>OX465595.1:74750769-79750769 GCA_950022295.1 Bromus sterilis
CTCAAAATCATAAAGAAGATGTAACTAACATGATGTATACAATGTATGTCGCTGTCAGTGTAGAAGGAACATGTATGACATGAAGATCAAGTCATGAAGAGGTGGATGTTGCATGGCAATATATCTCGGAAAGGCTATGGAAATGCCTTGATAGGTAGGTATGGTGGCTGTTTTGAGGAAAGATATAAGGAGGTTTAAGATGACAGAGCGTATCATGCCAAGGGTTTGGATGTACCGGCGAAGGTGGACACCAACTCTCGAAGTGAGAAGAAGGCAATGCACGGCACGGGAGAGGCTAGCAAAATATGGGAAGGTGGAAGTGTCAACTTTCAATACTTACATTAGTCCGAAGAACTCATGCACTTATTATCGGCAACTCTCAATCTAATAAGGAGGTTCACAAAGAGACAAGTACCCCGAGGAGGAGTGTATGGGAGTTTGGTTATCCTTGCGCATCCTCGACTCATGGTACGTGAGTGTACTCTAATATTCGATCCCTCCAAAGATTAGTGATCCATCTAGTAGCTAGAGTTCTCAACTGGTTTTGTAGGTTTTGAAAATAAACACGGATTGCCCAAAATAAGACACCTATCACTAGTAGGCTAGAGCTCTTGACACCAAAAGTTCAAACATTACTCACATCAATACCTCAAAACTATTGCAAGTTACTACTAGAATTAAATAGCAACCTCAATTACCTACTTTCAAGACAAGACACAACTCAGTGCAACAACCAACTCTCTTAACAAGATAAACATGAAAACTAAAGAGAGTTCCAGCAAAAAACTAAAACAAAATCCAAGGCTCTTGCTAAAGACAAACTAAAACTAAGACTAAACATGGCAGTAGCTATGAAAAGATAAAGAACACACAACAACAAGAAGATAGGCAAGAAAAATCCTATGATGTGTTCTAGATTTTGAAAGTGGAGCGTGTTTCTCTCCCACACAAAGTAAGAAGGGATCTAACTTGTTATGAACAGCAAACAAAGCTAAAGAAAACTAAAAATAAAACCTAAGAGCGAGACGGTCCAAGCATAGCACATAGCGCATGAAGTGATAAAAATATAGTGAGACGAAGGACGACCTGATGATTGTTGATGAAGAAGGGGATGCACGGGGGCATCCCCAAGCTTAGACGCTTGAGTCTCCTTGCATATTTGTTGGGGATGCATGGGGGCATCCCCAATCTTGAGAGCTTGACACTCCTGGATCTTCTTTCATCATCTTCCATCGCACACTTGAAAACTCCCTTCATACATAACTCATCATAAGCTGATTAGAGAGGTTAGTACCCTTAATAAAATAATTTTTCCCCACTGGATATAAAGATATTCTTGAATAGCTACTGTTTCTCAAGAGTGCCAAAAGGTTTTTGCAAAGAAAAAGCAAGCTTAAGGTTTGCAAAAGTGAAGAGAGGCAAAACTTGGCAGAATCTGTGAAAAACAGAACAATAGGTAGTAACGAATTTTTTAGGGGCACTTCTGCAACTCAAATCAAAAAACTCAGAACATACGAAAGTTTCAAAATTGTATAGAGCACGCTGTCAAAAATATTCAGATAAAAAAGATGATCTGGTGATTTGATTCGAATTTTTCTGTCAAGGGACAGAATCTGTTTTCTGGACAGCATGTCACAACTTTTGCTTCCCTTATCATAAGAGGCTATAATTTGGCACAAAGCTGAAAAATAAAGATACAATGATGTTGCTACAGTAGTAAAAAACATCAAGACACAACAAAAGCAAAAAGAAAAACCTAAATTCGTTGTGGGCTGCCTCCCGAAAGTGCTTTCTTTTATGCCTTTAAGCTAGGCATGATGTGAAAGAAGAATCAAGGGTCTCCAAGATCAGAATCATAAAAACCTTCAAATTGATTTTCAATAAGCTCATTCTTCTTCTTCCTAGGAAAGAGGTACTTACCTTTCGCCATACCGCGTAAGCGTATGTGCCCGTTACCAATATCAATGAAGCCTTTCATAGCACGGAGGAAGTCTCTTCCGAGCACAATGTTACTTTGGTTTGGCTCCATGATGAAGAAATCCATTGGTGCAGTCCTATGAAGGAATGCAACTTGGACTTCTTTTACCTTTCCTTTAATCTCTGAAATATCTCCATTAGAATGTTCATGATAAGATGATAATTTATCCATATCTAGCTTCAAAGAATCATAAACTATTTTTGGCATAGTAGAAACTGTGGATCCAATATCACAAAGAGCAAGGAAGCCTTGGTTAGAGATGCTAATCCTAACAAAGGGCTCCCAATCATCATCTATTTCCAACATTTCTTTCTTGTTGGACTTAAGTTCCTCTACTTTCCTCAAGTCTAGAGCATCCAATCTTTTTTCAATAGAGGCAAGTCTATCTATGACAGTATCAATACTACGATCATAAACAAAATAACTAGATAGACTATGCAAAATATCAAGAGCTCTAACCTCATCACACTCTAGAAAATCTCCTTCAGCCATAATATCAAGAGAGTGTTTACACCACTTAAAAAGACCATGGTAAAAATTTCTAAGCACAATTTTTATAGGTATCCAAAGCATAATTCTTTTAAGTGCTTCAGAGATTTTGTCCCACGCCTTCTTCATATTTTCTCCATCTCTTTGACGGAAATCGAGAACTTCCGGTTCCCGCAAAGCACCTAGCCTTAACATGTTCATCTAAACAAGGAGGACTACTAACAGCAAGATAAACAATTTTTTTGCGATTTTTGATATAAGACACAAAGATAAAAACTGAAAGGTAAACTAACAAGACTAAAAAACAAAGGTAAAGGGTAGTGTGCAACTCCCCTATCTTAGCACTCGGAGTCCCCGGCAACGGCGCCAGAAATTTGGCTTGATGTGCGAGGTGATGATAATGATTTCTCGCCCTTCGTTGGTGAGCCCCAAGTGGAAGGCGTGATGTAGCACAACAACAAATTTCCCTCAGTAAAAATACCAAGGTTTGTCTCCAGTAGGACTCCGGAGATGATAAGTAGGTGTCAGCGGCGCAACTGACGCAGACCTGCACACAGACACAAATAACTTTGTTCCCAACGAAGTTCAGAGAGGTTGTCAATCTCTCCGGTCTTGTTGTTCACAAAGGATCAAACACAAAGGATAATGATAGCAGCTGAAAGTAAAAGCAGAAAAGTAAATGAGCGTGTAAACAGTGATGAGGATATGGATCGGGATACGTGATGTTCACTAGTGATGTCTCTCTCCCAAAAGACGATAAAACTGCTATGCGAGGTGAACAAATTACAGAAGGGAAATTGATAGGATTATGAACGCACCGCAATGCTAACTATGCTACAAAAGAAAGGAAGAGGCTCAAAAGCACGGGCAGTACGCCAAAATAAGTAGACCGAAATCCAACTGCATCTACTACTAATCATCCACCTTGAGATATCTATCCAGAACATCTCGCTGGTATTAAGTTGTGAGCCCCACCCAAAGTGTAAACCCAAAGCAATAGACAACTGCATTAAAAAGCACTTTGCGTAAAGTAATCAATCCTTGTAACCGCGGTTACAAGCACCGTTGTTTTCCCCCTTGTGGCAACAACACACCCCCTAGACTCATGTTTCTGTCACTCAAGCGTGTCATCGGGGGGCATGAACCCACAATCGAGCATAACGTTCCCTCTTGGGGTTACTACCTACTACTTGGCCAAAGCAATAAACAGCAACGGAGAACATGCAAGAATTACTTAGGAAAAAAAATATAAGAGATAAGAACCAAATATATTACTCAATCACAATCTGAACATAATCTCATAATCCATCAGATCCCATGAAACTCAGCATAGCAATAGCAGAAAGATTACAAAAGTGCCTCGATCATGTAGGGCAGCTCACGAGGTCTAAACCATGAAGAACTAAGAGGGGAGGAGAACATCACATAGCTACTGATCACGGACCCATGGTCCAAGGAAAACTACTCACGAGACATCCGGGAAGCATCCATGGTGGAGAGGAGACTCCCGGAGGTCGGCCCTCCCTCCGGCAGGGTGCCGGGAAGAGGTCTTCTGGTGCTACCGATCTCGGAAGCGCGGCGGCGGCAGAACAGAGGAGAGATCGCGAAAAAGGGTTCTGTTCTCGGAAGTTTCCCGTGACGGAGAATATATAGGCGAAGGGGGGCAGTCAGGGGGTCCACCAGGGGTCCAGGCGCCCCCTGGCGCGGCCAAGCCCTAGGGCGCGCCACCAGGGCGCCTGGGCCCCTGGTGGTGGCCCTCTGGCCCCACCCAGGTTCTTCCGGAAGGTTCCTTCACGTTGATTTTTTATCTGAATTTTCCCGAATTTTTGGAGCACTTTTTATATGGGGGAAAACTGAAATAGAAAAACAGCAGAAAACAGGAACTGGCACTGTGGTGCACTGAGTTAATAGGTTAGTACAAATATGATCAAAAGTGTATGAAAGTGTATCTAGATCATAGCAATATCACACAAAACATGCATGGAGCAAGCGGACATTATAGATACGTTTTGGACGTATCACCTGTTTCACTGGCTTGGTGTTTGGCTTGATGCGCAACGCGTGTTCCGCGAACTCGCGCGGTACTCCTGGCATGTCGGTTGAGCACCAGGTGAAGATTTCCCATTCTTCGCGGAGGAAAGTGATGAGGGCAGTTGCTTGCTCTTCCGGTAGGTGGGCGTACACGCAGACTGTTTTTTCTGGGTCCGTCGAGTGCACCTGGTGGGTGACCGTGTCGTTGTCGATCCTGAAGTCCCGTCCATACTCTTTTGTGTCGCTTCTGCTTGCTAGCGTAAAGATGCTTTTGTTTGTCGCCATGGCTATTCCTGTGAGTTCTTGCTTGGCTCCGAAGGTGTCGGAGACTTTATGGAAATCGCGATCGCACTTGTCGGATTTGGTGAAGCTCCCGTTGATCGTGATGACGCCCGAGGATCCTGACATCTTGAGTTTGAGGTAGGCGTAGTCTGGAATCGCCATGAACTGCGCGAATGCTGGACGTCCCAATATGGCGTGGTATTGCGACTGCCAATCGAGTACTTTGAACTCGAGGGTGTGTCTTGCGAAATTGCGTCTGCTGCCGAAGACGACTTCGAGCTCGATTAGTCCAAGGGAAGTAACTGCTTTTCCTGGGACTACTCCGTATAGCACGGTGCTTGATTTCTTCCATACTAACCGCGGGATCAACATCTTGCGTAGGGTGTTGACGAAGATTATGTTCATGCTGCTGCCTCCGTCCATGAAGATTCTACCCATGTCGTACCCTCCAATTTGAGCGTCGAGTACCAGGGGCGCGTGTCCCGGTCTTGGGACTACGGGCGGGTGATCGCTCTGGGAGAACGTGATGCTGGTTTCTGCGTTGTGTAGCTGGTAGACTTCGACTGTGTTTGGGTTCTTGGCTGCTCTGGCTTGCAGGGTGTAGGCGTCCTGTTGGTCTTGCGATACCCTGCCCTCTTGGATCGTGTACACCTGTCCTTGAGTCGACGACTGCTCGGTTCTTCGGGTGTGCTTGGCTTCTCGCTGTTTTTCTTCCTTGAGGCTGTCGGCGAGTTCGTTGAACAGGCGGCAGTGTCCCAGGGTGTGGCTCGATCTGATGTATCCCCAGTTGTCTTCGAAGCAGTGGATCGTGCAGGGTACTTCTAGCTGTTCCTTGACCGTGAGTTTTCCGGATCCGGCGTGGCGTTTCCTCCTTGAGATTTGGAAGAAGAGCGCGTGATCCGTTGGGTGCTCGTGAACTCGCGGGTCGATTTCGATCCCCTCGCTTAGATTTTAGTTTCTTATGAGATTGGAGAATTCGTCCGGCCTTTGATCTGGGTCGTAGTATTCGCCGGTCTGAGTCTCGGAGTCGCTGTCCTGGCTGGCGATAGCTGTCCGCACAACGGTGGGTCGTCGAGCGGTCGGCGATCGTGTGACTGTATAATTCGACTCGTCGAGTGGAGTCGCTTCGTAGAGTCCTTGCGCCTGTCTTCTTGGTCGTCGACTTCTTCCTTGTTGGCGATGGTCTTGGCGATCGCTGATCTCGAGCTCGGAGTCGGTGTCTTGTTGTGCGGCGGGTGCCTGGGTGGCGGTGGGTCGTCGAGTGGCCATCAAGTCCTCTTCTTCATGCTGTAGTTCGTCGATCGGGATCTCTGTGTGGAGCCCTCGCGCCTTTCTTTTGGGTCGTCGAGTTCTCCTTCGCTTGCGGTGGGCTCGGTTGTCGCCGTAGTATTGGTCTTGACACGGCTGCAGGATGAGAGATCTCGCCAGGGCGGCAGAGATATTCGCCGTGATCTTGAATTCCTCGGGTGGATTGCATCTGGTTCTTGCTCTTGAGCTGTGGCTTGCTGAAGAAGGAACCGCCGAGATCGTAATTCCAACCTGTGTAGTTCCCACAGACGACGCCAATTGACGGGGATGTGCCCCGGCAAATCCCATGGTCAAGGACCCTGGGTTAATCATGAGAGGCACAGGTTGGACGATAGCTCGTCGGCTAACAAGAGGATATGTTCCTGCTCGATAGTATTGATTGGAGATGGCGATTACAGGGGAGCCAAGGCTAGCGCGCACAAGGCTAGGGTTACAAATTGCGTGTTGCTCGATCTCAACGTCTCCCCTCCTAGCCTTTATATACTAGGCTAGGTCTCGGGGAGTCCGTCTAGGATTACAGATGAGGTTTCCTAACCCTGATCTTGTTCCGTACGGCAAGTTTGCACCTTCCTTATGAGTCGCGGACTCCTACGTCGGTGTCACTAGTGGGCCAAGGCTGGCCTAGGCGACATCTTTGTGGGCCTTCTGTCTTCGGGTACACCGGGTAGGCTCATCCGTAGGAGTCGTGAGGTCACCCCCTCGTCAGTGGACGAGCTCCATGGAGCTCGTTTTAAAAATTCAAACTTCCACTTGGCCAAAAAAATTGAAATTTTGTGTGAATCAACACAACCACATATAAAACACATGTGCAAAATTTTAAAACATTATCTTTTCACACGCGACGTACAAAAAAAAAGGCAAATCTCATTTTCAAAATGGGCCAACTTTTTTTTGTTGGGCTGGAATTTTGTCTTTATTTCACAGCATTCAAATCATAATATTTTGAAGCGAAATTTCACACGCTTGTGAGAAATACATATAGGTTCAAGTGAATTTTTTTTGAAACGTTTAAATATGCTTTTTGATTTTTTTCAAAATAAAGTCCTCCCTCGAGCCCGGGAGCCAAAAGTCTGCACTCCATGGGATAACCCCTTTTAAGAATTTTTTTTGGCATATATGAGCATAGTGGCGGTAAAGAGAGAGATATCGAGAAATTGAGTGGATGGAAAGGGCGACGAAAAAATGGTGGGTGGGAATGTGTGAAAAAGAGAGTGAAGATGAATAAGTTACAATAAAGAACAAAAATGAAAGAGAAAATGGGTTTTTTTTGTGCAATAAAAAATGGACGAGTGCCATATATAGTTACACTTATCTACATTTGTTTTTTTTTTTGCAATATTGTAAGTTGAGGTTGATTTAACAAGTGCTTGGTTTATGTGTAAGCGCATCACTGAGAAGCATTTGCTTGATATAAGGTAAATAACTATTAATTATCGTCACGTGGCCGTTAAGAACTGTCGCAAAGGACACATGTTCACGGCTTTGTTGAAACTTTTAGGTAACCAGTTTTTTTTCTTTGTCGAGACTATTTTGTATGCCGGGTCATTCGTAAGAAGTTCTTGGCTTTGACCTTTTTTCAGTGACACTCCACATAAACTTTGTTTGTCGAGCCTCCGAATTTTTACACTCGGCACACGTCGATATACCAGACATACTGTACAATGTTTTTTCCTTGTAGTGTTGGACACTGCTTGTAATAGCGTCTTTCTATTTTTGAATTTCGACCAACCTTTACTAGTTGAGAGAATTCCTTCTATGACACCACTTTTAAATTTGATGCTTTATGTGATATTCTCAACTTTTTACTTCCTTTTATGTCCACTTGTGTAAAATTTATGCCTTACATAACACTTTAGTGTATTTTTAGAACTAACGATTACATACAAAGTCACTTTTGCCCCTCATGCAATGTGTGACAAAAATACAGAAATATTGTTTTACTATGAAATATGGAACCGTGCATGTAGATTCATAATAACTGAAACGTTAATTCAAAAAATACAAAAAATACAGGGAATATGGCATCAAAATACAAGGGAGGCTCTGGCGATTTTTTGAATTAGCGTTTCAGTTATTATGAATTACATGCACTATTTCATATTACAATATTATTTGTATTTTTGTCACACATTGCACCAGGGGCAAAAATGACTTTGTATGTGAAAAGTTGACACTGTTAGCTTTAAAAATGGCCAGTGCTCTGCGCCGGCTGACCGGCGATCCAGTTCGCCGGTCAAGCCCGGGCCGTCTGATCTTCGTGATTAACGGTCCAGATCTGTGCGTACCCCTTCGGATGACTGCAACATTTGCGGTACCTTTGCAACATTTGCGGTACTTTCGTAACTTTTTTGGTACACGGATGCAACATTTTTATTTTATTTTTGATGTTTTTTGCAGATTTTTTTTATGGTAACAAATTTTAAATCGCTGATGGTAGCATTTTTTACTATCGGTTGCAACTTTTTTGGTACATGGATGCAACAAATTGTATGCTTTTTTTTCAATTTTTTCACTGTTGCAACAAAAAATCTGATAAAAAATTATGTACCATATTTACCATCAATTCGTGGCAGCAAATTTAATCTACGCTTGTAGCTTTTTTTATAATGTTTGCAACAAAATTCGGGACCCATCATCACCGATCACACTTCATCTTTTTTGTTGTAGCAAAAATCATTAGTAACATTTTTATATTATGCTACCAAATGAATGCGCTTAGCACTAAAATACTATTAAATACATCCGTTGAGAAAAAAGTAACATAGCTTAATATAATAATATTAGTATAATAGTAGTACAGATAGTAACATTTTATACTACGATTGCAACATTTATCATGTGTCAGATGCAACAAAAGCGAAAAAGTGAAGAGAAGTGAGCCTGGACCGACCGGCGCGTAGGCTTTGACCGGCCACCATCATTAGCCTTTAAAAATACACTAGAATGTCATGTGAGGCATAAATTTTATACAAGTGGTCATAGAAGGAAGCAAAAAATTAAGAGTGTCACATAAGGCATCATGTTTTAGGAGTAGTGTCATAAATTTATATTAGATTTATTAATTGTAAGAAAAAGATCGGATTGTTGCAGCAAGCTATAGGACTGTAGGTTATGCTGCACATCATATAGTCTCTACGTAGCATATACTACTATATTATGGGATAGAGGTAGTAGCATGTAGATAAATGAAAGAAACATTATCAAGTCGATTAGTTCTTCTCTGTGAAAATATAGTACGTATTATATGAACGCCACTAACAACTTGTGCTTGCAAGATGCAGCTGCTAGGTCTACAGAAAGTACACTAGTTAGTCAGCTCAGATAAACGCAGACATGATCGAACACCTGAACTTACTTGCATTGCAGGATTTGCTTTGTAGTAGGAGTGTAGGACGCATCCTACACGCAGTTGGATGAATCAGATCAGCATCGCAAAGCAGCTGAGGCGAATCGCAGGGCAATTCTCCTTTGGCACGCACGGCATGGCTGTCTGGCTGGCTGCTCGCACAGATTTGGCCCGGACCTTCTTCACTTGTCTATACATGCATGCCATCGTGCCAAAGGAGAAGCGCCCCGGGATTCACACGCCACGCACATGGATCAGATGTTCCTTTGTCGGAAGTTTCTGAACTTCTTAGTTCTCATTGCCGATGAACACATTTTGCGCCCGGGCCTCGCTTATATACCGCGCGTTCTGCTTCGGGATATGGATCTTCGAACGGCATATGCTCCGAGGCCGATCGACTATTCCGGAGGAGCTGCCTTTCTTGCCGGTGGCCTCTCTATCGCCTCCCCGCTTTGGAATGTGCTCCAGGAATTATGGTCCTGCTCGGCAGGCTTTCCTCATCTTCATTCAGTGCAGGAACCTTTTGCCGCTGCAAGCAAAATTACTACGTAGTGTGGAGAAGAACACCAGCGAAACGTTAACGCATTCGATGCCAGGTATGAAGAGATTTTGTTCTTGGATATCTCTACCTTCCTTTTTTTTTACCTGGGCTGTTATTGTTGAGCTGACTGAGACGTTCCACAGGGAGCGAGCACAAGATTTATGCTTTCTCTTAGCCCTTGGTGAGCCACAAAGGCAAACACAAACTTTCTTAGCTTGGGATGGTACATTCCATTGGATCCACTCTATTCGATCGAGCTCGTGCAGCAGCTAGCTTTTCCACGCGTAAAGGGGCAGAGGCGCAGAGCTCTCCGGCAGGACCAGGACCGGCTAAATTGTTGTATGGAGCGACCAGGTTTTGTGTTCGCTAAGATTTCTTTTCTGCGAAATGTGTTTGCTGAGAAATTAGATCTACTAAACTTCTGATAGTTCGACATCATTTTCATTTTAACATTTGAATCTCAAGGTGTTTTAGGTTTTATACCAAGTCGAACATCGAAGCTTCACAGTGCGTGGGGTATCTTATGTGTGTCGCTCGACGATTGTGAGGGTTTTCGTTCGATTCTCCATAATCAACTGGGCAATTTGATTTTCGTTCGATTTTCTCTAATTAACTATGCAATTTTTCTTCTTCTTAATAAATATAGGATAACTGCCATTTCACAACGAACACTGTTTTCTGGACCTTACTTCAACCGCTTTGTGTTGTTACCCAAAATTCAATTTTAATTGAGTCTAAACAACTACTGCCCCTCATAATGTAAACCAAGTCACATCAAGACTTGCCCTTGATTATTATCGAAATGGTGGAAGTTATTACTTCATGAAAATTATGAAATCAAGTAAAGAAGAAATCCTACTAGATAAAAACAACTCTAAACTAGATATACCAATCATCAGCACTTGAAAGGATGGCGTTATGTATTTGAAGTTTTGTTAGCGGCCTGGTTTTTAGATTCTCATTCTCGGTATGTTGGCTCGTGAATGACACAAATAATGTGTTGAAATAAAACATGGGCTTTAGGCCCATATAACAATTTCAGAAAAAAATTAAGGGTCCATGTGGGAAAATATGACATGGGTGTGGTGCTAAGTTTAGTCTCATCCCGGAAGTGGAGGATAAGTTGCACCTTTTTATAATGTGAGCTCTCCTACATGCTATTGAGCAAGTAGAAGAGTGAAAGCTCACGCACGCTCCTCCTCCGTCGTTCGTCTCGTCACGACGCGCGCACGCGCGCCGCGGTTTGCGGAAATGAGCCGAGCCGAGCTAAAACCTATGTCATGTGTGCGCTTAATTTTTGCCAGAAACGGCTAATTAATTTGCGTTAATTGTGAGTTAATGCAATTAATTACGAGATAACTGTTGCACGATCTGAGACGTCAATCGTGGGCCGACTCGGTCGCGGGTATCCAGTCCCACGTCGCCCTATCCCGACTGTGTATAAATTGGAGCCGCGGAAACCCTAGCCGCTGCACTACAGATCACATCTGTTCTTTCTCACGCATCGCCCACGTCATTCCACGCACTGCCGCTGCCTCCTGCGATCCCATCCCGTCCGCCGCGTGCATGGCTGTGTGGGAGAGCAGGCCTCAGGAACCGTGCTCCTTGCGATCCTGCACCTGGAGAGGAGCAATAAGGTTTTTGGGGAGCGTTTACGACGCGACTGCTCGCTTCCGCTCGTCTACTTCGACTACTTTCTCTACGTCGCCATGGCAACCGAAGCTGAGAAGGCCGCCGCCGAGAAGCTCGCTCAGGAGGAAGCCGCCTCCGCCAAGAAGACCGCCGACGAACTCGCTGCTACTAGCAGTGCATCTGCTGCTGCAATCTGGCCGAACGGAGGGTATGATCTACTCACCCCGTTCATCATTGTTTTCATCTATGCCATGCTTATTGTCTGTGTATATATATGTGTTATTTGCGTAGATTTAAGTTGCATGGCTAAATATCAGTATGAGATTAATCTTGCATGCGCCATGTTCATGATTTATTTAGGGATTAAATTGCTTGAAAAATTGCTAATATATCCAACATAATGATGGTGGTAGCAATAATCATGCTTCGGTGTCTCACGGATTTGTGGTGCCGAGAGATAATGTGATCTTGATGTATTTTTTTGTTTTCTTCCCTTAGGCTTCTGGATTTTTTTTCTAAAATATTTTTATTTATGAAATCCTAAATATATAATCAAAGATCACAGAAATAGTAAAACTAGCAACATGTCGTTTCTGACGGCAACGAAGAAGGGTTTTTTGAAACTAAGATGGCTCTTCGTGGCACACTGAAACGAAGACTACCCTCTTCATGGGCGACATGTAAGAAAAGAGATTTTCATGTTGACGACAATGAAAAGTTGTGGACCGTGGTCCCTTAGACTGCTCACCAACCGACATTTATTGTCTTCGTTGCCGCCAGCAACGAAGAGAATATTATCGCATGGGAAAATCAGGGGTTAACTCCTCGCGTGCTTTTTTGGCTCGCGATTCTCTCTTATTTTTCTCGTTGTGTTCTTTGTTTGCCACGTCCATTCGTGTGAATCCTGGTCGGAGACTCATTCAATCCATCATATCAAGGCTAATATGGTTCGGATACTGTTCGATCAAATTAGTTGAGATTGATCTAAACGAGTTTGCATGCGATGAGTTTACATTATAGGATCCAAAAAGAATGAACATTAAGAACTTTAAATATGATTGACAACAAGTTTTTCTCTTAATCCTATTGTGTGCACTGGTTAGTATTCATTTGGTGTGGACAAAATTTAGTAACAACATTTTGTGGGGGCCTATGACGATATATAGTACCTATAAGTTGTTAGTCCGGCTCAGGTGTCTAGAGACATCGAATGGCCCATCCCATCGCCGTAGTGATCCATGTGCTGAAGAAGGAGAATTTGTTAGAAGGTGACTGGAGGTATAAACCCAACAAAGGCATTCAATCGACTAATGAGATTGATCCACTTGGGTCACAACCGGTGAATGTTAGTCAACCCAAGGAAGGGTCAAATATATGTCACACAGACACACATCGAAAACGTTCTTGTTATCCCGAGCTCACATGCTTCTTGGTGAACGGTAAAATCTCAAAATAGTAAAAAAATGATTTTTTGTGATAAACATTGAGGAATTTTTTAACTTGCTGCAAATTTTCTTGATGAAATAACATTCGTGCAGGTCTGAAAAAAAATCGATGCTTCAAAATGCTTCCAACATTAGTCTTTTTGGGGCGTCCCCATTGGGCCCATGATTCAAACCAGTGTGCGCATGTCATCGAATCATGGGCCTCCATTGGGCCTTTCCGGACGGCATCGAATCATGGGTCTCCATTGGGCCTTTTCGGACGGCCCCAAACAGCCACATTTAATATCGGCAAAGTGTTGGCAGCAAGCGCGAGCGGCATCGTGTGGCCTCCGCTGCTCGGGAAACCCCAGGCCACCCCATTCGGATAGATAGCCGCCCGCCTCCTCTCTCCCCACCACACGGCCACAACCCCATTCACCACCGCGCCTCTTCCTCCTCCGATCCCCCTCTCACCCACCCACCCACCCATGGCGACGGCTATGATGGCTGCAGCCACCACCTCCTGCTCCCCGCGCCGCGCGCTCCTCAAGCCCGTGGCATCCTCCAGCCCCGCGCCGCCGCCCAGGCCGCAGCCACGCTCCTTCCTCAAGCAGCTCCCGGGGCTCGCCGCGACGGCGGCGGCGGCGGCCGTCGCCACCCTGCCTCTCCCGGCGCTGGCCGTGGAGATGGAGAAGGCGGCGCTGTTCGACTTCAACCTGACACTCCCGGCGATCACGATCGAGTTCCTGCTGCTCATGGTGGCGCTGGACAAGCTCTACTTCTCGCCGCTGGGCAAGTTCATGGACGAGCGGGACGCCAAGATCCGCGCGGAGCTGGGCGGCGTCAAGGACGCGTCCGAGGAGGTGCGGCAGCTGGAGGAGCAGGCCCAGGCCATCCTCAAGGCGGCGCGCGCGGAGATCGCCGCGGCGCTCAACAAGATGAAGAAGGAGACCACAACGGAGCTGGAGGCCAAGCTCGACGAGGGCCGCCGCCGCGTCGAGGCCGAGCTCGTTGAGGCGCTCAACAGCCTCGAGGCGCAGAAGGAGGAGGCCATCAAGGCGCTGGACGCGCAGATCGTGTCCCTCAGCGACGAGATCGTCAAGAAGGTGCTCCCATCCGCGTGAAAAGACTACTAGATCCTCACGCAGCACGCAGCAGCATGCCCAATCCCCCATTTCATAGTAAAGATTTCTAGTTCTTCATGTGTAATCTATACGCCCCAAGTGGCCCTGCCTCCCCTAAGATTGTAAAACTGAATCAACATTCCGTGGTCAAGTATAAATGAATGGTCCTTTTGTACATTACTGTGTCCTGAATCTCCTTTCTTTGATAGTACAATACTGTCTCCTGAATCTGAGTGGTGGTTTGACCCAAAATGATTTCCGGGAGAGCCAAGACAAAAAAAATGCAGAATGTCCACTTTGTAATTGTGACATGTTGATACTCCCTTCGTTTTTATTTATTTCACATATTAGCTTTGATTTAAATTAGATTTTATAAATTTTTTATCAAATTTACATAAAATTATACGGAGTATTACTTCTACAATGCAAAATCATTGGATTCGTCATCTATAATACTATAATAGATCATTCCCACTATATTTTCTATCTCAACATGCAAGTATGCCACATCACCACATAATTATGATTGGGATAAGGTCCACCTCACATGCAACCATGCATGAGATAGGACCCACCACAACATGCAACCATGCATGCATGGAAAACTATTTTTCATTCCCTTACTATACTTATATTCAAAAAATAATTTATAAATATACACAATCAAATATAGTAAGTTGTATGTGTTTGTAAACTTTTGGTTCATTTGTTATTAATCTAAATATTTCAAATTCACGTAAATAAATTTTGTTGAAATATAGACGACCAATTTCCGTGATCCTCACTAACTTATTTATCTCAACACATAAGCATGCTACATTATCACACAATTACAAATCGGATAAGGACCACCTAAAAATCAATAACCAAACATAATCAAATATAATAAATTGTAGGTGTTTTAATTTTTTTGGTTTATTTGTTCATAATTTAAATATTTAAAATTATATAATTAAATTTTATTAAAATATAGAGCGACCAATTACCGCAGCAAGGCGCGGAGTATCATCTAGTTAAATATATTTTCAAACCATATATTTATTATTCTAAATGTCTATTACGATGTTCATTAAAAAATTGATTGATTTGGGACGAAATTGGTATACAGAGTAAATAAAAACAAAAAGAGTATCTGGCTATTGCCAAGTACCCGTTATCTATAATACCTAAATAGTTCATCCCCACTAACCTTTCTATCTTGACATGCAAGCTATTCACATCATCAAGTACGTCTATCATGCAAAAACCAATTTCCACCAACTTTTTATGCACATGCACATGCTCCCATTAATTCCCCATGCATGACAAATAAATATTTTAAAAAATTATGCACTTAGCTCCATGTTTTATAAACGATTTTTGTATAGAAAATTAAATTATAAGTTACCTTGCATGTTATTTTTTCTATTCGATAAATTTTCTACGAATACACATCTATAGTTGCTATAATTATCCAACTCTTCATGTACATGCTCCCATTTAATTCTTCATGCATCACAAAAAGATATTTACAAAAAATTATGCGCTTAGCTCCACGATTTACAAATGATTTCTTCATAGAAAATCTAATTATAAGTTAACTCGCATGTTATTTTTCTATGCGACAAAATTTCTATGAATGCACATCTTAAGTTGCTATCATTGTTTTAGGTTTAATCAAGGGTGGAGATGTTTCCACTGTCTCTACTCAACTTTTTTTCGTCTCTTATCATCTCATCGATATATATTGTCAAGGTAATAGATTAACAAAGCAAAAAATCACACATATTTTTGGATTTTCATCAAATTATCTTAGATTTGTACTCTAAAAAATATTTTTTCAAAAAATATATAATTAAATTATAATATGTTTCATAATTTTCCCATGTTTTAAAACATTAAAGTATTTGTTAATAGTTCCCGCAGCAGCGCGCGGGGTATCGTCTAGTTTTAAAAAAAGACAAGACCACAAAAATTTATTTATTTGAAATAACAATTACATCGTTTATGAGTAGTGTTACAATCTCATTCCTAAGCTCCTCGATCCAATCACACAACAAAGAAAACCTGGCCAATCTAGCAAGCCAACGAACCATTTTATTGGCTTCTCTATTACAATGTTTAAATCTAGCTATAGTAAAATCACAAGCAATATGATAACAATTATCAAAGACTGCAGTCGTCGCTCGTGTGGAATGGCCTTCATTCTTCATAGTCTCAATGACCTCCAAGTTGTCAGAGTTAATAATGAGATGGTTACAACCTAGAGTTTGCGCAAGCGATAAGCCAAATCTAAGTGCCAATGCTTCAGCCGCCAAGACATCCGCACACCAGTCAATTTTCCAATCCCCTCCAACAATAAAATTTCCTTTATGATCCCTCCGAACCGCTTCCGCCGTGCCCCTAAGAAGGTCTTGATACTCCCTTCGTTTTTATTTATTTCACATATTAGCTTTGATTTAAATTAGATTTTATAATTTTTATCAAATTTACATAAAATTATACGGAGTATTACTTCTACAATGCAAAATCATTGGATTCGTCATTAAATATATTTTCAAACCATATATTTATTATTCTAAATGTCTATTACGATGTTCATTAAAAAATTGATTGATTTGAGACGAAATTGGTATACAAAGTAAATAAAAACAAAAAGAGTACCTAGCTATTGCCAAGTACCCGTTATTTTTTAAAAAGACAAAACCACAAAACTTTATTTATTTGAAATAACAATTACATCGTTTATGAGTAGTGTTACAATCTCATTCATAAGCTCCTCGATCCAATCACACAACAAAGAAAACCTAGCCAATCTAGCAAGCCAACGAACCATTTTATTGACTTCTCTACTACAATGTTTAAATCTAGCTATAGTAAAATCATAAGCAATATGATAACAATTATCAAAGACTGCAGTCGCCGCTCCTGTGGAATGGCTTTCATTCTTCATAGTCTCAATGACCTCCAAGTTGTCAGAGTTAATAATGAGATGGTTACAACCTAGAGTTTGCGCAAGCGATAAGCCAAATCTAAGTGCCAATGCTTCAACCGCCAAGACATCCGCACACCAGTCAATTTTCCAATTCCCTCCAACAATAAAATTTCCTTTATGATCCCTCCGAACCACTTCCGCCGTGCCCCTAAGAAGGTCTTGATCAAAGGAAACATCCACATGAAGTCTAACAAAATTTGTTGGAGGTTATATCCCCCCCTTTTGAAAGTAACCTTCAGGGAGGAGGCAATAGCATAGTTGGTCGCTAAAGCATGAACCCCCATACAAATTTGGTCAGCATCTTTAACTATCTTCTCATGAACCAATGTGCGCCTAACCCACCATAATTACCAAACATTATTGGCGATGGTCTCACGCGGATTCTGAAGCCCAAAAGTAGTTAACTGGTTATCACGTAGAAGAAGTAAGAATTCATACATAGCTTCACTAGCGCGATCAACTACAAAAACTTTTTAAATAATTTCTTCCATTCCTAGCCTTCTCCAGAGCTCTCTCGCTTTGTTGCAAAGAAATAACAAGTGCTTTGTATCTTCTTGACTAGAGAAACATAAAGGACATTGTGGCAGAACTTTCAGATGTCTATTGGCTAACGTAACACGACATGGAAGGGTTCCATGTAAAGTTCGCCAAATAAAATTTTCAACCTTTGCCGGGCACGAGAGTTTCCAGATTGCACGCTAGATAGGATTAACAACGGTTCGAACGATACCATTACGATGTCTTAGTTTTTTTGTGCCGTATTGAAAGTCCCATTCCACTAAATAAGCAAACCAAACTGAAAATACCCCATTTTCGTATAGCTTTAAGCAACAAAGCCAGACATATCATACCGAGGGAGAGGGATAGTAAGTACTCGTTGTGCATCAACTAGCCACATAGTTTTTTTGGCCAGATCTTCATCCCAACTATTGGAAATATGGTCAATAAAATCCGCCACTTTGGATAACAAATGTGCCCCTTTAGGAGTAACAACTTTTCTATCGACGCAATTTGGAATCCAAGCATCTTTCCAAATATTAAGGTTTTGACCATCCCCAACTCTCCTTATGTAGTCATGTTTCGGAGTTGTAACACCCGCCATAATAATTTACCATGTAAAAGAAGATCATTTCTTTAACTTTGTATATAAGAGATCAACATCAGAAAACATACTTAGCTTTCAAGATTGTGGCACATAAGGATTCTTGATTCTTCAAGAGACGCCATGCTTGCTTTGCCAGCACCTCCAGATTAAGGCGATGGATATCGCGAAAACCCACCCCACCTTCTACCAAGCCATCCAATGCATTCTCTTCTGGTTGTCTTCGTCTCCCCACCAGAAATGTGACATCGCGTCAATAATTCCTTTACATTTTTAGGAATTTTAAAGACCAACATTGCATAAGTGGGAATAGCATGAAGAACATATTTGAGAAGAACTTCTTTCCCTTCAACAGATAACAATTTTCCCTTCCAACAGACTTTGCTCCTTTGCAAGGATGCGGGCCATCCTTCTTTGCCACTTCATGAAGATCTGAGCACATAGAACTTTATTCTTTGTGTCCAAGGCGGTACGACTTCGCCTCCGTGATCGAACCTTCCTCGAGGACTTTCTCTACTTGCCGCACCCTCATCCGAGGACGACGGGCATGCCACTCCTCCGCACACATGCTGGTGTAGACCTATGACTTGAAGCCTGGTGCCGAGGGGACGAGGCACAAACATGATAGTTGCGCCACTCGACGAGGCCGTAGTCATGCGCCTCAAGCCTCCGGTGCTGCTTGACGCAATGGGATCCTGCTGGATGGGCTCGATCCGCGAATGAGTATTCTCTTCCCAGGATTGTCAGAGAGCGAAGCGAATGATCATCTCTTCCTCGTACCCGCATGGTACGAGGTCCTAGTCGACGGATGGAGAGAATTCAGAGTCAAATTTGTCGACCATGTTAGATATAGCCAGAGAAAAGCTTGAGGGAAGAGTGGAGAGGAGAGCAGTGGAGTGTAATGGCTAGGATTTGGTCTAAAAGGCGGATAGGAAATAAATATGTATGGGGTTGAGGTGACTCATTCTGGATCAGAGCCGATGTGGGCATCTGGCGAACACGCCTGAACACGTTTGAATGTCTTTATAAATGCCTAGTGTATAAATTAAATATGGAAAAAGCGTATCAAGCCAAATATTTAAATGATTTTTTTTCATATTTCACTACTAGGGAAATAGCTATACATGGAAAACTTATTAGTGGCGCATAGAGAAGGCCATGCGCCACCATTAGTTAGGGGTGGCGCACTGGAAAATAATGCGCCGCCCATAAGGTCTTATGGGCGGCGCATTATTTTCCAGTGCGCCACCCCTAAGAGTGGGCCAGCCTGGATGATCTTATACGTGGCGCATCCAGCAATATGCGCTACCCCTAAGGACCTTATGGGTGGCGCATTTACAGAATGCGCCACCCCTAAGAGCTTAGGGGTGGCGCATTCTGTAAATGCGCCACCCATAAGGTCCTTAGGGGTGGTGCATTTCTCTAATGCGCCACCCATAAGAGCTTAGGGGTGGCGCATTTCGCCAATGCGCCACCACTGACTTTCTATATGCGCCACTAAATGCCTAGAGCTGCCCTTATCTACTCCACCCCACCTACCACCTCTCATTCACTCCACACAATTCTCAAACTAGATCCACTCTTCTCACCCTAGATCTATTCGGTTTTCTCCTCCTCCCCACCTCATTTCTTCCATTTATCCATCGATACTTGGCATTACATCTATTTTGTTTCATATTGAAGTAAGTGGACCTCCTCCCAAACTCTTTTGTTCCATTTATGACCCATATACTTGCCTTTATTAGCTTGGGGTTTGTTGTATATGTGAAGCTTGGTTTTGATGTATATGTGAAGCTTGTGGTGGTTTGATGTATATGTGAAGCTTATGGTGGTCTGATGTATATGTGTATCTTGAGTGGCCAATGTTTTGCCGAAATGTCGATTCATTTCCGTTTCGGCAAATTTCTGACGCACTCTCTGCATGCTCCCATGCATTATTAGGGAAGGTCATGCCAAATTTTTCCGGCGACGACTGTGATATATAATTGTGTTGCTCTCTCCGTGCACGCAGGTGATCGACCATGGTCCGCGAGATGCTGAGCAATATCACCATGGCTAGGTGGATGCAATGTGCGACAAACGACATGCTAAGGAATAATAGGTCGGATATAAGATGCCCGTGTCGGAGATGCAAACTGCAGTGCGTGATCGAGCTTGATTCCGGAATATTGCAAAGACACCTGAAGCGTAATGGTTTGATGGATGGCTACACACGGTGGATAAGTGATGAAGCCGGTGAGGAGGAGGACGTCAATGGTGGGGCGCCAGTAAATGAGGAAGGGCAACCAGAAAACAACGGCGGGCGAGAAGACGAAGAGCATCCCGTACATGATCATGAAGAAGATGCCGAAGCGGATCATGTAGATCAAGATGCCGGACATGAAGATCAAGATATCGGACATGATGATGATTCAAGCTGGGTGCAGGACCCTCATGTTCAAGAGCTGCTTGTCAAAGAGGCGTTGAACGCAAGAGGTGCAACTAGAGAGAAAGCCAAGATGGCGCAACTCGAGAAAGACGCGATTACGAAGTTGTACGAAGGATGCAACGACGGGGATACCCGCTTGAATGTAACACTTGGGGCTATGGAGATGAAGGCAAAACACAAATGGACCGACGAAAGCTTCGATGATAACATGGCATTCTGGCACGATTGTCTTCCGAAGGGCAACACGTGCCCAACTAGTATCGCTGAGGCCAATAAAGTCCTTTGCCCTCTCGATCTTCCGCACGTTAAATACCACGTCTGCATAAATGATTGCATGATCTATCGGGGTGAGGACGAAGATAAAACCACATGTTCGGTGTGCGGTGTTATTCGATACAAGAGAGGGAAGAAAGTTCCTAGAAAAGTGGTATGGTACTTTTCGATCACTCCTCGTCTGCAGAGGTATTTCGTAGATCCCGAGGAAGCAAAGCTCATGACCTGGCACGCGGATAGAAAGAAGCTAAAAGAGGATGACCCGAATCCGGATCCGGAAAAGGAGGACATGCTGAGGCACCCTTCAGATGGTAGCCAATGGACTGCGTTGGACCTCGAATACCCAGATTTTGGGAAAGAACCAAGGAACCTCAGGATTGGTGTGAGCGCCGATGGAGTCAATCCGTTTGGCGGCCAGAGCAGCACACACAGTACCTGGCCCGTGTTTGTATGCATATACAACCTTCCCCCCTGGAAGTGCATGAAGAAAAAGTACATAACAATGTGTATGCTAGTTCAAGGGCCGAAACAACCAGGTACGGACCTCAATCTATATCTGCAGCTGTTGAAAGAGGATCTAGAAACGTTATGGAAAGACGGAGTCAATACGTGGGACGCCACGACAAAAGAATATTTCCCAATGAAAGCCGCGGTGATCACGACGGTGCACGACTATCTCGGATACAGATATTTCTCATGGCAGGTGGTCCAAGGATTCTGTGCATGCGTTAGGTGCATGGATAATACAACGTACCGCCAGCTACCAAAAGATCCCGGATCTTCAAAAACCGTGTTCCAGGGGTCTCGGAGGTGGCTTCCCAAGAAACACGCGTGGAGAAAACAGGGACATCTGTTCGATGGAAGCGAGGAGCTCCGAGCACCCCCAGCTCGAAGGAGAGGCAAAGAAATCGACAACTTGCTGAAAACTTGGAAAGAGTGCCCCGCGCCGGGAAAGAAAAAAGAAGAAGACTCAGCCGTTGATGAGGGTATGGAAAGCGAGGTCTGTTTTCTGGGATTTGGAATACTGGAGTCTACTCCGCAGTCCTCATAGCCTTGATCTAATGCATATCACAAAGAACGTGTGCGAGAGCTTGTTTGGCACGCTGCTCAACATGCCGGAGAAGACCAAGGACGGGCCAAAAGCAAGGAATGACTTGAAATTTATGGGAATCAGGAGGGAACTTCACCCCCCTAGTGACGACGATGATGAGCCGGAGGAGGAAGAGGATACGGAAACGCAAAACTCTTGCAAACGAAAAAGGACGACCAAGAAGAAGACCGGTATTGATCACTGCCCCCCGGCATGCTTCACTCTGTGCGAGGAGGAGATCAAGCGGTTTATCCACTGCCTCATAGGAGTAAAATTTCCGAACGGCTACGTGGGGAAGATAAGCAGATACCTAGACGAGGCGAAGCAGCGTTTCAGCGGGATGAAATCTCACGACTGTGCCGTGCTGATGACGCAGATTCTCCCGGTTGCGATGCGAGGGATAATGGACGAGCACGTCCGTAAAACGTTGTTTGGCCTTTGCAACTTTTTTGACGTCATCTCCCGAAAGTCGATTTGCGCTACGCAACTCAAAAGGCTACAGGAGGAGATCGTGCTCATACTATGCGAGCTTGAGATCTATTTCCCGCCCGCATTCTTCGACATTATGGTGCATCTGCTGATCCACGTCATGGAGGATATCGTCCAACTCGGGCCTGCGTTTCTGCGCAGCATGATGCCGTTCGAAAGGATGAATGGACACATCAAAAAGTACGTTCGTAACAGGTCCCGTCCAGATGCAAGCATAGCGAAGGGCTTTCTAACCGAAGAGTGCATCTCTTTTTGCACGAATTATCTCAACACCGAGAACCCTGTTGGTCTGGCCGTCAACAAGCACTTTGGCAGGACCGATGGGTGTGGTCACCACGAGGGAAGCCGCACAATGCATGTCAACTTTGACGGTCGAGACATCGACTTTGAAAGAGCAAGCCTAGTCGCGCTACAACACATCCAGTTGGTCGATCCTTGGATAGTAAAGCACAAGGATTTAATCAGGAAGAAGTACAGTGACCAGGGCCTGCAGATAACGGACCGAGACCCACGGCTAATCAAAGAGCACAACTCCGGTTTCATGACTTGGTTCAGGGACGAGCTTCGTGCTAATCCCCCTCGAAGGAACGCTTCCGAGGACGAAAAGATGATATTCACCTTGTCACAGGGTGCCGCACGCAACCTGATGACCTATCACGCGTATGATATCAACGGCTACACATTTTACACGGAGGAAAAGGACAATAACTGCGATTACCAGAACTCAGGGGTAACGGGGATATTCTACACCGATGACGTCAAGGAAAGATTCTATGGAAGGATCGAGGACATATGGGAGCTCGACTACTGTGGAGAGAAGGTGCCGATGTTCCGTGTGAGATGGGCCAAGAGCGTCGTAAAAGAAGACCGGTACTTCACCACCATGGTTATACCCGAAGCCAAATCCAAGTCTGCGGGCGCAAACGTCACCGCGAAAAATGAGCCATGGGTACTGGCTAGCCAAGTGGACCAATGCTTCTTCATTACCGACCCATCAAAGCCGAGCCGCGTTGTAGTGAGGAGAGGCAAAAGAAACATCATCGGAATGGATGGAGTCGCCAACGAGCAAGACTTTGACAAGTACGGCGACCCGAAGATGGAGGATGACTACGCCGCTCAGGATACATACACCACAACCCTACCGAGGAAAGGTCTCCTCCCGTTCAAGAGGGAAAGTGAAGGCGTCCCGGGCCTAAATTATTCAACCACGACAAAGAAGGGGAAGAAGAAGATTGTGAGGAAACGATAACTAGATAGCTAACTCCAAATTTAAGAAAAATATTTTGTAATTCATGATCACTTTGTGTATGCATGGATTTAATATGCACTTTGTAATTGATGATCACATTCTTAGGTTTGAAGTGTATGAACGTCGATGATACAGAATTGAAGCATCATGCCTAACTCCTTAAAAAAGATGAAATGGCCAGCTACACCTTGTAATTGATGATCACATTCTTATGTTTCCAAATGCCGCTACACCTTGTGTTTGTGGATCTTGGTTCGGCGACGGCATGGTTAATGCATGGTACGTGGATCGATAGGATGAGTAACATAACGATGGGAAGGAAGGCCATGGCGTCGCTAAAAAACCCAGAAGAAATGAACCTGAAAACACACCGATGAGAAGAGAACCTGAAGCAAGCAACACACATCAAACACAATCTTTGTTGTTACATACTTACAATATACTCCAAGAAGAAGAAATGGAAATATTCATTCATAATGTGACAAGGCATGTTTAATAAAAAAATAATTCAACAAAAAAAAAACGCTTAGGGGTGGCGCATATTGCCGCAATGCGCCACTAAGTGCTCTTATGCGCGGCGTATTTTTCTGAAATGCGCCACCAAAAGGTTTCTTATGCGTGGCGCATTTCGCCAGAATGCGCCACGCATAAGAAACCTTATGCGTGGCGCATTTCAGAGAAATGCGCCACCCCTAAGCCTTAACCTCCATCACCCCCTCCCCTTTCCCGTGCCCACACCCATTTGATCCCCCCTAGCCCTAGCCGTTGCCGCCGGAGCACACCAGAGCACACCGGAGCACACCGGAGCCCTTCGACGCCACCACGGAGGGCACACCGAATCCCTCACCCCTGCCCCTCGACGCCACTGCGGAGGAGCCCACCGGAGCCGTCACCCCTACCCCTCGACGCCACCGTGGAGGAGCCGCCGACGGCCGCAGTCCCACCTTAGCCGCCCCGCGCCACCGTCCATCGTCCGGCGACCCCTCCTCGCCGTCCCGCTCGCCCATTGGCAGGTAGATCCCATACTCCCCCCTCTCCCCTCCATCTTTGCCTCGCGCTCGGCCGCGGCCCACTCGCCATTGCTGCTCGTCATGAAGCAAGTCAGATTCACACATCAAAGAAATTCTGTCATCCAGTGCAAACATATATGCAAAAAATATACTGCATCTTAGTTGATTTGTACAAAGCTCATCAACAAAACTGAATTTTCTGAATTTTTATGCGTATAGAACAAGCAGTTTCTGGATGCATATAGAACAAGCCATTTTTTAAATATAAAACCTCCTCTGATCAAATAGTCATGCCTCTGTTTTGTATGAGGTCGTGCCTCCATTTTGTATGAGGAAGTGCCTCCATTTTGTATGAGGTCGTGCCTCCGTTTTATATGAGGTCGTGCCTCCGTTTTGTATGAGGAAGTGCCTCCGTTTTTTATATAGTCATGCCTCTGTTTTGTATGAGGTCGTGCCTCCATTTTATATGAGGTCGTGCCTCCGTTTACGTACAAATAACAAACAATAGCAGATTTACTAGTGAGACAAGCAATAATATTTAGTAAAAATTAAAAAAGAGAGAGGAGAAAAACCAGTGTATGTGTGTGTGTGTGTGTCCTACATCTTAAGTTCATGCTTATTAAATATTTTTGTTGCTTGCTGCCATTGCTTAGCAAGCATAGCATATGTTCTTATTAAATATTTTGCTAGCCTATATATATGTTGTGCAGGTACAAATCATTATCCCCTTTCTCCCGAAATGTTGATTAACTTCCGTTTCGGTTGAGAATGGGGCACTCTCATGTTAAGAAAAAGAGCAAAGGTCATGCCAAATTTTTCCGTGAATTCGTGCATGACCTTTGCTATTTTTCTTAACATGAGAGTATTTGCATTTATTTATTGTGCTAATTAATTAAGTAGTTGCATTTCTTAATATTGTACTAGTGCAAACATGTCGACCGGAGCCGACGCCGGTCCTTCTTCTCAGCCGGGAGAAAAAGGAAGCAATTTTGGGACTACTCCCAGGAGGAGGTCGAGGAGCAGAGAGAAGAGGAAGTACCTCCGGCCGAGGAGGAGTATGAGGAGGAGATAGAGTCGGAGTCCGACTCATCGGATGATGACTTGGAGGAGGAGGCCGGTACGACAGACGGCAAGAGGAACATCGGCGAGGATGATGGGAACGGTGGCTCCAACACAGATGGTACCCAGTCGAAGAAGAGGAATCGGAAACCGACCAAGGTCGGCGTCATCAGGCAAGAGTTTACTGTTGTGACCGCCGTCGGGATTCCTAAAGAGCCCGAACGTTTTTCGGAAGGGTACGACCGTCAAGTCGCGGCGATCCTCCGCAACACCGTGCCGATCACCACGATTAACCTCAGGAGTCGTGAGAATATTCATTATTGTCAGCTTCTTATCAACAAGCTGCACGGACGATACAAGTTTCCGGAGCCGTACGATAACACCAAACTCAGAGGGAACAAAGTAAACACATGGGCCCTCAGGAAGATGAGCAAGGCCTTGTCCAGTTGGAAAACCCGGGTGAAGAGGGCAATTTTTTAAAAGAACAAAACCTGGGAGGAGCTCAAGGAGAAAGAGCCGTTGATCGACGAAGCTACCTACAACCTTTTCAAGGCTAGGTGTGAGTCCGAGCAAGCCAAGGCCGCGAGTGCAAAGGGCAAGGCCATGCGGTCGCAGGTCATAGGTAACCACCGTCTCGGAGCGGGTGGTTACAAAAGTTCCAAGCCTAAATGGGACAAGGAGGATGCCGAGTACGCCGCTGCGGGCATACCTAACCCCTTCCAGCAATACAAAGATGATCCGCAGACCGAATTATTTGTGAGGGCCCGGAGCTATAAGGACAAAGCAACCTCGAAAATAATTATCGATCCTAAGATTCAGGAGTTTACGACTGCCGTGGTAAGTAGTTTACCACGCGACCTTGTCGATTGAATTCTCGAGTGAAGTTCACAATTTCTTAACGTTTCACATTCTTTTCGCAGCAAGCGGAAATGAAAATCGCCTCATCGCAGGAGTCGTCGGTTAAGACGGCCGGCCCGTGGGACAACGCCTTTAACAGGGCGTTGAACAAGGTCAAGAAGGTTGACGACGTGACGGCGAAGCCATCGTCAGCCGGCCGTGTGGTCGGCTTTGGTGCGGACCTAAATTGGTCCGAATATTATGGAAAACCGGCGGAGCAGTCCGGTTCGAGGGGGCGCAAGGCGAGAAGGACCGAAGAAGATGCCGCTTATGTTCGTGGACTGGAGGAGAAGGTGAACATGCTTCCGCAGCTTGTCCAGGACGAAGTGGCGAAGACGATGAACGCTCTCCTTCCAGATATGATGCAGTCGCTCGCGAATTGGCAAGCGCGTGGTGGACAAGGGCCCATACCAGTCCCCAGCATGGTCGGCAGCAACTCGGGCACCGCGGCGCCTGCAGTCCCGACTCCCGACGTATTGGTGACTCCGGCCGCCAACACCGCGGCGGCGGCGCCGGACATGATGGTAACTCCTCCAGCCACGATCTAGCAACCGGGGCATAACAATAATGCACCCGGCGGCAGCGCAAATAGGGCGACCGACGCCACGGGAGGCAGCGCGCCCTCCGTCTCTTGCATGCCCGCCGTCATCGGCGGGGTCTCTTCACTAGCCGACCTCGACGCCCTCAAGGTAACTATAAGCGTCTGCAACTCAAACGAGGACTTCATCTCCTTGCCTTTTTAGTGGAATCTCTCTGATGCCGTACATGCATATATATATATATATATATATATATATATATATATATATATCTTTCGTAGAAGGACACTCCATGCATTCTATTACAAGTCGTGGACGTTGAGTTGAAGGATGTTGCCAAAGGTAAAATCATTCAACCACAAAATCGAATCATGCACAATATGCCGATGGCACCGGAGATGCATAGGGTTCAAATCTCTCTCGTGATTTCGGGCTACGAGAGAGTTGAACCTCCCATTCAACCCCCCGGATACGATGAGGACGAGCCGGCAGTCCTCAGTGACTGTTTCAACCAAATATTCCTATGGCCGAAGAGCCAAATGCGTTTAATGACGGGGGAAAGGGGCACCACACCTAGGACAACACCGCTAGTCATCGTGTCGGCGCCACATGATCCCATCGGCGCACAACAAGAAGACGATGATCTTGATGGTGATATCAGCGCCGACCAGTTCATCAATACTTTGTATGATGCTGATGACTTATTCATGCCTCCTGCTGAAGGAGCCTATCAACATGACGAGGAAGCTCGCGGTCCAGCTGATCCTGCGGCGAAGCCTGCTTGCTCCACGCGTCTCTTCGCTGCTTCTCAGGAGATGTCTCCAGCAGCTTGCGCCTTCACCGAGCCTCAAGCAGATGCCACAAGGAGATCTATTCTCAGCCCGTCCACACTCCATAAGGCGGCCACTGAGCAGATAAAGGCCGGTGAGCCCTCAAAATCAGAAAAGAAGAAGGGACGGAAAAGAAAGAAGAGCATCACTTCGAGTATCCAACCTTCGATGCCGATCCGGGCTCAGGACGGGCCACCAAGACCTAAGGATCTCTCGTTTGAAATCCATGTGGCTGGTAAGGCGATGCTACCTAAGGACATGTTGGACCTTGCAACTTCGGATATGCAGAGTGTGCATCATAGTATTATGGCATTAGAGAAGATTCTTCTTCGAGAAGAGAATCCCTCGTACCCGGTTTTCATGGCCAAGGTTCCACTCAACATGGGCTTCATCAACACTATCCCCGCGGATATGATAATCCTGCGATTTTCGGAGATCTTCAATTTGTACCATCTCAAGCGGCTGGACCATAGCCTTATCCGTCTGTTCTCGCTCAGCCTTTCTATGAGTATCAGGAGAGATAAGACCCCGAGCGTCGCGATATTGGACCCCTTCTACATGCGTGAAAGCATCTTGATGGACGACGGGGACGCGGCTCTCGCGGCGGGGTACATCACAGACTTCATGCTACAGAAGGCCTACAAGGATTCATTTCTTATGACCTACTCTCCCAAGTAAGTCATTCGCTCGCCTCCGTAGCATATATGCTTTCTTAGCTTTCCATTGCCCTCTTCCAACATTCCTTTTGGATTGTTTTAATTATGCAGTGAGGATCAAGACTGCGTGCTCATCTGCTTTTCACCGCAACACTCGCATGCCGTGTATTTAGACTCGGGAAGTGTGAAGAAGAAAGATTACAAGTATATCATGAGAGTTTTGGATGATGCTCTCGTCGACTACATAAAAGCCGGAGGCAAGATCATGAAGCACAAGTTCAGGAAAAATCAGCCTGACGTGAACGTGTTCAACCACGTAACGCAGTTCCCGTGCGTCAAGCAACCGGCTGGCAGTGTGAGGGATGCGTACTACGCCCTTCATCACATGAGGGCGATTGTACAGGAACAACGCAACCTTACGCTGCCAAGTCATCTCAGAGTGTGGGCCGAAAGGAAGGCGGAAATCGCCGATGCAAATCTGAATGAGGAGTTCTTTCACATCCAAGCGCAGATGGAGACTATCATCCGTCATGAAGTACAAATGAGGGGATCGATCTTCCACTCGAACATTGCACCATCCAATGGGGAGATAGAAGTCCGCCTAAAGGCCCTGCGTGACACAAGGCCTTTCATGACGAAAGAAGGATGCCACCCATTCCCCGAGCCGAGTCAGAACAATTGAATGTACTCTTTGTGTAATTTGGATGTAATTTGGATGTACTCTTTGTGTAGTAGATGCTAGATTGCTTTTTTCTCCTTTGGTATAAATTCATATGGATGTAACCTCTAAAGCTTTGTTTTGTGCAGGTTGAAAAGCAAACAAGATATGATGACGAAAGTAGCTTTCGGTTTTCAATAATTGTTGGACTCATTGTAATTTTGTGATGGATGTAATCTTGTGAATCTTGTTGGCCTCTAAACCTTTGTAAATCTTTGTAATAAGAATTATAATGCAATTCTTTTGTATCAATAATTGTTGGCCTCATTGTTATATTGTATTTTGCATTTCTGTAATATAATAAAAATATATGTAGTGTTTATATTCTTTTCTGTAATTCTTTTTTTTTGTTTTCAGTAATTCTTTAGTGGCGCATTTTGTCTGGGTTTAGTGGCGCACTGGGAATGCGCCACCCCTAAGGAACCTTAGGCGTGGCGCATATCAGAATGCACCACCCCTAAGAGCTTAGAGGTGGCGCATTCTGAGATGCGCCACGCCTAAGGGCCTTAGGGGTGGCGCATCCAGAATGCGCCACCTCTAAGCCCTTATTAGTGGCTTGTAGTTAGTGGCGCATCCCTAATGCGCCACTAAACACAAAAAAAGGGCGCCACCATAAGGGTATTCCCTAGTAGTGTTTAATTGGATAATAAAATCCTTTCAGCGAGGGGGCCCAAGCATGTAAGACGGATATAAGACACTGAGACCACCTAGCGACCTCTCACCAATCAACGGGGACATGGTCGCAACGTTCGAAACACAATGAAGGAGGACACGACATTCCCTCGGTGTCCGCTCAGATGGAAATCAATCACGAATTTACGCTGAGTTTGCGCTTGCGCGGACATCAAGCGAAAGCACGCCGTGTCTTTTTTGCATTTGTGTTTTCATTATATTAAATGACCCACGCGCACACGCAAGCTTGCAAGTTAGGGTCCGAAGCCTTTTTTTAACGGTCGACCCCCATCTCTATCCACTCGCTGCCTGCTCTCTTCCTTATCTGTCTCCTCGCCATGATAGCAAACACGAGACTATGGAGTTCTTCAAGCGTGACATCAGAAAAAATGACCACAAAGCCGACGACTCATCTTGCCACCGCTCGTCCGTGCCGACTGCATTCCAAGTCACTGGGGAGCAGGAGGCACCCGCAGCCTACTAGGCGGCGCTAGATACCAACCAGTAAGCGACGACGTTAGTGGTGTACCACACCGTGTTTTCTTGGATGGACGCCCCCTGCTTCGCCGACCTCACCAGGAAGAACACCAATGACGCTGACTAGATCCCACCGACAACCATCTCCTTTTTTCAAGTTTAATTACTAATATAAATACTTCAACAAACATTCGGATAAAAATGAACACCGCTTTTATGCTTAACTCACCCAAACGAACAAAGTATGGATCAATCGCGCTTTCATTTGGGGCACCGGAAAATCACTTTGGCTCCCAAGCTCTACGGTGAACTTTACGGAATTCAAATTTCCACTTTGCTAAAAAATTCAAAACTTTTTGTAAACAAACATACACACATATAATACCTATTTGTACAAATTTCAAATCATTATGATTTTATATGTGGCATACAGAAAAATGATAAGTGTGATTTTTAAAATGAGTCGACTTTTTAGATTGTTGAGCTGGAATTTCGTTTTTTTACACAGGCGTGAAATCATAGTATTTTCAAACGAAAATTCACACGTCAACGCGAAACATGTATATGTTTTTATGAATTTGTTTCTAAATTTTGAAATGTTTAAATATGTTTTATACAATTTTCAAAATAAAATCCTATGTGAAGCTCGGGAGCCAAAAGTCTGCACTCCACCACATTCCCCCTTCTAAAAAAACGCCCGAGCGTCAAGCTGAACCAGACAGAGGGGGGACGGGAGCTAGGGTTTTAGCCGGCGGCCATGGCCCTCTCCTCTTCCTCCTCGCTGCTCCGCCGCCTCCTCGGCTCCACCTCCCTTTCGTCCTCCCGGTCCTCTGTACTTCGCGCCTCCTTCTGCTCCTCCTCCTCCTCCTCGGGACCCTCCCCCACCCTGCCACCCCCGTCCACTCTCTTCGGCGACGACTCCGAGATCGCCAACGTGCCGCCGCTCACCACCCCCAAGCTCTTCGTCAGCGGTAACGATTTTCCTGCTCCTCCCTTCCCAACCCGTATGCCAGCTCTTTTTTTGTACATCGCTACAAGTTGGTCTCGGGTAGAGGGCGAACCCATTTTCTCGGTATGAAGTGGGGATAGCTTTAGGTATTACGGTATCCTGTCCCTGCAAATTAGTGCATAGATACTCTCGTGCATTACTGTGCTACTTTGGTCTGATGATATGTTTTGCATTGTCACAGCAAGGGCAACTGATATGTAGAATTGGAGTATATTGGTTTATGAATTGTGTCGTTGAATCATACTGCATATATTTATTAACCTTGCTTGTACCATAAGCTCGTATGTTGCATTTGTGTTATAGACTTTACTTGCTGGTCTCAGTAACCACATGCTGCAAAACTGAATCTTTGCAAGTGTACAGTACTAAGTGGTAACCCCTGTTTTGTGCTGTTTTTTCCTTTTCTTCACATGCTCATGCTCATATATATCCTATATGCAATGCCATTGCAAATTGCAGGCCTTTCAAGGCTAACGACAGATGAGAAGCTTAAGAGCGCGTTCGCTCCCTTCGGACAGCTTCTTGAAGGTACAATGCTTGATTTGGTAATAAATACTGTCTTGGTCAATGTTCATCTTCAGTACTCATTGTATCTTGTTTGTCGTCTTGTGCAGCGAAAGTCATAACAGATAGAGTTTCTGGTAGATCAAAGGGCTTTGGTTTTGTAAGGTATGCGAGTTTAGAAGAAGCCGAGACCGCACGGCAGGAGATGAATGCCAAGTTTCTGGATGGATGGGTCATTTTTGTCGACCCTGCAAAACAAAGGGAGCAGAAGGCTGCTCCTCGGCCGGATACTGCTTCCTCGCACACCGGCTTCACGATAAATAAAACTGTAGGATGGTGTGGTTAGTTGCTTAGTATATGATGGATCACCCAGCATGAGCATGGAGATGCTGTTCTCGTGTGTTTAGGGTTATTAATCTGCTGTAAGATGTTTGTGATTCTTGTTCTAGCCACAGAAAGTGTTGGGATGACCACTTGTATGGATCAATAAATTGACATTATCTCTGAAAAAGTTTCTCCGTTGCATGGTTACCTGTGAAAATTACTCCATTGCTGCGATCTTTAGAAAGTAACCCACTGACATGTGGGTAACATTTCCCAATTTTTACTCAGAAATGAATCATCGCGATACAAAATGATACCCAACCTGTTTATTATTAAGAGACCTTCCAAGAACTCAAGATTTTCCTCCAAAATGCGACCTATTGACGCAACACACTACTGCAAGGCTACATCTATAATCTAGTACTGAACTAACTTCACAGACCACTCAGGACACAAGAGATATGCCGTTACATCTAGGCTAGACACAGGACGTAGGAAGTGATATCAGCACACGCCAACCAGTGGCCCACGAGTCAGGCTATACGATGATATACTAGAGCGATAACTTTTGTCTATATACAAAGGTTGAGCTCCTAACAATCCATTGGAGAGCATAAGCTACTCGGCTCTCCAATTGTAACTTGGTTACTCGAAACCTTGAGATCAGGCTTGATAGCTAATGATTTCTGCATCAATATTAGGCCCTCGAACATCACCAAGGGGTGTGCCTCCAGCAGCGACTTCTTCTGGCAACAGGAGAGCAATAGAAGTGCGACATCGACGGTGTCAGATCAAGCTAAACAGGAAATGCGGAAAGAAAAAGAAGAGTATGCGATTACCTCATTATCTGATAAAGCAGTGAAGCCAAGCTTCTTGGACCAGATTGACACCATTTCAGGATCGACAGGCACCGTAAGAAGTTGAACATTCAGGGCTGTCAGATGTGTTTCAATTTGTCTCAAGAGAAGTCTGAAGTAACCCTGCATAGAGACAGACCACAACCTAAGGATATTAGTTACTACACAGATGAGTTAAATTCATTACGTTGGTTACGCTAAGTATCAAAACAGCACAGTAAAAGCCTTCATTATTTGACTAAATAGAAGGAAAAAAAAGGCAAATTAAATTTGTACCAATCTGCAGGTCCACTTCTACCATTACTGCTCTAGAATTCATGCAATTACTTCTTGGTAATAGAAGTCTTCCAAACGTATTCCAAGTTATTATACTAACATAATATTTTTACTGTTCTCTAGTGTTTAATAATCTCATCATATACAAATGTGCATCCTCTAGTTATAATCCCAACATCAATCTTAGAATACGGAGAAAATTGCGGCTAACACCAGCCTTTGTGGTATTTGTTGCACAAGACACGGAAACAAAATTTTTGTTGCAGCTAGCACAGTTTAGGCTTATTTTTTTGCACTTGGCCCAAACGAACAACTTTAACCTTGTTAACAGGTTATCTAACAGGCTGGGCCCGCTGTTTGCGTGCAACATAACATTTGGAAACATAAATATATATTCATACGTGACCCCTTTTTGATAGCAAAGATATAAGCAAAAAGTTATTTTTGGTACACAGACACCAGTAATCTCGTTTAAAAAAAAAAATTTATTTTTTGTCTAACATTTTTGAAAACAAACATGCAAGTGCACATGTGTAGTATGTACGGCCAAATTTGCATCAAAATAGATATTCATACTTGACCTACACAAAAAAGACAAATGTTGGAAAAAAAATGAGGTCTTTTTTGCCTATTCAGATACGCGATTTTGTGATTTTTGTGTAGCCTATAATGCAATGTATTATGTAGCAAAACTCCAAATGTATGTAGATATCATATAAATTTTTCATAATATTTTAAATTTTAAATACTTTGATTTTTTTTATAAAATATGGTCTCAGGAGCGAAAACAATGATAGTCTCAATGACAACAAACATAGCAAAATAAAAGTACAATCGCAGTCAAAAAAAACTCCTCCTCTCTTCAAAATTTCTCTTATCAACATGTCAACGAGTTAAGCTCCTTATTTGGGCTAGGTGCAAAATATTAGGCCAAACCCGTGCTAACTGCAAAAAAAATCTTGTTTGTGGGTTTTGTGCAACAAATGCCACAAAGACTGGTGTTAGCTGCAATTTTCTCTAGAATACGGACATGAAAAAATATATACGTCAGATAACTGACAGTTTATTATTTACTATTGGACTATACAATGTAAGTTTATTTCCACCTTTTTCCTGCACTCATTATGTGTAGCGACAAGGATAAGTTCTGCAACTTCTTCCGCGCGCACTTTCAGAATCGCAGCTGACACAATAAGTTTGCTGCAATACAACGATAGGAGGAAAAAAAGGTATAATTAACAAACTAAATAATGTAAATACAAACACTTGCTTGTTCCTCTCCCAATATCAAGTTCCAGAAACCAAACAATTAGCAGTTTATTTTAGCTACACAAACATAAAGACTGAAAATAACAGTGTCATTGCTGGGCGCAGACCAGTTGAGCAAGAACTGCTACTAAATGACTTGACCAGAAAAGGTACCTGCTTGTAGTTAACACTGCACAATACATTCCTCTAAAATCGTTTTTTCCTCCTACACCCGTGCTGCAAAAAATGGGGTTTAGTGTATTTACTTGAGTTGACTAGATGAACGGAAAAAATGCACACAGATCCATATTGATGTGACTATTCATACACCATTTAAGAGTTACAAATTTAGTCAAGAACTTACGCAATAACCATATCTCGTATGACCTCACTCTCCTGGGCAGCTGTTTCTGGAAATGCAACCTATAAAGACATAGATTAAAATGAGATTTTTGCAGCCTACAAGCAAATTGACAGACATGGTTGGCAAGTTTATCATTGACGAAACGTCTTAAGAAATAAAGCCAGAAGTCCCTCACAGAAAGAACTTACTTTGAAGATTCCATTAACCTGATCTATGTACTGCTGCATATCGCGTCTTGGATTCATTCCACTTAAAAGGTACCAACAAACACTGGATCTTTTATGTCTGATCTTTTCACGCTTATTCAGCTCTTGGTGCAAAGAAGCACGAAGTAACTGACATTTTTTACAGCAGAAGAATTGACACTGCATAAATTCTCTCAAAGCATTCAAAGGTGTCTGAAATGGTCAATACAACGTGTCAGCAGGGTCTTTCACCATGATAAGCTCTTCTCCACCACATATGAAGGAAAGGTTAGTCACATACATTGTTTTGTTGAAGTCCACTATTGTAGCATTTCACATGGCATGGTCTCTCACACTGTAACGATTATGGCATAAATTTCGAGACAAGGATCCAACAATCAAAGACAACAACTTAAAAGAAAATAACTTAGTAGAACTAACCTGGTTACAGAAGATAATCATGTCTTCGCTGATTTTCCCAATCGTCGTACAGGCATTGCTATCAAAATAAAGGTGCAGAGTTACATATGAAGGAGCTAACATAACCATGTGAATTCAACAGTGCACATAATCTAATTCTCACCCACATAAATGGCAGCTCTCAGTATCAACAACTCTTTCTTGTAATGTCCGTTTCAACGGAACAATGAGAGGTGTACTGGTGGTAGATGGTTCTTTCTTACAACCTGTAATAATGGAAATAATTGGGTCAAAGGTTGAAGACCAAATTGTTTACTCACATAACTAAAGTATGGAGTTCATGTGACCATAGCTTCCCTGTCTGAAGGTAAATCATTCGATATTGGAAATATTTTGCTACAACAATCGTCTGATTGAATTATGTACAAAGTCGCAGTGGATCTTGGAGTGGTACATACCCGCTGGGGTTACACATCACCAATGAAGGAAAACAAAGAATGAAGGAAATGTGCAGCTGCTCATTGTGTTGTCAGGTTCTACCGTTTTTCTTTAAAAAGATAATATACTGCTCATTTATTAACACAAATTGAGTACACAATAGTGATATGGGGGGGGGGGGGATTCCACATTCAACTAGTAAAAAGCCTACATGGTGTAAGAGACTGCACCAGAACGAAAGCCAAAGAAGAATAAGAGGGGAAACGATAGAAAAACTGGTTGGAAGATAAAGTACACTTATATGAATAGAATCACAAATCAACAGCGAACTCCACAAAACTCTTGCACAGTAAGAACAAAGTCTTAGAAGGCAAAAGAGTGAGGGATGAGAGGGGTGAATCGTACATGGTACATCAGACCCCTGGCCTAAAGGCCACACTGCCTTTCCAAAAGTTACAATTTCCACTAGCCTACTCTTCTACACTGCTGTGTCCAGATAACATGAGAGAAGTATATCAACTTGCCTAGTCACTACCCAAGTGGCCTAGAGTTAATTTTAGGCAGAAGAGTTCCTAGAGGTATGAATTAGTGCCAGCTTTGCACTCCACATTACTGACTCCAAGGAAACAATTCTCCTCATAAAATGTGATGGCTGTTTACCATGTTTTGATCTCTACAGATATTTGGATTACAGATCACAAGTCACAACAGTCCTGCCTTGGAAAATCCACATGAGGCGATTACCTAATTTTAGTACAAGATATATAACCCGGTTTTACTTTTATACTTTTCAGCTTATGCCCTGCCTTGGAAAATCCACATGAGGCAATAACCTAATTTTAGTACAAGATATATAACCCGATTTTACTTTTATACTTTTCAGCTTATGTTTAAGCAAAGGGTGAGTTATTCCATCCAGGTACTAATTTATGTATATATGTCCAACTTTAGTTTTATTTATGCTCAATGAAAAGCATGGGCCCTGTTCTAGTTTGTACACCTCCACGACATGTTGACTGTTGGTCCCCAAGCAAACCCTTACCCCTCAGCTCCTGTGAGTCTAAAGCTAACTAAAAAGGACACTATACCACCAAATAGGTCAAACTGTGGCAAAAGTAGGATATTCTTCCCTCCAAAGTGCATACTTATAACACGACTGTGGCTGTGTGGCAGCAGGCTAACCTCATTTAAACAGGGCACATTCAAAAATTTAGAGAGATAATGAATGATAGCTCCTCAAATAACAACATATAAACAGAAGAAAAGCTTAACACATTGCCACTGGATTTTATTCAGTGAAAATAAACAGCATCTTACCTGAAGTAGCAATTTTAGGAGGGTCATCAATCTCAGAGTAATCAACACTGCTGACTCCATTTGACTGTAAACCGTCTTTCAGTTTTAGTGCCAGCTCATGAAGTGTCAATCCTTCTGAAGTATAAATGTTACGATACCTGAAACAAAAATACACACTCCATTTAAATGAATTAAAGAACTGAGATATCATTTTAATATGAAACTTTTACAAACACTTTAATGAATGGCACTTTAAGAACTTTGAACTATTATGACTCAATAAATTCAAGTTGGACCCAGTTTCTGTGTAAAATTGTGTTACTTACGGTTGTCGTCTTTTCCCCATTCCAGCGTGGTCTTCAAACTGTGATGGAGTAAACTGAAGTCGAAAGAGAACAACAGAACCATCCATTAGTTATTAAACATAATAATAAATGCATCCTGAAAAAACCAAACTTTGCTGATTGCCAACTTCAAGATAATTACCTCTTCATTGCAGCAGTCACAGACTATACCTGCCCCCCGTTTATAGCCTTGCTTTAGAACCTACAAACAGAAGTGTGAGTGGTCTTAAGAATCTTAGGAATTCTTCAAGTGTGGAAAAGGGCTAATATAGTCCATGCAACTATCTAAAGGACCTCTCCGTGCTTCAACTTGTAAGTTAACAAAGTAAGGTCTGGAAGGCCGCCTTCCTTGAAAACCAACGGGTGCAAGGAGTTATCCCTGAGGCAAAAATAAGACACATATCGATGATTATCCATCATTTCAATCTCATGGCATGTGAATTACAGCAAGATCCCATAAATATTACATGTCAAGAAAATGCTGCAGCTTAACTTTTTACCTCACTTTTGTTCGCCGCGACTCTTTTGTCTTTGACTCCACATGGTGACTAAGGGGTGGCTCTTGAACAATTGAAACTGGGCTTGACAAAGAGAATGCTAGATCTACGTGATCACATTCTGATGAGGTCGATATTACTGCAGCATCTGCTGCAAAATTAGGCTTTATATCCTCAGAACTGAGAGGACCTGCAGTGTTCTCACTAGGAATTTCTACAGTGACACTTTTCACTGAAGTGGCTGTAGATAGACCCGAAGTTCCTTTCTCGGTGCTTTTACTCAAGGTTGGAGCTGAAGTTGGAGGACTTCCTCTTTTATACTGCCACCGTGGCCTCCTGAACGCGCTCCAGCTCAGGTTTGAGATGTGATTGCTAGTAGATTTTTTGAAGGAATTTGCCGAAGTAGTGGCTATTATATGACTTGTCACTCCTGCAGCCGACTCCTGTGAACTAGTAGTGAAGTTTGAAAGAAAGCTGAAGTTAGTCTGGTATTCTGGTGGATTATGATATTTAATAATCCACGTACTTACAAAAACTTATACTACCTCCGATCCATATTAATGGGCACACACTTAATACAACTTTGTACTAGAGTTGTACTAAGTGTGTGCCCATTAATATGGGTCGGAGGGAGTATTAGAAAGTACGCTTTATAAAAATAGTAAAGACCAAGGAATGAGCTCGTTCCAAATTAGTAAGATTAAATTATAAAGCTAGCATAAATTTAGTCCCATCTGTACTGACAAATATATCACATTTGAGTTATATTTCCTTGTTCAACTTAAGGGCTTATTCAGAGGGTCGAGTCCCCATCACCCCACCCCACCCCACCCAATGTGTAAATACCATGTAACATAACAGAGGTCTTGGCAATATTAAAGAAAACCAATGGGTTTATGCAATCTGAATATGGACCACTAAATTTGTGCATGCACAGTAACTCACCTTCTAGTTGAACAAGGATGTGAAGGCGTATCATCAAAATCATTATTTTCCACTTGAAAAGAAGCTGAAATCATCACAATACAGGGTACAGATAGACCAACACAAAGATGATCAGATCCTGAATTACAACCAGAAGTAAGAAAGTTTTGGGTCCTCAATGAAATACCTTTCCACTTTTCAAATTCAATCAGATTTGGAGGGAGACCAGTCTGTTCTTCAATCAAGTCCCCAAGCAAGTCTAATCTTTTATATTTAAGTCCTTGTATCAACTTATACAGAGAAATTCCACTGTCCAAAAATATGTGATCATTTTGGTTGTTTGTTAACTGGCCAGCATGCTGCTCAAACTCACACGCATTCATTATCTACAATTGATCAAGCATCACAAGGTCAGGTTTGATTTTTCAGAAAATTCACAGGCACAGATACAAGAATAACAATGGATGCTGTGCTGCAGTTAAGATAACAGAATGCTCACATTGCTGTAGCCACATTGCATGCAACCACATGAATATCTCTGTCCGTCTATACGTCCAGTCATCTCGACCTAAGGACCATCAAATGAAATTTATATGAATCAATGATATATAGGTTTTCAAAATCACCATTCCATGCTGAATCTACAATTACACTGCCTGAAGAAATAACACTAAATAACACTCACCCCATTCTTGATGTAGGTCACCCTGAAACCTTCAAGAAGCCCAGTGGATAGCAATCCTCTGACATCCTTAAGTAGACTTTCTGGCTTATACTTGGTTTCTGATGCTCGCACTGGGTGATTCTTCGTTTCAATCACTTGCACATTCACATGGATGGCTGTTGACAAGCCAATATCCCTAGGTTGATCACCATCTGTAGTCCTTACCTCGACCACATCAGGCATCTCATGGTCACCACGGGCTGCATTCTCAATCTCCTCTACAGCTTCTATCAAACTCAAGCTGTGTCCGTTAGAAGGCCATTCAATGCCATCCATAGGTTCCGCTTCGGTGGCTGGATTATATCCCCTGATAAAGAAAGGAAGCATTATGACTGAACAATCCTGCAACGAAGTCCATAAATTTCCAGTTTTACCAGTACAAACAGCACAATTGCTCAATTTGGTCATTATTCTACAATTCTATCATCAATTTCATGCAACAGAAAAGGCCTATTGTACCTTTGCTAATGAAATCACACCAGGAGACAGAGTTCCAAACACAAATCAGTCAGCTGAAGATGCTAACCTCAAGTCAAGAAGAGACAGGCCGGCATTCTCCTCCTCTCTCGTAATCTCCAAGGCCTGAGCCCCCTGCAACAGCGCAGCCCAAGCAGGCTGCTCCGCTGTCATGTTGCTCACCTGAAGCAATTCCGGCTCCCTGCTGTCCGGCTGACCCTGCGCAAGGGGCGGACTGGTGGTGGCGGGTACCGTCATCGGCACCCCGGCGGCCTTGAGGAAGGCCTCTGGGAAGCTGTCGGCAGCCACCTCCCTGAGCGCGTGGAAGAGGTCGTAGAGCGAGGTGCCGTTGGGGAGGAAGATGTGTCCGTTCTGGTTCTTGGATTTCGCCCCCGCGTGCTGCTCGAACTGCAACGCCGACAACCCCTGCGCAAGAAAACGAAACGAACCCCTCAATTTTCTCCCAAATCAGGCGGAAGCTGCTGTAGAGACGGGCGGGGATCGCACAAGCACGTACCTTGCCGTCGCAGCGGCGGTAATCGCAGGGGGAGGCGCAGGCGCAGGCGTAGCCGCGCTCGGCGACGAATCCCTGTAGAGTGGCCTGCGCGCGGCGAGTTTTTTCAGTGAGAATCGAGGAGGAGGGTGCGGAGCTGCGGGAGCGAGGCGAGGGCGGCGGCGACGGCGAGCGAGCGAGCGGGCGCGGCTCGAGTCGCTGGTGTTGAGGAGAGAGAGAGAGAGAGAGAGAGGGCTTGGGCTTGGGCGTGGGGTGGACTCACATTGTGCTTGGTGAAACGGTACGTGACGGGGACGCCGCGCAGGAACGGGAGAAGGTCGGCGACGCCGTTAACTCTTACGGATGCGCCTCCGTTTGCGCCGCCGCGCTGCTCCGGCTGCATCGCGATGGACTGCCCGCCTCTGCTTCGTCGTCGTGCTAATCTAGGCTGTGCGTTCCGAAGGTTTTCGTCGGCTGAATAGCTTGTTTCACAGTACAATTTCTGAACCAATCGTGCTTCAAGGAGACTCTCAAATCCAGATTTTGCAGAGGAAGAGCCAGACATCGTAAACACAAATGAGTCACCACGTTATTTTTGCTTCGTCTCAATTTTTTTATTTCTCCTTTGGTAATTTGGTTCAAAGGATGTAAGCAAATGAGTAAAATGCATAGTGGTATTTAAATTTGTTGGCTTAAAGAGGCATCAAGGAGCTTGAACTGGCATCATACTGACATCACCCAAAACAGACAAGCCGTGTTACATTTTGTAGATCAACTTCAAAAAGCCCTCCAATAATGAACCCGAGTACGAGACTCTCCTGCATGACATGCGCGTGGCAAAAACATGTGGCGCCATCCGACTGATGATTTACTGGGACTCGAACCTCGTAGTTCAGCAAACGATGAAGGACTATAAAGCCATCGACGACGACATGATCGCGTATCTGAACCTCTACAACCTCTTGAAAAGCGAGTTCGACGACTGCGAGCTCAACCACGTTGCACGTACAAACAACGAAGAAGCCGACGCACTAACCAACATCGGGGCCACCGGAGGCCAGTACCACCAGGTGTTTTCCTCGAGCAGGTCGATCATCGATCCATCAAGCCTAAGAAGACACTCGCCCCCTCCACATCGACAACTGGGGACGAGGTCGCCGCTCCTGTGGATCCTATAGTACCAGCGGCAGCGGGTGTGTCGGGGGTATGACCCCCGGGTAGGGTCACCCAGGGGAAACAATTCATCAAGGCAAAGATCACCGACCTGATGGTCACCAATCTAATCAAGGCCGAGCTAATCAAGAGCAAGCAAGAAGTGGACCGATCTGCTCAAGGCGAGGGCCGATTGCCCTAGAGAGGGCGCAATCGGCCTCACCAAGGAGCATTCGGCCGGAGTAAGCAGAGCAACATCCGATCAGAATCCCAGATCGGACACCTGGTACAAGAGCATTCAATGCGCAATCCCTGAAGATCGGGACTGTCAGAGGCGTGCGGTCTCCTCCAGCGCCGATCACGCGGACAGGCCGACATGCCTAAGTATCTAGCTCCACCGTTCACCATCGAGGTCTACAGGATAGCGGTATGGCGAGCCGCAAGTCTACACCGGGTCATCCGGAGGAACACGATGTTAGGTCCCTAGCTTATGTGAGGCAGACAGCTAGGCCCTCCCCTTTGTATATTTACCTTTGTACTCCGGGCTAGGCCTATAAAAGCCCCGGGTACCCCTCCTGCGTGGGGGACGACGGAGCAGTTATTACAATCTCACCCACATAGAGAGAGCAAGGAGAGAGTAGTGACCAGAGGCCATCTTCTTCTTCCTCTCAAACAGCTCAAGGAGCATTCATTGTAGCCAGAGTTATTGCATATAGCTATCTCGGCAGGACTAGGGGTGTTATCTCTACGGAGAGCCCCGAACCTGGGTACATCGTGGTGTCTCACCGTGTGTTCCCATTCTCGTTTCCGGTACCAGCGACACTCACCTCGGTTTGTCCCCCTCTTTAGCCATTCCATGGCATCCGCCGTTACATATCGACGACAGTTGGCGCCCACCGTGGGGCAGGCCGAGGCGTCGACTGGAGTTCTGATCCGGACGGGACCATCATCTGCATCGCGCGTGCGCTTCGCCTCCGGCCTGATGATGAGGAGCGGAGCGTGGGACTTCGTCATCGACAACGCCTCGCGGCTTGGGGCTGGAATGCCTCTACCGCGCGGCGTTATCATTCCTTTTTGCGGACATCGTGTTTCCGTCGCAGCACTTCCTGACGTGTTTCCTAGGGAGGTACGGGTGTTTTCTGAGCTCACGGATCCGTTGCCAGGAGGGCCGGATTCTTTGAAAATCGTTCGGTCGTACCTAAGAATAGAGATCTAAGGCAACTCATCCCCAAAGAAGCCCATGACACACCCCTCTCAATTCATACCGGTAGCACAAAAATGTACCGAGATCTACGCCAGAGATTTTGGTGGACTGGGATGAAGAGAGACATTGCTCGATTTGTTGCAGAATGTGATGTTTGTCGTTGCATTAAGGCCGAACACCAAAGACCTGCTGGTACTCTTCAACCTTTGACTATTCCCGAGTGGAAATGGGACAAAGTCAGTATGGACTTCATCACCGGCTTTCCAAAAACCCAGAAATGAAATGATGCATCTTCGTTGTCATTGACCGACTTTCCAAAGTTGCTCACTTCCTTCCTGTTCGCGAGTCTATAACTGCTAGTCAGTTGGCGGACTTGTACGTCTCTAGAATTGTGTCTCTTCACGGTGTTCCTTTGGAAATCCATTCTGATCGTGGTAGCCTTTTCACCTCTAGATTTTGGGGAAGCTTTCAGAATGCTATGGGAACTCATCTCTCCTTTAGTACAACTTTCCATCCTCAGTCTAGCGGTCAAGTTGAAAGGGTTAATCAAATCTTGGAAGACATTGTCGGGACCCGGGGTTAGCGTATGTAATTCCAGTCACGATACAATCACATGGAGAGCCGAGAACCGTACCCACCTGTCTAAGCAGACAAGGCCAAGCACAGAACGTTCTCGGTAAGCATCGAACGTGAGGGGCATCCCATTCAGGCCGGATGATCAACTGAGATGGGTCCTCAACGTCCGCTCACAAGTATAAATGCTTATGGGTGGTGAATCCCATACTCATAGACAAGTCGCCTCAACCATGTTATCGATTGGATCCTAACTCTTACATAGACTTACTCCAGCCCGGTCACTTAATCGGGGTCTAGGGCGGGCTCGATCATACAACAAAGTGTGCACGTGACAGAGTCACGAACAATCGCATCGCGATGCCCCAAGCTGCGCACATCTAAGGGCCACTTGGTGTATAAAAGACCGCCAGCCAGATCACAACTAAGGTCTCGAAAACCCATACTAAGACATGCATGTTATAAACATACACGCAACACACATGCCTAGTATGAACAGCAGGTATCATCACATAACTCTACAAAGTACTCTTTATTGATATACACATAGAGCATACAAAGATCACATGTCTGTGATCAACATTACATCATACAACGGAAGCAAATTAGGTAACAAATGGCTTAGAGAAGCCTTGTAAACAAACATGCCCTTCCACGAGGGACCAGACTGCTGTCTGGGACTATGCTAACTTAGTCAACGTCGAGCTTCACGAAGGTGACTCCATCAGGGTCCGGTTTCTTATCTAAAACATAGAATAAGCAAACGTGAGTACAAAGTCGTACTCAGCAAGACTTACATCAAAACTACACTACTCATGCTCAAATATCAAGGTAAAGGAGGTGGGGTTTCATCATGCAGAAGTGCCAGCTTTGACTTGGCTAATCCTGTACTACGAGTACCAGACTTGAGGTAAGAAGCGTACACGAGTCCACTACATCTCCAAACAATACACCACTATGGTTACTTCCTCGACTTCCCCACGAAGAAGCACACCATAGCACTCACACTTATCTTGCGAGTTTTTTTTAAGTATCCATTCAAGTTATCTATGATCAAGTAGAGGTTTCCAAGTAGTCCATAACCGCGGACACAGCTATTCGAATAGTTCATTAACCCTGCAGGGGTGTACATCTTCACACGCGTGTCATCACTTATCGCCTCGTTCTTGGCATCCTTCAAGCGGATGTCGGACGTGGATGAGACCAAGGCACTAACCTCACATCACCTTCTCTAATCCAGGAGTCGACTACCTGAGTTTGGCACCGCTCGAGAGTCCGGCCGGTTCCACGAAACGGACTCAGATAATGTAAGGGACCGAGACGCCACCTCTGCCAGATGGTTTTACTGTAGGAGATATGCCCTAGAGGCAATAATAAATGTTATTATTTATCTCCATGTTTGTAATTATGTTTATATTCCATGCTATAACTGCAATGGTTCTCGAGTCTGCAATAACCACGAGGCTCGGAGGAAGACTCATATGCACGTGTGGAATAATAAACGGATAAAATATATATTCCTAGTCTCGCCTCTAAGACTAGCTCAAGTGTTGCATGATGGTTCTGTTTTCCTGATCATGGGCATTACTATGCCGGCAACTTTGAGGGCACAATGTTAGAAGAACATTTGTGTTGAATCGACCCAGATTGATGTTATGCTATGAGATACATTCGTCACCAGTTAATGGATTATAACACAGAGAAAGTTGAGCGTTTGCATAATTCCTTAGACCATGAGAGTATCGAGTTCCTTCGTACTTTCTTCGTGAACTTTGGGGTTTGTTAAACGTCATCTGTAAAAGGGTGGCTATTACGGCGGCTTACGGGTTCACGGAAAAGTATGACCAGGAACTAGGTAGCTCAAGATTGGGATTTGCTCCTCCGTCGATGGAGAGATATTCTTCGGGCCCTCTCGGTGTTACAGTATCCACCATCGTCTGGCCAGACACAGTGTGATTTGATCACAGGGATGCCGGAACGCGGGAACGAGAAAAGAGAACAATACCAGTAACGAGGTAACTGGCATAGTGGACAAGTGTTGATCCACGGGGATGCCAATAAGTCTCACCTCGGGTATTTGTAACATATCGCGAAGCAACAGGAATAGCACACGGCAACTGGAGGTTCACTCGAATATTTATTCGTGTGGGTATAGGGGTCAATATGGGTGTCCACGGCTCCGATGTTGATCATTGATCGGAAAGTGTTCAGGGTCATGTCTATACTTCACCGAACCTATAGGGTCACACGCTTAAGGGTCATCTATCTGCTGAATACTAGACAGGGAGTCTAAGAGAAAGTCACCGGAAAGGTTTCGGAAAAAACGGAAAAGTTCCGGAGAGAGAACACCGGAATAGTTTCGGTAAAACCGAAAAGTTGTTTCGGAGTGAACCACTAAGCCGAAAAGGCTTCGGTAAGCACCTGGTACTTTTGGAGGGTGCCAGAATTGTTCTGGTAACTTCTGGAATTTTCTGGAGAAAAGCATAAAATATATTTTTTCGGAAATATTTCGGAGCTGCCGGAAATGTTCCGGAGCTGCCGGAAATGCTTAGGTTGCTTTTCGCAGATGAAAATCACTAATCCGGAATTGTTTCGGAACGCGCCCAAAATCATTTTAGTGGGTGTTGGAATTATTCTAAGACCCACAAAAATATTTTCGGATTTTTCGGACGCGAAAAAGTGGTGTTATGAATAGTAAAAAGTACTACTTGAGATATTTTTGGAAAGCCTTCTAGAAGGACTTGGGAGCCAAGAAATCCCCCTTGGGTTTCCTATAAATAGAGGTGTGAGGGCAGACCCATATCCTTGATCCAATCTCTCCCTTGAGTTCAATACACAAGCCATGCATGATCTGGCATTCTCTCTCCCTCCCCGCGAAATAGTTTCGTAGAGCCGAAAGGCTGTCTGGGTTCCGGCAGGAACTAGTTCTGGACGGCGAAGCCCTGTCGGATAGCTGACACCGTATGTGTGCAACCCCGTAGAGAGGTCGTAGTTTCGATCTTTTGCCCGAGGGGCTGTTCGAGGGTCCTCCCGAAGGGCTGTCCAAATTATCGTTCGAGTTTCAAGGGTCCTCCCGAAGGGCTGTCCAAGTTACCGATCGAGTTTCGAGGGGCCTCCCGAAGGGCTGTCCGTGACATCGTCCGAGGGACTGTCCGACCGCCTCCCTGAGCGCTGTCCGAGGAGCATACGAGGGAATACATTCTCGCGGTTGGGAGGTTGTAAATCCTAGCTGCGGGGATCTGCACCGACGATCTACATCGACTCTACTTCCGCTGCGCTACGAGTCGGTAACGATCAGATCAAAACCTTGTATGCAGTCTCCATAGTGGTCCTGGGCTGTTCGTAGTGCGGAAATTTTTTGTTTTCTGCCGCGTTCCCCTACTTGGTTGTCTTGACGTTCATGGCAGGATCGTCCTGAGCTCGGAACACACGCATCGAAAGATGAACAAGAGTCACATAGAGATGTGATCGGCAAGTTGGCCTACCAAATCAAAATCCTCGTCATGAGATGATGATTCTATGGCGTTGTATTGATATTTGGATCTTGAATCACTCATAATCAATTTTGAGAGATATTGATTTGAGTGGGAGCGCATTTTAGAATTAACTTGTTTAATTCTGAGTGCAATTAATTATGAACACTGTCTAAGTATAATTTGCTAATAGTTGTAGAATAATGGCTCGCGTTTCCATCTTCCCTATTAAAGTTGAATAAGCTGTTAAATATCTGGTTAAAACTTTACGGTTGGTAACGTAATGCGAGGATTGTCCTCAAGAGTGCCGAGAAGGATTTTGTCCTATCGCATGCTTTCGGTGTCCTCCCGCTAATGCTATGGATGATGTGACTCTCGTCCTTCGATCCAAAAGCTAGAATTCCATTGTGGTCAAGTGCAATACGTTTGCTTCCATAAGACCCGAACTTCACAAGTTTGGGATAGTTATGTAATATTCATGGAACTGAAAATTGTTTTCAGATACAGACAAAGGCTAAAAGATATGAGATATCCAAAGCAATATTTGTTTGCAAAGTATTAGTAAAGTGTTTACTGGGCATTTGACTGATAAGAGAGGGATCCAGAAGAACGCCTGTCATATGATGAAGGTGAATAAAACAAACAACTTAAAGAGAAAGGAAATGTCCAAAGGGTGTTAGTATGACTCACACGCCTAGGAAGTCCGGGGCTAACGCCACTCTTAAAGTTGGGTGCTTCTTCTGAGAGTAGGAGAAATATATTGAAAGTTAAACTGTTAAAATTATAAGGGCAAAAAGAAAGAAGACTGGAATGTCCAGCTCATGTATAAAAGTCATGAAAGTTATTGATGTATGGAAGGCTGGTCAAAAATAAATAGTTCTTGGGAATTGTGATTAAACAGTTAGTCCATAATTCTTGGGTATTATGATTAAAAGTTGATCACAGGAATACCCGCTCGATTGAATTCTGTTGCAACTCGATGCAAGAACCACTACGGCCTAAAAGACTTGCCAGTAATGAGGTTTAGATACGCGCTGGGAACATAGTAAAAGTTACTATACCTTCCATCGGTGTATCACCATCTGTATTTATTTTCATAATTCGTTTTAGAGTTTTATACACTCTAGCCGATTGCATAAAGTATGTTGCAAGAAGGTTTTTCATAAAAGAACAATTGTTGTTCAGTATTATGAATAACATAAAGGGCCATGCTTCCATCGGGGATGGGATGTATGTTACGAATATTGATGGTAATAGGATACATCCATAACAATGACGCTAAATGTCGAAAGACTAAAAGAATACCACATATGTGTGGCACTGCATTTGGTCACATTGGAGAAACCCGCATGGAGAAATTCCACAATGATGGATTTTGAAGTCATTTGATTATGAATCATCTCACACTTGCAACTTTCGTCCGAAAAGTTAAGTGACTGAAATACCGTTCACAGGCCATGAGGAACGAACAACAAACTTATTGGTGATCATACATTTGATGTGTGTAGTCCGTTAAATGTTGTTAGTAGTGGATTTATCTATCTTCAGAAAAGACTCAAGTAGATATATGGATATTTACTTGATGAGACGTAAGTCTGGATCTTTTGAAATCATTCGAAAGGTTTTCAAAAATGAAGTGAAAGTTATTGTGACAAGAAAATTATGTTTCTACAATTCGATTGCAGAAAGGAATTTTTGAGTTACAAGTTTAGCCAATGTCTGATGAGTTGTGAAAAGAGCTTTCATAACTTGCACCTCCCGGAACACCACTGCAAGTGGAATGTCCTTGAAGATGTAATCAAACCATTTATGACATGGTAAGATCAAAGATGACATAAATCAATTTGCCATTATTCCTTTTAATGTAATGCTTTAGAGACTGCGGCTTTTACACTGAAAGGAGCGCCATCAGGTCTGTTGAAATGACGCCATGGTATGGTACGCCCAACCATGTTTTATCTTTTCTTAACATTTGGAATATGGGGATTGTGTAAACTGTTTACAAACCTATTCCAAATCAGACAAGTGCTACTTTGTAGGTTATCCCAAATTATTGGGAATTCCTCCACCACTATATCGAGGCAAAAGGTTTTGCCACAAAGAACGGTATGCTTTTAAAGAGAATGGTTCTTGAAAAAAGGTGAGTGGGAGGATAGTGCAACTCGACGAGATAACAGTATCTTCGTCATCAGATCAAAGGAAAGGAACCTTGGAAGTGATTCCAGAGTTTCCTACTACGACTGATACGGAAGCCTCTACATGAGATGTATGGACTTCGGTCAAACTTGCAACTGAGCCACGTAGGCAAAACTCGTGCAAACCTCTCAGGTGCGCAAACGAGATATTGTTGTTAGACAACAACATACCTACGATAATCAAGGAAGCGATGATGGGCCCTAACTCCGGAATTGGCTAAATGCCAATACAAATCCGAGATAGTTTCCATATACGTAATTCAAGATTGTATCTTGATGGACCATTCGGAAGACTTAGAGTCTAACGAATATTAATGGAACTATAAACTGATACGGATAAAAATGTTTTATCCATAAAGCTCGACTTGTTGCTTATAACAATTTCAAGGAATTAACTACGGCGAGATTGTCTCTCCGTAGCGATGCTTAAAGTCGGTTCGGGTTAAACTTGCAATTAATACATATTTCATTCATGAGATATGAAACATGGATGCCAAAAGGATTTCCATAAGATGGAAATACTGCCTTGGACTTGCATATGATACAGTCCAAGGTATTTTATCAGTCCAGAGGATGCTAGTGAGTATGCAAACTTCAGAGTTCCTGCGATGGACAAAAGAGAGCATAATGGAGTTGGAATCTTCGTTTTTGATGAAATAATCAAAAGAGTTTGATTTCATCGATGGATAACGAAGATGCTTGTGGCTACAAGAAATTAAGTGGGAGCAAAATAATATTTCTAAAAACCTTGTGTGCCTGACACATTGTTAATTGGAAATAATATAAATTTCTTGACACGAATTAAGACTTCATTGAAAATAGTTTTTCGACGAAGTGCTTGGGCTAAGTAGTCTTGATATTAGGCATAATTATCTACGAGATATAATTGACTAATAGGGCTAAGCCAAAATACATATTGACAAGATGCTAAAACAGTTTAGCGTTAAAAACGCCAAGGAGTGATTCTTGCCGAAGTCACATGGAAAGAGTTTTTGCAAGACTCGGTGTCCTAAAACACCGATGAGCAAAATACATGATGGATATTCCATACACCTTTGTGTTTGGATTAATCATGTATTCCATGGTATATAAAACAACCAGATATGTCCAGTACTCCCAAGTTGTTGCGAGTATAGATACCAAAGTGATCAAAGTACTGATCATGGGACAACAGTGAAAAATGTCATTGAGTACTAAAGTAGCACTGATGACATGTTTTCTCGCAAGAAGAGATTATGAAGTGCTTGTTGTAAGTAATTACATCAATATAGTCTTCATCAATGCTCCATGCGATTTTCGATCTAAGTTTAGGGTTTTTTGTGTGATGCACGATATGGTGGCACAGTAAGTTGGAATTGTTCCAAACAGGTTACTGTGGCAAATTCTATAACAAAGGCTGAGTATGATGACGCTTTAGAAGCGACAAAGAAGATGTTGAATCATATAGTTCATTCATGAACTTAGTATGGTTCCAAGATGGCTTTGGTCAATGGAACACTATTGAAAATAGTTGTTCCATAGCTCAGTCTGAGGAATCAAGGTTCGACCAGTGATTCACATATATACAAAGCCGAGTCCACACAAAATATGATTTTTGTGAAAGCGTGAAAACGCGAGGATATGCAAAGATACACACGGAGCTGAAGTTGTCAGATCCGTTGGACATCAGGCTATACCACAAGCGGAGCATATTTTACACCAGTATGCCATAGGTGTAAAGTGCATTAGCATTGACTAGATTATTGACTCTAGTGCAAGTGGGAGTCTGTAGGAGATATGCCCTAGAGGCAATAATAAATGTTATTATTTATCTCCATGTTTGTAATTATGTTTATATTCCATGCTATAACTGCAATGGTTCTCGAGTCTGCAATAACCACGAGGCTCGGAGGAAGACTCATATGCACGTGTGGAATAATAAACGGATAAAATATATATTCCTAGTCTCGCCTCTAAGACTAGCTCAAGTGTTGCATGATGGTTCTGTTTTCCTGATCATGGGCATTACTATGCCGGCAACTTTGAGGGCACAATGTTAGAAGAACATTTGTGTTGAATCGACCCAGATTGATGTTATGCTATGAGATACATTCGTCACCAGTTAATGGATTATAACACAGAGAAAGTTGAGCGTTTGCATAATTCCTTAGACCATGAGAGTATCGAGTTCCTTCGTACTTTCTTCGTGAACTTTGGGGTTTGTTAAACGTCATCTGTAAAAGGGTGGCTATTACGGCGGCTTACGGGTTCACGGAAAAGTATGACCAGGAACTAGGTAGCTCAAGATTGGGATTTGCTCCTCCGTCGATGGAGAGATATTCTTCGGGCCCTCTCGGTGTTACAGTATCCACCATCGTCTGGCCAGACACAGTGTGATTTGATCACATGGATGCCGGAACGCGGGAACGAGAAAAGAGAACAATACCAGTAACGAGGTAACTGGCATAGTGGACAAGTGTTGATCCACGGGGATGCCAATAAGTCTCACCTCGGGTATTTGTAACATATCGCGAAGCAACAGGAATAGCACACGGCAACTGGAGGTTCACTCGAATATTTATTCGTGTGGGTATAGGGGTCAATATGGGTGTCCACGGCTCCGATGTTGATCATTGATCGGAAAGTGTTCAGGGTCATGTCTATACTTCACCGAACCTATAGGGTCACACGCTTAAGGGTCATCTATCTGCTGAATACTAGACAGGGAGTCTAAGAGAAAGTCACCGGAAAGGTTTCGGAGAAAACGGAAAAGTTCCGGAGAGAGAACACCGGAATAGTTTCGGTAAAACCGAAAAGTTGTTTCGGAGTGAACCACTAAGCCGAAAAGGTTTCGGTAAGCACCTGGTACTTTTGGAGGGTGCCAGAATTGTTCTGGTAACTTCTGGAATTTTCTGGAGAAAAGCATAAAATATATTTTTTCGGAAATATTTCGGAGCTGCCGGAAATGTTCCGGAGCTGCCGGAAATGCTTAGGTTGCTTTTCGCAGATGAAAATCACTAATCCGGAATTGTTTCGGAACGCGCCCAAAATCATTTTAGTGGGTGTTGGAATTATTCTAAGACCCACAAAAATATTTTCGGATTTTTCGGACGCGAAAAAGTGGTGTTATGAATAGTAAAAAGTACTACTTGAGATATTTTTGGAAAGCCTTCTAGAAGGACTTGGGAGCCAAGAAAGCCCCCTTGGGTTTCCTATAAATAGAGGTGTGAGGGCAGCCCCATATCCTTGATCCAATCTCTCCCTTGAGTTCAATACACAAGCCATGCATGATCTGGCATTCTCTCTCCCTCCCCGCGAAATAGTTTCGTAGAGCCAAAAGGCTGTCTGGGTTCCGGCAGGAACTAGTTCTGGACGGCGAAGCCCTGCCGGATAGCTGACACCGTATGTGTGCAACCCCGTAGAGAGGTCGTAGTTTCGATCTTTTGCCCGAGGGGCTGTTCGAGGGTCCTCCCGAAGGGCTGTCCAAATTATCGTTCGAGTTTCAAGGGTCCTCCCGAAGGGCTGTCCGAGTTACCGATCGAGTTTCGAGGGGCCTCCCGAAGGGCTGTCCGTGACATCGTCCGAGGGACTGTCCGACCGCCTCCCTGAGCGCTGTCCGAGGAGCAGACGAGGGAATACATTCTCGCGGTTGGGAGGTTGTAAATCCTAGCTGCGGGGATCTGCACCGACGATCTACATCGACTCTACTTCCGCTGCGCTACGAGTCGGTAACGATCAGATCAAAACCTTGTATGCAGTCTCCATAGTGGTCCTGGGCTGTTCGTAGTGCGGAAATTTTTTGTTTTCTGCCGCGTTCCCCTACATTTACTGCCTCACAAGTCCACCACATATCTAGGATGATGCAACCTTTCTTCATTCTTTTTCTATGCACATGCCAAATGGAAAATCCGAATCTATTGTGACTCCTGGACCGGATCGGTATGTAAAGAGGCCAAACGGGGCTCCCATAAAACCCTACATGTGGTCATACTCTTTGTCTTGGATCACAAAACAGGAACTCGGGGCCTAGGGTAGTGTTCAACGAGACAACCCACTGTGTACTCCTACACAGCCTCTCATCGTTCACCTTTGCTTAGGGTGGATTCACCAACACGTTTCACTTTCATCAACACCACTGTGTTCATTCCATCCCGACTCACAACCAAAACATCCTCATTGTATCACTAAGCAGCAAAAGCAGTAACAGTTGCAGGGGCCACATGCTCATCATTCAACTCCTATATCTGCTAGGATTGTGGTTTGCTTAATACGGTGACAGAAGGATATGTCATGCATCGGAATGGGTTCAACTATGCGAAAGAACGTGTCTCGATGATCTCCTAAACATGCATAAGCGAGACTGAGAGGGAAGTAGGATTTTATAGACATGATCAATGGGGTTTGCTTGCCTTGCTGACGAGGTTCGATATCGGGGTCTTCAACGAAGGGGGTGGCCTCCGGTTCCAGTTGCACGTCTATCGAGCAAACAATCAAACAAGGTATAAATATAATTGCAATGCATCAAACACATGATCAATATTGTAATGGTGATGTTCTTGGTCACAAAGTGTGTACAATTCCATTTAAAAGAAGTCACATGCAAAGTCATTTGCAAATGTGCTTCAAATTTGAATTTGAATTAAAGCCATATGGATGTTTTGCACTGTTCACCCATTTTAAAATGGTCAAACATGAAAACAGATCCCATATTCATAATCCTTGGATTTTTCTGATATTTTTAGACATATTATTTGCTATATTTGGAGTTCATATGAATTAGTTATGAATTTCCCAAGTTTAAATGATTTTCTGGAATTTTCTGGAATTACTTTAATTCTTTTCTATTTCTGGAAATTCTTTACTGCGTCAGCATTGCGTGGGGATGACGTCAAGGGGGGCTGACCAGTGGGTCCAGGCTGTCAGCCTCAGGGGGTTAATCCCCGGTTGGATTAACTTAATAGAGGGGTTAAAATAGGGGCAGGGCCCACCTGTCATAGAGAGGAGGGGGGGATTAGAGCTCTGTTAGAGGCCCTAATGGCGGGGTCGCCGGCGTTGACACTGAGGGCCGCCGGAATTTCGCCGAACTTGGCCGTTTGGCCACGGTGAAGCACGGGAAGGCCTCCATCTTGTAGCCTAAACGTTTCCGCACCTGGTTGAGCTAACAGGGGTTCTCCAGAGGGACGGTGGCGTCGCCGGTGCCAAGAGCCGCGGCGGCCCGTGATCGGCTCCGGTGGAGAGGGGGGTTCCTGGCGAGGATTTAGAGCGCGGGGAGGGGGGTTCGAATCGGGTGCTCACCGGGAACTCACTGACGAAGACTGCGGGGCCGGGGATGAGATGGAGGCGCCGGAATTTGACGTCGAAGCTCGCGGCGGCCGTCGGCGAGACGTTGGAGATGGCATCGTCCTCGGGGCCTCTGGGCTCAAATTGGAACCGCGGCGTGATGAAGTCGTCGTCGAGGAGCGTCTTGGGCAGGACGACACGGCGAGTAAGGCACTGCGGCCACGCGGTCCACGGCGGCTTGCTCTGGCTAGGTCCTGTTCGCCGCGGGTTCTCGTCGGGGAAGAAGAGGGGGGGGGGGCAGAGAGAGAGAGAGAAGAAGCAACGACGTCCAGGCGTGCGGGCTGAAGGGATAGGGACGAGGGAAGCAGCTCGGTGGCCAGGGAAGCAGGAGGTGGCAGCCGACCACGGCATGCCCTCCACGGCACTGCCTCCTGGCGCCGGGAAGAAGACAGCCTTGCCCCTGGTGGGCTGGGCTGGCTTCTGTGGCAGATGGGCCAGGTGGCCAGAAAGGTAAGTGGGGCTTGCCCCTTTATTCTTTCCTTTTAATTTTTCTGTTTCATTTGTTTTTCCTAGATTTAAAATAGCTAGACATTTTTGTTAAATGCCCAAATAATTTCTAAAATACTAGGTGACCAGTAGCTAGTCACATATATAATTTGGACATTTTTGAAATTCAATAAATTTGAATTTCAATTCAAATAGGGGTAAACTTTAATTTCCAGAGCACTATTTGAATATTAGAAAATTCCATGAGTATGGGAAAATACCCAAACCACTTTTAAAATGATCAGCATCATTTATAGGAATTTTCCATACATTCAAAAGAATTTTGGAAAAAGATTTATTTCTGGCCTTTTTATTTAAATTCTCAGGGCTTTCTGCTTCCCCATTTTTGAATTTCTTTTGAAATTTTTACATGATGCAAAGGCACAAGCAACCCTAGTACTTACCCTAGTTGGGGTTCTGACAGACATGCTCAGAGCTTGTGTTATCTCATTCGGAAAGAATTGGGAGAAATCTCTTCCATTCGCCGAATTTTCTTATAACAATAGCTATCAATCTAGTCTGGACATGGCTCCCTTTGAATTCCTCTATGGCCGACGATGTCGAACACCCCTAAAATGGTCAGAAACAGGTGAATGACAATTCTTTGGACCGGATATGATCAAGGAAGCAGAAGAGCAAGTTCGCATTGTTCGTGATCAATTGAAAGCAGCGTAGTCTCGTCAGAAAAGCTACTATGATCGTCATCATAGGCAAGAAAGCTACAATCTGGATGAGAAGGCTTACCTTCGGGTTACTCCTCTGAAGGTTACCCAACGATTCGGTATCAAAGGCAAGTTGACCCCACGTTACATCGGACCTTTCCGCATTCTTTCTAAACATGGAGAAGTTGCCTACCAACTTGAACTACCCCCGCACCTTTCCCGAGTACATGATGTGTTCCATGTGTCACAACTCAGGCGTTGCTTCAAGGACCCCATCCGCGAAGTCGACCATGAAAGGCTTGATCTCCAAGATGACCTTTCTTATCGAGAATACCCTGTTCGTATTCTTGATTCCGCAGAGCATGTCACTCGTCGTCAGAAGATCAAGTTCCTCAAAGTGCAATGGTCACATCACTCCGAGAAAGAAGCAACATGGGAAAGAGAAGACCGTCTCCGTGCCGACTACCCCACCTTCCTCCCGACGACTTTTGAATCTCGGGACAAGATTATTTTGAGTGGGGGCGAGTTGTCACAACCCTCTTTTAGGTATGTGCTAGGGTTAGCAAGAAACTTTGCATCATGTTAAAATTTTCAAAAGAAATTGAAATTGGAGAGAGAACACCGCCCAAATGAATTTAATTCAAATGGCCAGAATAAAAGTTGCTCCAAAAATTCCTTTTGCATTTTTGAAAAGTCCCATAAATGAGTGTGATCACATATCAAGTGATGTGGGACCAACCCCATGCTCATGGATTTTTCAAATATTCAAACAGGAGCATGGATTTAAATTTAAACCCCTATTTGAATTAAAGTTCAAATTATTAGAATTTTAAAAGTGCCCAAACTTTATAAGTGGCTAGTTATATGCATTAAAAGTGCACATAAAAATTTGGGGCAATTTAGAAAATGCCTAGCTATTTTTTCCAGCAAGGAAAAAAAATACAGAAAAGAAAAAGAAACAGAAAAAGGAAAAGGAAGCTTATCAGGAAACATGCCCAACTCAACCCCCAGCAGCCCACTAGCCTGGCCCAACCGCTACGTCCTCTGTCTTCTAGCTCAAGCAGCTCGTTGGAGGCAGCAGAGCGCGCGGCGACTGCCACCGTGACGTCGAGGGCCTTCCAGGCGCCCCCAAGCCCTATCCTTGCGCCACGGAGTCGACCCTGCCGCCGTGGAACCTTTCCCCCCTCCAGGCTCACTGACGAGTGATACGTCCAAAACGTATCTATAATTTCTGCTTGCTCCATGCATGTTTTGTGTGATATTGCTATGATCTAGATACACTTTCATACACTTTTGATCATATTTGGACTAACCTATTAACTCAGTGCACCCCAGTGCCAGTTCCTATTTACTGCTGTTTTTCTATTTCAGTTTTCCCCCATATAAAAAGTTCCCGAAAAATTCCGGGAAAAATACAGGAAAAATCAGCGTACAGGAAGCTTCGCGAAGAGCCCGAGTGGGGCCAGAGGGGAGCCAGGGGGCCCAGGCGGCCACCCGGCGCGGCCCCACCCCTGGCCGCGCCAGGGGGGCGCATGGGGCCCTTGGTCCACCTCTGGCTGCCCCCTTCGCCTATTTATTCTCCGTCACGGGGAAACTCCGAAGACAGAACCCTATTTCGCAAACTCGCCTCTGTTCCTCCGCCGCCGCGCTTCCGAGATCGGGAGCACCAGAAGACCTCTTCCCGGCACCCTGCCGGAGGGAGGGCCGACCTCCGGGAGTCTCCTCTCCACCATGGATGCTCCCCGGATGTCTCGTGAGTAGTTTTCCTTGGACCATGGGTCCGTGATCAGTAGCTATGTGATGTTCTCCTCCCCTCTTTGTTCTTCATGGTTTAGACCTCATGAGCTGCCCTACATGATCGAGGCACTTTTGTAATCTTTCTGCTATTGCTATGCTGAGTTTGATGGGATCTGATGGATTATGAGATTATGTTCAGATTGTGATAGAGTAATATATTTGGTTTTTTATCTCTTATATTTTTGTTCCTAAGTAATTCTTGCATGTTCTCCGTTGCTGTTTATTGCTTTGGCCAAGTAGTAGGTAGTGACTCCAAGAGGGAACGTTATGCTCGACTGTGGGCTCATGCCCCCCTATGACACGCTTGAGTGACAGAAACATGAGTCTAGGGGATGTGCTGTTGCCACAAGGGGGAAAACAACGGTGCTTGTAACCGCGGTTGCAAGGATTGTTTACTTTACGCAAAGTTCTTTTTAATGCAATTGTCTGTTGCTTTGGGTTTACACTTTGGGTGGGGCTCGCAACTTAATACCAGCGAGATGTTCTGGATAGATATCTCAAGGTGGATGATTAGTAGTAGATGCAGTAGGATTTCGGTCTACTTATTTTGGCGTACTGCCCGTGCTTTTGAGCCCCTTCCTTTCTTTTGTAGCATAGTTAGCATTGCGGTGCGTTCATAATCCTGTCAATTGCCCTTCTGTAATTTGTTTACCTCGCATAGCAGTTTTATCGTCTTTTGGGAGAGAGACATCACTAGCGAACATCACGTATCCCGGTCCATATCCTTATTACTGTTTCCACGCTATATTTACTTTCCTGCTTTTTACTTTTAGTTGCTATCATTATCCTTTGTGTTTTACCCTTTGTGAACAACAAGACCGGAGAGATTGACAACCTCTCTGAACTTCGTTGGGAACAAAGTTATCTGTGTCTGTGTGCAGGTCCACGTCAGTTGCGCCGCTGACACCTACTTATCATCTCTGGAGTCCTACTGGAGACAAACCTTGGTATCTTCACTGAGGGAAACTTGCTGCTGCGCTACATCTCAACCTTTCACTTGGGGTAACCAACGAAGGGCGAGAAGCCATCAAGCGAATTTCTGGCGCCGTTGCCGGGGACTCCGAGTGCTAAGATAGGGGAGTTGCACACTACCCTTTACCTTTGTTTTTTTAGTCCTGTTAGTTTACCTTTCAGTTTTTATCTCAGTGTCCTTTATGAAAAACCAAAAAATAGTTGCTACCTTTTGCCTTTGTATTGCTTTGCCTATTTATGCTATCCTCACCATGGGTGATGAACCACCCAAATATGGTAGGATGGACATGTTTCACTTGGATCGTCTTCGATCAATTTGTGCTCGCGCTAAAAACCCAACCGACTTGGTTGAGGGAAAATCATTGGATGAGCATGCTCATTATACGCGGCACCGCCTATCTCAGAAAGGAAAACACTTATGGGATCAAATACATGTTTCTTATTGCCATGCTAAACTTTTGTGCCACATTTATGATCTTACTTGCTGTTCTAATATAGATCATAAACACCTCCCTTTCCAATGTGAGTTTAATGAAAATGAGATCTTATCTTCTTATGCTAAAGGTGTTTATGATTACTTTGATGTTGAAAAGATTGAAGAGTTTGTTGCTTTTAAAGGTGCCTATGAGATTGCTTCTTTGATTGAAAAGTATCACGATACTATTTTCGAGTATGAAAACTTTGCAGTTCTTGCTTATTGCTTCGAGAATTATACTTCCAATTCTTATATTGAAGATTTAAAAAATAAAATGTTTGCTGCCCAAGAATAGGCCAATGATTGCTTTGAGGAGGAATCCCATGATTCTGAGGACTCACTTGAAATATCCCTTTCTGAAAATTTTGATACTTGCTTTGTTGATGGCCAAGATGCCACTATGGATGATGCTGACAAAAATGAACTCTCTATAGTTCCTTATGTTAAGCATGAAATTTTTGCTATCGCACTCACACTTGAGTGTCCTATTATCCTATTAAAATCTCCAACTCCGGAGAATTTTCCTCTTATCAAAGCTCAATGTGATGGGTTGCATTTATCTTATGATCCTAAAAACCGTGTTGAAAAAAATACACGTGTGCTTGTAGGTCATGAACAATATGATTTATGTGATAGTTATATTCTTGATGTTGTTCATGATACTACTGAAAATTACTTTGAGAGAGGAAAGTTTGGTTGTAGAAACTTCCATGTTACAAAAACACCTCTCTTTATGTTTAAAGTTTTTAAGTTGCTCTTGTTCCATCTTCCTATGCATGTCACTTTGTGCTTCTTTGATTTATTTTCTTACAATATGCCTATGCATAGGAAGTGGGTTAGGCTTAAATGTGTCTCGTATTTGATTCTTGATGCTTTCTTTTGCTCCAAATTATTATTCTTATGTGAGCATCTTCTTTTGCCTTAAGCCTAGCTTAAAGGCATAAAAGAAAGCGCTTTCGGGAGGCAGCCCGCAACGAATTTAGGTTTTTCTTTTTGCTTTTGTTGTGTCTTGATGATTGTTACTACTGTAGCAACATCATTGTATCTTTATTTTTCAGTGTGCCAAGTTATAGCCTCTTACGGCAAGGGAAGTAAAAGTTGTGACATGCTGTCCAGAAAACAGATTCTGTCCTCGTGACCAGAAAAATTCCAGAAAAATTCCAGTTCATCTTTTTGAGCTGAAATTTTACACAGTATGCTCTATACAATTACGAAACTTCCTTATGTTCTGAGTTTTTTGATTTGAGTGGCAGAAGTGCCCCTAAAAAATTCTTTACTACCTGCTGTTCTGTTTTTCACAGATTCTGCCATGTTTTGTCTCTCCTAACTTTTGCAAACCTTAAGCTTGCTTTTTCTTTGCAAAAACCTTTTGGAACTCTTGAGAAACAGTAGCTCTTCAAGAATATCTTTATATCCAGTGGGGAAAAAATATTTTATTAAGGGTACTAACCTCTCTAATCAGCTTATGATGAGTTATGTATGAAGGGAGTTTTCAAGTGTGCGATGGAAGATGATGAAAGAAGATCCAGGAGCGTCAATCGCTCAAGCTTGGGGATGCCCCCATGCATCCCCAACAAATATGCAAGGAGACTCAAGCGTCTAAGCTTGGGGATGCCCCCGTGCATCCCCTTCTCCATCAACAATCATCAGTTCGTCCTTCGTCTCACTATATTTTTATCACTTCATGCGTTATGTGCTATGCTTGGAGCGTCTCGCTCTTAGGTTTTATTTTTAGTTTTCTTTAGCTTTTCTTGCTGTTCATAACAAGTTAGTTCCCGTCTTACTTTGTGTGGGAGAGAAACACGCTCCACTTTCAAATTCTAGAACACATCATAGGATTTTTCCTATTTATCTTTTTGCTGTTGTGTGTTCTTTACCTTTTCATAGCTACTGCCATGTTTAGTTCTAGTCTTAGTCTGTCTTTAGCAAGAGCCTTGGCTCTTGTTTAGTTTTTGCTGGAACTCTTTTTATTTTTCATGTTTATCTTGTTAAAGAGTAATGGTTGTTGCACTGAGTTGTGTCTTGTCTTGAGAGTAGGTAATTGAGGTTGCTATTTTCTTCTAGTAGTAACTTGCAATAGTTTTGAGGTATTGATGTGAGTAATGTTTGAACTTTTGGTGTCAAGAGCTCTAGCCTATTAGTGATAGGTGTCGTATTTTGGGCAATCCGTGTGTATTTTCAAAACCTACAAAACTAGTTGAGAACTCTAGCTACTAGATGGATCACTAATCTTTGGAGGGATCGAATATCAGAGAACACTCACGTACCATGAGTCGAGGATGCGCAAGGATAACCAAACCCCCATACACTCCTCCTCGGGGTACTTGTCTCTTTGTGAACCTCCTTATTAGATTGAGAGTTACCGATAATAAGTGCATGAGTTCTTCGGACTAATGTAAGTATTGAAAGTTGACACTTCCACCTTCCCATATTTTGCTAGCCTCTCCCGTGCCGTGCATTGCCTTCTTCTCATTCCGAGAGTTGGTGTCCACCTTCGCCGGTACATCCAAACCCATGGCATGATACGCTCTGTCATCATAAACCTCCTTATATCTTTCCTCAAAACAGCCACCATACCTACCTATCAAGGAATTTCCATAGCCTTTCTGAGATATATTGCCATGCAACATCCACCTCTTCATGACTTGATCTTCATGTCATACATGTTCCTGCTACACTGGCAGCGACATACATTGCATACATCATGATAGTTACATCTTCTTTATGATTTTGAGTACCTTGTAAAGTGTGAAAGATCTCCTTTACCTTCTTGTAAAATAGAGTGTTGCCCTTAAGTGAGGAAAAGATCCCAAGGTGGACACAATAAAAGATCCCAAAGAGGACAAATGAGAGTTAAATAGAAAGAGCCATTGAGGCCACAAAAAAATACAAAAAATAGAAAAAGAAAAAAGAAATAAAAAGAGAGAAAGGGGCAACACTACTATCCTTTTGAGAGATCCACACTAGTACTCCCTTTATATCCTTGTACTCCATAGAGATGATCATTATGCATATAGTTATGTGGGGACCTTCACACTATAGAACTTGGCTTGCATATTCCAAGGATGAGCCTCCTCAAACGAGCTCTAGGTCTTCATGAGCGAGAAAGTTAGATGCACCCCACTAGTTCCATTGGAGAGCTTCTTAGCTCGTATGTGCATCCGTTGCATGGCAATCCCTACTCCTCACATCATATCTATCATTTGGCATCTCTTGCCTATGATTGTCCTCATTGATGTGAGCCTTTCTCATCCTTTTTGTCTTCCTCCTAAGTGTCAACTCTCGTGCTTACGCTCATCCATTGCATGAGTGCTCAAAATATCGAAAAGGAGTGGATCAAATTGACTTGTACCTGGCTAGTGGTCTGGGGATGAGTCAAGAAAAGATTCCAAAGAGGACCAAGTGTGAAACTTTAGTAGATTGAGTTCTCAACACAAAAATACTTTTTTTTCTCGTATTCCCTATCCCCCTTCTTGCACGCAAACACCATTTGGAGACATTCGAGTCACGAACAGCGAGAGCTCTTGCACCTAATGTTCTTTTGTTACTTGTTTCAATGCTAATATAGACTCTTGCATGTTATGACTTGAATTGAATCTCTAACCTTGATTGCTTTACTTTTCAAAGTTCTTTTATGGTTGCTAGCATGTCACCACAGAAATTATGCTGTTATCATTTACCTACTCGAGGACGAGCAGGAATTAAGCTTGGGGATGTTGATACGTCCAAAACGTATCTATAATTTCTGCTTGCTCCATGGATGTTTTGTGTGATATTGCTATGATCTAGATACACTTTCATACACTTTTGATCATATTTGGACTAACCTATTAACTCAGTGCACCCCAGTGCCAGTTCCTGTTTTCTGCTGTTTTTCTATTTCAGTTTTCCCCCATATAAAAAGTGCCAGAAAAATATCTGGGAAAAATACAGGAAAAATCAGCGTACAGGAAGCTTCGCGAAGAGCCCGAGTGGGGCCAGAGGGGAGCCAGGGAGGCCCAGGCGGCCACCCGGCGCGGCCCCACCCCTGGCCGCGCCAGGGGGGCGCGTGGGGCCCCTTGTCCACCACTGGCTGCCCCCCTTCGCCTATTTATTCTCCGTCACGGGGAAACTCCGAAGACAGAACCCTATTTCGCAAACTCGCCTCTGTTCCGCCGCCGCCGCGCTTCCGAGATCGGGAGCACCAGAAGACCTCTTCCCGGCACCCTGCCGGAGGGAGGGCCGACTTCTGGCAGTCTCCTCTCCACCATGGATGCTCCCCGGATGTCTCGTGAGTAGTTTTCCTTGGACCATGGGTCCGTGATCAGTAGCTATGTGATGTTCTCCTCCCATCTTTGTTCTTCATGGTTTAGACCTCGTGAGCTGCCCTACATGATCGAGGCACTTTTGTAATCTTTCTGCTATTGCTATGCTGAGTTTGATGGGATCTGATGGATTATGAGATTATGTTCAGATTGTGATAGAGTAATATATTTGGTTTTTATCTCTTATATTTTTGTTCCTAAGTAATTCTTGCATGTTCTCCGTTGCTGTTTATTGCTTTGGCCAAGTAGTAGGTAGTGACTCCAAGAGGGAACGTTATGCTCGATTGTGGGTTCATGCCCCCCGATGACACGCTTGAGTGACAGAAACATGAGTCTAGGGGATGTGCTGTTGCCACAAGGGGGAAAACAACGGTGCTTGTAACCACGGTTGCAAGGACTGTTTACTTTACGCAAAGTTCTTTTTAATGCAGTTGTCTGTTGCTTTGGGTTTACACTTTGGGTGGGGCTCGCAACTTAATACCAGCGAGATGTTCTGGATAGATATCTCAAGGTGGATGATTAGTAGTAGATGCAGTTGGATTTCGGTCTACTTATTTTGGCGTACTGCCCGTGCTTTTGAGCCTCTTCCTTTCTTTTGTAGCATAGTTATCATTGCGGTGCGTTCATAATCCTGTCAATTGCCCTTCTGTAATTTGTTTACCTCGCATAGCAGTTTTATCGTCTTTTGGGAGAGAGACATCACTAGCGAACATCACGTATCCCGGTCCATATCCTTATTACTGTTTCCACGCTATATTTACTTTCCTGCTTTTTACTTTTAGTTGCTATCATTATCCTTTGTGTTTTACCCTTTGTGAACAACAAGACCGGAGAGATTGACAACCTCTCTGAACTTCATTGGGAACAAAGTTATCTGTGTCTGTGTGCAGGTCCACGTCAGTTGCGCCGCTGACACCTACTTATCATCTCTGGAGTCCTATTGGAGACAAACCTTGGTATCTTCACTGAGGGAAACTTGCTGCTGCGCTACATCTCAACCTTCCACTTGGGGTAACCAACGAAGGGCGAGAAGCCATCAACGAGGGGGTGACCCCATGACTCCTACGGATAAGCCTACCTGGTGTCCCTGAAGACAGAAGGCCCATGAAGATACAACCTCGGCCCGCTAATTGGCACCGACGTAGAAGTCTGCGACTCACAAGGAAGGTGCAAAATGTTGGATATGTGCCCTAGAGACAAATTAATAAAGATATTTGTCACATATCCGTTTTGTTCATAATACGTTTTATACTGTGCTATAACTGTATTACTTGGAAATACTAATACAGGTGTAGTATAAAACATGGTCCGTAGTTTAACTCGGGTAAACTATCTCATTGGGCAATTGATTGATCAAGCTTTCCTGATCATGGCGACACTTAAGTCCATTGACAATGAGGTCATATCGTTAAGGGGAATGATGTGATGGACGTACACCCACCTAAAGTATTGCAATGTGATCGAGTCACATAGTTCAGCGTTGCTATGACTTTGTAACGTATGGCTTAGTCCTTAGACCGTAATGATCATACGTAATTATCATCTATGAGGAGACTTTGATTTGTATCCCACTGCCTGACTGAAATATGCTGGCTATAACGGTGCACTTTGGGTATTCCGAAATAGATGGTTGATGAGTATGTTAATAGATCAGAGCGGGATTTGTTAGCCCTTGTGACAGGACAAGTACTCTGGGCCCACTCGGTGATATTGCATCAAACACCTTGCAAGGACGTGACTAGGTCACAAGAGATGCAATGATCATGGACGAGAGAAGTTGTTTGTTGTGAACGAGATGTGAACACGGTATGTAGGATACCGACGATCAAACCTCGGACAAACAAAGTACCGCAGCACAAAGGGATTACGTCGTATCGTTAACGGTTTCCAAAAGCGATCGAAGTTCATTCGATGGAAGCGCAGGGGCTGTCAAGGATTGTAACCAGGTCCAACTGACTAGTCATTGGTCAATGAGAAGAGTCTCGACCATGTCTGTTGTTTCCCGGACCGTTAGGGTGTTACACTTAAGGGCAATCGATGCATAGGACAGTTACGGGATCAATCGGTGAAATAGGAGAAATCACCGGAGGAGGACGGAATGGTTTCCAGACATTTTGAATAGTTCAAAAATAAAGTTTAATTGTTTTAATAATGTTTTATTATTTAATTATCTGAATTAAATATTTAAAACATATTAAAAAAATTAAAAAAATGGGAAAAAGGCTAGATGGGCCCATGGGGCCCATTAAGGGAGGAGGGGGTCTCCCCCCTTGTGCTTGGCGCCAAGGGTGGGGCCCATCCCCCCCTATGGCCGGCGCACTCCCCCCCCTTGGGAGTTTAGTCCCACATGGGGGAGGGGAGGAGGATCACACCCCCTTGGCCTATATAAGGAGGGGTAGCCCCCCTTTTTCCAACACACCAATATCTCCTTCTTCCTCCTTCTCCTTCCCGGAAGTGGACTCCCCTTGTTTGGAGTCTGCACCTGGATTGGAGTTCTCCACCATAAGGCAGGCCGTCGTTCTGCTGGAGTCGGGATCCGTAGCCGTCTTTCTTCCGCTGCTCGTCTGGTTCGGGGCCCGGGAGGAACATCGATTGTACCGTACGTGTATAATCTCTTCGAGGCACTACACCTGTGGTGCTACTTCGTCGCTGGAGGTTTACCGGGAGTCATCCTCGCCGGTGGTGGTCTTCTACACGACAAGGAGGTCGTAGTTCTGAGTCTACGCGAACCACGTTCGCAAGAACGTTTCCCTCTTTCGGTCTTCAAAGGTATGAACACCGATTCCCTCCGTTACTTTACATCGCCATAGCATAGATCTTGGGTTCTGGTACCGTAGGTATGAAAAATTTGTGTTTTCTGCCCCGTATTCCAACAGTGGTATCAGAGCTAGCTATGCGTAGATGTATTGTACGGGTAGAACACATCTAGGATGTGGGCATCGAATCTTCATTCGCTACCCTCCCACGTGTACTCATTTAGCGTTGCGGCAATGTTTGATGAAGCGGCCCCCGACCGACCTTACGCGTTTATGCGAGACTGGTTCCACGTTTGACATATGGCTTGTACCATATAAAGTGGCTGGGGGGGTGTTTGTTTCTCTGCATTAGCGATGCGAAGATGTTTGCAATGGAGGGCCCCGACAGGGGTGTAATAGATACAGATGGGAGACGGTGTTGTGGCATGTTTTTCGCAGGATAGAAACGGTTCTCTCTCTCGAAACCCCTAGCAGCCACGTAAAACTTGCACAAGCTAAAGTAGAAAGGCGTTTAACTTTGCTTTGCATGAAGGGGGATCATAGGTTGTATGATTTACATTTTACTTCCTGTTTTATGCTAGTATGCTAGATATATCGACGGTAGCATGAAACATGACCATCTCTCACAATACCAACATTGTGTTCTCCCTTGATGGGCACCGCCTGGAAGGTTCTCCCATATGCTTGATGCTCCGTACATACCGGAGTTGTCCTACATATTAAACGGAGTTCGCATGAGGTTGGGTTCGGCAAGCCTGGCATATGCAGATATGGCCTTGCTTAACAGCCAACATCAAGGTTCGATTGGCAGGCTTGACGTATGTAGATGCGGGCCTGGAACACAGGAGACCGAAAGGTCGAGCACGAGTCACATGCCTGATGTGATTGGCTTAGAGGCCTACCTGGTTCGCATACTGATGGCCGTGACGACCGGGGGAGGTATGGGGGCTGGGATTGTGTAATCACTTAATTAAATTGAGAGGTGTTTATCTAAGTGGGAGCTTTCTAGAATTCTGGGATTAAATTGAAACTCCACATTATGAACAAAAGTCTAAATATGTATCCTTGTGAATCAACCTTGTAGATGGCAGCACCTCGCCCCTCGTTCAACTTAGGATCATTCCTAGAGAAAGATAAGCTAAAAACAGATGGGACAAACTTCACCAACTGGTTCCGCACCCTGAGGATTCTCCTCGTTCCCCTCAAGATGGCATACGTACTAGAGGACGCGTTAGGTGACGCACCAACAGATGATGCCAGTCAGGACGAGAAGAATGTCTATCTCTCCAGGAATGATGATTACAACCTTGTCCAGAGTGGCATGCTCTACTCCATGGAGGCTAAGCTGCAGAAACGCTTTGAGAGGATGGGTGCATATGAGATTATCACCTACCTCAAGGCGGTCTTCGCACCTCAAGCCAGGGCTGAATGGTACGAGGCTTCTGAAGCCTTCTTCTCAGCAAAGATGGACGAGCACGACAGCGTGAGTGAGCACGTAGTCAAAATGTCTGGCTACGTTCAGCGCTTGAATGCTCTGGAATGCCATATTCCAGATGAACTTGCTGTTGATAGGGTGTTGCAGTCGCTTCCCCCTAGCTACAAAGGCTTTGTGCTAAACTACAACATGCAGGGGATGACCAAAACCCCTTCTGAGTTGTTCGCCATGCTGAAAAGTGCCGAGGTTGAGATCAAGAAGGAGCACGCCGTCTTCATGGTCAACAAGACCACTGACTTCAAGAAGTCAAGCAGGCGGTAGAAGGCCAAGAGAGGTGGCCCCAAGGGGGATGGCAAGTCAGTTGCCTCTCCTCCCAAGACACCCAAGCCTAAACCCGGAGTGGAGTGCTTCTACTGCAAGGGTGAAGGTCACTGGAAACGCAACTGTCCCAAGTACCTAAAGGACAAGAAGGCTGGCAAGGTCGCCAAAAGAGACGAAGGTATATTTGATATACATATTGTTGATCTTCTCTTGACAAGCGTCGGGAACACATCCTGGATATTTGATACAGGATCTGTCGCTCATATTTGTAATTCCATTCAGGGACTAAGGAATAGGAGACGCTTGCTCAAAGATGAAGTGACGATGCGCGTGGGGAATGGATGTCAGATTAAAGTCTTGGCGGTCGGCACGAAGCATCTTAGTCTCCCTTCGGGATTGGTTTTAATTCTGAATAATTGCTACTATGTACCCGCGTTGAGTGTGAACATCGTTAGTGGCTCTTGCTTGAAGCGAGACCGCTATTCTTTTAAGTCTGATACAATTGGTTGTTCGATTTATAAGGATGAAATGTTTTATGTTCACGCACCGGAGTTGCATGGTCTATTCATACTTGATCTCGATGGTGACGTGTGTCACATTAACAATATTGAGGCCCAAAGATTGAATAATGATGAAGATCACATGATGATGTGGCATTGCCGACTTGGTCATATTGGTATAAATCGCATGGAGAAGCTCCATAAGGATGGACTTCTTGAGTCATTGGATTTTGGATCCCTTGATACATGTGAACAATGCCTCATGGGCAAAATGACAAGGACTCCATTCAATGGCGTAATGGAGCGTGCGGATGTCTTATTGGGGATCATACACTCGGATGTATGTGGACCCATGAACGTCCCCACTCGCAATGGTCTTCGTTACTTCGTGACCTTTACTGATGACTTGAGTAGATATGGGTATATTTACTTGATGAAGCACAAGTCTGAAACCTTTGAAAAGTTCAAGGAATTTCAGAATGAGGTCGAAAATCAACTCGGGAAGAAAATCAAGCACCTTCGATCGGATCGAGGTGGCGAGTATTTGAGTCACGAGTTTGGCAATCATCTGAAGTCTTGTGGCATAGTACCGCAGCTTACGCTGGCAGGCACACCTCAGAGAAACGGTGTGGCTGAGCGACGTAATCAAACCCTATTGGATAGCGTACGATCGATGATGTCTCATACTGATTTATCTGTGTCATTCTGGGGGTATGCATTAGAAACTGCCGTTCATATTCTTAATAGGGCACCATCCAAATCCGTAAAGACAACACCATTTGAAGAATGGCATGGCACAAAACCTAAGTTGTCTCACCTGAAGATTTGGGGTTGTGAGGCTTATGTTAGAAAACTACAGCCTGACAAACTTGAATCCAAGGCGGATAAGTGCATCTTTGTGGGCTATCCCAAGGAAACTTGTGGATACACCTTCTACAACAAGTCTGACAGCAAAACGTTTGTTGCCAAGACGGGACACTTTCTTGAGAAGGAGTTTCTCGCGAAAGAGTTGAGTGGGAGGAAAATAGACCTCAATGAAGTGACTGACCAATCACTCCAATTGGAAGAAACGGCTACGGAAATTGTTCTGGAACCATCTTCCATAGTAGTAGCTGAAGAGAATGGCCAGAACGACATTCATAACGATCATGATATTGATAATGATCATGATGAGAATGAAGAGGAACCTTTTATGCCCCGTAGGTCATCAAGAGTCCGTCAACCTACCGAGTTTTACGGACAGCTTGTGAATGCAATCTCGGCTGATGAGTCGGATGAACCTACAAGTTACAAAGAAGCAATGGAGGGACCCGAGTCCGAGAAATGGCTTGAAGCCATGAAATCCGAAATAGACTCCATGTACACCAACAAAGTATGGACTTTGGTGGATATTCCCGAGGACCGCAAGGCTGTCGAGAATAAATGGATTTTTAAGAAAAAGACTGACGCAGACGGAAACGTATCTGTCTACAAAGCTCGACTTGTCGCAAAGGGTTTCCGAAAAATTCAAGGAGTTGACTACGAGGAGACGTTCTCTCCTGTAGCGATGATAAAGTCTATTCAGATCCTACTAGCAATAGCTGCATATCATGATTACGAGATATGGTAGATGGATGTGAAAACTGCATTCCTAAATGGCAACATTGAGGAAGAGTTGTATATGATGCAACCAGAGGGGTTTGTCGATCCAAGGAACGCTGGTAAGGTGTGCAAGCTTCAACGGTCCATCTATGGGTTGAAGCAAGCATCTCGGAGCTGGAATCTTCGATTTGATGAGGTCATTAAAGCTCTTGGATTTGTCCAAAACGTCGAAGAGTTCTGCGTCTATAAGAAACTGAGTGGGAGCTCTGTAGCATTCCTTGTGTTATATGTAGATGACATATTACTAATAGGGAACGATAAGAAATTCTTAGAGGAAGTGAAGGAATATCTGAATGGACAATTTTCCATGAAGGACCTAGGTGAAGCTGCGTACATATTAGGGATTAAGATCTATAGAGATAGACCTAATCGACGGTTGGCCTTGAGTCAGAACACTTATATTGACAAGATATTGAAAAGGTTCAAAATGGATGACTCCAAGAGAGGTCTCTTGCCAGTTATAAAAGGTGTCAAATTAAGCGTGACTCAACGCCCAACCACATCAAAAGAGAAGGAGGAGATGTACTCAAAGCCCTATGCCTCAGCCATAGGTTCTCTCATGTATGCTATGTTATGTACTAGACCGGATTTAGCGCTGGCCATTAGTATGACTAATCGCTACCAGAGTAACCCGGGAATGGCTCACTGGACAGCAGTAAAGAACATCCTTAAGTACTTAAGAAGAACCAAGGATCTTTTTCTCGTTTATGGAGGAGTTGATGAGGAGCTCACCGTAAAAGGTTACGTTGACGCAAGCCTCGGCTCAGATCTAGATGACTCGAAATCCCAGACGAGATATGTTTTCATGTTGAATGGTGGCGCAATTAGCTGGAGGAGCGGCAAACAGTCAGTCGTCGCTCAATCTACAATGGAGTCGTAGTATATTGCCGCTTGCGAAGCATCAAACGAGGCGCTGTGGCTGAAGAAGTTCGTGATCGAGCTTGGCGTCTTTCCCAGTTGCACTGACCCCGTGGGAATCTTCTGCGACAACACGGGTGCCATTGCTAACGCGAAGGAGCCAAGAACTCACTCTACAGCCAAGCACATCCTCCGAAAGTTCCATGTGACGCGAGACTACGTCAGGGATGGACACACTAGGATTCACAAGATACATACGATCTGAACGCAGCAGACCCGATGACTAAACCTCTTCCACAGGGCAAGTTTGAAGAACACCGAGAGACCATTGGTGTTAGATACATACCTGATGTAAACTAGTGTAATTTGTACTCTAGTGCAAGTGGGAGACTGTTGGATATGTGCCCTAGAGACAAATTAATAAAGATATTTGTCACATATCCGTTTTGTTCATAATACGTTTTATACTGTGCTATAACTGTATTACTTGGAAATACTAATAAAGGTGTAGTATAAAACATGGTCCGTAGTTTAACTCGGGTAAACTATCTCATTGGGCAATTGATTGATCAAGCTTTCCTGATCATGGCGACACTTAAGTCCATTGACAATGAGGTCATATAGTTAAGGGGAATGATGTGATGGACGTACACCCACCTAAAGTATTGCAATGTGATCGAGTCACATAGTTCAGCGTTGCTATGACTTTGTAACGTATGGCTTAGTCCTTAGACTGTAACGATCATACGTAATTATCATCTATGAGGAGACTTTGATTTGTATCCCACCGCCTGACTGAAATATGCTGGCTATAACGGTGCACTTTGGGTATTCCAAAATAGATGGTTGATGAGTATGTTAATAGATCAGAGCGGGATTTGTCAGCCCTTGTGACAGGACAGGTACTCTGGGCCCACTCGATGATATTGCATCAAACACCTTGCAAGGACGTGACTAGGTCACAAGAGATGCAATGATCATGGACGAGAGAAGTTGTTTCTTGTGAATGAGATGTGAACACGGTATGTAGGATACCGACGATCAAACCTCGGACAAACAAAGTACCGCAGCACAAAGGGATTACGTCGTATCGTTAACGGTTTCCAAAAGCAATCGAAGTTCATTCGATGGAAGCGCAGGGGCTGTCAAGGATTGTAACCAGGTCCAACTGACTAGTCATTGGTCAATGAGAAGAGTCTCGACCATGTCTGTTGTTTCCCGGACCGTTAGGGTGTTACACTTAAGGGCAATCGATGCATAGGACAGTTACGGGATCAATCGGTGAAATAGGAGAAATCACCGGAATAGTTCCGGAGGAGGACGGAATGGTTTCCGGACATTTTGAATAGTTCAAAAATAAAGTTTAATTATTTTAATAATGTTTTATTATTTAATTATCTGAATTAATGTCAGAACCCTCTGTTAGGTAATGTGGTAGGATCAAAGTCACTTGCATTCATCTCAAAAATTTCAAAAGAAATCATGGAAATCAAAATCAAAAGCAAAATGGGAGAAGGAAACCCCCCAAATGAATTAATTCAAAAGGCCAGATAAAAATCTTCTCCAAAAATTCATGTTAGATTTTTGAAAAGTCTTATAAATGAATGTGATCACATATCAAGTGATGTGGGACGCACCCCATGCTCATGGATTTTTCAAATATTCAATCATTGCCTTGGATTTAATCAAAAACCCCTATTTGAGTTAAGATTCAAATTATTTGAATTTTAAAAATGTTCAAAATTTATAAGTGGCTAGTATATTATTTAGTGAGGCCATATAAAAATTGTGAGCATTTAATAAAATGCCTAGCTATTTATTTAGCACAGCAAAACAAAAAGACAGAAAAGAAAACAGAAAAGAAAAAGGAAAAGGGCTCACCTGGAAGCAGCCCGACTTACCCCCCAGCCTCCAACCGGCCCAGCCAAGCCCACCTAGCCCTTGTCGTCTACCTCCACGACGACAAGCAGCTCGGTGGCCGGCATGCCGTGGCCACCGACGCCACCCCGACGAGCTGCCTGCTTCCCCGCCTTCTTCCGCGTGTCCAGGAGAAGCCTCTGGACGTCCTCGTCACTCTCCCTCTCTCGCCGCACTCTCTCAAGCTCCCTGTGCGTTTCCCCCAAATCCCCCGAGAACAGCCGCCGTTCGTCGACGCAAGAACTCGTAGCCAACGCCGGAGATAGGCGAGGAGACCCTGTCCATCGTGCACAGCGTCGCCGTTTACCCCGATCTGGAGAAGATGGCGTCCTAATCGAGCCCGAGGACGACGCACGCTTCACCGAGAGCTCGCCGGACCCGCAAGCCGCCGTCGTCGATTACTCCGGCCACAGAGATCCTCCGACCACACCACCGCCTCCATTGCAACCGTGGTGAGCTTCTGCTTCACCCCATCTATTACACGGCCACCCTCTTGGCCTGTACCGTGTTTTGCCATTAAGGCCGGAGCTTCTCGCCGCCGGGATCCATGGAGACGACCCCCTGTTGCGCAATCGAGCCCGCCTCCTTGTCTGACGTCTTCGCAGTGCTCCAAAGCGTCGATTTCGACCACATCTGCTTCTGTTGGTGCACCGCAGCGACTTACACCACGGACCCGTGCCACAACCGCCGCCTGAGCACGTCGTCGACAAGCTTCCGGCGACTCCCGAGCCTCCCCGTGTGTGCGGGATGAACTGCGCGAGCATGGGCTCCATTTTGGTGGCCTTGGCTTGCCAAATGGTGGTCTGTGCCGCCGTCTTGCGCAACGCCGCCGCGTCGGTTGGTCGCCGGCGTTGAGTCGCCGGTGAGATGACGTGGCCGGCGTGGTTAGCCACTAACCCCCCCTTAACACTCACTGACATTGGGCCCTAGTGGCTTATTTAGCCACTTGTTAATCTAATCCAGCCGGTTTAATTAACCCAGAGGCTGACCACTGGACCCCATAGGTCAGACCCCCCCTAACGTCACCCTTGCGCAAACATGACGCCATAAATGAATTTCCAGAATTTACAAATGAATTAAAGAATTCCAGAAAATCCAGAAAATAGCTCAAACTTTGGAAATTCATAGAAAATTCATATTAACTCCAAACTGGACAATAAATATATGAAAAATGATCAGGAGAAAATAAGCTATCCAAATATCCATCTTTCAAATTTGTTTGAGTTGAATTTAAAATGTGATCAGTAGCATTTTCTATTTGATTTAAATGGAATTAAATCAAATTCAATTCAAAAGTTTTTGCAACTTGAACCATGGCAACATGCTACATTTCACTTACACATCAGAGGCATATTATACACATTTACAAATGATTCAAATTGATCAATCAATGTCACATGTAACTTGGCTAGGTTTGAATTCAAATTGGAGTTTGAATTTGCAATTCAATTTGTAATATACTCCATTTAAATGGAATTGCTTCACACATCAAAGCATATACATCAAGTTTCAACCTTCCATCATGTGATTGTGCATTGTATTTACTTTGCTACCTTGTTTGTTGTTTGTCGAATAGAGGTGGAACCGGAACAGGAGGCTACCCCCTTCGTTGAAGACCTCGAACCCGAACCTCGTCAGCAAGGCAAGCAAACCCCCATTGATCATGTCGATAAAATCCCACTTCCCTCTCATGTCTCGCTTATGCATTGTATAGGATGATTACCATGCTACGTTTCTACCGCATAGATGAACCCATTCCTTTGCATGACCTATCATTTGTCACAGTAGTAGGAAAACCACAATCCTAGCAACTGTAGGAGTTGATTGATATCATGTGGCCCCTGCAATTGTTACTGCTTATTGCATGCTTAGAGTGATACTATGTTGATACTGTTATGTGAGTCGGGATGGTAGTGATCATGATGATGTTGGTAGAAAAGTGTTGGTGAATCTACCCTAATACAAGGTGAACGATGAGAGGATGTGTAGGAGTACATGGTGGGTTGTCTCGTTGAACACCGCCCTAAGTCCAAGTTCTTGTGTGGTGATCCAAGATGACGAGTACAACCACACATTGGGCTCACTGACCCCTCTCAGCTTACTAACTCATCCCTTTCGATGTCTAGATGTCGCAATAGTTCGGAGTTCTGGTAGGCTTGTGGCCTGGATGCTAAGTGAGAGAACGGCTCACCCGAGACTGGATTATGCACCACGCACACATCACCTGGGTCCACTTCGGTAAACCGGCCGGGTTCACGATAGTGGTAGCCCACCCAGGTAGGCGGCTTTCTTGGACTAGATCGGCTATGAGGTAACAGTTGTGGTGGCATCCTCGCTGTCATCTCTTGAACGGTGACACGCAAAAGGCGGTAACTGATGACATGTGTGTGTAGCGGTACACCCCTGCAGGGTTAACAAAACTATTCGAATAGCCGCGTCCGCGGTTATGGACTGCTTGGAAAGCTTAGCCTGATTATTAGACAACTTGAACTGTATACTTCTAAAACTCGCAAGGTAAGCGTGAGTGCTATGGTGTGCTTCTCGTGGGGAAGTCGAGGAAGTAACCATAGTGGTATAATTGGTTGAAGAGATGTAGTGGACTCGTGTACGCTTCTTACCTCAAAGTCTGGTACTCGTAGTTCAGGACTAGCCAAGTCAAAGCTGGCACTTCTGCAAGTGAAACCCCACCTCCCTTTACCTTGATACATATGCATGAGTAGTATAGATCCTATGTAAGTCTTGCTGAGTACGATTTTGTACTCACGTTTGCTTAATCTATGTTTTAGATGAACCCACCGACCCCGATGGTGGAATTTTAACCGAAGCTCGAAGAATGAAGACTCAGACCAAGACCAAGCTAGTGTAGTCCCAGTCAGACGACTGGTTCCCTTGTGGAGGGCTTGTGTTTAAATAAGGCTTCTTAAGCCATTTGTTAAACTTGTCTGTACTCAGACATAATTTGCTTCCGCTTGTGTTGTAATGTTGGATCACATGTTTGTGATCTCTGTGTGCACTCTATAAGAGTTATCAATAAAAATGTATACTTTGTAGAGAATTGCAATGATACTTACTGTTCATACAAGGCATGTGTGCTGCGTGTATGTTTATAACATGCATGTCTTTGTATGGGTTTTCGAGACCTTAGTTGTGATCTGGCTGGCGGTCTTTCATACACCAAGTGACCCTTAGATGTGCGCAGCTATGGGCATCGCGATGCGATTTTTCGAGACTCTGTCTCATGCACACTTTGTGGTATGATCGAGCCCGCCCTAGACCCCGACTAAGTGATGCTTTCCGAGAACGTTCTGTGCTTGGCCTTGTCTGCTCAAACAAGTGGGTACGGTTCTCGGCTCTCCATATGAGTGTGTTGTAGCGAGGCTTGCATACGCTAACCCCGGGTCCCGACAATTAAATATTTAAAACATATTAAAAAAATTAAAAAAATGGGGAAAAGGCTAGATGGGCCCATGGGGCCCATTAAGGGAGGAGGGGGTCTCCCCCCTTGGGCTTGGCGCCAAGGGTGGGGCCCATCCCCCCCTATGGCCGGCGCACTCCCCCCCCCTTGGGAGTTTAGTCCCACATGGGGGAGGGGAGGAGGATCACACCCCCCCTTGGCCTATATAAGGAGGGGTAGTCCCCCTTTTTTTCCAACACACCAATATCTCCTTCTTCCTCCTTCTCCTTCCCAGAAGTGGACTCCCCTTGTTTGGAGTCTGCACCTGGATTGGAGTTCTCCACCATAAGGCAGACCGTCGTTCTGCTGGAGCCGGGATCCGTAGCCGTATTTCTTCCGCTACTCGCCTGGGTCGGGGCCTGGGAGGAACATCGATTGTACCGTACGTGTATAATCTCTTCGAGGCACTACACCTGTGGTGCTACTTCGTCGCTGGAGGTTTACCGGGAGTCATCCTCGCCGGTGGTGGTCTTCTACACGACAGGGAGGTCGTAGTTCTGAGTCTACGCCAACCACGTTCGCAAGAACGTTTCCCTCTTTCGGTCTTCAAAGGTATGAACACCGATTCCCTCCGTTACTTTACATCGCCATAGCATAGATCTTGGGTTCGGGTACCGTAGGTATGAAAAATTTGTGTTTTCTGCCCCGTATCCCAACACAAAAACCTGCCGTACGGAGCAAGCTAGGGTTAGGAAAGCTTATCTGTAAACATAGATGAACTCCCTAAGACCTAGCCCAGTATATAAGGGCTAGGAGGGGCGACGCCAAAGGTCAACCAATATCACCTGTAACCCTAGCCTTGAGCACTCCAGCCTTGGCATCCCCTGTAATCTCATCTCCCCCCCATCAATAATGTCGAGCAGGAGCGTGCCTTCCTGTTTGCCGACGAGCTATCGTCCAACCTGTGCCTCTCATGACTAACCCAGGGTCCCTGACCATGGGATTTGCCGGGGTTGATCCCCGTCAATTGCCGCCGTCTGTGGGAACTACACATGTTGGGATCAAGATCTCGGCGGTCCCGTCTTCAGCAAGCTACAACTCAAGGGCAAGAACCAGATCTAGCCCACTCGAAGGATTCAAGATCACGACGGACATCTCTGCCACCCCATCAAGACCGCTCGGGCTACAGCTGTGCCAGGACCGACACTACGGTAACGGCCAAGTGCAGCGTCAGCGCAGAAGGAATCGATGACCCAGAAGAACGGCGAGGGGCCTCTATGAAGGAATTCCGCTCGACGAACCGCGACACGCAGCAGAGGACTCGAAAATCTTTCGACAACCCACCGCCGCCCGGGCACCCGCCGCACATATAGACGACGACTACGAGATCGAAACCAAGGTGTCCGGAGGGGGAAAGATATCATGCCGGAGGTGTCGTGGACATCCGACACACGTGTGGGTGGTGTATCCGGGTTAGTTGATCTATTCCGAACAACTTTCATGTTCAGAACAATTTCATCCGGAAAGTTTATCGGTATCGGGCAATCTATCGGACAGTGCCACCGGAGGGGGGGGACAGTTCGATGATCGGTATGTTAGAGGGGTGTGGTGAGGATATGGGTATCGTATCTGTAATCGTTGATCCGTTCTGAGTAACTTTCGTATACAAAAGTTTTTCATCCGGGCAACTTTTATCGGTACCGGGAATTATCGACAGACGGCCCGAAGGGGGGGGAATGTCGAGGTTCGTTACGTTAGAGGGGGGTGGTAGACATACGGATAGCGTATCCGTATTCATTATATTTTTCTGATCAATTTTGATGTATAAAGTTTTTTGATCTGAGTTCCGGTTTAAAAGTTATTGAATTTCAAAGTTTTAAATCATTTAAATGATTTTCTGAATTTCTTTTATTATTTCTTAAACTTTATCCAGAACATTATCCACAACATTATCCAGAACAATGCTGACATGTGGGACTCACATGTCAGCCACTGGAATTTCTTATTAAATCTTTTAAATAATAAACTGACAAACGGGGCCCACTGGTCAGCCACACATGTTATATAAATAATTTTTATTAAACCTAAATAATAGGGGGGGTCCCACATGTAAGTGACTATTTTTTTATAATTTCTTTAAACTTAATCAGTTAAGGGGTGGGGGCCACTGGTCATACTAACATTTAGAACTAACAACTATTTTATTTTAACAGAGAGTTAAGTGGGGCGGGGCCTACATGTCATATACACAGTTAATTAACAGGGGCAGTTTAGATGAGGATTAGGGGGTGGGGCCCCAACGTCAGCGTGGTGTGGAGGGGGCTTAGCCCTCGGCTGTTAACCCGCACGCCGGTGGTGATCCACCACGGCGGCGAGGACCATGGGGGGGGGCACGGCAAGGTCGGCACGCTGGGGGGGGGGAGCGGCGTGCAGGCGCGGCGCACCCATGCAGGGGAGCGCAGCCGCGCGCGACGAAGCGACCACGGGGGGGGGGGGGGGGAGGGCTCGAGCTCTCGCAAATGGCGGCCCGGGCCGAGAGACAGGGAGGGAGGGGAGGCGCTTTGACGACGATTTGGCGAGGGGAAAAAGGGGAATTGTCGCGGCTTACAGCGGGGGAGGCGGTGGCGAGCTCGCCCGAGGCCGGAGTCGACCGGAGGCGGCGAATTTGGGCGGGGCCGCCGGTGGCCGTAGTGGAAGGCGGCGACCAATTCCAGCGTGGCGGGGCATCCCGAAGTCGATGGGAGGCGGGAGGTGAAGGAGTCGTGCACGGGGATCCTCCTGGACACCTTGGCGCGGCCGTTGGTGGTCGCCGGACACGGGGAAGACGGCGGCGCGGCCACTGTGCGCTCGAGTCCGAGCGTGAGAAGAAGAGGGAGCTCGTGGGTGAGGGGGAAGGAGTAGGGGTAGGGTTCAAGGCGGCGCGGGGGGGGGGGGGGGGCAGGGGCTTTATCCCCATGGGGAGCAGATGGAGTAGGGGCAGGTGAGGGAGGGGAGGGGAGTAGGTGGAGGGGGCGTGCTCTCTGCCCCCGTCCATGGCGTCGTGGGGGTGGGAGCAGGTGGGGGAAAAGACAGGGGAAGGAGAGGAGAGAAGGGGGTTGGGCCTGGTTGGCCTCGCCCCCGGCATCTGATAGGGGTTTTTGTATATATATATATTTTGTTTCTTTTTTTTTGTTCTATTTCTTTTCTGTTTTAATTTATTTTAGCTAGGTTTTGATTTTTGTGAAATGTTATACTTGCACCTATATTAGGGTTACACTTTAACATGATGCCACAAAAAGTTTGGTACAATAATAAAATCCTTTAGACCGTTAAATTATTTAATATGAAGCAAAAACTATTATTTTGCTACTGTTTTTATTTATCTACATTATTAAAACATGGTAAGAAAATCCCAAATCACTTTAATAAAGCCTACTGATTTTTAGGCATTTTATAAAAATGGTTTCATAAATTTTGGATCAACTTTATTTTCCACTTGTTTATTATAATTCCATGGTAATTTTAATATTTTCAAGCCATTGTTTTTATTTCATATTACTAAATTACTTTAATAAAATATCCATTACTACATTATCATGGCCTAAGATTGCTAGGCATTTTATTTAATATGCCCTAGAAATTTTTGGTTTGGCAAAGATTTTCATTTCCATATAAATTTTCAAAACAATTTTGGTAACCCCACAACATTGGTTCCATCATAAGTATTGACTTGTGATTATTCACATGGCTAGTTGGATTTGGTTTAATCATGGTCAAGTTGATTGACATGCATCCACAATCCTTGGAGCAAGATTTACAATCCACACTTATTTGAAAATTTTATCAGGGTTGGAATTTCAATGAGCTGTGATCAAAGGTGTTCAAGGCTTGATCATCAACAGTAATGATCACTAACAGTGGAATCACTGTAGTGATTACTGTACTGGATCTGAGGGTGTTACAAATCTCCACCACTACAAAGAATTCTCGTCCCGAGAATTAAAAGTAGTGTAAGGGGTAGAGTTTCGGTTTTGCCCCCTAACAAATCTTCTGGTTCTTGTGGTCCTACTCGAAGAAATTAATCCTTCACGTTGAGGCCTTCACTTCTTTGCATCGGTGTATCGCGATAGGTTTTTCATCCTTTCCTCGGGGCTTCCTCGCACTTACGAACATGTTAAGAGATAAAGCTTAAGGGGGTCGGATCGATACAAGATCCATCGAATGGGGTTGCTCAAGGGTATGGGGTACAAAGTCCTTCCGAGTTTAAGCTCAGGGAAGCACGTCGAGAGAAGTTTTAAGCAGATAGGCACGTATTCGATGCCGATGACGGAAGATGGGAAAGGGGGCCCGATCATCAGGCACAATCACTGAGTTTGATATCGGACGGAATATCACAAGGTAGAGGACAAGAGTCAGGTTTCGGTCCTGTGGAACTGTGGGTTATGGGCCCCATTGAACCAGGGTGGTGACATTCAATGCGATCAAGTTGGAAGGTATGACGGAGAACAACTTGTTAACTATGTCGGCAACAACATCAGTGCCAAGGGCGAGGGACGAAGAGAACCATTTTCCTGCTCGTTAAGACGAGGCAGACCAATTGGCAAAGTTCTCGTCCATCGGTGGTCACTGAAAAGTCATCAACAATCGTAACTGGTTGTACAGATAATGTAGCACACCAAAGTGTTTACATAAGCAGGAAATTTCACTGCTTAGATAAGATACATTATAAGAAAGATTAAACAGACCAATGGAAAGGAAAAGGTGATGGTACACAAGTATGAGGTGTATATCTTTCCCAAGGGAAAGTAGAGCACGATGTACACGACCAAGTTATATTGGCAGAGAGTCAAGGGAGGTTGTCGATGATAACACAAATCATCGAGGGGCAAGGATGGTATTTCACACGATGAATCCAATCGACACATGGAAGAAACCACGTAAGCTTAGTCGGATAATAATCCACCAAAGGTCGGGTGGTTCGCAAGGAATCTGATGTGAGTATCGGTACTCAACCAGAAGGAGAAAGAATGCAAGGCATCGGATGGTAGATGCATCTGAATAAGTCGACGCTTAAGTACAAGGCAATTATGATTTCCAGATCGAGAAGTGGATGTAATTATCCACACAGACTTGTCGGTGGCAGGGGATTGCAAAGGCGATGAACACGTAGGTTCTCGGAGTTTATCAGAGAGTAATCTTCGGAATCTTCAGGTGAATCAGGCGATCATCGAGAATGCAGAGCTCTCCGGGAGGAAGGAGGTACGTGAACCTAAGTCAGAGTTATTAAAACTTTACCAGCAAGGATAAGAGATCAGAGTCCCAGAGCATAGGTACGGAGAAAAATATCCTAATACCATAGATATCACACGTAGTGACATCGATGTGGGCCCGTAAGCCAAACATTAAGTTAGCAAGGTAGTTTTGCAAATACTAGACTCGACTTCGACCAAGGAGTGGTTAGGGGCTTCCTACAGGCAGTCGGCTCTGATACCAACTTGTGACGCCCCCAAAATCAGACCGTGTACAGTAATCATACACACAGGGTACACGACTGAGATTAGGGTGCCACGGTGATAATATCACAGCACAACACTAAACACAAAAGTATAAACAAATATGTTACAATAGAGGGGGTCACGCGGACCCAATTACATAAGTCATACAAGCCATAATATCTGAGTACAGACATAGTTAGTCAAGTTTTGCCTTAAGAAGGCTAGCACAAGTCACATCAGAGATACAGATCGAAAAGGCGAGGCCTCCTGCCTAGGATCCACCGAACTACTCCTGGTCAACGGGGAACTCGACGTCGTAGTAGGCGCCTCCGGGGTACTCCTGCTCCTGGGCTCCAACGTCGGCTGCAGCGGCCGATCTGGCAAAACAGTAAAGGAAATAAAGCAGGTGAGTATCTAGTATACCCGCGAGTCTTACGTCCGCTACTAAGCATTATGCATTGTATCAACGGAAAGAAGAGGCTGTATATAGTGGACTGAAAGACAGAAATCCAGAGCAAGGGTAAGAAGCTAGGCCTAACGAAGACTAGCATCTTCCGACGAGGTCTTGCAGCAGGAGGTAAGAATCAACCAACAGTTTATATAAAGCAATAAAGTAACAATGAAGCAGAAGTTGCTGCAACATTGAATAATAATAAGTTGTAATAAATAACAATGCCTCCGAGTTCACCTCCTCGACATCCCCACGAGGAAAAGAACCCGGAACCATATAGTTTAATATTAGTTTCTAGTGGTAAGATCTAGCTTCAGCATAAAGCGTCCTGTTACCGTGGACACGGCTATTCGAATAGATTAATCTTCCCTGCAGGGGTGGACTTGTGTTACGCTACACACACGGATCTCCAGGGTGGCGGGAACCTTGTTAGGGAACGCTCCACCGAGGCTATCTGACACTTCATAGCCCATCTTTCAAACTCAACAGAGAGGTCATCCGCCGGAATATATCCTATGTACGCGGGGCTTTGGACCCTAACCCCGACGTACTCCTGCACGGTGCGAGGCTGGCCAGTGAAGTTAAAGCAAATCCAAATAAGACACCACCGCGCGAGCAAATAAGACAACACCACTTCCCGGCGCAGGCCGCGGTACTGCTGACGTCTGAAGAGTCCTCGGACGACACTACGAAGCAGAGGAGCCCATAACTCGTAATTCCCACGGGTAGGTAGTGCGTACATGGCATATAGCCAACTCAAGACATTCACTGAACCATATAGCATTTTAATTAACCTGCGTGACAACCATTATCGTCGTCTCGACTTAACTGACCCACGGACTACGACAGCAGCCAGGACCACCAGTACATCGGTGCCTGCCCCGTCGTCCCACCAAGTCACTGCGGTTACCAACAAGGTGAACCGTCTCCTTACCTTGTCTCGCGTGTGCTCCTGGAGGAGCTCGACTTTCGTAGTTTGGTAACTCTCGCGGCCAACGATCAGGGGCCAAGCACACCGGTACACTGGTCGTACCCTCCCTGTCGTCCCGTCGCAATACCTCTCGCGGGCACCGTTGGGTCGCCCGACTTCTTACCTGAAGGACAACCGTTTACAGGACCCTATGGCGGCAAGACAAAGTCAGCATCGAGTGGAGTACAAGGATAACTCCTTGATAGCTCACACTTGAGGTGACTAGGCATAACCCAGATAGGGGCCTTTGGCTGTGTCTGCTTTGTACCGTACCTGTGCAGTTATAATATTTGTATCCGCGTTCACTCCCCTGAGTGATCACGGCCCTCTATCTAATCCTAGCCAACAATGCGTAGGGTTCACTGCTGAATAATGCATAACAATAATAATAGGCAGCATAGGATAAAGGAAGGCACATCAAGGGGCGACAAAAATCAGGCTATGCAGTTGAATAGGATTGTAATCGTAACAGCAGCAGTAACAATGCCTAGTGCAAGAAAAGTACGGAAAGATAGGCGATATCTGGGGAAGAGAATGGCTCTGCTTGCCTGCAAGCTCAACGGTAGTAGTAGGGTCGTCGACGACGTAGTCGTACTCAGCAGCGATGTAGTCGACGACAGCAGCGGGGTGTACCGGAGATTAAGGGGGTGGGGGAGAAACAGTAAATACACAGAAAGAAAATACAAACAGATGCATGACATGATAGATGAAATATTAACGGTATTCTAACGCAGTGCAATGCACGTTGCTCGGAACGGAAATTCATCTGAGGATGAACTACCGGCTCCGGGTGATTATCGGACAAGATGTCCGGAGGGGGAAAGATATCATGCCGGAGGTGTCGTGGACATCCGACACACGTGTGGGCGGTGTATCCGGGTTAGTTGATCTATTCCGAACAACTTTCATGTTCAGAACAATTTCATCCGGAAAGTTTATCGGTATCGGGCAATCTATCGGACAGTGCCACCGGAGGGGGGGGACAGTTCGATGATCGGTATGTTAGAGGGGTGTGGTGAGGATATGGGTATCGTATCTGTAATCGATGTTCCGTTCTGAGTAACTTTCGTATACAAAAGTTTTTCATCCGGACAACTTTTATCGGTACCGGGAATTATCGACAGACGACCCGAAGGGGGGGAATGTCGAGGTTCGGTACGTTAGAGGGGGGTGGTAGACATACGGATAGCGTATCCGTATTCATTATATTTTTCTGATCAATTTTGATGTATAAAGTTTTTTGATCTGAGTTACGGTTTAAAAGTTATTGAATTTCAAAGTTTTAAATCATTTAAATGATTTTCTGAATTTCTTTTATTATTTGTTAAACATTATCCATAACATTATCCACAACATTATCCAGAACAGTGCTGACATGTGGGACTCACATGTCAGCCACTGGAATTTCTTATTAAATCTTTTAAATAATAAACTGACAAACGGGGCCCACTGGTCAACCACACATGTTATATAAATCATTTTTATTAAACCTAAATAATAGGGGGGTCCCACATGTAAGTGACTATTGTTTTATAATTTCTTTAAACTTAATCAGTTAAGGGGTGGGGGCCACTGGTCATACTAACATTTAGAACTAACAACTATTTTATTTTAACAGAGAGTTAAGTGGGGCGGGGCCTACATGTCATATACACAGTTAATTAACAAGGGCAGTTTAGATGGGGATTAGGGGGTCGGGCCCCAACGTCAGCGTGGTGTGGAGGGGGCTTAGCCCTCGGCTGTTAACCAGCACGCCGGCGGTGATCCACCACGGCGGCGAGGACCGAGGGGGGGGGCACGGCAAGGTCGGCACGTTGGGGGGGGGGGGGAAAGCGGCGTGCAGGCGCGGCGCACCCATGCAGGGGAGCGCAGCCGCGCGCGACGAAGCGACCACGGGGGGGGGGGGGGCTCGAGCTCTCGCAAATGGCGGCCCGGGCCAAGAGACAGGGAGGGAGGGGAGACGCTTTGACGACGATTTGGCGAGGGGAAAAAGGGGAATCGCCGCGGCTTACAGCGGGGGAGGCGGTGGCGAGCTCGCCCGAGGCCGGAGTCGACCGGAGGCGGCGAATTTGGGCGGGGCCGCCGGTGGCCGTAGTGGAAGGCGGCGACCAATTCCAGCGTGGCGGGGCATCCCGAAGTCGATGGGAGGCGGGAGGTGAAGGAGTCGTGCACGGGGATCCTCCTGGACACCTTGGCGCGGCCGTTGGTGGTCGCCGGACACGGGGAAGACGGCGGCGCGGCCACTGTGCGCTCGAGTCCGAGCGTGAGAAGAAGAGGGAGCTCGTGGGTGAGGGGGAAGGAGTAGGGGTAGGGTTCAAGGCGGCGCGGGGGGGGGGGGGCAGGGGCTTTATCCCCATGGGGAGCAGATGGAGTAGGGGCAGGTGAGGGAGGGGAGGGGAGTAGGTGGAGGGGGCGTGCTCTCTGCCCCCGTCCATGGCGTCGTGGGGGTGGGAGCAGGTGGGGGAAAAGACAGGGGAAGGAGAGGAGAGAAGGGGGTTGGGCCTGGTTGGCCTCGCCCCCGGCATCTGATAGGGGTTTTTGTATATATATATATTTTGTTTCTTTTTTTTTGTTCTATTTCTTTTCTGTTTTAATTTATTTTAGCTAGGTTTTGATTTTTGTGAAATGTTATACTTGCACCTATATTAGGGTTACACTTTAACATGATGCCACAAAAAGTTTGGTACAATAATAAAATCCTTTAGACCGTTAAATTATTTAATATGAAGCAAAAACTATTATTTTGCTACTGTTTTTATTTATCTACATTATTAAAACATGGTAAGAAAATCCCAAATCACTTTAATAAAGCCTACTGATTTTTAGGCATTTTTTAAAAATGGTTTCATAAATTTTGGATCAACTTTATTTTCCACTTGTTTATTATAATTCCATGGTAATTTTAATATTTTCAAGCCATTGTTTTTATTTCATATTACTAAATTACTTTAATAAAATATCCATTACTACATTATCATGGCCTAAGATTGCTAGGCATTTTATTTAATATGCCCTACAAATTTTTGGTTTGGCAAAGATTTTCATTTCCATATAAATTTTCAAAACAATTTTGGTAACCCCACAACATTGGTTCCATCATAAGTATTGACTTGTGATTATTCACATGGCTAGTTGGATTTGGTTTAATCATGGTCAAGTTGATTGACATGCATCCACAATCCTTGGAGCAAGATTTACAATCCACACTTATTTGAAAATTTTATCAGGGTTGGAATTTCAATGAGCTGTGATCAAAGGTGTTCAAGGCTTGATCATCAACAGTAATGATCATTAACAGTGGAATCACTGTAGTGATTACTGTACTGGATCTGAGGGTGTTACAGACGGCCAGCAATCGCGCAGTTCATGGCGGTCCCACACTACACCTACCTCAAGCTCAAGATGCCAGGATCAGCAGGAGTCCTCACGACAACAGAAGCTTCATCAAATCAGATCAATGTGATCGTGACTTCCACAGAATCTCCGACACATTCGGATCCGAACAAGAACTCAGAGAAGTAGCCATGGTGACGGACAAGAGTACATTCCCATTGGTGAACCGAAGCGAATCCAAGGAGTACGGACGCGACTTCAACGTCGACAGAGACACAGTCACTCACCAAGTGCACCCGACGGACCCGGACAAAACAGTCCGCGTGTACGCCCACCTACCAGAGGAGCAGGCGACGACTCTCGTCGCTTTCCTTCGAGACGAGTGGGAAATATTCGCCTGGTGCCCAGCCGACATGCCTAGGATACCACGCGAATTCGCGGAACACGCCCTACGCATCAAGCAAAACACGAAGCCGGTGAAGCAAGCGCTGAGACGATTCTCGGAGCCCAAGCGCAGAGCAATCGGAGAGGAAGTCAACCGGTTACTCGATGCCCAGTTCATCCGAGAAACGAAGAAAGCCACCTGGATAGCCAACCCAGTGCTGGTGCCCAAGAAAGACACGACCGTGCTGCGCATGTGTGTCGACTACGGACTAGTCAACAAGCATTGCCCAAAGGACCACTTCCCCCTGCCTAGAATCAATCAGATAATCGACTCGACAGCAGGGTGTGATCTAATTTACTTTCTTGATGCTTACTCAGGATACAACCAGATCAGGATGAAGGAAGAAGACGAAGAGCACACATCGTTCATCACCCCCTATGGCGTATTCTGCTACAGGACCATGCCCTTCGGGCTAAAAAATGCAGGCGCCACTTACCAGCGAATGATGCAGGCCTGCCTGAAGGAGAAAATCAGAAGAAACGTGCAAGTCTATGTGGACGACATCGTCATCAAGACCTACAAAGCAGCCACACTACTCGACGACCTGCGCGAAACCTTCGCGGCGCTCAACAAATACAGAATCAAACTCAACCCAAAGTAGTGCGCATTCGGCATACCGGCGGGGAAGCTGCTTGGCTATATGGTCTCTGCCCGAGGAATCGAGGCAAACCCTGAGAAAGTCCAAGCCATCACCCGAATGCAAGAACCAACCGACGTCAAAGGAGTACAGCAGCTCACTGGAAAACTCGCAGCCCTAAGCCGCTTCATCAGCAGGCTGGGAGAACGCATGCTGCCTTTGTATCAGCTGCTCAGGAAAGGAGAGAAATTCGAGTGGACGGAGGAAGCCCGCCAAGCATTCGCGGACCTGAAAAAGACACTCTCAACCCCACCAATCCTAGCGGTACCAAAGGAACGAGAGAAGCTATACCTCTACGTGGCAGCACGTAACAATGTAGTAAGAACAACGCTTGTTGTCGAACGCGCAGAAGAAGGCAAGGTCCAGAGCATCCAGAGACCAATCTACTACCTCAACATGCTCCTGACCAAATCCCAACAGCGGTACACGCACTATCAGAAGCTACTACTGGCCATCGTCATGACCTCAAGAAAGGTGTCCCACTACTTCGACAAGCACCCTATCACAATCGTGAGCAGCGCACCACTCGCTGACATACTCAACAACCCTGGAGCGACTGGACGAGTCGCCGAGTGGAACATTGAGCTCAGCCCACAGGACCTGCAGTTCAAGCACCCAACAGCCATCAAAGCCCAAGTACTCCCAGATTTCCTGGTCGAGTGGACGGAGGTTCAGACACCAGGCCCCCCAGACCTATCAAGTTCATGGTCAATGTTCTTCGATGGGTCCAAGAGACAACAAGGAGCTGGGGCAGGAGTTGTGCTCATCTCCCCTAAAGGAACAAAGCTGAAATATGTCCTCCAGATCAACTTCAGTCACGCCTCCAACAACGAAGCAGAATACGAGGCACTCCTCCATGGCATGCGCATGGCCAAAACGTGCGGAGCCACTCGCCTCATAATTTACGGGGACTCCAATCTCGTCGTCCAGCAGACGATGAGAAACTGCGACGCAATAGCCGACAACATGGCGGCCTACCAGAAGCTCTACAACGTACTGGAAGGAAGTTTCGACGGTTGCGAGCTCAACTACATCACCAGGGCCAACAACACAGAAGCTGACGAGCTCGCGAACATCGGTTCGACCCGGGGACCTGTACCACCCGGCGTTTTTCTCGAAAGAATCAGCCGGAGATCCATCAAGGTACAGGAAGAAACACCTGAAGCAGTCGTGGACGGCGAAGACGCAACAGAACTGGCGCAGGTTGCAGCAGCAACCCCATCAGAAGGCGCAAGCACCAGCACACCCGACAGCACAACTTCGACAGAGCTCGAAGGACCCATCTGGACAAAACCGTTCCTCCAATTCCTAATCGAAGGTACGCTACCACAAGACGTGGCCGAAGCACGACGCATCAGCCGACGATCCAAGGCGTTCACGGTGATCAACAAACAACTATACAAGCGCAGCATCACCCAGATACTCCAAAGGTGCATCGACGAAGAGGACGGCAAAGCCCTACTGCTCGAAATCCACGAAGGCACCTGCGGACACCATGCGAGCAGTCGAGTACTCGTGTCCAAAGCATTCCGAGCCGGGTTCTATTGGCCCACAACCATGAAAAACGTAGAGGAAATCGTGCGACGCTGTGTCGCCTGCCAGAAATTCGCCAATAGGCCACACACTCCCGCCTCAGAGCTCAAGACCATACCACTATCCTAGACGTTCGCCACATGGGGACTCGACATGGTGGGCCCACTCAAGAAATCATCAAAGGGAGGAAGGACACACCTGCTCGTCGCAGTCAATAAGTTCACTAAATGGATCGAAGCAGTGCCCATCACCAGCTCCACAGCCCTCACGGCTGTCAACTTCATCAAATCGATCATCTTCAGGGTCGGAGTGCCACACAACATCATCACGGACAACGGCACGAACTTCACAACCGCAGAATTCCAGAACTTCTGCGAAGAACTGGGCATCAAAATCAATTATGCATCAGTCGCGCACCCGCAGTCCAGCGGCCAGGTGGAAAAAGCAAACGGCCTTGTGTGAGGGGAATCAAGAAACGTCTCCTCGCACCACTCGAGCAAGCCGCCGGCAACTGGGTAGAAGAACTCCCCGTGGTCCTATGGAGCCTACGAACCACACCAAACACCGCGACCTAGTACACACCCTTCTTCATGGTGTACGGGACAGAGGCAGTCCTACCACACGACCTCAAGTTCGGAGCACCTCGGGTCACCGGATACGAAGAAGAAGAAGCAGAAGAAGCACTACAAGACGACAAAGATTCGGATGACGAAGCAAGAGACACAACCCTGGAAAAATCAGAGGGGTACCAGGACAAGCTACGCATCTACCAAAGCAGTCGCTTACGCACTAGAACCTTCAACAAAGGCGACCTAGTCCTACGGCTGATACAAGAGAAGGTCCATAAACTTTCCCCCCAATGGGAAGGACCATTTCTAGTCTCAGAAGTCATCGGAGGTGGCGCCTACAGGCTGAAGAACCCGAAGACAGACGAGGACGTGGGTAACCCATGGAACGTAGCAAACTTGCGACTGTTCTATCCATAGTCCCCATCGGCCAGACATGACTGGCAACTCATGTAGCTGCTCGACCGCAATAAAGAAAATGTTGCCCAAATACTGCCATCTCAAAGCACTCGGGGGCTTAAGCGTGAAATCCCCCTGAGAGACGCTATCGCCTACGCGACTTAGCCAAAGCACTCGGGGGCTTAAGCATGAAATCCCATCGAGAGACGCTATCGCCTACGCGACCTCTACATCCAAGCACTCGGGGGCTTAAGCATAAAATCCCCCGAGAGACGCTATCGCCTACACGATCTTTACCACAGCACTCAGGGGCTTAAACATAAAATCCTCCCGAGAGACGCTATCGCCTACGCGATCTTAACCACAACACTCGGGGGCTTAAGAATAAAATCCCCTTTAGAGACGCTATCGCCAGTCAAGCGATCTTAACCAAAAGCACTCGGGGGCTTAAGCATAAAATCCCCCCGAGAGACGCTATCGCCACTCAAGCAATCTTAAACACAAACACTCGGGGGCTTGAGCACAAAAACTCCCCCCGAAAGACGCTATCGTCGCTCACGCGACCTCTACATCCAAGCACTCAGGGGCTCGAGCACCACCTCCTCCCGAAGACCGCTTGCGCAGTCTGAAGCTTAAAAACCCCAAGCAAAAATACCCGGCCAGCCCCACCTGCTGAGAGCAAGGCTCGAAAGACATGGCCGCAATCAGATGGAGCACCAAGTACTCTGAAGAAACTTTGGAGGAAGCACAGGACACAGACTCATTTAGTCTTCATCCGATCGCCAACGATCACCTAAAGACTCGGGGGCTACTCCCACCGGGAGCGCCGTCGCGCACCCGATAAAAGACATAAATTAACGGAAGAACGTCAAGGGAAGCAAATCTTAGCCTACGCTCGACCCTCCGACTCAAGCATAGCCTCGGGGGCTACTCCCATCAGGAGCGCTATCGCGCACCCGATACAACCCACAGTGCAAAGTTTGGACGGACTCGAGAACAACTCTCGTTCGCAAAGGACTCGAACATAGCTCCCGGTTGCAAAGAACTCGAAGACAGCTCCTGATCGCCAAGAACCCGAACACAACTCTCGGTTGCAAAGTACTCGACGACAGTTCCTGATCGCTAAGGACTCGAACACAGTTCTCGGCTGCAGAAGGCCCAAAGATAAAGTCCATTGCAAAGGCTCAAGCATAGTTTACCTCATAAGGATCATTTTCAGTACAAAAAGGACTCAACTACATTTGGATAGAAGGCAACTCCTGTTACAAGAGGGAATCACCCAAAGAATTTTGACTTCTACATATGCGCCCATGCTGGGATGATTGGCACTAAGACAGCAAGCATCATCACAGACAAAGGAGGAGTCAAAGCAGCAGGCTCATGATGTCAATGACATAACAAAAGGTGAAACTCGACTTATTTGCAGAGCAGTTGAAGACGATGCTCCACCAGCTTCTTCTCCTGCTCCACCAGCTTCTTCTCCAGCTCCAGCTGCACGCCTTCTTCTCCGGATGCACAACCTATTCCCCGAGTTGCCAGCGAAGATGAGGCCGCCTCTAGTTCTACAAGGTCGCTTGGCGCGCCCGCTTGATCGATGGCTTGACGTCGATGTCCTCTTCGGAGCTGATGGAGACGGCACCACCACTTGAGGAGTCGCCAAAAGATGGAGCTGTAGAAGATGCAGGCGTAGGACTCCTCGACCTTGTGGAGCTGTCGCTGCTCGACTCCTGCCAGTGTGGATCCATGCTATTTCCGCTCGGATCGAACGCGCGTACCGTGACAGTGCTTTCGCCGTCAAAACGACAGCTGAGCATATCGCCATCTCGCAGATTCAACCGCCGAGAAAACAAACTCCAACCAGAGCCAAGAAAAATCAAGCGGGAGCTATCAACCTCCAAGCCAACATAAGAAGGAGATCGACAGCTCCCTTGAAGATGCAGAAGCAAGCCATCCAAGCCACGTTCAGAGACAATGGCGGAAAAAGCAGAGGGAAGAAGAACGCGATTGGCACTCTGGCGACGAACACGTAAAAGAAAGTCATAGCGCCAGAATCCCTCCTCCAAGGGAGAAGAGGAAGGCACTAGCGCCGTACCATGGCGACCACCACGGCATGAGCGTGGTGTACGGCCACCACGGCCACGACGAACACGGCCACGGCCAACACCCCGCTTGGGAGCCATGAGAGGAACAAGAGAAGAAAGAAGAGGCAAAGGAGCAAGCCGGATGGAGGTGAAACGCTGTGGAAGAGAAAGGCTTATTTATAGAACGAAAATCTCCGTGCACGGAGAAGCCGAGACGACAGCAACAATTAATTGAAAGACCAAACGTCGCAGACGTCCCAGATTCCAAGACTAAGATGCTTTCCCACGGGACACACTGTGCGCGAGATGCGTCAATTCACGCGCGTTTCCAACGCGCGTATCGGAAACTCAACCAGCGCCTGCCGCACGCCACAGTGGTCATCATTATGATCGGTCATAAAGAAGTGACGGTTCACTGGCGGAGCATCCCTGACAGCCATCAAACAGAGGCATCGTTATCCTGACAAGCGGCGAAGAAAACCAACAGACATCAAGGCTCAGAGATTCCATCTTTCAGATCTTTTTCCCGATGAAGAAAAACGTCTTACTCCCATCGGGAGAGTACATCATAAGAGTCCCGGGTGCTCCCTCACCTAAAGGTCAGCAATGTGGTCGAGTGACCACTCGCACTCACGAGAGTCTCGGGTGCTCCCTCACCTAAAGGTCAGCAATGTGCTCGAGTGACCACTCGTACTCACGAGAGTCTCGGGTGCTCCCTCAACCCGACGCAGGACAAACATGCATTCGTCAAGATCATACAACGCTAAGAGTCTCAGGTGCTCCCTCACCTCAAGAACCGAAATGGCATTCGAGTGATTACTCGCGAACCCCCCCCCCCCCCCCCCGTCTGAGCACTCGAAAAAAAGCTCCACGGGTGAATGAGTGAACAACTCGCTTGATGTTTTGTTCCAAGCGGGTGCAATGCTATGAGGCTCCACGCCTCAAAAACACACATTCTTGGAACACGATACACTGTTCCCAGATGCCATGCAAGATTAGCGTGTAGGTAAGACCCCGCTGCGAAGTCCGGCCGGGCTGGGACTTACCGAAGAGCGATTTCACTCCCAACCTTTTCCATGCGCTGCGCATGATAGAAAAATCCGGGCGGACGTGCCTTACCCTACGCACATTACTGGCGGCAAATGAACACCGTAAGGCCTGAAGTGGCAGGACTTTTGCTCGACACCAGTGTTCCAAGCTCACGTCGAGGGACGTGGGTTTGATTGGGCTACTGCGGTATTTGCCCTAGTGCAATTCACCAAGGCTCGACCAGTCGACTCCTTGGGCCCTCTCATCTTAGAATCCCTCGAAACAGGTTTTGTCATGGCCACCAGACTGCCAGCGACCCGCGGATGTACCGCACATACAAATAACTGACAAATGGATGAACTCGAGTCCCTGCGCGACTCTTCGAGTCCCCCGGGCACTCGGGGGCTACTGACGAGGGGGTGACCCCGCGACTCCTACGGATAAGCCTACCTGGTGTCCCTGAAGACAGAAGGCCCATGAAGATACAACCTCGGCCCGCTAATTGGCACCGACGTAGGAGTCTGCGACTCACGAGGAAGGTGCAAAAACCTGCCGTACGGAGCAATCTAGGATTAGAAAAGCTTATCTGTAAACATAGATGAACTCCCTGAGATCTAGCCCAGTATATAAGGGCTAGGAGGGGCGACGCCAAAGGGCAACCAATATCACCTGTAACCCAAGCCTTGAGCGCTCCAGCCTTGGCATCCCTTGTAATCGCATCTCCCCCCCATCAATAATATCGAGCAGGAGCGTGCCTTCCTATTTGCCGACGAGCTATCGTCCAACCTGTGCCTCTCATGACTAACCCAGGGTCCCTGACCATGGGATTTGCCGGGGTTGATCCCCGTCACTCACGCTCCCTCTCTCCCTCACCCAATTCCTTCGCCGCCCGAACGCTACAGCGGAGCGCGCCGCCGTTTCCATGCAGCCAACGGCGACGAGCAGTTGCGCCGTCGTGTCCCTCGCCTCCGCCGTCCTTGACTACGTCACCTTGCGCAAGGAATCGTCCCGAGGAGCTCCAGAGCCGCCGCCCCCTTTGTCGTCTTCAACGTCGGCCGCCGTGCTTCCACGGATCGATTCGCCGCCACCAGACCCTCCCCGGCCTCGCCGTCACCACCAGCACACTCGTGGTGAGCTTCTTGTTCGCCCTGGCCAGTCTATCGTCTCCGTTCCGTTCTTTGTCGCCGTTTGCTATGAAGGACGACGAGCACCGCCGCCATGAATGACGGTGAGGAGGTTCTAGCACCGCTCCGCCCCTCCCGTGATGTCAAAAGTGCTCCTGGCACCTCCAGGAGTTGTCGGGTGCAGCTCACACCCAAGCTCCACCTCTGCAACGATGCGCCGCCGCATCCCGAGCCACGACCGCCGCAAAATCTCATCGCCGGCGTCACTCCGGTGCTCCCCGGTGATGCTGCCGTGCCCTGGGTGAAGCGCGCATGCACGGGGGTTCGATTGGTGGTCGCGGCGTGCCATTTGGTGGCCGGCAGCACCCTCCCGTGTGTGCGCCGCCCTGCACTGGTGCCACCGGCGGCTAACCGCCGGCGAGGCCTAGTTAATTAGGACTAACCCCCCACTAACCCCTACCCACAGCAGCTGACAGTGGGGCCCAGGGCCCCCTAATCCCCCTGGTTAGTTTAAAACTAACCGGGTTATTTAACCCAGTCACTGACAGCCTTGGCCCACATGTCAGCCCCCCCCCCCCCGCGTCATGCCGACCTCATGATGATGCAGTAATGCTTATTTGATTTAAAATAAATCCAGAAAAGTCAGAAAAAGCTTTAAATTTTGGAAATTCATAATTAATTCATTTTAACTCCAAATGGGGCAAATAATATGTCTAAAATTATCAGAAAATTTCAAGGATTATGAATATGCAATCTGTTTGCATGTTTGACCAAGTTTGCTTGGGTGAACAGTGGCAACAAGGCATATGCATTCCTTTTAAATTCAAAATGGAGTTTGAATTTGCAAAACCTTTGCAATATACTTCATTTAAATGGAATTTCCTCACACATCAGAAGCATGTACACCAAGTTTCAACCTTCAACCATGTGTTTGTGCATTGTACTTATTGTGCTCCCTTGCTTTTGTTTGCCGAGTAGAAGTGGAACCGGAACAGGAGGCTGCCCCCTTCGTTAAAGACCCCGATACTGAACCTCGTCAGCAAGGCAAGCAAACCCCTTTGATCATGTCTATAAAATCCCACTTCCCTCTCAGTCTCGCTTATGCATGTTTAGGAGGTCACCTTGTTATCGATTCTACCGCATAGTTGAACCCATATCCGGTGCATGCCCTATCATCTTGTCATAGTAGTAAGCAAACCACAATCCTAGCTGACATAGGAGTTGATTGATATCATGAGGCCCCTGCAACTGTTACAACCTTTTGCATGCTTAGTGTTACAATGAGGTTACTTTTGATGTGAGTCGGGATGGTAGTGATCATGGTGTTGATGAAAGTGAAACTGTGTTGGTGAATCTACCCTAATACAAGGTGAACGATGAGAGGCTGTGTAGGAGTACACAGTGGGCTGTCTCGTTGAACACCGCCTTAAGCACCGAGTTCTTGTATGGTAATCCAAGACAAAGAGTACAACCACACATTGGGCTCACTGACCCCTATCGGCCTAGTACCTTGATCCGTGTTGATGTCTTGGAGTCACATTAGTCCGGGCTTTCCATTTTGGCACATGCATAGAAAGGGAATGGATGAAAGGTTGCATCATATAGATATGTGGGTGGATCTGTGAGACAGTGAAACCATCTTCTCGGATGGCGTCTCGGTTTCCTACATTGTCTGAGTCTGTATCGTTGATCCGGTCGGGCTCTCGAGCGGGATCTACCTCAGATAGTCGACTCCTGGAATAGACCGGTTGTGAGCGAAGTGTCGTGGTGAACATCCTCGCCGGCACCCCTCGAATGGTAGCGAGACCTGGCGGTAACTGATGGTCATGTGTGTGTAGTTTACACCCTTGCAAGGTTAACAAAACTATTTGAATAGCCGCGTCCACGGTTAAGGACTACTTGGAACCTGTACCTGATTATTAGACAACTTGAATGGATACTTCTAAAAATCGCAAGATAAGCGTGAGTGCTATGGTGTGCAACTCGTGGGGAAGTCGAGGAAGTATCCATAGTGGTGTATTGGTTGGAGACTTGGTAGTGGACTCGTGTACGCTTTTTACCTCAAGTCTGGTACTCGTAGTACAGGACTAGCCAAGTCAAAGCTGGCACTTCTGCATGACGAAACCCCACCTCCCTTTACCTTGATACTTGAGCATGAGTAGTATAGTTCTGATGTAAGTCTTGCTGAGTACAACTTTGTACTCACGTTTGCTTATTCTATGTTTTAGATGAGAACCCAGACCCCGATGGAGTCACCTTCCTGGAGCTCGACGTTGACTAAGCTAGTATAGTTCTAGACAGCAGTCTGGTCCCTCGTGGAAGGGCATGTATGTTGAACAAGGCTTCTCTAAGCCATTTGTTAAACTTGTCTGTACTCAGACCTAATTTGCTTCCGTTGTATGATGTAATGATGATCACAAACATGTGATCTTTGTATGCTCTATGTGTACGTCAATAAAGATACACTTTGTAGAGTTATGTGATGATACCTGCTGTTCATACTAGGCATGTGTGATGCGTATATGTTTATAACATGCATGTCTTAGTATGGGTTTTCGAGACCTTAGTTGTGATCTGGCTGGCGGTCTTTTATACACCAAGTGGCACTTAGATGTGCGCAGCTTGGGGCATCACGATGCGATTGCTCGTGACTCTGTCACGTGCACACTTTGTTGTATGATCGAGCCCGCCCTAGACCCCGACTAAGTGATCGGGGTGGAGTAAGTCTATGTAAGAGTTAGGATTCAATCGATAACATGGTTGAGGAGACTTGTCTATGAGTATGGGATTCACCACCCATAAGCATTTAGACTTGTGAGCGGACGATGAGGACCCATCTCAGTTGATCATCTGGCCTGGATGGGACGCCCTTCACGTTTGATGCTTTCCGAGAGTATTTTGTGCTTGGCCTTGTCTGCTTAGACAAGTGGGTACGACTCTCGGCTCTCCATGTGATTGCATCGTGACTGGAATTACATACGCATATTCCGGGTCCCGACAGACTTGGTATCAGAGCAGGGCTGTCTGTAGGATTATTCAACCCTTGGTCGAAGTCGAGTCTAGCATTCTATAGTTATATAGTTACTTGGGTATAATGGGAACAACGTAAGGCTTATTTTTCTCCTTATCCTCATCGATCTGAGTTCTGAGTCACCCTCATCTTGTTCTACGGGAAGATAGGACTAGGCTCGTCTATGCCTGACTAGAACATCTCTTTGATTGCTTCCTTGTAGCCGTAGAACAGTTGTGGTTGTCCAGAGTCTTCGTGTCTTTGAGTTCCTTGAAGAAGTTCTGTCCCATCTTCTCGAGGATTTCTAGTTTTCCATCCCGGTGTAGCCGTTATGCTGCCGGATTTGTTCCGTGTTTCTTTGAGTCATTGCTTTCGCATTATAATCTTTTCTGTCTTCATCATGTCCTTCTTGTCTTTGATTCCATCATACAACCTATTCTGATTGTTGATCTTTATCACACAGAATGTCAGGTGGAACTCGTAGTGCTGTTCTTCAGAATCGAGACCGTGATCAGAATCGAAATGATGATGAACCTCCACCACCGCGTTCTGCGGAGGAAATCATGATGGAAGCTGAGCGGAATAGACGTGATCAAACACGCCTTCTGGAGCTCATCGAGCAGAATACCGCCCACCATCGTAATGTGGTGGTTAGCATTCAGGACTTCATCCTCCTCAAGCCACCGGTATTCCGATGTTCTTCTGAGCCCCTCGAAGCTGATGATTGGCTCCGTTCCATCGAGCGTAAGCTTGATACGAGACATGTTGCTCCCAATGATCGAGTTATTTTCGCGGTATACTTCCTGGAAGGTGCTGCTCTTCAATGGTGGGAGAACTATGTTGCTATGCAGCCAGATGGTCACGTAGTGACTTGGCAGGAGTTCTGTGTTGCCTTTCGAGGGTACCACATTCTGCATGAGTTAATGGAGCGCAAGAAGGAAGAGTTCTGCAACCTGACTCAAGGAGAGATGTCCATGCATGAGTATGTGAGAGAGTTCAACCGTCTTGCTCGATATGCCCAAGATGAGATCACCACCGATGCCATAAATCAGGCAAGGTTCCATAAGGGACTTAGCCCCATCCTCCGTCATGATCTCAACCTCATCGAATTTTCCACCTTTGAGGAATTAGTCAACAGATCCTTCAGAGCCGAGCATGGCAATGAAATTTTCGAGGAGTCTCGCAAGCATGCTCTTAAGCATGCCCCTTCTTCAAGTTCAGCCCCTCGGAAACGCTGAATTTGGAGTCCAACTAATGTCATACCTCCAAACCTTCTTCAGAGGCCGCCGTCCAATATATGCCATCCACCTCAACACGTTATTCCACCCCGGAATGATGGTGTGCAACCAAGTAACTGTAACGACCCGATTCTCTAAGGAATTCAAGTCTCTGTGCATTCTGTGCTAGTCCCTGGATAAATAGCTAGCACACACAGTACATGATGTAATATCAAGAATAAACCACATGTCATATATATTACATCGAAGATCCAGTATTACAATACAACATACCTGCATAGCTCAAGGCTAGCTTACAAATAAAATACAGCGGAAAAACAATAAAAGCTTCGTGGCGTCCATCAACTCCACCGACAAGTTGAGTACAAACATCGTAACATTACATCGCATCACTTACTCGCCGTATACAATCCTGGAACACTGAAGGTTACAGCCCAACAACGGGTCAGTACATCTGATTTGTACGGCAAGTCACACGAAAAAGTCCTCACTTCCAACCTTTACGCTCCATATGCTCCTCCATATTACGGATCCATTTCTCCATCTTCAGTCTCAACATCGCCCCATAAAAGGCAAGTCCTACTCCATACTCCATCTATTAAACCCATACGACAAGGGTTAGGGGAAAACTATAACACCGACAAGACAACAACTAAAGAATACACCAAACATATGCACTCAAACAAGAAAGAGGCAAAAACACCTACGTTCAACAACAACACATAACAACAAACAATACAGTCACAAAAGTCAAAACACACAAACAACACCTAGAGTAAGGTCGTATGTGCAAGACATACGATCTCATCATGCTACACGAAATTCATTCATCTAACTTCACCTAAAAGGTGGTGGTCTGATTCTAATGCTTCATCCTTCTCAGCTAAGTTGATCTTAAAGATCCTCTCGTAATGTCAAAGCTTATTGAACTTCATAAGATACTCCTTCTAGTTCTGGCAGTGGTACTTCAACTGATCCACAAGGTTGATGATGCACCTCTCAAATGTCTTGTCTTCAGGGGTAAGCAACTCAGAGGGGTACTTACAGTAAAACAAGATGAGGAGTTAAAAAAATGAATAATAGATGAGAAATACTAGTGAAGAGAGTAAGTAATCAGAGAATGATAAAATATTTTTGTTCCTATGGCTTTTCCTATCCATTTTCTAGGGTCACGACCTACAGTCAACATGGGCTCTGATACCATCTGTAACGACCCGATTCGCTAAGGAATCCAAGTCTCTGTGCATTCTGTGCTAGTCCCTGGATCAATAGCTAGCACACACAGTACATGATGTAATATCAAGAATAAACCACATGTCATGTCACAACCCCAAGATAGGTATGTGCTAGGATCAAGAGTCACTTTGCATCATGATAAGAATTTCAAAAGAAATCAAAATGGGAGAGAGAACACCCGCCAGATGAATTAATTCAAATGGCCAGATAAAAAGTTGCTCCAAAAATTCCTTTTGTATTTTTGAAAACTCCCATAAATGAGTGTGATCACATATCAAGTGATGTGGGACCAAACCCATGCTCATGGATTTTTCAAATATTCAAACAGGAGCATGGATTTAAATTTAAAACCCTATTTGAATTAAAGTTTAAATTATTTGAATTTTTAAAAGTGCTCAAATTTTATAAGTGGCTATCTTTATTTTTATTGAGGCCATATAAAAAATTGGGGCATTTAAAAAAATGTTTAGCTATTTTTTTAGCAAGACAAAACATAATGCAGAAAAGAAACAGAAAAGAAATAAAAAGAAAAGGAAACAGAAATTAGAAAAGGGGCCTACCTGGGATTCAGCCCAACTTGTTCCCCAGCCGGCCCAGGCCCACCTACCTCCCCTGTCGTCTTCTTCAAGCAGCTCGCTGTCGAGCCGAGGGCGTGGTCGACGCCACCTCGACGCCTAGGGACTTCCAGGCCGCCCCGTGCCCTTTCTTTGTGTCCTGGAGAATCGCCTCGCAGCCGTGACCCCTTTCCCCCTCTCCAGCGCCATCTTCTCTTCCTCCCTCACTCGTTTTCGCCATGGACAGAGAGATCGCCGGAGCACACCGCCATGGCAGACGCGGCCACCGTGCCCTAGAGCTCGAACCAGCGTGTCCCCCGTGCTCCTAATCGACGAATTCGTCACCCTGCAGAAGCTGGCGAGCCAATTCGGCCCCGAGACGACGCAAGCCTCCTCGACTCGCCGCCGGCAAACGAAGATCGTCGACATCGATTCGCCGTGTGCAGAGCCTCCCCAACCTTGCCTCGGGCTCCGTTGAGTTCCCTGCACTTTTCCCACTTCCTCTAGCCTTGGTCGCCATGGAAGCCGAGCACAGATGCCGCCATGGTCCACCTGGAGCTCACTTCCGTGCGCCTCCGTCTCCCCCAGCATGTCTATGACACTCCTGGAGCCCCCAGCAGCCCAACGCACCCACGCACGCTTCGCCCCGTGCTCGTTTTGCAAGCGATGCCCAAAACCGTAGCTCCGGCCGCCGCCATGGTTGAAGACGACGTCGCCTGGGGCCTCCCCGACGACGCCCGAGTAGCGCAGGCGATGTGGCTCCTCACGGGCCATCTTTTGGTGCCCTTGGCGTCCGGAATGGTGGCCGGGAACGTGATTCCGATGCAGCGCCGCCGTGGCAGAGCCGCTGGCGTCAAGCCGCCGGCCTGTTAGGCTAACCCCGAGCTAATCCCCCCTCCTAATCCCCCCTGGGCCACTGACAGTGGACCCCAGCCACTAATTAAGCTGGGCTTAATTTAAACAGAACGGTTTAATCCCCCAGCCACTGACCACTGGACCCCACAGGTCAGCCCCCCCCCACGTCACACTGACGTCACAGTGACGCAATAAAAGAATTTCCAGTTTAAAAGAAAATCAGAAAATTCCAGAAATTCCAGAAAATACCCAAAACTTCAATAATTCATAAAAAAATCATATTAACTTCAAATTGGACAAATAATATGTCTAAAATTATCAGAAAAATAAAAGGATTATGAATATGCAACTTGTTTCTATGTTTGACCATTTTAAAATGGGTGAACAGTGGCAAACATGCATATGGATCCTTTTCAAATTCAAATTTGGAGTGAATTTGCAAATGACTTTGCAACACACTTCTTTTAAGTAGTTTCATCCACACATCAGAGGCTTTACCTCAACTATACCAAATCACTTCATGCTCAACCTTTTCAAATGAACTTTCATGCATTCAAATGCATTTGAAATTCATCGATAAACCAAATGGAGTTTGAATTTGCAACTCAAATGCAATATACTCCTTTAAAATGAAATGCTCAACATATCAGTACCATGAACATCACCATTACAATCTTATTCATGTGATTGTGCATTGTACATTATGTTGATCCTAGGAATGTCATGTTGCTGATAGAAGTGGAGCCGGAACCCAAAGCCACCCCCTTCGTTGAAGACACCGTTATCGAAACCTCGTCAGCAAGGCAAGCAAACCCCCATTGATCATGTCGATAAAATCCCACTTCCCTCTCATGTCTCGCTTATGCATTGTATAGGATGATTACCATGCTACGTTTCTACCGCATAGATGAACCCATTCCTTTGCATGACCTATCATTGTCAAAGTAGTAGGCAAACCACAATCCTAGCAAATGTAGGAGTTGATTGATATCATGTGGCCCCTGCAATTGTTACTGCTTATTGCATGCTTAGAATGATACCATGATGTTACTGTTATGTGAGTCGGGATGGTAGTGATCATGATGATGTTGGTAGAAAGGTGTTGGTGAATCTACCCTAATACAAGGTGAACGATGAGAGGCTGTGTAGGAGTACACAGTGGGTTGTCTTGTTGAACACCGCCTTAAGTCCGAGTTCTTGTGTGGTGATCCAAGATGAAGAGTACAACCACACATTGGACTCACTGACCCCTCTCAACCTATTAACTCATCCCTTTCGATGTCCAGATGTCGCAATAGTTCGGAGTTATGGTAGGTTTATGGCCTGGCTGCTAAGTGAGAGAACGGCTCAGCCGAGACCGGCTTATGCACCACGCACACATAATCTGGGTCCACTTCGGTAAACCGGCCGGGTTCACGATAGTGGTAGCCCACCCAGGTAGGCGGCTTTCTTGGACTAGATCGGCTATGAGGTAACAGTTGTGGTGGCATCCTCGCTGTCATCTCTTGAACGGTGACACGCAAAAGGCGATAACTGATGACACGTGTGTGTAGCGGTACACCCCTGCAGGGTTAATAAAACTATTCGAATAGCCACGTCCGCGGTTAAGGACTGCTTGGAAAGCTTAGCTTGATTATTAGACAACTTGAACTGGATACTTCCAAAATACACCAAGATAAGTGTGAGTGCTATGGTGTGCTTGCTCGTGGGGAAGTCGAGGAAGGCACCATAATGGTGTAATTGGTTGAAGAGATGTAGTGGACTCGTGTACGCTTCTTACCTCAAGTCTGGTACTCGTAGTTCAGGACTAGCCAAGTCAAAGCTGGCACTTTTGCAATTGAACCCCACCTCCCTTTACCTTGATACATGTGCATGAGTAGTATAGCCCCTACGTAAGTCTTGCTGAGTATGACTTTGTACTCACGTTTGCTTATTCTATGTTTTAGATGAACCCACCTACCTGATGGTGGTTTCTACCCGAAGCTCGAAGAATGAATACTCAGACCAAGCTAGAGTAGTCCTAGTCAGCAGACTGGTTCCCTCGTGGAGGGCTTGTTTATAGATAAGGCTTCACTAAGCCATTTGTTAAACTTGTCTGTACTCAGACCTACTTTGCTTCCGCATGCTTGTTGTAATGTTGGATCACATACTTGTGATCTCTGTGTGCACTCTGTAAGAATTATTAATAAAGATGTATACATTGTAGAGAATTGCAATGATACCTGCTGTTCATACTAGACATGTGTGCTACGTGTATGTTTATAACATGCATGTCTTAGTATGGGTTTTCGAGACCTTAGTTGTGATCTGGCTGGCGGTCTTTTATACACCAAGTGGCCCTTAGATGTGCGCAGCTTGGGGCATCGCGATGCGATTGTTCGTGACTCCGTCACGTGCACACTTTGATGTATGATCGAGCCCGCCCTAGACCCCGACTAAGTGATCGGGATGGAGTAAGTCTATGTAAGGGTTATAATACAATCGATAGTATGGTTGAGGCGACTTGTCTATGAGTATGGGAGTTCACCACCCATATCATTTAGACTTGTGTGCGGACGATGAGGACCCATTTCAGTTGATCATCCGGCCTGGATGGGATGCCCCTCACGTTCGATGCTTTCCGAGAACGTTCTGTGCTTGGCCTTGTCTGCTTAGACAAGTGGGTACGGTTCTCGGATCTCCATATGATTGTGTTGTAGCGAGGCTTGCATACGCTAACCCCGGGTCCCGACAGACTTGGTATCAGAGCAGGACTGACTGTAGGACTAGCAGCCTTGGCCGAAGTCGAGTCTATCCTTCTATAGTTATATAGTTACTCTAGGTATATAAGGGAACAACGTAAGGCTTCTTTTTTTCTCCTTACCTTCTTTGTTCTGAGTTCTGAGTCACCCTCATATTGTTCTACGGGAAGATAGGACTAGGCTCTCCTCTGTCTGATTAGAACATCTCGTTGTTTGCTTCCTTATAGCCGTAGGAAAGTTGTGTCCGGTTTCCTAGCATTGTTGTAATGCTGATTTCTCAAATCGTATTATGTAAGTGTTGTATCTACATTGAAAGAAAATTGTTTTCTTGCAATTACAGCCGTTATGCTGTCTGAGTCATTCCAGGTTTCTTCATAATCTGATGCGTTTGCAAAATCTTTCCCTCTATTTCGGATGTCCTTCCAGAAGTTTTTCTAGGTGGCATGCCCGACAGTTCCATAATGTTTGATGTAGGTTTTGTTCTAGAAACCTATAGTGATTCATTTGCAGTTCTTCCTCCCACTTTAGATGTCTTCTAGCCAGAAGAACCACACTAACCATCGTGTTTGGGGTACTTTGTACTTTGACATATCTGTTGTAGCCCCTAGTAAGCCATGGTCATCCTCAGGAAAACCATCCAGTAACCAAACTCCTTAAACCTAGCCACCCGACAGATGTGTAGAGTTTATAGTGGATCTTGTGCCAGGAACCGCCCCAATTTCCAGACGCCCATACAAAATGGCCACACGTGAGTTAGCTGAGCTAAAAATCCAACTAGAAGCTTTGTTGGAAAAAGGCTTCATCCACCCTAGCTCATCGCCATGGGGTTGCCCCGTTCTGTTCGTAACGAAGAAAGATGGAACAGAAAGGATGTGCGTAGACTATCGCCCGCTAAATTTAGCGACGATGAAGAACAAGTACCCATTGCCCAGGATCAATGATCTTTGTGATCAACTTCCAGGATCCTCTGTCTTCTCCAAGATGGATTTGAGATTAGGTTATCATCAAATCAAAATCCGAAACGAGGACATTCCCAAAACGGCTTTTACTACTCGTTATGGTCTTTACGAGTACACCGTCATGTCCTTTGGTTTAACCAATGCCCCCGCCACTTTCTCACGCATGATGAATTCGATCTTCATGGAGTACTTAGATAAAATTGTTGTAGTTTATCTCGATGACATTCTCATCTACTCGAAGAACGAAGAAGAACATGCCGAACACCTAAGGCTGGTATTGATGAAACTTAGAGAGCATCGCCCGTATGCTAAATTCTCCAAGTGTGAATTTTGGCTACCAGAAGTGACCTACTTAGGCCACGTGATTTCTGCAAAAGGCATTGCTGTGAATCCCGAGAGAGTTCAGGCCGTCCTTGACTGGACTCCACCTGAATCGGTTAAGCAAGTTAGGAGTTTTCTTGGCCTAGCCAGCTATTGCCGCCGCTTCGTCGAGAACTTTTCTAAAGTTGCAAAGCCTCTAACTGAACTCCTCAAGAAAGATAAGAAATTCCTATGGACTCCCAAGTGCGAGGAAAGCTTTCAAGAGCTAAAACGAAGATTGACTTCTGCACCCGTACTTGCGCCTCCAGACACCAAAAAGGATTTCGAGATCTATTGTGACGCATCACGGCAAGGGTTAGGATGCATACTTCTGCAAGATCGACATGTGGTAGCTTATGCTTCACGCCAATTGCGGCCACATGAAGAGAACTATCCTACCCATGACCTTGAAATCGCTGCCGTAGTTCATGCCCTAACAACTTGGTGACATTACCTCCTTGGTAATCGTTGTGAGATCTAATCCGACCACCAAAGCCTCAAATACATTTTCACCCAGCCAGGTCTTAATCTCAGGAAAAGACGCTGGATTGAGTTGATAAAAGATTACGACGTAGGAATTTCTTACACCCCAGGCAAAGCCAATGTCATGGCTGATGCACTAAGTCGTAAGTCGTATTGTAACAACCTCATGTTACAACAGTATCAACCACTTCTTCATGAGGAATTTCGAAAGCTCAATCTTGAGATTGTTCCTCATGGCTATCTTTCAACCTTGGTGGCGAAACCAACTCTTGAGGATCAAATTATAGTTGCCCAAAGGCGTGCACGAGGTGTTCGCCGGATCAAGGAGAACATTGCTAGCGGAGTTGCTAAATGTTTCTCCACAGATAGTAAAGGAACGGTATTCTTTGAAAATCGTTTGGTAGTACCTAAGAATAGGGATCTAAGGCAACTCATCCTCAAAGAAGCCCATGACACACCCCTCTCGATTCATCCCGGTAGCACAAAAATGTACCGAGATCTACGCCAGAGATTTTGGTGGACTAGGATGAAGAGAGACATTGCTCAATTTGTTCCCGAATGTGATGTTTGTCGTCGCATTAAAGCAGAACATCAAAGACCTGCTGGTACACTTCAACCTTTTCCTATTCCAGAGTGGAAATGGGTCAAAGTCGGTATGGACTTCATCACCGGCTTTCCAAAAACCCAGAAAGGAAATGATGCCATCTTCGTTGTCATAGATAGGCTTTCCAAAGTTGCTCACTTCCTTCCAGTTCGCGAGTATATAAGTGCTAGCCAGGTGGTGGACTTGTACGTCTCTAGAATTGTATCCCTTCACGGTGTTCCTTTGGAAATCAATTCTGATCGGGGTAGCCTTTTCACCTCTATATTCTGGGGAAGCTTTCAGAATGCTATGGGAACTCGTCTCTCCTTTAGTACAACTTTCCATCCTTAGTCTAGCGGTTAAGTCAAAAGGGTTAACCAAATTCTTGAAGACATGCTCAGAGCTTGTGTTATCTCATTCGGAAAGAATTGGGAGAAGTCTCTTCCATTCGCCGAATTTCCTTATAACAATAGTTTCCAATCTAGTCTGAACATGGCTCCTTTTGAACTCCTATATGTACGACGATGTCGAAAACCTTTAAACTGGTCAGAAACCGGTGAAAGACAATTCTTTGGACCGGACATGATCAAGGAAGCGGAAGAGAAAGTTCGCATTGTTCGTGATCAATTGAAAGCAGCCCAGTCTCGTCAGAAAAGCTACTATGATCGTCATCATAGGCAAGAGAGCTACAATCTGGATGAGAAGGCTTACCTTCGGGTTACTCCTCTGAAGGGAACCCAACGTTTCGGTATCAAAGGCAAGTTGGCCCCACGTTACATCGGACCTTTCCTCATTCTTGCTAAACATGGAGAAGTTGCCTACCAACTTGAACTACCCCGCACCTTTCCCGAGTACATGATGTATTCCATGTGTCACAACTCAGGCGTTGCTTCAAGGACCCCATCCGCGAAGTCGACCATGAAACGCTTGATCTCCAAGATGACCTTTCTTATCGAGAGTACCCCGTTCGTATTCTTGATTCCGCAGAGCGTGTCAGTCGCCGTCAGAAGATCAAGTTTCTGAAAGTGCAATGGTCACACCACTCCGACAGAGAAGCCACGTGGGAAAGAGAAGACCGTCTCCGTGCCGAGTACCCCTCCTTCCTCCCGCAGACTTCTGAATCTCGGGACGAGATTCTTTTGAGTGGGGGCGAGTTGTCACAACCCCAAGATAGGTATGTGCTAGGATCAAGAGTCACTTTGCATCATGATAAAAATTTCAAAAGAAATCAAAATGGGAGAGAGAACACCCCCAGATGAATTAATTCAAATGGCCAGATAAAAAGTTGCTCCAAAAATTCCTTTTGTATTTTTGAAAACTCCCATAAATGAGTGTGATCACATATCAAGTGATGTGGGACCAAACCCATGCTCATGGATTTTTCAAATATTCAAACAGGAGCATGGATTTAAATTTAAAACCCTATTTGAATTAAAGTTTAAATTATTTGAATTTTTAAAAGTGCTCAAATTTTATAAGTGGCTAGCTTTATTTTTATTGAGGCCATATAAAAAATTGGGGCATTTAAAAAAATGTTTAGCTATTTTTTTAGCAAGACAAAACATAATGCAGAAAAGAAACAGAAAAGAAATAAAAAGAAAAGGAAACAGAAATTAGAAAAGGGGCCTACCTGGGATTCAGCCCAACTTGTTCCCCAGCCGGCCCAGGCCCACCTACCTCCCCTGTCGTCTTCTTCAAGCATCTCGCTGTCGAGCCGAGGGCGTGGTCGACGCCACCTCGACGCCCAACGACTTCCAGGCCGCCCCGTGCCCTTTCTTTGTGTCCTGGAGAATCGCCTCGCAGCCGTGACCCCTTTCCCCCTCTCCAGCACCATCTTCTCTTCCTCCCTCGCTCGTTTTCGCCATGGACAGAGAGATCGCCGGAGCACACCGCCATGGAAGACGCGGCCACCATGCCCTAGAGCTCGAACCAGCGTGTCCCCCGTGCTCCTCATCGACGACTTCGTCACCCTGCAGAAGCTGGCGAGCCAATTCGGCCCCGAGACAACGCAAGCCTCCTCGACACGTCGCCGGCAAACGAAGATCGTCGACGTCGATTCGCCGTGTGTAGAGCCTCCCCAACCTTGCCTCGGGCTCCGTTGAGTTCCCTGCACTCCGGTGAGAGAAACCCCCCAAACCCCGCCCTTTCCCCCTTCCTCTAGCCTTGGTCGCCATGGAAGCCGAGCACGGTTGCCGCCATGGTCGACCTGGAGCTCACTTCCGTGCGCCTCCGTCTCCCCCAGCATGTCTATGACACTCCTGGAGCCCCCAGCAGCCCAACGCACCCACGCACGCTTCGCCCCGTGCTCGTTTTGCAAGCGATGCCCAAAACCGTAGCTCCGACCGCCGCCATGGTTGAAGACGACGTCGCCTGGGGCCTCCCCGACGACGCCCGAGTAGCGCAGGCGATGCGGCTTGTCACGGGCCATCTTTTGGTGCCCTTGGCGCCGGGAATGGTGGCCGGGAACGTGATTCCGACACAGCGCCGCCGTGGCAGAGCCGCCGGCGTCAAGCCGTCGGCCTGTTAGGCTAACCCCGAGCTAATCCCCCCTCCTAATCCCCCCTGGGTCACTGATAGTGGGCCCCAGCCACTAATTAAGCTGGGCTTAATTTAAACAGAACGGTTTAATCCCCCCAGCCACTGACCACTGGACCCCATAGGTCAGACCTCCCACGTCACACTGACGTCACAGTGATGCAATAAAATAATTTCCAGTTTAAAAGAAAATCAGAAAAATTCCAGAAATTCCAGAAAATACCCAAAACTTCAATAATTCATAAAAAATCATATTAACTCCAAATTGGACAAATAATATGTCTAAAATTATCAGAAAAATACAAGGATTATGAATATGCAACTTGTTTCTATGGTTGACCATTTTAAAATGGGTGAACAGTAGAATACATGCATATGGATCCTTTTCAAATTCAAATTTGGAGTGAATTTGCAAATGACTTTGCAACACACTTCTTTTAAATAGTTTCATCCACACATCAGAGGCTTTACCTCAACTATACCGCATCACTTCATGCTCAACCTTTTCAAATGAACTTTCATGCATTCAAATGCAGTTGAAATTCATCGATAAACCAAATGGAGTTTGAATTTGCAACTCAAATGCAATATACTCCTTTTAAATGAAATGCTCAACACATCAGTACCATGAACATCACCATTACAATCTTATTCATGTGATTGTGTATTGTACATTATGTTGATCCTATGATTGTCATGTTGCTGATAGAAGTGGAGCCGGAACCCGAAGCCACCCCCTTCGTTGAAGACACCGTTATCGAAACCTCGTCAGCAAGGCAAGAAAACCCCCATTGATCATGTCGATAAAATCCCACTTCCCTCTCATGTCTCGCTTATGCATTGTATAGGATGATTACCATGCTACGTTTCTACCGCATAGATGAACCCATTCCTTTGCATGACCTATCATTGTCACAGTAGTAGGCAAACCACAATCCTAGTAGATGTAGGAGTTGATTGATATCATGTGGCCCCTGCAATAGTAACTGCTTATTGCATGCTTAGAATGATACCATGATGTTACTGTTATGTGAGTCGGGATGGTAGCGATCATGATGATGTTGGTAGAAAGGTGTTGGTGAATCTACCCTAATACAAGGTGAACGATGAGAGGCTGTGTAGGAGTACACAGTGCGTTGTCTCGTTGAACACCGCCCTAAGTCCGAGTTCTTGTGTGGTGATCCAAGATGAAGAGTACAACCACACATTGGGCTCACTGACCCCTCTCAACCTATTAACTCATCCCTTTCGATGTCTAGATGTCGCAATAGTTCGGAGTTCTGGTAGGTTTGTGGCCTGGCTGCAAAGTGAGAGAACGGCTCAGCCGAGACCGGCTTATGCACCACGCACACATCATCTGGGTCCACTTCGGTAAACCGGCCGGGTTCACGATAATGGTAGCCCACCCAGGTAGGCGGCTTTCTTGGACTAGATCGGCTATGAGGTAACAGTTGTGGTGGCATCCTCGCTGTCCTCTCTTGAACGGTGACACGCAAAAGGCGGTAACTGATGACACGTGTGTGTAGCGGTACACCCCTGCAGGGTTAATAAAACTATTCGAATAGCTGCGTCCGCGGTGAAGGACTGCTTGGAAACCTTAGCTTGATTATTAGAGAACTTGAACTGGATACTTCTAAAATACACCAAGATAAGTGTGAGTGCTATGGCGTGCTTTCTCGTGGGGTAGTCGAGGAAGGCACCATAGTGGTGTAATTGGTTGAAGAGATGTAGTGGACTCGTGTACGCTTCTTACCTCAAGTCTGGTACTCGTAGTTCAGGACTAGCCAAGTCAAAGCTGGCACTTCTGCAATTGAACCCCACCTCCCTTTACCTTGATACATGTGCATGAGTAGTATAGCTCCTACGTAAGTCTTGCTGAGTACGACTTTGTACTCACGTTTGCTTATTCTATGTTTTAGATGAACCCACCTACCTAATGGTGGTTTCTACCCGAAGCTCGAAGAATGAAGACTCAGACCAAGCTAGTGTAGTCCCAGTCAGCAGACTGGTTCCCTCGTGGAGGGCTTGTTTATAGATAAGGCTTCTCTAAGCCATTTCTTAAACTTGTCTGTCCTCAGACCTACTTTGCTTCCGCATGCTTGTTGTAATGTTGGATCACAGACTTGTGATCTCATTGTGCACTCTGTAAGAGTTATTAATAAAGATGTATACATTGTAGAGAATTGCAATGATACCTGCTGTTCATACTAGACATGTGTGCTACGTGTATGTTTATAACATGCATGTCTTAGTATGGGTTTTCGAGACCTTAGTTGTGATCTGGCTGGCGGTCTTTTATACACCAAGTGGTCCTTAGATGTGCGCAGCTTGGGGCATCGCGATGCGATTGTTCGTGACTCCGTCACGTGCACACTTTGATGTATGATCGAGCCCGCCCTAGACCCCGACTAAGTGATCGGGCTGGAGTAAGTCTATGTAAGGGTTATAATACAATCGATAGTATGGTTGAGGCGACTTGTCTATGAGTATGGGAGTTCACCACCCATATCATTTAGACTTGTGTGCGGACGATGAAGACCCATTTCAGTTGATCACCCGGCCTGGATGGGATTCCCCTCACGTTCGATGCTTTCCGAGAACATTCTGTGCTTGGCCTTGTCTGCTTAGACAAGTGGGTACGGTTCTCGGCTCTCCATATGATTGTGTTGTAGCGAGGCTTGCATACGCTAACCCCGGGTCCCGACAGACTTGGTATCAGAGCAGGACTGACTGTAGGACTAGCAGCCTTGGCCGAAGTCGAGTCTAGCCTTCTATAGTTATATAGTTACTCTGGGTATATGAGGGAACAACGTAAGGCTTCTTTTTTTCTCCTTACCCCCTTCGTTCTGAGTTCTGAGTCACCATCATCTTGTTCTACGGGAAGATAGGACCAGGCTCTCCTCTGTCTGCTTAGAACATCTCGTTGTTTTCTTCCTTATAGCCGTAGGAAAGTTGTGTCCGGTTTCCTAGCATTGTTGTAATGCTGATTTCTTAAATCGTATTATGTAAGTGCTGTATCTCCATTGAAAGAAAATTGTTTTCTTGCAATTACAGCCGTTATGCTGTCTGATTCATTCCAGGTTTCTTCATAATCTGATGCGTTTGCAAAATCTTTCCCTCTATTTCGGATGTCCTTCCAGAAGTTTTTCTAGGTGGCATGCCCGACAGTTCCATAATGTTTGATGTAGGTTTTGTTCTAGAAACCTATAGTGATTCATTTGCAGTTCTTCCTCCCACATTAGATGTCTTCTAGCCAGAAGAACCACACTAACCATCGTGTTTGGGGTACTTTGTACTTTGACATATCTGTTGTAGCCCGTAGTAAGCCATGGTCATCCTCAGGAAAACCATCCAGTAACCAAACTCCTTAAACCTAGCCACCCGATAGATGTGTAGAGTTTATAGTGGATCTTGTGCCAGGAACCGCCCCAATTTCCAGACGCCCATACAAAATGGCCCCACGTGAGTTAGCTGAGCTTAAAATCCAACTAGAAGCTTTGTTGGAAAAAGGATTTATCCGCCCTAGCTCATCGCCATGGGGTTGCACCGTTCTGTTCGTAACGAAGAAAGATGGAACAGAAAGGATGTGCGTAGACTATCGCCCGCTAAATTTAGTGACGATAAAGAACAAGTACCCATTGCCTAGGATCAATGATCTTTATGATCAAATTGCAGGATCCTCTGTCTTCTCCAAGATGGATTTGAGATTAGGTTATCCTCAAATCAAAATCCAAAACGAGGACATTCCCAAAACGGCTTTTACTACTTGTTATGGTCTTTACGAGTACACCGTCATGTCCTTTGGTTTAACCAATGCCTCCACCACTTTCTCACGCATGATGAATTCGATCTTCATGGAGTACTTAGATAAAATTGTTGTAGTTTATCTCGATGACATTCTCATCTACTAGAAGAACGAAGAAGAACATGCCGAACACCTAAGGCTGGTATTGACGAAACTTAGAGAGCATCGCCTGTATGCTAAATTCTCCAAGTTTGAATTTTGGCTACCAGAAGTGACCTACTTAGGCCACGTGATTTCTGCAAAAGGCATTGCTGTGAATCCCGAGAGAGTTCAGGCCGTCCTTGACTGGACTCCACCTGAATCGGTTAAGCAAGTTAGAAGTTTTCTTGGCTTAGCAAGCTATTGCCGCCGCTTCGTCGAGAACTTTTCTAAAGTTGGAAAGCCTCTTACTGAACTCCTCAAGAAAGATAAGAAAGTCGAATGGACCCCCAAGTGCGAGGAAAGATTTCAAGAGCTGAAAAGAAGATTGACTTCTGCACCCGTACTTGTGCCTCCAGACACCAAAGGGGATTTCGAGATCTTTTGTGATGCTTCACGGCAAGGGTTAGGATGCATACTTCTGCAAGATCGACATGTGGTAGCTTATGCTTCACGCCAATTGCGGCCACATGAAGAGAACTATCCTACCCATGACCTTGAAATCGCTGCCGTAGTTCATGCCCTAACAACTTGGTGACATTACCTCCTTGGTAATCGTTGTGAGATCTAATCCGACCACCAAAGCCTCAAATACATTTTCACCCAGCCAGGTCTTAATCTCAGGAAAAGACGCTGGATTGAGTTGATAAAAGATTACGACGTAGGAATTTCTTACACCCCAGGCAAAGCCAATGTCATGGCTGATGCACTAGTCGTAAGTCGTATTGTAACAACCTCATGTTACAACAGTATCAACCGCTTCTTCATGAGGAATTTCGAAAGCTCAATCTTGAGATTGTTCCTCATGGCTATCTTTCAACCTTGGTGGCGAAACCAACTCTTGAGGATCAAATTATAGTTGCCCAAAGGCGTGCACGAGGTGTTCACCGGATCAAGGAGAACATTGCTAGTGGAGTTGCTAAATGTTTCTCCACAGATAGTAAAGGAACGGTATTCTTTGAAAATCGTTTGGTAGTACCTAAGAATAGGGATCTAAGGCAACTCATCCTCAAAGAAGCCCATGACACACCCCTCTCGATTCATCCCGGTAGCACAAAAATGTACCGAGATCTACGCCAGAGATTTTGGTGGACTAGGATGAAGAGAGACATTGCTCAATTTGTTGCCGAATGTGATGTTTGTCGTCGCATTAAAGCAGAACATCAAAGACCTGCTGGTACACTTAAACCTTTTCCTATTCCAGAGTGGAAATGGGTCAAAGTCGGTATGGACTTCATCACCGGCTTTCCAAAAACCCAGAAAGGAAATGATGCCATCTTCGTTGTCATAGATAGGCTTTCCAAAGTTGCTCACTTCCTTCCAGTTCGCGAGTATATAAGTGCTAGCCAGGTGGTGGACTTGTACGTCTCTAGAATTGTATCCCTTCACGGTGTTCCTTTGGAAATCAATTCTGATCGGGGTAGCCTTTTCACCTCTATATTCTGGGGAAGCTTTCAGAATGCTATGGGAACTCGTCTCTCCTTTAGTACAACTTTCCATCCTTAGTCTAGCGGTTAAGTCAAAAGGGTTAACCAAATTCTTGAAGACATGCTCAGAGCTTGTGTTATCTCATTCGGAAAGAATTGGGAGAAGTCTCTTCCATTCGCCGAATTTCCTTATAACAATAGTTTCCAATCTAGTCTGAACATGGCTCCTTTTGAACTCCTATATGTACGACGATGTCGAAAACCTTTAAACTGGTCAGAAACCGGTGAAAGACAATTCTTTGGACCGGACATGATCAAGGAAGCGGAAGAGAAAGTTCGCATTGTTCGTGATCAATTGAAAGCAGCCCAGTCTCGTCAGAAAAGCTACTATGATCGTCATCATAGGCAAGAGAGCTACAATCTGGATGAGAAGGCTTACCTTCGGGTTACTCCTCTGAAGGGAATCCAACGTTTCGGTATCAAAGGCAAGTTGGCCCCACGTTACATCAGACCTTTCCTCATTCTTGCTAAACGTGGAGAAGCTGCCTACCAACTTGAACTACCCCGCACCTTTCCCGAGTACATGATGTATTCCATGTGTCACAACTCAGGCGTTGCTTCAAGGACCCCATCCGCGAAGTCGACCATGAAACGCTTGATCTCCAAGATGACCTTTTTATCGAGAGTACCCCGTTCGTATTCTTGATTCCGCAGAGCGTGTTAGTCGCCGTTAGAAGATCAAGTTTCTGAAAGTGCAATGGTCACACCACTCCGAGAGAGAAGCCACGTGGGAAAGAGAAGACCGTCTCCGTGCCGAGTACCCCTCCTTCCTCCCGCAGACTTCTGAATCTCGGGACGAGATTCTTTTGAGTGGGGGCGAGTTGTCACAACCCCAAGATAGGTATGTGCTAGGATCAAGAGTCACTTTGCATCATGATAAAAATTTCAAAAGAAATCAAAATGGGAGAGAGAACACCCCCCAGATGAATTAATTCAAATGGCCAGATAAAAAGTTGCTCCAAAAATTCCTTTTGTATTTTTGAAAACTCCCATAAATGAGTGTGATCACATATCAAGTGATGTGGGACCAAACCCATGCTCATGGATTTTTCAAATATTCAAACAGGAGCATGGATTTAAATTTAAAACCCTATTTGAATTAAAGTTTAAATTATTTGAATTTTTAAAAGTGCTCAAATTATATAAGTGGCTAGCTTTATTTTTATTGAGGCCATGTAAAAAATTGGGGCATTTAAAAAATGTTTAGCTATTTTTTTAGCAAGACAAAACATAATGCAGAAAGAAACAGAAAAGAAATAAAAAGAAAAGGAAACAGAAATTAGAAAAGGGGCCTACCTGGGATTCAACCCAACTTGTTCCCCAGCCGGCCCAGGCCCACCTACCTCCCCTGTCGTCTTCTTCAAGCAGCTCGCTGTCGAGCCGAGGGCGTGGTCGCCGCCACCTCGACGCCCAGGGACTTCCAGGCCGCCCTGTGCCCTTTCTTTGTGTCATGGAGAATCGCCTCGCAGCCGTGACCCCTTTCCCCCTCTCCAGCGCCATCTTCTCTTCCTCCCTCGCTCATTTTCGCCATGGACAGAGAGATCGCCGGAGCACACCGCCATGGAAGAAGCGGCCACCGTGCCCTAGAGCTCGAACCAGCGTGTCCCCCGTGCTCCTCATCGACGACTTCGTCACCCTGCAGAAGCTGGCGAGCCAATTCGGCCCCGAGACGACGCAAGCCTCCTCGACTCGCCGCCGGCAAACGAAGATCATCGACGTCGATTCGCCGTGTGCAGAGCCTCCCCAACCTTGCCTCGGGCTCCGTTGAGTTCCCTGCACTCCGGTGAGCGAAACCCCCCAAACCCCGCCTTTTCCCCCTTCCTCTAGCCTTGGTCGCCATGGAAGCCGAGCACGGTTGCCGCCATGGTCGACCTGGAGCTCACTTCCGTGCGCCTCAGTCTCCCCCAGCATGTCTATGACACTCCTGGAGCCCCCAGCAGCCCAACGCACCCACGCACGCTTCGCCCCGTGCTTGTTTTGCAAGCGATGCCCAAAACCGTAGCTCCGACCGCCGCCATGGTTGAAGACGACGTCGCCTGGGGCCTCCCCGACGATGCCCGAGTAGCGCAGGCGATGCGGCTCGTCACGGGCCATCTTCTGGTGCCCTTGGCGCCGAGAATGGTGGTCGGGAACGTGATTCCGACGCAGCGCCGCCGTGGCAGAGCCGCCGGCCTGTTAGGCTAACCCTGAGCTAATCCCCCCCTCCTAATCCCCCCTGGGTCACTGACAGTGGGCCCCAGCCACTAATTAAGCTGGGCTTAATTTAAACAGAACGACTTAATCCCCCCAGCCACTGACCACTGGACCCCACACGTCAGACCCCCCCACGTCACACTGACGTCACAGGGACGCAATAAAAGAATTTCCAGTTTAAAAGAAAATCAGAAAATTCCAGAAATTCCAGAAAATACCCAAAACTTCAGTAATTCATAAAAAATTCATATTAACTCCAAATTGGACAAATAATATGTCTAAAATTATCAGAAAAATAGAAGGATTATGAATATGCAACTTGTTTCTATGTTTGACCATTTTAAAATGGGTGAAAAGTAGCAAACATGCATATGGATCCTTTTCAAATTCAAATTTGGAGTGAATTTGCAAATGACTTTGCAACACACTTCTTTTAAGTAGTTTCATCCACACATCAGAGGATTTACCTCAACTATACCAAATCACTTCATGCTCAACCTTTTCAAATGAACTTTCATGCATTCAAATGCATTTTAAATTCATCGATAAACCAAATGGAGTTTGAATTTGCAACTCAAATGAAATATACTCCTTTTAAATGAAATGCTCAACACATCAGTACCATGAACATCACCATTACAATCTTATTCATGTGATTGTGCATTGTACATTATGTTGATCCTAGGATTGTCATGTTGCTGATAGAAGTGGAGCCGGAACCCAAAGTCACCCCCTTCGTTGAAGACGCCGTTATCGAAACCTCGTCAGCAAGGCAAGCAAACCCCCATTGATCATGTCGATAAAATCCCACTTCCCTCTCATGTCTCGCTTATGCATTGTATAGGATGATTACCATGCTACGTTTCTACCGCATAGATGAACCCATTCCTTTGCATGACCTATCATTGTCATAGTAGTAGGCAAACCACAATCCTAGCAAATGTAGGAGTTGATTGATATCATGTGGCCCCTGCAATTGTTACTGCTTATTGCATGCTTAGAATGATACCATGATGTTACTGTTATGTGAGTCGGGATGGTAGTGATCATGATGATGTTGGTAGAAAGGTGTTGGTGAATATACCCTAATACAAGGTGAACGATGAGAGGCTGTGTAGGAGTACACAGTGGGTTGTCTCGTTGAATACCACCCTAAGTCCGAGTTCTTGTGTGGTGATCCAAGATGAAGAGTACAACCACACATTGGACTCACTGACCCCTCTCAACCTATTAACTCATCCCTTTCGATGTCCAGATGTCGCAATAGTTCGGAGTTCTGGTAGGTTTATGGCCTGGCTGCTAAGTGAGAGAACGGCTCAGCCGAGACCGGCTTATGCACCACGCACACATCATCTGGGTCCACTTCGGTAAACCGGCCGGGTTCACGATAGTGGTAGCCCACCCAGGTAGGCGGCTTTCTTGAACTAGATCGGCTATGAGGTAACAGTTGTGGTGGCATCCTCGCTGTCATCTCTTGAACGGTGACACGCAAAAGGCGGTAACTGATGACACGTGTGTGTAGCGGTACACCCGTGAAGGGTTAATAAAACTATTCGAATAGCCGCGTCCGCGGTGAAGGACTTCTTGGAAAGCTTAGCTTGATTATTAGACAACTTGAACTGGATACTTCTAAAATATACCAAGATAAGTGTGAGTGCTATGGCGTGCTTTCTCGTGGGGAAGTCGAGGAAGGCACCATAGTGGTGTAATTGGTTGAAGAGATGTAGTGGACTCGTGTACGCTTCTTACCTCAAGTCTGGTACTCGTAGTTCAGGACTAGCCAAGTCAAAGCTGGCACTTCTGCAATTGAACCCCACCTCCCTTTACCTTGATACGTGTGCATGAGTAGTATAGCTCCTACGTAAGTCTTGCTGATTACGACTTTGTACTCACGTTTGCTTATTCTATGTTTTAGATGAACCCACCTACCTGATGGTGGTTTCTACCCGAAGCTCGAAGAATGAAGACTAAGACCAAGCTAGTGTAGTCCCAGTCAGCAGACTGGTTCCCTCGTGGAGGGCTTGTTTATAGATAAGGCTTCTCTAAGCCATTTGTTAAACTTGTCTGTACTCAGACGTACTTTGCTTCCGCATGCTTGTTGTAATGTTGGATCACAGACTTGTGATCTGTGTGTGCACTCTGTAAGCGTTATTAATAAAGATGTATACATTGTAGAGAATTGCAATGATACCTGCTGTTCATACTAGACATGTGTGCTACTTGTATGTTTATAACATGCATGTCTTAGTATGGGTTTGGAGACCTTAGTTGTGATCTGGCTGGCGGTCTTTTATACACCAAGTGGCCCTTAGATGTGCGTAGCTTGGGGCATCGCGATGCGATTGTTCGTGACTTCGTCACGTGCACACTTTGATGTATGATCGAGCCCGCCCTAGACCCCGACTAAGTGATCGGGATGGAGTAAGTCTATGTAAGGGTTATAATACAATCGATAGTATGGTTGAGGCGACTTGTCTATGAGTATGGGAGTTCACCACCCATATCATTTAGACTTGTGTGCGGACGATGAGGACCCATTTCAGTTGATCATCCGGCCTGGATGGAATGCCCCTCACGTTCGATGCTTTCCGAGAACGTTCTGTGCTTGGCCTTGTCTGCTTAGACAAGTGGGTACGGTTCTCGGCTCTCCATATGATTGTGTTGTAGCGAGGCTTGCATACGCTAACCCCGGGTCCCGACATGTCATATATATTACATCGAAGATCCAGTATTACAATACAACATACCTGCATAGCTCCAGGCTAGCTTACAAATAAAATACAGCGGAAAAACAATAAAGCTTCTTGGCGTCCATCAACTCCACCGGCAAGTTGAGTACAGACATCGTAACATTACATCGCATCACTTACTCGTCGTATACAATCCTGCAACACCGAAGGTTACAGCCCGACAACGGGTCAGTACATCTGATTTGTACGGCAAGTCACACGAAAAAGTATATAGCAGACCTACATCTACATGAAAGATAATTCAAAGGAAAGGTTTATGGTTTAGTTTTGCAGAAAGCCAGTTTTTCCCTCACATACTACAACTAATCAAATTTTAATTTATCTTGCTAGTCCTAAGTATGGTTGAATCGGGCTACACCAATTCCAACCATCCCTTTATTAAAAGTTCCCACTCAAATTTATATTAAGGTGAATTAGCTGTCAAGACCATCCAACAACAATAATTCCCAGTTGCTCAAAGTGTTCCGTAACCGTGGACACGAGTAATCATGATCAATTTTTACACTCTGCAGAGGTTTGTACACTTTCCCCACTGGACTCAACCCGAAGATTGAGACATAGTCTTTCAGAAGAGGTTGCCTCCAGCCTTTGGTAGCCGGTACACCTATCATATCTACATCAGCTAGCTACCAGGGCCAGGTTCCCCACAACTTACTCATCTAAGCCAGAGACCATATAGCCAGTGGTTGTACATGGAAGCTACTAGTCACACTGTCTGTCCGATCTTTTTGAGCTTGGACGGCGCCCATGCGTTCAGAGGGTAGACACCATGTCGCACCCGGTTCACCACCAAAACAACCATTTGGGAAGCATTTAACCCCGGTCCCTCCTTATCCAAGGCACGAGCCCCAGGATGCATTCCTTGCCTGCCCAGAGGTGATTTCTATTTAATTTTGCTAGTCAAGTTATTAATCCTCACATAGCTCAATGATAACTCAACCAATCCCCGTCTACAAAGCAATAGCGGTATATAACAACCACGATCCTAGGGCGACAAATGAAATACAAGTTCAGAGCATATGGCTATCCTACTAGGTTTAAATCATAACTAATATATAGTCCTACACATGCATACAGTGATAATTTGCTACATGCATAATAGAAAATATAGGTTGAGGTATGGTCAAAGCGTAACTTGCCTTTTTCATTCGGTGAAGTCCTTCGCTCTCACGGTCCAGTCAACTCTACTCGTCACACTCCGAGAATCTATCGCAACGAAGGAACTCGAATAAGAAATCACATCACAACGAGACAAACGAAAGATCAAAAAACAGACACAAAATTTTAGCAACAAAACAAAAAGGTTTTGAAGTGCAAAGGTGTCGATGTGCTCGAAGGTGATCGGTGGAAGTGAACTCGAGAGAGTCAACAGATAAAAGATTATCGACAAGGAATTGTGATCATGGAAATTTATGAATTCAAGGTGAATATCATGCCCACATGAAGAGTGTGTGACCCTTACCGATAACATGTCTCAAATGATCCGATATACAAAAAGAATCACGTGAAACGGAATACCACAACGCAGGTCATAGCAAGTGCAAACTTGAATTTAATTTAAATTTAAACAGATCAAGAAACATTTGAATTTTTGTGTACACGTGCTATGAACATAAAGTACTTGGAACGAGTGATCCAACGCAAAAAGAATCACTCGATTTGGATCAACGGTATAAAAGATATGGCCTCCGGCAATATGAATTTTGAATTTGAAATAACTTCAAATTCAAAAGTGTGCAAAGTGTGAAAAGTTGATTCCATGCTAAACTACAGAACAACACGAGCGCGTAGGAAAATTTTCACCTCGATCCGACTTACGGTTGCGGAGATATTGCGAACGCGAGATCAGGGGGTTTTCTTCCAAAAGGACTTATACGTAAATAAAAACCTTACAAAAAACGCGATCGGTTCCCTGGTGGCGGATCTGGCCGGAGTTGACTTTCGAGGGCTTCTCCGGCGAGGTGGTTGCGGCTCCGGCGAGCTTGGCGTGCCCTCTGGCGAGGCACGGCGGTGCAGGCAATGTGGGGCGGCGAGGTCCGGCGAGTGGAGGCGCGACCCTAGCGGCTCGGCCGTGGGCGGCGCGGCACGGCACGGATGGCCGGCTCGCCGGCGACATCTGGCGGCGAGAGGCCGGCGCGGCTTCCACGGCGGGCGACGGTGGCGTGCGCGCGGGCGCGGCTTAGGCGGCGGCGGCGGCCGCGGTCGGTCCGGCGGGCGGCGAGCGGCGGGCGGCGCGGTGGCCGGCCGTGGCGGCGGCAACGCACGTCACACGCGGAGGAGGCGGCCGGAGGTGGTCCGACGGGCGGATAGCTGGCGCGGGCGGCGCGTATTCCGGCGAGGCGGCGGGGGGGTTTTGGCGAGGCGGCGGCAGTGACGTGGCGGCGGCGGCGACGAGACCCGCGATGGCGATTTTAGTGTTTTAAAAAAAAGAACAAAAGGAATTTCTGGAAAAAGCTTATATAGACAGAGAAAAAAAACAGAATTTGGCTCCGTTTCGGGCTCTAATTGCACTCGCGGGTGGAAACAAACTACTGGGCCGGGTTACGGATTTTTCTTTTCATTTAAAAATCGAAACTTCAAACAATTAAATAAAATCAATCGTAACTCCGAAAAATATGAAATACAATTCTAAATTCATCAAATAATACAAAGAAAATTATCTAATGAATACATTTTCCAAAAAGGAAAATAAAAATAAAAATATTTTCTAAATAATTTATTTAAATATAAAATACTTTTCATAAATCAAATAAAATCCAATAAATTATTAAAAATATTTTATTTGGTCAAAAACGTTGACAAACCATTTCTAAATAATAAAATATAAATTTTAAAATTGTTACACTAATAAATAATTTGGTAAAATAAAAATATCCCATTGGAATACTTTTTCAACTCATTTAAAATATTTAATAAATCATTTTAATGAAATAAAAACTCTCTTAGCATTATAAAAACTCTAAAATAATTTTAGAGTTATTTATAATAAAATTTAAAAACTCATAATAAATTTTATAAACTTTAAAGTAATATTCTAAATATTTTTCAACTTTATTAAAAAGAGGATAAGTCATTTTATATCCTCTCAAATGAATTTCCTTGAGTTGAAAACTGTTTTGAATATTCAGAAGAATTCCAATAATGATTTAAAACATTTTCCAACCTTTTAATATGTTGAAGGAGTCATATTACCTTCTCTCATTTTGTTTTGTTGGTTTTTTTAAATAATAAATTCCAAAAACACCAATTATGAATATTAGGGAAAGTCCTTTTATTCCCTCTCTTTTTAATATTCAATTAAACTTCCAAAAAGTTTTGAATCCCCGAGAAAATCAAACAAATCAAGCAAAGAATAATTATCTATTTAATTTTATTAACATTCCAAAATTTGGAGAATTTTGGGATGTTACAGTAACCCCACCCCAGCAATTCAGGCAGGGTGTGTTTCACGTGTGTTCTGACATGCCATCACTTCCGACAATGCCCTACAATGTTTGTGGCACCCCGTCGACCTAGTCATAAGCCTTCAAAGAAATCCACCACCAAAACCATCCCAGCAAAGCTTTCATCCACAAGTAGTGGATATGTGAACCAAATCGCAGTTGAGGAAACCACTGCTACTTCTGACGTCATCCTTGGCACACTCCCAGTCAATCATGTTTCCGCCTCCGTTCTTTTCGATCCAGGAGCATCTCATTCATTCATTTCGGAGAGTTATGCACTTCGGCATGAGTTCCCCTTTGAAGAAATGTTTTCTCCAATGATAATTCAAACTCCTGGTTTAAAGTGGCAAACTAATAGAGTAAGCCATGGCAATCAAATTGCATTTGAGGATTTAGTATTCCTTGCTTATCTTATAGCCCTCAAGTCTTCAGACATTGATGTCATCCTAGGAATGGATTGGTTATCAGGACAGAATTCTTTCCTTGATTGTAAATCCAAGTCAGTAAAACTCACCCATCCTTCAGGCCAAACAATTTAATACACCTCACCCAGCTCTAGAATCCAGATGCATACTTTGAATGTGCTTCCCCTTCCTGACCTTGAAGATATTCCGGTGGTTCGTGACTTCCCGGATGTCTTTCCTGAAGAACTTCCAGGAATGTCTCCTGACCGATGTGTAGAATTCATCGTAGATCTTATGCCAGGAACAACCCCAATTTCCAAACGCCCATACAAAATGGCCCCACGTGAGTTAGCTGAGCTTAAAATCCAACTTGAAGCTTTGTTGGCAAAAGGCTTCATCCGCCCTAGCTCATCGCCATGGGGTTGCCCCATTCTATTCGTAACGAAGAAAGATGGAACATAAAGGATGTGCGTAGATTATCGCCCGCTAAATCTAGCGACAATAAAGAACAAGTACCCACTGCCCAGGATCAATGATCTTTATGATCAACTTGCTGGATCCTCGGTCTTCTCCAAGATGGATTTGAGACTAGGCTATCATCAAATCAAGATCCGAAACGAGGACGTTCCCAAGACGGCTTTCACTACTTGTTATGGTCTTTACGAGTTCACCGTCATGTCCTTCGATCTAACCAATGCCCCCACCACTTTTTCACGCATGATGAACTCGATCTTCATGGATTATTTGGACAAGTTCGTCGTGGTTTACCTCGATGACATCCTCATATACTCGAAGAATGAAGAAGAACATGCCGAGCATCTTAGGTTGGTATTGATGAAACTTCGAGAGCATCGCCTGTATGCTAAATTCTCCAAGTGTGAATTTTGGCTACCAGAAGTGACCTACTTAGGCCATGTGATTTCCGCAAAAGGCATTGCTGTGAATCCCGAGAGAGTTCAGGCCGTCCTTGACTGGACTCCACCTGAATCGGTTAAGCAAGTTAGAAGTTTTCTTGGCTTAGCAAGCTATTGCCGCCGCTTCGTCGAGAACTTTTCTAAAGTTGCAAAGCCTCTTACTGAACTCCTCAAGAAAGATAAGAAAGTCGAATGGACCCCCAAGTGCGAGGAAAGATTTCAAGAGCTGAAAAGAAGATTGACTTCTGCACCCGTACTTGTGCCTCCAGACACCAAAGGGGATTTCGAGATCTTTTGTGATGCTTCACGGCAAGGGTTAGGATGCATACTTATGCAAGATAGACATGTGGTAGCTTATGCTTCACGCCAGTTGCGTCCACATGAAGAGAACTATCCTACCCATGATTTTGAACTCGCTGCCGTATTTCATGCCCTGACAACTTGGCGACATTACCTCCTTGGTAATCATTGTGAGATCTATTCCGACCACCAAAGCCTCAAATACATATTTACCCAGCCAGATCTTAACCTCAGGAAAATACGCTAGATTGAGTTGATAAAAGATTATGACTTAGGAATTTCTTACACCCCAGGCAAAGCCAATGTCATGGCTGATGCACTAAGTCGGAAGTCGTATTGTAACAACCTCATGTTACAACAGTATCAACCACTTCTTCGTGAGGAATTTCACAAGCTCAATCTTGAGATTGTTCCTCATGGTTTTATTTCTACCTTGGTGGCGAAACCCACTCTTGAGGATCAAATCATAGTTTCCCAAAGGCGTGCACGAGGTGTTTGCCGGATCAAGGAGAACATTGCTAGCGGAGTTGCTAAATGTTTCTCCACAGATAGCAAAGGAACGGTATTCTTTGAAAATCGTTTGGTAGTACCTAAGAATAGAGATCTAAGGCAACTCATCCTCAAAGAAGCCCATGACACACCCCTCTCAATTCATCCCGGTAGCACAAAAATGTACCGAGATCTACGCCAGAGATTTTGGTGGACCAGGATGAAGAGAGACATTGCTCGATTTGTTGCCGAATGTGATGTTTGTCGTCGCATTAAAGCAGAACATCAAAGACCTGCTGGTACACTTAAACCTTTTCCTATTCCAGAGTGGAAATGGGTCAAAGTCGGTATGGACTTCATCACCGGCTTTCCAAAAACCCAGAAAGGAAATGATGCCATCTTCGTTGTCATAGATAGGCTTTCCAAAGTTGCTCACTTCCTTCCAGTTCGCGAGTATATAAGTGCTAGCCAGGTGGTGGACTTGTACGTCTCTAGAATTGTATCCCTTCACGGTGTTCCTTTGGAAATCAATTCTGATCGGGGTAGCCTTTTCACCTCTATATTCTGGGGAAGCTTTCAGAATGCTATGGGAACTCGTCTCTCCTTTAGTACAACTTTCCATCCTTAGTCTAGCGGTTAAGTCAAAAGGGTTAATCAAATCTTGGAAGACATGCTCAGAGCTTGTGTTATCTCATTCGGAAAGAATTGGGAGAAATCTCTTCCATTCGCCGAATTTGCTTATAACAATAGCTATCAATCTAATCTGGAAATGGCTCCCTTTGAATTCCTCTATGGCCGACGATGTCGAACACCCATAAAATGGTCAAAAACCGGTGAAAGACAATTCTTTGGACCAGATATGATCAAGGAAGCAGAAGAGCAAGTTCGCATTGTTTGTGATCAATTGAAAGGAGCGCAGTCTCGTCAGAAAAGCTACTATGATCGTCTTCATAGGCAAGAATGCTACAATCTGGATGAGAAGTCTTACCTTCGGGTTACTCCTCTGAAGGGTACCCAACGATTCGGTATCAAAGGAAAGTTGGCCCCACGTTACATCGGACCTTTCCGCATTCTTGCTAAACGTGGAGAAGTTGCCTACCAACTTGAACTACCCCCGCACCTTTCCCGAGTACATGATGTATTCCATGTGTCACAACTCAGGCGTTACTTCAAGGACCCCATCTGCGAAGTCGACCATGAAACGCTTGATCTCCAAGATGACGTTTCTTATCGAGAATACCCTGTTCGTATGCTTGATTCCGCAGAGCGTGTCACTCGTCGTCAGAAGATCAAGTTCCTCAAAGTGCAATGGTCACATCACTCCGAGAAAGAAGAAACATGGGAAAGAGAAGACCGTCTCCGTGCCGAGTACCCCACCTTCCTCCCGACAACTTCTGAATCTCGGGATGAGATACTTTTGAGTGGGGGCGAGTTGTCACAACCCTCTTTTAGGTATGTGCTAGGGTCAGCAAGAAACTTTGCATCATGTTAAAATTTTCAAAAGAAATTGAAATGGGAGAGAGAACACCCCCCAGATGAATTTAATTCAAATGGCCAGAATAAAATTTGCTCCAAAAATTCCTTTTGCATTTTTGAAAAGTCCCATAAATGAGTGTGATCACATATCAAGTGATGTGGGACCAACCCCATGCTCATGGATTTTTCAAATATTCAAACAGGAGCATGGATTTAAATTTAAACCCCTATTTGAATTAAAGTTCAAATTATTAGAATTTTAAAAGTGCCCAAACTTTATAAGTGGCTAGCTATATGCATTAAAAGTGCACATAAAAATTTGGGGCAATTTAGAAAATGCCTAGCTATTTTTTCCAGCAAGGCAAAACAAAATACAGAAAAGAAAAAGAAACAGAAAAAGGAAAAGGAAGCTTACCAGGAAACAGGCCCAACTCAACCCCCAGCAGCCCACTAGCCTGGCCCAGCCGCTATGTCCTCTGTCTTCTAGCTCAAGCAGCTCGCTAGAGGCAGCAGAGCGCGCGGCGACTGCCACCGCGACGTCGAGGGCCTTCCAGGCGCCCCAAGCCCTATCCTTGCGCCACGGAGTCGACCCTGCCGCCGTGGAACCTTTCCCCCCCTCCAGGCTCACGCTCCCTCTCTCCCTCGCCCAATTCCTTCACCGCCCGAACGCTACAGCGGAGCGCGCCGCCGTTTCCATGCAGCCAACGGCGACGAGCAGTTGCACCCTTGTGTCCCTCGCCTCCGTCGTCCTCGACTACGTCACCTTGCGCAAGGAATCGTCCCGAGGAGCTCCAGAGCCGCCGCCCCCTTCATCGTCTTCAACGTCGGCCGCCGTGCTTCCTTGGATCTATTCGCCGCCGCCAGACCCTCCCCGGCCTCGCCGTCACCACCAGTACACTCGTGGTGAGCTTCTGGTTTGCCCTGGCCAGTCTATCGTCTCCGTTCTGTTCTCTGTCGCCGTTTGCCATGAAGGCGGACGAGCATCGCCGCCATGAACGACGGCGAGGAGGTTCTAGCACTGCTCCGCCCCTCCCGTGATGTCAAAAGTGCTCCTGGCACCTCTAGGAGTTGTCGGGTGCAGCTCAGGCCCAAGCTCCACCTCTACAACGATGCACCGCCAGGTCGGAAGCAGTCGGAAGCAGAAGCCTGCAGAAAGGCCGCCAGGTCAGCCCAGGCCCCCATACACCTTTGAGGACATGATGAACCAGCCCTGCAAAATGCATAGTGGAGTAGGCAAGCCCGCATCGCACACCACTCGACAGTGCATTTGGGTTGAGCGTTTGGCAAAGGGAGGAGCAGGAAATCCACCCCCACCACCACCCCCACCCCCAGGCCCACCACTAGCAAATGCTCGGGAGAAGTTCCCACGTCAGGATGCAGCATACATGATCTTCACCAGTTAATCGGATGAGAAGGGCAGTCGGAGAGCCCGTGAGCAGGGCAACCCGAGCAGTTATATGATCGTGGTGGATGCAATCTTGGTGGCACCATTGTATTCATGCAAGTTCACCAGGACACTCATTGATGGAGGCAGCGCCATCAACATTTTGTACAGAGACACAATGATCAAGCTCGACATTAGTGAGAGCGAGTTGGAGCCCAGCAGAACCACATTTCATGGGATAGTGCCTGGCCTGTCATGTACCCCATTAGGCCGCATTCGGCTTGAGGTAGTATTCGGGTCGGAAGAGAATTTCCGCCGAGAGCCGATCTGGTTCGAGGTGGCCGATCTGAGCAGCCCATACCATGTTCTGCTTGGGTCTCTTGCGATCACCAAGTTCATGTTCAACATCATGCAGCCTTACCTGAAGATAAAGCTCCCAGGGCCGAATGGTCCAATCACTGTGTGTGGTGACTACAGGAAGTCACTGGAGTGTTCGTTTGCTGGTTCCAAGCTAGCAGATTCTCTGGTCATCGATGCAGAACGGCGCCAGCTCGACAAGGTTGTAGCAGCAGTCTAGGCTCAGATGAAGGACCCCATGCCGAGAACGAAGGACAAGAGACCGGATGATGAGACCATATTTCAAGCGGCAAAGGACAGCAAGAGGATTGCCCTGGACCCCTCCGACCCGAGGAAGTGCGTCATTTGTTGTGGCTGGGCTCAACAACAAATAGGAAGGCGAGCTCGTCGAGTTCCTCCGTGAGAACCGTGACATCTTCGCATGATCCCCACATGACATGCCTCGTGTACCGAGGGAACTTGCCGAGCACAAGCTTCATATCCGACCCGGATCCAAGCCGATCAAGCAGCCACTTCGGCGTTTTTCAGAAGAGAAGAGAGGAGCAATCGGCGATGAGATAGCCAAGTTGCTCGCAGCAGGATTTATCAAGGAAGTGTTCTACCCAGACTGGTTAGCTAATCCAGTTCTGGTTCCGAAGAAGAATGGAACTTGGCGCATGTGTATAGATTACACTTGCTTGAATAAGGCCTGCCCTAAGGATCCTTTTGCGTTGCCCCGTATCGATCAAGTGATTGATTCTACGGCTGGCTGTCAGCTCCTGTGCTTTCTGGATGCCACAACAGGCTATCACCAGATTAAGCTTGATGTAAACGATCAGATTAAAACAACTTTTATTACACCCTTCGAGGCTTATTGCTACATCACCATGCCATTCGGCCTGAAAAACGGCGGCGCGACTTATCAGCGTACTATGCAGCAATGTGTTCGGCCTCAGTTAGGTCGGAACATTCATGCATATGTAGATGACCTTGTGGTCAAATCGGTGCTGGGATCAACCTTGTTGGATGATCTTAAGGAGACGTTCGCAAATTTGCGAGCATACCAGATCAAGCTCAACCCAGAGAAATGTGTGTTCGGCGTGCCAGCCGGCAAGTTGAATAGAGTGCAACCCTGAGAAGATTGCAGCAATCGAGAGGATGGGCATGCCCAGAAATCTCAAAGATGTGCAGAAGTTTACCAGATGCTTGGCATCGCTCAACCGATTTCTCAGTCGGCTGGGAGAGAAGGCAATTCCGCTGTATCAGCTAATAAAGAAAAAAGACAAGTTCAGTTGGACACCGCAAGCGGATGAAGCATTCAAGAAGCTCAAGCGCATGATGTCTACCGCTCCAGTGCTGGCAGCTCCGAAGGAAAAAGAGCCAATGATATTGTATATTGCAGCAACCACTCGGGTGGTCAGTATTGTCATGGTGGTCGAGCGTCCTGAAAAGGACAAGGCGCAACCGGTCCAGAGGCCAGTGTATTATGTCAGTGAGGTGCTCTCCACCTCCAAGCAAATATACCCCCATTATCAGAGGATGTGCTATGGTGTGTACATGGCAGCAAGAAAGTTGAAGCCCTATTTCCAGGCGCATCCGGTCACGGTGGTCAGTTCGGCTCCGTTGGCAGAAATCATTGGCAGTTAGTACGCATCTGGCCGGGTGGAAAAAATGGGCTATTGAAATTGCAACACATGGGATCAAATACGAACCTCGAACGGCGGTCAAATCTCAAGTGCTGGCAGATTTTCTTGTGGATTGGGAAGAAACTCAATATATACCCCCCTCTCCGGATTCTCAGTTCTGGCAGATGCACTTTGATGTCTCCAAGATGATGACCGGACTAGGGGCTGGTGTTGTTCTTACTTCTCCAAAAGGTGACAAGCTCGAGTATGTGCTGCAGATCCACTTCGCAGCATCAAACAATGTAGCCGAATACGAAGCTTTGGTACATGGTTTCCGATTGGCCAAGGAGATTGGCATTCGGTGGATTCTGTGTTATGGTGATTCCGATCTGGTGGTGCAACAATGCACTGGCACCTGGGATGCAAAAGATGAAAATATGGAAAGATACAGATTCCTTGTGCAACAGTTATCTGGTTTCTTTGAAGGGTGTGAGTTCCATCACATTCCCCGAGCTGAAAATGAAGCAGCAGATGCACTGTCCAAGATGGGGTCTACCAGAAAGGAAATTCCTCCAGGAATATCACTAGAGAACATCCACAAGCCATCCATCAAGCCTTCCCCAGAATCATATTCAATCTTTATTCCGTCCGACCTGAAGATGGCAGAGCTCGAGGCAAAGAAGCAAAAGGCAAAGGAGCATTCGGCCGCACTAGGGGCTGCTAATTGCAAACCAGGGGTTGCTGTCGCCAGCTCGGGGACTGAGGGGACCATGCCATACGCAATCGGCTCCTCCTCCTCCGAGCTGCCAGTAGCAGAAGTCACGCAGCCAGAGCCAGAAGAAGTTGTTGTAATGGTGATTGTGGCGGCACCGTCATGGGCAGAACCATTCAAAAACTTCCTGGTAGATGGCATACTCCCAAAAGATGAAGTGGAAGCTCGGCAAATCCATCGTCGATCTGGAGCATACACGATCATCAACAACGAGCTGGTGCACCGAAGTGAAACATGAATCCTTCATCGGTGTGTGGAAGAGGACAAGGGGCTGGAATTTCTCTGAGACATCCATCAAGGCGAGTGCGGTCATCACGCATCAGCAATAACAATAGTTGCCAAGGCTTTTCGCCATGGTTTTTATTGGCCGACTGCGAAAGCAACGTCAAACGATCTGGTCAAGCATTGCAATGGGTGTCAAAGATTCAAAGCAAAAAGCCATTTACCAGCCTCAGCACTCAAAACCATTCCGATTACATGGCCGTTCGCAGTTTGGGGTCTGGATATGGTAGGGCCGTTCAAAACAGCTAGAGGTGGCATGACTCACTTACTGGTAGAAGTGGAAAAATTTACCAAGTGGATAGAGGCAAGGCCAATCAAGAAGCTAGATGGCCCGACGGTGGTCAGGTTCATAGAAGACATCATGGTCAGATATGGCGTGCCGCACAGCATCATCACTGACAATGGAACAAACTTTGCAAAGGGGGCGCTAGCTCGGTTTGCCTCCCAGCAGGGCATCCGGCTGGACGTCGCATCCGTGGCTCACCCCCTGTCAAATGGTCAAGAAGAGCGGGCGAATGGTCTCATTCTGTCCGGAATCAAGCCAAGATTGGTGGAACCACTAGAAAGAGCACCCGACGCATGGATTGACGAGCTGCCAGCAGTGCTTTGGAGTTTGCGCACCACACCAAACTGTTCAACTGGATTCACTCCGTTCTTCCTAGTATATGGCGCTGAAGCAATGATCCCTTGTGACATTGAGTTTGATTCACCACGTCACGCCATGTATACGGAGGCAGAAGCCAAGGAAGCTCGTGAGGATGGTGTTGATCTCAAAGAAGAAGCTTTTCTCCTGGCCCTGTCCAGGTCGGCAATATACCAGCAGAAGCTGCGCCACTACCACAACAAGAAGATCCGTCCCCTAGCTTTTCGTGAGGGTGACTTGGTGTTGCGCCGAATCCAGAAATCGGATGGCTAGAACAAGTTATCCTCTCCTTGGGAAGGTCCATTCGTCGTCAGTCGAGTGCTCAAAAACAATGCATACTACCTCATTGATCTCAGGAAGCCGACCCGATATGTGGATACTTCGGGGCAAGAAACGGAGCGTCCTTGGAACGCCGAGCTGTTATGTCCGTTTTACAGTTGAATGGTATTGTTTGTATCCCTTTCCTTTGTGGAAATACTATCAATGAGAATATTCGTGCGTCCATGAGACTGCATTCGGCAGGAGTATAAAATTACTTGTATATATGTTTCAGTCCTAGGGTCAGCAAAAGCAGACCCGGGGACTGGCCGGTTGCCCCGAAAAGGGTATACTCGAAGTAAGAGCAAAACGAGTGAAGGGTTTTGTGAAAGCTGGTCCGAACCGAATGCAGACCGCAGGTCGGCTGTAAGGTCGGGTGGAACTGGCCGAGCAGAACTATCAATCGGAAAGTTCGTACTCAAGGTATATCCAGTTTGGAGTTAGCCGTTGGCAGACCCGCCGATTGTGACCAAGTTGGCTGGCCAAACAATCGACCGATTGCAATCATCCTGTCTGTAAAGCCTTACCTTTGCGAGAAAAACTGAGAAACTATAAGTACTTGTAAAAAATTCCTTCGAGGTCTATTCTCCGATCCGACCACAGACCGCAGGTCGGCTATAAGGTTGGCGAGAGTATCGACCAAGAAAGAAATAATGGCAAAGAAAAAGGCAATCAGTTGAAAAACGCAAAGGAAGAGTGCCATAAGTATCTAAGCAAAATCAAGTTCACAAGCAGATAGGGACGATTGGCCGAATGATTTTCATTACATGAAAGTGGCCCTCAACGGGCGCACTTGAGATTTAACTGTTTGTCGAGCAAAAGCAGGAAACTGGAACGGCGTGCCGAGCTTAAGCAGCCGGCGCATCCGCAGCGGCCGGCACATCCGGCGCGGGTGGAGCAGTCGGAGTTGAAGCAGTTGGGCCCGTGCTAGTGGCACCCCCCGGAGCAGAAGAGGCGGTAGTCTTGGCTTGATCACGTGCGGGGTCGTGGGCGGCGCTCACCGAGTGCCCATCGGAGGAACCTTCGCTTTCTTCCTGAACATCATCGTCCGCATAGTCCGAGGAGTGAGAGTTCTCGCTGCCGGTCTAACGAGCAGGTCGGGAGTTAGGTGCTGTGTCTTCACTTGTAGTATACAGAAGGTCGCTGAAGGAGGCAACTCCAATCGGCTGGCCAACAGAGTCAACATAAGGATTAACCTCCAGGAGATCCATGCCATTTGCGAGTTCCTAGGCAATTTGGCAGATTTGAGTCCAGAGCTCGCCAATGGATTCTTCCGAGCCCTCCCGTAGAGCAGTCATCATCTTCAGGTCAATACCGGGGTACCAGCTCTTTGCAATAGAGAGGGCGACCTGTACTCCAGACCGGAAGGCAGAATCAAGCATATTGTTAACCTGGCGAGACACAACCTTAAGACTCCGGGCAACGTCCTCATGTTTATCAAAAGCAATGGCTTTCTGCTTGCCCTTGAATAGCTTGTCGTTCAGCTTCTGGATACCAGTCTTATAAGTGCACAGGGCACCTTTCACATGGGGGATCCTGGCATCCAGAGCAACCACGAAGTCCTCGGCATCCCAGCCGGTGTCAGCAGCAACTACCACACCCCGCAGTCGGCCAGCTGTGGCAACAGCCTCATCAGCGACAATAGTGGAGTTGGGCCAGGCATCTGGAAAAAGCAATCGGAGAGTAAAGTTAGCCTGGACAACGACAATATCATATCGGAGTACAACAAAACAGAAATTACCTGCAAGGGCAAGATCCAGTCGGTGGAGGCAGGAAAGGGCAAGATCAACACCATCCTGTGCACGTTGGATCTCTGTTTGGTGTTGGACGTCCATGTCCTCAGCGCGTTTAACAGCAAGATTTTTATCTTTGAAAAGCTGGCCCTCCACCTCATGGCGAGCGTCGACAAGCCTTTGCAGTTATTGTTCATGGGCAGTCCTCGCGGCAGCAAGATCTTTGGTAGCCTTTTGAAGCATGGCCTGCAACTCAGTCTCAACAGCGGCTAGGCGCTGACGTTCCTGTTCGGCACAGCCGAGCTGGCCATTCTTCTCACCGAGCTAGTTCTCCAGCTCGACGATTCTCTTCTGAGCGGCCTCCAGCTCGGAGGAGTGAGTGGCAGCAACTGCAAGTTTGCAATAAAGTAAGGGTGTAATCACAATCGGGAGAAACAAAAAAGGACAAGCAAAAGCACACCTGTTAGTTCTTGAATCTTGGCAGCTTGGGTGTCAGCATTTTTCTTCAAGGCAGCAATGGATTTCTGGCCCGCTGAATAAGCGACCGGAAGTTCTTCAAACACAGCCTGACGTCTATCACAGATGGCCTGAAAAATCGGCCGGTCAGATCTAAGCAAAAGCACAAAGCAGTGAAACGAAATTAAGATCCGGACAGATTGCAAGAAATCGGTCCGAATCTCGGGGACTTCACCCAGTGGGTGCGCTAGTCGCGCCCCCACTGAAAATAAAGCTTACAATAGTAGAGTGTTCAGAGGCAAGGATTTGGCCCAAGGCCCCATAAGCAAAGAGTCTGATATCAGTGGCAAGCCCACCCAATCGGCCCAAGAGGTGGAACGGAAGTTGGTCCTCGGATCTAGGAGGCAGAGGAGTGGCCGAGTCAGCAGCAGGTCGGACGGGGGAGACGTCGGAAACGCCAAGGTACGTCTCGCGGAACCGGTCGGCTAGCACGAGCTGGCGGCTGGATGGCGGTTGGCGCACAAGGGCACCAGGGGACGGCGCTGTGGAAGCACTGGGTCCGGAGGCGGTATTAGTGGCAAGTGGGAAACTAACCTGTGGAGCAGCGGGTGGAGAAGCAGTTGGTTCGGCGGAGGTAGCAGCAGCACCCTCCGAACCAGCTGCAGGAGTTGAGTCGGCGGCAGTGGCCTGGGCTGAATAAGCCTCGGGCTGAGGGGCATCAGTGGCGGTCCGATCTGGCTGCAGCACATCAAGATGTGCGACACCAGAGGGGTCCAGCAGGATCGGAGAAGCTGTAGCGGTGGTCGTTGCAGGAGTGGCCGACTGCGTGCCAGCAGTCGGAGGAGCAGCAGTGGTCGGCAGGGGAGCAATCGTCCGCGCTTGTTTTGTGGCGGCGGCAACTTTTTGTTTCTTGGCCCGCTCAGCCTTGTTGGTATCGGTGGCGGATCTCTTACGAGTAGGCGCAGACACGTTGGAGGTAGCCGAGGTAGCGGGGTCGTACGAGGAGGGGAATCAGAGGGGGCAGGGGGAGCAGTCGGAGCACTCCCAGGTCCCGCAGGATCAATAGATCGGGCAGCCCTGCAATAAAAAGAGCACAAGTGAGAAAAGAAATACAGGAAGAATCAAAAGGAGCAAAAAAGGTGAAGAGAAGCATACCCAGAAGCTCGGGGCAGCTGAGCAGCAAACTGGGCCATGGATAAGCCAGGACGAGCAATGTTCAGGGGAGTGGGAGAAAGCACAGGGCCACTCATCTTGGGGGCGGCTCGGCGCGCACCAGTCTTCCCTATCTTCTTGGCAACCTTGGAGGGACCGGCGACATCATCAGATCGGTGGCGTTTCCCCTTGGGTATTGTCTGCTCGGCCGGTTCAGATTTTGCGCCGAAGTCACCAAGGGGATCAGAATCGCTGCTCCATTCGGCCATGAAGCATTTGATGGAGGAATCAGACTCGCCCAAGTTTTTGAGGCCGAGCCCGAAAGAAGCAGTTCGAGCTTCGGTCTCGGAATCGGTCTCCTCTTCAAGTTCCACGTCTTGGGCGTCTTCTTCAGCACGGTCGGGATGGTAGCCCGAGGCGGATTGTCCATCCTGCATGATCCTAGATCGTAGGAATTCCTGGGGAGAAGGGTCCGATCAGAATCAGTACGGAGGGAATGAAAGCTAAGATAAAATACAAGATTTAGAGCATACTTCGGGGCAGGGCCGAGCTCGGTTGTACGGTGTCACTCCGAACTCGAAAGGCCCAACAACCTTGAGATCGGTAATACTGTTAATTCGCCAGAGGAACTCAACTTCGTTTATTCGGAATGTTGAAACCCGAGTGGGGTCAAGGAGCCGGTGCATGTCGCAGATCCGGTGGCAGCGGCGTTGCAGCGGGAGCACTCGGCGGCAGAGCCAGGTCGCCACCAGATCGGCGGGCTGTGGCCCTTTTTCCATCAGCTTCTGGATGTAGGCCATTTGACGATCCAGATCGGTGTCCCCTTCCCCTGGTTTTTCAGCCCAGTGGTACTTTGAAGTCGGAGGTGGCAGAGCGAATTCAGGAAGATTCAGCAAGTCCTGGTTCCTTGGTGAAGAAACATAAAAGAACCCCATCTGCCAGTTCTTGATGGACTGAGGCAGTTGGGGATGAGGGTAGAGTCCTATCTTGCGGATGTATATGGTGGCACCGCCGCATTCGGCCATCACCTTTACTTCTTCCTTTTTCTTGGTCTTGGGGTTGACAGCCCACACCCCAGTGCCCACTCGGAAGCTGCGGAAGTAGAAGTGCCGGCACCAGAGACCAATGGTGGGCCGGACTCCGAGGTAACCCTCGCACAGCGCCACAAAGGTGGAGAGCATCATGATGGCATTCGCTCCGAGGTGGTGCGGTTGCATGCGATAGAAGTCAAGAAAGTCGTGGAAGAACTGGCTCACCGGGAGCCTGAATTCGCGCTGAAAATGCACGAGGAAGACGACGCGCTCGCCGGCCCGAGGCATGGGCAAACTTTCTTCACCAGGAACGCGGCAATCGAGGTCTGCCAGAATCTTGCGAGACCGGCGGAGAAGCGCAATCTGCATCTCAGTAACATTGAAGCCTTTCCAAGCCCCCCTCTGGGAACCGGCGGCAGCATCGTACCCCATGGAGGCGTCGGACTCCGTGGTGGGCGAGGAGGAGCGAGACGGAGACGATGATGAAGATGGCGGCAGCGGCGATGACGGAAATCTGGATCCAAGCCCACCTATCGTGGCAGAGGAGGAGCAAGGGCGACGACGGTGGAGTGCGGCAGTGAGGTCCCCGGCGCAGCAGCTCTTGGCATCGGGGGGCAGCGGCAGTATCACGGAGGGGCGCACGATGCGGCGGCGGAGGCATCGGAGGAGAGTTCAAGGAAGACGGTGGAGTGAGGGGTGCGTGGCGCATCTCTCACCCCACGGGGTATTTAAAGACACATGGAGAAGGTAGTGGGATCCAGTGTGACGATCCGGCAGACGGTGTGGCCGTGTGTATTCACAGAGCAGCAGCAGTTCGGAGCATAGAAGATCCTGTTGGGGATCGGCGTAGAAAAAAAAAATTTCCTACCTACGAGTCCCGAACCCAAGATCTATGCTATGCTGATGTATGTAATGGAAGGAATCGGTGTTCATACCTTTGAAGACCGAAAGAGGGAAACGTTCCTCGAACATGGTTGGCGTAGACTCTGAACCTACGACCTCCCTATCGTGTTGAAGAATCTCCAACGATGAAGTAGCACCACACGTGTAGTGCCTCGCGGGATTACACACATACGGTGCAACCGACGTCCCTCCAGGCTCCAAACCAGAAGAGCAGCGGAAAGAAGATTGATCCGGATCCCGATTCCGGCAACGCGACGACGTCCGGATGATTGTGAAACCCCCAACCAGGTGAAAACTCCAAACCTGGGGAGTCCGCTCTAGGTCAGAGAAAGAGAGAGAGAGAAACTCAATGTTGTGTTGAAAAAGGCACCCCACCCCTCCTTATATAGGCCAAGGAGGGGCTCCACCCCCTCCCCTTCCCCCATGTGGGACTAAACCCCCAAGGGGGGGGAGTGGTGCGGCTAGGAGGGGGATGGGCCCCTCCCTTGGCGCCAAGCCCAAGGGGGGAGGCTCCCCCTTCCCCTCATGGGCCTTTTAAGGCCCAAATACCTTTTCACCTTTTTAATTACTTATTTAAATCATTTTTAATATTTAATTCTGTCAATTAAATAATAAAATATATTTAAGCATTAATATATATTATTTTGAACCTTTCAAAATATCCGGAACAGCTTCCGGCACCTCCCGGTACATTTCCGGTGTTTTCTCTCTTTTCACCGATGATCCCGAATCAATCCTTAATGCATCGATTGCCCTTAAGTGTGACACCCTACGGTCCGGGAAACAATAGACATGATCGAGACACTCTCTGACCAATGACCATCATGTGGGATCTGGTTACAATACTTGATGTGACCCTACGCTTCCATTGAATAAACTTCATCGTTGTTGAACCGTTAACAATATGACTTGATCCCTTTGTGCTTTGGTACTATGTTTGTCTGAGGTATGATCGTCGGTATACAATACCTAGTTCTTCCTCGTCTCCGACATAACATGTTTACTCGTCTGTGAATATTACATCTCTTGTGACCTAGTCACTTGCTTGCAAGCTATTGATGCAACACCACTGAGTGGGCCCAGAGTACCTATCCGTCACTCGGATTGACAAATCCCGCTCTGATCTATTTCATACTCCTCAACATATCTACTTCGGAATACCCGAGATACACATTTTCAGTTACCATGTTTCAGTGTAACGGTTAATGCACTCAAAGCATCCTAATAGATAGCAATTATGTATGATCATCACGGTCTAAGGATTCAGTCACTATGTTATTAAGTCATCGCAATGCTGAACTTATGTGACTTGATCACACTGCAATGCTTAAGGTGGGTGTGTGTCCATCACATCATTCTCCTAATGATATGACCTCATTGTCCATAGACTATTATGTTCTCATGATCAGGAAACCTTGATCATCAATTGCCCAATGAGCTAGTATGCCTGAGTTTAACTAGGGACCAAATTGTTATATATCACACGTGTATTAATATTTCTGCTTAATACAGTTCCAGCACAATATATAACGTATTATGAACAAACAGATATGTGACAAATATCTTTATTAATTTTCCTCTAGGGCACATATCCAACAGTCTCCCACTTGCACTAGAGTACAAATTACACTAGTTTACATCAGGTATGTATCTAACACCAATAGTCTCTCGGTGTTGTTCAAACTTGGCTTGTGGAAGAGGTTTAGTCATTGGGTCTGACGGATTCAGATCCGTATCTATTTTGCACATCCTAGTATGACCATCCTTGACGTAGTCCCGCGTCACATGGAAACGCCGGAGAATATGCTTGCTTGTAGAGTGAGTCCTCGGCTCCCTTGCGTTAGCAATGGCAGCCGTATTGTCGCAATAAATTCTAACAGGGTCAGTGCAACTAGGGAATACGCCAAGCTCGATGACGAACTTCTTCAGCCAATGCGCTTCATTTGACGCTTCGCAAGAGGCAATATACTCCGACTCCATCGTAGATTGGGCGACGACTCACTTCTTGCCGCTCCTCCAGCTAATCGCACCACCATTCAACATAAACACGTAACCCGTCTGGGATTTTGAGTCATCGGGATCAGTACCAAGACTGGCATCGACGTAACCTGTTACGGCGAGCTCTTCTTCACATCCTCCATAGACAAGAAACAGATCCTTAGTTCTTCGTAAGTACTTAAGGACGTTCTTCACTGCAATCCAATGATCCATTCCAGGATTACTTTGGAAATGATTAGTTAGACTAACCGCCAGGGCCACATCTGGTCGAGTACACAACATAGCATACATGATAGAACCTATGGCTGAGGCATAGGGCTTTGAGGACATTTCCTCCCTTTCTTTTGCTGTTGATGGGCATTGAGTCACACTCAATTTACTTCCTTTCATAACGGGCAAGAGGCCTCTCTTGGCGTTATCAATATTGAACCTCTTCAATATATTCTCAAGGTAAGTTCTCTCACTCTGTTCTAATAGGCGTCTTGATCTATCTCTATAGATTTTAATGCCTAATATGTATGCAGCTTCACCTAGGTCCTTCATGGAAAATTGTCCATTCAAATATTCCTTTACCCCCTCTAGAAATTTCACATCATTCCCTATCAATAATATGTCATCCACATATAGTACTAGGAATTCCACAGAGCTCCCACTCGCTTTCTTATAAACACATAATTCTTCTTCATTTTGGACAAATCCAAAAGCTTTGATCACCTCATCAAAATGAAGATTCCAGCTCCGAGATGCTTGCTTCAACCCATAAATGGACCATTGAAGTTTGCATACCTTACGAGCGTCCTTAGGATCAATAAAACCTTCCGGTTGTACCATATACAACTCTTCCTCAATGTTGCCATTTAGGAACGCGGTTTTCACATCCATCTGCCATATTTCATAATCGTAATAGGCATCAATTGCTAGCAATATCCGGATAGACTTTAGCATCGCTACGGGAGAGAAAGTCTCTTCGTAGTCAACTCCTTGAATTTGTCGGAAACCTTTTGCGACAAGTCGAGCTTTATCGACAGATACGTGTAACAGCCCAGATTTCACAAAAATTAAATTTTTTGTTTTCGGTGTGAATTGCTTGATTGTCTGATTTGTTTGCGGTCTTTGCATCCCCGATTTATCGATCGGCGATTATTTTCCTCCCTCTTATCTCATACCAGACGGAGACCGACCCTTTCCACCCTGACACTTGACCTTTGCGACACCGGGTTTCACCCGATCACCGTCGCGAAACCAGCACGAGACCAGCCGCAGCCAATGGAACGAAAAACCCCGTTTAATAATTAAACGGGATATTTTTATAGCGCGTCAGAAAGTGTTCTCATAACGGTTCCAGTGCGAGGTGAACGCCGCGAGCTCGACGCGCTGATCGCGCAGTTCGAAGTTTTACCCGAATCGGAGGTCCTGCGGACCCCCCGCGGTCAGAAATGTAGACACCGCGCGCGGGAGAAAAAAACCGGGGATGTTTTGGCAAACTTCCAGCCACCTGGGCTATATAAGGACCACCACACTCCCACCTCTTTCTAGGGTTTCCCTAGCCAAAAAATTGCAGCCACCCCCTCCACTTTGCTCAGATCTGCCCATTTTGTCCCAAAAATCCCAAAATTCTAAGTCCCTGCGATCTGGACCGTCGGATCGTCCGATCCAACGGCCTAGATGCGCCCTGGCCTTCTCGCTCCTCTCTCCTCCAACCTCCTCACGCAGCCGCCCGTGGAGTCCCACCGCGCCACCCGTGGGAAACCGGCCGCCGCCGGCAGCCCGAGCCGCCGCCACGCCCGCGTTCCGGCGAGCTCCTCTCCGCCACACCCCTCTTCTCCTATTTTTCCTCCCCCTGACCTCGTCTCTGTCTCCTTACCGCTGGCACCACGAGCACGGCTGTGCCGCCACCTCCATGGCTAGGCCGCTCGGCCACCTCGAGCTGCCGCCTCGTGACGCCGCCGGCGACCGGATCCGACGAGATCCGGCGCCCCACCGCCACCGCCGCCCGTTCCGGCCTCCTCCCGTGGCCCTCCGGCGAGGGAGCTCGCCTGCAACCGCCGTTCGCTGCCGAGCTCGATCCAGGCGGGATCGGGCAGCCGACCGGACCGACCACCGCACGTGGGCCAGCCAGGCCAGGCGGGCCAGCCAGCTCGAGCCGACCTGCTCTGCGTGGCCCACTTCCACGCCCAGCCAGCTTCGCCTCCTCGCCCTGGGCGAGACCTAGATAGCCGCCGCCCACCTCGGCCTCTTGGGCCGGCCCAGCTGAGGTCCCTTTTTTTTCCCTGGTAAATTTTCTGCTAAGTCCTGAGTTAGTTGCTGCTGTTTCGGTTTTGCGACGATAATTGCGATTAAACCGTAGCTCGGATGACGTTGCGCCCAAAAGGAAAATTTCTTAGAATTGTGTGTACTTCAATCCATCTTTTGTGAGCATTTTGATTTGAGGCCATCTTGATGGTGCAAATCTCTGTTGAAGTGGGCATCAAGCCGTTAAACTGCTACTCATTGCTGTTATGTGCTGCCGTTGTTATTTTATTGCAACTTTGATTGATGATTGTGACACATCCATGAGGCCTATTGCATTGATTCTTTTTGCATACATTTAAGCATCATGTCTACTTCCATTACATGTATTACATTGTCATGATATGCTTGCTAGTCATCTAGTTATTGAGCTCCAAAGTTGCTATGACACTGTTTTTGACATCCACCTCTGTTTTTCACTAAGTCTGTAACGTCCCGATGCCATGTTGTTTGCTTAATATCTTTTGATCTATGATGCCTATGACCTTGATTCTTGTTTGTACCTGATCACCATCATGTCTAGTTCATGCCCATGTATTGCTATGTCCTGTTGCTGCACTTTTGCATATAGTTATACCCCTGTTTATACAGCATAAAAATAACAGTTTATGCCCCGTTTTCATTATTTTCACTAAGTCCTTTACCAGTAATGTTTTATTGCATTTTGCATGAGCTATAATTAGTTGTTCATGATGCATTTTTGCATGATTATTTTTGCCATGCCTTCCTTGTCATGTCTACTTTAATTGCATATCATTTTGTGAGCATGTTTGCATTCATTATCCTGTTTATGCATTGGTCTAAAGTGTGCTTCCCGATGTTGGCAGATTGTGTTCCAAACTTGTTTTGCTTGTATCTTTCTAACCGTAACTCCGTTTGGGGTGTTCTTTATATGTAACTTGATTAGTTTTTCGTGTACTTTGTGTTTATGCTATTGTTTTCTGCTTTCAAAAAATATAAAATATGGTTTAGGGCAGAACAGTACCAAATCCTTTAATTGTCGTGCGACACTTAGTGTATGCCATGTTTAGGTTGTGCCTCACTTAAATTGACTAGCATTGATAGTTTATCTTATGCTTAACCTCTTGACATGTTTGTGTGCTATGCCTTTCTTGAGTGAGATGCCATGTTAACAACCTTTGCTGATCACCTGTAGCTAAACAACTTGAACCCTTGTAAATGTGCGGTATCGTCGTGTCTGACGAGTACTCCACTTAACCTGTTAGTAACCGCTCTCGACGGTAAGTGCGATGTCTAGTGTTGCCTTCTTGTTGATGCTTGCTCATGTTTGATTTGTAGTAATAGATGCTTGCTCGTTGATTGCTTTCCAGTGTTTACCGTCTTGTGTGCTTCCGCGGGTACCTCTTGGAGACGATGCGAGCTTGCGATCAACTACACCTTCGGAACCCGACTTGTGAACAGGCAAGGACTATACATTACTTATGATCCATTCTATTTCAACCAGCGGTTTGCATGCTAGTCTAGGTTAGGTTCGATGTTTGATCCTACAACATGTTTACAACCTTTTTCAAACCGATACAGCCATGTCCCCTCCCAGCAAACCATGTATTGATATGTTACTATTGCTCGTTGCTCAGCCCCTGCTTAGTATGCATGCTTAGGATGCTAAGATGTTACCCTGTTACTCCTTGGTTTGGGCTATCACATTATTATATTGTTGTCGATGATATGATTATTATAAACATTGACTATATTCGACGAAGGATGGAAGGTCTAGGCTATCCTGCCCCGACGCTTTGTTCCATTCGAGTCACCTAGGATCCGAGTTCCGGTATTGGTTTTAAGACTGAGCGTGCCTAACCGCGTGTGGGATTTTATGGGGTCCCCTTTTCTTACCTACCTAGCTTCAACCATTTCTAGTGGTGGCCCAAGCTGATTTTACCATTTGATAACCGTGTGTGTGCTTGGTTGGGCCCCCAGCTGTTTTAAAACAACCTGGGCCAGTGGAGACATGGTTTCTCTTATGGTCCACCCGATCATCTAGGACCCGGTTTCCCATGTGTGATTAACCGGCTATCCGACCCGCGTCATACGGAAGAGTCCGATCCGAGAGCGTGACCGGCTTTTGGATTGGGTGTCGACTCCCCGGGGGCCACCCGTATTTGTTCGTTGTTAGTTAGAGGGACCTGTCATTTCGGATCTCTCGGAACTAAATCATAAAATGGTTGCCTATAATGGGTAGCAACTGAAAGAGATGGGCGTGCGTGCGGAGCCTTGTAATGGGAAGTTGGTACACCCCTGCAGGGTTAAATCTTTTCGAGAAGCCGTGTCCACGGTTATGGACGACTTGAGACCTACTCCTTGTTCATAGACAACAACAACTGAGATAATCTTAGTATAATTTGATCAGCGTGTGTGTGCCTTGACTGGTTCTTCTTCGTCGAGATGCGAAGAGGAGGACAAGGATAGGATAGGTGTTATGATTGTGTAAGTAGTTGATAGAAAGACTTGTTGGAGGCGATTCCTCATCGAATGCTTGGCTTCTTATCTTACTCTCTAGATCGTTAGCCACTTCATAATGCTAGTGCGGCAGCAACCTCACCACTTACCCCTTCCTTACCGTAAACTACTAGTTGTCCTAGAATGACGAGTGATGAAGTCCTTGTTGGGTCAGATGACCACTACAGTTGGATGCTCAGTACTTCTGTACTGATGATACTACCTCCAAACTCTTTTCAGGGTTCTCGATCGACAACAGGTACGGTGATCGACATTTCGTGTGGAGATTCGACGACGACTAGTTAGGCGGATCCCAGCGGAGGGCCTGGACCCGTGTGGTTATGGGGATCAATGTTTTTCTCTTTGCCACTAGGAATTTGATTGTAGTCTGTACTCAGACATATATCTTCCGCTGTTGTATTGTATTTAAGGCAGTTTTATGCCGATTGTATGAGATGTTGTATCCTTGTATCTGTAATGTTGTGATATCATGTTGGAAATCCAGGGCATATGGCTTTATCATATGTCGCGGCGGGACCGATATGTGCTTCGTCCCCGGATCTGGGTGGAAACACCTAGATCTAGAACAGTACCGCATATCGGGCCTTACAATACGTTTCCGTCTTCGTCAGTCTTTTTCTTGAATATCCACTTATTCTTGACGGCCTTTCGGTCCTCGGGAATATCCACCAAAGTCCATACTTTGTTGGCATACATGGAGTCTATCTCGGATTTCATGGCTTCCAGCCATTTCTCGGACTCGGGTCCCTCCATTGCTTCTTTGTAGTTCGCAGGTTCGTCAGGTTCATTTAACATGACTGCATTGACAAGTTGCCCATAAAACTGAGTTTTTACTCGGGCTCTTGATGACCAGCGGGGTACAATAGGATCCTCTTCATCTTGATCATGATCATCATGTATGTCACGATCCTTATGAATATCATGATGAGCATTCTCTTCATCTCCCACTATGGAAGATGGTTCCGGAACGACTTCCATTGCCATTTCTTCCACTTGGAGTTATTGGTCAATCATCTCGTTGAGGTCTATTTTCCTCCCACTCAATTCTTTCGAAAGAAACTCTTTCTCAAGAAAGCATCCAGTCTTGGCGACAAACGTTTTGCCCTCAGACTGGTTGTAGAAGGTGTATCCAACCGTTTCCCTTGGATATCCCACAAAGATGCACTTTTCCTCTTTTGATTCAAGTTTGTCAGGTTGAAGTTTCCTAACATAAGCCTCACAACCCCAAATATTCAAGTGAGACAACTTTGGTTTCTTGCCATGCCATTCCTCAAATGGTGTTGTCTTTACGGATTTGGACGGTGCCCTATTAAGAATGTAAGAGGCAATTTCTAATGCATACCCCTAGAATGACACAGGTAAGTCGGTATGAGACATCATCGATCGTACGCTATCCAGTAGAGTTCGATTACGTCCCTCAGAAACACCATTACACTGAGGTGTTCTTGTCGGCGTAAGTTGTGGTACGATGCCACAAGTCTTAAGATGATCTCCAAACTCGTGACTTAAATACTCGCCTCCTTGATCGGATTGAAGGTGCTTGATTTTCTTCCCGAGTTGATTCTCGACCTCACTCTGAAATTCCTTGAACCTTTCAAAGGTTTCAGACTTATGTTTCATTAAGTAGATATACCCATATCTTCTTAAGTCATCTGTGAAGGTCACGAAGTAACGAAGGCCATTTCGTGTGGGGACGTTCATAGGCCCACATACATCTGAATGTATGATCCCTAACAAGTCTTCCGCATGCTCCATTGTTCCATTGAATGGAGTCCTTGTCATCTTGCCCATAAGGCATGGTTCTCATGTGTCAAGGGATCCAAAATCCAATGACTCCAGAAGTCCATCATCATGAAGCTTCTTCATGCGCTTTTCACCAATATGACCAAGTCAACAATGCCACATCGTCATGTGTTCTTCGCCACTAAGTTTTAATCTTTTGGCCTCTACGTTATCAATATGAAGTATATCACAATCGAGATTAAGAATGAATAAGCCATTTTTCTTCGGTGCATGAACATAAAACACATCATCCTTATAAATCGCACAACCAATTGTATCTGACTTAAAAGAATAGTGGTCCTGCTTCAAGCAAGAACTAATAACGATGTTCACACTCAATGTGGGTACATAGTAGCACTTATTCAAAATCAAAACTAATCCCGAAGGGAGACTAAGATGCTTCGTGCCGACCGCCACCACTTCAATCCGGCAGCCGTTTCCCACGCGCATCGTCACTTCATCTTTCATCAAGCGTCGCCTATTCCGTAGCCCCTGAGAGGAGTTAGAAATATGAGCAACAGATCCTGTATCAAATATCCAGGATTTGTTCCCACCGCTTGTTAAGAAAAGATCAATAACGTGTATATCAAATATATCTTTGTCTCTTCTGACAATCTTGCCAGCCTTCTTATCCTCTAGGTACTTGGGGCAGTTGCGTTTCCAGTGACCATCACCCTTGCAGTAGAAGCACTCAACGCCGGGCTTGGGTACAGGTTTGGGTGCCTTACGAGGAGTGACAAATGGCTTGTCTCCCTTCTTCGGGCTTCCCTTCTCCTTCTTGCCAGACTTCTTGAATTCAACGGTCTTGTTGACCATGAATACAACATGCTCCTTCTTGATCTCAACCTCATCAGTTTTCAGCATGGCGAACAACTCAGAAGGGGTCTTAGTCATCCCCTACATGTTGTAGTTCAACACAAAGCCTTTGTAGCTAGGGGGCAGCGACTGCAACACCCTATCAACAGCAAGTTCATCTGGAATCTGACATTCCAGAGCATTCAAGCGTTGAATGTAGCCAGACATCTTGACCACGTGCTCACTAACACTGCTATGCTCAGCCATCTTTGCTGAGAAGAAGGCTTCAGAAGCCTCATAACGTTCAGCCCTAGCTTGGGGTGCAAAGACGGCCTTGAGGTCGGTGATTATCTCATATGCACCCATCCTCTCAAAGCGTTTCTGCACCTCAGCCTCCATGGAGTAAAGCATTCCAATCTGGACAAGGTTGTAATCATCCGTCTTGGAGAGGTAGACATTCTTCTCATCCCGACTAGCGTCTGCTGGTGGTTCGTCACCTAACGCGGCCTCTAGTACGTATGCCATCTTGAGGGGAACGAGGAGAATCCTTAGAGTGTGGAACCAGTTGGTGAAGTTTGACCCATCGGGTTTCAGTTTGTCTTTGTCTAGGAATGACCCTAAGTTGAATGAGGGGCGAGCTGCAGCCATCTACAATGGTTATTTGCAAAACACATATTTAGACTTTGTTCATAATTGGAGTTCAATTTTAATTAATTCTAAAACTCCCACTTAGTTAAACATCTATCCAAATTTACTCAGTGATTAACATAATCCTAGTTTGAATGATCGTCCTCGAATATCACACGGTCGACGACACATCTCCCTAGGTAGGCTATCATGCCAATCATATCCGTTATATGACTCATGCTTAACCTTTCGGTCATCTGTATCCCAAGCCCATATCTACATATGTCAAGCCTGCCAGTCGAACCTTAGTGTATGGCTGTTCAGCAAGGCCATATCTGCATATGCTAGGCTTGCCAAACCCAACCTCATGCGATCGCTAATGTATGTATGACACCCGATCGTCACGGCCTGCCTATCATAAAGAGATCCTTCCAGGCGGTGCCCACTAAGGGAGAATACAATCATGGTATTGAGAGAGATTATCCTATCATGCTACCGTCACATATCTAGCATATTAGCAAGACAGGAAGTAAAACTGTAAATCATACAAGCTATGATCCCCCCTTACATGCAAATTAAATTTAAAACGCCTTCTACTTTATCTTTTGCAAGTTTTACGTCGCTGCTAAGGGGTTTCGAGAGAGAACCGCTTTCTATCCTGCGAAAATAAGCCACAACACCAATCCTGCAATCGTCTCTATTACACCCCTGTCGAGGCCCTCCGTTGCAAACGTCTTCACGTCGCTAATGTTAGATAGACAGACACCCCCAGCCACTTATATGGTACAAGCCATATGTCAAGCGTGGAACCAGTCTCACGTAAACGTGTAAGGTCGGTCGGGGCCGCTTCATCAGGACATTGCCGCAACGCTAAACGAGTACACGTGGGAGGGTAACAATTGGAGAATTGATGCCCACATCCTAGATGTGTTCTACCCGTACAATACATCTACGCATAGCCTTGCTCATGATACCACTGTTGGGGATCGGCGCAAAAAACAAAATTTTTCCTACCTACAAGTCCCGAACCCAAGATCTATGCTATGCTGATGTATGTAACGGAAGGAATCGGTGTTCATACCTTTGAAGACCGAAAGAGGGAAACGTTCCTCGAACATGGTTGGCGTAGAATCTGAACCTACGTGTCGGGACCCAGGGTTAGCGTATGCAAGTACAGCTAAGACATAGTCATATGGAGAGCCGAGAACCGTACCCACTTGTCTAAGTAGACAAGGCCAAGCACAGAACGTTCTCGGAAAGCATCATACGTGAGGGGCATCCCATCCAGGCCAGATGATCAACTGAGATGGGTCCTCATCGTCCGCACACAAGTCTAATGATATGGGTGGTGAACTCCCATATTCACAGACAAGTCGCCTCAACCATACTATCGACTATCTCATAACTCTTACATAGACTTACTCCAGCCCGATCACTTAGTCGGGGTCTAGGGCGGGCTCGATCATACCACAAAGTGTGCACGAGACGGAGTCTCGAGCAATCGCATCGCGATGCCCCAAGCTGCGCACATCTAAGGGCCACTTGGTGGATGAAAGACCGCCAGCCAGAACACAACTAAGGTCTCGAAAACCCATACAAAGACATGCATGTTATAAACATACACGCATCACACATGCCTTGTATGAACAGCAGGTACCATTGCAATTCTCTACAAAGTGTACAATTTTATTGATAACTCTTATAGAGTGCAAACAGAGATCACAAACATGTGATCCAACATTACAACACAAACGGAAGCAAATTATGTCTGAGTACAGACAAGTTTAACAAATGGCTTAAGAAGCCTTATTTAAACACAAGCCCTCCACGAGGGAACCAGTCGTCTGACTGGGACTAGACTAGCTTGATCTTCAGTCATCCAGCTCAATGAAAAAGCCACCTTCGGGGTCGGTGGTATCATCTAAAACATAGATTAAGCAAACGTGAGTACAAAGTCGTACTTAGCAAGACTTACATAGGAGCTATACTACTCATGCACATGTATCAAGGTAAAGGGAGGTGGGGTTTCACTTGCAAAAGTGCCAGCTTTGACTTGGCTAATCCTGAACTACGAGTACCAGACTTTGAGGTAAGAAGCGTACACGAGTCCACTACATTCTCCAACCAATTACACCACTATGGTGCCTTCCTCGACTTCCCCACGAGAAAGCACGCCATAGCACTCACACTTATCTTGGTGTGTTTTAGAAGTATCCGGTTCAAGTTATCTAATAATCAAGCTAAGCTTTCCAAGCAGTCCATAACCGCGGACGCGGCTATTCGAATAGTTTTGTTAACCCTGCAGGGGTGTACCGCTACACACACATGATCATCATTTACCGCCTTTGATCTCGACACCATTCAAGGGGTGCCAGCGAGGATGCTCACCACAACTGTTACCTCATAGCCGATCTAGTCCGAGAAAGCCGCCTACTTGGGTTGGTTACCACAATCGTGAACCCGGCCGGTTTACCGAAGTGGACCCAAGTGATGTGTGCGTGGTGCATAAGCCGGTCTCGGATGAGCCGTTCTCTCACTTAGCATCTAGGCCACAAGCCTACCAGAACTCCGAACTATTGCGACATCTGGACATCGAAGGGGATGAGTTAGTAAGCTGAGAGGGGTCAGTGAGCCCAATGTGTGGTTGTACTCTTCATCTTGGATTACCACACAAGAACTCGGACTTAGGGCGGTGTTCAACGAGACAACCCACCGTGTACTCCTACACAGCCTCTCATCGTTCACCTTGTATTAGGGTCGATTCACCAACACTTTTCTACCATCATCAACATGATCACTACCATCCCGACTCACATCATAGTAACAACATGGTATCATACTAAGCATGCAACAAGCGATAACATTTGCAGGGGCCACATGATATCAATCAACTCCTACATTTGCTAGGATTGTGGTTTGCTTACTACTGTGACAAAATGATATGTCATGCAAAGGAATGGGTTCATCTATGCGGTAGAATCGAATCATGGTGATCATCCTAAACAATGCATAAGCGAGACATGAGAGGGAAATGGGATTTTATCGACATGATCAATGGGGGTTTGCTTGCCTTGCTGACGAGGTTCGGGTTCTGGGTCTTCAGCGAAGGGGGCAGCCTCCTTCTCCGGTTCCACCTCTACTCGACAAACAACAAGCAAAGTAGCAAAGTAAATACAATGCACAATCACATGATGGAAGGTTGAAACTTGATGTACATTCTTTGATGTGTGAAGCAATTCCATTTAAATGGAGTATATTGCAAATTGAATTGCAAATTCAAACTCCACATTTGAATTCAACTTAACCAAGTTGCATGTGACATTGTTTGGATCATTTTGAATCATCTTCAAATGTGTATGATATGCCTCTGAAGTGTGGTTGAATTGTAGCATAATTCCATGGTCCAAGTTGCAAGATCATTTGATTTGAATTTGAATTAATTTCAAATAAACCAAATGACATATGCTACTGGTCCCATTTTAAAATCTACTCCAACATAGTTTAAAGTTGCATATTTGGAAAGATAATTTTCTCCTGATCATTTTTCATATATTATTTGTCCAATTTGGAGTTAATATGAATTTTCTATGAATTTCCAAAGTTTGGGGTATTTTCTGGAATTTCTAGAATTTCTTTAATTCTTTTTGATTTTCTGGAAATTCATTTAAATGATTTATTGCGTCAGTGCTGTCGTCAGGGGGGGGGGGCTGACAAGGGGTCCCACCTGTCAGTGGCTGAGTGATTTAAACCGTGGGGTTAAGTTAATCCAGTGGCTTAATTAAGCCACTGGGCCCACTGGTCAGTCTCACTAGGGGGCTAACCACGGGGGGTTAGTGGCTAACCCACCGGCGGCTAAACGCCGGTGGCCTGGCCACGGCGGCGCACTTGCCGGAATCTGCTAGAGGCCACGGGAGAGGAAACGGAGGGCATCGGCATGCTTCTGGAGGTCTTCCGCGTCGAGAGGAAGCATCAGGGGGTCACGGGGAGGTCGGGAGCGACGACGGCGACGACTCCGGCGGCAACAGAACGGCGGCGAGGTTGGGGAAGGGGCTAGGGTGCACGGCTTGGGCTGTTCTTGCGTGCGTTTGAAAGCTAGAGCCACTGGGAGTCAAACGCGCGCGCTGGACGCGATGATGGGGCACAGGGGCGACCTCATCGTCGTCCATGGCGGCGACATGCTTCGGCAACCATGGCGAAAACGGCTAGAGGTGATGCGGGGTGCTGGAAGCTTGGGGGAAACGCTCAGAAGCTCACCGCGGTTCGAACGGAAGCAACGACAAGCTCGGGGAGGCTTCAACGGCGGCGAGCTCGCGGGTCCAGCGAGAGGTTGAAGACGATGGCGTCGGCTCGGGGAGGAATTAGGGCTCCAGCTTCTGCGTGAAGACGAAGTCGAGGAAGAGGAACACGGTGGACTTGCTGGCTTGAGCTCTAGGGCACGGTGGCCACATTGTCCACGGCGGTGCGCTCCGGTGAAGCTTCGGGCGGCGACGAATTCGAGCACGGGAGGAGGAGGAGGAAGATCTGGAGGGGGGGAATGGACGTGGCGTGCTCCAGGGCGTCTCCAGGTGCGAGAAGAGGCCACGGGGAGGCCTGGAAGCTCGAAGGCGTCGAGGTGGCGTCCACGGCTGGCTCGGTGGCATTCCACCGAGCAGCTTGGAGGCGCGGGGTGGGGAAGAAGACCCCTGTGCCCCTTTGGGCCGGCTTCGCCTGGGCGTCTGGTAAGGTTTTTCTGCTTTCTTTTTCCTTTTCTGTTTTTCTTTTCTGCCATTTGTTTTGCTGTGCTAAAATAATTAGCTAGGCATTTTATTAAATGCTGAAAATTTTTATATGGCCTCATAATAATATAGACTAGCCACTTATAAAGTTTCAACATTTTTAAAATTCAAATAATTTGAATCTTAACTCAAATAGGGTTATTTGATTAATTCCAAGGCACTGTTTGAATATTTGAAAAATCTATGAGCATGGGATGGGTCCCACATCACTTGATATGTGATCACACTCATTTATAAGACTTTTCAAAAATCTAACATGAATTTTTGGAAAATATTTTATCTGGCCTTTTGAAATAATTCATCTGGGGGGTGTTCCTTCTCCCATTTTGATTTTGAAGTTGATTTCAAAGATTCCTTTTGAAATTTTTGACATGATGCAAGGTTACTTTGATCCTAGCACATTACCTAACAGAGGGTTCTGACAACTCGCCCCCACTCAACAGAATCTCGTCCCGAGATTCAGAAGTCTGCGGGAGGAAGGTGGGGTACTCGGCACTGAGACGGTCTTCTCTTTCCCACGTAGCTTCTCTTTCAGAGTGGTGTGACCATTGCACTTTCAGAAACCTAATCTTCTGACGACGAGTGACACGCTCTGCGGAATCAAGAATACGAACGGGGTATTCTCGATAAGAAAGGTCATCTTGGAGATCAAGCGTTTCATGGTCGACTTCGCGGATGGGGTCCTTGAAGCAACGCCTGAGTTGGGACACGTGGAATACATCATGTACTCGGGAGAGGTGCGGAGGTAGTTCAAGTTGGTAGGCAACTTCTCCACGTTTAGCAATAATGCGGAAAGGTCCGATGTAACGTGGGGCCAACTTGCCTTTGATACCGAAACGTTGGGTTCCCTTCAGAGGAGTAACCCGAAGGTAAGCCTTCTCATCCAGATTGTAGCTCTCTTTAGCTTTTCTGACGAGACTGGGCTGCTTTCAATTGATCACGAACAATGCGAACTTGCTCTTCTGCTTCCTTGATCATATCCGGTCCAAAGAATTGTCTTTCACCGGTTTCTGACCAGTTAAGGGGTGTTCGACATCGTCGTCCATATAGGAGTTCAAAAGGAGCCATGTTCAGACTAGATTGAAAACTATTGTTATAAGCAAATTCGGCAAATGGAAGAGACTTCTCCCAATTCTTTCCGAATGAGATAACACAAGCTCTGCGCATGTCTTCAAGAATTTGGTTAACCCTTTCGACTTGACCGCTAGACTGAGGATGCAAAGCTGTACTAAAGGAGAGATGAGTTCCCATAGCATTCTGAAAGCTTCCCCAAAATCTAGAGGTGAAAAGGCTATCGCGATCAGAATTTATTTCCAAAGGAACACCATGAAGGGATACAATTCTAGAGATGTACAAGTCCGCTAACTGGCTGGCAGTTATAGACTCGCGAACCGGAAGGAAGATATCAACTTTGGAAAGCCTATCTATGACAACGAAGATGGCATTGTTTCCTTTCTGGGTTTTTGGAAAGCCGGTGATGAAGTCCATACCGACTTTGTCCCATTTCCACTCGGGAATAGACAAAGGTTGAAGTGTACCAGCAGGTCTTTGATGTTCTGCCTTAATGCGACGACAAACATCACATTCGGCAACAAATTGAGCAATGTATCTCTTCATCCTAGTCCACCAAAATCTCTGGCGTAGATCTCGGTACATTTTTGTGCTACTGGGATGAATCGAGAGGGGTGTGTCATGGGCTTCCTTGAGGATGAGCTACCTTAGTTCCCTATTCTTAGGTACTACCAAACGATTTTCAAAGAATACCGTTCCCTTGCTATCTGTGGAGAAACATTTAGCAACTCCGCTAGCAATGTTCTCCTTGATCCGGCGAACACCTCGTGCACGCCTTTGGGCAACTATGATTTGATCCTCAAGAGTTGGTTTCTCCACCAAGGTAGAAAGATAGCCATGAGGAACAATCTCAAGGTTGAGATTGCGAAAGTCCTCATGAAGAAGTGGTTGATACTGTTGTAAGATGAGGTTGTTACAATGCGACTTACGACTTAGTGCATCAGCCATGACGTTGGCCTTTCCTGGGGTGTAAGAAATTACTACTTCGTAATCTTTTATCAACTCAATCCAGCGTCTTTGCCTGAGATTAAGATCTGGCTGGGTGAAAATATATTTGAGGCTTTGGTGGTCGGAATAGATCTCGCAAAGATTACCAAGGAGGTAATGTCGCCAAGTTGTTAGGGCATGAACTACGGCAGCGATTTCAAGATCATGGGTAGGATAGTTCTCTTCATGTGGCCGCAACTGGCGTGAAGCATAAGCTACCACATGTCGATCTTGCAGAAGTATGCATCCTAACCCTTGCCGTGATGCGTCACAATAGATCTCGAAATCCTTTTTGGTGTCTGGAGGTGCAAGTACGGGTGCAGAAGTCAATCTTCTTTTTAGCTCTTGAAAGCTTTCCTCGCACTTGGAAGTCCATAGGAATTTCTTATCTTTCTTGAGGAGTTCAGTTAGAGGCTTTGCAACTGTAGAAAAGTTCTCGACGAAGCGTCGGCAATAGCTTGCTAAGCCAAGAAAACTTCTAACTTGCTTAACCGATTCAGGTGGAGTCCAGTCAAGGACGACCTGAACTCTCTCGGGATTGACAGCAATGCCTTTTGCGGAAATCACATGGCCTAAGTAGGTCACTTCTGGTAGCCAAAATTCACACTTGGAGAATTTAGCGTACAGGCGATGCTCTCTAAGCTTCATCAATACCAGCCTTAGGTGTTCGGCATGTTCTTCTTCGTTCTTCGAGTATATAAGGATGTCATCGAGGTAAACCACGACGAACTGGTCCAAATACTCCATGAAGATCGAATTCATCATGCGTGAGAAAGTGGCGGGGGCATTGGTTAAACCAAAGGACATGAAGGTGTACTCGTAAAGACCATAACGAGTAGTAAAAGCTGTTTTGGGAATGTCCTCGTTTCGGATTTTGATTTGATGATAACCTAATCTCAAATCCATCTTGGAGAAGACAGAGGATCCTGCAAGTTGATCATAAAGATCATTGATCCTGGGCAGTAGGTACTTGTTCTTTATCGTCGCTACATTTAGCGGGCGATAGTCTATGCACATCCTTTCTGTTCCATCTTTCTTCGTTATGAACAGAACGGGGCAACCCCATGGCGATGAGCTAGGGCAGATGAAGCCTTTTTCCAACAAAGCTTCGAGTTGGGTTTTAAGCTCAGCTAACTCACGTGGGGCCATTTTGTATGGGCGTCTAGAAATTGGTGCGGTTCCTGGGGAAAGATCCACTATGAACTCTACACATCTGTCGGGTGGCATGCCCGGCAGCTCTTCAGGAAAGACATCCGGGAAGTCACGAACCACCGGAATATCTTCAAGTTCGGGAAGGGGAAGTACATTCAAAGAATGCACTTGGGTTCTTGTTCTGGGTGAGGTATAGTTAACTGTTTTGCCTGAAGGGTGGGTGAGTTTCACGGATTTGCCTTTGCAATCCAGGTAGGCATTCTGTCTTGATAGCCAATCCATGCCAATGATGACATCAATATCTGAAGACTTGAGGGCTATGAGTGAAGAAAGGAATACTAAACCCTCAATTGCAATTTGATTACCATGGCTTACTCTATTAATTTGCCATCTTGACCCTGGAGTTTGAATAATCATTGGGGTGGACAATTCAACAAAGGATAACTCATGACGAAGTGCATAACTTTCCGACATGAATGAATGAGATGCTCCTGGGTCGAAAAGAACGGAAGTAGGAACATAATTGACTGGGAGCGTACCAAGAATGACGTCAGTGGTGTCGTCAGTCTCTTCGGCGGCGATCTGGTTCACACGTCCACGAGTGGCGGGAGGAGCGGGTTTGGCGGTGTAGACCTTCTGGGGTGGCTTGCCACGACCATTGTTGTTGTTGTTGCCTCCGGCACGTGGTGTAGCATTCTGGTTCTGGATCTGGTTCTGGGGACACTCACGAGAATAGTGGCCTGCCTGACCACACTTGTAACAGGCTCCGAAAACAGTGCGTGGAGCTGGGTTGTTTGGTGGAGCTGGGTGGAACTGGGTTGGTGGACGAGGCGTCACATAGGATGGCCTCGGTGGGTTGTTCTGGCGGAACATACTATTGGGAACCAGATCTTGCGCTTCTGGGAGCCAGAACTGGATGAACTGTCGTCTCTAGGGTGTTTGCGGAAATCGTTGGGGGTGTTCATGTCCTCTGCCTTGATGGCCTTGTTGACAAGGACCTGGAATGAGGCAAAGTCATGAAGGTTGAGCTCACGAAGGAGTCCAGTGTTGAGTCCGCGACGGAACCTCTCTTGTTTCTTGGAGTCGGTGGAGACTTCTTCAGTTGCATAATGAGCAAGTCGGTTGAACTCACGACTAAACTCGTCAACGGTCCTTCTGCCTTGAGTGAGGTTGCAGAACTCCTCACGCTTGCGGTCCATAAGACCCTTGGGAATGTGGTGCTCGCGGAAGGATGTGCAGAATTCCTCCCAAGATGCAGGTGGTCCAACGGGACGCATATTCAGAAAGTTCTCCCACCAAGAGCTAGCTGCACCTTCGAGGTGATAGGTGGCATAGCTGACCTTGTCACCATTTGCAACACGGCCTGCTTGGAGCTTCCTTTCAATACTGCGAAGCCAGTCATTGGCGTCTAGGGGCTCGGTGGAGTAACTGAAAACTGGGGGATGAAGTCGGATGAAGTCGTTCAGAGACACCAGCTCATTGCGCTGCTGAGTGGTGTTGCGAGCAATGAGTTCCAACATATGGTGAGAGTCTCGGCGGTTCCTCTCGACCTCCATCAGAACCTGAGCCATCGTGGGTGGGGGTGGAAGGTTTCCTTCCACCTGGTCATTCCCACGACCTTGGTTACGACCAACCTGGCCACGGGTTCCTTGAGACATCCTGAAGGGAAAACCAAAGTCAAACTGAGTTGATTTGAAGAGTCTAAACAAGGTATTGAAGTACTGGAAGGATTACAGAGCAAAGGAAGTAATCATCTTGACAACATGGTGATAAAGCATACAAGACATATATTCACAAGCTGTCATACAAACCATACATCGTTTTAGTACAAGCACCAAGCTAATACAAACGTGATGAAGATGATACATCCTTCAGAGGCACTTTGAATTCCTATACATTATTTATCTAAGCCTCTGGAACTTAGACACCTTGCGTATAACATACTAAGATACTACTACATCATCACTAAGTAAGACCACAGGCGGTCTCACTCATCTGCATCTCCATAGTAGTCCTCATAAAAGTTACCCGCGTATCCCGGTAGCTGGAGGTGACCATCGGAAAACACGGAGGCTTGTGGACCCTGATATCCATTTGGGCAAGGATGGGGCCTAGGTCCAGCGTAGGGTGGAAGCAAAGGACCACGGGGTGGAAAAATGCCTCCAATCTCGGGCCAAGCAACTCGAGAAGGCATCTGAGTCCTCACTGGGTAGATTGCATCAAACTCAACTGATCCCACGCTCACAAAGGGTGCCAAGAGGGTCAGTGCTCGATACAGACGAACACGGGTGGCGTGGAGATCGAAACGGAGAGCGCGTGAATCACGATCTCTGTCACTAGCAAACCTAGCAGTCACCTGGAGTGCTGGATCTTCTGCAGAGTGATCTGAGTAGAGTCCGGTGTAATATCCCTCTTCTCCTGGAAGTGCAGCAGGGATATAGCGGAAAGAAGTCTCTCTCTGCATAGTGTGCTCCTCTCTCAGCAGTGTCATACATGAGTATGCAGCATCCTGCACAGCCATGTTCTCGGTAATGCCAATGCCATGTCCAAAGTGGATAGGCTGGGTGACTCCAACGTGGTGTGGATAGATCCGAACAATGCAGTGGAACTGTGTCTGGTTGAAGTCGTGGGACTGCTCTTCGACGGTGTACTCAGGGTACCATCGATATCCCACATAGGACATCATCTCGATCAACGTGGCGGGATGGCCACGCACACCGAGGCACCTGGTCAAACGAACAATCTGCCGAGGGGGAAGATCTGCCATCTGAAACAGAAAGAAGGAGTTTGCAAATGCATTAGATTATGAGATAAACCTGGAATGACTCGGACAGCATAACGGCTGTAATTGCAAGAAAAGACAATTTCTTACAACATGGAAACATCACTTACATACGATGTAACAAAACAGGGAGCATAACCACTCTAACAAACCGATCATAACTTTCCTACGGCTACAAGGAAGCAAACAATGAGATGTTCTAATCAGACAGAGGAGAGCCTAGTCCTATCTTCCCGTAGAATAAGATGAGGGTGACTCAGAACTTAGAACGAAGGGGGTAAGGAAAAAAAAGAAGCCTTACGTTGTTCCCTTATATACCCAGAGTAACTATATAACTATAGAAGGCTAGACTCGACTTCGGCCAAGGATACTAGTCCTACAGTCAGTCCTGCTCTGATACCAAGTCTGTCGGGACCCGGGGTTAGCGTATGCAAGTACAGCTAAGACATAGTCATATGGAGAGCCGAGAACCGTACCCACTTGTCTAAGCAGACAAGGCCAAGCACAGAACGTTCTCGGAAAGCATCGTACGTGAGGGGCATCCCATCCAGGCCGGATGATCAACTGAGATGGGTCCTCATCGTCCGCACACAAGTCTATTGATATGGGTGGTGAACTCCCATATTCACAGACAAGTCGCCTCAACCATACTATCGACAATCTCATAACTCTTACATAGACTTACTCCAGCCCGATCACTTAGTCGGGGTCTAGGGAGGGCTCGATCATACCACAAAGTGTGCACGAGACGGAGTCTCGAGCAATCGCATCGCGATGCCCCAAGCTGCGCACATCTAAGGGCCACTTGGTGTATGAAAGACCGCCAGCCAGAACACAACTAAGGTCTCGAAAACCCATACAAAGACATGCATGTTATAAACATACACGCAGCACACATGCCTTGTATGAACAGCAGGTACCATTGCAATTCTCTACAAAGTGTACAATTTTATTGATAACTCTTATAGAGTGCAAACAGAGATCACAAACATGTGATCCAACATTACAACACAAACGGAAGCAAATTATGTCTGAGTACAGACAAGTTTAACAAATGGCTTAAGAAGCCTTATTTAAACACAAGCCCTCCACGAGGGAACCAGTCGTCTGACTGGGACTAGACTAGCTTGATCTTCAGTCGTCCAGCTCAATGAAAAAGCCACCTTCGGGGTCGGTGGTATCATCTAAAACATAGATTAACTAAACGTGATGTCAGAGACCTCTGTTAGGTAATGTGCTAGGATCAAGTAACCTTGCATCATGTCAAATTTTCAAAGGAAATCAATTTCAAAATCAAAATGGGAGAAGGAACACCCCCAGATGAATTAATTCAAAAGGCCAGATAAAAATCTTTTCCAAAAATTCATGTTAGAGTTTTGAAAAGTCTTATAAATGAGTGTGATCACATATCAAGTGATGTGGGACCCACCCCATGCTCATAGATTTTTCAAATATTCAAACAGTACCTTGGAATTAAAGAAATACCCCTTTTTGATTTAAAATTCAAATCATTTGAATTTTAAAAATGTTGAAAGTTTATGAGTGGCTAGTCTATATTATTATGAGGCCACATAAAAGTTTTCAGCATTTAATAAAATTTTTAGCTATTTAATTTAGCCAAACAGAACAAATTTGAGAAGAGAAAACAGAAAGAAAAAGAAAAAGGAAAGGGCTCACCTGGAAGAAGCCCGACTTACCCCCCCCCCCCCCCCCAGCCTCCAACCGGCCCAGCCCAGCCCACCTAGCCCTTGTCGTCTACCTCCACGACGACAAGCAGCTCGGTGGCCGGCATGCCGTGGCCACCGACGCCCCCGACGAGCTGCCTGCTTCCCCGCCTTCTTCCGCGTGTCCAGGAGAAGCCTCTGGACGTCCTCGTCACTCTCCCTCCCTCGCCGCACTCTCTCAAGCTCCCTGTGCGTTTCCCCCTTTTCCCCCAGGAGCAGCCGCCGTTCGTCGACGCAAGAACCCGTAGCCAACGCCGGAGATAGGCGAGGAGAACCTGCCCATCGTGCGCAGCGTCGCCGTTTACCCCGATCTGGAGAAGATGGCGTCCTAATCGAGCCCGAGGACGACGCACGCTTCACCGAGAGCTCGCCGGACCCGCAAGCCGCCGTCGTCGATTACTCCGGCCACAGAGCTCCTCCGACCACACCACCGCCTCCACTGCAACCGTGGTGAGCTTCTGCTTCACCCCATCTACTACACGGCCACCCTCTTGTCCCGTACCGTGTTTTGCCATTAAGGCCGGAGCTCCTCGCCACCGAGATCCATGGAGACGACCCCCTGTTGCGCAATCGATCCCGCCTCCTTGTCTGACGTCTTCGCAGTGCTCCAAAGCTTTGATTGCGACCATGTCTTCTTTTGTTGGTGCACCGCAGCGACTTCCACCCCGGACCCGTGCCACAGCCGCCGCCCGAGCACGTCGTCGACGAGCTTCCGGCGACTCCCGAGCCTCCCCGTGTGTGCGGGATGAACTGCGCGTGCATGGGCTCCATTTTGGTGGCCTTGGCTTGCCAAATGGTGGCCTCTGCCGCCGTCTTGCGCAACGCCGCCGCGTCGGTTGGTCGCCGGCGACTAGCCGCCGGCAATCCTGACGTGGCCGGGGTGGTTAACCACTAAACCAACCCCCCTGGGTCACTTACAGGTGGGCCCAGCCCCCTCTAATCCTCTCTGTTAGATTAATCTAACAGGGAAATTAGATGAGAGGCTGACAGCCCTGGCCCACTGGTCAGTTTGACCGGGGTCAAAACCCCCTGACGTCATGCTGACGCAGTGCTGGCGCAATAAAGGTTTTTCTATTTTAAAAGAATTCCAGAAATTCCAGAAAATACCCCAAACTTTGGAAATTCATAGAAAATTCATATTAACTCCAATTTGGACAAATAATATATGAAAAATGATCAGGAGAAAATTATCTTTCCAAATATGCAACTTTCAACTCTGTTTGAGTTGAATTTAAAATGTGATCAGTAGCATTTGCTATTTGATTTAAATGGAATTAAATCAAATTTAAATCAAATAATTTTGCAACTTGAGCCATGGCAACATGCTACAATTCAATCACACATCAGAGGCATATCTTATACATTTGAAGATAATTCAAAATGATCAAACTATGTCACATACAACTTGGTTAATTTGAATTCAAATGTGGAATTTGAATTTGCATTTTAAATGCAATATTTTCCACTTAAATGGAATTGTCTCACACACATCAAAACTTATACTTCAAGTTTCAACATTCATTCATGTGTTTGAGCATTGCATTCATATTGATTGCTACTTCGTGCTTTGTTTGTCGAGTAGAGGTGGAACCGGAGCAGGAGGCTACCCCCTTCGCTGAAGATCCAGAACCCGAACCTCGTCAGCAAGGCAAGCAAACCCCCATTGATCATGTCAATAAAATCCCACTTCCCTCTCATGTCTCGCTTATGCATCGTTTAGGATGATCACCATGCTTCGTTTCTACCGCATAGATGAACCCATTCCTTTGCATGACCTATCTTTTGTCACAGTAGTAAGCAAACCACAATCCTAGCAAATGTAGGAGTTGTTTGATATCATGTGGCCCCTGCAATGTTACTGCTTATTGCATGCTTAGTGTGATACCATGTGGATACTGTGATGTGAGTCGGGATGGGAATGATCATGTTGATGATGGTAGAAAAGTGTTGGTGAATCGAACCTAATACAAGGTGAACGATGAGAGGCTGTGTAGGAGTACACAGTGGGTTGTCTCGTTGAACACCGCCCTAGTACGAGTTCTTGTGTGGTGATCCAAGATGAAGAGTACAACCACACATTGGGCTCACTGACCCCTCTCAACTTACTAACTCATCCCTTTCGATGTCCAGATGCCGCAGTAGTTCGGAGTTCTGGTAGGCTTGTGGCCTGGATGCTAAGTGAGAGAACGGATCACCCGAGACCGGCTTATGCACCACGCACACATCGCTTGGGTCCACTTCGGTAAACCGGCCGGGTTCACGATAGTGGTAACCAACCCAAGTAGGAGGCTTTCTCGGACTAGATTGGCTATGAGGTAACAGTTGTGGTGAGCATCCTCGCTGCCACCCCTTGAATGGTGTCGAGATCAAAGGCGGTAAATGATGGTCATGTGTGTGTAGCGGTACACCCTTGCAAGGTTAACAAAACTATTCGAATAGCCGCGTCCGCGGTTATGGACTGCTTGGAAAGCTTAGCTTGATTATTAGATAACTTGAACCGGATACTTCTAAAACACACCAAGATAAGTGTGAGTGCTATGGCGTGCTTTCTCGTGGGGAAGTCGAGGAAGGCACCATAGTGGTGTATTGGTTGGAGAAAGTAGTGGACTCGTGTACGCTTCTTACCTCAAAGTCTGGTACTCGTAGTTCAGGATTAGCCAAGTCAAAGATGGCATTTCTGCAAGTGAACCCCACCTCCCTTTACGTTGATACATGTGCATGAGTAGTATAGTTCCTATGTAAGTCTTGCTGAGTACGCCTTTGTACTCATGTTTGCTTAATCTATGTTTTAGATGACGCCACTGACCCCGAAGGTGGCTTCTTCATCGAGCTCGACGACTGAAGTTAAGCTAGTCTAGTCCCAGTCAGCAGACTGGTTCCCTCGTGGAGGGCTTTGTGTTTAAATGAGGCTTCTTAAGCCATTTGTTAAACTTGTCTGTACTCAGACATAATTTGCTTCAGCTCTGTGTTGTAATGTTGGATCACATGTATGTGATCTCTATGTGTACTCTATAAGAGTTATAAATAAAATGTACACTTTGTAGAGAATTGCAATGGTACCTACTGTTCATACAAGGCATGTGTGCTGCGTGTATGTTTATAACATGCATGTCTTTGTATGGGTTTTCGAGACCTTAGTTGTGTTCTGGCTGGCGGTCTTTCATACACCAAGTGGTCCTTAGATGTGCGCAGCTTGGGGCATCGTGATGCGATTGTTCGAGACTCCGTCTCGTTCACACTTTGTGGTATGATTGAGCCCGCCCTAGACCCCGACTAAGTGATCGGGCTGGAGTAAGTCTATGTAAGAGTTTTGAGATAGTCGATAGTATGGTTGAGGCGACTTGTCTTTGAATATGGGAGTTCACCACCCATATCTTTAGACTTGTGTGCGGACGATGAGGACCCATCACAGTTGATCATCCGGCCTGGATGGGATGCCCCTCACGTACGATGCTTTCCGAGAATGTTCAGTGCTTGGCCTTGTCTGCTTAGACAAGTGGGTGCGGTTCTTGGCTCTCCATATGACTATGTCTTAACTATACTTGCATACGCTAACCCCGGTTCCCGACACGTGAGTACAAAGTCGTACTCAGCAAGACTTACATAGGAGCTATACTACTCATGCACATGTATCAAGGTAAAGGGAGGTGGTGTTTCACTTGCAGAAGTGCCAGCTTTGACTTGGCTAATCCTGAACTACGAGTACCAGACTTTGAGGTAAGAAGCGTACACGAGTCCACTACATTCTCCAACCAATTACACCACTATGGTGCCTTCCTCGACTTCCCCACGAGAAAGCACGCCATAGCACTCACACTTATCTTGGTGTGTTTTAGAAGTATCCGGTTCAAGTTATCTAATAATCAAGCTAAGCTTTCCAAGCAGTCCATAACCGCGGACGCGGCTATTCGAATAGTTTTGTTAACCCTGCAGGGGTGTACCACTACACACACATGATCATCATTTACCGCCTTTGATCTCGACACCATTCAAGGGGTGCCAGCGAGGATGCTCACCACAACTGTTACCTCATAGCCGATCTAGTCCGAGAAAGCCGCCTACTTGGGTTGGTTACCACAATCGTGAACCCGGCCGGTTTACCGAAGTGGACCCAAGTGATGTGTGCGTGGTGCATAAGCCGGTCTCGGATGAGCCGTTCTCTCACTTAGCATCTAGGCCACAAGCCTACCAGAACTCCGAACTATTGCGACATCTGGACATCGAAGGGGATGAGTTAGTAAGCTGAGAGGGGTCAGTGAGCCCAATGTGTGGTTGTACTCTTCATCTTGGATCACCACACAAGAACTCGGACTTAGGGCGGTGTTCAACGAGACAACCCACCGTGTACTCCTACACAGCCTCTCATCGTTCACCTTGTATTAGGGTCGATTCACCAACACTTTTCTACCATCATCAACATGATCACTACCATCCCGACTCACATCATAGTAACAACATGGTATCATACTAAGCATGCAACAAGCGATAACATTTGCAGGGGCCACATGATATCAATCAACTCCTACATTTGCTAGGATTGTGGTTTGCTTACTACTGTGACAAAATGATAGGTCATGCAAAGGAATGGGTTCATCTATGCGGTAGAATTGAATCATGGTGATCATCCTAAACAATGCATAAGCGAGACATGAGAGGGAAATGGGATTTTATCGACATGATCAATGGGGGTTTGCTTGCCTTGCTGACGAGGTTCGGGTTCTGGGTCTTCAGCGAAGGGGGCAGCCTCCTTCTCCGGTTCCACCTCTACTCGACAAACAACAAGCAAAGTAGCAAAGTAAATACAATGCACAATCACATGATGGAAGGTTGAAACTTGATGTACATGCTTTGATGTGTGAAGCAATTCCATTTAAATGGAGTATATTGCAAATTGATTTGCAAATTCAAACTCCACATTTGAATTCAACTTAACCAAGTTGCATGTGACATTGTTTGGATCATTTTGAATCATCTTCAAATGTGTATGATATTCCTCTGAAGTGTGGTTGAATTGTAGATGATTCCATGGTCCAAGTTGCAAGATCATTTGATTTGAATTTGAATTAATTTCAAATAAACCAAATGACATATGCTACTGGTCCAATTTTAAAATCAACTCCAACATAGTTTAAAGTTGCATATTTGGAAAGATAATTTTCTCCTGATCATTTTTCATATATTATTTGTCCAATTTGGAGTTAATATGAATTTTCTATGAATTTCCAAAGTTTGGGGTATTTTCTGGAATTTCTGGAATTTCTTTAATTCTTTTTGATTTTCTGGAAATTCATTTAAATGATTTATTGCGTCAGTGCTGGCGTCAGGGGGGGGGCTGACAAGGGGTCCCACCTGTCAGTGGATGAGTGATTTAAACCGTGGGGTTAAGTTAATCCAGTGGCTTAATTAAGCCACTGGGCCCACTGGTCAGTCTCACTGGGGGGCTAACCATGGGGGGTTAGTGGCTAACCCACCGGCGGCTAAATGCCGGTGGCCTGGCCACGGCGGCACACTCGCCGGAATCTTCTAGAGGCCACGGGAGAGGAAACGGAGGGCATCGGCGTGCTTCTGGAGGTCTTCCGTGTCGAGAGGAAGCATCAGGGGGTCACGGGGAGGTCGGGAGCGACGACGGCGACGACTCCGGCGGCAACAGAACGGCGGCGAGTTTGGGGAAGGGGCTAGGGTGCACGACTTGGGCTATTCTTGCGTGCGTTCGACAGCTAGAGCCACTGGGAGTCAAACGCGCGCGCTGGACGCGATGATGGGGCACAGGGGCGACCTCATCGTCGTCCATGGCGGCGACATGCTTCGGCAACCATGGCGAAAACGGCTAGAGGTGATGCGGGGTGCTGGAAGCTTGGGGAAAACGCTCAGAAGCTCACCGCGGTTCGAACGGAAGCAACGACAAGCTCGAGGAGGCTTCAACGGCGGCGAATCGACGGCGGCGAGCTCGCGGGTCCAGCGAGAGGTTGAAGACGATGGCGTCGGCTCGGGGAGGAATTAGGGCTCCAGCTTCTGCGTGAAGACGAAGTCGAGGACGAGGAACACGGTGGACTTTCTGGCTTGAGCTCTAGGGCACGGTGGCCACGTTGTCCACGGCGGTGCGCTCCGGTGAAGCTTCGGGCGGCGACGAATTCGAGCACGGGAGGAAGAGGAGGAAGCTCTGGAGGGGGGGAATGGACGTGGCGTGCTGCAGGGCGTCTCCAGGTGCGAGAAGAGGCCACGGGGAGGCCTGGAAGCTCGAAGGCGTCGAGGTGGCGTCCACGGCTGGCTCGGTGGCATTCCACCGAGCAGCTTGGAGGCGCGGGGTGGGGAAGAAGACCCCTGTGCCCCTTTGGGCCGGCTTCGCATGGGCGTCTGGTAAGGTTTTTCTGCTTTCTTTTTCCTTTTCTGTTTTTCTTTTCTGCCATTTGTTTTGCTGTGCTAAAATAATTAGCTAGGCATTTTATTAAATGCTGAAAACTTTTATATGGCCTCATAATAATATAGACTAGCCACTTATAAAGTTTCAACATTTTTAAAATTCAAATAATTTGAGTCTTAACTCAAATAGGGTTATTTGATTAATTCCAAGGCACTGTTTGAATATTTGAAAAATCTATGAGCATGGGATGGGTCCCACATCACTTGATATGTGATCACACTCATTTATAAGACTTTTCAAAAATCTAACATGAATTTTTGGAAAAGATTTTTATCTGACGTTTTGAAATAATTCATCTGGGGGGTGTTCCTTCTCCCATTTTGATTTTGAAGTTGATTTCAAAGATTCCTTTTGAAAATTTTGACATGATGCAAGGTTACTTTGATCCTAGCACATTACCTAACAGAGGGTTCTGACACTACGACCTCCCTATCGTGTTGAAGAACCTCCGAAGATGAAGTATCACCACACGTGTAGTGCCTCGCGGGATTACACACGTACGTTGCAACCGACGTCCCTCCGGCCTCCGAACTAGAAGAGCAGCGGAAAGAAGACTGATCCGGATCCCGATTCTGGCAGCGCGACGACGTCCGGATGATTGTGAAACCCCCAATAAGGTGCAAAATCCAAACCAGGGGAGTCCGCACTAGGTCGGAGAAAGAGAGAGAAACTCAATGTTGTGTTGAAAAAGGCACCCCCACCCCTCCTTATATAGGCCAAGGAGGGGCTCCACCCCCTCCCCTTCCCCCATGTGGGACTAAACCCCCAAGGGGGGGGAGTGGTGCGGCTAGGAGGGGGGATGGCCCCCTCCCTTGGCGGCAAGCCCAAGGGGGGAGGCTCCCCCTTCCCCTCATGGGCCTTTTAAGGCCCAAATACCTTTTCACCTTTTTAATTACTTATTTAAATCATTTTTAATATTTAATTCTGTCAATTAAATAATAAATTATATTTAAGCATTAATATATATTATTTTGAACCTTTCAAAATATCCGGAACAGCTTCCGGCACCTCCCGGTACATTTCCGGTGTTTTCTCTCTTTTCACCGATGATCCCGAATCAATCCTTAATGCATCGATTGCCCTTAAGTGTGACACCCTACAGTCCGGGAAATAGTAGACATGATCGAGACACTCTCTGACCAATGACCATCATGTGGGATCTGGTTACAATCCTTGATGTGCCCCTACGCTTCCATCGAATAAACTTCATCGTTGTTGAACCGTTAACAATATGACTTGATCCCTTTGTGCTTTGGTACTATGTTTGTCTGAGGTATGATCGTCGGTATCCAATACCTAGTTCTTCCTCGTCTCTGACATAACATGTTTACTCATCTATGAATATTACATCTCTTGTGACCTAGTCACTTGCTTGCAAGCTATTGATGCAACACCACCGAGTGGGCCCAGAGTACCTATCCTTCACTCGGATTGACAAATACCGCTCTGATCTATTTCATACTCCTCAACATATCTACTTCGGAATACCCAAGATACACCTTTTCAGTTACCATGTTTCAGTGTAACGGTTAATGCACTCAAAGCATCCTAATAGATAGCAATTATGTATGATCATCACGGTCTAAGGATTCAGTCACTATGTTATTAAGTCATCGCAATGCTGAACTTATGTGACTTGATCACACTGCAATGCTTAAGGTGGGTGTGTGTCCATCACATCATTCTCCTAATGATATGACCTCATTGTCAATAGACTATTATGTTCTCATGATCAGGAAACCTTGATCATCAATTGCCCAATGAGCTAGTATGCCTGAGTTTAACTAGGGACCAGGTTGTTATATATCACACGTGTATTAATGTTTCCGCTTAATACAGTTCTAGCACAATATATAACGAGTTATGAACAAACAGATATGTGACAAATATCTTTATTAATTTGCCTCCAGGGCACATATCCAACAGATCCGGTGGATGGGACGAGACGTGCGCGCGTGGGTCGAGGCAGCGGTTATGGCATGTCAAATCATGGCACGACGTCCCGTATTCTTTGGCGAATTCGAAGTGGAAAGTTCAGTCAACATTCCAGTCAAACCAACCGTTGGGCGGATCGGTCGAGGAGGTCAAGAGCAATCGGCCAATTGAGAGCAATCGGCCCATTGAGAGAAATCGATACGAAGATCAAGGAGCAATCGGAAAGTGAAGAGCAATCGACCTATTGAAGCGTCCGGTCACAAGCAAACACTCAGTATTCTAGCATTGAAGTGACCTGTGCAGGCCTCGCCATCTCTGAGTTTGGCGGGACCTCTGCAGCTTCAGGGGCTACTGTCGGGGGTATGACGCCCGGGTAGGGTCACCCAGGGGAAACAATTCATCAAGGCAAAGATCACCGACCTGATGGTCACCAATCTAATCAAGGCCGAGCTAATCAAGAGCAAGCAAGAAGTGGGCCGATCTTCTCAAGGCGAGGGCCGATTGCCCTAGAGAGGGCGCAATCGGCCTCACCAAGGAGCATTCGGCCGGAGTAAGCAGAGCAACATCCTATCAGAATCCCCGGTCGGACACCTGGTACAAGAGCATTCAATGCGCAATCCCTGAAGATCGGGACTGTCAGAGGTGTGCGGTCTCCTCCAGCGCCGATCATGTGGACAGGCCGACAGGCCTAAGTATCTAGCTCGACTGTTCACCACCGAGGTCTACAGGATAGCGGTATGGCGAGCCGCAAGTCTACACCGGGTCATCCGGAGGAACACGATGTGAGGTCCCTAGCTTTTCTGAGGCAGACAACTGGGCCCTCCCCTTTGTATATTTACCTTTGTACCCCGGGCTCATCCTATAAAAGTCTCGGGTACCCCTCCTGCGTGGGGGACTACGGAGCAGTTATTACAATCTCACCCACCATAGAGAGGGCAAGGAGAGAGTAGTGACCAGAGGCCATCTTCTTCTTCCTCTCAAACAGCTCAAGGGGCATTCATTGTAGCCAGAGTTATTGCATATAGCTAGCTTGGCCGGACTAGGGGTGTTATCTCTACGGAGAGCCCCAAACCTGGGTACATCGTGGTGTCTCACCGTGTGTTCCCATTCTCGTTTCCGGTACCAGCGACACTCACCTCGGTTTGTCCCCCTCTTTATCCATCCCATGGCATTTGCCGTTACATATTGACGACAGGGTGCGTCGGTAGAAGTGCTACTTGTCGAACCAGTGTGGACAAAACCCTTCCTGGACTTTATGGTGCGCAAGGAACTCCCGGAGGACGTCGCAGAAGCACGACGCATCACTCAACGCTTAGAGTCTTCACAATCATCAACGGTGAGAAATCCAATCATCTACGCACCAGAACCTTCGATGTAGGGGACTTGGGTGTTGTGGCTGAAGCGGAAGAAGGTCAAGAAGCTTGCCTCCCCCTGGGAGGGAGGGACCCTACATCGTAAGCGAAGTCATCGACGGAGGAGCCTATCGGCTGAAGGAATCGAAGTCGGGCAGCATCGTCAGCAATCCATGGAATGTGGTGCACTTGCATTGCTTTTATGCGTAACTTAGTCTCGCTATTTTTCTTTTGGCGCACATCTGGGCTCCGTCGTCGGACGCCACCGCCTTGAGGAGCATCTGGTGCCATGAGAACACCTTTGGAGCCGACCACTACCCCTGGGCCTGCTTCGTGGCGCCTTCATTGCCATGGAAAACCAGCATCCGCCTTGCTCTGGCTAAACAGTCATCTGCGATGACGGCGGGGGTCGCCGGCGGTAGCCGCTGATACGTCCCAAACGTATCTATAATTTCTGCTTGCTCCATGCATGTTTTGGGTGATATCGCTATGCTCTTGATACACTTTCATACACTTTTGATCTTATTTAGAATAACCTATTAACTTAGTGCACCCAGTGTCAGTTCCTATTTTCTTCTGTCTTTTTTATTTCAGGTTTCCCCCTTATTAAAAGTGCTCCAAAAATTCCAGAAAAATCCAATAAAAAATCAGCGTACGAGAACCTTCCAAAGCCCCGAAGGAGGGACAGGGGGCCACCCTGGTGCCTATGCGGCCCGGGGATGCGGCCCCACCCTAGGCCGCGCCAGGGGGCGCCTGCACTCCCTGGTGGGGCCCCGGATGCCCCCCCCTTCGCCTATATTTACCTCGTCCTCTGAAACCCTCGAGGACAGAACCATTTTTCACGATCTCGCCTCTGTTCCTCCGCCGCCGCGCTTCCAAGATTGGGAGCGCCAGAAGACCTCTTCCCGGCACCCTGCCGGAGGGAGGATTGACCTCCGGGAACTTCTCCACCACCATGGACGCTTCCCGGATGATATGTGAGTAGTCCACCTTGGACCATGGGTCCATGATCAGTATCTATGTGATGTTCTCCTCCCCTCTTTGTTCTTCATGGATTAGACCTTGTGAGCTACCTTACATGATCAAGGCACATATGTAATTCTTTCTGCTGTTGCTATGTTCAGTTTGCAGGGATCTGATGGATTATGAGACTATGTTCAGATTGTGATGAGTAATATGTTTGGTTCTTCTCTTTTATATTTTTGTTCTTGAGTAATGCTTGCATGTTCTCCGTTGTTGTTTATTGCTTTGCCGAAGTGGTAGGTAGTGACTCCAAGAGGGAGAGTTATGCTTGATTGTGGGTTCATGCCCCTTGATGACTTGCTTGAGTGACAGAAACATGAGTCTAGGGGATGTGTTGTTGCCATAAGGGGGAAAACAACGGTTCTTGTAACCGCGCTTGCAAGGATTGTTTACTTTACGCAAAGTTTTTTAATGCAGTTGTTTGTTGCTTTGGGTTTACACTTTGGGTGGGGCTCCCAACTTAATACCAACGATATGTTCTGGATAGATATCTCAAGGTGGATGATTAGTAGTAGATGCAGATGGATTTCGGTGTCACAACCCCAAGTTAGGTATGTGCTAGGGTAAGCTTAGGCCTTTGCATCATGATAAAAATTTCAAAAGAAATCAAAATGGGAGAGAGAACACCCCCAGATGAACTAATTCAAAAGGCCAGATAAAAAGTTTCTCCAAAAATTCCTTTTGCATTTTTGAAAAGTCTTATAAATGAGTGTGATCACATATCAAGTGATGTGGGACCCACCCCATGCTCATAGATTTTTCAAATATTCAAACAGGAGCATGGAATTAAATTTAAACCCCCATTTGAATTAAAGTTCAAATGATTTGATTTGTAAAAAGTGCCAAACTTTATAAGTGGCTACTCTATTATAATATGAGGCCATATAAAAAGTTTCAGCATTTTTAAAAATGCCTAGCTATTTATTTTTAGCATGGCCAACATATTACAGAAAAGAAAAACAGAAAAGGAAAGTGAGCCCACCTACCTGGGCCTCGGGCCCAACTCACCTGTACCGCAGCCCAAGCCCACGACCACCCTTGTCGTCTACCCCGGCGACGGCAAGCTGCTCGGTGGCGAGCATGCCGACGCCGGCGGCAGCTGCTAGGCTGCCTGGCACCCTCCCCGTCGTCCTTATCGCGCCAGCGCGATGCCCTCGACCTCCTCCCTCACTTCCCCTCTCGCCGTTCGTTCTCCTCCTCTCTTCCTCGCGAATCTCGCGCAACCCGAGAGCCGCCGGAGCACGCCGCCGCGCACAACCACGGCCAACGTCGACGAGAGGACGCGTCGACCTGTCTAGAAGGAAGCCCGCCGTCCTCCTCATCTTCCCGTGCTCTCGGTTGAGCAAAGGAGCCACCGTGTGCGCCGCCAGCTTCAAGAATTCTTCGCCGGGCATCGAAGCTCCGACGAGAAATCGAGCGTCGCCCGCTCCATCTCCGGCTCCGACGAGGTCTCTGTCGCGCTCAGGGTGAGAAGCTGCGCCGTTTCCCCCTTCTCGTTTCCCTCCCCGTGCTTTGTTTTGCCTCGCCGTCGTCGTCAGTGGACAGCCGCCGCGCGCACGTCGTCGTCACCGTACACTGGAGCGCTCTCGTGACCCCCCGATGGCACCACTGGATGCGGAAGACGACGAGGAGCAAGCCCGTGCCCTGCAGAACCCTCCCTGTGCCCTAAATCCTAAGTCCGGCGAGTCTCCGACGAGACTCCGGTGACTCCCGCCATTAGCAGCTAACCCCCGAGCTTAACTAAACCCTAGCCCACCCCCAGTGACCATGACAGGTGGGCCCCCCAGCCCCCTAATCCCTTTCTGTTTAGTTTAAACAGAGGGATTAACCCCCACAGAGACAGACAGGTGGACCCCTGTTGTCAGCCCCCCTGTGACATCAGCATTGCATCATGCTGATGCAATAAACCAATTTTCCAGAGAATTAAAATAATCCAGAAAAATCCAGAAAATCATTTAAACTTCGAAAATTCATAGAAAATTCATATTAACTCCAAATTGGACAAATAATATATGAAAAATGATCCGGAGAAAATAACCTATCCAAATATCCAACTTTCAACTTTGTTTGAGTTGAATTTAAAATGTGATCAGTAGCATTTGCTATTTGATTTAAATGGATTTAATTCAAATTCTTTTCAAATGCTTTTGCATTTTGAACCATATCAACATACTACATTTCAAACACACATCAGAGGCATATCATAACCATTTCAAAATGGTTTAACTTGATCAAATAATGTCATATGCAACTTGACTAAATTGAATTCAAATTGGAGTTTGAATTTGCAATTCAATTTGCAATATACTCCATTTAAATGGAATTGCCCAAACACATCAGAAACATATACATCAAGTTTCAACCTTCAACCATGTGTTTGTGCATTGTATTTATATTGCTTCCTTGTTTGTTGTTTGTCGAGTACAGGTGGAACCGGAGCAGGAGGCTGCCCCCTTCGGTGAAGACACCGTTATCGAAACCTCGTCAGCAAGGCAAGCAAACCCCCATTGATCATGTCGATAAAATCCCTCTTCCCTCTCATGTCTCGCTTATGCATTGTCTAGGATGATCACCATGATAACGTTTCTACCGCATAGTTGAACCCATATCCTTTGCATGACCTATCATCTTGTCACAGTAGTAAGCAAACCACAATCCTAGCAGATGTAGGAGTTGGTTGATATCATGTGGCCCCTGCAACTGTTACTGCTTATTGCATGCTTAGTGATACAATGAGGTTGCTTATGATGTGAGTCGGGATGATGATAAACATGGTGTTGATGAAAGTGAAATGTGTTGGTGAATCTACCTTAATACAAGGTGAACGATGAGAGGCTATGTAGGAGTACACAGTGGGTTGTCTCGTTGAACACCACCTTAAGTCCGAGTTCTTGTGTGGTGATCCAAGAAGAAGAGTACAACCACACATTGGGCTCACTGACCCCTCTCGACCTAGTACCTCACCCCGTTCGAACCCCAGGAGTCGCATTAGTTCGGAGTTCTGGTAGGGCTGTGGCACGGTCTACGAAGTGGATGAACGGATTTTGAAGACCGGCTTGGGACCCTGCACACATCGTTTACTGGAACCTCGGCCGGACTTCCATACGGATCCCCCTCAGATAGGCGACTCTCTGGACTAGAACGGAGCTGTGGGCGAAGTGTTGTGGTGAACATCCTCGCCGACACCCGTTGAATGGTGTCGAGGCCAAAGGCGGTAACTGATGGTCATCTGTGTGTAGTAGTACACCCCTGCAGGGTTAACAAAACTATTCGAATAGCCGCGTCCGCGGTTAAGGACTGCTTGGAAAGCTTAGCTTGATTATTAGACAACTTGAACTGGATACTTCTAAAATACACCAAGATAAGTGTGAGTACTATGGCGTGCTTTCTCGTGGGGAAGTCGAGGAAGGCACCATAGTGGTGTAATTGGTTGAAGAGATGTAGTGGACTCGTGTACGCTTCTTACCTCAAGTCTGGTACTAATAGTTCAGGACTAGCCAAGTCAAAGCTGGCACTTCTGCAAGTGAAACGCCACCTCCCTTTACCTTGATACATGTGTATGAGTAGTATAGCTCCTATGTAAGTCTTGCTGAGTACGATTTTGTACTCACGTTTGCTTAATCTATGTTTTAGATGAACCCACCGACCCCGATGGTGGCTTCTACCCGAAGCTCGAAGATTGAAGACTCAGACCAAGACCAAGCTAGTGTAGTCCCAGTCAGACGACTGGTTCCCTCGTGGAGGGCTTGTTTTTTTATAAGGCTTCTCTAAGTCATTTGTTAAACTTGTCTGTACTCAGACCTACTTTGCTTCCGCTTGTTTGTTGTAATGTTGGATCACATGCTTGTGATCTCTGTGTGCACTCTGTAAGAGTTATTAATAAAGATGTATACTTTGTAGAGAATTGCAATGATACCTGCTGTTCATACAAGGCATGTGTGCTGCGTGTATGTTTATAACATGCATGTCTTAGTATGGGTTTTCGAGACCTTAGTTGTGATCTGCCTGGCGGTCTTTTATACACCAAGTGGCCCTTAGATGTGCGCAGCTTGGGGCATCGCGATGTGATTGTTCGAGACTCTGTCTCGTTCACACTTTGATGTATGATCGAGCCCGCCCTAGACCCCGACTAAGTGATCGGGCTGGAGTAAGTCTATGTAAGGGTTAAAATACAATCGATAGTATGGTTGAGGCGAGTTGTCTATGAGTATGGGAGTTCATCACCCATATCATTTAGACTTGTGTGCGGACGATGAGGACCAATTTCAGTTGATCATCCGGCCTGGATGGGATGCCCCTCACGTTCGATGCTTTCCGAGAACGTTCTGTGCTTGGCCTTGTATGCTTAGACAAGTGGGTACGGTTCTCGGCTCTCCATATGATTGTGTTATAGCGAGGCTTGCATACCCAAACCCCGGGTCCCGACAGACTTGGTATCAGAGCAGGACTGACTGTAGGATTATCAGTCTTGGCCGAAGTCGAGTCTAGCCTTCTATAGTTATATAGTTACTCTGGGTATATAAGGGAACAACGTAAGGCTTATTTTTTCTCCTTACCCTCATCGATCTGAGTTCTGAGTCACCCTTATCTTTTCTACGGGATGATAGGACTAGGCTCATCTATGTCTGAATAGAACATCTCGTTGATTGCCTCCTTATAGCCGTAGGATTGTTGTGGTTGTCCAGAGTCTCCGTATTTCTAGTTCCTTGAAGAAGTTCTGTCCAATTCTTCGAGGTTGTTTCATTTTCCATCCCAGTGTAGCCGTTATGCTGCCGGATTTGTTCCATGTTTCTTTGAATCATTGCCTTTGCATTATAGTCTTCTCCTTCTGAAATCATATCCGTTTATCCTTGACTCCATCGTACAACCTGTTCTGATTGTTGATTTTTATCACACAGGATGTCAGGTGGAACTTGTAGTGCTGTTATTCGGAATCGAGACCGTGATCGGAATCGAAATGATGATGAACTTCCACCCCCGCCTTCTGCGGCGGAAATCATGATGGAAGCCGAGCGGAATAGACGTGATCAAACACGCCTTCTGGAGCTCATCGAGCAGAATACCGCCCACCATCGTAATGTGGTGGTTAGCATTCAGGACTTTATCCTCCTCAAGCCACCGGTATTCCGATGTTCTTCTGAGCCCCTTGAAGCTGATGATTGGCTCCGTTCCATCGAGCGTAAGCTTGATACTGCACATGTTGCTCCCGATGACCGAGTTATTTTCGCGATATACTTCTTGGAAGGTGCTGCTCTTCAGTGGTGGGAGAACTATGTTGCAATGCAGCCAGATAGTCATGTAGTGACTTGGCATGAGTTCTGTGTTGCCTTTCGAGGGTACCACATTCTGGATGAGTTGATGGAGCGAAAGAAGGAAGAGTTTTGCAATCTGAATCAAGGAGAGATTCCCATTCATGAGTATGTGAGGGAATTCAACCGTCTTTCTCGTTATGCCCAAGATGAGATCACCACCGATGCCAGAAAGGAGGCAAGGTTCCGTAAGGGACTTAGCCCCATCCTTCGTCATGATATCAACCTCATCGAATTTGCCACCTTTGAGGATTTAGTCAACAGATCTTTCAGAGCTGAGCATGGCAATGAAGTTTTCGAGAAGTCTCGCAAGCATGCTCTTGAGCTTACCCCTTCTTCCAGTTCATGCCCTTAGAAGCGTATGATCTGGATTCCTAACAGTTTGTTTCCCCAAAACAACCCACCGAGGCTATCCCTTGTGCCACCTCGTCCACTAGCTCCACCAAACAACCCAGCTCCCCACACTATCTTTGGAGCCTGCTTTAGATGTGGCCAGCCTGGTCACAATTCTCGTGAGTGCCCCGTTAACCAAAATGCTCCACCCCATGCCAAAGGAAACCCCACTGTTCGTGCCAGACCACCCCCAAAGGTTTCCACCGCTAAGCCATCCACCTCAGAAAATCTTGGATGTGTGAACCAAATCTCTGTTGAGGAGACTGATAGTACTTCTGACGTCATTCTTTGTACGCTCCCAGTCAATTTTGTTCCCACTTCTGTTCTTTTCGACCCAGGAGCATCTCACTCATTCATGTCGGAGAGTTATGCACTTTGGCATGATGTATCCTTTGAAGAAATGTTCACCCCTATGATCATTCAAACTCCTGGTTCCAAGTGGCAAACTAATAGAGTAAGCCATGGCAATCAAATTTCAATTGAGGGTTTAGTATTCCTTGCTTCACTCATAGCCCTCAAGTCTTCCGACATTGATGTCATCCTTGGTATGGATTGGTTATCAAGACAACATGCTTTTCTTGATTGTAAAGCCAAGTCAGTTAGACTTACACATCCTTCAGGCCAGACAATAGCTTATTCCTCAACAAGAACAAGAACCCAGGTGCATTCTTTGAATGTGCTTCCCCTTCCCGACCTCGAAGATGTTCCGGTGGTTCGTGACTTCCCGGATGTCTTTCTTGAAGAGCTGCCGGGCATGCCACCCGACAGATGTGTAGAGTTCATAGTGGATCTTGCCCGAGGAACCGCACCAATTTCTAGACGCCCATACAAAATGGCCCCACGTGAGTTAGCTGAGCTTAAAACCCAACTGGAAGCTTTGTTGGAAAAAGGCTTCATCCGCCCTAGGTCATCGCCATGGGGTTGCCCCGTTCTGTTCGTAACGAAGAAAGATGGAACAGAAAGGATGTGCGTAGACTATCGCCCACTAAATTTAGCGACGATAAAGAACAAGTACCCACTTCCCAGGATCAATGATCTTTATGATCAACTTGCTGGATCCTCTGTCTTCTCCAAGATGGATTTGAGATTAGGTTATCATCAAATCAAGATCCGAAGCGAGTACATTCCCAAGACGGCTTTTACTACTCGTTATGGTCTTTACGAGTACACCGTCATGTCCTTTTGTTTAACCAATGCCCCCGCCACTTTCTCACGCATGATGAATTCGATCTTCATGGAGTACCTAGATAAATTTGTTGTAGTTTATCTTGATGACAATCTCATCTACTCAAAGAACGAAGAAGAACATGCCGAACACCTAAGGCTGGTATTGATGAAACTTAGAGAGCATCGCCTGTATGCTACATTCTCCAAGTGTGAATTTTGGCTACCAGAAGTGACCTACTTAGGCCACGTGATTTCTGCAAAAGGCATTGCTGTGAATCCCGAGAGAGTTCAGGCTGTCCTTGACTGGACTCCACCTGAATCGGTTAAGCAAGTTAGGAGTTTTCTTGGCCTAGCCAGCTATTGCCGCCGCTTCGTCGAGAACTTTTCTAAAGTTGCAAAGCCTCTTACTGAACTCCTCAAGAAAGATAAGAAATTCCTATGGACTCCCAAGTGCGAGGAAAGCTTCCAAGAGCTAAAAAGAAGGTTGACTTCTGCACCCGTACTTGCACCTCCAGACACCAAAAAGGATTTCGAGATCTATTGTGACGCATCACGGCAAGGGTTAGGATGCATACTTCGGCAAGATCGACATGTGGTAGCTTATTCTTCATGCCAGTTGCGGCCACATGAAGAGAACTATCCTACCCACGATCTTGAACTCGCTGCCGTAGTTCATGCCCTAACAACTTGGCGACATTACCTCCTTGGTAATCGTTGTGAGATCTATTCCGACCACCAAAGCCTCAAATATATATTCACCCAGCCAGATCTTAATCTCAGGCAAAGACGCTGGATTGAGTTGATAAAAGATTACGACGTAGTAATTTCTTACACCCCAGGCAAAGCCAATGTCATGGTTGATGCACTAAGTCGTAAGTCGTATTGTAACAACCTCATGTTACAACAGTATCAACCACTTCCTCATGAGGAATTTCGAAAGCTTAATCTCGAGATTGTTCCTCGTGGATCTCTTTTCAACTTGGTGGCGAAACCAACCCTTGAGGATCAAATCATAGTTTCCCAAAGACGTGCACGAGGTGTTCGCCGGATCAAGGAGAACATTGCTAGCAGAGTTGCTAAATGTTTCTCCACAGATAGCAAGGGAACGGTATTCTTTGAAAATCGTTTGGTAGTACCTAAGAATAGGGAACTAAGGCAACTCATCCTCAAAGAAGCCCATGACACACCCCTCTCGATTCATCCCGGTAGCACAAAAATGTACCGAGATCTACGCCAGAGATTTTGGCGGACTAGGATGAAGAGAGACATTGCTCAATTTGTTGCCGAATGTGATGTTTGTCGTCGCATTAAGGCAGAACATCAAAGACCTGCTGGTACACTTCAACCTTTGTCTATTCCCGAGTGGAAATGGGACAAAGTCGGTATGGACTTCATCACCGGCTTTCCAAGAACCCAGAAAGGAAAAAATGCCATCTTCGTTGTCATAGATAGGCTTTCCAAAGTTGCTCACTTCCTTCCGGTTCGCGAGTCTATAACTGCTTGCTAGTTAGCGGACTTTTACGTCTCTAGAATTGTATCCCTTCACGGTGTTCCTTTGGAGATCAATTCTGATCGCGGTAGCCTTTTCACCTCTAGATTTTGGGGAAGCTTTCAGAATGCTATGGGAACTCATCTCTCCTTTAGTACAGCTTCCCATCCTCAGTCTAGCGGTCAAGTCGAAAGGGTTAACCAAATTCTTGAAGACATGCTCAGAGCTTGTGTTATATCATTCGGAAAGAATTGGGAGAAGTCTCTTCCATTTGCCGAATTTGCTTATAACAATTGTTTTCAATCTAGTCTGAACATGGCTCCTTTTGAACTCCTTTATGGACGACGATGTCGAACACCACTAAATTGGTCAGAAACCGGTGAAAGACAATTCTTTGGACCGAACATGATCAAGGAAGCAGAAGAGCAAGTTCGCATTGTTCGTGATCAATTGAAAGCAGCCCAGTCTTGTCAAAAAAGCTACTATGATCGTCATCATAGGCAAGAGAGCTACAACCTGGATGAGAAGGCTTACCTTCGGGTTACTCCTCTGAAGGGAACCCAACGTTTCGGTATCAAAGGAAAGTTGGCCCTACGTTACATCGGACCTTTCCGCATTCTTGCTAAACGTGGAGAAGTTGCCTACCAACTTGAACTACCCCCGCACCTTTCCAGAGTACATGATGTATTCCATGTGTCACAACTCAGGCGTTGCTTCAAGGACCCCATCCGCGAAGTCGACCATGAAACGCTTGATCTCCAAGATGAACTTTCTTATCGAGAATACCCTGTTAGTATTCTTGATTCAGCAAAGCGTGTCACTCGCCGAAAGAAGATCAAGTTTCTGAAAGTTCAGTGGTCTCATCACTTAGAGAAAGAAGCCACATGGGAAAGAGAAGACCGTCTCAGTGCCGAGTACCCCTCCTTCCTCCCGCAGACTTCTGAATCTCGGGACGAGATTCTTTTGAGTGGGGGCGAGTTGTCACAACCCCAAGTTAGGTATGTGCTAGGGTAAGCTTAGGCCTTTGCATCATGATAAAAATTTCAAAAGAAATCAAAATGGGAGAGAGAACACCCCCAGATGAATTAATTCAAAAGGCCAGATAAAAAGTTTCTCCAAAAATTCCTTTTGCATTTGTGAAAAGTCTTATAAATGAGTGTGATCACATATCAAGTGATGTGGGACCCACCCCATGCTCATAGATTTTTCAAATATTCAAACAGCAGCATGGAATGAAATTTAAACCCCCATTTGAATTAAAGTTCAAATGATTTGATTTTTAAAAAGTGCCAAACTATATAAGTGGCTACTCTATTATAATATGAGGCCATATAAAAAGTTTCAGCATTTTTAAAAATGCCTAGCTATTTATTTTTAGCATGGCCAACATATTACAGAAAAGAAAAACATAAGAGAAAATAGAAAAGGAAAGTGAGCCCACCTACCTGGGCCTCGGGCCCAACTCACCTGTACCGCAGCCCAAGCCCACGGCCACCCTTGTCGTCTACCCCGGCGACGGCAAGCTGCTCGGTGGCGAGCATGCCGACGCCGGCGACAGCTGCTAGGCTGCCTGGCACCCTCCCCGTCGTCCTTATCGTGCCAGCGCGATGCCCTCAACCTCCTCCCTCACTTCCCCTCTCTCCGTTCGTTCTCCTCCTCTCTTCCTCGCGAATCTCGCGCAGCCCGAGAGCCGCCGGAGCACGCCGCCGCGCACAACCACGGCCAACGTCGACGAGACGACGTGTCGACCTGTCCAGAAGGAAGCGCGCCGTCCTCCTCGTCTTCCCGTGCTCTCGGTTGAGCAAAGGAGCCACCGTGTGCGCCGCCAGCTTCAAGAATTCTTCGCCGGGCACCGAAGCTCCGACGAGCAATCGAGCGTCGCCCGCTCCATCTCCGGCTCCGACGAGGTCTCCGTCGCGCTCAGGGTGAGCAGCTGCGCCGTTTCCCTCTTCTCGTTTCCCTCCCCGTGCTTTGTTTTGCCTCGCCGTCGTCGTCAGTGGACAGCCGCCGCGCGCACGTCGTCGTCACCGTACACTGGAGCGCTCTCGTGACCCCCCGATGGCACCACTGGATGCGGAAGACGATGAGGAGCAAGCCCGTGCCCTAAATCCTAAGTCCGGCGAGTCTCCAGCGAGACTCCGGTGACTCCCGCCATTAGCATCTAACCCCCGAGCTTAACTAAACCCTAGCCTACCCCCAGTGACCATGACAGGTGGGGCCCCCAGCCCCCTAATCCCTCTCTGTTTAGTTTAAATAGAGGGATTAACCCCCACAGAGACAGACAGGTGGGCCCCTGTTGTCAGCCCCCCTGTGACATCAGCATTGCATCATGCTGATGCAATAAACCAATTTTTCAGAGAATTAAAATAATCCAGAAATATCCAGAAAATCATTTAAACTTTGAAAATTCATAGAAAATTAATATTAACTCCAAATTGGACAAATAATATATGAAAAATGATCAGGAGAAAATAACCTATCCAAATATCAAACTTTCAAATTTGTTTGATTTGAATTTAAAATGTGATCAGTAGCATTTGCTATTTGATTTAAATGGATTTAATTCAAATTCTTTTCAAATGCTTTTGCATTTTGAACCATATCAACATACTACATTTCAAACACACATCAGAGGCATATCATAACCATTTCAAAATGGTTTAACTTGATCAAATAATGTCATATGCAACTTGACTAAATTGAATTCAAATTGGAGTTTGAATTTCCAATTCAATTTGCAATATACTCCATTTAAATGGAATTGCCCAAACACATCAGAAACATATACATCAAGTTTCAACCTTCAACCATGTGTTTGTGCATTGTATTTATATTGCTTCCTTGTTTGTTGTTTGTCGAGTAGAGGTGGAACCAGAGCAGGAGGCTGCCCCCTTCGTTGAAGACACCGTTATCGAAACCTCGTCAGCAAGGCAAGCAAACCCCCATTGATCATGTCGATAAAATCCCACTTCCCTCTCATGTCTCGCTTATGCATTGTCTAGGATGATCACCATGATAACGTTTCTACCGCATAGTTGAACCCATATCTTTTGCATGACCTATCATCTTGTCACAGTAGTAAGCAAACCACAATCCTAGCAGATGTAGGAGTTGGTTGATATCATGTGGCCCCTGCAACTGTTACTGCTTATTGCATGCTTAGTGATACAATGAGGTTGCTTATGATGTGAGTCGGGATGATGATAAACATGGTGTTGATGAAAGTGAAATGTGTTGCTGAATCTACCTTAATACAAGGTGAACGATGAGAGGCTGTGTAGGAGTACACAGTGGGTTGTCTCGTTGAACACCGCCTTAAGTCCGAGTTCTTGTGTGGTGATCCAAGAAGAAGAGTACAACCACGCATTGGGCTCACTGACCCCTATCGACCTAGTACCTCACCCCGTTCGAACCCCAGGAGTCGCATTAGTTCGGAGTTCTGGTAGGGCTGTGGCACGGTCTACGAAGTGGATGAACAGCTTTTCAAGACCGGCTTGGGACCCTGCACACATCGTTTACTGGAACCTCGGCCGGACTTCCATACGGATCCCCCTCAGATAGGCGACTCTCTGGACTAGAACGGAGCTGTGGGCGAAGTGTTGTGGTGAACATCCTCGCCGACACCCCTTGAATGGTGTCGAGGCCAAAGGCGGTAACTGATGGTCATGTGTGTGTAGTAGTACACCCCTGCAGGGTTAACAAAACTATTCGAATAGCCGCGTCCGCGGTTAAGGAATGCTTGGAAAGCTTAGCTTGATTATTAGACAACTTGAACTGGATACTTCTAAAATACACCAAGATAAGTGTGAGTACTATGGCGTGCTTTCTCGTGGGGAAGTCGAGGAAGGCACCATAGTGGTGTAATTGGTTGAAGAGATGTAGTGGACTCGTGTACGCTTCTTACCTCAAGTCTGGTACTCGTAGTTCAGGACTAGCCAAGTCAAAGATGGCACTTCTGCAAGTGAAACCCCACCTCCCTTACCTTGATACATGTGCATGAGTAGTATAGCTCCTATGTAAGTCTTAATGAGTACGATTTTGTACTCACGTTTGCTTAATCTATGTTTTAGATGAACCCACCGACCCTGATGGTGGCTTCTACCCGAAGCTCGAAGATTGAAGACTCAGACCAAGACCAAGCTAGTGTAGTCCAAGTCAGACGACTGGTTCCCTCGTGGAGGGCTTGTTTTTTTGATAAGGCTTCTCTAAGCCATTTGTTAAACTTGTCTGTACTCAGACCTACTTTGCTTCCGCTTGTTTGTTGTAATGTTGGATCACATGCTTGTGATCTCTGTGTGCACTATGTAAGAGTTATTAATAAAGATGTATACTTTGTAGAGAATTGCAATGATACCTGCTGTTCATACAAGGCATGTGTGCTGCGTGTATGTTTATAACATGCATGTCTTTGTATGGGTTTTTGAGACCTTAGTTGTGATCTGGCTCGCGGTCTTTTATACACCAAGTGGCCCTTAGATGTGCGCAGCTTGGGGCATCGCGATGCGATTGTTCGAGACTCTGTCTCGTGCACACTTTGATGTATGATCGAGCCCGCCCTAGACCCCGACTAAGTGATCGGGCTGGAGTAAGTCTATGTAAGGGTTATAATACAATCGATAGTATGGTGGAGGCGACTTGTCTATGAGTATGGGAGTTCGCCACCCATATCATTTAGACTTGTGTGCGGACGATGAGGACCCATTTCAGTTGATCATCCGGCCTGGATGGGATGCCCCTCACGGTCGATGCTTTTCGAGAACGTTCTGTGCTTGTCCTTGTCTGCTTAGACAAGTGGGTACGGTTCTCAGCTCTCCATATGATTGTGTTGTAGCGAGGCTTGCATACGCTAACCCCGGGTCCCGACATTCGGTTTACTTATCTTGGATTACTTCCAATTCTTTTGAGCTTTTTCCTTTCTTATGTAGCATAGTTAGCATTGGTTTGCGCCCGTTATCCTGTCAATTTCCCAGCTGTAATTTTTTTTACCTTGCATAGTTGTTTATCGTCTTTTGGGAGAGAGACATCACTAGCTTAGTGAACATCATGGGACCCCGGTCCATATTTCCACCACTATTTACACCCTCAATTTACCTCCTGTTTTACTTTCTAGTTGCAATTAGCACTACTATTACCTCTTGCGTTGATCATTTGTAAACGGCAAGGCCGGAGAGATTGATAACCTCTCTGTACTCGTTGGGAGCAAAGTTATATGTATTTGTGTGCAGGTATAGGCAAAGCAAGTGATTTTCAATGGCACATCACTTGCAGAACCACCTAGTTGTCGACCTTGGAGTCCTACTAGTCGATCTCAACATTGGTATCTTTGACAAGGGAAATCTTGCTACTACACTACATCTCAACCTTCCACTTGGGGTAACTGATACGTCCCAAACGTATCGATAATTTCTTCTTGCTCCATGCATGTTTTGTGTGATATTGCTATGATCTAGATACACTCTTGATCATATTTGGACTAACCTATTAACTTAGTGCACCCCAGAGCCAGTTTATTTTTTTTGCTGTTTTTCTATTTCAGTTTCCCCCCATATTAAAAGTGCTCCAAAAATTCGGGAAAATCGGATAAAAAATCAGCGTGACGGAACCTTCCAGAGTCCCGAAGGGGGACCAGGTGGGACCCACCAGGGCCCCAGGCGGCCACCTGGCGCGGCCTAGGGCTTGGCCGCGCCAGGGGGCGCCTGGACCCCTCGTGGACCCCTTGGATGCCCCCCTTCGCCTATATATCTCCCGTGACGTGAAACTTCCGGAGACAAAACCCTTTTTTCGCGATCTCGCCTCTGTTCCGCCGCCGCCGTGCTTCCAAGATCGGGAGCACCAGCAGACCTCTTCCCGGCACCTTGCCGGAGGGAGGATCGACCTCCGGGAGCTTACCCTCCACCATGGACGCTTCCGGATGTGCCGTGAGTAGTTTCCTTTGGACCATGTGTCCGTGATCAGTAGCTATGTGATGTTCTCCTCCCCTCTTTGTTCTTCATGGTTTATACCTCGTGAGCTCCCCTACATGATCGAGGCACATATGTAATCTTTCTACTGTTGCTATGCTTAGTTTGATGGGATCTGATTGATTATGAGATTATGTTCAGATTGTGATAGAGTAATATATTTGGTTCTTATCTTTTATATTTTTGTTCCTAAGTAATTCTTGCATGTTCCCCGTTGCTGTTTATTGCTTTGGCCAAGTAGTAGGTAGTAACTCCAAGAGGGAACGTTTTGCTCGATTGTGGGTTCAATGCCCCCTGATGACACGCTTGAGTGACAGAAACATGAGTCTAGGGGATGTGGTGTTTCCACAAGGGGGAAAACAACGGTGCTTGTAACCTCGGTTGCAAGGATTGTTTACTTTACGCAAAGTTCTTTTTAATTCAGTTGTCTGTTGCTCTGGGTTTACACTTTGGGTGGAGCTCGCAACTTAATACCAGCGAGATGTTCTGGATAGATATATCAAGGTGGATGATTAGTAGTAGATGCAGATGGATTTCGGTCTATTTATCTTGGCGTACTGCCCATGTATACGTCTCAAATGTATCTACTTTTCCAAACACTTTTGCTATTGTTTTTCCCTCATTCTTGCATGATTTGCACGAAACTAACCCGCACTAACACTGTTTTCAGCAGAGCTGCCTGTATGGTTTTATTGTGCACAGGAAAATGGATTTTTAGGTGTCTCAGAAAATTCCAGGAAAAATCACAGAAAATCCACGCACTCGAAGGGCCACTATGCCAGAAATGAGACCAAAGGGCAGCCAAGGGGGCCCCAGGCGCCCCCCTGGTGCGACCAGGGGTGGGGCCGCGCCCTCTGGACGCCTGGGGGCCTCCCCCCTCCTCTAGTGGCCTACCGAGGCTCCTATTTATTCCCATGACGGAGAAATCCCGAAACAGAAGTCGTTTTCCCAATTCGCGCCGCGGAGCCGCCGCCACCCTTTGTTCTTCTCCGGGAGGGCTAATCTGGAGGCTGTTTTGGCCTCCGGTGAGGGGATATCATCGCCATCGTCATCATCATCACCACTCCATCCTCCCTCCATGACTTCTCCATCCATGTGTGAATAATTCCCTGCTGTTGGAAAAGGGGATGGTAGGGATTGGATGAGTTAGATCATGTAATAGTTTATCAGATTGTTGGGGGCATGTTGCCTATCATCTAGATTGTTGTTTATCATCTCTGCTTCAACTTGTTGCTCTTAATGCTTGTCACTTTGGGCCCGAGTGCCATGATTTCAGATCTGAACCCTATGTGTTTGCATGAATAAATTTGTGTTCTTGATCCTATCTATGCGTTGTTTGCACCTGTTATAGTCCGGAACCGACAATCCCAAAGGTGACAGCTTGGGACACCAAAGGGGATGGACTATAGTTTGAGGATCCCATGTATCCATTGATTGTTAATGCTTTGTTCCGGTGATCTTTGATAGGAGCACCTTAATCTCCATAAGTTCCTTTTGGACCCGTTCGTAGCGGGATGGTAGGACAAAAGATGTTGTGCAAGTTCTTATGGCGAGCACGTACAACTACCTGTGGGGTACATGCCTGATGTTTGATTTATGCCTAGATGATCATTGCTTTTCTGTGTGCCTTGCCCCAAGTTAAATACATGATGTGCCTTATCCATGCAGCGCCCAACCATCCATCTCCCTAGCCTACAATGTTTTTAATTCTGCTGGTTACTAGTTGTTTACTTTTGCTATTTTACTGTCGCTATTTCACCACCACTATTTCCGTTGCTATCATCACTTCCATATCGCAGTTACTACTAATATCTTGTTGCAAGTATGTGTATCTAAGGTGCGGTGGAATTGACAACTCCACTTTTAAAGCTTGTGGATATTCTTTGGCTCCCCTTGAGTCGAATCTATAAATTGGGTTATTCTTACCCGCGAAGACTATCTCGATCCCCTGCAGTTGTGGGTTATCAAGCATGTTTTCTGGCGCCGTTGCCGGGGAGCATAGCTTTATTCACTAGTCTACTTGAAGTATTTTACCTGCTGCAATTTATCCGCTATGGGTAAGAAAGAAGATCCCAAGGTCCCGATCTTACCATCCCGTATAAGAAAAGGTATTGTTCTGAATACTAGTGCTACACTTGATTCACCTTCAGTTATGAGTAAGTTTGCTTCACCTCCACCACATGATGCTTCTACTGAATCTGTTATTATGTCCGATACTTTGGATGATGCTTCTACTACTCTTGATGATATTGGTTCACTTAGTCACGCTCTTGAGAAACAGATCGCTGCTGCTGCAAAAAAATCTGGAATTGAAATTCCCGATACTTGTTACCCTTTTGATGGAACTTACAATTATCCTGATTTGAGTAAACTCAAGGAGAGACTCCTTGATGATGATTATATTATACTTGATGATGATTTATGTAGGGAGCTAACAGAGTTTGTCGACTCTGACCCTGATGCTATTAAGAAGCTTCTCGAAAAACACTCCCTGAGGAACAAGACCGTTCCTGATCCTAAATTTGCTACATCTCCTATATGCATCAATGATCCTGATTATAATTTCTCTGTTGATCTTTCACTTATATCTATGGTTGAAGTTGACCCCTCTTATGGTACAGAAAATGATGATGCTATTGCACACCTGACCAAACTCACTGAGTTGGGTGGCCTGTTTATTACAGATGAAAAGATACGAAACTTCTATGTTACTAAGCTTCTTCATTTCTCTTTAAAGGAAGGTGCTAAAGCATGGTATGATGCACTACCATGTTGTTCCATTAGGAGTCCTCAAGACTTAGCTCACTCTTTTTTTGATAAGTACTTTACTGCTCATATGCAACATGCTGCTTTACGAAGAATTTATAACTTTAACCAGTTGCAGGATGAGAACCTCCCTAAAGCTTGGGGGAGGTATTGCAGTCTGATCTAGGCTAGACCGGGACATGGATTCCCTAAGAATGAATTAATTGATATATTTTATGCTGGTCTAACTGATGAATCTAGATCCTATTTGGACAGTTGTGCTGGTTGTGTTTTCAGGAAAAGAACACTGGACGATGCCGAAGAATTAATGGGAAAGATTGCCAAGAACCACGAAGATGGGTCCGTCCCTGAACCACCTCCACCACCAAAAAAAGGGGCATGCTTGTCCTAAGCCCCGAAGATATGCAAGAAGCGAAGAAGTCTATTAAAGAGAAGGGTATTAAAACTGAAGAAGTAAAGAATCTACCCCCTATTGAGAAGTTGTGTGAGCCTACCACTCACCCTCCTATGGTAGAGGTACACTCTCTTTTAGATTTCAATGCAAGTGACATTCCCCATGGTAAGCCTCCTGATCAATGTTTAGATGAGCTTGATAATTTCATTATGAAGCAAAATCACTTTAATGAGAGGATACAAAGTCAATTGCATGATAATTCTCTTGCTATCAAAAGCTTGCTTGATGTTCTAGGTAGAACAGTTAATGATGTTAAATGTCTTGTGAAGCATTTTCATATGGTTCAAACTCAGCTTGATCAAATTTCTAATGTGCAAAAAGATTTGCTTGCTAATAATCTCAAACAGGATATACAGTCCTTCGGGATTCAAGCCCGAGGAGGAACTAGCACTCAAGATCCTCTCTATCCGGAGGGGCATCCGAAGAGGATCGAGCAAGATTCTCAAATGTAGGAAGAAGAAATTGTTAGCTCTCCGAAGAAGAAGAAGTACAAAGAAGCTGACAATTCCAATGATCCAAATAGTATATCTACCTCCGATGCTGAGACTGAAGACGGTGCTGAACCGGAAAATGATATTGAAAAGAATGATCCACCCGAAGTTCGAGTAGAAGAAGCACCCGATAAACGCAAGAAATATACTAGAGAAGACTTCATCGCAAGAAGACATGGGAAGGAAAGAGAACCATGGGTACAGAAACCCATGCCCTTTCCAGGTAAGTCTCTCAAAACTAAAGAAGAAGAGCATTATAATAAGGTTTGTGAGTGCATGAAACCTCTTTTTCTTCAAATTCCTTTGACTGATGCTATTAAGTTACCTCCTTACTCGAGATATATGAAAGATATTGTTACTAATAAAAGAAAAGTTCCTAATGAAGCAATATCTACTATGCTTGCTAACTACTCTTTTAGTGGCAAGATTCCTGAGAAGCTTGGTGATCCAGGTATACCCACCATTCCTTGCTCCATAAAGAATAATTATGTCAGGACTGATCTATGTGATCTGGGAGCAGGAGTGAGTGTTATGCCTTTTTCTCTTTACAAGAGACTTTGTTTAGAAAAACTAATCCCTACAGATATCTCTCTTCAGATGGCTGACAAGTCAACAGCCGTTCCCATTGGTATTTGTGAGGATGTTCCCGTTGAAGTTGCTAATTATTTAATCCCTACTTGTTTTATTGTGCTTGACATGCCCGAGGATGGGAGCATGTCTATTATTCTTGGTAGACCTTTTCTTAACACCGCAGGTGCTATTATTGATTGCAATAATGGAAAGGTTACTTTTAATGTGAATGATAAAGAACACACGACGTATTTTCCGAAGAAGATTGACAAAAGGCATGGCCTCAACTCTATAGAGAATATCGAGACCGTGAAGATTGGTGAGTGGGATTGTCTTCTACATGTGCACCACAAATACAAAACCATTATGGTGGGGACAATATCCATTAAAGTAAAGGTACCATGAATGCTTCCTAGTAAGTGAAACTTTTTGCTCTATGTATTGCTAATTTGGTAGTTGGACTTGATCAACCTTGCTATTAGATGAGTTTTATATAAATAAAAGTAGAGGTTGTTATGTTTGCATTTCTTTTATCTTTATCTTTCTTTCTGTACCAAGTTTATATGTTTTTGAAGCTTCACAATTCTAATCACTGCTTCACGTTTTCAGAAAGTTTCGCAGCTTTTTGAACTTCGAAATTTTTTCAACAGTGAAGTTTTCAGAAAAATTCCAGAAAAATTATATAAAAAAAATTCCATGCCGGGAGTGACCCCGAGGCACCTGGGGCTGACCAAGGGGGGCCACCAGTGGCCCATGCGGCCAGCTTTCGCAGCCTGCCCCCTGGCCGCGCCCACCGAGCGTCTGGGGCCCACAGGCCCCACCTCCAGGTATGTCTTCTTCCCCCTTCCTCCTCTCTCTCCAAAAACACTAGTTCTTCTCCAGTTCTTGTGATTCTTGCTGTTCTTGGAGGCGATTTTCGATCTCTCTCTACAACCCATCATTCGAGCTGAGATTTTGAGAAAATACTCCCTGGTATGTAAATCCTTCACCCCTCCAATTAGATTTTTGATTGGTGGCTTCGTTTGTGAGTATTTAGTAGCTCTTGGTGCTGTTCATATGAGCTTGCATGCATGTGTAGAAATTTATTTTCCAAGTTTTGATGCAAGTTTATGCCTTTGGTAAGAGGGTAGAGTAGTTTGCCTCAACTCACCTTGTTTAAATCCTTGTTTTTGTGAATTGTAATTTTTTTCCAGAAATGAGTTTCTTTGGAAAACCAAAAGGATGGCTTGGGAAGAAGAAGCCTGAGCGTTCCGATCGAGTTACTAGAGCTGCAGCTTCACCCTCAGCAGTTAGGGTGAGCTGCAATGAAGATCATGTTCCCCTGGAGTTGTTGGAAGACACAAGTCCAGCATGCGCAATGATGTATCCGTGCGATGATTTTCTTACAGCTGCAGGAATTAAAGAGGAATTTTATGGCCTTTGTGCCAATGCAGGTTTGACACGGCTAGCATTATGCCGTGTTGTACAATACAAAAAGCTTACCTCCTGCTTTGTTAACGGTTTTTGTTATAACCATGATGCTGGAACCGTCGAGTTCAAACTTTATAATAGTCTCATAACCATGTCTTTGGCGCAGTTTTGTGATATAATAGGTGTGCCGAACGTTGGTCAGGCAACGAAGATGAACATGCAACCTTCCGGGTTGAGGACTCTCTTCAACTCCCTTTGTTGCCAGGAGGAGACCGACATTCGGCGTACGAAGATTTCCAGCATTCAGTCTCCACACCTAAGGTATTTTGCGTATTTTTTTGCTAGAGGGGTGTTAGCTCGTGACAACACGAGCAATGGATCTGCACCAGATTTCGCTATTTATGCGAATGCCCTATCTGATAAGAATGAGTATAATGTGGGTGCCTTGATTGCTCGGCGCCTTGTTACAAATAGTAATAAAGGCGATTTATATGGTGGCGTTTACGCCACACTTATCCTTGAGTCTCTTGAGCGCACCCCGCATCCTGATGATGTTCCCTTTTCATACGCGAGTCTCGATCTTGCGGCTATGAAGAGGCATAAGTTTGTTACCATGACTTCCCAGTTTGGCAACCTTGATTATATTTTGAGGTTTGAAAGGACCATTACTCGTGAGATCCGTCTACCTGCACCACTTTTGTTTGATAGCACTCGCAGGAACGTATGGTCCTTCAACGAGATTCAGTTCAATGAGTTCATGGCTCATTACCAGCCGCATAACCCCATGGAGGGGGTTGTGCCCGATGAGGAGGAGCATGGTGAGTTCCCACCTTTCCAGGGAGAGACCTTCACCGAGAAGGGCGAGGGGTCTTCTTCCTCTTGGAGCGCAGGGCATTCCTCATGGGAGGACCCGAGGACTTCGGTGTACGCACCGGAGGGCTCATACGACTCCTGGACTCACCATTACCCCGGAGCAGGAGGCTCCTGGGGGCAGTAGCTGCTACCAACTTAGGCCAAAAGGCTAAGCTTGGGGGAGTACGTGCCCTTCTGACCTTTCCATTGTATTATCCGTTTTCATTTTGTTCGCTTTGATCTTTTCGAAGTTTTTGCCCATTCTTCTTTGTTCTTTTATTCTGCAAAAACAACAAAAAGATTTCTATTTTCTTTTTCTTTCGCTAAATCTTTGAAAAAACCCAAAAATATTTTCTTTTCTCTCTTTAGTTTGCTTTGTTGTAGAGTTCAGCTCGAGTCCGTGATGGCTTTTCCTACGTTCAACCGTGCAAGCGACAAGGCAGTTATGACGAAGATCGACGAAAGGAATGCAACAAGAAAACCGGTATGAACTCTTTTTGTTTCTACTTTTGTACATATGCTTGTACTTATGATTAGAGACCAGCTTGTAGCGACATAGTGCTATGTTTACAATGCTTTCCCAGTGTTCATGCTTTCCTTGTGGCTAATCTCAAATAGCTAGAGTACATAATGTGTTGTTGAAATGATTTACATGCTTTGCATTGTTCATGGTTTGGCATACTGAAGTGGTATTTCCCTTTGGAGAATTCTTGGATTGACTTGGAACATGCTTACACATGTTTATGACTGAAAATTCTACTATGCCTTGATGATCTTTGAATTTTAGAATAGTTATATCATTTTCATGCCCAATTCAATGTTACTTTGTCGCTCTGCATAATTATGAAAGTTATTTCTCTCTAGTTGGTCGTTTCCCAGTCTTTTGCTAGCCTTCGCTCGCACCAAGAGGATTTCTGTTTGTGCATCCAAAATCCTTGTACCAGTTTTTCCATATGAGTCCACCATACCTTCCTATGTGGTATTTACCGGCCATCCTAACGAAGACTTTCTTGTACCATCTTGAAACTATTCAAAAATAGTACTCCTATTATATGCCTCTGCTTCAGCTCATGAGGAAGTAGTAGGTAATTCATGATCGTCTTGTGTTAGACATGTTTTATTCCGGGATTGCATGTCTAATCTGCAAACCCCTAATACAAGGAGGGACTGGCATGAGTGCGCCCAGCTCACAAAAGATAATCACAACCAACAAACCCTCCTTCACGCTTTGTCTATGAGAAATCAGAAAACTTTGACAGTGATAAACAAAGGCGATTAAGGGGATGTGACCGTCTCCATCTTGGGAGCCGTTCCTCGAAACATGTCTAGCGTAAGAGGTGATTGAGTTGTCTACTAGCATTCGTTGACAAACCATGCACCTCCCAAAACACTTTTTATTTCTGTTTTCAAGACCAAGAGCTCTGGTACAAGTTTAGTTTTTGCTTCCAACCACGGGTTTTCAACATTTCCATCAAACTCCACGGTTCGAGAGTCTCCACCTTCTTTCATCAAAGCACCAACTAGGAGAGCATAATTGTCATTCTGAGTTTAATGTGCATTGTCCCAAAGTATTACATTGTCTTTTGCATGATTGTGGTATCACTTATTCTGAAGTTCTCAGTTCTAGTCTCCTTTAAAATTCCGGAGGAGTTTCTGCATTTATGTTTTGCTTCACTCATGGAGGCTAGCGAAGTACCACTCTAGTATGTTCAAGCTTTGTGCATTGTAATCTTGTCTTGATTTTCAGTAGCATATTATTTACTTTTAGTTGTTTGTGATTGATCACTTGAAAGAAGGATTGCTTCGTGCATTGTCCTCATAGCATTGTTTTGATACTCGCTAAATTCTTTTCGTAGTAAATGCTTATATACATTCATTGAAGCAAAAGAGTTTGTCAAAGTTTTCTTTGTCGCGTTCAGTTCGTTGCACTGAATTGCTTGAGGACAAGCAATATGCTAAGCTTGGGGGAGTTGATACGTCTCAAACGTATCTACTTTTCCAAACACTTCTGCTATTGTTTTGCCCTCATTCTTGCATGATTTGGACGAAACTAACCCGGACTAACGCTTTTTTCAGCAGAGCTGCCTGTATGGTTTTATTGTGCGCAGGAAAATGCATTTTTAGGTGTCTTAGAAAATTCTAGGAAAAATCACAGAAAATCCATGCACCCGAAGGGCCACTGTGCCAGAAGTTGGACCAGAGGGCATCCAAGGGGCCCCCAGGCGCCCCCCTGGCGCAGCCAGGAGTGGGCCGCGCCCTCTGGCCGCCTGGGGGCTTCCCCCTCCTCTGGTTCCCTACCGAGGCTCCTATTTATTCCCGTGACGGAGAAATCCCGAAAAAAAGTCGTTTTCCCAATTCGCGTCGCAGAGCCACCGCCACCCTCTGTTCTTCTTCGGGAGGGCTAATATGGAGGTTGTTTTCGCCTCCGGTGAGGGGAGATCATCGCCATCGTCATCATCATCACCACTCCATCCTCCCTCCATGACTTCTCCATCCATGTGTGAGTAATTCCCTACTGTAGGCAAAGGGGATGGTAGGGATTGGATGAGTTAGATCATGTAATAGTTTATCAGATTGTTGGGGGCATGTTGCCTATCATCTAGATTGTTGTTTATCATCTCTGCTTCAACTTGTTGCTCTTAATGCTTGTCACTTTGGGCCCGAGTGCCATGATTTCAGATCGGAACCCTATGTGTTTGCATGAATATATTTGTGTTCTTGATCCTATCTATGAGTTGTTTGCACCTGTTATAGTCCGGAACCGGCGATCCCAAAGGTGACAGCTTGGGACACCAAAGGGGATGGACTATAGTTTGAGGATCCCATGTATCCATTGATTGTTAATGCTTTGTTCTGGTGCTCTTTGACAGGAGCACCTTAATCTCCATAAGTTCCTTTTGGCCCTGTTCGTAGCGGGATGGTAGGACAAAAGATGTTGTGCAAGTTCTTATTGCAAGCACGTACAACTACCTGTGGGGTACATGCCTGGTGTTTGATTTATGCCTAGATGATCATTGCTTTTCTGTGTGCCTTGCCCCAAGTTAAATACATGATGTGCCTTATCCATGCAGCGCCCAACCATCCATCTCCTTAGCCTACAGTGTTTTTAATTCTGCTGGTTACTAGTTGTTTACTTTTGCTGTCTTACTGTCGCTATTTCACCACCACTATTTCCGTTGCTATCATCACTTCCATATCGCAGTTACTACTAATATCTTGTTGCAAGTAAGTGTATCTCAGGTGCGGTGGAATTGACAACTCCACTGTTAAAGCTTGTGGATATTCTTTGGCTCCCCTTGAGTCGAATATATAAATTGGGTTATTCTTACCCGCGAAGACTATCTCGATCCCCTGCAGTTGTGGGTTATCACCCATGCTTTTGAGCCTCTTACTTTCTTTTGTAGCATAGTTAGCATTGCAGTGCGTTTATAATCCTGTCGATTGCCCATCTGTAATTTGTTTACCTCGCATAGAATTTTTATCGTCTTTTGGGAGAGAGACATCACTAGTGAACATCACGGGACCCCGGTCCATATTCTCATCATTGTTTACACGCTCATTTACTTTTCAGCTTTTACTTTTAGTTGCTATCATTATCATTATCCCTTGTGTTTTGATCCTTTGTAAACAACAAGACCAGAGAGATTGACAACCTCTCTGAACTTCGTTGGGAGCAAAGTTATTTGTGTCTGTGTGCAGGTCCAGGTCAAGGAAGCAACTTTTGTCTAAAAGAGTGCCATTGTTTCCTTGCCACCTTCTTATCATTGCCGGAGTCCTACTGGAGACAATCTTAAAACCTCGGTATCTTCACCGAGGGAAAATTGCCGCTACACTGCATCTCACCTTCCACTTGGGGTAACCAACGAAGGGCGAGAAGCAATTATCCTCTCTCGCGTATCATTAACCAACGAGGGGCGAGAGGTATTTCCTTGCTAGCATCAAGCAATTTCTGGTGCCGTTGCCGGGGACTCCAATCTTCATGATAGGGGAGTTGCATACTATCTTTTACCTTTGCTTTTTAGTCTTGTTAGTTTACCTTACCGTTTTTATCTTAGTGTCTTTTATCAAAAATCACAAAAAAATTATTTACCTTGCTTTTAGTAGTCCTTTCTGTTTAGTCAAGCATGTTAGTACTTTGTGCTTTGAGGGAATCCGAAGTTCTAGATTTCCATCAAAGGGATGGAGAGAATATGAAGACGACATGGGATAAAATTTTTGATGCACATAGGAGAATTATGCCTTGTATACCTATGAAAATTGTGCTCAGAAATTTCTACCATGGTCTTTCTAAGTGGTGTAAACACTCTGTTGATATTATAGCTGAAGGAGATTTATTAGAGTGTGATGAAGCTAGACCTCTTGATATTATGCATGGTCTATCTAATTATTTTGTTTATGATCGTAGTTTTGATACTGTTATAGATAGACTTTCTAATATTGAAAAGAGAATGGACGCTCTAGACCTGAGGAAGGTAGAGAGACCTAAGCCCAACAAGAAAGACATGTTGGAGATAGATGATGATTGGGAGCTGACAAGGGGGTGACCCCACGACTCCTACTAATGGGCCTACCCGGTGTCATTGAAGGCCCACGGAGCTACCGCCGGATTCACCTTGGCCCGCTAGATGGCACCGACATTGGGAGTCCTCGACTGACAAGGAAGGTGCAGGGACTTGCCGTACAAGCTAGGGTTAGATTTCCTGTAATTGTAGATTGATTCCCCGAGACCTGGTCTACTATATAAAGGCCAGGAAGGGCAACGCATAAAGGGGAGACATCGCCTGTAACCCTAGCCTAGAGCGCATCTTCCTTGGCATCCCCTGTAACTTCTCCACAATCAATATATCGAGCAAGAAGTGTATCCTCCTGTTTGCCGACGAGCTTATCGTCCAACCTGTGTCTTCTCCAACTAGCCCAGGGTCCCTAACCATGGGACTTGCCGGGGCCGATCCTCGACAATTGGCGCCGACCGTGGGGACTACACAGGTTGGAATTACGATCTCGGCGGTCCCATCTTCAGCAAATTGCAACTCAAGGGCAAGAGCCGGACCCAATCCACTCAAAGGATTCAAGGTCACGGCAAACATCTTCGCCGTCCCAGCAGTCTCGATCGAGTCGCAACCGTATCAGACCCAGTACAGTGGAGGCAACCAAACACGGCATCAACAACGAAGGAACCAACGACCCAGAAGAGCCGCAAGGAACCCCTACGCAGGATTCCCACTCGAGGAGGCGCGACGTGCGGCAGGAGACCCGCAGGTCTTTCGACGGCCCACCACCACCCGGGCACCCGCCGAGCATCACGATGATGGCTACGAGCCTGACACCAGCAACCAAGAATATCGCTGCCAAAGGAGGAATCGATGACCCAGGAAGCGTTCCAGGGAGATCTGCAACGAGGACAAACTCTGCAAGCCGCACGACGCAGTCGAGGAGCCAAGGGCCATCCGGCGAACCGCCACGCGGGCACTCAACGACAGCCAAGACAGCGACTCGGAGACACCAGTCGGCGAATACTACGACCCGGAGCGAAGGCCGGACGAATTCGCCAACCTCATCAAGCATCAGGACACAATTCGAGGAATCGAAACAGACCCCCGATTCTACGAACGCCCGGAGCATGTCTTCACAATCTCAAGGAGGAAGAGGCACGGCGGGTCAAGCAAACTTACGGTCAGAGAACAGCTTGCAGGACCCTGCACAATTCACAACTTTGAAGACGAATGGGGGCGCATCAGATCCAACCACACCCTGGGAGAATGTCTCCTATTCAACGAGCTGGCCGACGACCTCAGGAACGAAAAACGCAAAGGAGTCAAGCGCGCTCGAGAGCTCGAGCAATCGCCACCACCAAGCCACGAAGGTCGTCGCAGCCCGCCGCATGGGCAGGTGCTCATGATACAGGAAAGCAGGGTGCCACAAGTGCGGTGTGATGCCTACACCCAGCAGGCTGCAGCAACCGAGAACATGAAACCAGTGGAAACCTACCAACTGCACGACGCGGAGACCATCATCACATTCTCACAGGACGACCACCCGCCAGCCATACCAAGACCAGGTCACGCGCCTCTCGTGCTCGACGCACAAATCGGAGGATATGACATGGATAGGGTTTTCATGGACGGAGGCAGCAGCATGAACATCATCTTCGCAAGAACCCTGCATAAAATGCTGACCCTTCGGTCGGTATGGAAGAAGTCAAGCACCGTACTAAACGGCGTAGTACCTGGAGAAGCAGCAACATCACTCGGATCAATCGAGCTTGAGGTTGTCTTTGGCAACCGACGCAATTTCGCCAAGCACGTCCTCGAGTTCGAGGTGCTCGACTGGCCATCTCAATACCACGCCATATTGGGACGACCAGCGTTTGCGCAGTTCATGGCAGTACCACACTACGCCTATCTCAAGCTCAAGATGCCAGGCTCAACAGGAGTCCTCATGATCAGCGGAAGCTTCATCCAGTCAGACCAATGCAACCGCGATTTCCACAAAACCTCCGACACACTAGGAGCGGACCAAGAACTGAGAGAAATAGTCATGGTCGTCGACAAGAAAATCTTCCCATTGGCAAGCCGCAGCGAGTCAAAGGAGTATGGTCCTATCTTCAGCATCGACGGCGACACGGTCACGCACCAAGTACACCCGACGGACCTAGATAAAACAGTCCGCGTGTACGCCCACCTACCAGAGGAACAAGCGACTGCTCTAGTGGCTCTCCTTCGAGACGAGTGGAAGACATTCGCCTGGTGCCCAGCCGACATGCCTGGCATACCACGCGAATTCGCAAAACACGCCCTAAACATCAAACCAAACACGAAACTAGTAAAGCAAGCTCTGAGACGATTCTCGGAGCCCAAGCGTAGGGCAATCGGAGAAGAAGTCAACCGATTGCTCGACGCCCAGTTCATCCGAGAAACCAAGAAGGCCACTTGGATAGCAAACCCAGTGCTTGTGCCCAAGAAGGACACGGACGTATTGCGCATGTGCGTCGACTACGGGCCAGTGAACAAGCACTGCCCGAAAGACCACTTTCCCCTGCCAAGGATCGACCAAATAATTGATTCGACTGCGGGATGCGATCTGCTTTCCTTTCTGGATGCATATTCGGGATACAACCAGATCAGGATGAAAGAAGAAGACGAAGAGCACACCTCATTCATCACACCTTACGGTGTATTATGTTACAAGACCATGCCCTTCGGGCTGAAGAACGCAGGTGCCACATACCAGCGGATGATGCAAGCCTGCCTAAAGGAGCAAATCGGGAGGAACGTACAGGTGTACGTAGACGATATCGTTATCAAGACCTACAAAGCAGACACGCTACTCGACGACCTGCGCGAAACCTTCGCAGCACTCAACAAATACAGGATCAAACTGAATCCAAAGAAGTGCGCTTTCGGCGTACTGGCCGGGAAACTGCTCGGTTACATGGTCTCCGCCCGAGGAATCGAAGAAAACCCCGAGAAGGTCCAAGCCATTGCCAAGATGCAAGAGCCGACTGACATAAAAGGAGTACAGCAGCTAACTGGAAGACTCGCAGCACTAAGCCGCTTCATCAGCCGGCTAGGGGAACGCAAGCTGCCCTTCTACCAACTAAGAAGGAAAGGAGAAAAATTCGAGTGGACAGTGGAAGCCCGCCAAGCGTTCGCGGACCTCAAAAAGACGCTCTCAACCCCACCAGTTCTGGCGGTACGCAGGGACAAAGAGAAACTCTACCTCTACATAGCAGCACGTAGCAGCGTAGTAAGCACGACACTCGTCGTCGAACGCATGGAAGAAGGCAAAGTCCAAAGCATACAAAGGCCAATCTACTACCTCAGCATGCTACTGAACAAGTCCCAGCAGCGATATCCACACTACCAGAAGTTACTGCTGGCCGTCATCATGACTTCACAGAAGGTATCACACTACTTCGACGAGCACCCGATCACCATAGTGAGCAACGCCCCACTCGCGGACATTCTGAACAACCCGGGAGCAACTGGATGAGTCGCCGAGTGGAACATAGAGCTCAGCCCACGAGATCTACAGTTCAAGCACCCAACAGCAATCAAAGCCCAAGTACTCCCAGACTTCCTGGTCGAGTGGGCAGAGGTCCAAACACCAGGATCCCCGGATCTGTCGAACTCATGGTCAATGTTTTTCGACGGATCGAAAAGACAACAAGGAGCAGGAGCAGGAGTCGTCCTACTCTCCACCAAAGGAACGAAGCTGAAGTACATCCTCCAGATAAATTTCAGCCACGCATCCAACAACGAAGCAGAGTACGAGGCACTCCTCCACGGCATGCGCATGGCCAAAACATGCGGAGCCACCCGCCTCATCATCCACGGGGACTCCAATCTCGTCGTCCAGCAGGCGATGAGAAATTGCAACGCCCTAGCCGACAACATGGCAGCTTATCAGAAACTCTACAACGAACTCGAAGGGAGTTTCGACGGCTGCGAGCTCAACTACATCACCAGGGCCAACAACACGGAGGCGGACGAGTTCGCAAACATCGGATCGACCCGAGGACCAATACCACCCGGAGTTTTCCTGGAAAGCATCAGCCAAAGGTCCATCAAAACACCGGCGGTGGCACTCGGGACAATCGAGGAAGAAGAGGACGCAACAGACCCTGCGCAGGTGGCATCAGCAAGCCCGTCAGAAGGCACCGGCACCAGCACACCCGACGGCACAGCAGCAGACGAGCTCGACGGACCATCCTGGGAAAAACCATTCCTTCGGTTCATAATCGAGGGAACGCTACCGCAAGACGTGGCCGAAGCACGACGCATTAGCAGACGCTCCAAAGCGTTCACGGTGATCAACAGACAGTTGTACAAGCGCAGCATCACGCAAATACTACAAAAGGGCATCGAAGAGGAAGACGGCAAAGCCCTACTCCTCGAAATCCACGAGGGCACATGCGGGCACCACGCAAGCAGTCGAGCACTCGTGTCCAAGGCATTCCGAGCGGGATTCTACTGGCCCACAGCTATGAAAAACGCAGAGGACATAGTGCGGCGCTGTGTCGCCTGCCAGAAATTCGCTAACAGGCCGCACGCCCCGGCCTCAGAGCTCAAGACCATAGAATTATCCTGGCCATTCGCCACCTGGGGACTCGACATGGTCGGCCCACTCAAGAAATCATCAAAAGGAGGAAGGACACATCTACTGGTCGCAGTCGACAATTTCACCAAGTGGATCGAAGCAGTGCCAATCACTAGTTCCACCGCCCTCACGGCCGTGAACTTCATCAAGTCAATAATCTTCAGATTCGGAGTGCCACACAACATCATCACAGACAATGGCACAAATTTCACAGTTGCCGAATTCCAGAACTTCTGCGAAGAACTAGGCATTAAAATAAACTACGCGTCAGTCGCGCACCCGCAATCCAACGGCCAGGTGGAGAAAGCAAACGGTCTCGTATGTGGAGGACTCAAGAAACGGCTCCTCGCACCACTCGAGCAGGCCGCCGGAAACTGGGTAGAAGAGCTCCCCGCAGTACTTTGGAGCCTACGGACCACGCCAAATACTGCGACCCAATTCACACCGTTCTTTATGGTTTACGGGGCCGAAGCAGTACTACCACATGACCTCAAGTTCGAAGCCCCTCGGGTCACGGGGTACGAAGAAGAGGAAGCAGAGGAAGCACTCCAAGACAACAAAAACACAGTCGACGAGGCAAGAGACGTAGCCCTTTCAAAGTCAGAAGGATACCAGGACAAGCTGCGCACTTACCAAAGCAGCCGCCTTCGAACGAGAACCTTCAACAAAGGGGACCTAGTACTACGACTGATACAAGAGAAGGTCCACAAATTAGCCCCCCAATGGGAAGGCCCATTCATAGTATCAAAAGTCACCGGAGGCGGCGCCTACAGGCTAAAGAACCCAAAGACGGACGAAGATGTGGGCAATCCATGGAATGTCGCAAACCTGCGACTGTTCTACCCTTAGCATCAATTGGTTGGACATGAACGGCAACTCATGTAACCACTCGACCGCAATAAAGCATATGTTTCCCAAACATTACCATCTTTCAAACAAAGCACTCGGGGGCTTAAGAAAAATCCCCCCGAGCCCTGCTATCGCCTACGCGATCTTACATCAAAAAGCACTCGGGGGCTTAAGAAGAATCCCCCCGAGCCCTGCTATCGCCTACGCGATCTTACATCAAAAAGCACACGGGGGCTTAAGAAAAATCCCCCCGAGCCCTGCTATCGCCTACGCGATCTTACATCAAAAAGCACTCGGGGGCTTAAGAAGAATCCCCCCGAGCCCTGCTATCGCCTACGCGATCCTACATCAAAAAGCACTCGGGGCTTAAGAAAAATCCCCCCGAGCCCTGCTATCGCCTACGCGATCCTACATCAAAAAGCACTCGGGGGCTTAAGAAAAATCCCCCCGAGCCCTGCTATCGCCTACGCGATCTTACATCAAAAAGCACTCGGGGGCTTAAGAAAAATCCCCCCGAGCCCTGCTATCGCCTACGTCATCTTACAAAAAAAAAGCACTCGGGGGCTTAAGAAAAATCCCCCCGAGCCCTGCTATCGCCTACGCGATCTTACAAAAAAAAAGCACTCGGGGGCTTAAGAAAAATCCCTCCGAGCCCTGCTATCGCCTACGCGATCTTACATCAAAAAGCACTCGGGGGCTTAAGAAAAATCCCCCCGAGCCCTGCTATCGCCTACGCGATCTTACGCAAAAAAGCACTCGGGGGCTTAAGAAAAATCCCCCCGAGCACGCCATCGCCCACGTGATTCAACACTTGAAAACTGGAATCACCATAGCAACAAACAGGAGTACCCAAAGCTTTCACAAACGACAACGTCTACATCTTCGCCACAGCAAAATAAGAGGATTAATGCCGAAGCTCATCACGCAAAGTTCATATTAGCCTACGTCCGACTCCCCGACTCAAACGTAGCCTCGGGGGCTACTCCCATCGGGAGCGCTGAAGCGCACCCAATAGAGTTTAAACAAGCAGGCCACAGCCAGCTGCACCTGCGAAAGGACACTAGACTCGCAAAGAGTGTAGTCAGCACTATCTCCAACTTCACCCCGGCGAAGATCAAACCGCATCTGCTCCAAGGATGGCGCCAAAGGAAATAGGCCAAGTTTCTCTCAGCCTACGCTCGACTCTACAACTCGAACGAAGCCTCGGGGGCTACTCCCATCGGGAGCGCTGACACGCACCCGATAGAATCTACGTCCAAAAGTAGTACACCAGGAGGAGCCGAGCACATTTCAAGCAGTTAAGACACAGCAGAAGGAGTCGACGACCTGGCACAGTCGAGTGCATAATGTTGGAAAGACTGGAGGCAAACCACTTTACTCAAAACAGCCTGAAACATAACTTGGACACAAAGACTCAGTTACATTTGGATAGAAGGCAGCTCCTACTACAAGAGGGAATTAGCCAAGGAATTACGACTTCTACATGTGTGCCCATGAAGTACACGACTACATTACAAGGACATCAACACAGATAACGGGAGGAAAAGGGACTCGTGGAGGATGTCAATGACATAACAAAAGGTGAAGCTCGAGTTATTTCTCGATGCTCCACCAACCTCTTCTCCAGCTCCACGAGTTTCTTCTTCAACCCCTCTGCAGCAGCAGCACCACCAGCTTCTTCTCTAGCTGTAGCCACACAGCCGTCGAAGAAGAGCCGTCGTCAGCCCTACGAAGCCCCTTGGCGTGCTCTCTTGGTCGAAGGCTTGACGTCGACGTCCTTGCCAGAGCTGGCCACCAAGTCATCACCACCAGAGGAGCTCCTGGAAGACGGAGTCGAAGAAGAAGAAGGCGTAGCACCCCCCGACCTTGTGGAAATGTCGCTGCTTGACTCCTGAGTTTGCGGGTCCATGTTGTTTCCGCTCAGATCAAAAGCACAGACGGCAACAACGCTCTCACCATGAAATCGACAGCAAAGAACATCGCCATCGCGCAGACCCAAACAGCGAGAAAACGAACTCCAACCAGACCCAAGAAAGACCAAGCGGGAACGGTCAAACTCCAAATCGACGTAGGAGGGAGCTCGATCGTTCCCCTGAAGACGCAGAAGCAAGCCATCCAAACCAAGATCGACCACAATGGCAGAAAAAGAGGGAGGAAGAAGAACGCGAGTGGCACTAAGGCCACGAACGCGCAACAAGAATTCATGCTGCCAAAAGCCCTCTGCAGAAGAAGAAAGAAGGTGGTAGCAAAGTTCGACCACCGCGTCCAGAACGAGGAGTACATCCACCTCTACTACGACGGACGCGGCCACGGCCGGAGCCTCGTTTTGGTGTCATGAAAAGTTAGTAAAAGGGAAGTAGAAGAGGAGACAGATGGAGGAAGCAAACCAGGACGAAGCCAATTTATAGTGCAAGGAAGCTCCGACGCGGCAAGGCCAAGCAATGCCCGCACTTAAAACTACGCCGACGCTTCAAAATCCGAGGCCAAAGATGCTCGCCCACGGGGCGCGCTGTTCATACTACCATCAAATCACGCGCGTTGGAAACGCGCGCCTCGGGAACTTAACCGGCGCTGCTAGCACGCCACTGAGCTCATCATTATGACCGGTCAAGATGAAAAGACGGTTCACTGCCAAGCATCTATGACAATAACCACACAGTGACGTGGTTATCCTGACAAAAAAAAAGCAGAAGACCAACCAACGTCTTGTCACATGCAAAAGCGTATCAGGTACCTACCGAAGCCTAGAGATTTTATCAGATCTTTTTCCAACAAAGCAAAAAAATCTCACTCCCATCGGGAGTTGCCCATCTCGAGAGTCACCAGGTGTTCACTCATCTGAAGATCAACAAGGTGCTCGAGTGATCACTCGCCCACACTAGAGTTACAGGTGCTCCCTCACCTATGGATCCACAAGGTGCTCGAGTGACCACTCGCACCCTTGAGAGTCTCGGGTGCTCCCTCACCTCTGAAAGAAAACTCAAACAGCTTTCGAGTAATTATTCGTAGAAGGATTCCTCGCCTGAGCACTCGGAACAAGCTCCGCGAGTGAGATGAGTGAACAGCTCGCTTGATGATTTGTTCCAAGTGGGTGAAATGCTATAAGGCTCCGCGCCTCAAAAACACACCTATTCCTGGAACCATGACACACTGTGCCTAGATGCCACGCAAGATTAGCGTGTAGGTAAGACCCCGCTGCAAAGTTCGGCCGGGCTGGGACTTGCCGAAGAGCGATTTCACTCCCAACCTTTCCATGCGCTGCGCATGAAGTATCAAGCCGGGCGGACGCGCCTTAGGCTACGCAACCAGCTGGAGGCAAATGAATACTGTAAGACCTCAAGCGGCCGGACTTTTGCTATGCTCCAGTATCCCAAGCTCATGTCGAGGGACATGGGTTTGATTGGACGATCGTGGTATTTTCCACTAGCGCAATTCACCAAGGCTCGATCCATCGACTGCTTGGGCCCTTTCTGCTTAACATCCCTCGAAACAGGTTTTGTCATGGCCACCATGCTGCCAGCGACCGCGGGTGCACCGCGCATACAAGCCACGGACGTATGAAGACGAACTTGAGTCCCTGCGTGACTCTTCAAGTCCCCCAGGCACTCGGGGGCTACTGACGAGGGGGTGACCCCACAACTCCTACTAATGGGCCTACCCGGTGTCATTGAAGGCCCACGGAGCTACCGCCGGATTCACCTTGGCCTGCTAGATGGCACCGACAGAGGGAGTCCTCGACTGACAAGGAAGGTGCAGGGACTTGCCGTACAATCTAGGGTTAGATTTCCTGTAATTGTAGATTGATTCCCCGAGACCTGGTCTACTATATAAAGGCCAGGAGGGGAAACGCATAAAGGGGAGACATCGCCTGTAACCCTAGCCTAGAGCGCATCTGCCTTGGCATCCCTTGTAACTTCTCCACAATCAATATATCGAGCAGGAAGTGTATCCTCCTGTTTGCCGACGAGCTTATCGTCCAACCTGTGTCTTCTGCAACTAGCCCAGGGTCCCTAACCATGGGACTTGCCGGGGCCGATCCTCGATAGGAGCCTTTTGTTAGAATGAACTTGTTGAAAATAAATTTGAAGATTTTTATGATTCAGATGATCTCGGGGACCTTTGATTCTTCTTTTTTCTTCTTCCCTAGCTTAAAGGCGTAAAAGAAAGCGCTTCTTGGGAGGCAACCCAAGATATTTTTCTTCTGTTTTTAGTGGTCTTGATGATTGTTAATACTATAGCAACATCATTGTATCTTTATTTTCAAGCTTTGTGCCAAGTTTAGCCTCCGATTGGAAGAAAGTTTAAAAGTTGTGACATGCTGTCTAGAAAATAGATTATGTCCGTGGACGAAAAAATTCACGATAAATCACCAGATCATCTTTTTATCTGAATTGTTTTGGCAGCTGTCGGGACCCGGCGTTAGCGTATGCAAGCCTCGCTAAAACACAATCATATGGAGAGCCGAGAACCGTACCCACTTGTTTAAGCAGACAAGGCCAAGCACAGAACGTTCTCAGAAAGCATCGAACGTGAGGGGCATCCCATTCAGGCCGGATGATCCACTGAGATGGGTCCTCCTCGTCCGCACACAAGTCTAATTGATATGGGTGGTGAACTCCCATACTCATAGACAAGTCGCCTCAACCATACTATCGATTTTATTACAACCCTTACATAGACTTACTCCAGCCCGATCACTTAGTCGGGGTCTAGGGCGGGCTCGATCATACATCAAAGTGTGCACGAGACAGAGTCTCGAACAATCGCATCGCGATGCCCCAAGCTGCGCACATCTAAGGGCCACTTGGTGTATAAAAGACCGCCAGCCAGATCACAACTAAGGTCTCGAAAACCCATACAAAGACATGCATGTTATAAACATACACACAGCACACATGCCTTGTATGAACAGCAGGTATCATTGCAATTCTCTACAAAGTATACACTTTATTAATAACTCTTACAGAGTGCACACAGAGATCACAAGTCTGTGATCCAACATTACATCAAACATGCGGAAGCAAAGAAGGTCTGAGTACAGACAAGTTTAACAAATGCTTAGAGAAGCCTTATCTAAAAACAAGCCCTCCACGAGGGAACCAGTCGTCTGACTGGGACTACACTAGCTTGGTCTTGGTCTGAGTCTTCAATCTTCGAGCTTCGGGTAGAAGCCACCATCGGGTTCGGTGGTTTCATCTAAAACATAGAATAAGAAAACGTGAGTACAAAGTCGTACTCAGCAAGACTTACATAGGAGCTATACTACTCATGCTCAGGTATCAAGGTAAAGGTAGGTGGGTTTGTAATGCAGAAAACTTTGACTTGGCTATCCTGTACTACGACTACATAGAGTTGAGATGAGAGGCGCACACGAGTCCATCTAATCTTGATCACCAATCAATACACAACCAAGGATCCTTCCTCGACTTCCCCATGAAGAAGCAACCCAAAGCACTCACACTTATCTTGCGATTTTTAGAGTATCCATTTGAGTTGTCTAATAATCAAGTAAAGATCTCCAAGTAGTCCATAACCGTGGACACGGCTATTCGAATAGTTCATTAACCCTGCAGGGGTGAACTTCTTCACATACGTAGCTACCACTTATCGCCTAGAACTTGTCTCCTTCAAGCGGTGTCGGCGAGGATAGTACCACGACACTTACCTCACGGCTCCAACTCTAGTCCAGGGAATCTCCTATCTGAGTTGTACCCCAATCGGGAATCCGGCCGGGGTTTCCGTTCAGGACCCAGATGATGTATGGACGGTCCGACAAGCCCACCTCGACGGATGGTGCTGCGCTTGCCTAAAACCGTGCTACGTTATGAAAGCAAATAGAATAAAGTTAACCCATGTGAATCCTGGACCCTAGTAGGGGTGAGTTAATAGGTCGAGAGGGGTCAATGAGCCCAACATGTGGTAGTAATCTGTGTCTTGGATCACAACACAAGAACTCGGGGCCTAGGGCAGTGTAAATGAGACAACCCACTGTGTACTCCTACACAGCCTCTCATTGTTCACTTATTTTAGGGTGACTTCAACAACACGTTACCACCTTGTTGCATGTGTTCACTACCATCCCGATACATCACCCAGATGGATCAACTTCATTGCAAACAACTCTAGCATGGCATAGCATAACATGGATGAAGGGCCACATGATGAACACAAACAATCTTGTATCTGCTAGGTTGAGGTTTGCTTAATACTGTGGAAACAATGATAGGTCATGCAAAGGATAGGTTCAACTAGCGATATAATGGTAACATGTGAATCACCTAATCATGCATAAGAGAACAAGAGGGAAACTAGGTTTTATAGATATGATCAAAGGGGGTTTGCTTGCCTTATTGTCGAGACTCGAGGGTGCCACTCTTCGAAGAAACAAGAACTACGTCCGACGATGGATCTATCGAGAAGAAGAAAACACCGAGACAAAAAAGTATAAACATCACATTGCAATGCACATTCAAGAATGAAACATGGCATGGTACTGATGTGATCTAGGTTCAATTTGCAACAAGTTAATTGAAGTTGATTTGAATAAGAAATTCAAATTCAAACTCCAAATGTGGTTCAATTAGCCAAAGTTACATTTGCTAATGTTTGGATAAGGTAAACCATGTTTTCATGTGTATGATATGCCTCTGATGTTCATGTGATAAGGTTGGCATTGCAAAGATTTAATTTGAAATGATTTAAACATTTATTTTGAATTCTTCCAAATAACCCAAATAGCTAAATGCTACTGGTCCATCACCATAGATGTGTTTTTCATCTATGAAAGTATGATATTTTCAATCCTTGAATTTTTCTGATGATTTTTCATATATTATTTGTTTGATTTAGAGTTATGGTTTTAAAAGTTATTGAATTTCGAAGATTTAATCATTTTCTGGAAATTCTGCTAAAAAGAAAAAGGATTACTGCGTCAGCATGACATCAGGATGACGTCATGGGGGTGCTGGCCAGTCAACTTGACACGCGGGGCCCATCTGTCATTGACTCTGGTGTTAACTCTGTTTTAATTAAAAATGACAGGGGATTAAGGGGGGCTGGGACCCACATGTCTGTGTGAGAGAGAGAGGGATTAGGAGGGGGTTTAGCCCCTAATGACCCAGCCGACCGGCGTTTAGCCGCCGGCAGCCACAGGACGCAGCGGAGGCACGCCGGAGTGGTGATTCCAGCCACGGGAAGGCACGGGGGGGCACCAAAGTGCTCCCCGTGGCCTCGCGCACCCACTGGTGCATGCCAGCGACCTCTTGGCGGCCTGGAGCCACGACGGCGACGATGGAGCACGCCGGCCGTGCTCGTGCTCGACGGAGCTGGCGACTGGAACCGCGGGGAGGAGAACGGGATTGGGGGAAAACAGCGCCAGCTCACCGTGAGCATGAAGGAGAGGTTGGAGAGCTCGGGGAGGCGTCAGAGGAGGCGTATTTGATGGCGAGGTCCGGTAGCCGGCGACGAAGACGATGAAGGGGACGACGGCCCTCGAGGATCCTTGGTCCAATTGATTGCGCGGGGTGACGAGGACAACAGAGAGGAGCACAAAGGACACGGCCGGGCGGCGTGTAGTCGACGTTGGCCACGGTTGTGCGCACACGGCGGCGACGGCGAGCTTCGGGTCCTCGCGGGAACGCACGGGAGAGAGGGGGGGGGGAAGAACCAGAGGAAGGGGGAAGAACAGGGGGGGCTTCGAGGGGCTCCTCGGCTTGGATAGGGACGAGGGGGAGCTGTTGCGTGGCCTCGGCGGCCACGGCATGCCGGGCACGCAGCTGTGTGCTCGTGCCCGGGGAGAAGACGACAAGAGCCACTAGGCTGGGCTGGGCCAGGCCTGGGGGCTCCAGGTAAGTTGGGCCTCTTTTTCTTTCTCTAATTTTCTTTTTTTCTGCTTTCTGTTTTATTTGTTTTGCTCTGGAAAAAATACCAAAGCATTTTTAAAAAATCCCCAAATATTTATCTTGGACATATGTGGCATACTACTAGCCACTCCCAAGATTTGAAGATTTTTGGAATTCAAATTATTTGAATCCAATTCAAATAGCATTTAAATTTAATTACCAAGCCTCTGTTTGAATATTTGAAAAATCCATGAGCATGGGTTTGACTCCAAATCATTTTTAAAATTATCATACTCATTTATAGGACTTTTCAAAATTGTTTGGAGGAATTTTGGAAAAACTTTTTATATGGCCTTTTATTTAAAATTCTTTTTGAGGCTTTTCCAAATCCCCAATTATTAAATCAAGGAATTTAAACATGATGCAATTATTTCTAGTAATAAGAGCACATACCAAAACTAGGGTTGTGACAACTAGCCCCCACTCAAAAGAATCTCGTCCCGAGATTCAGAAGTAGTCGGGAAGAGGTTGGGGTATTCAACTCGAAGATGATCTTCTCGTTCCCAGGTGGCTTCCTTCTCAGAATGGTTGGACCACTGCACTTTAAGGAACTTGATCTTCTGCCGTCTGGTGGTGCGCTCAGCTTCATCGAGGATACGGACGGGATACTCTCGATATGACAGGTTTTCTTGGAGATCAAGCGTTTCGTGGTCTACTTCGCGGATGGGGTCCTTGAAGCAACGCCTGAGTTGAGATACGTGGAAGACATCGTGAACCTGAGAAAGATGCGGGGGTAGTTCAAGTTGGTAGGCAACTTCTCCACATTTAGCTAGAATGCGAAAGGGGCCTATGTAACGTGGGGCCAATTTTCCTTTGATACCGAAGCGATGGGTTCCCTTCAGAGGAGTAACCCGGAGGTAAGCTTTCTCGTCCAGCTCGTAGCTTTCTGGCCTATGATGACGATCATAGTAGCTTTTCTGACGAGACTGTGCTGTTTTCAATTGCTCACGAACAATGCGAACTTTCTCTTCTGCTTCCTGGATCATATCCGGTCCAAAGAATTTTCTTTCACCGGTTTCTGACCAGTTCAATGGTGTTCGACATTTTCCTCCATAGAGAAATTCAAAGGGTGCCATGCCCAAGCTAGATTGGAAGCTGTTGTTATAAGAAAACTCGGCGAATGGAAGAGATTTCTCCCAACTCTTTCCGAATGAGATAACACGGGCTCTGAGCATGTCTTCGAGAATTTGATTGACTCTTTCTACTTGACCACTTGACTGGGGATGAAAGGCAGTGCTAAAGGAGAGATGGGTTCCCATAGCATTTTGAAAACTTTCCCAAAATCGAGAGGTGAAAAGACTTCCACGGTCTGAATTGATTTCCAAAGGAACACCATGGAGAGAAACGATCCGGGAGACATATAAATCTGCCAACTGGCTAGCAATTATACTCTCGCGAACAGGAAGGAAATGAGAAACTTTGGAAAGACGGTCAATGACCACGAAGATGGCATTGTTTCCCTTCTGAGACTTTGGAAAGCCAGTGATGAAATCCATACTGACTTTATCCCATTTCCACTCAGGAATGGCTAAAGGTTGAAGAGTACCAGCAGGTCTTTGATGCTCTTCTTTCACACGACGACAAGCATCGCACTCAACAAAAAATTGAGCGATTTCTCGCTTCATCCTAGTCCACCAAAATCTCTGGCGTAGATCTTGATACATCTTAGTACTACTAGGATGAATCGAGAGAGGGGTGTCATGAGATTCCTTAAGGATCTGCTGCCTTAGATTCCTATTTTTCGGAACTACCATCCTATTCTCGAAGTACACAGTACCCTCATTGTCTAGGGTAAAACATTTTGCCTTACCGCTAGCAATGTTCTGTTTGATATATCAGATACCTCGAGCACGTTGTTGAACAACTTTGATTTGATCCTCAAGGGTTGGTTTCACAATCAAGGTGGAAAGGAATCCATGAGGAACAATCTCGAGATTGAGCTTTCGAAATTCCTCATAGAGAAGTGGTTGATACTGTTGTAACATGAGGTTGTTACAATACGACTTACGACTTAGTGCATCAGCCATGACATTGGCTTTGCCTCGGGTGTAAGAGATACTCAAGTCGTAATCTTTTATCAACTCTATCCAGCGTCTTTGCCTGAGGTTAAGATCTGGCTGGGTGAACATGTATTTGAGGCTTTGGTGATCGGTATAGATTTCACAACGATTACCAAGGATGTAATGTCGCCAAGTCTTCAGGGCATGAACTACAACAGCGAGTTCAAGATCATGGGTGGGATAGTTTTCTTCATGTGGACGCAACTGGCGTGAAGCATAAGCTACCACATGTCGATCTTGCATAAGTATGCATCCTAACCCTTGCCGTGAAGCATCACAAAATATTTCGAAATCCCTTTTGGTGTCTGGAGGTGCAAGTACGGGTGCAGAAGTCAATCTTCTTTTTAGCTTTTGAAAGCTTTCCTCGCACTTGGGAGTCCATAAGAATTTCTTATCTTTCTTGAGGAGTTCAGTAAGAGGCTTTGCAACTTTAGAAAAGTTCTCGACGAAGCGGCGACAATAGCTTGCTAGGCCGAGAAAACTCCTAACTTGCTTAACCGATTCAGGTGGAGTCCAGTCAAGGACGGCCTGAACTCTCTCGGGATTCACAGCAATGCCTTTTCCAGAAATCACGTGGCCTAAGTAGGTCACTTCTGGTAGCCAAAATTCACACTTGGAGAATTTAGCATAAAGGCGATGCTCTCTAAGTTTCATCAATACCAGCTTAAGATGTTCTGCGTGCTCTTCTTCGTTCTTCGAGTAGATGAGAATGTCATCAAGATAAACCACAACAAATTTATCTAAGTACTCCATGAAGATCGAATTCATCAAGCGCGAGAATGTGGCGGGGGCATTGGTCAAACCGAAGGACATGACGGTGTACTCATAAAGACCATAACGAGTAGTGAAAGCCATTTTGGGAATGTCCTCGTTACTGATTTTGATTTGATGATAACCTAATCTCAAATCCATCTTGGAGAAGACAGAGGATCCAGCAAGTTGATCATAAAGATCATTGATCCTGGGAAGTGGGTACTTGTTCTTTATCGTCGCTAAATTTAGCGGGCGATAGTCTACGCACATCCTTTCTGTTCCATCTTTCTTCGTTACGAACAGAACGGGGCAACCCCATGGCGATGAGCTATGGAGGATGAAGCCTTTTGCGAACGAAGCATCAAGTTGGGTTTTTAGCTCAGCTAACTCATGTGGGGCCATTCTATATGGGCGTCTGGAAATTGGGGCTGTGCCTGGTATAAGATCCACTATGAATTCCACAGACCTGTCGGGTGGCATTCCCAGCCGCTCTTCTGGAAAGACATCCGGAAAGTCACAAACTATCGGAATATCTTCAAGGTTAGGAATGGGATGTTCATTCAACGAATATAGCTGGGTGTCTGAACCTTGAGATGTGAAATGGACTATCTTGCCGGAAGGATGAGTGAGTTGGACTGATTTAGTGGCACAATCAATCTTGGCACGGTGTTTGGACAACCAATCCATACCTAAGATGATATCGATATATGAAGATTTGAGGGCTATGAGAGAAGCAAGGAATACAACATCCTCAACAACAATCTCATTGTCATGACTTACCCTACTGGTACGCCATGTGGTTCCTGGAGTTTTAATCATGAAAGGGGTAGGAAACTCCTCAAATGAAATGTCATGCAGGAGTGCGAACTTTTCAGACAAAAAGGAATGAGAAGCTCCAGAATCAAATAGAATAGAAGCAGGTTTGGAGTTGACAGGAAGTGTACCGAGTACAACCTTAGTATCCTCTTGGGCTTCTTTGATGGTGGCATGGTTCACACGTCCGTATTCAACAATAGTGGACATGGCTTTGGAAGGCTTTGGTGGCTTAGCTTTGGCTTTAGGTTTTGGACGAGGAGGAACATTCTCTTGCAATGAACACTGTCGTGCAATGTGGCCAGGATTACCACACTTGTAGCACAAACGGGTGTTAGGTTGTGGAGTTGCTATGGCAAGCTCTCTACTACCTTTCTGGGCTTTCTTGCTTTGTGGAGATGGTCTTGGAATCAAGTGCAAAGAAAGGGCACTAGTTGGGATCCAAAGTCGACGTTACTGAGAACCCAAACTAGAAGAGGAAGCAAGATCACGATCACGCTTGCGAGACTCTTCAAAGACCTCATTTCCATGCTCAGCTCTGAATGATCTATTGACCAAATCCTCAAAGTTGACGAATTCAAGGAGATTGAGATCATGACGAAGGACAGGGTTAAGTCCCTTGCGGAACCTTGCTTGCTTCTTGGCATCGGTTGATATCTTCTCAGGGGCATAACGAGAAAGACGATTGAACTCAGTCCTGTACTGATGAACAGTCATATTTCCCTGAGATAGGTTGCAGAACTCTTCCCTCTTTCTTTCCATCAGCTCATCCAGAATGTGGTACCCTTGGAAGGCATCACGGAACTCCTTCCAAGTCACTACATGACCATCAGGATGCATTGCAACAAAACTTTCCCACCATTCACCAGCAACACCTTCCAAGAAGTATACCGCGAAAACAACTCGGTCATCGGGAGCAACATGTGCAGTGTCAAGCTTACGCTCGATGGAACGGAGCCAATCATCGGCATAAAGGGGCTCCGATGAACATCGGAAAACTGGCGGGTTCAAAAGGATAAAATCCTGGATGGATATTATCGTATCTCGCTAAATAGAAGTATTCTTCTCAATGAGCTCCAAAAGGCGTGTTTGATCACGTCGATTTCGCTCAGCCTCCATCATGATTTCCGCTGCAGAAGGCGGTGAAGGAGGATCATCATCACCACTTTGATTACCGTGACCAGATTCAACACATCTAGTTCCACCTGACATTCTGTGTGATAAAAATCAACAATCAGAGTAGGATTTATGATGGAATCAAAGCAAAGATGATACAATTTAAGAGCGGACAAGATTGTAATGCAAAAGCATTGGAATCACGGAAAACACGGGACAAATCGGACAGCATAACGGATGTACCGGGGTGGAAAAATGAATCAATCTGCAAGAATGATCAGAACCTTCTCAAAAGGCTCGAAGGGATGGTGACTCTAGACAACCAAAACATTCCTACAGCTAAGGAGAGTCAAACAACGAGATGTTCTAGTATAGACATAGAAGAGCCTAGTCCTATCTTCCCGTAGAAAAGATGAGGGTGACTCAGAACTCAGATCGATGAGGGTAAGGAGAAAAAGAAGCCTTACGTTGTTCCCTTATACCCAAAGTAACTATATAACTATAGAAGGCTAGACTTGACTTCGGCCAAGGCTGATAATCCTACAGTCAGTCCTGCTCTGATACCAAGTCTGTCGGGACCTGGGGTTAGCGAATGCAAGCCTCTCTACAACACAATCATATGGAGAGCCGAGAACCGTACCCACTTGTCTAAGCAGACAAGGCCAAGCACAGAACATTCTCGGAAAGCATCGAACGTGAGGGGCATCCCATTCAGGCCGGATGATCCACTGAGATGGGTCCTCCTCGTCTGCACACAAGTCTAATTGATATGGGTGGTGAACTCCCATACTCATAGACAAGTCGCCTCAACCATACTATCGATTGTATTATAACCCTTACATAGAGTTACTCCAGCCCGATCACTTAGTCGGGGTCTAGGGTGGGCTCGATCATACATCAAAGTGTGCACGAGACAGAGTCTCGAACAATCGCATCGTGATGCCCCAAGCTGCGCACATCTAAGGGCCACTTGGTGTATAAAAGACCGCCTGCCAGATCACAACTAAGGTCTCGAAAACCCATACAAAGACATGCATGTTATAAACATACACGCAACACACATTCCTTGTATGAACAACAGGTATCATTGCAATTCTCTACAAAGTATACACTTTATTAATAACTCTTACAGAGTGCACACAGAGATCACAAGTCTGTGATCCAACATTACATCAAACATGCGGAAGCAAAGTAGGTCTGAGTACAGACAAGTTTAACAAATGGCTTAGAGAAGCCTTATCTAAAAACAAGCCCTCCACGAGGGAACCAGTCGTTTGACTGGGACTACACTAGCTTGGTCTTGGTCTGAGTCTTCAATCTTCGAGCTTCGGGTAGAAGCCACCATCGGGGTCGGTGGTTTCATCTAAAACATAGAATAATCAAACGTGAGTACAAAGTTGTACTCAGCAAGACTTACATAGGAGCTATACTACTCATGCTCAGGTATCAAGGTAAAGGCAGGTGGGTTTGTAATGCAGAAAGCTTTGACTTGGCTATCCTGTACTACGACTACATAGAGTTGAGATGAGAGGCGCACACGAGTCCATCTAATCTTGATCACCACATCAATACACAACCAAGGATCCATCCTCGACTTCCCCACGAGGAAGCAACCCAAAGCACTCACACTTATCTTGCGATTTTTAGAGTATCCATTTGAGTTGTCTAATAATCAAGTAAAGATCTCCAAGTAGTCCATAACCGTGGACACGGCTATTCGAATAGTTCATTAACCCTGCAGGGGTGTACTTCTTCACATACGTAGCTAACACTTATCTCCTAGAACTCGTCACCTTCAAGCGGTGTCGACGAGGATAGTACCACGACACTTACCTCACGGCTCCAACTCTAGTCCAGGGATCGCCTATCTGAGTTGTACCCCAATCGGGAATCCGGCCGGGTTTCCGTTCAGGACCCAGATGATGTATGGACGGTCCGACAAGCCCACCTCGATGGATGGTGCTGCGCTTGCCTAAAACCGTGCTACGTTATGAAAGCAAATAGAATAAAGTTAACCCATGCGAATCCTGGACCCTAGTCGGGGTGAGTTAATAGGTCGAGAGGGGTCAATGAGCCCAACATGTGGTAGTAATCTGTGTCTTTGATCACAACACAAGAACTCGGGGCCTGGGGCAGTGTAAATGAGACAACCCACTGTGTACTCCTACACAGCCTCTCATTGTTCACTTATTTTAGGGTGACTTCAACAACACGTTACCACCTTGTTGCATGTGTTCACTACCATCCCGATACATCACCCAGATGGATCAACTTCATTGCAAACAACTCTAGCATGGCATAGCATAACATGGATGAAGGGCCACATGATGAACACAAACAATCTTGTATCTGCTAGGTTGAGGTTTGCTTAATACTGTGGAAACAATGATAGGTCATGCAAAGGATAGGTTCAACTAGCGATAGAACGGTAACATGTGAATCACCTAATAATGCATAAGAGAACAAGAGGGAAACTGGGTTTTATAGATATGATCAAAGGGGGTTTTCTTGCCTTATTGTCGAGACTCGAGGGTGCCACTCTTCGAAGAAACAAGAACTACGTCCGGCGATGGATCTATCAACAAGAAGCAAACAACGAGACAACAAAGTATAAACATCACATTGCAATGCACATTCAAGAATGAAACATGGCATGGTACTGATGTGATCTAGGTTCAATTTGCAACAAGTTAATTGAAGTTGATTTGAATAAGAAATTCAAATTCAAACTCCAAATGTGGTTCAATTAGCCAAAGTTGCATTTGCTAATGTTTGGATAAGGTAAACCATGTTTTCATGTGTCTGATATGCCTCTGATGTTCATGTGATAAGGTTGGCATTGCAAAGATTTAATTTGAAATGATTTAAACATTTATTTTGAATTCTTCCAAATAACCCAAATAGCTAAATGCTACTGGTCCATCACCATAGATGTGTTTTTCATCTATGAAAGTATGATATTTTCAATCCTTGAATTTTTCTGATGATTTTTCATATATTATTTGTTTGATTTGGAGTTATGGTATAAAAGTTATTGAATTTCGAAGATTTAATCATTTTCTTGAAATTCTACTAAAAAGAAAAAGGATTACTGCGTCAGCATGACATCAGGATGATGTCATGGGGGCGCTGACCAGTCAACCTGACACGCGGGGCCCATCTGTCATTGACTCCGGTGTTAACTCTGTTTTAATTACAAATGACAGGAAATTAAGGGGGGCTGGGACCCACATGTTTGTGAGAGAGAGAGAGAGGGATTAGGAGGGGGTTTAGCCCCTAATGACCCAGCCGACCGGCGTTTAGCCGCCGGCAGCCACAGGACGCGGCGGAGGCACGCCGGAGTGGCGATTCCAGCCACGGCAAGGCACGGGGGGGGGGGGCACCAAAGTGCTCCCCGTGGCCTCGCGCACCCACTAGTGCATGCCAGCGGCCTCAAGGCGGCCTGGAGGCACGACGGCGACGATGGAGCACGGCGGCCGTGCTCGTGCTCGACGGAGCTGGCGACTGGAACCGCGGAGAGGAGAACGGTATAGGGGGAAAACAGCGCCAGCTCACCGTGAGCATGAAGGAGAGGTTGGAGAGCTCGGGGAGGCGTCGGAGGAGGCGTATTTGACGGCGAGGTCCAGCAGCCGGCGACGAAGACGATGAAGGGGACGACGGCCCTCGAGGCTCCTTGGTCAAATTGATTGCGCGGGGTGACGAGGACAACGGAGAGGAGCACAAAGGACATGCCCGGGCGGCGTGTAGTCGACGTTGGCCACGGTTGCACGCACACGGCGGCGACGGCGAGCTTCGGGTCCTCGCGGGAATGCACGGGAGAGAGGGGGGGGGAAGAACCAGAGGAAGGGGGAAGAACAGGGGGGGCTTCAAGGGGCTCCTCGGCTTGGATAGGGACGAGGGGGAGCTGCTGCGTGGCCTCGGCGGCCACGGCATGCCGGGCACGCAGCTGTGTGCTTGTGCCCGGGGAGAAGACGACAAGAGCCATTGGGCTGGGCTGGGCCAGGCCTGGTGGCTCCAGGTAAGATGGGCCTCTTTTTCTTTCTCTAATTTTTCTTTTTTTATGCTTTCTGTTTTATTTGTTTTTCTCTGGAAAAAATACCAAAGCATTTTTTAAAAATCCCCAAATATTTATCTTGGACATATGTGGCATAGTACTAGCCACTCCCAAGATTTGAAGATTTTTGGAATTCAAATTATTTGAATCCAATTCAAATAGCATTTAAATTTAATTTCCAAGCCTCTGTTTGAATCTTTGAAAAATCCATGAGCATGGGTTTGACTCCAAATCATTTTTAAAATGATCATACTCATTTATAGGACTTTTCAAAATTGTTTGGAGGAATTTTGGAAAAACTTTTTATCTGGTCTTTTATTTAAAATTCTTTTTGAGGCTTTTCCAAATCCCCAATTATTAAATCAAGGAATTTAAACATGATGCAATTATTTCTAGTAATAAGAGCACATACCAAAACTAGGGTTGTGACAACAGCATGCTCTATAAAGGGTGCTTTCGAGCGTCTGTTCTGAGTTTCTTTATATGAGTTGCAGAAGTACCCCAAAAAAATATTTACTACCTGCTGGTCTGTTTTTCACAGATTCTGTCACGTTTTGCCTTTCCTCACTTTTGCAAGTCTTGCGCTAGATTTTTCTTTGCAATTTTTTTGGCAATCTTGAGAAACAATGGCCCTTCAAGAAAATCTTTATTTCTAGTAGAGGAAATTTTTTTATTTATGGGTACTAACCTCTCTAATCAGCTTATGATGAGTTATGTATGAATGGAGTTTTCAAGTATGTGAGGGAAGATGATGAAAGAAGATCCGAGAGTGTCAAACACTCAAGATTAGGGATGCCCCCATGCACCCCCAATAATCCAAGGAGACTCAAGTGTCTAAGCTTGGGGATGCCCCCGTGCATCCCCTTCTCCATCAACAATCATCAGTTCGTCCTTCGTTCCACTATATTTGTATCACTTCATGCGTTATGTGCTATGCTTGGAGCATCTTTCTCTTTACTTTTTTAGTTTTCTTTAGTTTTCTTGTTGTTCATAACAAGTTAGAACCCAGCTTTCTCTTTGTGGGAGAGAAACACGCTCCACTTTAACCTAGAACACATCATAGGATTTTCATTCTTATCTTTCTTTGTTGTGTGTCTTCTTTATCTTTTCGTAGCTGCTGTCATGCTTAGCTCTTAGTTTTCATGATTATCTTTTTAAGAGCTTTTGTTTAGTTTGTTGCCGGAACTCTCTTGAGTCTTCATGTTTATCTTGTTTAGAGAGTTGTCTTGTTGCACTGAGTTGTGTCTTGACTTAAAGTAGGTAATTGAGGTTGCTATTCAATTGTAGTAGTAACTTGCAATAGTTTTGAGGTATTGATGTGAGTAATGTTTGAACTTTTGGTGTAAAGAGCTTTAGCCTATTAGTGATAGATGTCGTATTTTGGGCAATCCGTGTTTATTTTCAAAAACTACAAAAACTAGTTGAGAACTCTAGCTACTAGATGGATCACTAATCTTTGGAGGGATCGAATATTAGAGTACACTCGCGTACCATGAGTCGAGGATGCGCAAGGATAACAAAACCCCCATGCACACCTCCTCAGGGTACTTGTCTCTTTGTGATCCTTCGTATTAGATTGAGAGTTACCGATAATAAGTGCATGAGTTCATCAGACTAATGTAAGTATTGAAAGTTGACACTTCCACCTTCCCATATTTGCTAGCCTCTTCGGTACCGGGCATTGCCCTCTTCTCACTCTGAGAGTTGGCCCCTACCTCACCGGTGCATCCAAACTCTTGGCATGATATGCTCTACCATCATAAACCTCCTTATATCTTTCCTCAAAACAGCCACCATACCTACCTATCACTCATTTCCATAGCCTTTTCGAGATACATTGCCATGCAACATCCACCTTCTCATGACTTGATCTTCATGGCATACATGTTCCTGCTACACTGGCAGAGGCATACATTTGCATACATCATGATAGCTACATCTTCTTTACGCTGAGTACTTTTGTAAAGTGTGAAAGATCTCCTATACTCCTTGTAAAATAGAGTGTTGCTCTTAAGTGAGGAAAAGGTCCCAACGAGGACAAATTTATAGGATCCCAAACAGAACAAATGAGAGTTAAATAGAAAGAACCATTGAGGCCACTAAAAAATACAAAAAAAAATAAAAGAGAGAAAAACAGAAAATAGAAAGAGAGAAGGGGGCAACACTACTATTCCTTTTGAGAGATCCACACTCGTACTCCCTCTTATACCTTGTACTCCATAGAGATGATCATATATGCATATAGATATGTGGGGACCTTCACACTATAGAACTTAGCTTGTATATTCCAATGATGACCCTCCTCAAATGAGCTCTAGGTCTTCGTGACCAAGCAAGTTGAATGCACCCCCACTAGTTCCATTGGAGAGCTTTTCATAGCTCATATGTGCATCCGTTGCATGTCAATCCCTACTCCTCACATCATATCTATCATTTGGCTTTCTCTCGCCTATGATTGTCCTCATTAATGTGAGCCTTTCACACCTTTTTGTCTTCCTCCTCCACTTTATCTCTTTCACTTTGCCATCCTAAGTGTCAATTTTCTTGCTTACGGTCATCCATTGCATGAGTGCTCAAAATATCGAAAGGGAGTGGATCAGTTTGACTTGTACCTGGCTACTGGTCTGGGGATGAGTCAAGATAAGATTCCAAAGAAGACCAAGTGTGAAACTTTAGTAGATTAAGTTCTCAACAATAAAAACTATGATTTACTCTCTCGTATATCCCTATCCCCTTTCTTGCACGCAAACACCATTTGGAGACATTCGAGTTACGGACATCGAGAGCTCTTGCACCTTTATGTTCTTATGTTGCTTGTTTCAATGCTAAATATAGACTCTTGCCTGTTATGACTTGAATTGAATTACATGCCTTGATTGCTTTACTTAAAAGTTATTATATGGTTGGTAGCATGTCACCACAGAAATTATGCTTGTTATCATTTACCTACTCAAGGAGGAGCATGAATTAAGCTTGGGGATGTTGATACGTCCCAAACGTATCTATAATTTATGCTTTCTCCATGCATTTTTGGGTGATATTGTTATCCTTTTGATACACTTTCATACACTTTTGATCATATTTGGACTAACCTATTAACACAGTGGACCCTAGTGCCAGTTCCTATTTTCTGCTGTCTTTTTATTTCAGGTTCCCCCTTATTAAAAGTGCTCCAAAAATTCCGGAAAAATCCAATAAAAAATCAGCGTACGGGGACCTTGATGGCTTCTCGCCCCTCGTTGGTGAGCCAAAGTGGAAGGTTGAGATGTAGACAGCAGCAAATTTCCCTCGGTGAAGATACCAAGTTTTGTCTCAAGTAGGACTCCGACAATGACAGGAAGGTGACAACGGCGCCAGCAATTAGGCGGTTGACGTGGACCTGCACACACAACAGATAACTTTGCTCCCAACGAGTACAGAGAGGTTGTCAATCCCTCCAGCCTTGTTGTTTACAAAGGATCAAACACACGGTATAATAATGATAGCGATAGCAACAGAAAAGGAAATAAAGCAGAAAATAAATAGCGGGTGTAAACAGTGGTGGAAATATGGACCGGGGTCCCATGATGTTCACTAGTGATGTCTCTCTCCCAAAAGACGATAAAATATCCATGCGAGGTAAACGAATTACAGCTGGGCAATTGACAGGATTATGTGCGCAAACCAATGCTAACTATGCTACAAAGAAAGGAAGAGGCTCAAAAGCTTGGGCGGTATGCCAAGACAAGTAGACCGAAATCCATCTGCATTTACCTACTAATCATCCACCTTAAGATATCTATCCAGAACATCTCACTGGTATTAAGTTGTGAATCCCACCCAAAGTGTAAACTCAAAGCAACAGACAACTGCATTAAAGAACTTTGCGTCAAGTAAACAATCCTTGGCCCCGCAAGTACAGGCACATTTGTTTTGTCCCTTGTGGGAACAACACATCCCCTAGACTCATGTTTCTGTCACTCAAGCTAGTCATCAGGGGGCATGAACCCACAATCATGCATAACGCTCCCTCTTGGAGTTACTTCCTACTACTTTGCCAAAGCAATAAACAGCAATGGAGAACATGCAAGAATTACTCAAGAACATAAATATAAAAGAGGAGAATCAAATATATTACTCAAACACAATCTGAACATAGTCTCATAATCCATCAGATCCCAGCAAACTCAGCATTGCAACAGCAGAAAGATTACATATGTGCCTCGACCATGTAGGGAAGCTCACGAGGTCTAAACCATGAAGAACAAAGAGGGGAGGAGAACATCACATAGCTACTGATCATGGACCCATGGTCCAAGGTGGACTACTCACGGTTCATCCGGTAAGAATCCATGGTGGTGGATGTAAGGCCCCTGATGCGGCACTAACTCTAACTAGGTCGCTTTCGCGTCCGGTCGGAGATAGAAGCGCATCAAACGCCACCGGCGCACGACACTCGCACTCGTGTCGCTGCCGGATTCTCGACAACAGGTATATCAGCACAACTCTATAAGATAGAAATACTTATATAGATAGATAATTAGAACAGGGCATACAACGCCACTGTCTAAAATAATACAACATTATCGTGAGTACATCTCATCAATACATCAAGCGGAAGCAAAATGGTAAAGACAGAAATGTAAACGGGGGTGAGAACATGTCATTACGGAATAACTAACGCTGCAGGAAAAGTAAAGACATAGACAGGTTGCAGCCGTACTAGCATATATGGTGACTATTCGTTCTATCAGAATATAGATGAGATCCAGGAATTGCGTTGACAACGTGTCATAAGTCGGCTATCCACCTACTTACGCAAACATAACACAACCTCGTTTCTCTCTCGGTCCCCCTGGACGAAGAAAGACAACCAAGGCACGCACACAGTTTGTCAAGTTTTATAGCATGATTATAATTGATGTTATTATATGAACAAGGAGTAGGTCTCAAGTAGTCCATAACCGCGGACACGGCTTTTCGAAAAGATTTACCCTGCAGGGGTGTACCAACTGTCCATTATAGACGTCGCATGTACGCCCGGTTCCCACATGGCTAGGTAAGCGCCTGAAACTCCGGAACGTCAGAGTCCCTCTAACTAACAACGCACATATCCGGGTGGCCCCCGGTGAGTCGACACCCATCTCAAAAGCTGGCCACGCTCTCGAATCGGACTCTACCATATGACTCCAGGTTTGGATTACCGGTTAGTTCTCTTATGAGACCGGGTCCTCAGCCGGTCTATTCGGGCCAACCAAGAAACCAGCACACACACTTTGCAAATGTAAATCAGCTCGGGCCACCACTAGAATGTACGAAGCTAGGTAGGTAAGACAAGGGGGCCCCATAAAACTCCACACATGATTAGGCACGCTCGTCAAGAAACACAATACCCGGAACTCGGGTCCTAGGTGACTCAAATGGAACAAAGCACCAGACGGGAATAGTCCAGCCTTCCACCTTTTGTCGAATATAAATTTTACATCATTTAACCATAATAAATATCAACCAACTTCTTTTATAACATGATATCCCGACCATAAATACATAGGATAAGCAGCAAGTTTTCTATCCATACTAAGAAATGGCTGAGCAGCGGTAACCTAGCAGTACAATGGTTTGCTGGGACGTGGGGATCGTGGCTGTATGGTTAAAACATGGCATATAAGGTAGATAGGATCAAGCAAAAACGTTCTAGATCTACAGCTAGGCATGAGCAGAAAGTTATAAAGTAATGACACAGATCTCCCCCTTGCCTGGTAAGGTAGTCGAAGCAGCACCCACGGTACCCTCGTGCTCGGTGTCGGACAGCTCCACGTAAGTCTCCTCGTCAGTCTCGGGTGCTAACGTAAGATACCGGCAAGGAAAACACACAAGTAAGCAACTGACGCAAACTCAAACAAGGATGGCATGTTCAAGTTTTATTTACATGGTATGACCCTGTCTAGTCAAGTTTAAATGAAGGTGATGACGACAAGTCATCACTTTCATATGCATTTTATTTACATTGTAATGGCTTTGGTCTAAGCCTTAATTCAAGTGTAAGTAGCATGAAAGCATGACATGATCAACAAAGCATTACAGGAATTTAAATAACACGAAAGTAAACAAAGATTCCGGAGACGTAGTAGTGTCGGTGAACTTGACACACAGGAAGGTGCAGCAAAAGTTGGAACCCAGCCACATTACATATGACAATATGTTAGGTGCTGAATTGAAAAAGAAGATGACATGGAACAAGATTGAGAAGATCAGATGATCAACATTTCAAATGCACTGAAGTTGCAATGTTGCAAGCAGAAGGATCTGAAGGCTTCTGAATCAGGTGATCACACCTGAACTCATGAGTTGCACATAACACCATGAGAACTTCATCATTGAAAACATTGTAGAAAGGCACCCAAAAACATACATGATATGTCTCCATTTGAATTTGCAAGGGCAGTTGCAAATTCAACTGAAGTTCAGTGGGCTGAGTGAAAAATTGCACCACATGAATTTTGAAAAAGGTTCAGATGATGAAATCATCATCACCATGCAACTCCTTGCACAAAACTACCCTAAAACCATATATGGCATGGGCAATTTAAAATTTGAACCACTGGACAAAGACAAAGAAAAGAAAAAGGGGCTTATTTGAAAAATGGCCACACTTCAATTATTAGAAGGGGTCAGATGCAAAAATGGACCTCACCATGTTGGTCAGTAGCTCGAGCTACCCCAGAATCATATAAGGCATGCCCATGAATGCAAAAGATGCTCAAATCAGATTTGAATTTGGAGGCAAATTCAAATTTGAATTTAAACAGAAAAGAAATCAAAGAAAAAAAAAAGAAACAAAAAGAAAAAGGAATCAGCCTCCATGGGCTGCTCTCGGGCGAATCCGGCCCATGCCGCCTCCCTGGCCCGCAATGGGCTCAGCCCACGCGGCCTGGCAGCCTGGGACGCAGACATGCGGGCCCCAGGTGTCAGCCACCGCGAAAAATCGAAAAATGGGGGGCGTCGGCAGGGACTCGAACCCGCGACTCGCTGCTCTTCTCCACGGCTTGCTATCCCTGCGCCACGAAGCGTTTTCTGAACATAAAAGCTACGCAGGCTAAGTAAGGTTCAGGCTCCAGAACTCTGAACTTCGAACACCTGAAGACGCTGAACCTCGACGGCGACGCTCTACTGCGGCGAACCGCGCATCGTGTACAGGCAAGCTCCGGCCACCCCGCCATGGAACGAAACCGAGAGGGCACCTAGCTCTACACGATGAGGTGCGCCATGGCTTCTATCTCCAACTCTACTGCTCGCTAACTTCACCGGAACAACACTGCTGCGGCGGCTCTGAACTGCAGTCTGACAGGTTCAAAGTCGCCAGCTTTGCTCGATGCTAGCGTTGAGCTCACGCTGCTCCCGGCCATGGAGTGACTTCCAGGGTCTAGAGGGCACCTCCACGAACTCGTGGGTACCCTTGTCACGGCCTGAGCCTCACCGGAGCGGTGGCCATCTTCCTCTGAATCCGAGGCGGCGCCGCATTGCAGTGACAAGCAGATTCAGAGACGGGCGACCACACTCTGCTACACGCGAAAAAGGCGGGTCCTTGCGGCCAAAGGCGCGCTCTGGACGTCCTAGGAGCACGCGGGAGTGCACCCGAGGCATGCCATGGCACGGCGTGCTCGATTTGGTCTCCGGCGACGATGCTAGGCGGCGGATTGCTACTGCTACCGTGGACGGGAAGCTACAAGACGCTACGGGCGAAGGCGTGGGCACCAGCTCACCTTGTGGGTCGCATCGTGCGTCCGGGCCTAGCCGTAGAAGAGGTAGAGGTCTGCGGACGTCGTCGGGGACGAAGGGGGGTCCGCGGCGACTTGCTACTGCTGCGGAGGCGTCTCGCTCCTCCGGGCTTCGATCTGGGCACAGAAACGAAGCAGGTCATGACCAAGGATCGTGCAGACGAGCGCTTGCTCAAGGACGATGTAGAACGGCGGCGAATTGCGCTCGTCTCCGGCGGAACAGGGGAGGTCCTGGAGAACGAACCCGAGGCGGCGGCGGAAAACTGGAGGGAGGAACGGGGCCTAGGGTTCGCGAGGGGGCTACTGGTGCTCTCCTTATAAAGGGGGAGGCCCTCTGGCCACGTCGGCCGCATCGACGTCGACGCCTCCCGCCGGCTGTGAGAGAGAGGGGGGAGGGGACCCTGGACACGCTGGAAAGACGATGAGCCAGGGCCATCCGATCAAGATCCAGCGGCCAACGACGACCCTGCGTACCGCTTCGCTGGCGGACCTCCAAGCGGGCTGCGGAGCGAAGGGATGTTGGGCTGGGCCTCCAGCAAGACTTGGAGCAGAAGAGAGAAAAGGTTTGCTGGACCCCTTTTCTATTTAAACAAACAGAAAAGAGATACAGGATTTATCTGGATTAAATACAAGTGTAAAAATCACATAAAAAATATGTAAAATTACCCTTGCATTATTCCTCAATTTCTAAAAATGGTTTGGTTATTTTTGGCAACAACAAAAGTGTGAGCTCATTTTGAATTTCAAAATCACTTTGAACTAGAGCTTCTGTTTTTGATGAAGTCAAAAATACCTTGAGGATTTTAAAACCCTTGCAAAGGCAAAAGAAATGATTAGGCCAAAATTGGGTTCAAAAGGAGTGAACATGCAAGAGTGAAAAATCCTCTAATCCCCTTCTTGAACCATCTTGGATGCAAAAGAAAACAACCCAACATGACTCCAAACCCAATGCCAATTAAAATCACCACATGAAATGACATACACATCCACCATGCCAAGTTACAAGTCCAACAGAGAAAGTAAATTACATGGTGTTTGATAGCTTATTACATGTGGGCTGTTACAGCTCTCCCCTACCAACACAGGATCTCGTCCCGAGATCTAAGCAAGAAAAAGCTCGGGATACTCAGAACGGAGATGATCTTCACGCTCCCACGTTGCTTCCTTTTCCGAGTGGTGTGCCCATTGCACCTTGAGGAACTTGACGGTCTTGTTGCGAGTCTTGCGCTCGGACGAGTCAAGAACACGGACTGGACGCTCTGAGTAAGAAAGATCCGCACTGAGCTGGATCTCGCCCAAGTCCACTGCCTGCTCTGGCTGCTTGAAACACTTCTTCAACTGAGATAGGTGGAACACATCATGCACCATAGCCAAGCTGTCTGGGAGCTCGAGGCGGAACGCAAGAGGTCCCTGAGTCTCGAGGATGCGGAACGGACCAACGAACCTGGGAGCCAACTTGCCTTTGATCCAAAGCGGTGAGTGCCCCGAAGTGGAGACACTTTGAGGTATGCGAAGTCACCAACTTTGAAGTCAACACCACGGTGCTTCTTGTCATAATAGGCCTTCTGCCTAGACTGTGCTGCCTTTAGGTTCTCCCTGACAATCTTCACTCTGTCCTCTGCCTCTTGGATCACATCTGGACCGAACAGCTACCTCTCACCTGTCTCGGACCAGTTCAAAGGTGTCCTGCACTTGCGGCCATACAAGACTTCAAATGGCGCTGCCTGCAGACTTGCCTGGTAGCTGTTGTTGTAAGAGAACTCAGCATACGGCAAGCACTCTTCCCACTTCATGCCAAACGAGATCACACATGCCCTCAACATGTCCTCGAGAATTTGATTCACACGCTCAACCTGCCCACTGGTCTGAGGGTGATACGCGGTACTGAACAACACTATCGTACCAATCGCCTTTTGAAAAGCCTGCCAGAACTTGGAGGTGAATAGGCTGCCTCGATCAGAACTGATCTTCTTGGGGATGCCATGCAAGGACACAACTCTTGCGGTGTACAAATCCGCCAATTGAGCTGCTGAAATGGAGTCTTTCACTAGGAAGAAGTGGGCAACTTTGGAGAGATTGTCAATGACGACAAAGATGGTATTGTTCTTCTTCTGCGACAGAGGAAAACTTGTGATGAAATCCATCTCAATGTGATCCCATTTCCACTCTGGAATTTCAATTGGCTGAAGTAGCCCTGCAGGCTTCTGATGCTGTGCCTTCACTCTCCTGCACACATCACACTGGGAGACAAAACGGGCAACATCCCGCTTGATACGAGTCCACCAAAAGCTCTGCTTGAGGTCCTGATACATCTTGGTGCTACCAGGGTGGATAGACAGCTTTGAGTCATGGGCTTCTTTAAAAATGACCTCTCTGAAACCTCCTTCTTTGGGAACAACAACTCTCTCCTCGAACATCACGGTGCCGTCGTTATGCACTGAAAAGCAACCGTACTTCGGAACTGAGGCGGCAATACCCTGCTTGAATTTTTGAATCATCAAGCTACCAGACTGAGCTTCACGAATCTTCTCACTGATAGTGGGCTCTACCACAAGGTTGGATAGATAGCCTATTGGAACTAGCTCAAGATTGAGCCTTCGAAAGGACTCACACAAATCAGGGTGTATCTTCTGCACCTGGACACTGTTGCAATCACCCTTGCGGCTCAACGCATCGGCTATGACATTCGCCTTGCCCGGCGTATACTGAATATCCACGGAGTACTCAGTAATAGTCTCGAGCCATCTCCTTTGCCTCAAGTTTAGGTTAGGCTGCGTGAACAAGTACTTTAAGCTTTTGTGATCGGTGAACACATCAACCTTCCTCCCTAAGAGGAGGTGTCGCCAAGTAACCAACGCATGAATCACTGCAGCCAGCTCAAGATCATGTGTCGGATAGTTCCTCTCAGCCTGCTTCAACTGTCTGGAGGTGTAAGCCACAATATTCTTTCCCTGCATCAACACTCCTCCAAGGCCATTCAACGAGGCGTCACAGAAAACTTGAAACGGCTGTGACTCGTCTGGCGGTGTAAGGATCGGAGCTGTGGTCAGCCTTAGCTTCAACTCATCAAAAGCTTCCTGGCAAGCCTGTGACCAAACGTACTTCTTGCCCTTGCACAACATCTCGGTCATCGGCTTTGCTATCTTGGAGAAATTCTCGACAAACTTCCTGCAATAGCTGGCAAGTCCGAGAAAACTCCTCAGCTGCTTGACATTTTTCGGCGGAGTCCAATCCTGAATTGTCCGGACTCTGTCTGGGTCAACAGCAATCCCCTCCGAGGAAATGACATGGCCAAGGAAGTTGACCTTATTCATCCAGAACTCACACTTGGAGAACTTGGCATAAAACTGGTGATCTCTCAACTTCTGCAACACCAATCTGAGATGCTCCTCATGCTCAGCCTCTGACTTGGAGAAGACAAGGATGTCGTCGAGGTAGAGGAGTACGAACACGTCTAGCCATTCTTGGAACAGATAGTTCATGGCCCTCATGAACGTCGGAGGTGCGTTTGAAAAGCCAAACGTCATGACCGTAAACTCGTACAGACCATAACGAGTGTGGAAGTCTGTCTTGGGAATGTCCTCCTCACGGACACGAATTTGGTGGTACCCCATCTTTAAATCAAGCTTTGAAAACACCTTTGCTCCATGCAACTGTTCAAATAGGTCATTGATGTTGGGCAAAGGGTACTTGTTTTTAATTGTCTTCTTGTTGATACCACGGTAGTCTTGAACCAACCGACTAGTACCATCTTTCTTCTTCACAAAAAGACACGGGGCACCCCAAGGGGAAGTGCTCGGACGGATGAGCCCATCCTTTTCAAGCTTAACAAGCTGCTCCTTCAACTCAATCAGCTCTTCCGGACACATCTTGTAAGGCTGCCGAGATATCGGCTGTGTACCAGGTTCTAGCTCGATCACGAACTCAATAGTACGCACGGGTGGAATACCTGGCAACTCCTCTGGAAAGACATCTGGGAACTCTCGAACAACTCTGACCTCCTCGATCAATGGAGCAACTCCAGCGTTCAGAGCGTACAACTGTGCTGATCCTGCTGTCGAGCCACAAGTGTACCAAATCTCTGCGCCTGAATCGTGCGTCAGCAACACGGTTTTGGAAGGACAATCAATCTTGGCTTTGTACTTGACAAGCCAATCCATGCCCAAAATGACATCAATGTCTGAACGGGGCAAGACAATCAGGGGCGAGGAAAAGATGGCACCCTGGATACTGATCTCCACGTCTAGAACAAATACTGAGGTGCTGCATCTGGAACCAGGAGTGTGGACTGCAAGTGGCGGATAGAGCAACTCGGACTGAAGGTCACTGGCTGAAGCAAAGGACTGAGATATGAAGGAATGGGATGCTCCGGAATCGAACAAAACTGACGCTGGAACTGAACATACAAGCAACCTACCAAGCACAATCTCGGACGACTGCTGGGCCTCTGCGACGGTCACGTTGTTCACCCTGACTGCTCGTGGCTGGGCCCGCACCATCGCGTTGCTCGGTGTAGAGCGAGGTGGAGGCGGAGGCAGTCGGGCGTAACGAGGGTCGGTGCACTGCGGAGACTTGTGGCCCGGCTTGCCACACTTGAAGCACGTGATCTCTGGCCTAGGCTGGCTCTGTGGAGCAGGCGGCCTCGCGGAGGGTGGAGTAGAGCGAGGTCCGTGCTGCACTGGGACGGGTGGGCGGGCAAAAGTGCGGACAACTGCCCCCCTCTGCTGAAACTGCTGACGCTGCGGCTGAGGCTGTGGCTCTGCAACCCAGGACTTGGCCTTCTTGTGGACCATCACTGCTGAACTGTGCTCTCTCTGCTTCCTCTTCTCTGCGGAACGCTCTACCTCAACTGACTCCTGTCTGATTGCCTGGTCGACGAACTCTGAGAACAGGCGTGGCGTGGACAAGGTGAGAGCATACTTGATGTCCGTGGCAAGACCACCGCGGAACCTGGCAATGCGCTTGGCCTCTGCTGAGACCTCCTCTGGAGCGTACCTTGCAAGCCTGACGAAGGCCAGGTTATACTCCTGCATAGACCTGTCCCCCTGCCTCAGAGCTAAAAACTCCTCGCGCTTCCTCTCTATCAGTCCACTGGGAATATGAGAAGCTCTGAAATCTCTGATGAAGTCCTCCCACGTGATCTCTGCATCACCCTTGTTGGCCTTGTACGTCGAGAACCAACTACCGGCTGCACCCTGAAGCTGGAAGGAGGCGAAGGTGACGTAGTCGACGGGTCTGACGGTGTTGGCATTGAAGTGCTTCCTGATCTCTGCGATCCAGTCATCCGCCTCCAGCGGGTCTCGAGCCTCGAAGAACCTGGGGGGGTTGATCGCAAGGCACTGCTGCAGTGTGGTGTACTGTGGTCGATCATTCCTCTGAGCACCCTGGTTCTGCAGCATCTGAAGGATCGCAGCTGTGCCCTCAGCCACTGCGGCTACAGCATCCCCAAGGATAGGGTTCTCTGGCGGCGGCATGTTCACTCTTGGCATCCTGTAGACAGGAACACTTATGAGAACATGATCGAACCATGAAGTAACCAGAAGTTAAAGCAATATTGACAAAAAAACTTCCTCATGAGGTATGAGAAAGCCGAAGGCTGGAATTCCACCAAGATTAACCCGGAAAGTCAATAGCTAGGTGCTACTGGAATTCCCAAACCAAGATCATCCGAATCCAAGTAATAATCTGCTAGCGAGCAGACAACAATATATACGAGCGGTTGGAAACCTGAACAATGAGACATCTGTCCTGAGCGGCCCGCCATCACGGTCGTCCATAGGGGAAAGACACCACATCCATATTACCATAGGATGCCCTCCAATCCTGTATGGACATTTCACCTGGGGTACGCCGTAAGCGAGGTAGAGCAGTCAACCCCAAGTGGCGGCTCAGTGGTCTCAAAGACGCCAACACATCTCGTCGCTAGCAAAAAATTATAGAGGAATCGGAGGCTCATGTAAACGAGAACCTAGATTGTTTTGAAAGGGGATAAGTTGCAGAGACAAAACATCGTTTCACTTCCTCACGAAAAAAGGGGTGGGAGGGTGGGATAAGGACAAAACAGAAAGAGGTCCTACTCTCCGAATTTTTTTCCTATATAACTACCAAAATAGTTTCTAGACTCAACTTCGGCCAGTAAAGGGTCCTACAGTCAGTCCTTCTCTGATACCAAGTTGTAAGGCCCCTGATGCGGTACTAACTCTAACTAGGTCGCTTTCGCGTCCGATCGGAGTTAGAAGCGCATCAAACGCCACCGGTGCACGACACTCGCACTCGTGTCGCTGCCGGATTCTCGACAACAGGTATATAAGCATAACTCTATAAGATAGAAATACTTATATAGATAGATAATTAGAACAGGGCATACAACGCCACTGTCTAAAATAATACAACATTATCATGAGTACATCTCATCAATACATCAAGCGGAAGCAAAATAGGGACCGGGTACGGTCAAGATCCAAATTTCCCTAGAGAGGGCTACACATAGATATCCACCCACGGGAACGTCTGAACACAACTATAAGATCCTACTGGTCGAGGTACTCGTACTCGTCGTCATCCTCCGGGGGCACCTCCACGAAGTAACGTCCAGTGCTGGGGTCGAGGTAATAGTCCACTGCAGCGGCCAATCAGGCAAAGCGGTAAAGATAGAAATGTAAACGGGGGTGAGAACATGTCATTACGGAATAACTAACGCTGTAGGAAAAGTAAAGACATAGACAGGTTGCAGCCGTACTAGCATATATGGTGACTATTCGTTCTATCAGAATATAGATGAGATCCAGGAATTGCGTTGACAACGTGTCATAAGTCGGCTATCCACCTACTTACGCAAACATAACACAACCTCGTTTCTCTCTCGGTCCCCCTGGACGAAGAAAGACAACCAAGGCACGCACACAGTTTGTCAAGATTTATAGCATGATTATAATTGATGTTATTCTATGAACAAGGAGTAGGTCTCAAGTAGTCCATAACCGCGGACACGGCTTTTCGAAAAGATTTACCCTGCAGGGGTGTACCAACTGTCTATTATAGACATTGCATGTACGCCCGGTTCCCACTTGGCTAGGTAAGCGCCTGAAACTCCGGAACGTCAGAGTCCCTCTAACTAACAACGCACATATCCGGGTGGCCCCCGGTGAGTCGACACCCAACTCAAAAGCTGGCCACGCTCTCGAATCGGACTCTACCGTATGACTCCAGGTTTGGATTACCGGTTAGTTCTCTTATGAGACCGGGTCCTCAGCTGGTCTATTCGGGCCAGCCAAGAAACTATGTCCTCCTGGCCCTGGTTTGGTTTGGAAACAACTGGGGATCCAACCAGCACACACACTTTGCAAATGTAAATCAGCTCGGGCCACCACTAGAATGTACGAAGCTAGGTAGGTAAGACAAGGGGGCCCCATAAAACCCCACACACGATTAGGCACGCTCGTCAAGAAACACAATACCCGGAACTCGGGTCCTAGGTGACTCAAATGGAACAAAGCACCAGACGGGAATAGTCCAGCCTTCCACCTTTTGTCGAATATAAATTTTACATCATTTAACCATAATAAATATCAACCAACTTCTTTTATAACATGATATCCCGATCATAAATACATAGGATAAGCAGCAAGTTTTCTATCCATACTAAGCAATGGCTGAGCAGCGGTAACCTAGCAGTACAATGGTTTGCTGGGACGTGGGGATCGTGGCTGTATGGTTAAAACATGGCATATAAGGTAGATAGGATCAAGCAACAACGTTCTAGATCTACAGCTAGGCATGAGCAGAAAGTTATAAAGTAATGACACAGATCTCCCCCTTGCCTGGTAAGGTAGTTGAAGCAGCACCCACGGTACCCTCGTGCTCGGTGTCGGACAGCTCCACGTAAGTCTCCTCGTCAGTCTCGGGTGCTAACGTAAGATACTGGCAAGGAAAACACACAAGTAAGCAACTGACGCAAACTCAAACAAGGATGGCATGTTCAAGTTTTATTTACATGGTATGACCCTGTCTAGTCAAGTTTAAATGAAGGTGATGATGAAAAGTCATCACTTTCATATGCATTTTATTTACATTGTAATGGCTTTGGTCTAAGCCTTAATTCAAGTGTAAGTAGCATGAAAGCATGACATGATCAACAAAGCATTATAGGAATTTAAATAACACGAAAGTAAACAACGATTCCGGAGACGGAGTAGTGTCGGTGAACTTGACACACAGGAAGGTGCAGCAAAAGTTGGAACCCAGCCACATTACATATGACAATATGTTAGGTGCTGAATTGAAAAAGAAGATGACATGGAACAAGATTGAGAAGATCAGATGATCAACATTTCAAATGCACTGAAGTTGCAATGTTGCAAGCAGAAGGATCTGAAGGCTTCTGAATCAGGTGATCACACCTGAACTCATGAGTTGCACATAACACCATGAGAACTTCATCATTGAAAACATTGCAGAAAGGCACCCCAAAACATACATGATATGTCTCCATTTGAATTTGCAAGGGCAGTTGCAAATTCAACTGAAGTTCAGGGGGCTGAGTGCAAAATTGCACCACATGAATTTTGAAAAAGGTTCAGATGATGAAATCATCATCACCATGCAACTCCTTGCACAAAACTACCCTAAAACCATATATGGCATGGGCAATTTAAAATTTGAACCACTGGACAAAAACAAAGAAAAGAAAAAGGGGCTTATTTGCAAAATGGCCACACTTCAATTATTAGAAGGGGTCAGATGCAAAAATGGACCTCACCATGTTGGTCAGTAGCTCGAGCTACCCCAGAATCATATAAGGCATGCCCATGAATGCAAAAGATGCTCAAATCAGATCTGAATTTGGAGGCAAATTCAAATTTCAATTTAAACAGAAAAGAAATCAAAGAAAAAAAAGAAAAGAAACATAAAGAAAAAGGAATCAGCCTCCATGGGCTGCTCTCGGGCGAATCCGGCCCATGCCGCCTCCCTGGCCCGCAATGGGCTCAGCCCACGCGGCCTGGCAGCCTGGGACGCAGACATGCGGGCCCCAGGTGTCAGCCACCGCGAAAAATCGAAAAATGGGGGGCGTCGGCTGGGACTCGAACCCGCGACTCGCTGGTCTTCTCCACGGCTCGCTACCCCTGCGCCACGAAGCGTTTTATGAACATAAACGCTTCGCAGGCTAGGTAAGGTTCAGGCTCCAGAACTCTGAACTTCGAACACCTGAAGACGCTGAACCGCGACGACGACGCTCTACTGCGGCGAACCGCGCATCGTGTACAGGCAAGCTCCGGCCACCCCGCCATGGAACGAACCCGAGAGGGCACCTAGCTCTACACGATGAGGTGCGCCATGGCTTCTATCTCGAACTCTACTGCTCGCTAACTTCACCGGAACAGCACTGCTGCGGCGGCTCTGAACTGCAGTCTGACAGGTTCAAAGTCGCCAGCTTTGCTCGATGCTAGCGTTGAGCTCACGCTGCTCCCGGCCATGGAGTGACTTCCAGGGTCTAGAGGGCACCTCCACGAACTCGTGGGTACCCTTGTCACGGCCTGAGCCTCACCGGAGCGGTGGCCATCTTCCTCTGAATCCGAGGCGGCGCCGCGTTGCAGTGACAAGCAGATTCAGAGACGGGCGACCACACTCTGCTACACGCGAAAAAGGCGGGTCCTTGCAGCCAAAGGCGCGCTCTGGACGTCCTAGGAGTACGCGGGAGTGCACCCGAGGCATGCCATGGCACGGCGTGCTCGATTTGGTCTCCGGCGATGATGCTAGGCGGCGGATTGCTACTGCTACCGTGGACGGGAAGCTACAAGACGCTACGGGCGAAGGCGTGGGCACCAGCTCACCTTGTGGGTCGCATCGTGCGTCCCGGCCTAGCCGTAGAGGAGGTAGAGGTCTGCGGACGTCGTCGGGGACGAAGGGGGGTCCGCGGCGACTTGCTACTGCTGCGGAGGCGTCTTGCTCCTCCGGGCTTCGATCTGGGCACAGAAACGAAGCAGGTCATGACCAAGGACCGTGCAGACGAGCGCTTGCTCAAGGACGATGCAGAATGGCGGCGAATTGCGCTCGTCTCCGGCGTAACAGGGGAGGTCCTGGAGAACGAACCCGAGGCGGCGGCGGAAAACTGGAGGGAGGAACGGGGCCTAGGGTTCGCGAGGGGGCTGCTGGTGCTCTCCTTATAAAGGGGGAGGCCCTCTGGCCACGTCGGCCGCATCGACGTCGACGCCTCCCGCCGGCTGTGAGAGAGAGGGGGGAGGGGACCCTGGACACGCTGGAAAGACGACGAGCCAGGGCCATCCGATCAAGATCCAGCGGCCAACGACGACCCTGCGTACCGCTTCGCTGGCGGACCTCCAAGCGGGCTGCGGAGCGGAGGACTGCTGGGCTGGGCCTCCAGCAAGACTTGGAGCAGAAGAGAGAAAAGGTTTGCTGGACCCCTTTTCTATTTAAATAAACAGAAAAGAGATACAGGATTTATCTGGATTAAATACAAGTGTAAAAATCACATAAAAAATATGTAAAATTACCCTTGCATTATTCCTCAATTTCTAAAAATGGTTTGGTTATTTTTGGCAACAACAAAAGTGTGAGCTCATTTTGAATTTCAAAATCACTTTGAACTAGAGCTTCTGTTTTTGATGAAGTCAAAAATACCTTGAGGATTTTAAAACCCTTGCAAAGGCAAAAGAAATGATTAGGCCAAAATTGGGTTGAAAAGGAGTGAACATGCAAGAGTGAAAAATCCTCTAATCCCCTTCTTGAACCATCTTGGATGCAAAAGAAAACAACCCAACATGACTCCAAACCCAATGTCAATTAAAATCACCACATGAAATGACATACACATCCACCATGCCAAGTTACAAGTCCAACAGAGAAAGTAAATTACATGGTGTTTGATAGCTTATTACATGTGGGCTGTTACAGTGGAGAAGCTCCCGGAAGTGGTTCCTCCCTCCGGAAGGGTGCCGAGAAGAGGGATCCTGGTGCTACCGATCTTGGAAGCGCTGCGGCGGCGGAACAGAGGAGAGATCGCGAATAAGGGTTCTGTCTTCGAGGTTTTCGGGACGAGAGAGATATATAGACGAAGGGGGCAGCCAGAGGTGGACCAGGGGCCCCAGGCGCCCCCTGGCGCGGCCTAGGGGGTGGCCGTGCCAGGTGGCCGCCTGGGCCACCTGTCGGGACCCGGGGTTAGCGTATGCAAGTCCGGCTAGGACATAGTCATATGGAGAGCCGAGAACCGTACCCACTTGTCTAAGCAGACAAGGCCAAGCACAGAACGTTCTCGGAAAGCATCGTACGTGAGGGGCATCCCATCCAGGCCGGATGATCAACTGAGATGGGTCCTCATCGTCCGCACACAAGTCTAAGGATATGAGTGATGAACTCCCATATTCAAAGACAAGTCGCCTCAACCATACTATCGACTATCTCATAACTCTTACATAGACTTACTCCAGCCCGATCACTTAGTCGGGGTCTAGGGCAGGCTCGATCATACCACAAATAGTGCACGAGACAGAGTCTCGAACAATCGCATCGCGATGCCCCAAGCTGCGCACATCTAGGGGCCAGTTGGTGTATGAAAGACCGCCAGCCAGATCACAACTAAGGTCTCGAAAACCCATACAAAGACATGCATGTTATAACATACACGCAACACACATGCCTTGTATGAACAGCAGGTATCATTGCAATTCTCTACAAAGTATACATTTTATTGATAACTCTTATAGAGTGCACACAGAGATCACAAACATGTGATCCAACATTACAACACAAGCGGAAGCAAAGTATGTCTGAGTACAGACAAGTTTAACAAATGGCTTAAGAAGCCTTATTTAAACACAAGCCCTCCACGAGGGAACCAGTTGTCTGACTGGGACTAGACTAGCTTGATCTTCAGTCGTCAAGCTCGATGAAGAAGCCACCTTCGGGGTCAGTGGTTTCATCTAAAACATAGATTAAGCAAACGTGAGTACAAAGTCGTACTCAGCAAGACTTACATAGGAGCTATACTACTCATGCACATGTATCAAGGTAAAGGGAGGTGGGGTTTCACTTGCAGAAGTGACAGCTTTGACTTGGCTAGTCCTGAACTACAAGTACCAGACTTGAGGTAAGAAGCGTACATTAGTCCACTACTTTCTCCAACCAATTACACCACTATGGTGCCTTCCTCGACTTCCCCACGAGAAAGGACGCCATAGCACTCACACTTATCTTGGTGTGTTTTAGAAGTATCCAGTTCAAGTTGTCTAATAATCAAGCTAAGCTTTCCATGTAGTCCATAACCGCGGACGCGGCTATTCGAATAGTTTTGATAACCCTGCAGGGGTGTACCGCTACACACACATGATCATCGGTTACCGCCTTTGTACTGGACACCGTTCAAGAAGTGTCGGCGAGGATGCTCACCACAACTGTTACCTCATAGCCGATCTAGTCCGAGAAAGCCGCCTACCTGGGTTGGCTACCACTATCGTGAACCCGGCCGGTTTACCGAAGTGGACCCAAGTGATGTGTGCGTGGTGCATAAGCCGGTCTCGGATGAGCCGTTCTCTCACTTAGCAGCCAGGCCACAGACCTACCAGAACTCCGAACTATTGCGAAATCTGGACATCGAAAGGGATGAGTTAATAAGTTGAGAGGGGTCAGTGAGCCCAATGTGTGTTTGTACTCTTCATCTTGGATCACCACACAAGAACTCGGACTTAGGGCGGTGTTCAATGAGACAACCCACTGTGTACTCCTACACAGCCTCTCATTGTTCACCTTGTATTAGGGTAGATTCACCAACACCTTTCCACCAACATCATCATGATCACTACCATCCTGACTCACATAACAGTATCAACATGGTATCACTCTAAGCATGCAATAAGCAGTACCAATTGCAGGGGCCACATGATATCAATCAACTCCTACAGTTGGTAGGATTGTGGTTTGCCTACTACTGTGACAATTGATAGGTCATGCAAAGGAATGGGTTCATCTATGCGGTATAAACGCAACATGGTAATCATCCTATACAATGCATAAGCGAGACATGAGAGGGAAGTGGGATTTTATCGACATGATCAAAGGGGGTTTTCTTGCCTTGCTGACGAGGTTCGGGTTCGGGGTCTTCAACGAAGGGGGCAGCCTCCTGCTCCGGTTCCACCTCTACTCGACAAACAACAAACAAGGTAGCAAAGTAAATACAATGCACAATCACATGATGGAAGGTTGAAACTTGATGTATATGCGTTGATGTGTGAAGCAATTCCATTTAAATGGATTATATTGCAAATTGAATTGCAAATTCAAACTCCAATTTGAATTCAAACTTAGCCAAGTTACATGTGACATTGTTTGATCAATTTGAATCATTTTGAAATGTGTATGATATGCCTCTGATGTGTAAATGAAATGTAGCATGTTGCCATGGTCCAAGTTGCAAAAGCATTTGAATTTAATTTGAATAAATTCCAATTAAATCAAATGACAAATGCTACTGGTCCCAATTCAAATTCAACTCAAACATAGTTGAAAGTTGGATTTTTGGATAGCTTATTTTCTCCTGATCATTTATCATATATTATTTGTCCAATTTGGAGTTAATATGAATTTTCTATGAATTTCCAAAGTTTGGGCTATTTTCTGGATTTTCTGAAATTTCTTTAATTCATTTTATTCTGGAAAATCATTTACTGCGTCAGCATGACCTCATGCTGGCGTCAGGGGGCCACTGACAAGGTGGTCCCACCTGTAAGTGTCACTGTGATAATTAATTCAATTTAAAACATTTTTAAACTTAACAGAGGAGATTAGCAGGGTTGGGCCCACATGTCAGCCTCACTGGGAGTGGGATTAGTGGCTAATCAAGCCGGACACGTCAGCCTCGCCGGCGACGTGTCTCCGGCGACCACCCGAGGCGGCGGTGTCTGCGGGGACGGCGCTCCCGTGGCCCAAATCGCGCGCTTCGACCACTGAGACGAAGCTGTCGATGTCGCGCGTCGATTGAGACCGAAAGGGGAGGCTGGGAGGCCCTGCACGCACGCCGGCGTCGAGCTTTGCGGCGGCGGTGCTACTGGCTGGAGGCCAACCTTGCTACGGAACGCCATTTGGAGCGGGGATGGGTGCGTTCGGAGCAGCGGAGCACGGCGAAGGTGAAGGACATGGCCCCGAGCTCGATTGCGTTACGGGTCCTCGACGACGACGACCGTGGCGGCGAGGTACTTCGGCTCCCATGGCGGATCATCAAGGAGACATCAAAAAGGGGCGGGGAGAGAGGGGTTTGAACCGCTTGCTCACCAGGAACTCGACGGAGGTGGCGGCGAAGGCTGAGGTGGCTCGACGGCGACGAAATCGACGATGGCGTCCTTCGGGTCCCGCGACGGCTCGAGCTTGATTCCGGCGACTAGGAGGGCTCTGGGTTTGATTCGCTGCACGGGGAGACGTAGACGACGGCGGGGAGGAGGATGGTCACACCAGCTTGAGCCCTAGGTGGCGTTGGCTGCGAGCTCCATGGCGGGGCGCTCCGGCGAGTCTTCGGGAGGTGGAGAAATCGGGCAAGGGAGACGGGGAGGGTGTCCGTGGAGAGGGGGAATGGAACGGGGAAGCTTCTGGGCGTCTCCAGGACACTAGAAGAAGGCACGGGGAGGCGCCAGGTAGGCAGGTGGCATGGCGGCCGCGGCATGCCGGCCACCGAGCTGCTTGCCGCCGCGCTGGAAGAAGACAAGGGGAGCTGCGGGCTTGGGCTGCGGTGCGGTAAGTTGGGCCGGGGAGGCCCAGGTAAGTGGGCTACTTTGCCTTTTTCTTTTTCTTTCTGTATTTTGTTTTGGCTAGCAAAATAAATACCTAGCCATTTTCTAAAATGCTGAAACTTTTTACATGGCCTCATAATAATATAGACTAGCCACTTATAAAGTTTGGCACTTTCTAAAATTCAAATAATTTGAATCTTAACTCAAATAGGGGTTTTTGATTAAATCCAAGGCACTGTTTGAATATTTGAAAAATCCATGAGCATGGGGTGGGTCCCACATCACTTGATATGTGATCACACTCATTTATAAGACTTTTCAAAAATCTAACATGAATTTTTGGAGAAGATTTTTATCTGGCCTTTTGAATTAATTCATCTGGGGGGGGGTTCCTTCTCCCATTTTGCTTTTTATTTTGATTTCAAAGATTTCTTTTGAAAATTTTAACATGATGCAAGAGACTTGCTAACCCTAGCACATTATCTAACAGAGGGTTCTGACACCACCCCTGGCTCCCCTCTGGCCCCACTTTGGCTCTTCCCGAAGCTTCCTATACGCTGATTTTTCCTATATTTTCCCGGAATTTTTCTGGCACTTTAAGTAATGGGAAAAAATCTGAAATACAAAAACAGCAGAAAACAGGAACTGGCACTGGGTGCACTGAGTTAATAGGTTAGTCCAAATATGGTCAAAAGTGTATGGAAGTGCATCAATATCATAGCAATATCACACAAAAGAAGCATGGAGCAAGCAAAAATTATAGATACGTTTTGGACATATCAACATCCCCAAGCTTAATTCCTGCTCTTCCTCGAGTAGGTAAATGATAACAAGCATAATTTCTGTGGTGACATGCTACCAACCATATAAGAACTTTTAAGTAAAGCAATCAAGGCATTTAGTTCAATTCAAGTCATAACAAGAAAGAGTCTATATTAGCATTGAAACAAGCAACATAAGAACATAAAGGTGCAAGAGCTCTCGCTGTCCGTGACTCGAATGTCTCCAAATGGTGTTTGTGTGCAAGAAAGGGGATAGGGATATGCGAGAGAGTAAAACATAGTTTTTATTATTGAGAACTTAATCTAATAAAGTTTCACACTTGGTCTTCTTTGGAATCTTATCTTGACTCATCCCCAGACCACTAGCCAGGTAGAAGTCAAAATGATCCACTCCCTTTCGATATTTTGAGCACTCATGCAATGGATGAGCGTAAGAAAGAAAGTTGACACTTAGGATGGAAAAGAGAGAAAAATGATGGAGGAGGAAGACAAAAAAAGTGTACAAGAAAGTCCCCACATAGTTATATGCATGAATGATAATCTCTATTGAGTACAAGATATAAGATGGAGTACGAGTGTGGATCTCTCAAAAGGAATAGTAGTGTGCCCCCCTTCTCTCTTCTTATTTCTTTTTCTCTTTTTTCTATTTTTTTCTATTTTTTTTGGTGACTTCAATGGCTCTTTCTATTTAACTCTCATTTGTCCTCTTTGGGATCTTTTGATTTTTTCCTTGTTGGGATCTTTTCCTCACTTTAGGGGCAACACTCTATATATTACAAGAAGTGTAGAAGATCTTTCACACTTTACAAAAGTACTCAACATAAAGAAAATGAAACTATCATGAAGTATGCAAATGTATGACTCTGCCAGTGTAGCTAGATATGCAATGATATTAGCGCGTCATGTAGCAATGATTAGGCCAAGGCCCATCTAGCATGCGGCTCATCTATCAAGCAAAATTATGTATGACATGAAGATCAAGTCATGAGAAGGTGGATGTTGCATGGCAATGTATCTCGGAAAGGCTATGGAAATGCCTTGATAGGTAGGTATGGTGGCTGTTTTGAGCAAGGATATAATGAGGCTTATGATGACAGAGCGTATCGTGCCAACGATTTGGATGCACCGGCGAAGTATGCGCCAACTCTCGAGGTGATAAAAGGCAATGCACGGTACCGAAGAGGCTAGAAAAATATGGCTAGGTGGAAGTGTCAACTTTGGAATACTCACATTAGTCTGAAGAACTCATGCACTTATTATCGGTAACTCTCAATCTAATTAGGAGGTTCACAAAGAGACAAGTACCCCGAGGAGGAGTGTATGGGGGTTTGGTTATCCTTGCGCATCCTCGACTCATGGTGCGTGAGTGTACTCTAATATTCGATCCCTCCAAAGATTAGTGATCCATCTAGTAGCTAAAGTTCTCAACTAATTTTGTAGGTTTTTTCGAAAATAAACACGGATTGCCCAAAATACGACATCTATCACTAATAGGCTAAAGCTCTTGACACCAAAAAATCAAACATTACTCATGGAAATACCTCAAAACTATTGCAAGTTACTACTACAATTGAAAAGAAACCTTAGTTACCTACTTCAAGTCAAGACACACAACTCAGTGCAACAGGCAAACTCTCTAAACAAGATAAACATGAAAACTCAAGAGAGTTCCAGCAACAAACTAAATAAAAGCTCTTAAAAATATAAGCATGAAAACTAAGAGCTAAACACGACAGCAGCTACGAAACAGATAAAGAACACACACAGCAAAGATAAGCATGAAAATCCTATGTTGTGTTCTAGGGTGAAGTGGAGCGTGTTTCTCTCCCACACAAAGAAAGCTGGGTTCTAACTTGTTACGAACAACAAGCAAAGCTAAAGAAAACTAAAAAGGAAATAAAGAGCAAGACGCTCCAAGCATAGCACATAACACATGAAGTGATAAAAATATAGTGAAAGAAAGACGAACTGGTAATTGTTGATGGAGAAGGGGATGCATGGGGGCATCCCCAAGCTTAGATGCTTGAGTCTTCTTGAATATTTCTTGGGGGTGCACGGGGGCATCCCCATGCTTGAGCGTTTGACCCTCCTGAATCTTCTTTTATCATCTTCCCTCGCACACTTGAAAACTCCCTTCATACATAACTCATCATAATCTGATTAGAGAGGTTAGTACCCACAATAAAATAAGTTTTCTCTACTGGAAATAAGGATATTATTGAAGAGCTACTGTTTCTCAAGATTGGAAAAATAAATTTGCAAAGAAAAAGCAAGCTTAAGGTTTGCAAAACGAAGAAAAGGCAAAACAGGACAGAATCTGTGAAAAACAGACCAGTAGGTAGTAAATAATTGTTTTGGTGCACTTCTGCAACTCAAATAAAAAAACTCAGAACAGACGCTCGAAAGCCAATTATATAGAGCATGCTCTCAAAAAAAATTAGATCAAAAAGATGATCTGGTGATTTTATTTGAATTTTTCTGTTCAAGGACAGAATCTGTTTTCTGGACAGCACGTCACAACTTTTCAACTTTCTTGCAATCGGAGGCTAAACTTGGCACAAAGCTGAAAAGTAAAGATAAAATGATGTTTCTACTGTAGTAACAAACATCAAGACACAACAAAAGCAAAATAAACCTAATTCGTTGTGGGCTTCCTCCCAAAAGCGCTTTCTTTTATGCCTTTAAGCTAGGCATGAAGATTTTAAAAGATGCTCTCATAAGAATAAGGATTTGAAGCAAAAGAGAACATCAAGAAGAAAATATAAAACACATTTAAGCCTAACCCACTTCCTATGCATGGGAAACTTGTAAACAAATAAATCATGAAAGCACAAAGTGACAAGCATAGGAAGGTAGAACAAGAACAACTTCAAAACTTTCATCATAAAGAGAGGTGTTTTTGTAACATGAGGGTTTCTACAACAAAATTTTCCTCTATCAAAATAGTTTTCAGTAGGATCATGAACAACATCAAGAATATAACTATCACTTAAAGCATGTTGTTCATGATCTACAAGCACATGTGTGTAGTTTTCAATACGGTCTTTAGGAACATAAGATAAATGCAACCCATCACATTGAGCCTCAATAAGAGCACTCTTCTCCGGAATATGAGTTGGAGATTTCAAAAGGATAACAGGGCAATCAAGTGTGGGTGCAATAGAAAAATAATTATGCTTATCATAAGGAACTATAGCAAGTTCATCTTCGCAAGCATAATCCATATTGGCATCATGGCCATCAACAAAGCAAGTATAAAGTTCATCATAAAGGGAAGTATCAAGTGAGTCCTCGGAATCATGGGATTCCTCATCAAAGCAATCATTAGCCTCTTCTTGGGCAACAAACATTTTATTTTTAAAATCCTCGATATAAGAATTGGAAGTATAATTCTCGAAGCAATAAGCAAAACTGCAAAGTTTTCGGACTTGTGAATAGTATCATAATACTTTTCAATCAAAGAAGCAATCTCATAAGCACCTTTAAAAGCAACAAACTCTTCAATCTTTTCAACATCAAAGTAATCATAAAAACCTTTAGCATAAGAACATAAGATCTCATTTGCATTAAACTCACATTGGAAAGGAAGGTGTTTACGATCTATATTAGAGCATCAAGTAAAATCATAAATGTGGCATAAACACTTAGCATAGCAATAAGAAGTTTGTATTTGGTCCCATAAGTTTTTCCCTTTTTGAGATAAGCGGTGCCGCGTATAATGAGCATGCTCATCCAATGATTTTCCCTCAACCAAGTCGGTTGGGTTTTTAGCGCGAGCACAAATTGATCGAAGACGATCCAAGTGAAACATGTCCATCCTACCATATTTGGGTGGTTCCACACCCATGGTAAAAATAGCATCAGTAGGCAGACAAAGACAAAGACAAAAGGTAGAAACTATTTTTTTGGTTTTTCATATAAGACACGCCACCAAAAGAAAAAACTGGAAATTAAACTAACAAGACTAAAAAGCAAAGGTAAAATATAGTGTGCAACTCCCCTATCTTGAAGAGTGGAGTCCCCGGCAACGGCGCCAGAAATTAGCTTTGATGGCTTCTCGCCCCTCGTTGGTTACCCAAAGTGGAAGGTTGAGATGTAGACAGCGTAAATTTCCCTCGGTGAAGATACCAAGGTTTGTCTCCAGTAGGACTCCGACCACGACAGGAAGGTGACAACGGCGCCAGCAATTAGGCGGTTGACGTGGACCTGCACACACAACAGATAACTTTGCTCCCAACGAGTACAGAGAGGTTGTCAATCCCTCTGGCCTTGTTGTTTACAAAGGACCAAACGCACAGGATAATAATGATAGCGATAGCAACAGAAAAGGAAATAAAGCAGAAAATAAATAGCGGGTGTAACAGTCGTGGAAATATGGACCGGGGTCCCATGATGTTCACTAGTGATGTCTCTCTCCCAAAAGACGATAAAATAGCCATGCGAGGTAAACGAATTACAGCTCGGCAATTGACAGGATTATGTGCGCAAACCAATGCTACTATGCTACAAAGAAAGGAAGAGGCTCAAAAGCTTGGGCGGTACGCCAAGACAAGTAGACCGAAATCCATCTGTATCTACCTACTAATTATCCACCTTGAGATATCTATCCAGAACATCTCGCTGGTATTAAGTTGCGAATCCCACCATAAGTGTAAACTCAAAGCAACAGACAAGTGCATTAAAGAGCTTTACGTAAAGTAAACAATCCTTGCACCCGCAAGTACAAGAACCGTTGTTTTCTCCCTTTTGGCAACAACACATCCCCTAGACTCATGTTTCTGTCACTCAAGCTAGTCATCAGGGGGCATGAACCCACAATCATGCATAACACTCCCTCTTGGAGTTTCTACCTACTACTTGTTCGAAACAATAAACAGCAACGGAGAGCATGCAAGAATTACTTAGGAACAAAAATATAAAAGATAAAAACCAAATATATTACTCTATCACAATCTGAACATAATCTCATAATCCATCAGATCCTATCAAACTCAACATAGCAATAGAAGAAATATTACAAAGGTTCCTCGATCATGTAGGGAAGCTCACGAGGTCTAAACAATGAAGATCAAAGAGGGGAGGAGAACATCACATAGCTACTGATCATGGACCCATGTTCCAAGGTGGACTACTCACGGTTCATCCGGGAAGCATCCATGGTTGTGGAGAACCTCGCGGAGGTGGTTCCTCCCTCCGGCAGGGTGCTGGGAAGAGGGCTCCTGGTGCTCCCGATCTTGGAAGCGCTGCGGCGGCGGAACAGAGGAGAGATCGCGAAAAAGGGTTCTGACTTCCAGGGTTTCGGGACGAGAGATATATAGGTGAAAGGGGGCAGCCAGAGGTGGACCAGGGGCCCCAGGTGCCCCCCCTGGCGCGGCCTAGGGGGTGGCCGCGCCAGGTGGCCGTCTAGGCCACCCCTGGCTCCCCTCTGGCCCCACTTTGGCTCTTCCCGAAGCTTCATGTATGCTGATTTTTCCAATATTTTTCCCGGAATTTTTCTGGCACTTTAAGTAACGGGAAAAATTGAAATACAAAACAGCAGAAAACAGGAACTGGCACTGGGGTGCACTGAGTTAATAGGTTAGTCCAAATATGATCAAAAGTGTATGGAAGTGCATCAATATCATAGCAATATCACACAAAAGAAGCATGGAGAAAGAAGAAATTATAGATACGTTTTGGACGTATCAGACCTTCCAGAGCCCCGAAGGAGGGCCAGGGGCACCCTGGTGCCTAGGCGGCAAGGGGGCGCGGCCCCACCGTAGGCCGTGCTAGGGGGCGCCTGCACTCCCTGGTGGCCCCTCAGCTGCCCCCCTTCGCCTATATTTACCTCATCCTCCAAAACCCTCGAGGACAGAACCCTTTTTCGCGATCTCGCCACTGTTCCGCCGCCGCCGCGCTTCCAAGATCGGGAGCGCTAGAATACCTCTTCCTGGCACCCTGTCGGAGGGAGGATTGACCTCCGGGAGCTTCTCCACCACCATGGATGCTTCCAGGATGATCCGTGAGTAGTCCACCTTGGACCATGAGTCCATGATCAGTAGCTATGTGATGTTTTCCTCCCCTCTTTGTTCTTCATGGATTAGACCTTGTGAGCCGCCCTACATGCTCAAGGAACGTATGTAATTCTTTGTGCTGTTGCTATGTTGAGTTTGCTAGGATCTGATGGATTATGAGACTATGTTCAGATTGTGATGAGTAATATATTTGGTTCTTCTCTCTTATATTTTTGTTCTTGAGTAATTCTTGCATGTTCTCCGTTGTTGTTTATTGCTTTGGAGAAGTAGTAGGTACTGACTCCAAGAGGGAGCATTATGCTTGATTGTGGGTTCATGCCCCCTTTTGACTAGCTTGAGTGAAAGAAACATGAGGTTATGGGATGTGTTGTTGCTACAAGGGGGAAAACAACGGTGCTCGTAACCGCGATTGCAAGGATTGTTCACTTTACGCAAAGTTCTTTTAATGCATTTGTTTGTTGCTTTGGGTTTACACTTTGGGTGGGGCTTGCAACTTAATACTAGCGAGATGTTCTGGATATATATATCAAGGTGGATGATTAGTAGTAGATTCAGACAGATTTCGGTCTACTTATCTTGGCGTACTGCCCATGCTTTTGAGCCTCTTCCTTTATTTTGTAGCATAGTTAGCATTGGTTTGCGCCCGTAATCCTATCAATTGCCCAAGTGTAATTTGTTTACCTTGCATAGCTGTTTATCACCTTTTGGGAGAGAGACATCACTAGTGAACATCATGGGACTGATGGTCGAGATGAAGAATGGTTTCTCGCCCTTAGTTGGTTACCCCAAGTGGAAGGTCAGATGCGGAATAGCAGCAAATTTCCCTCGGTGAAGATACCAAGGTAATCAATCCAGTAGGACTCTGATAATGATAAGTAGGTGGTTCGGCAAGTGATGCGCCGTATGAAAGGAATCACTTGCTTCTCCTGGACCTGCACACATAAACAAACAACTTTGCTCCCAACGAAGTTTAGAGAGGTTGTCAATCTCTCTGATCTTGTTGTTTACAAAGGATCAAACGCAAGGGATAATGATAATGGTGATGGCAGCTATAAAGTAAAAGAGGGAAAATAAAAGAGCTTGTAAACAGTGATGAGGACATGGACCGGGGTCCCGTGATGTTCACTAGTAATGTCTCTCTCCCAAAAGACGATAAAACTTCTATGCGAGGTAAACAAATTACAGCTGGGCAATTGACAGGATTAAAAACGCACCGCAGTGCTAACTATGCTACAAATAAAGGACGAGGCTCAAAAGCATGGGCGGTACGCCAAAATAAGTTGACCGAAATCCAACTGCATCCACTACTAATCATCCACCTTAAGATATCTATCCAGAACATCTCGCTGGTATTAAGTTGCGAGCCCCTCTCAAAGTCTAAACCCAAAGCAACAGACAACTGCATTAAAAATCACTTTGCGCAAAGTAAACAATCCTTGCATCCGCGGTTACAAGCACCGTTGTTTTCCCCTTGTGGCAACAACACATCCCCTAGACTCATGTTTCTGTCACTCAAGCGTTTCATCGGGGGGCATGAACCCACAATCGAGCATAACGTTCCCTCTTTGAGTTACTACGTACTACTTGGCCAAAGCAATAAACAGCAACGGAGAACATGCAAGAATTACTTAGGAACAAAAATATAAAAGATAAGAACCAAATATATTACTCAATCACAATCTGAACATAATCTCATAATCCATCAGATCCAAGCAAACTCAGCATAGCAACAACAGAAAATTACATATGTGTGCCTCGATCATGTAGGGCATCTCACGAGGTCTAAACCATGAAGAACAAAGAGGGGAGAAGAACATCACATAGCTACTGATCACGGACCCATGGTCCAAGGGAAACTACTCACGGCACATCCGGGAAGCGTCCATGGTGGAGGGGAAGCTACCGGAGGTCAATCCTCCCTCCGGCAGGGTGCCGGGAAGAGGTCTGCTGGTGCTCCCAATCTTGGAAGCGCAGAAGCGGCGGATCAGAGGCAAGATCACGAAAAAGGGTTCTGTCTCTGGATTTTTCGCATCACGGGAAATAAATAGGCGAAGGGGGGCAGCCAGGGGGCCACCAGGGGTCCAGGCACCCCCGTGGTGCGGCCAGACCCTAGGCCACGCCAGGTGGACGCCTGGGTCCCTGGTGGTGGCCCTCTGGCCCCACTTTGGTGATTCCGGAAGCTTCCGTTGCGCTGATTTTTTATCCGATTTTTGGAGCATTTTTAATATGGGGGAATCCTGGAATAGAAAAATAGCAGAAAACAGGAACTGGCACTGTGGTGCACTGAGTTAATAAGTTAGTCCAAATATGATAAAAATGTATGAAAGTGTATCTAGATCATAGCAATATCACACAAAACATGCATGGAGCAAGGAGAAGTTATAGATACGTTTGGGACGTATCAACATCCCCAAGCTTAATTCCTGCTCATCCTCGGGTAGGTAAATGATAACAAGCATAATTTCTGTGGTGACAAGCTAGCAACCATATAAGAACTTTGAAAGTAAAGCAATCAAGATATGTGATTCAATTCAAGTCATAACATGCAAGAGTCTATATTAGCGTTGAAACAAGCAACGAAAGAAGATTAGGTGCAAGAGCTCTCGCTGTCCGTGACTCGAATGTCTCCAAATGGTGGTTGCATGCAAGAAAGGGGATATGGAAATACGAGAGAAAAAGTATATTTGTTGAGAAATCAGTCTACTAAAGTTTCACACTTGGTCTTCTTTGGAATCTTATCTTGACTCGTCCCCACACCACTAGCTAGGTACAAGTCAATTTGATCCACTCCTTTTAGATATTTTGAGCACTCATGCAATGGATGAGCGTAAGCACGAGAGTTAACACTTAGGATGGCAAAGAGAGAAATATGGTGGAGGAGGAAGACAAAAAGGATGTGAAAGGCTCACATCGATGAGGACAATCATAGGCGAGAAGGACAATCATAGATATGATGCACATACGAGCTAAGAAAAGCTCTCCAATGGAACTAGTGGGGGTGCATCCAATTTGCTCGCTCATGAAGACCTAGATCTCGTTTGAGGAGGCTCATCCTTGGAATATGCAAGCCAAGTTCTATAGTGTGAGGGTCCCCACATAGCTATATGCATGTATGATGATCTCTATGGAGTACAAGGATAAGAGGGAGTACTAGTGTGGATCTTTCAAAAGGAATAGTAGTGTTGCCCCTTTCTCTCTTTTTATTTATATTTTTTCTTTTTTGTATTATTTTGTGGCCTCAATGGCTCTTTCTATTTAACTCTCATTTGTACTATTTGGGATCTTTTATTTTGTCCACTTTGGGATCTTTTCCCCACTTAAGGGCAACACTCTTTTCCTCACTTTCAAGAGCATTTTTAATATGGGGGAAACCTGGAATAGAAAAACAACAGAAAATAGGAACTGGCACTGTGGTGCACTGAGTTAATAAGTTAGTCCAAATATGATCAAAATTGTATGAAAGTGTATCTTGGTCATAGCAATATCACACAAAACATGCATGGAGCAAGCAGAAATTATAGATACGTTTGGGACGTATCAGGGACCCCAGTCCATATTTCCACCACTGTTTACACCCTCAATTTACTTCATGTTTTACTTTCTAGTTGCAATTATCACTTCTATTATCTCTTGCGTTGATCCTTTGTAAACGACAAGGCTGGGGAGATATACAGCCTCTCTATACTCGTTGGGAGCAAAGTTATGTGTATTTGTGTGCAGGTCCAGGAAAAGCAAGTGATTTTCAACGACACATCACTTGCTGAACCACCTACTTGTCGACCATGGTGTCCTATTGGTCGATCTCAACCTTGGTATCTTTGCCAAGGGAAATCTGGCTGCTACACTACATCTCAACCTTCCACTTGGGGTAACCAACAAGGGGCGAGAGGTATTGCCTCGCTAGCATCAGCCGCCGGACTGGAGATGGAGGTCACCGTGGACATCAGCATGGCCTGAGTGAAGAGGATCAGGTAGAGACCGCCAACGGGATTGATCTGACGCTGAAGCTCTAGGATTAGGCCTTGGGTTGTTCCGTTCCGTGGTCACCTAAATGTTTAGCTGTTCCGCTAAGTTTTCTTATTCGAAGTCTCTATATCTTTGTTTTAGTTAAGTAAATTGCAATTGGTCCATGTACCAGGGCAATTGCATGTACCGTGTAATTTATTTTTCAGAGTGTATTTCAAGTATTATTTGAAATAAAAGGGGTTTCCCCCCAGGTTCCATATTTATTGATGCAACCGAGAGTTCACATAAGTTTACGCTTCGACCCACTCCACATACACAACCTTATCTTCTACAAGTTTTAAACCAACTGAGAACATCCCGGCCACATCACAGACACAACAACTAATCTACAAGAAAGCCCTCGGAGATCAGGAAATTGCGCCTGTCTGCATCTGTCGCGCCAGGGGGAAGGAGCCCATCTAGGCAATTCGCAACAACTCGCCATGGCGCCGATCCAGGAGGAGAAGACACCACATCAGGAGCGTCGATTGGGTAGGATCGCGGAGGATCTTCCATTGACGTAGAGTCGCCAACACCGCATCCAGAATGCAGCGCAAACTTCTCCAGCTTCTGCCCTGAAAACAAAATTCGTTTCTCAATAACCAAATGCTCCACAAGGATACAACCCCAACCATATTTAACATTTTCAACGATTTAGTATCCCAGGTATCTATCAGATCATCAACAGAAGTCACCAATTTTGAGTCGAACACCTCTGACACACATGACCAAACAAATTTAGCAACAATGCACTCGAAAAATAGATGTTGTACTAACTCTTGCTCAGAACAAAAGACACAAGTGAGATCATCAACTTGTCTGTGTTTGGCAAGATTTTCCCTGGTAAGAGTCTTGTTATGCACAACTAGCCATATAAAAACATGTATTTTTGGAGGAGCCACAATCTTCCAAAGGGAATTGTTAACTCTACTGATCACACCACCAAAATTGATCATGTCATACAAAGATTTGACAACCAGAAGGTTCATGAGTCCATACAGGTAGATCTTCACTATCCACCAACACAGTATTGCTAACCACAGAGCACAACAGCAACCAGTGCTCAAACAAAACTTGACCCACACATCTGCGAAAAGAGAGCTTAAGCTGGGAACTATCCCAAGATTTTGCCACAGAGATCTTTTATTGGGTACAAATTTCATATAAATCCCAGAACTGGGTCTTAAGGGTACAATGTCCCACCCACCAATCATGCCAAAGTCAATTTTCTTTCCATTACCAATTTTCCATTTATAGAAACAACGAGCAGCAGAGGGAGCCCAAGTTAATCCTTTCCAAAAAGGAGAACCCACTCCAGTTTTAGACCACAAGATATTAGGTTTGGAGGTATGATATTTATAATCAATCAAAGTTTTCCAATGTTTTTCTTAACCATCCAAATATCTTCTACCCCAAGAAGCCAGCAAAGCTAAATTAAAGTCTCTCAGATTAGGGACACCTAGCCCATCAAAAGCTTTTCTTCTGGTCACAAGACCCCAATAAGCCAAGTGGTATTTGTGAGCATCACCCATATTGCCCCAGAAAAAGTGAGCCATTTGAGAAGAAATGGCCTCAATGTCCCATTTAGGAAACTTTATCAAGGACATCAAATAAGTTGGAATGCTAGCCACACAAGTGCACAATAAGACCAACTTACCTGTGTAAGAAAGATATTTACCAAGACAACTAGAAATTTTCTTACTAATTTTATCAATAATGGGTTGTAAATCTTCCTTTTTAAGTTTGCTATAGTGCAAAGGAAAACCAAGGTACTTAAAAGGGAAAGAACTAGTTTTACAACAGAAAATATGTGTCAGAACCCCAACATGGGTAAGTGCTAGGATTTGAGTGCCCCTTTGCATCATGTGAAAATTTCAAAAGAAATTATAAATTGGGGAAAAGAAAAGCCCTAAAAAATTTCATCGAAAAGGAAAGATAACAATTGCTTCCAAAAATTGCTCTGTTATTTTTGAAAAGTCTTATAAATATGCATGATCACATATAAAGTGAAGTGGGTCCCACTGCATGCACCAAGATTTGTCAAAAATTCTAAATAGGGCTTGGAAATTAAATTAAACTCCAATTTGAATTTAAATTCAAATTGTTTGATTTTCAAAAATCACCAAAACTTGTGAGTGGCTAGTGGCATGAACCCTAAGCCCACATAAAAGTTTTGGGGATTTTTAAAAATGCTCTCCTATTTGTTTGGAGCAAAATAAAGCAAGGAAAAAATAGAAAACAGAAGAAAAATAGAAAAGGGAAACCGGGCCCACTTCCTGGGCCTCGGGCCCAACTTACCTTCCGCTGCCCAGCCCACCCGGCGCCATGGTCGTCTTCCTCAACCTGCTCGCTGTCGAGCATGCCGGGCACGCCGAGGACACCGCGACGGCCAGGACGTCTACGCCTCTCCCCCGAGCTTATCTCCTCTCGCCACGACGACGCCTGGAAGGCCCCCTCACCTTTCCTCCCCTCCTCTGGCTTACCCCCTCCCTCCTCGTCGCCGTTTTCCCACACCATCGAGCCTAGACGGAGCGGCCGCCGTGCTCCGACGCGGCCACCGGCCGAGCTAGCCCCAGCCGCCTTGTCCATAGAGCTCTCCTCTGTCGTCTTCATCGCCATGCAAAAGGAATCGAGGCCGGAGCCCCTGTAGCCACCGGATTCGTCGACGAGCTGCCGCCGGACCCCGAAGCTCACCGCCACCGATTCGTCGCCGTCGAGCCTCCTACGACCTCTTCGACCTCACCGTTCAAATCCTGGTGAGCACACGGCCAAAAGACCCCAAGACCCGCAGTCTTTCGCGCTGTCCTTCGCCTTTTGCCATGTTCGCCGGAGAGCAGGGCCGCCACGGAGGTCGCCGGCGTGCGCACGCAAAGCAGACCACGCTCTGGCCATGTCCAAGGGATCCGCGATGTACCTGTCCGTCGAACGAGCCTAACCGCGCATCTTTTGGCCGCCGGAATCGCATCCCGCGTGTGTGCCGCCGCGCACTGTTGCCACCGGCGGCTAACCGCTAGCGTGGCTTGCTAATTAGCCCTAAACCCACCCCTAATCACCCCCTAACCCCCACTGACTAGTGGGCCCTAGCCTAACTAACCCACTGTTAGGTTAAACTAAACGGGTTTTAATCCCACTGTGGCTGACAAGCAGGACCCACAGGTCAGAGGCCCCCTACATCAGCATGAGGTCATGCTGACGCAGTAAAGGGGTTTTTCTAATTAAAAGAAATTAAAGAAATTGCAGAAAATGTGTTAAACTTCAATAAATCATAGAAAATTCATATTAACTCCAAATTAAACATATAATATATGAAAAATTATCAGAAAAATGCAAGGATTAAGAATATGCAAAAAAAATTCATGTTTGACCATTTTAAAATGGGGCAACAGTAGCAAGTTTGCATATGGCTTAATTTGAATTCAAATTTGAAGTTTGAATTTGCAATTCTTTTGCAATAAACTTCAATTAAATAGAAATTGTCAACACATCAGTACCATGTACATCATTTTTTCACAACTTATCATGTGCTTGAGCACCTCAATTATATTTATCCCTTGATTTCTTTGTTTGCTCGATAGAAGTGGAACCGGAACCGGAGGCCACCCCCTTCGTTGAAGACACCGTGTGTGAACCTCGTCAGCAAGGCAAGCAAACCCCATTGATCAGCTCTATAAAATCCCACTTCCCTCTCATTCTCGCTTATGCAGATTAGGAGATCACCTTGTGTCAATTCTACCGCATAGTTGAACCCATATACGATGCATGACCTATCATCTTGTCACAGTAGTAAGCAAACCACAATCCTAGCTGACATAGGAGTTGATTGATATCATGTGGCCCCTGCAACTGTTACAGCTTATTGCATGCTTAGAGGTTACATTGAGGTTACTTTGATCTGTGAGTCGGGATGGTTATGATCATGTTACTGATGAAGGTGAAACTGTGTTGGTGAATCCACCCGAATACAAGGTGAACGATGAGAGGCTGTGTAGGAGTACACAGTGGGTTGTCTCGTTGAACAACGCCTTAAGCATCGAGTTCTTGTATGGTAATCCAAGACAAAGAGTACAACCACACATTGGGCTCACTGACCCCTCTCGGCCTAGTACCTTGATCCGTGTCGACGTCCAGGAGTCACATTAGTTCGGGCTTTCCATTTGGCATCTGCATAGAAAAAGAATGAAGGAATGGCTGCATCATATAGATATGTGGGTGTACCTATGAGGCAGGAAAACCATCTGCCAGAGGTGGCGTCTCGGTCACTTGCATTGTTTGTGTCTGTTTCATTGATCCGGCCGGGCTCTCGAGCGGAGGCAACTCAGATAGTCGACTCCTGGCATAGACCGATTGTGAGCGAAGTGTCGTGGTGAACATCCTCGCTGTCACCTCTTGAACGGTGGCGAGCAAAAGGCGGTAACCGATGGTCATGTGTGTGTAGTTTACACCCTTGCAAGGTTAACAAAACTATTCGAATAGCCGCGTCCACGGTTAAGGACTAGTTGGAACATGTACCTGATTATTAGAAAACTTGAATGGATACTTATAAAACTCGCAAGATAAGCGTGAGTGCTATGGTGTGCTCCTCGTGGGGAAGTCGAGGAAGTAACCATAGTGGTGTATTGGTTGGAGACATGTAGTGGACTCGTGTACGCTTCTTACCTCAAGTCTGGTACTCGTAGTACAGGACTAGCCAAGTCAAAGCTGGCACTTCTACATGTTGAACCCCACCTTCCTTTACCTTGATACTTGAGCGTGAGTAGTATAGTTCTGATGTAAGTCTTGCTGAGTACGACTTTGTACTCACATTTTCTTATTCTATGTTTTAGATGAGAAACCAGACCCCGATGGAGTCACCGACCTGAATCTCGACATTGACTAAGTTAGTATAGTTCCAGACAGCAGTCTGGTCCCTCGTGGAAGGGCATGTATGTTTACAAGGCTTCTCTAAGCCATTTATTAATCTTGTCTGTACTCAGACCTAATTTTCTTCCGTTGTATGATGTAATGTTGATCACAGACATGTGATCTTTGTATGCTCTATGTGTAAGTCAATAAAGATACACTTTGTAGAGTTATGTGATGATACCTGCTGTTCATACTAGGCATGTGTGCTGCGTGTATGTTTATAACATGCATGTCTTAGTATGGGTTTTCGAGACCTTAGTTGTGATTTGGCTGGCGGTCTTTTATACACCAAGTGGCCCTTAGATGTGCGCAGCTTGGGGCATCGCGATGCGATTGTTCGTGACTCTGTCACGTGCACACTTTGTTGTATGATCGAGCACGCCCTAGACCCCGACTAAGTGATCGGGATGGAGTAAGTCTATGTAAGAGTTAGGATTCAATCGATAACATGGTCGAGGCGACTTGTCTATGAGTATGGGATTCACCACCCATAAGCATTTAGACTTGTGAGTGGACGATGAGGACCCATCTCAGATGATCATCCGGCCTGGATGGGATGCCCCTCACGTTCGATGCTTTCCGAGAGTGTTCTGTGCTTGGCCTTGTCTGCTTAGACAAGTGGGTATGGCTCTCGGCTCTCCATGTGATTGCATCGTGACTGGAATTACATACGCATATTCCGGGTCCTGACAGACTTGGCATCAGAGCAGGACTGTCTGTAGGATTATTCAACCCTTGGTCGAAGTCGACTTTAGCACTCTATAGTTATATAGTTACTTGGGTATATAAGGGAACAACGTAAGGCTTCTTTTTCTCCTTACCCTCATCGATCTGAGTTTTGAGTCACCCTTATCTTTTCTACGGGATGATAGGACTAGGCTCATCTATGTCTGACTAGAACATCTCGTTGATTCCTTCCTTGTAGCCGTAGGACAGTTGTGGTTGTCCAGAGTCACCCTTATTTTGAGTTCCTTGAAGAAGTTCTGTCCAATCTCTTCAAGGTTGTTTCATTTTCCATCCCGGTGTAGCTGTTATGCTGCCGGAATTATTTTGAGTTTCTGTGAATCTTTGCCTTCGCATTATAATCTTTTCCGCCATTACCATGTCTTGTTATCCTTGAATCCATCATTCAACTTGTTCTGATTGTTGATTTTTATCACACAGGATGTCAGGTGGAACTCGTAGTGTTGTTCGTCGGAATTGAGACCGTGTTCAGAATCGAAATGATGACGAACCCCTACCACCGCTTTATGCGGCGGAAATCATGATGGAAGCTGAGCGGAATAGACGTGATCAAACACGCCTTCTGGAGCTCATCGAGCAGAATACCGCCCATCATCGCAATGTGGTTGTGAGCATTCAGGATTTCATTCTTCTCAAGCCACCGGTATTCCGATGTTCTTCTGAGCCCCTTGAAGATGATGATTGGCTCCGTTCCATCGAGCGTAAGCTTGACACGGCACATGTTGCTCCCAATGACCGAGTTATTTTCGCGGTATACTTCCTGGAAGGTGCTGCTCTTCAATGGTGGGAGAACTATGTTGCTATGCAGCCAGATGGTCACGTAGTGACTTGGCAGGAGTTATGTGTTGCCTTTCGGGGGTACCACATTCTGGATGAGTTGATGGAGCGCAAGAAGGAAGAGTTCTGCAATCTGACTCAAGGAGAGATGTCCATTCATGAGTATGTGAGAGAGTTCAACCGTCTTGCTCGATATGCCCAAGATGAGATCACCACAGATGCCAGAAAGCAGGCAAGGTTCCGTAAGGGACTTAGCCCCATCCTTCTTCACGATCTCAACCTCATCGAATTTTCCACCTTTGAGGATTTAGTCAACAGATCCTTCAGAGCTGAGCATGACAATGAAGGTATCGAAGAGTCTAGCAAGCATGCTCTTGAGCTTGCTCCTTCTTCAAGTTCAGCCCCTCAGAAACGCCGAATTTTGATTCCAACTAGTGCCATACCTGAAAACCTTCTTCAGAGGACACCATCCAATATATGCCATCCACCCCAACACATTATTCCACCCCGGAATGATGGTGTGCAGCCGAGTAATCCCACTCCCAGCAATTCAGGCAGGGTGTGTTTCAAGTGTGGTCTGTCAGGCCATTACTTTCGTCAGTGCCCTCAGGTCTTGATGACACCACGTCATTCTCGACCCAAGCCTCCAAAGAAATCAACCACCACAGCCTTTCCAGCAAAGCCTTCATCCACTAGTAGTGGTTGTGTGAACCAAATCTCAGTTGAGGAAGCTATTGGAACTTCTGACGTCATCCTTGGTACACTCCCAGTCAATCATGTTCCCGCCTCCGTTCTTTTCGATCCAAGAGATTCTCATTCATTCATGTCGGAGAGTTATGCACTTCGTCATGAGTTTTCTTTTAAAGAAATGTTTTCTCCAATGATAATTCAAACTCCTGGTTCAAAGTGGCAAACTAATAGAGTAAGCCATGACAATCAAATTGCAATTGAGGGTTTAGTATTCCTTACTTCTCTTATAGCCATCAAGTCTTCAAACATTGATGTCATCCTAGGAATGGATTGGTTATCAAGGCAGAATGCTTTCCTTGATTGTAAAGCCAAATCAGTTAAACTCACCCATCCTTCAGGCCAGACCATTGACTACACATCACCCAGCTCTAGAATCCAGATGCATACTTTGAATATGCTTCCCCTTCCTGACCTTGAAGATATTCCGGTGGTTCGTGACTTCCCGGATGTCTTTCCTGAAGAACTGCCGGGCATGCCACCCGACAGATGTGTAGAATTCATAGTGGATCTTATACCAGGAACAACCCCAATCTCCAGATGCCCATATAGAATGGCCCCACATGAGTTAGCTGAGCTAAAAACCCAACTTGATGCTTCGTTGGCAAAAGGCTTCATCCGCCCTAGCTCATCGCCATGGGGTTGCCCCGTTCTGTTCGTAACGAAGAAAGATGGAACAGAAAGGATGTGCGTAGACTATCGACCGCTAAATCTAGTGACGGTAAAGAACAAGTACCCACTGCCCAGGATCAATGATCTTTATGATCAACTGGCTGGATCCTCTGTCTTCTCCAAGATGGATTTGAGATTAGGCTATCATCAAATCAAAATCCGAAATGAGGACATTCCAAAAACGGCTTTCACTACTCGTTATTGTCTTTACGAGTATACCGTCATGTCCTTCGGTTTAACCAATGCCCCCGCCACATTCTCGTGATTAATGAATTCGATCTTCATGGAGTACCTAGATAAATTTGTTGTGGTTTATCTTGATGACATTATCATCTACTCGAAGAACGAATAAGAGCACGCAGAACATCTTAGGTTGGTATCGATGAAACTTCGAGAGCATCGCCTTTATGCCAAGTTCTCCAAGTGTGAATTTTGGCTACCAGAAGCGACCTACTTAGGCCACGTGATTTCTGAAAAAGTCATTGTTGTCAATCTCGAGAGAGTTCAGGCCGTCCTTGACTGGACTCCACCTGAATCGGTTAAGCAAGTTAGGAGTTTTCTTGGCTTAGCAAGCTATTGTCGCCGCTTCGTTGAGAACTTCTCCAAAGTTTCAAAGCCTCTAACTGAACTCCTCAAGAAAGATAAGAAATTCCAATGGACCCCCAAGTGCAAGGAAAGCTTTCAAGAGCTAAAAAGAAGATTAACTTCTGCACCCGTACTTGCACCTCCAAACACCAAAAGGGATTTCGAGATCTATTGTGATGCTTCACGGCTAGGGATCTTGAAATTTTCACATGATGCAAAGGGGCACTCAAATCCTAGCACTTACCCAAGTTGGGATTCTGACAACTCGCCCTCACTCAAAAGAATCTCGTCCCGAGATTCAGAAGTCGTCGGGAGGAAAGAGGGGTACTCGGCACGAAGGCGGGCTTCTCTTTCCCAGGTTGCTTCTCTCTCGGAGTGATGTGACCATTGCACTTTGAGGAACTTGATCTTCTGACGACGGGTGACACGCTCTGCGGAATCAAGAATACGAACAGGGTACTCTCGATAAGAAAGGTCATCTTGGAGATCAAGCGTTTCATGGTCGACTTCGCGGATGGGGTCCTTGAAGCAACGCCTGAGTTGTGACACATGGAATACATCATGCGACGAAAGAGAAGACCGCCTTCGTGCCGAGTACCCCTCCTTCCTCCCGACGACTTCTGAATCTCGGGATGAGATTCTTTTATGTGGACCGCTTGATCTCCAAGATGACCCCATCAGGCGTTGCTTCAAGGACCCCATTCGCGGAGTCGACCAAGAAACGCTTGATCTCCAAGATGACCTTTCTTATCGAGAATACCCTGTTCATATTCTTGATTCAGCAGAGCATGTCACTCGTTGTCAGAAGATTAAGTTTCTGAAAGCGCAATGGTCACACCACTCTGAAAAAGAAGCCACGTGGGAAAGAGAAGACCGTCTCAGTGCTGAGTACCCCTCCTTCCTCCTGGTAACTTCTGAATCTCGGGACGAGATTATTTTGAGTGGGGGCGAGTTATCAGAGCCCCAATTAGGGTAAGTGCTAGGGCTTGTTGCTCCTTTGCATCATGTGAAAATTTCAAAAAGAAATTGAATTGGGGAAAAAGAAAAGCCCTAAAGAATTTAATTCAAATGGCCAGACAAATTTTTTCTTCCAAAAATTCCTCTGGTATTTTTGAAAAGTCTTATAAATATGCATGATCACATATAAAGTGAAGTGGGTCCCACTGCGTGCTCCAAGATTTCTCAAAAATTCCAAACAGGGCTTGGAAATTAAATTAAACCCCTATTTGATTTGAAATTCAAATCGTTTGAATTTCAAAAATCTCCAAAGCTTGTGAGTTGTTAGCTATGTATACTCTAAGTCCACATAAAAGTTTTGAAGATTTAATAAAATGCCTAGATATTTTTTTAGCACAGCAAAACAAATAACAGAAAAATAAAATAGAGAGAAAATAAAAAAAGGCTTACCAGGCAAAGCAACCCAACTTACCGAGGCAACCCGGCCCAGGGGCAGGCTGGTCTTCCTCCTCGCGCCAGCCAGGCTGCTGCAGCCGTGGCGAGCATGCCGGCGACGCCCTGGCCACCTCCTGCTTCCCTCTACTTTATCCCGTCGCCGTGGACGTCCTGGAAGGCTCCCGAAGCAGTTCCCCCTCTCCCTGGATCTCTCTCTCCCTCCGACAGCGAAAATCCGCGCAGCCCGAGCCCTAGCCGGAGCACGCCACCGAGAACCGACGCGGCCACCGGCCGAGATAGCCCAAGACGCCTTGTCCATCGAGCTCTCCACTGTCATCTTCATCGCCGTGCAAAAGTAATCGAGGCCGGAGCCCCTGTAGCCACCGGTTTCTTCAACGAGCTGCCGCCGGACCCCGAAGCTCACCGCCACTGATTCTTCGCCGTCGAGCCTCTTACGACCTCATCGACCTCACCGTTCAATTCCTGGTGAGCACACGGCCAAAACCCCCCCAAACCCCGCGGTACTTCGTGCTTCCCTTCGCCGTTTGCTATGTTCGCCGGAGAACAGGGCTGCCACGAAGCTCACTGGCGTGCGCACGCAAAGCAGACCACGCTCTGGACATGTTCAGTGGATCCGCAAGGTTCCTGCGTGTTGAACGCGCCTAGCCGTGCATCTTGTGGCCGCCGGATTCGCCTCCCGCGTGTGCGCTGCCGCGCACTGTTGCCACCGGCGGCTAACCGCCGGCGTGGCTTGTTAATTAACCCTAAACCCACCCTTAATCACCCCCTAACCCCCACTGACTAGTGGGCCCTAGCCTAACTAACCCACTGTTAGTTTAAACTAACAGGGTTTTAACCCCACTGAGACTGATAGAGGGGCCCCACTGGCCAGATGCCCCCCACATCATGCTGATGTCAGCATGACGCAGTAAAGGGTTTTTCTAATTAAAAGAATTCAGAAAAATCTAGAAAAAGATATAAACATTGGAAAATCATAGAAAATTCATATTAACTCCAAATTAAACATATAATATATGAAAAATTATCAGAAAAATGCAAGGATTAATAATATGCAATTTGTTTTCATGTTTGACCAACTTTGAATGGGTGAACAATGACAAATGCATATTTGGCTAATTTGAAGATCGTATATGGAGTTTGAATTTGCATCCCAAATGCAATACACTTCACTTAAATTGAATGTGACACAAATCAGTACCCTTCACATCATGGAACAACATTGACATGGGCTTGTGCATTTACATTCGATATTGGACCCCCTAGCTGACATAGGAGTTTATTGATATCATGAGGCCCCTGCAACTGTTACAGCTTATTGCATGCTTAGTGTTACAATGAGGTTACTTTTGATGTGAGTCGGGATGATAGTGAACATGGTGTTGATGATGGTGAAACTGTGTTGGTGAATCCACCCTAATACGAGGTGAACTATGAGAGGCTGTGTAGGAGTACACAGTGGGTTGTCTCGTTGAACACCGTCTTAAGCCCGAGTACTTGTATGGTAATCCAAGACAAAGAGTACAACCACACATTGGGCTCACTGACCCCTCTCCGCCTAGTACGTTAATCCGTGTTGACGTCCAGGAGTCACATTAGTTCGGGTTTTCCATTTGGCATATGCATAGAAAAAGAATGGATGAAAGGTTGCATCATATAGATATGTGGGTGGATCTGTGAGACAGTGAAACCATCTTCTCGAATGGCGTCTCGGTTGCCTACATTGTTTGAGTCCGTATCGTTGATCCGGCCGGGCTCTCGAGAGGGATCTACCTCAGATAGTCGACTCCTGGAATAGACCGGTTGTGAGCGAAGTGTCGTGGTGAAAATCCTCGCCGGAACCCCTTGAATGGTGACGAGACCTGGAGGTAACTGATGGTCATGTGTGTGTAGTTTACACCCCTGCAAGGTTAACAAAACTATTCGAATAGCCGAGTCCGCGGTCACGGACTACTTGGAACCTGTACCTGATTATTAGACAGCTTGAATGGATACTCTAAAACTCGCAAGATAAGCGTGAGTGCTATGGTGTGTTTCCTCGTGGGGAAGTCGAAGAAGTATCCATAGTGGTGTATTGGTTGGAGACTTGGTCGTGGGCTCTGATACGTCTCAAACGTATCTACTTTTCCAAACACTTTTGCTATTGTTTTTCCCTCATTCTTGCATGATTTGGACAAAACTAACCTGGACTAACGCTGTTTTCAGCAGAGCTGCATGTATGGTTTTATTGTGTGCAGGAAAATGGATTTTTAGACGTTCCAGAAAATTCCCAGAAAAATACCAGAAAATCCACGCACCCGAAGGAGCCAGAATCCAGAAGTGGGACCAGAGGGGAGTCCTGGGGGCCCCAGGCGCCCCCTGGCGCGGCCAGGGGTGGGGCCGCGCCCTCTGGCCGCCTGGGAGCCTCACCCATGATACGTCCAAAACGTATCTATAATTTCTGCTTGCTCCATGCATGTTTTGTCTGATATTGCTATGATCTAGATACACTTTCATACACTTTTGATCTTATTTGGACTAACCTATTAACTCAGTGCACCCCAGTGCCAGGTCCTGTTTTCTGCTGTTTTTCTATTTCAGTTTTCCCCCATATAAAAAGTGCCAGAAAAATTCGGGAAAATTCAGATAAAAAATCAGCTTGACGGAAGCTTCGAGAAGAGCCCGCGAGGGGCCAGATGGGAGCCAAGGGGGCCCAGGCGGCCACCCGGCGCGGCCCCACCCCTGGCCGCGCCAGGGGGGCGCCTGGGGCCCCTGGCCCACCTCTGGCTGCCCCCTTTAGCCTATTTATCCCCCGTCACGGGAAAACCCAAGAAAAAGAGAACCCTATTCCACAAACTCACCTCTGTTCCGCCGCCGGCGCGCTTTCAAAGATCGGGAGCACCAGAATACCTCTTCCCGGCACCCTGCCGGAGGGAGGATTGACCTTCGGGAGTCTCCTCTCCACCATGGATGCTCCCCGGATGTCTCGTGAGTAGTTTTCCTTGGACCATGGGTCCGTGATCAGTAGCTATGTGATGTTCTCCTCCCCTCTTTGATCTTCATTGTTTAGACCTCGTGAGCTTCCCTACATGATCGAGGAACCTTTGTAATATTTCTTCTATTGCTATGTTGAGTTTGATAGGATCTGATGGATTATGAGATTATGTTCAGATTGTGATAGAGTAATATATTTGGTTTTTATCTTTTATATTTTTGTTCCTAAGTAATTCTTGCATGTTCTCCGTTGCTGTTTATTGCTTTGGCCAAGTAGTAGGTAGTGACTCCAAGAGGGAGCGTTGTGCTAGATTGTGGGTTCATGCCTCCCCGATGACATGCTTGAGTGACAGAAACATGAGTCTAGGGGGTGTACTGTTGCCACAAGGGGGAAAACAACGGTGCTTGTAACCACGGTTACAAGGATTGTTTACTTTACACAGAGTTCTTTTTAATGCAGTTGTCTGTTGCTTTGGGTTTACACTTTGGGTGGGGCTCGCAACTGAATACCAGCGAGATGTTCTGGATAGATATCTCAAGGTGGATGATTAGTAGTAGATGCAGATGGATTTCGGTCTACTTACCTTGGCGTACTGCCTGTGCTTTTGAACCTCTTCCTTTCTTTTCTAGCATAGTTAGCATTGCGGTGCGTTCATAATCCTGTCAATTGCCTTTCTGTAATTTGTTTACCTCGCATAGCAATTTTATCGTCTTTTGGGAGAGAGACATCAGTAGAGAACATCACGTATCCTGGTCCATATCCTTATCATTGTTTCCACGCTATATTTACTTTTCTGCATTTACTTTCAAGATGCTATTATTATCCCTTGCGTTTTATCCTTTGTAAACAACAAGACCGGAGAGATTGACAACCTCTCTGAACTTCGTTGGGAACAAAGTTATATGTGTCTGTGTGCAGGTCCGCGTCAGTTGCGCCGCTGACACCTACTTATCATATCTGGAGACCTACTGGAGGCTGATTTGGCCTCCGGAGAGGGGTGATCGTCGCCATCGTCATCACCATCACCACTCCATCCATCCTCCATGACTTCTCTTCACATGTGTGAGTAATTCCCTGCTGTAGGCAAAGGGGATGGTAGGGATTGGATGAGTTTGATCATGTAATAGTTCGTCAGATTGTTGGGGGCATGTTGCCTATCATCTAGATTGGTGTTTATCTTCTTTGCTTCAACTTGTTGCTCTTAATGCTTGTTACTTTGGGCCCGAGTGCCATGTTTTCAGATCTGAACCCTATGTGTTTTCATGAATATATTTGTGTTCTAGATCCTATCTATGAGTTGTATGCACCTATTATGGCCCGGAACTGGCGATCCCAAAGGTGACAGCTTGGGACACCAAAGGGGATGGTCCATAATTTGAGGATTCCATGTATCCATTGAGTTTATTGCTTTTTTCCGGTGCTCTTTGACAGGAGCACCTTAATCTCCATAAGTTCCCTTTGGCCCCGTTCCTAGCGGGATGGTAGGACAAAAGATGTTGTGCAAGTTCTTATTGCAAGCACGCACAACTACCTACGGGATACATGCCTAATGTTTGATATTTTCCTAGATGATCATTACTTTTCTGTGTGCCTTGCCCCGTGTTAGAATTTATTACATGTTCACTCTCATCCATGCAGCGCCCAACCATCCATCTCCCTAGCCTACAGTGTTTTCAATCCTGCTGGTCATTAGTTGTTACTTTTGTTGTTACTTTTGCTGTTGCCACTATCATTATCCTATTACCATTACCACTTATCTTTTGTTGCAAGCAAGTGTATTTCAGGTCCGGTTGAATTGACAACTCAACCGTCAAAGCTTATAAATACTCTTTGGCTCCCCGTGTGTCGAATCAATAAATTGGGTTAACTTACCCGCGAAGACTATCTCGATCCCTTACGCCTGTGGGGCATCAAGCAGCGTTTTCTGGCGTCGTTGCTGGGGAGCATAGCAATATTTACAAGTCTACTTGAAGTATGCTGCACATCATACGCTATGGGTAAGAAAGGAGACCCCAAGGTCCCGATCTTACCATCCCGTACAAGAAAAGGTATTGTTCTGAACACTACTGCTACACTTGATTCACCTTCTGTTATGAGTAAGTTTACTTCACCACCACTACATGCTGCTTCTATTGAGTCTGTCACTATGTCCGATACTTTTGATGATGCTTCCACTACTCTTGATGATGCTACTTTTCTTGGTCACTATATTGAAACTCAGACTGCTAAGGCTGCAGTAGAATCCAAGACCAAGACCCCTGCTACCTATATTCCTACCTGCAAAACCTTTGGTTACCCGTGCTTAGATGAACTCAAGGAGAGAATCCTTGATGATGATTATGTTACTCTTGATGATGATTTTTGCAGGGAACTCATAGAGTGTGTCGACTCCGACCCTGGTGCTGTTAAGGAGATGCTCAAAAAGCACTCCATGAAGAACAAAGCTATTCCTGATCCTCAATTTTCCACGTCTCCTATATGCATCACTGATCCTGATTATGATTTCTCTGTTGATCTTTCACTTATGTCTACAGTCGAGGCTGACCCCTTTTACGACAGAGAAAATGATGATGCTATAGCACACTTGACCAAACTCGCTGAGCTAGGTAACCTATTCACTACTGATGAGAAGATACGAAACTTCTATGTGGCCAAGCTTTTTCCTTTTTCTTTGAAGAAAGACGCTAAATCATGGTATGATGCGCTACCCTATGGTTCCATTAAGAGTCCTCAAGACTTGGTCCAATTCTTTGTTGATAAATATTTCCCAGCTCATCTGCAACATGCTGCTTTGCAAAGAATCTATAACTTTAAACAACTACAGGATGAGCACCTCCCTAAAGCTTGGGGGAGGTTTTGTGATTTACTTAAGGTTATGCCGGGACATGGAATCCCCAAGAATGAACTGCTTGACATATTTTACGTTGGTTTAACCGATGAATCCAGATCCTATCTGGATAGTTGTGCTAGTTGTGTTTTCAGGGAAAGAACACCGGACGATGCAGAAGAATTAATGTGCAAAATTTCCAAGAACTATGAAGATTGGTCCATTCCTGAACCACTTCTACCACCTAAAAAGAGGGGCATGCTTGTTCTGAACCCCGAAGATATGCAAGAAGCAAAGAAGTCTATAAAGGAGAAAGGTATTAAAGCCGAAGACGTGAAGAATTTACCGCCTATCGAGAATTTGTGTGAGCCTACTACTCACCTTCTCTTGGTAGAGGTACACTCTCTATTAGAATTTACTGAAAGTGACATCCCTAAAGGTAAGCCTCCTGACCAATGCTTAGATGAGCTTGATAATTTTATTGTTAAGAAAGACCATTTTAATAGGAAGTTACAAAGTCAGTTGCATGATAACTCTCTCGCTATCAAAAGTTTGTGTGATGTTCTAGAAAGAACAGTTAATGATGTTAAATGTCTTGTTAAGCATTTTCATATGGTTCAAACTCATCTTGAACAAATTTACAATGTGAAAAAAGATTTGCTTGCTAATAATTCCAAACAGGACATACAAGCTTATGGCATCAAAACTAGGGGTGGAACACATACCCAGGACCCACTCTATCCTGAGGGGCATCCAAAGAGGATCGAGCAAGATTCTCAAGTACAAGAAGAAGACGAGACTGTTAGCTCTCCGAAGAAGAAAAATAAGAAGAAACACAAGGAGGCTGACAATCCCGACGATCCTATGGTAAGTGAAGAGCCAGCTGTTGATCCTAACAGCATATCTACCTCCGATGCTGAAACAGAAGACGGTGCCGAGCCTGAAAGAAAGGACGCGGAGAAGGATGATTCTCCCAAGGTAAGAGAAGAAGAAGCACCCGATAAACGCAAGAGGTACTCTAGAGAAGACTTCATCACAAGAAGACATGGGAAGGAAAGAGAACCATGGATACAGAAACCCATGCCCTTTCCAAGTAAGTCCCTCAAATCTAAAGAAGAAGAGCATTATAATAAATTTTGTGAATGGATGAAACCTCTTTTTCTTCAAATTCCTTTGACTGATGCTATTAAGTTACCTCCCTATTCGAAATATATGAAATATATTGTTACTAATAAAACAAAAGTTCCTAATGAGGCAATATCTACTATGCTTGCTAACTACTCTTTCAGTGGCAAGATTCTTAAGAAGCTGTCGGGACCCGGGGTTAGCGTATGTAATTCCGGTCACAATACAATCACATGGAGAGCCGAGAGCCGTACCCACTTGTCTAAGCAGACAAGGCCAAGAACAGATCACTCTCGGTAAGCATCGAACGTGAGGGGCATCCCATTCAGGCCGGATGATCAACTGAGATGGGTCCTCATCGTCCGCACACAAGTCTAATGATATGGGTGGTGAATTCCATATTCACAGACAAGTCGCCTCAACCATGTTATCGATTGAATCATAACCCTTACATAGACTTACTCCAGCCCGATCACTTAGTCGGGATCTCGGGCGGGCTCGATCGTACAACAAAGTGTGCCACGTGATAGAGTCACGAACAATCGCATCGCGATGCCCCAAGCTGCACACATCTAAGGGCCACTTGGTGTATAAAAGACCGCCGGCAAGAACACAACTAAGCTATCGAACCCCACACTAAGACATGCATGTTATAATCATACACGCAGCATACATGTCCAGTGTAAACAGCAGGTAATCACAACATGAACTCTACAAACTCAGTCTTTATAACTTCTGCTAAACAGAGCAGATATAGTAGTTGTATTACAAGCAGAGATCACATGAATGTGATCCAACATTACATCAAACATCAACGGAAGCAAATTATGTCTTAGTAAAGACAAGTTTAACAAATGGCTTAAGAAGCCTGAAAGAAAAATACAACGACCCTCCAGAGGGCACAGGCTGCTGCCTGGAACTATACGACATTGGTCCACGTCGAGCTCGAGGTAGAGGCCACCATCAGGGTCAGTGGTCTCGTCTCTAAAACATAGAATAAGAAAACGTGAGTACAAAGTCATACTCAGCAAGACTTACAAAGGAACTATACTACTCATGCACATGTATCAAGGCAAAGGGAGGTGGGGTTTCACTTGCAGAAATGCCAGCTTTGACTTGGCTAATCCTGAACTACGAGTACCAGAGAGAGGTAAGAGCGTACACGAGTCCAAGTAACAATCTCCAACCAATACTCCACTATGGTGCCTTCCTCGACTTCCCCACAAGGAAGCACGCCATAGCACTCACACTTATCTTGGTGTGTTTTAGAAGTATCCGGTTCAAGTTATCTATGATCAAGTAAAGGTCTCCAAGTAGTCCATAACGGCGGACACGGCTATTCGAATAGTTCATTAACCCTGCAGGGGTGTACTTCTACACACACGCCTCATCAGTTACCGCCTGGGGATGGACCCTTCAAGTGAGTACCGGCGAGGATGCTGCCACGACACTTCACTCACGGCACCATCTCTAATCCTAGGGAGTCGCCTATTTGAGTTTGGACCACAATCGGAATCCGGCCGATTGTTCCGATGCAGACTCAAACGTTGTGTGACCGCCATCAAGCTCAACTCGATCATGATCACTTGATTCAACGTGCCCACAACCTAAGCCAACCACTTACCTTGGTTCCACCTGCTTGAGATCGATAAAGGGTGAACTACTTGAGACTCCTGGACTGGTCTGGGGTGAGGTACTAGGCCGAGAGGGGTCAGTGAGCCCAATGTGTGGTCGTACTCTTAGTCTTGGATAACAACACAAGAACTCGGGCCTAAGGCAGTGTTCAACGAGACAACCCACTGTGTACTCCTACACAGCCTCTCATCGTTCACCTTTATTTAGGGTAGATTCACCAACACGTTACCACCATCATTCACATGATCACTACCATCCCGACTCACATCAAAGTAGCCTCAGGTAACAACTCTAAGCATGCAATAAGCTGTAACAGTTGCAGGGGCCACATGATATCAACCAACTCCTACATCTGCTAGGATTGTGGTTTGATTACTACTGTGACAAAATGATAGGTCATGCAAAGGAATGGGTTCAACTAGCGGTAGAACGTATCATGGTGACATCCTAAACATGCATTTGTGAGAATGAGAGGGAACTGGGATTTTATAGACATGATCAAAGAGGGGGCTGCTTGCCTTGCTGACGATCACGATGCAACACTCTTCTGACGTGAGGTTGAACTCGTCTCCGAGATCAACTCTACCGAGAAGAAGCAATCACCGAAGCACTGGAAGTAAAGCACAATCAATATAATACAATGCACATTCAATATGAAAAACATAGCATGGCAATGTGCTGATGTGACCTATGTTGGAATTGCGACATTTTAATTGAAGTTGATTTGAAAAGTAAATTCAAATTCAAACTCCAAATGTTATTCAATTTACTTTCAACTTGCATTTGCTAAAGTTTGTTCATTGTAAACCAAGTGATCATATGGGTGAAATGCTTCTGAAATAAAAGTGATGTGTGGTGCATTTCAAAGTTTGAAGTTGGAATAGCAATTGAATTGATTTTGAATTAAATCCAATTAAATCAAATAGCAAAAGCTACTGATCCCTTTTTAAGATCAACTCCAACATAGCTGAAAGTTGAAAATTTGGATAGAGGATTTTCTCCTGATCATTTTTCATATATTATAATGAATTTTCTATGATTTTTCAAAGTTTCAGCCATTTTCTGGAATTTACTGAATAAATTAAATGATTTCTATTTACTGCATCAGCAACACGTCAGCATGACGTGGGGGAGGGGCTGACCAGTGGGGTCCCTTTGTCAGTGAGAGAGGGGGTTATTATCCCTCTGTTTAAATTTAACCCGGTTTAATTAAGGGGCTGGGCCCACTGTCATAGAGAGAGGGGAGGGTGATTAGCAGTGGGATTAGGCCCTAATGGCTCGGGCGGCCGGCGGCTCAACGCCGGCAGCTCTGTACGCGGCGGTGCTCGTCGGACTTGGGCTACAGTCCACGGGGAAGGAAACGGAGGGCACCAGAGCGTAGCCCGCGCTCTTCTGCTTCGGTTGGTGCAAGCTGGGGTTCACGGGAAGTTCTCGGGCCGCGCCGGCGTCGAAGCCCACGGCGGCAGTGTTCTGTCCGCGGCGAGGAACGACGACGAGGGGTCGGGTAGTAGCACTGCTAGCGGGGAAAAGTTCAGGAGGCTCACCAGAACCCAACGGTGGGCACGGCGAGGTCGGTGGGGGCTCGGCGGCGAGTAATTGCTCGCCGGGATCTTGCTGCGGCCGGCGGCGGTTCTTGAGGCGAGCAGCGATTCCCGGGCGTCTCGGCTTCGATTGGGGACGCAGCTCGAAGTAGACGAGGTCGTGGGATCTCCTGGACAGCTCGGCTGCTCGAGAGGAGGCCGGTGGCCACGCGGGCGCACGGTGGCCGCTCCGCTGCGGCTCGGGAAATGGCGGCAGAGGAGAGGAGGGAGGTCGCGAGTGGAGGGGAAGTGGCCTGGGGGCTTCTGGGTGTCTCCAGCGCGAAGGAGAAGAGGAGGGGAGGCCTTGCGTGGCCAGCAGCAGGAGCTGGCGTCCATGCGCAGTGCACGGCACGCCCAGCGTTCCTTCTGGCAAGAGGAGGAAGAAGACAAGGGAGGGGCCGGGCTGGGCCAGATGGGCGAACGCCCTGAGCGAGGGGTAAGTCTTTTCCTTTGTTATTCTTATTTTTCTTTTCTGTTATTTGTTTTGCCCTTCAAAATAAAATAGCTAGGGCATTTATAAAAATCCCCAAACAATTTTATAAAACCTAGGTGACTATATAAAAGTGAACCCCAAGTTTTGGGAATTTTTGAAATTCAATTTATTTGAATTTCAATTCAAATAGACAAAAGATTTAATTTCCAAGTCACTATTTGGATTTTTGAAAAATCTATGAGCATGGGATTAATCCCAAATCACTTTTAAAATGATCAGACTCATTTTTAGGATTTTTCAATACATCCAAAAGAATTTTGGAAAAAGATTTATTTCTGGCCTTTTTATTTAATTCAATTAGGGATTTTCTTTTCCCCATTTCCTTTTCTTTTGCAATTTTTTTCAAGATGCAAAAATGCAAGCTAGGTTAAACACAAACCTACTTTGGGGTTCTGACAGAAGCTCGGTGATCCAGGTATACCCACCATTCCTTGCTCCATAAAGAATAATTACGTCAGAACTGCTTTATGTGATCTTGGTGGAGGAGTGAGTGTTATGCCTTTCTATCTTTAAAGAGGCTTCGTTTAGAGAAAATAATCCCTATAGATATCTCTCTTCAGATGGCTGACAAGTCAACAGTTGTTCCCATTGGTATTTGTGAGGATGTTCCCGTTGAAGTTGCTAACTGTTTGATCCTTACAGATTTTGTTGTGCTTGACATGCCCGAGGATGGGAGCATGTCCTTTATTCTTGGTAGACCTTTTCTTAACACCGCAGGTGCTGTTATTGATTGTAATAAAGGAAAGGTCACCTTCAACGGTTATGATAAAGAACACACGGTGTATTTTCCAAAGAAGATCGACAAGAGGCATGGCCTTAACTCTATAGAGAATATCGAGACCGTGAAGATTGGAGAATGGGACTGTCCACTACATGTGCACCACAAATACAAAACCATGGTGGGGACAATGTCCATTAAAGTAAAGGTGCAATGACCACTTCATAAGAGGTGAGACTTCTTGTTCTATATATCGCCAGTTCGTTGGTAAGACTTGATCAACCTTACTAGTGAGCTCCTGGGGCCCATAGGCTCCACTTCCAGGTATGTATTCTTCCTCCTCCTTCCTCTCTCTCCAAAAACACGAGTTCTGCTCCAGTTCTTGCGTTCTTGCTGTCCTTGGAGGCGATTTTCGATCTCTCTCTACAGCCCACCATTCGAGCTGAAATTTTGAGCAAATACTCCCTAGTATGTAACTCCTCCACTCCTCCAATTAGATTTTTGATTGGTGGCCTCATTTGTGAGTATTTATTAGCTCTTGGTGCTGTTTATATGAGCTTGCATGCATGTGTAGAATTTTATTTTTCAAGTTTTGATGCAAGTTTATGCCTTAGGTAAGTGAGTTGAGTAGTTTGCCTTAACTCACTTTGTTTAAATCCTTGTTTTTGTAATTTGTCAAAAATTTCAGAAATGATTTTGCTAGGAAGAGCAAAGGGGTGGCTTGGGAAGAAAAGGCCCGAGCGCTCCGATCGAGTTACAAGAGCCCGCAGCTTCACCCTCGACTGCTAGGGTGAGCTACAACGAAGATCATGTGCCCTTAGAGTTGTTTGAGAACACAAATCCAGCACGTGCTATGACTTTCCTGTGAGATAAATTCCTTGAAGCTGCAGGAATTAAGGAGGAGTTCTATAATCTTTGTGCTAATGCAGGTCTGACGCGGCTCGCAACGTGTCGTGTTGCCCAGTATCAAAAACTCACCTCCTGTTTCATTAACAGTTTTAGATATAACCTTGATGCTGGTTCTGTTGAGTTTAAAATTTACAATGATCTTTTGACCATGCCTTTGGAAAAGTTTTGTGAAATAATAGGTGTACCGAATGTTGGACTGACGGCGAAGATGAGCTCTCAGCCCTCCGAGCTGAGAACCGTCTTCAACTCTCTCTGTAGCATGGATACAAGGGATATTCATCGGTCAAAGATCTCCAGCATCTTATTCCCACACCTCAGGTATTTTGCGTATTTTATTGCTAGAGGGGTGTTAGCTCGTGACAACACGAGCAACATATCTGCGACGGATATTGCCATCCTGGCAACCGCCCTTTCAGGGAGGTTCGATTATAATGTGGGTGCCTTAATTTCTCGACGCCTTGCTATGAACGGTAACAAGGGAGATTTATTTGGTGGCGTTTACGCCACACTTATCCTAGAGTCTCTTAATGGCACCCCACACCCCGATGATAAGCCTTTTACTTATTTAAGTTTTGATCTTGCTGCTATGAAAAGGCATAAGTTTGTTACCATGACTTTCGAGTTTGGTAACCTTGATTATATCTTGCGTTTCGGAGCTACCACGGAACGCAAGATCCGTCTACCTGCACCTCTTTTGTTCGATTTTTCTCGCAGGAACGTATGGTCCTTTGATGTTACCCAGCTCGATGAGTTCGTGTTCCACCATCAGTTTCATAACCCCATGGAGGGGGTTGTGCCCGACGAGGAGGAGCATGGTGAATTCCCACCTTTCCATGGGGAGACTATCACCCATTTGGGTGAAGGGTCTTCCTCTACTTGGAGCGCGGATCCTTCTTCATGGGAGGATCCGAGGACTTCGGTGTACGCGTCGGAAGCCTCATACGACCCTTGGACTCACCAGTACTACCCTGGAGCAGGAGGCTCCTGGGGACATTAGCCACTACCAACTTAGGCCAAAAGCCTAAGCTTGGGGGAGTACGTGCCCTTCTCACTTTTCCATTGTACTATCCGTTTTATTTTTTGTTCGCTTTGATCTTTTCGAAGTTTTTGCCCGTTTTTTCTTTCTTTCTCTCTTTGCAAAAACAACAAAAAGATTTTTTTTTGCTCTCGTTTAAGCCTTTAAAAACCCAAAAAGATTTCCTTTCTTTCTTTAGTTTGCTTTGTTTTCAGAGTTCAGCTCAAGTCCGTGATGGCATTTGATTATATTTCCCACGTTCGATCGTGCAAGTGATAAGGCAGTAATGACGAAGATCGACGGAAGGGAAGCAACAAGGAAAACCGGTATGAACTCTTCTTGTTTCTACTTCTGTACATATGCCTGTACTTATGATCTAGAGACCAGCTTGTAGCGACATAGTGTTATGTTTACGATGATTTCCTAGTGTTCATGTTTTCCTTGTGACTAGTCTCAAATAGCTAGAGTACATAATCTGTTGTTGAAATAATTTACATGCATTGCATTGTTCATCGTTTGGCATACTGAGGTGGTATTTCCCTTCGGAGAATTTTCGGATTGACTTGGCACATGTTCACACATGCTTATGACTAAAAAAGTCTATTTTGCCTTGATGATCTTTTTGTTTCAGAATAGTTATATCACTTTCATGCCCGATTCAATGTTGCTTTGTCGCTCTGCATGATTATGACATTTATTGCTCTCTAGTTGGTCGCTTCCCAGTCTTTTGCTAGCCTTCGCTCGCACTAAGCGGAATTCTGCTTGTGCTTCCAAACTCCTTTTCAAACCCAGTTGTTCCATTTGAGTCCACCATACCTACCTATATGTGGTATTTACCGGCCACTCCTAACTTAGACTTTCTTGTGCCATCTCGAAATTTATTCAAAAGTTTCCCTTTTGTAACCGTACAAGCTCATGGTGCGGTGAGGGGAAATCAGTATCTTTCATGCCAAAAATATTTTGACGGAAGTTTTAACTGGTCAAACAAAAAAAATATGAGAATTACACTTCCCCCATACTTGATGATGGAGTGAAATGGACCAAATGCTGCTTATGATAGATGGAACGATACCCTCCTTCCATCCTTGAGGCAAAATAAAAGGTTCCGTAGACCATCAAAGGATTTATGGATAAGGGAATATGTGTAAGAAAAAGGCATTATATATGGTTGGCATGGGAGATATTGAGAGACCTTTACCGTTCACCGTTGACTGGAAAGTTGCACTTCTCAAAAAAATGTTTTATCTTTGTTTTCAAAACCAAGAGCTCTGGCAAATGATTAGTCTTTGCTTCCTTTCACGGGTTTTCAACCTTGCCATCAAAAGCCACGGTTCGAGAGTCTCCCCTTCTTTCTTCAAAGCACCAGATATGAGAGCATAATTGTCATTCTTAGTGTAACATGCATTGTCCCAAAGTATTACATTGTCTTCTGCATGCTTGTGTTATTACTAGTCTGAAATACTGAGTTCTAGTCACCTTTAAAACTCCGGAGGAGTTTCTGCATTTATGTTTTTCTTCACTCATGGAGGCTAGCGAAATGCCACTCAAGTATCTTCAAGTTATGTGCATTGTGATCCTGTCTTGATTTTCAGCAGTATATTATTTACTTTTAGTTGTTTGTGACTGATCACATGAAAGAAGAATTGCTTCGTGCATTGTCCTTATAGCATTGTTTCAATACTTGCTAAACTCTTTTCGTAGTACATGCTTATATACATCTAATGAAGCAAAAGAGTTTGTCAAAGTTTTCTTTGTCGCGTCCAGTTCGTTGCACTGAATTGCTTGAGGACAAGCAATATGCTAAGCTTGGGGGAGTTGATACGTCTCAAACTTATCTACTTTTCCAAATACTTTTGCTATTGTTTTGCCCTCATTCTTGCATGATTTGGACGAAACTAACCCGGACTAACGTTGTTTTCAGCAGAGCTGCCTGTATGGTTTTATTGTGTGCAGGAAAATGGATTTTTAGACGTTCCAGAAAATTCCCAGAAAAATACCAGAAAATCCACGCACCGGAAGGAGCCAGAAGCCAGAAGTGGGACCAAAGGGGAGTCCTGGGGGGCCCAGGCGCCCGCCTGGAGCGGCCAGGGGTGGGGCCGCGCCCTCTGGCCGCCTGGGCGCCTCCCCCCTCCTCTGGTGCCCTACAGAGACTCCTATTTATCCCCGTGACGGGAAAACCCCAGAACAGAAGTCATTTTCCCAGTTTCCGTCGCGGATCCGCCGCCACCCTCTGTTCTTCTTCGGGAGGGCTAATCTGCAGGATGATTTGGCCTCCGGAGAGGGGATATCGTCGCCATCGTCATCACCATCACCACTCCATCCATCCTCCATGACTTCTCTTCACATGTGTGAGTAATTCCCTGCTGTAGGAAAAGGGGATGGTAGGGATTGGATGAGTTTGATCATGTAATAGTTCGTCAGATTGTTGGGGGCATGTTGCCTATCATCTAGATTGGTGTTTATCTTCTTTTCTTCAACTTGTTGCTCTTAATGCTTGTCACTTTGGGCCCGAGTGCCATGTTTTCAGATCTGAACCCTATGTGTTTTCATGAATATATTTTTCTTCTAGATCCTATATATGAGTTGTATGCACCTATTATGGCCCGGAACCGGCGATCCCAAAGGTGACAGCTTGGGACACCAAAGGGGATGGTCCATAATTTGAGGATTCCATGTATCCATTGATTTTATTTCTTTGTTCCGGTGCTCTTTGACAGGAGCACCTTAATCTCCATAAGTTCCCTTTGGCCCCGTTCGTAGCGGGATGGTAGGACAAAAGATGTTGTGCAAGTTCTTATTGCAAGCATGCACAACTACCTACGGGATACATGCCTAATGTTTGATATTTGCCTAGATGATCATTACTTTTCTGTGTGCCTTGCCCCATGTTAGAATTTATTACATGTTCACTCTCATCCATGCAGCGCCCAACCATCCATCTCCCTAGCCTACAGTGTTTTCAATCCTGCTGGTCATTAGTTGTTACTTTTGTTGTTACTTTTGCTGTTGCCACTATCATTATCCTATTACCATTACCACTTATATTTTGTTGCAAGCAAGTATATTTCAGGTGCGATTGAATTGACAACTCAACCGTCAAATCAATAAATTGGGTTAACTTACCCGCGAAGACTACCTCGATCCCTTACGCCTGTGGGGCATCAGGCTCGTGTACGCTTCTTACCTCAAGTCTGGTACTCGTAGTACAGGACTAGCCAAGTCAAAGATGGCACTTCTGCATGTTGAAACCCCACCTCCCTTTACCTTGAAACTTGAGCATGAGTAGTATAGTTCTGATGTAACTCTTGCTGAGTACGACTTTGTACTCACGTTTCCTTATTCTATGTTTTAGATGAACCCACTGACCCCGAAGGTGGATTCTTCCTGAAGATCGACGATTGAAGCCAAGCTAGTGTAGTCCCAGTCAGACGACTGGTCCCTCGTGGAAGGGCATGTATGTTTAACAACGCTTCTCTAAGCCATTTGTTAAACTTGTTTGTACTCAGACCTAATTCGCTTCCGTTGTATGATGTAATGATGATCACAGACATGTGATCTTTGTACGCTCTATGTGTAAGTCAATAAAGATACACTTTTTAGAGTTATGTGATGATACCTATTGTTCATACTAGGCATGTGTGCTGCGTTTATGTTTATAACATGCAGGTCTTAGTATGGGTTTTCGAGACCTTAGTTGTGATCTGGCTGGCGGTCTTTTATACACCATGTGGCCCTTAGATGTGCGCAGCTTGGGGTATCGCGATGCGATTGCTCGTGACTCTGTCACGTCCACACTTTGTTGTATGATCGAGCCCGTCCTAGACCTGGACTAAGTGATCGGGCTGGAGTAAGTCTATGTAAGAGTTAGGATTCAATCAATAACATGGTTGAGGTGACTTGTCTATGATTATGAGATTCACCACCCATAAGCATTTAGAATTGTGAGCGGACGATGAGGACCCATCTCAGTTGATCATCCGGCCTTGATGGGATGCCCCTCACGTTCGATGCTTTTCGAGAGTGTTCTGTGATTGGCCTTGTCTGCTTAGACAAGTGGGTACGGCTCTCGGCTCTCCATGTGATTGCATCGTGACTGGAATTACATACGCATATTCCGGGTCCTGACACAACATGGGAGATCCTGTTAGTCATATCTTTGGTAAAGATGTTAATACTACAATTGCTCAGGCTGATCGGCCTAAAATCCTTAAGATGCCTAGCCCCAGGGATCTTAGGGAGGAGGGTGACAACTGAAAAATTGAGCCTACTCAGATCGAACCGACCTCTCTCAAAATATCTAACTAGGGCCATATAATATTTTTTGATCAAATCCCAAAAATTTTGATAAAAAAGAAAAGAAATCCCATTAGGACCAGGTGCACCATGGTGATACGGTGAGGAAGATAGTTCTCTCACTTCTCGTTGGTTACCCCAAGTGGAAGGTGAGATGTAGCGTAGCAGCAAATTTCCCCTATGTAGAGGATAGGGTTTGTCTCCCGTAGGACTCGCAGAAATACAAGAAGGTGGTTCGACAAGTGATGTGCCGTCTGAAAAGAATCACTTGCTTCTCCTGGACCTACACACACAGCAAATAACTTTGCTCCCAACGAGTACAGAGGAGTTTTCAATTCCTCCGGCCTTGCTGTTTACAAAGGATCAACGCAATAGATAATAATAGTAGCAACAGAAAGTAAAGACTGGAAGTAAATTGAGGGTGTAAACAATGATGGAAATATGGACCGGGATCCCATGACGTTCACTAGTGATGTCTCTCTCCCAAAAGACGATAAAAGTTCTAGCGAGGTAAACAAATCACAGCTGGGCACTTGACAGGATTATAAACGCACCATAATGCTAACTATGCTACAAAAGAAAGGAAGGGGCTCAAAAGAAATGGGAAGTACGCCAAGGTAAGTAGACCGAAATCCATCTGCATCTACTACGAATCATCCACCTTGAGATATGTATCCAGAACATCTCCCTGGTATTAAGTTGCGAATCCCACCCAAAGTGTAAACTCAAAGCAACAGACAACTGCATTAAAAGAACTATGCGTAAAGTAAACAATCCTTGCACCCGCAAGTACAAGCACCATCGTTTTATCCCTGGTGGCAACAACACATCCCTTAGTCTCATATTTATGTCACTCAAGCTAGACATCAGGGGGCTGAACCCACAATCAAGCATAACACTCCCTCTTGGAGTTGCAACAAATCACTTGGCCAAAGCAAAATACGGCAACGGAGAACATGCGAGAATTAACTAAAGAACACAAATATAAAAGAGAACCAAATATATTACTCATCACAATCTGAACATAGTCTCATAATCCATCAGATCCCAGCAAACTCATCATAGCAACACAGAAAATTACAAAGGTGCCTCGATCATGTGAGGCAGCTCACGAGGTCTCGAAAGTGGAAGCACAAAGAGGGGAGGAGAACATCACATAGCTACTGGTCATGGACCCATGGTCCAAGAGGGACTACTCACAAGACATCCGGGAGGCGTCCATGGTGATGGATGGTCTCCCGGAGGGGATTCCTCCTTCCGGCAGGGTGCCAGGGTAGCTTCTCCTGGCAGCCCCGATCTTGAAATGGTGGCGGCGGCGGTACAAAGAGGAGAACGGAAGTAGCAGATCGATATTAGGGGTTTCCTCTGCGGGGGCTAAATATAGGCCAAAGGGGGCACCGAGAGGGGCCACAGGGAAGCCAGGAGGCCTCGTGGCGCACCCTAGGGTGGGGCCGCGCCAGGGACCCTCCTGGGGGCCTGGTGGGTCCACCCCCTTCCATCTTTGGTTCTTCGGGAAGCTTCCGGGACGCTGATTTTTTATATAATTTTTCCAGAATTTATTACGCACTTTTAATGGCCGGAAAACCTGAAATATAAAAACAGCAGAAAACAGGAACTGGCAATTGGGTTCACTGAGTTAATAGGTTAGTCCAAATATTATCAAAAGTGTATGAAAGTTCAAGCAAAACATGGCAAAGTCACACAAATCATGCATGGAGCAAGAAAAAATTATAGATACGTTTGGGACGTATCAACATCCCCAAGCTTAATTCCTGCTTGTTCTCGAGTAGGGAAATGATAACAAGCATAATTTCTATGGCGACATGCCACACAACTATATAAGGACTTTTAAGTAAAGCAATCAAAGCATGCAATTCAATTCAAGTCTTAACAAGCAAGAGTCCATATTAGCATTGACATAAGCAACAAAAGAACAAAGGGTGCAAGAGCTCTCGTTGTCCGTGACTCGAATGTCTCCAGATGGTGTTTGCGTGCAAGCAGGGGACTGGGAAAAAGAGAGAAAAAAGGTTGTTGAGAACTACTATCTACTAAAGTTTCACACTTAGTCTCCTTTGGATTCTTATCTTGACTCGTCCCCACACCACTAGTCAGGTACAAGTCAAACTGATCCACTCCCTTTCGATATTTTGAGCACTCGTGCAATGAATGAGCGTGAGCAAGAAAGTTGACACCTAAAAGGCGAAATAGAAAGAAGGTGGAGGAGGAAGACAAAAAGGTGTGAAAGGCTCACATCAATGAGGACAATCATAGGCGAGAGAAGTCCATATGATAGATATGATGTGAGGAGTAGGGATTGCCATGCAACGGATGCACATGTGAGCTAAAGCTCTCCAAGGGAACTAGTGGGGGTGCATCCAACTTGCTTGCTCAAGAAGACCTAGAGCTCGTTTGAGGAGGCTCATCATTGGAATATACAAGCTATGTTCTATAGTGTGAAGGGTCCCCACATAGCTATATGCATGTATGATGATCTCTATGGAGTACAAGGGATAGAGGATGAAGTACTAGTGTGGATCTCTCAAAAAGGAATAGTAGTGTGCCCCTTCTCTCTTTTTTTTATTTTTCTCTTTTTTTGTATTTTTTGGTGGCCTCAATGGCTCTTTCTATTTCTCTCATTTGTCCTCTTTGGGATCTTTTGATTTTGTCCTCTTTGGGATCTTTTCCTCACTTTAGGGGCAACACTCTATATTTTACAAGAATATAGGAGATCTTTCACACTTTACAAGGGTACTCACATAAAGAAGATGTAACTATCATGATGCAAATGTATGCCTCTGCCAGGATAGCAGGATACAATGATAGTAGCGCGTCATGTAGCAATGATTGGGGCAAGGTGTAACAGCCCAGTTTTCAGAAAAATTAAAAATTTTGTTTTCGGTGTGAATTGATTGATTGCCTTATTTGTTTGCGGTGTTTGCATCCCCGATTTATCGATCGGCGATTATTTTTCCCCTCTTATCTCGTATCGGACGGAGACCGACCCTTGCCACCCTGACACTCAACCTTTGCGAAACCGGGTTTCGCCCGATCACCGTCGCAAAAACCGCACGAGACCAGCCGCAGCCAACGGAACGAAAAACCCCGTTTAATAATTAAACGGGATATTTTTATAGCGCGCCGGAAAGTGTTTTCGGAACGGTTCCAGCGCGAGGTGAACGCCTCCGGCTCGACGCGCCGATCGCGCAGTTCGAAGTTTTTGTGACATCCTGACTTAGTAGGAATGAAAGACTACTCATATCAACAAGGTGCACCTTCTTTTCCGGGAGCCCAGATCCAAAGAACTCCAAAGTTAAGCGTGCTTGGCTTGGAGCGATTTGAGGATGGGTGACCGACCGGGAAGTTGTTCCCGGCTAGTGTTGGTCTGTGGGGACAGTCCAGATCCCGCCAGGCGTACGCCGGGAACCGGTGGCTGTGACCGGGGCGTTACAGTTTTACCCGAATCGGAGGTACTGCGGACCCCCGGCGGTCAGAAACGTGAGCACCGCGCGCGCGAGAGAAAACCGGGGATGTTTTTGCAAACTGCCAGCCACCGGGGCTATATAAAGACCACCACACTCCCACCCATTTCTAGTGTTTCCCTAGCACAAATATGCAACCACACCCCTGTTTTTCCCCAAAAATTTGTCCAATACCCCAATTTTTCGCAGCAGTTCCAGCCTAGCAGATCTGGACCGTCAGATCGCCCGATCTGACGTCCGAGATCGCCTCCCGCCAACCTCCATATCCCTCCTCTCTCTCCCCTGCCGTGGACGCGCCGCCCGAGCCCGTGGAGCTCCTCACCGCCGCCTCCGGCCTCCGCGCCCACGCCGGCGAGCCGCCGGCCAGCAGCAGCCAGCCGGGCCGCCTCCCTCTCCTCCCGCACTCCCCTCTTCTCCTTCTCTTCTCTCCCTCACCTCCCCTTCTTCTCTTTCTCGCAGGACCAGCCGGCCATGGCTACCCCGAGCCGAGCTCGAAGAGCCGCCTCGCCGTCGGCCGGGACCCCGCCGCCTGTCGCCTGCGCCCCCTCGTCGACCAGCCCACCGCCTCGCCGCCGGTGGCCGGCGAGCCACCGGACAGCCGCCGCCGCCCTCCTGCCGGCGGGAGCAGGAGGCTCCCGCAACCGTGGCCACCTCCAGCCGAAGTGGGCTGGCCTCACGCCCTCGCAGCCCACGTGGCCCGAGCCGCCAGCAGGCCAGATCTGGCCCAGGTCGGCCTCCCCTCTGCTGCAGATGGGCCGAGCCCAGTGGGTGAGGGGCCGATTTCCTTTTTTTCTGATAAGGACCTGTAAATTTTGGCTAAGTCTTTTGTATTTAGCTGCTGATCTGTTTTTGCGATGCGATTTCCCGTTGATCCGTAGCTCCGATGACGTGCCCCCAAAACGAAAGTTGCTCAGTTTTGCGTGCTCTAACATTCGTATGTAGAAAGTTTTTGCATTTGAGCTCATCTTGATTGTGTAATTGTGTGCTGAAGTGGGCATCAGGCCATTAAACTGCTACAAATTGCTATTATGTGCTCCTGTTATTGTTTTGTTGCAACTTTGCATGATGATTGTGACTCATCCATGAGGCCTATTGCATTGATTCTTTCTCCTATGTGTTAAGCATCATGTGTACTTCAATTCCATGCTTTAACTTGCCATGTTTGGGTGCTCTAGCTATATTAAATCTTGCTCCGAAGTGGTGATCCTGATGTTAATGTGTTGTTGTTGCTGAAACTGTTACTTTGTTGCAACTTCGGTCGATGAGTGTGTCGCGACCGTTTATCGGAATTGAGTGATTCCAATTTCATATTGTTAATCATCATGTCTACTTTCATCCCATGTATTTCTATGTCATGTTTCTGCACTTTTGCATATAGATTTACCCCTTTTTATACAGCATGTGTGCATAACTTGTTTTGCTTGTATCTTTTTAACCGTAACTCCTTTTGGGGTGTTCTTTATATGTAACTTGATTAGTTTTTCGTGTTCTTTGTGTTCATGCTATTGTTTTATGTTGTTAACCAACCTAAAATATGGTTTAGGAAAGAACAGTACCAAATGTTTTAATCATCGTGCGGCACTTAGTGTTATGCCATGTTTAGGTTGTGCCTCACTTAAATTGACTAGCATAGATAGTTTACTTTGTGCTTCACCTCTTGCCATGGTTGTGTGCTATGCCATGCTTGCTTGAGTTTCCATGTTAATAACCGTTGGTTGATCACCTGTAGCTAAGTAAATTGAACCACCGTAAACGTGCGGTATTCGTCGTGTTTGACCGATACCCCACTTAAACTGTTAGTAACCGTTCTCGACGATAGATCCGTATCGCGTTGCCGTGTCGTGTGATGTCTTCTTGATCTTGTGTTGCCTCGTAGTAATAGATGCTTTCTCGTTGATTGCTTTCCAGTGTTTATCGTCTTGTGTGCTTCCGCGAGTACCTTCGGAGACGATGCGAGCTTGCGATCGACTACACCTTCGGAACCCGACTTATCAACAGGCAAGGACTATACATTACTTATGATCCATTCTATTTCATCCAGCGGTTTTCATGCTAGTATAGGTTAGGTTCGTTGTTTGATCCTACCACATGTTTACAACCTGTTTCAAAACCGATACAGCCATGTCCCTTCCCAGCAAACCATGTTCTGCTATGTTACTGTTGCTCGTTGCTCAGCCCCTGCTTAGTATGCATGCTTAGGATGCTACGATGTTACCCTGTTACTCCTTGGTTTGGGATATCACATTATTATATTGTTGTTGATGATATCATTATTATAATGTTGACTATATTTGACGAAGGATGGAAGGTATAGGCTATCCCGCCCCGACGCTTTGTTCCATTCGAGTCACCTAGGACCCGAGTTCCGGGTATTGGTTTTAAGACTGAGCGTACCTAATCGCATGTGGGATTTTATGGGGTCCCCTCTTCTTACCTACCTAGCTTCAAACATTTCTAGTGGTGGCCCAAGCTGATTTACCATTTGAAACTGTGTGTGTGCTGGTCAGCTGCCAGTAGTTTTCAAACAACTCGGGCCAGCGGAGACTTAGTTCCTCTGTTGGTCCACACTTGGTGAGCTAGGGAAGGCCCCTGTTATATAGGCGAGACTAACCCCGACCTTAGCCTTACGGAAGAGTCCGATCCGAGAGCGTGGCCAGCTTTTGGATTGGGTGTCGACTCCCCGGGGGCCACCCGGATTTGTTCGTTGTTAGTTAGAGGGACCTGTCGTTTCGGATCTCTTGGAACTAAATCATAAAATGGTTACCTATGATGGGTAGCAACTGAGAGAGATGGGCGAGCATGCGACGCCTCGTAATGGGCAGTTGGTACACCCTTGCAGGGTTAAATCTTTTCGAGAAGCCGTGCCCACGGTTATGGACGACTTGAGACCTACTCCTTGTTCATAGACAACAACAACTGAGATAATTTTAATATAACTTGATCAACGTGTGTGTGCCTTGACTGCTTCTTCTTCGTCGGGATGCGAAGAGGAGGACAAGGATAGGATAGGTGTTATGTTTGTGTAAGTAGTTGATAGCAAGACTTGTTGGAGGCGATTCCTCATCGAATGCTTGGCTTCTTACCTTACTCTCTAGATCGTTAGCCACTTCATAAAAGCTAGTGCGGCAGCAACCTCACCACTTACCCCTTCCTTACCGTAAACTACTAGTTGTCCTAGAATGACGAGTGATGAAGTCCTTGCTGGGTCAGATGACCACTACAGTTGGATGATGAGTACCTCTGTACTCATGATACTACCCCCAAACTCTTTTCAGGGTTCTTGATCGACAACAGGTATGGTGATCGACGTTTCACGTGGAGACTCGACGACGACTAGTTAGGCGGATTCCGGCGGAGGGCCTGGACCCGTGTGGTTATGGGATCCATGTTTTTCTATTTGCCAGTAGGCATTTTATTGTAGTCTGTACTCAGATATGTACCTTCCGCTGTTGTATTGTATTTGAGGCAGTTGTATGCCGATTGTATGAGATGTTGTATCCTTGTATCTGTAATGTTGTGATATCATGTTGGAAATCCGGGGCATATGGCTATGTCATATGTCGCGGTGGGACCGATATGTGCTTCTTCCTCGGATCTGGATGGAAACATCTAGATCTGGAACAGTATCGCATATCGGGCCTTACACAAGGCCCAACTAGCATGCGGCTCATCGATCAAGCAAGTAGCATGTATGACATGAAGATCAAGTCATGAGAAGGTGGATGTTGCATGGAAATGTATCTTAGAAAGGCTATGGAAATGCCTTGTAGGTAGGTATGGTGGCTGTTTTGAGGAAAGATATAATGAGGTTTATGATGAAAGAGCGTATCATGCCAAGGGTTTGGATGTACCGACGAAGGTGGACGCCAACTCTCGGAGTGAGAAGGAGGCAATGCACGGCACAGGAGAGGCTAGAAAAATATGGGAGGTGGAAGTGTCAACTTTCGAATACTCACATTAGTCCAAAGAACTCATGCACTTATTATCGGTAACGCTCAATCTAATCAGGAGGTTCACAAAGAGACAAGTACCCGAGGAGGAGTGTATGGGGGTTTGGTTATCCTTGCGCATCCTCGACTCATGGTATGTGAGTGTACACTAATATTCGAACCCTCTAGAGGTTAGTAATCCATCTAGTAGCTAGAGTTCTCAACAGGGTTTTGGTTTTCGAAAATCACATGTATTGCCCAAAATACGACATCTATAACTAATAGGCTAAAGCTCTTGACACCATAAGTTCAAACATTACTCTATTCAATACCTCAAAACTATTGCAAGTTACTACTACAAAGAGAATAGCAACTTCAACTACCTACTTTCTAGCCAAGACACAAAACTCAGTGCAACAAGCAAACTCTCTAAACAAGATAAACATGCAACCTATAGAAAATTCAACTTGAGACAAAAGAAAAGCTCTAGAAGAAAACTAAAGCACTACAACTAAACAGGGCAGTAGCTAAGAAAAGAAAAAGAACAACTCACAGCTAACGAAATAAGCATGCAAATCCTATGAGGAGTTCTAGTTCAAGCGGAGCGTGTTTCTCTCCCACACAAAATAAAGCTGGGGTCTAACTTGTTACTACAGAAAACAAAGCAAAAACAAACCTAAGAAAAGTAAAGAGCGAGACGCTCCAAGAATAGCACATAACGCATGAAGTGATAAAAATATAGTGCAACGAGGGACAAACTGAGAATTGTTGATGAAGAAGGGGATGCACGGGGGCATCCCCAAGCTTAGACGCTTGAGTATCCTTGAATATTTATTGGGGATGCATGGGGTCATCCCCAAGCTTGAGCGTTTGACACTCCAGGATCTTCTTTCATCATCTTCCATCGCACACTTGAAAACTCCCTTCATACATAACTCGTTGCAAACTGATTAGAGAGGTTAGTACCCGATTAAAATAATTTTCCTCTACTGCGAATAAAGATTTCCAGGAAGGGCTACTGTTTCTCAAGATTTCCAAAAGGTTTTTACAAAGAAAAATCAAGCTTAAGATTTACAAAAGTTAGGAGAGACAAAACGTGGCAGAATCTGTGAAAATCAGAACAACAGGTAGTAAAGAATTTTTTTAGGGGTACTTCTGCAACTCAAATAAAAAAAATCAAAACATACGAAAGTTCCGTGATTGTATAGAGCATGCTATGTAAAAACTTTAGCTCAAAAAGATGAACTGGTGATTTTCTATAATTTTTCCCGTCACGAGGACAGAATCTGTTTTCTGGACAGCATGTCACAACTTTCACTTCCCTTGTCATATGAGGCTATAATTGGCACAAAGCTTGAAAAATAAAGATACAATGATGTTGCTACAGTAGTAAAAATCATCGAGACCACTAAAAACAGAAGAAAAACATCTTGGGTTGCCTCCCAACAAGCGCTTTCTTTTACGCCTTTAAGCTAGGCACAAAGCAAAAGATCAAGTTTTGTCAAGAAAATAACTAGCCCGTGTGACGGACTCAAAAGGAAACTTAATCTTTTTCCTAGGGAAGTGTTCCATCCCTTTCTTGAGAGGGAATTGGAATTTTATATTCCCCTCTTTCAGGTCAATAACAGCACCAACGGTGCGAAGAAAAGGACGTCCCAAAATAATTGGACAAGAGGGCCCACACTTAATGTCAAGTAAAATCAACGGGAACATAATTGTCATTGACAATGATAAGAACATCACCGATCTTCCCCAAAGGTTTCTTTACGGAAGAACCGACAAGATGAACACAAAAAGAACAAGGATCAAAAGGTTTCAATTCAAGCATATCATACATTCTTTTGGGCATAACAGAGGTACTAGCTCCAACATCACAAAGAGCAAAGCAAGAGAAGTTATTCAATTTGATTTTTATCATAGGATCCCAACCATCTTCTAGCTTCCTAGGTATGGAGGCTTATAGTCTAAGATTCTCCTCCCTAACTTTGATTAGAGCATTGGTGATATGCTCTGTGAAGGAAAGATTAAGTGTGCTAGTGTGGGGGTCTCCAGACATCTTGTGTAGGAAACCAATAACTTCAGGTAAGATGCATTTGTCAAAGTCTAGATCACTACTATCTATCAAGGAGGTAGTGATATCATTAAGTCTCACTTGTTTGAAAGACTCTATGTTCATAGAGGTTTCTTCATCTATGGTTGAGGTGGTAGCATCACCATTGATAGGTCCAGGTGGACTAGGGGTGTGATGGGTGCTAATAGTTTGGATATCCCCAACAACTTGGATAGTAGCTACGGTATGGTATGTAGGAAGGCTCTTAACTCTCTCTCTCTTCTTCCTCCTTTTCTCTAGCCCATATCTCTTTTAGTTTTCCCAACATCCTAATGTTTTCATTAATTTGCACTTGAATAGCATTCATAGGAGTGGTTTTCCTCTCCTCGGGGGGAGAAGTTCTAATCTTAAGCATCTCAACATCATGGGCTATGTTGTCTACCTTCGAAGAGAGGATATCTAATTTTTCTAATTTCTCTTCTACACTCTTGTTGAAGGCTTTTTGGGTAGTGATAAAGTCTTTAAGAATACTCTCTAGTTCAGAAGTGGAGTTTTTGGTGCTAGGGTAAGTGTTGTTGCTCCCATAGTTGCTGGATGGGAAAGGTCTAGGATTGTTGCTACCAAAATTAATCCTATAAGCATTATTGTTGAAGTTGTTTCTAGAGATAAAGTTCACATCTACTTGGTCTTGAGAAACCAAGGAATTTAAAGGAACATCCTGAGGATCAAAAGGAGCTTGCTTGGTAAGTAGAGAGATGATCAAGTCAACCTTTTCATTAAGAGAGGAGATCTCCTCGACAGAATTTACCTTCTTACCAGTTGGAGATCGTTCGGTGTGCCACTTAGAGTAGTTCAACATCATCTCATCAAGTAGCTTCTTGGAAGAACCAAGTGTGTTTGACATAAAGGTTCCTCCCGCGGCCGAGTCTAGCAGATTCAGCGAGGTAAAGTTTAAGCCTGCATAAAAAGTCTGGATAACCATCCAAGTAATCAAACCATGTGTAAGGCAGTTCTTAACAAGAGATTTCATGCGTTCCCAAGCTTGGGAAATGTGTTCATTATCCAATTGCCTAAAATTCATAATGTTACTTCTCAACTGGATAATTTTAGCAGGGGGATAGTACTTCCCAATAAAAGAATCTTTACACTTGTCCCAAGAATCAATGCTATTCTAGGGTAAGGATTGGAGCCACTCCTTGGCTCTTCCTCTCAAGGAGAAAGGAAAAAAGCTTCAGCTTGACGATGTCTCCATCTACTTCCTTGTACTTTTGCATATCACAAAGCTCAACAAAATTATTTAAGTGCAAGGCAGCATCCTGTCCAGCACCTAAGAATTGATCTTTCATAACAAGATTCAGCAAAGCAGGTTTAATTTCATAAGAAGGTGTTGAAGTGGCAGGTGGAGCAATAGGAGTGCAGATAAAGTCACTGTTGTTGTGACTAGTGAAGTCACACAACTTGGTGTTTTCATTGGAACCCATAGTAGCAGCAAGTATTTTTGGTATTTTTGATAAGGGACACAAAAGTAAAAACTGAAAGGTAAACTAACAACAATAAAAAGCAAAGATAAAAGATAGTGTGCAACTCCCCTATCTTGTAGACTGGAGTCCCCAGCAACGGCACCAGAAATTGCTTGATACGGTGAGGAAGATAAATCTCTCACTTCTCGTTGGTTACCCCAAGTGGAAGGTGAGATGTAGCGTAGCAGCAAATTTCCCCTATGTAGAGGATAGGGTTTGTCTCCCGTAGGACTCGTAGAAATACAAGAATGTGGTTTGACATGTCATGTGTCGTCTGAAAAGAATCACTTGCTTCTCCTGGACCTACACAAACAGCAAATAACTTTGCTCCCAACGAGTACAGCAGAGTTTTCAATTCCTCCGGCCTTGCTGTTTACAAAGGATCAACGCAAGAGATAATAATAGTAGCAACGGAAAGTAAAGACAGAAAGTAAATTGAGGGTGTAAACAATGGTGGAAATATGGACCAGGATCCCATGACGTTCACTAGTGATGTCTCTCTCCCAAAATACGATAAAAGTGCTAGCGAGGTAAACAAATCACAGCTGGGCAATGACAGGATTATAAATGCACCGCAATGCTAACTATGCTACAAAAGAAACGAAGAGGCTCAAAAGCAATGGGCAGTACGCCAAGGTAAGTAGACCGAAATCCATCTGCATCTACTGCGAATCATCCACCTTGAGATATCTATCCAGAACATCTCGCTGGTATTAAGTTTCGAATCCCACCCAAAGTGTAAACTCAAAGCAACAGACAACTTCATTAAAAGAACTATGCGTAAAGTAAACAATCCTTGTACCCGCAAGTACAAGCACCGTTGTTTTATCCCTCGTGGCAACATCACATCCCCTAGTCTCATGTTTCTTTCACTCAAGCTAGACATCAGGGGGATGAACCCACAATCAAGCATAACGCTCCCTCTTGGAGTTGCACCAAAATACGGCAACGGAGAACATGCAAGAATTAACTAAAGAACACAAATATAAAAGAGAACCAAATATATTACTCATCACAATCTGAACATAGTCTCATAATCCATCAGATCCCAGCAAACTCAGCATAGCAACACAGAAAATTACAAAGGTGCCTCGATCATGTGAGGCAGCTCACGAGGTCTCGAAAGTGGAAGCACAAAGAGGGGAGGAGAACATCACATAGCTACTGGTCATGGACCCATGGTCCAAGAGGGACTACTCACAAGACATCCAGGAGGCGTCCATGGTGATGGATGGTCTCCCGGAGGGGATTCCTCCTTCCGGCATGGTGCTAGGGAAGCTTCTCCTGGAAGCCCTGATCATGAAACGGCAGCGGCGGCGGTACAGAGAGGAGAACGGGAATAGCAGATTGATATTAGGGTTTTCCTCCGCGGGGGCTAAATATAGGCCAAAGGGGGCACCGAGAGGGGCCACAGGGCAGCCAGGAGGCCTCCTGGCGCGCCCTAGGGTGGGGCCGCGCCAGGGACCCTCCTGGGGCCCTGCTGGCCCACCCCCTTCCATCTTTGGTTCTTCGGGAAGCTTCTGGGACGCTGATTTTTTATATAATTTTTCCGGAATTTATTACGCATTTTTAATGGCCGGAAAACCTGAAATACAAAAACAGCAGAAAACAGGAACTGGAAACTGGGTGCACTGAATTAATAGGTTAGTCCAAATATGATCAAAAGTGTATGAAAGTTCAAGCGAAACATGGCAAAGTCACACAAATCAATTATGGAGCAAGAAGAAATTATAGATACGTTTAGGACGTATCACATGGGCATAGGAACGCATTACTGCCTCTTTTATTTCATCCTCGGAAAAGAATTTCTGCAACATATCATTCTCCTCATTAGTCACTGAGTCATTAGGATCCCAAAAACCCTCACCCAGATGGACATTGGGTTTATTCTCATGCCCAAAAAGTTTTTTTATAGAAATCAGTAGCAGCATACAAAATGTCATTGGTGTTAGTAACACGACCATCCTCACTGTCAATAACCTCCACATGCTTTTTGCGGTGCCTATGATTCGCCAACCCATGAAAATATGAGTTATTGCGATCACCATCTAAAATTTTCCTATCCCTGGATCTCTGCCACAAGGAAGTTTCCTCCATCTTCCAAATGTTGTCGAACTCGGTTTTGATATCTTTCATCCTAATGGAATCAGATACAGAACCACGACCTTCACAGTAAATGTTTCTAAGATGTCAAGCTTCACAATGAGATCTTTCTTAGTTTTCTTAAGGGATGCTTCTCTGTTTATGCTCCAACCCCTGATTTTCTGACGAAACAGCCTGACATTATATTGCCAAACATCTATGGCAGCAAGTTGAGGAGAGGGACACATCCAAGTCCTTTCCACCATCTCTTTAAAGTCAGGTTGATCAAGCCACCATTTTTCAAAGCGAAAAAGTCGGGGAGCAGAAATCACATGACCACCAGAGTTAAGAATTAAAGGGGAGTGGTCACTTCCAGCTCTAGGGGTGTCACAACCCCAAGTTAGGTATATGCTAGGGTTAGTTTGGAACTTTGCATCATGAAAAAATTTCAAAAGAAATTGGAATTGGGGGAAAGCAAAAATCCCTAAAGAATTTAATTCAAATGGACAGATAAAAATTTCTTCCAAAAATCCATTTGAATATTTGTAAAATCTCTGAAAATGTGCATGATCATGTTCCATGTGTTGTGGGACCCAAGTCATGCTCATAGAATTTTACAAAAAATCCAAACAGGGCTTTGGAAATTAAATAAACCCCTATTTGATTTGAAATTCAAATTATATGAATTTCAAAAATCTCCAAAACTTGTGACTGGCTAGCTACATGTCACATGAGGCCATATAAATGTTTTGAGGATTTATAAAAATACTTTGGTATTTATTTTATCAAAGTGAACACAGAGCAGAAATAATTAAAAGAAAAGAAGGACAGAGAGGGCAAAGTGGCCCGACTTACCCCCCAGCCTCCAGGCCGGCCCAGCCCAGCCCACCGGGTGCTTGTCGTCTACCTCAAGCACCTCGGTGGCGAGCTGGGAGCACTCGGCCGACGCCACCGCGACGCCGACGAGGCGTCCAGGCCCTTCCCTTGGCCCTCTGCACGCCACGATGACGCCCAGTCACCCCGCACTCTTCCCTTCTCTCTCTGGTCACCTCCCCTCCTCTGCGTCACAATTTACGCACAAGCCGAGCTCCATCGCAAAGTGTCGCCGTGAGCCCGCGTGGCCAACGCCCTCGCTCGCCGCGTCGTCGTGTCCTACCGCACTAGCTCCGTCGTCCTCGTCTTCAATCGTGCGGAATCGAGCGTGGAAGCACCATAGATGTCGCCCCCTTCGTCGATTTGGCGCCGGCCGCCGTGAAGCTCAACGCCGATTGCGCCACCATCCGGCCATATAAGACCTCGCCGTCTCCTCTACTCGAACCGGGGTGAGCTCCTCTCTCGTTTTCCCCACACCGCGCTCGTTTCCGTGGCCTATTTTGTCAACCCCCTCCCAGCAGTGCTCCGGCCGCCGCGTTCCTCAATGCCGGCGAGGCTCCGGTGCACCCCAGCCCTCCCCGTGGGCACGAGGTGATGCGAACGTGCACGAGGAGCACTCCAGTGCTATCCCCGTGCCCTCCCGTGGCCATTTTCCAAGTCCGGCAAGCACCTCCGTTGTGCCAGAGGTCGCCGGCGACGACATCCCGCCGGTCCCGGCTTAATTAACTCTAACCCACTTGCTAATCCCCCCTAATAGACACAGATAGGTGGTGTAACAGCCCAGTTTTCACAAAAATTTAAAATTTTGTTTTCGGTGTGAATTGTTTGATTGTCTGATTTGTTTGCGGTGTTTGCATCCCCGATTTATCGATCGGCGATTATTTTCCCCCTCTTATCTCGTACCGGACGGAGACCGAGCATTGCCACCCTGACACTCGACCTTTGCGACACCGGGTTTCGCCCGATCACCGTCGCGAAAACCGCACGAGACCAGCCGCAACCAACGGAACGAAAAACCCCGTTTAATAATTAAACGGGCTATTTCTATAGCGCGCAGGAAAGTGTTCTCGGAACGGTTCCAGCGTGAGGTGAACGCCTCCGGCTCGACACGCTGATCGCGCAGTTCGAAGTTTTACCCGAATCGGAGGTACTGCGGACCCCAGGCGGTCAGAAACGTAAACACCGCGCGCGCGAGAGAAAAATCGGAGATGTTTTTGCAAACTTCCAGCCACCTGGGCTATATATATACCACCCCACCACTTAGGGTTTTCCCTAAGAACCTAGGCAGCCACTAGCCCCCCAGATCTGGAAAAATCCCCCCCCCATTTTCGCATTTTTTAGCCCAATTTCAGTCAAACCCTAGCCCTTGCGGATCGGGACCGTCAGATCGGCCGATCCAACGGCCCAGGTCGCGCCCAGCCACCTACCTCATCCCAACCTCCCTCCTCTCTCCTCCACGTCCATGGACGCAGCCGCCGCCTCCACTCCGGCAGCCGCCGCCTCCCCTCCTCCTGGCTAGCCCCTCCTCTCCCTCTCCTCTCTTCCCTCCCGCTCTCTAACCTCCTCCCCTTCTCCCCTGCTGCAAGCCGCCCGGAGCACCACCCGCGCCCGCCGGCCACGGCCGAGCTCGAGCAGCCGAGCCGTGCTGCCACGGGACCTCTGCTCCGCCCCTCGCCCGGATCCGGCGGGATCCGGCGCCGCCGCGCTCGTCTCGCCTGCCGCCGGAACCCCCTGCCTCGCCGCCTGCCTCAACCGGGCGCTCGTCGCCGGTCAGCGAGGCTGCCGCCGTTGTCGGCTCGGCCTGGAACGACCCCGCGCCCCTGCCTCCAGCGTGGACGCCTAGGTGGGCCGGCCTGCCAGATCCAGGCCCAAGCGGCCCAAGCCGCCTCCCAGACCCAAGGCCATTCCAAGCCCAGCCGGCCACCCCCCCCCCCTCCTCTGCTGGGCCGAGGCCCTTTTTGGGTGAGAAGCAGCCCAAGACCCCCCCCCCCCCTCTGTTTTTTTAATTTTTCGCAGGGCGTCAAAATTTCACTAAGTCTGGAAAATTACAGCTGTTGTTTCCATTTTGCGACGATCATAGCGATTAAATGGTATCTGCGATGAACGTGCCCCCAAAATGAAAGTTGCTTAGAATTGCGTGTACTTTAATTAATCTAATGGGAGCATTTGCATTTGAGGTCATCTTGATTGTGTAATTCTGCGTTGAAGTGGGCATCAGGCCGTTAATTGCTTTTTCTTTTCTGTTAAGTGCTGCTGTTATTATTTTATTGAAACTTCGGGCGACGGTTGCGTCGCAACCGTGCGTCGGAATGGAGTGATTACTTTTGCGTTGCGTTAAGCATTGTTTCTAATTCAGTTTCATGCATTCACATGCCATAATTGCCTGATGCATCATGATTGTATCTTGCTCCAAAGTAGCTACCCTGCTGTTAGAGTGTTGTTGTTTATATTTTGTTGCAACTTCGGTCGACGAGTATGTCGCGACCGTTTATCGGAATTGATTGATTCCAATTGCATATTGTTAAGCATCATGTCTCCTTCATGCCCATGTATTGCTATGTCATGTTGCTGCACTTTTGCATATAGATTTACCCCTGTTTATACAGCATGTGTGCATAGCTTGTTTTGCTTATATCTTTTTAACCGTAACTCCGGTTGGAGTGCCTTATATGTAACTTGATTAGTTTTTCGTGTACTTTGTGTTTATGCTGTTGTTTGCTGATGTTAACCAACCTAAAATATGGTTTAGGGCAGAACAGTACCAAATCCTTTAATTGTCGTGCGGCACTTAGTGTTATGCCATGTTTAGGTCGTGCCTCATTTAAATTGACTAGCCTAGATAGTTTACTTGGTTCTTAACCTTTTGTCATGTTTGTGTGCTATGCCATGCTTGCTTGAGTTGCCATGTTAATAACCGTTGGTTTCTCACCTGTAGCTAAGCAACTTGAACCATCGTAAACGTGTGGTATTCGTCGTGTGTGACGAGTACTCCACTTAAATTATTAGTAACCGCTCTCGACGGTAGGTGCTATGTCTCGTGTTGCCTTCTTGTTGATGCTTGCTCGTGTTTGCCTCGTAGTAATAGATTCTTGCTCGTTGATTGATTTCCAGTGTTTCTTTCTTGTGTGCTACCGCGGGTACCTCTCGGAGACGATGCGAGCTTGCGATCAACTACACCTTCGGAACCCAACTTATCAACAGGCAAGGACTATACATTACTTATGATCCATTATATTTCAACCAGCGGTTTGCATGCTAGTCTAGGTTAGGTTCGATGTTTGATCCTACCACATCTTTACAGCCTCTTTCAAACCGATACAGCCATGTCCCCTTCCAGAAAACCTTGTACTGTTGTGTTACTATTTCTCGTTGCTCAGCCCCTTCTTAGTATGCATGCTTAGGATGCTACGATGTTACCTGTTACTTTTGTCTTGGGATATCACATTATTATATTATTGTTGATGATATGATTATTATAAATGTTGACTATATTCAAAGAAGGATGGAAGGTCTAGGCTATCCCGCCCCGACGCTTTGTTCCATTCGAGTCACCTAGGACCCGAGTTCCGGGTATTTATTTTAAGACTGAGCGTGCCTAACTGCGTGTGGGATTTTATGGGGTCCCCTCTTCTTACCTACCTAGCTTCAAACATTTCTAGTGGTGGCCCAAGCTGATTTACCATTTGAAAACGTGTGTGTGACTGGTCCGCGGCCGGCAGATTTCAAACAACTTGGGCCAGCGGAGACATGGTTTCTCTTGTTGGTCCATCCCAGGGAGCTAGGGGGTTGTCCACATCTGTTTGGGCAACCTATCCGACCTCGTCCAGACGGTAGAGGCCGATTCGAGAGCGCGGCCGGCTTTTGAGTTGGATGTCAACTCACCGGGGGCCACCCGGATTTGTGCGTTGTTAGTTAGAGGGACCTGTCGTTCCGGATCTCTTGGGACTAAATCATAAAATGGTTGCCTATCAGGGGTAGCAACTGAGAGAGATGGACGTGCGTGCAGAGCCTTGTAATGGGCAGTTGGTACACCCCTGCAGGGTTAAATCTTTTCGAGAAGCCGTGTCCACGGTTATGGACGACTTGAGACCTACTCCTTGTTCATAGACAACAACAACTGAGATAATCTTAATATAACTTGATCAACGTGTGTGTGTGCCTTGACTGCTTCTTCTTCGTCGGGATGCGAAGAGGAGGACAAGGATAGGATAGGTGTTATGATTGCGTAAGTAGCTGATAGCAAGACTTGTTGGAGGCGATTCCTCATCGAATGCTTGGCTTCTTATCTTACTCTCTAGATCGTTAGCCACTTCATAAATTCTAGTGCGGAAGCCACCTCACCACTTACCCCTTCCTTACCGTAAAATACTAGTTGTCCTAGAATGACGAGTGATGAAGTCCTTGCTGGGTCAGATGACCACTACAGTTGGATGCTGAGTACTTCTGTTACTCATGATACTACCCCCAAACTCTTTTCTGGGTTCTGATCGACAACAGGTATGGTGATCGACGTTTCACGTGGAGACTCGACGACGACTAGTTAGGCGGATCCTGGCGGAGGTCCTGGACCCGCGTGGTTATGGGATCGATGTTTTTCTCTTTCCAGTAGGCATTTGCTTGTAGTCTGTACTCAGACTTATATCTTCCGCTGTTGTATTGTATTTAAGGCAGTTGTATGCCGATTGTATGAGATGTTATATCCTTGTATCTGTAATGTTGTGATATCATGTTGGAAATCCGGGGCATATGGCTTTGTCATATGTCGCGGTGGGACCGATATGTGCTTCGTCCTCGGATCTAGGTGGCAACACCTAGATCTGGAACAGTACCGCATATCGGGCCTTACAGGTGGCCCCCCTAGCCCCAATCCCCTCTCTGTTTAAAATAAACAGAGAGATTAACCACACTGTGGTTGACAGGCCGACCCCACCAGTCAGCGCCCCCTACGTCACTGTGACGCAATGCTGATGCAGTAAATAGAATTCTAATTAAAACAAAATCCAGAAAATTGCAAAAAATCATTTAAACTTTGGAAATTCATAGAAAATTCATACTAACTCCAAATTAAACAATTAATATATGAAAAATTATCAGAAAAATGCAAGGATTAAGAATATGCAATTTTTTTTCATGTTTGACCATTTTAAAATGGGAGAACAGTAGCAAATGTGCATATGGCATAATTTTAATTCAAATTTGGAGTTTGAATTTGCAATTCATTTGCAATACACTTCAATTAAATTGAATGTGCCACAAATCAGTACACTTTACATCATGACACAACTTATCATGTGCTTGTGCATTTTATTTCAATGTTGCCCCCCTTTGTGATGATTGTTTCCGGTAACAGTGTTTTCGAGTCGGAGGACACCCCCAAAGCAGAAGATCGATAACCAGTGTATCGCCAGCAAGGCAAGCAAACCCCATTGATCATGTCTATAGAAACCCATTTCCCTCTCAGTCTCGCTTATGCATGTTTAGAAGATCACCATGATACGTTCTTCCGCATAGTTGAACCCATTCCGATGCATGACCTGTCATTTTGTCACCGTATTAAGCAAACCACAATCCTAGCAGACTCAGGAGTTGTTTGTTGAGCATGTGACCCCTGCAACTGTTACTGATTATTGCTGCTTAGTGTTACAAAGAGGTTACTTTGTTGTGAGTCGGGATGGAATGATCATGTGAATTCTGGTGTTAACGTGTTGGTGAATCTACCCTAAACAAAGGTGAACGATGAGAGGCTGTGTAGGAGTACACAGTGGGTTGTCTCGTTGAACACTGCCCTAGGCCCGAGTTCTTATGTTGTGATCCAAGAAAAAGATTACTACCACATGTAGGGTTTTATGGGGACCCCGTTTGGCCTATTAACTCACCCCCGATCAAGTCCAGGAGTCACACTAGTTCGGGCTTTCCATTTGGCATATGCATAGAAAAAGAATGAATGAGAGGTTGCATCATTTAGATATGTGGGTGGACCTGTGAGGCAGTAAAACCATCTTCCAGGGTGGCGTCTCGGTCGCCTGCATTGTCTGGGTCCGTATCGTGAACCGGCCGGACTCTCGAACGGGGTCTAACTCAGATAGTTGACTCCTGGATTAGAGAAGGTGATGTGAGGTAAGTGCCTTGGTGATTATCCTCGTTCGACATCCGCTTGAAGGATGACGATTCCTGGGCGGTAAGTGATGACACGTGTGTGAAGAAGTACACCCCTGCAGGATTAACAAAACTATTCGAATAGCCGCGTCCGCGGTCATGGACTACTTGGAGACCTTTACTTGATTATTAGACAACTTCTACGGTTACTCTAAAAATTTCCAAGATAAGTGTGAGTGCTATGGCGTGCTTTCTCGTGGGAAAGTCGAGGAAGTATCCGTAGTGGTGTATTGGTTGGAGACATGGTAGTGGACTCGAGTACGCTTCTTACCTCATTCTGGTATTCGTAGTACTGGACTAGCCAAGTCAAAGCTGGCACTTCTGCATATTGAAACCCCACATCCCTCTACCTTGAAACTTGAGCATGAGTAGTATAGTTCTGATGTAAGTCTTGATGAGTACGACTTTGTACTCATGTTTGCTTATTTTATGTTTTAGATGAGAACCCAGACCCCGATGGAGTCACCTTCCTGAAGCTCGACGTTGACTAAGCTAGTATAGTTCCAGACAACAGTCTGGTCCCTCGTGGAAGGGCATGTATGTTGAACAAGGCTTCTCTAAGCCATTTGTTAATATTGTTTGTACTCAGACCTAATTTTCTTCCGTTGTTTGATGTAATGTTGGATCACAGACTTGTGATCTCTTTGTGTACTCTATGTAAGTCAATAAAGATATACTTTGTAGAGTTCATGCAATGTGTTCCTGCTGTTTACACTGGACATGTATGATGCGTGTATGGTTATAACATGCATGTCTTAGTGTGGGGTTCGATAGCTTAGTTGTGTTCTTGCTGGCGGTCTTTTATACACCAAGTGGCCCTTAGATGTGCGCATCTTGGGGCATCGCGATGCGATTGCTCATGACTCTGTCACGTGGCACACTTCGTTGTATTATTGAGCCCGCCCGAGACCCCGACTAAGTGATCGGGCTGGAGTCTGTTTATGTAAGTGTTATAATTCAACCGATAATATGGTTGAGGCGACTTGTCTATGAGTATGGGATTTCACCACCCATAATCATTTAGACTTGTGAGCGGGCGATGAGGACCCATCTCAGTTGATCATCCGGCCTGGATGGGATGCCCCTCACGTACGATGCTTTCCGAGAATGTTCTGTGCTTGGCCTTGTCTGCTTAGACAAGTGGGTACGACTCTCGGCTCTCCATATGATTGAGTTGTGACTGGAATTACATACGCATATTCCGGGTCCTGACAAGGGGATGCAGATAAAGTAGACATGGGAAATTTCCTATCCCAGGAAGTGGAACAGAAAAACCTATCAATAGCAGTAAGAACAGGGGCCTCCTGATTACTACTCCAGGTAAAATTCCTATTAGAGATCTCAATCTCCATCAGCCTCCACTTATTAATCCAATCATTAAAAAGTAGGGCTAAATGCTGGTTAATATTACCAGTACTTTTGTCACTAGCATCTCTAACTAAGTTAAAGTCACCACCCATACAAATGGGTAAAGTAGCATGCTCCATAACATCACGAAGTTCAGCAAGAAATTCAATCTTAAACTCATTATAAGCAGTACCATAAACCACCACAAGGTGCCAGGAAAAACCATCGAATTTGTTAACATTTGTAGCAGTGAGAGTATATTTCTATCAATAAAACCCACTATCTCAAACAAATTAGAATTCATACCAAAAGGATACCCCCAGCTGTCCCTATAGCAGGGATGAAATGCCATTCAAATTTTTTATTAGGAACAAGAGATTGCAAATAAAAATCAGAGAATTGTTCTTTCTTGGTTTCCATGAAACCAACAGAATTAGCTTTACATTCACTAATGATGTCCACCAGGCACTGTTTTTTTCCAGTTAACATTCCAAAAGAGACCTATCATGTTATTTTAAAAGGGTGGGGTAAAACACAAGGTTTAACCTTAGAGATAATTCTGGGAGTAGGTATATCAAGACTAGCAGTGCCCCGTAGTCCAATATCTCTATCCACAAGAATAGGGGAATGGTATTTAAGTTTGTCCTTCTCAAAGTCAACATCTAAATTATCAGGTAAAGAAATTTCAGGATTATCATTAGCAAAAGCTAAGCACATTACTTTTTTCTTTTTCAATCAAGTTTTGAACAATATGATGGCATTCAGAAGAATCAATACCAATCTCCATAGCTAGACAACTAGCATTGGAAATTAAATTTTCAGGAGCAAGGACAACAAATGAATTACCTTTGAAGTAGGTGGGCACTTCCAGGTTTTTCTTTTGCAGATAAGCAAAAGCTTTGTCTAGAATATTGATCTTGCCATGATCTCTTGTAACAGGTTTCTGAATTAGAACAGGTCCCCATTCGTCCTTAGCAGCTTTCTTGGGGATTTTCTTGACTGCTTCTGGAGATGAACCAAAGGAGTCAAGGAGGGACCTTGATACGCGAGAGATGATAACAACTTCTCGCCCTTCGTTGGTTACCCCAAGTGGAAGGTGGTAGCGTAGAGGCAAGTTTCCCTTGGTGAAGATACCAAGGTTGAGAACGACCAGTAGGACTCCAAGGTCGACAAGTAGGTGGTAAAGTGAACAATGGCGCCGTTCACGACCTTAGGGTTGCTCACTTTACCTGGACCTACACACACAACAAGTAACTTTGCTCCCAACGAAGTTCAGCGAGGTTGTCAATCTCTCTGGCCTTGTTGTTTACAAAGGATCAAACACAAGAGTAAAGGATAATAGTGACTGCAACTAGAAAGTAAAAGCAAGAAGTAAATTGAGGGTGTAAACAGTGGTGGAAATATGGACCGGGGTCCTATGATGTTCACTAGTGATGTCTCTCTCCCAAAAGACGATAAAACTGCTACGCGAGGTAAACAAATCACAGCTGGGCAATATACATGATTAAAAACGCACCGCAATACTAACTATGCTACAAAGAAAGGAAGAGGCTCAAAAGCATGGGAGGTACGCCAAAATAAGTCGACCGAAATCCAACTGCATCTACTACTAATCATCCACCTTGAGATATCTATCCAGAACATCTCGCTAGTATTAAGTTGCAAGCCCCACCCAAAGTGTAAACCCAAAGCAACAAACAACTGCATTAAAAGAACTTTGCGTAAAGTAAACAATCCTTGCAACCGCAGTTACAAGAACCATTGTTTCCCCCCTTGTGGCAACATCACATCCCCTAGACTCATGTTTCTGTCACTCAAGCTAGTCATCAGGTGGCATGAACCCACAATCATGCATAACACTCCCTATTGGAGTCACTACCTACTACTTGGTCAAAGCAATAAACAGCAACGGAGAACATGCAATATTACTCAAGAACAAAAAATATAAAACATAAGAACCAAATATATTACTCAATCACAATCTGAACATAGTCTCGTAATCCATCAGATCCGAGCAAACTCGGCATAGCAACAGAAAAAAGAATTACATATGTGCCTTAATCATGTAGGGAAACTCAGAAGGTCTAATCTATGAAGAACAAAGAGGGGAGGAGAACATCACATAGCTACTGATCATGGACCCATGGTCCAAGGTGGACTACTCACGGATCATCCGAGAAGCGTCCATGGTGGTGGAGAGGCTCCTGGAGGTCAATCCTCCCTCTGGCACGGTGCCGGGAAGAGGTCTTCTAGCGCTCCCGATCTTGGAAGCGCGGAAGCGGCGGAATAGAGGCGAGATCGCGAAAAATGGTTCCCATCTTGGGGGTTTTGGAGGATGATATAAATATAGGCGAAGGGGGCAACTAGGGGGCCACCAGGGGTCCAGCCGCCCCCCCTGGCGCGACCCCACTCCTGGCTGTGCTGGGAGGGTGCCTGGGGCCCTGGTGGGTCCCCTCCGGCCCTCCTTCAGGACTTTGAAAGCTTCTGAAGCGCTGGTTTTTTATTGTATTTTTTCGGAATTTTTGGAGCATTTTTAATACGACGGAAACCTGAAATAGAAAAACAGCAGAAAACAGGAACTGGCACTTCGGTGCACTGAGTTAATAGGTTAGTCCAAATATGATCAAAAGTGTATCTAAAACATAGCCAGATCACACAAAACATGCATGGAGAAAGCATAAATTATAGATACGTTTGGGACCTATCAACATCCCCAAGCTTAATTCATGCTCGTCCTCGAGTAGGTAAATGATAACAAGCATAATTTCTGTGGTGACATGCTAAGAACCATATAAGAATTTTTAAGTAAAGAAATCAAGGTATGTAATTAAATTCAAGTCATAAGAGGCAAGAGTCTATATTAGCATTGAAACAAGCAACATAAGAATATAAAGGTGCAAGAGCTCTTGCTGTCCGTGACTCGAATGTCTCCAGATGGTGTTTGCGTGCAAGAAGTGGGAGATGGGAATACGACAGAGAAAAATATTTATTTGTTGAGAACTCAATCTACTAAAGCTTCACACTTAGTCTTCTTCGGAATTTTATCTTGACTCGTCCCCAGACCACTAGCCACTTACAAGTCAATTTGATCCACTCCCTTTCGATATTTTGAGCACTCATGCAATGGATGAGCGTAAGCACGAAAATTGACACTTAGGATGACAAAGAGAGAGATATTGTGGAGGAGGAAGACAAAAAAAGGTGTGAAAGGCTCACATCAATGAGGACTATCATAGGCGAGAGGGCCAAATGATAGATATGATGTGAGGAGTAGGGATTGCCATGCAACGAATGCACATATGAGCTAAGAAAAGCTCTCCAATGGAACTAGTGGGGGTGCATCCAACTTGCTCGCTCAAGAAGACCTAGAGCTCGTTTGAGGAGGCTCATCATTGGAATATACAAGCCAAGTTCTAAAGTGTGAAGGTCCCCACATAGCTATATGCATATATGATCATCTCTATGGAGTACAAGGTATAAGAGGGAGTACGAGTGTGGATCTCTCAAAAGTAATAGTAGTGTTTCCACCTTCTCTCTTTTTATTTATTTTTCTCTTTTTTATATTTTTTGTATTTTTGGCTTGCCTCCATGGCTCTTTCTATTTAACTCTCAATTGTACTCTTTGGGATCTTTTCCCCACTTAAGGGCAACACTATATTTTACAAGAAGTATAGAAGATCTTTCACACTTTACAAGGTACTCAACATAAAGAAGATGTAGCTATCATGATGTATGCAAATATATGCCTCTGCCAGTGTAGCAGGAACATGTATGACATGAAGGTCTAGTCATGAGAAGGTGGATGTTGCATGGCAATATATCTCGGAAAGGCTATGGAAATGCCTTGATAGGTAGGTATGGTGGTTGTTTTGAGGAAAGATATAAGGAGGTTTATGATGATAGAGCGTACCATGCCAAGGGTTTGGATGCACCGGCGAGGTGGACGCCAACTCTTGGAGTGAGAAGAGGGCAAAGTTCGGTACCGAAGAAGCTCGCAAATATGAGGAGGTGGAAGTGTCAACTTTCAATACTTACATTAGTCCGAAGAACCCATGCACTTATTATCGGTAACTCTCAATCTAATAAGGAGGTTCACAAAGAGACAGGTACCCTGAGGAGGAGTGTATGGGGGTTTGGTTATCCTTGCGCATCCTCGACTCATGGTACATGAGTGTACTCTAATATCCGATCCCTCCAAAGATTAGTGATCTATCTAGTAGCTAGAGTTCTCAACTAGTTTTTGTAGTTTTTGAAAATAAACACGGATTGCCCAAAATACGACACCTATCACTAATAGGCTAGATATCTTGACACCAAAAGTTCAAATATTACTCACAACAATACTTCAAAATTATTGCAAGTTACTACTACAATTGAATAGCAACCTCAATTACCTACTTAAAGTCAAGACACAACTCAGTGCAACAACCAACTCTCTTAATAAGATAAACATGAAAACTAAAGAGAGTTCTAGCAACAAACTAAACAAAAGCTCTTAAAAAAGATAAGCATGAAAAGCAAGAGCTAAACACGACAAAAACTACGAAAAGATAAAGAACACACAACAAAAGAAAGATAAGCATGAAAATCCTATGATGTGTTCTAGTTTGAAGTGGAGTGTGTTTCTTTCGCACACAAAGAAAGTTGGGTTCTAACTTGTTATGAACAACAAACAAAGCTAAAGAAAACTAAAAAGTAAACCTAAGAGCGAGACGCTCCAAGCATAGCACATAACGCATGAAGTGATAAAAATATAGTGAGACGAAGGACGAACTGATGATTGTTGATGGAGAAGGGGATGCACGGGGGCATCCCCAAGCTTAGACGCTTGAGTCTCCTTGAATATTTATTGGGGATGCATGGGGGCATCCCCAAGCTTGAGCATTTGACACTCCCGGATCTTCTTTCATCATCTTCCCTCGCACACTTGAAAACTCCCTTCATACATAACTCGTCATAAGCTGATTAGAGAGGTTAGTACCCTTAATAAAATAATCTGCCTCTACTGGAAATAAAGATTTTCCTGAAGGCCTACTATTTTTGAAGATTTCAAAAAAAAATTGCAAAGAAAAAGCTAGTGCAAGACTTGCAAAAGTGAGGAAAGGAAAAACGTGGCAGAACCTGTGAAAAACAGACAACCAGGTACTAAATAATTTTTTCGGGGTACTTCTGCAACTCAAATAAAAAAACTCAGAACAGACGCTCGAAAGACAATTGTATAGCAAGCTATCAAAACAATTCAGATCGAAAAGATGATCTGGTGATTTTTGTAGGAGATATGCCCTAGAGGCAATAATAAATGTTATTATTTATCCCCATGTTCCTAATTATGTTTATATTCCATGCTATAACTGCTATGGTTCTCGAGTCTGCAATAACCACGAGGCTCGGAGGAAGACTCATATGCACGTGTGGAATAATAAAAGGATAAAAAATATATATTCCTAGTCTCGCCTCTAAGACTAGCTCAAGTGTTGCATGATGGTTCTGTTTTCCTGATCATGGGCATGACTATGCCGGCAATTTTGAGGGCACAATGTTAGAAGAACATTTGTGTTGAATCGACCCGAATTGATGTTATGCTATGAGATACATTCGTCACAAGTTAATGGTTAATAACACAGAGAAAGTTGTGCGTTTGCATAATTCCTTAGACCATGAGAGTATCGAGTTCCTTCGTACTTGCTTCGTGAACTTTGGGGTTTTGTTAAACGTCATCTGTAAAAGGGTGGCTATTACGGCAGCTTGCGGGTTCACGGAAAAGTATGACAAGGAACTAGGTAGCTCGAGATTGGGATTTGCTCCTCCGTCGTTGGAGAGATATTCTTAGGGCCCTCTCGGTGTTACGGTATCCACCATCGTCTGGCCAGACACAGTGTGATTTGATCACAGGGATGCCGGAACGCGGGAACGAGAAAAGAGAACAATACCAGGAACGAGGTAACTGGCATAGTGGACAAGTTGTTGATTCACGGGGATGCCAATAAGTCTCACCTCGGGTATTTGTAATATATCGCGAAGCAACAGGAATAGCACACAGCAACTAAAGGTTCACTCGAATAATTCTTCGTATGGGTATAGGGATCAATATGGATGTCCTCGGTTCCGCTATTGATCATTGATCGGAAAGTGTTCCGGTCATGTCTATACTTCATCGAACCTACAGGGTCACACGCTTAAGGGTCATCTATCTGTTGAATACTAGACAGGGAGTCTGAGATAAAGTCACCGGAAAGGTTTCGGAGACGGCGGAAAAGTTCCGAGAGAGAAAACCGAAAAGTTGTTTCGGGGTAAACCACTAAGCCGAAAAGGTTTCGGAGAGCACCTGGTAATTTTGGAGAGTGCCAGAATTGTTCTGGTAACTTCTAGAATTTTTCTGGAGAAAAGATTAAAATATTTTTTTCGGAAATATTTCGGAGCTGCCGGAAATGTTCCGGAGCTGCCGGAAATGCTTAGGTTGCTTTTCGCAGATGAAAATCACTAATCCGGAATTGTTTCGGAATGCGCCCAAAATCATTTTAGTGGGTGTTGGAATTATTCTAAGACCCACAGAAATATTTTCGGAATTTTCGGACGCGAAAAAGTGGTGTCATGAATAGTAAAAAGTACTACTTGAGATATTTTTGGAAAGCCTTCTAGAAGGACTTGGGAGCCAAGAAAGCCCCCTTGGGTTTCCTATAAATAGAGGTGTGAGGGCAGCCCCATATCCTTGATCCAAGCTCTCCCTTGAGTTCTATACAAATGCCATGCATGATCTGGCTTTCTCTCTCCCTCCCAGCGAAATAGTTTCGTAGAGCCGAAAGGCTGTCTGGGTTCCGGCAGGAACTAGTTCTGGACGGCGAAGCCCTGCCGGATAGCTGACACCGTATGTGTGCAACCCCGTAGAGAGGTCGTAGTTTCGATCTTTTGCCCGAAGGGCTGTCCAAATTATCGTTCGAGTTTCAAGGGTCCTCCCGAAGGGCTGTCCGAGTTACCGATCGAGTTTCGAGGGGCCTCCCGAAGGGCTGTCCGTGACACCGTCCGAGGGACTGTCCGACCGCCTCCTGGAGCGCTGTTCGAGGAGCAGACGAGGGAGAACATCCTCGCGGTTGGGAGGTTGTAAATCCTAGCTGCGGGGATCTGCACCGACGATCTACATCGACTCTACTTCCGCTGCGCTACGAGTCGGTAACGATCAGATCAAAACCTTGTATGCAGTCTCCATAGTGGTCCTGGGCGTGTTCGTAGTGCGGAAATTTTTGTTTTCTGTTGCGTTCCCCTACAGTGGCATCAGAGCCGTGCTATGCGTAGATGCATGTTGCGATCTAGAATACATAGAGATGTATGGGTATTGCATAATATAATTTTGGAGTAGATCAGATCTATTGCTGAAAATTATTTATGCGGGTGACAGATGAAATCTGTTACCCGATGTTCTTGTTGCTTCCCTGGAATTTGTGTATTTCTGATCTCAATAACAGTATGGTGGAGTTTCAAAGTTCTGGCAATCTGCGATCCTGATTGATCAAAGAAGTGCTAACAGTTCGTTGAATTCCACCGTAGTTAGAGAAAGAAGAAATTCTGCAGACTAAAGGGCAATGCAGATATGATCTGCACGGGGATCACGCGTATGACGAAGTTCAGTATGGGGCTCGAGATTTTATTATCTTGTCTTTCATACACCCCGCAAAGTTAATCTAGCGACTTGAATAATCATGCTTGATGATAAACGTTGGTAGCTGCGGTTTAAGTCAAAACCTTAGAAGCCACGTAAAATAAAATTTTGCATAAACCGATTAGAGGCGTCTAACTTGGTTTTGCAGGATGTGCATGTGATGTGGTATAGCAAAGCTCATATTAATTTGATTATGTATGAGATGACTATATAATGTAAATTTATTAACATGACCTGCGTGTCATGATTCGGCATGATGGCTGGAGCCATATGATTGTCACTTTAATGACCTGCGAGTCAACCTTATGTAATGCACTTATTTTATTAGCTATAGAGATAGCAATATTATTTGGTGCATCGACAAGGTGGTGGCAAACTTCGCGAAGGTGAACTCCGACGCAAATGCCAAAGACGAAGAAATACTTGACTTCTCCGTCAGAAGGGGCTATACCATATCATGCAATTATGAATTACCTGAGATGTTTATCCCTTAAGTTGCACCCTTCTTGATTGCGCGGTAGTCGCTTTTTATTAGGGTGATCTCTCACTTAAAATATCAAGTAGTTAGTGTTCTCCCAAATGTAGCACCGTCACAGCATCTATCCTTTCGGGGTGCGCCATGGATGCATGGGTACGAACGATTGGAGAAATGTAAGGCGGGTGAGGTCAGACCTCGCAGCAAGATCACTTGGTTGTCTTGACATTCATGGCAGGATCGTCCTGAGCTCGGAACACACGCATCGAAAGATGAACAAGAGTCACATAGAGATGTGATCGGCAAGTTGGCCTACCAAATCAAAATCCTCGTCATGAGATGATGATTCTATGGCGTTGTATTGATATTTGGATCTTGAATCACTCATAATCAATTTTGAGAGATATTGATTTGAGTGGGAGCGCATTTTAGAATTAACTTGTTTAATTCTGAGTGCAATTAATTATGAACATTGTCTAAGTATAATTTGCTAATAGTTATAGAATAATGGCTCGCGTTTCCACCTTCCCTATTAAAATTGAATAAGCTGTTAAATATCTGGTCAAAACTTTACGGTTGGTAACGTAATGCGAGGATTTTCCTCAAGAGTGTCGAGAAGGATTTTGTCCTATCGCATGCTTTCGGTGTCCTCCCGCTAATGCTATGGATGATGTGACTCTCGTCCTTCGATCCAAAAGCTAGAATTCCATTGTGGTCAAGTGCAATACGTTTGCTTCCATAAGACCCGAACTTCACAAGTTTGGGATAGTTATGTAATATTCATGGAACTGAAAATTGTTTTCAAATACAGACAAAGGCTAAAAGATATGAGATATCCAAAGCAATATTTGTTTGCAAAGTATTAGTAAAGTGTTTACTGGGCATTTGACTGATAGGAGAGGGATCCAGAAGAACGCCTGTCATATGATGAAGGTGAATAAAACAAACAACTTAAAGAGAAAGGAAATGTCCAAAGGGTGTTAGTGTGACTCACACGCCTAGGAAGTCAGGGGCTAACGCCGCTCTTAAAGTTGGGTGCTTCTTCTGAGAGTAGGAGAAATATTGAAAGTTAAACTGTTAGAAGTATAAAGGCAAAAAGGAAAGAAGACTGGAATATCCAGCTCATGTATGAATGTCATACAAGTTTTTGATGTATAGAAGGCTGGTCAAAAATATAGTTCTTGGGAATTATGGTTAAACATGTTAATCACTAATTCTTGGGTATTGTGAGTTAAATCACAAAGATACCCGCTCGATTGCATTCTGTTGAAACTCGATGTAAGAACTACAACGGCCTAAAAGACTTGCCAGTAATGAGGTTTAGATACGCGCTGGGAACATAGTAAAAGTTACTATACCTTCCATCGGTGTATCACCATCTGTATTTATTTTCATAATTCGTTTTAGAGTTTTATACACTCTAGCCCATTGCATAAAGTATGTTGCAAGAAGGTTGTTCATAAAAGAACAATTGTTGTTCAGTATTATGAATAACATAAAGGGCCATGCTTCCATCGGGGATGGGATGTATGTTACGAATATTGATGGTAATATGATACATCCATAACACTGACGCTAAATGTCGAAAGACTAAAAGAATACCACATATGTGTGGCACTGCATTTGGTCACATTGGAGAAACCTGCATGGAGAAATTCATAATGATGGATTTTGAAGACATTTGATTATGAATCATCTGACACTTGCAACCTTCGTCCGAAAGGTGAAGTGACTGAAATACCGTTCACAGGCCATGAGGAACGAACAACAAACTTATTGGTGATCATACATTTGATGTGTGTAGTCCGATAAATGTTGTTACTAGTAGTGGATTTATCTATCTTCAGAAATGACTCAAGTAGATATATGGATATTTAATTGATGAGACGTAAGTCTGGATCTTTTGAAATCATTCAAAAGGTTTTCAAAAATGAAGTGGAAGTTATTGTAACAAGAAAATTATGTTTCTACAATTCGATTGCAGAAAGGAATATTTTGAGTTACAAGTTTAGCGAATGTCTGATGAGTTGTGAAAAGAGTTTCATAACATACACCTCCCGGAACACCACTGTGAGTGGAATGTCCGTGAAGATGTAATCAAACCATTTATGACATGGTAAGATCAAAGATGACATAAATCAATTTGCCATTATTCCTTTTAATGTAATGCTTTAGAGACTGCGGCTTTTACACTGAAAGGAGCGCCATCAGGTCTGTTGAAATGACGCCATGGTATGGTATGCCCAACCATGTTTTATCTTTTCTTAACATTTGGAATATGGGGATTGTGTAAACTGTTTACAAACCTATTCCAAATCAGACAAGTGCTACTTTGTAGGTTATCCCAAATTATTGGGAATTCCTCCACCACTATACCGAGGCAAAAGGTTTTGCCACAAAGAACGGTATGCTTTTAAAGAGAATGGTTCTTGAAAAAAGGTGAGTGGGAGGACAGTGCAACTCGACGAGATAACAGTATCTTCGTCATCAGATCAAAGGAAAGGAACCTTGGAAGTGATTCCAGAGTTTCCTACTGCAACTGATACGGAAGCCTCTACATGAGATGTATGGACTTCGGTCAAACTTGCAACTGAGCCACGTAGGCAAAACTCGTGCAAACCTCTCAGGTGCGCAAACGAGATATTGTTGTTAGACAACAGCATACCTACGATAATCAAGGAAGCGATGATGGGCCCTGACTCCGGAATTGGCTAAATGCCAATACAAATCCGAGATAGTTTCCATATACGTAATTCAAGATTGTATCTTGATGGACCATTCGGAAGACTTAGAGTCTAACGAATATTAATGGAACTATAAACTGATACGGATAAAAATGTTTTATCCATAAAGCTCGACTTGTTGCTTATAACAATTTCAAGGAATTAACTACGGCGAGATTGTCTCTCCGTAGCGATGCTTAAAGTCGGTTCGGGTTAAACTAGCAATTAATACGTATTTCATTCATGAGATATGAAACATGGATGCCAAAAGGATTTCCATGAGATGGAAATACTGCCTTGGAGATACAGTCCAAGGTATTTTGTCAGTCCAGAGGATGCTAGTAAGTATGCAAACTTCAGAGTTCCTGCGATGGACAAAAGAGAGCATAATGGAGTTGGAATCTTCGTTTTTGATGAAATAGTCAAAAGAGTTTGATTTCATCAATGGATAACGAAGATGCTTGTGATTGCAAGAAAGTAAGTGGGAGCATAATAATATTTCTAAAAACCTTGTGTGTGCTTGACACATTGTTAATTGGAAATAATATAAATTTCTTGACAAGAATTAGGACTTCATTGAAAATAGTTTTTTGATGAAGTGCTTGGGTTAAGTATCCTTGATATTAGGCATAATTATCTAAGAGATAGAATTGCCTAATAGGGCTAAGCCAAAATACATACTGACAAGATGCCAAAACAATTTAGCATTAAAAACGACAAGGAGTGATTCTTGCCAAAGTCACATGGAAAGAGTTTTTGCAAGACTCAGTGTCCCAAAACACTGATGAGCAAATTACATGATGGAGATTCCACACACCTTCGTGTTGGGATTAATCATGTATTCCATGGTATGTAAAACAACCAGATATGTCCAATACTCCAAAGTTGTTGCGAGTATAGATACCAAAGTGATCAAAGAACTGATCGTGGGACAACAGTGAAAAATGTCATTGAGTACTAAAGTAGCACTGATGACATGTTTTCTCGCAAGAAGAGATTATGAAGTACTTGTTGTAAGTAATTACATCGATACGGTCTTCATCAATGCTCCATGCGATTTTCGATTTGAGTTAAAGTTTTTTTGTGTGTAATACACAATATGGTGGCACAGTAAGTTGGAATTGTTCATAACAGGTTACTGTGGCGAAATTCTATAACAAATGGCTATGTATGTTGCTGCTTTAGAAGCAACAAAGAAAATGTTGAATCATATAGTTCATTCATGAACTTAGTATGGTTCCAATATGGCTTTGGTCAATGGAACACTATTGAAGATAGTTGCTCCATAGCTCAGTCTGAGGAATCAAGGTTCGACCAGTGATTCGCATATATACAAAGCCAAGTCCACACAAAATATGAATTTTGTGAAAGCGTGAAAACGCGAGGATATGCAAAGATACACACGGAGTTGAAATTGTCAGATCCGTTGGACATCAGGCTATACCACATGTGAAGCATATTTTACACCAGTATGTCGTAGGTGTAAAGTGCATTAGCATTGACTAGATTATTGACTCTAGTGCAAGTGGGAGTCTGTAGGAGATATGCCCTAGAGGCAATAATAAATGTTATTATTTATCCCCATGTTCCTAATTATGTTTATATTCCATGCTATAACTGCTATGGTTCTCGAGTCTGCAATAACCACGAGGCTCGGAGGAAGACTCATATGCACGTGTGGAATAATAAAAGGATAAAAAATATATATTCCTAGTCTCGCCTCTAAGACTAGCTCAAGTGTTGCATGATGGTTCTGTTTTCCTGATCATGGGCATGACTATGCCGGCAATTTTGAGGGCACAATGTTAGAAGAACATTTGTGTTGAATCGACCCGAATTGATGTTATGCTATGAGATACATTCGTCACAAGTTAATGGTTAATAACACAGAGAAAGTTGTGCGTTTGCATAATTCCTTAGACCATGAGAGTATCGAGTTCCTTCGTACTTGCTTCGTGAACTTTGGGGTTTTGTTAAACGTCATCTGTAAAAGGGTGGCTATTACGGCAGCTTGCGGGTTCACGGAAAAGTATGACAAGGAACTAGGTAGCTCGAGATTGGGATTTGCTCCTCCGTCGTTGGAGAGATATTCTTAGGGCCCTCTCGGTGTTACGGTATCCACCATCGTCTGGCCAGACACAGTGTGATTTGATCACAGGGATGCCGGAACGCGGGAACGAGAAAAGAGAACAATACCAGGAACGAGGTAACTGGCATAGTGGACAAGTTGTTGATTCACGGGGATGCCAATAAGTCTCACCTCGGGTATTTGTAATATATCGCGAAGCAACAGGAATAGCACACAGCAACTAAAGGTTCACTCGAATAATTCTTCATATGGGTATAGGGATCAATATGGATGTCCTCGGTTCCGCTATTGATCATTGATCGGAAAGTGTTCCGGTCATGTCTATACTTCATCGAACCTACAGGGTCACACGCTTAAGGGTCATCTATCTGTTGAATACTAGACAGGGAGTCTGAGATAAAGTCACCGGAAAGGTTTCGGAGACGGCGGAAAAGTTCCGAGAGAGAAAACCGAAAAGTTGTTTCGGGGTAAACCACTAAGCCGAAAAGGTTTCGGAGAGCACCTGGTAATTTTGGAGAGTGCCAGAATTGTTCTGGTAACTTCTGGAATTTTTCTGGAGAAAAGATTAAAATATTTTTTTCGGAAATATTTCGGAGCTGCCGGAAATGTTCCGGAGCTGCCGGAAATGCTTAGGTTGCTTTTCGCAGATGAAAATCACTAATCCGGAATTGTTTCGGAATGCGCCCAAAATCATTTTAGTGGGTGTTGGAATTATTCTAAGACCCACAGAAATATTTTCGGAATTTTCGGACGCGAAAAAGTGGTGTCATGAATAGTAAAAAGTACTACTTGAGATATTTTTGGAAAGCCTTCTAGAAGGACTTGGGAGCCAAGAAAGCCCCCTTGGGTTTCCTATAAATAGAGGTGTGAGGGCAGCCCCATATCCTTGATCCAAGCTCTCCCTTGAGTTCTATACAAATGCCATGCATGATCTGGCTTTCTCTCTCCCTCCCAGCGAAATAGTTTCGTAGAGCCGAAAGGCTGTCTGGGTTCCGGCAGGAACTAGTTCTGGACGGCGAAGCCCTGCCGGATAGCTGACACCGTATGTGTGCAACCCCGTAGAGAGGTCGTAGTTTCGATCTTTTGCCCGAAGGGCTGTCCAAATTATCGTTCGAGTTTCAAGGGTCCTCCCGAAGGGCTGTCCGAGTTACCGATCGAGTTTCGAGGGGCCTCCCGAAGGGCTGTCCGTGACACCGTCCGAGGGACTGTCCGACCGCCTCCTGGAGCGCTGTTCGAGGAGCAGACGAGGGAGAACATCCTCGCGGTTGGGAGGTTGTAAATCCTAGCTGCGGGGATCTGCACCGACGATCTACATCGACTCTACTTCCGCTGCGCTACGAGTCGGTAACGATCAGATCAAAACCTTGTATGCAGTCTCCATAGTGGTCCTGGGCGTGTTCGTAGTGCGGAAATTTTTGTTTTCTGTTGCGTTCCCCTACAATTTTAGGCAAAAAAATTCCGTCCAAGGAAAGAATATGTTTTCTAGACAGCATGTCACAACTTTTGAACTTTCTTGCAATCAGAGGCTAAACTTGGCACAAAGCTTGAAAATAAAGATACAATGATGTTGGTACAGTAGTAACTATCATCAAGACCACTAAACCAGAAGGAAAAACATCTTGCGGTGCGGCCCAACAAGCGCTTTCTTTTAGGCCTTTAAGCTAGGCTAGAAGAAAAAAGATCAAGTTTTATCAAGAGAAAGAGAATAGCTAGCCCGTGTGACGGACTCAAAAGGTAACTTAATCTTCTTCCTAGGGAAGTGCTCCATCCCCTTTTTAAGAGGGAATTGAAATTTCTATTCCCCTCTTTCATGTCAATAACAGCGCCAACGTTGTGAAGAAAAGGACGTCCCAAAATAATTGGACATAAAGGTTCACACTCTATGTCCATAATAGTGAAATCAACGGGAACATAATTGTCATTGAAAATAATAAGAACATCGTCGATCTTACCCAAAGGTTGCTTGACGGAAGAATCAACGAGGCGAACACCAAAAGAACAAGGATCAAAAGGTTTCAATGTAAACATATCATACTTACTTTTGGGCATAACGGAGGTACTAGCTCCAACATCACATAAAGCATAGCAAGAGAAGTTATTCAATTTAATTTTTTATCATAGGATCCCACCCATCTTCTAGCTTCAAGAAATGGATGCTTCTATTCTAAGCTTCTCATCCCTAGCTTTAATAAGAGCATTAGTGATATGCTCCGTGAAGGCAAGATTTAGTGTGCTAGTGTGGGGGTCTCTAGACATTTTGTGTAGCAAGTTAATAACTTTTGAAAGGGTTCAACTATCAAAATCAATGTCACTACTATCAAAGGTGGTAGTGGTTTCATGTAGGCTCACTTTTTTGAAAGCCTCTATGTTCATAGGAGTTTCTTCTTATATGGTTGAGGTGATAGCATCACCATTAATAGGTCCAATGGTACTAGGAGTGTGTTGGTGATACGTCCAAAACGTATCTATAATTTATGCTTCCTCCATGCATGTTTTGTGTGATATTTCTATGATCTAGATACACTTTCATACACTTTTGATCATATTTGGACTAACCTATTAACTCAGTGCACCCCAGTGCCAGTTCCTGTTTTCTGCTGTTTTTCTATTTCAGTTTTCCCCCATATAAAAAGTGCCAGAAAAATTCCGGGAAAAATACAGGAAAAATCAGCGTACATGAAGCTTCGCGAAGAGCCCGAGTGGGGCCAAAGGGGAGACAGGGGGGCCAAGGCGGCCACCCGGCGCGGACCCACCCCTGGCCGCGCCAGGGGGCGCCTAGGGCCCCTGGTCCACCCCGGGCTGCCCCCCTTCGCCTATTTATTCTCCGTCACGGGGAAACTCCAAAGACAGAACCCTTTTTCGCGATCTCTCCTCTGTTCTGCCTCCGCCGCGCTTCCGAGATCGGGAGCACCAGAAGACCTCTTCCCGGCACCCTGCCGGAGGGAGGGGCGACCTCCGGGAGTCTCCTCTCCACCATGGATGCTCCCCGGATGTGTCGTGAGTAGTTTTCCTTGGACCATGGATCCGTGATCAGTAGCTATGTGATGTTCTCCTCCCCTCTTTGTTCTTCATGGTTTAGACCTCATGAGCTGCCCTAAATGATCGAGGCACTTTTGTAATCTTTCTGCTATTGCTATGCTGAGTTTGATGGGATCTGATGGATTATGAGATTATGTTTAGATTGTGATAGAGTAATATATTTGGTTTTTATCTCTTATATTTTTGTTCCTAAGTCACTCTTGCATGTTCTCCGTTGCTATTTATTGCTTTGGCCAAGTAGTAGGTAGTGACTCCAAGAGGGAACGTTATGCTCGATTGTGGGTTCATGCCCCCCGATGACACGCTTGAGTGACAGAAACATGAGTCTAGGGGATGTGCTATTGCCACAAGGGGGAAAACAACGGTGCTTGTAACCGCGGTTGCAAGGATTGTTTACTTTACGCAAAGTGCTTTTTAATGCAGTTGTCTGTTGCTTTGGGTTTACACTTTGGGTGGGGCTCGCAACTTAATACCAACGAGATGTTGTGGATAGATATCTCAAGGTGGATGATTAGTAGTAGATGCAGTTGGATTTCGGTCTACTTATTTTGGCGTACTGCCCGTGCTTTTGAGCCTCTTCCTTTCTTTTGTAGCATAGTTAGCATTGCGGTGCGTTCATAATCCTGTCAATTGCCCTTCTGTAATTTGTTTACCTCGCATAGCAGTTTTATCGTCTTTTGGGAGAGTGACATCACTAGAGAACATCACGTATCCCGGTCCATATCCTTATTACTGTTTCCACGCTATCTTTACTTTTCAGCTTTTACTTTCAATTGCTATCATTATCCCTTGTGTTTTACCCTTTGTGAACAACAAGACCGGAGAGCTTGACAACCTCTCTGAACTTCGTTGGGAACAAAGTTATCTGTGTCTGTGTGCAGGTCCACGTCAGTTGCGTCGCTCACACCTACTTATCATATCCGGAGTCCTACGGGAGACAAACCTTGGTATCTTCACTGAGGGAAACTTGCTGCTGCGCTAAATCTCAACCTTCCACTTGGGGTAACCAACGAGGGGCGAGAAGCCATCAAGCGAATTTCTGGCGCCGTTGTCGGGGACTCCGAGTGCTAAGATAGGGGAGTTGCACACTACCCTTTACCTTTGTTTTTTAGTCTTGTTAGTTTACCTTTCAGTTTTTATCTTTGTCTATTTTATCTAAAACAAAAAAAAAATCGGCCACACTTGCTGCTACTATGGGTTCCACTGAAAACACCAAGTTGTGTGACTTCACTAGTCACAACAACCAAGACTTTATCTGCACTCCCATTGCCACACCTTCCACTTCAGCTACCTCTTATGAAATTAAACCTGTTTTGCTAAACCTTGTTATGAGAGATCAATTCTCTGGTGCTGGAGATGATGCTGCTTTACACTTGAACAATTTTGTTGAATTATGTGATATGCAAAAGTATAAAGAAGTAGAAGGTCATGTTGTTAAGCTCAAGCTCTTTCCTTTCTCTTTAAGGGGAGAGGCTAAAATCTGGTTTCAATCTTTGCCTAGAAATAGCATAGATTCTTGGGATAAGTGCAAAGATGCTTTTATAGGGAAGTATTACACACCTGCTAAAATTATCCAATTGAGGAGTAACATTATGAATTTTAAGCAATTGGACAATGAACACGTTTCCCAAGCTTGGGAACGAATGAAATATCTTGTTAAGAAATGCCCTACACATGGTTTGACTACCTGGATGGTTATCCAGACTTTTTATGCAGGCTTGAACTTTACCTCGCGGAACCTGTTAGATTCGGCCGCGGGAGGAACCTTTATGTAAACTACACTTGGTGCTGCCACGAAGCTTCTGGATGAGATGATGACCAATTATTCCCAATGGCACACCGAACGCGCTCCAACAGGTAGGAAGGTAAATTCTGTCGAGGAAATTACCTCGCTCAATGAAAAAGTTGATTTAATTATGTCTCTACTTACCAAGCAACCCTCTATTGATCCTCATGATGTCCCTTTATATTCTTTGGTTGCTCAAGAACAAGTAGATGTGAACTTTATTGCTAGAAACAACTTTAACAACAATGCTTATAGGGGAAATTTTGCTAGCAATCCTAGACCGTTTCCATCCAACTATGGGAACAACAACACCTACCCTAGCAAAAAAAACCCACCTCTGAATTAGAAAGCATGCTTAGAGACTTTATCACTACCCAAAAAGCCTTCAACAAAAATGTAGAGGAGAAATTAGCTAAAATAGATAATCTCTCCTTGAATGTAGAAAGCTTAGCCCTTGATATTGAGATGCTTAAAATTAGAACTTCTCCCCTTGAGGAGAATAAGGCCACTCCTATTAATGTTATCCAACTACAAATTAATGAAAATATTAGGATGATGGCTAAATTTAAAGAAAGGTGGGCTAGAGAAAAAGAGGAAGAGGATAGAATTAAGAGCCTTCCTACACACCACACAGTTGCCACTATCCAAATTGTTGAGGACACCCAAACTATTAGCACCCAATGCACTCCTAGTCCCGTTGGACCTATTAATGGTGATGCTAATACCTCAACCGAAGATAAAGAAACTCCTATGAACATAGAGGGTTTCAAACAAGTGAGCCTTGATGACACTACTACCACCTTTGATAGTAGTGATATTGATTTTGATAGTTGTACCCTCTCAGAAGTTATTAGCTTGTTACACAAAATGTCTAGAGACCCCCACACTAGCACACTTAATCTTGCCTTCACGGAGCATATCACAAATGCTCTCATAAAAGCTAGGGGGGAGAAGCTTAGAGTAGAAGCCTCCATACCTAGGAAGCTAGATGATGGTTGGGACCCTATGATCAAAATTAAATTAAATAACTTCTCTTGTTATGCTTTATGTGATGTTGGAGCTAGTACCTCCGTTATGCCCAAAAGAATATTTGATATGTTTGAATTGAAGCCCTTTGAGCCTTGTTCTTTTGGTGTTCGTCTTGTTGATTATTCCGTAAAGAAACCTTTGGGGAAGATCGACGATGTTATTATCATTGTCAATGACAACTATGTTCCCGTTGATTTTATTGTTATGGATATAGAGTGTGAACCTTTGTGTCCAATTATTTTGGGACGTCCTTTTCTTCGCACCGTTGGTGCGGTTATTGACATGAAAGACGGGATTATAAAATTCCAATTCCCATTCAAAAATGGGATGGAACACTTCCCTAGAAAGAAAATCAAGTTACCTTTTGAGTCCGTTACACGGGCTAGTTATTCTCTTTCTCTTGATAAAACTTGATTCTTCTTTTGCATTATGCCTAGCTTAAAGGCATAAAAGAAAGCGCTCTCGGGAGGCAGCCCGCAACGAATTTTTTCTTTTGTTGTGTCTTGATGATTGTTACTACTGTAGCAACATCATTGTATCTTTATTTATCAGCTTTGTGCCAAGTTATAGCCTCTTACGGCAAGGGAAGTAAAAGTTGTGACATGCTGGCCAGAAAACAGATTCTGTCCTTGTGACCAGAAAAATTCCAAAAAAATCCCAGTTCATCTTTTTGAGCTGAAATTTTTACACAGCATGCTCTATACAATTATGAAACTTCCATCCGTTCTGAGTTTTTTGATTTGAGTTGCAGATGTGCCCCTAAAAAAATTCATTACTACCTGTTGTTCTGTTTTTCACAGATTCTGCCACGTTTTGTCTCTCCTAACTTTTGCAAACCTAAAGCTTGCTTTTTCTTTGCAAAAAAACTTTTTGGCACTCTTGAAAAACAGTAGCTCTTCAAGAATATCTTTATATACAGTGGGGAAAAATTATTTTATTAAGGGTACTAACCTCTCTAATCAGCTTATGATGAGTTATGTATGAAGGGAGTTTTCAAGTGTGCGATGGAAGATGACGAAAGAAGATCCAGGAGTGTCAAGCTCTCAAGATTGGGGATGCCCCCATGCATCCCCAACAAATATGCAAGGAGACTCAAGCGTCTAAGCTTGGGGATGCTCCCGTGCATCCCCTTCTCCATCAACACTCATCAGTTCGTCCTTCGTCTCACTATAATTTTATCACTTCATGCGTTATGTGTTATGCTTGGAGCGTCTCGCTCTTAGGTTTTATTTTTAGTTTTCTTTAGCTTTGCTTGCTGTTCATAACAAGTTAGATCCCGTCTTACTTTGTGTGGGAGAGAAATACGCTCCACTTTCAAAATCTAGAACACATCATAGGATTTTTCCTGCTTATCTTTCTGCTGTTGTGTGTTCTTTATCTTTTCATAGCTACTGCCATGTTTAGTCTTAGTCTTAGTTTGTCTTTAGCAAGAGCCTTGGCTTTTGTTTAGTTTGTTGCTGGAACTCTTTTTAGTTTTCATGTTTATCGGTATAAAGAGAGTTGGTTGTTGCACTGAGTTGTGTCTTGTCTTGGGAGTAGGTGATTAAGGTTGCTATTTTCTTCTAGTAGTAACTTGCAATAGTTTTGAGGTATTGATGTGAGTAATGTTTGAACTTTTGGTGTCAAGAGCTCTAGCCTATTATTGATAGGTGTCGTATTTTGGGCAATCCGTGTGTATTTTAAAAACCTACAAAACTAGTTGAGAACTCTAGCTACTAGATGGATCACTAATCTTTAGAGGGATTGAATATTAGAGAACACTCACGTACCATGAGTCGAGGATGCGCAAGGATAACCAAACCCCCATACACTCCTCCTCGGGGTACTTGTCTCTTTGTGAACCTCCTTATTAGATTGAGAGTTACCGATAATAAGTGCATGAGTTCTTCGGACTAATGTAAGTATTGAAAGTTGACACTTCCACCTTCCCATATTTTGCTAGCCTCTCCCGTTCCGTGCATTGCCTTCTTCTCATTCCGAGAGTTGGTGTCCACCTTTGCCGGTACATCCAAACCCTTGGCATGATACGCTCTGTCATCATAAGCCCCCTTATATCTTTCCTCAAAACAGACACCATACCTACCTATCAAGGCATTTCCATAGTCTTTCCGAGATATATTGCCATGCAACATCCACCTCTTCATGACTTGATCTTCATGTCATACATGTTCCTGCTACACTGGCAGCAACGTACATTGCATACATCATGTTAGTTACATCTTCTTTATGATTTTTAGTACCTTGTAAAGTGTGAAAGATCTCCTTTACCTTCTTGTAAAATAGAGTGTTGCCCTTAAGTGAAGAAAAGATCCCAAAGTGGACACAATAAAAGATCCCAAAGAGGACAAATGAGAGTTAAATAGAAAGAGCCATTGAGGCCACACAAAAATACAAAAAAATAGAAAAAAGAGGAAAAAAAAGAAAAAAAAAGAGAGAAAGGGGCAACACTGCTATCCTTTTGAGAGATCCACACTAGTACTCCCTTTATATCCTTGTACTCCATAGAGATGATCATTATGCATATAGCTATGTGGGGACCTTCACACTATAGAACTTGGCTTGCATATTCCAAGGATGAGCCTCCTCAAACGAGCTCTAGGTCTTCATGAGCAAGAAAGTTAGATGCACCCCCACTAGTTCCATTAGAGAGCTTCCTAGCTCGTATGTGCATCCGTTGCATGGCAATCCCTACTCCTCACATCATATCTATCATTTGGCATCTCTTGCCTATGATTGTCCTCATTGATGTGAGCCTTTCTCACCCTTTTTGTCTTCACACTACTTCACTCTTTGCCATCCTAAGTGTCAACTCTCGTGCTTACGCTCATCCATTGCATGAGTGCTCAAAATAGAGAAAAGGAGTGGATCAAATTGACTTGTACCTGGCTAGTGGTCTGGGATGAGTCAAGATAAGATTCCAAAGAGGACCAAGTGTGAAACTTTAGTAGATTGAGTTCTCAACACAAAAATACTTTTTTCTCGTATTCCCTATCCCCCTTCTTGCACACAAACACCATTTGGAGACATTCGAGTCACGGACAGCGAGAGCTCTTGCACCTAATGTTCTTTTGTTACTTGTTTCAATGCTAATATAGACTCTTGCATGTTATGACTTGAATTGAATATCTAACCTTGATTGCTTTACTTTTCAAAGTTATTTTATGGTTGCTAGCATGTCACCACAGAAATTATGTTGTTATCATTTACCTACTCGAGGACGAGCAGGAATTAAACTTGGGGATGTTGATAGGTCCAAAACGTATCTATAATTTCTGCTTACTCCATGCATGTTTTGTGTGATATTGCTATGATCTAGATACACTTTCATACACTTTTGATCATATTTGGACTAACCTATTAACTCAGTGCACCCCAGTGCCAGTTCCTGTTTTCTGCTGTTTTTCTATTTCAGTTTTCCCCCATATAAAAAGTGCCAGAAAAATTCCGGGAAAAATCAGCGTACAGGAAGCTTCGCGAAGAGCTTGAGTGGGGCCAGAGGGGAGCCAGGGGGAGCCTAGGGCCCCTAGTCCACCCCTGGCTTCCCCCCTTCGCCTATTTATTCTACGTCACGGGGAAACTCCAAAGACAGAACCCTTTTTCACGATCTCTCCTCTGTTCTGCCACCGCCGCGCTTCCGAGATCGGGAGCACCAGAAGACCTATTCCCGGCACCCTGCCAGAGGGAGGGCCGACCTCCGGGAGTCTCCTCTCCACCATGGATGCTCCCCGGATGTCTCGTGAGTAGTTTTCCTTGGACCATGGGTCCGTGATCAGTAGCTATGTGATGTTCTCCTCCCCTCTTTGTTCTTCATGGTTTAGACCTCGTGAGATGCCCTACATTATCGTGGCACTTTTGTAATCTTTCTGCTATTGCTATGCTAAGTTTGATGGGATCTGATGGATTATGAGATTATGTTCAGATTGTGATAGAGTAATATATTTGGTTTTTATCTCTTATATTTTTGTTCCTAAGTAACTCTTGCATGTTCTCCGTTGCTGTTTAGTGCTTTGGCCAAGTAGTAGGTAGTGACTCCAAGAGGGAACATTATGCTCGATTGTGGGTTCATGCCCCCTGATGACACGCTTGAGTGACAGAAACATGAGTCTAGGGGATGTGCTGTTGCCACAAGGGGGAAACAACGATGCTTGTAACCGCGGTTGCAAGGATTGTGTACTTTACGCAAAGTGCTTTTTAATGCAGTTGTCTGTTGCTTTGGGTTTACACTTTGGGTGGGGCTCGCAACTTAATACCAACGAGATGTTCTGGATAGATATCTCAAGGTGGATGATTAGTAGTAGATGCAGTTGGATTTCGGTCTAATTATTTTGGCGTACTGCCCGTGCTTTTGAGCCTCTTCCTTTCTTTTGTAGCATAGTTAGCATTGCGGTGCGTTCATAATCCTGTCAATTTCCCTTCTGTAATTTGTTTACCTCGCATAGCAGTTTTATCGTCTTTTGGGTGAGAGACATCACTAGAGAACATCACGTATCCCGGTCCATATCCTTATTACTGTTTCCACGCTATCTTTACTTTTCAGCTTTTACTTTCAATTGCTATCATTATCCCTTGTGTTTTACCCTTTGTGAACAACAAGACCGGAGAGCTTGACAACCTCTCTGAACTTCGTTGGGAAAAAATTTATCTGTGTCTGTGTGCAGGTCCACGTCAGTTGCGCCGCTGACACCTACTTATCATATCCGGAGTCCTACGGGAGACAAACCTTGGTATCTTCACTGAGGGAAACTAGCTGCTGCGTTACATCTCAACCTTCCACTTGGGGTAACCAACGAGGGGCGAGAAGCCATCAGTTGGGTGCTAAAAGTTTGGGTACCCTCAACAACTTGGATAGTAGCAATAGTGTGGTGTGTAGGAAGGCTCTTAATTCTATCTTCTTCCTCCTTTTCTCTAGCCCATCTTTCTTTAAGTTTAGCCATCATCCTAATATTTTCATTAATTTTCAATTGAATAGCATTAATAGGAGTGGCCTTCCTCTCCTCGAGGGGAGAAGTTCTAATTTTAAGCATCTCAACATCAAGGGCTAGGCTGTCTACCTTCGAAGAGAGATTATCTAATTTATCTAATTTTTCTCTACACTCTTGTTGAAGGCTTTTTGGGTAGTGATAAATTCCTTAAGCATGCTCTCTAAATCAGAAATGGAGTTCTTGTTGCTAGGATATGTGTTGTTGTTCCTATAGTTGTTGGATGGGAACGGTCTAGGATTGCTAGCAAAATTACTCCTATAAGCATTATTATTGAAGTTGTTTCTAGAGATAAAGTTCACATCTACTTGTTCTTGAGCAACCATAGAATTCAAAGGAACATCATGAGGATCAATAGGAGATTGCTTGGTAAGTAGAGACATAATTAAGTCAACTTTTTCATTTAGGGAGGAAATCTCCTCGACGGAGTTTACCTTCCTGCCTGTTGGAGCTCTCTCGGTGTGCCATTGGGAATAGTTGGTCATCATCTCATCTAGAAGTTTTGTGGAACCACCAAGTGTTGTTGACATAAAAGTTCCTCCCACGGACGAATCTAACAGGTTCCGCGAGGTAAAGTTCAAGCCTGCATAAAAAGTCTGGATAACCATCCAAGTAGTCAAACCATGTGTAGGGAATTTCTTAACAAGAGATTTCATGCATTCCCAAGCTTGGGCAACGTGTTCATTATCCAATTGCTCAAAATTCATAATATTGCTCCTCAATTGGATAATCTTAGCAGATGGGTAATACTTCCCAATAAGAGCATCCTTGCACTTATCCCAAGAATCTATGTTATTCCTAGGCAAGGATTGAAACCAGATTTTATCTCCTTCCCTCAAAGAGAAAGGAAAAAGCTTAAGCTTAACAACATCACCTTCTACTTCTTTATACTTTTGCATATCACATAGCTCAACAAAATTATTCAAGTATAAAGCAGCAACATCTCCAGCACCAGAGAATTGATCTCTCATAACAAGGTTTGACAAAGCAGGTTTATTTTCATAAGAGGTAGCTGAAGTGGCAGGTGTAGCAATAGGAGTGCAGATAAAATCATTGTTGTTGTGACTAGTGAAGTAACACAACTTTGTGTTTTCAGTGGAACCCATAGTAGCAGAAAGTGGGACAAGCAATTTTTTTGTGATTTTTGATAAAGGACACTAAAGCAAGAACTAAAAGGTAAACTAACAAGACTAAAAAGCAAAGATAAAAGATAGTGTGCAACTCCCCTATCTTGTAGATTGGAGTCCCCGGCAATAGCACCAGAAATTTTCTTGATACGCGAGAGATGAAAAAGGCTTCTCGCCCTTCGTTGGTTACCCCAAGTGGAAGGTGAGATGAAGCGTAGTGGAAAGTTTCCCTTGGTGAAGATACCAAGGTTGAGATCGACCAGTAGGACTCCAAGGTCGACAAGTAGGTGGTAAAGTGAACAATGGCGCCGTTCACAACCTCAGGGTTGCTTACTTTACCTGGACATGCACACACAACAAGTAACTTTGCTCCCAACGAAGTTCAGAGAGGTTGTCAATCTCTCCGACCTTGCTGTTTACAAAGGATCAAACACAAGAGATAAAGGATAATAGTGACTGCAACTAGAAAGTAAAAGCAAGAAGTAAATTGAGGGTGTAAATAGTAGTGGAAATATGGTCCGGGGTCCCATGATGTTCACTAGTGATGTCTCTCTCCCAAAAGACGATAAAACTGCTATCCAAGGTAGAAAAATCACAGCTGGGCAATTGACAGGATTAAAAACGCACCGCAATGCTAACTATGCTACAAAGAAAGAAAGAGGCTCAAAAGCATGGGCGATACTCCAAAATAAGTAGATCGAAATCCAACTGCATCTACTACTAATCATCCACCTTGAGATATCTATCCAAAACATCTCACTGGTATTAAGTTGCGAGCTCCACCCAAAGTGTAAACCCAAAGCAACAAACAACTGCATCAAAAGAACTTTGCGTAAAGTAAACAATCCTTGCAACCGCGGTTACAAGCACCATTGTTTTCCCCCTTCTGGCAACAACACATCCCCTAGACTCATGTTTCTGTCACTCAAGCTAGTCATCAGGGGGCATGAACCCACAATCATGCATAACGCTCCCTCTTGGAGTCACTACCTACTACTTGGCCAAAGCAATAAACAGGAACGGAGAACATGCAAGAATTACTCAAGAACAAAAATATAAAAGATAAGAACCAAATATATTACTCAATCACAATCTGAACATAGTCTCATAATCCATCAGATCCTAGCAAACTCAGCATAGCAACAGCATAAAGAATTACATATGTGCCTTGATCATGTAGGCAGCTCACAAGGTCTAATCCATGAAGAACAAAGAGGGGAGGAGAACATCACATAGCTACTGATCATGGACCCATGGTCCAAGGTGGACTACTCACGGATCATCCGGGAAGCGTCCATGGTTTTGGAGAAGCTCCCGGAGGTCAATCCTCCCTCCGGCGGGGTGCCGGGAAGAGGTCTTCTGGCGCTCCCGATCTTGGAAGTGCGGCGGCGGCGGAACAGAGGCGAGATCGCGAAAAAGTGTTCCCGTCTTGGGGGTTTCGGATGACGATGTAAATATAGGCGAAGGGGGGCAGCCAGGGGGGCCACCAGGGGTCCAGGCGGCCCCCTGGCGCGGCCCCACTCCTGGCCGCGCCGGGAGGGCGCCTAGGGCCCTGGTGGGTCCCTCAGGCCGTCCTTCAGGAGTCTGGAAGCTTCCGAAGTTCTGATTTTTTAATGTATTTTCCCGGAATTTTTGGAGCATTTTTAATACGGGGGAAACCTAAAATAGAAAAACAGCAGAAAACAGGAACTGACACTGGGGTGCACTGAGTTAATAGGTTAGTCCAAATATGATCAAAAGTGTATAAAAGTGTATCTAAAACATAGCAATATCACACAAAACATGCATGGAGCAATCATAAATTATAGATACGTTTGGGACGTATCAGACCTCTTGACAGATCCCATGTTCAAAGCCTCAATCACAAGTTCAGGAATAGAGTATTCAACCATCTCCTCACCAAGCATCTCACAATCATCTTCAGACTCAGGTTCCTGCAGGGATTTTAAGAGAGTAGAGCAGTATTCCTGATTTTGAGCAGAAGGGACAGACTCAATCATATAAGGAATAACAGCAGTGGGGGAGGTATATTTATATTCATCTAATTTTGGCCTCTCTATCTCAAATTCAGATAGCATAATTTCCTCAACTTCAGGAACATACAGACATGGGGTTGCAGTATCTACAACAGTGTATGTTTTCATTGCAGTGTGAAGAACAAACTGTTCACGAATGCAATCAGTCATGTGTTGTGGGTGAAAATCACCAGTTGCAGCTCCAAGATCCTGACAAACAGATTTGCAGTTCTTATCACCAGAGACTCTATTGGCCAGATCGAGTTCATCAATAGGTTCTTCCTCATCATCCAGATCTGCAGAACTAGACTTGTCCACATCAGTCATCTTCTTATCTTGACCAGATCCAGCACCCTCCAAATCAATATCAGGCAATTCCTCATTTGGATCAAGCCCACCAGCTTCAGAAAAACCTTTCACTTTAAACTCTAACATAAACAACTTCTTCTTCATTTCCATAATTCTTCTAAAGGGAATCTTGCAAGGATCTCTGCAGGCTACTTTGGTTCTCACTTTTTCATAGAAACTCTTAAACATCCCATTCCAGTCAACATCAGTGAGGATGCCAAAGCAGGAAGCAACCTGGGCAAAGACCTTCCAAGTGCACCATTCTAGAGGCAAGCCTCCAACAACTGCCCAGGCTTCAATCAGCTACCCAAAAGGGTCCACACCGCCCTTCCATTCAGTTATTTTCACATTCACTCCCTCCTTAAGATCAACAGCAGGGAAGTCAATCAGTTCATCCACCGTTTTCCATGGGGTAAATCTCACCAAGAAAGTCTGGCTGCTCAATTCCCTAACTTGCCATGGCCATTGTTTTGTTTTGCAAAAGACTGAATTGAGCAATTCTGTCACCTCCATCTTGTTAGTCTCACCTCTCAGAACATTAAGAACACCACATTTCTTGAAATTGAGCCAACTACATTCATTTGCAGTGGGGACATCTATGTGGTAAAAACCAAGACCAATAGATGCACTTCCAAGGTAGGTGGCAGAGGGATGTAACTGAGCCCAAGCAGCACAATTGTTGACATTGTGGCCAACTTCCCCGCATATGAAGCATTTCTTTGGTCTGACACAATTGCCAACATAGTGACCTGGGCCTCCACAATTGAAGCATATCATCTCACTATATTTGGGATCCAGTGGTTGCTCCGGTTCCAGATCCACAGCAGGGTGCGCACCCAGGGCTTCTTCAAGAACAGGAGTACAGCGAGGAGCTTAGCGGGGGCCAGGCTGGCCGCCGGTCCCAAAACGCAACGGCGCCTGCTGCTTCCCACCATCTTGCTTAGTCACCGGAGCTAAGTTACCCTTCTTCTGATTCTGGTTTTGAGCTTTGGACCCGACTGGCATCTTGCCCCTCTTATCAGCCATAGATTTCTTCACGATATCTGCGAAGGAGAGAGATCCAGGACCAATACCTTCCTTAGCAACACAAAAGCGGGTAGGAACCGGATCAAAAGCTCCAAGGCGATCAATTGGGTAGCCATCACTAAGGGAAAACTGACGAGACTTGAACAAATCCTTCCGAATCCACACCAACTGTCTGGAGCTCACAGGGGCTGCATCTCTGGATCTGAGGGGAACCTCACGACGGCGAGGGGGGGAGGGAATAAGCCACAACTGACCAAAATACTCCTCCACAGCTTCTAGGTCATCACAAAACCTAGTTGGAGACGTCTTCCTGGAACCCGCTTTCTCCTGAACCACACGACCACGAATCAACGGATCAGATGGACGGGGTCCCAGCAACGGGTCACGAATAGGTGGGCCCAAGTCAGCAGTATCCAAGTCCGGCGAGTTGTGCGAGCACCTCACTGGCGAAGCCCTCGCAATCGCAATCTCCGACTGAGTAGAACCAGAACCAACAATACCCAAATTCAAGCGCCTCGAGGAACAATCCCCATCACCATGTAAATCCGACCTAGTAACAACTGCTGAATGTTCCATCGAAGGCTCACATTTAGAGACCACAAAAACCGTACCTTCAGAGTCACCTGGCCATGGAGGGATTTCGACATCTCTCCAACCACCAGGTGTAGGACCGCGACTCGGTCGAACCTCACATGGGGCACAAACCCGATTCAGCTCGAGCCGCGGCAGATCCGCCTCCTTCACGGCAGAGGAGGGGTTTGGGGAGCTGCCTGCAGGTGGGGAGGGACGAGCGAGGTCGTCCGCGGCCGACGGATGAGAATGGGAGTCGTGGTGGCCACCTTGAATCGATGCCAACGGGCCGCAACCTCCGGATCGGTGGATTCCACCTCGACCATCGCCCAATAGATCATCACGATGTCGTCGCATCCGTCGTCGCCGATGAATCGGTGCACCTCCTCCCGCGTGCCGGTCCAGATGATCTCGACGCAGAGCTCGGTCCACCGGGATTCTGAAAGTGCAATATATCAACCAGAGGGGGTGAATGGGAGATTTTCAATTTTGCTACCAGATTTTGATTTTCTTCAGGACTGAAGCAATCATGAGGCTGAAGAAGTAACCAAAATCATGAAGAAGTAAAACTTCACAGAATGTAATCATTAGGACAGCTCATCATAATGCAACAGAAATAAATCAATTCAGATAAGCAGAAGTGCTTCAGATGCATAGTATGAAGACTAATAGCAGAGGGAGAGCTGAAGCACAAGCAGTCAACATAGATACTGAAGACATAATACTGAGGCTCAAGAGATTGAAGAGATATCACCAGAGATTGAAGACAATGGTTTGGTAGACCAGTTCAAGTTGCTGTGACAACTCTACGTCTGGTTGGAGAGGCTGAGATTCAACTCAGAAGACATAGTCTTCACCTTGTTCTCCTTGAACTAAAGTCCTCAGACTCCGTCCAATAACTCAGGTGAGTCTTCAAGGTAGACTCCCGAAACCTTTACAGACTCAGTCACTCCGGGAAGTCACAATTGCATTTTGACTTCCTCAGACTGAAGACTTCTACACCGGCTGGAAGATCACAGTCTTCAAGAGTAAAAAGCTTCGGATCACTCGAACCGACTTCCTCAGAAATGCTCAACTACTCAGGCTGGTGGTTTTCCTCACATAGGTTCTTCAGTTTCCTCAGAGGTGGGTTGCTCTAAAATGACAAGTGTCAGTTTTTCTCTCGGAGCAGCCAACCCACAAATGGGGCTGGGGGTGGCTATTTATAGCCGCGGAGCAACCCGAGGTGAAAGGACATAAATGCCCATGCATGCAATTACTCTCATGCCCTCGGAAATGACCGTTGCTAGACCAGTTCTAGCCTCTCACCACGCAACACGTGTCACGGTCAAAGTATTCTCTCTCCAGACTCCTCAACCGAAGTTAGTTACCTCAGTGTCCTGAAGAACAACGTCTCAGACACATGAGGACTGAACTTCTACTGCAGGAGATAACTCTCTCTTCAGGAGAACTGCACTCGCAGTCTCCATACTCCTCAACCGAAGACAGATTCCTCAGTGTCCTGAAGAACAACGTCTCAGACACCTGAGGAACTGAACTTCTACTGCAGGAGATTTCTTCAGGGTTTTTCTTCAGGATTCCTAACTGAGCACTTCCTCAGACCTTCGGAACTCGTTTTCTTCAACCCCTCCAACAGTGCGGTGTTTTCCTATGACTCAAGAAGTATAAAAAGTCTTAGCGAGGACTACGCTTCAACTTCGTCTTCAGCGCGAACGTCCTCAGGATCGTCTTCAGCTTCAGCTTCAAACGAACGCTTCAGGATCTGTTTCCTCAGGATTTTGCGCGACTTCATTCTTCAGGAGACGCACCGTTTTCTTCAATGTTCCTCAACATTTTGGGGGGTCAACATTGGTGGTTAAACACCTCATCAGGGACTGTTCTCCTGTGTATACTCACAAACACATCAGTCCCTTAACCTTTTTGTCATCAAACTCCAACACCTCAAGGGGAAGGCACTTGATGCACTTACAATCTCCCCCTTTTTGGTGATTTGATGACAATCAGGTTAAGCTTCAACGGGGATAGAATTATGAGTTAGAAGAAAATAAACTTTGAAGAACATTTTTAACATTAAGCTGAATAGAGTGAAGCTCCCCCTGGGGATATGCATATAAGTTGAAGAATGTTTAAAATCTAAAGCATTTTGAGATATATGAGGAGCTCCCCCTGTATCCAGGCATTTCTGAAGCAGTGCATGTTATGAAGTGTTTGAGGAAATTAAACAACACACTGAGAGAGGTGTTTGTAGAGACAATCACATGCATATATGATAAACTTGAGGAAATAGCTTGTGGTAACTGAGGAATAGTATCAGGCAAACACCAAAATTACAGTTTACAACTCGTTACAAAAAAATCAGAAGAACGAGAGTTGTAACTGAAGAACCCCATAACTAAAACCCGCTTGAAGACTAACAGATTTCTCCCCCTTTGTCATAAAATGAACAAAAAGGGAAAAACTGAAGCTAACGCCCCTTTGAAGTTTCTTCAAGGCTGAGGTGAGTCACGCCTGAGGCAATCCGTTGCAGTGTGAGGACATCCAGCAGTGTCTTCAGCTTCTTCAGCAGTCATCTCCTGGTTTGAAGAATAAGAATCCATTGCCGGATGAGGAGTTGTGCAGCGTCTGAATTGTCTTGGAGTTCTGATGGCAGGAATCGGAGGCTGTTGAAGCTCCAACTTGGCAAGGTCTTCAGGGGTGATTACTTCTCTCATCAGGGCATCAAGATGTTGATATGTATGATGAGCATACTGATGCACTTTCTTCACAGAAGAATGCGTTTGAGCCATATAGCTGAGAATCTCAGAAAACTGACGCTTTACCCAGTCATGATTTCTATCAACTTTCTGATGAAGACTAATCAGAAGCTCTCGATCAGTCATCACTCGAGCCTGAGTTGTATCCTCAGTTGAGGCATGAGTTCTTGTTTCATCAGTTGTGCGAGACTGAGGATGACGAATATTTCCACCGAGGGAATTGGTCGGGAGAACTTCTTCATAGAAGATGCCTTTGCCTTTGTCATTTGAAGCAATAGTATGCTGAAGCACTTCGACAGGCGGCAGATAAGTCCGGTGATTCGGGTGATCAGGGTGGAAATCAATTCCAGACACTGCTCGGATTAGCTTCATGATCCAAGGCGCGTATGGCTTCAGGATATGAGGATTCTGTGCAGCATCAACTAGAGTTATGAAGAAGAAGTCAGGAACATTGATTGGCCCAGACATGCAGAGGTTGTGAAGTATGTTCTTCATGACACCAATGACTTCTTCAGCAGTGGATTCATAGCCTTTGATGGGGCAGAAGGTCTTCGCCAGAATCCGATACATTGTACTCGACAGATACTGAAGCTCAGAGACTAGAAACTTTGTGCGAGCTGGGGCTTCAGGGGCCTGAGGCTTCATGAGCATGTTCATCAGGTCATCTCGAAGTATTTGAGACCCATAGGAGCAGGCAGCAGGGGAAGTGCACTGAGGCAACTCAAGAATGTCAATTGCTTCAGGAACAGTGATGGTGTAGTGATGATGCTCAGTCATCCACTCGAGGACCCAGGTGTTGATATCCAGAGGATTTCCTGAAACATACAACATGGCATAAAACTGAAGCACAAGCTCTTCATTCCAGTGTATGCATTCAGAGCAGAACTGAAGCAGCTTGGCATGATGCAGATCCTGAAGCACATTGTTGAAGCAAGGAAGGGCTTCCATATCCATCAGAGGGATGTGCTTGTGAGGAAACAGTTTGTTTTGCTTGTAGAGCACTGAAGCATAGTAGTTCTTCTGAGTGGCAGTCCAGAACCTCAGCAGCTTTCGAGGTGGAGCAGAGTGATATGGATTTTGAATCCCCTCTTGAAAGAAACTCATGGCGTTGAATAAATCAGGAGCATCAAAGCTTGGAGTATCATCAGCTTCAAGGTCACGGAAGAATGGTCGCTTCTGCTTCGGACACAAGGACCGAGCTTGAACTGGGCCTTGAGGTGGGGAAGGCGCTTGAGGCACTTCAATCTGAAGAGTAGCTTGAGGCTGAGGCAGAGTCGCTGCAGATGCATCAGGCACAGATGTGTTGATGTCCTTGGGGAGACGAGGTGATGTGGTCTGTTTGTCTTCAGAGCCATCCTTTGAGGCTTCAGCATTTGTACTGGTTTCTGCTTCAGGAGGGGCAGTTGTGCTTTGGTCGGCTTCAGCTTCAGTTTCAGCAGCAGGTGGGTCTGGCTGAGGATCAGCAGTTGTAGTGTCAGCTGCATCAGTATCAGTGGTGGTGTTTGCTGCAGCATCAGTATTAGCAGCAGAATTTGTTGGAGCACTAGAGGCTTCGGGGTCATCAGCATCAGATGCTGAGGACGATGCACCAACAGAGGCTTCAGACTGCAGAGAAGTGTCAGGAAGCACCTCAGTCACGGTGTTGGAGTGAGGTTCAGGTGAGAAGACAGTATGAGTGGGTGAGTTTGTCATCCCATAGTCCTCATCATGAATGCGAGGAGTTCCATCATCCATAATATCAACGTCCATGTCTTCAACCTCAGTGATAACTGGTGGCGGTGGGGACGGTGGAGTTGGAACAATGGGTGTTGCAGCAGGGGGTGGAGTGAAGACTATTAAGCAGCGCTGAGGATTTTGAGGTGGAGTTGAGGCAGCAGGGATATGAATGGTGGTATCAGCGGGCTGTGTTGTAGGAGGAGCTGAGGAAAGGGGTGTAGCATCAATGGGGTCCTCAACATCAGGCTTCTTTGCAGCAGGTGGAGTTGAGGGTTGTGATTCAGGCGTGCGCTTGAGGCTTTTGGCAGAGGCATCAATGGGTACTGAGGAAGCAGGCTGTCGAAGCTTCATCAACTTGGTCATCTGTTGTGAGATCCGTTCCTTGGATTGACCAATATAAGCACGATTGGCAGCGAACTCAATGTTGAGACGCTGAACTTCGCATTGATGCTCAGTAAACTCCTGAGGAGTAACTTCAGTGATAGATTTCTTCTTGAAGTCACTGTGGACTTTCTTCAGTTTGGCCTTCAACTGTTTCTGAAGATCACGTTGATGAATCTCATTTATGAGGAACTGTTGAACATAGAACTTGATGTCTTTCGGAATGTCCAAATCATCAAGCGGAGTGTCAGGCTTAACAGACCAAATTTCAATGTACTCCAAGATCTTCTTGGGATCAAGGAGAAGCGGGATTTCTGAACCCGTTGCTTCAGCTTTGCGTCTGGCCGCAGCATGCACATATTCAATCTTATCGGCTTCAGTGGCGACGAAGCCAGCCAAATCCTCAAATTCATCTTCATCATCAGAGGATTGAGGAGTATGATGAATGGCGCCACGCATAGCAGTTTTCTTTGGTGAGGGGCGAGGGCCGCGTTGAAGAACAGTTTTGGTCTTCAGCTGAGGCTGAGGCATTGTGGTTGAGGCCTCAGGAGCATGACCAGATTCATCAGTGCGTGTCCTTGAGGAGGGGGCAGCCCCATCCGTGCGTTGACATGAGGAGCCAACAACTTGAGGCTTAGCTGAGGTCTTCTGAGAAGGTTTCATGCCAGGAGCCTTTTTGCGGTGCTGAGGCGGTTGTTGTTGTCTGGGTTGAGACTGATCTTGAGGCGGAATCTGTATTGAAGCAGTCAAGTCACGGACCAGATTCTTGACACGGCTGCGAGTGCGCTTGAGGTACTGTTCATGTGCAGAAGGAAAGTCTTCAGGAGTATGCAGTGTTGTGGGATCAGGAATGACTCCAGGAGCTGGTGGAGGTCGATCCTTGATACCCAAGGTCTTCAGTGGCGGATTTACTGCAAACATTTCCTCATGCTGAGGATTAAGCCATTGATAGGCCACCCAACGCTTGGCCCATTCCCTCGTGATTTTCTGTACCCGTTTCTTACGTTCATCAGCGGTTTCACGTTCAGGAGTCTTCAGCTTTTCATATAGCTTCGGGGGCAAGTCTTTAGCGGTATCAGTGTGCTTACGTCGAGGAGCCATTTGCTTCAGCGGTGGAGACTGAGGAATTGTACATTCGAGCTGAGCTGCAAATGAAGTGAGACTATGAGAACCATACGATTCCTCAGCAGACATGTACCTGTGACAGAATTAAGTTGCGAGGGAAGTGGGGTACGGTTATATGCGTTCATGAGGAATAGGCTGAGGAATACAAAGAAATGAGGCATAGGTAGAGGTCTCAGAAAGCTAGCAGTACAGATGATAACAGGCTTGAGGACACAACAGTACTGAGGAATAATACGCTGAGGAATAATCCACAGAGGAATAAGCATACCAGACTTGAGGCGAATGCTGAGGAACAATGAGTCTTCTTCCCCGGCAACGGCGAACTCCGGCAATGTTAGCGCTCAAGCTTGAGGAGCTCAAGGGCGGCGGCACGATAGTGAGGGAGGCGTTGTGGGGTAAATGACTAGGGGGGTAGAGGTCTATTTATAGAGGGGTGGAAGCTGAGAAGGTTGCGAAATTTGTGGACGAGATAGCCCCTGATTGTTGGGATCCTCAGTGGATATCGTGATGGTGGATAATTACGACGGGCGGTAAAATCGTAACAAATTGAAGACAGTTGTAACCGAAAATCCGTGATTTGAGGACCTTGAGGACAAGGGCTGAAGACGAAGACAAATGGTCTCAGGCTGATGATGATGACTTAAGGTCTCAGCCTGAGGAATATATGATTTCCTGATGAACGCATATGAGATAGACAGATTAGATAAGTGAGCACAGAGGGACGGGTCCGATCACGTTCACCTAGTTGAAGAAGCAAAAACTGAAGATCAATAACTATAGGTGAACGCTGTTGAGGACAAACATGATAATCGTTGGTAATGAAGACTTCGAATCCTGAGGAAGATCAATAACATCAAATCCTGAGGAAGTTGAGGAACACCAAATCCTGAGGTGTTTTGGGCGGTGGCGCTACCCACCTTATAGGGAATGAGACACTTGATACCATACAATTATCGTATGGATCTTGAGTCAATTTCGACGTTGATTTCTTCACACTTAGCAAGGTAGTTCCTCATGATTTGAGGAGTACGACGCATCGTGTGTTGTGCATCAGGATTCTTCAATATTGTTTAAGCGTTAGGATGTGTGTCCATTCACTGGACGTTTGAGGAATCTAAGATATTTAGCTCACACCTCAGAGTGCTAAATCGCTTCTCATCCAAAGGCTTAGTGAATATATCAGCAAGTTGGTCTTCAGTCTTCACATGGCTAATGACGATATCTTCCTTCAAGACATGATCCCGAAGAAAGTGATACCGAATCTCAATATGCTTCGTCCTCGAGTGCTGTACCGGATTCTGAGAGATCTTGATGGCGCTCTCATTGTCACATAGGAGTGGTACTTTATTCAGGTTGATGTCGTAGTCCTTCAGAGTTTGCTTCATCCAAAGAAGCTGTGAGCAGCTTGCACCAGCAGCAATGTATTCAGCTTCAGCTGTGGAGAGGGAGACACAGTTCTGCTTCTTCGATGACCAGCACACAAGAGAACGTCCGAGGAAGTGACATGTTCCTGAGGTAGACTTCCGATCCACTCGATCTCCGGCATAATCTGAGTCTGAGTACCCGACGAGATCCAGCTGTGTGCCTTTTGGATACCACAAGCCTAGCGACGGGGTGTGAGCAAAATATCGAAGAATTCGTTTCACCGCTTGGTGATGCGATTCCTTTGGTGCCGCTTGGAATCGGGCACACATGCAAACGCTCAACATTATATCAGGCCTGGATGCACATAGATATAGCAGAGAACCTATCATGGAGCGGTATACCTTTTGATCGTAGTCCTTGCCATTTTCATCGGGGCCAAGTTGTCCGTTTGTGGGCATCGGTGTCTTGATGCCCTTGCAGTCTTGCATTCCGAATTTCCTCAGGCACTCCTTGAGGTACTTCTCCTGAGAGATGAAGATGCCGTTGCGTTGTTGACGAATTTGGAGTCCTAAGAAGAACTTCAGCTCGCCCATCATCGACATCTGATACTGTTCACTCATCAAGAATGCAAATTCTTCACTGTATTTCTTGTTAGTGCATCCAAATATTATGTCATCAACATAAATTTGACATATGAATAATGCATCATCATATCGTTTTGTGAAAAGAGTTGGGTCGAGGGAACCAGATTTGAAGCCCTTGCTGATGAGGAAGTCCCTTAGTGTGTCATACCAAGCCCGAGGGGCTTGCTTCAGTCCATAGAGGGCTTTCTTCAATCTGTACACCATATCAGGCTTCTTGGCGTCTTCAAAACCTGGAGGTTGAGCAACATATACTTCTTCCTCGATATTACCATTGAGGAAGGCACTTTTCACATCCATTTGATATAACTTGATATTATGATGATTACTGAATGCAAGCATAATGCGAATGGACTCAAGTCTAGCTACATGAGGGAAGGTTTCACCGAAGTCGATCCCCTCGACTTGAGTATATCCTTGAGCTACGAGACGAGCTTTGTTTCTAATGACTTGTCCATCTTCATCAAGTTTGTTGCGGTAGATCCACTTCGTGCCAATGACATTGTGAACTCGAGGATCAGGACGTTTGACTAGTTCCCAAACATCATTCAGTTTAAACTGAAGAAGTTCGTCTTGCATTGCCTGAATCCATTCCGCTTCTCGGAATGCCTCGGTGACTTTGGTGGGCTCTGAAATTGATACAAACGAGAAATGCCCACAAAAGTTAGCTATGCGATTAGCTCTTGCACGAGTAAGAGGACCTGGTAGGTTGATGTCAGCGAGGATTTTGTCCACTTGAACTTCATTCGCCACACGAGGAAGTCGAGGAGGATGATCATGAGGCGCATCTTCGTCACTGCTGTCAGATTCGTTTGCATCATCTTTAGGTGCTTCAGGAGCTTCAGGCGTATCAGGTGCCTCAGGATCAGGATCGTCATCAGGATTATTCGCTTCAGGATTTGGGTGTTCTTCAGGAGAAGGAGGTATGTGGATTTCTTTAGGATGATCCACAGGAATGATGTCACCAGCACCCATCTTCTTGATCTGTTCTTCAGGTGGTGCTTCACCTAAATCATGTGGCAGGTGCTCTCTTTGGGAGCCATCAGACTCATCAAAACGCACGTCTACAGTTTCAACAATTTTGTAATGACTAATGTGGAAGACTCTGTAGGTGTGCGAGTTGATACCATAACCAAGCATGAAACCCTCACATGCTTTGGGTGCAAATTTGGACTCGTGATGAGGATCACGTATCCAGCAAGGTGCACTGAATACTTTGAAGTAACTTACATTGGGTTTCTTACCGACCATTAACTCGTATGATGTTTTATTGAAGAACTTGTGAAGATACACTCGATTGACGATGTGACAGGCAGTGTTGATTGCTTCAGCCCACCACTTGAGTGGAGTATTGTACTCAGCCAGCATCGTGCGAGCCATCTCGATGAGGGTTCGATTCTTCCTCTCAACAACGCCATTTTGCTGAGGAGTGTATGGCGCAGAGAATTCATGAGTAATTCCCAAGTCATCGAGGAATTCTTCCACACCGAAGTTCTTGAACTCAGTGCCGTTGTCGCTTCGAATGTGCTTGATCTTCAGGTTGTAGTTGTTCATGACTCGCAGGGCGAAGCGCTTGAGGATTGCTGGAGTTTCTGACTTATAGAGAAGAAAATGCACCCAAGTGTATCGTGAGAAGTCATCAACAATAACAAGACCATACATGTTACCTCCAAAGCTCGAATACTTTGGAGGACCAAATAGATCCATGTGAAGCAATTCCAGTGGTCGCGTAGTAGTCATGATGGTCTTCGCTGGGTGGTTGGCCTTGGTCATCTTTCCAGTTTCGCAGGCACCACAGAGCCGGTCCTTTGAGAATCTGATTTCCTCAATCCCGAGGACATGTTTCTTCAGTACAAGCTTCTGAAGATTTCTCATTCCAGCGTGGCCGAGTCTTCGATGCCATAGCCAGCACTCTGAGGCTCGTGCCAAGAGGCATGTATCAACCTGAGGACCTTCAGAGAAATCTACAATATACAGGTCACCTTTCCTAACCCCACTGAAGACAATGGATTTATCGCTAATCATGAAGACAATACAACCATGTTTTCCGAAGAGAACAGCGAGATCAAGATCACACAGCATAGATACAGACATCAAGTTGTATCCAAGAGATTCAACAAGCATGAATTTATCAATGTGTTGGTCTCGTGAGATAGCCACTCTGCCGAGACCCAATACCTTACTTTTACCTTTATCAGCGAAGGTGATGGTTTTCTTTGAAGAAGGACTTAGTGATGATTCCATGAGAAGACTTCTGTCACCAGTCATGTGATTTGTGCATCCACTATCCATCACCCATTCAGTCTTTCCCTGCAAATGAATTAGTATCTCATACAGCAAGTTATGAGCCAGTCTCAGTTTGAGGAGTTTAAGATTCCTCAGAATTAATTCCTCAGGATGTTCCTCAGGATTTATTCTATGAAATCAAACAATATAATTATCCTTCAACTGACTCATTTGTTGTTGTCCTGGGCATATGATCTGCAGAAATTGTAATTGCCTCAGGACATGTCCCTGCAAGAATGATTAGTTCTTAACCACCCACATCTTTATGGGTGGTCTTGAGGCACATGAGGATTGATGAGGATGATGAGACCTAATGGGGTGTGAGATGGCAGCATCAGGATAAACAAATGAGTAAGCATTCTTATGAGGAGCTTCCCTGTGAACAAAATGGTTAGCAGATACATGATTATAATCATTTCCTTTTGAGGTATCGTCCTCAGATGATATCCTCAGCTCATTTGCATCTGCATTCACAGGAAGGTTAGTGATGAGGTCCTTTGGCACCCAGATCTGTTTGACTGGAGGACCGTTCCTGCAGTTAGTTCCGATGTATCTGGCAAATACCTCACCATTACCATTCTTAAATAGTTTATAGTTTGAGTCAAATGACTCAGTCATCACGTCTGAAGAAACAGCATCATAACCAGATAAGGTGTAGGGATCAGGAGGAGGCATCATTGCTCGAACCCAAATGGTCTCAGGATATTGTTCAGATTTCCAGTAAGACCCATCAGGATTGAGTCTCCGAGTGAATGCGATGCCTTCTTTCCTCGGGTTTCTGTTGAGGATCTGTTTCTTGAGGATGTCATAGAGAGTCTGATGTCCTTTCAGACTCTTGAACATGCCTGTTTCCAGTAGACTCTTCAACCTAGCATTTTCTTCAGCAATGTCTATGGTATCCTCAGATGAGGGGTTAGATACCACAGAAGTAATAGAAATAACAGAGTCTGAAGACATTGAGGAACTAGACACAGAGATGATTTGATCACGTTCAATGCATCTTAAACAGGGAGGATTGAATCCTTCTTGTGGCATGATGATCTGTTGGGAGAGGAGTGAATCATTTTCTTTCCTCAGATCGTCGTGAGACATCCTTACATGTTCAAGTTCTTGTTTCCTCATGAGGAACTCATGAGACAGCTTTTCATGATCAGTAAGGAGTGCCTCATGCCGATTGAACAAGTCATCAAACTTTGACTGAAGAATTTTTGATTCATCAGTCAACTTTTGAGTCTTCGTCATTTCCTCAACCAACATATCATCACTTTTGTTTAATGAGATCTGAGTCTTTTCAAGTGCACGTTGTTGCTTAGATGCAAGTTTAGCAAGTTTAGCATAGTTTTCATCAGGTTCTTCATCAGAGGGTTCATCTGATGATGAGTAAGAAGATACCTTGGAGGACTTGGCCATGAAGCAGAAGGAAGGAGTTGTGTCTTCAGCTTCATCATCAGCATGTGATGGACCAGATTCCTCAGTGCTGAAGATTGATTTTGATACAAGTGTCGTGGCAAGAGCCAAACCAGCCACACCCTCAGATTCTTCATATTCTTCTTCCTCAGCATCAGGGTTGGAACCATATTCTTCCGAGTCCAATTCTTTCCCGAGATAAGCGCGAGCCTTACGGGAACTGCTATTTCTGTATCCAGTAGACCTTGAGGATCTTGAGGATTTCTTCTTTGTCTTTTCATCAGAACTTTCATCTTTCCCTTTCTTCTTCTTCTTCAGTTTAGCTTCCTTTTCCCATAGAGGACACTCAGCGATGTAATGCCCAGGTTTCTTGCACTTGTGGCAAACTCTCTTTCTAGCTTCGACAGAATCATCATCTTTGCTTTTTCTTGAGGACGATCTTGAGGAATTTCCGAAGCGATTCTTCTTCGTGAACCTTTGAAACTTTCTGGTAAGGAGAGCAAGTTCACGGCTGAGAGTCTCAGGATTATCAGTATCAGCCTCAGACTCTTCATCAGAGGACACTCTTCGTGCTCTAGCTTTTAGCGCGCGGACCTTAGACGTGGGGCTGTATAAGTCTCGTTTTTCAGAGAGCTTCAGTTCATGAGCATTGAGGCGCTCGAGAATGTCTGCTGGATCCAGAGTCTTGAAGTCGGGCCTTTCTTGAATCATCAGTGATAGGAACTCAAATGAGTCATCTAGTGACCTCAGCAGTTTCTTCACAACTTCATGATCTGTGATATCAACAACACCAAGAGCTTGAAGTTCATTGGATATGTCAGTGAGTCTGTCAAAGGTTTGTTGCACGTGCTCATTATCCAGCCTCTTGAACCGATTGAAGAGACTGCGGAGTGTATCAACTCGTGAGTCTCGTTGAGCTGAGACTCCTTCATTAACTTTAGACAGTCTTGTCCATATCTTCTTTGCAGTATCCAGACCATTGATACGGTTGAACTGAGCCTTATTGAGATGACCACCAATGATGCTTCGAGCTTTTGCATCAAGCTGCCAGTTTTTCTTGACAACTTCGGGTGCAGTCATCAGATTTGCTTCAGGAATGCCTTGATCAATTATGTCCCACAGATCCTTGTCAATGGCTTCAAGATGCATCCTCATCTTGTTCTTCCAGTATGGATAGTCTGTTCCGTCGAAGATGGGGCAGTTTGAGGCAACGCTCATTGTACCTGAGGTCGACATAACTAAATCTCCAGGTGGTTAAACCGAATCACACAGAACAAGGGAGTACCTGGCTCTGATACCAATTGAAAGTGCAATATATCGACCAGAGGGGGGGTGAATGGGAGATTTTCAATTTTGCTACCAGATTTTGATTTTCTTCAGGACTGAAGCAATCATGAGGCTGAAGAAGTAACCAAAATCATGAAGAAGTAAAACTTCACAGAATGTAATCATTAGGGCAGCTCATCATAATGCAATAGAAATAAATCAATTCAGATAAGCAGTAGTGCTTCACATGCATAGTATGAAGACTAATAGCAGAGGGAGAGCTGAAGCACAAGCAGTCAACATAGATACTGAAGACATAATACTGAGGCTCAAGAGATTGAAGAGATATGTCAGAACCCTCTGTTAGGTAATGTGCTAGGGTTAGTTAGTACTCTTGCATCATGTCAAAATTTCAAAAGAAATCTTTGAAATCAAAAATCAAAAGCAAATGGGAGAAGGAACACCCCCCAGATGAATTAATTCAAAAGGCCAGATAAAAATCTTCTCCAAAAATTCATGTTAGATTTTTGAAAAGTCTTATAAATGAGTGTGATCACATATCAAGTGATGTGGGACCCATCCCATGCTCATAGATTTTTCAAATATTCAAACAGTGCCTTGGAATTAAAGAAATACCCCTATTTGATTTAAGATTCAAATTATTTGAATTTTAAAAATGTTGAAAGTTTATGAGTGGCTAGTCTATATTATTATGAGGCCACATAAAAGTTTTCAGCATTTAATAAAATGTTTAGCTATTTTATTTAGCTAAACAGAACAAATGTCAGAAGAGAAAACAGAAAAGAAAAATAGAAAAGGAAGCAAAAACCTTACCAGACGCCCAGGCGAAGCAGGCCCACCCCAGCCCAGCTGGCCCACAGGGGCAGCGGCGTCTTCTTCCCCGTCCCGCGCCTCCAAGCTGCTCGGTGGAATGCCACCGAGCTAGCCGGGGACGCCACGTCGCCGCCGAGAGCTTCCAGGCCTCCCCGTGGCCTCTTCTCGCACCTGGAGACTCCCCGCAACCTCCCTAATCCATTCCCCCCTTCCACGAGCTCCCTCCCCTCCTCTCTCGTCCGTTTCGTCGCCGCCCGAGAAGGACGTCGGAGTACCGTTGATCCCCCGCGTAGCCATTGATGCCTAGAAGCCCCAAGATCGTGTCCAAGCTCTTCGTCGTCGTCGTCTTCATCGACCTGCAGAAGGAATCGGAGTCGGACGCCTCCCCGAGCTCGCTAACTTCGTCGTCTTCATCGTCGGCCGCCGTGGATCGACTTCAAATTCCGGCAACTCCAGTGCCTCCCCGAGCAAGCCACCACTCCAGTTAGATTCAGGGTGAGCTCGCAAGCGAAACCCCTCTTTCTCCCCCCTCGATTGCTTCCTCTAGCCGGATCCGCCATGGGAACCCGAGCACCTCGCCGCCATGGTCGTCATCCTCCTCGCTCCAGTGCCCGTCGTGAACCCCCAGTGCACGCGTTTGACTCTCGCGTGTGCCAGCGCTCGAACGCACCACAAATCAGCCCGATCCGTGCACTGCTACGTCATCTACGACCTCGCCGCCGTTCTGTTGCCGCCGGAGTCGTCGCCGTCGTCGCTCCCGACCACCCCGTGACCCCCTGTTGCCTCCAGAAGACGCGGACGAAGCTGCTGCATCCATTGGTGCCCTCCCCGTGGCCTCCCGTGGCCCCTAGGCCATTCCGGTGAGTCGCCGCCGCGGCTCCAGTCGCCGGCGGTTAACCGCCGGTGGGTTAGCCCTTAAGCACCTGGCTAATGACCCCCTGGGTCACTGACCAGTGGGCCCAGTGGCTTAATTAAGCCACTGGATTAATTTAACACACGGGTTAATTTAACCCAGTCACTGACAAGGTGACCCCACATGTCAGCCCCCCCCTGACGTCAGCACTTGCGCAATAAATCAATTAAATGAATTTCCAGAGATTATTTGAATTAAATAAATTCCAGAAATTCCAGAAAATACCCCAAACTTTGGAAATTCATAGAAAATTCATAATAACTCCAAATTGGACAAATAATATGTGAAAAATGATCAGGAGAAAATTATCTTTCCAAATATGCAACTTTCAACTATGTTTGAGTTGAATTTAAATTGGGACCAGTAGCATATGTCATTTGGTTTATTTGAATTTAATTCAAATTCAAATCAAATGATCTTGCAACTTGGACCATGGAATTATGTTATATTTCAACCACACTTCAGAGGCATATCATACACATTTGAAGATAATTCAAAATGATCAAACAATGTCATATACAACTTGGTTAATTTGAATTCAAATGTGGAGTTTGAATTTGCAATTCAATTTGTAATATACTCCATTTAAATGGAATGCTCAACACATCAGTACCATGAACATCACCCTTTCAATCTTATTCATGTGATTGTGCATTGTACATTATGTTGATCCTATGATTGTCATGTTGCTGATAGACGTGGAGCCGGAGCCCGAGGTCACCCCCTTCGTTGAAGGCCCCGAACCCGAACCTCGTCAGCAAGGCAAGCAAACCCCCATTGATCATGTCGATAAAATCCCACTTCCCTCTCATGTCTCGCTTATGCATTGTAGGATGATCACTATGTTGCGATTCTACCGCATAGATGAACCCATTCCTTTGCATGACCTATCATTTTTGTCACAGTAGTAAGCAAACCACAATCCTAGAAAATGTAGAAGTTGTTTGATATCATGTGGCCCCTGCAAATGTTATCGCTTATTGCATGCTTAGTTTGATACCATGTTGTTACTGTGATGTGAGTCGGGATGGGGATGATCATGTTGATGATGGTAGAAAAGTGTTGGTGAATCGACCCTAATACAAGGTGAACGATGAGAGGCTGTGTAGGAGTACACGGTGGGTTGTCTCGTTGAACACCTCCCTAGTACGAGTTCTTGTGTGGTGATCCAAGATGAAGAGTACAACCACACATTGGGCTCACTGGCCCCTCTCAACTTACTAACTCATCCCTTTCGATGTCCAGATGTCGCAATAGTTCGGAGTTCTGGTAGGTCTGTGGCCTGGTTGCTAAGTGAGAGAACGGCTCATCTGAGACCGGCTTATGCACCACGCACACATCACTTGGGTCCACTTCGGTAAACCGGCCGGGTTCACGATTGTGGTAACCAACCCAAGTAGGCGGCTTTCTCGGACTAGATCGGCTATGAGGTAACAGTTGTGGTGAGCATCCTCGCTGACACCCCTTGAATGGTGTCGAGATCAAAGGCGGTAAATGATGGTCATGTGTGTGTAGCGGTACACCCTTGCAAGGTTAACAAAACTATTCGAATAGCCGCGTCCGCGGTTATGGACTGCTTGGAAAGCTTAGCTTGATTATTAGATAACTTGAATCGGATACTTCTAAAACACACCAAGATAAGTGTGAGTGTTATGGCGTGCTTCCTCGTGGGGAAGTCGAGGAAGGCACCATAGTGGTGTATTGGTTGGAGAAAGTAGTGGACTCGTGTACGCTTCTTACCTCAAAGTCTGGTACTCGTAGTTCAGGATTAGCCAAGTCAAAGCTGGCACTTGTGCAAGTGAACCCCACCTCCCTTTACCTTGATACATGTGCATGAGTAGTATAGCTCCTATGTAAGTCTTGCTGAGTACGACTTTGTACTCACGTTTGCTTAATCTATGTTTTAGATGATGCCACTGATCCCGAAGGTGGCTTCTTCATCGAGCTGGACGACTGAAGACCAACTAGTCTAGTCCCAGTCAGACGACTGGTTCCCTCGTGGAGGGCTTTGTGTTTAAATAAGGCTTCTTAAGCCATTTGTTAAACTTGTCTGTACTCAGACATAATTTGCTTCCGCTTGTAATGTAATGTTGGATCACATGTATGTGATCTCTGTGTGCACTCTATAAGAGTTATCAATAAATAAGTACACTTTGTAGAGAATTGCAATGATACCTACTGTTCATACAAGGCATGTGTGCTGCGTGTATGTTTATAACATGCATGTCTTTGTATGGGTTTTCGAGACCTTAGTTGTGTTCTGGCTGGCGGTCTTTCGTACACCAAGTGGCCCTTAGATGTGCGCAGCTTGGGGCATCGCGATGCGATTGCTCGAGACTCCGTCTCGTGCACACTTTGTGGTATGATCGAGTCCGCCCTAGACCCCGACTAAGTGATCGGGCTGGAGTAAGTCTATGTAAGAGTTTTGAGATAGTCGATAGTATGGTTGAGGCGACTTGTCTTTGAATATGGGAGTTCACCACCCATATCATTTGACTTGTGTGCGGATGATGAGGACCCATCTCAGTTCATCATCCGGCCTGGATGGGATGCCCCTCACGTACGATGCTTTCCGAGAACGTTCTGTGCTTGGGTTTGTCTGCTTAGACAAGTGGGTACGGTTCTCGGCTCTCCATATGACTATGTCTTAGCTGTACTTGGATACGCTAACCCCAGGTCCCGACAGACTTCGTATCAGAGCAGGACTGACTGTAGGACTAGTAGCCTTGGCCGAAGTCGAGTCTAGCCTTCTATAGTTATATAGTTACTCTGGGTATATAAGGGAACAACGTAAGGCTTCTTTTTTCTCCTTACCCCTTCGTTCTGAGTTCTGAGTCACCCTCATCTTGTTCTACGGGAAGATAGGACTAGGCTCTCCTCTGTCTGATTAGAACATCTCGTTGTTTGTTTCCTCATAGCCGTAGGAAAGTTGTGATCGGTTTGTTAGAGTGGTTATGCTCCCTGTTTTATTACATCATATGTAAGTGCTGTTTCCATGTTGGAAGAAATTGTCATTTCTTACAATTACAGTCGTTATGTTGTCCGAGTCATTCTAGGTTTATCTCATAATCTGATGCATTTGCAAACTCCTTTCTGTTTCAGATGGCAGATCTTCCCCCTCGGCATATTGTTCGTTTGACCAGGTGCCTCGGTGTGCGTGGCCATCCCGCCACGTTGATCGAGATGATGTCCTATGTGGGATATCGATGGTACCCTGAGTACACCGTCGAGGAGCAGTTCCACGACTTCAACCAGACCCAGTTCCACTGCATTGTTCGGATCTATCCGCACCACGTTGGAGTCACTCAGCCTATCCACTTTGGACATGGCATTGGCGTTACCGAGAACATGGCTGTGCAGGATGCTGCATAATCATGTATGACACTGCTGAGAGAGGAGCACACTTTGCTGAGAGAGACCTCTTTCCGCTATATCCCTGCTGCACTTCCAGGAGAAGAGGGATATTACACCGGACTCTACTCAGATCACTCTGCGGAGGATCCAGCACTCCAGGTGACTGCTAGGTTTGCTAGTGACAGAGATCGTGATGCCCACGCTCTCCGTTTCGAGCTCCACGCCACTCGTGTTCGTCTGTATCCAGCACTGACACTTTTGGCTCCCTTTGTGAGCGTTGGATCAGTTGAGCATGATGCGATCTACCAAGTGAGGACTCAGATGCCTTCTCGAGTTGCTTGGCCCGAGATTGGAGGAATTTTTCCACCCCGTGGTCCTTTGCTTCCACCCTACACTGGACCTAGGCCCCATCCTTGCCCAAATGGATATCAGGGTCCACAAGCCTTCGTGTTTTCCGATGGTCACCTCCAGCTACCGGGATACGCGGGTAACTTTTACGAGGACTACTATGGAGATGGAGATGAGTGAGACCGCCTGTGGTCTTACTTAGTGATGATGTAGTAGTATCTTAGTGTATTGTACGCAAGGTGTCAAGTTCCAGAGGCTTAGATATATAATGTATAGGAAGTCAGAGTGCCTCTGAAGGATGTATCACCTTCATCACGTTTGTATTAGCTCGGTGCTTGTACTAAAACGATGTATGGTTGGTATGACAGCTTGTGAATATATGGCTTGTATGCTTTATCACCATGTTGTCAAGATGATTACTTCCTTTGCTCTGTAATCCTTCCAGTACTTCAATACCTTGTTTAGACTCTCCCAATCAACTCTGTTTGACTTTGGTTTTTCACCTTCAGGATGTCTCAAGGAACCCGTGGCCAGGTTGGTCGTAACCAGGGTCGTGGGAATGACCAGGAGGAAGGCAACCTTCCACCCCCACCCACGATGGCACAGGTTCTGATGGAAGTCGAGAGGAACCGCCGAGACTCTCACCACCTGTTGGAAGTCATTGCTCGCAACACCACTCAGCAGCGCAATGAGTTGGTGTCCCTGAACGACTTCATCCGACTTCTTCCCTCGGTTTTCAGTTACTCCACCGAGCCCCTTGACGCCGATGATTGGCTTCGCAGCATCGAGAGGAAGCTCCAAGCAGGCCGTGTTGCAACTGGTGACAAGGTCAGCTATGCCACCTATCACCTCGAAGGTGCAGCTAGCTCTTGGTGGGAGAACTTTCTGAATATGCGTCCCGTTGGACCACCTGCATCTTGGGAGGAATTCTGCACGTCCTTCCGCGAGCACCACATTCCCAAAGGTCTTATGGACCGCAAGCGTGAGGAGTTCTGCAACCTCATTCAAGGAAGAAGGACCGTTGATGAGTTTAGTCGTGAGTTCAACCGGCTGGCTCGTTATGCTACCGAAGAAGTCTCCACCGACTCCAAGAAACAAGAGAGGTTCCGTCGCGGCCTCAACACTGGACTCCGTCGTGAGCTCAATCTTCATGACTTTGCCACATTCCAGGTCCTTGTCAACAAGGCCATCAAAGCAGAGGACATGAACACCCCCAACGACTTTCGCAAACACCCCAGAGATGATGATTCATCCAGTTCTGGCTCCCAGAAGCGCAAGATCTGGATCCCAAACAGCATGTTCCGCCAGAACAACCCCCCGAGGCCATCCTATGTGGCGCCTCGTCCACCCACCCAGTTCCACCCAGCTCCACCAAACAACCCAGCTCCACGCACTGTTTTCGGAGCCTGTTACAAGTGTGGTCAGGCAGGCCACTACTCTCGTGAGTGTCCCCAGAACCAGCTCCAACATCAGAATGCTCCACCACGTGTCGGAGGCAACAGCAACAATGGTCGTGGCAAGCCACCCCAGAAGGTCTACACCGCCAAACCCGCTCCTCCCGCCACTCGTGGACGTGTGAACCAGATTGCCGCCGAAGAGACTGACGACACCACTGACGTCATTCTTGGTACGCTCCCAGTCAATTATGTTCCTACTTCCGTTCTTTTCGACCCAGGAGCATCTCATTCATTCATGTCGGAAAGTTATGCACTTCGTCATGAGTTACCCTTTGTTGAATTGTCCACCCCGATGATTATTCAAACTCCAGGGTCAAGATGGCAAACTAATAGAGTAAGCCATGGTATTCATATTGCAATTGAGGGTTTAGTATTCCTTGCTTCACTCATAGCCCTCAAGTCTTCAGACATTGATGTCATCCTTGGCATGGATTGGCTATCAAGACAGAATGCCTACCTGGATTGCAAAGGCAAATCCGTGAAACTCACCCACCCTTCAGGCCAAACCGTCAACTATACCTCACCCAGAACAAGAATCCAAGTGCATTCTTTGAATGTACTTCCCCTTCCCGAACTTGAAGATATTCCGGTGGTTCGTGACTTCCCGGATGTCTTTCCTGAAGAGCTGCCGGGAATGCCACCCGACAGATGTGTAGAGTTTATAGTGGATCTTGCCCCAGGAACCGCACCAATTTCTAGACGCCCATACAAAATGGCCCCACGTGAGTTAGCTGAGCTTAAAACCCAACTGGAAGCTTTGTTGGAGAAAGGCTTCATCCTCCCTAGCTCATTGCCATGGGGTTGCCCCGTTCTGTTCGTAACGAAGAAAGATGGAACAGAAAGGATGTGCGTAGACTATCGCCCGCTAAATTTAGCGACGATAAAGAACAAGTACCCACTGCCCAGGATCAATGATCTTTATGATCAACTTGCAGGATCCTCTGTCTTCTCTAAGATGGATTTGAGATTAGGTTATCATCAAATCAAAATCCGAAACGAGGACATTCCCAAAACGGCTTTTACTACTCGTTATGGTCTTTACGAGTACACCGTCATGTCCTTTGGTTTAACCAATGCCCCCGCCACTTTCTCACGCATGATGAACTCGATCTTCATGGAGTATTTGGACCAGTTCGTCGTGGTTTACCTCGATGACATCCTTATATACTCGAAGAACGAAGAAGAACATGCCGAACACCTAAGGCTGGTATTGATGAAACTTAGAGAGCATCGCCTGTATGCTAAATTCTCCAAGTGTGAATTTTGTCTACCAGAAGTGACCTACTTAGGCCACGTGATTTCTGCAAAAGGCATTGCTGTGAATCCTGAGAGAGTTCAGGCCGTCCTTGACTGGACTCCACCTGAATCGGTTAAGCAAGTTAGGAGTTTTCTTGGCCTAGCCAGCTATTGCCGTCGCTTCGTCGAGAACTTTTCTAAAGTTGCAAAGCCTCTAACTGAACTCCTCAAGAAAGATAAGAAATTCCTATGGACTCCCAAGTGCGAGGAAAGCTTTCAAGAGCTAAAAAGAAGATTGACTTCTGCACCCGTACTTGCACCTCCAGACACCAAAAGGGATTTCGAGATCTATTGTGACGCATCACGGCAAGGGTTAGGATGCATACTTCTGCAAGATCGACATGTGGTAGCTTATGCTTCACGCCAGTTGCGGCCACATGAAGAGAACTATCCTACCCATGACCTTGAACTCGTTGTCGTAGTTTATGCCCTAACAACTTGGCGACATTACCTCCTTGGTAACCGTTGCGAGATTTATTCTGACCACCAAAGCCTCAAATATATTTTCACCCAGCCAGATCTTAATCTCAGGCAAAGACGCTGGATTGAGTTGATAAAAGATTACGACGTAGGAATTTCTTACACCCCAGGCAAAGCCAATGTCATGGCTGATGCACTAAGTCATAAGTCGTATTGTAACAACCTCATGTTACAATAGTATCAACCACTTATTCATGAGGACTTTCGCAAGCTCAACCTTGAGATTGTTCCTCATGGCTATCTTTCTACCTTGGTGGCGAAACCAACTCTTGAGGATCAAATCATAGTTGCCCAAAGGCGTGCACGAGGTGTTCGCCGGATCAACGAGAACATTGCTAGCGGAGTTGCTAAATGTTTCTCCACAGATAGCAAAGGAACGGTATTCTTTGAAAATCGTTTGGTAGTACCTAAGAATAGGGAACTAAGGCAACTCATCCTCAAGGAAGCCCATGACACACCCCTCTCAATTCATCCCGGTAGCACAAAAATGTACCGAGATCTACGCCAGAGATTTTGGTGGACTAGGATGAAGAGAGACATTGCTCAATTTGTTGCCGAATGTGATGTTTGTCGTCACATTAAGGCAGAACATCAAAGACCTGCTGGTACACTTCAACCTTTGTCTATTCCCGAGTGGAAATGGGACAAAGTCGGTATGGACTTCATCACCGGCTTTCCAAGAACCCAGAAAGGAAACAATTCCATCTTCGTTGTCATAGATAGGCTTTCCAAAGTTGCTCATTTCCTTCCGGTTCGCGAGTCTATAACTGCTAGCCAGTTAGCAGACTTGTACATCTCTAGAATTGTATCACTTCATGGTGTTCCTTTGGAAATCAATTCTGATCGCGGTAGCCTTTTCACCTCTAGATTTTGGGGAAGCTTTCAGAATGATATGGGAACTCATCTCTCCTTTAGTACAGCTTTCCATCCTCAGTCTAGCGGTCAAGTCGAAAGGGTTAACCAAATTCTTGAAGACATGCTCAGAGCTTGTGTTATCTCATTCGGAAAGAATTGGGAGAAGTCTCTTCCATTTGCCGAATTTGCTTATAACAATAGTTTTCAATCTAGTCTGAACATGGCTCCTTTTGAACTCCTTTATGGACGACGATGTCGAACACCTTTAAACTGGTCAGAAACCAGTGAAAGACAATTCTTTGGACCGGATGTGATCAAGGAAGCAGAAGAGCAAGTTCGCATTGTTCGTGATCAATTGAAAGCAGCCCAGTCTCGTCAGAAAAGCTACTATGATCGTCATCATAGGAAAGAGAGCTACAATCTGGATGAGAAGGCTTACCTCCGGGTTACTCCTCTGAAGGGAACCCAACGTTTCGGTATCAAAGGCAAGTTGGCCCCACGTTACATCGGACCTTTCCGCATTATTGCTAAACGTGGAGAAGTTGCCTACCAACTTGAACTACCTCCGCACCTCTCCCGAGTACATGATGTATTCCATGTGTCCCAACTCAGGCGTTGCTTCAAGGACCCATCCGCGAAGTCGACCATGAAACGCTTGATCTCCAAGATGACCTTTCTTATCGAGAATACCCCGTTCGTATTCTTGATTCCGTAGAGCGTGTCACTCGTCGTCAGAAGATTAGGTTTCTAAAAGTGCAATGGTCACACCACTCTGAAAGAGAAGCTACGTGGGAAAGAGAAGACCGTCTCATTGCCGAGTACCCCACCTTCCTCCCGCAGACTTTTGAATCTTGGGACGAGATTCTGTTGAGTGGGGGCGAGTTGTCAGAACCCTCTGTTAGGTAATGTGCTAGGGTTAGTTAGCACTCTTGCATCATGTCAAAATTTCAAAAGAAATCTTTGAAATCAAAAATCAAAAGCAAATGGGAGAAGGAACACCCCCCATATGAATTAATTCAAAAGGCCAGATAAAAATCTTCTCCAAAAATTCATGTTAGATTTTTGAAAAGTCTTATAAATGAGTGTGATCACATATCAAGTGATGTGGGACCCATCCCATGCTCATAGATTTTTCAAATATTCAAACAGTGCCTTGGAATTAAAGAAATACCCCTATTTGATTTAAGATTCAAATTATTTGAATTTTAAAAATGTTGAAAGTTTATGAGTGGCTAGTCTATATTATTATGAGGCCACATAAAAGTTTTCAGCATTTAATAAAATGTTTAGCTATTTTATTTAGCTAAACAGAACAAATGTCAGAAGAGAAAACAGAAAAGAAAAATAGAAAAGGAAGCAGAAACCTTACCAGACGCCCAGGCGAAGCCGGCCCACCCCAGCCCAGCCGGACCACAGGGGCAGCGGCGTCTTCTTCCCCGTCCCGCGCCTCCAAGCTGCTCGGTGGAATGCCACCGAGCTAGCCGGGGACGCCACGTCGCCGCCGAGAGCTTCCAGGCCTCCCCGTGGCCTCTTCTCGCACCTGGAGACTCCCCGCAACCTCCCTGATCCATTCCCCCCTTCCACGAGCTCCCTCCCCTCCTCTCTCGTCCGTTTCGTCGCCGCCCGAGAAGGACGCCGGAGCACCGTTGATCCCCCGCGTAGCCATTGACGCCTAGAAGCCCCAAGATCGTGTCCAAGCTCTTCGTCGTCGTCGTCTTCATCGACCTGCAGAAGGAATCGGAGCCGGACGCCTCCCCGAGCTCGCTAACTTCGTCGTCTTCATCGTCGGCCGCCGTGGATCGACTTCAAATTCCGGCAACTCCAGCGCCTCCCCGAGCAAGCCACCACTCCAGTTAGATTCAGGGTGAGCTCGCAAGCGAAACCCCTCTTTCTCCCCCCTCGATTGCTTCCTCTAGCCGGATCCGCCATGGGAACCCGAGCACCTCGCCGCCATGGTCGTCGTCCTCCTCGCTCCAGTGCCCGTCGTGAACCCCCAGTGCACGCATTTGACTCCCGCGTGTGCCAGCGCTCGAACGCACCACAAATCAGCCCGATTCGTGCACTGCTACGTCATCTACGACCTCGCCGCCGTTCTGTTGCCGCCGGAGTCGTCGCCGTCGTCGCTCCCGACCACCCCGTGACCCCCTGTTGCCTCCAGAAGATGCGGACGAAGCTGCTGCATCCATTGGTGCCCTCCCCGTGGCCTCCCGTGGCCCCTAGGCCATTCCGGCGAGTCGCCGCCGCGGCTCCAGTCGCCGCCGCGGCTCCAGTCGCCGCCGCGGCTCCAGTCGCCGGCGGTTAACCGCCGGTGGGTTAGCCCTTAAGCACCTGGCTAATGACCCCCTGGGTCACTGACCAGTGGGCCTACTGGCTTAATTAAGCCACTGGATTAATTTAACCCACGGGTTAATTTAACCCAGTCACTGACAAGGTGACCCCACATGTCAGCCCCCCCCCTGACGTCAGCACTTGCGCAATAAATCAATTAAATGAATTTCCAGAGATTATTTGAATTAAAGAAATTCCAGAAATTCCAGAAAATACCCCAAACTTTGGAAATTCATAGAAAATTCATACTAACTCCAAATTGGACAAATAATATATGAAAAATGATCAGGAGAAAATTATCTTTCCAAATATGCAACTTTCAACTATGTTTGAGTTGAATTTAAATTGGGAAAAGTAGCATATGTCATTTGGTTTATTTGAATTTAATTCAAATTCAAATCAAATGATCTTGCAACTTGGACCATGGAATTATGTTATATTTCAACCACACTTCAGAGGCATATCATACACATTTGAAGATAATTCAAAATGATCAAACAATGTCATATACAACTTGGTTAATTTGAATTCAAATGTGGAGTTTGAATTTGCAATTCAATTTGCAATATACTCCATTTAAATGGAATGCTCAACACATCAGTACCATGAACATCACCCTTTCAATCTTATTCATGTGATTGTGCATTGTACATTATGTTGATCCTACGATTGTCATGTTGCTGATAGACGTGGAGCCGGAGCCCGAGGTCACCCCCTTCGTTGAAGGCCCCGAACCCGAACCTCGTCAGCAAGGCAAGCAAACCCCCATTGATCATGTCGATAAAATCCCACTTCCCTCTCATGTCTCGCTTATGCATTGTTTAGGATGATCACTATGTTACGATTCTACCGCATAGATGAACCCATTCCTTTGCATGACCTATCATTTTTGTCACAGTAGTAAGCAAACCACAATCCTAGCAAATGTAGGAGTTGTTTGATATCATGTGGCCCCTGCAAATTTTATCGCTTATTGCATGCTTAGTTTGATACCATGTTGTTACTGTGATGTGAGTCGGGATGGGAATGATCATGTTGATGATGGTAGAAAAGTGTTGGTGAATCGACCCTAATACAAGGTGAACGATGAGAGGCTGTGTAGGAGTACACGGTGGGTTGTCTCGTTGAACACCGCCCTAGTACGAGTTCTTGTGTGGTGATCCAAGATGAAGAGTACAACCACACATTGGGCTCACTGACCCCTCTCAACTTACTAACTCATCCCTTTCGATGTCCAGATGTCGCAATAGTTCGGAGTTCTGGTAGGTCTGTGGCCTGGTTGCTAAGTGAGAGAACGGCTCATCCGAGACCGGCTTATGCACCACGCACACATCACTTGGGTCCACTTCGGTAAACCGGACGGGTTCACGATTGTGGTAACCAACCCAAGTAGGCGGCTTTCTCGGACTAGATCGGCTATGAGGTAACAGTTGTGGTGAGCATCCTCGCTGACACCCCTTGAATGGTGTCGAGATCAAAGGCGGTAAATGATGGTCATGTGTGTGTAGCGGTACACCCTTGCAAGGTTAACAAAACTATTCGAATAGCCGCGTCCGCGGTTATGGACTGCTTGGAAAGCTTAGCTTGATTATTAGATAACTTGAATCGGATACTTCTAAAACACACCAAGATAAGTGTGAGTGCTATGGCGTGCTTCCTCGTGGGGAAGTCGAGGAAGGCACCATAGTGGTGTATTGGTTGGAGAAAGTAGTGGACTCATGTACGCTTCTTACCTCAAAGTCTGGTACTCGTAGTTCAGGATTAGCCAAGTCAAAGCTGGCACTTCTGCAAGTGAACCCCACCTCCCTTTACCTTGATACATGTGCATGAGTAGTATAGCTCCTATGTAAGTCTTGCTGAGTACGACTTTGTACTCACGTTTGCTTAATCTATGTTTTAGATGATGCCACTGACCCCGAAGGTGGCTTCTTCATCGAGCTGGACGACTGAAGACCAACTAGTCTAGTCCTAGTCAGACGACTGGTTCCCTCGTGGAGGGCTTTGTGTTTAAATAAGGCTTCTTAAGCCATTTGTTAAACTTGTCTGTACTCAGACATAATTTGCTTCCACTTGTAATGTAATGTTGGATCACATGTATGTGATCTGTGTGTGCACTCTATAAGAGTTATCAATAAATATGTACACTTTGTAGAGAATTGCAATGATACCTGCTGTTCATACAAGGCATGTGTGCTGTGTGTATGTTTATAACATGCATGTCTTTGTATGGGTTTTCGAGACCTTAGTTGTGTTCTGGCTGGCGGTCTTTCGTACACCAAGTGGCCCTTAGATGTGCGCAGCTTGGGGCATCGCGATGCGATTGCTCGAGACTCCGTCTCGTGCACACTTTGTGGTATGATCGAGCCCGCCCTAGACCCCGACTAAGTGATCGGGCTGGAGTAAGTCTATGTAAGAGTTTTGAGATAGTCGATAGTATGGTTGAGGCGACTTGTCTTTGAATATGGGAGTTCACCACCCATATCATTTGACTTGTGTGCGGATGATGAGGACCCATCTCAGTTCATCATCCGGCCTGGATGGGATGCCCCTCACGTACGATGCTTTCCGAGAACGTTCTGTGCTTGGCCTTGTCTGCTTAGACAAGTGGGTACGGTTCTCGGCTCTCCATATGACTATGTCTTAGCTGTACTTGCATACGCTAACCCCGGGACCCGACAAGATATCACCAGAGATTGAAGACAATGGTTTGGTAGACCAGTTCAAGTTGTTGTGACAACTCTACGTCTGGTTGGAGAGGCTGAGATTCAACTCAGAAGACATAGTCTTCACCTTGTTCTCCTTGAACTAAAGTCCTCAGACTCCGTCCAATAACTCAGGTGAGTCTTCAAGGTAGACTCCCGAAACCTTTACAGACTCAGTCACTCCGGGAAGTCACAATTGCATCTTGACTTCCTCAGACTGAAGACTTCTACACCGGCTGGAAGATCACAGTCTTCAAGAGTAAAAAGCTTCGGATCACTCGAACCGACTTCCTCAGAAATGCTCAACTACTCAGGCTGGTGGTTTTCCTCACATAGGTTCTTCAGTTTCCTCAGAGGTGGGTTGCTCTAAAATGACAAGTGTCAGTTTTTCTCTCGGAGCAGCCAACCCACAAATGGGGCTGGGGGTGGCTATTTATAGCCGCGGAGCAACCCGAGGTGAAAGGACATAAATACCCATGCATGCAATTACTCTCATGCCCTCGGAAATGACCGTTGCTAGACCAGTTCTAGCCTCTCACCACGCAACACGTGTCACGGTCAAAGTATTCTCTCTCCAGACTCCTCAACCGAAGTTAGTTACCTCAGTGTCCTGAAGAACAACGTCTCAGACACATGAGGACTGAACTTCTACTGCAGGAGATAACTCTCTCTTCAGGAGAACTGCACTCGCAGTCTCCATACTCCTCAACCGAAGACAGATTCCTCAGTGTCCTGAAGAACAACGTCTCAGACACCCGAGGAACTGAACTTCTACTGCAGGAGATTTCTTCAGGGTTTTTCTTCAGGATTCCTAACTGAGCACTTCCTCAGACCTTCGGAACTCGTTTTCTTCAACCCCTCCAACAGTGCGGTGTTTTCCTATGACTCAAGAAGTATAAAAAGTCTTAGCGAGGACTACGCTTCAACTTCGTCTTCAGCGCGAACGTCCTCAGGATCGTCTTCAGCTTCAGCTTCAAACGAACGCTTCAGGATCTGTTTCCTCAGGATTTTGCGCGACTTCATTCTTCAGGAGACGCACCGTTTTCTTCAATGTTCCTCAACATTTTGGGGGGTCAACATTGGTGGTTAAACACCTCATCAGGGACTGTTCTCCTGTGTATACTCACAAACACATCAGTCCCTTAACCGTTTTGTCATCAAACTCCAACACCTCAAGGGGAAGGCACTTGATGCACTTACAGATTCGTCGGGGAAGTGGGCTCGCACCACCCTCTCCACCGCCAGGTTCCGCGCGGGGACCGTAGAGGTCGGGGCGATCGCAATGTGTCGCGTCCGATGAGGGCCGAGGCCGCGCCGATGAGATCCACCCGCCATCGCTAGGGTTTCGCGACGGATGCCTTGGGGTAGGAGCGAGTGGTGTAGTAGCGAGGGTGGAAGCAGGGGAAGGGGATGTGGATGGAGTGAGCAGGGTGGAGTCACCTAAATCGCCTGTTCCGCCATTATTTCAAGTATTATTCAGCAAGGTTGTTATCTGGATGGGATTACTTCTAGGATAGAGCGTATTGTATTGTTCCATCTGTTTTAAACTGAAACGTGATATGAGTTGCAAAAACTCACTGTATTGACTGCTTTGTGACACCGCCTTAAAATAATAATGAGAAAGCCTACTTTCTCATTATCACACCGACACAGCAGCGGTGTCTTACTCAGAAGACAGAATATAGTGGCTCCTCAATACTTAGAATACATCCACAAAATCTATCATGACATCTAGTAACGTGGCCTGAACAGCTTGGACTTCATATGGTATCTACATGGTTTCATAGATACGGGTACCTTTTAATCTCCATATACTCCACAAGAAGTTAAAAATACATGGAGAAACCTTGCTGCTTTTCAGTGGATCATCCATAAACATAGGCATAATAAAGCAACAAAATCAGGAAGATAGAAATTTTCATAACGTAGGAGGAAGAGCAACACAAGTCACCACAAGTCATTTATTCTCTATAATAAGATTCACTCATAGGATGTCATAATAATAATAATAATAACGATAAACTCGCAAGGTTCTAGGTAAATCCTATGCATTTTATTCCATAGTAACTCATAAGTCCAACCGGTAAAAACTCCACAAACTAAAATAAGAAAGAACAGCTATCTAGTTCCCAAAATTTTCTGATAAGAAAAGAAATGGAAGGTTTTTGGCCTGGTAGTGAACCATCTCAGTTGGTGTTTACACCGGTAGAATCAAGGAAGCCAGGGAGCCCAGGGTGTAGGGGCTCCAGATCCTCAGGCTTATTTTTTGATGCCTGCTGCCCTTGGAGAGCTTGCACACACTCATTAACTTTTGCAGACAAGGTCTCCTGCGAATTCAGTATAGAGAGCACATAAGATGTATCTAGCTCCAGTAACATTCCAGTGATCTTATTGGCAAGATCAGGCTGCAACAGAAAGTGTATAACAAGTTAGTAAAACTGCTACTGTAGATCCCACCATTGTTAATTTTTTTTTTTAAAAAGGGACTAAACTAGTTGAGCAATTACATGATATCTCTCGACCAGTGGATGTATCCTATTCCCGAGCATAATCCTTTGTTGTTCAGGTGTAGCAGCAGCCAGCAAGCTGGCGAAATGATCATTCACCGATGAAATAGGGTCGCTGTGATGGATGGCCAGACCATTGCTCATAACATCAGCTGGCATGTACTTTGCGTGACCGAATTGCTGCATAGCAGGTAGCAAATTTAAACTCCACAAAAGGAAAGAAATTAGGATTAACTGGATCAAAAATGGTAATCAGTTTGTGCTAGGTAGTGCCCTGCCTAGCACTCATGCTAGTTTAGTTCTGTCACTAGACGGCGTCGGCGTAGTAAGAGGCACCAACTTAAACTCTCCAGAAGGAAAGCATTATGAATACTGTTAATTAAATAGTGTAGTAGCCTAGCACTGTGTTAGTGAAGTTATGTCACAATGCAATTGAATTGACAATAGTAATTGTGGAGGACTAACTAAAGGAACAAGGAATAAGCCACTCAACAAAATATTACCCTCTGTTCTTTAAAAGTTGTTGTTCTGCACATATGTATTTTTTTCAAAATCTTTACTACATTTATCTTTTAATTTTACCTAGGTACTTGAAATAATACACAGGTGTTTGTCTAATAAAGTATGTTCACACCATATAGTTTTGCTAGAATTTATAAATATATTGTAATGAAAATTAGTGGTCAAAGTTATCCATTCCAGTATCAAGACATGAGATTTGCAACAAGATTGTTAGACTAACCGTCTATAAGACGGTACGAGCTACCGCAGTTTAAATACGCGAGACTAAAGTGAAACATTTGTCTTCTCAACAAAAAACAGCTAATATTTGATATTAATAAAATGGAGTGATAAATCATACCTGACGGGACATGGACATGAAATCTTTAGCTGTCTGAGCGTGTGACACATAGTTAACAGGGTGGGGAAATGTCATCATATTCCCTGTCACACGTCCCCTGTTGTTTCTGTACTGCCTTGGGGTATTTGGCATCTGTGTGGAAACTAAATTAGTTTTTACCAGGTTTGCATTTAACAAGAATAGAAATTTGGTAGAACAAGTCAATGTCATACGAGTGGTGCATGAATTTGCTGGATACTATGCGGTGGGGGGTACACATTCTGCCTCCATTCTTGGCCGAGTCCCATGGGTGGATACATAAAACCTTGTCTTGATGGACCCTGAGGAAAGTGTGTACTAGGATGGGTAAAGTACACATGAGGATAACCTGTGGGGATTACAGGACTTGCAGTTCCTGCCATCGTAGCCAGTTCAGCAAAACGTTGCTCCAACTTAGCTTTTCTGTCCTCTTTCCTTTGAGCAATAGCAACATACAATGGTTTGCCATAAAACATAACACCTGTTTATTTCAAACAAAGTAAAACATTCTCAGTATCATGGTACTAATTAATATATTATTATGAGTCAGAGACAAACCAATAGAGGATTACCACGCATGCTGCTTACGGCACACTTTGCTTCATCGGGTGTGTTGTAACATACAAACCCGAATCCTTTGCTAATGCCCTTGTCATCACGCATAATCTTTACCGAGGTAATACTTCCAAACTCGGCAAAGCGTTCGCGAAGAGTGTCATCATCAACTTTATCACTGATATTTTTGATATAGACATTTGACCCCTGTCAGAATTAAATACACATTTGTAAGTGAATCCATATACATGAATATACAACATGGAACAAAGAGCACATAAAAGAGAGAATGATAGAACTTGCATTGCTCTTTGTTATTATTTCATTCCGCTTTTCCTCATGTAAGAGCTGCAAATATTGCTTTCTTTCAGCCTTCTTTTGCGCCCTTGCCACGTACAGAGTTTTCGCTCCTAACAGAAATAAGATAAACATTGTTAAATAAAAATGATAGGCCATTAAAAGTTATTTTCGAAATGAAATGCATCCAGTAGTATACTTACCAAGAGCTATCCCATTCATGGCTTCTTTAGCTTTCTTTGCACTTTCTGGGGTTTTAAAACTGACAAACCCAAAACCCTTAGAACTCCCATCCTCTCTTTTCATTATTTTTACACTAGTTACTGGACCAAATTGGGAGAACTTCAATTTAATAAGCTCTTCTGTCATGTCATCATCTATGTTCTTCATATACAAGTTCGTGTACTTGTCATCATTGCTGGCAGATCGTTCGCTTTTCTTAATGAAATGAGCAACAAGCCTACGTAAACAAAATCATGTAAATGGTAATGTTAAAAAAATGATAAAAACAACAAAATGAATACAACATTAAGTCATGTACTAGTTGTATTACAGAAATGTCAACTTACAATTCTCTGCCCTCAAAGTAAGAGTTGTTAAGAGTCTCTATTGCTATGTCTGCTGGCTCTTGCGCTGCAAACTGAACAAATCCATAGCCCCTACTTGTGCCATCCTCATTTTTAACAACTTTACAAGACAATATCTCTCCAAACTTGGAGAACAGTTCTTGAAGAATCACATTGTCAATGTGATCACCAAGGTTCTGTCAATTAATATCATCTCAAGTTAGTACTTACATATGGCAATACAGAGTGAGCAATAATAACATGAAGAAGAGATTTCTCTTTTTACCTTAACAAACACATTTCCAACGCCACTTCTTCTGGCATCGGGATCTCGATTAGACCACATTACTCTAATTGGCTTGTCAAATATAAGGCTATGGTTCATCTGATCTAAGGCAGTCATTGCTGTAATAGTAAAAAGTAAGTCAAAACCTAATCAGTTGGCCCTCCATAACCAGAAGTAGTATGTGCATAGGGCCATAGGAAAGTAGACAAGGTTGCTGATAAAACATACGATTGTACCTTCAATATATGTACACTTACAAAGAAGCAACAAGCTTAGGGAAAACTGAAGAGCGTCGCAACAAGACATTGGTACTCAACTTATTCACATTAGCATGGAAAGGAAATTAGTTAAAAAATTGGAAACTGTGCAATTGCAAGATAAAAGTGTTGTAAGCAGTATACAAAGGTAGTGCACACAGACAAAGTTTTCCTAAATTATTATTTATACTATTTTTACTATAGAACTCAAATTTGGTTACCAATCTTATGTTCCACATCACAGTATATCAGTATACATCTTGCTAGAGAGACCACTCTTAAAAACTTGAAGATGCATGTACAAAGGGGGTGTACTAAACACAAATATGGACAGTTTGTTTTAATGAAATAAAATGTCTCTCTCCCACACACACATGGGCTCACTAAGCCTCATCGCCCAAAAAGGAAGAAGTGAAACATTGTCTCCTGAGTCCTGACTAGCACTAGCGAAATCTCTAGTTTTGAGAGAGGTGCAAGTTCATGCTCTTAAAAACACAAAGATACATGTAAAAATGATGTGTACCATTACGGCCAGTTATTTTAATGATACAAGATCTCTCTATTTCTCTCCTCCCTCCCCCCCTCTTTCACACAAACAAACAAACAAGTACAAAAGCTGTACATGGTAACATTGAAGAGTTCATGTTTTTCTTCCTATTTTAAAATACTAATACCAATTGAATTGCAGGCAGCATACAAGATGAAAACTAAACAACCAACTAACTGGCCGTTATGTGATGAGCGCAAGTTGCATGTCCAAACTATGCTATGCCCCAAGATTGCCATAAGGGACCGATGATGGCTATCACATCAAAAGTGGCAGCACGGCACAGCAACAATACGAAAATTCAATGACAATGACATGTAAAGCTTCTTCAAACGGCATGGAAATATGTTTGACATAATTAACCAGGACTACTCGAATCAAATCCATCAAGACATAAGATCTACATCAAAACTTATATGGTCATTATAACTTTCTCGTAATTCAATTAAAAACATGTCCCCCCAAATCACTATCAAGCCCTAACCCTATCGAGCAGATCAGAATTTTTTTTTGAAAATCATCTTCATGAAAAGGAAACAAAACTCAGATGGATGGAGACACTAGTGCATGCATACCGTCTGCATGAGAGAAGTAGTTCACATAGCCGTATCGGAGGGACCTGCTCGTCGCGTTGTCTCGGCACACGCGGACGGAGGTGACCGCGCCGACTTTGCTGAACGCCTCGAAGAGCTGCTGCTCCTCCGCGGTCTCGGGCAGATCACCGACGTAGAGCGCTGGGACCGTGGCGTTCGTCCCCGCCGCCGAGGTCGCAGCCGCCGGGGCCGCTTGATCGTCGCTGGCCACGCCGGGCGCTCGCGGCGCCTGATCCTCCCGGGCGGGCGTGTCCTCTGCCGCCGCCGCCGCGGAGTTCGGCATCACCTCGACGTCGGGCGCCGCCGTCGCCATGATCGATCTGTCCCGAGCGGCGCACGCGTTACCAAGGGTGAGAGACCGGTCTGGAGAACGCGGTTACAATGCGCCAAAACAGATGGAAAAAACTGCGAATAGGGGATTTTGTTGTGTGGAGGAAGGGAGGAGGGGTGCGACGGCGGGGCGCGATCTGCGGGCGCGCGGAGCAGTCGGAAACTGCAAACCTGAGCGGCTCCCGACCCCAAATAACCACGCGGTGGCCACCCGGTTCCCTCGCGCGAACCCACCAAACCTCAACCCCAACTCTCTCCAACTCGAACTGTTTCGTTTGCGTTTCCTCACACGTCCCGCTGCACTCTGGGCCCGGGCAGTCGGCGACACGGGCAGTTCGGTTCGGCCACGCGCACCCAGGCGTCCCCGCGCTGCCCTCCCGCTGCGGGGTGGAATTACGGGCCTGCCATCGACGCGGCTCCGGCAACGCAGGGGCAGAATCGTCCACCTCCCGGTATTTGACCTCTCCGTCCGACTCTCGCTCGCTTCCCGTTCCCGTGTCGGCGAGCCCGCCTCCTCCTCCTCTTCCTTTCTACCCCCCTCGCCCCTCCCTCCCGCGGCCACCAACCGACCCCGATCCCGTATCCGGCGCGGCAGATCCGGATCCGGCGATGGCGTCCACGGCGGCGAGGCGGCTCAGGGAGCTGCAGGGGCAGCCCGGGAACAAGACGTGCGTCGACTGCGCGCAGAGGAACCCGCAGTGGGCCAGCGTCTCCTACGGCGTCTTCATGTGCCTCGAGTGCTCCGGAAAGCACCGCGGCCTCGGCGTCCACATCAGCTTCGTCCGCTCCGTCACCATGGACTCCTGGACCGAGCCGCAGCTCCGCAAGATGGAGGCCGGCGGCAACGACCGCCTCAACGCCTTCCTCACCGCCCGGGGCGTGCCCAAGGACACCCCGCACATCCCCAAGTACAACTCCAACGCCGCCGCCGCCTACCGCGACCGCATCGTCGCCCTCGCCGAGGGCCGCGCCTGGAACGACCCGCCCGTCGTTAGGGAGACGCCCGGATCTGGCGCGCCCGCCCCCGCCAGGAGGCCGCCCTTGCCCGCCGGAGGAGGGGGCGGAGGCGGCGGTGGCGGTGGCGGTGGATGGGACGACTGGGACGATGAGGTCCGCCCAGACATGAGGAGGAACCAGTCGGCGGGATCGTTCGGTGCCCCTGGATCGGATTCAGGGAGACAGCCGACGAGGTCCAAGTCCACTCAGGACATGTTCACGAAGCAGGAGCTGGAGGCGTCGGCGGCCAACAAGGAGGACTTTTTCGCCAGGAGGATGGCGGAGAACGAGTCCAAGCCTCAGGGGATCCCTCCCTCTCAGGGCGGGAAGTACGTAGGGTTCGGATCCACCCCGCCGCCGTCCGCGAATAGGAACAACAACGGTGCTGCCCAGGGCGATGTCATGCAGGTCGTTTCCCAGGTAAACAAAAGATATCATCTTTTATGCTACTAGTACTATATGTATGCTAGTATCAACTGTTCCCCAGTACTTGCAAACATAGTACCAGGTCATGGAGTATAATTATGTGGTTGTAATCAACAAATTTACAAACATTTCCCCAATACCTCCAATAATATTGTAAGAATGTTGTTTGATAAGTATATACTGATTTTCAAAAGGAAATTCTTCTATATTAGTTTCTGTATGCATATTGAATTATTGACATAGCTGTGGGATCAACTTTTGAAGCCTGATCCTGATCTTGATCATCAACAACTTCTCATGTAGACTTAATATGGTTACTTTAGCCCAGCAGCACTCCTTCAAGTTATATTAGAAAAGCACATCTGCAATCACCATTGGTTTCTCAAGGTTATACTGTGTTTGGTGCCAAGCTTGAGATGTCATACTTAGGTGTTGGGTCATGAGCATATCTAGTTATACAGTCATGTCAGAATTGGACCTTGTTTTCATTTCTATTTTAATCTCATGAGTACTTTTTCAGGGTTTTGGACGCCTTTCGCTTGTTGCAGCATCTGCTGCCCAGTCTGCTGCAACTGTTGTCCAAGTTGGCACAAAAGAGATCCAATCAAAGGTACCTTCAATGCTTTCCCTGATTTGAAATATGCAAGAGTAGTGTTTGGTAGCTGGAGTGTACTGGATGGAGGTCGCATCGCTTGTGATTGCTACCTAGTGTAACTCTTGTTCTAACCCCCTCTATTTTCTATAAAGCTATAGTACGCGCTTTGCATACTCTAAAAAAAAATGCAAGAGTTGAATTTCCGTAATCTAGTTGATCATGAAACTTGAATTGCTCTTTGTTCACTGTGTTTACCTAGTGACATGGTTAACTCTTGTGACACTCAACTGAATACTAATATGATAGGAAGGTGCCCTCCAAGCAAGATTTGACATTTTAATAGTTATATATCGTCTTCTCTCGTTGGAGCAGTCTTAACTCAAGAATATTATTATCTTCACATATTCACTTGTGCTGCGCCTGAAGTTCAATACCTTGGCTTATTTCACACTTCCACCTGTGACTACACACTTAACATATCTTGTCATAATCTTGTCTCAGTGGGAAACATTTACTAGGTTATATAGTGCACCTGAGCATGCCGATTTTTTTAATTGTTAGTGTTCTTTGTTCTCTTGTTATACCGCTCTTTATCTTTAATAACTATGCTTGTCTGGAATGCAGATGAGGGAAGGGGGTTATGATCAGAAGGTGAATGAAACTGTGCATGTTGTTACCAATAAAACTGCTGAGATTGGAAGCAGAACCTGGGGGATTATGAAAGGAGTGATGGCATTGGCCACACAAAAGGTAGAGGAGTATGCCAAGGAAGGGGGAGCGGGCGGTGGCTGGGGTGATGATTGGCAACAAAGGGAGCAGAACAACAGTGAGCCTTACCGCAGGTATGAGCAGGAGACCAGCAACGGCAACAACTGGAATTCTCCACAAGAAGGATCAGCGAAGAACCACAATTCCAATTCTTGGGATGACTGGGATGACCAAGACAAGAAGGATGAGCCTGCTAAGCCAAGCCAGAGCAGCGACTCGTGGGCTGGCTGGGATGATGCGAAAGATGACGGTTTTGATAGTTACAACAACCACAGCCCCGCCAACAAGGGAGGGAGCAATCAGAATGGAGCCTCCAGTGGGTCATATTGGGCCGACGGCGGCTTCCGCTGATTTTGGTCTCTTTGTGAGAGTCATATACTTGCGGAGTTTTTATATGGCTGAAAATGTGAGCGTCCGGTGGTGGTTATTATTTCAGGATACCGAATTGTTGAGAGTAAAAGAGTTTGCTTTTCTTTTTGTAAGTTGTCTACAATTTTTATGTCTAGCGGCATGTTCATATGGTCAAAGCCTCATGTGAAACTGCCATCCTAGCTATTAAGAAATGTCGAATTGAAATTGTAATCTACACATACTTACCAGCAGATTCTTTGTTCCTTGTACTGAGCTGTCGTAGTCTGGCAAGTGGCAAGAGGGGTGGCACATGCGTTGCCAATTATGCTGTATTATATACTACTGTATATGTCATCTTATTGTCATGGCTTTCTTGGCGCCGAACCACCAACTGGTAAGGCACTGGGGCTGGGTGCTGCCCCTTTTCTGTTAGGGAGGCGAAATGATTTGCCTTTCGTTAGTTGATTCCAGGGAGAGAAGCTGACTATGTGTGCACTTTTTGAAGGTGGTAGTACGGTGGAAAGAGAGGCCGAGTGGATCTATGACATCTTTTGGAGTAACAAAGTTTTACGTTGAGTACAGGTACACCAAAGAAACAACGAACTAAAAACATGTCTATGCTACGCATGTAAGCGCAAAGGTATATGGGCATCTCCAACATAAAATTAGGCCATGCAGCAGACAGTGACGGCGTTTCCGTCGTCATGTGCGCCATTGTCTTTTTTTTAGGATGTCATGTCCGCCATTGTCATCACAACATGTTAGGAAGGTATAAAGTCGTCTTTCATCGTGTCAGTTGAGGAAGCCCCTCCAAACGGCGCGCCATTGGTCATTGGCCGCGATGTCAGTCATACACGTGGCGGTCAGCTTGGTGCGGATTATTCGCTCGGATTTGGTTAACCTGGCGCGAAGGAGCTGCTAGTTGCTCATTGAGACGACACCAGTGCCGGATGTCCGTCTCCTTGGTGGTCTTAGAACGATTGGGGACCCAAGCCTATGCGGGCGTGGGATCCGTGAGGACCCAAGACGACGCCACCTGGGTCTTAGTGAACTCCAACGAGCGTTGTGCCACCACCGCTCCTGGCGCACCTCTCTCTCGGCAAGTGATTTGGAGCCATCGATGATGAGGAAGACGCGTCACACAAGTCGCTGCCTTAGAGGTAGTAGTCGAGGTAGTTGTGCGGCTTCGACGAGGACAACTCCTACTTCACTAGGGTCGGGCACCATTTGGTGTAAGGACAGTGAGGCAGCGGGAGACGACTGCACGTGGTGTCCGATCTGGACATGATGGTTGCACGAAGGGGACGGTGGCGCATAATCCCACTCAACCAACAAGCGATGCAACATGATCCATATGTGTTGAGCAAACTCGATTTTTTTATGAGAAGGCAAGTGTGGTTGGGGCGAGTTCTTCTCCTCAAAGTCCTCCGCCTTGATCTTCGCGCAATGGATGTCATTCTCGTCTGAGCAGCTCCTTCATGGTCGAAAGAGCAATCGACGAAGAAGAACCTGACACGCAACGACGCGGATTGGACCATGAGCTCCCCCCACCCCTCATATCCAAAGTCCTGGCATGGTGACGACTTGTTCAAGCAGTAGCCGACGAGCAGTCACCAATCCTTTGTCTTTTCCGCCTTGGTCTTCTTTCCCATTGCGGTGAACAATAGAGGTGGTTATGCAACGACGGCTTTGGGAGAGGAGTGAGAGGATAGAGTTTGGTCGGAAGGTCAAACGACTTTAACGCGAAAATCGAGCTCTCGATCGGCGTACCAACATGAATGTCGTTAGGCTCATTTGAAGGATAGGAGTGTCTAAGCATTTAGGGGCGATTTGAGGATCCCCATTGAAATGCCCTAAGGTCATGTGCTATCAACTTACGTTTGTACAAAGCTTAATCATGTGTCCATTTTTGTTTCTTGTTGTCATATAATGTAAACACCTAAAAAACTTATACATGTAAATGTCTCGACTTATCTCCCTGGTGGTGTGTAGGACATATATGACTGACATAAATAGAATATTTTACACTACTACAGAGCATCATTTTTTTTTCAACTAGAGTTTGGACCTAGGGCAGAGACCAACTCTTAATCAGTGAATAGTTGGCACAGGAGCAATGTCAATCCTTCTGCAAGGACACGTAGTCAACTTGCTTTTTTATTGTAGTTGTAGATGTATAGAAGCATGCAATGATAGGAAGTTTTATGTATGTCGAGAGACAGAGAGGGTACAGCGAGGATTGCCGGGGCTTTTGCTTAGTTGGAGCATGTGCTTGCCAACTTATATCCAGAGTTCAACCATGTGGTCCATGTGGGATACAAGTTGGAACTACTATTTGGTAATGAAGGACGGGTTCACTATTATTGTATCCAGTGTGGAATATTCTCAATAACTATTTGGTAATGCAATAGTATTCTTAAGAGTTTTCTTGAGTATTACTCACTTCGTTTCATAATATAGGATTATTTTAAGATAATATCACTAAAAGTCATAAAGCTTACGTTTAATGTTCAGTTTGCTGTTAAAACTTAAAAATACGAAATTGCAGTCACTTAACTTGATTTGAGTGTGCAGATACGATCACAAACACATATCTGAACGTATGACCCACTTGTCAGTGAGTGATGGCGTTTGGCCAACGTTTTTTATATAAAATTCCCTCACATTTTTTATTTACAGAAATATTGAGTAATGTATGATTTAAATACCTTTTATTTTTTAATGATATATGAATAGTGGGTCGTACCTATCATTACCCAAAGGAAATTCCTACAATTACGTTGAGAAATAGAATTAAATCCACAACCTGCGGCGCTTCAACCGAACGACCCTAGACAGTTGGTGTACTGTGTGATGTTTAAAAGTGATTTTGTAGCTTATATAGCCGCCTCGGCCCATTTTGCATAAATTTTAATAGTCTTTCACAAATAATATACATAGTGTATTATATTAATTTCAAAAACATCAATATAATAAAATTATGAATTAAGAATACTCATACAAAATTAACTATAATACATTATATTTATACTTAAATATTTATAGATTACTACGTGTTCTTAAAAATAAACTCAAATATTTTATAATATAATAATTTATACCTCCTCCAATTCATAATATGTGTTGCTCATCTAGTACAAATACTAGATGAGTGACACTTATTATGGATCGGAGGGAGTATTTATATTTCTATTATTTATAACAAAGAGTTATAATTTATCTTATAGCAAAGAATTGAAAAAACATTAATATTGCAAAGTTGGTTGCATTGTGCAGCAATCCATCGTGTAAAATGAGCCAACGCGTTTAAGAAGGATATAAAGTTGTCGAATCTGTTCTTGACAACCAATTTCACTAGGCCAACTGGCCATGACAGTGCGACGATCTCAAGGTCGTGTGTTTGAATAATCTTCATGACTCATTATGAGTCATTTATATACCATTTAATGACTACAAAGATTAGTATTTTAGCAACTAATAAAAATCTAGGGAGGTTTTATTAAAAAATATGTGGTGATTGTCGTCTTTTTTAACAAATAACAAAAATGTAAGTGTGTTTTGTGTAAAAAAAACATCATCCGAACGCCATTACTTGTTGGGGTTATACACATGGATACATCTATATACACGTTTGTGACTGTATCTGCACGCTTGAGTCAAGTTGAGTGATTGCAATTTCGTATCTTACATTCTTAAGAAGTTTGTCCTAATTCTCTCAACATGCAAAGTGTCCACCTCAACATCCTACTAAGCCACTATTTTTATTATCTTAACATGCACACATGCGTAATATCTCATCAAAGGTCCATCAAAATATGCATGAGATAAATATTTTCATCAATAGTTAATTTCATGCACAAATCCATTTCACCACACATGTCACCACATCAAGGCTCAATCAACATGCATGGGTATTATTTTTCATTGTATCGTGTCACTTATACGTATTAAATAAATATTTTCAACTACACAATAATCAAATAAAATATATAATGGTATTTTAGTTTTAGTTTATATATTATTAATTCAAATATTTATGCTTCATACAATCAATATATATTGCGGTTGATTCCCGCAGCAACGCGCGGGGTATCCTCTAGTTTTCAACGTTGTAGCACCAAACTAAACATCGTGCACAAGTTCTATGACTCCCGGTGATATTACCTCATTATTTTACGTCGCTTATAAATTGATCTTATATTTGAAACGGATGGAATATCGATTAAATTGATGCATTTCTACTAGTTTGTAAAATAATTTTATATTATAGAACGAAGGGAGCATCGACTAAGTTGGCTCTTTATAATCGAGGCCAAATGACTTTAAAGCCAAAATCTACGACCTGTGAGTTTTCACAACCTGATGATTATATGTGTGTGTATGCTTTGTTCCAAATATACTCTGGGCAAAAAATTCAAACCTAGGTGACAACAATCAACTGTTGATATGTCAAATGGAGCATGGCTACTACTTTGCTTGAAAACCCTCTGCATGCTCTCATACAACATCTATAAACAAGAGTCACCTAAATCCAGATTGAGGAGCGCCTAGGATGCCCACATGAGAAATTTCCCATCTGATTACATATTCATGATTTTGTTTTCTAATAGAGTACCCAATAATTATTTGATTGGAAATAATTATCGAGGCATGATCGTTAGGCATCTAGATGATGACCCATACAAACATTTTTTCCGGGTACACACAAACAAAAGTTGAAGATGAGAGGGACCTAAAGTGCAAGTTGACATACATGTTCCAAATGGTAGTGCCACAAAAAGCATGCGAAGAAGGCTAAGTTAAAAGGAAAAAATATCAACAAGTTGTCTAAGTGCGTCCTCAACGCTAACCCCTAAAACGCACATTGTATCCATTTGTGAACCAATCCAGATCCAATTTGATAATATTGATGCGGAGGCCAGCCATCTAACCACATCCCCTAAACTTCTGCTTAAATCTAACCCCAAAAAAAATACCTTAATTTAAAATGGATAGCAAATAAGAAAATTTAACGCCCGATCACAACAAATAGAAGGTGGATATTTATCGTTTTTCCATGCTTGACCACAAAAGTGTTAGCTCTGCCATTCCAGGAAAACCAAATATGTCCTCTTTGGTCAGCTATCCATGGCCCGCTAAGTTCATTCGTCAGCACAGGTCGCTGTCGTTGCCTGTCTGGCCTCCTTCTCCTCTTCTACCGCTAGAACGGCTGACATGCACTTCAACATCCGCACGCGAGAGGCTTGCACTATCATAACTGCATCATGATCTAAGCCAGCCATCTTCAATATAAGATAATTTGGTCTCTACTTTTTGATCTTCGATGATGATCTTTTTTTCGGTCTCCGCCATGAAGATGGTAAACCTCTCGTCTTCTTCTCATTCTTGATCTCATTGCGCTTGATGCATGTCTCCTCCTTCTTGGTCAAGATGTTCAAAATTTGTTTGTCATCTTGGCAGACACTTCGTCTTGCTTTTCCTTCTCTTCCTCCCACGGAGCCCCCTTATAACCTCCTTCGGTTGTAATTTTGATGGGTTCGTTGGACCACCCTCATTGTCGTCATTGCCGGTGGTCTTGAAGGTACTGGCAATGTTTACAAGTCAAAAAATCTATCTCTTGGCAAAGTGGGCAAGATGGCTCCGCTCTCCTCTCCCCCGCTCCTCCCCCTCCCCCGCCCCTCCTGCTCCCCGCCCGCCTCTCCTCCGGCACCCTCTTCCCCTACCCCTGACTCGTCCCTCTCCGACTAGCCGCGCCTTGTCGGTGCGGGGTCGCTGATGACCCTCAACTGTAGGGGATCGAGATAGTCTTCGCGGGTAAGATAACCCAATTTATTGATTCAACACAAGGGGAGCCAAAGATATTTATAAGCTTTAACAATTGAGTTGTCAATTCAACCGCTCCTGAAATATACTTGCTTGCAACAAAATATTAATAGCAACAGTGATATGATAGTGGTAGTGGCGACAACAAAAGTAAAAACAGCAAAAGTAACAACTAGTGACCAGTAGGATTAAAAACACTGTAGGCTAGGGAGATGGATGGTTGGGCGCTTCTTGGATGAGAGTGAACATGTAATAGATTTGAACACCGGGCAAGGCACACAGAAAAGAAAGGATCATCTAGGCAAATATCAAACATTAGACATGTATCCCGTAGGTAGTTATGCGTTCTTACATTGGAACTTGCACAATATCTTTTGTCCTACCATCCCGCTACGAATGGGGCCAAAACGAACTTATGGAGATTAAGGTGCTCCTGTCAAAGAGCACCGGAACAAAGCATTAAACTCAATGGATACATGAAATCCTCAAATTATAGTCCATCCCCTTTGGTGTCCCAAGCTTTCACCTTTGGGATCGCCGGTTCCGGACCATAATAGGTGGATACAACTCATACATAGGATCAAGAACATAAATATACTCATGAAAACACGAGTGGTTCAGATCTGAAAACATGGCACTCGGGCCCAAAGTGACAAGCATTAAGAGCAACAAGTTTTAGCAAAGATGATAAACACCAAAGTAGATGATAGGCAACGTTCCCCCAACAATCTGACGAACTATTACATGATCTCACTCATCCAATCCCTACCACCCCTTTGCCTACAGCAGGGGAATTACTCACACATGTGAAGAGAAGTCATGGAGGAAGGATGGAGTGGTGATGATGATGACGATGGCGATGATCTCCCCTCACCGGAGGCCAAACCAACCTCCATATTAGCCCTCCCGAAGAAGAACAGAGGGTGGCGGTGGTTCCGCGACGGAAACTCGGAAAACGACTTTTGTTCTGGGGTTTTCGTGTCATGAGAATAAATAGGGGCCTCGATAGGGCACCAGAGGAGGTGGAAGCCCCCCAGGTGCCCCCGGCGCGGCCAGGGGTGGGGCCGCGCCAGCAGGGCGCCTGGGGGCCCTCTGGCACCACTTCTGGCTCATGGAAGCTTCAGGTGCGTGGATTTTTCGTGAATTTTTCTGGACACAACAAAACCATACAGGCAGCTCTGTTGAAAACAACGCCAGTCCGGGTTAGTTTCGTTCAAATCATGCAACAATGAGGTCAAAACAATAGAAAAAGTGTTTGGAAAAGTAGATACGTTTGAGACGTATCAACTCCCCCAAGCTGAGCATATTGCTTGTCCTCAAGAAATTCAGTTCAACGAATTGGACGCGACAAAGAAAACTTTGATAAAATCTTTTGCTTCATAAGATGTATATAAGCATGTACTACGAAAAGAGTTTAGCAAGTATTGAAACAATGCTATGAGGACAATGCACGAAGCAATCCTTCTTTCAAGTGATCAATCACAAACAACCAAAAGTAAATAATATGCTGCCAAAAATCAAGACAAGATCACAATGCACATAGCTTGAACATACTAGAGTGGTATCTCGCTAGCCTCCATGAGTGAAGCAAAACATAAATGCAGAAACTCGTCCGGAGTTTTAAAGGAGACTAGAACTAAGAATTTCAGAACAAGCAATATCACAATCATGCAGAAGACAATGTGGTACTTTGGGACAATGCATGTTACACTAAGAATGTCAATTATGCTCTCAATAGTTGGTGCTTTGAAAAAAGAAGGCGAGACTCTCAAACCGTGGCTTTTGATGGCAAGGTTGAAAACCCGTGGTTGGAAGCAAAGACTAAACATGTACCAGAGCTCTTGGTTTTGAAAACAGAGATAAAATTATTTTTGAGAAGTGCAACTTTCCAGTCAACGGTGAACGGTAAAGGTCTCTAAACATCTCCCATACCAATTATATTAATGCCTTTTGCTTACACTTTTGTTCCCTTATCCATACATCAATTGACGGTCTATGGTGTCTTTTTATTTTGCCTCAAGTATGGAAGGAAATTCTCGTTCCATCTATCATTAGCCGCATTTGGTCCATTTCATTCCATCATCAAGTATGGGGGAGGTGTAACTCTATTTTTATGACTAGTTAAAACTTCCATCAAAATATTTTTGGCATGGCAGATACTGATTTTCCCTCGCCGCACCATGAGCTTGTACAGTTACAAAAGGGAATCTTTTGAATAAGTTTCGAGATGGCACAAGAAAGTCTAAGTTAGGGATGACCGGCAAATACCATATATAGGAAGGTATGGTGGACTCAAGTGGATTAAATGGTTTGAAAAGGAGTTTGGGTACACAAGGAGAATTCCGCTTAGTGCGAGTGGAGGCTAGCAAAAGACTGGGAAGCGACCAACTAGAGAGCAATAATTGTCATAATCATGCAGAGCGACAAAGCAACATTGAATCGAACATGAAAGTGATATAACTATTTTGAAATAAAAAGATCATCAAGGCACGATAACCTTTTTAGTCATAAACATGTGTGAACATGTGCCAAGTCAATCCAAGAATTCTTCGAGGGGAAATACCACTTCAATATGCCAAACCATGAACAATGCAATGCATGTAAATCATTTCAACAAACACATTATGCACCCTAGCTATTTGATAGCAACCACAAAAAAAGCATGAACCATTGGGAAAATGTTGTAAACATAGCACTATGTCGCTACAAGCTGGTCTCTAGATCATAAGTATAGGCATATGCACAAAAGTAGAAACAAGAAGAGTTCATACCAGTTTTCCTTGTTGCTTCCCTTCCGTAGATCTTCGTCATTACTGCCTTGTCACTTGCACGACCGAACGTGGGAAATATAATCAAATGTCATCATGGATTCAAGCTGAACTCTGAAAACAAAGAAAACTAAAGAGAGAAATGAAATCTTTTTGGGTTTTTCAAAGGTTAACGAAAGAAAAAGTAAAGAGAAATCTTTTTGTTGTTTTTGCAAATTAAAGAGCAAAGAAGAACGGGAAAAAACTTCGAAAAGATCAAAGCGAACAAAATAAAAATGGATAATACAATGGAAAAAGGGAGAAGGGCATGTACTCCCCCAAGCTTAGGCTTTTGGCCTAAGTTGGTAACGGATACTGCCCCTAGGAGCCTCCTTCTTCGAGGTGACGGGGGTGAGTCCAAGGGTCGTATGAGGCTTCCGGCGCGTACACCGAGGTCCTCGGATCCTCCCACGAAGAAGGATCCGCGCTCCAAGCAGAGGAAGACCCTTCACCAAACTGCGTGACGGTATCCCCTTGGAAAGGTGGAAACTCACCATGCTCCTCCTCATCGAGCACAACCCCCTCCATGGGGTTATGAAACTGGTACTGGACCACGAACTCATAAAACTGGACAACATCAAAGGACCATCCGTTCCTACGGGAAAAATCAAACAAAATAGGTGCATGTAGACGGATCTTGCGTTCCGCGGAAGATCCGAAATGCAAGATATAAATGAGGTTACCAAACTCAGAAGTCATGGTAACAAACATATGCCTCTTCATAGCAGCAAGATCAAAACTTAAATAAGTAAAAGGCTTATTATCACGGTATGGGGTGCCATTAAGAGACTCTAGGATAAGTGTGGTGTAAACGCCACCGAATAAATCTCCCTTGTTACCATTCATAGCAAGGCGTCGAGCAATTAAGGCACCATATTATGCTCATTCCTCCCTGAGAGGGCGTTTTCCAGGATAGCAATATCCGGCGCAGAACTGTTGCTCCTGTTGTCACGAGCTAATACCCCTCTAGGAATAAAATATGCAAAATACCTGAGGTGGGGGAACAAGATGCTGGAAATCTTCGAACGATGAATATCCCTCATTTCCTGGCTACAGAGAGAGTTGAAGACGGTTTTCAGCTCAGAAGACTCAGAGTTCATCTTTGTTGTCCGTCCAACATTCGACACACCTATTATATCACAAAATATTGCCAAAGATATGGTCAATAGATCATTGTAAATTTTAAACTCAATAATTCCAGCATCATGATTATAACATAAACTATTAATAAAACAGGAGGTGAGTTTTTTATACTGAGCAACACGACATGTTTCTAGCCGTGTCAAACCTGCATTGGCGCAAAGGCCGTAGAATTCCTCCTGAATTCCTGCAGCTTCGAGGAAAGCATCATACGGATATGTCATTGCGCGTGCTGAACTCGTGTTTTCCAACAACTCTAGGGGCACATGATCTTCATTGTAGCTCACCCTAGCAGCCGAGAGTGAAGCTGCAGCTCTAGTAACTCGATCGGAGCGCTCGGGCTTCTTCTTCCCAAGCCACCCCTTTGCTTTTCCTAGCAAACTCATTTCTGATTTTTTTGACAATTTACAAAAACAAGGATTTGAGCAAAGTGAGTTGGGGAAAACTACTCTACTCACTTACCTAAGGCATAAACTTGCATCAAAACTTGGAAAATAAAATTCTACACATGCATGCAAGCTCATAAGAACAACACCAAGAACTACTAAATACTCACAAATGAAGCCACCAATCAAAAATCTAATTGGAGGGGAGGAGGAGTTACATACCAGGGAATATTTGCTCAAAATCTCAGCTCAAACGATGGGTTGTAGAGAGAGATAAAAAATCTTCAAGAACAACAAGAGCGCAAGAACAAGTGCAGAACTCGTGTTTTTGGAGAGAATGAGATAGAGAGGAAGAAGAAGTACCTAGGAAGCTGGCCTGTGGGCCCCAGGCGTCCTGTGGGCGCGGCTAGGGGGCAGAACGCGCCAGCTGGCCGCCTGGGCCACTGGTGGCCCCCCTGGTCAGCCCCAGGTACCCCTGGGTCACTTTTGACATGGAAATTTTTTATTTTTATTCTTATGGATTTTTTCTGAAAACTTCGCTGTTGAAATTTTTTCGAGGTTCAAAAAGCTGCGAAACTTTCTGAAAACTTGAAGAAGTGGTTAGAAATTTGAAGCCTCAAAAACATAAGAACTTGGTACAACAATGAGAATAAAAGCTAAAGAAAATGAAAACATAACAAGCTCCACTTTTTACCTATATAAAACATGCTAGCTAGCAAGGTTGATCAAGTCTTACCAACAAACCGGCGATATATAGAGTAGAAAGTCTCACCTATTATGAAGTGATCATTGCACCTTTACTTTAATGGACATTGTCCCCACCACAATGGTTTTGTATTTGTGGTGCACATGTAGAGGACAATCCCATTCTCCAATCTTCACGGTCTCGATATTCTCTATAGAGTTAAGGCCATGCCTTTTGTCAATCTTCTTTGGAAAATACACCGTGTGTTCCTTATCATCAATGTTGAAGGTGACCTTTCCTTTATCACAATCAATAATAGCACCTGCGGTGTTAAGAAAAGGTCTACCAATAATATTGGACATGCTCCCATCCTCGGGCATGTCAATCACAACAAAATATGTAAGAATTAAGCAATTAGCAACTTCAACAGGAACATACTCACAAATACCAATCGGGACGGCTGTTGACTTGTCATCCATCTGAAGAGAGATATCTGTAGGGATTAGTTTTTTTAAACATAGCCTCTTGTAAAGAGAAAAAGGCATGACACTAACTCCTGCTCCAAGGTCACATAAGGCAGTTTTGACATAATTATTCTTTATGGAGCAAGGAATGGTGGGTATACCTGGATCACCAAGCTTCTCAGGAATCTTGCCACTGAAAGAGTAGTTAGCAAGCATTGTAGATATTGCCTCATTAGGTACTTTTCTTTTATTAGTAACAATATCTTTCATATATCTTGAATAAGGAGGTAATTTGATAGCATCAGTCAAAGTAATTTGAAGAAAAAGAGGTTTCATCCATTCAAAAAATTTATTATAGTGCTCTTCTTCTTTAGTTTTGAGAGACTTACCTGGAAAGGGCATGGGTTTTTGTACCCATGGTTCTCTTTCCTTCCCGTGTCTTCTTGCGATGAAGTCTTCTCTAGTATACTTCTTGCGTTTATCGGGTGCTTCTTCTTCTCGCACCTCGGGAGGATCATTCTCTCCTTATCTTCTTCGGGCTCAGCACCGTCTTCAGTTTCAACATCGGAGGTAGATATGTTGTTAGGATCAACAGCGGGTTCTTCACTTGTAATAGGATCATTGGAGTTGTCAGCTTCCTTATGTTTCTCCTTGTTCTTTTTGTTCTTTGGAGAGCTAACAATCTCGTCTTCTACCTGCACTTGAGAATCTTGCTCGATCCGCTTCGGATGCCCCTCGGGATAGAGAGGGTCCTGGGTGTGTGTTCCACCCCTAGTCTTTATACCATAAGCATGTATGTCCTGTTTTGCATTATTAGCAAGCAAATCTTTTTTCACATTAGAAATTTGTTCAAGCTGAGTTTGAACCAACTGAAAGTGGTTAGCAAGACATTTAACATCATTAACTGTTCTACCTAGAACATCAAGTAAACTTTTGATAGCAAGAGTATTATCATGCAATTGACTTTGTATCCTCATATTAAAATTATTTTGCATCATAATAAAATTACAAGCTCATCTAAACATTGATCAGGAGGCTTACCTTTAGGGATGTAACTTTCATTGTAATCTAAAAGAGAGTGTACCTCTACCAAGGGAGGGTGAGTAATAAGCTCACACAACTTCTTAATAGGAGGCAGATTCTTCACGTCTTCGGCTTTAATGCCTTTCTCCTTTATATACTTCTTTTCTTCTTGCTTATCTTCGGTGCTCAGGACAAGCATGCCCCTCTTCTTTGGTGGTGGAGGTGGTTCAGGGACAGACCAATCTTTGTGGTTCTTGGCAATCTTGCCCATTAATTCTTCAGCATCGTCCGGTGTTCTTTCCCTGAAAACACAACCAGCACAACTATCCAAATAAGTTCTAGATTCATCGGTTAGACGAGCATAAAATATATCAAGTAATTAATCCTTTGGGACTTCATGCCCCGGTCTAGCCTTAATTAAACTGCAATACCTCCCCCAAGCTTTAGGGAGGTGCTCATCCTGCAACTGTTTAAAGTTATAAATTATCTGTAAAGAAGAATGTTGCATATGAGAAGGAAAATATTTATCAACAAAATATTGAGCTAAGTCCTGAGGAATCTTAATGGAACCATAGGGTAGTGCATCATACCATGCTTTAGCGTCTTCCTTCAAAGAAAAAGGAAAAAGCTTAGCCACATAAAAGTTTCGTATCCTCTCATCAGTAGTAAATAAGCCACCCAACTCGGTGAGTTTGGTCAGGTGAGCTATAACATCATCATTTTCTCTGCCATAAAAGGGATCAGCTTCAGCTGTAGATATAAGTGAAAGATCAACAGAGAAGTCATAATCAGGATCAGTGATGCATATAGGAGATGTAGAAAATTCAGGATCAGGAGTGATCTTGTTCTTCATGGAGTGCTTTTCAAGCAGCTTCTTAACAACACCAGGGTCAGAGTTAGCACACTCTGTAGGTTCCCTGCAGAAATCATCATCAAGGATAATATAATCATCCTCAAGGAGTCTCTCCTTGAGTTTATCTAAGTCTGGGTAACCAAAGTTGCAAGTAGGAAAATAGGTAGCAGGAGTTTCAGTCTGGAACTGTGCTGCCACCTTAGCAATTTGAGTTTCAAGATAGTGACCAAGAAAACCAGTTTCATCAAGAGTAGTGGAAGCATCATCAAAAGTATCGGACATAGTAGTAGACTCAATGGAAGTAGCATGTGGTGGTGGTGGTGAAGCAAACTTACTTATAACGGAAGGTGAATCAAGTGTAGCACTAGTGCTCAGAACAATACCTTTTATTGTAGTAGATGGTAAGATCGGAACCTTGGGGTCTCCTTTCTTACCCATAGTGGATAAAGTGCATCAGTCAAAATACTTCAAGTAGACTTGTAAATAAAGCTATGCTCCCCGGAAACGGTGCCAGAAAACAATACTTGATGACCCTCAACTATAGGGGATCGAGATAGTCTTTGCGGGTAAGATAACCCAATTTATTGATTCGACACAAGGGGAGACAAATAATATTTATAAGCTTTAACAGTTGAGTTGTCAATTTAACCGCACCTGAAATATACTTGCTTGCAACAAAATATTAATAGCAACGGTGATATAATAGTGGTAGTGGCGACAACAAAAGTAAAAACAACAAAAGTAACAACTAGTGACCAGCAGGATTAAAAACACTGTAGGCTAGGGAGATGGATGGTTGGGCGCTTCTTGGATGAGAGTGAACATGTAATAGATTTTAACATCGGGCAAGGCACACAGAAAAGAAAGGATCATTTAGGCAAATATAAAACATTAGGCATGTATCCCGTAATAAGAACTTGCACAACATCTTTTGTCCTACCATCCCGCTACGAACGGGGCCAAAAGGAACTTATGGAGATTAAGGTGCTCCTGTCAAAGAGCACCGGAACAAAGCATTAAACTCAATGGATACATGAAATCCTCAAATTATAGTCCATCCCCTTTGGTGTCCCAAGCTGTCACCTTTGGGATCGCCGGTTCCGGACCATAATAGGTGCATACAACTCATAGATAGGATCAAGAACATAAATAAACTCATGAAAACACGAGTGGTTCAGATCTGAAAACATGGCACTCGGGCCCAAAGTGACAAGCATTAAGAGCAACAAGTTGTAGCAAAGATGATAAACACCAAAGTAGATGATAGGCAACGTGCCCCCAACAATCTGACGAACTATTACATGATCTAACTCATCCAATCCCTACCATCCCCTTTGCCTACAACGGGGAATTACTCACACATGTGAAGAGAAGTCATGGAGGGAGGATGGAGTGGTGATGATGATGACGATGGCGATGATCTCCCCTCACCGGAGGCCAAAATAGCCTCCAGATTAGCCCTCCCGAAGAAGAACAGAGGGTGGCGATGGCTCCGTGATACGTCCCTGATACGTCTCAAACGTATCTACTTTTCCAAACACTTTTGCTATTGTTTTTCCCTCATTCTTACATGATTTGAGCTAAACTAACCCGGACTGGCGTTGTTTTCAGCAGAGCTGCCTGTATGGTTTTATTGTGCGCAGGAAAATGGATTTTTAGACATCTCAGAAAATTCCCAGAAAAAATACAGAAAATCCACGCACCCGGAGGGTCCCAGGACCAGAAGGTGGGCTAGAGGGGAGCCAGGGGGCCTAGGCGCCTAGCTGGCGCGGCCACCCGCTAGCCGCGCCGGGTGGCTGCATGGGTGGGTCCCACCCCCTCTGGTGACCTACCTTGGCCCCTATTTATTCTCATGACAAGGAAACTCCAAAACAGAAGTCGCTTTTCCAGAACCCGTCGCGGAGCCGCCGCCACCCTTTGTTCTTCCTCGGGAGGGCTAATCTGGAGGCTGATTTGGCCTCCGGAGAGGGGAGATCGTCGCCATCGTCATCATCATCACCAATCCATCATCCCTCCATGACTTCTCTTCACATGTGTGAGTAATTCCCTGTTGTAGGCAAAAGGGGATGGTAGGTATTGGAAGAGATTGATCATGTAATAGTTCGTCAGATTGTTGGGGGCATGTTTCCTATCATCTACTATGGTGTTTATTATCTTTGCTACAACTTGTTTCTCTTAATGCTTGTCACTTTGGGCCCGAGTGCCATGTTTTCAGATCTGAACCACTTATGTGTTTCATGAGTATATTTATGTTCTTGATCCTATCTATGAGTTGTATGCACCTATTATGGTCCGGAACCGGCGATCCCAAAGGTGACAGCTTGGGACACCAAAGGGGATGGTCCATAATTTGAGGATTCCGTGTATCCATTGAGTTTATTGCTTTGTTCCGTGCTATTTGACAGGAGCACCTTAATCTCCATAAGATCCCTTTGGCCCCGTTCGTAGAGGGATAGTAGGACAAAAGATGTTGTCCAAGTTCTTATTGCAAGCACGCACAACTACCCACGGGATACATGCCTAATGTTTGATATTTGCCTAGATGATCATTTCTTTTCTATGTGCCTTGCCTCGTGTTAGAACCTATTACATGTTCATTCTTATTCATGCAGCGCCCGACCATCCATCTCCCTAGCCTACAGTGCTTTAATCCTGCTGGTTACTACTAGTTTATATCTGTTGTTTTACTTTTGCTGTTACCACCATCTCTATCACTATCATACCACAGTTGCTAATAATATTTTGTTGCAAGCAAGTATATTTCAGGTGCGGTTGAATTGACAAATCAACTGTCAAAGCTTATAAATACTCTTTGGCTCCCCTTGTGTCGAATCAATAAATTGGGTTAACTTACCCGCGTGAAAACTACAATCGATCCGCTACAGTTGAGGGTCATGAAGTACTGTTTTCTGGTGCCGTTGCCGGGGAGCATAGTAATATTTACAAGTCTACTTGAAGTATTCTTCCTGCCACACTTCATCCTCTATGGGTAAGAAAGGATGCCCTAAGGTTCCGATCTTACCATCTACTACAAGAAAAGGTATCGTTCTAAGTACTAGTGCTACGCTTGATTCACCTTCCGGTATAAGTAAGTTTGCTTCACCGCTACCGCCACATGCTACTTTTACTGAGTCTGTTATTATCTCCGGTACATTTGATGATGCTTCCACTACTCTTGATGATACTAGTTTTCTTGGTCACTACATTGAAACTCAGACTACTAAGGTTACAGCAGAATCCAAGGCCGAGACTCCTGCTACCTATATTCCTACTTGCAAAACCTTTGGTTACCCAGACTTAGATGAACTCAAGGAGAGGATCCTTGATGATGATTATATTACTCTTGATGATGATTTTTGCAGGGAACTCAGAGAGTGTGTCGACTCTGACCCTGATGCTGTTAAGGAGCTGCTCAAAAAGCACTCCATGAAGAACAAGATTATTCCCGATCCTAGATTTTCCACGTCTCCTATATGCATCACTGATCCTGATTATGATTTCTCCATTGATCTTTCACTTATATCTACATTCGAGGCTGACCCTTTTTATGGCAGAGAAAATGATGATGTTATAGCACACTTGACCAAACTCGCTGAGTTAGGTGACCTATTTACTACTGATGAAAAGATACGAAACTTCTATGTGGCCAAGATTTTTCCTTTTTCTTTGAAGGAAGACGCTAAATCATGGTACGATGCACTACCTTATGGTTCCATTGAGAGTCCTTAGGACTTAGTTCAATTTTTTGTTGATAAATATTTTCCTGCTCATATGCAACATGCTGCTTTGCAAAAAATCTATAACTTTAAACAATTGCAGGATGAGCACCTCCCTAAAGCTTGGGGGAGGTATTGTGACTTAATCAAGGCTAGACCGGGACATGAAGTCCCCAAGAATGAATTACTTGATATATTTTATGTTGGTCTAACCGATGAATCTAGATCCTATCTGGATAGCTGCGCTGGTTGTGTTTTCAGGGAAAGAACACCAGACGAGGCCGAAGAACTAATGGGCAAGATTGCCAAGAACCATGAAGATTGGTCTGTCCCTGAACCACCTCCACCACCGAAGAAGAGGGGCATGCTTGTTCTGAGCCCCAAAGATATGCAAGAAGCAAAGAAGTCTATAAAGGAGAAATGCATTAAAGCCGAAAACGTGTAGAATCTACCACCTATCGAGAAGTTGTGTGAGCCTACTACTCACCCTCCCTTGGTAGAGGTACACTCTCTATTAGACTTTATAGAAAGTGACATCCCTAAATGTAAGACTCCCGACCAATGCTTACATGAGCTTGATAATTTTATTATTAAACAAGAGCATTTTAATAGGAGGATACAAAGTCAGTTGCATGATAATTCTCTTGCTATCAAAAGCTTGCTTGGTGTTCTAAAATGAAAAGTTAATGATGTTAAATGTCTTATTAAGCATTTTCATATGGTTCAAACTCAGCTTGAAAAAATTTCTAATGTGCAAAAAGATTTTCTCGCTAACAATGCCAAACAGGACATACAAGCTTATGGCATCAAAACCAGGGGTGGAACACACACCTAGGACCCACTCTATCCTGCGGGGCATCCAAGGAGGATCGAGCAAGATTCTCAAGTGCAGGTAGAAGACGAGATTGTTAGCTCTCCAAAGAAGAAAAAGAAGAAGAAGAAACGCAAGGAAGCTAACAACTCCAAGGATCCTATTACAAGTGAAGAACCTGTTGTTGATCCTAACAGCATATCTACCTCCGATGCTGAAACTGAAGACGTGCCGAGCCCGAAGAAAATGATAAGGAGAAGAATGATCCTCCCGAGGTGCGAGAAGAAGAAGCACCTGATAAACGCAAGAAGTACACTAGAGAAGACTTCATAGCAAGAAGACGTGGGAAGGAAAGAGAACCTTGGGTACAGAAACCCATGCCCTTTCCAGGCAAGTCTCTCAAATCTAAAGAAGAAGTGCATTATAATAAATTTTGTGAATGGATGAAGCCTCTTTTTCTTCAAATTCCCCTGACTGGTGATATCAAGTTACCTCCTTATTCCAAATATATGAAATATATTGTTACTAATAAAAGAAAAGTTCCTAATGAGGCAATATCTACTGTGCTTGCTAACTACTCTTTCATTGGCAAGATTCCTGAGAAGCTTGGTGATCCAAGTATACCCACCATTCCTTGCTCCATAAAAATTAATTATGTCAAAACCGCCTTATGTGATCTCGGAGCAGGGGTGAGTGTTATGCCCTTTTCTCTTTATAAAAGGCTATGTTTAGATAAGCTAATACCTACAGATATCTCTCTTCAGATGGCTGACAAGTCAACAACCGTCCCGATAGGTATTTGTGAGGATGTTCCCGTTGAAGTTGCTAATTGCTTAATTCTTGCAGATTTTGTTGTGCTTGACATGCCTGAAGATGGGAGCATGTCCATTATTCTTGGTAGACCTTTTCTAAACACCGCAGGTGCCATTATTGATTGAAATAAAGGAAAGGTCACCTTCAACATTGACGATAAAGAACACACGGTGTATTTTCCGAAGAAGATTGACAAAAGGCATGGCCTTAAATCAATAGAGAATATCGAGACCGTGAAGATTGGAGAATGGGATTGTCCTCTACAGGTGCACCACAAATACAAAATCATTATGGTGGGGGCAATGTCTATTAAAGTAAAGGTGCAATGGTCACTTCATAAGAGGTGAGACTTTTTGTTCTATATATTGCCGATTCGTTGGTAAGACTTGATCAACCTTGCTAGTGAGCATGTTTTATATAGGTAAAAAGTAGAGCTTGTTATGTTTTTATTTTCTTTTGCTTTTATTCTCTTTGCTGTACCAATTTTATATGTTTTTGAAGCTTTACAATTCTAATCACTGCTTCAAGTTTTCAGAAAGTTTCGCAGCTTTTTGAACTCCAGAAATTTTTCAACAGTGAAGTTTTCAGAAAAATTCCAGAAAAATTAAAATAAAATTTTCCACGCCGGGAGTGACCCAGAGGTACCTGGGGCTGACCAGGGGGGCTACCACTGGCCCAGGCGTCCATCTGGCGCGGCTAGCCCCCTGCCCGCGCCCATAGGGCGCATGGGGCCCACATGCCCCACGTGCAGGTATTTCTTCTTCCTCCTCCTTCCTTTATCTCCAAAAACACGAGTTCTGCTCCAGCTCTTGCGTTCTTGATGTTCTTGGAGGCGATTTTCGATCTCTCTCTATATCCCACAATTTGAGCTGAGATTTTGAGCAAATACTCCCTGGTATGTAACTCCTCCACCCCTCCAAATAGATTTTTGATTGGTGGCTCCATTTGTGAGTATTTAGTAGTTCTTGGTGTTGTTTAGATGAGATTGTATGCATGTGTAGAAATTTATTTTCCAAGTTTTGATGCAAGTTTATGCCTTTGGTAAGTTAGTAGAGTAGTTTGCCTGAACTCACTTTGTTTAAATCCTTGTTTTTGTGAATTTTCAAAAATTTCAGAAATGAGTTGTAACATCCCAATTTTTACAAATTTGGATGTTAATAGATGATCATGTGCATGTCATGCTGGAGTTTTGCATTATTTGGATTTTATGAATATTTCAAAAAAATCAACTTAAGGCAATTTTATTGGAGAGGATATAATATGACTTATCCCCATTTTAAATAAAGTTGAAAAGTGTTGAAAATATTTTTGTGTGTTTATAAATTGTGTCATAGGAATTATAAATGACTCAAATTTATTTTTGGGATTTTTATAATTTTTATACGGAGTTTATTGCATAAGAGGTATTTATGAAAATTGCATAATAGCTGAAATAGTAATTTCGGCAAAAACAAGTATTTTTATTATTTTATTATATTTTATTTTATTGTGGTGACATTTTTAAAATTCATATTTTATTATTTAAAAATGTTCTGCGTAGTCGGTTGACCAAATAATGTTAAAAAAAAACGGGTATTCGTTTTGTGCCCTCCAGCGGCCCAGACAGCTATTTTACGCCGCGTGCATTCGGGACCGATTCAGACTCAGGAAAAAAATATTTTTTCTGGGTTATAAATAATTTTATTATTTTTCCGATTTTATTTTTTTCCAAACCCTGATTTTTCTTTTCGCGGGACCCACAGCCGAAATCCGCCGCCGCCATCGTTCCGCGTCGCCGGAGTCCCCGCCGCCGCCCCGACCAAGCACCGCCGCCACCGGTACGCCGCCACCCCGTCCTCCGCGTCTCGAAGCACCGCCGCTTCCTCCTCACGCGCGGCCACTCGCGCGCCTCGCGCGCAGCCGCGCCGCCACCGCCTGCCAGAGCCGCCGGTTCGCCCCCAGCCGTTGGATCTAGATACAACGGTCCATAACAGATCGGGCCGGGTTTTTTTAGGGTTAGGATTTTTTCGTCGGTTAACCGCGGTTATCTAAATAGCGGACGTTTTCCGGATTAGTCACCGGAGTGGACGCCGTTCGCTCCGTAGCCGAGGACCTGTTCGCGGCAGAAAAGTTATTTTATTTACGATTAGGCCCTTTTTCACAGATTTCATCCTAGAATGGTATTCTCTATATCTTTTAAACCGTAGCTCCGTTGCGACCGTAGTGAAGTTTAGTTTACAGTAGGATGCACTCTTCACTGTTACAATTTTCGAAGTAGAATTTTGTACAGTTTTAAATTCAAACTTCCGGTGACCGTATCTTTTATACGGTGTATCCGTTTTCGCCGATTCCAGTTGCGTTGGGATCGTGGTGACTTGTAGTTATCGTTTAGCTACTGTTTAGTTGGTTTATTGCTGTTCATTTGATTCTTTTACTGTTGCATTGTTTATGTGTTGCATGTGTATTGAATGCATTATTGTTGATCGTGTAGATTGTCTGGAGTGCAGAAAGGATCAGAAATAAGTGTTAGAGTACTTCAACACCGTTCAAGGTAAGTTTCACTTTTGGTTGTGCTTCACTTTTGATTATGCACATACTATGTTCCTATGCATGTGAATCTCGTTATGTTATGATGAAACCTGGTAGGAAGCCACATGTTTTGATTGATCAGTATATCCAACGTTGTTATGTTTTAGTATTTCTTGTGCTATGTGATTATATGCTTACTGTTGCAATGATAATCATGGGGGGAATTATTGTGTTATTCAAGTGTTGTGACAACATTATTATTAGAAAAATAGTAACTTGCGATTGAGGTACTGTAGAGTGGTATTGCATCCTGAGGGCTCTGTAATATTCACGTACGATAGTTTGTGTGGCATTTCACCCTGAGGGCTCTGCAATGTTCACTTGGTGTCTAGGTAGTTGGCACTGTATCCTTAGGGCTCTACAGTGTTCACGATAGGGTGATGTTGCATCCTGAGGGCTCTGTAACAGTCACGAATGTGTTTGTAGCAGCATCGTATCCTGAGGGCTCTATGATGTCCACGAATAGGAGGTACGTGTGCAATTGTATCCTGAGGGCTCTCATGGCTGCCATTAGAAATCCTATGATCCTGAGGGCTCTCATAGGCGGTTTTGTTAGATATTGTCCTTTGTGGGTTGATATTAACCTGAGATGATAAAAAGTTGAGAAGTAAGTAGAAGTAGATGAATATCAACTTTATGTACAACAAACCAAGCTTGATTCATGCTCTTTTTTTGAAATTAGTTGTAGGATTGCTTTATCACTTGTGTTACTTGCCGTACAAATCAGATGTACTGACCCGTGTTTGGGCTGTAACCTTCGTGTTGCAGGTTTCTCAGAAGATTAGTGTGTTATGATAGGGTTGCGAGTCTACACTCAGCATGTCTCTTGTGGATGTTGGTGGGACTCCTCGCTACTAGTTTTCTTCCGCTATAGTTATATTGAATAAGATAGCCTTGAGCTATGCAAGTTGTCATTTGTTTCAAATTATGGATCATACGATGTAATAATGATGCACTTGTTCTTTGATATACATCTATTATACTGTGTGTGATAGCGAGTTCGATCCAGGGACTAGCGCTTGATCACAGAGACTCCGATTCTATGTGAACTGGGTCGTTACAGATGGTATCAGAGCAGTGTGTTGACTGTAGATCGTAGCCCTAGAAAATGGATTAGAAAAGCCGTAGGAGTGAAAATTCTACTTTGCAACTTTTTCCTACTTATTAGGCCTTACTCTCGTATTCATACCTTCATTCATTGTTTACTATCTTCTATTTTAAATTATAGATGACCCTTGTAGTCATATTAGTGTTATATGAGAAAGTTTAGTTGGCAGACCACCATTTTTTAGATAATTTATCGTTATGTGTCTAGTTGATATTAGGATTGTTTGTGCTTGTGTGGCTTGTGTGTTTGCTGGAGCTTGATTGTTATTGTGTGCTTATGGGTAGTGATTCCCCTTAGACCTTTTCTTTCTAAACCTTACCTCTGCTCACCCACCAGATGCCGCCGAGACGTGATCCTACGGGCAATGGGAACAACAACAATGAAGTTCCAGCTTACATGCAACATTTACTTCAAGGACAAGCTCAGTTGATCCAGTTGCTCACTCAGAATATGGGCAACAACAACAATGCACCACCACCACCACCACCACCACCTGTGGACACGCTTGCGAGGTTCTTGAGGCTGAATCCTCAGAGGTTCTCTAGCACTCCTGAACCCATTGTGGCGGATGACTAGCTTCGTTCAGTGAGCCGGAACATGGAGACAGTTGGTTGTACTGATGCATAGAGGGTGAGGTTTGCCTCACATTTGCTGGAAGGTCCTGCCGCTGCATGGTGGGACAACTACTTGGTGACTTATCCCATCGACACCATCACTTGGGCGCAGTTTCAGGCTGCTTTTTGCGCCGCACATGTCTCTGCAGGCGCCATGTCTTTGAAGAAGAAGGAGTTCCGCAATTTGCGCCAGGGAGGTCGCACAGTAGCGGAGTATGTGGAGGAATTCAACAAGCTCGCCCGCTATGTTCCAAATGATGTCAACACGGATGCAGCCAGGCAGGAGAAGTTCTTGCAGGGTCTCAACGATGAGTCGGAAGTTCAGTTGACTGTGGACACCTTTGCAAATTGTTAGGAGCTTATTGATAGGGCTATTGTACTTGAGGGAAAGCACCACGCCATAGAAAATCGCAAAAGGAAATACAAAAACAACAATGACAAGTATAACTCAGGAGCTCAGCAGAAGCCTCGTACTACATCAACATACCCTGATGTGCATAATGAACAGGGTAAGCACAATGGCCATGGATATAACTCAAATGGAGGGGACGCCAATCAACCACACACCCCTTCAACGCACAGGAGGGATATGAGGAAATTAGTCTGTTTCAATTGTGAGAGGCCTGGACATTATGCAAGAGACTGCACTGAACCAGCTAGTGGGAATGGGTATTCTGGAGAAAAGAAGCCTGATCTTTTTGAAATAGAGCATGTGAATCATGTAAATGTGGGGAAATCTGGACAGAAGAGGTGTGGTCATGTGGAGAGAGGTCATGTGAATTACGTCGATGTGGGAAGTTTCAATAAAACACCAGACTTGGAATCCGGTAAGATTCTAATCAAGTCCCAGTATTGTGGTCATTCCTTACAGTAATGGTGCATCACATTGCTCATATCAAGTTGAAAAGAAGCATGGAATTTCCATAAGGGGTTGATTTTGGATTTCTCTAGATACCAATCTTTAACAATTGCTAGCCAACTCGAATCTCGAGGACGAGATTCATTTTAAGGGGGGTAGATTTGTAACATCCCATTTTTTACAAATTTGGATGTTAATAGATCATCATGTGCATGTCATGCTGGAGTTTTGCATTATTCGGATTTTATGAATATTTAAAAAAAATTCAACTTAAGGCAATTTTATTGGAGAGGATATAATATGACTTATCCCCATTTTAAATAAAGTTGAAACGTGTTGAAAATATTTTTGTGTGTTTATAAACTGTGTCATAGGAATTATAAATGACTCAAATTTATTTTTGGGATTTTTATAATTTTTATACGGAGTTTATTGCATAAGAGGTATTTATGAAAATTGCATAATAGCTGAAATAGTAATTTTGGCGAAAACAATTATTTTCATTATTTTATTTTATTGTGGTGACATTTTTAAAATTCGTATTTTATTATTTAAAAATGTTCTGCTTGACCAAATAAATTATTTTTCAAAAACGGGTTTTTGTTTCGTGCCTTCCAGCGGCCCAGACGGCTATTTTACGCCGCGTGCGTCCGGGTTCGATTTGGACTCAGGAAAAAAAATCTTGGTTATAAATAATTTTCGTATTTTTCCGATTTTATTTTTTCCAATCCCTAATTTTTCTTTTCGCGGGACCCGCAGCCGAAATCCGCCGCTGCGGTCGATCTGCGCCGCCGGAGTCCTCGCCGCCGCCCCGGCCAAGCACCGCCGCCCCGGCCAAGCACCGCCGCCACCGGTACGCCGCCACCCCGTCCTGCGCGCCTCGAAGCGCCGTCGCCGCCTCCTCACGGGCGACCACTCGCGCGCCTCGCTCGCAGCCGCGCCGCCGGGTCGCGCTGCCGCCGCCGGCCGTGCACCGCCGCAGCCGCGGGCCGCCATCGCCCACTGGAGCCACCGGTTTCGCCGCCGCTCGCCCCCGGCCGTTGGATCTAGATCCAACGGTCCATAACAGATCGGGCCGATTTTTTTAGGGTTAGGGTTTTTTCGCCGGTTAACCGCGGTTATCTAAATAGCGGACGTTCGCCGGATTAGTCACCGGAGTGGACGCCGTTCGCTCCGTAGCCGAGGACCTGTTCGCGGCAGAAAAATTATTTTATTTACGATTAGGCCCTTTTTCACAGATTTCACCCTAGAACGGTATTCGCTATATCTTTTAAACCGTAGCTCCGTTTTAGGTGATTCTTTTTGCGTTGCGACCGTAGTGAAGTCTAGTTTACAATAGGATGCACTTTGCACTGTTACAATTTTCGAATTTGAATTTTGTAAAGATTTAAATTCAAACTTCCGGTGACCGTATCTTTTATACGGTGTATCCGTTTTCGCCGATTCCAGTTGCGTTGGGATCGTGGTGACTTGTAGTTATCGTTTAGCTAGTGTTTAGTCTGTTTTATTGCTTTTCATTTGATTCTTTTACTGTTGCATTGTTTATGTGTTGCATGTGTATTAAATGCATTATTGTTGATCGTGTAGATTGTCTAGAGTGCAGAAAGGATCAGAAATAAGTGTTAAAGTACTTCAACACCGTTCAAGGCAAGTTTCACTTTTGGTTGTGCTTCACGTTTGATTATGCACATACTATGTTTCTATGCATGTGAAGGTCGTTATGTTATGATCAAACATGGTAGGATAACCACATGTTTCGATTGATCAGTATATCCAACGTTGTTATGTTTTAGTATTTCTTGTGCTATGTGATTATATGCTTTCTGTTGCAATGATAATCATGGGGGGAATTATTGTGTTATTCAAGTGTTGTGGCAACATTATTATTAGAAAAATAGTAACTTGCAATTGAGGTACTGTAGAGTGGTATTGCATCCTGAGGGCTCTGTAATATTCACGTACGATTGTTTGTGTGGCATTGCACCCTGAGGGATCTGCAATGTTCACTTGGTGTCTAGGTAGTTTTCACTGTATCCTGAGGGCTCTACAGTGTTCACGATAGGGTGATGTTGCATCTTGAGGGCTCTGTGACAGTCACGAATGTGTTTGTAGTCACTACAAGAAATATGCTAACTTGTGACCCTACATATTGGTCACTGAAAGGTCATTGTTCTTCATTTGTGACCTTTTTGTGACCGAAACCAGTTGGTCAAAAGCTAAGGGTCGCAAAGCGGACAATGTGACCTTTTTTCTGAAATGGTCATAGATGATTATGACCAAACCGAAGGTCGTAGATGTTGTGACCAATTGGTTTGGTTATTGGCTTATTGGTCAGTCCACGTCAGATCCAACGTGGCAAGCCGACGTGGCAAACTTATATGGGCCAGAATCAGCCCGGTCCAATTCAATCGCTTATATGGGCCAAGCCTAGTAATTTAGTCCATTTATTCAGTCAATTTTGGTCAGTTACATGGGCCAAGCCTAATAATTTTACAATTTTCATTTCAGTCTATTTACAAGATGGCCCCACATGTCAGTTTTCTTTTGTTTCTTTTAAATTGTAAATATGGTCCTAATAGTTGGTATTTATTGTTTAGGTCCCACTTGTCAGTTCTCTATTTACGTAATTACCAATAATTTGATTTAAACTAAGCCAACAACACATAATGTTTCATAGAACAGCCAAACAAAGCACTTTACAATTACAATCATGCTCAGTACAAATCTGGCATTCAACTAGATAAATACAACTTATTATACACATAACTAGCCCTAGTGAGCTAGAACACATTGTTGGGTGCATGTTTTCTTCGGGATTTTTCCTCCTGAACCTCACCAACTTTTGACGGATGAAGGCCAGCATCCGCATCTGCAACTAATAAAGAAGAAAAGTTCAGAACAAAATCAAGTGAATTTGTGCATATAACACTCTCATAACAGTGAAAAAATATTACAATAAAAAAGAGTGCTCAGAACAAGAAAACAGAGGCATATCTTTGAGTGATTTTCCACTTTCGAATAGGGAATAAATGTCGGGACCCGGGGTTAGCGTATGCAAGTCCCACTACGACATAGTCATATGGAGAGCCGAGAACCGTACCCACTTGTCTAAGCAGACAAGGCCAAGCACAGAACGTTCTCGGAAAGCATCGTACGTGAGGGGCATCCCATCCAGGCCGGATGATGAACTGAGATGGGTCCTCATCATCCGCACACAAGTCTAAATGATATGGGTGATGAACTCCCATATTCACAGACAAGTCGCCTCAACCATACTATTGACTATCTCATAACTCTTACATAGACTTACTCCAGCCCGATCACTTAGTCGGGGTCTAGGGCGGGCTCGATCATACAACAAAGTGTGCACGAGAAAGAGTCTCGAAAAATCGCATCGCGATGCCCCAAGCTACGCACATCTAAGGGACACTTGGTGTATAAAAGACCGCGAGCCAGATCACTACTAAGGTCTCGAAAACCCATACAAAGACATGCATGTTAAAAACATACACGCAGCACACATGCCTTGTATGAACAGCAGGTATCATTGCAATTCTCTACAAAGTATACATTTTATTGGTAACTCTCACAGAGTGCACACAGAGATCACAAGCATGTGATCCAACATTACAACAAGCAAGCGGAAGCAAAGTAGGTCTGAGTACGGACAAGTTTAACAAATGGCTTAAGAAGCCTTATTTAAACACAAGCCCTCCACGAGGGAACCAGTCGTCTGACTGGGACTACACTAGCTTGGTCTTCAGTCGTCAAGCTCGAGGAAGAATCCACCTTCGGGGTCAGTGGGTTCATCTAAAACATAGAATAAGCAAACGTGAGTACAAAGTCGTACTCAGCAAGACTTACATAGGAGCTATACTACTCATGCACATGTATCAAGGTAAAGGGAGGTGGGGTTCATTTGCAGAAGTGCCAGCTTTGACTTGGCTAGTCCTGAACTACGAGTACCAGACTTGAGGTAAGAAGCGTACACAAGTCCACTACATCTCCAACCAATTACACCACTATGGTGCCTTCCTGGACTTCCCCACGAGAAAGCACGCCATAGCACTCACACTTATCTTGGTAATTTTTATGAGTATCCAGTTCAAGTTGTCTAATAATCAAGCTAAGATTTCCAAGCAGTCCCTTAACCGCGGACGCAGCTATTCGAATAGTTTTGTTAACCCTGCAAGGGTGTACCACTACACACACATGATCATCAGTTATCGCCTTTGTACTCGACACCGTTCAAGGGGTGTCGGCGAGGATGCTCACCACAACTATTACCTCATAGCAGATCTAGTCCATGAAAGCCGCCTATCTGGGTTGGCTACCACTATCGCGAACCCGGCCGGTTTACTGAAGTGGACCCAGATGATGTGTGCGTGGTGCATAAGCCGGTCTCGGTTGAGCCGTTCTCTCACTTAGCAGCCAGGCCACAAACCTACCAGAACTGCGAACTAATGCGACATCTGGACATCGAAAGGAATGAGTTAATAGGTTGAGAGGGGTCAGTGAGCCCAATGTGTGGTTGTACTCTTCATCTTGGATCACCACACAAGAACTCGGACTTAGGGCGTGATACATCCAAAACGTATCTATAATTTCTGCTTGCTCCATGCATGTTTTGGGTGATATTGCTATGATCTAGATACACTTTCATACACTTTTGATCATATTTTGACTAACCTATTAACTCAGTGCACCCCAGTGCCAGTTCCTGTTTTCTGCTGTTTTTCTATTTCAGTTTTCCCCCATATAAAAAGTGCCAGAAAAATTCGGGAAAATTCAGATAAAAAATCAGCGTGACGGAAGCTTCGAGAAGAGTCCGGGAGGGGCCAGAGGGGAGCCAGGGGGGCCCAGGCGGCCACCCGGCGCGGCCCCACCCATGGCCGCGCCAGGGGGGTGCCTGGGGCCCCTGGCCCACCTCTGGCTGCCCCCTTTCGCCTATTTATCCCCCTTCACGGGAAAACCCCCAGGAGAGAACCCTATTCCGCGAACTCGCCTCTGTTCCGCCGCCGCCGCGCTTCCGAAGATCGGGAGCACCAGAAGACCTTTTCCCGGCACCCTGCCGGAGGGAGGATTAACCTCCGGGAGTCTCCTCTCCACCATGGATGCTCCCCAGATGTCTTGTGAGTAGTTTTCCTTGGACCATGGGTCCGTTATCAGTAGCTATGTGATGTTCTCCTCCCCTCTTTGATCTTCATTATTTAGACCTCGTGAGATGCCCTACATGATCGAGGCACCTTTGTAATATTTCTACAATTGCTATGTTGAGTTTGATCGAATCTGATGGATTATGAGATTATGTTCAGATTGTGATAGAGTAATATATTTGGTTTCTATCTTTTATATTTTTGTTCCTAAGTAATTCTTCCATGTTCTCCGTTGCTGTTTATTGTTTTGGCCAAGTAGTAGGTAGTGACTCCAACAGGGAGCGTTGTGCTAGATTATGGGTTCATGCCTCCTCGATGACATGCTTGAGGGACAGAAACATGAGTCTAGGGGGTGTGCTGTTGCCACAAGGGGGAAAACAACGGTGCTTGTGACCACGGTCACAAGGATTGTTTACTTTACGCAAAGTTCTTTTATTGCAGTTGTCTGTTGCTTTGGGTTTACACTTTGGGTGGGGCTCGCAACTTAATACCAGCGAGATGTTCTGGATAGATATCTCAAGGTGGATGATTAGTAGTAGATGCAGATGGATTTCGGTCTACTTATTTTGGCGTACTGCCCATGCTTTTGAACCTCTTCCTTTCTTTTGTAGCATAGTTAGCATTGCGGTGCGTTCATAATCCTGTCAATTGCCCTTCTGTAATTTGTTTACCTCGCATAGCAGTTTTATCGTCTTTTGGGAGAGAGACATCACTAGCGAACGTCACGTATCCCGGTCCATATCCTCATTACTGTTTCCAAGCTATCTTTACTTTTCTGCTTTTACTTGCTATCATTATCACTTGTGTTTTACCCTTTGTGAACAACAAGACCGAAGAGATTGAAAACCTCTCTGAACTTCGTTGGGAACAAAGTTATCTGTGTCTGTGTGCAGGTTCACGTCAGTCGCGCCGCTGACACCTACTTATCATATTCGGAGTCCTATGGGAGACAAGCCTTGGTATCTTCACCGAGGGAAACTCGCTGTTACACTACATCACGCCTTCCACTTGGGGCTCACCAACGAAGGGCGGGAAGCCGCTTAGCAAGAGAATTTCTGGCGCCGTTGCCGGGGACTCCGAGTGCTAAGATAGGGGAGTTGCACACTATCCTTTACCTTTGTTTTTTAGTCTTGTTAGTTTACCTTTCAGTTTTTATCTTTGTGTCCTTTATCAAAAATCAAAAAATATATAGTATGTCTAGTTCCTTACTTGCCAATCAATGTGTAACTTCTTTGAAACTAGATCTTATTGGCATGGAGGATTCACCGAGGATCAACAAGAATATTACAAGGAATACCGCTTGTCTCAAAAAGGGATACACTTATGGAGACTCATACATCAATCGTATGAGTATGCTAAAAACTTGTGCTCAATATATAATATATCTTTCTGCAATGATGAATCTTGTTGCTTTATGAGGCACAAACACCTTGCTTTATAATGTGAGTACAATGAGGATGAAACCTTAGCTTCTTATGCTAAGGGAAATTATGATTTTTATGATGCAGAACAAATAGAAGAATTTGTTGCTCTTAAGGGTGCCTATGAAATTACTTCTTTTCTTGAAGATATTGATGATGCCCCTTACAAATCTGAGAGTTTTGCTATACTTAACTATTGTTTGGAAAATTATGATGCAAATTATTATATTACTGATCATCTTGAGAGAATCTCTCCCCCAAAGTAAGAGACTAATGTTTTGCAGGACTCTATTGAAGAAGAAATTACTGAACCTGAAAGCTCTTTGGATGATGAAGAGGAGGAGAGTGACGAACAAAAGGAGGAAGAATGGAGCCATCCATGTCTACCTTCTAATGAGAGTAACTCTTTGACTCTTACCTTATGTGAGTATTATGATCCTATGGATTCTTTTGAAATATCCCTTTTTGATGAAGTTGATGCCTTCTATGCTTATGGCCGTGATGCCACTATGGATGATGCTTACGGAGATGAACTTGCTATAGTTCCTCATGTTAAGCATGAAATTTTTTCTATCGCACCCACACTTGAGTGTCCTATTATCCTTTTAAAATCTCCAACTCCGGAGAATTTTCCTCTTATCAAAGCTCAATGTGATGGGTTGCATTTATCTTATGATCCTAAAAACCGTGTTGAAAACAATACACATGTGCTTGTAGGTCATGAAAAATATGATTTATATGATAGTTACATTCTTGATGTTGTTCATGATACTACTGAAAATTATTTCGAGAGAGGTAAGTTTGATTGTAGAAACTTCCATATTACTAAAACGCCTCTCTTCATGTTGAAAGTTTTGAAGTTGTTCTTTTTCGACCTTCCTATGCATGTCACTTTGTGCTTCTTTGATTTATTTGCTTACAAGATGCCTATGCATAGGAAGTGGGTTAGGCTTAAATCTGTTTCATATTTTCTTCTTGATGCTCTCTTTTGCTTCAAAATTCTTATTCTTGCGAGAGCATCTTCCATAATCTTTAAGCCTAGCTAATGGCTCTAAAGAAGCGCTTTCGGGAGGCAGCCCGCAACGAATTTAGGTTTTTCTTTTTGCTTTTGTTGTGTCTTGATGATTGTTACTACTGTAGCAACATCATTGTATCTTTATTTTTCAGCTTTGTGCCAAGTTATAGCCTCTTATGGCAAGGGAAGTAAAAGTTGTAACATGCTGTCCAGAAAACAGATTCTGTCCTCGTGACCAGAAAAATTCCAGAAAACTCCCAGTTCATCTTTTTGAGCTGAGTTTTTTACACAGTATGCTCTATACAATTACGAAACTTCCGTATGTTCTGAGTTTTTTGATTTGAGTTTCAGAAGTGCCCCTAAAAAATTCTTTACTATCTGATATTCTGTTTTTCACAGATTCTGCCACGTTTTGTCTCTCCTTACTTTTGCAAACCTTAAGCTTGCTTTTTCTTTGAAAAACTTTTTGGCACTCTTGAGAAGCAGTAGCTCTTCAAGTTTATCTTTATATCCAATGGAGAAAAATTATTTATTAAGGGTACTAACCTCTCTAATCAGCTTATGATGAGTTATGTATGAAGGAGTTTTCAAGTGTGCGATGGAAGAAGATCCAGGAGTGTCAAGCGCTCAAGCTTGGGGATGCCCCCATGCATCCCCAACAAATATTCAAGAAGACTCAAGCGTCTAAGATTGGGAATTCCCCCGTGCATCCCCTTCTCCATCAACAAATCACCAGTTCATCCTTCGTCTCACTATATTTTTGTCACTTCATGTGTTATGTGCTATGCTTGGAGCGTCTCGCTCTTAGGTTTTGTTTTTAGTTTTCTTTAGCTTTGCTTGCTGTTCATAAAAAGTTAGATCCTTTCTTACTTTGTGTGGGAGAGAAACACACTCCACTTTCAAAATCTAGAACACATCATAGGATTCTTCATGCCTATCTTTTTGCTGTTGTGTGTTCTTTATCTTTTCATAGCTACTGCCATGTTTAGTTTTAGTCTTAGTTTTTCTTTAGCAAGAGCCTTGGCTTTTGTTTAGTTTGTTGCTGGAACTCTTTTTAGTTTTCATGTTTATCTTGTTAAAGAGAGTTGGTTGTTGCACTGATTTGTGTTTTGTCTTGAAAGTAGGTGATTGAGGTTGCTATTTAATTTTAGTAGTAGCTTGCAATAGTTTTGAAGTATTGATGTGAGTAATGTTTGAACTTTTGGTGTCAAGAGCTCTAGCCTATTAGTGATAGGTGTCGTATTTTGGGCAATCCGTGTTTATTTTCAAAACCTACAAAACTAGTTGAGAACTCTAGCTACTAGATGGATCCCTACTCTTCTGAGGGGTCGAATATTAGAGTACACTGACGTACCATGAGTCGAGGATGCGCAAGGATAACCAAACCCCCATACACTCCTCCTCGGGGTACTTGTCTCTTTGTGAACATCCTCATTAGATTGAGAGTTACCAATAATAAGTTAATGAGTTCTTCGGACTAATGTAAGTATTGAGAGTTGACACTTCCACCTTCCCATATTTTGCTAGCCTTTCCTGTGCCATGCATTGCCTTCTTCTCACTCCGAGAGTTGGTGTCCACCTTCGCCGGTACATCCAAACCCTTGGCATGATACGCTTTGTCATCATAAGCCTCCCTTTATCCTTCCTCAAAACAGCCACCATACCTACCTATCAAGGCATTTCCATAGCCTTTCCGAGTTATATTGCCATGCAACTTCCACCTCTTCATGACTTGATCTTCATGTCATACATGTTCCTGCTACACTGGCAGAAGCATACATTGCATACATCATGTTAGTTACATATTCTTTATGATTTTGAGTACCTTGTAAAGTGTGAAAGATCTCCTTTACCTTCTTGTAAAATAGAGTGTTGCCCTTAAGTGAGGAAAAGATCCCGAAGTGGACACATTAAAAGATCCCAAAGAGGACAAATGAGAGTTAAATAGAAAGAGCCATTGAGGCCACCAAAAAATACAAAAAATAGAAAAAAGAGAAAAAGAAATAAAAAGAGAGAAAGGGGCAACACTACTATCCTTTTGAGAGATCCACACTAGTACTTCCTCTATATCCTTGTACTCCATAGAGATGATCTTTATGCATATAGTTGGAGAGCTTCCTAGCTCGTATGTACACCCGTTGCATGGCAATCCCTACTCCTCACATCATATCTATTATTTGGCATCTCTTGCCTATGATTGTCCTCATTGATGTGAGCCTTTCTCATCCTTTTTGTCTTCCTCCTCCACCATATTTTTCTCTTTGCCATCCTAAGTGTCAACTTTCGTGCTTACGCTCATCCATTGCATGAGTGATCAAAATATTGAAAAGGAGTGGATCAAATTGAATTGTACCTGACTAGTGGTCTGGGGACAAGTCAAGATAAGATTCCAAAGAAGACCAAGTGTGACACTTTAGTAGATTGAGTTCTCAACAAAATACTTTTTCTCGTATTCCCTATCCCCTTTTTTGCACGCAAACGCCATTTGGTGACATTCGAGTCACGGACAGCGAGAGCTCTTGCACCTTTTGTTCTTTTGTTACTTGTTTCAATGCTAATATAGACTCTTGCATGTTATGACTTGAATTGAATCTCTAACCTTGCTTGCTTTACTTTTCAAAGTTCTTTTATGGTTGCTAGCATGTCACCACAGAAATTATGCTTGTTATCATTTACCTACTCGAGGACGAGCATGAATTAAGCTTGGGGATGTTGATATGTCCAAAACGTATCTATAATTTCTGCTTGCTCCATGCATGTTTTGGGTGATATTGCTATGATCTAGATACACTTTCATACACTTTTGCTCATATTTGGACTAACCTATTAACTCAGTGCACCCCAGTGCCAGTTCCTGTTTTCTGTTGTTTTTCTATTTCAATTTTCCCCCATATAAAAAGTGCCAGAAAAATTTGGGAAAATTCAGATAAAAAATCAGCGTGACGGAAGCTTCGAGAAGAGCCCGGGAGGGGCCAGAGGGGAGCCAGGGGGCCCCAGGCGGCCACCCGGCGCGGCCCCACCCCTGGCCACACCAGGGGGGCGCCTGGGGCCCCTGGCCCACCTCTGGCTACCCCCTTTCGCCTATTTATCCCCCGTCACGGGAAAACCCCCAGGAGAGAACCCTATTCCGTGAACTCGCCTCTGTTCCGCCGCCGCCGCGCTTCCGAATATCGGGAGCACCAGAAGGCCTCTTCCCGGCACCCTGCCGGAGGGAGGATTGACCTCCGGGAGTCTCCTCTCCACCATGGATGCTCCCCGGATGTCTTGTGAGTAGTTTTCCTTGGACCATGGGTCCGTGATCAGTAGCTATGTGATGTTCTCCTCCCCTCTTTGATCTTCATTGTTTAGACCTCGTGAGCTGCCCTACATGATCGAGGCACCTTTGTAATATTTCTGCAATTGCTATGTTGAGTTTGATCGGATCTGATGGATTATGAGATTATGTTCAGATTGTGATAGAGTAATATATTTGGTTTCTATCTTTTGTATTTTTGTTCCCAAGTAATTCTTGCATGTTCTCCGTTGCTGTTTATTGCTTTGGCCAAGTAGTAGGTAGTGACTCCAAGAGGGAGCGTTGTGCTAGATTGTGGGTTCATGCCTCCCCGATGACATGCTTGAGTGACAGAAACATGAGTCTAGGGGGTGTGCTATTGCCACAAGGGGGAAAACAACGGTGCTTGTGACCACGGTCACAAGGATTGTTTACTTTACGCGAAGTTCTTTTATTGCAGTTGTCTGTTGCTTTGGGTTTACACTTTGGGTGGGGCTCGCAACTTAATACCAGCGAGATGTTCTGGATAGATATCTCAAGTTGGATGATTAGTTGTAGATGCAGATGGATTTCGGTCTACTTATTTTGGCGTACTGCCCGTGCTTTTGAACCTCTTCCTTTCTTTTGTAGCATAGTTAGCATTGCGGTGCGTTCATAATCCTGTCAATCGCCCTTCTGTAATTTTTTTACCTCGCATAGCAGTTTTATCGTCTTTTGGGAGAGAGACATCACTAGCGAACGTCACGTATCCCGGTCCATATCCTCATTACTGTTTCCAAGCTATCTTTACTTTTCTGCTTTCACTTGCTATCATTATCACTTGTGTTTTACCCTTTGTGAACAATAAGACCGGAGAGATTGAAAACCTCTCTGAACTTCGTTGGGAACAAAGTTATCTGTGTCTGTGTGCAGGTCCACGTCAGTCGTGCCGCTGACACCTACTTATCAAATCCGGAGTCCTACGGGAGACAAACCTTGGTATCTTCACCGAGGGAAACTCGCTGCTACACTGGATCACGCCTGCCACTTGGGGCTCACCAACGAAGGGCGGGAAGCCGCTTAGCAAGAGAATTTCTGGCGCCGTTGCCGGGGACTCCGAGTGCTAAGATAGGGGAGTTGCACACTACCCTTTACCTTTGTTTTTTAGTCTTGTTAGTTTACCTTTCAGTTTTTATCTTTGTGTCCTTTATCAAAAAAATAAATATGTATAGTATGTCTAGTTCCTTACCATCCAATCAATGTCTAACTTCTTTGAAACTAGATCTTATTGGCATGGAGGATTCACCGAGGATCAACAAGAATATTACAAGGAATACCGATTGTCTCAAAAAGGGATACACTTATGGAGACTCATATATCAGTCGTATGAGTATGCTAAAAACTTGTGCTCAATATATAATATATCTTTCTGCAGGGATGAATCTTGTTGCTACGCACATCTAAGGGCCACTTGGTGTATAAAAGACCGCCAGCCAGATCACAACTAAGGTCTCGAAAACCCGTACAAAGACATGCATGTTATAAAAATACACGCAACACACATGCCTTGTATGAACAGCAGGTATCATTGCAATTCTCTACAAAGTATACATTTTATTGATAACTCTCACAGAGTGCACACAGAGATCACAAGCATGTGATCCAACATTACAACAAGCAAGCGGAAGCAAAGTAGGTCTGAGTACAGACAAGTTTAACAAATGGCTTAAGAAGCCTTATTTAAACACAAGCCCTCCACGAGGAACCAGTCGTCTGACTGGGACTACACTAGCTTGGTCTTCAGTCGTCGAGCTCGAGGAAGAATCCACCTTCGGGGTCAATGGGTTCATATAAAACATAGAATAAGCAAACGTGAGTACAAAGTCGTACTCAGCAAGACTTACATAGGAGCTATACTACTCATGCACATGTATCAAGGTAAAGGGAGGTGGGGTTCATTTGCAGAAGTGCCATCTTTGACTCGGCTAGTCCTGAACTACGAGTACCAGACTTGAGGTAAGAAGCGTACACGAGTCCACTACATCTCCAACCAATTACACCACTATGGTGCCTTCCTCGACTTCCCCACGAGAAAGCACACCATAGCACTCACACTTATCTTGGTAAGTTTTATGAGTATCCAGTTCAAGTTGTCTAATAATCAAGCTAAGCTTTCCAAGCAGTCCCTTAACCGCGGACGCGGCTATTCGAATAGTTTTCCTAACCCTGCAGGGATGTACCGCTACACACACATGATCATCCGTTACCGCCTTTGTACTCGACACCGTTCAAGGGGTGTCGGCGAGGATGCTCACCACAACTGTTACCTCATAGCCGATCTAGTCCATGAAAGCCGCCTATCTGGGTTGGCTACCACTATCGTGAACCCGGCCGGTTTACCGAAGTGGACCCAGATGATGTGTGTGTGGTGCATAAGCCGGTCTCGGTTGAGCCATTCTCTCACTTAGCAGCCAGGCCACAAACCTACCAGAACTCCGAACTACTGCGACATCTGGACATCGAAAGGGATGATTTAATAGGTTAAGAGGGGTCAGTGAGCCCAATGTGTGGTTGTACTCTTCATCTTGGATCACCACACAAGAACTCGGACTTAGGGCAGTGTTCAACGGGACAACCTACTGTGTACTCCTACACATCCTCTCATCGTTCACCTTGTATTAGGGTAGATTCACCAACACATTTCCACCATCATGAACATGATTGCTACCATCCCGACTCACATAACAGTATCATCATTGTAACACTCTAAGCATGCAATAAGCAGTAACAATTGCAGGGGCCACATGATATAAACCAACTCCTACATTTTCTAGGATTGTGGTTTGCTTACTACTGTGACAAATGATAGGTCATGCAAAGGAATGGGTTCATCTATGCGGTAGAAACGTAGCATGGTAATCATCCTATACAATGCATAAGTGAGACATGAGAGGGAAGTGGGATTTTATCGACATGATCAATGGGGGTTTGCTTGCCTTGCTGACGAGGTTCGGTATCGGGGTCTTCAACGAAGGGGGCAGCCTCCTGTTCCGGTTCCACTTCTACTCGACAAACAACAAACAAGGAAGCAATATAAATACAACGCACAATCACATGGTGGAAGGTTGAAACTTGATGTATATGCTTCTGATGTGTGAGGCAATTCCATTTAAATGAAGTACATTGCAAAGGTTTTGCAAATTCAAACTCCATTTTGAATTTAAAAGGAATCCATATGCATTGTTCTCACTGTCCCCCCATTTTAAAATGGTCAAACATGAAAAAAGTGCATATTCAGAATCCTTGCATTTTTTTGATAATTTTAGACATATTATTTGCTATATTTGGAGTTAGTATGAATATTCTATAATTTTCCAAAGATTTAATCAATTTTTGGTTTTTCTGGAATTTAAATAAATCAATTTAAACAGTTATTGCGTCAGGCTGACGTAGTGTGACGTGGGGGGGGGGCTGACGTGTGGGTCCAGCTTGTCAGTGGGAGGGGTTATTTTAAGCTGTTGTTTAAATTAAACCGTGGTTAATTATGGACCTAGGCCGAGTGGTCAGTGGCCCAGGGGGGGAATTAGGAGGGGGTTAGCTTGGGGTTAGGGTCTAATGGCGCCGCCGGCTCGGGACTCGCCGGAGTTCTCGCCGGAGTTGCTCGGGATCTTGATTTAGCGCACGAGAGAGGGAATGGAGAGCAGGGTTAGGTTCCTGGAGCTCCCGCACGTCGAACGGAGGTGGTTGGGGGTCATGGGGTGGACCAGAGGGACGACGACATTTGCTCCGGCGGAAACAGAAGTACGGCGAGGACGTCGACGGAGCTAGGGGGCACGGTTTGAGGTGAGCTTTGGCGCGTTCGAAAGCTAGAGCTCCCGTGAGTCAAACGCGCGCATTGGGCGCTGTGAGGAGCACGAGGGAGAGCTCTAGCTCAACCATGGCCGCGAGCTTGCTCGGCTCCCATGGTGGATCCGGCTACAGCCGCGGGGAAGGTTCGGGACAAGAGGGGTTTTGCGCGGTAGCTCACCCTGAGTCGAACGGAAGCGACGGCTTGGTCGGGGAGGCTTCAACGGCGGCGAATCGACGGCGGCGAGATCGCGGGTCCAGCGAGAGGTTGACGAAGATGGCATCGGCTCGGGGAGGAATTAGGGCTCCAGCTTTTGCGTGAAGACGAAGTCGAGGGCGACGAACACAATGGACTTGCTGGTTAGAGCTCTAGGGCACGGCGGCCGCGGATTCCATGGCTGCGCGCTCCGGAAAACTTTCTGTCCAAGGCGATTTCAAGCGAGGGAGAAGGGGAAAGTGACCGTGGAGAGGGGGAATGGATCGGGGATAGACTTGAGCGTCTCCAGGACACGTTGAAGGCGGCAAGGAGGCAGCTGCGTGGCCGGGCGTCGGCGTCGGCGTTGGCATGCCCTCCAGCGAGCTGCTTGCCTCTCTAGGGGAAGACGACAAGGGGAGCTGCGGGCTTGGGCTGCTGGAACGGTAAGTTGGGCCGAGAGGCCCAGGTAGGTGGGCTCTTTTCCTCTTTTCTATTTCTTCTCTGTTTTCTTCTGTTATTTATTTTGGAACTCCTAAATAAAATAGCAAACCATTTTATAAAATGCTGAAACTTTTTACATGGCCTCATAATATAATAGGCTAGACACTTATAAAGTTTGGCACTTTTTAAAATTCAAAACATTTGAATTTTAAATCAAATAGGGATTTTTGATTAATTCCAAGGTCCTATTTGAATATTTGAAAAATCAATGAGCATGGGTTTGGTCCCACATCACTTGATATGTGATCACACTCATTTATAAGACTTTTCAAAAATCCAACATGAATTTTTGGAGAAGATTTATTTCTGGCCTTTTGAATTAATTCATCTGGGGGGGTTCCTTCTCCCATTTTGCATTTGAATTTGATTTCAAATGATTTCTTTTGAAATTTTTAACATGATGCAAGGTGACTTGCTACTCCTAGCACATACCTAACTTGGGGTTGTGACAACTCGCCCCCACTCAAAAGAATCTCGTCCCGAGATTCAGAAGTCTGCGGGAGGAAGGAGGGATACTCGGCACGGAGACGGTCTTCTCTTTCCCACGTGGCTTCTCTCTCAGAGTGGTGTGACCAAAGCACTTTCAGAAACTTAATCTTCTGACGACGACTGACACGCTCTGTGGAATCAAGAATACGAACGGGGTACTCTCGATAAGAAAGGTCATCTTGGAGATCAAGCGTTTCATGGTCGACTTCGCGGATGGGGTCCTTGAAGCAACGCCTGAGTTGTGACACATTGAATACATCATGTACTCGGGAAAGGTGCGGGGGTAGTTCAAGTTGGTAGGCAACTTCTCCACGTTTAGCAAGAATGCGGAAAGGTCCGATGTAACGTGGGGCCAACTTGCCTTTGATACCGAATCGTTGGGTTCCCTTCAGAGGAGTAACCCGAAGGTAAGCCGTCTCATCCAGATTGTAGCTCTCTTTCCTATGATGACGATCATAGTAGCTTTTCTGACGAGACTGGGCTGCTTTCAATTGATCACGAACAATGCAAACTTGCTCTTCTGCTTCCAGATCATATCCGGCCCAAAGAATTGTCTTTCACCGGTTTCTGACCAGTTTAGTGGTGTTTGACATCGTCGTCCATATAGGAGTTCAAAAGGAGCCATGTTCAGACTAGATGGAAAACTATTGTTATAAGCAAATTCGGCGAATGGAAGAGACTTCTCCCAATTCTTTCTGAATGAGATAACACAAGCTCTGAGCATGTCTTCAAGGATTTGGTTAACCATTTTGACTTGACCACTAGACTGAGGATGGAAAGCTGTACTAAAGGAGAGATGAGTTCCCATAGCATTCTGAAAGCTTCCCCAAAATCTAGAGGTGAAAAGGCTACCACGATCAGAATTGATTTCCAAAGGAACACCGTGAAGGGACACAATTCTAGAGACGTACAAGTCCGCTAACTGGCTAGTAGTTATAGACTCGCGAACGCGAAGGAAGTGAGCAACTTTGGACAGCCTGTCTATGACAACGTGTCAGAACCCTCTGTTAGGTAATGTGCTAGGATCAAAGTAACCTTGCATCATGTCAAAATTTCAAAAGAAATCTTTGAAATCAACTTCAAAATCAAAATGGGAGAAGGAAACCCCCCAGATGAATTAATTCAAAAGGCCAGATAAAAATCTTCTCCAAAAATTCATGTTAGATTTTTGAAAAGTCTTATAAATGAGTGTGATCACATATCAAGTGATGTGGGACCCATCCCCTGCTCATAGATTTTTCAAATATTCAAACAGTGCCTTGGAATTAATCAAATAACCCTATTTGAGTTAAGATTCAAATTATTTGAATTTTAAAAATGGTTAAACTTTATAAGTGGCTAGTCTATTTTATTATGAAGCCATATAAAATTTTTCAGCATTTAATAAAATGTTTAGCTAAACAAGAACAAATGTCAGAAGAGAAAAATAGAAAGAAAAGGAAAAGGGACTTACCTGCAAAGAAGCCCAACTCATCCCCCAGCGGCCCAACCCACCTCCTCTTCCCTGTCGTCTTCCTCAAGCAGGCGCACTGCTGCGTGCCGGCCATGCCGAGCCCCGCCGCCGTGCCTGGCCACCTCCTGCTTCCCCCTCGCCACCTCTTCGCGTCTGGAAACTCCTCACAGCCGCCCCAGTCCATTCCCCCCCTCCTCGTCGTCTTCCCCTTCCTCCTGTGCCCGATTTCGTCGCCGCCCGTGAGCAACCGTGGAGCACACCGCTGTCTTCACGCGGCCACCGTCGACGAGAGGACGCACCGTCAAGTCCATCCGCTCCGCCGTCGTCTACATCCCCACCGTGCAGAAGGAATCGAAGCCAGGCGCCCCTACGAGCTTGCTAACTTCATCGTCTTCGTCTCCGGCCGCCGCGGATCCACCTCGAAATCCGACAGCTCCAGAGCTTCCCCACCTCCATCGACTACACAGCTGCACTCCTTGCGTCTGGGTGAGCGTTTCCCCTCAAGCCACGACACCGCTCCCCTCCTCTTGCTCTTTCCTCCATGTTTGCCGGAGTACCGAGCCGCCATGGACGACGACGAGGTCGCCCCTGTGCCCTATTGTCTCGTCCAGTGCGCGCATCGTCTTCCTGGTGTTCATGCGCGTCTAACGAGCCCACCGTCGCCTCTCCCCGTGCACTGAGTCGACGACTGCGTCTGGCCAGTGGCTCCGCCGCCGCTAGAGCTCGTCGCCGACGTGGCTACGGTGCCTCCTAGCAACCGTACCTTGGCCCATTCGACGCACGACGTCAAGAGCTACGTCTCAGTGGTCGCAGCGCTTCGAATGGTGCCCGGAATCGTGATCCCGTGCAGCGCCCCCGCGGCTCCAGGTCGCCGGCGTGTCAGCCAAACCCCCCCCCCCCCCCCCGTTAATCACCCGCCTAATGACCCCCTGGGTCACTGACCAGTGGGCCCAGTGGCTTAATTAAGCCACTGGATTAATTAACCCCACGGTTTAAATCATCCAGCCACTGACACCCTGGACCCACATGTCAGCGTCCCCCTGACGCCATCTTGACGTCAGCCTGACGCATTAAATCATTTTAATGAATTTCCAGAGATTATTTGAATTAAAGAATTCCAGAAATTCCAGAAAATATCCCAAACTTTGGAAATTCATAGAAAATTCATATTAACTCTAAATTGGACAAATAATATATGAAAAATGATCAGGAGAAAATTATATTTCCAAATATGCAACTTTCAACTCTGTTTGAGTTGATTTTAAAATTGGACCAGTAGCATATGTCATTTGGTTTATTTGAAATTAATTCAAATTCAAATCAAATGATTTTGCAACTTAAACCATGGAATTATGCTACAATTCAACCACACTTCAGAGGCATATCATACACTTTTCCAAAAGGTTCAAAATGATCAAACAATGTCACATGCAACTTGGTTAAGTTGAATTCAAATGTGGAGTTTGAATTTGCAATTCAATTTGCAATATACTCCATTTAAATGGAATTGCTTCACACATCAAAACATGTACATCAAGATTCAAACTTCCATCATGTGTTTGTGCATCGTATTTACTTTGCTACTTTGCTTGTTGTTTGTCGAGTAGAGGTGGAACCGGAGCAGGAGGCCGCCCCCTTCGTTGAAGACCCAGAAACCGAACCTCGTCAGCAAGGCAAGCAAACCCCCATTGATCATGTCGATAAAATCCCACTTCCCTCTCATGTCTCGCTTATGCATTGTTTTGGATGATCACCATGATTCGTTTGTACCGCATAGATGAACCCATTCCTTTGCATGACCTATCTTTTTGTCACAGTAGTAAGCAAACCACAATCCTAGCGAATGTAGGAGTTGTTTGATATCATGTGTCCCCTGCAAATGTTATCGCTTATTGCATGGTTAGAATGATACCATGTTGTTACTGTGATGTGAGTCGGGATGGTAATGATCATGTTGTTGATGGTAGAAAAGTGTTGGTGAATCGACCCTAATACAAGGTGAACGATGAGAGGCTGTGTAGGAGTACACGGTGGGTTGTCTCGTTGAACACTGCCCTAGTACGAGTTCTTGTGTGGTGATCCAAGATGAAGAGTACAACCGCACATTGGGCTCACTGACCCCTCTCAGCTTACTAACTCATTCCTTTCGATGTCCAGATGTCGCAATAGTTCGGAGTTCTGGTAGGTCTGTGGCCTGGATGCTAAGTGAGAGAACGGCTCATCCGAGACCGGCTTATGCACCACGCACACATCACTTGGGTCCACTTCGGTAAACCGGCCGGGTTCACGATAGTGGTAGCCTACCCAAGTAGGCGGCTTTCTCGGACTATATCGGCTATGAGGTAACAGTTGTGGTGAGCATCCTCGCTGGCACCCCTTGAATGGTGTCAAGATCAAAGGCGGTAAATGATGATCATGTGTGTGTAGCGGTACACCCCTGCAGGGTTAACAAAACTATTCGAATAGCCACGTCCGCGGTTATGGACTGCTTGGAAAGCTTAACTTGATTATTAGACAACTTGAACTGGATACTTCTAAAACACACCAAGATAAGTGTGAGTGCTATGGCGTGCTTCCTCATGGGTAAGTCGAGGAAGGCACCATAGTGGTGTATTGGTTGGAGAATGTAGTGGACTCGTGTACGCTTCGTACCTCAAAGTCTGGTACTCGTAGTTCAGGATTAGCCAAGTCAAAGCTGGCACTTCTGCAAATGAACCCCACCTCCCTTTACCTTGATACATGTGCATGAGTAGTATAGCTCCTATGTAAGTCTTGCTGAGTACGACTTTGTACTCACGTTTGCTTAATCTATGTTTTAGATGATGCCACTGACCCCGAAGGTGGCTTCTTCATCGAGCTGGACGACTGAAGACCAACTAGTCTAGTCCCAGTCAGACGACTGGTTCCCTCGTGGAGGGCTTGTGTTTAAATAAGGCTTCTTAAGCCATTTGTTAAACTTGTCTGTACTCAGACATAATTTGCTTCCGTTTGTGTTGTAATGTTGGATCACATGTTTGTGATCTCTGTTTGCACTCTATAAGAGTTATCAATAAAATTGTATACTTTGTAGAGAATTGCAATGATACCTGCTGTTCATACAAGGCATGTGTGCTGCGTGTATGTTTATAACATGCATGTCTTTGTATGGGTTTTCGAGACCTTAGTTGTGTTCTGGCTGGCGGTCTTTCATACACCAAGTGGCCCTTAGATGTGCGCAGCTTGGGGCATCGCGATGCGATTGTTCGAGATTTTGTCTCGTGCACACTTTGTGGTATGATCGAGCCCGCCCTAGACCCCGACTAAGTGATCGGGCTGGAGTAAGTCTATGTAAGAGTTATGAGATAGTCGATAGTATGGTTGAGGCGACTTGTCTTTGAATATGGGAGTTCACCACCCATATCATTAGACTTGTGTGCGGACGATGAGGACCCATCTCAGTTGATCATCCGGCCTGGATGGGATGCCCCTCACGTACGATGCTTTCCGAGAACGTTCTGTGCTTGGCCTTGTCTGCTTAGCCAAGTGGGTACGGTTCTCGGCTCTCCATATGACTATGCCTTAACTGGACTTGCATACGCTAACCCCGGGTCCCGACAGACTTGGTATCAGAGCAGGACTGGCTGTAGGACTAGTAGCCTTGGCCGAAGTCGAGTCTAGCTTGCTATAGTTATATAGTTACTCTGGGTATATAAGGGAACAACGTAAGGCTTCTTTTTTCTCCTTACCCCCTTCGTTCTAAGTTCTGAGTCACCCTCATCTTATTCTACGGGAAGATAGGACTAGGCTCTCCTCTGTCTGATTAGAACATCTCGTTGTTTGCTTCCTTGTAGCCGTAGGAAAGTTGTGATCGGTTTCTTAGAGTGGTTATGCTCCCTGAATTATTACATCGTATGTAAGTGTTGTTTCCATGTTGTAAGAAATTGTCTTTTTCTTGCAATTACAGCCGTTATGCTGTCCGAGTCATTCCAGGTTTATCTCATAATCTGATGCATTTGCAAACTCCTTTCTGTTTCAGATGGCAGATCTTCCCCCTCGGCAGATTGTTCGTTTGACCAGGTGCCTCGGTGTGCGTGGCCATCCCGCCACGTTGATCGAGATGATGTCCTATGTGGGATATCGGTGGTACCCTGAGTACACCGTCGAGGAGCAGTTCCACGACTTCAACCAGACGCAGTTCCACTGCATTGTCAGGATCTACCCGCACCACGTTGGAGTCACTCAACCTATCCACTTTGGACATGGCATTGGCGTTACCGAGAACATGGCTGTGCAGGATGCTGCATATTCATGTATTACCCTGCTGAGAGAGGAGCACACCATGCTGAGAGAGACCTCATTCCGCTAAATCCCTGCTGCACTTCCAGGAGAAGAGGGATATTACACCAGACTCTACTCAGATCACTCTGCAGAGGATCCAGCACTTCAGGTGACAGCTAGATTTGCTAGTGATCGAGATCGTGATGCACGCGCTCTCCGTTTCGAGCTCCACGCCACCCGTGTTCGTCTGTATCGAGCACGGAACCTTTTGGCACCCTTTGTGAGCGTGGGATCAGTTGAGCATGATGCTATCTACCCAGTGAGGACTCAGATGCCTTCTCGAGTTGCTTGGCCCGAGATTGGAGGCATTTTTCCACCCCGTGGTCCTTTGCTTCCACCCTACGCTAGACCTAGGCCCCATCCTTGCCAAAATGGATATCAGGGTCCACAAGCCTCCGTGTTTTCCGATGGTCACCTCCAGCTACCGGGATACGCGGGTAACTTTTATGAGGACTACTATGGAGATGGAGATGAGTGAGACCGCCTGTGGTCTTACTTAGTGAGGATGTAGTAGTATCTTAGTATATTGTAAGCAAGGTGTCTAAGTTCCGGAGGCTTAGATAAATAATGTATAGGAAGTCAGAGTGCCTCTGAAGGATGTATCATCTTCATCACGTTTGTATTAGCTTGGTGCTTGTACTAAAACGATGTATGGTTTGTATGACAGCTTGTGAATATATGGCTTGTATGCTTTATCACCATGTTGTCAAGATGATTACTTCCTTTGCTCTGTAATCCTTCCAGTACTTCAATACCTTGATTAGACTCTCCCAATCAACTCTGTTTGACTTTGGTTTTTCCTTCAGGATGTCTCAAGGAACCCGTGGCCAGGTTGGTCGTAACCAAGGTCGTGGGAATGACCAGGAGGAAGGCAACCTTCCACCCCCACCCACGATGGCACAGGTTCTGATGGAAGTCGAGAGGAACCGCCGAGACTCTCACCATCTGTTGGAAGTCATTGCTCGCAACACCACTCAGCAGCGCAATGAGTTGGTGTCCCTGAACAACTTCATCCGACTTCATCCCCCGGTTTTTAGTTACTCCACCGAGCCCCTTGACGCCGATGACTGGCTTCGCAGCATCGAGAGGAAGCTCCAAGAAGGCCGTGTTGCAACTGGTGACAAGGTCAGCTATTCCACTTATCACCTCGAAGGTGCAGCTAGTTCTTGGTGGGAGAACTCTCTGAATATGCGTCCCGTTGGACCGCCTGCATCTTGGGAAGAATTCTGCATGTCCTTCCGCGAGCACCACATTCCCAAGGGTCTTATGGACCGCAAGCGTGAGGAGTTCTGCAACCTCACTCAAGGCAGAAGGACCATTGATGAGTTTAGTCGTGAGTTCAACCGACTTGCTCGTTATGCTACCGAAGAAGTCTCCACCGACTCCAAGAAACAAGAGAGGTTTCGTCGTGGCCTCAACACTGGACTCCGTCGTGAGCTCAATCTTCATGACTTTGCCACATTCCAGGTCCTTGTCAACAAGGCCATCAAAGCAGAGGACATGAACACTCCCAACGACTTTCGTAAACACCCTAGAGACGACAGCTCATCCAGTTCTGGCTCCCAGAAGCGCAAGATCTGGATCCCAAACAGCATGTTCCGCCAGAACAACCCCCCGAGGCCATCCTATGTGGCGCCTCGTCCACCAACCCAGTTCCACCCAGCTCCACCAAACAACCCAGCTCCACGCACTGTTTTCGGAGCCTGTTACAAGTGTGGTCAGGCAGGCCACTACTCTCGCGAGTGTCCCCAGAACCAGATCCAGCATCAGAATGCTCCACCCCGTGCCGGAGGCAACAACAACAACAATGGTCGTGGCAAGCCACCCCAGAAGGTCTACACCGCCAAACCCGCTCCTCCCGCCACTCGTGGACGTGTGAACCAGATCGCCGCCGAAGAGACTGACGACACCACTGACGTCATTCTTGGTACGCTCCCAGTCAATTATGTTCCTACTTCCATTCTTTTCGACCCAGGAGCATCTCATTCATTCATGTCGGAAAGTTATGCACTTCGTCATGAGTTATCTTTTGTTGAATTGTCCACCCCAATGATTATTCAAACTCCAGGGTCAAGATGGCAAACTAATAGAGTAAGCCATGGTAATCAAATTGCAATTGAGGGTTTAGTATTCCTTGCTTCACTCATAGCCCTCAAGTCTTCAGATATTGATGTCATCCTTGGCATGGATTGGCTATCAAGACAGAATGCCTACCTGGATTGCGAAGGAAAATCCGTGAAACTCACCCACCCTTCAGGCAAAACAGTCAACTACACCTCGCCCAGAACAAGAACCCAAGTGCATTCCTTGAATGTACTTCCCCTTCCCGAACTTGAAGATATTCCGGTGATTCGTGACTTCCCGGATGTCTTTCCTGAAGAGCTGCCGGGCATGCCACCCGATAGATGTGTAGAGTTTATAGTGGATCTTGCCCCAGGAACCGCACCAATTTCTAGACGCCCGTACAAAATGGCCCCACGTGAGTTAGCTGAGCTTAAAACCCAACTGGAAGCTTTGTTGGAGAAAGGTTTCATCCGCCCTAGCTCATCGCCATGGGGTTTTCCCGTTCTGTTCGTAACGAAGAAAGATGGAACAGAAAGGATGTGCGTAGACTATCGCCTGCTAAATTTAGCGACGATAAAGAACAAGTACCCACTGCCCAGGATCAATGATCTTTATGATCAACTTGCAGGATCCTCTGTCTTCTCCAAGATGGATTTGAGATTAGGTTATCATCAAATGAAGATCCGAAACGAGGACATTCCCAAAACGGCTTTTACTACTCGTTATGGTCTTTACGAGTACACCATCATGTCCTTTGGTTTAACCAATGCCCCCGCCACTTTCTCACGCATGATGAATTCGATCTTCATGGAGTATTTGGACCAGTTCGTCGTGGTTTACCTCGATGACATCCTTATATACTCGAAGAACGAAGAAGATCATGCCAAACACCTAAGGCTGGTATTGATGAAACTTAGAGAGCATCGCCTGTATGCTAAATTCTCCAAGTGTGAATTCTGGCTACCAGAAGTGACCTACTTAGGCCACGTAATTTCTGCAAAAGGCATTGCTGTGAATCCCGAGAGAGTTCAGGCCGTCCTTGACTGGACTCCACCTGAATCGGTTAAGCAAGTTAGGAGTTTTCTTGGCCTAGCCAGCTATTGCCGTCGCTTCGTCGAGAACTTTTCTAAAGTTGCAAAGCCTCTAACTGAACTCCTCAAGAAAGATAAGAAATTCCTATGGACTCCCAAGTGCTAGGAAAGCTTTCAAAAGCTAAAAAGAAGATTGACTTCTGCACCCGTACTTGCACCTCCAGAAACCAAAAAGGATTTCGAGATCTATTGTGACGCATCACGGCAAGGGTTAGGATGCATACTTCTGCAAGATCGACATGTGGTAGCTTATGCTTCACGCCAGTTGCGGCCACATGAAGAGAACTATCCTACCCATGACCTTGAACTCGCTGCCGTAGTTCATGCCCTAACAACTTGGCGACATTACCTCCTTGGTAACCGTTGCGAGATCTATTCCGACCACCAAAGCCTCAAATACATTTTCACCCAGCCAGATCTTAATCTCAGGCAAAGACGCTGGATTGAGTTGATAAAAGATTACGACGTAGTAATTTCTTACACCCCAGGCAAAGCCAATGTCATGGCTGATGCACTAAGTCGTAAGTCGTATTGTAACAACCTCATGTTACAACAGTATCAACCACTTCTTCATGAGGACTTTCGCAAGCTCAACCTTGAAATTGTTCCTCATGGCTATCTTTCTACCTTGGTGGCGAAACCAACTCTTGAGGATCAAATCATAGTTGCTCAAAGGCGTGCACGAGGTGTTCGCCGGATCAAGGAGAACATTGCTAGCGGAGTTGCTAAATGTTTCTCCACAGATAGCAAGGGAACGGTATTCTTTGAAAATCGTTTGGTAGTACCTAAGAATAGGGAACTAAGGCAACTCATCCTCAAGGAAGCCCATGACACACCCCTCTCGATTCATCCCGGTAGCACAAAAATGTACCGAGATCTACGCCAGAGATTTTGGTGGACTAGGATGAAGAGAGACATTGCTCAATTTGTTGCCGAATGTGATGTTTGTCGTAGCATTAAGGCAGAACATCAAAGACCTGCTGGTACACTTCAACCTTTGTCTATTCCCGAGTGGAAATGGGACAAAGTCGGTATGGATTTCATTACCGGCTTTCCAAGAACCCAGAAAGGAAACAATGTCATCTTCGTTGTCATAGATAGACTTTCCAAAGTTGCTCACTTCCTTCCAGCTCGCGAGTCTATAACTGCTAGCCAGTTGGCGGACTTGTACGTCTCTAGAATTGTATCCCTTCATGGTGTTCCTTTGGAAATCAATTCTGATCGTGGTAGCCTTTTCACCTCTAGATTTTGGGGAAGCTTCCAACGTGCTATGGGAACTCATCTATCCTTTAGTACAGCTTTCCATCCTCAGTCTAGCGGTCAAGTCGAAAGGGTTAACCAAATTCTTGAAGACATGCTCAGAGCTTGTGTTATATCTTTTGGAAAGAATTGGGAGAAGTCTCTTCCATTTGCCGAATTTGCTTATAACAATACTTTTCAATCTAGTCTGAACATGGCTCCATTTGAACTCCTATATGGACGACGATGTCGAACACCTTTAAACTGGTCAGAAACCGGTGAAAGACAATTCTTTGGACCGGATATGATCAAGGAAGCAGAAGAGCAAGTTCGCATTGTTCGTGATCAATTGAAAGAAGCCCAGTCTCGTCAGAAAAGCTACTATGATCGTCATCATAGGCAAGAGAGCTACAATCTGGATGAGAAGGCTTACCTTCGGGTTACTCCTCTGAAGGGAACCCAACGTTTTGGTATCAAAGGCAAGTTGGCCCCACGTTACATCGGACCTTTCCGCATTATTGCTAAACGTGGAGAAGTTGCCTACCAACTTGAACTACCCCCGCACCTTTCCCGAGTACATGATGTATTCCATGTGTCCCAACTCAGGCGTTGCTTCAAGGACCCCATCCGCGAAGTCGACCATGAAACGCTTGATCTCCAAGATGACCTTTCTTATCGAGAATACCCTGTTCGTATTCTTGATTCCGTAGAGCGTGTCACTCGTCGTCAGAAGATTAGGTTTCTGAAAGTGCAATGGTCACACCACTCTGAAAGAGAAGCTACGTGGGAAAGAGAAGATCGTCTCAGTGCTGAGTACCCCACCTTCCTCCCGCAGACTTCTGAATCTCGGGACGAGATTCTGTTGAGTGGGGGCGAGTTGTCAGAACCCTCTGTTAGGTAATGTGCTAGGATCAAAGTAACCTTGCATCATGTCAAAATTTCAAAAGAAATCTTTGAAATCAACTTCAAAATCAAAATGGGAGAAGAAAACCCCCTAGATGAATTAATTCAAAAGGCCAGATAAAAATCTTCTCCAAAAATTAATGTTAGATTTTTGAAAAGTCTTATAAATGAGTGTGATCACATATCAAGTGATGTGGGACCCATCCCATGCTCATAGATTTTTCAAATATTCAAACAGTGCCTTGGAATTAATCAAATAACCCTATTTGAGTTAAGATTCAAATTATTTGAATTTTAAAAATGTTGAAACTTTATAAGTGGCTAGTCTATTTTATTATGAAGCCATATAAATTTTTTCAGCATTTAATAAAATGTTTAGCTATTTTTTTTAGCTAAACAGAACAAATGTCAGAAGAGAAAAACAGAAAGAAAAGGAAAAGGGACTTACCTGCAAAGAAGCCCAACTCATCCCCCAGCGGCCTAGCCCACCTCCTCTTCCCTGTCGTCTTCCTCAAGCAGGCGCATTGCTGCGTGCTGGCCATGCCGAGCCCCGCCGCCGTGCCTGGCCACCTCCTGCTTCCCCCTCGCCACCTCTTCGTGTCTGGAGACTCCTCGCAGCCGCCCCAGTCCATTCCCCCCCTCCTCGTCGTCTTCCCCTTCCTCCTGTGCCCGATTTCGTCGCCGCCCGTGAGCAACCGTGAAACACACCGCCGTCTTCACGCGGCCACCGTCGACGAGAGGACGCACCGTCAAGTCCATCCGCTCCGCCGTCGTCTACAACCCCACCGTGCAGAAGGAATCGAAGCCAGGCGCCCCTACGAGCTCGCTAACTTCATCGTCTTCGTCTCCGGCCGCCGCGGATCCACCTCGAAATCCGGCGGCTCCAGAGCTTCCCCACCTCCATCGACTACACAACTGCACTCCTTGCGTCTGGGTGAGCGTTTCCCCTCAAGCCACGGCACCGCTCCCCTCCTCTTGCTCTTTCCGTCATGTTCGCCGGAGTACCGAGCCGCCATGGACGACGACGAGGTCGCCCCTGTGCCCTATCGTCTCGTCCAGTGCGCGCATCGTCTTCCTGGTGTTCTTGCGCGTCTAACGAGCCAACCGTTGCCTCTCCCCGTGCACTGAGTCGACGACTGCGTCTAGCCAGTGGCTCCGCCGCCGCTAGAGCTCGTCGCCGACGTGGCTACGGTGCCTCCCAGCAACCGTACCTTGGCCCATTCGACGCGCGACGTTAAGAGCTACGTCTCAGTGGTTGCAGCGCTTCGAATGGTGTCCGGAATCGTGATCCCGTGCAGCGCCGCCGCGGCTCCAGGTCGCCGGCGTTTAGCCGCCGGCGTGTAAGCCAACCCCCCCCCCCCCATTAATCACCCGCCTAATGACCCCCTGGGTCACTGACCAGTGGGCCCAGTGGCTTAATTAAGCCACTGGATTAATTAACCCCACGGTTTAAATCATCCAGCCACTGACACCCTGGACCCACATGTCAGCCCCCCCTGACGCATTAAATCATTTTAATGAATTTCCAGAGATTATTTGAATTAAAGAATTCCAGAAATTCCAGAAAATACCCCAAACTTTGGAAATTCATAGAAAATTCATATTAACTCCAAATTGGACAAATAATATATGAAAAATGATCAGGAGAAAATTATATTTCCAAATATGCAACTTTAAACTCTGTTTGAGTTGATTTTAAAATGGGACCAGTAGCATATGTCATTTGGTTTATTTGAAATTAATTCAAATTCAAATCAAATGATTTTGCAACTTAAACCATGGAATTATGCTACAATTCAACCACACTTCAGAGGCATATCATACACTTTTCCAAAAGGTTCAAAATGATCAAACAATGTCACATGCAACTTGGTTAAGTTGAATTCAAATGTGGAGTTTGAATTTGCAATTCAATTTGCAATATACTCCATTTAAATGGAATTGCTTCACACATCAAAGCATATACATCAAGATTCAAACTTCCATCATGTGTTAGTGCATCGTATTTACTTTGCTACTTTGCTTGTTGTTTGTCGAGTAGAGGTGGAACCGGAGCAGGAGGCTGCCCCCTTCGTTGAAGACCCAGAAACCGAACCTCGTCAGCAAGGCAAGCAAACCCCCATTGATCATGTCGATAAAATCCCACTTCCCGCTCATGTCTCGCTTATGCATTGTTTAGGATGATCACCATGATTCGTTTCTACCGCATAGATGAACCCATTCCTTTGCATGACCTATCTTTTTGTCACAGTAGTAAGCAAACCACAATCCTAGCGAATGTAGGAGTTGTTTGATATCATGTGGCCCCTGCAAATGTTATCGCTTATTGCATGCTTAGAATGATACCATGTTGTTACTGTGATGTGAGTCGGGATGGTAATGATCATGTTGTTGATGGTAGAAAAGTGTTGGTGAATCGACCCTAATACAAGGTGAACGATGAGAGGCTGTGTAGGAGTACACGGTGGGTTGTCTCGTTGAACACTGCCCTAGTACGAGTTCTTGTGTGGTGATCCAAGATGAAGAGTACAACCACACATTGGGCTCACTGACCCCTCTCAGCTTACTAACTCATTCCTTTCGATGTCCAGATGTCGCAATAGTTCGGAGTTCTAGTAGGTCTGTGGCCTGGATGCTAAGTGAGAGAACGGCTCATCCGAGACCGGCTTATGCACCACGCACACATCACTTGGGTCCACTTCGGTAAACCGGCCGGGTTCATGATAGTGGTAGCCTACCCAAGTAGGCGGCTTTCTCGGACCACTCGGCCTAGGTCCATAATTAACCACGGTTTAATTTAAACAACAGCTTAAAATAACCCCTCCCACTGACAAGCTGGACCCACACGTCAGCCCCCCCCCCACGTCACACTACGTCAGCCTGACGCAATAACTGTTTAAATTGATTTATTTAAATTCCAGAAAAACCAGAAATTGATTAAATCTTTGGAAAATTATAGAATATTCATACTAACTCCAAATATAGCAAATAATATGTCTAAAATTATCAAAAAAATGCAAGGATTCTGAATATGCACTTTTTTCATGTTTGACCATTTTAAAATGGGGGGACAGTGAGAACAATGCATATGGATTCCTTTTAAATTCAAAATGGAGTTTGAATTTGCAAAACCTTTGCAATGTACTTCATTTAAATGGAATTGCCTCACACATCAGAAGCATATACATCAAGTTTCAACCTTCCACCATGTGATTGTGCGTTGTATTTATATTGCTTCCTTGTTTGTTGTTTGTCGAGTAGAAGTGGAACCGGAACAGGAGGCTGCCCCCTTCGTTGAAGACCCCGATACCGAACCTCGTCAGCAAGGCAAGCAAACCCCCATTGATCATGTCGATAAAATCCCACTTCCCTCTCATGTCTCACTTATGCATTGTATAGGATGATTACCATGCTACGTTTCTACCGCATAGATGAACCCATTCCTTTGCATGACCTATCATTTGTCACAGTAGTAAGCAAACCACAATCCTAGAAAATGTAGGAGTTGGTTGATATCATGTGGCCCCTGCAATTGTTACTGCTTATTGCATGCTTAGAGTGTTACAATGATGATACTGTTATGTGAGTCGGGATGGTAGCAATCATGTTCATGATGGTGGAAATGTGTTGGTGAATCTACCCTAATACAAGGTGAACGATGAGAGGATGTGTAGGAGTACACAGTAGGTTGTCCCGTTGAACACTGCCCTAAGTCCGAGTTCTTGTGTGGTGATCCAAGATGAAGAGTACAACCACACATTGGGCTCACTGACCCCTCTTAACCTATTAAATCATCCCTTTCGATGTCCAGATGTCGCAGTAGTTCGGAGTTCTGGTAGGTTTGTGGCCTGGCTGCTAAGTGAGAGAATGGCTCAACCGAGACCGGCTTATGCACCACACACACATCATCTGGGTCCACTTCGGTAAACCGGCCGGGTTCACGATAGTGGTAGCCAACCCAGATAGGCGGCTTTCATGGACTAGATCGGCTATGAGGTAACAGTTGTGGTGAGCATCCTCGCTGGCACCCCTTGAATGGTGTCTTGATCAAAGGCGGTAAATGATGATCATGTGTGTGTAGCGGTACACCCCTGCAGGGTTAACAAAACTATTCGAATAGCCGCGTCCGCGGTTATGGACTGCTTGGAAAGCTTAGCTTGATTATTAGACAACTTGAACTGGATACTTCTAAAACACACCAAGATAAGTGTGAGTGCTATGGCGTGCTTCCTCGTGGGGAAGTCGAGGAAGGCACCATAGTGGTGTATTGGTTGGAGAATGTAGTGGACTCGTGTACGCTTCTTACCTCAAAGTCTGGTACTCGTAGTTTAGGATTAGCCAAGTCAAAGCTGGCACTTCTGCAAATGAACCCCACCTCCCTTTACCTTGATACATGTGCATGAGTAGTATAGCTCCTATGTAAGTCTTGCTGAGTACGACTTTGTACTCACGTTTGCTTAATCTATGTTTTAGATGATGCCATTGACCCCGAAGGTGGCTTCTTCATCGAGCTGGACGACTGAAGACCAACTAGTCTAGTCCCAGTCAGACGACTGGTTCCCTCGTGGAGGGCTTGTGTTTAAATAAGGCTTCTTAAGCCATTTGTTAAACTTGTCTGTACTCAGACATAATTTGCTTCCGTTTGTGTTGTAATGTTGGATCACATGTTTGTGATCTCTGTTTGCACTCTATAAGAGTTATCAATAAAATTGTATACTTTGTAGAGAATTGCAATGATACATGATGTTCATACAAGGCATGTGTGCTGCGTGTATGTTTATAACATGCATGTCTTTGTATGGGTTTTCGAGACCTTAGTTGTGTTCTGGCTGGCGGTCTTTCATACACCAAGTGGCCCTTAGATGTGCGCAGCTTGGGGCATCGCGATGCGATTGTTCGAGACTCTGTCTCGTGCACACTTTGTGGTATGATCGAGCCCGCCCTAGACCCCGACTAAGTGATCGGGCTGGAGTAAGTCTATGTAAGAGTTATGAGATAGTCGATAGTATGGTTGAGGCGACTTGTCTTTGAATATGGGAGTTCACCACCCATATCATTAGACTTGTGTGCGGACGATGAGGACCCATCTCAGTTGATCATCCGGCCTGGATGGGATGCCCCTCACGTACGATGCTTTCCGAGAACGGTATGTGCTTGGCCTTGTCTGCTTAGACAAGTGGGTACGGTTCTCGGCTCTCCATATGACTATGCCTTAACTGGACTTGCATACGCTAACCCCGGGTCCCGACACAACGAAGATGGCATTGTTTCCTTTCTGGGTTGTTGGAAAGCCGGTGATGAAGTCCATACCGACTTTGTCCCATTTCCACTCTGGAATAGGCAAAGGTTGAAGTGTACCAGCAGGTCTTTGATGTTCTGCCTAGTCCACCAAATCGAGCAATGTCTCTCTTTATCCTAGTCCACCAAAATCTCTGGCGTAGATCTCGGTACATTTTTGTGGTACCGGGATGAATCGAGAGGGGTGTGTCATGGGCTTCCTTGAGGATGAGTTGCCTTAGTTCCCTATTCTTAGGTACTACCAAACGATTTCCAAAGAATACCGTTCCTTTACTATCTGTGGAGAAACATTGAGCAACTCCACTAGCAATGTTCTCCTTGATCCGGCGAACACCTCGTGCATGCCTTTGGGCAACTATGATTTGATCCTCAAGAGTTGGTTTCTCCACCAAGGTAGAAATATAACCATGAGGAACAATCTCAAGATTGAGCTTGCAAAATTCCTCATGAAGAAGTGGTTGATACCGTTGTAACATGAGGTTGTTACAATACGACTTACGACTTAGTGCATCCGCCATGACATTGGCTTTGCCTGGGGTGTAAGAAATTCCTACGTCGTAATCTTTTATCAACTCAATCCAGCGTCTTTTCCTGAGATTAAGATCTGGCTGGGTGAAAATGTATTTGAGGCTTTGGTGGTCGGAATAGATCTCGCAACGATTACCAAGGAGGTAATGTCGCCAAGTTGTCAGGGCATGAACTACGGCAGCGAGTTCAAGGTCATGGGTAGGATAGTTCTCTTCATGCAGACACAACTGGCGTGAAGCATAAGCTACCAAATGTCTATCTTGCATAAGTATGCATCCTAACCCTTGCCGTGATGCGTCACGAAAGATCTAGAAATTCCTTTTGGTGTCTGGAGGCGCAAGTATGGGTGCAGAAGTCAATCTTCTTTTTAGCTCTTGAAAGCTTTCCTCGCACTTGGGAGTCCATTGGAATTTCTTATCTTTCTTGAGGAGTTCAGTTAGGGGCTTTGCAACTTTGGAGAAGTTCTCAATGAAGCGGCGGCAATAGCTGGCTAGGCCAATAAAACTCCTAACTTGCTTAACCGATTCAGGTGGAGTCTAGTCAAGGACGGCCTGAACTCTCTCGGGATTCACAGCAATGCCTTTTGCAGAAATCACGTGGCCTAAGTAGGTCACTTCTGGTAGCCAAAATTCACACTTGGAGAATTTAGCATACAGGCGATGCTCTCTAAGTTTCATCAATACCAGCCTTAGATGTTCGGCATGTTCTTCTTCGTTCTTCGAGTAGATGAGAATGTCATCAAGATAAACTACAACAAATTTATCTAGGTACTCCATGAAGATCGAATTCATCATGCGCGAGAAAGTGGCGGGGGCATTGGTTAAACCAAAGGACATGATGGTGTACTCGTAAAGACCATAACGAGTAGTGAAAGCCGTTTTTGGAATGTCCTCGTTTCGGATTTTGATTTGATGATAGCCTAATCTCAAATCCATCTTGGAGAAGACAGAGGATCCAGCAAGTTGATCATAAAGATCATTGATCCTGGGTAGTGGGTACTTATTCTTTATCGTCGCTAGATTTAGCGGGCGATAGTCTACGCACATCCTTTCTGTACCATCTTTCTTCGTTACGAACAGAACGGGGCAACCCCATGGCGATGAGCTAGGGCGGATGAAGCCTTTTTCCAACAAAGCTTCAAGTTGGATTTTAAGCTCAGCTAACTCACGTGGGGCCATTTTTTATGGGCGTCTAGAAATTGGTGCGGTTCCTGGCATAAGATCTACTATGAACTCTACACATCTGTCGGGTGGCATTCCCGGCAGCTCTTCAGGAAAGACAGCCGGGAAGTCACGAACCACCGGAATATCTTCAAGGTCGGGAAGGGGAAGTACATTCAAAGAATGCATTTGGGTTCTTGTTCTGGGTGAGGTGTAGTTGACTGTCTTGCCTGAAGGGTGGGTTAGTTTCACTGATTTGCCTCTGCAATCAAGGTAGGCATTCTGCCTTGATAGCCAATCCATGCCAAGGATTACATCGATGTCTGAAGACTTGAGGGCTATGAGTGAAGCAAGGAATACTAAACCCTCAATTGCAATTTGATTACCATGGCTTACTCTATTAGTTTTCCATCTTGACCCTGGAGTTTGAATAATCATTGGGGTGGAAAATTCGACAAAGGATAACTCATGACGAAGTGCATAACTTTCCGACATGAATGAATGAGATGCTCGTGGGTCAAAAAGAACGGAAGTAGGAACATAATTGACTGGGAGCGTACCAAGAATGACGTCAGTGGTGTCGTCAGTCTCTTCGGCGGCAATCTGATTCACACGTCCACGGGTGGCGGGAGGAGCGGGTTTGGTGGTGTAGACCTTCGGGGGTGGCTTGCCACGACCATTGTTGTTACCTCCGGCACTGGGTGGAGCATTCTGATTCTGGAGCTGGTTCTGGGAACACTCGCGGGAGTAGTGGCCTGCATGACCACACTTGTAACAGGCTCCAAAGACAGTGCGTGGAGCTGGGTTGTTCGGTGGAGCTGGGTGGAACGAAGCTGGTGGACGAGGCGCCACATAGGATGGCCTCGGTGGGTTGTTCTGGCGAAACATGCTGTTGGGGATCCAGATCTTGCGCTTCTGAGAGCCTGAACTTGATGAACCATCGTCTCTAGGGTGTTTGCGGAAGTCATTGGGGGTGTTCATGTCCTCTTCCTTGATGGCCTTCTTGACAAGGACCTGGAAGGTGGCAAAGTCATGTAGGTTGAGATCACGACGGAGTCCGGAATTGAGTCCACGACGGAACCTCTCTTGCTTCTTAGTGTCGGTGGATACCTCTTCAGTAGCGTAACGAGCCAGTCGATTGAACTCACGACTAAACTCGTCAACAATCCTTCTGTCTTGGGTGAGGTTGCAGAACTCCTCACGCTTGCGGTCCATAAGACCCTTTGGGATGTGGTGCTCACGGAATGAAGGGCAGAACTCATCCCAAGTTGTGGGCGGTCCAACGGGACGCATGTTCAGGAAATTCTCCCACCAAGAGCTGGCTGCACCCTTGAGGTGGTAAGTTGCATAGCTGACCCTGTCACCATCTGCAACATGGCCTGCCTGAAGCTTCCTCTCGATGCTGCGAAGCCTGTCATCGGCGTCAAGGGGCTCGGTGGAGTAGCTGAAAACCGGGGGATGAAGCCGGATGAAGTCGTTCAAAGACACCAACTCGTTGCGCTGCTGAGTGGTGTTGCGGGCAATGACCTCCAGCAAATGGTGAGAGTCTCGGCGGTTCCTCTCAACCTCCATCAGAACCTGAGCCATCGTGGGTGGGGGTGGAAGATTGCCTTCCTCCGGATCATTCCCACGACCATGGGCACGACCAAGCTAGCCACGGGTTCCTTGAGACATCCTGAAGGTGAAAACCAAAGTCAAACAGAGTTGAATGGAAGAGTCTAAACAAGGTATTGAAGGTACAGGAAGAATCACAGAGCAAAGGAAGTAATCATCTTGACAACATGGTGATAAAAGCATACAAGCCATATATTCACAAGCTGTCATACAAACCATACATCGTTTTAGTACAAGCGCCAAGCTAATACAAACGTGATGAAGATGATACATCCTTCAGAGGCACTCTGACTTCCTATACATTATTTATCTAAGCCTCTGGAACTTAGAACACCTTGCGTACAATATACTAAGATACTACTATATCCTCACTAAGCAAGACCACAGGCGGTCTCACTCATCTCCATCTCCATAGTAGTCCTCGTAAAAGTTACCCGCGTAACCCGGTAGCTGAAGGTGACCATCGGAAAACACGGAGGCCTGTGGACCCTGATATCCATTTGGGCAAATATGGGGCCTAGGTCCAGCGCAGGGTGGAAGCAGAGGACAACGGGGTGGAAAAATGCCTCCAATCTCGGGCCAAGCAACTCGAGAAGGCATCTGTGTCCTGACTGGGTAGATAGCACCATACTCCACTGATCCAACACTCAAAAAAGGAGCCAGGAGTGTAAGTGCTCGATACAGACGAACACGGGTGGCGTGAAGCTCAAAACGAAGGGCACGTGCATCACGATCTCTATCACAAGCGTGCCGAGCAGTGATCTGAAGCAAAGGATCCTCCAAAGAGTGATCTGTGTACAGTCCGGTGTAATACCCTCTTCTCCTGGAAGTGCAGCAGGGATATAGCGGAAAGATGTGCCTCCAAGCAAAGCGTGCTCCTCTCTCAGCAGGGTAATACATGAGTATGCATCATCCTGCACATCCATGTTCTCAGTCATGCCAATGCCATGTCCAAAATGGATAGGCTGAGTGACTCCATTGTGGTGTGGGTAGATCCTGACAATGCAGTGGAACTGGGTCTGGTTGAATTCAAGGAACTGCTCCTCAACTGTGTACTCAGGGTACCATCGGTATCCAATGTAGGACATCATCTCGATCAGCATGGCGGGATGCCCACGCACACCGAGGCACCTAGTCAAATGAACAATCTGCCGAGAGGGAAGATCCGCCATATGAAACAGAAGGAGTTTGCAAATGCATCTGATTATGAAGAAACTTGGAATGACTCGGACAACATAACGGCTGTAATTGCAAGAAAAGACAATTTCTTACAACATGAAAACAACACTTACATACGATGTAAGAAATAAGGAAGCACAACAACGCTAGTAAGCCGAACATAACTTCCCTATGGCTACAAGGAAGAAAACAAGGAGATGTTCTAGTAAGTAATAGATGAGCCTAGTCCTATCTTCCCGTAGAACAAGATGAGGGTGACTCAGAACTCAGAACGATGAAGGTAAGGAGAAAAAAGAAGCCTTACATTGTTCCCTTATATACCCAGAGTAACTATATAACTATAGCAAGCTAGACTCGACTTCGGCCAAGGCTGATAATCCTACAGTCAGTCCTGCTGTGATACCAAGTCTGTCGGGACCCGGGGTTAGCGTATGCAAGTCCCACTACGACATAGTCATATGGAGAGCCGAGAACCGTACCCACTTGTCTAAGCAGACAAGGCCAAGCACAGAACATTCTCGGAAAGCATCGTACGTGAGGGGCATCCCATCCAGGCCGGATGATCAACTGATATGGGTCCTCATCGTCCGCACACAAGTCTAAATGATATGGGTGATGAACTCCCATATTCACAGACAAGTCGCCTCAACCATACTATCGACTATCTCATAACTCTTACATAGACTTACTCCAGCCCGATCACTTAGTCGGGGTCTAGGGCGGGCTCGATCATACAACAAAGTTTGAACAAGACAGAGTCTCGAACAATCGCATCGCGATGCCCCAAGCTACGCACATCTAAGAGCCACTTGGTGTATAAAAGACCGCCAGCCAGATCACAACTAAGGTCTCGAAAACCCATACAAAGACATGCATGTTATAAACATACACGCAACACACATGCCTTGTATGAACAGCAGGTATCATTGCAATTCTCTATAAAGTATACATATTATTGATAACTCTCACAGAGTGCACACAGAGATCACAAGCATGTGATCCAACATTACAACAAGCAAGCGGAAGCAAAGTAGGTCTGAGTACAGACAGGTTTAACAAATGGCTTAAGAAGCCTTTTTTAAACACAAGCCCTCCATGAGGGAACTAGTCGTCTGACTGGGACTACACTAGCTTGGTCTTCAGTCGTCAAGCTCGAGGAAGAATCCACCTTCGGAGTCAGTGGGTTCATCTAAAACATAGAATAAGCAAACGTGAGTACAAAGTCGTACTCAGCAAGACTTACATAGGAGCTATACTACTCATGCACATGTATCAAGGTAAAGGGAGGTGGGGTTCATTTGCAGAAGTGCGAGCTTTGACTTGGCTAGTCCTGAACTACGAGTACCAGACTTGACGTAAGAAGTGTACACGAGTCCACTACATCTCCAACCAATTACACCACTATGGTGCCTTCCTCGTCTTCCCCAGGAGAAAGCACGCCATAGCACTCACACTTATCTTGGTAAGTTTTATGAGTATCAAGTTCAAGTTGTCTAATAATCAAGCTAAGCTATCCAAGCAGTCCCTTAACCGCGGACGCGGCTATTCGAATAGTTTTGTTAACCCTGCAGGGGTGTACCGCTACACACACATGATCATCAGTTACCGCCTTTGTACTCGACACCGTTCAATGGGTGTCGGCGAGGATGCTCACCACAATTGTTACCTCATAGCCGATCTAGTCCATGAAAGCCGCCTATCTGGGTTGGCTACCACTATCGTGAACCCGGCCGGTTTACCGAAGTGGACCCAGATGATGTGTGTGTGGTGCATAAGACGGTCTCGGTTGAGCCGTTCTCTCACTTAGCAGCCAGGCCACAAACCTACCAGAACTTCGAACTACTGCGACATCTGGACATCGAAAGGGATGAGGTAATAGGTTGAGAGGGGTCAGTGAGCCCAATGTGTGGTTGTACTCTTCATCTTGGATCACCACACAAGAACTCGGACTTAGGGCGGTGTTCAACGAGACAACCCACTGTGTACTCCTACACAGCCTCTCATCGTTCACCTTGTATTAGGGTAGATTCACCAACACATTTCCACCATCATGAACATGATTGCTACCATCCCGACTCACATAACAGTATCATCATTGTAACACTCTAAGCATGCAATAAGCAGTAACAATTGCAGGGGCCACATGATATCAACCAACTCCTACATTTGCTAGGATTGTGGTTTGCTTACTACTGTGACAAATGATAGGTCATGCAAAGGAATGGGTTCATCTATGCGGTAGAAACGTAGCATGGTAATCATCCTATACAATGCATAAGCGAGACATGAGAGGGAAGTGGGATTTTATCGACATGATCAATGTGGGTTTGCTTGCCTTGCTGACGAGGTTCGGTATCGGGGTCTTCAACGAAGGGGGCAGCCTCCTGTTCCGGTTCAACTTCTACTCGACAAACAAAAAACAAGGAAGCAATATAAATACAATGCACAATCACATGGTAGAAGGTTGAAACTTGATGTATATGCTTCTGATGTGTGAGGCAATTCCATTTAAATGAAGTACATTGCAAAGGTTTTGCAAATTCAAACTCTATTTTGAATTTAAAAGCAATTCATATGCATTGTTCTCACTGTTCCCCCATTTTAAAATGGTCAAACATGAAAAGAAAGTGCATATTCAGAATCCTTGCATTTTTCTGATAATTGTAGACATATTATTTGCTATATTTGGAGTTAGTATGAATATTCTATGATTTTCCAAAGATTTAATCAATTTCTGGTTTTTCTGGAATTTAAATAAATCAATTTAAACAGTTATTGCGTCAGGCTGACGTTAGTGTGACGTGGGGGGGCTGACGTGTGGGTCCAGCTTGTCAGTGGGAGGGGTTAATTTAAGCTGTTGTTTAAATTAACTCGTGGTTAATTAGGGACCTGGGCCCACTGGTGAGTGGCCCAGGGGGGAATTAGGAGGGGGTTAGCTTGGGGTTAGGGTCTAATGGCGCCGTCGGCTCGGGACTCGCCGGAGTTGCTCGGGATCTTGATTTAGCGCACAAGAGAGGGAATGGAGAGCAGGGTTAGGTTCCTGGAGCTCCCGCACGTCGAGCGGAGGTGGTTGGGGGTCATGGGGTGGACCAGAGGGACGACGATGTCTGCTCCGGCGGAAACAGAAGTACGGCGAGGACGTCGACGGGGCTAGGGGGAACGGTTTGAGGTGAGCTTTGGCGCGTTCGAAAGCTAGAGCGCCCGTGAGTCAAACGCACGCACTGGGGCGCTGTGAGGAGCACAAGGGCGAGCTCTAGATCAACCATGGCGGCGAGCTTGCTCGGCTCCCATGGTGGATCCGGCTACAGCCGCGGGGAAGGTTCGGGACAAGAGGGGTTTTGCGTGGTAGCTCACCTTGAGTCGAACAGAAGCGACGGCTTGCTCGGGGATGCTTCAACGGCGGCGAATCGACGGCGCCGAGCTCGCGGGTCCAGCGAGAGGTTGAAGACGATGGCGTCGGCTCGGGGAGGAATTAGGGCTCCAGCTTCTGCGTGAAGACGAAGTCGAGGGTGACGAACACGGTGGACTTGCTGGTTAGAGCTCTAGGGCACGGCGGCCGCGGATTCCATGGCTGCGCGCTCCGGCGAACTTTCTGTCCAAGGCGATTTCGAGCGAGGGAGAAGGGGAAAGTGACCGTGGAGAGGGGGAATGGATCGGGGATAGACTTGAGCGTCTCCAGGACATGTTGAAGGCGGCAAGGAGGCAGCTGCGTGGCCGGGGCGTCGTCGACGGCGTCGGCATGCCCTCCAGCGAGCTGCTTGCCTCGCTGGGGGAAGACGACAAGGGGAGCTGCGGGCTTGGGCTGCTGGAACGGTAAGTTGGGCCGAGAGGCCCAGGTAGGTGGGCTCTTTTCCTCTTTTCTATTTCTTCTCTGTTTTCTTCTGTTATTTGTTTTGGAACTGCTAAATAAAATAGCAAACCATTTTATAAAATGCTGAAACTTTTTACATGGCCTCATAATATAATAGGCTAGCCACTTATAAAGTTTGGCACTTTTTAAAATTCAAATTTTTTTAATTTTAAATCAAATAGGGTTTTTTGATTAATTCCAATTCCAAGGTCCTATTTGAGTATTTGAAAAATCCATGAGCATGGGGTTGGTCCCACATCACTTGATATGTGATCACACTCATTTATAAGACTTTTCAAAAATCCAACATGAATTTTTGTAGAAGATTTATTTTTGGCCTTTTGAATTAATTCATCTAGGGGGGGGGTTCCTTCTCCCATTTTGCATTTGAATTTGATTTCAAATGATTTATTTTGAAATTTTTAACATGATGCAAGGTGACTTGCTACTCCTAGCACATACCTAACTTGGGGTTGTGACAATAAAGAAGACAATGTTAAGGCTGGAAGAGACCACAAATATGGTGTGGTTTGTCCTGCACATGCACATGACAAAAACAGCATCAGGGGACCTTGAAGGTGGCCAAATCGAAACGAACAGTGAGTTGTAAAGAGAGAAAGAGATGGATGTGGCCAAATCTAAAAGAACCTTGACGCGCTCCATGCTGTGGGGTCGGTGGTCCATGGAGGAGTCCAGCATGGAGGAAGGCCCCCTCACACCTCATCTCCCGTCGCCTGGTAGTGGAGAAGGAGCGGAGTAAGCTCGAGGACGGCTAGTATGCGGTTGTGACCGTGGAGGATCTGGCTGTCGCCTGCCTGCTCGATCAGGGCTTGATCTATCAGGACTCCTTCTACGTTCGGGTCGACAGCGTCAACGAGGTCGTGGTCCTCATCATCGAGGAACCCATGTCCTTCCTGATCCGCGAGAGAGAGATAGAGGGTGTGAGAAAGAGAGGAGAAGGAGGAGAGGCAAAAGAGTGGAGACCTGCGGGGTTGGGAGCAGCGGTCGGAGCTCGCTGGTGCAGGTGTGATGGGGATGGGAGCAACGTGAGGGAAGGCAGGAAGGACGGGGAAGCGGGTGGGGCGGTCGTGCGGGGAGAGAGCGGGAGTCATCGATCAGATCTGGATCGTGGAAAGGGAGAGGGAGAGAGGCGGTGGCGCGGGTGTTCTCACCTGGAAGGAAGAAGGAAGGGGATCGAGTGGCCACGCGCGGCTAGGGTTTGGGTTGGCCGGCGTGCGTGGTGAGTGAGACTGTGAGAGATGTTGGATCCATATGTGTGGACGACTCAAATTGGATACAATGGGGTGATCCGTGGGAATAGGGATTCTATGTTCTGATTGGCTGGCAACATGTGTGGTTTGAAATAGTTTCTAAGTGCTAAAATATGAGTATTTTCTCAAGCAACTCTCAAAAATAAATATTCAAATGTGCCCATATTGTCCACAAGTGTGCACCTTACAATGGCAAACAATGTTGTTGAATGAAATTTTCATTTTCGTTGTACGAAAAATTAATTTTTTATTTTTCGAGTGCCAAAAGTAGGGTTGTATTGTGAAGAAGATACCAAATATTTGGTGTGAATTTGAACCACTCCATTTTTGTAAAATACTAGACCATATTTTATTAACAATTGACCAAATTTTTGTATGATAAATGATTTCTATACACCTCTCCTGAAAAAGACAAATTTCCGCAGATTCAGCTGGAATGGGGTCAAATTTGAACTACACGTGATTGATAGTTTTCTCTTTATTTTTACAAAAAATCATTTCTATCTCCACAAGTAGTCATTTAATCAGAGATCCATCAAGAGTTTTGCAACATTCCACCCCTAGCTATCACCGGTCATGCCCCCTCCCCCGTTTTGACCGCATTTTGAAACCGGCTTAAATAATTCAAAAAAATCAAAAAAATGTAAAATATTCGCGTTGCATCCTAATTTATATCTTAGTAACCATACAAACAAACAAACTTGGAATAATGCAAATATCTTAAAAAAGTCTTCTCAAAATGAGTTATCGAGTATGAAGGTTCGTGGCTTTCAAGCCAAATGACCGATGTTAGTGCTAGTTTCAAAGGATAGTTTTCCCTAAGGATATCATTTTGTGAAAATGGGTGCATATTGGAATGGGCAACAAGTGTGCCAAAGGGAGCTTTCATTTTCGTTGTACGAAAAATCCATTTTTCATTTTTCGAGTGCCAAAAGTAGGGTTGTTTTGTGAAGAAGCTACCAAATATTTGGTGTAAATTTGAACCAATACATTTTTGTAAAATACTAGACCATATTTTATTAACAATTGACCAAATTTTTTCCTGATAAATGATTTTTTTACACCTCTCCTGAAAAAGACAAATTTCCGCAGATTCAGCTGAAACGGGGTCAAATTTGAACTACACGTGCTTGAAAGTTTGCTCTTTATTTTTTCAAAAGATGTTTTCTAGCTCCACAAGTAGTCATTTAATCAGAGATCCACCAAGAGTTTTGCAATATTCCGCCCCTAGCTATCACCGGTCATGCCCCCTCCCCCGTTTTGACCGCATTTTGAAACCGGCTTAAACAATTAAAAAAAAACAAAAAAAATGTAAAACCTTCGCGTTGCATCCTAATTTATGTCCTAGTAACCATACAAACCAACAAACTTGAAATCATGCAAATATCTTAAAAAATTATTCTCAAAATGAGCTATCGAGTATGAAGATTTGTGGCTTTCAAGCCAAATGACCGATGTTAGTGCTAGTTTCAAAGGATAGTTTTCCCAAATGATCTCATATTGTTCAAATGGGTGCATATTGGAATGGGCAACAAGTTTGCTAAATATTAGAACACATTTTATGTACACTTTACTAAATGGTTGCATGTCAAGTGCATCTTGGAATTTCAAATAATGTCTACGAAGGAAGTTTTCATTTATTTTTCTGTCTTGGTATTCAATGTTTACTTATTATTCTTTTTTACATTATTTTGCACTAGTTTTTCAGTTTTCTATTTGGTTTCATTTTTCTTTTCTTTCATTTTGTTTGTTTCTTTTTTTGGTTTTCAATATTTTTTGCATTTTTCTTTGTTTCTTTTGGTTTTCATTCTACCTTTTTCATATACATCAAGAACATTTTTCTAATACATGTTTAACATTTTTCAAATAAAATTTGAAAGTTCTTTCATACTTGTTCGACATTTTAAACATTCTTCAAATACTTGGTTAACATTTTTCAAATACAAGATTATTATTTTTGAATACATGGTCAAAGAAAATATACATTTTAACATTGCCAAACGCTTGAATAACATTTTTTATGTACAAGATTAACAATTATTTAATACATATTCAACCTTTTTTATACACATTTTATCATTTTTCAAATGCTTTATTAAAAAATTTATATAGAAGATTAATATTTCTTGAATACATGGTCATCATTTTTCTATACACATTTAAACATTTTCAAATGCTTGATTAAAATTTGAACTCCCTTTATTTATATGGACTCAAGATGTGCGAAGTCGGCATTTTTCACGCATGCATATTCTATTGTTCTATGGGCTGTTAGCCCACTCGTCAGATAAAATGGTCTTGTCCAACCGAGGCCCAAACCCAGCAAAGAATGTTCTGTTCAAATGGAGTCGGCCGGGTAGTTTAACACAAGCCGAGTTGTGGTCTGGTGGTTAGGCTCGCCAGATGTGCGTAGAGTGGTCTTGGGTTTGAATCCCCCGACTTTATTTTTGTCAAATATAAATTGAGATGAACAGAGGGCTATCTCTATAAGAAAAGTTCTGTTGCTTGTTATCACAAGCTTAGGCTGGTCTGATGGTAGGTGCTCTCTATCTGCACCACGAGGTTGAGGTATCGAATCCGTCTGCCTTCTTTTTTTATTACTTGAGAATATTTCCGCCACCCACTGTTGACATGTAGGCCCCTGGTCCCACATGTAAGTATGGCGGTCCTGAACACGCCATGTAGTCGAGATTGCTGAGGTGTCTTCCAAGTCATGCCAAATCAAATCATCGTAGAACCTACGGCTATCTAAATTGGTTATAATCGACAAGAAATAATATTGTAAATCATGTTCACAAATTTACGACCATTTCATGTAAGGAAATAACGACCTTTCTGAGAAAAATTGTCGTTGTGGTATAGGGTTTGAACCCTCCCAAACAGCTTACGACAAATTGGTTCGAAATGGTCGTAGATTTACGACCAATTCACCCACGGTCACTGAGAGAAGGTCACAAGTTGACATATTTCTTGTAGTGAGTGGCATCGTATCCTAAGGGATCTATGATGTCTACGAATAGGAGGTACGTGTGCAATTGTATCATGAGGGCTCTCATGGCTGCCATTAGAAATCCTATGATCCTGAGGGCTCTCATAGGCGGTTTTGTTAGATATTGTCCTTTGTGGGTTGATATTAACTTGAGATGATAAAAATGTTGAGAAGTAAGTAGAAGTAGATGAATATCAACTTTATGTACAACAAACCAAGCTTGATTCGTTCTCTTGTTTTGAAATTAGTTGTAGGATTGCTTTATCACTTGTGTTACTTGCCGTACAAATCAGATGTACTAACCCGTGTTCGGGCTGTAACCTTCGTGTTGCAGGTTTCTTAGAAGATTAGTGTGTTATGATAGGGTTGCGAGTCTACACTCAGCATGTCGCTTGTGGATGTTGATGGGACTCCTCTCTACTAGTTTGCTTCCGCTATAGTTATATTGAATAAGCTAGCCTTGAGCTATGCAAGTTTTCATTTGTTTCGAATTCTGGATCATACGATGTAATAATGATGCACTTGTTCTTTGATATACATCTATTATACTATGTGTGCTAGCTAGTTCGATCCAGGGACTAGCACTTGATCACAGAGACTCCGATTCTATGTGAACTGGGTCGTTACATGAGTTTGCTAGGAAAAGCAAAGGGGTGGCTTGGTAAGAAGAAGCCCGAGCGCTCCGATCAAGTTACTAGTGCTGCAACTTCACCCTCAGCTGCTAGGGTGAGCTACAATGAAGATCATGTGTCCTTGGAGTTGCTGGAAGACACAAGTCCAGCATGCGCGATGTTGTACCCGTGCGATGAATTTTTTGAAGCTGCAGGAATTAAGGAGGATTTTTATGGCCTTTGCGCCAATGCAGGTTTGACACGGCTAGAATTATGCCTTGTGATACAATAAAAGAAGCTTACCTCCTGCTTTTTTAATAGTTTTTGCTATAACCATGATGCTGGAACCGTCGAGTTTAAAATTTATAATAATCTTATAACCATGTCTTTGGCACAGTTTTGTGATATAATAGGTGTGCCGAACGCTGGTCAGACGGCGAGGATGAACACCCAGCCTTCCGAGTTGAGGACCCTCTTCTACTCCCTTTGTAGCCAGGAGGATAGCGACATTCGGCGTACAAAGATTTCCAGCATTTTGTTTCCCCACATCAGGTATTTTGCGTACTTTGTTGCTAGAGGGGTGTTGGCTCGTGACAACTCGAGCTACGGTTCAACACCAGATTTCGCTATCTATGCGAACACCCTCTCTAGTAAGAATGATTATAATGTGGGTTCCTTAATTGCTCGGCGCCTTGTTACGAATAGTAACAAGGGTGATTTATTTGGTGGTGTTTACGCCACACTTATCCTTGAGTCTCTTAATGGCACCCCGCATCCTAATGATGTTCCATTTTCGTACGCAAGTCTTGATCTTGCTGCTATGAAGAGGCATAAGTTTTTTACCATGACTTCCCAGTTTGGTAACCTTGTTTATATTTTGAGGTTTGAAAAGACCATTACTCGAGAGATCCGTCTACCTGCACCACTTTTTTTATCACACTCGCAGGAACGGATGGTCCTTCAATGATGTCCCGTTTGATGAGTTCATGGACCAGTATCAGCTGCATAACCCCATGGAGGGGGTTGTGCCCGACGAGGAGGAGCATGGTGAGTTCCCACCTTTCCAGCGGGAGACCTTCACCCAACAGGGTGAGGGGTCTTCTTGTGCTTGGAGCGCGGGACCTTCCTCATGGGAGGACCCGAGGACTTCGGTGTACGCACCGGAGGGCTCATACGACTCTTGGACTTACCATTACCCCGGAGCAGGAGGCTGCTTGGGGAAGTAGCCGCTACCAACTTAGGCAAAAAGCCTAAGCTTGGGGGAGTACGTGCCCTTCTCACCTTTCCATTGTATTATCCATTTTTATTTTGTTTGCCTTGATCTTTTCGAAGTTTTTGCTTGTTCTTCTTTGTTCTTTTAAATTGCAAAAACAACAAAAAGATTTCCCTTTTCCTTTTCTTTCGTTAAACCTTTCAAAAAAAAGATTTCCTTTCTCTCTTTAGTTTGCTTTGTTTTCAAAATTCAACTCGAGTCCGTGATGGCATTTGATTATATTTCCCACGTTTGGTCGTGCAAGTGACAAGGCAGTAATGACAAAGATCGACGAAAGGGAAGAAAGAAGGAAAACCGGTATGAACTCTTCTTGTTTCTACTTTTGTACATATGCTTGTACTTATGTTCTAGAGACCATCTTGTAGCGATATAGTGCTATGTTTACAATGCTTTCCCAGTGTTCATGCTTTCCTTGTGGCTGATCTCAAATAGCTAGGGTGCATAATATGTTGTTGAAATGATTTACATGCATTGCATTTTTCATGGTTTGGCATATTGAAGTGGTATTTCCCTTCGGAGAATTCATGGATTGACTTGGCACATGTTCACACATGTATATGACTAAAATGTCTATCATGCCTTGATGACCTTTTTATTTCAGAATAGTTATATCACTTTCATGCCCGATTCAATGTTGCTTTGTCGCTCCGCATGATTATGACAATTATTGCTCTCTAGTTGGCCGCTTCCCAGTCTTTTGCTAGCCTTCGCTCACACTAAGCGGAATTTTGCTTGTGTATCCAAACTCCTTTTCAAACCGGTTATTCCACTTGAGTCCACCATACCTACCTATATGTAGTATTTACCGGCCACTCCTAACTTACACTTTCTTGTGCCATCTCGAAATTATTCAAAAGCTTCCCTTTTGTAACCGTACAAGCTCATGGTGCGGTGAGGGAAAATCAGTATCTGCCATGCCAAAAATATTTGACAGAATTTTTAACTAGTCAAATTAAAAAAAAGAGTTACACCTTCCCCATACTTGATGATGGAATGAAATGGGCCAAATGCTTCTAATGATAGATGGAACGATAACCTCCTTCCATACTTGAGGCAAAATAAAAGGTTCCATAGACCGTCAAATGATGGATGGATAAGGGAACAAAAGTGTAAGAAAAAAGCATTAATATGGTTGGCCTGGGAGATATTGAGAGACCTTTACCGTTCACCGTTGACTGGAAAGTTGCACTTCTCAAAAGAATTTTGTCTCTGTTTTCAAAACCAAGAGCTCTGGCACATGTTTAGTCTTTGCTTCCAATCACGGGTTTTCAATCTTGCCATCAAAAAGCCACGGTTCGAGAGTCTCACCTCCTTTGTTCAAAGCACCAACTATTTGAGCATAATTGTCATTCTTAGTGTAACATGCATTGTCCCAAAGTAGTACATTGTCTTCTGCATGCTTGTGATATTGCTAGTCTAAAATTCTTAGTTCTAGTCTCCTTTAAAACTCTGGAGGAGTTTCTAGATTTCTGTTTTGCTTCACTCATGGAGGCTAGCAAGATACCACTCTGATATGTTCAGGCTATGTGCATTATGATCTTGTCTTGATTTTCGGCAGCATATTATTTACCTTAGGTTGTTTGTGATTTGTCACTTGAAAGAAGGATTGCTTCGTGCATTGTCCTCATAGCATTGTTTTGGTACTTGCTAAAATCTTTTCGTAGTACTGACTTATATACATCTTATGAAGCAAAAGAGTTTGTCAAAGTTTTCTTTGTCGCGTCCAGTTCGTTGAACTGAATTGCTTGAGGACAAGCAATAGGCTAAGCTTGGGGGAGATGATACGTCTCAAACGTATCTACTTTTCCAAACACTTTTTCTATTGTTTTGCCCTCATTCTTGCATGATTTGAGCTAAACTAACCCGGACTGACGCTTTTTTCAGCAGAGCTGCCTGTATGGTTTTATTGTGCGCAGGAAAATGGATTTTTAGACATCTCAGAAAATTCCCAAAAAAAATACACAAAATCCACGCACCCGGAGGGACCCAGGACCAGAAGGTGGGCCAGAGGGGAACAAGGGGCCCCCCAGACGCCTAGCTGGGGCGGCCACCCCCTGGCCGCACCGGGTGGCCGCTTGGGTGGGTCCCACCCCCTCTGGTGACCTACCTTGGCCCCTATTTATTCTCGTGACGAGGAAACTCCAAAACAGAAGTCCCTTTTCCATAACCCGTCGCGGAGCCGCCGCCACCCTATGTTCTTCCTCCGGAGGGCTAATCTGGAGGCTAATTTGGCCTCTGGAGAGGGGAGATCGTCGCCGTCATCATCACCATCACGAATCCATCATCCCTCCATGACTTCTCTTCACATGTGTGAGTAATTCCCTGCTATAGGAAAAATGGGATGGTAGGGATTGGATGAGATTGATCATGTAATAGTTCGTCAGATTGTTGGGGGCATGTTGCCTATCATCTACTATGGTGTTTATCATCTTTGCTACAACTTGTTGCTCTTAATGCTTGTCACTTTGGGCCCGAGTGCCATTTTTTCAGATATGAACCACTTATGTTTTCATGAGTATATTATGTTCTTGATCCTATCTATGAGTTGTATGCACCTATTATGGTCCGGAACCGGCGATCCCAAAGGTGACAGCTTGGGACACCAAAGGGGATGGTCCATAATTTGAGGATTCCGTGTATCCATTGAGTTTATTGCTTTGTTCCGGTGCTCTTTGACAGGAGCACCTTAATCTCCATAAGTTCCCTTTGGCCCCGTTCTTAGCGGGATGGTAGGAAAAAATATGTTGTGGAAGTTCTTATTGCAAGCACGCACAACTACCTACGGGATACATGCATAATGTTTGATATTTTCCTAGATGATCATTGCTTTTCTATGTGCCTTGCCCCATGTTAGAACCTATTACATGTTCATTCTTATTCATGCAGCGCCCGACCATCCATCTCCCTAGCCTACAGTGCTTTAATCCAGCTGGTTACTACAAGTTTATCTCTGCTGTTTTACTTTTGCTGTTACCACCATCACTATCACTATCATACCACAGTTGCTATTAATATTTTGTTGCAAGCAAGTATATTTCAGGTGCGGTTGAATTAACAACTCAACTATCAAAGCTTATAAATACTCTTTGTCTCCCCTTGTGTCGAATTAATAAATTGGGTTAACTTACCCGCGAGAACACTACAATCGATCCCCTATAGTTGAGGGTCATCAGTCCCAAACGTATCTGTAATTTCTGCTTGCTCCATGCATGTTTTGTGTGATATTTCTATGATCTAGATACACTTTAATACAATTTTGATCATATTTGTACTAACTTATTGACTCAGTGCACCACAGTGCCAGTTCCTGTTTTTTTGCTGTTTTTCTATTCCAGGTTCCCCCATATTAAAAGTGCTCCAAAAATTCGGGAAAAATCGGATAAAAAAAATCAGAGAAACAGAAGCTTCCGGAACCCCGAAGGAGGGCCGGGAGGGGACCACTAGGGACCCAGGCGGCCACCTGGCGCGGCCTAGGGTCTGGCCGCGCCAAGGGGGTGCCTAGACTCCTTGTGGCCCCCTTGGCTGCCCCCTTCGCCTATTTATTCCCCGTGACGCGAAACCCCCAAAGACAAAACCCTTTTTCGCGATCTCTCCTCTGTTCCGCCGCCGCCGCGCTTCCAAGATCGGGAGCGCCATCTGACTTCTTCCCGGCACCCTGCTGGAGGGAGGATCGACCTCCGGGAGCTTCCCCTCCACCATGGACGCTTCCCTGATGTGCCGTGAGTAGTTTTCTTTGGACCATGGGCCAGTGATAGTAGCTATGTGATGTTCTCCTCCCCTCTTTGTTCTTCATGGTTTAGACCTCGTGAGCTGCCCTACATGATCAAGGCACATATGTAATCTTTCTGTTGTTGCCATTCTGAGTTTGATGGGATCTGATGGATTATGAGATTATGTTCAGATTGTGATAGAGTAATATATTTGGTTCTTATCTTTTATATTTTTGTTCCTAAGTAATTCTTGCATGTTCTCCGTTGCTGTTTATTGCTTTGTCCAAGTAGTAGGTAGTAACTCCAAGAGGGAACGTTATGCTCGATTGTGGGTCCATGCCCCCTGGTGACATGCTTTATGAGATTATGTTCAGATTGTGGGATGTGCTGTTGCCACAAGGGGGTAAAAACGGTGCTTGTAACCGCGGTTGCAAGGATTGTTTACTTTACGCAAAGTGCTTTTTGATGCAGTTGTCTGTTGCTTTGGGTTTACACTTTGGGTGGGGATCGCAACTTGATACCAGCAAGATGTTCTATCTCAAGATGGATTATTAGTAGTAGATGCAGTTGGATTTTGGTCTACTTATTTTGGCGTACTGCCCATGCTTTTGAGCCTCTTCCTTTCTTTGTAGCATGGTTAGCATTGCGGTGTGTTTATAATCCTGTCAATTGCCCATCTGTAATTTGTTCACCTCTCATAGCAGTTTTATCGTCTTTTGGGAGAGAGACATCACTAGTGAACATCACGGGACCCCGGTCCATATTCTCATCATTCGTTACACGCTTATTTACCTTTCTGTTTTTACTTCCAGTTGCTATCATTATCATTATCCCTTGTTTTTTATCCTTTGTAAACAAGAAGACCGGAGAGATTGACAACCTCTCTGAACTTCGTTGGGAGCAAAGTTATTTGTGTTGTGTGAAGGTCCAGGTGAAGTAAGCAACCCTGAGTTTTGAACGGCGCCATTGTTCACTTCACCACCTACTTATCACTATCGGAGTCCTACTGGTCGATACTCTTAACCTCGGTATCTTCACCGAGGGAAACTTGTCACTACGCTGCATCTCACCTTCCACTTGGGGTAACCAACGAAGGGCGAGAAGCAATTATCATCTCTCGCGTATCAAGCAAATTTCTGGCGCCGTTGCGGGGGACTCCGAGTGCTAAGATAGGGGAGTTTCCCACTACCTTTTACCTTTTACCTTTTAGTCTTGTTAGTTTACCTTTCAGTTTTTATCTTTGTGTCTTATACCAAAAATCACACAAAAAATTTATCTTGTTGTTAGTAGTCCTCCTTGTTTAGATGAACATGCTAGGACTTGGTGTTTTGCGGGAATCGTAAGTTCTCAATTTCCGTCAAAGGGATGGAGAAAATATGAAGAAGGCATGTGACAGAATTTCTGAAGCACATAAAAGAATTATGCCTTGGATAACTATAAAAATCGTTCTTAGAAATTTTTACCATGGTCTTTTTAAGTGGTGTAAACACTCTCTTGACATTATAGCTGAAGGAGACTTTTTAGAATGTGATGAAGCTAGAGCTCTTGATATTTTGCATAGTCTATCTAGTTATTTTGTTTATGATTGTAGTGTTGATACTGTTATAGATAGACTTGCCACTATTGAAAAGAGGATGGATGCTCTAGACTTGAGGAAGGTAGAAGAAATTAAGTCCAACAAGAAAGAAATGTTGGAGATAGATGATGATTGGGAGCCCTTTGTTAGGATTAGAATCTCTAACCAAGACTTCCTTGCTTTTTGTGATATTGGATCCATGGTTTCTACTATGCCAAAATTAGTTTATGATTCTTTGAAACTACATATGGATAAATTGTCATCTTATCATGAACATGCTAATGGAGATATTTCAGAGGTTAAAGGAAAGGTAAAAGAATTCCAAGTTGCATTCCTTCATAGGATTGCACCGATGGATTTCTTCATCATGGAGCCAAACTAAAGTCACATCGTGCTTGGAAGGGACTTCCTCCGAGCTATGAAAGGCTTCATTGATATTGGTAACGGGTACATACTCTTACACGGTAAGGAGAAAGGTAAGTACCTCTTTCCTAGGAATAAGAAGAATGAGCTTATTGAAAATCAATTTGAAGATTTTTATGATTCTGACGATCTTGGAGACCTTTGATTCTTCTTTTGCCTTATGCCTAGCTTAAAGGCGTAAAAGAAAGCGCTTGTTGGGAGGTAACCCAAGATGTTTTTACTTCTTTTTTTAGTGGTCTTGATGATTGTTACTACTGTAGCAACATCATTGTATCTTTATTTTCAAGCTTTGTGCCAAGTTATAGCCTCTTATGATAAGGGAAGCAAAAGTTGTGACATGCTGTCCAGAAAACAGATTCTGTCTTCTTGACGGAAAAAATCGGAACAAATCATAAGTTAATCTTTTTGAGCTGAATTTTTTACACAGCATGATCTATACAATTGTGAAACTTCCGTATGTTCTGAATTTTTTGATTTGAGTTGCAGAAGTGCCCCTAAAAAATTCTCTACTACCTGCTGTTCTGTTTTTCACATATTCTGCCACGTTTTGCCTTTCCTTACTTTTGCAAACCTTAAGCTTGATTTTTCTTTGAAAAAACCTTTTGGAAATCTTGAGAAAAAGTAGCTCTTCAAGAATATCTTTATATCCAGTGGGGAAAGTTATTTTACTAAGGGTACTAGCCTCTCTAATCATCTTATGATGAGTTATGTATGAAGGGAGTTTTCAAGTGTGTGATGGAAGATGATGAAAGAGGATCCATGAGTGTCAAGCGCTCAAGCTTGGGGATGCCCCCATGCATCCCCAATAAATATTCAAGGAGACTCAAGCATCTAAGCTTGGGGATGCCCCCGTGCATCCCTGTGACGCCCCCAAAAAACATACCGTGTACAATAATCATACACGGAAGGTACACGATTGAGATCAGGGACTCACGGTAAGATATCACAAAACAACTCTACAAATAAAATAATACAAGCTGTTTAATACAAGCCAGGGGCCACGAGGGCTCGAATACAACAGCTCGAGAGCACAAAGTTAGCGGAAGCAAAAGTATCTGAGTACAGACACAAGAATACACGGTTGCCTTAATAACGCTAGAACAAAAACACAACGATCGAAAATGCGAGGCCCCCTGCCTAGGAACCTCCAAACTACTCCTGGTCAACGGGGAACTCGACGTCGTAGATGGCATCGGGGATCTTCACGTAGCGGTGGTCAGCATCGGGGATCTCCTGCTCCTGGACTCCAAGGCTCCAACGTCGACTGCAGCGACCGATCAGGCAAAACATAAAGGGGGAAATAAAGCAAGGGTGAGTATCTAGTATACCCGCGAGTCTTACGTCCTCTACTAAGCATTTATGCATTTGTATCAAATGGAAAGGGGAGGCTGTATATAGTGGACTGCAAGGTAGAAATCAGAATAAGGGTAAGAAGCTAGGCCTATCAAAGACTAACATCCTCTGACGAGTCTTGCAGCACAAGAAGAGAACAACCAACAGTTTAAATAAAGCATAAAGTAATAATGAAGAAGAAGTTGCTGCAGCATTGTATAATAGTAAGTTGTAATGATTAATAATAATATATGCCTCCGAGTTCCCCTCCTCGACTACCCTGCGAGGAAGAAAACCCGGAACCAACAGATTGATAGTAGTAGTTTGTAGTGATAAGATCCGGCTTCAGCATAAAGCGTCCTGTTACCGTGGACATGACTATTCGAATAGATTAAACTCCCTGCAGGGGTGCACTAATGTTCAACCTGCACGCTCGGATCTCCAGGGTGGCGGGAACCTTGTTAGGGAACGCTCCACCAAAGCTATCCGACACGACGCAACCCATCCTAGGCTCAACAGAGAGGCCATCCGCCGGACTATATCCTATGCGATCAGGGGTCTAGGAACCCTCACCCTTCACGCTCCTGCATGGTGCGTGGCTGGCCGGTGAAGCGAAAGCAAATCCAAATACACCGTTCGGACGAAGAAGACACCACTTCCCGGCGCAGGTCGCGGTACTGCTGACGTCTGAAGAGCTTTCAGACAAACTACGACGCAGGGGAGCCCATAACTCCTTATCCCACGTGAAGGTAGTGCGTACAGACCAACGGGCCTCTCAAGTCATCCACCGAACCATTTAGCATTTTAATTAACCTGCGTGACAGCCGTTATCGTTTCCTCGACTTAACTGACCCGCGGACAACGACATCAGTCAGGTTCACCAGTACATCGGTGCTTTCCCTGTCGTCCCACCAAGTCTCTGCGGTTATCAACAAGGTGAACCGACTCCTTACCTTATCTTGTGTGTGCTCTTGGTAGAGCTCGGCTTTCGTGGTTTGGTAACTCTCGCGAGATACGAGCAGGGGGCAAGCACGCCAGTAACGTCGGTCGTACCCTCCCTGTCGTTCCCAGCGCAATACATGTCGCGGGCACCGTTGGGTCGCCCGACTCTTATCTTTAAGGACAACCGTTGCTCAGGTACCTAGAGCGGCTATACAGAGTCAACAACGAGTGGAGTACGAGGATTACTCCTCGGTATCTCCACTTGATGGTGGCTCGGCAGAGCCGAGCTAGGGGGCCTTAGGCGGTGTCTGCATTGTACCGTACCTGTTGCAGTTATAATATTGTATCTGTGTTCACTCACCAGAGTGATCACGGCCCGCTATCTAATCCTAGCTAACAATGTGCAGGTCTCACTACTAAATAAGATATATATATTTATAGGCATCATATGATAAAGGAAGGTACAGCAAGGGGCGACAAAAACAAGCTATGCAATTGAATAGTATTGTAATCGTAGAAGCAGTAACCATGCCTAGTGCAAGAAATGTACGGAAAAGATATGCGATATCTGGGGAAGAGAATGGCTCTACTTGCCTGGAAGCTCAAAGGGTAGGGGTACGGTCGTCGATGACGTAGTTAATCACAGGGGCATCGGCATCGGTCGTCGGGGCTACCGGACAATAAGAGAGGGGGGGAAGAAACAATAAATACACAGCAATAATAGCAATACAATTACAAGACAAAGTAGATACAAAGCAACAGGGATCTAACGCAGTGTTCGGTGATTCTTTCGGAGCAGGAATTTACCCGGGGTTGAATCATCGGTATTGGTTGATTACCGAACATATGATCTAGAGGGGAAGGTTCCATGCCTGTAGTGTTAGAGACATCTGACAGACATGAGGATATAGTATCCGTGCTCATTGATGCATTCCGAACAACTTTTATGTTCAGAATATTTCCACCCGAAAAGTTTTACCAGTACCGGATAATTACCGGACAGTGCAACCGGAGGGGCATGTCTCGTGTGCAGTATGTTAGAGGGGTGTGGTGGGGGTATGGGTAGCGTATCCGTATTCATTACATTTTTCTGATCAATTTTCATGTATAAAGTTTTTCGATCTGAGTTACGGTTTAAAAGATATTCAATTTCAAACTTTTAATCAATTTCAATCAATTTCTGGGATTTATTTTATTTTATTAAATCAACATTATCCACAACAGTGGAGGGGTTGACTGTGTCAACACTGACAGATGGGGCCCAATCAACAGTCTCTATTGACCTGGTCAATCTGACCAGTGGGTCCCACATGTCAGCCTCTGGGTACTAATAAAATCATTTAGTTTGATTAAATAGTACATGGGCCCACATGTCGTGCACACCAGTGTTAATAAACATTTAACTTAATCTAATTAACAGAGGGGCCCAACAGTCAGTGAGACACAGTGCTAATTTAACCCATTTTAATTAAGTTAAGGACCTGGGCCCATCTGTAAGTGACTTAGGTGGGGGGTTTTCTTATCTGTTTATTAACAGCTTAATTAGGGGGCTGGGCCCAGTCGTCGGTGGCTGCGTTAGGGGATTAGCCAGAGGCTAATCACATGCCATGTCAGCACGTCGGTGGCTAGTCGCCGACGACATGCCGCACGACGGCGCGCACTGCTCCAGGCCGGAAATCGCCTACGGGGCGCCGTTTTGACCACGGCCTAGCGCGTTCGAACGAGGGGAGAGAGCTGCGTCGACTAGTGGCAGTGGTTGTCCACGGGGGCGCCAGAATCCACGCCGGCGACGAGCCGAGGCGGCGGCCGCTTTCGGACCTCGACGGGATCGTTGCTACGGTGAGCTTAAGCGCGCGCAAAGTATTCAGGCGTGGACTATAACCCACCAGGAGCACGTATGTGCTACTGGCGTGAGCCAGAGGGGATGGGGAGCTCGTCTACGACAAAAATGGAGATGGCAGAGCAACGTAAATGGGGGTGGCTCCTACAGCGAGAGGGGGGCAAAGGGGGCGTTGGCGGTGGCGGCCCGTCTCACCAGAGGGACGTCGGGGAGGGCAGTGGGCTCGGGGAGGGGCTCGGGTAGCCGCAATCGAAGGAGGGACTCGCCGGAGCCGAGGACGACATCGACAACGTTTCACTTGGCATAGGCGGTGCGGGCTCGATTCATTCCTGGAGAAGACGAAGTCGTTGATGGCGGACGCGACAGACACGCTGGGCTCGCCCGGGGTGGTCAGTGGCTACGCGGGAGCACGGCCATGGCGACCACGGCGCACGGGTGAAGTTTCCCCCGACGAGGACTAAGCGAGGGAGAGGGGGCGAGATCCAGGGTTGCGCCAAGAGGTCCACGGCAGCGTATATCGGCGCGAGGGTTCACTATTGCGACGTCGTGGCGGCCATCGGGCGGCTAATCAGCGTCGAGCGCCGTGGGGATGGCGCCACGAGGGCTCGGGGTGAACAAGGGGAAGGGGATTGCTCCAAGGTGGGCTAGGAGGGATGGGTGGGTTGGTTGGGCCGTACTGTGCACTTCGTGCACTGGGCCAGTGGGCTCCTTCCTTTATCTTTTATTTTTCTTTCTGACTTATCTTTTTGCATTAGTTTTATTTGCTTAGACATTTTTGTAAAAGGTGTAATAAGTTCCATAATTAATGTTATACTCCATATTAGTGCTATAAAATGTTTGGGGCATTAATAAATTTATTGGCTTTTTTGTTTTATTAAAAAGGTATTAAATGCCACCGTTTTGCTACTATTATGAATTGTTTGATTTATTGTGTAGGTTAATAAATTCCCATGCACATATTATTATGACCTACTGATTATTATACATTTTACAAAATTGGTTGCAAGGTTTTTGGTTGAACTTTATTTTTCACCAAGTTTTGGAATTTTTAATTGCGTTGAATTTGAACAAGCCATGGTCAAGGGTGATCATCACATGCCTAATCACAGTGGCTTCGCGTTAATCAAAAGTGATTACTTTTACAACAAAGGTGATTACTGTAGCGTGACACTCTGGGTGTTACAATCCCTATCTCCATCAACAATCATCAGTTCGTCCTTCGTCTCACTATATTTTTATCACTTCATGCGTTATGTGCTATGCTTGGAGCGTCTCGCTCTTAGGTTTTATTTTTAGTTTTCTTTAGCTTTTCTTGTTGTTCATAAAAAATTAGACCCCAACTTACTTTGTGTGGGAGAGAAACACGCTCCACTCCAATCTAGAACACATCATAGGATTTTTCATGCTTATCTTTTTACTGTTGTCTGTTCTTTATCTTTTCGTAGCTACTGCCATGTTTAGTTTTAGTCTTAGTTTGTCTTTAGCAAGATCCTTGGCTTTTGTTTAGTTTGTTGCTGGAACTCTCTTTAGTTTTCATGTATATCTTGATAAGAGAGTTGGTTGTTGCACTGAGTTGTTTCTTGTCTTGAAAGTAGGTAATCGAGGTTGCTATTTAATTTTAGTAGTAACTTGCAATAGTTTTGAGGTATTGATGTGAGTAATGTTTGAACTTTTGGTGTCAAGATCTCTAGCCTATTAGTGATAGGTGTCGTATTTTGGGCAATCCATGTGTATTTTTAAAACCTACAAAACTAGTTGAGAACTCTAGCTACTAGATGGATCGCTAATCTTTGGAGGGATCGGATATTCGAGTACATTCACGTACCATGAGTCGAGGATCCGCAAGGATAACCAAACCCCCATACACTCCTCCTCGGGGTACTTGTCTCTTCGTGAACCTCCTCATTAGATTGAGAGTTACCGATAAAAAGTGCATGAGTTCTTTGGACTAATGTAAGTATTGAAAGTTGACACTTCCACCTCCTCATATTTGCTAGCTTCTCCTGTGCCATGCATTGCCTTATTCTCACTCCGAGAGTTGGCGTCCACCTTCGCCGGTACATCCAAACCCTTGGCATGATACACTCTATCATCATAAACCTCCTTATATCTTTCCTCAAAACAGCCACCATACCTACCTATCAAGGCATTTCCATAGCCTTTCCGAGATATATTGCCATGCAACATCCACCTCTTCATTACTTGATCTTCATGTCATACATGTTCCTGCTACACTGGCAGAGGCATACATTCCATACATCATGATAGCTACATCTTCTTTATGATTTGAGTACCTTGTAAAGTGTGAAAGATCTTCTATGCCCTCTTGTAAATTAGAGTGTTTCCCTTAAGTGAGGAAAATATCCCTAAGTGGACAAAACAAAAGATCCCAAAGAGGACAAATGAGAGTTAAATATAAAGAGCCATTGAGGCCACCAAAAAAATACAAAAAATACAAAAAAGAGAAAAAGAAAAATAAAAAGAGAGAAAGGGGAAACACTACTATCCTTTTGAAAGATCCACACTAGTACTCCCGCTTATCCTTGTACTCCATAGAGATGATCATACATGCATATAGCTATGTGGGGACTTTCACACTATAGAACTTGGCTTGCATATTCCAAGGATGAGCCTCCTCAAAAGAGCTCTAGGTCTTCATGAGCGAGCAAGTTAGATGCACCCCCACTATTTCCATTGGATAGCTTTCTAGCTCATATGTGCATCTGTTGCATGGAAATCCCTACTCCTCACATCATATCTATCATTTGGCCTTCTTGCCTATGATTTTCCTCATTGATGTGAGCCTTTCTCACCTTTTAGTCTTCCTACTCCACCGTATTTCTCTCTTTGCCATCCTAAATGTCAACTCTCGTGCTTACGCTCATACATTGCATGAGTGCTCAAAATATCGAAAAAGGAGTGGATCAAATTGACTTGTACCTGGCTAGTGGTCTGGGGACGAGTCAAGATAAGATTCCAAAGACGACCAAGTGTGAAACTTTAGTAGATTGAGTTCTCAACAAAAATACTTTTTTCTCGTATTCCCTATACACTTTTGATCACATTTGGACTAACTTATTAACTCGGTGCACCATAGTGCCAGTTCTTGTTTTTTGCTGTTTTTCTATTCCAGGTTTCCCCCATATTAAAAGTGCTCCAAAAATTCGGGAAAAATCGGATAAAAAATTAGCGCAACGGAAGCTTCCGGAACCCCGAAGGAGGGCCGGGGGGCCACCACCAGGGACCCAGGTGGCCACCTGGCGCGGCCTAGGGTCTGGTCGTGCCAGGGGGGCGCCTGGACTCCTGGTGGCCCCCTGGCTGCCCCCCTTTGCCTATTTATTCCCCGTGACGTGAAACCCCCGAAGACAGAACCCTTTTTCGCGATCTCGCCTTTGTTCCGCCGCCTCCGCGCTTCCAAGATCGGGAGCGCCAGCAGACTTCTTCCCGGCACCCTGACGGAGGGAGGATCGACCTCCGGGAGCTTCCCCTCCACCATGGACGCTTCTCAGATGTGCCGTGAGTGGTTTCCTTTGGACCATGGGTCCGTGATCAGTAGCTATGTGATGTTCTCCTTCCATCTTTGTTATTCATGGTTTAGACCTCGTGAGTTTTCTTACATGATCGAGGCACATATGTAATCTTTCTGTTGTTGCTATGCTGAGTTTGATGGGATCTGATGGATTATGAGATTATGTTCAGATTGTGATAGAGTAATATATTTGGTTCTTATCTTTTATATTTTTGTTCCTAAGTAATTATTGCATGTTCTCCGTTGCTGTTTATTGCTTTGGCCAAGTAGTAGGTAGTAACTGCAAGAGGGAACGTTATGCTCGATTGTGGGTTCATTCCCCCTGATGACACGCTTGAGTGACAGATACATGAGTCGAGGGGATGTGTTGTTGCCACAAGGGGGAAAACAACGGTGCTTGTAACTGTGGTTGCAAGGATTGTTTACTTTACGCAAAGTTCTTTTTAATGCAATTGTCTGTTGCTTTGGGTTTACACTTTGGGTGGGGCTCACAACTTAATACCAGCGAGTTGTTCTAGATAGATATCGCAAGGTTTATGATTATTAGTAGATGCAGTTGGATTTCGGTCTACTTATTTTGGAGTACTGTCCATGATTTTGAGCCTCTTCCTTTCTTTGTAGCATAGTTAGCATTGCGGTGCGTTTATAATCCCGTCAATTGCCCATGTGTAATTTTTTCACCTCGCATAGCAGTTTTATCGTCTTTTGGGAGAGAGACATCACTAGTGAACATCACGGGACCCCGATCCATATTCTCATCATTTTTTACACGCTTATTTACTTTTCCGCTTTTACTTTCAGTTGCTATCATTATCATTATCCATTGCTTTCGATCCTTTGTAAACAACAAGACCGGAGAGATTGAAAACCTCTCTGAACTTCGTTGGGAGCAAAGTTATTTGTGTTGTGTGCAGGTCCAGGTGAAGTAAGCAACCTTGAGTTGTGAACGACGCCATTGTTCACTTAACGACTTACTTAACACTATCGGAGTCCTACTGGTCGATACTCTCAACCTCGGTATCATCACCGAGGGAAATTTGACGCTACGCTGCATCTCACCTTCCACTTGGGGTAACCAACAAAGGGCGAGAAGCAATTATCATCTCTCGCGTATCACACCGCGACGAAAACTAGGAAACGACTTCTGTTCTAGGGTTTTTGCGTCACGAGAATAAATAGGGGCCGCGGTAATGCACCAGAGGATGTGGGAGCCTCCCAAGCGTCCCCTCGGCGCGGCCAGGGGTGGGGCCGCGCAAGCAAGGCGCCTGGGTACCCTCTGGCCCCACTTCTGGCTCGTGGAAGCTTCGAGTGCGTGGATTTTTCGTGAATTTTCCTGGAATTTTCTGCGATACCTAAAAATCCATTTTCCTGCACATAATAAAACCATACAGGCAGCTCTGCTAAAAACAACGTTAGTCCGGGTTAGTTTCGTTCAAATCATGCAAGAATGAGGTCAAAACAATAGAAAAAGTGTTTGGAAAAGTAGATACGTTTGAGACGTATCAGTCGCCCCTTCCATCTCCGGCTCGGCTGACTCCCTTCGCTCTGGCCGCCCCTCTCCCCTTCCTCTGGTCGCTGTTCCTTCGGGTCGGTTCTGGGCTCTCTCCGACTTGGAAGAATACGATTCAGAGAGTGATGCGGGAGTACGACAGCTGTAAGGCCCGATATGCGGTACTGTTCCAGATCTAGATGTTTCCATCCAGATCCAGGGACGAAGCACATATCGGTCCCATCGCGACATATGACGAAGTCATATGCCCCGGATTTCCAACATGATATCACAACATTACAGATACAAGGATACAACATCTCATACAATCGGCATACAACTGCCTTAAATACAATACAACAGCGGAAGATACATGTCTGAGTACAGACTACAATCAAATGCCTAGTGGAAAAGAGAAAAACATCGATCCCCATAACCACACGGGTCTGGGCCCTCCGTCGAGATCCGCCTAACTAGTCGTCGTCGAGTCTCCACGTGATACGTCGATCACCGTACCTGTTATCGATCAAGAACCCTCAAAAGAGTTTGGGGGTAGTATCATGAGTACTGAAGTACTCAGCATCCAACTGTAGTGGTCATCTGACCCAGCAAGGACTTCATCACTCGTCATTCTAGGAAAACTAGTAGTTTACGGTAAGGAAGGGGTAAGTGGTGAGGTTGTTGCCGCACTAGCATTTATGAAGTGGCTAACGATCTAGAGAGTAAGGTAAGAAGCCAAGCATTCGATGAGGAATCGCCTCCAACAAGTCTTGCTATCAACTACTTACGCAAACATAACACCTATCCTATCCTTGTCCTCCTCTTCGCATCCCGACGAAGAAGAAGCAGTCAAGGCACGCACATGTTGATCAAGTAATATTAATATTATCTCAGTTGTTGTTGTCTATGAACAAGGAGTAGGTCTCAAGTCATCCATAACCGTGGACACGGCTTCTCGAAAAGATTTAACCCTGCAGGGGTGTACCAACTTCCCATTACAAGGCTCCTAACGCACGCCCATCTCTCTCAGTTGCTACCCATTATAGGCAACCATTTTATGATTTAGTTCCGAGAGATCCGAAACGACAGGTCCCTCTAACTAACAACGAACAAATCCGGGTGGCCCCCGGTGAGTCGACATCCAACTCAAAAGCCGGCCGCTCTCTCGAATCGGTCTCTACCGTATGAATCCAGGTTTGGATTGCCGGTTAATCACACATGGGAAGCCGGGTCCTCTGCCGGTCATGATGGGCCAGCAAGGAACCATGTCCTCACTGGTCCAGGGTGGTTTGAAAACTACTGGCGGCCGACCAGCACACACACGGTTTCAAATGGTAAATCATCTTGGGCCACCACTAGAAATGTTTTAAGCTAGGTAGGTAAGAAAAGGGGACCCCATAAATTCCCACACACGGTTAGGCATGCTCAGTCTTAAAACCAATACCCGGAACTCGGATCCTAGGTGAATCGAATGGAACAAAGCGTCGGGGCGGGATAGCCTAGACCTTCAATCCTTCGTCGAATATAGTCAACATTATAGTAATCATATCATCAACAACAATATAATAATGTGATAGCCCAAACCAAGGAGTAACAGGGTAACATCGTAGCATCCTAAGCATGCATACTAAGCAGGGGCTGAGCAACGAGCAATAGTAACATAGCAGTACAAGGTTTGCTGGGAGGGGACATGGCTGTATCGGTTTGAAAGAGGCTGTAAACATGTGGTAGGATCAAACATCGAACCTATCCTAGACTAGCATGCAAACCACTGGTTGAAATAGAATGGATCATAATTATGCATAGTCCTTGCCTGTTGATAAGTCGGATTCTAAAGGTGTAGTTGATCGCAAGCTCGCATCGTCTCCGAAGGTACCCGCGGAAGCACACAAGATGATAAACACTGGAAATCAATCAACGAGCAAGCATCTATTACTACGAAGCAAACACGAGCAAGCATCAACAAGAAGGCAACACGAGACATCGCACCTACCGTCGAGAGCGGTTACTAACAGGTTAAGTGGACTACTCGTCACACACGACGATACCGCACATTTCGAAAGGTTCAAGTTGTTTAGCTACAGGTGATCAACAAAGGTTGTTAACATGGCATCTCACTCAAGCATGGCATAGCACACAAACATGTCAAGAGGTGAAGCATAAGGTAAACTATCTAAGCTAGTCAATTTAAGTGAGGCACGGCCTAAACATGGCATATCACTAAGTGTCTCACGACAATTAAAAGATTTGGTACTGTTCTGCCCTAAACCATATTTTAGGTTAGTTAACAACAGCAAACAATAGCATAAACACGAAGTACACCAAAAACTAATCAAGTTACATGTAAAGAACACTCCAAATGAAGCTACGGTTAAAAAGATACAAGCAAAACAAGTTTGGAACACAATCTGCCAACATCAGGAAGCACACTTTAGAGCAATGCATAAACAGGATAATGAATGCAAACATGCGCACAAATGATATGCAATTAAAGTAGACATGGCAGGGAAGGCACGGCGAAAAGAATCATGCAAAAAGGCATCATGAACAACTAGTTATAGCTCATGCAAAATGCAATAAAACATTACTGGTCAAGGACTTGGTGAAAATAATGAAAACATGGCAGAAACTGTTATTTTTATGCTATATAAACAGGAGCAAAACTATATGCAAAAGTGCAGCAACATGACATAGCAATATATGAGCATGGAGTAGGCATGATGGTGATCAGGTACAAACAAGAATCATGGTCATAGGCATCATAGATCAAAAGATATTAAGCAAACAACATGGCATCGGAACGTTACAGACTTAGAGAAAAACTGAGGTGGTTGTCAACAACAGCAGCATAGCAACTTTGGAGCTCCATGACTAGATGACCAGCAAGCATATCATGACAATGCAATACATGTAATGCAAGTAGACATGATGCTTAACAGTATGCAAAAAGAATCAATGCAATAGGCCTCATGGATGTGTCACAATCATCAATCAAAGTTGCAACAAAATAACAACAACAACACTAAACAAGAATTAACAGCAGTTAACAGCATGATGCCCACTTCAACACAGATTATCAACATCAAGATGGCCTCAAATCAAAATGCTCACAAAAGATGGATTGAAGTACACACAATTCTAAGAAATTTTCCTTTTGGGCGCAACGTCATCCGGGCTACGGTTTAATCGTTAATCGCAGCACAAAAATGAATCAGTAGTAAATATAACCAGACTTAGCAAAAAATTCGCAGGAGTTAGTTCTCAGAAACAAAGGGCCTCACAAACGGGCTCGGCCCAAGAGGCAGAGGAGGCGGCCTGGCTTGGTCCGGCTGGGCCTTGAGGTGCCTGGGCCGTGCGGGGCAGGCCGTGGCCGCGCTACTGCTGGGCCGGCCCACGTGGCCACGGTGTAGGCGGCTAGCTCCTCCCGAGCGGAACCAGCAGCGGCGGCGGTGCGTCGTGCCGGCTGGCTCCCGCCGGCGAGTGGCGGCGCGGGCCGGGGACGGCCAGAGGAGGGGCGGAACGGGCGCAAGGCGGCGAAGGAGGCGCGGATCAGGCCGGATCCGGACGATGGCGAGGCGGGCGAGGCCGGGAGCGGAGGACGCGGCGAGCCCGAGCTCGGGACCTCCACGGCGGCGCCATGGCGACCAGTGGCGCGACTCCTTCGACAGCGACCTGCGGCAGGAGAGGAGAACGGGGGTGAGGGGAGGAGATGAATGGAAGGAGGAGGCCGGCGGGACTGGCTCACCGGAGCAGCTGCGGCGCGCGGCATGCTGCCCGCGGGCTGCCGGCGGGGTGGACGGAGAGAGAGGAGAGAGATTGGTGGAGGCCAGGGCGCTGACGTGGCGCAATCTGGGCTGCCGGTTGCCCAGATCGGAGGGTTGAGAGAGTTTTGGATCTAGGGTTTCGGATTTTGGGGAAAAACTGGGGCAGATATGGACATTGTGAGGGGGTGGCTGCAATTTTGTGGCTACGGAAACCCTAGAAAGGGGTGGGAGTGTGGTGGTCTTTATATAGCCCAGGTGGCTAGCAATTTGCAAAAACATCCCCCGTTTTTCTCTCGCGTGCGCGGTGTTTACGTTTCTGACCGCCGGGGGTCCGCGGTACCTCCGATTTAGGTAAAACTTTGAACTGCGCGATCAGCGCGTCGAGCCGGAGGCGTTCACCTCGCGTTGGAACCGTTCCGAGAACATTTTCCGGCACGCTATAAAAATATCCCGTTTACTTATTAAACGGAATTTTGTTCCGTTGGCTGCGGCTGGTCTTGTGCGGTTTTCACGACGGTGATCGGGTGAAACCCGGTGTCGCAAAGGTCGAGTGTCAGGGTGGCAAAGGTCTGTCTCCGTCCAGTATGAGATAAGATGGGGGAAATAATCACCGATCGATAAATCGGGGATGCAAACACCGCAAACAATTCAGACAATCAAACAGTACACACCGAAAACATTTTTTTTTTAATTTTTGTGAAAACTGGGCTGTTACAATACAATACCACCAACAAGGGATCTCGTCCCGAGATCCTGGACGATCCGGGGGAGAGGGGAAGGGGGAGAGAAAAGAGAGTCTACGATCTTCAACACCACCAACAAGGGACTCAGCTCCATGTCGAACGATGATCTTCCGTCGAGAAACTTTCCGCAGGGAGATGGCGACGTCGAAGATCGAAACCATCAGGTGTCAAGAGGAAGAACGGCTACTAAAACCTGGTCGAAGGGATAGCGCTTTTCGACGCAAGTCGTGAAAACACCGGGCAAAAGGAGGGAGGGCAAAGGACGACCCAGATGATATCCGAAACCGGAGAAGCTAAAGGTACTACAGGAATTCCCACCTGAGCTCGGAATCGAGACAATACTTCCCAAGCAAAGCATTGAAACGATTTCGATACTCCACACCCCGAGATCCTAAAGTTTGAAGGGGATAAGTCAAGATTAAAACACTTACGACACTTGTCCTGACTAGAGCAAGGGTAAGGAGTAAAAAGAATCCTACTCTCCAATAACTAACTTAGTAGCTACAAAATAGGTTTTGTCTAGACTCGACTTCGACCAGAAAAGGGATCCTACGGTCGGTAAGGCTCTGATACCAAGTTGTAAGGCCCAATATGCGGTACTGTTCCAGATCTAGATGTTTCCATCCAGATCCAAGGACGAAGCACATATCGGTCCCACCGCGACATATGACGAAGTCATATGCCCCGGATTTCCAACATGATATCACAACATTACAGATACAAGGATACAACATCTCATACAATCGGCATACAACTGCCTTAAATACAATACACCAGCGGAACATACATGTCTGAGTACAGACTATAATCAAATGCCTAGTGGCAAAGAGAAAAACATCGATCCCCATAACCACACGGGTCCAGGCCCTCCGCCGGGATCCGCCTAACTAGTCGTCGTCGAGTCTCCACATGAAACGTCGATCACCGTACCTGTGGTCGATCAACAACCCTGAAAAGAGTTTGGGGGTAGTATCATGAGTACAGAAGTACTCAGCAGCCAACTGTAGTGGTCATCTGACCCAGCAAGGACTGCATCACTCGTCATTCTAGGACAACTAGTAGTTTACGGTAAGGAAGGGGTAAGTGGTGAGGTTGCTACCGCACTAGCATTTATGAAGTGGCTAACGATCTAGAGAGTAAGCATTCGATGAGGAACCGCCTCCAACAAGTCTTGCTATCAACTACTTACGCAAACATAACACCTATCCTATCCTTGTCCTCCTCTTCGCATCCCGACGAAGAAGAAGTAGTCAAGGCACGCACACGTTGATCAAGTTATATTAAGATTATCTCAGTTGTTGTTATCTATGAACAAGGAGTAGGTCTCAAGTCATCCATAACCGTGGACATGGCTTCTCGAAAAGATTTAACCCTGCAGGGGTGTACCAACTGCCCATTACAAGGCTCCGCACACACGCCCATCTCTCTCAGTTGCTACCCATTATAGGCAACCATTTTATGATTTAGTTCCGAGAGATCCGAAACGACAGGTGATGGCTTCTCGCCCTTCGTTGGTTACCCCAAGTGGAAGGTTGAGATGTAGCGCAGCAGCAAGTTTCCCTCGGTGAAGATACCAAGGTTTGTCTCCAGTAGGACTCCAGAGATGACAAGTAGGTGTCAGCGACGCAACTGACGTGGACCCGCACACAGACACAGACAACTTTGTTCCCAACGAAGTTCAAAGAGGTTGACAATCTCTCCGGTCTTGTTGTTCACAAAGGGTAAAACACAAAGGATAATGATAGCAACTGAAAGTAAAAATTAGGAAAGTAAATATAGCGTGGAAACAGTAATAAGGATATGGACCGGGATACGTGATGTTCACTAGTGATGTCTCTCTCCCAAAAGACGATAAAACTGCTATGCGAGGTACACAAATTATAGAAGGGCAATTGACAGGATTATGAACGCACCGCAATGCTAACTATGCTACAAAAGAAAGGAAGAGGCTCAAAAGCACGGGCAGTACGCCAAAATAAGTAGAACGTAATCCAAATGCATTTAGTACTAATCATCCACCTTGATATATCTATCCAGAACATCTCGCTGGTATTAAGTTGCGAGCCCCACCCAAAGTGTAAACCCAAAGCAACAGACAACTGCATTAAAAAGAACTTTGCGTAAAGTAAACAATACTTGCAACCGCGGTTACAAGCACCGTTGTTTTCCCCCTTGTGGCAACAGCACATCCCCTAGACTCATGTTTATGTCACTCAAGCGTGTCATCGGGGGGCATGAACCCACAATCGAGCATAACGTTCCCTCTTGGAGTCACTACCTACTACTTGGCCAAAGCAATAAACAGCAACGGAGAACATGCAAGAATTACTTAGGAACAAAAATATAAGAGATAAAAACCAAATATATTACTCTATCACAATCTGAACATAATCTCATAATCCATCAGATCCCATCAAACTCAGCATAGCAATAGCAGAAATATTACAAAAGTGCCTCGATCATGTAGGGAAGCTCACGAGGTCTAAACCATGAAGAACAAAGAGGGGAGGAGAACATCACATAGCTACTGATCACGGACCCATGGTCCAAGGAAAACTACTCACGAGACATCCGGGGAGCATCCATGGTGGAGAGGAGACTCCCGGAGGTCGGCCCTCCCTCCGGCAGGGTGCCAGGAAGAGGTCTTCTGGTGCTCCCGATCTCGGAAGCGCGGCGGCGGCGGAACAGAGGCGAGTTTGCGAAATAGGGTTCTCTCTCCGGAGTTTCCCCGTGATGGAGAATAAATAGGCGAAGGGGGCAGCCAGAGGTGGACCAGGGGCCCCAGGCGCCCCCCTGGCGCGGCCAAGGGTGGGGCCGCGCCGGGTGGCCGCCTGGGCCCCCCTGGATCTCCTCTGGCCCCACTCGGTCTCTTCGCGAAGCTTCTCGTACGCTGATTTTTCCAATATTTTTCCCGGAATTTTTCTGGCACTTTTTATATGGGGAAAACTAAAAAAGAAAAACAGCAAAAAACAGGAACTGGCACTGGGTGCACTGAGTCAATAGGTTAGTCCAAATATGAACAAAAGTGTATGAAAGTGTATCTAGATCATAGAAATATCACACAAAACATGCATGGAGCAAGCAGAAATTATAGATACGTTTTGGACGTATCAACATCCCCAAGCTTAATTCCTGCTCGTCCTCGAGTAGGTAAATGATAACAGCATAATTTCTGTGGTGACATTCTAGCAACCATAAAAGCACTTTGAAAAGTAAAGCAATCAAGGTTAGAGATTCAATTCAAGTCATAACATGCAAGAGTCTATATTAGCATTGAAACAAGTAACAAAAGAACATTAGGTGCAAGAGCTCTCGCTGTCCGTGACTCGAATGTCTCCAAATGTTGTTTGCGTGCAAGAAAGGAGATAGGGAATACGAGAAAAAAGTATTTTTGTTGAGAACTCAATCTACTAAAGTTTCACACTCGGTCTTCTTTGGAATCTTATCTTGACTCGTCCCCAGACCACTAGCCAGGTACAAGTCAATTTGATCCACTCCTTTTCGATATTTCGAGCACTCATGCAATGGATGAGCGTAAGCACGAGAGTTGACACTTAGGATGGCAAAGAGAGAAGTACGGAGGAGGAAGACAAAAAGGAAGAGAAAGTCTCACATCAATGAGGACAATCATAGGCAAGAGATTCCAAATGATAGATATGATGTGAGGAGTAGGGATTGCCATGCAACGGATGCACATACGAGCTAGGAAGCTCTCCAATGGAACTAGTGGGGGTGCATCTAACTTGCTCGCTCATGAAGACCTAGAGCTTGTTTGAGGAGGCTCATCTTTGGAATATGCAAGACAAGTTCTATAGTGTGGAGGTCGCCACATAGCTATATGCATAAAGATCATCTCTATGGAGTGCAAGGATATAAAGGGAGTACTAGTGTGGATCTTTCAAAAGGATAGTAGTGTTGCCCCTTTCTCTCTTTTTATTTCCCTTTTTTTTCTTTTTCCTATTTTTTTGAATTTTTTTGTGTGGCCTCAATGGCTCTTTCTATTTAACTCTCATTTGTCCTCTTTGGGATCTTTTATTGTGTCCACTTTGGGATCTTTTCCTCACTTAAGGGCAACACTCTATTTCACAAGAAGGTAAAGGAGATCTTTCACACTTTACAAGGTACTCAAAATCATAAAGAAGATGTAACTAACATGAAGTATGCAATGTATGTCGCTGCCAGTGTAGCAGGAACATGTATGACATGAAGATCAAGTCATGAAGAGGTGGATGTTGCATGGCAATATATCTCGGAAAGGCTATGGAAATTCCTTGATAGGTAGGTATGGTGGCTGTTTTGAGGAAAGATATAAGGAGGCTTATGATGACAGAGCGTATCATGCCAAGGGTTTGGATGTACCGGCGAAGGTGGACACCAACTCTCGGAGTGAGAAGAAGGCAATGCACGACACGGAAGAGGCTAGCAAAATATGGGAAGGTGGAAGTGTCAGCTTTCAATACTTACATTAGTCCGAAGAACTCATGCACTTATTATCGGTAACTCTCAATCTAATAAGGAGGCTCACAAAGAGACAAGTACCCCGAGGAGGAGTGTATGGGGGTTTGGTTATCCTTGCGCATCCTCGACTCATGGTACGTGAGTGTTCTCTGATATTCGATCCCTCCAAAGATTAGTGATCCATCTAGTAGCTAGAGTTCTCAACTAGTTTTGTAGGTTTTGAAAATAAACACGGATTGCCAAAAATACGACACCTATCACTTATAGGCTAGAGCTCTTGACACGAAAAGTTCAAACATTACTCACATCAATACCTCAAAACCATTGCAAGTTACTACTAAAATTAAATAGCAACCTCAATTACCTACTTTCAAGACAAGACACAACTCAGTGCAACAACCAACTCTCTTTAACAAGATAAACAAAAAAATAAAAAGAGTTCCAAAAACAAACTAAACAAAAGCCAAGGCTCTTGGTAAAGACAAACTAAGACGAAAACTAAACATGGCAGTAGCTATGAAAAGATAAAGAACACACAACAGCAAAAAGATAAGCAGGAAAAATCCTATGATGTGTTCTAGAATTTGAAAGTGGAGCGTGTTTCTCTCCCACACAAAGTAAGACGGGATCTAACTTGTTATGAACAGCAAGATAAGCTAAAGAAAACTAAAAAAAATAAAACCTAAGAGCGAGACACTCCAAGTATAGCACATAACGCATGAAGTGATAAAAATATAGTGAGACGAAGGACGAACTGATGATTGTTCATGGAGAAGGGGATGCACGGGGGCATCCCCAAGCTTAAACGCTTGAGTCTCCTTGAATATTTGTTGGGGATGCATGGGGGAATCCCCAAGCTTGAGCGCTTGACACTCCTGGATCTTCTTTCATCATCTTCCATCGCACACTTGAAAACTCCCTTCATACATAACTCATCATAAGCTGATTAGAGTGGTTATTACCCTTAATAAATAATTTCTCCCCACTGGATATAAAGATATTCTTGAAGAGCTACTGTTTCTCAAGAGTGCCAAAAAGTTTTTGCAAAGAAAAAGCAGGCTTAAGGTTTGCAAAAGTTAGGAGAGACAAAACGTGGCAGAATCTTTGAAAAACAGAACAGCAGATAGTAAAGAATTTTTTAGGGGCACTTCTACAACTCAAATCAAAAAACTCAGAACATACGGAAGTTTCATAATTGTATAGAGAATACTTTGTAAAAATTTCAGCTCAAAAAGATTAACTGGGATTTTTCTGGAATTTTTCTGGTCACGAGGACAGAATCTGTTTTCTGGACAGCATGTCACAACTTTTACTTCCCTTGCCGTAAGAGGCTATAACTTGGAAAAAAGCTGAAAAATAAAGATACAATGATGTTCCTACAGTATTAACAATCATCAAGAATCAGAAAAAGCAAAAATAAAAACCTAAATTCGTTGCGGGCTGCCTCCCGAAAGCGCTTTCTTTTATGCCTTTAAGCTAGGCAAAACGATTATAGAAGATGCTCTCACAAGAATAAGAATTTTGAATCAAAAGAGAGCATCAAGAAGAAAATATGAAACACATTTAAGCCTAACCCACTTCCTATGCATAGGCATCTTGTATGAAAATAAATCAAAGAAGCACAAAGAAACCAACATAGGAGGGTGGAACAAGAACATCTTCAAAACTTTCAACATAAAGAGAGAAGTTTTAGTAATATGGAAGTTTCTACAACCAAACTTCCCTCTCTCAAAATAATTTTCAGTAGTATCATGAACAACATCAAGAATATAACTATCACATAAATCATGTTGTTCATGACCTACAAGCACACGTGTATAGTTTTCAACACGGTCTTTAGGATTATAAGATAAATGCAACCCATCACATTGAGCCTTGATAAGAGCACAATTCTCCGGAATATGAGTTGGAGATTTCAAAAGGACAATAGGACAATCAAGTGTGGGTGCAATAGAAAAAAATTCATGCTTAACATGAGGAACTATAGAAAGTTCATTTCCGTAAGCATCATCCATAGTGGCATCACGGCCATAAGCATAGAAGGCATCAACTTCATCAAAAAGGGATATTTCAAAAGAATCCATAGGATCATAACACTCATATAAGGTAAGATTCAAAGAGTTACTCTCATTAGAAGGTAGACATGGATGGCTCCATTCTTCCTCCTTTTGTTCGTCACTCTCCTCCTCTTTTTCATCCAAGGAGCTTTCGGTTTCATCAATTTCTTCTTTCATAGATTCCTGCAAAACATTAGTCTCTTCCTTTGGGGGAGAGATTCTCTCAAGATGATCAGTGATATAATAATTTGCATCATAATTTTCCAAACAATAGATAAGTATAGAAAGACTCTCAGATTTGTAAGGGGCATCATTAATATTTCTAAGAAGAGAAGTAATTTCATAGGCACCCTTATAAGCAACAAATTCTTCTATTGGCTCTGCATCATAAAAATCATAGTTTCCCTTAGCATAAGAAGCTAAGGTTTCATCATCATTGTACTCACATTGGAAAGAAAGGTGTTTGTGCCTCATAAAGCAACAAGATTCATCCCTGCAAAAAGATATATTATATATTGAGCACAAGTTTCTAGCATACTCATACAACTAGTGTATTTGTTTCCATAAGTGTATCCCCTTTTGAGACAAGCGGTGTTCCTTGTACCACTTTTGTTGATCCTCGGTGAATCCTCCATGCCAATAAGATCTAGTTTCAAAGAAGTCAGACATTGGTTGGAAAGTAAGGAACTAGACATACTATTTTTTTTTGGATTTTTTATATAAGACACAAAGATAAAAACTGAAAGGTAAACTAACAAGACTAAAAAACAAAGGTAAAGGGTAGTGTGCAACTCCCCTATCTTAGCACTCGGAGTCCCCGGCAACGGCGCCATAAATTCGCTTGATGGTTTCTTGCCCTTCGTTGGTTACCCCAAGTGGAAGGTTGAGATGTAGCGCAACACCAAGTTTCCCTTGGTGAAGATACCAAGGTTTGTCTCTAGTAGGACTCCAGAGATGATAAGTAGGTGTCAGCGGCGCAACTGACGTGGACCTGCACACAAACACAGATAACTTTGTTCCCAACGAAGTTCAGAGAGGTTGTCAATCTCTCCGGTCTTGTTGTTCACAAAGGGTAAAACACAAAGGATAATGATAGCAACTGAAAGTAAAAAGCAGGAAAGTAAATATAGCGTGGAAACAGTAATAAGGATATGGACCGGGATACGTGATGTTCACTAGTGATGTCTCTCTCCCAAAAGACGATAAAACTGCTACGCGAGGTAATAAAATTACAGAAGGGAAATTGACAGGATTATGAACGCACTGCAATCCTAACTATGCTACAAAAGAAAGGAAGAGGCTCAAAAGCACGGGCAGTACGCCAAAATAAGTATACCGTAATCCAACTGCATCTACTACTAATCATCCACCTTGAGATATCTATCCAGAACATCTCGCTGGTATTAAGTTGCGAGCCCCACCCAAAGTGTAAACACAAAGAAACAGACAACTGCATTAAAAAGAACTTTGCGTAAAGTAGACAATCTTTGCAACCGCGGTTACAAGCACCGTTGTTTTCCCCTTTGTGGCAACAGCACACCCCCTAGACTCATGTTTCTGTCACTCAAGCGTGTCATCGGGGGGCATGAACCCACAATCGAGCATAACGTTCCCTCTTGGAGTCACTACCTACTACTTGGCCAAAGCAATAAACAGCAACGGAGAACATGCAAGAATTAGTTAGGAACAAAAATATAAGAGATAAAAACCAAATATATTACTCTATCATAATCTGAACATAATCTCATAATCCATCAGATCCCATCAAACTCAGCATAGCAATAGCAGAAATATTACAAAAGTTCCTCGATCATGTAGGGCAGCTCACGAGGTCTAAACCATGAAGAACAAAGAGGGGAGGAGAACATCACATAGCTACTGATCACGGACCCATGGTCCAAGGAAAACTACTCACGAGCCATCCGGGGAGCATCCATGGTGGAGAGGAGACTCCCGGAGGTCGGCCCTCCCTCCGGCAGGGTGACGGGAAGAGGTCTTCTGGTGCTCCCGATCTCGGAAGCGCGGCGGCGGCGGAACAGAGGCGAGTTTGCGAAATAGGGTTCTCTCTCCGGAGTTTCCCCGTGATGGAGAATAAATAGGCGAAGGGGGGCAGCCAGAGGTGGACCAGGGGCCCCAGGCGCCCCCCTGGCGCGGCCAGGGGTGGGGGCGCGCCGGGTGGCCGCCTGGGCCCCCCTGGCTCCCCTCTGGCCCCACTCGGGCTATTCGCGAAGCTTCCCGTACGCTGATTTTTCCTATATTTTTCCCGGAATTTTTCTGGCACTTTTTATATGGGGGAAAACTGAAATAGAAAAACAACAGAAAACAGGAACTGGCACTGGGGTGCACTGAGTTAATAGGTTAGTCCAAATATGATCAAAAGTGTATGAAAGTGTATCTAGATCGTAGCAATACCACACAAAACATGCATGGAGCAAGCAGAAATTATAGATACGTTTTGGACGTATCAACAGGTCCCTCTAACTAACAACGAACAAATCCGGGTGGCCCCCGGTGAGTCGACATCCAACTCAAAAGCCGACCGCGCTCTCGAATCGGTCTCTACCTGTCAGGAGCCGGGGTTAGCGTATGCAAGCCTCGCTACAACACAATCATATGGAGAGCCGAGAACCGTACACACTTGTCTAAGCAGACAAGGCCAAGCACAGAACATTCTCGGAAAGCATCGAACGTGAGGGGCGTCCCATCCAGGCCGGATGATCAACTGAAATGGGTCCTCATCGTCCGCACACAAGTCTAAATGATATGGGTGGTGAACTCCCATACACATAGACAAGTCGCCTCAACCATACTATCGATTGTATTATAACCCTTACATAGACTTACTCCAGCCCGATCACTTAGTCGGGGGTCTAGGGCGGGCTCGATCATACATCAAAGTGTGCACGAGACAGAGTCTCGAACAATTGCATCGCGATGCCCCAAGCTGCGCACATCTAAGGTCCACTTGGTGTATAAAAGACCGCCAGCCAGATCACAACTAAGGTCTCGAAAACCCATACAAAGACATGCATGTTATAAACATACACGCAACACACATGCCTTGTATGAACAGCAGGTATCATTGCAATTCTCTACAAAGTATATATCTTTATTAATAACTCTTACAGAGTGCACACAGAGATCACAAGCATGTGATCCAACATTACAACAGACAAGCGGAAGCAAAGTAGGTCTGAGTACAGACAAGTTTAACAAATGGCTTAGAGAAGCCTTATCTAAAAACAAGCCCTCCACGAGGGAACCAGTCGTCTGACTGGGACTACACTAGCTTGGTCTTGGTCTGAATCTTCATTCTTCGAGCTTCAGGTAGAAGTCACCAACGGGGTCGGTGGGTTCATCTAAAACATAGATTAAGCAAACGTGAGTACAAAATCGTACTCAGCAAGACTTACATAGGAACTATACCACTCATGCATATGTATCAAGGTAAAGGGAAGTGGGGTTTCACTTGCAGAAGTGCCAGCTTTGACTTGACTAGTCCTGAACTACGAGTACCAGACTTGAGGTAAGAAGCGTACACGAGTCCACTACATCTCTTCAACCAATTACACCACTATGGTTACTTCCTCGACTTCCCCACGAGAAGCACACCATAGCACTCACGCTTATCTTGCGAGTTTTAGAAGTATCCAGTTCAAGTTATCTAATAATCAAGCTAAGCTTTCCAAGCAGTCCATAATCGCGGACGCGGCTATTCGAATAGTTTTATTAACCCTGCAGGGGTGTACCGCTACACACACGTGCCATCAGTTACCGCCTTTTGCGTGTCACCGTTCAAGAGATGACAGCGAGGATGCCACCACAACCGTTACCTCATAGCCGATCTAGTCCATGAAAGCCGCCTATCTGGGTTGTCTGCCACTATGATGAACCCGGCCGGTTTACCGAAGTGGACCCAGACGATGTGTGCGTGGTGTGAAAGCCGGTCTCGGATGAGCCGTTCTCTCACTTGGCTACCAGGCCACAATACCTACAGAAATCCGAACTACTGCGACATCTGGACATCGAAGGGGATGAGTTAGTAAGCCGAGAGGGGTCAGTGAGCCCAATGTGTGGTTGTACTCTTCATCTTGGATCACCACACAAGAACTCGTATTAGGGCGGTGTTCAACGAGACAACCCACTGTGTACTCCTACACAGCCTCTCATCGTTCACCTTGTATTAGGGTGGATTCACCAACACGTTTCACTTTCATCAACACCATGTTTATCATCATCCCGACTCACATCATAAGCAACCTCATTGTACCACTAAGCATGCAATAAGCAGTAACAGTTGCAGGGGCCACATGATATCAATCAACTCCTACATCTGCTAGGATTGTGGTTTGCCTACTACTGTGACAAGATGATAGGTCATGCAAAGGACATGGGTTCAACTATGCGATAGAAACGTTATCATGGTGATCATCCTAAACAATGCATAAGCGAGACATGAGAGGGAAGTGGGATTTTATCGACATGATCAATGGGGGTTTGCTTGCCTTGCTGACGAGGTTCAGTCACGAGGTCTTCAACGAAGGGGGTGATCTCGGATTCCGGCTCCACTTCTATCAGCAACATGACAATCATAGGATCAACATAATGTACAATGCACAATCACATGAATAATATCATAATGGTGATGTTCAAGGTACTGATGTGTTGAGCATTCCATTTAAAAGGAGTATATTGCATTTGAACTGCAAATTCAAACTCCACATTTGAATTCAACATTTAACCAAGGTACATGTGACATGGTTTGATCATTTTGAATCAACTTCAATTGTATAAGATATGCCTCTGATGTGTGGTGGAAATATAGCCTAATTCCATGGTCCAAGTTGCAAAATCATTTGGTTTGAATTTGAATTAATTTCAAACAAATCAAATGACATATGCTACTGGTCCCATTTTAAAATCAACTCCAACATAGTTGAAAGTTGCATATTTGGAAAGATAATTTTCTCCTGATCATTTTTCATATATTATTTGTCCAATTTGGAGTTAATATGAATTTTCTATGAATTTCCAAAGTTTGGGGTATTTTCTAAAATTTCTGGAATTCTCTGATTTATTAAATGATTTAATTGGTTTACTGCGTCAGCATTGCGCCATCATGGCGTCAGCAGGGGGCTTTGACCCCGGTCAAACTGACCAGTGGGCCAGGTTTGTCAGCCTCACATCTAATTTCCCTGTTAGATTAATCTAACAGAGAGGATTAGAGGGGGCTGGGCCCACCTGTAAGTGACCCAGGGGGGTGGATTAGGTGCTAATCACCCCGGCCACATCGGACCTGCCGGTGGCTAGCCGCTGGTGACTAGAAACGCGGCGGCGTTGCTCGGGATTGTGCATCCGGCCACCATCTGGCACGCTGCGACCACCAAAGGGCGGCCCGTGCACGCCCGCTTCACCCAGCACCAACGGGGAGGCTCGGGAGGGGCCGGAGCCTCGCCGGCGTCGAGATTTGCGGCGATGGAGCTACGGCTGCGAGTTGGTTTTCGTTACAAGTCGCGAAAAGGAGCGGGGTTAGGCTGGTTCGAAGCAGTGGAGAACGGGGATCACGGTGCGCGCGCTGGTGCAAGCTGGAGCTCACGAGAACGAGCTTGGGATCATCCATGGCGGAGGCCGAGCTCGGCTCTCATGGCAGTCGATGGAGGGGGCCCAAATTAAACACGGGGTTTGGGGGTTTTTGAAGAGGGGCTCACCCCGAGGTGATTGGTGAAGACGGCGCGGCCGAAGAGGCAACAATGGCGACGAATTTGACGGTGATCTTCTCGGCGTCCGGCGAGAACTCGAGGAAGAATCCGGCGGCTTGGGGTCGAATTGGCTCGCGATCTTCCGCGCGGTGATGAAGACGAAGGCGTCGAGGAGGAAGGACAGCTTGGTGCGGCCTGGAGGTGACGATGTCCACGCGTTCTTCACGGCATGGCGACGGCGGCGCTCGGGTCGTCGTCGGGTTCGTCGCAGGAGCGAGAGGGAGAGGCTCTGGAGGGGAGGAATGGAGGCATGGCACTCGGGTGGGTCTCCAGGGGAGCGTAGAAGGGTCGGGGAGGGCAGGTGGAGGCTGGGGAGACGACGCCGTGCCCGGCTGTCTCGGTGGCATTCCACCGAGCAGCTTGGAGGCGCGGGGAGGAAGACGACAGGGGAGGGGTCCAGGTGGGCTGGACTGGGCCAGAAGAGGTGGGCCTCGCCTAGGCGCCAGGTAAGTTCTCAGCTTTCTTTTCTTTTTATTATTTCTGCAATATGTTTGACCTAGCTAATAAAAATAGTTAGGCATTTTATAAAATGCCACAATTTTTTATATGGTCTCATAAAATTGAGAGCTAGACACTTATAAAATTTGAGCATTTTTTAAATTCAAATAATTTGAACTTCAAATCAAATAGGGTTTTATTTAATTTCCAAAGCCACTGTTTGAATATTAGAAAATTCCATGAGCATGGGATTGCTCCCAAACCATTTTTAAAATGATCAGTACCATTTAAAGGAATTTTCCAAACACTCAAATGATTTTTGGAAAAAGATTTTTATCTGGCCATTTGAATTAATTTCTCAGGGCTTTTCTTTTCCCCAATTTTGATTTTCTTTTTGAATTTTTCACATGATGCAAAGGAGCACTTGATCCTAGCACATACCTAACTTGGGGTTGTGACAACTCGCCCCCACTCAAAAGAATCTCGTCCCGAGATTCAGAAGTCTACGGGAGGAAGGAGGGGTACTCGGCATTGAGATGGTCTTCTCTTTCCCACGTAGCTTCTCTTTCAGAGTGGTGTGACCATTGCACTTTCAGAAACCTAATCTTCTGACGACGAGTGACACGCTCTGCGGAATCAAGAATACGAACGGGGTATTCTCGATAAGAAAGGTCATCTTGGAGATCAAGCGTTTCATGGTCGACTTCGCGGATGGGGTCCTTGAAGCAACGCCTGAGTTGTGACACATGGAATACATCATGTACTCGGGAAAGGTGAGGGGGTAGTTCAAGTTGGTAGGCAACTTCTCCACGTTTAGCGAGAATACGGAAAGGTCCGATGTAACGTGGGGCCAATTTGCCTTTGATACCGAATCGTTGGGTACCCTTCAGAGGAGTAACCCGAAGGTAAGCCTTCTCATCCAGATTGTAGCTCTCCTGCCTATGATGACGATCATAGTAGCTTTTCTGACGAGACTGTGCGGCTTTCAATTTATCACGAACAATGCGAACTTGCTCTTCTGCTTCCTTGATCATGTCCGGTCCAAAGAATTGTCTTTCACCGGTTTCTGACCAGTTAAGGGGTGTTCGACATCGTCGTCCATATAGGAGTTCAAAAGGAGCCATGTTCAGACTAGATTGAAAACTATTGTTATAAGCAAATTCGGAAAATGGAAGAGACTTCTCCCAATTCTTTCCGAAAGATATAACACAAGCTCTGAGCATGTCTTCCAAAATTTGGTTAACCCTTTCGACTTGACCACTAGACTGAGGATGGAAAGCTGTACTAAAGGATAGATGAGTTCCCATAGCACGTTGGAAGCTTCCCCAAAATCTAGAGGTGAAAAGGCTACCACGATCAGAATTGATTTCCAAAGGAACACCATGAAGGGACACAATTCTAGAGACATACAAGTACGCTAACTGGCTAGCAGTTATAGACTCGCGAACTGGAAGGAAGTGAGCAACTTTGGAAAGCCTATCTATGACAACGAAGATGGCATTGTTTCCTTTCTGGGTTTTTGGAAAGCCGGTGATGAAGTCCATACCGACTTTGTCCCATTTCCACTCGGGAATAGACAAAGGTTGAAGTGTACCAGCAGGTCTTTAATGTTCTGCCTTAATGCGACGACAAACATCACATTCAGCAACAAATTGAGCAATGTCTCTCTTCATCCTAGTCCACCAAAATCTCTGGCGTAGATCTCGGTACATTTTTGTGCTACCGGGATGAATTGAGAGGGGTGTGTCATGGGCTTCTTATAGGATGAGTTGCCTTAGATCTCTATTCTTATGTACTACCAAACGATTTCCAAAGAATACCATTCCTTTACTATCTGTGGAGAAACATTTAGCAACTCCGCTAGCAATGTTCTCCTTGATCCGGCGTACACCTCGTGCCCACCTTTGGGCAACTACGATTTGATCCTCAAGGGTTGGTTTCGCCACCAAGTTGAAAAGAGATCCACGAGGAACAATCTCGAGATTGAGCTTTCGAAATTCCTCATGAAGAAATGGTTGATACTGCTGTAACATGAGGTTGTTACAGTACGACTTACGACTTAGTGCATCAGCCATGACATTGGCTTTGCCTGGGGTGTAAGAAATTCCTACGTCGTAATCTTTTATCAACTCAATCCAGCGTCTTTGCCTGAGATTAAGATCTGGCTGGGTGAAAATATACTTGAGGCTTTGGTGGTCGGAATAGATCTCACAACGATTACCAAGGAGGTAATGTCGCCAAGTTGTTAAGGCATGAACTACGGCAGCGAGTTCAAGATCGTGGGTAGGATAGTTCTCTTCATGTGGCCGCAACTGGCATGAAGCATAAGCTACCACATGTCGATCTTGCAGAAGTATGCATCCTAACCCTTGCCGTGATGCATCACAATAGATTTCGAAATCCTTTTTGGTGTCTGGAGGTGCAAGTACGGGTGCAGAAGTCAATCTTCTTTTTAGCTCTTGAAAGCTTTCCTCGCACTTGGGAGTCCATAAGAATTTCTTATCTTTCTTGAGGAGTTCAGTTAGAGGCTTTGCAACTTTAGAAAAATTCTTGACGAAGCGACGGCAATAGCTGGCTAGGCCAAGAAAACTCCTACCTTGCTTAACCGATTCAGGTGGATTCCAGTCAAGGACGGCCTGAACTCTCTCGGGATTCACAGCAATGCCTTTTGCAGAAATCACGTGGCCTAAGTAGGTCACTTCTGGTAGCCAAAATTCACACTTGGAGAATTTAGCATACAGGCGATGCTCTCTAAGTTTCATCAATACCAGCCTTAGGTGTTCGGCATGTTCTTCTTCGTTCTTCGAGTATATAAGGATGTCATCGAGGTAAACCACGACGAACTGGTCCAAATACTCCATGAAGATCGAGTTCATCATGCGTGAGAAAGTGGCGGGGGCATTGGTTAAACCAAAGGACATGACGGTGTACTCGTAAAGACCATAACGAGTAGTAAAAGCCGTTTTGGGAATGTCCTCGTTTCGGATCTTGATTTGATGATAGCCTAATCTCAAATCCATCTTGGAGAAGACAGAGGATCCTGCAAGTTGATCATAAAGATCATTGATCCTGGGCAGTGGATACTTGTTCTTTATCGTCGCTAAATTTAGCGGGCGATAGTCTACACACATCCTTTCTGTTCCATCTTTCTTCGTTATGAACAGAACAGGGCAACCCCATGGCGATGAGCTAGGTCGGATGAAGCCTTTTTCCAACAAAGCTTCCAGTTGGGTTTTAAGCTCAGCTAACTCACGTGGGGCTATTTTGTATGGGCGTCTAGAAATGGGTGCGGTTCCTGGGGCAAGATCAACTATGAACTCTACACATCTGTCGGGTGGCTAGGTTTAAAGAGTTGGGTTACTGGATGGTTTTCCTGAGGATGACCATGGCTTACTAGGGGCTACAACAGATATGTCAGAGTAGAAAAGTACCCCAACACGATGGTTAGTGTGGTTCTTCTTGCTAGAAGACATCTAAAGTGGGAGGAAGAACTTCAATTGAATCACTATAGGTTTCTAGAAGAAAACCTACATCAAACACTATGGAACGGTCGGGAATGCCACCTAGAAGTTCTTCTAAAAGGACAACCGAAAAGGAGGGAAGAATTTTGCAAATGCATCAGATTTTGAAGAAACCTGGAATGACTCGGACAGCATAACGGCTGTAATTGCAAGAAAACAATTTTCTTTCAATGTAGATACAACACTTACATAATACGATGTAAGAAATCAGCATTACAAAAATGCTAGGAAAACGGACACAACTTTCCTACGGCTATAAGGAAGCAAACAACGAGATGTTCTAATCAGACAGAGGAGAGCCTAGTCCTATCTTCCCGTAGAATAAGATGAGGGTGACTCAGAACTCAGAACGAAGGGGGTAAGGAGAAAAAAGAAGCCTTACGTTGTTCCCTTATATACCCAGAGTAACTATATAACTATAGAAGGCTAGACTCGACTTCGGCCAAGGCTGATAATCCTACAGTCAGTCCTGCTCTGATACCAAGTCTGTCGGGACCCGGGGTTAGCGTATGCAAGCCTCGCTACAACACAATCATATGGAGAGTCGAGAACCGTACCCACTTGTCTAAGCAGACAAGGCCAAGCACAGAACGTTCTCGGAAAGCATCGAACGTGAGGGGCGTCCCATCCAGGCCGGATGATCAACTGAAATGGGTCCTCATCGTCCGCACACAAGTCTAAATGATATGGGTGGTGAACTCCCATACTCATAGACAAGTCGCCTCAACCATACTATCGATTGTATTATAACCCTTACATAGACTTACTCCAGCCCGATCACTTAGTCGGGGGTCTAGGGCGGGCCCGATCATACATCAAAGTGTGCACGAGACAGAGTCTCGAACAATCGCATCGTGATGCCCCAAGCTGCGCACATCTAAGGGCCACTTGGTGTATAAAAGACCGCCAGCCAGATCACAACTAAGGTCTCGAAAACCCATACAAAGACATGCATGTTATAAACATACACGCAGCACACATGCCTTGTATGAACAGCAGGTATCATTGCAATTCTCTACAAAGTATATATCTTTATTAATAACTCTGACAGAGTGCACACAGAGATCACAAGCATGTGATCCAACATTACAACAGACAAGCGGAAGCAAAGTAGGTCTGAGTACAGACAAGTTTAACAAATGGCTTAGAGAAGCCTTATCTAAAAACAAGCCCTCCACGAGGGAACCAGTCGTCTGACTGGGACTACACTAGCTTGGTCTTGGTCTGAATCTTCATTCTTCGAGCTTCAGGTAGAAGTCACCAACGGGGTCGGTGGGTTCATCTAAAACATAGATTAAGCAAACGTGAGTACAAAATCGTACTCAGCAAGACTTACATAGGAACTATACTACTCATGCATATGTATCAAGGTAAAGGGAAGTGGGGTTTCACTTGCAGAAGTGCCAGCTTTGACTTGGCTAGTCCTGAACTACGAGTACCAGACTTGAGGTAAGAAGCGTACACGAGTCCACTACATCTCTTCAACCAATTACACCACTATGGTTACTTCCTCGACTTCCCCACGAGAAGCACACCATAGCACTCACGCTTATCTTGCGAATTTTAGAAGTATCCAGTTCAAGTTATCTAATAATCAAGCTAAGCTTTCCAAGCAGTCCATAACCACGGACGCGGCTATTCGAATAGTTTTATTAACCCTGCAGGGGTGTACCGCTACACACACGTGCCATCAGTTACCGCCTTTTGCGTGTCACCGTTCAAGAGATGACAGCGAGGATGCCACCACAACTGTTACCTCATAGCCGATCTAGTCCATGAAAGCCGCCTATCTGGGTTGTCTGCCACTATCGTGAACCCGGCCGGTTTACCGAAGTGGACCCATACGATGTGTGCGTGGTGCGAAAGCCGGTCTCGGATGAGCCGTTCTCTCACTTGGCTACCAGGCCACAATACCTACAGAAATCCGAACTACTGCGACATCTGGACATCGAAGGGGATGAGTTAGTAAGCCGAGAGGGGTCAGTGAGCCTAATGTGTGGTTGTACTCTTCATCTTGGATCACCACACAAGAACTCGTATTAGGGCGGTGTTCAACGAGACAACCCACCGTGTACTCCTACACAGCCTCTCATCGTTCACCTTGTATTAGGGTGGATTCACCAACACGTTTCACTTTCATCAACACCATGTTTATCATCATCCCGACTCACATCATAAGCAACCTCATTGTACCACTAAGCATGCAATAAGCAGTAACAGTTGCAGGGGCCACATGATATCAATCAACTCCTACATCTGCTAGGATTGTGGTTTGCCTACTACTGTGACAAGATGATAGGTCATGCAAAGGACATGGGTTCAACTATGCGATAGAAACGTTATCATGGTGATCATCCTAAACAATGCATAAGCGAGACATGAGAGGGAAGTGGGATTTTATCGACATGATCAATGGGGGTTTGCTTGCCTTGCTGACGAGGTTCGGTCACGAGGTCTTCAACGAAGGGGGTGATCTCGGATTCCGGCTCAACTTCTATCAGCAACATGACAATCATAGGATCAACATAATGTACAATGCACAATCACATGAATAATATCATAATGGTGATGTTCAAGGTACTGATGTGTTGAGCATTCCATTTAAAAGGAGTATATTGCATTTGAACTGCAAATTCAAACTCCACATTTGAATTCAACATTTAACCAAGGTACATGTGACATGGTATGATCATTTTGAATCAACTTCAATTGTATAAAATATGCCTCTGATGTGTGGTGGAAATATAGCCTAATTCCATGGTCCAAGTTGCAAAATCATTTGGTTTGAATTTGAATTAATTTCAAACAAATCAAATGACATATGCTACTGGTCCCATTTTAAAATCAACTCCAACATATTTTAAAGTTGCATATTTGGAAATATAATTTTCTCCTGATCATTTTTCATATATTATTTGTCCAATTTGGAGTTAATATGAATTTTCTATGAATTTCCAAAGTTTGGGGTATTTTCTGGAATTTCTGGAATTCTCTGATTTATTAAATGATTTAATTGGTTTACTGCGTCAGCATTGCGCCATCATGGCGTCAGCAGGGGGCTTTGACCCCGGTCAAACTGACCAGTGGGCCAGGGTTGTCAGCCTCACATCTAATTTCCTTGTTAGATTAATCTAATAGAGAGGATTAGAGGGGGCTGGGCCCACCTGTAAGTGACCCAGGGGGTGGATTAGGTGCTAATCACCCCGGCCACGTCGGACCTGCCGGCGGCTAGCCGCCGGTGACCAGAAACGTGGCGGCGTTGCTCGGGATTGCGCATCCGGCCACCATCTGGCACGCTGCGACCACCAAAGGGCGGCCCGTGCACGCCCGCTTCACCCAGCACCAACGGGGAGGCTCGGGTGGGGCCGGAGCCTCGCCGGCGTCGAGATTTGCGGCGATGGAGCTACGGCTGCGAGTTGGTTTTCGTTACAAGTCGCGAAAAAGAGCGGGGTTAGGCTGGTGCAAGCTGGAGCTCACGAGAACGAGCTTGGGCTCATCCATGGCGGAGGCCGAGCTCGGCTCTCATGGCAGTCGACGGAGGGGGCCCAAATTAAACACGGGGTTTGGGGGTTTTTGAAGAGGGGCTCACCCCGAGGTGATTGGTGAAGACGGCGCGGCCGGAGAGGCAACAATGGCGACGAATTTGACGGTGATCTTCTCGGCGTCCGGCGAGAACTCGAGGAAGAATCCGGCGGCTTGGGGTCGAATTGGCTCGCGATCTTCCGCGCGGTGATGAAGACGAAGGCGGCGAGGAGGAAGGACAGCTTGGTGCGGCCTGGAGGTGACGATGGCCACGCGTTCTTCACGGCATGGCGACAGCGGCGCTCGGGTCGTCGTCGGGTTCGTCGCAGGAGCGAGAGGGAGAGGCTCTGGAGGGGAGGAATGGAGGCGTGGCACTCGGGTGGGTCTCCAGGGCCGCGTAGAAGGGTCGGGGAGGGCAGGTGGAGGCTGGGGAGACGACGCCGTGCCCGGCTGTCTCGGTGGCATTCCACCGAGCAGCTTGGAGGCGCGGGGAGGAAGACGACAGGGGAGGGGTCCAGGTGGGCTGGACTGGGCCAGAAGAGGTGGGCCTCGCCTAGGCGCCAGGTAAGTTCTCAGCTTTCTTTTCTTTTTATTATTTCTGCAATATGTTTGACCTAGCTAATAAAAATAGTTAGGCATTTTATAAAATGCCACAATTTTTTATATGGTCTCATAAAATTGAGAGCTAGACACTTATAAAATTTGAGCATTTTTTAAATTCAAATAATTTGAACTTCAAATCAAATAGGGTTTTATTTAATTTCCAAAGCCACTGTTTGAATATTAGAAAATTCCATGAGCATGGGATTGCTCCCAAACCATTTTTAAAATGATCAGTACCATTTAAAGGAATTTTCCAAACACTCAAATGATTTTTGGAAAAAGATTTTTATCTGGCCATTTGAATTAATTTCTCAGGGCTTTTCTTTTCCCCAATTTTGATTTTCTTTTTGAATTTTTCACATGATACAAAGGAGCACTTGATCCTAGCACATACCTAACTTGGGGTTGTGACACTACCGTATGAATCTAGGTTTGGATTGCCGGTTAATCACACATGGGAAACCGGGTGCTCAGCCGGTCATGATGGGCCAGCAAGGAACCATGTCCTCACTGGTCCAGGGTGGTTTGAAAACTACTGGCGGCCGACCAGCACACACACGGTTTCAAATGGTAAATCATCTTGGGCCACCACTATAAATGTTTGAAGCTAGGTAGGTAAGAAAAGGGAACCCCATGAAATCCACACGCGGTTAGGCACGCTCAGTTTTAAAACCAATACCCGAAACTCGGATCCTAGGTGACTCGAATGGAACAAAGCGTCGGGGCGGGATAGCCTAGACCTTCCATCCTTCGTCGAATATAGTCAACATTATAATAATCATATCATCAGCAACAATATAATAATGTGATAGCCCAAACCAAGGATGCATCATAGCATCCTAAGCATGCATACTAAGAAGGGGCTGAGCAACGAGCAATAGTAACATAGCAGTACAAGGTTTGCTGGGAGGGGACATGGCTGTATCGGTTTGAAAGAGGCTGTAAACATGTGGTAGGATCAAACATCGAACCTATCCTAGACTAGCATGCAAACCACTGGTTGAAATAGAATGGATCATAATTATGCATAGTCCTTGCCTGTTGATAAGTCGGATTCTAAAGGTGTAGTTGATCGCAAGCTCGCATCGTCTCCGAAGGTACCCGCGGAAGCACACAAGATGATAAACACTAGAAGTCAATCAACGAGCAAGCATCTATTACTACGAAGCAAACACGAGCAAGCATCAACAAGAAGGCAACACGAGATATCGCACCTACCGTCGAGAGCGGTTACTAACAGGTTAAGTGGAGTACTCGTCACGCACATTTGGAAAGGTTCAAGTTGTTTAGCTACAGGTGATCAACAAAGGTTGTTAACATGACATCTCACTCAAGCATGGCATAGCACAAAAACATGTCAAGAGGTGAAGCATAAGGTAAACTATCTAAGCTAGTCAATTTAAGTGAGGCACGGCCTAAACATGGCATATCACTAAGTGTCTCACGACAATTAAAAGATTTGGTACTGGTCTGCCCCAAACCATATTTTAGGTTGGTTAACAATAGAAAACAATAGCATAAACACAAAGTACACCAAAAACTAATCAAGTTACATGTAAAGAACACTCCAAACGAAGCTACGGTTAAAAAGATACAAGCAAAACAAGTTTGGAACACAATCTGCCAACATCAGGAAGCACACTTTAGAGCAATGCATAAACATGATAATGAATGCAAACATGCTCATAAATGATATGCAATTAAGGTAGACATGGCAGGGAAGGCACGGCGAAAAGAATCATGCAAAAAGGCATCATAAAACATTACTGGTCAAGGACTTGGTGAAAATAATGAAAACATGGAAGAAACTGTTATTTTTATGCTATATAAACAGGAGCAAAACTATATGCAAAAGTGCAGCAACATGACATAGCAATATATGAGCATGGAGTAGGCATGATGGTGATCAGGTACAAACAAGAATCATGATCATAGGCATCATAGATCAAAAGATATTAAGCATACAACATGACATCAGAACGTTACAGACTTAGAGAAAAACTGAGGTGGCTGTCAACAACAGCAGCATAGCAACTTTGGAGCTCCATAACTAGATGACCAGCAAGCATATCATGACAATGCAATACATGTAATGCAAGTAGACATGATGCTTAACAGTATGCAAAAAGAATCAATGCAATAGGCCTCATGGATGTGTCACAATCATCAATCAAAGTTGCAACAAAATAACAACAGCAACACTAAACAGGAATTAACAGCAGTTAACAGCCTGATGCCCACTTCAACACAGATTGTCAACATCAAGATGGCCTCAAATCAAAATGCTCACAAAATATGGATTGAAGTACACACAATTCTAAGCAATTTTCCTTTTGGGTGCAACGTTATCCGGTTTACGGTTTAATCGTTAATCGCAGCACAAAAATGAATCAGCAATAAATATAACCAGACTTAGCAAAAAATTCACAGGAGTTAGTTCTCAGAAAAAGAATAAAAGGGCCTCACCCAAACGGGCTCGGCCCGAGAGGCAGAGGAGGCGGCCTGGCTTGGTCCGGCTGGGCCTTGAGGTGCGTGGGCCGCGCGGGGCAGGCCGTGGCCGCGCTACTGCTGGGTCGGCCCACGTGGCCACGGTGGAGGCGGATAGCTCCTCCTGAGCGGAACCAGCAGCGGCGGAGGCGCGTCGTGCCGGCTGGCTCCCGCCGGCGAGTGGCGCCGCGGGACGAGGACGGCCAGAGGAGGGGCGGAACGGGCGCAAGGCGGAGGAGGAGGCGCGGATCCGGCCGGATCCAGCCGATGGCGAGGCGGGCAAGGCCGGGAGCGGAGGGTGCAGCGAGCCCGAGCTCGGGACCTCCACGGCGGCGCCATGGCGACCAGTGGCGCGGCTCCTTCGGCAGCGACCTGCGGCAGGAGAGGAGAAAGGGGGTGAGGGGAGGAGATGAAGGGAAGGAGGAGGCCGGCAGGACTGGCTCCCCGGAGCAGCTGCGACGCGCGGCATGCTGCCCGCGGGCTGGCGGCGGGGTGGACGGAGAGAGAGGAGAGAGGTTGGTGGAGGCCAGGGCGCTGACATGGCGCAATCTGGGCCGCCGGTTGCCCAGAGCGGAGGGCTGAGAGAGTTTTGGATCTAGGGTTTCGGATTTTGGGACAAAACTGGGGCAGATCTGGACATTGTGAGGGCGTGGCTGCAATTTTGTGGCTAGGGAAACCCTAGAAAGGGTTGCGAGTGTGGTGGTATTTATATAGCCCAGGTGGCTGGCAGTTTGCAAAAACATCCCCCGTTTTTCTCTCGCGTGCGCAGTGTTTACGATTCTGACCGCCGGGGGTCCGCGGTACCTCCGATTCGGGTAAAAATTCAAACTGCGCGATCAGCAAGTCGAGCCGGAAGCGTTCACCTCGCGTTGGAACCGTTCCGAGAACATTTTCCGGAGCACTATAAAAATATCCCGTTTACTTATTAAACGGGGTTTTGTTCCGTTGGCTGCGGCTGGTCTTGTGCGGTTTTCACGACGGTGATCGGGTGAAACCCGGTGTCGCAAAGGTCGAGTGTCAGGGTGGCAAAGGTCTGTCTCCGTCCGGTATGAGATAAGATGGGGGAAATAATCACCGATCGATAAATCGGGGATGCAAACACCGCAAACAATTCAGACAATCAAACAGTACACACCGAAAACAAATTTTTTTAATTTTTGTGAAAACTGTGTTGTTACAGCAGCTCACAAGGGCTAAGAATTGAAGCACAAGATTGGAGAGAAGACATCACATAGCTACTGGTCATGGAGCCATGGTCCAAGGGGGACTACTCACGGCACGTCCGGGAAGCGCTCATGGTAGTGGAGAAGCTCCCGGAGATCAATCCTCGCTCTAGCAGGGTGCCGGGACGAGGTCTTCTACCGATCCCGATCTCGGGATCGCAGCGGTGGAAGAACAGAGGTGAAAATTGCGATGCGGGGTCTTTTTCTAGGATTTGGTCATCAAGGAGTGTCGGGGGAATGATACCCGGGTAGGGTCACCCAGATGAAAGCAATATTTCAAGACAAGGAGGAGGCCGATTGGGCTGCTGCTGGGCCGAGCTAGGCAGTCGCAAGCAATCGACCATGCCGAATGCAAGCAGTCGGCCCAGGCGCAATCGGTCTACTCCTCAATCGGCTCAAGAGTTGACCTTGTCTAGGTCGGACGCCTCTGGTACAAGGTCATAAATGCAGGAGCCCAAGAGATCCGGGTGGCAGTAAGCTAAGTCACTCCGCCGATCTGTCAGAGGAGTGTTGTCACCCTTTTCCTCTGAATCCGGAGACAGGACGACAAGACCAGAGGGCGTAGCTCCACTGTTCATCATCATTACCTAGAAGCTATAGCATGGGAAGCCGCTTGACAAGTCCGGATCAACCGGAGATTTGCATTCGGTGGACCCCAGCCGATAAGAGGATGACAGCTGGGGCCAGCCCCCGACTGAAATGACCGTAGTACCTCGAGCTCACACTATAAGAGCCCGGGGTACCCCTCCTGTGAGAGGGACATCCCCATTCGGATTTACTTCCCACAGTAGTTCCCGTAGAGAAGCAGAGGAGATCCATGCCCACGGCAGGTCTCTTCTTCCTCTGAGCAGCTCCATGAGCATTGATTGTAGTTCGTGAAATCATTTATAGCAAGCAGACAAGCAGGATTAGGGGTGTTATCTCTCAGGAGAGCCCCGAACCTGGGTACATCGTGGTGTCCTTCACCGTGGTTGTGCCCAACCCGTTTCCGGCACCATCGACATAGTTCTCCCTCGAGTCTTCCCCTCTCTTTAGCCATCCCTATGGCATCTGTTGTTACTAAACGACGACAGTTGGCGCCCACCGTGGGGCAGACCGAGGCGTCGACTGGAGTTCTGATCCGGACGGGATCTTCCTCGTCGTCAGCATGAGCCACGCCTCTGGCCTGATCTTTAGGCATGGGGCAGTGGACTTTGTGGTGGATTACGCTGCGCGGTTCGGGGTCGGCGCACCCCTGCCGCCCGGTGTATCACTGCAGATTGGTAGTCACCGTCTCTTCATCATCTGCTTCCCCGAGGCATATCCCAAGGAAGTGCGCGTCTTCTCCAGCGTCACGGATCCGCTCCTGACCAGGGGCTGCACAGCAGCTCCCGGCGGAGAGGAGCCATGTGTGCATGCAGCCATCATGTTGGCGGGAACGACTGCGTCAAGCAACCAAGGCGCAGCGAGTGAGGCTAGGAAAGCCAAGTAGGCGGCGGATGCCGCGGAAAGAGTCGGCACCAGTGCGTTGCGGGATGTGTTATACACACCCGTGAACAGGAATGGTGATCCCGACCAGGTTCACACTGATCTAGAGACGGCACGGCTAGCTCTCACTCGCAGGGCCAAGCACGTGCTGGAGGAAGAGCGTAGGCCGAGAGCCATCACTAGAGAGTACAACGCAGCGCACGCCAGTTAGCGGCGGCCGATTGCGCCCACAGTCCTAGAAGATCTCAGGAGCAGAGGCCGCGCAGTCGGAAGAGAGCTGTCAGGAGCTGAGCAACCAGCAGCGTCGACATTCGTCCAGCGGCCAGCATACAGCACGCCCGAGAAGAATTTGCGAGCCGCTGAGCAGATTGCAAACGAGCTGGAAGATCTGGAAGGCGAAGAGTGGCGTCAGCAAACCCGCCGAATGCGCGAGCTGCTGGCCTCGGCGAAGCAGCAACAACAGGCGGCACTGGATAATCCGGGGGCAGGCCCTGAGGCATCAAGAAGGACCGCGAGGCCACCTCCAGAGGTCAGTCAACGGCCGAATGCGTCGCGGTAGAACAGGCAGCAAGGCCAGTCCCGACGTGAGAGTAGGGTCAGAAGCAACCGGGGTCCCCCAGTCATGAACCGCAGAGCAGAAGAGCCAGCTGTGAGTAGCAAGCGCAATGATCCACTTCGTCAGCCGGAAGCAAGACCAGCAATCAGCAATCGGCTCGGTGCTCTTCAGATCGGCCAGAACGATGCCAGACATCGCATTGAGCTGTTGGAAAGAGACGCACAGCAAGAAGAGGAGGGAGCAGCCGGCCCAGCGTGTTTCGGGCATCGCATTCGAACTGAGCAGTTCCCCAAGGGATTCACCTTGCCTAGAGACACCCCCAAGTACAACGGCTCCGTTAAGCCAGAGGACTGGTTGACAGATTACATGACCGCAATCGGCATTGCCGGCGGCAGTCGGTGTGTAGCTGTACGCTATGCTCCTCTGATGCTACAGGGGTCAGCTCGGACATGGCTGAACAGTTTGCCCGGCAAAAGCATCAGGTGCTGGGAAGATTTCTCGGAAGCTTTCATTCGCAACTTCACCGGCACGTATGATCGGCCGCATCTTCCTCGACAGCTCGCCCTGTGCGTGCAAGGCAAGGACGACCCACTCCGAGAATACCTAGCTCGGTGGATGAAGCTGAAGAATTCATGTGAAGGAGTCCATGAGATCCAGGCCATCCAGTATTTCACCGACGGGTGTCTGGCGGGATCAATGCTGAAGCACAAGCTGCTCTGCAAGGATTTTTCGTCATTTGCCGAGCTCATGAAGGTGGCCAATGTGTTTGTTGTTTCTGATTCCGCAATGCGCGAGCCTATTCAGCTCGGCGTCGGCAACGTGGTTCAGACACAAGGGGCTGCGCAAGCGGCAGAGGCAGGAAACCAAGGGCTCAGTCGGCGAGAGCGCAGAGATATCAATCGGAACAACAACCAGCAAAACAGCGGAAAGAGGAAAGATGGGCAGCCAGACGCTCAATACGGCAGTCGGCAGGTGGCCGCTGTCCAAGATCAAGAGGAACAAGGGGCTGCAGGAGGCAGTCGGAAGATGAAGCCGAATGCAAAGCCGCAGTGACCAATGAAGCCCAAGTACACATTCGAGGATAAGCTAGATCAGCCATGCAAGATGCATATCAGTCCAGGCAAGCCAGCGGTGCATACCACTCGGCAATGCGATTTCGTCAAGCGCATAGCAAAGGGAGAAGAATTACCACCTCCACCCCCACCACCACCTCAGAACAGAGCACCACCTTAGGCGCAGAACCAGTTCCCGCGGCAAGATGCCGCATATATGATCTTTACCAGCGAGTCAAGTGACAAGGGCAGTCGGAGAGCCCGAGCTCAGGAGGTCAATGCCACCATGCCCCCGATTCCCCAGTACATGCACTGGTCCGATTGCAAGATTACCTGGGGCAGGGAGGATCACCCAAGCATCATGACGAATCCAGGCACCTATCCGCTAGTGGTGGATGCCCTGTTTGCGGCACCAAAGTTTTCATGTCTGTTTTCCCGAGTGCTCATTGATCCAGGGAGCACAATCAACATCCTGTACAGGGACACATTGATCAAGTTGGGACTCACGGAGAGGGACCTGGAGCGCAGTCGGACGACATTCCATGGGATTGTCCCTGGCTTGTCATGCACTCCCATGGGTCGCATTCGGTTGGATGTGATCTTTGGGACAGAGGAGAACTTCAGGAGAGAGCCGATCTGGTTTGAGGTCGCCGACCTCAGCAGCCCATACCATGCCCTCTTGGGATTGCCTGCAATCGCCAAGTTCATGCTTAACTCATATGAGCCCTATCTGAAGATGAAGCTGCCAGTTCCGAATGGCATCACCACTGTTGCCGGGGACTTCAGGAAGTCTCTCGAGTGCTCATCCGCCGGTGCAAACCTGGCCGATTCCTTGGTGGTGGTCGAAGAGAAGCGCCAGCTCGACAAGGTAGTGGCAATGGCCCAGGCTCAAAGCAAGGCTCCTCTCCCAGTCGGTCCAGCCAAGCGAGCATATGAGGAGACCACTTTCTTGGCATCCAAGGACAGCAAGAAGTTTGCTCTAGATCCCTCCGACCCAGCCAAGTTTGTTGTGGTCGGAGCATGACTTAGCAACAAATACGAAGGCGAGCTCGTCGAGTTCCTCCGTGATAATCGGGACATCTTCGCATGGTCTCCACAAGACATGTCTGGAGTGCCGAGAGAACTCGCCGAGCACAAGCTCCACATTTGACCAGGTTCTAAACCGGTCAAGCAACCCCTTCGAAGTTTTTCTGAATACAAGAGAAGAGCAATCGACGAGGAGGTCGCCAAGCTCAAAACTGCAGGCTTCATCATGGAGGTGTTCTACCCCGAGTGGCTGGCGAATCCAGTCCTCGTGATGAAGAAGAACAAGACTTGGCGCATGTGTATCGATTACACTTGCCTGAACAAGGCATGCCCCAAAGATCCGTTTGCTCTGCCCCATATAGATCAAGTCATTGATTCTACGGCCAGCTGCGAGTTGTTGTCTGGATGCCACCGCTGGCTATCACCAGATCAAACTTGCTGTGGAAGATCAAATAAAAACTGCCATTATAACCCCCTTTGGGGCTTATTGCTATGTCACCATGCCTTTTGGTCTAAAGAATGGAGGTGCTACTTATCAGCGCACCATCCAGCGTTGCACGCATTCTCAGCTCAGTAGAAACTTGCATGTGTATGTAGATGATTTGGTGGTGAAGACGGTCAAGGGAGTTACACTCCTGGATGACCTCAAGGAGACATTCGCAAATTTGCGCGTCTATAAGATCAAACTGAATCCAGAGAAGTGTGTGTTTGGTGTTCCAGCCGGCAAACTCTTGGGATTTACCGTTTCTGAGAGAGGAATCGAATGCAATCCCGAGAAGATAGCCGCCATCGAGCGAATGGATCGACCCAAGACTTTGAAACAAGTACAGAAGTTCACCGGTTGCGTAGCGTCACTCAGCCAATTCCTCAGTCGGCTGGGAGAGAAGGCAATCCCACTATATCAAATCATGAAGAAGACGGAGAAGTTCACTTGGACCCCACAAGCAGATGAAGCATTCAAGGAGCTGAAGCGTATGCTCTCCACCGCACCGATTCTGGCCGCACCGATTGAGAAGGAGCCGATGATGTTGTATATCGCGGCAACCAATCGGGTGATCAGTGCAGTGATGGTGGTAGAGCATCTTGAGAAGGACAAAGCGCAACCGGTTCAGCGTCCAGTATACTACATCAGCGAGGTGCTCTCAACATCCAAGCAAAATTATCCCCACTACCAGAAGATGTGCTACGGAGTCTACATGGCGGCCAAGAGATTGAAGCTATATTTTCAAGCTCATCCGATTGTGGTGTTCAGCTCGGCCCCATTAGCCGACATCATTGGCAGTAGAGATGCAACCGGTAGAGTGGCCAAATGGGCAATTGAGATCGCCAACTACGGCATCCAGTATGAGCCGAGAACAGCAATCAAGTCTCAAGCGTTGTCCGATTTCCTGGTGGACTAGGCTGAAACTCACTACATGCCATCCGTCCCAGGATCGGACTTCTGGAGAATGCATTTTGATGGGTCCAATATGAAGAATGGCCTAGGGGCCGGCATTGTTCTCACATCACCAAAAGGAGACCAACTACACTATGTGTTGCAGATCCATTTTGCAGCATCAAACAATGTTGCCGAATACGAGGCCCTTGTGCATGGCATCAAGCTAGCCAAGGAGATCGGCATTCGGAACATAGAATGTTTTGGCGACTCTGACCTGGTGGTGCAACAGTGTACAGGCAATTGGGATGCCAAAGATGCAAATATGGCGAGCTACCGTTTCCTGGTGCAGCACCTAAGTGGATATTTTGAAGGCTGTGAATTTCATCATGTGCCCAGAGCAAACAAAGAAGCAGTAGACGCCCTGTCCAAGCTCGGCTCCACCAGGCAAAGCATTCCACCAGGGGTATCGTTAGAGCACATCAAGAAGCCCTCTATCACGCCTTCGCCAGAGTCCGAGTCCATTTTCATATCAGAAACCGACCTGGAGGAATTAAGGTAAGCAAAGTTGGTTCAACCAATGAAGATTCCGATTCTGACGAAGCAGTCAAAAACCCAGGAAGCTGCGGCCTCGGCAAATTCGGCAAATCCAGGGGCTGACGATCTCGGAAAGAAGAAGCCGAAGGCAAAAGCAGCAGCAGCACCAGGTGTCGGGAACCCATCCGAGCTATTGACACCAAGGGCTGCCGATTGCGATCTAGAGATACCGGTTTTGAGGGGAGAGCCAGTAGATTCTGAGGCTCCAGTCTCAGCAGAGCAAGCAATACCAGGGGCTGCCAATGACAAGCCAGAGGCTGGAATCATCAGCTTGGAGATTGACTCCGAGATGACAGAAGTACAAGAGGCCGATCCAGAAGAAGCAGTCGCACCACAGCATGCAATGGTCATGGTAGTCGTCACCGCTCCAACCTGGGCGCAGCCGATCAGAGATTTCCTGGTCAACGGAACTCTTCCCCCAGATGAAGTTGAAGCCAGGCAGATACAGCGCCGATCTGGTGCATACACCATCATCAACAATGAGCTGATGCACAGAAGTGTAACTGGAGTTCTACAACGATGTGTAGAAGAGGACAGGGGGCTCGAGCTGCTCCGGGATATTCATCAAGGCGAATGCGGTCATCATGCATTAGCAGCTGCTTAGTAGCCAAGGCATTTCACCATGGTTTCTATTGGCAGACAGCACGAGCCGCGGCAGAGCGTCTGGTTAAGCACTGCAATGGTTGCCAGCGGTTCAAGGACAAGAGTCATCTCCCGGCGTCGGCGCTCAAAACAATCCTGATAACATGGCCGTTTGCAGTGTGGGGGTTGGACATGGTTGGGCCGTTCAAGCGAGCAAGGGGTGGTTTAACCCACCTACTAGTTGCAGTCGACAAGTTCACCAAGTGGATTGAGGCACGCCCGATCAAGAAGATGGATGGTTCGACAGCAGTTTGCTTCATTGCCGATGTCGCAAGTAGATATGGAATGCCAAACAACATCATCACCGACAACGGCACGAACTTTGCAAAAGGGGCATTGGCTCGGTATGCATCCGAGTACATCATCTGGCTCGATGTGGCATCAGTAGCGCACCCCCAGTCAAACGGCCAAGCAGAAAGAGCCAATGGTCTCATCCTTGTAGGCATCAAGCCCAGATTGATTGAGCCACTCGAAAGAGCACCTGGAGCGTGGATTGATGAGCTCCCAACAGTTTTGTGGAGTCTGAGAACCACACCCAACAGATCAACCGGATTCACCCCATACTTCCTGGTGTATGGTTCAGAAACAGTCATCCCAGCCGACATAGAATTTGATTCTCCTCGATGTGCCCTATACACTGAAGCAGAGGCCAAGGAAGCGCGAGAAGACGGTGTTGATCTGAAGGAAGAAGCTTGCCTGCTGGCTCTGTCCAGGTCGGCAATTTATCAGCAGAGGCTGAGGCACTACCACAGCAAGAAGATCCGCCCCCTCGCTTTCCGCGAAGGCGATCTGGTGCTTCGCCGAATCCAGAAGTCAGATGGTCAGCACAAGTTATCGTCACCTTGGGAGGGTCCTTTCATCGTTAGCCGAGCACTCAAGAACAATGCATATTACCTCATCGATTGCACGAAAGGCACTCGGCACAAGGATACTTCAGGAGTTGAGACGCAGCGTCCCTGGAACGCCGAGCTATTATGCCCGTTTTACAGTTGAGGCACGCGAGTGTACTCATGCTATCAAGCATTCAATCAGTAAAGCTGTCATGCGACTATGAGATGGCATTTGATTGTCTTTATATGGGCTTTTCATTTTTGGGCAAGCCTCGGTGGGTAAAGCCTTGTCATTCCCGAGATGTGCGAAAAGCCTCACTCAGGGACTGGTAGACCGCGCGGTCGCAAGTGTAAAATAAATAAATACGTGAGAACTGCAGGTTCGAAGCCAAGCTAGCATGTTACATGAGCACATATCATAAATTAACTGTGGCATCGATGAAGCAACAGCTGGTCGGACCTGTAGTACCGCATCTCAAACGTAAAAACACTCTGAAAGAGGATCATGGCCGACGGCGCCATCCACCGATTGCGTCCTCGATCGATGCACCGAGCAATCGGCAAGGAGCAATCAGCTGACCAAGTCCATGCAGAATCCTTCCGCGCTAACGCCAAAACAGTTTAGCCTCAATGACCAAATCCCAGCAGCGTATGATCCTGTGAGCCGATATCAGACCGCACGTCGGCTGTTGGAAAACATGAAATCGTGCCCCCAAGGGAAAATGGCAAAGAACAAAAACGATAAAGCAAGAAGCAGGAAGTTGATCACATAAGAAAATTGTGCAATAAGCAAAGATAAGAGGCTCAAGGCCGAATGAGTTCATTACATCGGAACATCCCCAGTGGGTTCCCTTGAAATTTAGCAAAGTCTTGCGAAAAGTCGCGGTAAAAGACATAAAGTTCGCTCGCTAAGCGTCGGGGACGGTAGAGGTCGGCAGCACGATTGAAGCAGCCGGAGCAGTGGATGGCGTTTGTGTAAAGGTCGGAATTGTTTGCTCCAGCACAGTCAGACCCTCTGGCACAGTAGCCACCTCCGATTGTTTAGGCTCCGTTAAATCTTCCCGCGCCTTGGAGGGCTCGACATCAGCTGTCTTGGCACTTGTCCGTCCTGAGGTGGCCTTGGGTGAAGTATGAGACGAGCTGCTGTCGGATAAGTCATCGTGATAAAGATGAGAGCTTGAAGAGCGCGCGGGCTGACTGCCTTGACCTCCTCGGGCACGTCCGCCAACAGAAGGGCTGTCGTCGGCCAGCGCAGTAATAGGAAGTGGAGCAATCGGCATCCCGGTGTCGTCAAGAACAGGGGTGTATTCTATGTGAGGGAACCACCCAGCCATGGTTGTGGCAAGACGGTTCACCTGGGTATAGGCCTTCTCAAGGAGGTCGGCCGCCCTGTCTCGCATAGTGTAAAGCCGAGCCAGGCTCAGCTTGGCATACCAGCTCAGCACGGTCTGAAGCGCCATCTCGGCGCCAATCCGGGCAGCTGAGTCAAGCAAGGCCTCGACTCGGCGGGGAGCGGCTTTCAGTAGCATCAGCACCTCACTAGTAGGAAATAGGCTATAGCCGTACGACTACCAGTGGCGAACTAAAAAATACGTACGCCAGTGGTATTACCGCTGGCGGATGAAATAATGTGCGCACCAGCGGTAAAATAATACCACTGGCGTACAAATAAAATTGTACGCCAGTGATAAATGTATCCGGATGCGAACAAGTCTAGCAAATTATCACTGGCGTACATATTTATATGTCGGTCGGGGATACAAACAAATTACGGGCGTACTCCTATTATTATACACCAGCGGTCAACCCAGCCCACCGCCCACCATCTCTCTACCTTATCCTACTCCACTCAATCTCTCTCCACATATCTCACGCACTCACCCTCATCTCTCCCTCATCTCTCTGCCCTCTCTCTTCCTTATCTCTTTCTCTCCTGATATGAGCGGCGGCGGCTCCCATCCTCCTCCTCAGATCGAGCTCCCCGTCGTGGTGCTACAACCCAGCCCCAGCCCCCACCTTCCATCCTCCTTACGCTCGCGGATCTGGTCCCGGCGGCCAACAACATGCCGGATCCGTCCTCCTCCCGGTACTTAGGCGCGAGCAATGGCCGCTGCCGTCCCTGATCCGGCCGCTCCCGGTGCCTGCACGGCTTCTCCTGTGTGTTGGTCGGCCGCATCCTCCGCGCCAAGGATGTTGTGGTCCTCCCAAACGACCGCTGGGCGGCGCCTGGTGCAGCACGTGCACACCAAGCAGCGGCGCCTGATGCAGCACGCACCGCCTTTGTCGCTGGACCGTTCCGGAAGCTACGTTGTTTGGTTATATTTATGTTGGTTAACGAAGCTTTTTGTTGTTTGCTTTTGCTTGTGCAGATTAAGATAAGCAAGGAGAGGGACTCGCTGGCGCAGACGTCCAAGAAGCATGCAGGCGCACGACCTGCAGAAGGTTGCCCCTTGGATCTTTTTCTTTTCTTGCTAGCTCATACTGGTCTATGCAGCAATGTATATCATTGGACCTGCAGATTCATAGGCTATGTATTTCTATTTAGCAACTGCACTAGTCCAATGCATACACTCGAAATTAGAGCTTAATATTTGTGGGTTCCACATCAGTCTAGTGCTTTTGTCGCATTTCTCGCTGAATCTGTATATGAACTCCTTTTTTTGTTATCAGACCAATATTGAAAGTACCAATCACTATGAATACTATGGCCACCTAAATATACTGTGATTTATGTGTTTACTATGTATGAATTTACTCTGTATGGTTAGCAAACTGTCATTGCAAACTCAAGAGTTTTGCTACTGTTTTTAGATCAGGGTTGTGGCAACAATGACGACACCGAAACGGGATGTTGTGGCTACATCGACATGGGGTTGAATCAGCGTCGACGACATCGACACAAGGCTGTGGCAGCGACAACATCAACACGCGGCGATGATGACATCGCGATGGTGATCATTTTGTAAAATTCCATAGACTATTGATTGATGTAACGGTGACTAGTATAAATCTATTGGATAAATTGAATAAGTAATATGGATTTTATTTTTTTAATTCCCAATTACTAACTAGTGGCGTACAAACCAAACCAAAGTGTACGCCATTAGTATTAAATTTTTTAAACTCCTAAATTGTTACCAGTGGCGTACACATCATAGAGAACGCCAGTAGTATTTATACTACCAGTGGCGTGCAGGATACAATGTACGCCTTGCTGGCGTGCACATGTGTACGCCAGCGGTAATCTTTTTTATTGCTGGCGTACAATTTGTACGCCAGCGGTACATGTTATCACTGGCGTGACAACGCTGGCGTACGCTTGCCCGCCAGCGGTAGAAAAATACCGTACGCCAGCAGTAGGTTGTTTCCTACTAGTGCTTGGTCATGAGTAGCAGTCGAGGCATCCCCTTGCTCTGAATCCTCGTCGTCGGAGTCATGTGTGCCTGCTGAGGACCCTTCGCCATGGAGCAGGCGTCCGAGTGCTTGCTTCAGTTCGGCAGGTCCCCAAAGCAAATCGGCGAGTTTCTGAACGCCCAGTTTGAAGGCGAAGACGCTGCCAAGGATGACAGGGATGCGAGCTTCGGTTGCAATGATGTATTCCCGAGGACTCCACCCTTCAGCCTCAGTCCTCACAGGCCAACGTTCTTTGGCTCGGACTCGCTTCTCTTCAGAAACTGCGTGCTGAGCGGCGGGCTCGGAGGCAGGCCAGTGCTCTGTTTCGGGAAGATAAATATGAAAAGATGCAAAAGATAAGAAACCAGCAGGGTAACCAGGACACGAGAAATGGCTCACCAGAAAGAAGAGAATCCATCTCGTGAAGCCCCTCGAGATTAACCCGGGCCTCGCGTCGGGCTTTGGTTAGCTCGTCATTGTGGCGCAGCGTCATAGCCTCCAGCTTGGCCACCTAGCATGGCAGTCCGAGCGGTCACCGCGGCATCACGCTCCGAGCGCAAGACCTCGGCAGTCGTGGCATGGGTCGAGATCACCGCCTCCAGTTCCGCTTTGTGACTGGCTCTGAGCGCAGCCATTTCACTTCGCTGCCGCTCGGCAGTATGAGATAAATCAGCTTCGGCGGCTTGAAGGCGCTCAAGTTCCTGCTGAGCAGCGGCAAGCTCGGGGCCTTGACGGACGAGCTGCTCCACCAGCTCGGCCACACGGCCCTGAAGAGCGGTAATTGTGGGCAAAGATGCGGCAGCAGATGCAATGCGGATCATAGGGAAAAGTTAGAATCAGAAAATGAGATTGATCGGTCGGGAGTCAGCAGAATTACCTGTCAGCTCGGTAATCTTGGCGGTCTGTTGGTTCACCAGAAGCTGAACAGAGGCAAGAAGTCGCAAGCTGGCGGCATAAGACTCGAGCAAGGTCTCAAAAACCTTGAGTTTTTCCTCAGCGGCAGCCTGCACATTGAAAGAAAGTTAGTAAGAAAGTTGACGAGGTCAAAAGTCGAAAGAAGATCCGAGCTGGTTGCACGCAATCGTCCCGAATCTCGGGGACTACACCCAGTGGGTGCGCTTGCGCGCACCCACTCGAGGGCAGATCCACCGATCCGAGGACGGCTTAGGAAAGCGAAAGTAAGAAGATGATCCGAGAGGATTGCACGCAATCAGCCTGAATCTCGGGGACTACACCCACTGGGTGCGCTTGCGCGCACCCATTCGAGTGCAGATCCATCGATCGGAGGGCGGCTTAGGAAAGCAAAAGTAAGAAGAAGATCCGAGCTGATTGCACGCAATCGGCCCGGATCTCGGGGACTACACCCAGTGGGTCCGCTTGCGCGCCCCCACTTGGAAAAGAGGACTTACAGTGTGATTAGGTCGACGAGCTCGAGCTCCTGAAGCACGCCGGTGGAGAGTGCCTTCACTCGGTCGTAAGTTGAAGCCATAGTGCCATGGGATGCCAAGGGAAAGAGGCGCGAGGCGTCAGGCTCGGAGTCAGCAGTACTGGTGCGGGAGTAGGCCATTCGGAAGTTCTCCACCGAATGCATCTGCGATTCGGGAGCAACAGAGGAGGTCGTAGAGGTCGTCGTCGACTTCGGCTGAAGGATTATAGCCTTGGAGGCAGCAGCAGTCGAGGGTGGCACCGAGGTGGCTGGCGGGGCAGTAGCACTCGGCGTCGGAGCAGTTGTGGAAGGAGGAGACACCGTCTCGATCAGCGGGGTGGTCGTGACGATGGCAGTCAGGATCTTACCAGAGGACCGCGGCGGGGAAGGAGCAATCGGAGGGTCTGGCTGCAGTCCCTCGGCGTCGGCGGACTCCAGGTCGACGATGTCCTTGGGAGCCACGAAAGCTTTGGGCAGAGGCTTGCTCGGAGGTTTGGCGACGTCGGCACGAAGCTTCTTGGCCTTGCACTCGACATCCTTGTCCGAGAGAGGAGCAATCGGCGGTCGTTTTCTAGTGTTGTCAGTATGAACGGAGGTGGCGGAAGGAGCCGGGCCGGTGAAGGCAGGGATGTCTCGGTCAATATCGTCTAGATCAATAGCAGCCCTGAGCAGAAAAGAGAGATAAGAAACAATGGAAAAGAAAGTGTCAAGGAAGATCAGGAAGGAGAAATAATTACCCCATAGTCATCGGTGCCCCTTGGGGCATCCGGAAGCGCAGAGGTGGGATGTCCAGAGGAGCTTCCTGTAGAACGGGGCCGACCTTGGGCTTGGCACCGGGAGCTTTCCCGGTCTGCTGAACCCGAGTGTGCCTAGTCTGAGTGGCTTTCCCTCTCGGAGCGACCACCGCGGTCTTCGCTCTCTTGCTCGGTGCAGCACCGATTGATGAGCCGTCAGCTCGGGAGCGTTTGAGCGGTGCCTTCTTGGGGTCGGGATGCGAATCTGCACCGGAACCACCAACCTTTGAGGCGCTGTCGTCATCACTCCATTCATCCAGAAATCGTTCGAAGGAGGAATCATCCATACCCCCTTGGTCGGCTGCACCGGTGTCGGTGGGGTTGTCCTCGGCGTCGGAATCGGAGGCGGGGGAGTCGTCGTATTCAAGATCAGTTGGGTCCTCCTCCTCGCAATCAGGGGCGAATTCGCCAGCAACTTGGCCGTCTTGCATCGCAGCCGTCGCGATAAAATACTGAAGAATAAGAAAAGCATCAGAAGAGAAAATGAGAAATCGAGTAATCATGCGAAGTGAGAAAGCAATCGGAGCATACCTCTGGAGGATTAACTCCGCGGTGAAGGAACTTCAGTCCGCATCGAAACGGTTTTGGCAAGGGATTGGTGGTGAGTGCTTTCACTCGGAGGCGCAACGATCTGTTGCTCAGCTTCGTGGTGCAGATCCGAGTGGGATCCCTCCAAGTGGCCATGTCGCATATGCGGTGCACTCGGCGCTGAAGCGGGAGCACTCGGACCTGGAGCCAGGTGTCCACGAGGTCGTACGCCTTAAGGCCATCTTTCTCAAGACGAGCAATCCGAGCTACCTGAGAGTCAATGTCGCAGTCGCCGACCCCAAGCTTGGTCGACCACTGGTATTTCTCCATTGGAGGAGCGAGCTAGAATTCGGGCAAGTTGATGAGGTCGGGGCCCTTGTTAGGAGATCGGACGTAGAAAAAGGTGGACTGCCAGTCCTTGACCGGTTGAATGATGGCGGGGGACTCATAGCACTGTTTGTTGGAGTAAAGGATGCAGCCGCCGCAGTCGGTCATGGCGGTCTCATGAATCGGCGCATTATCTTCTCCGTCTGGACTCGGCAGCAGTCTCCTGGTCCGAGCCATGTGACCTCGGAGGTGGAAGAGGCGCTTCCACAGCCCGATGCTCGGCCGAATGCCGAGATAGCCTTCGCAGACGGTGACGAATCCCGACATCGTCATGATGAAGTTGGCGGCGAGATGGTGCGATTGCAGTCGGTGGAAGTCCAAGAATTCTCGGAAAAATGTGCTCACCGGCAGCCCGAAGCCGCGTTCGAAGTGCGACACAAAGACCACGCGCTCGCCGGCGCGCGGTTCTGGCATGATCTCCTCGCCGGGGGCATGCCATTGGATGCCAGCCGACATCTTGCGCGCGTGGAGAAGTTGGCGGATCTCGTCGTCGTTGACGGTGGAGCCTTTCCACCGGCCGTGGCTGGCGGTGGATTTCTCGTCCGTGGCGGCCATGGCGTCTTCCAGGGCGATGGAGGATGAATCTGGAGAGAAGGGCGAGAGGAATCCGGCAGCAGATGCCGACGAATGGAGGCACGGCGGCAGCGAAGAGCGCAAGCGGGTCGCAGAGAGGCGGTGCGGTGCGGTGGCGCCACGAACACGCCAGGCCAAGGTCGCCGGAGCAGAAGCACTGCGACGGAGCGAAGAGGAGAAAGAGAGCGAGGAAGAAGAAGTGGAGATGAGCCTGAGGAGCCCCCCCCCGATGGCTTGTATGGGCGGCGGGAGCAAGTGGGATCGCAGATGCGGCTCGTGTGGCTCGGTGTGGCCGCGTGTATCAAGAGAAAGTTGGGCGGTTTCGGCGCAAAAGATCGTGGCGCAGAAGGCGAGGCGTGCGCAGTAACGTCCCGTCGCGCGTGGGACCCGGAGCATTAACTGCCCCGGGGAATCGGAAGCGGCGTGCGACGTGGGTTGGTCAAAAGCTTGTCAAAAGTAACCGTTGGAGAAGCAATCGGTGGAGCTAGATCTTAGCTCGGCCAAAGTGTGGCAACGGATATTTTCCAGAGAAGCACGAGAGCAATCGGCGAGATTTTAGTCAAGGTCGGAGAAGGTGTATTGAACTATTATTGGTCTGGACGGCCGGGCAGGATCTCCGATCTGAGCGTACAGATCGGATTGAGAAGTCCGATGGGGCAAGAACAGTCAAAGCGTGAAGAGAAGAAAAGAAAAACTACAAGGGCCCCAGACGAAAGAAATATTTCAAGACAAGGAGGAGGCCGATTGGGCTGCTGCTGGGCCGAGCTAGGCAGTCGCATGGCCTATTGCTTCCAAGCAATCGACCATGCCGAATGCGAGCAGTCGGCCCAAGCGCAATCGGCCTACTCCTCAATCGGCTCAAGAGTTGACCTTGTCCAGGTCGGACGCCTCTGGTACAAGGTCATCAATGCAGGATCCCAAGAGATCCGGGTGGCAGTAAGCTAAGTCACTTCGTCGATCTGTCAGAGGAGTGTTGTCACCCTTTTCCTCTGAATCCGGAGATAGGACGACAAGACCAGAGGGCGTAGCTCCACTGTTCATCATCATTACCTAGAAGCTACAGCATGGGCAGCCGCTTGACAAGTCCGGATCAACCGGAGATTTGCAGTCGGTGGACCCCAGCCGACGAGAGGATGACAGCTGGGGCCAGCCCCCGACTGAAATGACCGTAGTACCCCGAGCTCACACTATAAGAGCCCGGGGTACCCCTCCTGTGAGAGGGACGCCCCCATTCGCATTTACTTCCCACAGTAGTTCCCGTAGAGAAGCAGAGGAGAGCCATGCCCACGACAGTTCTCTTCTTCCTCTGAGCAGCTCCATGAGCATTGATTGTAGTTCGTGAAATCATTTATAGCAAGCAGACAACTAGGAGTAGGGGTGTTATCTCTTAGGAGAGCCCCGAACCTGGGTACATCGTGGTGTCCTTCACCGTACTTGTTCCCAACCCTTTTCCGGCACCATCAACATAGTTCTCCCTCGAGTCTTCCCCTCTCTTTAGCCATCCCTATGGCATCTGTTGTTACTAAACGAAGACAAGGAGGTAATATAGGTCGTAGGGGGCCCAGAGGTGAGGGGCACACCTCTCAGGCAGCCTCCTGGCGCGACCAAGAGTGGGGTCGCCCCCCTTGTCTCCTAGGAGGGGGTGCACCCCCTCCGGCTGTCCTTCATCCTTCTGGAAGCTTCCGTTATGCTGATTTGTTATATATTTTTCTTGGAATTTTTTGGGTACTGTAAATATGGGTAAAAACCTGCAATTCACACACATCAGCAGACATAAACTGGCACTAGGTGCACTGAGTTAATAGGTTAGTCCAATTCCAGTCAAGACAATAACAAGCAAGAGTCTATATCTAGTATTGAAACTAGCAAAGTAAGAACATAAAGGTGCAAGAGCTCTCGTTGTCCGTGACTCGAATGTCTCCAAATGGTGTTCGCGTCCAAGAAGTGGGAGATGGGTTTAGAGCATAAAAAATACTATATAGTTTGAACTGAGAACTCAATCTACTAAAACTTCACACTTGGTCTCCTTCGGAATCTTATTTTTACTCGTCCCCAGACCACTAGTCAAGTACAAGTCAAACTAATCCTTTCCCTTTCGACTTTGATCACTCATGCAATGGATGAGTGCAAGCAAGATATGTTGGCACTTAGGATGGCAAAGAGAAAAATGATGGGGAAGGAAGACAAAAAGGTGTGAAAGGCTCACATCAATGAGGACAATCATAGGCGAAAGAAAGACAAATGATAGATATGATGTGAGGAGTAGGGATTGCCATGCAACGGATGCACATATGAGCTAAGGTAAGCTCTCCAATGGAACTAGTGGGGGTGCATCCAACTTGCTTTCTCATGAAGACCTAGAGCTCTTTTGATGAGGCTCATCCTTGGAATATGCAAGCGAAGTTCTATAGTGTAAGGATCCCCACATAGTTATGCATTATGATAATATATATGGATTACAAGTATGACTATGGGGTACGAGTGTGGATCTTTCAAAAGGAATCGTAGTGTTGCCCCTTCTCTTTTTTATTTCTTTTTTATTTTTTCTAATTTTTTGTATTTTTGTGGCCTCTTTGGCTCTTTATATTTATCTCTAACTTGTCCTCTTTGGGATCTTTTAATTTGTCCTCTTTTGGGATCTTTTATTTTGTCCTCTTTGGGGTCTTTTCCTAACTTAAGGGCAACTCTCTATATTTTACAAGAGTATAGAAAATCTCACACTTTACAAGAAGTACTCAACATAAAGAAAACTGAAAAACTATCATGATGTATGCAAATGATTGCCTCTGCCAGTGTAGCAGGATATGCAATGATACTAACGCGTCATGTAGAAATGATAAGGGCAAGGCCCAACTAACATGCGGCTCCTCGATCAAGCAAAAGCATGTATGACAAGAAGATCAAGTCATGAGATGATGGATGTTGCATGGCAATGTATCTCGGAAAGGATATGGAAATGCCTTGATAGGTAGGTATGGTGGATGTTTTGAGGAAGGATATAAGGAGGTTTATGATGACAGAGCATATCATACCAAGGGTTTGGATGCATCGGCGAAGTTTGCACCTACTCTCAAGATGAGAAAGGGCAATGCACGGTACCGAAGAGGCTAACAAAATATGGAAAGTGGAAGTGCCAAGAATCGAATACTCGCATTAGTCCGAAGAACTCATGCACTTATTATCAGTAACTCTCTATATAATCAGGAGGTTCACAAAGATACAAGTACCCCGAGGAGGAATGTATGGGGGTTTGATTATCCTTGCGCATCCTCGACCCATGGTACGTGAGGGTACTCTATATATTCCAACCCCTCCAGAGGTTAGCGATCCATCTAGTAGCTAGAGTTCCCAACTAATTTTTGTAGTTTTCGAAAATAAGCACGGATTGCCCAAAATACGACACCTATCACTAATAGGCTCAAGCTCTTGGCACCAAAAGTCCAAACATTACTCAAATAAATACCTCAAAACTATTGCAAGTTACTACTATACTTATAATAGCAACCTCAATTACTTACTCATGCAAGACACACAACTCAGTGCAACAGACCAACTCTCTAAACAAGATAAGCGTGATAACTCAAGAGAGTTCCAAAAGCAACAACCTAAATAAAATCTCTTACAAAGATAAGCATGAAAACAAGAGCTAAGCATGACAGCAACTACGAAAAGATAAAGAACACACAAAAAGGATAAGCATGCAAACCTATGTTGTGTTCTAGGGTGGAGTGGAGCGTGTTTCTCTCCAAAACAATGAAGGCTAGAGTCCAACTTGTTATGAACAGCAAGCAAAACTAAAACAAACTAAAAAGTAAAGAGCGAGATGCTCCAAGCATAGCACATAACACATGAAGAGATAAAAATATAGCATGGAGAAGGACGAACTGATGATTGTTCATGGAGAAGGGGATGCACGGGGGCATCCCCAAGCTTAGACGCTTGAGTTTCCTTGGATATTTCTTGGGGGTGCATGGGGGCATCCCCAAGATTGAGAATTTTACAATCGCGGATCTTCTTTCATCGTATTTCTTCGCATACTTGAAAACTCCCTTCATATGATACTCATCATAAGCTGATTAGAGTGGCTAGTACCCATAAATAAATATATTTTTCTCCACTGGAAATAAAGATTTTCGTGAAGAGCTACTGTGTCTCAAGATTGCCAAAAAGTTGTTGCAAAGAAAAAGCAAGCTTAAGATTTGCAAAACAGAGTAAACGCAAAACGTGGCGGAATCTGTGAAAAACAGACCAACAGGTAGTAAATATATTTTTCAGGGCACTTATGCAACTCAAATAAAAAAACTCAGAACGAACGCTAGAAAGCCAATTGTATAGAGCATACTTTCAAAACAATTCAGATCAAAAAGATGATCTGGTTATTTTTGGTGAATTTTTCTGTCAAGCAGACATAATCTGTTTCTGGACAGCATGTCATAACTTTTGAACTTTCTTGCAATCGGAGGCTAAAACTTGGCACGAAGATTGAAAATAAAGATACGATGATGTTGCTACAGTATTAACAAGCATCAAGACCACTAAGACTGAAAGTAAAAACATTTTGGGTTGCCTCCCAATAAGCGCTTTCTTTTATGCCTTTTAGCTAGGCATGAAGATTATAAAATATGGTCTCATAAGAATAAGAATTTGAAGCAAAGGAAAGCATCAAGAAGCAAACATGAAACACATTTAAGCCTAACCCACTTCCTATGCTTTGGAAACTTGTAAACAAATAAATCATGAAAGAACAAAGTAACAAGCATAGGAAGGTAAAAGAAGAAAAATTTCAAAACTTTCATCATAAAGAGAGGTGTTTTTGTAACATGAAAGTTTCTACAACCAAGCTTTCCTCTCTCAAAGTAATTTTTAGTAGTATCATGAACAACATCAAGAATATAACTATCACATAAAGCATGGTGTACATGACCTACAAGAACACGTGTATAGTTTTCAACACTTTTTTTAGGAACATAAGACAAATGCAACCCATCACTATGAGTCTTAATAAGAGCACAATTCTCCAAAATATGAGTTGGAGATTTCAAAAGGATGATAGGACAATCATGTTTGGGTGCAATAGCAACAATTTCATGCTTAACATAAGGAACTATAGCAAGTTCATCTTCGCAAGCATCCTCTATAGTGGCATCATGGCCAAAAACACAACAAGTATATATCAAGATCTTCAGAAAGGGATGTATCAAGTGAGTCCTCAGAATGCCTCTTCTTGGGAAGCAAACATCTTGTTTTTAAAATCCTCAATATAATCATTTCAAACATAATTCTCAAAGCAATATTGAAGCACTGTAAAATTTTCGGACTTGTGAATAGTATCGTAATAGTTTTCAATCAAAGAAGCAATCTCATAAGCACGCTTAAAAGCAACAAACTCTTCAATCTTTTCAACATCAATGTAATCATAAAAACCTTTAGCATAAGAAGATAGGATCTAATTCTCATTAAACTCACATTGGAAAGGAAAGTGTTTATGATCTATATTAGAATAACAAGTAAAATCATAAATGTGGCATAAACACTCAGCATAGCAATAAGAAACTTGTATTTGATCCCATAAGTGTTTCCCATTTTGAGATAGGCGGTGCCGCGTATAATGAGCATTCTCATCCAATGATTTTTCCTCAACCAAGTCGGTTGGGTTTTTAGCGCGAGCTCAAATTGATCGAAGACGATCCAAGTGAAACATGTCCATCCTACCATATTTGGGTGGTTCCACACCCATGGTAAAGATAGCATCAATAGGCAGACAAAGACAAAGACAAAAGGTAGCAACTATTTTTTTTGGTTTTTCATATAAGGCACACAAGCAAAAGCAAAAACAGGAAAGTAAACTAACAACACTAAAAAGCAAAGGTAAAAGATAGTGTGAAACTCCCCTATCTTAAAGATTGGAGTCCCCGGCAACGTCGCCAGAAATTCGCTTGATGGCACTAAAGTAGTGCTCCTCGTTGGTTACCCCTAGTAGAAGGTTGGGATGTAGTAGCAGCAAATTTCCATTACACGAGGACTGTAAGGTTTATCGAGTCCACGAGGACTCCGAAGATCAACAAGAAGGTGTTTGCTACTCTCACGATGACAGAAGACGTGAACCTGCACACAAAAGCAAATAACTTTGCCCCCAATGAGTACAGAGAGGTTGTCAATCTCTCTGGCCATGTCGTTTACAAAGAATCAAACACACGGTGGAAATAATGATGGTGATTGCAACTGAAAAGAAATAAAGTAGTAGAGAGTTGAGGTGAAAACAAATGTCGAAATATGGATCGGGTGATACGTCCAAAATGCATCACTATTTTATATAGTAATTCTTTCTTATTCATTGATATATTTCATGATACGATGCTATTCTTATCTTATTTTGGCTTAATTTACACAGTTTGCAACTTTCCGATGCCGAAGCAGTTGACGCGGGATTCAGCGGTAAAAAGTGGACGCTGAGTTGCTGAAGGAGAAGACCTCCAAATTACCTGAAAATCGACGGAGAATATTTTCCAGAAGAATAATGGGGACACGCAAAACGGAGACCAGAGTGGGGCCACCAGGAGCCCAGGCGCCCCCCTGGCGCGGCCCCACCCCTAGTCGTGCCGGGTGGCCGCCTGGACCCCTGGGGCCACCCCAGGCTCCCCCTCTAGCCTATTTATCCCTCGTCATCCAAAAACTCTAAAAGAGGAGAGTTTTTGCAAGTTCCGCCGCCGCTACGTGGCGGAAACCAACAGAGGAGAAAAGACATCTTCGGCGGGTAGATTTCGCCGGGGAGAACACCTCTCGGAAGGGGAGATCGTCACCATCGTCAGCACCATCGTCACGGGCATCATCGATATCATCATCAACATCATCCCCAACATCAGAACCATCTTCACCTTCATCCAATCTCACCTCGCAAGTTCAACTTGTGTTGTAATTCGTACTATCTATCCTCTCTACTCTACCAGTGTTGATCGCTACCTTGTGATGAATGCTATTGAGTTTTGTTGGAGAAATATCATTGTGTCCAAAAAATTTATCAACTATTTATCCCCACTGATCATGATCTCTTTTATGTCTTGTGAGTAGTTGCTTTAGTTCTTGAGGACATGGGAGAAGTCTAGTTGTTAGTAGTCATATGATGTTGAAGTAATATGTGTTGTTTGATATTTAAGTTGTGTTGTTATTTTTATAGAGGTGTTGTGTGAGTCGAACACTCAACACTTCGCCTTATTAAGGACCTAGGGGAATACATTTTGTATAAAGAATGCTTACGGTGGGTTGCCGGAGTGACAGGAACCTGAACTCCAGTTCGCATGCTTTTGCACAAGGGAGCAATGGATCAACAATCGTATTGCTATGGTTAGGCTTTGGATTTAATTACTATCTTGTATTTGGGGATGCTTGCAAGGTGTTTAATCATAAGAGCGCACTCATCTTAGTCTAGAGGGTGTACTAGCATAGATCCACCCACTCAACACTTATCAACACAGCACATAGTACCAATGCGGAATATGGCGAAAGCACGTGACTATTTCTCCCGTGTGTCCTCAAGAACGCTTTATCCTCTATAAGTTCAGTTGCTAGGCCTCTCCTTTGCTCGAAAGGATTGGGCCAGTTGTTACTCCTCAGTGCCTTTTACTTTGCTCGCTTTTACCTTTTTGTTGCTTATATCGAAAACACCTAAAAAGTTATCTTTCAGTTCCTGTAGCTATTTCTTTACCAAAGTCTCTTACCAATACCTTCTCCTACTCGTTGGTTTCGACACTCTTATTTCTCGAAAATGCTACAAACAATCCCCTAAGGTTGAGGGTCATCAAGTACTCTTTTCTGGCGCCGTTGCCGGGGAGCGTAGCGCTATTAGTAAGTGAAGCTGGTAAGGAAGTCTTTATATTTCTGTTTTTATTTTTTTCGTTGCTGCTTTTGTCCTTATGGACACCTCTACTCTTGGATCATTGTTTATAGGGAAATGCCCCACAACTGTGGTGGTCACTCCTACCCCTACTGAAATTGTGCCTTATAAAATACCGTCTCGTATTATCAATTATGTCTTAGCTAATCGTTATGAAGGAGGTAGACATCCAGGTGAACACTTGCTATATTTATCACAACTATGTTCATTATTCAAGCTTGCAGGTGTGTCAATGGAGTTCGTCATGAAGAAATTATTCTCCATATAAATTATAGACAAAGCTTCAGTTTGGTATAAGCTCCTCGATAACTCACATCTACTTAATTGGGAAGAGCTTATGTCTCTCTTTTATACAAAGTTTTACCCTCTTCATGAAATTCATCGAGACAGGAATTACATCTATAACTTTTGGTCTCATGACAGAGAGAGCATCACTCAAGCTTGGGGGAGACTTAAATCCCTAATGTTCAAATGTCCTATCCATGAACTCCCCAAAGATATTGTAATTACAAATTTTTATGCCAGGCTTTCTCGTCAGGATAAGGAGATGTTGGATGCCTCCTCTAGCGGGGTATTCCAAACAAGAAGCGTTGAAGAAAGGTGGGATCTCATCGAGAGGATCCAGAAGAATACTGAAGACTGGGAAATCGATAAAGCTATTGAACCCCCTATAAATTATGGGCATGCTTACATTGAGAGCTATTTGAAAACTGATTATTTTAATATCTTTTGTTCTAAGATTGGTCTTGATTCCCAACTTATGATTGATTTTTTTAAGAACTTTGCCTCTCACATTGACTCTTCTAAGGAGGCTAAAGACCAGTATCATAAACCATTTAAAGAGTTACCTGTTGATATTCATGTTGCTCACCCTATTCTGCATGCGGTCTTTTATGAAAAACCCGCTTTCCCTACAAGGATAAGTGAGCACTCTTTTGTAACAGGCATAATAAATAAAAGTGGGAGAAGAACTGACGAACCTGAGGACCTTATCAAGGTCGATCCTCAAGTTGTGATGGTTAAAGATTTAGTTACTAATGATGTTTCAGATTCCAAGATAAATTTTTTGTTGTTTCAACTAACATTATCACAGCCAAGAATAATAGCCCAATTTCAGGTACACCAGTTGTATCCGTCAAAATAGGATATCACAACTATTACGGGATTTGCGATCTGGGGTCCAGTGCTAGCGTTATTCCTTATTCACTCTATAAAGAGATCATGGGTGAGATTCCACCCTGTGAACTTGAAGAGGTCGATGCTACTATTTATCTAGCAAATAAAGAAACTATCTCTCCCATTGGAATTTTGAGAGATGCTGAAGTCCTATGTGGAAAGGTAAAGTACCCTACCGACTTTCTCGTACTTGGTTCAGTGCAAGATAGTTTTTGCCATATTATCTTTGGTAGACCTTTCCTCAGCACTTGTGGTGCTATTATAGATTGCAAAAAAGGTAAATTTTATGTTGAATTCAATGGTGAGCCATATGAATTTAACTTTTCTAAATTTTCCAAGCAACCTCGTGGTACTGATTTATCTAGTGATGATAGAATTATTGAAAATATTTTTTCTATTGCTATTCCTCCTAATGATCCTTTGCAGCAATATATGGAAGACCACGATAATGATATGCATATACAAGTAAGAAATGAGTTAGACGAAGTATTTGCAAGACAAGCTACTATCCTGAAGCACAACCTTCCAGTTGAGCCTTTAGTGATCCTAGCACAACCAAAAGAAGACCCGGTGTTTGAACTTAAACCACTAACCGATACGCTCAAGTACGCTTATTTAGATGAAAAGAAAAATATATCCTGTTATTTTCAATGCTAAACTTTCAGGATTTGAAGAACAACGGTTATTGGAGACACTTCGCAGACACCGTGGTGCCTTGGGCTATACCCTTGATGACCTTAAGGGTATTAGTCCATCGATTTGCCAACACACTATCAATCTCGAGCCCGATGCTAAGCCAGTTGTTGATCATCAACGACGGCTGAACCCAAGGATGAAGGATGTGGCTAGGACTGAGATAGTAGGTGGGTAAGCCCAGTTCATTGTGTTCCTATGAAAAGAGGTATGACTGTTGTTCCTAATGATAAAAATGAACTAATACCTCAAAGAGTTGTTATTGGATATAGAATGTGTATTGATAACTGGAAGTTGAACGAGGCAACTAGGAAGGACCACTACCCGCTGCCCTTTATTGATCAGATGCTAGAGAGGTTGTCCAAAAACACCTACTTTTTCTATCTTGATGGGTACTCTGGCTTCTCTCAAATTCATGTCAACAATGCCAATCAAGAGAAGACCACTTTCACGTGTCCCTACGGTACTTATGCTTACAGGCGTATGCCTTTTGGTTTATGCAATGCACCTGCTACTTTTCAGAGATGTATGTCTGCTATTTTTCATGGTTTCTGTGAGGAGATTGTGGAAGTCTTCATGGACGATTTCTCCGTCTATGGAACTTCCTTTGACCACTGTCTCCACAATCTTAATGAAGTTTTGCAGATCTGCAAGGATACAAATTTAGTTTTAAACTGGGAGAAGTGGCACTTCATGGTTAACGAAGGGAACGTTCTTGGTCACAAGATTTCCGAGAGGGGAATTGAAGTGGACAAGGCGAAGATTGAAGCTATTAAAAGGATGCCCTATCCAAGGGACATTAAAGGTATTCGTAGTTTTCTCGGTCATGCTGGTTTCTATAGAAGATTTATTAAAGACTTTTCTAAGACGTCGAGACCCCTCACTAATCTTCTCTAGAAGGATGTTCCTTTTGTATTTGATGAAGATTTTAAGGAGGCTTTCGAAGTTCTTAAGAAAGCTTTGATAACTGATGGTACGATTTAACGCCCCCTCGTTGGTTACCCAAAGTGGAAGGTTGAGATGTAGATAGCGGCAATATCCCTTAGCAAAGATGCTAAGGTTGAATGTCGAACCAATAGGACTCCAACAGATAGAAGAAGGTGGTGAAGTGAACAATGGCTCCGTTCACAACTCAAGGTTGCTTACTTCACCTGGACCTGCACACACAGCAAATAACTTTGCTTCCCAACGAGTACAGAGGAGTTTTCAATTCCTCCGGCCTTGTCGTTTACAAAGGATAAAACGCACATGATAATAATGATAGTGATAACAACGGAAAAGTAAATAAAGCAGTAAATTGATAGTGGGTGTAAACAGTATTGGAAATATGGACCGGGGTCCTATGATGTTCATTAGTGATATCTCTCTCCCAAAAGACGATAAAATAGTTCTGCGAGGTAAACAAATTACAGCTGGGCAATTGACAGGATTATGTGCGCAAACCAATGCTAACTATGCTATAAAGAAAGGAAGAGGCTCAAAAGCTTGGGCGGTACGCCAAGACAAGTAGACCGAAATCCATGTGCATCTACCTACTAATCATCCACCTTGATATATCTATCTAAAACATCTCGCTGGTATTAAGTGGCGAATCCCACCCAAAGTGTAAACTCAAAGCAACGGATAACTGCGTTAAAGAACTTTGCGTAAAGTAAACAATCCTTGCACCCGCAAGTACAAGCACCGTTGTTTTCCCCCTTGTGGCAACAACACATCCCCTAGACTCATGTTTTTGTCACTCAAGCTAGTAATCAGGGGGCATGAACCCACAATCATGCATAACGCTCCCTCTTGGAGTCACTACCTACTACTTGGGCAAAGCAATAAACAGCAACGGAGAACATGCAAGAATTACTCTAGAACATAAATATACAAGAGGAGAATCAAATATATTACTCAAACACAATCTGAACATAGTCTCATAATCCATCAGATCCCAGCAAACTCAACATAGCAACAGCAGAAAGATTACATATGTGCCTCGATCATGTAGGGAAGCTCACGAGGTCTAATCCATGAAGAACGAAGAGGGGAGGAGAACATCACATAGCTACTGATCATAGACCCATGGTCCAAGGTGGACTACTCACGCTTCATTCGGGAAGCATCCATGGTGGTGGAGAAGTTCCCGGAGGTGATTCCTCCCTCCGGCAGGGTGTCGGGAAGAGGTCTTCTGTTTCCCCCGATCTTGGAAGCGCGGCGGCGGCGGAACATAGGAGAGATCGCGAAAAAGGGTTCCCGTCATGGGGGTTTAACGTCATGAGGGATATATAGGCGAAGGGGGGCAGCCAGGGGGGCCACCAGGGGTCCAGGTGCCCCCCTGGTGCGGCCCCACCCTAGGGCGCGCCGGGAGGGCGCCTGGGGCCCTGGTGGGTCCCCTCTAACCCCCCTCGGTGATTCCCAAAGCTTCTTCTGCAATGATTTTTTATTGTATTTTTCCGAAATTTTTGAGCACTTTTAATATGGGGGAAACCTGAAATAGAAAAACAGTAGAAAACAGGAATTGGCACTGGGGTGCACTGAGTTAATAGGTTAGTCCAAATATGATCAAAAGTGTATGGAAGTTCATCAATATCATAGCAATATCACACAAAAGAGGCATGGATCAAGCAGAAATTATAGATACGTTTTGGACGTATCAACATCCCCAAGCTGAATTCCTGCTCGTCCTCGAGTAGGTAAATGATAAAAGCATAATTTTTGTGGTGACATGCTAACAACCATATAAGAACTTTTAAGTAAAGCAATCAAGGCATGTAATTCAATTCAAGTCATAACAGGCAAGAGTCTATATTTAGCATTGAAACAAGCAACATAAGAACATAAAGGTGCAAGAGCTCTCGCTGTCCGTGACTCGAATGTCTCCAAATGGTATTTGAGTGCAAGAAAGGGGATAGGGATATACGAGAGAAAAGTATTTTTGTGTTGAGAACTCAATCTACTAAAGTTTCACACTTGGTCTTCTTTGGAATCTTATCTTGACTCATCCCCAGACCACTAGCCAGGTACAAGTCAAAATGATCCACTCCTTTTCGACATTTTGAGCACTCATGCAATGGATGAGCGCAAGCAAGAAAGTTGACACTTAGGATGGCAAAGAGAGAATATGGTGGAGGAAGAAGAGAAACAAGGTGTGAAAGGCTCACATCAATGAGGACAATCATAGGCGAGAGAAAGCCAAATGATAGATATGATGTGAGGAGTAGGGATTGCCATGCAATGGATGCACATATGAGCTAAAAGCTCTCCAATGGAGCTAGTGGGGGTGCATCCAACATGCTTGCTCAAGAAGACCTAGAGCTCATTTGAGGAGGCTCGTCATTGGAATATACAAGCCAAGTTCTATATGCTGGGGTTCGCAGCAGAAAACACAATTTTTTTCTAACTAACGTTCCCATAACCCAAAATCTAGCTTGCCTTATTACCGTAACGGAAAGGAGTGCGGAAATAACATACCTCGGGGTGTAGTCCGTTGCGCGGGGAACGTTCCCGCAAACGTGGTTGATGTAGCCGATCAAGTTTCACAGCCCCCTGGCTGTGTTGAGCACCCGGATGGGTGTAGTGCCACACGTGTAGCACCTCGTAGTACTCGCACACGTACGAGACTCGATGACGACCTCCGTTCTCCGATCCAGCGAAGGTGGCGGAAGCAGACCTCCAGACGGAGCTTCGGCAGCACGACGACCTCCGATTCTAGCAGAGAAGCCTCAATTCCACTATAGGCTCACACTAGGGAGCCCACCGTGAAAGAGACAAGGGAGGGGAGAAGACCGGAGAAAAACGATCTCAATTCGGAGTAAATACTAATTTAATCCGATTTATTGTGTATTTGGCTTAATTAAATATGTGCACCATGGCCCTCTTTATATAGGGGTAGGGGAGGGAGTCAACCCCCCTCCCTTAGCAATGTGGGACTATCCCACATGCTAGGGGGGGCGCCGGCCAAGGTGGGAGAGAGGGCGCCACCCTCATGGGCCCGAGGGCCCATGGCGCCTCCCCCCCACTCCCCTTTTTTTCTTTTTCTTTTTCCCTTTTATTTCTTCCCCTAATGGGCCTTTTTCTCCACTAAGGCCCATTGCACATATTAATTAGAAATAAAATGATTTTAATTATTAATTCAATTAATTAATAACTAAAACATAATATTCCATCTCCTGGTGCTCCGGAACACCTTCCGGTTCACTCCGAACTTGTTCGGTTCAACACGGTACTTCTGCGATGTTGTTTCCTTTATTCTCTGGTTACTACGATGGTTCCGAAAAGGTCTCCGATTTCATCGAGCCCTTAAGTGTGTTACCCTACGGTCCGAGAACACTCCAATCATGACCGAGATGAGGCTACGGTCAATGATCATCAGCGGGACCTGGATGCCCATAATGACCCTTGTGCATTCCGGATATCAAACACCGATTGGACCTTACGCCATATAGCATTCCCTTTGTCAGCGATACTGGATTGTTCCGAGATTCGATCAATGACATCCTATGTCTGGTTCAACCTTGTTCTGAACTAATCCTCATTCACTCGTTCCCGTGATATTCATCCCCGTGACCTAGTCACACGCTGCAGCTTTATGGATGGAATCTCACCGAGTGGGCCCCGAGTATCTATCCATTATATGGATTGACAAATCCCGCTCTTGTAACAATACTCCTCAACATATCTCCACGGAATACCCAAGATACAACCGTTATGACCCGCATATTTCAGTCAGGTGGTGGGATGTAGGTCAAAGCATCCGGGAAGATAGCAATTATGCACGTACTCACGGTCAAAGGAACAGTCTACCACGTTCTGTAATTACAACACTGAACCTTCACAAGATTTGATCATGCTGTAATGCTTACTTTGGGTAATGTTCATCACGTCACTTAACCAGTGAGGTGACCTCATAGTCAAGAGACTTAATTGTCCATGATCACGAAACCACGACCATCATGTTGACCATGAACTAGTTATCGATGTAGAGGCTAACTAGGAACTCTGGGGGTTTCTATACCACACCTGCATCATTGTTTCACTGACACAGTTCTAGCACGGTATGAAACTGGTTATGAACTTGCTTAGATATATTGGAATAATCATATATTATTTGCCTCTAGAGCATATGTCCAACAGTCTCCCACTTGCACTAGAGTGCTAATAATCTAGCCGCATTTTTCCGATCATAATCATCTTATCACCTAAGTGTTCATTGATCATGCATGCTCATGGAAGAGGTTTCGTCAACGAACTGCACCAATTCAGATTCGTATGTTTCCTTTGCAACTGGTACAGGTCAAAAGCTCTTTTGACATACCACTTATTATCATATAATGGTTGGATATAAGTTTCGCGGGAGAGTGAGACTATTATTTCACAGTATCCTCCAATGATCTCTTGGTTCAGTCTTTAGAAGACTCATCCTTAGTCATATATACTGGGAAATACACTCAACCAGAAGTCCAATACTTCTAACGCTAAACTTTTATCCATACGTCTAGTTTCCTAAGTATTATTATGTTTGTAGCACCGTGAATTTTGCTCACATTTCTTTCATGTCTTTGGTGATGTCTCTAATTCCATATAGACCCATAATATGGCTTTCAATTGTAATCTTGCATTACATTCAAGTCTATTATCCTTTCTATATGTTAGAGTATAGTCCTCAGTATTCCTCATATACTGAAATCATGGACTTTATTCAGATTCTGTGATTTACTCCTAAAGCACATCGGAATCTGTTCTTCTTCCAAGAACTTTTGAGTCATTTTGTTGTTGGATTCACAATGCATGTTATATGGTAGAATCATATGTCAAGAACATATAAGATCACATGTCCAGTACATGGTGCATCTCTATTCTTCCATCAAGACATTGCTTGTGATATTTGGATTTCATCCATTATATAATTTCTAGCCACAAGAACCTTTTTCTTGTCTTAGAAGATTATTCCAACCTTCACTTCGTTTCATTATACGTATCTTAATTTACTCATATAGATTTCAACGTGTAATGTGTTGGTATTTCACATAAAAGAAGATTCTTGCAATCTTGTATTTTATTTGCCTTATGCTCTATATATATCATAATGCACATATGTATATAAGACGATTCTCTATATACACAATCAATGCATATCCATATATATATACATATGAGATCATTCTTCACACATATCAATGCATATATGTTTAAGACAATGATCATGCTCCCACTCAAATATATCCATCATATACTCATATATTTGTGGTTCAGCTTTCATCAAGTCATTTTATTGTTCACTATGTCTCACATAATGACAAAGCTTCCAAAGCTCCCACTCAGAAAATTCCCTCTGCATTCCAAGTTTCCGGGAAGTCTTGAAAGCTCCCACTCAGTTTCATGAAACTGCAGGCCCACTCAATATTTTGGTCATCACAAAATCACTTGATCAAATCAAGGTTGAGGGTTCCTGTCTTGAGGTTCTATAGTCCATCCTTTTAACGAAATAACCTTCGTCATGCCCATTGCAATTCTCTTTCAAATCCCAAATTTGACTGAGATGCAATTTCAGGCTATGGTCCATCGTAGTGTAAATGAAATATTTTATTGATTAAAGCATTCCTACGTTTCCGTAGTCAATCACCATTGAACTTTGGTCATAACCAAAAAATGCCTTATGCCCATTACATTATTCTCAATAACTCTCCAGTTTTTCTAGAATATGAAATAACCGATTTATTTCACGGGACGTGAGCCATCCTATATGTAACTCAATATTATTTCATTTCTCCTCGTGTTCTAGGCTACCATCATTCCTTTGTGTCTCAAGCAATGTTATTCTTTATTGTTTTATTAAGAAGACTCGTGATTATTGTTCTGTACAGAACGTATTCATGACAACCTTCTAAATTCAACAATGGCTTCAATTCATATACCAAGATCAATCATCTATGGCATATCCTTCCTTATACAGTGTCATTACAGCGGAACATGCTTCCGTTGTAATACTCTGATATTCTGAAGGCAAGGTCCAATACCCCGGTCAAAGTTTCCATTATCTCCCATTGGATCCGTGTCGAGAGACTTCTTCTCGCATTACCAATCAAGCAACACACATTTTGCTATTCGGGGAGAATATGTAATTTCAATTTCTTGTAGTTTTATTACAAAGAAATTCTTTCTTTTAAGAAACCTTATAACACCATCAGTTATGGAGCTATCTTGTCTCATTAGATTCGGGATGGTTTCCTAATCATGAAGTGGGTGTTTTAACTTAATGAATTAAACAACCTTATTCGACAATAACTATAGTTCTAGGGGAAAGAACGTTTAGACCATACTACGGTTTAGTATGACTACGAATGGTTTAAGTAGTCTAGCACTTTCAACTTCCATCGTAGTTTGTGGTAAAACTTCCACAAGTCTCCCATTACGTCAATATCAATACTTATCACTTCGGATCGTAGCGTAGAGATATGTATCCTTATATTCTCACTTCTCACTGTGATTCCTGAATCTCAGTTTTATGATCTCAATTGAATACAACTTTCAATTAATCATATGAAGTCTTTAATGATAACTCACGTTCCCATTTAGTACATCATTTATGTATAATGATTGGCACAAGTTCTACTTGCTAGAACCTTGTCATGGTTATATTTATTGCAGAGGTTCATAGATCGTGTATCTAATCCATCTCATGCAATCAAGTTATGACTTTCATTCGATAATGAACTCACAAGTTAATAGATCATACATTTAATGAATTCATCAGTTATGAAGTCACCTCATGTAATCAAATATTTGACTTGTTATAATCAAGACAACTTTATCATTAAACATTGAATATTTCTTGACAATAATAGCAGTATTATAAATGCTTTCTATCATATCATAAATCAAGACGGAATCAAAGTATAAGCACACTTTTATTCATAAAGATGGAACAACTGACTTGTCTCATTACATATATAACTTTGTCTCGCGAGATGCAAGACACACAACTAAGTGTTCATACTATAATGATTACATAAGATTTATCTAATACTCTAAGTATCTACTATGATAGATGTCTCGGTGGAATCCATGCTGGCCATCAACTGACTTGATATCCATCAATCCTCGATTTCACCTCTTCCCGTCCATGCAACGACAGGTCCTGTTTTCATAAAACAGAATAAGTATCAGATACTCATTTACTGCAAATGTTGTATAAGGGAATAAACATTTATAAAGTATATCAAGTATATACCTTCTCCATCAACAACTTCTCCTTCAATGGGTTCAACCTCCAGGTACTGAAGTCTATCCATGAAGTCAGAGAACTCGAGGTTTTCACTTCTGCCGACATAGCCATGGACATGGTCTGTATAGCTCGGTGGAAGCGAGTGTAACACCGTGTATATCGCAGACTCATCTGTGGTCCCATAGTCAAATTCATCTACGAGGCTCAGATGTATCTCATGCATCTTGGCCAAGTGTGCCTTCAGGCAAGAGCCTTCTTCCATCTTTGTAGAGAGAAACTCACTTTCTAACTCAAATCTGGCAACTCTAAACCGATGCAAGTTTGATGACTTCAGCTCATCGATCATATCATATGTATCCAAATCAGCATACTCCTCACGCAAAGGTTGCAGAATCCTGGTTTCTATGATACCCTTAGCTATGGCATATGTCCTTCGACGATACTGATAATCAATCGCCGCTTGTGCATCCATGTCGTTTGCTGGAGGGTTTCCCACATGCTCTTTAGTTAAGAATGAAAGGTTGATTCTCTTGAGCACGGCTCTAAGGCATAAGTACCAACTAATGAAGTTTGACCCATTTTCTTTAAGTCTTTCACCATGTAAGAAGGAAACCATTTCAAGGTACTGGGTACTATCCATTTTCTACAAACATAATTGCAAGGAACACAATTAAGACTAGTTCACAACAATGAGTTCATATAATCATATTATAAATGAGCTCGCACTAAAACAATTCATCCCTAGGAAGTTTTTAGTGATTACATGATCCAGATTCACTGCCCGACCTCGAATATCACACGGCCGACCGGTCAGTTTCAAAGGTAGACAACAACTTGTGCGATCACATTATCTTATATGTACTGTGACTCATGCTCGATCTTTCGATCTCTAGTATTCCGAGCCCATATCTGCATATGCTAGGCTCGCAAAATTAACCTCCATGTTATATGCTGCTCAGCAAAGCCATATCTGCATATGACAGGCTTGCCGAACCCAACCTCATGCGAATTCCATTGAATATGTAGGACAACTCCGGTATGTACGGAGCATCAAGCCATATGGGAGAACCTTCCAGGTGGTGCACACTTCGGTAGAATACTTGTGTTTGGCTTTGTTAAGGGATCATCTTATCACATGCTACCGTCGTGTATCCTATACTAGCAAGTTTTAAGATGTCTGAGCTATGGAAACACTAAGTCTACAGTGTCTCCATTTTAGTTTGTTTTATGATGATGATTACTACTTACTAGTAACACATAGCAAAGCTATCGCTACATCACAAACAAACGAATGATAGCCCCCACTTAGAAATACAAGGTTCAGACAGTCTAGTTGTATATTGCAAGTTTTACGTGGCTTCTAGGGATTTCATAGTTAAACAGGTTTTAACCTACGAGTCAACCACAACGTCAACCATACGATTGTCTCTATTACACCCCGCACGGGGCCCTCCGTTGCAAATGCCACATCCGCTAAAGTAGAGAGACAGACACCCCCAAGCCACTTTATATGGTACAAGCCGTATGTCAAGCGTGGAACCAGTCTCACGTAAGCGTACACGTAAGGTCGGTCGGGGGCCGCTCCATCAAACAATGCCACAGATGTGAACAAGTACACGTGGGAGGGTAACAATCATATAATCAACGCCCACATCCCCGATGTGTTCTATCCGTACAGTAATACTAAGCATAGACCTGGCTCTGATACCACTGTTGGGGTTCGCAGCAGAAAACACAAATTTTTTCTCACTAGCGTTTACATAACCACAAATCTAGCTAGCCGTATTACCGTAACAGAAAGGAGTGCGGAAATAACATACCTCGGGGTGTAGTCCATTGCGCGGGAAACGTTCCCGCAAACATGGTTGATGTAGCCGATCAAGTTTCACAGCCCCCTGGATGTGTTGAGCACCCGGATGGGTGTAGTGCCACACGTGTAGCACCTCTTAGTACTCGCACACGTACGAGACTCGATGACGACCTCCGTTCTCCGATCCAGCGAAGGAGGCGGAAGCAGACCTCCGGACGGAGCTTCGGCAGCACGACGGCCTCCGATTCTAGCAGAGAAGCCTCAATTCCACTATAGGCTCACACTAGGGAGCCCACCGTGAAAGAGACAAGGGAGGGGAGAAGACCGGAGAAAAATGATCTCAATTCGGAGTAAATACTAATTTAATCCGATTTATTGTGTATTTGGCTTAATTAAATATGTGCACCATGGCCCTCTTTATATAGGGGTAGGGGAGGGAGTCAACCCCCCTCCCTTAGCAATGTGGGACTATCCCACATGCTAGGGGGGCGCCGACCAAGGGGGGAGAGGGGGCGCCACCCTCATGGGCCCTAGGGCGCATGGCACCTCCCCCCCCACTCCCCTTTTTTCTTTTTCTTTTTCCCTTTTATTTCTTCCCCTAATGGGCCTTTTTCTCCACTAAGGCCCATTGCACATATTAATTAGAAATAAAACGATTTTAATTATTAATTCAATTAAATAATAACTAAAACATAATATTCCATCTCCCGGTGCTCCGGAACACCTTCCGGTTCACTCCGAACTTGTTCGGTTCAACACGGTACTTCTCCGATGTTGTTTCCTTTATTCTCTGGTTACTCCGATGGTTCCGAAAAGGTCTCCGATTTCATCGAGCCCTTAAGTGTGTTACCCTACGGTTCGAGAACACTCCAGTCATGACCGAGATGAGGCCACGGTCAATGATCATCAGCGGGACCTGGATGCCCATAATGACCCATGTGCATTCCGAATATCAAACACCAATTGGACCTTACGCCGTATAGCATTCCCTTTGTTAGCGATACTGGATTGTTCCGAGATTCGATCAATGAAATCCTATGTCTGGTTCAACCTCGTTCTGAACTAATCCTCATTCACTCATTCCCGTGATATTCATCCCCGTGACCTAGTCACACGCTGCAGCTTTATGGAAGGAATCTCACCGAGTGGGCCCTGAGTATCTATCCATTATATGGATTGACAAATCCCGCTCTTGTAACAATACTCCTCAACATATCTCCACGGAATACCCAAGATACAACCGTTATGACCCGCATATTTCAGTCAGGTGGTGGGATGTAGGTCAAAGCATCCGGGAAGATAGCAATATGCACGTACTCACGGTCAAAGGAACGGTCTACCACATTCTGTAATTACAACACTGAACCTTCACAAGATTTGATCATGCTGTAATGCTTACTTTGGGTAATGTTCATCACGTCACTTAACCAGTGAGGTGACCTCATATTCAAGAGACTTAATTGTCCATGATCGCGAAACCACGACCATCATGTTGACCATGAACTAGTTATCGATGTAGAGGCTAACTAGGAACTCTGGGGGTTTCTACACCACACCTGCATCATTGTTTCACTGACACAGTTCTAGCACGGTATGAAACTGGTTATGAACTTGCTTAGATATATTGGAATAATCATTTATTATTTGCCTCTAGAGCATATATCCAACACTATATTGTGAAGGTCCCCACATAGTTATATGCATGAATGATAATCTCTATGGAGTACAAGATATAAGAGGTAGTACGAGTGTGGATCTCTCAAAAGGAATAGTAGTGTGACCCCCTTCTCTCTCTTTTATTTATTTTTCTCTTTTTTCTATTTTTTCTATTTTTTGTGGCCTCAATGGCTCTTTCTATTTCTCTCATTTGTCCTCTTTGAGATCTTTTAATTTGACCACTTTTGGATCTTTTAATTTGTCCTCTTTGGGATCTTTTCCTCACTAGGGGCAAAACTCTATATATATTACAAAATGTATAGAAGATCTTTCACACTTTACAAAAGTACTCACATCATAAAGAAGATGTAACTATCATGATGTATGCAAATGTATGCCTCTGCCAGTGTAGCAGGATATGCAATGATACTAGCACGTCATGTAGCAATGATTAGGGCAAGGCCCAACTAGCATGCGGCTCATCGATCAAGCAAGTAGCATGTATGACATGAAGATCAAGTCATGAGAAGATGGATGTTGCATGGCAATATATCTCAGAAAGGCTATGGAAATGCCGTGGTAGGTAGGTATGGTGGTTGTTTTGAGGAAGGATATAAGGAGGTTTATGATAAAAGAGCGTATCATGCCAAGGCTTTGGATGTACCGGCGAAGGTGGACGCCAACTCTCGGAGTGAGAAGAAAGCAATGCACGACACATGAGAGGCTAGAAAAATATGGGAAGGTGGAAGTGTCAACTTTCGAATACTCAAATTAGTCCGAAGAACTCATGCACTTATTATCGGTAACTCTCAATCTAATAAGGATGTTTCACAAAGAGACAAGTACCCCTAGGAGGAGTGTATGGGGTTTTTTTTTATCCTTGCGCATCCTCGACTCATGGTACGTGAGTGTACTCTAATATTCGACCCCTCAGGAGAGTAGTGATCCATCTAGTAGCTAAAGTTCTCAACTAATTTTGTAAGTTTTGAAAATAAACACGGATTGCCCAAAATACGACATCTATCACTAATAGGCTAAAGCTCTTGACACCAAAAGTCCAAACATTACTCAAAGCAATACCTCAAAACTGTTGCAAGTTACTACTACAAAAGAATAGCAACCTCAATTACCTACTTCAAGTTAAGATACAAAACTCAATGCAACAGGCAAACTCTCTAAGAAAGATAAACATGAAAACTTAAGAGAGTTCTAGCAACAAACTAAACAAAAGATCTTAAAAAGATAAGCATGAAAACTAAGAGCTAAACATGACAGTAGCTATGAAAAAGATAAAGAACACACACAACAAAGATATAGGCACGAAAAATCCTATGTTGTGTTCTAGATTTTGAAAGTGGAGCGTGTTTCTCTCCCACACAAAGAAAGCTGGGTTCTAACTTGTTATGAACAGCAAGCAAAGCTAAATAAAACTAAAAATAAAACCTAAGAGCGAGACGCTCCAAGCAGAGCACATAACGCATGAAGTGGTAAAAATATAGTGAGACGAGAGACAGACTGATAATTGTTGATGGAGAAGGGGATGCACGGGGGCATCCCCAAGCTTAGACGCTTGAGTCTCCTTGAAGATTTCTTGGGGATGCATGGGGGCATCCCCAAGATTGAGCGCTTGACACTCCTGAATCTTCTTTCATCATCTTCCCTCGCACACTTGAAAACTCCCTTCATACATAACTCATCATAATCTGATTAGCGAGGTTAGTACCATAATAAAATATATTTTTTCTCAACTGGAAACAAGGATATTCTTGAAGAGATACTGTTTATCAAGATTTCCAAAAACCTTTTGCAAAGAAAAAGAAAGCTTAAGGTTTGAAAAATGAAGAAAAGGCAAAACAGGACAGAATCTGTGAAAAAAAGACCAGCAGGTAGTAAAGAATTTTTTAGGGATACTTCTGCAATTCAAATCAAAAAACTCAAAACATACGAAAGTTCTGTAATTGTATAGAGCACTCTGTGTAAAAATTTCAGCTCAAAACGATGAACTAGGTTTTTTCTGTGAATTTTCTAGTCACGAGGACAGAATCTGTTTTCTGGACAGCATGTCACAACTTTCACTTCCCTTGTCATATGAGGCTATAAATGGCACAAAGCTTGAAAATTAAAGATACAATGATGTTGCTACCGTAGTTACAATCATCAAGACCACTAAAAACAGAAGAAAAACAAAAAGGAAATCCTAAATTCGTTGCGGTTTGCCACCCGAAAGCGCTTCTTTGAAGCCATTAGCTAGGCTTAATGCAAATAGATCAAGTCTTTTCAAGAAAATAACTAGCCCGTGTGACGGACTCAAAAGGCAACTTAATATTTTTCCTAGGGAAGTGTTCCATCCCTTTCTTGAGAGGGAATTGGAATTTTATAATCCCTTCTTTCATATCAATAATAGCACCCACGGTGCTCAGAAAAGGACGTCCTAAAATAATTGGACAAGAAGGTTCACATTCAATGTCCATAATAGTAAAATCAACGGGAAAATAATTGTCATTGAAAATGATAAGAACATCATCGATCTTCCCCAAAGGTTTCTTTACGGAAGAGTCTACAAGACAAAAACCAAAAGAACAAGAATCAAAAGGTTTCAATTCAAATATATCATACATTCTTTTGGGCATAACGGAGCTACTAGCTCCAACATCACATAAAGCATAGCAAGAAAATTATTCAACTTAATTTTAATCATAGGATCCCAACCATCTTGTAGCTTTATAGGTATGGAGGCTTCTACCCTAAGCTTCTCCTCCCTAGCTTTAATGAGAGCATTAGTGATATGCTCCATGAAGGCAAGATTAAGGGTGCTAGTGTGGGGGTCTCTAGACATCTTGTGAAGGAAACAAATAACTTCAGAAAGGGTGCAATTATATAAATCAAGGTCACTACTATCAATTAAAGTGGTAGTGGTGTTGTAACGACCCAATTCACACAGAATTGAAGTCTCTGTGCTCAAGTGCCAGTCCCTGGATCGAACTCGCTGGCACACACAGTATCATAGATGTATATCAAAGTACAAGTGCATAATTATTACAACGTATGATCCAGAGTAAAATAAATAACAAGTTGCATAGCTCAAGGCTAGCTTATTCAATATAAATATAGCGGAAGCAAAACAAGTAACGTGGAGTCCCATCAACAGCCACATGCAAACATGCTGAGTGTAGACTCGCAACCCCTAAACACACCTTACTGATCGTCTGAAAAACCTGCAACACCGAAGGTTACAGCCCGACAACGGGTCAGTACATCTGATTTGTACGGCAAGTGACACGGAAAAGTTTATATAAAGGACCTACAACTACATGCAAGGTAAGTCAAAGGAAAGGCTTATGGTTTAGTTTTGCTGAAAGCCCATTTTCTCCTGAACTAAACTAGTCAAAGTTTTAAGTTGAATTCTACCTGAAACACACAGCAACCCATGCTACTCTTTCCCACCAAGATTATTATTAAGTGTTCATCTGTCAAGATCATTCATCAACAGTACTGACTAGTTGCTCAAAGTTCGTCCGTAACCGTGGACACGGCTAATCATGATCAGTTTATACGCTCTGCAGAGGTTGTACACGTTGCCCACTAGACTCAACCCGAAGATTGAGACAAAGACTTTCTGAAGAGGTTGCCTCCACCCTTTGATAGCCGGTACACCTAACACACATCTACATCAGCTAGCTACCAGGGCCAGGTTCCCCACAACGTACTCGTGCTAAGCCAGAGCCCATATAGCCAGTGGCTGTACACGGAAGCTACTAGTAATATTGCATGTCTGATCTTTTTGAGCATGGACGGCGCCCACTGCGTTCAGAGGGTAGACACCATGTCGCACCCGGTTCACCACCATAACAACCATTGGGTGCATTTAACCCCAGCATTGTCCTTAGACACGGCACAACTACCGGGATGCAACCCGTCCGTCCAGAAGTGATTTCTATTTACTATAAAGTTTCTACACAGTTTATTAAAAAGCTCACATGCACTCCATGAAATTCTCACAACCCAAACCACGTCTACAAAGCATAGCAATAAAGTAACAACACGGCTAGGTTGATCTACGGTAGACAAGTCAAGACATGTGGCTATCCTAACTGGTTTTGCAGCAACAGTAAAGTAAACTACCTATCATGCAATAGGGTGATATTTCTTAACATAATGCATATAGAAAATATAGGTATGAGTATGGTCAAAGCATCACTTGCCTTCTTGTTGGTTCTGACGGTCACAATCCTCACAATACGAGGCGGCACACTTCGGACAATCTATACGAGCAAACATAGCACCAATCAACATATATTCAATACAAAAATTATCAAACAGTAATAAACATTCAAAGAACAGTAGAAAAACTTTCCTAACAGTAGCTAAACTTAAAGTACTTGTCAAAATAAAACCAATGCAAAAAGAAACGGCGCAAACGGGCGCACCGGTAAAAAGTTACGGCTGCCGGAAGTTCAAATTTGGATCAGCTTGGGATTCAAATTTGAAAACTTCAAACTTCTGTAACACTTGGCCTACTGGTTAGGAAATTTCCCCACGGTCGCAACGCAACTAGAATCACTCGATTCCGAGTTACGGTTGAAAAGTACTCGCGAAAACGGTACATCGCGATTTCGGGGTCTAATCTGCAAACAGGGGCATATCCGCAAATAAAATAACCTAAAAACGCGATCGGGTCCCTGGCGAAAAAAAAAACGGATCTGGATCTCGCCGGAGCTCCGGCGGCTCGGCGGCTCGGCCGGCGGTGGCGGCTCCGGCCAACCAGCGGCGGCGCGGCACGGCAGCCCGGAGCAGCTGCGCGCGGCGGCGGCGGCCACGGTGAGGAGGCGGGCAGCGGGGTCGGGCGGTGAGGGGCGGCGGGCGGCGGCTTACCGGCGGCGGGGCGGCGGACGGCGGCGGCGTTCTCGGCGGCGTCCGCGGGTTTTTATACCCGATTCGCAAAACTTTTTTTTAATCCGAATTAAACTCTAATTCGGTGTGGAAAAAACAGCACGGCCCGTTAGGCCCAAAATAATTTTAGAAAAATCACGGAAAATTATTTTTAAATTCCGTCTTTGCCAATATTTTTCAAATAATGAAAATGAATTTTTTGCTTTACGAAAATACTAAATAAAATAAAAACTTTGCAACTTATTTTTAAATATTTTTAAATACTTTTCTGGCACTTTAAAAATACCGAAAAACTCCGAAAATGATTTTAAAACTTTTTCGGAGCATAAATAAATTCCCAAAATATTTTTAGAAAATATTTATAACTTCAAAGTAAATTTAAAAAGTCTCCCAAAAACATCTTAAACTATTTTCCAACAAATTAAAAATGGGGATAAGTCCTTTTATATCCTCTCCAACGAACTGCCATGTGTTGAAAAATATTTAAAATTATTTTAAAACTCCAGAAAAATGTAGAAGCAGCAATAGATGCATATGATGATCTATTAACATCCGAATTTAGAAAATTGGGATGTTACAAACCTAACCCCCTTAAGATGAATCTCGTCCTCGAGATTCGGGCTGGCTAGCAAAGAGATGCAGGTGGTCTTGCTTCAGATCATCTTCACGCTCCCAAGTTGCTTCCTCTTTGGTATGATGATCCCACTGAACCTTGCATAGCCTGATTGTCTTGGTGCGGGTAACTCTTTCGGCAGTCTCCAGAATCTTCACAGATTTCTCCTCATAAGTCAAGTCACTCTCCAACTGAATTACCTCAAGTGGCACTGTATCTCTCAAAGGAATATCTGCCATCTCTGCATGACACTTCTTCAGCTGGGATACGTGAAACACATCATGAACTCCTGACAAAGCTTCTGGCAACTCCAACTGATAAGCTACCTCTCCTCTGCGCTCCAAGATCTTGTAAGGCCCCACAAAACGTGGTGCTAACTTGCCTTTGATTCCAAACCTCTTGATTCCGCGAATCGGTGAAACTCTGAGATATGCACGGTCTCCAACCTCATAGGTTACATCTTTGCGCTTAGCATCTGCATAACTCTTCTGCCTGGACTATGCTATCTTCAGTCTATCACGGATCAACTTGACTTTCTCCTCGGCATCTTTGATCAGGTCTGGTCCAAACAACTGACATTCTCCTACCTCATCCCACATCAACGGAGTCCTGCACTTCCTGCCATACAGTAACTCGAATGGTGCCATCTGAAGACTAGCCTGGTAACTGTTGTTGTATGAGAACTCAGCATACGGTAAGTTGTCATCCCAACTCGAACCATAATCCAACGCACAAGCCCTCAACATATCCTCCAAGATCTGATTGACCCTCTCGGTCTGCCCATCTGTCTGAGGGTGGAACGCTGTACTGAACTCCAGCCTAGTGCCCAAAGTCTCATGCAACTGACGCCAAAACTTCGAAGTAAACTGAGTAGCTCTATCTGACACAACCCTGCTTGGAACTCCATGCAAACACACGATCCTGGACATATAAATCTTGGCTAGCTTGGCACTGTTATAAGTTGTCTTTACTGGAATGAAGTGAGCAACCTTGGTCAAACGATCAACAATCACCCAAATAGAATCATATCCTGACTGAGTCCTGGGTAAACCTAGTCAAAGTTTTAAGTTGCATTCTACCTGAAACACACAGCAACCCATGCTACTCTTTCCCACCAAGATTATTATTAAGTGTTCATCTGTCAAGATCATTCATCAACAGTACTGACTAGTTGCTCAAAGTTCGTCCGTAACCGTGGACACGGCTAATCATGATCAGTTTATACGCTCTGCAGAGGTTGTACACGTTCCCCACTAGACTCAACCCGAAGATTGAGACAAAGACTTTCTGAAGAGGTTGCCTCCACCCTTTGATAGCCGGTACACCTAACACACATCTACATCAGCTAGCTACCAGGGCCAGGTACCCCACAACGTACTCGTGCTAAGCCAGAGCCCATATAGCCAGTGGCTGTACACGGAAGCTACTAGTAATATTGCATGTCTGATCTTTTTGAGCCTGGACGGCACCCACTGCGTTCAGAGGGTAGACACCATGTCGAACCCGGTTCACCACCATAACAACCATTGGGTGCATTTAACCCCGGCACTGTCCTTAGACACGGCACAACTACTGGGATGCAACCCGCCCGTCCAGAAGTGATTTCTATTTATTATAAAGTTGCTACACAGTTTATTAAAAAGCTCACATGCACTCCATGAAATTCTCACAACCCAAACCACATCTACAAAGCATAGCAATAAAGTAACAACACGACTAGGTTGATCTACGGTAGACAAGTCAAGACATGTGGCTATCCTAACTGGTTTTGCAGCAACAGTAAAGTAAACTACCTATCATGCAATAGGGTGATATTTCTTAATATAATGCATATAGAAAATATAGGTATGAGTATGTTCAAAGCATCACTTGCCTTCTTGCTGGTCCTGACGGTCACAATCCTCACAATACGAGGCGGCACACTCCGGACAATCTATACGAGCAAACATAGCACCAATCAACATATATTCAATACAAAAATGCTCAAACATTAATAAACATTCAAAGAACAGTAGAAAAACTTGCCTAACAATATCTAAACTTAAATTACTTGTCAAAATAAAACCAACGCAAAAAGAAACGGCGCAAACGGGAGCACCGGTAAAAAGTTACGGCTGCCGGAAGTTCAAATTTGGATCAGCTTGGGATTCAAATTTTAAAACTTCAAAATTCTGTAACACTTGGCCTACTGGTTAGGAAATTTCCCCACGGTCGCAACGCAATTGGAATCACTCGATTCCGAGTTGCGGTTAAAAAGTACTCGCGAAAACGGTACAACGCGATTTTCGGGGTCTAATATGCAAACAAGAGCATATCCGCAAATAAAATAACCTAAAAAACACGATCGGGTCCCTGGCGAAAAAAAAACGGATCTGGATCTCGCCGGAGCTCCGGCGGTGGCGGCTCCGGCCAACCGGCGGCGGCGCGGCGGCGGCCAGCAGGGCGGCCGTCGGCGGCGGCCACGGTGAGGAGGCGGGCGGCGGGGTCGGGCGGTGAGTGGCGGCGGACGGCGGCTTACCGGCGGCGGCGCGCGGTCGGCGGCGGGGCGGCGGACGGCGGCGGCGGCTAACGGGCGGCGGGCGCGGTGCGGGTCTAGGAAACCCTAGCGCCCGCGGGTCCGCTGGTTTTTATACCCGATACGCAAAACTTTTTTTAAATCCGAATTAAACTCTAATTCGGTCTGGAAAAAAATAGCACGGCCCGTTAGGCCCAGAACAATTTTAGAAAAATCACGGAAAATTATTTAAATTCCGTCTTCACCAATATTTTTAAAATAATGAAAGTGAATTTTTGGCTTTACCAAAATACTAAATAAAAATAAAAACTTTGCAACTTATTTTGAAATATTTTTAAATACTTTTCTGGCACTTTAAAAATACCGAAAAACTCTGAAAATGATTTTAAAACTTTTCCGGAGCATAAATAAATTCCCAAAATATTTTTAGAAAATATTTATAACTCCAAAGTAAATTTAAAAAGTCTCCCAAAAATATCTTAAACTATTTTCCAACAAATTAAAAATGGGGATAAGTCCTTTTATATCCTCTCCAGCGAACTGGCATGTGTTGAAAAATATTTAAAAATATTTTAAAACTCCAGAAAAATGCAGAAGCAGCATGAGATGCATATGATGATCTATTAACATCCGAATTTAGAAAATTGGAATGTTACAGGTGTCCTTTAGGCTCACTTGTTTGGTAGCTTCTATAGTCATAGGAATTTCTTCTTCTACTGTTGAGGTCATAGCATCACCATTAATAGGTCCTATGGGACTAGGGGTGCATTGGGTGCTAAGAGTTTTGATATCCTCAACCACTTGGATAGTATCAATGGTATGGTGTGTAGGAAGGCTCTTCATTCTATCTTCTTCCTCCTTTTATCTAGCCCATATCTCTTTGAGTTTAGACATCATCCTAATGTTTTCATTAATTTGAATTTGAATAGCATTCATAGGAGTGACCTTCCTCTCCTCAATAGGAGAAGTTCTAATTTTAAGAAATTCTACTTCATGGGATAAATTGTCTACCTTCGACGAGAGGTTGTCTAATTTGTCTAGTTTTTCCTCTACACTCTTGTTGAAGGCTTTTTGGGTAGTGATAAAGTCTTTAAGCATACTCTCTAATTCAGAAGTGGAGTTCTTTGTGATAGGATAGGTGTTGTTGTTCCCATAGTTGTTGGAGGGGAACGGTCTAGGATTGCTACCAAAAGTACTCCTATAAGCATTGTTATTGAATTGTTTCTAGAGATAAAGTTCACATCTACTTGATCTTGAGGAATCAAAGAATTTAAAGGAACATCATGAGGATCAATAGGAGATTGCTTGGTAAGTAGAGACATAATAGAGTCAACTTTTTCATTTAGGGAGGAGATCTCCTTGACAGAGTTTACCTTCCTACCTGATGGAGCTCTTTCGGTGTGCCATTGGGAATAGTTGGTCATCATCTCATCGAGAAGTTTTGTGGCAGCACCAAGTGCAGTTGACATAAAGGTTTCTCCCGCGGCCGAATCTAGCAAATTCCGCGAGGTAAAGTTTAAGCCTGCATAAAAAGTTTGGATAACCATCCAAGTAGTCAAACCATGCGTAGGGCAATTCTTAACAAGAGATTTCATGTGTTCCCAAGCTTGGGCAACGTGTTCGTTATCAAATTGCTTAAAATTCATAATATAGCTCCTCAATTGGATAATCTTAGCAGGGGGGTAGTACTTCCCAATAAAAGCATCTTTGCACTTATCCCAAGAGTCTATGTTATTCTTAGGCAAGGATTGAAACCAGATTTTAGCTCCGTCCCCCAAATACAAAGGAAAAAAGCTTAAGCTTAACAATGTCACCATCTACTTCTTTGTACTTTTTCATATCACAGAGCTCAATAAAATTATTTAAGTGCAAAGCAGCATCATCCAGCACCGGAGAATTGATCTTTCATAACAAGGTTCAGCAAAGCAGGTTTAATCTCATAAAAATGTGCTTAAGTAGAAGGTGTAGCAATAGGAGTGCAGATAAAGTCACTGTTGTTGTGACTAGTGAAGTCACACAACTTGGTTTTCTCGGAGGAACCCATAGTAGCATCAAGCAAGATAACTATTATTTTTGATTTTTCATAAAGAGAACTACAGAAAAAACTAAAAGGTAAACTAACAAGACTAAAAAGCAAAGATAAAAGATAGTGTGCAACTCCCCTATCTTGAAGAGTGGAGTCCCAGGCAACGGCGCCAGAAATTGATTTTGATGGTACGATTTAACGCCCCCTCGTTGGTTACCCAAAGTGGAAGGTTGATATGTAGATAGAGACAATTTCCCTTAGCAAAGAAGCTAAGGTTGAATGTCGAACCAATAGGACTCCAACAGATACAAGAAGGTGGTAAAGTGAAAAATGGCGCCGTTCACAACTCAAGGTTGCTTACTTCACCTGGGCCTGCACACACAGCAAATAACTTTGCTTCCCAACGAGTACAGAGGAGTTGTCAATTCCTCCGGCCTTGTTGTTTACAAAGGATAAAACACACGCGATAATAATGATAGTGGTAGAAATGGAAAAGTAAATAAAGCACTAAATTGATAGTAGGTGTAAACAGTATTGGAAATATGGACCGGGGTACTATGATGTTCACTAGTGACGTCTCTCTCCCAAAAGACGATAAAATAGCTATGCGAGGTAAACAAATTACAGCTGGGCAATTGACAGGATTATGTGCGCAAACCAATGCTAACTATGCTATAAAGAAAGGAAGAGGCTCAAAAGCATGGGCGGTATGCCAAGAAAAGTAGACCGAAATCCATCTGCATCTACCTACTAATCATCCACCTTTAGATATCTATCCAGAACATCTCGCTGGTATTAAGTTGCGAATCCCACCCAAAGTGTAAACTCAAAGCAACGGACAACTGCATTAAAGAACTTTGCGTAAAGTAAACAATCCTTGCACCCGCAAGTATAATCACCGATGTTTTCCCCCTTGTGGCAACAACACATCCCCTAGACTCATGTTTCTGTCACTCAAGCTAGTCAGTAGGGGGCATGAACCCACAATCATGCATAACGCTCCCTTTTGGAGTCACTACCTACTACTTGGCCAAAGCAATAAACAGCAACGGAGAAAATGCAAGAATTACTCTAGAACATAAATATAAACGAGGAGAATCAAATATATTACTCAAACACAATCTGAACATAGTCTCATAATCCATCGGATCCCAACAAACTCAACATAGCAACAGCAGAAAGATTACATATGTGCCTCGATCATGTAGGGAAGCTCATGAGGTCTAATCCATGAAGAACAAAGAGGGGAGGAGAACATCACATGGCTACTGATCATACATCCATGGTCCAAGGTGGAATACTCACGGTTCATCCGAGAAGCATCCATGGTGGTGGAAAAGCTCCCGGAGGTTATTCCTCCCTCCGGCAGGGTGCCGAGAAGAGGTCTTCTGGTGCCCCCGATCTTGGAAGCGCGGCGGCGGCGGAACAAAGGAGAGATCGCGGAAAAGGTTTCCTATCACGGGGGTTTCACGTCACGAGGGGTATATAGGCGAAGGGGGGCAGCCAGGGGGGCCACCAGGGGTCCAGGCGGCCCCCTGGCGCGGCCCCACCCTAGGGCGCGCAGGGAGGGCGCCTAGGGCCCTGGTGTATCCCCTCTGCCCCCCCCCCCCCCGGTGATTCCCGAAGCTTCTTCTGCGCTGATTTTTTTTTTGTATTTTTCCCGAATTTTTGGAGCACTTTTAATATGGGGGAAACCTGAAATAGAAAAATAGCAGAAAACAGGAACTGGCACTGGGGTGTACTGAGTTAATAGGTTAGTCCAAATATGATCAAAAGTGTATGGAAGTTCATCAATATCATAGCAATATCACACAAAAGAGGCATGGAGCAAGCAGAAATTATAGATACGTTTTGGACGTATCAATAACCGCTCCTATAGTACAACCACCTGACTGGAATTTGCCCTTCGAAATCATGTGTGATGCTAGTGATTTTGCTGTTGGAGCTGTTTTAGGACAAAGGGTTGATAAGAAATTGAATGTTATACATTATGCTAGCAAAACCTTTGATAGTGCTCAAAAGAATTATGCTACTACTGAGAAGGAATTCTTGGCAGTAGTGTTTTCTTGTGATAAGTTCATGCCTTATATTGTTGATTCAAAAGTTTTATTCATACTGACCATGCTGCTCTTAAGTACATTATGGCAAAGAAGGATGCCAAACCGAGACTCGTCAGGTGGGTACCTCTTCTTCAAGAATTTGATTTACAAATTGTTGATAGAAAAGGAGCAGACAATCCGGTGGCGGACAATCTTTCAAGGATGGAATATATACCGCTTGACCCCATCCCAGTCAACGACAGTTTTCCAGACGAACAACTTGCTGTTGTAAAAGTACAATATCTTTCCGATCCTTGGTTTGCAGATTATGCTAATTTTATTGTTGCAAAGTATTTGCCTCCAGGTTTAACATTTCATTAAAGGAAGAAGTTCTTCCATGATTTGAGGCACTACTTTTGGGATGACCCTCATCTTTTCAAAGAAGGTCCAGACGGGATCGTGAGAAGATTCATACCGGAACATGATCAGAAGGACATTCTCCAGCAATGTCACGACAGTCCCTATGGAGGACATCACGCCGGTGAGAGGACATCACGAGGCGGCGGCGGCGGCGGGGCGTGCTCCCGGCGGAAGAGGCCGAGCTCCCAGGCGGCTCCAATGGCGGCTCCGGTGGCTCGCCGGCTGGCGTTCTGCAAGGAGGAGGATGACACGGTGAGGGAGGATAAGAGAGAGGAGAGGTCGCGGCTGGAGGTGGTCACCGGACCGGCGCAGCGACGGGAGGGCGGCGCGGCTGCTCGTCGGCGTTCGTGGAGGCGCCCGGCGACGGTGGTGGCGCTCGCGAGGCGCACGGATGGGCTCCGGCGGGCCTGGCGGCGGAGGAGATGGAGAGGCGGTTGGGAGCAACGTGGCCTCATCTGGGCCATCAGATCTCAGATCTGATGGTCCAGATCTGAGGGAGGGTTAGGGTTTCGGTTTGGGAGAGGGATTTGGACAAATTTGGGGATTTTGTGAGGGGGGTGGCTGCAATTTTCCATTAGGGTAAACCCTAATTGGCTGGTTTGGGAGGTGGGGGTCATTATATAGGCAGGTTGGCTGACCTGTTGACGCAAACGCCCTCGGTACCCCTCTCGCGTGTCCGGTGATCGCGTTCGTGACCGCCGAGACTCCGTACGGACTTCGATTCAGACGAAACTTCGACCTACGCGCTCAGCGCGTCGAGCCCGTCGATCGTACCTCACTGCGGTGACATTCCGACAACATTTTTCGGCGCCCCATAAAATAATCCGTTTATTAAATAAACGGGATTTTTCGTTCCGTTGGCCGCGGCTAGTCTCGTGCGGTTTTCGCGACGGTGCTCGGGTGAAACCCGGTGTCGCAAAGGTCGAGTGTCAGGGTGGCAAGGGTCGGTCTCCGTCCGGTACGAGATAAGAGGGGGGAAAATAATCGCCGATTGGTAAATCGGGGATGCAAACACCGCAAACAAATTAAACAATCAAACATTTCACACCGAAAACAAATTTTTAATTTTTGTGAAAACTGGGCTGTTACAGGAAGCTCGACGACGACTTCAAGCTAGAGGAGGAGGACGATGAAGAGGAACCCCTCACACCTGCAGAAGCCCTTATAAGCGCCCGAGACTACCTATCTCGCGCCCAGAAAAGTAGGAAGAACAGACCAGACCGCAACACATCAATAGCCTTGCAGATAATGAAAGACGCCATCGCCGCCTCAGCACCCAAAAAATCAAGTGCAAAGCGACCAACCCGCGAGAGGACACCAGACAGGGACCCCAGCTCACCCGACGACGGCGACAGCAGCGATGACTGGCGCAAACGCTCCGGCAAAAACAAGAAGCACGACAGCGACGACAATAACAGGCGCCGCAGCAGTAGACGAGACGCGCACGACGACATCACACAGAACAAAGTCAACCACAGCAGGCGAAGCCACGCAACACGTGAAGAGTACTCGGACGAAGAAGCTTCCGACGAAGAAATTGAGCCATGGGGAGAATTATGCTTCACGCGTTCTATACGCGAGACGCGAATGCCGAGTGGATTCAAACTGAACTCCACAACGCTAAAATACAATGGACTCGAGGAGCCGGAGGCATGGCTCGACGACTACTTAACAACAGTTAAGTTTCAGCGAGGGACCAACGTCACGGTTGAAGAATCTCCCGCGAGGATCCATCAGCTCATGGAGGCAGTTCCGTGGAGCCTTCATAGAAAACTTTAAATCTACATACAAGCGACCAGCATCGCTCGAGGAGCTGCGGGAATGCAAGCAAGGAACCAGAGAAACCTTGCGAGCCTACATCCAGCGGTGGACCATACTCAAGAATTCAGCAGAAGACATATCAGACGAAAGCGCAATCGACGCGTTCAGGCGAGGCCTACAGCGCATTGAATTCAAGGAACAGCTCGGGCAGATGAAAGTCCGAACACTCGCAAGGCTGCTAGAGCAAGCCAACAGCTGCGTGGACGGCGAGGATTCTGTTCGCAACGAAACAGAAATCCACATCGCACGCTCAGAACACGACTACGACTACCACAATGGAGAAAGAGGACTCGACCGACAAAGGAAGCGATCCAGGCGCAGTTTCTACGACGACAAAGGACCCGACATGGTCGCCGCCGGCAACCCAGACGACAGAGACGGCAGGCATCGCAACGACAGCAGAACACAGCGAAGAGATAACCCTGAAGACGTGCCCCAAGCTCAGAAACAAGACTGGAGGACGAGGCATCCGCGCGACAACACTAGAACATACCGCTCGGCCAAAGAACAACTCGAAGGACCGTGCTCGATACACAGATTCAGAAACGAACGAGGGGAGCTTAGACCAGGGCACACCCTCAGGAACTGCAGAAGCTTCAACGAGTTGGCCGAGGAAAAAAGTCGATCTGCGACAACCGCGGCCCAGCCACTCGCGAGTATAGCATCGGTCCTATCGCTCACAACGCACCACCAGCCCCTCCTCTGCCAACAAGGCATGTGGATGCAATCCAGGAACGGCGCAGGACACCAGAAGAAGAGGAGCAGTATCCAGAAGCCCACGGCAGGATCTACATGATACAAGAAGGCAGGCCTTCAAATAGGCAGCAGAAGCAGGTCACAAGACAAGTTTTTCTCGCAGCCTCCTCGCACCCCGCTGTCTCGGAGTACTTGCGCGGGTCCGAGACAGAAATTACTTTCTCTCGGGAGGACCACCCGCCAGCCATCCCTCGACCAGGACACGCCGCACTAGTGCTCGAGGCCAGAATCGGAAACTACGACATGTCACGAGTGTTCATGGACGGCGGCAGCGGGATCAACATCATCTTCACCAGGACACTCGAAGAAATGCTCATCCAGAGCTCCGCGCTCAAATCCTCAGGTACAACCTTCCATGGGATTGTGCCAGGAAAAGCAGTCTACCCTCTGGGAAAAATAAGCCTGGAGGTGGTTTTTGGTAATGCGACCAACTTTCGCAAGGAGATCCTAGACATTGAAGTGGTCGACTGGAAGTCGCAGTACCACGCAATCCTCGGGCGACCAGCCTTCGCCCGCTTCATGGCAGTGCCACACTATGCCTACCTTAAGCTAAAAATTCCAGGCCCACATGGGGTCATCACAGTCAGCGGCAGTTTCGTCAGGTCCGACCGCTGCGACAAAGAATTCCACAAGATATTAGAGGCATTTGGAGCTCACCAAGCTAGAAGAACCATGGGACTCGCAAAAGAAGCGCTCCCATAGAAGAAGACACCACCTGAAGGACCCGAGAAATCGGAGAAGAAGCTACCTAGCCCTTAAGGCTACCACGCCGTCATTTTAAATAAAGGGGACTATCTTCATCAGAACCCCCCTCCTTACTAAATGTAAGAAACAGTAGGAAGAATATTGAAAAATATTTTCCCAAAAATTGATTCATTGGCACTCAGGGGCTCGCCGCAGCAGCCACCCCCCCGAGGCGTTCTTCGCAATCGCGACACAAAATTGGCACTCGGGGGCTCGCCGCAGCAGCCACCCCCCGAGGCGTTCTTCGCAATCGCGACAAAAAATTGGCACTCGGGGGCTCGCCGCAGCAGCCACCCCCCGAGGCGTTCTTCGCAATCGCGACACAAAAATTGGCACTCGGGGGCTCGCCGCAGCAGCCACCCCCTGAGGCGTTCTTTGCAATCGCGACATAAAAAAATGGGCACTCGGGGGCTCGCTGCAGCAGCCACCCCCCGAGGCGTTCTTCGCAATCGCGACATAAAAAAATTGGCACTCGGGGGCTCGCCATAGCAGCCACCCTCCGAGGCGTTCTTCGCAATCGCGACACAAAATTGGCACTCGGGGGCTCGCTACAGCGGCCACCCTCCGAGGCGTTCTTCGCAATCGCGACGCAAAACTGGCACTCGGGGGCTCGCCGCAGCAGCTACCCCCCGAGGCGTCCTTCGCAATCGCAGCATAAACAAAACTGGCACTCGGGGGCTCGCCGCAGCAAGCCACCACCCGAGGCGTTCTTCGCAATCACGAAAACAAAATTAGCACTCGGGGGCGCGCCGCAGCAGCAAAACCCCTTACAGCAAAAGCAAGACTACAAAGGAGAACAGTTCACCAAGAGGAAGCATATACAAAAGGAGGAAGCACCTAACCCCCATGCTCCATCTTCTCCTTAATAAGAGAACCCAGAAAACGGTCGTTCTCTTCGCAAACCCGCTTCACAACTTGGCGCGCAGGCTCATCGACCACCGCGTAGTGCTCATCCATCAGGTGATCCCTACCACTTGGAAGACCCTCCACCACTTGAGCAATATTAGCTCCCGGCCAATGACTATGGACCAAGCCCAAGGCAGCCCGAGCTCCAGCATGAATCTGGTGATCCATCACACGACGCAGCTCCGCAGGGTGAGAAAATACGCGGCAGAGCGTTTCAAAGGACGATGGCACCACCTGCAGCAGATAAAACTCAGAGTGGATCCCGCCCAGCACCCGTTGACAGTACCGCAGAGCAGCCGGCACCCGCTCAACTCGAAGACGAAGCACAGAAAATGCTCGAGCACGAGCCCCATCTGCCCAGAAAGGATTGTTCACCTGCACATCAAGGTCGTCCAGCCGCGACAGTTCCGATTGAACGGCCTTCTCTTCATCTCGGGACCGCCCCGCCAGCAATTCAAAAAACAGGATCAAAATCAAGACGAAGACAGAAAAGCTACTAAATACAGTCGAGCAATCGAGAAGGAGCCAAACTCACCCCGCAGGAGGTCAGACAACTTCACCACCCACGAAGCAAGGCTATCCAGCACGGCCTCAACGCGCTTGCGTTTGCAACGAGGGACTGCTGCAGCCCCCTTGAGGGGAACAACTTTCTGCTCAGTGTTTCTCAGCCTCAAGCCCACAGACTCGTACGCACTCTCGCGAGCGTCCTCCTTCAACGAACTCCAAGACCGAAGAACGCCCGGGGTGGCCTACCGCAAAATGAACAAAAAGAAAGGAAAATCAAGCACAACAGCAGGAATGGCCAAGAAGTTACCCCAATAAAAGTAGCACAAATTCACCACCACAAAGGAGGCATATTACAACCAAAAGTTTCAGACGACACGACATGGCTACGCCTCCCCCTTGCCCATAGAGGAGGGATTCTGAGCATCCACAACTTTTTGCAGGAGACGAGCCAGAACAGTGGCTCGCTCACTCTGCTCGTCGGAGTAATCAGGGATAGTCTCAACCAGAGAGTCGTCAATGACAATTCCGTGCCCCATAAGAACAACAAGGGACGTGGAAAGACCACTCACCACGTTCTCGCCAATTAGCTCCTCCAAGGGATCCCCGTCAAATGCAGCAACGCGGGCGTCTGGACCAGCTGGCAACTTCTGGTCCTCCGGCATGAGGTGCTCATGAGAAATACCCCCAAGAGTGGAAGCCCGGGTGCAGACACCCTTGGCAACATCAACAGCAGCCGACATGGCATCCACGGCCCCACGGAGAACTCCAGATCCCGATGCAACCACTTCTGTCGCACTTGCACCCGTAGAGGCTGCACCAGGCAACCAAAATTACTACGGGAAGACAAAGAGACAAAGCGCCCAGCAAAGGAACGGCAACTTACACACAAGCGATTCCGCCAAGACCCGAAGACGCTTGAACTCGACCGCCTTCTCCTGCACAAGCGCCTCCTCTGCCTGACACAGACGTACCAGCTCCTCGTGCTGATCGTGCAGCTATTTCTCCTTGGAATCCAAAGCAGCCTTGAGGTTGGAAATCGTTCTTTCCTCCTCCTCGACCTGCTTCTCGGTAGTTTGGCGACGGTTTGAGAAACAAAGACAACACTCAGAACAAAGGACCCAACAGTTCAAGCACAGCAGTACAGAAATAAACGCTTACTACTCAAGGCAGATAAAGCATCCTGGGCAGAATCGTGGGCCTATTGCCAATGCTCAGCTTCGACCACCAGACGTTCACAGTGTTGGAACACCGGCTATTCGAAGAAATCAAATATTAAGACAGAACTAAAGCAAGACTACAATCAACCGCAAGCGCTTTTTTGCAGCCTCGGGGGCTACTCCCATCGGGAGCACTGGCCGTGCTCCCAATGACAAAACGGTACAATGCAAAGACAGAGCCAAGGCAAGACTACAATCAACCGCAAAGCACTTTCTTGCAGCCACGGGGGCTACTCCCATCGGGAGCACTGCCGTGCCCCCAATGACAAAAACTACACAAGCAAGCAGGAAACAAACTCACGAGCCCAGCTATGCGGTCGAAAAAGCGGACTTTATCTTCAATGGCAAGGTCAAGACGGCCCAAGTAAGGATGTCCTGGAGTAGCAGGCTTGACATCAGGAGCAAAAACACCTGACGCCAGTGGCGGAGCAGCAGCAAGAATCACACCCGCAACCGAGACAGCAGGAGTCACCAACGGTACGGGCTGACCAACAGCATCCGACGAATCCTCAGGTCGACAGTAGCCGCACTGGTGGAGGAAGCAGCCGGAGAAGTCGCAGCGCTACAAGATAAACATCATCAGACAAAAGAACAGAGGAAAACAGCCCCGGAAAAATTGAGCAGATTCTTACCCGCCACGCGCATAGCGAATAAGCACCAACCTCCCAAGCCTGGACCTTTTGCGGGCAGCAACAGGAGGAGACGGCTCAGCGGACGGCGCAGACGGCGGAACAGCACCACTCGTCGCGTCAAGATCTTCGGTGCCCGAAGGTCGCGACAGCTTGACACGAAAGGGGTCTGAGTCCTCACTATCTCCGGTCTCCGGCAGCTCATCCCCCATGGACTCGTCACCACCAGTGGCACCCGCGAGCATGCTGGCATCAACACTCGGAGCAGCATCATCAGCAGCGGAAGAATCTGGCTCTTCGTGAATATCAGCATCCTCCGGCTGCGGAGGGTTGCACAACACGGGAACATGGCCCTACAAAGCAAATAGCATCATCAGCAAGTACTCAAGCAAACATCTAAATCAGACGAGAAATTCAAAGACGCGAACCTGTGGCAGCGCGTGATCAGAAGCATATGGACGGACGAAACCCATCTCAAAAATACTCGAGCACTTGGTCACATACTGGATTCGGGTCAAGAGGCCATCGGCATTAAGCTCCTCTGAGGAGCATCTCGTTGAGTCCTCGAGTCCCTCATACTGCCACATGGGACGGGCTCGATACTGCAACGGTTGGAGGCGCCTCCTCATAAAAACAGAGATGAGCTGCCCACCGGTCAAGTTGTCCTTCAATACAGCGATCCTCTCAAAAAATGGAGCCACTGCAGACGACTCACTCGCAGACAAAGAATGGGACCACGAAGCCTGCTTGACCACTCGCGCTTTGGGATTAAAGGGAGCGAGACCAACTCGCTGCCCAGCAACGTGTTGATCCTTCAGATAGAACCAACTTCTCCGCCAAGCACTGACAGAAAAATCACGGAAAAATCCCAGTTAATCTTTTTGAGCTGAATTTTTTACACAGTGTGCTCTATACAATTACGAAACTTTCGTATGTTCTGAGTTTTTTTAATTGAGTTTCAGAAGTAACCCTAAAAAATTACCTGCTGTTCTGTTTTTCACAGATTCTTCCACGTTTTGTCTCTCTTTACTTTTGCAAACCTTAATCTTGCTTTTTATTTCCAAAAACTTTTTGGCAATCTTGAGAAAAAGTAGCTCTTAAATAATATCTTTATTTGCAGTAGAGGAAAATTATTTTATTAGGGTACTAACCTCTCTAATCAGCCTACAATGAGTTATGTATGAAGGGAGTTTTCAAGTGCGCGACGGAAAGTGATGAAAGAAGATTCAGGAGTGTCAAACGCTCAAGCTTGGGTATGCTGTAACGACCCAATTCACACAGAATTGAAGTCTCTGTGCTCAAGTGCCAGTCCCTGGATCGAACTCGCTGGCACACACAGTATTATAGATGTATATCAAAGTACAAGTGCATCATTATTACGTATGATCCAGAGTAAAATGAATAACAAGTTGCATAGCTCAAGGCTAGCTTATTCAATATAAATATAGCGGAAGCAAAAACTAATAACGTGGAGTCCATCAACAGCCACATGCGAACATGCTGAGTGTAGACTCGCAACCCCTAAACGCACCTTACTGATCGTCTGAAAAACCTGCAACACCGAAGGTTACAGCCCGACAACGGGTCAGTACATCTGATTTGTACGGCAAGTGACACGGAAAAGTCTATATAAAGTACCTACACCTACATGCAAGGTAAGTCAAAGGAAAGGCTTATGGTTTTGTTTTGCAGAAAGCCAATTTTCTCCTAAACTAAACTAGTCAAAATTTTAAGTTGAACTTACTACTAAAGATTGAACTGGGCACACCAGTCTCAATCCACACCCTTTATTAAAATCTTTCCCACTCAAATTATTATGGTGATTCATCTATCAAGATCCTCCAGTAACGGTAATGTCTAGTAGCTCAAGGATGTCCATAACCGGGGACACGGCTAATCATGATTAGTTTTTTACTCTGCAGAGGTTAGTACACTTTCCCCGCTGGACTCAACCCGAAGATTGAGACGAAATCTTTCAGAAGAGGTCACTTAACACCCAACGGCAAGCCGGTACCACCTATCACATCTACATCTGCTAGCATTGCACGGGAGAGGCTTCCTACATCATACTCAACTAAGCCAGAGCCCATATGGCCAGCGGCTGTACATGTAAGCTTCTAGTCACCAAGTATGTCTGATCTGTTTGAGCCTGGACGGCGCCCACTACGTCAGAGGGTACTCGCCATGACGTATTCTCGACCAACAAACCAACCATTAGGGGTACAACCTGGTCTCGTCCTTAGATAAGGCACGAGCCCCCAGGAAGCACTCCCTGCCCGTCCAGAGGTGATTTCTATTTATTAAACAGTTGCTACACAAATTATTAAACAGCTCACATGCACTCCATGAATTTGCACAACCCAAACCACGTCTACAAAGCATAGCAATAAAGCAACAACATGGCTAGGTTGATCTACGGTAGACAAGTCAAGACATGTGGCTATCCTAACGGGTTTTGCAGCAACAGTAAAACAAACTACCTATCATGCAATAGAGTGATATTTCTTAACATAATGCATATAGAAAATATAGGTATGAGTATGGTCAAAGTATCACTTGCCTTATACATTCGATGAAGATCTTCGCTCTCACGTTCCAGTCAACTCTACTCGTCACACTCCGAGCAATCTATTGTCAACAAAAGAACTCAATAAGCAATCACACCACAAGGGCAAAACATAAGATCAACAAAACAATCACAAAGGTTTCAGTAATAAAACAAAAAGACTTTGAAGTGCAAAGGTGTGGATGTGCTCGAAGGTGATCGGTGGAACGTGAACTCGAGAGAGTCAACGGATAAAGAGTTGTCGATACAAGAGTATGATCAAGGCATTATGGAATCAAGGTAAAGATCATAGCAACACGAAGGGTATGTGGATATTGCCGATAAGATGTCTCATATGATCCAATATGCAAAAAGAATCACGTGAAACGGAATACTACAACGCAGGTCATAGCAATTGCAACATTGTGTTGAATTTGAATTTGAACAGATCAATAAACTTGTGAACTTTTGTGTACACATGATATAAACAGAAAGTACATGGAACGAGTGATCCAACGCAAAAAGAATCACTCGATTTGGATCAACGGTATAAAAGATACGGCCACCGGAATTTGAATTTGAATTTGAAATAACTTCAAATTCAAAAGTGTGCAAAGTGTGCAAAAGTGGATACCATGCTAAAGTACAGAACAATACGAGCGCGTAGCAAAAAGATTCACCGCGATCCGACTTACGGTGTACAAGATATCGCAGTTACGGCGCCGGGGGGTTTTCTGCCAAAAGGACCCGTCTGTAAATAAAATAACTTATGGAAAAGCGATCGGGTCCTCGTTTTCAGATCTGGCCGGAATTTTGCTCCGGCGAACTCCGAACTCCGGCGAGGGCGCGGCTCCGGCGAGCTGTGGCAGCGAGGGGCGGCGGGGGCGGCCGGGGTGGCGTGGAGGGGCCGGAAGAGGGCGCGGTCCGCGGCGGCTCGCGTGGGGCGCAGCCGTGGCGCGGCAAGGCCGGCGGCCGGCGTGGCCCGCGGCTGGCGAGCTCGCCTCGGGCGGGCAGCTCCGGCGAGGCTCGCAGTGGTGGCGGCGGCCACGGGAGGCACGGGCGGCGGAGGCGGCTCCGGCGGGAGCGGCCGAGGCACGCGGCGGTGTGGCCGGCCTCCGGCGACGGGCAGCCGGGGCGGCGCAGGCGCGAGAACAGCCGGCGGCGGCGGCGCGGGCGGCGGGGCCCGGCGGCGGCGGCGGCCCGCGGGTCCCGCTGCGCTAGGGTTTCGGGTTTTTTTTAAACGAAAAATAAAATCCTGGAAATTGATATATATATACAGAGAAAAGGAAAGAAAAAAAACAATCCGAAACGGGCTCAAACTCACTCGTGGGCAGAAAATAACCAATGGGCCGGACTGCGGATTTTTCCTTTTTCGTTACAAACCAAACTTCAAACAATAAAATAAAAATAACCGTAACTCGGAAAAATATGAAATAAATTTCTAAATTCATCAAATAATATAAATAAAATTATGCAATGAAAATATTTTCCAAAAAGTAAAATAAAAAATAAAAACATTTTCTAAATACTTTATTTAAATATAAAATACTTTTCATAAATCAAATAGAATCCAATAAACCTTTTAAAATATTTTTATTTGGTCGAAAACATTGACAAGCCATTTCTAAATAATAAAATATAAATTTTAAAATTGTTACCCAAATAAATAATTTGGTAAAATAAAAATACCTCATTGGAATATTTTTTCAACTCTTTTAAAATATTTAATAAATCATTTCAGTGAAATAAAAACCCTCTTGGCATTATAAAATCCCTAAAATAATTTTAGAGTTATTTATAATGCTCAAAATAAAATTTAAAAACTTTTAAAATAATATTCTAAATATTTCCAACTTTATTTAAAAAGGGGATAAGTCATTTTGTATCCTCTCAAATGAATTTTCCTTTTGTTGAGAAATATTTTGAATAATCAAAAGAATTCCAATAAAGATTTAAAATATTTTCCAACCTTTTAATAAGTTGAAGGAGTCATGTTACTTTCTCTCATTTTATTTTGTTGGTTTTGTTTTTAAATAATAAATTCCAAAACACCAACGGTGAATATTAGGGAAAGTCATTTTATTCCCTCTCTTTTTAATATTCAATAAACTCCAAAAGTTTTAAAATCCCAGAGAAAATCAAACACATCAATCAAACAATCATTATCTAATTAATTTTATTAACATTCCAAAATTCGAAGAATTTTGGGATGTTACACACTACCACCCTTAAAAGGAATCTCGTCCTCGAGATTCGAAATGGCAAGAGAGAAAGGTTAGGGTTCGGGTCTTCGTGACGGTCCATCGATCCTCCGATAGAGATTATCATTTATGCATATAGCTATGTGGGGACCTTCACACTATATAACTTGGCTTGTATATTCCAATGGTGAGCCTCCTCAAATGAGCTCTAGGTCTTCTTGAGAAAGGGTGCTACCACCCTTAAAAGGAATGCGACTTCGTCTTCAAAAGCTTGCTCCCTCAGCGAGCTCCTCACACCTAAGCTTCATACTCCATTGGGGCATGGAATTCTTCATCACAAGTGTGGGCTTCTAGTATCTTAATCCATCGATGACATTCTCCGTACAGGTTTCACCTGCGGTCTTCGAGGTTTCACGAATTTCTCCTTTGAGGTTTCCATTCCTTAGCAAGAGAGTGGTCTTCCGAATACTGAGACTTCATGGCTGACAGCTCAGACACCACTAATAAACAACTATCGATTTTCTCATGGTGGTCAACAAGAATACTTTTACGGGATACCTGCAGCAAATGGTCTTGGTCTATACTCACCGTATAACTCAAACGGTAATCTTCTACAGGGGTCACACATCGTACCATTCTATGGTTCAGGCTTTAACATCGTCGTCTCTCAAACATAGGTAAGTCACTCTAGATTTACTATCCCGCATAGCAAGAGCGAATAATAAGGGTAGTCGTCATGGCGATCAATCCATTCCGCACCCAAATCATTACCTTGTATATGGTTTAGCAATTCTCGTAGTCTAACACTCGGTCATCCTCCCACGCGTGGCAGAAAATTCCTCTTGATCATGAACTGGGTTCAGACAAATCCATGGTTCTGCAAGCCAACCAAAACATCTATCGTTTCCTCACAACTCTCAGGTTTACGTAGCCTGCTATAAAACGTGCACTGGTGGACTACAACTTCCTCCATAGTTCTTCCTTCATCAAGATTGTGCTTGCTTGTCGTAAGATCCTGGGACCTATGGGTTATCCTTGAACGCAGCATCGGTTGCATCCATCTTTATTCCAGCCTTGGTATTAACAGCCATTGTAGTAGCTTCTTCAGTGTAGGGATGAGGATGAGGGGGAATAGAATGTAGATAGCGAGGTAGAGAGAGATAGGGGAAGATACCCATACAAACATCACACTATTTTTGAAACATAAGTTTTATGTGTAGCTGTCGGTAAAACAAGAAATGACAGCTCACAGAAACGATCTGACGATAGAAACTTTTAATCTTCCAGGTCTTCAAGTCTGCAATGCCGGTAGCTTCAGTTTTGAAATGTCGAAACAATCTTCATATCGTTGAGTCATTCGTCAAGTTATTCTTCTTGTTGTTGTGTATTCTTTAGTCTTGAAGCATACTAAATAGATAAGGGGTCTAAGGTAACGTAAACTTATTCTACTCACGAAGAAGAACCACAAAGCACAACACATCACATCCAAACAAGACATAACAGGGTCACAGGGTACAAGACAAGACTTAACAAAACAATCATGACATAAAACATCTAGTCAATCCATAGCAAACATGCATCGATACACATCTCCAACTAACATGAAAAGGTAGCACCATACACTGGTGCACACCACGACTATTCTATTCTCCAATTGCAAAACATAAGCTTCTTCAAGTCAGCATCCTTGCTTCCACGTTCACAAGTTCTCCTTCCCCTTCAATTCTGGACACATATCGCGGTAGTGTCCCATGTTCCTGCACCGAAAACAATGAATGTGGCTAATGTCCTTCTTTTTCTTTTTCACGGGTGCTTCCTTCAATTCTTGGATAACTTTCTTCATTCCTTCCTTTTGATGTTGAACCACTTGTTGTGTCACGATGAAAAATTGACACTGAGCGGGATAATGATCAGTTCCTTCACACGTAAAACATGTTACTTGTGCAGTGGGGCATTCTTCACCCGAGTGAATTTCCTCACAATAGGGACATCCATCTTGGTGTCCTTCATAGGAGTGTCCTGTTTCACCGCAAATTGTACAGGCACGGATCCTCTTAAGGTTTACCGTCCTTTGCCTCGGGTTGATGAGGCGAGATCCCAACAAAATCTTAGTGAACTCTTTCCAAGTAATCTTCCTTCGTGATTCGTCAATCGCTTGATGCATTCTCCACCAAGTAGCAGCCTGTTCTACAAAGTACTCAACAGCATAGGGGACCATGTCCTCACTTCCAACCTTGTTTATCTTCATGTGCTCCTCCATTCTACGAATGCACTGCTCCACCTTCAGTCTCGACATCGCCCCAGAAAAGGAGAGTCCTACTTCATACTCCATCTATTAAGCCCATACGACAAGGGTTAGGGCAAAACTATAACACCGGCAAGAAACAAACTAAGATAACACCAAGCATATGCACTCAAACAAGAAAGAGGCAAAACACCTACGTTCGACGGCCACACATAACAACAAACAATACAGTCACAACAGTCAAAACACACAAACAACACCTAGAGTAAGGTCATATGTGCAAGACATACGATCTCATCATGCTACCCGAAATTCGTTCATCTAACTTCACCTAAAAGGTGGTGGTCTGATTCTAAGCTTCATCCTTCTCAGCTAAGCTGATCTTAAAGGTTCCTCTCACAGTGTCAAACTTATTGATCACCATAAGGTATTCTTCTCGTTCTTGTGGTCATAACTTCAATTGATCCATGAGGTTGACGATGTACTTCTCAAATGTCTTGTCTTCAGGGGCATGAGCAACTCGAAGGGTTATTTATAGTAAAACAAGATGAGGAGTTTTAGAAGATGAATAATAGATGAGAAATACTAGTGAGAGAGTAAGTAATCAAAGAGTGATAAAATATTTTTGTTCCTATGGCTTTTTCTATCCATTTTCTAGGGTCACGACCTACAGTCAACACACTGCTCTGATACCATCTGTAACGACCCAATTCACACATAATTGAAGTTTCTGTGCTCAAGTGTCAGTCCCTGGATCGAACTCGCTGGCACACACAGTATTATAGATGTATATCAAAGTACAAGTGCATCATTATTACAACGTATGATCCAGAGTAAAATGAATAACAAGTTGCATAGCTCAAGGCTAGCTTATTCAATATAAATATAGCGGAAGCAAAAACTAATAACGTCGAGTCCATCAACAGCCACATGCGAACATGCTGAGTGTAGACTCGCAACCCCTAAACGCACCTTACTGATCGTCTGAAAAACCTTCAACACCGAAGGTTACAGCCCGACAACGGGTCAGTACATCTGATTTGTACGGCAAGTGACACGGAAAAGTTTACATAAAGTACCTACACCTACATGCAAGGTAAGTCAAAGGAAAGGCTTATGTTTTTGTTTTGCAGAAAGCCAATTTTCTCCTAAACTAAACTAGTCAAAATTTTAAGTTGAACTTACTACTAAAGATTGAACTGGGCACACCAGTCTCAATCCACACCCTTTATTAAAATCTTGCCCACTCAAATTATTATGGTGATTCATCTGTCAAGATCCTCCAGTAACAGTAATGTCTAGTAGCTCAAGGATGTCCATAACCGGGGACACGGCTAATCATGATTATTTTTTTACTCTGCAGAGGTTAGTACACTTTCCCCGCTGGACTCAACCCGAAGATTGAGACGAAGTCTTTCAGAAGAGGTCACCTACACCCAACGGCAAGCCGGTACCACCTATCACATCTACATCTACTAGCATTGCACGGGAGAGGCTTCCTACATCATACTCAACTAAGCCAGAGCCCATATGGCCAGCGGCTGTACATGTAAGCTTCTAGTCACCAAGTATGTCTGATCTTTTTGAGCCTGGACGGCGCCCACTACGTCAGAGGGTACTCGCCATGACGTATTCTCGACCACCAAACCAACCATTAGGGGTACAACCTGGTCTCGTCCTTAGATAAGGCACGAGCCCCCAGGAAGCACTCCCTGCCCGTCTAGAGGTGATTTCTATTTATTAAACAGTTGCTACACAAATTATTAAACAGCTCACATGCACTCCATGAATTTGCACAACCCAAACCACGTCTACAAAGCATAGCAATAAAGCAACAACACGGCTAGGTTGATCTACGGTAGACAAGTCAAGACATGTGGCTATCCTAACGGGTTTTGCAGCAACAGTAAAATAAACTACCTATCATGCAATAGAGTGATATTTCTTAACATAATGCATATAGAAAATATAGGTATGAGTATGGTCAAAGTATCACTTGCCTTATACATTCGATGAAGATCTTCGCTCTCACGTTCCAGTCAACTCTACTCGTCACACTCCGAGCAATCTATCGTCAACGAAAGAACTCAATAAGCAATCACACCACAAGGGCAAAACATAAGATCAACAAAACAATCACAAAGGTTTCAGTAATAAAACAAAAAGACTTTGAAGTGCAAAGGTGTGGATGTGCTCGAAGGTGATCGGTGGAACGTGAACTCGAGAGAGTCAACGGATAAAGAGTTGTCGATACAAGAGTATGATCAAGGCATTATGGAATCAAGGTAACGATCATAGCAACACGAAGGGTATGTGGATATTGCCGATAAGATGTCTCATATGATCCAATATGCAAAAAGAATCACGTGAAACGGAATACTACAACGCAGGTCATAGCAATTGCAACATTGAGTTGAATTTGAATTTGAACAGATCAATAAACTTGTGAACTTTTGTGTACACATGATATAAACATAAAGTACATGGAACGAGTGATCCAACGCAAAAAGAATCACTCGATTTGGATCAACGGTATAAAAGATACGGCCACCGGAATTTGAATTTGAATTTGAATTTGAAATAACTTCAAATTCAAAAGTGTGCAAAGTGTGCAAAAGTGGATACCATGCTAAAGTACAGAACAATACGAGCGCGTAGCAAAAAGATTCACCGCGATCCGACTTACGGTGTAGAAGATATCGCGGTTACGACGCCGGGGGGTTTTCTGCCAAAAGGACACGTCTGTAAATAAAATAACTTCTGGAAAAGCGATCGGGTCCTCGGTTTCAGATCTGGCCGGAATTTTGCTCCGGCGAGGGCGCGGCTCCGGCGTGCTGTGGCAGCGAGGGGCGGCGGGGGCGGCCGGGGTGGCGTGGAGGGGCCGGCAGAGGGCGCGGTCCGCGGCGGCTCGCGTGGGGCGCAGCCGTGGCGCGGCAAGGCCGGCGGCCGGCGTGGCCCGCGGTTGGCGAGCTTGCCTCGGGTGGGCAGCTCCGGCGAGGCTCGCCGTGGTGGCGGCGGCCACGGAAGGCACGGGCGGCGGAGGCAGCTCCGGCGGGAGCGGCCGAGGCGCGCGGCGGTGTGGCCGGCCTCGGGCGACGGGCAGCCGGGGCGGCGCAGGCGCGAGAACGGCCGGCGGCGGGGCCCTGCGGCGGTAGCGGCCCGCGATTCCCGCTGCGCTAGGGTTTCGGTTTTTTTTAACACGAAAAATAAAATCCTGAAAATTGATATATATATATATACAGAGAAAAGGAAAGAAAAAATCAATCCGAAACGGGCTCAAACTCACTCATGGGCAGAAAATAACCAATGGGCCGGACTGCAGATTTTTCCTTTTTCGTTACAAACCAAACTTCAAACAATAAAATAAAAATAACCTTAACTCGGAAAAGTTATAAATAAAATTCTAAATTCATCAAATAATATAAATAAAATTATGCAATGAAAATATTTTCCAAAAAGTAAAATAAAAATAAAAATATTTTCTAAATACTTTATTTAAATATAAAATATTTTTCATAAATCAAATAGAATCCAATAAACCTTTTAAAATATTTTTATTTGGTCGAAAACATTGACAAACCATTTCTAAATAATAAAATATAAATTTTAAAATTGTTACCCCAAAATTTTTTTTGGTAAAATAAAAATACCTCATTGGAATACTTTTTCAACTCTTTTAAAATATTTAATAAATCATTTCAGTGAAATGAAAACCCTCTTGGCATTATAAAATCCCTAAAATAATTTTAGAGTTATTTATAATACTCAAAATAAATTTTAAAAACTTTTAAAATAATATTCTAAATATTTTCAACTTTATTTAAAAAGGGGATAAGTCATTTTGTATCCTCTCAAATGAATTTTCCTTTAGTTGAGAAACATTTTGACTAATCAAAAGAATTCCAATAAAGATTTAAAATATTTTCCAACATTTTAATAAGTTGAAGGAGTCATGTTACCTTCTCTCATTTTATTTTGTTGGTTTTGTTTTTAAATAATAAATTCCAAAACACCAATGGTGAATATTAGGGAAAGTCATTTTACTCCCTCTCTTTTTAATATTCAATAAACTCCAAAAGTTTTAAAATCCCAGAGAAAATCAAACACATCAATCAAACAATCATTATCTAATTAATTTTATTAACATTCCAAAATTCGAAGAATTTTGGGATGTTACATATGCCCATGTGCACCCCCACTAAATATTCAAGAAGACTCAAGCATCTAAGCTTGGGGATGCCCCCGATGCATCCCCTTCTTCATCAACAATCATCAGTTTGTCCCTCGTTGCACTATATTTTTTTCACTTCATGCGTTATGTGCTTTGCTTGGATCGTATCGCTCTTTACTTTTCTAGGTTTGTTTTTCTTTCTTTGCTGTAGTAACAAGTTAGACCCCAACTTACTCTTTTGTGTGGGAGAGATTCACGCTCCTCTTGAATTAGAACTCCTCATAGGATTTGCATGCCTATTCTTTTAGCTGTGAGCTGTTCTTTTTCTTTTCTTAGCTGTTGTTCTGTTTAGTTGTAGTGCTTTAGTTTTTCTAGAGCTTTCCTTTTTGTTTTAGGTTGAACTTTCTATAGGTTGCATGTTTTATCTTGTTAGAGAGTTTTCCTGTTGCACTGAGTTCTGTGTCTTGACTGAAAGTAGGTAGTTAAAGTTGCTTTTCTCTTTGTAGTAGTAACTTGCAATAGTTTTGAGGTATTGATTAAAGTAATGTTTGAACTTTTGGTGTCAAGAGCTCTTGCCTATTAGTGATAGATGTCGTATTTTGGGCAATCCGTGTGTTTTTCGAAAACCAAAAAAAACCCCCGTTGAGAACTCTAGCTACTAGATGGATCACTAACCTCTGGAGGGTTCGAATATTAGAGTACACTCACGTACCATGATTCGAGGATGCGCAAGGATAACCAAACCCCCATACACACCTCCTCGGGGTACCTGTCTCTTTGTGAACCTCCTGATTAGATTGAGAGTTACCGATAATAAGTGCATGAGTTCTTCGGACTAATGTGAGTATTCGAAAGTTGACACTTCCACCCACCTATACTTTTTCTAGCCTCTTCGGTACCGTGCATTTCCCTTTCTCACCTCGAGAGTTGGCGCATAATTCGCCGGTGCATCCAAACCCTTGGCATGATACGCTCTGTCATCATAAGCCTCCTTATATCTTTCCTCAAAATAGCCACCATACCAACCTACAAGGCTTTTCCATAGCCTTTCCGAGATACATTCCCATGCAACATCCACCTTCTCATGACTTGATCTTCATGTCATACATGCTACTTGCTCTATCGATGAGCCGCATGCTAGTTGGGCCTTGCCCTAATCATTGCTACATGACGCGCTAGTATCATTGCATATCCTGCTACCCTGGCAGAGGCATACATTTTCATCATGATAGTTACATTTTCTTTATGTGAGTACCTTTGTAAAGTGTGAAAGATCTCATATATTCTTGTAAAATATAGAGTATTGCCCCTAAAGTGAGGAAAAGATCCCAAAGAGGACAAAATCAAAAGATCCCAAACAGGGCAAATGATAGTTAGATAGAAAGAGCCATTAAGGCCACCAAAAAAAGAGAGAAGGGGGCATACTACTATTCCTTTTAGAGAGATCCACACTAGTACTTTATCTTCTATCCCTTGTACTCCATAGAGATCATCATCATGCATATAGCTATGTGGGGACCCTTCACACTATAGAACTTGGCTTGTATATTCAAATGATGAGCCTCCTCAAACAAGCTCTAGGTCTTCTTGAGCAAGCAAGTTATATGCACCCCCACTAGTTCCCTTGGAGATCTTTTAGCTCACATGTGCATCCGTTGCATGGCAATCCCTACTCCTCACATCATATCTATCATATTGCCTTCTCTCGCCTATGATTGTCCTCATTGATGTGAGCCTTTCAAACCTTTTTGTCTTTCTGCTCCACCTTCTTTCTGTTTCGCCTTTTAGGTGTCAACTTTCTTTCTCACGCTCATCCATTGCATGAGTGCTCAAAATATCGAAAGGGAGTGGATCAGTTTGACTTGTACCTGGCTAGTGGTCTGGGGACGAGTCCAGATAAGAATCCAAAGGAGGCCAAGTGTGAAACTTTAGTAGATAGTTGTTCTCGACAACCTTTTTCTCTTTCTTCCCAGTCCCTTGCTTGCACGCAAACACCATTTGGATACATTCGAGTCACGGACGGCGAGAGCTCTTGCACCCTTTGTTCTTTTGTTGCTTGTGTCAATGCTAATATAGACTCTTGCTTGTTAAGACTTGAATTGAATTGCATGCTTTGATTGCTTTACTTAAAAGTCCTTTTATGGTTGTGTGGCATGTCACCACAGAAATTATGCTTGTTATCATTTATCTACTCGAGGACGAGCAGGAATTAAGCTTGGGGATGTTGATACGTCCCAAACGTATCTATAATTTATGCTTGCTCCATGCATGTTTTGTGTGACTTTTCCATGTTTTGCTTGAACTTTCATACACTTTTGAACCTATTTGGACTAACCTATTAACTCAGTGCACCCAATTGCTAGTTTTCTGCTGTTTTTTATTTCAGGTTTTCCGGCCATTGAAAGTGCTCCAAAAATTCCGGGAAAAATATATAAAAAATCAGCGCAACAGAAGCTTCCGTAATCACCAAGAGAGAGAAGGGGGGCCACCACCTGGCAGCCAGGAGGGCAGGTGGCGAGGCCGCACCCTGGGCCGCGCCAGGGACCCTCCTGACTGCCTCGTGGGTCCCCTCGATGCCCCCCTTTGCCTATATTTACCCCTCGGGGTGGAAACCCCTAATATCGATCTCTTTCTCGCGAACTCACCTCTGTACCTCCGCCGCCGTTTCAAGATCGGGGCTGCCTAGAGAAGCTGCCCCGGCACCCTGCCGGGAGGAGGAACCCCCTCCGAGAGACCATCCATAGCCATGGACGCCTCCCGGATGTACCGTGAGTAGTCCCCCTTGGACCATGGGTCTGTGACCAGTAGCTATGTGATGAATCTCTTCTCCTTTTGTGCTTCCACTTTCGAGTACTCGTGAGCTGTCTCACATTATCGAGGCATCTATGTAATTTCTGCTGTTGCTATGCTGAGTTTGTTGGGATCTGATGGATTATGAGACTATGTTCAGATTATGATGAGTAATATATTTGGTTCTTCTCTTTTATATTTTGTTCTTGAGAAAATTCTTGCATGTTCTCCGTTGCGGTATTTGCTTTGGCCAAGTATTTTATTTGCAACTCCAAGAGAGAGCGTTATGCTCGATTGTGGGTTCAGCCCCTTGATGTCTAGCTTGAGTGACAGAAACATGAGACTAGGGGATGTGCTGTTGCCACCAGGGATAAAACAACGGTGCTTGTACCTGCGGGTGCAAGGATTGTTCACTTTACGCAAAGTTCTTTTAATGCAGTTGTCTGTTGCTTTGAGTTTACACTTTGGGTGGGATTCGCAACTTAATACCAGCGAGATGTTCTGGATAAATATCTCAAGATGTATGATTCGTAGAAGATGCAGATGGATTTCGGTCTACTTACCTTGGCGTACTGTCCGTTGCTTTTGAGCCCTTCCTTTCTATGCAGCATAGTTAGCATTGCGGTGCCTTCATAATCCTGTCAATTGCCCAACTGTGATTTGTTTACCTCGCTAGCACTTTTATTGTCTTTTGGGAGAGAGACATCACTAGTGAAAATCACGGTACCTCGGTCCATCTTCACATTATTGTTCACACCCTCAATTTACTTTCATCTTTTACTTTCCTTTGCACCTTTTATCTCTTGCGTTGATCCTTTGTAAACGACAAGGCCGGAGGAATTGAAAACTCCTCCGTACTCGTTGGGAGAAAATTTATTTGTTGCTATGTGCAGGTCGACGACAACACCCTAGTCAGGAAGTAATTTTTGGCGACGTTGCCACCTACTTGTATCTCCTGAGTCCTACTTGTTCGATAACCTTGGTATCTTCACCGAGGGAAACTTGCTGCTGCACTGCATCTCAAACCTTCTACTTGGGGTAACCAACGAGGGGCGAGAAGCCATCAAGCAAATTTCTGGCGCCGTTGCCGGGGACTCAAGTCTACAAGATATGGGAGTTGCACACTATCTTTTACCTTTGCTTTTTAGTCTTGTTAGTTTACCTTTCAGTTTTTACTTTTGTGTCCTTAATCAAAAATACCAAAAACACCTGTTACCTTGTCAGTAGTTACCACTATGGCTGGTCCTTTTGCCTTTGGTGAGGCAGAAGTGCTTACCTTTACTCAAAGAGGTGGTGAAAGTTTGAAAGATGCTTGGTATAGAATTAATGATTCTCAAAAAAGAGCCACCAAGAAGCAATCCACTACTATCCTGCTTAGAAATTTTTATGTTGGGATTACTTCTTGGAAGGTTTCTTTTAGACACTGCTATCAATGGGAACTTCATAGAGGCCCCAGTTTGGGAAGCCCTTAATTTTATTGAAAATCTTGTTGGAAGTCTCCCCATTGTTAGTATTAAGGAGGACATTACTTTAGCTCACATTATGAGAAAACTTGAAAAAATAGAGCTAGAGATGCCAAGTATCGATAGGGTGAATGAGTTGGATCGTAAGATTCAAGGGAATTTGAATAGGCTAGATAATTCCATGCAAAAAATTGTCAAAACTTTGGAGACTATCAAATCCCTTGATGAAAAGTCTTCTAGGATAGAAAAGATTGAGGAAGTTATTGAAACTTTAGGAACTACCTTTTCCTCAATCAAAACCAAAAAGGATGAAACTCCAGCAAAGAAGGAACCTAAGTCCGTTTACGTACCCAAGGTTCCCCGAGCTAAAGCTAGCACACCCAGTGCCAAGAGAGTTGAAACAGTGAAAACTTTGGAGGAGACACCTATCTTTAACTTTAATGAAACTCCAATTGATTTCCCGCCTTTTGATTTTATTCCAAGAAGCATTTTCATCCGTCCTTTATTTGAGAAACCCATTAAGACTAGTTGTACTATTGAAGAGCTTTTTGATGATCATGATGATGGTTCAATAGATGCAACTTGATCTTCTACTTTAAGCCTAGCTAATGGCTCTAAAGAAGCGCTTTCGGGAGGCAGCCCGCAAAGAATTTAGGTTTTTCTTTTTGATTTTGTTCTGTTCTTAGTGTTCTTCATGATTGTTACTACTGTAGCAATATCATTGTATCTTTAATTTTCAAGCTTTGTGCCAAGTTTAGCCTCATACGGCAAGGGAAGTGAAAGTTGTGACATGCTGTCCAGAAAACAGATTCTGTCCTCGTGACTAGAAATATCACAGAAAAATCCCAGTTCATCTTTTTGAGCTGAGTTTTTTACACAGCATGCTCTATAAAATTATGAAACTTTGGTATGTTCCGAGTTTTTTGATTTGAGTTGCAGAAGTATCCCTAAAAAATTCTTTACTACCTGCTGTTCTGTTTTTCACAGATTCTGCCACGTTTTGTCTCTCTTTACTTTTGCAAACCTTAAGCTTGCTTTTTATTTGCAAAAACTTTTTGGAAATCATGAGAAACAGTAGCTCTTCAATAATATCTTTATTTGCAGTAGAGTAAAATTATTTTATTAGGGTACTAACCTCTCTAATCAGCCTACAATAAGTTATGTATGAAGGGAGTTTTCAAGTGCGCGACGGAAAGTGATGAAATAAGATTCAGGAGTGTCAAACGCTCAAGCTTGGGGATTCCCATGTGCACCCCCAATAAATATTCAATAAGACTCAAGCGTCTAAGCTTGGGGATGCCCCCGATGCATCCCCTTCTTCATCAACAATCATCAGTTTGTCCCTCGTTGCACTATATTTTTATCACTTCATGCGTTATGTGCTTTGCTTGGAGCGTATCGCTCTTTACTTTTCTAGGTTTGTTTTTCTTTCTTTTCTGTAGTAACAAGTTAGATCCCAACTTACTCTTTTGTGTGGGAGAGATTCACGCTCCTCTTGAATTAGAACTCCTCATAGGATTTGCATGCCTATTCTTTTAGGTGTGAGCTGTTCTTTTTCTTTTCTTAGCTGCTGTTTTGTTTAGTTGCAGTGCTTTAGTTTTTCTAGAGCTTTTCTTTTTGTTTTAGGTTGAACTTTCTATAGGTTGCATGTTTTATCTTGTTAGAGAGTTTGCCTGTTGCACTGAGTTCTGTGTCTTGACTGAAAGTAGGTAGTTAAAGTTGCTTTTCTCTTTGTAGTAGTAACTTGCAATAGTTTTGAGGTATTGATTAGAGTAATGTTTGAACTTTTGGTGTCAATAGCTCTTGCCTATTAGTGATAGATGTCGTATTTTGGGCAATCCGTGTGTTTTTCGAAAACCAAAAAAAACCCTGTTGAGAACTCTAGCTACTAGATGGATCACTAACCTCTGGAGGGTTCGAATATTAGAGTACACTCACGTACCATGAGTCGACGATGCGCAAGGATAACCAAACCCCCATACACTCCTCCTCGGGGTACCTGTCTCTTTGTGAACCTCCTGATTAGATTGAGAGTTACCGATAATAAGTGCATGAGTTCTTCGGACTAATGTGAGTATTCGAAAGTTGACACTTCCACCCACCTATACTATTTCTAGCCTCTTCGGTACCGTGCATTTCCCTTTCTCACCTCGAGAGTTGGCGCAAACTTCGCCGATGCATCCAAACCCTTGGCATGATACGCTCTGTCATCATAAGTCTTTTTATATCTTTCCTCAAAACAGCCACCATACCTACCTACAAGGCTTTTCCATAGCCTTTCTGAGATACATTTCCATGCAACATCCACCTTCTCATGACTTGATCTTCATTTCATACATGCTACTTGCTTGATCGATGAGCCGCATGCTAGTCGGGCCTTGCCCTAATCATTGCTACATGACGCGCTAGTATCATTGCATATCCTGCTACCCTGGCAGAGGCATACATTTGCATCATGATAGTTACATTTTCTTTATGTGAGTACCTTTGTAAAGTGTGAAAGATCTCATATATTCTTGTAAAATATAGAGTATTGCCCCTAAAGTGAGGAAAAGATCCCAAAGAGGACAAAATCAAAAGATCCCAAAGAGTACAAATGAGAGTTAAATAGAAAGAGCCACTGAGGCCACAAAAAAAAGAGAGTAGGGGGCATACTACTATTTCTTTTTGAGAGATCCACACTAGTACTTCATCTTCTATCCCTTGTACTCCATAGAGATCATCATCATGCATATAGCTATGTGGGGACCCTTCAAACTATAGAACTTGGCTTGTATATTCCAATGATGAGCCTCCTCAAACGAGCTCTAGGTCTTCTTGAGAAAGCAAGTTAGATGCACCCCCACTAGTTCCCTTGGAGAGCTTTTAGCTCACATGTGCATCCGTTGTATGACAATCCCTACTCCTCACATCATATCTATCGTATGGCCTTCTCTCGCCTATGATTGTCCTCATTGATGTGAGCCTTTCACACCTTTTTGTCTTCCTCCTCCAACTTCTTTCTGTTTCTCCTTTTAGGTGTCAACTTTCTTGCTCATGCTCATCCATTGCATGAGTGCTCAAAATATCGAAAGGGAGTGGATCAGTTTGACTTGTACCTGGCTAAGTGTCTGGGGACGAGTCCAGATAAGAATCCAAAGGAGACCAAGTGTGAAACTTTAGTAGATAGTTGTTCTCAACAACCTTTTTCTCTTTCTTCCCAGTCCCTTGCTTGCACGCAAACACCATTTGGAGACATTCGAGTCACGGACGGCGAGAGCTCTTGCACCCTTTGTTCTTTTGTTGCTTGTGTCAATGCAAATATAGACTCTTGCTTGTTAAGACTTGAATTGAATTGCATGCTTTGATTGCTTTACTTAAAAGTCCTTTTATGGTTGTGTGGCATGTCACCACAGAAATTATGCTTGTTATCATTTACCTACTCGAGGACGAGCAGGAATTAAGCTTGGGGATGTTGATACGTCCCAAACGTATCTATAATTTTTTTCTTGCTCCATGCATGTTTTGTGTGACTTTCCCATGTTTTGCTTGAACTTTCATACACTTTTGAACCTATTTGGACTAACCTATTAACTCAGTGCACCCAGTTGCCAGTTTCTGTTTTCTGCTGTTTTTGTATTTCAGGTTTTCCGGCCATTAAAAGTGCTCCAAAAATTCCGGGAAAAATATATAAAAAATCAGCGCAACAGAAGCTTCCGGAATCACCAAGAGAGAGAAGGGGGGCCACCACCTGGCAGCCAGGAGGGCAGGTGGCGTGGCCCCACCCTGGGCCGCGCCAGGGACCCTCCTGACTGCCTCGTGGGTCCCCTCAATGCCCCCCTTCGCCTATATTTACCCCTCGGGGTGGAAACCCCTAATATCGATCTCTTTCTCGCGAACTCCCCTCTGTACCGCCGCCGCCGTTTCAAGATCGGGGCTGCCTGGAGAAGCTGCCCCGGCACCCTGCCGGGAGGAGGAACCCCCTCCGGGAGACCATCCATAGCCATGGACGCCTCCCGGATGTACCGTGAGTAGTCCCCCTTGGACCATGGGTCCGTTACCAGTAGGTATGTGATGAATATCTTCTCCTTTTGTGCTTCCACTTTCGAGTCCTCGTGAGTTGTCTCACATGATCGAGGCATCTATGTAATTTCTGCTGTTGCTATGCTGAGTTTGTTGGGATCTGATGGATTATGAGACTATGTTCAGATTGTGATGAGTAATATATTTGGTTCTTCTCTTTTATATTTTGTTCTTGAGTAAATTCTTGCATGTTCTCCGTTGCGGTATTTGCTGTGGCCAAGTATTTTATTTGCAACTCCAAGAGAGAGTGTTATGCTCGATTGTGGGTTCAGCCCCTTGATGTCTAGCTTGAGTGACAGAAACATGAGACTAGGGGATGTGATGTTGCCACCAGGGATAAAACAACGGTTCTTTTACCTGCGGGTGAAAGGATTGTTTACATTACGCAAAGTTCTTTTAATGCAGTTGTCTGTTGCTTTGAGTTTACACTTTGCGTGGGATTCTCAACTTAATACCAGCGAGATGTTCTGGATAGATATCTCAAGGTGGATGATTCGTAGTAGATGCAGATGGATTTCGGTCTACTTACCTTGGCGTACTGCCCATTGCTTTTGAGCCCTTCCTTTCTTTGCAGCATAGTTAGCATTGCGGTGCCTTCATAATCCTGTCAATTTCCCAACTGTGATTTGTTTACCTCGCTAGCACTTTTATCGTCTTTTGGGAGAGAGACATCACTAGTGAAAATCACGAGACCTCGGTCCATCTTCACATTATTGTTCACACCCTCAATTTACTTTCAGCTTTTACTTTCCTTTGCACCTTTTATCTCTTGCGTTGATCCTTTGTAAACGACAAGGCCGGAGGAATTGACAACTCCTCTGTACTCGTTGGGAGCAAAGTTATTTGTTGCTGTGTGGAGGTCCACGACAACACCCTAGTAAGGAAGCAATTTCTGGCGACGTTGCCACCTACTTGTATCTCCTGAGTCCTACTGGTTCGATAACCTTGGTATCTTCACCAAGGGAAATTTTTTGCTGCACTGCATCTCAAACCTTGCACTTGGGGTAACCAACGAGGGGCGAGAAGCCATCAGTACGCTTCCTCAGAGTTTCCACCATTTAAATCTTTTTCCGGTGGGAAAAACATTTTACTCCCATCGGGAGCATCTCCACTAGAGTTTCGGGTGCTCTCTCACCTAAAGAATAAATATGTGCTCGAGTGATCACTCGCACTCACGGAATCCCGAGTGCTCCCTCACTCGAAAGAAAAAATGTGCTCGGGTACTGATACGTCCAAAACGTATCTATAATTTCTGCTTGCTCCGTGCATGTTTTGTGTGATATTGCTATGATATAGATACACTTTCATACACTTTTGACCATATTTGGACTAACCTATTAACTCAGTGCACCCCGGTGCCAGTTCCTGTTTTCTGCTGTTTTTCTATTTCAGTTTCCCCCATATAAAAAGTGCCAGAAAAATTCCGGGAAAAATACAGGAAAAATCAGCGTACAGGAAGCTTCGAGAAGAGCCCGGGAGGGGCCAGAGGGGAGCCAGGGGGGCCAGGCGGCCACCCGGCGCGGCCCCACCCCTGGCCGCGCCAGGGGGGCGCCTGGGGCTCCTGGTCCACCTCTGGCTGCCCCCCTTCTCCTATTTATTCTCCATCACGGGGAAACTCCGAAGACAGAACCCTATTTCGCAAACTCGCCTCTGTTCCGCCGCCGCCGCGCTTCCGAGATCAGGAGCACCAGAAGACCTCTTCCCGGCACCCTACCGGAGGGAGGATTGACCTCCGGGAGTCTCCTCTCCACCATGGATGCTCCCCGGATGTCTCGTGAGTAGTTTTCCTTGGACCATGGGTCCGTGATCAGTAGCTATGTGATGTTCTCCTCCCCTCTTTGATCTTCATGGATTAGACCTCGTGAGCTGCCCTACATGATCGAGGCACTTTTACAATATTTCTGCTATTGCTATGTTGAGTTTGATAGGATCTGATGGATTATGAGATTATGTTCAGATTGTGATTGAGTAATATATTTGGTTCTTATCTCTTATATTTTTGTTCTTAAGTAATTCTTGCATGTTCTCCGTTGCTGTTTATTGCTTTGGCCAAGTAGTAGGTAGTAACTGCAAGAGGGAACGTTATGCTCGATTGTGGGTTCATTCCCCCTGATGACACGCTTGAGTGACAGATACATGAGTCGAGGGGATGTGTTGTTGCCACAAGGGGGAAAACAACGGTGCTTGTAACCGTGATTGCAAGGATTGTTTACTTTACGCAAAGTGCTTTTTAATGCAATTGTCTGTTGCTTTGGGTTTACACTTTGGGTGGGGCTCGCAACTTAATACCAGCGAGATGTTCTGGATAGATATCTCAAGGTGGATGATTAGTAGTAGATGCAGTTGGATTTCGGTCTACTTATTTTGGCGTACTGCCCATGCTTTTGAACCTCGTCCTTTCTTTTGTAGCATAGTTAGCATTGCGGTGCGTTCATAATCCTGTCAATTGCCTTTCTGTAATTTGTTTACCTCGCATAGCAATTTTATCGCCTTTTGGGAGAGAGACATCACTAGTGAACATCACGTATCCCGGTCCATACCCTCATCACTGTTTACACGCTCATTTACTTTTCTGCTTTACTTTCAATTGCTACCATTATCCCTTGTGTTTAATCCTTTGTGAACAACAAGACCGGAGAGATTGACAACCTCTCTGAACTTCGTTGGGAACAAAGTTATCGTGTCTGTGTGCAGGTCCGCGTCAGTTGCGCTGCTGACACCTACTTATCATCTCCGGAGTCCTACTGGAGAAAAACCTTGGTATCTTCACCGAGGGAAATTTGCTGCTGTGCTACATCACGCCTTCCACTTGGGGTTTACCAACAAAGGGCGAGAAATCACTATCATCATCTCGCACATCAAGCCAAATTTCTGGCGCCGTTGCCGGGGACTCCGAGTGCTAAGATAGGGGAGTTGCACACTACCCCTTTACCTTTGTTTTTTTAGTCTTTTTAGTTTACCTTTCAGTTTTTATCTTTGTGTCCTTTATGAAAAACCACAAAAATAGTTGCTACCTTTTTCCTTTCTCTTGCTTTGCCTATTTATGCTATCCTCACCATGGGTGATGAACCACCAAAATATGGTAGGATGGACATGTTTCACTTGGATCGTCTTCGATCAATTTGTGCTCGCGCTAAAAACCCAACCGACTTGGTTGAGGGAAAATCATTGGATGAGCATGCTCATTATACGCGGCACCGCCTATCTCAGAAAGGGAAACACTTATGGGATCAAATACATGTTTCTTATTTCCATGCTAAACTTTTGTGCCACATTTATGATTTGACTTCCTGTTCTAATATAGATCATAAACACCTCCCTTTCCAATGTGAGTTTAATGAAAATGAGATCTTATCTTCTTATGCTAAAGGTGTTTATGATTACTTTGATGTTGAAAAGATTGAAGAGTTTGTTGCTTTTAAAGGTGCCTATGAGATTGCTTCTTTGATTGAAAAGTATCACGATACTATTTTCGAGTCTGAAAACTTTGCAGTTCTTGCTTATTGCTTCGAGAATTATACTTCCAATTCTTATATTGAGAATTTAAAAAATAAAATGTTTGCTGACCAAGAAGAGTCCAATGATTGCTTTGAGGAGGAATCCCATGATTCCGAGGACTCAGTTGAAATATCCCTTTCTGAAAATTTTGATCCTTGCTTTGTTGATGGCCAAGATGCCACTATGGATGATGCTGACAAAAATGAACTCTCTATAGTTCCTTATGTTAAGCATGAAATTGTTGCTATTGCACCCACACTTGATTGTCCTATTATCCTTTTGAAATCTCCAACTCCGGAGAACTTTGCTCTTATCAAGGCTCAATGTGATGGGTTGCATTTATCTTATAATCCTAAAGACCGTGTTGAAAATAATACACGTGTGCTTGTAGGTCATGAACAACATGATTCATGTGATAGTTATATTCTTGATGTTTTTCAGGATGGTACTGAAAATTACTTTGAGAGAGGAAAGTTTGGTTGTAGAAACTTCCATGTTACAAAAACACCTTTCTTCATGTTGAAAGTTTTGAAGTTGTTCTTGTTCTACCTTCCTATGCATGTCACTTTGTGCTTATTTGATTTATTTTCTTACAAGATGCCTAAGCATAGGAAGTGGGTTAGGCTTAAATGTGTTTCACATTTGCTTCTTGATGCTCTCTTTTGCTTCAAAATTCTTATTCTTGTGAGAGCATCTTCTATAATCTTCAAGCCTGGCTAATGGCTTTAAAGAAGCGCTTTCGGGAGGCAGCCCGCAACGAATTTAGGTTTTTATTTTTGCTTTTGTTGTGTCTTGATGATTGTTACTACTGTAGAAACATCATTGTATCTTTATTTTTCAGCTTTGTGCCAAGTTATAGCCTCTTACGGCAAGGGAAGTAAAAGTTGTGACATGCTGTCCAGAAAACAGATTCTGTCCTCGTGACCAGAAAAATTCCAGAAAAATACCAGTTCATCTTTTTGAGCTTAAATTTTTACACAGTATGCTATATACAATTACGAAACTTCCGTATGTTCTGAGTTTTTTGATTTGAGTTGCATAAGTGCCCCTAAAAAATTATTTACTATCTGCTCTTCTGTTTTTCACAGATTCTGCCACATTTTGTCTCTCCTAACTTTTGCAAACCTTAAGCTTGATTTTTCTTTGCAAAAACTTTTTGGTACTCTTGAGAAACAGTATATCTTCAAGAATATCTTTATATCCAGTGGAATTTTTTTTATTTTATTAAGGGTACTAACCTGTCTAATCAGCTTATGATGAGTTATGTATGAAGGGAGTTTTCAAGTGTGCGATGGAAGATGATGAAAGAAGATCCAGGAGTGTCAAGCGCTCAAGCTTGGGGATGCCCCCATGCATCCCCAATAAATATTCAAGGAGACTCAAGCGCCTAAGCTTGGGGATCTCCCCGTGCATCCCCTTCTCCATCAACAATCATCAGTTCGTCCTTCGTCTCACTATATTTTTATCACTTCATGCGTTATGTGCTATGCTTGGAGCGTCTCGCTCTTAGGTTTTATTTTTAAGTTTTCTTTAGCTTTTATTTCTGTTCATAACGAGTTAGATCCTGTCTTACTTTGTGTGGGAGAGAAACACGCTCCACTTTAAAAATCTAGAACACATCATAGGATTTTTCCTGCCTATCTTTTTGCTGTTGTGTGTTCTTTATCTTTTCATAGCTACTACCATGTTTAGTTTTAGTCTTAGTTTGTATTTAGCAAGAGCCTTGGCTTTTGTTTAGTTTGTTGCTGGAACTCTTTTTAGTTTTCATGTTTATCTTGTTAAAGAGAGTTGGTTGTTGCACTGAGTTGTGTCTTGTCTTGAAAGTAGGTAATTGAGGTTGCTATTTAATTCTAGTAGTAACTTGAAATAGTTTTGAGGTATTGATGTGACTAATGTTTGAAATTTTGGTGTCAAGAGCTCTTGCCTATTAGTGATAGGTGTCGTATTTTGGGCAATCCGTGTGTATTTTCAAAACCTACAAAACTAGTTGAGAACTCTAGCTACTAGATGGATCACTATTCTTCTGAGGAGTCGAATATCAGAGAACACTCACGTACCATGAGTCGAGGATTCGCAAGGATAACCAAACCCCCAGACACTCCTCCTCGGGGTACTTGTCTCTTTGTGAACCTCCTTATTATATTGAGAGTTACCGATAATAAGTGCATGAGTTCTTCGGACTAATGTAAGTATTGAAAGTTGACACTTCCACCTTCCCATATTTTGCTAGCCTCTCCTGTGTCGTGCATTGCCTTCTTCTCACTCCGAGAGTTGATGTCCACCTTCGCCGGTACATCCAAACCCTTGGCATGATACGCTCTGTCATCATAAGCCTCCTTATATCTTTTCTCAAAACAGCCACCATACCTACCTATCAAGGCATTTCCATAGCCTTTCCGAGTTACATTGGCATGCAACTTCCACCTCTTCATGACTTGATCTTCATGTCATACATGTTCCTGCTACACTGGCAGCGACATACATTGCATACATCATGATAGTTACATCTTCTTTATGATTTTGAGTACCTTGTAAAGTGTGAAAGATCTCCTTTATCTTCTTGTAAAATATATTGTTGCCCTTAAGTGAGGAAAAGATCCCAAAGTGGACACAATAAAAGATCCCAAAGAGGAAAAATGAGAGTTGAATAGAAAGAGCCATTGAGGCCACAAAAAAATACAAAAAAATAGAAAAAAGAGAAAAATAAATAAAAAGAGAGAAAGGGGCAACACTACTATCCTTTTGAGAGATCCACACGAGTACTCCCTTTATATCCTTGTACTCCATAGAGACGATCTTCATGCATATAGCTATGTGGGGACCTTCACACTTTAGAACTTGGCTTGCATATTCCAAGGATGAGCCTCCTCAAACGAGCCCTAGGTCTTCATGAGCGAGCAAGTTAGATGCACCCCCACTAGTTCCATTGGAGAGCTTCTTAGCTCGTATGTGCATCCGTTGCATGGCAATCCCTACTCCTCACATCATATCTATCATTTGGCATCTCTTGCCTATGATTGTCCTCATTGATGTGAGCCTTTCTCATCTTTTTTCTCTTGCTCAACCATATTTCTCTCTTTGCCATCCTAAGTGTCAATTCTCGTGCTTACGCTCATCCATTGCATGAGTGCTCAAAATATCGAAAAGGAGTGGATCAAATTGACTTGTACCTGGCTAGTGGTCTGGGGACGAGTCAAGATAAGATTCCAAAGAAGACCAAGTGTGAAACTTTAGTAGATTGAGTTCTCAACAAAATACTTTTTTCTCGTATTCCCTATTCCCCTTCTTGCACGCAAACACCATTTGGAGACATTCGAGTCACGGACAGCGAGAGCTCTTGCACCTAATGTTCTTTTGTAACTTGTTTCAATGCTAATATAGACTCTTGCATGTTATGACTTGAATTGAATCTCTAACCTTGATTGCTTTACTTTTCAAAGTTCTTATATGGTTGCTAGCATGTCACCACAGAAATTATGTTGTTATCATTTACCTACTCGAGGACGAGCAGGAATTAAGCTTGGGGATGTTGATACGTCCAAAACGTATTTATAATTTCTGCTTGCTCCGTGCATGTTTTGTGTGATATTGCTATGATATAGATACACTTTCATACACTTTTGATCATATTTGGACTAACCTATTAACTCAGTGCACCCCAGTGCCAGTTCCTGTTTTCTACTATTTTTCTATTTCAGTTTTTCCCCATATAAAAAGTGCCAGAAAAATTCCGGGAAAAATACAGGAAAAATCAGCGTACAACAAGCTTTGAGAAGAGCCCGGGAGGGGCCAGAGGGGAGCCAGGGGGCCCAGGCGGGCACCCGGCGCGGCCCCACCCCTGTCCGCGCCAGGGGGGCGTCTGGGGCCCTTGGTCCACCTCTGGCTGCCCCCCTTCTCCTATTTATTCTCCGTCACGGGGAAACTCCGAAGATAGAACCCTATTTCGCAAACTCGCCTCTGTTCCGCCGCCGCCGCGCTTCCGAGATCGGGAGCACCAGAAGACCTCATCCCGGCACCCTGTCGGAGGGAGGATTGACCTCCGGGAGTCTCATCTCCACCATGGATGCTCCCCGGATGTCTCGTGAGTAGTTTTCCTTGGACCATGGGTCCGTGATCAGTAGCTATGTGATGTTCTCCTCCCCTCTTTGATCTTCATGGATTAGACCTCGTGAGCTTCCCTACATGATCGAGGCACTTTTGTAATATTTCTGCTATTGCTATGTTGAGTTTGATAGGATCTGATGGATTATGAGATTATGTTCAGATTGAAATTGAGTAATATATTTGGTTCTTATCTCTTATATTTTTGTTCTTAAGTAATTCTTGCATGTTCTCCGCTGCTGTTTATTGCTTTGGCCAAGTAGTAGGTAGTGACTCCAAGAGGGAACGTTTTGCTCGATTGTGGGTTCATGCCCCCCGATGACACGCTTGAGTGACAGAAACATGAGTCTAGGGGATGTGTTGTTGCCACAAGGGGGAAAACAATGCTGCTTGTAACCGCGGTTACAAGGATTGTTTACTTTACGCAAAGTTCTTTCTAATGCAGTTGTCTGTTGCTTTGGGTTTACACTTTGGGTGGGGCTCGCAACTTAATACCAGCGAGATGTTCTGGATAGATATCTCAAGGTGGATGATTAGTAGTAGATGCAGTTAGATTTCGGTCTACTTATTTTGGCGTACTGCCCATGCTTTTGAACCTCGTCCTTTTTTTTGTAGCATAGTTAGCATTGCGGTGCGTTCATAATCCTGTCAATTGCCTTTCTGTAATTTGTTTACCTCGCATAGCAATTTTATCGCCTTTTGGGAGAGATACATCACTAGTGAACATCACGTATCCCGGTCCATACCCTCATCACTGTTTACACGCTCATTTACTTTTCTGCTTTACTTTCAATTGCTATCATTATCCCTTGTGTTTAATCCTCTGTGAACAACAAGACCGGAGAGATTGAAAACCTCTCTGAACTTCGTTGGGAACAAAGTTATCGTGTCTGTGTGCAGGTCCGCGTCAGTTGCGCCGCTGACACCTACTTATCATCTCCGGAGTCCTACTGGAGACAAACCTTGGTATCTTCACCGAGGGAAATTTGCTGCTGTGCTACATCACGCTTTCCACTTTGGGTTTACCAACGAAGGGCGAGAAATCACTATCATCATCTCGCACATCAGGTACTCTATCACCCGAAAGGCAAAAGACGTGCTCGAGTGATTACTCGCACCCATGAGAGTTTCGGGTGCTCCCTCACCACGACACAAGATAAGCAGACTTGCACTCGCCAGATCATACGGTACCAGAGTATCGGGTGCTCCCTCACCCCGAGAGCGAAGGCGATACTCGAGTGATTACTCGCATAAATCTGAGTACGCGAGCACTCGAAGACCTCCTGAGCAAGTACTCCTATACATTACTCCTCGCCCGAGCGCTCGACAAAGCTCCGCGAGTGACCGCTAAAACAGCTCACTTGATTGTTTATTCCAAGTGGGTGCATCACTAATTAGGCTCCGTGCCTCGATAAAAAATACATATTCCTGGAACACGATACACTATGCCTAGATGCCACGCAAGCTTAGCGTGTAGGTAAGACCCCGCTGCGCAGATCGGCCGGGATGGGACTTGTCACAGAGCGATTTCACTCCCAATCTTTTCCATGCGCTTGCATGATAGAAAAAGCCGGGCGGACGCGCCTAGGCTATGAACTTTACTGGCGGCAATTGATCACTGTAAGACCTGCAGCGGCATGACTTTGCTTGACACCAGTGTTCCAAGCTCATGTCGAGGGACGTGAGTTTGATTGGGCTACTGCGGTATTTGCCACTAGCGCAATTCACCAAGGCGACCAGTCGACTCCTTGGGCCCTTTCAGCTTAGCATTCCCTCGAAACAGGTTTTGTCATGGCCCTAGACCGCCAGCGACCCGCGGTTATACCGTGCATACAATCGACGCAAGGATGAACTCGAGTCCCTGTGCGACTCTTCGAGTCCCCCAGGCAATCGGGGGCTACTGACGAGGGGGTGACCCCACGACTCCTATGGATGGTCCTACCCGGCGTACCCGAAGACAGAAGGCCCACAAAGATGCCGCCTGGGCTCAGCCTTGGCCCATTAGTGGCACCGACGCAGGAGTCCACGACTCGTGCGGAAGGTGCAAACCTCCCGTGCGGTACAAGATTAGGGTTAGGAAACCTCATCTGTAATCCAAGACGGGTTCCCCGAGACCTAGCCTAGTATATAAGGGCTGGGAGGGGAGACGTCGAGATCAACCAATACACAATCTGTAACCCTAGCATTGTGCGCATGAGCCTTGGCCTTCCCTGTAATCGCATCTCCAAGCAATAATATCGAGCAGGAATGTCGCCTCCTGTTAGCCGACGAGCTATCGTCCAACCTGTGCACCTCATGACTAACCCAGGGTCCCTGACCATGGGATTTGCCGGGGTTGATCCCCGTCACTTTGGAACTTCCTTTTCCTTAATTCCCATCATCATATGATCGGTGTCCTTCTGGATCCCATGCTTATCAGTTTTGTTTGAGCACAATGAACATTTTCACTAATGCTTACAATCATACATTGTATTAGATATCTTATGTCTTACATCAATTGTCTTATCACTGAAAACAATTTTTCAGTTCCATGAATATAACATAACTATCCCAAGCATTTCAAAGTTCGGGTTTCATGGTGATGAAGACAATGCACTTGGCTGTGGTGGAATTCTAGCATGTTGGATTTATGGACGTAAGTCACATCATCCATAGCATTAGCGGGAGAGCATAAAATTTTTGCGATAGGACATGGTCCTTCTCGGCACTATTGAGGATTGTCCTCACAATACGGTACCAATCGTAAAGTTTCTACCAGATAATACAGTTAATCAAAATCAATTGGGAAGGTGGTCACGTGAGCCATTATTCTAAAACGATAATGCAAATACTTAGACTTTGTTCATAATTAAGTTCCACTTGTTATTAATCAATTTAATTACTAAGTGCTCTCCCACTCAGATCAATATCTCTCGTAATTGATGCTGGAGTGATTCAAGATCCGACCCAATCGTCCACCATTGATGTGACATCACTGATGACTTAGACTGGACCGGTAGGCCAACTTGCCAATCACACCAAAGGTGATTCTTGTTCATCTTTCGATGGGCGTGTTCCGGTAGCAAACTTTTATCCAAACCTTCAAGACAACCAAGTGTAATGCGCTGTGTGTTCTTTTAACACACCCTCCTTTTATGCGTCACACCGTGTGCACCCACGTGACATGACCTGCTCCGGTGTGAAACATAGTATAGACGGTGCTACAGTTGGAAGAACACTATCAACTTGATATTGTTTTGCGAGAGATCACCCTAATAAAATATGACTACCGCGCATCAAACAAGGGTGCATCAAAGGGATAAACATCACAGGCAGTTCATAAATTTATGTGATATAGTATAGCCGTTTGCTTCGTGAAGTCTTCGTTGTCTTCACATCGTCGTGGTAGAAGTCACCGTGTCCACCAACTATGTCCTTGGCGCCGGGAACATCACCACGTCTTCCGGCATGTGCGTCGGGGTCCACCTCCGCATATTTGATCATCACCTTGTCTCCATCTATTGCCTTGCCTCAAGCTAATAAACAGTTCTGGCACACAAGCCATAATTAAGTGACAATCATATGACTCCAGTCATCATGTCGTACCACGACACGCAAGTCGCGAATAAATATTACATAACATATAGCATCTCATACAAACACATTGCAAATCTTGAAGGCTATACCACATCACATGCATACTCTGCAAGAACAAGTTAGATCGCCATCTACACGGGTTGTTGCAAATTTTATCGTGGTTGATTAGCAGGTTACATGCAAACGTTGTTCCCTATACAAACCAAACACGATACTTCTTTGTTGCTAGTTTAACGTTCGAGGTGCGTGTAGCAACTAATGCCACAAGCCAAACTTCGTTCAATGCGTGACCCCCGTGTGGATTTGACTTCATCAAATCCACAAGCCCCTCCATGTTAAATATTCTATTGCGAGATTAAGATGAGATCCAAGGATTTTGATGTAGACCATGGTCAAGGCAACCAGCATACTGAAAGCAGCATAGAGGGATTGATGGAAAACTCAATCCTTGTAGCAAAACCTCAACTTGCCATCAAGCACAGAAAAAATCACATGACAGGGAAGCAACAAGAAAATCAATGCCTCATATCACACATATGATCTAGACCTAAACATGCATCTATTCATAGATCGCTCTGATACCACTGTTGGGAAACGCAGTAGAAAACAAAAAAATCGGCCTACGTAGCAATCACCCAAGATCATCTATGAAGATTGCATACAAGGTTTTAGGTCATAGCTCACCAACCGATGTAGCGGAAGTAGAGTTGGTGAAGACCGTTGGTGCAGATCCTCGCAGCTAGGAATTTCAATGACCTCCCAACCACGAGGATATCGATCCCGCGTACCGTCCCACGATCCGTTGCGCGATCCATCATGCGAACCGTTCCATGATCCGTCCCGCGATCAAGTCCCACGAACAAGTCCCTCGAACTAGATCTCCGAGGAAGAAGAAGGAACTCAAAGAAGGATCAAAGGTATGATCCCTCTATCGGTATCCACACATCCCGATGTAGCAATCCAGCAGCGCTCCGCCGTCCAGAGAAGAACGCCACCGAGAGAAACTAGAGGAAGAAGAGCCTAGCGGCGTCCAGACTAGAACGATCTAGCCCGAAGAGAATTAGAGGCGCGTGGGATTTAGCTGGGGCATCTGTAATGCCCCGGCCACACCCACCGGTTCCCGGCGTACGCTTGGTGGGATCTAGACTGTCCCCACAGACCAACACTAGTATTTCCTGCACACTTTGTCCTCACTCGTGCGCACCCGGGAACAACTTCACGGTCGGTCACCCATCCTCAAATCTCTCCAAGCCAAGCACGCTTAACTTTGGAGTTCTTTGGATCTGGGCTCCTAGAAAAGAAGGTGCACCTTGTTGATATGAGTAGTCTATCATTCCTATTAAGCCAGGATGTCACATACACCCCCACTCAAAGGAACCGATGTCCTCATCGGCCCACAGGAGCGTTCCCTCTTGGCACACGTCTGTGCGTCCAGTGCCGACACATGTACCACATGTTCGCGCACTGACCCACACACGCCCGTATAACCGCAAGGGTCGGCTCTGATACCATTTGTAACGCCCCGGCCACACCCACCGGTTCCCGGCGTACGCTTGGCGGGATCTAGACTGTCCCCACAGACCAACACTAGTCTTTCCTGCACACTTTGTCCTCACTCGTGCGCACCCGGGAACAACTTCCCGGTCGGTCACCCATCCTCAAATCGCTCCAAGCCAAGCACGCTTAACTTTGGAGTTCTTTGGATCTGGGCTCCCGGAAAAGAAGGTGCACCTTGTTGATATGAGTAGTCTATCATTCCTATTAAGCCAGGATGTCACAACATCCTTGGGGTTTTCTAGTGTGTATTTGGGGCTACCCTTGCCCCCGAATATATAGGTGGAAGCCTGGGGTCACAACTTGGGCGAGGGTTCTCCCCAAACTCGGTTTTGGCCACCAGGAGGAGTCCAACACGGATTCCAATACGAAACGCCGCGGAGTCTGGCGTCTAGGGGAAAAACGCCAGGTACCCTGGCGTCTGGGCTTGCCCCCCCAATGAAAGTCCTTTTTCCGCCGACCTACGACCTTTTGGACCTTCCTACTTGGCCTAGCTTCGGTTTCCGCGTCTTGGAGAGTTCCATAACCCTCCGAATACTTCCATAAGCTCCCGAGAACCTCCCGGAACCTCCCGGAACATTTCTAGAAGTCCCGGAACAATTTCCCGATGTTTTGTAACCTTTACACAACTATTACCGAATAAATAAAAACCTTCCGAGACTATCACGGATGTCTTGTTTACCACTTCAAAAATATTCTTGAATATTCTGAAATCATCCGAGACCGTTCACGAATATTCCGAAACCATTCGGTACCACCTAGAACACTTCTAGTGCTACCCGGAAATACTTCCGGTTCCGCCCGAAACAATTTCTGTATCCTTTCTCTTTTCATCTCCTAGTTCTCGTACTACTCGTTAAGTGTGTGACCCAATAGGTTCGGTATAATGCGGACATGACTCAGAATATTTTCCGGACATAGGTCAACAACCATTTGTTAATAGCCAATAATCAACAGCGGAGCCATGGACACCCATGTTGACTCTGGCACATACACGAATAAACTTCAAGTGAACCTTTATGTTAGCCATGTACCATTCCCTTTGCTTCAAGATATGTGACAAAGTCAGAGGAGAGAAGTTTGGCACCCATGTGTAACAACTTCTTGAACACAACCCACTCGTTATCCTCTTTGCTCGTTTGTCCCTTTTTCTCGTTATCGTATTCCGGTATCCCCGTGACTAAATCACAATGCGTCTGACCAGACTATAATGGATACCGTCATACCGAGTGGGCCCGCAGTGAATATCTTCTTCATCGTGAAGGAGCAAATTCCAGTCTTGAACTATCGCAATTACTATACACACTATCCGATACACCCAGAACAATATTTTACTACTTCCCAGTAACGAGAAGATTCATCTAATAACCAAAGTACATCTTCCTCTGTGAAGCAACTTGATACTCTCATGGTCTAAGGAATTACGTATATGTTAACATTTCAAGATATGACTTATAACTGTGTTACGATGTGATCTCTAAGTATATCATTCAATACTGGGGTCGGTTCAACATCATTGTTCTGCTAACAATATGTTCTCATTGCTACTGACATCCTTGTTACAAGAACAATGTCCATGATTAATAAAACGTAATCATCAGTTAGCACATGATCTGGTCTTAGAGGCTAAACCAGGAACTCTTGGTGTTTACATTTCCACACATGCAAATGAGTTTTCTTCTAAATCTCACAGTGAGGGTCATTGCAATTATAGCACAGAAATATAAACATTAATTACGAACATGGAAATATATATAATAACATTTTATTATTGCCTCTAGGGCATATTTCCAACAATATCATGTCTAGGGAAGTTATTATATGAAATAGTTGTTTGCATTGAAGTCTATCGCTCCTTCTGTGGAGAGTTTGTATCCGTGAGTGTGGAGTCGTATATGATGGAATATTAATGAGAAGTCTATTGGTTCCTTCGCTGCACTCGGTATTCTCTTCATGCAATCGACCTTTAATGATGATTCTTATGGGGAGTATTGACCATATATCAGGTATGGCTTTGAAAACTTTATTTAATTTTGGCAAACATAGCTTTGGTCTTGACAACATGCATGTTTTCTCAAAGTAGCGACATAGCCAAAACCTTGATGTTATTATGCTTGAAGTGTTATGTTGACAAGGAAGACAACTTGATGTGTTATGCTTACCTTAATGTTTATGCTTTATATGCTTTGCATCTAAGTTAGCATCAATTTGTCTGTTCTCTCAAAGCCTTTGCTAGCCAAACTCTTTGCCTAGCAGATTTCTGCTTGTGCATCCATACCCTGAAACCAATATCTTCCTTATGAGTCCACCTTACCTTCCTATTCGTGGTATTCCCCTACCACTCCTATAAGTATAGAATTTATGTGTTATCCTTAAATGTTCAAAATCTTCTGTCTTGTGCCTCTTGTTTAGCTCATGAGGAAGTAGTAGGTAATTCATGATCTTCTTAAGTTGGACAAGTTTTACCCCGGGATTGCATGTCTAATCTGTAAACCCATAATACGAGGAGGAACTGGCATGAGTGCGCCTAGCTCGAAAGATAATATAACAAACAAACCCTCCTTCACACTTGGTATATGAGAAATCAGAAACTTTGGCAGTGATAAACAAAGGAGATTAAGGTGATGTGATCGTCCCCACTTGGGAGTCGTTCCTCAAAATTTGTCCATCTTGAGAATTAATTGAGCTATCTATTAGAATTCGTTGACAAACTATCCACCTCCCAAAATTTATTTTCATTCTGCTTGATTTAAGGATAGCACTTGAGTTTTCCTTGCTTGCCTTTAACAAGGTTTTTCCTTTACTTTTGTGTTGAGTCAGTTTTCCCACTTCCTTCTTTTCCCAAAAAGAGAACAGACACTTGAGGTTGATGAGTATTCATTCATATAATGCTTCATTAAGTTTTGCCATGCCGCATCATTGTTGACATTATCTTTTGATAAGTAAGTTGTTTGCGAAAGCTTATGCCAACCCAGCATCTTCCTTTGTGTTAGCATTTTCACTTCATGACTAATAACATGTTCTTTCAAAATCTTCAAATTGTTTCATTATAAAGAGAAAGAACAAAAGTAAATGTTATTAGTTGTCCTTTGACCAAGGATATGTTTTCCATAATTTGATGAGTTTTCTCAACCCTACTTTTGATTATAATTGTTATTACTTTCTCATAAGGACCTTATGAGTTGAGGTGGTTGTTGAGGATGCTTGAGTTTAATGAAGAAACCTTGATGCTTCTTGTCCGTATTCTATTTATCGACACTTCACTCTCTAAACTTGTGGATGGGTTTACCGAGCTCAGTATTCGCTTGGGGACAAGCGAGGTCTAAGCTTGGGGGAGTTGATAAGTCCAAAATGCATCACTATTTTATATAGTAATTCTTTCTTATTCATTGATATATTTCATGATATGATGCTATTTTTATGTTGTTTTGGCTTAATTTACACAGTTTGCAACTTTCCAATGCCGAAGCAGCAGACGCAGGATTCAGTGGTAAAAAGTGGACGCTGAGTTGCTGAAGGAGAAGACCTCCAAATTACTTGAAAATCGACGGAGAGTATTTTCCAGAAGAATGACGGGGACACGCAAAACGGAGACTAGAGGGGGCCACCAGGAGCCCAGGCGCCCCCCTGGCGCGGCCCCACCCCTGGCCGCGCCGGGTGGCCGCCTGGAACCCTGGGGCCACCCCAGGCTTCCCCCTCTGGCCTATTTATCCCCGTCGTCCAAAAACCCTAAAAGAGGAGAGTTTTTGCGAGTTCTGCCGCCGCTCCGTGGCGGAAACCAATACATGAGAAAAGACATCCCGACGGGCAGATTCCACCGGGGAGAACACCTCCCGGAATGGGACATCGTCGCCATCGTCATCACCATCGTCACGGACATCATCGAGATCATCATCAACATCATCCCCAACATCAGCACCATATTCACCTTCATCCAATCTCACCTCACAAGTTCAACTTGTGTTGTAATCCGTACTATCTATCCTCTCTACTCTACCGGTGTGGACCACTACCTTGTGATGAATGCTATTGAGTTTTGTTGGAAAAATATCATTGTGTCTAGATTGTTTATCATCTATTTATCCCCATAGATCATGATCTTTTTTATGTCTTGTGAGTAGTTACTTTAGTTCTTGAGGACATGGGAGAAGTCTAGTTGTTAGTAGTCATATGATGTTGAAGTAATATGTGTTGTTTGATATTTAAGTTGTGTTGTTATTTTCCTAGTGGTGTTGTGTGAGTCGAACACTCAACACTTTGCCTTATTAAGGACCTAGGGGAATGCATTGTGTATAAAGAATGCTTACGGTGGGTTGTCGGAGTGACAAAAACCTGAACCCCAGTTCGCACGCTTTTGCACAAGGGAGCAATGGATCAACAATCATATTGCTATGGTTAAGATTTTTCCTTAATTACTATCTTGTATTTGCGGATGCTTGCAAGGTTTTTAATCATAAGAGTGCACTCATCTTAGTCTAGAGGGCGTACTAGCATAGATCCACCCACTCAACACTTATCAACACAGCACATAGTACCGATGTGGAATATGGCGAAAGCACGTGACTATTTCTCCCGTGTGTCCTCAAGAACTCTTTAGCCTCTATAAGTTCAGTTTCTAGGACACTCCTTTGCTCGAAAGGATTGGGCCACTTGTTACTCCTCAGTGCCTTTTACTTTTCTCTCTTTTACCTTTTTGTTGCTTATATCGAAAACCCCTAAAAAGTTATCTTTCAGTTCCTACAACTATTTCTTTACCAAAGTCACTTACCAATACCTTCTGCTCCTCGTTGGGTTTGACACTCTTATTTATCTAAAATTCTACAAACGATCCCCTACAGTTGAGGGTCATCACCGGGGTCCTGTGATATTCACTAGTGATGTCTCTCTCCCAAAAGACGATAAAATGGCTAAGCTAGGTGAACAAGTTACAGCTGGGCAATTGAGAGAATTATAAACGCACCACAATGCTAACTATGCCACGAGAAATTTAGAGGCTCAAAAGTATGGGCAGTACGCCAAGACAAGTAGAACGTTTATCCATCGACATCTACTTACTAATCATCCACCTTCAGATATCTATCCAGAACATCTCACTAGTATTAGTTGTGAGCCCCACCCAAAGTGTAAACCCAAAGCAACATACAACTGCATTAACAAAATTTGCGTAAGGTAAACCATCCTTGCAACCACGTCTACAAGCACCGTTGTTTTCTCCCTGGTGGCAACAGCAGATCCCCTAGTCTCATGTTTCTCTCACTCAAGCTAGACATCGGGGGCATGAACCCACAATCAAGCATAACGCTCTCAAGAACAAAATATAAAAGGAGAACCAAATATATAACTCATCACGATCTGAACATAATCTCATAATCCATCGGGTCCCAGCAAAACACATCATAGCAACAGCAGAAAGTTTACATAACTGCCTTGATCATGTAGGGCAGCTCACAAGAGCTAAGAATTGAAGCACAAGGGCTAAGAATTAAATCACATAGCTACTGGTCATGGACCCATAGTCCAAGGGGGACTACTCGGTGCACATCTAGGAAGCGCTCTTGGTGGTGGAGAAGCTCCCGAAGATAAATCTTCGCTCTGGAAGGGTGTCGGGACGAGGTCTTCTGGCGATTTCGATCTCGGTATCGCGGCGGCGGAACATAGGTGAAAATCGTGATGCGGGGTCTTTTTTCAGGGTTTCTGCATCGAGGAGGTAATATAGGCCGAAGGGGGCCCAGAGGGGAGGGCCCCACCTCTCAAGCGGCCTCCTAGCGCGTCCAGGAGTGGGGCCGCGCCCCCTGGCCGCTTGGGATGAGGGTGGACCCCCTGCGGCTATCCTTCGGTCTTCTGGAAGCTTCCGTTACACTGATTTTTTATATATTTTTCTTGGAATTTTTTGGGCACTGTAAATATGGGTAAAAACCTGTAATTCACACACAAGGTGCATTGAGTTAATAGGTTAGTCCAATTCAAGTCAAGACAACAATAAGCAAGAGTCTATATCTAGTATTGAAACTAGCAAAGTAATAACATAAAGGTGCAAGAGCTCTCGTTGTCCGTGAACTCGAATATCTCCAAATGGTGTTTGAATCCAAGAAGTGGGAGATGGGTTTAGAGCATAAAAATACTATATAGTTTTAATTGAGAACTCAATCTACTAAAACTTCATAGTTGGTCTCCTTCGGAATCTTATTTTGACTCGTCCCCAGACCACAAGTCAGGTACAAGTCTAACTGATCCTTTCCCTTTCGACTTTGAGCACTCATGCAATGGATGAGCGCAAGCAAGATATGTTGGCACTTAGGATGGCAAAGAGAAAAATGATGGGGAAGGAAGACAAAAAGGTGTAAAAGTCTCACATCAATGAGTACAATCATAGGCGAGATAAAGCCAAATGATACATATGATGTGAGGAGTAGGGATTGCCATGCAACGGATGCACATATGAGCTAAGGTAAGCTCTCCAATGGAACTAGTGGGAGTGCATCCAACTTGCTTTCTCATGAAGACCTAGAGCTCTTTTGAGGAGGCTCATCCTTGGAATATGCAAGCCAAGTTCTATAGTGTAAGGATCCCCACATAGTTATGCATGAATGATATGAATATCTCTATGGAGTACATATATGACAATGGAGTACGAGTGTGGATCTTTCAAAAGGAATATTAGTGTTGCCCCTTGTCTCTTTTGATATATTTTTTTCTATTTTTTTTATTTTTCGTGGCCTCTTTGGCTCCTTCTATTTATCTCTCATTTGTCCTCTTTGGGATCTTTTAATTTGTCCTCTTTTGGGATCTTTTATTTTGTCCTCTTTGGGATATTTTCCTCACTGAAGGGAAACACTCTATATCTTACAAGAATATAGAAGATATTCACACTTTCCAAGAAGTACTCAACATAATGAAAACTGAAAACTATCATGATGTATGCAAATGTATGCCTCCGCCAGTGTAGCAGGATATGCAATGATACTAGCGCGTCATGTAGCAATGATAAGGGCAAGGCCTAACTAGCAAGCGGCTCTATGATCAAGCAAAAACATGTATGACATGAAGATCAAGTCATGAGATGATGGATGTTGCATGGCAATGTATCTTGGAAAGGCTATGGAAATGCCTTGATAGGTGTGACACCCTCGGTTTTGGAACTTTTTCTTTCCAAAAACGTTTCTGGTTTATTTCAAGATTTGCCAGTTGGTTTGATTTAAAACAACGCTTTGTACTTGCAACTCGAGCATATTTTATTTCCTTGCTCAATTGGGCCTTTATTCTCCAAACCTTCCCAAAAATCTTTCCTTAATCCATCCCCTCCAAGCCACATTTTTCTTCATGCCATATATTCTTTTTTCATTAAAAGGAATATTTTTCACTTCATTTGAGGATTGTGAAGCAACCCATATTTATATTGCTCTATAAATCCCCAAACAATTCCCACATGTCCTTGATATAATATTTTCCATAATCTCCAAAAACATTGCATGGCCCAAGTGAATGTTTCATCTAGAGAAATTCATTTATCTGTTGGGGTAGAATAGCACTTTTGTCGCGACCCGGGGTTAGCGTATGCAAGCCTCGCTACAACACAATCATATGGAGAGCCGAGAACCATACCCACTTGTCTAAACAGACAAGGCCAAGCACAGAACGTTCTCGGAAAGCATCGAACGTGAGGGGCATCCCATCCAGGCCGGATGATCACCTGAAATGGGTCCTCATCTTCTGCACACAAGTCTAAATGATATGGGTGGTGAACTCCCATACTCATAGACAAGTCGCCTCAACCATACTATCGATTGTATTATAACCCTTACATAGACTTACTCCAGCCCGATCACTTAGTCGGGGTCTAGGGCGGGCTCGATCATACCTCAAAGTGTGTACGAGACAGAGTCTCAAACAATCGCATCGCGATGCCCCAAAATGCGCACATCTAAGGGCCACTTGGTGTATAAAAGACCGCCAGCCAGATCACAACTAAGGTCTCGAAAACCCATACAAAGACATGCATGTCGTAAACATACACGCAGCACACATGCCTTGTATGAACAGCAGGTATCATTGCAATTCTCTACAAAGTATACAACTTTATTAATAACTCTTACAGAATGCACACAGAGATCACAAGCATGTGATCCAACATTACAACAGACATGCGGAAGCAAGTAGGTCTGAGTACAGACAAGTTTAACAAATGGCTTAGAGAAGCCTTATCTAAAAACAAGCCCTCCACGAGGGAACCAGTCGTCTGACTGGGACTACACTAGCTTGGTCTTGGTCTGAGTCTTCATTCTTCGAGCTTCGGGTAGAAGTCTCCATCGGGGTCAGTGGGTTCATCTAAAACATAGATTAAGCAAACGTGAGTACAAAATCGTACTCAGCAAGACTTACATATGAGCTATACTACTCATGCATATGTATCAAGGTAAAGGGAGGTGGGGTTTCACTTGCAGAAGTGCCAGCTTTGACTTGGCTAGTCCTGAACTACGAGTACCAGACTTGAGGTAAGAAGCATCCACGAGTCCACTACATCTCTTCAACCAATTACACCACTATGGTTACTTCCTCGACTTCCCCACGAGAAGCACACCATAGCACTCACGCTTATCTTGGTGTATTTTAGAAGTATCCAGGTCAAGTTGTCTAATAATCGAGCACAGCTCTCCAAGCAGTCCTTAACCGCGGACGCGGCTATTCGAATAGTTTTGTTAACCCTGCAGGGGGTGTACCGCTACACACACACTCATCAGTTACCGCCTGGGAGTGGGACCCTTCAAGCGGGTACCGGCGAGGATGTTGCCACGACACTTCGCCCACAACTCCGTTCTAGTCCAGAGAGTCGCCTATCTGAGGGGGATCCGTATGGAAGTCCGGCCGAGGTTCCAGTACAGCCTCAAACGATGTGTGCAGGGTCCCAAGCCGGTCTTGAAAAGCCGTTCATCCACTTCGCAGAACGTGCCACAGCCCTACCAGAACTCCGAACTACTGCGACTTCTGGGGTTCGAACGGGGTGAGGTACTAGGTCGAGAGGGGTCAGTGAGCCCAATGTGTGGTTGTACTCTTCTTCTTGGATTACCACACAAGAACTCGGGCTTAAGGCGGTGTTCAACGAGACAACCCACTGTGTACTCCTACACAGCCTCTCATCGTTCACCTTGTATTAGGGTAGATTCACCAACACATTTCACTTTCATCAACACCATGTTTATCCTCATCCCGACTCACATCATAAGCAACCTCATTGTACCACTAAGCATGCAATAAGCAGTAACAGTTGCAGGGGCCACATGAAATCAACCAAGTCCTACATCTGCTAGGATTGTGGTTTGCTTACTACTGTGACAAGATGATAGGTCATGCAAAGGATATGAGTTCAACTATGCGATAGAAACGTTATCATGGTGATCATCCTAAACAATGCATAAGCGAGACATGAGAGGGAAGTGGGATTTTATCGACATGATCAATGGGAGTTTGCTTGCCTTGCTGACGAGGTTTAGTCACGGGGTCTTCAACGAAGGGGGTGATCTCGGATCCCGGCTCCACTTCTATCAGCAACACGACAATCATAGGATCAACATAATGTACAATGCACAATCACATGAATAAGATTGAAATGTTAATGTTCATGGTACTCATGTGTTGAGCATTCCATTTAAAAGGAGTATATTGCATTTGAAATGCAAATTCAAACTCCATTTGATTTATCGATGAATTTCAGATGCATTTGAATGCATGAAAGTTCATTTGAAAATGTTGATCATGAAGTGATGTGGCATAGTTGAAGTAATGTCTCTGATGTGTGGATGAATTCATTGGAATTAAGGATGTTGCAAAATCATTTGCAAAATCACTCCAAATTTGAATTTGAAAAGGATCCATATGCATGTTTGCTACTGTTCACCCATTTTAAAATGGTCAAACATGAAAACAAATTGCATATTCAAAATCCTTGTATTTTTCTGATAATTTTAGACATATTATTTGTCCAATTTGGAGTTAAAATGAATTAGTTATGAATTTCCAAAGTTTATTGCATTTTTTGGAATTTCTGTAAAAGATTTAATCAATTTAAAGCTTTACTGCGTCAGCATGAAGCATGGATGACGTCAGGGGGCCTCTGACGGCTGGGTCCCACTGGTCATTGAGAGAGGGGGTTAATTCCTCTCTGTTAATTAAACAGAGTTTAATTAACTGGCCTGGGGCCCGCTATCAGTGGCTAAAGGGGGTCATTAGCGTGGTGCTTAGGTCCTAATGACCCTGGCGGCTGGCGGTTAGCCGCCGGTGACACTGGGCACGGCAGAGGGCTCGCCGGAGCTCGCTTTCGGCCACATCTTGGCACGGGGAGGCCACTGGGAGGTGCCCCGTGCACACCCGCATCCCGTAGAGCACGAGGAGGTCACGGGGGAGCTCCACGGCGACGACGTCTTCAACGGTGACGGCGGCCGGAGCCACTGGATCGACGAGCTCGTCGTCCAGGGCACGAGAAGAGCAACGGGGAGGGGGAAATCGATCGCAAGCTCACCCTAAACGCGTTGACAAGCTCGACGGGGCCGGAGGGAGCGAGACGATGGCGAATTCGGCGGCGGAAGCTTGCAGTTCCGGCGAGGAGAAGACGAAGGGGACGGCGTGCTCCGGGCTCCCGGGGTCGATTCCTCTAGCACGGAGAAGAAGACGACGGCGAGGAGTCTTCTGGACACGGCGGTGCGGCTAAACGGAGCCGTTGGCCGCGTGGGCTCAAGGTGGCCAGCGACAGAGAGCTACGGGCGGCGCCGAATACGGCGTGGGGAGAGGGGGAGGAGGTCCAGAGAGTGAGGGGAGAGGACGAGGGCGTCGCGGCGTGTTCCGTGGCGCCTAGAAGAGTCCAGGGGAGGCCTAGGTGGCTCGGCGGACGCGGGCATGCTTGCTACGGCGGCGAGCTGCCTGCTCTGTCGCCGGGAGGAAGAAGAAAAGGGAGGGCCAGGTGGGCTGGGCCGCTTCAGTTAGTTGGGCCCGAGGCCCAGGTAAGTGGGCTCGGTTTTCTTTTTTTTTCTCTGTGTTTTTGTTTTTGTTTTCCTTTTCTGTAATTTGTTTTGCCCCAAATAAAAATAGCAAGGCATTTTATAAAATCATGAAAACTTTTATGTGAGCTTATAACATAAATAGCTAACCACTCATAAGTTTTGGTGACTTTTGAAATTCAAACAATTTGAATTTAAATTCAAATTGGAGTTTAATTTAATTTCCAAGCCACTGTTTGAATATTAAAAAATTCCATGAGCATGGGATTGCTCCCAAACCATTTTTAAAATGATCAGCACCATTTATAGGAATTTTCCAAATGTTCAAATGATTTTTGGAAAAAGATTTTTATCTGGCCATTTGATTTAATTTCTCAGGGCTTTTCTTTTCCCCATTTTTGAATTTTCTTTTTGAATTTTTTGCATGATGCAAAGTAGCACTTGATCCTAGCACATACCTAACTTGGGGTTGTGACAACTCGCCCCCACTCAAAAGAATCTCGTCCCGAGATTTAGAAGTCTGCGGGAGGAAGGAGGGGTACTCGGCACGGAGACGGTCTTCTCTTTCCCACGTGGCTTGTTTCTCTGACTGATGAGACCACTGAACTTTCAGAAACTTGATCTTCTTTCGGCGAGTGACACGCTCTGCTGAATCAAGAACACGAATAGGGTATTCTCGATAAGAAAGGTCATCTTGGAGATCAAGCGTTTCATGGTCGACTTCGCGGATGGGGTCCTTGAAGCAACGCCTGAGTTGTGACACATGGAATACATCATGTACTCGGGAAAGGTGCGGGGGTAGTTCAAGTTGGTAGGCAACTTCTCCACGTTTAGTAAGAATGCGGAAAGGTCCGATGTAACGTGGGGCCAACTTTCCTTTGATACCGAATCGTTGGGTTCCCTTCAGAGGAGAAACCCGAAGGTAAGCCTTCTCATCCAGATTGTAGCTTTCCTTTCTATGATGACGATCATAGTAGCTTTTCTGACGAGACTGTGCGGCTTTCAAACGATCACGAACAATGCGAACTTGCTCTTCTGCTTCCTTGATCATATCCGGTCCAAAGAATTGTCTTTCACCGGTTTCTGACCAGTTTAAAGGTGTTCGACATCGTCGTCCATAAAGGAGTTCAAAAGGAGCCATGTTCAGACTAGATTGAAAACTATTGTTATAAGCAAATTCGGCGAATGGAAGAGATTTCTCCCAATTCTTTCCGAAAGAGATAACACAAGCTCTGAGCATGTCTTCAAGAATTTGGTTAACCCTTTCGACTTGACCGCTAGACTGAGGATGGAAAGCTGTACTAAAGGATAGATGAGTTCCCATAGCATTCTGAAAGCTTCCCCAGAATCTAGAGGTAGAAAGGCTACCACAATCAGAATTGATTTCCAAAGGAACACCGTGAAGAGACACAATTCTAGAGACGTACAAGTCCGCTAACTGACTAGCAGTTATAGACTCGCGAACCGGAAGGAAGTGAGCAACATTGGAAAGTCTATCTATGACAACGAAGATGGCATCGTTTCCTTTCTGGGTTTTTGGAAAGCCGGTGATGAAGTCCATACCGACTTTGTCCCATTTCCACTCTGGAATAGTCAAAGGTTGAAGTGTACCAGCAGGTCTTTGATGTTCTGCCTTAATTCGACGACAAACATCACATTCGGCAACAAATTGAGCAATGTCTCTCTTCATCCTAGTCCACCAAAATATCTGGCGTAGATCTCGGTACATTTTTGTGCTACCGGGATGAATCGAGAGGGGTGTGTCATGGGCTTCTTTGAGGATGAGTTGCCTTAGTTCCCTATTCTTAGGTACTACCAAACGATTTCCAAAGAATACCGTTCCTTTACTATCTGTGGAGAAACATTTAGCAACTCCGCTAGCAATGTTCTCCTTGATCCGGCGTACACCTCATGCACGTCTTTGGGCAACTATGATTTGATCCTCAAGGTTTGGTTTCGCCACCAAGTTGAAAAGAGATCCACGAGGAACAATCTCGAGATTAAGCTTTCGAAATTCCTCATGAAGAAGTGGTTGATACTGTTGTAACATGAGGTTGTTACAATACGACTTACGACTTAGTGCATCAGCCATGACATTGGCTTTGCCTGGGGTGTAAGAAATTCCTAAGTCATAATCTTTTATCAACTCAATCCAGCGTCTTTGCCTGAGATTAAGATCTGGCTGGGTGAAAATGTATTTGAGGCTTTGGTGGTCGGAATAGATCTCACAACGATTACCAAGGAGGTAATGTCGCCAAGTTGTTAGGGCATGAACTACGGCAGCGAGTTCAAGGTCATGGGTAGGATAGTTCTCTTCATGTGGCCGCAACTGGCGTGAAGCATAAGCTACCACATGTCGATCTTGCAGAAGTATGCATCCTAACCCTTGCCGTGATGCGTCACAAAAGATCTCGAAATCCTTTTTGGTGTCTGGAGGTGCAAGTACGGGTGCAGAAGTCAATCTTCTTTTTAGCTCTTGAAAGCTTTCCTCGCACTTGGAAGTCCATAGGAATTTCTTATCTTTCTTGAGGAGTTCAGTTAGAGGCTTTGCAACTTTGGAGAAGTTCTCAACGAAGCGACGGCAATAGCTGGCTAGGCCAAGAAAACTCCTAACTTGCTTAACCGATCCAGGTGGAGTCCAGTCAAGGACGGCCTGAACTCTCTCGGGATTGACAGCAATGCCTTTTGCAGAAATCACGTGGCCTAAGTAGGTCACTTCTGGTAGCCAAAATTCACAATTGGAGAATTTAGCATACATGTGATGCTCTCTAAGTTTCATCAATACCAGCCTTAGGTGTTCGGCATGTTCTTCTTCGTTCTTCGAGTATATAAGGATGCCATCGAGGTAAACCACGACGAACTGGTCCAAATACTCCATGAAGATCGAGTTCATCATCCGTGAGAAAGTGGCGGGGGCATTGGTTAAACCAAAGGACATGACGGTGTACTCGTAAAGACCATAACGAGTAGTAAAAGCCGTTTTGGGAATGTCCTCGTTTCGGATTTTGATTTGATGATAACCTAATCTCAAATCCATCTTGGAGAAGACAGAGGATCCTGCAAGTTGATCATAAAGATCATTGATCCTGGGCAGTGGGTACTTGTTCTTTATCATCGCTAGATTTAGCGGGCGATAGTCTACGCACATCCTTTCTGTTCCATCTTTCTTCGTTACGAACAGAACGGGGCAACCCCATTGTGATGAGCTAGGGCGGATGAAGCCTTTTTCCAACAAAGCTTCCAGTTGGGTTTTAAGCTCAGCTAACTCACGTGGGGCCATTTTTTATGGGCGTCTAGAAATTGGTGCGGTTCCTGGGGCAAGATCCACTATGAACTCTACACATCTGTCGGGTGGCATTCCCGGCAGCTCTTCAGGAAAGACATCCGGGAAGTCACGAACCACCGGAACATCTTCAAGGTCGGGAAGGGGAAGCACATTCAAAGAATGCACCTGGGTTCTTGTTCTTGGTGAGGAGTAAACTATTGTCTGGCCTGAAGGATGTGTAAGTCTAACTGACTTGGATTTACAATCAAGAAAAGCATGTTGTCTTGATAATCAATCCATACCAAGGATGACATCAATGTCTGAAGACTTGAGGGCTATGAGTGAAGCAAGGAATACTAAACCTTCAATTGCAATTTGATTACCATGGCTTACTCTATTAGTTTTCCATTTGGAACCAAGAGTTTGAATGATCATTGGGGTGAACATTTCATCAAAGGATACATCATGTCGAAGTGCATAACTCTCCGACATGAATGAGTGAGATGCTCCTGGGTCGAAAAGGACAGAAGTGGGAACAAAATTGACTGGGAGCGTACCAAGAATGACGTCAGAAGTACTATCAGTTTCCTCAGCTGAGATTTGGTTCACACGTCCAAGATTTTCTGAGATCGATGGCTTAGCGGTGGAAACCTTCGGGGTTGGCTTGGCACGAACAGTGGGTTTTCCTTTGGCATGGGGTGGAGCATTTTGGTTGACGGGGCACTCACGAGAATAGTGACCAGGCTGGCCACATCTGAAACAGGCTCCAAAGATAGTGCAGGGAGCTGGGTTGTTTGGTGGAGTTGGTGGACGAGGCGGCACAAGGGATGGCCTCGGTGGGTTGTTTTGGTGGATCAAACTGTTAGGAATCCAGATCATGCGCTTCTGAGGGCGTGAACTGGAAGAAGGGGCAAGCTCAAGAGCATGTTTGTGAGACTTCTCGAAAACTTCATTGCCATGCTCAGCTCTGAAGGATCTGTTGACTAAATCCTCAAAGGTGGCAAATTCGATGAGGTTGAGATCATGACGAAGGATGGGGCTAAGTCCCTTGCGGAACCTTGCCTGCTTTCTGGCATCGGTGGTGATCTCATCTTGGGCATAACGAGCAAGACGGTTGAATTCCCTCACATACTCATGAATGGACATCTCTCCTTGATTCAGATTGCAAAACTCTTCCTTCTTGCGCTCCATCAACTCATCCAGAATGTGGTACCCTCGAAAGGCAACACAGAACTCCTGCCAAGTCACTACGTGACCATCTGGCTGCATTGCAACATGGCTCTCCCACCATTGAAGAGCAGCACCTTCCAAGAAGTATACTGCGAAAATAACTCGGTCATCGGGAGAAACATGTGCAGTGTCAAGCTTACGCTCGATGGAACGGAGCTAATCATCAGCTTCAAGGGGCTCAGAAGAACATCGGAATACCGGTGGCTTGAGGAGGATGAATTCCTGAATGCTGACCACCACATTACGATGGTGGGCGGTATTCTGCTCGATGAGCTCCAGAAGGCGTGTTTGATCACGTCTATTCCGCTCGGCTTCCATCATGATTTCCGCCGCAGAAGGCGGGGTTGGAGGTTCATCATCATTTCGATTCCGATCACGGTCTCGATTCCGAAGAACAGCACTACGAGTTCCACCTGACATCCTGTGTGATAAAAATCAACAATCAGAACAGGTTGTACGATGGAGGCAAGGATAAAAGGATATGATTTCAGAAGGAGAAGACTATAATGCAAAGGCAATGATTCAAAGAAACACGGGATAATTCCGGCAGCATAACGGCTACACCGGGATGGAAAACAAGACAACCTCGAGGAGATTGGACAGAACTTCCTCAAGGAACTCGAAAAACGGAGACTCTGGACAACCACAACAATCCTACGGCTATAAGGAGGCAATCAACGAGATGTTCTATTCAGACATAGATGAGCCTAGTCCTATCATCCCGTAGAAAAGGTGAGGGTGACTCACAACTCAGATCGATGAGGGTAAGGAGAAAAAGAAGCCTTACGTTGTTCCCTTATATACCCAGAGTAACTATACAACTATAGAAGGCTAGACTTGACTTCGGCCAAGGCTGATAATCCTACAGTCAGCCCTGCTCTGATACCAAGTCTGTCGGGACCCGGGGTTAGCGTATGCAAGCCTCGCTACAACACAATCATATGGAGAGCCGAGAACCGTGGCCACTTGTCTAAACAGACAAGGCCAAGCACAGAACGTTCTCGGAAAGCATCGAACGTGAGGGGCATCCCATCCAGGCCGGATGATCAACTGAAATGGGTCCTCATCGTCCACACACAAGTCTAAATGATATGGGTGGTGAACTCCCATACTCATAGACAAGTCGCCTCAACCATACTATCGATTGTATTATAACCCTTACATAGACTTACTCCAGCCCGATCACTTAGTCGGGGTCTAGGGCGGGCTCGATCATACCTCAAAGTGTGTACGAGACAGAGTCTCGAACAATCGCATCGCGATGCCCCAAGCTGCGCACATCTAAGGGCCACTTGGTGTATAAAAGACCTCCAGCCAGATCACAACTAAGGTCTCGAAAACCCATACAAAGACATGCATGTCATAAACATACACGCAGCACACATGCCTTGTATGAACAGCAGGTATCATTGCAATTCTCTACAAAGTATACAACTTTATTAATAACTCTTACAGAGTGCACACAAAGATCACAAGCATGTGATCCAACATTACAACAGACATGCGGAAGCAAGTAGGTCTGAGTACAGACAAGTTTAACAGATGGCTTAGAGAAGCCTTATCTAAAAACAAGCCCTCCACGAGGGAACCAGTCGTCTGACTGGGACTACACTAGCTTGGTCTTGGTCTGAGTCTTCATTCTTCGAGGTTCGGGTAGAAGTCTCCATCGGGGTCAGTGGGTTCATCTAAAACATAGATTAAGCAAACGTGAGTACAAAATCGTACTCAGCAAGACTTACATATGAGCTATACTACTCATGCATATGTATCAAGGTAAAGGGAGGTGGGGTTTCACTTGCAGAAGTGCCAGCTTTGACTTGGCTAGTCCTGAACTACGAGTACCAGACTTGAGGTAAGAAGCGTACACGAGTCCACTACATCTCTTCAACCAATTACACAACTATGGTTACTTCCTCGACTTCCCCACGAGAAGCACACCATAGCACTCACGCTTATCTTGGTGTATTTTAGAAGTATCCAGTTCAAGTTGTCTAATAATCGAGCACAGCTCTCCAAGCAGTCCTTAACCGCGGACGCGGCTATTCGAATAGTTTTGTTAACCCTGCAGGGGTGTACCGCTACACACACACTCATCAGTTACCGCCTGGGAGTGGGACCCTTCAAGCGGGTACCGGCGAGGATGTTGCCACGACACTTCGCCCACAGCTCCGTTCTAGTCCAGAGAGTCGCCTATCTGAGGGGGATCCGTATGGAAGTCCGGCCGAGGTTCCAGTACAGCCTCAAACGATGTGTGCAGGGTCCCAAGCCGGGCTTGAAAAGCCGTTCATCCACTTCGCAGAACGTGCCACAGCCCTACCAGAACTCCGAACTACTGCGACTTCTGGGGTTCGAACGGGGTGAGGTACTAGGTCGAGAGGGGTCAGTGAGCCCAATGTGTGGTTGTACTCTTCTTCTTGGATTACCACACAAGAACTCGGGCTTAAGGCGGTGTTCAACGAGACAACCCACTGTGTACTCCTACACAGCCTCTCATCGTTCACCTTGTATTAGGGTAGATTCACCAACACATTTCACTTTCATCAACACCATGTTTATCCTCATCCCAACTCACATCATAAGCAACCTCATTGTACCACTAAGCATGCAATAAGCAGTAACAGTTGCAGGGGCCACATGAAATCAACCAACTCCTACATCTGCTAGGATTGTGGTTTTCTTGCTACTGTGACAAGATGATAGGTCATGCAAAGGATATGGGTTCAACTATGCGATAGAAACGTTATCATGGTGATCATCCTAAACAATGCATAAGCGAGACATGAGAGGAAAGTGGGATTTTATCGACATGATCAATGGGGGTTTGCTTGCCTTGCTGACGAGGTTTAGTCACGGGGTCTTCAACGAAGGGGGTGATCTCGGATCCCGGCTCCACTTCTATCAGCAACACAACAATCATAGGATCAACATAATGTACAATGCACAATCACATGAATAATATTGAAATGGTAATGTTCATGGTACTGATGTGTTGAGCATTCCATTTAAAAGGAGTATATTGCATTTGAAATGCAAATTCAAACTCCATTTGATTTATCGATGAATTTCAGATGCATTTGAATGCATGAAAGTTCATTTGAAAATGTTGATCATGAAGTGATGTGGTATAGTTGAAGTAATGTCTCTGATGTGTGGATGAATTCATTGGAATTAAGGATGTTGCAAAATCATTTGCAAAATCACTCCAAATTTGAATTTGAAAAGGATTCATATGCATGTTTTCTACTGTTCACCCATTTTAAAATGGTCAAACATGAAAACAAATTGCATATTCAAAATCCTTGTATTTTTCTGATAATTTTAGACATATTATTTGTCCAATTTGGAGTTAAAATGAATTATTTATGAATTTCCAAAGTTTATTGCATTTTCTGGAATTTCTGTAAAAGATTTAATCAATTTGAAGCTTTACTGCGTCAGCATGAAACATGGATGACGTCAGGGGGCCTCTGACGGCTGGGTCCCACTGGTTAGTGAGAGAGGGGGTTAATTCCTCTCTGTTAATTAAACAGAGTTTAATTAACTGGCCTGGGGCCCGCTGTCAGTGGCTAAAGGGGGTAATTAGCGCGGTGCTTAGGTCCTAATGACCCTGGCGGCCGGCGGTTAGCCGCCGGTGACACTGGGCACGGCGGAGGGCTCGCCGGAGCTCGCTTCCGGCCACATCTTGGCACGGGGAGGCCACTGGGAGGTGCCCCGTGCACACCCGCATCCCGTAGAGCACGAGGGGGTCACGGGGGAGCTCCACGGCGACGACGTCTTCAACGGTGGCGGCGGCCGGAGCCACTGGATCGACGAGCTCGTCGTCCAGGGCACGAGAAGAGAAACGGGGAGGGGGAAATCGATCGCAAGCTCACCCTAAACGCGTTGACAAACTCGACGGGGCCGGAGGGAGAGAGACGGTGGCGAATTCGGCGGCGGAAGCTTGCGGTTCCGGCGAGGAGAAGACGAAGGGGACGGCGTGCTCCGGGCTCCCGGGGTCGATTCCTCTGGCCCGGAGAAGAAGACGACGGCGAGGAGTCTTCTGGACACGGCGGTGCGGCTAAACGGAGCCGTTGGCCGCGTGGGCTCAAGGTGGCCAGCGACAGCGAGCTACGGGCGGCGCCGAATACGGCGTGGGGAGAGGTGGAGGAGGTCCAGAGAGTGAGGGGAGAGGACGAGGGCGTCGCGGCGTGTTCCGTGGCGCCTACAAGAGTCCAGGGGAGGCCTAGGTGGCTCGGCGGACGCGGGCATGCTTGCCACGGCGGCGAGCTGCCTGCTCTGTCGCCGGGAGGAAGAAGACAAGGGAGGGCCAGGTGGGCTGGGCCGCTTCAGTTAGTTGTGCCCGAGGCCCAGGTAAGTGGGCTCGGTTTTCTTTTTCTTTTTCTCTGTGTTTTTGTTTCTGTTTTCCTTTTCTATTATTTGTTTTGCCCCAAATAAAAATAGCAAGGCATTTTATAAAATCATGAAAACTTTTATGTGGGCTTATAACATAAATAGCTAACCACTCATAAGTTTTGGTGACTTTTGAAATTCAAACAATTTGAATTTAAATTCAAATTGGAGTTTAATTTAATTTCCAAGCCACTGTTTGAATATTAGAAAATTCCATGAGCATGGGATTGCTCCCAAACCATTTTTAAAATGATCAGCACCATTTATAGGAATTTTGCAAATGTTCAAATGATTTTTGGAAAAAGATTTTTATCTGGCCATTTGATTTAATTTCTCAGGGCTTTTCTTTTCCCCATTTTTTAATTTTCTTTTTGAATTTTTGGCATGATGCAAAGTAGCACTTGATCCTAGCACATACCTAACTTGGGGTTGTGACAACTTTGTGAAGGATGTGTTATTTATAAGTGTCCTTTGCTCCTGAAAATTTTTGTGCAAGCTATCACGGTCATATAAGTAGACTATGCCAAATTTAAGCTCCATTTGCTTAGCCAAAATCCCTCACCAAATTCCCAAAGTTTCTGTCCAGAAGGGATCATTGTGAAGCAAGTGCTAGCTAGGGAATTGAATTGCTGTGAAACTTTTCCCGCATGTGACCACATTCCAATAACTAACATCTACCAAATTTCAGCCAAATCCATCAAGCCAATGTGGGGATAGCTGCACCAATGCAATTCTGGACAAAATGGAGGTTTACAAAGGAGGTGCATTGATTTCTTGACCAAATGATATGCAACTTCATAGATATGTTGTCCTTACAAACACAAGACAGTGTGACAATATTTCTACCACACACTCGTCACCATATGATCTCATCTTCTTCCCCAAGTTTGCTGCAGCAACATGTTCTTTGCTTGACAGATCACACCAAGCCTCATGTTTACCATTGTATGCCACAGTTGTGACCAGTGGTGAGTGGACTACACACTAGACATGGTTGGACACGCCTAGTCCCCTCCATGGCACTGGTGCACGCGGTGGCCATGCCCATGGCGTGCTCTGGGCGTGCCCTGGGCCACTGGATGTGTCGGGGCCGGTCTTGCAACTTGCCCTTGGCGCCTAGCTCGTGTCCCTTGTGCCCTACAACTCCACTCCATCCACATGTCCCTCTCCCAAAGCCTCCCCTCGACGGAATCTGTCACCGTCCAAGGCCGCTATGTGGGACCCGAGCACAGTGGGCCGATGTGGAGAATCTCACCATTAAAGACGTCTAGAGGTCGTTCGCCCACCGCAGTCATTGCGTGAGCTCTCACGTCGCATCAGAACCACCTCAAACCCGCCATCGCGACGCCCAGCTCACCCCAAGCTTGTCTGCATCTCCATGGCAATTCTATCCATGGGAATCGCGCCCCAGCTACAAATTGAGCTCGCCCCGCCTTTTTGCTCGTCACCAGCAGCCCCTCCCACTCCTAATCGACATCCAGTGCAGAGCATTGACGCCTGGGAGGTCTCCTTCCCCACCTCCAGTCAGAGCGCCGCCGCTCGGCCACCACCGCCTCCAGCCCTCACCAGAGCCTCTCCAGCCAAAGCACTGCCACCATTGAACTCCACTCACCTCTATGGTTCATCCCCAGCCTCCCACCAAGCGAATCGTTGTCGGAATTGACGTCGCCGTCGAAGCCCCGTAGCCCTGATCCGCCGAGAGGACCGTGGCCTCGCCGTCCGGCCACCTCCCGGCAAAACATGGGTACGGGATTGCTTGTCGTCCTTTTCCCGTTCCATACCCGGAGACCCCGAGCCCCTCCGAGCCCTACTCGTCGTCGTCTAGCCGCCGGTGAACCCCGTCGTCCTCTGTCTCTCTCTCTCCTTTCAACCCTGACAGCCCTTTCCCACTCGCCAGTCTCTCCTCCACGCCCGAATTGTTTTCGAAGTGGAGGCATAATCCCAGTTTACGCCTTCGACGTGTGATAGCTTCTCGCCCCTCGTTGGTTACCCCAAGTGGAAGGTTGAGATGTAGCCTAACAGCAAGTTTCCCTTAGAGAAGATATCGAGGTTTATGTCTCCGGCGGACTCCGAATTCTGCAAGTAGGTGTCAAAGGCGCCAGATATTAAGTTGCCGGATGAGACAAGTTGTAACAGCCCGGGATTTTCACCCAAATTAGAAAAAATTGTTTGTTGCTTTATTTTGTTGATTGCTAGAATTGTTTGTAGTATTTTTCTTTGCCGATTTATTAATTGGTGAATATTTCCCCCTATTTCTTGTATCGGATGTGAGACCGACCCTTTCCCACCTTGGCACACGACCTTTGCGATATCGGGGTTTTCACCCGAGCACTGTCGCAACTGGCACAGGACCAGCCATCGCCATCGGAACGAAAATCCCGTTCAATAATTAAATGGATTATTTTATTGGGCGCCGGAAAAATGTTCTCGGATCAGTATCGAAGTGAGGTAGAACTGACGGGCTTGACGCACTGACGGGGATCAACCCCGGCAAATCCCATGGTCAGGGACCCTGGGTTAGTCATGAGAGGCACAGGTTGGACGATAGCTCGTCGGCAAACAAGGAGGCTCGCTCCTGCTCGATATTATTGATTGGGGAGATGCGATTACAGTGGAGGTCAAGGCTGGAGTGCTCAAGGCTAGGGTTACAAGTAAGATTCGATGCCTTTGGCGTCACCCCTCCTAGCCCTTATATACTGGGCTAGGTCTCGGGGAGTTCATCTACGTGTACAGGTAAACTTTCCTAACCCTAGCTTGCTCCGTACGGCAGGTCTTCGCACCTTCCTTGTGAGTCGAGGACTCCTACGTCGGTGCCAACTAGCGGGACGGGGCCGTATCTTCATGGGCCTTCTGCCTTCATGGACACCAGGTAGGCTCATCTGTAGGAGTCGTGGGGTCACCCCCTCGTCAGTAGCCCCCGAGTGCCTGGGGGACTCGAAGAGTCGCGCAGGGACTCGAGTACATTCATTTGTCGTTCATTGATATGCACGGTTTATCCTTGGGTCGCTGGCAGTCTGGTGGTCATGACAAAACCTGTTTCGAGGGATGCTAAGCTGAAAGGGCCCAAGGAGTCGACGGATCGAGCCTTGGTGAATTGCGCTAGGGCAAATACCACAGTAGCCCAATCAAGCCCACGTCCCTCGACGTGAGCTTGGAACACTGGTGTCGAGAAAAAGTCCGGCCGCTTCAGGTCTTACGGTGTTCATTTGCCGCCAGTAATGTGTGTAGCCTAAGGCGCGCCTGCCCGTCTTATCTATCATGCTCTGCGCATGGGAAAGGTTGGGAGTGAAATCGCTCTTCGGCAAGTCCCAGCCCGGCCGTACTTCCCAGCGGGGTCTTACCTACACGCTAATCTTGCGTGGCTTCTGGGCACAGTGTATCGTGTTCCAGGAATGTGTGTTTTTGAGGCGCGGAGCCTTTTTAGCATTGCACCCGCTTGGAACAGAACATCAAGCGAGCTGTTCACTCATTCAGCCGAGGAGCTTTGTTTCGAGTTCTCAGTCGGGGATTTTTTGCGAGTAATCACTCGAATGCCATTTTCAGCTCTTGAGGTGAGGGAGCACCCGAGACTCGTAGCGCCGTAAGGTCCGGGCGAGTGATTTGTTTGTCTTTGCGTCGGGTTGAGGGAGCACCCGAGACTGTCATTGGTGCGAGTGTTCACTCGAGCACGTGGTTGGCCTTTAGGTGAGGGAGCAGCCGGGACTCTTATGATGTACGCTCCCGATGGGAGTAAGATGTTTTTCTTCCTTGGGGAAAAGATCTGAAAGATGGAATCTCTGGGCCTTGATGTCTGTTTGGATTTTCTTCGCTGCTTGTCAGGGATAACGATGCCTCTGTTTGATGGCTGTCAGGGATGCTCTGCCAGTGAACCGTCACGTCTTCGTGACCGGTTGTAATAATGGTCATTGTGGCGTGCGGCAGGCGTCGGTTGAGTTTCCCATGCGTGCGTTGGAAACGCGAGCGCGCTGACGCGCCCTGCGTACAGTGCTTCCTGTGGGAAAGCATCTTCGTCTTGGAGTTCGAGACGGCTGGGTCGTTTGGTCTTTGAATTAATTGTTGCTGTCGTCTTGGCTTCTCTGTGCTTCGAGGATTTTTGTTCTATAAATGGGCCTTTCTCTTCTACGCTTCTATCCAACTTGCTTCTTCACCTCTTTCTTCATCTCTCCTTCAGCTCATGGTTCCTAGGCGAGGTGTTGGCCGTTGCCGTGGTCGTTGTGGCCGTGGTGGCCGCACACCACGCTCATGTCGTGGAGGTCGTCATGGTGCGGTGCCAGTGCCTTCCTCCTCTCCCTTGGAGGAGGGATTCTGGCGCTATGATTTTATTTTGCGCGTTCGTGGCCAAAGTGCCAATCGCATCCTTCTTCCCTCTGATTTTTCTGCCATTGTCTCTGAACGTGGCTTGGATGGCCTGCTTCTGCACCTTCAGGGGAGCTGTCGATCTCCTTCTTATGTCGAGTTGGAGGTTGATAGTTCTCGCTTGATTTTTCTTGGCTTTGGTTGGGGTTTGTTTGCTCGGCGGTTGAATTTGCGAGATGGAGACATGCTTATCTATCGCTTTGACGGTGAGAGCACTGTCATTGTCCGCACATTCGATCCGAGTGGCAATAGCATGGATCCGCATGGGTAGGAGTCGAGCAGCGACAGCTCCATGAAGTCGAGGAGTCCTTCGCCTGCGTCTTCGACTGCTTAATCCTCCGGGGGTTCTTCTGGTGGTGGTGGCGAGCCGTCTTCAACTGCTTCCTCCTCTGCCTCTGAAGAAGACCTCGATGTCAAGCCACTGGTTAAACGAGCGCGGCAGACGACCTTGTAGAACTGGAGGCGTCAGCGTCATCTTCGCCGGCAGCTTGGGTGGAGCTGGAGAAGAAGCTAGAGGAGTAGGAGAAGAAGCTGGTGGAGCAGCGTCTCCAATGACTCCTGCAAATAAGTCGAGCTTCACCTTTTGTTATGTCATTGACATCATGAGCCTGCTGCTTCGACTCCTACTTTGTCTGTGATGATGCTCTTGTACTAGAGTAGATTACCCCTCATGGGCACACATGTAGAAGTCATAGTTCCTTGGGTGATTTCCTCTTGTAACAGGAGCTGCCTTCTATCCAAATGTAGTTGAGTCCTTTTGCACTGAAGATGATCCTTGTGATGTAAATTGTGCTTTATCCTTTGCAATAGAGTTTATGTTTGAGCCTCTTTGCCATCGAAAAAAACTGTGTTCAAGTCCTTGGTGATTAGGAGTTGTCTTTGATTTCCTTTGGAACTGAGAGTTGTGTTTGAGTTTTTTGCGGCCGAGAACTGTCTTCAAGTCTGTCCGATACTTTGAACTATAGATTCTATCGGGTGCGCGACAGCGCTCCCGATGGGAGTAGCCCCCGAGTCTTTAGGTGATCGTTGGCGATTAGGTGAAGACTAAAAGAACTTGTGCTTCCTCCAAGGTCTCTTCAAAAGTATTTGGATACCATTGGAGTGTTGATAGTCGTCTCTCGGGTGTGGTTTGTACTCGAGGCCTCGAGTGCTTCATGAAGAATATCGCGTAGGCGGTAGTGTTGCTTGGGGGGGGGGGGGTTGCTCTTGAGCCCCCGAGTGCTTCAATTAAGATCGCGCAGGCGATAAAGTTGTTCGGGGGGAGTTTCCTCATCGACCCCCAAGTGTGTTAATTAAGGTCGCGAGTGCGATAGCAGTCGTTCAGGGGGGAGTTTCCTCTTCAGCCCCCGAGTCTTTTGATTAAGATCGCAAGTGCGATAGCAGTTTCTCGGGGGGAGGGGAGTTTCCTCTTCAGCCCCCGAGTTTTTTGATTAAGATCGCGAGTGCGATAGCAGTTGCTCGGGGGGGGGGGGGAGTTTCCTCTTCAGCCCCTGAGTGCTTCGATTAAGATCGCGGGTGCGATAGCAGTTGCTTGGGGGGAGTTTCCTCTTCAGCCCCCGAGTGCTTTGAGTAAGATCATGGGTGCGATAGCAGTTGCTCGGGGGGAGTTTCCTCTTCAGCCCCCGAGTGATTTGAGTAAGATCGCGGGTGCGATAGCAGTTGCTTGGGGGGGAGTTTCCTCTTCAGCCCCCGAGTGCTTTGAGATGGCAGTGTTTGGGCAACACTTATTTTATTGTTGTCAAGCGATTTACATGAGTTGCCATTCATGTCCGACCGATAGGGGCTATGGATAGAATAGTCGCAAGTTTGCTACGTTCCATGGGTTTCCCATGTCCTCGTCTGTCTTTGGGTTCTTCAGTCTGTAGGCGCCGCCTCCGATGACTTCTGAGATTATGAATGGTCCTTCCCATTGAGGGGCAAGTTTGTGGACCTTCTCTTGTATTAGTCGTAGGACGAGGTCACCTTTGTTGAAGGTTCTGGTGCGCAGTCGACTGCTTTGGTAGGTACGCAATTTGTCTTGGTACCCTTCTGATTTTGCCAGGGCTGTGTCTCTTGCTTCGTCAGCCGTATCTTTGTCGTCTTGTAATGCTTCTTCTGCTTCTTCTTCCTCGTATCCGGTGACCCGGGGTGCTCCGAACTTGAGGTCATGCGGTAGGACTGCCTCTGCCCCGTACACCATTAAGAAGGGTGTGTATTGGGTCGCAGTGTTTGGCGTGGTTCGTAAGCTCCATAGAACCGCGGGGAGTTCTTCTACCCAGTTACCGGAGGCTTGCTCGAGTGGTGCGAGGAGCCGTTTCTTGATTCCTCCACAGACAAGGAAGTTTTCTTTTTCCACCTGGCCGTTGGACTGCGGGTGCGCGACTGATACATAATTGATTTTGATGCCCAGTTCTTCGCAGAAGTTCTGAAATTCTGCGGCTGTGAAGTTCGTGCCGTTGTCCGTGATGATGTTGTGTGGCACTCCGAATCTCAAGATGATCGATTTGATGAAGTTGACAGCCGTGAGAGATGTAGAGCTGGTGATGGCATTGCTTCGATCCACTTAGTGAACTTGTCGACTGCAACAAGCAGGTGTGTTCTTCCGCCCTTTGATGATTTCTTTAGTGGACCCACCATGTCGAGTCCCCAGGTGGCGAACGACCAGGATAGTGGTATGGTCTTGAGCTCTGATGCGGGAGCGTGTGGCCTGTTGGCGAATTTTTGACAAGCGATGCAACGTCGCACGATTTCCTCTGCGTTTTTCATGTCTATGGGCTAGTAGAATCCAACTCGGAATGCTTTGGACACGAGCACTCGACTGCTCGCGTGGTGCCTGCAGGTGCCTTCGTGGATTTCTAGCAATAGGGCTTTGCCGTCCTCTTCGTCAATGCACCTTTGGAGTATCTGGGTGATACTGCGCTTGTATAGTTGTCTGTTGATCACAGTGAATGCCTTGGATCGTCGGCTGATGCATCGTGATTCGGCCACGTATTGTGGTAGCGGGCCTTCGATTAGGAATCGGAGGAACGGTTTAGTCCAGACAGGTCCTTCGAACTCCGTCGGGGCTGTGCTGTTGGATGCACTGGTGCTTGTTTCTTCTGATGGTGTTGCCGCTGCCACCTGTGTTATTTCTGGTGCGTCTTCGCCGTCCACTATCGCTTCGGGTGTTGCTGCCTGCGCCTTGATGGATCTCCTGTTGATGCTTTCGAGAAAAACGCCAGGTGGGACAGGCGCCCGGGTCGAGCCGATGTTCGCGAGTTCGTCAGCTTCTGTGTTGTTGTCCCTGGTGATGTAGTAGAGCTCGCAACCTTCGAAATTTCCTTCGAGTTCGTTGTAGAGCTTTTGGTAGGCTGCCATGTTGTCGGCTATTGCGTTGCAGTTTCTCATCGTCTTCTGGACTACGAGATTGGAGTCCCCGTAAATTATGAGGCGAGTGGCTCCGCATGTTTTGGCCATGCGCATGCCATGTAGGAGTGCCTCGTATTCTGCTTCGTTGTTGGAGGCGTGACTGAAATTAATCTGGAGGACGTATTTCAGTTTTGTTACTTTGGGGGAAATGAGTACAACTCCTGCTCCAGCTCCTTTTTTTCTCTTGGACCCATCGAAGAACATTAACCATGAGCTTGATAGGTCTGGGGGGGGCTGGTGTTTGAACCTCCGTCCACTCAACAAGAAAATCTGGGAGTACTTGGGCTTTGATGGCTGTTGGGTGCTTGTACTGCAAATCTCGTGGGCTGAGCTCGATGTTCCACTCGGCGACTCGCCCGGTTGCTCCAGGGTTGTTTAGTATGTCAGCGAGTGGTGCGCTGCTCACGATTGTTATAGGGTGCTCGTCGAAGTATTGCGACACCTTTCTTGAAGTTATGACGATGGCTCGTAGTAGTTTCTGATAGTGCGGGTACCGCTGCTGGGATTTGGTCAGGAGCATGCTGAGGTAGTAGATTGGTCTCTGAATGCTCTGGACCTTGCCTTCTTCTGCGCGTTCGACAACGAGCGCCGTGCTTACTACACTGTTGCGTGCTGCCATGTAGAGGTATAGCTTCTCTCGTTCCTTGGGTACCGCCAAGATTGGTGGAGTTGAGAGTGTCTTTTTCACTTGAATTTCTTTCCTCTGTCCACTTGAATTTCTTTCCTTTCCTGAGAAGTTGATAGAAAGGCAGCGTGCGTTCTCCAAGCCTGCTGATGAAGCGGCTGATAGCTGCGAGTTTTCCGGTGAGCTGCTGCACTCCTTTGACGTCGGTTGGTTCTTGCATGCGGGTGATGGCTTGGACTTTCTCGGGATTTGCCTCGATTCCTCGGGCAGAGACCATGTAGCCCAGAAGTTTTCCCGCCGGTACGCCGAATGCGCACTTCTTTGGGTTAAGTTTGATTCTGTATTTGTTGAGCGCTGCGAAGGTTTCGCGCAGGTCGTCGAGTAGTGTGGATGCTTTGTAGGTCTTGATGACGATGTCGTCCACATAGACTTGTACGTTTCTTCCTATTTTCTCCTTTAGGAAGGCCTTCATCATTCGTTGGTAAGTGGCGCCTACGTTTTTGAGCCCGAAGGGCATGGTCCTGTAGCAAAATACTCCATAGGGGGTGATGAACGATGTGTGCTCTTCGTCTTCTTCCTTCATCCTGATCTGGTTGTATCCTGAGTAAGCGTCCAGAAAGGAGAGTAGGTCGCACCCTGCTGTTGAGTCGATTATCTGATCGATTCTAGGCAGGGGGGAAGTGATCCATCGGGCAATGTTTGTTGACTGGTTCGTAGTCGACGCACATGCGCAGCACGGTCGTGTCTTTCTTTGGCACCAACACTGGGTTTGCTATCCAGGTGGCCTTCTTCGTTTCTCGGATGAACTGAGCGTCGAGTTACCGGTTGACTTCCTCTCTGATTGCTCTGCGCTTGGGCTCCGAGAATCGTCTCAGCGCTTGCTTCAGTGGCCTCGTGTTTGGCTTGATGCGTAGGGCGTGTTCCGCGAATTCGCGTGGTATCCCAGGCATGTCGGCTGGGCACCAGGCGAATATTTCCCACTCGTCTCGGAGGAAGGCGACGAGAGCTGCTGCCTTCTCCTCTGGTAGTTGGGCATACACGCGGACTGTTTTGTCCGGGTCCGTCGGGTACACTTGGTAAGTGACTGTGTCGATGTCGATGCTGAAGTCGCGTCCGTATTCCCTGGATTCGCTTCGGTTCACCAATGGGAAGGTGCTCTTTTCCGTCACCATGGCTATTTCTCTGAGTTCCTGTTTGGCTCCGAATGTGTCGGAGATCCTGTGGAATTCGCGATCACATTGATCTGATTTGATGAAGCTTTCGATGATCGTGAGGACTCCCGATGATCCTGGCATGTTGAGCTTGAGGTAGGCGTAGTGTGGAACCGCCATGAATTGCGCGAATGTTGGCCGTCCCAATATGGCGTGATACTGTGATTGCCAGTCGAGTGCCTCGAACTCGAGGACGTGCTTTGCGAAGTTACGACGGTTGCCAAAGACGACTTCGAGTTCGATGACTCCGAGAGATGTGGCTGCTTCTCCTGGGACTACCCCGTGCAACTCGGTGCTTGATTTTCTCCATACTGATCGTGGGATCAGCATATTTTGCAGGGTGCTGGCGAAGATGATGTTCATGCTGCTACCTCCGTCCATGAAGATCCGGTCCATGTCGTATCCTCCGATTTGTGCATCTAGCACTAAGGGTGCATGCCCCGGTCTTGGAAATGCGGGTGGATGGTCGTCCTGTGAGAACGTGATGCTGGTCTCCGTTCCATGTAGCAGGTAGACGTCGACTGTGTTTATGCTCTCAGCTTCTCTAGCCTGCAGGGTTTGGGCGTCGCGTTGTGTTTCCGGTATCCTTCCTTCTTGGATCATGAGCACATGTGCTCGCGATGGGCTGTGACGTTCTCCCGGGCTTGAGGTCGGCGCTTGCTCGGGTCGTTGGTTGCGTCTGTCTTCTTTCTGTTTCTCCTTCTTGAGGTCGTCGACTAGCTCGTTGAACAGACGGCAGTGTCTCAAAGTGTGACTTGACCTGACGCGTCCCCAGTCATCCTCGAAGTTGTGGATCATGCAGGGTCCTGCTAGCTGTTCTCTGGCCGTGAGTTTGCTAGATCCGGCGTGCCTCTTCCTTCTTGAGATTCTGAAGATCTGCTCGTGATCCTCCGGGTGCTCGTGGAAGCGAGGATCGGTTTCGATTCCTCGACTCATGTCTTGGTTCTTGATGAGGTTGGCAAATTCATCCGGCCTCCGATCTGGGTCATAGTATTCGCCAACAGGTGTCTCGGAGTCGCTGTCTTGGTTGGCGGCGGGTTCCCGAGCGCGCCTTTTGGGTCGTCGATTCCTTCTGCCTTGGCGGTGGTTTTGCTGATCGTTAGATTCAATCTCGTAGTCGTCGTCTTGATGTGCGGCGGGTGCCCGGGCGGTGGAGGGTTGCCGGAAGATTTGCGAGTCCTCGCTGCGTGTCGCAGTTCGTCGAGTGGGATTCCTTCGTAAAGGTCCCTCGCCGTTCTGCTGGGTCGTCGACTCCTTCGGCGTTGGCGCTGTACTTGGCCGTTACCGTAGTATCGGTCCTGGCGTGACTGCAACTCGAGTGGTCTTGAAGGGGTGGCGAAGATGTCCGCCGTGATCTTGAATCCTTCGGTCGGGTTCTTGCCCTCGAGTTGTGGCTTGCTGAAGACGGGACCGCCGAGATCGTGATCCCAACCTGCGTAGTTCCCACAAACGGCGCCAATTGACGGGGATCAACCCTGGCAAATCCCATGGTCAGGGACCCTGGGTTAGTCATGAGAGGCACAGGTTGGACGATAGCTCGTCGGCAAACAAGGAGGCTCGCTCCTGCTCGATATTATTGATTGGGGAGATGCGATTACAGTGGAGGCCAAGGCTGGAGCGCTCAAGGCTAGGGTTACAAGTAAGATTCGATGCCTTTGGCGTCACCCCTCCTAGCCCTTATATACCGGCTAGGTCTCGGGGAGTTCATCTACGTGTACAGGTAAACTTTCCTAACCCTAGCTTGCTCCGTACGGCAGGTCTTCGCACATTCCTTGTGAGTCGAGGACTCCTACGTCGGTGCCAACTAGCGGGCCGGGGCCGTATCTTCATGGGCCTTATGCCTTCATGGACACTAGGTAGGCTCATCTGTAGGAGTCGTGGGGTCACCCCTCGTCACGCGCTGAGCGCGTGGTTCAAGATTTCATCCAAATCAGAGGTCGTATGGACTCCCGGCGGTCAGAAACGGGGAGTACCGGACGCTCGCGAGAGAGACCAGGGACGTTTGCGTAAACTTTCCACCTAGGCCAGCCTATATATAGACCACCACACTCCCCTAGCCCATCTACAGTTTCCCCTAACAAAAATTGCAGCCACCCCCTCCTATATCCCAAAAATTCAGCCCCCAAGTCCCTCTCCCCCGACACCCTAGCCTCTACCCCAATATGGATCATTAGATCCAGATCGGAGGGCTCCCGGAGCCTCCACGTCGCCCCCTCCACAGCCAGACCCGATTCGGGGCCCGCAGGGCCTCCCCAGCCCGCCACGGCGCCGACCGGGCCCGATCTGGCGCCCGAGCCGACGCCGCCCATGGAGGTGCGCCGCCACGCCGCCTCCGGCTAGCCGTCGCGACCGCCAGCCTCCACGAGCCGCCGCTCCGCTTAGGTCGCCTCCCCCGCACCCTCTCCTTCCCTCTTCTCCTACTCACCCCGCTTCCACTCTGCGAAGGAGCCCTTCGGCCGCCGTCATGGCCAGCAACGGATCCGCGCCGCCGCGCACCATGGCTCAGCCTGCAGCGCCCCAAGACCTGCATCAGCGTCGCCCTCATCCACCGGAATCCGGCCAGCGACCGGATCCGCTGCACACTGTCGTGCGCCATGCGCCGCCCCTCGCCGGAGGAACGTCGGCAACCGCCTCCGCCGCCGCCCCTAGACGGGATCAGGAGGATCCGATCCAGCCCGCCCGCTCGCCCTGTGGGCTGCGCCACCCATTGGCCCAGCTGGCCCACTCGCCTCATCCGCGGCCTTCCAACCAGAAGCCCTCGCCCACGCTATCCCTCGCCCAGGGCGAGGAGCCACTATCTCGCGACAGCTCCCCCGAGCTGGGCCTTGGCCCGCTGTGGTGAGCGTCCAGCCCCCCCCCTTTTTCCTTTTTGTTGTCCTGTTGTTGGGCTTGGCCCATAGATCTAATGCTCTTGCTTGCTAATAAAAATAATAAAATATTGTTTAGGGCAAAACAGTACCAACCGTTATAATTTCGTGGGGTAAATAGTGATATGCATGTTTAGGAGTTTACCCCACTTAAACTGACTAGTTTAGATAGCTTACTTATGCTTCACCTCTTGCCATGATTGTGTGATATGCCATGCTTGAGTGAGATGCCATGTTAACAATGTTTGCTCATGTTGTGTAGCTAAACAACTTGAACCATTCTAAATGTGTTGTACCATCGTGTGTGATGAATACTCCACTTAACCTGTTAGTAACCGCTCTCAGCGATAGATGCGATATTGAAGTGTGTTGCCTTGTGTTGCCTTCTTGTTGTTTCTTGCTTGTGATTGCCTCGTAGTAATAGATGTTTGCTCATTGATTGCTTTTCCAGTGTTTCCTTCTTGTGTGTTTCCGCGGGAACTCTCAAAGACGTTGCGAGTTTGCGATCGACTACACCTTCAGCTTCGTCGTCTCATCAGGTAAGGGGGAGCATATATCATGCTTATAACTTTCAGCTCACTCACGCCTAGGTGTAGGATAGAACGATTGCTTGATCCTACAACTCATATTCATGCCTCTCAAATAAACCCAAATAGCCATGTCCTCCACATCCCAGCAAACCTTGTTCGGCTATGTTACTATTTCTTGCTGCTCAGCCATTGCTTAGTATGCATGCAAGGATGCTATCAACTGTTATCCTATTACTCTTTGGTTTGGGCCATCACATTATTATATTGTTGTGGATGATATGATTATTATAATGTTGACTATATTCGACGAAGGATGGAACGTCTAGGCTATCCTGCCCCGACGCTTCGTTCCATTCGAGTCACCTAGGATCCGAGTTCCGGGTATTGGTTCTAAGACTAAGCGTGCCTAACCGCGTGTGGGATTTTATGGGTGATACGCAAGAGAGGATAATTGCTTCTCGCCCTTCGTTGGTTACGCCAAGTGGAAGGTGAGATGCAGCGTAGCGGTAAGTTTCCCTCGGTGAAGATACCGAGGTTGAGATCGACTAGTAGGACTCTGATAGTGATAAGTAGGTGGTGAAGTGAACAATGGAGCCATTCACAACTCAGGGTTGCTTACTTCACCTGGACCAGCACACAGACACAAATAACTTTGCTCCCAACGAAGTTAAGAGAGGTTGTCAATCTCTTCGGTCTGTTGTTTCCGAAGGATCAAAAACACAAGGGATAATGATAATGATAGCAACTGAAGGTAAAAGCAGAAAAGTAAATAAGCGTGTAAACAGTTATGAGAATATGGACCGGGGTCCCGTGATGTTCACTAGTGATGTATCTCTCCCAAAAGACGATAAAACTGCTATGCGAGGTAAAAAAATTACAGAAGGTAAATTAACAGGATTATAAACGCACCGAAATCCAAATGCATCTACTACTAATCATCAACCTTGAGATATCTATCCAGAACATCTCGCTGGTATTAAGTTGCGAGCCCCACCCAAAGTTTAAACCCAAAGCAACAAACAACTGCATTAAAAAGCACTTTGCGTAAAGTAAACAATCCTTGCAACCGCAGTTACAAGCACCGTTGTTTTCCCCGTTGTGGCAACATCACATCCCCTAGACTCATGTTTCTGTCACTCAAGCGTGTCATCAGGGGACATGAACCCACAATCGAGCATAACGTTCCCTCTTGGAATTACTACCTACTACTTGGCCAAAGCAATAAACAGCAACGGAGAACATGCAAGAATTACTTAGGAACAAAAATATAAAAGATAAGAACCAAATATATTACTCTATCACAATCTGAACATAATCTCATAATCCATCAAATCCCATCAAACTCAGCATAGCAATAGCATAAAGATTACATATGTGCCTCGATCATGTAGGGCAGCTCACGAGGTCTAAACCATGAAGAACAAAGAGGGGAGGAGAACATCACATAGCTACTGATCACGGACCATGTTCCAAAGGAAACTACTCATGGAACATCCGGGAAGCGTCCATGGTGAAGGGGAAGCTCCCGGAGGTCGATCCTCCCTCCGATAGGGTGCTGGGAAGAAGTCTGTTGGCGCTCCTGATCTTGGAAGCGCGGCGGTGGCGGAACAGAGGCGAGATCACGAAAAGGGATCTCTCTTCAGAAGTTTCACATCACGGGGAATATATAGGCGAAGGGGGGCAGTCCTAGGCCGTGCCAGGTGGCCGCCTGGGCACCTGGTGGTGGCCCCCGGCCCTCCTTCGGGGTTCCGGAAGCTTCCGTTGCGCTAATTTTTTATCTGATTTTCCCCAATTTTTGGAGCACTTTTAATATGGGGGAGACCTGGAATCAAAAAACAGTAGAAAACAGAAACTGGCACTAGGGTGCAGTGAGTTAATAGGTTAGTTCAAATATGATCAAAAGTGTATGAAAGTGTATCTAGATCATAGCAATATCACAAAAAACATGCATGGAGCAAGAAGAAATTATCGATACGTTTGGGACGTATCAACATCCCCAAGCTTAATTCCTATACGTCCTCGAGTAGGTAAATGATAACAAGCATAATTTCTGTGGTGACATGCTAGCAACCATATAAAAACTTTGAAAAGTAAAGCAATCAAGGTATGTGATTCAATTCAAGTCATAACATGCAAGAGTCTATATTAGCATTGAAACAAGCAACAAAAGAACATGAGGTGCAAGAGCTCTCTCTGTCCGTGACTCGAATGTCTCCAAATGGTGTTTGTGTGCAAAAAGGGGGATAGCGAATACGAGAAAAGGTATTTTTGTTGAGAACTCAATCTACTAAAGTTTCACGCTTGGTCTTCTTTGGAATCTTATCTTGACTCGTCCCCAGACCACTAGCCAGGTACAAGTCAATTTGATCCACTCATTTTCGATATTTTGAGCACTCATGCAATGGATGAGCGTAAGAACGAGAGTTGACACTTAGGATAGCAAAGAGGGAAATATGGTGGAGGAGGAAGACAAAAAGGTGAGAAAGTCTCACATCAACGAGGACAATCATAGTCGAGAAGGCCAAATGATAGATATGATGTGAGGAGTAGGGATTTCCAAGCAACGGATGCACATATGAGCTAAAAAGCACTCCAATAGAACTAGTGGGGGTGCATATAACTTGCTCTCTCATGAAGACCTAGAGCTCTTTTGAGGAGGCTCATCCTTGGAATATGCAAGCCAAGTTCTATAGTGTGAAGGTCCCCTCATAGCTATATGCATAAATGATCATCTCTATGGAGTACAAGGATAAGAGCGAGTACTAGTGTGGATCTTTCAAAAGGATAGTAGTGTTGCCCCTTTCTCTCTTTTTATTTATTTTTCTTTTTTTCTATTTTTTCTATTTTTTTTGGTGGCCTCAATGGCTCTTTCTATTTAACTCTCATTTGTTCTCTTTGGGATCATTTATTTTGTCCACTTTGGGATATTTTCCTCACTTAAGGGCAACAGTCTAATTTGCAAGAGGGTATAGAAGATCTTTCGCCCTTTACAAGGTACTCAAATCATAAAGAAGATGTAGCTATCATGATGTATGCCATGTATGCCTCTGCCAGTGTAGAAGGAACATGTATGACATGAAGATCAAGTCATGAAGAGGTGGATGTTGCATGGCAATATATCTCGGAAAGGCTATGGAAATGCCTTGATAGTTAGGTATGGTGGCTGTTTTGAGGAAAGATATAAGGAGATTTATGATGACAGAGCGTATCATGCCAAGGGTTTGGATGTACCGGCGAAGGTGGACGCCAACTCTCGGAGTGAGAAGAAGGCAGTGCACGGCACGGGAGAGGCTACCAAATATGAGGAGGTGGAAGTGTCAACTTTCAATACTTACATTAGTCCGAAGAACTCATGCACTTATTATCGATAACTCTCAATCTAATAAGGAAGTTCACAAAGAGACAAGTACCCCGAGGAGGAGTGTATGGGGGTTTGGTTATCCTTGCGCTTCCTCGACTCATGGTACATGAGTGTACTCTAATATCTGATCCCTCCAAAGATTAGCGATCCATCTAGTAGCTAGAGTTCTCAACTAGTTTTGTAGGTTTTGAAAATAAACACGAATTTCCAAAAATACGACACCAATCACTAATAGTCTAGAGCTCTTGACACCAAAAGTTCAAACATTACTCACGTCAATGCCTCAAAACTATTGCAAGTTACTACTAAAATTAAATAGCAACCTCAATTACCTACTTTCAAGACAAGACACAACTCAGTGCAACAACCAACTCTCTTAACAAGATAAAAATGAAAACTAAAGAGTGTTTCAGCAAAAAACTAAAAAAAAGCCAAGTCTCTTGCTAAAGACAAACTAAGACTAAAACTAAACATGGCAGTAGCTACGAAAAGATAAAGAACACAGAACAGCAAAAAGATAAGCATGAAAAATCCTATGATGTGTTCTAGATTGGAGTGGAGCGTGTTTCTCTCCCACACAAAGTAAGATGGGGTCTAAATTTTTATGAACAGCAAGCAAAGCTAAAAAAAACTAAAAATAAAACCTACGAGCGAGACGCTCCAAGCATAGCACATAACGCATGAAGTGACAAAAATATAGTGAGACGAAGGACGAGCTGATGATTGTTGATGGAGAAGGGGATGCACGGGGGCATCCCCAAGCTTAGACGCTTGAGTCTCCTTGAATATTTATTGGGGATGCATGGGGGCATCCCCAAGGTTGAGCGCTTGACACTCTCGGATCTTCTTTCATCATCTTCCATCGCACACTTGAAAACTCCCTTCATACATAACTCATCATAAGCTGATTAGAGAGGTTAGTACCCTTAATAAAATAATTTTCCCCACTGGATATAAAGATATTCTTGAAGAGCTACATGTTCTCAATGTTGAAAAAAAAAATTGCAAAGCAAAAGCAAGCTTAAGGTTTGCAAAAGTAATGAGAGACAAAACGAGGCAGAATATGTGAAAAACGGAACGGCAGGTAGTAGAGAATTTTTTCAGGGAACTTCTGCAACTCAAATAAAAAAACTCAGAACATACGAAAGTTTCACAATTTTATAGAGCATGTTGTGTAAAAAATTCAGCTCAAAAGGATTAACTGGTGATTTGATCCGATTTTTTCCGTCAAGAAGACAGAATCTGTTTTTTGGACAGCATGTCAAAACTTTTGCTTCCCTTGTCATAAGAGGCTATAACTTGGCACAAAGCTTGAAAATAAAGATACAATGATGTTGCTACAGTAGTAACAATCATCAATACCACTTAAAACATAAGTAAAAACATATTGGGTTGCCTCCCAACAAGCGCTTTCTTTTACGCCTTTAAGTTAGGCATAAGGCAAAAGATCAAGTCGTATCAATCGAGTCATCATCAAGATCATCAAAAAGCTCTTTAGTTTTACAACTAGTCTTAAGAGGTCTTTAAAATAAAGGCCTAATGAAGATACTTATAGGGAGAAAACCAAAAGGTGGAAAATCAATGGGGTTTTCATTTATAAATTTATCAAAAAGAGGTATTTCTTCTAGTGTTTTCACGGTTTCAACTTCTTTGGCTGTGGGTGGATTATTTTTGGGTCGGGGAACCTTAGGGACATATTTGAAATTAGGTTCCTTTCTTGCCGGAGTCTCTACCTTTTTTGGTTTGATTGAGGAGAAGGTAGTTCCTAGAGAATTAATGATTTCCTCAATCTTATCAATCCTAGAAGGATCAATATCATGGAATTTGATGGTCTCCAAAGTTTTAATAATTTTAAGCATGGAGCTATCAAGCCTATCACTCATTTATCCTAGTTATACTTGGTATTTCTAACTCTATCTTTTCAAGTTTTTTCATAATGTGAGCTAGAGTTATGACTTCTTGTATGCTAGCAACAGGCAGATTTCCAACAAGATTTTCAATAACATTAAGAGACTCCCAAATTGGGGCTTCTAGGAAATTCCTGTTGATAGCAGTATCTAATATGAACCTATTCCAACGAGTAATCCCAACATAAAAATTTCTAAGGAGGATAGTAGTGGATTGCTTCTTGGTGGCTCTTTTTTGAGAATCATTAATTCTATACGAAGCATCTTTTAAACTTTCACCGCCTTCTTCTTTAAAGCTGAGAACATCTGTCTCAACGAAAGCAAAAGGACCAGACATAATGACAACTACTAGTAAGGTAAATAATTTTTTTGTGATTTTTGATATAGGACACAAAGATAAAAACTGAAAGGTAAACTAAGAAGATTAAAAAGTAAAGGTAAAAGGTAGTGGGAAACTCCCCTATCTTATCACTCGGAGTCCCCGGCAACGGCGCCAGAAATTTGCTTGATACGCGAGAGAGGATAATTGCTTCTCGCCCTTCGTTGCTTACCCCAAGTGGAAGGTGAGATGCAGCGTAGCGGCAAGTTTCCCTCGGTGAAGATACCGAGGTTGAGATCGACCAGTAGGACTCCGATAGTGATAAGTAGGTGGTGAAGTGAACAATGGAGCCGTTCACAACTCAGGGTTGCTTACTTCACCAGGACCTGCACACAGACACAAATAACTTTGCTCCCAACGAAGTTCAGAGAGGTTGTCAATCTCTCCGGTCTTATTTTTTACAAAGGATAAAAAACACAAGGGATAATGATAAGGATAGTAACTGAAGGTAAAAGAAAAAAAAGTAAATAAGCGTGTAAACAGTGATGAGAATATGGACCGGGGTCCCGTGATGTTCACTAGTGATGTCTCTCTCCCAAAAGAAAATAAAACTGCTACGCGAGGTAGACAAATTACAGAAGGGCAATTGACAGGATTATAAACGCACCGCAATGCTAACTATGCTACAAAGAAAGGAAGAGGCTCAAAAGCATGGGCAGTACGCAACAATAAGTAGACCGAAATCCAAATGCATCTACTACTAATCATCCATCTTGAAATATCTATCCAGAACATCTCGTTGGTACTAAGTTGCGAGCCCCACCCAAAGTGTAAACCCAAAGAAACAGACAACTGCATTGAGAAACACTTTGCGTAAATTAAACAATCCTTGCAACCGCGGTTACAAGCATCGTTGTTTTCCCCCTTGTGGCAATAGCACATCCCCTAGACTCATGTTTCTGTCACTCAAGCGTGTCATCAGGGGGCATGAACCCACAATCGAGCATAATGTTCCCTCTTGGAGTTACTACCTACTACTTGGCCAAAGCTATAAACAACAACGGAGAACATGCAAGGATTACTTAGGAACAAAATTATAAAAGATAAGAACCAAATATATTACTCTATCACAATCTGAACATAATCTCAAAATCCATCAGATCCCATCAAACGCAGCATAGCAACAGCAGAAAGATTACATATGTGCCTCAATCATGTAGGGCAGCTCACAAGGTCTAAACCATGAAGAACAAAGAGGGGAGGACAACATCACATAGCTAATGATCACGGACCCATGGTCCAAAGGAAACTACTCACGACACATCTGGGAAGCATCCATGGTGAAGGGGAAGCTCCCGGAGGTCGATCTTCCCTCCGGCAGGGTGCCGGGAAGAAGTCTGCTTGCGCTCCCGATCTTGGAAGCGCGGCGGCGGTGGAACAGATGCGAGATCGCGAAAAGGGGTTCTCTCTTCGGAAGTTTCACGTCACGGGGAATATAGAGGCAAAGGGGGCAGCCAGGGGGCACCAGGAGTCCAGGCCCCCCTGGCGCGGCCAAGCCCTAGGCCGCACCAGGTGGCCGCCTGGGCACCTGGTGGTGACCCCTCGGCCCTCCTTTGGGGTTCCGGAAGCTTCCGTTGCCCTGATTTTTTATCCGATTTTGCCGAATTTTGGAGCACTTTTAATATGGGGGAAACCTGGAATAAAAGAACATCAGAAAACAGAAACTGGCACTGGGTGCACTAAGTTAATAGGTTAGTCCAAATATGATCAAAAGTGTATGAAAGTGTATCTAGATCATAGCAATATCACACAAAACATGCATGGAGCAAGAAGAAATTATCGATATGTTTTGGACGTAACAATGGGGTCCCCTTTTCTTATCTACCTAGCTTCAAACATTTCTAGAGGTGGCCCAAGCCAATTTTACCATTTGCAAACCATGCATATATGTCTGTCGGGTCGCACCTAGCAAATATCTTTTAATACAAATTGGGCCAGTGGAGACATGGTTTCTCTGTTGGTCCACCCAATCATCTAGGATCCGTCCCGATGTAAGGTGACCCGGTAATCCGACCTGCGTCAGCCGGATGAGTCTAATCTGAGAGTGCGGACGACTCCTTGGATTGGGTGTCGACTCCCCAGGGGCCACCCAGATTTGTTCGTTGTTAGCTAGATGGACCTGTCGTTTTGGATCTCTCGAAACTAAATCATAAAATGGTTGCATGTGATAGGTAGCAACTGAGAGAGATGGGCGTGCATGCGGAGCCTTGTAATGGGTAGTTGGTACACCCCTGCAGGGTTAAATATTTTCGAGAAGCCGTGTCCACAGTTACGGACGACTTGGAACCTACGTCTTGTTCATAGAAAACATTAACTGAATCATAACTATAACTTGATCAATGTGTGTGTGCCTTGACTGCTTCTTCTTCGTCGGGATGCGAAGGGGAGGACAAGGACAGGATAGGTCTTATGATTGCGTAAGTAGCTGATAGTAGACTTTTTGGAGGCAATTCCTCATCGAATGCTTGGTTCTCATCTTACTCTAAATAGATCGTTCGCCACTTCATATGTTGCTAGTGCGACTGCAACCTCAACCACTACCCCCCCATCTTACCGTGAGAAGTTAGTTACAATACCTGTTGATATAGCTCACCCCTTCTTTTCTCTTACACACATTATGCGACGATCTTGGAATTCATTGGAGCTCGACGAATCCTTCTTCTGGACGCCTTCGCGAAGACTCGACGACGACTAGTTAGGTGGATCCCGGTGGAGAGCCTGGACCCATGTGGTTACGGGAATGGTGTGTTTTACCTTTGCCACTAGGCATTTGATTGTAGTCAGTACTCAGACATGTATCTTCCGCTGATGTAATGTATTAAGGCAGTTGTATGTCGATTGTATGAGATGTTGTATCCTTGTAGATGTAATGTTATGATATCATGTTGGAAATCCGGGGAATATGGCATTGTCATATGTCGCGGTGGGACAGATATGTGCTTCGTCCCCGGATCTAGATGGAAACATCTAGATCTGGAACAGTACCGCATATCGGGCCTCACACAAGTTGACGTGGACCTGCACACACAACTGATAACTTTTCTCCCAATGAGTATAGAGAGGTTGTCAATCTCTCCGTACTTGTTGTTTGCAAAGGATTAAACGCAAGGGTAGATAGTGGTGATAATAGCAACTGAAAGTAAAAGCTGAAAGTAAAGTGGAGGTGTAAACAATGGTGGCATGGACTGGGGTCCCGTGATGTTCACTAGTGATGTCTCTCTCCCAAAAGACGATAAAAATAGCTAAGTTGGGTGAACAAATTACAGCTGGGAAATTGACAGAATTATAAATGCACCGCAATGCTAATTATGATACTTGAAAGTAAGAGTGCTCTAAAGTATGGGAAGTACACCAAGACAAGTAGACTGAAATCCATCTGCATCTACAACAAATCATCCACCTTGAGATATCTATCCACAACATCTCGCTGGTATTAAGTTGCGAGCCACACCCAAAGTGTAAACTCAAAGCAACAGACAATTGCATTAACAATCTATGTGTAAGGTAAACAATCCTTGCAACCGCGGTTACAAGCACCGTAGTTTTCACCGTGGTGGTAACAACACATCCCCTAGTCTCATGTTTCTTTCACTCAAGATATACATCGGGGGGCATGAACCCACAATCATGCATAACGCTCCCTCTTGGAGTTACTATCTACTACTTGGCCAAAGCAATAAATAACAACGGAGAACATGAAAGAATTACTAAGAACAAAATAGGTAAACCAAATATATAACTCATCACGATTTGAACATAATTTCTTAATCCATCAGATCCCAGCAAACTCAGCATAGCAACAGCAGGAAAATTACATAGGTGCCCTGATCATGTAGGGCAGCTCACAAGGTCTAAAATGTTGAAGAACAAGGGTGGAGAGAAGACATCACATAGCTACCGATCACGGACCCATGGTCCAAGGGGGATTACTCACGGCACATCCGGGAGGTGTCCATGGTGGTGGAGAGGCTCCCGGAGGTCAATCCTCCCTCCTGGAGGGTGCCGGGAAGGGGTCTTCTAGTGCTCCTGATCCGCGAAGCGCGACGGCGGCGGAATAGAGAAGTAATTCGCGATGCGGGATCCTCCTCGAGGGTTTTTGGGACGACGGGTAAAAAATAGGCCGAAGGGGGGCACTAGAGGTGGGCCCCACCTCCCAGGTGCCCTAGTGGCGCGACCAGGGGTGGGGCCGCGCCACCTGGCCACATGGGAGGGGGTGGGCCCCCTCTGGCTCTCCTTTGGTGGTTCCGGAAGCCTCCCCCATGCAAATTTTTATTCCGATTTTTCTAGAATTTTTCTGGCATTTTAAATTGGCGAAAAATCACTGCAACTAAAGACATCAGCAGACATGAACTGGTACTGGGTGCACTGAGTTAGTAGGTTAGTCCAAATATGTGTAAAATGATATAAAAGTGTAGCAAAACATGTAGCAATGTCACATAAAAGTGCATGGAACAAGCAGAAATTATAGATGCGTTTGGGACGTATCATCCACCACCATGGACGCTTCCCGGATGTGCCGTGAGTAGTCTACCTCGGACCATGGGTCCATGACCAGTAGCTATGTAATGTCTTATCTCCAATTTTATTCTTCAATGTTTAGTCCTTGTGAGCTGCCCTACGTGATCAAGGCACCTATGTAATTTTCCTGCTGTTGCTATGCTGTATTTGCTGGGATCCGATGGATTATGAGATTATGTTCAGATCGTGATGAGTTATATATTTGGTTTATGTCGGGACCCGGGGTTAGCGTATGAAAGTCCAGCTAAGACATAGTCATATGGAGAGCCGAGAACCGTACCCACTTGTCTAAGCAGACAAGGCCAAGCACAGAACGTTCTCGGAAAGCATCGTACGTGAGGGGCATCCCATCCAGGACGGATGATCAACTGAGATGGGTCCTCATCGTCCGCACACAAGTCTAATGATATGGGTGATGAACTCCCATATTCAAAGACAAGTCGCCTCAACCATACTAACGACTATCTCATAACTCTTACATAGACTTACTCCAGCCCGATCACTTAGTCGGGGTCTAGGGCGGGCTCGATCATACCACAAAGTGTGCACGAGACGGAGTCTCGAGCAATCGCATCGCGATGCCCCAAGCTGCGCACATCTAAGGGCCACTTGGTGTATGAAAGACCGCCAGCCAGATCACAACTAAGGTCTCAAAAACCCATACAAAGACATGCATGTTATAAACATACACGCAGCACACATGCCTTGTTGAACAGTAGGTATCATTGCAATTCTCTAAAAAGTATACATTTTTATTGATAACTCTTATAGAGTGCACACAGAGATCACAAACATGTGATCCAACATTACAACACAAGAGGAAGCAAAGTATGTCTGAGTACAGACAAGTTTAACAAATGGCTTAAGAAGCCTTATTTAAACACAAGCCCTCCACGAGGGAACCAGTCGTCTGACTGTGACTACACTAGCTTGGTCTTGGTCTGAGTCTTCATTCTTCGAGCTTCAGGTAGAAGTCACCATCGGGGTCGGTGGGTTCATCTAAAACATAGATTAAGAAAACGTGAGTACAAAATCGTACTCAGCAAGACTTACGTAGGAACTATACTACTCATCCACATGTATCAAGGTAAAGGGAGGTGGGGTTTCACTTGCAGAAGTGCCAGCTTTGACTTGGCTAATCCTGAACTACGAGTACCATAATTGAGGTAAGAAGCGTACACGAGTCCACTACATCTCTTCAACCAATTACACCACTATGGTTACTTCCTCGACTTCCCCACGAGAAGCACACCATAGCACTCACGCTTATCTTGCGAGTTTTAGAAGTATCGAGTTCAAGTCGTCTAATAATCAAGCTAAGCTTTCCAAGCAGTCCTTAACCGCGGACGCGGCTATTCGAATAGTTTTGTTAACCCTGCAGGGGTGTACCTCTACACACACGTGTCATCAGTTACCGGCTTTTGCGTGTCACCGTTCAAGAGATGACAGCGAGGATGCCACCCCAACTGTTACCTCATAGCCGATCTAGTCCATGAAAGCCGCCTATCTGGGTTGTCTTCCACTATCGTGAACCCGGCCGGTTTACCGAAGTGGACCCAGACGATGTGTGCGTGGTGCGAAATCCGGTCTCGGATGAGCCGTTCTCTCACTTGGCTACCAGGCCACAATACCTACAGAAATCCGAACTACTGCGACATCTGGACATCGAAGGGGATGAGTTAGTAAGCTAAGAGGGGTCAGTGAGCCCAATGTGTGGTTGTACTCTTCATCTTGGATCACCACACAAGAACTCGGACTTAGGGCGGTGTTCAATGAGACAACCCACCGTGTACTCCTACACAACCTCTCATCGTTCACCTTGTATTAGGGTAGATTCACCAACACTTTTCTACCATCATCATCATGATTACTACCATCCTGACTCACATAAAAGTATCATCATGGTATCACTCTAAGCATGCAATAAGCAGTAACAATTTCCGGGGCCACATGATATCAATTAACTCCTACATTTGCTAGGATTGTGGTTTGCTTACTACTGTGACAAAATGATAGGTCATGCAAAGGAATGGGTTCATCTATGCGGTAGAAAAGCATCATGGTAATCATCCTAAACAATGCATAAGCGAGACATGAGAGGGAAATGGGATTTTATCGACATGATCAATGGGGGTTTGCTTGCCTTGCTGACGAGGTTCAGTCACGGGGTCTTCAACGAAGGGGGTGATCTCGGGTTCCGGCTCCACTTCTATCAGCAACATGATAATCATAGGATCAACATAATGTACAATGCACAATCACATGAATAAGATTGTAATGGTGATGTTCATGGTATTGATGTGTTGAGCATTCTATTTAAAAGGAGTATATTGCATTTGAAATGCAAATTCAAACTCCATTTGATTTATCGATGAATTTCAAATGCATTTAAATGCATGAAAGTTCATTTGATAAGTTTGATCATGAAGTGATGTTGCATAGTTGAAGTAATGTCTCTTATGTGTGGATGAATCCATTGGAATTAAGGGTGTTGCAAAATCATTTGCAAAATAACTCCAAATTTGAATTTGAAAAGGATCCATATGCATGTTTGCTACTGTTCACCCATTTTAAAATGGTCAAACATGAAACCAAATTGCATATTCATAATCCTTGTATTTTTCTGATAATTTTAGACATATTATTTGCTATATTTGGAGTTAGGATGAATTAATTATGAATTTCCAAAGTTTATTGCATTTTCTGGAATTTCTCTGATTTATTATTTAACTGGAAATTCACTTATTGGGCAGGCATGACATCAGGATGACATCATGGGGGCGCTGACCAGTCAACCTGACGCCTGGGCCCTACCTGTCATCCACTCTGGGTTAAAACCCGGTTAGTTTTAAACTAACCAGGGATTAGGGGGTTCTGGGCCGCACTGTCATAGACTCCAAGGGGGGGATTAAGCACGGGTTAATGGTTAACCCATCGGCGGCTTGACGCCGGTGGCCTGGCCACGGCGGCGCACACGGGAACGGCGGCGCAGTCGACCAAATCGAACGGGGAGAGCTGCGTTGGGACCCTGGGGTCGTCGCGCGTCCACTGGAGGTTGCAGCAAGAGCGGGGGGTGACGGAGGCGACGGCAGGGACCTCGTCGGCGGCAACCGTGGTATGGCGACGACGAAGACAACGCTGCAGTGGCCCAACTCGAGCGTGCACTAGTGCTACGTGTCCCTGGGAGCACCAGGAACGCAACAGACGTCACGGACGAGACGGAGGAGCACTGGAGCCTCCTCGACGTCGTTCATGGCGGCGGTGCTCCTCGGCTTTCATGGAGAACGGCGACAGAGAGCGAGGGGGTGGCCAGGGAATAGCTAGGGTGAAGCAGAATCTCACCACGAATGCAACGGAGGCGTCGGAGCGGTCGGGGATGCTCCACGGCGGCCGGAATTGAACGGCGACATGCGGTGGCCGGAGGTGAAGACGAAGAAGGGGGCGGCGATCCTAGAGCGTCCCTGTTCGATTCCTTCTGCTTCTTGGCGTAGACGACGACGGCGAATACGATGGACATCACGGAGGGGCCCGAGGAGGTCAATGGCCACGCTTTCTCGGAGCAATGGCCACGGCAGTGTTCGGGCGGCGATGAAATCCGGCGAGAGAGGACACGGGAGAGAAACAGGGAGAGGGGGAAGTGGTCCACAACGTCTCAGGACGTGTCCAGGCGCCGAGACGTGGACGGGGGAAGCAGGAGGTGGCGAGGATCTCGGCGGCGGCGCGGTGGCATGCTGCATGCATTCCACCGAGCAGCTTTGGGGCGTGGGGAGCTAGATGACAAGAGGGAGGTGGGCCTGGGCTGCTGCTGGGCTGCGGGGGGGTAGTTGGGCTGCTTCCAGGTAAGTTTTCCCTTTTCTTATTTCTCTTCTGTTTTCTTTCTGTAATATGTTGGCCATGCTAAAATAAATAGCTAGGCATTTTTTTAAATGCTGAAAAATTTTATATGGCCTCATAATAATATAGACTAGCCACTTATAAAGTTTAAACATTTTTAAAATTCAAATAATTTGAATCTTAACTCAAATAGGGGTTTTTAATTAATTCCAAGGCACTGTTTGAATATTTGAAAAATCCATCACCATGGGGTTGGTCCCACATCACTTGATATGTGATCACACTCATTTATAAGACTTTGCAAAAATCTAACATGAATTTTTGGAGAAGATTTTTAGCTGGCCATTTGAATTAATTCATCTGGGGGGGTTCCTTCTCCCATTTTTGCTTTTGATTTTGATTTCAAAGATTTCTTTCGAAATTTTAACATGATGCAAGTGACTTGCTAACCCTAGCACATGCCTAACTTGGGGTTGTGACAACTCGCCCCCACTCAACAGAATCTCGTCCCGAGATTCAGAAGTCTGCGGGAGGAAGGTGGGGTACTCGGCACTGAGACGGTCTTCTCTTTCCCACGTAGCTTCTCTCTCAGAGTGGTGTGACCATTGCACTTTCAGAAACCTAATCTTCTGACGACGAGTGACACGCTCTGCGGAATCAAGAATACTAACGGGGTATTCTCGATAAGAAACGTCATCTTGGAGATCAAGCGTTTCATGGTCGACTTCGCGGATAGGGTCCTTGAAGCAACGCCTGAGTTGGGACACATGGAATACATCATGTACTCGGGAAAGGTGCGGGGTAGTTCAAGTTGGTAGGCAACTTCTCCACGTTTGGCAAGAATGCGGAAAGGTCCGATGTAACGTGGGGCCAACTTGCCTTTGATACCGAAACGTTGGGTTCCCTTCAGAGGAGTAACCCGAAGGTAAGCCTTCTCATCCAGATTGTAGCTCTCTTGCCTATGATGACGATCATAGTAGCTTTTCTGACGAGACTGGGCTGCTTTCAATTGATCACGAACAATGCGAACTTGCTCTTCTGCTTCCTTGATCATATCCGGTCCAAAGAATTGTCTTTCACCGGTTTCTGACCATTTTAGTGGTGTTCGACATCGTCGTCCATATAGGAGTTCAAAAGGAGCCATGTTCAGACTAGATTGAAAACTATTGTTATAAGCAAATTCGGCAAATGGAAGAGACTGCTCCCAATTCTTTCCGAATGAGATAACACAAGATCTGAGCATGTCTTCGAGAATTTGGTTAACCCTTTCGACTTGACCGCTAGACTGAGGATGTAAAGCTGTACTAAAGGAGAGATGAGTTCCCATAGCCTTCTGAAAGCTTCCCCAAAATCTAGAGGTGAAAAGGCTACCACGATCAAAATTGATTTCCAAAGGAACACCATGAAGGGATACAATTCTAGAGATGTACAAGTCCGCTAACTGGCTAGCAGTTATAGACTCGCGAACCGGAAGGAAGTGAGCAACTTTGGAAAGCCTATCTATGACAACGAAGATGGCATTGTTTCCTTTCTGGGTTTTTGGAAAGCCGGTGATGAAGTCCATACCGACTTTGTCCCATTTCCACTCGGGAATATACAAAGGTTGCAGTGTACCAGCAGGTCTTTGATGTTCTGCCTTAATGCGACGACAAACATCACATTCGGCAACAAATTGAGCAATGTCTCTCTTCATCCTAGTCCACCAAAATCTCTGGCGTAGATCTCGGTACATTTTTGTGCTACCGGGATGAATCGAGAGGGGTGTGTCATGGGCTTCCTTGAGGATGAGTTGCCTTAATTCCCTATTCTTAGGTACTACCAAACGATTTCCAAAGAATACCGTTCCCTTGCTATCTGTGGAGAAGCATGGGGTTGGTCCCACATCACTTGATATGTGATCACACTCATTTATAAGACTTTTAAAAAATCTAACATGAATTTTTGGAGAAGATTTTTATCTGGCCTTTTGAATTAATTCATCTGGGGGGGGGGTTCCTTCTCCCATTTTTGCTTTTGCTTTTGATTTCAAAGATTTCTTTCGAAATTTTAACATGATGCAAGTGACTTGCTAACCCTAGCACATGACTAACTTGGGGTTGTGACAGTTTACCTTTTATATTTTGTTCTTGAGTAATTCTTGCATGTTCGTCGTTGCTTTTTATTGTTTTGGCCAAGTAGTAGATAGTAACTCCAAGAGGGAGCGTTATGCATGATTGTGGGTTCATGCCCTCCGATGTCTAGCTTCAGTGATAGAAACATGAGACTAGGGGATGTGTTTTTGCCACCAGGGAGAAAACAACGGTGCTTTTAACCGCAGTTGCAAGGATTGTTTACCTTATGCATAGATTGTTAATGCAATTGTCTGTTGCTTTGAGTTTACACTTTGGGTGGGGTCGCAACTTAATACCAGTGAGATGTTCTGGATAGATATCTCAAGGTGGATGATTAGTGAGTAGATGCAGATGGATTTCAGTCTACTTGTCTTGTCGTACTGCCCATACTTTTGATCCTCTTACTTTCAAGTAGCATATTTAGCATTGCGGTGTGTTTATAATTCTGTCAATTGCCCAGTTGTAATTTGTTCACCCAGCTTAGTTGTTTTATCGTCTTTCGGGAGAGAGACATCACTAGTGAACATCATGGGACTCCGGTCCATATTTCCACCATTGCTTACACCTCCACTTATTTACTGCTTTTACTTTCAGTTGCAATTATCACCACTATCATTATCTCTTGCGTTTGATCCTTTGTAAATGACAAGGCCGGAGGGATTGACAACCCCTCTGTACTCGTTGGGAGCAAAGTTATTTGTTTCTATGTGCAGGTCCACGTCAACTCTCGCGTTATCAAGTAATCCCTGACGTCGTTGACACCTACTTGTCGATCCTTGGAGTCCTCCTGGATTCGATAAACCTTACAGTCCTCGTGTAAGGGAAATTAGCCGCTATCTACATCTCTACCTTACACTTGGGGTAACCAACGAGGAGCGCTACTTCAATGCCATCACCCGTGTGTCCTTAAGAACGCTTTAGCATTTATAAGTTTGATCCTTTGTCTTATCCTTTGCACAAAAGGATTGGGCCCTTGCTGCACCTTATCACAATTTACTTTATTTGCTTTTATCTCATTGTTGCTTATACCATAAAACCCATAAAAAGTTACCTTTCGGTGCTTGTAGTTATTCCTTTCACAAGATCACTTGTCAGTACCTTCTTCTCCTTGTTGGGTTCGACACTCTTACTTATAGAAAAGTCTATGATAGATCCCCTACACTTGTGGGTCATCACTTAGCCATGAGACAAAAATGAGTAACACGTGATGATGATGTAGGATCCCTTGAGGTACCATTCAAGGACATATCTTGATCCATAGACCGTCGGTTTTCCTCTACATTGTTAGCACAATAGCTAGAGGAAATAGAAGGATTTATATCATGGCAAAAAGATATAGCAAGGGTATCATCATGAGATTTATTGAAGTGATTTCTACATGATATGCATGGACTATCAACACAATCATGTAAAACCTCTAAGGTGCTCGAAGTGTTAAAGTCCAAAGATGAAGCATTGCAATACGATAGTGATAAAGGGTTGTCAACAATAAGCTCACTATCATGAAATAAATGACTAACACTACTCACCATTTCATTACCTTGTGGCAAACCACATGTTGGTGAAGTAGAAGAAGTTGAGAACAATACGCAGCCGGAGGTGGAGGGAGAACAATCATCCCCACAAATCTTGGACACACCATATTTATCTTCAAGCTTTGTCCATAACTCATGAGCATCTCGAAACGACATGAGTTGAGATATATCTACATTACTCAAAGCATTAACAAGCACATTAGAAGCTTGAGCATTGAGATAAGATTTTTTCTCATCCTCTAAGGATAAGTTTTGAGTATCCTTGGTAGGAGAAAAACCCATATCTACAATTCGCTCCATACACGGGTCAATGGCCTGGAAATAATTAAGCATGCAAATTTTCCAAGCATCAAAATTTGTGCCATCAAAACTAAGAGTGTCAATGAAACCTAATCCCCTAGTCGACATATTTACTCTCAAGGCGGCGAAGCCCTATAATGAGAGACCAAGCTCTGCTACCAATTGAAAGGATGTGGATGTCGCCTAGAGGGGGGTGAATAGGCGCTTAAAATAATTATGGTTTAGGCTAGAACAAATGCGGAATAAAACTAGCGTTAAATTTGCCAGGCAAGAAACCTAAATAAGCTAGGCTCAACTATGTGCACCAACAAATTAAACTAAGCAAGATAAACAATAATGTGATAGCAATATATATAACAAGAACACTATGGCTATCACAAAGTGAGTGCACAAGTAAATAGGTTCACTAGATAAGCAACTTGGAGAGCAACCTATGGGACAAGCAATGCAACAACAATAAGACTGGAAATATTAATAAGAGGCTAGGGAGAAATTTCAAACAAATAGAGGTGTGAAACCTCTAACCAAGAAGAACCGGCACATCTCCCACATCGAAAAACATAAGAGAAGATGCATATGAAATCCATTTTCGATGAACAAGAGCTTTTCATGAAGAAGACCACAAGCTCCAAAACTCACAAAGAGAAAAACCAAACAACAACCAATAAATATGATGCCAAGGATTCAAAGGTTTGAGCTCTCCACGAATGATGCGTCCTAGCCTATAACCTGGCCTACTAAATAGTACCATGAGACCGGTAAACTAGAAACCTATCAAGGTCAAACCTTTGCCTTGCGCATAATCCACTTGAGCTTCATGATGACGATCATGCCCGCCTCAAGTTGGAACACCTTTATTGATTCCGTCGTCTTGATGAAGACTAGTAGATTGCTCCCCCATGCTCCATTATGGGTGAGCCTCTTTTTGGCACATCCTCATCCTTTCAACATTGATTCCTTCGACTTGATGAAGACTAGTAGATTGCTCCCCCATACTCAATTATGGGTGAGCATCTTTTAGGCACATCTTCTTCTTTTAAACCTTGAAGCCAACATATGATCTTTAAGCATTGCCTATGGACACACCTTAAAGTAAAACTCAAGGAAACCACTAGTCCATATAGATTGTAATTAATTACAAAAACCAAACACGAGGGCACATGCCCTTTCACCAGCCAAGAGCCTACTATTATCGTTGAGGAGATGGGTGCCAATAGCCCAAGCCATAATGTAAGTAATGAATAATCTATTCTTGTGACACGTCTCTTCCTTACTTACTTTGATCATGCGGGAGAACTCGGAAGAAGAAGATGATGATGATGACAGCGAGAGGGAGAACCCTCCTGTCAATACCAACTCCCTTAGGATGGAGAAATTCCAAGCTCCCAAGCCAAAGGTACTATTTTCCTGTTTTCCGAATTATCCTTGTAGGAACTGTATCTTATGTCTATGTCATCATAGGAGCAAGAAAGGAAGCGGTGAACTCATAGTTCGGAGTCGGCCGATCCTCTTGTCACTGACATCCCCAATTCTCCTCGTCGGGTTCGTCAAAAGGGAGGCTCCGGCTCGCATACATCTCATCAGCCAACCATTCCTACAGAGCAACAACCGCCTGCTGCCGACACCGAAGAACAAAATCCATCTTCCGGGGAATCATTTGTACGGCTTCCTCGCAAGTTTCCCATCAATCGTGGGTAAGTGTCCAAATATAGAGATAATAGTTTATACTTGTACTATGATAATGAGCGCATGTTTTCTTTGAGCTTAGGACTCAAGAAAGAAGCAGGGAAAAACCTGACTCTGGAATAGTGAAAGAGTCGGTTGTTGTGGAAAATCCACCTAAAGTTCATGTATATGATGGGAAGCAATCAAAAATGCCGCCCCTGTTGAGTCAAGACCTTCTGAGATTTACAAGGATGAATCCCCCATGGGCGGAGCTGAGGTTCCGACAGCTCAATCAAAAGAGGCGGCTACTTCCCAGGATCCAATTATGACTCCTTCAGTTAGCAAACATGTGGCTGAGAAGGAGGTTGTTGTGACTGGGGATCATGTTACCGAGCCGACTGTCATCTCCGCTGTGGTGGCCGAGAAAGCAGATGTGGAAAAGTTGTCCACGAGTCAGTCCTTTATGGCAACTCTTGAAAAAGTTTCTTTCAAAGATTTATGTCAACAGTCAATGAGTCATCTTGGTCAGCAGCGTGACTTGATTGTATGCATCAAGCAGTGCTATGAGGTATCTCTACTATCCTTTTATTTTTCAAGTAGTATTATAAGGTAGCTATATTGGTGTAGCCCCCAAGTGTTGGATTGTCTTGCCTGCAACAACCTGGAACGTGTACTTGTGAATTTTCCTTGGAAGTAGCCCCCAAGTGCCTAGTTATACACTTGTAATAAGCAGGAACTTTTATTATTTGTGCAGGCTTTATCTTTAGAATCCGGTCAAGCGACTCATCTTTTGGAGGAGAAATTGCAGGCCGGGTCAGAAAAAATGCAGCAAGCTGATGAGAAGATCAACCGACTCCAAGATGAACTGAAGAAGAAAACTGAGGAGCTGGAGGCGGTAAAGGCACATCATGCCGAGACCCAAAATGCTTTAAGCCAAGAAGCTAATGATGTTGTATCCAAACGCCAGGAGATAGGAAAGAGATTGGACACTCTTAAGAGTAGTGTCAATCAGTGTGTGACCGCAGTCTTTGGTGAGTCGTTTGGTCAATAGAATTTTTTGGGTCATTATTATATACCCATAGTTTTTGCTGACTTGTCGATCTTTGAACCAGGTAAATGACATCCTGCTCTCCAGGAGTCGCCCGGCATGAAGTTGACTTTGCTATATACATTGATCAGGAAACTGTGTGAAGGGGTTGTCAAGGCTATTGCCGCGACTCGGAGTCATCCTGTCAGGCCGCCCAAGCTAGCCGACATGATGCATTTTTTCTCAACTTTGTCGTCTTGGGTAGATTTGATAAAACGCTCGGCATGTCTGTTGGGAGTGATGCGTGGCCTTGAGCTCGCTAAATCATACCACACTGACATCAAGCCGGAGTTATTGGTTGATGGCTTCCCTGAGCTCAACGTTGGCGGGTCCCAATTTTCGGAAGATGACTATGCCAAGATTATCAACGAGACGCTCATGTTTTCTACGAATATTGCTGATGAGGTTGATCTATCCGAGGTGGAACCCGGCTATTATGAGCGCAACAAAAGGCGGAAGATTACTCCCTAGAGCCGGTTGAATTCTCCCTGCTTCCACCCTCCAAGACAAGGGCTTTAGACCTGTCTACTTCAATCGAGTCGGCTTCAGGTGAGGAAGGAGATGATCTGAAGATTGAAGATCTCTCCGATGTTGAATTTTATGAAGGTTGTGATAACCTCATAACACATGTAGGTAGTACTAGAGCAAAGCCTTGAGACAGATCCAGCAAGGAAGAATAGCTTAGGTTGAAGTTTCTACTACCGGGTCCGCTCTTATTTATCTTGCTTGGAGGAAACACAAACTGGATATATTTTGAAGTGTCGTACTGCCGGCTTTTGTAATAAATACTTTATGTTCGTTTGTGCTTGATGTGCACTTGAACTTATTGTGGTGTTGTTGAACTGCTTATTTGGCTTTTGAAGGATGGATGCCAATTTCCTTAGAAATTTTGTGTTTCATTTGTATAGAAGTCGGTTGTATGGCCGCTAATTGGCAAAGCCGGAATACGTTTGTTGGCTTGTAACTAGATATGGCCCGCTGATGACCCTCAACGTAGAGGGATCTATTGCAGTGTTTTCGATAAGTAAGAGTGCCGAACCCAACGAGGAGCAGAAGGTAGTAGCAACTGACTTTGGTAAGGAGATAACTGCAAGCACTGAAAGATAACTTTTTAGGGGTTTTCTTGGTATAAGCGACAGGAAAGTAGAAACGAGCAAAGTAAAAGGTACTAGAGAGTAACGAGTGGCCCAATCCTTTCTGAGCAAAGGAGAGGCCAAGCAACTGAACTTATAAAAGCAAAAGTGTTCTTGAGGACACACGGGAGAGGTAGTCATGTGCTTTCGCCATATTCCGTATCGGTACTATGAGCTGTGTTGATAAGTGTTGAGTGGGTGGATCTATGCTAGTACACCCTCTAGACTAAGATAAGTGTACTCTTATGATTAAACACCTTGCAAGCATCCGCAAATACAAGATAGTAATTAAGGCAAAAGCCTAACCATAGCAATACGATCGGTGATCCATTGTTCCCTTGTGCAGAAGCGTGCAAACTGGGGTTCAGGTTTCTGTCACTCCGGCAACCCACTGTAAGCATTCTTTATACACAATGTATCCCCCTAGGTCCTTGATAAGGCGAAGTGTTGAGTGTTCGACTCACACAACACCACTAGGGAAATAACAACACAACTTAAATATCAACCAACACATATTACTTCAACATCATATGACTACTAACAACTAGAGTTCTCCCATGTCCTCAAGAACTAAAGTAACTACTCACAAGACATAAAAGAGATCATGATCAGTGGGGATAAATAGATGATAAACAATCTGAACACAATAATATTTCTCCAAGAAAACTCAATAGCATTCACCACAAAGTAGTAATCAACACCGGTAAAGTAGAGAGGATAGATAGTACGGATTACAACAGAAGTTGCAATTGTGAGATAAGATTGGATGAAGATGGAGATGGTGCTGATGATGGGGATGATGTTGATGATGATCTCGATGATGCCCGTGATGATGGTGATGACGATGGCGACGATCTCCCCTTCCGGGAGGTGATCTCCCCGGAGGAATCTGCCCGCCTGAGATGGATTTTCTTCTCTGTAGGTTTCCTCCATGGAGTGGCGGCGGAACTCCGGAAACTCTCCACTTTTCTAGGGTTTTTGGACGACGAGGAGTATATAGGCCAGAGGGGGGAGCCGGGAGTGGCCGAGGGGGTCCAGGCGCCCTCCCGGCGCGGCCAGGGGTGGGCCGCGCCAGGTGGACGCCTGGGCACCCTGTGGCCCCCCTCTGGTCGCTCTTTTGCGTGTCCTCGTGATCCTTCTGGAAAACAGCCTCCGTCGATTTTCAGGTAATTTGGAGGTGTTCTTCTTCAGCAACTCAGCGTCCACTTTTTACCGCTGAATCCTGTGTCTGCTGCTTCGGCACCGGAAAGTTGCAAACTGTGTAAAATAAGCCAAAACAACATAAGGATAGCATCATAACATGAAATATATCAATGAATAAGAAAGAATTGCTATATAAAGTAGTGATGCATTTTGGACGTATCAACTCCCCCAAGCTTAGACCTCGCTTGTCCCCAAGCGAATACTGAGCTCGGTAAACCTGTCCACAAGTTTAGAGAGTGAAGTGTCGATAGATAAAATACGGACAAGAAGCATCAAGGTTCCTTCATCAAACTCAAGCATCCTCAACAGCAACCTCAACTCATAAGGCCCTTATGAGAAATTAATAACAATTATAATCAAAAGTAAGGCTGAGGAAACTCATCAAATCATGGCAAACATAACCTTGGTCAAAGGACAACTAAAACAATTTGAAGCTTTTGAAAAGACATGTTAATAGTCATGAAGTGCAAATGCTAACACAAAGGAAGATGCTCGCTAGGCAAAAGCTTTCGAAAACAACTTACTTATCAAAAGATAATGTCAACAAGGATATGGCATGGCAAAACTTAATGCAGCTCTATATGGATGAATCCTCATCAACATCAAATATCTGTTCTCTTAGGGAAAAGAAGGAAGTGGGAAAACTGACTCAACATGAAAGGGGAAGAAAGGCCTTGTTAAGGGCAAGCAGGGAAAACTCATGTGCTATCCTTAAATCAAACAGAATAAAAATAGATTTTTGGGGCGGTGCAAAGTTTGTCAACGAATGCTAATAGATAGCTCAATTACTTCTCAAGATGGACAAGTTTCGAGAAACGGCTCCCAAGTGGGGACGATCACATCCCCTTAATCTCCTTTGTTTATCACTGCCAAAGTTTCTGATTTCTCATAGACCAAGCGTTAAGGAGGGTTTGTTTGTTATATTATCTTTTGAGCTGGGCGCACCCATGCCAGTTCCTCCTCGTAGTATGGGTTTGCAGATTACACATGCAATCCCGGGGTAAAACTTGTCCAACTTAAGAAGATCATGAATTACCTACTACTTCCTCATGAGCTAAACAAGAGGCACAAAACAGAAGATTTTGAACATTTAATGATAACACATAAATTCTATACTTATAGGAGTGGTAGGGGAATACCACGAATAGGAAGGTATGGTGGACTCACATGGAAGGTATTGGTTTCAGGGTATGGATGCACAAGCAGAAATATACTTGGCAAAGAGTTTGGCTAGCAAAGGCATTGAGAGAACAGACAATTGATGCTAATTTAGATGCAAAACATATAAGGCATAAACATTAAGGTAAGCATAACACATCAAGTTGTCTTCCTTGTCAACATAACACTTCAAGCATAATAACATAAAGGTTTTGGGCTATGTCGCTACTTGAGAAAACATGCATGTTGTCAAGACCAAAGCTATGTTTGCCAAAATTAAATAAAGTTTTCAAAGCCATACCTGATATAAGGTCAATACTCCCCATAAGAATCGTCATATGATGCCGATTGCGTGAAGAGAATATCGAGTGCGGCGAAGGAACCAATAGACTTCTCATTAATATTCCATTATAGATGACTCCACACTCACGGATACAATCTCTCCACAGACGGAGTGATAGACCTTGATGCAAACACCTATTTCATATAATAAACTCCCTAGACATGATACGAATCTACTTGACTCTAAAAGACTAAGATAAAGATAAAGATACCCGGCACTCCCCCAAGCTTGGAACAAGCTGAGGGGATGCCATTACCCGAGGAGATTTACTCATCATTCTTTTTCTTCTCAATCAGGTACTCCTTGGCGAAGCGCTTCCATGGTAGCTCCTCTCCAGTCTCGAAGGACATCCCCGTCTCCAGGATCCTGCACTCAGCACCTAAACCCATGCGCAGAAACTTTAGTTCATACTCACAGTTCTGGTTGTGCAGATCATAGATTTGTGCTTGGAGCTGATAAACTTTTTCTTCTAGTGCGGACAAACTTGACCACATCTCCTTCATCTCTTTATTATGGGAAGCCTCGATCTCGTTCCTGATGTCGAAGTTGGCTTCAACACCACGCTCCACCATCTTCTTGAACCTGAAGACTTCATGTTCCATCTCCTTCAGCCGCTCCTCAGTGCTCCCCTCCATGACGGGTCCCTTCAGATCTTCCTTGTGGAGAACACCGTCCTCCACACGAAGGACATGGGGGTGCTTGTTCACCTCAGCGAGGTAAGGGTTGATGACGTTGACGATGAATTTGTCCTTGGGGGAACTTGAGGAAGCCATGGCACTTAGGTTTAGCTAAAAGATCTCCTGGCAGAAACAAATTGAAGAGAAAACAGACGAAATCGCGAGATACGTTGCCGGAACGATCCGGGAAAATATATAGCAAAAATTTCTGCAATAAAAGGAAGGTAACGAGCCAAAGTGGGGTCGGAGACGGACTCCTGGGTGCCCAGGCGGCCTCCCGGCGCGGCCAGGAGGTAGGGCGCGCCAGGGGGCGCCTGGGCCCCCTGAAGCTCCTCTCCGGCTCCACTTAGGCCTCGAATTTTCCTAATTTTGTAAAAACTCATAATATGGAACTTTTATGGCGGTTCGTGATGTTTCCTTACCGTAATACATACCTTTTCTTATTCTGCTTCTGTCGGTGTCTGAAATAGGGCTGCAACATGTTCTTCATGAGTTGTTGTGCGTATTATATTTACATCAACATTGACGGGATCTCCCGCCATGTAATGCTTGAGTCTTTGCCCATTCACAACTTGAGGTTTGGTGCCTTCAAAATTATTAATCTTAATTGCACCAGACCGGTAGACTTCTTCGATATGAAATGGCCCTTCCCACCTGGAAAGTAGTTTACCTGGAGAAAACCTGAAACGGGATCTAAACAATAAAACTTTATCACCAACATTAAATTCACGTTTCAGAATCCTCCTGTCATGCCACTTTTTTATCTTTTCCTTGAACATTTGAGCGCTCTCGTAAGCTTCACTTCTCCACTCATCCAGAGAAGTCAAGTTCATGAGACGCTTTTCACCAGCTAACTTTGGGTCAGCATTAAGCTCTCTAACAACCCAGAAAGCTTTGTGCTCTAACTCTAATGGCAAATGGAAAGCCTTGCCATAGACCATTTTATAAGGAGACATGCCCATGGGGTTTTTGTAAGCAGTTCTATACGCCCACAAAGCATCTCCTAACTTATTTGACCAGTCCTTCCTATTTCTGTTAACTGTCTTTTGCAAGATCAACTTGATCTCTCTATTGGTGAGCTCAACTTGCCCACTAGTTTGAGGATGGTACGGTGACGCAATCCTATGATTGACATCGTACTTGGCTAAAGCTTTTCTAAAAGCTCCATGCATGAAGTGTGATCCTCCATCAGTCATGAGATACCTAGGTACACCAAACCTAGGGAAAATTACATCTTTGAGCATTTTCAAAGATGTCTTGTGATCAGCACTCTCAGTGGGGATTGCTTCGACCCACTTGGTTACATAATCAACAGCAACTAATATGTGAGTGTACTTGTGCGAAGAAGGACATCAAAAGGCTCAATCACTAGTGAGTAATTCATAGGCATCTCATTCCTCCTACTAATATTACCAACTCTCTGACATTTATCACAGGCTAAAACATAATTTCTAGCATCTTTAAAGAGAGTAGGTCAATAAAAACCTGATTGGAGAACCTTATGTGCGGTCCTCTCACCGGCGTGATGTCCTCCGTAGGGACTATCGTGACATTGCTTGAGAATGTCCTTCTGCTCGTGTTCCGGTATGCATCTTCTCACGACCCCGTCTGGACCTTCTTTGAAAAGATGTGGGTCATCCCAAAAGTAATGCCTCCAATCATGGAAGAACTTCTTCCTTTGCTGAAATGTTAAACCTGGAGGCAAATACTTTGCAACGATAAAATTAGCATAATCTGCAAACCAAGGATCGGAAAGAGATTGTACTTTAACAACGGCAAGTTGTTCGTCTGGAAAACTGTCGTTGACTGGGATGGGATCATGCGGTATATCTTCCATCCTTGAAAGATTGTCCGCTACAGGGTTGTCTGCTCCTTTTCTATCAACAATCTGCAAATCAAATTCTTGAAGGAGGAGTACCCATCTGATGAGTCTTGGTGTGGCATCCTTCTTTGTCATAAGATACTTAATGGCAGCATGGTCAGTATGAATAATAACTTTAGAATCAACAATATACTGCCTAAACTTATCACAAGCAAACACTACTGCTAAGAATTCCTTCTCGGTAGTAGCATAATTCTTTTGAGCACTATCAAGGGTCTTACTAGCATAATATATAACATTCAACTTTTTATCAACCCTTTGTCCTAAAACAGCTCCAACAGCAAAATCACTAGCATCACACATAATTTCAAAGGGCAAATTCCAGTCAGGCGGTTGTACTATAGGAGCGGTTATTAAAGCTTTCTTAACAACTTCGAAAGCCTCCTTACAATCTTCATCAAATACAAAAGGGACATCCTTATTGAGAAGATTAGTGAGGGGTCTCGAGGTCTTAGAAAAGTCTTTAATAAATCTTCTATAGAAACCAGCATGACCGAGAAAACTACGAATACCTTTAATGTCCCTTGGATAGGGCATCCTTTCGATAGCTTCAATCTTCGCCTTGTCCACTTCAATTCCCCTCTCGGAAATCTTGTGGCCAAGCACGATCCCTTCGTTAACCATGAAGTGGCACTTTTCCCAGTTTAGAACTAAATTTGTATCCTCGCATCTCTGCAAAACTTTATTAAGATTGTGGAGACAGTGGTCAAAGGAAGTTCCATAGACGGAGAAATCGTCCATGAAGACTTCCACAATCTCCTCACAGAAACCATGAAATATTGCAGACATACATCTCTGAAAAGTAGCAGGGGCATTGCATAAACCAAAAGGCATACGCCTATAAGCATAAGTACCATAAGGACAAGTTAAAGTGGTCTTCTCTTGATCGGCAGTGTTAACATGAATTTGAGAGAAGCCAGAGTACCTGTCAAGATAGCAAAAGTGGGTGTTTTTCGACAACCTCTCAAGCATCTGATCAATAAAGGTCAGCGGGTAGTGGTCCTTCCTGGTTGCCTTGTTCAACTTCCTGTAATCAATACACATTCTATATCCAATAATAATTCTCTGAGGTATTAGTTCATTCTTATCATTAGGGACTACAGTTGTCCCTCCTTTCTTAGGAACACAATGAACTGGACTTACCCACTTACTATCGGCTATAGGGTAGATAATACCTGCGGCTAGAAGCTTGAGGATTTCGGTCCTCACAACATCCATCATCTTTGGGTTCAACCGTCGTTGATGGTCAACAACAGGTTTAGCATCGGGCTCGAGGTTGATAGTATGTTGACAGATAGATGGACTAATTCCCTTAAGGTCATCAAGGGTATAGCCAATTGCACCATGGTGTTTACAAAGTACTTCCAATAATCGCTCTTCTTCATATCCTGAAAGGTTAGAGTTGATAATAACGGGATATACTTTCTTTTCATCTAAATAAGCATAGTTGAGCGTATCGGGAAGAGGTTTGAGATCAAACACCGGGTCTTCTTTTGGTTTGGATAGAATTCCTAAAGGTTCAACCGGAAGGTTGTGCTTCAGGATAGCAGGTTGTCTCAAGAAGATTTCATCAATTTCATTTCTTTCCTGCATATGAGTATCATTCTCGTGGTGCTCCATGTATTGCTGCAAAGTATCATTAGGGGGAATAGCAATAGAAGCAATACTTTCAATAATTTTATCATCACTAGGTAATTCAGTACCACGAGGCTGCTTGGAAATCTTAGAAAAGTTAAATTCATATGGCTCACCATTGAATTCAACAGAGACTTTACCTTTCTTGCAATCTATAATAGCTCCACAAGTTCTGAGAAAAGGTCTACCAAAAATAATAGGACAAAAACTATCTTGTACTGAACCAAGTACAAGAAAGTCGGTAGGATACTTTACCTTTCCACATAGGACTTCAACATCTCTCACAATCCCAATGGGAGAGATAGTAGCTTTGTTTGCAAGATGAATAGTAACATCAATCTCTTCGAGTTCACAGGGTAAAATCTCACTCATGATCTCTTGATAAAGCGAATAAGGAATCGCGCTAGCACTTGATCCCAGATCGCATAGCCCGTAATAATTGTGATCTCCTATTTTAACAGATACAACTGGTGTACCTGAAATTGGGCTTTTATTCTTGGTTGTGACAATGTTAGTTGAAACAGCACAAAAATTTATAATAGAATCTGAAACATCATTAGTAACTAAATCTTTAACCATAGAAACTTGAGGATCGACTCTGATCTGGTCCTCAGGTTTGCCTGTTCTTCTCTCACTTTTATTTATGATGCCTGTCACAAAAGAGTGCTCCCTTATTCTTGAAGGAAAAGGGGGTTGTTCATGTATAACTGCAGGCAAAATGGGATCAGCAACGTGAATATCAATAGGTACTTCTTTGAAAGTCTTATGGTACTGATCCTTCTTCATCTTAGAAGAATCAATATGAGAGGCAAAGTTCTTACAAAAATCAATCATTAGATGGGAATCCAGACCAATCTTAGAGCAAAAGGTATTAAAATAATCAGTTTTCACATAGCTCTCAATATAATCATGCTCATAATTTATAGCAGGTTCAATACCTTTATCGATTTCCCAGTCTTCAGTATTCTTCTGGATTCTTTCGATGAGATCCCATCTTTCTTCAACGCTCTTTGTCTGAAATACCCCGCTAGAGGAGGTATCCGGCCTTTCCTTATCCTGACGAGAAAGCATGGCATAAAAATTTGTAAGTATAATATCTTTGGGAAGCTTATGGATAGGACATTTGAACATTAGGGATTTAAGTCTCCCCCAAGCTTGAGCGATGCTCTCTCCGTCGCGAGACCTAAAGTTATAGATGTAATTCCTGTCTCGATAAACTTCATGAAGAGGGTAAAACTTTGTATAAAAGAGAGACATAAGCTCTTCCCAATTAAGAGAATGTGAGTTATCGAGGAGCTTATACCAATCTGAAGCTTTGTCTGTAAGCGATACGGAGAATAATTTCTTCATAACGAACTCTAGTGACACACGTGCAAGCTTGAATAATGAACATAGTTGTGATAAATATAGCAAGTGTTCACCTGGATGTCTATCTCCTGCATAGCGATTAGCTAGGACATAATCGATAATACCAGATGGTATCTTATAAGGCACAATTTCAGCAGGGTCAGGAGTAACTACCTTAGTTGTGGGGCGGCTCCCCGAGAACAACGATCCAATAGTAGGGGTGTCCATAAGGATAAAAGTAGCAACAGCAAAACTAAAACAGAAATATAAAAACTTCCTTACCAGCTTCACTTACTAATAGCGCGTTGTTCCCCGGCAACGGCACCAGAAAACGTAGCTTGATGACCCTCAACGTAGAGGGATATATTGCAGTGTTTTCGATAAGTAAGAGTGTCGAACCCAACGAGGAGCAGAAGGTAGTAGCAACTGACTTTGGTAAGGAGATAACCGCAAGCACTGAAAGATAACTTTTTAGGGGTTTTCTTGGTATAAGCGACAGGAAAGTAAAAACGAGCAAAGTAAAAGGTACTAGAGAGTAACGAGTGTCCCAATCCTTTCTGAGCAAAGGAGAGGCCTAGCAACTGAACTTATAAAAGCTAAAGTGTTCTTGAGGACACACGGCAGAGGTAGTCATGTGCTTTCGCCATATTCCGTATCAGTACTATGAGCTGTGTTGATAAGTGTTGAGTGGGTGGATCTATGCTAGTACACCCTCTAGACTAAGATAAGTGTACTCTTATGATTAAACACCTTGCAAGCATCCGCAAATACAAGATAGTAATTAAGGCAAAAGCCTAACCATAGCAATACGATCGGTGATCCATTGTTCCCTTGTGCAAAAGCGTGCAAACTGGGGTTCAGGTTTCTGTCACTCCGGCAACCCACCGTAAGCATTATTTATACACAATGTATCCCCCTAGGTCCTTGATAAGGCGAAGTGTTGAGTGTTCGACTCACACAACACCACTAGGGAAATAACAACACAACTTAAATATCAACCAACACATATTACTTCAACATCATATGACTACTAACAACTAGACTTCTCCCATGTCCTCAAGAACTAAATTAACTACTCACAAGACATAAAAGAGATCATGATCAGTGGGGATAAATAGATGATAAACAACCTGAACACAATAATATTTCTTCAACAAAACTCAATAGCATTCACCACAAAGTAGTAATCAACACCGGTAAAGTAGAGAGGATAGATAGTACGGATTACAACAGAAGTTGCAATTGTGAGATAAGATTGGATGAAGATGGAGATGGTGCTGATGATGGGGATGATGTTGATGATGATCTCGATGATGCCCGTGATGATGGTGATGACGATGGCGACGATCTCCCCTTTCGGGAGGTGATCTCCCCGGCGGAATCTGCCCGCCAGAGATGGCTTTTCTTCTCTGTAGGTTTCCGCCACGGAGTGGCGGCGGAACTCCGGAAACTCTCCCCTTTTCTAGGGTTTTTGGACGAAGAGGAGTATATAGGCCAGAGGGGGAGCCAGGAGTGGCCCCAGGGGTCCAGGCGCCCTCCCGGCGCGTCCAGGGGTGGGGCCGCGCCAGGTGGCCGCCTGGGCACCCTGTGGCCCCCTCTGGTCGCTCTTTTGCGTGTCCTCGTGATCCTTCTGGAAAACAGCCTCCGTCGATATTCAGGTAATTTGGAGGTGTTCTTCTTACTCAGCGTCCACTTTTTACCGTTGAATCCTGTGTCTGCTGCTTCGGCACCGGAAAGTTGCAAACTATGTAAAATAAGCCAAAACAGCATAAGGATAGCATCATAACATGAAATATATCAATGAATACGAAAGAATTACTATATAAAATAGTGATGCATTTTGGACGTATCACCCGCGGGGTTGTGTTCCCGTCTTTTTAAGTTACATTATACCTTGGGTGCCGGAATATATTTCCATCAGCGACCCGGAATGATTCATACTGACTGCCATATCTTTAGCTGGCCTGGTTTTTGAAGTTTTGAAATCGACCCGTGGTCCTGTAAAACATACATGTAGTAGAATGCGGTATTGTTCTATTTTGATTTCAAAGTTTTGACTTTGATAGCTTTTTAGAGTTAAAAAAGTCGGCCAAATGCGTGACATATACTAGTGTTTCCTTTGACAAACCTGTTTTTCAATGTGTTCTCAAAATGGGAGTCAGTTTTTACTGACTTGTCATGGTATCATCTGGGTCACATGGTTGCGTGTAAGCATGAGCATCTCTTTATCCTGACATGATGTGATAATCATATGTCACGCCAAATCATACTGGAATCAATATGTAGTTCCCGTGAATCGGTATAGACAAATATGTTGTCATGTCAACTCATATTAGAGCAAATATGCATCCCCTATGTACCGACTCTTAACATACTTGGGGGTCAGTAATGTGGATGAAAATTCTATAATGCTTCGACTTGGCCTGTGGTTATGTATGCAAGAAATGTAAACTCTCATATAGAAGTCGGACGTACGTGCGACATATTCAACATCCTTTAATCATACAAAGTTAGGGTCACCCGGCTCCTTCTAGAAAGTTTGCTGATTGATTTGTAGAAAAAAAGATTGTTGGTCATTTCATTTAAGTCGAAACTTCTCTATAAGCCGGTGTTGCATGACTTATTCTAGTTTTCCTGTTGAAGAATCAGTCTCAACGAACATCTTATAGAGTTGGTGAATGGTTGAACCAGAAACAGGTCACTAGGGTGATATGAGTGCGATTTCGCATCAGCTATACATGCCAAAATAACGTCATAGTAGGCCAATTACACATATAGGCCGAGTCCCTAGTATAAAAAGATGATTTCGAAGAATATCAAGCCCCAGGTTCCCTTAATAAAGCCATACATATGCATGGCACCAATAAGAGGGGTGATCAAGCCCTACAGGTTGATGGCTTCTCGCCCCTCATTGGTTACCCAAAGTGGAAGGTTTGAGATGCGGCACAACAGCAAGTTTCCCTCAGTGAAGATACCAAGGTTTATGTCTCCACTAGGACTCCAACAACAACAAGTAGGTGTCAACGGTGCTAGAAATCTAGCACGAGTTGACATGGACCTGTGGATAACAACAGATAACTTTGCTAACGAGTACAGAGAGGTTGTCAATCTCTCCGGTCTTGTTGTTTACAAAGGGTCAAACAAAGAAGATAAAAGATAATGATAATTGCAACTAGAAAGTAAAATCAAGAAGTAAACTGAGGGTGTAAACAGTGGTGGAAATATGGACCGGGGTCCCATGATGTTCACTAGTGATGTCTCTCTCCCAAAAGACGATAAAAAGCTATGCAAGGTAAACAAATTACAGCTGGGCAATTGACAGGATTACGGGCGAAAACCAATCCTAACTATGCTACAAAAGAAAGGAAAAGGCTCAAAATCATGGGCAGTACGCCAAGATAAGTAGACCAAAATCCATCTGCATCTACTACTAATCATCCACCTTGAGATATTTATCCAGAACATCTCGCTGGTATTAAGTTGCGAGCCCCGCCCAAAGTGTAAACCCAAAGCAACAGGCAACTGCATTAAAAGAACTTTGTGTAAAGTAAACTATCCTTGCAACTGCGGTTACAAGCACCGTTGTTTTCCCCCTTGTGGCAACAGCACATCCCCTAGACTCATGTTTCTGTCACTCAAGCTAGTCATCAGGGGGCATGAACCCACAATCAATCATAACGCTCCCTCTTGGTTGTTTCAATCTAACACTTGTCCAAAGTAATAAAAAGCAACAGAGGACATGCAAGAATTACTCAAGCACACAAATATAAAAGGATAAGAACCAAATATATTACTCATCACAATCTGAACATAGTCTCATAATCCATCAGATCCCAGCAAACTCAACATAGCAACAGCAGAAAGAATTAGATATGTGCCTTGATCATGTAGGGAAGCTCACAAGGTCTAATCAATGAAGAACAAAGAGGGGAGGAGAACATCACATAGCTACTGATCATGGACCCATGTTCCAAGGTGGACTACTCACGATCATCCGGGAAGCGTCCATGGTGGTGGAGAAGCTCCCGGAGGTCAATTCTCCCTCTAGCAGGGTGCCGGGAAGAGGTCTTCTCGTGCTCCCGATCTTAGAAGCGCGGCGGTGGCGGAACAGAGGCGAGATCGCGAAAAAAGGTTTTGTCTTCGGAGGTTTCGGGGCGAAGGAAATATATAGGCGAAAGAGGGGAATTCGGGGGCCCACCAGGGGGTGCAGGCGCCCCCCTGGCGTGGCCTAGTGTGGGGTCGCGCCCCCTGGCCGCCTAGGTGCCAGTGTGGTCGTCCCTGTCCCTCCTTTGGGGCTCTCGAAGGTTCCCGTACGCTGATTTTTATTGGGTTTTTCCGGAATTTTTGGAGCACTTTTAATAAGGGGGGAACCTGAAATAAAGACAACAGAAAACAGGAACTGGCACTGGGGTGCACTGAGTTAATAGGTTAGTCCAAATATGATCAAAAGTGTATGACAGTGTATCAAAAGCATAGTAATGTCACACAAAACATGCATGGAGCAAGCAGAAATTATAGATACGTTTGGGACATATCAACATCCCCAAGCTTAATTCATGCTTGTCCTCGAGTAGGTAAATGATAACTAGCATAATTTCTGTGGTGACATGCTACCAACCATATAAGATATTTTTAGGTAAAGCAATCAAGGCATGTATTCAATTCAATTCATAACAAGAAAGAGTTTATATTAGCATTGAAAAAGCAACATAAGAACACAAAGGTGCAAGCGCTCTCGTTGTACGTGACTCGAATGTCTCCAAATGGTGTTTGCGTGAAAGAAGTGGGAGATGGGAATATGAGAGATAAAAAGTATCTATTCGTTGAGAACTCAATCTACTAATGTTTCACACTTAGTCTTCTTTGGAATCTTATCTTGACTCGTCCCCAGACAACTAGCCAGGTACAAGTCAAATTGATCCACTCCCTAATAATATTTTAAGCACTCATGCAATGGATGAGCGTAAGAAAGAAAATTGACACTTAGGATGGAAAAAGAGAGAGACATGGTGGAGGAGGAAGACAAAAAGGTGTGAAAGGCTCACATCAATGAGGACAATCATTGGCGAGCGAAAGCCAAATGATAGATATGATGTGAGGAGTAGGGAATTTATGGCGTGGAAGTGGTAATGGATTCTCGCCCTTCGTTGGTTACCCCAAGTGGAAGGTAAGATGTAGGATAGCAGCAAATTTCCCCTATGTAGAGGATAGGGTTTCTCTCCCGTAGCACTCCGGCGATGATAAGTAGGTGGCAAGAAAACAATGGCACCGTTTACGACAATTGTTTCTTCCTTGACTTGGACCTGTACACGACACAATTAACTATGCTCCCAACGAAGTTCAGAGAGGTTGTCAATCTCTCTGGTCTTGTTGTTTACAAAGGACAAACACAAGAGATAATGATAATGATAGCAACTGAAAGTAAATACTGAAAAGGAAATAAGCTTGTAAATAATAATGAGAATATGGACCGGGGTCCCGTGATGTTCACTAGTGATGTCTCTCTCCCAAAAACGATAAAACTGCTATGCGAGGTAAAAAAATTACAGATGGGCAATTCACAGGATTATAAACGCGCTGCAATGCTAACTATGCTACAAAAGAAAGGAAGAGGCACATAAGCATGGGCAGTACGCCAAAATAAGTAGGCCGAAATCCATCTACATCTACTACTAATCATCCACCTTGAGATATTTATCCAAAACATCTCGCTGGTATTAAGTTACGAGCCCCACCCAAAGTGTAAACCGAAAGCAACAGACGACTGCATTAAAAAGAACTTTGCGTAAAGTAAAGAATCCTTGCAACCGTGGTTACAAGAACCATTGTTTTCCCCCTTCTGGCCACAACACATCCCCTAGACTCATGTTTCTGTCACTCAAGCGTGTCGTCAGGGGGCATGTACCCACTGTAACATCCCAAAATTCTTTGAATGTTAATAAAATTAAATAGATATTGATTGTTTGCTCGATGTGTTTGATTTTCTCTGGGAGTTAAAACTTTTGGGGGTTTATTGAATATTAAAACGAGAGGGAATAAAATGACTTTCCCTAATATTCACCATTGGTGTTTTGGAATTTATTATTTAAAAACAAAACCAACAAAATAAAATGAGAGAAGGTAATATGACTCCTTCAACTTATTAAGAGTTTGGAAAAGGTTTTAAATCTTTATTGGAATTCCTTTGATTATTCAAAATATTTTTCAACTAAAGGAAAATTCATTTGAGAGGATATAAAATGACTTATCCCCTTTTTAAATAAACTTGGAAATATTTAGAATATTATTTTAAAAGTTTTTAAAATTTATTTTGAGTATTATAAATAACTCTAAAATTATTTTAGGGAGTTTATAATGCCAAGAGAGTCTTTATTTCACTGAAATGATTTATTAAATATTTTAAAATAGTTGAAAAAGTATTTCAATGGGATATTTTTATTCTACCAAATTATTTATTGGGGTAACAATTTTAAAATTTATGTTTTATTATTTAGAAATGGTTTGTCAATGTTTTTCACCAAATAAAAATATTTTAAAAGGTTCATTGGATTTTATTTGATTTACGAAAAGTATTTTATATTTAAATAAAGTATTTAGAAAATGTTTTTATTTTTATTTTCCCTTTTGTAAAATATTTTCTTTTTATAATTTTCTTTGTATTATTTGAAGAATTTAGAATTTTATTTCATATTTTTCCGAGTTACGGTTATTTTTATTTAATTGTTTGAAGTTCTAGGAATTTGGAAAAGAAGAAAAATCCGGGCAGCCGGCCCATTCGCCTTTTTCGCACGCGAGCGCAATTAGAGTCCAACTCGGGTTTTTTTTTCGGGCTATATATAATTTCAGAAAATTTCCTTTTATTTTTTTTATTTTCTTTAATTTTGGAAAACCCTAAGCGGGACCCGCCCCGCGCTGCCGCGTCCACCCCGCGTCGGCCGGCCACCCGCCGCCGCACCGGGACGCTGTCTCGCCGGAGTCGGCGCACCCCGCGCGCCGGCCGCCTCCTCGCTTCCGTGCGGCCACGCCACTGGCCGCCGGAGCGCCAAGTCGCCGGAGTCCGCCACGGTCTCCATTTCCGTGGCCAGCCGCCCTCGCCGGACCGGCCTGAGCGCCGCGCCTCCGTGCGCCGCCCGCGCCACCCGCCGCCGCCGCCGGAGGCCCTCCACCGCCGCCCCTCCACGTTGTCGGCCACCGCGCCCAGCCGCCGGAGTCGCCGGAGCTTCCCTCACCGAGTTCACCGGAGAGAAACCACCGGTCAGATCTGGTCAAACGGCCCAAGGACCCGATTGCTTTTTACGAAAAAAAGATATTTACGCACATGTCCTTTTGGCAGAATACCCCCTCGTTCTTGCGCCCGCGATATCTCCGCGACTGTAAGTCGGATTGAGGTGAAATTTTTCTCTACGCGTTCGTGTTGTTCTGTACTTTAGCATGGTATAAAGTTTTGCACACTTTGCACACTTTTGAATTTGAAGTTATTTCAAATTCAAATTCAAATTCTGGTGGCCGTATCTTTTATACCGTTGATCCAAATCGAGTGATTTTTTTTGCGTTGGATCACTCGTGTCATGTACCTTCTGTTTATATCATGTGTACACAAAAATTCACAAGTTTATTGATCTGTTCAAATTAAAATTCAATTCAATTTTGCACTTGCTATGACCTGCGTTGTAGTATTCCGTTTCACGTGATTCTTTTTGCATATTGGATCATATGGAACATCTTATCGGCAATATCCACATACCATTTGTATTGCTATGATCTTTACCTTGATTTCATAATGCCTTGATCATAATCTTGTATCGACAACTCTTTATCCGTTGACTCTCTCTAGTTCACTTCCACCGATCACCTTCGAGCACATCCACACCGTTGCACTTCAAAACCTTTTGTTTTGTTCCTAAAACTTTGGTGATTGTTTTGTTGATCTTTTGTTTGTCTCGTTGTGATGTGATTGCTTATTGAGGTCTTTCGTTGCGATAGATTCTCGGGGTGTGACGAATAGAGTTGACTGGACCGCGAGAGCGAAGAACTTCATCGAATGTATAAGGCAAGTGATACTTTGACCATACTCATACCTATATTTTCTATATGCATTATGTTAGGAAATATCACTCTATTGCATGATAGGTAGTTTATTTTACTGTTGCTGCAAAACCAGTTAGGATAGCCACATGTTTTGACTTGTCTACCGTAGATCAACCTAGCCGTGTTGTTACTTTATTGCTATGCTTTATAGACGTGGTTTGGGTTGTGCAAATTCATGGAGTGCATGTGAGCTATTTAATAACTTGTGTAGCAACTGTTTAATAAATAGAAATCACTTCTGGACGGGCAGGGAGTGCTTCCTGGGGGCTCGTGCCTTATCTAAGGTCGAGACCAGGTTGTACCCCTAATGGTTGTTTTGGTGGTCGAAAACACGTCATGGCGAGTACCCTCTGACGCAGTGGGCGCCGTCCAGGCTCAAAAAGATCAGACATACTTGGTGACTAGAAGCTTACATGTACAGCCGCTGGCCATATGGGCTCTGGCTTAGTTGAGTATGATGTAGGAAGCCTCTCCCGTGCAAAGCTAGCAGATGTAGATGTGATAGGTGGTACCGGCTTGCCGTTGGGTGTAGGTGACCTCTTCTGAAAGACTTCGTCTCAATCTTCGGGTTGAGTCCAGCGGGGAAAGTGTACTAACCTCTGCAGAGTATAAACTAATCATGATTAGCCGTGTCCCCGGTTATGGACATCCTTGAGCTACTAGACATTACTGTTACTGGAGGATCTTGACATATGAATCACCTTAATAATTTGAGTGGGCAAGATTTAATAAAGGGTGTGGTGTTGGAACTGGTGTGCCCAGTTCGTTCTTAAGTAGTAAGTTCAACTTAAATTTTTGACTAGTTTAGTTCAGGAGAAAATTGGCTTTCTGCAAAACTAAAACCATAAGCCTTTCCTTTGACTTACCTTGCATGTAGTTGTAGGTCCTTTATATAAACTTTTCCATGTCACTTGCCGTACAAATCAGATGTACTGACCCGTTGTCGGGCTGTAACCTTCGGTGTTGCAGGTTTTTCAGACGATCAGTAAGGTGCGTTTAGGGGTTGCGAGTCTACACTCAGCATGTTCGCATGTGTCTGTTGATGGACTCCACGTTATTTTCTTTTGCTTCCGCTATATTTATATTGAATAAGCTAGCCTTGAGCTATGCAACTTGTTATTTTTTTTACTCTGGATCATACGTTGTAATAATGATGCACTTGTACTTTGATATACATCTATTATACTGTGTGTGCCAGCGAGTTTGATCCAGGGACTGGCACTTGAGCACAGAGACTTCAATTCGGTGTGAATTGGGTCGCTACAGATGGTATCAGAGCAGTGTGTTGACTGTAGGTTCGTGACCCTAGAAAATGGATAGAAACAGCCATAGGAACAAAAATATTTTATCACTCTTTGATTACTTACTCTCTCCACTAATATCTCTCATCTATTATTCATCTTTTAAAACCTCTCATCTTGTTTTACTATGAATACCCCTTGACTTGTTTATACCTCGGAAGACAAGACATTTGAGAAGAACATCATCAACCTTGGGGATCAATTGGAGTTCTGATTATCGGAACTAGAAGGAATAACCTACGGTGATCAATAAGTTTGACACTGTGAGAGGAACCTTTAAGATCGGCTTAGCTGAGAAGGATGAAGTTTAGATTCAGACCACCACCTTTTAGGTGAAGGTAGATGAACGAATTTCGCGTAGCATGATGAGATCGTATGTCTTGCACATATGACCTTACCCTAGTAGTTGTTTGTGTGTTTTGACTTTTGTGACTGTATTGTTTGTGGTTATGTGTTGTTGTCGAACGTAGGTGTTTTGCCTCTTTTTGTTGAGTGCATATGTTTGGTGTTATCTTTAGTTGTTGTCTGGTCGGTGTTATAGTTTTCCCCTAACCCTGGTCGTATGGGCTTAATAGATGGAGTATGAAGTAGGACTCGCCTTTTCCGAGGCGATGTCGAGACTGAAGGTGGAGCAATGGATTCGTAGTATGGAGGAGCACATGAAGATAAACAAGGTTGGAAGTGAGGACATGGTCCCCTATGCTGTTAAGTACTTGGTAGAAGAGGCTAGTACTTGGTGGAGAATGCACCAAGCAATTGAAGACTCACGAAGGAAGATTACTTGGAAGGACTTTACAAAGATTTTGTTGGGATCCCGCCTCGTCACACCGACGCAAAGGACGGTAACCCTTAAGAGGATCCGTGCCTGTACAATTTGCGGAGAAACAGGGCACTCCTATGAAGGACACCAAGATGGATGTCCTTATTGCGAAGAAATTCACTCGGGTGAAGAATGCGCCACTGCTCAAGTCACATGTTTTACGTGTGAAGGAACTGATCATTACCCCGCTTAGTGTCAATTTTTCATCGTGACACAACAAGTGGTTCAACATCAAAAGGAAGAAATGAAGAAAGCTATCCAAGAATTGAAGGAAGCACCCGTGAAAAAGAAAAAGAAGGACATTAGCCACATTCAGTGTTTCCGGTGCAGGAATATGGGACATTACGCCAACATGTGTCTAGAATTAAAGGAAGCACTCATGATGAAGAAGATAAAGGACCTTAGCCAAATTGAGTGCTATCGGTACAGGAACATGGGACACTACAACAATATGTGTCCAGAATTGGAGGGGAAGGAGAAGTTGTGAACGTGGAAGCAAGGATGCTGACTTGAAGAAGCTTATGTTTGGCAACTGGAGAATAGAATATTCGTGGTGTGCACTAAGTGTATGGTGGTACCTTTTTTATGTTAGTTGGAGATGTGTATCGATGCGTGTTTGCTATGGATTGACTAGATGTTTTATGTCATGATTGTTTTGATAAGTTTTGTCTTGTACCCTGTGGCCTTGATATGTATTTGATTGATGTTGTGTGCTGTGCTTTGTGTTTCTTCTTCGCGAGTAGAATAAGCTTACGTTTCATTAGACCCTCATCTATTTAGTATGCTTCAAGACTAAAGAAGACACAACAACAAGAAGAATAACTTGACGGATGACTCAACGATATGAAGATTGTTTCGACATTTCAAAACTGAAGCTACCGGCATTGAAGACTTGAAGACCTGGATGATTAAAAGTTTCTATCGTTAGATCGATTATGTGGGCTGTCATTTCTTGTTTTACTGACAGCTACACATCAAAACTTATATTTTCCAAAACTAGTGTGATGTTTGTATGGGTATCCATATCTCTCTACCTTCTGTTCCCTCATCCTCATCCCTACACTGAAGAAGCTACTACAATGGCTGCTAATGCCAAGACGAGGATAAAGATGGATGAAATTTAATGCTGAGTTCAAAGTTAACCTCTTGTGCCAAGATCTTACGACAAGCAAGCCCAATCTTGCTGAAGGGAGAAATCTGGAGGAAGTTGTAGTCCACCAGTGCACGTTTTATAGCAGGCTACGTAAACCTGAGAGTTGTGAGGAAACGATAGATGTTTTGTTTGGCTTGCAGAACCATGGATTTATCTGGACCCAGTTCAAGATAAGGAGGACTTCTGTAATGCTTGTGAGGATGACCGAGTGTTAGATTGCGAGATTCACTAAACCATACACAAGGTAATGATTTGGGTGCGTAATGGATTGATCACCATGACGACTACTCTTATTATTTGCTCTTGCTATGCGGAATAGTAAATCTTGAGTGACTTACCTATAGCAGAGAGACGACGATGTTAAAGCCTAAACCATAGAATGGTACGATGTGTGACCCCTGTAGGAGATTACCGTTTGGGTTATACGGTGAGTATGGACCAAGACCATTTGCTGCAGGTATCCCGCCATAATATTCATGAGGACCACCAAGAGGGAAATCGATAGTTGTTTAGTAGTGGCGTCTGAGCTGTCAGCCATGAAGCCTCAGTACTTGGAAGACCACTCTCTTGTTAAGGAATGGAAACCTCAAAGGAGGAATTCGTGAAACCTCGAAGACCGAAGGTGAAATCTTTACGAAGAATGTCATCGATGGATTAAGATACTGGAAGCCCACACTTGTGATGAAGAATTCAATGCCCCAACGGAGTATGAAGATTATGTGTGAGGAGCTCACTGAGGGAGCAAGCTTTTGAAGACAGCTTTTGAAGACCAAGTCGCATTCCTTTTAAGGGTGGTAGCACCCTAGCTCATCGGAGGATCGATGGACTGTCATGAAGACTCGAACCCTAACCTTTCTCTCTAGCCTTCTCGAATCTCGAGGACGAGATTCCTTTTAAGGGTGGTAGCACCCTAGCTCATCGGAGGATCAAGAGACTGTCATGAAGACCCAAACACTAACCTTTCTCTTTCTAGCCTTTTCGAATCTCGAGGACGAGATTCCTTTTAAGGGTGGTAGCACCCTAGCTCATCGGAGGATCAAGAGACTGTCATGAAGACCCAAACACTAACCTTTCTCTTTCTAGCCTTTTCGAATCTCGAGGACGAGATTCCTTTTAAGGGTGGTAGTGTGTAACATCCCAAAATTCTTCGAATTTTCGAATGTTAATAAAATTAAATAGATATTGAGTGTTTGCTCGATGTGTTTGATTTTCTCTGGGAGTTAAAACTTTTGGGGGTTTATTGAATATTAAAACGAGAGGGAATAAAATGACTTTCCCTAATATTCACCGTTGGTGTTTTGGAATTTATTATTTAAAAACAAAACCAACAAAATAAAAGAGAGAAGGTAATATGACTCCTTCAACTTATTAAGAGTTTGGAAAAGGTTTTAAATCTTTATTGGAATTCCTTTGATTATTCAAAATATTTTTCAACTAAAGGAAAATTCATTTGAGAGGATATAAAATGACTTATCCCCTTTTTAAATAAAGTTGGAAATATTTAGAATATTATTTTAAAAGTTTTTAAAATTTATTTTGCGTATTATAAATAAATCTAAAATTATTTTAGGGAGTTTATAATGCCAAGAGAGTCTTTATTTCACTAAAATGATTTAGTAAATATTTTAAAATAGTTGAAAAAGTATTTCAATGGGATATTTTTATTTTACCAAATTATTTATTGGGGTAACAATTTTAAAATTGATGTTTTATTATTTAGAAATGGTTTGTCAATGTTTTTCACCAAATAAAAATATTTTAAAAGGTTCATTGGATTTTATTTGATTTATGAAAAGTATTTTATATTTAAATAAAGTATTTAGAAAATGCTTTTATTTTTATTTTCCCTTTTGGAAAATATTTTCTTTTTATAATTTTCTTTGTATTATTTGAAGAATTTAGAATTTTATTTCATATTTTTCCGAGTTACGGTTATTTTTATTTAATTGTTTGAAGTTCTAGGAATATGGAAAAGAAGAAACATCCGGGCAGCCGGCCCATTCGCCTTTTTCGCACGCGAGCGCAATTAGAGTCCAACTCGGTTTGTTTTTTTTTTCGGGTTACATATAATTTCAGAAAATTTCCTTTTATTTTTTTTCTTTTCTTTAATTTTGGAAAACCCTAAGCGGGACCCACCACGGCCCCTGCGGTGTCCACCCCGCGTCGGCCGGCCACCCGCCGCCGCGCCGGGACGCCGTCTCGCCGAAGTCCGCGCACCCCGCGCGCCGGCCGCCTCCTCGCTTCCGTGCGGCCAGTGGAGCGCCAAGTCGCCGGAGTCCGCCACGGTCTCCATTGCCGTGGCCGAGCCGCCCTCGCCGGACCGGCCCGAGCGTCGCGCCTCCGTGCGCCGCCCGCGCCACACGCCGCCGCCGCCGGAGCCCCTCCACCGCCGCCCCTCCACGTCGCCGGCCACCGCGCCCAGTCGCCGGAGCTGCCCTCACCGAGTTTGCCGGAGAGAAACCGCCGGTCAGATCTGGTCAAACGGCCCAAGGACCCGATTGCTTTTTACGAAAAAAAGATATTTACGCACAGGTCCTTTTGGCAGAATACCACCTCGTTCTTGCGCCCGCGATATCTCCGCGACTGTAAGTCGGATTGAGGTGAAAAATTTTGCTACGCGTTCGTGTTGTTCTGTACTTTAGCATGGTATAAAGTTTTGCACACTTTGCACACTTTTGAATTTGAAGTTATTTCAAATTCAAATTCAAATTCCGGTGGCCGTATCTTTTATACCGTTGATCCAAATCGAGTGATTTTTTTTTGCGTTGGATCACTCGTGTCATGTACCTTCTGTTTATATCATGTGTACACAAAAATTCACAAGTTTATTGATCTGTTCAAATTAAAATTCAATTCAATTTTGCACTTGCTATGACCTGCGTTGTAGTATTCCGTTTCACGTGATTCTTTTTGCATATTGGATCATATGGAACATCTTATCGGCAATATCCACATACCATTTGTATTGCTATGATCTTTACCTTGATTTCATAATGCCTTGATCATAATCTTGTATCGACAACTCTTTATCCGTTGACTCTCTCTAGTTCACTTCCACCGATCACCTTCGAGCACATCCACACCGTTGCACTTCAAAACCTTTTGTTTTGTTCCTAAAACTTTGGTGATTGTTTTGTTGATCTTTTGTTTGTCTCGTTGTGATGTGATTGCTTATTGAGGTCTTTCGTTGCGATAGATTCTCGGGGTGTGACGAATAGAGTTGACTGGACCGCGAGAGCGAAGAACTTCATCGAATGTATAAGGCAAGTGATACTTTGACCATACTCATACCTATATTTTCTATATGCATTATGTTAGGAAATATCACTCTATTGCATGATAGGTAGTTTATTTTACTGTTGCTGCAAAACCAGTTAGGATAGCCACATGTTTTGACTTGTCTACCGTAGATCAACCTAGCCGTGTTGTTACTTTATTGCTATGCTTTATAGACGTGGTTTGGGTTGTGCAAATTCATGGAGTGCATGTGAGCTATTTAATAACTTGTGTAGCAACTGTTTAATAAATAGAAATCACTTCTGGACGGGCAGGGAGTGCTTCCTGGGGGCTCGTGCCTTATCTAAGGTCGAGACCAGGTTGTACCCCTAATGGTTGTTTTGGTGGTCGAAAACACGTCATGGCGAGTACCCTCTGACGCAGTGGGCGCCGTCCAGGCTCAAAAAGATCAGACATACTTGGTGACTAGAAGCTTACATGTACAGCCGCTGGCCATATGGGCTCTGGCTTAGTTGAGTATGATGTAGGAAGCCTCTCCCGTGCAAAGCTAGCAGATGTAGATGTGATAGGTGGTACCGGCTTGCCGTTGGGTGTAGGTGACCTCTTCTGAAAGACTTCGTCTCAATCTTCGGGTTGAGTCCAGCGGGGAAAGTGTACTAACCTCTGCAGAGTATAAACTAATCATGATTAGCCGTGTCCCCGGTTATGGACATCCTTGAGCTACTAGACATTACTGTTACTGGAGGATCTTGACATATGAATCACCTTAATAATTTGAGTGGGCAAGATTTAATAAAGGGTGTGGTGTTGGAACTGGTGTGCCCAGTTCGTTCTTAAGTAGTAAGTTCAACTTAAATTTTTGACTAGTTTAGTTCAGGAGAAAATTGGCTTTCTGCAAAACTAAAACCATAAGCCTTTCCTTTGACTTACCTTGCATGTAGTTGTAGGTCCTTTATATAAACTTTTCCATGTCACTTGCCGTACAAATCAGATGTACTGACCCGTTGTCGGGCTGTAACCTTCGGTGTTGCAGGTTTTTCAGACGATCAGTAAGGTGCGTTTAGGGGTTGCGAGTCTACACTCAGCATGTTCGCATGTGTCTGTTGATGGACTCCACGTTATTTTCTTTTGCTTCCGCTATATTTATATTGAATAAGCTAGCCTTGAGCTATGCAACTTGTTATTTTTTTTACTCTGGATCATACGTTGTAATAATGATGCACTTGTACTTTGATATACATCTATTATACTGTGTGTGCCAGCGAGTTTGATCCAGGGACTGGCACTTGAGCACAGAGACTTCAATTCGGTGTGAATTGGGTCGCTACAGATGGTATCAGAGCAGTGTGTTGACTGTAGGTTCGTGACCCTAGAAAATGGATAGAAACAGCCATAGGAACAAAAATATTTTATCACTCTTTGATTACTTACTCTCTCCACTAATATCTCTCATCTATTATTCATCTTTTAAAACCTCTCATCTTGTTTTACTATGAATACCCCTTGACTTGTTTATACCTCGGAAGACAAGACATTTGAGAAGAACATCATCAACCTTGGGGATCAATTGGAGTTCTGATTATCGGAACTAGAAGGAATAACCTACGGTGATCAATAAGTTTGACACTGTGAGAGGAACCTTTAAGATCGGCTTAGCTGAGAAGGATGAAGTTTAGATTCAGACCACCACCTTTTAGGTGAAGGTAGATGAACGAATTTCGCGTAGCATGATGAGATCGTATGTCTTGCACATATGACCTTACCCTAGTAGTTGTTTGTGTGTTTTGACTTTTGTGACTGTATTGTTTGTGGTTATGTGTTGTTGTCGAACGTAGGTGTTTTGCCTCTTTTTGTTGAGTGCATATGTTTGGTGTTATCTTTAGTTGTTGTCTGGTCGGTGTTATAGTTTTCCCCTAACCCTGGTCGTATGGGCTTAATAGATGGAGTATGAAGTAGGACTCGCCTTTTCCGAGGCGATGTCGAGACTGAAGGTGGAGCAATGGATTCGTAGTATGGAGGAGCACATGAAGATAAACAAGGTTGGAAGTGAGGACATGGTCCCCTATGCTGTTAAGTACTTGGTAGAAGAGGCTAGTACTTGGTGGAGAATGCACCAAGCAATTGAAGACTCACGAAGGAAGATTACTTGGAAGGACTTTACAAAGATTTTGTTGGGATCCCGCCTCGTCACACCGACGCAAAGGACGGTAACCCTTAAGAGGATCCGTGCCTGTACAATTTGCGGAGAAACAGGGCACTCCTATGAAGGACACCAAGATGGATGTCCTTATTGCGAAGAAATTCACTCGGGTGAAGAATGCGCCACTGCTCAAGTCACATGTTTTACGTGTGAAGGAACTGATCATTACCCCGCTTAGTGTCAATTTTTCATCGTGACACAACAAGTGGTTCAACATCAAAAGGAAGAAATGAAGAAAGCTATCCAAGAATTGAAGGAAGCACCCGTGAAAAAGAAAAAGAAGGACATTAGCCACATTCAGTGTTTCCGGTGCAGGAATATGGGACATTACGCCAACATGTGTCTAGAATTAAAGGAAGCACTCATGATGAAGAAGATAAAGGACCTTAGCCAAATTGAGTGCTATCGGTACAGGAACATGGGACACTACAACAATATGTGTCCAGAATTGGAGGGGAAGGAGAAGTTGTGAACGTGGAAGCAAGGATGCTGACTTGAAGAAGCTTATGTTTGGCAACTGGAGAATAGAATATTCGTGGTGTGCACTAAGTGTATGGTGGTACCTTTTTTATGTTAGTTGGAGATGTGTATCGATGCGTGTTTGCTATGGATTGACTAGATGTTTTATGTCATGATTGTTTTGATAAGTTTTGTCTTGTACCCTGTGGCCTTGATATGTATTTGATTGATGTTGTGTGCTGTGCTTTGTGTTTCTTCTTCGCGAGTAGAATAAGCTTACGTTTCATTAGACCCTCATCTATTTAGTATGCTTCAAGACTAAAGAAGACACAACAACAAGAAGAATAACTTGACGGATGACTCAACGATATGAAGATTGTTTCGACATTTCAAAACTGAAGCTACCGGCATTGAAGACTTGAAGACCTGGATGATTAAAAGTTTCTATCGTTAGATCGATTATGTGGGCTGTCATTTCTTGTTTTACTGACAGCTACACATCAAAACTTATATTTTCCAAAACTAGTGTGATGTTTGTATGGGTATCCATATCTCTCTACCTTCTGTTCCCTCATCCTCATCCCTACACTGAAGAAGCTACTACAATGGCTGCTAATGCCAAGACGAGGATAAAGATGGATGAAATTTAATGCTGAGTTCAAAGTTAACCTCTTGTGCCAAGATCTTACGACAAGCAAGCCCAATCTTGCTGAAGGGAGAAATCTGGAGGAAGTTGTAGTCCACCAGTGCACGTTTTATAGCAGGCTACGTAAACCTGAGAGTTGTGAGGAAACGATAGATGTTTTGTTTGGCTTGCAGAACCATGGATTTATCTGGACCCAGTTCAAGATAAGGAGGACTTCTGTAATGCTTGTGAGGATGACCGAGTGTTAGATTGCGAGATTCACTAAACCATACACAAGGTAATGATTTGGGTGCGTAATGGATTGATCACCATGACGACTACTCTTATTATTTGCTCTTGCTATGCGGAATAGTAAATCTTGAGTGACTTACCTATAGCAGAGAGACGACGATGTTAAAGCCTAAACCATAGAATGGTACGATGTGTGACCCCTGTAGGAGATTACCGTTTGGGTTATACGGTGAGTATGGACCAAGACCATTTGCTGCAGGTATCCCGCCATAATATTCATGAGGACCACCAAGAGGGAAATCGATAGTTGTTTAGTAGTGGCGTCTGAGCTGTCAGCCATGAAGCCTCAGTACTTGGAAGACCACTCTCTTGTTAAGGAATGGAAACCTCAAAGGAGGAATTCGTGAAACCTCGAAGACCGAAGGTGAAATCTTTACGAAGAATGTCATCGATGGATTAAGATACTGGAAGCCCACACTTGTGATGAAGAATTCAATGCCCCAACGGAGTATGAAGATTATGTGTGAGGAGCTCACTGAGGGAGCAAGCTTTTGAAGACAGCTTTTGAAGACCAAGTCGCATTCCTTTTAAGGGTGGTAGCACCCTAGCTCATCGGAGGATCGATGGACTGTCATGAAGACTCGAACCCTAACCTTTCTCTCTAGCCTTCTCGAATCTCGAGGACGAGATTCCTTTTAAGGGTGGTAGCACCCTAGCTCATCGGAGGATCAAGAGACTGTCATGAAGACCCAAACACTAACCTTTCTCTTTCTAGCCTTTTCGAATCTCGAGGACGAGATTCCTTTTAAGGGTGGTAGCACCCTAGCTCATCGGAGGATCAAGAGACTGTCATGAAGACCCAAACACTAACCTTTCTCTTTCTAGCCTTTTCGAATCTCGAGGACGAGATTCCTTTTAAGGGTGGTAGTGTGTAACATCCCAAAATTCTTCGAATTTTCGAATGTTAATAAAATTAAATAGATATTGAGTGTTTGCTCGATGTGTTTGATTTTCTCTGGGAGTTAAAACTTTTGGGGGTTTATTGAATATTAAAACGAGAGGGAATAAAATGACTTTCCCTAATATTCACCGTTGGTGTTTTGGAATTTATTATTTAAAAACAAAACCAACAAAATAAAAGAGAGAAGGTAATATGACTCCTTCAACTTATTAAGAGTTTGGAAAAGGTTTTAAATCTTTATTGGAATTCCTTTGATTATTCAAAATATTTTTCAACTAAAGGAAAATTCATTTGAGAGGATATAAAATGACTTATCCCCTTTTTAAATAAAGTTGGAAATATTTAGAATATTATTTTAAAAGTTTTTAAAATTTATTTTGCGTATTATAAATAAATCTAAAATTATTTTAGGGAGTTTATAATGCCAAGAGAGTCTTTATTTCACTAAAATGATTTAGTAAATATTTTAAAATAGTTGAAAAAGTATTTCAATGGGATATTTTTATTTTACCAAATTATTTATTGGGGTAACAATTTTAAAATTGATGTTTTATTATTTAGAAATGGTTTGTCAATGTTTTTCACCAAATAAAAATATTTTAAAAGGTTCATTGGATTTTATTTGATTTATGAAAAGTATTTTATATTTAAATAAAGTATTTAGAAAATGCTTTTATTTTTATTTTCCCTTTTGGAAAATATTTTCTTTTTATAATTTTCTTTGTATTATTTGAAGAATTTAGAATTTTATTTCATATTTTTCCGAGTTACGGTTATTTTTATTTAATTGTTTGAAGTTCTAGGAATATGGAAAAGAAGAAACATCCGGGCAGCCGGCCCATTCGCCTTTTTCGCACGCGAGCGCAATTAGAGTCCAACTCGGTTTGTTTTTTTTTTCGGGTTACATATAATTTCAGAAAATTTCCTTTTATTTTTTTTCTTTTCTTTAATTTTGGAAAACCCTAAGCGGGACCCACCACGGCCCCTGCGGTGTCCACCCCGCGTCGGCCGGCCACCCGCCGCCGCGCCGGGACGCCGTCTCGCCGAAGTCCGCGCACCCCGCGCGCCGGCCGCCTCCTCGCTTCCGTGCGGCCAGTGGAGCGCCAAGTCGCCGGAGTCCGCCACGGTCTCCATTGCCGTGGCCGAGCCGCCCTCGCCGGACCGGCCCGAGCGTCGCGCCTCCGTGCGCCGCCCGCGCCACACGCCGCCGCCGCCGGAGCCCCTCCACCGCCGCCCCTCCACGTCGCCGGCCACCGCGCCCAGTCGCCGGAGCTGCCCTCACCGAGTTTGCCGGAGAGAAACCGCCGGTCAGATCTGGTCAAACGGCCCAAGGACCCGATTGCTTTTTACGAAAAAAAGATATTTACGCACAGGTCCTTTTGGCAGAATACCACCTCGTTCTTGCGCCCGCGATATCTCCGCGACTGTAAGTCGGATTGAGGTGAAAAATTTTGCTACGCGTTCGTGTTGTTCTGTACTTTAGCATGGTATAAAGTTTTGCACACTTTGCACACTTTTGAATTTGAAGTTATTTCAAATTCAAATTCAAATTCCGGTGGCCGTATCTTTTATACCGTTGATCCAAATCGAGTGATTTTTTTTTGCGTTGGATCACTCGTGTCATGTACCTTCTGTTTATATCATGTGTACACAAAAATTCACAAGTTTATTGATCTGTTCAAATTAAAATTCAATTCAATTTTGCACTTGCTATGACCTGCGTTGTAGTATTCCGTTTCACGTGATTCTTTTTGCATATTGGATCATATGGAACATCTTATCGGCAATATCCACATACCATTCGTATTGCTATGATCTTTACCTTGATTTCATAATGCCTTGATCATAATCTTGTATCGACAACTCTTTATCCGTTGACTCTCTCTAGTTCACTTCCACCGATCACCTTCGAGCACATCCACACCGTTGCACTTCAAAACCTTTTGTTTTGTTGCTAAAACTTTGGTGATTGTTTTGTTGATCTTTTGTTTGTCTCGTTGTGATGTGATTGCTTATTGAGTTCTTTCGTTGAGATAGATTCTCGGGTTGTGACGAATAGAGTTGACTGGACCGCGAGAGCGAAGAACTTCATCGAATGTATAAGGCAAGTGATACTTTGACCATACTCATACCTATATTTTCTATATGCATTATGTTAGGAAATATCACTCTATTGCATGATAGGTAGTTTATTTTACTGTTGCTGCAAAACCAGTTAGGATAGCCACATGTTTTGACTTGTCTACCGTAGATCAACCTAGCCGTGTTGTTACTTTATTGCTATGCTTTGTAGACGTGGTTTGGGTTGTGCAAATTCATGGAGTGCATGTGAGCTATTTAATAACTTGTGTAGCAACTGTTTAATAAATAGAAATCACTTCTGGACGGGCAGGGAGTGCTTCCTGGGGGCTCGTGCCTTATCTAAGGTCGAGACCAGGTTGTACCCCTAATGGTTGGTTTGGTGGTCGAAAACACGTCATGGCGAGTACCCTCTGACGCAGTGGGCGCCGTCCAGGCTCAAAAAGATCAGACATACTTGGTGACTAGAAGCTTACATGTACAGTCGCTGGCCATATGGGCTCTGGCTTAGTTGAGTATGATGTAGGAAGCCTCTCCCGTGCAAAGCTAGCAGATGTAGATGTGATAGGTGGTACCGGCTTGCCGTTGGGTGTAGGTGACCTCTTCTGAAAGACTTCGTCTCAATCTTCGGGTTGAGTCCAGCGGGGAAAGTGTACTAACCTCTGCAGAGTATAAACTAATCATGATTAGCCGTGTCCCCGGTTATGGACATCCTTGAGCTACTAGACATTACTGTTACTGGAGGATCTTGACATATGAATCACCTTAATAATTTGAGTGGGCAAGATTTAATAAAGGGTGTGGTGTTGGAACTAGTGTGCCCAGTTCGTTCTTAAGTAGTAAGTTCAACTTAAATTTTTGACTAGTTTAGTTCAGGAGAAAATTGGCTTTCTGCAAAACTAAAACCATAAGCCTTTCCTTTGACTTACCTTGCATGTAGTTGTAGGTCCTTTATATAAACTTTTCTGTGTCACTTGCCGTACAAATCAGATGTACTGACCCGTTGTCGGGCTGTAACCTTCGGTGTTGCAGGTTTTTCAGATGGTCAGTAAGGTGCGTTTAGGGGTTGCGGGTCTACACTCAGCATGTTCGCATGTGGCTGTTGATGGACTCCACGTTATTTTCTTTTGCTTCCGCTATATTTATATTGAATAAGCTAGCCTTGAGCTATGCAACTTGTTATTTTTTTTACTCTGGATCATACGTTGTAATAATGATGCACTTGTACTTTGATATACATCTATTATACTATTTGTGCCAGCGAGTTCGATCCAGGGACTGACACTTGAGCACAGAGACTTCAATTCGGTGTGAATTGGGTCGCTACACCCACAATCGAGCATAACGTTCGCTCTTGGAGTCACTACCTACTACTTGGCCAAAGCAATAAACAACAACGGAGAACATGCAAAAATTACTTAGGAACGAAAATATAAGAGATAAAAACCAAATATATTACTCTATCGCGATCTGAACATAATCTCATAATCCATCAGATCCCATCAAACTTAGCATAGCAACAGCAGAAGAATTACATATGTGCCTCGATCATGTAGGGTAGCTCACGAGGTCTAAACCTTATTGCTATGCTAAGTTTGCTGGGATCTGATGGATTATGAGACTATGTTCAGATTGTGATGAGTAATATATTTGGTTCTTCTCTTTTATATTTTGTTCTTGAGTAAATTCTTGCATGTTCTCCGTTGCAGTATTTTACTTTGGCCAAGTAGTTTGTTGGAACTCCAAGAGGGAGCGTTATGCTTGATTGTGGGTTCAGCCCCTTGATGTCTAACTTGAGTGACAGAAACATGATGCTAGGGGATGTGTTGTTGCCACCAGGGATAAAACAACGCTGCTTGTACCCGCGGGTGCAAGGATTGTTTACTTTACGCAAAGTTCTTTTAATGAAGTTGTCTATTGCTTTGAGTTTACACTTTGGGTGGGATTCGCAACTTAATACTAGGGAGATGTTCTGGATATATATCTCAAGGTGGATGATTCGTAGTAGATGCAGTTGGATTTCGGTCTACTTACCTTGGCGTACTGCCCATTGCTTTTGAGCCCTTCCTGTCTTTGCAGCATACTTAGCATTGCGGTGCCTTCATAATTCTGTCAATTGCCCAGTGATGGCGCGAGAGTTGACGGGTGTAGTCTTCTCGCCCTTCGTTGGTGAGCCCCAAGTGGAAGGCGTGATGGAGCACAACAGCAAATTTCCCTCAGTAAAGATACCAAGGTTTGTCTCCAGTAGGACTCCAGAGATGATAAGTAGGTGTCAGCGGCGCAACTGACGCGGACGTGCACACAGACACAAATAACTTTGTTCCCAACGAAGTTCAGAGAGGTTGTCAATCTCTCCGGTCTTGTTGTTCACAAAGGATCAAACGCAAGGGATAATGATAGCAATTGAAAGTAAAAGCAGGAAAGTAAATGAGCATGGACACAGTAATGAGGATATGGACCGAGATACGTGATGTTCACTAGTGATGTCTCTCTCCCAAAAGACGATAAAACTGCTATGCGAGGTAAAAAAATTACAGAAGGGCAATTGACAGGATTATGAACGCACCGCAATGCTAACTATGCTACAAAAGAAAGGAAGAGGCTCAAAAGCACAGGCAGTACGCCAAAATAAGTAGACCGAAATCCAACTGCATCTACTACTAATCATCCACCTTGAGATATCTATCCAGAACATCTCGCTGGTATTAAGTTGCGAGCCCCACCAAAAGTGTAAACCCAAAGCAACAGACAATTGCATTAAAAGTAACTTTGTGTAAAGTAAACAATCCTTGCAACCGCGGTTACAAGAACCGTTGTTTTCCACCTTGTGGCAACAGCACATCCCCTAGACTCATGTTTCTGTCACTCAAGCGTGTCATCGGGGGGCATGAACCCACAATCGAGCATAACGTTCCCTCTTTGGGTTACTACCTACTACTTGGCCAAAGCAATAAACAGCAACGGAGAACATGCAAGAATTACTTAGGAACAAAAATATAAGAGATAAATACCAAATATATTACTCAATCACAATCTGAACATAATCTCATAATCCATCAGATCCCATCAAACTCAGCATAGCAACAGCAGAAAGATTACAAAAGTGCCTCGATCATGTAGGGCAGATCACGAGGTCTTAACCATGAAGAACAAAGAGGGGAGGAGAACATCACATAGCTACTGATCACGGACCCATGGTCCAAGGAAAACTACTCACGAGACATCCGGGAAGCATCCATGGTGGAGAGGAGACTCCCGGAGGTCGGTCCTCCCTCCGGAAGGGTGCCGGGAAGAGGTCTTCTGGTGCTCCCGATCTCGGAAGCGCGGCGGCGGCGGAACAGAGGAGAGATCGCGAAAAAGGGTTCAGTCCCCGAGGGTTTCACGTCACGGGGGATATATAGGCGAAGGGGGCAGCCAGAGGTGGACCAGGGGCCCCAGGCGCCCCCCTGGCGCGGCCATGGGTGGGGCCGCGTCGGGTGCCCGCCTGGGCCACCCCTGGCTCCCCTCTGGCCCCACTCGGGCTCTTCGCGAAGCTTCCTGTACGCTGATTTTTCCTATATTTTTCCCGGAATTTTTCTGGCACTTTTTATATGGGGGAAAACTGAAATAGAAAAACAGCAGAAAACAGGAACTGGCACTGGGGTGCACTGAGTTAATAGGTTAGTCCAAATATGATCAAAAGTTTATGAAAGTGTATCTAGATCATAGCAATATCACACAAAACATGCATGGAGCAAGCAGAAATTATAGATACGTTTTGGACGTATCAACATCCCCAAGCTTAATTCCTGCTCGTCCTCGAGTAGGTAAATGATAACGGCACAATTTCTGTGGTGACATGCTAGCAACCATATAAGAACTTTGAAAAGTAAAGCAATCAAGGTTAGAAATTCAATTCAAGTCATAACATGCAAGAGTCTATATTAGCATTGAAACAAGTAACAAAAGAACATTAGGTGCAAGAGCTCTCGCTGTCCGTGAATCGAATGTCTCCAAATGGTGTTTGCGTGCAAGAAGGGGGATAGGGAATACGAGAAAAACATTTATTTGTTGAGAACTCAATTTACTAAAGCTTTACACTTGGTCTTCTTTGTAATCTTATCTTGACTCGTCCCCAGACCACTAGCCAGGTACAAGTCAATTTGATCCACTCCTTTTCAAAATTTGAGCACTCATGCAATGGATGAGCGTAAGCACGAGAGTTGACACTTTGGATGGCAAAGAGAGGAGTACAGAGGAGGAAGACAAAAAGGGGTGAGAAAGGCTCACATCAATGAGGACAATCATAGGCAAGAGGTGCCAAATGATAGATATGATGTGAGGAGTAGGGATTGCCATGCAACAGATGCACATACGAGCTAGGAAGCTCTCCAATGGAACTAGTTGGGTGCATCTAACTTGCTCGCTCATGAAGACCTAGAGCTCGTTTGAGGAGGCTCATCCTTGGAATATGCAAGCCAAGTTCTATAGTGTGAAGGTCCCCACATAGCTATATGCATGAAGAACATCTCTATGGAGTACAAGGATATAAATGGAGTACTAGTGTGGATCTCTCAAAAGGATAGTAGTGTTTCCCCTTTCTCTCTTTTTATTTCTTTTTCTATTTTTTCTATTTTTTGTGGCCTCAATGGCTCTTTCTATTGAACTCTCATTTGTCCTCTTTGGGATCTTTTATTGTGTCCACTTTGGGATCTTTTCCTCACTTAAGGGCAACACTCTATTTTACAAGAAGGTAAAGGAGATCTTTCACACTTTACAAGGTACTCAAAATCATAAAGAAGATGTAACTATCATGATGTATGCAATGTATGTCGCTGACAGTGTAGCAGGAACATGTATGACATGATGATCAAGTCATGAAGAGGTGGATGTTGCATGGCAATATATCTCGGAAAGGCTATGGAAATGCCTTGATAGGTAGGTATGGTGGCTGTTTTGAGGAAAGATATAAGGAGGCTTATGATGACAGAGCGTATCATGCCAAGGGTTTGGATGTACCGGCGAAGGTGGACACCAACTCTCGGAGTGAGAAGAAGGCAATGCACGGCACGGGAGAGGCTAGCAAAATATGGGAAGGTGGAAGTGTCAACTTTCAATACTTACATTAGTCCGAAGAACTCATGCACTTATTATCGGTAACTCTCAATCTAATAAGGAGGTTCACAAAGAGACAAGTACCCCGAGGAGGAGTGTATGGGGGTTTGTTTATCCTTGCGCATCCTCGATTCATGGTACGTGAGTGTACTCTAATATTCGACCCCTCCAAAGATTAGTGATCCATCTAGTAGCTAGAGTTCTCAACTAGTTTTGTAAGTTTTGAAAATACACACGGATTGCCCAAAATACGACACCTATCACTAATAGGCTAGAGCTCTTGACACCAAAAGTTCAAACATTACTCACAACAATACCTCAAAACCATTCCAAGTTACTACTAAAATTAAATAGCAACCTCAATTACCTACTTTCAAGACAAGACACAACTCAGTGCAACAACCAACTCTCTTTAACAAGATAAACATGAAAACTAAAAAGAGTTCCAGAAACCAAATAAATAAAAGCCAAGGCTCTTGCTAAAGACAAACTAAGACTAAAACTAAACATGGCAGCAGCTATGAAAAGATAAAGAACACACAACAGCAAAAAGATAAGCAGGAAAAATCCTATGATGTGTTCAAGATTTTGAAAGTGGAGCGTGTCTCTCTCCCACACAAAGTAAGACGGGATCTAACTTGTTATGAACAGCAAGCAAAGCTAAAGAAAACTAAAAATAAAACCTAAGAGCGAGACGCTCCAAGCATAGCACATAACGTATGAAGTGATAAAAATATAGTGAGACGAAGGACGAACTGATGATTGTTGATGGAGAAGGGGATGCACGGTGGCATCCCCAAGCTTAGATGCTTGAGTCTCCTTGAATATTTATTGGGGATGCATGGGGGCATCCCCAAGCTTGAGAGCTTGACACTCCTGAATCTTCTTTCATCATCTTACATCGCACACTTGAAAACTCCCTTCATACATAACTCATCATAAGCTGATTAGAGAGGTTAGTACCCTTAATAAAATATTTTTTCCCACTGGATATAAAGATATTCTTGAAGATCTACTGTTTCTCAAGAGTGCCAAAAAGTTTTTGCAAAGAAAAAGCAAGCTTAAGGTTTGCAAAAGTTAGGAGAGACAAAACGTGGCAGAATCTGTGAAAAACAGAACAGCAGGTAGTAAAGAATTTTTTAGGGATACTTCTGCAACTCAAATAAAAAAACTCAGAACATACGGAAGTTTCATAATTGTATAGAGAACGCTGTGTAAAAATTTCAGCTCAAAAAGATGAACTGGGGTTTTTATGGAATTTTTCTAGTCACGAGGACAGAATCTGTTTTCTGGACAGCATGTCACAACTTTTACTTCCCTTGCCGTAAGAGGCTATAACTTGGCACAAAGCTGAAAAATAAACATAAAATGATGTTGCTACAGTAGTAACAAACATCAATACACAACAAAATCAAAAATAAAACCTAAATTAGTTGCGGGCTGCCTCCCGAAAGCGCTTTCTTTTATGCCTTTAAGCTAGGCATGATGCAAAAGAAGAATCAAGTTTTATCAAGAGAAAGAGAATAACTAGCCCGTGTAACGGACTCAAGAGGTAACTTGATTTTCTTTCTAGGGAAGTGTTCCATCCCCTTTTTGAATGGGAATTGGAATTTTATATTCCCCTCTTTCATGTCAATAACCGCACCAACGGTGCAAAGAAAAGGACGTCCCAAAATAATTGGACACAAAGGTTCACACTCTATATCCATAACAATAAAATCAACGGGAACATAGTTGTCATTGACAATGATAAGAACATTTTCAATCTTCCCCAAAGGTTTCTTTACGGAAGAATCAACAAGACAAACACCAAAAGAACAAGGCTCAAAGGGCTTCAATTCAAACATATCAAATATTCTTTTGGGAATAACGGAGGTACTAGCTCCAACATCACATAGAGCATAGCAAGAGAAGTTATTTAATTTAATTTTGATCATAGGGTCCCAACCATCATCTAGCTTCCTAGGTATGGAGGCTTCTACTCTAAGCTTATCCTCCCTAGCTTTGATGAGAGCATTTGTGATATGCTCCGTGAAGGCAAGATTAAGTGTGCTAGTGTGGGGGTCTCTAGACATTTTGTGTAGCAAGCTAATAACTTCTGAGAGGGTGCAACTATCAAAATCAATATCGCTACTATCAAATGTGGTAGTAGTGTCGTCTAGGCTCACTTGTTTTAAACCCTCTATGTTCATAGGAGTTTCTTCATCTTTGGTTGAGGTATTAGCATCACCATTAATAGGTCCAACGGGACTAGGACTGCATTGGGTGCTAATAGTTTGGGTGTCCTCAACAATTTGGATAGTGGCAACTATGTGGTGTGTAGGAAGGCTCTTAATTCTATCCTCTTCCTCTTTTTCTCTAGCCCACCTTTCTTTAAGTTTAGCCATCATCCTAATATTTTCATTAATTTGTAATTGGATAGCATTAATAGGAGTGGCCTTATTCTCCTCAAGGGGAGAGGTTCTAATTTTAAGCATCTCAATATCAAGGGCTAAGCTTTCTACCTTCAAAGAGAGATTATCTAATTTAGCTAATTTCTCCTCTACATTTTTGTTGAAGGCTTTTTGGGTAGTGATAAAATCTCTAAGCATGTTTTCCAATTCAGAAGAGGGGTTCTTGTTGCTAGGGTAGGTATTGTTGTTCCCATAGTTGGATGGAAACGGTCTAGGATTGTTAGCAAAATTACCCCTGTAAGCATTGTTGTTGAAATTGTTTCTAGCAATAAAGTTCACATCTACTTGTTCTTGGGCAACCAAAGAATTTAAAGGGACATCACGAGGATCAATAGAGGGTTTCTTGGTAAGTAGGGACATAATTAAGTCAACTTTTTCATTGAGGGAGGTAACTTCCTCGACAGAGTTTACCTTCCTACCTATTGGAGCGCGTTCGGTGTGCCATTGGGAATAATTGGTCATCATCTCATCGAGAAGCTTCGTGGCAGCACCAAGTGTAGTTGACATAAAGGTTCCTCCCGCGGCCGAATCTAATAGGTTCCGCGAGGTAAAGTTCAAGCCTGCATAAAAAGTCTGGATAACCATCCAGGTAGTCAAACCATGTGTAGGGCATTTCTTAACATGAGATTTCATTCGTTCCCAGGCTTGGGCAATGTGTTCATTATCCAATTGCTTAAAATTCATAATGTTACTCCTTAATTGGATAATTTTAGCAGGTGGGTAGTACTTCCCTATAAAAGCATCTTTGCACTTATCCCAAGAATCTATGCAATTCCTAGGCAAAGATTGAAACCAGATTTTAGCGTCTCCCCTTAAAGAGAAAGGAAAGAGCTTGAGCTTAACAGTATCACCTTCTACTTCTTTATACTTTTGCATGTCACATAATTCAACAAAATTGTTCAAGTGTAAAGCAGCATCATCTCCAGCACCAGAGAATTGATCTCTCATAACAAGGTTTAGCAAGGCAGGTTTAATTTCATAAGAGGTAGCTGAAGTGGCAGGTGTAGCAATGGGGGTGCAGATAAAGTCTTGGTTGTTGTGAGTAGTGAAGTCACACAACTTGGTGTTTTCAGTGGAACCCATAGTAGCAGCAAGTGTGGCAGATTTTTTTGTGATTTTTGATATAAGACACAAAGATAAAAACTGAAAGGTAAACTAACAAGACTAAAAAAACAAAGGTAAAGTGTAGTGTGCAACTCCCCTATCTTAGCACTCAGAGTCCCCGGCAATGGCGCCAGAAATTTGCTTGATGGCGCGAGAGTTGACGGGTGTAGTCTTCTCGCCCTTCGTGGGTGAGCCCCAAGTGGAAGGCGTGATGCAGCATAGCAGCAAATTTCCCTCAGTAAAGATACCAAGGTTTGTCTCCAGTAGGACTCCAGAGATGATAAGTAGGTGTCAGCGGCGCAACTGACGCAGACCTGCACACAGACACAAATAACTTTGTTCCCAACGAAGTTCAGAGAGGTTGTCAATCTCTCCGGTCTTGTTGTTCACAAAGGATCAAACGCAAGGGATAATGATAGCAATTGAAAGTAAAAGCAGGAAAGTAAATGAGCGCGGAAACAGTAATGAGGACATGGACCGGGATACGTGATCTTCACTAGTGATGTCTCTCTCCCAAAAGACGATAAAACTGCTATGCGAGGTAAACAAATTACAGAAGGGCAATTGACAGGATTATGAACGCACCGCAATGCTAACTATGCTACAAAAGAAAGGAAGAGCTCAAAAGCACGGGCAGTACGCCAAAATAAGTAGACCGAAATCCAACTGCATCTACTACTAATCATCCACCTTGAGATATCTATCCAGAACATCTCGCTGGTATTAAGTTGCGAGCCCCACCCAAAGTGTAAACCCAAAGCAACAGACAACTACATTAAAAAGAACTTTGCGTAAAGTAAACAATCCTTGGAACCGCGGTTACAAGCACCGTTGTGTTCCCCCTTGTGGCAACAACACATCCCCTAGACTCATGTTTCTGTCACACAAGCGTGTCATCGGGGGGCATGAACCCACAATCGAGCATAACGTTCTCTCTTGGGGTTACTACCTACTACTTGGCCAAAGCAATAAACAGCAACGGAGAACATGCAAGAATTACTTAGGAACAAAAATATATGAGATAAAAACCAAATATATTACTCAATCACAATCTGAACATAATCTCATAATCCATCAGATCCCATCAAACTCAGCATAGCAACAGCAGAAAGATTACAAAAGTGCCTCGATCATGTAGGGAAGCTCACAAGGTCTAAACCATGAAGAACAAAGAGGGGAGGAGAACATCACATAGCTACTGATCACGGACCCATGGTCCAAGGAAAACTACTCACGAGACATCCAGGAAGCATCAATGGTGGAGAGGAGACTCCCGGAGGTCGGTCCTCCCTCCGGCAGGGTGCCGGGAAGAGGTCTTCTGGTGCTCCCGATCTCGGAAGCGCGGCGGCGGCGGAACAGAGGAGAGATCGCGAAAAAGGTTTCTGTCCCCGAGGGTTTCACGTCACGGGGGATATATAGGCGAAGGGGGGCAGCCAGAGGTGGACCAGGGGCCCCAGGCGCCCCCCTGGCGCGGCCAGGAGTGGGGCCGCGCTGGGTGGCTGCCTGGGCCACCCCTGGCTCCCCTCTGGCCCCACTCGGGCTCTTCACGAAGCTTCCTGTACGCTGATTTTTCCTATATTTTTCCCGGAATATTTCTGGCACTTTTTATATGGGGGAAAACTGAAATAGAAAAACAGCAGAAAACAGGAACTGGCACTGGGGTGCACTGAGTTAATAGGTTAGTCCAAATATGATCAAAAGTGTATGAAAGTGTATCTACATCATAGCAATATCACACAAAACATGCATGGAGCAAGCATAAATTATAGATACGTTTTGGACGTATCACCCAGCTGTGATTTGTTTACCTCGCTAGCACTTTTATCGTCTTTCGGGAGAGAGACATCACTAGTGAAAATCACGGGGGCCCGGTCCATCTTCACATCACTGTTTACATCCTTGGTTTACTTTCAGTCTTTACTTTCAGTTTCCACTATTACTATCTCTTGCGTTGATCCTTTGTAAACAGCAAGGCCGGAGGAATTGACAACTCCTCTGTACTCGTTGGGAGCAAAGTTATTTGTTTCTGTGTGCAGGTCCTGTCAACTCCCTAGTCAAAAGCTAATTCTGGCGCTGTTGGCACCTTCTTGTATTTCTGCGAGTCCTACTGGAGACAAACCTTGGTATCTTCACCGAGGGAAATTTGCTGCTACGCTACATCTCACCTTCCACTTGGGGTAACCAACGAGGAGTGAGAGAACTATCCTCACTGTATCAACAGCAAGCAAAGCTAAATAAAAATAAAAATAAAACCTAAGAGCGAGACGCTCCAAGCATAGCACATAACGCATGAAGTGATAAAAATATAGTGAGACGAAGGACGAACTGATGATTGTTGATGGAAAAGGGGATGCACGGGGGCATCCCCCCAAGCTTAGACGATTGGGTCTCCTTGAATATTTATTGGGGATGCATGGGGGCATCCCCGAGCTTAGACGCTTGAGTCTCCTTGAATATTTATTGGGGATGCATGGGGGTATCCCCAAGCTTGAGCGCTTGACACTCCCGAATCTTCTTTCATCATCTTCCATCGCACACTTGAAAACTCCCTTCATACATAACTCATCATAAGCTGATTAGAGAGGTTAGTACCCTTAATAAATAAATTTTCCCCACTGGATATAAATATATTCTTGAAGAGCTACTATTTGTCAAGATTGCCAACAGGTTTTTTCAAAGAAAAAGAAAGCTTAAGGTTTGAAAAGGTTAGGAGAGACAAAACGTGGCAGAATTTGTGAAAAACAGAATAGAAGGTAGTAAAGAATTTTTTAGGGGAACTTCTGCAACTCAAATCAAAAAACTCAGAATATACTAAAGTTATGTGATTGTATAGAGCACGCTGTGTAAACAATTCAGCTCCAAAAGATGAACTGGTGATTTGATCCGATTTTCCCGTCACGAAGACAGAATCTGTTTTCAGGACAGCATGTCGCAACTTTCACTTCCCTTGTCATATGAGGCTATAACCTGGCACAAAGCTTGAAAATAAAGATACAATGATGTTGCTACAGTAGTAACAATCATCAAGGCCACTAAAAACAGAAGTAAAAATATCTTGGGTTGCCTCCCAACAAGCGCTTTCTTTTACGCCTTTAAGCTAGGCATAAGGCAAAAGAAGAATCAAGTTTTATTAAGAGAAAGAGAATAGCTAGCCCATGTAACGGACTAAAAAGGTAACTTGATTTTCTTTCTAGGGAAGTGTTCCATCCCCTTTTTGAGAGGGAATTTGAAATTTTATATTACCCTCTTTCATGTCAATGATAGCACCAACGGTGCGGAGAAAAGGACGTCCCAAAGTAATTGGACATAAAGGTTCACACTCTATATACATAATAATAAAATCAACGGGAACATAGTTGTCATTGACAATGATAAGAACATCGTCGATCTTCCCCAAAGGTTTCTTTACAGAAGAGTCGACAAGACTAACACCAAAAGAACAAGAATCAAAAGGTTTCGATTCAAACATATCATACATTCTCTTGGGCATGACGGAGGTACTAGCTCCAACGTCACATAAAGCATAGCAAGAGAAGTTATTTAATTTAATTTTGATCATAGGGTCCCAACCATCATCTAGCTTCCTAGGTATGGAGGCTTCTATCCTTAGCTTCTCCTCACTATCTTTGATGAGAGCATTTGTGATATGCTCTGTGAAGGCAAGATTAAGTGTGCTAGTGTGGGGGTCTCTAGACATTTTGTGTAGTAAGCTAATAACTTCAGAGAAGGTGCAACTATCAAAATCAATATCACTACTATCAAAGGTGGTAGTAGTGTCATCTAGGCTCACTTCTTTGAAACCCTCCATGTTCATAGGGGTTTGTTCTTCTATAGTTGAGTTATTAGCATCACCATTAATAGGTCCAATGGGACCAGGAGTGTATTGGGTGCTAATGGTTTCGGTGTCCTCAACAATTTAGATAGTGGCAACTGTGTGGTGTGTAGGAAGGCTCTTAATTCTATACTCTTCCATAGGGATAACTTCTGGTTTGGCTTCCATTTGATTTATCAAAGTAGATTGGGTGTGTGACATATTCGAAACAATGGTTTCAGTGGCGGTAAGTCTAGTTTGGAGATTAGAGATCTCACTGTTCAAGCTCTCAAGTTGTCCACTAATGTTTTGCAGAATGACAGTGTGCTCACCTATTTGCTTAGAGAAGGCTTTGTTTTGTTCAAACTGGGTATGCATATAATTCTTAGTAGCCTTCTCTATTTCCATTAATTTCTCATAGCTAGGTAGGTCTCTTTCCTTATAAGTAGGATAGGAGTTGCTAGGGTAAGTGTTGTTGTTCCCATAAGTGGATGGAAACGGTCTAGGATTACTAGCAAAGCTGCCCCTATAAGCATTATTATTAAAGTTGTTTCTAGAAATGAAGTTCACATCTACTTGTTCCTGAGCAACCAAATAATTTAAAGGAACATCATGAGGATCAATAGAGGGTTGCTTGGTAAGTAGAGACATAATTAAATCAACTTTATCATTTAGGGAGGTAATTTCCTCGACAGAATTTACCTTCCTACCTATTGGAGTGCGTTCGGTGTGCCATTGGGAATAATTGGTCATCATCTCATCGAGGAGTTTTGTGGAAGCACCAAGTGTATTTGACATAAAGGTTCCTCCTGCGGCCGAATCTAATAGGTTCTGCGAGGTAAAGTTCAAGCCTGCATAAAAAGTCTGGATAACCATCAAGGTAGTGAAACCATGTGTAGGTCATTTATCAACAAGAGATTTCATACGTGCCCAAGCTTGGGCAACGTGTTCATTATCCAATTGCCTAAAATTCATAATGTTACTCCTGAATTGGATAATTTTAGCAGGTGGGTAGTACTTTCCAATAAAAGCATCTTTGCACTTATCCCAGGAATCTATGCTATTCCTAGACAAAGATTGAAACCAGATTTTAGCTTCTCCTCTCAGAGAGAAAGGAAAAAGCTTGAGCTTAACAACATCACCTTCTACTTCTTTATACTTTTTCATATCACATAGTTCAACGAAATTATTCAAGTGTAAAGCAGCATCATCTCCAGCACCAGAGAATTGATCTCTCATAACAAGGTTTAGTAAAGCAGGTTTAATTTCATAAGAGGTAGCTGAAGTGGCAGGTATGGCAATAGGAGTGCAGATGAAGTCTTTGTTGTTGTGACTGGTGAAGTCACACAATGTGGTGTTTTCAGTGGGACCCATAGTAGCAGCAAGTGTGGCAGATTTTTTTATAATTTTCGATATAAGACATAAAGATAAAAATAGAAAGGTAAACTAACAAGACTAAAAAGTAAAGGTAAAAGGTAGTGGGCAACTCCCCTATCTTATCACTCGGAGTCCCCGGCAACGGCGCTATAAATTTGCTTGATGGCGTGGAAGTGATAATGGCTTCTCGCCCTTCGTTGGTTACCCCAAGTGGAAGTGATAATGGCTTCTCGCCCTTCGTTGGTTACACCAAGTGGAAGGTGAGATGTAGGATAGCAACAAATTTCCCCTATGTAGATGATAGGTTTTATCTCCCGTAGGACTCCGGCGATGATAAGTAGGTGGCAAGAAAACAATGGCACCGTTTACGACAAACATTGCCTCCTTAACCTGGACCTGCACACGACACAATTAACTTTGCTCCCAATGAAGTTCAGATAGGTTGTCAATCTCTCCGCTCTTGTTGTTTACAAAGGATCAAACACAAGAGATAATGATAATGATAGCAACTGAAAGTAAATACTGAAAAGGAAATAAGCTTGTAAAAAGTGATGAGAATATGGAACGGGGTCCCGTGATGTTCACTAGTGATGTCTCTCTCCCAAAATACGATAAAACTGCTATGCGAGGTAAACGAATTACAGATGGGCAATTGAGAGGATTAAAAACACACCGCAATGCTAGCTATGCTACAAAAGAAAGGAAGAGGCTCATAAGCATGGGAAGTACGCCAAAATAAGTAGACCGAAATCCATCTGCATCTACTACTAATCATCCACCTTGAGATATCTATCCAGAACATCTCGCTGGTATTAAGTTGCGAGCCCCACCCAAAGTGTAAACCCAAAGCAATTGACAACTGCATTAAAAATAACTTTGCGTAAAGTAAACAATCCTTGCAACCGCGGTTACAAGTACCGTTGTTTTCCCCCTTGTGGCCACAGCACATCCCCTAGACTCATGTTTCTGTCACTTAAGCGTGTCATCAGGGGGCATGTATCCACAATCGAGCATAACGTTCCCTCTTGGATTCACTACCTACTACTTGGCCAAAGCAATAAACAGCAACGGAGAACATGCAAGAATTACTTCGGAATAAAAATATAAAAGATAAAAACCAAATATATTACTCTATCACGATTTGAGCATAATCTCATAATCCATCAGATCCCATCAAACTCAGCATAGCAACTGCAGAAAAATTACATATGTGCCTCGATCATATAGGGCAGCTCACGAGGTCTAAACCATGAAGAACAAAGAGGGGAGGACAACATCACATAGCTACTGATCACGGACCCATGGTCCAAAGGAAACTAATCACGGCACAGCCTGGAAGCGTCCATGGTGGAGGAGAAGCTCCCGGAGGTCGATCCTCCCTCCGGCAGGGTGCCGGGAAGGGTCCTGACGGTGCTCCCGATCTTGGATGCGCGGCGGCGGCGGAACAAAGGCGAGTTTGCTAAATAGGGTTCTGTCCTCGGAGTTTCCCCGTGACGGAGAATTAATAGGCGAAGGGGGGAAGTCAGGGGGGCCACCAGGGGTCCAGGCGCCAGGTGGCCGCCTGGGCACCTGGTGGTGGACCCCTGGCCCTCCTTCAGGGTTCGGGAAGCTTCCGGCACACTGATTTTTTATCTGATTTTTCCCGAATTTTTGGAGCACTTTTTATATGGGGAAAACTGAAATAGAAAAACAGCAGAAAACAGGGACTGGCACTGGGGTGCACTGAGTTAGTAGGTTAGTCCAAATATGATGAAAAGTGTATGAAAGTGTATCTAGATCATAGCAATATCACACAAAACATGCATGGAACGAGAAGAAATTATCGATACGTTTGTGACGTATCAGGAATGCCATGCAATGGATGCACATATGAGCTATGGAAAGCTCTCCAATGGAACTAGTGGGGGTGCATCCAACTTGCTTGCTCAAGAAGACCTAGAGCTCATTTGAGGAGGCTCATCATTGGAATATACAGGCCAAGTTCTATAGTGTGAAGGTCCCCACATAGCTATATGCATATATGATCATCTCTATGGAGCACAAGATATAAGGGGGAGTACGAGTGTGGATCTCTCAAAACGAATAGTAGTGTTGCACCCTTCTTTCATTTTATTTATTTTTTCTCTTTTTCTCTTTTTTGTATTTTTTGGTGGCCTCAATGGCTCTTACTATTTAACTCTCATTTGTCCTCTTTGGGATCTTTTAAGTTTGTCCTCTTTGGGATCTTTTTCTCACTTAAGGGCAACACTATATTTTACAAGAAGTATAGGAGATCTTTCACACTTTACAAAAGTACTCAGCATAAAGAAGATGAAGCTATCATGATGTATGCGAATGTATGCCTCTGCCAGTGTAGCAGGAACATGTATGACATGAAGATCAAGTCATGAGAAGGTGGATGTTGCATGGCAATGTATCTCAGAAAGGCTATGAAAATTCCTTGATAGGTAGGTATGGTGGCTGTTTTGAGGAAAGATATAAGGAGGTTTATGATGACAGATCATATCATGCCAAGGGTTTGGATGCACCGGTGAGGTAGACGCCAACTCTCGGAGTGAGAAGAAGTCAATGCACGGTACTGAAGAGGCTAGAAAATATGAGGAGGTGGAAGTGTCAACTTTCAATACTTACATTAGTCCGAAGAACTCATGCACTTATTATCGGTAACTCTCAATCTAATCAAGAGGTTCACAAAGAGACAAGTACCCCGAGGAGGAGTATGGGGGTTTGGTTATCCTTGCGCATCCTCGACTCATGGTACGTGAGTGTACTCTAATATTTGATCCCTCCAAAGATTAGTGATCCATCTAGTTGCTAGAGTTCTCAACTAGTTTTTGTAGTTTTTGAAAATAAACACAGATTGCCCAAAATTCGACATCTATAACTAATAGGCTAGAGCTCTTGACACCAAAATTTCAAACATTACTCACAACAATATCTCAAAACTATTGCAAGTTACTACTAAAATTGAATAGCAACCTCAATTACCTACTTCAAGTCAAGACACACAACTCAGTGCAACAACTAACTCTCTAAACAAGATAAACATGAAAACTCAAGAGAGTTCCAGCAACAAACTAAAAAAAGGCTCTGAAAAAGATAAGCATGAAAACTAAGAGCTAAACATGACAGCACCTACGAAAAGATAAAGAACACACAACAAAATAAAGATAAGCATGAAAATGCTATGATGTGTTCTATTTTAAAGTGGAGCGTGTTTCTCTCCCACGCAAAGAAAGTTGGGTTCTAACTTGTCATGAACAGCAAACAAAGCTAAAGAAAACTAAAAATAAAGTAAAGAGCAAGACGCTCCAAGCATAGCACATAACGCATGAGGTGATACAAATATAGTCGAACGAAGGACGAACTGATGATTGTTGATGGAGAAGGGGATGCACGGGGGCATACCCAAGCTTAGACGCTTGAGTCTCCTTGGATATTTATTGGGGATGCATGGGGGCATCCCCAAGCTTGAGCGTTTGACACTCCCGGATCTTCTTTCATCATCTTCCCTCGCACACTTGAAAACTACCTTCATACATAACTCATCATAAGTTGATTAGAGAGGTTAGTACCCATAAATAAACAATTTGCCTCTACTGGAAATAAAGATTTTCTTGAAGGGCTACTGTTTCTCAAGACCGCCAAAAGGTTTTTGAAAAGAAAAAGCTAGCGCAAGACTTGCAAAATTAAGGAAAGGAAAAACGTGGCGGAATCTGTGAAAAACAGACCAGCAGGTAGTAAAAAAATTGGGGTACTTCTGCAACTCAAATCAAAAAACTCAGAACAGACGCCCGAAATCTAATTGTATAGAGCATTTTGCAAAAAATTCAGATCAAAAAGATGATCTGGTGATTTATCGTGAATTTTTCTGTCCAAGGACAGAATCTGTTTTCTGGGCAGCATGTCACAACTTATGAACTTTCTTGGAATCGGCGGCTAAACTTGGCACAAAGCTTGAACATAAAGATACAATGAAGTTGATATAGTAGTAACAATCATCAAGACCACTAAAAATAGAAGGAAAAATATCTTGCGTTGCCTCCTTGTCGGGACCCGGGGTTAGCATATGTAATTCCGGTCATAATACAATCACATGGAGAGCCGAGAGCCGTACCCACTTGTCTAAGCAGACAAGGCCAAGCACAAATCACTCTCGGTAAGCATCAAACGTGAGGGGCATCCCATCCAGGCCGGATGATCAACTGAGATGGGTCCTCATCGTCCGCACACAAGTCTAATGATATGGGTGGTGAATCCCATATTCACAGACAAGTCGCCTCAACCATGTTATCGATTGGATCATAACCCTTACATAGACTTACTCCAGCCCGATCACTTAGTCGGGATCTCGGGCGGGCTCGATCATACAACAAAGTGTGCCACGTGACAGAGTCACGAGCAATCGCATCGCGATGCCCCAAGCTGCGCACATCTAAGGGCCACTTGGTGTATAAAAGACCGCCGGCAAGAACACAACTAAGCTATCGAACCCCACACTAAGACATGCATGTTATAAACATACACGCAGCATACATGTCCAGTGTAAACAGCAGGTAATCACAACATGAACTCTACAAACTCATAGTCTTTATAACTTCTGCTAAACAGAGCATACATAGTAGTTGTATTACAAGAAGAGATCACATGGATGTGATCCAACATTACATCAAACATCAACGGAAGCAAATTATGTCTTAGTAAAGACAAGTTTAACAAATGGCTTAAGAAGCCTGAAAGAAAAGTACAACGACCCTCCAAAGGGCACAGGCTGCTGCCTGGAACTATACGACATTGGTCCACGTCGAGCTCGAGGTAGAGGCCACCATCAGGGTCAGTGGTCTCGTCTCTAAAACATAGAATAAGCAAACGTGAGTACAAAGTCGTACTCAGCAAGACTTACATAGGAACTATACTACTCATGCACATGTATCAAGGCAAAGGGAGGTGGGGTTTCACTTGCAGAAGTTACCTCCTAGGGATGGACCCTTCAAGTGAGTACCGGCGAGGATGCTGCCACGACACTTCACTCACGGCACCATCTCTAGTCTTAGGGAGTCGCCTATTTTAGTTGGGACCACAATCGGAATCCGGCCGATTGTTCCGATGCGGACTCAAACGTTGTGTGACCGCCATCAAGCTCAACTCGATCATGATCACTTGATTCAACGTGCCCAAACCTACGTCAACCACTTACCTTGGTTCCACCTGCTTGAGATCGTTAAAGGGCGAACTACTTGCGACTCCTGGACTGGTCCGGGGTGAGGTACTAGGCCGAGAGGGGTCAGTGAGCCCAATGTGTGGTCGTACTCTATGTCTTGGATAACAACACAAGAACTCGGGCCTAAGGCAGTGTTCAACGAGACAACCCACTGTGTACTCCTACACAGCCTCTCATCGTTCACCTTTGTTTAGGGTAGATTCACCAACACGTTACCACCATCATTCACATGATCACTACCATCCCGACTCACATCAAAGTAGCCTCAGGTAACAACTCTAAGCATGCAATAAGCTGTAACAGTTGCAGGGGCCACATGATATCAACCAACTCCTACATCTGCTAGGATTGTGGTTTTCTTACTACTGTGACAAAATGATAGGTCATGCAAAGGAATGGGTTCAACTAGCGGTAGAACGTATCATGGTGACATCCTAAACATGCATTTGCGAGAATGAGAGGGAACTGGGATTTTATAGACATGATCAAAGAGGGGGCTGCTTGCCTTGCTGACGATCACGAGGTACTAGCCTTCTGACGTGAGGTTAAACTCGTCTCCGAGATCAACTCTACCGAGAAGATGCAATCACCGAAGCACTGGAAGTAAAGCACAATCAAAATAGTACAATGCACAATCAATATGCAAAACATAGCATGGCAAGGTGCTGATGTGACCTATGTTTGAATTGCCACATTTTAATTGAAGTTGATTTGAAAAGGAAATTCAAATTCAAACTCCAAGTGTTATTTAAATTTGGTCAACTTACATTTGCTAAAGTTTGTTCATTTGAAACCAAATGGTCATGTGTGTAAAATGCTTCTGAAGTACAAGTGATGTGTGGGGCATTTCAAAGTTTGAAGTTGGAATATCAATTGAATTGAATTTGAAATAATTCCATTTAAATCAAATAGCAAAAGCTACTGATCCCTTTTTAATATCAACTCCAACATAGCTGAAAGTTGGATATTTGGATAGAGGATTTTCTCCTGATCATTTTTCATATATTATATGTTGAATTTGGAGTTAAAATGAATTTTCTATGATTTTTCAAAGTTTCAGCCATTTTCTGGAATTTACTGAATAAATTAAATGATTTAAGATTTACTGCGTCAGCACTGCAACATGCTGACGTCAGGGGCGTTGACTGGTCCAGCTGACTAGTGGGGCCCGGCTGTCAGTGGATGGAGGCTTAATTAAGTTTCTGTTAAAATAAACACTGCTTAATTAGGGGCCCTGGGCCCAGTGTCAGCGTGAGGAGGGGGGGTGGTTAGCTGGGCCATTAGGGCCGCTAATGGCGTCTGTCGCCGGAGCCACTGGAGCTCGTCGGAGCTCTCGCCGGAGAGGGATTCAGGGCACGGGGAGAGGAGAGAAGAGTGCGGGGAGGTGCTCCGCGACATCGTGCATGCGTTGGAGCTAGGCGGAGGTCAAGTGGGTGCTCGGGGCCACGGCTATGACGATGAGAGGCGGCGGCCGGAGTCACTGTCCATGGCGAGATCGCGAGGCAGTGCACGGGGGAAGCAGCAGGAGTGGGCAAACGAGGTGGGAGCTCACCGCGAAGACGAAGACCAGCGCAGCGTCGTTGGGGAGGAGCTCGTCGGCGAGCAATTGCTCGTCGGAGCTCTCTGCGGCCGGCGGCAACTCGCGGAGGGAAGCGTCGTCTCCGGTCGCCCCTGGCTCCAATTGACGCAGCGGCTTGACGAAGTCGACGGCCGTGGACGCGCTGGACAAGATGGCGCTTCTGGAGGAGCTCGGTCGCCACGGTGGCGCACGGCGGCGGCGAGGACGAGCTCTCGGGCTTGCGCGGAAAACGGCGAGAGAGGGAGAGGGATGAACTGGGAGAGGGGGAAGAAGGCCTGGGGGCTTCTGGGCGTGTCCAGCGGCGAGGATAAGCATGGGGGGGGCAAGCAGGACGTGGCGCCGAAGCGTGCACGCCTCTGCCGTCGGTGGCGTCCTCCTGGCGGGAGGTAGAAGACGCCCCTGCCCTCCCTTGTGGGCTGGGCCAGGTGGGCCGACGCCCTGAGCGAGGGGTAAGTCTTTTCCTTCTTTCTTTTCTTATTTTTCTTTCTGTTGTTTGTGTTGCCCTTTAAAATAAATAGCTAGGGCATTTATAAAAATCCCCAAACAATTTTATAAAACCTAGGTGACTATATAGAAGCCAATCCCAAGTTTTGGGAATTTTTGAAATTCAATTTATTTGAATTTCAATTCAAATAGACAAAAGATTTAATTTCCATGCCACTATTTGAATTATTGAAAAATCTATGAGCATGGGATTAATCCCAAATCACTTTTAAAATGATCCCACTCATTTTTAGGATTTTTCAACACATCCAAAAGAATTTTGGAAATAGATTTATTTCCGGCCTTTTTTAATTAAATTCATTTAGGGCTTTTCTTTTTCCCAATTCCTTTTCTTTTGCAAAAAAATTTCAAGATGCAAAAATGCAAGCTAGGTTAAACACAAACCTACTTTGGGGTTCTGACACTCCTGATGACCCTCAACTGTAGGGGATCGATTGTAGTATTCTCGCGGGTAAGTTAACCCAATTTATTGATTCGACACAAGGGGAACCAAAGAGTATTTATAAGCTTTGACAGTTGAGTTGTCAATTCAACCGCACCTGAAATATGCTTGCTTGAAACAAAGTATTAATAGCAACTGTGATATGATAGCAATAGTGATGATAACGAAAGTAAACTAGTAGTAACCAGCAGAACTAAAATACTGTAGGCTAGGGAGATGGATGGTCGGGCGCTGCATGAATAAGAATGAACATGTAATAGATTATAACACGGGGCAAGGCACACAGAAAAGCAATGATCATCTAGGAAAATATCAAACATTAGGCATGTATCCCATAGGTAGTTGTGCGTGCTTGCAATAAGAACTTGCACAACATCTTTTGTCCTACCATCCTACTATGAATGGGGCCAAAAGAAACTTATGGTGATTAAGGTGCTCCTGTCAAAGAGCACCGGAACAAAGCAATAAACTCAATGGATACATGGAATCCTCAAATTATGGACCATCCCCTTTGGTGTCCCAAGCTGTCACCTCTGGGATCGCCGGTTCCGGGCCATAATAGGTGCATACAACTCATATATAGGATCTTGAACATAAATAAACTCATGAAAACATAAGTGGTTCAGATCTGAAAACATGGCACTCGGGCCCAAAGTGACAAGCATTAAGAGCAACAAGTTGTAGCAAATATGATAAACACCAAAGTAGATGATAGGCAACATGCCCCCAACAATCTGACGAACTATTACATGATCAATATCATCCAATCCCTATCATCCCCTTTGCCTACGGTAGGGAATTACTCACACATGTGAAGAGAAGTCATGGAGGGATGATGGACTGGTGATGGTGATGACGATGGCAACAATCTCCCCTCTCCGGAGGCCAAATCAGCCTCCAGATTAGCCCTCCCGAGGAAGAACGGAGGTTGGCGGAGGCTCCGCGACGGGTTCTGGAAAAGCGACTTCTCTTTCGGAGATTCCCCGTCACGGGAATAAATAGGAGTCGAAGTAGGGCACCAGGGGAGGGGGAGTCGCCCAGGCGGCCATCTGCCGCGGCCCCACCCCTGGCGCGCCAGCAGGGCGCCTGGGGCTCCCCAGGATGCCCTCTGGCCCCACTTCTGGCTCCGGGCTCCTTCGGGTGCGTGGATTTTTTGGTATTTTTCTGGGAATTTTCTGAGATGTCCAAAAATCCATTTTCCTGCGCACAATAAAACCAAATAGGTTAGTTTAACTCAAATCATGCAATAATGAGGGCAAAATAATAGCAAAAGTGTTTGGAAAAGTAGATACATTTGAGACGTATCAACTCCCCCAAGCTTAGCCTATTGATTTTCCTCAAGCAATTCAGTTCAATGAACTGGACGCGACAAAGAAAAATTTGACAAACTCTTTTGCTTCATAAGATGTATATAAGTCGGTACTACGAAAAGAGTTTAGCAAGTATCAAAACAATGCTACGAGGACAATGCACGAAGCAATCCTTCTTTCAAGTGACTAATCACAAACAACCTAAAGTAAATAATATGTTGCCGAAAATCAAGACAAGATCACAATGCACATAGCCTGAACATATTAGAGTGGTATCTTGCTAGCCTCCATGAGTGAAGCAAAACATAAATGCAAAAACTCCTCCGGAGTTTTAAAGGAGACTATAACTAAAAATTTCAGACTAGCAATATCACAAGCATGCATAAGACAATGTAATACTTTGGGACAATACATGTTACACTAAGAATGTCAATTATGCTCTCAATAGTTGGTGCTTTGAAGAAAGAAGGTGAGACTCTCGAACCGTGTCTTTTTTATGGCAAGATTGAAAACCCGTGAAAGGAAGCAAAGACTAAACATGTGCCAGAGCTCTTGGTTTTGGAAACAGAGACAAAATTCTATTGAGAAGTGCAACTTTCTAGTCCACGGTGAACGGTAAAGGTCTCTCAATATCTCCCATGCCAACCATATTAATGCTTTTTGCTTACACTTGTTCCCTTATCCATAAATCCTTTGATGGCCTATGGAACCTTTTATTTTGCCTCAAGTATGGAAGGAGGATATCGTTCCATATATCATTAGCAGCATTTGGTCCATTTCCTTCCATCATCAAGTATGGGGGAGGTGTAACTCTCTTTTTTTTACTAGTTAAAACTTCCGTCAAAATATTTTTGGCATGGTAGATACTGATTTTCCCTCACTGGACCATGAGCTTGTACGGTTACAAAAGGGAAGCTTTTGAATGAATTTATAGATGGCACAAGAAAGTCTAAGTTAGGAGTGGCCGGTAAATACCACATATAGGTAGGTATGGTGGACTCAAGTGGAATGACTGGTTTGAAAAGGAGTTTGGATACACAAGCAGAGTTCCACTTAGTGGGAGCAAAGGCTAGCAAAATACTAGGAAGCGACCAGCTAGAGAGCAATAATTGTCATAATCATGCAGAGCGACAAAGCAACATTGAATCGGGCATGAAAGTGATATAACTATTCTGAAATAAAAAGGTCATCAAGCATTGTAAACATAGCACTATGTCGCTACAAGCTGGTCTCTAGATCATATGTGCACGCATATTTACAGAAGTAGAAACAAGAAGAGTTCATACCGGTTTTCCTTGTTGCTTCCCTTTCGTCGATCTTCGTCGTTACTGCCTTGTCACTTGCACAACCGAACGTGGGAAATATAATCAAATGCCATCACGGACTCGAGCTGAACTCTGAAAACAAAGCAAACTAAAGAGAGAAAGGAAATCTTTTTGGGTTTTTTAAGGGTTTTACAAAAGAAAAATAAAAGAGAAATCTTTTTGTTGTTTTTGCAAAATAAAAGAACAAAGAAGAACGGGCAAAAACTTCGAAAAGATAAAAGCAAACAAAATAAAAATGGATAATACAATGGAAAAGGGAGAAGGGCACGTACTCCCCCAAGCTTAGGCTTTTGGCCTAAGTTGGTAGAACCTACTGCCCCCAGGAGCCTCCTGCTCCGGGGTAATGGTAAGTCCAAGGGTCGTATGAGTCCTCCGGTGCGTACACCGAAGTCCTCGGGTCCTCACATGAGGAAGGCCCTGCGTCCCAAGCAGAAGAAGACCCCTCACCCTGCTGGGTGAAGGTCTCCCCCTAGAAAGGTGGGAACTCACCATGCTCCTCCTCGTCGGGCACAACCCCCTCCATGGGGTTATGCAGCTGGTACTGAGCCATGAACTCATCGAACTGAATATCGTTGAAGGACCATCCGTGCATGCGAGTGTTATCAAACAAAAGTGGTGCAGGTAGACGGATCTCACGAGTAATGGTCCTCTCAAACCTCAAAATATAAACAAGGTTACCAAACCGGGAAGTCATGGTAACAGACTTATGCCTCTTCATAGCATCAAGATCGAGACTTGTGTATGAAAATGGAACATCATCAGGATGCGGGGTGTGATTAAGAGACTCAAGGATAAGCGTGGCGTAAACACCACCATATAAATCTCCCTTGATACTGTTCATAACAAGGCGCCGAGCAATTAAGGCACCCACATTATAATCATTCTTATCACAGAGGGCGTTCGCATAAATAGCGAAATCTGGTGCAGAACCATTGCTACACCCCTCTAGCAATAAAGTACGCGAAATACCTGATGTGTGGGAATAAAATGCTAGAAATCTTTGTACGCCGAATGTCGCTCTCCTCCTGGTAATAGAGGGAGTTAAAAAGGGTCCTCAACTCAGAGGGCTGAGTGTTCATCTTCGCCGTCTAACCAGCGTTCGGCACACCTATTATCTCAAAAAACTGTGCCAAAGACATGGTTATGAGATCATTATAAATTTTGAACTCGATGGTTCCAGCAGAATGGTTATAACAAAAACTGTTAACAAAGCAGGAGGTGAGCTTCTTGTATTGTACCACACGGCATAATGCTAGCCGTGTCAAACCTGCATTGGCGCAAATCCCATAGAATTCCTCCTTAATTCCTGCAGCTGTAAGAAAATCATCGCATAGATACATCATCGTGCATGCTGGACTTGTGTCTTCCAACAACTCCAAGGGCACATGATCTTCATTGTAGCTCACCCTAGCAGCTGAGGGTGAAGCTGCAGCTCTAGTAACTCAATCGGAGTGCTCGGACTTCTTCTTCCAAAGCCACCCCTTTGCCTTTCCTAGCAAACTCATTTCTGAAATTTTTAACAATTCACAAAAACAAGGATTTAAACAAAGTGAGTTGAGGCAAACTACTCTACTCAATTACCTAAGGCATAAACTTGCATCAAAACATGGAAAATAAATTTCTACACATGCATGCAAGCTCATCTAAACAGCGCCAATAACTACTAAATTATCTCAAATGAAGCCATCAATCAAAAATTTGGAGGGGTGGAGGAGTTACATACCATGGAGTATTTTCTCAAAATTTCAGCTCAAATGGTGGGATGTAGAGAGAGATCAAAAAACGCCTCCAAAAACAGCAAGAACGCAAGAACTGGAGCAGAACTCGTGTTTTTGGAGAGAGAGGAAGGAGGAGGAAGAAGAAATACCTGCAGGTGGGTCCTGTGGGCCCTAGGCGCCCTGTGGGCGCGACCGGGGGGCTGGCCGCGCCAGCTGGCCGCCTGGGCCACTGGTGCCCCCCCCCCCCCTGGTCAGCCTCAGGTGCCTCTGGGTCACTCCCGGCATGGAAATTTTTATTTTGAATTTTCTAGAATTTTTCTGAAAACTTCACTGTTGAAAATTTTCCGGAGTTCAAAAAGCTGTGAAACTTTCTGAAAACTCGAAGTAGTGATTAGAATTGTGAAGCTTCAAGAACATATAAACTTGGTACAGCAGGGAGAATAAAAGCTAAAGCAAATGAAAACATAACAAGCTTCACTTGTTACTTATATAAAACATGCTAGCTAGCAAGGTTGATCAAGTCTTACCAATGAACCGGCGATATATAGAACAAAAAGTTTCACCTCTTATGAAGTGATCATTGCACTTTTACTTTAATGGACATTGTCCCCACCATGAAGATGAAGATGAGCAAGTACAGATACTAAATCTTTCGCAAGAGCAAGCGCTTATAGTCGCTCAAACTGCTGGCCCTTCTAGAGCCAATCAAATAGCTCCTCTGCAAAGGTTTCGCGCACATTCGCGCCCCTGCCAAGACACCCAGCTTGAATCGAATTACCCCCGTGAAACTATTACCATTTTCAAGGGCGCTGGCTGTTCTTTAAGGCATGGTCCGGACTTCAGCTTAGAACAACATCAGAAGCGTCACCGTTTCTTTGGTGTCAGTCCGTATGCTTCAGATCGCACAGCAGATGATCTTCGTTTCTGGACAGCAGAGCAACAAAATTCTATACAACCAAAGTCTTCTGTCTGCAAGGTGTTCTGTTTAGGCACCGATATCTGGATATGCGAAGTCTTTCCACTGCCACTTTCTTCCAGAACATCACCGAAACCATTGAGAATCAGAATCTGACTCGGTTGTTTGCTTTAAGCACTCCCTTCAATTCTGAACTCATCAAGAAATTCTATGGCACTCTATATGTTTCTGGTGATGCAAATGAACCCAGCTCATGGACGCTGGAATGGATGATCCAAGGTAAAATCTTCAGAATGACTTCAGCCGGATTCATGGAGATAGTCAATATCCCAAGGCATTCTGGAGTTCAAGAAAAGATTCACTTAGACCCTGATCTGGCTGAAGAACAATTTGCTACCCTGCTGGATACTGAAGTCACTGCAAACTATATTCCTGAAAACATTCGTCCGAAGCATTTGAACTTCATCTCCAAGACTTGGTTCTAGATGGCGCGAGAGTTGACGGGTGTAGTCTTCTCGCCCTTCGTTGGTGAGCCCCAAGTGGAAGGCGTGATGCAGCACAGCAGCAAATTTCCCTCAGTAAAGATACCAAGGTTTGTCTCCAATAGGACTCCAGAGATGATAAGTATGTGTCTGCGGCGCAACTGACGCGGACCTGCACACAGACACAAATAACTTTGTTCCCAACGAAGTTCAGAGAGGTTGTCAATCTCTCCGGTCTTGTTGTTCACAAAGTATCAAACGCAAGGGATAATGATAGCAATTGAAAGTAAAAGCAGGAAAGTAAATGAGGGTGGAAACAGTAATGAGGATATGGACCGGGATATGTGATCTTCACTAGTGATGTCTCTCTCCCAAAAGACGATAAAACTGCTATGTGAGGTAAACAAATTACAGAAGGGCAATTGACAGGATTATGAACGCACCGCAATGCTAACTATGCTACAAAAGAAAGGAAGAGGCTCAAAAGCACGGGAAGTACGCCAAAATAAGTAGACCGAAATCCAACTGCATCTACTACTAATCATCCACCTTGAGATATCTATCCAGAACACCTCGCTGGTATTAAGTTGCGAGCCCCACCCAAAGTGTAAACCCAAAGCAACAGACAACTGCATTAAAAGCACTTTGCGTAAAGTAAACAATCCTTGCAACCGCGGTTACAAGCACTGTTGTTTTCCCCCTTGTGGAAGCAGCACATCCCCTAGACTCATGTTTCTGTCACTCAAGCGTGTCATCGGGGGGCATGAACCCACAATCGAGCATAACGTTCCCTCTTGGGGTTACTACCTACTACTTGGCCAAAGCAATAAACAGCAACGGAGAACATGCAAGAATTACTTAGGAACAAAAATATAAGAGATAAAAACCAAATATATTACTCAATCACAATCTGAACATAATCTCATAATCCATCAGATCCCATCAAACTCAGCATAGCAACAGCAGAAAGATTACAAAAGTGCCTCGATCATGTAGGGTAGCTCACGAGGTCTAAACCATGAAGAATTAAGAGGGGAGGAGAACATCACATAGCTACTGATCACGGACCCATGGTCCAAGGAAAACTACTCACGAGACATCCGGGAAGCATCCATGGTGGAGAGGAGACTCCCGGAGGTCGGTCCTCCCTCCGGCAGGGTGCCAGGAAGAGGTCTTCTGGTGCTCCCGATCTCGAAAGCGCGGCGGCGGCGGAACAGAGGCGAGATCGCAAAAAAGGGTTCAGTTCTCGAGGGTTTCACGTCACGGGGGATATATAGGCGAAGGGGGGCAGCCAGAGGTGGACCAGGGGCCCCAGGCGCCCCCCCCCCCTGGCGCGGCCAGGGGTGGGGCCGCGCAGGGTGGCCGCCTGGGCCACCCCTGTCTCCCCTCTGGCCCCACTCAGGCTCTTCGCGAAGCTTCCTGTACGCTGATTTTTCCTATATTTTTCCCGGAATTGTTCTGGCACTTTTTATATGGGGGAAAACTGTAATAGAAAAACAGCAGAAAACAGGAACTGGCACTGGGGTGCACTGAGTTAATAGGTTAGTCCAAATATGATCAAAAGTGTATGAAAGTGTATCTAGATCATAGCAATATCACACAAAACATGCATGGAGCAAGCAGAAATTATAGATACGTTTTGGACGTATCAGTTCTACATATTGTCCAAATCTTTGATTCCGTTGAGTACTGCATCAGAAGAATCGAATATTTATCCAGAGACAAGACATGCTATTATGAAGCTCACTCATGGTCTCATCTTTGACTTTGAAGGCTACTTCCTGAGAAATTTGGTCCACGCAGTAGAACTGCCTTTCACATTGAAGCCATATGCTCCCTGGCTGCAAGTTGTCTGCGACTATGGTCGGAATGAAGATTTTGTGGCTCACCATCATCCGAAGCTTTTCCTTCCACCAGTGCGTGACACTTTGGAATTGCTGAGGAAGCCTAATGATCCTTTTGCCACATATGTTGGCATGCGCCACGAAGTTAATGAGCGAAACTTATCAAAGAAATTCCAGAAAGACTGCCACCACTTTGAACTTAATCTTCGGTCGCAGGAAATGCTTGAAAACTTCATTGAAGCAAATCAGCGCCAGATGCAATCACTTGTTGATGAGATAAACCGAGTTGGCAACATTGCGCTCAATAACAATCAGTATCTGCGTGTTCTCAAACATCATTCCTGGAAGGGACTCCGGAAATTCAACTCTGTAAAAGGTCTTCGTAAAGATCGCATTTACAAAGAATATGAGCACCTCCAGCGAAACTTTTCCCGTGATGATACGGTGGACCGCCCGAATCAAAAGATCCCTCCCCTGCACAAGATTGATGAAGTCTTCTTCATCAACGAACCAGAACCCATCAGGCCTGACACCGTCTCTGAGAACTACTCCATCACATCAAAAGATGACGACGGCCTCGACGAAAGCGACCTCGACATCAACCTCATCACCCAGACGCGCCACGAAGCAATTCCTTCGTCTACTTCCGAAGAAGAATCCTCTGGCGATCAATCTTCCTCGGATGAGTCTTCGTCAAGCTCTGCTTCGTCGGTCCCCAAGGGTGTTGATGCCGCGCAATAGTTCTCTCGAACCTCTTCCCAACCTTTTGTCCAATCATTGACAAAAAGGGGGAGAATGAGGGCATCGATGAGTTAGAACAAACATTCCATTCTCTTCGATTGGGTTGTAACTTAAGTTTACATTCGGTTATGCTACTCTTGTGATACTCTTAAGTTTTAATAACCCTTTGCTTGCAAGTATTGCTTCGTATCCTCTATCTTGCATGTGGTTATTATTTTCTAAGTCACAGGTCATTGGAAGCAATTGCACACATTTCTGGACATATACATTCAACTGCAATTGTCTTCGCTAAGATATTTGTTTTGCTCTCCACCGAAGAAATTTCTCTCAAGCATTAACTTCGATTATATAAATCTTCAATGCTTGCATTCAGGGGGAGCCAAAAACTTCATATCTTAGAGTTTGTCCTATCACTTCACAAAAACTTCAATATCTTTTATCGATGTCTGTTTTGTCAACAATAGTCCGAAAAGGGGGAGATTGTAAGAGCAAAGTTTTGCCCCCGTGTGTTTTGGATATTGTTGTACAAGACAGTAAAGGAACTAACAATGTTTTCTAGTATAAACAGTTGAATAGGTTCCTGAAGGACAAGCTAGGTGATAAAGCTTCAGGGAAGGTTTTCAAGTTATCGAAGCATTACCCCCTCTAGCGAAGCTTAATCACGGAGAATGACCCCCAAAAATGAAGGTGTCCTGAAGCTCAACTCATTGAAGGAAATGAAGAAGACGGCTGACAGGGATCAACTCCGGCAAATCCCATGGTCAGGGACCCTAGGTTAGTCATGAGAGGCACAGGTTGGACGATAGCTCGTCGGCAAACAGGGAGGCACGCTCTTGCTCGATATTATTGATGGGGAAGATGCGATTACAGGGGATGCCAACGCTGGAGCGCTCAAGGCTAGGGTTACAGATGATATTGGTTGTCTTTGGTGTCGCCCCTCCTAGCCCTTATATACTGGGTTAGGTCTCGGGGAATTCATCTACGTTTACAGGTAAGCTTTCCTAACCCTAGCTTGCTCCGTGCGGCAGGTCTTCGCACCTTCCTTGTGAGTCGTAGACTCCTACGTCGGTGTCAATTAGCGGGCCGAGGCTGTATCTTCATGGTCCTTCTGTCTTCATGGACACCAAGTAGGCTTATCCGTAGGAGTCGTGGGGTCACCCCCTCGTCAGTAGCCCCCGAGTGCCTGGGGGACTCGAAGAGTCGTGCAGGGACTCGAGTACATTCATTTGTCGGTTATTGGTATGCGTGGTATATCCGCGGGTCGCTGGCAGTCTGGTGGCCATGACAAAACCTGTTTCGAGGGATGCTAAGCTGAAAGGTCCCAAGGAGTCGACAGGTCGAGCCTTGGTGAATTGCACTAGGGCAAATACCGCAGTAGCCCAATCAAACCCACGTCCCTCGACGTGAGCTTGGAACACTGGTGTCGAGCAAAAGTCCTGCCGCTTCAGGCCTTATGGTGTTCATTTGCCGCCAGTAATGTGCGTAGCCTAAGGCGCGTCCGCCCGGCTTTTTCTATCATGCGCAGCGCATGGAAAAGGTTGGGAGTGAAATCGCTCTTCGGCAAGTCCCAGCCCGGCCGAACTTCGCAGCGGGGTCTTACCTACACGCTAATCTTGCGTGGCATCTGGGCACAGTGTATCGTGTTCCAGGAATGTGTGTTTTTGAGGCGCGGAGCCTTATAGCATTGCACCCGCTTGGAACAAAACATCAAGCGAGTTGTTCACTCATTCACCCGTGGAGCTTGTTTCGAGTGCTCAGACGGGGGATTTTTCGCGAGTAGTCACTCGAAAGCCATTTCAGTTCTTGAGGTGAGGGAGCACCTGAGACTCTTAGCGTCGTATGATCTTGGCGAATGCATGTTGGTCTTGCGTCGGGTTGAGGGAGCACCCGAGACTCTCGTGAGTGCGAGTGGTCACTCGAGCACATTGCTGACCTTTAGGTGAGGGAGCACACGGGACTCTTATGATGTACTCTCCCGATGGGAGTAAGATGTTTTTCTTCATCGGGAAAAAGATCTGAAAGATAGAATCTCAGATCCTTGATGTCTGTTGGTTTTCTTCGCCGCTTGTCAGGATAACGATGCCTCTGTTTGATGGCTGTCAGAGATGCTCCGCCAGTGAACCGTCACTTCTTTATGACCGGTCATAATGATGACCGCTGTGGCGTGCGGCAGGCGCTGGTTGAGTTTCCGATACACGCGTTGGAAACGCGCGTGAATTGACGCGTCTCACGCACAGTGCATCCCGTGGGAAAGCCTCTTGGTCTTGGAATCTGGGACGTCTGCGACGTTTGGTCTTTGAATTAATTGATGTTGTCGTCTTGGCTTCTCTGTGCTTGAGGATTGTTGTTCTATAAATAATCCATTCTTTTCCACAGCGTTTCGCCTCTATCCAGCTTGCTACTTTGCCTCTTCCTTCTTCTCTTCTTCTGCTCATGGTTCCCAGGCGAGGTGTTGGCCGTGGCCGTGTTCGTCGTGGTCATGGTGGCCGTACACCACGCTCATGCCGTGGTGGTCACCATGGTACGGCGCTAATGCCTTCCTCTTCTCCCTTGGAGGAGGGATTCTGGCGCTATGGCTTTCTTTTACGTGTTCGTGGCCAGAGTGCCAATCGCGTTCTTCTTCCCTCTGCTTTTTCGGCCATTGTCTCAGAACGTGGCTTGGATGGCTTGCTTCTGCATCTTCAAGGGAGTTGTCGATCTCCTTCTTATGTTGACTTGGAGGTTGATAGCTCTCGCTTGATTTTTCTTGGCTCTGGTTGGAGTTTGTTTTCTCGGCGGTTGAATCTGCGAGATGGCGATATGCTCAGCTGTCGTTTTGACGGCGAAAGCACTGTCACTGTCCGCGCGTTCGATCCGAGCGGAAATAGCATGGATCCGCACTAGCAGGAGTCGAGCAGCGACAGCTTCACAAAGTCGAGGAGTCCTTCGCCTGCGTCTTCGACTGCTTCCTCCTCCGGGGACTCTTCTGGTGCTGGTGGTGAGTCGTCTTCAACTGCTTCCCCTTCTGGCTCTGAAGAGGACCTCGATGTCAAGCCACTGGTTAAACGAGTGCGGCAGACGACCTTGTAGAACTGGAGGCAGCGGCGTCATCTTCGCCGGCAGCTCAGGCGAAGCTGGAGAAGAAGCTAGTGGAGCAGGAGAAGAAGCTGGTGGGGCATCATCTTCAACTGCTCCGCAAATAAGTCGAGCTTCACCTTTTGTTATGTCATTGACATCATGAGCATGTTGCTTCGACTCCTCTTTTGTCTGTGATGATGCTTGATGTCTTAGCGCCAATCATCCCGGCATGGGCGCACATGTAGAAGTCATAATTACTTGGGTGATTGATGATGTAGGCTTTATTGTAACTACGTTAGTGCTTGATGTAATGAGGATTGCCTTCTATCCAATCTACTTTGAATTGTTTGTCCTGAAAATGATCCTTGTGATGTAAACTGTGCTTGAGCCTTTGCAATGGAATTTATCTTTGGGCCTTATGCAACCGAAAACTGTGTTCGAGTCCTTGGCGATCAGGGGTTGTCTTCGATTTCGTTGTAACCGAGAGCTGTGTTCGAGTCCTTTGCGATCGAGAGATGTCTTCGAGTCCGTCCAAACTTTGCACTATGGGTTCTATCGGGTGCGCGACAGCGCTCCTGATGGGAGTAGCCCCCGAGGCTACGCTTGAGTCGGAGGGTCGAGCGTAGGCTGAAATTTGTTTCCCTTGTCATTAGTTTCTGTCTTTTATCGGGTGCGCGACAGCGCTCCCGATGGGAGTAGCCCCCGAGTCTATAGGTGATCGTTGGTGATCGGATGAAGACTAAATGCGTCTGTGTCCTGTGCTTCCTCCAAATTTTCTTCAGAGTACTTGGTGCTCCATCTGATTGTGGCCATGTCTTTCGAGCCTTGCTCTCGGCAGGTGGGGCTGGCCGGGTATTTTTGTTTGGGCTTTTTTTTGTTTAAGCTTCAGACTGCGCGAGCGGTCTTCGGGAGGAGGTGGTGCTCGAGCTCCCGAGTGCTTGGATGCGTGAGCGACGATAATGTCTTTCGGGGGGAATTTTTGTGCTCGAGGCCCCGAGTGTTTGTGTTTAAGGTCGCTTGAGTGACGATAGCGTCTCTCGGGGGGATTTTGTTCTTAAGCCCCCGAGTGCTTTTCGTTAAGATCGCTTGAGTGGCGATAGCGTCTCTCGGGGGGATTTTATTCTTAAGCCCCCGAGTGCTTTTCGTTAAGATCGCTTGAGTGGCGATAGCGTCTCTCGGGGGGATTTTATTCTTAAGCCCCCGAGTGCTTTTTGGTTAAGATCGCGTAAGCGATAGCGTCTCTCGGGGGGATTTTATTCTTAAGCCCCCGAGTGCTTTTTGGTTAAGATCGTGTACGCGATAGCGTCTCTCGGGGGGATTTTATTCTTAAGCCCCCGAGTGCTTTGAGATGGCAGTATTTGGGCAACATTTTCTTTATTGCGGTCGAGCAGCTACATGAGTTGCCAGTCATGTCTGACCGATGGGGACTATGGATAGAAGAGTCGCAAGTTTTCTACGTTCCATGGGTTACCCACGTCCTCGTCTGTCTTCGGGTTCTTCAGCCTGTAGGCGCCACCTCCGATGACTTCTGAGATTATAAATGGTCCTTCCCATTGGGGGGCAAGTTTATGGACCTTCTCTTGTATCAGCCGTAGGACTAGGTCGCCTTTGTTGAAGGTTCTAGTGCGTAAGCGACTGCTTTGGTAGGTGCGTAGCTTGTCCTGGTACTCCTCTAATTTTGCCAGGGTTGTGTCTCTTGCTTCGTCAGCCGTATCCTTGTCGTCTTGTAGTGCTTCTTCTACTTCTTCTTCTTCGTATCCGGTGACCCGAGGTGCTCCGAACTTGAGGTCGTGTGGTAGGACTGCCTCTGCCCCGTACACCATGAAGAAGGGTGTGTACTGGGTCGCGGTGTTTGGTGTGGTTCGTAGGCTCCATAGGACCGCTGGGAGTTCTTCTACCCAGTTGCCGGCGGCTTGCTCGAGTGGTGCGAGGAGCCATTTCTTGATTCCCCCGCACACAAGGCCGTTTGCCTTTTCCACCTGGCCGTTGGACTGCGGGTGCGCGACTGATGCGTAATTGATTTTGATGCCCAGTTCTTCGCGGAAGTTCTGGAATTCTGCGGCTGTGAAGTTTGTGCCGTTGTCCGTGATGATGTTGTGTGGCACTCCGAACCTGAAGATGATCGATTTGATGAAGTTGACAGCCGTGAGGGCTGTGGAGCTGGTGATGGGCACTGCTTCGATCCATTTAGTGAACTTGTCGACTGCGACGAGCAGGTGTGTCCTTCCGCCCTTTGATGATTTCTTGAGTGGGCCCACCATGTCGAGTCCCCAGGTGGCGAACGGCCAGGATAGCGGTATGGTCTTGAGCTCTGAGGCGGGAGCGTGTGGCCTGTTGGCGAATTTCTGGCAGGCGACACAGCGTCGCACGATTTCCTCTGCGTTTTTCATGGTTGTGGGCCAATAGAACCCGGCTCGAAATGCTTTGGACACGAGTACTCTGCTGCTCGCATGGTGTTCGCAGGTGCCTTCGTGGATTTCAAGCAGTAGGGCTTTGCCGTCCTCTTCGTCGATGCACCTTTGGAGTATCTGGGTGATGCTGCGCTTGTATAGTTGTTTGTTGATCACCGTGAATGCCTTGGATCGTCGGCTGATGCGTCGTGCTTCGGCCACGTCTTGCGGTAGCGTACCTTCGATTAGAAATCAGAGGAACGGTTTCGCCCAGACAGGTCCTTCGAGCTCTGTCGGAGCTGTGCTGTCGGGTGTGTTGGTGCTTGTGCCTTCTGATGGGGTTGCTGCTGCCACCTGCGCCAGGTCGGTTGCGTCCTCGCCGTCCACGACTGCTTCAGGTGCTGCTGCTTGTACCTTGATGGATCTCCGGCTGATGCTTTCGAGAAAGACGCCGGGTGGTATTGGTCCTCGGGTCAAACCGATGTTCGCGAGTTCGTCCGCTTCTATGTTGTTGGCCCTGGTGATGTAGTGGAGCTCGCACCCGTCGAAACTTCCTTCGAGTGCGTTGTAGAGCTTCTGGTAGGCCGCCATGTTGTCGGCTATTGTGTTGCAGTTTCTCATCGTCTGCTGGACGACGAGATTGGAGTCCCCGTAAATTATGAGGCGAGTGGCTCCGCATGTTTTGGCCATGCGCATGTGATACGTCCAAAATGTATCTATATTTTCTGCTCGTTCCATGCATGTTTTGTGTGATATTGCTATGATCTAGATACACTTTCATACACTTTTGATCATATTTGGACTAACCTATTAACTCAGTGCACCACAGTGTCAGTTCCTGTTTTCTGCTGTTTTTCTATTTCAGTTTTCCACCATATAAAAAGTGCTCCAAAAATTCGGGAAAAATCAGATAAAAAATCAGCGCAGAGGAACCTTCCGGAAGAACCTGAGTGGGGCCAGAGGTCCACCACCATGGGCCCAGGCGCCCTGGTGGCGCGCCCCAGAGGCTGGCCGCGCCAGGGGGGCGCCTGGACCCCTGGTGGCCCCCCTGGCTGCCCCCCTTCGCCTATGTATTCTCCGTGGCGAGAAACCCTCGAGGGCATAACCCTTTTTCGCGATCTCGCCTCTGTTCCGCCGCCGCCGCGCTTCCGAGATCGGGAGCACCAGCAAACCTCTACCCGGCACCCTACCGGAGGGAGGGCCGACCTCCGGGAGTCTCCTCTCCACCATGGATGCTTCCCGGATGACTCGTGAGTAGTTTCCTTTGGACCATGGGTCCGTGATCAGTAGCTATGTGATGTTCTCCTCCCCTCTTTGTTCTTCATGGATTAGACCTCGTGAGCTGCTCTACATGATCGAGGAACTTTTGTAATCTTTCTGCTGTTGCTATGCTGAGTTTGATGGGATCTGATGAATTATGAGATTATGTTCAGATTGTGATTGAGTAATATATTTGGTTCTTATCTCTTATATTTTTGTTCCTAAGTAATTCTTGCATGTTCTCCGTTGCTGTTTATTGCTTTGGCCAAGTAGTAGGTAGTAACCCCAAGAGGGAACGTTATGCTCGATTGTGGGTTCATGCCCCTCGATGACACGCTTGAGTGACAGAAACATGAGTCTAGGGGATGTGTTGTTGCCACAAGAGGGAAAACAACGGTGCTTGTAACCGCGGTTGCACGGATTGTTTACTTTACGCAAAGTCCTTTTTAATGCAGTTTTCTGTTGCTTTGGGTTTACACTTTGGGTGGGGCTCGCAACTTAATACCAGCGAGATGTTCTGGATAGATATCTCAAGGTGGATGATTAGTAGTAGATGCAGTTGGATTTCGGTCTACTTATTTTGGTGTATTGCCCTTGCTTTTGAGCCTCTTCCTTTCTTTTGTAGCATAGTTAACATTGCGGTGCGTTCATAATCCTGTCAATTGCCCTTCTGTAATTTGTTCACCATGCATAGCAGTTTTATCGTCTTTTGGGAGAGAGACATCACTAGTGAATATCACGTATCCCGCTCCATATCCTCATTACTGTTTCCACGCTCATTTACTTTTATGCTTTTACTTTCAGTTGCTATCATTATCCCTTGTTTTTTATCCTTTGTGAACAACAAGACCGGAGAGATTGACAACCTCTCTGAACTTCGTTGGGAACAAAGTTATTTGTGTCTGTGTGCAAGTCCGCGTCAGTTGCGCCGCTGACACCTACTTATCATCTCCGGAGTCCTACTGGAGACAAACCTTGGTATCTTTACTGAGGGAAATTTGTTGTTGTGCTACATCACGCCTTCCACTTGCGGTTCACCAACGAAGGGCGAGAAATCACTATCATCACCTCGCACATCAAGCCAAATTTCTGGCGCAGTTGCCGGGGACTCCGAGTGCTAAGATAGGGGAGTTGCACACTATCTTTTACCTTTGCTTTTTAGTCTTGTTAGTTTACCTTTCATTTTTTACTTTTGTGTCCTTAATCAAAAATACCAAAAATACCTACTGATGTTATCTTCACCATGGGTGTGGAACCACCCAAATATGGTAGGATGGACATGTTTCACTTGGATCGTCTTCGATCAATTTGTGCTCGTGCTAAAAACCCAACCGACTTGGTTGAGGGAAAATCATTGGATGAGCATGCTCATTATACGCGGCACCGCCTATCTCAGAAAGGGAAACATTTATGGGATAAAATACAAGTTTCTTATTGCTATGCTGAGTGTTTATGCCACATTTATGATTTTACTTGCTGCTCTAATATAGAGCGTAAACACCTTCCTTTCCAATGTGAGTTTAATGAAAATGAGATCCTATCTTCCTATGCCAAAGGTGTTTATGATTACTTTGATGTTGAAAATATTGAAGAGTTTGTTGCTTTTAAAGGTGCTTATGAGATTGCTTCTTTGATTGAAAAGTATTACGATACTATTCACAAGTCTGAAAACTTTGTTGTTCTTGCTTATTGCTTTGAGAATTATACTTCCAATGCTTATATTGAGGATTTTAAAAATAGAATGCTTGCTGCCCAAGAAGAGGCTAATGATTGCTATGAAGAGGAATCTTATGATTCCGAGGACTCACTTGATACTTCCCTTTCTGATGATTTTGATACTTGCTTTGTTGATGGCCATGATGCCACGATGGATGATGCCTACGAAGATGAACTTGCTATAGTTCCTTATGTTAAGCATGAAATTATTGTTTTTTCACCCACACTTGATTTCCCTATTATCCTTTTGAAATCTCCAACTATTCCGAAGAATTTTGCTCTTATCATGGCTCAATGTGATGGGTTACATCTATCTTATCATCCTAAAAACCGTATTGAAAACAATACACGTGTGCTTGTAGGTCATGAACAACATGATTTATGTGATAGTTATATTCTTGATGTTGTTCATGATGCTACAGAAAATTACTTTGAGAGAGGAAAGTTTGGTTGTAGAAACTTCCATGTTGCAAAAACACCTCTCTTCATGTTGAAAGTTTTGAAGTTGCTCTTGTTCCACCTTCCTATGCATGTCACTTTGTGCTTCTTTGATTTATTTATTTACAAGGTTCCCATGCATAGGAAATGGATTAGGCTTAAATGGGTTTCATGTTTTCTTCTTGATGCTCTCTTTTGCTTCAAATCCTTATTCTTACGTGAGCATCTTTTATAATCTTTAAGCCTAGCTAATGGCTTTAAAGAAGCGCTTTTGGGAGGCAGCCCACAATGAATTAGGTTTATTTTTGCTTTTGTTGTGTCTTGATGTTTGTTACTTCTGTAGCAACATCATTGTATCTTTATTTTTCAGCTTTGTGCCAAGTTATAGCCTCTTATGATAAGGGAAGCAAAAGTTGTGACATGCTGTCCAGAAAACAGATTTTGTCCCTTGACAGAAAAAATCGAATAAAATCACCAGATCCTCTTTTTTATCTGAATTTTTAATACAGCGTGATCTATACAATTGTGAAACTTTCTTATGTTCTGAGTTTTTTGATTTGAGTTGCAGAAGTGCCCCGAAAAAATTCTCTACTACCTGATGTTCTAATTTTCACAGATTCTGCCACGTTTTGCCTCTCTTCACTTTTGCCAACCTTAAGCTTGCTTTTTCTTTGAAAAAACTTTTTGCCACTCTTGAGAAACAGTAGCTCTTCAAGAATATCTTTATATCCAGTGGGGAAAAATTATTTTATTAAGGGTACTAACCTCTCTAATCAGCTTATGATGAGTTATGTATGAAGGGAGTTTTTAAGTGTGCGATGGAAGATGATGAAAGAAGATACAGGAGTGTCAAGCGCTCAAACTTGGGGATGCCCCCATGCATCCCCAATAAATATTCAAGGAGACTCAAGAGTCTAAGTTTGGGGATGCCCCCGTGCATCCCCTTCTCCATCAACAATCATCAGTTCGTCTTTCGTCTCACTATATTTTTATCACTTCATGCGTTATGTGCTATGCTTGGAGCGTCTCGCTCTTAGGTTTTATTTTTAGTTTTCTTTAGCTTTGCTTTCTATTCATAACAAGTTGGATCCCGTCTTACTTTGTGTGGGAGAGAAACATGCTCCACTTTAAAAATCTAGAACACATCATAGGATTTTTCCTGCTTATCTTTTTGCTGTTGTGTGTTCTTTATCTTTTCATAGCCACTGCCATGTTTAGTTTTAGTCTTAGTTTGTTTTTAGCAAGAGCCTTGGCTTTTGTTTAGTTTGTTGCTGGAACTCTTTTTAGTTTTCATGTTTATCTTGTTAAAGAGAGTTGGTTGTTGCACTGAGTAGTATCTTGTTTTGAAAGTAGGTAATTGAGGTTGCTATTTAATTCTAGTAGTAACTTGCAATAGTTTTGAGGTATTGATGTGAGTAATGTCTGAACTTTTGGTGTCAAGAGCTCTAGCCTATTAGTGATAGGTGTCATATTTTGGTCAATCCGTGTGTATTTTCAAAACCTACAAAACTAGTTGAGAACTATAGCTACTAGATGGATCACTAATCTTTGGAGGGATCGAATATTAGAGTACACTCACGTACCATGAGTCGAGGATGCGCAAGGATAACCAAACCCCCATACACTCCTCCTCGGGGTACTTGTCTCTTTGTGAACCTCCTTATTAGATTGAGAGTTACCGATAATAAGCGCATGAGTTCTTCGGACTAATGTAAGTATTGAAAGTTGACACTTCCACCTTCCCATATTTTGCTAGCCTCTCCCGTGACGTGCATTGCCTTCTTCTCACTCCGAGAGTTGGTGTCCACCTTCGCCGGTACATCCAAACCCTTGGCATGATATACTCTGTCATCATAAACCTCCTTATATCTTTCCTCAAAACAGCCACCATACCTACCTATCAAGGCATTTCCATAGCCTTTCCGAGATATATTGGCATGCAACATCCACCTCTTCATGACTTGATCTTCATTTCATACATGTTCCTGCTACACTGGCAGCGACATACATTGCATACTTCATGATAGTTACATCTTCTTTATGATTTTGAGTACCTTGTAAAGTGTGAAATATCTCCTTTACCTTCTTGTAAAATAGAGTGTTGCCCTTAAGTGAGGAAAAGATCCCAAAGTGGACACAATAAAAGATCCCAAAGAGGACAAATGAGAGTTAAATAGAGAGAGCCATTGAGGCCACACAAAAATACAAAAAATAGAAAAAAAAGAAAAAAGAAATAAAAAGAGAGAAAGGGGCAACACTACTATCATTTTGAGAGATCCACACTAGTACTACCTTTATATCCTTGTACTCCATAGAGATGATCATTATACATATAGCTATGTTGGGACCTTCACACTATAGAACTTGGCTTGCATATTCCAAGGATGAGCCTCCTCAAACGAGCTCTAGGTCTTCATGAGCGAGCAAGTTAGATGCACCCCCACTAGTTCCATTGGAGAGCTTCTTAGCTCGTATGTGCATCCGTTGCATGGAAATCCCTACTCCTCACATCATATCTATCATTTGGCATCTCTTGCCTATGATTGTCCTCATTGATGTGAGCCTTTCTCATCCTTTTTGTCTGCCTCCTCCGTACTCCTCTCTTTGCCATCCTAAGTGTCAACTCTCGTGCTTACGCTCATCCATTGCATGAGTGCTCAAAATATTGAAAAAGGAGTGGATCAAATTGACTTGTACCTGGCTAGTTGTCTGGGGACGAGTCAAGATAAGATTCCAGAAAAGGACCAAGTGTGAAACTTTAGTAGATTGAGTTCTCAACAAATAAATATTTTTTCTCATATTCCCAATCCCCCTTCTTGCACGCAAACACCATTTGGAGACATTCGAGTCACGGACAGCGCGAGCTCTTTCACCTAATGTTCTTTTGTTACTTGTTTCAATGCTAATATAGACTCTTGCATGTTATGACTTGAATTGAATCTCTAACCTTGATTGCTTTACTTTTCAAAGCTCTTATATGGTTGCTAGCATGTCACCACAGAAATTATGCCGTTATCATTTACCTACTCGAGGACGAGCAGGAATTAAGCTTGGGGATGTTGATACGTCTAAAACGTATCTATAATTTCTGCTCGTTCCATGCATGTTTTGTGTGATATTGCTATGATCTAGATACACTTTCATACACTTTTGATCATATTTGGACTAACCTATTAACTAAGTGCACCATAGTGCCAGTTCCTGTTTTCTGCTGTTTTTCTATTTTAGTTTTCCCCCATATAAAAAGTGCTCCAAAAATTCAGGAAAATCTGATAAAAAATCAGCGCAGAGGAACCTTCCGTAAGAACCTGAGTGGGGCCAGAGGGCCACCACCAGGGGCCCAGGCGCCCTGGTGGCGCGCCCAGGGGCTGGCCGCGCCAGGGGGCGCCTGGACCCTTGGTGGCCCCCCTGGATGCCCCCCTTCGCCTATATATTCTCCGTGACGAGAAACCCTCGAGGACAAAACCCTTTTTCGCGATGTCACCTCTGTTCCGCCGCCGCCGCGCTTCCGAGATCGGGAGCACCAGCAGACCTCTTCCCGGCACCCTGCCGGAGGAAGGGCCGACCTCCGTGAGTCTCCTATCCACCATGGATGCTTCCCGGATGACTCGTGAGTAGTTTCCTTTGGACCATGGGTCCGTGATCAGTAGCTATGTGATGTTCTCCTCCCCTCTTTGTTCTTCATGGATTAGACCTCGTGAGCTTCCCTACGTGATCGAGGCACTTTTGTAATCTTTCTACTGTTGCTATGCTGAGTTTGATGGGATCTGATGGATTATGAGATTATGTTCAGATTGTGATTGAGTAATATATTTGGTTCTTATCTCTTATATTTTTGTTCCTAAGTAATTCTTGCATGTTCTCCGTTGCTGTTTATTGCTTTGGCCAAGTAGTAGGTAGTAACCCCAAGAGGGAACGTTATGCTCGATTGTGGGTTCATGCCCCCCGATGACACGCTTGACTGACAGAAACATGAGTGTAGGGGATGTGTTGTTGCTACAAGGGGGAAAACAACGGTTCTTGTAACCGCGGTTGCAAGGATTGTTTACTTTACACAAAGTTCTTTTTAATGCAGTTGTCTGTTGCTTTGGGTTTACACTTTGGGTGGGGCTCGCAACTTAATACCAGCGAGATGTTCTGGATAGATATCTCAAGGTGGATGATTAGTCGTAGATGCAGTTGCATTTCGGTCTACTTATTTTGGTGTACTGCCCATGCTTTTGAGCCTCTTCCTTTCTTTTGTAGCATAGTTAGCATTGCGGTGCGTTCATAATCCTGTCAATTGCCCTTCTTTAATTTGTTCACCTCGCATCGCAGTTTTATCGTCTTTTGGGAGAGAGACATCACTAGTGAACATGATGTATCCCGGTCCATATCCTCATTAATGTTTCCACGCTCATTTACTTTTCTGCTTTTACTTTCAGTTGCTATCATTATCCCTTGTGTTTGATCCTTTGTGAACAACACGACCGGAGAGATTGACAACCTCTCTGAACTTCGTTGGGAACAAAGTTATTTGTGTCTGTGTGCAGGTCCGCGTCAGTTGCGCCGCTGACACCTACTTATCATCTCCGGAGTCCTACTGGAGACAAACCTTGGTATCTTTACTGAGGGAAATTTGATGTTGTGCTACATCACGCCTTCCACTTGGGGTTCACCAACGAAGGGCGAGAAATCACTATCATCACCTCGCACATCAGCATGCCATGGAGGAGTGCCTCGTATTCTGCTTCGTTGTTGGAGGCGTGACTGAAGTTGATCTGGAGGACATATTTTAGCTTTGTTCCTTTAGGGGAGATGAGCACAACTCCTGCCCCAGCTCCTTGTTGTCTCTTGGACCCATCGAAGAACATTGAGCATGAACTTGATAGGTCTGGGGGGGCTGGTGTCTGAACCTCCGTCCAGTCGACCAGGAAATCTGGGAGTACTTGGGCTTTGATGGCTATTGGGTGCTTGAACTGCAGGTCCCGTGGGTTGAGCTCAATGTTCCACTCGGCGACTCGTCCAGTCGCTCTAGGGTTATTGAGTATGTCAGCGACTGGTGCGCTGCTCACGATTGTGATAGGGTGCTCGTCGAAGTGGTGGGACACCTTTCTTGAGGTCATGACGATGGCCAGTAGTAGCTTCTGATAGTGCGGGTACCGTTGCTGGGATTTGGACAGGAGCATGCTGAGGTAGTAGATTGGTCTCTGGATGCTCTGTACCTTGCCTTCTTCTGCGCGTTCGACAACGAGCGATGTGCTTACTACACTGCTATGTGCTGCCACGTAGAGGTATAACTTCTCTCATTCCTTGGGTACCGCCAGGATTGGTGGGGTCGAGAGTGTCTTTTTCAGGTCCGCGAATGTTTGTCGGGCTTCCTCCGTCCATTCGAATTTCTCTCCTTTCCTGAGCAGCTGATAGAAAGGCAGCATGTGTTCTCCCAGCCTGCTGATGAAGCGGCTTAGGGCTGCGAGTTTTCCAGTGAGCTGTTGTACTCCTTTGATGTTGGTTGGTTCTTGCATTCGGGTGATGGCTTGGACTTTCTCAGGGTTTGCCTCGATTCCTCGGGCAGAGACCATATAGCCAAGCAGCTTCCCCGTCGGTACGCCGAATGCGCACTTCTTTGGGTTGAGCTTGATTTTGTATTTGTTGAGCGCCGCAAAGGTTTCGCGTAGGTCGTCGAGTAGTGTGGTTGCTTCGTAGGTCTTGATGACGATGTCGTCCACATATACTTGCACGTTTCTTCCGATTTGCTCCTTCAGGCAGGCCTGCATCATTCGCTGGTAAGTGGCGCCTGCGTTTTTGAGCCCGAAGGGCATGGTCCTGTAGCAGAATACGCCATAGGGGGTGATGAACGATGTGTGCTCTTCGTCTTCTTCCTTCAGCCTGATCTGGTTGTATCCTGAGTAAGCATCAAGAAAGGAAAGTAGATTGCACCCTGCTGTCGAGTCGATTATCTGATCGATTCTAGGCAGGGGGAAGTGGTCCTTCGGGAAATGCTTGTTGACTGGTCCGTAGTCGACACACATGCGCAGCACGGTCGTGTCTTTCTTGGGCACCAGCACTGGGTTGGCTATCCAGGTGGCTTTCTTCGTTTCTCGGATGAACTGGGCATCGAGTAACCAGTTGACTTCCTCTCCGATTGCTCTGCTCTTGGGCTCCGAGAATCGTCTCAGCGCTTGCTTCACTGGCTTCGTGTTTTGCTTGATGTGTAGGGCGTGTTCCGCGAATTCGCGTGGTATCCCAGGCATGTCGGCTGGGCACCAGGCGAATATTTCCCACTCGTCTCGAAGGAAAGCGACAAGAGCCGTTGCCTGCTCCTCTGGTAGGTGGGCGTACACGCGGACTGTTTTGTCCGGGTCCATCGGGTGCACTTGGTGAGTGAATGTGTCGCTGTCGATGCTGAAGTCGCGTCCGTACTCCCTGGATTCGCTTTGGTTCACCAATGGGAAGGTACTCTTGTCCGTCACCATGGCTATATCTCTGAGTTCTTGTTCGGCTCCGAATGTGTCGGAGATTCTATGGAAGTCATGATCACATTGATCTGACTTGATGAAGCTTCCGTTGATCGTGAGGACTCCTGCTGATCCTAGCATCTTGAGCTTGAGGTAGGCGCAGTGTGGGACCGCCATGAACTGCGCGAATGCTGGCCGTCCCAATATGGCGTGGTATTGCGATTGCCAGTCGAGTACCTCGAACTCGAGGACGTGCGTTGCGAAGTTGCATCGGTTGCTGAAGACGACTTCGAGTTCGATAACTCCGAGGGATGTGGTTGCTTCTCCTGGGACTACCCCGTGTAACTCGGTGCTCGATTTTCTCCATACTGATCGTGGGATCAGCATCTTTTGCAGGGTGCTGGCGAAGATGATGTTCATGATGCTGCCTTCGTACATGAAGACCCTATCCATGTCGTACCCTCCGATTTGTGCATCGAGCACCAGGGGCGCGTGCCCCGGTCTTGGGACTGCGGGTGGATGGTCGTCCTGTGAGAACGTGATGCTGGTCTCAGTATCATGTAGCTGGTAGACTTCGACTATGTTTATGCTCTCGGCTGCTCTAGCTTGCAGGGTGTAGGCGTCGCTTCGTGCTTGCGGTACCCTTCCTTCTTGGATCATGAGCACCTGTTCTTGCAGCGGGCTGTGACGTCCTTCCGGTCTTGAGGGCGGCGATTGTTCGGGTCGTCAGTTGCGCCTGTCTTCTTTCTGCTTCTCCTTCTTGAGGTCGTCGGCTAGCTCGTTGAACAGGCGGCAGTATCTCAAAGTGTGACCTGACCTGACGCGTCCCCGGTCATCCTCGAAGCTGTGGATCATGCAGGGTCCTACCAGCTGCTCTCTAGCCGTGAGTTTGCTAGATCCGGCGTGCCTCTTCCTTCTTGAGATTCTGAAGATTTGCTCGTGATCCTCCGGGTGTTCGTGGAAGCGGGGGTCGTTGTCGATTCCTCGACTCATGTCTTGGTTCTTGATGAGGTTGGCGAATTCATCCGGCCTTTGATCTGGGTCATAGTACTCGCCCACCGGTGTCTCGGAGTCGTTGTCCTGGCTGATGGCAGGTGCTCGTGCGACGGCGTGTCGTCGAATGGTCGTCGGTTGCGCGGCTGCGTGTCGTGGCTCGTTCATTGGAGCCTCGCCGTAGATCTCCCATGCGCGCCTTTTGGGTCGTCGATTCCTTCTTCCTTGGCGATGGTTCTGCTAATCGTTGGTTTCTATCTTGTAGTCATCGTCTTGATGTGCGGCGGGTGCCCGGGAGGTGGTGGGTTGTCGAAAGATTTGCGAGTCCTCCGCTGCGCGTCGCGGTTCGTCGAGTGGAATTCCTTCGTAGAGGCCCCTCGCCGTTCTTCTGGGTCATCGATTCCTTCGGCACTGACGCTACACTTGGCCGTTACCGTAGTATCGGTCCTGGCACAACTGTAGCTCGAGCGGTCTTGATGGGGTGGCAGAGATGTCCGCCGTGATCTTGAATCCTTCGAGTGGGCTAGATCTGGTTCTTGCCCTTGAGTTGTAGTTTGCTGAAGACGGGACCGCCGAGATCGTGATCCCATCCTGTGTAGTTCCCACAGACGGCGCCAATTGACGGGAATCAACCCCGGCAAATCCCATGGTCAGGGACCCTGGGTTAGTCATGAGAGGCACAGGTTGGACGATAGCTCGTCGGCAAACAGGGAGGCACGCTCCTGCTCGATATTATTGATGGGGAAGATGCGATTACAGGGGATGCCAAGGCAGGAGCGCTCAAGGCTAGGGTTACAGATGATATTGGTTGTCTTTGGTGTCGCCCCTCCTAGCCCTTATATACTGGGCCAGGTCTCGGGGAATTCATCTACGTTTACAGGTAAGCTTTCCTAACCCTAGCTTGCTCCATACGGTAGGTCTTCGCACCTTCCTTGTGAGTCGTAGACTCCTACGTCGGTGTCAATGAGCGGGCCGAGGATGTATCTTCATAGGCCTTCTGTCTTCATGGACACCAGGTAGGCTTATCCGTAGGAGTCGTGGGGTCACCCCCTCGTCAACGGCGCAAGACTTAGATGTTTTTGTGTAGTTCTTTTTCTGTTCTTTGAGTCATAGGACAAAACGTACTATCAAGAGGGGTCTTTAGTTTGTGGACACCGAAGCTATTGAGAAAATGCTAAAACCAAATCCAAACCAAGTGAGAAGCCTGAGTGAAGAAATCTCATGTGCACTGAGTTAAGCTTCAGTAGCAAAGACTTCGTTCTTTGGCTTCTGAAGCATAACTAAGTCCGTGAGTCAGCTTTACTTGTTCCGCAAGTAAAGTTGCACAGTAATGAAAAATCCGACCGTTGTGGACACGTGTCAAGCTGCCACTTCGGGTCAATTTGGTCATTTTGCACCTCGGGATGGCCAACTATAAATACGCCGCCCCGTCCTCCATTTCCGGGTGGCTGCTCTGAGAATATTCCTGAGAGAGACTGAAGAGAGCACCCTAAGAACACCGCCGAAGCAAAACCCAAATCCCAGAACACTGAAGCCTAAGTCCCATTGATCTGAGTAGATTCGAGATGACTTAGGTGGAAGCTTACTAGCCTTTTTATCTTGGAGAACTGCAATTCTCCTAGACGGTTACAATGTTGTTCTTCAGAGAGCGAATAGTAATTGTCGCCTCGAAGTCCAGTTTGTCACAGGTTTCGGTGATTTCCTCAATAATAAACCACGAGTGAAGAACTGACCAAGCTCAAGGAGTTTGGTGCAGTGGAGCAACCGACGGAGAGAGATTTGCTCCAGGTGTACAATCACCAGTCCCTCCAACCAGACGTAGCGCTTTGCAGAGCGTGAACTGGTCGAACAAACATCGCCGAGTCTCAGTTCGTTTTACTTCAAGCATTTACCTTCAGTATTGCATTTGCTTCGCAGTTATGCTTCAATGTGTTTTGATTCACTGAATTTAGTTTCGCTTCCAGTTTTACTTCGCTGTTCCGCTTTACTTATGCTTCACTTCATAGTTTCAGTCGAAAATTTGAAGTGATCATTCACCCCACCCCCTCTGATCACATACTTGGACTTTCACTCTCTCTCAACTCTATCTCACATACATGTGGGCCCAACCTTTCTCTCAAAGAAACAAAAGCATCTCTCTCCCACCTCTCTCTCTCCTCTCCCGATCCCCATCTTCTCCAACCACGGCGCCGCCCCTGCCCAAGACGCGCTCGTCGAGCTTGGCACCCGCCCCTCCTGCGTGTTGCCTTCGCCGCGCATGCTCTGGTGTGACGCCCCCAAAATTAGACCATGTACAGTAATCATACACGCAAGGTACACGATCGAGATTAGGGACTCACGGTGAGATATCACAACACAACTCTACAAATAAAATAATACAAGATGTTTAATACAAGCCAGGGGCCACGAGGGCTCGAATACAACAGCTCGAAAGCACAAAGTTAGCGGAAGCAATAGTATTTGAGTACAGACACAAGAATACAAGGTTGCCTTAAGAAGGCTAGCACAAATATCAACAGATCGAAAAGGCGAGGCTTCCTGCATGGGAACCTCCAAAATACTCCTGGTCAACGGGGAACTCGACGTCGTAGAAGGCATCGGGGATCTTCACGTTGCGGTGGTCGGCATCAGGGACCTCCTGCTCCTGGACTCCAAGGCTCCAACGTCGACTACAGCGGCCGATCAGGCAAAACATAAAGGGGGAAATAAAGCAAGGGTGAGTATCTAGCATACCCGCGAGTCTTACGTCCGCTACTAAGCATTTATGCATTTGTATCAAATGGAAAGGGGAGGTTGTATATAGTGGACTGCAAGGTAGAGATCAGAATAATGGTAAGAAGCTAGGCCTATCGAAGACTAGCATCTTTTGACGTGTCTTGCAGAACAAGGAGAGAATCAGCCAACAGTTTATATAAAGAAATAAAGTAACAATGAAGTAGAAGTTGCTGCAACATTGTATAATAGTAAGTTGTAATGATTAATAATAATAAATGCCTCCGAGTTCCCCTCATCGACTACCCTGCGAGGAAGAAAACCAGGAACCATACAGTTTAATAGTAATAGTTTTAGTGGTAAGATCCAGCTTCAGCATAAAGCGTCCTGTTACCATGGACACTGCATTTCGAATAGATTAAACTCCCTGCAGGGGTGCACTACTGTTCAGCCTGCACGCTCGGATCTCCAGGGTGGCGGGAACCTTGTTAGGGAACGCTCCACCAAAGCTATCCGACACGGCGCAGCTCATCCTAGGCTCAACAGAGAGGCCATCCGCCAGACTATATCCTATGCGATCAGGGGTCTTGGAAACCTCACCCTTCACGCTCATGCACGGTGCGTGGCTGGCCGGTGAAGCAAAAGAAAATCCAAAAACACACGGTCCGGACGAAGAAGACACCTTCCCGGCGCAGGCCGCGGTACTGCTGACGTCTGAAGAGCTTTCGGACAAACTACAACGCAGGGGAGCCCATAAATCCTTATCGCACGTGAATGTTGGGATACGAGGCAGAAAACACAAATTTTTCATACCTACGGTACCCGAACCCAAGATCTATGTTATGGCGATGTAAAGTAACGGAGGGAATCGGTGTTCATACCTTTGAAGACCGAAAGAAGGAAACGTTCTTGCGAACGTGGCTGGCATAGACTCGGAACTACGACCTCCCTGTCATGTAGAAGACCACCACCGGCGAGGATGACTCCCGGTAAACCTCCAGCGACGAAGTAGCACCACAGGTGTAGTGCCTCGAAGAGATTATACACGTACGGTGCAATCGATGTTCCTCCCGGGCCCCGAACCAGGCGAGCAGCAAAAGAAAGACGGCTACGGGTCCCGACTCCAGCAGAACGACGGCCTGCCTTATGGTGGAGAACTCCAATCCAGGTGCAGACTCCAAACAAGGGGAGTCCACTTCCGGGAAGGAGAAGGAGGAAGAAGGAGATATTGGTGTGTTGGAAAAAGGGGGGCTACCCCTCCTTATATAGGCCAAGGGGGGGTGCTATCCTCCTCCCCTCCCCATGTGGGACTAAACTCCCAAAGGGGGGGATGCGCCTGCCAAGGGGGTGGTGGGCCCCACCCTTGGCGCCAAGCCCAAGGGGGGAGACCCCCTCCTCCCTTAATGGGCCCCATGGGCCCATTTAGCCTTTTCCCTTTTTTCTTAATTTATTTAATATGTTTTAAATATTTAATTCAGATAATTAAATAATAAAACATTATTAAAACAATTAAACTTTATTTTGAACTATTCAAAATGTCCGGAAACCATTCCGTCCTCCTCCGGAACTATTCCGGTGATTTCTCCTATTTCACCGATTGATCCCGTAACTGTCCTATGCATCGATTGCCCTTAAGTGTAACACCCTAACGGTCTGTGAAACAGCAGACATGGTCGAGACTCTTCTCATTGACCAATGACTAGTCAGTTGGACCTGGTTACAATCCTTGACAGCCCATGCGCTTCCATCGAATGAACTTCGATCGCTTTTGGAAACCGTTAACGATACGACGTAATCCCTTTGTGCTGCGGTACTTTGTTTGTCCGAGGTTTGATCGTCGGTATCCTACATACCATGTTCACATCTCGTTCACAACAAACAAGTTTACTCGTCCATGATCATTGCATCTCTTGTGACCTAGTCACTTGCTTGCAAGCTATTAATGCAATATCACCGAGTGGGCCCAGAGTACCTGTCCTGTCACAAGGACCGACAAATCCCGCTCTGGTCTATTAACATACTCATCAACCATCTATTTCGGAATACCTAAAGTGCACCGTTATAGCCAGCATATTTCAGTCAGGTGGTGGGATACAAATTAAAGTCTCCTCATAGATGGTGCTTATGTATGATCATTACGGTCTAAGGACTAAGCCATACGTTACAAAGTCATAGCAACGCTGAACTATGTGACTCGATCACATTGCAATACTTTAGGTGGGTGTACGTCCATCACATCATTACGTCGGTCGGACACACCGTTTCGCTGAGGTGTTCCAGCTGGCGTAAGTTGTGGTACAATACCACAAGTCTTCAGATGAGTGCCAAACTCGTGACTTAAATACTCGCCTCCTCGATTAGATCGAAGGTGCTTGATTTTCTTCCCGAGTTGATTCTCGACCTCACTCTGAAATTCCTTGAACTTTTCAAAGGTTTCAGACTTGTGTTTCATTAAATAGATATACCCGTATCTACTTAAGTCATCCGTGAAGGTCACGAAGTAACGAAAACCATTTCGTGCGGTGACATTCATTGGTCCGCATACATCAGTATGTATGATCCCTAATAAGTCCACCGCACGCTCCATTGTTCCATTGAATAGAGTCTTTGTCATTTTGCCCATTAGGCATGGTTTACATGTGTCAAGGGATCCAAAATCCAATGACTCCAGAAGTCCATCTTTATGGAGTTTCTCCATGCACTTTATACCAATATGACCAAGTCGACAATGCCACATCGTCATGTGTTCTTCCTTACTAGGCTTTAATCTTTTGGCCTCTACGTTATTGATGTGGGAGTCATGATATTTGAGATCCATTAAGAATAAACCATTACGCACCGGTGCATGAACATAGAAGACATTATTCTTATAAATCTAACAACCAGTTTTTTCAGATTTAAAAGAATACTGGTCTCGCATCAAGCAAGAGCCACTCACAATGTTCATACTCAACGCGGGTACATAATAGAAATTATTCAAGACAAGAATCAATCCCGAAGGGAGACTAAGACGAAGCGTGCCAATTGACATTACTTCAACCTTGGCACCGTTCCCAACGCGCATCGTCACTTCATCCTTCCGCAAGAGTCGTTTATTCTGCATCCCCTCCTGGGAGTTACAGATGTGAGCAACTGATCCGGTATCAAATATCCAGACGTTGCTCCGAGCACTTGTCAGGAAAACATCAATAACATGTATATCACATATATCCATGTCTCTTCCGGCAACCTTGTCGGCCTTCTTATCTTCTAGGTACTTGGTGCAGCTGTGCTCCTTCTTGATTTCCATCTCAACAATTTTGAGTATTGTGAACAATTCAGAAAGGGTCTCAACCATTCCTTGCATGTTGTACTTCAACACAAAACTCTCATAGCTAGGGGGTAGCGACCGCAACACCCTATCAATCGCCACTTCATCTGGAATCTTAAATTCTAGATCATTTAGGCGTTGAACGTAGTCAGACATTTTGACTACGTGCTCAGTCATGCCTGTGTGCTCTTCCATCTTTGCAGAGAAGAAAGCTTCACAAACTTCATTTCTCTCAACCTTGGCTTGAGTTGCAAAGACGGTCTTGAGGTCAGTGATTATCTCATAAGCACTGAAGCTCTCGAACCGTTTCTGCAGTTCAGCCTCCATGGCATGGAGCATACCCTTCTTTACAAGGGAGGAATCATCCGACTTAATGAGATCTTCTCAGTCGGAGTAGCGGTAGTTTCTGGTGCATCTCCTAATGAAGTCTCAAGTACATAGGACACTTTGAGGGGAACGAGGAGAATCCTCAGGGTGCAGAACCAGGAGGTGAAGTTTGACCCATTAGTTTTCAGTTTATCTTTCTCTAGGAATGATCCTATGTTGAACGAGGGGCGTGGTGCTATCATCTACAAGGTTGATTCACAAAGATACATATTTAGACTTTTGTTCATAATGTGGAGTTCAATTAAATTAATTCTAAAACTCCCACTTAGGAAAACATCTCTCAATTTTGCTAAGTGATTACATGATCCTAGAACACCATACCTCCCCCGTGTGACACGACCATCAGTATGTTGTTCAAGGTAGGCCATCATGCCAATCACATCATCCATGTGACTCATGCTCGACCTTTCGGTCTCTTGTGTCCCGAGGCCATGTCTGCACATGCGAGGCTCGCCACCACACCCTATGTGATTTGTTGTTGTGTCATACAAGGCCATGCTTCTGGGCATGCTAGGCTTGCTACACCCACCTCTTGTGAACGAAAAAAAAATTGACATCCGTGTGACACGTGATGCCTCCATAATGTAGAACTTTCCAGGTGGTGCTCACTAGGGTAAGGACACTATGTTGGTTTTAGCGAGAGATGGTCCTGTTTCGTGCTACCGTCGATATATCTAGCATACTAGCATAAAACAGGAAGTAAAATTGTAAATCATACAACCTATGATCCCCCTTCATGCAAAGCAAAGTTAAAACGCCTTTCTACTTTAGCTTGTGCAAGTTTTACGTGGCTGCTAGGGGTTTCGAGAGAGAGAACCGATTTCTATCCTGCGAAAACATCCCACAACACTGATCCCCAATCGTCTCTATTACACCCCTGTCGGGGCCCTCTGTTGCAAACATCTTCGCATCGCTAATGCAGATTGACAGAAACCCCCCAGCCACTTTATATGGTGCAAGCCATATGTCAAGCGTGGAACCAGTCTCGCGTAAACGCGTAAGGTCGGTCGGGGGCCGCTTCATCAAACATTGCCGCAACGCTAAATGAGTGCACGTGGGAGGGTAACGAATGAAGATTCGATGCCCACATCCTAGATGTGTTCTACCCGTACAATACATCTAAGCATAGCTAGCTCTGATACCACTGTTGGGATACGAGGCAGAAAACACAAATTTTTCATACCTACGGTACCCGAACCCAAGATCTATGTTATGGCGATGTAAAGTAACGGAGGGAATCGGTGTTCATACCTTTGAAGACCGAAAGAGGGAAACGTTCTTGTGAACGTGGCTGGCATAGACTCGAAACTACGACCTCCCTGTCGTGTAGAAGACCACCACCGCCGAGGATGACTCCGGTAAACCTCCAGCGACGAAGTAGCACCACAGGTGTAGTGCCTCGAAGAGATTATACACGTACGGTACAATCGATGTTCCTTCCGGGCCCCGAACCAGGCGAGCAGCGGAAGAAAGAAGGCTACGGATCCCGACTCCAGCAGAACGACGGCCTGCCTTATGGTGGAGAACTCCAATCCAGGTGCAGACTCCAAACAAGGGGAGTCCACTTCCGGGAAGGAGAAGGAGGAAGAAGGAGATATTGGTGTGTTGGAAAAAGGGGGGCTACCCCTCCTTATATAGGCCAAGGGGGGGTGCTATCCTCCTCCCCTCCCCATGTGGGACTAAACTCCCAAGGGGGGGATGCGCCGGCCAAGGGGGTGGTGGGCCCCACCCTTGGCGCCAAGCCCAAGGGGGGAGACCCCCTCCTCCCTTAATGGGCCCCATGGGCCCATTTAGCCTTATTCCCATTTTTTTTTTATTTAATATGTTTTAAATATTTAATTCAGATAATTAAATAATAAAACATTATTAAAACAATTAAACTTTATTTTGAACTATTCAAAATGTCCGGAAACCATTCCGTCCTCCTTCGGAACTATTCCGGTGATTTCTCCTATTTCACCGATTGATCCCGTAACTGTCCTATGCATCGATTGCCCTTAAGTGTAACACCCTAACGGTCCGGGAAACAGCAGACATGGTCGAGACTCTTCTCATTGACCAATGACTAGTTAGTTGGACCTGGTTACAATCCTTGACAGCCCATGCGCTTCCATCGAATGAACTTCGATCGCTTTTGGAAACCGTTAACGATACGACGTAATCCCTTTGTGTTGCGGTACTTTGTTTGTTCGAGGTTTGATCGTCGGTATCCTACATACCATGTTCACATCTCGTTCACAACAAACAAGTTTACTCGTCCATGATCATTGCATCTCTTGTGACCTAGTCACTTGCTTGCAAGCTATTGATACAATATCACCGAGTGGGCCCAGAGTACCTGTCCTGTCACAAGGACCGACAAATCCCGCTCTGATCTATTAACATACTCATCAACCATCTATTTCGGAATACCTAAAGTGCACCGTTATAGTCAGCATATTTCAGTCAGGCGGTGGGATACAAATTAAAGTCTCCTCATAGATGGTGCTTATGTATGATCATTACGGTCTAAGGACTAAGCCATACGTTACAAAGTCATAGCAACGCTGAACTATGTGACTCCATCACATTGCAATACTTTAGGTGGGTGTACGTCCATCACATCATTCCCCTAATGATATGACCTCATTGTCAATGGACTTAATTGTCGCCATGATCAGGAAAGCTTGATCAATCAATTGCCCAATGAGATAGTTTACCCGAGTTAAACTACGGACCATGTTTTATACTACACCTGTATTAGTATTTCCAAGTAATACAGCTATAGCACAATATAAAACGTATTATGAACAAAACGGATATGTGACAAATATCTTTATTAATTTGTCTCTAGGGCACATATCCAACAGTGAAGGTAGTGTGTACAGGCCTTTGCGGCCTCTCAAGTCATCCACTGAACCATTTAGCATTTTAATTAACCTGCGTGACAACTTTTACCGTTGCCTCGACATAACTAACCCGTGGACAACGACAGCAGTCAGGACCACCAGTACATCGGTGCCTGCCCTATCGTCCCACCAAGTCTCCGCGGTTACCAACAAGGTGAACCGTCTCCTTACCTTGTCTCGCGTCTGCTCTTGGTAGAGCTCTACTTTCGTGGTTTGGTAACTCTCACGAGATACGAGCAAGGGCCAAGCACGCCAGTAACGTCGGCCGTACCCTCCCTGTCGCTCCCGACAATATACTGCTCGCGGGAACCGTTGGGTCGCCTGATGTGCAAGGTGATGATAGTTATTTCTCGCCCTTCGTTGGTAAACCCCAAGTGAAGGGCCAGTTCTTTTGGCGGCTTCTTGCAGAAGCTACCCTCCCCTCAGCTTTTCTGAGAAGCCGCCCTAAAAAGTTAGGGAGGCTTTCGGAATGGCCTAACACGGGGCATTCCGGAAGCCTCCCCAACTTTTTGAGGCGGCTTCTCAGAGAAGCTGGGGGGGAGGGCAGCTTCTGAAAGAAGCCGCCAAAAGAACTGGCCCTTTATATGGGGGAAAACTGAAATAGAAAAACAGCAGAAAAAAGGAACTGGCACTGTGGTGCACTGAGTTAATAGGTTAGCCCAAATATGATCAAAAGTGTATGAAAGTGTATCTAGATCATAGCAATATCACACAAAACATGCATGGAGCAAGCATAAATTATATATACGTTTTGGACGTATCAACATCCCCAAGCTTAATTCATGCTCGTCCTCGAGTAGGTAAATGATTACAGCATAATTTCTGAGGTGACATGCTAGCAACCATATAAGAACTTTGAAAAGTAAAGCAATCAAGGTTAGAGATTCAATTCAAGTCATAACATGCAAGAGTCTATATTAGCATTGAAACAAGTAACAAAAGAACATTAGGTGCAAGAGCTCTTGCTGTCCGTGACTCGAATGTCTCCAAATGGTGTTTGCGTGCAAGAAGGGGGATAGGGAATACGAGAAAAATATTTATTTGTTGAGAACTCAATCTACTAAAGATTCACACTTGGTCTTTTTCTGGAATCTTATCTTGACTCGTCCCCAGACCACTAGCCAGGTAGAATTCAATTTGATCCACTCCTTTTTCAATATTTTGAGCACTCATGCAATGGATGAGCGTAAACACGAGAGTTGACACTTAGGATGGCAAAGAGAGAAGTACGGAGGAGGAGGAGGAAGACAAAAAAGAATGAGAAAGGCTCACATCAATGAGGACAATCATAGGCAAGAGATGCCAAATGATAAATATGATGTGAGGTGTAGGGATTTCCATGCAACGGATGCACATATGAGCTAAGAAGCTCTCCAATGGAACTAGTGGGGGTGCATCTAACTTGCTTGCTCATGAAGACCTAGAGCTCGCTCTTTCTATTTAACTATCATTTGTCCCCTTTGGGATCTTTTATTGTGTCCACTTTGGGATCTTTTCCTCACTTAAGGGCAACACTCTATTTTACAAGAAGGTAAAGGAGATCTTCCACACTTTACAAGGTACTCGAAATCATAAAGAAGATGTAGCTATCATGATGTATGCAAGGTATGTCGCTGCCAGTGTAGCAGGAACATGTATGAAATGAAGATCAAGTCATGAAGAGGTGGATGTTGCATGCCAATATATCTCGGAAAGGCTATGGAAATGCCTTGATAGGTAGGTATGGTGGCTGTTTTGAGGAAAGATATAAGGAGGCTTATGACCGGTAACTCTCAATCTAATAAGGAGGTTCACAAAGAGATAAGTACCCCGAGGATGAGTGTATGGGGGTTTGGTTATCCTTGCGCATCCTCGACTCATGGTACGTGAGTGTACTCTAATATTCGATCCTCCAAAGATTAGTGATCCATCTAGTAGTTTAGAGTTCTCAACTAGTTTTTGTAGGTTTTGAAAATACACACGGATTGCCCAAAATACGACACCTATCACTAATAGGCTAGAGCTCTTGACACCAAAAGTTCAGACATTACTCACATCAATACCCAAAACTATTGCAAGTTACTACTAGAATTAAATAGAAACCTCAATTACCTACTTTCAAGACAAGACACAACTCAGTGCAACAACCAACTATCTTAACAAGATAAACATGAAAACTAAAGAGAGTTCCAGTAACAAACTAAACAAAATCCAAGGCTCTTGCTAAAGACAAACTAAGACTAAAAGTAAACATGGCAGCAGCTACGAAAAGATAAAGAACACACAACAGCAAAAAGATAAGCAGGAAAAATCCTATGATGTGTTCTAGATTAGAGTGGAGCGTGTTTCTCTCCCACACAAAGAAAGATGGGGTCTAACTTGTTATGACCAGCAAGAAAAACTAAAGAAAACTAAAAATAAAACCTAAGAGCGAGACGCTCCAAGCATAGCACATAACGCATGAAGTGATAAAAATATAGTGAGACGAAGGACGAACAGATGATTGTTGATGGAGAAGGGGATGCACGGGGGCATCCCCAAGCTTAGACGCTTGAGTCTCCTTGAATATTTATTGGGGATGCATGGGGGCATCCCCAAGCTTGAGCGCTTGACACTCCTGGATCTTCTTTCATCATCTTCCATCGCACACTTGAAAACTCCCTTCATACATAACTCATCATAAGCTGATTAGAGAGGTTAGTACCCTTAATAAAATAATTTTTCCCCACTGGATATAAAGATATTCTTGAAGAGCTACTGTTTCTCAAGAGTGCCAAAAAGTTTTTGCAAAGAAAAAGCAAGCTTAAGGTTTGCAAAAGTGAAGAGAGGCAAAACGTGGCAGAATCTGTGAAAACCAGAACAGCAGGTAGTAGAGAATTTTTTCGGGGCACTTCTGCAACTTAAATCAAAAAACTCAGAACATACGGAAGTTTCACAATTGTATAGAGCATGCTGTCAAAACAATTCAGATCAAAAAGATGATCTGGTGATTTTATTCGAATTTTTTCTGTCAAGGGACAGAATCTGTTTTCTGGGCAGCATGTCACAACTTTTGCTTCCCTTATCATAAGAGGCTATAACTTGGCACAAAGCTGAAAAATAAAGATACAATGATGTTGCTACAGTAGTAACAAACATCAAGACACAACAAAAGCAAAAAGAAACCTAATTCGTTGTGGGCTGCCTCCCAAAAGCGCTTTCTTTTATGCCTTTAAGCTAGGCATGATGCAAAAGATCAAGTTGTATCAATCGAATCATTATCAAGATCATCAAAAAGCTCTTCAATTGTACAACTAGTCTTAAGAGGTCTTTCAAATAAAGGCCTAATGAAGATACTTCTAGGGAGAAAACCAAAAGGCGGAAAATCAATGGGAGATTCATTTATAAAATTATCAAAGAGAGGTATTTCTTCCAAAGTTTTCACGGTTTCAACTTCTTTGGCAATGGGTGGTTTATTTTTAGGTCGGGGGACCCTAGGGACATAATTGAACTTAGGTTCCCTTCTTGCTGAAGTCTCTACCTTTTTTGGTTTGATTGAGGAAAATGTAGTTCCTAGAGTATTAATGATTTACTCAATCTTATCAATCCTAGAAAGATCCGTATCACGGGATTTGATGACCTCCAAAGTTTTAATAATTTTAAGCATGGAGCTATCAATCCTATTCAAATTCCCTTGAATCTTGCGATCAAACTCATTTATCCTAGTTATACTTGGTATTTCTAACTCTATCTTTTCAAGTTTCTTCATAATGTGAGCTAGAGTTATATCTTCTTGTATGCTAGCAATAGGGAGATTTCCAACAAGATTTTCAATAACATTAAGAGACTCCCAAATCGGGGCTTCTAGGAAATTCCCATTGATAGCAGTATCTAATATGAACCTATTCCAAGGAGTAATCCCGACATAAAAAATTCTAAGCAGGATAGTAGTGGATTGCTTCTTGGTGGCTTTCTTTTGAGAATCATTAATTCTATACCAAGCATCTTTTAAACTTTCACCACCTTTTTGTTTAAAGGTGAGAACCTCTGTCTCAACAAAGGCAAAAGGGCCAGACATAATGAAAACTACTAGCAAGACGAATAATTTTTTTGTGATTTTTGATAAAGGACACAAAGATAAAAACTGAAAGGTAAACTAACAAGACTAAAAAACAAAGGTAAAGGGTAGTGTGCAACTCCCCTATCTTAGCACTCGGAGTCCCCGGCAACGCCGCCAGAAATCTTGCTTGATGTGCGAGGTGATGATAGTTATTTCTCGCCCTTCGTTGGTAAACCCCAAGTGGAAGGTGTGATGTAGCACAACAGCAAATTTCCCTCAGTAAAGATACCAAGGTTTGTCTCCAGTAGGACTCCGTATATGATAAGTAGGTGTCAGCGGCGCAACTGACGCGGACCTGCACACAGACACAAATAACTTTGTTCCCAACGAAGTTCAGAGAGGTTGTTAATCTCTCCGGTCTTGTTGTTCACAAAGGATCAAACACAAGGGATAATGATAGCAACTGAAAGTAAAAGCAGAAAAGTAAATGAGCGTGGAAACAGTGATGAAGATATGGACCGGGATACGTGATGTTCACTAGTGATGTGTCTCTCCCAAAAGACGATAAAACTACTATGCAAGGTGAACAAATTACAGAAGGGCAATTGACAGGATTATGAACGCACCGCAATGCTAACTATGCTACAAAAGAAAGGAAGAGGCTCAAAAGCATGGGCAGAACGCCAAAATAAGTAGACCAAAATCCAACTGCATCTACTACTAATCATCCACCTTGAGATATATATCCAGAACATCTCGCTGGTATTAAGTTGCGAGCCCCACCCAAAGTGTAAACCCAAAGCAACAGACAACTACATTAAAAAGCACTTTGCGTAAAGTAAACAATCATTGCAACCGCGGTTACAAGGACCGTTGGTTTCCCCTTGTGGCAACAGCACATCCCCTAGACTCATGTTTCTGTTACTCAAGCGTGTCATCAGGGGGCATGAACCCACAATCGAGCATAACGTTCCCTCTTGGGGTTACTACCTACTACTTGGCCAAAGCAATATACAGCAATGGAGAACATGCAAGAATTACTTAAAAACAAAAATATAAGAGATAAGAACCAAATATATTATTCAATCACAATCTGAACATAATCTCATAATCCATCAGATCCCATCAAACTCAGCATAGCAACAGCAGAAAGATTACAAAAGTGCCTCGATCATGTAGGGTGGCTCACGAGGTCTAAACCATGAAGAACAAAGAGGGGAGGAGAACATCACATAGCTACTGATCACGGACCCATGGTCCAAAGGAAACTACTCACGGCACATCAGGGAAGCATCCATGGTGGAGAGGAGACTCCCGGAGGTCGGCCCTCCCTCCGGCAGGGTGTCGGGAAGAGGTCTGCTGGTGCTCCCGATCTCGGAAGCGCGGCGGCGGCGGAACAGAGGCGATATCGCGAAAAAGGGTTCTTCTTTCGATTGTTTCTCGTCACGGAGAATATATAGGCGAAGGGGCGCAGCCAGGGGGGGCACCAGAGGTCCAGGCGCCCCCCTGGTGCGACCAGCCCCTGGGGCGCGCCACTAGTGCGCCTGGGCCCTGGTGGTGGCCCTCTGGCCCCACCTAGGTTCATTTGGAAGGTTCTTCTGCGCTGATTTTTTATCTGATTTTTCCCGAATTTTTGGAGCACTTTTTATATGGGGGAAAACTGAAATAGAAAAACAGCAGAAAACAGGAACTGGCACTGTGGTGCACTGAGTTAATAGGTTAGTCCAAATATGATCAAAAGTGTATGAAAGTGTATCTACATCATAGCAATATCACACAAAACATGCATGGATCAAGCAGAAATTATAGATACGTTTTGGACGTATCATCGCCCGACTCTTACCGTTAAGGACACCAGTTGATTCGAGTGCCTACCATTGAGTGAAACCAGGAGGTATCACCCTCGATGGTACACTTAAAGAGGTTTGATAGAGACATCAGCGGAATTAACTAAAGAGGTAAACCTCATATCATCCCAGTGATGCTACGCTACCGAGCCGACGACAGTGAAATACGAGTTCATTCCACTCGTAAGTCAAACTCGAAGCGACTCGGCAGAGTCTCGCCGTTGTAGGTTTCCTAGGTTGTCTGCATTGATCCGTACCTGTTGCGGTTATAATATTTTGTATCCGCGTCATTCCCCTGAGTGGTCACGGCCCGCTATCTAATCCTAGCTAACAATGTGCAGGGCTCACTGCTGAAAATAATGCTTAAATATAACAGGCAGCATAGGATAAAGGAAAGGTACATCAAGGGGTGACAAAAGCAGGCTATGCAATTGAATAGGATTGTAACCGTAGCAGCAGCAGCAACCATGCCTAGTGCAAGAAATGTACGGAAAAGATAGGTGATATCTGGGGAAGAGAATGGCTCTGCTTGCCTGGAAGCTCGCGGGAGGGGTACAGTCGTCGTCGACGTAGTCGATCACAGGGGCATCGGCAGCGATCGTCTAGACTACCGGAGAATAAGAGAGGGGGGAGAAACAATAAATACACAACAATAATAGCAATACAAATACAAGACATGGCAAAAGCAATGTTAATGGTGTTCTAACGCAGTGCAAGGTGTATTGCTCGGAGCGGCAATTCATCCGGGGATGAAATACCGGCTCCGGGTGATTATCGACAGACGGCCCGGAGGGGGAAGGTTCCATGCCGGAGGTGTCGTGGACATCCGACAAATGTATGGGTGGTGTATCTGTGTTAGTTGAACTATTCTGAACAACTTTCATGTTCAGAATAAATTCATCCGGATACTTTAACACTACCGGACAAATCAACGGACAAACGGTCCGGAGGGGGACGGTCCGATGTTCGGTATGATAGAGGGGGCAGTAGACGAACAAATAGCGTATCCGTATTCTATGTATTTTTCTGATCAATTTTGATATACAAATTATTTTAATCCGACTTACGGTTTAAAAGATATTAAATTAATAAGTTTAAATCAACATTAACCAATTATAAATCATTTTCTATTTCTTTTATTATTTATTGAATATAATTAATATTCATTTTAATACTGACCAGTGGGTCTCACTAGTCAGTGACATATTAAACAAATTAAATTAATTAAGTTAAATAATCAGCGGGGGACCCACATGTCATACACCTAATTAACTAACAAGTTTTAATTAGTTTAATTTGATTAAACTAACAGGGTGTAACACCCTCAGTGTCAGGCATCTGTAAAGCTTTTGTTAATATAATTCTCTGTGATTAGCAAGCCTCTAATCACCTTTGATCAAGCCTTGATAAACTTTGAATCCAAACAAAACCCAAAGTGCCTTTTGTTGAATATTAAAAATAAGTGATGAATAAAACATTGCCCAAAAATTGTGAAACCATTTTTGTAAAATCCCTAAAAACCAGTGGACCATGTCCATGTGGGTATGGGAATTTATTAAGCTACCAAATAAATCAAACAATTCACAATAGTAGTAAAACAGTGACATCTAATACCTTTTAAATAAAACAAAAATACAATTGATTTTATTTTGACACAAAACTTTTTGTGGCACTGTTCTATAGTGCTACACTAATTATGGGCTAGGTTACACATTTTACAAAATTGCTTAGGTGAATAAAATAAATGCAAGCAAAAATAACAGAAGAGAAAAATAAGAGAAAAACAAATAAAAGGGGCAAAGCCCAAAACCCCTCTCCCACTGGGCCAACCGGCCCAGCTAACCCCCCCCCCCCCCAACTCCCCTGAATCCCACCCAAGCCCACCCACCCCCTTCTTCTTCCTGTCGTACGGGGGATGCCGTGGCGGGCATCGGCCGGGGACACGGCGACCTGGCCGTGTCGTGGCACGAATCCGGCGGTCGCCGACGCCCATATGGAGTCCAAGCCCCGGGGAACCCTAACCCTAGCCCCCCTCGCAAAACACACCCCCATCGCCTCCCTCCCGCTTTGCTCGTCCACGCCCGCCGCCGCCATGGGAGCACCTCCGTGAACCCACGCGACCATCGTCCTCCGCAGTCCACGCCGACGTGTCCCAGTGCTGCCCGGCCTCGTCTTCACCACCTCGAGCAAAGAATCGCCGCGAGGACGACTACAACGCGCGCTACGCCGCCGTTCCCCTCCTCTTCCCCGCCGCTCGTCGTCGCAATTCCGGCCACGCCAGCCCCTCCCCGAGCCCGCTCTAACGGCTACACGCCCCGGTGAGCCTCCAGCACGGAACAGCGTGTTCCTCTATCTCTCCCCGTGCCCGTAGATGACGCCATTCTCAAACCAAACCCGCCGCCGCCTCCGTCGTCGCCGGCGTCGTTCCGGCGACTCCCCAGCGAGGCCAACGCCACCATTCGACGCGGCACTCCCCCAGGAACACGTAGAAGCAAACCCCGCTCAAAATGGTCGCCGGAATCGAGCGCACGCTCAACTCCGGCGAACTCTGCCGTCGCCGGCGATGGCCGTGTCGCCGACAGGTGGGCCCGCCCGGTCAGTGGCTTAACTACCCCTAATGACTCACTGACATGTGGGTCCTAGGCCCTATTAAGTTAATTAAATTTTAATTAAACTGCTAGTGTATGACATATGGGTCCAGGGTAATTTAAATTAATAAAAATGTTTTATTTGACTGTGAGGCTGACATGTGGGTCCCATATGTCAGGTTTGACCAGTCAACTAGTTATGGATAATGTTGGATTTTTATTAATAAAAATAATTCCAGAAAATCCAGAAATTGATTTAAAATGATTTAAACTTTGAATTTGAATATCTTTTAAACCGTAAGTCAGATTCAAAAACTTTATACATGAAAATTGATCAGAAAAATATAACGAATACGGATGCGCTATTTGTATGTCTAACCCACCCCCCTAACACACCGATCATCGACATTCCCCCCTCCGGGCTGTCTGTCGATAATTCCCGGTGCCGGTAAAAACCTGCCGGATGAATTTATTCCGAACACGGATGTTGTCCGGAATGGTTCAACTAGCACGGATACACCCCTATTATGTTTGTCGGATGTCCACGACACCTCCGGCATGATCCCTTCGCCCTCCGGACACCCTGTCCGGTAATCACCCGGAGCCGGTAGTTCATCCTCGGATGGATTCCCGCTCCGAGCAACGTGCATTGCACTGCGTTAGAACACCGTTAACGTTGCATACATCATGCCATGTATTTGTTTGCTATGATTGCTTTGTTTTTACTGTGTTTATACCCCCCTTTATTCTCCGGTAGACCCCGCCGACTACACCTCCGTCGGGTACGACTACTTCGTCGACGACCCTACCCCTACCGTCGAGCTTCCAGGCAAGCAGAGCCATTCTCTTCCCCGGATATCGCCTACCTTTCCGTACTTTCTTGCACTAGGCATTGTTACTGCTGCTGCTACGTTACAATCCTATTCAATTGCATAGCCTGATTTTGTCGCCCCTTGATGTACCTTTCTTATCCTATGATGCCTGTTATATTTATGCATTATTCAGCAGTGAACCCTGCGCATTGTTAGCTAGGATTAGATAGCGGGCCGTGGCCACTCAGGGGAGTGAACATGGATACAATATATACAACTGCATAGGTACGATACAATGCAGACACCGCCTAAGGCCCCCTAGCTCGGCTCTGTCGAGCCACCTTCAAGTGTGAGCTATCAAGGAGTAATCCTTGTACTCCACTCGTTGATGACTCTGTATATCCGCTCTAGTTACCTGAGCACGGTTGTCCTTAAGGTAAGAAGTCGGGCGACCCAACGGTGCCCGAGTGAGGTATATTGTCGGGAAAGACAGGGAGGGTACGACCGACGTTACTAGCGTGCTTGGCCCCTGCTCGTATCTCGCGAGAGTTACCAAACCACGCAAAAGTCGACCTCTACCAAGAGCACACGCGAGACAAGGTAAGGAGACAGTTCACCTTGTCGGTAACCGCGCGCTTTGACGGGACGACAGGGCAGGCCCCGACATTACCGGTGGGCCTTGTTGTTGTTCGTTGTCCGTTGTGTTGTTAGTCAGACAGCGATAACGGTTGTCTGCGAGATAATATTAAAATGCTAAATGGTTCAGCGGATGACTTGAGAGACCCGTTGGTCTGTACGCACTACCTACACGTGGGATTACGGTGTCGGCCCTCCGCGTCGTAGTTCGTCCGAAAGCTCTTCAGACGTCAGCAGTACTGCGGCATGATCGCCGGGAAGTCGTGTTGTCTTATTTGTTGTAGTAGGTGTGTTTGGATTTTCTTTTGCTTCACCGGCCAGACTCACACCATGCAGGAGCGTGCAAGGGTGAGGGACCTAGACCCCTTGGCGCATAGGATATAGTCCGGCGGGTGGCCTCTCTGCTGAGCCTAGGATGGGCTGCGATGTGTCGGATAGCCTCGGTGGGGCATTCCCTAACAAGGTGTACGCCACCCTGGAGATCCGAGCGTGCAGGATGAACAGTAGTGCACCCCTGCAGGGAGTTTAATCTATTCGAATAGTCGTGTCCACGGTAACAAGACGCTTTATGCTGAAGCTGGATCTTACCACTACAAACTATTACTATTAAATTGTACGGTTCCGGGTTTTCTTCCTTGCAGGGAAGTCGAGGAGGGGAACTCGGAGGCATTATTATTATTAATCATTACAACTTACTATTATACAATTTTGCAGCAACTTCTGCTTCATTGTTACTTTATTGCTTTATATGAACTGTTGGTTGTTTCTCTTCTCATGCTGCAAGACAACGTCAGAAGATGCTAGTCTTCGATAGGCCTAGCTTCTTACCCTTATTCTGATTTCTATCCTGCAGTCCACTATATACAGCCTCCCCTTTCCATTTGATACAAATGCATAATGCTTAGTAGCGGACGTAAGACTCGCGGGTATACTAGATACTCACCTTTGCTTTATTTCCCCTTTTATGTTTTGCCTGATCGGCCGCTGCAGTCGACGTTGGAGCTCAGGAGCAGGAGTACCCCGGAGGCGGATACTACTACGTCGAGACCCCCGCTGACCAGGACCAGGAGTAGTTTCGGAGGCTCCCAGGCAGGAGGCCTTGCCTTTTCGATCTGTATCTCTGATGTTATTTGTGCTAGCCTTCTTAAGGCAAAACTTGACTAACTATGTCTGTACTCAGATATTATGGCTTGTATAACTTATGTATTCGGGTTCGCGTGACCCCCCCCCCCTTTATTGTAACATATTGGTTTATCCTTTTGTGTTTAGTGTTGTGCCGTGATATTCTCACTGTGGCACCCTAATCTCAGCCGTGTACCCTGCGTGTATGATTACTGTACACAGATTGATTTTGGGGGCGTCACAAGTTGGTATCAGAGTCGACTGCATGTAGGAAGCCACCCCACCACTACCTGGTCGAAGTTGAGTCTAGACTTTGAAAAACTATTTCGCTAACTTAATATTTGGCTTACGTGCCCACATCGATGTCACTACGTGTGATATCTATGGTATTAGGATCCTTTTCTCCTTACCTATGCTCTGGGAATCTGCTCTCTTATCCTTGCTGGTAAGTTTTACAAACTCTGACATTAGGATCACGTTCTCTTGATTCCATCCGGCGTTTTGGTGCTTCCCCGTTGATTGAGTCGTGTTGCGGGAGTTCTACCCCAGGTCCCGGACCTCGGATCCCATTCTCATTCTGGGCAGGCCGCGCGTCCTCTGGCATTAACTCCTGTGGCCAACAGTTTTCTTGCGGCGTGATTGACATAGTGGAATCTATGTCGCGTCGTGTAATCCTTACCGCGGTCTGCGCGCCGCCTAGTGTGTCCTTTTTCCTTAATTTCTACGATGTTACGCTGCCCGATTTTCGATTGATTCTATGTGTGGATGTGTATGACTTATATGACTACTCCTATATATCCACGCCTCCTCTTTGTTGTCGCTTTACCTATTACTCGTTTCTGACATCTCGTTAAAATTCTCATCGCTAAAATACCACTGTTAAATTCTAGCAGGATGGCTGGTCCCTTCCCCCTCCGGACACCCTGTCCGGTAATCACCCGGAGCCGGTAGTTCATCCCCGGATGGATTCCCGCTCCGAGCAACGTGCATTGCACTGCGTTACAACACCGTTAACGTTGCATACATCATGCCATGTATTTGTTTGCTATGATTGCTTTGTATTTACTGTGTTTATTCTCCCCTTTATTCTCCGGTAGACCCCGCTGCTACCGCCGACTACACCGCCGCCGGGTACGACTACTTCGTCGACGACACTACCCCTACCGTCGAGCTTCCAGGCAAGCAGAGCCATTCTCTTCCCTAGATATCGCCTACCTTTCCGTACTTTCTTGCACTAGGCATTTTTACTGCTGCTGCTACGTTACAATCCTATTCAATTGCATAGCCTGATTTTGTCGCCCCTTGATGTACCTTTCTTATCTTATGATGCATGTTATATTTATGCATTATTCAGCAGTGAACCCTGCGCATTGTTAGCTAGGATTAGATAGCGGGCCGTGGCCACTCAGGGGAGTGAACACGGATACAATATATACAACTGCACAGTTACGGTACAATGCAGATACCGCCTAAGGCCCCTAGCTCGGCTCTGCCGAGGCACCTTCAAGTGTGAGCTATCAAGGAGTAATCCGTGTACTCCACTCGTTGATGACTCTGTATAGCCGCTCTAGGTACGTGAGCACGGTTGTCCCTAAGGTAAGAAGTCGGGCGACCCAACGGTGCCCGCGAGAGGTATATTGTCGGGAACGACAGGGAGGGTACGACCGACGTTACTGGCGTGCTTGGCCCCTGCTCGTATCTCGCGAGAGTTACCAAACCACGCAAAAGTCGAGCTCTACCAAGAGCACACGCGAGACAAGGTAAGGAGACGGTTCACCTTGTCGGTAACCGCGCGCTTTGACGGGACGACAGGGCAGGCCCCGACGTTATCGGTGGGCCTTGTTGCTGTTCGTTGTCCGTTGTGTTGTTAGTCAGACAGCGATAACGGTTGTCTGCGAGATAATATTAAAATGCTAAATGGTTCGGCGGATGACTTGAGAGACCCGTTGGTCTGTACGCACTACCTACACGTGGGATTACGGTGTGGGCCCTCCGCGTCGTAGTTCGTCCGAAAGCTCTTCAGACGTCAGCAGTACTGCGGCCTGATCGCCGGGAAGTCGTGTTGTCTTATTTGCTGCAGTAGGTGTGTTTGGACTTGCTTGTGCTTCACCGTCCAGACTCGCACCGTGCAGGAGCGTGCAAGGGTGAGGGACCTAGACACCTTGGCGCATAGGATATAGTCCGGCGGATTGTCGGGACCCGGTGTTAGCGTATGCAAGTCCAGTTCAGACATAGTCATATGGAGAGCCGAGAACCGCACCCACTTGTCTAAGAAGACAAGGCCAAGCACTGAACATTCTCGGAAAGCATCGTACGTGAGGGGCATCCCATCCAGGCCGGATGATCAACTGTGATGGGTCCTCATCGTCCGCACACAAGTCTAATGATATGCGTGGTGAACCCCCATATTCAAAGACAAGTCGCCTCAACCATACTATCGACTATCTCGAAACTCTTACATAGACTTACTCCAGCCCGATCACTTAGTCGGGGTCTAGGGCGGGCTCAATCATACCACAAAGTGTGCACGAGACAGAGTCTCGGACAATCGCATCGCGATGCCCCAAGCTGCGCACATCTAAGGGCCACTTGGTGTATGAAGGACCGCCAGCCAGAACACAACTAAGGTCTCGAAAACCCATACAAAGACATGCATGTTATAAACATACACGCAGCACACATGCCTTGTATGAACAGCAGGTACCATTGCAATTCTCTACAAAGTGTACATTTTATTTATAACTCTTATAGAGTACACACAGAGATCACATACATGTGATCCAACATTACAACATAAAGCGGAAGCAAATTATGTCTGAGTACAGACAAGTTTAACAAATTGGCTTAAGAAGCCTTATTCAAACATAAAGCCCTCCACGAGGGAACCAGTCTGCTGACTGGGACTAGACTAGTTTAACTTCAGTCGTCCAGCTCGATGAAGAAGCCACCTTCGGGGTCAGTGGCATCATCTAAAACATAGATTAAGCAAACGTGAGTACAAAGGCGTACTCAGCAAGACTTACATAGGAAATATACTACTCATGCACATGTATCAAGGTAAAGGGAGGTGGGGTTCACTTGCAGAAATGCCAGCTTTGACTTGGCTAATCCTAAACTACGAGTAACAGACTTTGAGATAAGAAGCGTACACGAGTCCACTACTTTCTCCAACCAATACACCACTATGGTGCCTTCCTCGACTTCCCCACGAGAAAGCACGCCATAGCACTCACACTTATCTTGGTGTGTTTTAGAAGTATCCGGTTCAAGTTATCTAATAATCAAGCTAAGCTTTCCAAGTAGTCCATAACCGCGGACGCGGCTATTCGAATAGTTTTGTTAACCTTGCAAGGGTGTACCGCTACACACACATGACCATCATTTACCGCCTTTGATCTTGACACCATTCAAGGGGTGCCAGCGAGGATGCTCATCACAACTGTTACCTCATAGCCTATCTAGTCCAAGAAAGCCGCCTACTTGGGTGGGCTACCACTATCGTGAACCCGGCCGGTTTACCGAAGTGGACCCAAGCGATGTGTGCGTGGTGCATAAGCCGGTCTCGGGTGAGCCGTTCTCTCACTTAGCATCTAGGCCACAAGCCTGCCAGAACTCCGAACTACTGCGACATCTGGACATCGAAAGGGATGAGTTAATAGGTTGAGAGGGGTCAGTGAGCCCAATGTGTGGTTGTACTCTTCATCTTGGATCACCACACAAGAACTCGGACTTAGGGCGGTGTTCAACGAGACAACCCACCGTGTACTCCTACACAGCCTCTCATCGATCACCTTGTATTAGGGTCGATTCACCAACACTTTTCTACCATCATCAACATGATCACTACCATCCCGACTCACATCACAGTAACAACATGGTATCATACTAAGCATGCAATAAGCGATAACATTTGCAGGGGCCACATGAAATCATTCAACTCCTACATTTGCTAGGATTGTGGTTTGCTTACTACTGTGACAAAAGATAGGTCATGCAAAGGAATGGGTTCATCTAAGCGGTAGAATCGTAACATGGTGATCATCCTATACATTGCATAAGCGAGACATGAGAGGGAAGTGGGATTTTATCGACATGATCAATGGGGTTTTGCTTGCCTTGCTGACGAGGTTCGGGTTCTGGATCTTCAGCGAAGGGGGTGACCTCTTGCTCCGGTTCCACCTCTACTCGACAAACAAAGCACGAAGTAGCAATCAATATGAATGCAATGCTCAAGCACATGATTGAATGTTAATGCTTGAAGTACAAGTTTTGATGTGTGAGGAAATTCCATTTAAGTGGAATATATTGCATTTAAAATGCAAATTCAAACTCCACATTTGAATTCAATTTAGTCAAGGTGCAATTGACAAAGTTTGATTATTTTGAAACAACTTCAAATGTGTATGATATGCCTCTGAAGTGTGGTTGAATTGTAGCTTAAAACCATGGTCCAAGTGGCAAGATCATTTGGTTTGAATTTGAATTAAATTCAAATAAAGCAAATGACATATGCTACTGTTCTCATTTTAAATTCAACTCAAACAGAGTTGAAAGTTGCATATTTGGAAAGATAATTTTCTCCTGATCATTTTTCATATATTATTTGTCCAATTTGGAGTTAATATGAATTTTCTATGAATTTCCAAAGTTTGGGGTATTTTCTGGAATTTCTGGAATTCTTTTTAATTAGAAAAGCTTTTATTGCGCCAGCACTGCATCAGCATGACATAGGGGGTTTTGACCCCGGTCAAACTGACCAGTGGGCCAGGGCTGTCAGCCTCTCTGGGATAAATCCCTGTTAATTTAAATTAACAGAGAGATTAGAGGGGTTCTGGGCCCACCTGTAAGTGACTCTGGGGGTCATTAGGGGCTGGATTAGGCTCAGGGTTCGGCTAACCCACCGGTGGCTAAACGCCGGCGGCCTGGCCACGGCGGCGCTGCGCGGATCTGCTGTTCCCGTGCTCCAAACGAAGCGCCGAGACCACAGGAGCGAAGCCCGTGCTCTCGCACGTCTCCTGGTGCACGCCAGCGTCCAAGACGACGACCCCAGCGACGGCGGTGACCTCGCCGGCGGCAACAGAAACACTGGGAGGAGGCAATCGTCGCCACGGTGCTCCAAATCCAGCAAACTTGAGCTCGTTCAACGCGTTAGACCACAGGGAAGACGTCGGACATGCTCTTGGGTACGTGTGCTTCACGGATGCTCGCCGACGACGACCGCGGCGGTGAGGTACCTCGGCGTTCATGGCAGCTCGAGCTAGAGGAGGAGAAGGGAGTCGTGGCTTGAGGGGAAACGCTCACCAGGCTACAGGGAACTCGACGAAGTAGTCGACGGAGCCGGTGAGGGAACGTGGACGGAGTATTGAACGGCGACGAGCAGCGGATCCGGCGAGCTCTCGGTGACGATTCCAACGACTAGAAGGGCTCCGAGATCTTGATTCCTTGCAGGGAGACGTAGTCGAGGGTGGCGAAGTTGATGGACAAGTTCTTCTGGTTCTTCTCCGGCGCTAGCCACGGATGTCGTCGACGGTGAACGGCGGCTGCTCTCGGAGAAGAAGGGGAAAACGAGGAGAGGAAGGGAGAGCACGAGAGAGGAGGGGGAATCGAAGCACGGCTTCACGGCGGTTCTCCAGGACACGATAAGGTGGCACGGGGCGGCCTGGAACGTCCTGGGCGTCGAGGTGGCGTCCACGGCGTCGGCGCTCTGCCACGGAGCTGCTTGGACGCGCGGGAGGAAGACGACAGAACGGTTCGGGTGGGCTGGGCCGGCTGGAGAGGTGGGCCTCGCCTGGGCGAGAGGTAAGCCTTTTCCCTTTTTCTCTCTGTTTAATCTTTCCTTTCTTTTTCTGTAATTTGTTTTGGCTCTGATAAAAATACCAAACCATTTTATTAAATGCTGAAAACTTTTATGTGGCCTCATAATAATATAGACTAGCCACTCATAAACTTTCAACATTTTTAAAATTCAAATGATTTGAATTTTAAATCAAATAGGGGGATTTCTTTAATTCCAAGGTACTGTTTGAATATTTGAAAAATCTATGAGCATGGGGTGGGGCCCACATCACTTGAAATGTGATCACACTCATTTATAAGACTTTTCAAAACTCTAACATGAATTTTTGGAAAATATTTTTATCTGGCCTTTTGAATTAATTCATCTGGGGGGTGTTCCTGCTCCCATTTGGATTTTTAATTTGATTTCCAAAATTTCTTTTTGAAAATTTTGACATGATGCAAAGGTGCTAACTAACCCTAGCACATACCTAACAGAGGGATCTGACAACTCGCCCCCACTCAAAAGAATCTCGTCCCGAGATTCAGAAGTCTGCGGGAGGAAGGTGGGGTACTCGGCACTGAGGCGGTCTTCTCTCTCTCATGTGGCTTCTCTTTCAGAGTGGTGTGACCATTGCACTTTCAGAAACCTAATCTTCTGACGACGAGTGACACGTTCTGCTGAATCAAGAATACGAACGGGGTATTCTCGATAAGAAAGGTCATCTTGGAGATCAAGCGTTTCATGGTCGACTTCGCGGATGGGGTCCTTGAAGCAACGCCTGAGTTGGGACACATGGAATACATCGTGTACTCGGGAAAGGTGCGGGGGTAGTTCAATTTGGTAGGCAACTTCTCCACGTTTAGCTAGAATGCGGAAAGGTCCGATGTAACGTGGGGCCAACTTGCCTTTGATACCGAAACGTTGGGTTCCCTTCAAAGGAGTAACCCGAAGGTAAGCCTTCTCATCCAGATTGTAGCTTTCTTGCCTATGATGACGATCATAGTAGCTTTTCTGACGAGACTGGGCTGCTTTCAATTGATCACGAACAATGCGAACTTGCTCTTCTGCTTCCTTGATCATATCCGGTCCAAAGAATTGTCTTTCACCGATTTCAGACCAGTTTAGTGGTGTTCGACATCGTCGCCCATACAGGAGTTCAAAAGGAGCCATGTTCAGACTGGATTGAAAACTATTGTTATAAGCAAATTCGGCAAATGGAAGAGAATTCTCCCAATTCTTTCCGAATGAGATAACATAAGCTCTGAGCATGTCTTCAAGAATTTGGTTAACCCTTTCGACTTGACCGCTAGACTGAGGATGGAAAGCCGTACTAAAGGAGAGATGAGTTCCCAAAGCACGTTGGAAGCTTCCCCAAAATCTAGAGGTGAAAAGGCTACCGCGATCGGAATTGATTTCCAAAGGAACACCATGAAGGGATACAATTCTGGAGATGTACAAGTCCGCTAACTGGCTAGCAGTTATAGACTCGCAAACCGGAAGGAAGTGAGCAACTTTGGAAAGCCTGTCTATGACAACGAAGATGGCATTGTTTCCTTTCTGGGTTCTTGGAAAGCCGGTGATGAAGTCCATACCGACTTTGTCCCATTTCCACTCAGGAATGGACAAGGGTTGAAGTGTACCAGCAGGTCTTTGATGTTCTGCCTTAATGCGACGACAAACATCACATTCGGCAACAAATTGAGCAATGTCTCTCTTCATCCTAGTCCACCAAAATCTCTGGCGTAGATCTCGGTACATTTTCGTGCTACCGGGATGAATTGAGAGGGGTGTGTCATGGGCTTCCTTGAGGATGAGTTGCCTTAGTTCCCTATTCTTAGGTACTACCAATCGATTTCCAAAGAAAACCGTTCCCTTGCTATCTGTGGAGAAACATTTAGCAACTCCGCTAGCAATGTTCTCCTTGATCCGGCGAACACCTCGTGCACGCCTTTGGGCAACTATAATTTGATCCTCAAGGGTTGGTTTCGCCACCAAGGTAGAAAGATAGCCATGAGGAACAATTTCAAGGTTAAGCTTGCGAAAGTCCTCATGAAGAAGTGGTTGATATTGCTGCAACATGAGGTTGTTACAGTACGACTTACGACTTAGTGCATCAGCCATGACATTGGCTTTGCCTGGGGTGTAAGAAATTTCTACGTCGTAATCTTTTATCAACTCAATCCAGCGTCTTTGCCTGAGATTAAGATCTGGCTGGGTGAAAATATATTTGAGGCTTTGGTGGTCGGAATAAATCTCACAACGATTACCAAGGAGGTAATGTCGCCAAGTTGTTAGGGCATGAACTACGGCAGCGAGTTCAAGGTCATGGGTAGGATAATTCTCTTCATGTGGCCGCAATTGGCGTGAAGCATAAGCTACCACATGTCGATCTTGCAGAAGTATGCATCCTAACCCTTGCCGTGATGCATCACAATAGATCTCGAAATCTCTTTTGGTGTCTGGAGGTGCAAGTACGGGTGCGGAAGTCAATCTTCTTTTTAGCTCCTGAAAGCTTTCCTCGCACTTGGAAGTCCATAAGAATTTCTTATCTTTCTTGAGGAGTTCAGTTAGAGGCTTTGCAACTTTAGAAAAGTTCTCGACGAAGCGACGGCAATAGCTGGCTAGGCCAAGAAAACTCCTAACTTGCTTAACCGATTCAGGTGGAGTCCAGTCAAGGACGGCCTGAACTCTCTCGGGATTCACAGCAATGCCTTTTGCAGAAATCACGTGGCCTAAGTAGGTCACTTCTGGTAGCCAAAATTCACACTTGGAGAATTTAGCGTACAGGCGATGCTCTCTAAGTTTCATCAATACCAGCCTTAAGTGTTCGGCATGATATTCTTCGTTCTTCGAGTAGATGAGAATATCATCGAGATAAACCACAACAAATTTATCTAGGTACTCCATGAAGATCGAATTCATCAAGCGTGAGAATGTGGCGGGGGCATTGGTTAAACCAAAGGACATGACGGTGTACTCGTAAAGACCATAACGAGTAGTAAAAGCCGTTTTGGGAATGTCCTCGTTTCGGATTCTGATCTGATGATAACCTAATCTCAAATCCATCTTGGAGAAGACGGAGGATCCTGCAAGTTGATCATAAAGATCATTTATCCTGGGTAGTGGGTATTTGTTCTTTATCGTCGCTAAATTTAGCGGGCGATAGTCTACGCACATCCTTTCTGTTCCATCTTTCTTCTTTACGAACAGAACGGGGCAACCCCATGGCGATGAGCTAGGGCGGATGAAGCCTTTTTCCAACGAAGCATCAAGTTGGGTTTTTAGCTCAGCTAACTCATGTGGGGCCATTTTATATGGGCGTTTGGAAATTGGTGCGGTTCCTGGAACAAGATCCACTATAAACTCTACACATCTGTCGGGTGGCATGCCCGGCAGCTCTTCAGGAAAGACATCCGGGAAGTCACGAACCACCGGAATATCTTCAAGTTCGGGAAGGGGAAGTACATTCAAGGAATGCACTTGGGTTCTTGTTCTGGGTGAGGTATAGTTGATGGTTTTTCCCGAAGGGTGGGTGAGTTTCACGGATTTGCCTTTGCAATCCAGATAGGCATTTTGTCTTGATAGCCAATCCATGCCAAGGATGACATCAATATCTGAAGACTTGAGGGCTATGAGTGCAGCAAGGAATACTAAACCCTCAATTGCTATTTGGTTACCATGGCTCACTCTATTAGTTTGCCATCTTGACCCTGGAGTTTGAATAACCATCGGGGTGGACAATTCAACAAAGGGTAACTCATGACGAAGTGCATAACTTTCCGACATGAATGAATGAGATGCTCCTGGGTCGAAAAGAACGGAAGTAGGAACAAAATTGACTGGGAGCGTACCAAGAATGACGCCAGTGGTGTCGTCAGTCTCTTCGGCGGCAATCTGGTTCAGACGTCCACGAGTGGCGGGAGGAGCGGTTTTGGCGGTGTAGACCTTCTGGGGTGGCTTGCCACGACCATTGTTGTTGTTGTTGCCTCCGGCACGTGGTGGAGCATTCTGGTGCTGGACCTGGTTCTGGGGACACTCGCGAGAATAGTGGCCTGCCTGACCACACTTGTAGCAAGCTCCGAAAACAGTGCGTGGAGCTGGGTGGTTTGGTGGAGCTGGGTGGAACTGGGTGGGTGGACGAGGCGCCACATAGGATGGCCTAGGTGGGTTGTTCTAGCGGAACATACTGTGTGGGATCCAGATCTTGCGCTTCTGGGAGCCAGAACTGGATGAACTATCATCTCTGGGGTGTTTGCGAAAGTCGTTGGGGTGTTCATGTCCTCTGCCTTAATGGCCTTGTTGACAAGGACCTGGAATGTGGCAAAGTCATGAAGGTTGAGCTCGCGACGGAGTCCGGAGTTGAGGCCACGACGGAACCTCTCTTGTTTCTTGGAGTCGGTGGAGACTTCTTCAGTTGCATAACGAGCAAGTCGGTTGAACTCACGACTAAACTCGTCCATGGTTCTTCTGCCTTGAGTGAGGTTACAGAACTGCTCACGCTTGCGGTCCATAAGACCCTTGGGGATGTGGTGCTCGCGGAAGGACGTGCAGAATTCCTCCCAAGATGCAGGTGGTCCAACGGGACGCATATTCAGAAAATTCTCCCACCAAGAGCTTGCTGCACCTTCAAGGTGATAGGTGGCATAATTGACCTTGTCGACATCTGCAACATGGCCGGCTTGGAGCTTCCTCTCGATGCTGCGAAGCCAGTCATCGGCGTCAAGGGGCTCGGTGGAGTAACTGAAAACCGGGGGATGAAGCCGGATGAAGTCGTTCAGAGACACCAGCTCATTGCGCTGTTGAGTGGTGTTGCGTGCGATGACTTCCAGCAGGTGGTGAGAGTCACGGCGGTTCCTATCGACCTCCATCAGAACTTGGGCCATCGTGGGTGGGGGTGGAAGGTTGCCTTCCTCCTGGTCATTCGCACGACCTTGGTTACGACCAATCTGGCCACGTGTTCCTTGAGACATCCTGAAGGTGAAAACCAAAGTCAAACAGAGTTGAATTGAAGAGTCTAATCAAGGTATTGAAGTACTGGAAGGATTACAGAGCAAAGGAAGTAATCATCTTGACAACATGGTGATAAAGCATTCAAGCCATATATTCACAAGCTGTCATACAAACCATACATCGTTTTAGTACAAGCACTAAGCTAATACAAACGTGATGAAGATGATACATCCTTCAGAGGCACTCTGACTTCCTATACATTATTTATCTAAGCCTCTGGAACTTAGACACCTTGCTTACAATATACTAGGATACTACTACATCCTCACTAAGTAAGACCACAGGCGGTCTCACTCATCTCCATCTCCATAGTAGTCCTCATAAAAGTTACCCGCGTATCCCGGTAGCTGGAGGTGACCATCGGAAAACACGGAGGCTTGTGGACCCTGATATCCATTTGGGCAAGGATGGGGCCTAGGTCCAGTGTAGGGTGGAAGCAAAGGACCACGGGGTGGAAAAATGCCTCCAATCTCGGGCCAAGCAACTCGAGAAGGCATCTGGGTTCTCACTGGATAGATCGCATCGTACTCCACTGATCCCACGCTCACAAAGGGTGCCAAGAGCGTCAGTGCTCGGTACAGACGAACACGAGTGGCGTGGAGCTCAAAACGGAGAGCGCGTGCATCACGATCTCTGTCACTAGCAAACCTAGCAGTCACCTGGAGTGCTGGATCCTCTGCAGAGTGATCTGAGTAGAGTCCGGTGTAATATCCCTCTTCTCCTGGAAGTGCAGCAGGGATATAGCGGAATGAGGTCTCTCTCAGCATGGTGTGCTCCTCTCTCAGCAGGGTAATACATGAATATGCAGCATCCTGCACAGCCATGTTCTCGGTAACGCCAATGCCATGTCCAAAGTGGATAGGCTGAGTGACTCCAACGTGGTGCGGGTAGATCCTAACAATGCAGTGGAACTGCGTCTGGTTGAAGTCGTGGAACTGCTCCTCGACGGTGTACTCAGGGTACCACCGATATCCCACATAGGACATCATCTCGATCAACGTGGCGGGATGGCCACGCACACCGAGGCACCTGGTCAAACGAACAATCTGCCGAGGGGGAAGATCTGCCATCTGAAACAGAAAGGAGTTTGCAAATGCATCACATTATGAGATAAACCTGGAATGACTCGGACAGCATAACGGCTGTAATTGTAAGAAATGACAATTTCTTTCAATCATGAAAAACAGCACTTACATAATACGATGTAAGAAATTAGCATTATAACAATGCTAGGAAAACCTGACACAACTTTCCTACGGCTATAAGGAAGCAAACAACGAGATGTGCTAATCAGACAGAGGAGAGCCTAGTCCTACCTTCCCGTAGAATAAGATAAGGGTGACCCAGAACTCAGAACGAAGGGGGTAAGGAGAAAAAGAAGCCTTACGTTGTTCCCTTATATACCCAGAGTAACTATATAACTATAGAATGCTAGACTCGACTTCGGCCAAGGCTACTAGTCCTACAGTCAGTCCTGCTCTGATACCAAGTCTGTCGGGATCCGGTGTTAGCGTATGCAAGTCCAGTTAAGACATAGTCATATGGAGAGCCGAGAACCGCACCCACTTGTCTAAGCAGACAAGGCCAAGCACTGAACATTCTCGGAAAGCATCGTACGTGAGGGGCATCCCATCCAGGCCGGGTGATCAACTGTGATGGGTCCTCATCATCCGCACACAAGTCTAATGATATGGGTGGTGAACCCCCATATTCAAAGACAAGTCGCCTCAACCATACTATCGACTATCTCGAAACTCTTACATAGACTTACTCCAGCCCGATCACTTAGTCGGGGTCTAGGGCGGGCTCGATCATACCACAAAGTGTGCACGAGACAGAGTCTCGGACAATCGCATCGTGATGCCCCAAGCTGCGCACATCTAAGGGCCACTTGGTGTATGAAGGACCGCCAGCCAGAACACAACTAAGGTCTCGAAAACCCATACAAAGACATGCATGTTATAAACATACACGCAGCACACATGCCTTGTATGAACAGCAGGTACCATTGCAATTCTCTACAAAGTGTACATTTTATTTATAACTCTTATAGAGTACACACAGAGATCACATACATGTGATCCAACATTACAACATAAAGCGGAAGCAAATTATGTCTGAGTACAGACAAGTTTAACAAATTGGCTTAAGAAGCCTTATTCAAACATAAAGCCCTCCACGAGGGAACCAGTCTGCTGACTGGGACTAGACTAGTTTAACTTCAGTCGTCCAGCTCGATGAAGAAGCCACCTTCGGGGTCAGTGGCATCATCTAAAACATAGATTAAGCAAACGTGAGTACAAAGGCGTACTCAACAAGACTTACATAGGAACTATACTACTCATGCACATGTATCAAGGTAAAGGGAGGTGGGGTTCACTTGCAGAAATGCCAGCTTTGACTTGGCTAATCCTAAACTACGAGTAACAGACTTTGAGATAAGAAGCGTACACGAGTCCACTACTTTCTCCAACCAATACACCACTATGGTGCCTTCCTCGACTTCCCCACGAGAAAGCACGCCATAGCACTCACACTTATCTTAGTGTGTTTTAGAAGTATCCGGTTCAAGTTATCTAATAATCAAGCTAAGCTTTCCAAGTAGTCCATAACCGTGGACGCGGCTATTCGAATAGTTTTGTTAACCTTGCAAGGGTGTACCGCTACACACACATGACCATCATTTACCGCCTTTGATCTTGACACCATTCAAGGGGTGCCAGCGAGGATGCTCATCACAACTGTTACCTCATAGCCTATCTAGTCCAAGAAAGCCGCCTACTTGGGTGGGCTACCACTATCGTGAACCCGGCCGGTTTACCGAAGTGGACCCAAGCGATGTGTGCGTGGTGCATAAGCCGGTCTCGGGTGAGCCGTTCTCTCACTTAGCATCTAGGCCACAAGCCTGCCAGAACTCCGAACTACTGCGACATCTGGACATCGAAAGGGATGAGTTAATAGGTTGAGAGGGGTCAGTGAGCCCAATGTGTGGTTGTACTCTTCATCTTGGATCACCACATAAGAACTCGGACTTAGGGCGGTGTTCAACGAGACAACCCACCGTGTACTCCTACACAGCCTCTCATCGTTCACCTTGTATTAGGGTCGATTCACCAACACTTTTCTACCATCATCAACATGATCACTACCATCCCGACTCACATCACAGTAACAACATGGTATCATACTAAGCATGCAATAAGCGATAACATTTGCAGGGGCCACATGAAATCATTCAACTCCTACATTTCCTAGGATTGTGGTTTGCTTACTACTGTGACAAAAGATAGGTCATGCAAAGGAATGGGTTCATCTAAGCGGTAGAATCGTAACATGTTGATCATCCTATACAATGCATAAGCGAGACATGAGAGGGAAGTGGGATTTTATCGACATGATCAATGGGGTTTTGCTTGCCTTGCTGACGAGGTTCGGGTTCTGGATCTTCAGCGAAGGGGGTGACCTCTTGCTCCGGTTCCACCTCTACTCGACAAACAAAGCACGAAGTAGCAATCAATATGGATGCAATGCTCAAGCACATGATTGAATGTTAATGCTTGAAGTACAAGTTTTGATGTGTGAGGCAATTCCATTTAAGTGGAATATATTGCATTTAAAATGCAAATTCAAACTCCACATTTGAATTCAATTTAGTCAAGGTGCAATTGACAAAGTTTGATTATTTTGAAACAACTTCAAATGTGTATGATATGCCTCTGAAGTGTGGTTGAATTGTAGCTTAAAACCATGGTCCAAGTGGCAAGATCATTTGGTTTGAATTTGAATTAAATTCAAATAAAGCAAATGACATATGCTACTGTTCTCATTTTAAATTCAACTCAAACAGAGTTGAAAGTTGCATATTTGGAAAGATAATTTTCTCCTGATCATTTTTCATATATTATTTGTCCAATTTGGAGTTAATATGAATTTTCTATGAATTTCCAAAGTTTGGGGTATTTTCTGGAATTTCTGGAATTCTTTTTAATTAGAAAAGCTTTTATTGCGCCAGCACTGCATCAGCATGACGTAGGGGGTTTTGACCCCGGTCAAACTGACCAGTGGGCCAGGGCTGTCAGCCTCTCTGGGATAAATCCCTGTTAATTTAAATTAACAGAGAGATTAGAGGGGTTCTGGGCCCACCTGTAAGTGACTCTGGGGGTCATTAGGGGCTGGATTAGGCTCAGGGTTAGGCTAACCCACCGGCGGCTAAACGCCGGCGGCCTGGCCACGGCGGCGCTGCGCGGATCTGCTGTTCCCGTGCTCCAAACGAAGCGCCGAGACCGCGGGAGCGAAGCCCGTGCTCTCGCACGTCTCCTGGTGCACGCCAGCGTCCAAGACGACGACCCCAGCGACGGCGGTGACCTCGCCGGCGGCAACAGAAACACTGGGAGGAGGCAATCGTCGCCACGGTGCTCCAAATCCAGCAAACTTGAGCTCGTTCGACGCGTTAGACCACAGGAAAGACGTCGGACATGCTCTTGGGTACGTGTGCTTCACGGATGCTCGCCGACGACGACCGCGGCGGTGAGGTACCTCGGTGTTCATGGCAGCTCGAGCTAGAGGAGGAGAAGGGAGTCGTGGCTTGAGGGGAAACGCTCACCAGGCTACAGGGAACTCGACGAAGTAGTCGACGGAGCCGGTGAGGGAACATGGACGGAGTATTGAACGGCGACGAGCAGCGGATCCGGCGAGCTCTCGGTGACGATTCCAACGACTAGAAGGGCTCCGGGATCTTGATTCCTTGCAGGGAGACGTAGTCGAGGGTGGCGAAGCTGATGGACAAGTTCTTCTGGTTCTTCTCCGGCGCTAGCCACGGATGTCGTCGACGGTGAACGGCGGCTGCTCTCGGAGAAGAAGGGGAAAAGGAGGAGAGGAAGGGAGAGCACGAGAGAGGAGGGGGAATCGAAGCACGGCTTCACGGCGGTTCTCCAGGACACGATAAGGTGGCACGGGGCGGCCTGGAACGTCCTGGGCGTCGAGGTGGCGTCCACGGCGTCGGCGCTCTGCCACGGAGCTGCTTGGACGCGCGGGAGGAAGACGACAGAACGGTTCGGGTGGGCTGGGCCGGCTGGAGAGGTGGGCCTCGCCCCAGGCGAGAGGTAAGCCTTTTCCCTTTTTCTCTCTGTTTAATCTTTCCTTTCTTTTTCTGTAATTTGTTTTGGCTCTGATAAAAATACCAAACCATTTTATTAAATGCTGAAAACTTTTATGTGGCCTCATAATAATATAGACTAGCCACTCATAAACTTTCAACATTTTTAAAATTCAAATGATTTGAATTTTAAATCAAATAGGGGGATTTCTTTAATTCCAAGGTACTGTTTGAATATTTGAAAAATCTATGAGCATGGGGTGGGGCCCACATCACTTGAAATGTGATCACACTCATTTATAAGACTTTTCAAACTCTAACATGAATTTTTGGAAAATATTTTTATCTGGCCTTTTGAATTAATTCATCTGGGGGGTGTTCCTGCTCCCATTTGGATTTTTAATTTGATTTCCAAGATTTCTTTTTGAAAATTTTGACATGATGCAAAGGTGCTAACTAACCCTAGCACATACCTAACAGAGGGATCTGACACGGATGGCCCCTCTGCTGAGCCTAGGATGGGCTGCGATGTATCGGATAGCCTCGGTGGGGCATTCCCTAACAAGGTGTACGCCACCCTGGAGATCCGAGCGTGCAGGCTGAACAGTAGTGCACCCCTGCAGGGAGTTTAATCTATTCGAATAGCTGTGTCCACGGTAACAGGACGCTTTATGCTGAAGCTGGATCTTACCACTACAAACTATTACTATTAAATTGTACGGTTCCGGGTTTTCTTCCTCGCAGGGAAGTCGAGGAGGGGAACTCGGAGGCATTATTATTATTAATCATTACAACTTACTATTATACAATATTGCAGCAACTTCTGCTTCATTGTTACTTTATTGCTTTATATGAACTGTTGGTTGTTTCTCTTCTCATGCTGCAAGACAACGTCAGAAGATGCTAGTCTTCGATAGGCCTAGCTTCTTACCCTTATTCTGATTTCTATCCTGCAGTCCACTATATACAGCCTCCCCTTTCCATTTGATACAAATGCATAATGCTTAGTAGCGGACGTAAGACTCGCGGGTATACTAGATACTCACCTTTGCTTTATTTCCCCTTTTATGTTTTGCCTGATCGGCCGCTGCAGTCGACGTTGGAGCCCAGGAGCAGGAGTACCCCGGAGGCGGATACTACTACGTCGAGACCCCCGCTGACCAGGACTAGGAGTAGTTTCGGAGGCTCCCATGCAGGAGGCCTTGCCTTTTCGATCTGTATCTCTGATGTTATTTGTGCTAGCCTTCTTAAGGCAAAACTTGACTAACTATGTCTGTACTCAGATATTATGGCTTGTATAACTTATGTATTCGGGTCCGCGTGACCCCCCCCCCCTTTATTGTAACATATTGGTTTATCCTTTTGTGTTTAGTGTTGTGATGTGATATTCTCACTGTGGCACCCTAATCTCAGCCGTGTACCCTGCGTGTATGATTACTGTACACGGATTGATTTTGGGGGCGTCACATAGGGGTGGGGGCCAGGGTCAGTTGGGGGTTGCTCACGGCCTGGACATGCCGGCGACGACAGAGGCGTGGCGGCGAGGCCACTCCGGTGAGGGGGATGGGAGGGGCGGGGCACGGCAGTGGAGGCGCGGGCGTGCGCACTCGCGCAGGGCACGGGGCCCGCGGGGGGGCGTGGACACGCGCACGCAGGCGGCGGCCGGGGCTCTGCCCGCCGTGGCCGGATGTGGCCATGGGCACGCACGCAGGCGGCTACGGGCGCGCAACCATGGCGGCGATGGGGAGGGTCTACGGCGGCCGAATTGAAGCGAAAGGGGGGATTGGGGTGTTCGATCACATCGGGCGCAGTAGAGGGCTCGAGGAGGACTCAGGGGAGCTCAAGTAGTGTGCATCACCGACGAGGAGGCGCGCGACATCGGTGGCCGTAGGCGAAGGCGAGGGCGCCGTCTCCAGCCCAATTGGAAGTGCGGGTAGACGAGGAAGAGCGCGCGCTGGCTCCTAGACGCCAGTAGGAGCCGCGGGATGGTCGGTGGCCACGACAGCGTCGGGGGCGTGGCGGCGACGCTGCCCGGCGTGCTCCAAATCTGAGGGAGAGGGCGACGTAGGGGAGAAAGAGGGAGGTCTAGGGTTTGTGGGAGGGGCATGGAGGCGCTAGGGTTCCGCCGGGGGGGTTCATGGCCATATACCGCCGGCTAGCCACCGGATGAACACCACGGCGCCACGGCACGGTCTCGCCGGCGTGGATGGCGGCCACAGCTTGGCTGTGAACAGGGGAGGGGAGGGTGTTGGGCCGTGGTGGGGGTTGGGCCAGTGGGAGGCTTTGCCCTGGGCGGATCTTTGTGGGCACCCCGGACTATATGTCCGAAGCGGCCAGCTGTGCATACCGTCATGCTCCCATGATCAGTGTCGCATGACGCACAACTCGACAATGGATATCACAGTCACAAGTTCATACAGTACCGAATACAAAGTCATACATAAACATAGTCTTACACGGCCTCATCGGGCTCAAATGGCAGCGGAATAAGCAAAAGCAAGATAGATAGCAGCATCACAATCCACAGGCAAAGCTCAGAGCGTAGCACATCCTAGTACTCGTCAGTCGCGTCATCGTCAAATACCTGCTCCTCCAAGCCTGGCCGATTGAATAACCAGGGACAAAGCCGTGAGTACATACAAAGTACTCGCAAACCACCTAAAGAAAGGAACAAAGATTTTTGTACAAGAAAATAATGGGATGGCTATATGGTGGGGTTTAACATGGGGGAACCTAACTACTCAGTATTAGTTAAGTTAGCAATATCTTACCCTTGAAAAAAATTTAATCCCACAATTTATATTTGATTAAATCATGTCCAACCCTTTTCATAATACCAACATCATCATCGTGAACCATAATCTCAGAACTAGAATTTCTCATCTATTCCCCACAAAGTGTGGCCTCACTAGCTGTCCATGACCGTGGACTCCGGCTACTCGAATAGTTTTTACTCTGCAGAGGTTGTACACTTTACCCACAACATTCGATACATCCGCCGGGAGTTCCCACGGTTCGTCATACCTCAGTATGCGGTTTTCGGATAATCGACCGTAGTCTTCCCCTTGCCTACCCTAGTACAGGTGATCTACCCGATGCCCACATCCTGAACTGTCCGCGTGCAAGGTCATGCTCCTCGTGGACGCAAGCCTTCACCGTAGTAGAGGTGCGGCAAAGTTCCGTACCGACACTGATATAGTCCAGCGTATTACACCCCCGACGCATCGGCAGGATTCCGGCTTCTGGGTACCATCCTGTACCTCACTCATGTAGTTATGAGATCCCCGTACTAAGATAAGCAAGCTTCCAACTAGCCCTGTCCCATACCAGAGTATCGTGGTTGTACTGCAATACTAGATTTTGGCGGCACTTATAGAGAGTCCCTCCAGACTTTGAATATGTTCAACGATGTTTCCAACAACCACAACCTTGGCCATCACATCTTCTTAGATGTATGCCAATACATTAGGGGGAAGCAAGATTAACCAAATTATTATGTTGTCACTAGTTCATTAGCAAGGCTTGTAATAGTACCAAGATTATCGGTGTCTAGTTTATTTCTCCCAAATAGGTAGGCTTACAAGGTATGTGGGGTTCACCTAATAAACTAGTACAAATCCCAACCCAAAAAAATGATATAACAAGATCATGATATATAATATGGTACAAAGGAAGTAAAAATGTAGGACAAGGTTAAGTTTTTGAAGATGGCTTGCCTTCCTCGGCGATGTCTCCCGGTACGGATTCTTCGGCTTGGAAGGAGTCTTCACCTGCAACGTCAGGCGTCTCGTCTACACGTTGCGGAAAAATAATAGTCATTACAATCACTTTAATTCCAAGCAACACTCAACTAACATAACAATCACTTGGCACCCAAACAATCAACAAATGAGGCATACCAATCAAACATACTAGTGAGTAAAAATTTTAGTGGTGATGTAACAAGTTCATAGGGCTAAGCAAAAATTTATGCCATAAACCACAAGGGATTTTACAGAAGTTACTTTTGTATAACTTTAGATCATGCTTAAATTTATTTCAATAACAACCATAATTGTCCAAACACAAGCATAATAATTTTTTAACCTATTTGATTGATTAACAAAGAATAAACTAAAATTCATCCTAACATGGAATGCTAGCAATAATAGTAATATGATCATTAATTTTATTTAAACAATCAACAATTCTAAACATACAGAAAAAATAAAGTATAATCATAATAGTATAAACAAGTCAACAACACATTTTTAGAGTCAACAAGGATTTAACTAAAACTATTCTTAGCTGCTAAAAAGCACAATAAACTAATAAAAACTAAATAAATTATTTTGGCACTACACAAAAATTATTCTAAACATGCAGAATTATAGATATTAATTTTATGCACACAACAAAATTTATTTCACTGAATTTGGAGTTGTATTTATTTTTCTATAAGTAAAACAGTGTTACAGATTAAAAGAAAAAGAAAAAAAGAACAGCAGGCCGGCCCGGCTATCAGGCGCCCACGGCGCTCCCTTCATTTTTTTTTTAAACGGGCCGAGCCCAGCACTGCGCAGCGGTGGGGTTTTTTTTCTAATAAAAAATCGAAGGGGTATGGGTGCCCCCTGGCCGTCGGATCAAGTGCGATCTGACGGCTGGGGGCTCGTCTTCCCCAGCGAGCCTGGGAGGCTCGGCCTCCCCAGGCCATGGCGGCCAGAGGCAAGGCCAGCCTCGCCGGCGGCCCTCTGGTGGCCGGAGGCTGGAGGCAAGGGGCGGGGCGAGGTCGCAGGAGGCCTGGGGCTCCATTTTTTCCCTAAAACCCGACATGCATCGCAGAAAAAAAACGGGCCATAGTGTCCAGCAGGGAACGAAGCTCACCGGGGGAGGGCGTTCCGGTGGCTGTAGGCGACGGTGAGGGGCGGCGGGGGTGCGGCTTGGGGCAGGGGTCCCGTTTTTGGGGCTCGGAGGCGGCTGCGGTCGTCGGAAGCGGCGTCGGCTCGGGGTAGACGTTGGGGCAGTGGGGTGCTTGGGGCGGCTCCTCTGGTCCCTCGCCGGCGGCTCCGGCGTGAGGCAGAGAGGCGGCGCTCCGGCCTCCCCTCCTCCTCCTCTTCTGGCTTCTCTCCTCCTCCTCTTATCCAACTCCTTCTCCTCTTCTTCCTTCTCTACTCGGGCTGGCAAGGCGGGCGGGAGCGGTGGTGTGGCTGGATTGTGTGTGGCGAGTGGGGAGAGGAGAGCCGGGGTGGCCTCCTTTTATAGCCGAGAGGAGCGGGGCTGCAACGGGAGGGAGATCCATGGGGCGATCCGTGGCCTCGGGCGCCATTGGAGAAGGTGGGCGGTGGGAGAGCTCGTGAGGGTGCTCCGGTGGGTCGTTCCACCGTGGGAGCTCGCCGGTCACATCAAGGGCTTGGGTTGGGGGTAGGAATCGAGCTGGCAAGCCACGGGGGCGATCCTCGTGGTCGTCTTCGGTTGGGCAATGGGGAGCGAGGGTGTCAGTGGCTCGGGGTGGGGTGAAGAGAGACGAGAGAGAGAGGGATTACGAGAGGGAGAGAGACTCTCTCTGCATGGGGAGAGGGAGAGAGAGATCGTGAGAGAGAGAGGGGGAAGTTAGAGGGAGAGAGATTAAGGGGGGGGGTTAGGATAGTTTCTTTTTTTTTCTCTCTCTTCTTTTTTTAGCACCAAACACCCATTTCTTTAAGAGATAAATAATAAAAAAATACAAAACTCTTTTATTATTGGTATTACTGTTATTGTTGTTATTATTATTAGGTTAGATATAAAGATCATGCATGCATTTCCTTATGATTTTATGTAGTTAGGAACTTTTATTGATAAACATTTTAGTTATTAGAAAACAACCAAAAAGGTTGATGCCAAAGGATTTTGTGGTGGCTAAAACTTTTGGTATTATTACTCTATAGAAAATTTACTAGGTGTTAGCACCAAGGGTTTTTTTTAAAAAAAAATTACAAGTTACCATTTTTAAGATAATCTCAAGAGGAGTTGCATGCATGGCAGACATTAGGCACATGCAACACAAAATGATCATCATCATAAGTGCATCACCAAGCAACAACATTACTAACCCTAAGCACTCAAGTTCAAGCATTGAAACACAACCTAAGATTTCATGCAAGGTTTTTGTTGGCTCTAATTTTTGGTTAACTAGATTAACAAGAAGGGTAAAAATTGGGATGTGACAGACCTTCCCCCCTTAAAAGAATCTCGTCCCCGAGATTCACAAGCTAGTGAAGAGATGCGGAAACTCGCGCTTGAGGTAGTCATCCCGTTCCCAGGTGGCTTCCCCTCAGTGTGGTTGGTCCACTGGACCTTGTGGAACTTGATCGCGCGTTTTCGGGTGACTCGGGTGGCTTCTTCCAGGATACGAAGGGGTGTCTCGCGGTATGTGAGATCCTGGTTGATATCCACCGTGCGGTGATTGATGTTTTTGAAAACATCGGGCTTGTCCGGCACCTCCAGACACTTCCGGAGCTGAGAGACGTGGAAGACGTCGTGCACATCGGATAGTTCTGCTGGCAGTCTCAACTGATAGGCAACTTGACCTCGTCTGGCTATCACCTCAAATGGTCCGATGTATCGTGGTGCTAACTTCCCCTTCACATGGAATCGCTGCATTCCCTTCAATGGGGTGACTCGGAGATACACAAAGTCTCCAACTGCAAAAGTCACCTCTCGACGCTTGGGGTCGGGATAGCTCTTCTGACGGGACTGAGCGGTCTTGAGGCGCTCACGAATCAACTGAACCTGTTCCTCAGCTTCCTTCAAAACATCGGGTCCAAAGATCTTCCCTTCCCCGGTCTGAGACCAGTTTAGGGGCGTGCGGCACTTCCGTCCATACAATGCTTCAAAGGGGGCCATCTGCAGACTCGACTGATAGCTGTTGTTGTAGGAGAATTCTGCATACGGCAAGCAATCCTCCCACTTGGAACCATATGCTAGAGCACATGCGCGGAGCATATCCTCTAATATCTGGTTCACTCGCTCGGTCTGGCCTCCAGTCTGCGGGTGATAGGCTGTGCTGAAAGTGAGCTTAGTGCCGAGTGCCTCCTGGACTCGCTTCCAGAATCTCGAGGTAAACTGGGTGCCTCGGTCAGACACAATCTCCTTCGGAACTCCATGCAGACAGACGATCCTTGACATGTACAAGTCTGCCAGCTGGTCTCCTCGATAGGTGGTTCGCACTGGAATAAAGTGTGCTACCTTGGTGAGTCGGTCGACGATGACCCAGATAGAGTCATGACCCTTGCTCGACCTCGGTAGTCCTGTGATGAAGTCCATGCCTATCTGTTCCCACTTCCATTCAGGAACTCGGAGTGGTTGCAGCAATCCTTCAGGTCTCTGATGTTCTGCCTTCACCCTTTGGCAGATGTCGCACTTGGCAACATACAAGGCAATCTCACGCTTCATACCGTGCCACCAAAACAAGTCCTTCAAGTCTTGATACATCTTAGTCCCTCCGGGGTGGATGGAGTAAGGTGTATCGTGAGCTTCCTTCAGGATAGTGAGCTTCAACTCCTTTACATCAGGCACACACAATCGGCCACCAAACCAAAGAACTCCTTCATCATCCGTCGTGAACTTCGGGGCCTTGTCGAGGGGCATCTTCTTCTTGATTCCCTTGATACTGTCGTGTCCCTTCTGTGCCTCCTTGATCTGGTCAAATAGAGTCGGAGTCAGCTCGAGGTGAGCCAGAAAACCGGGTGTAACAAGTTCCAAACCCAGCTTCTCGAACTGCTCGTGCAGAGCTGGCTGCGTCTCTCTGATTATTGCTTTAAGTGTGCACGGCTTGCGGCTGAGGGCATCTGCTACCACGTTGGCCTTACCAGGGTGGTAATGGATTTCAAGATCATAGTCTTTGATCAGCTCGATCCACCTCCTCTGCCTCATGTTCAACTCCTTCTGTGAGAAAATGTACTTCAGGCTCTTATGGTCTGTGTATATGTCGCAACGGTGACCCATCAGGTAATGTCTCCACCTTTTGAGAGCAAGCACAACTCCGGCTAGCTCCAAATCATGGGTGGGGTAGTTCAACTCGTGCGGCTTCAACTGTCGAGACAGGTACTCAATCACCTTGCCCACTTGCATAAGGACACAACCCAAACCAATCTTTGATGCATCACAGTACACATCAAAGCTCTTGGTCAGGTCAGGCATAGTCAACACTGGGGCAGATACCAATCTCCTCTTCAACTCCTGGAAACTGGCTTCACACTTTTCTGTCCACACAAACTTCTGGTCCTTCTTCAACAACTGGGTCATGGGACGGGCAATGCTGGAGAAACCTTCCACGAACTTGCGGTAGTATCCCGCTAGTCCGAGGAATCCTCTCACTTCGGTCTGAGTTGTCGGAGCTGTCCAGTCCATGACAGACTGAATCTTGGCGGGGTCGACGGATATTCCTCCTTCTGACAATACATGTCCCAAAAATCCAACTTCCTTGAGCCAGAACTCGCACTTGCTGAACTTGGCGTACAGCTGGTGCTCTCGCAATGTCTCGAGGACTAAGCGTAGATGCTCGGCATGCTCTTCCTCCGTCTTGGAATATATCAGGATATCATCAATGAACACCACTACAAACTTGTCAAGGTACTTCATGAAGATCTTGTTCATGAGATTCATGAAATAGGCCGGGGCATTGGTAAGTCCGAAGGACATCACAGTGTACTCGAACAAACCATAGCGGGTCGTGAAGGCGGTCTTGGGGATGTCCGACTCACGGACCTTCAGCTAGTGGTATCCGGTCCTCAGATCGATCTTAGAGAAGACTCGGGCTCCGTTCAACTGGTCGAACAGATCCTCGATCTTGGGGAGCGGATACTTGTTCTTGATGGTTACTTCATTCAGCTTACGGTAGTCCACACACATGCGTATGGTGCCGTCTCTCTTGTCCACGAAGAGAACAGGCGAACCCCAGGGTGAAGCACTGGGTCGAATCAATCCCTTCTGGAGCATGTCATTCAGCTGCTTCTTCAATTCAACCAGCTCTTCGGCATTCATCCGGTAGGGTCTCTGTGCTATTGGGGCTGTGCCAGGCACTAACTCGATGATAAACTCGATATCCCGATCAGGCGGCATACCGGGTAATTCCTCCGGAAAGACATCCGGGAATTCACATACCACCTTCACTTCTTCAAGGGATGGCACCGAGACACTCTGATGACAGCAGGCTCGGGTCTTGTCGGTCAGGTCTGAGTACTCTATCCTACGTCCTTCAGCACTGGTGAGGGTGACTGTCCTCTCTGCGCAATCTATCCGACCTCGGTACCTGGACAACCAGTTCATGCCAAGTATCACCTCTATCCCTTCTGTTCCCAGCACAATCAATTCTGCCGGAAACATGACTCCTTGGATCTCTACGGGCACACCATAACATGTGCGAAATGCCTTGACTCTAGACCCTGGAATTTGCACGCTCATGGACCTCCTCATAGGCTCGGACCTCATCCCACTTCTATTCACAAATGACGTCGTAACAAACGAGTGGGATGCACCAGAATCAAACAATACTTGGGCAGGTATTGAATTAACTAAGAACGTACCCAAGATGACGTCTGCGGCCTCCTGGGCTTCCTCGGCTTGCACATGATTCAGACGTCCCTTCGCGGCGTTAGACGCACCGCGTGGGGCATTGCTGCGGCCGGGGTTCCCTCTAGCTGGCGCTGGTGCATTGGGACGTGGAGCAGCATTCTTCTTGTTGGGACACTCTGTCGAGTAGTGGCCCTTCTGACCACATCCAAAGCAGATCACTCCAGGGTTGCGGGGAACTCCGCCTGCTGGACGCGGAACTCCAACAGGGCGGGTAGGAGCATTGGGGCGCGGTGCTGGGTAAGGGCTCCTCTGAGGCTGTGGTGCTGGTCTTGGCGGCTGTGTCGGACGCAGTCGGGGGTTGCTGGATCCACCCTGCTGCATCATGCGCCGCTTGCGGTTTTCAGCGGCCATCTTGAGTTTTCCCTCCATCATAATAGCAGCATCGGCGAGAGACTCAAGATCAGGGAACTGCATGGCCACTAGAACAACCTGCAACTCATCGTGAAGTCCATCCAAGAAACGGTCCTTCCGCTTCTCCTCGGTGTCCACCTCCTCCGGGGCATACCTCGACAGCTGAGTGAATCGGTCAAGATAACCGACCACAGTCATACCCCCTTGCTTGAGGTGGCGAAACTCATCCTTCATCCGCCTGATCAGTGCGGTGGGGATGTGCGCCTTTTTGAACTTGGCGGAGAATTCTGCCCAGGAGAGTACTTGCCCTTCAGGAAGACGGGCACGCACTCCTTCCCACCAGCTCCTAGCGGTGCCGGAGAGGTAGTGGGTGGCATACAGGACCTTCTCGTTGTTGCCAACAGCGGCGACAGTAAGGTTGTTCTCCATGGTGCGGAGCCAATCCTCAGCATCCAGAGGCTCCTTCGTCTGCGAGAACACAGGCGGGTTGGTGTTCTGAAAATCTCGGAGCCGAGACCTGGGCTCCTCATTCCCACCAGCTCCTCCGCCTCCTTGATTGGCATTGGTGGCGGCCTGGACTAGCTTCTGGAGTGCAGCCATGTTCGCCTGACGCTCGTCACGAGCAGCCTGGCGCTCCTCCATCAGTAGTCGCAGAAGTTGCGCCATGTTCGGGTCGGGTGGTGGCGGTGGCACATCACCGGATCCACTCGGGTTGCTGCGGGTGTGCCTCGACATCCTGAGGTTATGGCGTAAGATAAGAGGGAATTTAGTCTACAAGGGGGGGGTAAGTCCCTAACAATTTAGTTATCAAACACAAGCAAGACATATAAGATAGACAATAAACTTGCAAATAGCAAACCAGCACATGGTAGCATAACGATAGCATAAGTCTCATACATAACCAAGTCTTACAGATAACCAACCGCACAATCATCAAACCGAGCCACGACTAAACCCAAAAGTGGCAACTACTCAATGGGACACCTCCTACGCGTCACTCTCCTCCTCATCGTCGATGAAAGCACGATCCTCGGAGTTCGAGACATCCTCCTCCTCCTCGTGGTCCTCGTCAACACTAAGGTAGGCATCATCCTCCTTCCGGATGTCCTCGCCATCATCTAGAGCGGCAATCTCGTCCTCCAAATCCGCGCACTTGCGCTTCAGGCTCCTGGTCCTCTTCCTCAGCATCTCATTACTCCCCTCCAGACGGACGACCTGGCCCTGCAGCTCCTCTATAATCCAGTCCCGGGACTCTAGGTCGATGGGGTCGATGTGGGCGTGACCCCCTGTCTGGAGGTTGTAGTCGTGCTTAAACCGGGCTTCATCCAGCTGAGCCTCAGTCAAAGCCAAGTGCTTCTCCATAGCGATCAGGTGATCCCCCATGATCGGGTGAGGAATGCCGGGACTGGGATCTCCCTCGCCATCGCGCATCCCGTAGTGACGGAACCGCATGGATCTCAGCTCGTACTGGTGGAACCTCACAATGCGAGCAATCACCTCCTGACAAGCTCGACGCAGACCCTCCTCCCAAGTACGGGCGTACAGCACAAAGGCGATGGTGTCCGACCGCGGAGTAACCTCCGATCCTCGGAGCGCACATCGCACCACTAGGCGAGCCTCCACATCCGTCCTCCCGGAGATCTCGTAGGCCCAGAACTCTGCAACGGGGCGGTGAACAAGCTGAAGCAGCTCGATCAGATCCTGAGCAAAGAGCGTGTCCCCAGCCTGAGTCAGCTGCAGGTGGTGCACCGAAACTCCAGCCATCTACAATTTTTATAAGTTTAAGTTAGATGACAGGTGTGCAATATTTTAAACAAAACAGTTATAACTGGTTTACTATAGAAGGGGTAAGAGAGGTAAGCATTTTATACTATGCAGATTACCATCTCTTTATTTTAGAAAATAGTTTTTGATTTTCCCCCATCCTATCTATCGTCCATTCTAACTAGGCTGCTACGGTCGGAACAGGGGCTCTGATACCAAGTCTGTGGGCACCCCGGACTATATGTCCGAAGCGGCCAGCTGTGCATACCGTCATGCTCCCATGATCAGTGTCGCATGACGCACAACTCGACAATGGATATCACAGTCACAAGTTCATACAGTACCGAATACAAAGTCATACATAAACATAGTCTTACACGGCCTCATCGGGCTCAAATGGCAGCGGAATAAGCAAAAGCAAGATAGATAGCAGCATCACAATCCACAGGCAAAGCTCAGAGCGTAGCACATCCTAGTACTCGTCAGTCGCGTCATCGTCAAATACCTGCTCCTCCAAGCCTGGCCGATTGAATAACCAGGGACAAAGCCGTGAGTACATACAAAGTACTCGCAAACCACCTAAAGAAAGGAACAAAGATTTTTGTACAAGAAAATAATGGGATGGCTATATGGTGGGGTTTAACATGGGGGAACCTAACTACTCAGTATTAGTTAAGTTAGCAATATCTTACTCTTGAAAAAAATTTAATCCCACAATTTATATTTGATTAAATCATGTCCAACCCTTTTCATAATACCAACATCATCATCGTGAACCATAATCTCAGAACTAGAATTTCTCATCTATTCCCCACAAAGTGTGGCCTCACTAGCTGTCCATGACCGTGGACTCCGGCTACTCGAATAGTTTTTACTCTGCAGAGGTTGTACACTTTACCCACAACATTCGATACATCCGCCGGGAGTTCCCACGGTTCGTCATACCTCAGTATGCGGTTTTCGGATAATCGACCGTAGTCTTCCCCTTGCCTACCCTAGTACAGGTGATCTACCCGATGCCCACATCCTGAACTGTCCGCGTGCAAGGTCATGCTCCTCGTGGACGCAAGCCTTCACCGTAGTAGAGGTGCGGCAAAGTTCCGTACCGACACTGATATAGTCCAGCGTATTACACCCCCGACGCATCGGCAGGATTCCGGCTTCTGGGTACCATCCTGTACCTCACTCATGTAGTTATGAGATCCCCGTACTAAGATAAGCAAGCTTCCAACTAGCCCTGTCCCATACCAGAGTATTGTGGTTGTACTGCAATACTAGATTTTGGCGGCACTTATAGAGAGTCCCTCTAGACTTTGAATATGTTCAACGATGTTTCCAACAACCACAACCTTGGCCATCACATCTTCTTAGATGTATGCCAATACATTAGGGGGAAGCAAGATTAACCAAATTATTATGTTGTCACTAGTTCATTAGCAAGGCTTGTAATAGTACCAAGATTATCGGTGTCTAGTTTATTTCTCCCAAATAGGTAGGCTTACAAGGTATGTGGGGTTCACCTAATAAACTAGTACAAATCCCAACCCAAAAAAATGATATAACAAGATCATGATATATAATATGGTACAAAGGAAGTAAAAATGTAGGACAAGGTTAAGTTTTTGAAGATGGCTTGCCTTCCTCGGCGATGTCTCCCGGTACGGATTCTTCGGCTTGGAAGGAGTCTTCACCTGCAACGTCAGGCGTCTCGTCTACACGTTGCGGAAAAATAATAGTCATTACAATCACTTTAATTCCAAGCAACACTCAACTAACATAACAATCACTTGGCACCCAAACAATCAACAAATGAGGCATACCAATCAAACATACTAGTGAGTAAAAATTTTAGTGGTGATGTAACAAGTTCATAGGGCTAAGCAAAAATTTATGCCATACACCACGAGGGATTTTACACAAGTTACTTTTGTATAACTTTAGATCATGCTTAAATTTATTTCAATAACAACCATAATTGTCCAAACACAAGCATAATAAATTTTTAACCTATTTGATTGATTAACAAAGAATAAACTAAAATTCATCCTAACATGGAATGCTAACAATAATAGTAATATGATCATTAATTTTATTTAAACAATCAACAATTCTAAACATACAGAAAAAATAAAGTATAATCATAGGAGTATAAATAAGTCAACAACACATTTTTAGAGTCAACAAGGATTTAACTAAAACTATTCTTAGCTGCTAAAAAGCACAATAAACTAATAAAAACTAAAGAAATTATTTTGGCACTGCACAAAAATTATTCTAAACATGCAGAATTATAGATATTAATTTTATGCACACAACAAAATTTATTTCACTGAATTTGGAGTTGTATTTATTTTTCTGTAAGTAAAACAGTGTTACAGATTAAAAGAAAAAGAAAAAAAGAACAGCAGACCGGCCCGGCTATCAGGCGCCCACGGCGCTCCCTTCATTTTTTTTTAAACGGGCCGAGCCCAGCACTGCGCAGCGGTGGGGTTTTTTTTTCTAATAAAAAATCGAAGGGGTATGGGTGCCCCCTGGCCGTCGGATCAAGTGCGATCTGACGGCTGGGGGCTCGTCTTCCCCAGCGAGCCTGGGAGGCTCGGCCTCCCCAGGCCATGGCGGCCAGAGGCAAGGCCAGCCTCACCGGCGGCCCTCTGGTGGCCGGAGGCTAGAGGCAAGGGGCGGGGCGAGGTCGTAGGAGGCCTGGGGCTCCATTTTTGCCCTAAAACCCGACATGCATCGCGGAAAAAAACGGGCCATAGTGTCCAGCAGGGAACGAAGCTCACCGGGGGAGGGCGTTCCGGCGGCTGTAGGCGACGGTGAGGGGCGGCGGGGGTGCGGCTTGGGGCATGGGTCCCGTTTTTGGGGCTCGGAGGCGGCTGCGGTCGTCGGAAGCGGCGTCGGCTCGGGGTAGACGTTGGGGCAGTGGGGTGCTTGGGGCGGCTCCTCTGGTCCCTCGCCGGCGGCTCCGGCGTGAGGCAGAGAGGCGGCGCTCCGGCCTCCCCTCCTCCTCCTCTTCTGGCTTCTCTCCTCCTCCTCTTCTCCAACTCCTTCTCCTCTTCTTCCTTCTCTACTCGGGCTGGCAAGGCGTGCGGGAGCGGTGGTGTGGCTGGGTTGTGTGTGGCGAGTGGGGAGAGGAGAGCCGGGGTGGCCTCCTTTTATAGCCGAGAGGAGCGGGGCTGCAACGGGAGGGAGAGCCATGGGGCGATCCGTGGCCTCGGACGCCATTGGAGAAGGTGGGCGGTGGGAGAGCTCGTGAGGGTGCTCCGGTGGGTCGTTCCACCGTGGGAGCTCGCCGGTCACATCAAGGGCTTGGGTTGGGGGTAGGAATCGAGCTGGCAAGCCACGGGGGCGATCCTCGGGGTCGTCTTCGGTTGGGCAATGGGGAGCGAGGGTGTCGGTGGCTCGGGGTGGGGTGAAGAGAGACGAGAGAGAGGGATTACGAGAGGGAGAGAGACTCTCTCTGCATGGGGAGAGGGAGAGAGAGATCGTGAGAGAGAGAGGGGGAAGTTAGAGGGAGAGAGATTAAGGGGGGTGGTTAGGATAGTTTCTTTTTTTTCTCTCTTCTTTTTTTTTAGCACCAAACACCCATTTATTTAAGAGATAAATAAAAAAAAATACAAAACTCTTTTATTATTGGTATTATTGTTATTGTTGTTATTATTATTAGGTTAGATATAAATATCATGCATGCATTTCCTTATGATTTTATGTAGTTAGGAATTTTTATTGATAAACATTTTAGTTATTAGCAAACAACCAAAAAGGTTGATGCCAAAGGATTTTTGTGGTGGCTAAAACTTTTGGTATTATTACTCTATAGAAAATTTACTAGGTGTTAGCACCAAGGGTTTTTTTTTTAAATTTACAAGTTACCATTTTTAAGATAATCTCAAGAGGAGTTGCATGCATGGCAGACATTAGGCACATGCAACACAAAATGATCATCATCATAAGTGCATCACCAAGCAACAACATGACTAACCCTAAGCACTCAAGTTCAAGCATTGAAACACAACCTAAGATTTCATGCAAGGTTTTTGTTGGCTCTAATTTTTGGTTAACTAGATTAACAAGAAGGGTAAAAATTGGGATGTGACAATCTTAGTCCTTTTTCAGTTTCTTTCATCCTTGCTTTATGTTTCTTTTTAATTCATGTTGTGTTTTATTTTGATTAGCCAATGAATTTATAAAAATAGGCAATCAGTACCAATAAAAGTGTTGCAATGTCTAACACTGCAACATAAAGTTTGAGGCTTTAATAAAATCATTGGAATTTTATTTAAATAATAAACGATTAAATTTGGATTGTTTAAGCTACTGTTTGATTTTTTTATTATATTTAATCATTGCAATAAATACCCACTGACCTAGTATCATGACCTACTGATTATTATGCATTTAATAAAAGTGGTTGCAATATTTTTGGATTAAGTTTTATTTCCACTTATATCTGAAATTTTTATCTGGTTTGAATTTGAACAAGCTTTGATCAAGGTGATCATCACAAGTTAATCAAGGTGACTTGGCATTAGCACAAGGTGATTATTGTAGCGTGACACTCGGGGTGTTACATCTGGCTTCCGCGCATGACGCGCCCGCTCGCCCCACATGCATCGGTTGCCGCGCCTACCTGCACGCCGCCCCTTCCAGCGCCACCCCCGGCCTTCCTCCTCCCATCGAAGCCCTCCTCCTCCACGCGACCTCACGGCCGCCCTCCTTCTCCCTGCGCTGGCACCACGCCAGCCACGCCAGACCTAGCGAGTGGCGGTGAGCTCTGGCGCCGGCCAGGCCCATGCCTTTTCTTTATTTTTTGTAAAAATATATTTAAGTGCTTAACAATTGATGTTGGAATTAATTAATATAATTATTGATTAAGTGCTTATTGCTGCTTTTTTTTCTTTCTCTTTTATTTATTTACTTTTGGTTGGACCCACATGTCAGTGAGATAGAGGTGAGAGAGAGTTTTTTTCTTTTTTTGTAGGGTGTAAGCCCCACATGTAAGTGGCATATGAGGACAGGGGCAGAAATGTCACATAAAATGGTCAAAGCCCTTTGAGTGGACGAAAACGGAAGAGGGGGAAATTTGAGCATGCTCCAAAATTAAGGGCAAATCTGAGTAGTGGGTTCGAGTTAAGGGCACAACTGTAAATGGCCCAATAAATAAGGGCCAAGGGGGCCACCAGGGGAGGTGCCAGTTGCCCAGGCGGCCTCCCCACGCGGCCCCACCCTAGGCCGCGCCGGGTGGTCGCCTCGGTGACTGGTGGGCCCCCTCTGGCTCTCCCTTGGTGATTTCGGAAAGTTCCTTTGCGCTGATTTTTATATATTTTTCCCGGAATTTATTGGGCACTTTAAGTAATGGGAAAACCTGAAATACAAAAACAACAGAAAACAGAAACTGGCACTGGGATGCACTGAGTTAATAGGTTAGTCCAAATATGATAAAAAGTGTATGAAAGTGTATCTAGATCATAGCAATATCACACAAAACATGCATGGAGCAAGCAGAAATTATAGATACGTTTGGGACGTATCAAGGTGCTCCTATCAAAGAGCACCGAAACAAAGCAATAAACTCAATGGATACATAGAAACCTCAAATTATGGACCATCCCCTTTGGTGTCCCAATCTGTCACCTTTGGGATCGCCGGTTCCGGACCATAATAGGTGCATATAACTCATAGATAGGATCTTGAACATAAATAAACTCATGAAAACATAAGTGGTTCAGATATGAAAACATGGCACTCGGGCCCAAAGTGACAAGCATTAAGAGCAACAACTTGTAGCAAAGATGATAAACACCAAAGTAGATGATAGGCAACATGCCCCCAACAATCTGACGAACTATTACAAGATCAATCTCATCCAATCCCTATCATCCCCATTGCCTACAGCAAGGAATTACTCACACATGTGAAGAGAAGTCATGGAGGGATGATGGAGTGGTGATGGTGATGACGATGGCGACGATCTCCCCTCTCCGAAGGCCAAATCAGCCTCCAGATTAGCCCTCCCGAGGAAGAACAGAGGTTGGCGCGGCTCCGCAACAGGTTCTGGAAAAGCGACTTCTCTTTCAGAGTTTCCCTGTCACGGGAATAAATAGGAGTCGAAGTAGGGCACCAGGGGAGGGGGGAGTCACCCAGGCGGCCAGCTGGCGCGGCCCCACCCCTGGCCGCGCCAGCAGGGCGCCTGGGCCCCCCTGGCTGCCCCCTGGCCCCCCTTCTGGATACGGGCTCCTTCAGGTGCGTGGATTTTTTGGTATTTTTCTGGGAATTTTCTGAGATGTCCAAAAATCCATTTTCCTGCGCACAATAAAACCAAACAGGCAGCTCTGCTGGAACCAGCGTCAGTCCGGGTTAGTTTAGCTCAAATAATGTAAGAATGAGGGCAAAACAATAGCAAAAGTGTTTGGAAAAGTAGATACATTTGAGACGTATCACCTCCCAACAAACGCTTTCTTTTACGCCTTTAAGCTAGGCAAGAAGCAAAAAGAAGAATCAAGTTTTATCAAGTGAAAGAGAATAGCTAGCCCATGTAACGGACTCAAAATGCAACTTAATCTTATTCCTAGGGAAGTGTTCCATCCCCTTTTTGAGAGGGAATTGAAATTTTATATTCCCCTCTTACCTATCAATGACAGTACCAATGGTGCGAAGAAAAGGGCGTCCCAAAATAATTGGACATAAAGGTTCACACTCTATGTACATAATAGTAAAATCAACGGGAACATAATTGTCATTGACAATGATTAGAACATCGTCAATCTTCCCCAAAGGTTTCTTTACGGAAGAATCAATGAGACGAACACCAAAAGAACAAGGATCAAAAGGTTTCAATACAGATATATCATACATTCTTTTGGGCATAATGGAGGTATGATATGGTGAGGATAGTTTTCTCACTCCTCGTTGGTTACCCCAAGTGGAAGGTGAGATGTAGTGTAGCAGCAAATTTCCCTTGGTGAAGATACCAAGGTTATCGAACCAGTAGGACTCCAAGAGATACAAGAAGGTGACAACGGCGCCAGAAATTAGGCGGTTGACATGGACCTGCACACAGCAACAAATAACTTTGCTCCCAACGAGTACAGAGGAGTTTTCAATTCCTCCGGCCTATCTTTTACAAAGGATCAACGCAAGAGATAATAATAGTGGCAACTGAAAGTAAATTGAAGGTGTAAACAATAATGTGAAGATGGACCGGGGTCCCGTGATTTTCACTAGTGATGTCTCTCTCCCAAAAGACGATAAAAGTGCTAGCGAGGTAAACAAATCACAGTTGGGCAATTGACAGGATTATGAAGGCACCGCAATGCTAACTATGATGCAAAGAAAGGAAGGGCTCAAAAGCAATGGGCAGTACGCCAAGGTAAGTAGACTGAAATCCATCTGCATCTACTACGAATCATCCACCTTGAGATATCTATCCAGAACATCTCGCTGGTATTAAGTTACGAATCCCACCCAAAGTGTAAACTCAAAGCAACAGACAACTGCATTAAAAGAACTTTGCGTAAAGTAAACAATCCTTGCACCCGCAGGTACAAGCATCGTTGTTTTATCCCTGGTGGCAACAACACATCCCCTAGTCTCATGTTTCTGTCACTCAAGCTAGACATCGAGGGGCTGAACCCACAATCGAGCATAACGCTCTCTCTTGGAGTTGAAAATAAAATACTTGGCCAAAGCAAATACCGCAACGGAGAACATGCAAGAATTTACTCAAGAACAAAATATAAAAGAGAAGAACCAAATATATTACTCATCACAATCTGAACATAGTCTCATAATCCATAAGATCCCAACAAACTCGGCATAGCAACAGCAGAAATTACATAGATGACTCGATCATGTGAGGCAGCTCACGACGACTCGAAAGTGGAGGCACAAAAGGGGGAGAGATAGATCACATAGCTACTGGTCACGGACCCATGGTCCAAGGGGAACTACTCACGGTACATATGGGAGGCGTCCGTGGCTATGGATGGTCTCCCGGAGGGGGTTCCTCCTCCCGGCAGGGTGCCGAGGCAGCTTCTCCAGGCAGCCCCGATCTTGAAACGGCGGCGGTGGCGGTACAGAGGGGAGTTCGCGAGAAAGAGATCGATATTAGGGGTTTCCACCCCGAGGGGTAAATATAGGCGAAGGGGTGTCGAGGGGACCCACCAGGCAGCCAGGATGCCTCCTAGCGCGGCCTAGGGTGGGGCCGCGCCAGGGACCCTCCTGGCCTCCTGGTGGTGGCCCCCCTTCGCTCCTTTGGTGTTTCCGGAAGCTTACGTGACGCTGATTTTTTATCTGATTTTTCCAGATTTTTTGGAGCACTTTTAATGGTCGGAAAACCTGAAATACAAAAACAACAGAAAACAGAAACTGGCAACTGGGTGCACTGAGTTAATAGGTTAGTCCAAATTGGTTCAAAAGTGTATGAAAGTTCAAGCAAAACATGGCAAAGTCACACAAAACATGCATGGAGCAAGCAGAAATTATAGATACGTTTGGGACGTATCAAGGTACTAGCTCCAACATCACATAAAGCATAGAAAGAGAAGTTATTCAATTAATTTTTATCGTAGGATCCCAACCATCATCTAGCTTTGTAGGTATGGAGGCTTCTACTCTAAGCTTCTCCTCCCTAGCTTTAATGAGAGCATTAGTGATATGCTCCGTGAAGGCAAGATTTAGTGTGCCAGTGTGGGGGTCTCTAGACATTTTGTGCAGTAAGCTAATAACTTCAGAAAGGGTGCAACTATCAAAATCAATGTCACTACTATCAAAGGTGGTAGTGGTGTCATCTAGGCTCACTTGTTTGAAAGACTCTATGTTCATACGAGTTTATTCTTCTACAGTTGAGGTAATAGCATCACCATTAATAGGTCCAATGGGACTAGGAGTGTGTTGTGTGCTAAAAGTTTGAGTATCCTCGGCAACTTGGATAGTAGCAACTGTGTGGTGTGTAGGAAGGCTCTTAATTCTATCTTCTTCCTTTTCTCTACCCCATCTTTCTTTAAGTTTAGCCATCATCCTAGTATTTTCATTAATTTGCATTTGGATAGCATTAATAGGAGTGGCCTTCCTCTCCTCGAGGGGAAAAGTTCTAATTTTAAGCATCTCAATATCAAGGGCTAGGTTGTCTACCCTCAAAGAGAGATTATCTAATTTGTCTAATTTTTCCTCTACACTTTTGTTGAAGGCTTTTTGGGTAGTGATAAATTCCTTAAGCATTCTCTCTAATTCTGAGGTGGAGTTCTTGTTGCTAGGATAAATGTTGTTGTTCCCATAGTTGTTGAATGGAAACGGTCTAGGATTGCTAGCAAAATTACTCCTATAAGCATTATTGTTGAAGTTGTTTCTAGAGATAAAGTTCACATCTACTTGTTCTTGAGCAACCAAGGAATTTAAAGGGACATCATGAAGATCAATAGGAGCTTTCTTGGTAAGTAGAGACACAATCAAGTCAACTTTTTCATTTAGGGAGGAAATATCCTCGACAGAGTTTACCTTCCTATCTGTTGGAGCTCGTTCAGTGTGCCATTGGGAATAGTTGGTCATGATCTCATCTAGGATTTTTTTGGCAGCACCAAGTGTTGTTGACATAAAGGTTCCTTCTGCGGTCGAATCTAACAGGTTCCGCGAGGTAAAGTTCAAGCCTGCATAAAAAGTTTGGATAACCATCCAAGTAGTCAAACCATGTGTAGGGCATTTCTTAACAAGAGATTTCATATGTTCCCAAGCTTGGGCAACGTGTTCATTATCCAATTGCTTAAAATTCATAATACTACTCCTCAATTGGATAGTTTTAGCAGGTGGGTAATACTTCCCAATAAAAGCATCCTTGCACTTATCCCAAGAATCTATGCTATTCCTAGGCAAGGATTGAAACCAAATTTTAGCTCCTTCCCTTAAGGAGAAAGGAAAAAGCTTAAGCTTAACAATATCACCTTCTACTTCTTTATACTTTTGCATATCACAAATCTCAACAAAATTATTTAAGTGTAAAGCAACATCATCTCCAACACCGGAGAATTGATCTCTCATAACAAGGTTCAACAAAGCAGGTTTAATTTCATAAGAGGTTGCTCAATTGGCAGGTGTAGCAATAGGAGTGCAGATAAAATCATTGTTGATGTGACTAGTGAAGTCACACAACTTAGTGTTTTCAGTGGTAACCATAGTAGCAGCAAACAGGATAAGCAATTTTTTGTGGTTTTTGATAAAGGACACTAAAGCAAGAACTGAAAGGTAAACTAACAAAACTGAAAAGCAAAGATAAAAGATAGCGTGCAACTCCCCTATCTTGAAGATTGGAGTTCTCGGCAACGGCGCCAGAAATTGCTTTGATGGCTTCTCTCCCCTCGTTGGTTACCCAAAGTGGAAGGTTTGAGATGCGGCACAGCAGCAAGTTTCCCTTAGTGAAGAAGATACCAAGGTTTATGTCTCCACTAGGACTCCAACAACAGCAAGTAGGTGACAACGGAGCTAGAAATCTAGCACGAGTTGACGTGGACCTGCACACAGCAACAGATAACTTTGCTCCCAACGAGTACATAGAGGTTGTCAATCTCTCTGGTCTTGTTGTTTACAAAGGGTCAAACACAAGAGATAAAAGATAGTGATAATTGCAACTAGAAAGTAAAAGCAAGAAGTAAATTGAGGGTGTAAACAGTGGTGGAAATATGGACCGGGTTCCCATGATGTTCACTAGTGATGTCTCTCTCCCAAAAGACGATAAAAATATATGCAAGATAAAAATTTACAGTTGGGTAATTGACAGGATTACGGGCGCAAACCAATCCTAACTATGCTACAAAAGGAAGGAGGAGGCTCAAAATCATGGGCAGTAGGCCAAGATAAGTAGACCAAAATCCATCTGCATCTACTACTAATCATCCACCTTGAGATATTTATGTAGAACATTTCGCTGGTATTAAGTTGCGAGCCCCACCCAAAGTGTAAACCCAAAGCAACAGGCAACTGCATTAAAAGAACTTTGTGTAAAGTAAACAATCCTTGCAACTACGGTTACAAGCACCGTTGTTTTCCCCCTTGTGGCAACAACACATCCCCTAGACTCATGTTTCTGTCACTCAAGCTAGTCATCAAGGGGCATGAACCCACAATCAATCATAACGCTCCCTCTTGGTTGTTGCAATCTAACACTTGGCCAAAGTAATAAAAAGCAACGGAGAGCATGCAAGAATTACTCAAGAACACAAATATAAAAGGAGAAGAACCAAATATATTACTCATCACAATCTGAACATAGTCTCATAATCCATCAGATCCCAGCAAACTCAACATAACAACAGCAGAAAGAATTAGATATGTGCCTTGATCATGTAGGGAAGCTCACAAGGTCTAATCAATGAAGAACAAAGAGGGAGGAGAACATCACATAGCTACTGATCATGGACCCATGGTCCAAGGTGGACTACTCACGGATCATCCGGGAAGCGTCCATGGTGGTGGAGAAGCTCCCAGAGGTCAACCCTCCCTCCGGCAGGGTGTCGGGGAGAGGTCTTTTGGTGCTCCTGATCTTGGAAGCGCGGCGGCGGAACAGAGGCGAGATCGCGAAAAAGGGTTCTGTCTTCAGAGGTTTCGGGGCGAAGGAAATATATAGACGAAGGGGGGCAGCCGGGGGGGTACCAGGGGGTGCAAACGCCCCCCCTGGCGCGGCCTAGGGTGGGGTTGCGCCCCCTGGCCGCCTAGGCACCAGGGTGGTCCTCCATGGCCCTCCTTCAGGGCTCTAGAAGGTTCCCGTACGCTGATTTTTTATTGGATTTTTCCAGAATTTTGGAGCACTTTTAATAAGGGGGAAACCTGAAATAAATAGACAGCAGAAAACAAGAACTGTTACTGGGGTGCACCGAGTTAATAGGTTAGTCCAAATATGATCAAAAGTGTATGAAAGTGTATCAAAAGCATAGCAATATCATAGAAAACATGCATGTAGCTGATGTCTACGCACGCTTCTATTCTTGTAGACTATGTTGGGCCTCCAAGCGCAAAGGTTTGTAGGACAACAGCAATTTCCCTCAAGTGGATGACCTAAGGTTTATCGAACTCAGGGAAGTAGAGGTTGAAGATGGTCTCTCTCAAGCAACCCTGCAATTAAGATACAAGAAGTCTCTTGTGTCCCCAACACACCTAATACAACTAGGAGTTGTATAGGTGCACTAGTTCGGCGAAGAGATGGTAAAATATGGGTGATAGGTGTGGTAAAACGAAGTAATATAAATCTGTAATAAAAAGTGCAGCAAAGAAACAAGTGGTAAACGTGAGCACAAACGGTATTGCAATGGTGGAAACAAGGCCTAGGCTTCATACTTTCACTAGTGGCAACTCCCAACAACATTAACATAGTCTAATCACATGATATTTCCCATAAAACATGCAATGGAGACGTACTCGGAGGTCATTCCTTTGTGGTCAAGAGAGGACGAGAATTGTGTAGGGCTACAAAAGCACACCTTAGAGTTCGTAGTTCTCAATCTATGGATTTCCCAATGTCACCGCGGCCATCCAAAGAGAGTACCACAATCACCACAACATATCTAAAGGATAGTCAAAGACAAGCACCAAAAGACTCTCAATCTTCAATCCACACACAAAAGAGGAAATCACTCATGAAAATATTCTTCTAACCCATGTCCAATAGACCGCTGTCACCATGGTCTCGGGGATTATACTAGATAGAATCAAGTGAGTACATCAAATCCGATACATAGAAGAAGGGGAAAAATCATGGGATCACCCTAGCTTAACATAGCCAATGATCACAACAAAGATCACATCATGGGAGAGAGAGAAACCACATAGATCAAGATATAAGCCTTAGCCCCGAGGGGAACTACTCACACATGGACATGGTGGGAGGGAGAGTGGTTGATGGAGAGGTGCAGCCCGGAGGAGATGAAGTAGACGGCGACGGCGGCGGCCACGGCGGCGGCGGAGCCCACGGCCACGGCCCTTGTGGGCAGTGGCCCTTGGCCCCTTCTTCTTCCTTGGAGATGGTGCTGCTGTGGAGATTGATCTCCCTCTCAAGACGGCTGACAAGAGGGAGGAAATTTCGTGGTGCCCTTTGACCTAGGTTTCCTCTCTTTATATAGACTCTCGGATTCCCGTCATCCAAATTACGTCTTCTGTATTTCGAGGTTTCTGGAAGCATCCGAACTTCGATTGGGCCGAATTTTATGTCTAAATCCACCGGAAAAAAAATCCCTACAACTTTGTAGTTTTAAGATTTTCCGTTTGAGGCCGTCTTCTAGCGTTTCCGAGGCGATCTTTAAAACATGTCTGGTGAGGACAGATTTCGGGAGAGTTAGAGTCCAACTCCTACAAGGCTCCTTTTTGTGATTTTTCCTTAATCCAAGTAATTTCTACACATAAAGTACAAAAACAAGAACTTGTGCACTCTTGCAACCATTAATAGGTTAGTTCCAAAATATGTTATAAAAAGATATGAAAGTGTATCAAAAGCATAGCAATATCACACAAAACATGCAAGGAGCAAGCAGAAATTATAGATACGTTTGGGACGTATCAACATCCCCAAGCTTAATTCCTGCTCGTCCTCGAGTAGGTAAATGATAACAAGCATAATTTCTGTGGTGACATGCTACCAACCATATAAGAACTCTTAAGTCAAGCAATCAAGGCATGTAATTCAATTCAAGTCATAGCAGGCAAGAGTCTATATTAGCATTGAAACAAGCAACATAAGAACATAAAAGTGCAAGAGCTCTCGTTGTCCGTGCCTCGAATGTCTCCAAATGGTGTTTGCGTGCAAGAAAGGGATAGGGATATACGAGAAAAAATATTTTTGTGTTGAGAACTCAATCTACTAAAGTTTCACACTTGGTCTTCTTTCGAATCTTATCTTGACTCATCCCCAGACCACTAGCCAGGTACAAGTCAAAATGATCCACTCCTTTTCGACATTTTGAGCACTCATGCAATGGATAAGCGTGAGCAAGAAAGTTGACACTTAGGATGGCAAAGAGAGAATATGGTGGAGGAGGAAGACAAAAATGGTGTGAAAGGCTCACATCAATGAGGACAATCATAGGCGAGAGAAAGCCAAATGATAGATATGATGTGAGGAGTAGGGATTGTCATGCAACGGATGCACATATGAGCTAAGGTAAGCTCTCCAATGGAACTACTGGGGGTAATCACTTGCTTCTCCTGGACCTGCACACACAACAAATAACTTTGCTTCCCAACGAGTACAGAGGAGTTGTCAATTCCTCCGGCCTTGTTGTTTACAAAGGATAAAACGCACGGGATAATAATGATAGTGATAGAAACGGAAAAGTAAATAAAGCAGTAAATTGATAGCGGGTGTAAACAGTATTGTAAATATGGACCGGGGTCCTATGATGTGCACTAGTGATGTCTCTCTCCCAAAAGACGATAAAATAGCCATGCGAGGTAAACAAATTATAGCTGGGCAATTGACAGGATTATGTGCACAAACCATTGCAAATTATGCTATAAAGAAAGGAAGAGACTCAAAAGCATGGGCGGTATGCCAAGACAAGTAGACCGAAATCCATCTGCATCTACCTACTAATCATCCACCTTCAGATATCTATCCAGAACATCTCGCTGGTATTAAGTTGTGAATCCCACCCAAAGTGTAAACTTAAAGCAATGGACAACTGCATTAAAGAACTTTGCGTAAAGTAAACAATCCTTGCACCCGCAAGTACAAGCACAATTGTTTTCCCCCTTGTGGCAACATCACATCCCCTAGACTCATGTTTCTGTCACTCAAGCTAGTCATCGGGGGGCATAAACCCACAATCATGCATAACACTCCCTCTTGGAGTCACTACCTACTACTTGGCCAAAGCAATAAACAACAACGGAGAACATGCAAGAATTACTCTAGAACATAAATATAAAAGAGGAGAATCAAATATATTACTCAAACACAATCTGAACATAATCTCATAATCCATCGGATCCCAGCAAACTCAGCATAGCAATAGCAGAAATATTACATAAGTGCCTCGATCATGTAGGGCAGATCACGAGGTCTAATCCATGAAGAAAAAAGAGGGGAGGAGAACATCACATAGCTACTGATCATAGACCCATGGTCCAAGGTGGACTACTCACGGTTCATCAGGGAAGCATCCATGGTGGTGGAGAAGCTCCCGGAGGTGGTTCCTCCCTCCGACAGGGTGCCGGGAAGAGGTCTTCTGCTGCTCCCGATCTTGGAAGCGCGGCGGCGGTGGAACAGAGGAGAGATCGCGAAAAAAGGTTCCCGTCACGGGGGTTTCACGTCACGAGGAATATATGGGAGAAGGGGGGCAGCCAGGGGGGCCACCAGGGGTCCAGGCGGTCCCCTGGCGCGGCCCCACCCTAGGGCGCGCCGGGAGGGCGCCTGGGGCCCTGGTGGGTCCCCTATGCCCCCCCTCGGTGATTCCCGAAGCTTCTGCTGCGCGGATTTTTTATTGTATTTTCCCGAATTTTTGGAGCACTTTTAATATGGGGGAAACCTGAAATAGAAAAACAGCAGAAAACAGGAACTGGCAATGGGGTGGACTGAGTTAATAGGTTAGTCCAAATATGATCAAAAGTGTATGGAAGTTCATCAATATCATAGCAATATCACACAAAAGAGGAATGGAGCAAGCAGAAATTATAGATACGTTTTGGACGTATCAACATCCCCAAGCTTAATTCCTGCTCGTCCTCGAGTAGGTAAATGATAACAAGCATAATTTCTGTGGTGACATGCTACCAACCATATAAGAACTCTTAAGTCAAGAAATCAAGGCATGTAATTCAATTCAAGTCATAACAGGCAAGAGTCTATATTAGCATTGAAACAAGCAACATAAGAACATAAAAGTGCAAGAGCTCTCGTTGTCCGTGCCTCGAATGTCTCCAAATGGTGTTTGCGTGCAAGAAAGGGATAGGGATATACGAGAAAAAATATTTTTGTGTTGAGAACTCAATCTACTAAAGTTTCACACTTGGTCTTCTTTCGAATCTTATCTTGACTCATCCCCAGACCACTAGCCAGGTACAAGTCAAAATGATCCACTCCTTTTCGACATTTTGAGCACTCATGCAATGGATAAGCGTGAGCAAGAAAGTTGACACTTAGGATGGCAAAGAGAGAATATGGTGGAGGAGGAAGACAAAAATGGTGTGAAAGGCTCACATCAATGAGGACAATCATAGGCGAGAGAAAGCCAAATGATAGATATGATGTGAGGAGTAGGGATTGTCATGCAACGGATGCACATATGAGCTAAGGTAAGCTCTCCAATGGAACTACTGGGGGTGCATCTAACTTGTTTGCTCAAGAAGACCTAGAGCTCGTTTGAGGAGGCTCATCATTGCAATATACAAGTCAAGTTCTATAGTGTGAAGGTCCCCAGATAGCTATAAGCAGGATGATGATCTCTATGGAGTACAAGGGATAGAGGATGAAGTACTAGTGTGGATCTCTCAAAAGGAATAGTAGTGTGCCCCCTTATCTCTTTTTATTTCTTTTTTTCTCTTTTTTCTAACTTTTTGTATTTTTTTGGTGGCCTCAATGGCTCTTTCTATTACTCTCATTTGTCCTCTTTGGGATCTTTTAATTTGTCCACTTTGGGATCTTTTCCTCACTTAAGGGCAACACTCTAATTTACAAGAGGGTATAGAAGATCTTTCACACTTTACAAGGTACTCAAAACATAAAGAAGATGTAGCTATCATGATGTATTGTCAGAACCCTCTGTTAGGTAATGTGCTAGGATCAAAGTAACCTTGCATCATGTCAAAATTTCAAAAGAAATCTTTGAAATCAACTTCAAAATCAAAATGGGAGAAGGAATCCCCCCCCCAGATGAATTATTTCAAAAGGCCAGATAAAAATCTTTTCCAAAAATTCATGTTAGATTTTTGAAAAGTCTTATAAATGAGTGTGATCACATATCAAGTGATGTGGGACCCATCCCATGCTCATAGATTTTTCAAATATTCAAACAGTGCCTTGGAATTAAAGAAATACCCCTATTTAATTTAAAATTCAAATCATTTGAATTTTAAAAATGTTGAAACTTTATAAGTGGTTAGTCTATATTATTATGAGTCCATATAAAAGTTTTCAGCATTTAATTAAATGTTTAGCTATTTTATTTAGCTAAACAGAACAAATGTCAGAAGAAAACAGAAAAAGGAAATAAGAAAAAGAAGAAGGAAGCTTACCTCTCGCCAGGGGCGAGGCCCACCTTTCCAGCCCACCCGGCCCAGAGGGGCAGCAGGGTCTTCTTCCCCGCCCCGCGCCTCCAAGCTGCTCGGTGGAATGCCACCGAGCCAGCCGTGGACGCCACGTCGCCGCCGAGCGCCTTCCAGGCCTCCCCGTGCCCCTTCTCGCGCCTGGAGACGCCTCTCTCCCGTCCTGATCCATCCCCCCCCCCCCTCCAGAACTTCCTCCTCCTCCTCCCGTGCTCGATTTCGTCACCACCCGAGACCCCGCCGGAGCACCGACGAGAAGAACGCGTGGACAACGCCGTCGACCAGCCGCGCCACCTTGTCCATCTGCTTCGCCGTCGTCCTCTACGCCAAGGAGTGCAGCCAATCGAGAAGAAGAGCCCCTGGACGTGACGCTAGCTTCATCTTCCCCAACTCCGGCCACCGCGAATCGTCCTCAAATTCCGGCCAGCTCCGAGCTTCCCCGAGCCCGCTAGCCATCCCGTCGCATTCGTGGTGAGCTTCTCACCGTTTCCCCTAACCTAGCGCCCTCCCTCTCGTTCTCTATCCACGGCCTCCATGAACGCCGAAGCTTGCCGCCGCCACAGTTGAAGCTGAGGTCGCCGTCGTGCCCTTTCGGCTCAACTAGCGCGCGCAGCAGCCTCCTGTTGTTCTCAGCTCTCGTTTGCAACACGCCACGGTCAAAATGACGCTCTGGAGCGCGATCCCGACGCAGCCCTAGCCACGGTCGCCGCCAACCTCGACGTCGGCGTTGCTCCCGTGACCTCCTGAAGCTCTGGCCAGGTCCAGACGACGCGGACGACGACGCTGCACCCTTTGGTGGTCTCCTCTTCCTCTCCCGTGGCCTCTAGCAGATTCCGGCGAGTGCGCCGCCGTGGCCAGGCCACCGGCATTTGGCCGCCGGTGGGTTAGCCACTAACCCCCATGCTTAGCCCCCCCAGTGAGACTGACCAGTGGGCCCAGTGGCTTAATTAAGCCACTGGATTAATTTAACCCACCGGATTAATTCAACAAGTCATTGACACCCTGGACCCACATGTCAGCCCCCCCCTGACGCCAGCTTGACGTCAGCCTGACGCAATAAATCGATTTAATGAATTTCCAGAGATTAATTGAATTAAAGAAATTCCAGAAATTCCAAAAAATAGCTCAAACTTTGGAAATTCATAGAAAATTCATATTAACTCCAAATTGAACAAATAATATATGAAAAATGATCAGGAGAAAATTATCTTTCCAAATATGCAACTTTCAACTATGTTGGAGTTGATTTTAAAATGGGACCAGTAGCATATGTCATTTGGTTTATTTGAAATTAATTCAAATTCAAATCAAATGATTTTGCAACTTGGACCATGGAATTATGCTACATTTCAACCACACATCAGAGGCATATCATACACATTTGAAAATGATTCAAAATGATCAAACAATGTCACATGCAACTTGACTAAGTTGAATTCAAAGTGGAGTTTGAATTTGTAATTCAATTTGCAATATACTCCATTTAAATGGAATTGCTTCAGATAAGAAGCATATACGTCAAGATTTAAACTTCCATCATGTGTTTGTGCATCGTATTTACTTTGCTACTTTGCTTGTTGTTTGTCGAGTAGAGGTGGAACCGGAGCAGGAGGCTGCCCCCTTCGTTGAAGACCCAGAACCCGAACCTCGTCAGCAAGGCAAGCAAACCCCCATTGATCATGTCGATAAAATCCCACTTCCCTCTCATGTCTCGCTTATGCATTGTTTAGGATGATCACCATGATTCGTTTCTACCGCATAGATGAACCCATTCCTTTGCATGACCTATCATTTTGTCACAGTAGTAAGCAAACCATAATCCTAGCAAATGTAGGAGTTGTTTGATATCATGTGGCCCCTGCAAATGTTTATCGCTTATTGCATGCTTAGTATGATACCATGTTGTTACTATGATGTGACTCGGGATGGTAGTGATCATGTTGATGTTGGTACAAAAGTGTTGGTGAATCGACCCTAATACAAGGTGAACGATGAGAGGTTGTGTAGGAGTACACGGTGGGTTGTCTCGTTGAACACCGCCCTAAGTCCGAGTTCATGTGTGGTGATCCAAGATGAAGAGTACAACCACACATTGGGCTCACTGACCCCTCTCAGCTTACTAACTCATCCCTTTCGATGTCCAGATGTCGCAATAGTTCGGAGTTCTGGTAGGTCTGTGGCCTGGCTGCTAAGTGAGAGAACGGCTCATCCGAGACCGGCTTATGCACCACGCACACATCACTTGGGTCCACTTCGGTAAACCGGCCGGGTTCACGATTGTGGTAACCAACCCAAGTAGGTGGCTTTCTCGGACTAGATCGGCTATGAGGTAACAGTTGTGGTGAGCATCCTCGCTGGCACACCTTGAATGGTGTCGAGATCAAAGGCGGTAAATGATGATCATGTGTGTGTAGCGGTACACCCCTGCAGGGTTAACAAAACTATTAGAATAGCCGCGTCCGCGGTTATGGACTGCTTGGAAAGCTTAGCTTGATTATTAGACAACTTGAACTGGATACTTCTAAAACACACCAAGATAAGTGTGAGTGCTATGGCGTGCTTTCTCGTGGGGAAGTCGAGGAAGGCACCATAGTGGTGTAATTGGTTGGAGAATGTAGTGGACTCGTGTACGCTTCTTACCTCAAAGTCTGGTACTCGTAGTTCAGGATTAGCCAAGTCAAAGCTGGCATTTCTGCAAGTGAACCCCACCTCCCTTTACCTTGATACATGTGCATGAGTAGTATAGCTCCTATGTAAGTCTTGCTGAGTACGACTTTGTACTCACGTTTGCTTAATCTATGTTTTAGATGATGCCACTGACCCCGAAGGTGGCTTCTTCATCGAGTTGGACGACTGAAGACCAACTAGTCTAGTCCCAGTCAGACGACTGGTTCCCTCGTGGAGGGCTTGTGTTTAAATAAGGCTTCTTAAGCCATTTGTTAAACTTGTCTGTACTCAGACATAATTTGCTTCCGTTTGTGTTGTAATGTTGGATCACATGCTTGTGATATCTGTTTGCACTCTATAAGAGTTATCAATAAAATTGTACACTTTGTAGAGAATTGCAATGGTACCTGCTGTTCATACAAGGCATGTGTGCTGCGTGTATGTTTATAACATGCATGTCTTTGTATGGGTTTTAGAGACCTTAGTTGTGTTCTGGCTGGCGGTCTTTCATACATCAAGTGGCCCTTAGATGTGCGCAGCTTGGGGCATCGCGATGCGATTGCTCGAGACTCCGTCTCGTGCACACTTTGTGGTATGATCGAGCCCGCCCTAGACCCCGACTAAGTGATCGGGCTGGAGTAAGTCTTTGTAAGAGTTATGAGATAGTCGATAGTATGGTTGAGGCGACTTGTCTTTGAATATGGGAGTTCACCACCCATATCATTAGACTTGTGTGTGGACGATGAGGACCCATCTCAGTTGATCATCCGGCCTGGATGGGATGCCCCTCACGTACGATGCTTTCCGAGAACGTTCTGTGCTTGGCCTTGTCTGCTTAGACAAGTGGGTACGGTTCTCGGCTCTCCATATGACTATGTCTTAGCTGTACTTGCATACGCTAACTCCGGGTCCCGACATGTATGCAATGTATGTCGCTGCCAATGTAGCAGGAACATGTATGACATGAAGATCAAGTCATGAGAAGGTGGATGTTGCATGGCAATATATCTCGGAAAGGCTATGGAAATGCCTTGATAGGTAGGTATAGTGGCTGTTTTGAGGAAAGATATAAGGAGGTTTATGATGACAGAGCGTATCGTGCCAAGGGTTTGGATGTACCGGTGAAGGTGGACGCCAACTCTCGGAGTGAGAAGAAAGCAATGCACGGCACATGAGAGACTAGCAAATATGAGGAGGTGGAAGTGTCAACTTTCAATACTTACATTAGTCCGAAGAACTCATGCACTTATTATCGGTAACTCTCAATCTAGTAAGGAGGTTCACAAAGAGACAAGTACCCCGAGGAGGAGTGTATGGGGGTTTGGTTATCCTTGCGCATCCTCGACTCATGGTACGTGAGTGTACTCTAATATTTGATCCCTCCAAAGAGTAGTGATCCATCTAGTAGCTAAAGTTCTCAACTAATTTTGTAAGTTTTGAAAATAAACACGGATTGCCCAAAATACGACATCTATCACTAATAGGCTCGAGCTCTTGACACCAAAAGTTCAAACATTACTCACATCAATGCCTCAAAACTATTGCAAGTTACTACTAAAATTAAATAGCAACCTCAATTACCTACTCTCAAGACAAGACGCAAGTCAGTGCAACAACCAACTCTCTTAACAAGATAAACATGAAAAATAAAGAGAGTTCCAGCAACAAACTAAACAAAAGCCAAGGCTCTTGCTAAAGACAAACTAAAACTAAAACTAAACATGGCAGTAGCTACGAAAAGATAAAGAACACACAACAGCAAAAAGATAGGCATGAAGAATCCTATGATGTGTTCTAGATTTTGAAAGTGGAGCTTGTTTCTCTCCCACACAAAGTAAGACAGGATTTAACTTGTTATGAACAACAGGCAAAGCTAAATAAAACTAAAAATAAAACCTAAGAGCGAGACGCTCCAAGCATAGCACATAACGCATGAAGCGATAAAAATACAGTGAGACGAAGGACGAACTGATGATTGTTGATGGAGAAGGGGATGCACGGGGCATCCTCAAGCTTAGACGCTTGAGTCTCCTTGAATATTTATTGGGGATGCATGGGGGCATCCCCAAGCTTGAGCGCTTGACACTCCTGGATCTTCTTTCATCATCTTCCATCGCACACTTGAAAACTCCCTTCATACACAACTCATCATAAGCTGATTAGAGAGGTTAGTACCCTTAATAAATAATTTTTACCCACAGGATATAAAGATATTCTTGAAGAGCTACTATTTCTCAAGATTGCCAAAAAGTTTTTGCAAAGAAAAAGCAAGCTTAAGGTTTGCAAAAGTTTGGAGAGACAAAACGTGGCAGAATCTGTGAAAAACAGAACAGCAGGTAGTAAAGAATTTTTTAGGGGTACTTCTGCAACTTGAATAAAAAAACTCAGAACAGACGCTCGAAATTCAATTGTATGGAGCACGCTGTCAAAAAAATTCAGATCAAAAGGATGATCTGGTGATTTTAGGATAATTTTTCCGTCCAAGGACAGAATCTGTTTTCTGGACAGCATGTCACAACTTTTGAACTTTCTTGCAATCGGAAGCTAGACTTGGCACAAAGATTGAAAATAAAGATACAATGATGTTGCTACAGTAGTAACAATCATCAAGACCACTAAAAACAGAAAGTAAAAACTCAAAGTAAAGATAACAAGGGTTGTCTCCCTAGAGCTCTTTCTTTATAGCCATAAAGATAGGCTTAAGATTTTAGTGATGCTCTCATAGGAATAAGAGTTGAAGCACAAAAGAAAGCATAAAGAAGCAAATGCCAAACACATTTAAGTCTAACATGCTTCCTATGCAAAGGGATCTTGTAGAGAAATAACTCATTGAAGCATAAAGATATTAGCATAGGAAGGCAAAATAAATGCAACTTCAAAACCTTCAACATAAAGAGAGGGAACTTGATATTATTGAAATATCTATAAGCATATGTTCCCCTCTCATAATAATTTTCAATGGGATCATGAATAAACTCAACAATATAAGTATCACATAAAACTTTCTTATCATGATCCACAAGCATAGAAAATTTGTTACTCCCCACATAAGCAAAATCCTTCTCATTAGTAATAGTGGGAGCAAACTCAAGAAAATAGCTATCACATGAATCATTCTTATCATGATGCACTTGCAAAATAGTATTATTTATAGCATAAGTGTCATCACAACAATCATCATAGATAGGAGACAAAGTATCATCAAAATAAATTTCCTCATCAAAACGTGGGGGGCTAAAAAGATCATCTTCATCAAACGTAGCATCCCCAAGCTTATAGCTTTGCATATCATTAGCATCAAAAGTATTCAAAGAAGACATGCAAATAACATTACTACTATCATGAGTGTTGTGCAAATATTAAAGCTCCATAGGCTTTTTGATCTCCTCCTCAAACACTTCATGTCCTAACTCAAGATAGAGCTCATAAAGCTCTCTCATAATTTTGTTGTTGTTTTCCATAAAGCCTAACTAGTGAAAATAAAAACAAGAAACGAAAAGATTTAATTGCAAGATCTAACGATATACCTTCAAACACTTACTTCCCCAGCAACGGCGCCAGAAATAGCTTCATGTCTACGCACGCTTCTATTCTTGTAGACTATGTTGGGCCTCCAAGCGCAGAGGTTTGTAGGACAACAACAATTTCCCTCAAGTGGATGACCTAAGGTTTATCAAACTCAGGGAAGTAGAGGTTGAAGATGGTCTCTCTCAAGCAACCCTGCAATTAAGATACAAGAAGTCTCTGTCCCCAACACACCTAATACAACTAGGAGTTGTATAGGTGCACTAGTTCGGCGAAGAGATGGTAAAATATGGGTGATAGGTGTGGTAAAACGAAGTAATATAAATCTGTAATAAAAAGTGCAACAAAGAAACAAGTGGTAAACGTGAGAACAAACGGTATTGCAATGGTGGAAACAAGGCCTAGGCTTCATACTTTCACTAGTGGCAACTCCCAACAACATTAACATAGTCTAATCACATGATATTTCCCATAAAACATGCAATGGAGACGTACTCGGAGGTCATTCCTTTGTGGTCAAGAGATGACGAGAATTGTGTAGGGCTACAAAAGCACACCTTAGAGTTTGTAGTTCTCAATCTATGGATTTCCCAATGTCACCGCGGCCATCCAAAGAGAGTACCACAATCACCAAAACATATCTAAAGGATAGTCAAAGACAAGCACCAAAAGACTCTCAATCTTCAATCCACACACAAAAGAGGAAATCACTCATGAAAATATTCTTCTAACCCATGTCCAATAGACCGTTGTCACCATGGTCTCGGGGATTATACTAGATAGAATCAAGTGAGTACATCAAATCCGATACATAGAAGAAGGGGAAAAATCATGGGATCACCCTAGATTAACATAGCCAATGATCACAACAAAGATCACATCATGGGAGAGAGAGAAACCACATAGATCAAGATATAAGCCTTAGCCCCGAGGGGAACTACTCACACATGGACATGATGAGAGGGAGAGTTGTTGATGGAGAGGTGCAGCCCGGAGGAGATGAAGGAGACGGCGACGGCGGCGGCCACGACGGCGGCGGCGCCCACGGCCACGACCCTTGGGGGCAGTGGCCCTTGGCCCCTTCTTCTTCCTTGGAGATGGTTCTGTTGTGGAGATTGATCTCCCCTCAAGACGGCTGCCAAGGGGAGGAAATTTCGTGGTGCCCTTTGACCTAGGTTTCCTCTCTTTATATAGACTCTCGGATTCCCGTCATCCAGATTACGTCTTCTGTATTTCGGGGTTTCTGGAAGCATCCGAACTCCGATTGGGCCGAATTTTATGTCTAAATCCACCAGAAAAAAATTTCCCTACAACTTTGTAGTTTTTAGTTTTTCCGTTTGAGGCCGTCTTCTAGCGTTTCCGAGGCGATCTTTAAAACATGTCTGGTGGGGACATATTTCGGGAGAGTTAGAGTCCAACTCCTACAAGGCTCCTTTTTGTGATTTTTTCTTTATCCAAGTAATTTCTACACATAAAGTACAAAAACAAGAACTTGTGCACTCTTGAAACCATTAATAGGTTAGTTCCAAAATATGTTATAAAAAGATATGAAAGTGTATCTAAAGCATAGCAATATCACACAAAACATGCATGGAGCAAGCAGAAATTATAGATACGTTTGGGACGTATCAGTAACAAGCAAAAATTATAGTTACATTTGGGACGTATCACAGGTGCGCAGATTATTAACAATGAAATGCAAGAATGTAATGCAGGACAATAGGAAAAAGAGGAAGTTGGTTCGTAATAGTCGACTCTTATAATGTTTACTTATGGTTTCATCGGGTGCCCAGGTATATTCCTGGTTCATTTAGGTGAAATAGGGATGGAGACGGGTGATATCCCATGTCTTTCGAGTTTTCTCATGAGCTCGTGGTTGACAGCTCTTCGTATATTTGACTAAATGGCAGGCTTGTACTTACCGTAGGGGGGTTGTCATATTGTTTCGCCTTCTCTTGTTTATCTTTCTCCTATCAGTTCCTTGGTATTTGGTGACCTGGGTCGGCTCTATAATAGGCAAGTCCGGGGTTTCTTGGATTTGATGTCCTTTGGCCTTAGAAGCCGGCCGTATTTTCCTTGGAAGGGTTCATCTGTTCGTTGTTTCTGCCCAATTGTCGTTTGAACGCGAGCATGAAATAACATTGGTCCCAAGAGTGGTTTGCAGGGCGACCCGGTTTAGAATGCTTTGGGCAGGGTTCTTGTAGAGCTTTCTTGTAATTATGGATACGAGTCTTTTTGTCTAGTCTTGCAAAGCTTCCCCGCTTCTGGTATTTTCAATCGGGTTCTTATCAAGCTTACGCTTTCCATTGTCGTTCCGATTTTGAATTTGTCCGTACTTGGCTTCGTTGGAGTTGGCGTATCTGATGGTAGCATCCACGAGCCCTTGCAAATCTCTGACTACTTCCTTCATACGGTCTAGCATGGATCATAGGTCCAAGATGGTCTTTATGTGATCCTCATTAGGCTGAGTCTTCTTCGCAAATCGACTGTGCGCTTTCGTGAAGTTCTGGTTCTCCCATGCTATTTCCCTTTGTAGCCATGTGGTCTTCTCTTGGTGTTCCCTTAGTTGCTCGTGATACTCGGGCTGACTTTCTCTGGCCGTGAGGGTTGCTGGGAACACGAGCCGCGTGTTCGCAGCCACTGATGAGCCGGTTTTGAGTCCCCTTGGAATTTCCAGTAGGTCCGGGTTTTCCTTAGTGATGGGATCCGGACTATTGCCACTTGGGATCTTGAATTTGGTCATGTCGGCAACCATAGGGTGCGCGGTCCCACGCGTAGGGTCTTCTTGATCTCCTTCGTGCTGGGTTTCTTCAAAAGGGCTAGCTACTCTCATGTCGTTGTCGTGTTCTTCATCTGAAAAAGAGACTTTTTTGGGAATTGTGAAGTGTTCCCTCCTTCCATGGCCTCGCCAGGACGCTCTGGTCTTGGGGATCCGTGGATGAATCTGACAAAACCGATCGGGACTCGGTGGCCCAGCCCTTCAGAGTCGGTGTCGGGACTTGTGATGGAGCGGAACGGTGTCTGAAAGTAGGGAAAATCCAAGTCGTACTCATCTGGTCCGGTCTTTAGTTTGTTGCTCCGAACGGGGCGGATCGACCCGGTATCTGGATGCTCTTCATGGCTGGTGTATGAGGCGGCATGAGAGTTCCGCTGCGTCTTCATGTGCCAAGGTCTTGACAAGGCACGCCGGCTCTGGAGATCCATTGACAACCCCAATGAAGACATGCCTAGAGCCGGTTCTTATCCGGCTTGTAGGGACATCGCGATCAGACTTTAGCTTAGATCCGTTCCTCCCGTCGATGAGGAGGTGGGTGGAGCCGTCTGGAACCCGATAGCCCGACTCGACGGAGTCGGCTTTGGGACCCCAGGCGGTGTCGTCGATGTAGAGCTTTCCTCGCCGGCTTCTGGTAATCCGGTCGGTGGCGAAACCTTCCATGCCTCGTAGAGTGTAACAGCCCTGTTTTCATAAAAATTAAAAATTTTGTTTTCGGTGTGAATTGATTGATTGTCTGATTCGTTTACGGTGTTTGCATCCCCGATTTATCGATCGGCGATTATTTTCCCCCCTCTTATCTCGTACCGGACGGAGACCGACCCTTGCCACCCTGACACTCGACCTTTGCGACACCGGGTTTCACCCGATCACCGTCGCGAAAACCGCACGAGACCAGCCGCAACCAACGGAAAGAAAAACCCCGTTTAATAAGTAAACGGGATATTTTTATAGCGCGCAGGAAAGTGTTCTCGGAACGGTTCCAGCGCGAGGTGAACGCCTCCGGCTCGACGCGCTGATCGCGCAGTTCGAAGTTTTACCCGAATTGGAGGTCCTGCGGACCCCCGGCGGTCAGAAATGTGAGCACCGCGTGCGCGAGAAAAAAATCGGGGATGTTTTCGCAAACTGCCAGTCACCTGGGCTATATAAAGACCACCACACTCCCACCCATTTCTAGGGTTTCCCTAGCCACAAAATTGCAGCCACCCCCTTGAAAATTCGCAGATCTGCCCAATCTGCCTCAAAATTTTCGAAACCCTAGCCCTAACCCTCGATCTGGACCGTCAGATCCAGATCGGAGGGCTCCTAGCCGTCCATGTGCCCCCCACAGCCACCCGAGCCGCCCGAGGTCCTCTCTCCTCCCGTGGAATCAGCCTGCGGCCACCTCCACCGGCGTTTCTCCGACGAGCACCGGTGAGCAGCCGTGCCGCGCCACCCCCAGGTCGCCTCCCGCGCCCGTCCTCTCTCCTTCCCCTTCCTTCTCGTCCTCTAACCCTCCTCCCTCGCTTTCTCTGCAAGACATGGCGGCCGCCGCCATGGGAGCCGAAGGAGCTCGAGCTCCCGCCGGCCTAGACGAACCCCGCCACCGCGCCAGCCTCCTCCGCCTGGACCGCTCGCGCCGCGCCCCCTGGATCCTTCGCCGCGCCTCTCCAGCCCCCTCGCCGCGCCGCTCATCGGCGTTGACCACCGCGGCCGCCGCCAGCCAGATCGGGAGGAGCCCGATCGGCTCCAGCCACCAACCGCTGCGAGCCAGGTGGGCTGGCCAGCTCGCCAGCCGCCAGACGGCCCAGCAGGCGCCCCTGGCCCACGGCCTCTCCACCACGAGCTGGGCCTCGGCCCAAGGTGAGCTGCCCCTCTTTTTTTCCTTTTTTTATTTATTTCTTTTTTTTCTGTTGGGCCCAGTAGATTCGGCCCGTTTAGTTTTTTTTTCTGCTGCTAGTTTTTTTATTAATTGCAGATTGTATTATATTTTGCGGTGCCCGTAACTTTTTAACGGTAGTCCGGATCGCGACGCGTAAAATATGAAACTTGCTTAGTTTTGTGTGTAGTTTAATAAAATGTGCTCTTTTGCCATGTTTGACTTTGTTTACATGATATTTGACTGCTAATTACAACTGCTTGCCACTGTAAACTGTAATTGCAATAACTTTTTAACCGTTGCTCGGATTAAAATATTTCTTACATGTAACTTGACTAGAATTGCATGTAGATTGTGTTTATTCTGTTCTTGCTTGCTAATAAAAATAATAAAATTATGTTTAGGTCAAAAAGGTACCAAATGCAATAAATATCGTGGGGTCCGCAATAGTTTGCCATGCATAGGTTTTACCCCCACTTAAAGTGACTAGATTAGATAGTTTATTTATGCTTCACCTCTTGCCATGTTTGAGTGCTATGCCATGCTTGAGTGATATGCCATGTTAACAACCTTTTGCTCACCTTGTGTAGCTAAACAACTTGAACCACCGTAAACGTGCGGTATCGTCGTGTGTGACGAGTACTTCACTTAAATTGTTAGTAACCGCTCTCGACGGTAGGTGTGATGTCTCGTGTTGCCTTCTTGTTGATGCTTGCTCGTGTTTGTTCCGTAGTAATAGATGCTTGCTCGTTGATTGCTTTCCAGTGTTTACCGTCTTGTGTGCTTCGCGGGTACCTCTCGGAGACGACGCGAGTTTGCGATCAACTCCACCTTCGGAACCCGACTTATCAACATGCAAGGACTATACATTACTTATGATCCATTCTATTTCAACCAGCGGTTTGCATGCTAGTATAGGATAGGTTCGATGTTTGATCCTACCACATGTTTACAGCCTCTTTCAAACCAATACAACCATGTCCCCTCCCAGCAAACCATGTACTTCTATGTTACTGTTGCTCGTTTCTCAGCCCCTGCTTAGTATGCATGCTTAGGATGCTACGATGTTACCCTGTTACTCCTTGGTTTGGGATATCACATTATTATATTGTTGTTGATGATATAATTATTATAATGTTGACTATATTCGACGAAGGATGGAAGGTCTAGGCTATCCCGCCCCGACGCTTTGTTCCATTCGAGTCACCTAGGATCCGAGTTCCGGGTATTGGTTTTAAGACTGAGCGTGCCTAACCGCGTGTGGGATTTTATGGGGTCCCCTCTTCTTACCTATCTAGCTTCAAACATTTCTAGTGGTGGCCCGAGCTGATTTACCATTTGAAACCCCGTGTGTGTGCTTGGTGGATCCCCTCGCAATTTTTAAACAACCCGGACCAGCGGAGACATGGTTTCCCTGTTGGTCCACCTTTGACCGGCGAGGGCCCGAGGCCTCACGTGAGGCGTCTTGGTAACCCAAACCCAGTTGAGACGGAAGAGTCCGATCCGAGAGCGTGGCCAGCTTTTGGATTGGGTGTCGACTCCCCGGGGGCCACCCGGATTTGTTCGTTGTTAGTTAGAGGGACCTGTCGTTTCGGATCTCTTGGAACTAAATCATAAAATGGTTGCCTGTGATGGGTAGCAACCGATAGAGATGGGCGTGCGTGCGGAGCCTTGTAATGGGCAGTTGGTACACCCCTGCAGGGTTAAATCTTTTCGAGAAACCGTGTCCACGGTTATGGACGACTTGAGACCTACTCCTTGTTCATAGACAACAACAACTGAGATAATCTTAATACAACTTGATCAATGCGTGTGTGTGCCTTGACTGCTTCTTCTTCGTCGGGATGCGAAGAGGAGGACAAGGATAGGATAGGTGTTATGATTGCGTAAGTAGTTGATAGCAAGACTTGTTGGAGGCGATTCCTCATCGAATGCTTGGCTTCTTATCTTACTCTCTAGATCGTTAGCCACTTTATAAATGCTAGTGCGACAGCAACCTCACCACTTAGCCCATCCTTACCGTAAACTACTAGTTGTCCTAGAATGACGAGTGATGAAGTCCTTGCTGGGTCAGATGACCACTACAGTTGGATGCTGAGTACCTCTGTACTCATGATACTACCCCCCAAACTCTTTTCAGGGTTCTTGATCGACAACAGGTATGGTGATCGACGTTTCACGTGGAGACTCGACGACGACTAGTTAGGCGGATCCCGGCGGAGGGCCTGGACCCGTGTGGTTATAGGATCGATGTTTTTCTCTTTGCCAGTAGGCATTTGATTGGAGTCTGTACTCAGACATGTAACTTCCGCTGTTGTATTGTATTAAGGCAGTTGTATGCCGATTGTATGAGATGTTGTATCTTTGTATCTGTAATGTTGTGATATCATGTTGGAAATCCGGGGCATATGGCTTTGTCATATGTCGCGGTGGGACCGATATGTGCTTCGTCCCCGGATCTGGATGGAAACATCTAGATCTGGAACAGTACCGCATATCGGGCCTTACATAGAGCTCCCTCCAAGATGACGACGCATGCGTGCGCAGGGCCCACGGTGGGCGCCAACGGTCGTGGGAAAGTCACGACAGATGTCCTCGTTGGAGAACTTAGCGTGGGGCCTTTGCTACGAGGTGGATATGAGGAGAGAGTCGACGAGAGCAAACAACACACGAGTTTACCCAGGTTTCATCCCCTCGTAAGGTAAAGACCTATTTCAGCTTTTTTATTATTGGGTGTTGACTTCTTGATTACAAGGGAGCAGAATCGTTGCCTATGACTCGAGAGGTTCTAAGTTGAGTCGTCCCCTTGGGGTTCAAAGGTCCCGGCTTATATAGATGTCGGGTCCTAGGCTTTACATCAATCTGACTCCTACACGAGATAGGGTCCTAATCTAACTACAAGAGGTTTCCTTGTATGTCAAGGTAAGTTTATTTCCTTCTAAGGCCTTCGATCTTCACGCTTGACACGACCCCGCCCATGGTCGAGTCTTCATCTGGGCCTTCCTCCAATAAGTCGACCTGGGTCACCTGTATGCCGGGTTATGGTCTTGATCCATCCCCTCGACACCAACGTGTCCTTGGTTTTGCAGTTGCACACGATGGGCCCCCTCCCTCGCTGCCGGTGTGGTCGGCCTCCACCTTCCTCCTCCTATGTTGCTGGCAACTCTGGAAGCACCGCAACGTTGTGGTCTTTCAAGCCCTGCCGCCTTCGCTCCCTTGACTTCTCAAGCTTTGTAGGGAAGACGCCGTCTTGTGGCGGGTGCGTCTTCCGAATGATACTAGTGCCTAATGCGCACCTTGGCGCGTCCCTGTGAGGCATGTGATAGATGAGACTCTAAAATGTATGTGAAAAAACCGTATTAACATACATGTATCCGTTAGTGAAGTTTGCACAAAAATAAACATTCATAAGGAATCAACATCGCCCGCAATCTAATGTAAATTCGTAGAATATATCAGATGAATCTACACATGAAATCAATTGTTATGACCAATGTATACGAAACTTTTTAGCCAACCAAGTTGTTAGTTAGTATTGAGAAGGTTGAGCATACGTATCATATAAACACAAAAGGAAAGATAAAACATTGCTGATCTACGCTTTTTGTTTTGAATAAGAACGGAGCAAGCAAGCGATAAAAACAAAAAGAAAAACTTTCATGCTATGAAAGAAATCTTTTTTAGATGAAGAATTATTATGGATGAATAATGGATATTTTCATTTGCTTCTATGTACACAGGATCTTGTGTCCATACCACCGTCTATAATTTCATTCTCTTCATTATTCTACACCACCACGGTGACCATCTCCAGCCACGTGTTGTCCCATCTCTATCCTTTCCACAGCCCCCATCCAAATATCTTTGGTTCACCTCCCTAACCAAGCTCTGCCATGGTTGACCTTTTCCCTGCCCCTAGCCACGAATCTACACCTCCCACCAAACGCAGCGACATCAAGCTGCAAATGGCTTCGGCGGAAGCGCTGGTGGTAAGGCCAGCGCTTTACTCGTACTGACGCAGTTCATGCTCCAACGTCCGCACCACATCGCGCTCAACCTCAAGGTCCATGCTGCTCGCTCCTCCCCCTTGGTCGTTTCTCCGACTAACAGGACTCGCGCGCGAATGATTTTTCACAGGTCTCGATTATGTGTCCGCACGCGAGGCTAGAAAGGAGAGGCGACATTGGAGAATCGATGAAGAGACGCGAGAAGGAGCTTCTCTAGGGAAAAGAGACGCAGGAGATGGAGGCGGCAACGTTTTGCTAGGGGAGAGATGCGACGAAGAGTTAGCGGAACGGGCGGCGGGCCACAAGATGGGCCAAGTGGGTCTACAACCGAGTTTTTCAGGGCTATAGCTAGGCTTTTTAGGGCCGCGTGTAGGAGGCAAAATCCACCATCCAAACGTGATAAAATTCAAAGAATCCTTCGGCTGAAATTTTTACAATGACGTGGATAGGCTAGCTGCTCGTTCACTTGCGTGGAACTTCTCTTGGAGGATTAAACACTCCGTGGAGGTCTGGCTCTCCTTCTTGGACTGCCCCCTCTTCTAAGGGCCCGTAGCTCTTGATTGATGGGCCTCTTCCCCTCTCCCTGTATATGTTGGCCCTCGTTATATATACAACTAGAGAATACCCCGCGCGTTGCTGTGGGAAACGATTGCAATATATTTTGAATGATTTGATTGTATGCAATATGAGAAGTTGAATTAATAATATAAATAAACTAAAAGTAAAAATGCATGTTATGTGTTATATTTTATTATTGTATTGTTAAAAATACTAATTGAATATAAGTGACACAATATAATGAAGAATATTTTCATGCATGTTGAATGAAGCTTTGATGAGGTGGCATGTGTGGTGAGAGGAATGTGTGCATGAAATCAACTAATAATGAAAAACTTATTGTCATGCATATTTTGGTGGGCCTTTGATGAGGTGGTATGTGTGCATGATAAAAAAATAGATATGGTGGAGAGCAACTTATTAAGAATGTTAGATTCAGGTAGGGAAAACTCTCCCCGATAAAAAATGAAAAAAAGGATTTGAGAGGGAGGAGAGAGAGGCGAAAAAGATGGCGAGTGGAGAAGCCCACGAACAAAGCCCTCTTTGTTTCATTCGACCACGGCTTGGGCACGACCAGATAACAATGAAGGGGCATGACGATCCGACCCTTAGGTGTCGTGCCTCTTCACATGACGCCCCATCTCGCGTCATGCAAACTTACCAGATGGGTCCACGATCCTACGTGGTTAGTAACATAAGTTCATGGCGCATTGGACCAGGGCATCGTGCTATCCAGCATGGCACCCCAGCCCCGGGTATCATGGTGTTGGATCATTTTTTTCTTCCAAAAAAGATTTATTTTATGTTAAACTTTAAAAGAAAGGGTCAATTTGTTTGAAAAAATAAATCCGCATGAACCGACTAGGAGAGTGGGCGTCACCAATCACCATCGTGCCCGCGTGGGTCGTGACTCGCGCGTCCCCTCCCCACCTCACCACCACGCGTTCTCCCTACGCGCCCCCACTACTATTTTATCTCGCCCGCCCCGCCTCCCCCAAAAAATCTGCCAAAATTCCCCATCACCCCACGACTCGGCAACCCTAATCAGCTTCCCCCACCAATTCCCCATCCCGACCTCCCAACCCCAGCGCCAGATCCGCCCGCCCTCGCAGCCATGGCGGACACCCTCGACATGACCCTCGACGACATCATCAAGAACAACAAGAAGGGCAACTCCTCGTCGGGCGGGGGCGGCCGCCGCCGCGAGGGTCGCCGCGGATCTGCCGCTGGCGGCAGCGGCAGCGGCGCGGCCGCGGCCGCCGCCGGAGGCGTGGGCCCCAACAGGCGCGCCTTCAAGAGGTCGGGGAACAGGGCGGCGCCCTACCAGCCGCCGAAGGTACGAACCAATCGCACGGACCTAGGCTTTGCGCCGTCGGCGAAGGATGGTCTTACGTTTTCGCCGAGGCGGGGAGGATGATCTGGTGGTTTTCTCACTCTGGTGTGACGCGATCCAGGCCCCAGAATCGGCGTGGCAGCACGACATGTACTCGGATGCCTCTGCTAGAGGCGGTGGCGGCGGCGGGAGGGTCTCGGCTCTCGAGACCGGCACCAAGCTCTTCATCACCAATTTGGACTTCGGCGTCTCGACCGAGGACGTCAAGGTATATACCTCACCGGATCTACATGTCCAATTGTTTTGTTTCTCATGTAATTTGGTTGCTTCTGAGTAAACGGTCTCAACGAATCTCATAGATTTACCTGGATGTTGTAATAGTTAAGCTGTTTCCTAGATCTGGCACAAGCTCAGTAAAGATAAGTAATACCTGTGATTTGGTCGTGCTGGTAGCCTCGTGTTGATGTATTGAAATAAACAGGAGATAATCTTTTTGTTGGTTTTTCTTAGCTTGTTTCCGTGAATATGACTTGGTTCTCAGTTGTACTTAAACCGTTAATTTCTGTGAATAGGACTTGGTTCTCAGTTGTACTTAAACTGTTAATTTCTGTGAATAGAACTTGGTTATCAGTCGTACTTAAACTGTTAATTTCTGTGAATAGGACTTGGTTATCAGTTGTACTTAACCGTTAATAGTTGTTCCCAAGGGTATGGAATTTTTAAGGTGCGTGGTTCAAGAATATAGGTTTGCATCTTTGTATTTATGTTTTCATAGCCTTGATTCAATACATTTAATTGATGATATATGATTTTTTTTGCATATCCTATTACTTGCTTCATTGGTTGACGAAGCTGCTTTATACGTATTAGTCCTTTTCTTGTTATGGTTGCTCAGTTTGTATAGTTTAGTTAAACATTGATATTCTTCTCTATAGAATGGTTTTGCCAGTATTTCCTGTCTGCATGGTACTCTTCCTAAGTTATTTTTTCCTGTCCGTATGGTACCTATCCTGCTAGTATGCTTCTCTACTGTTTCCTGTCCGCATGGTACACTTGCTGAGTTATTTTTTCTGTGAATTGTTCAGGAGCTTTTCTCTGAGCTGGGTGATCTGAAGAAATGCTCAATTCACTATGACCGAAGTGGGAGGTCTAAGGTACAGATGCAGTCTTATGTTCTTCTTTGTTTCGTATGTGTGTTCTGTGTGTGGCCTGACAGTGCTTCTGTTCTGCAGGGAACAGCTGAAGTTATATTTGCGAGGCGTGGTGATGCTGTTGCAGCGATGAAAAAATATAACAATGTCCAACTTGATGGCAAGCCTATGAAAATAGAGATACTTGGGACTAACACTCCTACTGCCCCAGCTGCACTACCAACCAATAATGGAAGCTATGCTAGGAATGTTGCTAAGAGGTATGTTAGGCTAGGTGCACTACCTTTTTGTGGATTCAATCCATAGCAATTTGAAAATCTTCATTTGTGTGTTTTGTCTTATGTGTGTTAAATGTTGGGGATGATGATAATGCAATTGTTTAGTTTGTTCTTAGTTTGTAGTTATATTAGAAGTGACTTGTGTATGTTAGTTAGCTGGTTAGGTTATCTAGCATATTGATCAGGTTTCATCATTTTCCTGCTTTATTGAATGTTAATAGCTGCACCTTTTGTTGCTTAATAGATTTTCCCACTTACCGTACACCACTTCATTTGTTGCAGTGCACCAAGGGGTGTCTCCGCTAGTTTGCCACAGAACAGGCCCCGTGCAAGGGGTGGGAGGGGTCGTCGTGGTGGTGGTGGCGGTGGTGGTGGTGGCAGCGCTTCTGGTGGTCGTCGTGGGAAAGAGCGTAGTCAGCCAAGGTCTGCTGAAGAACTTGATGCTGAGTTGGAGAAGTACCATGCAGATGCGGGGCCGGTGGCGATGCAGGATTAAGTCAATACCTTTTGCAGCGTTGATATTTCAACATGAAATTTGAAGGGGCGCCCCTTCGTTCCTGCTTTTTTGTGCTACTATGTTCATGGGACAACAAAACCTTTTACTTGTCCGGTTCTTGGCTTACTGAATTGTATGGGTTATGTGTCTACATAGAACTAGAGTTGAGTGGATGCTGGTGAACACTACTGTTATGAACATTACTTGATTGCCTTTAGTTTCCGTGCCTTCCTCGAGGAGGGCAAGGACTAAGGACCACCCAAGTTGCTCCACATGTGAAAGTTACTGAAGATGTATGAGGTGCTCACATTCCTTTGCCATTCTATCATAAGGATGAAATTCTGATGTGCCATGGTGATCAAGTTACCCCCTTATTGGGGTCGCCTGCGGGCGTTGAGTCCCGGCTGAATGAACTTTTAAGCTTCAGCCATCTTTTGTAAGAGGTATGTATATTTCCCATCTGTTTACGTACATTCAGTTGTTGGTTTACTTTTTCATATGTACATGTAACTCATGGTTTTAATGATCCTTTTTTCTCAAATTGCAGGTGGCTGCTACTCTTATGTTATTATGCTATAATTGCTTTTGGTCTAGCAATATTCTCTTGCTCATACCGAGTCACATACCAGCTGGAGGGATCCTGTTCTTTTAGAAGTTTTGCGTGATCTTGCATCTTCATCAGGTGGTCAACAAGTTGCCTGATATGGTTATTGTGGCTGTGCTAGTTGTGCTTCTTCCTGAAGAAGCATCAAGGTGCAATTCTTGCTGCTTTGATCTGCTTTAACAGTTACAAGTTGTCGGTTTGATCGGGTACAAATAGGTTTTGCCATCCTTTGGACCACCCTTTTGGCCCTCTTGCAGCTGCCAACTTTATTTATGATGCTTGCATAAGGGGTGGACCTTTCGGTTTGAAATTCAACTAGGCAGTGAAGTATTATTTGGAACCCAACTAATCTGGCTGATCTGTTCAACTGAGAAGGTGTTCATTATCATATCTTTGTTCCTTGACGGGGATCTGAAGCGTATAGCGACAAGTTTGAGCCTGTCAAACTTTGCCATTGGGTTGTGTGATTGCAGATAAATGATGGCTTGAAGTTGCTAACATTGCAACATACTCTTTTTTGGTGGTATGAAGCTAAACCACAGAAATAATGAATTGCTTGTTTTAGTTTCTCTATTCCAGCCACCCTGTAGTTATGTATCGTGGTAAGTGTTACATGGTGGGTAGATATTTTTGTGTTTTAGTTGTTTTGTTGTTGATGCTGTTCTTGTTTGGAACTGCCACAAATAGTGTTTATGCTGTTGGATTTCATGTTTTTGATGCTATGTTGTTTGGTTTTGCCAGAAAGGTCATGCGCTGTGTTGGTATTTATATTTTTGGGTGGAATATTGCCCATTTCCAGTCACTTATCTGGGTCTATTACTCCCTCCCTTCCATATTACTGACACTACATACATCCATCAAAGGAAAATCAATATGGCAACTTGTAGGTTTTGCCATATATAATGTGCCTTTGTATCTGTCTTTGGTTGAAAAGGTTTTTAGATAGTGAGAACCTTGTACTTATAAGTACAAAATAAATCAGTTGTGCCAGGGTGAAAAATCGCATGCAGATCCAGGTGGGGTTAGATCTGCAAACGAGTGAAAAGCACCCAGTAGAGGGCAGTGAGCTTGCAGATGTGCAAATAGCAGAACTCACACAAGTAGTGGCACCCATTTAATCGCTTTGTGCTGTCTCGGACATAAGATGAGCATCTACATCCGTGTCCAGCTAATCTAGTCCCTTGAATGTCTGCTGCGACAAGTTGAGCATGTACAGCCGTGTCCAGCCATTGATCGGATACCCCTCATAAATTTACAGCATAAATTTACATTCATTTGACACAAAAGAAGCATTGGTCATCATCGAATAGTGGTAAATAGAACATAAATAGATCGAAGAAGGGCGGAGCAAAAGGCTGATGGGATGACACCATTGAAGTTAGCTTTTGAAGGAGGCGTTCTTGCTCCTTGACATGTCGTGCGGCCTTCGCCTTTCCGTCGTGTTTGTCGTAGCCTCAGGCTTCGGTTGCTCGATTGTTAGCCAGAGCGCTTTGGTGTTCTTGCGGCAGAGTTGGCACGCTTGCATGAGCCTTCATCTCTGCGGCCCTCTCCCTTACCCGTGCTTTGGATTCATGTGTCCTCGTTCAAAACGGCGTTGTGATGTGGGCATGATGATCCTATGGTGGCTAGGGACGCCTTTAGACCTAGATCTATTTGAGGTGGATTACACCGGCGTACCTGGAGAGGAGCGGACTGGATGGGAGCTATGCGGTTGTCGGGAGGCCTCGATGACATTGCCAGCGCTGCGTCACTCGGGGGTGGGATGATTTCCATTCAGCCGCGCCCTCAAGGATCCAAATAGTGTTGGATTGGGCTAAAATTGAGTCCGGCGATTCTAAGTCGATCTGGTGTCCTGGGGTCGCTGAATGAAAAAACAAAACAACGCGAACGCGAGAACCTTTCGCGCCCTTTCGCACGCGCCTCGTCCACGCCCCACCTGGCGGCATTTTTCCCACGCGGCGTCCTCATCTTCTCGCCTCGTCTTCCCCGTTCCTTGCGCCGTCGCAGTGGAACAATGCGGCGTCGGAGTCGAGTTCAATCGCCGCGGCAGGCGAATCAATGCGCCGTGAAGTAGTCCAATCGATCGCCGGCCTCGTCGCCGCGTGTCCCCAGCGGTGACGACGCGCGTCCACATGCAGCGCGCAGGCCGCCGTAAAGCACGAGCCCAAGGACGACGGCGACGACGACGGCGCCGCTGGAGGAGACGGCGGGGAGCTCAAAATGGACTACCTTTACAATTTTTTTGATTTTCAGTATTTTTTTAAGGTTTTTAGTTGCTACTATGTAAAATTAGACCAAATATTATGAATTAGGCCGAATTTCGTTCACTTTTCCTTATTTCAAACAAAATTTCGCCGAACTTGGGGCTTCTTTGGGGCCGCGGCTAGGTGGCCGGCTGGCTGGACGCCTTTTCGCCGCCCGAGCGCCCCTCAAGCGGCGCTAAAATAGCGACGAAAAACGGCTTGGGGGGCCGAATGGCTGGAGATGCTCTCATGAAGCTTGAGCTTGTGCCGCTTCGGCCTTGGTCGAGTCGCCATCGGCGAAGCGTGATACGGAGGACAATGTACTTCACATCGTTCGGCTCCGTCTCGCGAAGCATGCTCTCCTAGTCGTCGGAGGCGTCAAAGAGGCTATCGGAGCGTCGACTGTCGTCGTCAGATGACATTATATCGGAATGTGAGGAGTCAGGGAGGGCAAGAGATGAAGAGAAAATGAAGTGGATTGGGATAAGGAGGACTAGGGTTCATTGGGAGAAGATCTTTGCGGGCCAGCGTCGACCCACACGATCAACGCAACGTGACGGACTCGCCGAACATTACTATATCCGTTTTTGATTTGGGCTGGATATAAGGAGCCTGTTTGAATCATGTTTCGTTACGGGGCATTGATCGGATCGTTCCCCTAATCAGTTTAGGGAGCCCGCCTCTAGATGCTGGTTGTCCACATGTTAGGTACAAAATAATATAATTTGCACCCTTGAAACTGATTTTTTTAGGGCAACGCTACGCGTCTGCCGGTCGTAGCTTCGAAATTATTCGCCGAGTGCTCAACCGTACGATAGAATAAACAGTGGTCGTTCGATTACGCGCACGCACATAACACAATGAGACTTGCAACAGAGGTTCTGTTGCGATCGGTCCTTTGCAACATGGCCTCTGTTGCAATATTTTTTTTTCATCAAATATCATGTACGCGCATCTGAAGAGCAAGCCTTTGCAACAGAGACTCCGTTGCAATAATCCGATTGCAACAGAAACCTTGTTGCAATCTCAAAACAATGTTTTTTTTTAAATTATTCAAACTATTTGCCTTGCTTTTGTAACAAGTCTTGGGTTGCATCCAATGCTTTGCAACACAAAGTTTGTTGCAGTACCTTCAACAATTATTTTTATACCGAGAAACAAACACGTAAAAGCTAACAGACCTAATACACGTAACCGCAATCACGATCAGGTGATCGAACGGCTAAGCAAGCGGCGGACGCACACGCTATTATCTGCCGGTTGAACTGAAGCCTTTTCCTTTTTTTGAGGGAAATGACACTTGGTGTCTATTGATTAAGGGAGCAACAAGGATGTTGCTGCAGAGTCTTACATGGCTAGGGAGCCACAAGAAAATAAATTACATAGAAACTGATAAAACCGGATGAATCTACCTCAATGGTTTGCTTGTTTTGGGTTACTAAGTTAAAAAAAAAAATCAACATCAAAATTTTCTTCAACAGTTAAATCACTCTTCACTCTTATCTTCTTTCTTCATCCACTATCACTACCTACTCATTTCATGCAAGCCTTTAATTTCTTCCAAATCTTTCACACCCATGCTTAAATTTCAAACACGTATCCATCACTTATAAAAATTGTAATAAAAATGATTTATATATTACTTTTAGGGGAAGAGGAGTTTACCTTCTTTTTGTTGATTACACCTTTTTTGTATAGCATCTCACACTATGTTCTTAATGCTCCCAAGGATTTCTACTATTCCATGCTTCTTGAGTAGGGGTTAATGATTCCTCGGCTCGGTTAGTTAAGCTTAACAAGCAAAAAGTTGTGTTCGGCTTTGTCCGTTAAAAGCAGGTGAGTGCTCGTTAATAGACTACAACTAGATGATGCCCCGTTGTTGCGAAACTTTTTTGCAAAATATTTCAGTGAAAATGTTTGGTTAAATGAAGCATGTGTATTTGACCAATGGATAATAAATTTTGAAACAATAACTTTTGAACTAATATATGGATTTGATATAAATATCATAATAAAATAAAAATTCTCATGCATGCATGTTGCATGTGGGTTTTTATTATGCATAGTGGCATATTGAGATGGGTTTCTCACGCATGTTGGATGATGAGGTGGCATGCTTGTATGTTGAGAGAAATATGCTAGTGGAGGGTGATGTGACATGCATGATGAGGTGGAGTGTGTGTATGTTGAGAGAATAAAAATTCACATGCATGCATGTTGCATGTGGGTTTTTATTATGCATAGTGGCATATTGAGGTGAGTCTTTCTCATGCATGTTGGATGATGAGGTGACATGCTTGCATGTTGAGAGAAATATGCTAGTGGAGGATGATGTGGCATGCATGATGAGGTGAAGTGTGTGCATGTTGAGAAAATTGGTAGTAGTGGGGAGCAACTTCTTAAGAATGTAAGATGTATTATGACCTACGAGATGAAATTGTGAGTGTATTTTTTATGAAGGAATATGATGTCCTATGCACCGAGATGAGTCATTTAGATTTAGTGGATGAATTGAGATGTCATGAAATGTTGTCATGTAAGATACAAAAATTATTGTCATATACTAACAAGTTTAACGAGCTGCACGTGAAAATCATCAGTTCATTTTTAAGCTTGTTAAATTTAATGAATTGCAATTCCGAATTGGTTTTGTTCATTAAGAATCGAGCTACGAGTTTAATGAGCTGAGCTATCGAGTAGTCACTAAGCTCGCGAGCTACAAGATTTTGTACAACCCTAATCTTGAGTACTAAGAACAAGCTAGATCATACATATAGTGAAAACCAAAGACTACATATCAAACTAATTCAACTAACAAATTTAAGAGGGACCAACATAGCTACCAACTCTAGCTATATCGTTATACAATTGGTATTGTGTTTCTGATTGATTTCTGGCCTTATTTCGGCCACATTTCCTCTTCATCTTTCCAATGTATCTATTGTCTCTACCCCGCCCATACCCCGGCTCCTCTCCACTCTATATCAGAGGTCCAAAATGCGTTTGAAAGTAGCATGTTTAAAGTATCGATTTTGTTTCTTTACCACGTCTTCCACCAATGTGATTTTGTGATAATTTTTTGCGTGCACTCCAAACATTCCTTAAAGTTTGCCACAAAAGAAAAATATTTTGTTATTTTTTCCTATTTTTTTTGAATTTACAGTTCATCGAGGAGCATTTGAGCTCGAGATTAGAAACTCCACGTCCCTTTCAATCCTACTCCATCTTGGTAAGTGTCTCCATGTGCTGTGTTTTCCATCATGCTTAGCACGACCTATGTTGCTACGTACTTTTGAACAACTACAACAATTGGGTGCCATCTTTGCCTATTGGAAGATATTTAATGTTAAGGGCAAGCAAAATGGCATAGAAAACATACATAGAAATTTGATAAGTTTAAAGAACAAAATAAATCAGATTACAACATTGTTTGTAAATATCTTCTATAATGATAATTATGAGACCATACCACATAATATTTTATTAACATACAAAATAAGAAAAGGAAATAATAACTTGCTACACATGCGAGTTTCTGCACCAAAGTGAGAGAAATGAGCATTCCCCCGATCAGACTTCTCTGCAATATATATTGGATCGTCATGCATAGCCATAGCCTTCGAAACAACTCACATAGGCCTAAAAAAGAAATGGGTGTGCTCAAATTATGGATGAACTATGACATAAAAGGAAAGCAAGGAACCTCCCATTGGACCACCAACCGAAGGGAAAGCCTAATCGAATACACATACAATTTACATTTTAAGATTGTATTTCAAGATGAATCACATGTAAGATCAACTATGGATGACCCGGCTCTAAAACTTGCTCAGACCTTATGTGGCCACCAGTTCGTGATTGGTTGTGCAGTGACTCAGATTTCTAGCAGTAAGCATAGATGTACAAAGTTGACGAGCATTGAGTTGATATACAACCTACCAAGTATTGCATGAATCAATAAAAAATTAAAGATAAGTTTGAGATGTATCATTTGGTTATTACATATTTGATTTCATCAATGCAATCTTCATTATCCACTCCTATGCCACTAGGCTTCATATTTCTTGCTCTCATTAAATCACTTTTTTAGCATCTACTAAGAATTGGTACTTTTGTCATTGTTTTGCTATTGATAATTTCTATCAAGTAAATATCTATCTTTAGGTGTGGTTAAATTGAAAACTTAACTTGTAAGGCTTACTATTTGTTGGATTCACAGGCCTAATGCTATCTGCTCTTCAAAAAGTGCTAACAAAACTTTGATGCAGAATTTGATGGAGAACTCTTCGACCAATCAAAATGCGATCCCAAACAAGGAATAAAATCTCATTTTATAGGTTTGAAAAAAAAAATCTTTATCACCAAGAGTTTAAACTTTTACATGGAGGTTGATTTCAAGAGCTCTAACTATGGGGCTTAGAGGATCCAAATTTTGTAAGCACATAGAAAAGGAATGTTCTCATTGTGGTAATGAGGAATTTGATACTCATCTTTTTCCCATTGTAATTTTGGCAGAGATGTTTGGTTTTACTTTGGTTTAAAAAAAATGATAATATTAATATCAATTATTACCTTGCTTCATTATAAATGCAATTGTTTCTACCAATCAGTATCTTCTATTGAAGTTATCTTCACTACTCTTTGGAATATTTGGAAAGCCAAGAATGATTTTCTTATTTTTTTTAAGTGGAATCCTTCTAAGGTTATCCATTCAACTAATGCTATACTAAACACTAATTTGGATGATATTCAGGAAGAGAATGATGATTTACAATTACAAGAAAATGTGTTCAACTCTTATTTTGATCTTGATGATACATGAATCTATGCGTTTCCCGATGCTGCAGTTAATCCTAGATTGACTAATGGTGAGACGGGCACTGGAGCCTTTCCTAATAATTACAGGAACAATCACTCCATGTTCATTCACACATTGACAAAACATATTTATTTTGTTTTGCAGGCTAAAGCTCTAGGTTTAGTGCTAGCGGATGAGTCGGCTAAAGCTTTGAACTAGGATATTTCTTCTTTTCTCTCTGATCGCAGGTCCTTAGTGTAAGTGGCAAAAGATAGGGATTTAAGGAAGCAATTTGGACATTTGAACTTGAGGCAAATTCTAGCTGTTTTTTTTTCAATATTGCATCATCTCTTCCCTCTTGGAACATCAATCATATTTCCAAAAGTTTCTAATCTGATGGCTCACTCTCTAGATGAGAAAGCCTTTCTCTATAATTCTTCTTCTAATTGCTCCTACAGATGCTCCAACTCTAGGATATGTTATATATCTAGTGCTCTAAACTCTATTAACTTACTTTTTGGAAAGTTAATCTCTGTACACTATTTGGGTTGTGATCAATAAAGTTTGCTATACCTTCTTTGGGGGTTTACTATTGACAAAAAAAACTTTAAAGCTTATCAATATTCTTTGGTTCTTTTCATGTAAAATTGATAAATTTGGGTTAGAATAATTTCTTCAAAGACCGTTGTGATCCCTACATTTGTGGGTTATCAGAACTTTAGGAAGTTGCTTGGCTCATTTGTTATGTCACTTGTATCACCAAAGTTAGAACTCGCGAGGTGAATACATCATTCATTCAGCGTGGCAACTTTCAAAGTATATTTCAGGAAAGTTCAATGTAGGTCAACAGATGGATGTGGAAATGTACCCCTCAAGATGCTATGGATAAGATGGCCAACTCTGGAGACACATCAATTATATTTTAGTGATCAACATCACATTGAGTTCTAGTATCATGCTAATACTATAAAAGGAGGTGAGGTTGTGATGATGAAACTCTTGCTAAAATGCTCATATCATTCTCCACTGCCTCAACTTTTCCCAAAGATCCACTATATCCAAATCCTAAATGTCATCTCGTTGTCACCAACTCAAATGTTATATATGTTGGATATATGCTTTAGAGGCAAATAATAAATGATTGTTATCATATATCTAAACAAGTTCATAACCAGTTTCATACTATGCTAAAACTGTACTAGTGAAACAATGATACATGTGTGGTATAGAAACAAACCATAGTTCCTACTTAGCCTCTCACGATAACTAGTTCATGGTCAACTGATAATCGGGGTTTCACGATCATGGACAATCAAGTAAATTGACAATAAGATCACTTCATTAGATGAATGATGTGATGAACATTACCCAACGTGTAACACTCTCACTGTCAGTGAACAGTAATCACCATTACTGTTTATCACCACTGTTCAAATTTTTTGCTTTAATCAAATGGTTCAGTTCAAATTCAAATTCCCCTTTGATATTGTGGCAAGCAAAGTGAACCATGGGCCTTGATCATCATGGATGAAAACAAAGTCCAACACATAAACATTTGAAATCAAATCAAATCTCAAAATGCCTTTGGTGGAATATTAAAACCAATGTGCAAAATAAACTTTCTCCAAAAATTGTGAAACTACTTTTATAAAATCACAAATATTCAGTGGACCAAATCCAAATGGGTTTGGGTATTTATTGAGTTATAGAAAATTCCAAACAATTCAAACAGTAGGTTAAAACCCTTACTTTGGGCATTTAATATTTAAAAGAAATATCTAATGATTTTCTTTTGCTGCAAAAACTTTTGTGGCACTGCTACATACTGTTATTATAAATTTGAGGCACCTAACATATTTTATAAAAAATTTAAACAGATAAAAGAAATGCAAAAGAGAAATTACAGAAAAGAAAAGAGAAAGGAATAAAGAAAACAAAAAGAAAAACCTATCTAACCCCCTCCCCTTCACTGTCCCAACCCCAACCCCCCTCTCCCCTGGGCCAAAACGGCCCACAGCCCCCACCCCCCACTCGTCCCTCTCCTCCCGTACGCACGCCATGGCGTGGCACCCATCCGTCGGTGCCACGACCACGGTCGTCGCCGTGCCTCTCATCCGGCGGCTCCCCGACGAGTTGAGTACCCCCCAGCGCGAACCCTAGCCGCGCCCCCACCCGCCCCTGTCCATTTCCCCCCTCGCGCCTCCCTCCCTCTGGTCGATTCTCACCGTTTGTAGCCGCCGCGGCCACCGTGCACCGCCGTGGCCGGAGGCGACCCCGGACTGCGCCACCTTGTCCAGTCGCCGCGCCTTGGACGCCTTCGTCACCTCCAGGAAGGAATCGGGCCAAGACGCACTGCAACCGGCGCCCCTCTTCTTCCTCTCCGTCGACAGCCGCCGTCGTCGCAAAAAATTCCGGCCGGCCCCGTCCTCGCCGCGACTCCCTGAGCCCTCCCCTGCACCCCACTGTGAGCGCTGTGCCTTTTCCCCCTCTCCCCTTCTTCGATTCGCCACCGGAGCCCCCCCCCCCTCCGTCGAGGTCCGCCACTGCTGCCCTCATGGCCACAGTCACGCCCTCGCCGTGCCCCTGGCCACGCGCCCCGCACCCTGGGCACGCCCCAGCGTGTGCACACACACGCGCGCGGTGCCGCAACCCCATGCCCCCTCGCCGCTCCACCGCGACCCCCTCGCCGGGGCACCTCGCCGCCGTGCCCTGGCACGGGCAAGCACGGGCTGGTTAGCCAGGGCTAACCCCCCCCCCCCCCACTGATCGGTGGGGCTACCCTGCTAACCCCCCCCTCCCCCTCAATGACTGGTGGACCCGCCCTCCTTAACTAAAAGGGATTAGTAGATAACCCCCCCCCTATGTGTATGACCAGTGGGCCCAAGGCCATCTAATTAATAATAATAATAAAAAAAGAAAACTGTTAGAGCTACTGTGTCACTTACACCTAGGCCCCACCTGTCAGATTTATTAATAAACTGAAATAGAAATACTAATAGTCTATGACATGTGGGCCCTGGCCCTATTTAAATTGATTAAATGTTTTTACTAGCACTGTGAGGCTGACCAGTGGGACCCACTGGTCAGGTTTGACTGGTCAACCCCTCTGTGGATAATGTTTATTTAATAAATAAAATAAATTCAGAAAATCATTTAAATTGATTTAAAACTTTAAAATTCAATATCTTTTAAACCGTAAGTCGCATTCAAAAACTTTATACATGAAAATTGATCAGAAAAATACAACGAATACGGATACGCTATCCGTATACCAACCACACCCCTCTAACACAACGAACATCGAACCGTCCCCCTCCGGACCATCTGTCCGATAAATTGTCCGGTACTGCTAAAGTACCCGGATGAATTTATTTCGAACACGAAAGTTGTTCGGAATAGATCAACTAAGACGGATACACCACCCATACGTTTGTCGGATGTCCACGAAACCTCCGGCATGATACCTCCCCCCTCCGGACACACTGTCTGGTAATCACCCGGAGCTGGTAATTCATCCCCGGATGAATTTCCGCTCCGAGCCTGATACATCGTACTGCGTTAGAATACCGACATCGATGCATTTGCCATGTCATTCATATGTTTGTATATGTTTGCTTTATATTTACTGTTTCTTCCCCCCCTTTATTCTTCGGTAGACCCCGCTGCTGCCGCCGACTACACCGCCACTGAGTACGACTACTACGTCGACGACCCTACCCCTACCGTCGAGCTTCCAGGCAAGCAGAACCATTCTCTTCCCCAGATATCGCCTACCTTTCCGTACTTTCTTGCACTAGGCATTGTTACTGCTGCTGCTACGTTACAATCCTATTCAATTGCATAGCCTGTTTTTGTCGCCCTTGATGTACCTCCTTTATCCTATGCTGCCTATTATAATTATGCATTATTCAACAGTGAGCCCTGCGCATTGTTAGCTAGGATTAGATAGCGGGCCGTGATCACTCAGGGGAGTGAACATGGATACAATATTATAACTTCACAGGTACGGTCCAATGCAGACACCGCCTCAGGCCCCTAGCTCGGCTCTGCCGAGCCACCATCAAGTGTGAGCTATCAAGGAGTAATCCTTGTACTCCACTCGTTGCTGACTCTGTATAGCCGCTCTAGGTACTTGAGCAACGGTTGTCCCTCAGGTAAGAAGTCGGGCGACCCAACGGTGCCCGCGAGCGGTATTGCGACGGGACGACAGGGAGGGTACGACCAGTGTACCGGTGTGCTTGGCCCCTGATCGTTGGCCGCGAGAGTTACCAAACCACGAAAGTCGAGCTCCTCCAGGAGCACACGCGAGACAAGGTAAGGAGACGGTTCACCTTGTTGGTAACCGCAGTGACTTGGTGGGACGACAGGGCAGGCACCGATGTACCGGTGGTCCTGGCTGCTGTCGTTGTCCGCGGGTCAGTTGCCGAGGCAACGATAACGGTTGTCTCGCAAGTTAATAAAATGCTAAATGGTTCGGTGGATGACTTGAGAGGCCCGTTGGTCTGTACGCACTACCTTCACGTGAGATAAGGAGTTATGGGCTCCCCTGCATCGTAGTTCATTCGAAAGCTCTTCAGACGCCAGCAGTATCGCGGTCTGATTGCCGGGAAGTTGTGTGTCTTCTTTACTCGCGAGTGGTGTTTGCTTTTGCTTCCCGGCCAGCCTCGCACCGTACAGGAGCGTGCAAGGGTGAGGGTCCTAGACCCCTTGGCGCATAGGATTTAGTCCGGCGGATGGCCTCTCTGCTGAGCCTAGGATGGGCTGCGCCGTGTCGGATAGCTTTGTTGGAGCGTTCCCTGACAAGGTTCCCGCCACCCTGGAGATCCGAGCGTGCAGGCTGAACAGTAATGCACCCCTGTAGGGAGTTTAATCTATTCGAATAGCCGTGTCCACGGTAACAGGACGCTTTATGCTGAAGCTGGATCTTACCACTACAAACTATTATTATTAAACTGTATGGTTCCGGGTTTTCTTCCTCGCGGGGATGTCGAGGAGGTGAACTCGGAGGCATTGTTAATTATTACAACTTATTATTATACAATGCTGCAGCAACTTCTGCTGCATTGTTACTTTATGCTTTATATAAACTGTTGGCTGATTCTTACCTCATGCTGCAAGACATCGTCGGAAGATGCTAGTCTTCGTTAGGCCTAGCTTCTTACCCTTGCTCTGGATTTCTGTCTTTCAGTCCCCTATATACAGCCTCTTCTTTCGTTGATACAATGCATAATGCTTAGTAGCGGACGTAAGACTCGCGGGTATGCTAGATACTCACCTTTGCTTTATTTCCCCTTTTTCGCTTTGCCTGATCGGCCGCGGCAGTCGATGTTGGAGCCCAGGAGCAGGAGTACCTCAGAGGCGACTACTACGACGTCGAGTTCCCCGTCGACCAGGAGTAGTTCGGTGGATCCCAGGCAGGAGGCCTCGCCTTTTCGATCTGTATCTCTGATGTGATTTGTGCTAGCCTTCTTAAGGCAAAACTTGACTAACTATGTCTGTACTCAGATATTATGGCTTGTATGACTTATGTATTCGGATCCTCGTGATCCCTGGTATTGTAACTTATTGGTTTATCCTTTTATGTTTAGTGTTGTGCTGTGATATTCTCACCGTGGCACCCTAATCTCAGCCGTGTACCCTGCGTGTATGATTACTGTACACGGATTGATTTTGGGGGCGTCACACAACGTAAGCATTGCAACATGATCAAGTCATGAAAGCTCAGTGTTGTAATTAAAGAACGTGGTAGCATGTTCCTTAGACCATGAGATCACATATAATTGCTATCTCTGGAGGATGCTTTGAGTGTATCAACTGTCACACCGTAATAGGGTGACCATAAAGGTGCATATTGGGTATTCCAAAGGGATACGTTGAGGAGTATTGAATCAAGAGCGGGATTTGTCAATCCACATGAAGGATAGATACTCAGGGCCCACTCGGTGAGATTACATCCATAAAGATGCACATCATGTGACTAGGTCACGGGGATGGAATATCATAGAACGAGTAAAGCAGATTTGTCAGCAACGAGATTGAACTAGGCATCATGATGCCGAAGATCGAATCTTGGACTAATCTAGTATCACATGATAAAGGGAATGGAATACAACGTGTACGGTTCAATCGGTTTAATATCCGGAATGCACATGTGGTCATTACGGGCATCCATGTCCCTCTGATGATCATTGATCAGGACCTAGTCTCGGTCATGTCTGGAGTATTATCGGATCGTAGGGTAACACACTTAAGGGCTCGATGAATATCGGGGACCGTTTCTGAACTATCGGAGTTATCGGAGAAGAGAGAAGAACATACCGGAAAATTTCCGTGTTGGTCCGAAGGACGTTCGGAGTGATCTGGAAGAAGTTCCGGAGCACTGAGAATTGTAATAATATGTTTTATTTATTAATTAAATTAATTAATAATTAATAACATTTTATTTCAGATTGAAAAGTGCAATGCGCCTTATTTATGAAAGAGGCTCATTAGGGGAAATAAAGTAGGAAAAAGTAAAAGAAAAGAAAAAAAGGTGAGGGGGTGGCGCCATGGGCCTTGAGGCCCGTGAGGTTGGCTCCACACCCCCTTGGCCGACACCCCTCCCTTAGCAAAGGGATTAGTCCCACATTGCTAAGGGAAGAGGGGTTGACTCCTCCCCTTGTCCTATGGAGGGATGCACTTATTTAATGGACAATTTTTTTTAATAAATTCCTAAATTCAGATTGTTTTTCTCCAGTTTCTTTCTCTCTCTCATCCCTTCCTCGCCAAGCTCCCCTTGTTTGGAGATTGCACTGGGATTGGAGTATTATCCACCATACGGACGTCGTCGTACTTCCGAAACTCCGGTTCTGAGAAGTATACTTCCGCAACCTTTGCTGGATCGGAGAACGTAGGTCATCATCGGGTTCCGTACGTGTGTGAGTACTACGAGGTGCTTCACGTGCGGCACTCACCCGACAGGGTGCTAATACGACCAAAGGGTCGTAAAGTTTACACGACTTCATCAACCATGTTTACGGGAACATTTCCCACGCAACGGACTAAACCCGAGGTTTGTCACCATAAGCTTCTCCGTTACAATAACACAACTAGATAGATCTTAGTTATGGGTGATGCTAGTTACACAAATTATTGTTTTATGCTTCGAGCCCCAACAATAGACCCACCGAGATATCCAAATATAGTCGTTGCTCCTAACCCTAGAGTTTCGGTTTCTCTGAGGTTTTCAATCGTCTCATCGATAGACGTACTAGATACCTCATGTTCCAACTTAGTTCATTTCAGAAATTTCAAAATGATTGCCCGGTCTTACAGAAATGCTCTCTGTGAACATGGGTGACCAAGTTTATTTTTGAATCACCGAGTCTTTTAAGTCGATCCCGCCAAAGTGTACAGTAGGCTCTGATAGAAATCTCGGAGCCACCAAACCACTATATATCGGTCTCAATGAAGCGTCAAAAGTTGGCTCACCAAATGTAACACCTTCACTTATTCGGTCTCACTAAAGGTGTTCTCGGAATTTCTCTTTTGTCTTTCAAGAACTTTGATCTATTTGACTCACCAAATGAAGGAACTGGAATATCCTCATCAGGCTTCATGGCTAATGGACCTAAGGTATCACACCCCGAATACATTGACTTCAATAGTGACGAGGATGACATGTTAGGTGATGATGTAATGAAAATGATAGTGATTGTAGCTATAATGAAATTGCTATTAATCATGATGAAAAAAAGAGTTGCTTGTTAAGATAACAAGGGAAAATGAGCGTTTAACCCAAGATTTAAAAAATGTCAAGTTAGCTCATGACACTTAACAAGAAGGTCATAGAGAGCTTTTGAAGAATCATGAGAAGCTATGCTTCGAGAAGCTCAACCTTGATCAAGAGCATGTATTCTTGAAAGCTATCAATGACGACCTTCAAAATAAGAGTTCCTCTTATCTTTCTAAACAACTAATTTTGTCCACTTTTCTCCCACAATTCAATTCTAAGCAATCACATATCAAGAGTACAAAAGGCTCTACGTCTAGTAGAAAAAATAATCATGCTAAATCTACGCTTATTGCGTCTAGTAGTTCTTTTGATTCCACTAATGATTCTCTTAGCCAATTTACACTTGAGCAATAAAATACTCAATTGAAAGGAATTATAGAGAGGGTTTTCTATTCATGTTCCCCTGGTTCCTTAGTTGTACTTAATTTTGTCCAAGTCAGTTAAGTTTGGTAACTTTTCCCCTCCACCACGTCGCCCTCCCTCCCGAATTCCAAACGATGGTCTACCCTTGGTTAAGGGAGTTGATTATTAGCGCTCACAGTGGGGTCAGATAGAAATCTCAGAGCCACCGAAGTACTATATATCGGTCACACCGAAACGTCCAAAGTTGGCTCCTTTACATAGGTCAGTTTCTCTGATTCGTTATGGTTAGTCTCACCGAAATGTGTTAAAGCAGTGTAATGGTCGGATTTTTCGTTCTGTCTATATATACCCCATCAATATTCTTCGTTCATGAGAAAGGTAAACTAGACAATACACACACTTCTACATCCATTGTTTGAGAGAGAAGCCCCCACCTTGTGTTGAGATCAAAGGATTCCACTCCAACCACATACAACCTTGATCTCACATCCCCTCAATGCCTTTCTTCCAAACCATCTAGTTCTCCACATTGCTAAATCTAAGAGAGATATTTTGAGAGTTTAGGAGGTGATCATTGGAAGCACAAGAGCAAGGACTTCATCAAGCACAATGCCAATTGTGACCTTTTGGAGGGTGGATTACCTACTAGCTTGGCTAGGTTTTCCTTGGAAGCTTTCAACATTATGAAAGAGCCAAGAAGTTTGTAAGGGTTATGATATCACTTACTTCGTGAAGATCTACCCCAGGTGAGGCTAGTCCTTCATGGCCGTACACCGGTGGATAGGCAAGCTTGCTACTTCATGGAGAACCTTTGTGGGTGGATCCTTGTGTGGACTCTCGCGAGCATTACCTTAAGTGTTTGAAGCCTCCATCAACAAGAAGTACGATAGCACCAACTATCATAACTTCGGGATAAAAATCTTTTGCGTCAACTTCGTTTGCATCTCTTAAACTTTACTCCTCTACCTTTGTTTATGATTGCCTTGTTATTTCCGCTCCTCACTTTATTAGACTTGCATGCATAGGTGTCAAAGACTAAACTAGTAAATGCTAAAACTTATCTAACTCTAAAATTAGAAAAATTATAAGTTTATTTGATGAATTACTCTAAACACCCCCCTTTAGACATACTTACGGTCCTATAAAGGGAAATCATCAATACCAATAAAACAACAATAGAGTAGGGCACAACAATACAATTGTTGGACAAACCAACGTCGCATCCTCCGTCCACACTCACAAAACTAGCAAAACAACCATTCTCATAACCTCAACTAAGCAACACATGTGAAGTACATACACGCCGAAACATGCAACTAAGTAACACATGGACCTCATACCGGGATATGTGTAATAAACATCTTCATCAAGGACCTTAAAAATTATAGAGATTTATAATTAAAAAATCTCATGCATTGATTAATCGGATCTCAATTTGATTGTGAGAGCTTTATACTTAGGAAGCATAGTGAATCAAAGGATTGGTGAATTGTTTTCTCTTCTAGGAACCAGACTTGAACCCGTGACACAAGGTTTTTCAGTCCTCTGTTCTACCAAGTGAGTGGTCCATTTCTTTTCTTGTGCATCATTTTAATAGGTCACCATTTCATTTTTATGTTTATTCCAAGTCAAAATTCTTTTAAGTTTCATCAATTTTATAGAAAAACTTCCTAATATCTACAATATCAAATACTATAAATATACCCCGCGCATTGCAGCGGAAATTTCTTTAATAATTATATAATGTAAATAAAAAGTATAAAAGTATAATACATTAAGTTGTCTAAGTGAACATGCAAATTTCAATTTGCCATTGTTGAGATACTAAATTAATTCAACACGAAATATGTTTAAAAATTATTATCAAATGATTAAAAGATGGTTGATATGGGTTTTGCATATAGAAATTAATAAATATATTAGTGGATATGACATGGATAATTATTGGTTAAGAGAATGGATGATGTGGCTAGCTTGCATGTGAAGATAAACAATTCAAATGATCCTATAGTGGGGTGACATGGACAATTGATTGGCTAAAAAAATGGATGATGTGGATAGCTTGCATGTTGAGATAGACAACTTAAATGACCATGTAGTGGGGTTTTGCTTTATAAGAGATACTAGAAGAATACCCCGCGCGTTGCAGCGGAAATCTCTATAAGAACTCAACTATGTAAATTGAAAAGGTATATTATGCATGTAAATAAAAGTGGATGAAATGGATAAATAGGTGGCTACAATAGTGGATGATGTGGATAGCTTGCATGTTGAGATAGATACCACAAATGCATCTTAGTGATGTTTTGTTAGTGGATGACATGGACAAATGATTGGATATAATAGTGGGTGATGTGGATAGGTTGCATGTTGAGATAGAGACCTTAAATGCATCTTAGTGGGATTTTTGAAAATATATGTTATCAAATATAATGAATCTAATTTGGTGTTGTAGATGTTGATATATGTTTTCATGAACTTTGATCAAACTTAAAGAGGTTTCGCTTAAAACAAACATTAAACTTCAAACGTATTTCAAAAGGGAGGAAACATTTAGGCCTAGTTTGGCAGCAAAGTACTTTTAAAGTATTTAGAGAATACTTCAGTTTTTTAAAATAATTAAGTATTAAATACTTTAAGGTGTTTGGGTTCAATAATTACTGTGGTTTTAAAACTGAAGTATTCTTTAAAACTATGGTTTTTTTTGAAGTATTTGAGAAAGAGGTCAGGCCTTGTTTTTTCAAAAACCGAGAAATAAGAAAAACTATGGTATTTGTTAGCCAGGTGGTGAAATACTTCGGTTTTAGAATACTTCAGTTGTAGAAAAACTTTGCTGACAAACTAGGCCTTACTGTACTAAGTAAACTATGCACAGCTCGTAATGTACCTGTGAGCCTACCAGCCAGCAAAGAAAACCAAGTAGCATGCTTAACATCATTTCTATTCCCTAAAATTGCATGTATTGGATGAGTTGAGGCAAAAAAAAATGCTCCAACGGACTCCTATTTCCAATAATTTATGAGAGCGTCTAATAATCACCTTGTCTCTCTGAATATATTGGAAAATTTGATATTTTCCAATACCAATTGAAATATGTCACGTTAGCGCGTCGTCGCTGGAGTCTGCCGCATCTTCAACTAGATGATACCCCGCGCGTTGCTGCGGGAACTATTAACAAATACTTTGATATTTTAAAATATGATAAAAATTATGAGACATATTATAATTTGATTATAAATTCTTTTTCGAAAAATATATTGTTTAGAGTACAAATCTAAAGTAATTTGATGAAAATTCAAAAATACATGTGATTTTTTTGCTTTGTTAATTTATTACCTTGACAATATATCGGTGAGGTGATAAGAGACGAAAAGACGTTGAGTAGAGACAGTGGAAACATCTCCACCCTTGACTAAATCTAAAATAATGATAGCAACTACATATGTGCATTCATAGAACATTTGTTGCATAGAAAAATAACATGCGAGGTAACTTATAATTTGATTTTCTATAAAGAAATCATTTATAAATGAAGCTAAGTGCATAATTTTTTAAAATATTTGTTTGTGATGCATGTAGAATTAAATGAGAGCATGTGCATGACGAGTTGGACAATGATAGCAACTACAAATGTGCATTCATAAAAAAATTGTCGAATAGAAAATAACATGTGAGGTAACTTATAATTTGATTTTATATAAAAAAATCGTTTATAAATCATGGAGCTAAGTGCATATTTTTTTAATATTTATTTGTCATGCATGGAGAATTAATGGGAGCATGTGCATGAAGAGTTGGTGTAAATAAATTTTTGCATGATGGACCTACTTGGTGATGTGGATAGCTTGCATGTCAAGATAGAAAGATTAGTGGGGATGAACTATTTAGGTATTATAGATGACACTAACCACTGTGCCGCCATTGTCAATCACCACCGCCACTCGCCCGCATGCCACCACACCATCGTTGTCGATGGTCAGAGTCCACCATGCTGCCGCTAGTCACCACACCACCACACCGGTCGACGAAATCATCGCCGCTATACTGGCGTCACCCGCCGGCAACCACCGACCACCTATGTCTGCCGAGCTGCCACCTAAGAGAGAATGACATCACATTGAGAAGTGGGTCCTCAAAAGTCATATCGAGGCTTCGAAAAAGCACCTCATTGGCAAATTCTCCCTAAATTATTGGGACAGCCAAGAAAAATGCTTATTGTGTTTTTATGGAGGCCGTTGGACTTTTTTTTTAAACTGTCACGGGGGAAGAGCTCCCCACCTGAATTTGATCTCGTTTCAAAAGAAAAATTGATCCAGTTTATAAGGAAAACCGGATCGAAAACCATACAGAGCGACCCATTTTATGAGGAAAACTGGGTCAAAAAACCTCACAAGCGAAGAGACCTAGTCTACCACATGACCGAAGGCTTCATTCGCATGGAGTACACCACCAAATCCGGAGCCGCCGCTCCGGCATCCCCCGCTCGCCTGTGAGCCGCAACGCCGCACGACACGACCACCTTATAGCCCTCGCTACACGAGACGACCGGTTGCAGACCACAACATTGCGTCAAAATCCGAGGCCGCTACCTCGGCGTATTAGTCCGATCGATCCCACGGATTGCATCGACCGGGCCGACGAGCTCGCTGCCCATGCAGCACAAGGTCGACACCCAAATAATACGGAGCCGCAACCCCATCCCATAAGGCCACCACTGCATTACCTTCTGAGGCGGCCGTAACACATGATCAACACAGTAAACTATCACAAGTTTCTAAAAGTTTATTTTTGAAGGGTTTCTAAAAGTTTTTGTTAGGGGAAACAAGTTTCTAAAAGTATCTAAAAGTATTTTTGGGGGGAGGGGAGGGGGTGTAAGTTACAAATAGGTTGTTAAACCTATGAACGAAAGAAACTCGCGCATTGCAACCACCAAGGGCCTGAAGCAGGAACATAAATAATAAGGAATCCAAGAACTCTGAAAACAGTCGGTATGATTATTTATGTTTGTGGGGCAAAAGTCTGTACCAAAGCTAATCTATTGTAGCGCAAAGATGTTATATGTAGTGGTGGATATGTTTGTTGACAGCCAGATTGGAGCTTAGATTGATCAGGGTGCATCAACCGACAAACTCTCCTGCGCTTCTGAATGTACATATTTTCGAAATTGACGCAAACTTCAAATGCGAACCAACAAAGCTACACATACAAGTCGAGTCTGCCAATACAAACTTCAGATATGAAAACCAAGAAAAACAGCACATAAACATAATGCACAAGCTAAGCATCACGTAAGAAGAATGGCACCTGATAAATAGAAATAAGCTTTGAAAATCTGTTCTCATGGTAACCAGGTCAACAAACATATCCACCACTACATATAACATCTGAACATACTTTAGTGCAACATAATGCATGACAAAAAATGGTAAATATGTATGCCTGTTATACCACAATAGAATTGACCACAGCTGCTACCATGAAATATATTACTAGCTAACTATCGGTGTCGAAATAGCCAATATATATAACTTCAAGCAGACCTGTGCCATATGAATCTTCAGTTAGTAGAAACCTTCCTGTTTGGCTCAAAGACATTCTTGATCAAAGACTCCTTGATGGACAGTAGCTCAGGGAACTCGGCCTTCAGTTTTGACGCGTCCATCTCGTTGTTGCTTCTTGGTGCAACTATAACCTTGGCCTGCTCTTCGAGAGTGAAGTTGGTCCATTTGAAGTCCGGATTAATGTATTCCTTGTACATCTCCAGAATCTCGTTGTGACTGACAACCCCAGGGTTGGTGAAATTCCATATGCCCCTGCAATCCCTCTTCGCCATCTCAACAGAGATAGGCAAGAGTTCATCCAAAATTGTCATACTGTTGGGAATGTTCACCACCTTGTCATAGCGAGCTATTTTTGTGATGAAGTTACGAGGATTGCTTAGGTCTGATGATATGGGCATCCTGACTCTAAGAGTACAGACATTATCATAATCCTTCAACAACTCTTCCACCTGCATTGCACGTAAGAGCAGATGAGATTGTTTCCAGGAGAAGTAAAAGGATATGTGATACACATCATCATAAACAGAATATTTGAACTTACCATGGCTTTGGTTTTGGAATAAAATGAACCTACAAAGTTGGGTGTGTCCTCCTCTTTGAAACCAATTCCAGACCCTTCAGGGTGTTCAGCATTATACTCAAATATGCAACCAGTAGCATAATTAATCATGAGCAACCCCTGCTCACGACAAACATCAGCAAGATTCAAGGTGCCTACAACATTGGTGCGTATAGTGTCCTGTTTGTGGGTCTCACACCAGTCAACATTTGGCCTTCCAGTGACACCAGCAGCATTGAAAACATGAGTTGGCTTCACATTTCTAATGTCCTGCACGAGCTGAGAGCGCTCCTGCAGGCGCCCTTTACCATATTCATAAGGTATGCCTTGCTTCTCACATATCTTCCCAAGTAGACCACCAATCCATCCAGTCTTGCCATATATCAAGAACTTGTAGGTTGCCTTTTGAGGGGCACTACTGGTGCTCTTGGAAGTGGATGTAGGAGGTGTTGTGCTAGATTCCTTAGCTTCAGCTGGCGAAGAAGCAAGATATTCTATTTCCTCAGTCCAGTTATGCCTTTCAACTCCAGGTGTCATCAACATCCTTGGATGAGGGAGCAATGCACCGGCAACATCTCCCCAATATTCAGGATTGCTGGTGTACCATTCAATTGTCTTCTTCAAGCCCTCTTCCCATGTTGTGCGCTCTGCCCATCCTAACTTCTTCAGTTTCTGATCGTCCAGGAAGTACCTCTGGTCATTGAAGGGCCTGTTCTCCACAAACCTGATGACCTTTTCGGTGTCCAAGCCAAATAGCTTGCATATGTCCGTGGCCACATCAATTACCCTCCTCTCCTTCATAGTGCCAATATTGTACACATGCCCAACCTCTCCTTTGTGAAGAACTACCTCAAAAGCTTCGGCAACATCCTCACAGTACAGATAGCTCCTGACATTAGAGCCATCACCATGAATTGGAAGGGGCATGCCTCTCATGGCCAAAAGAATAAATTTTGGGATGAGCTTCTCAGGGAACTGATTTGGTCCATACACATTGTTTCCTCGAGTTGTAATGACAGGAAGACCATAAGACCTTCCATAAGCCATCACAAGCATTTCAGCCCCAGCTTTTGTAGCTGAATATGGATTTGTGGGGAGCAACTGTGAGGCCTCATGGTTACCAACAACAGCATCCTCATCAGTCTCTCCGTACACCTCATCAGTACTGACGTGAATGAATCTTCTGATCTGGCCAGTAACCTTGCACGCCTCAAGGAGGACGTGGGTGCCATATATGTTGTTCTTTGTGAACTCAAAGGAGTTGCCGAAGGAATTATCCACATGAGTCTGAGCAGCAAAGTGCATGATGGTGTCAATCGACTCGGTGATGAGAAGGTAGTTGACCAGATCAGCACTTGCGATGTCGCCCTTGACAAACTTGAAATTTGGGGATGGCCGGGAAGGGCCGAGATTCTTCAGGTTGGAGCAGTAGTCAATCTTATCAAGGACGACGATCTTGTAGTGAGGATAGCTCCTAATTAGACGGTTCGCCACATGGGACGCGATGAAACCCGCAGCACCGGTTATGAGGATGTTCTTGGGCTCATAGGTCGCCATCTTTGCCTGCAAATCAATATCCAAACCCGCTACGTGTTATTAAGGAGTATAATTCTTCTTGCAAACGTGTAATCGAAGTTACTGGGAAACAAGGCAACTCCTACAAGCAGATCTGCTCCTACCATGAACGAAAAACAGAGGAAACATTGCTAGCAAAACAGTAGAGAACTGACTGAATTCTACCGGCAAACTGACAGCATAGCCATCAGCAGGCACATCACTCACAGCTCACAAGTCACAACGCCCAACCCGCACTAGAATATCCTGAGAAATGCAATTTTTACTAGGCGCCGCCTACCAATCAATCTTCACCAGGCGCCCATCATCGCGATCCCCAAGCCCAGCAGTGGCGCAAAACCATTACACGCAACAACGTGAAACCGCAACAATAATTCAGTCAGTGACTGCAAACGGGGAATTCTTCGCCGCGGCCGGCAAGTAACGCGCACGGGAATGGCACGCTCGGCGACCGAAACCGCAGGGCCGGCAGACGAGGACGCGGGATCTAGGAGCGGGTAGAGGGGAGAGGGAGGGGACTCACGGGGCAGATCGCGCAGGCGGCGAGGGCGCACCGCGAGCGCGTGGAGGAGATCTGGAGCGCGGCGGCGGAGATCGGAGGTTGAGTGAGGCCCGAGGGATCGAGGAAGAAGGAGGGAATCCAGGCGGGGGCAGCGAGCACTCAACAGCACGGCGCCGACGAGTACGGGCGGATGGGATGGGGGTCAGGGCTTAAAAGAGAAGCGAGAAGAGAGATGGTGGAGGGGGAGCGGAGGATCGTGACCGTTTCGCGGCGTGGTCCGCGCGTCTCGTTTTTCCCTTTCGTTTTCGGTTGGAATCGTCACACGCTCTTGCAGGAGACCAGACCCTGTCCCACTGATCTGCACGATTTTTTTAAAGTAAATGCAGCTTTATTAAATTTAAAAGCAGTGTACAGTCGATGTTACAGAACAAGTAGGTTTTAGGGATAGTAGCTTAGAAAAACAAAGTGGCATGAGCCATGACTATGAGAAGAGGCATAGCAAACAAACTGAGGGAGAAGGCTCTGGTGTGCAATGTTGTGAGCCACAACATTGAGGTCCCTTTTTATGTGAAAGACATCACTTTGAGAAGAAGAGGTAGCTCGAATGAATCCAGCCAAAGGTGGTCTGATCTTCCACTGCACCGTACAGCTTCTGATATCTCTAGAGGCTGTCATTTTTGCCAAGGAGAGGCAATCTGGGAGAAAGGAGGGATTCTGAACTTGTAGACATTCAGCAACTTGAGCAGCCAACAGAAGAGCTTGTGCTTCAGCTTCCAAAGGAGAGGAGGCAACAGGATTGTGGCCTTGCACATAGATGAAGACATCCTGAAGATCCTGCACGAAAGAAATATAGATTCCAATACCCGTGGCTTGCTGGTTAGGTGGAAGACCACGAATTTTTGAGCAACAGTGAGCAGCATCAGAGTAAATTTTTGAGCAACACTGATCTGCACGATGATGGGTCGTTGGCCACCGTCGGATATGCGCCAGCTGCCCGTTGCCATGGAGACGCCGAGAACAGGTGGATCAGTGGATGTGCATGTGCATGGAAGGAAGCCACGTGTGCATCGTCGACAGTCTGGACGAGACAAAAGATCTCAAGTTAACTATATATGTTATACGATTTTTTTATTAAAAAAAGGTTAGGTATATGCCCATGCCTTATCAGAGGATCAATGTTTTTAGACCCTGCTAGATACATCCATTTAAACGATAAATAATTTCAGCCGAAAATAATAACATAATTATAATACCATACGAAATAAATCATAATTCAAAATAGATAGACAAAATTAAGATTGTATTTGAGTTCAAATTTACATATATATTTTTAGTTGTTTTTAAACCGATAAAACAGATATGTATCCATGATTAATTTTCTTTTATTGGGTTACCAAATATAATATATTGATTTATATCAAAAAATTTATGAGTCATGAATTTATTGTTATTTATTGGGTTACCAAAGATATCTCATAGGTATCAGATTTTATCATAAGAATTTTTTATTTAAGGATCCTACATTTATTGATATATCATAGATTAATCTAATTTATTAGGTTACTAAATATTAGTTTGATAATCTAAAGGGGAAAACAAAAAATAAGATAGAGAATGGTAGGTTGGCCGAAGTTGACATTGGAGAGAAAACTAAATGAGAGAAGAACCCATAGTTTCTTTTTTAAGTATATAGCAGAAATATATAAAAAATCGCGAATACGTGAGATTGTGTATCTTTCATTGCAAGCCGGAGAGAACAAGGTGCTACAATTACAAGCTCAAGAGCAAGCAGAAATATAATAAAAATAAAAAATTCGAAAAATAGAAGATTAAACAAAAAAGTGATAAAAAATAAATACAAATATACTTTCTTTTTAAGTAGTACGAGTAGAGATTTACATGAAACTAGATGGCACCCCGCGCGTTGCTGCAGAATTGTTAAGTAATAATTTAATATTTTAAAACAGGGTGAAATATTGTAAACATATTATAATTTGATTATAAATTCTTTTTGACACAAATTTTGCTTAGAGTAGTAAAACTCTAAGAAAATTTGAAGAAAAATCCAAAATGACTGTGATTTTTATTTTGTTAAATTATTACATTGACAATATATTGGTAAGATGATATGGGATGAAAACAACGTTGAGTATAGATCAATGGAGTCGTCTCCACCCTTTGCTAAATTTAAAACAATTATAGCAATTATAGATGCGCATAGAAAAATAAAATATGAGATAACTCATAATTATTATTTTTATAAAAATGCCGGTTATAAATCGTGAAGCTAAGTGCATAAAAAAGTTATTACTTATTTAGTTGCATGCGCATGCAGAGTTTAATTGGAGAATGTGCATGGAGATTTAGTGGATTTGTTTTTGCATGGTGGACCTAATTGATGATGTGGATAGCTTGCATGTCAAGATAAATATGTTAGTGTGGATGAACTATTTAGGTATTTTAGATTTATACGAATCGGGCACAACCTGTGCACCTTTGGTAGAGCTAGTTCATTTATTTATATCACGAGAAAAGTGATGAACTCGTGATCTGTGGTGAGTGGCATTCAATGTTGTCACGACCACCTTTAATTAATTGGGATCGTTGTTTGATCGTGTGTGTGTGTGTTTTATATAATGATAATGATGTAGGTGGTGGGCGTTTGGTGAGCACCGACATGGACACGTTGTGCTTTGCTGCTATGCTAGGGCATGGGCACGTAGGTGCGTGCTTCCAAAGGATGGAAGCATTGGGGCATGGTTTAGTTTATTTAATTCATCACCAGGAGTAGTTCTCAGTCGATGTGAACGTGATGGAGGCGTGTTACCAGCTGGCTGGCTGACTGACCAAGTTGGAGTACGATCTACGGCAGCAGCAGCTCCCTTCCTTCGTCGGCCAGTCAGATCAAGCAAACCGACGCTGCGGATGCATGCTGCCCGAAAGTGCGAAGCCACCAGCAAAGCAGATCGTCGCCTCCTTCTTTTTTGACTCAACCACCAGGCGAGGCAAGGCAGATCTTCCTTTTTTTTCTCCATAGAAATCACCAGGCAGCCTAATGTCAATAATTTTCCATTCAAAGCACGAGCGTTGCAACCGTTTCTTCTTCTTCTTTTCTGCGGGATACTACAATCGTTGGAGATACTGTAGCCGACAACCAGTCGCAACCAAGAACACTACGCCAGCTGCTGCTTCTGCTTTTTTTCTGTCAATACCCGGAACAGCTAGAAAATATCAACACCGGATTCGGCAGTGGCATTTTTGGCTGGTAATGAATGGTACCAAAACTATCAGTGAAGCGATCATAAGCTTGAGATGACACGGATCATCAAAATGAATCTTATCTTTCTCTAATAATAAAGAAAGGTCTGTTTCTTTTATTTTTTCGTTCGTTATCTTATCTCTACCTAACAGTAAATGGAGGTGTGTTTCTTTCCTTTTTTCGTCCGTCATCTTATTTGCCTTTGAAGTTGATAAAAATTACCATCAATGACACCAATAAGTGAGAAAAACTTTTCGTTAAAAACTTAAAGTTGATAAAAATTACCACCAATGCCACCTATAAGTGAGAAAACTCTTCGTTCAGAAACATTTCGCACCAATCAAATTTCGTAGGCTAATGAGCCTTCTCTCGTGGGCTTGAAGTCAATTCAAAAAAAATATTGCGCTGGATCAAACCCATAAAGTTTTTCTGTGCCGAACGCTCCACCCAACCAAGTCAGCTAGCTTCTTGAGACCACACAAGAACCAGGTGTTCTCACGTTATTTAATAGTCCCACCTTTGTGTTCCCGTGGATAGGAGTCGGACCACCCTCGAGGAGACCGAGCGGAGGAGTGCAAGCAGTGGCCGGGGCTCACAGACTTGCTCGATGTGACATGGCTTGCTCGATGTGACGTCCGCGGAGCCCTACGACGCCGTCTACGCGCACCCGCTGCCTCCACCCCCTTGATGCCACCAACGAGACCGTGGTACGAGGATCTACCACCGGCCTCGCTGCCACCATGACCCATAAACAATCAGAACACCCAGATTTGCGAGGTCATCCGCGACCTCGCGAGGACCGTCTGGACCTTCGACGCGTCGCCGTCTGCGTTCTTGCCGATGAAGCCAGTGATGCCGCCTTCGTCTCCACCGATGCCCCCACCGCCGCCACCCCCGCAGGTCTACTGGATCCAAGGCGTGTCGTGGGCGCCGCATTCATCCACCTCATCGGCGACGATGACGACGACATCGACGACGAGTAGAGGACGAGAAGAGGATCAAAGGCGAAGATTTATGCATGACTATTATGTTTAGATATACGAAGATTTGGGTTTATCCCGTAGCAACGCACAGACATGTTTGCTAGTTTGCCCTTAAAGTTGATAAAAATTACCACAAATGCCACCTATAAGTGAGAAAAACTCTTCGTTAAGAAACGCTTCGTACCGATCAAATTTCGTATGCTAGTAGGTCTTCTCTCGTGGGCTCGAAGCCAATTAACAAAAAATATTGCACTCGATTGGACCCACGAAGTTTTCCTGTGTAGAACACTCCACCCAACCAAGTCAGCTAGCTTCTTGAGATCACGCGAGAACCAGGTGTTCTCACGTTATTTAATAGTCCCACCTTCGCGTTACCGCGGATAGGAGTCGGACCACCCTCGAGGAGACCGAGCGGAGGAGTGCAAGGAGTGGCCGGGGCTCACAGACTTGCTCGATGTGACGTCCTCGAAGCCCGACGACGCCGTCTACGCGCACCTGCTGCCTCCATCGCCCCTGATACCACCAACGAGGTCGTGGTAGGAGGATCTACCACCAGCCTTGCTGCCACCACGACCCATAGACAACCACAACACCCCTATCTGCGAGGTCATTCACGACCTTGTGAGGACCGTCTGGACCTTCGACGCGTCGCCGTCTGCGTCCTGGCCGCTGAAGCCACCGATGTTGCCTTCATCTCCACCGCCACCACCCCAGGTCTACTGGACCCAAGGTGTGCCGTGGGTGCCGCATTCATCCACCTCATCAGTGACGATGACGGCGACATCGACGACGAGTAGAGGACGGGGAGATGATCAAAGGCGAAGATTTTTGTATGACCATTATGTTTAGATATACGAAGAATTGTTTATCCCGTAGCAACACACGGGCATTTTGCTAGTTACTATTAAAAGAAAAAGTTGGTAGGTTCGCCTCATATCCACCTCTATTTTTGAGTAAATAGCAAAAAAATACCATATTACAGACCAGGGTTGCAAAAAATTATCTTTTTATTTTTAGTCTTCAAATCACTATCATTTTTTGGTAACCTATGAAAAAAAACTCAAATCTCAAAATGGTTTAATTTTAATGCGATTTATGATAACTGAGGCCCACCTGTCAAGAGCTGTTAGAGCATCTCGAACAGGCGCGCTATAGGTGCCCCCCCCCCCGCGCGCGCTAAAAGCGACCATATAGTGTGCGCTAGCCAAAACCTCGCGTTCCAGCAGCCGCGCTAAACAAGCTCGCGCTCTAAAAATAGACCAGCGTGCTGGCCTCCGCGCGGTGTATTTGGGATGCTGCCCCAGCGTTCTGGGCAACGAAAAGAAAATGCACGTACGTGCTCGGTGTAGATGACACCTCCTCGTTGTTTACCCCAAGTGGAAGGTTATGATGTAGATAACAACAAATTTCCCCTAACTTGAGGGGATAGGCTTATGCCCCCCTAGGACTCCAAGGATCAACAAGAAGATGGCAAGAAAACAATGGCGCTATTTACAACCTGGAGGTTGCTTGCTTGACCTGGACCTGCACACAACAACAAATAACTTTGCTCCCAACGAGTCAGAGAGGTAGTCAATCTCTTCGGTCTTATTGTTTACAAAGGATCAAAACACAAAGGGGATAATAATAGTGATTGCAATGGAAAGGAAATAAAAGAGGTTAATATTAACGGTATAAACTATGGAGGAAATATGAACCGAGGTCCATGACTTTCACTAGTGATGTCTCTCTCCCAGAAGACGATAAATAACTATGTTGGATGAACAAATTACAGCTGGGCAATTGACAGAATTATAAACGCACCGCATGGTGGCACTAAAGTAGTGCTCCTCGTTGGCTACCCCAAGTGGAAGGTTGAGATGTAGCGTAGCAGCAAATTTCCCTTCGCAAAGATACCAAGGTTGAGAGTCAGTCTAGTAGGACTCCAACGACGACAAGAAGGTGGTAAAGTGAACAATGGCGTCGTTCACAACCGAGGGTTGCTTACTTTACCTGTACCTGCACACAGATACAAATAATCTTGCTCCCAACAAGTACAGAGGGGTTGTCAATCCCTTCGGGCTTGTCGTTTACAAAGGGTCAAACGCAAGAGATAGATAGTAGTGATAACTGCAACTAGAAAGTAAAACAAGAAGAAATTGAGGGTGTAAACAGTAATGAAATATGGACCGGGGTCCCATGAAGTTCACTAGTGATGTATCTCTCCCAAAAGACGATAAACAGCTATGCGAGGTGAACAAATTACAGCTGGACAATTGACATGATTAAAAACGCACCGCAATGCTAACTATGCTACAAAAGAAAGGAGGAGGCTCAAAAGCATGGGCAGTACGCAAAGATAAGTAGACCGAAATCCATCTGCATCTACTCACTAATCATCCACCTTGATATATCTATCCAGAACATCTCGCTAGTATTAAGTTGCGAGCCCCACCCAAAGTGTAAACCCAAAGCAACAAACAACTGCATTAAAACAACTTTGCGTGAAGTAAACAATCCTTGCACCCGCAAGTACAAGCACCGTAGTTTTCCCCCTTGTGGCAACATCACATCCCCTAGACTCATGTTTATGTCACTCAAGCTAGTCATTGGGGGGCATGAACCCACAATCATGCATAACACTCCCTCTTGGAGTTACTACCTACTACTTGGCCAAAGCAATAAAAAAAACGGAGAACATGCAAGAATTACTCAAGAACATAAATATAAAAGGAGAAGAACCAAATATATTACTCATCACAATCTGAACATAATCTCATAATCCATCAGATCCCAGCAAACTCAACATAGCAACAACAGAAGAATTACATATGTGCCTTCATCATGTAGGGCAGCTCAAAAGGTCTAATCAATGAAGAGCAAAGGGGGAGAGAAGACAACATATAGCTACTGATCATGGACCCATGGTCCAAGGTGGACTACTCACGGCTCATCCGGGAAGCGTCCATGGTGGTGGAGAAGCTCCCGGAGGTCAATCCTCCCTCCGGCAGGGTGCCGGGAAGAGGTCTTCTGGTGCTCCCAATCTTGGAAGCGCGGCGGCGGCGGAACAGAGGGGAGATCGTGAAAAAGGGTTATGTCCTCGGGTGTTTCTGGACGAGAGGTAAATATAGGCGAAGGGGGAAACTAGGGGGCACCAGGGGGTCCAGGCGGCCTCCCGGCGCGGCCTAGTGTCCCTGGTGCCCCCCTGGCCCCCCTTCGGGCATCTGGAAGCTTCCGTGATGCTGATTTTTTATATATTTTCCCAGAATTTTTCTGGCACTTTAAGTAATGGGAAAACCTAAAATAAAAAGACAACAGCAACTAGAAACTGGCACTGGGGTGCACTGAGTTAATATGTTAGTCCAAATATGATCAAAAGTGTATGAAAGTGTATCAAAAGTATAGCAATATCACCCAAAACATGCATGGAGCAAGCAGAAATTATAGATACGTTTGGGACGTATCAACATCCCCAAGCTTAATTCCTGCTCGTCCTCGAGTAGGTAAATGATAACAAGCATAATTTCTGTGATGACATGCTACCAACCATAAAAGAACTTTTAAGTAAAGAAATCAAGGCATGTAATTAAATTCAAGTCATAACAAGCAAGAGTCTATATTAGCATTGAAACAAGCAACATAAGAACATAAAGGTGCAAGAGCTCTCGTTGTCCGTGACTTGAATGTCTCCAAATGGTGTTTGCATGCAAGAAGTGGGAGATGAGATTACGAGAGAGAAAAAGCATACTATTTAATTTGGTTGAGAACTCAATCTACTAAAGTTTCACACTTGGTCTTCTTTGGAATCTTATCTTGACTCGTCCCCGGACCACTAGCCAGGTACAAGTCAAAATGATCCACTCCCTTTCGACTTTTTGAGCACTCATGCAATGGATGAGCGTAAGCAAGAAAGTTGACACTAAGGATGGCAAAGAGAAAAATGATGGAGGAGGAAGACAAAAAGGTGTGAAAGGTTCACATCAACGAGGACAATCATAGGCGAGAGAAAGCCAAATGATAGATATGATGTGAGGAGTAGGGATTGCTATGCAACAGATGCACATATGAGCTATGTAAAGCTCTCCAATGGAACTAGTGGGGGTGCATCCAACTTGCTTGCTTAAGAATGCCTAGAGCTCATTTGAGGAGGCTCATCATTGGAATATACATGCCAAGTTCTATAGTGTAACGGTCCCCACATAGCTGTATGCATGTATTATGCTCTCTATGGACTACAAGATATAAGAGGGAGTACGAGTGTGGATCTCTCAAAAGGAATAGTAGTGTGCCCCCTTCTCTCTTTTTATTTTATTTTTCTCTTTTTTCTAAATTTTTGTATTTTTTTGGTGGCCTCAATGGCTCTTTCTATATATCTCTCATTTTTTGTCCTCTTTGGGATCTTTTAATTTGTCCTCGTTGGGATATTTTCCTCACTTTAGGGGCAACACTCTATATATTACAAGAAGTATATGAGATCTTTCACACTTTACAAAAGTACTAAGCATAAAGAAGATGAAGCTATCGTGACGTATGCAAATGTATGCCTCTACCAGTGTAGCAAAAGCATGTATGACATGAAGATCAATTCATGAGAAGATGGATGTTGCATGGTAATATAACTAGGAAAGGCTATGGAAATTCCTTGATAGGTAGGTATGGTGGCTATTTTGAGGAAGGATATAAGGAGGTTTATGATGACAAAGCGTATCATGCCAAGGGTTTGGATGCACCGGCGAAGTATGCGCTAACTCTCGAGATAAAAAAAAGGGCAATGCATGGTACCGAAGAGGCTAGAAAAATATGGGTGGTGGAAGTGTCAACTTTTGAATACTTACGTTAGTCCGAAGAACTCATGCACTTATTATCGGTAACTCTCAATCTAATCAGGAGGTTCACAAAGAGAAGAGTACCCCGAGGAGGAGTGTATGTGGGTTTGGTTATCCTTGCGCATCCTCGACTCATGGTACGTGAGTGTACTCTAATATCCGAACCCTCCAAAGATTAGTGATCCATCTAGTAGTTAGAGTTCTCAACTAGTTTTTTTTGTAGTTTTTCGAAAATAAACACGGATTGCCCAAAATACTACACCTATCACTAATAGGCTAAAGCTCTTGACACCAAAAGTCCAAACTTTACTCAAAGCAATACCTCAAAACTATTGCAAGTTACTACTACAATTGAATAGCAACCTCAATTACCTACTTCAAGTCAAGACACACAACTCAGTGCAACATGCCAACTCTCTAAACAAGATAAACATGAAGACACAAGAGAGTTCCAGTAACACACTAAACAAAAAGCTCTTAAAAAGAAATAAACATGAAAACTAAGAGCTAAGCATGACAGTAGCTACGAAAAGATAAAGAACACACATAGCAGAGATAAGCATGAAAATCCTATGATGTGTTCTAGATTGAAGTGGAGCGTGTTTCTCTCCCACGCAAAGAAAGCTGGGTTCTAACTTGTTATGAACAACAAACAAATCTAAAGAAAACTAAAAAGTAAAGAGCAAGATACTCCAAGCATAGCACATAATGCATGAAGTGATAAAAATATAGTGGAATGAAGGACGAACTGATAATTGTTGATGGAGAAGGGGATGCACGGGGGCATCCCCAAGCTTAGATGCTTGAGTCTCCTTGGATATTTCTTGGGGGCGCATGGGGGTATCCCCAAGCTTGAGCGTTTGACACTCTCGGATCTTCTTTCATCTTCTTCCCCCACACACTTGAAAACTCCCTTCATACATAACTCGTCATAAGCTGATTAGAGAGGTTAGTACCCATAATAAAATAATTTTCCTCTACTGGAAATAAAGATATTCTAGAAGAGCTACTGTTTCTCAAGATTTACAAAAAGTTTTTGCAAGGGAAAAGCTAGCGCAAGACTTGCAAAACTGGGAAAACGCAAAACAGGGCATAATCTGTGAAAAACAGACCAACTGGTAGTAAATAATATTTTTGGGGTACTTCTGCAACTCAAATAAAAAAACTCAGAACAGATGCACGAAAGCTAATTGTATAGAGCACGTTGTCAAAACAAATCAGATCAAAAATATGATCTGGTGATTTTAGCCGAATTTTTCCGTCAAGGGACATAATCTGTTTTCTGGACAACATGTCATAAATTTTGAACTTTCTTGCAATCAGAGGATAAACTTGGCACAGAGCTTGAAAATAAAGACACAATGATGTTTCTACAGTATTAAAAATCATCAAGACCACTAAAAACAGAAGGAAAAACATCTCGGGTTGCCACCCAACAAGCGCTTTCTTTTACGCCTTTGAGCTAGGCACGAAGCAAAATAAATCAAGTTTTATCAAGTGTAAGGGAATAGCTAGCCCGTGTAACAGACTCAAAAGGTAACTTAATCTTCTTTCTAGGGAAGTGTTCCATACCCTTCTTGAGAGGGAACTGGAATTTTATATTCCCCTCTTTCATATCAATGACAGCACCAACGGTGCGAAGAAAAGGACGTCCCAAAATAATTGGACATGAGGGTTCACACTCAATGTCCATAGTAGTAAAATCAACGGGAACATAATTATCATTAATAATAATAAGAACATCGTCAATCTTCCCCAAAGGTTTCTTTACGGAAGAATCAACAAGATGAACACCAAATTAACAAGGATCAAAAGGTTTCAATTCAAACATATCATACATTCTTTTGGGCATAACAGAGGTACTAGCTCCAACATCACATAAAGCATAGCAAGAGAAGTTATTCAATTTAATTTTGATCATAGGATCCCAACCATCTTCTAGCTTTCTAGGTGTGGAGGCTTGTAACCTAAGCTTCTCCTCCCTAGATTTAAGGAGAGCATTGGTGATATGCTCCATGAAGGCAAGATTTTGTGTGCTAGTGTGGGGGTCTCTAGACGTTTTGTGTAGTAAACTAATTACTTCAGAAAGGGTGCAACTATCAAAATCAAGGTCACTATTATCAAGTAAGGTGGTGCTAGGTGGCTTCTCGCCCCCCTTCGTTGGTTACCCCAAGTGGAAGGTTGAGATGTAGTGCAGCAGCAGTTTTCCCTCGGTGAAGATACCAAGGTTTGTCTCCAGCAGGACTCCAGAGATGATAAGTAGGTGCCAGCGGCGCAACTGACGCGGACCTGCACACAGACACAGATAACTTTGTTCCCAACGAAGTTCAGAGAGGTTGTCAATCTCTCCGGTCTTGTTGTTCACAAGGATAAAATGCAAGAGATAATGATAGCAAGTAAAAGTAGTAAAATAAATAAAGCGTGGAAACAGTAATGAGGATATGGACCGGGATACGTGATGTTCGCTAGTGATGTCTCTCTCCCAAAAGACGATAAAATTTCTATGCGAGGTAAACAAATTACAGAAAGGCAGTTGACAGGATTATGAACGCACCGCAATGCTAACTATGCTACAAAAGAAAGGACGAGGTTCAAAAGCACGGGCAGTACGCCAAAATAAGTAGACCGAAATCCATCTGCATCTACTACTAATCATCCACCTTGAGATATCTATCCAGAACATCTCGCTGGTATTAAGTTGCGAGCCCCACCCAAAGTATAAACCCAAAGCAATAGAGAACTGCAATAAAAAGAACTTTGCGTAAAGTAAACAATCCTTGTGACCGTGGTCACAAGCACCGTTGTTTTCCCCCTTGTGGCAACAGCACACCCCCTAGACTCATTTTCTGTCACTCAAGCATGTCATCGGGGGGGGGGGGCATGAACCCACAATCTAGCACAACGCTCCCTCTTGGAGTCACTACCTACTACTTGGCCAAAGCAATAAACAGCAACGGAGAACATGCAATAATTACTTAGGAACAAAAATATAAGAGATAAAAACCAAATATATTACTCTATCACAATCTGAACATCATCTCATAATCCATCAGATCCTATCAAACTCAACATAGCAATAGCAGAAATATTACAAAGGTGCGTCGATCATGTAGGGCAGCTCACGAGGTCTAAACAATGAAGATCAAAGAGGGGAGGAGAACATCACATAGCTACTGATCACGGACCCATGGTCCAAGGAAAACTACTCACGAGACATCCGGGGAGCATCCATGGGGGAGAGGAGACTCCCGGAGGTCAATCCTCCCTCCGGCAGGGTGCCGAGAAGAGGTCTTCTGGTGCTCCCAATCTTCGGAAGCGCGGCGGCGGCGGAACAGAGGCGAGTTCGCAGAATAGGGTTTTGCTCCTGGAGTTTTCCCGTGACGGAGAATAAATAGGCGAAGGGGGGCAGCCAGAGGTGGACCAGAGGCCCCAGGGCCCCCCTGGTGCGGCCAGGGGTGGGGCCGCGCCGGGTGGCCGCCTGGGCCCTGGTACGTCCAAAACGTATCTATAATTCTGCTTGCTCCATGCATGTTTTGGGTGATATTGCTATGATCTAGATACACTTTCATACACTTTTGATCATATTTGGACTAACCTATTAACTCAGTGCACCCCAGTGCCAGTTCCTGTTTTCTGCTGTTTTTCTATTTCAGTTTTCCCCCATATAAAAAGTGCCAGAAAAATTCGGGAAAATTCAGATAAAAAATCAGCGTGACGGAAGCTTCGAAAGAGCCCGGGAGGGGCCAGAGGGGAGCCAGGGGGGCCCAGGCGGCCACCCGGCGCGGCCCCACCCCTGGCCGCGCCAGGGGGCGCTTGGGGCCCCTAGCCCACCTCTGGCTGCCCCCTTTCGCCTATTTATCCCCCGTCACGGGAAAACCCCAAAAAGAGAACTCGCCTCTGTTCCGGCGCCTCCGCGCTTCCGAAGATCGGGAGCACAAGAAGACCTCTTCCCGGCACCCTGCCGGAGGGAGGATTGACCTCCGGGAGTCTCCTCTCCACCATGGATGCTCCCCGGATGTCTTGTGCGTAGTTTTCCTTGGACCATGGGTCCGTGATCAGTAGCTATGTGATGTTCTCCTCCCCTCTTTGATCTTCATTGTTTAGACCTCGTGAGCTGCCCTACATCATCGAGGCACCTTTGTAATATTTCTGCAATTTCTATGTTGAGTTTGATCGGATCTGATGGATTATGAGATTATGTTCAGATTGTGATAGAGTAATATATTTGGTTTCTATCTTTTATATTTTTGTTCCTAAGTAATTCTTGCATGTTCTCCGTTGCTGTTTATTGCTTTGGCCAAGTAGTAGGTAGTGACTCCAAGAGGGAGCGTTGTGCTAGATTGTGGGTTCATGCCTCCCCGATGACATGCTTGAGTGACAGAAACATGAGTCTAGGGGGTGTACTGTTGCCACAAGGGGGAAAACAACGGTGCTTGTGACCACGGTCACAAGGATTGTTTACTTTACGCAAAGTTCTTTTATTGCAGTTGTCTGTTGCTTTGGGTTTACACTTTGGGTGGGGCTCGCAACTTAATACCAGCGAGATGTTCTGGATAGATATCTCAAGGTGGATGATTAGTAGTAGATGCAGATGGATTTCGGTCTACTTATTTTGGTGTACTGCCCGTGCTTTTGAACCTCTTCCTTTCTTTTGTAGCATAGTTAGTATTGCGGTGCGTTCATAATCCTGTCAATTGCCTTTCTGTAATTTGTTTACCTCGCATAGCAGTTTTATCGTCTTTTGGGAGAGAGACATCACTAGCGAACGTCACGTATCCCGGTCCATATCCTCATTACTGTTTCCAAGCTATCTTTACTTTTCTACTTTTACTTGCTATCATTATCACTTGTGTTTTACCCTTTGTGAACAACAAGACCGGAGAGATTGACAACCTCTCTGAACTTCGTTGGGAACAAAGTTATCTGTGTCTGTGTGCAGGTCCACGCCAGTCGCGCCGCTGACACCTACTTATCATATCCGGAGTCCTAAGGGAGACAAACCTTGGTATCTTCACCGAGGGAAACTCGCTGCTACACTGCATCACGCCTTCCACTTGGGGCTCACCAACGAAGGGCGGGAAGCCGCTTAGCAAGAGAATTTCTGGCGCCGTTGCCGGGGACTCCGAGTGCTAAGATAGGGGAGTTGCACACTACCCTTTACCTTTGTTTTTAGTCTTGTTAGTTTATCTTTCAGTTTTTACCTTTGTGTCTTTTATCAAAATTTACAAAAAAAAATTATTTATCTTGCTAGTTGTCATTATGTTTGGCCCTTTTGCCTTTGTTGAGACAGAGGTTCTCACCTTTAAACAAAAAGGTGGTGAAAGTTTAAAAGATGCTTGGTATAGAATTAATGATTCTCAAAAAAAAGCCACCAAGAAGCAATCCACTACTATCCTGCTTAGAATTTTTTATGTGGGGATTACTCCTTGGAATAGGTTCATATTAGATACTGCTATCAATGGGAATTTTCTAGAAGCCCCGACTTGGGAGTCTCTTAATGTTATTGAAAATCTTGTTGGAAATTTCCCTATTGCTAGCATACAAGAAGATATAACTCTAGCTCGCATTATGGAGAAACTTGAAAAGACAGAGTTAGAAATACCAAGTATAACTAGGATAAATGAGTTGGATTGCAAGATTCAAGGGAATTTGAATAGGCTTAATAGCTCCATGCTTAAAATTATTAAAACTTTGGAGGTCATCAAATCCCGTGATACGGATCTTTCTAGGATAGATAAGATTGAGGAAATCATTAATACTCTAGGAACTACTTTCTCCTCAATCAAACCATAAAAGGTAGAGACTTAGGCAAGAAGGGAACCTAAGTTCAATTATGTCCCTAAGGTTCCCCGACCTAAAAATAAACCACCTATTGCCAAAGAAGTTGAAACCGTGAAAACTTTGGAAGAAATACCTCTCTTTGATAATTTTATAAATGAATCTTCCATTGATTTTCCGCCTTTTGGTTTTCTCCCTAGAAGTATCTTCATTAGGCCTTTATTTGAAAGACCTTTTAAGACTAGTTGTACAATTGAATAGCTTTTTGATGATCTTGATAATGATTCGATTGCTACAACTTGATCTTTTTGCATCATGCCTAGCTAATGGCTTTAAAGAAGCGCTTTCGGGAGGCAGCCCACAACGAATTTAGGTTTTTCTTTTAGCTTTTGTTGTGTCTTGATGATTGTTACTACTGTAGCAACATCATTGTATCTTTATTTTTCAACTTTGTGCCAAGTTATAGCCTCCTACGGCAAGGGAAGTAAAAGTTGTGACATGCTGTCCAGAAAACAGATTCTGTCCTCGTGACCAGAAAAATTCCAGAAAAATCCCAGTTCAAATTTTCGATCTGAACTTTTTACACAGTATGATCTATACAATTACGAAACTTCCGTATGTTCTGAGTTTTGTGATTTGAGTTGCAGAAGTGCCCCTAAAAAATTCTTTACTATCTGCTATTCTGTTTTTCACAGATTCTGCCACGTTTTGTCTCTCCTAACTTTTGCAAACCTTAAGCTTGCTTTTTATTTGCAAAAACTTTTTGGTACTCTTGAGAAACAGTAGCTCTTCAAGAATATCTTTATATCCAGTGGAGAAAAATTATTTATTTAAGGGTACTAACCTCTCTAATCAGCTTATGATGAGTTATGTATGAAGGGAGTTTTCAAGTGTGCGATGGAAGATGATGGAAGAAGATCCAGGAGTGTCAAGCGCTCAAGCTTGGGGATGCCCCCATGCATCCCCAACAAATATTCAAGAAGACTCAAGCGTCTAAGCTTGGGGATGCCCGCGTGCATCCCTTCTCCATCAACAAATCATCAGTTCGTCCTTCGTCTCACTATATTTTTATCACTTCATGTGTTATGTGCTATGCTTGGAGCGTCTCGCTCTTAGGTTTTGTTTTTAGTTTTCTTTAGCTTTGCTTGCCGTTCATAACAAGTTAGATCCTTTCTTACTTTGTGTTAGAGAGAAACACGCTTCACTTTCAAAATCTAGAACACATCATAGGATTCTTCATGTCTATCCTCTTGCTGTTGTGTGTTCTTTATCTTTTCATAGCTATTGCCATGTTTAGTTTTAGTCTTAGTTTGTCTTTAGCAAGAGCCTTGGCTTTTGTTTAGTTTGTTGCTGGAACTCTTTTTAGTTTTCATGTTTATCTTGTTAAAGAGAGTTGGTTGTTGCACTGAGTTGTGTTTTGTCTTGAAAGTAGGTGATTGAGGTTGCTATTTAATTTTAGTAGTAGCTTGCAATAGTTTTGAGGTATTGTTATGAGTAATGTTTGGACTTTTGGTGTCAAGAGCTCTAGCCTATTAGTGATAGGTGGCGTATTTTGGGCAATCCGTGTTTGTTTTCAAAACCTACAAAACTAGTTGAGAACTCTAGCTACTAGATGGATCACTACTCTTCTGAGGGGTCGAATATTAGAGTACACTCACGTACCATGAGTCGAGGATGCGCAAGGATAACCAAACCCCCATACACTCCTCCTCGGGGTACTTGTCTCTTTGTGAACCTCCTTATTAGATTGAGAGTTACCGATAATAAGTGCATGAGTTCTTCGGACTAATGTAAGTATTGAGAGTTGACACTTCCACCTTCCCATATTTTGCTAGCCTTTCTTGTGCCGTGCATTGCCTTCTTCTCACTCCGAGAGTTCGTGTCCACCTTCGCCGGTACATCCAAACCCTTGGCATGATACGCTCTGTCATCATAAGCCTCCCTTTATCTTTCCTCAAAACAGCCACCATACCTAGATATCAAGGCATCTCCATAGCCTTTCCGAGTTACATTGCCATGCAACTTCCACCTCTTCATGACTTGATCTTCATGTCATACATGTTCCTGCTACACTGGCAGAAGCATACATTGCATACATCATGTTAGTTACATCTTCTTTATGATTTTGAGTACCTTGTAAAGTGTGAAAGATCTCCTTTACCTTCTTGTAAAATAGAGTGTTGCCCTTAAGTGAGGAAAAGATCCCGAAGTGGACACATTAAAAGATCCCAAAGAGGACAAATGAGAGTTAAATAGAAAGAGCCATTGAGGCCACAAAAAAATACAAAAAAATAGAAAAAAGAGAAAAAGAAATAAAAAGAGAGAAAGGGGCAACACTACTATCCTTTTTAGAGATCCACACTAGTACTTCCTCTATATCCTTGTACTCCATAGAGATGATCTTTATGCATATAGTTTGGAGAGCTTCCTAGCTCGTATGTACACCCGTTGCATGGAAATCCCTACTCCTCACATCATATCTATCATTTGGCATCTCTTGCCTATGATTGTCCTCATTGACGTGAGCCTTTCTCATCCTTATTGTCTTCCTCCTCCACCATATTTCTCTCTTTGCCATCCTAAGTGTCAACTTTTGTGCTTACGCTCATCCGTTGCATGAGTGCTCAAAATATCGAAAAGGAGTGGATCAAATTGACTTGTACCTGACTAGTGGTCTGGGCACGAGTCAAGATAAGATTCCAAAGAAGACCAAGTGTGACACTTTAGTAGATTGAGTTCTCAACAAAATACTTTTTCTCGTATTCCCTATCCCCTTTCTTGCACGCAAACACCATTTGGAGACATTCGAGTCACGAATAGCGAGAGCTCTTGCACCTTTTGTTCTTTTGTTACTTGTTTCAATGCTAATATAGACTCTTGCATGTTATGACTTGAATTGAATCTCTAACCTTGCTTGCTTTACTTTTCAAAGTTCTATTATGGTTGCTAGCATGTCACCACAGAAATTATGCTTGTTATCATTTACCTACTCGAGGACGAGAAGGAATTAAGCTTGGGGATGTTGATACGTCCAAAACGTATCTATAATGTCTGCTTGCTCCATGCATGTTTTGGGTGATATTGCTATGATCTAGATACACTTTCATACACTTTTGATCATATTTGGACTAACCTATTAACTCAGTGCACCCCAGTGCCAGTTCCTGTTTTCTGCTGTTTTTCTATTTCAGTTTTCCCCCATATAAAAAGTGCCAGAAAAATTCGGGAAAATTCAGATAAAAAATCAGCATGACGGAAGCTTCGAGATGAGCCCGGGAGGGGCCAGAGGGGATCCAGGGGGGCCCAGACGGCCACCCGGTGCGGCCCCACCCCTGGCCGCGCCAGGGGGGCGCCTGGGGCCCCTGGCCCACCTCTGGCTGCCCCCTTTCGCCTATTTACCCCCCTTCATGGGAAAATCCCAAAAAGATAACCCTATTCCGCGAACTAGCCTCTGTTCCGCCGCCGCCGCGCTTCCGAAGATCGGGAGCACCAGAAGACCTGTTCCCGGCACCCTGCTTAGCAGGCCCCCTGGCTCCCCTCTGGCCCCTCTCGGGCTCTTCTCGAAGCTTCCGTCACGCTGATTTTTTATCTAAATTTTCCCGAATTTTTCTGGAACTTTTTATATGGGGGAAAACTGAAATAGAAAAACAGCAGAAAACAGGAACTGGCAATGGGGTGCACTGAGTTAATAGGTTAGTCCAAATATGATCAAAAGTGTATGAAAGTGTATCTAGATCATAGCAATATCACACAAAACATGCATGGAGCAAGCAGAAATTATAGATATGTTTTGGACGTATCAACATCCCCAAGCTTAATTCCTGCTCGTCCTCGAGTAGGTAAATGATAACAGCATAATTTCTGTGGTGACATGCTAGCAACCATAAAAGAACTTTGAGAAGTAAAGCAATCAAGGTTAGAGATTCAATTCAAGTCATAACATGCAAGAGTCTATATTAGTATTGAAACAAGTAACAAAAGAACATTAGGTGCAAGAGCTCTCGCTGTCCGTGACTCGAATGTCTCCAAATGGTGTTTGCGTGCAAGAAGGGGGATAGGGAATACGAGAAAATGGTATTTTTTTGAGAACTCAATCTACTAATGTTTCACACTTGGTCTTCTTTGGAATCTTATCTTGACTCGTCCCCAGACCACTAGCCAGGTACAAGTCAATTTGATCCACTCCTTTTCGATATTTTGAGCACTCATGCAATGGATGAGCGTAAGCAAGAGAGTTGAAACTTAGGATGGCAAAGAGAGAAATATGGTGGAGGAGGAAGACAAAAAAGGGTGAGAAAGGCTCACATCAATGAGGACAGTCATAGGCAAGAGATGCCAAATGATAGATATGATGTGAGGAGTAGGGATTGCCATGCAACGGATGCACATACGAGCTAAGAAGCTCTCCAAACTATATGCATAAAGATCATCTCTATGGAGTACAAGGATATAAAGGGAGTACTAGTGTGGATCTCTCAAAAGGATGGTAGTGTTGCCCCTTTCTCTCTTTTTATTTTTTTTCTCTTTTTCTTTTCTTTTGTATTTTTTGGTGGCCTCAATGGCTCTTTCTATTTAACTCTCATTTGTCCTCTTTGGGATCTTTTAATGTGTCCACTTTGGGATCTTTTCCTCACTTAAGGGCAACCCTCTATTTTACAAGAAGGTAAAGGAGATCTTTCACACTTTACAAGGTACTCAAAATCATAAAGAAGATGTAACTAACATGATGTATGCAATGTATGTCGTTGCCAGTGTAGCAGGAACATGTATGACATGAAGATCAAGTCATGAAGAGGTGGAAGTTGCATGGCAATGTAACTCGGAAAGGCTATGGAAATGCCTTGATAGGTAGGTATGGTGGCTGTTTTGAGGAAAGATAAAGGGAGGCTTATGATGACAGAGCGTATCATGCCAAGGGTTTGGATATACCGGCGAAGGTGGACACCAACTCTCGGAGTGAGAAGAAGGCAATGCACGGCACAGGAGAGGCTAGCAAAATATGGGAAGGTGGAAGTGTCAACTTTCAATACTTACATTAGTCCGAAGAACTCATGCACTTATTATCGGTAACTCTCAATCTAATGAGGAGGTTCACAAAGAGACAAGTACCCCGAGGAGGAGTGTATGGGGGTTTGGTTATCCTTGCGCATCCTCGACTCATAGTACGTGAGTGTACTCTAATATTCGACCCCTCAGAAGAGTAGTGATCCATCTAGTAGCTAGAGTTCTCAACTAGTTTGTAGGTTTTCAAAATACACACGGATTGCCCAAAATACGACACCTATCACTAATAGGCAAGAGCTCTTGACACCAAAAGTCCAAACATTACTCACAACAATACCTCAAAACTATTGCAAGTTACTACTAAAATTAAATAGCAACCTCAACTACCTACTTTCAAGACAAGACACAACTCAGTGCAACAACCAACTCTCTTTAACAAGATAAACATGAAAACTAAAAAGAGTTCCAGCAACAAACTAAACAAAAGCCAAGGCTCTTGCTAAAGACAAACTAAGACTAAAACTAAACATGGAAGTAGCTATGAAAAGATAAAGAACACACAACAACAAAAAGATAAGCAGGAAATATCCTATGATGTGTTCTAAATTTTGAAAGTGGAGCGTGTTTCTCTCCCACACAAAGTAAGAAAGGATCTAACTTGTTATGAACAGCAAGCAAAGCTAAAGAAAACTAAAAACAAAACCTAAGAGCGAGATGCTCCAAGCATAGCACATAACGCATGAAGTGATAAAAATATAGTGAGACGAAGGACGAACTGATGATTGTTGATGGAGAAGGGGATGCACGGGGGCATCCCCAAGCTTAGACGCTTGAGTCTCCTTGAATATTTATTGGGGATGCATGGGGGCATCCCCACGCTTGAGCACTTGACACTCCTGGATCTTCTTTCATCATCTTCCATCGCACACTTGAAAACTCTCTTCATACATAACTCATCATAAGCTGATTAGCGAGGTTAGTACCCTTAATAAATAATTTCCGCTCAAAAATATGAACTGGGATTTTTCTGGAATTTTTCTGGTCACGAGGACAGAATCTGCTTTCTGGACAGCATGTCACAACTTTTACTTCCATTGCCGTAAGAGGCTATAACTTGGCACAAAGTTGAAAAATAAAGATACAATGATGTTGCTACAGAAGTAACAATCATCAAGACACAACAAAAGCAAAAAGAAAAACCTAAATTCGTTGCGGGCTGCCTCCCGAAAGCGCTTCTTTAAAGCCATTAGCTAGGCATGATGCAAAAATAAGAATCAAGTTTTATCAAGAGAAAGAGAACAACTAGCCCGTGTAACGGACTCAAAAGGTAACTTGATTTTCTTTCTAGGGAAGTGTACCATCCCCTTTTTGAATGGAAATTGGAATTTTATATTCCCCTCTTTCATGTCAATAACCGCACCAACGGTGCGAAGAAAAGGACGTCCCAAAATAATTGGACATAAAGGTTCACACTCTATATCCATAACAATAAAATCAACGGGAACATAGTTGTCATTGACAATGATAAGAACATCGTTGATCTTCCCCAAAGGTTTCTTTACGGAAGAATCAACATGACGAACACCAAAAGAACAAGGCTCAAGAGGCTTCAATTCAAACATATCAAATATTCTTTTGGGCATAACAGAGGTACTAGCTCCAACATCACATAAAGCATAGCAAGAGAAGTTATTCAATTTAATTTTGATCATAGGATCCCAACCATCATCTAGCTTCCTAGGTATGGAGGCTTCTACTCTAAGCTTCTCCTCCCTAGCTTTGATGAGAGCATTTGTGATATGCTCCGTGAAGGCAAGATTAAGTGTGCTAGTGTGGGGGTCTCTAGACATTTTGTGTAGCAAACTGATAACTTCTGAGAGGGTGCAACTATCAAAATCAATATCACTACTATCAAAGGTGGTAGTAGTGTCATCTAGGCTCACTTGTTTGAAACCCTCTATGTTCATAGGAGTTTCTTTCTCTACGGTTGAGGTATTAGCATCACCATTAATAGGTCCAATGGGACTAGGAGTGCATTGGGTGCTAATAGTTTGGGTGTCCTCAACAATTTGGATAGTGGCAACTGTGTGGTGTGTAGGAAGGCTCTTAATTCTATCCTCTTCCTCTTTTTCTCTAGCCCATCTTTCTTTGAGTTTAGCCATCATCCTAATATTTTCATTGATTTGTAACTGGATAGCATTAATAGGAGTGGCCTTATTCTCCTCAAGGGGAGAGGTTCTAATTTTAAGCATCTCAATATCAAGGGCTAAGCTTTCTACCTTCAAAGAGAGATTATCTATTTTAGCTAATTTCTCTTCTACATTTTTGTTGAAGGCTTTTTGGGTAGTGATAAAGTCTCTAAACATGCTTTCTAATTCAGAAGAGGGGTTCTTGTTGCTAGGGTAAGTGTTGTTGTTCCCATAGTTGGATGGAAACGGTCTAGGATTGCTAGCAAAATTTCCCCTATAAGCATTGTTGTTGAAGTTGTTTCTAGCAATAAAGTTCACATCTACTTGTTCTTGAGCAGCCAAAGAATTTAAAGGAACATCATGAGGATCAATAGAGGGTTGCTTGGTAAGTAGAGACATAATCAAGTCAACTTTTTCATTGAGGGAGGTAATTTCCTCGACAAAATTTACCTTCCTACCTGTTGGAGCGCGATCGGTGTGCCATTGGGAATAATTGGTCATCATTTCATCGAGAAGCTTCGTGGCAGCACCAAGTGTAGTTGACATAAAGGTTCCTCCCGCGGCCGAATCTAACAGGTTCCGCGAGGTAAAGTTCAAGCCTGCATAAAAAGTCTGGATAACCATCCAAGTAGTCAAACCATGTGTAGGGCATTTCTTAACAAGAGATTTCATTCGTTCCCAAGCTTGGGCAACGTGTTCATTATCCAATTGCTTAAAATTCATAATATTACTCCTCAATTGGATAATCTTCGCAGGAGGGTAGTACTTCCCTATAAAAGCATCTTTGCACTTATCCCAAGAATCTATGCTATTTCTAGGCAAAGATTGAAACCAGATTTTAGCATCTCCCCTTAAAGAGAAAGGAAAGAGCTTGAGCTTAACAACATCACCTTCTACTTATTTATACTTTTGCATATCACATAATTGAACAAAATTATTCAAGTGTAAAGCAGCATCATCTCCAGCACCAGAGAATTGATCTCTCATAACAAGGTTTAGCAAAGCAGGTTTAATTTCATAAGAGGTAGCTGAAGTGGCAAGTGTGGCAATGGGGCTGCAGATAAAGTCTTGGTTGTTGTGACTAGTGAAGTCACACAACTTGGTGTTTTCAGTGGAACCCATAATAGCAGCAAGTGTGGCAGATTTTTTAGTAGTTTTTGATAAAAGACACAAAGATAAAAACTGAAAGATAAACTAACAAGACTAAAAAACAAAGGTAAAGGGTAGTGTGCAACTCCCCTATCTTAGCACTTGGAGACCTCGACAACGGCGCCAGAAAACTTTTTGCTAGGTGGCTTCTCGCCCCCTTTCGTTGGTTACCCCAAGTGGAAGGTTGAGATGTAGTGCAGCAGCAGTTTTCCCTCGATGAAGAGACCAAGGTTTGTCTCCAGCAGGACTCCAGAGATGATAAGTAGGTGCCAGCGGCGCAACTGACGCGGACCTGCACACAGACACAGATAACTTTGTTCCCAACGAAGTTCAGAGAGGTTGTCAATCTCTCCGGTCTTGTTGTTCACAAGGATAAAATGCAAGGGATAATGATAGCAAGTAAAAACAGTAAAATAAATAAAGCGTGGAAACAGTAATGAGGATATGGACCGGGATACGTGATGTTCGCTAGTGATGTCTCTCTCCCAAAAGACGATAAAATTTCTATGCGAGGTAAACAAATTACAGAAAGGCAATTGACAGGATTATGAACGCACCGCAATGCTAACTATGCTACAAAAGAAAGGACGAGGTTCAAAAGCACATGCAGTACGCCAAAATAAGTAGACCGAAATCCATCTGCATCTACTACTATTCATCCACCTTGAGATATCTATCCAGAACATCTCGCTGGTATTAAGTTGCGAGCCCCACCCAAAGTGTAAACCCAAAGCAACAGACAACTGCAATAAAAAGAACTTTGCGTAAAGTAAACAATCCTTGTGACCGCGGTCACAAGCACCATTGTTTTCCCCCTTGTGGCAACAACACACCCCCTAGACTCATGTTTCTGTCACTCAAGCATGTCATCGGGGGGGGGGGGCATGAACCCACAATCTAGCACAACGCTCCCTCTTGGAGTCACTACCTACTACTTGGCCAAAGCAATAAACAGCAACGGAGAACATGCAAGAATTACTTAGGAACAAAAATATAAGAGATAAAAACCAAATATATTACTCTATCACAATCTGAACATAATCTCATAATCCATCAGATCCTATCAAACTCAACATAGCAATAGCAGAAATATTACAAAGGTGCCTCGATCATGTAGGGCAGCTCACAAGGTCTAAACAATGAAGATCAAAGAGGGGAGGAGAACATCACATAGCTACTGATCACGGACCCATGGTCCAAGGAAAACTACTCACGAGACATCCGGGGAGCATCCATGGTGGAGAGGAGACTCCCGGAGGTCAAACCTCCCTCCGGCAGGGTGCCGGGAAGAGGTCTTCTGGTGCTCCCGATCTTCGGAAGCGCGGCGGCGGTGGAACAGTGGAGAGTTCGCGGAATAGGGTTCTGCTTCTGGATTTTCCCGTGACGGAGAATAAATAGGCGAAGGGGGCAACTAGAGGTGGACCAGGGGCCCCAGGCGCCCCCTGGCGCGGCCAGGGGTGGGGCCGCGCCGGGTGGCCGCCTGGCCCCCCTGGCTCCCCTCTGGCCCCTCCCGGGCTCTTCTCGAAGCTTCCGTCATGCTGATTTTTTATCTGAATTTTCCTGAATTTTTCTGGCACTTTTGATATGGGGGGAAACTAAAATAGAAAAATAGCAGAAAACAGGAACTGGCACTGGGGTGCACTGAGTTAATAGGTTAGTCCAAATATGATAAAAAGTGTATGAAAGTGTATCTAGATCATAGCAATATCACACAAAAAATGCATGCAGCAAGCAGAAATTATAGATACGTTTTGGACGTATCAGGTGGTAGTGATGTCATTTAGGCTTAATTTTTTGGAAGCCTCTATGTTCATATGAGTTTCTTCTTCTATGGTTGAGGTAATAGCATCACAATTAATAGGTCCAATGGGACTAGGGGTGTGTTGGGTTCTAAGAGTTTGGATATCCTCAACAACTTGGATAGTAGAAATGGTATGATGTTTAGGAAGGCTCTTAATTCTATCTTCTTCCTCCTTTTCTCTAACCCATCTATCTTTAAGTTTGGCCAACATCCTAATGTTTTCATTGATTTGCACTTGAATAGCATTCATAGGAGTGGTCTTCCTCTCCTCGAGGGGAGAAGTTCTAATTTTAAGCAATTCTACCTCATGGGCTAAGTTGTCTACCTTAAATGTGAGACTATCTAATTTGTCTAATTTCTCTTCTACACTCTTGTTGAAGGATTTTTGTGTAGTGATAAAGTCCTTAAGCATGCTCTCTAATTCATAAGTGGAGTTCTTGGTTCTAGGATAAGTGTTGTTGTTCCCATAATTTTTGGATGGGAACGGTCTAGGGTTTCTACCAAAGTTACTCCTATCGGGATTGTCGTTGAAGTTGTTTCTAGAGATAAAGTTCACATCTAATTGTTCTTGAGCAACCAAGGAATTTAAAGGAACATAATGAGGATCGATAGGAGTTTTCTTGTTAATTAAAGACATGATCAAGTCAACTTTTTCATTTAGGGAGGAGATCTCCTCGACAGAGTTTACCTTCCTACCTGTTGGTGCTCTTTCGGTGTGTGATCGCGTGGAAGTGGTAATGGCTTCTCGCCCTTCATTGGTTACCCCAAGTGGAAGGTGAGATGTAGGATAGCAGCAAATTTCCCCTATGTAGAGGATAGGGTTTGTCTCCCGTAGGACTCCGACGATGATAAGTAGGTGTCAGCGGCGCACCTGACGCGGACCAGCACACAACACAATTAACTTTGCTCCCAACGAAGTTCAGAGAGGTTGTCAATCTCTCCGGTCTTGTTGTTTACAAAGGATCAAACACAAGGGATAATGATAATGATAGCAACTGAAAGTAAATGCGAGAAAATAAATGAGCTTATAAACAGTGATGAGAATATGGACCGGGGTCCCGTGATGTTCACTAGTGATGTCTCTCTCCCAAAAGACGATGAAACTGCTATGCGAGGTAAAACAAATTACATATGGGCAATTGACAGGATTATAAACGCACCACAATGCTAATTATGCTACAAAAGAAAGGAAGAGGCTCAAAAGCATGGGCAGTACGCCAAAATAAGTAGAACGAAATCCATCTGCATCTACTACTAATCATCCACCTTGAGATATCTATCCAGAACATCTTGCTGGTATTAAGTTGCGAGCCCCACCCAAAGTGTAAACCCAAAGCAACAGATAACTGCATTAAAAAGAACTTTGCGTAAAGTAAACAATCCTTGCAACCGCGGTTACAAGCACCGTTGTTTCCCCCTTGTGGCCATAGCACATCCCCTAGACTCATGTTTCTGTCACTCAAGAGTGTCATCAGGGGGCATGTACCCATAATCGAGCATAACGTTCCCTCTTGGAGTTACTACCTACCACTTGGCTAAAGCAATAATCAGCAACGGAGAACATGCAAGAATTACTTAGGAACAAAAATATAAGAGATAAAAACCAAATATATTACTCTATCACGATCTAAACATAATCTCAGAATCCATCAGATCCCATCAAACTCAGCATAGCAACAGAAGAAGAATTATATATGTGCCTCGATCATGTAGGGCAGCTCACGAGGTCTAAACCATGAAGAACAAAGTGGGGAGGAGAACATCACATGGCTACTGATCACGGACTCATGGTCCAAGGTAGACTACTCACGGCACATCTGGGAAGCGTCCATGGTGGAGGAGAAGCTCCTGGAGGTCGATCCTCCCTCCGGCAGGGTGCCGGGAAGGGTCCTGATGGTGCTCCGGATGTTGGAAGCACTGCGGCGGCGGAACAGAGGCGAGATCGCGAAATAGGGTTCTGTCTTCGGAAGTTTCCCGTGGCGGAGAATAAATAGGCGAAGGGGGCAGCCAGGGGGCCCACCAAGGGTCCAGGCGCCCCCCTGGCGCGGCCAGGACCCTGGCCGTGCCAGGTGGCCGCCTGGGCACCTGGTGGTGCCCCCGGCCCTCCTTCGGGGATCTGGAAGCTTCCGACACGCTGTTTTTTATCTGATTTTCCCGGATTTTTGGAGCACTTTTTATATGGGGAAAACTGAAATAGAAAAACAACAAAAAATAGGAACTAGCACTGGGGTGCACTGAGTTAGTATGTTAGTCCAAATATGATAAAAAATGTATGAAAGTGTATCTAGATCATAGCAATATCACACAAAACATGCATGGAGCTGATACGTCCAAAACGTATCTATAATTTCTGCTTGCTCCATGCATGTTTTGTGTGATATTGCTATGATCTAGATACACTTTCATACACTTTTGATCATATTTGGACTAACCTATTAACTCAGTGCACCCCAGTGCCAGTTCCTGTTTTCTGCTGTTTTTTTATATTTCAGTTTTCCCCCATATAAAAAGTTCCAGAAAAATTCGGGAAAATTCAGATAAAAATCAGCGTGACAGAAGCTTCGAGAAGAGCCCGGGAGGGGCCAGAGGGGAGCCAGGGGGGCCCAGGCGGCCACCCGGCGCGGCCCCACCCCTGGCCGCGCCAGGGGGCGCCTGGGGCCCCTGGTCCACCTCTGGCTGCCCCCCTTCGCCTATTTATTCTCCGTCACGGGAAAACTCCAGAAGCAGAACCCTATTCCGCGAACTCGCCTCTGTTCCGCCGCCGCCGCGCTTCCGAAGATCGGGAGCACCAGAAGACCTCTTCCCGGAACCCTGCCGGAGGGAGGATTGACCTCCGGGAGTCTCCACTCCACCATGGATGTCGGGGGATTGGTACCCGGGTAGGCTAACCCAAGCGGAAGCAAGCTTTGAAGACAAGGATGGGTCGATTGGGCTGCAGCTGGGCCGAGCTGGGCGGAGGTACGGCCGATTGCTCCAAGGCAATCGACCATACCAAATGCCAGCAGTCGGCCCAGGCGCAATCGGCCCACCCTTCCCTTATCAGGCATTCGTCCGATTGGTCTGCAGCTGGACCGAGGTTGATTCCCAGAAGGCCGACTGCCCAGAGCAATCGACCTTACCAGGAACCACCAATCGGTCCAGGCGCAATCGGAGCAACCTACCACCCAATCGGGGGTATGATTACGAGGTCATAAATACCATATCCCGAGATATCTGGGTGGCAGGAAGGCCAGGTCACATCGAGGATTTGTTGGAGATACGGTGTCGACCTCCCCGCCGATTCCGCGGACAGGCCGACAAGACCGCACCCCCTAGCTCCACTGTTCATTCCTAGCCTCTACGAGGTAGCAGCATGGGCCGCCGCTCGTAGGCTCCGGATCACCCGGAGAGGAGCAGTCGGTGGGCCCAGGCCGATTAGAGGATGCCAGCTGGGCCCATTCGGCATTGAAGTTACCATAGTACCCTGGACTCACACTATAAGAGCCAGGGTACCCCTCCTGCGCAAGGGACGCCACACCTGAGATCTTATTAACTCATTCCCCCTTCAGTTCATTTACTGCCCATAGTCACTCCTCAGGGAAGCAGGAGAGGACCTTGCCCACGGCGGCGGTTTACTCCTTCCCCTGAGAAGATAGAAGAGCAGTTATTGTAATTCCTTCATTGATATATAAGAGACAAGCAGGAGTAGGGGTGTTATCTCTCCGGAGAGCCCCGAACCTGGGTACATCGTGGTGTCTTCACCGTGCTTGTGCCCAACCCGATTCCGGCACCATCGACATTCTCTCCCTCGTGTCTTCCCCTCACTTTAGCCATCCCCATGGCATCTGCCGTCACATATCGACGACAGTTGGCGCCCACCGTGGGGCAGACCGAGGCGTCGACTGGAGTCAAGATCCGGACGGGATTTTCCTCTGCATCCGGCGGTAGCCACGCCTCCGGCCTGATTCTGAGGCGTGGGGCAATCGATTATGTAGTGGACTACTCGGCGCGGTACAGGGCTGGAGCACCCCTGCCGCCCGGAGTGTCGCTGCAAGTGGGAAGTCATCGTCTCTTCATTGGCAGCTTCCCTGAGGCATATCCCAGAGACATCCGCATCTTCTCGTGTGCTACAGATCCGCTCTCGACCAGGGGCTGCATCGCAGCACCTGGCCGAGAGGAGAGCCGACTGCACGCCACGGTCATGATGGCGGGAGCATCTTCGTCGACCAACCGTGATCCGACATGCGCAGCAAGGAAGGCCAAGGAAGTAGCTGATGCGGCAGAGCGAATCGGCACCAGTGCATTGCGGGATGTGTTATACACACCTGTGAACCGGAATGGTGATCCGGAGCAGGTGCACACCGAGCTGGAAACAACACGGCTCGCTCTAGCTCGCAGGGCTGAGCAAGTGTTGGCAGAAGAGCGTCGGCTAGGAGCCATCACAAGGGAGTACAACGCAGCTCACGCAGGACCGCGCCGGCCGATTGAGCCCGCAGTCCTGGAAGACCTGAGAAGCCGAGGAAGAGCAGTCCACCAACAGCTATCAGGAGCTGAGCAGCCGGAGCGTCCGAGAAGGCCGGTGCAACCGGAGCAGCCAGCGCAGTCGGCATTCATCCAGAGGCCAACATATAGCACCCCGGACAAGAATTTGAGAGCCGCCGAGAAGATAGCGCTCGAGCTGGAAGAATTGGAAGGAGATGAGCGGCGCGAACAGTCGCGCCGAATGCGTGAGCTGATAGCGGCCGCAAAAGAGCAGAGGCTTGTGGCAATGGGCAATCAGAATGCTGAGCCAGAGGCATCAAGAGGAACTGTTAGGCCGAATGCGGGAGCTAGCCAGCGACCGAATGCATCGCGCCAGAACAGGCATCAACCTGCACCGTCTCGGCACGACAGCAAGGTCAGAAGCAATCGGCCACCCCCAGCAACAAGCAGAAGAATGGAAGAGCCAGCTGTTAACAACAGGTGCCATGACATGCCGCAGCAATCGGCGCCAAGACCAGCAATCAGCACCCGACTTGGCCCTCGCCAAATCGGCCAGAACGACGCAAGGCATCGCATTGAGCTCCTGGAGAAGGAAGCTCAGGAAGATGAAGAAGGAGAAGCTGGCCCATCATGTTTTGGTCACCGCATTCGGACGGAGAGATTCCCGAAAGGCTTCACATTACCGAGAGACACTCCCAAGTACAATGGGTCGGTGAAACCGGAAGATTGGCTATCCGACTACCTGACGGCAGTCCGCATTGCAGGAGGCAATCGGCGTGTAGCAGTCCGCTACGCACCTCTCATGCTGCAAGGCTCAGCGCGGACGTGGTTGAACAGTTTGCCCAAGGACAGTGTGAATTGCTGGGAGGATTTCACGACCGCATTCATTCACAACTTCACAAGCACGTATGAGAGGCCCAACCTCCCACGACAGTTAGCTCTGTGTGTGCAAGGCAAGGGCGAGCCCCTCCGAGATTACCTATCTCGGTGGATCAAGCTGAAGAATTCATGCGAAGGAGTCCATGAGATCCAGGCCATTCAGTATTTTACTGATGGGTGCCTGGCGGATTCAATGTTGAAGCACAAGCTGCTCCGCAAAGACTTCACGTCGCTCGCTGAGCTTATGAAGGTGGCAAATGCGTTCGCTATGTCCGATTCTGCGATGCGCCCTATCCAACTCGGAGTTGGAGGTGTGATCCAATCACCAGGGGCTCCGCAGTCGGACACAGGGAACCAAGGCCTCAGTCGGAAGGAAAGAAGAGAGAACAATCGTAACAACAACAACAACAACCAGCAGAACAACGGCAAGCGCAAGGACGAGCAGCCTGATTCCCAGTATGGCAGTCGGCAGGTGGCCGCAGTTCAAAATGAGGAAGATCCAGCGGCTGCAGGAGGCAGTCGGAAGATGAGACCAAATGTGAGACCCCCAGGGCAAATGAAGCCCAAATACACCTTCGAGGATATGTTGGACGCACCATGCAAATTGCACAGCACGCCTGGGAGGCCGTCTGCGCACACCACTCGGCAGTGTGACTTCGTGAGAAGGATTGCCAAGGGAGAAGCTTTACCACCACCACCACCACCACCACCACCCCAGAACAGAGGACCACCTCAGCAACAGAACCAGTACCCGCAGCAGGATGCGGCTTACATGATTTTTACCAGCGAGTCCACAGACAAGGGTAGTCGGAGAGCCCGAGCCCAAGAAGTCAATGCCACTATGCCGCCGATTCCCCAATTTGTGCACTGGTCCGAATGTCCGATATCCTGGGACAGAGCAGATCATCCCACCATTTTGCCGAATCCAGGAAATTATCCGCTGGTGGTGGACGCTCTGGTTGCAGGACCAAGATTTTCATGCAAGTTTTCTCGAGTGCTAGTTGATGGAGGAAGCACAATCAACATTCGGTAAAAAGATACAATGCTTAAGCTAGGGCTCACAGAGCGGGACCTAGAGCGCAGTCGGACGACATTCCATGGGATTGTTCCTGGATTGTCTTGCACCCCCATGGGTCGCATTCGGCTGGATGTCATATTTGGCACGAAAGAAAATTTCAGGAGAGAGCCGATTTGGTTTGAGGTGGCCGACCTCAGCAGTCCTTACCATGCCCTATTGGGGTTACCAGCATTTTCCAAGTTCATGATCAATGCACAGCAGACATACCTGAAGATGAAGATCCCGGGGCCAAACGGTGTCATCACAGTCACCGGAGACTTCAGGAAGTCCCTCGAGTGCAAATCCGCTGGCAGCAGTTTGGCTGAATCCCTAGTGGTGGAGACGGAGAAGCGACAGCTCGGCAAAGTCATTGCAATGGCGCAAGCACAAAGCAAGAATCCACTTCCGGTTGGCCCAGCAAAGAGAGTAGATGAGGAGTCGGCTTTTCAGTCGGCCAAGGACAGCAAGAAGATCGCTCTAGATCCCTCCGACTCAACCAAGTTCGTTGTAGTCGGAGCTGGACTTAGCGATAAATAGGAAAGCGAGCTCGTCGAGTTCCTCCGTGAGAATCGGGACATCTTTGCATGGTCTCCACAAGACATGCCTGGTGTTTCGAGAGAACTCGCCGAGCACAAGCTGCACATTCGGCCAGGCTCGAAGCCGGTCAAGCAACCCCTGAGACGTTTTTCTGAGGACAAGAGAAGAGCAATCGGTGAAGAGATTGCGAAGCTGCAAGCGGCAGGTTTCATCATGGAGGTGTTTTACCCCGAGTGGCTGGCGAATCCAGTCCTCGTCATGAAGAAGAACAAGACGTGGCTTATGTGTATAGATTATACTTGTCTGAACAAAGCATGCCCGAAAGATCCGTTTGCTCTGCCCCGTATTGATCAAGTGATTGATTCTACGGCCGGCTGCGAGCTGTTGTCCTTTCTGGATGCTACTGCTGGATATCACCAGATCAAGTTGGCTGTGGAAGATCAGATCAAAACTGCATTCATAACCCCTTTTGGGGCCTATTGTTATATCACCATGCCTTTTGGTCTGAAGAATGGAGGAGCCACTTATCAGCGCACGATTCAGAGGTGCACACACTCCCAACTCGGCAGGAATATCCATGTATACGTGGACGATTTGGTGGTGAAGTCGGCAAAGGGGATCACATTGCTAGATGATCTCGGAGAAACATTCGCGAATTTGAGAACTTATTAGATCAAGCTCAACCCGGAGAAGTGTGTGTTTGGAGTCCAAGCCGGCAAGCTGTTGGGGTTTCTCGTTTCCGAGAGAGGAATCGAATGCAACCCCGAAAAGATAGCTGCAATAGAGCGCATCGAGCAGCCCAAGACCCTGAAGCAGGTGCAGAAATTCACCGGTTGCCTCGCATCTCTCAGCCGATTCCTCAGTCGGCTGGGTGAAAAGGCAATCCCATTATACCAGCTGATGAAGAAGACCGAGAAGTTCACATGGACCCCTCAAGCAAACGAAGCATTCCGAGAACTCAAGCGCATGCTCTCCACGGCACCAATCCTGGCTGCCCCGATTGAGAAGGAGCCAATGATGTTATACATTGCGGCAACCAATCGGGTGATCAGCGCAGTCATGGTGGTGGAGCGGCCCGAGAAGGACAAGGCACAGCAAATCCAGCGCCCAGTGTACTACATCAGCGAAGTACTCTCGGCATCCAAGCAGAACTACCCTCACTATCAGAAGATGTGCTATGGAGTATACATGGCAGCCAAGAGATTGAAGCCATACTTTCAAGCTCACCTGATCACAGTTGTCAGCTCGGCTCCGTTAGCCGACATCATGGGAAGCAAAGATGCAACCGGAAGGGTGGCAAAATGGGCAATTGAAGTCGCCAGTCTGGCCGATTTCCTGGTGGACTGGGCTGAAACTCAGTACATGCCGCAGCTCCCAATGTCGGATTGCTGGCGAATGCACTTTGATGGCTCCAAGATGAAGAATGGCCTAGGGGATGGGGTGGTACTCACTTCCCCAAGAGGAGATTAGTTGCAGTACGTGCTTCAGATTCACTTCGCAGCATCAAACAATGTCGCCGAGTACGAAGCCCTTGTGCATGGTATCAAGCTTGCCAAGGAAATCGGTATTCGGAACATCGAGTGTTTTGGTGATTCCGACCTGGTGGTACAGCAGTGCTCGGGCACCTGGGATGCAAAAGATGCTAACATGGCAAGCTATCGATTCCTAGTGCAGCAGATCAGCGGATATTTTGAAGGTTGCGAGTTCCATCATGTGCCGAGAGCAAACAACGAAGCAGCAGATGCATTGTCCAAGCTAGGGTCCACAAGGCAATCAATCCCACCAGGCGTATCTCTGGAGCATATCAAGAAGCCATATATCATTCCATCCCCAGAGTCCGAGTCCATTTTTATCTCGGAGACCGATCTCGAAGCACTCAGAAAGGCAAAAGAAGTTCAACCGGCCAAACCTGCAACCATGAAGAAGCAGTCCAGCGCCCAGGGTGTCTCGGCAACAGCACCAGGGGCTGCCGATTGCGAGCCAGGGGCTGCAGAGGAGAAGAAGAGCAAAGGGAAGAAAGCGGAGGCCGCACTAAAAGGCACAACCTCCGAAGAGCCAATGACATCAGAAATTGCTGAGTGCAATGATGAATCTCCAGCTCCAGACGAGGAGTCAGCACCAGGGGCTGCCGAGTGCGTGCCAGACGCCGCAGTCGGCAGTTCAGAAGTAGAGGTCGAAATGACAGACGTCCAAGCGGCCGAGATCGAGGAGGTCAGTGATCAAGAGGCCGAGATCCAAGAGGAAGTCCCACCTCAGCATGCGGCCGTAATGGTGGTCGTCAGTGCGCCGTCATGGGCACAACCGATTAGAGATTTCTTAACAGATGGGATCCTCACACCAGATTTAGCAGAGTCCAGGAAGATCAGCCGCAGATCTTGGGCGTATACAATAATCAACAATGAGCTGATGCGCAGGAGTGCAACTGGTATCCTCCAGAGGTGTGTTGAAGAGGACAGAGGCCTGGAGCTGCTCAGAGACATCCATCAGGGTGAATGTGGTCATCACGCGTCAGCAAAGGCAATCGCCAACAAGGCTTTCCGACATGGTTTCTACTGTCCAACTGCACTCGCAGCGGCTGAAAATCTGGTGAAGCACTGCAAGGGTTGTCAGCGATTCAAGGCAAAGAGTCATCAGCCAGCATCGGCACTGAAGACCATCCCAATAGCTTGGCCGTTTGCAGTTTGGGGTTTGGACATGGTCGGACCATTCAAGAGAGCTCGGAGTGGCATGACACATCTCCTAGTGGCAGTCGACAAGTTTACCAAGTGGATTGAAGCAAGACCAATCAAAAAGTTGGATGGGCCGACTGCGGTTCGGTTTGTCGCCGACATCGTATGCAGATACGGTGTACCTAACAGCATCATCACCGACAACGGCACAAACTTCGCAAAGGGGGCGCTGGCCCGATATGCGTCTTAGCAAGGCATTCGGCTCGATCTAGCATCTGTGGCACACCCACAGTCAATGGTCAAGTCGAAAGGGAAAATGGACTAATCCTATCGGGTATCAGGCCCAGATTGGTAGAGCCACTTGAGAGGGCACCCGGAGCATGGATCGACGAACTTCCAGCAGTACTGTTCAGCTTGAGGACCACCCCAAACAGGTCCACTGGATTCACTCCTTTCTTCCTGGTGTATGGCTCAGAAGCAGTCATCCCTTCCGACATTGAGTTTGATTCACCTCGGCACGCCCTGTACACAGAAGAAGAAGCAAGATTGGCAAGAGAAGACGACATCGACCTCAAAGAAGAAGCTTGTCTGTTGGCCTTGTCTAGGTCAGCAGTCTACCAGCAGAAGTTGAGGCACTACCACAGCAAGAAGATTCGTCCCCTCGCTTTCCGAGAGGGAGACATGGTGCTACGCCGAATCCAGAAGTCAGAGGGGCAGCACAAGTTATCCTCACCATGGGAAGGGCCATTTATTGTCAGCAGGGCGCTCAAGAACAACTCCTATTATCTGATCGACTGCACCAAGGGCACTCGGCACAAGGACACGTCAGGAGCAGAGACGGAGCGGCCGTGGAACGCCGAGTTGTTGTGTCCGTTCTATAGTTGAGCGGCAGAAATTTATGTAAGCCATTAGGCAAACAGTCAGTAAAAGTTATCATGTCTCTGAAAATGAGCATTCGAGTACTTTTGTATAATTTCATTCGAAGAGCTAGCCTCAATCGGCAACGCTCAGTCATACCCGAGATGTGCGTAGCACACCCGGGGACTGGCCGACCGCGAGGTCAAGTAAATAAGCCATCGAGGCACGAGGACTGCAGGCTGGCCTTCAATCGAATACTTAGCTCGAGCGCAAATCACTAAAAGGTTTGTGGCATTGAGAAGGGTGGCGATTGAGGCAGTCGGTAGTACAAATCCCCGGGAAACAATTCGAAAGAGGCCACCAAGGGCACAGTCGACGGGACAAAGGCACCGATTGCGCCGCAAATCAGGACATCGGACCTTGTAGCGAGCAATCGGCGCCTGCTATTGCAGAATCCTTTGCGGTAAAAATCATGTCTTGTAAAAAATGAAAACTTATCGAACCTTGGCTGGATGTCTACTGTTGATCCGATTGCAGACCGCATGACGGCAGCAAGGTCGACACAGCAGACATCCCCAAGTGCAGTCGATAAAGGAAACCGACAAAGACGCAAAGTTGATCGCACATGCAAAAGTAAAAAACAAGCAATCGGATTGCATCAAAAGTAACAGGCCCAAGGCCGAATAAGGTCATTACATCCAAAGTCACACCCAGTAGGTGTCGACAGAATTAAAAATATGTCTTACAAGCGGGCAGTCGGAATACAAATTGAAGATAACATAGCTTAAGCAGTCGGAGGCACTGAGCTAGAAGGTGGAGCAGATGGGTCCGATTGAGCTTCAGAAGTCGCAGCACCTGTCTGTTTAGACTTCGGAGACGTCTGGGATGAGCCGCTAACGGAGAGCTCCTCGGCCAGGCCAGAGATGGTAGAGGCAGGGAGCGGGTTCCCTCCCTGATCGAGATACGGAGTATACTCGTAGGGAGAAAACCAATCCACCATAGTGCCGGCTAGCCGATTGACTTCGACGTAGGTCTTCTCAAGAAGGTCAGAGGCATTGTCTCGAAGGATGTACAACCGGGAGAGCTTCACTTGAGGGTACCAAGTCAGCACAGTCTGAAGAGCGGTCTCCGCACCAGTCCTTCCGGCAGAATTCAGCAAAACGTCGATCCGACGTGGGATAGCCTTAAGGAGAGTCCGAGTTTGCTCAGTGGTGGCATTCGGAGTGTCCCCTTGGTCAGAATCCTCGCCATCCTGAGTGTCTGCCTTACGGGTCTTGGCGGAGGAGTCGGCAACATTCTTCATCCTCTGGATTCCGGCCTTGAGCTCAGTCGGCGACCACAGCGCTTCAGCAATCTTCAGAATCCCGAGCTTGAAGGATAGGGAAATTCCTTGGATAATGGGAATGCGGGCTTGGGTGCCGATCAGATATTCATGCCGGGTCCAGACGTTATCTGCACGGTCACAGGTCCCTCTAGCGGAGATGGTATCCTCCCGGGACTTGGCGACAGCTGCATAAGCAGCCGCTTCAGATTCAGGCCAAGCTTCTGCATCAAGAAGTAAGAGCGTAAGCAATAAGATAAGAGATGAAAGCAACCGGAAAGTGCACTCGGCAACAAGGAGGACTCACGGCCAAGGAGGAGATCCATTTCGGTCAATGTATCGCAGAAGCCCTTGGCTCGGCGGCGCATTCGGGTGGTCTCCTCATAGCTGCGCTTCTCCAGTTCTTCGAACTTGGCGACGAGCTCGTCGTGATCTTGGCGAATGGAGTCTCGGGCAGAAATTGCCTCATCCCTTTCAGTTTGCAGAGCAACTTGGGCGGCGACGGAAGCATCTCGCTCAGCAAGAAGCCCATCACCGGTAGCTGTCACTGCGGCGATGTCGGCCAGATGTTTCTTCTCAAAAGCAGCCATTTCAGATTGGAGGTTTTGAATAGTCCGATTCAAATCCTTCTCTACCCCCTGCAGCCGAGTTACCTCCCCGGTGGCGTTATCAAGGGCTGGACCTTGTTGGCTAAGTTCTGTAGCCAATTCTGCAATTCGGCTTTGAAGATCACTTACCATAGGAATAGAAGCTACAAGAGAGCGCGAAGATTTCAGTACCAAAGTGGTTGTCAAGTGAAGAAGAGACATCGGTGAGATAGAAGATACCTCTTAGCTTAGTGATTTCAGCCGATTGGTTATTAACCTGCAGCTGGGCCTGGGCGAGGGTTCGAAGGCTGGCAGTATAAGCTTCCAGGAGTTTTTCGAAGACAACTCTTTTCTCTTCCATGACAGCCTGTGATGAACAGCAAGACGGAGTCAGACATAAAGCAGCAAGTGAAAAAGATCCGAACCGATTGTGACCAATCGGCCCGAATCTCGGGGACTACACCCAGTGGGTGCGCTTGCGCGCACCCACCGGAAGAAAGTCTACCGATTGAGGAAGGCAAACGATAAAGCAAAAAATGCTAAAGATCCGAACCGATTGTAACCACTCGACCCGAATCTCGGGGACTACACCCAGTGGGTGCGCTTGCGCGCACCCACCGGAAGAAAGTCTACCGATTGAGGAAGGCAAACGATAAAGCAAAAAATGCTAAAGATCCGAACCGATTGTAACCAATCGGCCCGAATCTCGGGGACTACACCCACTGGGTGCGCTTGCGCGCACCCACCGGAAGAAAATTTGCCGAGATAAGACAGAGGTACAGAAGGAAAAGGTAAGGAGTTTACCGTATGGTGAGAGGTCAACTGTTGAAGGTCCCGAGCAAGGGCTTCGGCGAACTCATTCACCCGGCTCAGAGTTCTCGTCACGGGATCCCGAGGACGAGACGAAGCGTCAGGTTCAGCGCCGACATGACGGGCGCGAGAGTACTCGGCCCGGAAATGGTCCACCGAGCGCATAAGAGTTTCTGAGGCAGAAGAGGTCGGCATCGTTGTTGAAATCGGAACCGTAATGGAGGTTGCGGTCGTGAGAGCCGGTGGGACTATTGTCACTTGAAAATCAGAAGCACCCGATGGCGGCGGCGGCGCAACCGGGCGAGGTGTAGATGTAGTAACAATGACTGGCGGAAGGGTCGTGGTCGTCGGCGGCGCTGACAGAACAGCTGGTGGCGCAGTCGCTGTAGTTGGTGGTGCCGACATCACAATCAGCGACGAGCTCGTTACCATTGGCGTGTCGGACACGGAGGTTACAGCAGGGGCAGTCACAGCAGCGGCGGCCGGACTGGAGCGGAGTGGCGGAGACGGGGCAATCGGATCGACCGATTGCATTCCTCCAACACCAGGAGACACCGGGTCGGTCGCGCGCTTGGAGGCTTTGGGAGCAAGGTTGGAAGAGGAGGTCTTCTGGGCCGCAGCAAGGCGAGCCTTCTTGGCAGCACGCTCGGCGTCCTTGGAAGAACGACTAGTGGAAGTCGGCCGCTTGCGAACAGCTGCGGCAGAAGCAGCGGGCGAGATGATGGCGCCGATACGAGCCGGAATGTCGGTGTCAATGTCATCAAGCCCAATCGGCTCACTGAAATAAGAAAGGGAAGAAGAGTCAGTAAAAGCAAAGATAGCAAAGTACTGCGCGGAAAGACAAAAACATACCCGACTGTCCGGGGTGCGCCGGTAGGCATTCGGCAGCGGAGCGGGGCAACGTTCAGCGGCGCCTGAGTGGTCGGCCTCCGAGTGATCGTCTCCTGGGCTTGCTTGCCTTTGTGGGCAGTCGTTGTGGTTTTGGTGATTTTGGGGAGAGCCGTACCAGAGGAGGAGCCAGCGGCCGAGGTGCGCTTAGCTGGCACCTTCGGAGGTTTATCCCGAGGAGCTGCATCAGAAGCAGCACCCTTTGAGACACTATCATCGTCACTCCACTCAGCCAAAAAATGCTCAAGGGAAGGGTCAGGCGTACCCCCTTGAGCTGGCGGCCGAGTGTTGGTCTTCGGAGGGTTGGCGCGCTCGGCGTCATCATCATCAGCATCCATGGAGTCGGAGGATTCTCCGGAAGACTCGTCATCGTTTTCATCATCCCCACTGGTCTCGGCGGAAGGAATCTCGCCGTCATACTCAAGGTCGGTAGGATCCTCTTCCGTGCGGTCAGGGGTGTACACGCCAGCTTCCTGGCCGTCTTCCATAAGGTTGGACTGAAGGAAATGCTGAAAAGAAGACATAAGTGATCAGAGCAATCGGAAGAGAAAGCAATCGGAAGAACGTGCAATTGGATGAAAAAAGTCGGGGCGTACCACAGGCGGCTTTCGCTGGCGCGTGAGATAGTCAAGCTCGAATCGGAAAGGATCAGGCACCGCGCTAGCAGTGATGGCCTTCAATCGGGCGCAAAGGACTTCTGTCGTCACCTCCCACGTGCAGAGCCGAGTGGGATCTCGAGGTCCCGACACGTCGCAGAGGCGGTGCACTCGGCGTTGCAGGGGAAGAATCCGAGCATGAAGGCATGCAGCTACCAAGTCGGTGGGGAGGAGTCCCTCTCGCTCCAGCTGGGTGACCCTGGTGGCTTGGGCGTCGACATCGCAATCTCCAGTGCCGTATTTCAGGGACCACTGATGCTTCTCAACCGGCCTGGCGAGTGAGAACTCGGGCAGATTGAGGAGATCGTGGCCCTGATCAGGAGACTTGACGTAGAAGAACGAAGTCTGCCAATTCTTGCAGGATTGGACGATTTCGGGGCTCGGATATTTTAACTTACCGGCTGCAGCAAGGCAACTGCCGCAGTCGGTCATGTCAGTCGGATAGGTTGGTTTTCCGCCTTCAATGGTGGAGGCCACTACTTCTCCCGTTCGAGCGTTGTGGGCTCGGAGGTTGAAGAAGCGTTTGAAAAGCGCGATGCTGGGTCGGCAGCCGAGATACCCCTCGCAGAGTGTGACGAACCCGGAGAGGTTCATGATGAAGTTAGCTGCAAGGTGTTGAGGCTGAAGTCGGTGGAAGTCGAGGAAGTCACGGAAGAAGGCGCTAGCGGGAAGGCCGAATCCACGCTCAAAGTGAGCGAGGAACACGACCCTCTAGCCCGCGCGCGCGCTGGGCACGACATCGGCCCTGCCCGGGATCCGCCATTCGATCTCCGCAGGCATTTTTCGGGCGCGGATCAGAGCTTCGACGGCGACAGTGGTGACCTGGGACCCCTTCCAGCATCCGCGGCTTGCCTGCGATACGTCCCGTCGCGGCGCCATGGATTTCGCAGAAGAGGAAGAAGAGGAAAAACATCGAGGCGGAACACGAGAACGACGCCGATGAACTGCTGCGGCGGCGGCGGAGGCGGCGAGGAACACAAGACGGTGGCTAGAGCAAGTTGGAGAGCAGAGGTCCACGGGAGAGAAGATTTGCGCGAGGAGCAGCAATGGCGCGGAGAGAGAAAGGTAGAGGTGAAGGAGGCTTTGGGAAGAAGGAAGAGGCGAGGCTCCCCCCTCCCGGTGGCTTATATGGGCGGCGGGGGAGGGGAGTGGGATGACCCTGCGGTCGTGTGGCCCGGTGTGGCCTAGGGCACAGGGAGGCCAACCGACGAATCAGCACAAAGGATCCCGGCGCAAAAGGCGAGGCGTGCGACGTGGGGGTCAGCTCCTGCAGTTATGTCACGTCGCGCGTGGGTCGTGGGTCCCAGCTCATTGATCACATCGTGGGCGAGTCGGAGGTAACCGTTGGAGCGCAATCGGCAGAAGATATTTTTGCCAGAAAATGAAGACACGAAGTGAGAAGGACCCAAGGCCAATCGGGTGGAAGTGGGGTCAGCCGAGTGTGATCTCCGAGTCGGCCGACGAACTCGGAGTGACGTACTCGAGGAGGCCATAGCAGTCGGAAAACGTCAAGACGGATTGAAAAGCTGCAAAGGCCCCGCGGTCAAGTGACCGTGGGACCTTTACAGCTTTAGGGGCTACTGTCGGGGGATTGGTACCCGGGTAGGCTAACCCAAGCGGAAGCAAGCTTTCAAGACAAGGATGGGCCGATTGGGCTGCAGCTGGGCCGAGCTGGGCGGAGTTACGGCCGATTGCTCCAAGGCAATCGACCATACCAAATGCCAGCAGTCGGCCCAGGCGCAATCGGCCCACCCTTCCCTTATCAGGCATCGTCCGATTGGTCTGCAGCTGGACCGAGGTTGATTCCCAGAAGGCCGACTGCCCAGAGCAATCGACCTTACCAGGAACCACCAATCGGTCCAGGCGCAATCGGAGCAACCTACCACCCAATCGGGGGTATGATTACGAGGTCATAAATACCATATCCCGAGATATCTGGGTGGCAGGAAGGCCAGGTCACATCGAGGATTTGCTGGAGATACGGTGTTGACCTCCCCGCCGATTCCGCGGACAGGCCGACAAGACCGCACCCCCTAGCTCCACTGTTCATTCCTAGGCTCTACGAGGTAGCAGCATGGGCCGCCGCTCGTAGGCTCCGGATCACCCGGAGAGGAGCAGTCGGTGGGCCCAGGCCGATTAGAGGATGACAGCTGGGCCCATTCGGCATTGAAGTTACCATAGTACCCTGGACTCACACAATAAGAGCCAGGGTACCCCTCCTGCGCGAGGGACGCCACACCTGAGATCTCATTAACTCATTCCCCCTTCAGTTCATTTACTGCCCATAGTCACTCCTCAGGGAAGCAGGAGAGGACCTTTCCCACGGCAGCGGTTTACTCCTTCCCCTGAGAAGATAGAAGAGCAGTTATTGTAATTCCTTCATTGATATATAAGAGACAAGCAGGAGTAGGGGTGTTATCTCTCCGGAGAGCCCCGAACCTGGGTACATCGTGGTGTCTTCACCGTGCTTGTGCCCAACCCGATTCCGGCACCATCGACATTCTCTCCCTCGTGTCTTCCCCTCACTTTAGCCATCCCCATGGCATCTGCCGTCACATATCGACGACAATGGATGCTCCCCGGATATCTCGTGGGTAGTTTTCCTTGGACCATGGGTCCGTGATCAGTAGCTATGTGATGTTCTCCTCCCCTCTTTGATCTTCATTGTTTAGACCTCGTGAGCTGCCCTACATCATCGAGGCACCTTTGTAATATTTCTGCTATTGCTATGTTGAGTTTGATAGGATCTGATGGATTATGAGATTATGTTCAGATTGTGATAGAGTAATATATTTGGTTTTTATCTCTTATATTTTTGTTCCTAAGTAATTCTTGCATGTTCTCCGTTGCTGTTTATTGCTTTGGCCAAGTAGTAGGTAGTGACTCCAAGAGGGAGCGTTGTGCTAGATTGTGGGTTCATGCCCCCCCCCCGATGACATGCTTGAGTGACAGAAACATGACTCTAGGGGGTGTGCTGTTGCCACAAGGGGGGAAACAATGGTGCTTCTGACCGCGGTCACAAGGATTGTTTACTTTACGCAAAGTTCTTTTTATTGCAGTTGTCTGTTGCTTTGGGTTTACACTTTGGGTGGGGCTCGCAACTTAATACCAGTGAGATGTTCTGGATAGATATCTCAAGGTAGATGATTAGTAGTAGATGCATATGGATTTCGGTCTACTTATTTTGGCGTACTGCCCGTGCTTTTGAACCTCTTCCTTTCTTTTGTAGCATAGTTAGCATTGCGGTGCGTTCATAATCCTGTCAATTGCCTTTCTGTAATTTGTTTACCTCACATAGCAATTTTATCGTCTTTTGGGAGAGAGACATCACTAGCGAACATCACGTATCACGGTCCATATCCTCATTACTGTTTCCACGCTTTATTTATTTTACTGCTTTTACTTGCTATCATTATCCCTTGCATTTTATCCTTGTGAACAACAAGACCGGAGAGATTTACAACCTCCCTGAACATCGTGTTGGGGTTCGGGGCAGAAAACACAATTTTTTCATAACCTACGAGACCCATACCCAAGACCTATGCTATGCTGATGCAAGTAACAGACAGAAATAGATCACATACCAATATGTAGTCCGTTAAGCGGGAAACGTTCCCGCATGAACGTGGTTGGTGTAGTCGTACCGGCAATCCCCGATGCCGCGCAGATCCACGATGACTCCTGTAGCCACCCAATCCTTGTGGAGCAATGACGGGATTACGTCCCCGTCGGAACGTTGTCGATGAAGACCTCGCGATACGGCCACGACGATGAAGTAGCACCACAAGTGTAGTGCCTCGCGGGATTATACACATACAGTATACCCGACGTCCCTCCGGGCTCCAAACCAGTAGAGCAGCGGAAAGAAGATGGATTCGGATCTCGATTCCAGCAGCACGACGGCGTGCGTATAGTGGAGAAATCCCCAACCAAGTGTAGACTCCAAACAAGGGGAGTCCACTCAAAGGCAGGAGAGAAGGAGAAAGAGTGAACTTCAATTTTTGAATCAAAAGGGCACCCCTACCCCTCCTTATATAGTCCAAGGAGGGGGGGATCCTCCCTCCCTCCCCGAGGTGGGACTAATCCCACCAAAGGGGGGAGGTGCGCCGGCCTAAGGAGGGGGTGGGCCCCTCCCTTGGCGCCAAGCCCAAGGGGGGAGGCTCCCCTCTCCCTTAATGGGCCCTTAGAGGCCCATACACCTTTTTAATTCATTTTTAATATATTTAAATACATTTTAATATTTAATTTAGATAATTAAATAATAAAACATATATTAAATATTATTAAATATATTTTGAACCTTTTCAAAATACTCGGAACAACTTCCGGCCTTCATCGGAACAATTCCGGCCATCACCGGAACAATTCCGGTGTTCTCTCCAATTTCTCCGGTGATCCCGAATCAATCCTTACTGCGTCGAGTACCCTTAAGTGTAACACCCTACGGTCCGGGAAAAAGCAGACATGATCGAGACAATTCTCATTGATCAATGACTAATCAATTGGACCTGGTTACAATCCTTGATAGCCCCTGCTCTTCCATCGAATGAACTTCAATCGCTGTTGGATCCGTTAACCGTGTGCCTGTTCCCTTTGTCCTGGTACTTTGCTTGTCCGAGGTTTGATCATCGGTATCCACTATACCTAGTTCGTCTTTTTTCTCAACAAACAAGTTTACTCGTTCCCGTGATATTACAACTCCGTGACCTAGTCACACGTTTGCAAACTTTATGATGTAACATCACCGAGTGGGCCCAGAGTACCTATCCATCACACGGATGGACAAATCCCGCTTTGATCTATTTGCATACTCATCAACCATCTATTTCGGAATACCCAAAGTGCACCATTATGGCCAGCATATTTCAGTCAGGCGGTGGGATACAAATCAAAGTCTCCTCATAGATGACAATTACGTATGATCATTACGGTCAAAGGATCTGGTCACTACGTTATAGTTATCGCAATGTCGAACTATGTGACTTGATCACATCGCAACACTTCTGGTGGGTGTATGTCCATCATATCATTATCCAATGATACGACTCCATTGTCAACAGACACCATTGTCTCATGATCAGGAAACCTTGATCATCAATCGCCCAATGGACTAGTATACTAGGGTTGACTAGGGACCTGGTTGTTTGTATACCACACCTGTATTAATGTTTCCGCTTAATACAGTTATAGCATAGTATCAAACGTATTATGAACTAATGGAATATGCTTGATAAAACATATTTTATTTGCCTCTAGGGCACATTCCCAACAGTCTCCCACTTGCAGTAGAGTACAAATAATCTAGTTTCATTTTCTCTGGATCATAACTCCTTATTGATCATGCTTGCCCGTGGAAGAGGTTGTATCAACGGTCTGGGTACCATTCAGAACCGTATGTCCTTTTGCAAATCATAATGTCACCTAATTTGACATTCCTTCATTATCCATTATAATGATGAGGTATATATATTTGGCGGTGAAGTGAGACTTCGTTTGTGGTGTCATAGCAATGACATCCGGTGGGTCACGCGGACTTTCCCATAGTCATGCACACTTGAAACTCACTCAATCAGAAGTCGAACTTCTTAAGCCATAATATAACTCCTGCTACTTCTAAAGCAGCCACATCAATGTAGATTCAATCCTTAGTGCATTGTATGCAACTTTGATGTCTAACCATGTTTCTTTCAACTTAGGCATTCATTAGTATGATATCTCAATTTTCTAGGTTAGTGTCAAAACTTGAACCAGCATAACATTTATGGTCAAGTCCACTATCCTTTAAAAATTTGAGATGTATCCTCGGTTCTCTTCAGACACTGAAGGATAAACTTAACTCTTTGTTCAATGATTTACTCATAAATCATATCACAACATGTTCTTACTACTAAGAACTTGGGTCACATTACGTCGAGTACATAACTCTGGTTTTATATGAAAGAACCTATGACAAAGGCATAGAGGATCCAACACATCCATTTCTTTCATTAACCATTAACCATTGTTCTTGTATTGAGATTAACTCAACACCTCTCTTGGATATACAAGTAAGGACCACTTCTTGACTTGTCCCATTCTGAACTCCTTCAGAATCTTATCCAGGAAAGTATTACGACTCAATGTTATTAAACACATATCTATCTTAATAGATTTCCAATGCTTAATACTTATTCATATTCATTTATGAAAGATTCAAATAATCATTAACACCAACTGCACCATTCATAATATGTTATCCATATATGAGAATGTTATCATGCTCCCACTCAAATATGTCATGCACATATTAAGTTATAGGATAACACTCATATTGCTCCCACTCAGATATGTCGGCCACATATAAGACAAGGATAACATCCACATGGCTCCCACTTAGATATGTCAGACACATATTAAGTTCAGGATAATACTCCCATAGCTCCTACTCAAAATATGTCGTCTACACATTAAGTTTCAGGAAACTATTCAGCTCCCACTCAGTTTCATGCAAATGCATGTTTCCTCGATATTTTGGTTAAGTCCAAAATCCTTTGATCATCCATCAAAATGAGAATTCAGTTTACGAGACACTAGTATCCATATGTTTTTCCAAAACCTTCTTGTTGTACCAATTACAACACTTCTTCAAATACAGGATTTGAGGAAGTCACGGTATTGATAACAATCCTGGATCAATCATAGTGAATATCACTTTGAATCAAGCATTGCTACACATTGTAGTCAACCCATTGAATTTGTCAGAAACAATCTTTGTGACAAACCAATCTTGACGTCCCTTTGATGTTCACATTTATTCCTCATAACTATGAAGTTATTGTGAATATCAAGTAACCTCCTTACTTGATAAGATTCAAGCAATCTTAAATGTAACTCAACATAGGATTTCATGACTCGTAGTCATATCTCGTACTTAGGTCCACCATCGCTTCTTTGTAGTTCGTAGGAATGTCCTGTTCCATTAACATGCCAAGTGAATCATGAATATCATTTTGCACCAGGGGCAAATATATATTCTTGAATCCTACCTTTCTCAGTAAAATCTCCCTTCAGAAGATCATGATCATTATCATTAGTTTATCCTCTTATTATAGAGCTTTGCTTCCAGAACATATTCCGTTGCACTACTCTGACATTTGGAGGCAAGGTCAATTACCTTGGTTGAACTTTCACTTTTCTTCCATTACCACATTTATCAAGAACAATTCTTGACAAACACCAAACATAGCAATACAAGTTTTGCTCCTTTTGGTTCTAGTTGTGGAAGATGCATCCATAGTTGTCTAAGGATACACTTACAAAGATAATTTATCTTACATAAATCAAGCTTCCTAGAAACCACAACACACCATGACATATATAGTGTTGGTTTCCACGAACTCAGATGGTTCCCTATGCTGAAGTGAGTGTTTGCATATTAAATTAATAACTCTAAACAATAATAACGTAACTTGGTAAGAGATAACTTAGACCATACACTTTTCGATAGAATATGATCACAATGTTCAGGCACGTCAATCATATTGAAGTGTCTCAAGACATTGAAATTTGTGGAACAACTTTCACACAAGTCTTTATGCCCAAGACTAACTCAAAACATTTGTCACTTTGATCAAATCGTAGAGACTTGTCTTTCTTGTTAATTTAATATCCATCTTTACTCTGAAATCCCTTTTGATCATATCAAATTATTTCAGACTCATGTTTCATTAGTGAATACAAACATTCATCTAAGTCCACATACGAAGTTCACGAAATAATGAAATTCACCACATGCTGACATACGATACATCATAATGTATGAGACTCAACAATCAGTACACACTCAGTTTACCAGAAAACGAGGTTTTAGTCATCTCACCTAAAGGGCATGGTTTGTATGTGTCAAGAGATCAAGTATCTTAAGACATCATCATACCATTCATGACTTAAACTGTAGTGTCATTATTAAGCCTGGATATTTCTTGGCATTACAATATTTCTTATAAATGATCAAACAACTATCATAAATATAAGAATAACTCATTCATAATCGTAATGTGACCATAAGAGATATCATTCATAAAAGGAGAACAACTGACTTGTTTCTCACTAATATGAATAATTTTCTTCGCGAGATGCAAGACACACTAATAAAGTCCTCATTCAAACGATCATAAAATTTATTCATATATTAATCAATTGATAGATGTAGAGGGAGAGTGTTGTCGACCATCAACTATCTTGATTGCCGTCAGCACACATTGTCACCTCATCCCTTCCAAGCCACTCTCAAGCAGTAAGTTCAAGCATCGAATACTTAATCAACCGCAATTAGTGTTTCGTGGGAAAGACATTTATAACTCGTATATCAAATATACCTTCTCCGTCAATGACCATTCCTGCATTGGTTCTACTCTTAAAGTTCTTGACTTTAACCATGAACTCATGACAGGTGAACGATTCTCCTTCCTGACATAGTCCAGACATGGTCTTTGTAACTGGAAGGAAGCGGATGCAACTCCCCAGTTATCGCAAAGTAACCAGTCATTCAGTAGTCCAAGTTATACACAAGGTGTTCCATGTATCTTATACATTTTCCAAGTGACTTTCTCAGCAGGTTGTTCCTTCCACCATAGTTGAAAGAAACCCCGTCCATATACTCATATTCCATTACTCTGATTTGTGACCAAGTGCTTTCAAGTTCACCTAGCACGTCATACGTGTTGGTTAACATGCATTCACAATTCAGATTCCATAGAATGAATTATGGTGTATTGGACAGTCATTCATAAGTGACGGTGAGTGCGATACTCATCATCATCTTCCTTGATTACGGAGTTGTCAGGTGTATCTCCTAGCAGTTCTTCGTATTATGTTTAGCAAGTCATTACTAATGAGTATGTATCTAATGGTGTTGGTACACATCAATGAAGTAAGACCCATTTACCTTAAGTTCTATCATACTAAAAGAGCCATAGTTCTAAACATTGGTATGACGTTATCTACAATGATATTTGCTAAGACATGAAGATTAAGTTCATAATATGGACTTCATGTTTCAAAAACAATTCTGGAACTCTCACTCAGACAAACATCCCTCATAGTTTGTTCTAAGTGATTACACGATCCTTGAAGAACATACCTCCCCCGTGTGACACGACCATCAGTATGTTGTTCAAGGTAGGCCATCATGCCAATCACATCATCCATGTGACTCATGCTCGACCTTTCGGTCTCTTGTGTCCCGAGGCCATGTCTGCACATGCTAGGCTCGCCACAATAACCTTAGTGAGTATATGCCGCGTATGCAAGGCCATGTTTCTGGACATGCTAGGCTTGCTCCACCCATCTCTTGTGAACGTAAAAATGTTTGACACCCCGTGTGACACGTGATGCCTCCATAATGAAGAACTTTCCAGATGGTGCTTCACTAAGGAAGGACACTTTGTTGGATTAGTGAGGGATCATCCTATTATGCTACCGTCGTATATCTAACATATTAGCAAAACAGGATGCAATAGTATAAATCATACATGCTATGATTCCCCCCCCCCCCCCCGACATGCAAATTAAAGTTGAAAACACCTTTCTTGTCAGAACCCCAACTAGGGTAAGTGCTAGGGTTTGAGTGCCCCTTTGCATCATGCAAAATTTTCAAAAGAAATCAAAAATGGGGAAAAGAAAAGCCCTGAGAAATTAAATCAAATGGCCAGATAAAAATATTTTTCCAAAAATCATTTGAATGTTTGGAAAATTCCTAGAATTGTTGCTGATCATTGCAAAAGTGGTTTGGGGATTTTCCCATGCACATGGAATATTCAAAAATTCAAAAGGTGCATTGGAAATTAAATTAAACTCCAATTTGAATTTAAATTCAAATTGTTTGATTTTCAAAAGTCACCAAAACTTATGAGTGGCTAACTATATATGTTATAAGCCCACATAAAATTTTTCATGATTTTATAAAATGCCTTGATATTTTATTTGGGGCAAAACAAATAACAGAAAAGGAAAAGAGAAAGAAATAACAGAAGAAAAGAAAAAGGAAAAACCCAGCCCACCCCCTGGCCACCTGGCCCAGTAGCCGGCCCAGCCCAGCTCGCCGTGTCGTCTTCCTCCCCTCACCTCCAAGCAGCTCGGTGGCGAGCCGAGCACCGTGGACGCCACCGAGCCTCGCCTGGAACCCCCCAGGCCTCCTCCTCGCGCCACGCAGCTCGCCCAGAAGCCCCGCACCCTTTCCCCCTCCTCTGGCTTCCTCCCTGTCTCTCTCCCCCGTGAAATCCAGCGCCGCCCGAAGCCCAGCCGGAGCACGCCGCCGTGCAGCGCGTGGCCATCGAGCACTTCCCGGCGAACCGTGCTGTCCAGAAGGTCCGCCGCAGACGACTTCCTCAAGCCGCGCAACGAATCGAGGCCAGGAACCCTTGGAAGAGCCGCCAGCTTCGAGTTCTTCCCCCACGGCCGCCGTGCGCCATTGCCGGAATTCGCCATCGCCTCGCATCCTCCGGCTTCCTCGAGCCCGTCTCTGCAACCAGGGTGAGCATGCGCTCATTTCCCCTCAAATTCCCGCTCGAATCCATGCCCGAGACGTGTTTTGCCTTGGTCCAGTCCACGGCCGCCGCTGCCCCTCGTCGCCGGCGAGGTTCCGGCCGCCCCCTGACCTCCCTGGTGGCATAGCTCGAAGCGGACGAGCACGGGCACCACTCCGGTGCCTTCCGCGTGCCCAGCCGTGGCCGATTTGGTCACTCCGGCGGGGCTCCACCGTGCCCAGTGGCACCGGCGGCTAGCCGCCGGCGGGCCCGATTAGCTTAAGGGGGCTAATCCCCTGTTAGTTGACCCTTGGGTCATTGACAGGTGGGCCCTGCCCCCTTAAACTGTCTGGTTAAATTAATTAACCACGGATTTAAACCCACTTCCACTGACACCCCGACCCCACCTGTCAGCCCCCCCTGCTGACATCGTGCTGACGCAATAAAGGATTTTTCCAGAGATTTAAAATATTCCAGAAATTACAAAAAATTGATTAAACTTTGGAAATTCATAACTAATTCATATTAACTCCAAATTAAACATATAATATATGAAAAATGATCAGCATAAAATTCTCTATCCAAATATGCAACTTTCAACCATGTTTGAGTTGATTTTAAAATGGGACCAGTAGCTTTTGCTATTTGGCTTAATTGGAATTAATTCAAATTTATTCCAAATGCATTTCTAAATTGAACCAATGCAATGCACATATGGTCACTTGTACTTCAGAAGCTTATCCCACACATGATAACATTGTTTACAATAACCAAACATTAGCAAATGCAAGATGACCTAATTTGAATAATATTTGGAGTTTGATTTTGAATTAACTTTTCAAATCAACTTCAATTAACATGTGGCAAACTGAACCTAGATCAAACCAATACCATTCACATCATGGACAACATAATCATGTGATTGTGCATTTCAATTCAATGTTGTCCCCCTTTGTTGATGATTGTGCCGGTAACAGCTTTTCCGAGACGGTGATCACCCCCGAAGAAGAAGACCACCGTTAAGACCCGTGTTTCGTCAGCAAGGCAAGCAAACCCCATTGATCATGTCTATAAAATCCCAATTCCCTCTCAGTCTCGCTTATGCATGTTTAGGAGATCATCTTGTATCGATTCTACCGCATAGTTGAACCCATATCCGATGCATGACCTATCATCTTGTCACAGTAGTAAGAAAACCACAATCCTAGCTGACATAGGAGTTGTTTGATATCATGTGGCCCCTGCAACTGTTACAGCTTATTGCATGCTTAGTGTTACAGTGAGGTTACTTTTGATGTGAGTCGGGATGATAGTGAACATGGTGTTGATGAAAGTGAAACTGTGTCGGTGAATCCACCCTAATACAAGGTGAACGATAAGAGGTTGTGTAGGAGTACACAGTGGGTTGTCTCGTTGAACACCGCCTTAAGCATCGAGTTCTTGTATGGTAATCCAAGACAAAGAGTACAACCACACATTGGGCTCACTGACCCCTCTCGGCCTAGTACCTTGATCCGTGTCGACGTCCAGGAGTCACATTAGTTCGGGATTTCCATTTGACATGTGCATAGAAAAAGAACGAAGGAAATGGTTGCATCATATAGATATGTGGGTGCACCTGTGAGGCAGGAAAACCATCTGCCAGAGGTGGCGTCTCGGTCACCTGCATTGTTTGAGTCCGTTTCATTGATCCGGACGGGCTCTCGAGCGGAGGAAAACTCAGATAGTCGACTCCTGGAATAGACCGGTTGTGAGCGAAGTGTCGTGGTGAACATCCTCGCTGTCACCTCTTGAACGGTGGCGAGACCTGGCGGTAACCGATGGTCATGTGTGTGTAGTTTACACCCTTGCAAGGTTAACAAAACTATTCGAATAGCCGCGTCCGCGGTTAAGGACTACTTGGAACCTGTACCTGATTATTAGACAACTTGAACTGGATACTTCTAAAATTCGCAAGATAAGCGTGAGTGCTATGGTGTGCTTCCTCGTGGAGAAGTCGAGGAAGTAACCCTAGTGGTGTATTGTTTGGAGACATGTAGTGGACTCGTGTACGCTTCTTACCTCAAGTCTGGTACTCGTAGTTCAGGACTAGCCAAGTCAAAGCTGGCATTTCTGCATGTTGAACCCCACCTCCCCTTTACCTTGAAACTTGAGCATGAGTAGTATAGATCTGATGTAAGTCTTGCTGAGTACGACTTTGTACTCACGTTTGCTTATTCTATGTTTTAGATAAGAACCGGACCCCGATGGAGTCACCTTCGTGAAGCTCGACGTTGACTAAGTTAGCATAGTCCCAGACAGCAGTCTGGTCCCTCGTGGAAGGGCATGTTTGTTTACAAGGCTTCTCTAAGCCATTTGTTAAACTTGTCTGTACTCAAACCTAATTTGCTTCCGTTGTATGATGTAATGTTGATCACAGACATGTGATATTTGTATGCTCTATGTGTATATGTGTATATCAATAAAGAGTACTTTGTAGAGTTATGTGATGATACCTGCTGTTCATACTAGGCATGTGTGCTGCGTGTATTTTTATAACATGCATGTCTTAGTATGGGTTTTCGAGACCTTAGTTGTGATCTGGCTGGCGGTCTTTTATACACCAAGTGGCCCTTAGATGTGCGCAGCTTGGGGCATCGCGATGCGATTGTTCATGACTCTGTCACGTGCACACTTTGTTGTATGATCGAGCCCGCCCTAGACCCCGACTAAGTGATCGGGCTGGAGTAAGTCTATGTAAGAGTTAGGATCCAATCGATAACATGGTTGGGGCGACTTGTCTATGAGTATGGGATTCACCACCCATAAGCATTTATACTTGTGAGCGGACGATGAGGACCCATCTCAGATGATCATCCGACCTGAATGGGATGCCCCTCACGTTCGATGCTTACCGAGAACGTTCTGTGCTTGGCCTTGTCTGCTTAGACAAGTGGGTACGGTTCTCGGCTCTCCATGTGATTGTATCATGACTGGAATTACATATGCTAACCCCGGGTCCCGACATTTCTACTTTATCTTTTGCAAATTTTACGTGGCTGCTAGGGGTTTCGAGAAAAGAACCGCTTTCTATCCGGCGAAAACATGCCACAACACCAATCCCGCAATTGTCTCTATTACACCCCTGTCGGGGCCCTCCGTTGCAAACATCTTCGCATCGCTAATGCAGAGAGACAGACACCCCCCGACCACTTTATATGGTACAAGCCATATGTCAAGCGTGGAACCAGTCTCGCGTAAACGCGTAAGGTCGGTCGGGGGCCGCTTCATCAAACATTGCCGCAACGCTAAATGAGTACACGTGAGAGGGTAAAAATTGGAGAATTGATGCCCACATACTAGATGTGTTCTATCCATACAATACATCTACGCATAGCCTTGCTCTGATACCACTTATGGGGTTCGGGGCAGAAAACACAAATTTTTCATAACCTACGAGACCCATACCCAAGACCTATGCTATGCTGATGCAAGTAACAGACAGAAATAGATCACATACCAATATGTAGTCCGTTAAGCGGGAAACGTTCCCGCATGAACGTGGTTGGTGTAGTCGTACCGGCAATCTCCGATGCCGCGCAGATCCACGATGACTCCTATAGCCACCCGATCCTTGTGGAGCAATGACGGGATTACGTCCCCGTCGGAACGTTGTCGATGAAGACCTCGCGATACGGCCACGACGATGAAGTAGCACCACAAGTGTAGTGCCTCGCGGGATTATACACATACAGTACACCCGACGTCCCTTCGGGCTCCGAACCAGTAGAGCAGCGGAAAGAAGATGGATTCGGATCCCGATTCCAGCAGCACGACGGCGTGCGTATAGTGGAGAAATCCCCAACCAAGTGTAGACTCCAAACAAGGGGAGTCCACTCAAAGGCAGGAGAGAAGGAGGAAGAGAGAAGTTCAATTTTTGAATCAAAAGGGCACCCCTACCCCTCCTTATATAGTCCAAGGAGGGGGGGATCCTCCCTCCCTCCCCGAGGTGGGACTAATCCCACCAAAGGGGGGAGGTGCGCCGGCCTAAGGAGGGGGTGGGCCCCTCCCTTGGCGCCAAGCCCAAGGGGGGAGGCTCCCCTCTCCCTTAATGGGCCCTTAGAGGCCCATACACCTTTTTAATTCATTTTTAATATATTTAAATACATTTTAATATTTAATTTAGATAATTAAATAATAAAACATATATTAAATATTATTAAATATATTTTGAACCTTTTCAAAATACCCGGAACAACTTCCGGCCTTCATCGGAACAATTCCGGTGTTCTCTCCAATTTCTCCGGTGATCCCGAATCAATCCTTACTGCGTCGAGTACCCTTAAGTGTAACACCCTAAGGTCCGGGAAAAAGCAGACATGATCGAGACAATTCTCATTGATCAATGACTAATCAATTGGACCTGGTTACAATCCTTGATAGCCCCTGCTCTTCCATCGAATGAACTTCAATCACTGTTGGATCCGTTAACCGTGTGCCTGTTCCCTTTGTCCTGGTACTTTGCTTGTCCGAGGTTTGATCATCGGTATCCACTATACCTAGTTCGTCCTTTTTCTCAACAAACAAGTTTACTCGTTCCCGTGATATTACAACTCCGTGACCTAGTCACACGTTTGCAAACTTTATGATGTAACATCACCGAGTGGGCCCAGAGTACCTATCCGTCACACGGATGGACAAATCCCGCTTTGATCTATTTGCATACTCATCAACCATCTATTTCGGAATACCCAAAGTGCACCGTTATGGCCAGCATATTTCAGTCAGGCGGTGGGATACAAATCAAAGTCTCCTCATAGATGACAATTACGTATGATCATTACGGTCAAAGGATCTGGTCACTACGTTATAGTTATCGCAATGTCGAACTATGTGACTTGATCACATCGCAACACTTCTGGTGGGTGTATGTCCATCATATCATTATCCAATGATACGACTCCATTGTCAACAGACGCCATTCTCATGATCAGGAAACCTTGATCATCAATCGCCCAATGGACTAGTATACTAGGGTTGACTAGGGACCTGGTTGTTTGTATACCACACCTGTATTAATGTTTCCGCTTAATATAGTTATAGCATAGTATCAAACGTATTATGAACTAATGGAATATGCTTGATAAAACATATTTATTTGCCTCTAGGGCACATTCCCAACACTTCGTTGGGAACAAAGTTATCTGTGTCTGTGTGCAGGTCTGCGTCAGTTGCGCCGCTGGCACCTACTTATCATCTCTGGAGTCCTGCTGGAGACAAACGTTGGTATATTCACCGAGGGAAAACTGCTGCTGCACTACATCTCAACCTTCCACTTGGGGTAACCAACGAAGGGGGGCGAGAAGCCACCTAGCAAAAAAAATTCTGGCGCCGTTTCCGGGGACTCCAAGTGCTAAGATAGGGGAGTTCCACACTACCCTTTACCTTTGTTTTTTAGTCTCATTAGTTTATCTTTCAGTTTTTATCTTTGTGTCTTTTATGAAAAACTACAAAAAAATCTGCCACACTTGCTGCCACTATGGGTTCCACAGAAAACACCAAGTTGTGTGACTTCACTAGTCACAACAACCGAGACTATATCACTACCCAAAAAGCCTTCAACAAAAATGTAGAAGAGAAATTAGCTAAAATATATAATCTCTCTTTGAAGGTAGAAAGCTTAGGCCTTGATATTGAGATGCTTAAAATTAGAACCTCTCCCCTTGAGGAGAATAAGGCCACTCCTATTAATGCTATCCAGTTACGAATCAATGAAAATATTAGGATGATGGCTAAACTCAAAGAAAGATGGGCTAGAGAAAAAGAGGAAGAGGATAGAATTAAGAGCCTTCCTACACACCATACAGTTGCCACTATCCAAATTGTTGAGGACACCCAAACTATTAGCACCCAATGCACTCCTAGTCCTGTTGGACCTATTAATGGTGATGCTAATACCTCAACCGTAGAGAAAGAAACTCCTACGAACATAGAGGGTTTCAAACAAGTGAGCCTAGATAACACTACTACCACCTTTGATAGTAGTGATATTGATTTTGATAGTTGCACCCTCTCAGAAGTTATCAGTTTGCTACACAAAATGTCTAGAGACCCCCCACACTAGCACACTTAATCTTACCTTCATGGAGCATATCACAAATGCTCTCATCAAAGCTAGGGAGGAGAAGCTTAGAGTAGAAGCCTCCATACCTAGGAAGCTAGATGATGGTTGGGATCCTATGATCAAAATTAAATTGAATAACTTCTCTTTCTATGCTTTATGTGATGTTGGAGCTAGTACCTCCGTTATGCCCAAAATAATATTTGATATGTTTGAATTGAAGCCTCTTGAGCCTTTTTCTTTTGGTGTTCGTCTTGTTGATTCTGCCGTAAAGAAACCTTTGGGTAAGATCAACGATGTTCTTATCATTGTCAATGACAACTATGTTCCCGTTGATTTTATTGTTATGGATATAGAGTGTGAACCTTTATGCCCAATTATTTTGGGACGTCCTTTTCTTCGCACCGTTGGTGCGGTTATTGACATCAAAAAGGGGATGGAACACTTCTATAGAAAGAAAATCAAGTTACCATTTGAGTCCGTTACACGGGCTAGTTATTCTCTTTCTCTTGATAAAACTTGATTCTTCTTTTTGCATCATGCCTAGCTAATGACTTTAAAGAAGCGCTTTTGGGAGGCAGCCCGCAACGAATTTAGGTTTTTATTTTTGCTTTTGTTTTGTCTTGAGGATTGTTACTTCTGTAGCAACATCATTGTATCTTTATTTTTCAACTTTTTGCCAAGCTATAGCCTCTTACGGCAAGGGAAGTAAAAGTTGTGACATGCTGTCCAGAAAACAGATTCTGTCCTCGTGACCAGAAAAATTCCAAAAAACTCCCAGTTCACCTTTTTGAGCTGAATTTTTTACACAGTATGCTCTATACAATTACGAAACTTCCGTATGTTATGAGTTTTTCGATTTGAGTTGAAGAAGTGCCCCTAAAAAATTCTTTACTATCTGCTATTCTGTTTTTCACAGATTCTTCCACGTTTTGTCTCTCCTTACTTTTGCAAACCTTAAGCTTGCTTTTTATTTGCAAAAACTTTTCGGCACTCTTGATAAACATTATCTCTTCAAGATTATCTTTATATCCAGTGGAGAATTTTTTTATTTATTAAGGGTACTAACCTCTCTAATCAGCTTATGATGAGTTATGTATGAAGAGAGTTTTCAAGTGTGCGATGGAAGATGATGAAAGAAGATCCAGTAGTGTCAAGCGCTCAAGCTTGGGGATGGCACCATGCATCCCCAATAAATATTCAAGGAGACTCAAGCGTCTAAGCTTGGGGATGCCCCCGTGCATCCCCTTCTCCATCAACAATCATCAGTTCGTCCTTCGTCTCACTATATTTTTATCACTTCATGCATTATGTGCTATGCTTGGGGCGTCTCGCTCTTAGGTTTTGTTTTTAGTTTTCTTTATCTTTTCTTGCTGTTAATAACAAGTTAGATCCTTTCTTACTTTGTGTGGGAGAGAAACACGCTCCACTTTCAAAATTTAGAACACATCATAGGATTTTTCCTGCTTATCTTTTTGTTGTTGTGTGTTCTCTATCTTTTCATAGTTACTGCCATGTTTAGTTTTAGTCTTAGTTTGTATTTAGCAAGAGCTTTGGCTTTTGTTTAGTTTGTTGTTGGAACTATTTTTACTTTTCATGTTTATCTTGTTAAAGAGAGTTGGTTGTTGCACTGAGTTGTGTCTTGTCTTGAAAGTAGGTAGTTGAGGTTGCTATTTAATTTCAGTAGTAGCTTGCAATGGTTTTGAGGTATTGTTGTGAGTAATGTTTGAACTTTTGGTGTCAATAGCTCTTGCTATTAGTGATAGGTGTCCTATTTGTGGCAATCCGTGTGTATTTTCAAAACCTACAAAACTAGTTGAGAACTCTAGCTACTAGATGGATCACTACTCTTCTGAGGGGTCGAATATTAGAGTACACTCACGTACCATGAGTCGAGGATGCGCAGGGATAACCAAACCCCCATACACTCCTCCTCGGGGTACTTGTCTCTTTGTGAACCTCCTCATTAGATTGAGAGTTACCGATAATAAGTGCATGAGTTCTTCGGACTAATGTAAGTATTGAAAGTTGACACTTCCACCTTCCCATATTTTGCTAGCCTTTCCTGTGCCGTGCATTGCCTTCTTCTCACTCCGAGAGTTGGTGTCCACCTTCGCCGGTACATCCAAACCCTTGGCATGGTACGCTCTGTCATCATAAGCCTCCCTTTATCTTTCCTCAAAACAACCACCATACCTACCTATCAAGGCATTTCCATAGCCTTTCCGAGTTACATTTCCATGCAACTTCCACCTCTTCATGACTTGATCTTCATGTCATTCATGTTCCTGCTACACTGGCAGCGACATACATTGCATACACCATGTTAGTTACATCTTCTTTATGATTTTAAGTACCTTGTAAAGTGTGAAAGATCTCCTTTACCTTCTTGTAAAATAGAGTGTTGCCCTTAAGTGAGGAAAAGATCCCAAAGTGGACACATCAAAAGATCCCAAAGAGGACAAATGAGAGTTAAATAGAAAGAGCCATTGAGGCCACCAAAAAATAAAAAAATAGAAAAAAGAGAAAAAGAAATCCACACTAGTACTCCCTTTATATCCGTGTACTCCATAGAGATGATCTTTATGCATATAGTTTGGAGAGCTTCTTAGCTCGTATGTGCATCTGTTGCATGGCAATCCCTACTCCTCACATCATATCTATCATTTGGCATCTCTTGCCTATGATTGTCCTCATTGATGTGAGCCTTTCTCATCCTTTTTGTCTTCTTCCTCCACCATATTTCTCTCTTTGCCATCCTAAGTGTCAACTTTCATACTTACGCTCATCCATTGCATGAGTGCTCAAAATATCGAAAATGAGTGGATCAAATTGACTTGTACCTAGCTAGTGGTCTGGGGATGAGTCAAGATAAGATTCCAAAGAAGACCAAGTGTGAAACTTTAGTAGATTGAGTTCTCAACACAAAAATACTTTTTTTTTCGTATTCCCTATCCCCCTTCTTGCACGCAAACACCATTTGGAGACATTCGAGTCACAGAAAACGAGAGCTCTTGTGCCTAATGTTCATTTGTTAGTTGTTCCAATGCTAATATAGACTCTTGCATGTTATGACTTGTATTGAATCTCTAACCTTGATTGCTTTACTTTTCAAAGTTCTTTTATGGTTGCTAGTATGTCACCACAGAAATTATGCTTGTTATCATTTACCTACTCGAGGACGAGCAGGAATTAAGCTTGGGGATGTTGATACGTCCAAAACGTATCTATAATTTCTGCTTGCTCCATGCATGTTTTGTGTGATATTGCTATGATCTAGATACACTTTCATACACTTTTGATCATATTTTGACTAACCTATTAACTCAGTGCACCCCAGTGCCAGTTCCTGTTTTCTGCTGTTTTTCTATTTCAGTTTTCACCCATATAAAAAGTTCCAGAAAAATTCGGGAAAATTCAGATAAAAAATCAGCATGACGGAAGCTTCGAGAAGAGCCCGGGAGGGGCCAGAGGGGAGCCAGGGGGGCCCAGGCGGCCACCCGGCGCGGCCCCACCCCTGGCTGCGCCAGGGGGGGCGCCTGGGGCCCCTGGTCCACCTCTGGCTGCCCCCTTCGCCTATTTATTCTCCGTCATGGGAAAACTCCAGAAGCAGAACCCTATTCCGCGAACTCGCCTCTGTTCTGCCGCCGCCGCGCTTCCGAAGATCGGGAGCACCAGAAGACCTCTTCCCGGCACCCTGACGGAGGGAGGATTGACCTCCGGGAGTCTCCTCTCCACCATGGATGCTCCCCGGATGTCTCGTGAGCAGTTTTCCTTGAACCATGGGTCCGTGATCAGTAGCTATGTGATGTTCTCCTCCCCTCTTTGATCTTCATTGTTTAGACCTCGTGAGCTGCCCTACATGATCGAGGCACCTTTGTAATATTTCTGCTATTGCTATGTTGAGTTTGATAGGATCTGATGGATTATGAGATTATGTTCAGATTGTGATAGAGTAATATATTTGGTTTTTATCTCTTATATTTTTGTTCCTAAGTAATTCTTGCATGTTCTCCGTTGCTGTTTATTGCTTTGGCCAAGTAGTAGGTAGTGACTCCAAGAGGGAGCGTTGTGCTAGATTGTGGGTTCATGCCCCCCCCCTGATGACATGCTTGACTCACAGAAAAATGAGTCTAGGGGGTGTGCTTTTGCCACAAGGGGGAAAACAACGGTGCTTGTGACCGCGGTCACAGGGATTGTTTACTTTACGCAAAGTTCTTTTTATTGGAGTTGTCTGTTGCTTTGGGTTTACACTTTGGGTGGGGCTCGCAACTTAATACCAGCGAGATGTTCTGGATAGATATCTCAAGGTGGATGATTAGTAGTAGATGCAGATGGATTTTGGTCTACTTATTTTGGCGTACTGCCCGTGCTTTTGAACCTCTTCATTTCTTTTGTAGCATAGTTAGCATTGCGGTGCGTTCATAATCCTGTCAATTGCCTTTCTGTAATTTGTTTACCTCTCATAGCAATTTTATCGTCTTTTGGGAGAGAGACATCACTAGCGAACATCACGTATCCCGGTCCATATCCTCATTACTGTTTCCACGCTTTATTTATTTTACTGCTTTTACTTGCTATCATTATCCCTTGCATTTTATCCTTGTGAACAACAAGACTGGAGAGATTGACAACCTCTCTGAACTTCGTTGGTACAAAGTTATCTGTGTCTGTGTGCAGGTCCGCGTCAGTTGCGCCGCTGGCACCTACTTATCATCTCTGGAGTCCCGCTGGAGACAAACCTTGGTATATTCACCGAGGGAAAACTGCTGCTTCACTACATCTCAACCTTCCCCTTGGGGTAACCAACGAAGGGGGGCGAGAAGCCACCTAGCAGGAGCGAGCATAAATTATCGATACGTTTGAGACGTATCAACATCCCCAAGCTTAATTCCTGCTCGTCCTCGAGTAGGTAAATGATAACAGGCATAATTTCTGTGGTGACATGGTAGCAACCATATAAGAACTTTGAAAATTAAAGCAATCAAGGTATGTGATTCAATTCAAGTCATAACATGCAAGAGTCTATATTAGCATTGAAACAAGCAACGAAAGAACATTAGGTGCAAGAGCTCTCGCTGTCCGTGACTCGAATCTCTCCAAATGGTGTTTGCGTGCAAGAAGGGGGATATGGAATATGAGAAGAAAAAGTATTTTTGTTGAGAACTCAATCTACTAAAGTTTCACACTTGGTCTTCTTTGGAATCTTATCTTGACTCGTCCCCAGACCACTAGCCAGGTTCAAGTCAATTTGATCCACTCCTTTTCGATATTTTGAGCACTCATGCAATGGATGAGCGTAAGCACGAGAGTTGACACTTAGGATGGTAAAGAGAGAATATAGTGGAGGAGGAAGACAAAAAGGGTTAGAAAGGCTCACATCAATGAGGACAATCATATGCGAGACAGCAAAATGATAGATATGATGTGAGGAGTAGGGATTGCAATGCAAAAGATGCACATATGAGCTGAAAAGCTCTCCAATGGAATTAGTGGGGTGCATCTAACTTGCTCGCTCATGAAGACCTAGAGCTCTTTTGAGGAGGCTCATCCTTGGAATATGCAAGACAAGTTCTATAGTGTGAAGGTCCCCACATAGCTATATGCATGATCATCTCTATGGAGTACAATGATAAGGGGGAGTACTAGTGTGGATCTTTCAAAAGGATAGTAGTGTTGCCCCTTTCTCTCTTTTTATTTCTTTTTCTCTTTTTTCTCATTTTTGTATTTTTTTGTGGCCTCAATGGCTCTTTCTATTTAACTCTCATTTGTCCTCTTTGGGATCTTTTATTTTGTCCACTTTGGGATCTTTTCCTCACTTAAGGGCAACACTCTAATTTACAAGAGGGTATAGAAGATCTTTCACATTTTACAAGGTACTCAAATCATAAAGAACATGTATCTATCATGATGTATGTAATGTATGCTGTTGCCAGTGTAGCAGGAACATGTATGAAATGAAGATCAAGTAATGAAGAGGTGGATGTTGCATGTCAATATATCTCGGAAAGTCTATGGAAATGCCTTGATAGGTAGGTATGGTGGATGTTTTGAGGAAAGATAAAAGGAGGTTTATGATGACAGAGCGTATCATGCCAAGGGTTTGGATGTACCGGCGAAGGTGCACGCCAACTCTCGGAGTGAGAATAAGGCAATGCACGGCAAGGAGAAGCTAGCAAATATGAGGAGGTGGAAGTGTCAACTTTCAATACTTACATTAGTCCAAAGAACTCATGCACTTATTATCGGTAACTCTCAATCTAACAAGGAGATTCACAAAGAGACAAGTATCCCGAGGAGGAGTGTATGGAGGTTTGGTTATCCTTGCACATCCTCGACTCATGGTACGTGAGTGTACTCTAATATCCTATCCCTCAAAAGATTAGCGATCCATCTAGTAGCTAGAGTTCTCAACTAGTTTTGTAGGTTTTGAAAATAAACAAGGAATGCACAAAATATGAAACCTATCACTAATAGGCTAGATCTCTTTACACCAAAAGTTCAAAAAATACTCACATCAATACATCAAAACTATTGTAAGTTACTACTAAAATTAAATAGCAACCTCAATCGCCTACTTTCAAGACAAGACACAACTCAGTGCAACAACCAACTCTCTTAACAAGATAAACATGAAAACTAAAGAGAGTTCCAGCAACAAACTAAACAAAAGCCAAGGCTCTTGCTAAAGACAAACTAAAACTAAACATGGCAGTAGCTACGAAAAGATAAAGAACACACAACAGTAAAAAGATACGCATGAAGAATCCTATGATGTGTTCTAGATTTTGAAAATGGAGCGTGTTTCTCTCCCACACAAAGTAAGATGGGGTCTAACTTGTTATGAACAACAAGCAAAGCTAAAGAAAACTAAAAATAAAACTAAGAGCAAGACGCTCCAAGCATAGCACATAACGCATGAAGTGATAAAAATATAGTGAGACGAATGACGAACTGATGATTGTTGATGGAAAAGGGGATGCACGGGGGCATCCCCAAGCTTAGATGCTTGAGTCTCCTTTAATATTTGTTGGGGGTGCATGGGGGCATCCCCAAGCTTGAGCGCTTGACACTCCCAAATCTTCTTTCATCATCTTCCATCGCACACTTGAAACTCCCTTCATGCATAACTCATCATAAGATGATTAGAGAGGCTAGTACCCTTAATAAATATTTTTTACCACTGGATATACTGATATTCTTGAAGAGCTACTGTTTATCAAGATTTCCAAAAGGTTTTTTCAAAGAAAAAGAAATCTTAAGGTTTGCAAAAGTAAGGAGAGACAAAACGTGGCAGAATCTGTGAAAAACAGAACAACAGGTAGTAAAGAATGTTTTTGGGATACTTCTGCAACTCAAATTAAAAAAATCAGAACATACGAAAGTTCCGTGATTTTTGAGCTTTCGTATGTTCTCAAAAACATTGAGCTTTTGGGACATGAGAAAGTAAATGAGCTTGTAAACAGTGATGAGAATATGGATCGGGGTCGCGTGATGTTCACTAGTGATGTCTTTCTCCCAAAAGACGATAAAACTGTTATGCAAGGTAAACAAATTACAGATGGGCAATTAACAGGATTATAAATGCACCGCAATGCTAATTATGCTACAAAAGAAAGGAAGAGGCTCAAAAGCATGGGCAGGATGCCGAAATAAGTAAACCAAAATCCATCTGCATCTACTACTAATCATCCACCTTGAGATATCTATCCAGAACATCTCGCTGGTATTAAGTTGCGAGCCCCACCCAAAATGTAAACTCAAAGCAACAGACAACTGCATTAAAAAGAACTTTGCATAAAGTAAACAATCCTTGCAACCGCGGTTACAAGTACCGTTGTTTCCCCCCTTGTGGCCACAACACATCCCCTAGACTCATGTTTCTGTCACTCAAGCGTGTCATCAGGAGGCATGTACCCACAATCGAGCATAACGTTCCCTCTTGGAGTTACTACCTACCACTTGGCCAAAGCAATAAACAACAACGGAGAACATGCAAGAATTACTTAGGAACAAAAATATAAGAGATAAAAACCAAATATATTACTCTATCACGATCTGAACATAATCTCATAATCCAAAGATCTCATCAAACTCAGCATAGCAACAGCAGAAGAATTACATATGTGCCTCGATCATGTAGGGCACCTCACGAGGTCTAAACCATGAGGAACAAAGAGGGGAGGAGAACATCACATAGCTACTGATCACGGACCCATGGTCCAAGGTAGACTACTCACGGTACATCCGGGAAGCGTCCATGGTGGAGGAGAAGCTCCCGGAGGTCGATCCTCCCTCCGACAGGGTGTCGGGAAGGGTCCTGACGGTGCTCCCGACCTTGGAAGCGCGGCGACGGCGGAACAGAGGCGAGATCGCGAAATAGGGTTCTGTCTTCTGAAGTTTCCCGTGGCGGAGAATAAATAGGCGAAGGGGGGGGCAGCCAGGGGGGCCACCAGGGGTTCAGGCGCCCCCTGGCGCGGCCCTCCTTCGGGCATTTGAGACGTATCAGTGTGCCATTGGGAATAGTTGGTCATCATATGATCTAGTAGTTTTGTGGCAGCACCAAGTGTTGTTGACATTCGCGGCCGAATCTAACAGGTTCCGCGAGGTAAAGTTCAAGCCTGCATAAAATGTCTAGATAACCATTCAAGTAGTCAAACCATGCTTAGGGCAATTCTTAACAAGAGGTTTCATACGTTCCCAAGCTTGGGCAACATGTTCATTATGAAATTGCTTAAAATTCATAATATTACTCCTCAATTGGATAATATTAGTAGGTGGGTAGTACTTCCTAATAAAAGCATCCTTGCACTTATCCCAAGAATCTATGCCATTCCTAGGCAAGGATTGGAACCAAATTTTAGCTCCTCCTCTCAAGGAGAAAGGAAAAAGCTTAAGCTTAACAATATCACCTTCTACTTCTTTATACTTTTGCATATCACAAAGCTCAACAAAATTATTCAAGTGTAAAGCAACATCATCTCCAGCACCGGAGAATTGTTCTTTCATAACAAGAATAAGCAAAGCAGGTTTAATTTCATAAGAAGACGCTGAAGTGGTGATACGTCACAAACGTATCGATAATTTCTGCTCGTTCCATGCATGTTTTTTGTGATGTTGCTATGATCTAGATACACTTTCATACACTTTTGATTATATTTGGGCTAACCTACTAACTCACTGCACCCCAGTGCCAGTTCCTGTTTTCTGCTATTTTTCTATTTCAGTTTTTCCCCATATAAAAAGTGCTCGAAAAATCCGGGAAAAATAGATAAAAAATCAGCGTACCGGAAGCTTCCAGAGCCCCGAAGGAGGGCCAGGGGGCCACCACCAGGTGCCCAGGCGGCCACCTGGCTGCCCCCCTTCGCCTATTTAGTCTCCGTCATGGGAAAACTCCGAGGACAAAACCCTATTTCGCAAACTCGCCTCTGTTCCGCCGCCGCGCTTCCAAGATCGGGAGCACCGTCAAGACCCTTCCCGGCACCCTGCCGGAGGGAGGATCGACCTCCGGGAGCTTCTCCTCCACCATGGACGCTTCCCGGATGTGCCGTGAGTAGTATACTTTGGACCATGGGACAGAGTTTTGGTAACACAAGCAAGTAACACATCGAAGTTTGTGTTACAAACTAAAACTGTAGTAACATAACATGGGTGTTACAGGGTGAACAGTAACACATGGATGATGATATGTGAAAATGTGTTACTAGGGTAATACAGTAGTAGCACATATATGTGTGTTCCTCGGGATGTGTTACAAACAATAGTTATGGTAATACATAGTCATGTGTTGGGCATGTACAAGCTATATAACTCTAGAGCAAAGTGGGGATATTTTATTATCTGTTCTCTTGTTAAAAGGCAAGGATTTGAATTTCATGTTTCACTCATCCATCTTAATATTGGCCTACAAACCCAAGTGAAAATATTACTAATTCAAATCCGCCTCTATTTGATGCATAGAGTGGAATCAAACCGGCAACATCTTATTCATTCCATTTTGGAATGATGCTCTTTGTGCTCATATTTATTAACCAATTGTACCCTACACTCTTTCATATGAAACAAAGGTAAAAATAAAGGATACTTGCATCCATACTAACTATCTACAAAGACAATATGTCTCTCCCGAACGTTAGAGTGAATAATGAACTTAGGAAAATTAGGGAGCAACAAAAAATGGAGTCATTACAGCTGAAAGAGCTATCCAAGCACACCGTTTTGTTGTCTTTACAACTTGGCTATACTCAATTTTGATTAATGTATGCATCGATACCAGAAACTCATTTTTGAGCTCGACCTACATGTATATCATTTTTTTAAAATAAAATAAAAAATGACACTTCAAAGTTCTAATAATTCTACAAAAAACTAAATGTATATAATGATGTATACTACAAGCGCGTGTGAAATATCAGTTTTGAAATACCTTATACTTGCTCTACACAAAAATGATACAAATCTGACAAACTTTCGTGGCATAAAAATGTTAAGCTAGATCAAATGTTATTGAATAGCTTGTTTATAGTGATTTTTTGTTTTAATCGAAATTCTAATAAGACCTAAATTTAGTCAAAAATAGGTTAAAAAATCATGGCTCATACGAATGATGAATTAATGAATGTACCATAAATTTCTCATCCGTCTGGTCTTTTTTTGCCATATTTATATTTACTTTGATTTTTTATGTATGAGATTTATAAGGTTCATGCGTATCGGACTGTAGCATGGGGCCAGCGAGAGATGGACTCCATCCCTAGCCACCGTGAGCAAGCAAACCGAAGCTGCAAAAAAAATCGATTAATGCACACGGAGCAGAAAATTAGACAACAAAATTTTAGACTTAGAAGCGCGAACTTATTTCGCGCCGTGCCGCACGCGCGGTCCTGAATTTTGTACGAACCCAGCCCACTTATAGGTGGATCAGTCAAGCCTGAACCACGTTGTGCCTTATCTATATCCCCTCCCCCCCTATCGTCACTGAAATCGCCGCCCGTGTTCATCTGGTCGCCTCGCCTGTCGGCTGCCGCCGCTTCGATCGGCTAGCACCGGTGGCCTCTTGCGCTTTCCTCTAGAAATCCGGTCATCCCGTAGCCTCTTCCACCCACCCCTCTCACTAGTATTCACGGCAGCGGTATCCGATGCGTGGTCTTCGTCGAGCGCCTTAGGGAAGTGGTCAGCGCTAGGTAACCATGTCGCCGCCGACTTGTCGAGTTCTCCCGGTTGAGGTAAGTATTTTCCCATCGACATCTTGGCCGAGGTGGTGAAGGCATCAGTGGCTCTAACTTTTATATTCTGAAATTAGTACCCTTTATTGCAAATTTCATATTTGGGGTATAAGATCTTGTCGTCTCCCTTCATCGATTGGCCATGCCTTGGGGGCGTTGTGTTTCGTGTGTCCTGAGGGTGAAATACTACTACATGCATCCCAAATTAATTGACTTCACTTTATATAGATCCACATGTATCTAGATGCTTTTTAGTGTTTAGATACAAGTATATCTAGAAAAAATGAAGTCAGTTAATTTGGGACGGAGGGGGTACACAGTTTTCTAATAGGGTGCTTTCTGATTACTCGAAATTGCTCCATCATAGTTTGATAATTTCCCAGGTACTTGGAGGGTATATGGCTTACTGGTAATCGTATACTGAAGAATTTGTTGTGGCAGAACCTGAAATTCTGGTAGCTTCTTGTTACTGTTGTTTTAGTTCCTGCCTTTTTATTGCTGAAACCAATTAATTGTCTAAACATATTGTGTATCCATTGCTGTGTTTGGGAACTGCTTCTGGTCAGGGGCTGTTTAATCACAGACAAAGACAGAAATAGAGGGAGAGTCGTCCCGGTCCTAACTTAATTGGCCTGAAGCCAAATGTTCCTAACCAGGAGATGACCCACACAACCCTTAGGAAACAAGGCCAAAGAATGTGCCTGCAAGATTGAAGATCACAGATGTTTTTAGTTTTCTCCAGGATCCTAAAGCATTGCATTGCTCCATGCAGGTCCCTTTATCATTCTTTTTTATTGTTCAAATATCTATATGGTCGTCATAGATGCTATTACAGGGATGTAACATTATTTTTCATGTACATATGTGATATATTTTTAATTATCTATTTTTAGACCGGTCAGGCTTTCTAGATCGGAAGAAGTTTGTTTGAAATTGACCTTTGGGTTTCAGAAGATTCAGAATAAGATGTGTCTTGTGTAGACGTGCGTGCACGTGCAAGGCTACTAGTTTCGTATAAATGACCAAAAAACCACTGAAAAAATGTAACACAAGCGTATACATGCACCATATGCAAATCATGTGATGTTGCTTCACATTATGGTCACCAACATAGGGTCGCCACTTAAGAAGTTGCATGCACATTTATCGTCAAACTGAATGTATTTACCTTGTTAGTTCTGAGTGATGTACTGAAAGATTAGTGATGTTTTATTGCAAGTGAAGTGTATACATATGATGATTTTTCTTTAGTTCATGTAACTCAATATTTACTTTCTCGTTTGCAGATACTTTGGTTGCCTCTCCGGTGGTGATTAGAGGAGGAATCAAGTCTATGGCATTTTGGACTAATTATCAATATGTTTAAATTCTTCCTATGACTTGGCCACGTGATTATGGTTGTAAGCGAGTCTAGTTGTTGTTTGTATCATTTTAATGTAAATGTTATTTGCAATTATTCCTTTTTTATGTTTGTGACTGGAATACAATTTGTGATTTCCATGAACTTGAATTTGTATTGGGCTATCCAAATTGAATAAATTGATGAGAACTGGACGGGAACTGCCATAGAAACATGTATGTGAACATTGCAATGGAAAGTTGGGTTGAAATTAAATGTGGGAAGAAAAGCCACATCTTCGACCTAATTCAGCGTATCTGGACGGTAACATGTGGTGTCCACATTATTTTGTTACAATATTTGGATAAATATGTTACTAATTGTGTTGCCAAAGCTACTAGAATGTGTTACAATTGTGTTACTACAGTTAAAAAACCAGATTACTAGTAAGATTATTACACCTAAAGATATGTTACTATCTATGTTACTATAGTTATAAATCGGTGTTACTAGTGCATTCAGTAACACATATGATACATGTTACTGCATCTCAATTGTAACACAATTTTTAGCTTATAGGAATAATTATTATGTTTGACAGCGAACACCTCATAGTAACACAACCTAACGTAACACATGGCAAAATGTGTTACTACTTGGTCTAGTAACACTGTTTTGGACTTGTAGTAACACAAGTGTGTGTTACCAAAGCTCCGTCTTGTTGTAGTATGTGATGTTCTCCTTCCCTCTTTGTTCTTCATGGTTTAGACCTCGTGAGCTGCCCTACATGATCGAGACACATATGTAATTCTTCTGCTGTTGCTATGTTGAGTTTGATGGGATCTGATGGATTATGAGATTATGTTCAGATTGTGATAGAGTAATATATTTGGTTTTTCTCTCTTATATTTTTTGTTCCTAAGTAATTCTTGCATGTTCCCCGTTGCTGTTTATTGCTTTGGCCAAGTAGTAGGTAGTGACTCCAAGAGGGAACGTTATGCACGATTGTGGGTACATGCCCCCTGATGACACCCTTGAGTGACAGAAACATGAGTCTAGGGGATGTGATGTGGTCACAAGGGGGAAAACAACGGTGCTTGTAACCGCGGTTGCAAGGATTGTTTACTTTATGCAAAGTTCTTTTTAATGCAGTTGTCTATTGCTTTGGGTTTACACTTTGGGTGGGGCTCGCAACTTAATACCAGCGAGATGTTTTGGATATATATCTCAAGGTGGATGATTAGTAGTAGATGCAGATGGATTCCGGTCTACTTATTTTGGCATACTGCCCATGCTTATGAGCCTCTTCCTTTCTTTTGTAGCATAGTTAGCATTTCGGTGCATTTATAATCCTGTCAATTGCCCTTCTGTAATTTGTTTACCTCGCATAACAGTTTTATCGTCTTTTGGGAGAGAGACATCACTAGTGAACATCACGGGACCCCGGTCCATATTCTCATCACTGTTTACATGCTCATTTTCTTTTTTGCTTTTATTTTCAGTTGCTATCATTATCATTATTCCTTGTGTTTTTAATCCTTTGTAAACAACAAGATCGGAGAGATTAACAACCTCTCTGAACTTCGTTGGGAGCAAAGTTATAAGTGTCTGTGTGCAGGTCCAGGTGAAGTAAGCAACCCTGAGTTGTGAATGGCGCCATTGTTCACTTCAGCACCTACTTATCATTGTCGGAGTCCTACTGGTCGATACTCTCAACCTCGGTATCTTCACCGAGGGAAACTTGCCGCTACGATGCATCTCACCTTCCACTTGGGGTGACCAACGAAAGGAGAGAAGCAATTATCCTCTCTCGCGTATCAAGTGGAAGGTGTAGAAATAGGAGTGCAGATAAAATCATTGTTGTTGCGACTAGTGAAGTCACACAACTTGGTGTTTTTAGTGGTACCCATAGTAGCAACAATAAGCAAGACAAGCAATTTTTTTGTGATTTTTGATAAAGGACACTAAAGCAAAAACTGAAAGGTAAATTAACAAGACTAAAAAGCAAAGATAAAATATAGTGTGCAACTCCCCTATCTTGAAGAGTGGAGTCCCCGGCAACAGCTCCAGAAATTTAGCTTGATGGCACTGAAGTAGTGCTCCTCGTTGGTTACCCCAAGTGGAAGGTTGAGATGTAGCGTAGCAACAAATTTCCCTTGGCAAAGATACCAACGTTGAGAGCCAGTCCAGTAGGACTCCAACGACGACAAGAAGGTGGTATAGTGAACAATGGCGCCGTTTACAACCGAGGGTTGCTTACTTTACTTGGAACTGCACACAGATAAAAATAACTTCGCTCCCAACGAGTATAGAGGGGTTGCCAATCGTTCTGGCCCCGTCGTTTACAAAAGGTCGAACGAAAGAGATATATAGTAGTGATAACTACAACTAGAAAGTAAAACAAGAAGTAAATTGAGGGTGTAAACAATAATGGAAATATGGACCGGGGTCCCATGAAGTTCACTAGTGATGCCTCTCTCCCAAAAGACGATAAACAGCTACGCGAGGTGAACAAATTACAGCTGGGCAATTGACATGATTAAAAATGCACCGCAATGCTAACTATGCTACAAAAGAAAGGAAGAGGCTCACAAGCATGGGAAGTACGGAAAGACAAGTAGACCGAAATCCATCCGCATCTACTCACTAATCATCCACCTTGAGATATCTATCCAGAACATCTCACTGGTATTAAGTTGCGAGCCCCACCTAAAGTGTAAACCCAAAGCAACATACAACTGCATTAGAAGAACTTTGCGTAAAGTAAACAATCCTTGCACCCGCAAGTACAAGCACCGTTGTTTTCCCCCTTGTGGAAACAACACATCCCCTAGACTCATGTTTCTGTCACTCAAGCTAGTCATTGGGGGGCATGAACCCACAATCATGCATAATGCACCCTCTTGGAGTTACTACCTACTACTTGGCCAAAGCAATAAACAACAATGGAGACCATGCAATAATTACTCAAGAACATAAATATAAAAGGAGAAGAACCAAATATATTACTCATCACAATCTGAACATAATCTCATAATCCATCAGATCCCAACAAACTCAACATAGCAACAACAGAAAAATTACATATGTGCCTTGATCATGTAGGGCAGCTCACAAGGTCTAATCAATGAAGAGCAAAGGTGGAGAGAAGACATCACATAACTACTGATCATGGACCCATGGTCCAAGGTGGACTACTCACGGCTCATCCGGGAAGCATCCATGGTGGTGGAGAAGCTCCCGGAGGTCATTCCTCCCTCCGGCAGGGTGCCGGGAAGAGGTCTTCTGGTGCTCCCGATCTTGGAAGCGCGGCGGTGGCGGAACAGAGGGGAGATCGTGGAAAAGGGTTCTATCCTCGGGGGTTTCAGGACGTGAGGTAAATATAGGCGAAGGGGGCATCCAGGGGGCCGCCACGGGGTCCAGGCGGCCTCCCGGCACGGCCTAGGTTTGGGACGCGCCCCCTGGCTGCCTGGGCACCAGGTGGGCCCCCTGGCCCCCCTTCGGGCACCTGGAAGCTTCCGTGACGCTGATATTTTATATATTTTTCCCAGAATTTTTCTGGCACTTTAAGTAATTGGAAAACCTGAAATAAAGAGACATCATAAAACAGAAACTAGCACTTGGGTGTACTGAGTTAATAGGTTAGTCCAAATATGATCAAAAGTGTACGAAAGTGTATCAAAAGTATAGCAATATCACCCAAAACATGCATGGAGCACGCATAAATTGTAGATACATTTGGGACGTATTACCGCGATGGCAATTATGCTACAAGAAAGCTAGAGGCTCAATCGTATGGGCAGTACAACGCGACGAGCAAACCGTTTATTCATCAGCATCTACTCACTAATCATCCACCTTGAGATATCTATCCAGAGCATCTCGCTGATATTAAGTTGTGAATCCCAGTCAAATTGTAGGATCAAAGCAACAGACAATTGCATGAACAAACTATGCGTAAGGTAAACAATCCTTGTAACCGCAGTTACAAGCACCGTTGTTTCTTCCCTGGTGGCAACATCACATCCCCTAGTCACATGTTTCTGTTACTCAAGCTAGACATTGGGGACATGAATCCACAATCAAGCATAACGCTCCCTCTTGGAGTCACGATCTACTACTTGGCCAAAGCAATAAAAAGTAACAGCGAATATGCAAGAATACTCAAGAAATAAAACATAAAAGGTAAACCAAATATATTACTCATCACAATCGGAACATAATCTCATAATCCATCGGATCCCAGAAAACACAGCATATCAACATAGAAACTAATACATAGGTGCCTTGATCATGTAGGGCAGCTCACAAGGGCTAAGAATTGAGGCATAAGATTGGAGAGAAAACATCACATAGCTATTGATCATGGACCCACGGTCCAAGGGGACTCACGACACATCCGGGGAAATGCTCATGGTGGTGGATAAGCTCCCGGAGATCAATCCTCCCTCTGGCAGGGTGCCTGGACAGGGTCTTCTGGCGATCCAATATAAGCATGGAACAAGCAGAAATTATAGATATGTTTGGGACGTATCAGTACACAACGTATCTATAATTTTTGTTTGTTCCATGCTTATATTTGTGACTTTTCTACATGTTTTGCTACACTTTCATACCTTTTTCAACATATTTGGACTAACCTACTAACTTAGTGCCCCAGTGCCAGTTTTTGTCTGCTGTTGTCCGTGCGTTGCAGGAAAATACCAATATTTAAAGTTCTTGGAAAAATCGAGAAAAATCATATAAAAATCAGCATACAGGAAGACTCAAGAATATCGAAGGACACCCGGAGGAGTGGCCCCCCATCTCCAGGCGAGTGTGTGGCGCGTCCAGGGGTGGGGTCGCACCACCTGGCCGTCTGGTCAGGTGGGGGCGCCCTTGTGCCCCCTTTGGCCTATATTTACCTCTCGCTCCAAAAACCCTCGGGAGGCCATCCGTTACGTGATTTTCACCATTGTTCCGCCGCCTCTGCGATCCCGAGATCGGGATCGCCAAAATACCCTATCCCGGCACCCTTCCAAACGGAGGATTGATCTTCGGGAGCTTCTCCACCACCATCAGCGCTTCCCGGATGTTCCGTGAGTAGTCCCCCTTGGACCATGGGTCCATGATCAGTAGCTATGTGATGTTTTCTCTCCAATCTTGTGCCTCAATTCTTAGCCCTTGTGAGATGCCCTACATGATCAAGGGACATATGTATTGGTTTTTGTGTTGCTATGATGTGTTTGCTGGGATCCGATGGATTATGAGATTATGTTCAGACTATGATGAGTAATATATTTGGTTTACCTTTTCTGTTTTAGTTCTTGAGTATTCTTGCATATTCTCCGTTACTTTTTATTGCTTTGGCCAAGTAGTAGACCATGAATCCAAGAGGGGGGGGGTTATGCTTGATTGTGGGTTCATGACCCCCGATGTCTAGCTTGAGTGAAAAAAACATGAGACTAGGGGATGTGTTGTTGCCACTAGGGAGAAAGCAACAGTGCTTATAACCGCGGTTACAAGGATTTTTTACCTTATGCATAGTTTGTTAATGCAGTTGTCTGTTCCTTTGATCCTACAGTTTGACTGGGATTCACAACTTAATACCAGCGAGATGCTCTGGATAGATATCTCAAGGTGGATGATTAGTGAGTAGATGTTGATGAATAAACGGTCTGATCGTCTCGACGTACTGCCCATACGATTGAGCCTCTATCTTTCTTGTAGCATAATTAACATTGAAGTGCGTTTATAATTCTATCAATTGCCCAGCTGCAATATTTTCACCCAACATAGTTATTTATCGTCTTTTGGGAGAGAGACATCACTAGTGAAAGTCATGGGACCCCGGTCCATATTTCCACCATACTTTACACCACTCCAATTTATCGCTTTTATTTCCTTTCCATTGCAATCACCATTATTATTCCCTTTGTGTTTTGATCCTTTGTAAACAACAAGGCCGAAGATATTGACAACCTCTTTGACTCGTTGGGAGCAAAGTTATTTTCTTTTGTGTGCAGGTCCAGGTCAAGTGAGTAACTTATCTCAAACGACGCCTTGCTCGTTTGAACACCTACTCGTATCTCTTGGATTCCTCCTGGATTCGATAAACCTTATAGTCCTCGTATAAGGGAAATTTGCTACTATCTACATCATAACCTTCCACTTGGGGTAACCAACGAGGAGGTGTTATCTACACCCATCACCACCTCCTGCGACACCACTCCCCACCTCTTCCCAGCGCACCACCGCTTCCCTAGCGCGGCGCCAAGACTTCCCTGACCTCTTCCACATCGCACTGCCGCTTCAACAGCGCGCCTCGGCCAAGCGCGCTGCCGCGCCACTGCTTCCCCCGCTTCCGCGCCTGCAAGGTGTTCGATAGAAAGCTTGCAAGGTATATGTGGCTTAAAAATCGATTTTTATAGTACATATATGTTCGTTGTAGTTCTAAATTATTTGTCTGAAATACAATTTTGTAGATGAGTTCATCATTTGATTCTTACGATGAAGAATTTGATCTTCAAGAGGAGGAGGACCTTGCAATCTACCTAGCTATGCAAATCAACAAAAGGCCGAAGCATGGTGGTTCGTTTTTTGGTCGTGAGAAATTATGGAGGGAAAGGATCAAGGGACACAACAGACTGATTAGGAACTATTTTGTGGAAAATCCAACATACCCCGAGAGCTACTTTCGGCGCCGTTTTTGGATGAGCATTGAGTTTTTTAAGCGCATTGCGGAGCAACTAGCGAGCCATGACCTCTTTTTTCAGCAAAGGAGGAATGCCGCCGGAGAACTCGGGCATAACACCTTCCAAAAGGTGACCGCCGCTTTTCATATGTTGGCATACGGTATTCCGACGGATCTAGTTGATGACCACTTGGCGATGGGTGAGAGTCAAGCCATCATGTGTGTCAAGCGCTTTGCCGTTGGAATTGTACAAGTGTTTGGTGAATTATATTTGAGAGAACCCAATGCTCAAGACCCCGCAAGACTTTTGGAGATCAACGCAGCTCGCGGGTTTCCATGTATGCTTGACTCAATAGATTGTATGCATTGGATTTGGAAGAATTTTCCTGCAGCATGGCATGGATAATTCCAAGGCCACAAAAACGATTCCACTATAATCCTTGAAGCGGTGGCCGATCAGGAGACTTGAATTTGGCATTGTTTTCTGGAATTCCCGGATCATTTAATGATATCAATGTTCTTCAACGGTCAACTCTCATGAATAGGATTGCAAATGGTGAAACTCTACTGGTGGAGTTTGTAGCAAATGGCCATACATATAACTATGGCTACTTTCTTGCGGATGGCATATATCCAAGGTGGAAGACATTTGTGAAGCCGATGAATGCACCACAAGGTAAGAAAAATCTTGACGTCCACAATGCTGAGGCTGCGGCTAGGAAAGATGTGAAGAGAACATTTGGGATTTTACAAGCCCAATTTGCTATTATGATAGGACCGACTAGATTTTGGGATCAAAAGATCCTTTGGTACATCATGGACGCTTGTGTGATTATGCATAACATGATCATCGAGAATGAGCCTGGACAAGATTAAGACTATGTTGATGGCTTCTTGCCCCTCGTTGGTTACCCAAAGTGGAAGGTTGAGATGTAGCCTAGCAGCAAGTTTCCCATGATGAAGATACCAAGGTTTATGTCTCCGACGGACTCCGAATTCTGCAAGTAGGTGGAAAGGAAACAATGGCGCCGTTTACAACCTATTTTGCTTACTTGACCTGGACCTGCACACAGGAACAAATAACTTTGCTCACAACGAGTACAGAGAGGTTGTTAATCTCTCCGGTCTTGTTGTTTACTAAGGATTAAACGCAAGGGTGGAAATAATAGTGATGATTGCAATGAAAGGAAATAAAGAAGTAAATAAAGTGAGGTATAAACAATGGTGGAAATATGGACCGGGGTCCCATGATGTTCACTAGTGATGTCTCTCTCCAAAAAAACGATAAAATAGCTCAGCTGGGTGAACAAATTATAGCAGGGCAATTGACAGAATTATAAATGCGCCGCAATGCTAATTATGCTGCAATGAAAGTTAGAGGCTCAAAATTATGGGCAGTATGCCAAGACAACTAGACCGAAATCCAACTGCATCTACTCACTAATCATCCACCTTGAGATATCTATCTAGAACATCTCGCTGGCATTAAGTTGCGAGCCCCACCCAAAGTGTAAACCCAAAGCAAAAGACAACTGCATTAACGAACTTTGCGTAAGTAAACAATCCTCGCAACCGCGGTTACAAGCACTGTTGTTTTCTCCCTGGTGGCAACAGAACATCCCCTAGTCTCATGTTTCTGTCACTCAAGCTAGACATCGGGGAGCATGAACCCACAATCAAGCATAAACGCTCCCTCTTGGAGTTACTATCTACTAGTTGGCAAAAGCAATAAAAACCAACGGAGAACATGCAAGAATTACTCAAGAACAAAATATAAAAGGGGAACCAAATATATAACTCATCACAATCTGAACATAATCTCATAACCCAGGAAACTCAGCATAACAACAAAAGGAAAATTACATAGATGCCTTGATCATGTAGGGCAGCTCACAAGGGCTAAGAATTTAAGCACAAGATTGGAGAGAAGACATCACATAGCTACTGGTCATGGACCCATGGTACAAGGGGGACTACTCACGGCACATCCGGGAAGCGCTCATGGTGGTGGAGAAGCTCCCGGAGGTCAATCCTCCCTCCGAAAGGGTGCCAGGAACATGTCTTCTGGTGCTCTCGATCTTGGTAGCGAGGCGGCGGCGGAACGGAGGTGAAAATCGCGATGCGGGGCACCTCCCGAGGGTTTTCAGAACAAGGAGTAAATATAGGCCAAAGGGGCATCAGGGGGTGGCCCCTCCCCAGGCGCCCTGGTGGCGCGGCCAGGAGGAGGGCGCGCCAGGTGGCCGCCTGGGTGGGCCCTGGCTCCCCTCTGGCCCTCCTTCGGTGATCTGGAAGCTTCCGTCGTGCTGGTTTTTTATCTGATTTTTTGGAATTTTTGGAACTCTGTAAATATGGGTAAAAACCCTGCAACTTATAGACATCAGCAGACAGAAACCAACACTGGATGCATTGAGTTAGTAGGTTAGTACAAATATGTGTAAAAAGGGATGAAAGTGTAGCAAAACACGTAGCAATGTCACCTAAAAGAGCATGGAACAAGCATAAATTATAGATACATTTGGGAAGTATCAACATCCCCAAGCTTAATTCCTTCTCATCCTCTAGTAATTAAATGATAACACAGATAATTTCTGTGGTGACATGCTAACACACATATAAGAACTTCAAACTAAAGCAAGTATGATATGCAATTCAAGTCAAGATAATAGCAAGAAAGAGTCTATATCTAGTATTGAAACTAGCAAAGTAAGAACATAAAGGTGCAAGATCTCTCGCTGTCCGTGACTCGAATGTCTCCACATGGAGTTTGCGTGCAAGAAGTGGGAGATGGGTTTAGAGCATAAAAATACTATATAGTTTAATTGGGAACTCAATCTACTAAAACTTCACACTTGGTCTCCTTCGGAATCTTATTTTGACTCATCCCCAGACCACTAATCAGACACAAGTCAAACTGATCCTCTCCCTTTCGACTTTGAGCACTCATGCAATGGATGAGTGCAAGCAAGATATGTTGGCACTTAGGATGGAAAAGAGAAAAATGATGGGGAAGGATGAAAAAAAGGTGTGAAAGGCTCACATCAATGAGGACAATCATAGGCGAGAGAAATCCAAATGATAGATATGATGTGAGGAGTAGGGATTTCCATGCAACGGATGCACATTTGAGCTAAGGCAAGCTCTACAATGGAACTAGTGGGGGTGCATCCAACTTGCTTGCTCATGAAGACATAGAGCTCATTTGAGGAGGCTCATCCTTGGAATATGCAAGCCAAGTTCTATAGTGTATGGATGCCCACATAGTTATGCATGAATGATATGAATGTTTCTACGGAGTACAAATATGTGATGGCACTGAAGTAGTGATCCTTGCTGGTTACCCCAAGTGGAAGGTATAGATGTACATAGCGGTTAATTTCCCTTACACGAGGAATGTCTAGTTTATCGAATCCAGGAGGACTCCAAGGATCGACAAGTCGGTGTCAACGGCGCCAGATAAATAGTTGACGTGGACCTGCACACATAAACAAATAACTTTGCTCCCAACGAGTACAGAGGGGTTGTCAATCCATCCGGTCGTGTAGTTTACAAAGGATCAAACGCAAGAGGATAGTAATAGTGATAATTGCAACGGAAAGTAAAAACAGGAAATAAAGTGGAGGTGTAAACAGTGGTGGAAACATGGACCAGGGTCCCATGATGTTCACTAGTGATGTCTCTCTCCCAAAAGACGATAAAATAGCTAAGCTGGGTAAACAAATTACAGCTGGGCAATTGACAGAATTATAAATGCACCGCAACTCTAATTATGCTACTGGAAAGTTCAAGGCTCAAAAGTATGGGCAGTATGCCAAGACAAGTGGACCAAAATCCATCTGCATCTACTAAATAATCATCCACCTTGAGATATCTATCCAGAACATCTCGCTGGTATTAAGTTGCGAACCCCACCCAAAGTGTAAACTCAAAGAAACAAACAACTGCATTAACAAACTAGATATCTGGGGGCATGAACCCATAGTCTCATGTTTCTGTCACTCAAGCTAGATATCGGGGGGCATGAACCCATAATCATGCATAAACGCTCCCTCTTGGAGTTACTATCTACTACTTGGCCAAAGTAATAAATAGTAATGGAGAACATGCAAGAATTACTCAAGAACAAAATATAAAAGGTAAACCAAATATATAACTCATCACAATCTGGACATAATCTTATAATCCATCGGATCCCAGCAAATACAACATAGCAACAACATGAAAATTACATAGATGCCTTGATCATGTAGGGCAGCTCACAAGGGCTAAGAGTTGAAGAACAAGATTGGAGAGAAGACATCACATAGCTACTGGTCATGGACCCATGGTCCAAGGGGGACTACTCACGTCACATCAGTGAAGCGTCCATTGTGGTGGAGAAGCTCCCGGAGGTCAATCCTCCCTCCGGCAGGGTGCCGGGAAGAAGTCTTCTGGTGCTCCCGATCTTGGAAGTGCCGCGGCGACAGAACAAAGAGGAAATTCGCGATGCGGGAGGGTTTTTCCAGACGAGGAGGTAATATAGGCCAAAGGGGGAGCCAGAGGTGGGCCACACCTCCCAGGTGCCCTGGTGGCGTGGCCAGGGAGGGGGTCGCGCCACCTGGCCGCCTGGGTGGAAGTTGGGGCCCTTGGCCCTCCTTCGGGGCTCCGAAAGCTTCCTGTACGCTAATTTTTTATCTGATTTTTTTTGAATTTTTGGAGCGCTGTAAATTGGGGTAAGAACCTTCAACTTATAGACATCAGCAGACAAAAACTGGCACTGGATGCATTAGTAGGTTAGTCCAAATATGTGTAAAATGATATAAAAGTGTAGAAAACATGTAGCAATGTCACATAAAAGGGCATGGAACAAGAAAAAATTATAGATAAGTTTGGGACGTATCAACATCCCCAAGCTTAATTCCTGCTCGTCCTCGAGTAGGTAAATGATAACACAAATAATTTCTGTGGTGAAATGCTAACACACATATAAGAACTTCAAAGTAAAGCAAGTAAGATGTGCAATTCAAGTCAAGATAATAACAAGCAAGAGTCTATATCTAGTATTGAAACTAGCAAAGTATGAACATAAAGGTGCAAGAGCTCTCACTGTCCGTGACTCGAATGTCTCCAAATGGTGTTTGCGTGCAAGAAGTGGGAGATGGGTTTAGAGAATAAAAAATTTAATATATTGTTTAATTGAGAACTCAATATACTAAAACTTCACACTTTGTCTCCTTCGAGATCTTATTTTGACTCATCCCCAGACCACTAGTCAGGTACAAGTCAAACTGATCCTCTCCCTTTCGACTTTGAGCACTCATGCAATGGATGAGCGCAAGCAAGATATGTTGGAACTTAGGATGGCAAAGAGAGAAATGATGGGGGAGGAAGACAAAAAAGGTGTGAAAGGCTCACATTAATTAGGACAATCGTAGGCGAGAGAAAGCTAAATGATAGATATGATGTGAGGAGTAAGGATTGCCGTGCAACGGATGCACATATGACGTAAGGTGAGCTCTCTAATGGAACTAGTGGGGGTGCATCCAACTTGCTTAGTCATGAAGACCTCAAGCTCATTTGAGGATGCTCATCCTTGGAATATGCAAGCCAAGTTCTATAGTGTAGGGGTCCCCACATAGTTATGCATGAATGATAATCTCTATGGAGTACAAGTATGGCAATGGAGCACGAGTGTGGATCTTTCAAAAGGAATAGTAGTGTTGCCCCCTTCTCTCTTTTTATTTCTTTTTCTCTTTTTTTCTATTTTTTTGTATTTTTGTGGCCTCATTGGTCTTTCTATTTATCTCTCATTTGTCCTCTTTGGGATCTTTTAATTTGTCCCCTTTGGGATCTTTTCCTCACTTAAGGGCAACACTCTATATTTTACAAGAATATAAAGAAGATCTTCACACTTAACAAAAAGTACTCAACATAAAGAAAGATGAAAACTATCATGATGTATGGAAATGTATGCCTCTGCCAGTGTAGCAGAATATGCAATGATACTAGCGCATCTTGTAGCAATGATTAGGGCAAAGCCCAACTAGCATGCGGCTCCTCGATCAAGAAAAAGCATGTATGACATGAAGATCAAGTCATGAGATGGTGGATGTTGCATGGCAATGTATCTCAGAAAGGCTATGGAAATGCCTTGATAGGTAGGTATGGTGGCTGTTTTGAGGAAGATATAAGGAGGTTTATGATGACAGAGCGTATCATGCCAAGGGTTTGGATACGCCGACGAAGTATGCACCAACTATCAAGATGATAAAGGGCAATGCACGGTACTGAAGAGGCTAGCAAAATATGGAAGGTGGAAGTGCCAACAATCGAATACTCGCATTAGTCCGAAGAACTCATGCAATTGTTATCGGTAACTCTCTCTCTAATCAGGAGGTTCACAAAGAGACAAGTACCCCGAGGAGGAGTGTATGGGGGTTTGGTTATCCTTGCGCATCCTCGACCCATGGTACGTGAGGGTACTCTATATATTCCAACCCCTCTAGAGGTTAGTGATCCGTCTAGTAGCTAGAGTTCTCAACTAATTTTTTTAGTTTTTGAAAATAAGCGCGGATTGCCCAAAATACGACACCTATCACTAATAGGGTCAAGCTCTTGGCACCAAAAGTCCAAACATTACTCAAATCAATACCTCAAAACTACTGCAAGTTACTACTATACTTGTAATAGCAACCTTAATTACCTACTCATGCAAGACACACAACTATGTGCAACTAGCCAACTCTCTAAACAAGATAAGAATGAAAACTCAAGAGAGTTCCTAAATCAACCTATATAAAATCTCTTAAAAAGATAAGCATGAAAACTAAGAGCTAAGCATGACAGCGGCTATGAAAAGATAAAGAACACACAAAAAGATAAGCATGAAAAACCTATGTTGTGTTCTAGGGTGAAGTGGAGTGTGTTTCTCTCCCAAACAATGAAGACTAGGATCCAACTTGTTATGAAAACCAAGCAAAACTAAAAAAAACTAAAAATTAAAGAGCGAGACGCTCCAAGTTTAGCACATAACATATGAAGTGATAAAAATATAGCATGGAGAAGGACGAACTGATGATTGTTGATGGAGAACGGGATGCATGGGGGCATCCCCAAGCTTAGACGCTTAAGTATCCTTGGATATTTCTTGGGGATGTATGGGGGCATCCCCAAGCTTGAGCGCTTGACACTCCTGAATCTTCTTTCATCATCTTCTTTCGCACACTTAAAAACTCCCTTCATACGAAACTCATCATAAGCTGATTAGAGTGGTTAGTACCCATAATAAAATAACTTTTCTCCACTAGAAATAAAGATTTTCATGAAGAGCTACTATTTCTCAAGATTGCCAAAAAGTTTTTGCAAATAAAAAGCAAAACGATGTAAACGCAAAACATGGCAGAATCTGTGAAAAACAGACCAGCAAGTAGTAAATAAATTTTTTGGGGTACTTCTGCAACTCAAATCAAAAAACTCAGAAAAGATGCATGAAAGCTAATTATTTAGAGCATACTTTCGAAAAATTCAGATAAAAAATATGAGCTGGCGATTTTTGGATAATTTTTCCGTCAAGGGGACAAAATCTTTTTCTGGACAACATGTCAGAAGTTTTGAACTTTCTTGCAATCAGAGGCTAAAACTTGGCACAATGCTTGAAAATAAAGATACAATGATGTTGCTACAGTAGTAACAAGCATCAAGACCACTAAAACTGAAAGTAAGAGAATCTTGGGTTGCCTCCCAACAACCGCTTTCTTTTATGCCTTTTAGCTAGGCATGATACAAAAAGATCAAGTTTTGTCAATATCAATTGAGTAACTTGCGCGTGTAACGGACTCGTAAGGTAACTTAATCTTATTTCGAGGGAAGTGTTCCATTCCCTTTTTGAGGGGTAATTGGAATCTAATGGTCCCTTCTTTCATGTCAATGATAGCACCAACGGTGCGAAGAAAAGGACATCCCAAAATAATTGGACATGAGGGATCACACTCAATGTCCATGACAAGAAAATCAACGGGAACATAATTATCATTGAAAATAATAAGAACACCATCAATCCTCCCTAAAGGTTTCTTTACGGAAGAATCAACGAGACGAACACCAAAAGAACATTTATCAAAAGGTTTCAAATTGAGCATATCATACATTCTTTTGGGCAAAACACAAGCACTAGCTCCAACATCACATAAAGCAAAGCAAGAGAAATTATTCAATTTAATTTTGACTATGGGATCTCAACCATCTTCTAGCTTCCTAGGGATAGAAGTATCTACCTTGAGCTTCTCCTCCCTAGATTTGATAAAAACATTAGTAATATTCTTGGTAAAGGCAATGTTGAGTGTGCTAGTGTGGGTGTCTTTACCCATGCTTTGGAAAAAGGAGATAACATCAGAAAGACTACAATTATCAAAATCAATTACATCACTATTAAGTAAAATTGTAGTGTCATCATCTATATTTGATTTGCTTTCTATTATAAGAGTTTGGACAACTTCCCAAGTTTGGGGACGTGTAGGAGCAACTTCAAACCAAAGATCAGTCTTCTTCCCAGGGAGACCATGCCATGGGCATAATTCTCCGTCAAAACTAACATAGTCACAAGTTCTGTTCTTTTATCGGTACCCATAGTAACAGCAGCAAGCAAGAACAAAGAAAACAGTTTTTTTGTCATTTCTGATAAAGGACACTAAGATAAAAAAGGTAAACTAACAAGACTAAAAAGCAAAGATAAAAGATAGTGTGCAACTCCCCTATCTTGAAGATTGGACTCCCCGGCAACGGCGCCATAAATTAGCTTGATGGCACTGAAGTAGTGCTCCTCGTTGGTTACCCCAAGTGAAAGGTAGAGATGTAGATAGTGGCTAATTTCCCTTACACGAGGACTGTAAGGTTTATCGAATCCAGGAGGACTCCAAGGATCGAAAAGTAGGTGTCAACGGCGCTAGATAAATAGTTGAGGTGGACCTGCACACAGAAACAAATAACTTTGCTCCTAACGAGTACAGAGGGGTTGTCAATCCCTCCGACCTTGTCGTTTACAAAGGATCAAACGCAAGAGGATAGTAGTAGTGATAATTGCAACGGAAAGTAAAAACATGAAATAAAGTGGAGGTGTAAACAGTGGTGGAAATATGGACCGGGGTCCCATAAAAGTATGGGCAGTATGCCAAGACAAGTAGACCGAAATCCATCTACATCTACTCACTAATCATCCACCTTGAGATATCTATCCAGAACATCTCGCTGATATTAAGTTGCGAGCCCCACCCAAAGTGTAAACTCAAAGAAACAGACAACTGCATTAACAAACTTTGCGTAAGGTAAACAATCCTTGCAACCGTGGTTACAAGCAGCGTTGTTTTCTCCCTGGTGGCAACAACACATCCCCTAGTCTCATGTTTCTGTCACTCAAGCTAGACATCGGGGGGCATGAAACCACAATCATGCATAAAAGATCCCTCTTGGAGTTACTATCTACTACTTGGCCAAAGCAATAAAAAGTAACGGATAACATGTAAGAATTACTCAAGAACAAAATATAAAAGGTAAACCAAATATATAACTCATCACAATGTGAACATAATCTCATAATCCATCGGATCCCAGCAAACATAGCATAGCAACAACAGGAAAATTAGATAGATGCGTTGATCATGCAGGGCAGCTCACAAGGGCTAAGAATTGAAGAACAAGATTGGAGAGAGGACATCACGTAGCTACTGGTCATGGACCCATGGTCCAAGGGGTACTACTCACGGGACATCCGAGAAGCGTCCATTATGGCGGAGAAGCTCCCGGAGGTCAATCCTCCCTCCGGCAGGGTGCCGGGAAGAGGTTTTCTAGTGCTCCCAATCTTGGAAGCGCGGCGGCCGAACAGAGAGGAAATCCGCGATGTGGGGTTCTCCTCGAGGGTTTTCGGGACGAGGAGGTAATATATGCCAAAGGGAGGAGCCAGAGGTGGGCTACACCTCGCATGCGCCCTGGTGGCGCGGCTAGGGAGGGGCCGCACCACCTGGCTGCCTGGGTGGCAGGTGGGCCCCCCTGGCCCTCCTTCGGGGTTCCAGAAGCTTCATGTACACTGATTTTTATCTGATTTTTATCTAATGCATGGCACGGGAGAGGCTAGCAAAATATGGGAAGGTGGAAGTGTCAACTTTCAATACTTACTTTAGTCCGAAGAACTCATGCACTTATTATCGGTAACTCTCAATCTAATAAGGAGGTTCACAAAGAGACAAGTACCCCGAGGAGGAGTGTATGGGGGTTTGGTTATCCTTGCGCATCCTCGACTCATGGTACGTGAGTGTACTCTAATATTCGACCCCTCCAAAGATTAGTGATCCATCTAGTAGCTAGAGTTCTCAAATGGTTTTGTAGGTTTTGAAAATACACACGGATTGCCCAAAATACGACACCTATCACTAATAGGCTAGAGCTCTTGACACCAAAAGTTCAGATATTACTCACATCAATACCTCAAAACTATTGCAAGTTACTACTAGAGTTAAATAGCAACCTCAATTACCTACTTTCAAGACAAGACACAACTCAGTGCAACAACCAACTCTCTTTAACAAGATAAACATGATAACTAAAAAGAGTTCCAGCAACAGACTAAACAAAAGCCAAGGCTCTTTCTAAAGACAAACTAAGACTAAAACTAAACATGGCAACAGCTATGAAAAGATAAAGAACACACAACAGCAAAAAGATAAGCAGGAAAAATCCTATGATGTGTTCTAGATTTTGAAAGTGGAGCGTGTTTCTCTCCCACACAAAGTAAGACGGGATCTAACTTGTTATGAACAGCAAGCAAAGCTAAAGAAAACTATAAATAAAACCTAAGAGCGAGACGCTCCAAGCATAGCACATAACGCATGAAGTGATAAAAATATAGTGAGACGAAGGACGAACTGATGATTGTTGACGGAGAAGGGGATGCACGGGGCATCCCCAAGCTTAGACGCTTGAGTCTCCTTGAATATTTATTGGGGAAGCACGGGGGCATCCCCAAGCTTGAGCGCTTGACACTCCTGGATCTTCTTTCATCATCTTCCATCGCACACTTGAAAACTCCCTTCATACATAACTCATCATAAGCTGATTAGAGAGGTTAGTACCCTTAATAAAATAATTTACCCCACTGGATATAAAGATATTCTTGAAGATCTACTATTTCTCAAGAGTGCCAATAGGTTTTTGCAAAGAAAAAGCAAGCTTAAGGTTTGCAAAAGTTAGGAGAGATAAAACGTGGAAGAATTTGTGAAAAACAGAACAGCAGGTAGTAAATAATTTTTTAGGGGGACTTCTGCAACTCAAATAAAAAAACTCAGAACATACGAAAGTTTCACAATTGTATAGAGCATGCTGTAAAAAAATTCAGATCAAAAAGATGATCTGGTGATTTGATTCGAATTTTTCTGTCAAGGGACAGAATCTGTTTTCTGGACAGCATGTCACAACTTTTGCTTCCCTTATCATAAGAGGCTATAACTTGGCACAAAGCTGAAAAATAAAGATACAATGATGTTGCTACAGTAGTAACAAACATCAAGACACAACAAAAGCAAAAATAAAAACCTAAATTCGTTGCGGGCTGCCTCCCGAAAGCGCTTTCTTTTATGCCTTTAGCTAGGCTTAAAGATTATGAAAGATGCTCACAAGAGAATAAGAATTGAAGCAAAAGAGAGCATCAAGAAGCAAATGTGAAACACATTTAAGCTTAACCCACTTCCTATGCATAGTAATCTTGTAAGAAAATAAATCAAAGAAGCACAAAGTGACATGCGTAGGAAGGTAGAACAAGAACAACTTCAAAACTTTCAACATGAAGAGAGGTGTTTTTGTAACATGGAAGTTTCTACAACCAAACTTTCCTCTCTCAAAGTAATTTTCAGTAGCATCATGAACAACATCAAGAATATAACTATCACATAAATCATGTTGTCCATGACCTACAAGCACACGTGTATTGCTTTCAACACGGTTTTTAGGATGATAAGATAGATGCAACCCATCACATTGAGCCTTGATAATAGCAAAATTCTCCGGAGTAGTTGGAGATTTCAAAAGGATAATAGGGCAATCAAGTGTGGGTGCAATAGAAACAATTTCATGCTTAACATAAGGAACTATAGCAAGTTCATCTTCGTAGGCATCATCCATAGTTTCATCATGGCCATCAACAAAGCAAGTATCAAAATCATCAGAAAGGGAAGTATGAAGTGAGTCCTCGGAATCATAAGATTCCTCTTCATATCAATCATTAGCCTCTTCTTGGGCAGCAAGCATTCTATTTTTAAAATCCTCAATATAAGCATTGGAAGTATAATTCTCAAAGCAATAAGCAAGAACAACAAATTTTTCAGACTTGTGAATAGTATCGTAATACTTTTCAATCAAAGAAGCAATCTCATAAGCACCTTTAGAAGCAACAAACTCTTCAATCTTTTCAACATCAAAGTAATCATAAACACCTTTGGCATAAGAAGATAGGATCTCATTTTCATTAAACTCACATTGGAAAGAAATTAGTTTACGCTCTATATTAGAGCAGCAAGTAAAATCATAAATGTGGCATAAACACTCAGCATAGCAATAAGAAGTTTGTATTTGGTCCCATAAGTTTTTCCCTTTCTCATATAGGCGGTGCCGCGTATAATGATCATGCTCATCCAATGATTTTCCCACAACCAAGTCGATTGGGTTTTTAGCGCGAGCACAAATTGATCGAAGACGAGCCAAGTGAAACATGTCCATCCTACCATATTTGGGTGGTTCCACACCCATGGTGAAGATAGCATTAGTAGGTATTTTTGGTATTTTTGATAAGGGACACAAAAGTAAAAACAGAAAGGTAAACTAACAAGACTAAAAAAAACAAAGGTAAAGGATAGTGTGCAACTCCCCTATCTTAGCACTCGGAGTCCCCGACAATGGCGCCAGAAATTTGGCTTGATGTGCGAGGTGATGATAGTGATTTCTCGCCCTTCGTTGGTGAGCCCCAAGTGGAAGGCGTGATGTAGCACAACAACAAATTTCCCTCAGTAAAGATACCAAGGTTTGTCTCCAGTAGGACTCCAGAGATGATAAGTAGGTGTCAGCGGCGCAACTGACGCGAACCTGCACACAGACACAAATAACTTTGTTCCCAACGAAGTTCAGAGAGGTTGTCAATCTCTCCGGTCTTGTTGTTCACAAAGGATCAAACACAAGGGATAATGATAGCAACTGAAAGTAAAAGCAGAAAAGTAAATGAGCGTGTAAACAGTGATGAGGATATGGACCGGGATACGTGATGTTCACTAGTGATGTCTCTCTCCCAAAAGACGATAAAACTGCTGTGCGAGGTGAACAAATTACAGAAGGGCAATTGATAGGATTATGAACGCACCGCAATGCTAACTATGCTACAAAAGAAAGGAAGAGGCTCAAAAGCACGGGCAGTACGCCAAAATAAGTAGACCGAAATCCAACTGCATCTACTACTAACCATCCACCTTGAGATATCTATCCAGAACATCTCGCTGGTATTAAGTTGCGAGCCCCACCCAAAGTGTAAACCCAAAGCAATAGACAACTGCATTAAAAAGCACTTTGCGTAAAGTAAACAATACTTGCAACCGTGTTTACAAGCACCGTTGTTTTCCCCCTTGTGGCAAAAATACATCCCCTAGACTCATGTCTCTGTCACTCAAGCGTGTCATCGGGGGGCATGAACCCACAATCGAGCATAACGTTCCCTCTTGGGGTTACTACCTACTACTTGGCAAAAGCAATAAACAGCAACGGAGAACATGCAATAATTACTTAGGAACAAAAATATAAGAGATAAGAACCAAATATATTACTCAATCACAATCTGTACATAATCTCATAATCCATCAGATCCCATCAAACTCAGCATAGCAACAACAGAAAGATTACAAAAGTGCCTCGATCATGTAGGGCAGCTCACGAGGTCTAAACCATGAAGAACAAAGAGGGGAGGAGAACATTACATAGCTACTGATCACGGACCCATGGTCCAAGGAAAACTACTCACGAGACATCCGGGAAGCATCCATGGTGGAGAGGAGACTCCCGGAGGTCGGCCCTCCCTCCGGCAGGGTGCCGGGAAGAGGTATTCTGGTGCTCCCGATCTCGGAAGGGCGGCGGCGGCGGAACAGAGGCGAGATCGCGAAAAAGGGTTCTGTTCTCGGAAGTTTCCCGTGACGGAGAATATATAGGCGAAGGGGGGCAGCCAGGGGGGCCACCAGGGGTCCAAGCGCCCCCTGGCGCGGCCAAGCCCTAGGGCGCGCCACCAGGGCGCCTGGGCCCCTGGTGGTGGTCCTCTGGCCCCACCCAGGTTCTTCAGGAAGGTTCCTTCACGCTGATTTTTTATCTGAATTTTCCCGAATTTTTGGAGCACTTTTTATAAGGGGGAAAACTGAAATAGAAAAACAACAGAAAACAGGAACTGGCACTGTGGTGCACTGAGTTAATAGCTTAGTCCAAATATGATCAAAAGTGTATGAAAGTGTATCTAGATCATAGCAATATCACACAAAACATGCATGGAGCAAGCAGAAATTATAGATACGTTTTGGACGTATCAGATGTTCTCCTCCCCTCTTTGTTCTTCATGGTTTAGATCTCGTGAGCTACCCTACATGATCGAGGCACATATGTAATCTTTCTGTTGTTGCTATGCTGAGTCTGATGGGATTTGATGGATTATGAGATTATGTTCAGATAGTGATAGAGTAATATATTCGGTTCTTATCTTTTATATTTTTTTCCTAAGTAATTCTTGCATGTTCTCCGTTGGTGTTTATTGCTTTGGCTAAGTAGTAGGTAGTAACTCCAAGAGGGAACATTATGCTCGATTGTGGGTTCATGCCCCCTGATGACACGCTTGAGTGACAGAAACATGAGTCTAGGGGATGTGTTGTTGCCACAAGGGGGAAACAACGGTGCTTGTAACCGCGGTTGCAAGGATTGTTTACTTTACGCAAAGTTCTTTTTAATGCAGTTGTCTGTTTCTTTGGGTTTACACTTTGGGTGGGGCTCGCAACTTAATACCAACGATATGTTCTGCATAGATATCTCAAGGTGGATGATTAGTAGTAGATGCAGATGGATTTCGTTCTATTTATTTTGGCGTACTGCCCATGCTTTTGAGCCTCTTCCTTTCTTTTGTAGCATAGTTAGCATTGCGGTGCATTTATAATCCTGTCAATTGCCCATCTGTAATTTTTTACCTCGCATAGCAGTTTTATCGTCTTTTGGGAGAGAGACATCACTAGTGAACATCACGGGACCCCGGTCCATATTTTCATCATTGTTGACACGCTTATTTACTTTCTAGCTTTTACTTTCAGTTCCTATCATTATCATTATCCATTGTGTTTTGATCCTTTGTAAACAACAAGACCAGAGAGATTGACAACCTCTCTGAACTTCGTTGGGAGCTGATACACGAGATAATTTCTCGCCCCTCGTTGGTTACCCCAAGTGGAAGGTGAGATGTAGCGTAGGGGCAAATTTCCCTTAGCGAAGATGCTAAGGTTTAGGATCGAACAGTAGGACTCCAACAGATACAAGAAGGTGGTGAAGTGAACAATGGCGCCGTTTACAACCGAGGTTGCTTAATTTACCTGGACCTGCACACACAACAGATAGCTTTGCTTCCCAACGAGTACAGAGAAGTTGTCAATTCCTCCGGCCTTGTTGTTTATAAAGGATAAAAAGCACGGGATAATAATGATAGTGATAGCAATGGAAAAGTAAATACGGAAAGTAAATTGATAGTGTAAACAGTGTAGGAAGTATGGACCGAGGTCCTATGATGTTCACTAGTGATGTCTCTCTCCCAAAAGACAATAAAATAGCCATGCGAGGTAAAAAATTACAGCTGGGCAATTGACAGGATTATGTGCGCAAACCAATGCTAATTATTCTATAAAGAAAGGAAGAGGCTCAAAAGCATGGGCGGTACGCCAAGACAAGTACACCGAAATCCATCTGCATCTACCTACTAATCATCCACCTTGAGATGTCTATCCAGAACATCTCGCTGGTATTAAGTTGCGAATCCCACCCAAAGTGTAAACTCAAAGCAACAGACAACTGCATTAAAGAACTTTGCGTGAAGTAAACAATCCTTGCAACCGCAAGTACAAGCATCGTTGTTTTCCCCCTTGTGGCAACAACACATCCCCTAGACTCATGTTTCTGTCACTCAAGTTAGTCATCGGGGGGCATGAACCCACAATCATGCATAACGCTCCCTCTTGGAGTCACTACCTACTACTTGGCCAAAGCAATAAACAGCAACGGAGAACATGCAAGAATTACTCAAGAACATAAATATAAAAGAGGAGAATCAAATATATAACTCAAACACAATCTGAACATAATCTCATAATCCATCGGATCCCAGCAAACTTAGCATATCAACAGCAGAAAGATTACATATGTGCCTCGATCATGTAGGGCAGCTCACGAGGTCTAATACATGAAGAACAAACATGGGAGGAGAACATCACATAGCTACTGATCATAGACCCATGGTCCAAGGTGGACAACTCATGGTTCATCCGGGAAGCGTCCATGGTGGTCGAGAAGCTCCCGGAGGTGATTCCTCCCTCCCTCAGGGTGCCGGGAAGAGGTCTTCTGGTGCTCCCGATCTTGGAAGTGCGACGGCGGCAGAACAGAGGAGAGATCGCAAAAAAGGGTTCCGTCCCCGAGGGTTTCTCGTCACGGGGAATAAATAGGCGAAGGGGGCAGCCAGAGGTGGGCCAGGGGCTCCAGGCGCCCCCCTGGCGCGTCCTAGGGGGTGGCCGCGCCGGGTGGCCGCCTAGGCCCCCCTGCCCCACTCGGCCCCCACTTTGGCTCTTCTGGAAGGTTCCCGTACGGTGATTTTTCCTATATTTTTCCCGGAATTTTTCTGGCACTTTAAATAAGGGGGAAACCTGAAATAGAAAAACAGCAGAAAAGAGGAACTGGAACTGGGGTGCACTGAGTTAATAGGTTAGTCCAAATATGATCAAAAGTGTATGGAAGTTCATCACTATCATAGAAATATCACACAAAAGAGGCATGGATCAAGCAGAAATTATAGATATGTTTTGGACGTATCAACTGGTGGAGATATGCCCTAGAGGCAATCATGTTATGATGTTATCTCCTTATGTATTCATGAGTTATTTATATTGTCCTTGAACATCATCACTGATATGTATCAATAAGTATGTGACTTGTTTGTGAGACTATATATTCTATGATGATTGTTCTAATGGTCCCTAGTTGATAAGGTTATGCAGACACATATCCTTGACTAGTATATGATTCGATTGATGACTATCTTTCACAAGTCATGAGCATGGAGATGCTACCGATAGTATGAACTTAGTGATGGGATCACTGAGTTGGACAGAGACCCACTTTGAGAGGCAGCGAGATATTGTCATCTGTTATTCTCAATACAATGTATATGCCATGTCCTATTCCTGAGGTCCTCGCATGTTCTCGGGATGAGGAATGACTAACTTAGGGACTATCAAAAACTACACCGTAACTGGGTAGCTATAAAGGTAGCTTACGGGTGAGTCATGATACATGCCGCGAGACATGGTTGATCAAGATGGGATTTTCCCCTCCACTTTGTAGAGATATTCTCTGGGCCCTCTCGAGTGATAAGATTAAGAAAGCATGGCCATGCGACATGGGTTAAGTGTTAACCCGGTTCAGGAATCTGTATCACGGTTTCGAGAAGAGAGGTCAAGCTATCACAAAGGTGACAAGTACTCGCCTTGAGCTTGACAACATATATCGTCAGGAAAAAGGAATGTTGCATATGACACTTTTTAATGGTTCGTCTTATGACTTTACGGATATATGGGAGTCGGCACGTTCTTCTAGGAACCACTACCGACTATCGAACCGGATGTGATTCCGGACGTGTCCATGTGTACGTGAACCTATAGGGTCGCGCGCTTAAGGGGAAAGGAGCCCATTCGGATGTGATCCGAATGGATTATGGATGGAGGGTCCGGATTGCCTCAAGGGTTGAGGCCATTCCACGGGCGCCTATATAAAGGCTAGGGCGAACTCCGAAGGGGTACATGACAGAACACAACGCTAGCCGCCACTCCACCTCCAGGCCGAGCCGTCGGACCTAGCAGTCCGCTGCCCGACGCTCCTTCTTGTATGTGCGCATCCCTTGGAGGCGCTGCACCTGCGGCGCTTGGACGAACTGTTCGCGGGATCGGATCGCGGGACTCCGTTCGTGGGATCGGTACGAGGGATCGGTTCGAGGGATTCGAGGAGCAGCCGCCGACGTGCATCGCCAACTCTCCTTCCGCTGCCGTGACTGCGCGTTGATACGTCCAAAACGAATCTATAATTTCTTCTTGCTCCATGCATGTTTTGTGTGATATTGCTATGATCTAGATACACTTTCATACACTTTTGATCATATTTGGACTAACCTATTAACTCAGTGCACCACAGTGCCAGTTCCTGTTTTTTGTTGTTTTTCTATTTCAGTTTTCCCCCATATAAAAAGTGCTCCAAAAATTCGGGAAAAATCAGATAAAAAATCAGTGCAGAAGAACCTTCCGGAAGAACCTGAGTGGGGCCAGAGGGCCACCACCAGGGGCCCAGGCGCCCTGGTGGCGCGCCCCAGGGGCTGGCCGCGCTAGGGGGGCGCCTGGACCCCTGGTGGCCCCCCTGGCTGCGCCCCTTCGCCTATATATTCTCCGTGACGAGAAACCCTCGGAGCCAGAACCCTTTTTCGCAATCTCGCCTCTGTTCCGCCGCCGCGCATCCGAGATCGGGAGCACCAGCAGACCTCTTCCCGGCACCCTTCCGGAGGGAGGGCCGACCTCCAGGAGTCTCCTCTTCACCATGGATACTTCCCGGATGTGCCGTGAGTAGTTTCCTTTGGACCATGGGTCCGTGATCAGTAGCTATGTGATGTTCTCCTCCCCTCTTTGTTCTTCATGGTTTAGACCTCGTGAGCTGCCCTACATGATCGAGGCACTTTTGTAATCTTTCTGCTATTGCTATGCTGAGTTTGATGGGATCTGATGGATTATGAGATTATGTTCAGATTGTGATTGAGTAATATATTTGGTTCTTATCTTTTATATTTTTGTTCTTAAGTAATTCTTGCATGTTCTCCGTTGCTGTTTATTGCTTTGGCCAAGTAGTAGGTAGTAACTCCAAGAGGGAACGTTATGCTCGATTATGGGTTCATGCCTCCTGATGACACGCTTGAGTGACAGAAACATGAGTCTAGGGGATGCGCTGTTGCCACAAGGGGGAAAACAACGGTGCTTGTAACCGCGGTTGCAAGGATTGTTTACTTTACGCATAGTGCTTTTTAATGCAGTTGTCTGTTGCTTTGGGTTTACACTTTGGGTGGGACTCACAACTTAATACCAGCGAGATGTTCTGGATAGATATCTCAAGGTGGATGATTAGTAGTAGATGGAGTTGGATTTAGGTCTAGTTATTTTGGCGTTCTGCCCATGCTTTTGAGCCTCTTCCTTTCTTTTGTAGCATAGTTAGCATTGCGGTGCGTTCATAATCCTGTCAATTGCCCTTCTGTAATTTGTTCACCTCGCATAGCAGTTTTATCGTCTTTTGGGAGAGAGACATCACTAGTGAACATCACGTATCCCGGTCCATATCTTCATCACTGTTTCCACGCTTATTTACTTTTCTGTTTTTACTTTAAGTTGCTATCATTATCCCTTGTGTTTGATCCTTTGTAAACAACAAGACTGGAGAGATTGACAACCTCTCTGAACTTTGTTGGGAACAAAGTTATTTGTGTCTGTGTGCAGGTCCGCGTTAGTTGCACCGCTGACACCTACTTATCATCTTCGGAGTCCTACTGGAGACAAACCTTGGTATCTTTACTGAGGGAAATTTGTTTCTGTGCTACATCACGCCTTCCACTTGGGGTTTACCAACGAAGGGCGAGAAATCACTATCATCACCTCGTACATCAAGCAAGATTTCTGGCGCCGTTGCCGGGGACTCCGAGTGCTAAGATAGGGGAGTTGCACACTACCCTTTACCTTTGTTTTTTTAGTCTTGTTAGTTTACCTTTCAGTTTTTACTTTTGTGTCCCTAATCAAAAATACCAAAAATACCTACTGATGCTATCTTCACCATGGGTGTTGAACCACCCAAATATGGTAGGATGGACATGTTTCACTTGGCTCGTCTTCGATCAATTTATGCTCGCGCTAAAAACCCAACTGATTTGGTTGAGGGAAAATCATTGGATGAGCATGCTCATTACACGCGGCACCGCCTATCTTAGAAAGGGAAACACTTATGGGAGCAAATACAAACTTCTTATTGCTATGCTGAGTGTTGATGCCACATTTATGATTTTACTTGTTGCTCTAATATAGAGCGTAAACACCTCTCTTTCCAATGTGAGTTTAATGAAAATGAGATCCTATCTTCTTATGCCAAAGGTGTTTATGGTTACTTTGATGTTGAAAAGATTGAAGAGTTTGTTTCTTTTAAAGGTGCTTATGAGATTGCTTCTTTGATTGAAAAGTATTACAATACTATTCACAAGTCTGAAAACTTTGCTGTTCTTGCTTATTGCTTTGAGAATTATACTTCCAATGCATACATTGATGATTTTAAAAATAGAATGCTTGCTGCCCAAGAAGAGGCTAACGATTTCTATGATGAGGAGTCCTATGATCCCGAGGACTCACTTGATACATCCCTTTCTGATGATTTTGATACTTGCTTTGTTGATGGCCTTGATGCCACTATGGATGATGCCTACGAAGATGAACTTGCTATAGTTCCTTATGTTAAGGATGAAATTATTGTTGTTGCACCCACACTTGATTGCCCTATTATCCTTTTGAAATCTCCAACTATTCCAGAGAATTTTGCTCTTATCAAGGCTCAATGTGATGGGTTGCATCTATCTTATGATCCTAAAAACCGTGTTGAAAACAATACACGTGTGCTTGTAGGTCATGAACAACATGATTTATGTGATAGTTATATTCTTGATTTTGTTCATGATGCTACTGAAAATTATTTTGAGAGAGGAAAGTTTGGTTGTAGAAACTTCCATGTTACAAAAACACGTCTCTTCATGTTGAAAGTTTTGAAGTTGTTCTTTTTCCACCTTCCTATGCATGTCACTTTGTGCTTCTTTGATTTATTTTCTTACAAGATGCCTATGCATAGGAAGTGGGTTAGGCTTAAATGTGTTTCATGTTTTCTTCTTGATGCTCTCTTTTGCTTCAAATTCTTATTCTTACGTGAGCATCTTTTATAATCTTTAAGCCTAGCTAATGGCTCTAAAGAAGCGCTTTCGGGAGGCAGCCCACAACGAATTTAGGTTTTTATTTTTGCTTTTGTTCTGTTCTTAGTGGTCTTGATGATTGTTACTACTGTAGCAACATCATTGTATCTTTATTTTTCAGCTTTGTGCCAAGTTATAGCCTCTTATGATAAGGGAAGCAAAAGTTGTGACATGCTGTTCAGAAAACAGATTCTGTCCATTGACAGAAAAATTCGAATAAAATCACCAGATCATCTTTTTGATCTGAATTTTTTTGAAAGCATGCTCTATACAATTGTGAAAATTTCGGATGTTCTGAGTTTTTTGATTTGAGTTGAAGAAGTGCCCAGAAAAAATTCTCTACTACCTGCTGTTCTGTTTTTCACAGATTCTGCCACGTTTTGCCTCTCTTCATTTTTGCAAACCTTAAGCTTGCTTTTTTCTTTGCAAAAACTTTTTGGCACTCTTGAGAAACAGTAGCTCTTCAATAATATCTTTATATCCGGTGGGGAAAAATTATTTTATTAAGGGTACTAACCTCTCTAATCAGCTTATGATGAGTTATGTATGAAGGGAGTTTTCAAGTGTGCGATGGAAGATGATGAAAGAAGATCCAGGAGTGTCAAGCGCTCAAGCTTGGGGATGCCCCCATGCATCCCCAATAAATATTCAAGGAGACTCAAGCGTCTAAGCTTGGGGATGCCCCCGTGCATCCCCTTCTCCATCAACAATCATCCGTTCGTCCTTCGTCTCACTATATTTTTATCACTTCATGCGTTATGTGCTATGCTGGGAGCGTCTCGCTCTTAGGTTTTATTTTTAGTTTTCTATAGCTTTGCTTGCTGTTCATAACAAGTTGGATCCCGTCTTACTTTGTGTGGGAGAGAAACATGCTCCACTTTCAAAATCTAGAACACATCATAGGATTCTTCATGCCTATCTTTTTGCTGTTGTGTGTTCTTTATCTTTTCGTAGCTACTGCCATTTTTAGTTTTAGTCTTAATTTGTCTTTAGCAAGTGCCTTGGATTTTGTTTAGTTTGTTGCTGGAACTCTCTTTAGTTTTCATGATTATCTTGTTAAGAGAGTTGGTTGTTGCACTGAGTTGTGTCTTGTCTTGGGAGTAGATAATTGAGGTTGCTATTTAATTCTAGTAGTAACTTGCAATAGTTTTGAGGTATTGATGTGAGTAATGTCTGAACTTTTGGTGTCAAGAGCTCTAGCCTATTAGTGATAGGTGTCGTATTTTGGGCAATCCGTGTTTATTTTCAAAACCTACAAAAAACTAGTTGAGAACTCTAACTACTAGATGGATCACTAATCTTTGGAGGGATCAAATATTAGAGTACATTCACGTACCATGAGTCGAGGATGCGCAAAGATAATCAAACCCCCATACACTCCTCCTCGGGGTACTTGTCTCTTTGTGAACCTCCTTATTAGATTGAGAGTTACCGATAATAAGTGCATGAGTTCTTCGGAATAATGTAAGTATTGAAAGTTGACACTTCCACCTTCGCATATTTTGCTAGCCTCTCTCGTGCCGTGCATTGCCTTCTTCTCACTCCGAGAGTTGGTGTCCACCTTCGCTGGTACATCCAAACCCTTGGCACGATACACTCTGTCATCATAATCCTCCTTATATCTTTCCTCAGAACAGCCACCATACCTACCTATCAAGGCATTTCCATAGCCTTTACGAGATATATTGACATGCAACTTCCACCTCTTCATGACTTGATCTTCATGTCATACATGTTCCTGCTGCACTGGCAGCGGCACACATTGCATACATCATGATAGCTACATCTTCTTTATGATTTGAGTACCTTGTAAAGTGTGAAAGATCTTCTATACCCTCTTGTAAATTAGAGTGTTGCCCTTAAGTGAGGAAAAGATCCCAAAGTGGACCAAATAAAAGATCCCAAAGAGGACAAATGAGAGTTAAATAGAAAGAGGGATTGAGGCCACCAAAAAATACAAAAAATAGAAAAAAGAGAAAAAAAATAAAAAGAGAGAAAGGGAAACACTACTATCCTTTTGAAAGATCCACACTATTACTCCCTCTTATCCTTGTACTCCATAGAGATGATCATACATGCATATAGCTGTGTGGGGACCTTCACACTATATAACTTGGCTTGCATATTCCAAGGATGAGCCTCCTCAAACGAGCTCTAGGTATTCATGAGCGAGCAAGTTAGATACACCCCCACTAGTTCCATTGGAGAGCTCTTTAGCTCATATGTGCATCCGTTGCATGGCAATCCCTACTCCTCACATCATATCTATCATTTGGCCTTCTCGCCTTTGATTGTCCTCATTGATGTGAGCCTTTCTCACCTTTTTGTCTTCCTCCTCCACCATATTTCTCTCTTTGCCATCCTAAGTGTCAACTCTCGTGATTACGCTCATCCATTGCATGAGTGCTCAAAATATCGAAAAGGAGTGGATCAAATTGACTTGTACTTGGCTAGTGGTTTGGGGACGAGTCAAGATAAGATTCCAAAGAAGACCAAGTGTGAAACTTTAGTAGATTGAGTTCTCAACAAAAATATTTTTTTCTCGTATTCCCTATCCCTCTTCTTGCACGCAAACACCATTTGGAGACATTCGAATCACGGACAGCGAGAGCTATTGCATCTAATGTTCTTTTGTTACTTGTTTCAATGCTAATATAGACTCTTTCATGTTATGACTTGAATTGAATCACATACATTGATTGCTTTACTTTTCAAAGTTCTTATATGGTTGCTAGCATGTCACCACATAAATTATGCTTGTTATCATTTACCTACTCGAGGACGATCAGGAATTAAGCTTGGGGATGTTGATACGTCCCAAACATATCGATAATTTCTGCTTGCTTCATGCATGTTTTGTGTGATATTTCTATGATCTAGATACACTTTCATACACTTTTCATCATATTTGGACTAACCTATTAACTCAGTGCACCCCAGTGTCAGTTTCTGTTTTCTGCTGTTTTTCTATTTCACTTTTCCCCCATATTAAAAGTGCTCCAAAAATCCTGGAAAAATCAGATAAAAAATCAGCGCAACGGAAGCTTCCAGTGTCCCGAAGGAGGGCCGGGGGGGGGGGCACCACCAGGTGCCCAGGCGGCAACCTGTTGCGGCCTAGGGCTTGGCCGCGCCAGGGGGCGCCTGGACCCCTGGTGGCCCCCCTGCATGCCCCCTTCGCCTATATATCTCCCGTGACGTGAAACTTCTCGAGACAGAACCCTTTTTCGCGATCTTGCATCTGTTCCGCCGCCGCCGCGCTTCCAAGATCGGGAGCACCAGAAGACCCTTTCCCGGCACCCTACCGGAGGGAGGATCGACCTCCGGGAGCTTCCCCTCCACCATGGACGCTTCCAGGATGTGCCGTGAGTAGTTTCCTTTGGACCATGGGGCCGTGATCAATAGCTATGTGATGTTCTCCTCCCCTCTTTGTTCTTCATGGTTTAGACCTCATGAGCTGCCCTACATGATCGAGGAACATATGTAATCTTTCCGCTGTTGCTATGCTGAGTTTGATGGGATCTGATGGATTATGAGATTATGTTCAGATTGTGATAGAGTAATATATTTGGTTCTTATCTTTTATATTTTTTCCTAAGTAATTCTTGCATGTTCTCCATTGCTGTTTATTGCTTTAGCCAAGTAGTAGGTAGTAACTCCAAGAGGGAACGTTATGCTCGATTGTGGGTTCATGCCCCCTGATGACACGATTAAGTGACAGAAACATGAGTCTAGGGGATGTGTTGTTTCCACAAGGGGGAAAACAACGGTGCTTGTAACCGCGGTTGCAAGGATTGTTTACTTTACGCAAAGTTCTTTTTAATGCAGTTGTCTGTTGCTTTGGGTTTACACTTTGGGTGGGGCTCGCAACTTAATACCAAAGAGATGTTCTGCATAGATATCTCAAGGTGGATGATTAGTAGTAGATGCAGATGGATTTCGGTCTATTTATTTTGGCGTACTGCCCATGCTTTTGAGCCTCTTCCTTTCTTTTGTAGCATAGTTAGCATTGTTGTGCGTTTATAATCCTGTCAATTTCCCATCTGTAATTTGTTTACATCGCATAGTGGTTTTATCATCTTTTGGGAGAGAGACATCACTAGTGAACATCACGGGACCCTGGTCCATATTCTCATCATTGTTTACACGATTATTTACTTTCTAGCTTTTACTTTCAGTTGCTATCATTATCATTATCCCTTGTGTTTTGGTCCTTTGTAAACAACAAGACCAGAGAGATTGACAACCTTTCTGAACTTCGTTGGGAGCAAAGTTATTTGTGTTTGTGTGCAGGTCCAGGAGAAGCATGTGATTATCATAAACGACGCATCACTTGCCGAACCACGTACTTATCACTATCAGAGTCCTACTGGATTGATAACCACGGTATCTTCACTGAGGAAATTTGCTGCTATCCTATATCTCACCTTCCACTTGGGGTAACCAAAGAAGGGCGAGAAGCCATTATCATCTCTCGCGTATCAGTTGCCTCCCAATAAGCGCTTTCTTTTATGCCTTTTAGCTAGGCAAGATGCAAAAAGATCAAGTTGTAACAATTGAACCATCATCAAGATCATCAAAAATCTCTTCAATAGTACAACTAGTCTTAAGAGGACTTTGAAATAAAGTCCTAGTGGTAACACTTCTAGGAATAAAAGCAAAGGTAGTAAGACCAATTGGAATTTCATTTCTTATTCTATTCAAGCGAGGTGTATCTTCCAAGGTCTTCACAGTTTCCACACCCCTAGCAATAGATATATTTGTTTTGGATTGAGGAACCTTGGGTACGTAACGAACTTAGGTTCCTTCTTGGCGGGGGTTTCTACCCTTTTAGTCTTGATGGAGGATAGAGAATTCGCTAAAGTTTCAATAATATCCTCAATCTTATCAATCCTAGAAGGGTCTACATCATGGGATTTAAGGGTCTCCAAAATTGTATAAATTTAGTGCATGGAGCTATCGAGCCTATTTAAATTACCTTTCATCCTATGATCCACTTCATTTATCTTACCCATGCGTGGCATCTCTAGCTCCATATTATCAAGTTTACTCATAATGTGAGCTAAAGTAATGTTCTCTTGTGTACTAGCAATAGGGGGATTTCCAAAAATATTTTCCATAACATTAAGAGCTCCCCAAACTGGGGATTCCAAGAAATTCCCATTAATTGCAGTTTCTAAAACAAGGGATAATGATAATTGAGTGGCATAAGTGTAGATGAAGTGAATAGAACTTAGAAGTTAAGCATGCTTGTGTTGGAGTAATTTGAGGATGGGTGACCTATCGGGAAGTCATCATTTGAGATATTTTAAAAAATTGATTTTTTAAAAATATTTAGGTGTTTCCAAATAATTTCATTCTTTGTTTTTCCTGATTTCTTTTAAAAAATTGATTTTATTTATTTATTTTCGATTTTTTTTGTTTTTTTGTTTTTTTTGAGAATTATGCGGCGCATATGGGCTAAATTTATGTGGCTCACGGCCACATGCGCCACAGAAATCAAATTTTAGTGGCGAGATTTCTGTGGCGCACCCCTATATGCGCCACGGAAAGTGAAAATAGGTGTGCCACAGATAGCTAGTTTCCTAGTAGTGCATACATATAACTATGGCTACTTTCTTGCGGATGGCATCTATCCAAGGTGGCAGACATTTGTGAAGCCGATGAAGGCTAGGAAAGATGTGAATAGAGCATTTGGGATTTTACAAGCCCAATTTGCCATTATGGTAGGACCGGCTAGATTTTGGGATCAAAAGATACTTTGGTGCATCATGGACGCTTGTGTGATTATGCATAACATGATCATCGAGAATGAGCGTAGACAAGATTTAGACTATGTTGATGGCTTCTCGCCCCTCGTTGGTTACCCAAAGTGGAAGGTCGGTGACGAGGGGGTGACCCCACGACTCCTGCGTGTGAGGATACCTGGTGCATACAAAGACAGTGGGCCTGATAGAAGCCTTGATGGGCCCACGACTAGCCCACTCAGAGCACCGGCGTAGGAGTCCGCGACCAACAAGGAAGTCAAGACTTGGTGTCCAAGCAGAAGCTAGTTTAGGAGATTATCTCTGTAACCTAAGTTGGACTCCCCGAGACCCAGCCTACTATATAAAGGCTGGGAGGGGTGACGACTCAGGACATCCAATCTACAATCAACACCTCCGGTCTTGAGAGAACTCGCCTAGACCTCCACTATAATCGCCCCCTCGCATAATACAATCGAGCACGAAGTGCTTCTCCTGTTAACCGACGAGTATCGCCAACCTGTTCCTTCTCTACGATTTAACCCAGGGTCCCTGGCCATGGGATTTGCCGAGGCTAATCCTCGTCAATTGGAGCCGTCTGTGGGAACTACACAGGTTGGAATCACGATCTCGGCGGTCCCATCTCCAGCAAGTCGCAACTCAAGAGCTCGAGAAAGATTCAACCCACTCGAAGAACTCAAGTTCATCGCAAACCTCTCCATCGCACCACCAAGATCGCTCGGCCCGCAGCTAGGCCAATTTCAATCTTCTGGCGACTACCAAAGTCGTCATCGGCGGAAAAGAACTCGACGACCCAAAAGGCAAGCGCAAGCCGCGGCCCCGAAGCCAGCTAAGACACTGGAACAAGTACAAGAAAACTGCATAGAAATCCCACTCGAGGAGTCGCAACGTGTGACAGAAGCCTCGCCAGCCACTCGAAGACCCGCCGCCACCCGGACACCCGCCGCAGGACAAGACAGCGACTCTGAAACTCAGTCCGATGAGTACTACGACCCAGATCAAAGACCAGACGAGTTCACCAAGTTTATTCGGAACCACTCGATCAACGACGGAATAGAGCTCGACCCAAGGTTCCACTCCCGCTCAGAAGACCACTCGCAGTCATTCCAAGTCACAAGCAGAAGAAGGCATGCCGGCTCCAGCAAACTCACAGCTAAAGAACAGCTGGACGGACCCTGCACAATCCACTGTTTCGAAGACGACTGGGGGCGCCTTAGAGCAGGCCACACCGTGAGAGATTGTCTTCTGTTCACCGAACTCTCCGACAACCTCAAGGACGAGAAGCAACGCGAAAACAAACGGACTCGAGGAACCGTGCAACCTCCAGCACCCAATTCAGAAGAGCAATACCCCATGTCTCATGGACGGGTCTTCATGATCCAAGAGGGACGACCCTCAAAAGCAAAACAGGACGCCCACACCCTGCAGACCCGAGCAACCGAGGGCCTAAAAACAGCAGAAAGCTACCATCTGTATGGCACAGAAACCAACATTACCTTCTCACAAAGCGACCACCCACCCGCAATTCCAAGGCCAAGGCACGCACCGCTGGTCCTCGACGCACAGATCGGCGGTTACGCTATGGACAGAGTTTTCATGGACGGGGGAAGAAGTCTAAACATAATCTTCACCAGCACCTTACACAAGATGCTGATTCCGAGGTCAGTTTGGAAGAAGTCAGGCGTCACACTCTATGGCGCAGTTCCAGGAGAAGAAGCCGCCTCCCTCGGAACAATTGAGCTCGATGTGGTTTTCGGCAGCAGGGGCAACTTCACAAGAAAATTCCTGGAGTTCGAAGTACTTGACTGGCAGTCCCAATACCACGCCATACTCGGGCGGCCCGCATTCGCTCAATTCATGACGGTCCCGCACTATGCGTACCTTAAGCTCAAGATGCCATGACCCTCAGGGGTCATCAACGTCAATGGGAGTTCTATAAAATCAGATCAATGTGACCGCGATTTTCACAAAGTTTCTGACACGTTTGGAGCTCAACAGCAACTCGAAGAAATAGCCATGGTGACAGATAAGATCATTTTTCCACTGGCAAGAAGAAGCGAATCAAAAGAATTTACTCGTGACTTCAGCATTGATAGCGACACAGTCGCCCACCAGGTGCACCCAACGGACGCGGACAAGACGGTCTGAATCTACGTCCATCTACCAGAAGAACAAGCAACAACTCTCATGGCCTTCCTCCGCGAAGAATGGAAAATTTTCGCCTGGTGCCCGGCTGATATGCCCGGAATACCACGAGAGTTCGCAGAGCACGCGCTACACATACATCCAAACACCAAACCAGTAAAGCAGGCGTTGCGCCGATTCTCAGAACCCAAGAGCAGAGCCATTGGAGAGGAGATTAACCGACTACTCGACGCGCAATTCATCCGGGAGACGAAGAAGGCCACCTGGATCGCAAACCCAGTCTTGTTACCTAAAAAGGACAACGACATACTACGAATGTGCATTGACTACGGGCCCGTCAACAAACACTGTCCAAAGGACCACTTCCCCCTGCCAAGGATAGACCAGATAATCGACTCTACCGCAGGATGCAACCTCCTGTTATTCCTCGACGCCTACTCAGGATACAACCAAATCAAGATGAAGGAAGAAGACGAAGAGCACACCTCGTTCATCACACCCTACGGCGTATTCTGCTACAAGACAATGCCTTTTGGACTGAAAAACGCCGGAGCCACGTACCAACGGATGATGCAAGCATGCTTAAGAGACCAAATCGGCAGAAACGTCCAAGTCTACGTGGACGACATCGTCATCAAAACTTACAGCGCAAACACGCTACTCGATGACCTGCGTGAAACCTTTACAGCACTCAACAAATACAGAATCAAGCTCAACCCAAAAAAGTGTGTGTTCATCGTCCCAGCCGAAAAACTGCTCGGATACATGGTCTCTGCCCGAGGAATCGAAGCGAACCCTGAAAAAGTCCAAGCAATTGCCAAGATGCAAGAGCCAGTAAACGTCCAAGGCGTACAACAAATCACAGGAAGACTCGCAGCACTGAGCCGCTTCATCAGCAGCCTGGGAGAAAGGACCCTTCCATTCTACCAGTTGCTCAAAAAAGGAGAGAAATTCGAGTGGACCGAGGAAGCTCGCAACGCGTTCGCAGACCTAAAAAAAACCCTCTCGACACCACCAATCTTGGCGGTGCCCAAGGAGCGAGAACCCCTCTACCTCTACATAGCGGCACGCAGCAGCGTAGTCAGCACGACGCTCGTCGTTGAGCGTGCGGAAGAAGGAAAAGTACAGAGCATACAAAGGCCAATCTACTACCTCAGCATGATCCTCACAAAATCTCAGCAGTGGTACCCTCACTACCAAAAGCTTGTATATGCCATCGTCATGACGTCAAGGAAAGTAACACATTACCTCGACGAACACCTCATCACGATTGTGAGAAGTGCATCACTCGCAGATATCCTCAACAACCCCGGAGAAACTGGCCGAGTCGCCGAATGGAACATCGAGCTCAGCCCCCGCGACCTGCAGTTCAAACATCCAACGGCAATCAAAGTCCAAGTACTCTCAGACTTCCTGGTCGAGTGCACATAAGTGCAAACACCTGGCCCTCCAGACCTCTCCAACTCATGGACGATGTTCTTTGATGGATCAAAAATACATCAGGGAGCTGGAGCAGGCGTCGTACTACTCTCGCCCAAAGGAGCCAAACTCAGATACGTGCTCCATCTCAACTTCAGCAATGCCTCCAACAACGAAGCAGAATACGAGGCACTACTCCATGGCATGCGCATGGAAAAAGCTTGCGGCGCCACCCGTCTCTCAATCTACGACGACTCCAACCTCGTTGTACAGCAAGCAATCAGGGACTGTGAAGCAATCACACAAAACATGATAGCCTACCAGAAACTCTACAACACTTTAGAAGGAGGATTCGACGGCTGCGATTTAAACTACGTCACCAAAGCAAATCACACAGAAGCAGACGAGCTCGCAAACATTGGGTCGACTCGAGGACCAGTTCCCCCAGGCGTTTTCCTCGAAAGTATCAGCCAGAAATCAATCACAACAAAGGTAGTCGCGCCAGAGGCAACTGCAGAGGATGACAACACAAGTGAACCAGCACAAGTGGCGGTTGCGAACTCAACCATTGACACAGGCAACAAAGCAGTCGAGGAGGCAGAGCCAGACGCACCCGAAGGCCCGCTTGGACAAAACCATTCCTTAGATTCCTGATTCAAGACACCTTACCACAAGACGTTGCAGAAGCCCTGCGCATCAGTCGACGATCTAAAGCATTCACAGTAATCAACAGATAGCTCTACAAGCGTAGCATCTCTCAGGTTCTCAAAAAGTGCATCGAGGAAGAAGACGACAAAGCCCTGTTGCTCGAGATCCACGAAGGCACTTGCGGGCACCACGCAAGCAGTCGCGCACTCGTGGCCAAAGCTTTTCGAGCAGGATTCTACTGGCCAATCGCAATGCGGAACGCAGAAGACATCGTACGCTGTTGCATCGCCTGCCAAAAATTCGCCAGCAGGCCACACGCTCCAGCATCAGAGCTGAAAACCATACCATTATCTTGGACCTTCGCCACATGGGGACTTGACATGGGTCCACTCAAGAAATCCTCAAAAGGAGGCCGAACACATCTCCTAGTAGCAGTGGACAAGTTCACCAAGTGGATCGAGGCAGTACCAATCACCAGCTCAACATCCCTCACGATAGTCAACTTCATCAAATCCATCATCTTCCGATTCGGTGTACCACATAACATCATCACAGATAAGGGCACCAACTTCACAGCAGTATTGGCAGCATCACCGATCGGCAACCCGTGTAAAAACTCGAAGCAATAAAAGAGGTGTTGCCCAAATAATAACACTTAAAGAACTCAGGGGCTCGAGCATAGAGTCCCCCCGAGAGACGCTATCTTCGCCTATGCGACGTTACCTAAAGCGCTCGGGGGCTCGAGCATAGACACCCCCCCGAGAGATGCTATTTTCTTTCGCTTACGCGAAGTTACTTAAAGCACTCGAGGGCTCGAGCACAGACTCCCCCCCCGAGAGAGGCTATTTTCGCTTACACGACGTTACTTAAAGCACTCGGGGGCTCGAGCACAGACTCCCTCCGAGAGACTCTATTTTCGCTTACGCGACGTTACTTAAAGCACTCGGGGGCTCGAGCATAGACTCCCCCCGAGAGACGCTATTTTCTCTTATGCAACGTCAATCGAAGCACTCAGGGGCTCGAACAAAACTCTCTCCCCCGAAAGCCGTTATTTTCGCTTACGTGACGTTAATCAAGAGACTCGGGTACTCGAAGTAAATACTTCCCCCGAGAGGCATCGCCTTTCCCGCTTAACCTCACTCAAAACTTTTTCCGTATCAGCACAATTTATTCCTCAAAGATAAGGATATAGCAGGCATTAGACAGAGAAAGCACTTAGTCTTCACTTGATCACAAGTGACCACCTAAAGACTCGGGGGCTACTCCCATCGGGAGCGCTGCCGCGCACCCGATGAGATTCCAGAACAACCTAGCAATTGCAAGAAAGGATAGCATGATTGAATAAAGCTCACAGTCTATGTCCGACTCCACAAAATCGAACGTAGCCTCGAGGGCTACTCCCATCGGGAGTGCTGCTACGCACCCGATAGTTTCACAAAGGACTCGAAGACAATTTTCATTACAAAGGACTCGAAGACAGTTTTCATTACAAAGGACTTGAAGACAGTTCTCATTACAAAGGACTCGAAGACAGTTCTCATTACAAAGGACTCGAAGACTTCAAGTTACATATCAGAGACATATCAGTACAAAATTTCCACCACATACAAAAGTTTACAAAGAGACTCGAGCGATTACCAAAAGGACTACAATACCAATCATCCCAGGGAATTATGGCTTCTACATGTGTGCTCATGCTGAGATAATTGGCACTTTCGGCCCACATCTTGACAAGAATCATCACAGGCAAAGTAAGAACCAAGACTGCGAAGAAGCAAACTCGCCTCCTTCCTGCGCCTGGTGACCTTGCCTACCGACGCGCTCGCTTGACGGGTGGCTTGATGTCCATCTCTTCCCTAGAACTAGAAGAGCAAGCACCACCAGCCGAGGAGTCGGCAGAAGATGAAGCCACAGGAGAAGTAGTCGAAGCATCCTGTGACCCACCAGAGTTGTCGCTGCTTGTTTCCTCCCAGTACGGGTCCAGACGATTGCCACCGGCATCAGACGCGCGGACGACGAGAGTATCTTCGCCATAAAAAGGACAGCAAAGGCTATCTCCATCACGCAAATTCAGCCATCGCGAAAACGACCTCCAGCCAGATCCAAGGAAAATCAGGAACGAACTATCAATCACCAGCTCCACCCAAGAGGGAGATCGAGCACACCCTTGAAGCCGGAGCCACAGACCCCTCAAATTAAGCTCAGAAATCATGGAAGCAAATGAGAACGGAAGAGGGATCCAAGTAGCGGTCCGTCTAGGAACGCGCAGAAGGAAGTCGTGGCGCCAAACACCCTCCTCCGCGTAAGAAGAAGAGGGCGTCGTCGTAGCCCCACGACGTCCACCGCGCGAAGAACGAGGCGTACGGCCAACACGGTCGCTTCGGCCACGACCTCGGCCAACCACACTGCCACCACGCATGGGCGCCATATCAAGAAGAAGAAGGGAAAAATCGGAGAAGAGAAGATGCTGAGCCCAAGCAAACAACAACAAGTATTTATAGCACATGCCAGGGGCAAGCAAGGAAAATACGCAGAAGCCCAGGCGGCGCTATCATTAATTCAAAGACCAACACGCTGGGCATTACGAATTCCAAGACAAGATGCCTTTTCACAGCCATCACTATTCAATAAAGGATACACCAAATCTCGCGTGTTTCCCATACACGCCTCGCAAATCCAACGGGCAGCAACAACGCGGCGTCGAAATTGTCATTATGACTGGTCAGGAGATGCGATGGTTCGAAGACCAAGCGTCGTCACCACATCAGTCACCAAGAGCATCTTTACGATACTTATCCCTACAGCATCCCAAGAAGAATGATTCAAGATAAAAGCAACAGGAAAAATAAAAACCTCCAAAGACTACCTGTCTCTTGGTGCCAAATATTCTGATTTTTTATCCAAAAATTTTACTCCCATTAGGAGTACCTTGCCTTTACTAAAAAGAGCAAGATCCAAAACCTCGAGAGTTCGGGTGCTCCCTCACCCAAAAGACAAAGATGTTGTGACACCCTGGTTTTTGGGCCCCCTTTGTTTGCTTTTTCTTTTGCTGGTTTTCTGGATTTGGATTTCATTTGCCTGAGTTTTCAGCTCCTTTGGCCTTGATCACTTGGGCCTAACTTTTCTTCCTAGGCCAAGTGACCTCTAAACCTCTCTCCATCATTGCTATGATCAAGCCTTGATCATCCATGCCCTAGCCACATTTTTAGTTTTCAAGAAATTCCTTTTTCATTAAGGGAATTAGCTCATTTCCCCCTCCTTTTTGAAGATAGACTCACCTATGCTATTCCTATTGCCTTGAAACATTTTTTGCTGAAAAATGGGATCATGCCTCATGGTTCCATGCAAAAACACAAGCAGGTCCAGTACAAAAATAATCCTGTAGAAATTCATTTTCATTTCTGGTCAGTAAGGCCCTTTGTGAACGAAGTACCCTGAAGCTTGGTCAATTGGCTCTGGGATTTTTACCACGGTTACTCCTTCGTAAACCCAGCATGCACACCAAAATTCAGCCCCATACCCCTAGCCATTTGCCCTGCAGAAATTCCCAAAGTTTCCTACAGAAACCTTGTTTTGATGCTAATCTCAGCTCTAAGCCTCCTCTTGATGAACCAAATCCATACCTGGACTACTGGACACTGGCTACGAGCCATAGACATTCTTATGCAACAGTGACTGCCCCCAGTGCACGCGTGCACAGGGTGAGCACTCTCACTGTCAGCCATTGGTACGCTCTGGCCGTGGCCAAGCTGTCGTCGTCAAGGGCGCGCCTCACCCAGCGAGCCCATGGCCGCGCCCTCATGTCCGTAGCGGCCAGTGCACCCCCGCACGCCACCTAGCCGCCCCAAAGTCGCGCCACTTTCCGGATGCCTCGCCGTCATCACCTTTTTTCGACAGAAGCGCACGCGCAGTGGCCACTGTGGCGCGCACGCTCCCGCATTGCCCGCGTCGCCTTCCTCGCATTCGCAAACTCTAGCACAAGCACGCGCAACGCCAGCCCCGGGCAAAGCCGCGCCGCCCACTGTCTTGCCCTCGATGCAGAGCCGCCGCAGCAGCCATGGACGCCCCTCCCGTCGCCCCGCTGATGCAGGCCCTCGGGGGGCGCCCGCACGCGTGCCTGCACGTCTCTAGGACCCCCAAAGCTCACCGGAGACATCCCTTCTCATCCGCACGCGCACACTGCTTCAATTTCCTGTCCGACGGCATCCGCGATGGAATCCCGTCCCCGCCTATAAAACCCGAGCCCCTCATCGACTCTAGCCATCCCAGCCACCTCCACCTTACTCCAATCGAGCACAAAGCCCAGCAGCGCCCGCCGGGGAGGCCCCAGGCAGTGGATCTCACCGGAGTTCCGCCTGGAGGACTCCTGTGAGGCTAGCCACCTCTGGTGCTCCCCTAGCTGCGCCATTGCCTCCCCTAGACTCCCCTCCCTCTGGTTATTCTAACGCAACGCTCGCCGGTGGCATCCGTGCAGGTTTGCCCGACGCCAACGAGCTCCTCCGCCGTTAGCCACTGGAGATCACCCTCGCCTCGCCGCCCGACCACCGTTCGCCGTATTCTAGGTACGTCTGTGCTCGCCGTGCACTCCTCCGTCCTCCAGTGAAGTCACCCGTCAATGTCAGGGTCCCGTCGACGGCGAACCACCTCGCCGGAGTCGCCGGGCTCTGTTTATCCCCCCCCACTTAAACCTTGCAGGGCCGGCCCACTGTCAGCCACCCAGGCCAGCCCGAAGTGGTATCAAGTGGAGGCGTATTCCTCATAATACGCCTTCGACGTGGCCTACTCCAGTTATTCTCTGAAATTCATTTTAAATATATTTAAAATGAATATTTGACCAAACTTTGACATTAATATCTCCTAATCTACAAGGCCAAATGAGTTGATTCTTTTTGCTAATTTTTTTTCTTGAGCTCCTCTTCAAGTTGGCAAAGTTTGGGAGCTTGACTCTCTGTCTAGGTCCACTGGACAGAAGGTTTATGCCTTTTTAGAAGGTGACCAAGTGCTTGCAGGGGACCAGGAGTTCAAGGACACTCCATTTGACCAAGGCAAGCCACAACATTCTGGTCATGAGGAGCTTGAGTTGCCATTTTATAATTTGAAGCATTTAATTTGGATTTTTGCCTTTAAGTTAATTGCTAAATAAATACACCATGCCATGCTAAGTTGAAATGCTATACTATGCCATACCCACTGATCATTTTCATGCTACAAAAAGTTCACATCATGATCATGTTAACTATATCATGCTTATGTCCGTAAATCTTTACATGTGATAATCATGACTATGCTCATTTAGTTCATACCATACCATGCTAGATGTTGCATGTACTTGATGGTAGCCATATGCTCATGCCATGTTACTTTACTTGTTGCAAGAACTAAAGCATGGTACTTCCTTTGAACATAATCTAACCGTTGACCAAGTGCCACCGAACCGGTATTTTCGTGCAGCCTTCTACGAGCATCACCAAAGAGGGGAGGTTATGCACGCACGCTACCCTGATCAGGTAGGTGGTGATAACCTCGAGATCCAGAGTTATTTACCCGGGGGTCCCTGCGCGGGGGACAAATCTTATGGACCATGCGCTGGTCAGGGCCATGCGATGGTCAGTGTCGGAAGGACACAGGGATACCCAAGACAGTATGTCGGTGATACCGTAGGAAGGTTACGCCATAGGCAAGTTTCGTTGGAGAAGTCTAGCTCACTCCCGCGGGACGAGTTCCAAGGATCATGTGGGACAAGTTCCGGGGTACTGGGCAAAGGAAGAACTCCATGATGTGGGTAACGTGCATAAACTCTGCAGAGTCACAACCTATTCGAATAGCCGAGTCCTCGGTCATGGGACGCAGTTTGTACTAGGTCACACGATGGTCAACACAAATTGGTAATAATAATCTTAATGTTGAAAGGTTGGGCCAGTTGGGTAGTCATGCGATGGCACCTAATCGGTGAAAGGTCGTGAGACGACCCGTATAATGTTGGGTCATGAGGTGACCCGGATACCGAGTCGGAATGACTCGGAGGTAAGCTGCACGATCATGCGATGATCGTTAGTTATGTTTATATTGCACTAAGTCCTAACTTGTTATGCATCCATGCTCACCATGTCATTATTTGCATTCTTTCCATGCTATTGTTTACCCTGATGCCTTGGCTGTTGTGAGCTTTCAAGTACATTCAATGTACTGACCTGGCGTGTCATGCCAGATGCAGGAGAAGCCGTATCCGAAGAGTTGGGTGTGCCGTACTTCGCGAACTAGGCCATGTCCTAGCAGTGTCCCCGTGGAGTGGAGCTCCATCACCCCGTTATTCCGCTGCCGTAGAGTTCTTCTTCGATCGTATCGAGGCCCAAGATGTGACATAAATAATGTTGATAGCTTTGCCGCACGAGATGTGCCGCCATGCCTCATAGCAGTTTGTATCCCCGAACCTTTGTACCTGTATAATTATTAATGAAGCGGTTGTTTCTGTACCAATATGTTGAGCATTGCCAGAAGACTTGATCTCTGGGCTGGCAATGTAAGGTAAACCGGTTGCTCTGATCCGGGGTTCCACAACGATTGGTATAAGAGCCGCGCTGACTATAGGACACGCTAGTTAGGTCGTGCGTTAGAAAAACGTTGGTCTAGAGTCTTGCTTGATATGTCAAACTTGATTGATGCATTGGTTGATGCATGGCATGTAGATGCATTGGTTTTATTACTAATGGCTGACCCTGTGAGTGTAGATGGCACCCGTTCCATACCCCTTTGAGTACGAGTCGTCACCGATAGGCTGTCCATCGCTGCTCCGTCGAGTTTGGCTCCGAATGTATCCGCAGGGAGAAGACCCGGTGTTCCAGGTGTACCGCGAGTAGCTGGTTGAATTCATGCATGAGTACCGCGCTGAGGCATTCCTGTTCACGAGCTCCACGATCGGCAGCCTTTCGTGTTCCGCAAAGGGAGGACCCGCTTCCACCCAGAGCAGGCTATCCTCTATGCTTCCCTTGATGCTCTCGTCGATTTGCGTCAGCAGGAAGTCGGGATGCGGACTCACCCAGGTCTTTCTCACTACCCCACCATGGCCCCTTCCGGGCAGGTTCTTTTTCCACTAGACTCAGAGTGCGACCGGACTGCCGTCGACCTCTCTTGCTACATGGTCGCTCAGTACGATTTGATCATTAGTCTTGCGGAGGAGTTGGCTCGTTCCCAGGAGGCACTCGCATCTATCAGTATTGCTCAGTCACCACCTCCCCCACCTCCCACCTTTACCCCGGTGCCAGGTCCGCCTATTCCACCTTCACTCACACCGCAGACTCCAGCTATTCCGGTAGTTGCTCGGCGCGAGACCCCAGAGGAGTGGGCCGCGTTGACTGCTACCCCTGCTGCTCCTATGCTTAGACAACGTACTCCTCCTCCTCCTGAGGGAGAGTCTTCTCGTCAACGTCGCCGTCTTGAGGTCACTACCCACAGCACGATCCACATCACTAGTTCCGATTCCGAGGACAGCTCCGACGGTTCCGCTGACTGCCAGTGCCCGCTTCACTACCACGACTAGAGCGAGGTCGAGTAGCAGTATGTCGCATCTATCGTTATGCTATGCATGTTGTCAGCTGACGTATGAGCAGTACTCGTTATGCTATCCATGCTAGTTGTTATGTATGTTGTTATGATGCTATGTATAATTATGAGGTTTCTTCGCTTTTCGTTCGGGTTTTTGTTGATGTCGTTTCTGTCTCTCTGCTTTGGTGTAGGTGACTTGGAAGGACCCTTGCTCGCTTTTCTCGATCGCTGGCACCACGCCTGGTTCTGTGCTGATTCTTGGTCGGCCGTCCGGGGTGGATGCCTCCTTGGTTTCTTTCTCTTTCAACGACTAGCTTGTGTTCTGAGCTGCTTTTCGGCCGTCTCAGGCAGTCGTTGAGTTTCTTTTCGCAATGGAGACCCTATGTTCTGAGCTGTTTTCTCGGTCGTCTTAGGGGACCTCTGCTTTCTTCTTATCACCCTGCTCAAAGTTCTGACCTATTTTGTGGCCGTCTTGAGTAGGAGGTGAGCTATCCCAGCAATGCCCCAGATCTGTGTTGTCAAGACCGTCCTGGTGGCCGCTGGTTTATTTGCCATTTCGACAAGGGATTCGGGTAGTCACCGACCACCGCCTCTTGGAGTTTCGAGTTCCTTTAGCATTGCCGTCACTTTGCCTATTTCCCCTTTTGTGGTTTCTCATGATATTGGTGCTCTATATTGGGAACGGATATAGGATGAGGCGAGGTGAAGGCAGCCACTCTGGTGATGACGACACCCCCGTCAGGCAAGCTGGACTGTCACCCGAGCATCTACCACCTCATCCACCGCAGGCACCGACCCCAGATCAGATCATGAGGATGTTTGAAGAAAGGAGGAATCAGGATCTCATGGAACTGCTGAGAGGTATGAAGAACATTGTGGGACAGAATCAGAATCAAGGGTCACGCTCCAAGCTATCCGACTTTCAGCACACCCGACCGCCGAACTTCGACCAAGCAACAGACCCCATTGAGGTAGATGACTGGTTGAGAACCATGGAAAAGAAGCTAGAGCTTTATCACTGTGATGAAGAAGACAAGGTTCCTTTTGCCACCCATTACCTTGAGAGCTCTGTGATACACGAGATAATTTCTCGCCCCTTGTTGGTTACCCCAAGTGGAAGGTGAGATGTAGCGTAGCGGCAAATTTCTCTTAGCGAATATGCTAAGGTTTAGGATCGACCAGTAGGACTCCAACAGATACAAGAAGATGGTGAAGTGAACAATGGCGTCGTTTACAACCGAGGTTTCTTACTTTACCTAGACCTGCACACACAACAGATAGCTTTGCTTCCCAACGAGTATAGAGGAGTTTTTAATTCCTCCGGCATTGTTGTTTACAAAGGATAAAACACACGGGATAATAATGATAGTGATAGCAACGGAAAAGTAAATACTGAAAGTATATTGATAGTGTAAACAGTGTAGGAATTATGGACCGGGGTCCTATGATATTCACTAGTGATGTCTCTCTCCAAAAAGATGATAAAATAGCCATGCGAGGTAAACAAATTACAGCTGGGCAATTGACAGGATTATGTGCGCAAACCAATGCTAATTATGCTATAAATAAAGGAAGAGGCTCAAAAGCATGGGCGGTACGCCAAGACAAGTAGACCGAAATACATCTGCATCTACCTACTAATCATCCACCTTGAGATATCTATCCAGAACATCTCGCTGGTATTAAGTTGCGAATCCCACCCAAAGTGTAAACTCAAAGCAATAGACAACTGCATTAAAGAACTTTGCGTAAAGTAAACAATCCTTGCACCCGCAAGTACAAGCACTGTTGTTTTACCCCTTGTGGCAACAACACATCCCCTAGACTCATGTTTCTGTCACTCAAGCTAGTCATCGGGGGGCATGAACCCACAATCATGCATAACGCTCCCTCTTGGAGTCACTACCTACTACTTGGCCAAAGCAATAAACAGCAACGGAGAACATACACGAATTACTCAAGAACATAAATATAAAAGAGGAGAATCAAATATATAACTCAAACACAATCTGAACATAATCTCATAATCCATCGGATCCCAGCAAACTCAGCATAGCAACAGCAGAAAGATTACATATGTGCCTCGATCATGTAGGGCAGCTCACGAGGTCTAATCCAAGAAGAACAAAGAGGGGAGGAGAACATCACATAGCTACTGATCATAGACCCATGGTCCAAGGTGGAATAATCACGGTTCATCCGGGAAGCGTCCAAGGTGGTGGAGAAGCTCCCGGAGGTGATTCCTCCCTCTGGCAGGGTGCCAGGAAGAGGTCTTCTGGTGCTCCCGATCTTGGAAGCGCGACGGCGGCGGAACAGAGGAGAGATCGCGAAAAAGGGTTTCGTCCCCGAGGGTTTCTCGTCACGGGGAATAAATAGGCGAAGGGGGGAAGCCAGAGGTGGGCCAGGGGCTCTAGGCCCCCCCTGGCGCGACCTAGGGGGTGGCCGCGCCGGGTGGCCGCCTGGGCCCCCCTGTCCCCCCTCAGCCCCCACTTTGGCTCTTCTGGAAGGTTCCCGTATACTGATTTTTCCTATATTTTTCCCGGAATTTTTCTGGCACTTTATATAAGGGGAAACCTGAAATAGAAAAACAACATAAAACAGGAACTGGCACTGGGGTGCACTTTAATTGGTTAGTCCAAATATGATCAAAAGTGTATGGAAGTTCATCAATATCATAACAATATCACACAAAAGAGGCATGTAGCAAGCAGAAATGATAGATACGTTTTGGACGTATCAACATCCCCAAGCTTAATTCATGCTCGTCCTCGAGTAGGTAAATGATAACAAGCATAATTTCTGTGGTGACATGCTAACAACCATATAAGAACTTTTAAGTAAAGCTATCAAGGCATGTAATTCAATTCAAGTCATAACATGCAAGAGTCTATATTTGGCATTGAAACAAGCAACATAAGAACATAAAGGTGCAAGAGCTCTCGCTGTCCGTGACTCGAATGTCTCCAAATGGTGTTTGCGTGCAAGAAAGGGGATAGGGATATACGAGAAAAATTATTTTTATGTCGATAACTCAATCTACTAAAGTTTCACACTTGGTCTTCTTTGGAATCTTATCTTGACTCATCCCCAGACCACTAGCCAGGTACAAGTCAAAATGATCCACTCCTTTTCGACATTTTGAGCACTCATGCAATGGATGAGCGTAAGCAAGAAAGTTGACACTTAGGATGGCAAAGAGAGAATATAGTGGAGGAGGAAGACAAAAAGGTGTGAAAGGCTCACATCAATGACGACAATCATAGGCGATAAAAAGCCAAATGATAGATATGATGTGAGGAGTAGGGATTGCCATGCAACGGATGCACATATGAGCTACGGTAAGCTCTCCAATGGAACTAGCGGGAGTGCATCCAACTTGCTTGCTCAAGAAGACCTAGAGCTCATTTGAGGAGGCTCATCATTGGAATATACAAGCCAAGTTCTATAGTGTGAAGCTCCCCACATAGCTATATGCATGAATGATAATCTCTATGGAGTACAAGATATAAGATGGAGTACGAGTGTGGATCTCTCAAAAGGAATAGTAGTGTGCCCCCTGCTCTCTTTTTATTTCTTTTTCTCTTTTTTATATTTTTTTGTAAAATTTTTGGTGGCCTCAATGGTTCTTTCTATTTCTCTCATTTGTCCTCTTTGGGATATTTTAATTTGTCCACTTTGGGATCTTTTAATTTGTCCACTTTGGGATCTTTTCCTCACTTTAGGGGCAACACTCTATATATTACAAAAAGTATAGAAGATCTTTCACAATGATTAGGGCAAGGCCCAACTAGCATGTGGCTCATCCATCAAGCAAGTAGCATGTATGACATGAATATCAAGTCATGAGAGGATGGATGTTGCATGGCAATATATCTCGGAAAGGCTATGGAAATGCCTTGATAGGTAGGTATGGTGGCTGTTTTGAGGAAGGATATAAGGAGGTTTATGATGAGAGAGCGTATCGTGCCAAGGGTTTGGATGTACCGGCGAAGGTGGACGCCAACTCTCGGAGTGAGAAGAAAGCAATGCACGACACAGGAAAGGCTAGAAAAATATGGGAAGGTGGAAGTGTCAACTTTTGAATACTCACATTAGTCCGAAGAACTCATGCACTTATTATCGGTAACTCTCAATCTAATAAGGAGGTTTCACAAAGAGACAAGTACCCCGAGGAGGAGTGTATGGGGGTTTGGTTGTCCTTGCGCATCCTCGACTCATGGTACGTGAGTGTACTGTAATATTCGACCCCTCAAAAGAGTAGTGATCTATCTAGTAGCTAGGTTTCTCAACTAATTTTGTAGGTTTTGAAAATAAACACGGATTTCCCAAAATACGACATCTATCACTAATAGGCTAAATCTCTTGACACCAAAAGTCCAAACATTACTCAAAACAACACCTCAAAACTAGTGCAAGTTACTACTACAAAAGAATAGCAACCTCAATTACCTACTTCAAGTCAAGATACAAAACTCAGTGCAACAGGCAAACTCTCTAAACAAGATAAACACGATACTCAAGAGAGTTCCAACAACAAACTAAACAAAAGCTCTTTAAAAAGATAAGCATGAAAACTAAGAGCAAAACATGACAGCAGCTATGAAAAGATAAAGAACACACACAATAAAGATAAGCATGAAAAAGTCCTATGTTGTGTTCTAGATTTTGGAAGTGGAGCGTGTTTCTCTCCCACACAAAGAAAGCTGCGTTCTAAATTGTTATGAACAGCAAGCAAAGCTAAAGAAAACTAAAAATAAAACCTAAGAGCGAGACGCTCCAAGCATAGCACATAACGCATGAAGTGATAAAAATTTAGTGAAACGAGAGACGAACTGATAATTGTTAATGGAGAAGGGGATGCACGGGGGCATCCCCAAGCTTAGACGCTTGAGTCTCCTTGAATATTTCTTGGGGATGCATGGGGGCATCCCCAAGCTTGAGCGCTTGACACTCCTGAATCTTCTTTCATCTTCTTCCCTCGCACACTTGAAAACTCCCTTCATACATAACTCATCATAATCTGATTAGCGAGGTTAGTACCCATAATAAAATAATTTTTCTCCACTAGAAATAAAGATAATCTTGAAGAGCTACTGTTTCTCAAGATTGCCAAAAAGTTTTTGCAAAGAAAAAGCAAGCTTAAGGTTTGCAAAACGAAGAAAAGGCAAAACTGGACAGAATCTGTGAAAAACAGACCAGCAGGTAGTAAAGAATTTTGTAGGGATACTTATGCAACTCAAATAAAAAAACTCAGAACATACGAAAGTATCGTAATTGTATATAACACGCTGTGTAAAAAATTCAGCTCAAAAAGATAAACTGGGATTTTTCTCTGATTTTTCTAGTCACGAGGACAGAATCTGTTTTCTGGACAGCATGTCACAACTTTCACTTCCCTTGTCGTATGAGGCTATAAAAGGAACAAATCTTGAAAAGTAAAGATACAGTGATCTTGCTACAGTATAAAAATCATCAAGACCACAAAAACAGAAGAAAAACAAAAAGGAAATCCTATATTCGTTGGGGGCTGCCTCCCGAAAGCGCTTCTTTAAAGCCATTAGCTAGGCTTAATGCAAATAGATCAAGTTGTATCAATTGAGCCATCATCAAGATCATCAAAAATATCTTCAATAATACAACCACTCTTAAGAGGTCTTTCAAATAAATGCCTAATAAAGATACTTCTAGGAATAAAAGCAAAAGGTGGAAGATCAATTGGAGTATCATTTATTCTATTAAAGAGAGGTATCTCTTCCAAACTCTTCACAGTTTCAACCCCTTTGGCAATGGATATATTATTTTTGAAAAGAGGAGCCTTTGGAACGTAAACGAACCTAGGTTCCTTCTTTTCCGGAGTTTCCACCTTTTTGGTTTTGATTGAGGAGAAATTAGTTCCTAGAGTGTCAATGATTTCCTCAATCTTATCAATCCTAGAGGGGTCCTAGTCATGGGATTTGATGGTCTTCAAGGTTTTAAATTTTTTATGCATGGAGCTATCTAGTCTATTCAAATTACCTTGAACCTTACGATCCAACTCACTTATCTTATTAATGCTTGGCATATCTAGCTCTATCTTTTCAAGTTTTTTCATAATATGAGCTAGGGTAATGTCCTCTTGAATGCTAGCAACAGGGAGATTTACAACAAGATTTTCCATAACACTAAGAGCTTCCCAGACTGGGGCTTCTATGAAATTCCCATTGATAGCAGTATCTAGAATAAACCTATTCCCAGAAGTAATTCCAACATAAAAATTTCTAAGAAGGATAGTAGTGGTTCGCTTCTCGGTGGCACTTTTTTGAGAATCATTAATCCTATACCAGGCATCTTTCAGACTTTCACCACATCTTTGTTTAAAGGTGAGCACTTCTGCTTCACCAAAGGAAAAAGGACAAGACATAATGATAACTACTAGCAAGGTAAATTTTTTTTTTGATTTTTGATAAAGGACACTGAAGCAAAAACTGAAAGGTAAACAAACAAGACTAAAAAGAAAAGATAAAAGATAGTGTGCAACTCCCCTATCTTGAAGAGTGGAGTCCCCGGCAACGGCGCCAGAAATTTGCTTGATACACGAGATAATTTCTCGCCCCTCGTTGGTTACCCCAAGTGGAAGGTGAGATGTAGAGTAGCGGAAAATTTCCCTTAGCGAAGATGCTAAGGTTTAGGATCGACCAGTAGGACTCCAACAGATACAAGAATGTGGTGAAGTGAACAATGGCGCCGTTTACAACCGAGGTTGCTTACTTTACCTGGACCTGCACACACAACAGATAGCTTTGCTTCCCAACGAGTACAGAGGAGTTGTCAATTCCTCCGGCCTTGTTGTTTACAAAGGATAAAACGCACGGTATTATAATGATAGTGATAGCAACGGAAAAGTAAATATTGAAAGTAAATTGATAGTGTAAACAATGTAGGAAGTATGGACCGGGGTCCTATGATGTTCACTAGTGTTGTCTCTCTCCCAAAAGACGATAAAATAGCCATGCGAGGTAAGAAAATTACAGTTGGGCAATTGACAGGATTATGTGCGCAAACCAATGCTAATTATGCTATAAAGAAAGGAAGAGGCTCAAAAGCATGGGCGGTACGCCAAGACAAGTAGACCGAAATCCATCTGCATCTACATACTAATCATCCACCTTGAGATATCTAACCAGAACATCTCGCTGGTATTAAGTTTCGAATCCCACCCAAAGTGTAAACTCAAAGCAATAGACAACTGCATTAAAGAACTTTGCATAAAGTAAACAATCCTTGCACCCGCAAGTACAAGCATAGTTGTTTTCCCCCTTGTGGCAACAACACATACCCTAGACTCATGTTTTTGTCACTCAAGCTCGTCATCGGGGGGCATGAACCCACAATCATGCATAACGCTCCCTCCTGGAATCACTACCTACTACTTGGCCAAAGTAATAAACAACAACAAAGAACATGCAAGAATTACTCAAGAACATAAATATAAAAGAGGAGAATAAAATATATAACTCAAACACAATCTGAACATAATCTCATAATCCATCGGATCCCAACAAACTCAGCATAGCAACAGCAGAAAGATTACATATGTGCCTCGATCATGTAGGGCAGCTCACGAGGTCTAATCCATGGAGAACAAAGAGGGGAGGAGAACATCACATAGCTACTGATCATAGACCCATGGTCCAAGGTGGTCTACTCACGGTTCATCCGGGAAGTGTCCATGGTGGTGGAGAAGCTCCCGGAGGTGATTCCTCCCTCCAGCAGGGTGCCGGGAAGAGGTCTTATGGTGCTCCTGATCTTGGAAGCGCGACGGCGGCGGAACAGAGGAGAGATCGCGAAAAAGGGTTCCGTCCCCGAGGGTTTCTCGTCACGGGGAATAAATAGGCGAAGGGGGGAAGCCAGAGGTGGGCCAGGGGCTCCAGGCGTCCCCTGGTGCGGCCTAGGGGGTTGCCGCGCCGGGTGGCCGCCTGGGCCCCCCTGGCCCCCCTCGGCCCCCAATTGGCTCTTCTGGAAGGTTCCCGTACGCTGATTTTTCTTATATTTTCCTGGAATTTTTCTGGCACTTTAAATAAGGGGGAAACCTGAAATAGAAAAACAGCAGAAAACAGGAACTGGCACTGGGGTGCACTGAGGTAATAGGTTAGTCCAAATATGATCAAAAGTGTATGGAAGTTCATCAATATCGTAGCAATATCACACAAAATAGGCATGGAGCAAGCAGATATTATAGATACGTTTTGGACGTATCGCTCTGCCACGGTTTGGTGGGACAATACCAGAGGGGTATGGCCCGCAGGGGAAGACATCACTTGGGAGAGGTTCAAGGAGAAATTCTGGACTTACCATATCCCCACCGGGGTGCTAAATACCAAGAAGAGGGAATTCCTCGCCCTTGTCCAAGGCAGCATGACTGTGACTGAATACCTGAATAAGTTCAACCATCTGGCAAGATACTCTGTTCACGATGTGGCCACTGAAAAAAGGAAGGTGAGCCGCTTGCTTGGTGGGCTTAGCCCCACTCTCCGTTGTCAGCTCAGCTTGCTGGACTTCCCAGACTTCCAGACGCTTGTCAACAAGGCACTCATAGCAGAACGTGAATACAAGTCTGTTATCGAACTCAAGGTTGTGTATGAAGACCGCAAGCGCAAGTATGAAGCCAAGAAGGCCCCTTATGAACCTTTTGCTCAGAAACCACGTATGGTGCAGACCACTCCCCAGCCTGCTCAAGCCAACTTCAAGCCCTCTTGGAACAATGGCAACACCGCAACCAACAAGCTAACAGTCCAGGGGAAGCCCTACATCAGCAAACAAGTGAAGGAAGACTGCCTTCACAACGACACCTGCTTTAATTGCGGAAAGCCAGGGCACTTTGCCAGACAGTTCACAAACGAGATGGGGATAGGGATATATGAGAAAAAATATTTTTATGTCGAGAACTCAATCTACTAAAGTTGCGCACTTGGTCTTCTTTGGAATCTTATCTTCACTCATCCCCAGACCACTAGCTAGGTACAAGTCAAAATGATCCACTCCTTTTCGACATTTTGAGCACTCATGCAATGGATGAGCGTAAGCAAGAAAGTTGACACTTAGGATGGCAAAGAGAGAATATAGTGGAGGAGGAAGACAAAAAGGTGTGAAAGGCTCACATCAATGAGGACAATCATAGGCGAGAGAAAGCCAAATGATAGATATGATGTGAGGAGTAGGGATTGCCGTGCAACGGATGCACATATGAGCTACGGTAAGCTCTCCAATGGAACTAGTGGGGGTGCATCCAACTTGCTTGCTCAAGAAGACCTAGAGCTCATTTGGGGAGGCTCATCATTGGAATATACAAGCCAAGTTTCATAGTGTGAAGGTCCCCACATAGCTATATGCATGAATGATAATCTCTATGGAGTACAATATTTAAGATGCAGTACGAGTGTCGATCTCTCAAAAGGAATAGTAGTGTGCCCCCTTCTCTCTTTTTATTTATTTTTCTCTTTTTTTTCTATTTTTTTGTATTTTTTGGTGGCCTCAATGGCTCTTTCTATTTAACTCTCATTTGTCCACTTTGGGATTTTTTATTTGTCCACTTTGGGATCTTTTCCTCACTTTAGGGGCAACACTCTATATATTACAAAAAGTATAGAAGATCTTTCACAATTTACAAAGTACTCAAATCATAAAGAAAATTTAACTATCATGATGTATGCAAATGTATGCCTCTGCCAGTGTAGCAGGATATGCAATGTTACTAGCGCGTCATGTAGCAATGATTAGGGCAAGGCCCAACTAGCATGCGGCTCATCGATCAAGCAAGTAGCATGTATGACATGAAGATCAAGTCATGAGAGGATGGATGTTGCATGGCAATATATCTCGGAAAGGCTATGGAAATTCTCTAGGGAGACAACCCTTGTTATCTTTATGGCTAGTGTTCTCGGGAGAGTTAAATAGAAAGAGCCATTGAGGCCACAAAAAAATACAAAAAAATATAAAAAAAAGAAAAAGAAAAATAAAAAGAGAGAAGGGGCACACTACTATTCCTTTTGAGAGATCCACCCTTGTACTTCATCCTCTATCCCTTGTACTCCATATAGATCATCATCATGCATATAGCTATGTGGGGACCTTCACACTATAGAACTTGGCTTGTATATTCCAATGATGAGCCTCCTCAAACGAGCTCTAGGTCTTCTTAAGCAACCAAGTTAGATGCACCCCCACTAGTTCCCTTGGAGAGCTTTTAGCTCACATGTGCATCCGTTGCATGGCAATCCCTACTCCTCACATCATATCTATCATATGGCCTTCTCTCGCCTATGATTGTCCTCATTGATGTGAGCCTTTCACACCTTTTTGTTTTCCTCCTCCACCTTCTTTCTGTTTCGCCTTTTAGGTGTCAACTTTCTTTCTCACGCTCATCCATTGCATGAGTGCTCAAAATATCGAAAGGGAGTGGATCAGTTTGACTTGTACCTGGCTAGTGGTCTGGGGACGAGTCAAGATAAGAATCCAAAGGAGACCAAGTGTGAAACTTTAGTAGATAGTTGTTCTCAACAACCTTTTTTCTCTCTTTTTCCCAGTCCCCTGCTTGGACGCAAACACCATCTGGAGACATTCGAGTCACGGACAGCGAGAGCTCTTGCACCTTTTGTTCTTTTGTTGCATGTGTCAATGCTAATATAGACTCTTGCTTGTTAAGACTTGAATTGAATTGCGTGCTTTGATTGCTTTACTTAAAAGTCCTTATATGGTTGTGTGGCATGTCACCACAGAAATTATGCTTGTTATCATTTACCTACTCGAGGACGAGCAGGAATTAAGCTTGGGGATGGTGATACGTCCCAAACGTATCTATAATTTCTGCTTGCTCCATGCATGTTTTGTGTGACTTTGCCATGATTTGCTTCAGCTTTCATACACTTTTGAGCATATTTGGACTAATCTATTAACCCAGTGCACCCAGGTGCCAGTTGCTGTTTTCTGCTGTTTTGTATTTGAGGTTTTCCGGCCATTAAAAGTGCTCCAAAAAATCCGGAAAAATCAGATAAAAAATCAGCGACCCGGAAGCTTCCGGAATCACCAAGGTAGCGGAGGGGGGCCACCACCAGGAGACCAGGAGGGTCCCTGGCGCGGCAACACCCTAGGCCGCGCCAGGAGGCCTCCTGGCTGCCTGGTGGGTCCCCTCGACACCCCCCTCCGCCTATATTTAGCCCTCGGGGTGGAAACCCCTAAGATCGAAGTACTTTTTCTAGAAGCGATTCCGATCTCCGCCGCCATCGCCAACAAGCTTTGGGGGACCAGAATTCCTGTGTTGGCACCCTGCCGGGACGGGGAAGTGCCCCCGGATTCATCTCCATCGACGTTGCTTCCTCCCTCCATGAAGCGGGAGTAGTTCTTCCTCGGGGCTGAGGTTTCTACCAGTAGCTATGTGTTCTTCTCTCTCTCCCATGATGTGATCTTCGTTGTGATCATAGGCTATGTTAATCTAGGGTGATCCCATGATATTTCCCCTTCCTCTATGTATTGGATTGATGTACTCAATTGATCTTATCTAGTATAATCCCCGAGACCAAGGTGACAGTGGTCTATTGGACATGGGTTAGAAGAATATTATCATGAGTGATTTCCTCTTTTGTGTGTTGATTGAAGATTGAGAGTCTCCTGGTGCTTGTCTTTGACTATCCTTGAGATATGTTGTGGTGATTGTGGTACTCTCTTTGGATGTCCGCGGTGATATTGGGAATTCCATAGATTGAGAACTACGAATTCTGAGGTGTGCTTTTGTAGCCCTACATAATTCTTGTCCTCTCTTGACCACAAAGGAATGACCTCCGAGTACGTCTCCAATGCATGTTTTAGTGGAAATATCATGTGATTAGGCTATGTTAATGTTGTTTTGAGTTTCCACTAGTGAAAGTATGAAGCCTAGGCCTTGTTTCCACCATTGTTACACATTTTGTGCTCACTTTTGTCACATGTTTGCTTGCTGCACTTTTTATTACAGGTTTATATTACTTTGTGTTGCCACACCTATCACCCCTATTTTCCATCTCTTCGCTGAACTAGTGCACCTATACAACTCCCAGTTGTATTTGGTGTGTTGGGGACACAAGAGACTTCTTGTATCTTAATTGCAGGGTTGTCTGTGAGAGACCATCTTCAACCTCTACTTCCCTGAGTTCGATAAACCTTAGGTCATCCACTTGAGGGAAATTGCTGCTGTCCTACAAACCTGTGCGCTTGGAGGCCCAACATAGTCTACAAGAATAGAAGCGTGCGTAGACATCAAGCCCCACTCTCCGTTGTCAGCTCAGCATGCTGGAACTCCCAGACTTCCAGACGCTTGTCAACAAGGCACTCATTGCAGAACGTGAATACAAGTCTGTTATCGAACACAAGGTTGTGTATGAAGACCGCAAGCGCAAGTATGAAGCCCAGAAGGCCCCTTATGAACCGTCTTCTCATAAACCACGTATGGTGCAGACCGCTCCCCAGCCCGCTCAAGCCAACTTCAAGCCCTCCTGGAACAATGGCAACACCGCAACCAACAAGCCAATAGTCCAGGGGAATCCCTACATCGGCAAACAAGTGAAGGAAGACTGCCTTCGCAACGACACCTACTTTAATTGCGGAAAGCCAAGGCACTCTGCCAGACAGTGCACAAACAAGATGGGGAAACCATCCCCACAAGTCAACAACATTGGGGGGAAAAACAACTACCGACAGGCCCGGGTCAACCACGCCTCGGTCGAAGAAGCCCGCGAGTCCCCCGATGTGTTCATCGGTATGTTTCCTATTAATAACATACCCGCAACTATATTATTTGATTCCGGGGCAACCGAATCGTTTATTTCGCGGAGTTTTGCCACCCAAAACAATTTTCCCATCTCTCTTTTGGACAAAACCGTGGTGGTAAAAACCCCTGGAGGAATGCTCAAAGCAGACCAGATATGCAAGGGCCTGGCAATCGAGATATATGGAGTGAAGTTTCCAACCTCCCTCATTCTGTTGGAATCCAAGGGGCTTGATGCAATTCTTGGAGTGGATTGACTCACCAAGCATGATGTTCGCCTCGCCTTCAAGGCCCGAATAGTGGAACTGGTCAACCCAGACGGGAAGGCAACCCGATTCACGGCGATTGGAATGCCGCGCAAGAAGGAGAAAGCAGTATGCCAGATCACCACCACAGAAATGGACAAGATTCCAGTGGTCAGAGAATTCCCAGATGTGTTCCCAGAAGAATTGCCGGGTATGCCGCCAGATAGGGAGCTAGAGTTCGCCATCGAGATTGTTCCCAGGACCTCCCAAATACACAAGAAGTATTACCAAATGCCTTCCACCGAACTGGTGGAGCTGAAAAAGCAGTTGGATGAATTATTGCAGAAAGGGTACATTCGTCCAAGCATCTCACCTTGGGGATCACCGGTATTGTTTGTCAAGAAGAAAGATGGCACCTTGCGGATGTGTGTGGACTAACGCCCCCTGAATGAAGTCACCATCAAGAATAAGTACCCACTGCCCCGCATTGATGACCTGTTCGACCAACTAAAGGGTGCCCGGGTATTCTCCAAGATAGATCTTCGTACGGGCTATTACCAACTGAAGATCAGGAAGGAAGACATTACCAAGACGGCCTTCACCACCAGATATGGCCTATATTAATCCACGGTCATGTCATTTGTCTTGACAAATGCTCCAGCATATTTCATGGGCATGATGAACAAGGTCCTCATGGACTTTCTGGACAAATTCGTGGTGGTATTCATTGACGACATACTCATATACTCCAGAAGTGAAGAAGAACATAAGAAGCATCTCCGCACAGTGTTGGAACGACTGCGAGCTCACCGCCTTTACGCCAAGTTCAGCAAGTGCAAGTTTTGGTTAAAGGAGGTGGGATTTTGGGGGCATATCCTGACAGCTCAAGGAGTGGCCGTAGACCCCAACAAGGTGGCCGATGTGTTTAATTGGAAGCCACCGACCACGGTGACTGAAGTCTGGAGTTTATTGAGATTGGCGGGTTATTATCGTCGATTCATTGAAGGATTCTCCAAGATAGCCAAGCCTTTGACCGAGCTGTTGAAGAAGAACCAGAAATTGGTCTCGACCAAGGAATGTGATGACAGTTTCAAGCAGCTAAAGGTGAAGCTGACCTCAGCCCCCGTCCTGACCTTGCCAGACATCCACAATGGGTTTGGTATATATTGCGATGCCTCCAAACGCGACCATGGCTGTGTGCTAATGCAAGAAGGAAAGTTTGTAGCATATGCCTCCCGGCAGCTACGCCAACATGAAGTCAACTACCCCACACATGACCTGGAACTAGCTGTTGTGGTACACACATTAAAGTTGTGGAGGCATTATCTCGTCGGACAACGGTGTGAAGTATATATAGATAATAAGAGCCTCAAGTACATCTTCACGCAGCCGGACCTCAACCTCAGGCAGAGAAGATGGCTCGAGTTGGTCAAGGACTATGATCTCGGGATTAATTATCACCCCGGGAAGGCTAATGTGGTCGCTGATGATCTTAGCCGGAAGCCAAGCTCGGTGAATGCACTCTGGGAGACGCTCCACCCAAAATTACGGGAGGAAGTCACTCAACTCAACCTGGTGTTGTGTGACTCGATGACCAGGAAGACACTGGAAATCACTCCAACCCTGGTAGAGGAAATTAAGGAAGCACAAGCTCAAGATTCGGAAATCAGAGATATCAAGGAACTGATTCCGTGTGGCAAGGCCGAATCCTTTCACCTGGATGCTCAAGGGGTGCTATGGTTCAAAAACCGAATATGCGTACCAAACCAGAACAACCTGAGGCAGCAGATACTGCGAGAAGCACATGAGTCGGCATATTCTATCCACCCCGGAGGTACCAAGATGTACCAGGATTTGAAGGCCACGTTATGGTGGACCGGAATGCGCAATGATATTGCGTATTATGTGGCATGCTGTGACATATGCAACAGAGTCAAAGAGGAACATCAGAAGCCAGCCGGATTACTGCAAGCCCTGCAAGTTCTGCAATGGAAGTGGGATGACATATGTATGGATTTTATTGCGGGACTCCCAAAGACCTCCCGGGGCCACGACTCCATCTGGGTAATCGTGGACATGCTCACCAAAGTGGCTCGCTTTATTCCAGTCCAGACCACTTACCGAGCTGATCAACTGGCAGAGCTATACATGTCCCGGATTGTCAGCCTCCATGGGATACCAAAGAAAATCACCTCAGACAGAGGATCGGTATTCACGTCTGCATTCTCGCTTCATCTTCACCAAGACCTAGGGACTGCACTAAAGCATAGCACCGCCTATCACCCGCAGACTGATGGCCAAATGGAAGGAGTGAACCAGATACTGGAAGACATGCTCAGGGCATGTGTGCTAGCCTACGACGCCAAGTGGGAGGACTGTTTGCCATATGCAGAATTCTCATACAATAACAGTTATCAGACCAGTCTCAAGATGTCACCTTTTGAAGCACTATATGGGCGGAAATGCCGTACCCCCTTGAACTGGTCACAGACAGGAGACAGTCAACTCTTTGGCACCGACTTGATGCTCGAAGCAGAAAAGCAAGTCAAAGAAATTCAAGACCGCCTGAGAGCAGCCAAGTCCCGACAGAAGAGTTACTATGACCCGAAGCATCGGGAGGTGAACTTTGATCCCGGAGAATATGCTTATCTCCGAGTGACACCAATGAAAGGGGTGAGGAGATTCCACACCCGAGGGAAGCTTTCCCCAAGGTACATCGGGCCATTCCCAATAATGGCTAGAAAGGGGAGAGTAGCATACCAACTGGAACTACCCCCAGAACTGTCTGATGTCCATAATGTATTCCACATATCACAGCTACGCAAGTGCATTGCACCGCCGGTTAAGCGAGTGGATATGAAAGAGTTGGAACTGACACAGGACCTGACATATGAAGAGAAACCAGTCAGAATTCTGGAGGAAATGCAAAGGACCACCTGCAGTAAGGTGATACGATTTTACAAAGTACTGTGGGAACACCATACCGAGGAAGAGGCTACCTGGGAAAGAGAAGAGTTTCTGAGATCCGCATACCCGTATCTGTTCCCTGAGCAGCCAAATCTCGAGACCAGGAGTTCAAGGACACTCCATTTGACCAAGGCAAGCCACAACATTCTGGTCATGAGGAGCTTGAGTTGCCATTTGACAATTTGGAGCATTTTATTTGCATTTTTGCCTTTAAGTTAATTTCTAATTAAATACACCATGCCATGCTAAGTTAAAATGCTATACTATGCCATACCCACTGATCAGTTTCATGCTACAAAAAGTTCACATCATGATCATGTTAACTATATCATGCTTATGTCGGTAAATCTTTACATGTGATAATCATGACTATGCTCATTTAGTTCATACCATACCATGCTAGATGTTGCATGTACTTGATGGTAGCCATATGCTCATGCCATGTTATTTTACTTGTTGCAATAACTAAAGCATGGTAGTTCCTATGAACATAATCTAACCGTTGACCAAGTGCCACCGAACCGGGCTTTTCGTGCAGCCACATTTTTCTGTATGGGCAGGCCTTAGCTTGGGCTATCATTGTTCCTTCTACGAGTATCACCAAAGAGGGGAGGTTATGCACACACGCTACCCTGATCAGGTAGGTGGTGATAACCTCGAGATCCAGAGTTATGGACACGGGGGTCCTGATACGTCCCAAACGTATCTATAATTTCTGCTTGCTCCATGCATGTTTTGTGTGATATTGCTATGCTTTTGATACACTTTCATATTTTTTTATAACATATTTTGGAACTAACCTATTAATGGTTGCAAGAGTGCACAAGTTCTTGTTTTTGTACTTTATGTGTAGGAATTACTTGGATAAAGGAAAAATCACAAAAAGGAGCCTTGTAGGAGTTGAACTCTAACTTTCCCGAAATCTGTCCCCACCAGACAGGTTTTAAAGATCGCTTCGGAAACGCTAGAATACGGCCTCAAACGGAAAACCTTAAAACTACAAAGTTGTAGAGAATTTCTTTCCGGTGGATTTAGACATAAAATTTGGCCGAATCGGAGTTCGTATGCTTCCAGAAACCCCGAAATACCGAAGACGTAATCTGGATGACGGGAATCCGAGAGTCTATATAAAGAGAGGAAACCTAAGTCAAAGTGCACCACGAAATTTCCTCCCCCTTGGCAGCCGTCTTGAGGGGAAGATCAATCTCTACAGCAGCACCATCTCCAAGGAAGAAGAAGGGGCAAAGGGCCGCTGCCCCCAAGGGCCGTGCCCGTGGCCGTGGGCGCCGCCGCCGCCGTGGCCGCCATCGTCGCCGTCTCCTTCATCTCCTCCGGGCTGCACCTCTCCATCAACAACTCCCCCTCTCGCCATTTCCATGTGTGAGTAGTTCCCCTCGGGACTGAGGTTTCTACCAGTATCTATGTGTTCTTTTCTCTCTCCCATGATGTGATCTTCGTTGTGATCATAGGCTATGTTAATCTAGGGTGATCCCATGATATTTCCCCTTCCTCTATGTATTGGATTGATGTACTCACTTGATCTTATCTAGTATAATCCCCGAGACCATGGTGACAGCGGTCTATTGGACATGGGTTAGAAGAATAATATCATGAGTGATTTCCTCTTTTGTGTGTGGATTGAAGATTGAGAGTCTTTTGGTGCTTGTCTTTGACTATCCTTTAGATATGTTGTGGTGATTGTGGTACTCTATTTGGATGGCCGCGGTGACATTGGGAAATCCATAGATTGAGAACTATGAGCTTTGAGGTGTGCTTTTGTAGCCCTACATAATTCTCGTTCTCTCTTGACCACAAAGGAATGACCTACGAGTGCGTCTCCATTGCATGTTTTATGGGAAATATCATGTGATTAGACTATGTTAATATTGTTGGGAGTTGCCACTAGTGAAAGTATGAATCCTAGGCCTTGTTTCCACCATTGCAATATCGTTTGTGCTCACTTTTACCACTTGTTTCTTTGCTGCACTTTTGATTACAGATTTATATTACCTTGTTTTGCCACACCTATCACCCATATTTTATCATCTCTTCGCCGAACTAGTGCACCTATACAACTCCTAGTTGTATTTGGTGTGTTAGGGAAACAAGAGACTTTTTGTATCTTAATTGCAGGGTTGCTTGAGAGAGACCATCTTCAACCTCTACTTCCCTGAGTTCGATAAACCTTAGGTCATCCACTTGAGGGAAATTGCTGCTGTCCTACAAACCTCTGCGCTTGGAGGCCCAACATAGTCTACAAGAATAGAAGCGTGCGTAGACATCAAGCTATTTCCGGCGCCGTTGCCGGGGAGGTAAGCGTTGAAGGTATATCTTTAGATCTTGCAATTAATTCTTTTTGTTTCTTGTTTTTATTTTCACTAGTTAGGCTTTATGGAAAATAACAAAAAAATTATGAGAGAGCTTTATGAGCTCTATTTTGAGTTAGGACATGAAGTGTTTGAGGAGGAGATCAAAAAGCCTATGGAGCTTTATTATTTGAACAACACTCATGATAGTAGTAATGTTATTAGCATGTCTTCTTTGAATACTTTTGATACTAATGATATGCAAAACCATAAGCTTGGGATGCTACGTTTTATGAAGATGATCTTTTTAGCCCCCCAAGTTTTGATGAGGAATTTCATTTTGATGATACTTTGTCTCCTATCTATGATGATTGTTGTGGTGACACTTATGCTATAAAGAATACTATTTTGCAAGTGCATCATGATAAGAATGATTCATTTGATAGCTATTTTGTTGAGTTTGCTCCCACTATTACTAATGAGAAGGATTTTGCTTATGTGGGGAGTAACAAATTTTCTATGCTTGTGGATCATGATAAGAAAGTTTTATGTGATACTTATATTGTTGAGTTTATTCATGATCCCACTGAAAATTATTATGAGAGGGGAACATATGCTTATAGATATTTCAATAATATCAAGTTCCCTCTCTTTATGTTGAAGGTTTCGAAATTGCACTTATTTTGCCTTCCTATGCTAATATGTTTATGCTTCAATGAGTTTTTCCTTTACAAGATCCCTTTGCATAGGAAAAATGTTAGACTTAAATGTGTTTGTTATTTTCTTCTTGATGTTCTCTTTTGTTCTTCAACTCTTATTCCTACGAGAGCATCACTAAAATCTTAAGCCTAGCTAATGGCTTTATAGAAGCGCTTTCGGGAGGCAGCCCGCAACGAATTTAGGATTTCCTTTTTGTTTTTCTTCTGTTTTTTAGTGGTGTTGATGATTGTTACTACTGTAGCAACATCATTGTATCTTTATTTTCAATCTTTGTGCCAAGTCTAGCCTCCGATTGCAAGAAAGTTCAAAAGTTGTGACATGCCGTCCAGAAAACAGATTCTGTCCTTGGACGGAAATATTGGCCTAAAATCACCAGATCATCTTTTGGATCTGAATTTTTTTGACAGCGTGCTCCATACAATTGACTTTCGAGCGTATGTTCTGAGTTTTTTGATTCGAGTTGTAGAAGTACCCCTAAAAAATTCCTTACTACCTGCTGTTCTGTTTTTCACAGATTCTGCCACGTTTTGTCTCTCCTAACTTTTGCAAACCTTAAGCTTGCTTTTTCTTTGCAAAAACTTTTTGGCGATCTTGAGAAACAGTAGCTCTTATAGAATATCTTTATATCCAGTGGGTAAAAATTATATATTAAGGGTACTAACCTTTCTAGTCAGCTTATGATGAGTTATGTATGAAGGGAGTTTTCAAGTATGCAATGGAAGATGATGAAAGAAGATTCAGGAGTGTCAAGCGCTCAAGCTTGGGGATGCCCCCATGCATCCCCAACAAATATTCAAGGAGACTCAAGCGTCTAAGCTTGGGGATGCCCCCGTGCATCCCCTTCTCCATCAACAATCATCAGTTCGTCCTTCGTCTCACTATATTTTTATCACTTCATGCATTATGTGTTATGCTTGGAGCGTCTCGCTCTTAGGTTTAATTTTTAATTTTCTTTAGCTTTGCTTGCTGTTCATAACAAGTTAGATCCTGTCTTACTTTGTGTGGGAGAGAAACACGGTCCACTTTCAAAATCTAGAACACATCATAGAATTTTCCTGCTTATCTTTTTGCTGTTGTGTGTTCTTTATCTTTTCGTAGCTGCTGCCGTGTTTAGTTTTAGTCTTAGTTTGTCTTTAGCAAGAGCCTTGGCTTTTGTTTAGTTGTTGCTGGAACTCTCTTTAGTTTTCATGTTTATCTTGTTAAGAGAGTTGGTTGTTGCACTGAGTTGTGTCTTGTCTTGAAAGTAGGTAATTGAGGTTTATATTTAATTCTAGTAGTAACTTGCAATAGTTTTGAGGTATTGATGTGAGTAATGTCTGAACTTTTGGTGTCAAGAGCTCTAGCCTATTAGTGATAGGTGTCATATTTTGAGAAATCCTTGTTTATTTTCAAAACCTACAAAACTAGTTGAGAACTCTAGCTACTAGATGGATCACTACTCTTCTGAGGGGTCGGATATTAGAGTACACTCACGTACCATGAGTCGAGGATGCGCAAGGATAACCAAACCCCCATACAGTCCTCCTCGGGGTACTTGTCTCTTTGTGAACCTCCTTATTAGATTGAGAGTTACCGATAATAAGTGCATCAGTTCTTCGGACTAATGTAAGTATCGAAAGTTGACACTTTCACCTTCCCATATTTTGCTAGCCTCTCCCGTGTCGTGCATTGCCTTCTTCTCACTCCGAGAGTTGTTGTCCACCTTCGCCGGTACATCCAAACCCTTGGCATGATATGCTCTGTCATCATAAGCCTCTTTATATCCTTCCTCAAAACAGCCGCCATACCTACCTATCAAGGCATTTCCGTAGCCTTTCCGAGATATATTGCCATGCAACATCCACCTCTTCATGACTTGATCTTTATGTCATACATGTTCCTGCGACACTGGCAGCGACATACATTGCATACATCATGATAGCTACATCTTCTTTATGATTTCGAGTACCTTGTAAAGTGTGAAGGATCTTCTTTACCTTCTTGTAAAATAGAGTGTTGCCCTTAAGTGAGGAAAAAGATCCCAAAGTGGACACAATAAAAGATCCCAAAGAGGACAAATGAGAGTTAAGTAGAAAGAGCCATTGAGGCCACAAAAAATACAAAAAAATAGAAAAAAGATAAAAAGAAATAAAAAGAGAGAAAGGGACAACACTACTATCCTTTTGAGAGATCCACACTAGTACTCCCTTTATATCCTTGTACTACATAGAGATGATCATTATGCATATAGCTATGTGGGGACCTTCACACTATAGAACTTGGCTTGTATATTCCAATGATGAGCCTCCTCAATTGAGCTCTAGGTCTTCTTGAGCAAGCAAGTTGGATGCACCTCCACTAGTTCCATTGGAGAGCTTACCTTAGCTCATATGTGCATCCGTTGCATGGCAATCCCTACTCCTCACATCATATCTATCATATGGCCTTCTCTCGCCTATGATTGTCCTCGTTGATTGGAGCCTTTCACATTTTTTTTGTCTTCATCCCCCATCATTCTTCTCTCTTTGCCATCCTAAGTGTCAACTTTCTTGCTTACGCTCATCCATTGCATGAGTGCTCAAAAGGTCGAAAAGGAGTGGATCATTTTGACTTGTACCTGACTAGTGGTCTGGGGATGAGTCAAGATAAGATTCCAAAGAAGACCAAGTGTGAAAATTTAGTAGATTTAGTAGATTGAATTGCGTGCTTTGATTGCTTTACTTAAAAGTCCTTATATGTTTGTGTGGAATGTCAACACAGAAATTATGCTTGTTATCATTTACCTACTCGAGGACGAGCAGGAATTAAGCTTGGGGATGTTGATACGTCCCAAACGTATCTATAATTTCTGCTTGCTCCATGCATGTTTTGTGTGATATTGCTATGCTTTTGATACACTTTCATATCTTTTTATAACATATTTTGGAACTAACCTATTAATGGTTGCAAGAGTGCACAAGTTCTTGTTTTTGTACTTTATGTGTAGGAATTACTTGGATAAAGGAAAAATCACAAAAAGGAGCCTTGTAGGAGTTGGACTATAACTTTCCCGAAATCTGTCCCCACCAGACAGGTTTTAAAGATCACCTCGGAAACGCTAGAATACGACCTCAAACGGAAAAACTTAAGACTACAAAGTTGTAGGGAATTTTTTTCCGGTCAATTTAGACATAAAATTCGGCCCAATCGGAGTCCGGATGCTTCCAGAAACCCCGAAATACAGACGACGTAATCTGGATGATGGGAATCCGAGAGTCTATATAAAAAGAGGAAACCTAGGTCAAAGGGCACCACGAAATTTCCTCCCCCTTGGCAGTCGTCTTGAGGTGGAGATCAATCTCCACAGCAGCACAATCTCCAAGTAAGAAGAAGGGGCCAAGGGCCGCTGCCCCCAAGGGTCGTGGCCGTGGCCGTGGGCGCCGCCGCCGCCGTGGCCGTCGCCGTCTCCTTCATCTCCTCCGGGCTGCACCTCTCCATCAACAACTCTCCCTCTCACCATGTCCATGTGTGAGTAGTTCCCCTCGGGGCTGAGGTTTCTACCAGTACCTATGTGTTCTTTTCTGTCTCCCATGATGTGATCTTCGTTGTGATCATAGGCTATGTTAATCTAGAGTGATCCCATGATTTTTCCCCTTCCTCTATGTATTGGATTGATATACTCACTTGATCTTATCTAGTATAATCCCCGAGACCATGGTGACAGCGGTCTATTGGACATGGGTTAGAAGAATAATATCATGCGTGATTTCCTCTTTTGTGTGTGGATTGAAGATTGAGAGTCTTTTAGTGCTTGTCTTTGACTATCCTTTAGATATGTTGTGGTGATTGTGGTACTCTCTTTGGATTGCCGCGGTGACATTGGGAAATCCATAGATTGAGAACTATGAGCTTTGAGGTGTGCTTTTGTAGCCCTACATAATTCTCGTCCTCTCTTGACCACAAAGGAATGACCTCCGAGTGCGTCTCCATTGCATGTTTTATGGGAAATATCATGTGATTAGACTATGTTAATATTGTTGGGAGTTGCCACTAGTGAAAGTATGAATCCTAGGCCTTGTTTCCACCATTGCAATATCGTTTGTGCTCACGTTTACCACTTGTTTCCTTGCTGCACTTTTTATTACAGATTTATATTACCTTGTTTTTCCAGACCTATCACCCATATTTTATCATCTCTTCGCCGAACTAGTGCACCTATACAACTCCTAGTTGTATTTGGTGTGTTGGGGACACAAGAGACTTTTTGTATCTTAATTGCAGGGTTGCTTGAGAGAGACCATTTTCAACCTCTACTTACCTGAGTTCGATAAACCTTAGGTCATCCACTTGAGGGAAATTGCTGCTGTCCTACAAACCTCTGCGCTTGGAGGCCCAACATAGTCTACAAGAATAGAAGCGTGCGTAGACATCAGGTCCCTGCGGGGGGGGGGGGGACAAATCTTATGGACCATGCGATGGTCAGGGCCATGCGATGGTCAGTGTCGAATGGACACATGGATACCCAAGACAGTATGTCGGTGATACCGTAGGAAGGTTACGCGATAGTCAAGTTTCATTGGAGAAGTCTAGCTCACTCCTGCGGGACGAGTTCCAAGGATCCTGTGGGACAAGTTCCGGGGTACTGGGCGAAGGAATAACTCCATGATGTGGGTAACGTGCACAAACTCTGCAGAGTCACAATCTATTCGAATAGCCGAGTCCTCGGTCATGGGACGCAGTTCGTAATAGGTCACACGATGGTCAACACAGATTGGTAATAATAATCTTAATGCTTAAAGGTTGGGCCGGTTGGGTAGTCATGCGATGGCTCCTAATCGGTGAAAGGTCGTGAGACGACCCGTATAATGTTGGGTCATGAGGTGACCCGGATACCGAGTCGGAATGACTCGGAGGTAAGCTGCACGGTCATGCGATGATCATTAGTTATGTTTATATTGCACTAAGTTCTAACTTGTTATGCATCCATGCTCACCATGTCATTATTTGCATTCACTGGGCTGCGACTCGCTGTACCCCAGAAGCCGCTATAAAAAAGATGCCTGGGCTGCGACTCGCTGTACCCCAGAAGCCGCTATAAAAAAGATGCCTGGGCTGCGACTCGCTGTACCCCAGAAGCCGCTATAAAAAAGATGCATGGGCTGCGACTCGCTGTACCCCAAAAGCCGCTATAAAAAAGATGCCTGGGCTGCGACTCGCTGTACCCCAGAAGCCGCGCAAGCTTAGCGCGTAGGTAAGACCCCGCTGCGCAGTCGGCCGGGCCGGGACTTGCCACAGCGCGACTTCACTCCCGACATTTTCCATGCGCTTGCATGATAGAAAGATAAGCCGATAACGGGCGCGTTGAGGCTATTTGCTGGGACTGGTGGCATCGATCCTATAAGACCTGCAGCAGCATGGACTTTGCTAGACACCGGTCGTTTCCAAGTTCGTGTCGAGGGACACAAGCTTGATTGGGCTACTGAGGTGTTTTCCACTAGCGCAATTCACCAAGGCTCGACCAGTCGACTACCTTGGGCCCTTTCAGCTTATCATCCCTCGAGTAAACATTGTCACGGCTAAATAGCCAACGACTCGCAGCCGCGCTGCTCATATGAAACCAAACGACGACGGATTCGAGTCCCTGCGTGACTCTTCGAGTCCCCCAGGCACTCGGGGGATATTGACGAGGGGGTGACCCCAAGACTCCTGCGTGTGAGGATACCTGGTGCATACAAATACGGAGGGCATCATAGAAGCCTTGATGGGCCCACAACTGGCCCACTCAGAGCACCAACGTAGCAGTCCGGACCAACAAGGAAGTCAAGACTTGGCGTCCAAGCCGAAGCTAGTTTAGGAAATTATCTCTATAACCTAAGTTGGACTCCCCGAGACCCGGCCTAGTATATACAGGCTTCGAGGGGTGATGACTCAGGACATCCAATCTACAATAAACACCTCCGGTCTTGAGCGAACTCGCCTAGACCTCCACTGTAATCGCCCCCTCGCATAATACAATTGAGAAGGAACTGCTTCTCCTGTTAGCCGACGAGTATCGCCAACCTGTTCATTCTCTACGATCTAACCCGGGGTCCCTGACCATGGGATTTGCCGAGGATAATCCTCGTCAGTCGAGATGTAGCCTAGCAACAAGTTTCCCTTGACGAAGATACCAAGGTTTATGTCTCCGGTGGACTCCGAATTCTGCAAGTGGGTGGCAAGGAAACAATGGAGCCGTTTACAACCGAGATTGCTTACTTCACCTGGACCTGCACACAACAACAAATAACTTTGCTCCCAACAAGTACAGAGAGGTTGTCAATCTCTCTGGTCTTGTTGTTTACAAAGGACTAAACGCAAGGGTGAAAATAATAGTGATGATTGCAACGAAAGGAAATAAAGAAGTAAATAAAGTAAGGTGTAAAAAATGGTAGAAATATGGATCGGGGTCCCATGATGTTCACTAGTGATGTCTCTCTCCCAAAAGGCGATAAAATAGCTAAGCTGGGTGAAAAAATTACAACTGGGCAATTAACAAATTCTAAATGCACAGCAATGCTAATTATGCTGCAAAGAAAGTTAGAGGCTCAAAAATATGGGCAGTACGCTAAGACAAATAGACCGAAATCCAACTGCATCTAGTCACTAATCATCCACCTTGAGATATCTATCCAGAACATCACGCTGGTATTAAGTTGCGAGCCCCACTCAAAGTGTAAACCCAAAGCAACAAATAACTGCATTAACAAACTTTGCGTAAGGTAAATAATCCTTGCAACCGCGGTTACAAGCACCATTGTTTTCTCCCTGGTGGAACAACACATCCCCTAGTCTCATGTTTCTGTCACTCAAGCTAGACATCGGGGGGCATGAACCCACAATCAAGCATAAATGCTCCCTCTTGGAGTTACTGTCTACTACTTGGCCAAAGCAATAAAAAGCAACAGAGAACATCCTAGAATTACTCAAGAAAAAATATAGAAGGAGAACCAAATATATAACTCATCACAATCTGAACATAATGTCATAATCCATCGGATCCCAGCAAACTCAGCATAAGGAAAGAAGGAAAATTACATAGATGTCTTGATCATGTAGGGCAGCTCACAAGGGCTAAGAATTGAAGCACAAGATTGGAGAGAAGACATCACATAGCTACTGGTCATGGACCCATGGTCCAAGGGGTACTACTCATGGCACATCCGGGAAGTGCTCATGGTGGTGGAGAAGATCCCGGAGATCAATCCTCCCTCCGGAAGGGTGCCGGGAAGAGGTCTTCTGGTTCTCCCAATCTTGGAAACGAGGCGGCGGCAGAACAGAGGTGAAAATCAAGACGCAGGGCTCCTCCCGATGGTTTTTGGAGCGAGGATTGAATATAGGCCAAATGGGGCCATCAGGGGGTGGCCCCTTCCCCCAGACGCCCTGGTGGCGTGGCTAGGAGGGGGGCCGCGCCAGGTGGCCTCCTGGGTGGGCCCTGGCTCCCCTCAGGCCCTCCTTCGGTGATCTAGAAACTTCCGTCGTGCTGATTTTTATCGGATTTTTTGGAATATTTCGAGCTCTGTGAATATTGGTAAAAACCTGCAACATACAGACATCAGAAGACAGAAACTAAAACTGGGTGCATTGAATTGGTAGGTTAGTCCAAATATGTGTAAAAAGGGATGAAAGTGTAGCAAAACACATAGCAATGTGACCTAAAAGAGCATTGGACAAGTAGAAATTATAAATACGTTTGGGACGTATCATATGTTCACTATGAGTTTATGGGGCATTCCGTGCGAGTGTGGATGAGGGCTGGTAGAGTGGCCCGCTTTGTTTCCTCCTATTATGCCATTCGACGTGTCAATGCGCATGATGAACTTTAAAAGGATCTAGTCGAGTAGTGGTGGTCATGGAATGAGCAACAAAGCTAGTCGTTGCGTTGTTGAACTATTTATTCTATTGTTGAACCATTTATTGTATTGTTGAATTATTGGTTGTATTTTTATTCATGATGAACTATTTATTTGAGTTGTAATAAATGGACGGGACATAAAGTTGACAGAACGGTAAATGCAACTCTTCACGGGAAAGCTTTCTCCGATTATAGACCGTTCACGTGAAGGAGGACTCATAAAATAAAACAAAAATAACGATCGCTACCGCAGTATGCTTTTCATCGGCAATCTTCGAGTATAATCTCGTGCCGATGCATTGGATCTCCCTCCTATGTTCGTGAAAGGGATAGATGTTTTGTATAGGCATCAATTTTCCTATGTTGCTCCACTCAAAAATTTGCTTCTGATCAATTTTCCTATGTATTGGTTGTGTGCGCGCGTTGGGATACAACGTCTGACGAAGCGTTGTAACGGTGCGCTAAAGTTTAGCGTGTCTGGAATAGCGCACTCGCCGCTCTGGGCGTTAAAACGCTAATTCGGCAATGTATAAAAGTTTTAGCACGCGGCGCTGACGTGCGCCTGTTGAAAATGCTCTTAGCTTTCACCGTTATGATAGATGGGGCCCACATGTCAATACCTTTCATTTCCTAAAATTTTCTTAAGAAATGTTAAAAGATTCGACCGGAAAATAATTATTTTTTGGGTCAAGATTTTTTTTTTGCCAAAATGGTCGAGAATATATTTTCCAGGTAACAAATAATTATTTTCCGGTTAACAAAAATTGTTTTTGGGCCGAAAGTTTTTTTGGGGGGGACTGGGGTTTTGGGTTGAAAATACTTTTCCGAGCAAAAATAATTATTTTCAGTGAAAAAATATCCATTTTCGGCTAAAATGGTTTTTTGGGCCATAAATGTTTTTTCCGAGGGAAACTTTTTATTTTCGGGTAGTAAAATCTATTTCCATTGAAAAAAATTGTATTTATTGGGCCGAAAATATTTTTCGGGTAAAAAATAATCATTTTCGAAAAATAATGCATTTTTTGTCAAAAATTTTTTTCCAGGAAGTATATTAAGCCACCATCCAGAATAAATATCCGCTTCCCCGGATCAACGATCTGTATGATCAACTTGCTGGATCCACGGTGTTTTCGAAACTCGACTTGAGGTTGGGTTACCATCAGATCCGAGCCCGTGAAGAGGACATTCCGAAGACCGCTTTCATTACTCGCTATGGTTCATACGAGTACACTGTCATGTCATTTGGCTTGACGAATGCTCCAGCCACTTTCTCCCGATTGATGAACTATATATTCATGGAATACCTCGACAAGTTTGTCGTGGTTTATCTGGATGGTATCTTAATATACTCCAAGAATGAAGAAGAGCATGCTGAACATCTTCGTCTTATACTCGAAAAGCTTCGAGAACACAAACTATATGCTAAGTATTCTAAGTGTGAGTTCTGGCTTCCCGAAGTGACCTACCTTGGTCACGTGATTTCCAAGGATGGCATTGCCGTCAACCCAGAACGTATCCAGGCTATTCTTGACTGGACTCCCCCCAAGACTGTCAAGCAAGTCAGAAGTTTCCTCGGCCTTTCCAGCTATTGCCGCCGTTTCGTCGAGAACTTCCCCAAGATTGCCAGGCCTCTGACTAACCTGCTTCACAAAGGCGTCAAGTTTGAGTGGACAGATAAATGTCAGGAAAGTTTCCAAGCCCTCAAGGACAAGCTCACTTGTCCCCCAGTGCTTGCTCCGCCTGATACTCAGAAGGACATCGTGATATATTGTGACGCATCTCGTCAAGGATTAGGCTGTGTCCTAATGCAAGAGCGCAAAGTGATTGCTTATGGCTCTCGTCAATTGCGTGCTCACGAAGATAAGTATCCAACACATGATCTTGAATTGGCAGCAGTAATTTATGCATTGAAGCTATGGCGACATTACCTCGTCGGTAATCGTTGCGAGATCTACACCGATCACCAAAGCCTGAAGTACCTGTTTACTCAGCCCGACCTGAATCTCCGCCAGCAGAGATGGCTCGAGACAATAGCCGACTACAACATGGGAATTTCTTACACCCCTGGCAAAGCTAATGTGGTGGATGATGCCCTGAGCCGCAAAGCCTACTGTAGTGAACTTGAAGTTCAAGTACAACAACCACTTCTGTATGAAGAGCTCGCAAGCTGAACATCGAAATTGTTCCGCAGGGATATGTGAACTCCCTGGTGGTCAAACCAGACCTCGACTCCCGCATCAAGACGGTACAACATTATGACTCTGACATTTGGAAGATTAACCGTCGTGTCGCCAGCGGAGAGCCCTCATTCTTCACTATTGATGCAAATGATGATAATGCGGTGTACTTCAAGGGTCGTTTAGTGGTTCCGGTAGCCAAGGCCAACCTGAATTATGCCTCTGATGTCATGAAGGAAGCTCACGATACCCCGTTGTCGATCCACCCTGGTAGTACCAAGATGTACCAAGACATTCGTCAGCGGTACTGGTGGTCTAACATGAAGCAAGACATTGCTCGTTATGTTGAAGAGTGTGACGTTTGTCTTCGCATCAAGGCAGAACATCAAAGACCTGCTGGAACTCTGCAACCCCTCTCTATTCCTGAATGGAAATGGGACAAGATTAAAATGGACTTCGTCACCGGATTTCCCCGATCGCAGAAGGGTCATGATGCCATCTTTGTCGTCATCGACCGATTCTCCAAGGTTGCTCATTTTCTTCCTGTCAATGAGACGATCTCTGCTAGTCAGTTGGCAGACTTGTATGTTTCCAGAATCGTGTCGCTCCACGGCATTCCGTTGGAGATCAGTTCCGACCGAGGCAGCCTTTTCACCTCAAGATTCTGGGATAGTTTCCAAGAAGCTATGGGCACTCACCTAAGCTTCAGTACTGCTTATCACCCACAGTCACAAGGCCAAGTCTAACGAGTCAATAAAGTGCCTGAAGATATGCTTCGAGCTTGTGTCATCTCATTCGGTAAGAAATGGGAGGAATCTCTTCCATTTGCTGAATTCTCGTACAATAATAGCTATCAAGCTAGTCTGAAGATGGCCCCCTTTGAAGTTCTCTATGGACGTAAGTGTCGAACCCCTCTGAATTGGTCAGAAACTGGGGAACAAGCACTCGTTGGTCCGGACATTATCCAGCATGCTGAAGATCAGGTTCGTGTTATCCGTGAACATCTGAAAGCTGCTCAGTCCCGCCAGAAAAGCAACTATGACGGCAAGCACAAGGAAATGTTCTATCAACCTGGAGAATACGCGTACCTTCGTGTCACTCCCATGAGAGGCACTCATCGTTTCGGGATCAAAGGCAAGTTAGCTCCTCGCTACATTGGCCCGTTCCGTATACTTTCCAGGAGTGAACCAGTGGCATACCGATTGGAGTTGACGCAAAACCTCTCTCAAGTCCACGATGTTTTTCACGTGTCGCAACTCCGACACTGCTTCAAAGACCCTATTCGTGAAGTGGAACATGATATGATTGAATTGCAACAGGACTTGACTTATCAAGAACATCCGAGCCGCATTCTCGATCAGTCTGAACGCAAAACCCGCAACAAGACAACCGAGTTCCTCAAAGTTCAGTGGTCAAATTATTCTGAAGATGAAGCCACTTGGGAGCGTGAAGATCGCCTTCGCATTGAATACCCCGATCTTTTCCTCGCTACCACTTAAATTCTCGAGACGAGAATTCTTGTAGTGGGGGAGATTTGTAACACCCTCAGTGTTGTGGAATAGTAATTACTTTTCTAATGATAACACTGTTGTTAATCACTGTTTCTAATCATGGTCTGATCAAACTTTGCCTTGATCACATTCAAAATCTTGATGTCTGGTCTTGAAAAAAATGTGCCAAAGCACCTTGATAACTTGGAATCAAAACAAAGCTAGAAATGCCTTTTGGTGAATATTAAAAATATGTGACAATTAAACTTTCCCCAAAAATTGTTCAACCACTTTTGTTAAATACAAAATAATCATTGGGCCATTGTAAACCAACTTTGGGTATTTATCATGCCACTGAAAAATTCAAACCATTCAAACCAGTGGCTGAACAACAACAATTCTTAGTTGAATATTAAAAAGAAATAATACATAATTTTCTTTTGCCACCAAACTTCTTGTGGCATCTCAATATGGTGTTACAATAATTATGGACTTTGTTACATATTTTACAAAAATGCAAAAGTGCCTAAAACAATTAAACAAAGAAAAGAAAACAAAAAATAAGAAAAAGAAAATGCAAAAGCAAAAGCACTATCCCTCAACTAGCGCCTGCCAAGACCTTTATCTTCTTCCTCCCTCCTTTGTACACCGTGTGTGGCACGCATCCGAGTCGCCGCGGCCACGGTTGTCGCCATGGCGGCCATCCCACGGCCACCGCCCGGCATAAGGCCCCCCCCCCCCCGCGCATTGCTGGAAACCCTAGTTCCCCCGTGCCCATTCCCTTCTTCTCCCCTTGCGCCCCCGTCTCCCTCTCCATTGCTCTGGACCGGAGCGCCCGAGCTCGGCCCTCGCCGCCGTCGTGCACCGGCGCAGCCAACGGCCACCCCAGAGCCCGCCTCCGCGTCTAGGAGCTCCGGCGTGCTCCGCCGCTTCGAACCCCCCCCCCCCCCCCCCCGCCCCGTTAATTCGTGCCCGGAGCACCTAAGCGCTGCGAATCGACACCGCCTTCGTCATCGTCTCCGGCGTGATTGTCGCGCGATTCCGGCCGCCCCGGACCTCGTCGCGCCTTCCCGAGCCCGGCATCACCTCCGTGGTGAACATACAAACAATTCCCCCTCCTTGCACTCGATTTGGCGACGTAGTACGCCGTTCCCGCATACGTTCCGTCCGCCGCTGTCACTCTCTGTAGCAGTCACCATGGTCGACCCCGACGTCCACCTCGAGCACCAGCAAACGCATAACACATGGCTCGTTCAGTTTCACCCCGCCGCGGTCGTTTTGGTCGTTGGGGCTGGTGGTCGTGGCCTCGCCGGGCTCCCTGCCGCCGTGGCCGCCATTGGCGCCGGTTGAGCTTGCCGCACTCACCCCGGGCTCGGCCGTGCCCTGGCGCGCGTGCCCGACGGTGGTAGCCACGCCCCCGCACCCACAAGCCATGGCCATCTCGCCGGCCTGGCCTGTCGGTCGTGCTGGACTCGCTCCGGCGAGCGTTGCGAGCGCGCGTGGCTAGCCAGGGTGCTAAGCCCCATTTAGCTCCTCATCCCCACCCCTAACTCCACTTACATGTGGGCCCTTTTCCTACTAATTAAACTGTGATTTAATAAAAAGAAAAAATTTCAGATTATAACCCTGTTAGACTAACCTGTGGGCCCTAGCTGTTAATTAGGCTAAATAACTGTTAGCTTAACACTGTGTCACTTCCAGCTGGGTCCCACTAGATTATTAGATTAGTTAACTTGGATTATAATCAATCAGTGTATGACATGTGGCCCCACTGCTATTTAAGTTAAGTTAAATGATTTATAAAACATGTGAGGCTGACCAGTGGGACCCACAAGTCAGGTTTGACCAGGTCAACCCCTTGTGGATAATGTTTAATTAAATAATAAATGAAAATCCAGAAATTGAGTTAAAACTTTAAAATTCAATATCTTTTAAACCGTAAGTCAGATTCAAAAACTTTATACATCAAAATTGATCAAAAAAATACAACGAATAAGAATACTCTATCTGTATGTCCACCACCCCCCCTCTAACATACCGAACATCGAACCATCCCCCTCCGGTAGCACTGACCGATGATTGCCCGATACCGATAAACTATCCGGATGAATTTATTCTGAACACGAAAGTTGTTCAGAATGGATCAACTAACACGGATACACCTTGCACATGTTTGTCGGATGTCCACGACACCTCCGGCATGGTACCTTCCCCCTCCGGACACCCTGTTCGGTAATCACCTGGAGCTGGCAGTTCATCCCCGGATGGATTACCGCTCCGTGCAACGTGCACTGCACTGCGTTAGAGCACCGTTAACATTGCATACGTCATGCCATTCATCTGTTTGCTACGATTGCTTTATATTTACTGTTTCTGCCCCCCTTTGTTCTTCGGTAGACCCTGCTGCTACCGCCGACTACACTGCTGCTAGGTATGGCTACTTCGTCGACGACCCTACCCCTACCGTCGAGCTCCCAGGCAAGCCGAGCCAATCTCTTCCCCAGATATCGCCTACCTTTCCATACATTTCTTGCACTAGGCATTACTGCTGCTTCTACGTTACAATCCTATTCAATTGCATAGCCAGATTTTGTCGCCCCTTGTTGTACCTCCTTTATCCTATGCTGCCTATTATAATTATGCATTAATCAGTAGTGAGCCCTACGCATTGTTAGCTAGGAATAGATAGCGGGCCGTGACCACTCAGGGGAGTGAACACGGATACAATATATAAAACTGCACAGGTACGGTACAATGCAGACACCGCCTAAGGCCCCCTAGCTCGGCTCTGCCGAGCCACCATCAAGTGTGAGCTATCAAGAAGTAATCCTTGTACTCCACTCGTTGCTGACTCTGCATAGCCGCTCTAGGTACCTGAGCAACGGTTGTCCTTAAGGTAAGAAGTCGGGCGACCCAACGGTGCCCGCGAGCGGTATTGCATAGGAAACGACAGGGAGGGTACGGCCGACGTTACTGGCGTTCTTCGCCCCTGCTCGTATCTCGCGAGAGTTACCAAACCACGAAAAGTCGAGCTCTACCAAGAGCACACGCGAGACAAGGTAAGGAGACAGTTCACCTTGTTGGTAACCGCAGAGAATTGGTGGGACGACAGGGCATGCACCGATGTACTGGTGGTCCTGACTGCTGTCGTTGTCCGTGGGTCAGTTAAGTCGAGGCAACGATAACGGTTGTCACGCAGGTTAATTAAAATGCTAAATGGTTCGGCGGATGTCTTGAGTAGCCTTTTGGCTTGTACACACTACCTACACATGGGATGAGGAGTGTGGGCTCCCCTGCATCGTAGTCTCATTCGAGGGTCTTCAGACGTCAGCAGTATCGCGGGTTGATTGCCGAGAAGTGGTGTCACAACCCCAACTTGGGTAAGTGCTAGGATTTGAGTGCCCCTTTGCATCATGTGAAAATTTTAAAATAAATTTAAAAATGGGAGAAGAAACCCCCCAGATGAATTTAATTCAAATGGCCAGAATAAGAGTTTCTCCAAAAATTCCTTTTGCAGTTTTGAAAACTCACATAAATGAGTGTGATCACATATAAAGTGATTTGGTAGCAAACCCATTATCATGGATTTTTCAAATATTCAAACAGGAGCTTGGAATTAAATTAAAATCGCTATTTGAATTAAAGTTCAAATTATTTGAATTTTAAAATTCCCAAAGTTTATAAGTGGCTAGCTATATGCATTTCAAGTCCACATAAAAATTAGGGACATTTTTATAAAATGCCTAGCTATTTTATTTAGCAGGCACAAAAAATTACAGAAAATAAAAATAGAAAAAGGAAACAGAATACTCACCTGAGTCAAAGCAGCCCAACTTATCCCCCCGCAGCCCATCAAGCCGGCCCAGCCCGCTAGCTCGTTTTCGTCTTCCCCCCGGGCACAAGCACAGCTGCGTGCCCGGCATGCCGAGGCCGCCGTGGCCACCGAGGTGCTTCTAGGCTTCCCCCTGCCCCCTTCTCGCGCCAAGGAGACGACCAGGGCACGCCACGTCTATTCCCTCTCTCTCCGCTCGCTTACCCCCTCGCCCTCGCCGGATTTCATGGCTACAGAGAGCCCGCCGGATCACGCTCCCATGCAAACTCGCGGCCACCATGCGCCATAGCCCCAACGGCTGAGTCCCTCCTCCTCAACACCGTCGACTTCGTCATCGAGCCCCGGATCGAGAGCCTCCTCGAGCTGAAGCCGCCGCAAACGCCACCACCACCTCGCCGGAACCTGCAGGGATCTCTCGCCGAATTCGCGGCCACCAGCCACCCTCCGGCCTCCCCGACAGCTCCATTGGCACCAGGGTGAGCAGCTGCTCCGTTATCCCCTCCCCGCACCTCCTCCCGCTCCGTGCAACGCCACTTCGCCATGGCCAATGCCACGGACGCCGCGCGAGCTCATCGTGGACGAGCTTCCAGCGCTTCCCGACGACGCTGCAATGGCCAGGGCGAAGCGCGCGTCCACGGGCTGCAGTTTGGTGGCCCTGGCGCTGTGTTTGGTGGTCGGGAGCACCATCCCGTGCTGCTCCGCCGTGGCCTCTGGCCGTTGGTGTTGAGTCGCCGGTGACGCGCCGACGTGGCACGTCATTAGTCCCTAATCAACCCCCTAATCCCACCCCTAAGCCAATGACAGGTGGGCCCTAGCCCCCCTAATCCCCCTCTGTTTAATTAATTAAACGGGATTAACCCACAGAGACACTGATAGCAGGGCCCCACATGTCAGCCCCCCCCCTGCGTCAGCATGACAGCAGCATGACGCAATAAGTCATTTTCTATTTAAATTAAAATCCATAAAATTCCAGAAAATAGAGTAAAGTTTGAAATTCAATAACTTTTAAATCCTAACTCCAAATTTAATAAATAATATATGAAAAAATTATCAGAAAAATGCAAGGATTATGAATATGCAATTTGTTTTCATATTTGACCATTTTAAAATGGGTGAACAGTGGCAAACATGCATATGGCATAATTTGAATTTGAATTTGAAGTTTGAATTTGCATTCCAAATGCAATACACTTCAATTAAGTTGAATTTTCCACAAACCAGTAGCATTCACTTTATGGACAACTATATCATGTGCTTGTGCATTTTATTTTGATGTTGCCCCCCTTTGTTGATCATTGCTTCGGTAATAGCGTTTCCGAGACGGAGGTCACCCCCGAAGCAAAAGACCGTTAAACCGTGTATCGTCAGCAAGAAAAGAAAACCCCATTGATCATGTCTATAAAATCCCACTTCCCTCTCAGTCTTGCTTATGCATGTTTAGGAGATCACCTTGTTATCGATTCTACCGCATAGTTGAACCCATATCCGATGCATGACCTATCATCTTGTCACAGTAGTAAGCAAACCACAATCCTAGCTGACATAGGAGTTGATTGATATCATGTGGCCCCTACAACTGTTATTTCTTATTGCATGCTTAGAGTTTACCATGAGGATACTTTTGATGTGAGTCGGCATGATAGTGAACAAGGCGTTGATGAAGGTGAAACTGTGTTGGTGAATCTACCCTAATACAAGGTGAACGATGAGAGGTTGTGTAGGAGTACACGGTGGGTTGTCTCGTTGAACACCTCCTTAAGCCTGAGTTCTTTTATGGTAATCCGAGTCAAAGAGTACAACCACACATTGGGCTCACTGGCCCCTCTCGACCTATTAACTCACCCCGATCCAAGTCCAGGAGTCACACCTAGTTCGGGTTTTCCATTCGGCATATGCATAGAAAGATAAAGGAAAAGAAATGTGGCATTCATGGTAGGGCTTGTAGAACATGGCTTGTCAAGCGGAGAACCATCCGCCGAGGTGGGATTGTTAGTCGTGCCTACATGGTTTGAGTTCTGACTAGAAGCTCGGCCAGAATTCCAGTTGGGTTTGGAACTCAGACATTTGACTCCTTGCACTAGAACGGAGCTGTGGGCGAAGTGTTGTGGTGAACATCCTCGCCGACACCCCTTGAATGGTGCCGAGACCTGGCGGTAACTGATGGTTATGTGTGTGTAGCGGTACACCCCTGCAGGGTTAATAAACTATTCGAATAGCCGCGTCCGCGGTTAAGGACTACTTGGAAAGTTGTGCTTGATTATTAGAAAACTTGAATGGATACTCTAAACTCGCAAGATAAGCGTGAGTGCTATGGTGTGCTTCCTCGTGGGGAAGTCGAGGAAGTATCCATAGTGGTGTATTGGTTGGAGACTTGGTAGTGGACTCGTGTACGCTTCTTACCTCAAGTCTGGTACTCGTAGTACAGGACTAGCCAACTCAAAGCTGGCACTTCTGCATGTTGAAACCCCACCTCCCATTACCTTGAAACTTGAGCATGAGTAGTATAGTCCTGATGTAAGTCTTGCTGAGTACGACTTTGTACTCACGTTTGCTTATTCTATGTTTTAGATGGAAACCCATACCCCGATGGAGAAACCTTCCTGAAGCTCGACGTTGACTAAGCTAGTATAGTTCCAGACAGCAGTCTGGTCCCTCGTGGAAGGGCATGTATGTTGAACAAGGCTGCTCTAAGCCATTTGTTAAACTTGTTTGTACTCAGACCTAATTTGCTTCCGTTGTTTGATGTAATGATGGATCATAGTTATATGATCTTTGTGTACTCTATGTGTAAGTCAATAAAGCTATACTTTATAGAGTTCATGCAATGTGTGTCTGCTGTTCACACTGGATATGTATGTTGCGTGTATGATTATAACATCCATGTATTGGTGTGGGGTTCGATAGCTTAGTTGTGTTCTTGCCGGCGATCTTTTATACACCAAGTGGCCCTTATATGTGCGCAGTTTGGGGCATCGTGATGTGATTGCTCGTGACTCTGTCACGTGGCACACTTTGTTGTATGATTGAGCCCGCCCGAGACCCCGACTAAGTGATCGGGCTGGAGTCTGTTTATGTAAGTGTTATAATTCAATCGATAATATGGTTGAGGTGACTTGTCTATGAGTATGGGATTTCACCACCCATAATCATTTAGACTTGTGAGTGGGTGATGAGGACCCATCTCAGTTGATCATCCGGCCTGGATGGGATGCCCCTCACGTACGATGCTTTCTGAGAGTGTTCTGTGCTTGGCCTTGTCTTCTTAGACAAGTGGGTATGACTCTCGGCTCTCCATATGATTGCGTTCTGACTGGAATTACATACGCAAACCCCGGGTCTCGATAGACTTGGTATCAGAGCAGGACTGTCTGTAGGATTATTCAAACCCTTGGTCGAAGTCGATTCTAGTATTCTATAGTTATATAGTTACTTGGGTATAAAGGGAACAACGTAAGGCTTCTTTTTCTCCTTACGCTCATCGATCTGAGTTCTGAGTCACCTCATCTTTTCTGCGGGAAGATAGGACTAGGCTCATCTTTTTCCTTACTAGAACATATCGTTGTTTGCTTCTTTGTAGCCATAGGATTGTTGTGGTCGTCCAGAGTCATGCTGTTGTTGATTTCCTTGAGGAAGTTATGTCCAACCTCCTCAAGGTTGTTTCATTTTCTATCCCGGTGTAGCCGTTATGCTGCCCGTTTTATCCCGCCTTTCTATGAATCATTGCCTTGGCATTATGATCTTTTCTTCCGAAATCATGTCCTCTTATCTTTGATTCCATCGTAAAACCTGTTCTGATTGTTGATTTTTATCACACAGGATGTCAGGTGGAACTCGTAGTGCTGTTCGTCACAATCGAGACCGTGATCGGAATCGAAATGATGATGCACCTCCATCACCGCCTTCTGCGGCGGAAATCATGATGGAAGCTGAGAAGAATCGACGTGATCAAACACGCCTTCTAGAGCTCATTGAACAGAATACCGCTCGTCAACGCAATGTGGTTGTCAGCATTCATGATTTCATCCTCCTCAAGCCACCAGTATTCCGATGTTATTCTGAGCCCCTTGAAGCCGATGATTGGCTCCGTTCCATCGATCGTAAGATTGAGACGACGCATGTTGCTCCCAATGATCGTGTGATGTTTGCGGTATACTTCTTGGAAGGTGCTGCTGGTGAATGGTGGGAGAACTATGTTGCAATGCAACCTGATGGTCACGCAGTGACTTGGCAGCAATTCCGTGATGCCTTCTGAGGGTACCACATTCTGGATGAGATGATGGAAAGAAAGAAGGAAGAGTTTTGCAATCTAACCCAGGGAGATAGGTCCATCCACGAGTATATGACTGAGTTTAGCCATCTTGCTCGTTATGCCCAAGAGGAGATATCCACTGTTGCTAGGAAGCAAGCAAGTTTCCGCAAGGGACTTAGCCCTTTTATTCGTCATGATCTCAATCTTCAGGAGTTTGTGAACTTTGAGGATTTAGTCAATAGATCCTTCAGAGCTGAGTATGGCAATGAGGTGTTCGAAGAGTCTCGCAAGCATGCTCGTGAGTTTGCTCCATCTTCTAGTTTAGCCCTTCAGAAACGCCGGATATGGATTCCAACTAGTGCCATTCCTTCACACCTTTTTGCAAGGCCATCCTACATGGTGCCTCAACCTCCTCCACCAAACACGAATCCCAATAGCTATGGTAGTGAACCTGACATCCTTTCTCCACCCCCTGACACCAGATTTGCTACAAGTGTGGTTAGCCTGGCCACATCGCACGGAAATGTTCCTTGTCGGTGAAAGTTGATCCTCGTCCAAGACATGATGCCACCCCACCCAAGTATTCCAAAGCTAAGTCTTCACAGAAATCAACCTCCAACTCCTTGCAAGCAAATTCCTTAGCCACTGTTGGTGGTTGTGTGAACCAAACTCAGTTGAGGAAGCTATTGATACTTCTGATGTCATCCTTGGTACGCTCCCAGTCAATCATGTTCGCGCCTCCATTCTTTTCGATCCAGGAGCATCTCATTCATTCATGTCAGAGAGTTATGCACTTCGGCATGAGTTCCCCTTTGAAGAAATGTTTTCCCCAATGATTATTCAAACTCCTGGTTCAAAGTGGCAAACTAATAGAGTAAGCCATGGCAATCAAATTGCAATTGAGGGTTTAGTATTCCTTGCTTCTCTTATATCCCTCAAGTCTTCAGACATTGATGTCATCCTTGGTATGGATTGGTTATCAAGACAGGATGCTTTTCTTGATTGTAAAGCCAAGTCAGTTAGACTTACACATCCTTCAGGCCAGACAATTGACTACACCTCACCCAGTTCTAGAATCCAGATGCATACTTTGAATGTGCTTCCCCTTTCTGACCTTGAAGATATTTCGGTGGTTCGTGACTTCTCGGATGTCTTTCCTGAAGAACTGCCAGGAATGCCTCCTGACAGATGTGTAGAATTCATTGTAGATCTTTCCCCAGGAACCGCCCAAATTTCTAGACGCCCATACAAAATGGCCCCACGTGAGTTAGCTGAGCTTAAAATCCAACTTGAAGCATTGTTGGAAAAAGGCTTCATCCGCCCTAGCTCATCGCCATGGGGTTTCCCCGTTCTGTTCGTAACGAAGAAAGATGGAAAAGAAAGGATGTGCGTAGATTATCGCCCGCTTAATCTAGCGACGATAAAGAACAAGTACCCACTGCCCTGGATCAATGATCTTTATGATAAACTTGCTGGATCCTCTGTCTTCTCCAAGATGGATTTGAGATTAGGCTATCATCAAAACAAAATCAGAAACGAGGACATTCCAAAAACGGCTTTCACTACTCGTTATGGTCTTTACGAGTTTACCGTCATGTCCTTTGGTTTAACCAATGCCCCTTCTACTTTTTTCACACATGATGAACTCGATCTTCATGGAGTATTTGGACAAGTTCGTCGTGGTTTACCTCGATGACATACTTATATACTCGAAGAACGAAGAAGAACATGCCGAGCATCTTAGGCTGGTATTGATGAAACTTCGAGAGCATCGCCTTTATGCCAAGTTCTCTAAGTGCGAATTTTGGCTACCAGAAGTGACCTACTTAGGCCACGTGATTTCTGCAAAAGGCATTGCTGTCAATCCCGAGAGAGTTCAAGTCGTCCTTGATTAGACTCCACCTAAATCAGTTAAGCAAGTTAGGAGTTTTCTTGGCTTAGCAAGCTATTGTGGCCGCTTCGTTGAGAACTTCTCCAAAGTTGCAAAGCCTCTAACTGAACTCCTCAAGAAAGATAAGAAATTCGAATGGACCGCCAAGTGCGAGGAAAGCTTTCAAGATCTAAAAAGAAGATTGATTTCTGCACCCGTACTTGCGCCTCCAGACACCAAAAAGGATTTCGAGATCTTTTGTGACGCCTCACGGCAAGGGTTAGGATGCATACTTATGCAAGATAGACATGTGGTAGCTTATGCTTCACGCCAGTTGCGTCCACATGAAGAGAAATATCCTACCCATGATGTTGAACTCGCTTCCGTAGTTCATGCCCTGACAACTTGCTGACATTACCTCCTTGGTAATCGTTGTGAGATCTATTCCGACCACCAAAGCCTCAAATATATTTTCACCCAGCCAGATCTTAATCTCAGGCAAAGACGCTGGATTGAGTTGATAAAATATTAGGACTTAGGAATTTCTTACACCCCAGGAAAGGCCAATGTCATGGCTGATGCACTAAGTCGTAAGTCGTATTGTAACAACCTCATGTTACAGCAGTATCAACCACTTCTTCATGAGGAATTTCGAAAGCTCAACCTCGAGATTGTTCCTCGTGGATCTCTTTTCAACTTGGTGGCGAAACCAACACTTGAGGATCAAATCATAGTTGCCCAAAGGCGTGCACGAGGTGTTCGTCGGATCAAGGAGAACATTGCTAGCGGAGTTGCTAAATGTTTCTCCACAGATAGCAAAGGAACGGTATTCTTTGAAAATCGTTTGGTAGTACCTAAGAATAAGGATCTAAGGCAACTCATCCTCAAAGAATCCCATGACACTCCCCTCTCGATTCATCCCGGTAGCATAAAAATGTACCGAGATCTACGCCAGAGATTTTGTGGACCGGGATGAAGAGAGACATTGCTCGATTTGTTGCTGAATGTGATGTTTGTCGTCGCATTAAGGCAGAACACCAAAGACCTGCTGGTACACTTCAACCTTTGCCTATTCCCGAGTGGAAATGGGACAAAGTCGGTATGGACTTCATCACCGGCTTTCCAAAAACCCAGAAAGGAAATGATGCCATCTTCGTTGTCATTGACCGACTTTCCAAAGTTGCTCACTTCCTTCCAGTTCGCGAGTCTATAACTGCTAGCCAGTTAGCGGACCTGTATGTCTCTAGAATTTTATCTCTTCATGGTGTTCCTTTGGAAATCAATTCTGATCGTGGTAGCCTTTTCACCTCTAGATTTTGGGGAAGCTTTCAGAATGCTATGGGAACTCATCTATCCTTTAGTACAGCTTTCCATCCTCAGTCTAGCGGTCAAGTTGAAAGGGTTAACCAAATTCTTGAAGACATGCTCAAAGCTTGTGTTATCTCATTCGGAAAGAATTGGGAGAAGTCCGTTCCATTGGCCGAATTTTCTTATAACAACAGTTTCACATCTAGTCTGAACATGGCTCCTTTTGAACTCCTCTATGGACGAAGATGTCGAACACCCCTAAACTGGTCAGAAACCGGTGAAAGACAATTCTTTGGACCGGATATGATCAAGGAAGCAGAAGAGCAAGTTCGCATTGTTCGTGATCGATTGAAAGCCGCCCAGTATCGTCAGAAAAGCTACTACGATCGTCATCATAGGCAAGAAAGCTACAATCTGGACGAGAAGGCTTACCTTCGGGTTACTCCTCTGAAGGGAACCCAACGCTTCGGTATCAAAGGCAAGTTGGCCCCATGTTACATCGGACCTTTCCGCATTCTTGCTAAACGTGGAGAAGTTGCCTACCAACTTGAACTACCCCCGCACCTTTCCCGAGTACATGATGTATTCCACGTGTCACAACTCAGGCGTTGCTTCAAGGACCCCATCCGCGAAGTCCACCATGAAACGCTTGATCTCCAAGATGACCATTCTTATCGAGAGTACCCTGTTCGTATTCTTGATTCAGCAGAGTGTGTCACTCGTCGTCAGAAGATCGGGTTTTTGAAAGTGCAGTGGTCACATCACTCTGAGAAAGAAGCAACATGGGAAAGAGAAGACCGCCTCCATGCCGAGTACCCCACCTTCCTCCCGATGACTTCTGGATCTCGGGACGAGATTCTTTTGAGTGGGGGCGAGTTGTCACAACCCCAACTTGGGTAAGTGCTAGGATTTGAGTGCCCATTTGCATCATGTGAAAATTTCAAAAGAAATTCAAAAATGGGAGAAGAAACCCCCCAGATGAATTTAATTCAAATGGCCAGAATAAAAATTTCTCCAAAAATTCCTTTTGCATTTTTGAAAACTCGCATAAATGAGTTTGATCACATATAAAGTGATTTGGTAGCAAACCCATTCTCATGGATTTTTCAAATATTCAAACAGGAGCTTGGAATTAAATTAAAATCCCTATTTGAATTAAAGTTCAAATTATTTGAATTTTAAAAATTCCCAAACTTTATAAGTGGCTAGCTATATGCATTTCAAGTCCACATAAAAATTTGGGACATTTTTATAAAATGCCTAGCTATTTTATTTAGCAGGCACAACAAATTAAAGAAAATAAAAATAGAAAAAGGAAACAAAAAACTCACCTGAGTCAAAGCAGCCCAACTCATCCCCCCGCAGCCCACCAAGCCGGCCCAGCCCGCTAGCTCGTTGTCGTCTTCCCCCCGGGCACGAGCACACAGCTGCGTGCCCGACATGCCGAGGCCGCCGTGGCCTCCGTGGCCACCGAGGTGCTTCTAGGCCTCCCCCTTTCCCCTTCTCGCGCCAAGGAGACGACCAGGGCATGCCACGTCTATTCCCTCTCTCTCCGCTCGATTTCCCCCCTCGCCCTCGCCGGATTTCATGGCTACAAAGAGCCCGCCGGAGCACGCTGCCATGGAAACTCGCGGCCACCGTGCGCCATTGCCCCAACGGTTGTGTCCCTCCTCCTCAGCACCGTCAACTTCGTCATCGAACCCCGAATCGAGAGCCTCCTCGAGCTGAAGCCGCCGCAAACGCCACCGCCACCTCGTCGGAACCCTCAGGGATCTCTCGCAGAATTCGCGTCCACCAACCACCCTCGGGCCTCCCCGACAGCTCCATTGGCACCAGGGAGAGCAGCTGCTCTGTTATCCCCTCCCCGAACCTCCTCCCGCGCAGTGCAACGCCACTTTTCCATGGCCAGTGAAATGGCCGCCGCGCGAGCTCGCCGTGGACGAGCTTCCAGCGTTTCCCGGCGACACTGCGATGGCCAGGGCGAAGCGCGCGTCCACGGGCTGCAGTTTGGTGGCCCTGGCGCTGTGTTTCGTGGCCGGGAGCACCATCCCGTGCTGCTCCGCCTTGGCCTCTGGCCGTCGGCGTTGAGCCGCCGGTGACGCGCCGACGTGGCACGTCATTAGTCCCTAATCAACCCCCTAATCCCACCCCTAAGCCAATGATAGGTGGGCCCCAGCCCCCCTAATCCCCCTCTGTTTAATTAATTAAACGGGATTAACCCACAGAGACACTGACAGCAGGGCCCCACATGTCATCCCCCCCCTGCGTCAGCATGACACTAGTATGACGCAATAAGTCATTTTCTATTTAAATTAAAATCCAGAAAATTCCAGAAAATAGAGTAAACTTTGAAATTCAATAACTTTTTAATCCTAGCTCCAAATTTAATAAATATATGAAAAATTATCAAAAAAATGCAAGGATTATGAATATGCAGATTGTTTTCATGTTTGACCATTTTAAAATGGGTGAACAGTAGCAAGCATGCATATGGAATAATTTGAATTTGAAGTTTGAATTTGCATTCCAAATGCAATACACTTCAATTAAGTTGAATTTGCCACAAACCAGTAGCATTCACATCATGGACAACTATATCATGTGCTTTTGCATTTTATTTTGATGTTGCCCCCTTTGTTGATGATTGCTTCGGTAAAAGTGTTTCCGAGACGGAGGTCACCCCCGAAGCAGAAGACCGTTAAACCGTGTATCGTCAGCAAGGCAAGAAAACCCCATTGATCATGTCTATAAAATCCCACTTCCCTCTCAGTATCGCTGATGCATGTTTAGGAGATCACCTTGTTATCGATTCTACCGCATAGTTGAACCCATATCCGATGCATGACCTATCATCTTGTCACAGTAGTAAGCAAACCACAATCCTAGCTGACATAGGAGTTGATTGATATCATGTGGCCCCTGCAACTGTTATTTATTATTCCATGCTTAGAGTTTACCATGAGGATACTTTTGATGTGAGTCGGGATGATAGTGAACATGGTGTTGATGAAGGTGAAACTGTGTTGGTGAATCTACCCTAATACAAGGTGAACGATGAGAGGCAGTGTAGGAGTACACAGTGGGTTGTCTCATTGAACACCGCCTTAAGCCCGAGTTCTTGTATGGTAATCCGAGAAAAGAGTACAACCACACATTGTGCTCACTGGCCCCTCTCGACCTATTAACTCACCCCGATCCAAGTCCAGGAGTCACACCTAGTTCAGGGTTTCCATTCGGCATATGGATAGAAAGATAAAGGAAATGAAATGTGGCATTCATGGTAGGGCTTGTAGAACATGGCTTGTCAAGCGGAGAACCATCCGTCGAGGTGGGCTTGTCAGTCGTGCCTACATGGTTTGAGTCCTGACTGGAAGCTCGGCCGGAATTCCAGTTGGGTTTTGAACTCAGACAGTTGACTCCTTGGACTAGAACGGAGCTGTGGGCGAAGTGTTGTGGTGAACATCCTCGCCGACACCCCTTGAATGGTGCCGAGACCTAGCAGTAACTGATGGTCATGTGTGTGTAGCGGTACACCCCTGCAGAGTTAATAAACTATTCGAATAGCTGCGTCCGTGGTTAAGGACTACTTGGAAAGTTATGCTTGATTATTAGACAACTTGAATGGATACTCTAAAACTCGCAAGATAAGCGTGAGTGCTATGGTGTGCTTCCCCGTGGGGAAGTCGAGGAAGTATCCATAGTGGTGTATTGGTTGGAGACTTGGTAGTGGACTCGTGTACGCTTCTTACCTCAAGTCTTGTACTCGTAGTACAGGACTAGCCAAGTCAAAGCTGGCACTTCTGCATGTTGAAACCCCACCTCCCTTTACCTTGAAACTTGAGCATGAGTAGTATAGTTCTGATGTAAGTCTTGCTGAGTACGACTTTGTACTCACGTTTGCTTATTCTATGTTTTAGATGGAAACCCAGACCCCGATGGAGACACCTTCCTGAAGCTCGACGTTGACTAAGCTAGTATAGTTTCAGACAGCAGTCTGGTCCCTCGTGGAAGGGCATGTATGTTGAACAAGGCTTCTCTAAGCCATTTGTTAAACTTGTCTGTACTCAGACCTAATTTGCTTCCGTTGTTTGATGTAATGATGGATCATAGTTATATGATCTTTGTGTACTCTATGTGTAAGTCAATAATGATATACTTTGTAGAGTTCATGCAATGTGTACCTGCTGTTTACACTAGACATGTATGCTGCGTGTATGATTATAACATGCATGTCTTAGTGTGGGGTTCGATAGCTTAGTTGTGTTCTTGCCAGCGGTCTTTTATACACCAAGTGGCCCTTAGATGTGCGCAGCTTGGGGCATTGCGATGCGATTGCGCTGACTCTGTAACGTGGCACACTTTGTTGTATGATTGAGCCCGCCCGAGACCCCGACTAAGTGATCGGGCTGGAGTCTGTTTATGTAATTGTTATAATTCAATCGATAATATGGTTGAGGCGACTTGTCTATGAGAATGGGATTTCACCACCCATAATCATTTAGACTTGTGAGCAGGCGATGAGGACCCATCTCAGTTGATCATCCGGCCTGGATGGGATGCCCCTCACGTACGATGCTTTCCGAGAGTGTTATGTGCTTGGCCTTGTCTGCTTAGACAAGTGGGTACGACTCTTGGCTCTCCATATGATTGCGTTGTGACTGGAATTACATACGCAAACCCCGGGTCCCGACAAGTGGTGTTGTCTTCTCTTGATCGAGCGGTGTATTTGTTTTTCGCTATATTTTGCTTCACCGGCCAGTCACGCACCGTGCAGGAGTACGTTCGGGTTAGGGTCCAAAGCCCTGCGTACATAGGATATAGTCCGGCGGATGACCTCTTTGTTGATTGCTGAAGGATGGGCTACTTTGTGTCGGATAGCTTCGGTGGGGTGTTCCCTAACAAGGTGTATGCTACCCTAGAGATCCGAGTGTCGTAGAGTCACGCCAGTGTACCCCTGCAGGTAAGATTAATCTATTCGAATAGCCATGTCCACGGTAACAGGACGCTTTATGCTGAAGCTGGATCTTACCACTACAAACTACTACTATTAAACTGTATAGTTCCGGGTCTTCTTCCTCGCAGGGAAGTCGAGGAAGGGAACTCGGAGGCATTATTATTATTAATCATTACAACTTACTATTATACAATGCTGCAGCAACTTCTGGTTCATTGTTACTTTATGCTTTATATAAACTGTTGGTTGTTTCTCTTCTCATGCTGCAAGACACGTCAGAAGATGCTAGTCTTCGATAGGCCTAGCTTCTTACCCTTATTCTGATTTCTATCTTGCAGTCCACTATATACAACCTCCCCTTTCCATTTGATACAAATTCATAAATGCTTAGTAGCGGACGTAAGACTCGCGGGTATTCTAGATACTCACCCTTTCTTTATTTCCCCTTTATGTTTTGCCTGATCGGCCGCTGCAGTTGACGTTGGAGCCCAGGAGCAGGAGTACCCCGGAGGCGCCTACTACTACGTCGAGCCCCCCTTTGACCAGGACCAGGAGTAGTTTCGGAGGCTCCCAGGCAGGTGGCCTTGCCTTTTTGATCTGTATCTCTGATGTTATCTATGCTACCCTTCTTAAGGCAAAACTTGACTAACTATGTCTATACTCAGATATTATGGCTTGTATAACTTTGTATTCGGGTCCGTGCGACCCCCCTTTTATTGTAACTTATTGGTTTATCCTTTTGTGTTTAGTGTTGTGTTGTGATATTCTCACCATGGCACCCTAATCTCAGTCGTGTACCCTGCGTGTATGATTACTGTACACGGATTGATTTTGGGGGCGTCACAAGTTGGTATCAGAGCTGACTGCCTGTAGGAAGCCACCCAACCACTACCTGGTCGAAGTTGAGTCTAGACTTTGAAAAACTATTTTGCTAACTTAATGTTTGGCTTACGGGCCCACATCGATGTCACTACGTGTGATATCTATGGTATTAGGATCCTTTTCTCCTTACCTATGCTCTGGGAATCTGCTCTCTTATCCTTGCTGGTAAGTTTTACAAACTCTGACATTACGATCACGTTCTCTTGATTCCACCCGACGTTCTGGTGCGTACCCCTTTGATTGAGTCGTGTCGCAGGAGTTCTGACCCAGGTCCCGGACCGCGGATCCCATTCTCATTCTGGGCAGGCCGCGCGTTCTCTGGCACAAACTCATGTGGCCAACAGTTTTCTTGCGGCGTGATTGACATAGTGGAATCTATGTCGTGTCGTGTAATCCTTACCGCGGTCTGCGCGCCTCCTAGTGAGTCATTTTTCCTTAATTTCTACGACGTTACGCTGCCCGATTTTCCGGTTGACTCTATGTGCGGATGTGTATGTCTTATATGACTACTCCTATATATCCGCGCCTCCCCTTTGTTCTTGTTTTACCTCATACTCGTTTCTGGTATCTCGATAAATGTTCATCGGTGAAATACCCCTGTTAAATTCTAGCAGGATGGCTGGTCGTGGTGGTCGTGGTGCAAACGATCCACCTCCGCCGCTGGACTATATGGCCACGATGGTGCAACAGTTTCAGATGAACCAAGTGTTTATGCAAGGAGTCATAGATCCGCTCCAGAACCAGAACCAGAACCAGCACCAGAACCAACCGCCTGTGGTTACTCTGCGGGATTTCATGCGTCTCAATCCCCCTCTCTTCCACCAACCTGAACAGCCGCTGGATGCCGATGATTGGCTTCATGACATCACTCGTCAGCTGGAGTTCGCTAATGTGAGTGCTGCTGATTACGTCAACTTCACGTCCTATTTCCTGCGTGGCCCCGCTTCTCAGTGGAGGGACACCTACAAGGGCTCGCTAGTTGAAGGGAATGTCGTCACCTGGAATGACTTCAAGACTACCTTCCGTGCTCGTTATGTCCCCCAGGCGATTATGAACCGTATGAAGGCCGAGTTCCGCAACCTCGTTCAGGGCAACAAAACTGTCGAGGCATATCAGAGGGAATTCCTCCGCCTCTCCCGCTATGCTGCAAGTGACCTCCCAAATGATGCAAGTAGGCAAGAGAAGTTTTGTGATGGAATCAACTCAGATCTCCAGCTTTCTCTGGCCATGCATGTCTTCCCCGATTTTGCTACTATGGTGAACCAGACTATCACTCTTGAGACCACTCAGGCTAAGTTCAGGGGTTCGCCGAAGTGCCCCCGTGATGCTGGCTCATCTTCGGGCACAGCACAGAAGCAACGCGTTTGGCTTCCACACAGTGTGTATCGTCCACCTGCCCCTGCACCAAGGCCGTCGTATGTTGCACCTCGTCTGCCTCCGCCCCCGCCGAGACAGCCGAAGACTGAGACTGCACCCCTCCGTCCTCAAGATGGCTTGTACTTCAAGTGCCATCAGCCAGGTCAATTTTCCAGAGACTGCCCCCAGCGAGAGAATCAACTGGTAGTTCACCCTGCTGGCCGCGGAAATGGCCGTGGCAACAACAGGACCCCCAACTATAACACTGGGTATTCTGCTCACACTCGCGGACATGCTTACAATATTAATGTTGAAGAAGCTCAGGAGCAACCTGCTACCGTGATGGGTACCCTTCTTGTTAATTCAGTACCTGCTACTGTTTTATTTGATTCAGGAGCATCGCATTCATTAATGTCGGAAGCATTTTCATTGTCGCATAACTTTGTTGGGGTTCGGGGCAGAAAACACAAATTTTTCCTTGACCTACGATACCCAATCCCAAGACCTATGCTATGCTGATGTAAGTAACGGACAGAAATAGATCACATACCAGTATGTAGTCCGTTAAGCGGGAAACGTTCCCGCATGAACGTGGTTGGTGTAGTCGTACCGGCAATCCCCGATGCCGCGCAGATCCACGATGACTCATGTAGCCACCCGATCCTTGCAGACCGATGACGGGATTACGTCCCCGTCGGAACGTTGCTGATGAAGACCTCGCGATACGACCACGACGATGAAGTAGCACCACAAGTGTAGTGCCTCGCGGGATTATACACATACAGTATACCCGACGTCCCTTCGGGCTCCGAACCAGTAGAGCAGCGGAAAGAAGATGGATTCGGATCCCGATTCCAGCAGCACGACGGCGTGCGTATAGTGGAGAAATCCCCAACCAAGTATAGACTCCAAACAAGGGGACTCCACTCGAGGAAGGAGAAAGGAGGGAGAGAGATGAGAAACTTTTCTCAAAAATTCATGATTAAAAGGGAACCCCTACCCCTCCTTATATAGGCCAAGGAGGGGTGACACCCCCCTTCCCCTTCCGGGGTGGGACTAATCCAAAGGGGGGGGGGGTGTGGCGCACAAAATAAGGGGGGTGGGCCCCTCATGGCGCCATGGCCCATGGGGGAGGACTCCCTCTCCCCCTAATGGGCCCTATGAGGCCCATATGCCTTTTAATTCATTTTTAATTATATTTAATTATATTTTAATATTTAATTCAGATAATTAAATAATAAAACATATATTAAACATTATTAAATATATTTTGAACCTTTCAAAATACCCAGAACAACTTCCGGCCTTTATCGGAACAATTCTGGTCATCACCGGAACAATTCCGGTGTTCTCTCCAATTTCTCCGGTGATCCCGAATAATCCCTTACTGCGTCGAGTACCCTTAAGTGTAACACCCTACGGTCCGGGAAACATCAGACATGATCGAGACAATTCTCATTGATCAATGACTAATCAATTGGACCTGGTTACAATCCTTGATAGCCCCTGCGCTTCCATCGAATGAACTTCAATCGCTGTTGGATCCGTTAACCGTGTGCCTGTTCCCTTTGTCCCATGGTACTTTGCTTGTCCGAGGTTTGATCATCGGTATCCAATATACCTAGTTCGTCCTCATTCTCAACAAACAAGTTTACTCGTTCCCGTGATATTACAACTCCGTGACCTAGTCACACGTTTGCAAACTTTATGATGTAACATCACCGAGTGGGCCCAGAGTACCTATCCGTCACACGGATGGACAAATCCCGCTTTGATCTATTTGCATACTCATCAACCATCTATTTCGGAATACCCAAAGTGCACCGTTATAGCCAGCATATTTCAGTCAGGCGGTGGGATACAAATCAAAGTCTCCTCATAGATGACAATTACGTATGATCATTACGGTCAAAGGATCTGGTCACTACGTTATAGTTATCGCAATGTCGAACTATGTGACCTGATCACATCGCAACACTCTGGTGGGTGTATGTCCATCATATCATTATCCAATGATACGACTCCATTGTCAACAGACGCCATTGTCTCATGATCAGGAAACCTTGATCATCAATCGCCCAATGGACTAGTATACTAGGGTTAACTAGGGACCTGGTTGTTTGTATACCACACCTGTATTAATGTTTCCGCTTAATACAGTTCTAGCATAGTATCAAACGTATTATGAACTAATGGAATATGCTCGATAAAACATATTTTATTTGCCTCTAGGGCACATTCCCAACAGTCTCCCACTTGCACTAGAGTACAAATAAAATAGTTGCATTTTCTTTGGATCATAACTCCTTATTGATCATGCTTGCCCGTGGAAGAGGTTGTATCAACGGTCTGGGTACCATTCAGAACCGTATGTCCTTTTGCAAATCATAATGTCACCTAATTTGACATTCCTTCATTATCCACTATAATGATGAGGTATATATATTTGGCGGTGAAGTGAGACTTCGTTTGCTGTGTCATAGCAATGACATCCGGTGGGTCACACGGACTTTCCCATAGTCATGCACACTTGAAACTCACTCAATCAGAAGTCGAACTTCTTAAGCCATAATATAACTCCTGCTACTTCTAAAGCAGCCACATCAATGTAGATTCAATCCATAGTTCTTTGTATGCAACTTTGATGTCTAACCATGTTTCTTTCAACTTAGGCATTCATTAGTATGATATCTCAATTTTCTAGGTTAGTGTCAAAACTTGAACCAGCATAACATTTATGGTCAAGTCCACTATCCTTTACAAATTTGAGATGTATCCTCAGTTCTCTTCAAACACTGAAGGATAAACTTAACTCTTTGTTCAATGATTTACTCATAAATCATATCACAACATGTTCTTACTACTAAGAACTTGGGTCACATTACGTCGAGTACAAAACTCTGGTTTTATATGAAAGAACCTATGACAAAGGCATAGAGGATCCAACACATCCATTTCTTTCATTAACCATTAACCATTGTTCTTGTACTGAGATTAACTCAACATTTTTCTTGGATATACAAGTAAGGACCACTTCTTGACTTGTCCCATTCTGAACTCCTTCAGAATCTTATCCAGGAAAGTGTTACGACTCAATGTTATTAAACACATATCTATATTAATAGATCTTCAATGTTTAATACTTATTCATCTTCATTTATGAACGATTCAAATAATCATTAACACCAACTGCACCATTCATAATATGTTATCCATATATGAGAATGTTATCATGCTCCCACTCAAATATGTCATGCACATATTAAGTTATAGGATAACACTCATATTGCTCCCACTCAAATATGTCAGCCACATTTAAGACAAGGATAACATCCACATGGCTCCCACTTAGATATGTCAGACACATATTAAGTTCAGGATACTATCCACATGGCTCCTACTCAAATATGTCATTTACATATAAGGCTAGGATAATACTCCCATAGCTCCCACTCAAAATATGTCGTCTACATATATCAAGTTTCAGGAAACTATTCAGCTCCCACTCAGTTTCATGCAAATGCATGTTTCCTCGATATTTTGGTTAAGTCCAAAATCCTTTGATCATCCATCAAAACGAGAATTCAGTTTACGAGACACTAGTATCCATATGTTTTTCCAAAACCTTCTTGTTGTATCAATTACAACACTTCTTCAAATACAGGATTTGAGGAAGTCACGGTATTGATAACAATCCTGGATCAATCGTAGTGAATATCCCTTTGACTCAAGCATTGCTACACATTGTAGTCAACCCATTGAATTTGTCAGAAACAATCTTTGTGACAAACCAATCTTGACGTCCCTTTGATGTTCACATTTATTCCTCATAACTCTGAAGTTATTGTGAATATCAAGTAACCTCCTTACTTGATAAGATTCAAGCAATCTTAAATGTAACTCAACATAGGATTTCATGACTCATAGTCATATCTCGTACTTAGGTCCACCATCGCTTCTTTGTAGTTCGTAGGAATGTCTTGTTCCATTAACATGACAAGTGAATCATGAATATCATTTTGCACCAGGGGCAAATATATATTCTTGAATCCTACCTTTCTCAGTAAAAGCTCCCATCAGAAGATCATGATCATTATCATTAGTTTCTCCTCTTATTGTAGAGATTTGCTTCCAGAACATATTCCGTTGCACTACTCTGACATTTGGAGGCAAGGTCAATTACCTTGGTTGAACTTTCACTTTTCTTCCATTACCACATTTATCAAGAACAATTCTTGACAAACACCAAACATAGCAATACAAATTTTGCTCCTTTTGGTTCTAGTTGTGGAAGATGCATCCATAGTTGTCTAAGGATACACTACAAAGATAATTTATCTTACATAAATCAAGCTTCCTAGAAACCACAACACACCATGACATATATAGTGTTGGTTTCCACGAACTCAGATGGTTCCCTATGCTGAAGTGAGTGTTTGCATATTAAATTAATAACTCTAAACAATAATAATGTAACTTGGTAAGAGATAACTTAGACCATACACTTTTCTATAGAATATGATCACAATGTTCAGGCACGTCAATCATATTGAAGTGTCTCAAGACATTGCAATTTGTGGAACAACTTTCACACAAGTCTTTATGCCCAAGACTAACTCAAAACATTTATCACTTTGATCAAATCGTAGAGACTTGTCTTTCTTGTTAATTTAATATCCATCTTTACTCTGAAATCCCTTTTGATCATATCAAATTATTTTAGACTCATGTTTCATTAGTGAATACAAATATTCATCTAAGTCCACATACGAATCACGAAATAATGAAATTCACCACATGCTGACATACGATACATCACAATGTATGATACTCAACAATCAGTACACATTCCGTTTTACCAGAATGCGAGGTTTAGTCATCTCACCTCAAAGGCATGGTTTGTATATGTCAAGAGATCAAGTATCTTAAGACATCATCATACCATTCATGACTTAAACTGTAGTGTCATTATTAAGCCTGGATATTTCTTGGCATTACAATATTTCTTATAAATGATCAAACAACTATCATCAATATAAGAATAACTCATTCATAATCGTAATGTGACCATAAGAGATATCATTCATAAAAGGAGAACAACTGACTTGTTTCTCACTAATATGAATAATTGTCTTCGCGAGATGCAAGACACACTAATAAATTCCTCATTCAAACGATCATAAAATTTATTCATATATTAATCAATTGATAGATGTAGAGGGAGAGTGTTGTCGACCATAAACTATCTTGATTGCCGTCAGCACACATTGTCACCTCATCCCTTCCAAGCCACTCTCAAGCAGTAAGTTCAAGCATCGAATACTTAATCAACCGCAATTAGTGTTTCGTGGGAAAGACATTTATAACTCGTATATCAAATATACCTTCTCCGTCAATGACCATTCCTGCATTGGCTCTACTCTTAAGGTTCTTAACTTTAACCATGACCTCATGACAGGTGAACGATTCTCCTTCATGACATAGTCCAGACATGGTCTTTGTAACTGGGAGGAAGCGGATGCAACTCCCCAGTTATCGCAAAGTAACCAGTCATTCAATAGTCCAAGTTATACACAAGGTGTTCCATGTATCTTATACATTTTCCAAGTGACTTTCTCAGCAGGTTGTTCCTTCCACCATGGTTGAAAGAAACCCCGTCCATATACTCATATTCCATTACTCTGATTTGTGACCAAGTGCTTTTAAGTTCACCTAGCACGTCATACGTGTTGGTTAACATGCATTCACAATTCAGACTCATAGAATGAAGTATGGTGTATTGGACAGTCATTCATAAGTGACGGTGAGTACGATACTCATCATCATCTTCCTTGAATACGGAGTTAACAGGTGTATCTCCTAGCAGTTCTTCGTATTATGTTTAGCAAGTCATTACTAATGAGTATGTCTCTAATGGTGTTGGTACACATCAATGAAGTAAGACCCATTTACCTTAAGTTCTATCATACTAAAAGAGCCATAGTTCTAAACATTGGTATGACGTTATCTACAATGATATTTGCAAAGACATGAAGATTAAGTCCATAATATGGAGTTCATGTTTCAAAAACAATTCTGGAACTCCCACTCAGACAAACATCCCTCATAGTTTGTTCTAAGTGATTACACGATCCTTGAACACTATACCTCCCCCGATCGTCACGGCCATCAGTATGTTGTTCAAGGTAGGCCATCATGCCAATCACATCATCCATGTGACTCATGCTCGACCTTTCGGTCTCTTGTGTCCCGAGGCCATATCATATACATATGCCAGGCTCGCCACCGCACCCTATGTGATTTGTTGCTGTGTCATGCAAGGCCATATCATATACATATGCCAGGCTTGCTACACCCACCTCATGTGAACGAAAAAATGTTTGACACACGTGTGACACGTGGTGCCTCCATAATGTAGAACTTTCCAGGTGGTGCTCACTAGGGTAAGGACACTATGTTGGTTTTAGTGAGGGATCATCCTATTATGCTACTGTCGTATATTAGCAAAACAGGATGCAACATAAATCATACATGCTATGATTCCCCCCGACATGCAAATTAAAGTTGAAAACGCCTTTCTACTTTATCTTTTGCAAGATTTACGTGGCTGCTAGGGGTTTCGAGAAAAGAACCGCTTTCTATCCTGCGAAAACAAGCCACAACACCAGTCCACAATTGTCTCTATTACACCCCTGTCGGGGCCCTCCGTTGCAAACATCTTCGCATCGCTAATGCAGAGAGACAGACACCCCCCCAGCCACTTTATATGGTACAAGCCATATGTCAAGCGTGGAACCAGTCTCGCGTAAACGCGTAAGGTTGGTCGGGGGCCGCTTCATCAAACATTGCCGCAATGCTAAATGAGTACACGTGAGAGGGTAACAATTAGAGAATTGATGCCCACATACTAGATGTGTTCTATCCATACAATACATCTACGCATAGCCTTGCTCATGATACCACTGTTGGGGTTCGGGGCAGAAAACACAAATTTTTCCTTGACCTACGATACCCAATCCCAAGACCTATGCTATGCTGATGTAAGTAACGGACAGAAATAGATCACATACCAGTATGTAGTCCGTTAAGCGGGAAACGTTCCCGCATGAACGTGGTTGGTGTAGTCGTACCGGCAATCCCCGATGCCGCGCAGATCCACGATGACTCCTGTAGCCACCCGATCCTTGCCGACCGATGACGGGATTACGTCCCCGTCGGAACGTTGCTGATGAAGACCTCGCGATACGACCACGACGATGAAGTAGCACCACAAGTGTAGTGCCTCGCGGGATTATACACATACAGTATACCCGACGTCCCTCCGGGCTCCGAACCAGTAGAGCAGCGGAAAGAAGATGGATTCGGATCCCGATTCCAGCAGCACGACGGCGTGCGTATAGTGGAGAAATCCCCAACCAAGTATAGACTCCAAACAAGGGGAGTCCACTCGAGGAAGGAGAAAGGAGGGAGAGAGATGAGAAACTTTTCTCAAAAATTCATGATTAAAAGGGCACCCCTACCCCTCCTTATATAGGCCAAGGAGGGGTGACACCCCCCCTTCCCCTTCCGGGGTGGGACTAATCCCAAGGGGGGGTGTGGCGCACCAAATAAGGGGGGTGGGCCCCCTCATGGCGCCATGGCCCATGGGGGAGGACTCCCTCTCCCCCTAATGGGCCCTATGAGGCCCATATGCCTTTTAATTCATTTTTAATTATATTTAATTATATTTTAATATTTAATTCAGATAATTAAATAATAAAACATATATTAAACATTATTAAATATATTTTGAACCTTTCAAAATACCCAGAACAACTTCCAGCCTTTATCGGAACAATTCCGGTCATCACCGGAACAATTCCGGTGTTCTCTCCAATTTCTCCGGTGATCCCGAATCAATCCTTACTGCGTCGAGTACCCTTAAGTGTAACACCCTACGGTCCGGGAAACAGCAGACATGATCGAGACAATTCTCATTGATCAATGACTAATCAATTGGACCTGGTTACAATCCTTGATAGCCCCTGCGCTTCCATCGAATGAACTTCAATCGCTGTTGGATCCGTTAACCGTGTGCCTGTTCCCTTTGTCCCATGGTACTTTGCTTGTCCAAGGTTTGATCATCGGTATCCAATATACCTAGTTCGTCCTCGTTCTCAACAAACAAGTTTACTCGTTCCCGTGATATTACAACTCCGTGACCTAGTCACACGTTTGCAAACTTTATGATGTAACATCACCGAGTGGGCCCAGAGTGCCTATCCGTCACACGGATGGACAAATCCCGCTTTGATCTATTTGCATACTCATCAACCATCTATTTCGGAATACCCAAAGTGCACCATTATAGCCAGCATATTTCAGTCAGGCGGTGGGATACAAATCAAAGTCTCCTCATAGATGACAATTACGTATGATCATTACGGTCAAAGGATCTGGTCACTACGTTATAGTTATCGCAATGTCGAACTATGTGACCTGATCACATCGCAACACTCTGGTGGGTGTATGTCCATCATATCATTATCCAATGATACGACTCCATTGTCAACAGACGCCATTGTCTCATGATCAGGAAACCTTGATCATCAATCTCCCAATGGACTAGTATACTAGGGTTAACTAGGGACCTGGTTGTTTGTATACCACACCTGTATTAATGTTTCCGCTTAATAAAGTTCTAGCATAGTATCAAATGTATTATGAACTAATGGAATATGCTCGATAAAACATATTTTATTTGCCTCTAGGGCACATTCCCAACAAACTTCACGGTAGAAAAGATGGATCCACCGATGGTTGTCCGCACTCCGCTAGGCCATTGCCACACCTCCAAGATAGTGCCCAAAACCATCGTCGAAATTGAAGGAATTGAGTTCCTTGCTTCCCCCATCCTCCTGAAATCTTCCACCATAGACCTCATCTTGGGAATGGATTGGTTGAAAGTCCACGATGCCGCACTGTATTGTGGCACCAGTTCTGTCCAACTATTTCACCCCTCCGGCGAGATTGTTAACCACACCACCCGAATTACCCAAGATGCGGAAACGCAGATATATATGATGAATGCTCTGAATATCTCACCTCTTGACGGGATTGAGAACGTTCCAGTCGTTCGTGACTTTCCTGGCGTCTTCCCAGAAGAACTCCCGAGAATACCCCCGATCCGAGAGGTTGAATTCGTCATCGACCTGAAGCCTGGCACCGTCCCTATTGCCAAGCGTCCCTATAAGATGCCACCTCACCACCTCCTTGAATTGAAGAAGGAGATCGACGAAGGACTTCACAAAGGGTTCATTCGCCCAAGTTCCTCTTCTTGGGGAGCACCTTCGCTCTTTCTCAAGAAGAGCGATGGAACAAATCGTTTGGTCCAAGATTACCGACCCATCAACCAAGCCACCATCCAGAACAAATATCCGCTTCCCCGGATCAACGATCTGTATGATAAACTTGATGGATCCACGTTGTTTTAGAAACTCGACTTGAGGTTGGGTTACCATCAGATCCGAGTCCGTGAAGAGGACATTCCGGAGACCGCTTTCATTACTCGCTATGGTTCATACGAGTACACTGTCATGTCCTTTGGCTTGACGAATGCTCCAGCCACTTTCTCCCGATTGATGAACTATATATTCATGGAATACCTCGACAAGTTTGTCGTGGTTTTTCCTGATGGTATCTTAATATACTCCAAGAATGAAGAAGTGCATGATGAACATCATCGTCTTATACTGAAAAAGCTTCGAGAACACAAACTCTACGCTAAGTATTCTAGGTGTGAGTTCTGGCTTCCCGAAGTGACCTACCTTGGTCACGTGATTTCCAAGGATGGCATTTCCGTCAACCCAGAACGTATCCAGGCTATTCTTGACTGGACTCCCCCCAAGACTGTCAAGCAAGTCAGAAGTTTCCTCGTCCTTGCCAGCTATTTCCGTCGTTTCGTCGAGAACTTCTCCAAGATTGTCAGGCCTTTGACTAACCTGCTTCACAAAGGCGTCAAGTTTGAGTGGACAGATAAATTTCAGGAAAGTTTCCAAGCCCTCAAGTACAAGCTCACTTCTCCCCCGGTGCTTGCTCCGCCTGATACTCAGAAGGACTTCGTGATATATTGTGACGCATCTCGTCAAGGATTAGGTTGTGTCCTAATGCAAGAGCGCAAAGTGATTGCTTATGGCTCTCGTCAATTGCGTGCTCACGAAGATAAGTATCCAACACATGATATTGAATTGGCAGCGGTAATTTATGCATTGATGTTGTGGCGACATTACCTCGTCGGTAATCGTTGCGACATCTACACCGATCACCAAAGCCTGAAGTACCTGTTTACTCAGCCCGACCTGAATCTCTGCCAGCAGAGATGGCTCGAGACAATAGCCGACTACAACATGGGAATTTCTTACACCCCTGGCAAAGCTAATGTGGTGGATGATTCCCTGAGCCGCAAAGCCTACTGTAGTGAACTTGAAGTTCAACTACAACAACCACTTCTGTATGAAGAGCTCTGCAAGCTGAACATCGAAATTGTTCCGCAGGGATATGTGAACTCCCTGGTGGTCAAACCAGACCTCGACTCCCGCATCAAGACGGTACAACATTATGACTCTGACATTTGGAAGATTAAGCGTCGTGTCGCCAGTGGAGAGCCCTCATTCTTCACTATTGATGCAAATGATGATAATGCGGTGTACTTCAAGGGTCGTTTAGTGGTTCCCGTAGCCAAGGACGACCTGAATTACGCCTCTGATGTCATGAAGGAAGCTCACGATACCCCGTTGTCGATCCACCCTGGTAGTACCAAGATGTACAAAGACATTCGTCAGCGGTACTAGTGGTCTAACATGAAGCAAGACATTGCTCGTTATGTTGAAGAGTGTGACGTTTGTCGTCGCATCAAGGAAGAACATCAAAGACCTGGTGGAACTCTGCAACCCCTCTCTATTCCTGAATGGAAATGGGACAAGATTGAAATGGACTTCGTCACCGGATTTCCCCGATCGCAGAAGGGTCATGATGCCATCTTTGTCTTCATCGACTGATTCTCCAAGGTTGCTCATTTTCTGCCTGTCAAGGAGACGATCTCTGCTGGTCAATTGGCAGACTTGTATGTTTCCAGAATTGTGTCGCTCCATGGCATTCCGTTGGAGATCAGTTCCGACCGAGGCAGCCTTTTCACCTCAAGATACTGGGATAGTTTCCAAGAAGCTATGGGCACTCACCTAAGCTTCAGTACTGCTTATCACCCACAGTCACAAGGCCAAGTCGAACGAGTCAATGAAGTGCTTGAAGATATGCTTCAAGCTTGTGTCATCTCATTCGGCAAGAAATGGGAGGAATCTCTCCCATTTGCTGAATTCTCGTACAATAGTAGCTATCAAGCTAGTCTGAAGATGGCCCCCTTTGAAGTTCTCTATGGACGTAAGTGTCGAACCCCTCTGAATTGGTCAGAAACTGGGGAACGAGCACTCGTTGGTCCGGACATTATCCAGCATGTTGAAGATCAGGTTCGCGTTATCCGTGAACATCTGAAAGCTGCTCAGTACCGCCAGAAAAGCAACTATGACCGCAAGCACAAGGAAATGGTCTATCAACCTGGCGAATACGCGTACCTTCGTGTCACTCCCATGAGAGGCACTCATCGTTTCGGGATCAAAGGCAAGTTAGCTCCTCGTTACATTGGCCTGTTCCGTATACTTTCCAGGAGTGGACCAGTGGCATACCGATTGGAGTTGCCGCCAAACCTCTCTCAAGTCCACGATGTCTTTCACGTGTCGCAACTCCGGCGTTGCTTCAAAGACCCTATTCGTGAAGTGGAACATGATATGATTGAATTGCAACAGGACTTGACTTATCAAGAACATCCGAGCCGCATTCTCGATCAGTCTGAACGCAAAACCCGCAACAAGACAACCAAGTTCCTCAAAGTTCAGTGGTCAAATCATTCTGAAGATGAAGCCACTTGGGAGCGTGAAGATCGCCTTCGCATTGAATACCCCGATCTTTTCCTCGCTACCACTTAAATTCTCGAGACGAGAATTCTTGTAGTGGGGGAGATTTGTAACACCCTCAGTGTTGTGGAACAGTAATTACTTTGCTAATGATAACACTGTTGTTAATCACTGTTGCTAATCATGCTCTGATCAAACTTTGCCTTGATCACATTCAAAATCTTGATGTCTGGTCTTGAAAACAATGTGCCAACGCACCTTGATAACTTGGAATCAAAACAAAGGTAGAAATGCCTTTTGGTGAATATTAAAAATATGTGACAAATAAACTTTCCCCAAAAATTGTGCAACCACTTTTGTTAAATACAAAATAATCATTGGGCCATTGTAAACCAACTTTGGGTATTTATCATGCCACTGAAAAATTCAAACAATTCAAACCAGTGGCTGAACACCAACAATTCTTAGTTGAATATTAAAAATAAATAATACATAATTTTCTTTTGCCACCAAACTTTTTGTGGCATCTCAATATGGTGTTACACTAATTATGGACTTTGTTACATATTTTACAAAAATGCAAAAGTGCCTAAAACAATTAAACACAGAAAAGAAAAGAAAAATTAAGAAGAAGAAAATGCAAAAGCACTATCCCTCGCCTAGCGCGAGGCCCACTCGGCCCAGCCCGCCAAGACCTTTGTCTTCTTCCTCCCTCCCCTGTTACACCGTGCGTGGCACGCATCCGAGTCGCCGTGGCGGCCATCCCACGGCCACTTCCCGGCATAAGCCCCCCCCCCCCCCGCGTGCGCCTTGCTGGAATCCCTAGTTCCCCCGTGCCCATTCCCTTATCCTCGCCTTGCGCCCCCGTCTCCCTCTCCATTGCTCTGTACCGGAGCGCCCCGAGCTCGGCCCTCGCCGCCGTCGTGCACCGGGGCGACCAACGGCCACCCCAGAGCCCGCCTCCGCGTCTAGGAGCTCCGGCGTGCTCCGCCGCTTCGAACCGACACCGCCTTCGTCATCGGCTCCGGCATGATTGCCGCGCGATTCCAGCCGCCCCAGACCTCGTTGCGCCTCCCCGAGCCCGGCATCACCTCTATGGTGAACATACAAACAATTCCCCCTCCTTGCACTCGATTTGGCGACGTAGTACGTCGTTCCCGCTCGCACACGTTCCGGCCGCCGCTGTCACTCGCCGTAGCAGTCCACCTCGAGCACCAGCAAACGCATAACACAAGGCTCGTTCAGTTTCACCCCGCCGCGGTCGTTTTAATCGTTGGGGCTGGTGGCCGTGGCCTCGCCGGGCTCCCTGCCGTTGTGGCCTCCATTGGTGTCGGTTGAGCTTGCCGCACTCACCCCGGGCTCGGTCGTGCCCTGGCGCGCGTGCCCTACGACGATAGCCACCTCGCCGGCCTGGCCTAGCCGCCGTGCTGGACTCGCTCCGGCGAGCGTTGCGAGCGCGCGTGGCTAGCCAGGGTGCTAAGCCCCCATTAGCTCCTAATCCCCACCCCTAACCCCACTGACATGTGGGCCCTTTTCCTACTAATTAAACTGTGATTTAATAAAAAGAAAAATTGTCAGATTATAACCCTGTTAGACTGACCTTTGGGCCCTAGCTGTTAATTAGGTTAAATAAATGTTAGCTTAACACTGTGTCACTTCCAGCTGGGTCCCACTAGATTATTAGATTAGTTAAATTGGATTATAATCAATCAGTGTATGACAGTGGCCCCACTGCTATTTAAGTTAAGTTAAATGATTTATAAAACATATGAGGCTGACCAGTGGGACCCACTGGCCAGGTTTGACCTGGTCGACCCCTTGTGGATAATGTTTAATTAAATAATAAATGAAAATCCAAAAATTGATTTAATTGATTTAAAACTTTAAAATTCAATATCTTTTAAACCGTAAGTCAGATTCGAAAACTCTATACATCAAAATTGATCAGAAAAATACAACGAATAAGAATACGCTATTAGTATTTCCACCACCACTACCCCTTTAACATACCGAACATCGAACCATCCCCCTCCGGTAGCACTGACCGATGATTGCCCGATACCGATAAACTATCCGGGTGAATTTATTCTGAACACGAAAGTTGTTCAGAATGGATCAACTAACACGGATACACCTTGCACATGTTTGTCGGATGTCCACGACACCTCCGGCATGGTACCTTCCCCCTCCGGACACCCTTTCCGTTAATCACCCGGAGCTAGCAGTTCATCCCCGGATGGATTCCTGCTCCGTGCAACGTGCACTGCACTGCGTTAGAGCACCGTTAACATTGCATACGTCATGCAATTCATCTATTTTCTATGATTGCTTTATATTTACTGTTTCTTCCCCCCTTTGTTCTTCGGTAGACCCCGCTGCTACCGCCGACTACACTGCTGCCAGGTACGGCTACTTCGTCGACGACCCTACCCCTACCGTCGAGCTTCCAGGAAAGCAGAGCCAATCTCTTTCCCAGATATCGCCTACCTTTCCGTACATTTATTGCACTAGGAATTATTGCTGCTGCTACGTTACAATCCTATTCACTTGCATAGCCTGATTTTGCCGCCCCTTGTTGTACCTCCTTTATCCTATGCTGCCTATTATAATTATGCATTATTCAGTAGTGAGCCCTACGCATTGTTAGCTAGGAATAGATAGCGGGTCGTGACCACTCAGGGGAGTGAACACGGATACAATATATACAACTGCACAGGTACGGTACAATGCAAACACCGCCTAAGGCCCCCTAGCTCGGCTCTGCCGAGCCACCATCAAGTGTGAGCTATCAAGAAGTAATCCTTGTACTTCACTCGTTGTTGACTCTGCATAGCCACTCTACGTACCTGAGCAACGGTTGTCCTTAAGTTAAGAAGTCGGGCGACCCAACGGTGCCCGCGAGCGGTATTGCGTCGGGAACGACAGGGAGGGTACGACCGACGTTACTGGCGTGCTTGGCCCCTGCTCGTATCTCGCGAGAGTTACCAAACCACGAAAATTCGAGCTCTACCAAGAGCACACGCGAGACAAGGTAAGGAGACGGTTCACCTTGTTGGTAACCGCAGAGACTTGGTGGGACGACAGGGCAGGCACCGATGTACTGGTGGTCCTGACTGCTGTCGTTGTCCGCAGGTCAGTTAAGTCGAGGCAACGATAACGGTTGTCACACAGGTTAATTAAAATGATAAATGGTTCGGGAGATGTCTTCAGTAGACTTTTGGCTTGTACACACTACCTACACGTGGGATGAGGAGTGTGGGCTCCCCTGCATCGTAGTCTCGTTCGAGGGTCTTCAGACGTCAGCAGTATCGCGGGCTGATTGCCGGGAAGTGGTGTTGTCTTCTCTTGCTCGAGCGGTGTATTTGTTTTTGCTTTGATTTTGCTTCACCGGCCAGTCACGCACCGTGCAGGAGTACGTTCGGGTTAGGGTCCAAAGCCCGGCATACATAGGATATAGTCCGGCCGATGACCTCTCTGTTGATTGCCGAAGGATGGGCTACTTTGTGTCGGATAGCTTCGGTGGGGTGTTCCTTAACAAGGTGTACGCCACCCTGGAGATCCGAGCGTCGTAGAGTCACGCCAGTGCACCCCTGCAGGGAAGATTAATCTATTCGAATAGCCGTGTCCACGGTAATAGGACGCTTTATACTGAAGCTGGATCTTACCACTACAAACTAATACTATTAAGCTGTATGGTTCCGGGTCTTCTTCCTCGCAGGGAAGTCGAGGAAAGAAACTCGGAGGCATTATTATTATTAATCATTACAACTTACTATTATACAATGTTGCAGCAACTTCTGCTTCATTGTTACTTTATCCTTTATATAAACTGTTGGTTGTTTCTCTTCTCATGCTGCAAGACACGTCAGAAGATGCTTGTCTTCGATAGGCCTAGCTTCTTACCCTTATTTTGATTTCTATCTTGCAGTCCACTATATACAGCCTCCCCTTTCCATTTGACACAAATGCATAAATGCTTAGTAGCGGACGTAAGACTCGCGGGTATGCTAGATACTCACCCTTTCTTTATTTCCCCTTTATATTTTGCCTAATCGGCCGCTGCAGTCGACGTTGGAGTCCAGGAGCAGGAGTACCCCGGAGGCGCCTACTACTACGTTGAGCCCCCCTTTGACCAGGACATGGAGTAGTTTCGGAGGCTCCCAGTCAGGAGGCCTTGCCTTTTCGATCTGTATCTCTGATGTTATCAATGCTAGCCTTCTTAAGGCAAAACTTGACTAACTATGTTTGTACTCAGATATTATGGCTTGTATAACTTTGTATTCGGGTCCGCGCGACCCCCCCCCCCCTTTTATTGTAACTTATTGGTATATCCTTTTGTGTTTAGTGTTGTGATGTGATATTCTCACCGTGGCACCCTAATCCCAGCCGTGTACCCTGCGTGTATGATTAATGTACACGGATTGATTTTGGGGGCGTCACAGAGAGGGAAAAGGAATATTGTCGGAATTGATGGAGTTTCCAATGAGGAGGACTATAACCAGTACGGTGACCCGATGAGGGAAGATGACGATGACGATGAAGCATACGTCAAAAGAAGAAGCACAATTACAATACCTAAGAAAGATCGTAATCTTTGGAAAAGGAAAAATCATGATGAGGGGCTAAATTATTCGGCACCGAACAATAAAGGAAAGAAGATCACTACGAAAAAACGTCGTCTACGCTGATCATCGGGAGAAACTATCAATACCGGAAAAGATTGTTGTATAAGCACTTATTATATGATGTAATCGCGTTGTATAATAAGCACTTCATTAATATTCTATATATTGTGCCATTGCTTAATATGGTGACCCCCATTCAATCTAATCCTAATAACACTGACCTCCTAATCCAACCCCTAACCCTAAACTTAACAATACCCTTAATTACAAAAAAACAGAATAAATAATTAAAAAAATCATCTACAATGCGGGTTACGCAAGGCCGCGCATCAGATGGTACATATACAGCGCGGCATAGGAAACCCCGCGCTTTAGACGTTAGAACTTCTAAAGCGCGTCGCAGCTAGACCCGCACTTTAGATGGAGAACATCTACAGATGGTGTTTCGAACCCGCGTTATAGATGATGTTGTACCGTTACAAACCCTGCCCGTGGCCGAACTCACTCACTCACACCACCGTCATCGTCGATGTCTCCTCCTCGACATCGCTCCTCCTCGCCATCGCCCCCTCGATGCCGCTCGTCCTCATCCTCTCCCTCGATGCTGGACGCCAGCAACACTAGGGCACGTCGCCGCCTCCAACCCTAGGGCGTCCCCTGCCGTCCACCTTGCCGCGGGCCCTCCTCGCCCTCTGCCTCCTCCGTGCCCGGTGAGCACCCCTACCATCCCCGCTCTCCCCGATCCCCATGGCCATAGTTTTTAGTTAAGCAATATGACAGTGGGGTGAATTTTTAGTTCTTAGTTATCAGTTAAGAAAATTAACAGTGAAAATTGTTAGTTAAGAAAATTGAGAGTTGCGATGTGACAATGGAGGATCAGTACTTAGCATTTTAATTAAGAAAATTAGTACAAAGATCAAACATATATAGCATCTGACCATAGCATTTTAATTAAGAAAATTAGGGCAAAGATCAAACATAGCATCTGTCCTTTTGGGGCAATGATTCCAAATGAGGAGCAACATAATATTTATTTTTATTTTTCTGTTTGAAGGGATCCGACTGGCCTATGTTTTGCCGGAATGTTGATTCATTTCCGTTTCGGTAAATTCCAGGTGCTTGATATGTCCACTTTTTAGCAAAGGTCATGCCGAAATTTTTCGTGGATTTTGGCATGACTTGTGCTAGAAAATTAGGACATATCGAGTGCCCTGGATTCGCCGCAATGGGAATTAAACGGCCTTCCGGAAAAACATAGGCCATTTTGCAAATGTTATTATTACTTTCTCATTTTGTTCTACAATTAAACCGCCAAATTGAATCCTATAGGAAACATGGCTAATAACGACGAAGCCGGCCCTATTCAGCAACCCATCGAACAACCTCAAGAATTTTTCGACTATATAACTAGTTATGACTCCGGGTCGCAGGCCCAACAACCCCTTCGCATCACGGAGCGTGCTGCTGACAGCGACAACATAGAGGGGGGCAACACCGAGACCACCGACACAGATGGTGCCAACCAGACCACGGATGGTGCCAACCAGACCACGAATGGTGCTAGCCAAGGGTCTAGGACCAAGAGGAATCAGAAAACCCAGCCCCCAAACAAGCTCCGCGTCGGAAGACTTGATGTCCACGAGGTGCACCCTAGGACCTTCGACATCGTAAGTCCACCGGAGGTGTCGGCATGCTACGTCAACGACGTGGCGTGCATCCTTCGCGAGACCGTCAATACCAACCAGACAAACATTAGAGAAGTACCCGAAGGATCTTTGGAGAACCACCTCCTAGAGGAGATTCATGCGAGATTCAAGTTCCCCGGTCAAAATGAAGAAGTCCTTCCGTGGAAATATGATAATATGCAGGGGATAAATGTAAAAGCCCTCAAGAAGTGTAGCAAAGCCTTGAGCAACTAGAAACATATGGTGAAAGTAGAGATTGCTAAAGAAGGTTCATCGTACGAGACGATCAAGAGTCACTTTCCATCTATAAAGGAAGAAGACTACGAAATATTCAAGGACCATTGCGAAGACCCTGAAACCCATGCTAGGTCGCAATATTTCAAGGGTCTTCAAAAGAAGAACGTCGGGATCCCACGCATCAGTAGTCGTGGTTACACCAGGAAGAGGCGAGTGTGGGATAAGGAGGGCGCGGCACGTCCGGAAGGTCCGCGGAAGCCAGACCCCTGGGAGGAGTTCGAGGATCCGCTGGCACGTGACTACATTAGGTCCCGGTACACAAGAGACCCGGGAAATGGGGAATGGACCATGGACACCCCGGTGAGGAATTTCATAAGATAAATGGTACAAAAAAATATTTACCACCTTAATTAGCTTCTAATGATCAAGTCGCTAACGGTTCACGTCGATCTTTTTGTATAGGGAGCAACTACGGCTTGCATCAGAAAGTGGGTCGTCATCTCAGATGTCGAAGTACGCGTGGGACACCCCTTTCAACCGGGCGTTGAACAAAGTGAAGGGAAAGCCCTTGCACGACCCGTCGGAGTATGGACGTGTAGCCAGCGCCGGAGTCGGGGACTCCTGGAACTACTACTACAAGCAGGATAAGGATACATGTAAGCAGAGAAGAAGGCTCAACACAGTGACCCTTGACGATGTGCACAAGGCGGTCGAGGCAGCCACACGGAAGGCCAGAGGAGAGGTCCTGGCTGAGGCAGAACAGAACAAGGCTTACCTGGTCGCGGAAGCCGTATCTGCGGCCAGAGAAGAGGCCAGGGAAGATCTTAAATCTACCTTTTCTTCCTTGGTGCCGGCTATGCAGAAGTGGACGAAAGAAAATCCCAACGCGGATCATTTACCGCTTCCTAGCTTCATCGGGAGCAGCTCGGTGAACAACGGCATCGCACTCGCACATGCAACCAGGCACGAACTCGTCGCACCAGACATTGTCGCTCATAGCGGCCCCTCCTGCGGATTTGGCATGCCCCAGGGGCTTCGACATTAGCTGAGCTCAAAGCTATCAAGGTAACTATGTGTCTCGCGCTCATCAACATATTCAATCTTCCATTTCTTTGACATTCGAATCTCTGACGCCGAACATGTCTTCACAGGGCGACGAAACTCCATGCACCCTCATATTGAACATCGGCGGCCAGGTAGTGGATGTTGTGAAGGCATCGCTCATGAATCCATTGGACCGGGAGTTGCACCACGTTCGCATGCCCGACACCGTCTTCAAGGTTACCTTGTCTCGTTTGCTATCAAACGAGTACTCTAAGTTGCCTCTTCACGTTCCTAGTGGGGGAGAAGAACAACTTCTCCCGGGCAGATCTTGGAGGATCCAAGGGTTGGATGATAATGTGGCGAAGGAGCTTATCCGCGTGGAGCCTATCGGTGCGAAGCCGACCCAAGGTAACGCCACTTTTACTCCACCTACGCAGTTCCCATCCTTTGGCTTGGTCGATCATAGCAGCAGACGTGAAGAAGGTCCAACAGTCCCGGTGGCTCATCATGTCGTATCATCGCACGTAAGTGATTCGTAAGACACTTTATTAACACATACAACTGTTACTTCGCACGTGCGCATATGGATATTAATTTGTTGTTAACTTATTTTTACGCAAGTATCCCACGCACTCTATATGGACTCAACCAAGAACAAGATGAAGAAAGACTATACCCACATCAAAAAAGTTCTCGATAGAGCTCTCTTCACCTTCGGAAACAAGGGTGTCTACATCAGAGTCCACAAAAAGAGACAAGGTGTTGCATGTTTCGGTCATAATACTAACTTCTGCTGCCTCCAGCAACCGGCAACAAGTGAGAAGGATGTATTCTACGTCATCCATCATATAATGAGTTCAGAAGGGATCAAGAACTTCTTAGAATAAAAACTGGATCCGATAGATATGTCATCGACTGGGCCAATAACCTAGCAAGCACGAAGGATGATGCTCTCAAACTTGAATTCTACCGCATCCAAAATTCGCTCGCGACGATCATCATGAAAGATGTCGTCGAGAAGGATGGCATGTTCTACGCGGGGCCACAGTCCCGTGAATCCGTCGACACTCGTCGATATTGGCAGGGTCAATACCCAAAGCTTTTCATAAATCAAGATTGTGTCCTTCCCGATATTCGAAAGTGATGATTGACGACGACGAGATTGTCTGTTTTGTGTAGAGCGAAACTTTGAATTTCTCTATGATGAACTTTGTGATGTAATCGGTTATTTCAAACTTGTGTAGCGCTCTAGTTTGGGTACGGTGAACTTTGTTATGTTTTACTATGTGGTCGCTTGTATTTGATAACATTTTAACTCTTTTATTCATGTTGCTTTGTTATATTATATCATCGATATATTTTGAGTTTTTTTCTGACATATAGATCAATGAAGAAGAAGTGGTACGGCGTGTACATTGGGAGGCGTTCGGGAGTATACGGTGAGTGGTCAGAGTGTCGCGCCCAAGTCAATCGCTTCCGAGGTAGCAGCTACAAAGGGTTCCAAAGCAAAAGCGAGGCCGGAGCTAGCTACTTTAGGTTCAAGGTACTAGATGTAGAGAGGAATAAAAACGGGCTCAAAAACTACCTCCTACTTGCTTCCTTTATTATCGCGATGTCTCTTCTCTTGTATAGCAAAATATTATAGTTTCGATCCATCGTGAAACATGCATGTATGAATTGTATTGAAGACTTGTATATTTCATGATGATGTGTTGGTCACTATGCTGATAATTGTAATATGTTGAATCACAAGCAATGTGTGTACTATTACTTGTGTGATGTTACTTTATATGCTGAAAATATATTTAAAAATTGTATAAATACAAAGAAAATAAAAAATGAAAATATCAATAGCGCGGGTCCTAAAACCAGTAGCAGCGCGGCCACCCTGAGCTAAAAATCAGCTCTTACAACGCGGACACGACAGACGCGCTTCAAATCGCCTTACACACCCACAGCGCGGGCCCGGGAGACTACGCTGCTAAGTACAGATTATCTACAGTGCAGGGACACCGTGATGTAGATGAGAGTTAGCTGCAGCGCGTTATTAACAGTGCGGGCACCCCGCGCTGCTGATGGGCCTTTACCCCACGCTGCTGGAGGTCATTATCCTAGTAGTGTATCCAAAGTCATCTTTGTCCTGCATTTACCAAAATATCATTTAATCAAAACTTTCTTATTATTTCTCTATTTATATCTAACTCAAATCAATCTTTTCAAAAGCATAATTAAATCAAAACTTTTTTGTCTTCCCTTATCCATGCTAAAATAAAATCAAATCTTACAAAAATCTAGAATATGATGGGTCTAAGGTCTTTCTACTAAAGGGGCGTGAGTAGGTTTGCCTCACCTCCTATCCAAGTTTTATCTCGGTTCGCCTCACCACCTCCCCCGGTTTTTCCTTCCCACGCCCCCTTCCCAACTTTGGTTTTTTGTTCCTTTTTGTAATCGCAATTGATGCCATACAAATTTAAAACATCATAAATATAGTAATAAATTGAAATAATCTAAACCAAATCGATACTTTTCCAAAATTTAAAACAAATCAAATCAAATATTAAGTAAATCAAAAACTTTAATTGCATTCCCCTATCCATTCCATACCCAAAAACAGATTAAATCTTATCCAAACTCTTTGCTTCATACGTCATGTCTCTCCTGCACTTACCAAAATATCACCTAATCAAAGATTTCTTAGTATTTCTCTAGTACAAATCAATCCTATAAAAATCATAATTAAATCAAAAAAAATTGTCTGCCCTTATCCAGGATAAAATCAAATCAAATCTTATAAAATACTCCCTCCGTTCCAAAATAATTGACTCAACTTTGTACTAGCTCTAGTACAAATTTGTACTGAGGCTACAATAGTTATTTTGGAACGGAGGAAATACTAGAATATGATGGGTGTAAGATCTTACTACTAAAGGGGAGTTAGTAGGTTTGCCTCACCTCCTATCCCAGTTTTATCTCGGTTCGCCTCACTTCCTCCACCGGTTTTTCCTTCTCACGCCCCTCCCCTACTTTGTTTTTTTGTTCTTTTTTGTAATCGCAACTGATGTCATACAAAATAAAAACATCATAAACATAATCAGACTGTTTGTCTGTAACTTTGAAAACTTCAAAGCAGATTCATACTAACTCGGAAAAATGCAAATAAGATATCAAAATGTTAAGAAAGACATCACCTATATGTGTGTGTCATTTGCAATCATGAAAAAAGTGTTGGGAATTCCCCATCTCAGTTCGAGCTCATATGATTTTAGCGTGAATAGAAAAATCTCAAAAAATTCAAAAAAAATAAAAATAAAATGGAATTATTTTTTCTGGAAACAGTGACAAATGTTTTGAGTTCTTACAAAGTTTCATCATGAAATAACATTCATGAATGTCGTGGCAAAAAAGACAAATCCAACACTCTGAAACAAAGAATTTTGGAGTGTTGAATTTGTCTTTTTTTTCATGACTTTCATGAATGTTATTTCACGATGAAACTTTGCAAGAACTTAAAACATTTGTCAATGTTTGCAGGAAAAATAATTCAGAATTTTTCTGAATTTTTTTGAATTTTTTGAGATTTTGTTATTGATGCTAAGATCATATGAGCTCGAACTGAGATGGGTAATTCCCAACACTTTTTTCATGATTGCAAATGACATGCACATATAGGTGATGCCTTTCTTAACATTTTGATATCTTATTTGCATTTTTACGAGTTAGTATGAATCTTCTCTGAAGTTTTCAAAGTTACGGTCAAACGGAACAGGTGTGTTTTTGAAACTAAGGGCAAATCAGACGAGTGGGACATAACTAGGGGTAGAAATGTAATTGTCCCAACATAATAACTTGAAATAATCTAAACCAAATCGATATTTTTCCCAAATATAAAACAAATCAAATCAAATCTTACCAAAATCTTAACTAAATCAAAACTTGCATTGCTGTAACAGCCCAGATTTCACAAAAATTAAAAAAAAATCGGTGTGAATTGTTTGATTGTCTGAGTTGTTTGCGGTGTTTGCATCCCCGATTTATCGATCGGCGATTATTTTTCCCCCTATTATCTCGTACTGGACGGAGACCGACCCTTGCCACCCTGACACTCGACCTTGCGACACCGGGTTTCACCCGAGCACCATCGCGAAAACCCGCACGAGACCAGCCGCAGCCAACGGAACAAAAACCCCGTTTAATAAGTAAACGGGATATTTTTATAGCACGCCGAAAAGTGTTCTCGAAACAGTTCCAACGCGGGGTGAACGTCGCCGGCTCGACGCGCTGATCGAGCAGTTCGAAGTTTTACCCGAATCGGAGGTCCTGCGGACCCTCGGCGGTCAGAAACGTAAACACCGCGCGCGCGAGAGAAAAACCGGAGATGTTTTTGCAAACTGCCAGCCACCTGGGCTATATAAAGACCACCACCCCACTTAGGGTTTCCCTAAGAACCTAGGAAGCCACCAGCCCCAGATCTGGCACAATTTTATCCCCATTTTTACCTAAACCCTATTTTCCTGCGATCTGGACCGTCGGATCACTCGATCCAACGGCCCAGATGCATCCCTATGCCCGAAGTCAGCCCACGGTGGAGCTTCTCTCGCGCCCGAGCTCCACGCCATGGAGGCCGCCGCCGCCGTGCGCCTTTGGCCGGAACAGCCGCGCCGCCGGGTCCTCCTCCTCGCCCTCGCGACCCCTCTCCTTCTTTCCCTCTCCCTTTCCCTCTCCTCACCGCAGCTCTCTCCTCGCAGGTCTCCACGGCCACGCGCCACCGCCTTGCCATGGCCTCGAGGCCGGGCTCGAGCCGCCACGAGCTCCCTGCCGGCGGCCTCCTAGCACGGATCCGGCGAGCCACCGCCCGGATCCAGAAGCCCCGCGCCCTCCTCGCACCTCGCCTGCACCGCCTTCGCCTTGCGCCGCCGCCACCGGCAGCTGGCCGGCAGCCCAACTCCGCCGCCGCTGCCCTCGGTTCCATGCGGGAACGAGAGGAGCCGGCAACCTCCTCCATCGCCACGGGTCGGCCGGCCTGGCTCCCGCGGCCCAGCCGCCAGCCCACCAGCAGCCGCCGGCCTGTTGGGCCGAAGCCCACTGGTGAGGCGCCCAGCCCCTTTTTTTTGTTTTTTTTAGTTGCTGCGAGTTGGGCTCGGCCCAGTACTGTTGGTCCGATAGTTTTTTTTTCTTTTCTGTATTTATTTATTTTTGGCGGATTGTCTATTATTTTTGCAACGGCGATAACTTTTTAAACGGTAGCTCGGATCGCGACGCGTAAAACATGAAACTTGCTTAGTTTTTCGTGTAGATTAATAAAATGTGTTACTTTGCCATGTTTGACTTTGTTTACATGTTGTTTACTTGCTAATTACGTCGCATGCCACTATAATTTGTTTTTTTAATAACTTTTGAACCGTTGCTCCGATTAAAATGTTCTTTATATGTAACTTGACTAGAATTGCATGTAGATTGTGTTTATGCTGCTCTTGCTTGCTAATAAAAATTATAAAATATTTTTTAGGGCAAAACAATACCAAATGCAATAATTATCGTGGGGTCCGCAATAGTTGCCATGTATAGGTTTTACCCCCCACTTAAAGTGACTAGATTAGATGGTTTATTTATGCTTCACCTCTTGCCATGTTTGTGTGTTATGCCATGCTTGAGTGATATGCCATGTTAACAACCTTTATTGATCACCTGTAGCTAAACAACTTGAACCTTTCTAAACGTGCGGTATCGTCGTGTGTGACGAGTACTCCACTTAACCTGTTAGTAACCGCTCTCGACGGTAGGTGCGATGTATCGTGTTGCCTTCTTGTTGATGCTTGCTCGTATTTTCCTCGTAGTAATAGAGTGCTTGCTCGTTGATTGCTTTCCAGTGTTTACCGTCTTGTGTGCTTCCGCGGGTACCTCTCGGAGACGATGCGAGCTTGCGATCAACTACACCTTCGGAATCCGACTTATCAACAGGCAAGGACTATACATTACTTATGATCCATTCTATTTCAACCAGCGGTTTGCATGCTAGTCTAGGATAGGTTCGATGTTTGATCCTACCACATGTTTACAGCCTCTTTCAAACCGATAAAGCCATGGCCCCTCCCAGCAAACCTTGTACTTCTATGTTACTATTGCTCGTTGCTCAGCCCCTGCTTAGTATGCATGCTTAGGATGCTACGATGTTACCCTGTTACTCCTTGGTTTGGGCTATCACATTATTATATTGTTGTTGATGATATGATTATTATAAATGTTGGCTATATTCGACGAAGGATGGAAGGTCTAGGCTATCCCGCCCCGACGCTTTGTTCCATTTGAGTCACCTAGGATCCGAGTTCCGGGTATTGGTTTTAAGACTGAGCGTGCCTAACCGCGTGTGGGATTTTATGGGGTCCCCTTTTCTTACCTATCTAGCTTCAAACATTTTTAGAGGTGGCCCAAGCTGATTTACCATTTGAAAACATGCATATATATCTTGTCGGGTCGCTCCTAGAAGATATCTTTTAAAACAACTTGGGCCAGTGGAGACATGGTTTCTCTGTTGGTCCACCTGATCAGCTAGGACCCGGTTTTCCATGTGTGATTAACCGGCAATCCGACCTGCGTCATACGGAAGAGTCCGATCCGAGAGCGTGGCCGGCTTTTGGATTGGGTGTCGACTCCCCGGGGGCCACTCGGATATGTTCGTTGTTAGTTAGAGGGACCTGTCGTTTCGGATCTCTTGGAACTAAATCATAAAATGGTTGCCTGTGATGGGTAGCAACTGAGAGTGATGGGCGTGCGTGCGGAGCCTTGTAATGGGAAGTTGGTACACCCCTGCAGGGTTAAATCTTTTCGAGAAGCCGTGTCCACGGTTATGGACGACTTGAGACCTACTCCTTGTTCATAGACAACAACAACTGAGTTAATCTTTAATAACTTGATCAATGTGTGTGTGTCTTGACTGCTTCTTCTTCGTCGGGATGCGAAGAGGAGGACAAGGATAGGATAGGTGTTATGTTTGCGTAGTAGGTGGATAGCAGACTTGTTGGAGGCGATTCCTCATCGAATGCTTGGCTTCTTATCTTACTCTCTAGATCGTTAGCCACTTCATAAATGCTAGTGCAGCAGCAACCTCACCACTTACCCCATCCTTACCGTAAACTACTAGTTGTCCTAGAATGACGAGTGATGAAGTCCTTGCTGGGTCAGATGACCACTACAGTTGGATGCTGAGTACTTCTGTACTCATGATACTACCCCCAAACTCTTTTCAGGGTTCTCGATCGACAACAGGTATGGTGATCGACGTTTCACGTGGAGACTCGGCGACGACTAGTTAGGCGGATCCCGGCGGAGGGCCTGGACCCGTGTGGTTATGGGAATCGATGTTTTTACCTTTGCCGCTAGGCATTTGATTGTAGTCTGTACTCAGACATGTATATTCCGCTGTTGTATTGTATTAAGGAAGTTGTATGCCGATTGTATGAGATGATGTATCCTTGTATCTGTAATGTTGTGATATCATGTTGGAAATCCGGGGCATATGGCTATGTCATATGTCGCGGTGGGACCGATATGTGCTTCGTCCCCGGATCTGGATGGAAACATCTAGATCTGGAACAGTACCGCATATCGGGCCTTACAATTGCCTTCCCCTATCCATACCGAAAAAGAGATTAAATCTTACCCGAACCCTTTGCCTGGTACGCCATGTCTCCTGCATTTTCCAAAATATCACCTAATCAAAGCTTTCTTAGTATTACTCTATCTATATCTAACTCAATCAATCTTATCAAAAGCATAATTAAATCATAACTTTTTTTGTCTGCCTTATCCATGCTAAAATCAAATAAAATCTTATAAAAATCTAGAATATGATGGGCGTAAGATCTTACTACTAAAGGGGAGTTGGTAGGTTTGCCTCACCACTTATCCCAGTTTTATCTCGGTTCGCCTCACCTCCTCCCATTTTCCTTCCCACGGCCCCCTCTCCTGCTTTGGTTTTCTGTTCTTTTTTGTAATCACAACTGATGTCATACAAAATAAAAACATCATAAATATACTAACTTGAAATAATCTATACCAAATCAATACTTTTCCAAAATTTAAAACAAATCAAAACAAATCTTAACTAAATCAAAACTTGCATTGCCTTCCTCTATCCATAATTAAAAACAGATCTAATCTTACCCAAACCATTTTCCTGATACGTCCTGTCTATCCTGCATTTACCAAAATATCACCTAATCAAAGCTTTCTTAGTATTTTCCTATCTATATCGAACTCAAATCAATCTTATCAAAAGCATAATTAAATCAAAACTTTTTTTGACTACCCTTATCCATACTAAAATCAAATCAAATCTTATAAAAATCTAGAATATGATGGGTGTAAGATCTTACTACTAAAAGGAGTTGGTAGGTTTGCCTCACCTCGTATCCCAGTTTTATCTTGGTTTGCCTCACCTCCTCCCCCGGTTTTTCCTTCCCACGCACCCTCCACTATGATTTACTTAAAAAAAACTACAGTGGTTTAGTACAATGTATTGTTTTGTAAACTGTATGTGATACATTTTTTTGCGGGTATGTGATATAATATGTATTTGTTGTATGTAAATGATCCAAATTATGCGCTTATGAAAATGATATAAATTTAAATAAATAAATAGTAAAGACAGTTATACCAGCTCTGTGAAGGAGCTGGACTGAACCAAAATCCAGTCCATCTCATTCACAAAGCTGGCATTTCGGGCATTACGAGGTGAGACTAAAAAAATGATCACATGGATCAAATGGATCACCCCTTGGTTGGGTGCAGCGACCTGTTGTCGCCGAACAAGGATCCGTTTGGCGATTCAAACGAACAACAAAATGAGAACACATTTGGTGTTCATTTGGGTCGCCCCCTTAGAGTTGCCCTAAGGTTTATCCAGATGCAACATGGTTTAACAATTCAAACAGTTCCAGTACAGGCTCATCGAAAGCAGGCGTTGGAATATGTACACAAGTTGAACAAAATGAAGTAAAAGCAAACATCTTTGCTTCAGCAACTGGCAAACATGTCATTTCCCCATTACAAGCAGAGGCTATGGTCCTTCATTGCTGCAGAAATAATTTCCAAATTCAGATGCAAGCAGGTCACTTTTCTGGTGGATAATCTGACCCTGGCCAAGGCACCAGCTAGCAAATTTCGTTGCTACAGCAAACATGAAAGATACAAATTTATGACATACCAAGGAACCTTAACTCTGTGGCTCACAACTCAGAAGTACATCAGACAAGGTAGTGAGCAAAATTATGGCATTCTCTAGCTTAGCACAACAGGTGATCAGGTGTCCTATGCTGTCAAATGTAGGCAATTTAGATGTTTAAGGATTTTCCAATCCTGAATGCAAATGTGCTTGGTAATGCATACAAGGTGCCTGCTTCTTTGGCGCCTCTTGTCCAAGATAAATTGGCACCGAATAAAGACAAAAATACAACCACTTAGAAAGCATCAGAGAAATATCTTGGCAGCAAAACACTTTAATAACAAGCCCAAAATGGCATCAACATTGCTATAATCGATTTAGGGAAGTGCATAGGCTACAAACATAAGGATCACAAGTTCCGCAGAACGCAACAGTAATACAAACAGCCAGGCCTTGTATGAAGTTTCTAATAATACAATCTTTCAGGTGAACGACGAAGGTGTAATTGGTTTATTGGAACTCAAATTCCGTAAAGAAACGCGGCAACGAATATTGACGAACCCACCCAGCTATGAGTATGCTCTGGAAAATCGGTGATGTTGTACGCCAAACGCAGGTGAGGGGGCTTAGGCCTTGGCCTTCTTGGGCACTGCCAAACGCTCCCTGAAATCATCCTCCATGAGCACCAGGCCATCGCGCAGGACGACCTTGGGCTCCCAGTCGAGAACCTCCTTGGCCTTTGTGATGTCGGGCTTCCTCTGGCGAGGGTCATCAGGAGTGTTCTCAGTCATCGTCACTGTCACCTCTGGGTTGATCAACTGTAAAGTGAAATCACGCATCTTATTATACCATCCAGAATTGCCATGAGTTGAAGATGAATGAAATGTTGCTACTTGAAACAAGAAGGTTGGATGGAATGAGTATAGAATATCCCACTTACCTCCTTGACGTTCTCAGCAAGTTCCAGCATGGTGAATTCACCTAGAATTAGTGGGGAAAAAAGTCCAGTTCATCACCACAGGAATGGAAGTGCAGAATTATAAATGACTTAGATGAAGTTGTTAGCGTGTTCCCAAAGAACAAAAAAAATTGCAGAAGAAGTTTTACCTGGGTTCCCAATGTTAATGGGTCCAGTGTTGTCTCCATTCATCAGCTTCATAAGACCATTGACCTGCATTGAAATGGCACCATTGGTAAGGTGACCATTCACAGTTTTGACCAGATAGTAATCAACCGTAACAAATCACAAATAGAGAACAAACCATATCAGCGACATAGCAGAAGCTCCTAGTCTGTGTTCCGGGCTTCTGGACAGTCAGGGCTTCACCACTACAAATTATGACAAATAAGCACCAAAACAATCTGGACACAAGATAAAAAAAAAGTTCAAGTCGAACAAGAATTACCGAATGGCCTGAGCAATGAAGTTACTAACAACACGGCCATCATCGATGTTCATCCTAGGTCCATAGGTGTTGAAAATCCTGGCAATACGGATCTCTACAGAAATAGACGACAAATACTTATCAAGGACAACTCATAACTGAAGGACAACAAACACACTATTAGCAAATAGACCGGTTTAAATTTAAAGTCAAAGTATTACCAATGCCGTGCTGCCTGTGGTAGTCGAACATCAGTGTCTCAGCTACACGCTTACCCTCATCGTAGCAGCTCCTGACTCCTGATAAAGAAAATAAATTCAAAAAACATGAGACTTCGTGGAATAAGTTTAGAAAAGGCAACATAACATATTTGTCAGATGAACAGGCATACCAATTGGGTTAACATTGCCCCAGTAGGCTTCCGTCTGAGGATGCTCAAGAGGATCACCGTAAACTTCAGAGGTCGAAGTCAACAATATTCTGCAATTTAACACAAAAGGTCAGGTTTATATTGCTTTCATTTCTATCATGATATTGGCAAAATCGTTCTACGCGATAAACACTGACCTAGCTCCAACTCTCTTTGCAAGTCCAAGCATGTTCAAGGTCCCAATGACATTCGTCTTGATGGTCTGTACAAAATATTTACACACATGCATGTGTCAGGACAGGACAGGAGCAATTATGAAAAGGTACTTCTCTGCTATGTATAATCATGAGAATATAAAATATAACAGAATGGAGCGACAAAGCATATTTTACGCAATTTAACTAAACAGATGTTGGAATAACCACAAAAGTAGAGACTACACACCTTGACAGGGTTGTGCTTGTAGAAGATTGGTGAGGCAGGGCAAGCAAGGTGGTAGATTTGGTCAACCTCCAAAAGCAGTGGTTCAGTGACATCTGAAATGAGGCAAAATTTACAATTAGAGTGAAACTCGACTACAAGAATATAATGATGAAAATAAAAAACTTGAGCGAAGTGATTTGCAGGACAGGTCATTGGCAATTTGGCATGTTTCGATGGCTGGACTAAAACACTTGGTCTCAGAATATGGTTCGACTAAAACACTTGATCTCAGAATATTAATATGAATGTAAGTCCTTTTTATTTAGAACAGAAGTAACCAAAAGAAAGTCACATAAGCATGCCCATAGACAAATGAGATACTAAAGTGTAGTTAACTCAAAGGCTTCACAGACTGATTTGGAAAATTGCAGGTTGAATTCAACAGACAACTCAGGACATGTTTTTGTACATCCATTGACTATGACCAAATAGATTTATGGTACTCCTTTATTTATCATTGGTTAACAAGGATCTATAGTTTTTAAGGAACACTGGAAATAAACAACTAGAGGATGTCAACTATTTTTAACCATAACGAAATAGTATTGCTCACTGGAAATGAGCTGAATCCAGAATTTATTAGAAGATGCATTCAGCCTGCAGTATTACCGTGACGGATGAGCTCAAATCTCGGGTGACCGATCCACTTCTTCAGGTTGTCTTTTGAACCAGTGAAGAAGTTGTCAGCAACAATGACCTGAATCAAATGGAACCCATGGTCAGATTGGTCTACATTTTCTAAATTTATCTATACAGATGTGCATAGTGACATTACTGGATTCTACAAAATCCAGCAACTCCGAATCATGTGGAATTATACGCAAACAGTACATGAGAGGGCTCAGTGTCGCGAACAGTCACTCTGCATAATTCTGAAACTTCCTAGAATGAAGTACTCACAGCAGGCAAGATCTCAGAAGCATTGCTAGTGGATCTCAGTTGATCTTACATTCTGAAAGAGATCCAGGCTAATTAAGCTCATACCGCGATAGTTCTCTAAAGCACTGGCAGGGGATCTCTGTGATCTCTCGCAATCTCAGGAACCTTTCCAAGCACTGGAGACTCGAGCAAAGCTTCCAGCTTAAGCTCTAGACAGTAATGGCCTACAACATGCAAAGACTAACGCAAAAGCTTGCACCCTGAGATCTGGCACAAAGTAGCTCCAGTCACAACGTCCCTTTCATAAAAATCTAGAACCACTTAGCTCCTGACTCTTGACTGTATCAGTGAGATCCAGCTACTGGACCTCGCAACAGAGTTGACCTGAGAGGGGTGAATTCTGCGAACAGCAGCAAGGATGGTAGGGGATCTCGTGGTTACCTCGTTCTTCTCGTTCTCCATGAGCTTGTCGACGAGGTGCGAGCCGATGAAGCCAGCTCCGCCGGTGACGAGGATCCTCATGTTGGCCTGCGCAACATCCCCGAGAGTCCGAAAATTAGCGCCAAAGAAGGCAGGAGCAGCGATCGAGCTGCGAGATCCAGCAGCGATCAGATCCCGAGGCGTACCTGGAAGAACTTGGAGAAGCGGAGCGGGGAGGGAGTGGGCGGCGGGCGCGTGGTGGCGCCGTTGCCATTGGCATCCTTCTGCGCCATCGCGTCGAGCACCTGTCCGTCCACACAGATCCAACCAAAACCCGTGAGAAGCCACACAGACCAAGTCCCCGAACCCAAACCAAACCAGACCAAACCAAACCAAACCAAAACCTAAGCGAATTAGCGGGGAAAAGGAAATGGAACTCGCGATCTCTCTCACAGGAGAGAAATCGCGATCGACGGAGGGAGGGAGGGAGGGAGGAAGCGTCGGGGGAGAGGAGAATGAGTGCTCACCAGCGGCGGCGGTGGCGCTGGGGAAGGGGATTGGAGGGCTTAGTTTGGACACGAGGAAGCGGTGCGTTTGAATCGGATTAGACCGTGGCGGACGACGAGGTGGATGCAAAGCCCTGCCCAGATCTGAGCCGTATTTATAAGCGCCCCCTTCCCCCTTCACCGACGGACGGACTGCTACCAACCGGAGCTACTAGTGACCAGATGATTCAGATCTCATCGCGGCGCCACCCGACTCCAACAACACCTCCATGATTAATCCCCTTCGTCCTCGTCCGCCAACCTTTTTCCTTAAAGAAAACAACGACGCCAAGGACGGTGAAAAATTACACTCCGAATAATCAATGCTTAATCCCGTGCGTTCGCGCTTCCGATTGAAGCAAAGTTGCCGCTGCCGCTTGTGGCTCCCCGCGAGATCGATGGGGACAGCTCAGCGCGCCCGGCCCCAGACCCGACCCGATAGCATACTCGTAATTTACAACCCCGATTAGGCCAGGGTTTGGTGGGGGATTTTTCATTAGTGGGCGTTGTTTAGGACTGGGGGTGCTCGCGTCGCTGCCAGGTGGGGCCATTGACTTTACACTTTAGTTGGCGGGTAGGATTGGCAGCGAGCGGTTGATGGTTTCGCGGGCGGACCGACGCCAGTTCGGGCTTCGGGGCCGTGGGCGTGTGGAGTTCGACCCGTTACGACGGGCTCTGTCGGGTTCGAGACCGCCTGGTTGTTGCTTGCGACATACGACGGCTCGAGTGCGTCGTGATCCGTGCGTGCGAGCAGTTGGTTCGGCCCCGACCGGATTAGTGAGCAGCATCATCGGCGAACTGGAAAGTGGAAGGATTACTAGAAGAACATGGGCACCACGTCATGGACATCAAGCCTGCATTATCGTATCGTTGGCGTTCTTATAATCCGATCCAACACGCGATTATATTCCGAGCTACTCCAGCGAAAAGTTTACATCTTTTTAGCGTCACATGGTTAGTGGGTGGTTTACACAATTTTCTTGGGGGATTAGTAGTAGTTTAGTAGTGGCATGAGGTCCTTGCCATTCTCTATAGTAATGTTCTTGCCCACCCCTTGAGTGAGGAAAGGAAAAAGTGAGATGGATTGATGTACCCGTGCTGATATTAAACGATCATCCAAGCTTTTGCCTCATGAGGTTTTGATGGAGGAAGTCCAGGCGCATTCGGCCCAGATCTGATTAAAGCTTTTGCGTTTGTTGCTCACACTCTCGTGTGTTGTAGGAGTATATCCTTCATTCGGCTAGCTCACAGTTACGGCAGCGGCGGCGGCTGCAGTCTCCTCAACGACCTTGGGGTTGACGGACTCCTCAACAACCTTGGTGGCAACAGATTTCTCAGCTTTGATCAGAGACATAAGAAAGTAGTCGGTAAATAAGATGTAGACGAACAAAAGCGAGAAGTTGCATCGGAGACGATCTCTAAAAACTTAATAGCTTTTTTCCGATGCATCATCACAAAGGACATGATTCCAGAGCTCAGCTCTCCTGTACAGCCATGCACGTGGCGGATGGGATGGGATTACCGACAGAAGCAGTAGTGTGAGAACGGCGGGGGGCAATGCACAAGGAGGTAAAGCAGATATGATTTGTTCTAGATGATGACTAGGGTTGTCACTGCAACGACGTGGGGTTGGATCCACGATTGACTCGGTAATAGCCCATGTTCCAACGTCTCAGATCGTAATGTCTGTAATTGAATTATAACTAATTTGTAATTAATTAATCATTTCTGACCAACAAAAACTAAAGCTCACGCATGGCATAGGTCTGAACTCCGCTTGACTCATTCACTACGCGTGCGAGCAACACGATGAGGTGTGGTGAGGCAGGCGGCGGATGAGAAGCACACGAGAGCTTTCTCTCTTCTCTAGCTCCAATAGCATGAGGAAGAAAATCCCTTATAATGAGGTCCAACTCTTTCTCTACTTTCGTGGTGGTACTAAAATTTCTACCATGTTATCATGTTTTCCCACATAGGTGAGCAACACGATGAGGTGTGGTGAGGCAGGCGGCGGATGAGAAGCACACGAGAGCTTTCTCTCTTCTCTAGCTCCAATAGCATGAGGAAGAAAATCCCTTATAATGAGGTCAAACTCTTTCTCTACTTTCGTGGTGGTACTAAAATTTCTACCATGTTATCATGTTTTCCCACATAGGTTCTTAGATTTTTTCTGATTTTTTTAATGGGACCAAATCCCATCCTTATTTCAACAATCAACCACCAGATCTCGAAGTCCCTAGTGTTGTCCTCTGTTCCAAACACTATTTGATATACCAGTATTTCAGCGGAGACCGGTTTGTCGGGACCCGGGGTTAGCGTATGCAAGTACAGTTAAGACATAGTCATATGGAGAGCCGAGAACCGTACCCACTTGTCTAAGCAGACAAGGCCAAGCACAGAACGTTCTCGGAAAGCATCGTACGTGAGGGGCATCCCATCCAGGCCGGATGATCAACTGAGATGGGTCCTCATCGTCCGCACACAAGTCTAATGATATGGGTGGTGAACTCCCATCTTCAAAGACAAGTCGCCTCAACCATACTAACGACTATCTCATAACTCTTACATAGACTTACTCCAGCCCGATCACTTAGTCGGGGTCTAGGGCGAGCTCGATCATACCACAAAGTGTGCACGAGACGGAGTCTCGAACAATCGCATCGCGATGCCCCAAGCTGCGCACATCTAATGGTCACTTGGTGTATGAAAGACCGCCAGCCAGAACACAACTAAGGTCTCGAAAACCCATACAAAGACATGCATGTTATAAACATACACGCAGCACACATGCCTTGTATGAACAGCAGGTACCATTGCAATTCTCTACAAAGTGTACAATTTTATTGATAACTCTTATAGAGTGCACACAGAGATCACATACATGTGATCCAACATTACATTACAAGCGGAAGCAAATTATGTCTGAGTACAGACAAGTTTAACAAATGGCTTAAGAAGCCTTATTTAAACACAAAGCCCTCCACGAGGGAACCAGTCGTCTGACTGGGACTAGACTAGTTGGTCTTCAGTCGTCCAGCTCGATGAAGAAGCCACCTTCGGGGTCAGTGGCATCATCTAAAACATAGATTAAGCAAACGTGAGTACAAAGTCGTACTCAGCAAGACTTACATAGGAGCTATACTACTCATGCACATGTATCAAGGTAAAGGGAGGTGGGGTTCACTTGCAGAAGTGCCAGCTTTGACTTGGCTAATCCTGAACTACGAGTACCAGATTTTGAGGTAAGAAGCGTACACGAGTCCACTACTTTCTCCAACCAATACACCACTATGGTGCCTTCCTCGACTTCCCCACGAGGAAGCACGCCATAGCACTCACACTTATCTTGGTGCGTTTTAGAAGTATCCAGTTCAAGTTATCTAATAATCAAGCTAAGCTTTCCAAGCAGTCCATAACCACGGACGCGGCTATTCGAATAGTTTTGTTAACCTTGCAAGGGTGTACCGCTACACACACATGACCATCATTTACCGCCTTTGATCTCGACACCATTCAAGGGGTGCCAGCGAGGATGCTCACCACAACTGTTACCTCATAGCCGATCTAGTCCGAGAAAGCCGCCTACTTGGGTTGGTTACCACAATCGTGAACCCGGCCGGTTTACCGAAGTGGACCCAAGTGATGTGTGCGTGGTGCATAAGCCGGTCTCGGATGAGCCGTTCTCTCACTTAGCAACCAGGCCACAGACCTACCAGAACTCCGAACTATTGCGACATCTGGACATCGAAAGGGATGAGTTAGTAAGTTGAGAGGGGTCAGTGAGCCCAATGTGTGGTTGTACTCTTCATCTTGGATCACCACACAAGAACTCGTACTAGGGCGGTGTTCAACGAGACAACCCACCGTGTACTCCTACATAGCCTCTCATCGTTCACCTTGTATTAGGGTCGATTCACCAACACTTTTCTACCAACATCAACATGATCATTCCCATCCCGACTCACATCACAGTAACAACATGGTATCATACTAAGCATGCAATAAGCAGTAACATTGCAGGGGCCACATGATATCAAACAACTCCTACATTTACTAGGATTGTGGTTTGCTTACTACTGTGACAAAATGATAGGTCATGCAAAGGAATGGGTTCATCTATGCGGTAGAAACGAATCATGGTGATCATCCTAAACAATGCATAAGCGAGACATGAGAGGGAAGTGGGATTTTATCGACATGATCAAAGGGGGTTTGCTTGCCTTGCTGACGAGGTTCGGGTTCGGGGTCTTCAACGAAGGTTGCAACCTCTTGCTCCGGTTCCACCTCTACCCGACAAACAAAGCACGAAGTAGCAATCAATATGAATGCAATGCTCAAGCACATGAATGAATGTTGAAACTTGAAGTATAAGTTTTGATGTGTGAGGCAATTCCATTTAAGTGGAGTATATTGCATTTGAAATGCAAATTCAAACTCCACATTTGAATTCAACATCAACCAAGTTGTATGTGATATAGTTTGATCATTTTGAATTATCTTCAATTGTATAAGATATGCCTCTGATGTGTGGTTGAATTGTAGCTTAATTCCATGGTCCAAGTAGTAAGATCATTTGATTTGAATTTGAATTAAATTCAAATAAATCAAATGACATATGCTACTGGTACCATTTTAAAATCAACTCAAACAGAGTTGAAAATTGCATATTTGGAAAGATAATTTTCTCCTGATCATTTTTCATATATTATTTGTCCAATTTGGAGTTAATATGAATTTTCTATGAATTTCCAAAGTTTGGGGTATTTTCTGGAATTTCTGGAATTCTTTTAATTCAAATAATCTCTGGAAATTCATTTAAATTGATTTATTGCGCAAGTGCTGACGTCAGGGGGGGGGCTGACATGTGGGGTCACCTTGTTAGTGACTGGGTTAATTAACCCGTGGGTTAAATTAATCCAGTGGCTTAATTAAGCCACTGGGCCCATTGGTCAGTGACCCAGGGGGTCATTAGCTGGGTGTTTAAGGGCTAACCCACCGGCGGCTAACCGTCGGCGACTGGAGCCGCGGAGGCGACTCGCCGGAATGGCCTAGGGGCCACGGGAGACCACGGGGAGGGCACCAAAGGATGCAGCAGCTTCGTCCGCGTCTCCTGGAGGCAACAGGGGGTCACGGGGTGGTCGGGAGCGACGACGGCGACGACTCCGGCGGCAACAGAAAGGCGGCGAGGTCGTAGTCGTCATTGTGGTGCACGGTTGGAGTCGATTCGGGGCTTGTTCGAACGCTAGTACGTGCAGGAGTCAAACGCGTGCACTGGGGGTTCACGACGAGCACTGGAGCGAGGAGGACGACGACCATGGCGGCGAGGTGCTCGGGTTCCCATGGCGGATCCGGCTAGAGGAAGCAAACGAGGGGGAGAAGTGAGGGGTTCCGTCCGTGAGCTCACCCTGAATCTATCTGGAGTGGTGGCTTGCTCGGGGAGGCGCTGGAGTTGCCGGAATTTGAAGTCGATCCACGGCGGCCGGTGATGAAGACGATGAAGTTAGCGAGCTCGGGGAGGCGCTCAGCTCCGATTCCTTTCGCAGGTCGATGAAGACGACGACGACGAACTCCCTGGACACCTTGGCTTGGCTCCTCGACGTCGATGGCCGCGAGTTCTTGAGACGGCGAGCGGCGGCGCTCTCGGGTGGAGGAAGAAAAAGGAGGAGGAAGGAGTCGCGCTGGAGGGGAGGAATGGATCAGGGAGGCTGCGGGGAGTCTCCAGACGCGAGAAGAGGCCACGGGGAGGCCTGGAAGCTCTCGGCGGCGACGTGGCGTCCCCGGCTAGCTCGGTGGCATTCCACCGAGCAGCTTGGAGGCGCGGGAGGGGGAAGAAGACGTCGCTGCCCCTGTGGGCCGGCTGGGCTGGGGTGGGCCGACTTCGCCTGGGCGCCAGTTAAGGATTTTCTGATTTCTTTTCTATTTCTCTTTTCTGACATTTGTTCTGTTTAGCTAAATAAAATAGCTAAACATTTTATTAAATGCTGAAAACTTTTATGTGGCCTCATAATAATAAAGACTAACCACTTATAAAATTTCAACATTTTTAAAATTCAAATAATTTGAATCTTAATTCAAATAGGGTTATTTCTTTAATTCCAAGGCACTGTTTGAATATTTGAAAAATCTATGAGCATGGGATGGGTCCCACATCACTTGATATGTGATCACACTCATTTATAAGACTTTTCAAAAATCTAACATGAATTTTTGGAGAAGATTTTTATCTGGCCTTTTGAATTAATTCATCTGGGGGGTGTTCCTTCTCCCATTTGCTTTTGAAAAAGAATTTCCTTTGATTTCTTTCATGAATGCAAAGTGAAAAAGATCCTAGCACATTACCTAATAGAAGGTTCTGACACGGTTAAGATTGAACATCCACATAGAGCAAAGAGTTACACTTCTTCATAACTAAACAATAGAATTTGCCTTGAATTGACAGTTTGCGTATATAAGTTTCACTCATTATCTTACCGGTATTAGGTTGTCGAAGGCTAACCCCGCGGGTGGAGCATATTAGTCACACTCCTAGGCTTTTCATGAGTTTTCTAGAGACTACCCTATCTCATAAACTATATTCAGTTGTTAGGCTCATATATGTGTTCTTCCAAAGATTGCTTTGTAAGATAACATCTCGCTCATAGAAGCCTCAAAACACATTAAGATAAAATTCAAGCTACCATACAGTTTCTGAGAGAACTACATCTTCAATAAAGTGCGTTAGTAAAGTTACTCTTCTCACTTAGCCACTAGCTTGTTTTTCTAGCTCCTAATCCACAAGATCTCCGATAACATAGGTTGGGTTACCGCCAAGACAACTGATACGTCCCAAACGTATCTATAATTTCTGCTTGCTCCATGCATGTTTTGTATGATATTGCTATGATCTAGATACATTTTCATACACTTTTGATCATATTTGGACTAACTTATTAACTCAGTGCACCACAGTGCCGGTTCCTATTTTCTGTTGTTTTTCTATTTTAGTTTTCCTCCATATTAAAAGTGCTCACAAAATTCGGGAAAAATCAGCGCAGAAGAACCTTCCGGAAACACCTTGGTGGGGCCAGAGGGCCACCACCAGGGGTCCAGGCACCCTGGTGGCGCGCCCTAGGGGGTGGCCGCTCCAGGTGGCCGCCTGGACACCTGGTGGCCCCCCTGTCCGCCCCCCTTCGCCTATTTATTCTCCATGGTGGGATTCTTCCGAAGAAAGAACCCTTTTTCGCGATCTCGCCTCTCTTCCGTCGCCGCCTGATACGTCCCAAACATATCTATAATTTCTGCTTGCTCCATGCATGTTTTGTGTGACTTTGCCATGTTTTGCTTGAACTTTCATACACTTTTGAGCATATTTGGACTAATCTATTAACCCAGTGCACCCAGCTGTCAGTTGTTGTTTTCTGCTGTTTTTGTATTTCAGGTTTTCCCGCCATTAAAAGTGCTCCAAAAAATCCGAAAAAATCAGATAAAAAATCAGCGACCCGGAAGCTTCCGGAATCACCAAGGTAGCGGAGGGGCCCACCACCAGGAGACCAGGTGGGTCCCTGGCGCGGCCCCACCCTAGGCCGCGCCAGGAGGCCTCCTGGCTGCCTGGTGGGTCCCCTCGACACCCCCCTCCGCCTATATTTAGCCCTCGGGGTGGAAACCCCTAATATCGATCTCTTTTTCGCGAACTCGCCTCTGTACCGCCTCCACCGCCGTTTCTAGATCGGGGCTGCCTGGAGAAGCTGCTGATGCCCCACAAACGTAAGGGATCGAGGTAGTCTTCGCGGGTAGGTTAACCCAATTTATTGATTCGACACAAGGGGAGCCAAAGAGTATTTATAAGCTTTGACAGTTGAGTTGTCAATTCAACCGCACCTGAAATATACTTGCTTGCAACAGCAAAAGTAAATAGCAAAAAGTAACAACTAATGACCAGCAGGATTGAAAACACTGTAGGCTAGGGAGATGGATGGTTGGGCGCTGCATGGATGAGAGTAAACATATAATAGATTCTAAAACGGGGCAAGGCACACAGAAAAGCAATGATCATCTAGGCAAATATCAAACAATAGGCATGTATCCCATAGGTAGTTGTGCGTGCTTGCAATAAGAACTTGCACAACATCTTTTGTCCTACCATCCCGCTACGAACGGGGCCAAAATGAACTTATGGAGATTAAGGTGCTCCTGCCAAAGAGCACCGGAACAAAGCAATAAACTCAATGGATACATGGAATCCTCAAATTATGGACCATCCTCTTTGGTGTCCCAAGCTGTCACCTTTGGGATCGCCGGTTCCGGACCATAATAGGTGCATACAACTCATAGATAAGATCTAGAACACAAATATATTCATGAAAACACATAGGGTTCAGATCTGAAAACATGGCACTCGGGCCCAAAGTGACAAGCATTAAGAACAACAAGTTGTAGCAAAGAAGATAAACACCAATCTAGATGATAGGCAACATGCCCCCAACAATCTGACAAACTATTACATGATTAAACTCATCCAATCCCTACCATCCCCTTTGCCTACAGCAGGGAATTACTCACACATATGAAGAGAAGTCATTGAGGATGGATGGAGTGGCAATGGTGATGACGATGGCGACGATCTCCCCTCTCCGGAGGCCAAATCAGCCTCCAGATTAGCCCTCCCGAAGAAGAACAGAGGGTGGCGGCGGCTCCGCGATGGAAACTGGGAAAACGACTTCTGTTTTGGGGTTTTCCCGTCACGGGGATAAATAGGAGCATCGGTAGGGCACCAGAGGAGGGGGGAGCAGCCCAGGCGGCCTGAGGGCACGGCCCCACCCCTGGCCGCGCCAGGGGGCCGCCTGGGGCCCCCAGAGCTCCCCTCTGGTCCCACTTCTGGCATTTGGCTCCTTCGGGTGCGTGGATTTTCTGGTATTTTTCTGGGACGTCTAAAAATCCATTTTCCTGCGCACAAATAAACCATACAGGAAGCTCTGCTGACAACAGCGTTAGTCCGGGTTAGTTTCGTCCAAATCATGCAAGAATGAGGGCAAAACAATAGCAAAAGTTTTTGGAAAAGTAGATACGTTTGAGACGTATCAACTCCCCCAAGCTTAGCATATTGCTTGTCCTCAAGCAATTCAGTTCAACGAACTGGACGCGACAAAGAAAACTTTGACAAACTATTTTGCTTCATTAGATGTATATAAGCATGTACTACGAAAAGAGTTTAGCAGGTATTGAAACAATGCTATAAAGACAATGCACGAAGCAATTCTCTTTCATGTAATCAGTCACAAACAACTAAAAGTAAATAATAAGCTACTGAAAATCAAGACAGGATCACAATGCACATAGCTTGAACATACTTGAGTGGCATTTCGCTAGCCTCCATGAGTGAAGCAAAACATAAATGCAGAAACTCCTCCGGAGTTTAAAGGGTGACTAGAACTCAATATTTCAGACTAGCAATAACACAAGCATGCAGAAGACAATGTAATACTTTGGGACAATGCATGTTACACTAAGAATGGCAATTATGCTCTCATAGTTGGTGCTTTGAAGAAAGAAGGGGAGACTCTCGAACCGTGGCTTTTGATGGCAAGGTTGAAAACCCGTGAAAGGAAGCAAAGACTAAACATGTGCCAGAGCTCTTGGTTTTGAAAACAGAGATAAAATATTTTTGAGAGGTGCAACTTTCCAGTCAACGGTGAATGGTAAAGGTCTCTCAATATCTCCCATGCCAACCATATATAATGCCTTTTGCTTACACATATTCCCTTATCCATGAATCCTTCGATGGTCTACGGAACCTTTTATTTTGCCTCAAGGATGGAAGGAGGGTATCGTTCCACCTATCATAAGCAGCATTTGGTCCATTTCACTCCATCATCGTGTATGGGGGAGGTGTAACTCTCATATATTTTTTCTTTTTCTGTTTTGACTAGTTAAAACTTCCGTCAAAATATTTTTGGCATGAAAGATACTGTTTTCCCCTCACCGCACCATGAGCTTGTACGGTTACAAAAGGGAAACTTTTGAATAAATTTCGAGATGGCACAAGAAAGTCTAAGTTAGGAGTGGCCGGTAAATACCACATATAGGTAGGTATGGTGGACTCAAATGGAACAACTGGGTTTGAAAAGGAGTTTCGAAGCACAAGAAGAATTCCGCTTAGTGCGAGCGAAGGCTAGCAAAAGACTGGGAAGCGACCAACTAGAGAGCAATAACTGTCATAATCATGCAGAGCGACAAAGTAACATTGAATCGGGCATGAAAGTGATATAACTATTCTGAAACAAAAAGATCATCAAGGCAAAAATAGACTTTTTAGTCATAAGCATGTGTGAACATGTGCCAAGTCAATCAAAAAATTCTCCGAAGGGAAATACCACTTCAGTATGCCACACCATGAACAATGCAATGCATGTAAATCATTTCAACAACACATTATGTACTCTAGCTATTTGAGACTAGCCACAAGGAAAGCATGGACACTGGAAAAGCATTGTAAACATAGCACTATGTCGCTACAAGCTGGTCTCTAGATCATAAGTACAGGCATATGTACAAAAGTAGAAAAAAGAAGAGTTCATACCGGTTTTTCTTGTTGCTTCCCTTCCGTCGATCTTCGTCATTACTGCCTTGTCACTTGCGTGATCGAACGTAGGAAATATAATCAAATGCCATCACGAACTCAAGCTGGATTCTGAAAACAAAGCAAACTAAAGAGAGAAAGGAAATCTTTTTGGGTTTTTCAAAGGTTAAAAGAAAGCAAAAGAAAAGAGGAAATCTTTTTGTTGTTTTTGCAAAGAAAGAAAGAAGGAAAAACAGGCAAAAGCTTCAAAAAGACCAAAGCGAATAAGATGGATAATACAATGGAAAAGTGAGAAGGGCACGTACTCCCCCAAGCTTAGGCTTTCGACCTAAGTTGGTAGTAGCTAATGTCCCCAGGAGCCTCCTGCTCCAGGGTAGTACGGGTGAGTCCAAGGGTCGTATGAGGCTTCCGGTGCGTACACCGAAGTCCTCGGATCCTCCCACGCAGAAGGATCCGCGCTCCAAGAAGAGGAAGACCCTTCACCAAACTGGGTGACGGTCTCTCCCTGGAAAGGTGGGGACTCACCATGCTCCTCCTCGTCGGGCACAACCCCCTCCATGGGGTTATGAAACTGACGCTGGACCACGAACTCATCGAACTGGGTAGTGTCAAAAGACCATCTGTTCCTGCGAGAAAAATCAAACAAAAGAGGTGCAGGTAGACGGATCTTGGGTTCCGTGGTAGCTCCGAAGCGCAAGATATAATCAAGGTTACCAAACTCGGAAGTCATGGTAACAAACTTATGCCTTTTCATAGCAGCAAGGTCAAAACTTAAATAAGTAAAAGGCTTATCATCGGGGCGTGGGGTGCTATAATAGACTCTAGGATAAGTGTGGCGTAAACGCCACCAAATAAGTCTCCCTTGTTACCGTTCATAGCAAGGCGTCGAGCAATTAAGGCACCCACATTATAATCAAACCTCCCTGAAAGGGCGGTTGCCAGGATAGCAATATCCGGCGCAGATATGTTGCTCGTGTTGTCACGAGCTAACACCCCTCTAGCAATATAATACGCAAAATACCTAAGGTGTGGAAATAAAATGCTGGAGGTGAGTTTTTGATACTGAGTAACACGACACGTTGCGAGCCGCGTTAAACCTGCATTAGCACAAAGATTATAAAACTCCTCCCTGATTCCTGCAGCTTCAAGGAATTCATCGCACGGGAAAGTCATTGCACGTGCTTGATTTGTGTCCTCCAACAACTCCAAGGGCACATGATCTTCGTTGTAGCTCACCCTAGCAGTCGAGGGTGAAGCTGCAGCTCTCGTAACTCGATCGGAGCGCTCGGGCCTCTTCTTCCCAAGCCACCCCTTTGCTCTTCCTAGCAAGCTCATTTCTGAAATTTTTGACAATTTACAAAAACAAGGATTTAAAGAAAATGAGTTAAGGCAAACTACTCAACTCACTTCCCTAGGACATAAACTTGCATCAAAACTTGGAAAATAAAATTCTACACATGCATGCAAGCTCATATAAACAACACCAAGAGCTACTAAATACTCACAAATGAAGCCACCAATCAAAAATCTAATTGGAGGGGTGAAGGAGTTACATACCAGGGAGTATTTGCTCAAAATTTCAGCTCGAATGGTGGGCTGTAGAGAGAGATCGAAAATCGCCTCCAAGAACAGCAAGAATGCATGAACTGGAGCAGAACTCGTGTTTTTGGAGAGAGAGGAAGGAGGAGGAGGAAGACATACCTGGCTGGCTGCCCTGGGCCCCCCAGGCGCCCTGTGGGTCACTCCCGACATGGAAATTTTAATTTTAATTTTTCTGGAATTTTTCTGAAAACTTCACTGTTGAAAATTTCTCGGAGTTCAAAAAGCTGCAAAACTTTCTGAAAACTTAAAGCGGTGATTAGTATTGTGAAGCTTCAAAAACATAAAAACTTTGGTAAAGAAAAGAGAAAGAAATCTAAAGCAAATGAAAACATAACAAGCTTAACTTTTTACCTATATAAAACAAGCTTACTAGCAAGGTTGATCAAGTCTTACCAACAAACCGGCGATATATAGAACAAAAAGTTTCCCCTCTTATGAAGTGATGTTGGGACCCGGGGTTAGCGTATGCAAGTCCCGCTAAGACATAGTCATATGGAGAGCCGAGAACCGTACCCACTTGTCTAAGCAGACAAGGACAAGCACAGAACATTCTCGGAAAGCATCGTACGTGAGGGGCATCCCATCCAGGCCGGATGATCAACTGAGATGGGTCCTCATCGTCCGCACACAAGTCTAATGATATGGGTGATGAACTCCCATATTCAAAGACAAGTCGCCTCAACCATACTATCGACTATCTCATAACTCTTACATAGACTTACTCCAGCCCGATCACTTAGTCGGGGTCTAGGGCTGGCTCGATCATACATCAAAGTGTGCACGAGACAGAGTCTCGAACAATCGCATCGCGATGCCCCAAGCTGCGCACATCTAAGGGTCACTTGGTGTATAAAAGACCGCCAGCCAGATCAAAACTAAGGTCTCGAAAACCCATACAAAGACATGCATGTTATAAACATACACGCAGCACACATGCCTTGTATGAACAACAGGTATCATTGCAATTCTCTACAAAGTATACATTTTATTGATAACTCTCACAGAGTGCACACAGAGATCACAAGTATGTGATCCAACATTACAACAGACAAGCGGAAGCAAAGTAGGTCTGAGTATAGACAAGTTTAACAAATGGCATAAGAAGCCTTATTTAAACACAAGCCCTCCACGAGGGAACCAGTCGTCTGACTGGGACTAGACTAGCTTGATCTTCAGTCGTCGAGCTCGATGAAGAAGCCACCTTCGGGGTCAGTGCGTTCATCTAAAACATAGAATAAGCAAACGTGAGTACAAAGTCGTACTCAGCAAGACATACATAGGAGCTATACTACTCATGCACATATATCAAGGTAAAGGGAGGTGGGGTTCAAAAGCAGAAGTGCCAGCTTTGACTTGGCTAGTCCTGAACTACGAGTACCAGACTTGAGGTAAGAAGCGTACACGAGTCCACTACTTTCTCCAATCAATTACACCACTATGGTGCCTTCCTCGACTTCCCCATGAGAAAGCACGCCATAGCACTCACACTTATCTTGGTGTATTTTAGAAGTATCCAGTTCAAGTTGTCTAATAATCAAGCTAAGCTTTGCAAGCAGTCCTTAACCGCGGACGCGGCTATTTGAATAGTTTTGTTAACCCTGCAGGGGTGTACCGCTACACACATGTGTCATCAGTTACAGCCTTTTGCGTGTCACCGTTCAAGAGATGACAGCGAGGATGCCACCACAACCGTTACCTCATAGCCGATCTAGTCCAAGAAAGCCGCCTACCTGGGTGGGCTACCACTATCGTGAACCCGGCCGGTTTACCGAAGTGGACCTAGATGATGTGTGCGTGGTGCATAAGCCAGTCTCGGCTGAGCCGTTCTCTCACTTAGCAGCCAGGCCACAAACCTACCAGAACTCCGAACTACTGCGACATCTGGACATCGAAAGGGATGAGTTAATAGGTTGAGAGGGGTCAGTGAGCCCAATGTGTGGTTGTACTCTTCATCTTCGATCACCACACAAGAACTCGGACTTAGGGCGGTGTTCAACGAGACAACCCACTGTGTACTCCTACACATCCTCTCATCGTTCACCTTGTATTAGGGTAGATTCACCAACACATTCCCACCATCATCATGATTGCTACCATCCCGACTCACATAACAGCATCAACATGGTATCACTCTAAGCATGCAATAAGCAGTAACAATTGCAGGGGCCACATGATATCAATCAACTCCTACATTTGCTAGGATTGTGGTTTGCTTACTACTGTGACAAATGATAGGTCATGCAAAGGAATGGGTTCATCTATGCAGTAGAAACATAGCATGGTAATCATCCTATACAATGCATAAGCGAGACATGAGAGGGAAGTGGGATTTTATCGACATGATCAATGGGGGTTTGCTTGCCTTGCTGACGAGGTTTCGATAACGGTGTCTTCAACGAAGGGGGTGGCCTCCGATTCCGGTTGCACGTCTATCAGCAACATGACAATCATAGGATCAACATAAAGTACAATGCACAATCACATGAATAAGATTGTAATGGTGATGTTCATGGTTGCATTGTGTGGACAATTCTATTTAAAAGGGGTATATTGCATTTCAAATGCAAATTCAAACTCCATTTGATTTATCGATGAATTTCAAATGCATTTGAATGCATGAAAGTTCATTTGATAAGGGTTGATCATGATGTGATGTTGTAAAGGTGAGGTAAAGTCTCTGATGTGTGGATGAATCCATCTAAAATAAATGTGTTGCAAAGTCATTTGCAAATTCACTCCAAATTTGAATTTGAAAAGGATCCATATGCATGTTTGCTACTGTTCACCCATTTAAAAATGGTCAAACATAGAAACAAGTTGCATATTCATAATCCTTGTATTTTTCTGATAATTTTAGACATATTATTTGTCCAATTTGGAGGTAATATGAATTTTCTATGATTTATTGAAGTTTAAGCTATTTTCTGGAATTTGTCTGATTAAATTAAATCGATTAAACAGAGTTATTGCGTCAGCCTGACGGCAGGGTGACGTCAGGGGGTAGCTGACATGTGGGTCCGGGCTGTCAGTGCCTCTGGTTAATTAATCCAGTGGATTAATTTAAACTGGGGGTTATTACGGGCTGGGTCCCACCTGTCAGCGGCTGTGGATGGGATTAAGGGCTGATTAGCCCCTAAGCTAAACCAACCCGGCTGGCGGCTAGCCGCCGGTGCCACTGGGCACGGCGGAGCCCCGCCTGAGTTGGTGTTTCGGCCTCTGCTGGGCACGGGAACACCACAGGGGTGTGCCTCGTGCACACCCTCATCACCAGAGCCACACGGGCGTCACCTGCGAGCTCGCACGCGACGACGGCGACCTCCTCGGCGGTGGCCGGGCTCGGTCTCAGGCGAAAACAGCAACGGGGCCACGAGAAAGACCACGGGTTAGGGAAAAAGAAAGAGGGGCTCACCCCGGTGCTAGCAGAGAAGACGACGAGGGCGGGAAGGCTGCGGCGGCGAAGGAATTCCTCGCCGGAGTCCTGTGCAACCGGCGGCGAAGGCGAAGACTAGGTCGGCGGCTCCGGGGGCTCCTTTGCTCAACCGAGAGCACGGGAAGACGAGGAGGACGGCGGGCTTCCTTCTGGACAGGTCGACGCGTCGTCTCGTCGACGTTGGCCATGGTTGGGCGCAGCGGCGTGCTCCGGCGGCTCTCGGGCTACGCGAGATTCGCGAGAGGGAGAGGGGGAGAGCATCCAGGAGCTAGGGGGAATGGTGCGGAGTGGTCTGGGCGTCTCCGTGGCGAAGCGACAGGGCTCGGGGAGGCCTAGACGCGCCTCGGTGGCGTGCACGGCGGTGAGCTCGCCACCGAGCTGCTTGCCGCCGTGGGAGAAGACGACAAGAGCGCCGGCGGGCTTGGGCTGCGGTACAGGTGAGTTGGGCCCGATGCCCAGGTAGGTGGGCTCACTTTCCTTTTCTATTTTCTCTTCTGTTTTTCTTTTCTGCAATTTGTTTTACCTTGCTAAAAAAATAGCAAAGTATTTTTATAAATGCTCCAAATTTTTATGTGGACTTGAGATGCATATAGCTAGCCACTTATAATGTTTAGGCATTTTTAAAATTCAAATAATTTGAACTTTAATTCAAATAGGGGTTTAAATTTAAATCCATGCTCCTGTTTGAATATTTGAAAAATCCATGAGCATGGGATTGCTACCACATCACTTTATATGTTATCCCACTCATTTATGGGAGTTTTCAAAATTACAAAAGGAATTTTTGGAGCAACTTTTTATCTGGCCATTTGAATTAATTCAACCGGGGGGGTGTTCTTTCCCATTTTGATTTCTTTTGAAATTTTTATCATGAATGCAAAGGAGCACTTGATCCTAGCACAGATCTAACTTGGGGTTTTGACAACTCGCCCCCACTCAAAAGAATCTCGTCCCGAGATTCAGAAGTCTGCGGGAGGAAGGAGGGGTACTCAACACGGAGACAGACTCCTCTTTCCCACGTGGCTTCTTCCTCGGAGTGGTGTGACCACTGAACTTTCAGAAACTTAATCTTCTGACGACGAGTGACACGCTCTGTGGAATCAAGAATACGAACGGGGTATTCTCGATAAGAAAGGTCATCTTGGAGATCAAGCATTCCATGGTCGACTTCGCGGATGGGGTCCTTGAAGCAACGCCTGAGTTGGGACACATGGAATGCATCATGTACTCGGGAAAGGTGCGGGGGTAGTTCAAGTTGGTAGGCAACTTGTCCACGTTTAGCAAGAATGTGGAAAGGTCCGATGTAACGTGGGGCCAACTTGCCTTTGATACCGAAACGTTGGGTTCCCTTCAGAGGAGTAACCCGAAGGTAAGCCTTCTCATCCAGATTGTAGATCTCTTGCCTATGATGACGATCATAGTAGCTTTTCTGATGAGACTGGGCTGCTTTCAATTGATCACGAACAATGCGAACTTTCTCTTCTGCTTCCTTGATCATATACGGTCCAAAGAATTGTCTCTCACCGTTTTCTGACTAGTTTAAAGGTGTTCGACATCGTCGTCCATAAAGGAGTTCAAAAGGAGCCATGTTCAGACTAGATTGAAAACTATTGTTATAAGCAAATTCAGCGAATGGCAGAGATTTCTCCCAATTCTTTCCGAATGAGATAACACAAGCTCTGAGCATGTCTTCAAGAATTTGGTTAACCTTTTCGACTTGACCGCTAGACTGAGGATGGAAAGCTGTACTAAAGGAGAGATGAGTTCCCATAGAATTCTGAAAGCTTCCCCAAAATCTAGAGGTGAAAAGGCTACCACGATCAGAATTGATTTCCAAAGGAACACCGTGAAGGAATACAATTCTAGAGACGTACAAGTCCGCTAACTGGATAGCAGTTATAGACTCGCGAACTGGAAGGAAGTGAGCAACTTTGAAAAGCCTAACTATGACAACGAAGATGGCATCGTTTCCTTTCTGGGTTTTTGGAAAGCCGGTGATGAAGTCCATACCGACTTTGTCCCATTTCCACTCTGGAATAGGCAAAGGTTGAAGTGTACCAGCAGGTCTTTGGTGTTCTGCCTTAATGCGACGACAAACATCACATTCGGCAACAAATTGAGCAATGTCTCTCTTCATTCTAGTCCACCAAAATCTATGGCGTAGATCTCGGTACATTTTTGTGCTACCGGGATGAATCGAGAGGGCTGTGTCATGGGCTTCCTTGAGGATGAGTTGCCTTAGTTCCCTATTCTTAGGTACTACCAAACGATTTCCAAAGAATACCGTTCCCTTTCTATCTGTGGAGAAACATTTAGCAACTCCGCTAGCAATGTTCTCCTTGATCCGGCGAACACCTCGTGCACGCATTTGGGCAACTATGATTTGATCCTCAAGAGTTGGTTTCGCCACCAAGGTAGAAAGATAGCCATGAGGAACAATCTCAAGATTGAGTTTGCAAAATTCCTCATGAAGAACTGGTTGATACTGTTGTAACATGAGGTTGTTACAATACGACTTACGACTTAGTGCATCAGCCATGACATTGGCTTTGCCTGGGGTGTAAGAAATTCCTACGTCGTAATCTTTTATCAACTCAATCCAGTGTCTTTGCCTGAGATTAAGATCTGGCTGGGTGAAAATGTATTTGAGGCTTTGGTGGTCGGAATAGATCTCACAACGATTAGCAAGGAGGTAATGTCGCCAAGTTGTTAGGGCATGAACTACGGCAGCGAGTTCAAGGTCATGGGTAGGATAGTTCTCTTCATGTGGCCGCAACTGGCGTGAAGCATAAGCTACCACATGTCGATCTTGCAGAAGTATGCATCCTAACCCTTGACGTGATGCATCACAATAGATCTCGAAATCCTTTTTGGTGTCTGGAGGCGCAAGTACGGGTGCAGAAGTCAATCTTCTTTTTAGCTCGTGAAAGCTTTCCTCGCACTTGGGAGTCCATAGGAATTTCTTATATTTCTTGAGGAGTTCAGTTAGAGGCTTTGCAACTTTAGAAAAGTTCTCGACGAAGCGGCGGCAATAGCTGGCTAGGCCAAGAAAAATCCTAACTTGCTTAACCGATTCAGGTGGAGTCCAGTCAAGGACGGCCTGAACTCTCTCGGGATTCACAGCAATGCCTTTTTCAGAAATCACGTGACCTAAGTAGGTCACTTCTGGTAGCCAAAATTCACACTTGGAGAATTTAGCATACAGGTGATGTTCTCTAAGTTTCATCAATACCAGCCTTAGGTGTTCGGCATGTTCTTCTTCGTTCTTCGAGTAGATGAGAATGTCATCGAGATAAACCACAACAAATTTATCTAAGTACTCCATGAATACCAAATTCATCATGCGTGAGAAAGTGGCGGGGGCATTGGTTAAACCAAAGGACATGACGGTGTACTCGTAAAGACCATAACGAGTAGTAAAAGCCGTTTTGGGAATGTCCTCGTTTCAGATTTTGATTTGATGATAACCTAATCTCAAATCCATCTTGGAGAAGACAGAGGATCCTGCAAGTTGATCATAAAGATCATTGATCCTGGGCAGTGGTTACTTGTTCTTTATCGTCGCTAGATTTAGCGGGCGATAGTCTACGCACATCCTTTCTGTTCCATCTTTCTTCGTTACGAACAGAACAGGGCAAACCCATGGCGATGAGCTAGGGCGGATGAAGCCTTTTTCCAACAAAGCTTCCAGTTGGGTTTTAAACTCAGCTAACTCACGTGGGGCCATTTTGTATGGGCGTCTGGAAATTGGTGCGGTTCCTGGCATAAGATCTACTATGAACTCTACACATCTGTCGGGTGGCTAGGTTTAAGGAGTTTGGTTACTGGATGGTTTTCCTGAGGATGACCATGGCTTACTAGGGGATACAACAGATATGTCAGAGTAACAAAGCAACCCAACACGATGGTTAGTGTGGTTCTTCTGGCTAGAAGACATCTAAAGTGGGAGGAAGAACTACAAAAGAAACACTATAGGTTTCTAGAAGAAAACCTACATCAAACTCTATGGAACTGTCGGGAATGCCACCTAGAAAAACTTCTGGCATGACATCCGAAATAGAGGGAAAGTTTTTGCAAACGCATCAGATTATGAAGAAACCTGGAATGACTCGGACAACATAACGGCTGTAATTGCAAGAAAACAATTTTCTTTCAATGTAGATACAACACTTACATAATACGATGTAAGAAATCAGCATTACAACAATGCTAGGAAACCGGACACAACTTTCCTAAGGCTACAAGGAAGCAAACAACGAGATGTTCTAATCAGACAGAGGTGAGCCTAGTCCTATCTTCCCGTAGAATAAGATGAGGGTGACTCAGAACTTAGAACGAAGGGGGTAAGGAGAAAAAAGAAGCCTTACGTTGTTCCCTTATATACCGAGAGTAACTATATAACTATAGCAAGCTAGACTCGACTTCGGCCAAGGCTGCTAGTCCTACAGTCAGTCCTGCTCTGATACTAAGTCTGTCGGGACCCGGGGTTAGCGTATGCAAGTCCCGCTACGACATAGTCATATGGAGAGCCGAGAACCGTACCCACTTGTCTAAGCAGACAAGGACAAGCACAGAACATTCTCGGAAAGCATCGTACGTGAGGGGCATCCCATCCAGGTCGGATGATCAACTGAGATGGGTCCTCATCGTCCGCACACAAGTCTAATGATATGGGTGATGAACTCCCATATTCAAAGACAAGTCGCCTCAACCATACTATCGACTATCTCATAACTCTTACATAGACTTACTCCAGCCCGATAACTTAGTCGGGGTCTAGGGTGGGCTCGATCATACATCAAAGTGTGCACGAGACAGAGTCTCGAACAATCGCATCGCGATGCCCCAAGCTGCCACATCTAAGGGTCACTTGGTGTCTAAAAGACCGCCAGCCAGATCACAACTAAGGTCTCGAAAACCCATACAAAGACATGCATGTTATAAACATACACGCAGCACACATGCCTTGTATGAACAGCAGGTATCATTGCAATTCTCTACAAAGTATACATTTTATTGATAACTCTCACAGAGTGCACACAGAGATCACAAGTATGTGATCCAACATTACAATAGACAAGCGGAAGCAAAGTAGGTCTGAGTACAGACAAGTTTAACAAATGGCTTAAGAAGCCTTATTTAAACACAAGCCCTCCACGAGGGAACCAGTCGTCTGACTGGGACTAGACTAGCTTGATCTTCAGTCGTCGAGCTCGATGAAGAAGCCACCTTCGGGGTCAGTGGTGTCAGAACCCCAACTAGGGTAAGTGCTAGGTTTGTTTGTGCCCTTTGCATCATGCAAAAATTCGAAAGAAATTGAAAAATGGGGAAGCAGAAAGCCCTGAGAAATTATTTGAAATGGCCAGATGAAAATCTTTTTCCAAAAATCATTTGAATGTTCGGAAAATTCCTATAAATGATGCTGATCATTTTAAAAGTGGTTTGGGTATTTTCCCATGCCCGTGGAATATTCAACAATTCAAAAGGTGCCCTGGAAATTAAATTTGACCCTATTTGAATTGAAATTCAGATTATATTGAATTTCAAAAATGTCCAAATGCTATATGTGGCTAGCTACTGGTCACCTAGTATTTATAAAAGTATTTGGGCATTTTTATGAAATGTTTTGGTATTTTTACGAGGGCAAAACAAAAGGCAGAAAAACAAAACAGAGAAGAAAAAGAAAAAGGGAAGAAACCCTGGCTTTCAGCCCAACTCATCCCCCCCCAGCCCACCAGATGGCCCAGCCCACCTCCACCCGCTTGTCTTCTTCCTCACCGACGGGCAAGCAGCTCGGTGGCGGCCTGGGAGCGCGCCGTCGCCACCTCGACGTCCAGAGACGTCTAGAGCCCCCCTGTGCACGCCACCGCAACGCCAGAACCCCCCTCTTCTTTTCCCCTCTGCTCGCGGTCCCTCCCCGCGCCTCTGCGTCGTCTTCCCCGCACACACCCGTGAGCACGCCGGAGCGCCCCCGAGCAATCACGCGGCCACCGGCCTCCTTCCTCTTTGCGGTGGTGTCCGGAAGGCCAAGCTACGCCGTCTTCGTCGTTTCCCTCAACTAATTTAGCCTGAGGTAGCCTGAGCCGACGCCAGCTTCCTCGGGATCTCACCGGAGCCGGAGAAGGACGCCGCAGAATTCATCGCCTCTACGCACTCCCGGACGCCGTCGTCACCGTCTTGAGCTTCTGGGTGAGCTCCTCTTCCTCCCCAACCCTCCCGCGCTTCCTTCCGTGGCCTGGAGCACCGAGTTCGTCGGAGCCAGCAGCCGGCCGCCGCGCCTTTTGTCCCCGCCGTCGCCACAACCCCCCTGAAGACCCCCGATTAGCACAGATGGATGCGGGGGCACGTGGGGATCGATTTGGCGCCTCCCCCGTGCTCTCCCGTGACCATTTGGTCACCCCGGCATCGTCTCCGCCGTGCCGGAGCTCGCCGGCGGCGAGAGGCCCACGTGGCCAGTTGGTTAGGGGGTAACCCCCTGTTAATGACCCCTAGGGCCACTGACAGTGGTAGCCCACTGGTCAGCCCCCCCCCCTGACGTCACCCCCACGCCATGCTGACGCAGTAAATGGAAAAACATTTAAAATAATTACAGAAAAGGCTGAAAATTGAATAAACTTCCAAAAATCATAGAAAATTCATATTAACTCCAAATTAAACATATAATATATGAAAATTTATCAGAAAAATACAAGGATTAAGAATATGCAATTTGTTTTTATGGTTGACCATTTTAAAATGGGGGAACAGAAGCAAATGTGTATATGACTTAATTTGAAATTGAATTTGGAGTTTGAAATTGCATTTCAAATGCAATATACTTCAATTAAATTGAATATGCTACAAACCAGTACCATTCACATCATGGACAACCTTATCACGTGTATGTGCATTTTACTTTCGGAGTTGTCCTCCCTTGTTGATGATTGTTTCCGGTACCAGCTTTTCCGAGACGGTGATCACCCCGAAGAAGAAGACCACCGTTAAGACCCGTGTATCGTCAGCAAGGCAAGCAAACCCCCATTGATCATGTCTATAAAATCCTACTTCCCTCTCAGTCTCGCTTATGCATATTTAGGAGATCATCGAGACACGTTCTTTCGCATAGTTGAACCCATTCCGATGCATGACCTATCATTTTGCCACCGTATTAAGCAAACCACAATCCTAGCAGATTTAGGAGTTGATTGATGAGCATGTGGCCCCTGCAACTGTTAATGCTTTTGATGCTTAGTGATACAATGAGGATGTTATGTTTGTGAGTCGGGATGGAATGAACACAGTGATACTGATGATAAACGTGTTGGTGAATCCACCCTAAACAAAGGTGAACGATGAGAGGCTGTGTAGGAGTACACAGTGGGTTGTCTCGTTGAACACTGCCCTAGGCCCCGAGTTCCTGTTTTGTGATCCAAGACAAAGAGTATGACCACATGTAGGGTTTATGGGAGCCCCGTTTGGCCTTTTTACGTACCCGATCCAGTCCAGGAGTCACACTAGATTTGGGCTTTCCATTTGATTTATGTATAGATATGTGGGTGGACCTGTGAGGCAGTGAAACCATCTGTCAAAGGTGGCATCTCGGTCCCTCACATTATCTGAGTCCGTTTCGTGGAACCGGCCGGACTCTCGAGCGGTGACAAACTCAGGTAGTCGACTCCTGGATTAGAGAAGGTGATGTGAGGGTAGTGCCTTGGTTTCATCCACGTCCGACACCCGCTTGAAGGGTGACAAGAACGAGGCGATAAGTGATGACACGCGTGTGAAGATGTACACCCCTGCAGGGTTAATGAACTATTCGAATAGCCGTGTCCGCGGTTATGGACTACTTGGAAACCTCTACTTGATCATAGACAACTTGAATGGATACTTATAAAACTCGCAAGATAAGTGTGAGTGCTATGGCGTGCTTTCTCGTGGGGAAGTCGAGGAAGGCACCATAGTGGTGTATTGGTTGGAGATGTAGTGGACTCGTGTACGCTTCTTACGTCAAAGTCTGGTACTCGTAGTACAGGATTAGCCAAGTCAAAGCTGGCACTTCTGCATGTTGAACCCCACCTCCTTTACCTTGATACTTGAGCATGAGTAGTATAGTTCTGATGTAAGTCTTGCTGAGTACGACTTTGTACTCACGTTTGCTTATTCTATGTTTTAGATGAGAACCCGGATCCCGATGGAGTCACCTTCGTGAAGCTCGACGTTGACTAAGTTAGCATAGTCCCAGACAGCAGTCTGGTCCCTCGTGGAAGGGCATGTTTGTTGTACAAGGCTTCTCTAAGCCATTTGTTAAACTTGTCTGTACTCAGACCTAATTTGCTTCCGTTGTATGATGTAATGTTGATCACAGACATGTGATCTTTGTATGCTCTATGTGTATATCTATAAAGAGTACTTTGTAGAGTTATGTGATGATACCTGCTGTTCATACTAGGCATGTGTGCTGCGTGTATGTTTATAACATGCATGTCTTAGTATGGGTTTTCGAGACCTTAGTTGTGATCTAGCTGGCGATCTTTTATACACCAAGTGGCCCTTAGATGTGCGGAGCTTGGGGCATCGCGATGAGATTGTTCGTGACTCTGTCACGTGCACACTTTGTTGTATGATCGAGCCCGCCCTAGACCCCGACTAAGTGATCGGGCTGGAGTAAGTATATGTAAGAGTTAGGATTCAATCGATAACATGGTTGAGGCGACTTGTCTATGAGTATGGGATTCACCACCCATAAGCATTCAGACTTGTGAGCGGACGATGAGGACCCATCTCAGTTGATCATCCGGCCTGAATGGGATGCCCCTCACGTTCGATGCTTACCGAGAACGTTCTGTGCTTGGCCTTGTCTGCTTAGAAAAGTGGGTACGGTTCTCGGCTCTCCATGTGATTGCATCGTGACTGGAATTACATACGCTAACCCCGAGTCCCGACAGACTTGGTATCAGATCAGGACTGTCTGTAGGCTTATCAAACCCTTGGTCGAAGTCGAGTCTAGCATTCTATAGTTATATAGTTACTCTGGGTATAAGGGAACAACGTAAGTCTTCTTTTTTTCTCCTTACCCTCATCGATCTGAGTTCTGAGTCACCCTTACCTTTTCTACGGGATGATAGGACTAGGCTCATCTATGTCTTACTAGAACATCTCGCTGAGTGCTTCCTTGTAGCCGTAGGACAGTTGTGGTCGTCCAGACTCATCGTTCTGTTGAGTTCCTTGAGGAAGTTCTGTCCAAATTCCTCGAGGTTGTCTTGTTTTTCATCCCGGTGTAGCCGTTATGCTGCCGGATTTATTCCGAGTTTCTATGAATCTTTGCCTTCGCATTACAATCTTTTCCGCCTTCATCATGTCTTGTTATCCTTGAATCCATCATTCAACCTGTTCTGATTGTTGATTTTTATCACACAGGATGTCAGGTGGAACTCGTAGTGCTGTTCGTCGGAATCGAGACCGTGTTCGGAATCGAAATGATGACGAACCTCTACCATCGCCTTCTGCGGCGGAAATCATGATGGAAGCTGAGAAGAATCAACGTGATCAAACACGCCTTCTGGAGCTCATCGAGCAGAATACCTCATGTCATTGCAATGTGGTTGTGAGCATTCAGGACTTCATCCTCCTCAAGCCACCGGTATTCCGATGTTCTTCTGAGCCCCTTGAAGCTGATGATTGGCTCCGTTGCATCGAGCGTAAGCTTGATACTGCACATGTTGCTCCCGATGATCGAGTTATATTCGCGGCATACTTTCTGGAAGGTGCTGCTGCTGAATGGTGGGAGAACTATGTTGCGATGCAGCCAGATGGTCACCTAGTGACTTGGCAAGAGTTCTGTGATGCCTTTCGAGGGTACCACCTTCTAGATGAGTTAATGGAGCGCAAGAAGGAAGAGTTTTGCAATTTTAACCAAGGAGAGATGTCCATTCACGAGTATGTGAGAGAATTCAACCATCTTGCTCGTTATGCCCAAGATGAGATCACCACCGATGCCAGAAAGCAGGCAAGGTTCCGTAAGGGACTTAGCCCCATCCTTCGTCATGATCTCAACCTCATCGAATTTTCCACCTTTGAGGATTTATTCAACAGATCCTTCAGAGCTGAGCATGGAAATGAAGTGTTCGAAGAGTCCCGCAAGCATGCTCTTGAGCTTGCTCCTTCTTCAATTTCAGCCCCTCAGAAACGCCGAATTTGGATTCCAACCAGTGTCATACCTCAAAGCCTTCTCCAGAGACCACCACCGAATATATGTCATCCACCTCAACACATTGTTCCTCCCAGGAATGATGGTGTGCAATCAAGTAATCCTGTTCCCAGCAATTCAGGCAGGGTATGTTTCACGTGTGGTCTGACAGGCCATTACTTCCGACAGTGCCCTACAGTGTTGGTGGCACCACGTCGACCTAGTCACAAGCCTCCAAAGAAATCCACCACCAAAGACTTTCCAGCAAAGCCTTCATCCACTAGTAGTGGTTGTGTGAACCAAATCTCAGTTGAGGACACCACTACTGCTTCTGACGTCATCCTTGGCACACTCCCAGTCAATCATGTTCCCGCCTCCGTTCTTTTCGATCCAGGAGCTTCTTATTCATTCATGTTGGAGAGTTATGCACTTCGTCATGGATTTTCTTTTGAAGAAATGTTTTCTCCAATGATCATTCAAACTCCTGGTTCAAAGTGGCAAACTAATAGAGTAAGCCATGGTAATCAAATTGCAATTGAGGGTTTAGTATTCCTTGCTTCACTTATAGCCCTCAAGTCTTCGGACATTGATGTCATCCTAGGAATGGATTGGTTATCAAGGCATAATGCTTTCCTTGATTGTAAAGCCAAATCAGTTAAACTCACCCATCCTTCAGGCCAGATCATTGACTATACATCACCCAGCTCTAGAATACAGATGCATACTTTGAATGTGCTTCCCCTTCCTGACCTTGAAGATGTTTCGGTGGTTCGTGACTTCCCGGATGTCTTTCCTGAAGAGCTGCCGGGAATGCCACCCGACAGGTGTGTAGAGTTCATAGTGGACCTTATACCAGGCACAACCCCAATTTCCAGACGCCCATATAGAATGGCCCCACATGAGTTAGCTGAGCTAAAAACCCAACTTGATGCTTCGTTGTCAAAAGGCTTCATCCGCCCTAGCTCATCGCCATGGGGTTGCCCCGTTCTGTTCGTAACGAAGAAAGATGGAACAGAAAGGATGTGCGTAGACTATCGCCCGCTAAATCTAGCGACGATAAAGAACAAGTACCCACTGCCCAGGATCAATGATATTTATGATCAACTTGCAGGATCCTCTGTCTTCTCCAAGATGGATTTGAGATTAGGTTATCATCAAATCAAAATCCGAAACGAGGACATTCCCAAGACGGCTTTTACTACTCGTTATGGTCTTTACGAGTACACCGTCATGTCCTTTGGTTTAACCAATGCCCCCGCCACATTCTCGCGCTTAATGAATTCGATCTTCATGGAGTACTTAGATAAATTTGTTGTGGTTTATCTTGATGACATTCTCATCTACTCGAAGAACGAAGAAGAGCACGCAGAACATCTTAGGTTGGTATTGATGAAACTTAGAGAGCACCGCCTTTATGCCAAGTTCTCCAAGTGTGAATTTTGGCTACCAGAAGTGACCTACTTAGGCCACGTGATTTCTACGAAAGGTGTTGCAGTCAATCCCGAGAGAGTTCAGGCCGTCCTTGACTGGACTCCACCTGAATCGGTTAAGCAAGTTAGGAGTTTTCTTGGCTTAGCAAGCTATTGCCGCCGCTTCGTCTAGAGAACTTTTCTAAAGTTGCAAAGCCTCTTACCGAACTCCTCAAGAAAGATAAGAAATTCCAATGGACCCCCAAGTGCGAGGAAAGCTTTCAAGAGCTAAAAAGAAGATTGACTTCTGCACCCGTACTTGCGCCTCCAGACACAAAAAGGGATTTCGAGATCTATTGTGATGCTTCACGGCAAGGGTTAGGATGCATACTTATGCAAGATCGACATGTGGTAGCTTATGCTACACGCCAGTTGCAGCCACATGAAGAGAACTATCCAACCCATGATCTTGAACTCGCTGCCGTAGTTCATGCCCTGAAGACTTGGCGACATTACCTCCTTGGTAATTGTTGTGAGATTTATTCTGATCACCAAAGCCTCAAATACATATTCACCCAGCCAGATCTTAATCTCAGGCAAAGACGCTGGATACAGTTGATAAAAGATTATGACTTAGGAATTTCTTACACCCCAGGCAAAGTCAATGTCATGGCTGATGCACTAAGTCGTAAGTCGTATTGTAACAACCTCATGTTACAACAGTATCAACCACTTATTCATGAGGAATTTCGAAAGCTCAATCTCGAGATTGTTCCTCGTGGATCTCTTTTCAACTTGGTGGTGAAGCCAACCCTTGAGGATCAAATCATAGCCTCCCAGAAACAAGATAGTAGTATTCAAGAGATCAAGCAGAACATTGTTAGCGGAGTTGCTAAATGTTTCTCTGCAAATGATCAAGGAACGATATTCTTTGAAAATCGTTTAGTAGTTCCTGAGAATGAAGACCTAAAGCAGCTGATCCTTAAGGAAGCCCATGACACTCCCCTCTCTATTCATCCCAGTAGCACAAAAATGTACCGAGATCTACGCCACAGATTTTGGTGGAACCGGATGAAGAGAGACATTGCACAATTTGTTGCCGAATGTGATGTTTGTCGTCGCATTAAGGCAGAACACCAAAGACCTGCTGGTACTCTTCAACCATTGTCTATTCCCGAGTGGAAATGGGATAGGGTCGGTATGGACTTCATCACCGGCTTTCCAAAAACCCAGAAAGGAAATGATGCCATCTTCGTTGTCATTGATCGACTTTCAAAAGTTGCTCACTTCCTTCCAGTTCGCGAGTCTATAACTGCTAGTCAGTTAGCGGACTTGTACGTCTCTAGAATTGTGTCTCTTCACGGTGTTCCTTTGGTAATCAATTCTGATCGTGGTAGCCTTTTCACCTCTAGATTTTGGGAAAGTTTTCAAAATGCTATGGGAACTCATCTCTCCTTTAGTACAGCTTTCCACCCTCAGTCTAGCGGTCAAGTTGAAAGGGTTAATCAAATCTTGGAAGACATGCTCAGAGCTTGTGTTATCTCTTTCGGAAAGAATTGGGAGAAATCTCTTCCATTTGCCTAATTTTCTTATAACAATAGCTATCAATCTAGTCTGAACATGGCTCCCTTTGAATTCCTATATGGCCGACGATGTCGAACACCCCTAAACTGGTCAGAAACCGGTGAAAGACAACTCTTTGGACCGGATATGATCAAGGAAGCAGAAGAACAAGTTCACATTGTTCATGATCGATTGAAAGCCGCTCAGTCTCGTCAAAAGAGCTACTATGATCGTCATCATAGAGAGGATAGCTACAATCTTGATGAGAAGGCTTACCTTCGGGTTACTCCTCTGAAGGGAACCCAAAGATTCGGTATCAAAGGCAAGTTGGCCCCACGTTACATCTGACCTTTCCGCATTCTCGCTAAACGTGGAGAAGTTGCCTACCAACTTGAACTACCTCCGCACCTTTCCCGAGTACATGATGTATTCAATGTGTCACAACTCAGGCGTTCCTTTAAGGACCCCATCCGCGAAGTCGACCATGAAACGCTTGATCTCCAAGATGACCTTTCTTATCGAGAGTACCCTGTTCGTATTCTTGATTCAACAGAACGTGTCACTCGTCGTCAGAAGATCAAGTTCCTCAAAGTGCAATGGTCACATCACTCCGAGAAAGAAGCAACATGGGAAAGAGAAGACCGCCTCCGTGCCGAGTACCCCACCTTCCTCCCAACGACTTCTAAATCTCGGGACGAGATTCTTTTGAGTGGGGGCGAGTTGTCAGAACCCCAACTAGGGTAAGTGCTAGGTTTGTTTGTGCCCTTTGCATCATGCAAAAATTCGAAAGAAATTCAAAAATGGGGAAGCAGAAAGCCCTGAGAAATTATTTGAAATGGCCAGATAAAAATATTTTTCCAAAAATCATTTGAATGTTTGGAAAATTCCTATAAATGATGCTGATCATTTTAAAAGTGGTTTGGGTATTTTCCCATGCCCATGGAATATTCAACAATTCAAAAGGTGCCCTCGAAATTAAATTTGACCCTATTTGAATTGAAATTCAGATTATATTGAATTTCAAAAATGTCCAAATCCTATATGTGGCTAGCTACTGGTCACCTAGTATTTATAAAAGTATTTGGGCATTTTTATGAAATGTTTTGGTATTTTTACCAGGGCAAAACAAAAGGCAGAAAAACAAAACAGAGAAGAAAAAGAAAAAGGGAAGAAACCCTGGCTTTCAGCCCAACTCATCCCCCCCAGCCCACCAGACGGCCCAGCCCACCTCCACCCGCTTGTATTCTTCCTCACCGACGGGCAAGCAGCTCGGTGGCGGCCTGGGAGCGCGCCGTCGCCACCTCGACGTCCAGAGACGTCTAGAGCCCCCCTGTGCACGCCACCGCAACGCCAGACCCCCCTCTTCTTTTCCCCTCTGCTCGCGGTCCCTCCCCGCGCCTCTGCGTCGTCTTCCCCGCACACACCCGTGAGCACGCCGGAGCGCCCCCGAGAAATCACGCGGCCACCGGCCTCCTTCCTCTTCGCGGTGGTGTCCAGAAGGCCAAGCTACGCCGTCTTCGTCGTTTCCCTCAACTAATTGAGCCTGAGGTCGCCTGAGCCGACGCCAGCTTCCTCGGGATCTCGCCGGAGCCGGAGAAGGACGCCGCAGAATTCATCGCCTCTACGCACTCCCGGACGCCGTCGTCACCGTCTTGAGCTTCTGGGTGAGCTCCTCTTCCTCCCCAACCCTCCCGCGCTTCCTTCCGTGGCCTGGAGCACCGAGTTCGTCGGAGCCAGCAGCCGGCCGCCGCGCCTTTTGTCCCCGCCGTCGCCACAACCCCCCTGAAGACCCCCGATTAGCACAGATGGATGCGGGGGCACGTGGGGATCGATTTGGCGCCTCCCCCGTGCTCTCCCGTGACCATTTGGTCACCCCGGCATCGTCTCCGCCGTGCCGGAGCTCGCCGGCGGCGAGAGGCCCACGTGGCCAGTTGGTTAGGGGGTAACCCCCTGTTAATGACCCCTAGGGCCACTGACAGTGGTAGCCCACTGGTCAGCCCCCCCCCCCCCTGACGTCACCCCCACGCCATGCTGACGCAGTAAATGGAAAAACATTTAAAATAATTACAGAAAAGGCTGAAAATTGAATAAACTTCCAAAAATCATAGAAAATTCATATTAACTCCAAATTAAACATATAATATATGAAAATTTATCAGAAAAATACAAGGATTAAGAATATGCAATTTGTTTTTATGGTTGACCATTTTAAAATGGGGGAACAGAAGCAAATGTGTATATGACTTAATTTGAAATTGAATTTGGAGTTTGAAATTGCATTTCAAATGCAATATACTTCAATTAAATTGAATATGCTACAAACCAGTACCATTCACATCATGGACAACCTTATCACGTGTATGTGCATTTTACTTTCGGAGTTGTCCTCCCTTGTTGATGATTGTTTCCGGTACCAGCTTTTCCGAGACGGTGATCACCCCGAAGAAGAAGACCACCGTTAAGACCCGTGTATCGTCAGCAAGGCAAGCAAACCCCCATTGATCATGTCTATAAAATCCTACTTCCCTCTCAGTCTCGCTTATGCATATTTAGGAGATCATCGAGACACGTTCTTTCGCATAGTTGAACCCATTCCGATGCATGACCTATCATTTTGCCACCGTATTAAGCAAACCACAATCCTAGCAGATTTAGGAGTTGATTGATGAGCATGTGGCCCCTGCAACTGTTAATGCTTTTGATGCTTAGTGATACAATGAGGATGTTATGTTTGTGAGTCGGGATGGAATGAACACAGTGATACTGATGATAAACGTGTTGGTGAATCCACCCTAAACAAAGGTGAACGATGAGAGGCTGTGTAGGAGTACACAGTGGGTTGTCTCGTTGAACACTGCCCTAGGCCCCGAGTTCCTGTTTTGTGATCCAAGACAAAGAGTATGACCACATGTAGGGTTTATGGGAGCCCCGTTTGGCCTCTTTACGTACCCGATCCAGTCCAGGAGTCACACTAGATTTGGGCTTTCCATTTGATTTATGTATAGATATGTGGGTGGACCTGTGAGGCAGTGAAACCATCTGTCAAAGGTGGCATCTCGGTCCCTCACATTATCTGAGTCCGTTTCGTGGAACCGGCCGGACTCTCGAGCGGTGACAAACTCAGGTAGTCGACTCCTGGATTAGAGAAGGTGATGTGAGGGTAGTGCCTTGGTTTCATCCACGTCCGACACCCGCTTGAAGGGTGACAAGAACGAGGCGATAAGTGATGACACGCGTGTGAAGATGTACACCCCTGCAGGGTTAATGAACTATTCGAATAGCCGTGTCCGCGGTTATGGACTACTTGGAAACCTCTACTTGATCATAGACAACTTGAATGGATACTTATAAAACTCGCAAGATAAGTGTGAGTGCTATGGCGTGCTTTCTCGTGGGGAAGTCGAGGAAGGCACCATAGTGGTGTATTGGTTGGAGATGTAGTGGACTCGTGTACGCTTCTTACGTCAAAGTCTGGTACTCGTAGTACAGGATTAGCCAAGTCAAAGCTGGCACTTCTGCATGTTGAACCCCACCTCCTTTACCTTGATACTTGAGCATGAGTAGTATAGTTCTGATGTAAGTCTTGCTGAGTACGACTTTGTACTCACGTTTGCTTATTCTATGTTTTAGATGAGAACCCGGATCCCGATGGAGTCACCTTCGTGAAGCTCGACGTTGACTAAGTTAGCATAGTCCCAGACAGCAGTCTGGTCCCTCGTGGAAGGGCATGTTTGTTGTACAAGGCTTCTCTAAGCCATTTGTTAAACTTGTCTGTACTCAGACCTAATTTGCTTCCGTTGTATGATGTAATGTTGATCACAGACATGTGATCTTTGTATGCTCTATGTGTATATCTATAAAGAGTACTTTGTAGAGTTATGTGATGATACCTGCTGTTCATACTAGGCATGTGTGCTGCGTGTATGTTTATAACATGCATGTCTTAGTATGGGTTTTCGAGACCTTAGTTGTGATCTAGCTGGCGATCTTTTATACACCAAGTGGCCCTTAGATGTGCGGAGCTTGGGGCATCGCGATGAGATTGTTCGTGACTCTGTCACGTGCACACTTTGTTGTATGATCGAGCCCGCCCTAGACCCCGACTAAGTGATCGGGCTGGAGTAAGTATATGTAAGAGTTAGGATTCAATCGATAACATGGTTGAGGCGACTTGTCTATGAGTATGGGATTCACCACCCATAAGCATTCAGACTTGTGAGCGGACGATGAGGACCCATCTCAGTTGATCATCCGGCCTGAATGGGATGCCCCTCACGTTCGATGCTTACCGAGAACGTTCTGTGCTTGGCCTTGTCTGCTTAGAAAAGTGGGTACGGTTCTCGGCTCTCCATGTGATTGCATCGTGACTGGAATTACATACGCTAACCCCGAGTCCCGACAGACTTGGTATCAGAGCAGGACTGTCTGTAGGCTTATCAAACCCTTGGTCGAAGTCGAGTCTAGCATTCTATAGTTATATAGTTACTCTGGGTATAAGGGAACAACGTAAGTCTTCTTTTTTTCTCCTTACCCTCATCGATCTGAGTCCAGGAGTCACACTAGATTCGGGCTTTCCATTTGATTTATGTATAGATATGTGGGTGGACCTGTGAGGCAGTGAAACCATCTGTCAAAGGTGGCGTCTCGGTCCCTCACATTATCTGAGTCCGTTTCGTGGAACCGGCCGGACTCTCGAGCGGTGACAAACTCAGGTAGTCGACTCCTGGATTAGAGAAGGTGATGTGAGGGTAGTGCCTTGGTTTCATCCACGTCCGACACCCGCTTGAAGGGTGACAAGAACGAGGCGATAAGTGATGACACACGTGTGAAGATGTACACCCCTGCAGGGTTAATGAACTATTCGAATAGCCGTGTCCGCGGTTATGGACTACTTGGAAACCTCTACTTGATCATAGACAACTTGAATGGATACTTATAAAACTCGCAAGATAAGTGTGAGTGCTATGGCGTGCTTTCTCGTGGGGAAGTCGAGGAAGGCACCATAGTGGTGTATTGGTTGGAGATGTAGTGGACTCGTGTATGCTTCTTGCCTCAAAGTCTGGTACTCGTAGTACAGGATGAGCCAAGTCAAAGCTGGCACTTCTACATGTTGAACCCCACCTCCTTTACCTTGATACTTGAGCATGAGTAGTATAGTTCTGATGTAAGTCTTGCTGAGTACGACTTTGTACTCAAGTTTGCTTATTCTATGTTTTAGATGAGAACCCGGATCCCGATGGAGTCACCTTCGTGAAGCTCGACGTTGACTAAGATAGTATAGTCCCAGACAGCAGTCTGGTCCCTCGTGGAAGGGCATGTTTGTTGTACAAGGCTTCTCTAAGCCATTTGTTAAAATTGTCTGTACTCAGACCTAATTTGCTTCCGTTGTATGATGTAATGTTGATCACAGACATGTGATCTTTGTATGCTCTATGTGTATATCTATAAAGAGTACTTTGTAGAGTTATGTGATGATACCTGCTGTTCATACTAGGCATGTGTGCTGCGTGTATGTTTATAACATGCATGTCTTAGTATGGGTTTTCGAGACCTTAGTTGTGATCTAGCTGGCGGTCTTTTATACACCAAGTGGCCCTTAGACGTGCGCAGCTTGGGGCATCGCGATGCGATTGTTCGTGACTCTGTCACATGCACACTTTGTTGTATGATCGAGCCCGCCCTAGACCCCGACTAAGTGATCGAGCTGGAGTAAGTATATGTAAGAGTTAGGATTCAATCGATAACATGGTTGAGGCGACTTGTCTATGAGTATGGGATTCACCACCCATAAGAATTTAGACTTGTGAGCGGACGATGAGGACCCATCTCAGTTGATCATCCGGCCTGAATGGGATGCCCCTCACGTTCGATGCTTACCGAGAACGTTCTGTGCTTGGCCTTGTCTTCTTAGACAAGTGGGTAAGGTTCTCGGCTCTCCATGTGATTGCATCGTGACTGGAATTACATACGCTAACCCCGGGTCCCGACAAGTGGGTTCATCTAAAACATAGAATAAGCAAAGGTGAGTACAAAGTCGTACTCAGCAAGACTTACATAGGAGCTATACTACTCATGCACATGTATCAAGGTAAAGGGAGGTGGGGTTCAAAAGCAGAAGTGCCAGCTTTGACTTGGCTAGTCCTGAACTACAAGTACCAGACTTGAGGTAAGAAGCGTACACGAGTCCACTACTTTCTCCATTCAATTACACCACTATGGTGCCTTCCTTGACTTCCCCACGAGAAAGCACGCCATAGCACTCACATTTATCTTGGTGTATTTTAGAAGTATCCAGTTCAAGTTGTCTAATAATCAAGCTAAGCTTTCCAAGCAGTCCTTAACCGCGGACGCGGCTATTCGAATAGTTTTGTTAACCCTGCAGGGGTGTACCGCTACACACACGTGTCATCAGTTACCGCCTTTTGCGTGTCACCGTTCAAGAGATGACAGCGAGGATGCCACCACAACAGTTACCTCATAGCCGATCTAGTCCAAGAAAGACGCCTACCTGGGTGGGCTACCACTATCGTGTACCCGGCCGGTTTACCGAAGTGGACCCAGATGATGTGTGCGTGGTGCATAAGCCGGTCTCGGCTGAGCCGTTCTCTCACTTAGCAGCCAGGCCACAAACCTACCAGAACTCCGAACTACTGCGACATCTGGACATCGAAAGGGATGAGTTAATAGGTTGAGAGGGGTCAGTGAGCCCAATGTGTGGTTGTACTCTTCATCTTGGATCACCACACGAGAACTCAGACTTAGGGCGATGTTCAACGAGACAACCCACTGTGTACTCCTACACAGCCTCTCATCGTTCACCTTGTATTAGGGTAGATTCACCAACACATTCCCACCATTATCATGATTGCTACCATCCCGACTCACATAACAACATCAACATGGTATCACTCTAAGCATGCAATAAGCAGTAACAATTGCAGGGGCCACATGATATCAATCAACTCCTACATTTTCTAGGATTGTGGTTTGCTTACTACTGTGACAAATGATAGGTCATGCAAAGGAATGGGTTCATCTATGCGGTAGAAACGTAGCATGGTAATCATCCTATACAATGCATAAGCGAGACATGAGAGGGAAGTGGGATTTTATCGACATGATCAATGGGGGTTTGCTTGCCTTGCTGACGAGGTTTCGATAACGGTGTCTTCAACGAAGGGGGTGGCCTCCGACTCCGGTTGCACGTCTATCAGCAACATGACAATCATAGGATCAACATAAAGTACAATGCACAATCACATGAATAAGATTGTAATGGTGATGTTCATGGTTGCATTGTGTGGACAATTCTATTTAAAAGGAGTATATTGCATTTCAAATGCAAATTCAAACTCCATTTGATTTATCGATGAATTTCAAATGCATTTGAATGCATGAAAGTTCATTTGAAAATGTTGATCATGATGTGATGTTGTAAAGGTGAGGTAAAGTCTCTGATGTGTGGATGAATCCATCTAAAATAAATGTGTTGCAAAGTCATTTGCAAATTCACTCCAAATTTGAATTTGAAAAGGATCCATATGCATGTTTGCTACTGTTCACCCATTTTAAAATGGTCAAACATAGAAACAAGTTGCATATTCATAATCCTTGTATTTTTCTGATAATTTTAGACATATTATTTGTCCAATTTGGAGTTAATATGAATTTTCTATGATTTATTGAAGTTTAAGCTATTTTCTGGAATTTGTCTGATTAAATTAAATCGATTAAACAGAGTTATTGCGTCATCCTGACGTCAGGGTGACGTCAAGGGGTAGCTGACGTGTGGGTCCGGGCTGTCAGTGCCTCTGGTTAATTAATCCAGTGGATTAATTTAAACTGGGGGTTATTACGGGCTGGGTCCCTCCTGTCAGCGGCTGTGGATGGGATTAAGGGCTGATTAGCCCCTAAGCTAAACCAATCCGGCCGGCGGCTAGCCGCCGGTGCCACTGGGCACGGCGGAGCCCCGCCGGAGTTGGCGTTTCGGCCTCTGCTGGGCACGGGAACACCATAGGGGTGTGCCTCGTGCACACCCGCATCACCAGAGCCACACGGGCGTCACCTGCGAGCTCGCACGCGACGGCGGCGACCTCCTCGGCGGTGGACGGGCTCGGTCTCAGGAGAAAACAGCAACGGGGCCTCGAGAAAGACCACGGGTTAGGGAAAAAGAAAGAGGGGCTCACCCCGGTGGTAGCAGAGAAGACGACGAGGGCGGGAAGGATGCGGTGGCGAAGGAATCCTCGCCGGAGTCCTCTGCAACTGGCGGCGAAGACGAAGACTAGGGCGGCGGCTACGGGGGATCCTTTGCTCAACCGAGAGCACGGGAAGACGAGGAGGACGGTGGGCTTCCTTCTGGACATGTCGACGCGTCGTCTCGTCGACGTTGGCCGTGGTTGGGCGCAGCGGCGTGCTCCGGCGGCTCTCGGGCTGCGCGAGATTCGTGAGAGGGAGAGGGGGAGAGCGTCCAGGAGCTAGGGGGAACGGTGCGGAGTGGTCTGGGCGTCTCCGTGGCGAAGCGACAGGGCTCGGGGAGGCCTATACGCGCCTCGGTGGCATGCACGGCGGTGAGCTCGCCACCGAGCTGCTTGCCGCCGTGGGAGAAGACAACAAGAGCGCCGGCGGGCTTGGGCTGCGGTACAGGTGAGTTGGGCCCGAGGCCCAGGTAGGTGGGCTCACTTTCCTTTTCTATTTTCTCTTTTGTTTTTCTTTTCTGCAATTTGTTTTACCTTGCTAAAAAAATAGCTAAGTATTTTTATAAATGCTCCAAATTTTTATGTGGACTTGAGATGCATATAGCTAGCCACTTATAAAGTTTGGGCATTTTTAAAATTCAAATATTTGAACTTTAATTCAAATAGGGGTTTAAATTTAAATCCATGCTCCTGTTTGAATATTTGAAAAATCCATGAGCATGGGATTGCTACCACATCACTTTATATGTGATCCCACTCATTTATGGGAGTTTTCAAAATTACAAAAGGAATTTTTGGAGCAACTTTTTATCTGGCCATTTGAATTAATTCAACTGGGGGAGGGTGTTCTCTCCCATTTTGATTTCTTTTGAAATTTTTATCATGAATGCAAAGGAGCACTTGATCCTAGCACATACCTAACTTGGGGTTGTGATAAGTGATCATTGCACCTTCACTTTAATGGACATTGTCCCCACCATAATGGTTTTGTATTTGTGGTGCACATGTAGTGGACAGTCCCATTCTCCAATCTTCACGGTCTCGATATTCTCTATAGAGTTAAGGCCATGCCTTTTGTCGATCTTCTTTTGGAAAATACACCGTGTGTTCTTTATCATCAACGTTGAAAGTGACCTTTCCTTTATTGCAATCAATGATAGCACCTGCGGTGTTAAGAAAAGGTCTACCAATAATAATGGAGATGCTCCCGTCCTCGGGCATGTCAAGCACAACAAAATCTGTAAGGATTAAACAATTAGCAACTTCAACGGGTACATCCTCACAAATACCTATTGGGACAGCTATTGATTTGTCAGCCATCTGAAGGGATATATCTGTAGGGATTAGCTTCTCTAAACAAAGCCTTTTGTAAAGAGAGAAAGGCATAACACTCACTCCTGCCCCAAGATCACATAAAGCAGTTCTGACATAATTATTCTTTATGGAGCGAGGAATGGTGGGTATACCTGGATCACCGAGCTTCTTGGGAATCTTGCCACTGAAAGAGTAGTTAGCAAGCATAGTAGATATTGCCTCATTAGGAACTTTTCTTTTATTAGTAACAATATCTTTCATATATTTGGAATAAGGAGGTAACTTAATAGCATCAGTCAAAGGAATTTGAAGAAAAAGAGGTTTCATCCATTCACAAAATTTATTATAATGCTCTTCTTCTTTGGATTTGAGGGACTTACCTAGAAAGGGCATGGGTTTCTGTATCCATGGTTCTCTTTCCTTCCCATGTCTTCTTGCGATGAAGTCTTCTTTAGAGTACCTCTTGCGTTTATCGGGTGCTTCTTCTTCTCTTACCTGGGGAGAATCATCCTTCTCCGCGTCTTTTTCTTCAGGCTCAGCACCGTCTTCTATTTCAGCATCGGAGGTAGATATGCTGTTAGGATCAACAACTGGCTTTTCACTTGTAATAGGATCATCGGGATTGTTAGCCTCCTTGTGTTTCTTCTTCTTCTTTTTCTTCTTCGGAGAGCCAACAATCTCGTCTTCTTCTTGTACTTGAGAATCTTGTTCGATCCTCTTTGGATGCCCCTCAGGATAGAGTGGGTCCTGGGTGTGTGTTCCACCCCTAGCTTTAATTCCATAAGCTTGTATGTCCTGTTTGGCATTGTTAGCAAGCAAATCTTTTTGCACATTAGAAATTTGTTCAAGCTGAGTTTGGACCATATGAAAATGCTTAACAAGACATTTAACATCGTTAACTGTTCTCTCTAGAACATCACATAAACTTTTGATAGCAAGAGAATTATCATGCAACTGACTTTGTAACTTCCTATTAAAATGGTCTTGCTTAACAATAAAATTATCAAGCTCATCTAAACACTGGTCGGGAGGCTTACCTTTAGGGATGTCACTTTCAGTAAAGTCTAATAGAGAGTGTACCTCTACCAAGGGAGGGTGAGTAGTAGGCTCACACAACTTCTCAATAGGCGGTAAATTCTTCACGTCTTCGGCTTTAATACCTTTCTCCTTTATAGACTTCTTTGCTTCTTGCATATCTTCGGGGTTCAGAACAAGCATGCCCCTCTTTTTCGGTGGTAGAAGTGGTTCAGGAACGGACCAGTCTTCATAGTTCTTGGCAATTTTGCACATTAATTCTTCCGCATCGTCCGGTGTTCTTTCCCTGAAAACACAACTAGCACAACTATCCAGATAGGTTCTGGACTCATCGGTTAAACCAACATATAATATATCAAGAAGTTCATTCTTGGGGATTCCATGTCCCGGCATAACCTTAAGTAAATCACAAAACCTCCCCCAAGCTTTAGGGAGTTGCTCATCCTGCAATTGTTTAAAGTTATAGATTCTTTGCAAAGCAGCATGTTGCAGATGAGCTGGGAAATACTTATCAACAAATTTTTTGACTAAGTCCTAAGGACTTTTAACGGAACCATAAGGTAATGCATCGTACCATGATTTAGCGTCTTCCTTCAAAGAAAAAGGAAAAAGCTTGGCCACATAGAAGTTTCGTATCTTCTCATCAGTAGTGAATAGGTCGCTTAACTCAGCAAGTTTGGTCAAGTGTGCTATAGCATCATCATTTTCTCTGCCATAAAAGGGGTCAGCCTCGACTGTAGATATAAGTGAAAGATCAACAGAGAAATCATAATCAGGATCAGTGATGCATATAGGAGATGTGGCAAATTGAGGATCATGAATAACTTTGTTCTTCATGGCGTGCCTTTTGAGTGTCAGAACCCCAACTAGGGTAAGTGCTAGGGTTGCTTGTGCCCTTTGCATCATGCAAAATTTTCAAAAGAAATTCAAAATTGGGGAAAAGAAAAGCCCTAAAGAATTTAATCAAATGGCCAGATAAAAATCTTTTTCCAAAAATCATTTGAATAGTTGAAAAATTCCTATAAATGATGGTGATCATTTCAAAAGTGGTGTCGGGACCCGGGGTTAGCGTATGCAAGTACAACTAAGACATAGTCATATGGAGAGCCGAGAACCGTACCCACTTGTCTAAGCAGACAAGGCCAAGCACAGAACGTTCTCGGAAAGCATCGTACGTGAGGGGCATCCCATCCAGGCCGGATGATCAACTGAGATGGGTCCTCATCGTCCCCACACAAGTCTAATGATATGGGTGGTAAACTCCCATATTCACAGACAAGTCGCCTCAACCATACTGTCGACTATCTCATAACTCTTACATAGACTTACTCCAGCCCGATCACTTAGTCGGGGTCTAGGGCGGGCTCGATCATACCACAAAGTGTGCACGAGACGGAGTCTCGAGCAATCGCATCGCGATGCCCCAAGCTGCCACATCTAAGGGCCACTTGGTGTATGAAAGACCGCCAGCCAGAACACAACTAAGGTCTCGAAAACCCATACAAAGACATGCATGTTATAAACATACACGCAGCACACATGCCTTGTATGAACAGCAGGTACCATTGCAATTCTCTACAAAGTGTACAATTTTATTGATAACTCTTATAGAGTGCAAACAGAGATCACAAACATGTGATCCAACATTACAACACAAACGGAAGCAAATTATGTCTGAGTACAGACAAGTTTAACAAATGGCTTAAGAAGCCTTATTTAAACACAAAGCCCTCCACGAGGGAACCAGTTGTCTGACTGGGACTAGACTAGTTGGTCTTCAGTCGTCCAACTCGATGAAGAAGCCACCTTCGGGGTCAGTGGCATCATCTAAAACATAGATTAAGCAAACGTGAGTACAAAGTCGTACTCAGCAAGACTTACATAGGAGCTATACTACTCATGCACATGTATCAAGGTAAAGGGAGGTGGGGTTCACTTGCAGAAGTGCCAGCTTTGACTTGGCTAATCCTGAACTACGAGTACCAGACTTTGAGGTAAGAAGCAAACACGAGTCCACTACTTTCACCAACCAATTACACCACTATGGTGCCTTCCTCGACTTCCCCACGAGGAAGCACGCCATAGCACTCACACTTATCTTGGTGTGTTTTAGAAGTATCCGGTTCAAGTTATCTAATAATCAAGCTAAGCTTTCCAAGCAGTCCATAACCGCGGACGCGGCTATTCGAATAGTTTTGTTAACCCTGCAGGGGTGTACCGCTACACACACATGATCATCATTTACCGCCTTTGTACTCGACACCGTTCAAGAAGTGTCGGCGAGGATGCTCACCACAACTGTTACCTCATAGCCGATCTAGTCCGAGAAAGCCGCCTACTTGGGTTGGTTACCACAATCGTGAACCCGGCCGGTTTACCGAAGTGGACCCAAGTGATATGTGCGTGGTGCATAAGCCGGTCTCGGATGAGCCGTTCTCTCACTTAGCAGCCAGGCCACAAACCTACCAGAACTCCGAACTATTGCGACATCTGGACATCGAAAGGGATGAGTTAGTAAGCTGAGAGGGGTCAGTGAGCCCAATGTGTGGTTGTACTCTTCATCTTGGATCACCACACAAGAACTCGTACTAGGGCGGTGTTCAACGAGACAACCCACCGTGTATTCCTACACAGCCTCTCATCGTTCACCTTGTATTAGGGTCGATTCACCAACACTTTTCTACCAACATCAACATGATCACTACCATCCCGACTCACATCATGGTATCATACTAAGCATGCAATAAGCGATAACATTTGCAGGGGCCACATGATATCAAACAACTCCTACATTTGCTAGGATTGTGGTTTGCTTACTACTGTGACAAAATGATAGGTCATGCAAAGGAATGGGTTCATCTATGCGATAGAAACGAATCATGGCGATCATCCTAAACAATGCATAAGCGAGACATGAGAGGGAAGTGGGATTTTATCGACATGATCAATGGGGGTTTGCTTGCCTTGCTGACGAGGTTCGGGTTCTGGGTCTTCAGTGAAGGGGGCAGCCTCTTGCTCCGGTTCCATCTCTACTCGACAAACAACAAGCAAAGTAGCAAAGTAAATACAATGCACAATCACATGATGGAAGTTTGAATCTTGAAGTATATGCTTTGATGTGTGAAGCAATTCCATTTAAATGGAGTATATTGCAAATTGAATTACAAATTCAGACTCCACATTTGAATTCAAATTAACCAAGTTGCATGTGACATTGTTTGATCATTTTGAACCTTTTGGAAATGTGTATGATATGCCTCTGAAGTGTGGTTGAATTGTAGCATAATCCCAAGGTCCAAGTTGCAATATCATTTGATTTGAATTGAATTAATTTCAAATAAAGCAAATGACATATGCTACTGGTCCCATTTAAAAATCAACTCCAACATAGTTGAAAGTTGCATATTTGGAAAGATAATTTTCTCCTGATCATTTTTCATATATTATTTGTCCAATTTGGAGTTAATATGAATTTTCTATGAATTTCCAAAGTTTGGGGTATTTTCTGGAATTTATGGAATTTCTTTAATTTCTTTTCTATTTCTGGAAATTCATTAAATCGATTTAATGCGCCAGGCTGACGTCAGGGGGGGGGCTGACAAGGGGTCCCACCTGTCAGTGCCTGAGTGATTTAAACCGTGGGGTTAAGTTAATCCAGTGGCTTAATTAAGCCACTGGGCCCACTGGTCAGTGTCACTAGGGGGCCTAACCACGGGGGTTAGTGGCTAACCCACCGGCGGTTAACCGCCGGCGACTAGTCCGCGACGGCGCTGCACGGGGAGGGCGATTCCGTCGACGAAATGGAGCGCGGAGACCACCATCTTGAAGCCCTCACTCGCGCGCGTCGAATGGGACTGATCCCAAGTGCTGGGGTGCACTGTACGCTCGCCGGCGTCAAGTTCTGCGGCGACCTAGCTACGGCCGTGATCGGGATTTTGTTCCAGGGCACGGATCAAGGCGGGGATAGGCTGGTTCGAAGAGGTGGAGCACGGTGAACATGATGGACAACATGGCGGGCTCGATGGCGTAGCGGTTGGACGTCTCCATGGATCCCGGCGGCGCGGAGCTTCGGCTCTCATGGAAGCCATGGCTAGAGGAAGCAATCGAAGGGGGAAAGTGAGGGGTTTTGATCCCGAGCTCACCAGGAACTCAGCAGAGGTGGTGGCGATGGCTGGGGTGGCTCAACGGCGACGTAATCGACGAAGTCGTGCGGCGGCCGTAGACGAAGACGACGACGCGATTCAACAGCTACAGGGGGCTTCAACTCCTCTTCTTCCGCTCGAAGACGAAGACGACTGCGGCGAAGACGATGGACAAGCTCCGGGGGCTTCTCGGCGTCGATGGCTACGCGGGGGCTCGACGGTGCTCCGGCGTTCTTCTCGGGCGGCGATGAATCGGGCGAGAGAGGAAAGGAGGGAGCCCGTGGAGGGGGGGAAATGGACCAGGATGGCTCCCGGGTGCGTCCAGACGAGGAGATGAGGCTTGGGGGGGGCCTGGAAGCTCGAAGGCGTCGAGGTGTCGTCGTCGCCGCGCTCTGCCCCTCCAGCGAGCTGCTTAGCAGCGCGGGGAAGAAGACGACAAGGAGGGGAGGTGGGCTGGGCCGCTGGGGAGCTAATCGGGCCTCTTTGTAGGTAAGCCCCCTTCTCTTTTCTTCCTGTTTTTCTTTCTGCCATTTGTTTTGCTGAGCTAAAATAAATAGCTAGGCATTTTATTAAATGCTGAAAATTTTTATATGGCTCATAATAATATAGACTAGCCACTTATAAAGTTTCAACATTTTTAAAATTCAAATAATTTGAATCTTAACTCAAATAGGGTTATTTGATTAATTCCAAGGCACTGTTTGAATATTTGAAAAATCTATGAGCATGGGGTGGGCCCCACATCACTTGATATGTGATCACACTCATTTATAAGACTTTTCAAAAATCTAACATGAATTTTTGGAAAATATTTTTATCTGGCCTTTTGAATTAATTCATCTGGGGGGGTTCCTTCTCCCATTTTGATTTTGAAGTTGATTTCAAAGATTTCTTTTGAAATTTTGACATGATGCAAGGTTACTTTGATCCTAGCACATTACCTAACAGAGGGTTCTGACAAGTGGTTTGGGTTCATTCCCACACTCAAGGAATTTTCTACAATTCAAACAGTGCCTTGGAAAATTAAAAGAACCCCTATTTGAATTGAAATTGAAATTTATTGAATTTCAAAAATGCCCAAAAGTCATAAGCGGTTTGCTACTGACCACCTAGGGTTTTTAAAATTATTTGGGCCTTTTATTAAATTGCCTAGGTATTTATTTATCAAGGCACAACAAAAAGACAAAAAGAAAAAAAGAGAAGAAAAAGGAAAAGACCCCCCTGGCCAATCTGGCCCAACTGAAGCCCCCAGCCTCGGCCCAGCCCACCTCTCTTGTCGTCTTCTTCCCCCTCCCCCGATGTTGCTCGCTGGAGAGCATGCAGCCGCCGCGCCACGTCCTGCTTCGCCGTGGCAGCCTCCCCTCCGTCCTTGAACCCTCGCTGTGGAGACCCCGTGCACCCCCCCTCCTCTTCCCCTCTCTCCCTGGACAGCTCTCCCCCTCTCCCTGTCTCATTTCTGCGAGCTCCCGAGAACCTGCCGGAGCACGCCGCCGCACCCGCGCAGCCACCGTCTTCCTCGAGCTGCCCCGAGCTGTCCAGAAGACTCGCCGTGCCCGTCTTCGTCTCCTCAAACGCGTAATCGAGCCCAGAAGACCCGAGGTCGTCGCCGTCTTCAACCAGACGCCGCCGGCCGCCGTGAAGCTCGTCGTCGAATTCGCCGTCACCGGTGTCCCTCTGGCCTCCCCGTCCTCTCCATTAGCACCAGGGTGAGCCCCTCATCCGTTCCCCTCTCCTAGAACGCCTCCTCGTGCCCCGTAGCGTAGCGCCTCCCGCAACCGAGCTCCGGCCGCCGCTGCTCTTCGTCGTCGGCGCGCTCCCAGGCCTCCCCTTGAACCCCCGATGGCACAGCTTGAAGCGGGCGAGCACGGGCTACCCCCTGGTAGCTTCCCCGTGCCCAGCCGTGCCCGGAGCCGCCGTCCACAGCGGGCGCCGCCGCACGGGATGGTCACCGGCGGCTAACCGCCGGCGGGCCTGGTTTAATTAGCGCCTAAACCACCTCTTAATCACCCCCCCCCGCACCCATTGACAAGTGGGGCCAACCCCCTAATCCTCTGTTTAAATTAAAACTAAACACATTTTTAACAGTGGGTCACTGACAGGGTGGACCCACCTGTCAGCCCCCTGCTGATGTCATGATTGCATCATGCTGATGCAATAAATAAAATTCCAGAAAATTAGAAATGAATTAAAGAAATTACAGAAAAGACAGAAAATCTTTTAAACTTTAAAAAATCATAGAAAATTCATTTTAACTCCAAATTAAACATATAATATATGAAAAATTATCAAAAAAATGCAAGGATTAAGAATATGAAATTTGTTTTCATGTTTGACCATTTTAAAATGGGGCAACAGTAGCAACTTTTCATATGGCTTAATTTGAATTCAAATTTGAAGTTTGAATTTGCAATTCTTTTGCAATACACTTCAATTAAATGGAATTGTCAACACATCAGTACCATGTACATCATGTTTTCACAACTAATCATGTGCTTGAGCATTGCAATTATATTTATTCCTTGATTGCTTTGTTTGCTCGATAGACGTGTGTAACAGCCCAGTTTTTGCAAAAAATAATAAAAATTAGTTTTCGGTGTGAATTGTTTGATTGTCTGATTTGGTTGCGGTGTTTGCATCCCCGATTTATCGATCGGCGATTATTTTTCCCCTCTTATCTCGTATCGGACGGAGACCGGCCCTTGCCACCTTGACACTCGACCTTTGCGACACCGGGTTTCACCCGATCACCGTCGCGAAAACCGCACGAGACCAGCCGCAGCCAACGGATCGAAAAACCCCGTTTAATAATTAAACGGGATATTTTATAGCGCGCCGGAAAGTGTTTTCGGAACGGTTCCAGCGCGAGGTGGACGCCTCCGGCTCGACGCACTGATCGCGCATTTGGAAGTTTTACCCGAATCGGAGGTACTGCGGACCCCCGGCGGTCAGAAACGTGAGCACCGTGCGCGAGAGAGAAAAACCAATGATGTTTTTGCAAACTGCCAGCCACCCATGCTATATAAAGACCACCACACTCCCACCCATTTTTAGGGTTTCCCTAGCCACAATTTTGCAGCCACACCCCCAATTTTGCTCATTTTTCTGCCCAATGAGTTCTGGACCGTCAGATCCGGAGATCCGACGGCCCGGATCGCGCCACGTAGCCTCTCTCCTCTCCCTCTGTCCAAGCAGCCGCCATGCCCGTGGAGCCGCCGCCGCATCCGGCTAGCCAGCCGCCGGGCCACCGGAGCACGTAGCAGCCCCGCGCCTCCCTCTCCTCCTGCACCTTCCTCTTCTCCTCCCCTCTTCTCACCCGCTTCCTCTCCCTCGCAGGCCGCCTCGCCGCCGGAGCCATGGAGCTCGTCGTGCAGCGCCATGGCCATGGGCCACCCGGACCAAGGACGGCCGCTGCGCCCTCCCTCCGTCGCCCTGGAAGGCCGCCGGCGCCACCTTCCTCCGCATCCGCAGCCGCCGCCTGCCCCTGCTCCGCTCCGCCCTCCGTCGGTGGCCGGCCGGCGAGCCGAGCCACCAACTGCCGCCGCCGCGCTCGGGGACGAGATCCCGAGCGGCTCCTCCAACCGCCTGGCCAGCCTGGGCCGGCTCCCTCCAGCGGCCGAGCTGGGCCGGCCTGCCAGCCCAGCAAACCCCCAGCCAGCGCCAGGCCGAGATGGGCCAAGCCCATGGGTGAGGCCAGGCCGCCTTTTTTTTTACCCTGTTGTATTTTTTTCTAAGTCTGATGTTTTTTGTGCTGCTGATTCGATTCCGCGTTGACGATAGCAAGCGATCCGTAGCCCGGATGACGTTGCCCCCAAAACGAAAGTTGTTTAGAATTGCGTGCTCTTGCTTTCATATTTTGTGAGCATTTGCATTTGAGCTCATCTTGATTGTGTAATTGTGTGCTGAACAGGGCATCAGGCCGTTAAACTGCTACTTTTCCTGTTAGATGCTGCTGTTATTATTTTGTTGCAACTTTGCATTATGATTGTAACAAATCCATGAGGCCTATTGCATTGATTCCTTTTGCGTTGCGTTAAGCAATGTTTCTACTTCAGTTTCATGCATTCACATGCCATATTTGCTTGTTGCATCATGTTTATATCTTGCTCCAAAGTAGCTATCCTGATGTTATTGTGCTTCTGTTGCTGAAACTGTTATTTTGTTGCAACTTCGGTCGACGAGTGTGTCGCGACCGTTTATCGGAATTGAGTGATTCCAATTGCATATTGTTAAGCATCATGTCTACTTTAATACAATGTATTGCTATGTCATGTTGCTGCAATTTTTCATATAGATTTACCCCTATTTATACAGCATGTGTGCATAACTTGTATTGCTTGTATCTTCTTAACCGTAACTCCGTTTGGGGTGTTCTTTATATGTAACTTGATTAGTTTTTTGTGTACTTTGTGTTTGTGCTATTGTTTGCTGTTGTTAACCAACCTAAAATATGGTTAGGGCAGAACAGTACCAAATGTTTTAATCATCATGCGACACTTAGTGTTATGCCATGTTTAGGTTGTGCCTCACTTAAATTGACTAGCATAGATAGTTTACTTTGTGCTTCACCTCTTGACATGTTTGTGTGCTATGCCATGCTTGCTTGAGTTGCCATGTTAACAACCGTTGGTTGATCACCTGTAGCTAAGCAACTTGAACCACCGTAAACGTGCGGTATTCGTCGTGTGTGACCGATACCCCACTTAAACCGTTAGTAACCGTTCTCGCCGACAGATCCGTATCGCGTTGCCGTGCCTTGTGTTGCCTCTTTGATCTTGTATTGATCCGTAGTAATAGTGGTGCACCGTTGATTGCTTTCCAGTGTTTACCGTCTTGTGTGCTCCCGCGGATACTCTCGGAGACGATGCGAGCGTGCGATCGACTACACCTTCGGAATCCGACTTATCAACAGGCAAGGACTATACATTACTTATGATCCATTCTATTTCAACTAGAGGTTTGCATGCTAGTCTAGGTTAGGTTCGATGTTTGATCCTACCACATGTTTACAACCTCTTTCAAACCGATACAGCCATGTCCCCTCCCAGCAAACCTTGTACTGCTATGTTACTATTGCTCGTTGCTCAGCCCCTGCTTAGTATGCATGCTTAGGATGCTACGATGTTACCCTGTTACTCCTTGGGTTTGGGATATCACATTATTATATTGTTGTTGATGATATGATTATTATAATGTTGACTATATTCGACGAAGGATGGAAGGTCTAGGCTATCCCGCCCCGACGCTTTGTTCCATTCGAGTCACCTAGGACCTGAGTTTCGGGTATTGGTTTTAAGACTGAGCGTGCCTAACCGCGTGTGGGATTTTATGGGGTCCCCTTTTCTTACCTACCTAGCTTCAAACATTTCTAGTGGTGGACCAAGCTGATGTACCATTTGAAACCGTGTGTGTGCTGGTCAGCTGCCAGTTGTTTACAAACCAACCCGGACCAGTGAGGACATAGTTCCCTTGCTGGCCCACTTTGTCCGGCTGAGGACCCGATTTCCCATGTGCGATTAACCGGCTATCCAAACCTGCGACAGACGGTAGAGACCAGATCGAGAGAGCGGCCGGCTCCTGAGATGGATGTCGACTCACCGGGGGCCACCCGGATTTTTTCGTTGTTAGCTAGAGGGACCTGTCGTTTCGGATCTCTTGGAACTAAGTCATAAAATGGTTGCCTGTGATGGGTAGAAACTGAGAGTGATGGACGTGCGTGCGGAGCCTCGCAATGGGCAGTTGGTACACCCCTGCAGGGTTAAATCTTTTCGAGAAGCCGTGTCCACGGTTATGGACGACTTGAGACCTACGTCCTGTTCATAGACAACAACAACTGAGATAATCTTAATATAACTTGATCAACGTGTGTGTGACTTGATTGCTTCTTCTTTGTCGGGATGCGAAGAGGAGGACAAGGATAGGATAGGTGTTATGATTGTGTAAGTAGCTGATAGCAAGACTTGTTGGAGGCGATTCCTCATCGAATGCTTGGATTCTTACCTTACTCTCTAGATCGTTAGCCACTTTATAAATGCTAGTACGGCAGCAACCTCACCACTTACCCCTTCCTTACCGTAAACTACTAGTTGTCCTAGAATGACGAGTGATGAAGTCCTTGCTGGGTCAGATGACCACTACAGTTGAATGCTGAGTACCTCTGTACTCATGATACTACCCCCAAACTCTTTTCAGGGTTCTGATCGACAACAGGTATGGTGATCGACGTTTCACGTGGAGACTCGACGACGACTAGTTAGGCGGATCCCGGCGGAGGGCCTGGACCCGAGTGGTTATGGGATCGATGTTTTTCTCTTTGCCACTAGGCATTTGCTTGTAGTCTGTACTCAGACATGTATCTTCCGCTGTTGTATTGTATTTGAGGCAGTTGTATGCCGATTGTATGAGATGTTGTATCCTGTATCTGTAATGTTGTGATATCATGTTGGAAATCCGGGGCATATGACTTCGTCATATGTCGCGGTGGGACCGATATGTGCTTCGTCCCCGCATCTGGATGGAAACATCTAGATCTGGAACAGTACCGCATATCGGGCCTTACAACGTGCAACTGGAACCGGAGGCCACCCCCTTCGTTGAAGACACCGTGTGTGAACCTCGTCAGCAAGGCAAGCAAACCCCATTGATCATGTCTATAAAATCCCAATTCCCTCTCAGTCTCGCTTATGCATGTTTAGGAGATCACCTTGTGTCGATTCTACCGCATAGTTGAACCCATATCCGATGCATGACCTATCATCTTGTCACAGTAGTAAGCAAACCACAATCCTAGCTGACATAGGAGTTGATTGATATCATGTGGCCACTGCAACTGTTAATGCTTATTGCATGCTTAGTGGTACAATGAGGTTGCTTTTGATGTGAGTCGGGATGATGGTGAACATGGTGTTGATGAAAGTGAAACTGTGTTGGTGAATCCACCCTAATACAAGGTGAACGATGAGAGGCTGTGTAGGAGTACACAGTGGGTTGTCTCGTTGAACACCGCCTTAAGCACTGAGTTCTTGTATGGTAATCTAAGACAAAGAGTACAACCACACATTGGGCTCACTGACCCCTCTCGGCCTAGTACCTTGATCCGTGTCGACGTCCGGGAGTCACATTAGTTCGGGCTTTCCATTTGACATATGCATAGAAAAAGAATGAAGGAATGGTTGCATCATATAGATATGTGGGTGCACCTGTGAGGCAGGAAAACCATCTGCCAGAGGTGGCGTATCGGTCACTTACATTGTTTGAGTCCGTTTCGTTGATCCGTCCGGGCTCTCGAGCGGAGGCAACTCAGATAGTCGACTCCTGGAATAGACCGGTTGTGAGCGAAGTGTCGTGGTGAACATCCTCGCTGTCACCTCTTGAACGGTGGAGAGCAAAAGGAGGTAACCGATGGTCATGTGTGTGTATCTTACACCCTTGCAAGGTTAACAAAACTATTCGAATAGCCGCGTCCGCGGTTATGGACTACTTGGAACCTATACCTGATTATTAGACAACTTGAATGGATACTTATAAAACTCGCAAGATAAGCGTGAGTGCTATGGTGTGCTCCTCGTGGGGAAGTCGAGGAAGTAACCATAGTGGTGTATTGGTTGGAGACTTGGTAGTGGACTCGTGTACACTTCTTACCTCAAGTCTGGTACTCGTAGCACAGGACTAGCCAAGTCAAAGCTGGCACTTCTGCATGTTGAACCCCCACCTCCTTTACCTTGATACTTGAGCATGAGTAGTATAGTTCTGATGTAAGTCTTGCTGAGTACGACTTTGTACTCACGTTTGCTTATTCTATGTTTTAGATGGAAACCCAGCCCCCGATGGAGTCACCGACGTGAAGCTCGACGTTGACCTTGGTAGTATAGTTCCAAACAGCAGTCTGGTCCCTCGTGGAAGGGCATGTTTGTTTACAAGGTTTCTCTAAGCCATTTGTTAAACTTGTCTGTACTCAGACCTAATTTGCTTCCGTTGTATGATGTAATGTTGATCACAGACATGTGATCTTTGTATACTCGTGTAAGTCAATAAAGAAGTACTTTGTAGAGTTATGTGATGATACCTGCTGTTCATACTAGGCATGTGTGCTACGTGTATGTTTATAACATGCATGTCTTAGTATGGGTTTTCGAGACCTTAGTTGTGATCTGGTTGGCGGTCCTTTATACACCAAGTGGCCCTTAGATGTGCGCAGCTTGGGGCATCGCGATGCGATTGTTCGTGACTCTTTCACGTGCACACTTTGTTGTATGATTGAGCCCGCCCTAGACCCCGACTAAGTGATCGGGCTGGAGTAAGTCTATGTAAGAGTTAGGATTCAATCGATAACATGGTTGAGGCGACTTGTCTATGAGTATGGGATTCACCACCCATAAGCATCTAGACTTGTGAGCGGACGATGAGGACCCATCTCGGATGATCATCCGGCCTGAATGGGATGCCCCTCACGTTCGATGCTTACCGATAACGTTCTGTGCTTGGCCTTGTCTGCTTAGACAAGTGGGTACGGTTCTCGGCTCTCCATGTGAGTGTATCGTGACTGGAATTACATACGCCTATTCCGCGTCCCGACATTGAGCAACTCTTTAACAGCACCAGGTTCAGAGTCGACACACTCTCTGAGTTCCCTGCAAAAATCATCATCAAGAGTAACATAATCATCATCAAGGATTTTCTCCCTGAGCTCATCTAAGCTCGGGTAACCAAAGGTTTTGCAGGTAGGAATATAGGTAGCAGGGGTCTTGGTCTTGGATTTTGCTGCAGCCTTAGCAGTATGAGTTTCAATATAGTGACCAAGAAAAGTAGCATCATCAAGAGTAGTGGAAGCATCATCAAAAGTATCGGATATAGTAACAGACTCAATAGAAGCATCATGTAGTGGTGGTGAAGTAAACTTACTCATAACAGAAGGTGAATCAAGTGTAGCACTAGTGTTCAGAACAATACCTTTTCTTGTACGGGATGGTAAGATCGGAACCTTGGGGTCTCCTTTCTTACCCATAGCAGATGATATGCAGCAGGCAGGATACTTCAAGTAGACTTGTAAATATTGCTATGCTCCCCGGCAACGGCGCCAGAAAACGCTGCTTCATGCCCCACAAACGTAAGGGATCGAGGTAGTCTTCGCGGGTAGGTTAACCCAATTTATTGATTCGACACAAGGGGAGCCAAAGAGTATTTATAAGCTTTGACAGTTCAGTTGTCAATTCAACCGCACCTGAAATATACTTGCTTGCAACAATAGATAAGTAGTAACGGTAATATGATAGTGATGATAGCAACAACAAAAGTAAATAGAAAAAAGTAACAACTAATGACCAGCAGGATTGAAAACACTGTAGGCTAGGGAGATGGATGGTTGGGCGCTGCATGGATGAGAGTAAACATATAATAGATTCTAAAACGGGGCAAGGCACACAGAAAAGCAATGATCATCTAGGAAAATATCAAACAATAGGCATGTATCCCGTAGGTAGTTGTGCGTTCTTGTAATAAGAAATTGCACAACATATTTTGTCCTACCATCCCGCTACGAACGGGGCCAAAAGGAACTTATGGAGATTAAGGTGCTCCTGCCAAAGAGCACCGGAACAAAGCAATAAACTCAATGGATACATGGAATCCTCAAATTATGAACCATCCTCTTTGGTGTCCCAAGCTGTCACCTTTGGGATCGCCGGTTCCGGACCATAATAGGTGCATACAACTCATAGATAAGATCTAGAACACAAATATATTCATGACAACACATAGGGTTCAGATCTGAAAACATGGCACTCGGGCCCAAAGTGACAAGCATTAAGAACAACAAGTTGTAGCAAAGAAGATAAACACCAATCTAGATGATAGGCAACATGCCCCCAACAATCTGACGAACTATTACATGATTAAACTCATCCAATCCCTACCATCCCCTTTGCCTACAGCAGGGAATTACTCACACATATGAAGAGAACTCATGGAGGATGGATGGAGTGGAGATGGTGATGACGATGGCGACGATCTCCCCTCTCCGGAGGCCAAATCAGCCTCCAGATTAGCGCTCCCGAAGAAGAACAGAGGGTGGCGGCGGCTCCGCGACGGAAACTGGGAAAACGACTTCTGTTTTGGGGTTTTCCCGTCACGGGGATAAATAGGAGCATCAGTAGGGCACCAGAGGAGGGGGGAGCAGCCCAGGTGGCCTGAGGGCGCGGCCCCACCCCTGGCCGCGCCAGGGGGGCACCTGGGCCCCCCAGAGCTCCCCTCTGGTCCCACTTATGGAATTTGGCTCCTTCGGGTGCGTGGATTTTCTGGTATTTTTCTGGGAATTTTCTGGGACGTCTAAAAATCCATTTTCCTGCGCAAAAATAAACCATACAGGCAGCTCTGCTGAAAACAGCGTTAGTCCGGGTTAGTTTCGTCCAAATCATGCAAGAATGAGGGCAAAACAATAGCAAAAGTGTTTGGAAAAGTAGATACGTTTGAGACGTATCAGCTGCCCCGGCACCCTGCCGGGAGGAGGAACCCCCTCCGGGAGACCATCCATAGCCATGGACGCCTCCCGTATGTACCGTGAGTAGTCCCCCTTGGACCATGGGTCCGTGACCAGTAGCTATGTGATGTACTTCTCTCCTCTTTGTGCTTCCACTTTCGAGACCTCGTGAGCTGCCTCACATGATCGAGGCACCTTTGTAATTTTCTGCTGTTGCTATGCTGAGTTAGCTGGGATCTGATGGATTATGAGACTATGTTCAGATTGTGATGAGTAATTTATTTGGTTCTTCTCTTTTATATTTTGTTCTTGAGTAAATTCTTGTATGTTCTCCGTTGCCGTATTTTACTTTGGCCAAGTGATTTGTTGCAACTCCAAGAGGGAGTGTCATGCTTGATTGTGGGTTCAGCCCCTTGATGTCTAGCTTGAGTGACAGAAACATGAGACTAGGAGATGTGTTGTTGCCACCAGGAATAAAACAATGGTGCTTGTATCCACGGGTGCAAGGATTGTTTACTTTACGCAAAGTTCTTTTAATGCAGTTGTCTGTTGCTTTGAGTTTACACTTTGGGTGGGACTCGCAACTTAATACCAGCGAGATGTTCTGGATAGATATCTCAAGGTGGATGATTCGTAGTAGATGCAGTTGGATTTCGGTCTACTTAACTTGGCGTACTTCCCATTGCTTTTGAGCCCATCCTTTCTTTGCAGCATAGTTAGCATTGTGGTGCCTTCATAATTCTGTCAATTGCCCAGCTGTGATTTGTTTACCTTGCTTGATGGATTCTCACCCCTTCGTTGGTTTCCCGAAGTGTAAGGTTGAGATGTAGTGCAGCAGCAGTTTTCCCTCGGTGAAGATACCATGGTTTGTCTCCAGCAGGACTCCAAAGATGATAAGTAGGTGTCAGCGGCGCAACTGACGCGGACCTGCACACAGACACAGATAACTTTGTTCCCAACGAAGTTCAGAGAGGTTGTCAATCTCTTTGGTCTTGTTGTTTACAGAGGACAAAATGCAAGGGATAATGATAGCAAATAAAAGCGGTAAAGTAAATGTAGCGTGGAAACAGTGATAAGGATATGGACCGGGATACGTGATGTTCGCTAGTGATGTCTCTCTCCCAAAAGACGATAAAATTGCTATGCGAGGTAAACAAATTACAGAAAGGCAATTGACAGGATTATGAACGCACCGCAATGCTAACTATGCTACAAAAGAAAGGAAGAGGTTCAAAAGCACGGGCAGTACGCCAAAGTAAGTAGACCGAAATCCATCTGCATCTACTACTAATCATCCACCTTGAGATATCTATCCAGAACATCTCGCTGGTATTAAGTTGCGAGCCCCACCCAAAGTTTAAACCCAAAGCAACAGACAACTGAATTAAAAAGAACTCTGTGTAAAGTAAATAATCCTTGTAACCGTGGTTACAAGCACCGTTGTTTTCCCCCTTGTGGCAACAGCACATAACCTAGACTCATGTTTCTGTCACTCAAGCGTGTCATCAGGGAGGCATGAACCCACAATCTAGCACAACGCTCCCTCTTGGAGTCACTACCTACTACTTGGCCAAAGCAATAAACAGCAACGGAGAGCATGCAAGAATTACTTAGGAACAAAGATATAAAAGATAGAAACCAAATATATTACTCTATCACAATCTGAACATAATCTCATAATCCATCAGATCCGATCAAACTCAACATAGCAATAGCAGAAATATTACAAAGGTGCCTCGATCATGTAGGGCATCTCACGAGGTGTAAACAATGAAGATCAAAGAGGGGAGCAGAACATCACATAGCTACTGATCACGGACCCATGGTCCAAGAAAGACTACTCACGGGACATCCGGGGAGCATCCATGGTGGAGAGGAGACTCCCGGAGGTCAATCCTCCCTCCGGCAGGGTGTCGGGAAGGGGTCTTCTGGTGCTCCCGATCTTGGAAGCACGGCGGCAGCGGAACAGAGGCGAGTTCGCGGAATAGGGTTCTTCTTCTGGAGTTTTCCCGTGACGGGGGATAAATAGGCGAAAGGGGGCAGCCAGAGGTGGGCCAGGGGCCCTAGGCGCCCCCCTGGCGCGGCCAGGGGTGGGGTCGCGCCAGGTGGCCGCCTGGCCCCCCCTTGGCCCCCCTCTGGCCCCTCCCGGGCTCTTCTGGAAGCTTCCTGTACGCTGATTTTTTCTGTATTTTTCCCGGAATTTTTCTGGCATTTTTTATGTGGGGGAAAACTGAAATAGAAAAACAGCAGAAAAAAGGAACTGGCACTGGGGTGCACTGAGTTAATAGGTTAGTCCAAATATGATCAAAAGTGTATCTAGATCATAGCAATATCACACAAAACATGCATGGAGCAAGCATAAATTATAGATACGTTTTGGACGTATCAACATCCCCAAGCTTAATTCCTGCTCGTCCTCGAGTAGGTAAATGATAACAACATAATTTCTGTGGTGCCATGCTAGCAACCATAAAAGAACTTTAAAAAGTAAAGCAATCAAGGTTAGAGATTCAAATCAAGTCATAACATGCAAGAGTCTATATTAGCATTGAAACAAGTAACAAAAGAACATTAGGTGCAAGAGCTCTCGGTGTCCGTGACTCTAATGTCTCCAAATGGTGTTTGCGTGCAAGAAAGGGGATAGGGAATACGAGAAAAAGTATTTTTGTGTTGAGAACTCAATCTACTAAAGTGTCACACTTGGTCTTCTTTGGAATCTTATCTTGACTCGTCCCCAGACCACTAGCCAGGTACAAGTCAATTTGATCCACTCCTTTTCGATATTTTGAGCACTCATGCAATGGATGAGCGTAGGCACGAGAGTTGACACTTAGGATGGAAAAGAGAGAATATGGTGGAGAAGGAAGACAAAAAGGGTGAGAAGGGCTCACATCAACGAGGACAATCATAGGCAAGAGATGCCAAATGATAGATATGATGTGAGGAGTAGGGATTGCCATGCCACGGATGCACATACGAGCTAAGAAGCTCTCCAATAGCTATATGCATAATGATGATCTCTATGGAGTACAAGGATATAGAGGGAGTACTAGTGTGGATCTCTCAAAAGGATTGTAGTGTTGCCCCTTTCTCTCTTTTTATTTCTTTTTCTCTTTTTTCTATTTTTTCGTATTTTTTGTGGCCTCAATGGCTCTTTCTATTTAACTCTCATTTGTCCTCTTTGGGATCTTTTAATGTGTCCACTTTGGGATCTTTTCCTCACTTAAGGGCAACACTCTATTTTACAAGAAGGTAAAGGAGATCTTTCACACTTTACAAGGTACTCAAAACATAAAGAAGATGTAACTATCATGAAGTATGCAATGTATGCTACTGCCAGTGTAGCAGGAACATGCATTGATAGGTAGGTATGGTGGCTCTTTTGAGGAAAGATAAAGGGAGGCTTATGATGACATAGCATATCATGCCAAGGGTTTGGATGTACCGGCGAAGGTGGACACCAACTCTCGGAGTGAGAAGAAGGCAATGCACGACACAGGATAGGCTAGTAAAATATGGGAAGGTGGAAGTGTCAACTCTCAATACTTACATTAGTCCGAAGAACTCATGCACTTATTATTGGTAACTCTCAATCTAATGAGGAGGTTCACAAAGAGACAAGTACCCCGAGGAGGAGTGTATGGGGGTTTGGTTATCCTTGCGCATCCTCGACTCATGGTACGTGAGTGTTCTCTGATATTCGACTCGTCAGAAGAGTAGTGATCCATCTGGTAGCTAGAGTTCTCAACTAGTTTTGTAGGTTTTTGAAAATAAACACGGATTGCCCAAAATACGACACCTATCACTAATAGGCCAGAGCTCTTGACACCAAAAGTCCAAACATTACTCATAACAATGCCTCAAAACTATTGCAAGCTACTACTAAAATTAAATAGCAACCTCAATTACCTACTTTCAAGACAAAACACAACTCAGTGCAACAACCAACTCTCTTAACAAGATAAACATGAGGACTAAAAATAGTTTCCAGCAACAAACTAAAAAAAATCCAAGGCTCTTGCTAAAGACAAACTAAGACTAAAACTAAACATGGCAGTAGCTATGAAAAGATAAAGAACACACAACAGCAAAAAGATAGGCATGAAGAATCCTATGATGTGTTCTAAATTTTGAAAGTGGAGCGTGTTTCTCTCCCACACAAAGTAAGAAAGGATCTAAATTGTTATGAACAACAAGCAAAGCTAAAGAAACTAAAAACAAAACCTAAGAGCGAGACGCTCCAAGCATAGCACATAACACATGAAGTGATAAAAATATAGTGAGACGAAGGACGAACCGACGATTGTTGATGGAGAAGGGGATTGTGACGCCCCCAAAATCAATCCGTGTACAGTAATCATACACGCAGGGTACACGACTGAGATTAGGGTGCCACGGTGAGAATATCACAGCACAACACTAAACCCAAAAGGATAAAAAAAATATTACAATAGACACTACTAGGGAATAGCCTTATGGTGGCGCACTGTTTTTGAGTTTAGTGGCGCATTAGGGATGCGCCACTAACTACAAGCCACTAATAAGGGCTTAGAGGTGGCGCATTCTGGATGCGCCACCCCTAAGTCCCTTAGGCGTGGCGCATCTCAGAATGTGCCACCTCTAAGCTCTTAGGGGTGGCGCATTATGGTATGCGCCACGCCTAAGGGCCTTAGGGGTGGCGCATTCACAGTGCGCCACTAAATCCTGAAAATATGCGCCACTAAATAATTACAGAAAACAAAAAAAAGAATTACATAAAAGAATAAAAGCGTTACAGATATTTTTATTATATTACAGAAATGCAAAATACAATATAACAATGAGGCCAACAATTATTGATACAAGAGAATTGCAATATAATTTTTATTACAAAGGTTTAGAGGCCAACAAGATTCACAAGATTACATCCATCACAAAATTACAATGAGTCCAACAATTATTGAAAACCGAAAGCTACTTTCGTCATCATATCTTGTTTGCTCTTCAACCTGCACAAAACAAAGCTTTAGAGGTCACATCCATATGAATCATACCAAAGGAGAACAAAGCAATCTAGCATCTATTCTCATCAACAACTTAAAGCAAGTCGATGAATGGTGAAAAGCATGCACATATGCATAAAAATGCATATGCAGTGACCTTTATACACAAAGAGAACCAAGAGTATTTGACACTACCATCTAATACACAAAGAGTACATCCAAATTACATCCAAATTACACAAAGAGTACATTCAATTGTTCTGACTCGGCTCGGGGAATGGGCGGCATCCTTCTTTCGTCATGAAAGGCCTTGTGTCACGCAGGGCCTTTAGGCGGACTTCTATCTCCCCATTGGATGGTGCAATGTTCGAGTGGAAGATCGACCCCCTCATTTGTACTTCATGACGGATGATAGTCGCCATCTGCGCTTGGATGTGAAAGAACCCCTCCTTCAGATTTGCATCGGCGATTTCCGCCTTCCTTTCGGCCCACGCTCTGAGATGACTTGGCAGCGTAAGGTTGCGTTGTTCCTGTACAATCGCCCTCATGTGATGAAGGGCGTAGTACGCATCCCTCACACTGCCAGCCGGCTGCTTGACGCACGGGAACTGCGTTACGTGGTTGAACATGTTCACGCCAGGATGATTTTTCCTGAACTTGTGCTTCATGATCTTGCCTCCGGCTTTTATGTATCCGACGAGAGCATCATCCAAAACTCTCATGATATACTTGTAATCTTTCTTCTTCACACTCCCTGAGTCTAAATACACGGCATGCGAGTGTTGCGGTGAAAAGCAGATGAGCACGCAGCCTTGATCCTCACTGCATAATTAAAATAATCCAAAAGAATGTTGGAAGAGGACAATGGAAAGCTAAGAAAGCATATATGCTACGGAAGCGAGCGAATGACTTACTTGGGAGAGTATGTCATAAGAAATGAATCCTTGTCAGCGTTCTGTAGCATGAAGTTTGTGATGTACCCCGCCGCGAGAGCCGCGTCCCTGTCGTCCATCAAGATGCTTTCACGCATGTAGAAGGGGTCCAATATCGCGACGCTCGGGGTCTTATCTCTCCTGATACTCATAGAAAGGCTGAGCGAGAACAGACGGATAAGGCTATGGTCCAACCACTTGAGATGGTACAAATTGAAGATCTCCGAAAATCGCAGGATTATCATATCCGCGGGGATAGTGTTGATGAAGCCCATGTTGAGTGGCACCTTGGCCATGAAAACCGGGTACGAGGGATTATCTTCTCGAAGAAGAATCTTCTCTAATGCCATAATACTATGATGCACACTCTGCATATCCAAAGTTGCAAGGTCCAGCATGTCCTTAGGTAGCATCGCCCTACCAGCCACATGGATTTCAAATGAGAGATCCTTGGGTCTTGGTGGCCCGTCCTGAGCCCGGATCGGCATCGAAGGTTGGCTACTAGAAGTGATGCTCTTCTTTCTTTTCCGTCCCTTCTTATTTTCTGATTTTGAGCAGTCACCGGCCTTTATCTGCTCAGTGGCCGCCTTATGGAGTGTGGACGGGCTGAGAATAGATCTTGTGGCATCTGCTTGAGGCTCGGTGAAGGCGCAAGCTGCTGGAGACATGTCCTGAGAAGCAGCGAAGAGACGCGTGGAGCAAGCAGGCTTCGCCGCAGGATCAGCTGGACCGCGAGCTTCCTCGTCATGCTGATAGGCTCCTTCAGCAGGAGGCATCAATAAGTCATCAGCATCATACAAAGTATTGATGAACTGGTCGTCGCTGATATCATCATCAAGATCATCGTCTTCTTGTTGTGCGCCGATGGGATCATGTGGCGCCGACACGATGACTAGCGGTGTTGTCCTAGGTGTGGTGCCCCTTTCCCACGTCATTAAACGCATTTGGCTCTTCGGCCATAGGCATATTTGGTTGAAACAGTCACTGAGGACTGCCGGCTCATCCTCATCGTATCCGGGGAGTTGAATGGGAGGTTCAACTCTCTCGTAGCCCGAAATCACGAGAGAGATTTGAACCCTATGCATCTCCGGTGCTATCGGCATATTGTGCATGATTCGATTTTGTGGTTGAATGATTTTACCTTTGGCAACATCCTTCAACTCGCCGTCCACGACTTGTAATAGAATGCATGGAGTGTCCTCCTGCGAAAGAGATATATATATGCATGTACGGCATCAGAGAGATTCCACTAAAAAAGGCAAGGAAATGAAGTCCTCTTTTGAGTTCCAGACGCTTATAGTTACCTTGAGGGCGTCGAGGTCGGCTAGTGAAGAGACCCCGCCGATGACGGCGGGCATGCAAGAGACGGAGGGCGCGCTGCCTCCCGTGGCGTCGGTCTCCCTATTTGCGCTGCCGCCGGGTGCATTATTGTTATGCCCCGGTTGCTCGATCGTGGCCGGAGGAGTTACCATCACGTCCGGCGTCGCCGCCGCGGTGTTGGCGGCCGGAGTCACCAATACGTCGGGAGTCGGTGCGGGAGCCACCACTACGGCCGGAGTCGGGACTGCAGGCGCCGCAGGGCCCGAGTTGCTGCCGACCATGCTGGGGACTGGTATGGGCCCTTGTCCACCACGCGCTTGCCAATTCGCGAGCGACTGCATCATATCTGGAAGGAGAGCGTTCATTGTCTTCGCCACTTCGTCCTGGACAAGCTGCGGAAGCATGTTCACCTTCTCCTCCAGTCCACGAACATAAGCGGCATCTTCTTCGGTCCTTCTCGCCTTGCGCCCCCTCGAACCGGACTGCTCCGCCGATTTACCATAATATTCAGACCAATTTAGGTCCGCACCAAAGCCGACCACACGGCCGGCTGACGATGGCTTCGCCGTCACGTCGTCAACCTTCTTGACCTTGTTCAACGCCCTGTTAAAGGCGTTGTCCCACGGGCCGGCCGGCTTAACCGACGACTCCTGCGATGAGGCGATTTTCATTTCCGCTTGCTGCAAAAAGAATGTGAAACGTTAAGAAATTGTGAACTTCACTCGAGAATTCAATCGACAAGGTCGCGTGGTAAACTACTTACCACGGCAGTCGTAAACTCCTGAATCTTAGGATCGATAATTATTTTCGAGGTTGCTTTGTCCTTATAGCTCCGGGCCCTCACAAAGAATTCGGTCTGCGGATCATCTTTGTATTGCTGGAAGGGGTTAGGTATGCCCGCAGCGGCGTACTCGGCATCCTCCTTGTCCCATTTAGGCTTGGAACTTTTGTAACCACCGGCTCCGAGACGGTGGTTACCTATGACCTGCGACCACATGGCCTTGCCCTTTGCACTCGCGGCCTTGGCTTGCTCGGACTCACACCTAGCCTTGAAAAGGTTGTAGGTAGCTTCGTCGATCAATGGCTCTTTCTCCTTGAGCTCCTCCCAGGTTTTGTTCTTTTCAAAAATTGCCCTCTTCACCCGGGTTTTCCAACTGGACAAGGCCTTGCTCATCTTCCTGAGGGCCCATGTGTTTACTTTGTTCCCTCTGAGTTTGGTGTTATCGTACGGCTCCGGAAACTTGTATCGTCCGTGCAGCTTGTTGATAAGAAGCTGACAATAATGAATATTCTCACGACTCCTGAGGTTAATCGTGGTGATCGGCACGGTGTTGCGGAGGATCGCCGCGACTTGACGGCCGTACCCTTCCGAAAAACGTTCGGGCTCTTTAGGAATCCCGACGGCGGTCACAACAGTAAACTCTTGCCTGATGACGCCGACCTTGGTCGGTTTCCGATTCCTCTTCTTCGACTGGGTACCATCTGTGTTGGAGCCACCGGTCCCATCATCCTCGCCGATGTTCCTCTCGCCGTCTGTCGTACCGGCCTCCTCCTCCAAGTCATCATCCGATGAGTCGGACTCCGACTCTATCTCCTCCTCATACTCCTCCTCGCCCGGAGGTACTTCCTCTTCTCTCTGCTCCTCGACCTCCTCCTGGGAGTATTCCCAAAATTGCTTCCTTTTTTCTCCCGGCTGAGAAGAAGGACCGGCGTCGGCTCCGGTCGACATGTTTGCACTAGTACAATATTAAGAAATGCAACTACTTAATTAATTAGCACAATAAATAAATGCAAATACTCTCATGTTAAGAAAAATAGCAAAGGTCATGCACGAATTCACGGAAAAATTCGGCATGACCTTTGCTCTTTTTCTTAACATAAGAGTGCCCCATTCTCAACCAAAACGGAAGTTAATCAACATTTCGGGAGAAAGGGGATAATGATTTGTACCTGCACAACATATATATATATAGTAGATATTCAAACAGTAGATAAAAACTGTGAATAAAAATGCTGAGATGAGGGAATCTTAATGCATTGAAAATTGTTAAGAACAGATTCTACACTAGTAGTGATATGCAGAACACAAGCACCACACACATTTGTCTGACTATTTTTTTAGAGCACATAGCAAACATTTTAGAAAAAAGCAAGAAACTAGTATCACTGCTACTACATAGAAGAATTATATATGCTTCATCCTATAAATGAATCATCATCATCTTTATGACTCAAAACTCGGTTTCTCAAATAAAAATAAAAATAAGGCAGAGGCACCCATCAATTCTTTTGAAGAAATTAAAAAACTACTACTATCACTTCTGCAAATGCAAAATTGTGATCAGAGGAGGTTTTATATTTTTTTAAATGTCTTATTCTATATGCATCCAGAAATGGCTTGTTCTATATGCATCAAAATTCATAAAATTCAGTTCTTGTATCCAGTGGTCGTGAGTTGTTCATGGCCGATGCGAGTGTGTTTGTTGATGATGCTGAAGCATATGAAGTTTATGAAAGACGTGAAGAAGCACAAGCTAACCAGGAACAGGTAAAATTTCCCTCCTTTACCAAATTGGCTGTTTATTCACTACTGTCATAATCCTATACTTGCATCCTAGCACAATCAGATTGCAGTAGCAAAATGGGTCCTGACCTTTGTTAGAACTGCTAGGTTCTCAAACCAGGATTTACTCACTTTTCTCTCACACACATGCACACAAGGGACTACTATGAAGCTCTGTAGGTTTATAGCAATAATACAAGCTTGAGGCTACATCCTGTCTTACAAGCTGCTTCTACATCTTGTCTTTCTAGCTTCTGATACTGCTACATATGGGTGTGCCTCTCCTTATATAGAGGCTTTAGGTGCAGATCTTAAACTAAATTCAGAAAATTCAGAAAATAACGCATCAGCCATGCCTACTTTTTTTATGGAACATCAGCTATGCCTACTTGCCAAGACAATCCTTATTGATTCTATATACTAGCACAGTTCACATTGTTGGTGTTTTAAAAAAGTTCAAATTTAAGTTCACATTGTTGCAACACCTAAAAACAGAAAATTTGGACCTAGGGCATTGTCAAGAACTCAAAATTCAGACAAAGCACCATGGCACCTTTGCTAGTTGAAAATTCATACAAATTTGCGGCATGCTTGAGCAAAGCTAGGTCTGAATGCTTGAGAAAATTCATAAAAATCATGGATGGTTGGAGGATGGAGAGGGGAGGATGGATAGGAGGCTTCTCACCGCGGGGAGGAGGCGTTGAAGGCGGCGCCGGCCGGATTTGAGGCAGAGGCACAGCGACGACTGCGGGCTCGGGAAGGCGTGTGCTTGAAGGCGGCAGCGGCCGGAGGCGAGGCAGAGGCGCAGCGGCGACTGTGGGCTCCGGGATGGCGGCTCCGGTGGCGTCGAGGGAGGCTCCGGTGTCAAGGGGAAGGGGCACGGCTAGGACTCCGGTGAGGGCGGCGGCCGGAGAGCGAGGTGAGGGAGTGGTGGGAATGGGTACTGTTCGGGCATGGAGGGGGCAGTTTTCGATAGGACAAGTCTTAGGGGTGGCGCATTTCGCAGAAATGCGCCACCAAATGGATCCTTATGCGTGGCGCATATCTGTGGAATGCGCCACGCATAAGGATATACTTGGTGGCGCATTTCCGCAAAATGCGCCACCCCTAAGACTTGCCTATTTTTCTGTTGAACTGATTTAACTCTATTTTTCCTACTTATTATTGGAATTTCAATTCTGCCATTTTTTATTCAATTTCCATTTTGCCATATGCAATTGTACTAGTATTTTGTACTAGTATTTTGCGGCGACGGGCACGGGCGTCGAGTGCGGTGGGGATCGAATGGGTGTGGGCACGGGCAAGGGGAGGGGGGTGATGGAGGTTAAGGCTCCGGTGCGGCGAGGGCTCGAATGGGTACTGTGCGCGAGCAAGGGGAGGGGCCCGTGGAGGTTAAGGCTTAGGGGTGGCGCATTTTGCCAGAATGCGCCACCAACAGGTTTCTTATGCGTGGCGCATCTCGTCAAAATGCGCCACGCGTAAGAAACCTGTTGGTGGCGCATTCTGGCAAAATGTGCCACCCCTAAGAGCACTTAGTGGCGCATTTCAACGATATGCGCCACCCCTAAGCAATTATTTATTTTTTAATTAAAGTTTAAACAATTATTTATTTTTTAATTAAAGTGAAACCATTTAAAAATAATAATTATGGAGTACATTTTTATTTTTTAATTAAAGTTTAAACAATTATTTATTTTTTAATTAAAGTGAAACCATTTAAAAATAATAATTATGGAGTACATTTTTCTATAAAAGTGGTCAAACTTTATTAAGATTGGCTTTGACCAAATCTTATATGCGGAGTAAAAAGAAACGGATGGAGTACTTGCTCTAACCGACCTTTTGAGAATGGTGCTTCGATTGTGTATCGTCGATGTTCATACACTTCAAACTATGATCCAAACATAATAATGTGATCATATCGATCCACGTACCATGCCTTAACCATGTCGTCGCCGAACCAAGATCTACAAACACAAGGTGTAGCGGCATTTGGAAACATAAGATTGTGATCATCAATTACAAAGTGCATATTAAATCGATGCATACACAAAGTGATCATGAATTACAAAATATTTTTCTTAAATTTGGAGCTAGCTATCTAGCTATCGTTTCCTCACGATCTTCTTCTTGCCCTTCTTTGTCATGGTTGAATAATTTAGGCCCGCGACGCCTTCACTTTTCCTCTTGAACGGGAGGAGACCTTTCTTCGGTAGGGTTGTGGTGTATGTATCCTGAGCGGCGTAGTCATCCTCCATCTTCGGGTCGCCGTACTTGTCAAAGTCTTGCTCGTTGGCGACTCCATCCATTCCGATGATGTTTCTTTTGCCTCTCCTCACTACAACTCGGCTCGGCTTTGATGGGTCGGTAATGAAGAAGCATTGGTCCACTTGGCTAGCCAGTACCCATGGCTCATTTTTCGCGGTGACGTTTGCGCCCGCAGACTTGGATTTGGCTTCGGGTATAACCATGGTGGTGAAGTACCGGTCTTCTTTTACGACGCTCTTGGCCCATCTCACACGGAACATCGGCACCTTCTCTCCACAGTAGTCGAGCTCCCATATGTCCTCGATCCTTCCATAGAATCTTTCCTTGACGTCATCGGTGTAGAATATCCCCGTTACCCCTGAGTTCTGGTAATCGCAGTTATTGTTCTTTTCCTCCGTGTAAAATGTGTAGCCGTTGATATCATACGCTTGATAGGTCATCAGGTTGCATGAGGCACCCTGTGACAAGGTGAATATCATCTTTTCGTCCTCGGAAGCGTTCCTTCGCGGGGGATTAGCACGAAGCTCGTCCCTGAACCAAGTCATGAAACCGGAGTTGTGCTCTTTGATTAGCCGTGGATCTCGGTCCGTTATCTGCAGGCCCTGGTCACTGTACTTCTTCCTGATTAAATCCTTGTGCTTTACTATCCAAGGATCGACCAGCTGGATGTGTTGTAGCGCAACTAGGCTTGCTCTTTCAAAGTCGATGTCTCGACCGTCAAAGTTGACATGCATTGCGCGGCTTACCTCGTGGTGACCACACCCATCGGTCCTGCCAAAGTGTTTGTTGACGGCCAGACCAACAGGGTTCTCGGTGTTGAGATAATTCGTGCAAAAAGAGATGCACTCTTCGGTTAGAAAGCCCTTCGCTATGCTTGCATCTGGACGGGACCTATTACGAACGTATTTTTTGATGTGCCCATTCATCCTTTCGAACGGCATCATGCTGCGCAGAAACGCAGGCCCGAGTTGGACGATATCCTCCACGACGTGGATCAGCAGATGCACTATAATGTCGAAGAACGCGGGCGGGAAATAGATCTCAAGCTCGCATAGTATGAGCACGATCTCCTCCTATAGCCTTTTGAGTTGCGTAGCGCAAATCGACTTCCGGGAGATGGCGTCAAAAAAGTTGCAAAGGCCAAACAACGTTTTACGGACGTGCTCGTCCATTATCCCTCGCATCGCAACCGGGAGAATCTGCGTCATTAGCACGAAACAGTCGTGAGATTTCATCCCGCTGAAATGCTGCTTCGCCTCGTCTAGGTATCTGCTTATCTTCCCCGCGTAGCCGTTTGGAAATTTTACTCCTATGAGGCAGTGGATAAACCGCTTGATCTCCTCCTCGCACAGAGTGAAGCATGCCGGGGGGCAGTGATCAATACCGGTCTTCTTCTTGGTCGTCCTTTTTCGTTTGCGAGAGTTTTGCGTTTTTGTATCCTCTTCCTCCTCCGTCTCATCATCGTCGTCACTAGGGGGTGAAGTTCCCTCCTGATGCCCATAGATTTCAAGTCATTCCTTGCTTTTGGCCCGTCCTTGGTCTTCTCCGGCATGTTGAGCAGCATGCCAAACAAGCTCTCGCACACGTTCTTTGTGATATGCATTAGATCAAGGCTATGAGGACTGCGGAGTAGACTCCAGTATTGCAAATCCCAGAAAACAGACCTCGCTTTCCATACCCTCATCAACGGCTAAGTCTTCTTTTTTTTCTTTCCCGACGCGGGGCACTCTTTCCAAGTTTTCAGCAAGTTGTCGATTTCTTTGCCGCTCCTTCGAGCTGGGGGTGCTCGGAGCTCCTCGCTTCCATTGAACAGATGTCCCTTTTTTCTCCACGCGTGTTTCTTGGGAAGCCACCTCCGAGACCCCTGGAACACGGTTTTTGAAGATCCAGGATCTTTTGGTAGCTGGCGGTACGTTGTATTATCCATGCACCTAACGCATGCACAGAATCCTTGGACCACCTGCCCTGAGAAATATCCGTATCCGAGATAGTCGTGCACCGTCGTGATCACCGCGGCTTTCATTGGGAAATATTCTTTTGCCGCGGCATCCCACGTATTGACTCCGTCTTTCCATAACGTTTCTAGCTCCTCTTTCAACAGCTGTAGATATAGATTGAGGTCCGTACCTGGTTGTTTTGGCCCTTGAACTAGCATACACATTGTTATGTACTTTTTCTTCATGCACTTCCAAGGGGGAAGGTTGTATATGCATACAAAAACGGGCCAGGTACTGTGTGTGCTGCTCTGGCCGCCAAACAGATTGACTCCATCGGCGCTCACACCAATCCTGAGGTTCCTTGGTTCTTTCCCAAAATCTGGGTATTCGAGGTCCAACGCAGTCCATTGGCTACCATCTGAAGGGTGCCTCAGCATGTCCTCCTTTTCCGGATCCGGGTTCGGGTCATCCTCTTTTATCTTCTTTCTATCCGCGTGCCAGGTCACGAGCTTTGCTTCCTCGGGATCTACGAAATACCTCTGCAGACGAGGAGTGATCGGAAAGTACCATACCACTTTTCTAGGAACTTTCTTCCCTCTCTTGTATCGACTAACACCGCACACCGAACATGTGGTTTTATCATCGTCCTCACCCCGATAGATCATGCAATTATTTATGCAGACGTGGTATTTAACGTGCGGAAGATCGAGAGGGCAAAGGACTTTCTTGGCCTCAGCGATACTAGTTGGGCACGTGTTGCCCTTCGGAAGACGATCGTGCCAGAATGCCATGTTATCATCGAAGCTTTCGTCGGTCCATTTGTGTTTTGCCTTCATCTCCATAGCCCCAAGTGTTACATTCAAGCGGGTATCCCCGTCGTTGCATCCTTCGTACAACTTCGTAATCACGTCTTTCTCGAGTTGCACCATCTTGGCTTTCTCTCTAGCTGCACCTCTTGCGTTCAACGCCTATTTGACAAGCAGCTCTTGAACATGAGGGTCCCGCACCCAGCTTGAATCATCATGTCCGACATCTTGATCTTCATGTCCGGCATCTTGATCTACATGATCCGCTTCGGCATCTTCTTCATGATCATGTACGGGATGCTCTTCGTCATCTCGCCCGCTGCTGTTTTCTGGTTGCCCTTCCTCATTTACTGGCGCCCCACCATTGACGTCCTCCTCCTCACCAGCTTCATCACTTATCCATCGTGTGTAGCCATCCATCAAACCATTACGCTTCAGGTGTCTTTGCAATATTCCGGAATCAGGCTCGGTCACGCACTACAGTTTGCATCTCCGACACGGACATCTTATATCCGACCTATTATTCCTTAGCATGTCGTTTGTCGCACATTGCATCCACCTAGCCACGGTGATATCGCTCAGCATCTCGCGGACCATGGTCGATCACCTGCGTGCACGGAGAAAGCAACACAATTATATATCACAGTCGTTGCCGGAAAAATTCGGCATGACCTTCCCTAATAATGCATGGGAGCATGCGGAGAGTGCGCTAGAAATTTGCCGAAACGGAAATGAATCGACATTTCGGCAAAACATTTGCCACTCAAGATACACATATACATCAAACCACCATAAGCTTCACATATACATCAAACCACCACAAGCTTCACATATACATCAAACCCAAGCTTCACATATACAACAAACCCCAAGCTAATAAAGGCAAGTATATGGGTCATAAATGGAACAAAAGAGTTTGGGAGGAGGTCCACTTACTTCAATATGAAACAAAATAGATGTAATGCCAAGTATCGATGGATAAATGGAAGAAATGAGGTGGGGAGGAGGAGAAAACCGAATAGATTTAGGGTGAGAAGAGTGGATCTAGTTTGAGAATTGTGTGGAGTGAATGAGAGGTGGTAGGTGGGGTGGAGTAGATAAGGACAGCTCTAGGCATTTAGTGGCGCATATATAAAATCAGTGGTGGCGCATTGGTGAAATGCGCCACCCCTAAGCTCTTATGGGTGGCGCATTAGGTAAATGCGCCACCCCTAAGGACCTTATGGGTGGCGCATTTACAATATGCGCCACCCCTAAGCTCTTAGGGGTGGCGCATTCTGTATATGCGCCACCTATAAGGTTCTTAAGGGTGGCGCAAATTGCTAGATGCGCCACGTATAAGATCATCTATGTTGACCCACTCTTAGGGGTGGCGCACTGGAAAATAATGCGCCACCCATAAGGTCTTATGGGTGGCGCATTATTTTCCAGTGCGCCACCCCTAACAGATGGTGGCGCATGGCTTTCTATATGCGCCACTAATAAGCTTTCCATGTATAGCTATTTCCCTAGTAGTGAGAGGGGGGTCACGCGGACCCGAATACATAGGTCATACAAGCCATAATATCTGAGTACAGACATAGTTAGTCAAGTTTTGCCTTAAGAAGGCTAGCACAAATCACATCAGAGATACAGATCGAAAAGGCGAGGCCTCCTACCTGGGATCCACCGAACTACTCCTGGTCAACGGGGAACTGGACGTCGTAGTAGTCGCCTCCGGGGTACTCCTGCTCCTGGGCTCCAACGTCGACTGCAGCGGTCGATCAGGCAAAGCGAAAAAGGGGAAATAAAGCAAAGGTGAGTATCTAGCATACCCGCGAGTCTTACGTCCGCTACTAAGCATTATGCATTGTATCAACGGAAAGAAGAGGTTGTATATAGTGGACTGAAAGACAGAAATCCAGAGCAAGGGTAAGAAGCTAGGCCTAACGAAGACTAGCATCTTCCGACGAAGTCTTGCAGCATGAGGTAAGAATCAGCCAACAGTTTATATAAAGCATAAAGTAACAATGCAGCAGAAGTTGCTGCAACATTGTATAATAATAAGTTGTAATAATTAACAATGCCTCCGACTTCCCCTCCTCGACATCCCCGCGAGGAAGAAAACCCGGAACCATATAGTTTAATAATAATAGTTTGTACTGGTAAGATCCAGCTTCAGCATAAAGCGTCCTGTTACGGTGGACACGGCTATCCGAATAGATTAATCTTCCCTGCAGGGGTGCACTTGTGTTACGCTACACGCAGGGATCTCCAGGGTGGCGGGAACCTTGTTAGGGAACGCTCCACCGAGGCTATCCGACACTTCATAGCCCATCTTTCAAACTCAACAGAGAGGCCATCCGCCGGTCTAAATCCTAAGTACGCCGGGCCTTGGACCCCAACCCGAACGTACTCCTGCACGGTGCGTGGATGGCCGGTGAAGTTAAATCAAATCCAAATAAGACACCACCGTGCGACCAAATAAGACAACACCACTTCCCGGCGCAGGCCGCGGTACTGCTGACGTCTGAAGGGTCCTCGGACGACACTACGAAGCAGAGGAGCCCATAACTCGTAATTCCCACGGGTAGGTAGTGCGTACATGGCATATAGCCAACTCAAGACATTCACTGAACCATTTAGCATTTTAATTAACCTGCGTGACAACCGTTATCGTTGCCTCGACTTAACTGACCCGCGGACAACGACAGCAGCCAGGACCACCAGTACATCGGTGCCTGCCTCGTCGTCCCACCAAGTCACTGCGGTTACCAACAAGGTGAACCGTCTCCTTACCTTGTCTCGCGTGTGCTCCTGGAGGAGCTCGACTTTCGTGGTTTGGTAACTCTCGCGGCCAACGACCAGGGGCCAAGCACCCCGGTACACTGGTCGTGCCCTCCCTGTCGTCCCGTCGCAATACCTCTCGCGGGCACCGTTGGGTCGCCCGACTTCTTACCTGAAGGACAACCGTTGCTCAGGTACCTAGAGCGGCTATACAGAGTCAGCAACGAGTGGAGTACAAGGATTACTCCTTGATAGCTCACACTTGATGGTGGCTCGGCAGAGCCGAGCTAGGGGCCCTGAGGTGGTGTCTGCATTGTACCGTACCTGTGCAGTTATAATATTTGTACCCGCGTTCACTCCCCTGAGTGATCACGGCCCTCTATCTAATCCTAGCTAACAATGCGCAGGACTCACTGCTGAATATAATATATATAATAGGCAGCATAGGGTAAAGGAAGGTACATCAAGGGGCGACAAAAACAGGCTATGCAATTGAATAGGTTTGTAACGTAGCAGCAGCAGTAACAATGCCTAGTGCAAGAAAAGTACGGAAAGATAGGTGATATCTGGGGAAGAGAATGGCTCTGCTTGCCTGGAGGCTCGACGGTAGTGGTAGGGTCGTCGACGACGTAGTCGTACCCAGCAGCGGTGTAGTCGACGGCGACAGCGGGGTCTACCGGAGATTAAGGGGGGGAGGAAGCAGTAAATACACAGCAATAATATACAAACATATGCATGACATGACAGATGAAATGTTAACGGTGTTCTAACGCAGTGCAATGCACGTTGCTCGGAACGGAAATTCATCTGAGGATGAACTACCGGCTCCGGGTGACTACCGGACAGGGTGTCCGGAGGGGAAGGATGAAGCCGGAGGTGTCGTGGGTACCGGACAAACATAAGGGGGGTGTATCCGTGCTAGTTGATCTAATCTGAGAAACATCCGTGTTCGGAATAAATTCATCCGGGTACTTTAGCAGTACCGGACAATTTATCAGACTGCCGGTCCGGAGGGGGCGGTTCGATGTTCGTTGTGTAAGAGGGGTGTGATAGACATACGGATAGTGTATTCGTATTCGTTGTATTTTTCTGATCAATTTTCATGTATAAAGTTTTTGAATCCGAGTTACGATTTAAAAGATATTGAATTTTAAAGTTTTAAATCAATTTAAATGATTTTCTGAATTTATTTTATTTATTAAATAAACATTATCCACAACAGTGTTGACTGGTCAAACTGACATGGGGGTCCCACATGTCAGTGACCCAATTCTAATAAAACATTTTTATTAATAAAAACAGGGGTGGCCCACATGTCATACTAACAATTTTAATAAAACAATTTCTATTTATTTTAAATGCTTACAGGTGGGGTCCAGATGTCATTGACTCTTAGTTTATTAATCAGATTTCTTATTTATTTAAAATGGCCAGTGGCCCACCTGTCAGTGAGACACTTTTACCTAACAGTTATTTCACTAAACTAACAGAGGGATTAGTGGGTTAATCCCCTGGGTGGGTCCCAGGGGTCAGTGGGCTGGGGAGGGGATTAGGCCACGGTTGTGCACGCCGGCGGCTCACCAGGGACCTGTAGGGGTGCTTAGCGGGCTCGGGGGAGGCACGGGGTGGCCAGAATCGGACGAATTCGCCGGCGGCGAGGTTGTGACCGTGGCGGGAGGGGATGGCAAATTCGTGGCGGGAGGTGCGGCTCGGCTCGATTCAGCGGGAGGAATCGGCGTGGGGGAGCCCGGCGGGCCTCCCGGACGTGCTCCTGGCTGAAGAGGTGGCCGGTGGCCACGGCTACGCAGCCGACGCGGTGCCCGCAGCGGCCACGGGCGGCGCGGGGAAAACAAGGAGAGAAGGGGACGAGGGGGGGAAAGGAAGGGTGGAACTCAATCCACAATTTCCGAGGCAGATATTTAGCTCATCCACGATGTACTGTAGCGACACGAGGAGGTGGCCGGGTCTGGTGGCAACGACGAGCGCGAGCACCTGTCGCCATGGCACGGTCGGCCTCTCCTGTAGCACGAGGTAGAAGAAGGGAGGGGTGGGAGTGGGCCGGGGTGGCCTGGGGGTGGGCTACGCCCCGTGCGTTTTATAACCATTTAGCAATTTCCTTTTTCTGTTTTCTGTAAAATTCTGTTAGCATTTATTTAATTGGCTTAGGCATTTTTATATAATTCCATTTTGGTTCCATAATTAGTAGAGCATAATCCTAGAGTACCACAAAAAGTTTAGGGTTTTTCTAAACTCTTTTTCTAATTTATTTTATTATTAAATGAGCAATTGGCCTGGAATTGCTACTGTTATTAATTGTTTACAATTATCAGTAGCCCAATAAATACCAATGATTACATGGGCATGGTCCAATGATTATTTGGGATTTTATAAAAGTGGTTTCACAATTTTTGGAGAAAGTTTATTTTGCACTTTGGTTTTATTATTTAATAATCCACCAAAGCCATTTTGAACTAGATTGATTTGAATTCAATTCAAAGGGTATTTAATTTGAGCTTGGAATTGCTTGGATTCAAGTTGACCAAGGTCCATGATCACATGACTTTCAACAATATCAAAAGAGAAGTTGAATTTGAACTGAACCAAGTTGATCAAACAAAAGTTTTGAACAGTAATGATCAACAGTAATGGTGATTACTGTTCACTGACAGTGAGAGTGTTACAAATCTCCCCCACTACAAGAGTTCTCGTCCCGAGAATTTAAGTGGTAGCGAGGAAAAGATCGTGGTATTCATCGCGAAGGCGATCTTCGCTTTCCCAAGTAGCTTCATCTTCAGAATGATTTGACCACTGAACCTTGAGGAACTTGACGGTCTTGTTGCGGGTTCGATGCTCAGACTGATCGAGAATGCGGCTCGGATGTTCTTGATAAATCAAGTCCTGTTGCAGCTCGATCATATCATGCTCCACTTCGCGGATAGGGTCCTTGAAGCAGCGACGGAGTTGCGACACGTGGAATACATCGTGGACTTGGGAGAGGTTTGGCGGCAATTCCAACCGGTATGCCACGGGTCCACTCCTGGAAAGGATACGGAACGGGCCAATGTAGCGAGGAGCTAACTTGCCCTTGATACCGAAGCGATGTGTGCCCCTCATGGGAGTGACACGGAGGTAAGCGTATTCACCAGGTTGATACTCCATTTTCCGGTGTTTGCGGTCATAATTGCTCTTCTGACGAGACTGGGCGGCCTTGAGATTTTCTTGCATAATGCGAACCTGATCTTCAGCTTGTTGGACAAGATCCGGTCCGAAGTAGGGTCGTTCCCCAGTTCCTGACCAGTTCAGGGGGGTTCGACATTTACGCCCGTATAGAACTTCGAAGGGGGCCATCTTCAAGCTATCCTGATAGCTATTGTTGTACGAGAATTCCGCGTACGGGAGGGCATCCTCCCATTTCATGTCGAAAGAAAGGACACAAGCGCGAAGCATGTCTTCCAGCACTTGATTAACTCGTTCAACTTGGCCTTGAGACTAGGGGTGATACGCGGAGCTGAGATTCAGACGAGTCCCGAAGGCTTCCATGAAACTCGTCCAGTATCGTGAGGTGAAAATGCTGCCACGGTCTGAACTGATCTCCAGCGGAATACCATGGAGTGACACAATTCGGGAGATATACAAGGCTGCTAGCTGACTAGCAGTGATCGTCTCCTTGACCGGCAGGAAGTGAGCAATCTTGGAAAAGCGGTCGATGATGACAAAGATGGCATCGTTACCTTTCTGTGACTTAGGAAAACCGGTGACGAAGTCCATCTCGACTTTGTCCCACTTCCAATCGGGAGGAGGGAGTGGTTGCAACCAACCAGCAGGTTTCTGATGTCCGGCTTTGACGCGACTGCAAACGTCACAGTGAGAAACATAGCGGGCAATGTCTTGCTTCATGTAAGGCCACCAGTACCGCTGACGAAGGTCTTTATACATCTTGGTACTGCCAGGGTGGATTGACAAGGGAGAATTATGGGCTTCCTCCATGATATCTGAACCACAGTTAATGATGGCCGGGCTCACAGGAACTACTAAGCGGCCCTTGAAGTACACAGTATCACCATCATTGGCATCAATGGTAAAAGAGGAGGGCTTTCCTTCTGCGATGTCCTGCTTGATCTTCACAATGTCAGGGGCCAGAGATTGTCTACTCTTGATGAGGGCGTCGAGTTTTGACTCGAGAACCAGGTTATTGACGTAACCTTGAGGAACAATCTCGAGGTTCAACTTGCGAAACTCTTCATACAGAAGTGGTTGCTGCACCTGAACCTCAAGTTCAGAACAGTAAGCTTTGCGGCTCAAGGCATCGGCCATCACATTAGCCTTGCCAGGGGTATACGAAATATCCATGTTGAAGTCGGCTATTGTCTCGAGCCATCGTTGTTGACGAAGATTCAGGTCTGGCTGAGTAAACAGGTACTTCAGACTTTGGTGGTCGGTGTAGACCTCGCAACGATTACCGACGAGGTAATGTCGCCACAGCTTCAATGCATAAATTACTGGTGCCAATTCGAGGTCATGTGTTGGGTATTTGTCTTCGTGAGCACGCAACTGACGAGAGCCATAAGCAATCACTTTGCGCTCTTGCATTAGGACACAGCCTAATCCTTGACGAGACGCGTCGCAATATATCACGAAGTCCTTCTGAGTATCAGGGGGAGCGAGCATCGGGGGAGAAGTTAGCTTGTCCTTGAGCGCTTGGAAACTTTCTTCACATTTATCTGTCCACTCAAACTTGATGCCTTTGTGAAGCAGATTAGTCAGAGGCCTGGCAATCTTGGAGAAATTCTCGACGAAGCGGCGGCAATAGCTAGCGAGCCCGAGGAAACTGCGGACTTGCTTGACGGTCTTGGGAGGAGTCCCATCAAGAATAGCCTGGATACGTTCTGGGGTGACGGCAATGCCATCCTTGGAAATCACATGTCCAAGGTAGGTTACTTCGGGAAGCCAGAACTCACACTTAGAATACTTAGCGTAGAGTTTGTGTTCTCGAAGCTTTTCTAGTATAAGACGAAGATGTTCATCATGTTCTTCTTCATTCTTGGAATATATCAATATATCATCCAGATATACCACGACGAACTGGTCGAGGTACTCCATGAAAATATAATTCATCAATCTGGAGAAGGTGGCTGGAGCATTGGTTAAGACAAAGGACATGACAGTGTACTCGTATGAACCATAGCGAGTAATGAAGGCAGTCTTCGGAATGTCCTCATCAGGGACTCGGATTTGGTGATAGCCCAACCTCAAGTCGAGTTTGGAAAACACCTTGGATCCGGCAAGTTGATCATACAGATCGTTGATCCGGGGAAGTGGGTATTTGTTCTGGATGGTGGCTTGGTTAATGGGCCGATAATCTTGGACCAATCGGTTTGTCCCATCGCTCTTCTTGACAAAAAGCGAAGGTGCTCCCCAAGCTGAGGAACTGGGGCGAATGAATCCTTTCTGAAGTGCCTTGTCGATTTCCTCCTTAAGTTCAAGGAGTTCATGTGGCGGCATCTTGTAAGGACGCTTGGCAATAGGGGTGGTGCCGGGCTTCAAGTCGATGACAAATTCGACTTCTCTGATCGGGGGTATTCCCGGCAGTTCTTCTGGGAAGACGTCGGGAAATTCGCGAACGACTGGAACGTTCTCGATGCCTTCGAGGGGGCGGCATTCAAAGCATTCATCATAAATATCTGTGTTTCAGCATTACGGGTAACTCGGGTGGTGTGGTTAACAATCTCGCCGGAGGGGTGAAAAAGTTGGACAGACTTGGTGCCACAATAGAGTGCGACATCGTGAAATTTCAACCAATCCATTCCCAGAATGAGGTCTATGGTGGAGGACGTCAGGATGATGGGGGAAGCAAGGAATTCAATTCCTTCAATTTCAACGATGGTTCCGGGCACTATCTTGGTGGTTCGGCATTGGCCTATCGGGGTGCGAACAACCATCGGTGGGTTCATCTTTTCCAATGCGAAGTTATGAGACAATGCAAATGCTTCCGACATAAATGAATGCGATGCTTCTGTATCAAATAAAACATTAGCAGGTACGGAATTAACGAGAAGGGTACCCATCACGGTAGCGGGTTGTTGCTGAGCTTCTGCAACATTGACGTTGTTAGCATGTCCACGAGCATAAGCGGCTGACCCAGTATTATAGTTGGGGGTCCTGTTGTTGCCACGACCATTTCCACGGTCAGCGGGGTGAACTACCAGTTGCTTCTGTTTCTGGGGGCACTCTCTAGAAAAATGCCTAGGTTGGTGGCACGTCAAGCATAGTCCATCCTGAGGACGAAGAGGGGTAGCATTGGGTGGTGCAGCCAGAGCTCTTTGCATCTGCGGTGGCGGAGGCAGACGGGGTGCAGCATAAGACGGCCTTGGAGCAGGGACAGCTGAATGGGTCACACTGGTAGGGAGCCAAATACGACGCTTCTGCGTTGCGCCCGAAGATGAGCCAACGTCACGATAACGCTTCAGAGAGTTCTTGTGCTCCATCTGGGCAGTCTCGACGGTGATAGCCTTGTTCACCATGGTGGAGAAGTTGGCGAAATCATGAACGGCAAGAGCGAGCCTGAGGTCTAGGTTGAGGCCACGACGGAACTTCTGCTGCCTGCGAGCATCAGTGGTGATCTCTCCTTCCGCATAGCGAGAGAGGTTGAGGAACTCGCGCTGATAGGCTTCAACAGTCTTGTCGCCCTGAGTGAGGTTACGGAATTCTTCCGCCTTACGATCCATGATCCCCTGAGGAATGTAGCGGGCGCGAAAGGCAGACTGAAATTCATCCCAAGTGATGACTTCTCCAACTGGCAGGGAACGCTTGTGGGTGCTCCACCACTGAGAAGCGGCGCCTTTCAGATGATAAGACGCAAAGTTCACATAGTCGGCTGGATCGACATTAGCAGACTCCAGCTCGTGCGTGATGTCGCGAAGCCAGTCATCAGCATCCAACGGCTGAACAGTGTTGCGGAACATAGTGGGGTTGAGGCGGGTGAAGTCGTGCAGAGTCAAGGTGGCATGCTGATGGTGGTGCCCATTCTGATTCGGCTGGGGGAACTGAGCCATGACATTCTCCATGAACTGACGGTTCAGCTCGAACTGCTGCATCATCGCGGCCATGTAATCCGGCGGCGGAGGTGGGTCGTTGGCACCACGACCACGACCACGACCACCACAACCAGCCATCCTGCTAGAATTTAACAAGGGTATTTCAGCGATGAAAATTTAACGAGATACCGGAATCAAGCCTGAATTAATGCGACAACGAAGAGGAAGCGCAGATATATATAGGAGTAGTCATATAAGACATACACATTTACACACAGAGTCAATCGAAAATCGGGCAGCGTAACGTCGTAGAAATTAAGGAAAAAGGACTCACTAGGAGGCGCGCAGACCGCGGTAAGGATTACACGACGCGACATAGATTCCACTATGTCAATCACGCCGAAAGAAAACTGTTGGCCACAGGAGTTAATGCCAGAGGACGCGCGGCCTGCCCAGAATGAGAATGGGATCCGCGGTCCGGGACCTGGGGTATGACTCCTGCGACACGACTCAATCAAAGGGGGAAGCACCAAAAACGCCGGGTGGAATCAAGAGAACGTGATCCTAATGTCAGATTTTGTAAAACTTACCAGCAAGGATAAGAGAGCACATTCCCAGAGCATAGGTAAGGAGAAAAGGATCCTAATACCATAGATATCACACGTAGTGACATCGATGTGGGCCCGTAAGCCAAATATTAAGTTAGCAAAATAGTTTTTCAAAGTCTAGACTCAACTTCGACCAAGTAGTGGTGGGGTGGCTTCCTACAGGCAGTCGGCTCTGATACCAACTTGTGACACCCCCAAAATCAATCCGTGTACAGTAATCATACACGCATGGTACACGGCTGAGATTAGGGTGCCACGGTGAGAATATCACAGCACAACACTAAACCCAAAAGGATAAAAAAGATATTACAGTAGAGGGGGGGTCACGCGGACCCGAATACATAAGTCATACAAGCCATAATATCTGAGTACAGACATAGTTAGTCAAGTTTTGCCTTAAGAAGGCTAGCACAAATCACATCAGAGATACAGATCGAAAAGGTGAGGCCTCCTGCCTGGGATCCACCGAACTACTCCTGGGCAACGGGGAACTCGACGTCGTAGTAGTCGCCTCCGGGGTACTCCTGCTCCTGGGCTCCAACGTCGACTGCACCAGCCGATCAGGCAAAGCGAAAAAGGGGAAATAAAGCAAAGGTGAGTATCTAGCATACCCGCGAGTCTTACGTCCGCTACTAAGCATTATGCATTATATCAACGGAAAGAAGAGGCTGTATATAGTGGACTGAAAGACAGAAATCCAGAGCAAGGGTAAGAAGCTAGGCCTAACGAAGACTAGCATCTTCCGACGAAGTCTTGCAGCATGAGGTAAGAATCAGCCAACAGTTTATATAAAGCATAAAGTAACAATGCAGCAGAAGTTGCTGCAGCATTGTATAATATTAAGTTGTAATAATTAACAATGCCTCCGAGTTCCCCTCCTCGACATCCCCGCGAGAAGAAAACCCGGAACCATACAGTTTAATAATAATAGTTTGTAGTGGTAAGATCCAGCTTCAGCATAAAGCGTCCTGTTACCGTGGACACGGCTATCCGAATAGATTAATCTTCCCTGCAGGGGTGCACTTGTGTTATGCTACACGCACGGATCTCCAGGGTGGCGGGAACCTTGTTAGGGAACGCTCCACCGAGGCTATCCGACACTTCATAGCCCATCTTTCCAACTCAACAGAGAGGCCATCCGCCGGTCTAAATCCTAAGTACGCCGGGCCTTGGACCCCAACCCGAACGTACTCCTGCACGGTGCGTGGCTGGCTGGTGAAGTTAAAGCAAATCCAAATAAGACACCACCGCACGAGCAAATAAGACAACACCACTTCCCGGCGCAGGCCGCGGTACTGCTGACGTCTGAAGAGTCCTCGGACGACACTACGAAGCAGAGGAGCCCATAACTCGTAATTCCCACGGGTAGGTAGTGCGTACATGGCATATAGCCAACTCAAGACATTCACTGAACCATTTAGCATTTTAATTAACCTGCGTGACAACCGTTATCGTTGCCTCGACTTAACTGACCCGCGGACAACGACAGCAGCCAGGACCACCAGTACATCGGTGTCTGCCTCGTCGTCCCACCAAGTCACTGCGGTTACCAACAAGGTGAACCGTCTCCTTACCTTGTCTCGCGTGTGCTCCTGGAGGAGCTCGACTTTCGTGGTTTGGTAACTCTCGCGGCCAACGACCAGGGGCCAAGCACCCCGGTACACTGGTCGTGCCCTCCCTGTCGTCCCGTCGCAATACCTCTCGCGGGCACCGTTGGGTCGCCCGACTTCTTACCTGAAGGACAACCGTTGCTCAGGTACCTAGAGCGGCTATACAAAGTCAGCAACGAGTGGAGTACAAGGATTACTCCTTGATAGCTCACACTTGATGGTGGCTCGGCAGAGCCGAGCTAGGGGGCCTGAGGCGGTGTCTGCATTGTACCGTACCTGTGCAGTTATAATATTTGTACCCGCGTTCACTCCCCTGAGTGATCACGGCCCTCTATCTAATCCTAGCTAACAATGCGCAGGGCTCACTGCTGAATATAATATATATAATAGGCAGCATAGGGTAAAGGAAGGTACATCAAGGGGAGAAAAAAACAGGCTATGCAATTGAATAGGTCTGTAACGTAGCAGCAGCAGTAACAATGCCTAGTGCAAGAAAAGTACGGAAAGATAGGTGATATCTGGGGAAGAGAATGGCTCTGCTTGCCTGGAGGCTCGACGGTAGTGGTAGGGTCGTCGACGACGTAGTCGTACCCAGCAGCGGTGTAGTCGACGGCGACAGCGGGGTCTACCGGAGATTAAGGGGGGGAGGAAGCAGTAAATACACAGCAATAATATAAAAACATATGCATGACATGACAGATGAAATGTTAACGGTGTTCTAACGCAGTGCAATGCACGTTGCTCGGAACGGAAATTCATCTGAGGATGAACTACCGGCTCCGGGTGATTACCGGACAGGGTGTCCGGAGGGGAAGGATGAAGCCGGAGGTGTCGTGGGTACCGGAAAAACATAAGGGGGGGTATCCGTGCTAGTTGATCTAATTTGAGAAACATCCGTGTTCGGAATAAATTCATCCGGGTACTTTAGCAGTACCGGACAATTTATCTGACTGCCGGTCCGGAGGGGGGCGGTTCGATGTTCGTTGTGTTAGAGGGGTGTGATAGACATACGGATAGCGTATTCGTATTCGCTATATTTTTCTGATCAATTTTCATGTATAAAGTTTTTGAATCCGAGTTACGATTTAAAAGATATTGAATTTTAAAGTTTTAAATCAATTTAAATGATTTTCTGAATTTATTTTATTTATTAAATAAACATTATCCACAACAGTGTTGACTGGTCAAACTGACATGGGGTTCCCACATGTCAGTGACCCAATTCTAATAAAACATTTTTATTAATAAAAACAGGGGTGGCCCACATGTCATACTAACAATTTTAATAAAACAATTTCTATTTATTTTAAATGCTTACAGGTGGGGTCCAGATGTCATTGACTGTTAGTTTATTAATCAGATTTCTTATTTATTTAAAATGGCCAGTGGCCCACCTGTCAGTGAGACACTTTTACCTAACAGTTATTTCACTAAACTAACAGAGGGATTAGTGGGTTAATCCCCTGGGTGGGTCCCAGGGGTCAGTGGGCTGGGGAGGGGATTAGGCCACGGTTGTGAACGCCGGCGGCTCACCGGGGACCTGTAGGGGTGCTTAGCGGGCTCGGGGGAGGCACGGGGTGGCCGGAATCGGACGAATTCGCCGGCGGCGAGGATGTGACCGTGGCGGGAGGGGATGGAAAATTCGTGGCGCTCGGTGCGGCTCGGCTCGATTCAGCGGGAGGAATCGGCGTGGGGGAGCCCGGCGGGCCTCCCGGACGTGCTCCTGGCCGAAGAGGTGGCCGGTGGCCACGGCTACGCAGCCGACGCGGTCCGCAGCGGCCACGGGCGGCGCGGGGAAAACAGGGAGAGAAGGGGGGCGAGGGGGGGAAAGGAAGGGCGGAACTCAATCCACAATTTCCGGGGCAGATATTTAGCTCATCCACGGCGTACTGTAGCGACACGAGGAGGTGGCCGGGTCTGGTGGCAACGACGAGCGCGAGCACCTGTCGCCATGGCACGGTCGGCCTCTCCTGTAGCACGAGGTAGAAGAAGGGAGGGGTGGGAGTGGGCCGGGGTGGCCTAGGGGTGGGCTACGCCCCGTGCGTTTTATAACCATTTAGCAATTTCCTTTTTCTGTTTTCTGTAAAATTCTGTTAGAATTTATTTAATTGGCTTAGGCATTTTTATATAATTCCATTTTGGTTCCATAATTAGTAGAGCATAATCCTAGAGTACCACAAAAAGTTTAGGGTTTTTCTAAACTCTTTTTCTAATTTATTTTATTATTAAATGAGAAATTGGCCTGGAATTGCTACTGTTATTAATTGTTTACAATTATCAGTAGCCCAATAAATACCAATGATTACATGGGCATGGTCCAATGATTATTTGGGATTTTATAAAAGTGGTTTCACAATTTTTGGAGAAAGTTTATTTTGCACTTTGGTTTTATTATTTTATAATCCACCAAAGCCATTTTGAACTAGATTGATTTGAATTCAATTCAAAGGGTATTTAATTTGAGCTTGGAATTGTTTGGATTCAAGTTGACCAAGGTCCATGATCACATGACTTTCAACAATATCAAAAGAGAAGTTGAATTTGAACTGAACCAAGTTAATCAAACAAAAGTTTTGAACAGTAATGATCAACAGTAATGGTGATTACTGTTCACTGACAGTGAGAGTGTTACAGGGATGCACGGGGGCATCCCCAAGCTTAGACGCTTGAGTCTCCTTGAATATTTGTTGGGGATTCATGGGGGCATCCCCAAGCTTGATCCTTGACACTCCTGGATCTTCTTTCATCATCTTCCATCGCACACTTGAAAACTCCCTTCATACATAACTCATCATAAGCTGATTAGAGAGGTTAGTACCCTTAATAAATAAGAAAATTCCACTGGATATAAAGATATTCTTGAAGAGCTACTGTTTCTCAAGAGTGCCAAAAAGTTTTTGCAAAGAAAAAGCAAGCTTAAGGTTTGCAAAAGTTAGGAGAGACAAAACGTGGCAGAATCTGTGAAAAACAGAACAGCAGATAGTAAAGATTTTTTTAGGGGCACTTCTGCAACTCAAATAACAAACCTCAGAACATACAGAAGTTTCGTAATTGTGTAGATCATACTGTGTAAAAATTTCAGCTCAAAAGTATGAACTGGGATTTTTCTGGAATTTTTCTGGTCACAAGGACAGAATCTGTTTTCTGGACAGCATGTCACAACTTTTACTTCCCTTGCCGTAAGAGGCTATAACTTGGCACAAAGCTGAAAAATAAAGATACAATGATGTTGCTACAGTAGTAACAAACATCAACACACAACAAAAGCAAAAAGAAACACCTAAATTCGTTGTGGGCTGCCTCCTGAAAGCGCTTCTTTAAAGCCATTAGCTAGGCATAATGCAACAAGAAGAATCAAGTTTTATCAAGAGAAAGAGAATAACTAGCCCGAGTAACGGACTCAAAAGGTAACTTCATTTTCTTTCTAGGGAATTGTTCCATCCCCTTTTTGAATGGGAATTGGAATTTTATATTCCCCTCTTTCATGTCAATAACCGCACCAACGGTGCGAAGAAAAGGACGTCCCAAAATAATTGGACGTAAAGGTCCACACTCTATATCCATAACAATAAAATCAACGGGAACATAGTTGTCATTGACAATGATAAGAACATCGTTGATCTTACCCAAAGGTTTCTTTATGGAAGAATCAACAAGACGAACACCAAAAGAACAAGGCTCAAAAGGTTTCAATTCAAACATATCAAATATTCTTTTGGGCATAACGGAGGTACTAGCTCCAACATCACATAAAGCATAGCAAGAGAAGTTATTCAATTTAATTTTGATCATAGGGTCCCAACCATCATCTAGCTTCCTAGGTATGGAGGCTTCTACTCTAAGCTTCTCCTCCCTAGCTTTGATGAGAGCATTTGTGATATGCAAATGCTCCGTGAAGGCAAGATTGAGTGTGCTAGTGTGGGGGTCTCTAGACATTTTGTGTAACAAGCTGATAACTTCTGAGAGGGTACAACTATCAAAATCAATATCACTACTATCAAAGGTGGTAGTAGTGTCATCTAGGCTCACTTGTTTGAAACCCTCTATGTTCATAGGAGTTTCTTTATCTACGGTTGAGGTATTAGCATCACCATTAATAGGTCCAACGGGACTAGGAGTGCATTGGGTGCTAATAGTTTGAGTGTCCTCAACAATTTGGATAGTGGCAACTGTGTGGTGTGTAGGAAGGCTCTTAATTCTATCCTATTCCTCTTTTTCTCTAGCCCATCTTTCTTTAAGTTTAGCCATCATCCTAATATTTTCATTGATTTGTAACTGGATATCATTAATAGGAGTGGCTTTATTCTCCTCAAGGGGGGAGGTTCTAATTTTAAGCATCTCAATATCAAGGGCTAAGCTTTCTACCTTCAAACAGAGATTATCTATTTTAGATAATTTCTCTTCTACATTTTTGTTGAAGGCTTTTTGGGTAGTGATAAAATCTCTAAGCATGCTTTCCAATTCAGAAGAGGGGTTCTTGTTGCTAGGGTAAGTGTTGTTGTTCCCATAGTTGGATGGAAACGGTCTAGGATTGCTAGCAAAATTTCCCCTATAATCATTGTTGTTGAAGTTGTTTCTAGCAATAAAGTTCACATCTAGTTGTTCTTGAGCAACCAAAGAATTTAAAGGGACATCATGAGGATCAATAGAGGGTTGCTTGGTAAGTAGAGACATAATTAAGTCAACTTTTTCATTGAGGGAGGTAATTTCCTCGACAGAATTTACCTTCCTACCTGTTGGAGCGCGTTCGGTGTGCCATTGGGAATAATTGGTCATCATTTCGTCGAGAAGCTTCGTGGCAGCACCAAGTGTAGTTGACATAAAGGTTCCTCCCGCGGCCGAATCTAACAGGTTCCGTGAAGTAAAGTTCAAGCCTGCATAAAAAGTCTGGATAACCATCCAAGTAGTCAAACCATGTGTAGGGCATTTCTTAACAAGAGATTTCATTCGTTCCCAAGCTTGGGCAACGTGTTCATTATCCAATTGCTTAAAATTCATAATATTACTCCTCAATTGGATAATCTTAGCAGGAGGGTAGTACTTCCCTATAAAAGCATCTTTGCACTTATCCCAAGAATCTATGATATTTCTAGGAAAAGATTGAAACCAGATTTTAGCATCTCCCCTTAAAGATAAAGGAAAGAGCTTGAGCTTAACAACATCACCTTCTACTTCTTTATACTTTTGCATATCACATAATTCAACAAAATTATTCAAGTGTAAAGCAGCATCATCTCCAGCACCAGAGAATTGATCTCTCATAACAAGGTTTAGCAAAGCAGGTTTAATTTCATAAGAGGTAGCTGAAGTGGCATGTGTGGCAATGGGAGTGCAGATAAAGTCCTGGTTGTTGTGACTAATGAAGTCACACAACTTGGTGTTTTCAGTGGAACCCATAGTAGCAGCAAGTGTGGCAGATTTTTTTGTAGTTTTTGATAAAAGACACAAAGATAAAAACTGAAAGATAAACTAACAAGACTAAAAAACAAAGGTAAAGGGTAGTGTGCAACTCCCCTATCTTAGCACTTGGAGTCCTCGGCAACGGCGCCAGAAAACTTGCTTGATGGCTTCTCGCCCCTTCGTTGGTTTCCCCAAGTGTAAGGTTGAGATGTAGTGCAGCAACAGTTTTCCCTCGGTGAAGATACCAAGGTTTGTCTCCAGCAGGACTCCAGAGATGATAAGTAGGTGTCAGCGGCGCAACTGACGCGGACCTGCACACAGACACAGATAACTTTGTTCCCAACGAAGTTCAGAGAGGTTGTCAATCTCTCCGGTCTTGTTGTTTACAAAGGATAAAATGCAAGGGATAATGATAGAAAATAAAAGCGGTAAAGTAAATGTAGCGTGGAAACAGTGATAAGGATATGGACCGGGATACGTGATGTTCGCTAGTGATGTCTCTCTCCCAAAAGACGATAAAATTGCTATGCGAGGTAAACAAGTAAACAAATTACAGAAAGGCAATTGACAGGATTATGAACGCACCGCAATGCTAACTATGCTACAAAAGAAAGGAAGAGGTTCAAAAGCACGGGCAGTACGCCAAAGTAAGTAGACCGAAATCCATCTGCATCTACTACTAATCATCCACATTGAGATATCTATCCAGAACATCTCGCTGGTATTAAGTTGCGAGCCCCACCCAAAATGTAAACCCAAAGCAACAGACAACTGCATTAAAAAGAACTCTGCGTAAAGTAAACAATCCTTGTAACCGTGGTTACAAGCACCGTTGTTTTCCCCCTTGTGGCAACAACACATCCCCTAGACTCATGTTTCTGTCACTCAAGCGTGTCATCAGGGAGGCATGAACCCACAATCTAGCACAACGCTCCCTCTTGGAGTCACTACCTACTACTTGGCCAAAGCAATAAACAGCAACGGAGAACATGAAAGAATTACTTAGGAACAAAAATATAAAAGATAGAAACAAAATATATTACTCTATCATAATCTGAACATAATCTCATAATCCATCAGATCCGATCAAACTCAACATAGCAATAGCAGAGATATTACAAAGGTGCCTCGATCATGTAGGGCAGCTCACGAGGTCTAAACAATGAAGATCAAAGAGGGGAGGAGAACATCACATAGCTATTGATCATGGACCCATGGTCCAAGAAAGACTACTCACGGGACATCCGGGGAGCATCCATGGTGGAGAGGAGACTCCCGGAGGTCAATCCTCCCTCCGGCAGGGTGCCGGGAAGGGGTCTTCTGGTGCTCCCGATCTTGGAAGCGCGGCGGCAGCGGAACAGAGGAGAGTTCGCGGAATAGGGTTCTTCTTCTGGAGTTTTCCCGTGACGGGGGATAAATAGGCGAAAGGGGCAGCCAGAGGTGGGCCAGGGGCCCCAGGCGCCCCCCTGGCGCGGCCAGGGGTGGGGCCGCGCCAGGTGGCCGCCTGGCCCCCCCTTGGCCCCCCTCTGGCCCCTCCCGGGCTCTTCTGGAAGCTTCCTGTACGCTGATTTTTTCTGTATTTTTCCCAGAATTTTTCTGGCATTTTTTATATGGGGGAAAACTGAAATAGAAAAACATCAAAAAACAGGAACTGGCACTGGGGTGCACTGAGTTAATAGGTTAGTCCAAATATGATCAAAAGTGTATGAAAGTGTATCTAGATCATAGCAATATCACACAAAACATGCATGGAGCAAGCAAAAATTATAGATACGTTTTGGACGTATCACTTGCTAGCACTTTTATCGTCTTTTGGGAGAGAGACATCACTAGTGAAAATCACGGGACCCCGGTCCATCTTCACCTTATTTTTTACAACCTCAATTTACTTTCAGTCTTTACTTTCAGTTGCCACTATTATTATCTCTTTCGTTGATCCTTTGTAAATAGCAAGGCCGGAGGAATTGACAACTCCTCTGTACTCGTTAGGAGCAAAGTTATTTGTTGCTGTGTGCAGGTCCACGTCAACCGCCTAATTTCTGGCGCCGTTGTCACATTCTTGTATCTCTTGGAGTCCTACTGGTTCGATAACCTTGGTATCTTCACCGAGGGAAATTTACTGCTACGCTACATCTCACCTTCCACTTGGGGTAACCAACGAGGAGTGAGAGAACTATCCTCACCGTATCAAGCCAATTTCTGGCGCCGTTGCCGGGGACTCCAGTCTACAAGATAGGGGATCTGCACACTATCTTTTATCTTTGCTTTTTAATCTTGTTAGTTTACCTTTCGGTTTTTACTTTTGTGTCCCTTATCAAAAATACCAAAAATACCTGCTGCTATGGGTTCCAATGAAAACACCAAGTTGCGTGACTTCACTAGTCACAACAACAGTGACTTTATCTGCACTCCTATTGCTCCACCTTCCACTTCAGCACCTTCTTATGAAATTAAACCTGCTTTACTGAACCTTGTTATGAAAGATCAATTCTCTAGTGCTAGAGATGATGCTGCTTTTCATTTAAATAATTTCATTGAGCTTTGTGATATGCAAAAGTATAAAGAAGTAGATGGTGATATTGTTAAGCTTAAGCTTTTTCCTTTCTCCTTGAGGGATGAAGCTAAAATCTGGCTGCAATCCTTACCCAAGAACAGTATTGATTCTTGGAGCAAATGTAAATATGCTTTTATAGGGAAGTATTATCCCCCTGCTAAAATTATTCAATTGTGGAGTAACATTATGAATTTCAGGCAATTGGATAACGAACACGTTGCCCAGGCATGGGAACGTATGAAGAAGCTTGTCAAGAACTGCCCCACACATGGACTGACTACCTGGATGATTATCCAGACTTTTTATGCAGGCTTGAACTTTACCTCGCGGAACCTGTTAGATTCTGCCGCGGGAGGAACTTTTATGTCAACCACACTTGGTGCTGCACAAAGCTACTTGATGAGATGATGCTGAACTACTCTCAGTGACACACCGAAAGATCTCCAACTGGTAAGAAGGTAAATTCTGTCGAGGAGATCTCCTCTCTAAATGAAAAGGTTGACCTTATCATGTCTCTACTTACCAAGCAAGCTCCTATTGATCCTCAGGATGTTCCTTTATATTCTTTGGTTGCTCAAGAACAAGTAGATGTGAACTTTATCTCTAGAAACAACTTTAATAATAATGCTTATAGAAGTAATTTTGCTAGTAATCCTAGACCGTTTCCATCCACTTATGGGAACAACAACACCTACCCTAGCAACAAGAACCCCACCTCTGAACTAGAGAGTATGCTTAGAGACTTTATCACTACCCAAAAAGCCTTCAACAAGAATGTGGAAGAAAAACTAGCTAAATTAGATAATCTTTGTTTGAAGGTAGACAACTTAACCCTTGATGTTGAGATGTTAAAAATTAGAACCTCTCCCCTTGAGGAGAGTAAGGTCACTCCTATTAATGCTATCCAGTTACAAATCAATGAAAATATTAGGATGATGGCTAAACTCAAAGAAAGATGGGCTAGAGAAAAAGAGGAAGAAGATAGAATTAAGAGCCTTCCTACCTACCACACAATAGCTACTATACAAGTAGTTGAGGATGTCCAAACTGTTAGCACCCATCACACCCCTAGTCCCACTGGACCTATCAATGGTGATGCTACCACCTCAACCATAGATGAAGAAACCTCTATGAACATAGAGGCTTTCAAACAAGTGAGCCTAAATGATATCACTACCTCCTTGATAGATAGTAGTGAACTAGACTTTGACAACTGCACTTTACCTGAAGTTATTGGTTTCCTACACAAGATGTCTAGAGACCCCCACACTAGCACACTTAATCTTGCCTTCACAGAGCATATTACCAATGCTCTAATCAAAGTTAGGGAGGAGAAGCTTAGACTAGAAGCCTCCATACCTAGGAAGCTAGAAGATGGTTGGGATCCTATGATAAAAATCAAATTGAATAACTTCTCTTGTTATGATCTTTGTGATGTTGGAGCAAGTACATCTGTTATGCCCAAAAGAATGTATGATATGCTTGAATTGAAACCTTTTGATCCCTGTTCTTTTGGTGTTCGTCTTATTGATTCTTCCGTAAAGAAACCTTTGGGGAAGATCGACGATGTTCTTATCATTGTCAATGACAATTATGTTCCCGTTGATTTTACTATTATGGACATTGAATGTGAACCTTCTTGTCCAATTATTTTGGGACGTCCTTTTCTTCGCACAATTGGTGTTGTTATTGACATGAAAGAGGGGAATATCAAATTCCAATTCCCTCTCAAGAAAGGGATGGAACATTTCCCTAGGAAAAATATTAAGTTACCTTTTGAGTCCGTCACACGGGCTAGTTATTCTCTTGAAAAGACTTGATCTTCTGCTTTAAGCCTAGCTAATGGCTCTAAAGAAGCGCTTTCGGGAGGCAGCCCGCAACGAATTTAGGTTTTTCTTTTTGCTTTTCTTCTGTTCTTAGTGGTCTTGATGATTGTTACTACTTTAGAAACATCATTGTATCTTTACTTTTCAAGCTTTGTGCCTTTTATAGCCTCATACGACAAGGGAAGTAAAAGTTGTGACATGTTGTCCAGAAAACAGATTCTGTCCTCGTGACTAGAAAAATCATAGAAAATTCCCAGTTCATCTTTTTGAGCTGAAATTTTTACACAGCGTGCTCTATACAATTACGAAACTTGCGTATGTTCTAAGTTTTTTTATTTCAGTTGCAGAAGTCCCTAAAAAATTCTTTACTACCTGTTGTTCTGTTTTTCACAGATTCTGCCACGTTTTGTCTCTCTTTACAATTGCAAACCTTAAGCTTGCTTTTTCTTTGCAAAAACTTTTTGGCTAACTTGAGAAATAGTAGCTCTTCAAGATTATCTTTATTTCCAGTAAGGGAAAAATTATTTTAATAGGGTATTAACCTCTCTAATCAGTCTACAATGACTTATGTATGAAGGGAGTTTTCAAGTGCGTGATGGAAGATGATGAAAGAAGATCTTGGAGTGCCAAACGCTCAAGCTTGGGGATGCCCATGTGCACCCCCAATAAATATTCAAGGAGACTCAAGCGTCTAAGCTTGGGGATGCCCCCGTGCATCCCCTTCTTCATCAACAATTATCAGTTCGTCTCTCGTTGCACTATATTTTTATCACTTCATGTGTTATGTGCTATGCTTGGAGCGTCTCTCTCTTAGGTTTTATTTTTTAGTTTTCTTTAGCTTTGCTTGCTGTTCATAAAAAGTTAGACCCCAGCTTACTCTTTTGTGTGGGAGAGATACACGCCCCGCTTGAACTAGAACTCCTCATAGGATTTGCATGCTTATTCTTTTAGCTGTGAGTTGTTCTTTTTCTTTTCTTAGCTGCTGCTCTGTTTAGTTGTAGTGCTTTAATTTTTCTAGAGCTTTTCTTTTTTTAGGTTGAACTTTCTATAGGTTGCATGTTTTATCTTGTTAGAGAGTTTGCCTGTTGCACTGAGTTTTGTGTCTTGACTAGAAGTAGGTAGTTGAAGTTGCTATTCTCTTTGTAGTAGTAACTTGAAATAGTTTTGAGGTATAGACTAGAGTAATGTTTGAACTTTTTGTGTCAAGATCTCGAGCCTATTAGTGATAGATGTCGTATTTTGGGCAATCCATGTGTTTTTCGAAAACCAAAAACCCCTGTTGAGAACTCTAGATACTAGATGGATCACTAACCTCTGGAGGGTTCGAATATTAGAGAACACTCACATACCATGAGTCGAGGATGCGCAAGGATAACCAAATCCCCATACACTCCTCCTCGGGGTACCTGTCTCTTTGTGAACCTCCTGATTAGATTGAGAGTTACTGATAATAAGTGCATGAGTTCTTCAGACTAATGTGAGTATTCGAAAGTTGACACTTTCACCCACCTATACTTTTTCTAGCCTCTTCGGTACCGTGCATTGCCCTTTCTCACCTTGAGAGTTGGCGCATACTTCGCCGGTGCATCCAAACCCTTGGCACGATACGTTCTGTCATCATAAACCTCCTTATATCTTTCCTCAAAACAGCCACCATACCTACCTACAAGGCATTTCCATAGCCTTTCCGAGATACATTGCCATGCAAAATCCACCTTCTCATGACTTGATCCTCATGTCATACATGCTACTTGCTTGATCGATGAGCCGCATGCTAGTTGGGATTTGCCCTAATCATTGCTACATGATGCGCTAGTATCATTGCATATCCTGCTATCCTGGTAGAGGCATACATTTGCATCATGATAGTTATATCTTCTTTATATGAGTACCTTTGTAAAGTGTGAAAGATCTCCTATATTCTTTTAAAATATAGAGTGTTGCCCCTAAAGTGAGGAAAAGATCCCAAAGAGGACAAAATCAAAAGATCCCAAAGAGGACAAATGAGAGTTAAATAGAAAGAGCCATTGAGGCCACCAAAAAAATACAAAAAAATAGAAAAAAGAGAAAAAGAAAAATAAAAGAGAGAGAATGGGGCACACTACTATTTCTTTTGAGATATCCACACTAGTACTTCATCCTCTATCCCTTGTACTCCATAGAGATCATCATTATGCATATAGCTATGTGGGGACCTTCACACTATAGAACTTGGCTTGTATATTCCAATGATGAGCCACCTCAAACGAGCTCTAGGTCTTCTTGAGCAAGCAAGTTAGATGCACCCCCACTAGTTTCCTTGGAGAGATTTTAGCTCACATGTGCATCCGTTGCATGGCAATCCCTACTCCTCACATCATATCTATCATATGGTCTTCTCTCGCCTATGATTGTCCTCATTGATGTGAGCCTTTCACACCTTTTTGTCTTCCTCCTCCACCTTATTTCTGTTTCTCCTTTTAGGTGTCAACTTTCTTGCTCACGCTCATCCATTGCATGAGTGCTCAAAATATCGAAAGGGAGTGGATCAGTTTGACTTGTACCTGGCTAGTGGTCTGGGGACGAGTCAAGATAAGAATCCAAAGGAGACTAAGTGTGAAACTTTAGTAGATAGTTGTTCTCAACAACCTTTTTCTCTCTTTTTCCCAGTCCCCTGCTTGCACGCAAACACCATCTGGAGACATTCAAGTCACGGACAACGAGAGCTCTTGCACGTTTTGTTCTTTTGTTGCTTGTGTCAATACTAATATGGACTCTTGCTTGTTAAGACTTGAATTGAATTGCATGCTTTGATTGCTTTACTTAAAAGTCCTTATATGGTTGTGTGGCATGTCACCACAGAAATTATGCTTGTTATCATTTACCTACTCGAGGACGAGCAGGAATTAAGCTTGGGGATGTTGATACGTCCCAAACGTATCTATAATTTCTGCTTGCTCCATGCATGTTTTGTGTGACTTTGCCATGTTTTGCTTGAACTTCATACACTTTTGAGCATATTTGGACTAATCTATTAACCCAGTGCACCCAGCTGCCAGTTGTTGTTTTCTGTTGTTTTTGTATTTCAGGTTTTCCGGCCATTAAAAGTGCTCCAAAAAATCCGGAAAAATCAGATAAAAAATCAGCGACCCGGAAGCTTCCGGAATCACCAAGGTAGCGGAGGGGGGCCACCACCAGGAGACCAGGAGGGTCCCTGGCGCGGCCCAACCCTAGGCCGCGCGAGGAGGCCTCTTGGCTGCCTGGTGGGTCCCCTCGACACCCCCCTCTGCCTATATTTAGCCCTCGGGGTGGAAACCCCTAATATCGATCTCTTTTCCGCGAACTCGCCTCTATACCGCTGCCGCCGTTTCTAGATCGGGGCTGCCTGGAGAAGCTGCCCCGGCACCCTACCGGGAGGAGGAACCCCCTCCGGGAGACCATCCATAGCCATGGACGCCTCCCGTATGTACCGTGAGTAGTCCCCCTTGGAACATGGGTCCGTGACCAGTAGCTATGTGATGTACTTCTCTCCTCTTTGTGCTTCCACTTTCGAGACCTCGTGAGCTGCCTCACATGATCGAGGCACCTTTGTAAATTTTTGTTGTTGCTATGCTGAGTTTGCTGGGATCTGATGGATTATGAGACTATGTTCAGATTGTGATGAGTAATATATTTGGTTCTTCTCTTTTATATTTTGTTCTTGAGTAAATTCTTGCATGTTCTCCGTTGCCGTATTTTACTTTGGCCAAGTGATTTGTTGCAACTACAAGAGGGAGCGTTATGCTTGATTGTGGGTTCAGCCCCTTGATGTCTAGCTTGAGTGACAGAAACATGAGACTAGGGGATGTGCTGTTGCAACCAGGGATAAAACAACGGTGCTTGTATCCGCGGGTGCAAGGATTGTTTACTTTACGCAAAGTTCTTTTAATGCAGTTGTCTGTTGCTTTGAGTTTACACTTTGGGTGGGACTCGCAACTTAATACCAGCGAGATGTTCTGGATAGATATCTCAAGGTGGATGATTCGTAGTAGATGCAGTTGGATTTCGGTCTACTTACCTTGGCGTACTGCCCATTGCTTTTGAGTCCTTCCTTTCTTTGCAGCATAGTTAGCATTGCGGTGCCTTCATAATTCTGTCAATTGCCCAGCTGTGATTTGTTTACCTCGCTAGCACTTTTATCGTCTTTTGGGAGAGAGACATCACTAGTGAAAATCACGGGACCCCGGTCCATCTTCACCTTATTGTTTACAACCTCAATTTACTTTCAGTTGCCACTATTATTATCTCTTGCGTTGATCCTTTGTAAACAGCAAGGCCGGAGGAATTGACAACTCCTCTGTACTCGTTGGGAGCAAAGTTATTTGTTGTTGTGTGCAGGTCCACGTCAACCGCCTAATTTCTGGCGCCGTTGTCACCTTCTTGTATCTCTTGGAGTCCTACTGGTTCGATAACCTTGTAATCTTCACCGAGGGAAATTTGCTGCTACGCTACATCTCACCTTCCACTTGGGGTAACGAACGAGGAGTGAGAGAACTATCCTCACCGTATCACCGCCGCGCTTCCAAGATCGGGAGCGCCAGCAGACCTCTTCCCGGCACCCTGCCGGAGGGAGGATTGACCTCCGGGAGCCTCTCCTCCACCATGGACGCTTCCTGGATGATCCGTGATCAGTAGCTATGTGATGTTCTCCTCCCCTCTTTGTTCTTCATGGACATCTCCGAGACCTTTACAAACTTCCTTCACCAGCGACAATTTCTCTTCGACTGCTTGACTGGCGATGCCTAACCGTCTAGGAGACTTGCAGTTCTCCAAGATAAAAAGATCGGCTAATCTCGACCTAAGTCTCTGTGAATTGCTCAACTCAGCTCAGACTTGGGTTTTGGTTTTCTCTCGACTTCTCTTGGGATGCTCACAATACTTCTGTCTTAGAATCTTCAGTGGAGCAGCCAACCCGAAATGGCGGCTAGGTGCGGGGTATTTATAGGTGGCGAACCCGATGAGTGAAATGACTGAAGTGATCCGATGCAACCGCTTGACGCGTGTCCACAACGGTCGGATTTCAACACTGCGAACTTTACTTGCGGAGAAAGTAAGATGACTTACCGAACGAGTTCTCTCTCGAAGGCACGAAGTGCGATGACTTTTCCTTCGAGCTATTCACTCGACTCAGTAAGATTTCTCTCGGTGGCTTTTTGTGGGTTTAGGTTGAGCAGAGCAGATTCACTTCGACAAAGATCTCAACTAGCAAACCCCTCTTGATAGTACGGTTTTTCCTACGACTCAAAAAAGTAAAGAGAAACTAGTAAAAAAGACTACGTCTCCATCCAGCTTCAACTTTCTCCTCGTTGCGCTTTTACTCGAGAGCATCTTCTTTCTCGACGACATTTTTGGGGGTCATCTTCCTTCAAAGGTTTTGGTAGTTGACTGCAGCTTCGCTGCAGTGAGTTGTCCTTCGACCTTCCACTTGCAAACTCCATTTTTCGGAACCTAAGTATCTGTTTATACTCGAAAACAATATTAGTTCCACTACTGTTTTGTCCAACAATCTCCAAAACCTTCGGGGGCAAAACTTTCTCTTACACCTACCCTCATTTTGCACCTTGAAAGCTTCCAAAGCTTGCCATACCTAGATGAGAGCCACCCAAAATATGCATAAACGAGGATGATGCATGAACATATGAAGAGGGGGAATATGGGAGAAATAATGTACCAAGTCTCCCTCATCGATGCCACTCAAGGAACCATTGAGGACACTAGCATAAGCGCCACAAACCTTGTAGCAATTCGATTGTATTATCCCCCTTTGCTTTTGGAGTGACACATGATGCCCCGATCGCTCTCAAACTTTTTGTCACCAAACTTTCGATGCTCTTGAAGTAATCATGCACCCTCTTGTAGAAAGCTTGCCCGGTTTAATCGGCCCCTCCGACACATCAAGGCTAATTGTTAACAAGCCTTGCAAAGCATAATGTCCTCCGCCTTCGTGTATGATCCGGTCTTTGGCTTTGCCTCCTCTTCTACCCACAAACTTGTGCATTGAGCTCATCCATGAACAATGGTTCATTATTGATGTCCAAGGAGACTTGCACTTGCGGCCCCTGCCCTTGAGTTTCTTGGACTTGTTCTTGATCATCATGGCCTTCATCTTCTCCATCCTCCTCTTCTTCATCATGGCCTTGAGTTTGAGTGTAGAGCCCACCACCATTTATCATGCCGACCATGATGTCCACATAATAGTCGAAGTAGCTTGGATTCTCGGGCGTCGGGGTCGATAATTCAACAAACAGCTCACGGGCGTCCACGGTCGCGGCCGCGACCGGCGGTCGTTGGCCCCTCCATTGCATGGGTATCGCCTTGTTGTACCACGATTTGCGTGGATCCAAACTGAAACCAGCTGACCAAAGCAGACGAAATGGATCGCTTCGTTGAAGTTGCCCTTAAATCTCAAAACAAGATTTTTCATTGTCTAGCTAGTTATGAGCACCGCGTGTTGATTGCATCGTCTGCCTCCTTTCCTTCATCCACTTGTACGAGTAGTAAATTGTAAACCTATCATTAACAATAAACTCTCTTTCACTACAAAAAAGAAGAAGCATTGACGTTGAAGATGCACCAGGCAAAGCAGCAGTATATTGAATACTGACCTCGAGTATCCATGGCAGATCAGCAGTATATTTCATTTCACTGTACAACTGTTCGGGGGGAAGCACGTACGGCTCCTAAGTGCTTAACCCACATGGCACGTGTGACGCCCCACCCCGGCTCTCCTGTCCTCGCTGGCTCCGCGGGCCGTCGGTGGAGCCCGTCGGTAACCAATCTGTGTGGTCCGGTACGAACCCTCCTCCCCCAACACGACGGATGCGATCTCAGTGTCAGCCTCTTTCTTTCTTTTCTTCAACAGCGAGCAACTCGCCGTGCGCGCGCGGTCGATGTCCCGCCGTGCCTCACGCGCCAAACGCAACGACACACCGCTGGAGGCTTACACGCCAGAACAAGCCAAACACGCCCCGCCTGGTGTGGACGGCACTTGCTTCCTCGTCGTTATCCCTGCCCGTCCGTCGTCTCCGCCAATGTTTATATGCGTGGCTACGTACAACACGGTTCATTCCAAGATCCGGTTAGCTCGCTTGGCACTCGTGTAACTTGCGCTTCAGCCGGGTCGTGCTCTTCTGCCGAACCACCAGAGATATACTTCTGTCCTAAAATAAATGACAAATTTGAAAAGAGGAAAGTACTATTGTGCATATGGTTTTCCATTTTAATTTTCCACCTCCACCAGCTACGGTCACATCGCAAATGTCTGGTTGAATAACGTATGTCGCAATCAAAGAAAGGGCCAGCCTCTTTAGTGACAAGTGCCCAACTGTTGCTGTTGTTGTTGTTGTTGCTGCTGTTGGTCGTTGTTTCCTACACTTCACATTTTTTGCCAAAGAAAACGAAGAAGAAAAAGAACACAACGTATTGGCTTTTAGGCTATGTGTTATCTCGTGTTTTCTGATAGAGCGATTGATTCTAGTGCTTCAATAGTTTGTTGAAAGATATCCGGTACTAATGATACACGATGCAAATTTTTTTTTGGAAAAGGAGGTTAAGACCCCAGCCTCTGCATCAATCGATGCATACGGCCATATGCCATATTTATTTATTATTCGATATAGGTCTAACAAGAATATACATCAAGTCACCTGAAGCTACCACTCACATCTACAAAACTCGATAATGTGGAGTGCTCTCACTCCTCATATCTAAAACCGGTGAACTCACAACCGGTGCAACAAACCTATAAAGCGTACCATATGCACACGTTTTAGACACCACCATCATCATTGAACCGCTGACCCATCTTCAGGAGAGAGATCTGCATCATCCTTGTCAGTCCGTACATCCGTCGATGCCATCACGGCGCCCAACGGCGCCACCACCCCGCGCTCATCCGTCTAGACGCGAAGATTTTAGAAGATTTGTCGTGCGTAGCACCCGCGGACTAGGCATGACACATCGTAGCACCTGTCGGCCATGCATCCCTTGACATATCCACCAAAAACTCCGCGCAAGACGAAGCCTCTCCACCTCCTGCCTCTGTCTTTCAGCTTTGCTCCATAAAACGATGCTCCTAAGAGAGAAAACGACACCGTAGTACCGCCATCATCTCATCTGGAAGACCAGATCCTATGGTTTCCCCCGGAGCAGCACGAGTGGCTCGACAGTAGTTACACAACGATGCCTTCATCATGGTGACGACACAGAACGCCGTCATCGGCTCGGTTTTCACCGGCAACTATGTCTTTCCTACTCGCAGCCGTAACTAGATGGCGGATCTCGGGATCTGACCATCCAGCCTCAGGCCGACCACCTCCGACGGTGGAGAACTTGGTACATGTATAACGAGTTGACACACCACATGCCGCGATTCTCATTATTGCATTTCATGGATTTTGAACAGCTATATTGTTTCACTGTTCACTACACCAAAATCTGTAGTTGCCGACGGCCGAAGATATGCCGACGGCCACCGTCGGCATACCTGAAGCTAAGCCGACGGCTTCAATTTTACCCTCGGCAACAAAAAGCCGTCGGCTTAGCTATAGATATGCCGACGGTGGCCGTCGGCATATCTTTGGCCGTTGGCAAAGATGACCCAGGTCGTCGGCATATCTATACCCGTCAGTATATATCCCACGTGGCTCGTGGTCTGCCTGCCGACTAACGGCGCTAGAGCTATGCCGACGGTTATACCGTCGGCAACATTTTTTCAATTATTATTTTAATTTAATGTTTTTAAAATATTCATTTTGAGTTATCTAAATTTAAACATATGCAAATTATATATCAATTTGGGGTAGAATTTTCCATATATTACGAATATTCAATTTGTTTCTGTTTTTGGATATGTTAAAAATGCGACATAATGTACTTTTGCAAATAAGTCCTTATAGTTTATAAAAATCACAAGTAATTCATACCTTCATGGATTTGCATTATTCCAAATTTGTTGGTTTGTATGGTTACTAGGACATAAATTAGGATGCAACGCGAAGTTTTATATATTTTTGATTTTTTTTGAATTGTTTAAGCACCGATTTCAAAATGCGGTCAAAACGGTGGAGGGGGGCATGGCCGCTGATATCTAGGGGTGGAATCTTGCAAACCTCTTGGTAGATCTCTGATGAAATGAGTACTTGTGCACCTAGAAATGATTTTTTGAAAAAATAAAGAGGAAACTATCAAACACTTGTAGTTCAAATTCCACCCCGTTCCAACTGAATCAGCGGCAATTTGTCTTTTTCAGCAGAGGTGTATAGGAAACATTTTACATGGAAACTTTGGTCAATTGTTAATAAAATATGGTCTAGTATAATACAAAAATGGATTGGTTCAAATTGACATCAAATATTTGGTAGATCCTTCACAAAAAGACCCTACTTTCGGCACTCGGAAAATGAAAAATGGATTTTTCGTGCAACAAAAATGAAAACTTCCTTTGGAAAACTTGTTGGCCATTCAAATATACACACATATGCAAAATATGAGATCATTTGGGGAAACTATCCTTTGAAATGAGCTATAACTTCGGCCATTTGGCTTGAAAGCCATGAACCTTCATACTCGATAGCCCATTTTGAGAAGACTTTTTTAATAGATTTGCATTATTCCAAGTTTGTTGCTTTTTATGGTTACTAGGACATAAATTAGGATGCAAAGCGAAGGTTTTATATATTTTTGATTTTTTGTGAATTGTTTAAGCACCGATTTCAAAATGTGGTCAAAACGGGGGAGGGGGGCATGGCCGGTGATAGCTAGGCGTGGAATCTTGCAAACCTCTTGGTAGATCTCTGATGAAATGAGTACTTGTGCACCTAGAAATGATTTTTTGAAAAAATAAAGAGGAAACTATCAAACACTTGTAGTTCAAATTCCACCCCGTTCCAACTGAATCAGCGGCAATTTGTCTTTTTCAGCTGAGGTGTATAGGAAACATTTTACATGGAAACTTTGGTCAATTGTTAATAAAAGATGGTCTAGTATAATACAAAAATGGATTGGTTCAAATTGACATCAAATATTTGGTAGATCCTTCACAAAAAGACCCTACTTTCGGCACTCGGAAAATGAAAAATGGATTTTTCGTGGAACGAAAATGAAAACTTCCTTTGGAAAACTTGTTGGCCATTCAAATATACACACATATGCAAAATATGAGATCGTTTGGGGAAACTATCCTTTGAAATGAGCTATAACTTCGGCCATTGTGCTTGAAAGCCATGAACCTTCAAACTCGATAGCCCATTTTGAGAAGACTTTTTTAATAGATTTGCATTATTCCAAGTTTGTTGGTTTTTATGGTTACTAGGACATAAATTAGGATGCAAAGCGAAGGTTTTATATATTTTTGATTTTTTTTGAATTGTTTAAGCACCGATTTCAAAATGCGGTCAAAACGGTGGAGGGGGCCATGGCCGCTGATATCTAGGGGTGGAATCTTGCAAACCTCTTGGTAGATCTCTGATGAAATGAGTAATTGTGCACCTAGAAATGATTTTTTGAAAAAATAAAGAGGAAACTATCAAACACTTGTAGTTCAAATTCCACCTCGTTCCAACTGAATCAGCGGCAATTTGTCTTTTTCAGCAAAGGTGTATAGGAAATATTTTACATGGAAACTTTGGTCAATTGTTAATAAAATATGGTCTAGTATAATACAAAAATGGATTGGTTCAAATTGAAATCAAATATTTGGTAGATCCTTCACAAAAAGACCCTACTTTCGGCACTCGGAAAATGAAAAATGGATTTTTCGTGCAACGAAAATGAAAACTTCCTTTGGAAAACTTGTTGGCCATTCAAATATACACACATATGCAAAATATGAGATCATTTGGGGAAACTATCCTTTGAAATGAGCTATAACTTCGGCCATTTTGCTTGAAAGCCATGAACCTTCATACTCGATAGCCCATTTTGAGAAGACTTTCTTAATAGATTTGCATTATTCCAAGTTTGTTGGTTTTTATGGTTACTAGGACATAAATTAGGATGCAACGCGAAGGTTTTATATATTTTTGATTTTTTTTGAATTTTTTAAGCACCGATTTCAAAATACGATCAAAACGGGGGAGGGGGCATGGCCGGTGATAGCTAGGGGTGGAATCTTGCAAACCTCTTGGTATATCTCTGATGAAATGAGTACTTGTGCACCTAGAAATGATTTTTTGAAAAAATAAAGAGCAAACTATCAAACACTTGTAGTTCAAATTTCAGCCCGTTCCAACTGAATCGACGGCAATTTGTCTTTTTCAGCAGAGGTGTATAGGAAACATTTTACATGGAAACTTTGGTCAATTGTTAATAAAATATGGTCTAGTATAATAAAAAAATGGATTGGTTCAAATTGACATCAAATATTTGGTAGATCCTTCACAAAAAGACCCTACTTTCGGCACTCGAAAAATGAAAAATGGATTTTTCGTGCAACGAAAATGAAAACTTCCTTTGGAAAACTTGTTGGCCATTCAAATATACACACGTATGAAAAATATGAGATCATTTGGGGAAACTATCCTTTGAAATGAGCTATAACTTCGGCCATTTGGCTTGAAAGCCATGAACCTTCATACTCGATAGCCCATTTTGAGAAGACTTTTTTAATAGATTTGCATTATTCCAAGTTTGTTGGTTTTTATGGTTACTAGGACATAAATTAGTATGCAACGCGAAGGTTTTATATATTTTTGATTTTTTTTGAATTGTTTAAGCACCGATTTCAAAATGCGGTCAAAACGGGGGAGGGGGGCATGGTCGGTGATAGCTAGGGGTGGAATTTTGAAAACCTCTTGGTATATCTCTGATGAAATGAGTACTTGTGCACCTAGAAATGATTTTTTGAAAAAATAAAGAGCAAACTATCAAACACTTGTAGTTCAAATTTCACCCCGTTCCAGCTGAATCGGCGGCAATTTGTCTTTTTCAGCAGAGGTGTATAGGAAACATTTTACATGGAAACTTTGGTCAATTGTTAATAAAATATGGTTTAGTATAATCCCAAAATGGATTGGTTCAAATTGACATCAAATATTTGGTAGATCCTTCACAAAAAGACCCTACTTTCGGCACTCGGAAAATGAAAAAATGGATTTTTCGTGCAACGAAAATGAAAACTTCCTTTGGAAAACTTGTTGGCCATTCAAATATACACACATATGCAAAATATGAGATCATTTGGGGAAACTATCATTTGAAATGAGCTATAACTTCGGCCATTTGGCTTGAAAGCCATGAAAAATGGATTTTTTGAATTGTTTTCGGCACTCAGAAAATGAAAAATGAATTTTTCGTGTAACAAAACTGAAAACTTACTTTTATTTCAAGTTTGAAAACCAGGAATCCAAAAAAGTTATATAAAAAATCCAAAAAAGTTATACAACAAATCATTTCCCTTTTATTTAAGTGTAAAAAACTGGGTATTTTTATTTTGAAAAATGCAAATGTAGTTAGAAAATTATGCTATTTCAAGTTTACATTTTTTGGTGATAAGTATCAGGCATTAAAGGCCTCAGGGTAAAAGGATTTAGTTTTCTGAATTTTATTTCTTTTCATTTTCAATTTATAAAGTGAGTAAAGAAGCACAAACAACAGCTTATTTCTGATTGGCCGAAAGCTTATCTCCTGGATCGATGATGTGGCGGTTACGGATTGGCTGCTAACTTATCCCTGGATCGATGACGTGGACGGCTTCTCACCCCACAGTGCCCCCTCCTCCGCACGGGATGCCTTATCTCTCACCCCACCACACGCCACACCCTCCCCACCTTCCTCACGTCGCGCCGCCGCCGGTTCTCCCCAGCACGCCCCCTCCATCCCCACCTTCTTCACCTCGAGCCGCCGCCGGTTCTCCCCAGCACGCCCCCTCCCACTTCTTCACGTCGCGCCGCCGCCCCTTATCGCCAGCACGCCTCCACGGCGGGGCACCAAGGCGGGTGGCCACGACAGAGCCACCACGCACGGGCGACCACGGCGGGGCACCACGCACGGGCGACGACGGCGGGCCACCACGCTGGGCGACGACGGCCGGGCCACCACGCTGGGCGGCGACGGCCGGGCCACAACGGCGGAGCACCAAGGCGGGGCACCGCACCGCGTGGCCACATCGGCGCACGGACGGCCACGGCGCACGGACGGCCACGGCGCACCACGCATGGGAGACCACGCACGGGCGTCTGCGGCTGGCCACCGCGGCGGGCGACCACGGCCGCGCACCGGCGACGCACCACGACGGCGCACCAAGCACAGGCGTCCACGGCGTGGCACCAAGGCGGGGCACCGCGACGCACCTGCTGCTCATGGCCGGGCACACCAGCAACATGGGAATCCGGCCTGGGAACCGCGCAAGCCACAACGGAACTGAGCGCGCTGAGCTTCACGCGGCGGCGGCGCCGCCGCTGTTTTTTTTATTTAGGCAAATAACGATGCCGACGGCCTTCCCCTCAGCAAAGAATTCACAAGGGAGCTACCAGAGGCCGATACGTGGCGAAGATAAGCCGACGGCAACCCCGTCGACATATCATATGGACGAAAAACATCTCGCGTGTGACACGTGGCATAGACGGCGTTTGATTGACGTGCCGCGAATTTTTTTGCCGAGAGGATTACGATGCCGACGGCCGGAGAAAAACCGTCGGCATAGGTTGGTTGCCGACGGGTTTTTCTATGCCGACTGTGGTTCGAGATATGCTGACGTGCGAGATCCCGACGGCTGTATGCCGACGGCCACCGTCGGCATAGCCTATGCCGACGATTTTTGGGGCTATGCTGACGGCAAAAGCCGTCGGCAACTAAGCATTTTGGCGTAGTGGTTATGCGTAAAACAGAACCCTAAATCAAATTTTAAGAAGGGGATGATGGTGGTGGACCAAAACTACTGTAACCATGCACGCAACTCGGTGAAAGTACATGATGTTAAACCGTGCAAGAGATATAAGCCGGTCGCCGGTGTGCTGGAACAAGCTGAAACCGATGGTGCGTTCAAAGAGAAGGGCGGGACGTCAGGCACCGGTATGGTCCTGCGGAACCGTGCCGAAGATGTCATCTTTGCTCGTTTTTTTCATACATGTTTTAGCAACCTTGAAGCGGAAGTTTCATCATATGTAGAAGGTATTGCATTTGCCTTGGAGTGGAGCACAGAGCCCGTTATAATTGAAAGACGGGAAACAACTTGTACTAAAATCTAGGCGGGATCACTCTATATCACATGTAAGGAAAAGCCAAAATAGTGTAGCTCATACGTTAGCACAAATGGGTAGATCATCTACTAGCATGGCCATCTGGCTCCTCCATGGCCCGGATGAGATTGATATTCTATTGTCTACATACTTCTCCCCCTAAACCAGCGAAATATGATCAAATATCTTCGAAGGACAGTTTTACAATCATAATGGGCAAATTCAACCCCTCAAACATCCGTGGATGCATGCATTCGCCCAGTGTCTGAATGTGTCCATTTTAAGCCCTATTTATTCATCTACACGGCCATTGTCTCCACTTTTCCCCTTATATGTTTGGTCATAAGAATATAATTTATGGGGATGGACGAACAGAAAGGAAAGAAACAATAAAGAAGGGAAAATGTTGTTCACATTGGACCAAATATTCAGGCACGCTGCACGGACATCCCCACATATCCTTCTCATATATGGGTTTAGTATGGAGATTTTGTGTGTTGGGATTCATAAGAGAAAAAAAATGAATTTACAAAAAACGTCACCCAAGATCTCTAGTTAGATGCAATTTGTTAGCGATATATTTACCTTCATGAACGATTCCTCGCGGCGGAAGAAGAGGAAGGAGAGTCGATGAAGCGTGAAGAAGCGGAGTCCCTCGAACACGATCCAAGCGAAGTTCCTCGAAGAAAATCGAACAGATGATATCTCCACATCTAGTCCACACGTACGATGTAGCTGATCCAACAAAGCTTCATCGTCCAGATCTTGGCACCACCTGAGAAGAATAGGAGGGAGGAGCAACCCTTAGCTAGGGAGATAAACTTTACATATGATATGGAGGGAGAGGCGCAACCTTCCGACACAATGAAATTGTGTTTGGAGGGGCTACCCCTCCTCATCTATATGTAGTGGGGGGAGGGGCACCATCTTGGGGGAGGGCCAACCCCTAGGGTTTCCCTCCTCCCAGGGCCGACGCACCAAGGAACGAGTGCCCCTCAAGAAAGACGACGTCTCCCCCCTTGGGCCTCTTTAGTTGAAGTGTCTCCTCCCCCCTCCCCCACTTGATTGGGCCTTTTAAGTGAGTGAGGACCATTACTAACATATGTTGGGTAGAATGCGGACATGAACCATAAACTATCTTTTTCTAACAATAACCAACATCGAAGCCATGGACACCCATAATGGTTCCCGCACCTACACGAATAAATATTTGAGTGAACTGTTAGTCAACATGTCAATCTCTTTGCTTCACTATACTTTACAAAACCAGAGGTTAGATTATCTAGGTATTCGTGTGATCAACATTTGAGTCACTATTACAAATTATCCCGTCACCGATTTTGTTCTCTTTTCTCGTTTCTGTATTTCGGTATCCCCATGAATTCACAACGTGTCTGGCCAAATAATGATGGATCTCGTAATAACGAAAGGGCTCAAAGAATATCTCTTCATCATCGGAGGAGAAAATTTCCATCTTGAACTATCAAGTCACTAAACATACTTTTCCAGTGCACCTGAGAACTACTGTTATTGCCACCATTTATGGATAAAGTTTAACAACTTCAAACTTTACCTTCTAGCAGAAGGTACTCAACATTCTCATGGTATAGGGATACATGCATATCTCAAATACTATGATGATTCTACTCATAACATACTGACCATGTAATCTTAAAGCAAATCATACAATTGGGTCGGTCCAACACCGTTGTTCTGATAACAATGTGCTCATATATGTTACCGGTATATCGAGTACCCATGATTAGGAAACAGAACCATTTGTAACATACAAGCTAGTCTTAGAGGCGAGACTATGATCAATTTTGCTTTTATATCTCCACACATGCATACGGATTTTCCTACGAAAATCGTTTGCAAATCAAAAAGACATATCAGTTATAGCACAGAAACATAAATATTAATATGAACCTGGAAATATAATAATATATTTATTATTGTCTTTAGGGCATATTTCTAACATTGTGGACAACCCAAAAATACGAAGACAAAGTAGGGGGGCAGGGGGTCAGTTTAGTAATCCCCACTTCTTTTTCTTGGTCGGGCAGCGATCGACTGTCCGTCCGAATTGCTTAGGGACAATTTGAGAAGTTAGGTTGTAGATGCCCTAATAGTTTTTGAAGGTGATTTCGGTGATATGGCGCAGCCGAAGATGGTATTGACTGCATGTGCTGATGACATGCTAGCAAGTCAGCTAATGATGAGTTTCAAAAAAGACTACTCACAAAATATTTGTGGAAATCTATTTTTTAATATGTAAAATACATATAGAGTACAAACAAGTGAAATACCACGTGATAGAAAATACTATAAAATATGAAAAAGTTGACAAAGAATAATGAACGTTAAAATTATAATTAAGAAATACAGGAAATCTCTATCTTTAAGAAAAGTACATATTTTTGTACCAACGTTGATAAAAATATTATTTTATGGCATATTTGACATATTCTAATGTCTTATAAAGTTACTATTAGTTCTAAAATAAACTGATTTCCAACGTGTTTGAAAAAAGTGGCTTTAAAATATTAGTTTTACATTATGTTGTTGATTTTCATCGTTTGTGTATGTGCTAAAACAATGTTTCATAAGCGCCATGTCAGAAAAGTATCTGTAAAATACATACTAGGGGTTTTAATTTGTTTTTATTACTCCACAAGTTAGCACTAGGTAAAGAGTCAATTAGACGAGACAAATTAAGTTTGTAAGTCCATGCCTGAGAAAATTAAGTTGGAGTATATATATTCTCAAATACTCTTTTTTCAATAATAATATTTTCAAATACATATTTTGAGGGGAATAATTTAAAATATTTTTTTGAAACAAATACTTGAACGAGGATGTTCTGTCCCTGAAAGGATGAACTTAAACGAAATGGAATTTATTCTGCCTCATGGACCGAGAGCCCAAACAGAAGAATAGAACCTATATACACATGAAAACAGGTGATGGATAGTCTATGCCACGCGCAAGCGGCAGCAGAAAGTTCCACGATCAATTAATCAAAGAGTACTTTTTGTGGGAACCCCGCAAATAGGGGTGAAATCGAAACGAATGAGGATTAATATACTAGATTAAACGGATTTGGAAGTGGTACGATAATAGAATGACATCGGATCAGAAACGGATAATTGGTATATTTATTTACGAGAAATATACAAATTCTTTAAGTTAAAATTATACATAAACAATATAAAAGTATTAATAGGTATAAATTATTTAAGATAAAAATTATACATAAACAATATACAAATATTAATAGGTATACACTTTAAGAATACATAAAACATTAGATAATATTTAAATAAGTCAAATAAATCATTAAAAATCGTATGTCTTGTCTCATAAGCAAAGATAGCATCCACGTATTTCTATTTAACACTTAAAACTCCGCTCATCAATCGGATTCGAAACTTAGAAGATCAGATGATTCAGATAGAAAAAACGGATTATCCTATTATGGACTCGGATTCAAATCTGATTGTTATCGAGTCCAGAAAATCAGTTATTGTATCCTATAAAAACAGATTCGGAAACAATTTCAGACGGAAATTATCGTAACCACATTCACCCTTACCTACAAAGTTAATTTTTAGTGGGTTGAGAGTGCGGTAGCCGTTGCCACATGTCGGGTACTTCCTTTGATTTTTTTATTCTTCTGCGCGTTTTTGGGGTCTAAAGGTTATTTTGCTTTTTAGTTTTCACACGATCTCTCTTAAATTTTTGAGGGATTTTTTCTGAAAAAATATTGCGTTAAAAAGCATATTTTTCTTTCACGAGAGGCATACATTTTCTTCTTTTGGTGGCACAGGTTTGGTTTCGTGAGTTGTGCTTCTCGGAAAAATGAAAAAAAAACACGTTTTCTTTTTGTGTTAAGAGGCACGGTTTTGCTTCTGCGAGTTTGCCTTTTGTAAAAAAAACAAGTCTTATTTGCTTCCACAAAAGGCACACATTTTCTTCTTCTCGAGGCTCAAGTTTACTTCCATGAAAGGCACTACTTAGAAAGGAAAAATAATAATTTATGAGAGGTACGGTTCTGCCTCTCATGAAGGCACACGTTTTCTTTTGTGAGTGGCACATCTGTGCCTTTCCAAAAGTAAAAGAACACATTTTTTATTTCACGAGAGGCACATATTTGTTTCTTCTGAAGCCACAATTATGCTTCTAAAAAAAGGTGTTTTTTGACTATCATATATATATATATATATTTTTTCGATGAGAAAAAGTTTGTCGAAATCTATTAACAGTTTAACACGAGATCTAGTTTCGAATATCTCGACATGCGGGATCGACAGATAAAACGTTTTGAAAAACAAATCTACGAAAAAGTAAAATTCTTAGGCTGCGACAAATAGCGCATTTCGCCGGAAGGTGAAAATGACCTTTGCAAGGATTACTATTTAACTAGTGATTTACAGAAACTTTAATGGTTTATGCTGGGCTCATCTCAAGGTGACCAGTTGAATTCTGGGCTCATGTGTGTGGGGTGGTTTATTTGCCGAAATCACTAATTGAGGAATACTCGTTGGAACAACATCCCACCTCTTCCACGGTTGACTAATTGAGGAGTACTTGTTGCAACAACTCGTTGCACACTACACGCGTATCACTTCTCGTGATCTTGAGTAAATATTTTTTTCCCTTTTTAGGCGCATCGGGCGTGCGTATCGCGAAAGTAAATCTGTGCCTCCTTCTTTGAAAGGCACGAGGCGTGCCTCTTTTATAAAGGCACAAGGTGTGTCTCTCACGAAAGCAAACCCGTGTCTCCATGAGAAGCACGATCATGTCTCTTTTTTCTTGAAAAACCGTGCGAAAATCGTTCTGCCGAAAAACCTCGAAAAAAACTCATCTAAACATCAAAAAACATTAAAAAAAATCTTGAAAGAAGCGCTCAGGACGCAACATGTGGCGCACTTCAGTACACCTACAACAATCCTTGCGTGGGCTTCTGAAGGAACGCGAGCCGAACATGAGTGTGTCTCCTAAATCTAGCCGACAGTGGGCCGTCCTAGGTATGACATAGTTTCATTATGTATGTCACATGTGCTTTTTTTATTTTATTTATATTTTGAAGACAAACAAAATACAAAGATTATGAAAATAAATTACTGAATGCAATATAAAAATAATGTAAATGCAGTGTAAAAATCGTTCACATGAATTTTAAAAAAAATGTTTCAACACGTATTGGAGAGAAAGGTTTTAATTTTTTTGCTTAAAAATGATATATACTTATTGAAGAACTGTTATACATATCTCAAATAAAATTTCTATGTACATGAAAATGTACAACGTGAATGAATTTTCTTGAAGATAAAGATATGTATTTTTAATATATGAATCACTATATATTTTTAAACATATATAAAAGTTATTCCAGTTATATACAAAAAATTTACAACATAAAAATAGAAAATTGCATGAGATCATACATTTAGTAAAATATTATTTTTTAGATGAGGAATGTCAAATGTGTATTAAAAATATTTCCATGATGCATAAATTTACATAGTAATAAATAATTAACATTAATATATATATATATATATATATATATATATATATATATATATATATATATATTAAACCATGTACTCCCTCCGATCCATATTAATGGACTTAAGTTTGTCTAGATACACATGCATCTAGCCTAAATACTTAACTAGATACATACAAATCTAGACAAAGTTGAGTCCATTAATATGGATCGGAGGTAATATTAAAATTACTAAATGTTTATAAAAATATCATTGATGCTTTAAAAATGTACATTATACGTAAAAACATACATGTACTAAAAATGGAAAAATAAATATAAAAGAAAACTATTACCACCAGAAGAAAAAAATAAAATGGATAAAAACGAAAATAGAAAGGAAGATAAATAAAATAAAAACTGTAAAAATATAAGAACACAAAGAGAAACTACTATAGCAGTAAAAATAAAGCTAATATTACAATGTTGTTATGCATGTCGTGCCTGTCTGTGGGCAATTTTTAATAGGAATCGGCGCCTAATTTGTTTCCTTTTTTGGGGAGCCTTAGGCCTTGTACAACGCAAGGTGCTTAGGGGAGTGCTTAGCAAAATAAACCAACCTTTTTTGTAGCACTAGTGCTTATTTCTATAGGAGAGGTGCCTAATTAAGCGTCTACTCTTTACATCTAAGCACCAGTGCTTAGAGAATAATCTGGGTTTTTTAAGCACCTCTTCTAAGCACCTTGCATTGTATATGGTCTTAAGAAGTCGCCAAATAGATGTAACACGGTCTGGCATTAGGCTTAGGGTCAGCTCTTTTGCTGAATTCTAGCATAAGCTGAAATAAGCTGCTCTCTATCCAACTTATTCTAGAATCCTAACCAAATTTATTTTTTCAGAAACCTAGTAGTTAAGAGTTGACTAATATGCTCCTAAAAAGAAAAAAAATGATTGGGCTTCTAAAATAAAATGGATAAGGGGCAACTTAGTCTGAATGCCCAAGAAAAACAACAAAAGAACTAGCCCTTAGTTGTTGGTTGTGGCTATCGATTTACCTGCCGCTTCATTAAATTGGTCTTGGAAAGGTTTAGTAGTTGATATAGATCAGTATTTTAAACCCTTATGTCATTTTTTATTTTTTCTGTGTTTCTTTAGTATTTTTATTTATTTCCAGATATATGTCAACGGTTTTTCAATACAAGATGTATTCAATATGCACGCGGAACAATTTTTCGGATAAGTTGAAATATTATTACTACATGAAAAAATGTTTTCAAATACATGTTTGAATAACTCTTTGAATGTCTCTAAATGAATATTTCTTTGAATTTTATAATTATTTTTTAATATAAAAATATTTTTTTGCATTGTGTATGCGTTTTTTAAACTTGTATTTTCTTAAAAATTACATGTATTTTATGAATTGTAGTTATTTAAAAAAAATAGGGGATTTTTTTTAGAAAAGGTCACAAACATTTTGTTGAAACAGATGAATTTTTTTAACTGTTCATGAACATTGTTTTCAATGATACAAACATTTCTTTAAAATGTCATGAACATTTTAGTTTGTAATTGAAATTAATTTATGAAATAAGCATATTCAATTTCTTCCCAAATTTTAAACAACAGAAGAAAATATGAAAGGAACAAAATGAACCAATATTCGTAGCAATAATGGGTCATCCCACTACAACATTTAGAGGCAAGTGTCTGTTGTGGGCGAGACAAAGCCGCGCTCGCTAAATAGTGTGTCTGACGCGCAAGGTGCACACCCCGCAGTAATTTTCTGATCCATCTAGGGGCAATGTGTTTATGGTTTTTTGGGATTTTATGAAGCTTTATTCTAATTTTATTTTTGTGTTTTTGTTAGTTTTTATTTGGTATGTTTGTTTACTTTATTTGTTATTTTTTCATTTTGAAAAAATCTACAAACATTTCTAATTTCATACACATTTTAAATTTGTGACTCCAAAATTTCTTTATTTTTTCAAATTTGTGATGTTTTCTAAATTATTCCATAGGTAAGCACCAAGTTCATATGTGACACAATTCATATGTTTAGTTTAAATTTGAATTCACTATTGCAACAATTGAAGTTTAAGCCATAATTACGAACAAAAAGTAACGTCCTATAATTATATATTTTGGAAAGTTCGAAAAGTTTTCGCCAAGACATGCATACATGAGATGCAAGATATCATGGACCATGACATGTTTGTCTTAAATAGGATAGCTAGCTAGAGCTTTCTGCAACCAACCAATTAAACACCTCAAATTAGCGTACATACTGTTGTAGGTCAACTAGAATTTCCTACATCACAAAACGTGCATCAGCAAGTTAACTAAACATGCATCAAAATATTACTCCACACATTTTGCATTCCATAATATTAAGGTAGTGGTTGGCTGCCAAGTAGTGACAAGTTTAGTGCACCTGTTTCGGGTTAATTAAAGAATTGACCAATCATCCCTTCAACGCGTGCAGTAGGCTTGATATTCAAATTTTGAGAAGAAACATTTGAGATGGTATCATGTTCCTAGAAAGTAAGATTCACACAATTTAAAAAGAGAAAAGATGACAATAAGAACCTATTACAACAAAACTAAGAATCAAGGTACCCTAGACTCATCCATTAACCTACCTACCCAGACCAAGGGAAGGAGGTATCATATCACTGTAGGTCTAGAACCCTTTTTCAAATAAAGAGAGTGACAAAGTTTGCCCAAAGAGGTTGAATAAATAGTAAGAAGATACCACCCAGGCACAACGGAAATAACAATCAGGAATATGACTAGAATAATTAGGTATAATTTACGAAGTAATGCAGTAATTGAGTTTAGTACTCCTATTGCGTCGTAAGACTTGGACTAATATGTAAATGTTCCTTACTCAACCAGTGAAGGCGGGTAGGGAATTTCTTTTGTTTGTTTAGGATTGATAAGAGGATGGATACCTGGCTTCAAAGTTGTTAGAGAATGCGTTCTTATCACTACAGGAACGCGAGAGAAATTCCTCGAAGGTAGCATTAAAGGGATGGGGGCATTACCGGTGTTAGCGACGAAGGGAATGTTTGCAAGAGAAGATTGCCATGTTAATATACGAACAAGGGGCGTGTCACACATAATAGTAAAAAAGGGCAAAGAAGGAGATCGAGGGACAAAAGGAGCTAGAGGCCAACAAGGAATAGAAGAATCCATTCTACCCATAGCTCTTCTTTTTTAAAGCTTAAATCACATTTTAGAAGCGGATGATGTCGCTCGAGCTAAATATATGTCCCCCAACTCTTGAACATCTCTCACTTGCCATGGCTGATAGCTTAGATGATCGACCGTTAGGCATGGTTACCAATAATTTAACACTAGGCCTCTTGTTTGGTGAGCCAACATTCTTCACCTGAAGATGAAGGTAGTGGAACATAGAGAAGCCGCATGGTGACAATCCTGCATACCATTGCATGGTGTTGTATGTCAGTTTTGATATAATACACATGAGACATCTACTCATGAACCTTATATCCCACAAAGTTGAACAATAGATCATAGCGGGTCCATTACAAATTTATATAAATATTACAAACTCATATACGAACTAGTATTCAAAAATTCTAAACGCACAAACTACTGGATCTGAAATACATGGTACAACTATGTTGCTACAATCGTTTATTTAGGTTAGTCCTCCCGTGAGTCGTCTTGTTGTCAAGACTATACTACTCTTTATGTTCTGACTCCTCCCCTCCATTATCATGTTGCAGGTGATGTAGTAGTCTACTCCTTCGACTCCGCTTGATAGATCCGGCTCCTCGTAGAAGTAGTCTCCAACAATGTTGGGATCGTCTGACATCTCCTCTAAATACTCAGATTCTAAAGGATTACAATAGAAAGGGATGAGTATAGGGGGTACTTAACAAGTTTATTTTTATTGTGAGGTGGATATGCACTATACTTCTACTGGTATCAGATACATGACAACAATGCATTTTTTGCAAATATCTTGTACAAGTCAATTTTTATTTTTTTTAATCATATGATCATCGGACTTCACGAGTTGCTAGAATCTTAGACTCCTTTCCCACCGCGTTCGCAATTCTTACCCAGATCACGGAGTGACAAGCCACAATTCATTTTACACTCTGCAGAGGTGCGCTGCTTTACCCATGAGTGATTAACTTAGCCTTTTTTCCAGGTCTGTAACCTTGCTCATCCAAGGTGCGTGTCTAGGTCTAAGATCGGAGTCTTTCATGCTTCTACGTTTATCGATGCCTCTGCCCCTGACTCAAGAGGTATTCACTCCATTGCCCAACTCTACTATATGTAGGGATTTATACGGCCCCGGGACCGATGAGCATTTTTACACCGTCCCATTGGATGGACACGGTATTGATGACATCGAGAGGTTTGGGCAGGCTTTGGGGTTGCATTGGCCCTAAATCAATGGATTGATCCTGCAAGGCCTTGTATGGGATCCCAGCTCCATGCAACCAAGCTAACATGAACCTCTTTCAGGACTCCACCACCATTACCATCATGGATGGCCACAAGGATATCTTCCGGCGCCACAACTGAAGCGGAAGGGAGCCCACAAGATACTTTTGCTTGAGCTCTTCAATATTTCCTCTTGAAAGCATATAATGTTGCATAATGAGCTAAGCGTATAAAAATGGCTCAGCGCGGTTTTTAGAATCCAATCAATCTCGTAGGTGGGAGAATTCGGCTCCCTTCGGAGTTGGATTAGACTAATCCATCTATCGTCGTACCAGGTGGACTCCATCACCTGGAACTTAACCAATAATGAGGAATACTCTTCGGCTTTTTCCTATGCGATACAGTTCAATGACTACCGTCTCATAAATTTGAGGCCTCAAAGATTTGGACTGTTGTTGAGCCTAAATTTAAATTCATCGGCTTGTCCTCCACGACAGAATTCTCACATATGATTTTCTTGTTGTGCGAGGTTGGCCTCATGACCCTAGATGCCAGTTTTTCTTTGCAAGGATTGACCTTTCTTTGTCGTCGTCTGGAACCACGTGTTCTTCTAGACAAACAACAACTTATTGGTCTCCAATTTTCAACCGGACTCTGGTGGTGTCTCGAATTGGTGGGACGATGTGTTTTCTGGAAAGTCCAAGGAGATCCACAGGAGACACATCGGCCTACTCATCTACACCCTCTAGTACATCTGAAAGGAGGGGAATATGCATATTTTTTCGACAGTTTGCTTGACTCATTACGTGGTGCTAATGTTAGCGTTTGAGAACATCTTGCCACATGATATGGCTTTTGCTCCGGCCTTGCCTACCGAGGGTATCAACTGATTTGGACTTGTTGTGCTTTCAGGATTTCGCCGCATTCCCTTTAAAACATGCAGATCTTTGTACACTATTTTCTACAATTTTTCTTCTATAATTCCTTGAAGAAATGTTTTTCTACCCGTGCAATTTCGGCTACACTGCTCCTCTATCACAAAAATAAAAATAAAAATCAAAATTCAGTGGGTTCCCACAATCCCTACCACCCATTTGTAATCCACATCCTAGTCAACGAGTCATGACATGCAGCGAACTAGCTGGCTGGCAAATAGCAATATCTGCAAGTGCCAATTTGCCCATCCCTCTCCACCCATGCATGGATCCTTGGATGATTCAGCAATAGCTCTGTCTACGGCCTCATTCTAGCGTCGAGTTCTGGCAATGCACGCAATCCAATTAAGCAGTCAAAAAAGGAAGCACGCTCGTGCTCGTTATAAGCTCCCACCATTCGCCACACACATGGCAAGCAGTCGTTAGCACTGAAGCTCAATGGTTAGCACCATGGCATTTTGCAGAGCGCGCACCGGGCTGCTGCTTGTCGCCATGGCTCTGCTCCCTCTGGGCATGGCCATGGACGCCATTGGCAATAGCTGCGCCGGAACCAGCTCTTCTGGCAGTGGCAGGACCAGCATCAACTCCGTCCTGGCGGACCTCGTCGCCAAGGGCTCCACGGGAGGCTTCGCCACTTCCGTCGGCGGCAAGGGCAATAACGTCACATACGGCCTCGCGCAATGCCGCGGCGATGTCTCGGCCAGCGACTGCTCCGCCTGCCTCGCCGACGCCGCCAAGCAGCTCCCCGCGGTCTGCAGCTACCAATCCGACGCCAGAATATGGTACCAATTCGGGAAACCCTATAATTACCATTTACCAGAACACACATCGACCCGAACCATCGATGGATATGCATGCTCAACCATTTGACTGAACTTGGTCTGTACGTCCGTGCGTGCTGCCTGCTGCGTGCAGGTACGACTACTGCTTCATGCGGTACGACAACACGGACTTCTTCGGGCAGTCGGACACCGGCGCCGGCGTGATCCTGGTGAACGTGCAGGCGATGGACGACCCCAAGTCGTTCAAGAAGGCCGTGGGGAAGGTGATGGGCAAGGCGACGACGCAGGCGTCCGCGTCGGGCAGCGGGGGACTCGGCAGGTCCAAGGACCAGTACACGCCGTTCGTCACCATCTACGGCCTGGCGCAGTGCACGCGGGACCTCGCGCCGCTGGCGTGCGCGCAGTGCGTCTCGACGGCGCTGTCCAGGTTCGGCGACTACTGCGGCGCGCAGCAGGGCTGCCAGATTAACTACAGCAGCTGCAGGGTGCGCTACGAGATCTACCCGTTCTACTTCCCGCTGGACGGCGCCGATGGCCGCGCCACCACGGATATGACGAAATACAGGAAGATCGTCGTGCACGCTTGACGTTGAGAGGCTCCTTTCACAGTTCTTATGAGCTAATGCAACACACGTGAGATGCAACATGCAAGTGAGATGTGATAAGTCAGCTGCATTCACTTAGCCATCGTGTGCTTCAATTGGGAATAAAATGATGCATGAAGCAAATTGTATCCAGTTTTTAAATAACAGAAATGCGGATTAAGACATAAACTATTTAAAAAGTTTCATTTTGGTTCTTCACAACAAGGACCTTTTAAGTTGTGGTCTATACTTTTTTAAGTTGTCGTCTATACGTAGCAAAACTGGAATTAGTGTATCAAGTAAGTCCTATAAGGGCATTTCTATAACTATTTTCGGCCTATTACCATGCACTACCATCCTCATTTCATATCATACATGATAATATACATATTATTCGTTGTCATATACTATGCATCGGAGTAAATTTCGGCATATACCTCGATAGGGTACCCGTCTAGGAAAGTAGATTGAATGGGAAACATGGCACAAGGTTACCCTCTGTATCGAGGGAAAACACTAGTCTTGCTCATGTTATATTATTGTGATAGAGAAAATTGAGAGACTTGTCTGAGTGTAATGTGAGGCTCTGTCGATTAGCTCGGCCTTGGATTACATAGGATGCAAGACCCCCTAGGGTTAGATGATCCTTGTCTACTATGTTTGTGGAGGGGGGGGTGGGGTTCTCCACTGATACGATCTTGTGCGGCAAGGCTTCCAAAATCTTTCTTCTTCATAGTCCAAGGGTTGTGTCGGGGGGATTACCCCCCGGTAGGGTCAAGAAGAGGAAACGAGTTTTCAGAACAGCGGGCGCCGATTGCGCCCTCAGTTCAGCTCGGCGGTTGCCGACTGCTCCGCGCCGATGGCACTCCAGCTCGGCCGCCTGCCGACTGCTCCGCACCGGTTGCCTACTGCCAGTTGCCCACGCACCTGGCTGCCGGTTGCCCGCAACTCGACTGCCCGGAAGTCAACGGCACCATCTCCACCGACAAGATGAGACAAGCAGACAAGACGAGCCGACAAGACAAGCCATGACACCTTTAGTCATATCAGGAATAATGCAACCATGTGGTGTCACATTACATCACATCACATGTGTCACATCACTTGTACTCCCTTTTAACTTCTTCCCCTTATCCCCATCCCATGAGCATCCTTGCCACTAGTCCATTTGCCCACGGCTAAGAAGAGGAGGAGAGGAGCAAGCTCCATGCCAACTAGTACTAACTCAAGAAGCAACTATGTACTGTCACCCACCTCATAGTCAGACAGGCAGGAGTAGAGATTTTACCTCCACCGTGAGGTTCCTGAACCTGGGTACTTCGCCGTGTTTATCACCATGCGCTTGTACCTAGATCCGTCCGGAGCCCCGTCGCATGCTCAGTGTCCCTCTCTTTAGCCATCCCATGGCATCTGCCGTTATTAAATCGACGACAGTTGGCACCCATGGGCATATTGCGGCGACCGGTGTCCCGTTTCGGACGGGACTTTTCTTCTTCAGCTTCTTCATCGGCGCTCGTCTTCGGCCGCGTCCGCTGGCCCGGAGGTTGTGCTCGGTCATCTCCGTCTCCGCCGTGGGGTTCGTCCCGGAGGCTGCGCGCACGAAGGCTGCGTCGCCCGGCTATTTCCCGTGCGTTCCATCGGTGGCGGCTTCACGTCGTCGCTCTCGTGCTCCTCCCCGAGTCCTCGTTGTCATCCATGCCTGGATCCCGCTGGCCCCGGACTCAAGCTCCTTCCCGCACGATCGTCCCCAAGTGCCTCTCCCAAGTTGGCTCCTCCCCGAGCGACTCGCCGTCGGAAGCGCTTGGCTGGCCGCGGCCCATCCTGCATCTCGCCCGCCCAGGGAAATCATCTCTGCTCTGTGCCATCTCTTCCAGGCACACCCGCGGCAGCTGTGCTCTGGCTCGTCGCCACCGTACGCGGCTCCCTAGCCGCTATTTCCTCCGCGGACTGACGACCTCCTCCGCTGCGCCTGCAGGCCGCCCGGCCAGCGGTGCCCGTGGCCGTCCTCCGCCCGCGCCAGTCTCCGTGGTTGCTCTCCGTGCAAGTCTCATATGCAACCTGCAATCAAAACATGCAACCCGACATGGTCAGATGCAACCCGGCATGGCCAGATGCAACCCATATATTTCCCGTACATTGCATGTACACACCATCTCATATAGTATTAGCTAAGCACTCCCCGTATATTAGTCAGATAATGGTGGTATGCCTGTACGCATCGGCCGGACATCAGCTGCGTCACGCCCGATTCTGGCCGCCTCCGTCCCCTGTAGCTGCAGTGCCCGTGGCCGCCCATCCCAGCGCCTGCTGTGGTCCAGCCTGAGCTGCTCCTCCTCGCCGCCCAGCCCCGAGCTCCTCCTTGCCGCCGAGCTGCGCAGCCCGAGCTGTCCCTCTCCGAGCCGAGCTGCTTCCATCCTCTGACCTCCGCCCCGACCCATCCGGCCGAGTGCGTCCTGCCGAGTGCGCCGCCCAGCAGGCCAAGGGATCCGATCATCCGACTGCGGCATCTCCCCGCCCGTCCGAGTGCGCGGCTCGGCAAGTTGGCCGCTCGTGCCTTTTTCTTCCTCCGTTGGTTGCCAGTTCAAAGAAAAGAAAGTTCAAGATTTTGAGAATGGAGAAGAGGCTGGCCGGCTGTGCATTCGACCGGTCGACTGCGCCGGGTCACGTGCGTTGCATCCGACTGCGCGCGTTTCATCCGGTTGCAGACTGAAAAAAGGGTCAACTTTAGAGAAAGAAAGGAAAAATTCAGAGCAGAGGTTGGATGAGTGCAGCTCGGCTGTTAGTAGAAGTTGGTTGTGCAATTGTTTGGGCCAGCTCGGCCAGCCGGTTACTCCAGCTCGGTCAGCCAACTGCCCCAACTCGGAAAAAAGTGAGAGAGAAAATTGCACGCTCGATTGCTATTTTGCAGAGGCCTATTGCTTTATTCATTCAGGCATCCGATTGCTCAGCTCGGCCAAAAAAAAAACAGCTCGGTTCAGAGGAAAAAGAGCAAAGTTTCAGAGATGGGTTAGACGCCACCATATCAGCTCTGCTGGCCGATTGGACCAGCGACGGCCGCCGACTACGCGAAGAGACAGTATTCAGAGAAATCAAAGACACAGGAAAATTTCAGAGTTCCAAGAAGAAGCAGAGAAGTGCACAGAAAAGAGGTCGGACTACCGACTGAAGAGAGAAATTCAAAGAAGAGAGTTGGGCTGCAGTGCTGGGCCGATTGCTTTAGCTCGGCCAGCCGACTGCTCCAGCTCGAAAAAAAAAGTATTGGCCGAGGCGGCTAAGTGTTAAGCCGATTGCACTATTTTTTTGCGCGGCTGCAAACAGATCAGTGTGCTGCATTCTAGATCGGTTGCGTCATCGGCTTGCCGACTGCGTAGATCGGCCAGACGACTGGAAAAAAAAAACTGCCTCGTTGTGTGTTGGCCGATTGCGCTGGACATCCGGCTGCGTCTCCCATCCGGACGTAAAAAAATATAGTGTGTGGTTGCGACCCGGATAGCATGCCATCTGCTTGGAGCACCCACACAAGACCGTTGGTCCGACTCGCGAGCCACTTGAAGGCTCGGAGATTGCATCTACCGACTACTCTGTTTTGCGAAATCAATAGAAGAACCTTTCGGATGAATCACCAAGTCACCCGGAGGCTGTACTTTCACCCAGTGGGTGTTCCGTGCATGATCACTTCCGAGTAAAAACATGTTAGCTCATCCTGGTTGAGATGGCCAAGTTGGCTACTCCCACTTGATTTCTCCATAGCAAGCTTATCCCGGTTGATTGCTCCAAAGTAAGCTTATCCCGGTTGATTGCTCCAAAGCAAGCTCATCCTGGTTGAGATGGCCAAGTTGGCTATTCCCAGTCGATTGCTCCAAAGCAAGCTCATCCTGGTTGAGATGGACAAGTTGGCTATTCCCAGTCGATTGCTCCAAAGCAAGCTCATCCTGGTTGAGATGGCCAAGTTGGCTACTCCCAGTTGATTGCTCCATATCAAGCTCATCCTGGTTGAGATGGCCAAGTTGGCTACTCCCAGTTGATTGCTCCATAGCAAACTTATCCCGGTTGATTGCTCAATAGCAAGCTTATCCCGGTTGATTGCTCCAAAGCAAGCATATCCCAGTTGATTGCTCCAAAGCAAGATTATCCCGGTTGATTGCTCCAAAGCAAGCTCATCCTGGTTGAGATGGCCAAGTTGGCTACTCCCAGTTGATTGCTCCAAAGCAAGCTCATCCTGGTTGAGATGGCCAAGTTGGCTACTCCCAGTTGATTGCTCCATAGCAAGCTCATCCTGGTTGAGATGGCCAAGTTGGCTACTCCCAGTTGATTGCTCCATAGCAAGCTCATCTTGGTTGAGATGGCCAAGTTGGCTACTCCGAGTTGATTGCTCCAAAGCAAGCTCATCTTGGTTGAGATGACCAAGTTGGCTACTCCCAGTTGATTGCTCCAAAGCAAGCTCATCCTGGTTGAGATGGCCAAGTTGGCTACTCCCAGTTGATTGCTCCATAGCCAGCTTATCCCGGTTGATTGCTCCAAAGCAAGCTTATCCCGGTTGATTGCTCCAAAGAAAGCTTATCCCGGTTGATTGATCCAAAGAAAGCTCATCCTGGTTGAGATGGCCAAGTTGGCTACTCCCAGTTGATTGCTCGAAAGCAAGCTCATCCTGGTTGAGATGGCCAAGTTGGCTACTCCCAGTTGATTGCTCCAAAGCAAGCTCATCGTGGTTGAGATGGCCAAGTTGGATACTCCCAGTTGATTGCTCCATAGCAAGCTCATCCTGGTTGAGATGGCCAAGTTGGTTACTCCCAGTTGATTGCTCCAAAGCAAGCTCATCCTGGTTGAGATGGCCAAGTTGGCTACTCCCAGTTGATTTCTCCATAGCAAGCTCATCCTGGTTGAGATGGCCAAGTTGGCTACTCCCAGTTGATTGCTCCAAAGCAAGCTCATCCTGGTTGAGATGGACCAGTTGACTACTCCCAGTTGATTGCTCCATAGCAAGCTTATCCCGGTTGATTGCTCCAAAGCAAGATTATCCCGGTTGATTGCTCCAAAGCAAGCTTATTCCAGTTGATTGCTCCAAAGCAAGCTAGTTCCGGTTGAGCACGCCTCCCGGTTGACTGCTCCATGAGAGTCCGTCCTGTTTGAGAACGCCTCTCGGTCGACTGCTTTAAGAAAGCCCCTGCCGAGACACTCGACGTCATCGACTACACAAGCAAGAGAAGATCCAAGACGACTGGACGCAGTCGGCCCGAATCTCGGAGGCTACACCCAGTGGGTGCGCTGGCGCGCCCCCACTAGAAAGAAGCTGTACCAAGTGCAAACGTCTACACTGACAAGGAAGAACCCTCCGGATGACTCACCGAGTCACCCAGAGGCTCGGAGGCTACTGTCGGGGGATGACCCCCGGGTAGGGTCAAGAAGAGGAAACGAGTTTTCAGAACAGCGGGCGCCGATTGCGCCCTCAGTTCAGCTCGACGGTTGCCGAATGCTCCGCGCCGATGGCACTCCAGCTCGGCCGCCTGTCGACTGCTCCGCACCGGTTGCCTGCTGCCGGTTGCCCTCGCACCCGGCTGCCGGTTGCCCGCAGCTCGGCTGCCCGGAAGTCAACGGCAGCATCTCCATCGACAAGATGAGACAAGCAGACAAGACGAGCCGACAAGACAAGCCATGACACCTTTAGTCACATCAGGAATAGTGCAACCATGTGGTGTCACATTACATCACATCACATGTGTCACATCACTTGTACTCCCTTTTGTCTTCTTCCCATTGTCCCCATCCCATGAGCATCCTTGCCACTAGTATATAAAGGGCAAGGGGTTGAGCACATGAGCACACACATTAGCTCCATCCATCCATTTGGCCCCGGCTAAGAGGAGGAGGAGAGGAGCAAGCTCCATTCCAAATAGTACTAGTAGCACATAAACAGCTCAAGGAGCAACTCTGTACTGTCACCCACCTCATAGTCAGACAGGGAGGAGTAGGGATTTTACCTCCATCGCGAGGGTCCTGAACTTGGGTACTTCGCCGTGTTTATCACCGTGCGCTTGTACCTAGACCCGTCCGGAGCGCCGTCGCATGCTCAGGGTCCCTCTCTTTAGCCATCCCATGGCATCTGCCGTTATCAAATCGATGACAGGTTGGCATGATGGTCCATGGAGAAAATTGACCTAGGGTTTCTTGGACCAGCCCACTTGGACCGACTACCAGCAAGGCGAGGCACCCCTGTGTCGTAACACCGTTAGTAGCCACTGAATAGGTCTTCGAGCTTGGATGCTTCATGGTCGATATCGATCATGAATGACATCTTCTATCCTCGTCGAGGTCGAAATTGGTTCTTTGAAGCTCCCCGAAGTGGTCGACCGACCTCTCAAAGTTGGTCCTTCGTCTGTTGAGAAAAAAGACATACATGTATGGATGTGCTGAGGAAGTAAGATAGAATTAGCGGAAGCTCTTCCCGCCAAGTCGGCCTCTATGAGCCGACGTTCTATCATAGCGGTTTGTATGTTTTTACCGATCCAATCTTAGTTCCATCAGCATGGACCAAATGCTTCTCTAGGTAGTCGAGCCGGACCAGATGGTCATATTGTTTGCCAATCAAAATGATGTGTGCCAGTGGGTTGGGGCCCCACTCATAACACGTCTAATCAAGTCAGGTGGACGAGCACCTTGATTTCTACACCGTTTGACTATGTATTCCTGATTGTCGTGGGCCGTTAATGACGTTAGTGGCAAATCGGAAAGATTTTTATCCACATGGAAGAGATTTGTTGTTGTCGTTCTCCCTTCGGTCTAGGATATATAAGGAGAGCATATAGACGGAAGCGGTACCTCCTCTAATTCTACCTACGGTCATTTCCTTTCTCACGCATCCGCTTCCATTGATGTTATTTTGTGCTGCTCCATCGTGCATTTCCACAAATCTTCCACACTTCCACGCGACTCGACTGTTATGGCTCCTAAGCCAGCCCAGGCTAGTAGGATGAGGGGAGGAAAGCCCCTGCTCGCGAGAAGATCACCACCAAGGACAAGGATAAACTTACATCATTGTTGCTTACTAAGGGAAAATGGTTGCCCTCCATAACGCCGATGTAACACCCCCAGATCCTGTAACAGTAATCACTACAGTGATCCCCTTGGTAATGATCATCACTGTTGTTAATCAAGACATGATCAACTTTGATCATAGCTCTGTCAAATTCCAACCCTGATAAAATTTTCAAATTGGTTGGATTATAAATCTTGCTCCAAGAATTGTGGATGTAGGTCAATCAACTTGATCATGGTTAAACCAAATCAACCTTAGTCATTAGAATAATCCCAAGCCAAGGATAATTGTGAAACCCATGTTGTGGGGTTATCAAATTTGTCATGGAAATTTAAATGAAAATGGAAACCTTAGTTAAACCAAAATGATGAAACCTATTAATAAAATGCCTAGCAATCATTAGGCCATCTTACTATGGTAATGGTTATTTTAATTAAAGCGGTTCAGTAATAATATGATATAAAAACAATAGCTTGGAAATTATTAAATTGCTATGGAATTTCAATAAACAAGTGGGAATTTTAACTGGACTAAAAATTGTGAACCCAATTTTATTAAATGCTTATTGATCAGTAGGTCATATTAAAATGGCAATGATATTTTATTACAATGTCTTAATGATTTAATCAAATCAAAATAGTGGCAAAAGCAACCCCAATTAACTCATTTAATCATAAGCACAATTTAAAGGAATTCCAAATTGTCCCAATCTTTGTGTACCAAATCTGAAAATTTCAAGTTAATTATGTGGCCAAGTTCCATATTTTACAAAAACCAATTGCTAGTCAAATAGAATTAAAATAGAAAAGAAATCAAAGACAAAACAGAAAAGAAACAATTTTTTTTAGAAAAACCCTTTCTACCGCCTAGGGAGACCAAGGCCATGGCGCAAATGCCTGTGGTCGGTGTCTCCCTCGCACCCGTTCGACACCCCTCGGTCGCTACAGTGCCCCTCGTGGATAAGGGCGACGCCGTGCTCCTCTGGATCGAGATCCAGTCCATTCCCCCTCCTATCGTGTTCCTCCCCTCACACTCGAAACCTCCATGGACGCGAACTCCTGAACCCGCGCGGCCATTTTCGTCCACAAGCTCCGTCGTCATGTCCCTGAGCTCCGCAATGGCCACCATCGTCTACACGTGGAAGGATTCGTGCTGGGAGCCCCTACCACACGTGCACTGTCACCATCTTCTACCTCGGGCCACCGGATGCCCCGGCCAAATTCCTCGCCGCTGGACCCTCTCCGGCCTCCCCGAGCACATCTTCGAGCTCACAGTGAGCTCCTCTGCCCGTTCCCCCTCTTTCCCCATCGAATTTGTCGCCGTAGTGGCCGCCCGTGCTCGCCCGCCATTGCCGCTGGAGCTCGAGCTCCGAGCGTGATGGCGCGGCTGTCGCACCCGCCAGCGTTCTCTGCCCGTGGCGTTGCACCTGCAACTGTTTCCCACACCACGCCCTGCACCTCCTCCACCCGTGCCCGCTCCACTGCTGCCCGCACCGCGGTTACTGCTGCTCCGGCCGCCCCTTGGCTGCGCCCGGGCCGCCCTCCCGTGCCCAGCTACGGCTACTGCTCCTACCGGAGCTGCTCCGCTCCGCTACGCCACCCTGCTGATGCGCACCTTGCTGCACCCCCCCTCGCCGGAGCGGCCCCGCCACCGTGCCCTGGCCGCCGGCGTGGTCACAACCGTGGGTTGAGTACCCCCCACCTCACTGCCCTTGCCCCCCCTTTGTGATTAGCAATAATATAAACCTTAAATTAATAACCCCCCTCAGTTTAGCTGCTAAGTCCATGACATGTGGGCCCTGGGCCAGTTAAAGTTAATCCCTGTCATTTTAATAAGATAATTATGCCACTGTGTATGACATGTGGGGCCACCTCTGAATAATCACTGTCTTTAGCTAATTTAAATAATGTATCAATGACATGTGGGACTCCACTATCAGTTTGACCAGTCAAACTACTATTCTGGATAATGTTGATTAAAAGAATTAAATAAATCCATAAATCCTTTTTAAATGATTAAAACTTCAGAAATCAATATCTTTTAATCCGTAACTCCGATGAAAATATTTTATATACGGAAATTGATCAGAAAAATACAAAGAATACAAATACGCTACCCGCACACACACCGCACCCCTCTAATATACCGCACACGAGACTTCCCCCCTCCGGATCGTTTGTCCGATAATTACCCGGTACCAGTAAAACTTTCCGGATGGAAATGTTCTGAACATAAAAGTTGTTCGGAATACATCAACGATCACAGATACACTATCCACTTGTCTGTCAAATATTCACAACACTACAGACATGGAACCTTCCCCCTCCGGACCGTTTGTCGATAATCACCCGGAGCTGGTATTTCATCCCCGGATGAATTCCCGTTCCGAGCATAACACCTTGTAACGCGTTAGAACACCGTTAGCATTGCGTTTGCCATGTCTTGTATTGGTATTGCTATTATTGCCGTGTATTTATTGTTTCTCCCCCCTCTTATTGTCCGATAGACTCGGCGACCGCTGTCGACGCCCGTGTGATCGACTACGTCGGCGACGACCGTACCCCTCCCCCGAGCTTCCAGGCAAGCAGAGCCATTCTCTTCCCCAGATATTGCCTATATTTTCCGTACATTTCTTGCACTAGGCATTGTTACTGCTGCCGCTACGTGATCCGTCCCAAACGTATCTATAATTTCTGCTTGCTCCATGCATGTTTTGTGTGACTTTGCCATGTTTTTCTTGAACTTTCATACACTTTTTTTTATCATATTTGGACTAAACTATTAACTCAGTGCACCCAGTTGCCAGTTCCTGTTTTTCTGTTGTTTTTGTATTTAAGGTTTTCCGGCCATTAAAAGTGCCCAATAAATCCCGGAAAAATTATATAAAAAATCAGCGTCACGGAAGCTTCCGGAATAACCAAGATATGGCAGGAGGGCTACCACCGGGGGCCCAGGAGGGTCCCTGGCGTGGACCCGCCCTAGGCCGTGCCAGGAGGCCTCCTGGCTTCCTGGTGGCCCCCCTCGGTGCCCCCCCTCGCCTATATTTACCCCCATGACGGAAACCCCTAATATCGATCTGCTATTCCCGTTCTCCTCTCTATTCCGCCGCCACCGCCATTTCAAGATCGGGGCTGCCATGAGAAGCTGCCCCGGCACCCTGCCGGAAGGAGGAATCCCCTCCGGGAGACCATCCATTGCCATGGACGCCTCCCGGATGTGCCGTGAGTAGTCCCCCTTGGACCATGGGTCCGTGACCAGTAGCTATGTGATGTACTCCTCCCCTCTTTGTGCTTCCACTTTCGAGACCTCGTGAGCTGCCTCACATGATCGAGGCACTTTTGTAGTTTTCTATGTTGCTATGTTGAGTTTGCTGGGATCTGATGGATTATGAGATTATGTTCAGATTGTGATGAGTAATATATTTGGTTCTCTTATATATTTGTGTTCTTTAGTAAATTCTTGCATGTTCTTCGTTGCCGTATTTTACTTTGGCCAAGTGATTTGTTGCAACTCCAAGAGGGAGCGTTATGCTTGATTGTGGGTTCAACCCCTTGATGTCTAGCTTGAGTGACAGAAACATGAGACTAGGGGATGTGCTGTTGCCACCAGGGATAAAACAACGGTGCTTGTACTTGCGGGTGCAAGGATTGTTTACTTTACACATGGTTCTTTTAATGCAGTTGTCTGTTGCTTTGAGTTTACACTTTGGGTGGGATTCGCAACTTAATACCAGCGAGATGTTCTGGATAGATATCTCAAGGTGGATGATTCGTAGTAGATGCAGATAGATTTCGGTCTACTTACCTTGTCGTACTGCCCATTGCTTTTGAGCCTTTTCCTTTCTTTTATAGCATAGTTAGCATTGCGGTGCGTTTATAATCCTGTCAATTGCCCAGCTGTGATTTGTTTACCTCGCTAGCACTTGTATCGTCTTTTGGGAGAGAGACATCACTAGTGAACATCACGGGACTCGGGTCCATATTCACATCATTGTTTACACTTTCAATTTACTTTCAGTTCTTACTTTCAGTTGCCACTATTATTATCTCTTGCGTTGATCCTTTGTAAACCGCAAGGCCGGAGGAATTGACAACTCCTCTGTACTCATTGGGAGCAAAGTTATTTGTTGTGTGTGCAGGTCCAGACGAAGTTAGCAACCTCGGCGCCACTGTTCACTTTACCACCTTCTTGTATCTCTGCGAGTCCTACGGGAGACAAATTCTATCCTCTGCATAGGGGAAATTCTGCTGCTACGCTACATCTCACCTTCCACTTGGGGTAACCAACGAGGAGCGAGAGAACTATCTTCCTCGCTAGCATCACTACGTTACAATCCTATTCAATTGCATAGCCTGTCATTGTCGCCCCTTGATGTACCTTCCTTTATCCTATGCTGCCTATTATAATATATATTATATTCAGTAGTGAGCCCTGCGCATTGTTAGTCAACTAGGATTAGATAGTGGGCCGTGATCACTCTAGGGAGTGAACGCGGATGCAATGATTATAACTGCACAGGTACAGTACAATGCAGACACCGCCTCAGGGCCCTACCTCGGCTCTGCCGAGCCACATCAAGTGGAGCTATCGAGGAGTAATCCTCGTACTCCACTCGTTGCTGACTCTGTGTAGCCACCCTAGGGTCCCGATGACGGTTGTCCTTAAAGGTAAGAAGTCGGGTGACCCAACGGTGCCCGCGAGTGGTATTGCGACGTGACGACAGGGAGGGTACGAACAGTGTACCGGTGTGCCTGGACCCTGATCGTTGGCCGCGAGAGTTACCAAATCACGAAAGTCGAGCTCCTCCAGGAGCACACGCGAGATAAGGTAAGGAGTCGGTTCACCTTGTTAGTAACCGCAGAGACTTGGTGGGACGATAGGGCAGACACCGATGTACTGGTGGTCCTGACTGCTGTCGCTGTCTGCAGGTCAGTTAAGTCGAGGCAACGATAACGGTTTCCCCGCAAGTTAATAAAATGACTAATGGTTCGACGGATGACTTGAGTAGCCTTTTGGCTTGTACGCGCTGCCTACACGTGGGATAATGAGTTATGGGCTCGTCTGCTTCATAGTCTCGTTCGAGGACTCTTCACACGTCAGCAGTACCGCGGGCTGATTGCCGGGAAGTGCGGTGTCTTCTTTGCTCGAGCTGTGTTGTTTTTGCTACGGCTTCCCGGACACCCACGCACCGTGTAGGAGTACGTCAGGGTTGGGGTCCAAGGCCATGCGTACTTAGGATTTAGACCGGCGGATGGCCTCTCTGTTGAGTTTGAAAGATGGGATGTGGAGTGTCGGATAGCCTCGGTGGAGCGTTCCCTTACAAGGTGCCTGCCACCCTGGAGATCTGTGCGTTGTAGTGTAACAGAAGTGCACCCCTGCAGGGAAGATTAACCTATTCGAATAGCCGTGTTCACAGTAACAAGACGCTTTATGCTGAAGCTGGAACTTACCACTACAAACTACTACTATTAAACTGTTGGTTCCGGGTTTTCTTCCTCGCTGGGTAGTCGAGGAAGGGAACTCGGAGGCATTTATTATTATTAATCATTACAACTTACTATTATACAATGTTGCAACAACTTCTGATTCATTGTTACTTTATGCTTTATATGAATTGTTGGCTGTTACCATCTTGTGCTGCAAGACTCGTCAGAAGATGCTAGTCTTCGATAGGCCTAGCTTCTTACCCTTATTCTGATTTATACCTTGCAGTCCACGATATATAGCCTCCCCTTTCCATTCGATACCAATGCATAAATGCTTAGTAGAGGACGTAAGACTCGCGGGTATGCTAGATACTCACCCTTGCTTTATTTCCCCCTTTTTGTTTTTCCTGATCGGCCGCTGCAGTCGACGTTGGAGCCTTGGAGTCCAGGAGCAGGAGATCCCCGATGCCGACGACCACGACGTGAAGATCCCCAATGCCCTCTGCGACTGGAGATCCCCGACGACCAGGAGTAGTTTGGAGGTTCCCAGGCAGGAGGCCTCGCCTTTTCGATCGGTTGTTATTTGTGCTAGCCTTCTTAAGGCAACCTTGTATTATGGTGTCTGTACTCAGATACTATTTCTTCCGCTAACTTTGTGCTCTTGAGCTGTTGTATTCGAGCCCTCGTGTCCCCTGGATTGTATTAAATAGCTTGTATTATTTTATTTGTAGAGTTGTGTTGTGATATCTTACCGTGAGTCCCTGATCTCGATCGTGTACCTTGCGTGTATGATTACTGTACATAGTCTGATTTTGGGGGCGTCACAGCCGAGCCTGGTCTGCAATATCTGGTCGATAGGGGATATGTACTGTAGTTGGGGATTGTGATTCCTCGCTCACTAGTGACTGAGATACCTGTTGGCACCCTTGTGGCGGAGACCATGCTAAAACCAGAGTAATGCGAGCGGGTTAGTTTCATTTCTTTCACCCTTAGTAGCCTTGACCTTCTCCATTCTTATGCTCTCTAGCTGCATAATATCATCCCTAATTTCATCCTACACATCGCTTGTTTAATCACACTTTGTGTACGTGAATCCCACATTTTTTTGTATATTCGCATCATGTACACGAGCATGTGTAATGACAGACGAACATTTTACATGACAGTAAAACCCGTCCTTGAAAATAAACTTCTGTGGTGACGGCAATATGCGTCCTTAAACATCAGACCGGACCATCATCGAAGTTACCCCCACGCTCCCGATTGGGAGGAAATTACCTGGTGACGGTTTCCGTCAAAGAAAATAAATTTCAACGACGTTTTTCTTTCTGTCACAAGGATTTTCATTAAAAACAATCACATATTGTGTAGTGCTTATCTTCAATGGATTAATCCAGCAAGGCCTTGTGTGGGATACTGGGATCCTAGCTCCATGCAACCAGGCTGAGATGGACCTCTTTCGGGCCTCCGACACCATTACCGTCACGGATGGTGATACGTCCCAAACATATCTATAATTTCTGCTTGCTCCATGCATGTTTTGTGTGATATTGCTATGATCTAGATACACTTTCATACACTTTTGATCATATTTGGACTAACTTATTAACTCAGTGCACCACAGTGCCATTTCCTATTTTCTGCAGTTTTTCTATTTCAGGTTTCCCCCATATTAAAAATGCTCCAAAAATTTGGGAAAAATTAGATAAAAAATCAGCATGAAGGAACCTTCCGGAATTACCTGGGTGAGGACAGAGGGCCACCACCAGGGACCCAGGCGGCCACTTGGCGCGGCCTAGGGTCTGGCCGCGCCGGGGGGGGGTGCCTGGACCCCTGGCTGCCCCCCTTCGCCTATATATTCTTCGTGTCGTGAAACCTCCGAGGACAGAACCTTTTTTCGTAAATCTCGCCTCTGTTCCGCCGCCGCTGCGCTTCCAAGATCGGGAGCGCCACCAGACTTCTTCCCGGCACCCTGACGGAGGGAGGATTGACCTCCGGGAGCTTCCCCTCCACCATGGACGCTTCCTGGATGTGCCGTGAGTAGTTTCCCTTGGACCATGGTTCCGTAATCAGTAGCTATGTGATGTTCTCCTCCCCTCTTTGTTCTTCATGGTTTAGTCCTCGTGAGCCGCCTACATGATCGAGGCACATATGTAATTTTCTGCTGTTGCTATGCTGAGTTTGCTGGGATCTGATGGATTATGAGATTATGTTCAGATTGTGATTGAGTAATATATTTGGTTCTTATCTATTATATTGTTGTTCTGAAGTAATTCTTGCATGTTCTCCGTTTCTGTTTATTGCTTTGGCCAAGTAGTAGGTAGTGACTCTAAGAGGGAACATTATGCTCGATTGTGGGTTCATGCCCCCCGATGACACGCTTGAGTGACAGAACCATGAGTCTAGGGGATGCGCTATTGCCACAAGGGGGAAACAACAGTGCTTGTAACCGCGGTTTCAAGGATTGTTTACTTTACGCAAAGTGCTTTTTAATGCAGTTGTCTGTTGCTTTGGGTTTACACTTTGGGTGGGGTTCGCAAGTTAATACCATCGAGATGTTCTAGATAGATATCTCAAGGTGGATGATTAGTAGTAGATGCAGTTGGATTTCGGTCTACTTATTTTGGCGTACCACCCATGCTTTTGAGCCTCGTCCTTTCTTTGTAGCATAGTTAGCATTGCGGTGAATTTTTAATCCCGTCAATTGCCCAGCTGTAATTTTTTTACCTCGCATAGCAGTTTTATCATCTTTTGGGAGAGAGAGATCACTAGTGAACATCACGGGACCCCGGTCCATATTCTCATCACTGTTTACAGGCTCATTTATTTTCCGCTTTTACTTTCCAGTTGCTACCTTTATCATTATTATCTGTTGCGTTGATCCTTTGTAAACAGCAAGGCCGGAGAGATTGACAACGTCTTTGTACTCGTTGGGCACAAAGTTATTTGTGTCGTGTGCAGGTGATGTCTACGCACACTTCTATTCTTGTAGACTATGCTGGGCCTCCAAGCGCAGAGGTTTGTAGGACAACAGCAATTTCCCTCAAGTGGATGACCTAAGGTTTATCGAACTCAGGGAAGTAGAGGTTGAAGATGGTCTCTCTCAAGCAACCCTGCAATTAAGATACAAGAAGTCTCTTGTGTCCCCAACACACCTAATACAACTAGGAGTAGTATAGGTGCACTAGTTCGGCGAAGAAATGGTAAAATATGGGTGATAGGTGTGGCAAAGCAAGGCAATATAAATCTGTAATAAAAAGTGCAGCAAGAAAACAAGTGGTAAACGTGAGATCAAACGGTATCGCAATGGTGTAAACAAGGCCTAGGCTTCATACTTTCACTAGTGGCAACTCCCAACAATATTAAAATAGTCTAATCACATGATATTTCCCATAAAAATGCAATGGAGACGCACTCGAAGGTCATTCCTTTATGGTCAAGAGAGGACGAGAATTATGTAGGGCCACAAAAGCACACCACAAAGTTCGTAGTTCTCAATGTATGGATTTCCCAATGTCACCGTGACCATCCAAAGGGAGTACCACAATCACCACAACATATCTCAAGGATAGTCAAAGACAAGCACCAAGAGACTCTCAATATTCAATCAACAAACAAAAGAGGAAATCACTCATGATAATATTTTTCTAACCCATGTCCAATAGACCGTTGTCACCTTGGTCTCGGGGATTATACTAGATAAGATCAATTGAGTACATCAATCCAATACATAGAGGAAGGGGAAATATCATGGGATCACCCTAGATTAACATAGCCTATGATCACAACGAAGATCACATCATGGGAGATAGAGGAGAACACATAGCTACTGGTAGAAATCTCAGCCCCGAGGAGGGACTACTCCCGCATCATGGAGGGAGGAAGCAACATCGATGGAGATGAATTGATACGTCCAAAATGTATCTATAATTTCTGCTTACTCCATCCTTCTCTTGGGTGATATTGTTATGATATTGATGAACCTCCATACACTTTTGATCATATTTGGACTAACCTATTAACTCAGTGCACCCCAGTGCCAGTGCCAGTTCATGTTTTCTGCTGTTTTTGTATTTTAGGTTTTCCCATTATTTAAAGTGTCAGAAAAATTCCGGGAAAATATAGGAAACATCAGCGTACAGGAAGCTTCGAGAGGAGCCCGAGAGGGGCCAGGGGTGGCCTAGGCGTCCACCTGGCGCGGCCACCCCCTAGGCCGCGCCAGGGGGGCGCCTGGGGCCCCTAGTCCACCTCTGGCTGCCCCCCTTCGCCTATTTATTCCCCGTGACGAGAAACCCTCGGGGACAGAACCCTTTGTCGTGATCTCGCCTCTGTTCCGACGCCACCGCGCTTCCAAGATCGGGAGCACCAAGAGACCTCTTGCCGGCACCCTACTGGAGGGAGGAACCACCTCCGGGAGCTTCTCCACCACCATGGATGCTTCCCGGATGAACTGTGAGTAGTCCACCTTGGACCATGGGTCTATGATCAGTAGCTATGTGATGTTCTCCTCCCCTCTTTGTTCTTCATGGTTTAGACCTCGTGATCTGCCCTACATGATCGAGGCACATATGTAATATTTCTGCTGTTGCTATGCTGAGTTTGCTGGGATCCGATGGATTATGAGACTATGTTCAGATTGTGTTTGATTAATATATTTGATTCTCCTCTTTTATATTTATGTTCTTGAGTAATTCTTGCATGTTCTCCGTTGTTGTTTACTGCTTTGGCCAAGTAGTAGGTAGTGACTCCAAGAGGGAGCGTTATGCATGATTGTGGGTTCATGCCCCCTGATGACTATCTTGAGTGACAGAAACATGAGTCTAGGGGATGTGTTGTTGCCACAAGGGAGAAAACAACGGTGCTTGTACTTGCGGGTGCAAGGATTGTTTACTTTACGCAAAGTTCTTTAATGCAGTTGTCTGTTGCTTTGAGTTTACACTTTGGGTGGGATTCGCAACTTAATACCAGCGAGATGTTCTGGATAGATATCTCAAGGTGGATGATTAGTAGGTAGATGCAGATGGATTTCGGTCTACTTGTCTTGGCGTACCGCCCAAGCTTTTGAGCCTCTTCCTTTCTTTATAGCATAGTTAGCATTTGTTTGCGCACATAATCCTGTCAATTACCCAGCTGTAATTCGTTTACCTCGCATGGCTATTTTATCGTCTTTTGGGAGATAGACATCACTAGTGAACATCATGCGATCCCGGTCCATATTTCCAATATTGTTTACACCCACTATTTATTTACAGCCTTATTTACTTTTCTGTTGCTATCACTATCATTATTATCCCGTGCGTTTGATCCTTTGTAAACAACAAGGCCGGAGGGATTGAAAACCTATCTGTACTCGTTGGGAGCAAAGTTATCTGTTGTGTGTGCAGGTCCACGTCAACTGCCTAATTGCTGGCGCCGTTGTCACCTTCCTGTCGTTGTTAGAGTCCTACTGGAGACAAACCTTGGTATCTTCACCGAGGGAAATTTGCTGCTGTCTACATCTCAACCTTCCACTTTGGGTAACCAACAAGGGGCGAGAAGCCATCAAAGCTAATTTCTGGCGCCATTGCCGGGGACTCCGCTCTTCAAGATAGGGGAGTTGCACACTATCTTTTATCTTTGCTTTTTAGTCTTGTTAGTTTACCTTTCAGTTTTTGCTTTAGTTTCCTTTATCAAAAATCAAAAAATAGTTACCTTGCTTGCTGCTACTATGGGTTCCTCCGAAAACACCAAGTTGTGTGACTTGACTTGTCATAACAACAGTGACTTTATCTGCACTCCTATTGCTCCACCTGCCACTTCAGCACCTTCTTATGAGATTAAACCTTCTTTGCTGAACCTTGTTATGAAAGATCAATTCTCCGGTGCTGGAGATGATGCTGCTTTGCACTTAAATAATTTTGTTGAGCTTTGTGATATGAAAAAGTACAAAGAAGTAGATGGTGATATTGTTAAGCTTAAGCTTTTTCCTTTCTCCTTGAGAGGATGAGCTAAAATCTTGTTTCAATCCTTGCCTAGGAATTGCATAGATTCTTGGGATAAGTGCAAGGATGCTTTTATTGGGAAGTACTACCCTCCAGCTAAGATTGTCCAATTGAGGAGTAATATTATGAATTTTAAGCAATTGGATAATGAACACGTTACCCAAGCTTGGGAACGCATGAAATCTCTTGTTAAGAATTGCCCTACACATGGTTTGACTACTTGGATGGTTATCCAAACTTTTTTATGCAGGCTTGAACTTTACCTCGCGGAACTTGCTAGATTCGGCCGCGGGAGGAACCTTTATGTCAACAACACTTGGTGCTGCCACAAACCTACTCGATGAGATGATGACCAACTATTCCCAATGGCACACCGAAAGAGATCCAAGAGGTAGGAAGGTAAACTCTGTCGAGGAGATCTCCTCCCTAAATGAAAAAGTTGACTTGATTATGTCTCTACTTACCAAGAAATCTCCTATGATCCTCATGATGTTCCTTTAAATTCTTTGATTGCTCAAAATCAAGTAGATGTGAACTTTATCTCTAGAAACAAATTCAATAACAATGCTTATAGGAGTAATTTTGGTAGCAATCCAAGACCGTTCCCCTCCAACAACTATGGGAACAACAACACTTATTCTAGCACCAAGAACTCCACTTCTGAATTAGAGAGTATGCTTAAAGACTTCATCACTACCCAAAAATCCTTCAACAAGAGTGTAGAGGAAAAGCTAGGCAAATTAGATAATCTATCGTCAAAGGTAGACAAGTTATCACATGAAGTAGAATTGCTTAAAATTAGAACTTCTCCACTTGAGGAGAGGAAGGTCACTCCTATGAACGCTATTCAAGTGCAAATTAATGAAAACATTAGGATGATGGCTAAACTTAAAGAGAGATGGGCTAGAGAAAAGGAGGAAGAAGATAGAATTAAGAGCCTTCCTACACACCATACTGTGGCTACTATCCAAGTTGTTGAGGATATCCAAACTTTTAGCACCCAATGCACCCCTAGTCCCACATGACCTATTAATGGTGATGCTATGACCTCAACCGTAGAAGAAGAAACTCCTATGACTATAGAGGCTACCAAACAAGTGAGCCTAAAGGACACCACTACCACTTAACTTGATAGTAGTGACCTTGATTTTGATAATTTCACCCTTTCTGAAGTTATTCATTTCCTTCACAAGATGTCTAGAGACCCCCACACTAGCACACTTAATCTTGCCTTCACGGAGCATATCACTAATGCTCTCATTAAAGCTAGGGAAGAGAAGCTTAGGGTAGAAGCCTCCATACATAGAAAGCTAGAAGATGGTTGGGATCCAATGAGTAAAATTAAGTTGAATAATTTCTCTTTCTATGCTTTATGTGATGTTGGAGCTAGTACCTGCGTTATGCCCAAAAGAATGTATGATATATTTGAATTGAAACCTTTCGATCCTTGTTCTTTTGGTGTTCGTCTTGTCGATTCTTCCGTAAAGAAACCTTTGGGAAAGATCGATGATGTTCTTATCATTGTCAATGAAAATTATGTTCCCGTTGATTTTACTATTATGGACATTGAATGTGAACCTTCTTGTCCAATTATTTTGGGACGTCCTTTTCTTAGCACCGTGGGTGCTATTATTGATACGAAAGAAGGGATTATAAAATTCCAATTCCCTCTCAAGAAAGGGATGGAACACTTCCCTAGAAAGAAGATTAAGTTGCCTTTTGAGTCCGTCACACGGGCTAGTTATTTTCTTGAAAAGACTTGATCTATTGCATTAAGCCTAGCTAATGGCTTTAAAGAAGCGTTTTCGGGAGACAGCCCGCAACGAATTTAGGTTTTCCTTTTTGTTTTCCTTCTGTTTTTAGTGGTCTTGATGATTGTTACTACTGTATAAATATCATTGTATCTTTAATTTTCAAGCTTTGTGCCATTTATAGCCTCAAATGACAAGGGAAGTGAAAGTTGTGACATGCTGTCCAGAAAACAGATTCTGTCCTCGTGACGGGAAAAATCACAGAAAAATCTCAGTTCATATTTTTGAGCTGAAATTTTTACACAGCGTGATATATACAATTACGGAACTTTCGTATGTTCTGACTTTTTTTATTTGAGTTGCATAAATATCCCTAAAAAATTCTTTACTACCTGCTAGTCTATTTTTCACAGATTCTGTCCTGTTTTGCCTTTTCTTCGTTTTGCAAACCTTAAGCTTACTTTTTCTTCGAAAAAACTTTTTGGAAATCTTGAGAAACAGTAGCTATTCAAGAATATCCTTATTTACAGTAGATAAAAAATTATTTTATTAAGGGTACTAACCTCTCTAATCAGCATATGATGAGTTATGTATGAAGGGAGTTTTCAAGTGTACGATGGAAGATGATGAAAGAAGATTCGGGAGTGTCAAGCGCTCAAGATTGGGGATTCCCCCATGCATCCCCAATAAATATTCAAGGAGACTCAAGCGTCTAAGCTTGGGGATGCCCCCGTCCATCCCCTTCTCCATCAACAATTATCAGTTCGTCCTTCGTCTCACTGTATTTTTATCACTTCATGCGTTACGTGCTATGCTTGGAGTGTCTTGCTCTTTATTTCCTTTTTAGTTTTCTTTAGCTTTTCTTGCTGTACATAACAAGTTAGAACCCAGCTTTCTTTGTGTGGGAGAGAAACACGCTCCACTTTCAAAACTTAGAACACTTCATAGGACTTTTCATGCTTATCTTTGTTGTGTGTGTTCTTTATCTTTTTGGTAGCTGCTGTCATGTTTAGCTCTTAGTTTTCATGCTTATCCTTTTAAGAGATTTTGTTTAGTTTGTTGCTGGAACTCTCTTGAGTTTTTTTGTTTATCTTGTTTAGAGAGTTTTCCTGTTGCACTGAGTTTTGTGTCTTGACTTGAAGTAGGTAATTGAGGTTGCTATTTGATTGTAGTAGTAATTTGCAATAGTTTTGAGATATTTCTATGAGTAATGTTTGGACTTTTGGTGTCAAGAGCTTTAACCTATTAGTGATAGATGTCGTATTTTGGGCAATCCGTGTTTATTTTCAAAACTTATAAAATTAGTTGAGAACTTTAGCTACTAGATGGATCACTACTCTTTGGAGGGATCGAATATTAGAGTACACTCACGTACGATGAGTCGAGGATGCGCAAGGATAACCAAACCCCCATACACTCCTCCTCGGGGCACTTGTCTCTTTGTGAACCTACTATTAGATTGAGAGTTACCGATAATAAGTGCATGAGTTCTTCGGAATAATTTGAGTATTCGAAAGTTGACACTTCCACCTACCCATATTTTTCTAGCCTCTCCTGTGCCGTGCAGTGCTTTCTTCTCACTCCGAGAGTTAGCGTCCACCTTCGCCGCTACATCCAAATCCTTGGCACGATACGCTCTCTCATCATAAGCCTCCTTATATCCTTCCTCAAAACAGCCACCATAACTACCTATCAAGGCATTTCCATAGCCTTTCCGAGATACATTGCCATGCAACATCCACCTTCTCATGACTTGTTCTTCATGTCATACATGCTAATTGCTTGATCGATGAGCCGCATGCTAGTTGGGCCTTGCCCTAATCATTGCTACATGACGCGCTAGTATCATTGCATATCCTTCTACACTGGCAGAGGCATACATTTGCATACTTCATGATAGTTTCATTTTCTCTATGCTGAGTACTGTTGTAAAGTGTGAAAGATCTTCTATACTTTTTTTAATATATAGAGTGTTGCCCCTAAAGTGAGGAAAAGATCAAAAAGAGGACAAAATCAAAAGATCCCAAAGAGGACAAATCAGAGAAATAGAAAGAGCCATTGAGGCCACCAAAAAAATACAAAAAATAGAAAAAAGAGAAAAAAAATAAAAAGAGAGAAGGGGGCACACTACTATTCCTTTTGAGAGATCCACACTCGTACTCCCGCTTATATCTTGCACTCCATAGAGATTATCATTCATTCATATAGCTATGTGGGGACCTTCACACTATAGAACTTGGCTTGTATATTCCAATGATGAGCCTCCTCAAATGAGCTCTAGGTCTTCTTGAGCAAGCAAGTTGGATGCACCCCCACTAGTTCCATTGGAGAGCTTACCTTAGCTCACATGTGCATCCGTTGCATGGCAATCCCTACTCCTCACATCATATCTATCATTTGGCTTTCTCTCGCCTATGATTGTCCTCATTGATGTGAGCCTTTCACACCTTTTTGTCTTCCTCCTCCACCTTCTTTCTGTTTCGCCTTTTAGGTGTCAACTTTCTTGCTCACGCTCATCCATTGCATGAGTGCTCAAAATATCGAAAGGGAGTGGATCATTTTGACTTGTACCTGGCTAGTGGTCTGGGGATGACTCTAGATAAGATTCCAAAGAAGACCAAGTGTGAAACTTTAGTAGATTAAGTTCTCAACAATAAAAACTATGTTTTACTCTCTCGTATATCCCTATCCCCTTTCTTGCACGCAAACACCATTTGGAGACATTCGAGTCACGGACAGCGAGAGCTCTTGCACCTTTATGTTCTTATGTTGTTTGTTTCAATGCTAATATAGACTCTTGCCTATTATGACTTGAATTGAATTACATGCCTTGATTGCTTTACTTAAAAGTTCTTATAAGGTTGGTAGCATGTCACCACAGAAATTATGTTTGTTATCATTTACCTACTCGAGGACGAGCAGGAATTAAGCTTGGGGATGTTGATACGTCCAAAACGTATCTATAATTTTTTTCTTACTCCATGCTTCTTTTGTGTGATATTACTATGATATTGATGAACTTCCATACACTTTTGATCATATTTGGACTAACCTATTAACTCAGTGCACCCCAATGCCAGTTCCTGTTTTCTACTGTTTTTGTATTTCAAGTTTTCCCATTATTTAAAGTGCCAGAAAAATTCCGGGCAAAATATAGGAAAAATCAGCGTACAGGAAGCTTCGAGAGGAGTCTAAGAGGGGCCAGAGGGGGGCCACGGGTGGCCCAGGCAGCCACCTGGCACGGCCACCCCCTAGGCCGCTCCAGGGGGCGCCTGGGGCCCCTGGTCCACCTCTGGCTGCCCCCCTTCACCTATTTATTCCCCGTGACGAGAAACCCTCGGGGACAGAACCCTTTTTGGCGATCTCTCCATTGTTCCGCCGCCGCCGCGCTTCCAAGATCGGGAGCACCAGGAGACCTCTTCCCGGCACCCTGCCGGAGGGAGGAACCACCTCCGGGAGCTTCTCCACCACCATGGATGCTTCCCGGATGAACCGTGATTAGTCCACCTTGGACCATGGGTCTATGATCAGTAGCTATGTGATATTCTCCTCCCCTCTTTGTTCTTCATGGTTTAGACCTCGTGAGCTTCCCTACATGATCGAGGCACATAGTAATATTTCTGCTGTTGCTATGCTGAGTTTGCTGGGATCCGATGGATTATGAGACTATGTTCAGATTGTGTTTGAGTAATATATTTGATTCTCCTCTTTTATATTTATGTTCTTGAGTAATTCTTGCATGTTCTCCGTTGTTGTTTATTGCTTTGGCCAAGTAGTAGGTAGTGACTCCAAGAGGGAGCGTTATGCATGATTGTGGGTTCATGCCCCCTGATGACTAGCTTGAGTGACAGAAACATGAGTCTAGGGGATGTGTTGTTGCCACAAGGGAGAAAACAATGGTGGTTGTACTTGCGGGTGCAAGGATTGTTTAATTTACGCAAAGTTCTTTAATGCAGTTGTCTGTTGCTTTGAGTTTACACTTTGGGTGGGATTCACAACTTAATACCAGCGAGATGTTCTGGATAGATATCTCAAGGTGGATGATTAGTAGGTAGATGCAGATGGATTTCGGTCTACTTGTCTTGGCGTACCGCCCAAGCTTTTGAGCCTCTTCCTTTCTTTATAACATAGTTAGCATTGGTTTGCGCACATAATCCTGTCAATTGCCCAGCTGTAATTCGTTTACCTCGCATGGCTATTTTATCGTCATTTGGGAGAGAGACATCACTAGTGAACATCATGGGATCCCGGTCCATATTTCCAATACTGTTTACACCCACTATTTATTTACTGCTTTATTTTCTTTTCTGTTGCTATCACTATCATTATTATCCCGTGCGTTTGATCCTTTGTAAACAACAAGTCCGGAGGGATTGACAACCTCTCTGTACTCGTTGGGAGCAAAGTTATCTGTTGTGTGTGCAGGTCCACGTCAACCGCCTAATTGCTGGCGCCGTTGTCACCTTCCTGTCGTTGTTGGAGTCCTACTGGAGACAAACCTTGGTATCTTCACCGAGGGAAATTTGCTGTTGTCTACATCTCAACCTTCCACTTTGGGTAACCAACGAGGGGCGAGAAGCCATCAAAGCTAATTTCTAGCGCCGTTGCTGTTGTCTATAATGTGAAGGTCCCCACATACCTATATGCATGAATGATCATCTCTATGGAGTACAAGGATAAGAGGGAGTATTAGTGTGGATCTTTCAAAAGGATAGTAGTGTTGTCCCTTTCTCTCTTTTTATTTATTTTTCTATTTTTTCTCTTTTTTTGTATTTTCTCTTTCTATTTAACTCTCATTTGTCCTCTTTGGTATATTTTATTTTGTCCACTTTGGGATCTTTTCCTCACTTAAGGGCAACACTCTAATTTACAAGAGGGTATAGAAGATATTTCACACTTTACAAGGTACTCAAATCATAAAGAAGATGTAGCTATCATGATGTATGCAATGTATGCCGCTGCCAGTGTAGCAGGCACATGTATGACATGAAGATCAAGTCATGAAGAGGTGGATGTTGCATGGCAATATATCTCGGAAAGGCTATGGAAATGTCTTGATAGGTAGGTATGGTGGCTGTTTTGAGGAAGGATATAAGGAGGTTTATGATGACAGAGCGTATCATGCGAAGGGTTTGGATGTACCGGCGAAGGTGGACGCCAACTCTCGGAGTGAGAAGAGGGCAATGCACAACACGGAAGAGGCTAGCAAATATGAGGAGGTGGAAGTGTCAATTTTCAATACTTACATTAGTCCGAAGAACTCATGCACTTATTATCGGTAACTCTCAATCTAATAAGGAGGTTCACAAATAGACAAGTACCCCGAGGAGGAGTGTATGGGGGTTTGGTTATCCTTGCGCATCCTCGACTCATGGTACGTGAGTGTACTCTAATATTAGACCCCTCAGAAGAGTAGTGATCCATCTAGTAGCTAGAGTTCTGAACTAGTTTTGTAGGTTTTTGAAAATAAACACGGATTTCCCAAAATACGACACCTATCACTAATAGGCTAGAGCTCTTGACACCAAAATTTCAAACATTACTCACATAAATACCTCAAAACTATTGCAAGTTACTACTAAAATTAAATAGCAACCTCAATTACCTACTTGTCAAAACAAGACACAACTCATTGCAACAACCAACTCTCTTAACAAGATAAACATGAAAAATAAAGGGAGTTCCAGCGAAAAACAAAACAAAAGCCAAGGCTCTTGCCAAGACAAAATAAAACTAAAACTAAACATGGCAGTAGCTACGAAAAGATAAAGAACACACAACAAAAAAAAGATAGGCATGAAAAATCCTATGATGTGTTCTAGATTTTGAAAGTGGAGCGTGTTTCTCTCCCACACAAAGTAAGACGGGCTCTAACTTGTTATGAACAGCAAGAAAAGCTAAAGAAAACTAAAAATAAAACCTAAGAGCGAGACACTCCAAGCATAGCACATAACGCATGAAGTGATAAAAATATAGTGAGACGAAGGACGAACTGATGATTGTTGATGGATAAGGGGATGCACGGGGGCATCCCCAAGCTTAGACGCTTGAGTCTCCATGAATATTTGTTGGGGATGCATGGGGGCATCCCGAAGCTTGAGCACTTGACACTCCCGAATCTTCTTTCATCATCTTCCATCGCACACTTGAAAACTCCCTTCATACATAACTCATCATAAGCTGATTAGAGAGCTTAGTACCCTTAATAAATAATTTCCCCCCACTGGATATAAAGATATTCTTGAAGAGCTACTGTTTCTCAAGATTGCCAAAAGATTTTTGCAAAGAAAAAGCAAGCTTAAGGTTTGCAAAAGTTAGGAGAGACAAAATGTGGCAGAATCTGTGAGAAACATAACAGCAGGTAGTAAAGAATTTTTTGGGGTACTTATGAAACTCAAATCAAAAACGCAGAACACACGCTTGAAATTCAATTGTATTGAGCATGCTGTCAAAAAAATTCAGATAAAAAAGATGATCTGGTGATTTTAGGCTAATTTTTTGTCCAAGGACAGAATCTGTTTTCTGGACAGCATGTCACAACTTTTGAACTTTCTTGCAATCGGGGGCTAGACTTGGCACAAAACTTGAAAATAAATATACAATAATGTTGCTACAGTAGTAACAATCATTAAGACCACTAAAAACAGAAGGAAAAACACTCAAAGTAAAGATAACAAGGGTTGTCTCCCTAGAGCTCTTTCTTTATAGCCATAAATATAGGCTTAAGACTTTAATGATGCTCTCGTAGGAATAAGGAATAAGAGGTGAAGAACAAAAGAGAGCATCAAGAAGAAAATAACAAACACATTTAAGTCTTACATGCTTCCTATGCAAAGGGATCTTGTAGAGAAATAACTCATTGAAGCATAAAGATATTAGCATAGGAAGGAAAAATAAGTGCAACTTCACAACCTTCAACATAAAGAGAGGGAACTTGATATTATTGAAATATCTATAAGAATATGTTCCCTTCTCATAATAATTTCCAGTAGGATCATGAATAAACTCAACAATATAAGTATCACATAACAAATTCTTATCATGATCCACAAGCATAGAAAATTTGTTACTCTCCACATAAGCAAAATCCTTCTCATTAGTAATAGTGGGAGCAAACTCAAGAAAATATCTATCACATGAATCATTCTTATCATGATACACTTCCAAACATTCATTCTTTATAGCATAAGTGTCATCACAATAGTCATCATAGATAGGAGGCAAAGTATCATCACAATAAATTTCCTCATCAAAACTTGGGGGGCTAAAAAGATCATGTTCATAAAACGTAGCATCCCCAAGCTTATAACTTTGCATATCATCAACATCAAAGGTATTCAAAGAAGACATACTAATAACATTGCTACTATCATGAGTGTTGTGCAAATAATAAAGCTCCATAGGCTTTTTGATTTTCTCTTCAAACACTTCATGTCCCAACTCAAGGAAGAGCTCATAAAGCTCTCTCATAATATTTTTGTTGTTTTCCATAAGCCTAACTAGTGAAAATAAAAAAATAAACAAAAAGATTTAATAGCAAGATCTAAAGATATACCTTCAAACCTTACCTCCCCGGCAACGGCGCCAGAAATAGCTTGATGTTTACGCACGCTTCTATTCTTGTAGACTATGTTGGGCCTCCAAGCGCAGAGGTTTTAGGGCAACAGCAATTTCCCTCAAGTGGATGACCTAAGGTTTATCGAACTCAGGGAAGTAGAGGTTGAAGATGGTCTCTCTCAAGCAACCCTGCAATCAAGATACAAGAAGTCTCTTGTGTCCCCAACACACCTAATACAACTAGGAGTTGTATAGGTGCACTAGTTCGGCGAAGAGATGGTAAAATATGGGTGATAGGTGTGGCAAAGCAAGGTAATATAAATCTGTAATAAAAAGTGCAGCAAGAAAACAAGTGGTAAACGTGAGCTCAAACGGTATTGCAATGGTGGAAACAAGGCCTAGGCTTCATACTTTCACTAGTGGCAACGCCCAACAATATTAAAATAGTCTAATCACATGATATTTCCCATAAAACATGCAATGGAGACGCACTCAGAGGTCATTCCTTTGTGGTCAAGAGAGGACGAGAATTATGTAGGGATACAAAATCACACCTCAAAGTTCGTAGTTCTCAATCTATGGATTTACCAATGTCACCGCGGCCATACAAAGAGAGTACCACAATCACCCCAACATATCTCAAGGATAGTCAAAGACAAGCACCAAGAGACTCTCAATCTTCAATCAATACACAAAAGAGGAAATCACTCATGATAATATTCTTCTAACCCATGTCCAGTATACCGCTCTCCTTTGTCTCGGGGATTATACTAGATAAGATCAATTGAGTACATCAATCCAATAGGTTTGTCCCCTGAAGCTTGTCGGTGATGGCGGCTGATACGTCCAAAACGTATCTATAATTTCTGCTTGCTCCATGCCTCTTTTGTGTGATATTGCTATGATATTGATGAACTTCCATACACTTTTGATCATATTTGGACTAACCTATTAACTCAGTGCACCCCAGTGCCAGTTCCTGTTTTCTGCCGTTTTTCTATTTCAGGTTCCCCCCTTACTAAAAGTACCAGAAAAATTCCGGGAAAAATATAGGAAAAATCAGCGCACCGGAAACTTCGCGAAGAGCCGAGAGGGGCCAGAGGGGAGCCAGGGGGGGGGGGGGGGGCAAGGCCCCTGGCCGCGCCAGGGGGGGCGCCTGGAGCCCCTGGCCCACCTCTGGCCGCCCCCTTTCGCCTATTTATTCCCCGTGACGAGAAACCCTCGGGGACGGAACCCTTTTTTCCGATCTCTCCTTTGTTCCGCCACCGCCGCGCTTCCAAGATCGGGAAGCACCAGAAGACCTCTTCCCGGCACCCTGCCAGAGGTAGGAATCACCTCCAGGAGCTTCTCCACCACCATGGATGTTTCCCGGATGAACCGTGAGTAGTCCACCTTGGACCATGGGTCCATGATCAGTAGCTATGTGATGTTCTCCTCCCCTCTTTGTTCTTCATGGATTAGACCTCGTGAGTTGCCCTACATGATCGAGGCACATATGTAATCTTTCTGCTGTTGCTATGCTGAGTTTGCCGGGATCCGATGGATTATGAGATTATGTTCAGATTGTGATTGAGTTATATATTTGATTCCCTTCTTTTATATTTATGTTCTTGAGTAACTCTTGCATGTTCTCCGTTGCTGTTTATTGCTTTGGCCAAGTAGTAGGTAGTGACTCCAAGAGGGAGCGTTATGCATGATTGTGGGTTCATGCCCCCCGATGACTAGCTTGAGTGACAGAAACATGAGTCTAGGGGATGTGCTGTTGCCACAAGGGGGAAAACAACGGTGCTTGTACTTGTGGGTGCAAGGATTGTTTACTTTACGCAAAGTTCTTTAATGCAGTTGTCCGTTGCTTTGAGTTTACACTTTGGGTGGGATTCGCAACTTAATACCAACGGGATGTTCTGGATAGATATCTCAAGGTGGATAATTAGTGGGTAGAAGCAGATGGATTTCGGTCTACTTGTCTTGGCGTACCGTCCGTGCTTTTGAGCCTATTCCTTTCTGTTTTGCATAATTATCATTGGTTTGCGCACATAATCCTGTCAATTCCCAACTGTAATTTTTTTACCTCGCTTGGCTATTTTATCGTCTTTTGGGAGAGAGACATCACTAGTGAACATTATGGGACCTTGGTCCATATTCCTCATACTGTTTACATTATAATTTACTTTCAGTATTTACTTTTCCGTTGCTATCACTATCTATCATTATTATCCCGTGCGTTTTATCCTTCGTAAACAACAAGGCCGGAGGAATTGACAACTCCTCTGTACTCGTTGGGAAGCAAAGCTATCTGTGTGTGTGCAGGTCTAGGTTAAGTTAGCAACCTCGGTTGTAAACGGCGCCATTGTTCACTTCACCACGTACTTGTATCTGTTGGAGTCCTACTGGTCTGACACTCAATCTTAGCATCTTCGCTAAGGGAAACTTGCCGTTACGCTACATCTCACCTTCCACTTGCGATAACCAACGAGGGCAAGAAGTTATCTCGTGTATCAAGCAAATTTTTGGCGCCGTTTCCGGGGACTCCACTCTTCAAGATAGGGGAGTTACACACTATCTTTTATCTTTGATTTTTAGTCTTGTTAGTTTACCTCTCAGTTTTTGCTTTAAGTATCTTTTATCAAAAAAAAAGTTATCTTGCTTTTAGTTATCCTTTCTGTTTAGTCAAGCATGTTAAGATTTGGTTCCTTGAAGGAGTCTGAGGTCTTAGACTTCCATCAAAGGGATGGAGAAAATATGAAGAAGGCTTGGGATAGAATTTCTGATGCACATAGGAGAGTTATGCCGTGGATACCTATAAAAATTGTGCTTAGAAATTTTTACCATGGTCTTTTTAGATGGTGCAAGCACTCTCTTGATATTATAGCTGAAGGGGATTTCTTAGCTTGTGGTGAAGCTAAAGCTCTTGAAATTATACATGGTCTATCTAGTTAGTTTGTTTATGATCATAGTTTTGATACTGTTATAGATAGACTTGATACTATTGAAAAGAGATTGGATGCTCTAGACTTGAAAAAGGCAAAGAAACCCCAGCCAAATAAGAAAGATGCTTATGAGATAGATGGTGACTGGGAACCCTTTGTTAGAATTAGCATCTCTAACCAAGACTTCCTTGCCTTGTGTGACATTGGATCTATTGTTTCTACTATGCCAAAAGTTGTTTATGATTCTTTAAAATTTAACATGGACAAATTATCATCCTATCATGAACATTGCTAATGGAGATATTTCTGAGATCCAGGGAAGGATAAAAGATGTACCAGTGACATTCCTTAAAGGGATTTCAATGGTTGATTTCTTTTTCATGAAACCAGACCAAGGAAACATAGTGCTTGGTAGGGATTTCCTCCGAGCCATGAAAGGCTTCATTGATATAGGTAAGGGACAAATACGCCTACACGGGAAGGCAAAAGGTGTGTACCCCTTTCCTAAAAAGAACAAGGCTGAACTTGTTGAGTAACCATTTGAATCATATTACAACTCTGATTATTATGATGATCTTTGATTCCTTCTTTTTTGCATTAAGCCTAGCTAATGGCTTTAAAGAAGCGCTTTCGGAAGGCAGCCCGCAACGAATTTAGGATTTTCTTTTTGTTTTTATTCTGTTTTTAGTGGTCTTGATGATTGTTACTACTGTAGCAACATCATTGTATCTTTACTTTTCAAGCTTTGTGCCTTTTATAGCCTCATACGACAAGGGAAGTGAAAGTTGTGACATGCTGTCCAGAAAACAGATTCTGTCCTCGTGACTAGAAAAATCAGAGAAAAATCCCAGTTCATCTTTTTGAGCTTAATTTTTTACAAAACGTGCTCTATCCAATTAAGAAACTTTCGTATGTTCTGAGTTTTTTTATTTGAGTTGCATAAGTACCCCTAAAAAATTCGTTTCTACCTGCTGGTCTGTTTTTCACAGATTCTGTCCTGTTTTGCCTTTTCTTCATTTTGCAAACCTTAATCTTGCTTTTTATTTGCAAATTTTTTTTGGAAATCTTGAGAAACAGTAGCTCTTCAAGTTTATCCTTATTTCCAGTAGAGAAAAAATTATTTTATTATGGGTACTAACCTCGCTAATCAGATTATGATGAGTTATGTATGAAGGGAGTTTTCAAGTGTGCGAGGGAAGATGATGAAAGAAGATTAAGAAGTCTCAAGCGTTCAAGCTTGGGGATGCCCCCGTCCCCAAGAAATATTCAAGGAGACTCAAGCGTCTAAGCTTGGGGATGCCCCCGTGCATCCCCTTCTCCATAGACAATTATCAGTTCGTCTCTCATTTCACTATATTTTTATCACTTCATGCGTTATGTGCTATTCTTGGAGCGTCCCGCTCTTAAGTTTTGTTTTTAGTTTTCTTTAGCTTTGCTTGCTTTTCATAACAAGTTAGAACCCAAATTTCTTTGTTTGGGAGAGAAACACGCTTCACTTTCAAAATTTAGAACACAACATAGGACTTTTTCCTGCTTATCTTTGCTGTGTTTGTTCTTTATCTTTCCGTAGCTGCTGTCATGTTTTGCTCTTAGCTTTCATGCTTATCTTTTAAAAGAGCTTTTATTTAGTTTTTTGCTGGAACTCTCTTGAGTTTTCTTTTTTATCTTGTTTAGAGAGTTTTCCTGTTGCACTGAGTTTTGTGTCTTGACTAGAAGTAGGTAATTGAGGTTGCTATTCTTTTTGTAGTAGTAACTTGCAAAAGTTTTGAGGTGTTGTCTTGAGTAATGTTTGGACTTTTGGTGTCAAGAGCTTTAGCCTATTAGTGATAGATGTCGTATTTTGGGCAATCCGTGTTTATTTTCAAAAACCTACAAATTAGTTGAGAACTTTAGCTACTAGTTGGATCACTACTCTTCTAAGGGGTCGAATATTAAAGTACAATCACGTACCATGAGTCGAGGATGCGCAAGGATAACCAAACCCCCATACACTCCTCCTCAGGGTACTTGTCTCTTTGTGAACCTCCTTATTAGATTGAGAGTTACCGATAATAATTGCATGAGTTCTTCGGACTAATGTGAGTATTCGAAATTTGACACTTCCACCTTCCCATATTTTGCTAGCCTTTCCTGTGCCGTGCATTGCTTTCTTCTCACTCCGAGAGTTAGCGTCCACCTTCGCTGGTACATCCAAACCCTTGGAACGATACACTCTATCATCATAAGCCTCCTTATATACTTCCTCAAAACAGCCACCATACCTACCTATCAAGGGATTTCCATAGCCTTTCCGAGATACATTGCCATGCAACATCCATCTTCTCATGACTTGATCTTCATGTCATACATGCTACTTCCTTGATCGATGAGCCGCATGCTAGTTGGGACTTGCCCTAATAATTTCTACATGACGCGCTACTATCTTTGCATATGATGCTACACTGGCAGAGGCATACATTTGCATACATCATGATAGTTACATTTTCTTTATGATTTGAGTACTTTGTAAACTGTGAAAGATCTTCTATACTTTTTGTAATATATAGAGTGTTGCCCCTAAAGTGAGGAAAAGATCCCAAAGAGGACAAATGAGAGTTGAATAGAAAGAGCCATTGAGGCCACCAAAAAATACAAAAAAAGAAAAAAAAAGAAGAAAAAAAAGAGAGAAGGGAGCACACTACTATTCTTTTTTTAGAAGATCCACACCCGTACTCCATCTTATATCTTGTACTCCATAGAGATTATCATTCATGCATATAACTATGTGGGGACCTTCACACTATAGAACTTGGCTTGTATATTCCAATGATGAGCCTCCTCAAATGACCTCTAGGTCTTCTTGAGCAAGAAAGTAGGATGCACCCGCACTAGTTCCATTGGAGAGCTTACCTTAGCTCATATGTGCATCCGTTGCATGGCAATCCCTACTCCTCACATCATATCTATCATTTGGCTTTCTCTCGCCTATGATTGTCCTCATTGATGTGAGCCTTTCACACCTTTTATGTCTTCCTCCTCCACCTTATTCTCTCTTTGCCATCCTAAGTGTCAACTTTCTTACTTACGCTCATCCATTGCATGAGTGCTCAAAATATCGAAAAGGAGTGGATCATTCCGACCTCGCCGCGCCCACCTTTGGGTTCAGGTGAGCCTCACGATGCTCCTGCACCTTCCCGTGCCTCTTCTCGCGTCGTAGTTCGCCGTATTCGTCTAGGGAAGCATCCGGCCGCCGCGCTCGTGATGGATTCTCGCCCCTCGTTGGTTACCCAAGTGGAAGGTTTGAGATGCAGTGCAGCAGCAAGTTTCCCTCGGTGAAGATACCAAGGTTATCGAACCAGTAGGACTCAGGAGATATAAGTAGGTGGCAACGTCGCCAGAAATTGCTTCCTGACTAGGGTGTTGTCGTGGACCTGCACACAGCAACAAATAACTTTGCTCCCAACGAGTACAGAGGAGTTGTCAATTCCTCCGGCCTTGTCGTTTACAAAGGATCAACGCAAGAGATAAAAGATGCAAAGGAAAGTAAAAGCTGAAAGTAAATTGAGGGTGTGAACAATAATGTGAAGATGGACCGGGGTCCCGTGATTTTCACTAGTGATGTCTCTCTCCCAAAATACGATAAAAGTGCTAGCGAGGTAAACAAATCACAGTTGGGCAATTGACAGGATTATGAAGGCACCGCAATGCTAACTATGCTGCAAAGAAAGGAAGGGCTCAAAAGCAATGGGCAGTACGCCAAGGTAAGTAGACCGAAATCCATCTGCATCTACTACGAATCATCCACCTTGAGATATCTATCCAGAACATCTCGCTGGTATTAAGTTGCGAATCCCACCCAAAGTGTAAACTCAAAGCAACAGACAACCGCATTAAAAGAACTTTGCGTAAAGTAAACAATCCTTGCACCCGCAGGTACAAGCACCGTTGTTTTATCCCTGGTGGCAACAACACATCCCCTAGTCTCATGTTTCTGTCACTCAAGCAAGACATCAAGGGGCTGAACCCACAATCGAGCATAACGCTCTCTCTTGGAGTTGCAAATAAAATACTTGGCCAAAGCAAATACCGCAACGGAGAACATACAAGAATTTACTGAAGAACAAAATATAAAAGAGAAGAACCAAATACATTACTCATCACAATCTGAACATAGTCTCATAATCCATCAGATCCCAACAAACTCAGCATAGCAACAGCAGAAATTACATAGATGTCTCGATCATGTGAGGCAGCTCACGAGGACTCGAAAGTGGAAGCACAAAGGGGGGAGAGATTCATCACATAGCTACTGGTCACGGACCCATGGTCCAAGGTGGACTACTCACGGTACATCCGGGAGGCGTCCATGGATATGGATGGTCTCCCTGAGGGGGTTCCTCCTTCCGGCAGGGTGCCGGGGCAGCTTCTCCAGGCAGCCCCGATCTTGAAACGGCGGCGGCGGCGGTACAGAGGGGAGTTCGCGAGAAAGAGATCGATATTAGGGGTTTCCACCCCGAGGGGTAAATATATGAGAAGGGGGGTGTCGAGGAGACCCACCAGGCAGCCAGGAGGCCTCCTGGCGCGGCCTAGGGTGGGGCCACGCCAGGGACCCTCTTGGCCTCTTGGTGGTGGCCCCCCTTCACTCCTTTGGTGCTTCCGGAAGCTTCCGTGACGCTGATTTTTTGGGATTTTTTGGAGCACTTTTAATGGCCGGAAAACCTGAAATACAAAACAGCAGAAAACAGAAACTGGCAACTGGGTGCACTGAGTTAATAGGTTAGTCCAAATAGGTTCAAAAGTGTATGAAAGTTCAAGCAAAACATGGCAAAGTCACACAAAACATGCATGGAGCAAGCAGAAATTATAGATACGTTTAGGACGTATCAACATCCCCAAGCTTAATTCCTGCTCGTCCTCGAGTAGGACTTTTAAGTAAAGCAATCAAAGCATGCAATTCAATTCAAGTCTTAACAAGCAAGAGTCTATATTAGCATTGACACAAGCAACAAAAGAACAAAAGGTGCGAGAGCTCTTGCTGTCCGTGACTCGAATGTCTCCAAATGGTGTTTGCGTGCAAGCAAGGGGCTGGGAAGAAAGAAAGAAAGGTTGTTGAGAACAACTATCTACTAAAGTTTCACACTTGGTCTCCTATGGATTCTTATCTGGACTTGTCCCCAGACCACTAGCCAGGTACAAGTCAAACTGATCCATTCCCTTTCGATATTTTGAGCACTCATGCAATGGATGAGCGTGAGCAAGAAAGTTGACACCTAAAAGGCGAAACAGAAAGAAGGTGGAGGAGGAAGACAAAAATGTGTGAAAGGCTCACATCAATGAGGACAATCATAGGCGAGAGAAGGCCATATGATAGATATGATGTGAGGAGTAGGGATTGCCATGCAACGGATGCACATTTGAGCTAAAACCTCTCCAAGGGAACTAGTGGGGGTGCATCTAACTTGCACGCTCAAGAAGACCTAGAGCTCGTTTAAGGAGGCTCATCATTGGAATATACAAGCCAAATTCTATAGTGTGAAGGGTCCCCACATAGCTATATGCATGATGATGATCTCTATGGAGTACAAGGGATAGAAGATGAATTACTAGTGTGTATCTCTCAAAAGGAATAGTAGTATGCCCCCTTCTCTCTTTTTATTTTTTATTTTTCTCTTTTTCTCTTTTATTTTTTATTTTTTGGTGGCCTCAATGGCTCTTTCTATTTAACTCTCATTTGTCCTCTTTGGGATCTTTTGATTTTGTCCTCTTTGGGATCTTTTCCTCACTTTAGGGGAAATACTCTATATTTTACAAGAATATAGGATATCTTTCACACTTTACAAAGGTACTCACATAAAGAAAATGTAACTATCATGATGCAAATGTATGCCTCTGCTAGGGTAGCAGGATATGAAATGATACTAGCGCGTCATGTAGCAATGATTAGGGCAAGGCCCAACTAGCATGCAGCTCATCGATCAAGCAAGTAGCATGTATGACATGAGGATCAAGTCATGAGAAGGTGGACGTTGCATGGCAATGTATCTTGGAAAGGCTATGGAAATGCCTTGTAGGTAGGTATGGTGGCTGTTTTGAGGAAAGATATAAGGAGGCTTATGATGACAGAGCGTATCATGCCAAGGGTTTGGATGCACCGGCGAAGTATGCGCCAACTCTCGAGGTGAGAAAGGGCAATGCACGGTACCGAAGAGGCTAGAAAAATTATAGGTGGGTAGAAGTGTCAACTTTCGAATACTCACATTAGTCCAAAGAACTCATGTACTTATTATCGGTAACTCTCAATCTAATTAGGAGGTTCACAAAGAGACAGGTACCCCGAGGAGGAGTGTATGGGGGTTTGGTTATCCTTGCGCATCCTCGACTCATGGTACGTGAGTGTACTCTAATATTCGAACCCTCCAGAGGTTAGTGATCCATCTAGTAGCTAGAGTTCTCAACAGGGGTTTTTTGGTTTTCGAAAAATACACGGATTTCCCAAAATACGACATCTATCACTAATAGGCAAGAGCTCTTGACACCATAAGTTCAAACATTACTCTAGTCAATACCTCAAAACTATTACAAGTTACTACTACAAAGAGAATAGCAACTTTAACTACCTACTTTCAGTCAAGACACAGAACTCAGTGCAACAGGCAAACTCTGTAACAAGATAAAACATGCAACCTATAGAAAGTTCAACCTAAGATAAAAGAAAAGCTCTAGAAAAACTAAAGCACTACAACTAAACAGAACATCAGCTAAGAAACGAAAAAGAACAGCTCACAGCTAAAAGAATAAGCATGCAAATCCTATGAGGAGTTCTAGTTCAAGCGGAGCGTGAATCTCTCCCACACAAAAGAGTAAGTTGGGGTCTAACTTGTTACTACAGCAAAGAAAGCAAAACAAACCTAGAAAAGTAAAGAGCGAGATGCTCCAAGCAAAGCACATAACGCATGAAGTGATAAAAATATAGTGCAACGAGGGACAAACTGATGATTGTTGATGAAGAAGGGGATGCATCGGGGGCATCCCCAAGCTTAGACGCTTTAGTCTCCTTGAATATTTATTGGGGGTGCACATGGGCATCCCCAAGCTTGAGCGTTTGACACTCCTGAATCTTCTTTCATCACCTTCCATCAAGCACTTGAAAACTCCCTTCATACATAACTCATTGTAGGCTGATTAGAGAGGTTAGTATCCATAATAAAATAAGTTTTCATCTAATGTAAATAAAGATAAACTTGAAGATCTACTGTTTATCAAGATTGCCAACAAGTTTTTGCAAAGAAAAAGCAAGCTTAAGGTTTGCAAAACGAAGAAAAGGCAAAACAGGACAGAATCTGTGAAAAACAGACCAGCAGGTAAAAATGAATTTTTTAGGGGTACTTATACAACTCAAATAAAAAAACTCAGAACATACGAAAGTTTCTTAATTGTATAGATCACGCTGTGTAGAAATTTCATCTCAAAAAGATGAACCGGGATTTTTCCATGATTTTTCTAGTCTCGAGGACAGAATCTGTTTTCTGGACAGCATGTCACAACTTTCACTTCCCTTGTCGTATGAGGCTATAAAAGGCACAAAGCTTGAAAGTAAATCTACAATGATGTTGCTACATTAGTAATATTAATCAAGACCACTAAGAACAGAACAAAAGCAAAACGAAAAACCTATAAGCGCTTCTTTAGAGCCATTAGCTAGGCTTAAAGCAGAAGATCAAGTCTTTTCAAGAGAATTACTAGCCCGTGTGATGGACTCAAAAGGTAACTTAATCTTTTTCCTAGGGAAATGTTCCATCCCTTTCTTGAGAGGAATTTGGAATTTTATAGTTCCCTCTTTCATGTCAATGGTAGCACCAACTGTGCGAAGAAAAGGACGTCCCAAAATAATTGGACAAGAGGGCTCACACTCAATGTCCATAATAGTGAAATCAACGGGAACATAATTGTCATTGACAATGATAAGAACATCGTCGATCTTCCCCAAAGGTTTCTTTACGGAAGAATCGACCAGACGAACACCAAAAGAACAAGAATCAAAAGGTTTCAATTCAAGCATATCATACATTATTTTGGGGATAACAGAGGTACTTGCTCCAACATCACAAAGAGCATAACAAGAAAAGTTATTCAATTTAATTTTTATCATAGGATCCCAACCATCTTCTAGCTTCCTAGGAATGGAGGCTTCTAGTCTAAGCTTCTCCTCCCTAACTTTGATTAGAGCATTGGTGATATGCTCTGTGAAGGCAAGATTGAGTGTGCTAGTGTGGGGGTCTCTAGACATCTTGTGTAGGGAACCAATAACTTCTGGTAAAGTGCAGTTGTCAAAGTCTAAGTCACTTCTATCTATCAAGGAAGTAGTGATATCATTTAAGCTCACTTGTTTGAAAGCCTCTATGTTCACAGAGGTTTCCTCTTCTAAGGTTGAGGTGGTAGCATCACCATTGATAGGTCCAGTGGGACTAGGGGATAGATGGGTGCTAACAGTTTGGACATCCTCAACTACTTGGATAGTGGCTACTGTGTGGTAGGTAGGAAGGCTCTTAATTCTCTCTTCTTCCTCCTTTTCTCTAGCCCATCTCTGTTTTAGTTTTCCCAACATCCTAATGTTTTCATTAATTTGGACTTGGATATCATTCATAGGAGTGGTCTTCCTCTCCTAGGGGGGAGAGGTTCTAATCTTCTGCATCTCTACATCATGGGCTATGTTGTCTACCTTCGAAAAGAGTATATCTAATTTATCTAATTTCTCTTCCACACTCTTGTTGAAGGCTTTCTGGGTAGTGATAAAGTCTTTGAGCAAGGTCTCTAGCTCTGAAGTGGAGTTTCTGGTGGTAGGATAAGTGTTGTTCCCATAGTTGTTGGATGGGAAAGGCCTAGGATTGTTGCTACCAAAGTTACTCCTATAAGCATTATTGTTGAAGTTGTTTCTAGAGACAAAATTAACATCTACTTGCTCCTGAGCAACCTAAGAATTTAATGGAACATCTTGAGGATCAATAGGAGATTGCTTGGTAAGTAGAGACATGATAAGGTCAACCTTTTCATTTAAAGAGGAGATCTCCTCGACAGAGTTTACCTTCTTACCGGTTGGAGATCTCTCGGTGTGCCATTGCGAGTAGTTCAGCATCATCTCATCAAGTAGCTTTGTGGCAGCACCAAGCGTGGTTGACATAAAAGTTCCTCCCGCGGCCGAATCTAACAGGTTCCGCGAGGTGAAGTTCAAGCCTGCATAAAAAGTCTGGATAACCATCCAGGTAGTCAGTCCATGTGTGGGGCAGTTCTTGACAAGCGTCTTCATACGTTCCCAAGCCTGGGCAATGTGTTCATTATCCAATTGCCTGAAATTCATAATGTTACTCCGCAATTGAATAATTTTAGCAGGGGGATAGTACTTCCCTATAAAAGCATCTTTGCATTTACTCCAAGAATTGATACTGTTCTTGGGCAAAGATTGTAGCCACTCCTTGGCTCTTCCTCTCAAAGAGAAAGGAAAAAGCTTCAGCTTGACGATGTCTCCATCCACTTCCTTGTACTTCTGCATGTCGCAGAGCTCGATAAAGTTGTTTAGGTGCAAGGCAGCATCTTCTCCTGCTCCTGAGAATTGATCTTTCATAACAAGGTTATGCAGAGCAGGTTTAATCTCATAAGAAGGTGCTGAAGTGGAGGGTGGAGAAATAGGGGTGCAGATAAAGTCACTGTTGTTGTGACTAGTGAAGTCACACAACTTAGTGTTTTCATTGGAACCCATAGTAGCAACAGGTATTTTTGGTATTTTTGATTACGGACACAAAAGTAAAAACTGAAAGGTAAACTAACAAGACTAAAAAGCAAAGGTAAAAGATAGTGTGCAACTCCCCTATCTTGTAGACTTGAGTCCCCGGCAACGGCGCCAGAAATTTGCTTGATGGCTTCTCGCCCCTCGTTGGTTACCCCAAGTGGAAGGTTTGAGATGCAGTGCAGCAGCAAGTTTCCCTCGGTGAAGATACCAAGGTTATCGAACCAGTAGGACTCAGGAGATACAAGTAGGTGGCAACGTCGCCAGAAATTGCTTCCTAACTAGGGTGTTGTCGTGGACCTGCACACAACAACAAATAACTTTGCTCCCAACGAGTACAGAGGAGTTGTCAATTCCTCCGGCCTTGTCGTTTACAAAGGATCAACGCAAGAGATAAAAGGTGCAAAGGAAAGTAAAAGCTGAAAGTAAATTGAGGGTGTGAACAATAATGTGAAGATGGACCGGGGTCCCGTGATTTTCACTAGTGATGTCTCTCTCCCAAATGACGATAAAAGTGCTAGCGAGTTAAACAAATCACAGTTGGGCAATTGACAGGATTATGAAGGCACCGCAATGCTAACTATGCTGCAAAGAAAGGAAGGGCTCAAAAGCAATGGGCAGTACGCCAAGGTAAGTAGACCGAAATCCATCTGCATCTACTACGAATCATCCACCTTGAGATATCTATCCAGAACATCTCGCTGGTATTAAGTTGCGAATCCCACCCAAAGTGTAAACTCAAAGCAATAGACAACTGCATTAAAAGAACTTTGAGTAAAGTAAACAATCCTTGCACCCGCAGGTACAAGCACCGTTGTTTTATCCCTGGTGGCAACAGCACATCCCCTAGTCTCATGTTTCTGTCACTCAAGCTAGACATCAAGGGGCTGAACCCACATTCGAGCATAGCGCTCTCTCTTGGAGTTGCAAATAAAATACTTGGCCAAAGAAAATACCGCAACGGAGAACATGCAAGAATTTACTCAAGAACAAAATATAAAAGAGAAGAACCAAATATATTACTCATCACAATCTGAACATAGTCTCATAATCCATCAGATCCCAACAAACTCAGCATAGCAACAACAGAAATTACATAGATGCCTCGATCATGTGAGGCAGCTCACGAGGACTCGAAAGTGGAAGCACAAAAGGGGGAGAGATTCATCACATAGCTACTGGTCATGGACCCATGGTCCAAGGGGGACTACTCACGGCACATCCAGGAGGCGTTCATGGCTATGGATGGTCTCGGAGGGGGTTCCTCCTCCCGGCAGGGTGCCGGGGCAGCTTCTCCAGGCAGCCCCGATCTTGAAACGGCGGCGGTGGCGGTACAGAGGGGAGTTCGCGAAAAAGAGATCGATATTAGGGGTTTCCACCCCGAGGGGTAAATATAGGCGAAGGGGGGAATCGAGGGGACCCACGAGGCAGTCAGGAGGGTCCCTGGCGCGGCCCAGGGTGGCACCAGAAGACCCCCGTGTCCCCCTTTTGGCACCAGAAGACGCGCGCCTTCGCGCAGCACACGCCCGTGCCCTCCGTTCCCCTCCCCGTGGCCCCTAGCCGACTCCGGTGAGGCGCCGCCGTGGCCAAAGCCACCGGCGTCAAGCCGACACCATTAACCCCCTAACCCTGCTGCTAATCCCCCTCCTAATCCCCCTCAGTGAGGCTGACAGTGGGCTCCCTGGCCACTAACTAACCCCAGTTAGTTTAAATAGCAGGTTTAATTAACCCCCCCTCCCCCACTGACAGCCCGGACCCACACGTCAGCAGCCCCCTGACGTCACCCTGACGTCAGGCTGACGCAGTAAATCAGTTAAATGATTTATTTAATTCAGAAAAATCCAGAAAATGCAATAAACTTTGGAAATTCATAACTAATTCATTTTAACTCCAAATTGGACAGATAATATGTCTAAAATTATCAGAAAAATGCAAGGATTGTGAATATGCAACTTGTTTCTATGTTTGACCATTTTAAAATGGGTGAACAGTAGCAAACCTGCATATGGCATTCTTTTGAATTCAAATTTGGAGTGAATTTGTAAATGACTTTGCAACACACTTTTTTTAAATGGTTTCATCCACACATCAGAGACTTTACCTCACCTTTACAACATCACTTCATGATCAACCATTTCAAATGAACATTCATGGATTCAAATACATTTGAAATTCATCGATAAATCACATGGAGTTTGAATTTGCATTTCAAATGCAATACACTCCTTTTAACTGGAATAACTCACACATCAGTGACACATACATCAAGTTTCAACCTTCAACTCATGTGTTTGAGCATTGTCTTATTATTTTTTCGATGTTTGTGTTGTTTGTCGAATAGAGGTGGAGCTGGAACCGGAAGCCACCCCCTTCGTTGAAGACACTGTGTTTGAACCTCGTCAGCAAGGCAAGCAAACCCCCATTGATCATGTCGATAAAATCCCATTTCCCTCTCATTCTCGCTTATGCATGAAATAGGATGATCACCATGATAATGTTTCTACTGCATAGTTGAACCCAATACTTTGCATGACCTATCATTTTGTCACAGTAGTAAGCAAACCAAAATCCTAGAAAATGTAGGAGTTGGTTGATATCATGTGACCCCTGCAACTGTTACTGCTTATTGCATGCTTAGAGTTATAATGAGGTTACTCTTTTGTGAGTTGGGATGGTAGTGATCATGTTGATGAATCTACCCTAATACAAGGTGAACGATGAGAGGCTGCGTAGGAGTACATAGTGGGTTGTCTCGTTGAACACTGCCTTAAGCCCGAGTTCTTGTGTGGTGATCCAAGAAGAAGAGTACAACCACACATTGGGCTCACTGAGCCCTCTCGACCTAGTACCTCACCCCTTTCGAACCCCAGAAGTCGCAGTACTTCGGAGTTCTGGTAGGGCCGTGGCACAGTCTGCGAAGTGGATGAACGGCTTTTCAAGACCGGCTTGGGACCCTGCACACACCGCTTGAGGCTGTACTGGAACCTCGGCTGGACTTTGATACGTCCAAAACGTATCTATAATTTCTGCTTGCTCCATGCATGTTTTTTGTGATATTGCTATGATCCAGATACACTTTCATACACTTTTGATCATATTTGGACTAACCTATTAACTCAGTGCACCCCAGTGCCAGTTCCCGTTTTCTGCTGTTTTTCTATTTCAGTTTTCCCCCATATAAAAAGTGCCAGAAAAATTCAGGAAAATTCAGATAAAAAATCAGCGTGACGGAAGCTTCGAGAAGATCCCGGGAGGGGCCAGAGGGGAGCCAGGGGCCCCCAGGCGGCCACCCGGCGCGGCCCCGCCCCTGGCCGCGCCAGGGGGGCGCCTGGGGCCCCTGGTCCACCTCTGGCTACCCCGCTTTGCCTATTTATTCTCCGTCACGGGAAAACTCCATAAGAAGAACCCTATTCCGTGAACTCGCCTCTGTTCTGCCGCCGCCGCGCTTTCGAGATCGGGAGCACCAGAAGACCTCTTCCCGGCACCCTGCCGGAGGGAAGATTGACCTCCGGGAGTCTCCTCTCCACCATGGATGCTCCCGGGATGTCTTGTGAGTAGTTTTCCTTGGACCATGGGTCCGTGATCAGTAGCTATGTGATGTTCTCCTCCCCTCTTTGATCTTCATTGTTTAGACCTCGTGAGCTGCCCTATATGATCGAGGCACCTTTGTAATATTTCTGCTGTTGCTATGCTGAGTTTGGAGGGATCTGATGGATTATGAGATTATGTTCAGATTGTGATAGAGTAATATATTTGGTTTTTATCTCTTATATTTTTGTTCCTAAGTAATTCTTGCATGTTCTCCGTTGCTGTTTATTGCTTTGGCCAACTAGTAGGTAGTGACTCCAAGAGGGAACGTTGTGCTCGATTGTGAGTTCATGCCCCCCGATGACACGCTTGAGTGACATAAACATGAGTCTAGGGGATGCGCTGTTGCCACAAGGGGGAAAACAACTGTGCTTGTAACCGCGGTTAGAAGGATTGTTTAGTTTACGCAGAGTTCTTTTTAATGCAGTTGTCTGTTGCTTTGGGTTTACACTTTGGGTGGGGCTCGCAACTTAATACCAGCAAGATGTTCTGGATAGATATCTCAAGGTGGATGATTAGTAGTAGATGTAGATGGATTTCGGTCTACTTATTTTGGCGTACTGCCCGTGCTTTTGAGCCTCTTCCTTTCTTTTGTAGCATAGTTAGCATTGCGGTGCGTTCATAATCCTGTCAATTGCCCTTCTGTAATTTTTTTACCTCGCATAGAAGTTTTATCGTCTTTTGGGAGAGAGACATCACTAGTGAACATCACGTATCCCGGTCCATATCCTCGTTACTGTTTCCACGCTATATTTATTTTACTGCTTTTACTTGCTATCATTATCCCTTGCGTTTTATCCTTTGTGAACAACAAGACCGGAGAGATTGACAACCTCTCTGAACTTCGTTGGAAACAAAGTTATCTGTGTCTGTGTGCAGGTCCACGTCAGTTGCGCCGCTGACACCTACTTATCATCTCTGGAGTCCTGCTGGAGACAAACCTTGGTATCTTCACCGAGGGAAATCTGCTGCTGCACTACATCTCAAACCTTCACTTGGGGTAACCAACTAAGGGCGAGAAGCCGTCAAGCAAAGTATTTCTGGCGCCGTTGCTGGGGACTCCGAGTGCTAAGATAGGGGAGTTGCACACTACCCTTTACCTTTGTTTTTTAGTCTTGTTAGTTTACCTTTCAGTTTTTGCTTTAGTGTCTTTTATCAAAAATCCAATTTTTTTAATAGTATGTCTAGTTCCTTACTTGCCAATCAATGTCTGACTTCTTTGAAACTAGATCTTATTGGCATGGAGGATTCACTGAGGATCAACAAAAGTGGTACAAGGAACACTGCTTGTCTCAAAAGGGGATACACTTATGGAAACAAATACATCAGTTGTATGAATATGCTAGAAACTTGTGCTCAATATATAATATATCTTTCTGCAGGGATGAATCTTGTTGCTTTATGAGGCATAAACACCTTGCTTTCCAATGTGAGTACAATGATGATGAAACCTTAGCTTCTTATGCTAAGAGAAACTATGATTTTTATGATGCAGAGCCAATAGAAGAATTTGTTGCTTATAAGGGTGCCTATGAAATTACTTCTCTTCTTAAAAATATTGATGATGCCCCTTACAAATCTGAGAGTCTTGATATTCTTAACTATTGTTTGGAAAATTACGATGCAAATTATTATATTACTGATCATCTTGAGAGAATCTCTCCCCCAAAGGAAGAGACTAATGTTTTGCAGGACTCTATGAAAGAAGAAATTGATGAAATCGAAAGCTCCTTGGATGAAAAAGAGGAGGAGAGTGACGAACAAAAGGAGGAAGAATGGATCCATCCATGTCTACCTTCTAATGAGAGTAACTCTTTGAATCTTACCTTATATGAGTATTATGATCCTATGGATTCTTTTGAAATATCCCTTTTTGATGAAGTTGATGCCTTCTATGCTTATGGCCATGATGCCACTATGGATGATGCTTACGGAAATGAACTCTCTATAGTTCCTTATGTTAAGCATGAAATTTTTGCTATTGCACCCACACTTGATTGTCCTATTATCCTTTTGAAATCTCCAACTCATATTCCGGAGAATTGTGCTCTTATCAAGGCTCAATGTGATGGGTTGCATTTATCTTATAATCCTAAAGACCGTGTTGAAAACTATACGCGTGTGCTTGTAGATCATGAACAACATGATTTATGTGATAGAAATATTCTTGATGTTGTTCATGATACTACTGAAAATTACTTTGAGAGAGGAAAGCTTGGTTGTAGAAACTTTCATATTACAAAAACACCTCTCTTTATGATGAAAATTTTGAAGTTGTTCTTGTTCCACCTTCCTATGCATGTCACTTTGTGCTTCTTTGATTTATTTTCTTACAAGATGCCTATGCATAGGAACTGGGTTAGGCTTAAATGTGTTTCATATTTGCTTCTTGATGCTCTCTTTTGCTTCAAAATTCTTATTCTTGTGAGAGCATCTTTTATAATCTTTATGCCTAGCTAATGGCTTTAAAGAAGCGCTTTCGGGAGGCAGCCCGCAACGAATTTAGGTGTTTTCTTTTTGCTTTTTTTGTGTATTGATGATTTTTACTACTGTAGCAACATAATTGTATCTTTATTTTTCAACTTTGTGCCAAGTTATAGCCTCTTACGGCAAGGGAAGTAAAAGTTGTGACATGCTGTCCAGAAAACAGATTCTGTCCTCGTGACCAGAAAAATTCAAGAAAAATCCCAGTTCATCTTTTTGAGCTGAAATTTTTAGACAGTATGCTATATACAATTACGAAACTTCCGTATGTTCTGAGTTTTTTGATTTGAGTTGCAGAAGTGCCCCTAAAAATTCTTTACTATCTGCTGTTCTGTTTTTCACAGATTCTGCCACGTTTTGTCTCTCCTAACTTTTGCAAACCTTAAGCTTGCTTTTTATTTGCAAAAACTTTTTGGCACTCTTGAGAAACAGTAGCTCTTCAAGTATATCTTTATATCCAGTGGGAAAAATTATTTTATTAAGGGTACTAACCTCTCTAATCAGCTTATGATGAGTTATGTATGAAGGGAGTTTTCAAGTGTGCGATAGAAGATGATGAAAGAAGATCCAGGAGTGTCAAGCGCTCAAGCTTGGGGATGCCCCCATGCATCCCCAATAAACATTCAAGGAGACTCAAGCGTCTAAGCTTGGGGATGCCCCCGTGCATCCCCTTCTCCATCAACAAATCATCAGTTCGTCCTTCGTCTTACTATATTTTTATCACTTCATGCGTTATGTGCTATGCTTGGAGCGTCTCTGTCGAGGATCGGCCCCGGCAAGTCCCATGGTTAGGGACCCTGGGCTAGTTGGAGAAGACACAGGTTGGACGATAAGATCGTCGGCAAACAGGAGGATACACTTCCTGCTCGATATATTGATTGTGGAGAAGTTACAGGGGATGCCAAGGCAGATGTGCTCTAGGCTAGGGTTACAGGCGATGTCTCCCTCTTATGCGTTGCCCCTCCTGGCCTTTATATAGTAGACCAGGTCTCGGGGAATCAATCTACAATTACAGGAAATCTAACCCTAGCTTGTACGGCAAGTCCCTGCACTTTCCTTGTCAGTCGAGGACTCCCAATGTCGGTGCCATCTAGCGGGCCAAGGTGAAACCGGCGGTAGCTCCGTGGGCCTTCAATGACACCGGGTAGGCCCATCAGTAGGAGTCGTGGGGTCACCCCCTCGTCAGTAGCCCCCGAGTGCCTGGGGGACTCGAAGAGTCGCGCAGGGACTCGAGTTCGTCTTCATTCGTCCGTGGCTTGTATGCGCGGTGAACCCGCGGTCGCTGGCAGCATGGTGGCCATGACAAAACCTGTTTCGAGGGATGTTAAGCAGAAAGGGCCCAAGGAGTCGACGGATCGAGCCTTGGTGAATTGCGCTAGTGGCAAATACCACGATCGCCCAATCAAACCCATGTCCCTCGACATGAGCTTGGGATACTGGAGCATAGCAAAAGTCCGGCCGCTTCAGGTCTTACAGTGTTCATTTGCCGCCAGCTGGTTGCGTAGCCTAAGGCGTGTCCGCCCGGCTTGATACTTCATGCGCAGCGCATGGAAAGGTTGGGAGTGAAATCGCTCTTCGGCAAGTCCCAGCCCAGCCGAACTTCGCAGCGGGGTCTTACCTACACGCTAATCTTGCGTGGCATCTGGGCACAGTGTGTCGTGGTTCCAGGAATAGGTGTGTTTTTGAGGCGCGGAGCCTTATAGCATTTCACCCACTTGGAACAAATCATCAAGTGGGCTGTTCACTCATCTCACTAGCGGAGCTTGTTCCGAGTGCTCAGGCGAGGAATCCTTCTACGAGTAATTACTCGAAAGCTGTTTGAGTTTCTTTCACAGGTGAAGGAGCACCCGAGACTCTCAAGGGTGTGAGTGGTCACTCGAGCACCTTGTGGGTCCATAGGTGAGGGAGCACCTGTAACTCTAGTGTGGGCGAGTGATCACTCGAGCACCTTGTTGATCTTCAGATGAGTGAGCACCTGGTGACTCTCGAGATGGGCTCGTCCCGATGGGAGTGAGATTTTTTTGCTTTGTTGGAAAAAGATCTGATAAAATCTCTAGGCGTCGGTAGGTACCTGATACGCTTTTGCCTGTGACAAGACGTTGGTTGGTCTTCTGCTTTTTTTTTGTCAGGATAACCACGTCACTGTGTGGTTATTGTCATAGATGCTTGGCAGTGAACCGTCTTTTCATCTTTACCGGTCATAATGATGAGCTCAGTGGCGTGCTAGCAGCGCCGGTTAAGTTCCCGAGGCGCGCGTTTCCAATGCGCGTGATTTGATGGTAGTATGAGCAGCGCGCCCCGTGGGCGAGCATCTTTGGCCTCGGATTTTGAAGCGTCGGCGTAGTTTGAAGTGCGGGCATCGCTTGGCCTTGCCGCGTCGGGGCTTCCTTGCACTATAAATTGGTTTCGTCCTGGTTTGCTTTCCTCCATCTGTCTCCTCTTCTACTTCCCTTTTACTAACTTTTCATGACATCAAAACGAGGCTCCGTCCGTGGCCGCGTCCGTCGTAGTAAAGGTGGATGTACTCCTCGTTCTGGACGCAGTGGTCGAACTTCTCTACCACCTTCTTCTTCTTCTTTTGCAGAGGGCTTTTGGCAGCATGACTTCTTGTTGCCCGTTCGTGGCCTTAGTGCCACTCGCGTTCTTCTTCCTCCCTCTTTTTCTGCCATTGTGGTCGATCTTGGTTTGGATGGCTTGCTTCTGCGTCTTCAGGGGAACGATCGAGCTCCCTCCTACGTCGATTTGGAGTTTGACCGTTCCCGCTTGGTCTTTCTTGGTTCTGGTTGGAGTTCGTTTTCTCGCCGTTTGGGTCTGCGCGATGGCGATGTTCTTTGCTGTCGATTTGATGGTGAGAGCACTGTTGCCGTCCGTGCTTTTGATCCGAGTGGCAACAACATGGACCCGCGAACTCAGGAGTCAAGCAGCGACGTTTCCACAAGGTCGGGGGGTGCTACGCCTTCTTCTTCTTCGGCTCCATCTTCCAGGAGCTCCTCTGGTGGTGATGACTTGGTGGCCAGCTCTGGCGAGGACGTCGACGTCAAGCCTTCGACCAAGCGGGCACCCCAAGGGGCTTCGTAGGGCTGACGACGGCTTTTCTTCGACGGCTGTGTGGCTGCAGCTGGAGAAGAAGCTGGTGGTGGTGCTGCTGCAGAGGGGTTGAAGAAGAAACTCGTGGAGCTAGAGAAGAGGCTGGTGGAGCATCGAGAAATAACTTGAGCTTCACCTTTTGTTATGTCATTGACATCCTCCACGAGTCCCTTTTCCTCCCGTTATCTGTGTTGATGTCCTTGTAATGTAGTCATGTACTTCATGGGCACACATGTTGAAGTCATAATTCCTTGGCTAATTCCCTCTTGTAGTAGGAGCTGCCTTCTATCCAAATGTAACTGAGTCTTTGTGTCCCAGTTGTGTTCCAGGCTGTTTTGAGTAAAGTGTTTTGCCTCCAGTCTTTCCAACATTATGCACTCGACTGTGCCAGGTCGTCGACTCCTTCTGCTGTGTCTTAACTGCTTGAAATGTGTTCGGCTCCTCCTGGTGTACTACTTTTGGACGTAGATTCTATCGGGTGTGTGTCAGCGCTCCCGATGGGAGTAGCCCCCGAGGCTTCGTTCGAGTTGTAGAGTCGAGCGTAGGCTGAGAGAAACTTGGCCTATTTCCTTTGGCGCCATCCTTGGAGCAGTTGCGGTTTGATTTTCGCCGAGGTGAAGTTGGAGATAGTGCTGACTGCACCCTTTGTGAGTCTCGTGTCCTTTCGCAGGTGCAGCTGGCTGTGGCCTGCTTGTTCAAACTCTATTGGGTGCGCGTCAGCGCTCCCGATGGGAGTAGCCCCCGAGGCTACGTTCGAGTCGGGGAGTCGGACGTAGGCTGATATGAACTTTGCGTGATGAGCTTCTGCAGTAATCCTCTTATTTTGCTGTGGCGAAGATGTAGACGTTGTCGTTTGTGAAAGCTTTGGGTACTCTTGTTTGTTGCTATGGTGATTCCAGTTTTCAAGTGTTGAATTACGTGGGCGATGGCGTGCTCGGGGGGATTTTTCTTAAGCCCCCGAGTGCTTTTTGGCGTAAGATCGCGTAGGCGATAGCAGGGCTCGGGGGGATTTTTCTTAAGCCCCCGAGTGCTTTTTGATGTAAGATCGCGTAGGCGATAGCAGGGCTCGGGGGGATTTTTCTTAAGCCCCCGAGTGCTTTTTTTTGTAAGATCGCGTAGGCGATATCAGGGCTCGGGTTTTTTTTTCTTAAGCCCCCGAGTGCTTTTTGATGTAAGATCGCGTAGGCGATAGCAGGGCTCGGGGGAATTTTTCTTAAGCCCCCGAGAGCTTTTTGATGTAAGATCGCGTAGGCGATAGCAGGGCTCGGGGGGATTTTTCTTAAGCCCGCGAGTGCTTTTTGATGTAAGATCGCGTAGGCGATAGCAGGGCTCGGGGGGATTTTTCTTAAGCCCCCGAGTGCTTTTTGATGTAAGATCGCGTAGGCGATAGCAGGGCTCGGGGGGATTTTTCTTAAGCCCCCGATTGCTTTTTGATGTAAGATCGCATAGGCGATAGCAGGGCTTGGGGGGATTTTTCTTAAGCCCCCGAGTGCTTTTTGATGTAAGATCGCGTAGGCGATAGCAGGGCTCGGGGGGATTTTTCTTAAGCCCCCGAGTGCTTTGTTTGAAAGCTGGTAATGTTTGGGCAACATATGCTTTATTGCGGTCGAGTGGTTACATGAGTTGCCGGTCATGTCCAACCGATTGATGCTAAGGGAAGAACAGCCGCAGGTTTGCGACATTCCATGGATTGCCCACATCTTCGTCCGTCTTTGGGTTCTTTAGCCTGTAGGCGCCGCCTCCGGTGACTTCTGATACTATGAATGGGCCTTCCCATTGGGGGGCTAATTTGTGGACCTTCTCTTGTATCAGTCGTAGTACTAGGTCCCCTTTTTTGAAGGTTCTCGTTCGAAGGTGGCTGCTTTGGTAAGTGCGCAACTTGTCCTAGTATCCTTCTGACTTTGACAGGGCCACGGCTCTTGCCTCGTCGACTGTGTCTTTGTCGTCTTGGAGTGCTTCCTCTTCTTCCTCTTCTTCGTACCCCGTGACCCGAGGGGCTCCGAACTTGAGGTCATGTGGTAGTATTGCTTCGGCCCCGTAAACCATAAAGAACGGTGTGAATTGGGTCGCAGTATTTGGCGTGGTCCGTAGGCTCCAAAGTACTGCGGGGAGCTCTTCTACCCAGTTTCCGGCGGCCTGCTCGAGTGGTGCGAGGAGCCGTTTCTTGAGTCCTCCGCATACGAGACCGTTTGCTTTCTCCACCTGGCCGTTGGATTGCGGGTGCGCGACTGACGCGTAGTTTATTTTAATGCCTAGTTCTTCGCAGAAGTTCTGGAATTCGGCAGCTGTGAAATTTGTGCCATTGTCTGTGATGATGTTGTGTGGCACTCCGAATCTGAAGATTATTGACTTGATGAAGTTCACGGCCGTGAGGGCGGTGGGACTAGTGATTGGCACTGCTTCGATCCACTTGGTGAACTTGTCGACTGCGACCAGTAGATGTGTCCTTCCTCCTTTTGATGATTTCTTGAGTGGGCCGACCATGTCGAGTCCCCAGGTGGCGAATGGCCAGGATAATGGTATGGTCTTGAGCTCTGAGGCCGGGGCGTGCGGCCTGTTAGCGAATTTCTGGCAGGCGACACAACGCCGCACTATGTCCTCTGCGTTTTTCATAGCTGTGGGCCAGTAGAATCCCGCTCGGAATGCCTTGGACACGAGTGCTCGACTGCTTGCGTGGTGCCCGCATGTGCCCTTATGGATTTCGAGGAGTAGGGATTTTCCGTCTTCCTCTTCGATGCCCTTTTGTAGTATTTGCGTGATGCTGCGCTTGTACAACTGTCTGTTGATCACCGTGAACGCTTTGGAGCGTCTGCTGATGCGTCGTGCTTCGGCCACGTCTTGCGTTAGCGTTCCCTCGATTATGAACCGAAGGAATGGTTTTGCCCAGGCTGGTTCGTCGAGCTCGTCTGCTGCTGTGCCGTCGGGTGTGCTGGTGCCGGTTCCTTCTGACGGGCTTGCCGATGCCACCTGCGCAGGGTCTGTTGCGTCCTCTTCTTCCTCGGCTGTCCCGAGTGCCACCGCCAGTGTTTTGATGGACCTTTGGCTGATGCTTTCCAGGAAAACTCCGGGTGGTATTGGTCCTCGGGTCGATCCGATGTTTGCGAGCTCGTCCACCTCCGTGTTGTTGGCCCTGTTGATGTAGTTGAGCTCGCAGCCGTCGAAACTCCCTTCGAGTTCGTTGTAGAGTTTCTGACAAGCTGCCATGTTGTCGGCTAGGATGTTTGCAATTTCTCATCGCCTGCTGGACGACGAGATTGGAGTCCCCGTAGATGATGAGACGGGTGCCTCCGCATGTTTTGGCCATGCGCATGCCGTGGAGGAGTGCCTCGTACTCTGCTTCGTTGTTGGATGCGTGGCTGAAATTTATCTGGAGGATGTACTTCAGCTTCGTTCCTTTGGGGGAGAGTAGGACGACTCCTGCTCCTGCTCCTTGTTGTCTTTTCGATCCGTCGAAAAACATTGACCATGAGTTCGACAGATCCGGGGGTCCTGGTGTTTGGACCTCTGCTCACTCGACCAGGAAGTCTGGGAGTATTTGGGATTTGATTGCTGTTGGGTGCTTGAACTGTAGATCTCGCGGGCTGAGCTCTATGTTCCATTCGGTGACTCGTCCAGTTGCTCCCGGGTTGTTGAGAATGTCCGCGAGTGGGGCGTTGCTCACTATGGTGATCGGGTGCTCGTCGAAGTAGTGTGATACCTTCCGTGAAGTCATGACGACGGCCAGCAGTAACTTCTGGTAGTGTGGATATCGCTGCTGGGACTTGTTCAGTAGCATGCTGAGGTAGTAGATTGGCCTTTGTATGCTTTGGACTTTGCCTTCTTCCATGCGTTCGACGACGAGTGCCGTGCTTACTACGCTGCTGCGTGCTGCTATGTAGAGGTAGAGTTTCTCTTTGTCCGTGGGTACCGCCAGAACTGGTGGGGTTGAGAGCGTCTTTTTGAGGTCCGCGGACGCTTGGCGGGCTTCCACTGTCCACTTGAATTTTTCTCCTTTCCTTAGCAGTTGGTAGAAGGGCAGCGTGCGTTCCCCTAGCCGGCTGATGAAGCGGCTTAGTGCTGCGAGTCTTCCAGTTAGCTGCTGTACTCCTTTTATGTCAGTCGGCTCTTGCATCTTGGCAATGGCTTGGACCTTCTCGGGGTTTGCTTCGATTCCTCGGGCGGAGACCATGTAACCGAGAAGTTTCCCGGCCGGTACGCCGAAAGCGCACTTCTTTGGATTCAGTTTGATCCTGTATTTGTTGAGTGCTGCGAAGGTTTCGCGAAGGTCGTTGAGTAGCGTGTCTGCTTTGTAGGTCTTGATGACGATATCGTCTACGTACACCTGTACGTTCCTCCCGATTTTCTCCTTTAGGCAGGCTTGCATCATCCGCTGGTATGTGGCACCTGCGTTCTTCAGCCCGAAGGGCATGGTCTTGTAACAGAATACACCGTAAGGTGTGATGAATGAGGTGTGCTCTTCGTCTTCTTCTTTCATCCTGATCTGGTTGTATCCTGAATATGCATCCAGAAAGGAAAGCAGATCGCATCCCGCAGTCGAATCGATTATTTGGTCGATCCTTGGCAGGGGAAAGTGGTCTTTCGGGCAGTGCTTGTTCACTGGCCCGTAGTCGACGCACATGCGCAGTACGTCCGTGTCCTTCTTGGGCACAAGAACTGGGTTTGCTATCCAAGTGGCCTTCTTGGTTTCTCGGATGAAGTGGGTGTCGAGCAATCGGTTGACTTCTTCTCCGATTGCCCTACGCTTGGGCTCCGAGAATCGTCTCAGAGCTTGCTTTACTAGTTTCGTGTTTGGTTTGATGTTTAGGGCGTGTTCTGCGAATTCGCGTGGTATGCCAGGCATGTCGGCTGGGCACCAGGCGAATGTCTTCCACTCGTCTCGAAGGAGAGCCACTAGAGCAGTCGCTTGTTCCTCTGGCAGGTGGGCGTACACACGGACTGTTTTATCTGGGTCCGTCGGGTGTACTTGGTGCGTGACCGTGTCGCCGTTGATGCTGAAGATAGGACCATACTCCTTTGACTCGCTGCAGCTTGCCAATGTGAAGATTTTCTTGTCGACGACCATGACTATTTCTCTCAGTTCTTGGTCCGCTCCTAGTGTGTCGGAGGTTTTGTGGAAATCGCGGTTGCATTGGTCTGACTTGATGAAGCTTCCGCTGATCGTGAGGACTCCTGTTGAGCCTGGCATCTTGAGCTTGAGATAGGCGTAGTGTGGTACTGCCATGAACTGCGCAAACGCTGGTCGTCCCAATATGGCGTGGTATTGAGATGGCCAGTCGAGCACCTCGAACTCAAGGACGTGCTTGGAGAAATTGCGTCGGTTGCCAAAGACAACCTCAAGATCGATTGATCCGAGTGATGTTGCTGCTTCTCCAGGTACTACGCCGTTTAGTACGGTGCTTGACTTCTTCCATACTGACCGAGGGGTCAGCATTTTATGCAGTGTGCTTGCGAAGATGATGTTCATGCTGCTGCCTCCGTCCATGAAAACCCTATCCATGTCATATCCTCCGATTTGTGCGTCGAGCACGAGAGGCGCGTGTCCTGGTCTTGGTATGGCTGGCGGGTGGTCATCCTGTGAGAACGTGATGATGGTCTCCGCGTCGTGCAGTTGGTAGGTTTCCACTGGTTTCATGTTCTCGGTTGCTGCAGCCTGCAGGATGTAGGCATCACGCCGCGCTTGTGGAACCCTGCTTTCCTGTATCATGAGCACCTGCCCATGTGGCGGGCTGCGGCGTCCTTCGTGGCTTGGTGGTGGCGATTGCTCGGGCTCTCGAGCGCGCTTGACTCCTTTGCGTTTTTCGTTCCTGAGGTCGTCGGCCAGCTCGTTGAACAGGCGACATTCTCCCAGGGTGTGGTTGGATCTGATGCGCCTCCATTCGTCTTCAAAGTTGTGAATTGTGCAGTGTCCTGCAAGCTGTTCTCTGACCGTAAGTTTGCTTGACCCGCCGTGCCTCTTCCTCCTTGAGATTGTGAAGACATGCTCCTGGCGTTCGTAGAATCGGGGGTCTGTTTCGATTCCTCGAATTGTGTCCTGATGCTTGATGAGGTTGGCGAATTCGTCTGGCCTTCGCTCCGGGTCGTAGTATTCGCCGACCGGTGTCTCCGAGTCGCTGTCTTGGCTGTCGTTGAGTGCCCGCGTGGCGGTGCGCCGGACGGCCCTTGGCTCCTCGACTGCGTCGTGCGGCTTGCAGGGTTTGTCTTCGTTGCAGATCTCCCTGGAACGTTTCCTGGGTCGTCGATTCCTCCTTTGGCGGCGATATTCTTGGTTGCTGGTGTCAGGCTCGTAGCCATCATCGTGATGCTCGGCGGGTTCCCGGGTGGTGGTGGGCCGTCGAAAGACCTGCGGGTCTCCTGCCGCACGTCGCGCCTCCTCGAGTGCGACTCCTGCGTAGGGGTTCTTTGCGGCTCTTCTGGGTCGTTGGTTCCTTCGTTGCTGACGCCGTGTTTGGTTGCCTCCACTGTACTGGGTCTGATATGGTTGTGACTCGATCGAGACTGCTGGGACGGCGAAGATGTTTGCCGTGACCTTGAATCCTTCGAGTGGATTGCGTCCGGCTCTTGCCCTTGAGTTCCGATTTGCTGAAGATGGGACCGCCGAGATCGTAATTCCAACCTGTGTAGTCCCCACAGTCGGCGCCAATTGTCGAGGATCGGCCCCGGAAAGTCCCATGGTTAGGGACCCTGGGCTAGTTGGAGAAGACACAGGTTGGACGATAAGCTCGTCGGCAAACAGGAGGATACACTTCCTGCTCGATATATTGATTGTGGAGAAGTTACAGGGGATGCCAAGGCAGATGTGCTCTAGGCTAGGGTTACAGGCGATGTCTCCCTCTTATGCGTTGCCCCTCCTGGCCTTTATATAGTAGACCAGGTCTCGGCGAATCAATCTACAATTACAGGAAATCTAACCCTAGCTTGTACGGCAAGTCCCTGCAGCTTCCTTGTCAGTCGAGGACTCCCAATGTCAGTGCCATCTAGCGGGCCAAGGTGAAACCGGCGGTAGCTCCGTGGGCCTTCAATGACACCGGGTAGGCCCATTAGTAGGAGTCGTGGGGTCACCCCCTCGTCAGTCTTGCTCTTAGGTTTTGTTTTTAGTTTTCTTTAGCTTTCCTTGCTGTTCATAACAAGTTAGATCCCTTCTTACTTTGTGTGGGAGAGAAACACGCTCCACTTTCAAAATTTAGAACACATCATAGGATTCTTCATGCTTATCTTTTTGCTGTTTTGTGTTCTTTATCTTTTCATAGCTACTGCCATGCTTAGTTTTAGTCTTACTTTGTCTTTAGCAAGAGCCTTGGCTTTTGTTTAGTTTGTTGCTGGAACTCTTTTTAGTTTTCATGTTTATCTTGTTAAAGAGAGTTGGTTGTTGCACTGAGTTGTGTCTTGTCTTGAAAGTAGGTAATTGAGGTTGCTATTTAATTCTAGTAGTAGCTTGCAATAGTTTTGAGGTATTGTTGTGAGTAATGTTGAACTTTTGGTGTCAAGAGCTCTTGCCTATTAGTGATAGGTGTCGTATTTTGGGCAATCCGTGTTTATTTTCAAAACCTTCAAAACTAGTTGAGAACTCTAGCTACTAGATGGATCACTACTCTTCTGAGGGGTCAAATATTAGAGCACACTCACGTACCATGAGTCGAGGATGCGCAAGGATAACCAAAACCCCATACACTCCTCCTCGGGGTACTTGTCTCTTTGTGAACCTCCTTATTAGATTGAGAGTTACCGATATTAAGTGCATGAGTTCTTCGGACTAATGTAAGTATTGAAAATGACACTTCCACCTTCCCATATTCTGCTAGCCTTTCCCATGCCGTGCATTGCCTTCTTCTCACTCCGAGAGTTGGTGCCCACCTTCGCCGGTACATCCAAACCCTTGGCATGATACGCTCTGTCATCATAAGCCTCCCTTTATCTTTCCTCAAAACAGCCACCATACCTACCTATCAAGGCATTTCCATAGCCTTTCCGAGTTACATTGCCATTCAACTTCCACCTCTTCATGACTTGATCTTCATGTCATACATGTTCCTGCTACACTGGCAGCGGCATACATTGCATACATCATGATAGTTACATCTTCTTTATGTTTTGAGTACCTTGTAAAGTGTGAAAGATATCCTTTACCTTCTTGTAAAATAGAGTGTTGCCCTTAAGTGAGGAAAAGATCCCAAAGTTGACAAATTAAAAGATCCCAAAGAGGATAAATGAGAGTTTAATAGAAAGAGCCATTGAGGCCACAAAAAAAATACAAAAAAATAGAAAAAAGAGAAAAAGAAATAAAAAGAGAGAAAGGGGCAACACTACTATCCTTTTGATAGATCCACACTAGTACTCCCTTTATATCCTTGTACTCCATAGAGATGATCTTTTTGCATATAGCTATGTGGGGACCTTCACACTATAGAACTTGGCTTGCATATTCCAAGGATGAGCCTCCTCAAACGAGATCTAGGTCTTCATGAGCGAGCAAGTTAGATGCACCCCCACTAGTTCCTTTGGAGATCTTCTTAGCTCGTATGAGCATCCGTTACATGGCAATCCCTACTCCTCACATCATATCTATCATTTGTCATCTCTTGCCTATGATTATCCTCATTGATGTGAGCCTTTCTCATCCTTTTTGTCTTCCTCCTCCACCATATTTCTCTCTTTGCCATCCTAAGTGTCAACTTTCGTGCTTCCGCTCATCCATTGCATGAGTGCTCAAAATATCGAAAAGGAGTGGATCAAATTGACTTGTACCTGGCTAGTGGTCTGGGGACGAGTCAAGATAAGATTCCAAAGAGGACCAAGTGTGAAACTTTAGTAGATTGAGTTCTCAACACAAAAATACTTTTTTCTCGTATTCCCTATCCCCCTTCTTGCACCCAAACACCATTTGGAGACATTCGAGTCACGGACAGCAAGAGCTCTTGCACCTAATGTTCTTTTGTTACTTGTTTCAATGCTAATATAGACTCTTGCATGTTATGACTTGAATTGAATCTCTAACCTTGATTGCTTTACTTTTCAAAGTTCTTTTATGGTTGCTAGCATGTCACCACAGAAATTATGCTTGTCATCATTTACCTACTGGAGGACGAGCATGAATTAAGCTTGGGGATGTTGATACGTCCAAAACGTATTTATAATTTCTGCTTGCTCCATGCATGTTTTGTGTGTTATTGCTATGATCTAGATACACTTTCATACACTTTTGATCATATTTGGACTAACCTATTAACTCAGTGCACCCCAGTGCCAGTTCCTGTTTTCTGCTGTTTTTCTATTTCAGTTTTCCCCCATAAAAAAAGTGCCAGAAAAATTCAGGAAAATTCAGATAAAAAATCAGCGTGACAGAAGCTTCGAGAAGAGCCCGGGAGGGGCCAGAGGGGAGCCAGGGGGCCCAGGGGGCCACCCGACGCGGCCCCACCCCTGGCCGCGCCAGGGGGGGGGAGCCTGGGGCCCCTGGTCCACCTCTGTCTGCCCCCCTTCGCCTATTTATTCTCCGTCACGGGAAAACTTCAGAAGAAGAACCCTATTCCGCAAACTCGCCTCTGTTCCGCCGCCGCCGCGCTTCCGAGATCGGGAGCACCAGAAGACCTCTTCCCGGCACCCTGACGGAGGGAGGATTGACCTCTGGGAGTCTCCTCTCCACCATGGATGCTCCCCGGATGTCTCGTGAGTAGTTTTCCTTGGACCATGGGTTCCGTGATCAGTAGCTATGTGATGTTCTCCTCCCCTCTTTGATCTTCATTGTTTACACCTCGTGAGCTGACCTACATGATCGAGGCACCTTTGTAATATTTCTTCTATTGCTATGCTGAGTTTGGAGGGATCTGATGGATTATGAGATTATGTTCAGATTGTGATAGAGTAATATATTTGGTTTTATCTCTTATATTCTTGTTCCTAAGTAATTCTTGCATGTTCTCCGTTGCTGTTTATTGCTTTGGCCAAGTAGTAGGTAGTGACTCCAAGAGGGAACGTTGTGCTCGATTGTGGGTTCATGCCCCCCGATGACACGCTTGAGTGACAGAACCATGAGTCTAGGGGATGTGTTGTTGCCACAAGGGGGAAAACAACGGTGCTTGTAACCGCGGTTACAAGGATTGTTTACTTTACGCAGACTTCTTTTTAATGCAGTTGTCTGTTGCTTTGGGTTTACACTTTGGGTGGGGCTCGCAACTTAATACCACGAGATGTTCTGGATAGATATCTCAAGGTGGATGATTAGTAGTAGATGCAGATGGATTTCCGTCTACTTATTTTGGCGTACTGCCCGTGCTTTTGAGCCTCTTCCTTTCTTTTGTAGCATAGTTAGCATTGCGGTGCGTTCATAATCTTGTCAATTGCCCTTCTGTAATTTGTTTACCTCGCATAGCAGTTTTATCGTCTTTTGGGAGAGAGACATCACTAGTGAACATCACGTATCCCGGTACATATCCTAGTTACTGTTTCCATGCTATATTTATTTTACTGCTTTTACTTGCTATCATTATCCCTTGCGTTTTATCCTTTGTGAACAACAAGACCGGAGAGATTGACAACCTCTCTGAACTTCGTTTGGAACAAAGTTATCTGTGTCTGTGTGCAGGTCCGCGTCAGTTGCGCTGCTGACACCTACTTATCATCTCTGGAGTCCTGCTGGAGACAAACCTTGGTATCTTCACCGAGGGAAATCTGCTGCTGCACTACATCTCAAACCTTCACTTGGGGTAACTAACGAAGGGCGAGAAGCCGTCAAGCAGACTTCCATATGGATCCCCCTCAGATTGGCGACTCTCTGGACTAGAACAGAGCTGTGGGTGAAGTGTCGTGGCAACATCCTCGCCGGTACCCGCTTGAAGTGTCCCACTCCCAGGCGGTAACTGATGCGTGTGTTTGTGTAGCGGTACACCCCTGCAGGGTTAACAAAATTATTCGAATAGCCGCGTCCGTGGTTAAGGACTGCTTGGAAAACTGTGCTTGATTATTAGACAACTTGAACTGGATATTTATAAAACTTGTCAAGATAAGCGTGAGTGCTATGACGTGCTTTCTCGTGGGGAAGTCGAGGAAGGCACCATAGTGGTGTAATTGGTTGGAGATTGTAGTGGATTCGTGTACACTTCTTACCTCAAGTCTGGTACTCGTAGTTCAGGACTAGCCAAGTCAAAGCTGGCACTTCTACAGTGAAACCCCACCTACCTTTACCTTGATACATGTGCATGAGTAGTATAGTTCCTACGTAAGTCTTGCTGAGTACGACTTTGTACTCACGTTGGCTTATTCTATGTTTTAGATGAATCCACTGACCCCGAAGGTGGATCATTCCTGGAGCTCGACGACTGATCAAGCTAGTGTAGTCCCAGTCAGACGACTGGTCCCTCGTGGTAGGGCTTGTTTATAGATAAGGCTTCTCTAAGCCATTTTTTAAACTTGTCTTTACTTAGACCTACTTTGATTCCGCATGTTTGATCTCTGTGTGCACTCTGTAAGAGTTATCAATAAAGTTGTACACTTTGTAGAGAATTGCAATGATACCTGCTGTTCATACTAGACATGTGTGCTGCGTGTATGATTATATCATGCATGTCTTAGTATGGGTTTTCGAGACCTTAGTTGTGAGCTGGCTGGCGGTCTTTTATACACCAAGTGTCCCTTAGATGTGCGCCGCTTGGGGCATCGCAATGCGATTGCTCGTGACTCCGTCACGTGCACACTTTGATGTATGATCGAGCCCGCCCTAGACCCCGACTAAGTGATCGGGCTGGAGTAAGTCTATGTAAGGGTTATAATACAATCGATAGTATGGTTGAGGCGACTTGGCTATGAGTATGGGAGTTCACCACCCATATCATTTAGACTTGTGTGCGGACGATGAGGACCCATCTCAGTTGATCATCCAGTCTGGATGGGGTGCCCCTCGCGTTCGATGCTTTCCGAGAACGTTCTGTGCTTGGCCTTGTCTTCTTAGACAAGTGGGTACGGCTCTCGGCTCTCCATATGATTGGGTTGTAACGAGTCTTGCATACGCTAACCCCGGGTCCCGACAGACTTGGTATCAGAGCAGGACTGATTGTAGGATTATCAGCCTTGGCCGAAGTCGAGTCTAGCTTGCTATAGTTATATAGTTACTCTGGGTATATAAGGGAACAACATAAGGCTTCTTTTTTCTCCTTACCTTCATCGTTCTGAGTCACCCTCATCTTATTCTACGGGAATTTAGGACTAGGCTCATCTATGTCTTACTAGAACATCTCGTTGTTTGCTTCCTTGTAGCCGTAGGAGAGTTGTGTTCGGTTTGCTATAGTTTTTTATGCTTCCTGATTTCTTACATCGTATGTAAGTGCTGTTTCTACATTGCAAGAAAATACATTTCTTACAATTACAACCGTTATGCTGTCCGAGTCATTCTAGTTATCTTCATAATCTGATGCATTTGCAAAATCATTCAACTCTGTTTGACATTGATCTTATCCTTCAGGATGTCTCAAGGAACCCGTGGCCACCTTGGTCGTGCCCAAGCCCGTGGGGATGATCCGGATGAAGGAAATCTTCCACCCTCACCCACGATGGCTCAAGTTCTCATGGAGGTCGAAAGAAACCAAAGGGACTCTCACGAGTTTTTGGGGGTCATTGCTCGGAACACTGCCCAGCAGCGGAATGAGCTTGTGTCGTTGAATGACTTCATCCAGCTTCATCCCCCAGTTTTCAGCTATTCCACTAAGCTCCTTGACGCCGATGACTGGCTTCGCAGCATCGAGAGAAAGCTCCATTTTGGACATGTTGCAGATGGTGACAGAGTCAACTATGCCACCTACCACCTCGAGGGTGCAGCTAGCTCTTGGTGGGAGAACTTTCTGAACATGCGTCCAGCTGGACAGTTGACTTCATGGAATGAGTTCTGTGTCGCTTTTCGCGAGCATCACATTCCTAAGGGACTCATGGACCGCAAGAGAGAGGAGTTTTGCAATCTCACCCAAGGAAGAAGGTCCGTTGACGAGTTTAGTCGGGATTTCAATCGTCTTGCCCGCTATGCTCCCGAGGAGGTCTCCACCGACTCCAAGAAGCAAGAGAGGTTCCGCCGTGGACTCAATTCTAGACTTCGTCGCGAGCTCAATCTTCATGACTTCGCCACATTCCAGATCCTTGTCAACAAGGCCATCAAGGCGGAGGATATGATCACTCGCGAGGATTCCCGCAAGCACCCTAGAGATGATGGTTCATCCAGTTCAGGCCCTCAGAAGCGCAAGATCCAGATCCCCAATAGCATGTTCCGCCAGAACAACCCACCGAGGCCATCCTTTGTGGCGCCTCGTCCATCAGCTCCACCAAACAACCCAGCTCCCCGCACTATCTTTGGAGCCTGTTTCAGATGTGGCCAGCCTAGTCACTACTCTCGTGAGTGCCCCGTCAATCAGAATGCTCCACCCCATGCCAAAGGGAACCCCAATGTTTGTGCCAAGCCACCTCCGAAGGTCTCCACCACCAAGCCATCTTCTTTCGCAAATCTTGGACGTGTGAACCAAATCTCAGCTGAGGAAACTGATGGTACTTCTTACGTCATTCTTGGTACGCTCCCAGTCAATTATGTTCCCACTTCTGTCCTTTTCAATCCAGGAGCATCTCACTCATTCATGTCGGAGAGTTATGCACTTCGGCATGAGATATCCTTTGATGAAATGTTCACCCCAATGATTATTCAAACTCCTGGTTCCAAGTGGCAAACTAATAGAGTAAGCCATGGCAATCAAATTGCAATTGAGGGTTTAGTATTCCTTGCTTCACTCATAGCCCTCAAGTCTTCAGACATTGATGTCATCCTTGGTATGGATTGGTTATCAAGACAAAATGCTTTTCTTGATTATAAAGCCAAGTCAGTTAGACTTACACATCCTTCAGGCCAGACAATAGATTATTCCTCACCAAGAACAAGAACCCAGATGCATTCTTTGAATGTGCTTCCCGTTCCCGACCTTGAAGATGTTTCGGTGGTTCGTGACTTTCCGGATGTCTTTCCTAAAGAGCTGCCGGGAATGCCACCCGAAAGATGTGTAGAGTTCATAGTGGATCTTATGCCAGGAACCGCACCAATCTCCAGACGCCCATACAAAATGGCCCCACATGAGTTAGCTCAGCTTAAAATCCAACTTGAAGCTTTGTTGGCAAAAGGCTTCATCCGCCCTAGCTCATCGCCATGGGGTTGCCCCGTTCTGTTCGTAATGAAGAAAGATGGAACAGAAAGGATGTGCGTAGACTATCGCCCGCTAAATCTAGCGACGATAAAGAACAAGTACCCACTTCCCAAGATCAATGATCTTTATGATCAACTTGCTGGATCCTTTGTCTTCTCCAAGATGGATTTGAGATTAGGTTATCATCAGATCAAAATCCGAAACGAGAACATTCCCAAAACGACTTTCACTACTCGTTATGGTCTTTACTAGTACACCGTCATGTCCTTCGGTTTAACCAATGCCCCCGCCACTTTCTCGCGCATGATGAATTCGATCTTCATGGAGTACCTATATAAATTTGTTGTAGTTTATCTTGATGACATTCTCATCTACTCTAAGAACGAAGAAGAACATGCCGAACATCTCAGGCTGGTATTGATGAAACTTAGAGCGCATCGCCTGTATGCTAAATTCTCCAAGTGTGAATTTTGGCTACCAGAAGTGACCTACATGGGCCACGTGATTTCTGCAAAAGGCATTGCTGTGAATCCCGAGAGAGTTCAGGCCGTCCTTGACTGGACTCCACCTGAATCGTTTAAGCAAGTTAGAAGTTTTCTTGGCTTAGCAAGCTATTGTTGCCGCTTCGTCGAGAACTTTTCTAAAGTTGCAAAGCCTCTAACTGAACTCCTCAAGAAAGACAAGAAATTCCAAGGGACTCCCAAGAGCGAGGAAAGCTTTCAAGAGCTAAAAAGAAGATTGACTTCTGCACCCGTACTTGCGCCTCCAGACACCAAAAAGGATTTCGAGATATTTTGTGACGCCTCACGGCAAGGGTTAGGATGCATACTTATGCAAGATAGACATGTGGTAGCTTATGCTTCACGCCAGTTGCGTCCACATGAAGAGAACTATCCTACCCATGATCTTGAACTCGCCGCCGTAGTTCATGCCCTGACAACTTGGCGACATTACCTCCTTGGTAATCATTGTGAGATCTATTCCGACCACCAAAGCCTCAAATATATATTCACCCAGCCAGATCATAATCTCAGGCAAAGACGCTGGATAGAGTTGATAAAAGATTATGACTTAGGAATTTCTTACACCCCAGGCAAAGCCAATGTCAGGGCTGATGCACTAAGTCGTAAGTCGTATTGTAACAACCTCATGTTACAACAGTATCAACCACTTCTTCATGAGGAATTTCGGAAGCTCAATCTCGAGATTGTTCCTCGTGGATCTCTTTTCAACTTAATGGCGAAACCAACCCTTGAGGATCAAATCATAGTTGCCCAAAGGCGTGCACGAGGTGTTCACCGGATCAAGGAGAACATTGCTAGCGGAGTTGCTAAATGTTTCTCCACGGATAGTAAAGGAACGGTATTCTTTGGAAATCGTTTGGTAGTACCTAAGAATAGAGATCTAAGGAAACTCATCCTCAAAGAATCCCATGACACACCCCTCTCGATTCATCCCGGTAGCACAAAAATATACCGAGATCTACGCCAGAGATTTTGGTGGACTAGGATGAAGAGAGACATTTCTCGATTTGTTGCCGAATGTGATGTGTCGCATTAAGGCAGAACATGAAAGACCTGCTGGAACACTTCAACCTTTGCCTATTCCCGAGTGGAAATGGGACAAAGTCGGTATGGACTTCATCACCGGCTTTCCAAAAACCCAGAAAGGAAATGATGCCATCTTCGTTGTGGTGGATAGACTTTCCAAAGTTTCACACTTCCTTCCAGTTCGCGAGTCTATAACTGCTAGCCAGTTAGCGGACTTGTATGTCTCTTGAATTGTGTCTCTTCATGGTGTTCCTTTGGAAATCAATTCTGATCGTGGTAGCTTTTTCACCTCTAGATTTTGGGGAAGCTTTCAAAATGCTATGGGAACTCATCTCTCCTTTAGTACAACTTTCCATCCTCAGTCTAGTGGTAAAGTCGAAAGGGTTAACCAAATTCTCGAAGACATGCTCAGAGCTTGTGTTATCTCATTCGTAAAGAATTGGGAGAAGTCTCTTCCATTTTCCGAATTTTCTTATAACAATAGTTTTCAATCTAGTCTGAACATGGCTCCTTTTGAACTCCTCTATGGATGAAGATGTCGAACACCCCTAAACTGATCAGAAACCGGTGAAAGACAATTATTTGGACCGGATATGATCATGGAAGCAGAAGACCAAGTTCGCATTGTTCATGATCAATTGAAAGCAGCCCAGTCTCGTCAGAAAAGCTACTATGATCGTCATCATAGGCAAGAGAGCTACAATCTGGATGAGAAGGCTTACCTTTGGGTTACTCCTCTGAAGGGAACCCAACGATTCGGTATCAAAGGCAAGTTGGCCACACGTTACATTGGACCTTTCCGCATTCTTGCTAAACGTGGAGAAGGTGCCTACCAACTTGAACTACCCCCGCACCTTTTCCGAGTACACGATGTATTCCATGTGTCAAAACTCAGGCGTTGCTTCAAGGACCCCATCCACGAAGTCGACCATGAAACGCTTGATCTCCAAGATGAGCTTTCTTATCGAGAGTACCCCGTTCGTATTCTTGATTCCGCAGAGCGTGTCACTCGTCGTCAGAAGATCAAGTTCCTCAAAGTGCAATGGTCACACCACTACGCGAAAGAAGCTACGTGGGAAAGAGAAGACCGTCTCAGTGTCGAGTACCCCTCCTTCCTTCCGCAGACTTCTGAATCTCGGGACGAGATTATTTTGAGTGGGGGCGAGTTGTCAGAACCCTCTTCTAGGTATGTGCTAGGACCAGAGCTACCTTGCATTCATGCAAAAATTCAAATTGCAATTCAAAAATGGGGAAGCGAAAGCCCTAAATGAATTAAATAAAAAGGCCAGAAATAAATATTTTTCCAAAATTCTTTTCGATATGTTGAAAAGTCCTAAAAATGAGTGTGATCATTTTAAAAGTGTTTTGGGATTAATCCCATGCTCATAGATTTTTCAAAAATCCAAACAGTGGCTTGGAAATTAAATCAATTCTCTATTTGAATTGGAATTCAAATAATTTAAATTTCAAAAATTCCCAAAACTTGGGGTTGACTTCTATAGAGTCATCTAGGTTTTATAAAAATGATTGGGAATTTTATTAAATGCTCTAGATATTATTTTTAAAGAGGAAAACAAATAACAGAAAGTATAAAAAGAAAAAGAAAAGAACAGAAGGAGAGGGGGACCTTACCTGGCACCCTGGGAAAGGCCCACTCACCTGTTGCCACGGCCCACCCCACCCGAAACGTTTGTCTCCTACCTCCCCGCAGCTTCAAGCAGCTCGGTGGAGGCAGGGAGGCAACGGCGACGCCCCGGACCTTCTAGGCCTCCCCTCTGCCCCAGCGTGTGCCACGCAACGCCACAACCCCCCCGCACCTCTAGCTATCCCCCAGGTCCCTCTCTTTTCTCTCCGGCGACGAATCCGCGCCACGGCCGAAGCCCTAGCCGGAGCACGGCGGAGCCCCGACGCGGCGACCAAGCTCCCCGCGAGGCGCCACCTTGTCCATCCTCTCCAGCGGCGTCGAGTTCCTCGTTCCCCTGCATCAATTGAACCCAAGCCGCACCGGAGGAGACGGCCGCATCAAGACCCCGCCGCCGGTCGCCATTGTTTCCGACGAGCAATTCGTCCGCGCCGAGCTTCCTCTGACCTTGCCGCGCCCACCTTTAGGTTCAGGTGAGCCTCACGATGCTCCTGCACCTTCCCGTGCCTCTTCTCGTGTCGTAGTTCGCCGTCTTCATGTAGGGTAGCAGCAGGCCGCCGCGCTCTTCGTCGTCACCATGCTCCCGAGCACCCCCGTGTCCCCCATATGGCACCAGAAGACGCGCCCTCCGTTCCCCTCCCCGTGGCCCCTTGCCGACTCCGGCGAGGCGCCGCCGTGGCCAAAGCCACTGGCGTCAAGCCGACGCCATTAACCCCCTAACCCTGCTGCTAATCCCCCTCCTAATCCCCCTCAGTGAGGCTGACAGTGGGCCCCCTGGCCACTAACTAACCCTAGTTAGTTTAAACAGCAGGTTTAATTAGCCCCCCCACTAACAGCCCGGACCCACACGTCAGCAGCCCCCTGATGTCACCATGACGTCAGGCTGACGCAGTAAATCAGTTAAATGATTTATTTAATTCAGAAAAATCCAGAAAATACAATAAACTTTGGAAATTCATAACTAATTCATTTTAACTCCAAATTGGACAAATAATATGTCTAAAATTATCAAAAAAATGCAAGGATTGTGAATATGCAACTTGTGTCTATGTTTGACCATTTTAAAATGGGTGAACAGTAGCAAACATGCATATGGCATTCTTTTGAATTCAAATTTGGAGTGAATTTGCAAATGACTTTGCAACACACTTTTTTTAAATGGTTTCATCCACACATCAGAGACTTTACCTCACCTTTACAACATCACTTCATGATCAACCATTTCAAATGAACATTCATGGATTCAAATACATTTGAAATTCATTGATAAATCAAATGGAGTTTGAATTTGCATTTAAAATGCAATACGGTTCTCGGGTCTCCATATGATTGGGTTGTAACGAGTCTTGCATACGCTAACCCCGGGTCCCGACACATTTTCACCTGTACCTGGCTAGTGGTCTGGGGATGAGTCAAGATAAGATTCCAAAGAAGACCAAGTGTGACACTTTAGTAGATTGAGTTCTCAACAATAAAATACCTTTTCTCGTATATCCCTATCCCCTTTCTTGCACGCAAACACCATTTGGAGACATTCGAGTCACGTACAGCGAGAGCTCTTGCACCTTTATGTTCTTATGTTGCTTATTTCAATGCTAGATATAGACTCTTGCCTGTTATGACTTGAATTGAATTGCATGCTTTGATTGCTTTACTTACAAAGTTCTTATATGGTTGTTAGCATGTCACCACAGAAATTATGCTTGTTATCATTTACCTACTCGAGGACGAGCAGGAATTAAGCTTGGGGATGTTGATACGTCCAAAACGTATCTATAATTTCTGCTTGCTCCATGCCTCTTTTGTGTGATATTGCTATGATATTAATGAACTTCCATCAATTTTGATCATATTTGGACTGACCTATTAACTCAGTGCACCCCAGTGCCAGTTCCTGTTTTCTGCTGTTTTTCTATTTCAGGTTTCCCCCTTATTAAAAGTACCAGAAAAATTCCGGGAAAAATATAGGAAAAATCAGCGTACCGGAAGCTTCGCGATCTCTCCTCTGTTCCGCCGCCATCGCGCTTCCAAGATCGGGAGAGCCAGAATACCTCTTCCCGGCACCCTGCCGAAGGGAGGAATCAACTCCGGGAGCTTCTCCACCACCATGGATACTTCCCGGATGAACCGTGAGTAGTCCACCTTAGACCATGGGTCCATGATCAATAGCTATGTGATGTTCTCCTCTCCTCTTTGTTCTTCATGGATTAGACCTCGTGAGCTGCCCTACATGATCGAGGAACATATTTAATCTTTCTGCTGTTGCTATGCCGAGTTTGCTGGGATCCGATGGATTATGAGATTATGTTCAGATTGTGATTGAGTTATATATTTGATTCTCTTCTTTTATATTTATGTTCTTGAGTAACTCTTGCATGTTCTCCGTTGCTGTTTATTGCTTTGGCCAAGTAGTAGTTAGTGAATCCAAGAGGGAGCGTTATGCATGATTGTGGGTTCATGCCCCCCGATGACTAGCTTGAGTGACAGAAACATGAGTCTAGGGGATGTGCTGTTGCCACAATGGTGAAAACAACGGTGCTTGTGTTGGATATATGCTCTAGAGGCAAATAATATATGATTATTCCAATATATCTAAATAATTTTATGACCTGTTTCATACTGTGCTGGAACTGTATCAGTGAAACAATGATACAAGTGTGGTATAGAAACAACCAGAGTTCCTAGTCAGCCTCTCATAATGACTGGTTTATTGTCAACTGATGATTGTGGTTTCACGATCATGGACAATCAAGTCAATTGACGGTAAGGTCACCTCATTGAATGAATGACGTGATGAACATTACCCAATGCAAGCATTGCAACATGATCAAATCGTAAAAGTTTAGTGTTGTAATTACAGAAAGCAGTAGCCTGTTCCTTTGACCGTGAGATCACGCATAATTGCTATCTTCTGAGGATGCTTTGAGTGCATTAACCATCACACTGAAACATGGTGACCATAAAGGTGTATCTTGGGCTATCCGATGGGATATGTTGAGGAGTGTTGATTCAAGAGCGGGATTTGTGAATCCATATAATGGAAAGATACTTCATGGCCAACTAGGTGAGATTGCATCCATAAAGCTGCGCAGCGTGTGACTAGGTCACAAGGATGAATATCACGGAACAAGTGAATAAGATTTGTCGGTAACAAGATAGAACTAATGCATTTGATGCAGTTGATTGAATCTTGGACTAATCTAGTATCTCATGACAAAGGGAATGGTATACAACGTGTACGGTTCAATCGGTTACTTCCGGAATGCACAGGGGTCATTATGGGCATCCAGGTCCTGCTATTGATCATTGGACGTAGCCTTTGTCTCGGTCATGACGGGAGTGTTCTCAGACCGTGGGGTAACACACTTAAGGGATAGATGAATATCAGAGACCTTTTCGGAATTATCGAAGTTACCCGAGAAGAGAGAAAGACGTACCGGAAAAGTTCCGTGTTGGTCCGAAGGACATTCGGAGTGAGCTGGAAGTAGTTCCGGATCATCGGGAGATGAAATAATATGTATTATTTATTAATTAAGTGAATTAATAATTAATAATAATTTATTTTAGATTAAAAAGTGCAATGGGCCTTACTTGTTAAAGAAGCCCATTAGGGGAAGGAGGAAAATAAAAGGGAAAAGGAAAAGAAAAAAAGGGGGGGGGGCGCCATGGGCCTTGGGGCCCATGTGGGTGGCGCCCCACTTCCCCCCTCCTCCTAGCCGCACCCTCCCCCCTTGGAAAGGGATTAGTCCCACATTACGAAGGGAAGGGGGGTTGACTCCTTCCGTCTGCCTATATAAAGATGGGCAAGGGTGCACTTCTTGAACATAGAAAAATCCGCAGAGAATTCAATATTACTCAGAATTGAGATCAGTTTTCACCGGTCTTCTCCCCTCTCTCGTCTCTCTCAAGCCGGGGTCCCCTTGTCTGGAACCTGTGCTGGGATTGAGGCTTCTCTGCTACGCGGACGCCGTCGTGCTGCCGAAACTCCGGTTCCGGGAGGTCTACTTCCGCCACCTCCGCTGGATCGAAGAACGGAGGTCATCATCGAGTCCGTACGTGTGCGAGTACTACGAGGTACTGCACGTGCGGCACTACCACCCAACAGGGTGCTAACACAGCCATGGGGCTGTGAAAGGTTTACGACTTCATCAATCACATTTGCGGGAACATTTCCCGCGCAACGGACTACACCCCGAGGTATGTTTCCGCAAGTCTTTCCGTTACGACATTACAGCTAGATAGATCTTGGGTTAAGGGCGACGCTAGTTAGAAAAATTATTGTTTTCTGTTGCGAGACCCAACAGCGGTATCATGAGCTAGATCTATGCTTCGTATTGCTGTACGGTTAAAACACATCGGGGATGTGGGCGTTGATTCTACGATTGTTACCCTCTCACGTGTACTTGTTATATCTGTGGCATTGTTTGATGAAGCGGCCCCCGACTGACCGTACGTGTACGCTTACGCGAGACTGGTTCCACGCTTGACATACGGCTTGTACCGTATAAAATGGCTTTGGGGGGTGTCTGTCTCTCTTACTTTAGCGGATATGGCATTTGCAACGGAGGGCCCCGTACGGGTTGTAATAGAGACAATCTATAATCAGCGTTGTGGTTCAATGTTCGTAGAAACGGTTGATCTATGAAAAGCCCTAGCAGCCACGTAAAACATGCAATATACAAATATAGAGGCGTCTAACTTTATATTGCAGAGGGGGCTATTGTTGTTTGCTTAATCTTGATGTAGTGATAGCTTTTCTATGTGTTACTAGAAAGTAGTAAATGATCATCATGATGAAACAAACTTAAATGGAGACACTGTAGACTTAGTGCCACCATGATCATACATCTTAAAACTTGCTAGTATAGGATACACGACGGTAGCATTAAATAAGATGATCCCTTATAAAATGCCAAACATAAGTATTCTACCGAAGTGTGCACCACCTGGAAGGTTCTCTTTATGATAGGAAGGCCGTGACGATCGGGTGTCATACATACATTAGAGTTCACATGAGGTTGGGCCTGGCAAGCCTAGCATATGTCGATATGGCCTTGCTAAGCAGCATATATCACTAAGGTCAATTTGGCGAGCCTAGCATATTCAGATATGGCCTCGGAATACTAGAGATCAAAAGATCAAGTATGAGTCACATATAGGATGTGATCGCACAAACTAGTTGTCTACCTTTGAACCTAATCCATCGGCCGTTGTGATATTCGAGGACGGATAGTGAATATGGATCATGTAATCACTAAAACTTCTTAGGGATGATTGATTTAGTGTGAGCTCATCTATAATATGATTATTATGAACCCATTGTTATGAACTAGTCTTAATTGTTTTCCTTGCAAATATTTTGTAGAAAATTAAAATGGACATGAATCAGTATCATGGATTGGTTACTTTCTTACGTGGTGATAGACTTAAAGTAAATGGGTCAAACTTCGTTGATTGGTATCTACGCCTTAGGACTTCACTCAAGAGAGTAAACATCTTGTTCATAATAGAAAGCCATGTGGGAGATCCTTCGGATAACAATGGAGATGAACAAGAAATGATGGATTACTATGTTCGTCGACAGAAATACTTTGTGGTGAAGAATGTTATGGAACACTCCATGTCAAATGAGTTGAGAAATCTGTTTAGGTAAACTAGTGCTTATGACATGATAGAAACGCTAAAGTCATTATTTATACGTCAGTTAAGAGTGGCCAGATTTGAGTTAGAAAAACAGTTTCTTTCTACAAAGATGGAAGAGCACACCTGCCTGGGAGCCCACCTAGACAAGATGCATAGGATGTATCTGAGCCTTGCGGAAGACTTTGACTATTGGACAACAAATGAATCTACCACAGAGGAGTTTGCGATAAACACGGTGCTACATTCGCTTCCACCGAGTTATCAAGATTATGTCCATGGCTATGTCGGGAGAGGAGATAACATGCATCTCCAGGATTTTATGACTAATCTTCTTGATGCAAAGGTTGCACCCATTGAAGGAGAAATTTTTGATGGAGAAGGTATATATTTGATATGCTCGTTATAAATGTTTGTTCCCTTATACAACATTTGCAGTTTAATAAGTATTTGATACTTGTTCTGTTTTATGAAAACAGGGCATGCCGTTGCATGGACGGGAAGAGGTGCGATCCAGGATTGATGGCAACCAAGACAGTTGATGGCCACCAAGATTTCACCAAGACATCTATCATAGAATTATACTTAGAGTATTAGATAAATCTTTTGTAATCGATTAAGTATGAACACTTAGTGATATGTCTTGCATCTCGCAAGACAAAGTTATTCATGTTTTGAGACAAGTCAGTTGTTCCAGTTTGATGAATAAAGTGTGCTTATACTATGATTTCAATTGATTTTATAATATGATAGAAGCATTTATAAAACACCTTAATTGTCAAGTGATATTCAATGTTTAGTGATTAAGTTATTATGAATAACAATAAGGTCAAAAGTCATAACTATACTAAATGCATGAGATGAATTCATAAATGATGAACTCATTAGATACTTGATCTATTAACTCATGAATTTATTATCAACCAAGATGACTAATGACGGAGTTCTAGCAAAGTAGAACTTGCGCCAAACATTGTACATAAATGATGTATTAACCAAGCGCATGAATAATCATTAAAGATGCTTCACATGATTAATTGAACAAGGCATTCAATTAAGATCATAAATTTGAGATTACGGAATCACAGTGAAGTTGGATATAAGAATACAAATCACCATGATGTGATCAAAGTGATGAGTATTATAGTTGACATAAATGGGAGACTTGTGGAAATAATGCCACAAATTACGATGGAAGTTTAAAGTGCTCCAGCACCTGAACCATTCCTAGTCATACTAAAATGTAGTATGGTCTAAATACATCCCCCTAACGCTAATGCTATTTTTAATGAAGAAAGTTGTTATAATTTATTAAGTTAAAACACCCACTTCAAGAAATAAGGAAACCATTCTGAATTTAATGAAGCTGATGACTCCATATGATGATGGTGTTAGAAAGTTTCTAGAAGTTTTATATGATATAACTTTCTTTGTATTAGAGATGTGAGCAATTGTAAAACACACCTTCCCAAATAGCAAAACTTGTATTGCTTGAATTGGTGAATGAGAAGATGGTTCTCAAGGAATAAACCAATGGGAGAAAAGTGAATTCTTTGACCAGGGTGATTGACCCTGCCTCCAGATAACAGAGTAACGAAAACGTTCCGCTGAAATGACTCCATGAGAAGAGGAAATATGCTATTGATTATGATCATGGTATATTAGTTAAAGCCTTAGTTTAAAAATAAGAAAATTGTCATGAATATGTTCTGTACAGAACAATAATCATGAGTTTTCTTAAATGAAACAAAAGGGACACTGCTCATAAATTACGAAGGATTGATGGTTACCTAGGAATTGAGGAGAAATGAAATCATATTGAGTTGCATATGGGATGGCTCACATCCTATGAAATAAAGTAGTTATTTCACATTCCGAATAACTAGGAAGTTATTAAGAATGATGCAACACATAAAAGCATGATTTTGCACATAAAATATGTTATGGCTAAATTCAATAATGATTGACTACGGAAGCGTAGTAATGCTAAATCATTATGGGTATTTCATTCACGAACACTATGAAGGGACCATAGCTTGAAATTGCATCACATTCAAGTTGTGGAATTTGAAGAGGAGTAGCAATTGGCATAACGAAAGAATGTTTCGATAAGATGGACCATAGTACCTCAAGGCAGAAACTCTCAACCTTGATTTGATCAAGTGATTTTGAAGTAATCAAAATATTGAGATGGACTGCAATTTCATGAAACTGAGTGGGAGCTTTGGAGACTTCCTGAAAACTTGGAATGCAGACAACATTTTCTGAGTGGGAGCTTTTGGAGCAATATTATTATGTCTGACATTGTTAGAATAGAAACTTAATAAAAGATTACTTACAGATATATGTCAGATATATTTGAGTGGGAGCACAATGTCAATTTCATATATATACGATGATATATGTGAAAACAATCTCATATATATATATACGTTGATATACTTGGAGATTAAGGCTAATAAGATGAAAGGATTACGAGAATCTTATATGAACGAAATACAGATGTGTCACACACTAAAATCTATAAGGATAGATTAGAACACGTGTAATGAACATCAAAAGGATTGGAATGATATCCTAAACAAGAAAAGGTTATTGTGGCTAGGAATTATATAAAGGATGTAAAACCTTAATATCACAAAATAATATTTTAATGGAAGAATAGGGATGCACTTTGTCTCAAGACATGTGATCCTATATGACCTTTGACATACGATTCTACCATAAAACGGAAGTTGTGAATCCAATAACAGAATGACTGAAAGGTTCTTAGAAGAAGAACAAGTTCCGATGTGCTTGGTTGGCAAAACACAGAACCTGAGCAAAGTCCAAGCATTTAGTATCTGAAGAGAAACTGAGGACAATACTCTAAAAGATAGAAAAGATAATATACTTGAATGTAATACTGGATTACGATTGCAAGCCTTATTATGGGTCTATATGAATTAGAGATATCACCAAAAGGAAGAGAAAGGAAATGTGAGCTATAATTTCACGAACCAAAACTCTACAAAATATAAATATCTACTTAGGGAAGTAGAAGGTTGAATAAAGTTTAGCGTAAGAAGTTTAGACTTCTGGCTGAGTGTATTTTTCAGTATACGTGACTATGGGAGTCCTAGGGACTAAAACCATCTTGTCATTAGAGAATACTGTAAAATAAAAAGTCTCACTCTCCCGCCAAACTTATAATTCAAGCATTATTAGATAATGAAGGGTATATCAAGAAAGGTGACCAATACCTGTTGCAAAGGAACATAGGAATCTGAACGGGTACATATCGTTGACAAAACCTCTTCCATGAGCAAGCATGATCAACAAACACTTATATGATAAGATGATTATGATCGAGAAAATATGCAGCTAGATTATTTGCTATCTAGTGCAAGTGGGAGACTGTTGGATATATGCTCTAGAGGCAAATAATATATAATTATTCCAATATATCTAAATAAGTTCATGACCAGTTTCATACTGTGCTGGAACTGTATCAGTGAAACAATGATATAGGTGTGGTATAGAAACAACCAGAGTTCCTAGTCAGCCTGACATAATGACTGGTTTATCGTCAACTGATGATTGTGGTTTCACGATCATGGACAATCAAGTCAATTGACGGTAAGGTCACCTCATTGAATGAATGACGTGATGAACATTACCCAATTCAAGCATTGCAACATGATCAAATCGTAAAATTTCAGTGTTGTAATTACAGAACGTAGTAGGTTGTTCCTTTGACCGTGAGATCACGCATAATTGCTATCTTCTGAGGATGCTTTGAGTGCATTAACCGTCACACTAAAACATGGTGACCACAAAGGTGTATCTTGGGCTATCTGATGGGATATGTCGAGGAGTGTTGATTCAAGAACGAGATTTGTCAATCCATATAATGGAAAGATACTTCATGGCCAACTCGGTGAGATTGCATCCATAAAGCTGCGCAGCGTGTGACTAGGTCACAAGGATGAATATCACGGAACGAGTGAATAAGATTTGTCGGTAACAAGATAGAACTAATGCATTGGATGCAGTTGATCGAATCTTGGACTAATCTAGTATCGCATGACAAAGGGAATGTTATACAACGTGTACGGTTCAATCGGTTACTTCCGGAATGCACAGGGGTCATTATGGGCATCCAGGTCCTGCTATTGATCATTGGTCGTAGCCTTTGTCTCGGTCATGACTGGAGTGTTCTAGGACCGTAGGGTAACACACTTAAGGGCTCGATGAATATCGGAGACCTTTTCGGAACTATCGGAGTTACCGGAGAAGAGAGAAAGACGTACCGGAAAAGTTCTGTGTTGGTCCGAAGGACGTTCGGAGTGAGCTGGAAGGAGTTCCGGATCATCGGGAGATGAAATAATATGTATTATTTATTAATTAAGTGAATTAATAATTAATAATAATTTATTTCAGATTAAAGTGCAATGGGCCTTATTTGTGAAAGAAGCCCATTAGGGGAAGGAGGAAAAAATGGGAAAAGGAAAAAAAAGGGGTGGCGCCCCACTTCCCCCCTCCTCCTAGCCGCACCCTCCCCCCTTGGCAAGGGATTAGTCCCACATTGCCAAGGGAAGGGGGGGGGGGTTGACTCCTTCCGTCTGCCTATATAAAAATGGGCAGGGGTGCACTTCTTGAACACAGAAAAATTCGCAGAGAATTCAATATTACTCTGAATTGAGATCGGTTTTCACCGGTCTTCTCCCCTCTCTCGTCTCTCTCAAGCCGGGGTCCCCTTGTCTGGAACCTGTGCTCGGATTGAGGCTTCTCTGCTACGCGGACGCCGTCGTGCTGCCGAAACTCCGGTTCCGGGAGGTCTACTTCCGCCACCTCCGCTGGATCGAAAAACAGAGGTCGTCATCGAGTCCGTACGTGTGCAAGTACTACGAGGTGCTGTGAAAGGTTTACGGCTTCATCAACCACGTTTGCGGGAACATTTCCCGCGCAACGGGCTACACCCTGAGGTATGTTTCCGCAAGTCTTTCCGTTACGGCATTACAACTAGATAGATCTTGGGTTAAGGGCGACGCTAGTTAGAAAAATTATTGTTTTCTGCTGCGATACCCAACAGCTTGTACTTGCAGGTGCAAGGATTGTTTACTTTACGCAAAGTTCTTTAATGCAGTTGTTCATTGCTTTGAGTTTACACTTTGGGTGGGATTCGCAACTTAATACCAGGGAGATGTTCTGGATAGATATCTCAAGGTGGATAATCAGTGGGTAGATGCAGATGGATTTCGGTCTACTTGTCTTGGCGTACCGCCCGTGCTTTTGAGCCTCTTCCTTTCTGTTTTGCATAATTAGCATTGGTTTGCGCACATAATCCTGTCGATTGCCAACCTGTAATTTGTTTACCTCGCACGACTATTTTATCGTCTTTTGGGAGAGAGACATCACTAGTGAAAATCATGGGACCTTGGTCCATATTCCTCATACTGTTTACACTATCAATTTACTTTCAGTATTTACTTTTCCGTTGTTATCACTATCTATCATTATTATCCCGTGTGTTTTATCCTTTGTAGACAACAAGGCCGGAGGAAGTGACAACTCCTCTGTACTCGTTGGGAAGCGAAGCTATCTGTGTGTGTGCAGGTCCAGGTGAAGTTAGCAACCTTGGTTGTAAACGGCGCCATTGTTCACTTCACCACCTACTTGTATCTGTTGGAGTCCTACTGGTCCGACACTCAACCTTAGCATCTTCGCTAAGGGAAACTTGCCGTTACGCTACATCTCACCTTCCACTTGGGGTAACCAACGAGGGCGAGAAGTTATCTCGTGTATCAGCGGCGGAGATTGGAATTGCTTCTGGAAAAAGTACTTCGATATTAGGGATTTCCTCCGCGGGGGCTAAATATAGGCCAAAGGAGGGGGCCAGGGGGAGCACAGGGCAGCCAGGAGGGCAGGTGGCGTGACCTAGGGTGAACCCGCGCCGGGCACCCTCATGGGCCCCTGGTGGTGGCCCTCCTGCCATGTCTTGGTTATTCTGGAAGCTTCCGGGACACTGATTTTTTATATAATTTTTCCGGGATTTATTGGGCACTTTAATTATTGGAAAAACCTGACATACAAAAACAACAGAAAACCAGAACTGGCAACTGGGTGCACTGAGTTAATAGGTTAGTCCAAATATGATCAAAAGTGTATGAAAGTTTTAGCAAAACATGGCAAAGTCACACAAATCATGCATGGAGCAAGCAGAAATTATAGATACATTTGGGACGTATCAGCAGGTCCAGGAGAAGCAAGTGGTTCTTTTCAAACAGCGCATCACTTGTCGAACTACCTATTTATCATTGCCGGAGCCCTACGGGAGACAAACCCTATCCTCTACATAGGGGAAATTTTCCGCTACACTACATCTCACCTTCCACTTGGGGTAACCAACGAGGAGAGATATCAAGCAAATTCTGTTGATTCAGGTTCGTTCCCTACTTTTCTTAGTTTTTCTTTCAAGAATGTTTTATCATTCTTTACATGTTTTTCTGGTTTTAGATTCTCTGGCATAAAATTTTCTTTTCAGTCAAGAAATTTTTTGTCAGCGCATACCAAAAATAATGGACCAATGATGTTCATGTTCAACATTCCACCCAGTCGCGTAATGCCTAGATGTGTTACTGAATACGACACACTCCTAGCATAGATTCCACTAGATAAACCATCATGTATGATTGTTGTGTTTGGTATGTCATAATTTGTTTATCCCGTTGCAACGCACGGGCATGTTTGCTAGTAAAAATTTCTGGCGCCGTTGCCGGGGACTCCGAGTGCTAAGATAGGGGATTTGCACACTATCTTTTACCTTTGCTTTTTAGTCTTGTTAGTTTACTTTCCAGTTTTTACCTTTGCTTATGTTTCTTTATGGAAAAAAATGAGAGAGCTTTATGAGCTCTACCTTGAATTAGGACATGTGTCGTTTGAAGAGAAAATCAAAAAGCCTATGGAGCTTTATTATTTGCATAACACTCATGTTAGTAGCAATGCCATTAGTATGTCTTCTTTGAATAATTTTGATGCTAATGATATGCAAAGTTATAAGCTTGGGGATGCTACGTTTGATGATGATATTTTTTGCCCCCCAAGTTTTGATGAGGAAATTTATTTTGATGATACTTTGCCTCCTATCTATGATGATTATTGTGATGACACTTATGCTATAAAAAATAAATTTTTACAAGTGTATCATGATAAGAATGATTCATGTGATAGCTATTTTGTTGAGTTTGCTCCCACTACTATTGATGATTCTGCTTATGAGGGGAGTAATAAATTTTCTTTGATTGTGGATCATGATAAGAATATTTTGTGTGATACTTATATTGTTGAGTTTATTAATGATTCCACTGAAAATTACTATGAGAAAGGGAGACATGGCTTCACATATCTCAATGATATTAAACTCCCTCTCTCCATGATGAAATTTTCGAAGTTGTTCTTGTTCTACCTTCTTATGCTTGATACTATGTGAAAGTGCATTTACTCCTAAATGGTGTTTTGGTATTATGACAATGTTGTTAGTGGGACTAATGACAAGTGTTAAATATTTATCTCAGGTCATCTGTCTCCAGGAGGGTTATTTATTCTGGAGGATGATTGGCCCCGCTTTCAAAAGATAAAAGGCGTGGTGTTTCTCCCGTGACTCGAAGGATTATTTTCGGTTTGATTTGAGTCATAGGATCACCACACTATTAAGAGGGGTCAACGAGATAGAGCATGTGTGGGAACACTTTTTCATTATCAAAAGAAGCCCCCCACAAATCTCTCCGGAAGGTGTCCATATATGTGTGCAAGAAATGGGACTCACAGTGGTGTGATCAGCAAGTTCCTGATCACCCCGTGTGCACGGGATACTCAGTAACTCTCTGAGTAGCCCGTGCGCACGGGGTCTCTGACCCCCGTGCGCATGGGGTACCCCTCACCCCACTGAGTAGCCCGTGCGCACGGGGTGGTCGACTGCTCTCTGAGTAGCCCGTGCGCACGGGGGTCCAACGGCTGGATTTCCCCTCCCGACCCCTTGCACTATATAAGCCTCCTTCTTCCACCTCCAACCCTAACTTTTTCCCCTTGCGTGAGCCTTGATTGCTAGAAACTCCGTTTTTCTCATTCCTCTCAAGTCCTCCACCCAAACTTGTTGATACTTTGGGATTTGAGAGAGCAAGGCCCGATCTACATTCCACCAAACCGATTTGTGCTCCCCTCAAGATTTCTTCACCGTTGACTTTGTTACTCTGGGAGCTTTGGATCCTAGGCGGCTAGGTGTCCGTCCCGGAAGCTTCCTTGCTTGTGGTGGGCTCCGGGAAGTTTTTAAAGGTGTGGTGGTCGCCTTGAAGACCAACCCCGAGTGATTCGAGGCTCGTCCGTTGGGGGTGACTCGAAAAGGAGAATACGGCGAGCTACGTTGTTGGTAGCGCTCTCAAGCTTGAGCACCGCTCCAACGGAGATTAGAACTCCCTCAAAATAGTGTGAACTTCGGTCAACCAAATCTCCACATCTCTTCGTTACTTGTGGGTTATCCTTTTCCGCACTTTACTTGTACTAGACTTATATGCTTGTTGGCTTGCTATTGTAATTGTTTCCTAGCATATTTGTTTTGAGCTTGCTTGACACCTAGGGTTGTTTCATCTAGTGCACATCTAGAGAATTGTATTTATCCTCTTAACCCTAAAATATGGTAATAAAGCTTAAATTTGTTAGTCACCTATTCACCCCCCTCTAGTTGACCATATCTATCCTTTCAATTGGTATCAGAGCTAGGGCTCTTATTAAAGGCTTTACCGCCTAAGAGGATATGGTCGACTTAGGGAATCAAGGTGAAAACCTTCCCATGGATGGGGTGGCACTTGCTGCACATGGAGCACCCGATGCTAACCCACCCACTCCAAAAATACCACACCAAGAGACTTCACTAACCATGACTGAATTCGCTTCCTTCATGGAGTCCTTTAAAAGCTCCATGGAAAATTCGATGAAGGTTTTGGTTCGTGATGAAGTCGACAAGAAACTTGCTTCATTTTCGCAAACTCCTTCTACCTCATCAACATTTTTCCCAAACACTACTTTGGATGTTGATGGAGTAAAGGAGACACCCAAACTAACCCCACCTACTTGTATTGTAAGACGGTGCTAACTTTTCCCCCTTGCGTGAGCCTTGATTGCTAGAAACTCCGTTTTTCTCATTCCTCTCAATTCCTCCACCCAAACTTGTTGACACTTTGGGATTTGAGAGAGAAGGGCCCGATCTACATTCCACCAAACCGATTTGTGTTCCCCTCAAGATTTCTTCACCGTTGACTTTGTTACTCTTGGAGCTTTGGATCCTAGGCGGCTAGGTGTCCGTCCCGGAAGCTTCCTTGCTTGTGGTGTGCTCCGGGAAGTTTGTAAAGGTGTGGTGGTCGCCTTCAAGACCAACCCCGAGTGATTCGAGGCTCATCTGTTGGGGGTGACTCAAAAAGGAGAATACGGCGAGCTACGTTGTTGGTAGCTCTCTCAAGCTTGAGCACCGCTCCAACGGAGATTAGAACTCCCTCAAAAGAGTGTGAACTTCGGTCAACCAAATCTCCACATCTCTTCGTTACTTGTGGGTTATCCTTTTCCGCACTTTACTTGTACTAGACTTATATGCTTGTTGGCTTGCTATTGTAATTGTTTCCTAGCATATTTGTTTTGATCTTGCTTGACACCTAGGGTTGTTTCATCTAGTGCACATCTAGAGAATTGTATTTATCCTCTTAACCCTAAAATATGGTAATAAAGCTTAAATTTGTTATTCACCTATTCACCCCCCTCTAGTTGACCATATCGATCCTTTCAATTGGTATCAGAGCTAGGGCTCTTATTAAAGGCTTTACCGCCTAAGAGGATATGGTCGACTTAGGGAATCAAGGTGAAAACATTCCCATGGATGGGGTGGCACTTGCTGCACATGGAGCACCCGATGCTAACCCACCCACTCCACAAATACCACACCAAGAGACTTCACTAACCATGACTGAATTAGCTTCCTTCATGGAGTCCTTTAAAAGCTCCATGGAAAATTTGATGAAGGTTTTGGTTCGTGATGAAGTCGACAAGAAACTTGCTTCATTTTCGCAAACTCCTTCTACCTCATCAACATTTTTCCCAAACACCACTTTGGATGTTGATGGAGTAAAGGAGACACCCAAACTACCCCCACACCCAAATTTAGCATACAGGCGATGCTTTGTAAGTTTCATCAATACCAGCCTTAGGTGTTCGGCATGTTCTTCTTCGTTCTTCGAGTAGATGAGAATATCATCGAGATAAGCCACAACAAATTTATCTAAGTACTCCATGAAGATCGAATTCATCATGTGTGAAAAGTGGCGGGGGCATTGGTTAAACCAAAGGACATGACGGTGTACTCGTAAAAACCAGAACGAGTAGTAAAAGCCGTTTTGGGAATGTCCTCGTTTCGGATTTTGATCTGATGATAACCTAATCTCAAATCCATCTTGGAGAAGACAGAGGATCCTGCAAGTTGATCATAAAGATCATTGATCCTGGGCAGTGGGTACTTGTTCTTTATCGTCGCTAAATTTAACGGGCGATAGTCTACGCACATCCTTTCTGTTCCATCTTTCTTCGTTACGAACAGAACGGGGCAACCCCATGGCGATGAGCTAGGGCGGATGAAGCCTTTTTCCAACAAAGCTTACAGTTGGGTTTTAAGCTCAGCTAACTCACGTGGGGCCATTTTGTATGGGCGTCTAGAAATTGGTGCGGTTCCTGGGGCAAGATCCACTATGAATTCTACACATCTGTCAGGTGGCATGCCCGACAGCTCTTCAGGAAAGACATCCGGGAAGTCACGAACCACCGGAACATCTTCGAGGTCGGGAAGGGGAAGCACATTCAAAGAATGCACCTGGGTTCTTGTTCTTGGTGAGGAGTAAACTATTGTCTGGCCTGAAGGATGTGTAAGTTTAAGGGACTTGGCTTTACAATCAAGAAAAGCATGTTGTCTTGATAACCAATCCATACCAAGGATGACATCAATGTCGGAAGACTTGAGGGCTATGAGTGAAGCAAGGAATACTAAACCCTCAATTGCAATTTGATTGCCATGGCTTACTCTATTAGTTTGCCATTTGGAACCAGGAGTTTGAATGATCATAGGGGTGAACATTTCTTCAAAGGATACATCATGCCGAAGTGCATAACTTTCCGACATGAATGAGTGAGATGCTCCTGGATCAAAAAGGACAGAAGTGGGAACAAAATTGACTGGGAGCGTACCAAGAATGACGTCAGAAGTACTATCAGTTTCCTCATCTGAGATTTGGTTCACACGTCCAATATTTGTGGAAGTGAAAGGCTTGGCGGTGGGAACCTTCGGGGGTGGTTTGGCACGAACAGTGGGGTTTCCTTTGGCATGGGGTGGAGCATTTTGGTTCACGGGGCACTCACGAGAGTAGTGACCAGGCTGGCCACATCTGAAACAGGCTCCAAAGATAGTGCGGGGAGCTGGGTTGTTTGGTGGAGCTGGTGGACGAGGCGGCACAAGGGATGGCCTCGGTGGGTTGTTTTGGGGAAACAAACTGTTAGGAATCCAGATCATGCGCTTCTGAGGGCGTGAACTGGAAGAAGGGGCAAGCTCAAGAGCATGCTTGCGAGACTTCTCAAAAACTTCATTTCCATGCTCAGCTCTGAAGGATCTGTTGACTAAATCCTCAAAGGTGGCAAACTCAAGGAGGTTGAGATCATGACGAAGGATGGGGCTAAGTCCCTTGCGGAACCTTGCCTGCTTTCTGGAATCGGTGGTGATCTCATCTTGGGCATAACGAGCAAGACGGTTGAATTCCCTCCCATACTCATGAATGGACATCTCTCCTTGATTCAGATTGCAGAACTCTTCCTTCTTGCGCTCCATCAACTCATCCAGAATGTGGTACCCTCGAAAGGCAACATAGAACTCCTGCCAAGTCACTACGTGACCATCTGGCTGCATTGCAACATAGTTCTCCCACCACTGAAGAGCAGCACCTTCCAAGAAGTATACCGCGAAAATAACTCGGTCATCGGGAGCAACATGTGCTGTATCAAGCTTACGCTCGATGGAACGGAGCCAATCATCAGCTTCAAGGGGCTCAGAAGAACATCGGAATACCGGTGGCTTGAGGAAGATGAAGTCCTGAATGCTGACCACCACATTACGATGGTGGGCGGTATTCTGCTCGATGAGCTCCAGAAGGCGTGTTTGATCACGTTGATTCTTCTCAGCTTCCATCATGATTTCCGCCGCAGAAGGCGGGGTGGAAGTTCATCATCATCTCGATTCCGATCACGGTCTCGATTCCAAAGAACAGCACTACGAGTTCCACCTGACATCCTGTGTGATAAAAATCAACAATCAGAACAGGTTTGTACGATGGAGGCAAGGATAAAAGGATATGACTTAAGGAGGAAAAGGTAATAATGCGAAGGCAATGACTCAAAGAAACACGGAACAAATCCGGCAGCATAACGGCTACACAGGGATGGAAAATGAAACAATCTCGAAGAAATTGGATAGAACTTCTTCAAGGAACTCAAAACACAGAGACTCTGGACAACCATAACCATCCTACGGCTATAAGGAAGCAAACAACGAGATGTTCTAATCAGACAGAGGAGAGCCTAGTCCTATCTTCCCGTAGAATAAGATGAGGGTGACTCAGAACTTAGACCGATGAGGGTAAGGAGAAAAAGAAGCCTTACGTTGTTCCCTTATATACCCAGAGTAACTATATAACTATAGAAGGCTAGACTCGACTTCGGCCAAGGCTGATAATCCTACAGTCAGTCCTGCTCTGATACCAAGTCTGTCGGGACCCGGGGTTAGCGTATGCAAGCCTCGCTACAACACAATCATATGGAGAGCCAAGAACCGTACCCACTTGTCTAAGCAGACAAGGCCAAGCACATAACGTTCTCGGAAAGCATCGAACGTGAGGGGCATCCCATCCAGGCCGGATGATCAACTGAAATGGGTCCTCATCGTCCGAACACAAGTCTAAATGATATGGGTGGTGAACTCCCATACTCATAGACAAGTCGCCTCAACCATACTATCGATTGTATTATAACCCTTACATAGACTTACTCCAGCCCGATCACTTAGTCGGGGTCTAGGGTGGGCTCGATCATACATCAAAGTGTGCACGAGACGGAGTCTCGAGCAATCGCATCGCGATGCCCCAAGCTGCGCACATCTAAGGGCCACTTGGTGTATAAAATACCGCCAGCCAGATCACAACTAAGGTCTCGAAAACCCATACGACGACATGCATGTTATAAACATACACGCAGCACACATGCCCTGTATGAACAGCAGGTATCATTGCAATTCTCTACAATGTAAACATCTTTATTGATAACTCTTACAGAGTGCACACAGAGATCACAAGCATGTGATCCAACATTACAACAGACAAGCGGAAGCAAAGTAGGTCTGAGTACAGACAAGTTTAACAAATGGCTTAGAGAAGCCTTATCTAAAAACAAGCCCTCCACGAGGGAACCGGTCGTCTGACTGGGACTACACTAGCTTGGTCTTGGTCAGAGTCTTCATTCTTCGAGCTTCGGTTAGAAGTCACCATCGGGGTCGGTGGGTTCATCTAAAACATAGAATAAGCAAACGTGAGTACAAAATCGTACTCAGCAAGACTTACATAGGAGCTATACTACTCATGCACATGTATCAAGGTAAAGGGAGGTGGGGTTTCACTTGTAGAAGTGCCAGCTTTGACTTGGATAGTCCTGAACTACGAGTACCAGACTTGAGGTAAGAAGCGTACACGAGTCCACTACATCTCTTCAACCAATTACACCACTATGGTGCCTTCCTCGACTTCCCCACGAGAAAGCACTCCATAACACTCACACTTATCTTGGTGTATTTTAGAAGTATCCAGTTCAAGTTGTCTAATAATCAAGCTAAGCTTTCCAAGCAGTACTTAACCATGGACGCGGCTATTCGAATAGTTTTGATAACCCTGCAGGGGTGTACCGCTACACACACGTGTCATCAGTTACCGCCTTTGGCGTGTCACCGTTCAAGAGGTGACAGCGAGGATGCCACCACAACACTTCGCCCACAGCTCCGTTCTAGTCCAGAGAGTCGCCTATCTGAGGGGGATCCGTATGGAAGTCCGGCCGAGGTTCCAGTACAGCCTCAAACGATGTGTGCAGGGTCCCAAGCCGGTCTTGAAAAGTCGTTCATCCACTTCGCAGACCGTGCCACAGCCCTACCAGAACTCCGAACTACTGCGACTCTTGGGGTTCGAACGGGGTGAGGTACTAGGATGAGAGGGGTCAGTGAGCCCAATGTGTGGTTGTACTCTTCTTCTTGGATCACCACACAAGAACTCGGACTTAAGGCGGTTTTCAACGAGACAACCCACTGTGTACTCCTACACAGCCTCTCATCGTTCACCTTGTATTAGGGTAGATTCACCAACACATTTCACTTTCATCAACACCATGTTTATCATCATCCCGACTCACATCAAAGCAACCTCATTGTATCACTAAGCATGCAATAAGCTGTAAAGTTGCAGGGGCCACATGATATCAACCAACTCCTACATCTGCTAGGATTGTGGTTTTCTTACTACTGTGACAAGATGATAGGTCATGCAAAGGAAATGGGTTCAACTATGCGGTAGCATCGATACAAGGTGATCTCCTAAACATGCATAAGCGCGACATGAGAGGGAAGTGGGATTTTATCGACATGATCAATGGGGATTTGCTTGCCTTGCTGACGAGGTTCAGTCACGGGGTCTTCAACGAAGGGGGTGATCTCGGGTTCCGGCTCCACTTCTATCAGCAACATGACAATCATAGGATCAACATAATGTACAATGCACAAGCACATGAATAAGATTGTAATGGTGATGTTCATGGTACTGATGTGTTGAGCATTCCATTTAAAAGGAGTATATTGCATTTGAAATGCAAATTCAAACTCCATTTGATTTATCAATGAATTTCAAATGCATTTGAATGCATGAAAGTTCATTTGAAAATGTTGATCATGAAGTGATGTGGTATAGTTGAGATAATGTCTCTGATGTGTGGATGAATCCATTTGAATTAAGGGTGTTGCAAAGTCATTTGCAAAATCAATCCAAATTTGAATTTGAAAAGGATCCATATGCATGTTTGCTACTGTTCACCCATTTTAAAATGGTCAAACATGAAAACAAATTGCATATTCATAATCCTTGTATTTTTCTGATAATTTTAGACATATTATTTGTCCAATTTGGAGTTAGTATGAATTTTCTTTTGAATTTTTGCATGATGCAAAGGCACAATAAAACACTAGCACTTCCCTAAGTTGGGGTTCTGACAGACCTGCACACATCAACAAATAACTTTGCTCCCAACGAGTACAGAGGAGATGTCAATTCCTCCGGCCTTGCTGTTTACAAAGGATCGACGCAAGAGATAAAAGTGGAATTGAAAGTAAAGACTGAAAGTAAATTGAGGGTGTGAACAATAATGTGAAGATGGACCGGGGTCCCGTGATTTTCACTAGTGATGTCTCTCTCCCAAAAGACGATAAAAGTGCTATCGAGGTAAACAAATCACAGCTGGGCAATTGACAGAATTATGAAGGCACCGCAATGCTAACTATGCTGCAAAGAAAGGAAGGGCTCAAAAGCAATGGGCAGTAGCCAAGGTAAGTAGAACGAAATCCAACTGCATCTACTACGAATCATCCACCTTGAGATATCTATCCAGAACATCTCGCTGGTATTAAGTTGCGAATCCCACCCAAAGTGTAAACTCAAAGCAACAGACAACTGCATTAAAAGAACTTTGCGTAAAGTAAACAATCCTTGCACCCACGGGTACAAGCACCGTTGTTTTATCCCTGGTGGCAACAGCACATCCCCTAGTCTCATGTTTCTGTCACTCAAGCTATACATCAGGGGGATGAACCCACAATCAAGCATAACACTCCCTCTTGGAGGTGCAAGCAAACCACTTGGCCAAAGCAAAATACTGCAAAGGAGAACATGCAAGAATTTACTCAAGAACAAAATATAAAAGAGAAGAACCAAATATATTACTCATCACAATCTGAACATAGTCTCATAATCCATCAGATCCCAGCAAACTTAGCATAGCAACAGCAGAAATTACAATAGTGCCTCGATCATGTGAGGCAGCTCACGAGGTCTCGAAAGTGGAAGCACAAAGAGGGTAGAGGAACGTCACATAGCTACTGGTCACGGACCCATGGTCCAAGGTGGACTACTCATGGTACATCCGGGAGGCGTCCATGGCTATGGACGGTCTCCCGGAGGGGGTTCCTCCTCCCTGCAGGGTGCCGGGGAAGCTTCTACAGGCAGCCCCGATCTTGAAACGGCGGCGGCGGCGGTACAGAGGTGAGTTCGCGGAAAAGACATCGATATTAGGGGTTTCCACCCCGAGGGCTAAATATAGGCGGAGGGGGCATCGAGGGGACCCACAGGGCAGCCAGGAGGCCCCCTGGCGCGGCCTAGGGTGGGGCCAGGCCAGGGACCCTTCTGGAGTCCCTGTGGTGGCCCCCCTCCGCTGCCGGGTCAATGCTTTTTTATCTGATTTTTCCGGATTTTTTGGAGCACTTTTAATGGCCGGAAAACCTGAAATACAAAAACAGCAGAAAACAGCAACTTGCAGCTGGGTGCACTGGGTTAATAGATTAGTCCAAATATGCTCAAAAGTGTTTGAAAGTTCAAGCAAATCATGGCAAAGTCACACAAAACATGCATGGAGCAAGCATAAATTATAGATACGTTTGGGACATATCAACATCCCCAAGCTTAATTCCTGCTCGTCCTTGAGTAGGTAAATGATAACAAGCATAATTTCTGTGGTGACATGCCACACAACCATATAAGGACTTTTAAGTAAAGCAATCAAAGCATGCAATTCAATTCAAGCCTTAACAAGAAAGAGTCTATATTAGCATTGACACAAGCAACAAAAGAACAAAAGGTGCAAGAGCTCTCGTTGTCCGTGACTCGAATGTCTCCAGATGGTGTTTGCGTGCAAGCAGGGGACTGGGAAAAAGAGAGAAAAAAGGTTGTTGAGAACAACTATCTACTAAAGTTTCACACTTAGTCTCCTTTGGATTCTTATCTTGACTCGTCCCCAGACCACTAGCCAGGTACAAGTCAAATTGATCCACTCCCTTTCGATATTTTGAGCACTCTTGCAATGGATGAGCATGAGCAAGAAAGTTGACACCTAAAAGGCGAAACAGAAAGAAGGTGGAGGAGGAAGACAAAAAGGTGTGAAAGGCTCATATCAATGAGGACAATCATAGGCGAGAGAAGGCCATATGATAGATATGATGTGAGGAGTAGGGATTGCCATGCAACGGATGCACATGTGAGCTAAAAGCTCTCCAAGGGAACTAGTGGGGGTGCATCTAACTTGCTTGCTCAAGAAGACCTAGAGCTCGTTTGAGGAGGCTCATCATTGGAATATACAAGCCAAGTTCTATAGTGTGAAGGTCCCCACATAGCTATATGCATGATGATGATCTCTATGGAGTACAAGGGATAGAGGATGAAGTAGAAGTGTGGATCTCTCAAAAGGAATAGTAGTGTGCCCCCTTCTCTCTTTTTATTTTTCTTTTTCTCTTTTTTCTATTTTTTTGTATTTTTTGGTGGCCTCAATGGCTCTTTCTATTTAACTCTCATTTGTCCTCTTTGGGATCTTTTGATTTTGTCCTCTTTGGGATCTTTTCCTCACTTTAGGGGCAACACTCTATATTTTACAAGAATATAGGAGATCTTTCACACTTTACAAAAGTACTCACATAAAGAAGATATAACTATCATGATGCAAATGTATGCCTCTGCCAGGATAGCAGGATATGCAATGATACTAGCGCATCATGTAGCAATGATTAGGGCAAGGCCGAACTATCATGCGACTCATCAATCAAGAAAGTAGCATGTATGACATGAAGATCAAGTCATGAGAAGGTGGATGTTGCATGGCAATGTATCTCGGAAAGGTTATGGAAATGCCTTGTAGGTAGGTATGGTGGTTGTCTTGAGGAAAGATATAAGGAGGCTTATGATGACAGAGCGTATCCTGCCAAGGGTTTGGATGCACCGGCGAAGTATGCGCCAACTCTCAAGGTGAGAAAGGGCAATGCACGGTACCGAAGAGGCTAGAAAAAGTATAGGTGGGTGGAAGTGTCAACTTTCGAATACTCACTTTAGTCCGAAGAACTCATGCACTTATTATTGGTAACTCTCAATCTAATCAGGAGGTTCACAAAGAGACAAGTACCCCCGAGGAGGAGTGTATGAGGGTTTGGTTATCCTTGCGCATCCTCGACTCATGGTACGTGAGTGTACTCTAATATTCGAACCCTCCAGAGGTTAGTGATCCATCTAGTAGCTAGAGTTCTCAACAGAGGATTTTTGGTTTTTGAAAAACACACGGATTGCCCAAAATACGACATCTATCACTAATAGGCTCGAGCTCTTGACACCAAAAGTTCAAACATTACTCTAGTCAATACCTCAAAACTATTGCAAGTTACTACTACAAAGAGAATAGCAACTTCAACTACCTACTTCTAGTCAAGACACAAAACTCGGTGCAACAGGCAAACTCTCTAACAAGATAAAACATGCAACCTATAGAAAGTTCAACCTAAAACAAAATAAAATCTCTAGAAAAACTAAAGCACTAAAACTAAACAGAGCAGCAGCTAAGAGAAGAAAAAGAACAACTCACAGCTAAAAGAATAAGCATGCAAATCCTACGAGGAGTTCTAGTTCAAGCGGAGCGTGTAATTCTCCCACACAAAAGAGTAAGCTGGGGTCTAACTTGTTACTACAGCAAACAAAGCAAAAGAAAACTAAAAAAAGTAAAGAGCGAGACGCTCCAAGCATAGCACATAACGCATGAAGTGATAAAAATATAGTGCAACGAGGGACGAACTGATAATTGTTGATGGAGAAGGGGATGCACGGGGGCATCCCCAAGCTTATACACTTGAGTCTTCTTGAATATTTATTGGGGGTGCACATGAGCATCCCCAAGCTTGAGCGTTTGACACTCCAAGATATTCTTTCATCATCTTCCATCGCGCACTTGAAAACTCCCTTCATACATAACTCATTGTAGGCTGATTAGCGAGGTTAGTACCCATAATAAAATAATTTTTTCTCTACTGGAAATAAAGATAACTTTGAATAGATACTGTTTCTCAAGATTTCCAACAAGTTTTTGCAAAGAAAAAGAAAGCTTATGTTTTGCAAAACGAAGAAAAGGCAAAACAGGACAGAATCTGTGAAAAACAGACCAGAAGGAAAAAACGAATTTTTAGGGGTACTTCTGCAACTCAAATAAAAAAACTCAGAACATACGAAAGTTTCTTAATTGGATAGAGCACGTTTTGTAAAAAATTAAGCTCAAAAAGATGAACTGGGATTTTTCTCTGATTTTTCTAGTCACGAGGACAGAATCTGTTTTCTGGACAGCATGTCACAACTTTCACTTCCCTTATCGTATGAGGTTAAACTTGGCACAAAGCTTGAAAAGTAAAGATACAATGATGTTTCTACAGTAGTAACAATCATAAAGACCACTACAAACAGAAGAAAAGCAAAAAGAAAAACCTAAATTCGTTGCGGGCTGCTCCCGAAAGCGCTTCTTTAGAGCCATTAGCTAGGCTTAAAGCAGAAGATCAAGTTGTATCCATTGAAGCATCATTACGATCATCAAAAAGCTCTTCAATAGTAAAACTAGTCTTAATAGGTTTCTCAAATAAAGGAAAGATGAAAATGCTTCTTGGAATAAAATAAAAAGGAGGGAAATCAATTGGAGTTTCATTAAAGCTAAAGATAGGTGTCTCCTCCAAAGTTTTCACCGTTTCAACTCTCGTGGCAATGGGTGTGTTTGCTTTAGCTCGAGGAACCTTGGGGACATAAACGAACTTAGGTTCCTTCTTTGCTGGAGTTTCATCCTTTTTGGTTTTGATTGAGGAAAAGGTAGTTCCTAGAGTTTCAATAACTTCCTCAATCTTTTCTATCCTAGAAGACTTCTCATCAAGGGATTTAATAGTCTCCAAAGTTTTGACAATTTTTTGCATGGAGTTATCTAGCCTATTCAAATTCCCTTGAATCTTACGATCCAAGTCATTCACCCTATCGATACTTGGCATCTCTAGCTCTATTTTTTCAAGTTTTCTCATAATGTGAGCTAAAGTAATGTCCTCCTCAATACTAACAACTGGGAGACTTCCAACAAGATTTTCAATAACATTAAGGGCTTCCCAAACTGGGGCCTCTATGAAGTTCCCATTGATAGTAGTGTCTAAAAGAAACCTATTCCTAGAAGTGATCCCAACATAAAAATTTCTAAGCAAGATAGTAGTGGATTGCTTCTTGGTGGCTCTTTTTTGAGAATCATTAATTCCATACCAAGCATCTTTCAAACTTTCACCACCTCTTTGAGTAAAGGTAAGTACTTCTGCCTCACCAAAGGCAAAAGGACCAGCCATAGTGGTAACTACTGACAAGGTAACAGGTATTTTTGGTATTTTTGATAAGGGACACAAAAGTAAAATCTGAAAGGTAAGCTAACAGGACTAAAAAGCAAAAATAAAAGATAGTGTGCAACTCCCCTATCTTGTAGACTGGATTCCCCGGTAACGGCGCCAGAAATTAGCTTGATACGGTGAGGATAGTTCTCTCACTCCTCGTTGGTTACCCCAAGTGGAAGGTGAGATGTAGCGTAGCAGCAAATTTCCCTTAGCGAAGATGCTAAGGTTGAGTATCGAACCAGTAGGACTCACAGAAATACAAGTAGGTGTCACGGCGCTTGACGTGGACCTGCACAGAGCAACAAATAACTTTGCTCCCAACGAGTACAGAGGAGTTGTCAATTCCTCCGTCCTTGCTGTTTACAAAGGATCAACGCAAGAGATAAAAGTGGAACTGAAAGTAAAGACTGAAAGTAAATTGAGGGTGTGAACAATAATGTGAAGATGGACCGGGGTCCCGTGATTTTCACTAGTGATGTCTCTCTCCCAAAATACGATAAAAGTGCTAGCGAGGTAAACAAATCACAGCTGGGCAATTTACAGAATTATGAAGGCACCGCAATGCTAACTATGCTACAAAGAAAGGAAGGGCTCAAAAGCAATGGGCAGTACGCCAAGGTAAGTAGACCGAAATCCAACTGCATCTACTACGAATCATCCACCTTGAGATATCTATCCATAACATCTCGCTGGTATTAAGTTGCGAATCCCACCCAAAGTGTAAACTCAAAGCAACAGACAACTGCATTAAAAGAACTTTGCATAAAGTAAACAATCCTTGCACCCGCGGGTACAAGCACCGTTGTTTTATCCCTGGTGGCAACAACACATCCCCTAGTCTCATGTTTCTGTCACTCAAGCTAGACATCAGGGGGCTGAACCCACAATCAAGCATAACGCTCCCTCTTGGAGTTGCAAGCAAACCACTTGGCCAAAGCAAAATACTGCAGAACATGCAAGAATTTACTCAAGAACAAAATATAAAAGAGAAGAACCAAATATATAACTCATCACAATATGAACATAGTCTCATAATCCATCAGATCCCAGCAAACTCAGCATAGCAACAGCAGAAATTACAATAGTGCCTCGATCATGTGAGGCAGCTCACGAGGTCTCGAAAGTGGAAGCACAAAGAGGGGACCGGAACATCACATAGCTACTGGTCACGGACCCATGGTCCAAGGGGGGCTACTCACGGTACATCCGGGAGGCGTCCATGTCTATGGATGGTCTCCCGGAGGGGGTTCCTCCTCCCGGCAGGGTGCCGGGGCAGCTTCTCCAGGCAGCCCCGATCTTGAAACGGCGGCGGCGGTACAGAGGCGAGTTCGCGAAAAAGAGATCGATATTAGGGGTTTCCACCCCGAGGGCTAAATATAGGCGGCGGGGGGCATCGAGGGGACCCACAGGGCAGCCAGGAGGCCCCCTGGCGCGGCCTAGGGTGGGGCGGCGCGAGGGACCCTTCTGGAGTCCTTGTGGTGGCCCCCCTCCTCTGCCTTGGTGATTCCGGAAGCTTCCGGGTCTCTGATTTTTTATCTGATTTTTCCGCATTTTTTGGAGCACTTTTAATGGCCGAAAAACCTGAAATACAAAAACAACAGAAAACAGCAACTGGCAGCTGGGTGCACTGGGTTAATAGATTAGTCCAAATATTCTCAAAAGTGTATGAAAGTTCAAGAAAATCATGGCAAAGTCACACAAAACATGCATGGAGCAAGCAGAAATTATAGATACGTTTGGGACGTATCACTCCTTCATATGTTCGTCCTCATATTCCTATGCCGCATATTAATCATATTGGGACCCCCCCCCCGTTTGAATCCTGACACGTTTGGTAAATGGAAATTAGCTATGGAGTCACATATCCGGAGCGCCTCCACTTAACTGTGGTGGGTCATCCTGAGAGGCCATCATCCTGAAGACCCATCAAGTCTATCTCCAAGAGAAGACGTTGATGAGAAACTCAATGATACTGCATGTCACATGCTCCGGAGAGCTGTGCCCGATGACTACCAAGACTCCATTGCTTTATTGAAGACAGCCAAAGAATTTTGGGATACTCTTCGAGGAATCATTGAAGGAGACATCAATGTGTAGAGATCTCGCCTGGACCTTCTCAAGAAGGAGGTTAACATGTTCGTAAGGAGGGATGGTGAGACTGCAGATCAAGTCTTCCGTAGGCTCTAGTCCATCGTGTTGGATTTAAGGAACTATGGATGCACATGGGCCGATGACAACTTCATCAAGGATAAGTTCATGTGTGCCATGATTCTAACGGATGACACCATGGTCACAATGATTCATCAACGCATGGATTTTTATCAAATGACTCCAAATCAAATTGTGTCATCCTTCACCACCAACTCGTTGTTGAAAGCTAAGTCCAAGCAAACCCATGACCTTGTTCAAGGGATAAATAGCACCAACAACCTTGCTTTGAAGGCCAAGAAGACGGCTTCCCCCTCCAAGATTGTGGAGGTGGAAGAAGTGGAAGAATATTGTGAAGATGAAGATGTTGCCTCGTTCCTGGCGAATGACTTTGAGGAAGACCTGTCTCTTTTGGTCAAGAAATATACGGGAACCATGGCTACTAAAGGATGAAACTTCAAGGGAAAAACATTTGGAAGAAGAAAGTGCTACAATTGTGATAGTCCAAAACACTTTGTTGCAGATTGTCCATATGAGAGAAGAGAAGACAAATCCGAGAAGCTTGTGTTCAAAAAGAAGAGCTTCAACAAGTTTACCAAGAGGTGGGGAGACAAGGCCCTTGTTCATGATGAATACTTATCCGGGGATGATGAAGATGATGATAATGAGAACAAAGGCATGGCCGCGATTGCCATGCACTCCAAGTCCTCCTCCACCTCATCAAGCCTCTTCGACTCCCCCAACGATAACAAGCCCAACTCCCACCGGTGCCTCATGGCTCAGGAGGTAATATCAAAGTCTTCTAACCCTACGCCATCATCTTCCGCTCCCAACCTTTCGCAAGAAGAGTTGGAGGGTGAGTGTGAAGATGATGGTGTCGATTATAGTGAGGAAACCTCATTAGCCTTCATAAAGACACTTAAAGGAGAATACCTTTCTCGTTTTCTCAACATGATGAAATCACTCACCGAACGTGATGATTACATCGAGAATGTGGAAACCCTCCTAATAGAGGAAAAGGAGAGAAATGATTTTCTTGAGCAAAATCTCCATGAAGTAGAAACCATGAAGGCCTCACTTGAGGAAACCGTCACTTCACATGAGATAGACTTTGTTAAAGTAAATGATGCTTTAGAACTCTCTCTTGAAATTAAGCATGACCTCTTGGATAAAATTGCTAAGCTTAAAGTTGTTCATGGTGAACTCGGTGAGGACTATAAACTCCTCGAAAATAGCCACAAGCTTATAAAAGGGGAGCTTATAACTCTCACCGAGTCTTACAATCAACTTAAGGCTTCCACACTTAAGTCTCTCGCTACTTTCTCTCCTAATGATGCTTGTGCTTCTAACTCCATTGATTATGCATCACTACTTGTTGAGAACAAAAAGTTGAAAGATCAACTTGAGAAAGGTCTTGTGTCTTGCATTCAAGGTGAAAAGAACTTGAATGAACTTCTGAGTAATCAAAAGGAATGTGTGGCCAATGAGGGTATTGGCTTTGATCCCTCCCAAAAGAAAAGAAAGAACAAGCACAAGAACAAGAAGAACAAGAAGAAGAAGCACCAAGCTACTCCTCATCAACAACAAATCACATTTGTGCAAGAAGGGCACATGGAGAAGGAAAAGGGAAAGGAGAAGGTTGGAGAGGAAGTCATCACAAAGGAGATGTCTCCCTCTTCTAATTATGCCGGCATGAACAATCCATCTTATGTCCTTTTAATAAGGAATGATGGTTATACCTTTGCTAAAAATTTTGGCACTAATTATGATGATTATGCATGGACTATTTGGGTTCCTAAGACCCTTGTTTCTACCTCTCTAGGACCCATTGAAAAATGGGGACCTAAAAACAAAGCTTGATTGTTGCAGGACTATGCCTCCGGTGGAACTCAATGGGTGATTGATAGTGGTTGCACCAATCATATGACCGGAGGCAAGGATATGCTCGTGGATCTCGTTGACTCGCTTAAGTCATCCTCGGACATCTCCTTTGGCGACAATAGCAAGGGCAAGGTATCGGGATTGGGAAAGTTTGTCAGCTCGAGTGATTCTTCACTCAAGAATGTCATGCTTGTCGAATCCCTTCACTACAATCTACTTTCCACTATCCAATTGGCACGTGCCGGTTATGACTCGCTTTTTAGTGAATTTCATGTGACCGTCTTTAAAAGGGATACTCTCAAAGTGGTCTTTGTTGGGCATGTTGAAGGAAACCTTTATGTGGTTGATTTATCGAAAAAGAGCACTCACCTAAAACCATGCCTAATGGCCAAGGCCGACGTGGTGGTGGATATGGCACCGTAGGCTAGCCCACGTTGGTATGAGAAATTTACAATCCCTTATAAAGGGGGATCACATTGTTGGATTAAGCGATGTTTCTTTTGCCAAAGATCGTGTTTGTAGTGCTTGCATTGCCGGAAAGCAACATGAGAAGCAACACAAGGTGAAGACTATCATCACATCGTCGAGGCCTCTTGAGCTCCTCCATTTGGATCTTTTTGGGCCTCCATCTTATGATAGTTTGGGAGGGAGGAGGTATTGCCTTGTCATTGTCGACGACTATACAAGATATACATGGGTTTTATTTCTCAAGACCAAATATGAGACTCAAGAGACCTTTATATCATTTTCCAAAGAAGCTCAACGTCAACATCAATGTGAGATTATGGCTATTCGAAGTGAAAATGGTACCGAGTTCAAGAATTATAAAATGGATGAGTTCTTGAGTGATGAGGGGATCAAACATCAATATTCCGTGGCCTATACTCCTCAACAAAATGGTGTTGCGGAGAGGAAGAATAGGACTCTTATTGAGATGGCAAGGACAATGCTTGATGAGTACAAGTCTCCATACAATCTTTGGGCCAAAGCCATCAACATCGTGTGTTATGCCTCGAATAGGCTATATCTCCGCAAGCTTAAGAACAAGACACCTTATGAACTCCTAATCGGGAAGAAACCAAATGTCAAGTACTTCCGGGTATTCGGTTGTAAGTGTTTCATTCTCAACAAGAAAACCCGGTTAGCTAAATTTGAGGCTAAAACATATGAGGGAATATTTGTTGGCGTATCGAGTTCTCAATAAATCCATGGGATGTATTGAGGAATCATCGAATGTGGAGCTTGATGAGGATAATGGCTACCAAGCCAAACCAATTGTTCCAAGTGTTGTAGGTGATGAGGCTCCTTCTCAAGTTATAAGAACCATGGGGATAGGCCACATTCTTCCACAAGAAACACCCCAAGTCCAAGTAATCGAAGAAAGGGTAAGAGCCCCTCTTGAGGATCCTCCTCAAGGGAAGTCATCATCTCCACCACAAGGGCAAGACGTTTCGGAAGCACAAGCACCTATCCAAGAACAAGATGAGGTCCCTCAAGCTACCGAGCAAGATCAAGGGCAAGCTCAATCTAGTGGTGATGAACCTATTGTTGAACCCCAAGATCAAGCTCATGAAAGTGATCAAGATCAAGTACAAGAAGTTGTCTCTCCACAAGCAAAGAAAAAGCAAGTTCGAGGTTCTCGACGAAGAATTCAACCTAGTGAAGAAGAACTTGAAAAGAAGAGACAAAAAGCGGCTTTCAGACTTCAATTGCTTCAACACTCCATCGACAACATCCTCGGAAGCATTTCCAAAGGGGTAACTACTCGTAAATGTTTGGCAAACTATTGTGAACATCACTCGTTTGTCTCTTGTATTGAGCCCCTCAAGGTAGAATAAGCTCTTGATGACCCGGATTGGGTAGAAGCTATACATGAAGAACTCAACAATTTCACTCACAACGAAGTTTGGTCACTTGTTGCAAGACCCAAGGAAAACCATAGTGTCGTTGGGACCAAATGGGTTTTCAAGAACAAGCAAGATGAGCATGGACAAGTCACTCGTAACAAGGCAAGGTTAGTGGCACAAGGGTTCACCCAAATTGAAGGTTTGGATTTTGGTGAAACCTTTGCCCCCGTTGCCCGTCTTGAGTCCATTCGTATCTTACTTGCTTATGCCTCTCATCATGATTTTAAGTTATATCAAATGGATGTTAAGAGTGCATTTCTAAATGGTCCTTTAAGTGAATTAGTGTATGTCAAACAACCTCCCGGCTTCGAAGACCCCGAACGGCCCAATCACGTTTATCAACTTCATAAGGCTTTGTATGGTATTAAGCAGGCACCTCGTGCTTGGTATGACCACCTTACGACGTTTCTAAACGAGAAAGGGTTCGAGATGGGGTTGATAGATACCACTCTCTTCACCAAGAGAGTAAACGGAGATTTGTTTGTATGCCAAATATATGTTGATGATATTATTTTTGGGTCTACTAACCATGCTTGCAATGTTGGGTTTCAAAATCTTATGACCAAGGAGTTTTAGATGTCTATGATGGGTGAGTTGAAGTACTTCAATCCTCCCCCAAAGGAATCCATCATATGGCCGTGAAACGGATCCTTCGATATTTGGTTTATATCCCAAACTTAGGACTTTGGTATCCAAAAGGATCTTCCTTCAAGTTGGTTGGATATTCGGATTCGGATTGGGCCGGTGACAAGGTGGATCGTAAGTCCACATCCGGCTCATGTCAATTTCTCGGGAGGTCCTTAGTGAGTTGGTCCTCGAAGAAGCAAAATTGTGTTTCTTTATCTACCGCCGAAGCCGAGTATATTTCCGCGGGAAGTTGTTGTGCCCAATTATTATGGATGAGGCAAACTTTGATGGATTATGGTGTCAAATGTGACAAAGTGCCTCTATTATGTGATAATGAAAGTGCAATCAAAATTACGGATAATCCCGTGCAACATAGTAAAACCAAGCATATTGATATTCGTCATCATTTTCTTGGGATCATGTGGCACGAGAAGACATTGAACTCTTTCATGTGGGCACCGAGAAGCAACTTGCGGATATTTTCACAAAGCCACTTGATGAAGCAAGGTACCGTGAGTTAAGGCATGAGCTAAATATAGTGGATCTTAGTAACATGGTTCGATGATCTTGCATACACACACTAGATTTACCATATCTTGTTTAGATGTGTAGGCACATAAGTAGGGGGAGTAGAATTCTCTCAATGATTCCGACATAACCCTACTTGTGCATAAATTGCTCATAATCTTTCACATCCGCCATTTGAAGATGGTACTTGTGCTTCAAAGATGAGTAGTGAAGAAGGTCCCAAGGTTAAAATCTTCGCGGTTCTGGACCACATACACTCAAACATGGTGACCTTCGGGTCACCGCCTTTTTCCGCTTATTTGCGTTGTTTGTTTTTCGGGTCGGTTTTAGACCTTTGTTGTTCCCACGGATAGGAATAGCTTCCCTTTTAACCATAGATGCCCTATCCTATTCCACTCTTATCTCATAAAACATTCTATTTCGATCCGTGCAAATGATCTCCATATACACCTTTCCGTAATATAGGGATTCTTGTGCGGCGGTATTAAAAAGGGTTGTGATCATCCTTTCACTTAGGGAAGAGGTAAGGATAAAATCCAGCTCCTTCCCTCCCTGTCAAGTTGACCAAAACTCTCTGGGTACCCCGTGTGCACTGGGTGTACCGTGCGCACGGGGTTATGTGGCTCGGCTGGGGTTATCAGGCATGGGGGTTGGGAGGCAGTTTTCTTCCTCCTCATTCCCTTTCCCCACGCCCCTGGTCCTACTGCCGCCGCCGTCGCCTTGGAGCTCCCGGACGGTCCCCTCCGACCAAGCTCCGCCCTCCATCCACCCCCGGACTCCATGGACTCTCCCGGTACAGATCTCCTCTTCCCCCTCTCGTTTTGCTGGTCAAAATCTTAGGGAAGGGGTTCTTTCCCAAATCCATGGAATAGGGCTCTTGTTTCTTGTGCCAATCCCTAGATCTGTAGTAGTTCTGTCCTAGGGGAGACCTCCTCAGTCCGTCCCTCCCCTCCTCGCGAGGGTTGAGCGAAGACTAGGAGGACCCCGTGCCCACGGGGTGTATCATGCGCACGAAACCCCGTGCACACGGGCCCTTGGCCCCGTGCGCACGGGCCCTCCAGGCAGAACCATTTCATCTCTATGTGCTGGCACTGTCCGTTATCCATTTTCTCTGAGCATTGGCACATGTCCTTTTCTATCATCTGTAGATTCCCCGGACCGGTCGCTGATGTTCGTTCGTCACAAGCGTGCTAAGTCTGGAGATGACACTGTTGCTCCTCGTCAGCAGCCGTTAGTCGGACAGGGTGAGGGTTCCCGTGGTGGTGGCCGTCCTCGCCACCTTGCCTCCACCAGGGAGACCATTGTTGAAGACAGTACCAGCTATGAGGAGTCCAATTCTGAAGGTGCATATCAGCCTCCTGCTTGTGAGGCATCTGTAGAGTCTGGATTCGTGGATGAAGATGAAGAGGATGAGGAGAGCTCGAGTGCCGGTGAGCATCCGATTCCCGGTGGACGGAATGTGGCTCACCTCCCAATCACCGAATGGACTCAGCCAGAGTATTGGGCTTTCCGTCAGCAGGATCCATATGTCAGAACCCTCTGTTAGTAATGTGCTAGGATCAAAGTCATCTTGCATCATGTTAAAAATTTCAAAAGAAATCACTGAAATCAAATTCAAAAGCAAAATGGGAGAAGGAACCCCCCTAGCTGAATTAATTCAAAAGGCCAAATAAAAATCTTCTCCAAAAATTCATGTTAGATTTTTGAAAAGTCTTATAAATGAGTGTGATCACATATCAAGTGATGTGGGACCCATCCCATGCTCATGGATTTTTCAAATATTCAAACAGTGCCTTGGAATTAATCAAAAACCCCTATTTGAGTTAAGATTCAAATTATTTGAATTTTAAAAAGTGCCAAACTGTATAAATGGCTAGTCTTTATTATTATGAGGCCATATAAAAAGTTTCAGCATTTTAGAAAATGGCTAGGTATTTACCTTTGCTAGCCAAAAAAAATGTCAGAAAATAAAAAAGAAAAGGAAAAGAAAAACCTTACCTGGCGCCCCAGCCGAAAGCAGCCCACCAGCCCAGCCGGCCCACCAGGGGCACCAGGGTCTTCTTCCCCGTCCCGCACATCCAAGCTGCTCGGTGGAATGCCACCGAGCCAGCCGTGGACGCCACATCGCCGCCGAGAGCCTTCCAGGCCTCCCCGTGCCTCCTTCCTTTGCCTGGAGACGCCCTGGAGCACGCCTCCTCCATTCCCCCCCCCTCCAGAGCTTCTTCTCCTCCTCCCTCATTATTTTCGTCGCCGACCGAGGACCGCCGTGGAGCACGCCGCCGAGTCCACGCAGCCACCGTCGTCCCCGAGCCGTGCCACCGTGTCCAGAAGAACCGCAGTAGACGTCTTCGCCGTTCCCCCCAGTCAATCGAGCCCGAGCGCCTCAGCAGACGACGCCAGCTTCATCTTCAAGCTCTGGCCGCCGGGAAACTCCATCGCCAATTACTCCGGCCACAGAGCTCCTCCGACCACACCACTGCCTCCACTGCAACCGTGGTGAGCTTCTGCTTCACCCCATCTATTCCATGGTTGCACCTTGGCCTGTACCGCCTTTTGCCATGGAAGCCGGGGCACCTCGCCGCCGGGAAGTTCCTCGCCGCACAACCTTGAACCCCAGCACCCCACGGTCATGTCCTTCGCAAACCCCACGCACTGCTGCTTCGTTTGATCCCAGCCCCGCTTTAAATGGCGCCTTGTAATGATTTCCACCTCGCGGCCGTGCCCCTGTTGCCGCAAAGCTCGTCGCCGGCGAGCGTACAGAGCACCCCAGCTGTGACGCCCTCGATTTACGATCATGTACAGTAATCATACACGCAGGGTACATGATCGAGATCAAGGTGCCACGGTGAGAATATCACAGCACAACACTAAACACAAAAGGATAAACCAAAAATATTACAATGAAGGGGGGTCACACGGACCCGAATACATAAGTCATACAATCATAATATCTGAATACAGACATAGTTAGTCAAGTTTTGCCTTAAGAAGGCTAGCACAAATAACATCAGAGGTACAGATCGAAAAGGCGAGGCCTCCTGCCTGGGATCCACCGAATTACACCTAGTCAACGGGAACTCGACGTCGTAGTAGGCTCCTCCTGGAATCTCCTGCTCCTGGGCTCCAACGTCGACTGCAGCGGCCGATCAGGCAAAGCGAAAAAGGGAAAATAAAGCAAGGGTGAGTATCTAACATACCCGCGAGTCTTACGTCCGCTACTAAGCATTTATGCATGTATCAAATGGAAAAGGGAGGCTGTATATAGTGTACTGCAAGGTAGAAATCAAAGTAAAGGTAAGAAGCTAGGCCTATCGAAGACTAGCATCTTCCGACGAGTCTTGCAGCATGAGGTAAGAATCAGCCAACAGTTTAATATAACAGTAATGAATGTAACAATGCAGCAGAAGTTGCTGCAGCATTGTATAATAATAAGTTGTAATCATAATTAACAATGCCTCCGAGTTCCCTCTCTCGACATCCCCGCGAGGGAGAAAACCCGGAACCAACAGTTTAATAGTAGTAGTTTGTAGTGGTAGGATCTGGCTTCAGCATAAAGCGTCCTGTTACCGTGGACACGGCTATCGATAGATTAATCTTCCCTGCAGGGGTGCATTAGTGTGACACTACACGCTCGGATCTCGAGGGTGGCGTACACCTGGTTAGGGAGCACCCCACCGAGGCTATCCGACACAACACAGTCCATCCTACGACTCATCAGAGAGGTCCCCGCCGGTCTACAGCCCTAAGTGCAAGGGGGTCATGGGCCTATCACCCCTCGCTCTCCGGGTCGTTGCGAGGAGGGTGAATTCCAACGCCGCAGCGCGATCCGTCCCTGCCGCAATGCTGAACTGGACGTCTTTCAGAGCTTTCGAACGAGGCTACATTGCGGAGGCGCCCAAACGCGTAATCCCACGCATAGGTAGTGCGTACAAGCCAAAAGGCTACTCAAGTCATCCGCCGAAGCCGTTAAGCATTTTATTAATTTTCTGTCGAGACAACCGTTATCGTTGCCCCTTATTGAATGAGTCGCGGACAACGACAGCAGTCAGGACTACCAGTAATGTCGGTGCCTGCCCTGTCGTCCCACCAACTCGTGCGGTTACCAACAAGGTGAACCGTCTCCTTACCTTGTCTCGCGTTTTCTCCGAAGAGCTCGACTTTCGTACAACAGGAAATCCTTCGGCCACGAACAGTACCAGGCCCGCCGCACACCGGTGGAATACACCTGACCTGTCGTTCCGCTAAGATAACCTGCGCGGACACCGTTGGGTCACCCGACTCCTTACCTGTAAGGACAACCGTGGTTCAGAACCCTAAGACGGATATACAGAGTCGACCACGAGTGGAGTACGGGGATTTCTCCCCGATCGCTCACACTTGAGGTGGCTCGGCAGATCCGACGTAGGAGGCTGAGTCGGTGTCTGCTCTGAACCGTACCTGTAGAAGTTGTAAGGTATCGTATCCGCATTCACTCCCTGAGTGAACACGACCCGCTATCTAATCCTATTGACTAACAATGCGCAGGGTTCACTGCTGAATATAATATAATGATAAGGCAGCATAGGATAAAGGAAGGTACATCAAGGGTGACAATGACAAGCTATGCAATTGAATAGGATTGTAACGTAGCAGCAGCAGCAATGCCTAGTGCAAGAAAGTACGGAAAGGTAGGCGATATCTGGGGAAGGAAATGGCTCTGCTTGCCTGTAAGCTCGACAGTAGAGGTACGGTCGTCGACGAAGTAGTCGATCACAGGGGCATCAGCAGCGGACGTCGAGACTACCGGACAATAAAAGAGGGGGAGGGGAGAAGCAATAAATACACAGCAATAATAGCAATACAAATGCAAGACATGACATACGAAATGTTAACGATACTCTAACGTTGTACGATACACGTAGCACGGAGCGGGAATTCATCTGTGGATGAACCGTCAGCTCCGGGTGATTACCGGACCGTGTGTCTGGAGGGGGAAAGATCATGCCGGAGGTGTCGTGGACATCCGACAAACGTATGGGTGATGTATCCGGACTAAATGAACTATTCTGAACAACTTTTGTGTTTAGAATAAATTCATCCGGAGAGTTTTACGGTATCGGGCAATTATCGGACAAACGACCCGGAGGGGGGGTGTCGATGTTCGTTGTGTTAGAGGGGGGTGGTGGGTATACGGGCAGTGTATTCTTAACCGTTGTATTTTTCTGATCAACTTTCATGTATAAAGTTTCTCGATCCGAGTTACGGATTAAAAGATATTGATTTTCAAAGTTTTAATCATATTTAAATCAATTTTTGATTTTCTTTTAATATTTAATACAACATTATCCATAAGGGTTTTGACTGGTCAAACCTGACAAGTGGGACCTACTGACCAGTGGGTCCCACATGTCAGCCTCACATATAATAAAAACATTTTAATTAGTTAAATGACAGTGGGGTCCCACATGTCATTGACTCATTTTATAATTGTAATTAATTAAACAAATAACCCAGTGGGGCCCAGCTGGAAGTGACACATTGTTAAACTAACAGTTAGTTAATCTAATTAAAAGCTAGGGCCCACAGGTCAGTCTAACAGGTTTATAATTAACAGTTTCTCTTTTTTTTTGTGATTAGGGGGGGCTAATTGGGGGTAGGGCCCCCTTGTCAGTGGGTTATCCCCACTGTTAATCAGAGGCGAGCGCCCGCTACTCCATTGCGCGCACGCCGGAGGCCGGCAACCCGGCGAGCACCGGCTAGGGGAGGGCCAGCGGGGAGGCAGGCCCGATGGACGGCGGTTGGCACGACGCGGTCGCGTCTGCGAGCTAGTGGGCGCGACCACGGGCTCGGGGGGGCACGCGGCCATGGCAGCCCGGCGGCGGCCGGAGCCATGGCTTAGCGGGGCGGCGGCTACGGTGGCTTAATTCGAAAGGAGGAGGGGGGAAAATGGAGCGGGAGCTCACCACGGTGGGGATGCCGGGCTCGGGGAGGCGCAAGGAGGTCTGGGGCGGAGCTAATTCGGCGATGGGAGGTGGCGGCCGTGGCGGGGAGGCGGGGCCTAATTCCGGCATTGCGGCGAGTTCCAGCCGAAGCATGAGGGGGAAGAAGACCTAGCGGGGCGCGGCGCTCCTTCACGACGTCCTCCCAGTCGAAGAGGTGGTCGGTGGCCACGAGAAGCACGACGAAGTGGCGACAATGGCCGCGGTGGTTCCTCTGCAAGGAGGCGGCAGAGCGGGAGGCAGGGAGGGGGGCGCGGCTAGGGTTTTCCAGGGGCCAGGGGCACGCGGGTCGGCCTTATCCCCTTGCCGGAGACGCCCGATGGCCGCCACGACGCTGTCCTCTGCCATGGCCGGCTCGGATGCGAGCCACGGCGCCCCCGTGCGTACGGAGGTTGGGGATGATGGCCAGGGCGGGCCAGTTGGACCGGGAGGAGGTGGGCCGGGGCCCAAGTGGAGAGGGGAAAGAGAGGGGTGGGGTGGGCTGCGCCCAGTGCGTAGGTTTTAGGTTTCTTTTATTTATTTATTTTTGTTTTCTTCTGTTTTTATTTGTTTTAGGTACTTTTGTATTTTGTAAAAATATGGAACTTGTCCCATAATTAGTATTGCAAATTAATAGAGTGCCACAAAAAGTTTGGGTGCAAAAGAAATTAATTTAATATTTATTTTTATTATGCCACTAGTGAAAGGGGTTATTTTAGCACTAGTTTGAATTGTTTGCAATATTTAAATATTGCAATAAATATGCAATGTTAGTTTAACATGGTCCATTGATTTTTAGGCATTTAACAAAATTGGTTGCACCATTTTTGGACAAAGTTTTATTTATCACATTATTTTTAATATCAACCAAAAGGATTTTTGGAGTGATCATATGCAAAGATGATCAAAGTGAGATTAGCAACAGTAATTATCATTAATCAAAAGTGATTACTGTTACATGACACTGAGGGTGTTACACCAGCCTCTCCAATCGGTCCCTTTCGACGCGCGTTGACGAGGGCTTCAATCTGGTGGAAGCAGCGCTCGTTTTGGACCACGGGAACGCCGTCCCCGCGGACGCCGCCGTCCCCTGTGGTCGCCGCCGGTTAACCGCAGGTGGCTGGTTTAGCTTGGGGCTAATCACCACACTAATCCCCCCTAACAGTCACTGACAGTGGGCCGAGGGCCCTTAATCCCCCCCGGTTAGTTTAAACTAACCGGGTTAATTAACCCAGTGACTGACACCCCGGCCCCACTGGTCAGACCCCCCCCCCTCTGACGTCACCATTGCGCAAGCCTGACGCAGTAATTCCAATAAATGATTTATATAAATCCAGAAATTCCAGAAAAAGGCTGAAACTTTGGAAATTCATAGAAAATTCATATTAACTCCAAATTGGACAAATAATATATGTAAAATTATCAGGAGAAAATAAGCTATCCAAATATCCAACTTTAAACCATGTTTGAGTTGAATTTAAAATGTTATCAGTAGCATTTTCTATTTGATTTAAATGGAATTAATTCAAATTCTTTTCAAATGCTTTTGCATTTTGAACCATGTCAACATATCACATTATACTTGAACTTCAGAGGCATATCATACACATTTAAAAATGGTTCAACTTGATCAAACAATGTCAATTGTAACTTGGCTAAAATGAATTAGAATTGGAGTTTGAATTTGCAATTCAATTTGCAATATACTCCATTTAAATGGAATTACTTCACACATCAAAGCATATACATCAAGTTTCAACCTTCAACCATGTGATTGTGCATTGTATTTAATTTGCTACCTTGTTTGTTGTTTGTCGAGTAGAGGTGGTACCGGAACAGGAGGCTGCCCCCTTCGTTGAAGACCCCGAACCTGAACCTCGTCAGCAAGGCAAGCAAACCCCCATAGATCATGTCGATAAAATCCCACTTCCCTCTCATGTCTCGCTTATGCATTGTATAGGATGATTACCATGCTACGTTTCTACCGCATAGATGAACCCATTCCTTTGCATGACCTATCATTTGTCACAGTAGTAGGCAAACCACAATCCTAGCAAATGTAGGAGTTGATTGATATCATGTGGCCCCTGCAATTGTTACTGCTTATTGCATGCTTAGAGTGATACCATGATGTTACTGTTATGTGAGTCGGGATGGTAGTGATCATGGTGATGTTGGTGGAAAGGTGTTGGTGAATCTACCCTAATACAAGGTGAACGATGAGAGGCTGTGTAGGAGTACACGGTGGGTTGTCTCGTTGAACACCTCCCTAAGTCCGAGTTCTTGTGTGGTGATCCAAGATGAAGAGTACAACCACACATTGGGCTCACTGACCCCTCTCAGCTTATTAACTCATCCCTTTCGATGTCCAGATGTCGCAATAGTTCGGAGTTCTGGTAGGTCTGTGGCCTGGCTGGTAAGTGAGAGAACGGGTCACCCGAGACCGGCTTATGCACCACGCACACATCACTTGGGTCCACTTCGGTAAACCGGCTGGGTTCACGATAGTGGTAGCCAACCCAGGTAGGCGGCTTTCTCGGACTAGATAGGCTATGACGTAACAGTTGTGGTGAGCATCCTCGCCGACACTTCTTGAACGGTGTCGAGTACAAAGGCGGTAACAGATGATCATGTGTGTGTAGAGGTACACCCCTGCAGGGTTAACAAAACTATTCGAATAGCCGCGTCCGCGGTTATGGACTGCTTGGAAAGCTTAGCTTGATTATTAGACAACTTGAACTGGATACTTCTAAAACACACCAAGATAAGCTTGAGTGCTATGGCGTGCTTTCTCGTGGGGAAGTCGAGGAAGGCATCATAGTGGTGTAATTGGTTGGAGAAAGTAGTGGACTCGTGTACGCTTCTTACCTCAAGTCTGGTACTCGTAGTTCAGGACTAGCCAAGTCAAAGCTGGCACTTCTGCAAGTCAAACCCCACCTCCTTTTACCTTGATACATGTGCATGAGTAGTATAGCTCCTATGTAAGTGTTGCTGAGTACGACTTTGTACTCACGTTTGCTTAATCTATGTTTTTAGATGAACCCACTGACCCCGAAGGTGGCTTCTTCATCGAGCTCGACGACTGAAGGTCAAGCTAGTCTAGTCCCAGTCAGACGACTGGTTCCCTCTTGGAGGGCTTGTGTTTAAATAAGGCTTCTTAAGCCATTTGTTAAACTTGTCTGTACTCAGACATACTTTGCTTCCGCTTGTTGTTGTAATGTTGGATCACATGCTTGTGATCTCTGTGTGCACTCTGTTAGAGTTATCAATAAAATGTATACTTTGTAGAGAATTGCAATGATACTTGTTGTTCATACAAGGCATGTGTGTTGCGTGTATGTTTATAACATGCATGTCTTTGTATGGGTTTTCGAGACCTTAGTTGTGATTTGGCTGGCGGTCTTTCATACACCAAGTGGCCCTTAGATGTGCGCAGCTTGGGGCATCGCGATGCGATTGCTCGAGACTCTGTCTCGTGCACACTTTGTGGTATGATTGAGCCCGCCCTAGACCCCGACTAAGTGATCGGGCTGGAGTAAGTCTATGTAAGAGTTATGAGATAGTCGATAGTATGGTTGAGGCGACTTGTCTGTGAATATGGGAGTCCATCACCCATATCATTAGACTTGTGTGCGGACGATGAGGACCCATCTCAGTTGATCATCCGGCCTGGATGGGATGCCCCTCACGTACGATGCTTTCCGAGAACGTTCTGTGCTTGGCCTTGTCTGCTTAGACAAGTGGGTACGGTTCTCGGCTCTCCATATGACTATGTCGTAGCGGGACTTGCATACGCTAACCCCGGGTCCCGACAGACTTGGTACCAAATAGCCGCGTCCGCGGTTATGGACTGCTTGGAAAGCTTAGCTTGATTATTAGACAACTTGAACTGGATACTTCTAAAACACACCAAGATAAGCGTGAGTGCTATGGCGTGCTTTCTCGTGCGGAAGTCGAGTAAGGCATCATAGTGGTGTAATTGGTTGGAGAAAGTAGTGGACTCGTGTACGCTTCTTACCTCAAGTCTGGTACTCGTAGTTCAGGACTAGCCAAGTCAAAGCAGGCACTTCTGCAAGTCAAACCCCACCTCCTTTTACCTTGATACATGTGCATGAGTAGTATAGCTCCTATGTAAGTCTTGCTGAGTACGACTTTGTAATCACGTTTGCTTAATCTATGTTTTAGATGAACCCACTGAGCCCGAAGGTGGCTTATTCATCGAGCTCGACGACTGAAGATCAAGCTAGTCTAGTCCCAGTCAGACGTCTGGTTCCCTCGTGGAGGGCTTGTATTTAAATAAGGCTTCTTAAGACATTTGTTAAACTTGTCTGTACTCAGACATACTTTGCTTCCACTTGTTGTTGTAATGTTGGATCACATGCTTGTGATCTCTGTGTGCACTCTGTTAGAGTTATCAATAAAATGTATACTTTGTAGAGAATTGCAATGATACCTGCTGTTCATACAAGGCATGTGTGATGCGTGTATGTTTATAACATGCATGTCTTTGTATGGGTTTTCGAGACCTTAGTTGTGATCTGGTTGGCGGTCTTTCATACACCAAGTGGCCCTTAGATGTGCGCAGCTTGGGGCATCGCGATGCGATTGCTCGAGACTCTGTCTCGTGCACACTTTGTGGTATGATTGAGCCCGCCCTAGACCCCGACTAAGTGATCGGGCTGGAGTAAGTCTATGTAAGAGTTATGAGATAGTCGATAGTATGGTTGAGGCGACTTGTCTGTGAATATGGAAGTCCATCACCCATATCATTAGACTTGTGTGCGGGCGATGAGGACCCATCTCAGTTGATCATCCGGCCTGGATGGGATGCCCCTCACGTACGATGCTTTCCGAGAACGCTCTGTGCTTGGCCTTGTCTGCTTAGACAAGTGGGTACGGTTCTCGGCTCTCCATATGACTATGTCGTAGCGGGACTTGCATACGCTAACCCCGGGTCCCGACACCATATGACTGCTAGGTTTGCTTATGATCGAGATCGTGATACACGCGCTCTCCGTTTCAAGCTTCATGCCACCCGTGTTCGTCTGTATCGAGAACTGACACACTTGGCACCCTTCATGAGTGTTGGATCAGTCGAGTATGATGCTATCTACCCTGTGAGGACTCAGATGTCTTCTCGAGTTGCTTGGCCCGAGATTGGAGGCATTTTTCCACCCCGTGGTCCTCTACTTCCACCCTGCGTTGGACCTAGGCCCCATCCTTGCCCAAATGGATATTAGGGTCCACAGGCCTCCGTGTTTTCCGATGGTCACCTTTAGCTACCGGGATACGCGGGTAACTTTTACGAGGACTACTATGGAGATGGAGATGAGTGAGACCGCCTGTGGTCTTACTTAGTCAGGATGTAGTAGTATCTTAGTATGTTGTACGCAAGGTGTGCTAAGTTTCAGAGGCTTAGATAAATAATGTATAGGAATTCAGAGTGCCTCTGAAGGATGTATCATCTTCATCAGATTTGTATTAGCTTGGTGCTTGTACTAAAACGATGTATGGTTTGTATAAAAGCTTGTGAATATATGGCTTGTATGCTTTTATCACCATGTTGTCAAGATGATTACTTCCTTTTCTCTGTAATCCTTCCAGTAATTCAATACCTTGATTAGATTCTTCCAATCAACTCTGTTTGACTTTGGTTTTCACCTTCAGGATGTCTCAAGGAACCCGTGGCCAGCTTGGTCGTGCCCAAGGTCGTGGGAATGAACAGGAGGAAGGCAACCTTCCACCCCCACCCATGATGGCTCAGGTTCTGATGGAGGTTGAGAGGAACCGCCGAGATTCTCACCATTTGTTGGAGGTCATTGCCCGCAACACCACTCAGCAGCGCAACGAGTTGGTGTCTCTGAACGACTTCATCCGGCTTCATCCCCCGGTTTTCAGCTACTCCACCGAGCCCCTTGACGCCGATGACTGGCTTCGCAGCATCGAGAGGAAGCTCCAGGCAGGCCATGTTGCAGATGGCGACAGGGTCAGCTATGCCACCTATCACCTCGAGGGTGCAGCTAGCTCTTGGTGGGAGAACTTCCTGAACATGCGTCCCGTTGGACCGCCCACCTCTTGGGATGAGTTCTGCACTTCCTTCCGTGAGCACCACATTCCCAAGGGTCTTATGGACCGCAAGCGTGAGGAGTTCTGCAACCTCACCCAAGGCAGAAGGACTGTTGACGAGTTTAGTCGTGAGTTCAACCGACTTGCTCGTTATGCTACTAAAGAAGTCTCCACCGACGCAAAGAAGCAAGAGAGGTTCCGTCGTGGACTCAATTCCGGACTCCGTCGTGAGCTCAACCTACATGACTTTGCCACATTCCAGGTCCTTGTCAACAAGGCCATCAAGGCAGAGGACATGAACACCCCCAATGACTTCCGCAAACACCCTAGGGACGATGGTTCATCCAGTTCCGCCTCCCAGAAGCGCAAGATCTGGATCCCCAACAGTATGTTCCGCCAGAACAACCCACCGAGGCCATCCTATGTGGCGCCTCGTCCATCAGCTCAGTTCCACCCCGCTCCACCGAACAACCCAGCTCCCTGCACTATCTTTGGAGCCTGCTACAAGTGTGGTCAGGCAGGCCACTACTCCCGCGAGTGTCCCCAGAACCAGCTCCAGAATCAGAATGCTCCACCCCGTGCCGGAGGCAACAACAATGGTCGTGGCAAGCCACCCCAGAAAGTCTACACCACCAAACCCGCTCCTCCCCCCACTCGTGGACGTGTGAATCAGATTGCCGCCGAAGAGACTGACGACACCACTGACGTCATTCTTGGTACGCTCCCAGTCAATTATGTTCCTACTTCCGTTCTTTTCGACCCAGGAGCATTGTCGGGACTCGGGGTTAGCGTATGCAAGTACAGTTAAGACATAGTCATATGGAGAGCCGAGAACCGCACCCACTTGTCTAAGCAGACAAGGCCAAGCAGTGAACATTCTCGGAAAGCATCGTACGTGAGGGGCATCCCATCCAGGCCGGATGATCAACTGTGATGGGTCCTCATCGTCCGCACACAAGTCTAATGATATGGGTGGTGAACTCCCATATTCAAAGACAAGTCGCCTCAACCATACTATCGACTATCTCAAAACTCTTACATAGACTTACTCCAGCCTGATCACTTAGTCGGGGTCTAGGGCGGGCTCGATCATACCACAAAGTGTGCACGAGACGGAGTCTCGAGCAATCGCATCGCGATGCCCCAAGCTGCGCACATCTAAGGGCCACTTGGTGTATGAAAGACCGCCAGCCAGAACACAACTAAGGTCTCGAAAACCCATACAAATACATGCATGTTATAACCATACACGCATCACACATGCCTTGTATGAACAGTAGGTACCATTGCAATTCTCTACAAAGTGTACATTTTATTCATAACTCTTATAGAGTACACACAGAGATCACAAACATGTGATCCAACATTACAACATAAAGCGGAAGCAAATTATGTCTGAGTACAGACAAGTTTAACAAATTGGCTTAAGAAGCCTTATTCAAACATAAAGCCCTCCACGAGGGAACCAGTCTGCTGACTGGGACTAGACTAGCTTAACTTCAGTCGTCCAGCTCGATGAAGAAGCCACCTTCGGGGTCAGTGGCGTCATCTAAAACATAGATTAAGCAAACGTGAGTACAAAGGCGTACTCAGCAAGACTTACATAGGAGGTATACTACTCATGCACATGTATCAAGGTAAAGGGAGGTGGGGTTTACTTGCAGAAATGCCATCTTTGACTTGGCTAATCCTGAACTACGAGTACCATACTTTGAGGTAAGAAGCGTACACGAGTCCACTACTTTCTCCAACCAATACACCACTATGGTGCCTTCCTCAACTTCCCCACGAGAAAGCACGCCATAGCACTCACACTTATCTTGGTGTATTTTAGAAGTATCCGGTTCAAGTTATCTAATAATCAAGCTAAGCTTTCCAAGTAGTCCATAACCGCGGACGCGGCTATTCGAATAGTTTTGATAACCTTGCAAGGGTGTACCGCTACACACACATGACCATCATTTACCGCCTTTGATCTCGACACCATTCAAGGGGTGCCAGCGAGGATGCTCACCACAACTGTTACCTCATAGCCTATCTAGTCCAAGAAAGCCGCCTACTTGGGTTGGCTACCACAATCGTGAACCCGGCCGGTTTACCGAAGTGGACCCAAGCGATGTGTGCGTGGTGCATAAGCCGGTCTCGGTTGAGCCGTTCTCTCACTTAGCATCCAGGCCACAAGCCTACCAGAACTCCGAACTACTACGACATCTGGACATCGAAAGGGATGAGTTAATAAGTTGAGAGGGGTCAGTGAGCCCAATGTGTGGTTGTACTCTTCATCTTGGATCACCACACAAGAACTCGGACTTAGGGCGGTGTTCAACGAGACAACCCACCGTGTACTCCTACACAGCCTCTCATCGTTCACCTTGTATTAGGGTCGATTCACCAACACTTTTCTACCATCATCCACATGATCATTACCATCCCGACTCACATCACAGTAACAACATGGTATCATACTAAGCATGCAATAAGCGATAACATTTGCAGGGGCCACATGATATCAAACAACTCCTACAGTTGCTAGGATTGTGGTTTGCTTACTACTGTGACAAAATGATAGGTCATGCAAAGGAATGGGTTCATCTATGCGGTAGAAACGAAGCATGGTGATCATCCTAAACAATGCATAAGCGATACATGAGAGGGAAGTGGGATTTTATCGACATGACCAAAGGGGTTTTGCTTGCCTTGCTGACGAGGTTCGGGTTCTGGATCTTCAGCGAAGGGGTGACCTCTTGCTCCGGTTCCACCTCTACTCGGCAAACAAAGCACGAAGTAGCAATCAATATGAATGCAATGCTCAAGCACATGATGGAATGTTAAAGCTTGAAGTATAATTTTGATGTGTGAGGCAATTCCATTCAAGTGGAATATATTGCATTTAAAATGCAAATTCAAACTCCACATTTGAATTCAACATTATCCAAGTAATATGTGATCTGGTTTGATCATTTTTAATTATCTTCAAATGTGTATGATATGCCTCTGAGGTGTAAGTGAAATGTAGCATGTTGCCACGGTTCAAGTTGCCAAAATATTTGAATTAAATTTGATTTAATTCCATTTAAATCAAATAGCAAATGCTACTGATGACATTTTAAATTCAACTCAAACAGAGTTTAAAGTTGCATATTTGGAAAGATAATTTTCTCCTGATCATTTTTCATATATTATTTGTCCAATTTGGAGTTAATATGAATTTTCTATGAATTTCCAAAGTTTGGGGTATTTTCTGGAATTTCTGGAATTCTTTTAAAATAGAAAAACCTTTATTGCGCCAGCACTGCGTCAGCATGACGTCAGGGGGTTTTGACCCCGGTCAAACTGACCAGTGCGCCAGGGCTGTCAGCCTCTCATCTAATTTCCCTGTTAGATTAAGATTAATCTAACAGAGAGGATTAGAGGGGGCTGGGCCCACCTGTAAGTGACCCAGGGGGGTTGGTTTAGTGGTTAACCACCCCGGCCACGTCAGGCTTGCCGGCGGCTAGTCGCCGGCGACCAACCGACGCGGCGGCGTTGCGCAAGACGGCGGCACAGGCCACCATTTGGCAAGCCAAGGCCACCAAAATGGAGCCCATGCACGCGCAGTTCATCCCGCACACACGGGGAGGCTCGGGAGTCGCCGGAAGCTCGTCGACGACGTGCTCGGGCGGCGGCTGTGGCACGGGTCCGGGGTGGAAGTCGCTGCGGTGCACCAACAGAAGCAGACATGGTCGCAATCGAAGCTTTGGAGCACTGCGAAGACGTCAGACAAGGAGGCGGGCTCGATTGTGCAACAGGGGGTCGTCTCCATGGATCTCGGCGGCGAGGAGCTCCGGCCTTAATGGCAAAACACGGTACGGGACAAGAGGGTGGCCGTGTAGTAGATGGGGTGAAGCAGAAGCTCACCACGGTTGCAGTGGAGGCGGTGGTGTGATCGGAGGAGCTCTATGGCCGGAGTAATCGACGACGGCGGCTTGCGGGTCCGGCGAGCTCTCGGTGAAGCGTGCGTCGTCCTCGGGCTCGATTAGGACGCCATCTTCTCCAGATTGGGGTAAACGGAGACGCTGCGCACGATGGACAGGTTCTCCTTGCCTATCTCCGGCGTTGGCTACGGGTTCTTGCGTCGACGAACGGCGGCTGCTCTCGGGGGAAAAGGGGAAAGCGAGGAGGAGGCGCGAGACGAAGCGGCGATGGGGGAAAGTGAGAGAGGGAGCCGAGGGCGTCTCCGTGGCGCACTTTGGAAGCTTGGGGCGGCCTGGAAGGTCCTGGGCGTCGAGGTGGCGTCCACGGCGTCGACGCCGCGCCACCGAGCTGCTTGGCAGCGCGGGGTGGAAGACGACACGGGAGTTCCCCTGGTGGGCTGGGCCGGCTGGAGAGGTGGGCCTCGCCCCTGGCGGGAGCTAAGTTTTTCCTTTTTCCTCTGTTTAATCTTTCCTTTCTTTTTCTGTAATTTGTTTTGGCTCTGATAAAAATACCAAACCATTTTATTAAATGCTGAAAAATTTTACATGGCCTCATAATAATATGGACAAGCCACTCATAAACTTTAGACATTTTTAAAATTGAAATGATTTGAATTTTAAATCAAATAGGGGGATTTCTTTAACTCCAAGGTACTTTTTGAATATTTGAAAAATCTATGAGCATGGGGTGGGTCCCACATCACTTGATATGTGATCATACTCATTTATAAGACTTTTCAAAACTCTAACATGAATTTTTGGAAAAGATTTTTATCTGGCCTTTTGAATTAATTCATCTGGGGGGTGTTCCTTCTCCCATTTTGATTTTGAATTTGATTTCCAAGATTTCTTTTTGAAATTTTGACATGATGCAAAGGCACTAGCTAACCCTAGCACATACCTAACCGAGGGATCTGACAACTCGCCCCCACTCAAAAGAATCTCGTCCCGAGATTCAGAAGTCTGCGGGAGGAAGGAGGGGTACTCGGTAAGGAGACGGTCTTCTCTTTTCCACGTGGCTTCTCTTTCAGAGTGGTGTGACCATTGCACTTTCAGAAACCTAATCTTCTGACGACGAGTGACACGCTCTGCGGAAACAAGAATACGAACGGGGTATTCTCGATAAGAAAGGTCATCTTGGAGATCAAGCGTTTCATGGTCGACTTCGCGGATGGGGTCCTTGAAGCAACGCCTGAGTTGGGACACATGGAATACATCGTGTACTCGGGAAAGGTGCGGGGGTAGTTCAAGTTGGTAGGCAACTTCTCCACGTTTAGCAATAATGCGTAAAGGTCCGATGTAACGTGGGGCCAATTTGCCTTTGATACCGAAACGTTGGGTTCCCTTCAGAGGAGTAACCCGAAGGTAAGCCTTCTCATCCAGATTGTAGCTTTCTTGCCTATGATGAAGATCATAGTAGCTTTTCTGACGAGACTGGGCTGCTTTCAATTGATCACGAACAATGCGAACTTGCTCTTCTGCTTCCTTGATCATGTCCGGTCCAAAGAATTGTCTTTCACCGGTTTCAGACCAGTTTAGTGGTGTTCGACATCGTCGTCCATAAAGGAGTTCAAAAGGAGCCATGTTCAGACTAGATTGAAAACTATTGTTATAAGCAAATTCGGCAAATGGAAGAGAATTCTCCCAATTCTTCCCGAATGAGATAACACAAGCTCTGAGCATGTCTTCAAGAATTTGGTTAACCCTTTCGACTTGACCGCTAGACTGAGGATGGAAAGCTGTACTAAAGGAGAGATGAGTTCCCATAGCACGTTGGAAGCTTCCCCAAAATCTAGAGGTGAAAAGGCTACCGCGATCAGAATTGATTTCCAAAGGAACACCATGAAGGGATACAATTCTGGAGATGTACAAGTCTGCTAACTGACTAGCAGTTATAGACTCGCGAACCGGAAGGAAGTGAGCAACTTTGGAAAGCCTATCTATGACAACGAAGATGGCATTGTTTCCTTTCTGGGTTCTTGGAAAGCCGGTGATGAAGTCCATACCGACTTTGTCCCATTTCCACTCAGGAATGGACAAGGGTTGAAGTGTACCTGCAGGTCTTTGATGTTCTGCCTTAATGCGACGACAAACATCACATTCGGCAACAAATTGAGCAATGTATCTCTTCATCCTAGTCCACCAAAATCTCTGGCGTAGATCTCGGTACATTTTCGTGCTACCGGGATGAATTGAGAGGGGTGTGTCATGGGATTCCTTGAGGATGAGTTGCCTTAGTTCCCTATTCTTAGGTAGTACTAAACGATTTTCAAAGAATACCGTTCCTTTGCTATCTGTGGAGAAACATTTAGCAACTCCGCCAGCAATGTTCTCCTTGATCCGGCGAACACCTCGTGCACGCCTTTGGGCAACTATGATTTGATCCTCAAGAGTTGGTTTCGCCACCAAGGTAGAAAGATAGCCATGAGGAACAATTTCAAGATTGAGCTTGCGAAAGTCCTCATGAAGAAGTGGTTGATACTGCTGCAACATGAGGTTGTTACAGTACGACTTACGACTTAGTGCATCAGCCATGACATTGGCTTTGCCTGGGGTGTAAGAAATTCCTACGTCGTAATCTTTTATCAACTCAATCCAGCGTCTTTGCCTGAGATTAAGATCTGGCTGGGTGAAAATATATTTGAGGCTTTGGTGGTCGGAATAAATCTCACAACGATTACCAAGGAGGTAATGTCGCCAAGTTGTTAGTGCATGAACTACGGCAGCGAGTTCAAGGTCATGGGTAGGATAGTTCTCTTCATGTGGCCGCAACTGGCGTGAAGCATAAGCTACCACATGTCGATCTTGCAGAAGTATGCATCCTAACCCTTGCCGTGATGCGTCACAATAGATCTCGAAATCCCTTTTTGTGTCTGGAGGTGCAAGTACGGGTGCGGAAGTCAATCTTCTTTTTAGCTCTTGAAAGCTTTCCTCGCACTTGGGAGTCCATTGGAATTTCTTATCTTTCTTGAGGAGTTCAGTTAGAGGCTTTGCAACTTTAGAAAAGTTCTCGACGAAGCGACGACAATAGCTGGCTAGGCCAAGAAAACTCCTAACTTGCTTAACCGATTCAGGTGGAGTCCAGTCAAGGACGGCCTGAACTCTCTCGGGATTCACAGCAATGCCTTTTGCAGAAATCACGTGGCCTAAGTAGGTCACTTCTGGTAGCCAGAATTCACACTTGGAGAATTTAGCGTACAGGCGATGCTCTCTAAGCTTCATCAATACCAGCCTTAAGTGTTCGTCATGATCTTCTTCGTTCTTCGAGTAGATGAGAATATCATCAAGATAAACCACAACAAATTTATCTAGGTACTCCATGAAGATCGAATTCATCAAGCGTGAGAATGTGGCGGGGGCATTGGTTAAACCAAAGGACATGACGGTGTACTCGTAAAGACCATAACGAGTAGTAAAAGCCGTTTTGGGAATGTCCTCGTTTCGGATTCTGATCTGATGATAACCTAATCTTAAATCCATCTTGGAGAAGACGGAGGATCCTGCAAGTTGATCATAAAGATCATTGATCCTGGTCAGTGGGTATTTGTTCTTTATCGTCGCTAAATTTAGCGGGCGATAGTCTACGCACATCCTTTCTGTTCCATCTTTCTTCTTTACGAACAAAACGGGGCAACCCCATGGCGATGAGCTAGGGCGGATGAAGCCTTTTGCCAATGAAGCATCAAGTTGGGTTTTTAGCTCAGCTAACTCGTGTGGGGCCATTTTATAAGGGCGTTTGGAAATTGGTGCGGTTCCTGGAACAAGATCCACTATAAATTCTACACATCTGTCGGGTGGCATGCCCGGCAGCTCTTCAGGAAAGACATTCGGGAAGTCACGAACCACCGGAATATCTTCAAGTTCGGGAAGGGGGAGTACATTCAAAGAATGCACTTGGGTTCTTGTTCTGGGTGAGGTATAGCTGACGGTTTTGCCTGAAAGGTGGGTGAGTTTCACGGATTTGCCTTTGCAATCCAGATAGGCATTTTGTCTTGATAGCCAATCCATGCCAAGGATAACATCAATGTCTGAAGACTTGAGGGCTATGAGTGAAGCAAGGAATACTAAACCCTCAATTGCAATTTGATTACCATGGCTCACTCTATTAGTTTGCCATCTTGACCCTGGAGTTTGAATAACCATCGGGGTGGACAATTCAACAAAGGGTAACTCATGACGAAGTGCATAACTTTCCGACATGAATGAATGAGATTCTCCTGGGTCGAAAAGAACGGAAGTAGGAACAAAATTGACTGGGAGCGTACCAAGAATGACGTCAGTGGTGTCGTCAGTCTCTTCAGCGGCAACCTGGTTCAGACGTCCACGAGTGGCGGGAGGAGCGGGTTTGGCGGTGTAGACCTTCTGGGGTGGCTTGCCACGACCATTGTTGTTGTTGTTGTTGCCTCCGGCATGTGGTGGAGCATTTTGGTTCTGGACCTGGTTCTGGGGGCACTCGCGAGAGTAGTGGCCTGCCTGACCACACTTGTAGCAAGCTCCGAAAACAGTGCGTGGAGCTGGGTGGTTTGGTGGAGCTGGGTGGAACTGGGTGGGTGGACGAGGCGCCACATAGGATGGCCTCGGGGGGTTGTTCTGGCGGAACATGCTATTGGGGATCCAAATCTTGCGCTTCTGGGAGCCAGAACTGGATGAACTGTCATCTCTAGGATGTTTGCGGAATTCGTTGTGGGTGTTCATGTCCTCTGCCTTGATGGCCTTGTTGACAAGGACCTGGAATGTGGCAAAGTCATGAAGGTTGAGCTCGCGACGGAGTCCACTGTTGAGGCCACGACGGAACCTCTCTTGTTTCTTGGAGTCGGTGGAGACTTCTTCGGTGGCATAACGAGCAAGTCGGTTGAACTCACAACTAAACTCGTCCACGGTCCTTCTGCCTTGAGTGAGGTTACAGAACTCCTCACGCTTGCAGTCCATGAGACCCTTGGGAATGTGGTGCTCGCAGAAGGACGTGCAGAACTCCTCCCAAGATGCAGGTGGTCCAACGGGGCGCATATTTAGAAAATTCTCCCACCAAGAGCTTGCTGCACCTTCAAGGTGATAGGTGGCATAATTGACCTTGTCGCCATCTGCAACATGGCCTGCTTGGAGCTTCCTCTCGATGCTGCGGAGCCAATCATCGGCGTCAAGGGGCTCGGTGGAGTAACTGAAAACCGGGGGATGAAGCCGGATGAAGTCGTACAGAGACACCAGCTCATTGCGCTGCTGAGTGGTGTTGCGTGCGATGACTTCCAGCAGGTGATGAGAGTCACGGCGGTTCCTCTCGACCTCCATCAGAACTTGGGCCATCGTGGGTGGGGGTGGAAGGTTGCCTTCCTCCTGGTCGTTTCCACGACCTTGGTTACGACCAATCTGGCCACGTCTACCTTGAGACATCCTGAAGGTGAAAAATCCAAAGTCAAACAGAGTTGATTTCAAGAGTCTAATCAAGGTATTGAAGTACTGGAAGGATTACAGAGCAAAGGAAGTAATCATCTTGACAACATGGTGATAAAAGCATACAAGCCATATATTCACAAGCTGTCATACAAACCATACATCGTTTTAGTACAAGCACTAAGCTAATACAAACGTGATGAAGATGATACATCCTTCAGAGGCACTCTGACTCCCTATACATTATTTATCTAAGCCTCTGGAACTTAGACACCTTGATTACAATATACTAGGATACTACTACATCCTCACTAAGTAAGACCACAGGCGGTCTCACTCATCTCCATCTCCATAGTAGTCCTCATAAAAGTTGCCCGCATATCCCGGTAGCTGGAGGTGACCATCGGAAAACACGGAGGCTTGTGGACCCTGATATCCATTTGGGCAAGGATGGGGCCTAGGTCCAGTGTAGGGTGGAAGCAAAGGACCACGGGGTGGAAAAATGCCTCCAATCTCGGGCCAAGCAACTCGAGAAGGCATCTGGGTCCTCACTGGATAGATCGCATCGTACTCCACTGATCCCACGCTCACAAAGGGTGCCAAGAGCGTCAGTGCCCGGTACAGACGAACTCGGGTGGCGTGGAGCTCAAAACGGAGAGCGCGTGCATCACGATCTCTGTCACTAGCAAACCTAGCAGTCACCTGGAGTGTTGGATCCTCTGCAGAGTGATCTGAGTAGAGTCCGGTGTAATATCCCTCTTCTCCTGGAAGTGCAGCTGGGATATAGCGGAAAGAAGTCTCTCTCAGCATGGTGTGCTCCTCTCTCAGCAGTGTAATACATGAATATGCAGCATCCTGCACAGCCATGTTCTCGGTAACGCCGATGCCATGTCCAAAGTGGATAGGCTGGGTGACTCCAACGTGGTGCGGGTAGATCCGGATGATGCAGTGGAACTGCGTCTGGTTGAAGTCGTGGAACTGCTCCTCGATGGTGTACTCAGGGTACCATCGATATCCCACATAGGACATCATCTCGATCAACGTGGCGGGGTGGCCACGCACACCGAGGCACCTGGTCAAACGATCAATCTGCCGAGGGGGAATATCTGCCATCTGAAACAGAAAGGAGTTTGCAAATGCATCAGATTATGAGATAAACCTGGAATGACTCGGACAGCATAACGGCTGTAATTGTAAGAAATGACAATTTCTTTCAATCATGAAAACAGCACTTACATAATACGATGTAAGAAATCAGCATTATAACAATGCTAGGAAAACCTGACACAACTTTCCTACGGCTATAAGGAAGCAATCAACGAGATGTGCTAAACAGACAGAGGAGAGCCTAGTCCTATCTTCCCGTAGAACAAGATGAGGGTGACTCAGAACTCAGAACGAAGGGGGTAAGGAGAAAAAAGAAGCCTTACGTTGTTCCCTTATATACCCAGAGTAACTATATAACTATAGAAAGCTAGACTCAACTTCGGCCAAGGCTACTAGTCCTACAGTCAGTCCTGCTCTGATACCAAGTCTGTCGGGACCCGGGGTTAGCGTATGCAAGTACAGTTAAGACATAGTCATATGGAGAGCCGAGAACCGCACCCACTTGTCTAAGCAGACAAGGCCAAGCACTGAACATTCTCGGAAAGCATCGTACGTGAGGGGCATCCCATCCAGGCCGGATGATCAACTGTGATGGGTCCTCATCGTCCGCACACAAGTCTAATGATATGGGTGGTGAACTCCCATATTCAAAGACAAGTCGCCTCAACCATACTATCGACTATCTCAAAACTCTTACATAGACTTACTCCAGCCCGATCACTTAGTCGGGGTCTAGGGCGGGCTCAATCATACCACAAAGTGTGCACGAGACGGAGTCTCGAGCAATCGCATCGCGATGCCCCAAGCTGCGCACATCTAAGGGCCACTTGGTGTATGAAAGACCGCCAGCCAGAACACAACTAAGGTCTCGAAAACCCATACAAAGACATGCATGTTATAACCATACACGCGGCACACATGCCTTGTATGAACAGTAGGTACCATTGCAATTCTCTACAAAGTGTACATTTTACTCATAACTCTTATAGAGTACACACAGAGATCACAAACATGTGATCCAACATTACAACATAAAGCGGAAGCAAATTATGTCTGAGTACAGACAAGTTTAACAAATTGGCTTAAGAAGCCTTATTCAAACATAAAGCCCTCCACGAGGGAACCAGTCTGCTGACTGGGACTAGACTAGCTTAACTTCAGTCGCCCAGCTCGATGAAGAAGCCACCTTCGGGGTCAGTGGCGTCATCTAAAACATAGATTAAGCAAACGTGAGTACAAAGGCGTACTCAGCAAGACTTACATAGGAGCTATACTACTCATGCACATGTATCAAGGTAAAGGGAGGTGGGGTTTACTTGCAGAAATGCCATCTTTGACTTGGCTAATCCTGAACTACGAGTACCAGACTTTGAGGTAAGAAGCGTACATGAGTCCACTACTTTCTCCAACCAATACACCACTATGGTGCCTTCCTCGACTTCCCCACGAGAAAGCACGCCATAGCACTCACACTTATCTTGGTGTATTTTAGAAGTATCCGGTTCAAGTTATCTAATAATCAAGCTAAGCTTTCCAAGTAGTCCATAACCGCGGACGCGGCTATTCGAATAGTTTTGATAACCTTGCAAGGGTGTACCGCTACACACACATGACCATCATTTACCGCCTTTGATCTCGACACCATTCAAGGGGTGCCAGCGAGGATGCTCACCACAACTGTTACCTCATAGCCTATCTAGTCCAAGAAAGCCGCCTACTTGGGTTGGCTACCACAATCGTGAACCCGGCCGGTTTACCGAAGTGGACCCAAGCGATGTGTGCGTGGTGCATAAGCCGGTCTCGGTTGAGCCGTTCTCTCACTTAGCATCCAGGCCACAAGCCTACCAGAACTCCGAACTACTGCGACATCTGGACATCGAAAGGGATGGGTTAATAAGTTGAGAGGGGTCAGTGAGCCCAATGTGTGGTTGTACTCTTCATCTTGGATCACCACACAAGAACTCGGACTTAGGGCGGTGTTCAACGAGACAACCCACCGTGTACTCCTACACAGCCTCTCATCGTTCACCTTGTATTAGGGTCGATTCACCAACACTTTTCTACCATCATCCACATGATCATTACCATCCCGACTCACATCACAGTAACAACATGGTATCATACTAAGCATGCAATAAGCGATAACATTTGCAGGGGCCACATGATATCAAACAACTCCTACAGTTGCTAGGATTGTGGTTTGCTTACTACTGTGACAAAATGATAGGTCATGCAAAGGAATGGGTTCATCTATGCGGTAGAAACGAAGCATGGTGATCATCCTAAACAATGCATAAGCGATACATGAGAGGGAAGTGGGATTTTATCGACATGACCAAAGGGGTTTTGCTTGCCTTGCTGACGAGGTTCGGGTCCTGGATCTTCAGCGAAGGGGTGACCTCTTGCTCCGGTTCCACCTCTACTCGGCAAACAAAGCACGAAGTAGCAATCAATATGAATGCAATGCTCAAGCACATGATGGAATGTTAAAGCTTGAAGTATAATTTTGATGTGTGAGGCAATTCCATTTAAGTGGAATATATTGCATTTAAAATGCAAATTCAAACTCCACATTTGAATTCAACATTATCCAAGTAATATGTGATATGGCTTGATCATTTTGAATTATCTTCAAATGTGTATGATATGCCTCTGAGGTGTAAGTGAAATGTAGCATGTTGCCATGGTTCAAGTTGCCAAAATATTTGAATTAAATTTGATTTAATCCCATTTAAATCAAATAGCAAATGCTACTGATCACATTTTAAATTCAACTCAAACAGAGTTTAAAGTTGCATATTTGGAAAGATAATTTTCTCCTGATCATTTTTCATATATTATTTGTCCAATTTGGAGTTAATATGAATTTTCTATGAATTTCCAAAGTTTGGGGCATTTTCTGGAATTTCTGGAATTCTTTTAAAATAGAAAAACCTTTATTGCGCCAGCACTGCGTCAGCATGACGTCAGGGGGTTTTGACCCCGGTCAAACTGACCAGTGGGCCAGGGCTGTCAGCCTCTCATCTAATTTCCCTGTTAGATTAATCTAACAGAGAGGATTAGAGGGGGCTGGGCCCACCTGTAAGTGACCCAGGGGGGTTGGTTTAGTGGTTAACCACCCCGGCCACGTCAGGCTTGCCGGCGGCTAGTCGCCGGCGACCAACCGACGCGGCGGCGTTGCGCAAGACGGCGGCACAGGCCACCATTTGGCAAGCCAAGGCCACCAAAATGGAGCCCATGCACGCGCAGTTTATCCCGCACACACGAGGAGGCTCGGGAGTCGCCGGAAGCTCGTCGACGACGTGCTCGGGCGGCGGCTGTGGCACGGGTCCAGGGTGGAAGTCGCTGCGGTGCACCAACAGAAGCAGACATGGTCGCAATCGAAGCTTTGGAGCACTGCGAAGACGTCAGACAAGGAGGCGGGCTCGATTGCGCAACAGGGGGTCGTCTCCATGGATCTCGGCGGCGAGGAGCTCCGGCCTTAATGGCAAAACACGATACGGGACAAGAGGGTGGCCGTGTAGTAGATGGGGTGAAGCAGAAGCTCACAACGGTTGCAGTGGAGGCGGTGGTGTGGTCGGAGGAGCTCTGTAGCCGGAGTAATCGACGACGGCGGCTTGCGGGTCCGGCGAGCTCTCGGTGAAGCGTGCGTCGTCCTCGGGCTCGATTAGGACGCCATCTTCTCCAGATCGGGGTAACTGGCGATGCTGCGCACGATGGACAGGTTCTCCTCGCCTATCTCCGGTGTTGGCTATGGGTTCTTGCGTCGACGAACGGCGGCTGCTCTTGGGGGAAAAGGGGAAAGCGAGGAGGAGGCGCGAGACGAAGCGGCGATGGGGGAAAGTGAGAGAGGGAGCTGAGGGCGTCTCCGTGGCGCACTTTGGAGGCTTGGGGCGGCCTGGAAGGTCCTGGGCGTCGAGGTGGCGTCCACGGCGTCGACGCCGCGCCACCGAGCTGCTTGGCAGCGCGGGGTGGAAGACGACAGGGGAGTTCCCCTGGTGGGTTGGGCCGGCTGGAGAGTGGGCCTCACCCATGGCGGGAGGTAAGTTTTTCCTTTTTCCTCTGTTTAATCTTTCCTTTATTTTTCTGTAATTTGTTTTGGCTCTGATAAAAATACCAAACCATTTTATTAAATGCTGAAAACTTTTACATGGCCTCATAATAATATGGACAAGCCACTCATAAACTTTCAACATTTTTAAAATTCAAATGATTTGAATTTTAAATCAAATAGGGGGATTTCTTTAATTCCAAGGTACTGTTTGAATATTTGAAAAATCTATGAGCATGGGGTGGGTCCCACATCACTTGATATGTGATCATACTCATTTATAAGACTTTTCAAAACTCTAACATGAATTTTTGGAAAAGATTTTTATCTGGCCTTTTGAATTAATTCATCTGGGGGGTGTTCCTTCTCCCATTTTGATTTTGAATTTGATTTCCAAGATTTCTTTTTGAAATTTTGACATGATGCAAAGGCACTAGCTAACCCTAGCACATACCTAATAGAGGGATCTGACAAGCATCTCATTCATTCATGTCGTAAAGTTATGCACTTCGTCATGAGTTATCCTTTGTTGAATTGTCCACCCCCATGATTATTGAAACTCCAGGGTCAAGATAGCAAACTAATAGAGTAAGCCATGGTAATCAAATTGCAATTGAGGGTTTAGTATTCCTTGCTTCACTCATAGCCCTCAAGTCTTTAGACATTGATGTCATCCTTGGCATGGATTGGCTATAGGGATGGCAATGGGTCGGGTTTGGTGCGGGTGGAGCTGGTCCAAATCCAACCCATGACCCATCTTCCTGCCCTCTGCCCATCCACCAATGTATCCATGGACAAAACTTGTGCCCATGCCCAAATCCATTGGATATCCATATACCCATGGAGCTCCATGGGCATAGAAAAATCTACATGAAGCCTTCCCAAAGATCAAATTAACTCATCAATCATGATCATTCATTCACAAATGACAACATAAGCTACAAGCATAACTAGGCAGCAAGTACACTATTCAAACATCATAAACGAAGTAGTAAAATAATCCCATAGTATAACACTTGTCTTAAAATCTTATTGCAAGTTGCAACATAACTGAAGTTGCAAAATCTTTATTACATCATAACCTATACTTCATAAATAAAGTACGTATCATATTTCAAAATTCAAATGCACTTCCAACAGTATGTGCACTAGTAATGAGAACCCAGCCGCATGTCCACATGAGCACACTTGGCTCCAAATTAGACTTCAGTAATGATGGACTCATTTTCATCCTGACATAAAAAGACAAAGTATTAAAATAAAAAATTTACTGCTCAATACACATGCATGAAGGATGAAAACGTGGCATCTAATCTAAGTCCAACCAGACATTCACAAGTATATATATATATTATTGAAAAATTACTGCACTGCGCACACATCACTTGTTATTTAAAAGTATAGAACAACCCCAACCAAACAAATTGCGATGAGGACAAGGAGTTACCATCACTTCTTCTTGATCCTCAAGAACAGATTGAATTGCTTGGAGAGCAAAGTTAATATCACCTAGTGCAATAATGAAGAAGAAAAAATAATTTATGCATAACACAAAAAAACAGAATATAAATTGATAATTAACAAGATTACCTAACATGTACGCTCGTGACCAAGCTTGCATACACATAAGAGCTTCAGCTATGCTTGGTGTAAGCCGACTGCGATGTGCACTAAGTAACCTCCCACTAGTACTAAAGACCGACTCCGATGCCACAGATGTAACAGGGATGGGTAATATATCACGAGCAATCTTCTGCAAAGTTGGGTACTTGGCACCTCCAACTTTCCACCAATTAATAATGTCAAAATCTGTTGTTCTACGGACAAGGGGCTCGTCCAAGTACGTGTCCAATTCTGTGCGAACTTGAGAAGGAGCAATAGGTTGTGAAGACAAGTATTGCTGAAATACATCCAAAATTTCATCCACACCACCATTATGAACAGATGGGGCGCTTCCAACATTAGATGTTTCAACACACTCAGATACATCTTGATATTCCGTCAACAAATCTAACATCAACTTCTTTATTTTATGAACTTCTGTGGATGCATGTTCAATTCCATACAACGACCCAAATGAAGCCTTCAACATATGCATCTTATAATGTGGGTCGAGGATGGTGGCAATAGCCATAAGACCATGGACATCTGTCCACTACTTCTCAAACTTGTCTTTCATTTCCTTAGACATAGCTTTTATGACAGCATGCTTACTAGTTTCCCATTTAAGAATTGCCAACCGAATGCCACATATTTGAGGAAAGAAAAGACTAGCTGTAACATATGAAGTGCCCGACAACAGCTCCGTGACATCAAAGAACACTTTCAGCCTATCACAAACCTCCTTAGCAAAGACCCAGTCTTCTTCGGTTGGACAAGTAAAATTCTTTTCACGTATAGAAAGTCTTTCAAAAACATCTTTGTATTGCAATGCACCATTTAACATTAAGTAGGTAGAATTCCACCTAGTTTTACAATCAAGAGCCAATCTACATGCGTATTCATTATTCAAAAGGCGGGCCATCTTTTCAAACTTCTCATGTCTTTTAGGTGTGGCTGACCAAAATGCAACACTATCTCGTACCCTCTCAATACCTTTCTCCATGACATCCAATCCATCTTTTACAATTAGATTTAATATATGAGCAGCACAACGCATATGCAACAAAGATCCTTCCAACATAAGAGAAGAGGTGTCCAACTTATCTGGCAGAATTTCCATAGCCTTGTCATTTGATGTACAATTGTCCAAGGTCACCGTGGATATCTTCTTCTCAAGATGCCACTCAACAAGACATGCATGTAGTGCTTCACATATAACTTCAGCATTGTGTGGGCATGGAACATAAACAAACCTATGCAATAAACAATAAGGAAATACTTAGCTTCAGAGTAACAATAATCAATACATTTATTTCAGAATAACAATGATTTAGAGAGAGACATGGTCACATCATTAGGAAGTTCTTTAGGTTCCAAGAATCATCAATATAATGTGCAGTTACAGCCATATAGCCTCTTTTTTGATGGTCGGCCGTCCACAAATCTGTAGTAATGGCTACTCGGTTCTCGAACTTTGCGAAGTACTTCACCATGCTATTCTTTTGGACATCAAACATATTTATAATATCCTGCCTAATGGTATTTCTAGTCACCACCTTGAACATTGGTTGCAAAATACCACAAAATTTTCGGAATCCAGCATGATCAACAATAGACAGAGGGTACTCATGCACACATATCATCAATGCAAGTTCCTTTCTAGCAAGTTCTTGATCAAAAATATAGGTCTCCAAATTTACTTTCCCATCCCCACATTTTGACAACTTTAATTTGCTTTGTTGTGGACCCACTGGTGCATGCCGAGCTGGACAAATACTACGATGAGTCCTTAAGTGTGATGTACCAGAGTTTGATTGTGCAGCATATGACTTATGACAGCAGTTACATATTGCCTGGAATTTCCCATTGATTTTTTCTTTCTTAAAATCATCCCATACATCTGATGTACGCTTCCTTTTAGAACCGGTTAGTTTTGGCTGCTCGACTGCTGTACTGGTACCCTCTTGAGGAGTTGAACTTGCAACTACAGCAGCTCCAGCCACACTCGAGACATCCACTGTAGCGGGAACACTGTTTTCTGGAGCTGACAAAATAATGTGAAATGCCATGAAATTTCAGTTTAATCAAGTAGCAATGGGCATCGTTCCATGTTAGATATACAAAAATGATATTACACAGAGGTCTCGTACTTGATTGAGTTCACTGCTATTTAATTACCAACATTGATTCGAATAAATTGTAATAAAGTGATAGTTAGTAAATTGTTTCCAATTCTAGAAGAAATACTAATAATAAATCTAGTTCATGACAACATTTAATAAGAAAGTAAATTCTGCAAATGCAACAGAACACAGTTTCTGCTAGTTATATATAAAATCTTCGATAGATCACAAGCAAGGAGAACACTGAGTTGCAGAAACTGCAACAATAACCTTTTTCAGTGATGAGGTGCTGCCGTCGACGCCCTGCTGCTCGTCGGTGCGCGGAAAATCCTCATCTAGCGGTCGACCACACAAACTCCGCCGCAGGTTAATAACAGTTCCGCCCCTGCCATTCCCATGGTTTCCCTTGCCCCCTTCCATTGATGCTTGACTCCTGCTAGGAAGAAGACAACACACGCCCATGTCAGGAGGAGATTGGCTGCCGGTTGGGGAAGGGAGAGAGAGAGAAGAGAAGGAGTGGGACGGGGGTCAGGGTCACGCACCGTGGTTGGAGTAGCTGCTGCCACCGGTCGCCGATGTGGGGTGGACGACCAGGGAGAGGCGCGCGGCTTCCTAGGCTACAATGGTGGGGAGCAGAGCACCGCCGCACTGAGTAGGGGCGGCAAGGTCGAGGGCAGCCAGATTAGATTAGGATTAATAATTAGGTTAGTCCGTTGTGGGGGGATTGGGAAACATGGGCTGGGCTTTGTCTTCTCTGACCGCAAGTGGACTTGGGGCTAGGGGTTGGACGTTTACTTAGTCTAGTGTCACTGCCATATGGTCCCACCTGACAGATGGGTATCCATTGGATATCCGTGGAGCAGAAATTATAACCGTGCCCAACCCGGTTGTTAGTGGGTATCCATATCCACAAATCCATGGACAGAAATGCGCTCCATATCCTTGCCCAACCGGATCGGGTATCCATGGATAAAATTGCCATCCCTAATTGGCTATCAAGACAGAATGCCTACCTGGATTGCAGAGGCAAATCAGTGAAACTCACCCACCCTTCAGGCAAGACCGTCATCTATACCTCACCCAGGAAAAGAACCCAAGTGCATTCTTTGAATGTACTTCCCCTTCCCGAACTTGAAGATATTCCGGTGGTTCGTGACTTCCCGGATGTCTTCCCTGAAGAGCTGCCGGGCATGCCACCCGACAGATGTGTAGATTTTATAGTGGATCTTGTGCCAGGAACCGCACCAATTTCTAGACGCCCATACAAAATGGCCCCACGTGATTTAGCTGAGCTTAAAACCCAACTGGAAGCTTTGTTGGAAAAAGGCTTCATCCTCCCTAGCTCATCGCCATGGGGTTGCCCCGTTCTGTTCGTAACGAAGAAAGATGGAACAGAAAGGATGTGCGTAGACTATCGCCCGCTAAATTTAGCGACGATAAAGAACAAGTACCCATTGCCCAGGATCAATGATCTTTATGATCAACTTGCAGGATCCTCTGTCTTCTCCAAGATGGATTTGAGATTAGGTTATCATCAAATCAAAATCCGAAACGACGACATTCCCAAAACGGCTTTTACTACTCGTTATGGTCTTTACGAGTACACCGTCTTTTCCTTTGGTTTAACCAATGCCCCCGCCACTTTCTCACGCATGATGAATTCGATCTTCATGGAGTACTTAGATAAATTTGTTGTGGTTTATCTTGATGATATTCTCATCTACTCGAAGAACAAAGAAGAACATGCCGAACACCTAAGGCTGGTATTGATGAAACTTAGAGAGCATCGCCTGTATGCTAAATTCTCCAAATGTGAATTTTGGCTACCAGAAGTGACCTACTTAGGCCACGTGATTTCTGCAAAAAGGCATTGCTATGAATCCCGAGAGAGTTCAGGCCGTCCTTGACTGGACTCCACCTGAATCGGTTAAGCAAGTTAGGAGTTTTCTTGGCCTAGCCAGCTATTGCTGTCGCTTCGTCGAGAACTTTTCTAAAGTTGCAAAGCCTCTAACTGAACTCCTCAAGAAAGATAAGAAATTCCTATGGACTCCCAAGTGCGAGGAAAGCTTTCAAGAGCTAAAGAGAAGATTAACTTCTGCACCCGTACTTGCACCTCCAGACACCAAAAAGGATTTCGAGATCTATTGTGACGCATCACGGCAAGGGTTAGGATGCATACTTCTGCAAGATCAACATGTGGTAGCTTATGCTTCACGCCAGTTGCGGCCACATGAAGAGAACTATCCTACCCATGACCTTGAAATTGCTGTCGTAGTTCATGCCCTAACAACTTGGCGACATTACCTCCTTGGTAATCGTTGCGAGATCTATTCCGACCACCAAAGCCTCAAATACATTTTCACCCAGCCAGATCTTAATCTCAGGCAAAGACGCTGGATTGAGTTGATAAAAGATTACGACGTAGGAATTTCTTACACCCCAGGAAAAGCCAATGTCATGGGTGATGCACTAAGTCGTAAGTCGTATTGTAACAACCTCATGTTACAACAGTATCAACCACTTCTTCATGAGGAATTTCGCAAGCTCAATCTTGAGATTGTTCCTCATGGCTATCTTTCTACCTTGGTGGCGAAACCAACTCTTGAGGATCAAATCATAGTTGCCCAAAGGCGTGCACGAGGTGTTCGTCGGATCAAGGAGAACATTGCTAGCGGAGTTGCTAAATGTTTCTCCACAGATAGTAAAGGAACGGTATTCTTTGGAAATCGTTTAGTAGTACCTAAAAATAGGGAACTAAGGCAACTCATCCTCAAGGAAGCCCATGACACACCCCTCTCGATTCATCCCGGTAGCACAAAAATGTAACGAGATCTACGCCAGAGATTTTGGTGGACTAGGATGAAGAGAGACATTGCTCAATTTGTTGACGAATGTGATGTTTGTCGTCGCATTAAGGCAGAACATCAAAGACCTGCTGGTGCCCTTCAACCTTTGCCTATTCCAGAGTGGAAATGGGACAAAGTCGGTATGGACTTTATCACTGGCTTTCCAAAAACCCAGAAAGGAAACGATGCCATCTTCGTTGTCATAGATAGGCTTTCCAAAGTTGCTCACTTCCTTCTAGTTCGCGAGTCTATAACTGCTAGACAGTTAGCGGACTTGTACTTCTCTAGAATTGTATCCCTTCACGGTGTTCCTTTGGAGATCAATATTGATCGTGGTAGCCTTTTCACCTCTTGATTCTGGGGAAGCTTTAAGAATGCTATGGGAACTCATCTCTCCTTTAGTACAGCTTTCCATCCTCAGTCTAGCGGTCAAGTCGAAAGGGTTAACCAAATTCTTGAAGACATGCTCAGAGCTTGTGTTATCTCATTCGGAAGGAATTGGGAGAAGTCTCTTCCATTCGCCGAATTTGCTTATAACAATAGTTTTCAATCTAGTCTGAACATGGCTCCTTTTGAACTTCTTTATGGACGACGATGTCGAACACCTTTAAACTGGTCAGAAACCGGTGAAAGACAATTCTTTGGAACGGACATGATCAAGGAAGCAGAAGAGCAAGTTCGCATTGTTCGTGATCAATTGAAAGCAGCCCAGTCTCGTCAGAAAAGCTACTATGATCGTCATCATAGCCAAGAGAGATACAATCTGGATGAGAAGGCTTACCTCCGGGTTACTCCTCTGAAGGGAACCCAACGTTTCGGTATCAAAGGCAAGTTGGCCCCACGTTACATCGGACCTTTCCGCATTCTTGCTAAACGTGGAGAAGTTGCCTACCAACTTGAACTACCCCCGCACCTTTCCCGAGTACATGATGTATTCCATGTGTCCCAACTCAGGCGTTGCTTCAAGGACTCCATCCGCGATGTCGACCATGAAACGCTTGATCTCCAAGATGAACTTTCTTATCGAGAATACCCCGTTCGTATTCTTGATTCCGTAGAGAGTGTCACTCGTCGTCAGAAGATTAAGTTTCTGAAAGTGCAATGGTCACACCACTCTGAGAGAGAAGCTACGTGGGAAAGAGAAGATCGTCTCAGTGCCGAGTACCCCTCCTTCCTCCCGCAGACTTCTGAATCTCGGGACGAGATTTTGTTGAGTGGGGGCGAGTTGTCAGAACCCTCTGTTAGGTAATGTGCTAGGATCAAAGTCATCTTGCATCATGTTAAAAATTTCAAAAGAAATCATTGAAATCAAATTCAAAAGCAAAATGGGATAAGGAACCCCCCCCCCAGCTGAATTAATTCAAAAGGCCAGATAAAAATATTCTCCAAAAATTCATGTTAGATTTTTGAAAAGTCTTATAAATGAGTGTGATCACATATCAAGTGATGTGGGACCCATCCCATGCTCATGGGTTTTTCAAATATTCAAACAGTGCCTTGGAATTAATCAAAAAACCCTATTTGAGTTAAGATTCAAATTATTTGAATTTTAAAAAGTGCCAAACTTTATAACTGGCTAGTCTATATTATTATGAGGCCATATAAAAAGTTTCAGCATTTTAGAAAATGGCTAGGTATTTATCTTTGCTAGCCAAAACAAATGTCAGAAAAGAAAACAGAAAAGGAAAAGAAAAACCTTACCTGGCGCCCCAGGCGAAAGCAGCCCACCAGCCCAGCCGGCCCACCAGGGGCAGCAGGGTCTTCTTCCCCGTCCCGCACATCCAAGCTGCTCGGTGGAATGCCATCGAGCCAGCCGTGGACGCCACGTCGCCGCCGAGAGCCTTCCAGGCCTCCCCGTGCCTCCTTCCTTCGCCTGGAGACGCCCTGGAGCACGCCTCCTCCATTCCCCCCCCTCTAGAGCTTCTTCTCCTCCTCCCTCGCTGTTTTCGTCGCCGCCCGAGGACCGCCGTGGAGCACGCCGCCGAGTCCACGCAGCCACCGTCGTCCCCGAGCCGTGCCACCGTGTCCAGAAGAACCGCAGTAGACGTCTTCGCCGTTCCCCCCAGTCAACCGAGCCCGAGCGCCTCAGCAGACGACGCCAGCTTCATCTTCAAGCTCCGGTCGCCGGGAAACTCCATCGCCAATTACTCCGGCCACAGAGCTCCTCCGACCACACCACCGCCTCCACTGCAACCGTGGTGAGCTTCTGCTTCACCCCATCTATTCCATGGTTGCCCCCTTGGCCTGTACCGCCTTTTGCCATGGAAGCCGGGGCACCTCGCCGCCGGGATGTTCCTCGCCGCACAACCTTGAACCCCAGCACCCCACGGTCATGTCCTTCGCAAACCCCACGCACTGCTGCTTCGTTTGATCCCAGCCCCGCTTCAAATGGCGCCTTGTAACGATTTCCACCTCGCGGCCGTGCCCCTGTTGCCGCAAAGCTCATCGCCGGCGAGCGTACAAAGCACCCCCAGCCTCTCCAACCGGTCCCTTTCAACGCGCGTTGACAAGGGCTTCAATCTGGTGGTAGCAGCGCTCGTTTTGGACCACGGGAACGCCGTCCCCGCGGACGCCGCCGTCCCCTGTAGTCGCCGCCGGTTAACCGCCGGTGGCTGGTTTAGCTTGGGGCTAATCACCCCACTAATCCCCCCCTAACAGCCACTGACAGTGGGCCCAGGGCCCTTAATCCCCCCGATTAGTTTAAACTAACCGGGTTAATTAACCCAGTAACTGACACCCCGGCCCCACTGGTTAGACCCCCCCCCCCCCTGACGTCACCATTGCGCAAGCCTGACGCAGTAATTCGAATAAATTATTTATATAAATCCAGAAATTCCAGACAAAGACTGAAACTTTGGAAATTCATAGAAAATTCATATTAACTCCAAATTGGACAAATAATATATGAAAAATGATCAGGAGAAAATAAGCTATCCAAATATCCAACTTTCAACCATGTTTGAGTTGAATTTAAAATGTGATCAATAGCATTTTCTATTTGATTTAAATGGAATTAATTCAAATTCTTTTCAAACGCTTTTGCATTTTGAACCATGTCAACATATCACATTATACTTGAACTTCAGAGGCATATCATACACATTTCAAAATGGTTCAACTTGATCAAACAATGTCAATTGTAACTTGGCTAAATGAATTCGAATTGGAGTTTCAATTTGCAATTCAATTTGCAATATACTCCATTTAAATGGAATTGCTTCACACATCAAAGCATATACATCAAGTTTCAACCTTCAACAATGTGATTGTGCATTGTATTTACTTTGCTACCTTGTTTGTTGTTTGTCGAGTAGAGGTGGAACCGGAACAGGAGGCTTCCCCCTTCGTTGAAGACCCCGAACCCGAACCTCGTCAGCAAGGCAAGCAAACCCCCATTGATCATGTCGATAAAATCCCACTTCCCTCTCATGTCTCGCTTATGCATTGTATAGGATGATTACCATGTTACGTTTCTACCGCATAGATGAACCCATTCCTTTGCATGACCTATCATTTGTCACAATAGTAGGCAAACCACAATCCTAGAAAATGTAGGAGTTGATTTTTATCATGTGGCCCCTGCAATTGTTACTGCTTATTGCATGCTTAGAGTGATACCATGATGTTACTGTTATGTGAGTCGGGATGGTAGTGATCATGGTGATGTTGGTGGAAAGGTGTTGGTGAATCTACCCTAATACAAGGTGAACGATGAGAGGCTGTGTAGGAGTACACGGTGGGTTGTCTCGTTGAACACCGCCCTAAGTCCGAGTTCTTGTGTGGTGATCCAAGATGAAGAGTACAACCACACATTGGGCTCACTGACCCCTCTCAACTTATTAACTCATCCCTTTCGATGTCCAGATGTCGCAATAGTTCGGAGTTCTGGTAGGTCTGTGGCCTGGCTGCTAAGTGAGAGAACGGCTCACCCGAGACCGGCTTATGCACCACGCACACATCACTTGGGTCCACTTCGGTAAACCGGCCGGGTTCACGATAGTGGTAGCCAACCCAGGTAGGCGGCTTTCTCGGACTAGATAGGCTATGAGGTAACAGTTGTGGTGAGCATCCTCGCCGACACTTCTTGAACGGTGTCGAGTACAAAGGCGGTAACAGATGATCATGTGTGTGTAGCGGTACACCCCTGCAGGGTTAACAAAACTATTCGAATAGCCGCGTCCGCGGTTATGGACTGCTTGGAAAGCTTAGCTTGATTATTAGAAAACTTGAATTGGATACTTCTAAAACACACAAAGAAAAGCGTGAGTGCTATGGCGTGCTTTCTCGTGGGGAAGTCGAGGAAGGCATCATAGTGGTGTAATTGGTTGGAGAAAGTAGTGGAATCATGTACGCTTCTTACCTCAAGTCTGGTACTCGTAGTTCAGGACTAGCCAAGTCAAAGCTGGCACTTCTGCAAGTGAAACCCCACCTCCTTTTACCTTGATACATGTGCATGAGTAGTATATCTCCTATGTAAGTCTTGCTGAGTACGACTTTGTACTCACGTTTGATTAATCTATGTTTTAGATGAACCCACTGACCCCGAAGGTGGCTTCTTCATCGAGCTCGACGACTGAAGATCAAGCTAGTCTAGTCCCAGTCAGACGACTGGTTCCCTCGTGGAGGGCTTGTGTTTAAATAAGGCTTCTTAAGCCATTTGTTAAACTTGTCTGTACTCAGACATACTTTGCTTCCGCTTGTTGTTGTAATGTTGGATCACATGCTTGTGATCTTTGTGTGCACTCTGTTAGAGTTATCAATAAAATGTATACTTTGTAGAGAATTGCAATGATACTTGTTGTTCATACAAGGCATGTGTGCTGCGTGTATGTTTATAACATGCATGTCTTTGTATGGGTTTTCGAGACCTTAGTTGTGATCTGGCTGGCGGTCTTTCATACACCAAGTGGCCCTTATATGTGCGCAGCTTGGGGCATCGCGATGCGATTGCTCGAGACTCCGTCTCGTGCACACTTTGTGGTATGATTGAGCCCGCCCTAGACCCCGACTAAGTGATCAGGCTGGAGTAAGTCTATGTAAGAGTTATGAGATAGTCGATAGTATGGTTGAGGCGACTTGTCTGTGAATATGGGAGTCCATCACCCATATCATTAGACTTGTGTGCGGACAATGAGGACCCATCTCAGTTGATCATCCAGCCTGGATGGGATGCCCCTCACGTACGATGCTTTCCGAGAACGTTCTGTGCTTGGCCTTGTCTGCTTAGACAAGTGGGTTCGGTTCTCGGCTCTCCATATGACTATGTCGTAGCGGGACTTGCATACGCTAACCCCGGGTCCCGACACCATATGTGGCTGCCTCTGAGATCGGCATGGACCCGAGATTCCGCAACTTGTACCAGGTCCGCATATTCAATGAGTTGATGAAGACCAAGGTGAAGAATTTGTCTCCCCACAAGAAGATTAATATGGAGCACCTGCGGGATAATTCCCATATCTATCCCCGGGTGTATGATGCTCTTGGTAGGCTGGGGATTCTTCCCTTTTGTCAGTTCACGCACAAGTACAATGAGGATCTTGTCATGCAGTTCTTTGCCACAGTATATTTTGTGCAGGATGAGGCTCGTACTATGCGGTGGATGTCTGGCACGGCTGTGTGTTCGGCTCCTATCTCCAAGTTTTGCGAGATTCTTCCTTACCAGTTGTTTGCTGAGCCTCACCCCAACTTTGAGAGGGTGTCTGAGACAGGGAGAGACACGGATGAGATTGCATTTGCGTACAAGCAGGAGAAGTCTTTTGTGACTGGTTTCATCAAGGATCTGCAACCCACTTATGATACTCTTCGTCACATCCTTCGGTATACTCTTACACCAAAGGCGGGTGACTCTCACCATCTGCGTTCCTCTATGTTTGATATCTTTTTGATGGTGAAGGACCGCAGGAAAGTGGATGTTCTAGACATGATGTTATTTGAGATCCATGAGTGTGTCCGTCTGAGGAAGTCTTTGATCTATGCTCCATTCATTCAGGCATTGATTGAGTCTGTGTGCCTTGCCTGTTTCATTCCTACATCACAGTACCCAGTCAGTGTGCTCAAGAGAGATCTGAACTGGAAGCCACCTGCTCCTGCTCCCTATGACGCGCCCAAGGTGGGGCGCAACCCGAGGCCCGAGGACCTTGCTACCATCACTCCGGGCGCTTCCTCCTCTGCTAGGCTCCCTCATCGAAGGGCTCCTCCTATTGGTGATGATGCTCCTACTGCCTTCACGCGCCACGAGAAGAAGACCCTGTTCAAGACCATCAGCAACATGTTCAAGATGTGTCAGTCCATCCAGAAGAAGCAGCTCAGGGACAGAAACCGCGCCAAGGCGGAGCAGCGTGCCTCCAAGGCACGTATGGTCCAGCAGTCAGGCATTCCAGCTCAGCCCGGTCCTGAGGACCAGGGCAGTCATCTCACTGGCTAATCCTTTCCCATGGCCAACTGGCGCTTTGATGATGAGTATGATGCTTCGAGCCAGCCACCGGTCATCTAGTGACGATAGCACCGCCTTTTCCCTTTTTGGCGTCTTGATGCCAAAGGGGGAGAAGAGTTCTATTTAGGATTCGTCTGTCTGGTTAGGTTGCAAGCCATAGTGAGACCTTGTTCGTGTGTTTATGTTGGCTTGTGGTACTTTCAGTTTTTTTATTTCCCTTTACAGTACTTGTGTGGATGTGAGCCACTTTATCCTATTATGTGTGAGACTATGTGAGTTTCTTCTATCTATGTCATGATATTTCATATGCCTAGTTGCATGTTTTTTATATCATGCCATCGTCATTCATAGTCTTGCATGTTTGTTTAGCTCACATTCTCATTTTCCTCATGTGGTCTATACTTGTCTTATGTCTTATATCTTGAGATCACATGAGGTTCTTGTGCAATGATTATTTTAGTTCATATACTTCTCTCATATCATTGCACTTGACTATTTACATAGGGGGAGACCTTTGTTGTATGTGTATTGCATTCAAAAGCAAACACTATTATATGCATACATATAGGGGGGGACTTCTATGCTAAATAGTTGTTCATGGCATATTTAACTTCAGTATTTTATTGCCATGCTCTAACCATATTGTCATCAATTCAGTAAAAAGGGGGAGATTGAAAGTGCATTTACTCCTAAATGGTGTTTTGGTATTATGACAATGTGGTTAGTGGGACTAATGAAAAGTGTTAAAGATTTATCTCAGGTCATCTGTCTCAAGGAGGGTTATTTATTCTGGAGGATGATTGGCCCCGCTTTAAAAAGATAAAAGGCGTGGTGTTTCTCCCGTGACTCGAAGGATTATTTTCGGTTTGATTTGAGTCATAGGATCACCGCACTATTAAGAGGGGTCAACGAGATAGAGCATGTGTGGGAACACTTTTTCATTATCAAAATAAGCCCCCCACAAATCTCTCCGGAAGGTGTCCATATACGTGTGCAAGAAATAGGCCTCACAGTGGTGTGATCAGCAAGTTCCTGATCACCCCGTGTGCACGGGTTCTCTGAACCCCGTGCGCACGGGGTACCCCTCACCCCACTGAGTAGCCCGTGCGCACGGGGTCTCTGACCTCCGTGCACACGGGGTGGTCGACTGCTCTCTGAGTAGCCCGTGGGGACGGGGCTGACTTAGCCCGTGCGCACGGGGGTCCAACGGCTGGATTTCCCCTCCCCACCCTTGCTTGAGCCTCCTTCTTCCACCTCCTTGTGCACGGGGGCTCCACTATATAAGCCTCCTTCTTCCACCTCCAACCCTAACCTTTTCCCCTTGCTTGAGCCTCCATTTCAAGAAACTCCATTTTGCTCATTCCTCTCAAGTCCTCCACCCAAACTTGTTGATACTTTGGGATTTGAGAGAGCAAGGCCCGATCTACACTTCCACCAAACCGATTTGTGTTCCCCTCAAGGTTTCTTCACCGTTGACTTTGTTACTCTTGGAGCTTTGGCTCCTAGGCGGCTAGGTGTCCGTCCCGGAAGCTTCCTTGCTTGTGATGTGCTCCGGGAAGTTTGTAAAGGTGTGGTGGTCGCCTTCAAGACCAACCCCGAGTGATTCGAGGCTCATCCGTTGGGGATGACTCGAAAAGGAGAATACGGTGAGCTACGTTGTTGGTAGCGCTCTCAAGCTTGAGCACCGCTCCAACGGAGATTCGCACTCCCTCAAAAGAGTGTGAACTCTGGTCAACCAAATCTCCTCGTCTCTTCGTCAATTGTGGTTTATCCTTTTCCGCACTTTACTTGTACTAGCCTTATATGCTTGTTGGCTTGCTATTGTAATTGTTGCTTAGAATATTTGTTTTGACCTTGCTTGACACCTAGTGTTGTTTCATCTATTGCACATCTAGAGAATTATATTTATCCGCTTAACCCTAAAATTTGGTAATAAAGCTTAAATTTGTTAGTCACCTATTCACCCCCCCCCTCTAGTTGACCATATCGATCCTTTCGCTATGTGCATCATTTATTTAGTTGGTTACAAGATCCTTATGCATAGTAAGTGGGTTATAATTAAAATTGTTTCATATTTTATTCTTGATGCTCTCCTTTGCTTCAACTCTTATTCTCTTGTGAGAGCATCTTCTATAATCTTTGTGCCTAGCTTAAAGGCGTAAAAGAAAGCGCTTGTTGGGAGGCAACCCAAGATGTTTTTACTTATATTTTTAGTGGTCTTGATGATTTTTACTACTGTATAAACATCATTGTATCTTTATTTTCAAGCTTTGTGCCAAGTTATAGCCTCTTATGATAAGGGAAGCAAAAGTTGTGACATGTTGTCCAGAAAACAGATTATGTCTGCTTGACGGAAAAAATCGAAACAAATCACCAGTTCATCTTTTTGATCTGACTTTTTTACACATAATGCTCTATACAATTGTGAAACTTTCGTATGTTCTGAGTTTTTTTATTTGAGTTGCAGAAGTACCCCGAAAAAAATTCTCTACTACCTGCTATTCTGTTTTTCACAGATTCTGCCATGTTTTTCCTTTCCTTACTTTTGCAAACCTTAAGCATATTTTTCTTTGAAAAAACCTTTTGGAAATCTTGAAAAATAGTAGCTCTTCAAGAATATATTTATATCCAGTGGGGAAAAATATTTTATTAAGGGTACTAACCTCTCTAATCAGCTTATGATGAGATATGTATGAAGGGAGTTTTCAAGTATGTGAGGGAAGATGATGAAAGAAGATCCGGGAGTGTCAAACGCTGAAGCTTGGGGATGCCCCCATGAATCCCCAATAAATATTCAAGGAGACTGAAGCGTCTAAGCTTGGGGATGCCCCATGCATCCCCTTCTCCATCAACAATCATCAGTTCCTCCTTCGTCTCACTATATTTTTATCACTTCATGCGTTATGTGCTATGCTTGGAGCGTCTCACTCTTAGGTTTACTTTATAGTTTTCTTTAGCTTTGCTTGATGTTCATAACAAGTTAGACCCCAACTTACTTTGTGTGGGAGAGAAACACGCTTCACTCCAATCTAGAACACATCATAGGATTTTTCATGCTTATCTTTCTCTGTTGTATGTTCTTTATCTTTTCTTAGCTACTGCCATGTTTAGTTTGAGTTTTAGTTTGTCTTTAGCAAGAGCCTTGGCTTTTTTTTAGTTCGTTGCTGGAATTCTCTTTAGTTTTCATGTTTATCTTTTTAATAGAGTTGGTTGTTGCACTGAGTTGTGTCTTGTCTTGAAAGTAGGTAATTGAGATTGCTATTTAATTTTAGTAGTAACTTGCAATAGTTTTGAGGTATTGTTGTGAGTAATGTCTGAACTTTTGGTGTCAAGAGATCTAGCCTATTAGTGATAGGTGTCGTATTTTGGGAAATCCGTGTTTATTTTCAAAACCTACAAAACTAGTTGAGGACTCTTGCTACTAGATGGATCACTAATATTTTGAGGGATCGAATATTAGAGTACACTCACGTACCATGGGTCAAGGATGCACAAGGATAGCCAAACCCCCATACAGTACTTCTCGGGGTACTTGTCTCTTTGTGAACCTCCTCATTAGATTGAGAGTTACAGATAATAAGTGCATGAGTTCTGCAGACTAATGTAAGTATTGAAAGTTGACACTTCCACTTCCTCATATTTTCTAGCATCTTCTGTACCGTGCATTGCTTTCTTCTCACTCCGAGAGTTGGCGTCCACCTTCGTCGGTGCATCCAAACCCTTGGCATGATACGCTCTGTCATCATAAAGCTCCCTATATCTTTCCTCAAAACAGCCACCATACCTACCTATCAAGGCATTTCCATAGCCCGTCCGAGATATATTGCCATGCAACATCCACCTCTTCATGACTTGATCTTCATGTCATACATGTTCCTGCTACACTGGTAGAGGCATACATTGCATACATCATGATAGCTACATCTTTTTTATGTTTGAGTACCTTGTAAAGTGTGAAGATCTTCTATACCTTCTTGTAAATTAGAGTGTTGCCCTTAAGTGAGGAAAAAATTCCAAAGTGGACAAAATAAAATATCCCAAAGAGCACAAATGAGAGTTAAATAGAAAGAGCCATTGCGGCCACCAAAAAAATACAAAAAAATAGAAAAAAGAGAAAAGGAAAATAAAAAGAGAGAAAGGGGAAACATTACTATCCTTTTGAAAGATCCACACTAGTACTCCCTCTTATCCTTATACTCCATAGAGATGATCATTTATGCATATAGCTATGTGGGGACTTACACACTATAGAACTTGGCTTGCATATTCCAAGGATGAGCCACCTCAAACGAGCTCTAGGTCTTCATGAGCGAGCAAGTTGGATGCACCCCCACTAGTTCCATTGCAGAGCTTTTCTTAGATCATATGTGCATCCGTTGCATGGCAATCCCTACTCCTCACATCATATCTATCATTTGGCCTCTCTCGCCTATGATTGTCCTCATTGATGTGAGCCTTTCTCACCTTTTTGTCTTCCTCATCCACTATATCTCTCTCTTTGCCATCCTAAGTGTTAACTTTCGTGCTTACGCTCATCCATTGCATGAGTGCTCAAAATATCGAAAAGGAGTGGATCAAATTGACTTGTACCTGGCTAGTGGTCTGGGGACGAGTCAAGATAAGACTCCAAAGAAGACCAAGTGTGAAACTTTAGTAGATTGAGTTCTGAACAAAAATACTTTTTTCTCGTATTCCCTATCCCTCTTCTTGCACGCAAACACCATTTGGAGACATTCGAGTCACGGACAGCGATAACTCTTGCACATAATGTTCTTTTGTTGCTTGTGTCAATGCTAATATAGACTCTTGCATGTTATGACTTGAATTGAATCACATACCTTGATTGCTTTACTTTTCAAAGTTCTTATATGGTTGCTAGCATGTCACCACAGAAATTACGCTTGTTATCATTTACCTACTCGAGGACGAGCAGGAATTAAGCTTGGGGATGTTGATACGACCCAAACGTGTCTATAATTTCTGCTTGCTCCATGCATGTTTTGTGTGATATTGCTATGATCTAGATACACTTTCATACACTTTTGATCATATTTGGACTAACTTATTAACTCAGTGCACCACAGTGCCAGTTCCAGTTTTCTGTTGTTTTTCTATTTCACGTTTCCCCCATATTAAAAGTGCTCAAAAAATTCAGGAAATATCAGATAAAAAATCAGCGTGAAGGTACCTTCCGGAATCACCTGGGTGGGGCCAGAGGCCCACCACCTGGGACCCAGGCGGCCACCTGGCGCAGCCTAGGGTCTGGCCGCACCGAGGGGCGCCTAGACCCTTGGTGGCCCCCCTGGCTGCCCCCTTCGCTTATATATTCTCTGTGTCGTGAAACCTCCAAGGACAGAACCCTTTTCACGATCTAGCCTCTGTTCCGCCGCCTCCGTGCTTCCAAGATCGGGAGCGCCAGCAGACTTCTTCCCGGCACTGATGAGGACATGGCTACCATAGTTACACCCATAACCCCTGCTAAAATACCTACTGGACCAATTACTAGAGATCGTGCACACCAATTAAATTAGCGATTGCTAAGGCGCAACGTCGTTGCACGTTTGTAGTCGGATCGTCAAAGTCGACTCCTTCAAATCGTAGTTATCATCTCATCGAAAGATCGGGACACCCCGCCTCTATCAAGCACCCTGCCGGAGGGAGGATTGACCTCCGGGAGCTTCCCCTCCACCATGGACGCTTCCCGGATGTGCCGTGAGTAGTTTCCTTTGGACCATGAATCTGTGATCATTAGCTATGTGATGTTCTCCTCCCCTCTTTGTTCTTCATGGTTTAGTCCTCGTGAGTTTCCCTACATGATCGAGGCACATATGTAATTTTCTGCTGTTGCTATGCTGCGTTTGCTGGGATCTGATGGATTATGATATTATGTTCAGATTGTTATTGAGTAATATATTTGGTTCTTATCATTTATATTGTTGTTCTTAAGTAATTCTTGCATGTTCTCCGTTGTTGTTTATTGCTTTGGCCAAGTAGTGGGTAGTGACTCCAAGAGGGAACGTTATGCTCGATTGTGGGTTCATGCCTCCCGATGTAACACATGAGTGATAGAAACATGAGTCTAGGGGATGTGATGTTGCCACAAGGGGGAAATCAACGGTGCTTGTAACCGCGGTTGCAAGGATTGTTTACTTTACGCAAAGTGGTTTTTAATGCAGTTGTCTGTTGCTTTGGGTTTACATGTTGGGTGGGGCTCGCAACTTAATACCAGCGAGATATTCTGGATAGATATCTCAAGGTGCATGATTAGTAGTAGATGCAGTTGGATTTCGGTCTACTTATTTTGGCGTACCGCCCATGCTTTGAGCCTCGTCCTTTCTTTGTAGCATAGTTAGCATTGCGGTGCGTTTTTAATCCTGTCAATTGCCCAGCTGTAATTTGTTTACCTCGCATAGAAGTTTTATCTCCTTTTGGGAGAGAGAAATCACTAGTGAACATCACGGGACCCCGGTCCATATTCTCATCATTGTTTACACGCTCATTTATTTTCTGCTTTTACTTTCCAGTTGCTACCATTATCATTATTATTTGTTGCATTGATCTTTTGTAAATAGAAAGGTCGGAGAGATTGACAACCTCTCTGCACTCGTTGGGAGCAAAGTTATTTGTGTCGTGTGCAGGTCCAGGAGAAGCAAGTGGTTCTTTTCAGACGGCGCATTACTTGCCGAACCACCTACTTATCATTGCCAGAGTCCTACGAGAGACAAACCCTATCCTCTACATAGGGGAAATTTGCCGCTACACTACATCTCACCTTCCACTTGGGGTAACCAACGAGGAGAGATATCAGATGGCCACAACGATCTCTTCCAGCTTCACAACTGAAGCAAAAGGGAGCCCAAATAGATGCTATCACTCGAGCTCTTCAAGATTTCCTCTCGGAAGCATATAATGTTGCATAATGAGTTAAGTGTAGAAAAGTGGATCAATGTGGTTGTTAGAATCGAGTCAATCTTGTAGGGGGAGAATTCGACTCCCTCTGGAGTTGGATCAGACTAATCCATTTGTCGTCGAACTTGGAGGACTCCATCACATGGAACTTAACCGATAATGGGGAATACTCTCCGGCTCCGGCCTACATGGCACAATTCAATGACTCACTCTAAAAAATTCAAGGCCTCAAATATTTGGACTGCTTTTGAGCCTAAATGCACATTCATCGGCTTGTCCTCCACGACAGAATTGTCACATATGATTTTCTTGTTGTGCGAGGTTGGCCTCACGACTCTAGATGCTAGTTTTGCTTTGCAAGGATTGACCTTTCCATGTCGCCACGGAACCACGTGATCTCATAGACTTACAATGACTCATCGGTCTCCAATTTTCAGCCGGACTCAGGTGGTGTCTCGAATTGGTGGGACGATGTGATTGCTGGGAAGTCCAATGAGGTCCGCAGAAGACGCATAGGGGTGCTCATCTATACCCTCTGGAACATCTGAAAAAGGGGAATATGTGGGAAGGGATTTTTTGTAGCTCGAGCTACATGTAGCCTTTTATTTTGAAAAAATAGAAAATAATATTTAAAAGGTTCAGAAAAAATTGATTTTTTCCCGAGAAAATTTACATGAATTCTGCACGAACGTGTAAAATTTCGTTCAAAAATATTGTAATATGCAGTCTGCACAAAAATAATAAAATTTCCGTCCAAAAAGAAGAAGAAAAAGGCTCATTTAAAATCAAATATTTGTCAATTTATTTCCTGTGGCGCATTAAAGTATAATGGTATGAAAATTTTCACAAATGTCCTATATATCTGTATGTATATCCATAAAAAAAATTGAAGTTTTTTTAAACTGTTTATGTATTCTTTTTTAATTTTTCAAAAAAAATACGAGCCACATGTGGCTCCAGCTACATTAACTATTTCCAGATTGTGTGTACCTTTTCAACTGTTCGCTTAACTTATTAGGTGGTGGTAATGTTAGCTTTCGAGGAGATCAAGCAACATGATATGGTTTTCGCTCCGGCGTTGCCGACCGAGGGTGTCAACTGATTTGAACTCATTGTTCTAGGCTTTCAAGATTTCGCTTCGTTCCTTTAAAACATGCAGATCTTTGTACATTGGTTTCTACTGCACCTTTTCTTTTATAATTCCTTGAAAACATGTTTTTCTACCGTGCGATTTCGGCTATGCCTCTGCTCCTCTATCAAAAAAATAAAAATAAAAATCAAAGTTCAGCGGGTTCCCACAATCCCTACCACCCATTTGTAATCCACATCCTAGTCAACGAGTCATGACATGCCGCGAACCAGCTGGTACGTACCAACTAGCAATATCCGACAAGTGCCAATATGCCCATCCCCCTCCTCCCATGCATGGACCCATGGATGGTTCAGCAATAGCTCTGTCTACTTCCTCACTCTAGCTTTCACCTTGGCAATGCACGCGATCCAATTAAGCAGTCAAAAAACGAAGCACGCCAGTGCTCGTTATAACCTCCGACCATTCGCCACACACATGGCCATCAGTCGTTACTCGTTAGCACCATGGCATTTTGCAGAGCGCGCACCGTGCTGCTTGTCGCCATGGCTCTGCTCCCTCTGGGCATGGCCATGGAGTCCATTGGCGATAACTGCGCCGGATCCGGCCAGGCTGGCAGTGGCAGGAGCCGGAGCACCAGCATCGAGTCCGCCCTGGCGGACCTCGTCGCCCAGGGCTCCAGGGGAGGCTTCGCCACGTCGGTCGCCGGCAAGGGCAATAACGTCACGTACGGCCTCGCGCAATGCCGCGGCGACCTCCCCGCCAGCGACTGCTCCGCCTGCCTAGCCGACGCCGCCAAGCAGCTCCTCGCGGTCTGCAGCTACCAATCCGATGCTAGAATATGGTAAAAGTACTACGAATTCCCACAATTACCAGAACACATCCACAAGAACCATCCAAGGAAATTGCATGGTCAATTGTTCGTTCGACTAAACTTTTTCTGCACGTCCGGCCGTGCGTGCTTCCTGCAGGTACGACTACTGCTTCATGCGGTACGACAACACTTCCTTCTTCGGGCTGCCGGACACGGACTTCGGCGTGATCCTGGTGAACCCGGAGGCGATGGAGGACCCCAAGTCATTCAAGAAAGCCGTGGGGAAGGTGATGGGCAAGGCGGCGGCGCAGGCGTCCGCGTCGGGCAGCGGGGGGCTCGGCAGGTCCAAGTATCAGTACACGCCGTTCGTCGCCATCTACGGCCTGGCGCAGTGCACGCGGGACCTCGCGCCGCTGGCATGTGCACAGTGCGTCTCTACGGCGCTGTCTAGCTTCGGCGACTTCTGCCTCGCGCAGCAGGGCTGCCAGATTAACTACAGCAGCTGCAGGGTGCGCTACGAGATCTACCCGTTGTACTTCCCGCTGGACAGCGCCGATGGCCGCGCCACCACCGATATGACGAAGTACAGGAAGATCGTCGTGCACGCTTGACGTCCAGGCTCGTTGCACAGTTCTGATGTGCTTCATGCAACAAACGTGCTTCAGTACTATTACTATTATAGATTTGGTCGTATGATGCAAGTGAGATCTGATAAGTCAGCTGCATTCACTTAATATCCGGCGGTTATGTAAGCTGTAGCCATCGTGTGCTTCAATTGGGAATAAAATGATGCATGAAGCAATGTGTATGCTGTTTATAAATGATGAAATGCGGATTAAAGCGTAAACTATATTTCAAAAGTTTTATTTTGGTTCTTCACAAGAACCTTCTAAATTGTCGTCTATACTTTTTGAAGTTGTCGTCTATGCATAGCAAAACTAGAATTAGTGTATCAAGTAAGTCCTATAAATGCGTTTCTATAGCCATTTTACGCCTATTACCATGCACTATCATCCTCATTTCATATCATACATGATAATATACATATTCTTCATTGTCATATACTATGCATCAGAGTAAATTTCGGCATATACCCCGATGGGGTACCCGGCTAGGCAAGTACATTGAATGGGAAACATGGGACAAGGTTACCCAGGTTCTGGCCCTCGGTATTGAGGGAAAAGACTACTCTTGCTCATGTTTTATTATTGTGATGGGGTATACAGAGTACAATATACAATCGAGATACTTTCTCAATGTAATATGAGGTTCTATCGACTAGCTCGGCTTTGGATTATATAGGATGCAAGGACCCCTAGGGTTAGATGAGCCTAGTCTACTACATTGGTGGAGGGGAGTTCTCCACGGATACGACTTCTTTATCTACCATAGTTGGTGATCGTGATTCCTCGCTCAGTAGTGACTAAGATACCGTGTGGAAGCCTCGTGGCAGAGGCCATGCCCAAACCGGAGCAATATGAGTGGGTTAGTTTCATTCCTTCCATCCTTAGTAGCCTTACTTATCCAATTCATCAGTTCTTCATCAACCTTCTCCATTTTTATGCCCTCCAGCTCCATAATCTCACCCCTAATTGCATCCTACATATCACTTGTTTCATCACTCTTTGTGACTGTTTCTTGCATCGAGCCCCACTTTTTTCTTTGGGGAAAATATTTCGTAGTCCGAATGCAAACCAATTTGACTAAAACCTGCGAGTACGAGGGAGCTGCTATCTCAAAGAGGTTTTGATCCGGGTTCCTAGATGCAGAATCTATAGAGACAATAAATTGATGGGAGGGATCGTTCTACATCCCGAATGTACAGTCCATTGATCCACCTTGAACCGGTATTTTCACCTCGGTTTCACTGACCAAGCGTGGTCACAAGTATGTGCAAAATTAGACTCAAGTCGATCTCACACATGTCGACGTGTGCACCAAGCCCTAAGATGAGGTATCCATCTGCTTCGACATCAAGCTCACCCGGTGAGCCAATAAACTAGTAAGTACGATGTCACCAGGGCGATCCAGAATGACTTCTTCAATGGAAAGTCCATCCAAGAGATGATTTCCCATATGTCGTCCAAGGAAAAAATAACTAGTTTACCTGTGGAAATGACTGAACTGCTTCCAACACAGGTTAATATTCTTCTTTTTATTCCTTCAGTTCATCCATATCATAAATTCTTGCCTGACCAATTATTTTCCATTCAGGATTGACATATGTGGTCACTCATGGTGCCCTCCCCATCTTTACATCTTGAGGATCCTATGCCCCCGAATCTTTGATTTCTCCTGGGCGTTGACAAAATTTGAGCTGAAGTGCCCCCAACTTTGGCCAAGGATCCCATAGTACAGGATGAAGATGATATAAAGTATGAGGAAGTATCGTCTGACTCTAATACTAAGGGTGAAGAGGACGATCTGCGCGGGTTCGTCCTATCTATATGAGCCCGATTCTTGGACTACACCACCAAGACCGTCTGAAGAAGTCGGACGGGAGGTGCACAAGAAGAGCCGTCATGACCCAATAACCACGTAACCGTCTGATGACCCACAAGTGTAGGGGATCACACCATTCTTCGCGGGTAAGTTAACCAAATTTATTGATTCAACACAAGGGGAGCCAAAGAATGCTTATAAGCTTTAACAGTTGAGTTTTCAATTCAACTGCACTTGAAAGATACTTTCTTGGCAACGAGATATTTGTAGTAACGATAATGTGGAAGTGATGGTGGCAACGGAAATAGTGGTGACAAAAGCAACGAAAGTAAAACAACAAAAGTAAAGTAACTTGTAACCAGCGGAATTAAAACACTGTAGGCTAGGGGAATGTATGGTCGGGTGTTTCATGAATAAAAGATAACATGTAATTAACTTGGGGAAACGCACACAGAAAAGCAGTGATCATCTAGGCAAATATCAAACATTAGGCATGTATCCCAAGGTAGTTGTGCGTGCTTGCAATAAGAACTTTGCACAACATATTTTGTCCTACCATCCCGCTACACACGGGGCCAAAAGGAACTTATGGAGATTAAGGTGCTCATGTCAAAGACCGCCGAAACAAAGCATTAATAATCAATGGATACATGGAATCCTCAAATTATAGTCCATCCCCTTTGGTGTTCAAAGTTGTCACCATTGGGATCGCCGGTTCCGGACTATAATAGGTGCATACTACTCATAGATAAGATCAAGAACACAAATATATTCATAAAAACATAAAGGGTTCAGATCTGAAAGCATGGCACTCGGGCCCAAAGTGACAAGCATGAAGAGCGACAAGTATTAGCAAAGATGATAAACACCATAGTAGATGATAGGCAACATGCCCCCAACAATCTAATGAACTATTAATCATTCAATCCCTACCATCCGCTTCGCCTACAGCAGGGAATTACTCACACATGAAAGGGGAAGTCATGGAAGGGTGATGGAGTGGCGATGGTGATGACGGTGACGACGATTTCCCCTCACAAAGCATCCTCCAGATTAGCTCTCCCGGAGAAGAACAGAGGGGGCGGCGGCTCCGCGACGAGAATTGGCAAAACGACTTTTGTTCTGGGGTTTTTCCGTCTCGGGTAAAAAATAGGAGCCAAGGTAGGGCACCAGAGGAGGTGGCCCCCACCCAGGTGCCCTCCTGGCGCGGCCAGGGGCTTGGCTGTGCCACATGGCCTCCTGGGCCAGGGGTGGGGCCCCTCTGGCCCATCTTATGTCCAGTCGTCCCTCCTGGTGCATGGATTTTCTCTATTTTTATTGGAATTTTCCGGGACACCTAAAAATTCGTTTTCCTGCACACAAGAAAACTATACAGGTAGCTCTGCTGAAAACAGCGTCAGTTCAGGTTAGTTTCATTCAAATCATACAAGAATGAGGCCAAAATGATAGCAAAAGTGTTTGGAAAAGTCGATACGTTTGAGACGTATCACCGTCCAACCAGTCTTTGGCGCCAAAGAATCGATCTCCCGTCGTCCGACATCAAGGGGTTCATCTTTAATAGAACCACCCTGGACGGTTCGGACAAGGGTGCCCAACACCATATAAGTGATCTTGATAGCTTTATCCATCTTGTATCAAACTCACCTTTTCTTATTCCTTTTTTATTTATCTTGTAGGAAAGAACGTGAAATGGGCGCCGACTTGACCAATTCTCCAATTAGCATGTGGCAGCGGTTCCCATTGTTGTTCCCCAAATTGATGATGAGTCCTTGATCGAGGCGCTCTCTTCCATCCATCCTTTTTTTTGAGGCAATAACCGTAGAACAAAAAGTTCTATGATGGATTTTCCATTTTCTCATGCATCATCAAAGGTATTTTACAATGGAAGAGGGGAGGGGGGTAGGTAAAACTTAACCAATTCCAGTTCTTGCTATCATGAGAAAAAGAGAAATTAAATACAGTTGCCTCAAAAAAATGCTTAGTAAAGCTGTTGGTTCATCCATTCTTGGAGTTTGACCTTGATCCCTTCATTCTAATTTGCAGAAGTTTCAGATCTTGTACCATGTTCCTAATCCATCTTTGAATAGTAGTTTTCTCATTCCTGAACACTTTCCCATTTCTTTGTGTCCAAATATTCCAATATCCCAGTATAATTATTTCCAAACTGAATTCTTGTGGTAATTGTTGCATGGCCAGTATAGTTTCTTCATATACTGATGTGCCTCTTTTTTTGAAAGGAATGATTGTTATCCAACATTTATGAGCAAAGTTGCAGTCCCAGAGCAGATGAAGTAGTGTTTCATTAGCCTGTGTTGGACAACAAGGGCAGCAGTAGTTATCTAGATGCATCCCTTTTCTTTGTTCATTACCATACACTAGAATGGGAACACTAGAACACTAGAACTGCCGACCAAGCCTCACAAACCAACATGGCGCAACATGATGGTGTCACCTTTAGAAGTACCTCTACCGAATCGACGAGCAATGGAGATAAGAACCCAACTCCTGGTGCTGAAAAGTGGGAGCCGACCTCCAAAGATGTCACCGGCTAGTCAACTCACTCACTCCTACGCAAGGGCATACCATTCCTCATTATTCATCGATTGCTCCAGTGACCTATCTCGAGGAGCGCCTTCACGTGATGAATATCATCCGCAATTGATCCTGAAGATGGATTGAGTCTCCAATCTGAGTAGCAGCAATAATATTTTTCACAAGCGTATGAAGAACACGATAATCCCCTTCATCAATCCAGGAATAATTGCCTTTGAGTACGACTGTGACCAGGGCATCACGAGCCTGAGCTTGTAAAGACCGATATAACCTTATCAAACGTTCTCTTTTGGCCAAAGTTGCGATACAAATCGCTGCCAACTTACGACCAGCTAGGAGTCAGAATGTCAATCGAGGTGTCAATCCATAGCACTTGTGTGGTAAGACCTGATGCGCTGCCATCACTAGTAGCTCGACGAGACTCGACACTCGGATTGGGTTGAGGGGGTGGGGTGCGAGCTATGCAGACCTCTACCACGGAGGGTAAACTGTCCTAACTTTCTTCCTCGTAGAATATCCCTTCAAAGATATTCTGCACCAACTCGATGGGGGTGCACAATGGCAACCATCTAGACAGTGTGGCCATATGCTCTATGACGGAGCTGCAGCTTGCTATAACGCTTGTGTTGGCCATGCACCACAAAAAAATTATGTGCACAGTACATAATCGACCTCTGAAGGTAGAACACACTAGTGGCATCAACACAGAAATGAACACTGTCACGAGTGGGAAGCCAAATGCCAAGCATAGGAGCTCCAGGAAGCCATGCCGAATTGTTAATCGTGAAATCAATCGACCCGAAGAAGATGGCCTACCCAGATATCAACTTAGAGCCAAAGTTTGAAGACGAAGAATCCACATGCGCCATTTCTCGATAAATGTGCATCCCCACGGTACGCACCAATTATCATGATTATAAACCTGACATTGAGATAGGGGTGGAAAGGTGCTTGATCTACTGAGAAGCAAGTGCGGCACATGTTAATAAGTATACATGTTTGCGCCCCTCAAGGAAGAGATAAAAATCCTAGTCATATCTCGCTGGGAGGTGTTGTTGCTTTGCGCGTGTAAGATTACAGAGTGCCCAAGATTTGTGTTTGTTCCTTCCCAAAGCTTATATAGAATTCACTTTGAACGGGATTAGAGATAGTGAAGCAACGAGCTAGTTATGACATACACAAATGATCCACTATAGATTGCAACTGATACATTGATAAACTATTAATCGCTTGGTAGTGTAATCATTTATATCTTATCAATACGTATACCTAGATCGACTGTTTATGGTTTTTCGGTTCAAAGTGGCATCATCCTTGCCGACTGTACTTGATATCCCAACTGATGTAGTGTATCGACTAAGAGCACCCAATAATTGATAGAAGGTTATGTGATTTAGAAAGACCTTGGACTTATTTGTTGTAAACGGGCTTGTGCCCATTACTAGTTCGTGTACCTTAATGGGCCTACCTAATAATGCATTACCTCGTCATACGTCCATCAAAGCTAGATAACATAATGGTGTTAATTGAATCATCGGCGAGTCTAACTTGAATCTTATTAATTCAACGACTAGAAATAATTCTCTAAGTCCTTGAAATTCTACAAAATTGCCAACAATTGAAGTGAAGGAGGTTCTGGATGCGCTTCTAAATTCCTGACCTTGTCGAAGTTAAGGTCTTCAAGAGACATGATGTACGGACATCATTATCCGAGCGATCAACCACGGGAAGGGATTGGCCTCTGTGATCTATTGTCCGTGGAGTACCACGACCACATTACTATTGTTTATGCACATAGACCCTCCAGTAAGAATGAGAAATAAAATAGATTAAAGTAATATCATAAGCCACATTCCCCGATGATCAAAATGAATTTCAGAGACAAATCCAATGACGGTTGATGAACTTTACGTCGCTAGCACATACGTTAAGTGGTCAAACAGTATGCCACGTAGATAAAATATGTAGCCAAAGCGTATGACGATGACCATCGATGTTCACTGATACAACTTTCATGATCGCATTTTAGGTATTTTTAAGTATCTGGACCAAACTGATTTTTTATCCAAATTTTAATCACCGCGGGTGAACTTAAAAACTAGTCAACTATAATCAATCATTATCCTATTTTTTTAAACACGACCCCTTAGGGCCCGATTCATTACAAAAGGAAGGAATAATTATCTGGTTAATTAACGAAAACCCAAGCAAAAACCTTTACAACGTGTCCACAAAGGTAAACGGCCAACCTGGCATCCACAAGACCACACACACTACCGAAGAGAGGACACCGTTGAGGTTTCCAACAATGTCATCACCGTCACCTCTCCCCGATCATGCGACTCTAACTTCATCGTGAACTACCAATCAAGACCCTCCGAACAAATGACACACAAGGACCTCGAGGGCTAAAGCCAAACAGTCGGTAGCCGATGTCAAAGACAAGAATCGCCAATTTTGTTGATGCGCTTCGTAGGAGAAATTTGCAAGCCTCGTGCCAACCTTATCCAGCACAACCCCCGTAGAGCACCAGCCGCTAAACCACCTTTCATGGAGTCATCGTTGCCATAGGGCTTCGCTTCCCACATCTCCGAATTCTCTATCACTGTGAGAACAATCATAGTTTCATTCATTGGCGAACTAAATCATCGACGTCAGAAAGACAAGCCGCGACCCAGCTCCACACACCACCATCGTCGTAACCACATGAGTCGCAACACCAACCACACTCATCACCGGTTGGGAACCAGCCAACCATGAAATCGTGCACGTCCATCCCAACGAAAGCGTGCAACAGGATCATCGATCTTCAAAGCAACACACCAAAGGAGGAAACGCCGCAGGAACGACGTCGTTGCTTGCCAGACCTGGTCGGGCCTAATGATTTCACCTGAAGAACCGGATCTGATAGTACGCAGGGGATGAACTCCACAATAGCGCCCTCAAGAAGGTAAAACGACGTTCGCGGACGCCTCTGTGCCAGCCACCGACAAGATTTTGCTCCAGTCCTCACCGAACACAACACCCTCACACATCGCATCTCCGCTAGCCCGCACACCTCCCATAGAGCCGCTGCACTGATAGCATGCAAGGGCAACCACAAAAATATTCTCACTATCGACCAATGCCAGCAACCCGGATCCAGCCGCCCGACCGAAACTAGCATCCTCCATCGTATCGCAATGCCCCCTCCCCTGGCTACCGTCAGCAGCCAGCAGGAGACCGCAATGCCCCTCATGCAAGCCTGACCGAATTCACCAGGGCGAGAGGCGAGACCCAAGGCCACCACCTAGCACACGCCGTCGAGGATGGCGTCGGACCACTCCAGGGGAGCCGTCGGACACCGGAGCACGGAGGAACGCAGATCGGGACGTCGAGAGGAGGAGCCTCCCCCGCCAAGAAGACGTGCGGGTAGCCCACCGGCATCTTCCGGCGGCGGCGAAGGAGAAGGAGACATAAAGAGGGGGTCCCAGGTAGGGTTTCTTTGTTTTGTTCTATTATTATCCTATATTAGCAAGAGCAATGAACATGAAGTCATTGGTTACAGATAAACCATGAACTGGCTCAATGTTTAATGTAAGTAAATTAGCATTTTTCTAGACACAAAAACTTGTATGAGAGCTTTTCATTTTCTCAGCGGCGGAACAATATGTACAATTTCACCGTCAGGCACGTTTCAATTTATTCAGTGATTCCCTGTGTGCATCGACGATACGTTGCTCAACTCGGAAATCAGACGCAAATTCAAGGTCCGTCTCCAACAGGCAGTGACGTGATCGTGAGTAGCTACTTTGTTGGTCAGGGAGCGGCGGCCGCCGGCGGAAAGTCACGTATGAGTTGATGATATATATACGTCGTGCAAGCATCATGCTGAAGTTGGTGTCTATTCTCTCTTTTCGTTCGAATAAAGTAGAGTACCTATCTTTTCATTTGAAGAAGCTTGCAAGGACGGACGACGTGCTTACGCAGTACCGACGCCATGGATACGCGCGCAACTCAACTAGCTGAAATGTCCAGGTTCCTTCTCCACCGGCCACACTCGTCCTTAAAGCAATAATCAATTATCTCCCTCTCTTAAAATACTGGAATAGTAGACTCGCTCGTTCCAGGACAGTGAGTATTGGATCAGTTTGATCAACTCGTTCTTAGCAGCCTTTAGTTTTCTCTATCTATAAATACCAGCGCATCGCTGTCTTCTTCCTTCACCAGCCATACCGCGGCAATAAGAACATCAAATTAGAAACACAAATCAAGGAGAAGAGAACTCTGCAGCTATCCGGCAATGGCGACCAAGATCTACATCGTGTAATGCTCCGCTTTTGCTCAGTCTTCCTTTTCTCCCGGCAACCCGGCTAACACGATGATCTGATTTCTGCAATATACCTGTTTATTCTTTCTTCAGGTACTACTCGACCTGGGGACACGTCGCGACGCTGGCGGAGGAGATTAAGAAGGGTGCCGACTCCGTCGCCGACGTCGAGGTGACCATCTGGCGGGTGCCAGAGATACTTCCAGAGGAGGTGCTCGGGAAGATGCACGCTGCGCCGGGGCGTGAGAACCACCCCGTCATCACGGCGAGGCAGCTGGCCGAGGCCGACGGCATCCTGTTCGGCTTCCCGACACGGTTCGGCATGATGGCGGCACAGATGAAGGCCTTCTTCGACTCCACCGGCGGCCTCTGGCAGGCGCAGAGCCTCGCTGGCAAGCCCGCGGGCGTCTTCTTCGCTACCGGCACCCAGGGCGGTGGTCAGGAGACCACGGCTCTCACGGCCGTGACGCAGTTGACGCACCATGGCATGCTGTTCGTGCCGGTCGGGTATACGCACGGCGCCGGCATGTTCACCATGGACGAGATCAAGGGCGGCAGCCCATACGGTGCCGGCACCTTTGCTGCCGGCGATGGCAGTAGGGTGCCAAGCGCGGCCGAGCTGGCCCTGGCGGAGCACCAGGGCAAGTATTTTGCGGGCATCGCCAAGAAGCTCAAGGCCGTCTGAAATCTGATCACTAGGCGTCTATTCATTTCAGTTAAACTGTAATGGACGCGAACCGAGTTCAAAATCACATCCAGTCGACCAGGATCTACACAGCTCTATGTACTGCATTTTCACACACACAAATGAACTGCATTGAATTTCTTGTTTGAAATAATAATATAACTCCCTTCACTCGTATCTGCATTCCAGTTTTGACTTTAACTTATCAAGCCAGGCTTGACATTCGATTCTTAAAATTTTTGAGGATCTATAGCCCAAGCAAAATCTTTATGGAAAAACTAAGGACATCTTCAACACAGACCCTTGAACTTTGTGTAAAAATTTAAATAGTTTGTTCGGATCAATTTTACCATTCAACGCGATTCTAAATCCTTTCGCTGGCTGATCCGCCTATTAATTTTTTTCCCCTAAATCTAACTCAAACCAAGGGAGTTTTGTGGGAGTTTGGACCGCAAAAACATCCGGTCCTGACACCCTAGCGCGCCCCACCCAAATGCCTTCGCGCTAAAATCCTCCCCGCGCGTGAAGCGTTCGCCGCATATTAATATCGGTTGAGCGGCCGATACTACTCAGTGGATGCCAGTCCAGAACGACGAACTGCTTAATTGAGACGTAACTATGGTCTTCGCGTCGGTTTAATACGAAAGATATGCCCCGCTCGAGAGCTTCGGTCTCCGCACATGTTCAATGTCAGAAACAGGCTACGGGATGGTTATCTGTCGAATTGAAACCCAATGCCCGTCCATCCGTATGTAGGTATTAAACACGCGTGGCGGTTGAGAAGCCCACTCCGGCGCCACACATTCAAGCCGACATTCAATCGACGTCATCACGGTCCCACTATTTAAACGTGGTCGTGCACTAAATTATTTGAACTCCTCCCATTGTACACTTCTGACATGACGATGAGTTTTAGAGCCGTGTGGGAGATCATGTCGACGGGGCAGAAGCACGAGTTGACCCGCCTGGTCGGCAGTTGGCAAACCCGGCGAGCTCGCTAGAGTTAAGCGAGGAGGAGACAACGATGATGAAGAAGGTGTCAAAAGCCGAGACCGAACCCTTGCCCGCATCGGTCCGTGCCGGCACCACCATGGGCCATGCATGGACCTACTTCGATGCCATCATGGCAGACGACCAGTCAGCGCAGCCGCAACTTTCGGCTTTCCAACGGTTGCTGGAGGAACAGATGTGCGACATGAACCTTCTTGAGAAACACTGAAAGGCGAAAACCCAAATCTACGGCGACAGGGAGAGCGACACGGCCATGACGATGCATACCCCGAAATTTATTGAGTAACAAATGGGCGCACTACGACCGCTCACCGCATCGCGCAATCTACAACGTTGTCCTTGCGGAGGCGGACGCGGAGGCATATTAGGCGATCGCGGACGACAATGTAGGTAGCTCGACCTCCAAGACGTTGACCGCGCTAGGCATCTCCAATGAAGGCAGTTCCACATCGATTGTGGACCTCACTACCATCGGCAACGGTCATATGGTGGACGACGGCTCGGAGAAAAAGTAGAACACGACGGACCTGCTTCGTGCCCGCCGTCTTCGAATGTTGATTTCGGAAGCAACACTAAAGCAACTTCAATTCCTGGAGCTCGCGGCTGACGTGCATGTCCCCGGTTTAGTTTTAGACTAGGTTAAATATAGTTTTTATGATACCTTTCGGATTACATGAAATGCGACCGATTTATGTAAGTTATATCAGAATCTGAATTAAATTCAACCGAGTTTGTGCGAATTCGAATGATGGACTGTGGTGATGCGTTGTCGGTTTTAGGCATTCCATGTTCACAATATCTTAAATAAGTAAAGGCGTGTTTAATTTGCATCCTAAAATTTTCATATCCCAGGACATCTTAGGCAATGTGCTTTATTTACCGTCACGTTTTTTAAGCCATATGTTCATAGTCCTAGGCTCAATTTTTATCCAAGCCTTGTTTAATTTATAGTGGCCATTTTATTCTCTATACTTTGTGACAATCACAATTTACCCAAGTTAGTTATCACAAAGTTAGTCATAAATTAAATAGAGTTAAATACACTGAAGGTGCTAAAACTTGTCTCGTGCGATCAGTTTGGTGCTAAAAGTTGAAAAATATATATAAATGGTGCTCTAACTTGTTATTAGATGCAAATACGATGGTAAAATACGTATGCGACGGTATACCCTGCTCATGTGGCAATAGCCCACATGTCAGTGACTGAAAGTAGATAAATGGTTGAATGATTTCCGCATGATATTTTTTTACACCTAACACCCTGTATTTTATTTTAATTTCAATGAACTACTACCTTATGGGACCCACTCGTCAGTGCATCTACAAAGTCTATGAACAATACACAGCTAATTGCCTTAAAAATGTGTTGGGCGGGTTCAAACTAAGTTAGTCATAAATTAAATAGAGTTAAATACACTGGAGGTGCTAAAACTTGTCTCATGCGATCAGTTTGTGCTAAAAGTTGACAAATATATAATAATGATGCTCTAACTTGTTATTAGATGCAAATACGGTGGTAAATACGGATGCGACGGTATACCCTGCTCACGTGGCAATGGCCCACATGTCAATAACTGAAAGTAGATAAATGGCTGATTAACATGTCATTTTGCTAAGTTTGTGTTGCATAATTGAAAGATTTAACACTAACACAATTAATCCATTGGATCGGTGACAACTACTATTACTCGGGTAATCTTAAATTTCCTCCCTGAAATAGGCCAAATACTTTCACTAAGAGCATCTCCAGCCGTTCGCCCCCCCCCAAGACGTTTTGCGGCGCTATTTTAGCGCCGCTTGGGGGCGCTTGGGCGGCGAAAACGGCTTGGGGCGAGTTTCCCCCCAGCCGCGCCCCAAGGCAACCCCCAAGACTGGCAGGGCCGGCTCAGATTCGACCCAAAAATGGCGCAAATTAAATTTTTTTGACACAGATTCAGCACAAACATGGAAATATAGGCGCAGTTCGGCGCAAACTCGGTATACAGCATGATATTACACATAGTTCGGCACAAATACAAAAAAACAGATCAAACTAGACATTGCCTTTGCGCATCCATAGATGATCCACTAGATCTTCCTGCAGTTGACGATGCACGTGCGGGTCTCGGATCTCCTGGCGCATGTTAAGATAGGCCGTCCAATCTGATGGTATCTGGTGATTCACAACTGCAAGAGGCCCCTGGTTGATATATGGTTCAGAGTCATACACTGGCTCCGTTTTCTCGCTCTCAATGATCATGTTGTGCAAGATGACACAACAATTCATCACCTCCCACATTTGATCTTTCGACCAAGTCTGAGCGGGGTACCAGACAACAGCAAATCGAGACTGTAGTACCCCAAATGCCCGCTCGACATCCTTCCTACAAGCCTCCTGGCACTTGGAAAAATGGGCGTGCTTCCCCCCTGACACAGGGTTTGAGATAGTCTTCACAAATACCGGCCATCTTGGATATATGCCGTCTGCCAGATAGTATCCCTTGTTGTAGTGGTGCCCATTGACCTCGAAGTTCACCGGAGGAGCATGACCTTCGACAAGCCTGGCAAAGATATTTGAACACTGCAGGACGTTGATGTCATTGTGTGTTCCTGGCATGCCAAAGAAGGAGTGCCAAATCCAGAGATCATGTGTAGCAACCGCCTCAAGTACCACACTGCAGTGACGTTTTGCACCCTTGTACATCCCCTGCCAAGAAAATGGACAGTTCTTCCATTCCCAATGCATGCGATGCTTCCAAGCATCCCAGGAAATCCTCTTGCTTCATTCTCTACTGGGATTCGAGCAGTGTCTTCTGCATCGGGTGCTCGCAAGTACTGTTTTCCAAAGCAGTCAACTACTGCTCTGCAAAATATGTAGGAACAATCAAGGGCGGTGGACTCGGCCATGCGTGCATAGTCGTCCTGTTCATCACCAGGAGTTCCGTATGCAAGCATCCTCATGGCCGTTGTGCACTTCTGAAGTGAGGAGAACCCAACTGTGCCGGTGCAATCTTTCTTGCAAACGAAGTAGCTGTCGTACTCTCGAAGTGAATTGACAATGCGAAGAAAGAGCTTTCGGCCCATGCAGTACCGGCGCCGAAATGTCTTCTCGCCGTGCAGGGGAACATCGGCAAAATAGTCGGAGTAGAGCAAACAGTATCCCTCCGAACGGACCCTCTCCTTTCCCTTCCGGCGGCCCATCTTGGAACCTCCTCGGTGCGGCTCCTTGTTGGCACCGAACAGGTCGGCCAAGGCGGCGAGCATCATGAGGTGCTCGTCGTCCTGGGCGCCGGCGATCGCCTCTTCCTCCATCAACGCGACGAAGAGTGCCTCGTCGTCGGAGTCCATCTCGGGGATGCAATTCGTTGAACAGGTGGGGCGCGAGGTGGGTGTCGTCGATATGTAACGCCAGATGCCATGGGATGTCTAAAGTGAGGGGAAGACGCGAGGGAGAGAATGTCGATGGTGCCGGAATCGGGTTGGGCACAAACACGGTGGAGGACACCACGATGTACCCAGGTTCGGGGCTCTCCGGAGAGATAACACCCCTACTCCTGCTTGTCTCTTATATATCAATGCTCTGGCTACAATAACTGCCTCTCTATCTTCTCAGGGGAAGGTGAGCGCCGCCGCCGTGGGCAAGGCTCTCTCCTGCGTCCCTGAGGAATAACTACAAGCAGTGAACGAACTGAGGGGAAAGTGAGTAATGGTGGTCTAGGATGATTCGTCCCTCACGCAGGAGGGGTACCCTGGCTCTTATAGTGTGAGCCCAGGGTACTTCGGTAACTTCATTGACGAATGGGCCCAGTTGTCATCCTCTAATCGGCCTAGGCCCACCGACTGCTCCTCTCCGGCTGATCCGGAACCTACGAGCGGCGGCCCATGCTGTAGACTCGTAGAGCGTAGGGATGAACAGTGGAGCTAGGGGGTGCGGTCTTGTCGGCCTGTCCGCGGAATCGGCGGAGAGGTCGACACCGTATCTCCCCCAGATCTTTGACATGACCTGGCCTTCCTGCCACCCGGATATCTCGGGATATGGCATTTATGACCTCGTAATCATACCCCCGACTGGGTATTAGGTGGTTCCGATTGCGCCTGGGCCGACTGGTGGTACCTGGCAAAGTCGATTCCTCTGGGCAATCGGCCTTCTAGGTATCAACCTCGGCCCAGCTGCGGATCAATCGGATGATCGTCTTGGTGAAGGAAGGATGGTCCGATTGCGCCTGGGCCGACTGCTGGCATTTGATACGGCTGATTGCCTTGGAGCAATCGGTCGTACATCTGCCCAGCTCGGCCCAGCTGCGGTCCAATCGATACATCCTTGTCTTGAAAGGTTGCTTCCGCTTGGGTTAGCCTACCCGGGTACCAGTCCCCCGACAGTAGCCCCTAAAGATGTAAAGGTCCCACGGTCACTTGACCGCGGGGACTTTGCAGTTTTTAATCTCTCTTGACATCCTCCGACTGCTATGGCCTCATCGAGTGCGTCATTCCGAGTTCCTCGACCGACTCGGAGATCGCACTCGGCTGACCAACTTTTCGTCCGATTGGATCTGGTTCGCTCCCAATTCGTGTCTTCACTTTTCGAGAAAGATATCTTTCGCCGATTTAGTTCCAACGGTTACCTCCGATTCTTCCGGGATGTGATCAATGAGCTGGGACCCATGACCCACACGCGACTTGACATAACTGCAGGGCCTGACCCCCACGTCGCACGCCTCGCCTTTTGCGCCAGGATCCTTTGCGCTGGTTTGCCGGTTGCCCTTCCTGTGCCCTAGGCCACACCGAGCCACATAGCCGCAGACGCATCCCACTCCCATCCCCCGCCGCCCATATAAGCCACAGGGGAGGGCCTTCGCCTCTTCCTTCTCCCAGACGCCATCTTCCACCTCTAGCTCTCTCTCCCCTGCGCCATTGCAGCTCCACGCAAAGCTCTCTGCCGCGGACCTCTGCACCTTGGATCTGCTCCGGCCTTAGACTCGTGCTCTCTTCCACCTCCGCCGCCTCCGCGGTAACTCTTCACCGCTACTCTCGCGCTCTGCCTCCCTCTTTTTCTCTCTTCTTCTCCCCGCTCGCGAACGCCATGGCACCACGGCGAGACACCTCCCAGGCGAGCCGCGGGTGCTGGAAAGGCTCTCAAGCCACCGCCGGCGCCGTCCAGTCCCTGATTCGCGCCCGAAAAATGCCCGCGGAGGTCGAGTGGCGTATTCCCGGCGCCGAGGTCGTGCCCAGCACACGCGCTGGCGAGAGGGTCGTGTTCCTCGCTCACTTCGAGCATGGATTCGGCCTTCCCGCCAGCTCCTTCTTCCGCGGGTTTCTTGACTTCCACCGACTGCAACCTCACCACCTCGCAGCCAACTTCATCATGATTCTCTCCGGTTTCGTGACACTCTACGAAGGGTACCTCGGCTGCCGTCCAAGCATCGCTCTCTGGAAGCGATTCTTCAACCTCCGAGCTCACAATGCCCGGACGGGAGCTGTGGTGCCCTCCACCATCGAAGGAGGCGAGCCAACGTACCCGACCGACATGACCGACTGCGGCAGTTGCCTCGTCGCAGCCGGCAAGCCGAAGTACAAGAGTCCCGAGATCGTCCAGTCCTGCAAAAACTGGCAGACCTCGTTCTTCTATGTCAAGTCACCTGAGCAAGGGCCCGATCTCCTTAATCTGCCCGAGTTCTCCCTCGCCCGGCCGACTGACAAGCACCAATGGTCGCTGAAGTATGGCGTCGGAGATTGCGATGTCGATGCCCAGGTCGCCAGGGTCGCCCAGCTAGAGCAAGAAGGACTTCTCCCAACCGACCTGGTAGCCGCTTGGCTTCAAGCTCGGATTCTTCCCCTGCAGCGCCGAGTGCACCGCCTGTGCGATATGTCGGGTCCTCGAGATCCCACTCGGCTCTGTACATGGCGGGTGAAGAAGGAAGATCTCAGCGCCAGGGTGAGGGCTATTACGTCTAGCCCTTTGCCCGACCCTTTCCGCTTCGGGCTTGACTGCCTCACTCGCCAGTAGAAACCGCCTGTGGTATGCTCCGATTGCCTTCTTCTCCCGATTGCTTTTTCTTTCAGCTTCTCTGATTACTTTTGACTTCTTTCCAGCGCTTTATTCAGTCCAACCTGATGGAAGATGGCCAGGAGGCTGGCGTGTACGCCCCCGACCGCGCGGAGGAGGACCCCGCCGATTTCGAGTATAACGGCGAGATTCCTTCCGCCGAGTCTGGTGATGACGGTGAAGATGATGATGAGTCTACCAGAGAATCCTCCGACTCCATGGACGCCGATGACGCCGACGCCGGAGCCGCCGACCCCCCGAGGACCGACACTCAACCGCCAGCTCAAGGGGGTACGCCTGACCCTTCCCTTGAGCAACTTTTGGCCGAATGGAGTGACGACAATAGTGTCTCAAAGGCTGATGGTTCTGATGCAGCTACTCGTGCCAAACCCCCGAAGGCACCGGTGAAGCGCACCTCGACCACCAGCTCCTCCGCTGGTACTGCTCCCAGCAAGGTTGCTAAGGCCACGCCAACAGCCGGCAAAGGCAAACATCCTCAGGAGACGACCACTCGGAGGCCGACTGCGCAGGCGCCACTGAACGTCGCCCCGCTGAGATGTCGGATGCCCTCTGGCGCACCGAGAACAATCGGGTATGAATTTACCTTCACGCCTTGCATTTTACTATCTTTTCCTTATACTGATTCTCCTCTTCTTTCTTCTTTCAGGGAGCCGATTGGGCTTGACGATGTCGACACTGGCGTTCCGGTTCGCGCCAGCGCCGTCATCTCACCTGCTGCTTCTGCTGCTGCCGTCCACAAATGGCCGACTGCCTCTCATCGCTCCTCCAAGGACGCCGAGCGCGCTGCCAAGAAGGCCCGCCTCGCGACGACTCAGAAGACCTCTTCTTCCACCCTTGCCTCCAAGACCTCCAAGAATGCCGCTGACCGGGTGGCTCCTGGTGGCAGAGGAACGCAGTCGGTCGATCCGATTGCTTCGCCTCCGCCATGCCCCTCCACCTCGGCCTCCCCTGCCGCGACTACGCCTGCTCCAACTATCGCCTCCGAGCCGCCGATGGTGACCACCCCGTCGCCGATCATGGTGTCGGCCCCGCCGATTACCTCAATTGTGCCGCCGGTTGTTCTACCCGTGCCACCAACAACGACGACCCTGCCGCCAGTCGCCGTTATCACCTCTGCTCCAGCTCGTCCGATTGTACCTCCGCCGCAATCGGGTGCCTCTGGCCCTCAAGTGACTATGATGCCACCAGCCCTTACTGTCGCTGCTTCCACCGCTGCTCAAACTTCAGCGTCAACGCCGACCTCCTCCGCGTCGGAAGTTCTTATGCGCTCGGTGGACCAGTTCCGTGCCGAGTACTCTCGCGCCCGTCACGTCGGCACCGAGCCTGACGCCTCGCATCGTCCTCAAGATCCTGTGACGACTGCTTTGAGCCGAGTGAATAACTTTGTCGCTGCCCTTGCTCGGGACCTTCAACAGCTCACCTCTCACCATACGGTAACTTTTGACTTTCTTTTTATGTCTTTCCTTTACTCAGAAGGCTTTTCTTCCGGTGGGTGCGCGCAAGCGCACCCACTGGGTGTAGTCCCCGAGATTCGGGCCGATTGGTTGCAATCGGTTCGGATCTTTAACTCTTTTTTCTTTATCGTTTGCCTTCCTCAATCGGGAGACTTTTTCTCCGGTGGGTGCGCGCAAGCGCACCCAGTGGGTGTAGTCCCCGAGATTCGGGCCGATTGGTTACAATCGGTTCGGATCTTTAACTCTTTTTGCTTTATCGTTTTCCTTCCTCAATCGGGAGACTTTTCTTCCGGTGGGTGCGCGCAAGCGCACCCAGTGGGTGTAGTCCCCGAGATTCGGGCCGATTGCTTGCAATCGAGTCGGATCTTCTGTTGTATCTCTAACTCCATCTTGTTATTCTTCTCAGGCTGTCATGGAGGAAAAGCGTGAGGTCTTCGAAAATCTTGTTGATGCTTACACTGCCAGCCTCCGAACTCTCGCCCAGGCCCAGCTGCAGGTCAACAATCAGTCGGCCGAGATCACTAAACTGAAAGGTAACCTCTATGCTATTTCTGTTTTCTTTTCGATTAACAATTACTCTTGCACTCATATCCTTTATGTTCTCCTCTAGCTTCTACTCCAATGATAGATGACCTTCAGGGCCGAATTACTGAATTGACTGCAGAACTCGACCAGCATGGCCCAGCACTTGTCAAAGCCAAAGAAGAAGCGACCCGACTGGAGGGGGTAGAAACTGATCTAAATCTGACTATCCAAAGCCTTCGCTCTGAGATGGCCGCCCTTGAGAGAAAACATCTGGCCGACATAGCTGCCGTGACGGCCACTGGTGATGGTCTCCTTGCCGAGCGAGACGCCGCCGTCGCCGCCCGAGAGGCCTTGCAAGCTGAAAGGGATGAAGCGGTGGCTGCACGCGATTCCATTCGGCGAGATCGTGATGAACACATCGCCAAATTTGAAGAGCTGGAGAAACACAACTACGAAGAGACCACCCGACTGCGCCGCCGAGCCAAAGGCTTCTGCGACACCATGACCGAGATGGACGTCCTCCTCAGCGGTGAGTGTTTCCTGCATCCGAGTGCATTTTCGATTGCTCCCTTCTTTTATCTGATTGCTCATACTTCCTTTTCGTGACACAGAAGCCTGGCCCGAGTCTGAAGCAGCTGCCTACGCAGTCGTCGCCAAGTCCCGAGAGGAAACCGTTGCCGCTGGAGGGACCTGCCAACTTGAGGACAACGTCTGGACCCGGCACGAATACCTGATCGGCACCGAAGCCCGCATTCCTGTTATCAAGGGAGTTGCCTTGTCCTTCAAGCTCGGAATCCTGAAGATCGCTGAATCATTGTGGTCACCGACTGAGCTTAAGGTCGGACTCCAGAAAATGAAAAATGCTGCTGGCTCCTCTGCCGGGGCCGACGAGGCTGAAGCACCAGACGAAGAAGATTCGGACAAAGGGGAAGCTCCGAATGCTACCACTGAGCAGACTCGGACTCTCCTGAAGGCCATCCCACGTCGAATCGACGTATTGCTGAACTCTGCCGGTCGGACTGGCGCGGAAACCACCCTACAGACCGTGCTGAGCTGGTACCCTCAGGTGAAGCTCTCCCAACTGTACAGCCTCCGAGATAATGCCTCTGATCTGCTTGAGAAGACCTATACCGAAGTAAATCGGCTAGCCAGCTCTATGGTGAACTGGTTCTCTCCCTACGAGTACACTCCGTATCTCGATGAGGGGGGGAACCCGCTCGCTGCACCTTCAATCTCTGGCCTGGCCGAGGAGCTTTCTGATAGCGGCTCATCTCAAACCTCTTCGAGATCCAAGGGGACTGGTGCCACATTTTCTGAAGCGCAATCGGATCCGACTGCTCCGTCTTCTAGCTCCGTGCCTCCGACTTCCTGAGCCATGCCATCAACTATATTACTTGTTGTAGCTTGCCGATACTGGATCGGCTTTTATCTTATTTTGTAAGACACAATTTTAATTCTGTCGACACCCACTGGGTGTGACTTCGATGTAATGCACTTATTCGGCCTTGGGCCTGCTATTTCTTATTCGGCCTTGGGCCTGCTATTTCTTATGCAATCCGACTGCTTGGTCTTTGCTTTTACTTGTACGATCAACTTTGCGTCTTTGTCGGTTTCCTTTATCGGCTACACTTGGGGATGTCTACCGTGTCAAACTTGCTGCCGTAATGCGGTCTGCAATCGGATCGATGGTAGACTACCAGCCAAGGTTCGATAAGTTTTTATTTTTCACACGACAAGATTTAACGCAAAGGATTCTGCGATAGTAGGTACCGATTGCTCGCCACCGGGCTCGATGCCTTGGTTTGCGGCGCAACCGGTAATTTTGCTTTATCGACTATGCCCTTAGTGGCGCGTTTCGAATTGTTTCCCGGGAATTCGTACTGCCGGCTGCCCCACATACGACTCTTCTCAATACCACAAACCTTTTATTGATTTGTGCTTGAGCTAAGTGCCGAGTTGAGTGCCAGCCCGCAGTCCCCGCGCCTCGATGGCCTGTTCGCTTGACCTCTTGGTTAGTCAGTCCCCGGGTGTGTTGTACACACCTCAGGTACGACTGAGCGTCGCCGATTGAGGCTAGCTCTTCGAATAAAATTATGCAAAGATAATCGAATGCTCATTTTCAGAGGCATGATAACTTTTTTACTGACTTGGTTGCCGAATGGCTTACATAAGTTTCTGCCGCTCAACTATAGAACGGACATAACAACTCGGCGTTCCACGGCCGCTCTGTCTCTGCTCCTGATGTGTCCCTATGCTGAGTGCCCTTGGTGCAGTCGATCAGATAATAGGAGTTGTTCTTGAGCGCTCTACTGACGACGAATGGCCCCTCCCAATGTGAGGATAGCTTGTGCTGCCCATCTGACTTCTGGATTCGGCGTAGCACCATGTCTCCTTCTCGGAAAGCGAGAGGACGAATCTTCTTGCTGTGGTAGTGCCGCAACTTTTGTTGATAGACTGCTGACCTGGACAAGGCCAACAGGCAAGCTTCTTCTTTGAGGTCGATGCTGTCCTCTCGTGCCAATCTGGCCTCTTCTTCAGTGTATAGTGCATGCCGAGGTGAGTCTAACTCGATGTCGGACGGGATGACTTCTTCTGAACCATACACCAGGAAGAAAGGAGTGAATCCAGTCGACCTGTTTGGTGTGGTCCTCAAACTGAACAGCACTGCAGGAAGCTCTTCAATCCATGCTCTGGGTGCCCTCTCAAGTGGCTCTACCAATCTAGGCCTGATACCCGATAGGATTAGTCCATTTGCTCTTTCGACTTGACCGTTTGATTGTGGGTGCGCCACAGATGCCAGATCAAGCCGAATGCCCTGCTGAGATGCATATCGGGCCAGTGCACCCTTCGCAAAGTTTGTGCCGTTGTCGGTGATGATGCTGTTAGGCACACCATATCTGCACACAATGTCGGCCACAAACCGAACTGCAGTCGGACCGTCCAGCTTTTTGATTGGTCTAGCTTCAATCCACTTGGTAAACTTGTCCACTGCGACTAGAAGATGTGTCATGCCACTTCGAGCTCTCTTGAATGGTCCAACCATGTCCAGACCCCATACTGCAAACGGCCATGCTATTGGGATTGTCTTTAGTGCCGATGCTGGCTGATGACTTCTTGCCTTGAAACGCTGACAACCTTTGCAGTACTTCACCAAATTTTCAGCCGCTGCAAGGGCAGTCGGCCAGTAGAAACCATGTCGGAACGCTTTGCTGGCGATGGCCTTTGCAGACGCATGATGACCACATTCACCTTGATGAATGTCTCTGAGCAGATCCAAGCCCCTGTCCTCTTCTACGCATCTCTGAAGGATACCAGTTGCACTCTTGCGCACTAGCTCATTGTTGACTATTGTGTATGCCCAAGATCGGCGGCTGATTTTCCTTGATTCTGCTAAGTCTTCTGGGAGGACTCCGTCTTCTAAGAAATCTCTAATCGGCTGTGCCCATGATGGCGCACTGACCACTGCCATTACCACTGCATGCTGGGGTGGGGCCTCTTCTTGTGTCTCAGTTCCTTGGTCATTGGCCTCCTGGATCTCGGCCTCTTGGACATCTGCCATTTCTATCTCTGCTTCTGAACTGCCGACTGCCGCGCCTGGCCCGCATTGTGCAGCCCCTGGTGCCGACTTCTCGTCTGGAGTTGGAGCTTCATCATTGCAATCGGCCATTTCTGAGGGTATCGGCTCTTCAGAGGTTGTGCCTTCTGGCGCAGCCTCTGCTTGCTTCCCTTTGACTTTGCTCTTCTCTTGTTCCTCTGCAGCCCCTGGCTCGCAATCGGCAGCCCCTAGTGCTGTTGCCGAGACACCCTGGGCGTTGGACTGCTTCTTCATGGTTGCTAGTTTCGCTGGTTGAACTTCTTTTGCCTTTTTCAATGCTTCAAGATCAGTCTCCGAGATGAAAATGGACTCGGACTCTGGGGATGGTATGATGGATGGCTTCTTGATGTGCTCCAACGATACACCTGGTGGGATAGCTTGCCTTGTTGAGCCGAGCTTGGACAACGCATCTGCTGCCTCGTTGTTTGCTCTTGGCACATGATGGAACTCGCACCCTTCAAAATATCCACTGATCTGCTGCACCAGGAAACAATAGCTCGCCATGTTTGCGTCCTTTGCATCCCAGGTGCCTGAGCATTGCTGTACAACCAGGTCAGAGTCACCAAAGCATTCGATATTCCGAATACCGATTTCCTTGGCAAGCTTGATACCATGCACAAGGGCTTCGTACTCGGCGACATTGTTTGATGCTGCAAAGTGAATCTGGAGCACATATTGCAGTTGATCTCCTCTTGGTGAAGTGAGTACCACACCAGCCCCTAGGCCATTCTTCATCTTGGAGCCATCAAAGTGCATTCGCTAGAAGTCCGATCCTGGGAGCTGCGGCATGTACTGAGTTTCCGCCCAGTCCACCAGGAAATCGGCTAGCGCTTGTGACTTGATTGCCGTTCTCGATTCATATTGGATGCCATGACTAGCGACTTCGATTGCCCATTTCGCCACCCTTCCGGTTGCATCTCTGCTTCCCATGATGTCGGCCAATGGAGCCGAACTGACGACGGTGATCAAGTGAGCCTGAAAGTATGGCTTCAACCTCTTGGCTGCCATGTACACTCCATAGCACATCTTCTGATAGTGAGGGTGGTTCTGCTTGGATGCCGAGAGCACTTCGCTGATGTAGTACACTGGACGCTGAATTTGCTGTGCCTTGTCCTTCTCGGGCCGCTCCACCACCATAACTGCGCTGATCACCCGATTGGTTGCCGCAATGTATAACATCATCGGCTCCTTCTCAATCGGGGCAGCCAGAATTGGTGCCGTGGAGAGCATGCGCTTGAGCTCTCGGAATGCTTCATTTGCTTGAGGAGTCCAGGTGTACTTCTCCGTTTTCTTCATCAACTGGTACAACGGGATTGCTTTTTCACCCAGCCGACTGAGAAATCGGCTGAGGGATGCGAGGCAACCGGTGAACTTCTGTACTTGCTTCAGGGTTTTGGGCTGTTCCATGCGCTCTATTGCGGCTATCTTCTCGGGGTTGCATTCGATTCCTCTCTCGGAAACGAGAAACCCCAAGAGCTTGCCGGCTTGGACTCCAAACACGCACTTCTCCGGGTTGAGCTTGATCTGATAAGTTCTCAAGTTTGCAAATGTTTCCCTGAGGTCATCCAACAGTGTGACTCCTTTTGCCGACTTTACCACTAAATCGTCCACATATACGTGGAGATTTCTGCCGAGCTGAGAGTGTGTACATCTCTGAATTGTGCGCTGATAAGTGGCACCTCCATTCTTCAGACCAAACGGCATGGTGATATAGCAATAAGCTCCGAAAGGGGTTATGAATGCAGTTTTTATCTGATCCTCCACAGCCAGCTTGATCTGGTGATATCCAGCGGTGGCATCCAGAAAGGACAACAGTTCGCAGCCGGCCGTAGAATCAATCACTTGATCAATACGGGGCAGAGCAAACGGATCTTTTGGGCACGCCTTGTTCAGGCAGGTGTAATCTATACACATGCGCCAGTCTTGTTCTTCTTCATGACGAGGACTCGATTTGCCAGCCACTCGGGGTAAAATACTTCCATGATGAAACCTGCATCTTGCAACTTTACAACCTCTTCGCCGATTGCCCTTCTCTTGTCTTCAGAAAAACGTCTCAAGGGTTGCTTGACCGGCTTCGAACCTGGCCTAATGTGCAACTTGTGCTAGGCGAGTTCTCTCGGCACACCAGGCATGTCTTGTGGAGACCATGCAAAGATGTCCCGATTCTCACGGAGAAACTCGACGAGCGCGCTTTCCTATTTATCGCTAAGTCCAGCTCCGACTACAACGAACTTGGTTGAGTCGGAGGGATCTAGAGCGATCTTCTTGCTGTCCTTGGCCGACTGAAAAGCCGATTCGTCATCTACTCTCTTTGCTGGGCCAACCGGAAGTGGATTCTTGCTTTGTGCTTGCGCCATTGCAATCACTTTGCTGAGCTGATGCTTCTCCGTTTCAACCACTAGCGACTCAGCCAAACTGCTGCCAGCAGATGTGCACTCGAGGGACTTCTTGAAGTCCCCGGTGACGGTGATGACGCCGTTTGGCCCCGGGATCTTCATCTTCAGGTATGTCTGTAGTGCATTGATCATGAACTTGGCAAATGCCGGCAACCCCAACAGAGCATGGTAAGGACTGCTGAGGTCGGCGACCTCAAACCAAATCGGCTCCCTTCTGAAATTCTCCTCCGTGCCGAATATGACGTCCAGCCGAATGCGACCCATGGGGGTGCAAGACAATCCCATGGAAAGTCGTCCGACTGCGCTCTAGATCTCTCTCTGTGAGCCCTAGCTTGATCATTGTATCTCTGTACAGAATGTTGATTGTGCTTCCTCCATCAACGAGCACTCGGGAGAATTTGCATGAAAACCTTGGTCCTGCGAACAGAGCGTCCACCACCAGCGGATAGTTGCCCGGATTCGGCAAAATGGTGGGATGGTCTGCTCTGTCCCAGGATATAGGACACTCGGACCAATGCATAAACTGGGGAATCGACGGCATAGTGGCATTAACCTTCGCTGCTCGGGCTCTCCGACTGCCCTTGTCCGTGGACTCGCTGGTGAAAATCATGTAGGTGGCATCTTGCTGCGGGAACTGGTTCTGCTGCTGAGGTGGTCCTCGGTTCTGGGGTGGTGGTGGGGGTGGCGGTGGTAAAGCTTCTCCCTTCGCAATTCTTCTCACAAAGTCACACTGCCGAGTAGTGTGTGCGGATGGCCTGCCAGGCGTACTGTGCAACTTGCATGGCGCGTCCAGCATATCCTCGAACGTGTACTTGGGTTTCATCTGTCCCGGGGGTCTCACATTTGGTCTCATCTTCCGACTGCCTCCTGCAGCCGCTGGATCTTCTTCATTCTGGACAGCGGCCACTTGCCGACTGCCATACTGAGTATCGGGCTGCTCGTCCTTGCGCTTGCCATTGTTCTGCTAGTTGTGGTTGTTGTTGTTGCGGTTGTTCTCCCTCCTTTCCTTCCGACTTAGGCCTTGGTTCCCTGTGTCCGACTGCGGAGCCCCTGGTGACTGGATCACACCTCCAACTCCGAGCTGGATGGGGCGCATCGCAGAATCGGACATAGCGGACGCATTTTCCACCTTCATGAGCTCGGCGAGCGATGCGAAGTCTTTGCGGAGCAGCTTGTGCTTCAACATTGAATCAGCCAGGCATCCATCAGTAAAGTACTGAATGGCCTGGATCTCATGGACTCCTTCGCATGAATTCTTCAGCTTGATCCACCGAGATAAATAATCTCGGAGGGGTTCATCTTTGCCTTGCACACACAAAGCTAACTGCCGCGGGAGGTTGGGCCTCTCGTATGTGCTTGTGAAGTTGTGGATGAACACAGTCGTGAAATCCTCCCAGCAGTTCACACTGTCCTTGGGCAGACTGTTCAACCACGTCCGAGCTGAACCCTGCAACATCAAAGGTGCATAGCGGACTGCTACACGCCGATTGCCTCCTACAATGCGAACCGCCGTCAGGTAATCGGAAAGCCAGTCTTCTGGCTTCACGGAACCATTATACTTGGGAGTATCTCTCGGTAGCGTGAAACCTTTGGGAAACTTTTTCGTCCAAATACGATGAACAAAGCATGGTGGGCCAGCTTCTCCTTCCTCATCCTCCCGAGCCTCCTTCTCCAGGAGCTCAATGCGATGTCTCGCGTCATTCTGACCGATTTGTCGAGGGTCCAGTCGGGTGCTGATTGCTGGTCTTGGTGCCGATTTCTGCGGCATGTCATTGCGCCTGCTGTTGACCGCTGGTTCTTCCATTCTTCTGCTTGCTGCTGGGGGTGGCCGATTGCTTCTAACCTTGCTCTCGTGCCGAGATGGCGTGGGCTGGTGTCTGTTCTGGCGCGATGCATTCGGTCGCTGGCTAGCTCCCGCATTCAGCCTCACAGTCCCTCTTGACGCCTCTGGCTCAGCATTTTGATTTCCCATTGCTACGAGCCTCTGCTCCTTTGCGGCAGCTATCAGCTCACGCATTCGGCGTGACTGCTCGCGCCGCTCATCTCCTTCCAGGTCTTCTAGTTCGAGCGCTATCTGCTCAGCTGCTCTCAGGTTCTTGTCCGGTGTGCTGTACGTTGGCCTTTGGATGAATGCCGACTGCGCTGGTTGCTCCGGTTGCACTGGCCTTCTCGGACGCTCCGACTGCTCGGCCCCCGACAGCTGCTGGTTGACTGCCCTGCCTCGGCTTCTCAGATCTTCCAGGACTGCGGGCTCAATCGGCCGGCGCGGTCCTGCATGTGCTGCATTGTATTCCCTTGTGATGGCTCCCAGCCCGCGCTCCTCTGCCAGCACTTGCTCAGCTCTGCGAGCCAAAGCGAGCCGTGCTGTTTCCAGCTCCGTGTGCACCTGCTCCGGATCACCATTCCTGTTCACGGGTGTGTATAACACATCCCGCAACGCGCTGGTGCCGATTCTCTCTGCAGCCTCAGCTACCTCCTTGGCCTTTCTAGCCGCACTCGCTGGATCGCGGTTGGTTGATGAAGATGCTCCCGCCATCATGACGGCGGCGTGCACTCGGCCCTCCTCTCTGCCAGGTGCTGCACTGCAGCCCCTGGTCGGGAGGGGGTCCGTAGCACACGAGAAGATGCGAATATCTCTGGGATACGCCTCGGGGAAGCAGCCGATGAAGAGGCGATGACTGCCAACCTGCAGCGACACACCGGGCGGCAGGGGTGCTCCAGCCCTGTACCGCGCCGAGTAGTCCACCACATAGTCAATTGCCCCACGCCTTAGAATCAGGCCAGAGGCGTGGCTCCCGCCCGATGCAGAGGAAAATCCCGTCCGGATCTTGACTCCAGTCGACGCCTCGGCCTGCCCCACGGTGGGCGCCAACTGTCGTCGATATGTAACGCCAGATGCCATGGGATGGCTAAAGTGAGGGGAAGACGCGAGGGAGAGAATGTCGATGGTGCCGGAATCGGGTTGGGCACAAACACGATGGAGGACACCACGATGTACCCAGGTTCGGGGCTCTCCGGAGAGATAACACCCCTACTCCTGCTTGTCTCTTATATATCAATGCTCTGGCTGCAATAACTGCCTCTCTATCTTCTCAGGGGAAGGTGAGCGCCGCCGCCGTGGGCAAGGCTCTCTCCTGCGTCCCTGAGGAATAACTACAAGCAGTGAACGAACTGAGGGGAAAGTGAGTAATGGTGGTCTAGGATGATTCGTCCCTCACGCAGGAGGGGTACCCTGGCTCTTATAGTGTGAGCCCAGGTTACTTCGGTAACTTCATTGCCGAATGGGCCCAGTTGTCATCCTCTAATCGGCCTGGGCCCACCGACTGCTCCTCTCCGGCTGATCCGGAACCTACGAGCGGCGGCCCATGCTGTAGACTCGTACAGCGTAGGGATGAACAGTGGAGCTAGGGGGTGCGGTCTTGTCGGCCTGTCCGCGGAATCGGCGGAGAGGTCGACACCGTATCTTCCCCAGATCTTTGACATGACCTGGCCTTCCTGCCACCCGGATATCTCGGGATATGGCATTTATGACCTCGTAATCATACCCCCGACTGGGTATTAGGTGGTTCCGATTGCGCCTGGGCCGACTGGTGGTACCTGGCAAAGTCGATTGCTCTGGGCAATCGTCCTTCTAGGTATCAACCTCGGCCCAGTTGCGGATCAATCGGATGATCGTCTTGGTGAAGGAAGGATGGTCCGATTGCGCCTGGGCCGACTGCTGGCATTTGATACGGCTGATTGCCTTGGACCAATCGGTCGTACATCTGTCCAGCTCGGCCCAGCTGCGGTCCAATCGATCAATCCTTGTCTTGAAATGTTGCTTCCGCTTGGGTTAGCCTACCCGGGGTACCAGTCCCCCGACAGTGGGTGCGATTTTGCGCCGGCGTTCTCGGCTTGGCGTTCCGCGCCGGCCAAACGCCGGTGAACTAGGGGCGTCCTTGGAAGAGGGGAGGCGTGGGAGAAGCAGCGACGTGTTTTGGGCGGTAGAAACGACTATCTAGCGGCGGCGCGGCGGCCGGCGACGGGAAGGGCGATGGGGAGAGGTGGGGAAGAGAAGTCCCTTTTTGGATCGGCTTGGCCTGCCAGTGGGCCAGGAAGAGGATTTTGTTTCGTCCGGCGCCCCCAAGCGACCCCAAGCGCGCTGGGTTCGGGTTGGGTTCGCCGAACTCAAAATCGGCCGTATCCGGCGCTAATTGGGGTCTTGGGGGCGCGACTGGGCAAAATACGTCCGTCCGTCGCTATTTTCGCCGTCTTGAAGGCCTCTTGGAGGTGCGGCTGGAGATGCTCTAATTGCAGATTTTGTTGCAGGCACCAATCTTCTTTTCTTTTTTGGACAACCAGACACCTATCTTTTCTTTTCTGAACAACCAGAGACCTGTCGTTGTTCACCCAACCAAAAATCTCATTGTTCAGTAAGTATCGATTTGTTTTGTGACGCATTGTGTGCGTCAATGATACGTCTCTCAACTCAGAAATCAAATGCAAATTTAAGATCGGTCTCCGACATGCAGTAACGTGCTCTTGTACGTACTCCTTCCATTCTATAATATAGTGTGTCCTTGATTTCCGTGCTTCAACTTTGACCGTAAATTTAATCAATAAGACCAATTGCGACGAAAATAAAAAATGTATCATCAAAAACTTATTTCGAATACAAATTCAATGGTATAATTTTTGCTCCCGACGCATTTGGCCTCGTTGGTTTAATTTACGGCCAAACTTGAACCTCGATAAGCGTGTGCGCACTACATTATGGAATGGAAGGGTATCTTCATTTTTGGCTGCCGGCGGAAAGTCTGGGACTGTCACCCATACGTCGTGCAAGCGTGAGGTTTCGAAAAAAATGAGTCATATTTTTTTTCCCTATTTAAATGTTCATTTGAAGCAGGTTGCCTGCAGGACGGTGAACGTGCTTCCGTCAGTAGCGACGCCATAGACCAATCAGCTGATAAAACTTGCGAAGTGTCCACGTTCCTTCTCCACCGGGATCACTCGTTCTTAACGCAATAATCAATTATGACCCTATTTTTAAATAGTAGACTCGCTCGTTCCAAGACAGCAAGTATTGGATCAGTTTGATACACTAGAATATTCAGTAGCTACCTAGCAGTTTAGATTTCTCTATAAATACGAACGCCTCTGTGTCTTCCTCCAACCAGCAACACCGCGACATTCAGAACATCAAATTAGAAACGCAAAGCAGGGAGAAGAGAACTCTTCAGCTATCCGGCAATGGCGAGCAAGATCTACATCGTGTAATCCTCCCACTTTGCTCGGTTTTCATTTTCTCCCGACCTATATCCGTGCGCATTGATCTGATTTCTGCAATACCTGTTTATTCATTCTGCAGGTACTACTCGACCTGGGGACACGTCGCGACGCTGGCAGAGGAGTTAAAGAAGGGCGCCGACTCCGTCCCCGACGTCGAGGTCACCATCTGGAGGGTGCCAGAGACACTGCCGGAGGAGGTGCTCGGGAAGATGCACGCTGCGCCGGGACGTGAGGACCATCCCATCATCACGGGGAGGCAGCTGGCCGAGGCAGACGGCATCCTGTTCGGCTTCCCGACACGGTTCGGCATGATGGCGGCACAGATGAAGGCCTTCTTCGACTCCACCGGCGGCCTCTGGCAGGCGCAGAGCCTCGCAGGCAAGCCCGCGGGCGTCTTCTTCGCCACGGGCACCCAGGGAGGTGGTCAGGAGACCACGGCTCTCACGGCCGTGACGCAGTTGACGCACCATGGCATGCTGTTCGTGCCGGTTGGGTATACGCACGGCGCCGGCATGTTCACCATGGACGAGATCAAGGGCGGCAGCCCATACGGTGCCGGCACCTTTGCTGCCGGCGATGGCAGTAGGGTGCCAAGCGCTGCCGAGCTGGCCCTGGCGGAGCACCAGGGCAAGTACTTTGCCGGCATCGCCAAGAAGCTCAAGGCCGTCTGAAATCTGATCACCAAGCGCCCCGTGGATCATTTCAATTAAACAGTAATGGACGCGGTCGAGTTCAAAATTATATCCAGTCGACCAAGATCTACACAGCTCTATGTACTAGTACATTTTTTCCACACACAAAAAAAAGCATGTACTCCATTGAATTTTTTGTTTGAAATAATAATATAACTCCGTTCATTCGTATTTGCACTTCAGTATTGACTTTGATCTATCAAGGCAGGGCTTCATTTAAAAAAAATTGGGCATCTTTATTCACACATCATAGCCCAAAAAAAAAATCTTCTAAGAGGCTAGTTACGGAAAAAGTAAGGACATCTTCAAAGATCCAGATAGTTTGTTCGAACCAGTTTTATCATTCAACGCGATTTTATATCCGTTTGTGGGTTGGTATGTCTGTTCGTTTTTTCGTAAACCTAGCCCAACCAAAGGGGGCTTTGCAGGAGTTCGAACCACAGAAACATCCCGTCCTGACACCCTGGCCCCACCCAAATGCCTTCACACTTAAAATCCTCCCACGCGTGGAGCGTTCGTCGCACATTAATATCGATCGAGCGGCCGCTACAACTCATTGGACGCCATCCCAGAACGACAGGACCACTAAATTGAATCATAGCTCCAGTCTCTGCGTCTGTTCAATGCCCAAGATATGCGCCGCCCGAGAGCTTCATTCTTCGCACATGTTCAATGTCGAAGACAAACGATGGAGTTGTTATCTGCCAAATTGAAACCGCCAGCCCATCCAGCAATTTGTCGGTATGGAAAAGGCTTGGCGACTGATAAACCTACTCAGCCGCCACACATTCAAGCGAGCATCCAATCGACGCCATCGCTGTCTCACTATTGAAAAGCGGTTGCTCACCGTGAAAGTCCAAGTATGTGATCAGAGGGAGAGGGGGTGAATGATCACTTCAAATTTTCAACTGAAACTATGAAGTGAAGCATAAGTAAAGCGGAACAGTGAAGTAAAACTGGAAGTGAAACTAAATGCAGTGAATAAAAACACTTTGAAGTATAACTACGAAGAAAATGCAATACAGAAGGTAAGTGCTTGAGGTAAAATAAACTGAGACCCGGCGATGTTTGTTCGACCAGTTCACGCTCTGCAAAGCGCTACGTCTGGTTGGAGGGACTGGCGATTGAACACCTGTAGCAAATCTCTCTCCGTCCGTTGCTCCACTGCCCCAAACTCCTTGAGCTTGGTCAGTTCTTCACTCGTGGTTGATTATTGAGGAAATCACCGAAACCTTTGACAAACTGGACTTCGAGGCGACAATTACTCTTCGCTCTCTGAAGAACAACACTCTAACCGTCTAGGAGAATTGAAGTTCTCCAAGATAAAAAAAGGCTAGTAACATTTCACCGAAGTCATCTCGAATCTACTCAGATCAATGGGACTTAGGCTTCAGTATTCTGGATTTTGGGTTTTCTTCGGTGGTGTTCTTGGGGTGCTCTCTTCAGTCTCTCTTAGGAATATTCTTAGAGCAGCCACCCGCAAATGGAGGACGGGGCGACGTATTTATAGTTGGCGATCCCGAGGTGCAGAATGACCAAATTGACCCGAGGTGACAGCTTGACACGTGTCCACAACGGTCGGATTTGTCATCACTGCGCAACTTTACTTGCGGAACAAGTAAAGCTGACTCACGGACTTAGTTCTGCTTCAGAAGCCAAAGAACGAAGTCTTTGCTACTGAAGCTTAATTTAGTGCACATGAGATTTCTTCGCTCTGGCTTATCACTTGGTGTGGATTTGATCTGAGCGTTTTCTCAATAACTTCGGTGTCCACAAACTAAGGACCCCTCTTGATAGTACGGTTTGTCCTATGACTCAAAGAACAGAAAAAGAGCTACACAAAAACATCTAAGTCTTGCGCCGCCTTCTTCATTTCCTTCAATGAGTTGAGCTTCAGGACACCTTCATTTTTGCGGGTCATCCTCCGTGATTAAGCTTCGCTCAGGGGGTGACGAGGGGGTGACCCCACGACTCCTGCAGATAAACCTACCCGGTGTCCCTGAAGATAGAAGGCCCATGAAGACACGCCTTGGCCCGCTAGTTGGCACCGACGTAGGAGTCTGCGACTCACAAGGAAGGTGCGAAGACCTGTCGTACGAAGCAAGCTAGGGTTAGGAAAGCTTACCTGTAAACGTAGATGAACTCCCCGAGACCTAGCCCAGTATATAAGGGCTAGGAGGGACAACGCCAAAGGCATCCAATATCATCTGTAACCCTAGCCTTGACCGCTCCGGCCTTGGCATCCACTGTAATCGCATCTCCCTCATCAATAATATCGAGCAGGAACGTGTCCTCCTGTTTGCCGACGAGCTATCGTCCAACCTGTGCTTCTCATGACTAACCCAGGGTCCCTGACCATGGGATTAGCCGGGGTTGATCCCCGTCAATTGGCGCCGTCTGGGGGAAGTACACAGGTTGGGATCACTATCTCGGCGGTCCGGTCTTCAGCAAGCCACAACTCAAGGGCAAGGACCAGATCTAGCCCACTCGAAGGACTCAAGATCACGGCGAACATCTCTGCCACCCCATCAAGATCGCTCGGGCTACAGCTGTGCCAGGACCGATACTACGGTAACGGCCAAGTGCAGCGTCAGCGGCGAAGGAATCGACGACCCAGAAGAACGGCGAGAGGCCTCTACGAATGAATTCCACTCGACGAACCGCGACGCGCAGCGGAGGACTCGCAAATCTTTCGGCAACCCACCGCGACCCGGGCACCCGTCGCACATCAAGACGATGACTAGAGATCGAAAGCAGAGATCAGCAGAACCATCGCCAAGGAGGAAGGAATCGACGACCCAAAAGGCGCGCACGGGATATCCACGGCGTGGCCCCACTGAACGAGCCACGTCACGCAACCGTGCAACCGACGACCACTCGACGACACGCCATCGCACGAGCACCTGCCGCCAGCCAGGACAGCGACTCCGAGACACCGGTGGGCGAGTACTATGACCCAGATCGAAGGCCAGATGAATTCGCCAACCTCATCAAGAACCAAGATATGAGTCGAGGAATCGAAACCGACCCTCTCTTCCACGAACACCCGGAGGATCACGAGCAAATCTTCAGAATCTCAAGAAGGAAGAGGCACGCCGGATCTAGCAAACTCACGGTTAGAGAGCAGCTAGCAGGACCCTGCACGATCCACAGCTTCGAGGATGACTGGGGACGCGTCAGGTCAGGTCACACTTTGAGAGACTCCCTCCTGTTCAACGAGCTAGCCGACAACCTCAAGAAGGAGAAGCAGAAAGAAGACAGGCGCAATCGGCGACCCGAACAATCACCGCCCCCAAGCCTGGAAGGACGTCACAGCCTGCTGCAAGGACATGTGCTCATGATCCAAGAGGGAAGGGTGCCGCAAGCACAACGCGACGCCTACACCCTGAAAGCTAGAGCAGCCGAGAGCATAAATATAGTCGAAGTCTACCAGCTACATGATGTGGAGACCAGCATAACGTTCTCACAGGACGACCATCCACCCGCAGTCCCAAGACCGGGGCACGCGCCCCTGGTGCTCGATGCACAAATCGGAGGGTACGACATGGATAGGGTTTTCATGGACGGAGGCAGCAGCATGAATATCATCTTCGCCAGCACCCTGCAAAAGATGCTGATCCCACGATCAGTATGGAAGAAATCGAGCACCGTGTTACACGGGGTAGTCCCAGGAGAAGCATCCACATCCCTCGGAGTCGTCGAACTTGAAGTTGTCTTCGGCAACCGACGCAACTTCGCAAAGCACCTACTCGAGTTCGAAGTACTCGACTGGCAATCGTAGTATCACGCCATATTGGGACGACCAACATTCGCGCAGTTCATGGCGGTTCCACACTACGCCTACCTCAAGCTCGAGATGCCAGGATCAACGGGAGTCCTCACGATCAACGGAAGCTTCATCAAATCAGATCATTGTGACCGTGACTTTCACAAAATCTCTGACACATTCGGAGCCGAACAAGAACTCAGAGAAATAGCCATGGTGACGGACAAGAGTAACTTCCCATTGGTGAGCCGAAGCGAATCTAAGGAGTACGGACGCGACTTCAGCATCGACAGCGACACAGTCACTCGCCAAGTGCACCCGACGGACCCGAACAAAACAGTCCGCTTGTACGCCCACCTACCAGAGGAGCAGGCGACGGCTCTCGTCGCTTTCCTTCGAGATGAGTGGGAATTATTCGCCTGGTGCCCAGCCGACATGCCTGGAATACCACGCGAATTCACGGAGCACGCCCTACGCATAAAGCAAAACACGAAGCCGGTGAAGCAAGCTTTGAGACGATTCTCGGAGCCCAAGCGAAGAGCAATCGGAGAGGAAGTCAACCAGTTACTCGACGCCTAGTTCATCCGAGAAACGAATAAAGCCACCTGGATAGCCAACCCAGTGCTGGTGCCCAAGAAAGACACGAACGTGTTGCGCATGTGTGTGGACTACGGACTAGTCAACAAGCATTGCCCGAAGGACCACTCCCCCCTGCCTAGAATCGATCAGATAATCGACTCGACAGCAGGGTGCGATCTACTTTCCTTTCTTGATGCCTACTCAGGATACAACCAGATCAGGATGAAGGAAGAAGACGAAGAGAACACATCGTTCATCACCCCCTATGGCGTATTCTGCTACAGGACCATGCCCTTCGGGCTCAAGAATGCAGGCGCCACATACCAGCGAATGATGTAGGCCTGCCTGAAAGAGCAAATCGGCAGAAATGCGCAAGTCTATGTGGACGACATCGTCATCAAGACCTACAAAGCAGCCACACTACTCGACGACCTACGCGAAACCTTCGCAGCGCTCAACAAATACAGAATCAAACTCAACCCAAAGAAGTGCACATTCGGCGTACCGGTGGGGAAGCTGCTCGGCTATATGGTCTCTGCCCGAGGAATCGAGGCAAACCCCGAGAAAGTCCAAGCCATCGCCCGACTGCAAGAACCAATCGACGTCAAAGGAGTACAACAGCTCACTGGAAAACTCGCAGCCCTAAGCCGCTTCATCAGCAGGCTGGGAGAACGCACGCTGCCTTCCTATCAGCTGCTCAGGAAAGGAGAGAAATTCGAGTGGACAGAGGAAGCCTGCCAAGCATTCGCGGACCTGAAAAAGACACTCTCGACCCCACCAATCCTGGCGGTACCCAAGGAACGAGAGAAGCTATACCTCTACGTGGCAGCACGTAACAGTGTGGTAAGCACCGCGCTCGTTGTCGAACGCACAGAAGAAGGCAAGGTCCAGAGCATCCAGAGACCAATCTACTACCTCAGCATGCTCCTGACCAAATCTCAGCAGCGGTACCCGCATTATCAGAAGCTACTACTGGCCATCATCATGACCTCAAGAAAGTTGTCCCACTACTTCGGCGAGCACCCTATCACAATCGTGAGCAGCGCACCACTCGCTGACATACTCAACAACCCCGGAGCGACTGGACGAGTGGCCGAGTGGAACATTGAGCTCAGCCCACGGGACCTGCAGTTCAAGCACCCAATAGCCATCAAAGCCCAAGTACTCCCAGATTTCCTGGTCGAGTGGACGGAGGTTCAGACACCAGGCCCCCTAGACCTATCAAATTCATGGTCAATGTTCTTCGATGGGTCCAAGAGAGAACAAGGAGCCGGGGCAGGAGTTGTGCTCATCGCCCCTAAAGGAAAAAAGCTAAAATATGTCCTCCAGATCAACTTCAGTCATGCCTCCAACAACGAAGCGGAATACGAGGCACTCCTACATGGCATGCGCATGGCCAAAACATGCGGAGCCACTCGCCTCATAATCTACGGGGACTCCAATCTCGTCGTCCAGCAGACGATGAGAAACCGCGACGCAATAGCCGACAACATGGCGGCCTACCAGAAGCTCTACAACGCACTCGAAGGAAGTTTCGACGGTTGCGAGCTCAACTACATCACCAGGGCCAACAACACAGAAGCTGACGAACTCGCGAACATTGGTTCGACCCGAGGACCAATACCACCCGGCGTTTTTCTCGAAAGCATCAGCCAGAGATCCATCAAGGTACAGGCAGTAGCACCTGAAGAAGTCGTGGACGGCGAGGACGCAACAGAACTGGCGCAGGTGGCAGCAGCAAGCCCATCAGAAGGCACAAGCACCAGCACACCCGACAGCACAACTCCGACTGAGCTCGAAGGACCTGTCTGGGCAAAACCGTTCCTCCGATTCCTAATCGAAGGTACGCTACTGCAAGACGTGGCCGAAGCACGACGCCGACGATCCAAGGCGTTCACGGTGATCAACAAACAGCTATACAAGCGCATCATCACCCAGATACTCCAAAGGTGCATCGACGAAGAGGACGGCAAAACCCTACTGCTCGAAATCCACGAAGGCACCTGCGGGCACCATGCGAGCAGTCGAGTACTCGTGTCCAAAGCATTCGGAGCCGGGTTCTATTGGCCCACAGCCATGAAAAATGCAGAGGAAATCGTGCGACGTTGTGTCGCCTGCCAGAAATTCGCCAACAGGCCACACGCTCCCGCCTCAGAGCTCAAGACCATACCACTATCCTGGCCGTTCGCCACCTGGGGGCTCGACATGGTGGGCCCACTCAAGAAATCATCAAAGGGCGGAAGGACACACCTGCTCGTCGCATTCGACAAGTTCACCAAATAGATCGAAGCAGTGCCCATCACCAGCTCCACAGCCCTCACGGATGTCAAGTTCATCAAATCGATCATCTTCAGGTTCGGAGTGCCACATAACATCATCACGGACAACAGCACGAATTTCACAACCGCAGAACTCCAGAACTTTTGCGAAGAACTGGGCATCAAAATCAATTATGCATCAGTCGCGCACCGCAGTCCAACGGCCAAGTGGAAAAAGCAAACGGCCTTGTATGCAGGGGAATCAAGAAGCGGCTCCTCACACCACTCGTGCAAGCCTCCGGCAACTAGGCAGAAGAACTGCCCACGGTACTATGGAGGCTACTAACTACACCAAACACCGCGACAAAGTACACACCCTTCTTTATGGTGTACGGGCCAGAGGCAGTACTACCACATGACCTCAACTTCGGAGCACCTCGGGTCACCAGGTACGAAGAAGAAGAAGCAGAAGAAGCATTACAAGATGACAAAGATACAGCTGACGAAGCAAGAGATACAACCCTGACAAAATCAGAGGGGTACCAAGACAAGCTACGCACCTACCAAAGCAGTTGCTTGCGCACTAGAACCTCAACAAAGGTGACCTAGTCCTACGGCTGATACAAGAGAAGGTCCATAAACTTGCCCCCCAATGGGAAGGACCATTTATAGTCTCAGAAGTCATCGGAGGTGGCGCCTACAGGCTGAAGAACCCGAAGAAAGACGAGGACGTGGGTAACCCATGGAACGTCGCAAACTTTCGACTGTTTTATCCATAGTCCCTATCGGTCAGACATGACTGGCAACCCATGTAGCCGCTCGACCGCAATAAAAATAAATGTTGCCCAAATACTGCCATCTCAAAGCACTCGGGGGCTCGAGCACACACTCCCCCCGAGAGACGCTATCGCCTACACGATCTTAACCAAAGCACTCGGGGTCTTAAGCATAAAATCCCCCCGAGAGACGCTATCGCCTACGCGATCTTAACCAAAGCACTCAGTGTAGGAGATATGCCCTAGAGGCAGTAATAATAGTTATTTTGTATCTCCAAGTTTGTAATTAAAGTTTATGTTCCATGCTATAACTGCAATGATTCTCGAGTCTTCCATAACCACGAAGCTTAGAGGGAAACTCATTTGCACGTGTGGTATATTAAGCAGTAAAATGTGTTCCTAGTCATGCCTCTATGACTGGCTTAAGTGTTGCATGATGGTCCTGTTTTCCTGATCATGGGCATGAGTATGTCGGCAACTTTATGGGCACAATGTTAGAAGAACACTTGTGTTGAATCGACCCGAATTGATGTTATGCTATGAGATACATTCGTCACAAGTAAATGGTTAATAACACAAAGAAAGATAATGTGTGCATAATTCCTTAGACCATGAGAGCATCGAGTTCCTTCATTCTTGCTTCGTGAACTTTGGGGTTTGTTAAACGTCATCCGTAACTGGGTGGCTATTACGGCGGCTTACGGGTTCACGGAAAAGTATGACAAGGAACGAGATAGCTCAAGATTGGGATTTGCTCATCCGACGATGGATAGATATTCTTTGGGCCCTCTCGATGTTACGGTATCCATCATCGTCTGGCCAGACACAATGTGATTTGATCACAGGGATGCCGTAACACGGAAACGAGAAAAGAGAACAAAACTGGTAACGAGGTAACTGGCATAGTGGACAAGATTGTTGATTCACGGGGATGCTGATAAGTCTCACCTCGGGTATTTGTAACATATCGCGAAGCAACAAGAATAGCACACGGCAACTACAGGTTCACTCGAATATTCATTCGTATGGGTATAGGGATCAATATGGATGTCCACGGTTCCGCTATTGATCATTGATCGGAAAGTGTTCTGGGTCATGTCTATACTTCATCGAACCTACAGGGTCACACGCTTAAGGGTCATCTATCTGTTGAATACTAGATAGGGAGTCTGAGATAAAGTCACAGAAAAAGTTTCGAAGACGGCGGAAAAGTTCCGAGAGAGAGAAAGCCGAAAAGTTGTTTCGGAGCTGCCGGAAATGCGTTGGTTACTTTTCGCTGATGAAAATCCTTGATCCGGAAATGTTTCGGAACACGTCCAAAATTATTCTGGGGGGTGCTGGAAATGTTCTGGGCCTAAAGAAATTTTTTCGGGTTTTTCGGACGCGAAAATAATTGGTTTCATGAATAGTGGAAACACTATTTGGTTGCTTTTTGGAAAGCCACCTTTTGGGGCTTTTCCCAAAAGATCTAGGAGATGACATGGAAGGGTGGGAACCCCTTTTTTGGGGGTCCCACAAGGGGTGGCCGGCCAAGGAGAGCTCCTCCATGGAGCTCCACTTACCTCCCCATTTTGCCCTTTATGTGAGACATAAAGCTTGGACATTTTGGGTTTTTCAAGTGGCACCCTACCCCTTGCCTTTTCCTATAAATAGAGGTGGAGAGGGGCTCTCCACACTAGATCTAACTCTCATAAAATGCCATGCATGATCTGGCTTTCTTATCTCCCTCCCACGAAATAGTTTCGTAGAGCCGAAAGGCTGTCTGGGTTCCGGCAGGAACTAGTTCTGGACGGCGAAGCCCTGCCGGATAGCTGACACCGTATGTGTGCAACCTGGTAGAGAGGTCGTAGTTTCGATCTTAGTTCAGGTGTGCCTCCCGAAGGGCTGTCCGAGTGATTGTCCAAGATTCTGAGTGTGCCTCCCGAAGGGCTGTCCGTGACACCGTCCGAGGGACTGTCCGACCGCCTCCCGGAGGGCTGTCCGGGGAGCATACGGAGGGGAACATCCTCGCGGTTGGGAGGTTGTAAATCCTAGCTGCGGGGGTCTGCACCGCCGATCTTCATCGACTCTACTTCCGCTGCGCTACGAGTCGGTAATGATCAGATCAAAAACCTTGTATGCATCTCCATAGTGATCCTGGGCGTGTTCGTAGTGCGGAAAATTTTCGTTTTCTGTCTCGTTACCCAACAGTGGCATCAAGAGCCGTGCTATGCGTAGATGCAGGTCACGATCTAGAATACATAAGAGATGTATGGGTATTGCCTAATATAATTTTGTAGTAGATGAGATCTATTGCTAATAATTATTTATGCGAGTAGCAGATGAAATCTGTTACCCGATGTTCTTGTTGCTTCCCTGGAATTTGCGTATTTCTGATCTTGATTAACGGCATGGTGTAGTTTCAAAGTTCTGGCAATCCGCGATCCTGATTGATCAACGAAGTGCTATCAGTTCATTGAATTCCACCATAGTTAAAGAAAGATGAAATTTCACAAACTAAAGGGCAATGCAGATATGATCTGCACGGGGGTCACGCGTATGACGAAGTTCAGTATGAGGTTCGAGATTTTATTATCTCGTTCTTCATACACCCCGCAAAGTTAATCTAGCGACTTGAATAATCATACTTGAAAATAAACGTTGGTATCTGCAGTTTAAGACAAACCTTAGAAGCCACGTAAAATAAAATCTTGCATAAACCGATTAGAGGCGTCTAACTTGGTTTTGCAGGATGGCATGTGATGTGGTATAGCAGTTCTCATATTAATTTGATTATGTATGAGATGACTATATAATGTAAATTAATTAACATGACCTGCGTGTCATGATTCAGCATGATGGCTGGAGCCATATGATTGCCATTTTAATGACCTGCGTGTCAACCTTATATAATGCACTAATTTTATTAGCTATAGAGATAGCAATATTATCTGGTACATCGACAAGGTGGTGGAAATCTTCGGAAGGTGAACACCGACACAAATGCTGAAGACGAAGAAATAAAAGAATTCTCCGTCAGAAAGGGCTATACCATATCATGCTATTATGAATTGCCTGAGTTGTTTATCCCTTATGATGCACCCTTTTTGATTGCGCGGTAGTCGCTATTTATCAGGGTGATCTCTCACTTAAAAATATCAAGTAGTTTGTGTTCTCCCAAGTGTAGCACCGTCTACAACACGTATCTTTTCGGGGTGCGCCATGTACACATGAGCACGAACGATTTGAGAGGTGTAAGGCGGGTGAAGGTCAGACCTCACTGCAAGATCACTTGGTTGACTTGACGTTCAGGCAGGACAGTCCTGAGCTCGGAACACATGCATCGAAAGATGGACAAAAGTCACATAGAGATGTGATTGGCAAGTTGGCCTACCGATTGAAAATGACGTCATCAGTGATGAACCCGTCAATGACGTCAAATTGAAATACGGATCTTGAATCACTCACAATCAATTATGAGAGATATTGATTTGAGTGGGAGCGCACCTTAGAATAAAATTGTTTATTCTCTAGTGCAAATTAATTATGAACAAAATCTAAATGAAACTTGTGTTTACCGTTGTAGATCTCATGGCTCGCAACACACCGTTCAGCTTAGGCCCAATGTTAGAGAAAGAGAAGTTAGCTGCAAATGGAAACAACTATGCGGACTGGGTCCGTACCCTGAGGATTGTCCTCAGGAGCGCTAAGAAAGTGTATGTGCTTGACACGACTCTTCCAGCTAAACCGGTGGAGACTGCCCCGGAAGATGAACAAAATGTCTGGGCCACTAAGGAAGATGACTACAACTTAGTGCAGTGCCTCATGCTAGCTTGCATGAGTCCAGGGCTTCAAAAACGTTTTGAATTCCATGACGCCCGTAATATGATCCGGGAATTGGATGCTCTGTACAAGCAAAATGCACGGTCTGAACGTTATGATATAACAAAGACCATGATGGATTGCAAGATGGCTGAGGGCAGTTCAGTTGGCGAACACGTGGTCAATATGATTGGCTACGCTGAAAGGCTTAAAACCCTGGAATTTCCAATTCCACCAGCCCATATGATGGACATGTTGCTTGCTTCACTCCCCCCGTCTTACGACGGTTTTATCATGAACTACAACATGAATGGGATGGAGAAGACACCGAATGAGGTGCTCGCCATGCTGAAAACTGCGGAAGGAGGACTGCGGAAAAATCGCAAGCAAGTGTTGCTTGTGAATAAAACCGCCAGTTTCAAAAAGAAAGGCAAGTCCAAGAAGGGCAAGGGCGCCGGTAAGACCGTCTCCCAAAGCAACTCTAAGGGCGGAGCCAAGACTGAAACTGAGTGCTTCTACTGCAAGGGCACAGGACACTGGAAGAGAAACTGCAAGAAGTACCTGGCAGATAAGAAGTCCGGAAACACCGGAAAAGGTATAACTGTAATACATGTTAATGTCATTGACGTTTTGCTTGCTAGCGAAAATTCTAAGTCTTGGGTATTTGATAACGGATCGGTTGCTCACATTTGCAACTCGATACAGGGGCTTCAGAAGGTCCGCAAGCTAGCAAAGAATGAAGTCATCATGCGCGTCGGCAACGGCGCTGGGATCGCAGCTCAAGCCGTCGGCATGATGCCTCTACGTCTCCCTTCAGGATTTATCTTAGAACTAAGTAACTGTTATTTTGTTCCGGCATTGTGTAGAAACATTATCTCTGGATCATGTTTGGTACACGATGGGTATTCCTACAAGTCTGAGAACAATGGTTGTTCACTTTATTGTATGGATATGTTTTATGGATTTGCACCCATTGTTGGGGGCCTTTTCATACTAAATCTTGAATGTGGAAAAGATGTCTTTAACGTAAATGCTAAACGCCTTAAGAAGGCTGAAACCACCACCACTTATTTGTGGCACTGTCGTCTTGGCCACATCGGAAAGAAACGCATGCAAAGACTCCACAAAGATGGAGTTTTACCATCATTTGATTTTGAATCATTTGACACATGTGAGGCTTGCTTAATGGGGAAAATGACCAAGACGCCGTTCATGGGTCATCCTGAACGGGCGAATGAATTGTTGGAAATAATACATAGTGATGTATGTGGTCCAATGAGCACAACCGCACGGGGTGGGTATTTCTACTTCGTGACTTTTACTGACGATTTAAGTAGGTATGGATATATCTACTTGATGAAGCATAAGTCAGAAACCTTTGAAAAGTTCAAAGAATTTCAGAATGAGGTAGAAAATCATCGTAACAAAAGGATTAAGTTTCTGCGATCAGATCGTGGGGGCGAATACCTTAGTCATGAGTTTAGCCAACATCTGAGTGACCGTGGAATCGTTTCACAGCTTACGCCTCCCGGAACTCCACAGCGAAATGGAGTGTCGGAACGACGTAACCGAACCCTGTTAGACATGGTAAGGTCGATGATGTCTCTTACAGATCTGCCGATATCCTTTTGGGGTCACGCACTAGAAACTGCCGCTTACACATTAAATAGAGCACCGTCTAAGTCTGTTGAGACGACACCATACGAGTTATGGCACGGGAAGAAACCCGGTTTGTCGCATCTCAGGATTTGGGGTTGTGAGGTATACGTGAAACGTTTACAACCTACCAAACTCGATCCCAGATCAGACAAATGTTACTTTGTAAGTTATCCAATAAAAACAATTGGGTATTCCTTCTACCACCCGTCCGATAACAAAGTGTTTGTTGCCAGAAATGGACAATTTCTTGAAAAGGAGTTTCTCACTAAAGAGGTGAGTGGAAGGACAGTACTACTTGATGAGATTATTGAATCTTCGGCAACCGTTAATATGGCCAAGGAACCGGAAGAAATTCCGCAAATTATCCATACAACCGAGCCGGCAGTTGTTGCATGTGATGCGGAAACTTCAGACAAGTATGTGACTGAACCGCGCAGATCAGGTAGGACCATCGTGCCACCTGAGTGGTTTCATAACGAAATCTTCATCCTTGAAGACGATGAACCTGTGCACTACAAGGAAGCAATGGCGGGGCCCAACTCGAGGGAATGGCATAAAGCCATGAAATCCGAAATGGAATCCATGTACGAAAATCAAGTTTGGAACTTGGTAGAACTTCCAGAAGGCGTGAAGCCCATTGGTTGTAAATGGATTTTCAAAAGAAAGTCAGACGCGGATGGTAACATTACTATCCATAAAGCTAGACTTGTCGCGAAAGGATTCACGCAAGTTCCAGGAGTGGACTATGACGAGACTTTCTCGCCCGTAGCTATGCTTAAGTCTGTACGGATATTACTAGCAATTGCTGCTTATTTCGATTATGAAATATGGCAGATGGATGTCAAAACGGCTTTCCTAAATGGAAATCTCAAAGAAGATGTATACATGATACAGCCTGAAGGTTTTGTCATTTCTAAGGATGCTGGAAAGGTATGCAAACTTCAGAAGGCCATTTATGGTCTGAAGCAAGCATCAAGGAGTTGGAACATTCGTTTTGATGAAGTGGTCAAAGAGTTTGGCTTCATCAGGAATGATGAAGAATCTTGTGTTTACAAGAAGTTTAGTGGGAGCGCAAAAGCATTTCTAATCTTATATGTGGATGACATATTGTTGATTGGAAATAACGTGAATTTCCTTAGCGAAATAAAAGACTCATTGAAGAAGAGTTTTTCAATGAAAGACTTAGGCGAAGCGGCATACGTATTGGGCATCAGAATCTATAGAGATAGATCAAAACGCCTAATAGCGCTTAGCCAAAGCACATACATTGACAAGGTGTTGAAAAGGTTCAACATGGAGAACTCCAAGAAAGGCCTACTCCCCATGTCACCTGGCACAGTACTGAGCAAGAATCAGTGTCCTCGGACTCTCGATGAGCGAGTACAAATGAATGATGTTCCATATGCTTCGGCAGTTGGTTCAATTATGTATGCCATGCTATGTACAAGACCAGATGTTTCCTATGCGCTAAGTGTTAGCAGCAGGTACCAAAGTGATCCAGGATTGGAACACTGGGCCGCAGTCAAAAATATTCTTAAGTACCTCAGAAGGACCAAGGACTTGCTCCTTGTGTACGGAGGTGATGAAGAGCTCATTGTAAGTGGTTACACTGATGCTGGCTTCATGACTGACCCAGATGACTTCAAATCTCAATCAGGCTATGTTTTCATATTGAACGGTGGCGCAGTTGACTGGAAAAGTTCCAAACAAAAGACTGTGGCGGATTCTACGACAGAGGCGGAATATGTTGCAGCTTCAGAAGCCTCCAAGGAGGCGGTATGGATCAAGCAGTTTCTTGAAGACCTTGGTGTGGTTCCAAGTGCTCTGGACCCGGTGGAAATCTATTGTGATAATAGTGGCGCCGTGGCTCAGGCAAGGGAGCCATGTTCTCACCATAAGACAAGACATATTGAACGCAAATATAAACTCATTCGATATCATGTCGAAGAGGGTTTAGTGAAAGTACGCAAAGTTCACACGGATCTGAATGTGTCAGACCCGATGACAAAGCCTCTACCACGAGCAAAGCATGAGCAACACCGAATAGCCATTGGTGTTAGGGAAGCCATGTAACTAGATTATGACTCTAGTGCAAGTGGGAGTCTGTAGGAGATATGCCCTAGAGGCAGTAATAATAGTTATTTTGTATCTCCAAGTTTGTAATTAAAGTTTATGTTCCATGCTATAACTGCAATGATTCTCGAGTCTTCCATAACCACGAAGCTTAGAGGGAAACTCATTTGCACGTGTGGTATATTAAGCAGTAAAATGTGTTCCTAGTCATGCCTCTATGACTGGCTTAAGTGTTGCATGATGGTCCTGTTTTCCTGATCATGGGCATGAGTATGTCGGCAACTTTATGGGCACAATGTTAGAAGAACACTTGTGTTGAATCGACCCGAATTGATGTTATGCTATGAGATACATTCGTCACAAGTAAATGGTTAATAACACAAAGAAAGATAATGTGTGCATAATTCCTTAGACCATGAGAGCATCGAGTTCCTTCATTCTTGCTTCGTGAACTTTGGGGTTTGTTAAACGTCATCCGTAACTGGGTGGCTATTACGGCGGCTTACGGGTTCACGGAAAAGTATGACAAGGAACGAGATAGCTCAAGATTGGGATTTGCTCATCCGACGATGGATAGATATTCTTTGGGCCCTCTCGATGTTACGGTATCCATCATCGTCTGGCCAGACACAATGTGATTTGATCACAGGGATGCCGTAACACGGAAACGAGAAAAGAGAACAAAACTGGTAACGAGGTAACTGGCATAGTGGACAAGATTGTTGATTCACGGGGATGCTGATAAGTCTCACCTCGGGTATTTGTAACATATCGCGAAGCAACAAGAATAGCACACGGCAACTACAGGTTCACTCGAATATTCATTCGTATGGGTATAGGGATCAATATGGATGTCCACGGTTCCGCTATTGATCATTGATCGGAAAGTGTTCTGGGTCATGTCTATACTTCATCGAACCTACAGGGTCACACGCTTAAGGGTCATCTATCTGTTGAATACTAGATAGGGAGTCTGAGATAAAGTCACAGAAAAAGTTTCGAAGACGGCGGAAAAGTTCCGAGAGAGAGAAAGCCGAAAAGTTGTTTCGGAGCTGCCGGAAATGCGTTGGTTACTTTTCGCTGATGAAAATCCTTGATCCGGAAATGTTTCGGAACACGTCCAAAATTATTCTGGGGGGTGCTGGAAATGTTCTGGGCCTAAAGAAATTTTTTCGGGTTTTTCGGACGCGAAAATAATTGGTTTCATGAATAGTGGAAACACTATTTGGTTGCTTTTTGGAAAGCCACCTTTTGGGGCTTTTCCCAAAAGATCTAGGAGATGACATGGAAGGGTGGGAACCCCTTTTTTGGGGGTCCCACAAGGGGTGGCCGGCCAAGGAGAGCTCCTCCATGGAGCTCCACTTACCTCCCCATTTTGCCCTTTATGTGAGACATAAAGCTTGGACATTTTGGGTTTTTCAAGTGGCACCCTACCCCTTGCCTTTTCCTATAAATAGAGGTGGAGAGGGGCTCTCCACACTAGATCTAACTCTCATAAAATGCCATGCATGATCTGGCTTTCTTATCTCCCTCCCACGAAATAGTTTCGTAGAGCCGAAAGGCTGTCTGGGTTCCGGCAGGAACTAGTTCTGGACGGCGAAGCCCTGCCGGATAGCTGACACCGTATGTGTGCAACCTGGTAGAGAGGTCGTAGTTTCGATCTTAGTTCAGGTGTGCCTCCCGAAGGGCTGTCCGAGTGATTGTCCAAGATTCTGAGTGTGCCTCCCGAAGGGCTGTCCGTGACACCGTCCGAGGGACTGTCCGACCGCCTCCCGGAGGGCTGTCCGGGGAGCATACGGAGGGGAACATCCTCGCGGTTGGGAGGTTGTAAATCCTAGCTGCGGGGGTCTGCACCGCCGATCTTCATCGACTCTACTTCCACTGCGCTACGAGTCGGTAATGATCAGATCAAAAACCTTGTATGCATCTCCATAGTGATCCTGGGCGTGTTCGTAGTGCGGAAAATTTTCGTTTTCTGTCTCGTTACCCAACACTCAGGGGCTTAAGCATAAAATCCCCCCGAGAGACGCTATCGCCTACACGATCTTAACCGAAGCACTCGGGGGCTTAAACATAAAATCCCCCCGAGAGACGCTATCTCCTACGCGATGTTAACCAAAGCACTCGGGGGCTTAAACATGAAATCCCCCCGAGAGACGCTATCGCCTACGCGATCTTAACCAAAGCACTCGGGGGCTTAAGCATAGAATCCCCCCGAGAGACGCTATCGCCTACGCGATGTTAACCAAAGCACTCGGGGGATTAAGCATAAAATCCCCCCGAGAGACGATATCGCCTACGCGATCTTAACCAAAGCACTCGGGGGCTTAAGCATAAAATCCCCCCGAGAGACGCTATCGCCACTCAAGCGATCTTCACCAAAGCACTCGGGGGCTTAAGCACAAAATCCCCCCGAGAAACGCTATTGCCACTCAAGCGATCTTCACCAAAGCACTCGGAGGCTTAAGCACAAAATCCCCCCCGAGAGACGCTATCACCACCTACGCGAGCTCACCTTAAAAACCCGGGGCTCAGGCATAAGCATTCCTCGAGACACGCTACGGTCTCATTCAAAAACACCAAGCTAGAAATCTTCAAGTCTTCACCCGGACGACAAACAACCAAAACTCGGGGACTACTCCAGAGTCGAACCGCGAGGAAATACGCGAAGTTTTAAGCCTACGTTTGACTCTACAACTCAAACGTAGCCTCGGGGGCTACTCCCATCGGGAGCGCTGTCGCGCACCCGATAGAACACACTAGAAAGTTAAAGTCAGTGCATCACGGAGGAGTCGAAGACATTTCACGCTATCAGATGGAGTCGACGACATTTCACGCTATCGGATGGAGTCGAAGACATTTCGCGCTATCAGATGGAATCGAAGACATTCTGCACTATCAGAAGGATTCGAAGACAGTGCATCACAGGAGTCGAAAACACAGTTTATTGCAAGAACTCAACCACAGCTTGAAGTCAACCATAAAGGTATAAAAGGACTCAACTACATTTGGATAGAAGGCATCTCCTGTTACAAGAGGAAATTACCCAAGGAATCAAGACTTCTACATGTGTGCTCATGAGGGGTAATCGACTCCCGTACAAAGGCATCACCACATACAAAGGAAAAAAGGAAGCTAGCAGAGGATGTCAATGACATAACAAAAGGGTGAAGCTCGACTTATTTGTCGATGCTCCACCAGCTTCTTCTCCTGCTCCACCAGCTTCTTCTCCAGCTGCAGCTGCACGCCTTCTTCTCCAGCTGCACAGCCTCTTCTCCGAGTTTCCAGCGAAGATGAGGCCGCCTCCAGTTCTACAAGGTCGCTTGGCGCGCCCGCTTGATCGACGGCTTGACGTCGATGTCCTCTTCGGAGCTGATGGAGATGGCATCACCACTTGAGGAGTCGCTAGAAGACGAAGCTGTAGAAGATGCACGCGTAGGACTCGTCGACCTTGTGGAGCTGTCGCCGCTCGACTCCTTCCAGTGCGGATCCATGTTGTTGCCACTCAGGTCGAACGCGCGGACAGTGACATTGCTTTCACCGTCAAGACGACAGCTGAGCATATCGCCATCTCGCAAATTCAACCGCTGAGCAAACAAACTCCAACCAGAGCCAAGAAAAATCAAGCGGGAGCTATCAACCTCCAAGTCAATATAAGAAGGAGATCGACAGCTCCCTTGAAGATGCAGAAGCAAGCCATCTAAGCCACGTTCAGAGACAATGGCGGAGAAAGCAGAGGGAAGAAGAACGCGATTGGCGCTCTGGCCACAAACGCGTAAAAGAAAATCATAGCGCCAGAATCCTTCCTCCAAGGGAGAGGAGGAAGGCATTGGCACCGTACTATGGCGACCACCACGACATGAGCGTGGTGTACGGCCACCACGGCCACGACGAACACGACCACGGCCAACACCTCGCCTGGGAACCATGAGAGGAAGAAGAGAAGAAGGAAGAGGCAAAGCAGCAAGCTGGATAGAGGCGAACGCTGTGGAAGAAAAGGCTTATTTATAGAACAAAAATCCCCCAGCACAGAGAAGCCAAGACAACAGCAGCAATTAATTCAAAGACCAAACGTCGCAAACGTCTCAGATACCAAGACCAAGATGCTTTCCCACGAGACGCACTGTGCGTAAGACGCGTCAACTCACGTGTGTTTCCAACGCGCGTATCGTAAATTCAATCAGTGCCTGCCGCACGCCACAGCGGTCATCATTATGACCGGTCATGAAGACGTGACGGTTCACTGGCGGAGCATCCCTGACATCCATCAAACGGAGGCATCGTTATCCTGACAAGCGGCGAAAAATACCAACAGACATCAAGTACGATTGCTTAAACACATTTTTCAAATATATTTAAACTCCCATCGGGAGCGTACTCACTCAAAACCGAGCCTCAGGTGAGCAGTCGCCTAAAAGTCAGCAATGTGCTCGAGTGACCACTTGCACTCACGAGAGTCTCGGGTGCTCCCTCAACCCGACACAAGACAAACATGCATTCGCCAAGATCATACGGCGCTAAGAGTCTCAGGTGCTCCCTCACCTCAAGAGCCGAAACGACATTCAAGTGACTACTCGCGAAGAACCCCCCTGTCTGAGCACTCGAAACAAGCTCCGCGGGTAAATGAGTGAACAGCTCGCTTGATGTTTTGTTCCAAGCGGGTGCAATACTATTAGGCTCCGCGCCTCAAAAACACACATTCCTGGAACATGATACACTGTGCCCAGATGCCACGCAAGATTAGCGTGTAGGTAAGACCTGTTGGGGTTCGCAGCACAAAACACAAAATTTTCTAACTAGCGTTCCCATAACCCAAGATCAAGCTAGCCGTATTACCGTAACGAAAAGTAGTGCGGAAATAACATACCTCGGGGTGTAGTCCGTTGCGCGGGAAACGTTCCCACAAACGTGGTTGATGTAGCCGATCAAGTTTCACAGCCCCCTGGCTGTGTTGAGCACCCGGATGGGTGTAGTGCCACACGTGCAGCACCTCGTAGTACTCGCACACGTACGAGACTCGATGACGACCTCCGTTCTCCGATCCAGCGGAGGTGGCGGAAGCAGACATACGGACGGAGCTTCGGCGGCACGACGGCCTCCGATTCTAGCAGAGAAGCCTCAATTCCACTATAGGCTCACACTAGGGAGCCCAACGTGAAAGAGACAAGGGAGGGGAGAAGACCGGAGAAAACCGATCTCAATTCGGAGTAATATTTATTTTCTCACGAATTTCTGTGTATTAAATATGTGCACCCTGCCCATCTATATATAGGCAGAGGGGAGGGAGTCAACCCCTCTCCCTTAGCAATGTGGGACTAAAGTCCCTTTGCTAAGGGTGTGGCCGGCCAAGGGGGGGATGGGGCGCACCCCTCATGGGCCCTAGGGCCCATGGCGCCTCCCCCCTCTTTTTTTCTTTTTTCTTTTCCCTTTTATTTCCCCTAATGGGCATTTTTCTCCACTAAGGCCCATTGCACATATTAATTAGAAATAAAATGATTTAAATTATTAATTCAATTAATTAATAATTAAAACATAATATTCTATCTCCCGGTGCTCCGGAACACCTTCCGGTTCACTCCGAACTTGTTTCGGTTCAACACGGTACTTCTCCGATATTGTTTCCTTTATTCTCTGGTTACTCCGATGGTTTCGAAAAGGTCTCCGATTTCATCGAGCCCTTAAGTGTGTTACCCTACGGTCTGAGAACACTCCAGTCATGACCGAGCAGAGGCTACGGTCAATGATCATCAGCGGGACCTGGATGCCCATAATGACCCTGTGCATTCCGGATATCAAACACCGATTGGACCTTACGCCGTATAGCATTCCCTTTGTCAGCGATACTGGATTGTTCCGAGATTCGATCAATGACATCCTATGTATGGTTCAACCTCGTTCTGAACTAATCCTCATTCACTCGTTCCCGTGATATTCATCCCCGTGACCTAGTCACACGCTGCAGCTTTATGGATGGAATCTCACCGAGTGGGCCCCGAGTATCTATCCATTATATGGATATAAAAATCCCGCTCTTGTAACAATACTCCTCAACATATCTCCACGGAATACCTAAGATACAACCGTTATGACCCGCATATTTCAGTCAGGTGGTGGGATGTAAGTCAAAGCATCCGGGAAGATAGTAATTATGCACGTACTCACGGTCAAAGGAACGGTCTACCACGTTCTGTAAGTACAACACTGAACCTTCATAAGATTTGATCATGCTGTAATGCTTACGTTGGGTAATGTTCATCACGTCACTTAACCTGTGAGGTGACCTCATAGTCAAGAGACTTAATTGTCCATGATCGCGAAACCACGACCATCATGTTGACCATGAACTAGTTATCGATGTAGAGGCTAACTAGGAACTCTGGGGGTTTCTATACCACACCTGCATCATTGTTTCACTGACACAGTTCTAGCACGATATGAAACTGGTTATGAACTTGCTTAGATATATTGGAATAATCATATATTATTTGCCTCTAGAGCATATATCCAACAGTCTCCCACTTGCACTAGAGTGCTAATAATCTAGCCGCATTTTTCCGATCATAATCATCTTATCACATAAGTGTTCATTGATCATGCATGCTCATGGAAGAGGGTTCGTCAACGAACTGCACCAATTCAGATTCGTATGTTTCCTTTGCAACTGGTATAGGTCAAAAACTCTTTTGACATACCACTCATTATCATATAATGGTTGGATATAAGTTTCGCGGGAGAGTGAGACTATTATTTCACAGTATCCTCCAATGATCTCTTGGTTCAGTCTTTAGAAGACTCATCCTTAGTCATATATACTGGGAAATACACTCAACCAGAAGTCATACTTCTAACGCTAAACTTTTATCCATACGTCTACTTTCTTAAGTAGTATTATGTTTGTAGTACCGTGAATTTTGCTCACATTTCTTTCATGTCTTTGGTGATGTCTCTAATTCCATATATACCCATAATATGGCTTGCAATTGTAATCTTGCATTACATTCAAGTCTATTATCCTTTCTATATTTTAGAGAATAGTCCTCAGTATTCCTCATATACTGAATGCATGGACTTTTATTCAGATTTTGTGTTTTACTCCTAAAGCACATCGGAATCTGTTCTTCTTCCAAGAACTTTTGAGTCATTTTGTTGTTGGATTCGCAATGCATGTTATATGGTAGAATCATATGTCAAGAACATATAAGATCACATGTCCAGTACATGGTGCATCTCTATTCTTCCATCAAGACATTGCTTGTGATATTTGGATTTCATCCATTATATAATTTCTAGCCACAAGAACCTGTTTCTTGTCTAGAAGTTTATTCCAACCTTCACTTCGTTTCATTATCCGTATCTTAATCTACTCATATAGATTTCAACGTGTAATGTGTTGGTATTTCACATAAAAGAAGATTCTTGCAATCTTGTATTTTATTTGCCTTATGATCTATATATATCATAATGCACATATGTATATAAGACGATTCTCTATATACACAATCAATGCATATCCATATATATACATATGAGATCATTCTTCACACATATCAATGCATATATGTTTGAGACAATGATCATGCTCCCACTCAAATATATCCATCATATACTCATATATTTGTGGTTCAGCTTTCATCAAGTCATTTTATTGTTCACTATGTCTCACATAATGACAAAGCTTCCAAAGCTCCCACTCAGAAAATTCCCTCTGTATTCCAAGTTTCCGGGAAGTCTTCAAAGCTCCCACTCAGTTTCATGAAACTGCAGGCCCACTCAATATTTTGGTCATCACAAAATCACTTGATCAAATCAAGGTTGAGGGTTTCTGTCTTGAGGTACTATAGTCCATCCTTTTAACGAAATAATATTCGTCATGCCCATTGCAATTCTCTTTCAAATCCCAAATTTGACTGAGATGCAATTTCAGGCTATGGTCCATCGTAGTGTAAATGAAATATTTTATTGATTAAAGCATTTCTACGTTTCTGTAGTCAATCACCATTGAACTTTGGTCATAACCAAATAATTCCTTATGCCCATTACATTATTCTCAATAACTCTCCAGTTTGTCGAGAATATGAAATAACCGATTTATTTCACGGGACGTGAGCCATCCTTTATGTAACTCAATATTATTTCATTTCTCCTCGTGTTCTAGGCTACCATCATTCCTTTGTGTCTTCAAGCAATGTTATTCTTTATTGTTTTATTAATAAGACTCATGATTATTGTTCTGTACAGAACGTATTCATGACAACCTTCTAAATTCAACAATGGCTTCAACTCATATACCAAGATCAATTATCTTTGGCATATCCTTCCTTATATAGCGTCATTACAGCGGAACATGCTTCTGTTGCAATACTCTGATATTATGAAAGCAAGGTCCAATACCCTGGTCAAAGTTTCCATTATCTCCCATTGGATCCGTGTCGAGAGACTTTTCTCGTATTACCAATTAAGCAACACAAATTTTTCTATTCGGGGAGAATATGTAATTTCAATTGCTTGTAGTTTTATTACAAAGAAATTCTTTCTTTTAAGAAACCTTATAACACCATCAGTTATGGAGCTATCATGTCTCATTAGATTCAGGATGGTTTCCTATTCATGAAGTGGGTGTTTTAGCTTAATGAATTAAACAACCTTATTCGACAATAACTATAGTGCTAGGGGAAAGAATGTTTAGACCATACTATGGTTTAGTATGACTACGAATGGTTTAAGTAGTCTAGCACTTTCAACTTCCATCATAGTTTGTGGTACAACTTCCACAAGTCTCCCATTATGTCAATATCAATACTTATCACTTCGGATCGTAGCGTAGTGATATGTATCCTTGTATTCTCACTTCTCACCGTGATTCCTGAATCTCAGTTTTATGATCTCAATTGAATACAACTTTCAATTAATCATATGAAGTCTTTAATGATAACTCACGTGCCCATTTAGAACATCATTTATGTATAATGATTGGCAGAAGTTCTACTTGCTAGAACCTTGTCATGGTTATATTTATTGCAGAGGTTCATAGATCGTGTATCTAATCCATCGCATGCAATCAAGTTATGATTTTCATTCGATAATGAACTCACAAGTTAATAGATCATACATTTAATGAATTCATCAGTTATGAAGTCTCCTCATGCAATCAAATCTTTGACTTGTTATAATCAAGAAAACTTTATCATTAAACATTGAATATTTCTTGACAATAATAGTAGTATTATAAATGCTTTCTATCATATCATAAATCAAGACGTAATCAAAGTATAAGCACACTTTTATTCATAAAGATGGAACAACTGACTTGTCTCATTACATGAATAACTTTGTCTCGCGAGATGCAAGACACACAACTAAGTGTTCATACTATAATGATTACATAAGATTTATCTAATACTCTAAGTATCTCCTATGATAGATGTCTCGGTGGAATCCATGCTGGCCATCAACTGACTTGATACCCATCAATCCTTGATTTCACCTCTTCCCGTCCATGCAACGGCAGGTCCTGTTTTCATAAAACAGAATAAGTATCAGATACTCATTTACTGCAAATGTTGTATAAGGGAATAAACATTTATAAAGTATATCAAGTATATACCTTCTCCATCGACAACTTCTCCTTCAATGGGTTCAACCTCCAGGTACTGAAGTCTATCCATGAAGTCAGAGAACTCGAGGCTTTCACCTCTGCCGACATAGCCATGGACATGGTCTGTATAGCTCGGTGGAAGCGAGTGTAACACCGTGTATATCGCAGACTCATGTGTGGTCTCATAGTCAAAGTCATCTACGAGGCTCAGATGTATCTTATGCATCTTGGCCAAGTGTGCCTTCAGGCAAGAGCCATCTTCCATCTTTGTAGAGAGAAACTCACTTTCTAACTCAAATCTGGCAACTCTAAACTGATGCCAGTTTGATGACTTCAGCTCATCGATCATATCATATGTAGCCAAATCAGCATACTCCTCACGCAAAGGCTGCGGAATGCTGGTTTCTATGATACCCTTAGCTATGGCATATGGCCTTCGACGATACTGATAATCAATCGCCGCTTGTGCATCCATGTCGTTTGCTGGAGGGTTTCCCACATGCCTTTTAGTTAAGAATGAAAGGTTGATTCTCTTGAGCACGTCTCTAAGGCGTAAGTACCAACTAACGAAGTTTGACCCATTTTCTTTAAGTCTTTCACCATGTAAGAAGGAAACCATTTCAAGGTATTGGGTATTATCCATTTTCTACAAACATAATTGCAAGGAACACAATTAAGACTAGTTCACACCAATGAGTTCATATAATCATATTATAAATGAGCTCGCACTAAAACAATTCATCCCTAGGAAGTTTTAGTGATTACATGATCCAGATTCACTGCCCGACCTCGAATATCACACGGCCGACGGGTCAGTTTCAAAGGTAGACAACAACTTGTGCGATCACATTATCTTATATGTACTGTGACTCATGCTCGATCTTTCGATCTCTAGTATTCCGAGGCCATATCTTCATATGCTAGGGTCGCCAAATTAACCTCCATGTTATATGCTGCTCAGCAAGGCCATATCTGCATATGCCAGGCTTGCCGAACCCAACCTCATGCGAACTCCATTTAATATGTAGGACAACTCCGGTATGTACGGAGCATCAAGCCATATGGGAGAACCTTCCAGGCGGTGCACACTTCGGTAGATACTTGTGTTTGGCTTTGTTAAGGGATCATCTTATCACATGCTACCGTCGTGTATCCTATACTAGCAAGTTTTAAGATGTCTGAGCTATGGCAACACTAAGTCTACAGTGTCTCCATTTTAGTTTGTTTTATGATGACGATTACTACTTACTAGTAACACATAGCAAAGCTATCACTACATCACAATCAAAAAAACGATAGCCCCCACTTAGCAATACAAAGTTTAGACGATCTAGTTGTATATTGCAAGTTTTACATGGCTGCTAGGGCTTTCATAGTTAAACAGGTTTTAACCTACGAGTCAACCACAACGTCAACCATACGATTGTCTCTATTACACCCCGCACGGGGCCCTCCGTTGCAAATGCCACATCCGCTAAAGTAGAGAGACAGACACCCCCCTAGCCACTTTATACGGTACAAGCCGTATGTCAAGCGTGGAACCAGTCTCGCGTAAGCGTACGCGTAAGGGCGGTCGGGGGCCGCATCATCAAACAATGTCGCAGATGTGAACAAGTACACGTGGGAGGGTAACAATCATACAATCAACGCCCACATCCCCGATGTGTTCTATCCGTACAGTAATAGTAAGCATAGACCTAGCTCTGATACCACTGTTGGGGTTCGCAGCAGAAAACACAAATTTTTCTAACTAGCGTTCCCATAACCCAAGATCTAGCTAGCCATATTATCGTAACGGAAAGTAGTGCGGAAGTAACATACCTCGGGGTGTAGTCCGTTGCGCGGGAAACGTTCCCGCAAACGTGGTTGATGTAGCCGATCAAGTTTCACAGCCCCCTGGCTGTGTTGAGCACCCGGATGGGTGTAGTGCCACACGTGCAGCACCTCGTAGTACTCGCACACTTACGAGACTCGATGACGACCTCCGTTCTCCGATCCAGCGGAGGTGGCGGAAGCAGACCTCCGTACGGAGCTTCGGCAGCACGACGGCCTCCGATTCTAGCAGAGAAGCCTCAATTCCACTATAGGCTCACACTAGGGAGCCCAACGTGAAAGATACAAGGGAGGGGAGATGACCGGAGAAAACCGATCTCAATTCGGAGTAATATTTATTTTCTCACGAATTTATGTGTATTAAATATGTGCACCCTGCCCATCTATATATAGGCAGAGGGTAGGGAGTCAACCCCTCTCCCTTAGCAATGTGGGACTAAAGTCCCTTTGCTAAGGGGGTGGACGACCAAGGGGGGGAGGGGGCGCACCCCTCATGGGCCCTAGGTCCCATGGCGCCTCCCCCCTCTTTTTTCTTTTTTCTTTTCCCTTTTATTTCCCCTAATGGGCCTTTTTCTCCACTCAGGCCCATTGCACATATTAATTTGAAATAAAATGATTTTAATTATTAATTCAATTAATTAATAACTAAAACATAATATTCCATCTACCGGTGCTCCGGAACACCTTCCGGTTCACTCCGAACTTGTTTCGGTTCAACGCGGTACTTCTCCGATATTGTTTCCTTTATTCTCTCGTTACTCTGATGGTTCCGAAAAGGTCTCCGATTTCATCGATCCCTTAAGTGTGTTACCCTACGGTCCGAGAACACTCCAGTCATGACCGAGCAGAGGCTACGGTCAGTGATCATCAGCGGGACCTGGATGCCCATAATGACCCCTGTGCATTCCGGATATCAAACACCGATTGGACCTTACGCCGTATAGCATTCCCTTTGTCAGCGATACTGGATTGTTCCGAGATTCGATCAATGACATCCTATGTCTGGTTCAACCTCGTTCTGAACTAATCCTCATTCACTCGTTCCCGTGATATTCATCCCCATGACCTAGTCACACGCTGCAGCTTTATGGATGGAATCTCACCGAGTGGCCCCCGAGTATCTATCCATTATATGGATTGACGAATCCCGCTCTTGTAACAATACTCCTCAACATATCTCCACGGAATACCTAAGATACAACCGTTATGACCCGCATATTTCAGTCAGGTGGTGGGATGTAAGTCAAAGCATCCGGGAAGATAGTAATTGTGCACGTACTCACGGTCAAAGGAACGGTCTACCACGTTCTGTAATTACAACACTGAACCTTCATAAGATTTGATCATGCTGTAATGCTTACTTTGGGTAATGTTCATCACGTCACTTAACCTGTGAGGTGACCTCATAGTCAAGAGACTTAATTGTCCATGATCGCGAAACCACGACCATCATGTTGACCATGAACTAGTTATCGATGTAGAGGCTAACTAGGAACTCTGGGGGTTTCTATACCACACCTGCATCATTGTTTCACTGACACAGTTCTAGCATGGTATGAAACTGGTTATGAACTTGCTTAGATATATTGGAATAATCATATATTATTTGCCTCTAGAGCATATATCCAACAAGACCCCGCTGCGAAGTTCGGCCGGGCTGGGACTTGCCGAAGAGCGATTTCACTCCCAACCTTTTCCATGCGCTGCGCATGATAGAAAAAGCCGGGTGGACGTGCCTTAGGCTAGGCACATTACTGGCGGCAAATGAACACCGTAACACCTGAAGCGGCAAGACTTTTGCTCGACACCAGTGTTCCAAGCTCACGTCGAGGGACATGGGTTTGATTGGGCTATTGCGGTATTTGCCACTATCGCAATTCACCAAGGCTCGACCAGTCGACTCCTTGGGCCCTTTCAGCTTAGCATCCCTCGAAACAGGTTTTGTCATGGCCACCAGACTGCCAGCGACCCGCGGTTGTACCGCGCATACAAACGACCGACAAATGGATGTACTCGAGTCCCTGCGCGACTCTTCGAGTCCCCCGGGCACTCAGGGGCTACTGACGAGGGGGTGACCCCACGACTCCTGCAGATAAACCTACCCGGTGTCCCTGAAGATAGAAGGCCCATGAAGACCCGCCTTGGCCCGCTAGTTGGCACCGACGTAGGAGTCTGCGACTCACAAGGAAGGTGCGAAGACCTGTCGTACGGAGCAAGCTAGGGTTAGGAAAGCTTACCTGTAAACGTAGATGAACTCCCCGAGACCTAGCCCAGTATATAAGGGCTAGGAGGGACAACGCCAAAGGCATCCAATATCATCTGTAACCCTAGCCTTGACCGCTCCGGCCTTGGCATCCACTGTAATCGCATCTCCCTCATCAATAATATCGAGCAGGAACGTGTCCTCCTGTTTGCCGACGAGCTATCGTCCAACCTGTGCTTCTCATGACTAACCCAGGGTCCCTGACCATGGGATTTGCCGGGGTTGATCCCCGTCAGGGGGTAATGCTTCGATAACTTGAAAACTTTCCCTGAAGCTTTATCACCTAGCTTGTCCTTCAGGAACCTATTCAACTGTTTACACGAGAAAACATTGTTAGTTCCTCTACTGTCTTGTCCAACAATATCCAAAACACACGGGGGGAAAACTTTGCTCTTACAATCTCCCCTTTTTGGACTATTGTTGACAAAACAGGCATCGACAAAAGATATTGAAGTTTTTGTGAAGTGATGGGACAAACTCTAAGATATGAAGTTTTTGGCTCCCCCTGAATGCAAGCATCGAAGAATTATATAATCGAAGTTCATGCTTGAGAGAAGTTTCTTCGGTGGAGAGCAAAACAAGAATCTTAGGGAATACAATTGCATTTGAAGATATATATCCAGTAATGTATGCAATTGCTTCCAATGACCTGTGACTTAGAAAATAATAACCACTTGCAAGATAGAAGATACGAAGCAATACTTGCAAGCAAAGGGGTTATTACAACTTAAGCGTAGCACAGGAGTAGCAAGACCGAAGGTAAACTTAAGTTACAACCCAATCGAAGAGAATGGAATGTTTGTTGTAACTTAACCAAGTGAAGCAAAAGCAAATAGCAAAAGCCCTTTCCCCGATGCAAATCTAACTCATCGATGCCCTCATTCTCCCCCTTTTTGTCATTGATTGGACAAAAGGTTGAGAAGAGGTTCGAGAGATTTATTGCGCGGCATCATCACCCTTGGATCCCGACGAAGCAGAGCTTGATGAAGACTCATCCGACGAAGATTGGTCGCCAGAGGATTCTTCTTCGGAAGTGGACGAGGGAATTGCTTCGTGGCGCGTCTGGGTGATGAGGTTGATGTCGATGTCGCTGTCGTCGAGGCCGTCGCCGTCCTTTAATGTGATGGAGTGATACGTCCAAAACGTATCTATAATTTCTGCTCGTTCCATGCATGTTTTGTGTGATATTGCTATGATCTAGATACACTTTCATACATTTTTTATCATAATTGGACTAACCTACTAACTTAGTGCACCCCAGTGCCAGTTCCTGTTTTCTGCTGTTTTTCTATTTCAGTTTTCCCCCATATAAAAAGTGCCAGAAAAATTCGGGAAAATTCAGATAAAAAATCAGCGTGACGGAAGCTTCGAGAAAAGCCCGGGAGGGGCCAGAGGGGGGCCAAGGGGGGGCCAGGCGGCCACCCGGCGCGGCCCCACCCCTGGCCGCGCCAGGGGGGCGCCTGGGGCCCCTGGCCCACCTCTGGCTGCCCCCTTTCGCCTATATATCCCCCGTCACGGGAAAACTCCAAAAGGAGAACCCTATTCCGCGAACTCGCCTCTGTTCCGCCGCCGCCGCGCTTCCAAGATCGGGAACACCAGAAGACCTCTTCCCGGCACCCTTCCGGAGGGAGGATTGACCTCCGGGAGTCTCCTCTCCACCATGGATGCTCCCCGGATGTCCCGTGAGTAGTTCTTCTTGGACCATGGGTCCGTGACCAGTAGCTATGTGATGTTCTCCTCCCCTCTTTGATCTTCATTGTTTAGACCTCGTGAGCTGCCCTACATGATCGAGGCACCTTTGTAATATTTTTGCAATTGCTATGTTGAGTTTGATCGGATCTGATGGATTATGAGATTATGTTCAGATTGTGATAGAGTAATATATTTGGTTTTGATCTTTTATATTTTTGTTCCTAAGTAATTCTTGCATGTTCTCCGTTGCTGTTTATTGCTTTGGCCAAGTAGTAGGTAGTGACTCCAAGAGGGAGCGTTGTGCTAGATTGTGGGTTCATGCCTCCCTGATGACACGCTTGTGTGACAGAAACATGAGTCTAGGGGATGTGTTGTTGCCACAAGGGGGAAAACAACGGTGCTTGTGACCGCGGTCACAAGGATTGTTTACTTTACGCAAAGTTCTTTTATTGCAGTTGTCTGTTGCTTTGGGTTTACACTTTGGGTGGGGCTCGCAAACTTAATACCAGCGAGATGTTCTGGATAGATATCTCAAGGTGGATGATTAGTAGTAGATGCAGATGGATTTCAGTCTATTTACCTTGGTGTACTGCCCGTGCGTTTGAACCTCTTCCTTTCTTTTGTAGCATAGTTAGCATTGTGGTGCGTTCATAATCATGTCAATTGCCTTTCTGTAATTTGTTTACCTCGCATAGCAGTTTTATCGTCTTTTGGGAGAGAGATATAACTAGCGAACATCACGTATCCCGGTCCATATCCTTATTATTGTTTCCAGGCTATCTTTACTTTCCTGTTTTTACCTTCTATCATTATCACTTTGTGTTTTACCCTTTGTGAACAACAAGACCAGAGAGATTGACAACCTCTCTGAACTTCGTTGGGAACAAAGTTATCTGTGTCTGTGTGCAGGTCCACATCAGTCGCGCCGCTAACACCTACTTATCATATCCGGAGTCCTACGGGAGACAAACCTTGGTATCCTCACCGAGGGAAACTCGCTGCTAAACTGCATCACGCCTTCCACTTGGGACTCACCAACGAAGGGCGGGAAGCCGCTAAGCAAGAGAATTTCTGACGCCGTTGCCGGGGACTCCGAGTGCTAAGATAGGGGAGTTGCACACTACCCTTTACCTTTGTTTTTTAGTCTTGTTAGTTTATCTTTCAGTTTTTATCTTTGTGTCTTTTATCAAAAATTACAAAAAAATCTGCCACACTTGCTACTACTATGGGTTCCATTGAAAACACCAAGTTATGTGACTTCACTAGTCACAACAACCAAGACTTTATCTGCACTCCCATTGCCACACCTGCCACTTCAGCTACCTCTTATGAAATTAAACCTGCTTTGCTAAACCTTGTTATGAGAGATCAATTCTCTGGTGCTGGAGATGATGCTGCTTTACACTTGAATAACTTTGTTGAATTATGTGATATGCAAAAGTATAAAGAAGTAGAAGGTGATGTTGTTAAGCTCAAGCTCTTTCCTTTCTCTTTAAGGGGAGATGCTAAAAGCTGGTTTCAATCTTTGCCTAGAAATAGCATAGATTCTTGGGATAAGTGCAAAGATGCTTTTATAGGGAAGTACTACCCTCCTGCTAAGATTATCCAATTGAGGAGTAATATTATGAATTTTAAGCAATTGGATAATGAACACGTTGCCCAAGCTTGGGAATGAATGAAATCTCTTGTTAAGAAATGTCCTACACATGGTTTGACTACTTGGATGGTTATCCAGACTTTTTATGCAGGCCTGAACTTTACCTCGCGGAACCTGTTAGATTCGGCCGCGGGAGGAACCTTTATGTCAACTACACTTGGTGCTGCCACAAATCTTCTCGATGAGATGATGACCAATTATTCCCAATGGCACACCGAACGCGCTCCAACAGGTAGGAAGGTAAATTCTGTCGAGGAAATTACCTCCCTCAATGAAAAAGTTGACTTAATTATGTCTCTACTTACCAAGCAACCCTCTATTGATCCTCATGATGTTCCTTTAAATTCTTTGGTTGCCCAAGAACAAGTAGATGTGAACTTTATTGCTAGAAACAACTTCAACAACAATGCTTATAGGGGAAATTTTGCTAGTAATCCTAGACCGTTTCCATCCAACTATGGGAACAACAATACCTACCCTAGCAACAAGAAACCCTCCTCTGAATTAGAAAGCATGCTTAGAGACTTTATCACTACCCAAAAAGCCTTCAACAAAAATGTTGAGGAGAAATTAGCTAAAATAGATAATCTCTCTTTGAAGGTAGAAAGCTTAGCCCTTGATATTGAGATGCTTAAAATTAGAACCTCCCCCCTTGAGGAGAATAAGGCCACTCCTATTAATGCTATCCAGTTACAAATCAATGAAAACATTAGGATGATGGCTAAACTCAAAGAAAGATGGGATAGAGAAAAGGAGGAAGTGGATAGAATTAAGAGCCTTCCTACACACCACACATTTTCCACTATCCAAATTGTTGAGGACACTCAAACTATTAGCACCCAATGCACTCCTAGTCCCGTTGGACCTATTAATGGTGATGCTAATACCTCAACCGTAGACAAAGAAACTCCTATGAACATAGAGGGTTTCAGACAAGTGAGCCTAGATGACACTACTACCACCTTTGATAGTAGTGATATTGATTTTGATAGTTGTACCCTCTCAGAAGTTATTAGCTTACTACACAAAATGTCTAGAGACCCCCACACTAGCACACTTAATCTTGCCTTCACGGAGCATATCACAAATGCTCTTATCAAAGCTAGGGAGGAGAAGCTTAGAGTAGAAGCCTACATACCTAGGAAGCTAGATGATGGTTGGGATCCTATGATCAAAATTAAATTAAATAACTTCTCTTGCTATGCTTTATGTGATGTTGGAGCTAGTACCTCTGTTATGCCCAAAAGAATATTTGATATGTTTGAATTGAAACCTTTTGAGCCTTGTTCTTTTGGTGTTCGTCTTGTTGATTCTTCCGTAAAGAAACCTTTGGGGAAGATCGACGATTTTCTTCTCATTGTCAATGACAACTATGTTCCCGTTGATTTTATTGTTATGGACATAGAGTGTGAACCTTTATGTCCAATTATTTTGGGACGTCCTTTTCTTCGCACCGTTGGTGCGGTTATTGACATGAAAGAGGGGAATATAAAATTCCAATTCCCATTCAAACATGTGATGGAACACTTCCCTAGAAATAAAATCAAGTTACCTTTTGAGTCCGTTACACGGGCTAGTTATTCTCTTTCTCTTGATAAAACTTGATTCTTCTTTTTGCATTAAGCCTAGCTAATGGCTTTAAAGAAGCGCTTTCGGGAGGCAGCCCGCAACGAATTTAGGTGTTTTCTTTTTTGATTTTGTTGTGTATTGATGATTGTTACTTCTGTAGCAACATCATTGTATCTTTATTTTTCAGCTTTGTGCCAAGTTATAGCCTCTTACGGCAAGGGAGGTAAAAGTTGTGACATGCTGTCCAGAAAACAGATTCCGTCCTCGTGACTAGAAAAAATCCAGAAAAATCCCAGTTCATATTTTTGATCTGAAATTTTTACACAGTATGATCTATACAATTACGAAACTTCCGTATGTTCTGAGTCTTTTGATTTGAGTTGCAGAAGTGCCCATAAAAAATTCTTTACTATCTGCTGTTCTGTTTTTCACAGATTCTTCCACGTTTTGTCTCTCCTAACTTTTGCAAACTTTAAGCTTGATTTTTCTTTGCAAAAACTTATTGGAAATCTTGAGAAACAGTAGATCTTCAAGAATATCTTTATATCCAGTGGAATTTGTTTTATTTATTAAGGGTACTAACCTCTCTAATCAGCTTATGATGAGTTATGTATGAAGGGAGTTTTCAAGTGTTACTCGGGCTAGTTATTCTCTTGATAAAACTTGATTCTTCTTTTTGCATTATGCCTAGCTAATGGCTTTAAAGAAGCGCTTTCGGGAGGCAGCCCGCAACGAATTTAGGTTTTTCTTTTTGCTTTTGTTGTGTATTGATGATTGTTACTTCTGTAGAAACATCATTGTATCTTTGTTTTTAAACTTTGTGCCAAGTTATAGCCTCTTACGGCAAGGGAAGTAAAAGTTGTGACATGCTGTCCAGAAAACAGATTCTGTCCTCGTGACCAGAAAAATTCCAGAAAAATCCCAGTTCATCTTTTTGATCTGAATTTTTTACACAGTATTCTCTATACAATTATGAAACTTCCATATGTTCTGAGTTTTTTGATTTGAGTTGCATAAGGGCCCTTAAACAATTATTTACTATCTTCTGTTCTGTTTTTCACAGATTCTGCCATGTTTTGTCTCTCCTAACTTTTGCAAACCTTAAGCTTGCTTTTCCTTCGCAAAAAATTTTTGGCACTCTTGAGAAACAGTATCTCTTCAAGAATATCTTTATATCCAGTGAAGGAAAATTATTTATTAAGGGCACTAACCTCTCTAATCAGCTTATGATGAGTTATGTATAAAGGGAGTTTTCAAGTGTGCGATGGAAGATGATGAAAGAAGATCCAGGAGTGTCTAGCGCTCAAGCTTGGGGATGCCCCCATGCATCCCCATTAAATATTCAAGGAGACTCAAGCGTCTAAGCTTGGGGATGTCCCCGTTCATCCCCTTCTCCATCAACAATCATCAGTTCGTCCTTCGTCTCACTATATTTTTATCACTTCATGTGTTATGTGCTATGCTTGGAGCGTCTCGCTCTTAGGTTTTGTTTTTAGTTTCTTTAGCTTTGCTTGCTGTTCATAACAAGTTAGATCCCTTCTTGCTTTGTGTGGGAGAGAAACACGCTCCACTTTCAAAATATAGAACACATCATAGGATTCTTCAAGCCTATCTTTTTGCTGTTGTGTGTTCTTTATCTTTTCATAGCTACTGCCATGTTTAGTCTTAGTCTTAGTTTGTCTTTAGCAAGAGCCTTGGCTTTTGTTTAGTTTGTTGCTGGAACTCTTTTTAGTTTTCATGTTTATCTTGTTAAAGAGAGTTGGTTGTTGCACTGAGTTGTGTCCTGTTTTGAGAAGTAGGTACTTAAGGTTGCTATTTAATTTTAGTAGTAGCTTGCAATAGTTTTGAGGTATTGCCATGAGTAATGTTTGAACTTTTGGTGTCAAGAGCTCTTGCCTATTAGTGATAGGTGTCGTATTTTGGGCAATCCGTTTTTATTTTCAAAACCTACAAAACTAGTTGAGAACTCTAGCTACTAGATAGTTCACTACTCTTCTGAGGAGTCGAATATCAGAGAACACTCACGTACCATGAGTCGAGGATGCGCAAGGATAACCAAACCCCCATACACTCCTCCTCGGGGTACTTGTCTCTTTGTGAACCTCCTCATTAGATTGAGAGTTACCGATAATAAGTGCATGAGTTCTTCGGACTAATGTAAGTATTGAGAGTTGACACTTCCACCTTCCCATATTTTGCTAGCCTTTCACGTGCCGTGCATTGTCTTCTTCTCACTCCGAGAGTTGGTGTCCACCTTCGCCGGTACATCCAAACCCCTTGGCATGATACGCTCTGTCATCATAAGCCTCCTTATATCTTTCCTCAAAACAGCCACCATACCTACCTATCAAGGCATTTCCATAGCCTTTCCGAGATATATTGCCATGCAACATACACCTCTTCATGACTTGATCTTCATGTCATACATGTTCCTGCTACACTGGCAGAAGCATACATTGCATACATCATGCTAGTTACATCTTCTTTATGATTTTGAGTACCTTGTAAAGTGTGAAAGATTTCCTCTACCTTCTTGTAAAATAGAGTGTTGCCCTTAAGCGAGGACAAGATCCCGAAGAGGACACATTAAAAGATCCCAAAGAGGACAAATGAGAGTTAAATAGAAAGAGCCATTGAGGCCACAAAAAAATACAAAAAATAGAAAAAGAGAAAAAGAAATAAAAAGAGAGAAAGGGGCAACACTACTATCCTTTTGAGAGATACACACTAGTACTCCCTTTATATCCTTGTACTCCATAGAGATGATCTTTTTACATATAGTTTAGAGAGCTTCCTAGCTCGTATGTGCACCCGTTGCATGGCAATCCCTACTCCTCACATCATATCTATCCTATGGCATCTCTTGCCTATGATTGTCCTCATTGATGTGAGTCTTTCTCATCCTTTTTGTCTACCTCCTCCACCATATTCTCTCTTTGCCATCCTAAGTGTCAACTTTCGTGCTTACGCTCATCCATTGCATGAGTGCTCAAAATATCGAAAAGGAGTGGATCAAATTGACTTGTACCTAGCTAGTGGTCTCGGGACGAGTCAAGATAAGATTCCAAAGAAGACCAAGTGTGACACTTTAGTAGATTGAGTTCTCAACAAAAATACTTTTTTTCTCGTATTCCCTATCCCCTTTCTTGCACGCAAACACTATTTGGAGACATTCGAGTCACGGACAGCGAGAGCTCTTGCACCTAATGTTCTTTTGTTACTTGTTTCAATGCTAATATATACTCTTGCATGTTATGACTTGAATTGAATCTCTAACCTTGATTGCTTTACTTTTCAAAGTTCTTTTATGGTTGCTAGCATGTCACCACAGAAATTATGCTTGTTATCATTTACCTACTCGAGGATGAGCAGGAATTAAGCTTGGGGATGTTGATATGTCCAAAACGTATCTATAATTTCTGCTCGTTCCATGCATGTTTTGTGTGATATTGCTATGATCTAGATACACTTTCATACATTTTTTTATCATAATTGGACTAACCTACTAACTCAGTGCACCCCAGTGCCAGTTCCTGTTTTCTGCTGTTTTTCTATTTCAGTTTTCCCCCATATAAAACGTGCCAGAAAAATTCAGGAAAATTCAGATAAAAAATCAGCGTGACGGAAGCTTCGAGAAAAGCCCGGGAGGGGACAGAGGGGGGCCAAGGGGGGGGGCAGGCGGCCACCCGGCGCGGCCCCACCCCTGGCCGCGCCAGGGGGGGCGCCTAGGGCCCCTGGCCCACCTCTGGTTGCCCCCTTTCGCTTATTTATCCCCCATCACGGGAAAACTCCAAAAGGATAACCCTATTCCGCGAACTCGCCTCTGTTCCGCCGCCGCCTCGCTTCCAAGATCGGGAGCACCAGAAGACCTCTTCCCGGCACCCTGCCGGAGGGAGGATTGACCTCCGGGAGTCTCCTCTCCACCATGGATGCTCCCCGGATGTCCCGTGAGTAGTTCTTCTTGGACCATGGGTCCGTGACCAGTAGCTATGTGATGTTCTCCTCCCCTCTTTGATCTTCATTGTTTAGACCTCGTGAGCTGCCCTACATGATCGAGGCAACTTTGTAATATTTCTGCAATTGCTATGTTGAGTTTGATCGGATCTGATGGATTATGAGATTATGTTCAGATTGTGATAGAGTAATATATTTGGTTTTGATCTTTTATATTTTTGTTCCTAAGTAATTCTTGCATGTTCTTCGTTGCTGTTTATTGCTTTGGCCAAATAGTAGGTAGTGAGTCCAAGAGGGAGCGTTGTGCTAGATTGTGGGTTCATGCCTCCCTGATGAAACGCTTGAGTGACAGAAACATGAGTCTAGGGGATGTGCTGTTGCCACAAGGGGGAAAACAACGGTGCTTGTGACCGCGTTCACAAGGATTGTTTACTTTACGCAAAGTTCTTTTATTGCAGTTGTCTGTTGCTTTGGGTTTACACTTTGGGTGGGGCTCGCAACTTAATACCAGCGAGATGTTCTGGATAGATATCTCAAGGTGGATGATTAGTAGTAGATGCAGATGGATTTCGGTCTACTTACCTTGGCGTACTGCCCGTGCTTTTGAACCTCTTCCTTTATTTTGTAGCATAGTTAGCATTGCGGTGCATTCATAATCATGTCAATTGACTTTCTGTAATTTGTTTACCTCGCATAGCAGTTTTATCGTCTTTTGGGAGAGAGACATCACTAGCGAACATCACGTATCCCGGTCCATATCCTTATTATTGTTTCCAGGCTATCTTTACTTTCCTGCTTTTACCTTCTATCATTATCACTTTGTGTTTTACCATTTGTGAACAACAAGACCGGAGAGATTGACAACCTCTCTGAACTTCGTTGGGAACAAAGTTATCTGTGTCTGTGTGCAGGTCCACGTCAGTCGCGCCGCTGACACCTACTTATCATATCCGGAGTCCTACGGGAGACAAACTTTGGTATCCTCACCGAGGGAAACTCGCTGTTAAACTGCATCACGCCTTCCACTTGGGGCTCACCAACGAAGGGCGGGAAGCCGCTAAGCATGGAGTCGTTCTCAGAGACGGTGTCAGGCCTGATGGGTTCTGGTTCGTTGACGAAGAAGACTTCATCAATCTTGTGCAGGGGAGGGATCTTTTGATTCGGGTGGTCCACCGTATCATCACGGGAAAATTTTCGCTGGAGGTGTTCATACTCTTTGTAAATGCGATCTTTACGAAGGCCTTTTACAGAGTTGAATTTACGGAGCCCCTTCCAGGAATGACGTTTGAGAACACGTAGACACTGATTGTTATTGAGCGCAATGTTGCCAACTCTGTTTATCTCATCAGCAAGAAATTGCATCTGGCACTGATTGGCTTCAATGTAGTTTTCAAGCATTTGCTGCGGCCGAAGATTAACTTCAAAGTGGTGGCAACCTTTCTGGAATTTCTTGGATAAGTTTCGCTCATTAACTTCATGGCGCACACCAACATATGTGGCAAACGGATCATTGGGTTTCCTCAGCAATTCCAAAGTGTCACGCACTGGTGGAAGGAAAAGCTTCGAATGATGGCGAGCCACAAAGTCTTCATTCCTGCCATAGTCGCAGACAACTTGCAGCCAGGGAGCATAAAGCTTCAGTGTGAATGGCAGCTCTGCTGCATGAACCAAGTTCCTAAGGAAACAGTCTTCACAGTCAAAGATGAGACCACGAGTGAGCTTCATAATGGCATGCCTTGTCTCTGGATAAATATTCGATTCGTCCGAAGCAGTACTCAAAGGAATCAAAGATTGGGACAAGATGTAGAACCAAGTCCTGGAGATGAAGTTCAAATGCTTCGGGCGAATGTTTTCAGGATTTGCAGTAACTTCAGTATCCAGCAGGGTAGCAAATTTTTCTTCAGCCAGATCAGGTTCTAAGTGAATCTTTTCTTGAACTCCAGAATGCCTTGGAATATTGACTATCTCCATGAATCCGGCTGAAAACATTCTGAATATTTTGCCTTGGATCATCCATTCCAGCGTCCATGAGCTGGGTTCATTGGCATCACCAGAAACATATAGAGTGGCATAGAATTGCTTGATGAGTTCAGAATTGAAGGGAGTGCTCAAAGAAAACAGCCGAGTCAGATTCTGATTCTCAATGGTTTTGGTGATGTTCTAGAAGCAAGTGGCAGTGGAAAGACTTCGCATATCCAGATATTTGTGCCTAAACAGAACACCTTGCTGACAGAAGACCTTGGTGTATAAAATTTGTTGCTCTGCAGTCTAGAAGCGAAGATCATCTGCAGTTCGATCTGAAGCATATGGACTGACACCAAAGAAACGGTGCCGCTTCTGATGTTGTTCTAAGCTGAAATCCGGACCATGCCTTGAAGAATAACCAGCGCCCTTGAAAATGGGAAATGTTTCACGGGGGTAATTTGATTCAAGCTGGGTGTCTTGGCAGGGGCGCGAATGAGCGTGAAACCTTTGCAGAGGAGCTATTTGATTTTCTCTTGAAGGGTCAGCAGTTTGAGCGACTATAAGCGCTTGCTCTTGCGAAAGATTCAATATCTGAACTTGCTCATCTTCATCTTCATGTGCTTCGGCGCGAGGCACATTTGATTCGGACTCTTGAGCGGTTCTGGCAGGGGAATAGTCTCGGGTGCCACGGGTTCTGGAGTGGGTTGGAGAGGGTACATTTGCTTCATGGGGAGGTGATGGAGGTGGTGCGGGAGCAGCTGGTGGTGTGGGAGTCCTTTGCGGTGCGGGACTTGGAGCACGGATGGGTGTGGGTGCACGGGGTGGAATGGGTGCGGGAGTTGGTGCAGGTGTTGGAGTTGGGGTAGGGGTTCTCTCGGGGGTAGGAGCTTTTTGCGGTGGAGTTGGTTTGGGAGTGGATCTAGTAGGAGGAGGTGTGGGGGTTTTGGTGGGTGGAGCTGAAGCTTTTGGTATAAGCTGGGCAGGCTTTGGCTTCGGAGCAGGAGTGGGAACTGCTTCAGGCATTTCCTTAGGCTGCTCATCACTAGTGTCCATGTCGTCCGCTGAGGCCAAAGTGATCTTCTGTTTCTTGGTAGATCTCTTCTTAGGAGATGGGTCTGAAGCCTTTGAAACAATGGGCTTGGCAGCAACTGGTTTTGCAGCAGCTGGTTCAGCTTCTTGCGGAGGCTTGCGTTTCCGCGAATCTCTTTCCATAATGGATGCATTATGAGTCTTCACCATTTCATCGACAGCGGCTTTAATCTCGCCCCTGAAGATTTTGATGTTATCCTTGGTGGTGGTGTTGAAGCCTGTCACTTGCTGAAGCAAGTTCAATGCGTGTTGTTTGAATTCTTCATCAGGTTCAATTTCAGCGTGCTTCTGATAGTTGTGAATCTTTGTAACTTCAGATTTATCTCTAGAATGCACGTCCTTCAGCTGACTGATCATTGTGGAGATCATTGCTTTGATGGAGGTTGATATATAGACTTCACCTAGATCAACAGCTTCAGGTTCTTCAGCAGCACACTTCTTCCAAAGGGCTTCAGTGATGCCCAATTGATCCCATAGTTCGCCTTCACGAGGGTCAGGGAACAGACGTTCACTATGGCGATCAGCTTCAGTTTGAGCTTCAGGTAAAGATATGCCTTTCCGCTTCGGTGGAATATCTTCAGTGGAGGGATTCATGTCGACAACATGCTTTTTCTGAACTGCCCTAGCAGTCTTCTCAGCTTTCTTTGTCCTGAGGCCTTCTAAAGAGGCCTTGCGTTTAGCTTCGTGCTCTGCCAGCAGTTTTTCTTCATCGGCAGCTTTCTCTTCATTCTTTTCGGCTTCGGCGAGCTTGCGCTTAGTTTCAGCCTTTTCTACAACCAATCTAGCGGAGTCCAAGTCCTTTTGTTTTCTTGCGGCTGCCTCATCTGCCTTTTGCTTCTCTGCAGAACTTCTAGCAAGAATGTTTCGCTCAAGTGCCTCTGCGAGGTCTTTCTGTTTTAATTCTTCTTCAGTGAGCTTTCGCTTCGCTGAAGGGTTTGGTGGAGCAGTCTGCTTGGGCTTCGCTAGTGCAGCAGCCTTTGCAATTTGTTGTTTGGCAGGGTCATGCCTGTGCTTCGATCTCCTCTCAGTGTTGAGAGCATCAGCCGGTGGCTTGGAGTCCAAGGGCTTCGCAACCACCAAGTTTGATAAGTCAATGGTGGGGCGAGCAGAGGGCTTATCCTTGGGGTCTTGAAACTTTATCACTTTGGCAGTAGGTTTTTCTCCTGGCTTCTTCTTCAATGGAATCCAAAGCCTTTGCTTCTTGGGGGGGAGCAGGATCTGATTCGTCATCAGCTTCAGATTCAGATTCATCAGCAGCAGCATTTGATTCATCCAAAATTGAATCCTCCAGAGAATCTTGTTCCAGTCTGGCTTGCTCTTCATCATCTGTGGAAGCATGAGGAGGAGAAGCATATTTCTTCTGAAGTTTCTTTTTCTTCTTCGAGCTAGGCCCAACATCATGGGCTTCAGCTTCAGCTAACTTGGCAGCTTTCTTAGCTTCCTTGAGTCTCTTCTTCTCTGCAGCGATTCTCAATCGTTCTTGCTCTTTAGGATAGTCATCTGGAGTCTTGAGAGTATTGGGGTGAGGGTACTTGGGTGGAACAGGATAGTACAAATGTCGATTTTCTTCGGTGTACTGACTGCACATTGCAGAAGTGTATTGATAGGGTGGACTGAAGGCAAATTGCATAGCCCACTTCCAGTCAGGGATGCTCTTGTACTTGTACCATCTGACAGCCCAGTAGCGGCGAATGTTTTGCAAGCGAATCTTGCGCTGATCTTTGGTTTCTTCTGGAGGTGTGTCATATCCAAGCTCAAGGCGAATGGATTCAGGGATGCCTCTGGCATTGTTGGTTTCCTTGGTTCTGCCACCTTTCTTCTTCGGAGCACCTTGTTCTTCTTCGTTGACGTGCTCAAGATTTGGGGACTCATTCCCGAAGTCTAAATCCATAGACATCCTGTGAAACATTACAAGGTAGCGAGGGAAAAAGGAAAGAATGGTATGAGCACCAGCAAAAGTTTCAACCCAAAACAAAAGGTTTTGACAAGAGATTCAGTGTTGAATATGGGAGAGATATCCAATCTGTTCTGAGCTAGACTTAGCAACCAATTGAGTGAAAAATCCTAACACAGAACAGACAGCATCTAACCCTAGCTTCTAACCTGAATCGAGATGGGAAGATTTTGCAAGCAGAAACAAGTTTCCCAACGGAGCAAAAATCCAACGGATCAAAGAAACCTAAGAAAAACAACTCAATCAAAGCAAGAACTCGGATCCAATCCTGACAAGGATGAAAAAAGAGATGGGAATTGGATCGAGGGCTCGGCGTACCCTAACTCGGTGGCGTCGGGCAGCTACGACGGCGAGGAGCGGAGAGGATGTGCTCGTTGATGGCGTGATGTCCACGGCGGCGGCTATCCGGCAGCAAAGCGGCGCAGTCGTCGTCGGAGGCGAGGAGCTCGGCGGCGCGCTCGGGAGAGATAGGGTTCCGGAGAGGTGAGGAATGGGGTGGGGAGTTGGATTCGCTGGGGTGGATGCCTTATATAGGCAGGTCTGACAGGAGTTGTCAGATCTGATCGAACGGCTTCCAGCATCCGTCTCTCCGGATTCTACGGCGAGGATTGCGTGGCGGATCGCGAGAAAATCTCAACGACCCGGATAAGACGGGATCTCAACGACCGAAGAATATGTCTTCGATTTGAGTAAAACTTCGATAAAAGATTGGAAGCATTTGATTCGGAACTCAATGACATTCGAAGCAAAATACTTCCCGTTTCGATTGTGCTCAACCACTTTGGACAGACAGAATAAGAAAGAAGGAGAACAAAAGGGGTAGGGTCCAAAACTTATCACCTCGAAGAAAAACCAAACGAAGCAAAAGGTGATAAGCATTGAGGACTAAATCCAAGCAAAATAAAATTGAAGCAAAAACAAATAACGAAACCAAAGACAAATAATGAAGTAAATGAATATACAAGGAGGTAAAGGTTCGGTCTTACAGTACATTACGTGAGTCCAAAATATTGAGCTCACACCTTAGTGCACAGAACCTTTTCTCATCCAATGGTTTCGTGAAAATGTCAGCCAATTGATCTTCAGTTCTGACATGACTTATCACAATATCTTCACGCTGAACATGATCACGAAGAAAATGATGGCGAATGTCAATATGCTTCGTGCGAGAGTGTTGCACAGGATTGTGAGCAATTTTGATTGCACTCTCATTATCACATAAAAGCGGAATTTTCTTCACATGAATACCATAATCCTTCAGCGTTTGCTTTAGCCACAGAATCTGAGTACAACATGACCCAGCAGCAATGTATTCGGCTTTAGCGGTAGATATTGATACACAATTTTGCTTCTTAGAAGCCCAACACTCAAGTGATCTTCCAAGGAAATGACAAGTCCCTGAAGTTGATTTCCTATCCACACGATCACCAGCCCAGTCTGAATCAGAATAGCCAATGAGATCAAACTGAGCTCCCTTGGGATACCACAAGCCCAAAGTTGGTGTGTGAGCAAGATACCGAAGAATTCTCTTTACAGCAGTATGATGTGATTCCTTTGGATTGTCCTGAAATCGAGCACAAATACATACTGAAAGCATAATGTCAGGTCTAGATGCACAAAGATATAGAAGAGATCCAATCATAGACAGATATTTCTTCTGGTCGAAGGATTTGCCCTTCTCGTCTGCATCTAGGAAGCCATTGGTAGGCATTGGAGTCTTAATAGTTTTGCAATCAGTAAGACCAAACTTCTTCATGCAATCCTTGAGATATTTTTCTTGAGAAATAAAGGTGCCATTCTTCTGTTGACGGATTTGAAGTCCAAGGAAAAACTTCAATTCACCCATCATTGACATCTCATATTTCTTCGACATAATTTTGGCAAATTCTTCGCTGGTTTCAGTGTTAGTGCAGCCAAAAATAATATCATCTACATATATTTGACATACAAAAAAATCATCATTATAAGATCGAGTGAAAATAGTTGGGTCAGTTGTTCCTGGTTTGAAGCCTTTCTTCAGAAGGAAGTCCTTCAATGTGTCGTACCAAGCACGAGGTGCTTGCTTCAACCCATAGAGGGCCTTGTGCAACCTGTACACCATGTCAGGTTTCTTTGGGTCTTCAAAACCTGGAGGCTGCATAACATACACTTCTTCTTCGATTTCTCCATTAAGAAAATCACTTTCCACATCCATTTGATAAAGTAGAATACCATTGAAATTTGCAAAAGCAAGCATAACGCGAATGGATTCGAGACGAGCAACTGGAGCATAAGTTTCGCCGAAATCGATACCTTCGATTTGGGTGTAACCTTGTGCTACCAGTCGTGCTTTGTTTCTTACCACTATACCATCTTCATCTTGCTTGTTGCGAAAAATGCACTTTGTACCAATGATGTTGTGCTTCGTGGGATCAGGACTATCAACTAAAGACCAGACTTTGTTTCGCTCGAACTGGTTAAGTTCTTCGAGCATAGCAGTTAACCAATCTGGATCCTTCATGGCTTCCTCAAACTTTGAAGGTTCTAGCATGGAGACAAACGAGTACGAGAACGAGAACGAGAACGAGCTGTGGGACGACCTGGTTCTTATGTCTATTTCGAAGTTTCCACAGAAGTTAGCCAAACGAGTACAATAACGAGTTGTGGGACGACCTGGTTGATGAATTTCTTCAAGGATCGAATCAACATAAAATCTTCTTCGAACTCACGATAAAGTTGAATCATTTGCTTCAGGCTCAGCTTCTGCTTCAGGATCTGCTTCAGCTTCAGGATCTGCTTCAGCTTCAGGATCTGCTTCAGCTTCAGCTTCAGCATTTCCTTCAGGATTAGCATTTCCTTCGTTCCCTTGCTCTTCTTCGTCTTGTTCACCATTAGCTTCAGGATGTAGATCTCCAGCGCCCCGGGCTATGTGTGGGAACATTGGACCATCATCATCCCTATTAGCTTGACGAGGATTAGCTTCAACAGGGCGAATATCTCCAATAGCCATGGACCTGATCACTTCATCAAGTGGAGGTTCATCTAGATCATAAGGCAAATGCTCTTTTTGAGAGCCATTAGTTTCATCAAACCTCACATTTACAGTTTCCATAACTTTCCCAAAGTGAGAGTTATACACTCTGTAAGTGTGAGAGTTTGAGCCATAACCTAAACGAAAACCTCCATGTGCCTTAGGGGAAAATTTGGAGCTATGATTCATATCTCTAATAAAGCAAGGAGCACCAAATACCCTAAGATACGAAACATTTGGTTTGTTACCAGTGATAAGCTCATGTGAAGTTTTCTTCAGAAATTTGTGAAGGTAAACCTTGTTGATGATGTGACATGCACTGTTACGTCCCAAAACCTGATAGGTGTCTTGTATTCAGCAAGCATAGTTCTGGCCATTTCAATAAGAGTTCTATTCTTTCTTTCAACAACACCATTCTGTTGAGGTGTATAAGAGGCAGAGAACTCATGTGTAAAGCCATGATCATCAAGAAAATCTTCAATATGAGTATTTTTTAATTCAGTTCCATTATCACTTCGGATATGCTTCAGAGATAATTCATATTCTGTTTGAGCTCTCTTAGTGAATGACTTGAAGATTTCAACAACTTTGCTCTTGTCATCCAGAAATAAAACCCAAGTATATCGAGACAAATCATCAACAATAACAAGACCATATTTGTTTCCTCCCAGACTTGCATAATTTTGAGGACCGAAAAGATCCATATGAAGCAATTCAAGAGGATGAGTAGTAGTCATGATAGTCTTCGCTGAATGATGTTTCTTCGTAATTTTACCAGCTTCACAAGCACTGCAGAGACGATCCTTATCGAATTTTACTTCGCTAAGGCCAATAACATGCTTCTTCTTCACTAGATTATGAAGATTTCTCATCCCTACATGACCAAGTCTTCGATGCCATAACCAGCCGGATGAAGCTTTTGCCATTAGGCATGTGGATACGGCAGGGACCGAAGAAAAATCAACAATGTATAAATCTCCTTTTCGGTAACCCTCGAAGACAAACGTATAGTCATCCTGTGAAAAGACAACACAACGCGAAGCAGAAAATAGAACAAGCATACCCATATCACATGACTTCGAAATAGACATAAGATTGTAGCCAAGAGATTGGACTAGCATAACCTTGTCAATGTGTTTATCTTTCGATATGGCAACCTTACCCAAACCTAAAACTTTACCCTTTTTGTTATCACCGAAGGTAATGTACTTCTGAGAAGATTGAGATAGTTTTTCTTCGGTGAATAATTCCTTGTATCCGGTCATATGATTTGTACAACCACTATCCATGACCCATTCGGATCCACCGGAGACATAGCCCTGCAGAAGAATTAGTTATTATTAACCACCCACAAATGAGCAGGTGACTGAGAAGAGGCTGAAGCACTGGTTGAAGCAATATTAAAGCGAACAGGATTATATTTCCTAGGGGTACCATCAAGTACACCATAAATGTAAGTCCTCTGCGAATGGTTAGGATAAGAATGAGCATATGCAATCTTATTATGGTTATCATGAGGACGATAAGTATAACGACCAGTGCGATAGTATTGCTTCTGCGGAACATTTGATTCGGGCACCAGTGAATCATTTCTCTTCTCTAGTGAATAGAAATGATTCGGTGGTACCGAAGACTTTCCCTGCATAGTATGGTTAGCAGGCAGTTTTTCCACATGTTCTTTATGCACCCATATCTGCCTCTTATAGAAGCCATTCTTAGAAGGAGTACCAACATACTCAGCAATAACCTTTCCCGGTTCATCTTTAATGAGCTTGTAGTCTGAATCAAGTGATTCATCCACAATAGCTTTGTTCATTTTGCAGTCGAAACCTGAAAGGTTAGCAATATCAATAGGTTTCTCCTTCGCTAGGACACAAAAAATTTTAGGATACTGCTCAGGTTCCCAATAGGTGCCATCAGGGTTTATCTTTCTCTCGAAACCAACACCCTCATTCCTGGGATTCCTGTGAAGGAGAGCCTTCCTCAGGATATCACAAAGATACTGGTGACCTTGCACACTTTTGAACATGCCTGTTTCAAATAAGTTTTTCAACCTGAGGAGTTCCTCGGTAACAGCAGGATTTTCCTCATCCGAGGCATTAGTGTCATCAATAATAATAGGAGCTTTGCCCTTGGAATCAGTTTTGCTTCGTTCCAAACAAGTTAAGCAAGGTGAATCAGTTTTATGATTTTCTTCAGAACCTTGTTGAGCCATGAGAGAGAGATTGACATTTTCCAACTCTTCATGAGCCTCTTTCAGTCTTTCGAGAGCCATTTTCCTCTGAAGAAATTCATAGGTGAGCTTCTCATAATCAACTGAAAGAAGATCATGCCGAGAGGATAATTCTTCGAACTTCTCCTTCAGAGCAGCATGCTCATTAGTTAAAGTTTGACCTTTCTCTATCTCATCGATCAACAGAGTTTCTGATTTCTTAATGGTTTTGCTTAGTGAATCAAGTTCATCTTGTTGGATTGAAGCAATTTTAGCAAGTTTAGCATAGCTTATCTTCGAATCACTATCATATGAGGAACAATCAGAAGTATCATAGTTAGATTTGGATGAAGATACCTTCGCCTTGGCCATGAAGCAATATGCAGGAGTTTCCTCTTCACTACTGTTGTTGGTGAAGAATGAGCTCGAAGCTTTGGTTGAAGCATCTGCTGAAACGAATGCCAAACCAGCAACACCATCTGATTCGGACCCAGACCCAGACCTTGAGCCTGATTCAGCTTCGGACCCAGAGGCTTCGTCTTCAGAGTTCATCTCCTTTCCCAGATAGGCCTTGGCACGGTGAGAGCTGCTTCGCCGAGACGAGTGAGTCTTCGATGAAGAACCCTCACGCTTCTTATGATACTTCTTCCTCTTGTCATCATCAGAATCTTTCTTCTTTTCTCTTCTCGAACTGGAATCATGTCTCTTGGACTCATAGCTTCTGGAAGATCTGTGGGACTTGGTTGAGGAGACTCTGAGCGAATGCTTCGATTTGTTCTCAGCTTCCCAAAGAGGGCAATCAGCAATGTAGTGACCTGGTTTCTTGCACTTGTAGCAGCAGTTATCCTTCGATGGAGAGCTTCTTGAGGATGAGCGGTGAGATGAGTGACTTGAGCTCCTTGAAGAATAACTCTTTTTCGGTGAAGAAAAACATTTTCTTTGGAAGCGGTTGAAGCGTCTCATGATCAATGCTAAATCTTTCCCAATGCTTGCAGGATCATCTGATTCGACACCTGAAGCAGAAATGACTTCGGGTGAAGAATGACGCGAAACTTTTGCTTTCAAAGCATGTGATCTTCTTCGAGAGCCATTAATATCACGTTTCTCATCTTCTTCCATTTCAAAGGTATTGAGTCTCTCAAGAATATCAGCGGCAACAAGACGTCTGAAATCAGTTCTTTCCTTGATCATCAGCACAATGTGATCAAACGAATCATCCAATGAGCGAAGCAAAGTTCTTACTACGGAGTGAGGAGTAATGTCATCATCACCGAGGGAAATCAACTCATTAGCAAGAGCAGTGAGTCTGCTGTAAATGGAGCTGACTTTTTCACCCTCGTTTCTCTTGAATCGATAGAATTTGCTTCGGAGAGTGTCAATTCTGGCATCCTTCTGGGTAGAAACACCTTCACCAATCTTTTCCAGATAGTCTCAGACTCCTTTGGCAGAGAGGATATTCTTCACTTCATGATACTTTTCTGGCGTCAAATGATTGGTGATGAAAACCCAAACTTCAGAATCAAGATCAATCAATTTTGCTTCTTCAGGAGTGATAGCTTTCTCATCGGCGATAGTGACTCCATACAAGACAACTTGCCCGGCAATAGAATTGATAGCCATGATATTTCTCTTCATTTTGTCCTTCCAGTACGGGTAGTCCTTCCCATTGAAAACAGGAATAGGTTCGCCGGAGCGAATAGCTGCGAAAGACATACTTGAAAGCACTCTAGGAGGTTAATCCAAAACACACAGAGTGTAGGGAGTGACTAGCTCTGATACCAATTGAAAGTCCAAGTATGTGATCAGAGGGGGAGGGGGTGAATGATCACTTCAAATTTTCAACTGAAACTATGAAGTGAAGCATAAGTAAAGTGGAACAATGAAGTAAAACTGGAAGCGAAACTAAATGAAGTGAATCAAAACACTTTGAAGTATAACTACGAAGCAAATGCAATACAGAAGGTAAGTGCTTGAAGTAAAACGAACTGAGACACGGCGATGTTTGTTCGACCAGTTCACGCTCTGCAAAGCGCTACGTCTAGTTGGAGGGACTGGCGATTGAACACCTGGAGCAAATCTCTCTCCGTCCGTTGCTCCACTGCCCCAAACTCCTTGAGCTTGGTCAGTTCTTCACTCGTGGTTGATTATTGAGGAAATCACCGAAACCTTTGACAAACTGGACTTTGAGGCGACAATTACTCTTCGCTCTCTGAAGAACAACACTCTAACCGTCTAGGAGAATTGCAGTTCTCCAAGATAAAAAGGCTAGTAAGCTTTCACCTAAGTCATCTCGAATCTACTCAGATCAATGGGACTTAGGCTTCAGTATTCTGGGTTTTGGGTTTTGCTTCGGTGGTGTTCTTGGGGTTCTCTCTTCAGTCTCTCTTAGGAATATTCTTAGAGCTGCCACCCGCAAATGGAGGACGGGGAGGCGTATTTATAGTTGGCGATCCCGAGGTGTGGAACGACCAAATTGACCCGAGGTGACAGATTGACACGTGTCCACAATGGTCGGATTTGTCATCACTGCGCAACTTTACTTGCGGAACAAGTAAAGCTGACTCACGGACTTAGTTCTGCTTCAGAAGCCAAAGAACGAAGTCTTTTCTACTGAAGCTTAATTTAGTGCACATGAGATTTCTTCGCTCTGGCTTCTCACTTGGTGTGGATTTGATCTGAGCGTTTTCTCAATAACTTCGGTGTCCACAAACTAATGACCCCTCTTGATAGTACGGTTTGTCCTATGACTCAAAGAACAGAAAAAGAGCTACACAAAAACATCTAAGTCTTGCGCCGTCTTCTTCATTTCCTTCAATGAGTTGAGCTTCAGGACACCTTCATTTTTTGGGGTCATCCTCCGTGATTAAGCTTCGCTCAGGGGGTAATGCTTCGATAAATTGAAAACCTTCCCTGAAGCTTTATCACCTAGTTTGTCCTTCAGGAACCTATTCAACTGTTTACACTAGAAAACATTGTTAGTTCCTCTACTGTCTTGTCCAACAATATCCAAAACACACGGGGGCAAAACTTTGCTCTTACACACTGCATTATCTGCACACCTCCGATCCCATTCTACACTTTTGACACGACAACGAGTTTTAGAGCCATCTGGGAGATCCTAGCTACGAGGCAGAAGCACGAGTTGACTCGTCTGGTCGGCAGTTGGCAAACTCGGCACGTACGGCACATAGGGCTTGCCAGCGATCTCACTAGCTAGAGTTGAGCGAGGAGGAGATGACGATGATGAAGGAGGTGTCAGATGCCGAGACCGAATCCTTTCCAGCATCAGTTTGTGCCGGCATCACCATGGGCCAGTCACGTGCCCACTTTGATGCCATCATGGTGAACGACCAGCCAGCGCCATCACAACTTTCGGCTTTCCAACATTTGCTGGAGGAACAAAGGTACAACATGGACCTCCTCGAGCAGCACTGACAAGAGAAAATCCAAATATATGATGACAGGGTGAGCGAGACGACCATGGCGGCGCAGACCATGAAATTCATCGAGTAACAATGGGTGCTCTTCGACGCCACTCACCACATCATGCAAGCTACAACGCGAGCCTTGCATAGGCGGATGCAGAGGCATCTTAGGAGATCGCGGACAACTACGTAGGTAGCTCGACCTCTTGGACGTCGCCCATGCTGGGCATCTCCAATGAAGGCAGGTCCACATCGATTGTGGACCTCACTTCCACCGGCAACGGTCATTTGGTGGACGACGGCTCGAAGAAAGAGTAGAACACGATGGGCCTGCTCCTTGCCCGGCCGTTGTGTTCAAGTGTAAATTTCAGCACTAAAGCAGACCGCCTTGCAGGTCCTCGATTTAGTTTTAGACTAGATTAAAGTCTAGGTTTTATGAAAACTATTCGGTTTATCTAATGCGACCGGTTTATGTAAATTATATCTGAATCTGAATAAAATCCGATCAAGTTTGTGTGAATTCAAATGAAATATGTTGAACTGCAGGCGCACGAGCGCGACTGTCGTTGGATGACCGGATTTCGTATCAATATGTGGTGTTCGTTTTAGGCATTCCAAGTTCACAACATCTTAAATAAGTAAAGGCGTGTTTAATTTGCAGCCTAAAATTTTCACATACCATGACATCTTAGGAAATGTGTTTGATTTATTGTCGTCTTATTTTAGCTATATGTACACAGCGCTAGGCTTGATTTTTATCCAAGTCTTGTCAAATATTTAGTGGCCATTTTATTCGTTATACTTTGTAACAACCACAATTTATCCAAGTTAGTTACAAAAATGTGTTTCTGCTCTCGGGCTCAGCTGCACATGCAGTAGTAGCCAACCAGCTGTCCCATATTGGCATCGTATTTCTCTTTTTTAGCCACGCACGAATTGGTTGTATATTTGTATACGAGCAATGGTTCACTGAGCTGTCTGGTTTGATATAACGGCAAACGTCAAGGTCTACCTTCTGTTCAAACGGCTCATGTTCTTTTCTGCTCCCCCTGTTTCGGTTAGCACTCACGGCTACCAACTCCCAACCCTCGTCGCCTGTTTTGTTTCCCCCCTGCTCTGCGTCAATCGATTCTCAGATTTGTGATTCATGCTGTTGTCCAAGCTGTTCAAGACCATCCCTCAGGTGATTAATCAACTACGATCTGTTTGTTTTGTGCCTTGATATGCGCCGCGCCGAGGCATAGGGGAAGGCTTTGATTTTTGCAGTTAATGCGCCGTTAGCCTCTTCTTTGACGACGTTATGTCCCGTACAGGCTGCGGTGACCACGTGCCGGTGCATCTGAGGCTGGCCAATGTGTTCCGTGTTGCTTGGCCGACTGCAACGAGGCACTCCCATCGCCGGCCACTGCAAGCTGGAGCGAGGCCGTGCGGCTCTGGCAGGCGTCGGAGGCCATGGTCTGCGCCTCATGTAGTCAACTCCGCAACAGTTCAACTAAACACCGGCCGGACCCCGAGGACATCTGAGTACCCGTTTACTCTGTGTATATCAACCGAGTGTAAACATATTTCTCTCTTGGTTTGTTCAGCTTCATGCATATATACGAGCCACATGTCATAATCAAGGTAACGTTAATTTTCTGTTTCAATTTCAGACGCACCCGTGCATTATGTGCAGCGGGACAGCCGTCTGTCAGTCACTCTGCGTAACGTCCGTCCCATGCATACACTGTTCATGTTAGTCTTTTCTCGTTTCAAAAATTGCAGCACTGTTCTCTCGTGTCTAGTATTCTCCATCCCACCACGGCTCAAAACGGTACACGTTTCCATGTGCAGCTGAGCCCGACTGCAGATTAGCCGCGTCCAGTTAGTTATCACAAAGTTAGCAGCCATGAACCAAACATACCCTAATACTTTTATTTTGTTAAGTTTGAGTTGCATAATTAAAATAAATAACACTAACACAATTAATCCATTGGATCGGTGACGACTACTGTTACTCAGGTAATCTTAAATTTCCTCCGTGAAATAGGCCAAATGCTTCCACTAATTGCAGATGTTGTTGCAGTCACTTATCTTCTTTTCTTTTTTGAACAACCATACACCTTTTGTTGTTCACCTATCTCCATGGCCGCTGCTAGGCATCATCCGGCTTATCTTATCCAAAGACAAGCCGCCTCCTGAGCCGTTAGATGAGGATGAACGTAACCGTTCGTTGAGCCAGCTAGGCCATGTGCAGAAACGAACAACACCGTTTGCAGCTCCCGTGGAAGAATCGATGGCGCTCGGCGGCGCACCGTTGCAACTCCGGTGGAAATTGAACGACACCGGAGGCGCATCATTGCAACTCTGACAATGCTTCGTTGCAACTTCGACTATGCTTCATTGCGAACTCCGGCGAAGCTTCGATGATCCACCAGTACGCTTCATTACAGCTTCAGCCGCTTCATTGCAACGCCGGGGTCTGCATCATTGGTCATCGTTTGAAGGAATGCACGATCGAGCGCACCTCCCCTGATCAGTGATGAACGCAGCAGAGGGAGCTTGGGGAGGGACGCTCATGAAGACAACAGGGAGCAGCGCCTCCCATCCGGCATCGTGCCGCATTGCAACACCGGCGTGCAACACCGGCGGTGAGCAGCGCCCTTGTCATCGAGCGCTCACTCGCCCATAGCACAGATGGTGTTGCGCGGACAGTGTTGCGTCACAAAACACAACACTAGGAGCCGCTGATGATCGCGGCCTTGCAGCATGACGAGCGCTGCAACGCCGCTCCAGTGAGCTGTTGGCTGCGCTGCATCCCAGCGCCGGCTGCAAAAAAGCTCCGATGCGCACCATTGCATCATGGCGAGGGCTACAAGCCTACAACGCAGCTCCAGTGAGTCGTCGGCGGGCGCTGCATCCCAGCGACAACAGTGGAAAAGCTTCGATGCAGCACGGCCAGGGCTGCGTTGCAGCTCCGGCGAGCCGGCCTCAGCGCTGCATCGTCTAAACCGTCAGCGGCGCAAGCATGAGATGCGATCTGGATGATCCTCTCGTCAAATCGTGGGAAGGGGAAAAGTAGAAAACGAACGGAGAGGAAGAGATAAGATGGAAGGAGAGCGGTGGGTGGACCCCACGGTCACGGGGCACGTGGCGTGCGCAGCTACCGGTTTAAGGAGTCATTTCCCATCTCCATTGGCTAACTCAATGTACAAAATCTCCCTGTCCCGTACGTATGGTTCTATTTTGTGATGCATAACGATGATTTCTCAACTTGGATTTTTGAGTTTTTTATTTTTTCTATGAAAATGTAAACTCATATCTCTATCTCTACTATCTAAAAAGAACCTAACGGTTCCTCACGGTCCTCCACCGCGTTTTGCCATCAGTTTCGTCAACCAAGCTATACCCCACCCGCCAGCCTCTTTATTTTTGTGAATTGCACTGAATTGCGCCACACGCCACCGCTTAAGGTAGAAAATGTTTCGCCCGGCATCACCAGTCTTCTCTCCCTCATCTCTCCATCATCCAAAACCAGATCGTAATACAGAACGGATCGATCGCCTATCTCTTGCACCACCCGGCCTCCTCCCTCCTAACCAACTAGCCGGTGGAGGCTGACCGCAACCTGGCGCCCCGTGCCCCCGTTGCTGGCCTCCACACTTCGTCCGACCGTCTCTCTCTCGTTCAACTATTTCTCTCCTTCCTGCCAAATTAATCTCAGCGTTGCCGACTTGCCGTCCATAGAAAAACATCAACACCGTTCTTTCCAACCTCCATCAACGCCACGGATTTGGGGTTGTCGTGGAATTCGATGGATCGCCTCGCCTCGCCGGGGAGTGCAGAAGGTTGGACACAATCCTCCTCGTCGTTAGTACGTGCCTTCTTGTCTGTCTCTCCTCTCGTAGATGTGTGTGTGCGCTAGAGGTGCATGTGTGTGCATGGTTAATTGATGGCGTGTGTGAATGTGCAGATGCGTCATGCATATGAAGGTGCAGTTGAACGACTAATTAGTCGTTCCAGGAACGTGCTCAAGTCAAGCCAGGGATGCCGATCTATGCATCCATCCATCCAGGAGCCGAATTTAGACTTGATTAATTAGCATGAACTTATATGTCTGATGTACGGGTAGTGTATGTATTTACAGGTTCAGTTAGTCAACTCTTAAATCCACCAAATAGCTAATTAATCAGAGTGGGAAAATGTTAATTCGGTTGTATTGTCGTGTGTAGGCAAGGCAGAGATTGGGGCAGTAGCAATGGGGAGAAGCGATGGTCGTCAGCTTGCCCGTGCAAATGTTATTGGGTTCTTCCTCGTATGATTTTAATTCCATTGTTCGTCAAGTTGACGATGTTATTCTAGCCTAAAGGAACAATTTGCATCTTATACTCCCTTTATATTTGATGTGTGTTCACGACCCTGGAACTGCAACTACAAGTTGCAGTTGCACTATCGTATGTATGTATTTTGATTGTTTTATGGTAACTCGCGGGAGTTCTGCCTTTGCACAATCGTAGGTTAGACGAAGAAGTTTTGTACAGGCGCAACTGCACAAGAAATTATTTCACTTGAACCTATGGGGTTGTTGATCTCATCCGATGCTCCTTTGTCGATCCTACAAAACTAAATTTGTTATGTAAATCACTGATGAGGAGCAAGATCGTTGTTGTTTATAACACACGCCACTTTATGCACAAACCAACATCATGTTTTCTTTAGCTAAATCTTTGTGTGTGTTTGTGTTGCAGGCTGTTATCGATCGACGAACGTGGTTTACAAGGAGATAGATGGGTCCATTTTGTTTTCTTCTTTGAGGGTACCTGATATAAATACAGCTTATATAAGTTTGTTTCTTTGTTGACGCGATCGCCAGCATTGATGAGAGCGAGGTACAACGGGGGAGCTAGGCACGACGACTGTGAAAGAGGAGTCACCACAGAGAAGTCCACGGGAGAGGGGGAGGCGGAGATCCAGTGATGCTGTCGCCGGCATTAGCCAGAGTCATGGAGGCGGGCACGACCAGAGAGAGAGAGAAAGAGAGTTTTCAATTAAAGCCCCATTTACACATGTGGGATGTCCAGTAAGCACATCATTGGTCAAAAACAGTTGATTACCCCGAAAACAAGATCAGAATTTTTTTATGAACTTTGTGACAATTTAAAGGTGTAATGTGACCGATTTTATAGATGAGATTTGCAAATCAAATCAAGTGGTTAGTTGCAGATTAAGAAATAAAATTTTCTTTAAGATGTTGTGATTCCCGTAGCAACGCACGGGCATTGACCTAGTCTTTAATAAAAAAAATGAATCGGTCCCTCCCGAATCAATTTTGGGTTGTCGGTCCCCAGGGCGACGTGGCCAGCTTCAGGAATCCGGAAAGGGCTCGTCGGTCGCGCCTGGGCCGACAGAACCACCAGGACCAAAAGGTGCCGTCATGATATGGAATAAGCCATCCAACCAAATCCTAACAGCAAAGGTGTACTTGTTGTTGTTCACCTATATTATTTCTTATATATAGCTAACTTAGAGCAATCTATAATACCTAAATAGTTCATCCCCACTAACATTTCTATCTTGACATGCAAGCTATCCACATCATCAAGTAGGTCCACCATGCAAAAACAAATCCACTAACTATGCATGCACATGCTTCCATTAATTGCATGCACATGCAACCTAAATAAATAATAACTTTTTATGCACTTATCTCACAATTTATAAGAGACCTTTTTTATAAAAAAAACAAATTATGAGTTATCTCATATTTCATTTTTCTATGCACATCTATAATTGATATTATCGCTTCAGCCTTAGCCAATGGTGGAGATGTCTCCACTATCTCTACTCAACATTATTTTCATCCCATATTGTCTCTCACCATATATTATCAAGCTAATAAATTAAAAAAAACAAAAATCATACTCATTTTTTTGGATTTTCATCAAATTTCTTACATTTTTTCTTTAAACAATATTGATTTCAAAAAAGAATTTATAATCAAATTATATTACTCTTAATAGTTTTTCTCATGTTTCAAAAAACCATTTTCTTATAATTTTTCTCTGAAAAAATCCCGCAGTAACACGCGGGGTATCATCTAGTTTTAGAAGATGTGCCATCCCGTTACCGGTAATTATATATATATGCTTTTTCGTGGACGGAGACGTTTTTCAGACAGAACAGATCCACCAAATCCTGTCTGACTTGTAAAAGTTTTTGTGCGGCCCGTAAAATCCCCTCCCGTGTGTTATACCTACGGTGCGCGGGGGGGGGGGGGGGGGGGGGGTAGGTTTATCGTCTCTCATCCATTCCCTCCCTCCGCCACATCTATTTCGTCACTTCCGTTTCCGATCCAAAGTACGGCGAGCAATCGCAATGGTGCTCGACGGCTGCAGCTACCGTGGTTGCCGGTCTTGGCCTTCGCCAACCAAGCGGTGCCGGAACGACCACGAGGCGGACAGTTCCCGCAGCCCCGCGCCTTCAGTCGCTCCCCAGCGCTCCACGCAAGTCCGCTTCCACGGCGCCATGTCCCACATCGGCAGAGCGGCTAGGCGCGGTTCCATGCACTGGACGCGCTTCTCTAGCCGTCCATGCATCATCATCGAATAGCGGAAGGGGAACTCCTCGTCGCGAAAAAAGGCAGTGGACACCGGGAGGAGGGCACAGCTGAGCACCTTGCGACCGTTGATGACGAGCTCGACCTAGGCGTAAAAGTTTTGACTATTACCTGTACCACCCGACACTAGCAGGAAACTGACTATAGATAGGAATGCATTCTGTGGCGCACTAACAAAAGGATGCCCCACAGAAATATTTCTATGGCGCATCTGGACCCTGTGCGCCACTAAAATCCCATTTTTCTATGGCGCATGCGGTGTGGTGCGCCACTGAACTATTTGGGGGGCCACCACGTGGAGAGGTGGTCAACTTTCTGTGGCGCATGTGGACCAGGTGTGCCACAGAAATGTGAGGTTTCTTTGGCGCATGGTGCCGCATGCGCCACAGAAAGTGGGGCACATACATAATTTTGTGGGGCATTTGACCATATGCCCCCATCTACTAAAGTGGACCCCTAGCTCTCTACCACCACTACCCCATTTAATTGCATACCTCTCCTCCACCCACCCTATTTTTCCCATATTTTCCTTCAATTTTAGTTGTTAACTTATTTAGGTTGATAATTTGTAAGGAGAAGGCTCTCCGGAGAGTAAGTGTTGGATCCAACACTTGCTTTCCTTCTCCATATCTCTCTTTCCTCATTATTCTCTTCAAACACCACTCTCTCTCACCGCAGTCTCGTCTCGGATCAAATCTATTAGGTGAGTAGTTAGAGGACATGCATATGTATGTTTTGTGTGGCCGGCGAGCGTCGGTGTGTGGTGTGTATGATGTTTTGTAGGTGAATCTTGTGTGTGGTGATGAAATAATATATGTTTGCATGGGAAGAAGATTTTTGTTGCCGCTTACGTCGGCGTGGTGCATGGATGTTTGCCGAAATGTTGATTTATTTCTGTTTCGGCAAAATTTTGCACTACCCATATGTCCTATTTTTAGGAAAGTCATGCCGAATATTTCCGGCGACCATGTGTGCATAGTGTGGTTCTAATTAAAACACACTATTTTGTTGTACCGCGTAGGCAACCATGGTCGTCACGATGAGCGAAGGTCGAGTGGGTAGATACAAGAAAGACACGAAGGCCGACATGATTCTGAGCAACAGGACCCAGATAAGATGTCCATGCCAAAAATGCAAACTCCGGGCCTGGATCGACCTTGATTCCGGACAATTGGAGGATCACCTACTCAGGCGCGGTTTCATGCGTGAAGAAGGAGATGCCGACGGACATCTTCATCATGGATAAGGAGATACCGGCGGACATGTTCATCATGAAGGAGTTGATGACGGACATCATCATCATCATGAAGAAGGAGATGCCGACGGACATGATCATCATGAAGAAGGAGATGATGCCGGAGTAGACGGTGGTGGAGAAGACGTGAACACGGAGACACAACTACCTTTGGCCTTGCGGGACCCTCATGTTCAAGAACTGCTCCTAAAGGAGATGAACAACGCTAGAGCTGCAGCCAGAGAGAATGCCAAGCTGGCGCAAATGGAGATAGACGGTATGTCTTCATTGTATCCTGGGTGTCGGCCCGAGGATACACACATGAATGTAACACTTAAGGGTCTGGAGATGAAGGCGGAACACAAATGGACCGATGTAAGCTTCAACGCTAACATGGAATTCTGGCACGATCGTCTTCCACAGGGGAACACATTGCCAAAAAGTATCGATGAGGCCAAGAAAATGGTGTGCCCCCTCGACCTACCGCATGTTAAATATCACGCCTGCATCAATGACTGCGCACTTTATCATGACGAGTACGCGGAGTACACCGCATGTCCGGTGTCCGGCCAAGGACGATACAAGAGAGGGAACAAGAAAGTTTCTCGAAAAGTAGTATGGTAGTTTCCTATCACTCCACGCCTGCATCGCTATTTCGTAGATCCTAATGAAGCAAAGCTCATGCGACGACATGCGGTAAAGAGTGAGGCGACGACCTCCAGATGACTCCCGACGACCTCGATGATTAGACTAGTTATTTTTTATTTCATCTTTGTAAACTCCGACGATGTTCTGGCGCGTTTGTATTGCGGAAAACTTTCAATTTCGAATATGTAAATATGTCATATGCATTTAGCGCATTTGATCTGCTATGTGAGATTTCATATTGCATTTTTCGTTTGCACAAATTCGTAATCTGAATAGGGCGTTTCAATTTATGATGTATCTGCTAGAGGATGAAAACGAGTTTTGTGGCCACCGGATCCGAACGTGTCCCTTAACATAAAGAGAGGCAAATTAGCTCAATCAGATAGTAGATGTTCTAACACTTTTTCTTGTTCACTTTGAATTGGGAATTGGATGATTTAAGTAGCACTAACCCAATATGTTGGATCGGTGACGTCTACTGTTACTCAGGTCATCTTAATTTTTTTCCATGAAAAGAACCAGATGCTTCCACCTGGTGTGCTTGATCATGCATGCAAACTAATTGCAGCTGTTGTTGCAGGCATCTATCTTTTCTTTTCTGAGCAATCAGGGACCTGTCATTGTTCACTTTTCTCGGAATTTTTTACAAATTTGACCTTTATTTAAATTTTAAACACAAGATAAACCCAAAATTTAAATATTTCACAAACTAACAATTTTTTATGGCGTCCGCCTATATGGCGCCATGCTAGACACCATGGCGCCCTGATAAAAGGCGTCATACAACTTGCCACGTCGGACCTGCCAGTGGACCTGTTAGTACCATGGCGCCTTTACTAATGGCACCATGCCTTGTACCATGACGTCTGTACTAATGGCGCCATGCCCTCTACCATCGCGCCCTGGACAAAGGAGTCATGGTACTTAAGTTCAATTTTGATGATTCGTACTATAAATGGCCGCCGATTCTTCATACGAACTCCGATTTTGATGTTCTTGGACTCGTCGAACTCATATTGACGAGGGCCTCATGTTGATATCATTGGATCTTTATTGAGATCATTTAAAAAATACCGTTTTGACACTTCCCAAACGGCTAAGTCTGGCTCCGTAGGTCCTCCGGTTTGACTTCAATGTAATCCCTTTGAACATGTCATTGCCAAGACCATGCACATGCCAACAAACCTGAAAATACCATAAAACAAAGAAAAACTAATAAAAAATTAAGCTATGCAATAAAATTATAAAACGTAAAATATGAGAAACTATGCATTATTGACAAGGAGAACTGGTTGGGTATGATATGAGGTATTTTGGCACCAAAATATGCTATGAAAATTGCGCATAAAATTCACTCATCATGCATCTCACTCAGGGTATGCTCCTAATCCGCTCAGGCGCTGAGAACTCTGTTAGATTTGGATCCAATAAAGCCTTAAAGAACAAACCTAAGAAGAAAAGAACAGAGTCAGGGATCGGGACTATTTACAAGAAAATAAAATGAGGAACGGTTGAATGGGTCGACTAGCGAAGGGGAGGGAGATGTATCATCTCTGATGTGTTGAAGATGAAAATGATTGGAGAGCAACATAGCGTCGTTGGTCTTCATTAATGTATCACACTCGTCATGCCATGAAAATTGCGCATAAAATTCACTCGTCATGCATCTCACTCATTAACATCATGATTTCATTTTGTTGTAAATATTTTTCTGAAGTAAGAATCATATGCTACATGTATGCTTTAATTCATATGTTTGCTCTGATGCACTATGCCAAGATCCATATGACATGGAAGAGTTTTCTATATATATATATATTTTATAAAAGTAAAATCTTAAACTATGCATCATTGCAGGGAGCTTTCATATCTCTCATGTTCTTCAATCATAGAGAAGCTTTCATATTTCTCATGTTCTTCAATTATAGGGAAGCTTCATATCTCTCATGTTCTTCAATCATAGGAAAACTTTCATATCTCTCATGTTCTTCAATTGTAGGGAAGCTTTCATATCTCTTATGTTGAAGAAAATGAGATATATGGAAGCTTCCCTTAAAATTTTGGATAGGTTAAAATTTTGTTTTTAGAATGCATGACGAATGGATTTTAGATTTAATTTTTATAAGATATAATAATGCCAAAATCCCTCATATCATATCCAACAATTTTCCTTGTCCATAATGCATAGTTTCTCATATTTGTACATTTTATAATTGTATTGCATAACTTTATTTTCATTTTCATTTGGTTTTATGGTATTTTTAGGTTTCTTGGCATGTGCATGGTCTTGGCAATGACATGTCGAAAGGGATTTCATTGGAGTCAAACCGGAGGACCTACGGTGTTAGACTTAGCCATTTGGGAAGTGTCAAAATGGTATTTTTTTAATTGCTCTAAATAAAGATCCAATGATATCAACATGAGGCCCTCGTCAATACGAGTTCAACGAGTCCAACAACATCAAAGTCGGAGTTCGTATGAAGAATCGGCGGCCGTTTATAGTACAAAGCATCAAAGTTAAACTTAAATACCATGGATCTTTTGTCCAGGACGCCATGGTAGAGGGCATGTCGTCATTAGTAAAGGCGTCATGATCCTGACAGGCCCACTGGCAGATCCGACGTGACGAGTTGTATGACGCCTTTTATCAGGTCGCCATACATGGCGCCATATAGGCGGGCGCCATGGAAAAATGGTTAGTTTGTAAAATATTTAAATTTTGAGTTTATTTTGTGTTTAAAATTCAAATAAAGATCAAATTTGTAAAAAAAAAACACCTTTCTACTACGTACAATATCTCATTGTCCAGTACGTATCGCTTTGTTTTGTGACGCATTGTGTGCGTCAATGATGCGTCTCTCAACTTAGAAATCAAATGCAAATTCAATATCGGTCTCCGCCATGCAGTACCGTGCTCGTGATTACTAATACTTTTTTTTCGACCGCCGGCGGAAAGTCTGAGACTGTCACCTATACGTCGTGCAAGCGTCAGGTCTTGAAAAAAAAACCATACCACGACGGTGGACGTGCTTCCGTTAGTAGCGACGCGATGAATACGCGCGCAACTAAACCTGCTGATAAAACTTGCGAAGTGTCCACGTTCCGTCTTCACCCCGTCGCCACACTCGTTCTTAACGCAATAACCAATTATCTCCCTATTTTTAAATTGTATACGACTCTGCTCGTTCCATAACAGTAAGTATTGGATCAGTTTGATAAACTAGGATATACAGCCTTTAGATTTCTCTATAAATACCAACGCCTCTGTGTCTTCTTCCCTCACCAGCCATACAAGAACAGCAAATTACAAACACAAATCAAGGAGAAGAGAACTCGATCTACAGCTAACCGGCAATGGCGACCAAGATCTACATCGTGTAATGTTCCGCCTTTCCTCAGTCTTCTTTTTTCTCCCGGCTAGCACAATGATCTGATTTCCGCAATACCTGTTTAATCTTTCTGCAGGTACTACTCGACCTGGGGACACGTCGCAACGCTGGCGGAGGAGATAAAGAAGAGCGCCGACTCCGTGCCCGACGTGGAGGTCACCATCTGGAGGGTGCCAGAGACACTGCCAGAGGAGGTGCTCGGGAAGATGCACGCTGCGCCGGGGCGTGAGGACCACCCCATCATCACGGCGAGACAGCTTGCCGAGGCCGACGGCATCCTGTTCGGCTTCCCGACACGTTTCGGCATGATGGCGGCACAGATGAAGGCCTTCTTCGACTCCACCGGCGGCCTCTGGCAGGCGCAGAGCCTCGCCGGCAAGCCCGCGGGCGTCTTCTTCGCTACCGGCACCCAGGGCGGTGGTCAGGAGACCACGGCTCTTACGGCCGTGACGCAGCTGACGCACCACGGCATGCTGTTCGTGCCGGTCGGGTACACGCACGGCGCAGGCATGTTCACCATGGATGAGATCAAGGGCGGCAGCCCATACGGTGCCGGCACCTTTGCTGCCGGCGATGGCAGTAGGGTGCCAAGCGCTGCCGAGCTGGCCCTGGCGGAGCACCAGGGCAAGTACTTTGCCGGCATCGCCAAGAAGCTCAAGGCCGTCTGAAGTCTGATCACCAGGCGTCCCGTGATTCATTCGAATTAAACAGTAATGGACGCCATCGAGTTCAAAATGATATCCAGTCGACCAAGATCTAGACAGCTCTATGTACTGTATTTTTTCCACACAAAAAAAAACATGTACTGCATTGAATTTTTTGTTTGAAATAATAATATAACTCCCTTCACTCGTATTTGCATTCCAGTTTTGACTTCAACTTATCAAGCCAGGCTTGACATTCGATTTTTAAAAAATTTGAGGGTCTTTATTCAGACATCATAGCCCAAATAAAATCGGCTAAGAGGCTAGTTATATATGGAAAAACAAAGGACATCTTCAACAAAGACCGTTGAACCTTGCGTAAAAATTTGGATAGTTTGTTCAGATCAGTTTTATTATCAAACGCGATTCTATATCCTTTGGCTGGCTGATCCGCTTATCCATTTAGCGCGCCCCACCCCCAATGCCTTTGCCTAAAATCCTCCCCGCGCGTGAAGCGTTCGCCGCATATTAATATCTGTTAAGCGGCCGCTACTGCTCACTGGATGCCAGCCCAGAACGACGCGACTGTTCCATTGAGACGTAGTTCCGGTCGCCGTGTATGTTCAATGCCGAAGATATGCGTAGCTCGAGAGCTCCGGTCTCCGCGCATGTTCAATGCCAAAAACAGGCTATGGGATGGTTATCTATCGAATTGAAACCGCTTACCCGTCTACCCGTATGTCGGTATTAAACAGGCGTGGCGATTGAGAAGCCCACTCCGGCGCCACACATTCAAGCCGACATTCAATCGACGTCATTGCGGTCCCACTATTTAAATGTGGCCGCACGCTACATTATTTGCACTTCTGACATGACGAAGAGTTTTAGAGCCATGTGGGAGATCCTGTAGACGGGGCAGAAGCAGGAGTTGACCCACTTGGTTGGCAGTTGGCAAACCCGGGGTGCGCGACACATAGAGGACGGCTTGCCAGCGAGCTCGCCAGAGTTGAGCCAGGAGGAGACAACGATGATGGAGCAGGTGTAAAAAGCCGAGACCGAACCCTTGCCCGCATTGGTCCGTGCCAGCACCACCATGGGCCAGGCATGGGCCCGCTTCAATGCCATCATGGCAGACGACCAGTCCGTGCCGCCGCAACTTTCGGTTTTCCAACAGTTGCTGGAGGAACAGAGGTGTGACATGGACCTTCTCGAGCAACACTGACAAGCGGAAAACAAAATCTATGACGATAGGGTGAGTGAGACGGCCATGGTGGCGCATACCTCGAAATTTATCGAGTAATAAATGGGCACTCTACGAGGCCGCTCACCGCATCGCGCAAGCTACACTGCGGTTCTTGCGGAGGCGGATGCAAAGGCATCTTAGGCGATCGCAGACGACAATGTAGGTAGTTTGACCTCCTGGACGTCGCCCGCACTAGGCATTTCCAATGAAGCCAGATCCACATCGATCGTGGACCTGACTTCCACCGGCAACAGCCATATGGTGGACGACGGCTCGGAGGAAAAGTAGAAGACGACGGACCTGCTCCATGCCCGTCCGCCGTGTTTGAATGTTAATTTCGGGAGCAACACTAAAGCAACTTCAATTCCTAAAGCTCGCGGCTGACGTGCATGTCCCCGGTTTAGTTTCAGACTAGGTTAAAATCTGATTTTTACGAAACCATTCGGTTTGCATGAAACGTGATCAATTTATGTTAGTTATATCTGAATCTGAATGAAATTCAATCGAGTTTGTGCGAATTCGAATGATGGACTGCGGGCGCACGGATGTGGTGTCGGTTTTAGGCATACCATGTTCACAACATCTTAAATAAGTAAAGGCGTGTTTAACTTGCAGCCTAAAATTTTCATATCACACGACATCTTAGGCAATGTGCTTTATTTACCGTCGCGTTTCTTTAGCCATATGTTCATAGTCCTAGGCTCAATTTTTATCCAAGCCTTGTCAAATTTTTAGTGGCCATTTTATTTGTTATACTTTGTAACAACCATAATTTACCCAAGTTAGTTATGACAAAGTTAGACATGAATGAAATATACCCTAACACTTTCATTTTGTTAAGTTTGTGTTGCATAATTGGTAACACAATTAATCCATTGGATCGGTAATGACTACTGTTACTCAGGTAATCTTAAATTTCCTTCCTGAAATAGGCCAAATACTTTCACTAATTGCAGATGTTGTTGAAGGCACCTATCTTCTCTTCTTTTTTGGACAACCAGACACCTTTCTTTTCTTTTCTAAACAATGGGGCACCTGTCGTTGTTCACCTTTCTCCTATGTACAATATCTCATTGTCCAGTACGTATCGATTTGTTTTGTGATGCATTGTGTGCGTCAATGATGCGTCTCTCAACTCAAAAATGAAATGCAAATTCAAGATCGGTCTCCGACATGCAGTAACCTGCTCTTGATTGGGTTGATTACTACTACCTTTTTTTGGGCTGCCGGCGAAAAGTCTGGGACTGTCACCTATACGTCGTGCAAGGGTCAGGTTTCGAAAAAAGGAGCCGTATTTTTCTCTCTATTTAAAAGTTCATTTGAAGCAGCATGGTGGACGTGCTTCCGTCAGTAGCGACGCCATGGATACGCGCGCAACTAAACCTGCTGATAAAACTTCCACGTTCCGTCTCCAACCCGTCGCCACACTCGTTCTTAACGCAATAATCAATTATCTCCCTATTTTTAAATTGTATACGACTCGCTCCTTCCATGACAATAAGTATTTGATCAGTTTGATACACTAGGATATACGGCCTTTAGATTTCTCTATACGGTCCGGCTAATTTTCAGTCGACTAAGAACTAACTAGGTCTTAGTCGACTAGCTAGCCGTCGGATCAGCCAGGCGCATTAAGATTAGTGTGGTGTGTCTGTCCCCACGCTTCCGGCCCGTTACGGCTCAGGTCGTTATTTGTTTGTGTGGCGCCCTGTCTGTACAACAGAAAGAGTCGTGGTGGGCTGGCGACAAAGCCCTTTTCGGGGGGTTTTCGTTTTTTTAATCGTTGCACGTAGGCCTTTGTTTCACAGGTACACAGATGGATGGTCAGAGGCCCCTCGGAAAAAAAATGTATGGTCAGAGGTAGCGTACTTTTTTTTGTTTTCATTGTTTGATTGGTTTTTATTGGATTTCATTTTCCATTTCGGTTTTGACTTTTTATATTTGGTTTTTATTGTGTTTCTTCTTGTTGTTTCCTTGTTTCTTTGCATGTTTTATGTCAGTACACAATAAACATTCTTTGTGTACGTGATAAACAATTTTTTGATGAACGTTGATTATTTTCAAATCCATGGTATGTATTTTCTTTTAATAATATTTTTTAAAACATTTCTGAATATATGCGCATTTTTGTATATACATGATCAGCGGTTATGCAAATATTCTTTAAATACATGATTCATATTTTTAAACAGGTATTTGTTCATGACTATTTTTTCACATACATTATACATTTGGATATTTTGTATATAGGTTTAGTGTTTTCTAAATATATGATTAACAGTTTTCTATAATTACATTTTTTATAATTTTCCATACACATTTTTACATTTTTTTATAATTTTCTATAGAATCGGACGCAACTGCATGCCCATAGAACCGTCCGCAATTGCATGCCCATACTACCGACCGTAACTGCATGTCCATAGTACCGACCACAACTGCATGTTTTGTAGACCCGGTCGCAACTGCATGCATGTCATAGAACCGACCGCAAGTGTGTGTTCATAGAACCCAATCATAATTGCATGTTCATAGAACCGAGCGCAATTGCATGCCCATATAACTGACTGCAACTGCATGTCCACAGAACTAGACGCAACTGCATGTTCATAGAACCGAGCGCAACTGCATGCCCATAGAACTGACCGCAACTGCATATCCACAGAACTAGACACAACTGCATGTTCATAGAACGACCGCAACCGCATGTCCATAAAATCGGCTGCAACTGCATGTTTGTAGAACCGATTGCAACTACATGTTTGGTAGACCCGGCCGCAAATGCTTGTCCATAGAACCAACCGAAATTGCATGTCCATAGAACCAACCGCAACTGCAAGTCCATAGAACTAGACGCAATTGCATGTTTGTAGATCCGGTCGCAACTGCATGTTTGTATATCTGGTTGCAACTGCATGTCCATAGAATCGATCGCAACTGCATGTCCATAGATCTGGTCGCAACTGCATGTCTATAAAACCGGCCGCAACTGCATGTCCATAAAATCGACCGCACCTGCATGCCTCTAGAACCGATCGCAACTGCATGTCCATAGAACCGAGCGCAACTGCATGTTTGTAGAACCGAATGCAACTACATGTCCATAGAACCGACCGCAACTGCATGTTCATAGACCCGATCGCAACTTCATGTCCATAGGACCGACCACAACTGCATGTTTACAAAATCGACCGCAACTGCATGTCCATGGAACCGACTGCAATTGCATGTCCCTAGAATCGACCGCAACTGCATGTCCATAGAATCGAGCTCAACTGCATGTTTGTAGAACCGAAGGCAACTACATGTCCATAGAACTAACCGCAATTGCATGTCCATAGAACCGGACGCAACTGCATGTCCATAGAACCGACCGCAACTGCATATCCATAGATCCGGTCGTAACTGCATGTTCATAGGACCCACCGCAACTGCATGTCTATAAAACCTGTCGCAACTGCATGTCGATAGAATCAACCGCAATTCCATGTCTCTAGAATCGACCACAACTGCATGTCCATACAACCGAGCGCAACTGCATGTTTGTAGAACCGGACAACAACTGCATGTCCATAGAACCGGACGCAACTGCATCTCCATATAACCGACCGCAACTGCATGTCCATACAACCGACCGCAACTGCATGTTTGTAGAACCGATCGGAACTGCATGTCTATAGAACTGATCGCAACTGCATGTTTGTAGAACCAAACGCAACTGCATGTTCATAGAATCGGCTGCAACTGCATGTTCATAGAAAGTCCGCAACTGCATGTCCATAGAGTCGGCCGCAACTGTATGTCCATAGAAACCGACTGCAACTGCATGTCTATAGAACCGACCGCAACCGCATGTCCATAAAACCGAGTTGACATACAACCGCATGTCCATAGAGTCGGCCGCAACTGTATGTCCATAGAAACCGACTGGAACTGCATGTTTATAGAACCGACTGCAACCGCACCCCCTAAGCCCCGAGTTTTTTGTTTGAGTGTGAATGAGCTCAAGAGGGGGAAGTAGCGGACAACGACGGTTGCATGCCCAACACCACACACGCAACTAGATGTTTGCAAACTCAACCGCCAGTGAACACCAAAACATTGAGTTGCTACCCCCTTGAGTTTATTTTCAAGAGAGGCAAGACGGAGATAGTTGCACGGAAAAACAATAAAGTTTGTTTGTACGACGAGAGCACTGTCGGGGAGAGGGGTAGTCGGCGGTAGTTGCTTGTTTATTTTTTGCAATACAAAAGGGAGCTTTATTTCAGTCAATAGTTGTACAATTGTTAGCTAGTTAAGGATTTCAGAGTATTGATTTCTTTCATTTTTGATAAAGAGACTATTTTATATTTTTTATTAAATCATCGTTTACAAAAAAATATTCATTCCTATCTCAATTTTTTATGTTCCTACAATTTTGTATATTACAAAGACCTTTTGTAAACATTCAAATTGAAACACAAAATAATAAAAAACAACATTTACATTGTATCAATCATTTTTTTAAATTATTATCTTTGCTATGTGGACCAAGCAGAATGTATCTAGAACACTCTTTTTTCCACCACGTCACTTGCAGTGTTTGAAATTGTCCTCTTCACACACACACACACAGAGAGAGAGAGAGCAGAGAGAGAGAGAGAGGAAGGCCGCACAATGGGGGGCAGGCGGATCGATGATGCATGCGTCGGTTGTCGCCGGCGACCAGACGCTACGGCTCGCCGCCGACGATACTAGGAGCAACAACGGAGGGGATCCAGACTGCTCCTGCGATCCAAATCAGATAGGCTACATCGAAAGACTCCACTCTCCTTTTCTACCCCGCAAGCCTCTCCCCGCCATGCTATGGTCTGTAGGAGCAGGAGCTATTATCTGTAGGAGAAGCAGTAGAAATAACACAGTAGGGGCAGAGAGATTCCTAAAAATGATATAGTGGTTCCAATTTTAGAGGCAGAAAATGGTTATAGCACATTGAGTGCTATTTTATTCTGTTGACGGCAACAGTTGTTTTGTACATTCAGTGCTAGTTGTACAGCATGGTCAGAGAATTATTATTGTCTATGGTTATAGCACACAACATTTCTGTTGACTCCATCCGTGCTCTAGCTCATCCTTGGCAGTATAATAACTTTTTTGCTAGCATAATCATGTTGTGTGTTATGTGTTATCATATCTCACCCAGTATTGTTGTTGATTTTTTTTGTGAGGGCAGGTGGATTTGCCAAGGGACGGAACAGATCGCAAAAGTCACAGCTCTGATCGAAGGTGAGCGGCCATTGTTTTTCGGCAAGGATGTGGCTAGGTCTCAGTCGACTGAGATTTAACTAAGTCTCAATCATGTCACATAACATGCAAAAGAGAAAAAGAAAAATCCAAAAATAAAATCTTGCACCGATCTCAACGTAAAATCTCACGGATATAGCATCCACTGAGACTTACTCCCTCCGTTTCGGTGCATAGGGCCTATCTTCAACAACTATTTGTTCCACTTTAGCCTAAGATTAAGGCCTAGAAACATTAAATGCAGTTTAATTAGCACGCAGCGCATGGCTATCCCTCTTTTCTTTCCTCTCTCTGCGCTCCTTGCTCCTTTGTGTTCACACACATATACAATCAATTTTCTGCATGCAACTAGTACTCCATCATATAATTCGCATGTGGAAACTAGTACTAATGAAAGGTGATTGGAGGGAAGGTTAGCCAATACATTTTCACCTTGGTCCCGCTGCGATTTATAAGAGGCCTAACACACCGGAACGGAGGAAGTAGTAAGGTCGCTCCGACATGCAGTAACCTGCTCTTGGTTGGGTTGATTACTGCTACTTTTTTTGGGCTGCCGGCGAAAAGTCTGGGACTGTCACCTATACGTCGTGCAAGGGTCAGGTTTCGAAAAAAGGAGCCGTATTTTTCTCTTTATTTAAAAGTTCATTTGAAGCAGCATGGTGGACGTGCTTCCGTCAGTAGCGACGCCATGGATACGCGCGCAACTAAACCTGCTGATAAAACTTCCACGTTCCGTCTCCAACCTGTCGCCACACTCGTTCTTAACGCAATAATCAATTATCTCTCTATTTTTAAATTGTGTACGACTCGCTCCTTCCATGACAGTAAGTATTGGATCAGTTTGATACACTAGAATATATAGCTACCTAGCAGCCTTTAGATTTCTCTATAAATACGAACGCCTCTGTGTGTTCTTCCCTCATCAGCCATACAAGAACAGCAAATTAGTAGAAACACAAATCAAGGAGAAGAGAACTCTACAGCTAACTTGCAATGGCGACCAAGATCTACATCGTGTAATGCTCCGCCTTCGCTCAGTCTTCCTTTTCTCCGGGCTAACAGGTTGATCTGATTTCTGCAATATACCTGTTTATTCTTTGTGCAGGTACTACTCGACCTGGGGACACGTCGCGACGCTGGCGGAGGAGATTAAGAAGGGCGCCGCCTCCGTCCCCGACGTCGAGGTCACCATCTGGAGGGTGCCAGAGACACTGCCGGAGGAGGTGCTCGGGAAGATGCACGCTGCGCCGGGGCGTGAGGACCACCCCGTCATCACGGCGAGGCAGCTGGCCGAGGCCGACGGTATCCTGTTCGGCTTCCCGACACGGTTCGGCATGATGGCGGCACAGATGAAGGCCTTCTTCGACTCCACCGGCGGCCTCTGGCAGGCGCAGAGCCTCGCAGGCAAGCCCGCGGGCGTCTTTTTCGCCACGGGCACCCAGGGCGGCGGTCAGGAGACCACGGCTCTCACGGCCGTGACGCAGTTGACGCACCATGGCATGCTATTCGTGCCGGTTGGGTATACGCACGGCGCCGGCATGTTCACCATGGACGAGATCAAGGGCGGCAGCCCATACGGTGCCGGCACCTTTGCTGCCGGCGATGGCAGTAGGGTGCCAAGCGCTGCCGAGCTGGCCCTGGCGGAGCACCAGGGCAAGTACTTTGCCGGCATCGCCAAGAAGCTCAAGGCCGTCTGAATTCTGATCACCAAGCATCCTGTGATTCATATCTATTACTTCTTCCATGACATTTATTTTGGGACGGAAGAAGTAAACAGTAATGGATGCGGTCAGATATCCAGTACAGAAATATGTATACAGTTTTGTAAAATTAAACTGTTCTACATTTTTTTTCACACACAGAAAAAGAACATGTATTGCATTTAATTTCTTGTTTGGAATTATAATATAACACACTCCACTTGTATTTTCATTTCAACTTTGAATATATATTTAGCCGATGACGAGTTTTGAGGCGGCGTTTAATTCGTTTGCTCTATCTAGATTCAAGCATTGAGGAGAATGAGAAAAATGTTTTAATAAAGGTGAAAGGAGAGAGTGTGGATGGTTTAATTAAGGTAAGGAGAGGAAGAGTGTGGTTGGCTACATAGAAAAAAAAGTTACTAGTATAAAAATGAGAGTGAGGCAAGGTACAATAATGCCTGTGGAAGAAGAAAGAAGGTGAAGGATATTGCGAAGAAGAATGAGAAAGAAATGATGGGATATGAAATAATGGTATTGTACAAGCAATAATAATTACTTCACGATCCTTTAAAAAAGAATATTAATATCATGACGATACTAATTACATCCAACCTTTTCACGTACTACATATTGCAAAGACACCCAGGATGCACCCACTAAAGGAGAAAACAAAAAAGGAAATAAAGGTTCCTCCAAAGCGATCAACTCCTCCCAGCAGAAGCACACAAACCACCATCAAATACAACATTCCAAAAACATAAAAGGTCTACAAAGCAACGCCTTCAAGAATAAAACAATGCACAAACGTTATCGTAGCCCGATCCAAGACCTTAGGTTTTTACCTTGGAGAATATCCGAGCTCTCAACAAAATTTCTTCAGCAAGGCATCTTGTCATTGCTGCTATTGAGATTTATCAAACACCTGGCTAACTCCATCGTCTTCAAGGCTCCACCCGTCTAACTGGTCCTTCGATCTCAGCCACCATGACCTTCTCCACCATTGTCTAGACCATGGAAATCGCAAAGCTGACATATCCCATGGTGTCAACAAATTTTAGAGCTTTGCGCCACGCCCTCTTGAAACTTTTCATAGGCTGATATGTACGCACACGACCGTATTATATCCGATCCAAATATCCTAAGCAAAATCTACTGCAACAGTTCTGTAACACATTGATGACCAAATCGAAGAGGACCAACCATGCTGGGCGTTGTCGAGAGGCGAGAAGATAGCGCAAGGAAGAAACCTTTATAATCATGGTAACAACTCCCCATGCCGCCCCTGATCCAGCCCGCCACTGTTAGGCATGCACACCCATCTCCTGCGACGAAGGATGAACCTGGGCTCCGGATCCTGCTATCCGCTGCCCCCAAGTGCCGCCACACATGGAGCCGCTTCCTGGACAAATATCCATGGCAAAAGGACACCATCTCCGCATCCAGAGTTGTTTCTCTGTGATCCATGCTTCACAGACCGATCAGCACCCCAAACCGAGTCCAATGTCCCTGCGAAGTCACTGGAGCTACGTCGCAACGCCGTGAAAAGCAGCCACGATAGATCACATCGCCGAGCGCTACCCCTCCCTCTGCGCCCTGACCGCGAGGCACCGGGGCCCCTCTGTTCCGTTCATCGGTGGCGCGTGGGATTACCCGGGCGTCACCTCTGGCGACGACGGGGGGATGTGGATGGGAGAAGCGAGTGGCAGCTGGAGGGGCTAGGGGTTCTCCCTCTGTCTCCCTTAGAAGGCGACACGAGGGGGCTAGCGCACAGAAAGATGGTGGAACAGACCTATGGCGGGCTTGATATAACACCCTCCACTGTTATACTGACTCCTTTCCGGTTTATAAGGCTTGCACGTATCCCTAGATCCATAATTTGATCAACATATATATTGTATACTTTAAAAATTATACCATTAGAAAATATACGATTTGGATTTTTTAATGATATATTTTTTATGATATATAATTTGTATTACATTGCTCTATTTGTTAACCTAGATATACGCGCAAGCCTTATAAACCGAAAAGAAGGTAGTATGTTGATAAATTCGCGTGCACATGAATTACAATTGTGGCGGGCCCTAACATGAGCCCGCCATTAATTTGTATGTAACCATTAATATGTATGGCGAGTAGCTTTTGTCGCTCGCCATTAGTAAAATTCTCTCCAAGTGCGTCCGGGAGGGCTTCATAGAGGCGGACATATATTTCGACCTGCTACTATTGCTTCTTCATCAACGGCAATCCTAATTTATCGTTGCCATTGATGCTTGAGCAACCTAACTATGATGGGTCTTATTTGCCCCCGCCACTGATTAAGACTTACTCCCCCCGATCCATAATAAGTGTCGCACATTTTGTATTAAGTTAGTACAAACTTTATACTAGCTGAGCGACACTTATTATGGATCCAAAGAAGTACTACATATAACAGTTTTTTAGTAATGCCCATAGAAGATGATGATAGCTTGTGTGATAATGCGCAATTTTGTTATGAAGAATGAGGATAAAAGAACTATTATAGGTCTAGAATTTGAGAACGATGGTCCTATCGAAGTTTCAACTCAAGAGTTCAAACACGGTTGAGTAGTTTGACCAAATTCATCAACATATTCGACATCAAAAAACTCATAAGCAGTTTAATACAATTTGATTATGCATCCGTGGACACTTACTTGGGATAAATTAAAAAAATTGGATTCCCATTTCATTATATTATTTTGAAACAACATTTAAACCGTCTGTCGTTGCTTGAGGCGCTCGGTCATGCCTTTCGGACCTGCGGCCATCGGGTGTCTTGCGGCGAACAACTCCCGTTGCATCAACTGGTGGTGGTGAATAGACGACCAGAGGAGCTCCCCCAAATCGTAAAAACACGTTCACGTGCTTTTTTCGTCGATGTTGTAGAGGGAGCCCTTACATCGACTGCACCGGGTTAACGAAAGGGCGCCGTAGGTGCGGGCTTACGTCGATCATACCGGATCATCCGGCGGACGCAAGGGGCTCTGGGAGCAGCCTGCTTCGTGGTCGTTGCGGGTGCATTTGATCAGCTGACTTTGATGATTGTCGGACTTCGAATGCGTAGTGGCAGAGAGAAGGGAAAGAGATGGGGCACAAAAACCTAAACTTCTTTTCCTGGAGCGGAGTTCGCTGGAGCGGACAATCGCTCGGCTTCGCTCGCGGCTTCTTTTCCTTCGGGAAGGGGACGGAAATACGAAATTTTTCCATGCACATGTGAGCCATAGGAGGAGGAAAAGTTACATATCTAGCCTACAGGTGGACGGGCACATGATTACCGGGCAAGAGAGGCTGGCGGACGCGGTGGACGAGTTCTTTGGGCGGATGCTATCTCGAGAGGAGGATCGGGACTTCACGCTAGACCTGGGGGCAATGCGGATCCCTTCCCGGAACCTTGCCCACCTGGAGGTTCCATTTACGGAGAAGGAGATCTGGGCGGTGGTGAGAGAGTTGCCGGCGGACAAGGCCCCAGGTCCGGATGGATTCACCGGGCGGTTTTACAGGTGTTGTTGGTCGATCATCAAGAAGGATGTCTTGAGAGCCTTTGAGGTCTTCTCCCGTGGGGATATGTGTGGTTTGACTCGGATTAATGGGGCTTTGGTCACGTTGATCCCAAGAATCCAGGAGCGGTGGACATACGGGACTTCCGGCCCGTGAGTCTGATTCATGGGATGGCCCGTATCATGGTCAAGGCGCTCGCGAATCGCGTGGCTCCTGAGCTTCCCTTCCTGGTTGGGCCGCACCAGAGCGCCTTCGTCAGAGGACGCACCCTTCATGATAACTTCATGCTTGTCCAGGCCACTGCTCGTAAACTTCACGCGATCGGAGCTCTGGCCTGCCTGCTCAAACTGGATATATCTAAGGCTTTCGACACGGTGGACTGGGCGTTCCTCCTCCAGATCCTTGAGACGTTGGGTTTCGGTAGGCGGTGGCTCTCATGGGTTTGCGGGATCTTAGCGTCGTCTTCCACGCGGGTGTTGGTGAATGGTTCGCTTCTTCGAATGGCTGTCTTGCCCCTCTGGCGATTCGTGGGATCTCCCATCGACTATCCTTGTTTGTGGATGATGTCATGCTTTTTCTGCGCCCGGAGCCTTCAGATGTGGACGTGTGTGCTGCTATCCTGTTGGATTTTGGGGTCGCGTCCGGGCTGAGAATCAATGCGGCCAAATGCAGTGCGATCCCTATTCGATGCTCTTCAGCTCAGGTGGAGTGGATCTCCCAGGGCCTCGGTTTCAGAATCGAGTCTTTTCCCGCAAAGTATCTCGGGCTTCCCTTGACATTAAGGAAACCCTCGGCGGCGCAGTTTCAAGACCTCATCGAGCGCCTGGCAGGCAAACTCCCCACCTGGCGGGCCTCTGCGCTCGACAAAGCGGATCGCCTCACGCTGGTCCAGTCGGTTTTGTGCGCGATGCCGGTCCATGCTATGCTGGCTCTCGATGTGCCCGCCTCGGTGATTGCGAAGATCAATAAAATCTGCAGAGGGTTCTTGTGGACGGGAACAGAGAGCGCCCGGGGCGGCCAATGTGCTGTGGCTTGGGATATCGCGTGTCAGCCCAAGTGGGCGGGAGGCCTTGGCATCCCCAATTTGAAGTGGATGAGCATCGCTTTGAGGAGTCGTTGGTTATGGCTGCAGCGGACGGATCCGGAGCGGCCTTGGTCGGAATTCATGCTAGACACCTCCCCTTGCTCCAGATCGATCTTCCAGGCAACAAAGATAGTAGAGGTGGGAAATGGATCGGCTTGCCTCTTTTGGGAGGACCGATGGCTAGAGGGTTGGCGGTTGCAGGAGATTGCCCCACTCATATATGACAAGGTTAGGCGGCATCTCCGAGTTACGCGATCGGTGGCTGAGGCGAGGGATGGTGCTTGGGCAAGAGACGTCGGCCCAAACCTGTCCCAGGTGGAGTTGATGCAATTCTTGCAGCTTTGGGACAGAGTTGGCGGGATGACCGTGCCCCAGGCGGGCCCGGATAGGATCCGATGGGCTTGGGAATCCTCGGGTGGCTTCTCGGTGAGGTCTGCTTATGCGAGTGGTTTTGTTGGGCAGGAGGCAGACCTGGGGGGCTCCATCCTCTGGAATTCCAGGGCCCCGGCGCGTTGCAAGTTCTTCTGTTGGCTGAGCTTGAAGAACAGGATATGGACCTCCGACAGGCTTGCTCCCCGAGGGCTCCCTCACCAGGACGCTTGCCCTTTTTGTGCCCAGCAGGTGGAAACTGTGGACCATCTTTTGCTGAACTGTGTTTTTTCTCGCGAGATCTGGTTTAGGGTGGTCACGGCTTGGGAAGAGGATGTGGAGGCGCCAAGGCCGGATGACAAGCTACTGGTCTGGTGGGCGTCGACATCGACATCGGTGATCAAGGCATTCCGCAAAGACTTCAACACCCTAGCGACACTCGTTCTTTGGGAGCTGTGGCTGCATCGTAACTCCATAGTGTTTGATGGAGCCGCCCCTTCCGTCCATGATGCTCTAGGTAGAATGGTGGCACGAGCGAGAGAATAGAGTCAGGCGGGCTTCTTCAGGAGAGATTTGGACTTTTGTTTTGATAGGCTAGCTAGGTGGGCGAGGCGCGAGGGATAGTTTTATTCTAAGGGTCATGTCCCCCGCGACATGACATGTAATTGTGGACGGGTTCCTTCATCCATTTTCCTATTAATCGATGATACGCATGCTCATTTTCCTATTAATCGATGATACATTTTCCTATTAATCGATGATACGCATTCTCATGCGTATTCTATAAAACAAAAAACCTAAACTTCTTCCGAGCAATAGATATAGCGGTTAAGGGAAAGACTGATGATCCGCATAATTTTTACAGGCTGAATAAATTTTAGCCGATCTGTTCACAAAATCATACATATGTGGATCGGGGACGGGGTGACGCATCTGCTAGAGATGCTTGAAAAGAAGGAGAATATGCGGAGATGCCAAGAGGAGAAAGACGAAGAAGAGTAGCGTTGGAATTCAATCTCTTTCTGTTTATTCTGGTCCTGTTACCTTATTCCGCACTCCTACATAGTACTACTAAATCAGTAAGACTAGTACATCAGTTCATCACAGTTTTGGGCTTCATACATTTGCTGCGCACATCACGCCATGAAACAGACTTGACGACTAGCTCAGAGAGGTTAGCCTCCGCCGGTGCCTGTGACGCCTAGGTCGGGTTTGCCGTCCTCCGCGCCGGCGCCGAACACCGGGCCGCCCTTCCCCGTGGCGTCCTCAACCTTTTCCTCGAGCATCTTCACCGGCAACCCATGCTCGTCCTCGGTCGACCGTACCTCTGTCCTTGCCGGCTGCTGCTGGCACTCCTCCGCGGCGTCGGCGGCTGCCGCCGACCTGTACGTGGTCGCCGTGAAAGCTCCCTTGGGCTGTGCTCCTTGGGCTCCAGACATGGCAATTCGTTGCTGCTCGGCTGTGGATTGGACTATTGGAGTGGTGTTCGTCTTCGAATTGGGACCTGGCTTCTTAAACTAGGTCGTGGTATACGGATACGTGTCAGTGCCACGTATCGAGAATTCGGTGCTACGCGGCGTCATAGTAGACGAGGACCCGTGCACGTGTTTGCAGGAGCTTTCGCGAGCTTGGAGACTCGACGAGTAAAGAATTCGTCCTTTGAAATTCGATCCAACAACGGTTGAAAATCGGAATGAATCTATTTTTTCACTTATATAAGTCCTTTGTTTTGTAAGAGTCTTGAAGAAATTTTAAAGATAAATATTTCACAAAACAATGAAGTATTTTGATTTCTAGAAATGGATTCTTAGTTTTATGAAGAATAGAAATCAATGCTTTATATTTTGAAGTACTGCCTTCGTTTCGGTGTAAAAGTTTTATGTGTGTTTCTAAATCATTAATTTAAATAACATAATACAAGTTATATATTGTGAAAAAATATGTAAAACTTTAAATATTATAGTTGGAATGTTATATTTTTTCTGTTGTACAATTCATATTAAATTAATCAAATTAACAATTCACAAACACGCGCATAACCACATCGGATCGGAGGAAGTAAAAGGTTATTAGTCTATACTTAATGCACAGTTATCTGTTCTATGAGTAAAAGTTTATGAATTGAACGGTAAAAGTGACACATATTATCGCTTCCTAAGTTTATTAACTTTTGTGAGGGGTTTGTTGGTACCTCAATTTTTTTGGCAATGCTGAAATGTTATTTTAATTATTATCTTGTATTTAAGAATGTTTGCATTATGTGTGTAATTATGAATATGTAGTTTGCTTGAGTAAAAAAATTACATCTATAATACTTAAATAGTTCATCCCTATTAACTTATTTTTTTTGACATGCAAATTATTCACATTATTAAGTAAGTCCACCTCTTTTCCACTAACTTTTTATCCACATGTTTACATTAAATATTAACTTTTTTATGCAAGGTGCTTTAAATACTGCATCATAAATTCATGCATGTTAGTCATAAATTATTTTTTGAAATACATTTTTGTTGACATTATATGTGTTGTGCGATTGGAACATATCAATGTAATTCAACCATCATAATTGTTTTGCTAATATTATTTTATTATTATTTTCTCTTTTTATACCCTTTATATCATCATATATTAAATTTTCTTTACATTTGTATTAGATATTTTTATAAACTTTTATGCAATTTGTGCAACATTCTCGCAGCAACGCGCGAGGCATCATCTAATTGTTATAGATTTCATGTACAATAAACCATCAAGATAAGGAGTAGTACACCAATGAAGCTTGATCCCCATAAATAAATCATCGATTTGTCCTTCGCATAATTAAGTATTAAGCCATTTGTTGCATCATTACGTTTTTTTTACTATTTATCTTATTGCCATTGTCCTTACTTAGAAATAATCTATCAAACTATCTTTACAATATTACAATAAAAAGTTGGTAATTTCCATTAATCAATTTTTTATATTCGTCATTGGGTTCAACAATTTTACTAATTAAAAAGACTATGGTATACAGACAGAGAGTATTTGATCTCGATCTCACACGCTCCCTCGTGAAACAAATATTTAAAATATATATTGTTTGTGCCAAATTTGGCACAAGTGTTGAGTGCTCACAAAATTTCATCTCCAAGTGACATTCGCGGAAGTCATGACAACAAAAAATAAAATTTATGCTTCGAACATGCTATTTTCCAAAGCATTTTGGAATGATAATTTTGTTATTTTTACTATGACTTCTAAAAATGTCATTTCACGAACAAATTTTGGAAGCACTCAAAACTTTTTTCAAACTTTTCCACCATTTTTTTTGTTTTTTGTCATTTGTTTTTGAATTTACTGTTCATGATGGAGCATATAAGCTGGAAAATATAATTAGACTTTTGATTATATACAACCTACATTTATGAGTTACCAACGATCGAGCTAGAAATAAAAGACATGATCAACATGTGATGAAATAATCAACACATGTAAAGGAATTAAATACTAATAATCCTTTGGAGTGTCGTTCCACTTGTCCCTCGAATTTGCAATTGTTTGTAAGAAGTCCACAATATTTGCTTCGTGGCCTTTTGTATGGTGTATTTAATTAGTAACAAACTCTGCATTGAGCTCATAGGACCATGCATACATACTTGAAAAAAAGGTTGAGTGGTACATCTTTATCTAAGATGTTTATCCCTTTGCTTCGTCCCACGAACTGAACCAATGACACGGTTAATCACGCATCGATAAACACTTCATCCTCCTTTAAGTCGAAATTCGCTATCCTCTTTCTCTTTGGGTTTTTATCATCGTCTGGATGTTGGGTGTGTGTGGGTTGGGTTTGCTTCTACTAGGTGTTCTACATCTGGATATGCAGCTACTAGCCCTTTTGCTTCGGCTGGGAGTCCACCACTTGCCGGTACCCGTGGATATCGTTGTCTTAGATCATGATCATCAGTGTCTCCTCATATTCCGTCGTTGAGCCCGAATGAGACATTTCGAGAAACAAAGACCGAACACTGAAGGGCGTGGGAGACGACATTTGAAAACGAACAAGCGCCAACGATTGCGACTCCATGAAGGTGTACTCCGTGTTGTCGAGGCTGAAGTTGTACCCACATGATGGTCGTTATGGACGATAGACACCGATTGTTGTTGAAAATCGAGTTGTGAGACGGCGTAGTAGTATGATGGATGCAACCGTATCGGATAAGGTTGTGCGATCTCACGACCAACACCCACCAATTTGCACATTTTGGTGAAGGAGGTGATGCTGAGTTATTCGCCGAAGCAAAAGTGTCCTCCCTATCCATCTGTTTGCAACTTTGCAACGATGGGTGTTAGCTACTCTCCATCCAGCAAGTTACTCTCTTTCAAAAGAAAGATGACAACTCAAGAGTCCACAATATTTGCTTCATGGCCTTTTCGATGCGGAGCATCCTACGTACATCATCATGTTACGCTCCCCTTCATTGAGAGACACGTGTGACATACACATGTTACACCTAAGGTGAATCTTCTCCTTTACACGTGTTTACTTGGTGCTCTCGAGGATGGTATACTACTTGATCCTCTTACTTTGTGCACTTATAGGTTGGCACCACAGGACGAACGTGCAATGGAGGAGGTGAAGCGCAAGGGAATGACTACACCATTGATACGTCCAAAACGTATCTATAATTTCTGCTTGCTCCATGCATGTTTTGTGTGATATATATTGCTATGATCTAGATACACTTTCATACACTTTTGATCATATTTGGACTAACCTATTAACTCAGTGCACCCCAGTGCCAGTTCCTGTTTTCTGTTGTTTTTCTATTTCGGTTTTCCCCCATATAAAAAGTGCCAGAAAAATTCCGGGAAAAATACAGGAAAAATCAGCATACAGGAAGCTTCGAGAAGAGCCCGGGAGGGGCCATAGAGGAGCCAGGGGGGCCCAGGCGGCCACCCGGCGCGGCCCCACCCCTGGCCGCGCCAGGGGGGCGCCTGGGGCCCCTGGTCCACCTTTGGCTGCCCCCCTTCGCCTATTTATTCTCCGTCACGGGAAAACTCCAGAAGAAGAACCCTATTCCGCAAACTCGCCTCTGTTCCGCCGCCGCCGCGCTTCCGATATCGGGAGCACCAGAAGACCTCTTCCCGGCACCCTGCCGGAGGGAGGATTGACCTCCGGGAGTCTCCTCTCCACCATGGATGCTCCCCGGACATCTCGTGAGTAGTCTTCCTTGGACCATGGGTCCGTGATCAGTAGCTATGTGATGTTCTCCTCCCCTCTTTGATCTTCATTGTTCAGACCTCGTGAGCTGCCCTACATGATCGAGGCACCTTTGTAATATTTCTGCTGTAGCTATGCTGAGTTTGGAGGGATCTGATGGATTATGAGATTATGTTCAGATTGTGATAGAGTAATATATTTGGTTTTTATCTCTTATATTTTTGTTCCTAAGTAATTCTTGCATGTTCTCCGTTGCTGTTTATTGCTTTGGCCAAGTAGTAGGTAGTGACTCCAAGAGGGAACGTTGTGCTAGATTGTGGGTTCATGCCCCCCGATGACATGCTTGAGTGACAGAAACATGAGTCTAGGGGATGTGCTGTTGCCACAAGGGGGAAAACAACGGTGCTTGTAACCGCGGTTACAAGGATTGTTTACTTTACGCAAAGTTCTTTTTAATGCACTTGTCTGTTGCTTTGGGTTTAACTTTGGGTGGGGCTCGCAACTTAATACCAGCAAGATGTTCTGGATAGATATCTCAAGGTGCATGATTAGTAGTAGATGCAGATGGATTTCGGTCTACTTATTTTGGCGTACTGCCCGTGCTTTTGAGCCTCTTCCTTTCTTTTGTAGCATAGTTAGCATTGCGGTGCGTTCATAATCCTGTCAATTGCCCTTCTGTAATTTGTTTACCTCGCATAGCAGTTTTATCGTCTTTTGGGAGAGAGACATCACTAGTGAACATCACGTATCCCGGTCCATATCCTCATTACTGTTTCCAAGCTACATTTACTTTACTGCTTTTACTTGCTATCATTATCCCTTGCGTTTTATCCTTTGTGAACAACAAGACCGGAGAGATTGACAACCTCTCTGAACTTCGTTGGGAACAAAGTTATCTGTGTCTGTGTGCAGGTCCGCGTCAGTTGCACCGCTGATACCTACTTATCATCTCGGGAGTCCTACTGGAGACAAACCTTGGTATCTTCAACGAGGGAAAACTTCTGTTGCACTACATCTCAAACCTTCCACTTGGGGTAACCAACGAAGGGCGAGAAGCCATCAAGCAAGTTTTCTGGCGCCGTTGCCGGGGACTCCGAGTGCTAAGATAGGGGATTTGCACACTACCCTTTACCTTTTTTTTTAGTCTTGTTAGTTTATCTTTCAGTTTTTATCTTTGTGTCTTTTATCAAAAATTTACAAAAAAATCTGCCACACTTGCTGCTACTATGGGTTCCACTGAAAACACCAAGTTGTGTGACTTCACTAGTCACAACAACCAAGACTTTATCTGCACTCCCATTGCCACACCTGCCACTTCAGCTACTTCTTATGAAATTAAACCTGCTTTGCTAAACCTTGTTATGAGAGATCAATTCTCTGGTGCTGGAGATGATGCTGCTTTACACTTGAATAATTTTGTTGATTTATGTGATATGCAAAAGTATAAAGAAGTAGAAGGTGATGTTGTTAAGCTCAAGCTCTTTCCTTTCTCTTTAAGGGGAGATGCTAAAATCTGGTTTCAATCTTTGCCTAGAAATATCATAGATTCTTGGGATAAGTGCAAAGATGCTTTTGTAGGGAAGTACTACCCTCCTGCTAAGATTATCCAATTGAGGAGTAATATTATGAATTTTAAGCAATTGGATAATGAACACGTTGCCCAAGCTTGGGAACGAATGAAATCTCTTGTTAAGAAATGCCCTACACATTGTTTGACTACCTGGATGGTTATCCAGACTTTTTATGCAGGCTTGAACTTTACCTCGCGGAACCTGTTAGATTCGGCCGCGGGAGGAACCTTTATGTGAACTACACTTGGTGCTGCCACGAAGCTTCTCGATGAAATGATGACCAATTATTCCCAATGGCACACCGAACGCGCTCCAACAGGTAGGAAGGTAAATTCCGTCGAGGAAATTACCTCCCTCAATGAAAAAGTTGACTTAATTATGTCTCTACTTACCAAGCAACCCTCTATTGATCCTCATGATGTTCCTTTAAATTCTTTGGTTGCCCAAGAACAAGTAGATGTGAACTTTATTGCTAGAAACAACTTCAACAACAATGCTTATAGGGGAAATTTTGCTAGTAATCCTAGACCGTTTCCATCCAACTATGGGAACAACAATACCTACCCTAGCAACAAGAAACCCTCCTCTGAATTAGAAAGCATGCTTAGAGACTTTATCACTACCCAAAAAGCCTTCAACAAAAATGTAAAGGAGAAATTAGCTAAAATAGATAATCTCTCTTTGAAGGTAGAAAGCTTAGCCCTTGATATTGAGATGCTTAAAATTAGAACCTCTCCCCTTGAGGAGAATAAGGCCACTCCTATTAATGCTATCCAGTTACAAATCAATGAAAATATTAGGATGATGGCTAAACTTAAAGAAAGATGGGCTAGAAAAAAGAGGAAGAGGATAGAATTAAGAGCCTTCCTACACACCACACAGTTGACACTATCCAAATTGTTGAGGACACCCAAACTATTAGCACCCAATGCACTCCTAGTCCCGTTGGACCTATTAATGGTGATGCTAATACCTCAACCGTAGAAAAAGAAACTCCTATGAACATAGAGGGTTTCAAACAAGTGAGCCTAGATGACACTACTACCACCTTTGATAGTAGTGATATTTATTTTGATAGTTGCAACCTCTCAGAAGTTATTAGCTTGCTACACAAAATGTCTAGAGACCCCCACACTAGCACATTTAATCTTGCCTTCACGGAGCATATCACAAATGCTCTCATCAAAGCTAGGGAGGAGAAGCTTAGAGTAGAAGCCTCCATACCTAGGAAGCTAGATGATGGGTGGGATCCTATGTTCAAAATTAAATTAAATAACTTCTCTTGCTATGCTTTATGTGATGTTGGAGCTAGTACCTCCGTTATGCCCAAAAGAATATTTGATATGTTTGAATTAAAGACCTGTGAGCCTTGTTCTTTTGGTGTTCGTCTTGTTGATTCTTCCGTAAAGAAACCTTTGGGGAGGATCGACGATGTTCTTATCATTGTCAATGACAACTATGTTCCCGTTGATTTTATTATTATGGATATAGAGTGTGAACCTTTGTGTCCAATTATTTTGGGACTTCCTTTTCTTCGCACCGTTGGTGCGGTTATTGACATGAAAGAGGGGAATATAAAATTCCAATTCCCATTCAAAAAGGGGATGGATCACTTCCCTAGAAATAAAATCAAGTTACCTTTTGAGTCCGTTACACGGGCTAGTTATTCTCTTTCTCTTGATAAAACTTGATTCTTCTTTTTGCATTAAGCCTAGCTAATGGCTTTAAAGAAGCGCTTTCGGGAGGCAGCCCGCAACGAATTTAGGTGTTTTATTTTTTGATTTTGTTGTGTATTGATGATTGTTACTTCTGTAGCAACATCATTGTATCTTTATTTTTCAGCTTTGTGCCAAGTTATAGCCTCTTACGGCAAGGGAGGTAAAAGTTGTGACATGCTGTCCAGAAAACAGATTCCGTCCTCGTGACTAGAAAAAATCCAGAAAAATCCCAGTTCATCTTTTTGATCTGAAATTTTTACACAGTATGATCTATACAATTACGAAACTTCCGTATGTTCTGAGTCTTTTGATTTGAGTTGCAGAAGTGCCCATAAAAAATTCTTTACTATCTGCTGTTCTGTTTTTCACAGATTCTGCCACGTTTTGTCTCTCCTAACTTTTGCAAACTTTAAGCTTGATTTTTCTTTGCAAAAACTTATTGGAAATCTTGAGAAACAGTAGATCTTCAAGAATATCTTTATATCCAGTGGAATTTGTTTTATTTATTAAGGGTACTAACCTCTCTAATCAGCTTATGATGAGTTATGTATGAAGGGAGTTTTCAAGTGTGCGATGGAAGATGATGAAAGAAGATCCAGGAGTGTCAAGCGCTCAAGCTTGGGGATGCCCCCATGCATCCCCAATAAATATTCAAGGATACTCAAGCGTCTAAGCTTGGGTATGCCCCCGTGCATCCCCTTCTCCATCAACAATCATCAGTTCGTCCTTCGTCTCACTATATTTTTATCACTTCATGCGTTATGTGCTATGCTTGGAGCGTCTCGCTCTTAGGTTTTTTCTTTATTTTTCTTTAGCTTTGCTTGCTGTTCATAACAAGTTAGATGCCACCTTACTTTGTGTGGGAGAGAAACATGCTCCACTCAAAATTTAGAACACATCATAGGATTTTTCCTGCTTATCTTTTTGCTGTTGTGTGTTCTTTATCTTTTCATAGCTACTGCCATGTTTAGTTTTAGTCTTAGTTTGTCTTTAGCAAGAGCCTTGGCTTTTTTTTAGTTTGTTGCTGGAACTCTTTTTAGTTTTCATGTTTATCTTGTTAAAGAGAGTTGGTTGTTGCACTGAGTTGTGTCTTGTCTTGAAAGTAGGTAATTGAGGTTGCTATTTAATTTTAGTAGTAACTTGCAATAGTTTTGAGGTATTGTTGTGAGTAATGTTTGAACTTTTGGTGTCAAGAGCTCTTGCCTATTAGTAATAGGTGTCGTATTTTGGGAAATCCATGTTTATTTTCAAAACCTACAAAAGTAATTGAGAACTCTAGCTACTAGATGGATCACTACTCTTCTGAGGGGTCGAATATCAGAGAACACTCACGTACCATGAGTCGAGGATGCGCAAGGATAACCAAACCCCCATACACTCCTCCTCGGGGTACTTGTCTCTTTGTGAACCTCCTTATTAGATTGAGAGTTACCGATAATAAGTGCATGAGTTCTTCGGACTAATGTAAGTATTGAAAGTTGACACTTCCACCTTCCCATATTTTGCTAGCCTCTCCTGTGCCGTGCATTGCCTTCTTCTCACTCCGAGAGTTGGTGTCCACCTTCGCCGGTACATCCAAACCCTTGGCATGATACGCTCTGTCATCATAAGCCTCCCTATATCTTCCCTCAAAACAGCCACCATACCTACCTATCAAGGCATTTCGATAGCCTTTCCTAGTTATATTGCCATGCAACTTCCACCTCTTCATGACTTGATCTTCATGTGATACATGTTCTTGCTACACTGGCATCGACATACATTGCATACATCATGATAGTTACATCTTCTTTATGTTTTGAGTACCTTGTAAAGTGTGAAAGATCTCCTTTACCCTCTTGTAAAATAGAGTGTTGCCCTTAAGTGAGGAAAAGATCCCAAAGTGGACACATTAAAAGATCGCAAAGAGGACAAATGAGAGTTAAATAGAAAGAGCCATTGAGGCCACAAAAAATAAAATAAAATAGAAAAATAGAAAAATAAATAAAAAGAGAGAAAGGGGCAACACTACTATCCTTTTGAGAGATCCACACTAGTACTCCCTTTATATCCTTGTACTCCATAGAGATGATCATTATGCATATAGCTATGTGGGGACCTTCACACTATAGAACTTGGCTTGCATATTCCAAGGATGAGCCTCCTCAAACGAGCTCTAGGTCTTCATGAGCGAGCAAGTTAGATGCACCCCCACTAGTTCCTTTGGAGAGCTTCTTAGCTCGTATGTGCATCCGTTGCATGGCAATCCCTACTCCTCACATCATATCTATCATTTGGCATTTCTTGCCTATGATTGTCCTCATTGATGTGAGCCTTTCAAATCCTTTTTGTCTTCCTCCTCCGTACCTCTCTCTTTGCCATCCTAAGTGTCAACTCTCGTGCTTACGCTCATCCATTGCATGAGTGCTCAAAATACCGAAAAAGGAGTGGATCAAATTGACTTGTACCTGGATAGTGGTCTGGGACGAGTCAAGATAAGATTCCAAAGAAGACCAAGTGTGAAACTTTAGTAGATTGAGTTCTCAACACAAAAAATACTTTTTTCTCATATTCCCTATCCCCCTTCTTGCACGCAAACACCATTTGGAGACATTCGAGTCACGGACAGCGAGAGCTCTTGCACCTATTGTTCTTTTGTTACTTGTTTCAATGCTAATATAGACTCTTGCATGTTATGACTTGAATTGAATTGCTAACCTTGATTGCTTTACTTTTCAAAGTTCTTTTATGGTTGCTAGAATGTCACCGCAGAAATTATGCTTGTTATCATTTACCTACTCGAGGACGAGCAAGAATTAAGCTTGGGGATGTTGATACGTCCAAAACGTATCTATAATTTCTGCTTGCTCCATGCATGTTTTGTGTGATATTGCTATGATCTAGATACACTTTCATACACTTTTGATCATATTTGGACTAACCTATTAACTCAGTGCACCACAGTGCCAGTTCCTGTTTTCTGCTGTTTTTCTATTTAAGTTTTCCCCCATATAAAAAGTGCCAGAAAAATTCTGGGAAAAATACAGGAAAAATCAGCGTACAGGAAGCTTCGAGAAGAGCCCGGGAGGGGCCAGAGAGGAGCCAGGGGGGGCCCAGGCGGCCACATGGCGCAGCCCCACCCCTGACCGCGCCAGGGGGCGCCTGGGGCCCCTGGTCCACCTCTGGCTGCCCCCCTTCGCCTATTTATTCTCCGTCACGGGAAAACTCCAGAAGAAGAACCCTATTCCGCAAACTCGCCTCTGTTCCGCCGCCGCCGCGCTTCCAAGATTGGGAGCACCAGAAGACCTCTTCCCGGCACCCTGCCGGAGGGAGGATTGACCTCCGGGAGTCTCCTCTCCACCATGGATGCTCCCCGGACGTCTCGTGAGTAGTCTTCCTTGGACCATGGGTCCGTGATCAGTACCTATGTGATGTTCTCCTCCCCTCTTTAATCTTCATTGTTTAGACCTCGTGAGCTGCCCTACATGATCGAGGCACCTTTGTAATATTTCTGCTGTTGCTATGCTGAGTTTGGAGGGATTTGATGGATTATGAGATTATGTTCAGATTGTGATAGAGTAATATATTTGGTTTTTATCTCTTATATTTTTGTTCCTAAGTAATTCTTGCATGTTCTCCGTTGCTGTTTATTGCTTTGGCCAAGTAGTAGGTAGTGACTCCAAGAGGGAACGTTGTGCTAGATTATGGGTTCATGCCCCCCGATGACATGCTTGAGTGACAGAAACATGAGTCTAGGGGATGTGCTATTGCCACAAGGGGGAAAACAACGGTGCTTGTAACCGTGGTTACAAGGATTGTTTACTTTACGCAAAGTTCTTTTTAATGCAGTTGTCTGTTGCTTTGGGTTTAACTTTGGGTGGGGCTCGCAACTTAATACCAGCGAGATGTTCTGGATAGATATCTCAAGGTGGATGATTAGTAGTAGATGCAGATGGATTTCGGTCTACTTATTTTGGCGTACTGCCCGTGCTTTTGAGCCTCTTCCTTTCTTTTGTAGCATAGTTAGTATTGCGGTGCATTCATAATCCTGTCAATCGCATAGAAGTTTTATCGTCTTTTGGGAGAGAGACATCACTAGTGAACATCACGTATCCAGGTCCATATCCTCATTACTGTTTCCAAGCTATATTTACTTTACTGCTTTTACTTGCTATCATTATCCCTTGCGTTTTATCCTTTGTGGACAACAAGACCGGAGAGATTGACAACCTCTCTGAACTTTGTTGGGAGAAAAGTTATCTGTGTCTGTGTGCAGGTCCGCGTCAGTTGCGCCGCTGACACCTACTTATCATCTCTGGAGTCCTACTGGAGACAAACCTTGGTATCTTCACCGAGGGAAAACTGCTGCTGCACTACATCTCAAACCTTCCACTTGGGGTAACCAACGAAGGGTGAGAAGCCATCAACCATCCACGAGGGAAGCTTGGAAGAGAAGACGAAAAAGGAGCGAAGAAGCTACAAACGTCAGACATCCGACCTACATCGGACGTCCGAATCCTAGAGAGATCGGACGTCCGACATCTATCGAAAATTCGACGGCCCTGTCCAGTGGTGCACCCATCCACATTGGACTTCCGATAATTTTCGGATGTCCGACACTTCGGACGTCTGACATCCGTCGGATGTCCGATAATTGCATGTGTGCAGCGCGGGCCTTGGGCCATGTATCCATCTCACTTACCCCTTGCACTATAAATACCCCTCCCCTTCCTCCTAGCTAGGGTTAGAAAAGATTAGACTAAACTTGAGAGAGCTTTGCTCATCTTCCTTCCCCTTGGGGATCTTCCCCCTTCTAGGGATCTACTACTCCTGAGGGAGAGAGGCTTCTTCTGCGGTTGAGTCTTAGACCTCCATGCTATAGCACATGGAGAAAGACTGGATCCATCTATCTCTCTTAAGCCCTATCTCTCATAGGATTTGGAGGAACTACCTATGTATCTTTACCTTTGTTGTTGTTGGAGTGTATGCTATGTGTGTGATTGAGTGTTTGCGATAGTGGATCTTGTTCCCTTCCTCCTATTTGTGTTGATTCCTTGTGGATTTCCCTTGTGTTCTTCGTGTTCTTCGTCAAATCCACCTCCAATTCGTGAAGATCGGGCCAACCCATAGGTTCGTCCTACATCACTTTTGTATGGTGTACATTGACTAGTAACAAACTTTGCATTGAGCTCATAGGACCATGCATACATACTTGACCAAAAGGGTGAAGGGTACATCTTTATCTAAAATATTGACCCCTTTGCTTCGTCCCACAAATTGAACCCTACGATTAATCACGCATCGATAAACATGTCATCATCCTTCAAGTCAAAATTACCTCTCCTATTTCTCTTTGGGCTTGTATCATCGTCTGGATGTTGGGTATGCGTATCGGTTGGGTTTGCTTCTACTAGGTGTTCTACATGCATCTGGATGTGCAGCTACTGTGTCTCTCGCTTTGGTTGAGAGTCCCACCACTTGACGGTATCCGTGGATGTCATTGTCGTGGATCATTTTCATCAGTGTCTCATCATAATCCGTCATCGAGCCCGGATGAGACATTTTCTGCAAACAAAAATTGAACACTGAAGGGTGCGGGAGATGACATCTGAAAACGAACAAGCGCAAACGAGTGTGATTCCATGAAGGTGTACTCCATGTCATTGAGGCTGAAGTTGTATCCACAAGATAGTCGTTAAGGATGATGGCCATTGATTGTTGTTGCAGATCGAGCTATGAGGCGGCGTATTAGTATGGTGGATGCAAATGTATCGAATAAGGATGCACGATCTCACGACCAACACCCACCAATTTTCACATTTTGGTGAAGGAAATGATGAGTTATTCACTGATACGTGATATTGACCTATCCTTCTGTTTGCAACGATAGGTGATATGTGTCGCGATATTGACCTTACGAGCTTCCATCACCAAGGATTTCTTTGGCGTCGAACCTGACAGGAACACATTGTGACGCCCCCAAAATCAGACCGTGTACAATAATCATACACCCAAGGTACACGATCGAGATTAGGGACTCACGGTGAGATATCACAACACCACTCTACAAATAAAATAATACAAGTTGTTTAATACAAGCCAAGGGCCACGAGGGCTCGAATACAACAGCTCAAGAGCACAAAGTTAGCAGAAGCAATAGGATCTAAGTATAGACACAAGAATACAAGGTTGCCTTAAGAAGGCTAGCACAAATAACAACAGATCGAAAAGGCGAGGCCTCTTGCCTGGGAACCTCCAAACTACCTGGTCAACGGGAAACTCGACGTCGTAGAAGGCATCGGGGATCTTCATGTTGCGGTGGTCGGCATCGGGGATCTCCTGCTCCTGGACTCCAAGGCTCCAACGTCGACTGCAGCGGCCGATCAGGCATAACAAAAAGGGGGAAATAAAGCAAGGGTGAGTATCTAGTATACCCGCGAGTCTTACGTCTGCTACTAAGCATTTATGCATTTGTATCAAAGGAAAGGGGAGGCTGTATATAGTGGACTGCAAGGTAGAAATCAGAATAAGGGTAAGAAGCTAGGCCTATCGAAGACTAGCATCTTCTGACGTGTCTTGCAGCATGAGAAGAGAAACAACCAACAGTTCAATAACATGAATTTAATAACAATGCAGCAGAAGTTGCTGCAACATTGTATAATAGTAAGTTGTAATAATTAATAATAATAATGCCTCCGAGTTCCCTTCCTCGACTCCCTGCGAGGAAGAAGACCCAGAACCATACAGTTTAATAGTAGTAGTTCGTAGTGGTAAGATCCAGCTTCAGCATAAAGCGTCCTGTTACCGTGGACACGGCTATTCGAATAGATTAATCTTCCCTGCAGGGGTGAACTGACGTGACTCTACGATGCTCGGATCTCCAGGGTGGTGTACACCTTGTTAGGGAACACCCCACGGAAGCTATCCGACACAAAGTAGCCCATCCTTCGGCAATCAACAGAGAGGTCATCCGCCGGACTATATCCTATGTACGCCGGGATTTGGACCCTAACCCGAACGTACTCCTACATGGTGCGTGACTGGCCGGTGAAGCAAAATCAAAGCAAATACAAATACACCGCTCGAGCAAGAGAAGACAACACCACTTCCCGGCAATCAGCCCGCGATACCGCTGACGTCTGAAGACCCTCGAACGAGACTACGATGCAGGGGAGCCCACACTCCTCATCCCACATGTAGGTAGTGCGTACAAGCCAAAAGGCTACTCAAGACATCCGCCGAACCATTTAGCATTTTAATTAACCTGCGTGACAACCGTTATCGTTGCCTCGACTTAACTGACCCGCGGACAACGACAGCAGTCAAGACCACCAGTACATCGGTGCCTGCCCTGTCGTCCCACCAAGTCTCTGCGGTTACCAACAAGGTGAACCGTCTCCTTACCTTGTCTCTCGTGTGCTCTTGGTAGAGCTCGACTTTCGTGGTTTGGTAACTCCCGCGTGATACGAGCAGGGGCCAAGCACTCCAGTAACGTCGGTCGTACCCTCCCTGTCGTTCCCGACGCAATACCTCTCGCGGGCACCGTTGGGTCACCCGACTTTCTTACCTTCAAGGACAACCGTTGCTCAGGTACCTAGAGCGGCTATACAGAGTCAGCAACGAGTGGAGTACGAGGATTACTCCTTGATAGCTCCACTTGATGGTGGCTCGGCAGAGCCGAGCTAGGGGGCCTTAGGCGGTGTCTGCATTGTACCGTACCTGTTACAGTTGATATATCGTATCCGTGTTCATTCCCAGAGTGTTCACGACCCTCTATCTAATCCTAGCTAACAATGCGCAGGGCTCACTGCTGAATAATGTATAATTATAATAGGCAGCATAGGACAAAGGAAGGTACATCAAGGGGCGACAAAAGCAGGCTATTCAATTTAATAGGATTGTAATCGTAGCAGCAACAGTAACAATGTCTAGTGCAAGAAAGTATAAAAAAGATAGGCGATATCTGGGGAAGAGAATGACTCTGCTTGACTGGAAGCTCGACGGTAGGGGTACGATCGACGATGTAGTAGTCGTACTCGGAAACGGTGTCGTCGGCGGCAGCAACGGGGTCTATTGGAGAATAAGGGGGGGACAGTAAATACACAACAATAATAGAAATACAAAGGTATGACATAGCAGATACAAAGCAACGGGGCTCTAACGCAGTGTTCGGTGATCTGCCCGGAGCCGGAATTTATCCGGGGTTGACTCAGCAGTATCGGTTGATTACCGAACAGATGATCCAAAGGGGAAGGTTCCATGTCTGCAGTGTTAGAGACATCTGACAGACATGTGGATAGTGTATCCGTGATCGTTGATGCATTCCGAACAACTTTTATGTTCAGAACATTTCCATCCGGAAAGTTTTTACCGGTACCGGGTAATTACCGGACAAACGATCCGGAGGGGGAAAGTCTCGGGTTCGGTATGTTAGAGGGGTGTGGTGGGGGTATGGGTAGCGTATTCGTATTCGTTGTATTTTTCTGATAAATTTTCATGTATAAAGTTTTTCTATCGGAGCTACGGTTTAAAAGATATTGAATTTCTAATATTTAATCATTTAATAAATATTTCTAGAATTTCTTTTATTATTAAAATCAACATTATCCATAACATTATCCAAAACAGTGACTGGCTGGTGGGGCCTACATGTCATAGATAGTGACTTACCTAAATCATTTTATTAAATCAAAATGGGCATAGGGCCCACATGTAAGTCACACATGTGCTAATTAAATTCCTTTTTATTTTAACAAAGGGGTAAGTGGTGTTGGTCCCACCTGTCATCTACCCAGGGGGTATCTCTCCATTAACTTAGTAGCAACAGGTTAACTAAAGGGCTGGCCCACTATCATTGGGGGGAGGGTAATTAGCTTAGTGGCTAATGATAGTCATGTCGGCTGTGTCCTCACCGGCGAGGCAGTGGCGCCGGCGGCTACCGTGCGCCCAGCACAGGCGATGGGAGGGGGCTTGAGGGGGCTCGATCGAACGAGGGGATCAAGCCGCGTCGATTCATGGTGGGGACGGACCCGGGGGGCCGCCGGAATCGATGGCGACGTCGAGGTTGACCGCGGCTGTGCTACGAGTTCAGACGGCGTCGACGAATACGGCGAGAGCATGGGCATGCGATACACGGGCGCGCTCTTGGGGACGCGGCGAGAAAGGTGGCGCGAACCGCATGCCAAACGTGTGGGCTAGGTCGCGGTAAAAGGGCTCGCCGGCGGCGAGGATTTGCTGCCCAAATGGCGGCCGCAGCTACGGTGCATGGGGAGCTCGATGGGGAGTTGGGGAAGGGGAAGAAGCTCACCAGGAGCATGACGGAGGTGGCAGTGGGCTCGGGGGCGAGTCAACGGCGGCGAATTAGGACGGCGACGTCGGCGCGGTGGAAAAAGGGGAACGACGGCGTGTGCGGTGCAGAGGAGCTCCCGGCTTGAATTCGTCGCAGTAGTCGATGTAGTCTACGACGACGCACCCGGTGGACACGGAGGCGAGGGCTAGGGAGCTTACCGGCCGCGAGTGGGCGCTGTCATGGCGACGGCGAGCTCGGGCGGATCTTTCCCTGGCGAGAACGAGGCGAGGAGACTGGGAGGGTGAGTTCTAGGGTTAGGGTTGGGTGCGGGGGCCTCGGGGGAACTTATCCCCGCCGGCATGTCGCCGATGGGCGACACGGCGATGCCCTCCGCCGTGGCACCACGTGATGGTCGCCACGGCACGGCGTCCTTGCCCACTTTAGCGGGGAAGAAGACGGCTCGGGCGGGCTGGGCCTGGTGGGGGGAAGGGAAGATGGGCCGGGCAGGCCTCGCCCTGAGCGAGGCTTAGGAATTTTTTCCATTTTTGTTTTATTTACTTTTAGTTTCTTTTCCTTTACTGTTTGTATTTGTTTTAATTACTTTTGCATTTTTATAAAATGTGTAACTTGTTTGTATATTAGTGTTGCACTTTATACAAGTGCCACAAAAAGTTTGGTGGCATTATCAAATCATTTACATTATTGTTTTATCTAAAAGGAATTATATGCCACTGTTTTGATAATGTTATGATTTGTTTGATTTATTTTATAGCTTAATAAAATACCATAACCATATTGTCATGACCCACTGATTATTTTGGTTTTAACAAAAGTTGTTGCATCAATTTTGGACAAGGTTTTATTTATCACATATTTTTAATATTCATGAAAAGGCATTTTGAGTTTGTGTTGATTCAAAAATGATCAAGGCATGATTAGCAACAGTAATTGTGATTACTGTAGCGTGACACCCGGGGTGTTACACACATCAACACCTCCTTCAACTTTAACGTGATGATGAACGGTGAAACAAGCGCAAATTAAAATGAACAGTGACGATGATCAAAGCGAATACAGTGGGGGAAAACAGGTTTTCGAGGAAAACCAATGGCCATTATAGCTCCATCTAGGTTTTAGATGGATCGAGAGTGTTCGACGCTTACATAGCGGTTTATTCAAACTAGATGACCCGTTGCGCCAATGGCGCAAGGGGATATAGAATAGCAGGTAGGAACAACAATGTATTTGAGCCGAGGAACGGCATAATAAAGAGTAAGAAGGCAGTACATATAGGGTAACAAAGAGCACAGTTGTCGTTAAGCATAAACATACTTATATAAATATGTACAAACTGAATCCTACAGAAGGCATGCTCATATAAGGCATGCTTTGCCTGGGAGCAGAAGTAGATAGATTAACGAAAGTATCCTAAGTGCACGGCTGTTCTGAACCATAAACGTACGTACATAGACATATACGAAAGGCATGCTGATATAGGGCATGTGTTATCTGGATGCGTGCATGATCACAGTTCGCTAACGGTGCACTACTTAGACAATATGGACAGTAAGACGAAGGCCACTTGCTGTGCACTTGAAGCTAAAGACATAGATACTTCCTTTTGTGAGCGCCGCATGGTTGATAAAGGTCTTCCAGCCTGACGTGATGGTAGCCCTGCCATCAACTCCTCTGATGAGACGTGCGGACACATGGACTGTTCTATCTCCGCTTGTGATTGCGATGACATTGTTTTTCTCGGGCATATGAGCGAGCAGGTAGGTCTTGGAGAAATGATTCTTGAAGTACTGTAAAGGTAAGTAAAATCTGGGGTAAGCACATTTTAGTAGTATAGCAAGGTGAGTATCAAAATCTTAAATATGATAGTGGTTTACCATCCTCTGTGTTGGGGTAGAAAATGTCTTGTTGAGTTGGCAAACGTAGTAGGGGATGGAGGTCTTCTTAGCTTGGATCAGCCGGCGTAGGCGAATGATGTGTTCTCTGTACAGGGTGACTTTGGTACCCCACACACAAGCAGAGCTGAGCTCATCTGTTTTGTAAACTCCAGGAATTCCTATGGAAGTCATTTCCATGAGCAAGTTAGGAAGATGCACAGAGTATAAGAAGGGTATACAAGTTTTGAAGGAACAATCATTACCGCGAGTTGTGTATCGGCCTGGAGGCAAGTTAATCATGGGACGGTCTTCGGTGGGAACTAAAAAAAACAGTTGGGGCAATCAGTTTATGGGCAAAGGAATATAAAAGAGTTGCAACTGGTAAAGCATCTGAAATGTTGAGGAAGGGATCAGGAGGTACATACTAACTAGGTCTTCAGAATCAGAGCTGCTTGTGTCATTAGCACTAGAATAACCTTGAGCGCTAGTCCCACTGATGCTTGACATAGATTTATCACTGGAATAGTCAGGTCTATGAAGTATCAATTCAAACAAGTACTTCCTCCGTCCAGGCGCATTAGGCACATAAGAGAATCCAAAAAATCCTAATGTTTTAGTCGCAATGTAATTAACCGGTCTCGTTTAACTCAACCTCCTCGTGCATCCACCACCCTCTTGATCCCTTTTCTCGTTCAACCCACCAGGAAAACTGTTAGCGTGCATCTGTTTTCAATGCAAGAGAACACAATAGCCACTGCATGCAGAGAAGACTTGCCCTGATTGGAAGAGCGAGTGCAGCCGGGTGGGCCATGCGAACCATGGACGTGTGTGTTTTCCATTTGCATGCGTTAGCCCAAACATCAAAGTAGTACTGGCGCAATTTAATCCTAATTAACTTTCGTTTTTGAGGAAAAGCATCACGGTGCTCGTCCAATCTGCTTCCGCCTAAATCGCCGAGCTTCTCATTAGGTGCCTAATGCACTTGGACGGAGGGAGTAAGAAGGAATAAGAAGAACAGTTCTGTAACGTGTGAGATTAATTGTTACAAAAATGTACACGCAAACAGGTAATGATTGTGTAAACCTATTTGCTAGTAGATCATATTGCGTGCATAACATTATAAAAAATGCGGTCTTGCTGCTTGATGAACTAATTCATATATTAACCTACCAGCTTTTTTTCAGTAAAAAAAGGGGTCAAATAATATGTCTCATGAACATCTCTATTTAGTATTTACACCATGCTACTGTGACCATTTATATTTTTTCATACTGACCTTTAATCCCCTTAACATAACCATCTAGGAAAAACACAAATAAACCAACCATTGTCATTCCTTCCCTATGGCTGATTCGAATTGCCGACGGTCAAATTACGTGCACCTCCCATTTAAATAGTTTACTGGAAAGGCACTACCATCTATATCTCGAGGCACCCAAAAAGTCATGTGTGCTTAACTACTGCTTTCATTTTGATTACTATGATGCTAGCTAAAATAAGCACAGCCAAATTACATGGTAGATAAAAATGTTAGGTTAGTACATGGATAGTTTGTGATATAGTGCTAGGTCAGTAATGGCCCTAAGAATTATAAAAAAATAAGTTTAAACAATTTGGTGAGAAATTTAATACAGTCTCATAAGTTTAAATGGACAATGAGAACAATATGAATGAAATAGCGATCATCAGCTCAAATGTATAGCACGCATACTATGAAAACAGAGAAATTATAACTTAACATTTGAATGCAAACAATATAAACGAACACACTGATGGTGAAATATATTATTTGTCAACCACAGATCAGAGGAATATGATCTTCTTGGTTATGAACTTATGATGCAAGATAACAATTAGGAAGTGATGGAAAATTCAGTGAGGAATTGGTGCTGCTGCAAATACTACTTCAAGATTGTGCTAAAGGTTAAAATTCTGATTAATTTGGACATAACCAATTAGCAACTTTGCACATCGTTAAAATGGAACATATAAAGTCGAAATCTTTAGCTTTAGTACAAAACAGGGATTTCCCCACTGATATATACTGAAGATGGCTACTGAAGAATGAAGGAAAGCAACGAGTACAAGTTCAATAAATAAATTAAACCAGTCGCCAATGCAATGTACGGATCGCGGCGAAATGCACTTCTCTGGTTGGCATCCTCCCATCAAAGCTCTTAGCCATTGCAAGATATCTAAGAAACAAGCATCAATATATTCTCGAGGCGATGGGAAGCTGCAAGAAAAACTGAGAAGAAGAAAGAAGGAACTTCTCATACACCTTCAACGCCTCTGGTTGGCATCCTTCCATTAAAGTTTCCAGCCATTGCAAGAGAAAGGAGAGGAGGTAGAACGGGTTCTCCTCTGTGTAATTTTGCTGCAAAAAAATTAAGAGCAAGACATCATCTATTTTTGACATCACAAAATTCAACAAGAACATGCCCAGGAGCCTCAAATTCAGGCATAACTCATAAGTAAATTCATGCATAATTGATAGCTAAATTCATTTGCTGGAGGAAGTGGTTCAGGCAAGATTCAGAATGAACATATAAATAAGGTTCCTGGTTCCTGCAAAATAACCAAGAAGATGTTGCGTGCTCCCATAATTAAGATTCTGAACAAACACATAAAGAAGCAGAGCAATTTTCCTTTGTGATGATATTGAGATTTTCCTTTGTGATGATATTTTCATTAGCAATCAACAAAACACTGTTCTAGAACAAGAATTGGTCAAAATCACATTAATACACATACATTTATATCCAAATTTACATGGACTAAATGCACCAAGAAGGCATCAGTGATCTCTTTGTCCTCCTCTTTGAAGCATAATCTGCGGGGAGCAAAAAAAAATCAGACATAGGAAGACTCACCAGGGGAGACGAAACTGGAGTGAGGATATGGAGTCCTCCACGGCAAGCACCCATGCCCGGCGAGCTCCGTCGCTGGAGCGTCGCCGCCCCGTGCCTCACGATGGTTATCGAAAGATAAAATTAACATCTACAGTGTCAAACATGATGAATATTATTCTGAAAAACAACTAAACTTCGAAACCTTACCCATATAGATCTCTGAGGAAAATAAAGGATCTCTTGTTAGCATAATCCTCCTCCTTCAACAGTTTGTTTACTTGAGGAACAAAGCACCAACCATCGATTTGGTCTGTAGGGACGAAATCAATAGTAACAGTTGATTCCTGCATAATACAGAGAGAAATAAAAAGGCATGAACATGTCAAAGCTTGGTATTTTAAATTTTCCATATATAGTTACTTTGAGTGACCGACGATAAAATTTGAACAAAGTCGAGGAGGTAAATATCTTGCTGTTCAACTTTACCATGAGGTTAACTTGGGAATCATTTTTTTGATCTCCCATGTTTCTTCAAATAGATACTGCTAAAGTGCCATCTTCCTATCATCTTGAATTAATTCATATATACTCCATCACTGCAAATCACAATATATAAATAAAAACCTGCAAACTGCACTATAAAAACATCCATAAGAACAAAGCATGCTTTGTGCTTTGTAACACCCTCACTGTCAGGTGAACAGTAATCACCATTACTGTTCCTCAGTACTGTTCAAAATTTTTGTCTGATCAATATGGTTCAGTTCAAATTCAAATTACCCTTTGATATTGTTGCAAGCAATGTGAACCATGGGCCTTGATCATCATGGGTGAAAACATAGTCCAATCCATAAACTTTTGAAATCAATTCAAATCTAAAAATGCCTTTGGTGAAATATTAAAAACAAAGTGGAACATAAACTTTCTCCAAAAATTGTGGAACTACTTTTATAAAATCACAAATATTCATTGGACAGAATCCATATGGGTTTGGGTATTTATAGTGCTATGGAAAATTCCAAACAATTCAAACAGTAGCCAAAACAGTTGCATTTAATACCTTTTTAATAAAACAAAAGTGCAAAAGAATTTATAAAACTCCAATTCTTTTTGTGGCATCTCAATATTGTGCTACACTAATTATGGACTATGTTACATATTTTACAAAAATATGCAAGCAACTAAAATAACTATAAACAGAAAAGAACAGAAAGCAGAAAAGAAATAAAAGAATAAAAGGCTCCAGCCCAGTACAGCAAGTGCACAGTGCGGCCCAGCCACCCAAACCGGCCCACTTGGCCCACCCGGGGTCATCCCCTTCCTACTGCTCACCCGACGCCCTCGTGTCGCCATGGCAGGGAGTGTTCGACGGCGATTGCCTCCGTGTCGCGCATCCGAAGCCCCTAGGGTTTGTGGGCAAGGTTAAGTGCTCGCCCCCGAGCCGCCAGGACAAACCCTAGCTCCATCTCGCTCCCTCCTCGCCTCGCCATCGTCGCCGCTTTTTCTCCCGAGCACCACCGTCGCCATGGCCATGAACCCGCGCGGCCACTGACCACCCCGAGTGAGCCCGGCGTGTCCGTTGCAGCCGCCATCGACGACCTCGTCTCCCCCAGGAAGGAATCGGCCCGGGGAGCTTCACAGCGCGCGCATCGCCACCGCCCCCTTTCTGCATCGCGCCGCCATCGTCGTCGATTCCGGCCGCCACAACTCGCCATCACGCACGCTAAGCTCACCTACAGGATCACAGTGAGCGCGCCCGTCGTCCCCATCCTCTCTCACCCCCTCCCTTGCACCGTAGGCCACCCCGCCATGGATGCCGAGCTCAGTCTCCGCCGTGGATGACCGCGGGCTCGACCCAGTGCTCCCCAGCTCACGCAAATGGCACCAACGTGCTCCACCTCGAACATTAGGTCGATTCCACCCCGTAGGTCGCCCGCTCGCGTCCCGTTTCGTCGCTTGCCATCTGACCCGTACGCCGTTCGCCGCCGCCGTCGACCGTGGCGCCAACTCCGGTCGCCCCCGCTCCAGACAAGACCACCAGTATACGCGTGTTGAAGTGCCCGTTCGAACGTGCCCCTTTGCGCATCAAACCGTCGCCGGAAACGGCCGGAACGGCGACCTCGCCGTGTTCTGTCCTCGCCGACGTCGAGGTGTGTCACCGACAGGTGGGCCCAACCTGTCAGGGGTTTGGTTAACCCCTAATGGGCCAATGACAGTGGGCCACCCCCTCTGTTAATTATCTAGTGATTAAAACAAATAAAAAACTGTTAGGACTAACCCTACTAACTATGACATGTGGGCCCTGCCCCACTTAACTCTCTGTTTAATTACATTAACTGTTAATCTAAACATGTGTCTATGACACATGGGCCCCACCAGTCAGTTTAGTTATTTAAAAGAATTAATAGGAATTCCAGTCTCTAACATGTGGGTCCACTGGATTTTTAGAATTAATAAAACCATTTTTATTAACTTTGAGGCTGACAGGTGGGTCCCCTCTGTCAGTTTGACCTGGTCAACCCCCTCTGTGGATAATGTTGGATTTAATATTAAAAGAAATTCAGAAATTCTTTTAAAAATGATTTAAACTTGGAAATTCAATATCTTTTAAACCGTAAGTCAGATTCAAAAACTTTATACATGAAAGTTGATCAGAAAAATGTAACGAATACGGATACGCTATCCGTATGTCTACCCCACCCCCCTAACACACCGATCATCGACATTCCCCCCCTCCGGGCTGTCTGTCGATGATTCCCGGTGCCGGTAAAAACCTGCCGGATCAATTTATTTCGAACACGGAAGTTGTCCGGAATGGTTCCACTAACACGGATACAACCCCCTTATCTTTTCGGATGACCACGACACCTCCGGCATGAACCCTCCCCCTCCAGACACCCTGTCCGGTAATCACCCGGAGCCGGTAGTTCATCCCCGGATGAATTCCCGCTCCGAGCAACGTGCATTGCACTGCGTTAGAACACCGTTAACATTTCATCTGTCATGTCATGCATATGTTTGTATATTATTGCTGTGTATTTACTGTTTCCTCCCCCACCTTAATCTTCGGTAGACCCTGCTGCTACCGCCGACTACACTGCTGCCGGGTACGACTACTTCGTCACCGTCGAGCTTCCAGGAAAGCAGAGCCATTCTCTTCCCCAGATATCGCCTACCTTTTTCGTACTTTCTTGCACTAGGCATGGTTACTGCTGCTGCTACGATTACAATCCAATTCAATTGGATAGCCTGATTTTGTCGCCCCTTGAGGTACCTTTCTTATCCTATGCTGCCTATTATAATTATGCATATATTCAGCAGTGAACCCTGCGCATTGTTAGCTAGGACTAGATAGCGGGACGTGATCACTCAGGGGAGTGAACACGGATACAATATATACAACTGCACAGGTACGGTACAAAGCAGACACCGCCAAAGGCCCCTATCTGGGTTATGCCTAGTCACCTCAAGTGTGAGCTATCCAGGAGTAATCCTTGTACTCCACTCGAGGCTGACTTTGTCTTGCCGCCATAGGGTCCTGGACAGTGGTTGTCCTTAAAGGTAAGAAGTCGGGCGACCCAACGGTGCCCGCGAGAGGTATATTGTCGGGAACGACAGGGAGGGTACGACCGACGTTACTGGCGTGCTTGGCCCCTGCTCGTATCTCGCGAGAGTTACCAAACTATGACAAGTCGAGCTCTACCAAGAGCACACGCGAGACAAGGTAAGGAGACGGTTCACCTTGTTGGTAACCGCAGTGAATTGGTGGGACGACAGGGCAGGCACCGATGTACTGGTGGTCCTGACTTCTGTCGTTGACCGCGGGTCGGTTAAGTCGAGGCAACGATAACGGTTGTCACGCAGGTTAATTAAAATGCCAAATGGTTTGGCGGATGACTTGAGAGGCCCGTTGGTCTGTACGCACTACCTACACGTGGGATTACGGTGTGGGCCCTGTCGTGGTAATACCTAAGGTATACCCCCATGTTCCTTATATCAGGGGATACCCTTAGTTCTACCACCTCTTGGAAAATACTTGTAAATCAAAACATAAACAAAAACCTCTTATTTATTTTCTATCTGAGTAAGAAACTGCTCGGATCAAATCAAACTCTTCCGAGTAGCTAGTTTACTCAAGCGACACCATTAATACAGGAGCAACCTTATTCAGAAGAGGCCCTTTCTCGAGTAAGACGTCACTCGGAGTGAAGCACTACCATCCGAATAAGGTGGTTACTCGGAAGAAGAAGAAGCCGAGCTGCATGGTACTCGGATAAGAGGAAGAAGGACTGCTGTTACAAGACATTAAAGCCATAGGCGTTACCCCTACTTAAATAGCAATAATGGGGAGACGTTTCCCATTGTAATAATAGCCATCCTTAAACTCTGTAATTAAAACCCATTATTGGGAAATGAAGGGACATGGCGCACTCTATATAATCCCATCCTTTCACCCCAGCATGGACAACTGGGACATCTAGAGAAAGAACACCCCAAACTACTTGGGACAGGATTAAGGTTGTTATCTCCAAGGAGAGGCCTAACCTGTATAACTTTTCCTGGTGTCACCATCTTTGCGTACAGATCTTCATAGCTCCATCACTACCCTCATATCTATTGTTAGGTCTATAACCACAACAATTGGCGCCCACCGTGGGGCTGAGCTGATCAGCAACCGTAGAGATGGGATTCTTTTCGTCTTCCTCGTCGTCCTGCGGCCCCCAACTCATCCGCGGCGAGATGTTTTCCTTTGGATCGTTAGCCTTTGTGGTTGACGATTCTGCTTGGCTGGCGGATGCGCCGCTCCAAGCGCAGCTGTTGCCTTTAAGAGGCAGCGTGCACTTTTGAGCCGACAAATCGGGGGCTCTTCGCCTCCAATTACCAGCTCGTCCTCAAGCCCAGGCCCTGTTGCCTGTTCACCGCAAGAAGAAGAGACCAGGCCTCCCGCGTATTCCTTACCGGAACAAGCCCCGCCCGATCCAGCAGGTGGCGGTCATCGACTCAATGGAATCAGCTCAGCAGGCCATCAGCGAGCTGATCGCGAAGGAAGGTCCGACGGCATCTCTAATGCACATCTTCAACTCTGGAGATGACGAAGACCTTTTGATGTCTGATTCGGAACCAGAAGCCGAACAAGAAGGGAGCAATGGTTCTCCCGTCACCATGGCAGAAGTTTGTATGGCCGGAACTCCACCACCTCAGGCATCACCGGCCAGAGAGGGGGGAGATCGTACTAATGAAGCAGCTCGGGGCAATGAAGAGATTCCACTCGGAGAAAGAGAACGTCGACGAACATCTGATTTCAGACGTCTAGAGCTCGGAGGTTCAAGTCGGCGGCCCCTGACTCGGGAAGAACAAGGGATGGCAGAGGCAGCAGAGCGAGTGTTACAAACCCCCATAGATACCTCAACTCCGGAAGGGCAACATTTAGAAGCAGCTAGGTTAACCAATTTAGCTGAGCGACAACGTTTAACCGAGCTACAGAATACATTGGAGCACCAGGCTCGTGAGGTAGCTCGCCTCAAGCAGAGTAGAACCAGTCGGCAACTGCGGGGGATTGGTGAAAATCAACCCTTCCGAGCTCTGGATACCCCAATGGAGAATTTAATAGCAGCTACTCGGATTGAAAATTCCTTGCAGCCGAGTGGCTCGGCGGACGAAGGAATAGAACACTTAGCATTCTTGTTACAAAAGGCAGTGGAGCAGAACGCTGAAGTCAGTCAATCACTACAGCGAGTTCACTCTCAGCCGCCCCTCACGGGCACCTCTCAGTCCGTTTATACTCCTCGAAGAAACAGAAATCATTCACCTCGGAACAAGGGAAATCCTCATGATAAATATCGCCATGAGCAGTTTCGAAACCCGGAGTTCCGAAGAGGTGATGAATACACAGCTCGGGGGAGAGACGAAGATTTTGCAGCTCGGGGGAGAGACGAAGAGTTCGCAGCTCGGAGGAGAGACGAAGAGTTCGCAGCTCGGAGGAGGGACCAAGAGCGGCGCCGAGTGGATCATCAAGAGGAAAGATATCGAGATATTGAAGATGATGTTCGAAGCTATTTGGTACAGAATCGAGTAGATCGTGCGAGGATGTATCGACAAGACCATGTTAGTTATCCGATGGCTACATGCCCTGTCTGTTTCAGCGAGAGAATCGGATCAACCTCAATTCCTCTTCGCTTCAGGATAGCGCAAGGAGTGGAGAAGTACCGGGGTGATGCCAAGCCGCAGACGTGGTTGGATGACTACAGAATAGCAGTCCAGATAGGAGGTGGTGGAGACGAGATAGCCATGATGCACCTTCCCCTGATGCTGGAAGGTTCAGCTCGGACATGGCTTAACCAGCTCCCACCAAACAACATTTGGACATGGGAGGATTTAGTCAGGGTTTTCGTCAAGAATTTTGAAGGAACCTACAAGAGACCAGGAGGGCTGACCGAATTACAGTTGTGCATCCAAGGTCACAACGAGCCTACTCGAGAATACATTCAGAGATGGATTACTCTCCACAATTTGGTAGAGGGAGTCTCCGAGTTCCAGGCGATTCATGCCTTTAAGCAAGGTGTCAAGTACAAAGAGTTAAGCTTGAAGCTCTCAAGGTCTCCCGATGTCACTTCACTGGGCAGATTGATGGAAATTGCAAACAAGTATGCTAATGGGGAAGAGGAAATTCGGCAAAAATCCCAGCAGTATCGAAATAACAGCTCGGCTTCTAATCCCAAGAAAAAGAATGGAGGCGGGACTGGTAAGCGAAAGGCAGAAGGGGCACCAACAGATGCCGAATTGGTGGCGGCTGCAAATGCAGTAGGTATCCGCAGCAAAAATCAACAAAGGAAGAAATGGCAACCTCGTCAGAAGAAGCCTTCAAATGATGATGATATCCTGAATCAGCCTTGTCCTCTTCATACCACCCAAGACGCTGAAGGAAAGACAGTTCTCCCGAAGCACACAGCCAGGCAGTGCTGACTAATCAAGAGAGCTGCGCAAAATGCGAAGACCGGGCCCCAGCAAGATAAGGGGAAGAAAAAGGAAGGAAGTCCAGATTTGGATAGTGAAGGTTTTCCTCAGGAAGATGGAATACTGGTCATTTTTGCAGGACGGGAATCAAAAAGAGTGGAAAAATTGAGATTCAGGGAAGTTAACACGATGGCTCCAGCTGTTCCGAATTATATGAAATGGGCAAATGTTCCGATTACGTTCGATCAATCAGACCACCCTCCTCATATCCCTCACCCTGGAAGACATGCTTTGATAGTTGACCCATTGGTGGAAACAGGAAACGGTAATTTTAGGCTAAGGAATGTCTTGATGGATGGAGGTAGTGGCATAAACCTTTTATATGCTAGTACCTTAAAAGACATGAACATTTCGATGTCCAAACTCAGTAACAGTTACTTGGAATTTCATGGGATCATCCCAGGAAAGAAAGCATTTTCACTAGGTATGATTACTGTGAATGTAGTTTTCGGTACACCTGATAATTTTCGGAAAGAAAGGATTACCTTTTAGTCGACTTTCCGAGTGCTTATCACGCGCTACTCGGACGGCCCGCTTATGCAAAGTTCATGGCAATTCCTTGCTATGTCTATTTGAAGCTAATGATGCCAGGTCCTAAAGGTGTGATCACTGTATCCGGAAACAAAAACAAGCAGAAGAGCTCCTGCAAAAAGGATCACTTATAGCCGACCAGCAAATGGTAGAGGTTGAGTTTGCCGAGTTGAAGAAAACAGTTGACACGTCCGAGTTGTTACAACCTAAGAAATCATCTTCATTTGAGTCGGCAGGAGAGACCAAAAAGGTGCGGATACATCCTTCCGATGAGAACAAGTACACCAACATCGCCACCGATCTAGACCCTAAATAGGAACTCGAGCTCATCAACTTCCTCCGTGAGAATTGGGACATTTTTGCGTGGAAGCCATCTGACATGCCTGGAGTCCCAAGGGAGTTGGATGAGCACAAATTACGGGTTGATCCAAAGGCAAGACCAGTAAAAGAGTCCCTTAGGCGTTTTTCTTCGGAAAAGAGAAAAGCTATCGGACAAGAAATAGTAAGATTGCTAGCTGCTGGATTCATCAGGGAAATTTTCCACTCCGAGTGGTTAGCAAATCCTGTGATAGTTCCAAAGAAAGATAAAACTTGGAGAACTTGTGTTGATTCCGTCATCTCAATAAAGTTTGTCCAAAGGATCACTTTCCTCTTCCTCGCATTGATCAGATTGTGGATTCCACATCTGGGTGTGAAAGACTATGTTTCCTCGATGCATACTCGGGCTATCATCAAATCCGATTATATGAACGAGATGAAATACTAACCGCATTTATAACTCCTTTTGGCTGTTTTTGCTATGTCACCATGCCATTCGGACTTAAAAATGCAGGGGCTACATATCAACGCATGATGCAGAATTGTTTGATCTGGCAGATTGGCAAAAATGTTGAGGTATATGTTGATGACATTGTAATCAAATCAGCTGAAGGAAGTAACTTGTTGGCCGACCTGGCTGAAACCTTTCAGAGTCTGCGATCTTATAGCATCAAATTGAATCCAGAAAAGTGTGTATTTGGTGTGCCAGCAGGAAAACTACTCGGTTTCATGGTTTCTGAAAGAGGGATTGAAGCTAACCCTGAGAAGATAGAAGCAATCCAGAACATGAAGCCCCCTCAGAAACTCCGAGATGTTCAAAAATTGACAGGGTGTCTTGCAGCACTCAGTCGATTCATTTCCCGACTTGGAGAGAAGGCACTCCCCCTCTATCAGCTAATGAAAAAGTCGTCAAACTTCAAGTGGACCGAAGAAGCTCAGGTGGCCTTCGAAGAATTGAAAAAACAATTGTCAACTCGGCCAGTTCTCGCAGCACCGAAAGAAAAGGAGCCACTCTTGCTGTACATCGCAGCCACAAGCCAAGTCGTCAGCATAGCTATAGTGGTGGAAAGAGAAGAGGAAGGAAAACACAGAAGATTCAAAGGCCTGTGTATTTCATCTTCGAGGTCCTCACGCCATCCAAGCAGCAATATCCTCATTACCAGAAGTTGGCAATGGGAATTCACATGGCATCTCAAAAGCTGGTTCACTAATTTGAAGACCACTCGGTCACAGTAGTCTCAGAAGCTCCTTTGGCCGAGATAATGAACAACAGATATGCCACGGGCAGAATTGCGAAATGGGGATTAGACCTCTTACCATATGATATCCAGTATCAGCCCAAGAAGGCAATCAAATCACAGACTCTGGTAGATTTTTTGGCCGAATGGACAGAAACAAAAAGCATCCCACAACCAATCCCTGAGCACTGGACTATGTTTTTTGATGGATCAAAGATGTTAAATGGGGCAGGAGCAGGAGTAGTGTTGGTTTCCCTGAGAAAGGATGAAATGAGATTTGTCCTCCAAATCCATTTCCCCGCAACAAATAATGAAGCCGAGTATGAGGCCCTCTTGTATGGATTACGAATGGCCATTTCACTCGGGATCAGAAGGTTGATGATTTTTGGAGACTCCGATCTAGTGATCAATCAGGTCATGAAAGAATGGGATATACGGAGCGCAACAATGACAACCTACTGTGTAGCAGTCAGAAAACTGGAGAAAAAATTTGATGGGCTGGAGCTCCATCACATCCTGAGAGCTCAAAACCAAGCAGCAGATGACTTAGCCAAGTTAGGATCCACTCGGGGTCAAATCCCCTCAGGAATTTATCTGGAACACATACATGCACCAACCGTGAAGGAAGACCCTTACTCGGAAGCCGACCCAAGCATGCTACCAGATGGGAACATTCCAGACAAAGAAGATATTCCCGCGGTTGTAGATCTTGTCTTTGACATAGAGGTAATTCCCCCCGAGTGGTCCTTGCCCATTCTGAGATACTTGCAAAAACAAGAGCTGCCAGAAGATGAAGTAGAAGCCAAGCAAGTAGTGCTAAAAGCAAAATCCTATTCGATGATCAACAACGAGTTGTACAGAAACAGTGTCACAAAGCTTCCCCAGCGATGCATTTCGGAAGAAGAAGGTCGACTCATCTTACAAGACATACACTCCGGTGAATGTGGTCACCATGCATCAAGTCGGACAATAGTAGCCAAAGCCTTCCGAGCAGGATTCTTCTGGCCGAGTGCTTTAAGGGATGCCAAGAATATTGTGGATCATTGCAGAGGATGCCAGTTTTACGCGAATCAGCCGCACAAGCCAGCTTCCGAGCTGAAAACAATACCCTTAGCTTGGCCTTTTGCTACATGGGGGTTGGACATGATAGGGCCCTTGAAAAAAGGCACATCCAGGTTCACTCATATCCTAGTAGCTGTGGACAAGTTCACAAAATGGATAGAGGCAAAACCAATAAAAAGTTTGAACTCAGCCACTGTAGTTAGCTTCATCCAAGGCATCATACATCGTTTTGGCGTCCCCCATGACATCATCACTGACAACGGGTCGAATTTCAATTCAACCGAATTCAAGCAGTTTTGCTGGAACATGGGTACCAGAGTAAACTTCGCTTCAGTAGCACATCCTCAATCCAATGGACAGGTGGAGCGAGCAAATGGGTTAATCTTGAAAGGAATCAAACGACGTCTTATGCGGGAACTGAAGGAAGCAGCAGGAGCCTGGGTTGAAGAGCTCCCCTCAGTATTATGGGGATTGAGAACAACTCCAAACCGATCAACTCGAGCAACTCCCTTTTTTCTGGTGTATGGTTCAGAAGCTGTCCTACCGAGTGACCTCAAGCACAGCGCCCCCAGAATAACTCAGTATACCGAAGAAGAAGCCGAGACAGCTCGACAGGATGGTGTTGACCTTCTAGAAGAAGAAAGAAACTTAGCCCTAACACGCTCAGCATTTTATCAGCAAGATCTTCGACGATATCACGAGCGTCATATCCGAGCTCGCTCTTTTCAGGAAGGTGACATGGTTTTGCGTGTCAGACAAGCCTCTGATCACAAGCTAGCCCCTCCCTCGGAAGGCCCTTACATTGTAACCCGAGTTTTAGGTAAGTGAGCCTATCGGCTATATGATGTAACGAATAATATAGAAGAACCACATGCATGGAACGCCCAAATGTTGCGGCGCTTTTATGCATAAGATTCTTGCGAATTGATTCAATAAAGAGATTCTGCCTTCATCAATTGCATTATTTAAAATCCAAGTTCCTCATCCGAGCTGCACACAGCTCGGATGAAAGCTTAAGCCGCATTTTCACTAAGTAACCCGCCAATCTCTTTCCAAACTTGGGGGCTACTTAACGTTACGAACTATTCAAGTTCTTCATCCGAGCTGCACGCAGCTCGGACGAGAGCTTAAGCCAATGTTAACTAACTGACCCACCAAGCTCTTTCCAAACTTGGGGGCTACTTAACGTTACGAACTATTCAAGTTCTTCATCCAAGCTGCACGCAGCTCGGACGAGAGCTTAAGCTAATCTTCACTAAGTGACCTGCCAAGCCCTATTCAAACTTGGGGGTTACTTAGTGTTACGAACTATTCAAGTTTCTATCCGAATTGCATGCAGCTCGGACGAGAGCTTAAGCTAACTTTCACTAAGTGACCTGCCAAGTTTCTTTTCAAACCTGGGGGCCACTTAAGGTTGTGAAAAAATTCAAGTTTTTTCCGAGTTGCACGCAGCTCGGACGAGAGCTTAAACTAATTTTCACTAAGTGAACCGCCAAGATCTTTCCAAACTTGGGGGCTACTTAACGTTACGAACTGTTTAAGTTCTTCATCCGAGCTGCACGCAACTCGGACGAGAGCTTAAGCTTATTTTCACTAAGTGACCCGCCAAGCTCTTTCCAAACTTGGGGGCTACTTAACGTTACGAACTGTTTAAGTTCTTCATCCGAGCTGCATGCAGCTCGGACGAGAGCTTAAGCTAATTTTCACTAAGTGACCCGCCAAGCTCTTTCCAAACTTGGGGGCTACTTAACGTTACGAACTGTTTAAGTTCTTCATCCGAGCTGCACGCAGCTCGGACGAGAGCTTCAGCTAATTTTCACTAAGTGACCCACCAAGCTCTTTCCAAACTTGGGGGCTACTTAACGTTACGAACTATTCAAGTTCTTCATCCGAGCTGCACGCAGCTCGGACGAGAGCTTAAGCCAATTTTCACTAAGTGACCCACCAAGCTCTTTCCAAACTTGGGGGCTACTTAACGTTAAGAACTATTCAAGTTCTTCATCCAAGCTACACGCAGCTCGGACGAGAGCTTAAGCTAATTTTCACTAAGTGACCTGCCAAGCCCTATTCAAACTTGGGGGCTACTTAGTGTTATGAACTATTCAAGTTTCTATCCGAATTGCATGCAGCTCGGGCGAGAGCTTAAGTTAACTTTCACTAAGTGACCTACCAAGTTTCTTTTTTAACCTGGGGGCCACTTAAGGTTGCGAAAAAAAAGGGAAACGATGATTTCAGAAACATAGTTCTATATCCTTACAGATAACTGGTTATAGCAAAACAAATCAACACCTCAGAGTCAGGCCTTCTTAATAAAGGGCAATAGTTTTAAAGGACAAACTGTGTACCCAGGGCACATCAACAAGACATAAACTGTTTATTACAAAACCACTCGGCATTCCGAGGCAAATTTAACTGTTTTTCCCTCAACTCGATCAGGCATCACTTGCCTCATCAGATTCACTGGTAATCCAGTAGATTCCACGAAGAAATCAAGATCTGGGATCTTTGCAATTCGACTCGCAGTCTCAGCATACCGTGACAATAAGGTCGTACAGCTCGGACCATGCTCAGGATCACCTTCTCCGACTCATTCCAGATTGTGAACCTTTTCTGAAAAGTGAGCTTTAGTCAGAGCCAGAGCATAATTGGCACCACTTCGTGCTGAAGACCTCTTCCAACGAGCAATCTGCTGCGGAGCAGCCTGAAGCACAGGAACAACCGTATCCAGATGAACACGATTTTCCTCAGTAGGCGAGATGTAATTCTTCAACCCTAAGGTGGCACCCATGGTCTCTTCAGCATATTTCTTCGCCTTGGCGCACCTCATGGTTAGCAGACCTCTAGACAAGGCAAATTCCGTCGTCCTGGGAGTATAATTATCTTTCTTCATCAACTCGGCAAACTGTGCCATATGAGCCTGTTCCGCTTCAGGATTGGTGGAATAAACTACAAAGACAATGATGGCGTATAAATCAAACCAAATTAACAAGACAGAAACAAGTCGGACGCACAACAAAGAACGACATCTTACTAGATAGCATCTCGCTAAATGAAGCAAACCTCCCGGCACAATATTCTTCAGCATTTTTGACAGACTCCTGAGTCGCGGACAGCTCAGCTTCATGCTCTTCCTTATCTTTGGACCGCAGCTCGGAGAGTTTCTGCAGGTCGGACTGAAGTTTGGAGATGGAAGCTTCCTTTTCCTCAAGAGCCTTCTTGTGGCTGGCCACTTGCTTTTCCAGGATTTTCTTTTCCTTCGCACGTTTCTCAGCTTGTTCAATCTCTTTCTTCATTTTTCTCACAAATTCATCACTTTCTTTCACCTTTGCATCAAACGCCTTCTTTGCAGCCTCTGCAGATTTAATAATCGGAAATATCACGTGGTGAAAAATCTCGAATTCCTCTTAAGATACAAGAAGCAGAGCCTTACCATTATCCTCAGCATGTTTTTTCTTCAAGACTTCATGCTCTCCCTGCAGTTTTACAAAGGCAGTGCCTAGTTCGCAAGCCTCCTAGCACAGGAAAAATTATTCAAGACCCAGTCTCTACAACATAAGACTCCGAATAACTCCAAGAAGTTACTCGGAGCCTTGGGGGCTACACCCAGTGGGTGCACTAAGAAGTGCCCCCACTGGAAGATCACCAAACCACTAGTCTCTACAACATAAGACTCTGAATAACTCCAAGAAGTTACTCGGAGCCTTGGGGGCTACACCGAGTGGGTGCACTAAGAAGTGCCCCCACTGGAAGATCACCTAACCACTAGTATCTACAACATAAGACTCCGAATAACTCCAAGAAGTTACTCGGAGCCTTGGGGGCTACACCCAGTGGGTGCACTAAGAAGTGCCCCCACTGGAAAATCACTAAATCAATAATCTCTACATAAGACTCCGAGTAACTCCAAGAAGTTATTCGGAGCCTTGGGGGCTACACCTACGAGATGCACTAAGTAGTACCCCCACAAGTAAATTCTCAAAACAACTCAGAAATATGTACACCCAGTGGGTAGAAAACTTGCACATGTACTTACATGCATTCTGGCCTTTATCACTCCAGCATCGGAAGCCATCTCACGTAGCCGCAGCTCGATTTTCGAGGCCTTCGCCAAAGACCCCTTCAATCCGTCCAGAACAGCACCCTCAAGCAAGGTATCAACTGAGACTAAAGTGGGAGAAGCTTGAACTTCTCCTGGGGCAGCAACAGGAACAGTAGAGCTCTTCTCGGCATTCTTCACCCCCGAGGTAGTAGGAGGAACCGCTGCCGCAGGGGTAATAACCTCCTGATTTGTAGAACCTTCCGGAGCAGTCTGCGTGCTGGGAGCAAGGAAGATCGTCTCATTCGCAGTTGGGATCGGATCTGCGTCACAATCAATGTCCATGTCTAACAAAAGAAATTTATAAGCAAAGCCTTGAGCAAAGATGAAATTCAGAGCCAAAGAATGTATACTCACCATCGATTGAAGTTCGTTCAGGAATAGAATCCAACACCTGATAATCAGTCACAACACAGTTGCTAACATCTTCATAAGCTGCAGCATCAGGAGCCTCAACGCCAGGAAGCGTCTCGGAACCACTCGGAGAACACTGCAACATAAAGAATGTTAGGATCGACAAAGATCACTGAGGATAAATAAAAAGTTGTCGGATTTTACTTCCGAGATGTCTTAAGAGCCCGTCTTGGGGGAGCAACAACGACAGGAGCAGCCTGAGCAGCTCCCGACTCGGAAACCTTCTTGGGGATTTTGGCGGCATCTGTCGAAGCACTAACTTTCCTCCCGCCAAGGGTAGAAAGCGTCTTCCGCTGTTTCATGGGAGCCACCTTCCCATGACTCGGGCTAAGGGCGGCGGCCTTGTTGCTATTCTCCCCTTTACTCGGAGACACGGGACGCTTCATCCCCCGTACGGATCCTTCCCGAGGTGCTTCACGGTCATGATTATTCTTGGAGCGCTGCTCGGCAGTAGTACGAGGAGGCACTGCATCAGACTCCATCTCTTCGTCATCTTCAATCCCGAGCCCTGCGTCGTTGTTGCTGTCCTCGTCCTCATCTTCAGGATTTTGCGGCGCCAAAGGGATCGGGGATGGAGCGACGTTCGTCTAAAAGATGGACAGAATAACCAAGTTAAAATTCAGGACTTATCGCAACATCCAAAAGACTAGCCAGGGAAAAGCAAATCACCAGAGTCGGAGGACGGTTAATGTCAAGAGGCCTGACTCGGCCAGACATCTGCGCACCATGAGTCACGCTGGTAATGATCTTCATGTGTTGCTCAAATTCTTTCTGAGACATCGCCGAGTTGTTATAGCGGGTGTTATCATCAACTCCCGTGTACTCCCACATCCTCCTAGCTCGGGCTTGCAGAGGTTGAATTCTCCGACTGACGAAAAGAGCAATAAGATCCATGGCGTCCAACCCCGCCTTCTTCATCCTCACTACTTCCCTCATCAGTGGTAAAACCCGTTGTTTCTCGGAAGCGAGCAACCGGGGATTCCAGCCTCGGGAGTCGGCCAGCCTGACATCCGAGTAAGGAGGCAACGTCCGAGTACCAGGGGCAGTTTCCACCTTACAATAAAACCAGCTATTTTGCCAGTTCTTCACGGAATCGGGAAATCTAGAAGCGAAATACTAGATACCCTGCCTCTTCGCCAAAAACAGCCCCCTCAAAGATGATTTATCTCTGCCTCCCCAGAGTTCTTTATCTTTTGGGGCTTTATGGTGTAAATGGTGCGGAAAAGGTTCCAATGAGGATCGATACCAAGAAAACCCTCACACAAAGAGAAAAAGCTAGACAGAAGAGTGATAGAATTGGGAACGATGTGATGCAGCTGAGATCCGGTGAAAGCAAGAAAATCAAGCAAGAAAGGATGAGGAGGAAGAGAAAATCCCCTATCCACATGAGAAAGGAGCAGAACCCGCTCGTCCTCCCTAGGGTGAGGTTCAACCTCAGCTCGGCCAGGAAGGCGACAGCCATGGCGAGGGAGTAGCCCCTCGTCCTGGTAGCGTCGGATGTTCTCCACCGTGACGATGGAAGGCAACCATTCCCCCGCAGACATGACGCCAAGGGAGCAAACGGATAGGAGCCCCGCTGGTATGAAGAGCGCCTGGAAGATCACCAATGGGAGAAGAAACCCTCGATCTAGAAGGTCACCAGCGGAAAAGAGGAAGGAGCAAGCGCTGTACTAAGAAGAAGGAGGAAAAGAGGAAGCTATATTTATAAGATACAAGAGGGAAGCCCACACAGTTATCAAGGCATTTAATGAGGGCGCCCGTTACGGTCCCCCAAATCCAGCCTCCTTAAAAGGCGCGCAGTTAATGATAAAATAACTGACCGTCGCGGAAATCGAGGAACCGCTCTGACAGAAAAGATCCCCTAACAGAAAAAAGATTCGCTCCCTTGGAAAAGCGGCCCGGGAGCAAGACATACAAAATTTCTCCAAGTTAGCACAACTCGGAAGTAAAAAACCCTCAGACAATTTCTCCGAGTAAAAACCTTACTCGAAAGAAAGTTAAACAAATAACTTTTCCAGACAAGCCCAACTCGGACAAAAATGTCATTTTTCTGATTCATTCTGAATAAGTCATCACTCGGAAAGGATCATTAAAAACAATCCGAGTAAGTCATCACTCGAAACAGCTAAAATAGGCAATCACTTTCAGAGAATCCCGAACTAGCTTCGGTAAGCATTACAGAGGAAGTTCCGAATAACTAATTCGCTGATAATCCGTCTTTGACGTAGATCGCCAGATTATTAGCACGATCTGGTGTGAGGGGTAAAGAATTGATATCCCATGGGATACGATTTAAAGCTCGTCAGCTGATGCTTTAAATATCAAACTTTACAGATTTGGTTACATATGGGGTTTAAGGCCTTTTACCCCAAGACACGCCTTCCGAGGCCTCAGTCTACCTCTTCCGAGAGACGCTTGAGTGTCGCCAAATCCTTCCAAAAACGACTCACCCTACACATAATCGAGGGGACAGTGTAAATATTGATAAAGTCCTTCCGGGCCTCTTATCGAATTTGATCTCCACATACCTCATGAATTCACGCGAGCACCCAGAAGCACTTGGGGGCTACTGTCGTGGTAATACCTAAGGTATACCCCCATGTTCCTTATATCAGGGGATACCCTTAGTTCTACCACCTGTTGGAAAATACTTGTAAATCAAAACATAAACAAAAACCTCTTATTTCTTTTCTATCCGAGTAAGAAACTGCTCGGATCAAATCAAACTCTTCCGAGTAGCTAGTTTAGTCAAGCGACACCATTAATACAGGAGCAACCTTATTTAGAAGAGGCCCTTTCTCGAGTAAGCCGTCACTCGGAGCGAAGCACTACCATCCGAATAAGGTGGTTACTCGGAAGAAGAAGAAGCCGAGCTGCATGGTACTCGGATAAGAGGAAGAAGGACTGCTGTTACAAGACATTAAAGCCATAGGCGTTACCCCTACTTAAATAGCAATAATGGGGAGACGTTTCCCATTGTAATAATAGCCATCCTTAAACTCTGTAATTAAAACCCATTACTGGGCAATGAAGGGACATGGCGCACTCTATATAAGCCCATCCTTTCACCCCAGCATGGACAACTGGGACATCTAGAGAAAGAACACCCCAAACTACTTGGGACAGGATTAAGGTTGTTATCTCCAAGGAGAGGCTTAACCTGTATAACTTTTCCTGGTGTCACCATCTTTGCGTACAGATCTTCATAGCTCCATCACTACCCTCATATCTATTGTTAGGTCTATAACCACAACAGGCCCTCCGCGTCGTAGTTCGTCCGAAAGCTCTTCCGACGTCAGTAGTACTGCGGCCTGATCGCCGGGAAGTGGTCTTGTCTTTTTGCTGCAGCAGGTGTGTTTGGATTTGCTTTTACTTCACCGGCCAGACTCGCACCGTGCAGGAGCGTGCAAGGGTGAGGGACCTAGACCCCTTGGCGCATAGGATATAGTCCGGCGGATGGCCTCTCTGCTGAGCCTAGGATGGGCTGCGTCGTGTCGGATAGCCTCGGTGGGGCGTTCCCTAACAAGGTTCACGCCACCCTGGAGATCCGAGAATGCAGGCTGAACAGTAGTGCACCCCTGCAGGGAGTTTAATCTATTCGAATAGCCGTGTCCACGGTAACAGGACGCTTTATGCTGAAGCTGGATCTTACCACTAGAAACTATTACTATTAAACTGTATGGTTCCGGGTCTTCTTCCTCGCAGGGAGTCGAGGAGGCGAACTCGGAGGCATTATTATTATTAATCATTACAACTTATATTATTCAATGTTGCAGCAACTTCTGCTTCATTGTTACTTTATTGCTTTATATGAACTGTTGGCTGTTTCTGTTCTCATGCTGCAAGACATCGTCAAAAGATGCTAGTCTTCGATAGGCCTAGCCTCTTACCCTTATTCTGATTTCTATCTTGCAGTCCACTATATATACAGCCTCCCTTTTTCCGTTGATACAAATGCATAATGCTTAGTAGCGGACGTAAGACTCGCGGGTATACTAGATACTCACCTTTGATTTATTTCCCCTTTTATGTTTTGCCTGGTCGGCCGCTGCAGTCGACGTTGGAGCCCAGGAGCAGGAGTACCCCGGAGGCGGATAATACTACGTCGAGACCCCCGCTGACCAGGACCAGGAGTAGTTTCGGAGGCTCCCAGGAAGGAGGCCTTGCCTTTTCGATCTGTATCTCTGATGTTAGTTGTGCTAGCCTTCTTAAGGCAAAACTTGACTAACTATGTCTGTACTCAGATATTATGGCTTGTATAACTTATGTATTCGGGTCCGCGTGACCCCCTTTATTGTAACATATTGGTTTATCCTTTTGTGTTTAGCGTTGTGCTGTGATATTCTCACCGTGGCACCCTAATCTCAGCCGTGTACCCTGCGTGTATGATTACTGTACACGGATTGATTTTGGGGGCGTCAAAGTTGGTATCAGAGCCGACTGCCTGTAGGAAGCCCCTAACCACTCCTCGGTCAAAGTCGAGTCTAGTATTTGCAAAACTACTTTGCTAACTTAATGTTTGGCTTACGGGCCCACATCGATGTCACTACGTGTGATATCTATGGTATTAGGATCCTTTTCTCCTTACCTATGCTCTTGGAATCTGCTCTCTTATCCTTGCTAGTAAGTTTTAAAAACTCTGACATTAGGATCACGTTCTCTTGATTCCATCCGGCGTTTTGGTGCTTCCCCATTGATTGAGTCGTGTTGCAGGAGTTCTACCCCAGGTCCCGGACCGCGGATCCCATTCTCATTCTGGGCAGGCCGCGCGTCCTCTGGCATTAACTCCTGTGGCCAACAGTTTTCTTGCGGCGTGATTGACATAGTGGAATCTATGTCGCGTCGTGTAATCCTTACCGCGGTCCGCGCGCCGCCTAGTGTGTCCTTTTTCCTTAATTTCTACGACGTTACGCTGCCCGATTTTCGATTGATTCTATGTGTGGATGAGTATGTCTTATATGACTACTCCTATATATATCCGCGCCTCCTCTTTGTTGTCGCTTTACCTATTACTCGTTTCCGGCATCTCGTTAAAATGTTCATCGCTGAAATACCCCTGTTAAATTCTAGCAGGATGGCTGGTCGTGGTGGTCGTGGTCATGGTCGTGTGCCAACGATCGACCTCCGCCGCCGGACTACATGGCCGCGATGATGCAGCAGTTTCAGATGAACCAAGTGTTTATGCAAGGAGTCATAGATCAGCTCCAAAACCAGAAGCAGAACCAGAACCAGCACCAGAACCAACCGCCTGTGGTTACTCTGCGGGATTTCATGCGTCTCAATCCCCCTCTCTTCCACCAACCGGAACAGCCGCTGGATGCTGATGATTGGCTTCGTGACATCACTCGTCAGCTGGAGTTCGCTAATGTGAGCGCTGCTGATTATGTCAACTTCGCGTCCTATTTCCTGCGTGGTCCCGCTACTCAGTGGTGGGACACTTACAAGGGCTCGCTAGCTGAAGGGACTGTCGTCACCTGGAATGACTTCAAGACTGCCTTCCGTGCTCGTTATGTCCCCCAGGCGATTATGAACCGTATGAAGACCGAGTTCCGCAACCTTGTTCAGGGCAACAAAACTGTCGAGGCATATCAGAGGGAATTCCTCCGCCTCTCCTGCTATGCTGCAAGTGACCTCCCCAATGATGCAAGTAGGCAAGAAAAGTTCCGTGATGGGCTCAACCCAGATCTCCAGCTTGCACTGGCTTTGCACGTCTTCCCCGACTTCGCCACCATGGTGAACCAGACTATCACTCTTGAGACAGCTCAACTTAAGTTCGGTGGTTCTCCGAAGTGCCCCCGTGATGCTGGCTCATCTTCGGGCACAGCACAAAAGCAACGCGTTTGGCTTCCACACAGTCTTATGCGTCCAATTGCCCCTGCACCAAGGCCGTCGTATGTTGCACCCCGTATGCCTCCGCCCCCGCCGAGACAGCCGAAGACCGAGACTGCACCCCTCCGTCCTCAAGATGGCCTGTGTTTCAAGTTCCGTCAGCCAGACCATATTTCCAGAGACTGCCTTCAGCGACAGAATCAACTGGTAGTTCACCCTGCTGGCCGCGGAAATGGTCGTGGCAACAATGGGACCCTCAACTATAATACTAGGTCAAATCCTCATGCTTGTGGTCATGCTTACAACATTGATGTTGAAGCATCTCAGGAACAGCCCGCTACTGTGATGGGTACACTCCTCGTTAACTCAATACCTGCTACCGTTATATTTGATACAGGAGCATCGCATTCATTTATGTCTGGAGCATTTTCTTCTAAGCATGGCATTTACCACGAAAAGATGCATACCCCTTAATAGTCCGGACTCCCGGTACCCAGTGTCGTGTCGACATGGTTGCACCTAACCTCACTGTCGAGATCGAAAGATTTGAGTTCATGGTTTCTCCACACATTCTGAAAACCTCCACCATCGACCTTATCCTTGGCATGGATTGGCTGAAAACCCACAATGCCGCACTTTATTGTGGCACCAAGGTCATCCAACTTTTTCATCCTTCTGGCGCGATTTTGAGTCATACCGCCATTGTGTCGATGAATGCCGAAGCTCGTATATATGCTCTGAATGCCTTGAATGTCGCACCTCTCGAAGGGATTGAGAAAGTCCCAATCGTTTGTGATTTTACCGACGTATTCCCAGAAGAACTGCCGGGGATACCCCCGATTAGAGAAGTTGAATTCGTCATCGATTTGAAGCCTGGCACCGTCCCTATTGCCAAGCGCCCATATAAGATGCCACCTCACCACCTCCTTGAATTGAAGAAGGAGATCGACACGGCCCTCGAGAAAGGATTCATCCGACCTAGTTCCTCTGCTTGGGGAGCACCTTCGCTCTTTGTCAAGAAGAGTGATGGCACGAACCGTTTGGTCCAAGATTACCGACCTATCAACCAGGCCACGATACAGAACAAGTACCCCCTCCCTCGGATCAATGATCTTTATGATCAACTTGTTGGATCCACGGTGTTTTCAAAACTCGACTTAAGGTTGGGTTACCATCAGATCCGGGTCCGTGATGAGGACATCCCGAAGACTACATTCATTACTCGCTATGGTTCATACGAGTACACTGTCATGTCATTTGGCTTGACCAATGCACTAGCCACCTTCTCCAGATTGATGAACTATATATTCATGGAATACCTCGACAAGTTCGTCGTGGTTTATCTGGATGATATATTGATTTACTCCAAGACCGATGCAGAACATGTTGAACATCTTCGTCTTATACTGGAAAAGCTTCGAGAACACAAACTCTATGCTAAGTATTCAAAGTGTGAGTTCTGGCTTCCCGAAGTAACCTACCTTGGTCATGTGATTTCCAAGGATGGCGTTGCCGTCAACCCCAAACGTATCCAGGCTATTCTTGATTGGACTCCGCCCAGGACTGTCAAGCAAGTCCGAAGTTTCCTCGGCCTTGCCAGCTATTGCCGCCGTTTTGTTGAGAATTTCTCCAAGATTGCCAAGCCTCTGACTAATCTGCTTGACAAAGGCGTCAAGTTTGAGTGGACTGATAAATGCCAAGAAAGTTTTCAAGATCTAAAGGACAAGCTCACTTCACCCCCGGTGCTTGCTCCTCCTGATACTCAGAAGGACTTCGTGATTTATTGCGACGCGTCTCATCAAGGATTAGGCTGTGTCCTAATGCAAGAGCGCGAAGTGATTGCTTATGGCTCTCGTCAGTTGCGTGCTCACGAAGAAAACTATCCAACTCATGATCTCGAATTGGCAGCAGTAATTTATGCATTGAAGCTGTGGCGACATTACCTCGTCGTAAATCGTTGCGAGATCTTCACCGACCACCAAAGCCCGAAGTACCTGTTTACTCAGCCCGACCTGAATCTCCGCCAACAGAGATGGCTCGAGACAATAGCCGACTACAACATGGGAATTTCTTACACCCCTGGCAAAGCTAATGTGGTGGCCGATGCCTTAAACCGCAAAGCCTATTGTAGTGAACTGGAAGTTCAAGTAGAGCAGCCACGTCTGTATGAAGAGCTCCGCAAGCTGAACATCGAAATTGTTCCGCAGGGATATGTGAACTCCCTGGTGGTCCAACAAGACCTCGACACCCGCATCAAGAGGGTACAACATTATGACTCTGACATTTGGAAGATTAAGCGTCGTGTCGCCAGCGGAGAGCCCTCATTCTTCACTATTGATGCAAATGATGATAATGCGGTGTACTTCAAGGGTCGTTTAGTGATTCCGGTAGCCAAGGCCAACCTGAATTACGCCTCTGATGTCATGAAAGAAGCTCATGATACACCCTTGTCGATTCACCCTGGTCGTACCAAGATGTACCAAGACATTCGTCAGCGGTACTGGTGGTCCAACATGAAACAAGACATTGCTCGTTATGTTGATGAGTGTGACGTTTGCCATCGCGTGAAAGCCGAACATCAAAGACCTGCTGGAACTCTGCAACCACTCTGTATTCCTGAATGGAAATGGGACAAGATTGAAATGGACTTCGTCACCGGATTTCCCCGATCACAGAAAGGTCATGATGCCATCTTTGTCGTCATCGACCGATTCTCCAAAGTTGCCCATTTTTTGCCAGTCAAGGAGACGATCTCTGCTAGTCAGTTAGGAGACTTATATGTTTCCAGAATTGTTTCCCTCCACGGTATTCCGTTGGAGATCAGTTCAGATCGTGGCAGCATTTTCACCTCGAAGTTCTGGGATAGTTTCCAAGAAGCTATGGGCACTCACCTAAATTTCAGCACCGCTTATCACCCCCAGTCGCAAGGCCAAGTCGAACGAGTCAACCAAGTGCTTGAAGATATGCTTCGAGCTTGTGTCATTTCATTCGGTAAGAAATGGGAGGAATCTCTTCCATCTGCTGAATTCTCGTACAACAATAGCTATCAGGCTAGTCTGAAGATGGCACCCTTTGAAGTTCTCTATGGACGTAAGTGTCGAACCCCTCTGAATTGGTCAGAAACTGGAGAAAGAACTCTCATTGGTCTGGACATCATTCAGCATGCCGAAGATCAGGTTCGTGTTATTCGTGAACACTTGAAAGCTGCTCAGTCCCGTCAGAAGAGCAACTATGACCGCAAACACAAAGAAATGGTCTATATACCTGGTGAATACGCGTACCTCCGTGTCACTCCCATGAGAGGCACTCACCGCTTCGGAATCAAAGGCAAATTAGCTCCTCGCTACATTGGTCCGTTCCGTATTCTTTCTCGAAGTGGACCAGTGGCATACCAATTGGAATTGCCGCCGAACCTCTCCCAAGTCCACGATGTATTCCACGTGTCGCAACTCCGGCGCTACTTAAAGGACCCTATTCGAGAAGTGGAACATGATATTATTGAACTGAAGCAAGAGTTGACTTACCAAGAGCACCCGAGTCGTATTCTTGATCAGTCTGAACGCAAGACCCGCAACAAGACGACCAAGTTTCTCAAAGTTCAGTGGTCGAATCATTCTGAAGATGAAGCCACTTGGGAACGCGAAGATCGTCTCCGCGATGAATACCCCGATCTTTTCCCCTCTACCACCTAAATTCTCGGGACGAGAATTCTTGTCGTGGGGGAGATTTGTAACACCCTCACTGTCAGGTGAAGAGTAATCACCATTACTGTTCCTCAGTACTGTTCAAATTTTTTGTCTGATCAATATGGTTCAGTTCAAATTCAAATTACCCTTTGATATTGTTGCAAGCAATGTGAACCATGGGCCTTGATCATCATGGATGAAAACATAGTCCAATCCATAAACTTTTGAAATCAATTCAAATCTAAAAATGCCTTTGGTGAAATATTAAAAACAAAGTGGAACATAAACTTTCTCCAAAAATTGTGGAACTACTTTTATAAAATCACAAATATTTAGTGGACCAAATACATATGGGTTTGGGTATTTATAGTGCTATGGAAAATTCCAAACAATTCAAACAGTAGCCAAAACAGTGGAATTTAATACCTTTTTAATAAAACAAAAGTGCAAAAGAATTTATAAAACTCCAATTCTTTTTGTGGCATCTCAATATTGTGCAACACTAATTATGGACTATGTTACATATTTTACAAAAATATGGAAGCAATTAAAATAACTATAAACAGAAAAGAACAGAAAGCAGAAAAGAAATAAAAGAATATAAGGCTCCAGCCCAGTACAGCAAGTGCACAGTGCGGCCCAGCTACCCAAACCGGCCCACTTGGCCCACCCGGGGTCATCCCCTTCCTACTGCTCACCCGACGCCCTCGTGTCGCCATGGCAGGGAGTGTTCGACAGCGATTGCCGCCGTGTCGCACATCCGCAGCCCCTAGGGTTTGTGGGCAGGGTTAAGTGCTCGCCCCCGAGCCGCCAGGACAAACCCTAGATCCATCTCGCTCCCTCCTCGCCTCGCCATCGTCGCCGCTTTTTCTCCCGAGCACCACCGTCGCCATGGCCATGAACCCGCGCGGCCACTGACCACCCCGAGCGAGCCCGGCTTGTCCGTTGCAGCCGCCATCGACGACCTCGTCTCCCCCAGGAAGGAATCGGCCCGGGGAGCTTCACAACGCGCGCATCGCCACCGCCGCCCTTTCTGCATTGCGCCGCCGTCGTCGTCGATTCCGGCCGCCACAACTCGCCATCACGCACGCTAAGCTCACCTACAGGATCACAGTGAGCGCGCCCGTCGTCCCCATCCTCTCTCACCCCCTCCCTTGCACCGTAGGCCACCCCGCCATGGATGCCGAGCTCAGTCTCCGCCGTGGATGACCGTGGGCTCGACCCAGTGCTCCCCAGCTCACGCAAATGGCACCAACGTGCTCCACCTCGAACATTAGGTCGATTCCACCCCGTAGGTCGCCCGCTCGCGTCCCGTTTCGTCGCTTGCCATCTGACCCGTACGCCGTTCGCCGCCGCCGTCGACCGTGGCGCCAACTCCGGTCGCCCCCGCTCCAGACAAGACCACCAGTATACGCGTGTTGAAGTGCCCGTTCGAACGCGCCCCTTTGCGCATCAAACCGTCGCCGGAAACGGCCGGAACGGCGACCTCGCCGTGTTCTGTCCTCGCCGGCGTCGAGGTGTGCCACCGACAGGTGGGCCCAACCTGTCAGGGGTTTGGTTAACCCCTAATGGGCCAATGACAGTGGGCCACCCCCTCTGTTAATTATCTAGTGATTAAAACAAATAAAAACTGTTAGGACTAACCCCACTGACTATGACATGTGGGCCCTGCCCCACTTAACTCTCTGTTTAATTACATTAACTGTTAATCTAAACATGTGTCTATGACACATGGCCCCCACCAGTCAGTTTAATTATTTAAAAGAATTAATAGAAATTCCAGTCTCTGACATGTGGGTCCACTGGATTTTTAGAATTAATAAAACCATTTTTATTAACTGTGAGGCTGACAGGTGGGTCCCCTCTGTCAGTTTGACCTGGTCAACCCCCTCTGTGGATAATGTTGGATTTAATTTTAAAAGAAAGAAAAAAGTCCATTTTACTCCCATGAAAAAAATGGGTTGTTCGCATAACCCCCTAAACTTTTTTTCGGTTCACTTAACCCCCTGATCTATCCCAAACCGTTCATAAATCGTCATTGGTGAGTTTGCATGGGTGGTTTTGCTGACTTGGACAAGCTCAAAGCGGTTTGTGGACCAGCGGAGCCCTCATCTGCCCTCTCTCCCACATCCACAACCACCTGAGCGCGCCCGAGCTTCGGTCAACGACCACCATCGTCGTGCATGTGGATGGAGGAAGCACATAGCCATGCCAAGATGTCTGATAGGGCCTCGCCGTGCTGTTGTTCGTAACCGGCGAGCACACGCCCTGGGCTTAAGCCAGTGGGGTGACCCACTGACCAGTTGATTAGTTGTTTAAAACTAAATAAAATTTGTTTAATACCACCTTGACTGTGTCCATGTCAGCAAACCAGTTAGAGATGATTATTGAACATTTTGGGATAGATCAGGGGGTTAAGTGAACCGAAAAATAGTTCAGGAGGTTATGCGAACAACCCATTTTCTTCAGGTGAGTAAAATGGACTTTTTTCTAAAAGAAATTCAGAAATTCTTTTAAAAATGATTTAAACTTGGAAATTCAATATCTTTTAAACCGTAAGTCAGATTCAAAAACTTTATACATGAAAGTTGATCAGAAAAATATAACGAATACGGATACGCTATCCGTATGTCTACCCCACCCCCTAACACACCGATCATCGACATTCCCCCCCTCCGGGCTGTCTGTCGATAATTCCCGGTGCCGGTAAAAACCTGCCGGATGAATTTATTTCGAACACGAAAGTTGTCCGGAATGGTTCCACTAACTTGGATACAACCCCCTTATCTTTGTCGGATGACAACGCCACCTCTGGCATGAACCCTCCCCCTCCGGACACCCTGTTCGGTAATCACCCGGAGCCGGTAGTTCATCCCCGGATGAATTCCCGCTCCGAGCAGCGTGCATTGCACTGCGTTAGAACACCGTTAACATTTCATCTGTCATGTCATGCATATGTTTGTATATTATTGCTGTGTATTTACTGTTTCCTCCCCCCCCTTAATCTTCGGTAGACCCTGCTGCTACCGCCGACTACACTGCTGCCGGGTACGACTACTTCGTCGACGACCCTGCCCCTACCGTCGAGCTTCCAGGCAAGCAGAGCCATTCTCTTCCCCAGATATCGCCTACCTTTTCCGTACTTTCTTGCACTAGGCATGGTTACTGTTGCTGCTACGATTACAATCCTATTCAATTGCATAGCCTGATTTTGTCGCCCCTTGATGTACCTTTCTTATCCTATGCTGCCTATTATAATTATGCATATATTCAGCAGTGAACCCTGCGCATTGTTAGCTTGGACTAGATAGCGGGACGTGATCACTCAGGGGAGTGAACACGGATACAATATATACAACTGCACAGGTACGGTACAAAGCAGACACCGCCAAAGGCCCCTATCTGGGTTATGCCTAGTCACCTCAAGTGTGAGCTATCCAGAAGTAATCCTTGTACTCCACTCGAGGCTGACTTTGTCTTGCCGCCATAGGGTCCTGGACAACGGTTGTCCTTAAAGGTAAGAAGTCGGGCGACCCAACGGTGCCCGCGAGAGGTATATTGTCGGGAACGACAGGGAGGGTACGACCGACGTTACTGGCGTGCTTGGCCCCTGCTCGTATCTCGCGAGAGTTACCAAACTACGAAAAGTCGAGCTCTACCAAGAGCACACGCGAGGCAAGGTAAGGAGACGGTTCACCTTGTTGGTAACCACAGTGAGTTGGTGGGACGACAGGGCAGGCACCGATGTACTGGTGGTCCTGACTGCTGACGTTGACCGCGTGTCGGTTAAGTCGAGCCAACGATAACGGTTGTCACGCAGGTTAATTAAAATGCTAAATGGTTCGGCGGATGACTTGAGAGGCCCGTTGGTCTATACGCACTACCTACACGTGGGATTACGGTGTGGGCCCTCCGCGTCGTAGTTCGTCCGAAAGCTCTTCAGTCGTCAGCAGTACTGCGGCCTGATCGCCGGGAAGTGGTCTTGTCTTTTTGCTGCAGCAGGTGTGTTTGGATTTGCTTTTGCTTCACCGGCCAGACTCGCACCGTGCAGGAGCGTGCAAGGGTGAGGGACCTAGACCCCTTGGCGCATAGGATATAGTCCGGCGGATGGCCTCTCTGCTGAGCCTAGGATGGGCTGCGTCATGCCGGATAGCCTCGGTGGGGCGTTCCCTAACAAGGTTCACGCCACCCTGGAGATCCGAGCGTGCAGGCTGAATAGTAGTGCACCCCTTCAGGGAGTTTAATCTATTCGAATAGCCGTGTCCACGGTAACAGGACGCTTTATGCTGAAGCTGGATCTTACCACTAGAAACTATTACTATTAAACTGTATTGTTCCGGGTCTTCTTCCTCGCAGGGAGTCGAGGAGGGGAACTCGGAGGCATTATTATTATTAATCATTACAACTTATATTATTCAATGTTGCAGCAACTTCTGCTTCATTGTTACTTTATTGCTTTATATGAACTGTTGGTTGTTTCTCTTCTCATGCTGCAAGACATCGTCAAAAGATGCTAGTCTTCGATAGGCCTAGCCTCTTACCCTTATTCTGATTTCTATCTTGCAGTCCACTATATATACAGCCTCCCTTTTTCCGTTGATACAAATGCATAATGCTTAGTAGCGGACGTAAGACTCGCGGGTATACTAGATACTCACCTTTGCTTTATTTCCCCTTTTATGTTTTGCCTGATCGGCCGCTGCAGTCGACGTTGGAGCCCAGGAGCAGGAGTACCCCGGAGGCGGATACTACTACGTCGAGACCCCCGCTGACCAGGACCAGGAGTAGTTTCGGAGGCTCCCAGGCATTAGGCCTTTCCTTTTTGATCTGTATCTCTGATGTTATTTGTGCTAGCCTTCTTAAGGCAAAACTTGACTAACTATGTCTGTACTCAGATATTATGGCTTGTATAACTTATGTATTCGGGTCCGCGTGACCCCCTTTATTGTAACATATTGGTTAATCCTTTTGTGTTTAGTGTTGTGCTGTGATATTCTCACCGTGGCACCCTAATCTCAGCCGTGTACCCTGCGTGTATGATTACTGTACACGGAACTATTTTGGGGGCGTCACATGCTTGTAAGATGCACATATCCTATTGGATAATTGCGTAAGCGTAAAATTGCTATAACAGATCTAAATAAACAACCCCATAGTTTTTCCCATATATACTAAGAAGCAGAGAGATTTTTCTTTGTGATGATATTGAGATTTTCCTTTGTGATGATATTTTCATTAGCAATGAACAAACACTGTTCTGGAACAAGAATTGGTCAAAATCACATTAATACACATATAATTATATCCAAATTTACATGGACTAAAAGCACCAAGAAGGCATCAGTGATCTCTTTGTCCTCCTCTTTGAAGCATAATCTGCGGGGAGCAAAAAAAAATCAGACCTAGGAAGACTCACCAGGGGGAGACGAAACTGGAGTCCTCAACGGCAAGCACACATGCCCGGCGAGCTCCGTCGCTCCCCGCCCTGTGCCTCCTTCCCACCTTTCGCCTCCCTCTCCTCACGCCCGCTGTGGCCCTTATCCTCCCGCGACACCCACCGTCAGATCGCCAGCCGTGCAAGCCGCCGTCGAGCCGAGCGCCCGCGGCCTCCGCCTTCCGGGCTGCCGCCGTCCACACGGCCGCGCGCAGGCGCGGCTGCGCCACTGTAACACCCCGGGTGTGACGCTACAGTAATCACAATTACTGTTGCTAATCATGTGTTGATCATCTTTGGATCAACACAAACTCAAAATGCCTTTTTTGGTGAATATTAAAAATATGTGACAAATAAAACTTTGTCCAAAAATTGTGCAACCACTTTTATAAAATCTCTAATAATCAGTAGATCATATTAAAGCTGTAATGGGAGTTTATTAAAATGTTTTACTAATTTAATCAAATCAAAACATGTCAAATCAGTGGCATTTAATCCATTTTAAATATGACAAAAATGCAAATGATTTTTATATGAATCTCAAACTTTTTGTAGCAGTATATTAAAATTGCAAATGAAATCATGGAGCAAGTCTCTTATATTACAAAAACCTTTTGATATCCAAACCAAAATATAAATAGAAAATAATTACAAAAGAAAACATAACACCATTACAAATATGGAAAGGCCCTATTCTATGCCCATGGCAATCCCTCCCTGGGCCCAGCCCGCCCCTCTCTTCTCCCTCCTTCGTATTGTTCCCCTGGCCATTGTCCATGGCATGTCGACGCCGAGGCCATGCCGCCCCCTTCCCCTCACCTGCCCCACGTTCTTGTGTGGATAAGGAGGCCACGCTGGCACCCCCGAAACCCTAGCCTGCAAGATCGAGTTCCCCCTTCCTCTCCCAGCCTCCTACCCCGAGTCGCCATTGACGCCCGTCGCTGCGCCGACGAGCTAGCCCGTCCGCCAGCCATCCCGCGCTGCCAGGAGACGTCCATGGGGACCTTCACGCTCCTCTATACCGAGTCCACCCTCGAGCCGAGGCCAGGAGCGCCCCACTCGCCGAATTCGTCCTCGCCCCCTTGCCACGGCCTCGACGTTGTTCTTCACCACTGGCATCTCCCCGACCACCCGAGCTCATCCTCGAGCACCACTGTGAGGCCCTTGTTCAATTTTCCCGCTCCCTACCGCCATTCCTTCGCCGTGCGCCCCTCCCTCGTCGATGCCGCAGTCGCTGCCGCCGTGTGCTGCTGCCGCAGTCGTCGCCGCCGCGTGCTGCTGCCGCTGGCGGCGCGTCGGCCGTCCTTGGCCCAATTCCCTCCCCCCCCGCAAGCCCTGCGCCCGGCCACGCTGTAGTGCGCGCGCGCGCACCTGCACGCGCATGGCCGTGCTCCCCGCATGCCCTGCTGTCCGAGCCCTGCAACCCCCCTGCTTGAACTGCAGATGTGGCTGTTTCTGAAGATTGCTACTGCCTGTAGCTGCGGCTACTTACCTACTGCTGTTGTACCCCTTTTGACACGGAAAAAATAGCCATGAAATGATCCAAAAATTGACTGGAATTTAGATGGACAGAAAGTAGAAGTATCAAGCTCCATTTTTCTCTATTGGACCAACTTCTTTGGATGCACGGATTTAATCAAATGAAATTCACAAAGTGCAAGTTTCTGTAAAAAGGAAAATGTCAGAAAACAGATTATTTCATAGCTACTTTAGAGCACATTTTGGACATGTTAAAGTACCCTATCCTAGCATCAAATGGCATGGCATGGTAGCACACTTATTGTGGATAGAAACACCTTTAGGATTCATACTCAAAAGATCTATAGATTTTTGGCAATCATCAAGAAAAATCCCTAAATCTTAACAGTTTCTGAAGTTAACATTGAGTAGCACTTTTTCAACAAAAAATTAATTAGATAACTGAACTCTAACATGAATGAAACTTGTATAGGTTTGTAGATTATACAACAGTGCTCAAAGTTGTTGTTGGCCTCAAAATCATAGGAGGTATAGAACTCTATTTATAGCCTTTTGAAAATAGCAAAGTTCTGTTAACAATAGAATTTCTAGACTTTGTAAATTTCTGATAAGTCAGAAATATTATTTTAACCACTTCCTAGGCCCAAAACTTTGTGTTACTGATTCTTATAAATAATGCAAATGGAATGGGCATGTTGTACACATAACCAATATCAAATAATGTCATGGGCATATATTTGTTTGAGGCATAATCATTTAGTTATACAATTCACAAAAGGCATAAACATAACAGAATTCCCAGACTTAGCCAAAATCCTAGAAAACTTATATGTGGGCCCTTGCCCTGTTTAAATGAATAAAATAAATTTATAAAATTACAGAGGCTGACATGTGGGTCCCCCATGTCAGTGGTACTGTTCTGGATAAGCTTATGGATAATGTTGTTTTAAATATTAAAAGAAATCCAGTAATTGCTTTTAAATTAATTTAAACTTAAGAAATTAATATCTTTTAAACCGTAAGTCAGATTAAAAAACTTTATACATGAAAATTGATCAGAAAAATACAACGAATATGGATACGCTACCCATACCCCCACCACACCCCTCCAACATATCGAACACCGACCATTCCCCTTTGGTTGCACTGTCCGATAATTCCCGGTGCCGGAAAAACTTTGCCGGATGAAAATGTTCTGAACATGAAAGTTTCTCAGAATGGATCAACTAACACAGATACACTATCCTTATATTTGTCAGTTGTCCACGACACTGCAAACATGGAACCTTCCCTCTCCGGATCATCGGTCCGATAATCAACCGGTATTGATGAGTCATCCCCGGATAAATCCCTGCTCCGGGAAAATCACCGAACACTGCGTTAGAGCCCCGTTGCTTTGTATCTGCTATGTCATACATTTGTATTGCTATTATTCCTGTGTATTTAGAGTTTCTCCCCCCCCTTTATTCTCCAGTAGACCTCGACACTGCCGCCGACGACACCATTGCCGAGTACGACTACTTCGTCGACGACCGCACTCCTACCGAGCTTCCAGGCAAGCAGAGCCATTTTCCTTCCCCAGATATCACCTACCTTTCCGTACTTTTCTTGCACTAGGCATTGTTACTGCTGCTGCTACGTTGCTTACCTATTCAATTGCATAGCCTGTCATTGTCGCCCCTTGATGTACCTTTCCTTGTCCTATGCTGCCTTATAAATATATATAATATTCAGCAGTAAACCCTGCGCATTGTTAGCTAGGTTTAGAATAGCGGGCTGTGATCACTCTGGTGAGTGAACGCGGATTAAAAAATATTATAACTTCAACAGGTACGGATCAATGCAGACGCCCTAGGGAACCTACAACGGCGAGACTCTGCTGAGCCGCTTCGAGTTTGACTTACGAGTGGACGAACTCGTATTTCACTCTCGTCGGCTCAGTAGCGTAGCATCACTGGGATGATACGAGGGTATTCCTCTTTAGTTCATTCCGCTGGTGTCTCGGCACCACCGGGGTGATACGAGAATATCCCTCTTTAGTTCCGTTGATGTCTCGGTCGAACCTCTTCAAGTGTACCATCAAGGGTGATTCCTCCTGGTTTCACTTGATGGTAGGCACACGAATCAACTGGTGTCCTTACAGGTAAGGAGTAGGGTGACTGATACGTGTCCCAAACGTATCTATAATTTCTGCTTGCTCCATGCATGTTTTGTGTGACTTTGCCATGTTTTGCTTGAACTTGCATACACTTTTTTGGATATTTGGACTAATCTATTAACCCAGTGCACCCAGCTGCCAGTTGCTATTTTCTGCTATTTTTGTATTTGAGGTTTTCCGTCCATTAAAATTGCTCCAAAAAATCCAGAAAAATCAGATAAAAAATCAGCGACCCGGAAGCTTCCAGAAACACCAAAGGTGGGAAGGGGGGGCCACCACAGGGACTCCAGAAGGGTCCCTGGCTGCCCTGTGGCCCCTCTCGGTGCCCCCCTTCGCCTATATTTAGCCCTCGGGGTGGAAACCCCTAATATTGATCTATTTTTCGTGATCTCGCATCTGTACCGCCGCCGCCGCCGTTTCTAGATTGGGGCTGCCTGGAGAAGCTTCCCTGGTACCCTGCCGGGAGGAGGAACCCCCTCCGGGAGACCATCCATAGCCATGGACGCCTCTCGTATGTCCCGTGAGTAGTTTCCCTTGGACCATGGGTCCGTGACCAGTAGTTATGTGATGTACTTCTCTCCCCTCTTTGTGCTTCCACTTTCGAGACCTTGTGAGCTGCCTCACATGATCGAGGCACCTTTGTAATTTTTGTTGTTGCTATGCTGAGTTTTCTGGGATCTGATGGATTATGAGACTATGTTCAGATTGTGATGAGTAATATATTTGGTTCTTCTCTTTTATATTTTGTTCTTGAGTAAATTCTTGCATGTTCTCTGTTGCCGTATTTTACTTTGGCCAAGTGATTTGTTGCAACTCTAAGAGGGAGCGTTATGCTTGATTGTGGGTTCAACCCCTTGATGTCTAGCTTGAGTGACAGAAACATGAGACTAGGGGATGTGCTGTTGCCACCAGGGATAAAACAACGGTGCTTGTATCCGCGGGTGCAAGGATTGTTTACTTTACGAAAAGTTCTTTTAATTCAGTTGTTTTCTTTGAGTTTACACTTTGGGTGGGATTCACAACTTAATACCAGCGAGATGTTCTGGATAGATATCTCAAGGTGGATGATTCATAGTAGATGCAGTTGGATTTCGGTTTACTTACCTTGGCGTACTGCCCATTGCTTTTGAGCCCTTCCTTTCTTTGCAACATAGTTAGCATTGTGGTGCCTTCATAATTCTGTCAATTTCCCAGTTGTGATTTGTTTACCTCGCTAGAACTTTTATCGTCTTTTGGGAGAGAGACATCACTAGTGAAAATCACGGGACCCCGGTCCATCTTCACATTACTGTTTAGATCCTTAGTTTACTTTCAGTTGCCACTATTATTATCTCTTGCGTTGATCCTTTGTAAACAGCAAGGCCGGAGGAATTGACAACTCCTCTGTACTCGTTGGGAGCAAAGTTATTTGTTGCTGTGTGCAGGTCCACGTCAAGCGTCGTGACACCTTCTTGTATCTCTTGGAGTCCTACTGGTTCGATAACCTTGGTATCTTTACCGAGGGAAATTTGCTGCTACGCTACATCTCACCTTGCACTTGGGGTAACCAACGAGGAGTGAGAGATCCTCACCGTATCAAGCCAATTTCTGGCGCCGTTGCCGGGGACTCCAGTCTACCAGATAGGGAAGTTGCACACTATCTTTTATCATTGCTTTTTAGTCTTGTTAGTTTACCTTTTAGTTTTTACTTTTGTGTCCCTTATCAAAAATACCAAAAATACCTGCTGCTACTATGGGTTCCAATGAAAACACCAAGTTGTGTGACTTCACCAGTCACAACAACAGTGACTTTATCTGGACTCCTATTGCCACACCTGCCACTTCAGCTACCTGTTATGAAATTAAACCTGCTTTGCTAAACCTTGTTATGAGAGATCAATTCTCTGGTGCTGGAGATGATGCTGCTTTACACTTGAATAATTTTGTTGAATTATGTGATATGCAAAAGTATAAAGAAGTAGAAGGTGATGTTGTTAAGCTCAAGCTTTTTCCTTTCTCTTTGAGGGACGGAGCTAAAATCTGGTTTCAATCTTTGCCTAGGAATAGCATAGATTCTTGGGATAAGTGCAAAGATGCTTTTATTGGGAAGTACTACCCACCTGCTAAGATTATCCAATTGAGGAGTAACATTATGAATTTCAGACAATCGGATAATGAACACGTTGCCCAAGCTTGGGAACACATGAAATCGCTTGTCAAGAACTGCCCCACACATGGACTGACTACCTGGATGGTTATCCATACTTTTTATGCAGGCTTGAACTTTACCTCGCGGAACCAGTTAGATTCGGCCGCGGGAGGAACTTTTATGTCAACCACACTTGGTGCTGCCACAAAGCTACTTGATGAGATGATGCTGAACTACTCTCAGTGGCACACCGAAAGATCTCCAACTGGTAAGAAGGTAAATTCTGTCGAGGAGATCTCCTCTCTAAATGAAAAGGTTGACCTTATCATGTCTATACTTACCAAGCAAGCTCCTATTGATCCTCAGGATGTTTCTTTAAATTCTTTGGTTGCTCAAGAACAAGTAGATGTGAACTTTATCTCTACAAACAACTTCAATAATAATGCTTATAGGGGCAACTTTGCTAGTAATCCTAGACCGTTTCCATCCACTTATGGGAACAACAACACCTACCCTAGCAACAAGAACCCCACCTCTGAACTAGAGAGTATTCTTAGAGACTTTATCACTACCCAAAAAGCCTTCAACAAGAATGTGGAAGAAAAACTAGCTACATTAGATAATCTTTGTTTGAAGGTAGACAACTTAGCCCTTGATGTTGAGATGTTAAAAATAAAACCTCTCCCCTTGAGGAGAGTAAGGTCACTCCTATTAATGCTATCCAGTTACAAATCAATGAAAATATTAGGATGATGGCTAAACTCAAAGAAAGGTGGTCTATAGAAAAAGAGGAAGAGGATAGAATTAAGAGCCTTCCTACCTACCACACAGTAGCCACTATCCAAGTAGTTGAGGATGTCCAAACAGTTAGCACCCGTCACACCCCTAGTCCCACTGGACCTATCAATGGTGATGCTACCACCTCAACCATAGATGAAGAAACCTCTATGAACATAGAGGCTTTCAAACAAGTGAACCTAAATGATATCACTACCTCCTTGATAGATAGTAGTGACCTAGACTTTGAAAACTGCACTTTACTTGAAGTTATTGGTTTCCTACACAAGATGTCTAGAGACCCCCACACTAGCACACTTAATCTTGCCTTCCCAGAGCATATCACCAATGCTCTAGTCAAAGTTAGGGAGGAGAAGCTTAGACTAGAAGCCTCCATACCTAGGAAGCTAGAAGATGGTTGGGATCCTATGATAAAAATCAAATTGAATAACTTCTCTTGTTATGCTCTCTGTGATGTTGGAGCCAGTACCTCAGTTATGCCCAAAAGAATGTATGATATGCTTGAATTGAAACCTTTTGATCCCTGTTCTTTTGGTGTTCGTCTTGTTGATTCTTCCGTAAAGAAACCTTTGGGGAAGATCAACGATGTTCTTATCATTGTTAATGACAAATATGTTCCCGTTGATTTCACTATTATGGACATTGAATGTGAACCTTCTTGTCCAATTATTTTGGCATGTCCTTTTCTTCGCATAGTTGGTGTTGTTATTAACATGAAAGAGGGGAATATCAAATTCAAATTCCCTCTCAAGAAAGGGATGGAACATTTCCCTAGGAAAAAGATTAAGTTACCATTTGAGTCCGTCACACAGGCTAGTTATTCTCTTGAAAAGACTTGATCTTCTGCTTTAAGCCTAGCTAATGGCTCTAAAGAAGCGCTTTCGGGAGGCAGCCCGCAACGAATTTAGGTTTTTATTTTTTCTTTGCTTCTGTTTTTAGTGGTCTTGATGATTGCTACTACTGTAGCAACATCATTGTATCTTTATTTTTCAAGCTTTGTGCCTTTTATAGCCTCATACGACAAGGGAAGTGAAAGTTGTGACATGTTGTTCAGAAAACAGATTCTGTCCTCGTGACTAGAAAAATCATGGAAAAATCCCAGTTCATCTTTTTGATATGAATTGTTTACACAACATACTCAATACAATTACGAAACTTGCGTATGTTCTGAGTTTTTTGATTTGAGTTGCAGAAGTACCCCTAAAAAATTCGTTTTTACCTGCTGGTCTGTTTTTCACAGATTCTGTCCTGTTTTGCCTTTTCTTCGTTTTGCAAACCTTAAGCTTGCTTTTCTTTGCAAAAACCTTTTGGCAATCTTGAGAACAGTAGATATTCAAGATTATCTTTATTTCCAGTAGAGAAACAATTATTTTAATATGGGTACTAACCTCGCTAATCAGATTACAATGAGTTATGTATGAAGGGAGTTTTCAAGTGCGCGATGGAAAATGATGAAAGAAGATCTTGGAGTGTCAAACGCTCAAGCTTGGGGATGCCCATGTTCAGCCCCTAGAAATATTCAAGGAGAATCAAGCGTCTAAGCTTGGGGATGCCCCCGTGCATCCCCTTCTTCATCAACAATTATCAGTTCATCTCTCGTTGCACTATATTTTTATCACTTCATGCGTTATGTGTTATACTTGGAGCGTCTCGCTCTTTACTTTTCTAGGTTTGTTTTTGGTTTGTTTGCTGTAGTAACAAGTTAGACCCCAGCTTACTCTTTTGTGTGCGAGAAATACACGCTCCGCTTGAACTAGAACTCCTCATAGGATTTGCATGCTTATTCTTTTAGCTGTGAGTTGTTCTTTTTTTTCTTAGTTGTTGCTCTGTTTAGTTGTAGTGCTTTAGTTTTTCTAGATCTTTTATTTTATTTTAGGTTGAAGTTTCTATAGGTTGCATGTTTTATCTTGTTAGAGAGTTTGCCTGTTGCACTGAGTTTTGTGTCTTGACTAGAAGTAGGTAGTTGAAGTTGCTATTCTTTTTGTAGTAGTAACTTGCAATAGTTTTGAGGTATTGACTAGAGTAATGTTTGAACTTTTGGTGTCAAGAGCTCGAGCCTGTTAGTGATAGATGTCGTATTTTGGGCAACCGTGTGTTTTTCAAAAACCAAAAACCCCTGTTGAGAACTCTAGCTACTAGATGGACCAATCACCTCTGGAGGGTTCGAATATTAGAGTACACTCACGTATCATGAGTCGAGGATGCGCAAGGATAACCAAACCCCCATACACTCCTCCTTGGGGTACCTGTCTCTTTGTGAACCTCCTGATTAGATTGAGAGTTACCAATAATAAGTGCATGAGTTCTTCGGACTAATGTGAGTATTCAAAATTTGACACTTCCACCCAACTATACTTTTTCTAGCCTCTTCGGTACCGTGCATTGCCCTTTCTCACCTTGAGAGTTGGTGCATACTTCGCCGCTGCATCCAAACCCTTGGCACGATATGCTCTGTCATCATAAGCCTCCTTATATCTTTCCTCAAAACAGCCACCATACCTACCTACAAGGCATTTCCATAGCCTTTCCGAGATACATTGCCATGCAACATCCACCTTCTCATGACTTGATCCTCATGTCATACATGCTACTTGCTTGATCGATGAGCTGCATGCTAGTTGGGCCTTGCCCTAATCATTGCTACATGACGCGCTAGTATATTTGCATATCCTGCTATCCTTGCAGAAGCATACATTTGCATCATGACAATTATATCTTCTTTATGTGAGTACCTTTGTAAAGTGTGAAAGATCTCCTATATTCTTGTAAAATATAGAGTGTTGCCCCTAAAGTGAGGAAAAGATCCCAAAGAGGACAAAATCAAAAGATCCCAAAGAGGACAAATTTGAGTTAAATAGAAAGAGCCATTGAGGCCACCAAAAAAAATACAAAAAAATAGAAAAAAGATAAAAAAAATAAAAAGAGAGAAGGGGGCACACTACTATTCCTTTTGAGAGATCCGCACTAGTACTTCATCCTCTATCCCTTGTACTCCATAGAGATCATCATCATGCATATAGCTATGTGGGGACCTTCACACTATAGAACTTGGCTTGTATATTCCAATGATGAGCCTACTCAAACGAGATCTAGGTCTTCTTGAGCAAGCAAGTTAGATGCACCCCCAATAGTTCCCTTGGAGAGCTTTTAGCTCACATGTGCATCCTTTGCATGGCAATCCCTACTCCTCACATCGTATCTATCATATGGCCTTCTCTCGCCTATGATTTTCCTCATTGATGTGAGCCTTTCACACCTTTTTGTCTTCTTCCTCCACCTTCTTTCTGTTTCGCCTTTTAGGTGTCAACTTTCTTGCTCACGCTCATCCATTGCATGAGTGCTCAAAATATCGAAAAGGAGTGGATCAATTTGACTTGTACCTGGCTACTGGTCTGGGGACGAGTCAAGATAAGAATCCAAAGGAGACCAAGTGTGAAACTTTAGTAAATAGTTGTTCTCAACAACCTTTTTCTCTCTGTTTTCCCAGTCCCCTGCTTGCACGCAAACACCATCTGGAGACATTCGAGTCACGGACAGCGAGAGCTCTTGCACCTTTTGTTCTTTTGTTGCTTGTGTCAATGCTAATATAGACTCTTGCTTGTTAAGACTTGAATTGAATTGCATGCTTTGATTGCTTTACTTAAAAGTCCTCATATGGTTGTGTGGCATGTCACCACAGAAATTATGCTTGTTATCATTTGCCTACTCGAGGACGAGCAGGAATTAAGCTCGGGGATGTTGATACGTCCCAAACGTATCTATAATTTATGCTTGCTCCATGCATGTTTTATGTGACTTTGCCATGTTTTGCTTGAACTTGCATACACTTTTGAGCATATTTGGACTAACCTATTAACCCAGTGCACCCAGCTGCCAGTTGTTGTTTTCTGCTGTTTTTGTATTTCAGGTTTCCGGCCATTAAAAGTGCTCCAAAAAATCCGGAAAAACAGATAAAAAATCAGCAACCCGGAAGCTTCCGGAAACACCAAAGGAGGGAAGGGGGGCCACCACAGGGACTCCAGAAGGGTCCCTGGCGCGGCCCCACCCTAGGCCGCGCCAGGGGGCCTCCAGGCTGCTCTGTGGCCCCTCTCGGTGCCCTCCTTCTCCTATATTTATCCCTCGGGGTGGAAACCCCTAATATCGATCTCTTTTCCGCGATCTCGCCTCTGTACCGCCGCCGCCGTTTCTAGATCGGGGCTGCCTGGAGAAGCTGCCCCGGCACCCTGCCGGGAGTAGGAACCCCCTCCGGGAGACCATCCATAGCCATGGACGCCTCCCGTATGTACCGTGAGTAGTTTCCCTTGGACAATGGTGCTTATTGGCTTCTCGCCATTCCTTGGTGAGCCCCAAGTGGAAGGCGTGATGCAGTACAACAACGAGTTTTCCCTCGGTGAAGATACCAAGGTTTGTCTCCAGTAGGACTCCAGAGATGATAAGTAGGTGTCAGCGGTGCAACTGATGCGGACCTGCACACAGACACAGATAACTTTGTTCCCAACGAAGTTCAGAGAGGTTGTCAATCTCTCCGGTCTTGTTGTTCACAAATGATAAAACGCAAGGGATAATGATAGCAACTTCAAGTAAATGCAGAAAAGTAAATATAGCTTGGAAACAGTAATGAGGATATGGACCGGGATACGTGATGTTCAATAGTGATGTCTCTCTCCCAAAAGACGATAAAACTGCTATGCGAGGTAAACAAATTACAGAAGGGCAATTGACAGGATTATGAACGCACCGCAATGCTAATTATGCTACAAAAGAAAGGAAGAGGTTCAAAAGCACGGGCAGTACGCCAAAATAAGTAGACCGAAATCCATCTACATCTACTACTAATCATCCACCTTGAGATATCTATCCAGAACATCTCGCTGGTATTAAGTTGCGAGCCCCACCCAAAGTGTAAACCCAAAGCAAGACAACTGCATTAGAAAGAACTTTGCGTAAAGTAAACAATCCTTGTGACCGCGGTCACAAGCACCGTTGTTTTCCCCCTTGTGCCAACAGCACATCCCCTAGACTCATGTTTCTGTCACTCAAGCATGTCATCGGGGAGGCATGAACCCACAATCTAGCACAATGCTCCCTCTTGGAGTCACTACCTACTACTTGGCAAAAGCAATAAACAGCAACAGAGAACATGCAAGAATTACTTAGGAACAAAAATACAAGAGATAAAAACCAAATATATTACTCTATCACAATCTGAACATAACCTCATAATCCATCAGATCCCTCCAAACTCAGCATAGCAACAGCAGAAATATTACAAAGGTGCCTCGATCATGTAGGGAAGCTCACGAGGTCTAAAAAATGAAGATCAAAGAGGGGAGGAGAACATCACATAGCTACTGATCACGGACCCATGGTCTAAGGAAAACTACTCACAAGACATCCGGGGAGCATCCATGGTGGAGAGGAGACTCCCGGAGGTCAATCCTCCCTCTGGCAGGGTACCGGGAAGAGGTCTTCTGGTGCTCCGGATCATGGAAGCGCGGCGGCGGCGGAACAGAGGCGAGTTCGCGGAATAGGGTTCTGCTTCTGGAGTTTTCCCGTGACGTAGATTAAATAGGCGAAGGGGGGCAGCCAGAGGTGGACCAGGGGCCCCAGGCGCCCCCTAGCGCGGCCAGGGGTGGGGCCGCGTCGGGTGGCCGCCTGGGCCCCCCTGCCCCCCCCTCTGGCCCCTCCCGGGCTCTTCTCGAAGCTTCCGTCACGCTGATTTTTTATCTGAATTTTCCTGAATTTTTCTGGCACTTTTTATATGGGGGAAAACTGAAATAGAAAAACAGCAGAAAACAGGAACTGGCACTGGGGTGCACTGAGTTAATAGGTTAGTCCAAATATGATCAAAAGTGTATGAAAGTGTATCTAGATCATAGCAATATCACACAAAACATGCATGGAGCAAGAAGAAATTATAGATACGTTTTGGACGTATCAACATCCCCAAGCTTAATTCCTGCTCGTCCTGGAGTAGGTAAATGATAACAAGCATAATTTCTGTGGTGACATGCTAGCAACCTTAAAAGAACTTTGAAAAGTAAACAATCAAGGTTAGAGATTCAATTCAAGTCATAACATGCAAGAGTCTATATTAGCATTGAAACAAGTAACAAAAGAACAAAAGGTGCAAGAGCTCTCGCTGTCCGTGACTCTAATGTCTCCAAATGGTGTTTGCGTGCAAGAAAGGGGATAGGGAATACGAGAGAAAAAATTATTTTTGTTGAGAACTCAATCTACTAAAGTTTCACACTTGGTTCTCTTTGGAATCTTACAATGGATGGTTCCGGTTTCTCTTCCTCGCAGGGAAGTCGAGGAGGGGGTCTCCGAGGCATATATAATTGTTATCTAATACAACCTACTATTATACAATGCTGCAGCAACTTCTGCTTCATTGTTATTACATTCATGCTATTGAACTGTTGGCTATTCTCTTCTTGTGCTTCAAGACTCGTCGGAAGATTCTAGTCTTCGTTAGGCCTAGCTTCTCATGCTTATTCTGATTTCTACCTTGCATACCACTATATACAGCCTCCCCTTTCCATTTGATACAAATGCATAAATGCATAGTAGCGGACGTAAGATTCGCGGGTATGCTAGATACTCACCTTTGCTTTATTTCCCCCCTTTTTGTTTTGCCTGATCGGTCGTTCCAGTCGACGTTGAAGCCTTGGAGTCCAGGAGCAGGAGTTCCCCGATGCAGACGACCGCAACGTGAAGATCCACGATGCCTTCTACGACGTCGAGTTCCCCTTTGACCAGGAGTAGTTTGGAGGTTCCTAGGCAGGAGGCCTCGCCTTTTCGATCGTTGTTTTTTTGTGCTAGCCTTATTAAGGCAACCTTGTATCTTGTGTTTGTACTCAGATACTATTGCTTCCGCTAACTTTGTGCTTTCGAGCTGTTGTATTCGAGCCCTCGTGGCCCCTGGCTTGTATTAAACAGCTTGTATTATTTTATTTGTAGAGTTGTGTTGTGATATCTCACCGTGAGTCCCTGATCTCGATCGTGTACCTTGCGTGTATGATTACGGTACACGACTTGATTTTGGGGGCGTCACAAGTTGGTATCAGAGCCGACTGCCTGTAGGACACCCCCTTCCATTTCCTTGGTCGAAGTCGAGTCTAGTCTTTGCAAAACTACTTTACTAACAGTGTCGTGTGGCTGATCGGCCCACGTCGCAAATTGGGTGGTATTAAGATCCTTTTCTCCGTACCTTTACTCTGGGATTCTACTCTCTTATCCTTTCGGGGAATTTTGCTAACTCTGACATTAGGATCTCGTGGTCGCATCTACCCGGAGATCCCTTCACCCAAGATGATCGCTTGCTTCACCTGAAGATTCCGAATATTACGCTCCGATAAATTCCCGAGAACCTACGTGTTCATTGCCTTTTCCATCCCCTGCCACCGATAAGTACGTATGGATAATTACATCCACCTCTCGATCTGGAAATCATAATTTCCTTGTACTTAAGCATCGAATTATTCTGATGCTTCTACACCCGATGCCTTTGCCTTCTTTCTCCTTCTGGTTGAGTGTCGATACTCACATCAGATCCTTTGCGACCTTTGGTGGATTATTATCTGAATAATCTTACATGGTTTCTTCCAGGTGTTAATTGGATTCATCGTGTGAAATACCATCTTTGCCCTTCGATGATTTGTGTTGTCATCGGCAACATCCGTTGACTCCATGCCAATACAAACTTGGTCATGTATATCTTGCTTTGCTTTCCCTTGGGAAAGATATACACCTGATACTTGTGTCTCATCACATTTTCCTTTCCATTGGTCTGTTTAACCTTTCTGGTGATATATCTTATCTAAGCAGTGATAATCCCCTGCTTATGTAAACACTTTGGTGTACTACTCTGTCGGTACAACCTGTTACTATCATGGATAACCCTTTTGGCTACCGCCGATGGACGAGAACTTTGCCAAGTGGTTCTCTTCTTCCCTCACCCTTGGTACCGACCTTGTTACCGACAAAGCTGACAAACTGTTCCTTGACAAACCTTGCATCGTGATCACATGGAATGCCACCACCCTTCTTATACAATGTGGGCCCATAACCCACAGTTCCACAGGATCGAAACCTGACTCTTGTTATCTACCTTGTGATATTCAGTCCTATACCAGACGCATTACTTATGCCTGATGCTCTGGACCCCTTGTCATCATCCGTCATCGGCATCGAATGCATGCCTATCCGCTTAAAACTTCTCATACCTTCTTTTGTTTCTCTCGATGTATTACCCTGAGTTTAAACTTGAAAGATACTTTGTACCCAATACCCTTGGACCACCCCGGTTGACTAACCTGGTACTGATCTGTCCCCCTTAAGTTTTATCTCCTAGCCTATTCGTAAGTACGATGAAGCCCCGAAAGAAGGATGACCACTCATCGAGATGCACGGATGAAGAGAAATGAAGACGTCAACGAGAAGGATTAACTACTTCGAGAAGGACAACAAGCACCAGAAGAATCGTTAGAAAACGAAACCGAAACCTTACCCCTTACACTACTTTTAATTCTTGGGACGAGAATTCTTTGTAGTGGTGGAGATTTGTAACACCCGGGTGTCACGCTACAGTAATCACAATTACTGTTGCTAATCATGCCTTGATCATCTTTGGATCAACACAAACTCAAAATACCTTTTTGGTGAATATTAAAAATATGTGACAAATAAAACTTTGTCCAAAAATTGTGCAACCACTTTTATGAAATCTCTAATAATCAGTAGATCATATTAAAGCTGTAGTGGGAGTTTATTAAAATGTTTTACTAATTTAATCAAATCAAAACATGTCAAATCAGTGGCATTTAATCCATTTTAAATATGACAAAAAATGCAAATGATTTTTATATGAATCCCAAACTATTTGTAGCGGTATATTAAAATTGCAAATGAAATCATGGAGCAAGTCTCTTATATTACAAAAACCTTTTGATATCCAAACAAAAATATAAACAGAAAATAATTACAAAAGAAAACATAAAACCATTACAAAAATGGAAATGCCCTATACTACGCCCATGGCAATCCCTCCCTGGGCCCAGCCCGCCCCTCTCTTCTCCCTCCTTCGTATTGTTCCCCTGGCCATTCTACATGGCATGTCGACGCCGAGGCCATGCCGGGCCCCCCCTTCCCCTCACCTGCCCCACGTTCTTGTGTGGATAAGGGGATTGAAGGAGGAGACAAGGAGGGGATGGGTGCTAGGGTTTTCTTGGCCGGGCACGGGGGAAGAGGAGAGAAGGCGAGCACGGGAGTCGGGGGGAGAGAGAGAGAAGGGGAGCCGAACGCGGAGCCTTATCCCGTTTTCCTGTGCTGCTACAGTAAATCATGCACTGTTTATAGCAGCCAATGAGCGAAGAGAACGCCGACCGGTGATCGCTCTCAAGGCGAGTAGAGTAGCGAGGTTTATAGTAGTAATGTTTGCAAAGTTTTTACAGCTTTATTTTTTTTTACGAGAATTCAAATGTGTGAATCCGTTTGATGAATTTTATGCATAGCGTTGAATGACTCAAAAAGAATTCAGATCACTACGAACATTTTTATGCAAAATGTTGAGAATACCCTAATTATTTTCATAGAAAGCTCAAACCGTCTTTGTGCAGCTGTTTGGTACCTTCTCCGGTCACACGCGTGTCACCGAGAAAAAAGGTAGAACTGAAACGTGGAGAGAAGAAGCTAGAACAGTGCATGCATGCGCGCCACCTCTCAAGCCGCCGACGGAGCGGCGATTAAGCGCCGCATAAAAAGGCCGGTAATCGAGAGAGCCAAGCAAGACAGAACAACTCGAGGCAAACACCCTGCCATCTGCAAGTGGTTAGAAGTTAGAGCTCGTAGGAACAGAAGCCATGGCGTCCGGGGCGGTGAGACCGAGGATGGCGTACATCGTCTACTACGTCGAGGACGTGCTCAAGTCGTGCGCCTTCTACTCCGCCGCCTTCGGCTACACCGTCCGCCGCGTCGACGACTCCCACAAGTAAGTAATCCATGCCATGCACCCAAGGCCTACCTAGCTGCTGCCTCCCGGGCTAACTTGACATGTCTGTGCATGAGCAGGTGGGCGGAGCTGGATACGGGGTCGACGACCATCGCGTTCACGCCGCGGCACCAGAGGGAGACGGAGGAGCTCACCGGCGAGGTGCAGCTGCCCAAGTCGCCCCGCGAGCGAGGCCCCGTGGAGATCTGCTTCGACTACGACGACGTCGACGCCGCGTACAAGCGGGCCGTGGAGAACGGGGCAGTCCCGGTGAGCTCGCCGGAGCAGAAGAACTGGGGGCAGAAGGTCGGCTACGTCAGGGATGTTGACGGCAACATCGTGCGCCTGGGGAGCCACGTCCGCGAGTAGTGGCGTACGTACAGTATATGTCAGTGTGTGGGCGACTTGCTCGATCGTGTCTAAATAAATCATGATGTCCGGCGACAGCAAGTTATCTAGTCTTTGAGCTTCGCAAAAGAAAAGTGATCTTGTATAGTCTTCGGATCTTGGCAGAGGAAAAAGTCACGTATCTTGTAGAGATATCGAAACCATCCTTCTTGAGGCGACGCGAACTCAATTCAGACTGCAAACGGCACCCGCGTCAAACAATCTTGCGCAAAAGTAAATAAAGGACCCCTATTTAGAGGCTCCGATCCATAATAAATGTCGCTACAAAATGACGATATTTATTATGAATCGAAGGAAGTAATTTTTTTTCTCTGAATGCAGTTAGACTGGTCCATAATAAATGTCGCTACAAAATGGCGATATTTATTATGAATCGAAGGGAGTCGAAGGGAGTAATTTTTTTTGCTCTGAATGCAGAGACTGGTCGTAATAGGTTATCATGTATATGATACTAGTGTATGAGAGCATATGTATAGGTTATCATGTATATGATACTAGTGTATGAGAGCATGGTTAATAGTATAGTCGGCTGTTGGCTATAAGGAGATGTCATGTCATCTATAGCCAACTAGTACAATGGTTAGCTATAAATATGTACTTCCTCCGATCCATAATAAGTGTCGCTCAGTACAAACTATCATGTATATGATACTAGTATATAAGAGCATGGTTAATAGTATAGTCGGCTGTTGGCTATAAGGAGATGTCATGTCATCTATAGTCAATCTTATAGCCAACTAGTACAATGGTTAGCTATAAATATGTACTTCCTCCGATCCATAATAAGTGTCGCTCCTCTAGTACAAAGTTTGTACTGAGCGACACTTATTATGGATCGGAGGAAGTACTATTTTATTGATATATGGCTCACATGTCTATCTCATAAAGTACCTAGGAGCACGTGCTGCAGCTAGCTACTAATCTGTGACCCGCTTCTCTCTCCTCTCTTCTCTCCTCCACCTCATCTTAAATATAATATTTTAATGCTTACAGCCTGCTCATTGTATTTTATTGTACTTGCTCTGATACTACCTTTCTAATGCATAGTATTATATAGTACTCCCTCCGTCCAAGTGCATTAGGCACCTAATGAGAAGCTCTGCGATTTAGGCGGAAGCAGATTGGACGAGCACCGTGATGCTTTTCCTCAAAAACGAAAGTTAATTAGGATTAAATTGCGCCAGCACAACTTTGATGTTTGGGCTAACGCATGCAAATGGAAAACACACACGTCCATGGTTCGCATGGCCCGGCAAGTCTTCTCTGCATGCAGTGGCTATTATGTTCTCTTGCATTGAAAACACATGCACGCGAACAGTTTTTCTGGTGGGTTAAACAAGAAAAGGGATCAAGAGGGTGGTGGATGCACGAGGAGGTTGAGTTAAACGAGACCAGTTAATTACATTGCCACTAAAACATTAAGATTTTTTGGATTCTCTTATGTGCCTAATGCACCTGGACGAAAGAAGTAGTATCATAAGTAGTATTATTTATTGACATGTAAGATACATATTAGTGCTATATTTAATATGATACGGTATCATAATATGTGACAAATAAAACTTTGTCCAAAAATTGTGCAACCACTTTTATGAAATCTCTAATAATCAGTAGATCATATTAAAGCTGTAATGGGAGTTTATTAAAATGTTTTACTAATTTAATCAAATCAGAACATGTCAAATCAGTGGCATTTAATCCATTTTAAATATGACAAAAATGCAAATGATTTTTATATGAATCCCAAAAAATTTGTAGCAGTATATTAAAATTGCAAATGAAATCATGGAGCAAGTCTCTTATATTACAAAAACCTTTTGATATCCAAACCAAAATATAAATATAAAATAATTACAAAAGAAAACATAAAACCATTACAAAAATGGAAATGCCCTATTCTACGCCCATGGCAATCCCTCCCTGGGCCCAGCCCGCCCCTCTCTTCTCCCTCCTTCGTATTGTTCCCCTGGCCATTGTCCATGGCATGTCGACGCCGAGGCCATGTGGGCCCCCCCTTCCCCTCACCTGCCCCACGCTCTTGTGTGGATAAGGGGATTGAAGGAGGAGACAAGGAGGGGATGGGGGCTAGGGTTTTCCTGGCCGGGCACGGGGGAAGAGGAGAGGAGGTGTCGTGGTAATACTAAAGGCATACCCCTAGGCAAGGGAAACCAGGGGTATCCTTAAGCCCTGGGTTTCCCTTATACTCCCAAACAAAATAAGACCAGTAAAAAACATGGAGCATCAACAATCTCCGAGTAACAAGTTACTCGGAGATCAGAAGCCACTTCCGAATACACGGCTACTCGGAAGTCCAGCAAGATCCGAGTAGATCGCCACTCGGAAGTGATCGGTGGGTCCTCTCCTACTTGGAAGACAGGAACGCAACGGACAGGAAGCATTCAATACCGCGAGCGTTTTTTCTTCTTTATTAGTAGTAATGGGAAGACCGTTTCTGTAATTAAGTACGCATTCAATCTTGTAATTAAGACCCATTTAAGCCGAGGCATTAAGAGGGCAGTGGCACACTCTATATAAGCCCCCCCTCCCCTCCGGTGTGGGCACGGGCAACATTCTCCACTTCTCAGTATTCTGAAGAAAGAACACCCTAGTAAGCCTGGGACAGGACTAAGGTTTTTATCTCTACGGAGAAGCCTATCCTGTATAATCCTCTTGCGTCAACCCTCTCTATGTACAGATTCATTTAGCTCCGTTCATACCCCTATATCTATTGTCAGGATTCTATCCACGACAGTTGGCGCCCACCTTGGGGCTGAGTTGATCAGCAATCGTAGAGATGGCGTTTTTCTCATCCTCTTCGTCGGTTCGCGGCCCCGCGCTCATCGTCGGAGAGGTTTTCCGCTTCGGATCGTTGGCTTTCATAGCTGATGATTCGGCCTGGTTGGCGGATTCTCCACTCCAGGCACAATTTATTCCTGCGAGAGGCAGCGTCCACTTCCGAGCTGACGAGTCGGGGGCCCTGCGCCTCTAGCTGTCGGCCCATCGTCAAGCACCCGCGTGGTTATTTGTCCGCCACAAGAAGAAGCGCTCGGGCCGCCCGCGCGCTCATCATCGTGGAAAATCGGTCAAGATTCAGCAGGTGGCAGTCATTGCCTCGGTAGAGTCAGCACAGAAGGCCCTGGATGAACTGATCGCAAGAGAAGGCTCCACAACATCTCTCTTGCCTCTGTTCGACTCTGTCGAAGAAGAAGTGATGATAGCTTCTCGCCCTTCATTGGTAGGCCCCAAGTGGACGGCGTGATGCGGTACAGCAGCGAGTTTTCCCTCAGTAAAGATACCAATGTTTCTCTCCAGTAGGACTCCAGAGATGATAAGTAGGTGTCAGCGGCGCACCTGACGCGGACCTGCACACAGACACAGATAACTTTGTTCCCAACGAAGTTCAGAGAGATTGTCAATCTCTCCGGTCTTGTTGTTGACAAATGATGAAACGCAAGGGGATAATGATAGCAACTTGAAAGTAAATGCAGAAAAGTAAATAGCTTGGAAACAATAATGAGGATATGGACCGGGATACGTGATGTTCGCTAGTGATGTCTCTCTCCCAAAAGACGATAAAAATGCTATGCGAGGTAAACAAATTACAGAAAGGCAATTGACAGGATTATGAACGCACCGCAATGCTAACCATGCTAAAAAAGAAAGGAAGAGGTTCAAAAGCACGGGCAGTACGCCAAAGGAAGTAGACCGAAATCCATCTGCATCTACTACTAATCATCCACCTTGAGATATCTATCCAGAACATCTCGATGGTATTAAGTTGCGAGCCCCACCCAAAGTGTAAACCCAAAGCAACAGAAAACAACATTAAAAAGAACTTTGCGTAAAGTAAACAATCCTTGTAACCGCGGTTACAAGCACCGTTGTTTCCCCCCTTGTGGCAACAGCACATCCCCTAGACTCATGTTTCTGTCACTCAAGCGTGTCATCAGGGAGGCATGAACCCACAATCTAGCACAACGCTCCCTCTTGGAGTCACTACCTAGTACTTGGCCAAAGCAATAAACAACAACGGAGAGCATGCAAGAATTACTTAGGAACAAAAATATAAGAGATAAAAACCAAATATATTACTCTATCACAATCTGAACATAATCTCATAATCCATCAGATCCGATCAAACTCAACATAGCAATAGCAGAAATATTACAAAGGTGCCTCGATCATGTAGGGCAACTCACGAGGTCTAAACAATGAAGATCAAAAAGGCGAGGAGAACATCACATAGCTACTGATCACGGACCCATGGTCCAAGGAAAACTACTCACGAGACATCCGGGGAGCATCCATGGTGGAGAGGAGACTCCCGAAGGTCAATCCTCCCTCCGGCGGGGTGCCGGGAAGAGGTCTTCTAGTGCTCCCGATCTTGGAAGGGCGGCGGCGGCGGAACAGAGGCGAGTTCGCGAAATAGGGTTCTCGTTCTGGAGTTTCCCGTGACGGGGGATAAATAGGCGAAAGGGGGCAGCCAGAGGTGGGCCAGGGGCCCTAGGCGCCCCCCTGGCGCGGCCAGGGTTGGGTCCGCGCCGAGTGGACGCCTGGCCCCCCTGGCTCCCCTCTGGCCCCTCCCGGGCTCTTCTCGAAGCATCCGTCACGCTGATTTTTTATCTGAATTTTCCCGAATTTTTCTGGCACTTTTTATATGGGGGAAAACTGAAATAGAAAAACAGCAGAAAACAGGAACTAGCACTGGAGTGCACTGAGTTAATAGGTTAGTCCAAATATGATAAAAAATGTATGAAAGTGTATCTAGATCATAGCAATATCACACAAAACATGCATGGAGCAAGCATAAATTATCGATACGTTTTGGACGTATCAACATCCCCAAGCTTAATTCCTGCTCGTCCTCGAGTAGGTAAATGATAACAAGCATAATTTCTGTGGTGACATGCTAAAACCATAAAATAACTTTGAAAAGTAAAGCAATCAAGGTTAGAGATTCAATTCAATTCATAACAGGAAAGAGTCTATATTAGAATTGAAACAAGTAACAAAAGAACATTAGGTGCAAGAGCTCTCGCTGTCTGTGACTCGAATGTCTCCAAATGGTGTTTGCGTGCAAGAAGGGGGATAGGGAATACGAGAAAAAGGTGTTTTTGTTGAGAACTCAATCTACTAAAGTTTCACACTTGGTCCTCTTTGGAATCTTATCTTGATTCGTCCCCAGACCACTAGCCAGGTTCAAGTCAATTTGATCCACTCCTTTTCGATATTTTGAGCCTCATGCAATGGATGAGCGTAAGCACGAAAGTTGACACTTAGGATGGCAAAGAGAGAAATAAGGTGGAGGAGGAAGGTTTTTATATGGGGGAAAACTGAAATAGAAAAACAGCAGAAAACAGGAACTGGCACTGGGGTGCACTGAGTTAATAGGTTAGTCCAAATATGATAAAAAATGTATGAAAGTGTATCTAGATCATAGCAATATCACACAAAACATGCATGGAGCAAACATAAATTATCGATACTTTTTGGACGTATCAAGAAGGCATGGCGGCACCTGACCCCGAGTAAGGCGCCGAGCAAGAAGGCAGCAGTGACGCTCCAGTCGCTGTCGCAGACGTGTGCATGGCCGAGACTCCACCCTCTCAGCCATCGCCAGCTCGGGACAATCACGGCCGAGATGAAGCTAACAACCCATCCAGGGCTGGCGCTCGGGAGCCGACCCGACGTGTTTCCGCTTTCCGAAGGTTGGAGCTCGGAGAAACAAGTCGACAACCCCGCCCCCTTACTCGGGAGGAGCGGGAAGAAGCAGAGGCGGCCGAGCGGCTGCTAAACACCCCCATCGACACAAGCACTCCAGAAGGGCGAGGCCTGGAGGCAGCCAGATTAACTAATTTGGCTGAGCGAGAGCGCCTGGTCGAGCTAGAAAATACTTTGGACCGTCAAGCTCGGGAGGTAGCTCGGCTCAGACAGAGCAGAACGAGTCGTCAACTGCGGGGCCTACGCCGAGAACCTTTCCGAGCTATGGGTACCCCAGTAGAAAATCTCATAGCGGCGACTCGGATTGCAAATTCTCTGCAGCCCAGTGGATCGGCGGCAGAAGAAATTCAGCACCTGGCGTTCTTGTTACAAACCGCAGTCGATCAAAACGCTGCTGTCAGTCAATCACAGCGGCGGATCCATTCCCAAGTACCCCCTGCGAGGACGTCACTGTCAGTACACACGCCCTATGGGGAAGCGCGGAGGAACAAGAACAATTCGCCTCGGCGCAGAGATGAACCCCGTGGAGATCATCACCAAGAGTAGTATCGGCATGAAGATCTCAGGAGGACAGAAGCTCGCGGGACGGGTCAGCCCGCACCGTGGAGAGAGGAGTTTCCTCGGCACCGGGACGACCGCTATTTTGATGTTGAAGACGACGCTCGAAGCCATCTGGTACAGAGCAGAGTCGACCGCGCCAGATCTCATCGTCAGGATCATGCTCGGCCCTCAATGGCCACAGGGCCGGTTTGCTTCAGTGAAAGGATTCGATCTACCCCTATTCCGCCCCACTTCAGGATAGCTCAAGGGGTGGATAAATACCGAGGTGAAGCTGATACGTCCAAAACGTATCGATAATTTATGCTTGCTCCATCCATGTTTTGTGTGATATTGCTATGATCTAGATACACTTTCATACATTTTTGATCATATTTGTACTAACCTACTAACTCAGTGCACCCCAGTGCCAGTTCCTGTTTTCTGCTGTTTTTCTATTTCACTTTTCCCCCATATAAAAAGTGCCAGAAAAATTCGGGAAAATTCAGATAAAGAATCAGCGTGACGGAAGCTTCGAGAAAATCCCGTGAGGGGCCAGAGGGGTCCCAAGGGGGCCCAGGCGGCCACCCGGCGCGGCCCCACCCCTGGCCGCGCCAGGGGGGCGCCTGGGGCCCCTGGCCCACCTCTGGCTGCCCCCCTTCGCCTATTTATCCCCCGTCACGGGAAAACTCCAGAACGAGAACCCTATTCCGTGAACTCGCCTCTGTTCCGCCGCCACCGCGCTTCCAAGATCGGGAGCACCAGAAGACCTCTTCCCGGCACCCTGCCAGAGGGAGGATTGAACTCCGGGAGTCTCCTCTCCACCATGGATGCTCCCCGGATGTCTCGTGAGTAGTTTTCCTTGGACCATGGGTCCGTGATCAGTAGCTATGTGATGTTCTCCTCACCTCTTTGATCTTCATTATTTAGACCTCGTGAGCTACCCTACATGAGCGAGGCACCTTGGTAATTTTTCTGCTATTGCTATGTTGAGTTTGATCGGATCTGATGGATTATGAGATTATGTTCAGATTGTGATAGAGTAATATATTTGGTTTTTATCTCTTATATTTTTGTTCCTAAGTAATTCTTGCATGCTCTCCGTTGCTGTTTATTGCTTTGGCCAAGTAGTAGGTAGTGACTCCAAGAGGGAGCGTTGTGCTAGATTGTGGGTTCATGCCTCCCTGATGACATGCTTGAGTGACAGAAACATGAGTCTAGGGGATGTGCTGTTTCCACAAGGGGGAAAACAAACGGTGCTTGTAACCGCGGTTACAAAGATTATTTACTTTACGCAAAGTTCTTTTTAATGCAGTTGTCTGTTGCTTTGGGTTTACACTTTGGGTGGGGCTCGCAAATTAATACCAGCGAGATGTTCTGGATAGATATCTCAAGGTGCATGATTAGTAGTAGATGCAGATGGATTTTGGTCTACTTACTTTGGCGTACTGCCCGTGCTTTTGAACCTCTTCCTTTCTTTTGTAGCATAGTTAGCATTGCGGTGCGTTCATAATCCTGTCAATTGCCTTTCTGTAATTTGTTTACCTCGCATAGCATTTTTATCGTCTTTTGGGAGAGAGACATCACTAGCGAACATCACGTATCCCGGTCCATATCTTCATTATTGTTTCCAAGCTATTTACTTTCTGCATTTACTTTCAAGTTGCTATCATTATCCCCTTGCGTTTTATCATGTGTGAACAACAAGACCGGGGAGATTGACAACCTCTCTGAACTTCGTTGGGAACAAAGTTATCTGTGTCTGTGTGCAGGTCCACGTCAGGTGCGCCGCTGACACCTACTTATCATCTCTTGAGTCCTACTAGAGACAAACCTTGGTATCTTTATTGAGGGAAAACTCGCTGCTGTACTGCATCATGCCTTCCACTTGGGGCCTACCAATGAAGGGCGAGAAGCTATCATCAAGAGTAATTTCTGGCGCCGTTGCCCAGGACTCCAAGTGTTAAGATAGGGGAGTTGCACCACTACCCGTTACCTTTGTTTTTTAGTCTTGTTAGTTTACCTTTCTGTTTTTATCTCAGTGTCCTTTATGAAAAACCACAAAAATAGTTGCTAGCTTTTGCCTTTGTCTTGCTTTGCCTATTTATGCTATCCTCACCATGGGTGATGAACCGCCCAAATATGGTAGGATGGACATGTTTCACTTGGATCGTCTTCGATCAATTTGTGCTCGCGCTAAAAACCCAACCGACTTGGTTGAGGGAAAATCATTGGATGAGCATGCTCATTATACGCGGCACCGCCTATCTCAGAAAGGGAAACACTTATGGGATCAAATACATGTTTCTTATTGCCATGCTAAACTTTTGTGCCACATTTATGATTTTACTTGCTGTTCTAATATATATCATAAACACCTTCCTTTCCAATGTGAGTTTAATGAAAATGAGATCTTATCTTCTTATGCTAAAGGTGTTTATGATTACTTTGATGTTGAAAAGATTGAAGAGTTTGTTGCTTTTAAAGGTGCCTATGAGATTGCTTCTATGATTGAAAAGTATCACGATACTATTTTCGAGTCTGAAAACTTTGCAGTTCTTGCTTATTGCTTCGAGAATTATACTTCCAATGCTTATATTGATGATTTTAAAAATAGAATGCTTGCTGCCCGAGAAGAGGCTAATGATTGCTATGATGAGGAGTCCTATGATTCCGAGGACTCACTTGATACATCCCTTTCTGATGATTTTGATACTTGCTTTGTGGATGGCTATGATGCCACTATGGATGATGCCTATGAAGATGAACTTGCTATAGTTCCTTATGTTAAGCATGAAATTATTGTTGCTGCACCCACACTTGATTTCCCTATTATCCTTTTGAAATCTCCAACTATTCCGGAGACTTTTGCTCTTATCAAAGCTCAATGTGATGGGTTGCATCTATCTTATCATCCTAAAAACCATGTTGAAAAAAATACACGTGTGCTTGTAGGTCATGAAAAACATGATTTATGTGATAGTTATATTCCTGATGTTGTTCATGATACTACTGAAAATAATTTTGAGAGAGGAAAGTTTGGTTGTAGAAACTTCCATGTTACAAAAACACCTCTCTTCATGTTGAAAGTTTTGAAGTTGTTCTTGTTCTACCTTCCTATGCATGTCACTTTGTGCTTCTTTGATTTATTTTCTTACAATATGCCTATGCATAGGAAGTGGGTTAGGCTTAAATGCATTTCATATTTGCTTCTTGATGCTCTCTTTTGCTTCAAAATTCTTATTCTTGTGAGAGCATCTTCTATAATCTTTAAGCCTAGCTAAAGGCATAAAAGAAAGAGCTTTCGGGAGGCAGCCCGCAACGAATTTAGGTTTGTCTTTTTGCTTTTGTTGTGTCTTGATGATTGTTACTTCTGTAGCAACATTATTGTATCTTTATTTTTCAACTTTGTGCCAAGTTATAGCCTCTTACGGCAAGGGAAGTAAAAGTTGTGACATGCTGTCCAGAAAACAGATTATGTCCTCGTGACCAGAAAAATTCCAGAAAAATCCCAGTTCATCTTTTTGAGCTGAAATTTTTACACAGTATGATCTATACAATTACGAAACTTCCGTATGTTCTGAGTTTTTGATTTGAGTTGCAGAAGTGCCCCTAAAAAATTCTTTACTATCTGTTGTTCTGTTTTTCACAGATTCTGCCACGTTTTGCCTCTCCTAAATTTTGCAAACCTTAAGCTTGCTTTTTCTTTGCAATAAACTTTTGGAACTCTTGAGAAACAGTAGCTCTTCAAGATTATCTTTCTATCCAGTGGAGAAAAAATTATTTATTAAGGGTACTAACCTCTCTAATCAGCTTATGATGAGTTATGTATGAACGGAGTTTTCAAGTGTGCGATGGAAGATGATGAAAGAAGATTCAGGAGTGTCAAGCGCTCAAGCTTGGGGATTCCCCCATGCATCCCCAATAAATATTCAAGGAGACTCAAGCGTCTAAGCTTGGGGATGCCCCCGTGCATCCCCTTCTCCATCAACAATCATCAGTTCGTCCTTTGTCTCACTATATTTTTCTCACTTCATGCGTTATGTGCTATGCTTGGAGCGTCTCGCTCTTAGGTTTTGTTTTTTTAGTTTTCTTTAGCGTTTCTTGCTGTTTATAACAAGTTAGATCCTTTCTTACTTTGTGTGGGAGAGAAACACGCTCCACTTTCAAAATTTTGAACACATCATAGGATTCTTCATGCCTATCCTTTTGCTGTTGTGTGTTCTTTATCTTTTCATAGCTACTGCCATGTCTAGTTTTAGTCTTAGTTTGTCTTTAGCAAGAGCTTTGGATTTTGTTTAGTTTGTTGCTGCAACTCTTTTTAGTTTTCATGTTTATCTTGTTAAAGAGAGTTGGTTGTTGCACTGAGTTGTGTCTTATCTTGAGAAGTAGGTGATTGAGGTTGCTATTTAGTTCTAGTAGTAGCTTGCAATAGTTTTGAGGTATTGTTGTGAGTAATGTTTGGACTTTTGGTGTCAAGAGCTCTTGACTATTAGTGATAGGTGTCGTATTTTGGGCAATCCATGTTTATTTTCAAAACCTACAAAACTAGTTGAGAACTCTAGCTACTAGATGGATCACTACTCTTCTGAGGGGTCGAATATTAGAGTACACTCACGTACAATGAGTCGAGGATGCGCAAGGATAACCAAACCCCCATACACTCCTCCTCGGGGTACTTGTCTCTTAATGAACCTCCTCATTAGATTGAGAGTTACCGACAATAAGTGCATGAGTTCTTCGGACTAATGTAAGTATTGAGAGTTGACACTTCCACCTTCCCATATTTTGCTAGCCTTTCCCGTGCCGTGCATTGCCTTCTTCTCACTCCGAGATTTGGTATCCACCTTCGTCGGTACATCCAAACCCTTGGCATGATACGCTCTGTCATCATAAGCCTCCCTTTATCCTTCCTCAAAATAGCCACCATACCTACCTATCAAGGCATTTCCATAGCCTTTCCGAGTTACATTGCCATGCAACTTCCACCTCTTCATGACTTGATCTTCATGTCATACATGTTCCTGCTACACTGGCAGCGACATACATTGCATACGTCATGATAGTTGCATCTTCTTTATGTTTTGAGTACCTTGTAAAGTGTGAAAGATCTCCTTTACCTTCTTGTAAAATAGAGTGTTTCCCTTAAGTGAGGAAAAGATCCCAAAGTGGACACATTAAAAGATCCCAAAGAGGACAAATGATAGTTAAATAGAAAGAGCCATTGAGGCCACAAAAAATACAAAAAATAGAAAAAAGAGAAAAAATAAATAAAAAGAGAGAAAGGGGCAACACTACTATCCTTTTGAGAGATCCACACTAGTACTCCCTTTATATCCTTGTACTCCATAGAGATGATCTTTTTGCATATAGTTTGGAGAGCTTCCTAGCTCGTATGTGCACCCGTTGTATGGCAATCCCTACTCCTCACATCATATCTATCATTTGGAATCTCTTGCCTATGATTGTCCTCATTGATGTGAGCCTTTCTCATCCTTTTTGTCTTCCTCCTCCACCATATTTCTCTCTTTTACATCCTAAGTGTCAACTCTCGTGCTTACGCTCATCCATTGCATGAGTGCTCAAAAATATCGAAAAGGACTGGATCAAATTGACTTGTACCTGGCTAGTGGTCTGGGGACGAGTGAAGATAAGATTCCAAAGAGGACCAAGTGTGAAACTTTAGTAGATTGAGTTCTCAACAAAAATACTTTTTTCTCGTATTCCCTATCCTCCTTTCTTGCACGCAAACACCATTTGGAGACATTCGAGTCATGGACAACAAGAGCTCTTGCACCATTTGTTCTTTTGTTACTTGTTTCAATGCTAATATAGACTCTTGCCTGTTATGACTTGAATTGAATCTCTGACCTTGATTGCTTTACTTTTCAAAGTTCTTTTATGGTTGCTAGCATGTCACCATAGAAATTATGCTTGTTATCATTTACCTACTCGAGGACGAGCATGAATTAAGCTTGGGGATGTTGATACGTCCAAAACGTATCGATAATTTCTGCTTGCTCCATGCATGTTTTGTGTGATATTGCTATGATCTAGATACACTTTCATACATTTTTGATCATATTTGGACTAACCTACTAACTCAGTGCACCCCAGTGCCAGTTCCTGTTTTCTTCTGTTTTTCTATTTCACTTTTCGCCCATATAAAAAGTGCCAGAAAAATTCGGGAAAATTCAGGTAAAAAATCAGTGTGACGGAAGCTTCGAGAAAAGCCCAGGAGGGGCCAGAGGGGGCCAGGGGGCTCAGGCGGCCACCCGGCGCGGCCCCACCCCTGGCCGCGCCAGGGGGGCGCCTGGGCCCCTGGCCCACCTCTGGCTGCCCCCCTTCGCCTATTTATCCCCCGTCACGGGAAAACTCCAGAACGAGAACCCTATTCCGCGAACTCGCCTCTTTTCTGGCACCCTGCCGGAGGGAGGATTGACCTCCGGGAGTCTCCTCTCCACCATGGATTCTCTCCGGATGTCTCGTGAGTAGTTTTCCTTGGACCATGGGTCCGTGATCAGTAGCTATGTGATGTTCTCCTCCCCTCTTTGATCTTCATTATTTAGACCTCGTGAGCTGCCCTACATGAGCGAGGCACCTTTGTAATATTTCTGCTATTGCTATGTTGAGTTTGATCGGATCTGATGGATTATGAGATTATGTTCAGATTGTGATAGAGTAATATATTTGGTTTTTATCTCTTCTATTTTTGTTCCTAAGTAATTCTTGCATGCTCTCCGTTGCTGTTTATTGCTTTGGCCAAGTAGTAGGTAGTGACTCCAAGAGGGAGCGTTGTGCTAGATTGTGGGTTCATGCCTCCCCGATGACATGCTTGAGTGACAGAAACATGAGTCTAGGGGATGTGTTGTTGCCACAAGGGGGAAAACAACGGTGCTTGTAACCGCGGTTACAAGGATTGTTTACTTTACGCAAAGTTCTTTTTAATGCAGTTGTCTGTTGCTTTGGGTTTACACTTTGGGTGGGGCTCGCAACTTAATACCAGCGAGATGTTCTGGACAGATATCTCAAGGTGGATGATTAGTAGTAGATGCAGATGGATTTCGGTCTACTTACTTTGGCGTACTGCCCGTGTTTTTGAACCTCTTCCTTTCTTTTGTAGCATAGTTAGCATTGCGTTGCATTCATAATCCTGTCAATTGCCTTTCTGTAATTTTTTTACCTCGCATAGAATTTTTATCGTCTTTTGGGAGAGAGACATCACTAGCGAACATCACGTAACCCGGTCCATATCCTCATTATTGTTTCCAAGCTATTTACTTTTCTGCATTTACTTTCAAGTTGCTATCATTATCCCCTTGCGTTTTATCATTTGTGAACAACAAGACCAGAGAGATTGACAACCTCTCTGAACTTCGTTGGGAACAAAGTTATCTGTGTCTGTGTGCAGGTCCGGGTCAGGTGCGCCGCTGATACCTACTTATCATCTCTGGAGTCCTACTGGAGACAAACCTTGGTATCTTTACTAAGGGAAAACTCGCTGCTGTACCGCATCACGCCTTCCACTTGGGGCATACCAACGAAGGGCGAGAAGCTATCATCATTATAGAATAGCCGTGCAAATCGGAGGGGGTGGTGACGAAATAGCCATGATGCACCTGCCGTTGATGTTAGAGGGCTCAGCTCGGGCATGTCTGAATCAGCTCCCCTCGAGTAGCATTTGGGTTTGAGACCTACAAGAGAACAGGAGGCCTCACCGAGCTGCAATTGTGTGTCCAGAGCAACACCGAGTCAACTCGGGACTACATCCAGAGATGGATCACACTCCATAACTCGGTTGAAGGCGTCTTTGAGTTCCAAGCCATTCACGCTTTCAAACAAGGGGTCAAGTACAGGGAGTTAAGTCTCAAACTGGCCAGATCACCTCACATCACCTCACTCGGGAAGCTGATGGAGATAGCGAACAAGTACGCTAATGGTGAGGAGGAGATCCGACAGAAGAACCAGCAACATAGAGGGGGCGGCAACTCGGCACCAAACCCGAAGAAGAAGACCGCAAACAGCAACAAGCGAAAAGCAGAATACGCCCCAACGGATGCAGAGCTGGTGGCTGCAGCGAACGCTTCGGGCCTTCACGGCAAGGGTCAGGCACGAAAGGAGTGGCAACCGCGGCAGAAAAAGATGTCGAATTGTGATCAAGTTCTAGATCAGCCTTTTCCTCTCCACACCACTCGCGATGCCGAGGGAAAACTGGTTATTCCAAAGCATACAGCTCGGCAATGCCGCCTGATCAAGAGAGCGGCGCAGAACGCAAGGGCAGGTCCTCAGCAAGAGAAGGTGACCGGGAAAAAGAAATCGCCCTTCCCAGAATTGGACAGTGAATGCTTCCCAAGAGAAGACGGAGTGCTGGTCATCTTTGCAGGACGAGAATCGACGAGGGTAGAAAAGATAAGGTTCAGAGAAGTCAACTCGGCAGCTCCGGCGGTTCCGAGTTACATGAAGTGGGCCGACGTCCCAATCACTTTTGATCAGTCGGATCACCCTCCTCACATCCCTCACCCGGGAAGGCACGCCCTGATCGTGGATCCTTTGGTGGAAACAGGGAATGGGAACTTCAGGATCAGAAATGTCTTGATGGATGGCGACAGTGGAATTAACATCCTATATGCAAGCACTCTGAAGAGCATGAACATTCCAATGTCCAAGCTTCGCAAAAGCTATCTGGAATTTCATGGGATAATCCCGGGGAAAAAGGCGTATTCACTCGGAATGATCTCCCTCAATGTGGTCTTCGGCACTCCGAGTAACTTCCGGAAAGAGAAGATCACCTTCGAAGTAGTGGACTTTCCGAGTGCATACCATGCCTTACTCGGAAGGCCGGCCTATTGATACGTCTCAAACGTATCTACTTTTACAAACACTTTTGCTATTGTTTTGCCCTCATTCTTGCATGATTTGAACAAAACTAACCCGGACTAACGCTGTTTTCCGCAGAGCTGCCTGTATGGTTTATTTGTGCGCAGGAAAATGGATTTATAGACGTCCCAGAAAATTCCCAGAAAAATACCAGAAAATCCACGCACCTGGCGGAGCCAAATGCCAGAAGTGGGACCAGAGGGGAGTCCTGGGGGCCCCAGGCGCCCCCCTGGCGCGGCCAGGGGTGGGGCCGCGCCATCTGGCCGCCTGGGCTGCTCCCCCCTCCTCTGGTGCCCTACCGATGCTCCTATTTATCCCCGTGACGAGAAAACCCCAGAACAGAAGTCGTTTTCCCAGTTTCCGTCGCGGAGCCTCCGCCACCCTCTGTTCTTCTTCGGGAGGGCTAATCTGGAGGCTGATTTGGCCTCCGGAGAGGGGAGATCGTCTCCATCGTCATCACCATCGCCACTCCATCCATCCTCCATGACTTCTCTTCACGTGTGTGAGTAATTCCCTGCTGTAGGCAAAGGGGATGGTAGGGATTGGATGAGTTTAATCATGTAATAGTTCGTCAGATTGTTGGGGGCATGGATCCTATCATCTAGATTGGTGTTTATCTTCTTTGCTACAACTTGTTGTTCTTCATGCTTGTCACTTTGGGCCCGAGTGCCATGTTTTCAGATATGAACCTTATGTGTTTTCATGAATATATTTGTGTTCTAGATCCTATCTATGAGCTGTATGCACCTATTATGGTCCGGAACCGGCGATCCCAAAGCTGACAGCTTGGGGCACCAAAGGGGATGGTCCATAATTTGAGGATTCCATGTATCCATTGAGTTTATTGCTTTGTTCCGGTGCTCTTTGACAGGAGCACCTTAATCTCCATAAGTTCCTTTTGGCCCCGTTCGTAGCGGGATGGTAGGACAAAAGATGTTGTGCAAGTTCTTATTGCAAGCACACACAACTACCTACGGGATACATGCCTGTTGTTTGATATTTGCCTAGATGATCTTTGCTTTTCTGTGTGCCTTGCCCCGTGTTAGAATCTATTATATGTTCACTCTCATCCATGCAGCGCCCAACCATCCATCTCCCTAGCCTACAGTGTTTTCAATCTGCTGGTCATTAGTTGTTACTTTTTGCTATCTACTTTTACTGTTGCTATCATCACTATCATATTACCATTACCATTTATCTATTGTTGCAAGAAAGTATATTTAAGGTGCGGTTGAATTGACAACTCAACTGTCAAAGCTTATAAATACTCTTTGGCTCCCCTTGTGTCGAATCAATAAATTGGGTTAACCTACCCGCGAAGACTACCTCGATCCCTTACGTTTGTGGGGCATCAAGCAGCGTTTCCTGGCGTCGTTGCCGGGGAGCATAGCAATATTTACAAGTCTACTTGAAGTATCCTTCCTGCCGCATATCATCCTCTATGGGTAAGAAATGAGACCCCAAGGTCCCGATCTTACCATCCCGTACAAGAAAAGGTACTGTTCTGAACACTAGTGCTACACTTGATTCACCTTCTGTTATGAGTAAGTTTACTTCACCACCACTACATGATGCTTCTATTGAGTCTGTTACTATATCCGATACTTTTGATGATGCTTCCACTACTCTTGATGATGCTACTTTTCTTGGTCACCATATTGAAACTCATACTGCTAAGGCTGCAGCAAAATCCAAGACCGAGACCCCTGCTACCTATATTCCTACCTGCAAAACCTTTGGTTACCCGTGCTTAGATGAACTCAAGGAGAGAATCCTTGACGATGATTATGTTACTCTTGATGATGATTTCTGCAGGGAACTCAGAGAGTGTGTCGACTCTGACCCAGGTGTTGTTAAAGAGTTGCTCAAAAGGCACGCCATGAAGAACAAAGTTACTCCTGATCCTCAATTTGCTACATCTCCTATATGCATCACTGATCCTGATTATGATTTCTCTGTTGATCTTTCACTTATATCTACAGTCGAGGCTGGCCCCTTTTATGGCAGAGAAAATGATGATGCTATAGCACATTTGACCAAACTCGCTGAGTTAAGCAACCTATTCACTACTGATGAGAAGATACGAAACTTCTATGTGGTCAAGCTTTTTCCTTTTTCTTTGAAGGAAGACACTAAATCATGGTACGATGCATTACCTTATGGTTCCGTTAAAAGTCCTCAGGACTTTGTCCAATTCTTTGTTGATAAATATTTGCCAGCTCATCTGCAACATGATGCTTTGCAAAGAATCTATAACTTTAAACAATTGCAGGATGAGCAACTCCCTAAAGCTTGGGGGAGGTTTTGTGATTTACTTAAGGTTATGCCGGGACGTGGAATCCCCAAGAATGAACTTCTTGATATATTATATGCTGGTTTAACCGATGAGTCTAGAACCTATCTGGATAGTTGTGCTAGTTGTGTTTTCAGGGAAAGAACACCGGACAATGCGGAGGAATTACTGTGAAAAATTGCCACGAACTATGAAGACTGGACCGTTCCTAAACCACTTCTACCACCTAAAAAGAGGGGCATGCTTGTTCTGAACCCCGAAGATATGCAAGAAGCAAAAAAGTCTATAAAGGAGAAAGGTATTAAAGCCGAAGACGTGAAGAACCTACCACCTATTGAGAAGTTGTGTGAGCCTACTACTCACCCTCCCTTGGTAGAGGTACACTCTCTTTTAGACTTTACTGAAAGTGACATCCCTAAAGGTAAGCCTCCTGACCAATGCTTAGATGAGCTTGACAATTTTATTGTTAAGCAAGACCATTTTAATAGGAAGTTACAAAGTCAGTTGCATGATAATTCTCTTGCTATCAAAAGTTTATGTGATGTTCTAGAGAGAACAGTTAACGATGTTAAATGTCTTGTTAAGCATTTTCATATGGTTCAAACTCAGCTTGAACAAATTTCTAATGTCCAAAAAGATTTGCTTGCTAATAATGCCAAACAGGACATACAAGCTTATGGAATTAAAACTAGGGGTGGAACACACACCCAGGACCCACTCTATCCTGAGGGGCATCCAAAGAGGATCGAACAAGATTCTCAAGTACAAGAAGAAGACGAGATTGTTAGATCTCCGAAGAAGAAGAAGAAGAAGAAACACAAGGAGGCTGACAATCCCGATGATCCTATTACAAGTGAAAAGCTAGTTGTTGTTCCTAACAGCATATCTACCTCCGATGTTGAAACAGAAGACGATGCCGAGCCTGAAGAAAAGGGCAAGGAGAAGGGTGATTCTCCCGAGGTAAGAGGAGAAGATGCACCCGATAAACGCAAAAGGTACTCTAAAGAAGACTTCATCGCAAGGAGACATGGGAAGGAAAGAGAACCATGGATACAGAAACCCATGCCCTTTCCAGGTAAGTCCCTCAAATCGAAAGAAGAAGAGCATTATAATAAATTTTGTGAATGGATGAAGCCTCTTTTTCTTCAAATTCCTTTGACTGATGCTATTAAGTTACCTCCTTATTCCAAATATATGAAAGATATTGTTACTAATAAAAGAAAAGTTCCTAATGAGGCAATATCTACTATGCTTGCTAAGTACTCTTTCAGTGGCAAGATTCCCAAGAAGCTCGGTGATCCAGGTATACCCACCATTCCTTGCTCCATAAAGAATAATTATGTTAGAACTGCTTTATGCGATCTTGGAGCAGGATTGAGTGTTATGCCTTTCTCTCTTTACAAAAGGCTTTGTTTAGAGAAACTAATCCCTACAGATATCTCCCTTCAGATGGCTGACAAATCAACAGCTGTCCCAATAGGTATTTGCGAGGATGTACCCGTTGAAGTTGCTAATTGTTTAATCCTTTTAGATTTTGTTGTGCTTGACATGCCCGAGGATGGGAACATGTCCATTATTCTTGGTAGACCTTTTCTTAACACCGCAGGTGCTATCATTGATTGCAATAAAGGAAAGGTCACTTTCAACGTTGATGATAAAGAACACATGGTATATTTTCCAAAGAAGATCGACAAGAGGCATGGCCTCAACTCTATAGAGAATATCGATACCGTGAAGATTGGAGAATGGGATTGTCCACTACATGTGCACCAAAAATACAAAACCATTATGGTGGGGACAATGTCCATCAAAGTAAAGGTGCAATGATCACTTCATAAGAGGGGAGACTTCTTGTTCTATATATCGCCGGTTTGTTGGTAAAACTTGATCAACCTTACTAGTGAGCTTGTTTTATATAGGTAAAAAGTTAAACTTGTTATGTTTTCATTTGATTTAGCTTTCATTCTTTTTGCTGTACCAAGTTTTTATGTTTTTGAAGCTTCACAATACTAATTACAGCTTTAAGTTTTCAGAAAGTTTGCAGCTTTTTGAACTCCGAGAAATTTTCAACAGTGAAGTTTTCAAAAAAATTCCAGAAAAATGAAAATAAAAATTTCCATAATAGGAGTGACCCAGAGGCACCTGGGGCTGACCAAGGGGGACACCAGTGGCCCAGGCGGCCAGCTGGCGCGGCGTGCCCCCTGGCCGCGCTCACAGGGCGCCTGGGGCCCACAGGCCCCACTTCCAGGTATGTCTTCTTCCTCCTCCTTCCTCTCTCTCCAAAAACACGAGTTCTGCATTTGGTTCTTGCGTTCTTGCTGTTCTTGGAGGCGATTTTCGATCTCTCTCTACAGCCCACCTTTCGAGCTGAAATTTTGAGAAAATACTCCCTGGTATGTAACTCCTTCACTGTAAGGCCCGATATGCGGTACTGTTCCAGATCTAGATGTTTCCATCCAGATCCGGGGACGAAGCACATATCGGTCCCACCGCGACATATGACATAGCCATATGCCCCGGATTTCGAACATGATATCACAACATTACAGATAAAAGGATACAACATCTCATACAATCGGTATACAACTGCCTCAAATACAATACAACAACGGAAGATACATGTCTGACTACAGACTACAAGAAAATGCCTAGTGGCAAAGAGAAAACATCGATCCCATAACCACACGGGTCCAGGCCCTCCACCGGGATCCGCCTAACTAGTCGTCGTCGAGTCTCCACGTGAAACGTCGATCACCATAACTGTTGTCGATCGAGAACCCTGAAAAGAGTTTTGGGGTAGTATCATGAGTACAGAGGTACCCAGCATCCAACTGTAGTGGTCATCTGACCCAGCAAGGACTTCATCACTCGTCATTCTAGGAAAACTAGTAGTTTACGGTAAGGAAGGGGTAAGTGGTGAGGTTGCTGCCGCACTAGCATTTATGAAGTGGCTAACGATCTAGAGAGTAAGATAAGAAGCCAAGCATTCGATGAGGAATCGCCTCCAACAAGTCTTGCTATCGACTACTAACGCAAGCATAACACCTATCCTATCCTTGTCCTCCTCTTCGCATCCCGACGAAGAAGAAGCAGTCAAGGCACACACACACGTAGATCAAGTTATATTAAGATTATCTCAGCTTTTGTTGTCTATGAACAAGGAGTAGGTCTCAAGTCGTCCATAACCGTGGACACGGCTTCTCGAAAATATTTAACCCTGCAGGGGTGTACCAACTGCCCATTACGAGGCTCCGCACGCACACCCATCTCTCTCAATAGCTAGCCATCACAGGCAACCATTTTATGATTTAGTTCCAAGAGATCCGAAACGACAATTCCCTCTAGCTAACAACGAACAAATCCGGGTGGCCCCCGGTGAGTCGACACCCAACTCAAAAGCCGGTCGCGCTCTCGAATCGGCCTCTACCGTCTGGATGAGGTCGGGTTAGTTGTCCAAACAGATGTGGACAACCCCCTAGCTCCCTGGGGTGGACCAACAAGAGAAACCATGTCTCCGCTCGCCCGGGTTGTTTGAAAACTACTGGCGTATGACTAGCACACACACGGTTTCAAAAGGTAAAATCAGCTTGGGCCACCACTAGAAATGCTTGAAGCTAGATAGGTAAGAAAAGGGGACCCCATAAAATCCAACACGCGGTTAGGCACGCTCAGTCTTAAAACCAATACCCGGAACTCGGGTCCTAGGTGACTCGAATGGAACAAAGCGTCGGGGCGGGATAGCCTAGACCTTCCATCCTTCGTCGAATATAGTCAACATTATAATAATCATATCATCAACAACAATATAATAATGTGATATTCCAAACCCAGGAGTAACAGGGGGTAACATCGTAGCATCCTAAGCATGCATACTAAGCAGGGGCTGAGCAACGAGCAAAAGTAACATAGCAGTACAAGGTTTGCTGGGAAGGGACATGGCTGTATCGTTTTGAAAGAGGCTGTAAACATGTGGTAGGATCAAACATCGAACCTATCCTAGACTAGCATGCAAACCGCTGGTTGAAATAGAATGGATCATAAGTAATGTATAGTCCTTGCCTGTTGATAAGTCGGGTTCCGAAGGTGTAGTTGATCGCAAGCTCGCATCGTCTCCGAGAGGTACCCGCGGAAGCACACAAGAAGGAAACACTGGAAAGCAATCAACGGTGCACCACTATTACTACAGAGCAATACAAGATCAAAGAGGCAACACAAGGCACGGCAACGCGATACGGATCTATCGTCGAGAACGGTTACTAACAATTTAAGTGGGGTATCGGTCACACACGACGAATACCGCACGTTTACGGTGGTTCAAGTTGCTTGGCTACAGGTGATCAACCAACGGTTATTAACATGGCAACTCAAGCAAGCATGGCATATCACTCAAACATGGCAAGAGGTGAAGCATAATTAAACTAACTAAGCTAGTCAATTTAAGTGGGGTGAAATCCTATACATGACAAACTATTGCGGACCCCACGATAAAATGTAATTTGTTACTGTTCTGCCCTAAACCATATTTTAGGTTGGTTAACAACAGCAAAAAATAGCATGAACAAAAAGTACACGAAAAACTAATCAAGTTACATATAAAGAACACCCCAAACGGAGTTACGGTTAAAAAGATACAAGCAAAACAAGTTACGGGCACAATCTGCCAACATCACGAAGCACACTTTAGAGCAATGCAAAAACAGGTTATTGAATGCAAACATGCTCACAATTGATGTGAAATAAAGTAGACATGACAGGTAAGGCAATGCAAAAATAATCATGCAAAAAGGCATCATAGATCAAAAGAGATTAAGCAAACAACATGGCATCGTGACGTTACAGACTTAGAGAAAAATAGAGGTGGCTGTCAAAAAAAGCGGGATAGCAACTTTGGAGCTCAATAACTATATGACCAGCAAGCATATCATGACAATGAAATACATATAATGAAAGTAGACATGATGCTTAACAATATGCAATTGGAATCACTCAATTCCGATAAACGGTCGCGACACACTCGTCGACCGAAGTTGCAATAAAATAACAGTTTCAGCAACATCAGCACATTAACATCAGGATCATCACTTTGGAGCAAGATTTAATATAGCTAAAGCACCCAAACATGAAAAGTTAAAGCATGTAAATGAAGTACACATGATGCTTAACACATAGGAAAAAGAATCAATGCAATAGGCCTCATGGATGAGTCACAATCATCATGCAAAGTTGCAACAAAATATAAACAACAGCACTTAACAGGAAAAATTAGCAATTAACGGCCTGATGCCCACTTCAACGCAGAATTAAACTATCTAGACGGCCTCTAACGGAAAAACTTTCTACATACCAAGCTACGGAAAACTGAGCAACTTTCATTTTCGGGGCACGTTCATCGGAGCTACGGATTACTCGCGAATAACGACGCAAAATTGAATCAGCAGCACAAATATAAAGGACTTAGAAAAATCACAGGGGCTATCCAGAGAAACAAAAAACAAAACAAAAAAAGGAAAAAGCCTCACCCATGGGATCTAGAGGCCCATCCGACTGGGGTGCTGTTGGGCCAGCTCTCGCTGGGCTGCGGCTGGGGCAGTGGGCCGCGCGGGGCAAGGACGGCCCAGGCGGCTGTGGAGGCGGCCAGATCGGGATCACTCCCGATCCCGTTCGATCGGACGCGACGGCGGCCGTCGCCGGAATCGGGCGAGGTCCGGGTGCAGGCGGGACTAGCGGAGGGGCGCGGCGCCACGAGGAGGTGGCCGCGGTGAGGTCCCCTGCCGTGGGCTTCCAAGGCGGGGGCAGGTTGAGCTCGGGGCCGGGCCGAGGTGCTTCCATGGCGCGGCGGCGGCTCTCTCCCGTGCTGCCGGCGACCTGCGGGGCGAGGGAAGGCGAGGGATGAGGAGGAGAGGGAAAGAAGGAGAGGAGGCGCGGGAAGAGGAGACCTGCGGGCGGCCGGCGGTCTCGGGCCCGGTGGAGGCTAGCCATGCGCGGATGCGGGAGGAGAGAGGAGAGGAGTGGCTGGGCGCGATCTGGAGCGTCCATCTCGCGGATCGACGGCCGAGAGCGACCAGGAACTAGGGTTGACGAAAAATGGGGTAAAAATGGGGGTGTGGCTGCAAATTTGGATTAGGGGAAACCCTAATTGGGGGTGGGAGTGTGGTGGTCTTTATATAGCCCCGGTGGCTGGCAGTTTGCAGAAACATCTCCGATTTTTCTCTCTCGCGCGCGGTGCTCACGTTTCTGGCCACCGGGGGTCCGCAGTACCTCCGATTCGGGTAAAACTTTGAACTGCGCGATCAGCGCGTCGAGACGGAGGCGTTCACCTCGCGCTGGAACCGTTCCGAAAACACTTTCCGGCGCGCTATAAAATATCCCGTTTAATTATTAAACGGGGTTTTCGTTCCGTTGGTTGCGGCTGGTCTCGTGCGGTTTTCGCGACGGTGATCGGGTGAAACCCGGTGTTGCAAAGGTCGAGTGTCAGGGTGGCAAGGGCCGGTCTCCGTCCGGTACGAGATAAGAGGTGGGGAAATAATCGCCGACCGATAAATCGGGGATGCAAACACCGCAAACAAATCAGACAATCAAACAATTCACACCGAAATTAAAAAATTTAATTTTTGTGAAAACTGGGTTGTTACAATACAACACCACCAACAAGGGATCTCGTCCCGAGATCTAGGACGATCCGGGGGAGAGGGGAGAGAGAAAAAGAGAGTCGACAATCTTCAACACCACCAACAAGGGACTCTACTCCATGTCGACGTCGAACTTCGGTCGAGATAAATTTCCGCAGAGAGACGGCATCGTCGAAAATACGAAACCGTCGGTGTCAAGAGGAGAACGACAACGATAACCGGATCAAAGGATAGTGTTTTTGACGCAAGTCGTGAAAACACCGGTCAAAAGGATGGAGATCAAAGGACGACCAAGATGATTACCAGAATCGGAGAAAGCTAAAGGTACTACAAGAATTCCCAACCTGAGCTCGGAATCGAGACAATACGATGCAAGCAAGGCATTGGTGTAACGGTTCCGATACTCCACACTCATCGAGATCCTAGAGTTTGAAAGGGGATAAGTCAAGAGTTAAAACTCTTACGACACTTGTCCTGACCAGAGGAAGGGTAAGGAGTAATAAGATCCTACTCTCCGATAGCTAACTTAGTAACTATAAAATAGTTTTTGTCTAGACTCGACTTCGGCCAGAGAAGGAATCCTACGGTCGGTAAGGCTCTGATACCAAGTTGTAAGGCCCGATATGCGGTACTGTTCCAGATCTAGGTGTTTCCACCCAGACCCGGGGACGAAGCACATATCGGTCCCACCGCGACATATGACAAAGCCATATGCCCCGGATTTCCAACATGATATCACAACATTACAGATACAAGGATACAACATCTCATACAATCGGCCTACAACTGCCTTAATACAATACAACAGCGGAAGATATATGTCTGAGTACGGACTACAATCAAATGCCTAGTGGCAAAGAGAAAAACATCGATCCCCCATAACCACACCGGTCCAGGCCCTCCGCCGGGATCCGCCTAACTAGTCGTCGTCGAGTCTCCACGTGAAACGTCGGTCACCATACCTGTTGTCGATCAAGAACCCTGAAAAGAGTTTGGGGGTAGTATCATGAGTACAGAGGTACTCAGCATCCAACTGTAGTGGTCATCTGACCCAGCAAGGACTTCATCACTCATCATTCTAGGACAACTAGTAGTTTACGGTAAGGAAGGGGTAAGTGGTAGGTTGCTGCCGCACTAGCATTTATGAAGTCGCTACGATCTAGAGAGTAAGGTAAGAAGCCAAGCATTCGATGAGGAATCGCCTCCAACAAGTCTGCTGTCAACTACTTACGCAATCATAACACCTATCCTATCCTTGTCCTCCTCTTCGCATCCCGACGAAGAAGAAGCAGTCAAGGCACACACACACGTTGATCAAGTTATATTAAGATTATCTCAGTTGTCGTTGTCTATGAACAAGGAGTAGGTCTCAAGTCGTCCATAACCGTGGACACGGCTTCTCGAAAAGATTTAACCCTGCAGGGGTGTACCAACTGCCCATTACAAGGCTCTGCACGCACGCCCATCTCTCTCAGTTGCTACCCATGACATGCAACCATTTTATGATTTAGTCCCAAGAGATCCGGAACGACAGGTCCCTCTAACTAACAACGAACAAATCCGGGTGGCCCCCGGTGAGTCGACATCCAACTCAAAAGCCGGCCGCGCTCTCGAATCGGCCTCTACCGCCTGGATGAGGTCGGGTTAGTTGCACAAATAGATGTGGACAACCCCCTAGCTCCCTGGGGTGGACCAACAAGAGAAACCACGTCTCCGCTGGCCCAAGTTGTTTTAAAACTGCTGGGAGCTCACCAGTCACACACACGTTTTCAAATGGTAAATCAGCTTGGGCCACAACTAGAAATTTTTGAAGCTAGATAGGTAAGAAAAGGGGACCCCATAAAATCCCACACGCGGTTAGGCACGCTCAGTCTTAAAACCAATACCCGGAACTCGGGTCCAAGGTCACTCGAATGGAACAAAGCGTCGAGGTGGGATAGCCTAGACCTTCCATCCTTCGTCGAATATAGTCAACATTATAATAATCAATATCATCAACAACAATATAAAAATGTGATATCCCAAACCCAGGAGTAACAGGGTAACATCGTAGCATCCTAAGCATGCATACTAAGCAGGGGCTGAGCAACGAGCAATAGTAACTTGGCAGTACAAGGTTTGCTGGGAGGGGACATGGCTGTATCGGTTTGAAAGAGGTTGTAAACATGTGGTAGGATCAAACATCGAACCTAACCTATACTAGCATGCAAACCGCTGGTTGAAATAGAATGGATCATAAGTAATGTATAGTCCTTGCCTGTTGATAAGTCGGGTTCCGAAGGTGTAGTTGATCGCAAGCTCGCATCATCTCCGAGAGGTACCCGCGGAAGCACGCAAGAGGATAAACACTGGAAAGCAGTCAAGGAGCAAGCATCTATTACTACGAAGCAAACACGAGCAAGCATCAACAAGAAGGCAACACGAGACATCGCACCTACAGTCGAGAGCAGTTACTAACAGGTTAAGTGGAGTATTCGTCACGCACGACGATACCGCACGTTTACGGTGGTTCAAGTTGTTTAGCTACAGGTGATCAACCAACGGTTATTAACATGGCAACTCAAGCAAGCATGTCATAGAACACAAACATGTCAAGAGGTGAAGCACAAAGTGAACTATCTATGCTAGTCAATTTAAGTGGGGCAAACTCCTAAACATGGCATAACACTAAGTGCCGCACGATGATTAAAACATTTGGTACTGTTCTTCCCTAAACCATATTTTAGGTTGATTAACAGCAGCAAACAATAGCATAAACACAAAGTACACGAAAAACTAATCAAGTTACATACAAAGAACACCCCAAACGGAGTTACGGTTAAAAAGATACAAGCAAAACAAGTTACGGGCACAATCTGCCAACATCACGAAGCACACTTTAGAGCAATGCATAAACAGGTTAATCAATGCAAACATGCTCACAAAAGATATGAACTAAAGTAGACATGACAGGGAAGGCATGTCAATTAGAATCATGCAAATAGGCATCATAGATCAAAAGATATTAAGCAACCAACATGGCATCACAAGGTAACAGACTTAGTGAAAAACAGAGGTGGCTATCAAAAACAGCAGCATAGCAACTTTGGAGCTCAACAACTATATGACCAGAAAGCATATCATGGCAATGCAATACATGTAATGGAAGTAGACATGATGCTTAACAATATGCAATTGGAATCACTCAATTCCGATAAACGGTCGCGACACACTCGTCGGCCGAAGTTGCAATAAAATAACAGTTTTCAGCACAGCAGCACATTAACATCAGGATCACCACTTTGGAGCAAGATTTAATACAGCTAAAGCACCCAAATATGACAAGTTAAAACATGGAAATGAAGTACACATGATGCTTAACACAAAGGAAAAAGAATCAATGCAATAGGCCTCATGGATGTGTCACAATCATCAATCGAAGTTGCAATAAAATAATAACAACAACACATAACAGCAATTTGTAGCAGTTAACGGCCTGATGCCCACTTCAACGCAGAAATAAACTATCTAGACGGCCTCAACCGGAAAAACTTTCTACATACGAACGCTAGAGCACGCAAAACTGAGCAACTTTCGTTTTGGAGGCACGTTCATCGGAGCTACGGATTACTCGCAAATAACGATGCAAAATTGAATCAGCAGCACAAATATAAAGGACTTAGAAAAATCACAGGGGCTAGCCAGAGAAAAAAAACAACAAAACAAAAAAAAGGAAAAAGCCTCAACCATGGGCTCTAGAGGGCCATCCGGCCGGGGTGCTGTTGGGCCAGCTCTCGCTGGGCTGCGGCTGGGGCAGTGGGCCGCGCGGGGCAAGGCCGGCCCAGGCGGTTGTGGGGGCGGCCAGATCAGGATCACTCCCGATCCCGTTCGATCGGACGCGACGGCGGCCGTCGCCGGACTCCGGCGAGGTCCGGGTGCAGGCGGGACTAGCGGAGGGGCGCGGTGCCACGAGGAGGTGGCCGCGGTGAGGTCCCCTGCCGTGGGCTTCCAAGGCGGCGGCAGGTTGAGCTCGGGGCCGGGCCGAGGTGCTCCCATGGCGCGGCGGCGGATCACTCCCGTGCTGCCAGCGACCTGCGGGGTGAGGGAAGGCGAGGGATGAGGAGGAGGGGGAAAGGAGGAGAGGAGGCGCGGGCAGAGGAGACCTGCGGGCGGGCGGCGGCCTCGGGCCCGGCGGCGGCTAGCCATGCGCGGCTGCGGGAGGAGAGAGGAGAGGAGTGGCTGGGCGCGATCCGGAGCGTCCATCTCGCGGATCGACGGCCGAGAGCGACCAGGAACTAGGGTTGACGAAAAATGAGGTAAAACTGGGGGTGTGGCTGCAAATTTGGCTTAGGGGAAACCCTAATTGGGGGTGGGAGTGTGGTGGTCTTTATATAGCCCCGGTGGCTGGCAGTATGCAAAAACATCTCCGGGTTTTTTTCTCGAGCGCGCGGTGCTCACGTTTCTGGCCACCGGGGGTCCGCAGTACCTCCGATTCGGGTAAAACTTCGAACTGCGCGATCAACGCGTCGAGCCGGAGGCGTTCACCTCGCGCTGGAACCGTTACGAAAACACTTTCCGGCGCGCTATAAAATATCCCGTTTAATTATTAAACGGGGTTTTCGTTCCGTTGGTTGCGGCTAGTCTCGTGCGGTTTTCGCGACGGTGATCGGGCGAAACCCGGTGTCGCAAAGGTCGAGTGTCAGGGTGGCAAGGGACGGTCTCCGTCCGGTACGAGATAAGAGGGGGGGAAATAATCGCCGACCGATAAATCGGGGATGCAAACACCGCAAACAAATCAGACAATCAAACAATTCACACCGAAAATACAAAATTTAATTTTTTTGAAAACTGGGTTGTTACACCCCATGGAGGGTGTTGTGCCCGATGAGGAGGAGCATGGTGAGTTCCCACCTTTCCAGGGAGAAACCGTCTCCCAGTTTGGTGAAGGGTCTTCCTCTGCTTGGAGCGCGGATCCTTCTTCGTGGGAGGATCCGAGGACTTCGGTGTACGCACCGGAAGCCTCATACGACCCTTGGACTCACCCGTACTACCCTGGAGCAGGAGGCTCCTGGGGGCATTAGCTACTACCAACTTAGGCCAAAAGCCTAAGCTTGGGGGAGTACGTGTCCTTCTCACTTTTCCATTTTATTATCCATCTTGTTCGCTTTGATCTTTTCGAAGCTTTTGCCCGTTTTTCTTTCTTTCTTTCTTTGCAAAAACAAAAAAAAGATTTTCTCTTTTCGTTTGCTTTCTTTTAACCTTTGAAAAACCCAAAAATATTTCCCTTCTCTCTTTAGTTTGCTTTGTTTTCAGAATCCAGCTCGAGTCCGTGATGGCATTTGATTATATTTCCTACGTTCGATCGTGCAAGTGACCAGGCAGTAATGACGAAGATCGACGAAAGGGAAGCAACAAGGAAAACCGGTATGAACCCTTCTTGTTTCTACTTTTGAACATATGCCTGTACTTATGATCTAGAGACCAGCTTGTAGCGACTTAGTGCTATGTTTACAATGCTTTCCTAGTGTTCATGCTTTCCTTGTGGCTAGTCTCAAATAGCTAGAGTACATAATGTGTTGTTGAAATGATTTACATGCATTGCATTGTTCATGGTTTGGCATACTGAAGTGGTATTTCCCTTCGGAGAATTTTTGGATTGACTTGGCACATGTTCACACATGCTTATGACTAAAAAGTCTATTTTTGCCTTGATGATCTTTTTGTTTCAGAATAGTTATATCACTTTCATGCCCGATTCAATGTTGCTTTGTCGCTCTGCATGATTATGACAGTTATTGCTCTCTAGTTGGTTGCTTCCAAGTCTTTTGCTAGCCTTCGCTCGCACTAAGCGGAATTCTGCTTGTGCTTCCAAACTCCTTTTCAAACCCAGTTGTTCCATTTGAGTCCACCATACCTACCTTTATGTGGTATTTACCGGCCACCCCCAACTTAGACTTTCTTGTGCCATCTCGAAATTTATTCAAAAGATTCCCTTTTTGTAATCGTACAAGCTCATGGTACGGTGAGGGGAAATCAGTATCTTTCATGCCAAAAATATTTTGACGGAAATTTTAACTAGTAAAAACAGAAAAAGAAAAAAAAATATGAGAGTTACACCTCCCCCATACTCGATGATGGAGTGAAATGGACCAAATGCTGCTTATGATAGGTGGAACGATTCCCTCCTTCCATCCTTGAGGCAAAATAAAAGGTTCCATAGACTATCGAAGGATTTATGGATAAGGGATTATGTGTAAGCAAAAGGCATTATATATGGTTGGCATGGTAGATATTGAGAGACCTTTACCGTTCACCGTTGACTGGAAAGTTGCACTTCTCAAAAATGTTTTACCTATGTTTTCAAAACCAAGAGCTCTGGCACATGTTTAGTCTTTGCTTCCTTTCACGGGTTTTCAACCTTGCCATCAAAATCCACGGTTCGAGAGTCTCCCCTTCTTTCTTCAAAGCACCAACTATTGAGAGCATAATTGTCATTCTTAGTGTAACATGCATTGTCCCAAAGTATTACATTGTCTTCTGCATGCTTGTGTTATTGCTAGTCTGAAATGGTGAGTTCTAGTCACCTTTAAAACTCAGGAGGAGTTTCTGCATTTATGTTTTGCTTCACTCAGGGAGGCTAGCGAAATGCCACTCAAGTATGTTGAAGCTATGTGCATTGTGATCCTGTTTTGATTTTCAGTAGCCTATTATTTACTTTTAGTTGTTTGTGACTGATCACATGAAAGAGAATTGCTTCGTGCATTGTCTTTATAGCATTGTTTCAATACCTGCTAAACTCTTTTCGTAGTACATGCTTATATACATCTAATGAAGCAAAAGAGTTTGTCAAAGTTTTCTTTGTCGCGTCCAGTTCGTTGAACTGAATTGCTTAAGGACAAGCAATATGCTAAGCTTGGGGGAGTTGATACGTCTCAAACGTATCTACTTTTCCAAACACTTTTGCTATTGTTTTGCCCTCATTCTTGCATGATTTGAACGAAACTAACCCGGACTAACGCTGTTTTCAGCAGAGCTGCCTGTATGGTTTATTTGTGCGCAGGAAAATGGATTTTTAGACGTCCCAGAAAATTCCCAGAAAAATACCAGAAAATCCACGCACCCGGAGGAGCCAAATGCCAGAAGTGGGACCAGAGGGGAGTCCTGGGGGCCCCAGGCGCCCCCCTGGCGCGGCCAGGGGTGGGGCCGCGCCCTCTGGCCGCCTGGGCTTCTCCCCCTCCTCTGGTGCCCTACCGATGCTCCTATTTATCCCCGTGACGAGAAAACCCCAGAACAGAAGTCGTTTTCCCAGTTTCCGTCGTGGAGCCGCCGCCACCCTCTGTTCTTCTTCGGGAGGGCTAATCTGGAGGCTGATTTGGCCTCCGGAGAGGGGAGATCGTCGCCATCGTCATCACCATCGCCACTCCATCCATCCTCCATGACTTCTCTTCACATGTGTGAGTAATTCCCTGCTGTAGGCAAAGGGGATGGTCGGGATTGGATGAGTTTAATCATGTAATAGTTCATCAGATTGTTGGGGGCATGTTTCCTATCATCTAGATTGGTGTTTATCTTCTTTGATACAACTTGTTGTTCTTAATGCTTGTCACTTTGGGCCCGAGTGCCATGTTTTCATATCTGAACCTTATGTGTTTTCATGAATATATTTGTGTTCTAGATCCTATCTATGAGTTGTATGCACCTATGATGGTCCGGAACCGGCGATCCCAAAGGTGACAGCTTGGGACACCAAAGGGGATGGTCCATAATTTGAGGATTCCATGTATCCATTGAGTTTATTGCTTTGTTCCGGTGCTCTTTGACAGGATCACCTTAATCTCCATAAGTTCCTTTTGGCCCCGTTCATAGCGGGATGGTAGGACAAAAGATGTTGTGCAAGTTCTTATTGCAAGCACGCACAACTACCTATGGGATACATGCCTGTTGTTTGATATTTGCCTAGATGATCTTTTCTTTTCTATGTGCCTTGCCCCGTGTTAGAATCTATTATATGTTCACTCTCATCCATGCAGCGCCCAACCATCCATCTCCCTAGCCTACAGTGTTTTCAATCCTGCTGGTCATTAGTTGTTACTTTTTGCTATCTACTTTTACTGTTGCTATCATCACTATCATATTACCATTACCATTTATCTATTGTTGCAAGCAAGTATATTTCAGGTGCGGTTGAATTGACAACTCAACTGTCAAAGCATATAAATACTCTTTGGCTCCCCTTGTGTCGAATCAATAAATTGGGTTAACCTACCCGCGAAGACTACCTCGATCCCTTACGTTTGTGGGGCATCACTTATGCGAAATTCATGGCCATCCCCCGTTATATCTATCTGAAACTAAAGATGTATGGCCCGCACGGCGTGATCACTGTCTCGGGAGACTACAAGCAAGCTGAAGAATTGCTGCAGAGAGGGTCCCTGATAGCTGACCAACAAATGGCTGAGGTCGAGCTGGACGAGTACAAAAAACTTGCTGACCCGTCCGAGCTATTGCAGCCAAAGAAGACATCTTCATTTGAGTCAGCTGGAGATACCAAGAGAGTACAGATACATCCCACAGATAAAGAGAAATACACCAACATTGCCGCCGATCTGGATCCCCAATAGGAACTCGAGCTCGTCAACTTCCTCCGTGAGAATTGGGACATCTTTGCATGGAAGCCTGCCAATATGCCTGGAGTTCCAAGGGAGTTGGCCGAGCACAAGTTACACGTGGATCCAAAAGCAAGACCGGTGAAAGAGTCCCTCCGACGGTTCTCCTCCGAGAAAAGGAAGGCCATCGGACAGGAGATAGCTAGGCTATTAGCAGCCGGATTCATTAGGGAAATCTTCCACTCCGAGTGGTTAGCAAATCCTGTAATGGTTCCGAAGAAAGATAAATCTTGGAGAAGTTGTGTTTATTTCCGTCATATCAATAAAGTTTGTCCAAAAGACCATTTCCCTCTTCCTCGCATTGACCAGATTGTGGACTCCACATCAGGTTGCGAGAGATTATGTTTCCTCGATGCATATTCGGGTTACCATCAAATCCGACTATACGAATGAGACGAGCTTAAAACAGCATTCATAACCCCATTCAGATGTTTTTGTTATATCACGATGCCATTCGGACTAAGAAACGCAGGCGCCACGTACCAGCGCATGATGCAGAATTGCCTGATCTGGCAGATCGGCAGAAATGTGGAGGTCTATGTGGATGACATCGTGATCAAGTCGGCTAAAGGAAGTAGTTTACTAGGCGACTTAGCTGAAACTTTTCAGAGCCTCCGAGCTTACAGCATCAGGCTCAATCCTGAAAAATGCGCTTTTGGTGTGCCAGCGAGGAAGTTACTCGGATTCATGGTCTCCGAGAGAGGGATAGAAGCCAACCCAGAAAAATACGCGGCAATTCAAAACATGAAGCCTCCCAAGTAGCTCTGAGACATCCAAAAATTGACAGGTTGTCTTGCAGCACTCAGTCGGTTCATCTCCAGATTGGGAGAGAAAGCCTTACCTCTCTACCAACTGATGAAAAAATCGCCGAATTTCGTCTGGACGGAGGAAGCTCAAATGGCGTTCGAAGAACTCAAAAATAAATTGTCAACTCGGCCAGTCCTGGCAGCACCCCAAGAAAAAGAGCCACTCTTTTTATAAATTGCAGCCACAAGCCGAGTTGTCAGCGTAGCCATAGTGGTGGAAAGGGAAGAAGAAGTAAAGTCACATAAGGTACAAAGACCGGTGTACTACATCTCCAAAGTCCTCACACCATCCAAGCAGAGATATCCACACTACCAGAAGCTAGCAATGGGAATTTACTTGGCATCACAGAAGCTCGCACATTACTTCCAGGATCATTCCAACACAGTAGTTTCTGAAGCTCCCCTCGCAGAAATTATGAATAACAGATACTCAACAGGAAGAATAGCAAAATGGAGTCTGGACCTACTACCCTTTGACCTCAGTTACCAAGCTAAAAAATCAATCAAGTCACAGGCACTGGTGGACTTCCTGGCCGAGTGGATTCAGGTCCAACATCCCCCACAGCCAACGCCAGAGCATTGGACAATGTTCTTTGATGGATCCAAGATGCTACAGGGCGCAGGGGCAGGGGTAGTACTGGTCTCACCAAGAAAGGACGAGATGAGATTGTTCGGAATGTGCCCTAGAGGCAAATAAAATATGTTTTATCGAGCATATTCTATTAGTTCATAATACGTTTGATACTATGCTATAACTTTATTAAGCGGAAACATTAATACAGGTGTGGTATACAAACAACCAGGTCCCTAGTCAACCCTAGTATACTAGTCCATTGGGCGATTGATGATCAAGGTTTCCTGATCATGAGACAATGGCGTCTGTTGACAATGGAGTCGTATCATTGGATAATGATATGATGGACATACACCCACCAGAAGTGTTGCGATGTGATCAAGTCACATAGTTCGACATTGCGATAACTATAACGTAGTGACCAGATCCTTAGACCGTAATGATCATACGTAATTACTGTCTATTAGGATGCCTTGATTGGCTACCCACCGCCTGACTGAAATATGCTGGCCATAAAGGAGTACTTAAGGTATTCTGAATAGATATGTTAATGAGTGTGCAAATAGATCAAAGCGGGATTTGTCCATCCGTGTGACGGATAGGTACACTGGGCCCACTCGGTGATGTTACATCATTAAGTTTGCAAACGTGTGACTAGGTCACGGAGTTGTAATATCACGGGAACGAGTAAACTTGTTTGTTGAGAACGAGGACGAACTAGGTATATTGGATACCGATGATCAAACCTCGGACAAGCAAAGTACCATAGGACAAAGGGAACAGGCACACGGTTAACGGATCCCACAGCGATTGAAGTTCATTCGATGGAAGCGCAGGGGCTATCAAGGATTGTAACCAGGTCCAATTGATTAGTCATTGATCAATGAGAATTGTCTCAATCATGTCTGCTGTTTCCCGGACCATAGGGTGTTACACTTAAGGGTACTCGACGCAGTAAGGATTGATTCGGGATCACCAGAGAAATTGGAGAGAACACCAGAATTGTTCCGATGAAGGCCGGAAGTTGTTCCGGGCATTTTGAAAGGTTCAAAATATATTTAATAATGTTTAATTAATGTTTTATTAATTAATTATCTGAATTAAATATTAAAATATAATTAAATATAATTAAAAAGTAATTAAAAGGCATATGGGCCTCATAGGGCCCATTAGGGGGACAGGGAGTCCTCCCCCATGGGCCATGGCGCCATGAGGGGGCCCATCCCCCTTAATAGGTGCGCCACCCCCTCCCTTTGGATTAGTCCCACCCCGGAAGTGGAGGGGGGTGGCACCCCTCCTTGGCCTATATAAGGAGGGGTAGAGGTGCCCTTTTATTTATCATAATTTTGAGATAAGTTCTCATCTCTCTCTCCCTCCTTTCTCCTTCCTCGAGTGGACTCCCCTTGTTTGGAGTCTACACTTGGTTGGGGATTTCTCCACTATACGCACACCGTCGTGCTGCTGGAATCGGGATTCGAATCCATCTTCTTTCCGCTGCTCTAATGGTTCGGAGCCCGGAGGGACGTCGGGTATACTATATGTGTATAATCCCGCGAGGCACTACACTTGTGGTGCTACTTCATCGTCGTGGTCGTATCGCGAGGTCTTCATCAGCAACGTTCCGACGGGGACATAATCCAGTCATCGGCCTACAAGGATCGGGTGGCTGCAGGAGTCATCGTGGATCTGCGCGGCATCGGGGATTGCCGGTACGACTACATCGACCACGTTCATTACATACTGGTATGTGATCTATTTTTGTCTGTTACTTGCATCAGCATAGCATAGGTCTTGGGTATGGGTCTCATAGGTTATTAAAAGTTTGTGTTTTCTGCCCCGAACCCCAACAGTGGTATCAGAGCAAGGCTATGCGTAGATGTATTGTGCGGATAGAACACATCTAGTATGTGGGCATCAATTCTCCAATTGTTACCCTCTCACGTGTACTCATTTAGCGTTGCAGCGATGTTTGATGAAGCGGCCCCCGACCGACCTTACGCATTTACGCGAGACTAGTTCCACGCTTGACATATGGCTTGTACCATATAAAGTGGTTGGGGGTGTCTGTCTCTCTGCATTAGCGTTGCGAAGATGTTTGCAACGGAGGGCCCCGGCAGGGGTGTAATAGAGACAATTGCGGGATTGGTGTTGTGGTTTGTTTTCGCAGGATAGAAAGCGGTTCTTTTCTCGAAACCCCTAGCAGCCACGTAAAACTTGCAAAAGATAAAGTAGAAAGGCATTTTCAACTTTAATTTGCATGTCGGGGGGAATCATAGCATGTATGATTTATACTGTTGCATCCTGTTTTACTAATATGTTAGATATACGACGGTAGCATAATAGGATGATCCCTCACTAATCCAACAAAGTGTCCTTCCTTAGTGAAGCACCATCTGGAAAGTTCTTCATTATGGAGGCATCACGTGTCACACGGGTGTCAAACATTTTTACGTTCACAAGAGATGGGTGGAGCAAGCCTAGCATGTCCAGAAACATGGCCTTGCATACGCGGCATATACTCACTAAGGTTATTGTGGCGAGCCTGGCATGTGCAGACATGGCCTCGGGACACAAGAGACCGAAAGGTCGAGCATGAGTCACATGGATGATGTGATTGGCATGATGACCTACCTTGAACAACATACTGATGGTCGTGTCACACGGGGGAGGTATGTTCTTCAAGGATCGTGTAATCACTTAGAATAAACTATGAGGGATGTTTGTCTGAGTGGGAGTTCCAGAATTGTTTTTGAAACATGAACTCCATATTATGAACTTAATCTTCATGTCTTAGCAAATATCATTGTAGATAACGTCATACCAATGTTTAGAACTATGGCTCTTTTAGTATGATAGAACTTAAGGTAAATGGGTCTTACTTCATTGATGTGTACCAACACCATTAGAGACATACTCATTAGTAATGACTTGCTAAACATAATACGAAGAACTGCTAGGAGATACACCTGACAACTCCGTAATCAAGGAAGATGATGATGAGTATCGCACTCACCGTCACTTATGAATGACTGTCCAATACACCATAATTCATTCTATGGAATCTAAATTGTGAATGCATGTTAACCAACACGTATGACGTGCTAGGTGAACTTGAAAGCACTTGGTCACAAATCAGAGTAATGTAATATGAGTATATGGACGGGGTTTCTTTCAACTATGGTGGAAGGAACAACCTGCTGAGAAAGTCACTTGGAAAATGTATAAGATACATGGAACACCTTGTGTATAACTTGGACTACTGAATGACTGGTTACTTTGCGATAACTGGGGAGTTGCATCTGCTTCTTCCCAGTTACAAAGACCATGTCTGGACTACGTCATGAAGGAGAATCGTTCACCTGTCATGAGGTCATGGTTAAAGTTAAGAACTTTAAGAGTAGAACCAATGCAGGAATGGTCATTGACGGAGAAGGTATATTTGATATACGAGTTATAAATGTCTTTCCCACGAAACACTAATTGCGGTTGATTAAGTATTCGATGCTTGAACTTACTGCTTGAGAGTGGCTTGGAAGGGATGAGGTGACAATGTGTGCTGACAGCAATCAAGATAGTTGATGGTCGACAACACTCTCCCTCTACATCTATCAATTGATTAATATATGAATAAATTTTATGATCGTTTGAATGAGGACTTTATTAGTGTGTCTTGCATCTCGCGAAGACAATTATTCATATTAGTGAGAAACAAGTCAGTTGTTCTCATTTTATGAATGATATCTCTTATGGTCACATTACGATTATGAATGAGTTATTCTTATATTGATGATAGTTGTTTGATCATTTATAAGAAATATTGTAATGCCAAGAAATATCCAGGCTTAATAATGACACTACAGTTTAAGTCATGAATGGTATGATGATGTCTTAAGATACTTCATCTCTTGACACATACAAACCATGCCTTTTAGGTGAGATGACTAAAACACTGCATTCTCGTAAATAGAATGTGTACTGATTGTTGAATATCATACATTGTGATGTATCGTATGTCAGCATGTGGTGAATTTCATTATTTCGTGAACTTCGTATGTGGACTTAGATGAATATTTGTATTCACTAATGAAACATGAGTCTGAAATAATTTGATATGATCAAAAGGGATTTCAGAGTAAAGATGGATATTAAATTAACAAGAAAGAAAAGTCTCTACGATTTGATCAAAGTGACAAATGTTTTTGAGTTAGTCTTGGGCATAAAGACTTGTGTGAAAGTTGTTCCACAAATTGCAATGTCTTGAGACACTTCAATATGATTGACGTGCCTGAACATTGTGATCATATTCTATCGAAAAGTGTATGGTCTAAGTTATCTCTTACCAAGTTACGTTATTATTGTTTAGAGTTATTAATTTAATATGCAAACACTCACTTCAGCATAGGGAACCATCTGAGTTCGTGGAAACCAACACTATATATGTCATGGTGTGTTGTGGTTTCTAGGAAGCTTGATTTATGTAAGATAAATTATCTTTGTAGTGTATCCTTAGACAACTATGGATGCATCTTCCACAACTAGAACCAAAAGGAGCAAAACTTGTATTGCTATGTTTGGTGTTTGTCAAGAATTGTTCTTGATAAATGTGGTAATGGAAGAAAAGTGAAAGTTCAACCAAGGTAATTGACCTTGCCTCCAAATGTCAGAGTAGTGCAACGGAATATGTTCTGGAAGCAAAGCTCTACAATAAGAGGAGAAACTAATGATAATGATCATGATCTTCTGATGGGAGCTTTTACTGAGAAAGGTAGGATTCAAGAATATATATATTTTCCCCTGGTGCAAAATGATATTCATGATTCGCTTGTCATGTTAATGGAACAAGACATTCCTACGAACTACAAAGAAGAGATGGTGGACCTAAGTACGAGATATGACTACGAGTCATGGAATCCTATGTTGAGTTACATTTAAGATTGCTTGAATCTTATCAAGTAAGGAGGTTACTTGATATTCACAATAACTTCAGAGTTATGAGGAATAAATGTGAACATCAAAGGGACGTCAAGATTGGTTTGTCACAAAGATTGTTTCTGACAAATTCAATGGGTTGACTACAATGTGTAGCAATGCTTGAGTCAAAAGGGATATTCACTACGATTGATCCAGGATTGTTATCAATACCGTGACTTCCTCAAATCCTGTATTTGAAGAAGTGTTGTAATTGGTACAATAAGAAGGTTTTGGAAAAACATATGGATACTAGTGTCTCGAAAACTGACTTCTCATTTTGATGGATGATCAAAGGATTTTGGACTTAACCAAAATATCGAGGAAACATGCATTTGCATGAAACTGAGTGGGAGCTGAATAGTTTCCTGAAACTTAATATGTAGATGACATATTTTGAGTGGGAGCTATGGGAGTATTATCCTAGACTTATATGTAAATGACATATTTGAGTAGGAGCCATGTGGTTAGTATCCTGAACTTAATATGTGTCGACATATCTAAGTGGGAGCCATGTGGATGTTATCCTTGTCTTATACGTGGCCGACATATTTGAGTGGGAGCAATATGAGTGTTATCCTATAACTTAATATGTGCATGACATATTTGAGTGGGAGCATGATAACATGACGTAATGTGACCCAAGTTCTTAGTAGTAAGAACATGTTGTGATATGATTTATGAGTAAATCATTGAACAAAGAGTTCAGTTTATCCTTCAGTGTCTGAAGAGACCTGAGGATACATCTCAAATGTGTAAAGGGTAGTGGACTTGACCATAAATGTTATGCTAGTTCAAGTTTTGACACTAACCTAGAAAATTGAGATATCATACTAATGAATGCCTAAGTTGAAAGAAACATGGTTAGACATCAAAGTTGCATACAATGCACTAAGGATTGAATCTACATTGATGTGGCTGCTTTAGAAGTAGCAGGAGTTATATTATGGCTTAAGAAGTTCGACTTCTGATTGAGTGAGTTTCAAGTGTGCATGACTATGGGAAAGTCCGCGTGACCCACCGGATGTCATTGCTATAACACAGCAAACGAAGTCTCACTTCACCGCCAAATATATATATACCTCATCATTATAGTGGATAATGAAGGAATGTCAAATTAGGTGACATTATGATTTGCAAAAGGACATACGGTTCTGAATGGTACCCAGACCGTTGATACAACCTCTTCCACGGGGAAGCATGATCAATAAGGAGTTATGATCCAAAGAAAATGCAACTAGATTATTTGTACTCTAGTGCAAGTGGGAGACTGTTGGGAATGTGCCCTAGAGGCAAATAAAATATGTTTTATCGAGCATATTCCATTAGTTCATAATACGTTTGATACTATGCTATAACTGTATTAAGCGGAAACATTAATACAGGTGTGGTATACAAACAACCAGGTCCCTAGTCAACCCTAGTATACTAGTCTATTGGGCGATTGATGATCAAGGTTTCCTGATCATGAGACAATGCGTATGTTGACAATAGATTTGTATCATTCGATAATGATATGATGGACATACACCCACCAGAAGTGTTGCGATGTGATCAAGTCACATAGTTCGACATTGCGATAACTATAACGTAGTGACCAGATCCTTAGACCGTAATGATCATACGTAATTACTGTCTATTAGGATGCCTTGATTTGCTACCCACCGCCTGACTGAAATATGCTGGCCATAAAGGAGTACTTCAGGTATTCCGAATAGATATGTTAATGAGTATGCAAATAGATCAAAGCGGGATTTGTCCATCCGTGTGACGGATAGGTACTCTGGGCCCACTCGGTGATGTTACATCATAAATTTTACAAACGTGTGACTAGGTCACGGAGTTGTAATATCACGGGAACGAGTAAACTTGTTTGTTGAGAACGAGGACGAACTAGGTATATTGGATACCGATGATCAAACCTCGGACAAGCAAAGTACCATAGGACAAAGGGAACAGGCACACGGTTAACGGATCCCACAGCGATTGAAGTTCATTCGATGGAAGCGCAGGGGCTATCAAGGATTGTAACCAGGTCCAATTGATTAGTCATTGATCAATGAGAATTGTCTCAATCATGTCTGCTGTTTCCCAGACCGTAGGGTGTTACACTTAAGGGTACTCGACGCAGTAAGGATTGATTCGGGATCACCGAAGAAATTGGAGAGAACACCGGAATTGTTCCGATGAAGGCCGGAAGTTGTTCCGGGCAATTTGAAAGGTTCAAAATATATTTAATAATGTTTAATTAATGTTTTATTATTTAATTATCTGAATTATATATTAAAATATAATTAAAAAGTAATTAAAAGGCATATGGGCCTCATAGGGCCCATTAGGGGGAGAGGGAGTCCTCCCCCATGGGCCATGGCGCCATGAGGGGGCCCATCCCCCTTAATAAGTGCGCCACCCCCTCCCTTGGTATTAGTCCCACCCCGAAAGTGGAGGGGGGGTGGCACCCCTCCTTGGCCTATATAAGGAGGGGTAGAGGTGCCCTTTTATTTATCATGCTTTTGAGATAAGTTCTCATCTCTCTCTCCCTCCTTTCTCCTTCCTCGAGTGGACTCCCCTTGTTTGGAGTCTACACTTGGTTGGGGATTTCTCCACTATACGCACGCCGTCGTGCTGCTGGAATCGGGATCCGAATCCATCTTCTTTCCGCTGCTCTACTGGTTCGGAGCCCGGAGGGACGTCGAGTATACTGTATGTGTATAATCCCGCGAGGCACTACACTTGTGGTGCTACTTCATCTTCGTGGTCGTATCGCGAGGTCTTCATCAGCAACGTTCCGACGGGGACATAATCCCGTCATCGGTCAACAAGGATCGGGTGGCTGAAGGAGTCATCGTGGATCTGCGCGACATCGGGGATTGCCGGTACGACTACACCGACCACGTTCATTACATACTGGTATGTGATCTATTTTTGTCTGTTACTTGCATCAGCATAGCATAGGTGTTGGGTATGGGTCTCGTAGGTTATGAAAATTTTGTGTTTTCTGCCCCGAACCCCAACAGAGATACGTTCTCCAAATCCATTTCCCAGCAACAAATAACGAAGCCGAGTATGAGGCCCTCTTGTACGGCATGCGAATGGCCATTTCACTCGGAGTTAGGAGACTTATGATATTCGGAGATTCAGACCTAGTAATCAACCAAGTAATGAAAGAGTGGGACATCAGAAGTCCAGCCATGACAACCTACTGCGTAGCAGTGAGAAAATTGGAGAAAAAATTTGATGGGCTGGAGCTCCATCACATTCCAAGGGCTAAGAATCAGGCAGCAGATGACCTAGCCAAATTGGGTTCTACTCGGGGTCAGATCCCGCCAGGGATTTATTTCGAGCACTTGCACTCCCCAACAGTCAAGGAGGACCCTTTCCTAGAAGCCGATCCAGATATGCTGCCTGACAAGAAAATCCCAACAAAGAGGATATACCCGCAGTAGTGGATATGGTTTTTGATGTGGAGGTTATTCCCCCCGAGTGGACACTTCCAATCCTTGCTTACGAGATAGAATCCAAGCAGATCGTCCGCAAATCCAATTCTTACTTGGCAATCAATGGGGAGTTGTACAGGAACAACATCACTCATGTCCCCCAGCGATGCATCTCCGAGGAAGAAGGCCGCTGCATACTACAAGACATCCATGCGGGAGATTGCGACCATCATGCCTCAAGTCGGACGTTGGTGGCAAAATCTTTCCGAGCTGGTTTTTTCTAGCCCGACGCCCTCAGCGATGCTCGGTACATCGTGGACCACTGTGAAGGCTGTCAATTTTATGCCAACCAGCCCCGCAAACCAGCTTCCGAGCTGAAGACAATCCCACTAGCCTGGCCATTTGCAGTATGGGGACTGGATATGATTGGACCACTCCGAACGGTCAAGCATGGCTTCACCCACATTTTGGTCGCAATAGACAAGTTTACAAAATGGATAGAAGCAAAACCTATCAAGACCCTCGACTCCGCCACAGCAGTCAGCTTTATGCAAGGCATCATACATCGGTTTGGTGTCCCGCATGACATCATCACTGATAATGGATCAAACTTCAACTCGGCTGAATTCAAGAAATTATGTTGGACCAATGGCATTCAGGTCAACTTCGCCTCAGTTGCACACCCACAGTCCAACGGCCAAGTCGAACGAGCCAACAGACTAATACTCAAAGGAATCAAGCCTCGGCTACTTCTAGAACTAAAGGAAGCAGCGGGCGCCTGGGTTGATGAACTCCCTTCAATCTTGTGGGGATTGCGTACAACTCCCAATCACTCAACTCGGTCAACCCCCTTCTTCCTCGTCTACGGTTCAGAAGAAGTCCTTCCGAGTGACCTCAAGCACAATGCCCCCCGTATAAGCCAATACACTGAAGCCGAAGCTGCAGAAGCACGACAAGATGGCGTTGATCTCTTGGAAGAAGAACGAAATTTAGCTCTCACCCGCTCGGCGTTTTATCAGCAAGACCTTCGCCGATACCACGACAGACATGTCCAAGCTCGCTCCAAGAGGGCGACATGGTACTTCGCATTAAGCAAACTACGGATCACAAACTAGCTCCCCCATGGGAAGGCCCGTATACCATCTCTAGAGTACTGCATAATGGGGCCTACCGCCTCTACGATGTAACTAATAAGACAGAAGAGCCTCATGCATGGAACGCCCAGTTATTGCGACGTTTCTATGCACGAGCACGCTTGTAAGATTTGAATAAATATTATTCCATACACATAGCGTGTCCTGTTCAATCTATTTTTCATAAACAGGTTTTTCTCCGAGCTGTGCGCAGCTCGGACGAAAACTGTCAATCAGGTTTTCCATCTGAGCTGCATGCAGCTCGGACGAGAACTTAGAAAAACTTACTATAAGTGCTCACCAACGCCCCACAGGCTTGGGGAAGCACAACATCATCTGCATTGAGGATCTTGTCTACAAGATCATCAATAGAAAAAAAATTCTAAGTACTTTCAAGTCTCAGGAGAATTGGGGGCCGCTTAAAGTTGTAAAAACAGGTTTTCCTCCGAGCTGTGCGCAGCTCGGACGAAAACTGTCAATCAGGTTTTCCATCCGAGCTGCATGCAGCTCGGACGAGAACTTAGAAAACTTACTATAAGTGCTCACCAACGCCCCACAGGCTTGGGGAAGCACAACATCATCTGCATTGAGGATCTTGTCAACAAGATCATCAATAGAAAAAAATTCTAAGTACTTTCAAGTCTCAGGAGACTTGGGGGCTCCTTAAAGTTGTAAAAACAGGTTTTCCTCCGAGCTGTGCGCAGCTCGGACGAAAACTGTCAATCAGGTTTTCCATCATGCAGCTCGGACGAGAACTTAGAAAACTTACTATAAGTGCTCACCAACGCCCCACAGGCTTGGGGAAGCACAACATCATATGCATTGAGGATCTTGTCTACAAGATCGTCAATAGAAAAAAATTCGAAGTACTTTCAAGTCTCAGGAGACTTGGGGGCTGCTTAAAGTTGTAAAAATAGGTTTTCCTCCGAGCTGTGCGCAGCTCGGACGAAAACTGTCAATCAGGTTTTCCATCCGAGCTGCATGCATCTCGGACGAGAACTTAGATAACTTACTATAAGTGCTCACCAACGCCCCACAGGCTTGGGCAAGCACAACATCATCTGCATTGAGGATCTTGTCTACAAGATCATCAAGAGAAAAAAATTCTAAGTACCTTCAAGTCTCAGTAGACTTGGGGGCTGCTTAAAGCGATAAAATTAGGTTTTCTTCCGAATTATGCGCAGCTCGAATGAAAACTTAGAAAATTCACACAAAAAGAAAAACAAGCATCAGCAGAAATATTCGTTTCCCACGAAGAAACAGAATACGAGTTCATCAACCAAACGAAGGAGTGTCACGACACAACCACACAGTGCAACTTATTACAGATCCACTCGGCATCCCAAGGCAAATCTCAAACCAGTGTTTTTTACTACACTTCACTCATTCCTCGCCCGCCTCGTCAGACTCACTGGTTACACCAGTTGACTCAACAAAGAAGTCCAGATCGGGCATCAGGGCAATTCGGCTAGCAGTTTCAGCATAACGCGGAAGGAAGGAGGTGCAGCTATGACCTTCTTTCGGATCTCCACCGCCAACCCGCTCAAGATTATGGACCCGCTCCGGAAAATGCTCCTTGGTCAACGCCAGGGCGTAATTCGCACCGCTCCATGCCGCTGAGCGTTTCCAGCGGGCCAGTTGATGAGGGGCCTCCTGGAGGACGGGCACAACAGTGTCCAATTTTACTCTGCTTCCCTCATCAGGTGATAGCTTGCTCTTCAAAGACAGGGTCGCACCCATAACTTCCTCAGCAAATTTCTTCGCTTTAGCGCACCTCATGGTCAGCAGTCCCTGAGCCAGAGCAAATTCTATGGTCACTGGCGTATAGTTATCCCTCTTCATGATTTCCGCAAAGTCGGCCATGCGCGCTTGCTCGGCCTCCGGATCTGTCCCATATGCTGCATCAAAGGAGAAGATGAGTACACAATAGAAGACTTGGAAACAAGTCCCTATCACAACTCGGACGGCAAAACTCACCAGATAAGGTCTCACTGAAAACGGCAAACCGCCCAGCACAATACTCTTCAGCCGTCTTCACCGCCTCCCGAGTGGTTTCCAACTTGGCTTGATGTTTCTTCTTATCCTCGGCACGCAGCTCGGATAGTTTCTCCAAGTCAGACTCCAGCTTCGAGATACAAGCTTCATTTTCCTTCACCGCCTGTTTGTAATAATGCAGACTTGTCTCCAAAGCCTTCTGAGCCTTGGCCCGTTTCTCAACCTGGTCTATTTCCTTCTTCATCTTAGCAAAAAAATCATCGTTCTCCTTGACTTTCACATCAAAGGCCTTCTTCGCCGCCTCTGCAAGCAGAACGTCAAACGGAAAAATAAGACGATGAAAATGGCAGCTTGGAAACTCAAAGAGCTTTTTCCATTGTCCTCAGCATGTTGTTTATTCAGTTTTTTGTGCTCTTCAAGCACCACTTCGTACGCATTTCTGGCAGCAGTATTCTCCTCCTGCAACTTCACGAAGGCCGACCCAAGCTTGCATGCCTCCTATGAAGACAAGAGGAATACCATACTAAAATAAAAACCTCCTATCAAAAGACTCCGAATAACTTCGCAAAGTTACTCGGAGCCTTGGGGGCTACACCCAGTGGGTAGGAAAACTTACGTAAGTACTTATGTGCATGTTGGACTGCACCAACTCGGCCTTGGATGCTAACTCCCGCAGCCGTAGCTCAAACTTAGTCGCCTTAACCAAAGACTCCTTCAATCCACCAATAATAGCACTCTGCACTGGGGCTACACCCAGTGGGTGCACTAAGAAGTGCTCCCACTGGAAGTTCACTGAAATAAAAACCTCCTATCAAAAGACTCCGAATAACTTCGCAAAGTTACTCAAATCCTTGGGCGCTACACCTAGTGGGTGCACTAAGAAGTGCTCCCACTGGAAGTTCACTGAAATAAAAACCTCCTATCAAAAGACTCCGAATAACTTCGCATCGTTACTCGGAGCCTTGGGGGCTACACCCAGTGGGTGCACTAAGAAGTGCTCCCACTGGAAGTTCACTGAAATGAAAACCTCTTATCACAAGACTCCGAATAACTTCGCAAAGTTACTCGGAGCCTTGGGGGCTACACCCAGTGGGTAGGAAAACTTACGTAAGTACTTACGTGCATGTTGGACTTCACCAACTCGGCCTTGGATGCTAACTCCCGCAGCCGTAGCTCAAACTGAGTCGCCTTAACCAAAGACTCCTTCAATCCACCAATAATAGCACTCTGCACTGGGGCTCCGACTGGAATGGTGATGACCCTCAATGTAGAGGGATCTATTGCAGTGTTTTCGATAAGTAAGAGTGTCGAACCCAACGAGGAGCAGAAGGTAATAGCAAGTGACTTTGGTAAGGAGATAACTGCAAGCACTGAAAGATAACTTTTTAGGGATTTTCTTGGTATAAGCAACAGGATAGTAAAGACTGGCAGAGTAAAAAGTGCTAGATAGCAAAGAGTGGCCCAATCCCTTCTGAGCAAAGGAGAGGCCTAGCAACTGAACTTATAAAAGCTAAAGTGTTCTTGAGGACACACGGGAGAGGTAGTCATGTGCTTTCGCCATATTCCGTATCGGTACTATGTGCTGTGTTGATAAGTGTTTGGTGGGTGGATCTATGCTAGTGCACCCTCTAGACTAAGATGAATGCACTCTTATGATTAAACACCTTGCAAGCATCCGCAAATACAAGATAGTAATTAAGGCAAAAGCCTAACCATAGCAATACGATCAGTGATCCATTGTTCCCTTGTGCAAAAGCATGCAAACTAAGGTTCAGGTTTCTTTCACTCCGGCAACCCACCGTAAGCATTCTGTATACACAATGCATTCCCCTAGGTCCTTGATAAGGCGAAGTGTTGAGTGTTCGACTCACACAACACCACTAGGAAAATAAAAACACAACTTAAATATCAACCAACACATATTACTTCAACATGATATGGCTACTAGAAACTAGACTTCTCCCATGTCCTCAAGAACTAAAGTAACTAATCACAAGACATAAAAGAGATCATGATCAGTGGAGATAAATAGATGATAAAAAATCTGAACAAAATAATATGTCTCCAACAAAACTCACTAGCATTCACCACAAAGTAGTAATCAACACCGATAGAGTAGAGAGGATAGATAGTACGGATTACAACACGAGTTGCAATTGTCAGATAAGATTGGATGAAGATGGAGATGGTGCTGACGGTGGGGATGGTGTTGATAATGATCTCGATGATGCCCGTGACGATGGTAATGACGATGGCGACGATCTCCCCTTCCGGGAGGTGATCTCCCCGGCGGAATCTGCCCGCCAGAGATGGCTTTTATTCTCTGTAGGTTTCCGCCGGGAGCGGCGGCGGAACTCCGGAAACTCTCTCCTTTTTAGGGTTTTTGGACGACGAGGGGTATATAGGCCAGAGGGGGGAGCCGGGAGAGCTCCAGGGGGCCCAGGCGCCCTCCCGGCGCGGCTAGAGGTGGGGCCGCTTAAGGTGGCCGCTTGGACACCCTGTGGCCCCCCTCTGGTTGCTCTTTTGCGTGCCTTCGTTATCCTTCTAAAAAGCAGCCTCCGTCGATTTTCAGGTAATTTGGAGGTGTTCATCTTCAGCAACTCAGCGTCCACTTTTTACCGCTGAATCCTGCGTCTGCTGCTTCGGCATCGGAAAGTTGCAAACTGTGTAAAATAAGCCAAAACAACATAAGAATAGCATCATATCTTGAAATATATCAATGAATAAGAAAGAATTACTATATAAAATAGTGATGCATTTTGGACGTATCAACTCCCCCAAGCTTAGACCTCGCTTGTCCCCAAGTGAATACTGAGGTCGGTAAACCTGTCCACAAGTTTTAGAGAGTGAAGTGTCGATAATAAAATACGGACAAGAAGCATCAAGGTTTCTCCATCAAACTCAAGCGTCCCCAACAGCAATCTCAACTCATAAGGCCCTTATGAGAAAGTAATAACAATCATAATCAAAAGTAGGGCTGAGGAAACTCATCAAATTATGGAAAACATAACCTTGGTCAAAGGACAACTACAAACAATTTGAAACTTTTGAAAGGACATGTTAATAGTCATGAAGTGTAAATGCTAACACAAAGGAAGACGCTCGCTAGGCAAAAGCTTTCGCAAACAACTTACTTATCAAAAGATAATTTCAACAAGTATATGGCATGGCAAATCTTAATGCAGCTCTATATGGATGAATCCTGCTCATCATCAAAAGTCTGTTCTCTTAGGGAAAAGAAGGATGTGGGAAAACTGACTCAACATGAAGGTGAAAGAAAGGCCTTGTTAAGGGCAAGCAGGGAAAACTCATGTGCTATCCTTAAATCAAACAGAATGAAAATAGATTTTGGGGTGGTGTATAGTTTGTCAACGAATGCTAATAGATAGCTCAATTACTTCTCAAGATGGACAAGTTTCGAGGAACGGATCCCAAGTGGGGACGATCACATCCCCTTAATCTCCTTTGTTTATCACTGCCAAAGTTTCTGATTTCTCATAGACCAGCGTGAAGGAGGGTTTGGTTGTTATATTATCTTTCGAGATGGGCGCACCCATGCCAGTTCCTCCTCGTATTATGGGTTTGCAGACTAGACATGCAATCCCGAGATAAAACTTGTCCAACTTGAGAAGATCATGAATTACCTACTACTTCCTCATGAGCTAAACAAGAGGCACAAAACAGAAGATTTTGAACATTTAAGGATAACACATAAATTCTATAGTTATAGGAGTGGTAGGGGAATACCACGAATAGGAAGGTGTGGTGGACTCATATGGAAGGTAAAGGTTTCAGGATATGGATGCACAAGCAGAAATCTACTTGGCAACGAGTTTGGCTAGCAAAGGCTTTGAGAGAACAGACAGTTGATGCTAATTTAGATGCAAAACATATAAGGCATAAACATTAAAGTAAGCATAACACATCAAGTTGTCTTCCTTGTCAACATAACACTTCAAGCATAATAACACAAAGGTTTTGGCTATGTCGCTACTTGAGAAAACATGCAAGTTGTCAAGACCAAAGCTATGTTTGCCAGAATTAAATAAAGTTTTCAAAGCCATACCTGATATAAGGTCAATACTCCCCATAAGAATCGTCATATGATGCCGATTGCGTGAAGAGAATACCGAGTGCAGCGAAGGAACCAATAGACTTCTCATTAATATTCCATTATAGAGGACTCCACACTCACGGATACAATCTCTCCACAGACGGAGTGATAGACCTCAATGCAAACACCTATTTAATATAATAAACTTCCTAGACATGATACGACTCTACTTGACTCTAAAAGATAAAGATAAAGATACCGGGCACTCCCCCAAGCTTGGAACAAGCTGAGGGGATGCCATTACCCAAGGAGATTTACTCCTCATCCTTGTTCTTCTCAATAAGGTACTCCTTGGCGAAGCGCTTCCAGGGCAGCTCCTCTCCAGTCTCGAAGGACATTCCCATCTCCAGGATCCTGCACTCAGCACCTAAACCCATGCGCAGAAACTTTAGTTCATACTCACAGTTCTGATTGTGCAGATCATAGATTTGTGCTTGAAGCTAGTAAACTTTTTCTTCTAATGCGGACAAACTTGACCACATCTCCTTCATCTCTTTTCTATGGGAAGCCTCGATCTCGTTCCTGATGTCGAAGTTGGCTTCAACACCACGCTCCACCATCTTCTTGAACTTGAAGACCTCATGTTCCATCTCTTTCAGCCGCTCCTCGGTGCTCCCCTCCATGACTGGTCCCTTCAGATCTTCCTTGTGGAGAACACCGTCCTCCACACGAAGGACCTGGGGGTGCTTGTTCACCTTAGCGAGGTAAGGGTTGATGACGTTGACGACGAATTTGTCCTTGGGGGAACTTGGGGAAGCCATGGCACCTAGGTCTAGCTAAAAGATTTCCTGGCAGAAACAGATCGAAGAGAAAGCACACGAAATCGTGAGATACGTTGCCGGAACGATCCGGGTGATATATAGCAAAAATTTCTGCAACAAAAGGAAGGTAACGAGCCAAAGTGGGGTCGGAGACGGAGTCCTGGGTGCCCAGGCGGCCTCCTGGCGCGGCCAGGGGGTAGGGCGCGCCAGGGGGGCGCCTGTGCCCCCTGGAGCTCGTCTCCGGCTCCACTTAGGCCTCGAATTTTCCAAATTTTCCAAAAACTCGTAATATGGAACTTTTATGGCGGTTCGCGATGTTTCCTTACCGTAATACATACCTTTTCTTAATCTGCCTCTGTCAGTGTCTGAAACAGGGCTTCAACATGTTCTTCGTGAGTTGTTGTGCAAATTATATTTACATCAACATTGACGGGGTCTCCCGCTATGTAATGCTTGAGTCTTTGCCCATTCACAACTTGAGGTTTGGTGCCTTCAAAATTGTTAATCTTAATTGCACAGACCGGTAGACTTCTTCGATAGGAAATGGCCCTTCCCACCTGGAAAGTAGTTTACCTGGAGAAAACCTGAAACGGGATCTAAACAATAAAACTTTATCACCAACATTAAATTCACGTTTCAGAATCCTCCTATCATGCCACTTCTTTACCTTTTCCTTGAACATTTTAGCGCTCTCGTAAGATTCACTTCTACACTCATCTAGAGAAGTCAAGTTCATGAGACGCTTTTCACCAGCTAACTTTGGGTCAGCATTAAGCTCTCTAACAGCCCAGAAAGCTTTGTGCTCTAATTCTAATGGAAAATGGCAAGCCTTGTCATTGACCATTTTATAGGGGGACATGCCCATGGGGTTTTTGTAAGCAGTTCTATAAGCCCACAAAGCATCTCCTAACTTATTTGACCAGTCCTTCCTATTTCTGTTAACTGTCTTCTGCAAGATCAACTTGATCTCTCTATTGGTGAGCTCAACTTGCCCACTAGTTTGAGGATGGTACGGTGACGCAATCCTATGATTGACATCGTACTTGGCTAGAGCTTTTCTAAAAGCTCCATGCGTGAAGTGTGATCCTCCATCAGTCATGAGATACCTAGGTGCACCAAACCTAGGGAAAATTACATCTTTGATCATTTTCAAATATGTTTTGTGATCAGCACTTTCAGTGGGGATTGCTTCAACCCACTTGGTTACATAATCAACAACAACTAATATGTGAGTGTACTTGTGTGAGGAAGGAAAAGGGCCCATAAAATCAAAACCCCAGCAATCAAAAGGCTCAATCACTAGTGAGTAATTCATAGGCATCTCATTCCTCCTACTAATATTACCAACTCTCTGACATTTATCACAAGATAAAACATAATTTCTAGCATCTTTAAAGAGAGTAGGCCAATAAATACCTGATTGGAGAACCTTATGTGCGGTCCTCTCATCGGCGTGATGTCCTCCATAGGGACTATCGTGACATTGCTTGAGAATGTCCTTCTGCTCGTGTTCCGGTACGCATCTTCTCACGATCCCGTCTGGACCTTCTTTGAAAAGATGAGGGTCATCCCAAAAGTAATGCCTCAAATCATGGAAGAACTTATTCCTTTGCTGAAATGTTAAACCTGGAGGCAAATACTTTGCAACGATAAAGTTAGCATAATCTGCAAACCAAGGATCGGAAATAGATTGTACTTTAACAACGGCAAGTTGTTCGTCTGGAAAACAGTCATTGACTGGGATGGGATCATGCGGAATATCTTCCATTCTTGAAAGATTGTCCGCTATAGGGTTGTCTGCTCCTTTTCTATCAACAATCTGCAAATCAAATTCTTGAAGAAGGAGTACCCATCTGATGAGTCTTGGCTTGGCATCCTTCTTCGTCATAACATACTTAATGGCAGCATGGTCAGTATGAATAATAACTTTAGAATCAACAATATACTGCCTAAACTTATCACAAGCAAACACTACTTCTTAGAATTCCTTCTCAGTAGTAGCATAGTTCTTTTGAGCACTATCAAGGGTCTTACTATCATAATAAATAACATTCAACTTTTTATCAACCCTTTGTCCTAAAATAGCTCCAACAGCAAAATCACTAGCATCACACATAATTTCAAAGGGCAAATTCCAGTCAGGCGGTTGTACTCTAGGAGCGGTTATTAAAGCTTTCTTAAGAACTTCGAAAGCCTCCTTACAATCTTCATCAAATACAAAAGGAACATCCTTCTAGAGAAGATTAGTGAGGGGTCTCGAGGTCTTAGAAAAGTCTTTAATAAATCTTCTATAGAAACCGTCATGACCGAGAAAACTACGAATACCTTTAATGTCCCTTGGAAAGGGCATCCTTTTGATAGCTTCAATTTTCGCCTTGTCCACTTCAATTCCCCTCTCGGAAATCTTGTGTCCAAGAACGATCCCTTCGTTAACCATGAAGTGGCACTTTTCCCAGTTTAGAACTAAGTTTGTATCCTCGCATCTCTGCAAAACTTTATTAAGATTGTGGAGACAGTGGTCAAAGGAAGTTCCATAGACGGAGAAATCATCCATGAAGACTTCCACAATCTCCTCACAGAAACCATGAAATATTGCAGACATACATCTCTGAAAAGTAGCAGGTGCATTACATAAACCAAAAGGCATACGCCTATAAGCAAAAGTACCATAAGGACAAGTGAAAGTGGTCTTCTCTTGATCGGCGGTATTAACATGAATTTGAGAGAAGCCAGAGTACCCGTCAATATAGCAGAAGTGGGTGTTTTTGGACAGTCTCTCAAGCACCTGATCGATAAAGGGCAGCAGGTAGTGGTCCTTCCTAGTTGCCTTGTTCAACTTCCTGTAACCAATACACATTCTATATCCAATAATAATTCTCTGATGTATTAGTTCATTCTTATCATTAGGGACTACAGTTGTCCCTCCTTTCTTAGGAACACAATGAACTGGACTTACCCACTTACTATCGGCTATAGGGTAGATAATACCTGTAGCTAGAAGCTTGAGGATTTCGGTCCTCACAACATCCATCATCTTCGGGTTCAACCGTCGTTGATGGTCAACAACAGGTTTGGCATCGGGCTCGAGGTTGATCGTATGTTGACAGATAGATTGACTAATTCCCTTAAGGTCATCAAGGGTATAGCCAATTGCACCACGGTGTTTACGAAGTACTTCGAATAGTCGCTCTTCTTCATATCCTGAAAGGTTAGAGTTGATAATAACAGGATATACTTTCTTTTCATCTAAATAAGCATACTTGAGCGTATCGGGAAGAGGTTTTAGATCAAACATTGGGTCTTCTTTTGGTTTGGATAGAATTCCTAAAGGTTCAACCGGAAGGTTGTGCTTCAGGATAGCAGGTTATCTCAAGAAGATTTCATCAATTTCATTTCTTTCCTGCATATGAGTATCATTCTCATGGTCCTCCATGTATTGCTGCAAAGGATCATTAGGGGGAATAGCAATAGAAGCAATATTTTCAATAATTTTATCATCACTAGGTAATTCAGTACCACAAGGTTGCTTGGAAATCTTAGAAAAGTTAAATTCATATGGCTCACCATTGAATTCAACAGAAACTTTACCTTTCTTGCAATCTATAATAGCTCCACAAAGTTCTGAGAAAAGGTCTACCAAAAATAATAGGACAGAAACCATCTTGCACTGAACCAAGTACAAGAAATTCGGTAGGATACTTTACCTTTCCGCATAGGACTTCAACATCTCTCACAATCCCAATAGGAGAGATAGTAGCTTTGTTTGCAAGATGAATAGTAACATCAATCTCTTCGAGTTCACACGGTGAAATCTCAGTCATGATCTCTTGATAAAGTGAATAAGGAATCGCGCTAGCGCTCGATCCCAGATCGCATAGCCCGTAATAATTTTGATCTCCTATTTTAACAGATACAACTGGTGTACCTGAAATTGGGCTTTTATTCTTGGTTGTGACAATGTTAGTTGAAACAGCACAAAAATTTATAATAGAATCTGAAACATCATCAGTAGCTAAATCTTTAACCATAGCAACTTGAGGATCGACTCTGATCTGGTCCTCAGGTTCACCTGTTCTTCTCTCACTTTTATTTATGATGCCTGTCACAAAAGAGTGCTCCCTTATTCTTGAAGGAAAAGGGGGCTGTTCATATCTAACTGCAGGCAAAATAGGATCAGCCACGTGAATATCAATAGGCATTTCTTTGAAAGGCTTATGGTACTTATCCTTCTTCATCTTAGAAGAATCAACATGAGAGGAAAAGTTCTTACAAAAATCAATCATTAGATGGGAATCCAGACCAATCTTAGAGCAAAAGGTATTGAAATAATCAGTCTTCACATAACTCTCAATATAATCATGCTCATAATTTATAGCAGGTTCAATACCTTTTAGCGATTTCCCAATCTTCAGTATTCTTCTGGATCCTTTCGATGAGATCCCATCTTTCTTCCACACTCTTTGTCTGAAATACCCCGCTAGAGGAGGTATCCAGCCTTTCCTTATCCTGACTAGAAAGCATGGCATAAAAATTTGTAAGTATGATATCTTTGGGGAGCTTATGGATAGGACATTTGAACATTAGGGATTTAAGTCTCCCCCAAGCTTGAGCGATGCTCTCTCCTTCGCAAGATCTAAAGTTATAGATGGAATTCCTGTCTCGATAAACTTCATGAAGAGGGTAAAACTTTGTATAAAAGAGAGACTTAAGCTCTTCCCAATTAAGAGAGTGTGGGTTATCGACGAGCTTATACCAATCTGAAGCTTTGTCTGTGAGCGATACGGAGAATAACTTCTTCATAACGAACTCCAGTGACACACCTGCAAGCTTGAATAATGAACAAAGTTGTGATAGATATAGCAAGTGTTCACCTGGATGCCTGTCTCCTGCATAGCGATTGGTTAAGACATAATCGATAATACCAGATGGTATCTTATAAGGCACAATTTCAGTAGGAGTAGGAGTAACTACCTTAGCGGTGGGGCGGCTCCCCGAGAAAAATGATCCAATAGTAGGGGTGTTCATAAGGACAAAACAGCAACAGCAAAACTAAAACAAAAATATAAAAGCTTCCTTACCAACTTCACTTACTAATAGCGCTACGCTCCCCGGCAACAGCGCCAGAAAACGTAGCTTGAAGACCCTCAATGTAGAGGGATCTATTGCAGTGTTTTCGATAAGTAAGAGTGTCGAACCCAACGAGGAGCAGAAGGTAATAGCAAGTGACTTTGGTAAGGAGATAACTGCAAGCACTGAAAGATAACTTTTTAGGGATTTTCTTGGTATAAGCAACAGGATAGTAAAGACTGGCAGAGTAAAAAGTGCTGGATAGCAAAGAGTGGCCCAATCCCTTCTGAGAAAAGGAGAGGCCTAGCAACTGAACTTATAAAAGCTAAAGTGTTCTTGAGGACACACGGGAGAGGTAGTCATGTGCTTTCGCCATATTCCGTATCGGTACTATGTGTTGTGTTGATAAGTGTTTGGTGGGTGGATCTATGCTAGTGCACCCTCTAGACTAAGATGAATGCACTCTTATGATTAAACACCTTGCAAGCATCCTCAAATACAAGATAGTAATTAAGGCAAAAGCCTAACCATAGCAATACGATCAGTGATCCATTGTTCCCTTGTGCAAAAGCGTGCAAACTGGGGTTCAGGTTTCTGTCACTCCGGCAACCCACCGTAAGCATTCTTTATACACAATGCATTCCCCTAGGTCCTTGATAAGGCGAAGTGTTGAGTGTTCGACTCACACAACACCACTAGGAAAATAACAACACAACTTAAATATCAACCAACACATATTACTTCAACATGATATGGCTACTAGCAACTATACTTCTCCCATGTCCTCAAGAACTAAAGTAACTACTCACAAGACATAAAAGATATCATGATCAGTGGAGATAAATAGATGATAAACAATCTGAACACAACAATATTTCTCCAACAAAACTCAATAGCATTCACCACAAAGTAGTAATCAACACCGATAGAGTAGAGAGGATAGATAGTACGGATTACAACGCGAGTTGCAATTGTCAGATAAGATTGGATGAAGATGGAGATGGTGCTGATGGTGGGGATGGTGTTGATGATGATCTCGATGATGCCCGTGACGATGGCGACGATCTCCCCTTCCGGGAGGTGATCTCCCCGTCGGAATCTGCCCGCCAGAGATGGCTTTTCTTCTCTGTAGGTTTCAGCCACGGAGCAGCGACGGAACTCCGGAAACTCTCTCCTTTTTAGGGTTTTTGGACGACGAGGGGTATATAGGCCAGAGGGGGAGCCGGGAGAGCTCCAGGGGGCCCAGGCGCCCTCCCGGCGCGGCCAGAGGTGGGGCCGCGCCAGGTGGCCGCCTGGACACCCTGTGGCCCCCCTCTGGTTGCTCTTTTGCGTGCCTTCGTTATCCTTCTGAAAAACATCCTCCGTCGATTTTCAGGTAATTTGGAGGTGTTCTTCTTCAGCAACTCAGCGTCCACTTTTTACCGCTGAATCCTGTGTCTGCTGCTTCGGCATCGGAAAGTTGCAAACTGTGTAAAATAAGCCAAAACAACATAAGAATAGCATCATATCTTGAAATATATCAATGAATAAGAAAGAATTACTATATAAAATAGTGATGCATTTTGGACGTATCAAATGGCTACCGAGATAGCAGGCTCACCCCCTCGAATAGCCGCCGAGGCGACAGGGGTCTCCTTAAGAGCCTCCCCAGCTGGAGCATCAGGTGCGGCAGCTCGGGAACCAGACCGAGAGGATACCGTCCCCTCAGGAACTATCACCTCAGGAGGAGTGACCCCAGCAGCGGCGGGCTCGGTAGCAATCCGAGTTGGGTCAGCAGTAGAGTCAACATCCATGTCTGCAGCAGAAACAACAAACAATTAAAAGGGAAAAGACGACAATGGTAAAAGTCTCAACAAAAATAGCGAAGAATTCTCACCAACAGCCGCAGTATCTTCTGGAATAGTGTCCATTCCAGGAATTCAGTCACCTCGCAAGTGCTAACATCCTCCATAGCTTCGGCCTCGGGATCCTCGATCCCAGGCAACGTCTCAGAACCACTCGGAAGAACACTGCAAAATGAAACAACTAAGAATGGGCCTGGGAAACCAACAGGGCGTCAAAGCATATGAAAACTAACAGTCTTACTTATGGACGGCCTTCAAGCCACGCCTCGGGGGAGCCACCCTGGCCGGACCAGTTCTAGCCCCCTTGGCCTTTTCAACAGCAACACCCCCTGGGGGATTAGCCTCTTGTCCCCCAAGTGTGACAAGCTTCTTCTTCTTCATAGGCGCAACCTTCCCAGAACTGAGGCTCAAGGGCGGTTTTCCCGCTGCCCTCTTCTCCACTCGGAGTATGAGCCCTTTTACGGGTCTGAGTAAGCCCCTCCCGCGCCGACTCGCGGTCCTGGTTGTTCTTCGAGCGCTGCTCAGACGCTGCCTGAGCCCGAGCTACCTCGGACTCCAGTTCCTCCCCCACCTCAACTCCGACCCCTGCACCGGCGGTACTTCCTTCATCCTCCTCAGCAGGATGTTGCGGGGCCAGAGGGATAGGAGATCGGAACTGGGTAAAATCCTAGCAAAAATAAGGAAGTCCGAGTTAGAGCCGACAAGTGAAACGCACGCAAGATACACATGGCACAAATCGACATACCAAGGTGGGAGGATTCTCGATTCTGAGGGGCCTCACTCGGCCAGTCGTCTGAAGACCGTGGGTCACGCTGGTTATTATCTTCATCTGAAGTTCAAACTCGTCCATGGGCATCTCGGTATTGCTATAACGGGTGTCGTCCTGCAAGCCGTAATATGTCCACATCCCCCGAGCTCTGGCCTGGAGAGGCTGAATCTTCCGAACAATAAAAGTGGCTATCAGATCCGTGGCGTCTAAGCCGTTCTTCTTCAGCAGGATGACTTCTCGCATCAAGGGGAGCACCTGCTCCTTAACAGCATTGGTAAGTCGGGGATTCCAGCCCTGAGAGGAAGTTAGCCTATCGTCCGAGTAGCGCGGCAAGGTGCGCACCCCCGGCCCCTCGACCACCTTGCAGTAGAACCAACTGTTCTGCCAGTTCTTGACAGAATCAGGCACACTAGAAGGGAAGTACTGTACCCCTTGCTTCTTGGCCAAAAACAGGCCGCCGCAAAGATGATTGAACTCAACACCGCCCCCCTCCCCAGACTTCTTCGCCTTCTGAGGCTTGATGGCGTATATGCTACGGAAAAGATGCCAGTGGGGCTCTATGCCTAAGAATCCCTCACAAAGGGTGAAAAAACTAGAGAGGAGGGTAACGGCGTTGGGGACAATGTGATGAAGCTGAGCACCCGTGAAAGCCAAAAAATCCAAGAAGAAGGGATGTGGGGGAAGAGAAAAGCCGAGGTCCACATGCGAAAGCAAGAGAACCCTCTCACCGTCCCGTGGAGCGGGCTCGTCTTCCCCAGCCGCCGGAAGACTACAGCCCTCGCGGGGAACCAGACCAGCGTCCTGGTACCTGATGTGCGAGGTGATGATAGTGATTTCTCGCCCTTCGTTGGTAAACCCAAAGTGGAAGGTGTGATGTAGCACAGAAGAAAATTTCCCTCAGTAAAGATACCAAGGTTTGTCTCCAGTAGGACTCCGGAGATGATAAGTAGGTGTCAGCGGCGCAACTGACGCGGACCTGCACACAGACACAAATAACTTTGTTCCCAACAAAGTTCAGAGAGGTTGTCAATCTCTCCGGTCTTGTTGTTCACAAAGGATCAAACACAAGGGATAATGATAGCAAATGAAAGTAAAAGCAGAAAAGTAAATGAGCGTGGAAAAAGTAATGAGGATATGGACCGGGATACGTTATGTTCACTAGTGATGTCTCTTTCCCAAAAGACAATAAAACTGCTATGCGAGGTGAACAAATTACAGAAGGGCAATTGACAGGATTATGAACGCACCGCAATGCTAACTATGCTACAAAAGAAAGGAAGAGGCTCAAAAGCATGGGCAGAACGCCAAACTAAGTAGACCGAAATCCAACTGCATCTACTACTAATCATCCACCTTGAGATATATATCCAGAACATCTCGCTGGTATTAAGTTGCGAGCCTCACCCAAAGTGTAAACCCAAAGCAACAGACAACTGCATTAAAAAGCACTTTGCGTAAGGTAAACAATCCTTGCAACCGCGGTTACAAGCACCGTTGTTTTCCCCCTTGTGGCAATAGCACATCCCCTAGACTCATGTTTATGTCACTCAAGCGTGTCATCGGGGGGCATGAACCCACAATCGAGCATAACGTTCCCTCTTGGGGTTACGACCTACTACTTGGCCAAAGCAATAAACAGCAACGGAGAACATGCAAGAATTACTTAAGAACAAAAATATAAGAGATAAGAACCAAATATATTACTCAATCACAATCTGAACATAATCTCATAATCCATCAGATCCCATCAAACTCAGCATAGCAACAGCAGAAAGATTACAAAAGTGCCTCGATCATGTAGGGAAGCTCACGAGGTCTAAACCATGAAGAACAAAGAGAGGAGGAGAACATCACATAGCTACTGATCACGGACCCATGGTCCAAAAGGAAACAACTCACAAGACATCCAGGAAGCATCCATGGTGGAGAGGAGACTCCCGGAGGTCGGCCCTCCCTCCGGCAGGGTGCCGGGAAGAGGTCTGCTAGTGCTCACAATCTCGGAAGCGCGGCGGCGGCGGAACAGAGGCGAGATCGCAAAAAAGGGTTCTGTCCTCGAGGGTTTCTCGTTACGGAGAATATATAGGCGAAGGGGGGCAGCCAGGGGGGCCACCAGAGGTCCAGGCGCCCCCCCTGGCGCGGCCAGACCCTGGGGCGCGCCACCAGGGCGACTGGGCCCCTGGTGGTGGCCCTCTGGCCCCACCCAGGTTCTTCCGGAAGGTTCCTCTGCGCTGATTTTTTATCTGATTTTTCCCGAATTTTTGGAGCACTTTTTATATGGGGGAAAACTGAAATAGAAAAACAGCAGAAAACAGGAACTGGCACTGTGGTGCACTGAGTTAATAGGTTAGTACAAATATGATCAAAAGTGTATGAAAGTGTATCTAGATCATAGCAATATCACACAAAACATGCATGGAGCAAGCAGAAATTATAGATACGTTTTGGACGTATCAACATCCCCAAGCTTAATTCCTGCTCGTCCTCGAGTAGGTAAATGATAACTGCATAATTTCTGTGGTGACATGCTAGCAACCATATAAGAACTTTGAAAAGTAAAGCAATCAAGGTTAGAAATTCAATTCAAGTCATAACATGCAAGAGTCTATATTAGCATTGAAACAAGTAACAAAAGAATATTTGGTGCAAGAGCTCTCGCTGTCCGTGACTCAAATGTCTCCAAATGGTGTTTGCGTGCAATAAGGGGGATAGGGAATACGAGAAAAATATTTATTTGTTGAGGACTCAATCTACTAAAGTTTCACACTTGGTCTTTTTCTGGAATCTTATCTTGACTCGTCCCCAGACCACTAGCCAGGTACAAGTCAATTTGATCCACTCCTTTTTCAATATTTTGAGCACTCATGCAATGGATGAGCGTAAGCACGAGAGTTGACACTTAGGATGGCAAAGAGAGGAGTACGGAGGAGGAAGACAAAAAAGGATGAGAAAGGCTCACATCAATGAGGACAATCATAGGCAAGAGATGCCAAATGATAGATATGATGTGAGGAGTAGGGATTGCCATGCAACGGATGCACATATGAGCTAGGAAGCTCTCCAATGGAACCAGTGGGGGTGCATCTAACTTGCTCGCTCATGAAGACCTAGAGCTCGTTCGAGGAGGCTCATCCTTGGAATATGCAAGCCAAGTTCTATAGTGTGAAGGTCCCCACATAGCTATATGCATAATGATCATCTCTATGGAGTACAAGGATATAAAGGGAGTACTAGTGTGGATCTCTCAAAAGGATAGTAGTGTTGCCCCTTTCTCTCTTTTTATTTATTTTTTCTATTTTTTTGTATTTTTTGTGGCCTCAATGGCTCTTTCTATTTAACTCTCATTTGTCCTCTTTGGGATCTTTTATTGTGTCCACTTTGGGATCTTTTATTGTGTCCACTTTGGGATCTTTTCCTCACTTAAGGGCAACACTCTATTTTACAAGAAGGTAAAGGAGATCTATCACACTTTACAAGGTACTCAAAATCATAAAGAAGATGTAACTATCATGATGTATGCAAGGTATGCGTCTGCCCATGTAGCAGGAACATGCATGACATGAAGATCAAGTCATGAAGAGGTGGATGTTGCATGGCAATATATCTCGGAAAGGCTATGGAAATGCCTTGATAGGTAGGTATGGTGGCTGTTTTGAGGAAAGATATAAGGAGGTTTATGATGACAGAGTGTATCATGCGAAGGGTTTGGATGTACCGGCGAAGGTGGACACCAACTCTCGGAGTGAGAAGCAGGCAATGCACGGCACGGGAGAGGCTAGCAAAATATGGGAAGGTGGAAGTGTCAACTTTCAATACTTACATTAGTCCGAAGAACTCATGCACTTATTATCGGTAACTCTCAATCTAATAAGGAGGTTCACAAAGAGACAAGTACCCCGAGGAGGAGTGTATGGGGGTTTGGTTATCCTTGCGCATCCTCGACTCATGGTACTTGAGTGTACTCTAATATTCGATCCCTCCAAAGATTAGTGATCCATCTAGTAGCTAGAGTTCTCAACTAGTTTTGTAGGTTTTGAAAATACACACGGATTTCCCAAAATACGACACCTATCACTAATAGGCTAAAGCTCTTGACACTAAAAGTTCAAACATTACTCACATCAATACCTCAAAACTATTGCAAGTTACTACTAGAATTAAATAGCAACCTCAATTACCTACTTTCAAAACAAGACACTACTCAGTGCAACAACCAACTCTCTTTAACAAGATAAACATGAAAACTAAAAAGATTTCCAGCAACAAACTAAACAAAAGCCAAGGCTCTTGCTAAAGACAAACTAAGACTAAAACTAAACATGGCAGCAGCTACGAAAAGATAAAGAACACACAACAGAGAAAGATAGGCAGGAAAAATCCTATGATGTGTTCTAGATTTTGAAAGTGGAGCGTGTTTCTATCCCACACACAGTAAGATGGGGTCTAACTTGTTACGACCAGCTAGCAAAACTAAAGAAAACTAAAAATAAAACATAAGAGCGAGACGCTCCAAGCATAGCACATAACGCATGAAGTGATAAAAATATAGTGAGACGAAGGACGAACTGCTGATTGTTGATGGAGAAGGGGACGCACGAGGGCATCCCCAAGCTTAGACGCTTGAGTCTCCTTGAATATTTATTGGGGATTCATGGGGGCATCCCCAAGCTTGAGCGCTTGACACTCCTGGATCTTCTTTCATCATCTTCCATCGCACACTTGAAAACTCCCTTCATACATAACTCATCATAAGCTGATTAGAGAGGTTAGTACCCTTAATAAAATAATTTTTCCCCACTGGGTATAAAGATATTCTTGAAGATCTACTGTTTCTCAAGAGTGCCAAAAAGTTTTTGCAAAGAAAAAGCAAGCTTAAGGTTTGCAAAAGTTAAGAGAGGCAAAACGTGGCAGAATCTGTGAAAAACAGAACATCAGGTAGTAAAGAATTATTTCGGGGCACTTCTGAAACTCAAATCAAAAAACTCAGAACATACGAAAGTTTCACAATTGTATAGAGCACGCTGTCAAAAAAATTCAGATAAAAAAGATGATCTGGTGATTTTATTCGAATTTTTCTGTCAAGGGACAGAATCTGTTTTCTGGACAGCATGTCACAACTTTTGCTTCCCTTATCATAAGAGGCTATAACTTGGCACAAAGCTGAAAAAATAAAGATACAATGATGTTGCTACAGTAGTAAAAAACATCAAGACACAACAAAAGCAAAAATAAAAACCTAAATTCGTTGCGGGCTGCCTCCCGAAAGTGCTTTCTTTTATGCCTTTAAGCTAGGCATGATGCAAAAGGAGAATCAGGTTTATCAAGAGAAAGAGAATAACTAGCCCGAGTAACGGACTCAAAAGGTAACTTGATTTTATTTCTAGGGAAGTGTTCCATACCTTTATTGAGAGGGAATTGGAATTTTATATTCCCCTCTTTCCTGTCAATAACCACACCAACGGTGCGAAGAAAAGGACATCCCAAAATAATTGAACACAAAGGTACACACTCTATATCCATAACAATAAAATCAACGGGAACATAGTTGTCATTGAAAATGATAAGAACATCTTCGATCTTCCCCAAAGGTTTCTTTACGGAAGAATAAACAAGACAAACACCAAAAGAACAAGGCTCAAAGGGTTTCAATTCAAACATATCATATATTCTTTTGGGCATAACGGAGGTACTAGCTCCAACATCACATAAAGCATAGCAAGTGAAGTTATTTAATTTAATTTTGATCGTAGGGTCCCAACCATCATCTAGCTTCCTAGGTATGGAGGCTTCTACTCTAAGCTTCTCCTCCCTAGCTTTGATGAGAGCATTTGTGATATGCTCCGTGAAGGCAAGATTAAGTGTGCTAGTGTGGGGGTCTCTAGACATTTTGTGTAGCAAGCTAATAACTTCTGAGAGGGTGCAACAATCAAAATCAATATCACTACTATCAAAGGTGGTAGTAGTGTCGTCTAGGCTCACTTGTTTGAAACCCTCTATGTTCATAGGAGTTTCTTAATCTTTGGTTGAGGTATTAGCATCACCATTAATAGGTCCAACGGGACTAGGAGTGCATTGGGTGCTAATAGTTTGGGTGTCCTCAACAATTTTGATAGTGGCAACTGTGTGGTGTGTAGTAAGGCTCTTAATTGTATCCTCTTCCTCTTTTTCTCTAGCCCACCTTTCTTTAAGTTTAGCCATCATCCTAATATTTTCATTAATTTGCAATTGGATAGCATTAATAGGAGTGGCCTTATTATCCTCAAGGGGAGAGGTTCTAATTTTAAGCATCTCAATATCAAGGGATAAGCTTTCTACCTGCAAAGCGAGGTTATCTAATTTAGCTAATTTATCCTCTACATTTTTATTGAAGGCTTTTTGGGTAGTGATAAAATCTCTAAGCATGTTTTCCAATTCAGAAGAGGGGTTCTTGTTGCTAGGGTAGGTGTTGTTGTTCCCATAGTTGGATGGAAACGGTCTAGGATTGCTAGAAAAATTACCCCTATAAGCATTGTTGTTGAAGTTGTTTCTAGCAATAAAGTTCACATCTACTTGTTCTTGGGAAACCAAAGAATTTAAAGGAACATCACGAGGATCAATAGAGGGTTGCTTGGTAAGTAGAGACATAATTAAGTCAACTTTCTCATTGAGGGAGGTAATTTCATAAGAGGTTTAGCAAGGCAGGTTTAATTTCATAAGAGGTAGCTGAAGTGGCTGATACGTCCAAAATGCATCACTATTTTATATAGTAATTCTTTCTTATTCATTGATATATTTCATGATATGATGCTATTCTTATGTTGTTTTGGCTTATTTTACACAGTTTGCAACTTTCCAATGCCGAAGCAGCAGACGCAGGATTCAGCGGTAAAAAGTGGACGCTGAGTTGCTGAAGAAGAACACCTCCAAATTACCTGAAAATCGACGGAGGCTATTTTTCAGAAGGATAACGAAGGCACGCAAAAGAGCAGCCAGAGGGGGGCACAGGGTGTCCAGGCGGCCACCTGGCGCGGCCCCACACCTGGCCGCGCCGAGGGGGCGCCTGGGCCCCCTGGAGCTCTCCCGGCTCCCCCCTCTAGCCTATATACCCCTCGTCGTCCAAAAACCCTAAAAAGAAGAGTTTCCGGAGTTCCGCCGCCGCTCCGTGGCGGAAACCTACAGAGAAGAAAAGCCATCTCTGGCGGGCAGATTCCGTCGGGGAGATCACCTCCCGGAAGGGGAGATCGTCGCCATCGTCATCACCATCGTCACGGGCATCATCGAGGTAATAATCAACATCATCCCCAACATCAGAACCATCTCCATCTCCATCCAATCTTGTCTCACAATTGCAACTCATGTTGTAATCCGTACTATCTATCCCCTCTACTCTATCGGTGTTGATTACTACTTTGTGGTGAATGCTATTGAGTTTTGTTGGAGAAATATTATTGTGTTCAGATTTTTTATCATCTATTTATCCCCACTGATCATGATCTCTTTTATGTCTTGTGAGTAGTTACTTTAGTTCTTGAGGACATGGGAGAAGTCTAGTTGTTAGTAGTCATATGATGTTGAAGTAATATGTGTTGGTTCATATTTAAGTTGTGTTGTTATTTTCCTAGTGGTGTTGTGTGAGTCGAACACTCAACACTTCGCCTTATCAAGGACCTAGGGGAATGCATTGTGTATAAAGAATGCATACGGTGGGTTGCCGGAGTGACAGAAACCTAAACCCCAGTTTGCACGCTTTTACACAAGGGAACAATGGATCAAAGATCGTATTGCTATGGTTAGGCTTTTGCCTTAATTACTATCTTGTATTTGCGGATGCTTGCAAGATGTTTAATCATAAGAGTGCACTTATCTTAGTCTAGAAGGTGTACTAGCATAGATCAACCCACCAAACACTTATCAACACAGAAAATAGTACCGATACGGAATATGGCGAAAGCACATGACTACCTCTCCCGTGTGTCCTCAAGAACACTTTAGCTTTTATAAGTTCAGTTGCTAGGCCTCTCCTTTGCTAAGAAAGGATTGGCCCACTCTTTACTATCCAGTATCTTTTACTTTGCTCGTCTTTAATTTCCTGTCGCTTATACCAAGAAAACCCTTAAAAAGTTATCTTTCAGTGCTTGCAGTTATCTCCTTACCAAAGTCACTTGCTAATACCTTCTGCTCCTCGTTGGGTTCGACACTCTTACTTATCGAAAACACTGCAATAGATCCCTCTACGTTGAGGGTCATCAAGCTACGTTTTCTGGCGCCGTTGCCGGGGAGTGTAGCGCTATTAGTAAGTGAAGCCGGTAAGGAAGTTTTTATATTTTTGTTTTAAGTTTTGTTGTTGTTGTTTTGTCCTTATGAACACCCCTACTATTGGATCGTTGTTCTCGGGGAACTGCCCCACTACTAAGATAGTCACTCCTACCCCTACTGAAATTGTGCCTTATAAGATACCTTCAGGTATTGTCGATTATGTCTTAACTAATCGCTATGCAGGAGACAGACATCCAGGTGAACACTTGCTATATTTATCACAACTATGTTCATTATTCAAGCTTGCAGGTGTGTCACTGGAGTTCGTTATGAAGAAATTATTCTCCGTATCACTCACGGACAAAGCTTCAGATTGGTATAAGCTTCTCGATAACCCACACTCTCTTAATTGGGAAGAGCTTAAGTCTCTCTTTTATGCAAAGTTTTACCCTCTTCATGAAGTTTATCGAGACAGGAATTACATCTATAACTTTAGGTCTCGCGAAGGAGAAAGTATCGCTCAAGCTTGGGGAGGCTTAAGTCCCTAATGTTCAAATGTCCTATTCATAAGCTCCCCAAAGATGTTATACTTACAAATTTTTATGCCATGCTTTCTAATCAGGACAAGGAAAGGCTGGATGCCTCCTCTAGTGGGGTATTTCAGACAAAGAGCGTTGAAGAAAGATGGGATCTCATCGAAAGGATCCAGAAGAATACTGAAGATTGGGAAATCGATAAAGGCATCATAAATAAAAGTGAGAGAAGAACAAGCGAACCTGGGGACCAGATCAGAGTCGATCCTCAAGTTGCTATGGTTAAAGATTTACTTACTGATGATGTTTCAGATTCTATTATAAATTTTTGTGTTGTTTCAACTAACATTGTCACAGCCAAGAATAAAAGCCCAATTTCAGGTACACCAGTTGTATCTGTTAAAATAGGACATCACAATTATTATGGGCTATGCGATCTGGGATCGACCGCTAGCGCGATTCCTTACTTGCTTTATCAAGAGATCATGACTGAGATTTCACCTTGTGAACTCGAAGAGATTGATGTTACTATTCATCTTGCAAACAAAGCTACTATCTCCCCTATTGGGATTGTGAGAGATGTTGAAGTCCTATGTGGAAAGGTAAAGTACCCTACCGACTTTCTTGTACTTGGTTCAGTACAAGATAGTTTTTGTCCTATTATTTTTGGTAGACCTTTTCTCAGAACTTGTGGAGCTATTATAGATTGCAAGAAAGGTAAAGTTTCTGTTGAATTCAATGGTGAGCCATATGAATTTAACTTTTCTAAGATTTCCAAGCAGCCTCGTGGTACTCAATCACCTAGTGATGATAAAATTATTGAAAGTATTGCTTCTATTGCTATTCCCCCTAATGATCCTTTGCAGTAGTACATGGAGGACCACGAGAATGATACTCATATGCAGGAAAGAAATGAAATTGACGAAATCTTCTTGAGACAACCTGCCATCCTGAAGCACAACCTTCCGGTTGAACCTTTAGGAATTCTATCCAAACCAAAAGAAGACCCGGTGTTTGATCTCAAACCTCTTCCCGATACGCTCAAGTATGCTTATTCAGATGAAAAGAAAGTATATCATGTTATTATCAGCTCTAACCTTTCAGGATATGAAGAAGAGCGATTATTGGAAGTACTTCGTAAACACCGTGGTGCAATTGGATATACCCTTGATGACCTTAAGGGGATTAGTCCATCTATCTGTCAACATACTATCAACCTCGAGCCCGATGCTAAACCTGTTGTTGACCATCAACGACGGTTGAACCCAAAGATGATTGATGTTGTGAGGACCGAAATCCTCAAGCTTCTAGCTGAAGGTATTATCTACCCTATCGCCGATCGTAAGTGGGTAAGTCCAGTTCATTGTGTTCCTAAGAAAGGAGGGACAACTGTAGTCCCTAATGATAAGAATGAACTAATACCTCAGAGAATTATTATTGGATATAGGATGTGTATTGATTACAGGAAGTTGAATAAGGCAACCAGGAAGGACCACTACCCGCTGCCCTTTATTGATCAGATGCTTGAGAGGCTGTCCAAAAACACCCACTTCTGCTATCTTGACAGGTACTCTGGCTTCTCTCAAATTCATGTTAACACCGCCGATCAAGAGAAGACCACTTTCACTTGTCCTTATGGTACTTATGCTTATAGGCGTATGCCTTTTGGTTTATGCAATGCACCTGCTACTTTTCAGAGATGTATGTCTGCAATATTTCATGGTTTCTGTGAGGAGATTGTGGAAGTCTTCATGGACGATTTCTCCGTCTATGGAACTTCCTTTGACCGCTGTCTCCACAATCTTAATAAGGTTTTGCAGAGATGCGAGGATACAAACTTAGTTCTAAACTGGGAAAAGTGCCACTTCATGGTTAACGAAGGGATCGTTCTTGGCCACAAGATTTCCGAGAGGGGAATTGAAGTGGACAAGGCAAAGATTGAAGCTATCGAAAGGATGCCCTATCCAAGGGACATTAAAGGTATTCGTAGTTTTCTCGGTCATGTTGGTTTCTATAGAAGATTTATTAAAGACTTTTCTAAGACCTCGAGACCCCTCACTAATCTTCTCCAGAAGGATGTTCCTTTTGTATTTGATGAAAATTGTAAGGAGGCTTTCGAAGTTCTTAAGAAAGCTTTAATAACCGCTCCTATAGTACAACCGCCTGACTGGAATTTGCCCTTTGAAATTATGTGTGATGCTAGTGATTTTGCTGTTCGAGCTGTTTTAGGACAAAGGGTTGATAAGAAATTGAATGTTATTTATTATGCTAGTAAGACCCTTGATAGTGCTCAAAAGAATTATGCTACTACTGAGAAGGATTTCTTAGCAGTAGTGTTTGCTTGTGATAAATTTAGGCAGTATATTGTTGATTCTAAAGTTATTATTCATACTGACCATGCTGCCATTAAGTATCTTATGACGAAGAAGGATGCCAAACCAAGGCTCATCAGATGGGTACTCCTTCTTCAAGAATTTGATTTGCATATTATTGATAGAAAAGGAGCAGACAACCCTGTAGCAGACAATCTTTCAAGGATGGAAGATATACCGCATGATCCCATCCCAGTCAACGATAGTTTTCCATACGAACAACTTGCCGTTGTTAAAGTACAATCTCTTTCCGATCCTTGGTTTGCAGATTATGCTAATTTTATCGTTGCAAAGTATTTGCCTCCAGTTTAACATTTCAGCAAAGGAAGAAGGTCTTCCATGATTTGAGACATTACTTTTGGGATGACCCACATCTTTTCAAAGAAGGTCCAGACGGGATCGTGAGAAGATGCGTACCGGAACACGAGCAGAAGGACATTCTCAAGGAATGTCACGATAGTCCCTACGGAGGACATCACGCCGGTGAGAGGACCGCACATAAGGTTCTCCAATCAGGTTTTTATTGGCCTACTCTCTTTAAAGATGCTAGAAATTATGTTTTAGCTTGTGATAAATGTCAGAGAGTTGGTAATATTAGTAGGAGGAATGAGATGCCTATGAATTACTCACTAGTGATTGAGCCTTTTGATTGCTGGGGTTTTGATTTTATGGTTCCTTTTCCTTCTTCGCACAAGTACACTCACATATTAGTTGATGTTGATTATGTGACCAAGTGGGTCGAAGCAATCCCCACTGAGAGTGCTGATCACAAAACATCTTTGAAAATGCTCAAAGATGTAATTTTCCCTAGGTTCGGTGTACCTAGGTATCTCATGACTGATGGAGGATCACACTTCACGCATGGAGCTTTTAGAAAAGCTCTAGCCAAGTACAATGTCAATCATAAAATTGCGTCACCGTACCATCCTCAAACCAGTGGGCAAGTTGAGCTCACCAATAGAGAGATCAAGGTTATCTGGCAAAAGACAGTTAACAGAAATAGGAAGGACTGGTCAAATAAGTTAGGAGATGCTTTGTGGGCGTATAGAACTGCTTACAAAAACCCCATGGGCATGTCTCCCTATAAAATGGTCTATGGCAAGGCTTGCCATTTGCCATTAGAGTTAGAGCACAAAGCTTTCTGGGTTGTTAGAGAGCTTAATGCTGACCCAAAGTTAGCTGGTGAAAAGCGTCTCATGAACTTGACTTCTCTAGATGACTGGATAAGTGAAGCTTACGAGAGCGCTAAAATGTTCAAGGAAAAGGTAAAAAGGTGGCATGACAGGAGGATTCTGAAACGTGAATTTAATGTTGGTGATAAAGTTTTATTGTTTAGATCCCGTTTCAGGTTCTCTCCAGGTAAACTACTTTCCAGGTGGGAAGGGCCATTTCATATCGAAGAAGTCTACCGGTCTGGTGCAATTAAGATTAACAATTTTGAAGGCACCAAACCTCAAGTTGTGAATGGGCAAAGACTCATGCATTACATAGCGGGAGACCCCGTCAATGTTGATGTAAATATAATACGCACAACAACTCATGAAGAACATGTTGAAGCCCTGTTTCAGACACTGACAGAAGAAGAATAAGAAAAGGTATGTATTACGGTAAGGAAACATCGCGAACCGCCATAAAAGTTCCATATTATGAGTTTTTGCAAAACTAGGAAAATTCGAAGCCTAAGCGGAGCCGGAGACGAGCTCCAGGGGGCCCCGGCGCCCCCTGGCGCGCCCTACCTCCTGGCCGCGCCGGGAGGCCGCCTGGGCACCCCGGACTCCGTCTCCGACTCCACTTTGGCTCGTTACCTTCCTTTTGTTGCAGAAAGTTTTGCTATATATTTGCCCGGATCGTTCCGGCAACGTATCTCGCGATTTCGTGTGTTTTCTCTTCGATATGTTTCTTCCAGGAAATCTTTTAGCTAAACCTAGGTGCCATGGCTTCCCCAAGTTCCCCCAAGGACAAGTTCGTCGTCAACGTCATCAACCCTTACCTCGCTGAGGTGAACAAGCACCCCCAGGTCCTTTATGTGGAGGATGGTGTTCTCCACAAGGAGGATCTGAAGGGACCAGTCATGGAGGGGAGCACCGAGGAGCGGCTGAAGGAGATGGAACATGAGGTCTTCAATTTCAAGAAGATGGTGGAGCGTGGTGTTGAAGCCAACTTCAACATCAGGAACGAGATCGAGGCTTCCCATAGAAAAGAGATGAAGGAGATGTGGTCAAGTTTGTCCGCATTAGAAGAAAAAGTCTACCAGCTTCAAGCACAAATCTATGATCTGCACAACCAGAACTGTGAGTATGAACTAAAGTTTCTACGCATGGGTTTAGGTGCTGAGTGCAGGATCCTGGAGACTGGACTGTCCTTTGAGACTGGAGAGGAGCTGCCCTGGAAGCGCTTCGCCAAGGAGTATTTGATTGAGAAGAACAACAATGAGGAGTAAATCTCCTCGGGTAATGGCATCCCCTCAGCTTGTTCCAAGCTTGGCGGAGTGCCCGGTATCTTTATCTTTATCTTAGTCTTTTAGAGTCAAGTAGAGTCGTATCATGTCTAGGGAGTTTATTTTATGAAATAGGTGTTTGCATTGAGGTCTATCACTCCGTCTGTGGAGAGATTGTATCCGTGAGTGTGGAGTCGTCTATATTGGAATATTAATGAGAAGTCTATTGGTTCCTTCGCTGCACTCGGTATTCTCTTCACGCAATCGGCATCATATGACGATTCTTATGGGGAGTATTGACCTTATATCAGGTATGGCTTTGAAAACTTTATTTAAATTTTGGCAAACATAGCTTTGGTCTTGACAACATGCATGTTTTCTCAAGTAGCGACATAGCCAAAACCTTTATGTTATTATGCTTGAAGTGTTATGTTGACAAGGAAGACAACTAGATGTATTATGCTTACCTTAATGTTTATGCCTTATATGTTTTGCATCTAAATTAGCATCAATTGTCTGTTCTCTCAAAGCCTTTGCTAGCCAAACTCTTTGCCAAGTAGATTTCTGCTTGTGCATCCATACCCTGAAACCATTACCTTCCATATGAGTCCACCATACCTTCCTATTCGTGGTATTCCCCTACCACTCCTTTAAGTATAGAATTTATGTGTTATCCTTAAATGTTCAAAATCTTCTGCTTTGTGCCTCTTGTTTAGCTCATGAGGAAGTAGTAGGTAATTCATGATCTTCTTAAGTTGGACAAGTTTTACCCTGGGATTGCATGTCTAACATGCAAACCCATAATACGAGGAGGAACTGGCATAGGTGCGCCCAGCTCGGAAGATAATATAACAAACAAACCCTCCTTCACGCTGGGCTATGAGAAATCAGAAACTTTGGCAGTGATAAACAAAGGAGATTAAGGGGATGTGATCGTCCCCACTTGGGAGCCGTTCCTCGAAACTTGTCCATCTTGAGAAGTAATTGAGCTATCTATTAGCATTCGTTGACAAACTATGCACCGTCCCAAAATCTATTTTTATTCTGTTTGATTTAAGGATAGCACATGAGTTTTCCCTGCTTGCCCTTAACAAGGCCTTTCTTCCACCTTTATGTTGAGTCAGTTTTCCTACTTCCTTCTTTTCCCTAAGAGAACATACATTTGATGTTAATGAGGATTCATCCATATAGAGTTGCATTAAGTTTTTCCATGTCATATCCTTGTTGACATTATCCTTTCATAAGTAAGTTGTTTGCGAAAGCTTTTGCCTAGCGAGCATCTTCCTTTGTGTTAGCAATTGCACTTCATGACTAGTAACATGTTCTTTCAAAAAGCTTCAAATTGTTTCTAGTTGCCCTTTGACCAAGGTTATGTTTGCCATAATTTGATGAGTTTCCTCAGCCCTACTTTTGATTATAATTGTTATTACTTTCTCATAAGAGCCTTATGAGTTGAGGTTGCTGTTGAGGATGCTTGAGTTTGATGAAGGAACCTTGATGCTTCTTGTCCGTATTTTATTTATCGACACTTCACTCTCTAAACTTGTGGACAGGTTTGCCGAGCTCAGTATTCGCTTGGGGACAAGCGAGGTCTAAGCTTGGGGGAGTTGATACGTCCAAAATGCATCACTATTTTATATAGTAATTCTTTCTTATTCATTGATATATTTCATGATATGATGCTATTCTTATGTTGTTTTGGCTTATTTTACACAGTTTGCAACTTTCCGATGCCGAAGCAGCAGACGCAGGATTCAGCGGTAAAAAGTGGACGCTGAGTTGCTGAAGAAGAACACCTCCAAATTACCTGAAAATCGACGGAGGCTGTTTTTCAGAAGGATAACGAAGGCACGCAAAAGAGCAGCCAGAGGGGGGCCACAGGGTGTCCAGGCGGCCACCTGGCGCGGCCCCACCCCTGGCCGCGCCGGGGGGGCACCTGGGCCCCCTGGAGCTCTCCCGGCTCCCACCTCTGGCCTATATATCCCTCGTCGTCCAAAAACCCTAAAAAAGAAGAGTTTCCGGAGTTCCACCGCCGCTCTGTGGCGGAAACCTACAGAGAATAAAAGCCATCTCTGGCGGGCAGATTCCGCCGGGGAGATCACCTCCCGGAAGGGGAGATCGTCGCCATCGTCATCACCATCGTCACGGGCATCATCGAGATCATCATCAACATCATCCCCAACATCAGCACCATCTCCATCTCCATCCAATCTTGTCTCACAATTGCAACTCATGTTGTAATCCGTACTATCTATCCCCTCTACTCTATCGGTGTTGATTACTACTTTGTGGTGAATGCTATTGAGTTTTGTTGGAGAAATATTATTGTGTTCAGATTGTTTATCATCTATTTATCCCCACTGATCATGATATCTTTTATGTCTTGTGAGTAGTTACCTTAGTTCTTGAGGACATGGGAGAAGTCTAGTTGTTAGTAGTCATATGATGTTGAAGTAATATGTGTTGGTTCATATTTAAGTTGTGTTGTTATTTTCCTAGTGGTGTTGTGTGAGTCGAACACTCAACACTTCGCCTTATCAAGGACCTAGGGGAATGCATTGTGTATAAAAATGCTTACGGTGGGTTGCCGGAGTGACAGAAACCTAAACCCCAGTTTGCACGCTTTTACACAAGGGAACAATGGATCATCGATCGTATTGCTATGGTTAGGCTTTTGCCTTAATTACTATCTTGTATTTGCGGATGCTTGCAAGATGTTTAATCATAAGAGTGCACTTATCTTAGTCTAGAAGGTGTACTAGCATAGATCCACCCACCAAACACTTATCAACACAGCACATAGTACCGATACGGAATATGGCGAAAGCACATGACTACCTCTCCCGTGTGTCCTCAAGAACACTTTAGCTTTTATAAGTTCAGTTGCTAGGCCTCTCCTTTGCTAAGAAAGGATTGGGCCACTCTTTACTATCCAGTATCTTTTACTTTGCTCGTCTTTACTTTCATGTCGCTTATACCAAGAAAACCCCTAAAAAGCTATGTTTCAGTGCTTGCAGTTATCTCCTTACCAAAGTCACTTGCTAATACCTTCTGCTCCTCGTTGGGTTCGACACTCTTACTTATCGAAAACACTGCAATAGATCCCTCTACGTTGAGGGTCATCAGTGGAAGGTGTGGCAATGGGGGTGCAGATAAAGTCTTGCTTGTTGTGACTAGTGAAGTCACACAACTTGGTGTTTTCAGTGGAACCCATAACAGCAGCAAGTGTGGCAGATTTTTTTGTGATTTTTCATATAAGAAACAAAGATAAAAACTGAAAGGTAAACTAACAAGACTAAAAAACGAAGGTAAAGGGTAGTGTCCAACTCCCCTATCTTAGCACTCGGAGTCCCCGGCAACGGCGCCAGAAATTTGGCTTGATGTGCGAGGTGATGATAGTGAATTCTCGCCCTTCGTTGGTAAACCCCAAGTGGAAGGTGTGATGTATCATAGAAGAAAATTTCCCTCAGTAAAGATACCAAGGTTTGTCTCCAGTAGGACTCCGGAGATGATAAGTAGGTGTCAGCGGCGCAACTGACGCGGACCTGCACACAGACACAAATAACTTTGTTCCCAACGAAGTTCAGAGAAGTTGTCAATCTCTCCGGTCTTGTTGTTCACAAAGGATCAAACACAAGGGATAATGATAGCAACTGAAAGTAAAAGAAGAAAAGTAAATGAGCGTGGAAATAGTAATGAGGATATGGACCGGGATACGTGATGTTCACTAGTGATGTCTCTCTCCCAAAAGACGATAAAACTGCTATGCGAGGTAAACAAATTACAGAAGGGCAATTGACAGGATTATGAACGCACCGCAATGCTAACTATGCTACAAAAGAAAGGAAGAGGCTCAAAAGCATGGGCAGAACGCCAAAACAAGTAGACCGAAATCCAACTGCATCTACTACTAATCATCCACCTTGAGATATCTATCCAGAACATCTCTCTGGTATTAAGTTGTGAGCCCCACCCAAAGTGTAAACCCAAAGCAACAGACAACTGCATTAAAAAGCACTTTGCGTAAAGTAAACAATCCTTGCAACCGCGATTACAAGCACCGTTGTTTTCCCCCTTGCGGCAACAGCACATACCCTAGACTCATGTTTCTGTCACTCAAGCGTGTCATCGGGGGGCATGAACCCACAATCGAGCATAACGTTCCCTCTTGGGGTTACTACCTACTACTTGGCCAAAGCAATAAACAACAACGGAGAACATGCAAGAATTACTTAGGAACAAAAATATAAGAGATAAGAACCAAATATATTACTCAATCACAATCTGAACATAATCTCATAATCCATCAGATCCCATCAAACTCAGCATAGCAACAGCAGAAAGATTACAAAAGTGCTTCGATCATGTAGGGAAGCTCACGAGGTCTAAACCATGAAGAACAAAGAGGGGAGGAGAACATCATATAGCTACTGATCACGGACCCATGGTCCAAAGGAAACTACTCACAAGACATCCGGGAAGCATCCATGGTGGAGAGGAGACTCCCGGAGGTCGGCCCTCCCTTCGGCAGGGTGCGGGGAAGAGGTCTGCTGGTGCTCCCGATCTCGGAAGCGCGGCGGCGGCGGAACAGAGGCGAGATCGTGAAAAAGGGTTCTGTCCTCGAGGGTTTCTCGTCACGGAGAATATATAGGCGAAGGGGGGGCAGCCAGGGGGCACCAGGGTCCAGGCACCCCCCTGGCGCGGCCAGGCCCTGGGGTGCGCCACCAAGGCGCCTGGGCCCCTGGTGGTGGCCCTCTGGCCCCACTCAGGTTCTTCCAGAAGGTTCCTCTGCGCTGATTTTTTGTCTGATTTTTCCCGAATTTTTGGAGCACTTTTTATATGGGGGAAAGCTGAAATAGAAAAACAACAGAAAACAGGAACTGGCACTGTGGTGCACTGAGTTAATAGGTTAGTCCAAATATGATCAAAAGTGTATGAAAGTGTATCTAGATCATAGCAATATCACACAAAACATGCATGGAGCAAGCAAAAATTATAGATACGTTTTGGACGTATCAGTACCCCAGCAGCATGTCCTCCATCACGGGGGAAAAGTTCAAACATCAATAAAGCCCTTCCGGGCCTCTTACTGAGTTTAATCTTCGCATACCTTAGAAAAGCTAACAAGTGTCAGCCACCTTAGTGACGAGCCCCCGAAAGCGCTTCGGGGCTACTGTCGTGGTAATACTAAAGGCATACCCCTAGGCAAGGGAAACCAGGGGTATCCTTAAGCCCTGGGTTTCCCTTATACTCCCAAACAAAATAAGACCAGTAAAAAACATGGAGCATCAACAATCTCCGAGTAACAAGTTACTCGGAGATCAGAAGCCACTTCCGAATACATGGCTACTCGGAAGTCCAGCAAGATCCGAGTAGATCGCCACTCGGAAGTGATCGGTGGATCCTCTCCTACTCGGAAGACAGGAACGCAACGGACAGGAAGCATTCAATACCGCGAGCGTTTTTTCTCCTTTATTAGTAGTAATGGGCAGACCGTTTCTGTAATTAAGTACGCATTCAATCTTGTAATTAAGACTCATTTAAGCCGAGGCATTAAGAGGGCAGGGGCGCACTCTATATAAGCCCCCCTCCCCTCCGGTGTGGGCACGGGAAACATTCTCCACTTCTCAGTATTCTGAAGAAAGAACACCCCAGTAAGCCTGGGACAGGACTAAGGTTTTTATCTCTACGGAGAGGCCGAACCTGTATAATCCTCTTGCTTCAACCCTCTCTATGTACAGATTCATTTAGCTCCGTTCATACCCCTATATCTATTTTCAGGATTCTATCCACGACAGGAGGCGAGCACGGGGGTCGTGGGGAGAGAGAGAGAGGAGGGGAGCCAAACGCGGGGCCTTATCCCGTTTAACTGTGCTGGTACAGTAAATCATGCACTGTTTATAGCAGCCAATGAGCGAAGAGAACGCCGACCGGGGATCGCTCTCAAGGCGAGTAGAGTAGCGAGGTTTATAGTAGTAATGTTTGCAAAGTTTTCACAGCGTTATTTTTTTTCTTTACGAGAATTCAAATGTGTGAATCCGTTTGATGAATTTTATGCATAGCGTTGAATGACTCAAAAAGAATTCAGATCACTACGAACATTTTTATGCAAAATGTTGAGAATACCCTAATTATTTCCATAGGATCCTTAATCAGGATGAAAGCTCAAACAGTCTTTGTGCAGTTGTTTGGTACCTTCTCCGGTCACACACGCGTGTCACCGAGAAAAAGGGTAGAACTGAAACGTGGAGAGAAGATGCTAGAACAGTGCATGTGTAATGCGTAGGAATATTGGGATTTGGCACAACCCTCAGGGGTGGCCTACCACATGTATTTATAGAAGGAAAACATGTTACAATACAATCCTAACACCTAGATGTATAGGATACACAGTTTGTCTACGATACAAAGTCTAACACCCTCCCTCAATCTTAGCCACTTTCTAATGAGTCTAGAAGAGTAAGATTGCGCCTACAAGCCTCAAACTGTGGTAGAGGTAACGGCTTCGTGAAGATGTCTGCAAGTTGATCCTTCGAAGAGATGAACTTGATTTGTAGTAGTTTCTGTGCAACACGTTCCCTTACAAAATGATAGTCAACTTCAATGTGTTTTGTTCGGGCATGAAATACCGGATTAGCTGAGAGGTATGTAGCACCGATGTTATCACACCAAAGAACAGGACACTGTGGTTGAGAAATACCCAACTCATCCAACAATGACTGTACCCAAATGAGTTCTGTAGTGGCATTGGCAACAACTTTATATTCTGCTTCAGTACTGCTACGAGAAATAGTGGCTTGTTTTCGAGCATTCCAGGCAATCAAGTTAGATCCAAAGAACACAGCATAACCCCCCGTGGATCGCCTGTCATCAGGACTGCCTGCCCAGTCCGCATCAGAGTATGCTGAAAGAACGGCAGAAGGGCTCGGCCGAAGATGCAACCCAAAGGACACAGTGAGTCGTACATAACGCAAGATGCTTTTGACAACAGACCAATGAGTATCATGGGGAGCATGAAGATACTGACAAACCCTGTTAACAGCAAACGATATATCTGGTCGCGTGATCGTCAGGTACTGAAGGCCTCCAACAATACTTCTGTACTCAGTGGCATCCTCAGAGGACAAAATTTCACCATCAACGGCAGTGATCTTGTCAGTGGCAGACATAGGTGTGGTAGTCGTCTTACACTTGAGCATCCCTGCTCGTTGCAACAAGTCCAAGGAGTACTTCTTCTGTGTCAACACCAAACCATCAGCAGAAGACGCAACTTCTATTCCCAAGAAGAAATGAAGTTTACCAAGGTCTTTGACAGCATATAAACCTCCTCCTCCAATAGACCATGGAGAAAGGCATTTTTCACATCAAGCTGACGAAGAGACCATCCTCGAGTAACTGCAATGGAGAGAAGAAGCTGGATTGTTGTAGGTTTGACCACGGGACTGAAAGTGTCTTCATAGTCAAGTCCATAACGCTGTCGAAAACCTCTGGCAACAAGACGCGCTTTGTAGCGCTCAATAGATCCATCAGAATGCTTCTTGACCTTAAAGACCCATTTAGAATCAATAACATTGACCCGAGATGGTGGAGGTACGAGTGTCCATGTCTCATTTCGAATTAGGGCTTGATACTCCTGTTCCATAGTTGCGCGCCAGTGAGGTATACTCATGGCAGCTTGATACGTACGCGGCTCGGTAATCGGATCCGCAAGAGCAGCGGGCATACACGCCGCATACCATGCAATGGTGCCATCAGTACGCTGTAGTGGACGAACAATCCCACCGCGACTGCGCGTATGAGGACGCAGAACAGCAGGAATCGTCGAAGTCGGCGAAGCAGGCGTCAATGTACTGGAGGACGGCGACGAAGAAGACCCAGCCGGCGAGGAACTGGATGTAGACGCTGCAGGGGATGACGACTGCGAAGTGGACAGCAGTGGGTCGGCCGACACTTGTGCAGGCAACGATGACGGAGGCGTCATGGGATGATCAGGCGTCGCGGGCCGGTTTGGAGACACAGGTGCCGGCGATGCCGGTGTATGAAAAGGATCCCCAACAGCTCCTGTAGGCGATGAGGAGTCCGTAGCCTGGCCAGGTGAGGTGCCGGCCGGTGCGGCATGGTCAACACGGTGACCGAGACCATGCAGAGGAGAGGCATGTGCAACTGGCTCCAACGTAGGTGATGGAGATGATGGCAAATCAAGCAGCTCCAAGCGGGCACCACGTCCAGTTCCTGCACCATGGTTAGGAAGCAATATAGGAGAGTATGCAATATCATCAAATTGGTCAGCGGCAATGGGAGATGAATGCATAGGTGAGGACTCGGTGTTGGACACAGGAAGACTTGCGAAGGGAAAGACATGCTCATCAAACACAACGTCCCGAGAGATGTAGACCCGATTAGTGGGAACATGGAGACACTTGTAGCCTTTGTGAAGTGAACTATAGCCAAGAAAGACGCACTTTTTGGACCGAAATTCAAGCTTACGTTTGTTGTAGGGGCGTAAATGCGGCCAGCAAGCACACCCAAACACTTTAAGAAAGGTATAATCAGGCAATTCATGAAGAAGAATTTCAACAAGTGTCTTCATGTTGAGAACACGAGTGGGTGTACGATTTATGAGAAAACAGGCAGTAGTGAAAGCATCACTCCAAAATCTAAAAGGAACAGATGCATGGGCCAGAAGTGTGAGACCAGTTTCAACAATATGACGATGCTTACGTTCGGCGGAGCCATTCTGCTGATGTGTGTGTGGACATGCTAAACGATGTGAGATCCCAAGCTGTTCAAAGAAGGAGTTGAGGTTGCGATACTCGCCGCCCCAATCGGATTGGACGTGAACAATTTTATGCTTGAGAAGACGTTCAACATGTTTTTGAAACTGAACAAAAATAGCGAACACATCAGATTTGCGCTTGATAAGATAAAGCCAAGTAAAGCGACTATAAGCATCAATGAAACTGACATAATAATTATGACCACTGACAGAGGTTTGAGCAGGACCCCATACATCTGAGAACACTATTTCAAGAGGATGTTTAACTTCACGACTAGACTCGGAAAAAGGAAGTTGATGACTCTTCCCCTGCTGACAAGCATCACACACGACCACATCTTTATTACTAGGCACACTAGGAAGCTCATGAAGACGCAAAACATGACGGACAATAGGAGTGGCTGGATGACCAAGGCAAGAATGCCACTGTGACGACGACGCACGAACGCCGGTGAAGACCCGAGAGACCGTTGGCGACTCCAACCGGTACAGACCATGATGGAGGCGCCCACTAAGTAGTACGTCCCGCGTGTCCCGATACTTGACAAAAAGATCAAACGGGTGAAATTCACAAATCACATTATTATCATAAGTGAGTTTAGGAACAGAAAGCAGATTGCGTGTCACAGATGGAACTCGAAGAATATTGCGAAGTTGGAGAGACCTAGTAGTATGACTAGTGGGAAGGGATGCTTGACCAACATGAGATATCGGCATACCTGATCCATTTGCGGTGTAGACCTTGTCGGGACCGTGATATGGCTCGCGTGTGTCGAGATGACCAAGATCGCGTGCCAGATGATCTGTAGCACCAGTATCCATGTACCAGTGAGGATCAATGGAGTAGGACTGAGTATGCCCCTGTTGCCGATCTTTGGACTTGGCCGGGCGATCCGCCATAGCAACTTGATGCTCAGTGTTCCTCGTGTCTTCGCCATCGTTGCCAAGGCCGAGAAAACTCCGCTGAAAACGACGACAACACTTGGAGACCCGGTGACCCTCACGGCCACAGAGCTGGCACACTTTGTCACGACCACATATGTGACACACCCTATTGGGGCGAGCATCCGTGCCAGATGACAATGGTGAAGGAGGCGGGCCAGAAGCAGTGCCCTTGCCCAAGACAGAAGAAGGTGCAGAAGGACCACGACCGCCCCTGTAGACGGCGTTCGCGGAGGCACCACCGTGGGCACGAGGATTACGACGCGCCTCAACGCGTTGTTCGGTGAGAAGGAGGCGCGAGTAGAGCTCATGTGCCATCATCGGAGTGGGACGATCGTTGACGACCTCGACCAAGACATCATATTCCTCGTCAAGACCATTGACGATGTAGGAGGTGAACTCGGCATCAGTAAGAGGCTGGCCAATGGAGGCCAGCGTGTCGGCAAGAGACTTGAATTTGTTCTAGTAGACAGTCGCCGACTCGTTGAGTTTCTCGCAGTCACCAAGCGCGCGACGGAGAGCACTAGTGCGGGCTTGTGATTGTGATGCAAAGGAGCGCTCAAGAGTGGTCCAGGCCTCGTGGGAGGTCTTGGCGAAGACGATCAACCCGGACACCGCCGGGGTGAGCGATCCTTGGATAGCCGAGAGAATAGCTTGATCCTGTCCTGTACAAACACGGTGCGCGGGATTGTAAACCGGACCGGTGACGCTGTCCACCAGCACGGGGGGACAAGGGAGAGAACCATCAACGTAGCCAAGCAGATGATGACTCCCCAGGAGGGGATGAACCTGCGCGCGCCAGAAGATAAAGTTTTCCGGCGAAAGCTTGATGGTGATGAGGTGGCCGAAGTGAAACGGCGAGGAAATCGATCCAGCGGTGAAGGCTGCCGGAGGCGCATAGGCCATGGAGGCAGGGACGTCGGTGGAGGGCGGCGGCGCCACGGCCGCGGCTGCATGGGCTGCTGGCTCGATAGCCAGAAGCGGGGCAGGCGCGGGGAAGGAGCTAGCGACGCGGGAGAGCGGCGTCACCGGGGCCGAGGACGATGCGAACAGCGAGCCCACGGCCAGCGTGCCGAACGGCGGCGGCGGCGCGGCGGCTGCTGGCTCAACCGGTCGGTTGAGGAGAGCAGCCAGAGAGGTCGGGAGATAGCCGGCGGAGCTGAGCCCAGAGGAGAAGCTCGCCATGGGAGCACTCATCGTAGAGGAGCTCGTCATGGCAGCGCTCGGTGTAGAAGGACTCGGCGGGAAGGCGGAAGCGAGGGAGATCGGGAGGGCTGCGGCGGCGGCTGGGAGAACCCTAGGCGGCGGCGGCGAAAAAAAGGCCCTACCTAATCTGATATCATGTAATGCGTAGGAATATTGGGATTCGACACAACCCTTAGGGGTGGCCTACCACATGTATATATAGAAGGAAAACATGTTACAATACAATCCTAATACCTAGATGTATAGGATACACAGTTTGTCTACCATACAAAGTCTAACAGCATGCATGCGCGCCACCTCTCAAGCCGCCGACGGAGCGGCGATTAAGCGCCGCATAAAAAGGCAAACCACGGTCCACCCAGCGCCGCCGGTAATCGAGAGAGCCAAGCAAGACAGAACAACTCGAGGCAAACACCCTGCCATCTGCAAGTGGTTAGAAGTTAGAGCTCGTAGGAACAGAAGCCATGGCGTCCGGGGCGGTGAGACCGAGGATGGCGTACATCGTCTACTACGTCGAGGACGTGCTCAAGTCGTGCGCCTTCTACTCCGCCGCCTTCGGCTACACCGTCCGCCGCGTCGACGACTCCCACAAGTAAGTAATCCATGCCATGCACCCAAGGCCTACCTAGCTGCTGCCTCCCGGGCTAACTTGACATGTGTGTGCATGAGCAGGTGGGCGGAGCTGGATACGGGGTCGACGACCATCGCGTTCACGCCGCGGCACCAGAGGGAGACGGACGGGATCACGGGCGAGGTGCAGCTGCCCAAGTCGCCGCGCGAGCGAGGGCCCGTGGAGATCTGCTTCGACTACGACGACGTCGACGCCGCGTACAGGCGGGCCGTGGATAACGGGGCGGTCCCGGTGAGCTCGCCGGAGCAGAAGAAATGGGGGCAGAAGGTCGGCTACGTCAGGGATGTTGACGGCAACGTCGTGCGCTGGGGAGCCACGTCCGCGAGTAGTGGCGTACGTACAGTATATGTCAGTGTGTGGGCGACTTGCTCGATCGTGTCTAAATAAATCGTGATGTCCGGCGACAGCAAGTTATCTAGTCTTTGACCTTCGCAAAAGAAAAGTGATCTTGTATAGTCTTTGGATCTTGGCAGAAGAAAAAGTCACGTATCTTGTAGAGATATCGAAACCATCCTTCTTGAGGCGACGCGAACTCAATTCAGACTGCAAACGGCACCCGCGTCAAACAATCTTGCGCAAAAGTAAATAAAGGACCCTATTCAGAGCGACGGGTTTTTATGAATTTTACTCTCTTCGGTTCATAATAAATATCGTTATACAATGAGCAAAATGAGAAATATTTATTATGAATCGGAGGGAGTAATTTTTTTTAGCTCTGAATGCAGTTATAGTTTTTCAGTGCAATCAGTCATATTTTTTGGACGCTGATAAAGCCCGAACGTTCGGGTCACCTCACCAGGCCCGAACGCTGCATGCATTTTTGACTAGCTTTTTTGATTTTCTGTTTTTCAAAAGTTTTATCTTTTAAATAAAACTTCGAAATAAAATTCAGTTTTCACCATTAACTCCGTCGCGACGAGATCTTCGAAACTAGATCCCATATCGATATGTTTCGACAACTTTTTTTCGGGTTAAAAATTGTCATGTCTATTGCACTTAAATTGCCATGTTGTTTGCACTAAAATTACCATCATTTCCTTCAACTACATTTTTTTGCACTTTTTCTTCAACGTTCTATGTAAATTTGTCGTCATTCATAAAATAAAACTTTATAAACTTACCTTGGGTAAACACATGTTTATTTTGCCATGGCAAAAAGTACATCTAAAATTGCCATGGCGAAAAATATGTTAAATTTTCCATGGACACAAAAAAGGAAATAGTTTGTCATTGGTAGATAGAAAAAACGTGGGATGCTGATAACTACCACATGTGTGACATGAGTACATGGAAATTCCTTCTGTTTTTTATGGCAAGTTTAGTAATGTGAGGGTGGCAACTTCAAAGTTATAGACATTAGCCCTGCGAATAAAAATGGCCATGTCCTATGAATAAAAAATTTCATGTCCTATGAATAAGAATTGCCATGTCCTATGAATAAAATTGCCATATATAGGAGTCACTTTCGCTCACACGTTTTTTAGATGCTAATTTTAGGTGTACGTAGATGGCAATTATTAGTCAAAGTTTTCATGTATTTAGTGAAGATGCCATGTATTAGCAGAAGTTGTCATCTCACATGTGTTAAAGTTGCCACCAAAGCGTGTGGGCTTGCCATCTTTCCACCCACATGTTGGAACATTTTTATGGCAATGCTGAAAACTACCACATGTGTGAGACGAGTACATGGCAATCTATGATGTTTTTATGGCAAGTTTAGTTATGTGAGGTGGCAACTTGAAGTTGTAAACGCTACTCTTGCGAATAAGAATTTCCATGTCCTATGAATAGAAATTGTCATGTCCTATGAATGGAAATTGTCATGTCCTATGAATAGAGATTGCCATGGGCACAAAAAAGAGTCGCCACCGGAGCGGCACCACACCATCGACAAAACTCTCCCCTCGATCCATGTCCCCGTCCCCACCTTCATGCGTTGAGATACGTAGAAGGATCTCCTCGGCGCATTCGTAACCTAAGAGACTGTCATGTCGCGGACCCCTTCCCCCGCTCCAGATATCTGTTCGGGGTCCATTGAGCATCACCACAGCTCTTCCGGTCATCGGCGATGTGTCAAAAGGCGTTAAAATACAATGGTAACTTTAAATCTATAAGAAAAAATAGATGAAAGAAATCATGGCAACTTTAGTGTAAACAGGATGTCAATTTCAGTGTAAACAGCATGGCAACTTTTGGTCCAAAAAAAAATTTCTCGAAACATATCAATATGACATCTAGATTTGAAGATCTCGTCGAGACGGATTTAATGGTGAAAAGGGAATTTTAATCGGAATTTTTATTTAAGAGATAAAACTTTTTTAAATCCAAAAAACGCAAAAGCTGGGTGTGGATGGATGGATACTTTAAAATTGGTGCGCATTTATGTGGGCGTGTGGGCGGGGGTTGCCGACCGAATCGTGTGGGCGTTATCATTTTCCTATTTTTTTTGCGCAACTACATACACAGCCATATCATATACTCCCTCTGTTTCTTGATATAAGGTGTATAGTTTTCTTTAAAAAGTCAAACTTTTTAAACTTTGACCAAATTTATAGGAAAAAATATCAACATCTATGATATTTAATAAATGCAATAAGAAAATATGATTCACGATGAATCTAATAATACTGGTTTGGTATAATTCATATTAATGTATTTATCTACAAATATGGTCAAAGTTAACTCAGTTTGACTTTTTTAAATAAACTATACACCTTATAATTAGGAATGGAGGGAGTATCATATTTTTTCGCGCAACTATATACGCAGCCATAATTTTCGTACGGCCATAGGTCTAACCACAACTAAATACACAGTCACAATTTTCGTGCGGCCCACAATTACATACGCAATCATAATTTCCGTGCAGCCATTGGCGTTTGTACAGCCACAGTCTCACATATACAAACATAAATCATGTGTAACCATAATTATTGGTTTACGTGAGACATGATCAAAATATGACATGACCTCAATGATGACACGCGAGAGATACCCTCTACCTAATGATTTCCATGAATTACTCTTTTTTTTTCTAGCCTAAGAAAATGTGCTAGAAGTTACTGGGCTGCAAAAAAGATCGTGTCTATTTAGCACTATCAAGCTATAGAAAAAACAAGGGAAAACATACCCAAATTGCCATGATGTACTCCCTCCGATTCTTTTTACTTCGCATATAACATTTGGTCAAAGTCAAATTTGATATAAGATTTGGTCAAAGTCAAATTTGATAAAGTTTGACCAAATTTATATTAAAAAGTATCAACATCTACAACATCAAAGTTATACCATATGAAAACTAATATCATGATGCTTCTAATGATATTGGTTTCATATTGTGAATGTTGATAGGATTTTTTTATAATAATGGTCAAACTTTGTCAAGCTTGACTTTGACCAAATATTATATGCGAAGTAAAAAGAAACGAAAGAAGTACAAAACAAAATATATTTTAATTAGTTTGACATGAATAAATAAAATTATTTTATAAAAAATCAGTTTTGAAGTATGACAAATTTATTCTTGGATCATGGTGTAAAAGCTAATTTTATCATGCTATAATAACTTAAATTGTCATGTCCAAAAAATTATGTATATTTAACTGCCATCTCAACAATAAATTTGCCATGAAAATAAATATCTTTGCAATGACAAAAAATAATATTTATTTGCCATGGCAAAAGATTATCTTTAATTATCATCTTAACAAAATTTTAATTGTCATTCCCTATGATCTATGATTGCCATGTTAACAAACTTTAGTTGACATGGTTTCATAAATATGTAGTTATTTTCATATAAAAAAATTAAATTTGCCATGTTCAAAAACTACAGTTTCCATGTTACATAACTAAAAATGACATGTTATATATACTATAAATGTCATGTCTAGAAACTACTATTGACATGCTATTTCATATTTGCCATGCTTCATAACTAAAAAATATCATGCTATATATACTAAAAATGCCATGTCTAAAAACTATAATTCTCATGCTACTTTATATATACAACAAATGTCATGTTTAAAAACTATAATTCCCATGCTACTCCATATTTGTAATACTACATAACTAAAAAATGTCGTGCTATATATACTATAAATGACATGTCTAAAAACTATAATTACCATGTTAAGTAATTAAAAATATCATGCTATATATACTACAAATATTATGTCCAAAAACCTACAGTTTCCATGCTACGTAACTAAATATATATCATGTTATATATACTACAAAATAAAATAAAATTCGCCATGATATATAAAAAAATTGCCATGTGGTAAGGTTACAAAAACAGAAAGCTCCATGACCAACAATTACCATTGCAAAAAACTAGCTTTGGAATTTTCATGGAAAATTTAAGTTGATTTCTCTTTTGTCTAGCTTTGGAATTGCCATGCTGCAGAAGTTAATTTTCCATGTATATAACTCAAATTGCCCGTGCACAAAATACACATGCCATGCTCCATACCCTACAACTGCCATGATCCCTTAAAAGAGAATTTCTTGTCATGATGCTAATATAAAACTAGATGATACCCCGTGCGTTGCTGCGGAAACTTTTAAGAAATAATTTAATGTTTTAAAACATGTGAGAGAAAATTTGATGAAAAATTCAAAAATGAGTTTCATTTTTGTTTTGTTAATTTAGCTACGGCACAATGTATCGGCGAGATGATATGAGATGAAACAGTGAAGACGTGTTCACCCTTGGCTAAACATAACACAATGATAGAAACTATGGATGTGTATTTATAAAAAAAATGTCACATAGTAAAATAAAATGTAATGTAACTCATAATTTGATTTTTTATAAAAAAGTTGCTTATAAATTGTGAGGTTGGATGCATAAAATTTTTTATGATAGGATGCATGCACATGCAAAGTTAATGGGAGCTTGTGCATGAATAATTAGTGGAAGAGTTTCTACATGGTGGACCTACTTGATGATATGAATAGCTTGCATGTCAAGATAAATAGGTTCGTGGGGATGAACTATTTAGGTATTATAGATAAAAATCATGCTCCATGATATACAATTTCCATGCTTAAACAACCTTCAATTGCCATGGTAAATTTGAGTTCGTTCTTTTTAAACTAGCTTTGGAATTTCCATGAAAATTTTAAATTGGTTTTTCTTTAAATTATCATTAGAATTGCCATGGCAGATTTAATTTCTTTTTGTTGAGAAACATCAAAATTGTTTCTTGAGAAACACATGGCACATTTAACTGCTCTCTTCCTCTTTAATTAACCTGTTGTGGTCCATCTTTTTTAGGCAAAAGCACACTACACTATCCACATTTTGTTTGCAGAAAAAAAAAACATCCAGCGACCGGTTAGATGGCTCGCGGCTGCCCCTCTTGCCCCCTCCTACTCGGCGCGTGCGGGAATGGATTGTCACCGCCGATAAGAACCCGTTCAGAGTAGGGGTCGCGCGAAGAGACGACTAAGAGAATGGTCGCCGCTACTGACATGGCATAGTAGAATCCTGGTTGTCGATCGAACGACGAAGATTGCGTCTCACCAGGAGCTACCGAGATTTGTTTTCTCTATATACATAGGGATAAATAAATAAATATTACTCTACTACCGTAACGTAATCGGTTGGTCTTGCCCAACTAGACAGTTAAGCAATTGGTCTTGCTTGTTCAGAAGCTCCTGGCCTTAAATAGATAGTTGACAAAATGAATATTTCATTTTTATTCTTCCTGAAAATAATTTTTATTTGATCCACCGACGCTTTGTCTTTTGTTTGCGAGACCAAACAAACGCTCACCTTATTACTCTCTTCAATCCATAATAAATACTGCCCATACTTTACATACTATTTATCAACTCTAATACTTTTTCAGTTTTTTTGGAGATTCTTTACGGCTTATTAACAGTATACATGAAGAGGGATGGGGACAGGGGACTGTACGTTCACCCTATAATTTTTTTTGTTTTTTGTTTGCATGGCTGGCTTCACCGATTCGTTTCCTTTTATTATCTTCGTTTTGTTTGTTTTGCAAAGTTTTTTGTTTGAACTGGAAGGTGATACGTCTCAAACGTATCTATAATTTCTGTTTGTTCCATACACTTTTATGTGACATTGCTACATGTTTTGCTACATAGTCATATCATTTTACACATATTTGGACTAACCTACTAATTCATTGCACCCAGTGACAGTTGCTGTCTGCTGATTTCTTTAGTTGCAGTGATTTTTTTCTCAATTTAAAATATCAAAAAATTCCAAACAAATCAGAATAAAAATCAGCGTAATTTTACGGCTGTTGCTATGCCGTGTTTGCTGAAATCCGGTGGATTATGAAATTATGTTCAGATCGTGATGAGTTATATATTTGGTTTACCTTTTATATTGTGTTCTTAAGTAATTCTTGCATGTTCTTCGTTGTTAGTACTCATATGATGTTGAAGTAATATGTGTTGTTTGATATTTTAGTTGTGTTGGTATTTTCCTAGTGGTGTTGTGTGAGTATAACACTCAACACTTTGCCTTATTAAGGACCTAGGGGAATGCATTGTGTATAAAAAATGTTTACGGTGGGTTGCCGGAGTGACAGAAACCTGAACCCCAGTTTGCACGCTTTTGCACAAGTAAATAATGAATCATTGATCGTATTGTTGTGGTTAGGCTATTGTCTTAATTTCTACCTTGTATTTGCGGATGCTCGCAAGGTGTTTAATCATATGACAAGAATTATGAAACGGAGGAAGTACGTGATAAACGTTGTTATGAATATACTAGAATGCTTGAAAAAAAATAGCGATACACATTTTTAGATTACAAACAAAATATAAGAACCGTGTAATTTAAAATAAAGAATGGTTATATACTATATAAGTGACGAATAGGGAAATAATCATAGAAAATGAAAATTATTTAGAGTACATTTGAGTTTATGGTTTGTAAAAAGAAACAACACAAAGAAAACAAAGAAAAAGGTAAAAATCAAGCAAATGAAAACCGAAAAAATCAAAAGAAAAAAACAAACCTAACTTCCAATGAAATCCAAAGAAAACATCAAAAAATGAAATCAAAATTGACGAAAGAAAATCGTCTGCTTTTGAACCATCCACAATGCGATCGTCGATGAGCACGAGTTAGATTCGCAAGAAGAGATCTATATCACTAGGCTCCAATCAGCGGGAGCAGCGGAGCGCGTCATCATATCAAGTAGTACTAGATCATGGATGACGCGCGTTGATGCGTCCGTCTATTTTCATATAGAATGATAGTAATTTATGTAAATATATGAACATTAAAGATAATTTCACATTGGTTAGTAATCAATGAGGAGATTTTTTTAAGAACCCGAAAAACTTTGAATGGGGTAAGAACAAAATACGCAACTGCAACTTTCCCAGGTTGCAACCCTTTGGTCTTATGTGTCTGCATATGTTTCAGAAAACCATTAGTATCTATCACCATGTTTTATAATATGTCGTGTATAGAAGTATAAACGTCTTTTAACACACCTCTCTTTGATGTTCCTTGGTGGTCTTTCATCCTTACCATCAAAATTTACCACAAGGAATGCATAGTGCAATAAATATACTAAGATATAAAAAGACTTGAAAGAAGATTGTGCATCAACCATAGGAGAGAGATGCATTCCCTGTGAGGCTGTAACCACTTTTATTAATGTTGTCCTTGTCCTCAGTTTCTTTGTCGTTACACTACACCAAAATGGGTAGTTGCCGACCGCAAAATCCGTCGGCATAGCCCCAAAAGCCCTCGGCATAGGCTATGTCGATGGTGGCCCTCGGCATATGGCCGTCGGGGACTCTTCGGTCAGCATACCTATAAAGCCCGTCGGCATAGGACCTATGCCGACGGCCTTTGCTCGGTCGTCGGCATCGTTTACCCGTCGATGAACAAATCCACGGCACGTCTGTCAGCCGCCGTTTATGTCACGTTGATACAGAGTGGCAACTCTCCTCGTTGGTTACCCCAAGTAGAAGGTGAGATCCAGTGTAGCAGCAAGTTTCCCTTAGCAAAGATGCTAAGGTTGAGTATCGAACTAGTAGGACTCCAAGAGATACAAGTAGGTGTCACGGCGCTTGACGTGGACCTGCACACAGATACAAATAACTTTGCTCCCAACGAGTACAGAGGAGTTGTCAATACCTCCGGCCTTGCTGTTTACAAAGGATCAACGCAAGAGATAAAAGTGGAACCGAAAGTAAAGACTGAAAGTAAACTAAGGGTGTAAACAATAATGTGAAGATGGACCGGGGTCCCGTGATTTTCACTAGTGATGTCTCTCTCCAAAAAGACGATAAAAGTGCTAGCGAGGTAAACAAATCACAGCTGTGCAATTGACAAAATTATGAAGTCACCGCAATGCTAGCTATGCTGCAAAGAAAGGAAGGGCTCAAAAACAATGGGCAGTACGCCAAGTTAAGTAGACCGAAATCCAACTGCATCTACTACGAATCATCCACCTTGAGATATCTATCCAGAACATCTCGCTGGTATTAAGTTGAAAATCCCACCCAAAGTGTAAACTCAAAGCAACAGACAACTGCATTAAAAGAACTTTGCGTAAAGTAAACAATCCTTGCACCCGCGGGTACAAGCACCGTTGTTTTATCCCTGGTGGCAACAGCACATCCCCTAGTCTCATGTTTCTGTCACTCAAGCTAGACATCAGGGGGCTGAACCCACAATCAAGCATAACGCTCCCTCTTGGAGTTGCAAGCAAACTACTTGGCCAAAGCAAAATACTGCAACGGAGAACATGCAAGAATTTACTCAAGAACAAAATATAAAAGAGAAGAACCAAATATATTACTCATCACAATATGAACATAGTCTCATAATCCATCAGATCCCAGCAAACTCAGCATAGCAACAGCAGAAATTACAAAAGTGCCTCGATCATGTGAAGCAGCTCACGAGGTCTCGAAAGTGGAAGCACAAAGAGGGGAGAGGTACATCACATAGCTACTGGTCACGGACCCATGGTCCAAGGGGGACTACTCACGGCACATCCGGGAGGCTTCCATGGCTATGGATGGTCTCCCGGAGGGGGTTCCTCCTCCCGGCAGGGTGCCGGGGCAGCTTCTCCAGGCAGCCCCGATCTTGAAACGGCGACGGCGGCGGTACAGAGGCGAGTTCGCGGAAAAAAGATCGATATTAGGGGTTTCCACCCCGAGGGCTAAATATAGGCGGAGGGGGTGTCGAGGGGACCCACCAGGCAGCCAGGAGGCCTCCTGGCGCGGCCTAGGGTGGGGCCGCGCCAGGGACCCTCCTGGTCTCCTCGTGGTGGCCCCCCTCCGCTACCTTGGTGATTCCGGAAGCTTCCGGGTCGCTGATTTTTTTATCTGATTTTTCCGGATTTTTTGGAGCACTTTTAATGGCCGGAAAACCTGAAATACAAAAATAGCAGAAAACAACAACTGGCAGTTGGGTGCACTGGGTTAATAGATTAGTCCAAATATGCTCAAAAGTGTATGAAACTTCAAGCAAAACATGGCAAATTCACACAAAACATGCATGGAGCAAACAGAAATTATAGATACGTTTGGGGCGTATCAACATCCCCAAGCTTAATTCCTGATCATCCTCGAGTAGGTAAATGATAACAAGCATAATTTCTGTGGTGACATGCCACACAACCATATAAGGACTTTTAAGTAAAGAAATTAAAGCATGCAATTCAATTCAAGTCTATATTAGCATTGACACAAGCAACAAAAGAACAAAAGGTGCAAGAGCTCTCGCTGTCCGTGACTCGAATGTCTCCAGATGGTGTTTGCGTGCAAGTAGGGGACTGGGAAAAAGATAGAAAAAAGGTATGTTGAGAACAACTATCTACTAAAGTTTCACACTTGGTCTCCTTTGGATTCTTACCTTGACTCGTCCCCGGACCTCTAGCCAGGTACAACTCAAACTGATACACTCCCTTTCGATATTTTGAGAACTCATGCAATGGATGAGCATGAGCAAGAAAGTTGACACCTAAAAGGAGAAACAGAAATAAGGTGGAGGAGGAAGACAAAAAGGTGTGAAAGGCTCACATCAATGAGGACAATCATAGGCGAGAGAAGACCATATGATAGATATGATGTGAGGAGTAGGGATTGCCATGCAACGGATGCACATGTGAGCTAAAAGCTCTCCAAGGAAACTAGTGGGGGTGCATCTAACTTGCTTGCTCAAGAAGACCTAGAGCTCGTTTGAGGTGGCTCATCATTGGAATATACAACCCAAGTTCTATAGTGTGAAGGTCCCCACATAGCTATATGCATGATGATGATCTCTATGGAGTACAAGGGATAGAGGATGAAGTACTAGTGTGGATCTCTCAAAAGTAATAGTAGTGTGCCCCCTTCTCTCTTTTTATTTTTATTTTTCTCTTTTTTCTATTTTTTGTATTTTTTTGGTGGCCTCAATGGCTCTTTCTATTTAACTCTCATTTGTCCTCTTTGGGATCTTTTGATTTTGTCCTCTTTGGGATCTTTTCCTCACTTTAGGGGAAACACTCTATATTTTACAAGAATATAAGAGATCTTTCACACTTTACAAAAGTACTCACATAAAGAAGATATAACTATCATGATGCAAATGTATGCCTCTGCCAGGATAGCAGGATATGCAATGATACTAGCGCGTCATGTAGCAATGATTAGGGCAAGGCCCAACTAGCATGCGGCTCATCGATCAAGCAAGTAGCATGTATGACATGAGGATCAAGTCATGAGAAGGTGGATGTTGCATGTCAATGTATCTCGGAAAGGCTATAGAAATTCCTTGTAGGTAGGTATGGTGGCTGTTTTGAGGAAAGATATACGGAGGCTTATGATGACAGAGCGTATCGTGCCAAGGGTTTGGATGCACCGGCGAAGTATGTGCCAACTCTCAAGGTGAGAAAGGGCAATGCACGGTACCGAAGAGGCTAGAAAAAGTATAGGTGGGTGGAAGTGTCAACTTTCGAATACTCACATTAGTCCGAAGAACTCATGCACTTATTATCGGTAACTCTCAATCTAATCAGGAGGTTCACAAAGAGACAAGTACCCCGAGGAGGAGTGTATGGGGGTTTGGTTATCCTTGCGCATCCTCGACTCATGGTACGTGAGTGTACTCTAATATTCGAACCCTCCAGAGGTTAGTGATCCATCTAGTAGCTAGAGTTCTCAACAGGGGGTTTCGGTTTTTGAAAAACACACGGATTGCCCAAAATACGACATCTATCACTAATAGGCTCGAGCTCTTGACACCAAAAGTTCAAACATTACTCTAGTCAATACCTCAAAACTATTGCAAGTTACTACTACAAAGAGAATAGCAACTTCAACTACCTACTTCTAGTCAAGACACAAAACTCAGTGCAACAGGCAAACTCTCTAACAAGATAAAACATGTAACCTATAGAAAGTTCAACCTAAAACAAAATAAAATCTCTAGAAAAACTAAAGCACTACAACTAAGCAGAGCAGCAGCTAAGAAAAGAAAAAGAACAACTCACAGCTAAAAGAATAAGCATGCAAATCCTATGAGGAGTTCTAGTTCAAGCGAAGCGTGTATCTCTCCCACACAAAAGAGTAAGCTAGGGTCTAACTTGTTACTACAGCAAACAAAGCAAAAACAAACCTAGAAAAGTAAAGAGCGAGACGCTCCAAGCATATCACACAACACATGAAGTGATAAAAATATAGTGCAACGAGGGACGAACTGATAATTGTTGATGAAAAAGGGGATGCACGGGGGCATCCCCAAGCTTAGACGCTTGAGTCTCCTTGAATATTTATTGGGGGTGCACATGGGCATCCCCAAGCTTGAGCGTTTGACACTCCAAGATCTTCTTTCATCATCTTCCATCGCGCACTTGAAAACTCCCTTCATACATAACTCATTGTAGACTGATTAGAAGGGTTAGTGCCCTACTAAAATAATTTTCCTCTACTGCAAATAAAGATTTCTAGGAAGAGCTACTGTTTCTCTTGCCTTCCCAAAAGATTTTGCAAATAAAAAGCAAGCTTAATGATTGGAAAACTGCGAAAAGAAAAACCGGGGCAGAAGCTGAGAAAAACAGAACAGCAGAGAGAAAATAATTTTTTCGAGGTACTTCTACAACTCAAATCAAAAAAACTCTGAACAGACGCCTGAAAGGTAATTCTATGGAGCATGCTGTCAAAAAAATTTAGATCAAAAAGATGATCTGGTGATTTATCCCGAATTTTTCTGTCAAGCAGACAGAATCTGTTTCTGGACAACATGTACCAACTTTTGACCTTTCTTGCAATCTGAGGCTAAACTTGGGACAAAGCTTGAAAACTAAAGATACAATGATGTTGCTACAGTAGTAACAATCATCAAGACCACTAAGAACAGAAGAAAAGCAAAAAAGAAAAACCTAAATTCGTTGCGGGCTGCCTCCCGAAAGCGCTTCTTTAGAGCCATTAGCTAGGCTTAAAGCAGAAGATCAAGTTGTATCCATTGAACCATCATCACGATCATAAAAAAGCTCTTCAATAGTACAACTAGTCTTAATAGGTTTCTCAAATAAAGGACGAATGAAAAAGCTTCTTGGAATAAAATCAGAAGGAGAGAAATCAATTGGAGTTTCATTAAAGTTAAAGATAGGTGTCTCCTCCAAAGTTTTCACCGTTTCAACTCTCTTGGCAATGGGTGTGTTTGCTTTAGCTCGAGGAACCTTGGGGACGTAAACGAACTTAGGTTCCTTCTTTGCCGGAGTTTCATCCTTTTTGGTTTTGATTGAGGAAAAGGTAGTTCCTAGAGTTTCAATAACTTCCTCAATCTTTTCTATCCTAGAAGACTTCTCATCAAGGGATTTAATAGCCTCCAAAGTTTTGACAATTTTCTGCATGGATTTATCTAGCCTATTCAAATTCCCTTGAATCTTACGATCCAACTCATTAACCCTATCGATACTTGGCATCTCTAGCTTTATTTTTTCAAGTTTTCTCATAATTTGAGCTAAAGTAATGTCCTCCTTAATACTAACAACTGGGATACTTCCAACAAGATTTTCAATAACATTAAGGGCTTCCCAAACTGGGGCCTCTATGAAGTTCCCATTCATAGCAGTGTCTAAAAGAAAACTATTCCAAGAAGTGATCCCAACATAAAAATTTCTAAGCAAGATAGTAGTGGATTGCTTCTTGGTGGCTCTTTTTTGAGAATCATTAATTCTATACCAAGGATCTTTCAAACTTTCACCACCTCTTTGAGTAAAGGTAAGTACTTCTGCCTCACCAAAGGCAAAAGGACCAGCCATAGTGGTAACTACTGACAAGGTAACACACATTTTTGGTATTTTTGATAAGGGACACAAAAGCAAAAACTGAAAGGTAAACTAACAAGACTAAAAAGCAAAGATAAAAGATAGTGTGCAACTCCCCTATCTTGTAGACTGGAGTCCCTGGCGACGGTGCCAGAAATTTGCTTGATACAGAGTGGCAACTCTCCTCGTTGGTTACCCCAAGTGGAAGGTGAGATGGAGTGTATCAGCAAGTTTCCCTTAGCAAATATGCTAAGGTTGAGTATCGAACCAGTAGGACTCCAAGAGATACAAGTAGGTGTCACGGCGCTTGACGTGGACCTGCACACAGATACAAATAAATTTGCTCCCAACGAGTACAGAGGAGTTGTCAATTCCTCCGGCCTTGCTGTTTACAAAGGATCAATGCAAGAGATAAAAGTGGAACTAAAAGTAAAGACTGAAAGTAAACTAAGGGTGTAAACAATAATGTGAAGATGGACCGGGGTCCCGTGATTTTCACTAGTGATGTCTCTATCCCAAAAGAAGATAAAAGTGCTAGCGAGGTAAACAAATCACAGCTGGGCAATTGACAGAATTATGAAGGCATCGCAATGCTAACTATGCTGCAAAGAAAGGAGGAGCTCAAAAGAAATGGGAAGTACGCCAAGTTAAGTAGACCGAAATCCAACAGCATCTACTACGAATCATCCACCTTGAGATATATATCCAGAACATCTCGCTGGTATTAAGTTGCGAATCCCACCCAAAGTGTAAACTCAAAGCAACAGACAACTGCATTAAAAGAACTTTGCATAAAGTAAACAATCCTTGCACCCGCGGGTACAAGCACCGTTGTTTTATCCCTGGTGGCAACAACACATCCCCTAGTCTCATGTTTTTATCACTCAAGCTAGACCTCAGGGGGCTGAACCCACAATCAAGCATAACGCTCCCTCTTGGAGTTGCAAGCAAACTACTTGGCCAACGCAAAGTACTGCAACGGAGAACATGCAAGAATTTACTCAAGAACAAAATATAAAAGAGAAGAACCAAATATATTACTCATCACAATCTGAACATAGTCTCATAATCCATCAGATCCCAGCAAACTCAGCATAGCAACAACAGAAATTACAAAAGTTCCTTGATCATGTGAGGCAGCTCACAAGGTCTCGAAAGTGGAAGCACAAAGAGGGGAGAGGTACATCACATAACTACTGGTCACGGACCCATGGTCCAAGGGGCGCTACTCACGGCACATCCGGGAGGCGTCCATGGCTATGGATGGTCTCCCGAAGGGGGTTCCTCCTCCCGGCGGGGTGCCGGGGTAGCTTCTCCAGGCAGCTCCGATCTTGAAACGGCGGCGACGGCGGTACAGAGGCGAGTTCACGGAAAAAAGATCGATATTAGGGGTTTCCACCCCGAGGGCTAAATATAGGCGGAGGGGGGTGTCGAGGGGACCCACCAGGCAGCCAGGAGGCCTCCTGGCGCAGCCTAGGGTGGGGCTGCACCAGGGACCCTCCTGGTCTCCTGGTGGTGGCCCCCCTCCGCTGCCTTGGTGATTCCGGAAGCTTCCGGGTCGCTGATTTTTTATCTGATTTTTTTCGGATTTTTTGGAGAACTTTAATGGCGGGAAAACCTGAAATATAAAAACAGCAGAAAACAGCAACTGGCAGCTGGGTGCACTGGGTTAATAGATTAGTCCAAATATGCTCAAAAGTGTATGAAAGTTCAAGCAAAACGTGTCAAAGTCACACAAAACATGCATGGAGCAAGAAGAAATTATAGATATGTTTGGGACGTATCACACGTGTGGTGCCCTGACTGCTCCTGTCCATCATCTATGCCAACGGCATTACCGTCGGCATATCTCCTCCATGTGGCGGTTGTTGGTTAGCTCCTGCTCGGTTCTTTGCCGAGGGGATAGCCATCGGCATACATTTTTATCTCAATTAAAAAAATGGTGTGGCGGCTTTGCAGCCGCCGGAAGCTCGTCACGGCGTTACTAGGCGCGACCACAGAGAGGCTGGGCGCGGCGAGTCATAGCCACAGCACGACAGCCACGACGCAGTTGCCCACGCCGGAGGTCGTCCATCCCGTGCAGGTCCGCCGGAAGCACCTCTTCGCGCCGCCCGGAGCTCGTGAGGGAAGAGGAGGGGGAGGCGCCCGCTGCTAGGAGCTCGTCGGCTCGGTGGGGGAGGCGGGGTGGGGGAGTCGTCGGGCCTTGCGAGGAGGCGGGTGGAGGGGTTGCCGGGGAAGAGGAGGGGGCGGCGCCCGCTTCTAGGAACTCGTCGGCTCGGTGGGGGAGGCGGGGTGGGGGGGGTCGTCAGGCCTTGCGAGGAGGCGGTGGAGGGGTCGCCGGGGAAGAGGAGGGGGGCCCGGAGCTCGTGAGGGAACAGGAGGCCGCGCCCTGGCCGTGGCTGCACGGTCGTGGCCGCCCGCCGTGCCCGCCCGGCCATGGTTGCCCGCTGTGGCCTCCTGGTTGGGCCGCCCGCCGGTGTCGTCGTGTTCGCCGTGGTGGGGAGGTCGCCCGCGTTAGTTGAGAGGAGGCCGCCGACGGTTGGTGGCGAGGGGCGCGGTTGGGAGAGAACGTGGGGTGGGGAAGGGATAAGGTGGAAAGGGACAAGGTGCGGTGGCTAGCTGTGGGCAAAAAAAATTTGTTGGATGGATGGATGAGGGGTGAGAAGAGAAATGGATTGATGGTTAGATTTGCTCCATGTCATCAATCCAGGGCACAAGGTCTCCACCAATGAAAAATAACCTTTCATGTGTGCTTCTCTATTCAAGAACAAAATAAGGAAATAAAATGAATAAAAATTCAATAAATAATATCCTTTTACACTGAGGTCTTTTATTAGTAATAGTTGTCACCAAAAATTAAAAAACTTGAAATACCAAAAATTTCTTACTTTATTTGCATTTTCCAAATATAAAATACAATACTTACAGTAAGACACAAGGGAGATGGTTTTTTGTACAAAGATTGAAACTTATATTTAAAAAAATGTGCATATTGGACTAGCCAACAAGTTTTCCAAATAAACTTTTCATTTTCGTTACACGAAAAATTCATTTTTTATTTTCCGAGTGCCAAAAGTAGGGTCTTTTTGTGAAGAATCTACCAAATATTTGATTTCAATTTGAACCAATCCATTTTTGTAATATACTAGACCATATTTTATTAACAATTGACCAAACTTTTCATGTAAAATGTTTGTTATACACCTCTGCTGAAAAAGACAAATTGCCGCCAATTCAGTTGGAACAGGGTGAAATTTGAACTACAAGTGCTTGATAGTTTGCTCTTTATTTAAAAAAAATCATTTCTAGGTGCACAAGTACTCATTTCATCATAGATCCACCAAGATTTTTGCAAGATTCCACCCCTAGCTATCACCGGACGTGCCCCCCTCCCCCGTTTTGACCGCATTTTGAAATCGGTGCTTAAACAATTCAAGAAAATCAAAAAAATGTAAAACCTTCGCGTTGTATCCTAATTTATGTTCTAGTAACCATACAAAACAACAAACTTGGAATAATGCAAATATCTTAAAAAAGTCTTCTCAAAATGAGCTATTGAGTATGAAGATTCATGACTTTCAAGCCAAATGGTCGATGTTATAGCTAGTTCCAAATGATAGTTTTGCCAAATGATCTGATATTTTGCAAATGTGTGCATATTTGAATGGCTAACATGTTTGCCAAATAAACTTTTCATTTTCGTTGCACGAAAAATCCATTTTTTTTTCCGAGTGCCAAAAGTAGGGTCTTTTTGTGAAGGATCTACCAAATATTTGATGTCAATTTGAACCAATCCATTTTTGTAACACACTAAACCATATTTTATTAACAATTGACCAAACTTTTCATGTAAAATGTTTGTTATACACCTCTGCTGAAAAAGACAAATTGCCGCCGATTCAGATGTAACGGATGAAATTTGAACTACAAGTGCTTGATAGTTTGCTCTTTATTTTTTCAAAAAATCATTTCTAGGTGCACAAGTACTCATTTCATCAGAGATCCACCAAGAGTTTTGTAAAATTCCACCCCTAGCTATCACCGGTCATGCATAAGATTTCCTCACGGTGTACTCGTTTTGACGTAAACACTAACTGCTTTGTTTATTATTTATTTTATGTAAATTTGAAAATATCGTATGGCAACAAAATCCTTACACAATTCTGATCCCAAAAAATATAAAAAAAATCAAAATCCATGCAAGTATGAATTACTTGTGATTTTCGTAAACTATAAGGACCTATTTGCAAAAGTACATTATGCTGCATTTTTAGCATATCCGAAAACAGAAAAAGTGGATATTCATAATCTATGAAAAATTCTACCCAAAATGATATATAATTTGCATATGTTAAATTTATATAACTCAAAATGAATATTTAAAAATCATATAATTAAAATAATAATAAAATGTTGCCGACAGCTTTGCCGTCGACATAGCTCCAACGCCGTTAGCCGGCCGGCAACCCACTTGCCACATGGCATCTATGTCGACGGCTGTAGCTATGCCGACAGCCAGAGTTTTGTATGTCGACGGCTAAAGATATGTCGACGGCCACCGTCGGCATATCTATAACTAAGCCGGCGACTTTCCTTTGTCGACGGTAAAATAGAAGCCGTCGGTTTAGCTTGAGATATGCCGACGATGGCCGTTGGCATATCTCTGGCCGTCGGCAACTATCAATTTTGGCGTAGTGTTACTTCTAGTGTTTACCATTAGAAATACTTTTTAATAGTATTCTTTATCTGAAATACTGATATGTTGGTGTATTGCAATTTGAGTAAGGACAGATGGAAGTAGTTAGTTGTATTTTTTTAATTATTATTTCCTTTGATTCATAATAAATGTCACTCATTTTGTACTAGATGAGTGACATTATTATGGATCGGAGGAAGTACATTACTGCCATCCGCAAGAGCGTCAAACCTTGTGTCGGATATGGTCTGACAATCGTGAACAGCGCAATCAAATAACAAGTTCTTAATGTCTTCGGCCGCCTCATGGCAAATTGGGTACGTCCCATCTTGATGATTATGTTCTTTTTAAACACATTACAACACAGACGGTAAGGCGTTTTCTCATGCAAAGTTCTTAAGTGAGGTGTTAGAATTATTAAATGTGCTAAGCAATCATAGATTCTAATTCATTTTAGTGAGGCCATGTTTGGATATTTTAACTCCGTTAAAGGTTAGAGTTAAATTCTAACTCTAGACTAACCCTAAACTAACTCTAACAAAAAGGTGTTTGGATGATGGGGTTAGATTGACAATAAATGTACCTTTTTCAATCATTTGACTACTTTATTCAAGATTTGTATGGTGGAGATAGAGGGAAAAGTAACATTTTCTGTGCCCCACCTAACTCTAATTCAAATAAACACCTCTTGAGTGGGTTAAATTTTTTGGATGGGTTAGATGCATCTAACCAACTCTAACCCTCCTGTTTGGATGTTGGTTAGTTCGGTACAATCTAACCAATTCTAATTCTAACCCATGGATCCAAACAGGGTCATTGGTGCTTAGCTTGTTATTGCTAAGCTTTTCTCATTTAATGGTTTAGCAACTAAAGTCTTGCATGCATAGGCTAGTTTCTTCATTTTTAATGTTTTGTTTAGGTTTTCGTAACTAGCACCGTGTCCCTTTGGGGTCACCAAACTCCTCTTTTTTCTCTTAATTAGGGTGTCAAATAGAATTTTTGCCTTATTAACATGCTTAACACCCATAAAAGACGAAGCATTGGAGCAGTCTAATGTATACGAGTATACACTCATTTCTGTTTAGTCCGACCACCATCCGCTATCATATTTGAAAAAGAGCACGTGCGGGCCTTAAACAAAACGACTCATCCTAAACTTGCCACTTGGCTCCAAGCCGTAACCACCAGATAATTCCAGTGTTCTCCTCTACTTGTCTCGGGAACCCACTAGAGCGGCCTCACCAAACCCAATCCGAAACCCGGGACCGAACCATCCACGAGAATCAGGCGCCGCACCGCTCTAGACTCGAGAGGTGTCGAGCGCGCACCCGAACCCTCCACGAGCTACCGCCCCGGCGCCGAACCTGAACCGCCCACCTCATCTCCCGCGCGAACCTTCACGAACTCCTCCTCCTCCACCGCTCTTGTGCCGGTATATAACCACTCCACCCGCTTCCGTCCCCTCCCATCATCAACTCACAGAGCAGACCAGAGCATATCTACATCCACCAAGCGAACCGAAAGAACAACTCGATCAATCACAGCAACATCTCGAATCTGCGTGTTCAGTTTGTTTGATCGGAGGAAGAGATGGCGAGCAAGGGAGGCAACAAGGGAGAGGGCCCTGCCATCGGCATCGACCTCGGCACCACCTACTCCTGCGTCGGCGTCTGGCAGCATGACCGCGTCGAGATCGTCGCCAACGACCAGGGCAACCGCACCACGCCGTCCTACGTCGCCTTCACCGACACCGAGCGCCTCATCGGCGACGCCGCCAAGAACCAGGTCGCCATGAACCCCACCAACACCGTTTTCGGTAAGTCACGCGCGCTTTTCTCTTTCAGAAACGTACCAAGTATGTTATGCTTCTGGGCGGTCACTTACCACTGTGCTCTGCCATGCAGATGCCAAGCGGCTCATCGGGCGGCGCTTCTCGGACCCATCCGTGCAGTCGGACATGAAGCTGTGGCCCTTCAAGGTGATCCCCGGCGCAGGCGACAAGCCCATGATCGTGGTCACCTACAAGGGGGAGGAGAAGACCTTCTCCGCCGAGGAGATATCCTCCATGGTGCTCATCAAGATGAGGGAGATCGCCGAGGCCTTCCTCAGCAAATCCATCAACAACGCCGTCGTCACCGTCCCGGCCTACTTCAACGACTCCCAGCGCCAGGCCACCAAGGACGCCGGCGTTATCGCCGGCCTCAACGTCATGCGCATCATCAACGAGCCCACCGCCGCGGCCATCGCGTACGGCCTCGACAAGAAGGCCACCAGCACCGGGGAGAAGAACGTGCTCATCTTCGACCTCGGCGGCGGCACCTTCGACGTGTCCATCCTCACCATCGAGGAGGGCATATTCGAGGTCAAGTCCACCGCCGGGGACACACACTTGGGAGGCGAGGACTTCGACAACCGGATGGTGAACCACTTTGTGCAGGAGTTCAAGAGGAAGAACAAGAAGGACATCAGCGGCAACCCGAGGGCGCTCCGGCGGCTGAGGACGGCCTGCGAGAGGGCCAAGAGGACGCTCTCTTCCACCGCGCAGACCACCATTGAGATCGACTCGCTGTACGAGGGGATCGACTTCTACGCGACCATCACCCGCGCCAGGTTCGAGGAGCTCAACATGGACCTCTTCCGCAAGTGCATGGAGCCCGTGGAGAAATGCCTTCGGGACGCCAAGATGGACAAGACCCAGGTCCACGACATCGTGCTCGTCGGAGGCTCCACCCGGATCCCCAAGGTGCAGCAGCTGCTCCAGGACTTTTTCAACGGGAAGGAGCTCTGCAAGAGCATCAACCCCGACGAGGCCGTCGCGTACGGCGCCGCCGTCCAGGCCGCCATTCTCAGCGGCGAGGGCAACCAGAAGGTGCAGGACCTGCTGCTGCTCGACGTGACCCCGCTCTCGCTCGGTTTGGAGACGGCAGGAGGCGTGATGACGACTCTGATCCCGAGGAACACCACCATCCCCACCAAGAAGGAGCAGGTCTTCTCCACCTACGCAGACAACCAGCCCGGCGTGCTCATCCAGGTGTACGAGGGCGAGAGGACGAGGACCAAGGACAACAACCTGCTGGGCAAGTTCGAACTCTCCGGCATCCCGCCGGCGCCCAGGGGGGTGCCCCAGATCACGGTGACCTTCGACATCGACGCGAACGGCATCCTGAACGTGTCGGCGGAGGACAAGACGACGGGGCAGAAGAACAAGATCACCATCACCAACGACAAGGGGCGGCTGAGCAAGGAGGAGATCGAGCGCATGGTGCAGGAGGCGGAGAAGTACAAGTCGGAGGACGAGCAGGTGCGGCACAAGGTGGAGGCGCGCAACGCGCTGGAGAACTACGCCTACAACATGCGCAACACGGTGCGGGACGACAAGATCGCGTCTAAGCTCCCCGCCGACGACAAGAAGAAGATCGAGGACGCCATCGAGGACGCCATCAAGTGGCTCGACGGCAACCAGCTCGCCGAGGCCGACGAGTTCGAGGACAAGATGAAGGAGCTGGAGAGCGTCTGCAACCCCATCATCTCCAAGATGTACCAGGGTGGCGGCCCGGGCGGCGCGGCCGGCATGGACGAGGACATGCCCAGCGCCGGCGCGGGCGCCGGCGGTGCGAGCGGTGCCGGGCCCAAGATTGAAGAGGTGGACTAAGCGAGTCGTCAATCGTGGCAGATCCTGAATGAGACCTGAACTGAGAAGTGTTCTGTTGTTGTGTGAGTGTTTGTGTGGTGGTTCTGTCGAATAAGGGGGTGCTTGGATGAGTTCAGTTGTTAATGATGTAGTACTAGGTTAGTAGAGGAAATGATAAATAATCTGTAAAAGCAAGAACCACACTCACACGTGGTTCTTGTACTATGTTGTTTTGCCTGAGTTCAGGAGTTGGGAAATACATTATCAGTTAGCTATCCCTGATTCGATTTTGATACATTTCTTCTGTTCTTCCCTCCAGATTCATCATGTGGTGTTCGTTCTCACAGTCTGATGTGTGCCCATCAAGAACAGAGAATTCATAGATGCAGATATCGTGTTTCATATTCAGAGAAGTCTGATGATTCGATTGGTGTTCGTTCTCACAGTCTGATTTGTGCCAATCAGAAGCAGAAATGTTGGATGCAGATATCATGTTTCAGATTCAGATAAGTCTGATGAAAATGGAAAGCGTAACAAAGCAGCTGTCCTCAGCCAAATGATGCAGCAAAGCTAACCTTCCAGGTCAGTACAAGTAACAAACTAAGCTTCACCACTGTAAGCATCAACAAAAAAAACATGCATTCTCCAGAGACCATCTGTGTCACGCGTCGTGGCATCTTTGTTGCCTGTTGGAGGCCTCGATCTTTGTAACTTTGCAAAATACCTATATGGAAGGTTTGCTGCATCTTCGGAACAGCGAACAATTACTGAATCCGCAAGTTTGGTGGTCTTCGCCAGCTAATAATCCAGGGGCATGTCACTACCACACTATTATTTTGGAGTGTTATACCCTTTATTAATCACGAACAACGTCAGGGATAAACACAAATTCAGGTTCAGACAGCAGCCAAATATGTCTACCAAAACTTAAGGGAAAGAAGCTTTCGCTAGATTATGCGCCTCCGTATTGTATACTCTGGATTCATGAGCAATACTAGTTTCCAGTACCCTCAGAGCAGAGGATCTGGCTTTTTTTTTTCCTCCACGGCCTGAAGTTTCAGTATTTGTGGATGCTGCGATTAAGGTCGCTCCGCGTCCCTTCCGCGTCGCTCCCGTGGGCGACCGGGAGGGAAACCCTAGCCTCCGCCACCGGGCCCCCTCCTCCCTCTTCCCTTCCCCTCGCCGACGTTGGGACGCGCGTCGGCGGCGTCGGCGGCGGCGGGGCCTCCTTCTCCCCCGGTGTGCGTGCGCCGGCGCGGGCGGGCGTTCTCCATCTTGTGGCGGCGCGCTGGTGGCAGGGCGCGGCCAGGGACGGAGCTGCCTTATAGGCATTGGGGTCAATTGACCCCAATAAAAATCACAAAATCCTTAATTATTTTAGCACTAATCACAGTTTAATTATAGAAGATGACCCCACTGTCTTAAGTATGACCCCATCCAAGTATTTTCCTAGCTTCGTCCCTGGGCGCGGCGGGGCAGCGACCTTGCCGCGCACCCGTGGTGGCGCCTCCTTCGGCCCGCGTGGAAGGCTGCGCTGGGCGTCCCCGTGGTCGCCTGGTGGTTGGACCTGGGCTGCTAGATCTGGCCGCCGGCACCTCAGGTGGCGCGGGGCCACCTCCCGGTCGCGGCTGCCGGCCCTGGTTGGGCTCCTCCAGCCGTGGTGCTGCGGTGGTTTGGTGGGGCGGGCTGTAGAGCCTCGGCGGCTGCCTCCGGCGTCGGTGGCTCGGGCAGCGGGCGTGCTCAGCGGGGCGGCAGCGGATCTGGGTGCGGCTGCCAGTTCTGGTGGTGGTGCCTTGCCGGTCTGTCTCGGGAGCGGCAGGCTGTGAGAGGCTTCGGCGTGGGCTGCGGCGGCAAAGGATGGTGGCGGCGCAGGCGACGCAGGGCGGTGGTGGTGGCTTGCCTTCTCCTGGATCTGGCCGACGATGCGCAGGGTTGGGCGGACACCGTCGCACGCGCTTCGGTGATGGGCCAGATCTAGGGTCCGTGCTCGGGCGGGCCAGTTCGGAGCCCGAGGCGGATCGGAGCTTGTGCTTCGGGTAGGCGCGGCTGGACTTGGCCCGGGAGGTGCCCGCGGGCGTTGGTCGTTCTCGCTTCGCGGGTACGGTGGTCGCAGGTGGTGGCCGTGGTAGCGGTTCGTCGTGTCGCGGAGCGGCACCGATGGCCTCGGACTTGGCATCGCGTGAGCTGGCTCGGTCGAGTGGTCTGGGCCGGCTCCCCGGTGGCCGTCGGCAGCTCAGGAGCTGCTTCCCCCCCAGTTCACTGGAATTGGCTGGGGACGCAGGTGTGGGGGCTTCCGATGATGGAGGCGCCCACCCAGACTCTGGAGCTGATGCCGGGCGGAGAGGTGATGGTTGTTCGTCGCTCTTCCCACCGAGTCGAGGGTGCTGAGACAGGACCGACCGGCGTTATCTGGCGGCATGGATGTCGGGGCGACGGCTCAGGAAGGAGGTCCACATGGTTGCTTTCCGGCAGGCACCATTGTGACGGTGGTGGCTGTCCCCTGGGTTGTGCGGGCAACAGGTGGGTGGATAGCCTGAACATGTCTCCTCGGGGGCGGTGTCTTGGTCCGGATCTGGGGCTAGCCTCCGCGTGACCCTCTGGTGGCATCGGTGGCACGGACGAGTTGCCGAGCGAACACTCCGCGCCTTGGCGCCGACGGCGGCGACACCCGTGGGTGCCGCACGCTTTTTGAAGACGTCGTCGTGGATCTGTTCCTCGTGTCAAGGCTCCAGGTGAAAACCTATGTCCAGCTGGACTCGTCAGCGACGACGCTTTGTGTCGTTCTCCCTCTTGAGGGTGTTGTCGTGGAGCTTAGGTGTGCTGGGGTGTTGCGTGTATGCTTAGTTTCTATGTTGCTTCGTGTTGGCCATGTACGCCTACGTGTGCCGAATATCTTTGGACCGGCTTTGTACGCGGGCTATCTCACCATCATGTATCGATCGGCCGTGTACTTTGTTCGTTTCCTTTATCTATAAAGAGGGGCGAAAGCCTGTTTTTTGCTAAGTTTCAGTATTTGTGTTGCGGTCTTCAACTGCTTCGAGGAGTGATGTACACTCCGTAATCAATCAGGTACCAGCGTTTGTGGTATCCAACAATTTAACTTGGTTCATGCTTACTACTTTCCTCCCTTATGACCCGCTTGAAGTTTCCAAGCTCAGGGGAGTCCTGACCATACACCATCTTGATGCTATCCACACAAGAACTGCAGGCTTCCCTGTCGAATTTGCTGCGTGGGACACCGAAAAAACTCATCGAAAACCTTTGGTTCCACCCTGCAGAAGAATGGCCGGTTTTGGTAGATGTTGCAGGTTCGAGTAGACTTGTCATAGTTGTTGCACCATCCATCAGGGCCAATCTTGTACAGCTGAAGGTGGTCAGGTTAGTCGGCGAAGACCTCATTGAGGGTGGGAAACTCCGGGCCCTTGTCTAGCTTGCAGCACGCGCAGCGCCACCGCACCGCACCACCCGCTTCGGCTTCTCCGGCTGCCGCTTTGGCAACTCAATCTCCTGGACAGATGGACCTTGCGCCTCTTCCACTGGGCGGGCGAACCTTCCTGTCCATGGCTGGCCTCGCGTTGAGCTTCTTCTTGCTCGGGATCTCAGAGTGTCCGGGCAAGGGCTGGGGCTGAGGCTTGGGCTTGGCCTCGCCCCGCCGCCGGCCTTTCCTCCTCTTCCCGCCCGATGGTGCTCCTGATGAGTACGAGAGACCAGCGACGGCGACAGGCAGGAGCTCGGGTTTCCTCCTGGCGCCGGTGACAACCATGGATGCCGCCGTGGCGGCCCGCAGCATCAGCATCCTCTGCTTTAGCAGACAAACCTCACTACTACACTCTGTTTTATGCGATCCTCTGCCCTCTCATGCGATCTTTTGTACTCCGTATGTGCTAATCGGGCCCGTAGACTCCACGAACGGGCCATGGTTTTCCTAGGTGCTGGGCTTCTTTCTCCTTCACTCACTCACTACGATGGGGCCCGTCCATGGACCTCCACAGTCCACACTAGAGCAGTAACATATTCATGTCTAAAATACGCACTCGAATCCTTAAATACACTAAGAGCATGTCCAACAGCCTTTGTATACTTGCACACAATTTATATTTTACAAATTCTGACCAAAAAACTTTCTTCAACAGCCTTTGTATGAGTGGTCCCCCACCACAAAATTTTACAAAGCTTGCTAAATCTGTCCTTTCACTTTGCATATATGCAAATGCAAATGTCACTTTGTAAAATTTTAGCAAGCCTCTCAAAAGTGGTCCCTTCACATTTTTCTCTCAATGACAAGTGGGCCCATGTGATGTGTAGTGTATGAGTGTGTACTGTGTACGTGTATTATGTGTACGTGTGTGATCTATCTGTGTATTCTGTGTATGTGTGTGATGTATCCGTGTATTATGTGTACGTGTGTGCATGTGTATGTGTATACGCATGTGTACGTGTACGTATGTACGTGTATACGCGTGTGCACACGTATATGTGTGCGTACGTGTAGGTGCGTGTGTACATACATGTATGCGTGTATTGCATGTGTACGTGTGTTGTGCTAGTATACATATACGTATTTTAATGTGAAATGTGTCTATCACAAACTGTCCCTACATGTCATTGTGTGTTTTGTGCAAATATAGCAATCCAATATACAAAGGCTACCAAAGCAAAAATTTGGTTGACTTTGCAAACCCTCTCTCTCCTTTTGCTATAGCTAGTTTTTACAAATTCATTATGCAAAGGCTCTTGGAGATGCTCTAAGCTCCCTAAGTTTGAAAGCATAGGAATCGATTGAGTCTTCAATTTTGACTCGGTCTCCTCGCTGAGTGAACCGACGCTGGATGAGTTCGTGAACCTTCCTTCCACGTGCCCCTCTTCCCAAGTCCAATTTTCTCCCAGACACCACCTCCCCTTCTCCCCCGTTCGATCCCCTTTGCGCAGCGACTGCCATGGAAACAACCGAAGCCAGCGTCTTGTGTTTCCCTGTCCACATGCCTTTGGGCCGGCGAGGAGCCGTGATAGAGGAACGTCGATGACCCACCCCCTAGCCGCCATGGAGTTGAGCTCCTGCTCGTCGGCAGACGAGCTCCATGCGCCGCCCAGTCGCCCGGATCCGGTGGATCCGACCGTGCCCTGCCGTCAAAGACCCTCCTCCGATCATCCTCGCATCCAGCCGCTGGCAACCGGGTCGTCGTTGGCTTCTCTCGCGTGTCTACAAATACAAAAAGGTGAGAGTGAATAGGGTTTGAGCTAGTGTCATTGGGAGGAAGGTTTTGTTGGGTTCCATTGCTATGCTTATTGTTTAAGGGGGTGGACGCAAGCACCCGTGCTGCTTTTCCATCAATCTGTTAGGTGCTGATGTTATTTGCCCCTGACGTCCCTGCCAGCGGCGGCTTGTGGTGACAACGAGACAAGGTATGTGTCTATGCTGCCTGCCTCCGTTTATTTAATTACCCGAGCCTAGATTCAGTAACCTAGCTTTGACGCTCTTTTTCACTCCCGCCCCCTGCTGGTGAATAGCTGAGATGAACCATGTGTTTTCCTGTACACTTGATTGTTGATTGGAAATTCTAAGAATTCGCTGAATGATCATCTCTGCTAGGATATCAAATTAAGTGATGTTTGTTGAGTGAATGCTTTGCTTGGATGTTTATTTAACTATAGGAAAGAGTGAACATGCTATGTCAGGATCGGTTCTGCTATTTAGTCAAAGTAATTTCTGATTGAATGCAATTGTGTTCTTGTTGCTTGGTTAAAATAAATAGGTTTTACATTCCGTTTAGTTAATTATCAATTTGATTCGAGGACAATCTCTATCTTCATGAGGTTCTCATGTTAGATAAAAATGTTCACTATGAATTAATATGTCATCACCAAAGTAGTATAGGAATGAGTGTTTAATCATGTTGGGCATAATTCTGTAATCTATGAGTGAGAGACAGCGATTAGGAGTTGTTTATTTTATCATGCTAAAAGTACTTGATTCATCATGGGATCATGCTCATGTCAGGTTATGAAAGATGATTAGATGGTTAGTTATTACATTGTGGTTCTGACCAGAATAGTTATTACATTGTGTTTGTGATGATGCTTTTGAGTAAGTTTTATTCTTTGATCCAATTTCCGATATTTGGCTGTTTGGCCACGCTAGTGCTACTTCTTGTGATCGAGTTATTGATCAACCTGTCACTTGACTGATCTGAGAAAAACTTATGCAAAACTGAATGTCGTTTCCCCGTTTCTTCGGAGATGCGTAGTTCGAATATTTGCTTCATAGAGCTGGTGACCTTTTGGGATTCTCTTCAGAGTTTTGGCTGTGTTTCAACTACTAAGATTGTTTTCAGCATACGTACTGTATTTATCCGAAGGAGCTCCTTCTTTCCAAGTTGTCCACTTGCCTTCTACAACGACTCATTGTTGAGAATAGTCATCATGGTGATTGTTGTTCTGTGCACGGTTGGTTTTTCTCATGTGGAGGTCCGTCTTCTTTTTCGAGTTCATTTGGTTTGGTTGGTTTTGAGTTTTTTTTTCATTTTATATGTGGGTTTTCCTGTATGCACTTTGTTGTTCTTTGTTGGTGTTGTGGTGGGTTCGCGTTGTCGAGCTGGAGGCGGTCGGGTGGTGCGAGCTAGGTTGATCTGGGCGTCGCTGCTGTGGGTCCGTAATCTGATGTGCTCTTCGAACCCCAGGAGTCGTTTACATGCATCAATTTTGCTGCGAGTACCGAATCCTGATGGTGAGTTGGACCAGATGTTGAAATTGGATGTCTGTAAGAAATTTAGCGATTTCTTTGTTTGGTTCCCCCGGTAAATAGGGGGGGAGTTGTAGGCCACCATCCTTGGTCAGAGGAAGGGGCACTCTCCTTCTGGTCCAACCTGCAGTGCAGCGTGGCGGCTGTGTGTGCTTTTGTTCGCTACATGCTGTTCGTCCACCCAAAGGTGGCTCTAAACAGAGGGGCTAGATGATTTGGAGCAACAGAAGTAATTTGGTGTTATGCTGGTACGACACGCCGTCGTTGCTGCATTGGAGGAGGTTCGTCCATACGAACGTTGCTGCTTTTGGAGGATCGCCACCTCTTCGTGTGTCGATGTCGTTGGAGGATCTCTATCATGGGTGGCATTGAAGGACTCTCGCCGTATAAATACAGATATGGATCAGTATCCTGAATTATATTTATAAGAGAATTATCCTAAATAGGTTGGTATGGTAGACTCAAGTACACCCTTCAGGTCACAGGAGTGTTCCCTGAATTGGGATAAATAGTTTACATAGTTAATCAGGTATAAAAAACTTATATCGAATGGTGTTGAGTAGTTCGACATGTATTTTTGTGGTTTCCATTTCTATGCAGTATGCACTACAAAAAATAATCAGTGAGCATCGACATACTGCTTTTGCAATGTTTTCATCAAGCTGACCTTGTTGCACAACAATACTTCCTTCGTATGTCCATACAAGCAATGTCCTTAGCATATTATGCCACTACATGCTGATTTTGGAGGTTACGCTTTGGTTTACAACTGATTACTAGATGTTGTATGACATGCTGTCAGATCAATCTTACCTAGGTCGACAGAAGAACAAGGGGTGTAACATTTTCCAGCAAGGCTTATAGTATCAAAGTGTAAACTCTCAAGTCACAAAAGGTAAATACGACAAGGACCAATTAACTTCAGAAATAAAATTTTGTCAGCCCTTTCACTGTGCATGCACATTTCGACAGATATGTATATATGCATCACGCGAGCATTTGTCATTTTAGATTTAAGAGAAGTCTTTTGAGATGCATTTGATGACATCTTCTTCCCAAATGAACATAGTTTTATATTCTTATTAACTAACTTAGCTTCTAGAAGAGAATTCCTCAATAGTTAATATAGATGGAAATAGTATTTGTACACTTCTGCTATCCTATTTTCCTGTTGGTAGCAATATAAATCCATTTTACATGCTTCATGCAATATTATCATTTTGTAATTATTAGTCTTTCGTATATTTAGTTTAATGCTTCAACTCCTTCGAGTTTAAGTTTAGGCATGTCCTACACACTATACAATGGCCAAAGTTTGATGAAGATTTAGAAACAACGAAATCGAAATCAAAGTGAATGACGAACATGAAAGTGAAAAGATGACCCAAATGAAAAGAAAACCAAGAGAGGTTCCAAGGAATAATTACTTCTCAATTATAACTACAGTTATCTAGAACATAAATAAAAATAATCGATTATGAGTTGGATTAATATTGAGTATTAGTTATCTGATTTGATATTGATCATGAAAGAGATTATACTTCTATTAAAATTTTATGTTGACTTGTTTTGCTTCGATGGTATTGTTTCTCTTTGGCAAGTTACATAAGTATTTTTTTTCGTGGACTTGTCAATTTTCTGCCAGAACTCATTTGCCTACATAGTTATTTTCATGCATTTTAGTATTATCTATAGTCTGAATAAAGTTAGATTGTTATGCGTAGATAAATGTTGTACAATCTGTGATTTATTCTGTCCCTACGCATATATAGTTAGTTGACATAGACGTGTGAGTGTTTTGCACACTGGACCTCTTCTTCCTTTCATTGTCCTATTCTTTCCAGCCATCAGATTTTATCATGCAAATATAAAAATGTTTCTTTTTATTATAATATTGTTGGAGATGCTTGTACAGAGTGAGGGCTTGGCTGCCTACAGATGTTGATACTAATTTTGACTATTGTGTATTTTTTTTTGCCGATGTTGTTGTGAGTATTTCCTTATTTGAGATGCTTTTCTTCGACATCTTAAATTTTGATTTCCCTGTCAGGTGTTCATCCAGTAAGGATATGAGAGGGCACAAAGGGTCCTTTCTATACAGTGATTCTGTGGTATTATATGAAAAATGCCTTCAAGCTCATTTATCTTAATTTCTGAATTGTGGCGTACTGGTTCATGAAATGGCATGTATGAGTGTACAACATCCGTTTTGCTTAATATGTTTAGAAAAATATTTTTGTTTAAGTATTGTTCACTTCCAGTTCATCGGTATGGAACTTTTACTTCAAAGATTGAAGAAAGCAAGAAGCTGTCCTTGGGCTTGCAATGTCAAAATTACAAAAAATATGTACGAGCTGCAATGTGTGAAATTTAACCATTATTATTATTTTATTATTATATCGCCGATGTAGCTTATACAAAGATGTTGTTTCCTTTCTAATTTTGTTTATTGCTTCAAATTTTGTTTGAGAAGACTACATCTTCAAATGGAAATTGCTCATGTCTCTCACACTTCTTAAACTACATTCATTGATATGATTCTAAAATAATGTTATAACTCTCCGTGTATTGAAACATTAGGGTAGATCAATGCCATGATTCTTCGGCGCAGCAAAGCGCGCTGGACAGCTTCTAGCTTATTTCAAAGGGCAGGAGGATCTCTTTCTTCGATCCAAAGCATTGTATCTTTATGGTTCTAGTGTTTGAATAAACTAGATGATGCCTCGCACGTTGTTGCGGAACTTTTTTTCAAAATAGTTCAGTGAAAATGTTTGGTTAAATGAATCATGTATATTTGAAATAATAACTTTTGAACTAATATATGAATTTAATATAAACATCATAGTAAAATAAAAAAATTCCCATGCATGCATGTTGCATGTGGGTTTTTATTATGCGTCGTGGCATATTGAGGTGGGTCTTTCTCATGCATGTTGGATGATGAGGTGGCATGCTTGCATGTTGAGAGAAATATGCAAGTGGAGCGTGATGTGGCATGCATGATGAGGTGGAATGTGTGCATGTTGAGAGAATTGGTAGTAGTGGGGAGCAACTTCTTAAGAATGTAAGGTTAATGGTACTTCTAAAAAAATTAGTATAATATTTTTTGTTGAAATTTCTATATGCTATTTTAGGTTAATTTTAGACTGGGTAAAAAAATCAAGCATTTGGTCTGATTTTTATAAAAATAGTACAGTTTGCAGGAAATATATTCGTTTATGTAACTTACATTCAAATTTGAATGAAATTGATTTGATTTTATTTAATTTGCCTTATTTTAATTTAACGGCCGGTGGATATTTATGATGAAGATTGGATGATCGACTTCTGTATTAATATCCCGGACTAGTCTATGTATAGAAATTTGTTTCCGAACGTTAGGCTTAGTTATATGCAACTCCAATGCTCCATTTAGTAAGGGTGAACTAGTTTTCATTTATTTTCGCGAATACGCAAAGCTTGCGTATCATTTCATTGATAGGTAGAGTGAAAATGGATACAAAGGATGGTACAACACATGACACGAACGCAAAAAGGCGTGAACATGATGCCCAAAGCAGAGAAACAAGGGATGCTTAGACCTAAACAAATAAACTAACACGGCGAAGCTCGTCGATCCCGATGAAGCAGCCTAAACCAAAAGAACATGACGACCTACATCTTCAAACCCGCCACCGGGGACACCGCGAGCAGGTAAGATAGCGCCTTCAAGAAGGAAACAATGTTGGGCCATCGTCGCCATCCGATCTGAATAACCGGACCTAGGGTTTCCCCATATGCTCGAAGATGGGCTCAGAGTAAGACTATTGCAGCGCCTCCAAGAAGAATACGTCACTCGTGGGCGTCGCCGCTACACACACCAGCAAGCCGATCAAGGATTTCGCCCTAGCCTGAATCCGAGCAATCACAAGCCACCGGAAATGGGTTTGTCGAGGAGGGAATCGAGTCACTGGTTCAAAAAACCACCGTAGGAGGCATCGAGCGTTGCCGGAAGCGCGAGTTGTAGATCCGGCGGGATGACTGACGAGGGGGTGACCCCACGACTCCTGCATATGAGGATACCCGGTGCGTATGAAGACAGGAGGCCCGTTGGGAAGCCTCGACAAGCCCAAGACTGGCCCGGTCAAGCACCGACGTAGGAGTCCGCGAATGATATGGAAGGTGCGGCTTGGCGTGCAAGGCAAGACTGGAACTAGGAAACTATCTTTGTAACCTAGTATGGACTCCCCGAGACCTAGCCTAGTATATAAAGGCTGGGAGGGGAGACGTCTAGATCAATCCAATACGCATCCACTCTCCTGCCTTGCGAGAACTCGCCTTGGCCTCCCCTGTAATCGCCTCCTCACGCAATAATATCGAGCAGGAAGTGCTTCTCCTGTTAGCCGACGAGTATCGTCCAACCTGTCCCTTCTCTATGACTAACCCAGGGTCCCTGACCATGGGAATTGACGGGGGCCGATCCCCGTCAATTGGCGCCGTCTATGGGAACTAAACTGGTTGGAATCACGATCTCGGCGGTCCCGCCCTCAGCAAATCAAGACTCAAGGACTAGAACCATATCTAGCCTGCTCGAGGAATTCAATTTCACTACAAGCATCTCCATCGCCCCGTCAAGATCACCTAGCCTGCAGTCGAATCAAGTCCAGCACCCCAACGACCGCCAGATCCATCACCGACGGAAAAGAACTCGACGAACCAGAAGACAAGCGTGAGGACTCCACACGGGAACCCCACTCGAGGAGTCGCGGCACGTGACAGAAGACTCGCCCACCAGTCGACGACCCGCCGCCGCCCGAACTCCCGCCACGCGACAAGACAACGACTCCGAAATCTAGACCCGAGAATACTACGACCTAGACCGAAGAACAGATGAATTCGCCAACTTCATTCGGAACCAATCACTCAGCGACGGGATAGAGCTTGAACCAAGATTCCACAACCGAACAGAAGACCACTCGCAGATTTTCCAAATCTCAAGGAGAAGAAGGCACGCTGGCTCCAGTAAACTCGCAGCCAAAGAGCAACTGGAAGGACCTTGCGCGATCCACTGTTTCGAAGACAGTTGGGGACACCTCAGAGCAAGCCACACCCTAGGAGATTGCCGCCTATTCACAGAACTCTCCAACAGCCTCAAGGAGGAAAAGCAGCACGAAGCCAAGCCCACTCGAAGAAGCACACAGTCACCAGCACCAAGTACAGAAAGGCAATACCCCACGTCCCATGGATGATTCTGCATGATCCAAGAAGGAAGACCCTCAAAAGCAAAACAAGACGCCTACACCCTGCAGGCCGAAGCAGCCGAAGGCCTAAAGATAGCAGAAATCTACCAACTGCGTGGCGCTGAGACCAGCATCACCTTCTTTCAAAGCGACCATCCGCCTGCAGTCCCAAGGCCAGGGCACGCACCCCTGGTCCTCGAAGCCCAGATTGGAGGTTACGACATGGACAGGGTCTTCATGGACGGAGGAAGCAGCCTAAACATAATCTTTGCCAACACCCTACGCAAGATGCTAATCCCACGATCAGTTTGGAAGAAGTCAGGCACAACAATATATGGCGTAGTTCCGGGCGAAGCAGCCGCCTCCAACGGAACAATTGAGCTCGATGTGATTTTCGGTAGCAAGCGCAACTTCCCAAAGCAAGTCCTCGAGTTCGAAGTGCTCGACTGGCAGTCGCAGTATCACGCCATACTCGGGCGGCCAGCGTTCGCACAATTCATGGTGGTTCTGCGCTATGCATATCTCAAGCTCAAGATGCCAGGACCCGCAAGAATCATCACAGTCAAGGGAAGCTTCACCAAATCAGACCAGTGCGAGCGCGATTTCCACAAACTCTCCGACACGTTTGGAGCCAACAACAACTCAAAGAAATATCCATGGTGACGGATAAAAGCATATTTCCGCTGGCAAGTCAAAGCGAGTCAAAAGTATCCGGCCGCGACTTCAGCGTGGACAACGACACAATCACACACCAAGTCCACCCAACAGACCCAGAAAAGACGGTCCGCGTATATGCCCACCTCCCAAAAGAACAAGCAACCGCCCTCATAACCTTCCTTCGTGAAGAGTGGAAAATTTTCTCCTGGTGCCCAGCCGACATGCCCGGAATACCGCGAGAATTTGCAGAACACGCGCTCCACATCAAGCCAAACACCAAGCCAGTAAAGCAGACGCTGCGACGATTCTCAGAGGCCAAACGCAGAGCAATCGGAGAAGAAGTCAACCGACTACTCGATGCACAGTTCATCCGAGAGACGAAGAAAGCAACCTGGATAGCAAACCCAGTCCTAGTCCCAAAAAGGACACTGAGGTACTGAGGATGTGCGTCGATTATGGGCCTGTCAACAAGCACTGCCCAAAAGACCACTTCCCCCTGCCGAGAATCGATCAAATAAGTGACTCCACAGCAGGATGCGACCTCCTATCCTTCCTCGACGCATACTCAGGATACAATCAGATCAGGATGAAGGAAGAAGACGAAGAACACACCTCGTTCATCACCCCCTACGGCGTATTCTTCTATCAAACAATGCCTTTGGCCTAAAAAATGCCGGAGCCACATACCAGCGAATGATGCAAGCATGCTTGAGAGAACAGATTGGCAGAAACGTCCAGGTCTATGTAGACGACATTGTCATCAAAACCTACACTGCAAACACGCTACTCGACGACCTCCGTGAAACATTCACGGCCCTCAACAAGTACAGAATCAAGCTCAACCCAAAAAAGTGTGTGTTCGGCGTCCCAGCCGGAAAACTACTCAGGTACATGGTCTCTGCCCGAGGAATCGAAGCAAACCCCGAAAAGGTCCAAGCAATCGCCAAGATGCAAATACCAACCAACATCAGAGGCGTGCTGCAGCTCACAGGAAAACTTGCAACATTGAGCCGTTTCATCAGCGGGCTAGGAGAAAGGACCCGACCGTTCTACAAACTGTTGAGAAAAGGAGAAAAAATTGAGTGGACCAAGGAAGCCAACAATGCATTCACAGACCTAAAGAAAACCCTCTCGACCCCACCAATCTTGGCGGTGCCTAAAGAACGGGAGAAGTTGTACCTCTACATAGCAGCGCAGCAGTGTCGTGAGCACGGTGCTCGTCGTCGAGCGCGCAGAAGAAGGCAAAATCCAGAGCATACAAAGACCAATTTACTACCTCAGCACGCTGCTCACAAAGCCATAGCAACGGTACCCGCACTACCAGAAGCTCCTGCTCTCCATTATCATGACCTCCAGGAAAGTATCGCACTACTTTGACGAACACTCCATCACAATCGTGAGTAATGCACCACTCGCGGACATCCTCAACAATCCCGGAGCGACCGGTCGAGTAGCTGAGTGGAACATGGAGCTCAGCCCGCGAGATCTGCAGTTAGAAACGTAAACACCGCGCGCGCGAGAGAAAATCCGGGGATGTTTTTGCAAACTGCCAGCCACCTGGGCTATATAAAGACCACCACTCTCCCACCCCTTTCTAGGGTTTCCCTAGCACAAAAATTGCAGCCACCCCCTCCAAATTGGTCAGATCTGCCCATTTTGTCCAAAAATCCTGAAATCCTAACTCCCTACGATCTGGACCGTTGGATCGGCCGATCCAACGGCCCAGATGCGCCCTAGCCCTCCACCTACCTCTCCTCTCTCTCTCTCTCTCTCTCTCCTGGACGCAGCCGGCGACCTTGCCCAGGGCCGCCCCGCCCCGGCTCCGCCTCCGCTCGCTGCCCGCCGGAGCCCTGCGCCCGCGCTGGAGCAGCTCCAGCCTCGCTGGCGTCCTTGCTCGGGAGAGCTCGGCCTCCCCGAACCGGCGCCCCGTTGATCGAGCGGCTGGGCCAGGCGCCTCCATGGCCCGAGAGCCCCAAGGCCCATCCGGCCTCCGGCCCTCTTTTTTTTCTTTTATGTTTTTTTCTTTTGTCTATTTTTTCCTAAGTCCCGTGTAATATTGCTGCTGATGCTGTTTTGCAACGTAATTTGTGGTAGATCTGTAGCCCGGATGAGTTTGCGCCCAAAAGGAATTTTGTTTAGAATTGTGTGTACTTCAGTTCATATTTTGTGAGCATTTTGATTTGAGACCATCTTGATGTTGTTAATCACTGTTGAAGTGGGCATCAGACTGTTAACTGCTAATATTTCCTGTTAGAGTGTTGTTGTCATTATTTTATTGCAAGTTTGATAGATGATGGTGACACATCCATGAGGCCTATTGCATTGGTTCTTGTTGCATATTGTTAAGCATCATGTCTAATTTCATTATATGTATTGCATTGTCATGTTAACATTCCTGATCATAGATATGTTTAGCTCCAAAGTTGCTATGCCACTGTTTTTGACAACCACCTCAGTTTTTCTCTAAGTCTGTAACTTTCCGATGTTATGTTGCATGCTTAATATCTTTTGATATGTTATGCCTATGACCTTGATTCTTGTTTGTACCTGATCACCATCATGTCTAGTTCATGCCCATATATGTCTATGTCATGTTGCTGCACTTTTGCATATAGTTTTACCCCTGTTTATACATCATGAAAATAACAGTTTCTTGACCAGGAATGTTTTATAGCTTTTTGTGTTGCTTATAACTAGTGAACCATGATGCCTATTTGCATGATTCCTTTTGCCATGCCTTCCCTAAAATGTCTACTTTAGTTTCATATCATTTGTGAGCATGTTTGCATTCATTATCCTGTTTATGCATTGCTCTAAAGTGTGCTACTTGATGTTGGCAGATTGTGCCCGTAACTTGCTTTGCTTGTATATTTTTAACCGTAACTCCGTTTGGAGTGTTCTTTATATGTAACTTGATTAGTTTTTCGTGTACTTTGTGTTTATGCTATTTATTGTTGTTGTTAACCAACCTAAAATATGGTTTAGGGCAGAACAGTACCAATTACTTAAATCGTCGTGGGGCACTTAGTGTTATGCCATGTTTAGGTTGTGCCTCACTTAAATTGACTAACATAGATAGTTTACTTTATGCTTCACCTCTTGCCATGTTTGTGTGATATGCCATGCTTCTGTGCTTTGCCATGTTAACAACCTTTGTTGATAACCTGTAGCTAAACAACTTGAACCATCATAAACGTGCGATATTGTCGTGTGTGACGAATACTCCATTTAACATGTTAGTAACCGCTCTCGACGGTAGGTGCAATGTCTCGTGTTGCCTTCTTGTTGATGCTTGATCGTGATTGCTTCATAGTAATAGATGCTTGCTCGTTGATTGCTTTCTAGTGTTTACCGTCTTGTGTGCTTCCGCGGGTACCTGTCGGAGACGTTGCGAGCTTGCGATCAACTACACCTTCGGAACCCAACTTATCAACAGGAAAGGACTATACATTACTTATGATCCATTATATTTCAACCAGCGGTTTGCATGCTAGTCTAGGATAGGTTCGATGTTTGATCCTACCACATGTTTACAACCTCTTTCAAACCGATACAGCCATGTCCCCTCCCAGCAAACCTTGTACTGCTATGTTACTATTGCTCGTTGCTCAGCCCCTGCTTAGTATGCATGCTTAGGATGCTATGATGTTACCCGGTTACTCCTTGGTTTGGGCTATCACATTATTATATTGTTGTTGATGATATGATTATTATAATGTTGGCTATATTCGACGAAGGATGGAAGGTCTAGGCTATCCCGCCCCAACGCTTTGTTCCATTCGAGTCACCTAGGATCCGAGTTCCGGGTATTGGTTTTAAGACTAAGCGTGCCTAACCGCGTGTGGGATTTTATGGGGTCCCCTTTTCTTACCTACCTAGCTTCAAACATTTCTAGTGGTGGCCCAAGCTGATTTACACTTTGAAAACCATGCATATAGGTATGTCGGGTAGCTCCTGGCAGATATCCTTTTAAAACAACCTAGGCCAGTGGGGACATAGTTTCCTTGTTGGTCCAACCTGTACGGCTGAGGACTCGACCTCATGTGGCAATCCAAACCTCGACAGACGGTACAGACCAGATCGAGAGAGCAGCCGGCTCCTGAGCTGGATGTCGACTCACCGGGGGCCACTCGGATTTGTTCGTTGTTAGCTAGAGGGACATGTCGTTTCGGATCTCTTGGAACTAAATCATAAAATGGTTGCCTGTGATGGGTAGAAACTAAGAGAGATGGGCGTGCGTGCGGAGCCTTGTAATGGGCAGTTGGTACACCCCTGCAGGGTTAAATCTTTTCGAGAAGCCGTGTCCACGGTTATGGACGACTTGAGACCTACTCATTGTTCATAGACAACAACAACTGAGATAATCTTAATATAACTTGATCGACGTGTGTGTGTGCCTTGACCGCTTCTTCTTCGCCGGGATGCGAAGAGGAGGACAAGGATAGGATAGGTGTTATGCTTGCGTACGTAGGTGGATAGCAGACTTGTTGGAGGCGATTCCTCATCGATTGCTTGGCTTCTTATCTTACTCTCTAGATCGTTAGCCACTTCATAAATGCTAGTGCGGCAGCAACCTCACCACTTACCCCATCCTTACCGTAAACTACTAGTTGTCCTAGAATGACGAGTGATGAAGTCCTTGTTGGGTCAGTTGATCACTACAGTTGGATGCTGAGTACCTCTGTACTCATGATACTACCTCAAACTCTTTTTAGGGTTCTTGATCGACAACACGTATGGTGATCGACGTTTCAAGTGGAGAGTCGACGACGACTTGTTAGGCGGATCCCGGCGGAGGGCCTGGACCCGTGTGGTTATGGGGATCGATGATTTTCTCTTTCCCACTAGGCATTTGATTGTAGTCTATACTCAGACATGTATCTTCCGCTGTTGTATTGTATTAAGGCAGTTGTATGCCGATTGTATGAGATGTTGTATCCATGTAGCTGTAATGTTGTGATATCATGTTGGAAATCCGGGGCATATGGCATTGTCATATGTCGCGGTGGGACCGATATGTGCTTCGTCCCCGGATCTGGATGGAAACATCTAGATCTGGAACAGTACCGCATATCGGGCCTTACAAAGATGGAGCCAGAGACCCCTCAAATTAAGCTCAGAAGCAATGGAGGAAAACGAGAATGGAAGAGGAATCCGGGCAGCAGTCCGGCTAAGCACACACAAAGAAAATCATAGCGCCAAAAACCCTCTTCCATGGAAGAAGAAGAAGGCGCCGACGCAACACCACGACATCCACCGCGTGAAGAACGAGGCGTGCGGCCACGACCTCGCCCAGTCACACTACCACCACCACGCTTGGGCGTCATATGAAGAAGAAGCAGAAGAGAAAGATGCGAAGAATGGATGCCAACGTCAGGCACCCACAGGATCTATTTATAGCACAATCCAAGGGCAAACCATAGAAAACACCTAGAATCCCAGGCGGCGCCATCATTACATCAAAGACCAAACGGGCCGGGCGTTACGAATTCCAAGACAAGATGCCTTCACACGGTCAGCACTATTTAAAGGACACATCAAATCTCGCCTGTTTCCCATACAAGCCTTGGAAACCCAACAGGCACAAGGCAGCATGACGTCCAAATCATCATTATGACTGGCCAGAAGACACGACGGATCAAAGAAGCAAGCATCATCATAAGTCACCAAACAACGTGACAATGCATATCAGCGTGACATCTCAAGAAGGACGCATCAAGATAAAAGCAATTGGAAAAAATAAAAGACTCCAAAAGATACCTATTTATTGATGACAAAATTTTCTGATCTTAAAAAATCTTTTACTCCCATCGGGAGTACCTTTATTCGAGTTCGGGTGCTTCCTCCCCCAGAAGGCAAAGATATGCTCGAGTGATCACTCGCACCAGCAGAAACAACGTACTTTCAGAGTTCGGGTGCTCCCTCACCGTGAAGTCAGCAAAGCATTCGAGTGATTACTCGCAAAAAGACTCAGCAAATGTTCGACAATATGATCTAATCGCGCACTCGACGAATTTCTGAGTGGGTGCTTTCTTATTTTCCTCGCCTGAGTTCGCCTCAAGCTCCGCGAGTGACTACTAATAGCTCACTTGATTGTTTGTTCCAAGTGGGTGCATCGCTAACCAGGCTCCGTGCCTCTACAAAAAAATTATGCCTGGGCTACGACACACTGTACCCAGATGCCACGCAAGCTTAGCGTGTAGGTAAGACCCCGCTGCGCAGAATGGCCAGGCCGGGACTTGCCGCAGAGCGATTTCACTCCCGACCTTTTCCATGCGCTCGCATGATAGAAAGAGCCGAGCGGACGCGCTCAGGCTATTTGCTTAGACTGGCAGCAATTGATCCTATAAGACCTGCAGCGGCATGACTTTTCTAGACACCGGTCATTCCAAGTTCATGTTGAGGGACGTGAGCTTGATTGGGCTACTGCGGTATTTGCCACTAGCGCAATTCACCAAGGCTCGACCAGTCGACTCCTTGGGCCCTTTTCAGCTTAGCAATCCCTCGAAACAGGTATTGTCATGGCTCAAAACTGCCAGCGACCCGCGGCGGTGCCACGCCTACAAACAATAAAGCGCTGACGAATTCGAGTCCTTGCGCGACTCTTCGATTCCCCCAGGCACCCAGGGGCTACTGACGAGGAGGTGAGCCACGACTCCTGCGTATGAGGATACCCGGTGCGTATGAAGACAGGAGGCCCGTTGGGAAGCCTCGACAAGCCCACGACTGGCCCGGTCAAGCACCGACGTAGGAGTCCACGACTGATATGGAAGGCGCGGCTTGGCGTGCAAGGCAATACTAGAATGAGGAAACTATCTTTGTAACCTAATACGGACTCCCCGAGACCTAGCCTAGTATATAAAGGCTAGGAGGGGAGACGTCCAGATCAATACAATACGCATCCACTTTCCTGGCCTTGCGAGAACTCGCCTTGGCCTCCTTTGTAATCGCCTCCTCACGCAATAATATCGAGAAGGAAGTGCTTCTCCTGTTAGCCGACGAGTATCGTCCAACCTGTCCCTTCTCTATGACTAACCCAGGGTCCCTGACCATGGGAATTGACGGGGCCGATCCCCGTCAACGACGAAAGAGGCATGGAGCTCGGAGGGGTGGTGGGCGGCAGGGGCGGCGCAAGCGACGCGACGACGACCGATGACCCATGCAAACCCGGAATTGGAAAGGTGGGCGCAGATCCTGGCCGCCGTGGTCGGAGCCGGGTTGCACCACTGGCTTGGAGGAGCGGGGCGCAGCCCGACATGGACGATGGCCAACCATGGACACCGGAAGGGGCGCAGGTCCACGGTCGACAAGTCGAAGTCGGGGTGGTCAAGCGATGGGCGGAGCAGTGGAGGCAACGGCGGCCGGCGGCGTGAACGAGCTCAGATCTGGAGAGACGCATATCGTTTTCACCGTGGCCGAAATCGCCGCAACCCTGCCAGGCCGAAGGAGCAGGAGAAGGGACGCTGCTCCCGAAGCTCGCCGGAGCCGGAGACGCCGCGGCGAGGGCGCCGGTGTAAGGCCCGATATGCGGTACTGTTCCAGATCTAGATGTTTCCATCCAGACCCGGGGACGAAGCACATATCGGTCCCACCGCGACATACGACAATGTCATATGCCCCGGATTTCCAACATGATATCACAACATTACAGCTACAAGGATACAACATCTCATACAATTGGCATACAACTGCCTTAATACAATACAACAGCGGAAGATACATGTCTGAGTACAGACTACAATCAAATGCCTAGTGGCAAAGAGAAAAACATCGATCCCCATAACCACACGGATCCAGGCCCTACGCCGGGATCCGCCTAACTAGTCGTCGTCGAGTATCCACGCGAAACGTCGATCACCATACCTGTCGTCGATTGAGAACCCTGAAAAGAGTTTGGGGGTAGTATCATGAGTACAGAAGTACTCAGCATCCAACTGTAGTGGTCAACTGACCCAGCAAGGACTTCATCACTCGTCATTCTAGGACAACTAGTAGTTCACGGTAAGGATGGGGTAAGTGGTGAGGTTGCTTCCGCATTAGCATTTATGAAGTGGCTAACGATCTATAGAGTAAGGTAAGAAGCCAAGCATTCGATGAGGAATCGCCTCCAACAAGTCTGCTATACACCTACTTACGCAAGCATAACACCTATCCTATCCTTGTCCTCCTCTTCGCATACCGACGAAGAAGAAGCAGTCATGGCACACACACGTTGGTCAAGTTTATTAAGATGATCTCAGTTGTTGTTGTCTATGAACAAGGAGTAGGTATCAAGTCGTCCATAACCGTGGGCACGGCTTCTCGAAAATATTTAACCCTGCAGGGGTGTACCAACTTCCCATTATAAGCTCCGCATGTACGCCGGCTCTCTCAGTCAGGCCCGTTAAAGGCACCCATTGAAGAGTTGTCCCGAGAGATCCGGACATCATAGTCCCTCTAACTAACAACGAACAAATCCGGGTGGCCCCCGGTAGAATCGATACCCAACTCAAGAGTCGGCCGTCTCTCGAATTGGCCACTTCCATATCACGTCAGGTTGGAATGACATCTGCAAAGCAGGTAGGCATCCCGCGCTCCGCAAAGTGTGGACCAGCAGGAACACTGTCCCGCTGACCCGCATAAACCTATTCTGAGAACCTGTGGGGCCCTGCCCGCCTCTCCTACAGTGCAAAGGGAAAACCATCTTGGGCCACCACTAGAAATGTTTGAAGCTAGGTAGGTAAGAAGAGGGGACCCCATAGAATCTCACACGCGATTAAGCACGCTCGTCAAGAGACACAATACCCGGAACTCGAGTCCTAGGTGACTCGAATGGAACAAAGCATCGAGGCGGGATAGCCTGGACCTTCCATCCTTCGTTGAGTATAGTCAGCATTATAATAATCACATCATCCACAACAATATAATAGTGTGATAGCCCAATCCAAGGAGTAACAGGGTAACATCGTAGCATCCTAAGCATGCATATGATGGTACGAATTCTCGTCCCTCGTTGGTTACCCAAAGTGGAAGGTTGAGATGTAGACAGCAACAAGTTTCCCTTAGCAAAGATGCTAAGGTTTAGTATCGAACCAGTAGGACTCCAACAGATACAAGAAGGTGGTGAAGTGAACAATGGCGCCGTTTACAACCAAGGTTGCTAACTTTACCTGGACCTGCACACACAACAAATAACTTTGCTTCCCAACGAGTACAGAGGAGTTGTCAATTCCTCCGGCCTTGTTGTTTAGAAAGGATAAAACGCACGGAATAATAATGATAGTGATAGCAACGGAAAAGTAAATAAAGCAGTAAATTGATAGTGGGTGTAAACGGTATTGGAAATATGGACCGGTGTCCTATGATGTTCACTAGTGATGTCTCTCTCCCAAAAGACGATAAAATAGTCATGCGAGGTAAACAAATTACAGCTGGGCAATTGACATGATTATGTGCGCAAACCAATGCTAATTATGCTACAAAGAAAGGAAGAGGCTCAAAAGCATGGGAGGTACACCAATACAAGTAGACCGAAATCCATCTGCATCTACCTACTAATCATCCACCTTGAGATATCTATCCAGAACATCTTGCTGGTATTAAGTTGTGAATCCCACCCAAAGTGTAAACTCAAAGCAACGGACAACTGCATTAAAGAACTTTGCGTAAAGTAAACAATCCTTGCACCCGAAAGTACAAGCACCGTTGTTTTCCCCCTTGTGGCAACAACACATCCCCAAGACTCATGTTTCTGTCACTCAAGCTAGTCATCGAGGGGCATGAACCCACAATCATGCATAACGCTCCCTCTTGGAGTCACTACCTACTACTTGGCCAAAGCAATAAACAACAATGGAGAACATGCAAGAATTACTCTAGAACATAAATATAAAAGTGGAGAATCAAATATATTACTCAAACATAATCTCATAATCCATCGGATCCCAGCAAACTCAGCATAGCAACAGCAGAAATATTACATATGTGCCTCGATCATGTAGGGCAGCTCACGAGGTCTAATCCATGAAGAACAAAGAGGGGAGGAGAACATCACATAGCTACTGATCATAGACCCATGGTCCAAGGTGGACTACTCACGGTTCATCCGGGAAGCATCCATGGTGGTGGAGAAGCTCCCGGAGGTGGTTCCTCCCTTCGGCAGGGTGCCGGGAAGAGGTCTTCTGGTGCTCCCGATCTTAGAAGCGCGGCGGCGGCGAAATAGAGGAGAGATCGCAAAAAGGGTTCCCGTCACGGGGGTTTCACGTCACGAGGAATAAATAGGCGAAGGGGGGCAGCCAGGGGGAAACCTGGGGGAAACCTGAAATAGAAAAACAGCAGAAAACAGGAACTGGCACTGGGGTGCACTGAGTTAATAGGTTGGTCCAAATATGATCAAAAGTGTATGGAAGTTCATCAATATCATAGCAATATCACACAAAAAAGGCATGGAGCAAGCAAAAATTATAGATACGTTTTGGACGTATCAACATCCCCAAGCTTAATTCCTGCTCATCCTCGAGTAGGTAAATGATAAAAGCATAATTTCTATGGTGACATGCTAACAACCATATAAGAACTTTTAAGTAAAGCAATCAAGGCATGTAATTCAATTCAAGTCATAACAAGCAAGAGTCTATATTTGCATTGAAACAAGCAACATAAGAACATAAAGGTGCAAGAGCTCTCGCTGTCCGTGACTCGAATGTCTCCAAATGGTGTTTGCGTGCAAGAAAGAGGATAGGGATGTACGAGAAAAGGTGTTTTTGTGTTGAGAACTCAATTTACTAAAGTTTCACACTTGGTCTTCCTTGGAATCTTATCTTGACTCATCCCCAAACCACTATCCAGGTACAAGTCAAAATGATCCACTCCTTTTCGACATTTTGAGCACTCATGCAATGGATGAGCGTAAGCAAGAAAGTTGACACTTAGGATGGCAAAGAGAGAATATGGTGGAGGAGTAAGACAAAAATGTGTGAAAGGCTCACATCAATGAGGACAATCATAGGCGAGAGAAAGCCAAATGATAGATATGATGTGAGGAGTAGGGATTGTCATGCAACGGATGCACATATGAGCTAAGGTAAGCTCTCCAATGGAACTAGTGGGGGTGCATCCAACTTGCTTGCTCAAGAAGACCTAGAGCTCATTTGAGGAGGCTCATCATTGGAATATACAAGCCAACTTCTATAGTGTGAAGGTCCCCACATAGCTATATGCATAAATGATAATATCTATGAAGTACAAGATATAAGAAGGAGTACGAGTGTGGATCTCTCAAAAGGAATAGTAGTGTGCCCCCTTCTCTCTTTTTATTTCTTTTTCTCTTTTTTCTATTTTTTGTGTTTTTTTGGTGGCCTCAATGGCTCTTTCTATTTCTCTCATTTGTCCTCTTTGGTATCTTTTAATTTGTCCTCTTTGGGATCTTTTAATTTGTCCATTTTATGATCTTTTCCTCACTTTAGGGGCAACACTCTATATATTACAAAAACTATAGAAGATCTTTCACACTTTACAAAAGTACTCAAATCATAAAGAAGATGTAACTATCATGATGTATGCAAATGTATGCCTCTTCCAGTGTAGCAGGATATGCAATGATACTAGCGCGTCATGTAGAAATGATTAGGGCAAGGCCCAATTAGCATGAGGCTCATCGATCAAGCAAGTAGCATGTATGACATGAAGATCAAGTCATGAGAAGATGGATGTTGCATGGCAATATATATCGGAAAGGCTATGGAAATGCCTTGATAGGTAGGTATGGTGGATGTTGTGAGGAAGGATATAAGGAGGTTTATGATGACAAAGCGTATCGTGCCAAGGGTTTAGATGTACCGGCGAAGGTGGACGCCAACTCTCGGAGTGAGAAGAAAGCAATGCACGGCACAGGAGAGGCTAGAAAAATATGGGAAGGTGGAAGTGTCATCTTCCGAATACTCACATTAGTCCGAAGAACTCATGCACTTATTATCGGCAACTCTCAATCTAATAAGGAGGTTTCACAAAGAGAAAGTACCCCGAGAAGGAGTGTATGGGGGTTTGGTTATCCTTGCGCATCCTCGACTCATGGTACGTGAGTCTACTCTAATATTGGACCCCTCAGAAGAGTAGTGATCCATCTAGCAGCTAAAGTTCTCAACTAAATTTGTAAGTTTTGAAAATAAACACGGGTTTCCAAAAATACGACATCTATCACTAATAAGCTAAACACTACAGGAAAAAGGAGTTTTGCCATCAGCTTTGTGCTTTGCTGTCAGCTTTCTGTCGGGGCTGACGGCAACGCAAACTATGTCGTCAGCCAGACGGTAAGCTGACGGCAAAGACCTGGCTGTGGGCAAAACGGAGCTATGCCGTCAGCCAGTTCAACGCCGTCAGCTGGCTGACGGCAGATGCCAATCAAGCTGACGGCAACAGGCTAGCTGACGGCGAACAACCAACCTAGCCCCACCAGGAGGAGCTGCCCGCTGCTTGGCCGTCAGCCAGCAGACGGCCAAGCCTCTGCCGTCAGCCAGCTGACGGCAAAGCAGCTAGCGCCGTTAACCCACGCCGGGCCAGCCCTAACCCCCACAACCCCCCACATCTCGCCGCCACGTCTCCCTTGCTGCGCCCCGCCGCCACCTCCCCACGCCGGTGACCCGCCACCTCCCCACGCCGGCGCCCCGCCGCCACCTCCCCACCGCCGCCGGGCCGCCGTCACCTCCCTTGGTCGCCGCCACCGTCAGCTCCCCTGCTCGCCCTCCCCCTCTAGGTCTCGGCTGCGCCGTCGGTCTCCTCTCCCCCAGCCGTCGACCCCCCTGCAGGTGAGCACCGGCCCTCCCATTTTTTGCATTTTTTCTATTTTGTATTCATTTTTGTTTGTATTTAATGTAAGTAGATATTTATGTTAAATTTTAGTTAGCTTATCATTAGTTAGGTAAAAATTTAGCTAGGTAGATCAGTTAGGAGATTAGGGCTAGGGTTTGTTAGGTTTAGAAATTAGTTAGTATACTAATTAGGATTCAATTTTGTTTCTATTTATGATAAATTTTAGTTAGCTTATAAGTATTTAGTTAAAGAAATTAGCTAGCTAGATTTGTTAGTAGATTAGGGCTAGGGCTTGTTAGATTTAGGAATTAGTTACTACTAATTAGGATATATAGTTAGTACTATTTGATTTCGGTGATATGAAACCGGGGGCAAGAGCTCTTATTTATCTAAAAAAACAAAGGTGCTAAGTGAGGTGCTAAGAGTATTAAATGTGTTAAGTAACTATAGTCTCCAATGTATTGGTGCTTAGCTTGTTGTTGCTAAGGTTGCCTTATTTAATTGCATAGGTTCCCGTGACTAGCCGTTTTTCCTACTGGGACACCAAACGTCTCTCTCCTCTTAGTTTCACCCTACCCTAGTTTCACCCTACCTAGAAGATAGGCGTAGCTAGTTCTTTCCTTCTCAACTCATGCAAGTCACGTAACCCATATGCGTCTCCCGTTCGAAATATTCCATTTATAAATATGCATTCATTTGCATATTTATAATTGGATTCTTTCGAATTGTCCAACATTATCCATGGACAGCCCGAGTATGTGTAGATTGGATTCCTTTCCCCATATATGCTCTCCTCCGGATCGGACGTAGGATTTCGTCAGCGCCACCTTGTTGTTCTCCGGGTACACATCCTCTCGGTTTATGCTGAGACGTGTATCAGGAGAACAGCGGGGAGGTGCTGTCGAAATTTTGCGTCGGATCGGGAGGAGAGCATGGGGAAATGAATCCAATCTGCACATACTCGGGTGGGATTAGGACCTATCTTTACCTATTAGCTAGTGTGCATATGTCGTATCACCGTAATTAATTATATGCCTTCTGGTGTTAATTTGTACTAGCTAGCTAGCCAGAATGAATGATCGTGTGTGGATGTACACCGGTCACCCTAGTCAAAAAAATATGACTGAGGAATGGTTGGCCAAGACCGAGGAGTTCCTAGAGGTTGCATTTAGTGCTGGCCAACCAAGAACATGGTGCCCCTGCACTAGATGTATGAACTATTCACAACAGACAAAGGATGTAATGGGTAAACACCTGCAAATACGTGGTTTCATGCCTGATTATACGTTGTGGTCATTTCATGGCGAGTCGACCCAACGTGACAGACATGAGGTAGTGCGTCAGCGCATTGAGGATTGTGGTACAGGGATCGAAGACATGGTCAATGACTACAACGATGCTCGTCTTGAGGACGAAGAACTGGAGGAAACTGCCAAGGCCTTTTATGCCATGCTAGAGTCTTCAAAACTCCCACTGCATGCGCACACCAAGCTTTGTCAACTAGATGCCATCGCACAAACAATGGCTCTTAAGGCACAATTCAACTTGTCCAGAGAGTGCTATGATGCGATGATGACCTTATTCGGGCGCTTTCTACCGAACGGTCATATTATGCCTGCAAACCTATACCACTCAGACAAAATACTCGGTGCACTGAAGATGCCCATCGAGCGGATACATGCTTGTGAGAAAGGATGCGTCTTATTTAGGCATGCGTATGCGGATGATAATTATTGTCCACGCTGCAAGTCCTCCAGGTATATTGTCGTAGACAACGGTCTTGGTGAGAAGAAGCAGAGCAAAATACCCGTAAACATTCTTCGGTACCTACCGATCTTACCAAGACTTCAACGGCTTTACATGCTTGAAGAAACAGCAAAACAAATGACATGGCACAGAGATGGAATTAGACGTGCTACAGATGAATACGGGAATTTGATGTTGACCCACCCCTCTGATGGTGAAGCGTGGAAGATGTTCAATGAAATACATAAAGAAGGTAAAGCCAAAGACCCAAGAAATGTGGCACTCGCCATTAGCCTCGATGGGTTCAATCCTTTCGGTATGACGGCAACCCAGTATAGTTGTTGGCCCGTATTCATCATGCCCCTCAATCTGCCCCCTGGAGTACTTATGCAAAGAAAGCACATCTTCTTGACGTTGATAGTTCCGGGGCCCAACTATCCCGGAAAAAATATGAATGTGTACTTGCAACCACTGATGGATGAGTTGAAAGAAGCTTGGGATAATGGGATCCGGACATATGACGCAGCTAGCAAAACAAACTTCCAACTGCATGCTTGGTTGATGTACTCCATGCATGACCTGCCGGCGTTTGCACTTTTTGTTGCATGGTGCGTGCACGGAAGGTTCCCATGCCCGCAGTGCAAGTCTGCTCTTAAGTTTCATTGGCTGCCGGAGGGTCGCAAGTATTCTTGCTTCGACTTGCATAGACAATTCCTGCCTCTGGACCATGGATTCAGAAAAGACAAGAAGAATTTCACCAAAGGTAAAGTTGTCGAGCACGAGGCACCACCTATGATGACGGGCGCACAAATTCTTGATCAGTTGAACTCACTAGAGCCTGATCCGAACCGGCCAGGGTATTTCTTGGGATATAATACGGAACACGCCTGGACCCACAAGCCATGCTTTTGGGATCTCCCGTATTTCAAAGACCTTGCTCTTCCACACAACATTGACATGATGCACACTGAAAAAAATATGGGTGAGGCCCTTTTTGGTACATTGTTCGGCACTGATAAGGGGAAAGATAATGTTAAGGCTAGAGTCGATCAGGAGAGTCTGTGTAATAGGAAGTCACTGAACATGCGACAACCGAAAGGGAAGAATAATTGGGAGAAGCCAAAGGCATGGTTCAATCTTAAAAGGGAACACATGAGGGAAATCCTCATCTGGGTGAAAAAAAAGTTGATGTTCCCCGATGGGTATGCAGCGAATCTAGCAAGGGGAGCAAGTCTTGAAAAGTTGAAAATCTTTGGGCTGAAGAGTCACGATTGGCACATATGGCTTGAGCGGATAATGCCGGTGATGTTGCGCGGCTACATCCCCGAGGATGAATGGCTAGTAATGGCAGAGCTAAGCTATTTCTTCCGTGTTCTTTGTGCTAAAGAATTATCGCCTATTGTGATAGAAGAGATGGAAAAACTGGCGCCGGAGTTGATATGCAAGTTAGAGAAGATCTTTCCACCGGGTTTCTTTAATCCGATGCAGCATATGATTTTGCATCTACCGATGGAGGCAAGATTGGGTGGCCCTGTTCAAAACCGTTGGTGCTATGCAACCGAGAGAATGCAGAAGACGCTTCGAGAAAAATGTAAAAATAAACGGAGAATTGAAGCATCAATGGCTGAGGCATTCGTTGTCGAGGAAGCGGCAAACTTCGTGACAGCACACTATGCTGCCACTAATTACAGTTTGCATAATCCAAAGCCTCGGTACAATAGTGGCGACCCCGAGCGACATGAATCCAAGTTCAAACTCTTTAAAGGGAGCCTCGCACCTTGTGGGGTTATGAAGACAAAGACGTTGACCTTCGAGGAATGGAGCATCATTACATTGTATATCTTGACCAACATGACAGAAGTGCGGCCATACATCGAGTAAGTGCGCGGTACATATTAATTGTTCTGCAACTTCTTGACGAGTTGTGTGTCTAACTTCTCATAATTATTTGATACAGTCGATTCGTCGCGCAATTCTCGAATGGAGTGGCGATCGAAAAAGACTCCATCGAAGAGATTAATCTTCTTGAGAAGCGGGGAGGCGGCAATCCCGGTTTCATCTCTTGGTTTACACAAACGGTACTTCTTATATGATATACAGGCCATTGTTATTTCTTCGTCGTCTCAGTACCGACTAATACAAAAAGCCTTTCCGTTTCAACTTGTAGGCTAATTCAGAGTCGATGGACGCTGAATTGAGACAAATCGCAAATGGTTTTGACTTTAAGGTCCATACATATGAAAAATACGACATCAATGGGTATCGCTTTCGTACTGGTATGAAAGAGCAAACTATGCCCGATCGGAAAACAACGAATTCCGGTGTGTCCGCTATAGATGGAGGAGTCGAGTATTATGGAATAGTTGAAGAAATATACGAACTGCTATATTATGGTGAAAATCCTCCGAATGTCGTTGTCTTCAAATGTCATTGGTTCGATCCGAAGGACACTAGACGAACTCATGAGCATGTTGGGCTAGTTGAAATTAAACAGAAGAACCGTTTAAATGTTGCCGAAGTTTATATTGTGGCTCAACAGACCACACAGGTTTTCTATCTTCCATGGGCCTGCCAAAGTGTAAAGAATCTCGAAGATTGGTATGTCGTCTATGACGTGCCGCCACATGGTAAACTACCTGCCCCCAATGAAGAAGAGGATTATCAACCTCACATAGACCCAGACACATATGACGGAGAATTCTTCCAAGAAACATGTGTGGCCAAAAAACATTTCAGAAAAACCTCTACGTTTGGTCAAAACATGGAAGTAGAGAATGACAATGCGGAGGAAGTGGAAGAAGTGGAACACGAAGAGGTTACCGATGATGATGAGGAGGAAGATGAAGAAGTGGAACACGAAGAGGTTACCGATGCGGATGACCTATCATTGCTTGACCGGTTACAAAAAGGCTTTCGAAATGTGGTTGACGCTGAACCCGATCCCGGAGAAGAGATCATTCATGACGACACGCGTGATAGTGACGATGATGTTTTTATTGATCCTGGAGAAGATACAGATGATCCCGACTATTAGTTGTATGCATCCCAACTTTCTTTTGTTTGTTGTATATATGAATTTGTATTATTTATTTCCTTAATGTACTAATTCATCTTTATATGCATATGTTTGTTTTTTGTATATATGAATTTGTATTATTTATTTCCTTACTTTACTAATTCATCTTTACTCCGTAACAGGTGTTGACACATGGCGAGCCGTAGGGACCCACCGGTGGAGTCTCGATCACCTCTACCTCTACGGAGAGAGTTGCTGGCGGGTATTGTCGCAGCCAGCTCGCCGCCGGCGCGTGCTAAGCAGCCTCGTGGGAGAGGTCGGGGAAAAGGCCCAAAGAGAGCTAAACCCGGTGGTCGAGGAGGTGGTCGAGGAGCAGGTGGCGCCCTAGCCGAGTCACCCACTCACAGGACAGTCTCACCGGTGCAGGAGCCACCGCCGGTGCAGTCGGAGGCACCGGAGCAGCGGCCACCGCCGGTGCAGTTGGAGGCACCGGAGCAGCGGACACCGCCGGTGCAGTCAGAGACACCGGAGGCACCGAGGCAGTCGACGGAGCCTCGTTGGGATGATCCTTGGGAGGAGCGTGCTCGCACGGATGATGATGATGCTGATGAGGATGATGATAGCGATGACGACGGGGCTGAGGGGGGTGAGGGGGATGATGGGGGTGAGGGGAGCTCCTCTTCCAAGAAGCCGGTGTACCAGGGTGGTATGACACGGCTCCCACCACGTCCGGACCCTGCGCAGAGGGTATTGATTGCGCCAGATGGGGAGAAGTAAGTTGATGAATTTTTTGTGTTCCTTGTATATATATATCATACATGTACATATGGTCCAACAAGAACTAATGTCTTTGTGTTCTTATTTTGCAGGGCGTGGACTTACCCGGAAGGTGCTCGGAATCCGAACTGCCTCCTTGGTGCCGTGCTTAAGGAGCAGTTCCCCGGGCTAGTCCAGTTGCCTATTGAGGGTAGGGTTCCTGAGCCCGGCCTCAATTGGCCACACTACAAAGCCGCCCCGGCCCCGCCAGATGAACGCATCAACAACGTTGAATGCCGTACCAAATTCGACATGGTGGTGGCTACTTTTTGGGTAAGTATTCTAAGCATTGCAATCATTTATTAGTGTTGGAATCATTTCACTCATCTTTTCATATGTTCGATGCATTTTTCAGTGCTACTATAGGGTTGAGGAGGGGATGGAGCCGGCGGCCCAGAAGAATCTCGAGAAGGAGATAGTGAGGCTACTCACGAACACTAGGCACGAGATGCGTGTTCAGTGTGTTCGAGATTGGTACGCCAAGAAGGGCGTGAAGAAGGCCAAGAAGAAGTGTAGAAAAGTTTTCCTTAAGAAGGATGAATACTTGGAGGTAAATTCCTACACTTATAAGTAAGGCCTAGTTAGCTCCAACTTTTCTTTATAAGCTTATGAAGCTCAAACTTGGCTTTATAAGCTTATAAGTGTCAAACATTTCTTTATAAGCTTATGAAGCTCAAACTTGGCTTTATAAGCTTAGAAGTGTCAAACTTTTCTTTATAAGCTTATGAAGCTCAAACTTGGCTTTATAAGCTTAGAAGTGTCAAACTTTTCTTTATAAGCTTATGAAGCTCAAACTTGGCTTTATAAGCTTATAAGTGTCAAACTTTTCTTTATAAGCTTATGAAGCTCAAACTTGGCTTTATAAGCTTATAAGTGTCAAACTTGGCTTTATAAGTTTATAAAGGTCAAACTTGGCTCTATAAGCTTGTAAAACTAAAAAATGATAATAATAGCTTAGTTACATAAAACTTGACTTGTACTTGGCTTAAAAAAGATATTCAATGACTTTATAAGATTATTAATTCATAGGCGCCCCCGAGATGGTGTGCAAATAAGATGGATTGCTTTGAGGCGATAGTGGACAAATGGCTCAGTGATGCCTGGCTGTCCACCCAAAAAAGCGCCAAGGCTAGGCGTGCTCAAATGGTAGGTGTGGCACACCACCAAGGCAATCTCAACGTCAACGAGTACGGAAAAAAATGGGTATGTGCCTTTTTGTTTTAAGTTTCATGTCCTTTCATCATTAATCAATTGATTTGTTTCATGCCTTTTCTTTGCTTTTCATTGTAGGCGAAGCACCATAATCAGCCTGTGCCTAAGGGATTTCGCTCATTTGCCATGGCCCATAAGGGAAAGTACAAAACGGTGACGGCATATTCCGAGGGCGACGGTGTTGAGGCGGACACCAGCGCTGCAGCCTACCACAAGATGATGGCCTATTCTGAGGTGGCGAAAGAGCTACGCGGTCCTCAGTTTGACCCGAGCGAGGAGGAGATTGATCCGGAGGCCTTGATGATTTCTGGTGGCGGTAAGCATCATGGCAGCACCTCCATGTGCAATGGCTTCGTACATTGCCCGGAGACTCTACCTCAGATCAAGGCGAGGCAAACGAGCTCCGCTCCTGCTGTACGACCTCGCCCGCGGCCAGTGGACATTGCTATCCAGGTATAACTTTGTCTCAATTTTTCTTTCCGTTCTTTAGACTACGTAGTGATGATGACAATAATTGCTATATTGTTGAGTGTTCTCAAGACGCCATTCAGAGGGAGAGACAAGCGACACAAGAGATGTTGTCGGAGCAGCTTGCGGAGAGGGACCGGCTGGCGGAGGAGAGGACCCAGAGGATACTCGAGGAGGAGAGGGCACGCAATAATGCCCAGACGAAGGCCATCTACGACCTCTTCTCGGTAAGTAACTACTTTTGCATATATCCGCCAAGAATGCATATGCATATGTTTGGTTCACTTGCTAATATGCTCGAGTCCTCAAAACCTAACTCGCAGAGTATGTGGGAGAAGCAAGGTCTTACCCCTCCACCGATGCCGACGCCTATCGTTTCTCCTCCCGGAACGGTAAGTTTCTTTCAATGATCAATATATCCCGGTCTTATACCATCAAGTGTCATCATGCTTACCACATTGCAACTCATCCTTTGTTGCAGCATAATTCCGGAGCTGCATCTCACAACCCACAAGAATCTCCTAGTGAATCCCCGAGCAACCCACGTGGCGGCTCTTCTCAGCCTTGAGGTGGCCTCCGGTAAGTTACATAAAGCTCATCAATGACTTTATATGCTCATAAAGCTCAATAATGGTAGTAATAGCTTAGTTACATAAATATTTACTTATACTTGGCTTTATAAAACTTACACTTGGCTTTATAAGCTTGTAAACCTAAAAAATGAATTATACTTGGCTTATAAAAGCTAAAAAATGACTATATAAGCTTATAAAACTTACACTTGGCTTTATAAGCTTGTAAACCTAAAAATGAATTATACTTGGCTTATAAAAGCTAAAAAATGACTATATAACCTTATAAAACTTATACTTGGCTTTATAAGCTTGTAAACCTAAAAAATGAATTATACTTGGCTTCTAAAAGCTCAATAGTGAATTTATAACCTTATAAAGCTCAAACTTGGCTTTATAAGCTTGTAAACCTAAAAAATGAATTATACTTGGCTTCTAAAAGCTCAATAGTGAATTTATAAGCTTATAAAGCTCAAACTTGGCTTTATAAGCTTTTAAAGCTCAAATTAGATTTATAAGCTTATTAAGTTCAACAATGACTTATACTTGTCTTATAAAAGCTCAATAATGAATTTACTAGCTTAAGTGGCTTATCAACCTAAAAATGACTTATACTTCGCATATAAAGCTCAAAAATGAATTAATGACTTAGTTAGATCTAAAATGAGATATATTTAGCTCTTGAGGTCTAAACAAGTATTGTAGAATAAGAAGAAGGATAGGAGGAAAAGAAAGAAGTGAAGAAGAAAGAGGTGAAAAAGAAAGTAAAAGAAGAAAAGTTCTTCTTATTCTTACTTTTTCTCTTCTTTCTTTTTCTCCATCTTCTATTCTTCCTTTCATCTTATTCTTATTCTTCCTCTTCTTCTCCTTACTCTTCTTCTCCTTGTTCTTTTTTTTATACTTAGCTTATAAAGGCCAAAACTAACATATACTTTTATGTTCACATTTTGCAGATTTTGGCTATATGCATGGATGGATGCTACCTTTGGAGTGTGTTGTAGATATAGAATGTTGAACTTTTAGTGTTTGTCATATGGATGGATGTTGAAACTTTGTAGATTTTGTTGATGTACTTGTAAATATTATATGGTTGATGCACTTGTGATGGTTGTTAATTATATGGTTGATGCACTTTTTGTATTACTTGTGGGATGGAGATGACTATAATATATCATGTTGGCTATAATATATCTGTATATATATATTATTGTTTAAATGCAGGGAATTAAATAAAACAAATTAAAAAAGATAGGTACAGAGAGCTTTGCCGTCAGCTGGCTGACGGCCAGGGCGTTGCCGTTAGCAAGCTGACGGCAAAGCGGACACGTGGCGGCAGCCTGTGCAATCTGGACTGCGGCAGTGACCATTTGGTCACGGCTTTGCCGTCAGCCTTCAATCGGCTGACGGCAAAGCGTTGGGCTGGCTGACGGCAAAACGCTGACATGTGGGCCCAGGCAAGGGCTTTGCCGTCAGCCACGGTGCTAGCTGACGGCAATGAACGCCGTTAACTCAGCCCCCCGGGGTTAAGTCAGAGCTGGCCGTACGAGCGGCATTGCCGTCAGCCTGTACAAAAAGGCTGACGGCAAAGCCGTTGCCGTCGGTCGATATTGAGCTGACGGCAAAGCAGCTCACTGCCGACTGATGAGCTGACAACAGGTTTGCCGTCGGGGAGCTGACGGCAAAGCCTTTGCCGTCCGCTTTACATATGTTTGCCGTCAGCTTTGGCTGACGGCAAAACTCCTGTTTCCTGTAGTGAAAGCTCTTGACACCAAAAGTCCAAACATTACTCAAAACAATACCTCAAAACTATTGCAAGTTACTACTACAAAAGAATAGCAACCTCAATTACCTACTTCAAGTCAAGACACAAAACTCAGTGCAACAGGCAAACTCTCTAAACAAGATAAATATGAAAACTCAAGAGAGTTCCAGCAACAAACTAAAAAAAAGCTCTTTGAAAAAAATAAGCATGAAAACTAAGAGCAAAACATGGCAGTAGCTATGAAAAAGATAAAGAACACACACAACAAATATAAGCATGAAAATCCTATGTTGTGTTCTAGATTTTTGAAGTGGAGCGTGTTTATATCCCACACAAAGAAATCTGGGTTCTAACTTGGTATGAACAGCAAGCAAAGCTAATGAAAACTAAAAATAAAACCTAAGAGCGAGACGCTCGAAGCATAGCACATAACGCATGAAGTGATAAAAATATAGTGGAATGAAAGACGAACTGATAATTGTTGATGGAGAAGGGGATGCACGGGGGCATCCCCAAGCTTGAGCGCTTGACACTTCTGAATCTTCTTTCATCATCTTCCATCGCACACTTGAAAACCTCCTTCATACATAACTCATCATAATCTGATTAGCGAGGTTAGTACCCATAATAAAATAATTTTTCCCTTACTCTAAAAAAAGATATTCTTGAAGAGCTACTGTTTATCAAGATTTCCAAAAAGTTTTTTCAAAGAAAAAGGCAAGCTTAAGGTTCGCAAAATGAAGGAAAGGCAAAACAGGACAGAATCTGTGAAAACAGACCAGCAGGTAGTAAAGAATTTTGTAGGGATACTTATGCAACTCAAATCAAAAAACTCAGAACATACGAAAGTTCCGTAATTTTATAGAGCACACTGTGTAACAATTTCAGCTGAAAAATATGAACTGGGATTTTTCTGTGATTTTTCTAGTCACGAGGACAGAATCTGTTTTCTGGACAACATGTCACAACTTTCACTTCCCTTGTCATATGATGCTATAATTGGCACAAAGCTTGAAAAGTAAAGATACAATGATGTTGCTAGAGTAGTAACAATCATAAAGACCACTGAAAAAAGAAGAAAAACAAAAAGAAAATCCTAAATTCGTTGCGGGCTGCCTCCCGAAAGTGCTTCTTTAAAGCCATTAGCTAGGCTTAATGCAAATAGATCAAGTCTTTTCCAGAAAATAACTAGCCCGTGTGACGGACTCAAAAGGCAACTTGATATTTTTCCTAGGGAAGTGTTCCATCCCTTTCTTGAGAGGGAATTGGAATTTTATAATCCCTTCTTTCATGTCAATAGTAGCACCAACGGTGCGAAGAAAAGGACGTCCCAAAATAATTGGACAAGAAGGTTCACATTCAATGTCCATAATAGTAAAATCAACGGAACATAATTGTCATTGACAATGATAAGAACATCATCGATCTTCCCCAAAGGTTTCTTTACGGAAGAATCGACAAGACGAACACCAAAAGAACAAGGATCAAAAGGTTTCAATTCAAATATATCATACATTCTTTTGGGCATAACGGAGGTACTAGCTCCAACATCACATAAAGCATAGCAAGAAAATTTATTCAACTTAATTTTAATCATAGGATCCCAACCATCTTCTAGCTTTCTAGGTATGGAGGCTTCTACCCTAATCTTCTCCTCCCTAGCTTTAATGAGAGCATTAGTGATATGCTCCGTGAAGGCAAGATTAAGTGTGCTAGTGTGGGAGTCTTTAGACATCTTGTGAAGGAAACAAATAACTTCAGAAAGGGTGCAATTATCAAAATCAAGGTCACTACTATCAAGTAAAGTGGTAGTTAGGCTCACTTGTTTGGTAACTTCTATATTCATAGGAACTTCTTCTTCTACGGTTGAGGTCATAGCATCACCATTAATAGGTCCTGTGGGACTAGGGGTGCATTGGGTGCTAAGAGTTTGGATATCCTCAACCACTTGGATAGCATTCATAGGAGTGACCTTCTCTCCTCAAGAGGAGAAGTTCTAATTTTAAGCAATTCTACTTCATGGGCTAAATTGTCTACCTTCGACGAGAGGTTTCTAATTTGTCTAGTTTTTCCTCTACACTCTTGTTGAAGGCTTTTTGGGTAGTGATAAAGTCTTTAAGCATACTCTCTAATTCAAAAGCGGAGCTTTTGGTGCTAGGATAAGTGTTGTTGTTCCCATAGTTGTTGGAGGGGAACGGTCTAGGGTTGCTACCAAAATTACTCCTATAAGCATTGTTATTGAAGTTGTTTCTAGAGATAAAGTTCACATCTACTTGATCTTGAGCAATCAAAGAATTTAAAGGAACATCATGAGGATCAATAGGAGATTTCTTGGTAAGTAGATACATAATCAAGTCAACTTTTTCATTTAGGGAGGAGATCTCCTCGACAGAGTTTACCTTCCTACCTGTTGGAGCTCTTTCGGTGTGCCATTGGGAATAGTTGGTCATCATCTCATCAAAAAGTTTTGTGGCAGCACCAAGTGTAGTTGACATAAAGGTTTCTCCCGCGTCCGAATCTAGCAAGTTCCGCGAGGTAAAGTTCAAGACTGCATAAAAAGTTTGGATAACCATCCAAGTAGTCAAACCATGCGTAGGGCAATTCTTAACAAGAGATTTCATGCGTTCCCAAGCTTGGGCAACTTGTTCATTATCCAATTTCTTAAAATTCATAATATAGCTCCTCAATTGGATAATCTTAGCAGGGGGTAGTACTTCCCAATAAAAGCATCCTTGCACTTGTCCCAAGAATCTATGCTATTCCTAGGCAAGGATTGAAACCAGATTTTAGCTCCCTCTCTCAAGGAGAAAGGAAAAATCTTAAGCTTAACAATATCACCATCTACTTCTTTGTACTTTTGCATGTCACAGAGCTCAATAAAATTATTTAAGTGCAAAGCAGCAGCATCTCTAGCACCGGAGAATTGATCTTTCATAACAAGGTTCAGCAAAGCAGGTTTAATCTCATAGGAAGGTGCTGAAGTAGCAGGTGTAGCAATAGGAGTGTAGATAAAGTCACTGTTGTTGTGACTAGTGAAGTCACACAACTTGGTTTTCTTGGAGGAACCCATACTAGAACCAAGCAAGATAACTATTTTTTTATTTTTGATAAAGGACACTAAAGCAAGAACTGAAAGGTAAACTAACAAGTCTAAAAAGCAAAGATAAAAGATAGTGTGCAACTACCCTATCTTGAAGAGTGGAGTCCCCAGCAACGGCGCCAGAAATTGCTTTTGATGGTACGACTTCTCGTCCCTCGTTGGTTACCCAAAGTGGAAGGTTGAGGTGTAGACAGCAGCAAGTTTCCCTTAGCGAAGATGCTAAGGTTTAGTATCGAACCAGTAGGACTCCAACAGATACAAGAAGATGGTGAAGTGAACAATGATGCCGTTTACAACCAAGGTTTTTAACTTTACCTGGACCTGCACACATATCAAATAACTTTGCTTCCCAACGAGTACAGATGAGTTGTCAATTCCTCCGGCCTTGTTGTTTACAAAGGATAAAACGCACGGGATAATAATAATAGTGATAGCAACGGAAAAGTAAATAAAGCAGTAAATTGATAGTGGGTCTAAACAGTATTGGAAATATGGACCGGGGTCCTATGATGTTCACTAGTGATGTCCCTCTCCCAAAAGACGATAAAATAGCCATGTGAGGTAAACAAATTACAGCTGGGCAATTGACAGGATTATGTGCACAAACCAATGCTAATTATGCTACAAAGAAAGGAAGAGGCTCAAAAGCATGGGCAGTACGCCAAGACAAGTAGACCGAAATCCATCTGCATCTACCTACTAATCATCCACCTTGAGATATCTATCCAGAACATCTCGCTGGTATTAAGTTGCAAATCCCACCCAAAGTGTAAAGTCAAAGCAACGGACAACTGCATTAAAGAACTTTGCGTAAAGTAAACAATCCTTGCACCCGCAAGTACAAGCACCGTTGTTTTCCCCCTTGTGGCAACAACACATCCCCTAGACTCATGTTTCTGTCACTCAAGCTAGTCATCGGGGGGCGTGAACCCACAATCATGCATAACGCTCCCTCTTGGAGTCACTACCTACTACTTGGCCAAAGCAATAAACAGCAATGGAGAGCATGCAAGAATTACTCTAGAACATAAATATAAAAGAGGAGAATCAAATATATTACTCAAACACAATCTGAACATAATCTCATAATCCATCGGATCCCAGCAAACTCAGCATAGCAACAGAAGAAATATTACATATGTGCCTCGATCTTGTAGGGCAGCTCACAAGGTCTAATCCATGAAGAACAAAGAGGGAAGGAGAACATCACATAGCTACTGATCATAGACCCATGGTCCAAGGTGGAATACTCACGGTTTATCCGGGAAGCATCCATGGTGGTGGAGAAGCTCCCAGAGGTGGTTCCTCCCTCCGGCAAAGTGCCGGGAAGAGGTCTTCTGGTGCTCCCGATCTTGGAAGCGCGGCGGCGGCGGAACAGAGGAGAGATCGCGAAAAAGGGTTCCCGTCACGGGGGTTTCACGTCACGAGGAATAAATAGGCGAAGGGGGAAGCCAGGGGTCCAGGCGGCCCCCTGGTGCGGCCCCACCCTAGGGCGCGTCGGGAGGGCGCCTAGGGCCCTGGTGGGTCCCCTCTGCCCCCCCCCCCCCCCGGTGATTCTCGAAGCTTCCGTATCACTGATTTTTATTGGATTTTTCCCGAATTTTTGGAGCACTTTTAATATGGGGGAAACCTGAAATAGAAAAACAGCAGAAAACAGGAACTAGCACTGGGGTGCACTGAGTTAATAGGTTAGTCCAAATATGATCAAAAGTGTATGGAAGTTCATCAATATCATAGCAATATCACACAAAAGAGGCATGAAGCAAGCGGAAATTATAGATACGTTTTGGACGTATCAGCATACTAAGCAGGGGCTGAGCAACGAGCAATAGTAACATAGCAGTACAAGGTTTGCTGGGAGGGGACATGGCTGTATCGGTTTGAAAGAGGCTGTAAACATGTGGTAGGATCAAACATCGAACCTATCCTAGACTAGCATGCAAAACGCTGGTTGAAATAGAATGGATCATAAGTAATGTATAGTCCTTGCCTGTTGATAAGTCGGGTTCCAAAGCAGTAGTTGATCGCAAGCTCGCATCGTCTCCGAGAGGTACCCGCGGAAGCACACAAGACGGTAAACACTAGAAAGCAATCAACGAGCAAGCATCTATTACTACGAAGCAAACACGAGCAAGCATCAACAAGAAGGCAACACGAGACATCGCACCTACCGTCGAGAGCGGTTACTAACAGGTTAAGTGGAGTACTCGTCACACACGACGACACCGCACATTTAGAAAGGTTCAAGTTGTTTAGCTACACAAGGTGAGCAAAGGTTGTTAACATGGCATCTCACTCAAGCATGGCATAGCACATAAACATGGCAAGAGGTTAAGCATAAGAGAAACTATATATGCTAGTCAATTTAAGTGAGGCACAAGCCTAAACATGGCATACACTAAGGTGTCACACGACAATTAAAAGATTTGGTACTGTTCTGCCCTAAACCATATTTTAGGTTGGTTAACAACAGCAAACAATAGCATAAACACAAAGTACACAAAAAACTAATCAAGTTACATATAAAGAACACTCCAAACGGAGCTACGGTTAAAAAAAATACAAGCAAAACAAATTTGGAACACAATCTGCCAACATCAGGAAGCACACTTTAGAGCAATGCATAAACAGGATAATGAATGCAAACATGCTCACAAATGATATGCAACTAAAGTAGACATGACGGGGAAGGCATGGCAAAAAAGAATCATGCAAAAAGGCATCATGGTTCATTAGTTATAAGCAACACATAATGCTATAAAACATTACTGGTCAAGGACTTAGTGAAAATCAGGAAAACATGGCAGAAACTGTTATTTTCATGCTGTATAAACAGGGGTAATACTATATGCAAATGTGCAGCAACATGACATAGCAATATATGAGCATGAAGTAGGCATCATGATGATCAGGTACAAACAAGAATCAAGGTCATAGGCATCATAGATCAAAAGATATTAAGCAAGCAACATGACATCGGAAAGTTACAGACTTAGAGAAAAATAGAGGTGGCTGTCAAAAACAGCAGGATAGCAACTTTGGAGCTAAACATATCTATGACCAGAAATGTAAACATGACAATGCAATACATATAATGAAAGTAGACATGTCATAGATCAAAATGACATATTGCAATGCTCAATAGGATGCACAGTTAAAAAGATATAGGACAACAAAGTAGCAACTTTATATAAACAGCAACACATGTCATCACGGTCACCACTTTGGAGCAAGAATTAATATAGCTACAGCAGGCAAACATGACAAGTGATTGCATAGGATTGAAGTAGACATGATGCTTAACAGTATGCAACAAGAATCAATGTAATAGGCCTCATGGATGAGTCACAATCATCAAGCAAACTTGCAATAAAATAACAGCAGCAACACACAAGAAGAAATAATAGCAGTTAACAGTCTGATGCCCACTTCAACAGAGATTAACAACATCAAGATGGCCTCAAATCAAAATTCTCACAAAAGATGGATTGAAGTACACACAAAACTAAACAATTTTCCTTTTGGGCGCAACGTGATCCGAGCTACCGTTTACTTGTAAACTTCAATGCAAAACAACATCAGCAACACATTATTACAAGACTTAGCAGAAAAAGATAAATAGAAAAAAACATAAAACGAAAAAAAAGGCTGGGCTCAGGCTCACCATGGGCCGAGCCCATCTGGCCGGGAGGCTGGACTGGGCTGGGGCGCCTGGGCGGCGCGCTGGATCCGGCCCACCTGGCCGGCAAGGTGGCCACGGGGCCGCTGCTCCTCCCGACCGGGGGCTCACCAGCGTGGCGCGCGGCGGCGCAAGGCGGGGCGGTGGCTCGCCGGACACCGCGGGACAGCGAAGGCGACGAGGGGGCGAGGGAGGCAGGCGGCGGTGGTCGAGCAGCCGACTCGGGAGGTGTCTCCGTCCCGAGCTCCACTCGGGTCTGCCATGGCGCCTCGGCCGATGGAGGTCCCTTCACGGGGAGAGGGAGAGGAGATGACAGAGGAAAGGAGGAGGGAGAAGGAGGAGAGGGGAAGGAGGAAGGGGAGATGGGGCGCGCGACCCAGCTGGCCGGCGTGCTGGCCAGAGGAAGCGGCGAAGGCGGCATCTACTCCATGGGCTGGAGAGAGAGAGAGGAGAGATGGGGTTGGTGGGGAGCTCCCTGGGCCGTCGGATCGCGAGATCTGACGGTCCAGGATGGATCTGGCTAAGTTTTGGGAAAAAAAGACTAACTGCGAAAATTGGGGCTATTGTGAAGGGGGTGGCTGCAATTTTGGCTTAGGGAAACCCTAGAAAGGGGTGGGAGAGTGGTGTTCTTTATGTAGCCTAGGTGTCTGGCAGTTTGCAAAAACATCCCCGGTTTTCTCTCGCGCGCGGTGTGCACGTTTCTGACCGCCGAGGGTCCGCAGGACCTCCGATTCGGGTAAAACTTCAAACTGTGCGATCAGCGCATCGAGCCGGCGGCGTTCACCTCGCGCTGGAACCGTTCCGAGAACACTTTCCAGTGTGTTATAAAAAATATCCCGTTTAGTTATTAAACGGGGTTTTTCGTTCCGTTGGCTACGGCTGGTCTTGTGCGGTTTTCGCGATGGTGATCGGGTGAAACCCGGTGTCGCAAAGGTCGAGAGTCAGGGTGGTAAGGGTCGGTCTCTGTCCGATACGAGATAAGAGGGGGGAAATAATCGTCGATCGATAAATCGGGGATGCAAACACCGAAAACAAAGCAGGCAATCAACCAATTCACACCGAAAACAAAATTTTTAATTTTTGTGAAATCTGGGCTGTTACAGCCGGCCAGCCAAGGACACTGGAGGGGGAGGTGGGCGCAGGTCCCTGGCTGCCCGGCAGAGGCCGAGGTGGAGCCCCTCCTGCAGAGGGCGGGGGGAGCGGGTCATCGGCGAGCTCTTGCAGGTGTGTCGGTCGTCGTCGTCTCGGAAGCCCAAAACGAACGGGGAGGAAGGTGCTGGAGCCATTCGGGATGAGACGCCCCGCCGTCACCTTCCCGGGAGCGGGCGCGGCTTCGCCGGCCGCTCCTCCGATGACGGCGAGATGGGGGGCGGCCACGACGCGATCTAGGGTTCCGAGACGGCGCGAACTAGTTTTCATTTAACTTCACTTCTTTCTTTGATATAATCATTACAATAAGATAACTTACATTGTGCAAATTGCGACTCTTTTGATTATTAACTAGTTTTAAAATTGTTTTTATCAAGTATGTAACCAACATAATTTAAACTTTCTATTGTTAGTTTTGGGTTTATATGATTTACTTCATTTATCGTGATATATCTATTTTTTGGAAATTTTAATTGTTGTCTTCTTTATTTATCTATGTTTTGAATGACGTTGTTAATAATTTCATTTACTAATTGATGTTATTCAATTGTTTATCTATTCTATCAAGACCTAGAATCAAAATTCGGCACTAAATTTTTGCAAGAACTAAGTTAAGATTTTTCAATCTTCATGTACCAATATAGTTCTAGAGCAGAATAAAGAAAGGTATTAGAATGGTGTGGTACCATTTGATTACTGGGAATGCGTTCTATTATTGTTTTTAGGGAACTCACTACACTTATTGATCAATGCTACTGTTTAGAAGAACTAAAATAGGATCATGCAGAGTTCCTGACCATACATGACGACCAAATCCTAGCAAGATGGCGCGTTTAGCAATATTGTGAGCTTCAAAGCTGAAGTTTCTGTGTTCATGGACAAACTTGCATGCAGCAAACATCGAAGACCACTCCTTAATCTCTTTTAAAGCAAAGGATATTCCCGACTTTATAAATAAAGCCAAAAGCAGCGAAGGGTAGAGTAGCACAACCAAGTACAGGTAACCAGAACGAGGTTCAACGATGGCGCACACGCCACAACAGCCACGCAGGAAAAAAATAGACCTAATTAAAGATAGGAAGGGGAGGGCCACGGGCCAGCAGAAAGCACTAAACAAGCGAGGATAGAGACCCGAAGACTAGAAGATTAATTAGTCGTCGCCGTCACTGGGAGTAAGGGCTTGGCCAGGTCTTTGATGCGAGTGATCCAGGTCTTCAACTCCTCCTTGTCAGCATCCTTCATCAGAGGAATCCAGCTCTGTAACACGGCAGCCAAACGAAATAATCAATCGGCAGGGCATCTAGGGAATGCCTTTTTAGTCCAAAGAATCCAACAAGAAGCGGCAAAAACCACCCAAAACAGACGGAGCAAAGAACCCTTCAAATGTCTCGACAAAATGCGAACGTCCCGAAACGAACTGGAGCGCCACGAGTCACCCAACCAAGTTCTAGCACAGTTCCAGAAGAAAGAAGCCAAATGACATCTAAAGAAAATATGTTCAGTAGATTCCAGCTCAGAGCAAAGGCCGCACTCAGCCGCGGTCGCGCTATTTCGTTTCCGAATTTCATCCGACGCAGGCAGCTTTCCGCGGAAGGCCTTCCATCAGAAGATACTGATCTTAGGCGGGACCCTAGCCCTCCAGACAGGAGAAAAGCGAGGAGACCGTGAGCCACCGATGAGAACCGCATACAACGACTTAACACGGAACTTCCCAGACTTTGCGAGAGACCAGACGGCCACATCCTCTCCAGCAAAAAGCGTAGGGAGCTCTGCCAGCCGTCGCCAATCGCAAAGCTCTCCCGGGGAAAGAGTACGTCGAAACTCAAAATCCTAATACTTATCCGCCAGACCGGCAACCAAAATATCAGGCCAAGCAAAGTAGGAGAAAAGGACTGGGAAAAGAACTTCCAATTTCCCATCAGGATGCCACGAATCGCGCCAAAAGCGCACTGACCGCCCGTTGTGGAACGAAAATTTGACATGGTTGCGGAAGGTATCGCGCACCTTACAGATAGTTCGCCAGAACTGGGAACCATGATTGGGGAAAGCCAGAAAAGGGGATGAGGTAGGGAAATACTCCCCCTTGAGGAGGGTGAACCACAAAGGTTTGGGTGCCGAATCCGTCATCGCCACACAAATCTTCCACCAGCATTTGACCATCAGGCACACATTCATGATCTTAGTGTTAAGAATACCCAGGCCACTAGCCTTCTTAGGGCAATAGATTATATTCCACTTGACTAGGCGATACTTCTTCTTATTGTCAGATGCATTCCAATAAAAATTACTTCTATGCTTATCCATCCCTTCATGGGAAAGGGCAGGGAGGTGATATAAGCCCATAGTATACATGGGAAGAGACGTAAGGCAAGCACTAATCAAACACAATTTCGCAGCCTGAGAATGATGACGGCCCCTCCACGGCATCACCCGATTACCAACTTTGTGGACCACGTGGGCGAGATATTTAGAGGGGATGAAGGAGGGGGAGATAGGAACTCCCAACTATTTGAAAGGGAAAGATCCCAACTGACAGTTCAACAGGTCAGCAATGCGACTAGCTTCCTCTTGAGAACATCCCACAGGGATGGTTTCTGATGAGAGTACCCCCTTGGAGTGGATTGCGAAGGAACTGAGGGAATGGGGGTGGACGACTGGGACTGCCAGCTTGAGAGGTTGTCCGCCTCGGAGTTCGTAGTGGTGCTCCCTTCTAAGGAGAGCTTGAGGATGGTATCAAAGAGTGCGTCTTTCACCCTCCCTATTCATCAACTGGCTATTTCATTCAAGGATGCGGTGGACGTGTGGACCGCTCCTGTGGTTCTCTGGTGGAAGTTTGGGCCTTACTTGAGGATGTCCCTCTGGAGCTGCGTTTCGTCCCGGTATCCTTGCCTTTTCGGAGCTGGTTGCCAAGCCCATTGCGGTGGACGAGGAGTCTTTGAGCCGTCGGGGCCCGGTTCGGGTCTCGGTCTGGGTCAAGGATCCGAGCCTGGTGCATGGTTCAGTGGTGTTTGTCCCGGAGCTAAAGGCATACCGCATCAAAGTTCGTGTGGAGGGAGCCCCCGATGCCAGGTGCGCTTCCCCCCTCCTCCCTCCCAACCTTCTGATCATGGTGGTGTTGACTTTGGTGAGGATAGTGTGGGCAGTGGACCTAGCGGGCCGCCTTTCTCTGTTTTGGAATGGGAAGCGCTTGGACCTAGAATTCAAAAGTTGTACCCCAATCGTCCCCCGGTCATGGCTTCGGTGGATCTCGTTTCTTCCCCTTCTCCAACTACGTCACCTCATGAGTCTGCTGATGGAGCCTCCCATGGATCCGCGGTCTGTTCGAATCTCCCTACTCACCATCAATCTCCTTCCTCATCTGATATTGTAGACTCCCCGGAGCTTGAAGATGACTCGATGGATGAGGTCCCTCCCTCTAACCGCAAACGCTCCATGGTTTGTAAAACTTCGGCGAGGGCCAAGGCGTGGCTAGCAAAGGAGGCGGCGTCCAACGCCTCTCTGGATGACATCTATCGCGACCTCGATGGTGACCTGGTTTCGGAGGGGAGGGCCTGGAGGCGTCACCATCTGCCTCCGCTCGTAACATCAAGACTCCCCTGTCCATGGATCGCAAGAGCATGCGCAACACTGACGCTGGGATCTCTGTGGTGGATCGGGTGTCCTTCCGGGCGACAGTGCGTGGCATCCCTACGATAGGTATGAAACCTAGATTCGTCTCTCTTAGCGCCAACCCCATCTCCTCTCCTGTCCGGACTGTGCTGTCTTCCTTGCCTAATTCGCATTTCTTTGCTGTTGCTGCTGATTCAGGTATTGTTTTGGGTAATGGGGAGGTTTCTCCTTCGGCTATGATGGATATATTGCCTGCCAACGAATGCGCCCAAGCGGCTATTGATAAATCCAAGGCGGTTGTTGTGTTTCCTGTCGCTTCTGAGGTTGTCCCTTCCTCCCCTCGCGTTGCTCCTTCCATGGCTCCGGGTGAGCAGGGTAGTGGCCCGGCTCGCGGTAAATCTCGTGGTCGACCTAGAAAATCGAAAGCGGCCCTTTGTCCGGTGGCTAGAAGGTCAAGTCTTCGCATAAAAAATCTTTCCAAATGAGAGCCCTCATTTGGAACATCCGTGGTTTCGGAGTTAGGGGATGCCGAGACCAGTTACGTGATTTCCTTAGTTCCCATTCCCTCGATCCGATTTTCTTCCAGGAAACTAAAAAGGAGACTTTCTACTCTGCCCAGCTTGATGCTATAGGTGGCTCGGGGAGGTTTACGTGGAACTGGCTTCCCTCGATTGGAGCTGCGGGTGGTATTCTGGTTGGGGCAACGGTTGATATGTTTGATGTCGGTCGGGTCGTGTTGGGTCGTTTCTTTTGAGTATTGTGCTTAAATCTGTGGATCTGGTATCTCATGGGAACTTGTTGTGGTGTACGGCCCGTCTGATCATTCACTCTCTAATGATTTTTTGGTAGAATTGTCTAGTAAGTTGTCGGTTTCTACTCTCCCTGTTGCTCTTGATGGTGATTTTAATCTGCTTCGTGCTCCTTTTGAAAAAAGCTCGAATCAGTTTTCGTGGTCTAGAGCTGCGTTGTTTAATGATTTCATTGCTAATGAGGCTTTACGGGAAATCCCGCGAGTAGGTGCTCGCTTCACGTGGTCTAATAAGCAGGCTGCCCCTATCCGGTCGGTGCTGGATAGGGTCCTCGCCTCTCCTGCTTGGGACGGGATTTTTCCTCTGGTTTCCCTTATGGCTTTACCACATGTTGGATCCGATCACTCCCCCCTCTTGTTGTTCTCTGAGGCGCGGTTGGTGCCGTTAATCAGACAGTTTCATTTTGACTCCTGGTGGCTCTTTGTTGATGGTTTTCATCAATTCTTGGGTGATAAGATTCTTACCTTACTTACGTTGGGTCACCGCTCCTTTGGCCCTCTGGATGACTGGAAAGTTTGCTCGCAACGGTTGCGGCTGTTTTTGCGTGGGTGGTCGGCGAATCGGGCTGCGGAGGCCATTCGCGCGAAGAAGGCTTTGCTCTCCCATATTGAAGCCTTAGATTCTCTGGCAGACTTCATTGGGTTAGATGCTCCATCCTGGGAACGGCGGTATGAGTTGAGTGCTAATCTCATGGACATTCCTAAGGCTGAGGAAGAATTTTGGAGCCAACGTGGGCGTATTTCTTGGACTATCAAAGGTGATCGGCTCACCGCATACTTTATTGCCATTGCTAATGGTAGAAGGCGTCGCTGTAAGATTGCTCGGTTGGAGATTGATGGTGTCATGGTAGATGAACCAAGGAGTATTGTTGCTCATATTTTCTCGTTCTATGTTGACCTCCTCACGGCTAGGCCTAATGCTGCGGTCTCCATCTCCCCTGTTCTTTGGGATGCTTCCGATTGTATCTCTCCTGAGGACAATCTAGCCCTCATGCTCCCTCTCTCCCATGATGAGATTGATCTGGCGGTTAGTTCCTCTAATGCTAATTCGGCTCCGGGCCCGGATGGCTTTGCCAATGCTTTCTTCTGGAAGTTCTGGGCGGTCTTGAAATACCTGGTCTATGCGATTATCCAAGGATTCTGCTTAGGTATGGTGGACATATCTCGCCTTAACTATGTTGTGCTTTCTCTTATCCCTAAAGTAAAGGGGGCGGAGTCTATCAAGCAATTTCGTCCCATTGCTTTGATCAATAATATTGCCAAATTCCCTGCGAAGGCGTTTGTGGCTCGGCTTTCCCCGATTGCACATAAAGTTATATCTCCATCCCAATCTGCCTTTATTAAGAGCCGTTTTATTCTTGATGGTATTCTCTCCTTGCATGAGACTGTTCATGATCTGAAACGTCGTAAGTGTAGTGCAATCATTCTCAAGCTTGATTTTGAAAAGACCTATGACTCTGTTTGTTGGTCCTTCTTGCGCTCCGTGTTGCTTGCCCGTGGCTTTGACGGTGCTTATGTTCATCACATCCTTCAGCTTGTGGGCGGAGGACATACTGCGATTTCTATTAATGGGCAGCCAACTAAGTTTTCCCTAACGGCATGGGTCTGCGTCAGGGTGATCCCATCTCCCCCTTGCTTTTCAACTTTGTGGCGGACGCCCTCTCGTGTATCTTGGCTAAGGCAGCGGCGGCCGCGCACATCTCTCCGGTGGTTTCGAACCTCATTCCTTCGGGTGTGACCCACCTTCAGTATGCGGATGACACCATTATCATGGTGGAAAATTCGAATCTGAGCTTGGTCAATCTTAAGTTTATCCTTCTCTGCTTTGAAGCTATGTCAGGTCTCACTCCTTAATATCTTGATGAAAAATGATGACTTCCCCATGATTGTGCACAAAGTCATGATTATGCATGTGAAATCCCGAAATCACTAATTAGGGAGTACTCGTGCCTACGAACAGCGCGCCAAGTGGCGCGCTATGGTGTTTTCCCGTTTTTCCTGTTTTTAGAGGCACGAGTGCCTCTCGCGGAGGCATGACAGTGCCTTTCCCGGAGACAGGACAGTGCCTCTCGCGGAGGCACGAGGCACGATTCGTGCCCCTTTTTTGAGGCACGTCAGTGCCTCTCGCGGAGGCACTCGTGCGTCCTTTTTTGAGGCACGGCTCGTGCCTCCTGCGGCGGCAAGGTCGTGTCTCATTTTTTTGAAAAAAATTTTGATTTTTTTTCACCAAAATGTATAGAAAAAACGTGCGAAAACCGGAAAAAAACCCACCAAAAAACCAATTTTAAACATAAAAACGCGTACAAAAAAATAAAAAAATGAAATCGCGAGGGATCGCTGTGAGCGTGGCGCTATTCGCTGTACAGGGTTGTGAACGAGTACTCTCCAATTAGTTGCTCTCGTGAAATCCACATGAGATAATGACAAAATCATATTCTTTGAATGTTCATTTCATTAGTGGCTTAGTACAAGTTAACACCGTGGGCTAGATTTGGGCATTTGGCCCAGTAGAAACTGAAACCCATAGGATACCCGAAGATTGAAGAGAGATGACTGAAATTATTCCGTTTTCAGGGAGCTGATAATCTTCTTTATAAGGGAACTCAACTTTTAAGGGATTTTGTTGACTAACAGATCTGAAGCCACCGTCCTTAGCTAGCTTCTGAACAAATCTGCACTCTGCCGTCATCTGAACACTCCACCAGTTTTGCTTCTTCAATCTTCTCAACGTCTCTGGACCTTTGAATATGGCGTATGCTCCCAAGGCCCTAACCAAGAAGAATTGGTCGGCATGTTGTTACTGGAGAGAGGCGTCCCGATCCGGCTACCCCATGATGCATGATGATCCACCCATCCACACGCAGATCACGCCACACAACCTCAGCGCCGATAACTCATGGAGACCGGAGACCTTGGACGCCGAAAACGAAGGGCACGAGCAAATCGGGAGCAGCTGGAGATGCTCGTTTTGGGGCCAACACCCAACACGACGACGTGTCGTGAAAAAGAGAACCGGAAAGCTGGCGCACTTGCGTGTTCCCTACAGGTGGATCATTTGACGTGTAAACCATTATTATTAGACAGAAAAAACATGTTCAGAATTCAGAAAGATTTCTGGTAAAGACTAATTCCTAGAACGGGCGAGCACTAATGTGGAGAGTATATTCGATGGGGCTACTGCCATTACGAGACCAGCACTAGCCACTAGGTGCATGATCCTGCGACGACATAATGCACCAGCAAACTTGGAGCATAATAATACTAACACTGGAGGACAGTGCACCATCAAGGAAACAGCAGGGGCCCGACCTGCATTGTTATTTTGCTAATAAGGCATGACTCACCCAGTCTAATATAGTACGGGCTCAATGCGAGAAAGTATTAACCACATCTATCTAATGGTGCTGCCAGATTTGGCCCCTGTGTTTATTTTTGTACGACTTTGATGCTGAAACAATTCAAAGAGCGCCTTTTTCTTCGGCCATGGGTTGAGTTTTTCCACGAGGAAAAGCTAAGCAACAGGATGAGCTTATCCAGTTGAGACAGCAACCAGGAAAAAGTATTCGTAGCACTATTATTTACTAGAGCAGGGGAGCCCAGTGCCAATAAGCACTCAACGATCTGAAAGCTTATCAAAACCTCCTACCCCCTGCTCACCCGGTCATGGCCCAGGTCGGAGATGCACCTTATAAAGCGCCCTCTGGGAGCTGGGAAGGCCGGCTTATCGAAACGGCGACACGCAGATAAAGAAAGGGGACGCTCAACAACGCAACAAAAGATAGCATACAAATATAACAAAACGGCGACGTCAAGTTGCCACATCGCAACGCGATAGGTCAACCAGGATCGGATTAACAAATGATCATCGTCGATAATTATAATCGCAAGTGGATGGATATGCACAAGATCCTCACTAGCACAGGAACAAACATGGCCTTTCTTCGTTCATATCCATGCGTTCTGGTATAGTCTAGGAATTGCAATGCAAACCTGTCCAGAAATGACACCGTACTGGCTGTCCATGTCATTGAAGACCAAATCGGTCGTGAAATCGAATCGCCTCCAGGGAAAATCATAAAACGCACCAACTTTGTTAAACTCACCAACTTGCAAGATAAGATGACAACGACTTGGATGAGTAAATGAGGCACAGGATGCAGGGTCAGCAGCTGGAAGCCCCAGGGCTATAAAAACTTAACATCAAAGAAAATTCTCGTTAGTTAACGAAGGTGTTGCGTGAACCATAGGACAGTGGAATAGGTAAATACCTCCAAATAAGGCCAATCCTTGCAGATACTTCAGGAAAAGAATAAATGTGTGCAGCTCGGCGTTGCGATCACTTCGGGCGAATTTTCATGGTGTTTGTCTAAACAATACAGTACTACTGAAGTATATGAAAGAGAAGTTTCTTTTTGTTTTTACATCTAACCACAACTTCATTGCATGGTGATCTAAGCAACATCGTTTACAAGGGTTGCTAAGAAGTAAGAATTCACTCGGTGGATCTTCCATCCATAACACTAGCTTTGCTCGAAGATGATATGACGAAAATCACATGAAAGGTGATAGCTGCGATCGAATATGGCAGCAGCATGAAATGAGGTAAATCCACAATAGTGCTCATAACTGATAAACACTAGTCTATATTGATAACAGATAGTTTACATTGGTGGCTACAATCAATTGCACTAGCCTTCCAGCAATTTCTCGAAAGCGTTCGAATGCTAAACAAAACAATATAACCACAAAACATGGGCAAATCCTAAAAGCACTTACATGAACTCCCTTCTTGGATGGAATTTCCAAGAATGCCCACAAAGCAGACTTCTCACCAACCTATGGAAACTGACTATAAATGCCTATAACCCCATTATGGGTCATTTCTGTAGAACAAAGACTGCTCACCAGAGTATTGTACACATGGAAGCACAAGCAGCATGCCACAAACCTTTCATACAAAGAGAAAAAAAATCCACAAAAGCAACAGATAATACACAAGGTATTCCCCAGCAACAATACTGAAACATATAATAAGTAATCCCCTTGTGGTTGTGGCAGTTCTTAAAATTCCGCAATTGCCAACTTCCAACTACCAGAATGCTTCAATCAATTAGGACTGTTCCATCACAATTACCAAAACCGAGCTGCATTTGTTGCATCTTAAGATCCACACCTTGTCTCCCCGCATACTAGAGGGTTAGCAGACAGCAAAAGATCAGTCAAAAGCAGCTGACAATAGTAGACAATCTTAACTACTACATGAACATCTATCACACACCTTGAACATGTTTTCATTGGCACCATGATGAGGGAGGCCTCAGAGACACATGGACTTCATGTTCTTCTGGGCCAACACGGTGTTTAGGGACAACAATCTCTAGCGCTGTTCCTGATTCATCGCAGTATGCTTCCAAAGTAGCATCTTCCGGGATTCGGGTAGGCAATGGAACTTCCCGGATGAACTCCCCTGGTGGACAATGCTCAGGTGAAGGATCCGTCAACTTGAAGGTCCGGTCATGTCGCTTCAAGAATGGCATCCGTCCAACACTAGTGCATGATATCTTAACAACACCATTCGTAAGAGTATTCTTCCAGGAAACCTTCACCTTTTGCATATCAGCAAATGGCAGGCTAATGATGATCAAGTAGCCCTTACTATCTTCATATATTGTTTTTGCGGCAGTTACTGGCCCAGAAGCATGGCGCATGACACCGGTGAAGTCATTCATCCATGATGGCTCAAAAGTATGGCTCACATCCATGTCCTGAACCTTGTCAGAATTTGAATTGCTGCAATCTTCTTCCATGGCAGAGGGGGGAGAATCCTTCCTGCGTTTGTGGCACACAGCTGAGATATCCAAACCATCCCCAGGAGCATGCTTCGATGGATGTGTTGACAGGTTAAGGCCAGAACCATTCAACAACTTCTTTTGATGGCCATGTGAGGTGCTCTTTGCTGGAGCAGCAGTTGCAGGCCTCTCGTGCTCAAATTCCGTGACGGGCAGATTCCTCCATGATTCAAAATCATCCGCCTCAGTGGGAATAGAGAAATTGGCATCTCTCCCAGTGAGATCGAACCACCTCTTCAGATCAGCTTCAGGAACGCCCACCAAGTTTGGAGCCCGCAAGATCTCAATTCCATGAAGGCACTGCGGGTTTGACAGCCCCCGGTAGTGCTTACGCTGCATCCGGTGTGAGCGCACAAACCCTTTGTCCGCGCTGAAAGGAAACTGTGGCTCCCCAAGGCGTGAGTGACCATTCATGAAGCTCCTCAGCTGCATCTTCCCCAGGGCATTCTCCGGTCGATCCTTAAACACCCACATGTACATGTTCTCCATGTCGTGCTGCACCATGAAAGCATCCAGTGTGGCACTATTACCATTCCCACCAGCGGTGGGTGCCTTCGTCTTGGCGCCCTTATCAGCCGACATGACCGGCTTGAAGTAGTGGGTGAAGAAGAACCATGCACCCCAGATGCTATCATTCCGCTTCACGCACTTGCGCGCGGCGCTCGAACCGGAGCTCCTGGTGTGAGACACGTGGACAGTTGTTGTGGTGGACACCGGCGCCGAGGTCACTGCCGCCCCAGCAGCAGCAGGCGAGTCCGAGTCATAGAGCTGGGTGCAGCCGAGGCCAACATCTAGCATGTCGACGTTGGATTCATGGAGGGTGGTGGTCTGCAGAGCCGGCGGGGGAGGGGACGGGTCAGCGGCGAGGGGGAGGTTGATATCAGGGGGGGCGACTGCGGCGGCATGGAGGCAGCGTTGGAAAGGCCCTGGCGGCGGGAGGAAGAGGTCGAAATCGTCGTGGGAGGCAGTGTCCATGGAGAGGAAGGTGGAGGGGCCCTGGTGCGGGTGGTGGGCCGTGGCAGTGTCCATGGAGAGTGCGGTGAGAAGCGACTCCCCCATGGCGGCGGCGGCGGCGGCGGCCGTCAGCGGCGGAGCAGCCCTGTTCCAGGCCTCGTCCCCCGCCGGCTGCGCGTCGTCCGTCGCTGTGTTGGTGCCCAACTCTTCGGCGCTTCCTCCTCCACCGCCTCCTCACCGCACGCTCCTCTCCTCCGAATCTCTCCACGAGCATCAGTTAACAGCCAGGCTTCACATCTCCCTCGCGTCCATCACACGGCCGGGGGGAAGCCTTTCCTGCAACAAATCACACCGGAAACCCACATCAATCTCGCATTCCAAATCCCAAATCTAGCGAGAAATGCCATAAATTCACAGGAACGGAGATCTAATCCCGGGAAGGCCACATACCTGCGCGAAATCCAAGGGCTCCGCAACTCTGAAATCAAGGAAGAACAGCTCCGGAACGTGGCGAAGGCTCTCTCTCTCTCCCTCGAGAATCCTCTCGCGGAAGAGCTGCGATAAATCAATCAATCGAAATCAAATCGAATTCCTGTCGATGAGCAGCGGGTTGGGGAGGAGGGAAGGGGGGAGACGGTAACGGAGGAAGGGGGAGTTAAAGGCCACGGGGGGCGGAGGCGGCCTCCCCCAGAAGGAGCCGGGACGAGGGGAGGGTGGGGGGCCGTTACTTGACGGTGACGGCTGGGTGGGAGGGATTGGATCGGCAGGAGGAGGAGCAGTGGTGGTGGTGGTGTTGGTGCCGATGAATGGATCCAGGGGCTCTCCTTTCTTCCTTTTGAGATCCTCTACCTTCCTTAGAGCATGGTTAATAGTATAGCCAGCTGCGAGTGCGAATTTCTGGAGGCCGAGCTACACGTAGCCTTTTATTTTAAAAAAAATCGTAAAAATATTTAAAAAATTTAAAAATATCAGAAAAAAAATTATATGCAAACTTATATGTATTCTGCACGAACATGTCAAATTTCGTTCGAAAATATTGTAATATGCAATCTGCACAAAAAAAAACAAAATTTCAGCCCAAAACCAACAACAAAAAGGCCCATTTAAAATCAAATATTTGTCTTTTTTTCATACGCCACATGTGAAAGTATAATGGTATGAAAATTTGCACATATATCATATACATGTGTATGTATACTCATAAAAAAATTCAATGCTTTTTGAATAATGTAAAATATATTTTATGACTTGTTCAAAATAAAGGGCTACGTGTAGCTCGGTCTACGTTAGCATTATCCGAGCCAGCTGCTGGCTATAAGGAGATGACATGTCATCTATAGCTAACCTTATAGTCAATAAGTATAATAGTACTATTTTATCAACATATGACCCACATATCTATCTCACAAAGTGCCTAGGAGCACGTGTTGCAGCTAGCTACTAATTAGTAGTCCGCTTCTCTTCTCTCTTCTCTTCTCTCTCCTCCAACTAAGCACAAATATAATATTTAATTCCTTATAGCCAGCTGACTATGCACTATTGTACTTGCTCTTACTTACCTCTGTAGCCCCTCTTCCCTCTTTGTCTAGGCTTTTGCTTCGGATCCTTGGAACCACAAGCCCAAATAACCTTGTTTTCTTTTGATTTGCTTATTGATAAAGTTTTGTAAATTAATAAATTAGATCTATTCTCATCATGATAGAACAAAAACACAAAAGTAGTAATTAAATTACATCCATGTTCGTAGATCATCTAACGAGCATTTAAGTGAACCAAAGGTGGCAAAGGTCGATATCCACGCGCCTCCATCGCACTAGTGGGAGGCGGGAAAAACCCTAGTGTAGGACTCACTCGTGGAAGGATCAAGAGGAAAACGTTTGACGCATTGATTGTTTCTGTGAAAAAAATCTTCCTAAAATAACACTAGAAACAACAAGAGGTGCTGAAAAACACTGCAACCAGCTTCTTACGCTACATTACTTCCCCCCAACCCCCTTCCCCACAAAACACACACAAAATTACCCTAAGTTTTCATTGTAATTACAAAAAGAAATATCATCAAGTTATAACCCCTTCCTCTTGAGAAAAAAAAATCCTCAAATCCACCCATCCCCTCATTTACCCATGAGTTTGAGCTCTCCTTTAAAAAAAAGAGGAGGCAAGCGGTTAGGGTTTCTCCACGCACCGACAGTCGAATCACACCCCACCTTCCTCGTCGTGCTTCTTCTAATCTCGACATTCTTATTCATCCATGCGTCCCTATATCCTCTTTCATATCTTGCCGTGAACCGTAATGGATCTGTTGCCCACTGTATCGTCATCAACCACATGCGTCCCCGATGGTCCACTCGCGACCATCGGCTCCTCGACCTCTGATGGCTTGCTTGTAGTGCATTTTCACACACACACACGCACGTTGGGAACCCCAAGAAGAAGGTATGATGCACCAAGTGGCAGTTTTCTCTCAATGAAGATGCCAAGATGATAAAATCCAGTAGGACTTCAAAGGTCATCTAGGTGTTCAACGGTGCCAGAAATTCCTTGGCTGGCAGTGCCAGAAAACACGGACCTGCACACAGGAACACAAGAACTTTCGCCCTCAACTAGCCAGGAAGGTTATCAAGCATCCCGCCTTGCTGATTACGCATGAATTAAACGTATGGTGTGGTCAAAACAATTAAAAGTAAACGGTAAAGCAAGCAAAAGAAAGGAAAAAAAGTAATTGAAACGGTTGTAAACAATGATTGAAGATGGATCGAGGGCCACGGTTTCACTGGTGGTGTATCTTCATAAGACGATAAACAATGCTGGTTAAACAAATTACAGTTGGGCAATTGACAAAATTATAAACGCACCATAAAATTATGAAAATAGAAAGATCAAGGTCCTAATCATGTAGGCATTACATAAAACATATATAGACTGCTCCAGCCGCATATAAACTAAGAGTCCACCTTGAGACTTCTATCCAGAGTATCTCGTTGGTATTAAGTTGGAAACGCAACAGACAAATGTTATAAGCTTGGTACATAATGTAAGCAACATCTATGAGCAATAAGTAGCCACAATGTTTAAGCTTTGTTGTAAATTCTGTAAATATTGTGTGGCATTAATAAAATGATGGGGGGTGTTCTACCCTTCAGTTTTAAAAGCTTCAAAAAAATAAGTATCCACAAACACCGCTATTTTACCCTTAGTGACAATAGCACATCCACCACCTTAGATGTTTTTGTCACTCATGCCCAAGAGCGAGGAGGAGGCATGAACCCGCTATCGAGCACAAAGCTCTGTCTTGTAATTATAAAACACAACTTAGCCAAAGTAATAAAATATAACTAAGAGCATGCAAGAACACTCAAAGCACGTATCAAGAGATATCATATATAAAGCATGAACAATGTAATCATAATCTCATAATCCATGGGTTCCAACAAACACAACATAGAACATAGAAATTACATCAAAAGTGTCCTCATCATGATAGGTAACTCGCAATGTCTAATTAGTGAAGCACAACATTGGACAGACAATTACCTACCTACTGCCAGGGACCATAAGTCCAGGGGTAGACTACTCACACATCATTCGGGAGGAAGGCGTGGCGAGGAAGAGGCCTTCGAGGATGATCTCCCCCTCCAGCAGGGTGTAGGGATAGGGTATAGAATCGATGCACCAGCCAACACAACAAAAAGTCTGAAATGTGAGAGAGGGTCGGACATGATACTCTAACACTCCTCCTCACATCTATGCTCCTTTGAAGTTTTATGACGTGGGCATGATACGTCCCAAACGTATCTATAATTTCTGTTTGCTCCATGCATGTTTTGGGTGATATTGCCATGCTTTTGATACACTTTCATACATTTTTATCATATTTGGACTAACCAATTAACTCAGTGCACCCCAGTGCCAGTTCCTGTTTTCTGTTGTCTTTTTAATTCAGGTTCCCCCTATTAAAAGTGCTCCAAAAATTCCGGAAAAATCCAATAAAAATCTGCGTATGGGAACCTTCCAGAGCCCCGAAGGAGAGCCAGGGGCCACCCTGGTGCCTAGGCGGCCAAGGGGCGCGACCCCACCCTAGGTCGCGCCAGGGGGCGCCTGCACTCCCTGGTGGCCCCCCGGCTGCCCCTTCGCCTGTTGGAAATATGCCCTAGAGGCAATAATAAAATGTTATTATATATATATTTCCACGTTCGTAATTAATGTTTATATTTCTGTGCTATAATTGCAATGACCCTGACTATGAGATTCAGAAGAAAACTCATTTGCATGTGTGGAAATGTAAACACCAAGAGTTCCTGGTTTAGCCTCTAAGACCAGCTCATGTGCTAACTGATGATTACGTTTTCTTAATCATGGACATTGTTCTTGTAACAAGGATGTCAGTAGTAATGGGAACATATTGTTAGCAGAACAATGATGTTGAACCGACCCCAGTATTGAATGATATACTTAGAGATCACATCGTAACTACGTTATAACTCATATCATGAAATGTTATCATATACGTAATTCCTTAGACCATGAGAGTATCCAGTTGCTTCACACAGGAAGACATGCTTTGGTTCTTAGATGAATCCTCCCGTAAATGGGAAGTAGTAAAATAAGTTCTGGGTATGTCAGATGGTGTGGCTAGTGACTTTGATAGTTCAAGAATGGGATTTGCTCCTTCACGATGAAGAAGATATTCACTTCGGGCCCACTCGGTATGACGGTATCCATTATAGTCTGGCCAGACGCATTGTGATTCAGTCACGGGGATACCGGAATACGATAACGAGAAAATGGACGAACTAGCAAAGAGGATAACGAGTGGCTTGTGTTCAAGAAGTTGTTACACATGGGTGCCAAACTTCTCTCCTCTAACTTTGTCATATATCACGAAGCAAAGGGAATGGTACATGACTAAACATAATGGTTCACTCGAAGTTTCTTCGTGTATGTGCGGGAGTCAACATGGGTGTCCATGGCTCCGTTGTTGATTATTGGCTATTGACAAAAGGCTGTTGACCTATGTCCGGAAGATGTTCTGAGTCATGTCCGCATTATACCGAACCTATTGGGTCACACACTTAACGAGCAGTAGTCTGTTAGAATACTAGTATGGTAGAAGGTTTAGTGGAAGCAAAGCAGAATAGTTCATACAGGTACCGGAAGTAGTTCCGGGGATTTATGAAATAGTTCATAAGGGCACCAAAAGTAGTTTTGGGTATTTAAGGATATGTCCGGATCACTCTGGAGTAGTCCCAGGTAGTTCCGGAACATATGAAAATGGTAATGGGAAAGTTTACGATCAACCGGAATAGTTTCGGTGATCGGTGGACAGCTTAAACAATATGTTGTGTTCACCGGACATAATAACCTTTGCCCGGATGGCTCCGAAACCCATTTAGATGGCTCCGGAACATTCATTAGAGGTTCCGGAAGGTATTGGAAGTGCTCCAAAAGTGTCCGGAATGTCCCGAAACAGTCCTGGTAGGTCCCGGAAGGTCCTGGAAGCTTCTAGAAGGTTCCGGAAGGTTCCGGGCAGTACCACCCACTGCCCTGCGCCCCTGGCCTTGGGGGGCAAGCCACCTAGGCTGCCCTGGCCGGCCAGGTGGTGGGGGCGCACCAAAAAGGGGTGGGAGATCCTCCAGGTGGGATTTCCAAATACCATTATGGAAGGTTTCCGGTGGGAAGGTATGTGTAGGTTTGGAAGGCTTGGGAGTCCAAGTTGGACTCCCAAACCTCCTTGAGCTGCGCCCTAGGCCCCTTGGCCACCTATATAAGGTGAGCCAAGGGTGGGGGAAGACACACACAATCAATCCCCAAGGCCTATGCGTCACCCTCCCTCCTCTAAACCCCGTTGCTCCACTTTTAGACCCCGGTTTAGACGCTGTTCTAGATCGGAATCCGTTAGGGTTTTCTCCCTCTAGTTTTCTCGGTGGCGTTCATCTCTGGACGGCGGAGCGCTTCTGGATTGCTGCTACGGGATGTGTGGATACTAATGGAGGGGTCGTACCTTCGACCCTTCTTCGAGGAGCTTGTTCATGGGACTTGTCCGTGGGACTAGATCGCGGGACTTGTTCGTGGGATTGATCGAGGGACTGTTCGTGGGAGAACTTGCGAGATCTACTTCCACTATGTCCACGAGCTTCACCAACTCTACTTCCGCTACATCGGTTGGTGAGCCATGACCTAAAACCTTGTATGCAATCTTCTTGGATGATCTTGGGTTCTTGATTCGTAAGCCGAAATTATTTCTTTTCTACTACGTTTCCCAACAGTGGTATCAAAGCGATCCTTGATTAGATGCATGTTTAGGTCTAGATCATATGTGTGATATGAGGCATTGATTTTCTTGTTGCTTCCCTGTCATGTGATTTTTTCTATGCTTGATGGCAAGTTGAGGTTTTGCTACAAGGATTGAGTTTTCCATCGATCCCTCTATGCTGCTTTCAGTATGCTGGTTGCCTTGATCATGGTCTACATCAAACTCCTTGGATCTCATATTAATCTCGCAATAGAAGATTTATCATGGAGGGGCTTGTGGATTTTATGAACTCAAATCCACACGGGGGTCACACGTTTAACGAAGTTTGGCTTGTGGCATTAGTTGCTGCACGCACCCCGTATGTTAAACTAGCAACAAAAGAAGTATCGTGTTTTTGTTTTGTCTAGGGTTTCTCGTTTGCCTTGTAAACCTGCTTAACAACCACGATAAAAGTTGCAACAACCTGTGTAGATGGCGATCTAACTCGTTTTTGCAGAGTATGCATGTGATGTGGTATAGCCTTCAAGATTTGCAATGTGTTTGTATGAGATGCTATATGTTATGTAATATTTATTCGCGACCTGCGTGTCGTGGTACGGCATGATGACTGGAGTCATATGATTGTCACTTAATTATGGCATGCGTGCCAGAACTGTTTATTAGCTCGAGGCAAAGCAATAGATAGATGCAAGGTGATGATCTACGATGCGGAGGTGGACCCCGACGCACATGCCGGAAGCCGTGGTGATGTTCCCGGCGCCAAGGACAAAGTTGGTGGACACGGTGACTTCAACCACGACGACGTGAAGACAATGAAGACTTCACGAAGCAAAGGGCTATACTATATCACATAATTTTATGAACTGCCTGTGATGTTTATCCCTTTGATGCACCCTTGTTTGATGCGCGGTAGTCGTGTTTTATTAGGGTGATCTCTCGCAAAACAATATCAAGTTGATAGTGTTCTTCCAACTGTAGCACCGTCTATACTATGTTTCACATCGGAGCAGGTCATGTCACATGGGTGCACACGTGTGTGACGCATAAAAGGCGGGTGTGTTAAAAGAACACACAACGCATTACACTTGGTTGTCTTGACGGTTTGGATAAAAGTTTGCTACCGGAACACGCCCATCGAAAGATGAACAAGAATCACCTTTAGCGTGATTGGCAAGTTGGCCTACCGGTCCAGTCTAAGTCATCAGTGATGTCACATCAATGGCGGACGATTGGGTTGGATCTTGAATCACTCCAGCATCAATTACGAGAGATATTGATCCGAGTGGGAGCGCACTTAGTAATTAAATTGATTAATCACAAGTGCAACTTAATTATGAACAAAGTCTTAGTATTTGCATTATCGTTGTAGAATAATGGCTCGCGTTACCACCTTCCCAATTGATTTTGATTAACTGTTTTATCTGGTAAAAACTTTACGATTGGTACCGTATTGTGAGGACTATCCTCAATAGTGTCGAGAAGGAGCTTGTCCTATCGCAAATTTTTGATGCTCTCCCGCTGATGCTATGGATGATGTGACTTATGTCCATAATCCAAAATGCTAGAATTCCACGACAACTAAGTGCATTGTCTTCACCACCATGAAACCCGAACTTCGAAAAGTTTGGGATAGTTGTGTTATATTCATGGAACTGAAAAATAAGTTTTCAGTAGTAAGACAATTAATGTTGGATATAAGATATCTAGTACAATTTATGATTGTAAGCATTAGTGAAAATGTTCATTGTGCTCTAAACAAAACTGATAAGTGTGGGATCCAGAAGAACAATGATCATATGATGATGAGGATTAAGGGAAAGGAAGTTCCATAGGGTGTTAGTAAGACTTACACGCCGGAAAGTCCATGGCCTGCGCCACCCTTGATCATGTGTGATCTTCTGTGAGTAGGAGTGACATTGGAAATAGAACTATGATACGTATAAAGGCAAAACGAAAGAAGACTGGAATAACCAGCTCAGAAATGAAAGTCATACGGAGTTATAGATGAATTCATTGCTGGTCAAGAGATGTAATTCTTGGGAATCATGATTAAGCAGTTAATTGTGGATTCTATATATTGTGATTAAACTGTTGATCACCGGAATATCACATCGATTGCATATTGTTGCAACTCGATGCAAGAAATACTATGGCCTTTATGACTAGCTAATGATGAGTTTTGACACGCTCGGGAACACGGTAAAAGGTTTACTATACCGTGTGTTGACTCTATGATTATCTTCATAATTCATTTTAGAGTTGAGTAAATTGTTACTACACTTTAGCCTTGTTGCAAAACATCATTTTGAATCATGTTTGTTGCAAGAGAGTTGTTCAAAGCTATGAATAACGTAAAGGCCATACTTCCATTATGAATAGGGTGTATGTTATGAATCTTGATAAAAATACTAAACATCCATAACACTGACGCTAAACGTCGCAAGACTGACAGAAATACCACATAGATGTGGCACTGCCGTTTATCACAAGTGACATAACATGCATGAAGAATTTCCATAAGTGATGGACTTTCGAGTCATATGATTATGAATCACTTGACGCTTGCGATCTTTGTCTCGAAGTAATGTGACTAAAACACCGTTAATAGGCCATATATGAACGGGCAACTAAACCATTGGTAATCATACATGATGATGTGTGTAGTCCAATAAGTGTAGTTGTGTGCAGTGGATTCCCTATCTTCACTCATGAGTTGAAGTAGATATGTGGATATCTGTTCAATAGAGACATAAGTCTGAAATCTTTGAAATGTTCAAGGAATTTTAGAGTGAAATAGAAATTCATTGTAACAAGAAAATAAAGCTTCTGCAAATTAGATTGTAGAAAGTAATATTTTAGTTACAAGTTTAGTGAACGTCTGATGAGTTGTGAAGAAGTGTCATAACTTGCGTCTCCCGGAACACCACTATGAGTAAAGTGTTCGAGAGATGTAATCAATCCATGTATGACACGGTAAGATCAAATATGACGTTTATCAATTTGCCATTATACTTATTAAAGTTATGCGTTAGTGACTACAACTTTTACACTGAAAAGAGCACCATCAAATCTGTTGAAATGACACCATATTAGATGTGGTATGGACTGTTAAAACCATGTTGTCTTTTCTTAAAATTTGGGTATATGAGGCATATGTTTGACATACTCAAAACCCCAAATCAGATAAGTGCTACTTTGTTAAGGTTATGCCAAAAGTTTTGGTATTCCTCTATCACTACACAAAAGCAAAACTGTTTGCTGTTAAGAACAATGTATTTTGAAGAAAAATAGTTTCTTACAAAAGAGTGAGTGGGAGGACAGTGCAACTTGTCAAAGATTGTTGAATCTTCAGAGAAGTGCGCAGCTGAACCACACAGGTTAGAAAAAACTCGTACAAACATTCATGATATGTAAAACGGGATATTGTTGTTCGACAATGATAAACCTGTGATATACAAAGAAGCGTTGATGGGCCCTGACTCCGGGATTTGGCTAAATGCCAAATAATTCGAGATAGTATCCATGGAAGTAAGTCAAGTTTTGAACTTGGTAGACCCTCCGAAAGACTAAAAGTTTGAAGAATATATATATGGATCTATAATTGATTCAGATGAAATTGTTTTATCCATAAAGCTCAACTCGTTGGAAAATTGCTTTCTAGCAAGTTCAAAGGTTGACTACGGCGAAGTAGTTTCGACCGTAGAGATGCTTTAGTCAGTTCGGGTTATATTAGCAATTACTACATATCTCATTTATAGGATATGGTAGAATGAACGTCAAAACAACGTTCCTACACGGAAAGATAACAAAGGACGTATATGTGATACGACCGGAATGTTTTGTCGATTCAAAGGATGCTAAAATAGATGCAAGCCTTGGATGTCCAGTGATGGACTGAAGCTAGCAGAATGGAGTTGGAATCTTCGTTATGATGAAATTGCCAAAAGAGTTTGTTGTCATCAGGAATAACGAAGATGCTTGAATATTCAAGAAAGTAAGTGGGAGCTGAATGATATTTCTAAAACCTTATGTAGATGACATATTGTTGATTAGAAATGATGTAAATTTCTTGACACGATTAAGGACTTCGTTGGAAATAGTTTTCAGTTGAAGAACTTGGGCTGATATAGCATTAGTATTGAGCACAGTGATCTATGAAGATAGTAAGTGCCTGATCATGCTAAAGCCAACACTACATATTGACATGATACTAAAGTAGTTTAGTATGAAATGCCAAGAAACATGTTCTTGCCGAAGTCGTGGTGAAAAGTTGTTTGCAGAAATCAGTGTTGATGAACACAGATAAGCAAAAACACGTGAATTGAATTCCACTCACCTGTGTGTTTGGATTAACCATGTACACCATAATATGTAAAACGACCAGATATGTCCAGTGCTCCAAAAGGTTGTGAGCAAGATACCAAAGTGATCAACATGTTGATCATTGGACAAACAGTGAAAAGTTAAACTTATGATAGATAAGATATGTTTCTCGGAAAAATGGAGATAATGAAGAGCTCGTTGTAACAAGTTACACCAGCTGAATTTTGATGTAAACAGTTACATCAATTCAGTCTTCATACTTACTCCGATCGGTTTTCGATTTTAATTGGGATCATGTGTTTCACACATAAGGGTGGCACAGTATGAAGGAACTGTGTTAAAGTTAGATACTGTGGCGAATTCTATAACAGAGGCTAAGTATATTGTTGCTTAAAGAAGTAACAAGGAGGGTATTTTGAATCATCAGTTCATTTATGAACATGGTATGGTTTCCTAGATGCTTGAAGCTCATGGAACATTGATGAATGATTTCAGGACTTATTCTAAGGAACCAAGGTCCTACCAAATGATTCAAACATATACAAAGCTAAACTGATAAAATTAGTGAATTTTATGATAGCGTGAAAACGCGAAGATATGCAAGATACAAACGGGCCTGAAACGTCAGATCCGAAGATGAGGTCTATACCACAAATGAGGCATTTATTACACCGGTATGCCATAGGTGTAAAGTGCTCAAGCACTGACAATATTATTGACTCTAGTGCAAGTGGGAGACTGTTGGAAATATGCCCTAGAGGCAATAATAAAATGTTATTATAAATATATTTCCACGTTCGTAATTAATGTTTATATTTCTGTGCTATAATTGCAATGACCCTGACTATGAGATTCAGAAGAAAACTCATTTGCATGTGTGGAAATGTAAACACCAAGAGTTCCTGGTTTAGCCTCTAAGACCAGCTCATGTGCTAAGTGATGATTACGTTTTCTTAATCATGGACATTGTTCTTGTAACAAGGATGTCAGTAGTAATGGGAACATATTGTTAGCAGAACAATGATGTTGAACTGACCCCAGTATTGAATGATATACTTAGAGATCACATCGTAACTACGTTATAAGTCATATCATGAAATGTTATCATATACGTAATTCCTTAGACCATGAGAGTATCCAGTTGCTTCACACAGGAAGACATGCTTTGGTTCTTAGATGAATCCTCCCGTAAATGGGAAGTAGTAAAATAAGTTCTGGGTATGTCAGATGGTGTGGCTAGTGACTGTGATAGTTCAAGAATGGGATTTGCTCCTTCACGATGAAGAAGATATTCACTTCGGGCCCACTCGGTATGACGGTATCCATTATAGTCTGGCCAGACGCATTGTGATTCAGTCACGGGGATACCGGAATACGATAACGAGAAAATGGACGAACTAGCAAAGAGGATAACGAGTGGCTTGTGTTCAAGAAGTTGTTACACATGGGTGCCAAACTTCTCTCCTCTAACTTTGTCATATATCACGAAGCAAAGGGAATGGTACATGACTAAACATAATGGTTCACTCGAAGTTTCTTCGTGTATGTGCGGGAGTCAACATGGGTGTCCATGGCTCCGCTGTTGATTATTGGCTATTGACAAAAGGCTGTTGACCTATGTCCGGAAGATGTTCTGAGTCATGTCCGCATTATACCGAACCTATTGGGTCACACACTTAACGAGCAGTAGTCTGTTAGAATACTAGTATGGTAGAAGGTTTAGTGGAAGCAAAGCAGAATAGTTCATACAGGTACCGGAAGTAGTTCCGGGGATTTATGAAATAGTTCATAAGGGCACCAAAAGTAGTTTTGGGTATTTAAGGATATGTCCGGATCACTCTGGAGTAGTCCCAAGTAGTTCCGGAACATATGAAAATGGTAATGGGAAAGTTTACGATCAACCGGAATAGTTTCGGTGATCGGTGGACAGCTTAAACAATATGTTGTGTTCACCGGACATAATAACCTTTGCCCGGATGGCTCCGAAACCCATTTAGATGGCTCCGGAACATTCGTTAGAGGTTCCGGAAGGTATTGGAAGTGCTCCAAAAGTGTCCGGAATGTCCCGAAACAGTCCCGATAGGTCCCGGAAGGTCCTGGAAGCTTCTAGAAGGTTCCGGAAGGTTCCGGGCAGTACCACCCACTGCCCTGCGCCCCTGGCCTTGGGGGGCAAGCCACCTAGGCTGCCCTGGCCGGCCAGGTGGTGGGGGCGCACCAAAAAGGGGTGGGAGATCCTCCAGGTGGGATTTCCAAATACCATTATGGAAGGTTTCCGGTGGGAAGGTATGTGTAGGTTTGGAAGGCTTGGGAGTCCAAGTTGGACTCCCAAACCTCCTTGAGCTGCGCCCTAGGCCCCTTGGCCACCTATATAAGGTGAGCCAAGGGTGGGGGAAGACACACACAATCAATCCCCAAGGCCTATGCGTCACCCTCCCTCCTCTAAACCCCGTTGCTCCACTTTTAGACCCCGGTTTAGACCCTGTTCTAGATCGGAATCCGTTAGGGTTTTCTCCCTCTAGTTTTCTCGGTGGCGTTCATCTCTGGACGGAGGAGCGCTTCTGGATTGCTGCTACGGGATGTGTGGATACTAATGGAGGGGTCGTACCTTCGACCCTTCTTCGAGGAGCTTGTTCATGGGACTTGTCCGTGGGACTAGATCGCGGGACTTGTTCGTGGGATTGATCGAGGGACTGTTCGTGGGAGAACTTGCGAGATCTACTTCCACTACGTCCACGAGCTTCACCAACTCTACTTCCGCTACATCGGTTGGTGAGCCATGACCTAAAACCTTGTATGCAATCTTCTTGGATGATCTTGGGTTCTTGATTCGTAGGCCGAAATTTTTTGTTTTCTACTACATTTCCCAACATCGCCTATATATTTGTCTCACCCCGAAACTTCCGAAGACATAACCCTTTTTAACGATCTCGCCTCTGTTCTTCCACCGCCGCGCTTCCAAGATCGGGAGAGCTAGAAGACCTCTTCCCGGCACCCTGCCGGAGGGAGGATTGACCTCCGGGAGCTTCTCCACCACCATGGACGCTTCCCGGATGATCCGTGACTAGCCCACCTTGGACCATGGGTCCATGATCAGTAGTTATGTGATGTTCTCCTCCCCTCTTTGTTTTTCATGGATTAGGCCTTGTGAGCTGCCCTACATGATCAAGGCACATATGTAATTCTTTCTGCTGTTGCTATGTTGAGTTTGTTGGGATCTGATGGATTATGAGACTATGTTCAGATTGTGATGAGTAATATATTTGGTTCTTCTCTTTTATATTTGTGTTATTGAGTAATTATTGCATGTTTTCCTTTGCTGTTTATTGCTTTGGCCAAGTAGTAGGTAGTGACTCTAAGATCCAAGAGGGAGCGTTATGCTTGATTGTGGGTTCATGCCCCTGATGACTAGCTTGAGTGACAGAAACATGAGTCTAGGGGATGTGTTGTTGCCACAAGGGGGAACACAATGGTGCTTGTAACCGCGGTTGCAAGGATTGTTTACTTTACGCAGAGTTCTTTTAATGCAGTTGTCTGTTGCTTTGGGTTTACACTTTGGGTGGGGCTCACAACTTAATACTAGCGAGATGTTCTGGATAGATATCTCAAGGTGGATGATTAGTAGTAGATGCAGATGGATTTCAGTCTACTTATCTTGGCGTATTTCCCATGCTTTTGAGCCTCTTCCTTTATTTTGTAGCGTAGTCAGCATTGCGGTGCGTTTTTAATCTCAATTGCCAGCTGTAATTTGTTTACCTTGCATAGTTGTTTATCGTCTTTTGGGAGAGAGACATCACTAGTGAACATCATGGGACCCCGGTCCATATTTCCACTACTGTTTACACCCTCAATTTACTTCTTGTTTTACTTTCTAGTTGCAATTATCACTATTATTATCTCTTGTGTTGATCCTTTGTAAACGGCAAGGTCGGAGAGATTGACAACCTCTATGTACTCGTTGGGAGCAAAGTTATTTGTTGTGTGTGCAGGTCCAGGTAAAGTAAGCAATCTTAGATTGTGAACGGCACCATTATTCACTTTACCACCTACTTGTCGAACTTGGAGTCCTACTGGAGACATAAACCCTATCCTCTACTTTAGGGGAAATCTTGCTGCTACGCTACATCTCAACCTTCCACTTGGGGTAACCAACGAGGGGCGAGAAGCCGTTATCACTTCCTCGCGAGCATCAATCAATTTCTGGCGCCGTTGCCGAGGACTCCAATCTTCAAGATAGGGGAGTTGCACGCTATCTTTTATCTTTGCTTTTTAGTCTTCTGAGTTTACCTTTCAGTTTTTATCTTTGTGTCCTTTATCAAAAATCACAAAAAATTCCTTATCCTGTTTGCTGCTACTATGGGTACCACTGAAAACACTAAGTTATGTGACTTCACTAGTCACGACAACAATGATTTTATCTGCACTCCTATTGCTACACCTGCTACCTCAGAAACCTCTTATGAAATTAAACCTGCTTTGCTGAACCTTGTTATGAGAGATCAAATCTCCGGTGTTGGAGATGCTGCTCTTTACACTTGAATAATTTTGGTGAACTTTGTGATATGCAAAAGTATAAAGAAGTAGAAGGAGATATTGTTAATCTTAAGCTTTTTCCTTTCTCCTTGAGGGAAGGAGCTAAAATTTGGTTTCTATCCTTGCCTAGGAAAAGCATAGATTCTTGGGATAAGTGCAAGGATGCTTTTATTGGGAAGTATTACCCACCTGCTAAAATTATCCAATTGAGGAGTAACATTATGAATTTTAAGCAATTGGATAATGAACATGTTGCCCAAGCTTGGGAACGTATGAAATCTCTTGTTAAAAAATTCCGTACACATGGTTTGACTACTTGGATGGTTATCCAGACTTTTTATGCAGGCTTGAACTTTACCTCGCGGAACCTGTTGGATTCGACCGCGGGAGGAACCTTTATGTCAACAACACTTGGTGCTGCCACAAAACTACTAGATGAGATGATGACCAACTGTTCCCAATGGCACACCGAACGAGCTCCAACAGGTAGGAAGGTAAACTCTGTCGAGGAGATATCCTCCCTAAATGAAAATGTTGACTTGATTATGTCTCTACTTACCAAACAAGCTCCTATTGATCCTCATGATGTTCCTTTAAATTCCTTGGTTGCTGAAGAACAAGTAGATGTGGACTTTATCTCTAGAAACAACTTCAACAACAATGCTTATAGGAGTAATTTTGCTAGCATCCCTAGACCGTTCACATCCAAAAATTATGGGAACAACAACACTTATCCTAGCAACAAGAACTCCACTTCTGAATTAGAGAGCATGCTTAAGGAATTTATCACTACCCAAAAAGCCTTCAACAAGAGTGTAAAAGAAAAATTAGACAAATATAATCTCTCTTTGAAGGTAGACAACTTAGCCCTTGATATTGAGATTCTTAAAATTAGAACTTCTCCCCTCGAGGAGAGGAAGGCCACTCCTATTAATGTTATTCAAGTGCAAATTAATGAAAATATTAGGATGATGGCTAAACTTAAAGAAAGATGGGCTAGAGAAAAGGAAGAAGAATATAGAATTAAGAGCCTTCCTACACACCACACCGTTGCTACTATCCAAGTTCTTGAGGATACCCAAACTTTTAGCACCCAACACACTCCTAGTCCTATTGGACCAATTAATGGTGATGTTATTACCTCAATCGTAGAAGAAGAAACTCCTATGAAAATAGAGGCTCTCAAACAAGTGAGCCTAGATGACACCACTACCACTTTTGATAGTAGTGACATTGATTTTGATAGTTGCACCCTTTCAGAAGTTATTAGCTTGCTACACAAAATGTCTAGAGACCCCCACGCTAGCACACTAAATCTTGCCTTCCTGGAGCATATCACTAATGCTCTCATTAAAGATAGGGAGGAGAAGCTTAGAGTAGAAGCCTCCATACCTAGGAAGCTAGAAGATGGTTGGGATCCTATGATAAAAATTAAATTAAATAACTTCTCTTGCTATGCTTTGTGTGATGTTGGAGCGAGTACCTCCGTTATGCCCAAAAGAATGTATGATATGTTTGAATTGAAACCTTTTGATCCTTGTTCTTTTGGTGTCCGTCTCGTTGATTCTTTTGTAAAAACCCTTTGGGGAAGATTGACGATGTTCTTATCATTGTCAATGACAATTATGTTCCCGTTGATTTTACTATTATGGACACTGAGTGTGAGACTTTATGTCCAATTATTTTTGGACGTCCTTTTCTTTGCACCGTTGGTGCTGTCATTGATATGAAAGCGGGGAATATAAAATTTCAATTCCCTCTCAAAAAGGGGATGGAACACGTCCCTAGGAATAAGATTAATTTACCTTTTGAGTCCATTATGCGGGCTAGCTATTCTCTTTCACTTGATAAAACTTGATCTTTTTGCTTCTTGCCTAGCTTAAAGGCGTAAAATAAAGCGCTTATTGGGAGGCAACCCAAGATGTTTTTACTTATGTTTTTAGTGGTCTGGATGATTGCTACTACTTTAGCAACATAATTGTATCTTTATTTTCAAGCTTTGTGCCAAGTTTAGCCTCCGATTGCAAGAAAGTTCAAAAGTTGTGACGTGTTGTCCAGAAAACAGATTCTGTCCTTGGACGGAAAAATTCACGATAAATCACCAGATCATCTTTTTGATCTGAATTTTTTGACAGCATGCTCTATACAATTAGCTTCCGGGCGTTTGTTCTGAGTTTTTTTATTTGAGTTGCAGAAGTACCCCAAAAAAATTATTTACTACCTGTTGGTCTATTTTTCACAGATTCTGCCACGTTTTGCCTTTCCTCAATTTTGCAAGCGGTAGATTTTTCTTTGCAAAAACCTTTTGAAAATCTTTAGAAACAGTAGCCCTTCAAGAAAATCTTTATTTACAGTATAGGAAAATTGTTTTTTTGTGGGTAATAACCTCTCTAATCAGCATATGATGAGTTATGTATGAAGGGAGTTTTCAAGTGTGCGAGGGAAGATGATGAAAGAAGATCCGTGAGTGTCAAACACTCAAGCTTGGGGATGCCCCCATGCATCCCCAATGAAAATCCAAGGATACTCAAGCGTATAAGCTTGGGGATGCCCTCGTGCATCCCCTTCTCCATCAACAATCATCAGTTCGTCCTTCGTTCCACTATATTTTTATCACTTCATCCGTTATGTGCTATGCTTGGAGCGTCTTGCTCTTTACTTTTTATTTTTATTTAGCTTTGCTTGATGTTCATAACAAGTTAGAACCAAGCTTTCTCTGTGTGGGAGAGATAGACGCTCCACTTCAAACTAGAACATATCATCGAAATTTCATGCTTATCTTTCGTTTGTTGTGTGTTCTTTATCTTTTCGTAGCTGCTGTCATGTTTAACTCTTAGTTTTCATACTTATCTTTTTAAAGAGTTTTTGTTTAGTTTGTTGTTGGAATTCTTTTGAGTTTTCTTGTTTATCTTGTTTAGAGAGTTGGCTTGTTGCACTGAGTTGTGTCTTGACTTAAAGTAGGTAATTCAGGTTGCTATTCAATTGTAGTAGTAACTTGTAATAGTTTTGAGGTATTGTTGTGAGTAATGTTTGAACTTTTGGTGTCAAGAGATCTAGCCTATTAGTGATAGGTGTCGTATTTTGGGCAATCCGTGTTTATTTTCAAAAACTACAAAAACTAGTTGAGAACTCTAGCTACTAGATGGATCACTAATCTTTGGAGGGATCAGATATTAGAGTACACTCACGTACCATGAGTCGAGGATGCGCAAGGATAAGCAAACCCTCATACAATCCTCCTCGGGGTACTTGTCTCTTTGTGAACCTCCTGATTAGATTGAGAGTTACCGATAATAAGTGCATGAGTTCTTCGGACTAATGTAAGTATTGAAAGTTGACACTTCCACCTCCTCATATTTGCTAGCCTCTTCGGTACCGTGCATTGCCCTCTTCTCACTCTGATAGCTGGCGTCCACCTCGCCGGTGCATCCAAACCCTTGGCATGATACGCTCTGTCATCATAAACCTCCTTATATTTTTCCTCAAAACGGCCACCATACCTACCCAACAAGGCCTTTCCATAGCCTTTCCGAGATACATTGCCATGAAACATCCACCTTCTCATGACTTGATCTTCATGTCATACATGTTCCTGCTACACTGGCATAGGCATACATTTGCATACATCATGATAGCTCCATCTTCTGTATGCTGAGTACTTTTGTAAAGTGTGAATGATCTCCCTACTCCTTGTAAAATAGAGTGTTGCCCCTAAGTGAGGAAAACATCCCAAGGAGGACAAATTAAAAGATCCCAAAGAGGACAAATGAGACTTAAATAAAAAGAGCCATCGAGGCCACCAAAAAAATAGAAAACAATAGAAAAAGAGAAAACGAAATAAAAAGAGAGAAGGGGGCAGCACTACTATTCTTTTTGAGAGATCCACACTCGTACTCCCTCCTATACCTTGTACTCCATAGAGATGATCATATATGCATATAGCTATGTGGGGACCTTCACACTATAGAACTTGGCTTGTTGATACGTCCCAAACGTATCTATAATTTCTGCTTGCTCCATGCATGTTTTGTATGATATTGCTATGTTTTAGATACACTTTCATACACTTTTGATCATATTTGGACTAACCAATTAACTCAGTGCATCCCAGTGCCAGTTTCTGTTTTCTGCTGTCTTTTTATTTCAGGTTTTTCCATTACGTAAAATGTCAGAAAATTCCAGAAAAATCCAATGAAAAATCAGCGCAACGGAAGCTTCTGGAGCCCCGAAGGAGGGCCCGGGGGGCCCACCTTGTGCCTAGGCGGACAGAGGGCGCGACCCCATCCTAGGCCGCGCCAGGGGGGCGCCTGCACCCCCTGGTGGCCCCCGTCTGCCCCCCTTCGCCTATATATTTCCTTCGCCCTGAAACCTCCGAGGAGAGAACCCTTTTTCGCGGTCTCACCTCTGTTCCACCGCCGCCGCGCTTCCAAGATCAGGAGCACCAGAGGACCTCTTCCCGGCACCCTGCCGGAGGGAGGATTGACCTCCGGGAGCTTCTGCACCACCATGGACGCTTTCCAGATGATCCGTGAGTAGTCCACCTTGCACCATGGGTCCATGATCAGTAGCTATGTGATGTTCTCCTCCCCTCTTTGTTCTTCATGGATTAGACCTTGTGAGCTTCCCTACATGATCAAGGCACATATGTAATTCTTTCTGCTGTTGCTATGCTGAGTTTGCTGGAATCTGATGGATTATGAGACTATGTTCAGATTGTGATTGAGTAATATATTTGATTCTTCTCTTTTATATTTTTGTTCTTGAGTAATTCTTGCTTGTTCTCCGTTGCTGTTTATTTCTTTGGCCGAGTAGTAGGTAGTGACTCCAAGAGGGAGCGTTATGCTTGATTGTGGGTTCATGCCCCGTGATGACTAGCTTGAGTGACAGAAACATGAGTCTAGGGGATGTGTTGTTTCCACAAGGGGGAAAACAACGGTGCTTGTAACCGCGGTTGCAAGGATTGGTTACTTTACGCAAAGTTCTTTTAATGCAGATGTCTGTTGCTTTGGGTTTACGCTTTGGGTGGGGCTCACAACTTAATACCAGCGAGATGTTCTGGATAGATATCTCAAGGTGGATGATTAGTAGTAGATGCAGATGGATTTCGGTCTACTTATTTTGGTGTACTGCTGTAAGGCCCGATATGCGGTACTGTTCCAGATCTAGACATTTCCATCCAGATCCGGGGACGAAGCACATATCGGTCCCACCGCGACATATGACGTAGGCATATGCCCCGGATTTCCAACATGATATCACAACATTACAGATACAAGGATACAACATCTCATACAATCGGCATACAACTGCCTTAATACAATACAACAGCGGAAGATATATGTATGAGTACAGACTACAATCAAATGCCTACTGGCAAAGAGAAAAACATCGATCCCCATAACCACACGGGTCCAGGCCCTCCGCCGGGATCCGCCTAACTAGTCGTCGTCGAGTCTCCACGTGAAATGTCGATCACCATACCTGTTGTCGAACAAGAACCCTGAAAAGAGTTTGGGGGTAGTATCATGAGTACAGAAGTACTCATCATCCAACTGTAGTGGTCATCTGACCCAGCAAGGACTTCCTCACTCGTCATTCTAGGACAACTAGTAGTTTACGATAAGTATGGGGTAAGTGGTGAGGTTGCTGCCGCACTAGCATTTATGAAGTGGCTAACGATCTAGAGAGTAAGATAAGAAGCCAAGCATTCGATGAGGAATCGCCTCCAACAAGTCTTGCTATCAACTACTTACGCAAACATAACACCTATCCTACCCTTGTCCTCCTCTTCGCATCCTGACGAAGAATAAACAGTCAAGGCACACACACGTTGATCAAGTTACATTAAGATTATCTCAGTTGTTGTTGTCTATGAACAAGGAGTAGGTCTCAAGTCGTCCATAACCGTGGACACGGCTTCTCAAAAAGATTTAACCCTGCAGGGGTGTACCAACTGCCCATTACAAGGCTCCGCACGCACGCCCATCTCTCTCAGTTGCTAACCATTATAGGCAACCATTTTATGATTTAGTTCCGAGAGATCCGAAACGACAGGTCCCTCTAACTAACAATGAGCAAATCCGGGTGGCCTCCAGGGAGTCGACACCCAATCCAAAAGCCGGCCACGCTCTCGGATCGGAGTCTTCCGTATGACGCAGGTCGGATAGCCAGTTAATCACACATGGGAAACCGGGTCCTAGCTGATCGGGTGGACCAATAGAGAAACCATGTCTCCACTGGCCCAAGTTGTTTTAAAACAGCTGGGGGCCCAACCAAGCACACACACGGTTTTCAAATGGTAAATCAGCTTGGGCCACCACTAGAAATGTTTGAAGCTAGGTAGGTAAGAAAAGGGGACCCCATAAAATCCCACACGCGGTTAGGCACGCTCAGTCTTAAAACCAATACCCCGAACTCGGGTCCTAGGTGACTCGAATGGAACAAAGCGTCGGGGCGGGATAGCCTAGACCTTCCATCCTTCGTCGAATATAGTCAACATTATAATAATCATATCATCAACAACAATATAATAATGTGATAGCCCAAACCAAGGAGTAACAGGGTAACATCGTAGCATCCTAAGCATGCATACTAAGCAGGGGCTGAGCAACGAGCAATAGTAACATAGTAGTACATGGTTTGCTGGGAGGGGACATGGCTGTATCGGTTTGAAAAAGGCTGTAAATATGTGGTAGGATCAAACATCGAACCTAACCTAGACTAGCATGCAAACCGCTGGTTGAAATAGAATGGATCATAAGTAATGCATAGTCCTTGCCTGTTGATAAGTCGGATTCCGAAGGTGTAGTTGATCGCAAGCTCGCATCGTCTCCGAGAGGTACCCGCGGAAGCACACAAGAGGATAAACACTGGAAAGCAATCAACGAGCAAGCACTCTATTACTACGAGGCAAACACGAGCAAGCATCAACAAAAAGGCAACACGAGACATCGCACCTACCGTCGAGAGCGGTTACTAACATGTTAAGTGGAGTACTCGTCACACATGACGATATCGCACATTTGGAAAAGGTTCAAGTTGTTTAGCTACAGGTTATCAACAAAGGTTGTTAACATGGCAACTCAAGCAAGCATGGCATAGCACACAAACATTACAAGAGGTGAAACATAAGATAAACTATCTAATCGAGTCAATTTAAGTGGGGCAGACTCCTAAACATGCTTATGACTATTTACCCCACAAAAATAATAAAGTTTGGTACTATTCTGTCCTAAACAATATTTTATTATTTTTATTAGCAAGAAAGAGCAGCATAAAAACAATCTACATGCAATTCTAGTCAAGTTACATATAAGAAACATTTTAATCAGAGCAACGGTTAAAAAGTTATAGCAATTACAGTTTACAGTGGCAAGCAGTTGTAATTAGCAGGTAAACAACGTGTGAACAAAGTCAAACATGGCAAAGGAGCACATTTTATGAAACTAGACAAAATTCTAAGAAAGTTTCATGTTTAAAGCGTCGTGATCCGAGCTACGAGCTAAAAGATACGGGCAACGCAAAGTAACAATACAATCTGCTAAATTAAACTGCCCAGGAAAAAAAACAGGGCAACGGGCCGAAACTAGTGTTATTGGGCCGGCCCAACTCACAGCACAGCAAAAAAAATAAAAAAAATAAAAAATAAAAAAACGAGGGCGCCTCACCTTGCTGGGCCTGGCCTAGGTCGGCGGGCTGGGAGGCGCCTGGCTGGACGGGCCGTGGTGGGCGCGCCGGCCCACCAGGCGGCGGGTGGTGGCAACAGGCGCTCGACCCCGACTGGATCGGCTGCCCAGAGCGGCGGCGGTGGCCCTCGCCGGCGAGCGGCGTCGCGGCGGACGGAGGAGGCAGGGTCGGGCCGCTGTGCGGCGGCGGTGGTCGCCGGACCTCGCTGGGGAGGCGGCGGCGCGCGGCTTCGGCTCGAGGAGGCGTGAGCTCCCGCCAGCCCTCCATGGCGCGCGGCGGCGGGGTCCCATGGCGGCGCGCCCCTGCGTGAAGAGAGGAGGGGTGAGGAGGAGGGAAGGGGAGAGGAGCACGGGGGGAGGAGAGGACCTGGCGGGCGGCACGGCGGCTCGCCGTTGCCGGCGGCGGCTTGCCCACGGGCGCGGGTGGAGAGGAGAGAGGGATGGGTGGAGGTTGGTGGAGGGACACGTGGCACTCCGGGAGCCCTCCGATCTGCGATCCGACGGCTCCGGAGGCGGTCCGGGCTAGGGTTTCGGCTGGTGGAGGGATTTTTGGGCAGATCTGAGATAAATCAGGGGTGTGGCTGCAATTTTTAGGCTAGGAAAACCCTAGAAAGAGGTGGGAGTGTGGTGCTCTTTATATAGCCCAGGTGGCTGGTGATGGCTTCTCGCCCTTCGTTGGTTACCCCAAGTGGAAGGTTTGAGATGTAGTGCAGCAGCAGTTTTCCCTCGGTGAAGATACCAAGGTTTGTCTCCAGTAGGACTCCAGAGATGATAAGTAGGTGTCAGCGGCGCAACTGACGCGGACCTGCACACAGACACAGATAACTTTGTTCCCAACGAAGTTCAGAGAGGTTGTCAATCTCTCTGGTCTTGTTGTTCACAAAGGATAAAACGCAAGGGATAATGATAGCAAGTAAAGCAGTAAAATAAATATAGCATGGAAACAGTAACGAGGACATGGACTGGGATACTGATGTTCACTAGTGATGTCTCTCTCCCATAAGACGATAAAACTGCTATGCGAGGTAAACAAATTACAGAACGGCAATTGACAGGATTATGAACGCACCGCAATGCTAATTATGCTACAAAAGAAAGGAAGAGGCTTAAAAGCACGGGCAGTACGCCAAAATAAGTAGACCGAAATCCATCTGCATCTACTACTAATCATCCACCTTGAGATATCTATCCAGAACATCTCGCTGGTATTAAGTTGCGAGCCCCACCCAAAGTGTAAACCCAAAGCAACAGACAACTGCATTAAAAAGAACTTTGCGTAAAGTAAACAATCCTTGTAACCGCGGTTACAAGCACCGTTGTTTTCCCCCTTGTGGCAACAACACATCCCCTAGACTCATGTTTCCGTCACTCAAGCGTGTCATCGGGGGGCATGAACCCACAATCAAGCACAACGTTCCCTCTTGGAGTCACTACCTACTACTTGGCCAAAGCAATAAACAACAACGGAGAACAAGCAAGAATTACTTAGGAACAAAAATATAAGAGATAAAAACCAAATATATTACTCTATCACAATCTGAACATAATCTCATAATCCACCAGATCCCATCAAACTCAGCATAGCAACAACAGAAATATTACAAAGGTGCCTCGATCATGTAGGGCAGCTCACGAGGTCTAAACAATGAAGATAAAAGAGGGGAGGAGAACAGCACATAGCTACTGATCACGGACCCATGGTCCAAGGAAAACTACTCACGAGACATCCGGGGAGCATCCATGGTGGAGAGGAGACTCCCGGAGGTCAATCCTCCCTCCGGCAGGGTGCCGGGAAGAGGTCTTCTGGTGCTCCCAATCTCGGAAGCGCGGCGGCGGCGGAACAGAGGCGAGTTTGAAGAATAAATAGGAGAAGGGGGGCAGCCAGAGGTGGACCAGGGGCCCCAGGCGCCCCCTGGCTCCCCTTTGCCCCCTCCCGGGCTCTTCTCGAAGCTTCCTGTACGCTGATTTTTCCTGTATTTTTCCCGGAATTTTTCTGGCACTTTTTATGTGGGGGGAAATTGAAATAGAAAAATAGCCTAAAACAGGAACTGGCACTGGGGTGCACTGAGTTAATAGGTTAGTCCAAATATGATCAAAAGTGTATGAAAGTGTATCTAGATCATAGCAATATCACACAAAACATGCATGGAGCAAGCAGAAATTATAGATACGTTTTGGACGTATCAACATCCCCAAGCTTAATTCCTGCTCGTCCCCGAGTAGGTAAATGATAACAAGCATAATTTCTGTGGTGACATGCTAGTAACCATATAAGAACTTTGAAAAGTAAAGCAATAAAGGTTAGAGATTCAATTCAAGTCATAACATGCAAGAGTCTATATTAGCATTGAAACAAGTAACAAAAGAACAATAGGTGCAAGAGCTCTCGCTGTCCGTGACTCGAATGTCTCCAAATGGTGTTTGCGTGCCAGAAGGGGGATAGGGAATACGATAAAAATTATATTTTTGTGTTGAGAACTCAATCTACTAAAGTTTCACACTTGGTCTTCTTTGGAATCTTATCTTGACTCGTCCCCAGACCACTAGCCATGTACAAGTCAATTTGATCCACTCCTTTTCGATATTTTGAGCACTCATGCAATGGATGAGCGTAAGCACGAGAGTTGACACTTAGGATGGCAAAGAGAGAAGTACGGAGGAGGAAGACAAAAAGGATGAGAAAGGCTCACATCAATGAGGACAATCATATGCAAGAGATGCCAAATGATAGATATGATGTGAGGAGTAGGGATTGCCATGCAACAGATGCACATACGAGCTAAGAAGCTCTCCAATGGAACTAGTGGGGGGTGCATCTAACTTGCTCGCTCATGAAGACCTAGAGCTTGTTTGAGGAGGCTCATCCTTGGAATATGCAAGCCAAGTTCTATAGTGTGAAGGTCGCCACATAGCTATATGCATAATGATCATCTCTATGGAGTACAAGGATATAAAGGGAGTACTAGTGTGGATCTCTCAAAAGGATATTAGCGTTGCCCCTTTCTCTCTTTTTATTTCTTTTTCTCTTTTTTCTATTTTTTTGTATTTTTTTGTGGCCTCAATGGCTCTTTCTATTTAACTCTCATTTGTCCTCTTTGGGGTCTTTTAATGTGTCCACTTTGGGATCTTTTCCTCACTTAAGGGCAACACTCTATTTTACAAGAAGGTAAAGGAGATCTTTCACACTTTACAAGGTACTCAAAATCATAAAGAAGATGTAACTATCATGATGTATGCAATGTATGTCGCTGCCAATGTAGCAAGAACATGTATGACATGAAAATCAAGTCATGAAGAGGTGGAAGTTGCATGGCAATATAACTCGGAAAGGATATGGAAATCCCTTGATAGGTAGGTATGGTGGCTGTTTTGAGGAAAGATATAAGGAGGTTTATGATGACAGAGCGTATCATGCCAAGGGTTTGGATGTACCGGCGAAGGTGGACACCAACTCTCGGAGTGAGAAGAAGGCAATGCACGGCACGGGAAAGGTTAGCAAAATATGGGAAGGTGGAAGTGTCAACTTTCAATACTTACATTAGTCCAATAAACTCATGCACTTATTATCAGTAACTCTCAATCTAATAAGGAGGTTCACAAAGAGACAAGTACCCCGAGGAGGAGTGTATGGGGGTTTGGTTATCCTTGCGCATCCTCGACTCATGGTACGTGAGTGTTCTCTGATATTCGACTCCTCAGAAGAGTAGTGATCCATCTAGTAGCTAGAGTTCTCAACTAGTTTTGTAGGTTTTGAAAATACACACGGATTGCCCAAAATACGACACCTATCACTAATACGCTAGAGCTCTTGACACCAAAAGTTCAAACATTACTCACATCAATACCTCAAAACTATTGCAAGCTACTACTAGAATTAAAATAGCAACCTCAATTACCTACTTTCAAGACAAGACACAACTCAGTGCAACAACCAAATCTCTTTAACAAGATAAACATGAAAACTAAAAAGAGTTGCAGCAACAAAATAAACAAAAGCCAAGGCTCTTGCTAAAGACAAACTAAGACTAAAACTAAATACGGCAGTAGCTATGAAAAGATAAAGAACACACAACAGCAAAAAGATAGGCATGAAGAATCCTATGATGTGTTCTAAATTTTGAAAGTGGAGCGTGTTTCTCTCCCACACAAAGTAATAAGGGATCTAACTTGTTATGAACAGCAAGCAAAGCTAAAGAAAACTAAAAACAAAACCTAAGAGCGAGACGCTCCAAGCATAGCACATAACGCATGAAGTGATAAAAATATAGTGAGACGAAGGACGAACTGATGATTGTTGATGGAGAAGGGGATGCACGGGGGCATCCTCAAGCTTATACACTTGAGTCTCCTTGAATATTTATTGGGGATGCATGGGGCATCCCCAAGCTTGAGCGCTTGACACTCCTGGATCTTCTTTCATCATCATCTATCGCACACTTGAAAACTCCCTTCATACATAACTCATCATAAGCTGATTAGAGAGGTTAGTACCCTTAATAAATAATTTTTCCCCACTGGATATAAAGGTATTCTTGAAGAGCTACTGTTTCTCAAGAGTGCCAAAAAGTTTTTGCAAATAAAAAGCAAGCTTAAGGTTTGCAAAAGTTAGGAGAGACAAAACGTGGCAGAATCTGTGAAAAACAGAACAACAGATAGTAAAGAATTTTCTTAGGGGCACTTCTGCAACTCAAATAAAAAAACTCAGAACATACGGAAGTTTCGTAATTGTATAGAGCATACTGTGTAAAAATTTCAGCTCAAAAATATGAATTGGGATTTTTCTGGAATTTTTCTGGTCACGAGGACAGAATCTGTTTTCTGGACAGCATGTCACAACTTTTACTTCCCTTGCCGTAAGAGGCTATAACTTGGCACAAAGCTGAAAAATAAAGATACAATGATGTTGCTACAGTAGTAACAATCATCAAGACACAACAAAAGAAAAAATAAAACACCTAAATTCATTGCGGGCTGCCTCCCGAAAGCGCTTCTTTAAAGCCATTAGCTAGGCTTAAGGATTATAGAAGATGCTCTCACAAGAATAAGACTTTGAAGCAGAAGAGAGCATGAAGAAGAAAATATGAAATACATTTAAGTCTAACCCACTTCCTATGCATAGGCATCTTGTAAGAAAATATATCAAAGAAGCACAAAGTGACATGCATAGGAAGGTGGAACAAGAACAACTTCAAAAATTTCATCATAAAGAGAGGTGTTTTTGTAATATGAAAGTTTCTACAACCAAGCGTTCCTCTCTCAAAGTAATTTTCAGTAGTATCATGAACAACATCAAGAATATAACTATCACATAAATCATGTTGGTCATCAACTACAAGCACACGTGTATAGTTTTCAACACGGTCTTTAGGTGTCACAACCCTAATTTTGGTATGTGCTTTTATTATTAGAAATAATTGCATCATGTTTAAATTCCTTGGTTTAATAATTGAGGATTTGGAAAAGCCTCAAAAAGAATTTAAATAAAAGGCCAGATAAAAAGTTTTTCCAAAATTCCTCCAAACAATTTTGAAAAGTCCTATAAATGAGTATGATCATTTTAAAAATGATTTGGAGTCAAACCCATGCTCATGGATTTTTCAAATATTCAAACAGAGGCTTGGAAATTAAATTTAAATGCTATTTGAATTGGATTCAAATAATTTGAATTCCAAAAATCTCCAAAACTTGGGAGTGACTAGTACTAGGTCACATATGTCCAAGATAAAAATTTGGGGATTTTTAAAAAATGCTTTGATATTTTTTCACAGCAGAACAAATCAAACAAAAAGAATAAAAAGAAATTAAACAAAAGGGCAGAGCCCACCTACCTGGCCCACCTGGCCCAGCAGAAGAGGCCCGGCCCAAAGGGGCAGGGTCGTCTTCTTCGCGGGGACAGGCAGGCGGGCACCTGCGTGGCGAGCATGCCGCCGTCGGCAGCCCGCCCACGGCGCCCCCTCGTCCCTATCCCCTCGCCGAGGAACCCCTCGAAGCTCCCCTTCCTTTCCCCCCCTCTGGAACCCTTTTCCCCCTCTCTCCCGTGCGATCCTGCGAGGAACCGAGCGCCACCGTCGCCGCCTTCGAGCATCCACGCGGCCACCGTGCCCTGCTCGCCATGAGGGCATGTCCAGAAGCTCCACCGAGGTCTTCTACGCCACCTTGAAACCCCAATTGGAGACGAGAAGCCACTTCGGCGACGCCAGCTTCACCGAAGCGCTCCGGCCGCCGTGGGTTTCCTCCGGCGAATTCGTCGCCGCAGCAGCTCCTCCGGCCTCCCCGACCACTCCGGCACGCTCAGGGTGAGCACGCGCTCGTTTTGCCCTAAACCCCGAACCCTCTCGCGGTCCGTTTCGCCGTGGCATCCGAGCTCCACTCCGGCCGCCGCCTGTGCTCGACGCCGGCAAGGCTACGGTGCCCCCCGTGCCTCCCCGTGGACACCAGAAGACGCGGAAGTGCACGAGGAGCATTCCGATGGCCTCCCCGTGCCTCCCTGTGGCCGGAGCCGTCTTCCCGAGCGGACGCCGCCGCGTCCAGAGGTCGCCGGCGGCTAAACGCCGGCCGGCATGGCTAATCCCCTCCTAATCCCTCTCTCTCTCACTGACGGGTGGGACCCAGCCCCCCTTAGTCCCCTGTTAAGTTTTAATTAAAACAGATTTAACCCAGAGGCAATGACTGGTGGGTCCCAGGCGTCAGTTTGACTGGTCAGCGCCCAGTGATGTCATACTGATGTCATGCTTGCGCAATAATCCCTTTTCTATTTAACAGAATTTCCAGAAAATGCTTAAATCTTTGAAATTCAATAACTTTTAATCCATAACTCCAAATCAAATAAATTATATATGAAAAATCATCAGAAAAATTCAAGGATTACAAATATCATACTTTCATGGATGAAAAACACATCTATGATGATGAACCAGTAGCATTTATCTATATGGCTTATTTGGAATAATTCAAAATAAATGTTTAAATCATTTCAAATTAAATCTTTGCAATGCCAACCTTATCACATGAACATCAGAGGCAATTCATACACATGACCACATGATTTACCATATCCAAACATTAGCAAATGCAACTTTGGCTAAATTGAACCACATTTGGAGTTTGAATTTGAATTTCTTATTCAAATCAACTTCAATTAAATTGTTACGAATTAAACATAGATCACATCAGTACCACGCCATGTTTCATTCTTGAATGTGCATTGCAATGTGATGTTTATACTTTGTTGTCTCGGTGTTTGCTTCTTCTCGATAGATCCATCGCCGGACGTAGTCCCTGTTTTCTCCGAAGAGTGGCACCCCGAGTCTCGACAATAAGGCAAGAAAACCCCCTTTGATCATATCTATAAAAACCCAATTTCCCTCTTGTTCTCTTATGAATGATTAGGTGATTCACATGTTACCGTTCTTCCGCTAGTTGAACCCATCCTTTGCATGACCTATCCTTGCTACCACAGTATTAACCAAACCTCAACCTAGCAGATACAAGATTGTTTGTGCTCATCATGTGGCCCCTCATCCATGTTATGCTATGCCATGCTAGAGTTGTTTGCAATGAAGTTGATCCATCGGGTGATGTATCGGGATGGTAGTGGACACATGCAACAAGGTGGTAACGTGTTGATGAAGTCACCCTAAAATAAGTGAACAATGAGAGGCTGTGTAGGAGTACACAGTGGGTTGTCTCATTTACACTGCCCTAGGCCCCGAGTTCTTGTGTTGTGATCCAAGACACAGATTACTATCACATGTTGGGCTCATTGACCCCTCTCGACCTATTAACTCACCCCGACTAGGGTCCAGGATTCGCATGGGTTAACTTTATTCTATTTGCTTTCCTAATGTAGCACGGTTTTAGGCAAGCGCAGTACCATCCGTCGAGGTGGGCTTGTCGTACCGTCCATACATCGTCTGGGTCCTGAACGGAAACCCCGGCCGGATTCCCGATTGGGGTACAACTCAGATAGGCGATTCCCTGGACTAGAGTTAGAGCCGTGAGGTAAGTGTCGTGGTACTATCCTCGCCGACACCGCTTGAAGGTGACGAGTTCTAAGCGATAAGTGGTAGCTACGTATGTGAAGAAGTACACCCCTGCAGGGTTAATGAACTATTCGAATAGCCGTGTCCGCGGTTATGGACTACTTGGAGATCTTTACTTGATTATTAGACAACTCAAATGGTAATTTTAAAAATCGCAAGATAAGTGTGAGTGCTTTGGGTTGCTTCCTCGTGGGGAAGTCGAGGAAGGATCCATGGTTGTGTATTGATGTGGTGATCAAGACTAGATGTACTCGTGTGCGCCTCTCATCTCAACTCTATGTAGTCGTAGTACAGGATAGCCAAGTCAAAGCTTTCTGCAGTACAACCCCACTTGCCTTTACCTTGATACCTGAGCATGAGTAGTATAGTTCTGACGTAACTCTTGCTGAGTACGACTTTGTACTCACGTTTGCTTATTTTATGTTTTAGAGACGAGACCACTGACCCTGATGGTGGCCTCCCCCTTCAAGCTCGACATCGACGAAGTTATGTAGTCCTAGAAAGCAGCCTGGTACCTCTGGAGGGTCGTTGTGTTTTCTTAAAGGCTTCTTAAGCCATTTGTTAACCTTGTCTTTACTAAGACATAATTTGCTTCCGTTGTTGTATGATGTAATGTTGGATCACAGTGATGTGATATCTGCTTGTAACACTACTATATCTGCTCTGTTTAGCAGATGCAATAAAGCTATGAGTTTGTAGAGTTCATGTTATGTTACCTGCTGTTATACACTTGGCATGCATGCTGTGTGTATGTTTATATCATGCATGTCATGTGTGGGGTTCGATACCTTAGTTGTGCTCTTGCCGGCGGTCTTTTATACACCAAGTGGCCCTTAGATGTGCACAGCTTGGGGCATCGCGATGCGATTGCTCGTGACTCTGTCACGTGGCACACTTTGTTGTATAATTGAGCCCGCCCGAGACCCCGACTAAGAGATCGGGCTGGAGTCTGTTTATGTAAGTGTTATGATTCAATTGATAATATGGCTGAGGCGACTTGTATATGAGTATGGGGTTTCACCACCCATAATCATTTAGACTTGTGAGCGGACGATGAGGACCCATCTCAGTTGATCACCCGGGCCTGGATGGGATGCCCCTCACGTTCGAGCTTTCCGAGAGTGTCTTGTACTTGGCCTTGTCTGCTTAGACAAGTGGGTATGGCTCTCGGCTCTCTATATAATTGAATTGTGACTAGAATTACAGACGCATATTCCGGGTCCCGACAGACTTGGTATCAGAGCAGGACTACCTGTAGGATTAGTTAAACCCTGGCCGAAGTCGAGTCTAGCATTCTATAGTTATATAGTTACTTTGGGTGTAAAGGAACAACGTAAGGCTTCATTTTTCTACTTACCCTTATCGATCTGAGTTCTGAGTCACCCTCATCTTGTTCTACGGGAAGATAGGATTAGGCTCTTCTATGTCTATACTAGAAGATCTCGTTGTTTGACTCTCCTTAGCTGTAAGATTGTTTTGGTTGTCTAGAGTCACCATTCCATCAAGCCTTTTGAGAAGGTTCTGATCATTCTTGCAGATTGATTCTTTTTTTCCATCCCGGTACAGCCGTTATGCTGTCCGACTTGTCCCGTGTTTCCAGTGATTTCAATGCTTTTGCATTACAATCTTGTCCGCTCTTAAATTGTATCATCTTTGCTTTGATTCCCTCATAAATCCTACTCTGATTGTTGATTTTTATCACACAGAATGTCAGGTGGAACTAGATGTGTTGAATCTGGTCACAGTAATCAAAGTGGTGATGATGATCCTCCTTCACCGCCTTCTGCAGCGGAAATCATGATGGAGGCTGAGCGAAATCGACGTGATCAAACACGCCTTTTGGAGCTCATTGAGAAGAATACTTCTCTCCAGCGAAATGCGGTAATATCCATGCAGGATTTTATCCTTTTGAACCCGCCAGTTTTTCGATGTTCATCTGAGCCCCTTGATGCCGATGATTGGCTCCGTTCCCTCGAGCGTAAGCTTGAGACGGCGCATGTTTCTCCAGATGATCGTGGGATGTTCGCGACCTACTTTCTGGAAGGTGCTGCTGGTGAATGGTGGGAAAGTTTTGTTGCAATGCAGCCTGATGGTCACGTAGTGACTTGGCAGGAGTTCCGTGATGCCTTCCAAGGGTACCACATTCTGGATGAGTTGATGGAAAGAAAGAGGGAAGAGTTCTGCACCCTATCTCAGGGAAATAGGACTGTTCATCAGTACAGGACTGAGTTCAATCGTCTTTCTCGTTATGCCCCTGAGAAGATATCAACCGATGCCAAGAAGCAAGCAAGGTTCCGCAAGGGACTTAGCCCTGTCCTTCGTCATGATCTCAATCTCCTTGAATTTGTCAACTTCGAGGATTTGGTCAATAGATCATTCAGAGCTGAGCATGGAAATGAGATCTTTGAAGAGTCTCGCAAGCGTGATCGTGATCTTGCTTCCTCTTCTAGTTTAGGTTCTCAAAAACGTCGATTTTGGATCCCAACTAGTGCCATTCCTTCGCACTTGATTCCAAGACCATCTCCACAAAGCAAGAAAACCCAGAAAGATAGTAGAGAGCTTGCCATACAAACTCCACAACCTAACACCCGTTTGTGTTACAAGTGTGGTAATCCTGGCCACATTGCCCGACAGTGTTCATTGCAAGAGAAGGTTCCTCCTCGTCCAAAAGATAAAGCCAAAGCTAAGCCACCAAAGCCTTCCAAAGCCAAGTCCGCTATTGTTGAATACGGACGTGTGAACCACGCCACCATCAAAGAAGCCCAAGAGGATACGAAGGTTGTACTCGGTACACTTCCTGTCAACTCCAAACCTGCTTCTGTTCTATTTGATTCTGGAGCTTCTCATTCCTTTTTGTCTGAAAAGTTCGCACTCCTGCATGACATTTCATTCGAGGAGTTGCCTAACCCTTTCATGATTAAAACTCCATGATCCACATGGCGTACCAGTAGGTTAATCCATGACAATGAGATTGCTGTTGAGGATATTGTATTCCTTGCTTCTCTCATAGCCCTCAAATCTTCAGATATCGATATCATTTTAGGTATGGATTGGTTGTCCAAACACCGTGCCAAGACTGATTGTGCCACTAAATCAGTACAACTCACTCATCCTTCCGGCAAGATAGTCCATTTCACATCTCAAGGTTCAGACACCCAGCTTTATTCGTTGAATGAACATCCCCTTCCTAACCTTGAAGATATTCCGATAGTTTGTGACTTTCCGGATGTCTTTCCAGAAGAGTTGCCGGGAATGCCACCCGACAGGTCTGTGGAATTCATAGTGGATCTTATACCAGGCACAGCCCCAATTTCCAGACGCCCATATAGAATGGCCCCACATGAGTTAGCTGAGCTAAAAACCCAACTTGATGCTTCGTTGGCAAAAGGCTTCATCCGCCCTAGCTCATCGCCATGGGGTTGCCCCGTTCTGTTCGTAACGAAGAAAGATGGAACAGAAAAGATGTGCGTAGACTATCGCCCGCTAAATCTAGCGACGATAAAGAACAAGTACCCACTTCCCAGGATCAATGATCTTTATGATCAACTTGCTGGATCCTCTGTCTTTTCCAAGATGGATTTGCGATTAGGTTATCACCAAATCAAAATCAGAAACGAGGACATTCCCCAGACGGCTTTTACTACTCGTTATGGTCTTTATGAGTACACCGTCATGTCCTTCGGTTTAACCAATGCCCCAGCCACTTTTTCGCGCTTGATGAATTCGATCTTCATGAAGTACTTAGATAAATTTGTTGTGGTTTATCTTGATGATATTCTCATCTACTCGAAGAACGAAGAAGAGCACGCAGAACATCTTAGGCTGGTATTGATGAAACTTAGAGAGCATCGCCTTTATGCTAAATTCTCCAAGTGTGAATTTTGGCTACTAGAAGTGACCTACTTAGGCCACGTGATTTCTGCAAAAGGTGTTGCAGTCAATCCCGAGAGAGTCCAGGCCGTCCTTGACTGGACTCCACCTGAATCGGTTAAGCAAGTTAGGAGTTTTCTTGGCCTAGCAAGATATTGTCGCCGCTTCGTTGAGAACGCAAGGCCTCTGACTGAACTCCTCAAGAAAGATAAGAAATTCCAATGGACTCCCAAGTGCGAGGAAAGCTTTCAAGAGCTAAAAAGAAGATTGACTTCTGCACCCGTACTTGCACCTCCAGACACCAAAAGGGATTTCGAGATCTATTGTGATGCTTCACGGCAAGGGTTAGGATGCATACTTATGCAAGATCGACATGTGGTAGCTTATGCTTCACGCCAGTTGCGTCCACATGAAGAAAACTATCCTACCCATGATCTTGAACTCGCTGCCGTAGTTCATGCCCTGAAGACTTGGCGACATTACCTCCTTGGTAATCGTTGTGAAATCTATACCGATCACCAAAGCCTCAAATACATATTCACCCAACCAGATCTTAACCTCAGGCAAAGACGCTGGATAGAGTTGATAAAAGATTACGACTTGAGTATCTCTTACACCCCAGGCAAAGCCAATGTCATGGCTGATGCACTAAGTCGTAAGTCGTATTGTAACAACATCATGTTACAACAGTATCAACCATTTCTCTGTGAGGAATTTCGAAAGATGAATCTCGAGATTGTTCCTCATGGATTCCTTTCGACCTTGATTGTGAAACCAAACCTTGAGGATCAAATCAAAGCTGTTCAACAACGTGCTCGAGGTATCCGACATATCAAACAGAACATTGCTAGCGGCAAGGCAAAATGTTTTACCCTAGACAATGAAGGTACTGTGTACTTCGAGAATAGGATGGTAGTTCCGAAGAATAGAAATCTAAGGCAGCAAATCCTTAAGGAAGCCCATGACACCCCTCTCTCGATTCATCCTTGTAGTACTAAGATGTATCAAGATCTACGCCAGAGATTTTGGTGGACTAGGATGAAGCGAGAAATCGCTCAATTTGTTGCTGAGTGCGATGTTTATCGTCGTGTGAAAGCAGAGCATCAAAGACCTGCTGGTACTCTTCAACCTTTAGCCATTCCTGAGTGGAAATGGGATAAAGTCAGTATGGATTTCATCACTGGCTTTCCAAAGTCTCAGAAGGGAAACAATGCCATCTTCGTGGTCATTGACCGTCTTTCCAAAGTTGCTCATTTCCTTCCTGTTCGTGAGATTATAACTGCTAGCCAGTTAGCCGATTTATATGTCTCCCGGATCGTTTCTCTCCATGGTGTTCCTTTGGAAATCAATTCAGACCGTGGAAGTCTTTTCACCTCTCGATTTTGGGAAAGTTTTCAAAATGCTATGGGAACCCATCTCTCCTTTAGCACCGCCTTTCATCCCCAGTCAAGTGGTCAAGTAGAAAGAGTCAATCAAATTCTCGAAGACATGCTCAGAGCCTGTGTTATCTCATTCGGAAAGAGTTGGGAGAAATCTCTTCCATTCGCCGAGTTTGCTTATAACAACAACTTCCAATCTAGCTTGGGCATGGCACCCTTTGAATTTCTCTATGGACGAAAATGTCGAACACCATTGAACTGGTCAGAAACCGGTGAAAGACAATTCTTTGGACCGGACATGATCCAGGAAGCAGAAGAGAAGGTTCGCATTGTTCGTGAGCAATTGAAAACAGCCCAGTCTCGTCAGAAAAGCTATTATGATCGTCATCATAGGCCAGAGAGCTACGAGCTGGACGAGAAGGCTTACCTCTGGGTTACTCCTCTGAAAGGAACCCATCGCTTCGGAATCAAAGGCAAATTGGCCCCACGTTATATAGGCCCTTTTCGCATTCTAGCTAAGCGTGGAGAAGTTTCCTACCAACTTGAACTATCACCGCATCTTTCTCAGGTTCACGATGTCTTCCACGTATCTCAACTCAGGCGTTGCTTCAAGGACCCCATCCGCGAAGTAGACCACGAAACGCTTGATCTCCAAGAAAACCTGTCTTATCGAGAGTATCCCGTACGTATCCTCGATGAAGCTGAGCGCATCACCAGACGTCAGAAGATCAAGTTCCTTAAAGTGCAGTGGTCCAATCATTCTGAGAAATAAGCCACCTGGGAACGAGAAGACCGTCTCCGAGTCGAGTACCCCACCCTCTTCCCGAGTACTTCTGAATCTCGGGACGAGATTCTTTTGAGTGGGGGCGAGTTGTCACAACCCTAATTTTGGTATGTGCTTTTATTATTTGAAATAATTTCATCATGTTTAAATTCCTTGGTTTAATAATTGAGGATTTGGAAAAGCCTCAAAAAGAATTTAAATAAAAGGCCAGATAAAAAGTTTTTCCAAAATTCCTCCAAACAATTTTAAAAAGTCCTATAAATGAGTATGATCATTTTAAAAATGATTTGGAGTCAAACCCATGCTCATGGATTTTTCAAATATTCAAACAGAGGCTTGGAAATTAAATTTAAATGCTATTTGAATTGGATTCAAATAATTTGAATTACAAAAATCTCCAAAACTTGGGACTGACTAGTACTAGGTCACATATGTCCAAGATAAAAATTTGGGGATTTTTAAAAAATGCTTTGATATTTTTTCAGAGCACAACAAATCAAACAGAAAGAATAAAAAGAAATTAAACAAATGGGTAGAGCCCACCTACCTGGCCCACCTGGCCCAGCAGAAGAGGCCCGGCCCAAAGGGGCAGGGTCGTCTTCTTCGCGGGGACAGGCAGGCGGGCACCTGTGTGGCGAGCATGCCGCCGTCGGCAGCCCGCCCACGGCGCCCCCCTCGTCCCTATCCCCTCGCCGAGGAGCCCCTCGAAGCTCCCCTTCCTTTCCCCCCCTCTGGAACCCTCTTCCCCCTCTCTCCCGTGCGATCCTTCGAGGAACCGAGCGCCACCTTCGCCGCCTTCGAGCATCCACGCGGCCACCGTGCCCTGCTCGCCGTGAGGGCATGTCCAGAAGCTCCACCGAGGTCTTCTACGCCACCTTGAAACCCCAATTGGAGCCGAGAAGCCACTCCGGCGACGCCAGCTTCACTGAAGCGCTCCGGCCGCCGTGGGTTTCCTCCGGCGAATTCGTCGCCGCAGCAGCTCCTCCGGCCTCCCCGACCACTCCGGCACGCTCAGGGTGAGCACGCGCTCGTTTTGCCCCAAACCCCGAACCCTCTCGCGGTCCGTTTCGCCGTGGCCTCCGAGCTCCACTCCGGCCTCCGCCTGTGCTCGACGCCGGCAAGGCTACGGTGCCCCCCGTGCCTCCCCTTGGACACCAGATGACGCGAAAGTGCACGAGGAGCATTCCGGTGGCCTCCCCATGCCTCCCCGTGGCCGGAGCCGTCTTCCCGAGCGGACGCCGCCGCGTCCAGAGGTCGCCGGCGGCTAAACGCCGGCCGGCATGGCTAATCCCCTCCTAATCCCTCTCTCTCTCTCACTGACGGGTGGGACCCAGCCCCCCTTAATCCCCTGTTAAGTTTTAATTAAAACAGATTTAACACAGAGGCAATGACTGGTGGGTCCCAGGCGTCAGTTTGACTGGTCAGCGCCCAGTGATGTCATACTGATGTCATGCTTGCGCAATAATCCCTTTTCTATTTAACAGAATTTCCAGAAAATGCTTAAATCTTTGAAATTCAATAACTTTTAATCCATAACTCCAAATCAAATAAATTATATATGAAAAATCATCAGAAAAATTCAAGGATTACAAATATCATACTTTCATGGATGAAAAACACATGTATGATGATGAACCAGTAGCATTTAGCTATATGGCTTATTTGGAATAATTCAAAATAAATGTTTAAATCATTTCAAATTAAATCTTTGCAATGCCAACCTTATCACATGAACATCAGAGGCAATTCATACACATGACCACATGATTTACCATATCCAAACATTAGCAAATGCAACTTTGGCTAAATTGAACCACATTTGGAGTTTGAATTTGAATTTCTTATTCAAATCAACTTCAATTAAATTGTTACGAATTAAACATAGATCACATCAGTACCACGCCATGTTTCATTCTTGAATGTGCATTGCAATGTGATGTTTATACTTTGTTGTCTCGGTGTTTGCTTCTTCTCGATAGATCCATCGCCGGACGTAGTCCCTGTTTTCTCCGAAGAGTGGCACCCCGAGTCTCGACAATAAGGCAAGCAAACCCCCTTTGATGATATCTATAAAAACCCAATTTCCCTCTTGTTCTCTTATGCATGATTAGGTGATTCACATGTTACCGTTCTTCCGCTAGTTGAACCCATCCTTTGCATGACCTATCCTTGCTAGAGATACAAGATTGTTTGTGCTCATCATGTGGCCCCTCATCCATGTTATGCTATGCCATGCTAGAGTTGTTTGCAATGAAGTTGATCCATCGGGTGATGTATCGGGATGGTAGTGGACACATGCAACAAGGTGGTAATGTGTTGATGAAGTCACCCTAAAATAAGTGAACAATGAGAGGCTGTGTAGGAGTACACAGTGGGTTGTCTCATTGTAAGGCCCCCGATGCGGTACTAACTCTAACTAGTCGCTTTCGCGTCCGGTCGAAGTTAGAAGCGCATCAAACGCCACCGGCGCACGACACTCGCACTCGTGTCGCTGCCGGATTCTCGACAACAGGTATAAAAACACAACTCTACAAGAAAGGAAATACATATAGAGATAATAGAGCAGGGCATACAACGCCACTACCCAAAATACATAACACTTCATGAATACATCTCATCAGTACATCAAGCGGAAGCAAGACATGGACCGGGTACGGTCAAGATCCAAATTGCCCTAGAGAGGGCTACACATAAATCCACCCACGGGAACATCTGAGCCCAACTAAGGATCCTACTGGTCGGAGTAGTCGTACTCGTCGTCATCCTCCGGGGGCACCTCCACGAAGTATCGTCCAGTGCTGGGGTCGAGGAAGTAGTCCACTGCAGCGGCCGATCAGGCAAAGCGGTAAAAGCGGAAAAGTAAACGGGGGTGAGAACATATCATTACGGAATAACTAACGCTACAGGTAAGGTAAAGGTATAGACAGTTTGCAGCCGTACTAGCATATATGGTGGCTACGCATTCTACCAGAATAAAGATGAGATCCAAGAAGTTGCGTTGACAACGTGTCGTAAGTCAGCTATCCACCTACCTACGCAAACATAACACATCCTCGTTTCCCTCTCGGTCCCCCTGGACGAAGAAAGACAACCAAGGTATGCACACGGTTTGACAAGTTTTATAGCATGTTTGACATTGATGTTATTCTATGAACAAGGAGTAGGTATCAAGTAATCCATAACCGCGGACACGGCTTTTCGAAAAGATTTACCCTGCAGGGGTGTACCAACTGTCCATTATAGACGTCGCATGTACGCCCGGTTTCCACTTGGCTAGGTAAGTGCCTGAAACTCCAGAACGTCAGAGTCCCTCTAACTAACAACACACAACTCCGGGTGGCCCCCGGTGAGTCGACACCCAACTCTAGAGCTGGCCACGCTCTCGAATCGGTCTCTACCGTCTGGATGAGGTCGGGTTAACTATCCAAACTATGTGAACAGCCCCCTAGCTCCCTGTTTTGGACCAACAGAGAAACCACGTCTCCACTGGCCCGGGTTGTTTCGAAAACAGCTGGGGCGCCAACCAACACACACACGAGACAAAGTAAAATCAGCTCGGGCCACCACTAGAATTGTACGAAGCTAGGTAGGTAAGACAAGGGGGGGGGGCCCATAAAACCCCACACACGATTAGGCACGGTCGTCAAGAAACACAATACCCGGAACTCGGGTCCTAGGTGACTCAAATGGAACAAATCACCAGACGGGAATAGTCCAGCCTTCCACCTTTCGTCGAATATAATTAACATCATTTAACAATAACAAATATCAACCAACTTCTTTTGTATCATGATATCCCAACCATAATTATATAAGGTAAGCAGCAAGTTTTCTATCCATGCTAAGCAATGGCTGAGCAGCGGTAACTTAGCAGAACAAGGGTCTGCTGGGATGTGGGGATCATGGCTGTATGGGTTTTAATCATGGCATATAATGTAAATAGGATCAAGCAATAACGTTCTAGAATCTACAGCTAGGCATGAGCAGAAAGTTATAAAGTAATGACACAGATCTCCCCCTTGCCTGGTAAGGTAGTCGAAGCAGCACTCACGGTAGCCTCGGGCTCGGTGTCGGACAGCTCCACGTAAGTCTCCTCGGCGGTCTCAGGTGCTAACGTAAGGTACCGGCAGGAAAAGGCACACAAGTAAGCAACATATGCAACTCAACCAAGGATGGCATGTTCAAGTTTTTATTTACATGATATGACCCTGTCTAGTCAAGTTTAAATGAAGGTGATGGCGACAAGTCATCACTTCCATATGCAATTTATTTACATTGTAATGGCTTTGGTCTGAGCCTTGACTTAGGTGTAGGTAGCATGATAGTATGACATGAACAACAAGGCATTACAGGAATTTATATAACATGAAAGTAAAACAATGATTCCGGAGACGGAGTAGTGTCGGTGAAATTGACACTTAGGAAGGTGCTACAACTGTTGGAGGTCAGCCACATAGCATATGACAATATGTGAAGGCTGACTTGAAGAAAAAGATGGCATGGAACTGCCTTGAAAAGATCAGATGAACAACATCTCAGATGCACTGAAGCTGAAATGCTGCAGACAGACAGACAGACAGAAGCTTCTGGACCAGGTGATCACACCTTGTCTCAAAAGTTGCTCAACACAACAGGAAAACACCACTGTTGAACTCCTTGCAGAAAAGCACCCCAAAAACACATATGATATGCCTCCATTTGAATTAGTAATGGCAGTTGCAAATTCAGCTGCAGTTCAGGGGTCTGAGTGCAAAATTGCACCACATGAGTTTTGCAAAAAGGTTCAGTTGATGGGAATATCATCACCATGCAACTCCTTGTGCAAAACTACCCTAAAGATCATATATGACATGGGTAATTTGAACTTGAACCAATTTCCAAAATAAATAAAAGCAACAGGGGGGTTTATTTGCAAAATGACCAAACTTCAATTTTTAGAAGGGGTCAGATGCAAAAATGAGTATCACTACTGCAATCAGTAGCTCAAACTACCCCAAATTGATATATGGAATGCCTCTGTTTGAAAAGTTGACCAAATTCAGAATTGAATTTGAAATTCAAACTTGAACTAATAAAAGCAGAAAAGAAAAAGATTAAAATAAATAAAATAAAAATAAAAATAAAAAAGAGAGAACAGGGGAGCCCAGCCACTTGGGCTGGTTCGGCCTACAGCCTGCAGCCCAATGCTGCCCCTGGCTCTACGCAAATGGGCCGAGCCCAGTGGCTATCTCGCCCACGCTCTAAAAAGAGCACAAAAAATGGGGGGGGGGGTTTAAATCGCCCGAGGGGATTCGAACCCACGACCTCGCGGTCGAGAGCGAGCACGCCCACCAGTTGAGCTACGAACGTGGACACGTTCAGAAGCGTGACTCGGAGAAGATATGTCGTCTCCAGGGGGGTTAACTGAAGGAAAACGCGCTGCGGACTGAACTTCTTCAGGCAGCTCGCACACGGCTGACTTCCGGCGACGAGGGCGTTCCCTACAGCCCACCGGCGACCCCACGGACGCCGGGGATGTCTAGACGGGACATCCAGGAGTCCAAAACCCCCTGGCGTCGGACCATGGGCTCCTCGGCGGCGTCGCTAGGCTCAACGGAAAAGGGGGGCGGCGCATCTGCTACGAAAACGAAAAAGGTGCCGGCTTGTCGACGTGCTCGGCCCCTGGCTGCGCTGCGCACGCACTGGCCGCACACGGAGCACGCGGGGTGCAGCTCCTATTCGACGGCGACGCAGATCGGGTCACGGTGACCACACGCGGGCACGGCACTCCGGCTCGCGGAGGCGTGCTGCTATCCTGCTGCTAACCAACTAGCGAGGAGGGTACGCGGCGGAGAAGGCAATGGATTCTCACATCGGGGAGGTTGGAGACGAGCTCGGCGTCCGGGGAGAGGAAGAAGCGGACTGCGGCGTCGGGACGAAGGCGCTCCATGGCTGCAGAGGAGGAAGAAGTGGCCGCCTCGCTCCCTCGTGGATCCACGGCTCCGGAGAGGACGAAGTCAACGGTGAAGACGCGCAGCACGGTCCCCTGAACGAAGACGGCGTCGGAGCTCGGCGAATTCACCGACCCCACCCGGCGGCCACTGAAGAACAGGGGATGTCCGAGGTCGTCATGGCGGCGGCGGCGGGAGAAGAGGGCTACGGGAATGGGTCCTAGGGTTTCCTGGGGCTCCTCTCGCGGCGCTTAAAAGGAGGGGGGGGCTCCTCTCCCTGGAGCTGGGGCTCCACTGCCGCCGTGGCAAGCTCTACGAGAGAGGGGAGGGGAAAAAGGAGATCGCCCCGCTGGAAAGAGGAAGAAGACGGCGTACCTCTTCGTTCCAGCGCGGGCCGAGGGGAAAAACGGCCCAGTTGGGCCTGGCCGGCTGGGAGAGAAGAAAAGGAGCCCAGCTCCTGTATTTCTCTTTTTCTTTTTCCCTGGCACAGAAAAACAGCAGGAGAAAAAGAGAAAGGAGAGGGGCTAGGGTATTTAAAAAAATATTCCAATGAATTTTAAAATGCCCCTAAAATCCAGCTTGTTCACACAAAATTGGTTTCCCAAATTTACATGCAAAGGAAAAATCCCCAAGTTAGAAACAGTCCATTTTCCCAATAAAAATGGTGCATTTGGGATTTTTGGGAACTTTGTGCCCAAGCAAGAATTCCAAGAATTGGTAAAACTCACCCACTGCAATATTTGGGATTTTACAAAATTGGTTTGACCAATTTTGACAACAATAAAAATGTGGCCCTTTTATTTTTCATTCCACTTTGAACCAGGGCACTGTCCTTATTGATGTCAAAATTCTCTTGGCCAACTTGCTAGCCCATGACATCACAAAAGTGAGTGAACCAAGAATGAGGAGGTGATAGATGCCATGAGGTCAGACACATCCAACAACATTTGTAAACATCACCAAGATGAAGTCATGATCACCAACCACATGGCACAAAACAAGACCAACATATGAAGCTCACACACAAAATCACCATGACCATTACAAGTCCAGTCATAGGAAAGCAAAAATACATGGTGTTTGGCATTATTACATGTGGGCTGTTACAGCTCTCCCCTACCAACACAGGATCTCGTCCCGAGATCTAAGCAAGAAAAAGCTCAGGATACTCAGAACGGAGATGATCTTCACGCTCCCATGTTGCTTCCTTCTCTGAGTGATGTGCCCACTGCACCTTGAGGAACTTGACGGTCTTGTTGCGAGTCTTGCGCTCTGACGAGTCAAGAACACGGACTGGATGCTCTGAGTAAGAAAGATCCGCACTGAGTTGGATCTCGCCCAAGTCCACTGCCTGCTCTGGCTGCTTGAAACACTTCTTCAACTGAGACAGGTGAAACACATCATGCACTATTGCCAAACTGTCTGGAAGCTCGAGGCGAAACGCAAGAGGTCCCCGAGTCTTGAGAATGCGAAACGGACCAACGAACCTGGGAGCCAACTTGCCTTTGATCCCAAAGCGGTGAGTGCCTCGAAGTGGAGACACCTTGAGGTATGCGAAGTCACCCACTTTGAAGTCAACACCACGGTGTTTCTTGTCATAATAGGCCTTCTGCCTAGACTGTGCTGCCTTTAGGTTCTCTCGGACAATATTCACTGTGTCCTCTGCCTCTTGGATCACAACTGGACCGAACAGCTGCCTCTCGCCTGTCTCGGACCAGTTCAAAGGTGTCCTGCACTTGCGACCATACAACACTTCAAACGGCGCTGCTTGCAGACTTGCTTGATAGCTGTTGTTGTACGAGAACTTAGCATATGGCAAGCATTCTTCCCACTTCATGCCAAAAGAGATGACACATGCTCTCAACATGTCCTCAAGAATTTGATTCACACGCTCAACCTGCCCACTGGTTTGAGGGTGATAAGCGGTACTGAACAACACTGTCGTACCAATTGCCTTTTGAAAAGCCTGCCAGAACTTGGAGGTGAAAAGACTGCCTCGATCAGAACTGATCTTCTTGGGGATGCCATGCAAAGATACAACTCGTGCGGTGTACAAATCCGCCAACTGAGCTGCTGAAATGGAGTCCTTCACTGGAAAGAAGTGGGCAACTTTGGAGAGATTGTCAATGACAACAAGGATGGCATTGTTCTTCTTCTGCGACAGAGGAAACCCGGTGATGAAATCCATCTCAATGTGATCCCATTTCCACTCCGGAATTTCAATTGGCTGAAGTAGCCCTGCAGGCTTCTGATGCTGTGCCTTCACTCTCCTGCACACATCACACTGGGAGACAAAACGGGCAACATCCCGCTTCATACGAGTCCACCAAAAGCTCTGCTTGAGGTCCTGATACATCTTGGTGCTACCAGGGTGGATAGACAGCTTTGAGTCATGGGCTTCTCTTAATATGACCTCTCTGAGACCTCCTTCCTTGGGAACAACAACTCTCTCCTCGAACATCACGGTGCCGTCACTATGCACTGAAAAGCAACCGTACTTCGGAACTGAGGCGGCAACACCCTGCTTGACTTTCTGGATCATCAAACTACCAGACTGAGCCTCACGAATCTTCTCACGGACAGTGGGCTCTACCACAAGGTTGGCTAGATAGCCTGCTGGGACAAGTTCAAGATTGAGCCTGCGAAAGGCCTCACATAAATCTGGGTGTATCTTCTGCACCTGGACACTGTTGCAATCACCCTTGCGGCTCAACGCATCAGCTATGACATTCGCCTTGCCAGGCGTATACTGAATATCCACGGAGTACTCAGTAATAGTCTCGAGCCACCTCCTTTGCCTCAAGTTCAGGTTAGGCTGCGTGAACAAGTACTTTAAGCTTTTGTGATCGGTGAACACATCAACCTTCCTCCCTAGGAGGAGGTGTCGCCAAGTAACCAACGCATGAATCACTGCAGCCAGCTCAAGATCGTGGGTCGGATAGTTCCTCTCAGCCTGCTTCAACTGTCTGGAGGTGTACGCCACAATACTCTTTCCCTGCATCAATACTCCGCCAAGGCCATTCAACGAGGCATCACAGAACACCTGAAACGGCTGTGACTCATCTGGCGGCGTAAGGATCGGAGCTGTGGTCAGCCTTATCTTCAACTCATCAAAAGCTGCCCGGCAAGCCTGTGACCAAACGTACTTCTTGCCCTTGCACAACAGCTCAGTCATCGGCTTTGCTATCTTGGAGAAATTCTCGACAAACTTCCTGCAATAGCTGGCAAGTCCGAGAAAGCTCCTCAACTGCTTAACATTCCTCGGCGGAGTCCAATCCTGAATCGTCCGGACTCTGTCTGGGTCAACAGCAATGCCCTCTGAGGAAATGACATGGCCAAGAAAGTTGACCTTGTTCATCCAGAATTCACACTTGGAAAACTTTGCATAAAACTGGTGATCTCTCAACTTCTGCAACACCAATCTGAGATGCTCCTCATGCTTAGCCTCTGACTTGGAAAAGACAAGGATGTCATCGAGGTAGAGGAGTACGAACACGTCTAGCCACTCTTGGAAGAGATAGTTCATGGCCCTCATGAACGTTGGAGGTGCGTTTGAAAAGCCAAACGTCATGACCGTAAACTCGTACAGTCCATATCGAGTGCGGAAGGCCGTCTTAGGAATGTCCTCCTCACGGACACGAATCTGGTGGTACCCCATCTTTAGATCAAGCTTTGAAAACACCTTTGCTCCATGCAACTGCTCAAACAAGTCATTGATGTTGGGAAAAGGGTATTTGTTTTTGATCGTCTTCTTGTTGATACAACGGTAGTCTTGAACCAACCGACTAGTACCATCTTTCTTCTTGACAAAAAGACACGGGGCACCCCAAGGGGAAGTGCTCGGACGAATGAGCCCATCCTTCTCAAGCTTCACCAACTGTTCTTTCAACTCAATCAGCTCTTCCGGACACATCTTGTAAGGTTGCCGAGATATCGGTTGTGTACCAGGTTCTAGCTCGATCACGAACTCAATAGCACGCATGGGTGGAATACCTGGCAACTCCTCTGGAAAGACATCTGGGAACTCTCGAACAACTCTGACCTCCTCAATCAATGGAGCAACTCCAGCATTCAGAGCGTACAACTGTGCTGATCCTGCTGTCGAGCCACAAGTGTACCAAATCTCTGCGCCTGAATCGTGCGTCAGCAACACGGTCTTGGATGGGCAATCAATCTTGGCCTTGTGTTGCACAAGCCAATCCATACCCAGAATGACATCAATGTCTGAACTTGGCAAAACGATGAGAGAGGCTGGGAAATTGCATCCCTGAATTGAGACTGTCACAAAAGGAGCACGGATAGAAGTGGTGAACTTTGCACCTGGTGACACAATCGGGAGAAAACTGGGAAGATCCTCCAAGGCAAGGACCTGATCGTGAGAAAACTTCTGGGAGACGAAGGAATGGGAAGCTCCGGAATCAAACAACACGGTCGCAGGAACAGAATTAACAAGTAACCTACCAAGCACAATCTCGGGCGACTGCTGAGCCTCTGACACAGTCACGTTGTTCACCCTGAGCGCTCGTGGCTGGGCCCGCACCATCGCGTTGCTCGGTGTAGAGCGAGGTGGGGGCGGAGGCAGCCTGGCGTAACGAGGGTCGGTGCACTGCGGAGACTTGTGGCCCGGCTTGCCACACTTGAAGCACGTGATCTCTGGCCTGGGCTGGCCCTGTGGAGCAGGCGGCCTCGCGTGTGGTGGAGTAGAGCGAGGTCCGTGCTGCACTGGGACGGGAGGGCTGGCAAAAGTGCGGACAACTGCCCCCCTCTGCTGGAACTGCTGGCGCTGCGGCTGAGGCTGTGGCTCTGCAACCCAGGACTTGGCCTTCTTGTGGATCATCACTGCTGAACTGTGCTCTCTCTGCTTCCTCTTCTCTGCGGAACGCTCTGCCTCAGCTGACTCCTGTCTGATAGCCTGGTCGACGAACTCTGAGAACAGGCTCGGCGTGGACAAGGTGAGCGCATACTTGATGTCCGGGGCAAGACCACCGCGGAACCTGGCAATGCGCTTGGTCTCTGACGAGACCTCCTCTGAAGCGTACCTGGCAAGCCTGACGAAGGCCAGGTTATACTCCTGCACAGACCTGTCCCCCTGCCTCAGAGCTAAGAACTCCTCGCGCTTCCTCTCAATCAGTCCACTGGGAATATGAGCAGCTCTGAAATCCTTGACGAAGTCATCCCACGTGATCTCTGTCTCTCCTTTGTTCTCCTTGTACGTCGAGAACCAGCTGCCTGCGGCACCCTGAAGCTGGAAGGAGGCGAAGGTGACGTAGTCGACGGGTCTGACGGAGTTGGCCTTGAAGTGCTTCTTGATCTCTGCAATCCAGTCATCCGCCTCCAGCGGGTCTCGAGCCTCGGAGAACCTGGGGGGGCTGATCGCCAGGAACTGCTGCAGTGTGGTGTACTGTGGGCGATCATTCCTCTGAGCACCCTGGTTCTGCAGCATCTGAAGGATCGCAGCTGTGCCCTGAGCCACTGCAGCTACAGCCTCCCCAAGGATAGGGTTCTCTGGCCGCGGCATGTTCGCTCTTGGCATCCTGTATACAGGAACACTTATGAGAACATGAACGAAACATTGAAGTAACCAGAGTTAAAGCAAAATTGACAACAAAACTTCCTCATGAGGTATGAGAAAGCCGAAGGCTGAAATTCCACCAAGGTTAACCCGGAAAGTCGATAACTAGGAGCTACTGGAATTCCCAAACCAAGAACATCCGAATCCAATGTAATAATGTGCTAGCGAGCACACAACAATATATATGAGCGGTTGGAAACCTGCACAATGAGACATCTGCCCTGAGCGGCCCGCCATCATGGTCGTCCATAGGGGAAAGACACCACATCCATATTACCATAGGATGCCCGCCAATCCTGTATGGACGGTTCACCTGGGGTACGCCGTAAGCGAGGTAGAGCAGTCAACCCCAAGTGGCGGCTCAGTGGTCTCAAAGACGCCAACACATCTCGTCGCTAGCAAAACATTATAGAGGAATCGGAGTCTCATGTAAACGAGATCCTAGATTTTGAAAGGGATAAGTTGCAGAGAGAAAAACATCGTTTCACTTCCTCACGGAAAAAAAGGGGGGTGGGAGGGTGGGATAAGGAGAAAACAGAAAGAGGTCCTACTCTCCGAATTTTTTTCCTATATAACTACCAAAATAGTTTCTAGACTCAACTTCGGCCAGTAAAGGGTCCTACAGTCAGTCCTGCTCTGATACCAAGTTGTAAGGCCCCCGATGCGGTACTAACTCTAACTAGTCGCTTTCGCGTCCGGTCGAAGTTAGAAGCGCATCAAACGCCACCGGCGCACGACACTCGCACTCGTGTCGCTGCCGGATTCTCGACAACAGGTATAAAAACACAACTCTACAAGAAAGAAAATACATATAGAGATAATAGAGCAGGGCATACAACGCCACTACCCAAAATACATAACACTTCATGAATACATCTCATCAGTACATCAAGCGGAAGCAAGACATGGACCGGGTACGGTCAAGATCCAAATTGCCCTAGAGAGGGCTACACATAAATCCACCCACGGGAACGTCTGAGCCCAACTAAGGATCCTACTGGTCGGAGTAGTCGTACTCGTCGTCATCCTCCGGGGGCACCTCCACGAAGTATCGTCCAGTGCTGGGGTCGAGGAAGTAGTCCACTGCAGCGGCCGATCAGGCAAAGCGGTAAAAGCGGAAAAGTAAACGGGGGTGAGAACATATCATTACGGAATAACTAACGCTACAGGTAAGGTAAAGGTATAGACAGTTTGCAGCCGTACTAGCATATATGGTGGCTACGCATTCTACCAGAATAAAGATGAGATCCAAGAAGTTGCGTAGACAACGTGTCGTAAGTCAGCTATCCACCTACCTACGCAAACATAACACATCCTCGTTTCCCTCTCGGTCCCCCTGGACGAAGAAAGACAACCAAGGTACGCACACGGTTTGACAAGTTTTATAGCATGTTTGACATTGATGTTATTCTATGAACAAGGAGTAGGTCTCAAGTAGTCCATAACCGCGGACACGGCTTTTCGAAAAGATTTACCCTGCAGGGGTGTACCAACTGTCCATTATAGACGTCGCATGTAGGCCCGGTTTCCACTTACCTAGGTAAGCGCCTGAAACTCCGGAACGTCAGAGTCCCTCTAACTAACAACACACAACTCCGGGTGGCCCCCGGTGAGTCGACACCCAACTCTAGAGCTGGCCACGCTCTCGAATCGGTCTCTACCGTCTGGATGAGGTCGGGTTAACTGTCCAAACTATGTGAACAGCCCCCTAGCTCCCTGTTTTGGACCAACAGAGAAACCACGTCTCCACTGGCCCGGGTTGTTTCGAAAACAGCTGGGGCGCCAACCAACACACACACGAGACAAAGTAAAATCAGCTCGGGCCACCACTAGAATTGTATGAAGCTAGGTAGGTAAGACAAGGGGGGGGGCATAAAACCCCACACACGATTAGGCACGCTCGTCAAGAAACACAATACCCGGAACTCGGGTCCTAGGTGACTCAAATGGAACAAATCACCAGACGGGAATAGTCCAGCCTTCCACCTTTCGTCGAATATAATTAACATCATTTAACAATAACAAATATCAACCAACTTCTTTTGTATCATGATATCCCAACCATAATTATATAAGGTAAGCAGCAAGTTTTCTATCCATGCTAAGCAATGGCTGAGCAGCGGTAACTTAGCAGAACAAGGGTCTGCTGGGATGTGGGGATCATGGCTGTATGGGTTTTAATCATGGCATATAATGTAAATAGGATCAAGCAATAACGTTCTAGAATCTACAGCTAGGCATGAGCAGAAAGTTATAAAGTAATGACACAGATCTCCCCCTTGCCTGGTAAGGTAGTCGAAGCAGCACTCACGGTACCCTCGGGCTCGGTGTCGGACAGCTCCACGTAAGTCTCCTCGGCGGTCTCAGGTGCTAACGTAAGGTACCGGCAGGAAAAGGCACACAAGTAAGCAACAGATGCAACTCAACCAAGGATGGCATGTTCAAGTTTTTATTTACATGATATGACCCTGTCTAGTCAAGTTTAAATGAAGGTGATGGCGACAAGTCATCACTTCCATATGCAATTTATTTACATTGTAATGGCTTTGGTCTGAGCCTTGACTTAGGTGTAGGTAGCATGATAGTATGACATGAACAACAAGGCATTACAGGAATTTATATAACATGAAAGTAAAACAATGATTCCGGAGACGGAGTAGTGTCGGTGAAATTGACACTTAGGAAGGTGCTACAACTGTTGGAGGTCAGCCACATAGCATATGACAATATGTGAAGGCTGACTTGAAGAAAAAGATGGCATGGAACTGCCTTGAAAAGATCAGATGAACAACATCTCAGATGCACTGAAGCTGAAATGCTGCAGACAGACAGACAGAAGCGTCTGGACCAGGCGATCACACCTTGTCTCAAAAGTTGCTCAACACAACAGGAAAACACCACTGTTGAACTCCTTGCAGAAAAGCACCCCAAAAACACATATGATATGCCTCCATTTGAATTAGTAATGGCAGTTGCAAATTCAGCTGCAGTTCAGGGGTCTGAGTGCAAAATTGCACCACATGAGTTTTGCAAAAAGGTTCAGTTGATGGGAACATCATCACCATGCAACTCCTTGTGCAAAACTACCCTAAAGATCATATATGACATGGGTAATTTGAACTTGAACCAATTTCCAAAATAAATAAAAGCAACAGGGGGGTTTATTTGCAAAATGACCAAACTTCAATTTTTAGAAGGGGTCAGATGCAAAAATGAGTATCACTACTGCAATCAGTAGCTCAAACTACCCCAAATTGATATATGGAATGCCTCTGTTTGAAAAGTTGACCAAATTCAGAATTGAATTTGAAATTCAAACTTGAACTAATAAAAGCAGAAAAGAAAAAGATTAAAATAAATAAAATAAAAATAAAAATAAAAAAGAGAGAATAGGTGAGCCCAGCCACTTGGGCTGGTTCGGCTTGCAGCCTGCAGCCCAACGCTGCCCCTGGCTCTACGCAAATGGGCCGAGCCCAGTGGCTATCTCGCCCACGCTCTAAAAAGAGCAAAAAAAATGGGGGGGGGGTTTAAATCGCCCGAGGGGATTCGAACCCACGACCTCGCGGTCGAGAGCGAGCACGCCCACCAGTTGAGCTACGAACGTGGACACGTTCAGAAGCGTGACTCGGAGAAGATATGTCGTCTCCAGGGGGGTTAACTGAAGGAAAACGCGCTGCGGACTGAACTTCTTCAGGCAGCTCGCACACGGCTGACTTCCGGCGACGAGGGCGTTCCGTACAGCCCACCGGCGACCCCACGGACGCCGGGGATGTCTAGACGGGACATCCAGGAGTCCAAAACCCCCTGGCGTCGGACCATGGGCTCCTCGGCGGCGTCGCTAGGCTCAACGGAAAAGGGGGGCGGCGCATCTGCTACGAAAACGAAAAAGGTGCCGGCTTGTCGACGTGCTCGGCCCCCGGCTGCGCTGCGCACGCACTGGCCGCACACGGAGCACGCGGGGTGCAGCTCCTATTCGACGGCGACGCAGATCGGGTCACGGTGACCACACGCGGGCACGGCACTCCGGCTCGCGGAGGCGTGCTGCTATCCTGCTGCTAACCAACTAGCGAGGAGGGTACGCGGCGGAGAAGGCAATGGATTCTCACATCGGGGAGGTTGGAGACGAGCTCGGCGTCCGGGGAGAGGAAGAAGCGGACTGCGGCGTCGGGACGAAGGCGCTCCGTGGCTACAGAGGAGGAAGAAGTGGCCGCCTCGCTCCCTCGTGGATCCACGGCTCGGAGAGGACGAAGTCGACGGTGAAGACGCGCAGCACGGCCCCCTGAACGAAGACGGCGTCGGAGCTCGGCGAATTCACCGACCCCACCCGGCGGCCACTGAAGAACAGGGGATGTCCGAGGTCGTCATGGCGGCGGCGGCGGGAGAAGAGGGCTACGGGAATGGGTCCTAGGGTTTCCTGGGGCTCCTCTCGCGGCGCTTAAAAGGAGGGGGGGCTCCTCTCCCTGGAGCTGGGGCTCCACTGCCGCCGTGGCAAGCTCTGCGAGAGAGGGGAGGGGAAAAATGAGATCGCCCCGCTGGAAAGAGGAAGAAGACGGCGTACCTCTTCGTTCCAGCGCGGGCCGAGGGGAAAAACGGCCCAGTTGGGCCTGGCCGGCTGGGAGAGAAGAAAAGGAGCCCAGCTCCTGTATTTCTCTTTTTCTTTTTCCCTGGCACAGAAAAACAGCAGGAGAAAAAGAGAAAGGAGAGGGGCTAGGGCATTTTTAAAAATATTCCAATGAATTTTAAAATGCCCCTAAAATCCAGCTTGTTCACACAAAATTGGTTTCCCAAATTTACATGCAAAGGAAAAATCCCCAAGTTAGAAACAGTCCATTTTCCCAATAAAAATGGTGCATTTGGGATTTTTGGGAACTTTGTGCCCAAGCAAGAATTCCAAGAATTGGTAAAACTCACCCACTGCAATATTTGGGATTTTACAAAATTGGTTTGACCAATTTTGACAACAATAAAAATGTGGCCCTTTTATTTTTCATTCCACTTTGAACCAGGGCACTGTCCTTATTGATGTCAAAATTCTCTTGGCCAACTTGCTAGCCCATGACATCACAAAAGTGAGTGAACCAAGAATGAGGAGGTGATAGATGCCATGAGGTCAGACACATCCAACAACAGTTGTAAACATCACCAAGATGAAGTCATGATCACCAACCACATGGCACAAAACAAGACCAACATATGAAGCTCACACACAAAATCACCATGACCATTACAAGTCTAGTCATAGGAAAGCAAAAATACATGGTGTTTGGCATTATTACATGTGGGCTGTTACACTCATTTACACTGCCCTAGGACCCGAGTTCTTGTGTTGTGATCCAAGACACAGATTACTATCACATGTTGGGCTCATTGACCCCTCTCGACCTATTAAGTCACCCCGACTAGGGTCTAGGATTCGCATGGGTTAACTTTATTCTATTTGCTTTCCTAATGTAGCACGATTTTAGGCAAGCGCAGTACCATCCGTCGAGGTGGGCTTGTCGTACCGTCCATACATCGTCTGGGTCCTGAACGGAAACCCCGGCCGGATTCCCGATTGGGGTACAACTCAGATAGGCGATTCCCTGGACTAGAGTTGGAGCCGTGAGGTAAGTGTCGTGGTACTATCCTCGCCGACACCGCTTGAAGGTGACGAGTTCTAAGCGATAAGTGGTAGCTACGTATGTGAAGAAGTACACCCCTGCAGGGTTAATGAACTATTCGAATAGCCGTGTCCGCGGTTATGGACTACTTGGAAATCTTTACTTGATTATTAGACAACTCAAATGGTAATTTTAAAAATCGCAAGATAAGTGTGAGTGCTTTGGGTTGCTTCCTCGTGGGGAAGTCGAGGAAGGATCCATGGTTGTGTATTGATGTGGTGATCAAGACTAGATGGACTCGTGTGCGCCTCTCATCTCAACTCTATGTAGTCGTAGTACAGGATAGCCAAGTCAAAGCTTTCTGCAGTACAACCCCACTTGCCTTTACCTTGATACCTGAGCATGAGTAGTATAGTTCTGACGTAAGTATTGCTGAGTACGACTTTGTACTCACGTTTGCTTATTTTATGTTTTAGAGACGAGGCCACTGACCCTGATGGTGGCCTCCCCCTTCAAGCTCGACATCGACGAAGTTATGTAGTCCCAGAAAGCAGCCTGGTCCCTCTGGAGGGTCGTTGTGTTTTCTTAAAGGCTTCCTAAGCCATTTGTTAACCTTGTCTTTACTAAGACATAATTTGCTTCCGTTGTTGTATGATGTAATGTTGGATCACAGTGATGTGATATCTGCTTGTAACACTACTATATCTGCTCTGTTTAGCAGATGCAATAAAGCTATGAGTTTGTAGAGTTCATGTTATGTTACCTGCTGTTATACACTTGGCATGCATGCTGTGTGTATGTTTATATCATGCATGTCATGTGTGGGGTTCGATACCTTAGTTGTGCTCTTGCCGGCGGTCTTTTATACACCAAGTGGCCCTTAGATGTGCACAGCTTGGGGCATCGCGATGCGATTGCTCGTGACACACTTTGTTGTATAATTGAGCCCGCCCGAGACCCCGACTAAGAGATCGGGCTGGAGTCTGTTTATGTAAGTGTTATGATTCAATTGATAATATGGTTGAGGCGACTTGTCTATGAGTATGGGGTTTCACCACCCATAATCATTTAGACTTGTGAGCGGACGATGAGGACCCATCTCAGTTGATCACCCGGGCCTGGATGGGATGCCCCTCACGTTCGAGCTTTCCGAGAGTGTCTTGTACTTGGCCTTGTCTGCTTAGACAAGTGGGTATGGCTCTCGGCTCTCTATATAATTGAATTGTGACTAGAATTACATACGCATATTCCGGGTCCCGACATTAGGATTTTAAGATAAATGCAACCCATCACATTGAGCCTTGATAAGAGCACAATTCTCCGGAATATGAGTTGGAGATTTCAAAAGGATAATAGGACAATCAAGTGTGGGTGCAATAGCAAACATTTCATGCGTAACATAAGGAACTATAGAGAGTTCATTTTTGTCAGCATCATCCATAGTGGCATCTTGGCCATCAACAAAGCAAGTATCGAAATTTTCAGAAAGGGATATTTAATGGGAGTCCTCGGAATCATGGGATTCCTTCTCAAGGCAATCATTGGCCTCTTCTTGGGCAGCAAACATTTTATTTTTAAAATCCTCAATATAAGAATTGGAAGTATAATTCTCGAAGCAATAAGCAAGAACTGCAAAGTTTTCAGACTCGAAAATAGTATCGTGATACTTTTTAAATCAAAGAAGCAATCTCATAGGCACCCTTAAAAGCGACAAACTCTTCAATCTTTTCAACATCAAAGTAATCATAAACACCTTTAGCATAAGAAGATAAGATCTCATTTTCATTAAACTCACATTGGAAAGGGAGGTGTTTATGATCTATATTAGAACATAAAGTAAAATCATAAATGTGGCACAAAAGTTTAGCATGGCAATAAGAAACATGTATTTGATCCCATAAGTGTTTCCCTTTCTGAGATAGGCGGTGCCGCGTATAATGAGCATGCTCATCCAATGATTTTCCCTCAACCAAGTCGGTTGGGTTTTTAGCCCGAGCACAAATTGATCGAAGACGATCCAAGTAAAACATGTCAAATATGTCCATCCTACCATATTTGGGTGGTCTAGCACCCATGGTGAGGATAGCATAACTAGGAAAAGCAAGACAAAGGAAAAAGGTAGCAACTAGTTTTTTGGTTTTTCATATAAGACAAAAGCAAAAGAAAAAACTGAAAGGTAAACTAACAAGACTAAAAAACAAAGGTAAAGGGTAGTGTGCAACTCCCCTATCTTAGCACTCGGAGTCCCCGGCAACGGCGCCAGATGTGACATCCTGTCTTATTAGGAATGATAGACTACTCATATCAACAAGGTGCACCTTCTTTTCCGGAAGCACATCTTCAAAGAACTCCAAAGTTAAGCGTGCTTGGCTTGGAGCAATTTGAGGATGGGTGACCGACTGGGAAGTAGCTCCCAGGTGCGCACGAGTGAGGACAAAGTGCGCAGTAAAGACTAGTGTTGGTCTGTGGGGACAGTCTAGATCCCGCCAGGCGTACGCCGGGAACCGGTGGGTGTGGCCGGGGCGTTACAAATGGTATCAGAGCCGACCCTTGCGGTTATACGGGCGTGTGTGGGTCAGTGCGCGAACATGTGGGACATGTGTCGGCACTGGACGCACAGACGTGTGCCAAGAGGGAACGTTCCTATGGGCCGATGAGGACATCGGTTCCTTTGAGTGGGGGTGTATGTGACATCCTGGCTTAATAGGAATGATAGACTACTCATACCAACAAGGTGCACCTTCTTTTCCGGAAGCACATCTTCAAAGAACTCCAAAGTTAAGCGTGCTTGGCTTGGAGCAATTTGAGGATGGGTGACCGACTGGGAAGTAACTCCCAGGTGTGCACGAGTGAGGACAAAGTGCGCAGTAAAGACTAGTGTTGGTCTGTGGGGACAGTCTAGATCCCTCCAGGCGTACGCTGGGAACCGGTGGCTGTGGCCTGGGCGTAACATCAGAAAACTTGCTTGATGGCTTCTCGCCCTTTAGTGAAAGGTTTGAGATGTAGTGCAGCAACAGTTTTCCCTCGGTGAAGATACCAAGGTTTTTCTCCAGTAGGACTCCAGAGATGATAAGTAGGTGTTAGTGGCGCAACTGACGCGTACCTGCACACAGACACAGATAATTTTGTTCCCAACGAAGTTCAGAGAGGTTGTCAATCTCTCCGGTCTTGTTGTTCACAAAGGATAAAACGCAAGGGATAATGATAGCAAGTAAAAGCAGTAAAATAAATATAGCGTGGAAACAGTAACGAGGATATGGACCGGGATACGTGATGTTCACTAGTGATGTCTCTCTCCCAAAAGACGATAAAACTGCTATGCGAAGTAAACAAATTACAGAAGGGCAATTGACAGGATTATGAACACACCGCAATGCTAACTATGCTACAAAAGAAAGGAAGAGGCTCAAAAGCACGGGTAGTACGCCAAAATAAGTAGACCGAAATCCATCTGCATCTACTACTAATCATCCACCTTGAGATATCTATCCAGAACATCTCGCTGGTATTAAGTTGCGAGCCCCACCCAAAGTGTAAACCCAAAGCAACAGACAACTGCATTAAAAAGAACTTTGCGTAAAGTAAACAATCCTTGTAACCGCGGTTACAAGCACCGTTATTTTCCCCCTTGTGGCAATAGCACATCCCCTAGACTCATGTTTCTGTCACTCAAGCGTGTCATCGGGGGGCATGAACCCACAATCGAGCACAACGTTCCCTCTTGGAGTCACTACCTACTACTTGGCCAAAGCAATAAACAACAACGGAGAACATGAAAGAATTACTTAGGAACAAAAATATAAGAGATAAAAACCAAATATATTACTCTATCACAATCTGAACATAATCTCATAATCCATCAGATCCCATCAAACTCAGCATAGCAACAACAGAAATATTACAAAGGTGCCTCGATCATGTAGGGCAGCTCACGAGGTCTAAACAATGAAGATCAAAGAGGGGAGGAGAACATCACATAGCTACTGATCACGGACCCATGGTCCAAGGAAAACTACTCACGAGACATCCGGGGAGCATCCATGGTGGAGAGGAGACTCTCGGAGGTCAATCCTCCCTCCGGCAGGGTGCCGAGAAGAGGTCTTCTGGTGCTCCCGATCTCGGAAGCGCGGCGGCGGCGGAACAGAGGCGAGTTTGCGGAATAGGGTTCTTCTAGAGTTTTCCCGTGACGAAGAATAAATAGGCGAAGGCGGGCAGCCAGAGGTGGACCAGGGGCCCCAGGCGCCCCCTTGGCGCGGCCAGGGGTGGGGCCGCGCCGGGTGGCCGCCTGGGCCCCCCTGGCTCCCCTCTGGCCCCTCCCGGGCTCTTCTTGAAGCTTCCTGTACGCTGATTTTTCCTGTATTTTTCCCGGAATTTTTCTGGCACTTTTTATGTGGGGGAAAACTGAAATAGAAAAATAGCAGAAAACAGGAACTGGCACTGGGGTGCACTGAGTTAATAGGTTAGTCCAAATATGATCAAAGTGTATGAAAGTGTATCTAGATCATGGCAATATCACAAAAAACATGCATGGAGCAAGCCGAAATTATAGATACGTTTTGGACGTATCAGCTGGCAGTTTGCAAAAACATCCCCGGTTTTTCTCTCTCGCGCACGGTGTTTACGTTTCTGACCGCCGGGGGTCCGCAGGACCTCCGATTCGGGTAAAACTTCGAACTGCGCGCTCAGCGCGTCGAGCCGGTGGCGTTCACCTCGCGCTGGAACGGTTCCGAGAACACTTTCCGGCGCGCTATAAAAATAACCCGTTTAATTATTAAACGGGTTTTCGTTCCGTTGGCTGCGGCTGGTCTCGTGTTGTTTTCGTGACGGTGCTCGGGTGAAACCCGGTGTCGCAAAGGTCGAGTGTCAGGGTGGCAAGGGTCGGTCTCCATCCGGTACGAGATAAGAGGGGGGAATAATCGCCGATCGATAAATCAGGGATGCAAACACCGCAAACAAATCAGGCAATCAAACAATTCACACCGAAAACAATATTTTTTAATTTTTGTGAAATTTGGGTTGTTACAACTGCCCATGCTTTTGAGACTCTTCCTTTCTTTGTAGCGTAGTTAGCATTGGTTTGTGCCCGTAATCCTATCAATTTCCCAGCTGTGATTTGTTTACCTCGTTGTTGGATATATGCTCTAGAGGCAAATAATATATGATTATTCCAATATATCTAAATAAGTTCATGACCAGTTTCATACTATGCTGGAACTGTATCAGTGAAACAATGATACAAGTGTGGTATAGAAACAACCAGAGTTCCTAGTCAGCCTCTCATGATGACTTGTTTATCATCAACTGATGATTGTGGTTTCACGATCATGGACAATCAAGTCAATTTACGGTAAGGTCACCTCATTGAATGAATGAAGTGATGGACATTACCCAATGCAAGCATTGCAACATGATCAAATCGTAAAAGTTCAGTGTTGTAATTACAGAACATAGTAGCCTGTTCCTTTGACCGTGAGATCACGCATAATTGCTATCTTCTGAGGATGCTTTGTGTGCATTAACCGTCACACTGAAACATGGTGACCATAAATGTGTGTCTTGGGCTATCCGATTGGATATGTTGAGGAGTGTTGATTCAAGAGCGGGATTTGTCAATCCATATAATGGAGAGATACTTCATGGCCAACTCGGTGAGATTGCATCCATAAAGCTGCGCAGCGTGTGACTAGGTCACAAGGATGAATATCACGGAATGAGTGAATAAGATTTGTCGGTAACAAGATAGAACTAATGCATTGGATGCAGTTGATCGAATCTTGGACTAATCTAGTATCACATGACAAAGGGAATGGTATACAACGTGTACGGTTCAATCTGTTACTTCCGGAATGCACAGGGGTCATTATGGGCATCCAGGTCCCGCTATTGATCATTGGTCGTAGCCTTTGTCTCGGTCATGACTGGAGTGTTCTCGGACCGTAGGGTAACACACTTAAGGGCTCGATGAATATCGGAGACCTTCTCGGAACTATCGGAGTTACCGAAGAAGAGAGAAAGACATACCAGAAAAGTTCCGTGTTGGTCCGAAGGTTGTTCGGAGTGAGCTGGAAGGAGTTCCGGATCATTAGGAGATAAAATAATATGTTTTATTTATTAATTAAGTGAATTAATATTTAATAAAATTTTATTTATAATTAAAAAGTGTAATGGGCCAGCTTTGGGAAAGAAGCCCATTAGTGGAAAGGAAAAAGGGAAAAAGAAGAAAGAAAAAGGGGGGGGGGCGCCATGGGCCTTGGGGCCCATGAGGGTGGCGCCCCACTCCCCCCTCCTGGCCGACAACCCCCCCTTGGAAAAGGGTTTAGTCCCATATTGCTAAGGGAGGGGGGTTGACTCCTTCCGTCTGCCTATATATAGATGGGCATGAGTGCACTTCTTTAATACCAATTAATTGGCAGAGAATTCAATATTACTCCGAATTGAGATCGGTTTTCACCGGTCTTCTCCTCTCTCTCGTATCTTCCACGGTGGGTTCCCCTTGTCTGGAACCTGTAGTGGGATTGAGGCTTCTCTGCTACGCGGACGCCGTCGTTCTGCCGAAACTCCGGTTCCGGGAGGTCTACTTCCGCCACCTCCGCTGGATCGGAGAACGGAGGTCGTCATCGAGTCCGTACGTGTGCGAGTACTACGAGGTGCTGCACGTGTGGCACTACCACCCAACAGGGTGCTAACACAGCTAGTGGGTTGTGAAAGGTTTACGGCTTCATCAACCACGTTTGCGGGAACGTTTCCCGCGCAACGGACTACACCCCGAGGTATGTTTCCGCAAGTCTTTCTGTTACGACATTACAGCTAGATAGATCTTGGGTTAAGGGCGACGCTAGTTAGAAAAATTATTGTTTTCTGCTGCGAGACCCAACAGTGGTATCATGAGCTAGATCTATGCTTCGTTTTGCTGTGCGGATAGAACACATCGGCGATGTGGGCGTTGATTCTACGATTGTTACCCTCTGACGTGTACTTGTTATATCTGTGGCATTGTTTGATGAAGCGGCCCCCGACCGACCTTACGCGTACGCTTATGCGAGACTGGTTCCACGCTTGACATACGGCTTGTACCGTATAAAGTGGCTCTAGGGGGTGTCTGTCTCTCTTACTTTAGCGTATATGGCATTTGCAACGGAGGGCCCCGTACGGGGTGTAATAGAGACAATCTATAATCAGCGTTGTGGTTCAATGTTCGTAGAAACGGTTGATCTATGAAAATCCCTAGCAGCCACGTAAAACATGCAATATACAAATATAGAGGCGTCTAACTTTATATTGCAGAGGGGGCTATTGTTGTTTGCTTAATCTTGATGAAGTGATAGCTTTGCTATGTGTTACTAGAAAGTAGTAAACGTTCATCATGATGAAACAAACTTAAATGGAGACACTGTAGAGTTAGTGCCACCATGATCATACATCTTAAAACTTGCTAGTATAGGATACACGACGGTAGCATTAAATAAGATGATCCCTTATAAAATGCCAACCATAAGTATTCTAGCGAAGTGTGCACCACCTGGAAGGTTCTCTTTATGATAGGCAGGCCATGACGATCGAGTGTCATACATACATTAGAGTTCGCATGAGGTTGGGCCTGGCAAGCCTAGCATATGTCGATATGGCCTTGCTAAGCAGCATATAACACTAAGGTCAATTTGGCGAGCCTAGCATATGCAGATATGGCCTCGAAATACTAGAGATCGAAAGATCGAGCATGAGTCACATATAGGATGTGATCGCACAAACTAGTTGCCTACCTTTGAAACTAATCCGTCGGCCGTTGTGATATTCGAGGACGGATAGAGAATCTGGATCATGTAATCACTAAAACTTCTTAGGGATGATTGTTTTAGTGTGAGATCATCTATAATATGATTATTATGAACTCATTGTTATGAACTAGTCTTAATTGTTTTCCTTGCAAATATTTTGTAGAAAATGAATCCAAATGAACATCGTTAATTGCTTTCTTTCATGGGTGGTGATAGACTTAAAGAAAATGGGTCAAACTTCGTTGATTGGTACTTACGCCTTAGGACTTCACTCAAGAGAGTAAACATCTTGTTCATAATAGAAAGGCATTTGGGAGATCCTCCGGATAACAATGGAGATGAACAAGAAATGGTGGATTACTATGTTCTTCGACAAAAGTATTTTGTGGTGAAGGATGTTATGGAACATTCCATGTCAAATGAGTTGAGCAATCAGTTTATGGAAACTAATGCTTATGACATGATAGACACGCTAAATTCAATGTTTATACGTCAGTTCAGAGTGGCCAGATTTGAGTTAGAAAAACAGTTTATTTCTACAAAGATGGAAGAGCACACCTGCCTGAGAGCCCACCTAGATAGGATGCATAGGATGTATCTAAGCCTTGTGGAAGACTTTGACTATTGGACAACAAATGAATCTACCACAGAGGAGTTTGCGATAAACACGGTGCTACATTCGCTTCCACCGAGTTATCAAGATTATGTCCACGGCTATGTTGGGAGAGGAGAGAATATGTATCTCCAAGATTTCATGACTGATCTTCTTGATGCAAAGGTTGCACCCATTGAAGGAGAAATTGTTGATGGAGAAGGTATATATTTGATATACTTGTTATAAATGTTTGTTCCCTTATACAACACTTGCAGTTTAATAAGTATTTGATACTTGTTCTGTTTTATGAAAACAGGGCCTGCCGTTGCATGGACGGGAAGAGGTGCGATCCAGGATTGATAGCAACCAAGACAGTTGATGGCCACCAAGATTTCACCAAGACATCTATCATAGGATTATACTTAGAGTATTAGATAAATCTTTTGTAATCGATTAAGTATGAACACTTAGTGATATGTCTTGCATCTCGCAAGACAAAGTTATTCATGTTTTTGAGACAAGTCAGTTGTTCCAGTTTGATGAATAAAGTGTGCTTATACTATGATCAATTGAGTTTATATTATGATGGAAGCATTTATAAAACACCATAATTTTCAAGTGATATTCAATGTTTAATGATTGAGTTATTATGAATAACAACGAAGTCGAAAGTCATAGTTAGATTAAATGCATGAGATGAATTCATAAATGATGAACTCATTAGATACTCGATCTATTAACTCATGAATTTATTATCAACCAAGATGACTAATGACGGAGTTCTAGCAAAGTAGAACTTGCGCCAAACATTGTACATAAATGATGTATTAACCAAGTGCATGAATAATCATTAAAGATGCTTCGCATGATTAATTGAACAAGGATTCAATTGAGATCATAAATCGGAGATTACAGAATCAGAGTGAAGTAAAATATAAGAAAACGAATCACCATGATGTGATCAAAGTGATAAGTATTATAGTTGACATAAATGGGAGACTTGTGGAAATAATGCCACAAATTACGATGGAAGTTTAAAGTGCTCAAGCACCTGAACCATTCGTAGTCATACTAAAATTTAGTATGGTCTAAATACATTCCCCTTACGCTAATGCTATTTTGAATGAACAAAGTTGTTATAATTTATTAAGTTAAAACACCCACTTCATGAAATAAGGAAACCATTCTGAATTTAATGAAGCTGATGACTCCATATGATGATGGTGTTAGAAAGTTTCTAGAAGTTTTATATGATATAACTTTCTTTGTATTAGAGTTGTAAGCAATTGTAAAACACACCTTCCCAAATAGCAAAACTTGTATTTCTTGAATTGGTGAATGAGAAGATGGTTGTCAAGGAATAAACCAATGGGAGAAAAGTGAATTCTTTGACCAGGGTGATTGACCCTGCCTCCAGATAACAGAGTAACGCAACGGAAAATGTTCCACTGAAATGACTCCATGAGAAGAGGAAATATGCTATTGATGATGATCATGGTATATTAGTTAAAGCCTTAGTTTAAAAATAAGAAGATTGTCATGAATACGTTCTGTACAGAACAATAATCATGAGTCTTCTTAAGTGAAACAAAAGGGACACTGCTCATAAATTACGAAGGATTGATGGTTACCTAGGAAACGAGGAGAAATGAAATCATATTGAGTTGCATATGGGATGGATCACATCCTATGAAATAAAGTAGTTATTTCACATTCTGAATAACCAGGAAGTTATTAAGAATGATGCAACACTTAAAGGCATGATTTGGCACATAGAAGATGTTATGGCTAAATTCAATAATGATTGACTACGGAAGCGTAGCAATGCTAAATCAATATGGGAATTTCATTCACAAACACTATACTGGGACCATGTCGGGACCCGGGGTTAGCGTATGCAAGTCCTGCTACGACATAGTCATATGGAGAGCCGAGAACCGTACCCACTTGTCTAAGCAGACAAGGCCAAGCACAGAACATTCTCGGAAAGCATCGTACGTGAGGGGCATACCATCCAGGCCGGATGATCAACTGAGATGGGTCCTCATCATCCGCACACAAGTCTAATGATATGGGTGATGAACTCCCATATTCACAGACAAGTCGCCTCAACCATACTATCGATTATCTCATAACTCTTACATAGACTTACTCCAGCCCGATCACTTAGTCGGGGTCTAGGGCGGGCTCAATCATACCACAAAGTGTGCACGAGACGGAGTCTCGAGCAAACGCATCGCGATGCCCCAAGCTACGCACATCTACGCACATCGCGACAAACATCACATTCGACAACAAATTGAGCAATGTCTCTCTTCATCCTAGTCCACCAAAATCTCTGGCGTAGATCTCGGTACATTTTTGTGCTACCGGGATGAATCGAGAGGGTGTGTCATGGGCTTCCTTGAGGATGAGTTGCCTTAGTTCCCTATTTTTAGGTACTACTAAACGATTGCCAAAGAATACCGTTCCTTTACTATCTGTGGAGAAACATTTAGCAACTCCGCTAGCAATGTTCTCCTTGATCCGGCGAACACCTCGTGCACGCCTTTGGGCAACTATGATTTGATCCTCAAGAGTTGGTTTCGCCACCAAGGTAGAAAGATAGCCACGAGGAACAATCTCAAGATTGAGCTTGCGAAATTCCTCATGAATAAGTGGTTGATACTGTTGTAACATGATGTTGTTACAATACGACTTACGACTTAGTGCATCAGCCATGACATTGGCTTTGCCTGGGGTGTAAGAGATACTCAAGTCGTAATCTTTTATCAACTCTATCCAGCGTCTTTGCCTGAGATTAAGATCTGGCTGGGTGAAAATGTATTAGAGGCTTTGGTGGTCGGAATAGATCTCGCAACGATTACCAAGGAGGTAATGTCGCCAAGTTGTTAGGGCATGAACTACGGCAGCGGGTTCAAGGTCATGGGTAGGATAGTTCTCTTCATGTGGCCACAACTGGCGTGAAGCATAAGCTACCACATGTCGATCTTGCAGAAGTATGCATCCTAACCCTTGCCGTGATGCGTCACAATAGATCTTGAAATCCTTTTTGGTGTCTGGAGGTGCAAGTACGGGTGCAGAAGTCAATCTTCTTTTTAGCTCTTGAAAGCTTTCCCGCACTTGGGAGTCCATAGGAATTTCTTATCTTTCTTGAGGAGTTCAGTTAGAGGATTTACAACTTTAGAAAAGTTCTCGACGAAGCTACGGCAATAGCTGGCTAGGCCAAGAAAACTCCTAACTTGCTTAACTAATTCAGGTGGAGTCCAGTCAAGGACGGCCTGAACTCTCTCGGGATTCACAGCAATGCCTTTTGCAGAAATCACGTGGCCTAAGTATTTCACTTCTGGTAGCCAAAATTCACACTTGGAGAATTTAGCATACAGGCGATGCTCTCTAAGTTTCATCAATACCAGCCTTAGGTGTTCGGCATGTTCTTCTTCGTTCTTCGAGTAGATGAGAATGTCATCGAGATAAACTACAACAAATTTATCTAAGTACTCCATGAAGATCGAATTCATCATGCGTGAGAAAGTGGCGGGGGCATTGGTTAAACCAAAGGACATGACGGTGTACTCGTAAAGACCATAACGAGTAGTAAAAGCCGTTTTGGGAATGTCCTCGTTCCGGATTTTGATTTGATGATAACCTAATCTCAAATCCATCTTGGAGAAGACAGAGGATCCTGCAAGTTGATCATAAAGATCATTGATCCTGGGCAATGGTTACTTGTTCTTTATCGTCGCTAAATTTAGCGGGCGATAGTCTACACACATCCATTCTGTTCCATCTTTCTTCGTTACGAACAGAACGGGGCAACCCCATGGCGATGAGCTAGGGCGGATGAATACTTTTTCCAACAAAGCTTCCAGTTGGGTTTTAAGCTCAGCTAACTCACGTGGGGCCATTTTGTATGGGCGTCTAGAAATTGGTGCGGTTCCTGGCACAAGATCCACTATAAACTCTACACATCTGTTGGGTGGCATACCCGGCAGCTCTTCAGGAAAGACATCCGGGAAGTCATGAACCACCGGAATATCTTCAAGTTCGGGAAGGGGAAGTACATTCAAAGAATGCACTTGGGTTCTTGTTCTGGGTGAGGTGTAGTTGACGGTCTTGCCTGAAGGGTGGGTGAGTGTCACGGATTTTCCTTTGCAATCAAGGTAGGCATTCTGTCTTGATAGCCAATCCATGCCAAGGATGACATCAATGTCTGAAGACTTGAGGGCTATGAGTGAAGCAAGTAATACTAAACCCTCAATTCAATTTGATTACCATGGCTTACTCTATTAGTTTGCCATCTTGACCCTGGAGTTTGAATAATCATGGGGGTGGACAATTCAACAAAGGATAACTCATGACGAAGTGCATAACTTTCCGACATGAATGAATGAGATGCTCCTGGGTCGAAAAGAACGGAAGTAGGAACATAATTGACTGGGAGCGTACCAAGAATGACGTCAGTGGTGTCGTCAGTCTCTTCGGCGGCAATATGGTTCACACGTCCACGAGTGGCGGGAGGAGCGGGTTTGGTGGTGTAGACCTTCTAGGGTGGCTTGCCACGACCATTGTTGTTGCCTCCGGCACAGGGTGGAGCATTCTGATTCTGGAGCTGGTTCTGGGGTCACTCACGAGAGTAGTGGCCTGCCTGACCACACTTGTAACAGGCTCCAAAGACAGTGCGTGTAGCTGGGTTGTTTGGTGGAGCTGGGTGAAACTGAGTTGGTGGACGAGGCGCCACATAGGATGGCCTCGGTGGGTTGTTCTGGCGGAACATACTGTTGGGGATCCAGATCTTGCGCTTCTGGGAGCCGAAACTGGATGATCCATCGTCTCTAGGGTGTTTGCGGAAGTCATTGGGGGTGTTCATGTCCTCTGCCTTGATGGCCTTGTTAACAAGGACCTGGAAGGTGGCAAAGTCATGTAGGTTGAGCTCACGACGGAGTCCAGAATTGAGTCCACGATGGAACCTCTCTTGCTTCTTTGCGTCGGTGGAGACTTCTTCAGTAGCATAACGAGCCAGTCGGTTGAACTCACGACTAAACTCGTCAACAGTCCTTCTGCCTTGGGTGAGGTTGCAGAACTCCTCACGCTTGCGGTCCATAAGACCCTTTGGAATGTGGTGCTCACGGAAGGAAGTGCAGAACTCATCCCAAGATGCGGGAGGTCCAATAGGACGCATGTTCAGAAAGTTCTCCCACCAAGAGCTAGCTGCACCTTCAAGGTGATAGGTGGCATAGCTGACCTTGTCGCCATCTGCAACATGGCCTGCCTGAAGCTTCCTCTCGATGCTGCGAAGCCAGTCATCGCCGTCAAGGGGCTCGGTGGAGTAACTGAAAACCGGGGGATGAAGACGGATGAAGTCGTTCAAGGACACCAACTCGTTGCGCTGCTGAGTGGTGTTGCGGGCAATGACCTCCAGCAAATGGAGAGAGTCTCGACGGTTCCTCTCAACTTCCATCAGAACCTGAGCCATCGTGGGTGGGGGTGGAAGGTTGCCTTCCTCCTGTTCATTCCCACGACCTTGGGCACGACCAAGATGGCCACGGGTTCCTTGAGACATCCTGAAGGTGAAAACCAAAGTCAAACAGAGTTGATTGGAAGAGTCTAATCAAGGTATTGAAGTACTGGAAGGATTACAGAGCAAAGGAAGCAATCATCTTGACAACATGGTGATAAAAGCATACGAGCCATATATTCACAAGCTGTCATACAAACCATACATCGTTTTAGTACAAGAACCAAGCTAATACAAACGTGATAAGATGATACATCCTTCAGAGGCACTCTGACTTCCTATACATTATTTATCTAAGCCTCTGGAACTTAGAACACCTTGCGTACAATATACTAAGATACTACTACATCCTCACTAAGTAAGACCACAGGCGGTCTCACTCATCTCCATCTCCATAGTAGTCCTCGTAAAAGTTACCCGCGTATCCCGGTAGCTGAAGGTGACCATCGGAAAACACGGAGGCCTGTGGACCCTGATATCCATTTGGGCAAGGATGGGGCCTAGGTCCAGCGTAGGGTGGAAGTAGAGGACCACGGGGTGGAAAAATGCCTCCAATCTCGGTCCAAGCAACTCGAGAAGGCATCTGAGTCCTCACAGGGTAGATAGCGTCAAACTCGACTGATCCAACACTCACGAAGGGTGCCAAGTGTGTCAGTTCTCGATACAGACGAACACGGGTGGCGTGAAGCTCAAAACGGAGAGCGCGTGCATCACGATCTCGATCACAAGCAAACCTAGCATTCATCTGAAGTACTGGATCCTCTGCAGAGTGATCTGAGTACAGTCCGGTGTAATATCCATCTTCTCCTGGAAGTGCAACAGGGATATATCGGAACGAGGTCTCTCTCAGCATAGTGTGCTCCTCTCTCAGCAGGGTAATACATGAGTATGCAGCATCCTGCACAGCCATGTTCTCGGTCATGCCAATGCCATGTCCAAAGTGGATAGGCTGAGTGACTCCATTGTGGTGCGGGTAGATCCTGACAATGCAGTGGAACTGGGTCTGGTTGAAGTCGTGGAACTGCTCCTCGACGGTGTACTCAGGATACCATCGATATCCCACATAGGACATCATCTCGATCAACGTGGCGGGATGGCCACGTACACCGAGGCACCTGGTCAAACGAACAATCTGCCGAGGGGGAAGATCTGCCATCTGAAACAGAAAGAAGGAGTTTGAAAATGCATCAGATTATGAGATAAACCTGGAATGACTCGGACAGCATAACGGCTGTAATTGTAAGAAATGACAATTTCTTCCAACATGGAAAACATCACTTACATAATACGATGTAAGAAATCAGCATTCCAACAATGCTAGGAAACCGGACACAACTTTCCTACGGCTATAAGGAAGCAAACAACGAGATGTTCTAATCAGACAGAGGAGAGCCTAGTCCTATCTTCCCGTAGAATAAGAGGAGGGTGACTCAGAACTCAGAACGAAGGGGGTAAGGAGAAAAATAGAAGCCTTACGTTGTTCCCTTATATACCCAGAGTAACTATATAACTATAGCAAGCTAGACTCAACTTCGGCCAAGGCTGCTAGTCCTACAGTCAGTCCTGCTCTGATACCAAGTTTGTCGGGACCCGGGGTTAGCGTATGCAAGTCCTGATACGACATAGTCATATGGAGAGCCGAGAACCGTACCCACTTGTCTAAGCAGACAAGGCCAAGCACAGAACGTTCTCGGAAAGCATCGTACGTGAGGGGCATCCCATCCAGGCCGGATGATCAACTGAGATGGGTCCTCATCGTCCGCACACAAGTCTAATGATATGGGTGATGAACTCCCATATTCACAGACAAGTCGTCTCAACCATACTATCGACTATCTCATAACTCTTACATAGACTTACTCCAGCCCGATCACTTAGTCAGGGTCTATGGCGGGCTCAATCATACCACAAAGTGTGCACGAGACGGAGTCTCGAGCAATCGCATCGCGATGCCCCAAGCTGCGCACATCTAAAGGCCACTTGGTGTATGAAAGACCGCCAGCCAGATCACAACTAAGGTCTCGAAAACCCATACAAAGACATGCATGTTATAACCATACACGCAGCACACATGCCTTGTATGAACAGTAGGTATCATTGCAATTCTCTACAAAGTATACATTTTATTGATAACTCTTACAGAGTGCACACAGAGATCACAAGTATGTGATCCAACATTACAACAAAAAGCGGAAGCAAAGTATGTCTGAGTACAGACAAGTTTAACAAATGGCTTAAGAAGCCTTATTTAAACCAAGCCCTCCACGAGGAAACCAGTCGTCTGACTGGGACTAGACTAGCTTGATCTTCAGTCGTCGAGCTCGATGAAGAAGTCACCTTCGGGGTCAGTGGTTTCATCTAAAACATAGATTAAGCAAACATGAGTACAAAGTCGTACTCAGCAAGACTTACATAGGAGCTATACTACTCATGAACATGTATCAAAGTAAAGGGAGGTGGGGTTTCACTTGCAGAAGTGCCAGCTTTGACTTGGCTAGTCCTGAACTACGAGTACCAGAATTGAGGTAAGAAGCGTACACGAGTCCACTACTTTCTCCAACCAATTACACCACTATGGTGCCTTTCTCAACTTCCCCACGAGAAAGCACGCCATAGCACTCACACTTCTCTTGGTGTGTTTTAGAAGTATCCAGTTCAAGTTATCTAATAATCAAGCTCAGCTTTCCAAGAAGTCCATAACCGCGGACGCGGCTATTCGAATAGTTTTGTTAACCCTGCAGGGGTGTACCGCTACACACACATGATCATCATTTACCACCTTTGATCTCGACACCATTCAAGGGATGCCAGCGAGGATGCTCACCACAACTGTTATCTCATAGCCTATCTAGTCCAAGAAAGCCGCCTACCTGGGTTGGCTACCACTATCGTGAACCCGTCCGGTTTACCGAAGTGGACCCAAGTGATGTGTGCATGGTGCATAAGCCGGTATCGGGTGAGCCGTTCTCTCACTTAGCAGCCAGGCCACAAACCTACCAGAAGTCCGAACTATTGCGACATCTGGACATCGAAAGGGATGAGTTAATAAGTTGAGAGGGGTCAGTGAGCCCAATTTGTGGTTGTACTCTTCATCTTGGATTACCACACAAGAACTCGGACTTAGGGCGGTGTTCAACGAGACAACCCACCGTGTACTCCTACACAGCCTCTCATCGTTCACCTTGTATTAGGGTAGATTCACCAACACCTTTCCACCATCATCATCATGATCACTACCATCCCGACTCACATAACAGTAACATCATTGTATCACTCTAAGCATGCAATAAGCAGTAACAATTGCAGGGGCCACATGATATCAATCAACTCCTACATTTGCTAGGATTGTGGTTTGCTTACTACTGTGACAAAATGATAGGTCATGCAAAGGAATGGGTTCATCTATGCGGTAGAAACGCATCATGGTAATCATCCTAAACAATGCATAAGCGAGACATGAGAGGGAAGTGAGATTTTATCGACATGATCAATGTGGGTTTGCTTGCCTTGCTGACGAGGTTCGGGTTCGGGGTCTTCAACGAAGGGGGTAGCCTCCTGTTCCGGTTCCACCTCTACTCGACAAACAACAAACAAGGTAGCAAAGTAAATACAATGCACAATCACATGATTGAAGGTTGAAACTTGATGTATATGTTTCTGATGTGTTAGGCAATTCCATTTAAATGGAGTATATTGCAAATTGAATTGCAAATTCAAACTCCAATTTGAATTCAAATTTAGCCAAGTTACATATGACATTGTTTGATCAATTTAACCCATTTTGATATGTGTATGATATGCCTCTGAAGTTCAAGTATAATGTGATATGTTGACATGGTTCAAAATGCAAAAGCATTTGAAAAGAATTTGAATTAATTTCATTTAAATCAAATAGCAAATGCTACTGATCAAATTTTAAATTCAACTCAAACATTGTTGAAGGTTGGATATTTGGATAGCTTATTTTCTCCTGATCATTTTTCATATATTATTTATTAAATTTGGAGTTGATATAAATTTTCTATGAATTTCCAAAGTTTGGGGTAATTTCTGTCTTTTCTGGAATTGTTTTAATTAGAAAAGCTTTTATTGCGTCAGCACTGCATCAGCATGACGTCAGGGGTTTTTGACCCTGGTCAAACTGACCAGTGGGCCAGGGCTGTCAGCCTCTCATCTAATTTCCCTGTTAGATTAATCTAACAGAGAGGATTAGAGGTGGCTGGGCCCACCTGTAAGTGACCCAGAGGGTGGATTAGGGGCTAACCACCCGCCCACATCGGGGACTACCGGCGGCTAGACGCCGGCGACCTTCCAGCACGGCGGCGACACGCGGGAGGGTGATTCCGGGCACGGATTTGAGCGCTGCGACCACCAAAATGGAGCCCTTGAACGTGCGCTTCGAACGGGCCAAGCCATGGGCGCTGGGGTGCACCGTAGCCACGTCGACGACGAGCTCCAGCGGTGGCGGAGCCACTGGCCAGACGCAGTCGTCGACCAAGTGCACGGGGAGAGGCAGCGGTGGGCTCATTAGACGCGCAAGATCACCAGGAAGACGATGCGCGCACTGGACGAGACGATAGGGCACAGGGGCGACCTCGTCGTCATCCATGGCGGCTCGGTACTCCGGCGAACATGGCGGAAAGAGCTAGAGGAGGCGAGCGGTGCCGTGGTTTGAGGGGAAATGCTCACCCAGACGCAGGGGGTGCAGCTGTGTAGTTGATGGAGGCGGGGAAGCTTTGGAGCTGCCGGATTTCGAGGTGGATCCGCGGCGGCCGGAGACAAAGACGATGAAGTTAGCGAGCTCGTGGGGGCGCCTGGCTTCGATTCCTTCTGCACGGTGGGGTTGTAGACGACGGCGGAGCGGATGGACTTGACGGTGCGTCCTCTCGTCGACGGTGGCCGCGTGAAGACGGCGGCGTGCTCCACGGTGGTCTTTGGGCGGCGACGAAAACAGCGAGGGAGGAGGAGAAGAAGCTCTGGAGGGGGGGGGGGGAATGGACGTGGCGTGCTCCAGGGCGTCTCCAGGCGCGAGAAGGAGGCGTGGGGAGGCCTGGAAGGCTCTCGGCGGCGACGTGGCGTCCACGGCTGGCTCGGTGGCATTCCACCGAGTAGCTTGGAGGCGCGTGGCGGGGAAGAAGATCCTGCTGCCCCTGGTGGGCCGGCTGGGCTGGGCTTCTCTCCCCTGGGCGCCAGGTAAGCTTTTCCTTTTCCTTTTTCTGTTTTCTTTTCTGACATTTGTTTTGGCTAGAAAAAATAAATACCTAGCCATTTTCTAAAATGTTGAAACTTTTTATATGGCCTCATAATAATATAGACTAGCCATTTATAAAGTTTGGCACTTTTTAAAATTCAAATAATTTGAATCTTAACTCAAATAGGGGTTTTTGATTAATTCCAAGGCACTGTTTGAATATTTGAAAAATCCAGGAGCATGGGGTGGGTCCCACATCACTTGATATGTGATCACACTCATTTATAAGACTTTTCAAAAATCTAACATGAATTTTTGGAGAAGATTTTTATCTGGCCTTTTGAATTAATTCATCTGGGGGGGGGGGGGTTCCTTCTCCCATTTTGCTTTTGAATTTGATTTCAATGTTTTCTTTTGAAATTTTTAACATGATGCAAGAGGACTTTGATCCTAGCACATTACCTAACAGAGGGTTCTGACAGACCATAGCCTGAAGAAAATTGCATCACATTCAAATTTGGAATTTGAAGAGAAGTAGCAAATGGCATAACGAAAGAATGTTTCGATAAGATGGACCATAGTACCTCAAGGCAAGAACTCTCAACCTTGATTTGATCAAGTGATTTTGAAGTAATCAAAATATTGAGACGGGCTGCAATTTCATGAAATTGAGTGGGAGCTTTGAAGACTTCCTGAAAACTTGGAATGCAGAGAGCATTCTCTGAGTGGGAGATTTGGGAGCAATATTATTATGTCTGACATAATTAGAATAGAAACTTAATAAAAGCTTACTTACAGATATACGTCGGATATATTTGAATGAGAGCACAATGTCAATCTCATATATATACAATGATATATGTGAAGACAATCTCATATATATACATTGATATACATGGAGATTAAGGCTAATAAGATGAAAGGATTACGAGAATCTTATATGAACGAAATACAGATGTGTCACACACTAAAATCTATAAGGATAGATTAGGACACGTGTAATGAACATCAAAAGGATTGGAATGATATCCTAAACAAGAAAAGGTTCTTGTGGCTAGGAATTATATAAAGGATGTAAAACCTTAATATCACAAAATAATGTTTTAATGGAAGAATAGGGATGCACTTTGTCTGAAGACATGTGATCCTATATGACCTTTGACATATGATTCTACCATAAAACGGAAGTTGTGAATCCAATAACAGAATGACTCAAAATTCTTAGAAGAAGAACAGGTTCCGATGTGCTTGGTTGGCAAAACACAGAACCTGAGCAAAGTCCAAGCATTCAGTATTTGAAGAGAAACTGAGGACAATACTCTAAATGATAGAAAAGATAATATACTTGAATGTAATACTGGATTACGATTGCAAGCCTTCTTATGGGTCTATATGAATTAGAGATATCACCAAAAGGAATAGAAAGGAAATGTGAGCTATAATTTCACGAACCAAAACTCTACAAAATATAAATATCTACTTAAGGAAGTAGAAGGTTGAATAAAGTTTAGCGTAAGAAGTTTAGACTTCTGGCAGAGTGTATTTTTCAGTATACATGACTATGGGAGTCCTAGGGACTAAAACCATTTTGTCATTAGAGAATACTGTAAAATAAGAAGTCTCACTCTCCCGCCAAACTTATAATTCAAGCATTATTAGATAATGAAGGGTATATCAAGCAAGTTGACCAATACCTGTTGCAAAGGAACATACGAATCTGAACGGGTACAGATCGTTGACAAAACCTCTTCCATGAGCAAGCATGATGAATAAACACTTATATGATAAGATGATTATGATCGAGAAAATATGCAGCTAGATTATTTGCTATCTAGTGCAAGTGGGAGACTGTTTGATATATGCTCTAGAAGCAAATATATGATTATTCCAATAGATCTAAATAAGTTCATGACCAGTTTCATACTGTGCTGGAACTGTATCAGTGAAACAATGATACAGGTGTGGTATAGAAACAACCAGAGTTCCTAGTAGCCTCTCATGATGACTGGTTTATCGTCAACTTATGATTGTGGTTTCACGATCATGGACAATCAAGTCAGTTGACGGTAAGGTCACCTCATTGAATGAATGACGTGATGAACATTACCCAATGCAAGCATTGCAACATGATCAAATCGTAAAAGTTCAGTGTTGTAATTACAGAACGTAGTAGCCTGTTCCTTTGACCGTGAGATCACGCATAATTGCTAACTTCTGAGGATGCTTTGAATGCATTAACCGTCACACTGAAACATGGTGACCATAAAGGTGTATCTTGGGCTATCCGATGGGATATGTTGAGGAGTGTTGATTCAAGAGCGAGATTTTTCAATCCATATAATGGAAAGATAATTCATGGCCAACTCGGTGAGATTGCATCCATAAAGCTGCGCAGCGTGTGACTAGGTCACAAGGATGAATATCACGGAACGAGTGAATAAGATTTGTCGGTAACAAGATAGAACTAATGCATTGGATGCAGTTGATCGAATCTTGGACTAATCTAGTATCACATGACAAAGGGAATGGTATACAACGTGTACGGTTCAATCGGTTACTTCCGGAATGCACAGGGGTCATTATGGGCATCCAGGTCCTGCTATTGATCATTGGCCGTAGCCTTTGTCTCAGTCATGAATGGAGTGTTCTCGAACCGTAGGGTAACACACTTAAGGGCTCGATGAATATCGGAGACCTTTTCGGAACTATCGGAGTTACCGGAGAAGAGAGAAAGACATACCGGAAAAGTTCCGTGATGGTTCGAAGGTTGTTCGGAGTGAGTTGGAAGGAGTTCCAGATCATTAGGAGATGAAATAATATGTTTTATTTATTAATTAAGTGAATTAATATTTAATAAAATTTTATTTATAATTAAAAAGTGCAATGGGCCAGCTTTGGGAAAGAAGCCCATTAGTGGAAAGGAAAAAGGGAAAAAGAAAAAAAGAAAAAAAAGGGGGGGGGGCGCCATGGGCCTTGGGGCCCATGAGGGTGGCGCCCCACTCCCCCCTCCTGGCCGGCCACCCCCCCTTGGCAAAGGGTTTAGTCCCACATTGCTAAGGGAGGGGGGTTGACTCCTTCCATCTGCCTATATATAGATGGGCAGGGGGTGCACTTCTTTAATACCAATTAATTCACAGAGAATTCAATATTACTCCGAATTGAGATCAGTTTTCACCTCTCTCTCGTCTCTTCCACGATGGGTTCCCCTTGTCTGGAACCTGTAGTGGGATTGAGGCTTCTCTGCTACGCGGACGACGTCGTGCTGCCGAAACTCCAGTTCCGGGAGGTCTACTTCCGCCACCTCCGCTGGATCGGAGAACGGAGGTTGTCATCGAGTCCGTATGTGTGCGAGTACTACGAGGTGCTGCACGTGCGGCACTACCACCCAACATGGTGCTAACACAACCAGGGGGTTGTGAAAGGTTTACGGCTTCATCAACCACGTTTGCGGCAACGGACTACACCCCGAGGTATGTTTCCGCAAGTCTTTCCGTTACGGCATTACATCTAGATAGATCTTGGGTTAAGGGCGATGCTAGTTATAAAAATTATTGTTTTCTGCTGCGAGACCCAAAACTCGCATAGCAGTTTTATCGTCTTTTGGGAGAGAGACATCAGTAGTGAACATCATGGGACCCTGGTCCATATTTCCACCACTGTATACACCCTCAATTTACTTCCTGTTTTACTTTCCAGTTGCAATTATCACTATTATCCTTTATCCCTTGCGTTTCATCCTTTGTAAACAATAAGGCCGGAGAGATTGACAAGCTCTCTGAACTTCGTTGGCAGCAAAGTTACTTGTTGTGTGTGTAGGTCCAGGTAAAGTAAGCAACCTCGGTTGTTAACGGCGCCATTGCTCACTTTACCACCTACTTGTCGATCTTGGAGTCCTACTGGTCGATCTCAACCTTGGTATCGTTGCCAAGGGAAACTTGCCGCTACGCTACATCTCACCTTCCCCTTGGGATAACCAATGAAGGACGAGAAGTCGTTATCATCTCTCGCTTATCAAGAAAATTTCTGGCGCCATTGCCGGGGACTCCAATCTTCAAGATAGGGGAGTTGCACACTATCTTTTACCTTTGTTTTTTAGTCTTGTTAGTTTACCTTTCAGTTCTTGCTTTAGTGTCCTTTATCAAAAACCACAAAAAAATTATTTACCTTGCTTTTAGTAGTCCTTCTTGTTTAGTTAAGCATGCTAGGACTTGGTGCCTTGAGGGAATCGGAATTTCTAGATTTCCATCAAAGGGATGGAGAGAATATGAAGAAGGCATGGGACAGAATTTCTGAAGCACATAGAAGAATTATGCCTTGGATACCTATAAAAATTGTGCTTAGAAATTTCTACCATGCTCTTTTTAAGTGGTGTAAACAGCCTCTTGATATTATAGCTGAAGGAGACTTCTTAGAGTGTGATGAAGCTAGAGCTCTTGATATTTTACATGGTCTATCTAGTTATTTTGTTTATAATGGTAGTTTTGATACTGTTATAGATAGTCTTGCTACTATTGAAAAGAGGATGGATGCTCTAGACTTGAGGAAGGTAGAGGAACGTAAGCCCAACAAGAAAGATATGTTCGAGATAGATGATGATTGGGAGCCTTTTGTTAGAATTAGCATCTCTAACCAAGACTTCCTTTCTTTTTGTGATATTGGATCCATGGTTTCTACAATGCCAAAAATAGTTTATGATTCTTTGAAACTAAACATGGATAATTTTTCATCTTATCATGAACATACTAATGGTGATGTTTCTGAGATTCATGGAAAGGTAAAAGAAGTCCAAGTTACATTCCTTAAAAGGTTTGCGACGGTGGATTTATTCATCATGGAGCCAAACCAAAGTAACATCGTGCTTGGAAGGGACTTCCTCCGAGCTATGAAAGGCTTCATTGATATCGGTAAGGGGAACATACGCTTACGTGGTAAATCGAAAGGTAAGTACATCTTCCCTAGGAAAAAGAAGAATGCACTTGTTGAAAATCAATTTGAAGGTTTTTATGATTCCGATGATCTCGGAGACCTTTGATTTTTCTTTTTTGCTTCTTGCCTAGATTAAAGGCATAAAAGAAAGCGCTTGTTGGAAGGCAACCCAAGATGTTTTTACTTCTGGTTTTAGTGGTCTTGATGATTGTTACTACTTTAGCAACATCATTGTATCTTTATTTTAAAGCTTTGTGCCAAATTTAGCCTCCGATTGCAAGAAAGTTCAAGAGTTGCAACATGCTGTCCAGAAAACAGATTCTGTCCTTGGACGGAAAAATTCATGATAAATCACGAGATCATCTTTTTCATCATAATTGTTTTCTATACAATTAGCTTTCGGGCGTCTGTTGTGAGTTTTTTGATTTGAGTTGCAGAAGTACCCCAAAATAATTATTTACTACCTGCTGGTCTGTTTTTCACAGATTCTTCCACGTTTTACCTTTTCTCACTTTTGCAAGTCTTGCGCTAGCTTTTTCTTTGCAAAAACTTTTTGGCTGTCTTGAGAAATAGTATCCCTTCAAGAAAATCTTTATTTCTAGTAGAGGAAAATTGTTTTATTGTGGGTACTAACCTCTCTAATTAGATTATGATGAGTTATGTATGAAGTTTTCAAGTGTGCGAGGGAAGATGATGAAAGAAGACCCGAGAGTGTCAAATGCTCAAGCTTGGGGATGCCCCCATGCATCCCCAATAAATATTCAAGGAGACTCAAGCATCTAAGCTTGGGGATGCCCCCGTGCATCCCCTTCTTCATCAAGAATCATCAGTTCGTCCTTCGTCTCACTATATTTTTATCACTTCATGCGTTATGTGCTATGCTTGGAGTGTCTCGCTCTTTAGTTTACTTTTTAGTTTTATTTAGATTTGTTTGTTGTTCATAACAAGTTAGAAACCAGCTTTTTTTGTGTGGGAGAGAAACACGCTCCACTTCAAACTAGAACACATGATAGGATTTTCATGCTTACCTTTCTTTTGTTGTGTGTTCTTTATCTTTTCGTAGCTGCTGTCATGTTTAGCTCTTAGTTTTCATGCTTATCTTTTTCAAGAGCTTTAGTTTAGTTTGTTGCTGGAACTCTCTTTAGTTTTCATGTTTATCTTGTTAAGAGAGTTGGTTGTTGCACTGAGTTATGTCTTGACTTAAAGTAGGTAATTGAGGTTGCTATTCAATTGTAGTAGTAACTTGCAATAGTTTTGAGGTATTATTGTGAGTAATGTTTGAACTTTTGGTGTCAAGATCTCTAGCCTATTAGTGATAGGTGTCGTATTTTGGGCAATCCGTGTTTATTTTCAAAAACTATAAGAACTTGTTGAGAACTCTAGCTACTAGATGGATCACTAATCTTTGGAGGGATTGGATATTAGAGTACACTCACGTACCATGAGTCGAGTATGCGCAAGGATAACCAAACCCCCATACACTCCTCCTCGAGGTACTTGTCTCTTTGTGAACCTCCTCATTAGATTGAGAGTTACCGATAATAAGCGCATGAGTTCTTCGGACTAATGTAAGTATTGAAAGTTGACACTTCCACCTCCTCATATTTGCTAGGCTCTTCCTTACCGTGCATTGCCCTCTTCTCACTCCGAGAGTTGGCGCCTACCCACCGGTGCATCCAAACCCTTGGCATGATACGCTCTGTCATCATAAACCTCCTTATATCTTTCCTCAAAACATCCACCATACCTACCTATCAAGGCATTTCCATAGCCTTTCCGAGATATATTGCCATGCAACATCCACCTTGTCATGAATTGATCTTCATGTCACAGATGTTCCTGCTACACTGACAGAGGCATACATTTGCATACATCATGATAGCTTCATCTTTTTTATGTTGAGTACCTTGTAAAGTGTGAAAGATCTTCTATACTTCTTTTAAAATAGAGTGTTTCCATTAAGTGAGGAAAAGATCCCAAAGAGGACAAATTTAAAAGATCCCAAAGAGGACAAATGAGAGTTAAATAGAAAGAGCCATGGAGGCCACCAAAGAAAATAAAAAAATATAAAAAAGAGAAAAAGAAAATAAAAAGAGAGAAGGGGGAAACACTACTATTCCTTTTGAAAGATCCACACTCGTACTCCCTCTATATCTAGTACTCCATAGAGATGACCATATATGCATATAACTATGTGGGGACCTTCACACTATAGAACTTGGCTTGTATATTCCAATGATGAGCCTCCTCAAATGAGCTCTAGGTCTTCTTGATCGAGCAAGGTGGATGCACCCCCACTAGTTCCCTTGGAGAGCTTACCTTATCTCATATGTGCATCCATTGCATGGCAATCCCTACTCCTCAATCATATCTATCATTTGGCCTTCTCGCCTATGATTGTCCTCATTGATGTGAGCCCTTCACACCTTTTTGTCTTCCTCCTCCACCATATCTCTCTCTGCCATCCTAAGTGTCAACTCTCATGCTTACGCTCATCCATTGCACGAGTGCTCAAAATATCGAAAGGGAGTGGATCAATTTGACTTGTACCTGGCTAGTGGTCTGGGGACGAGTCAAGATAAGATTCCAAAGATGACTAAGTGTGAAACTTTAGTAGATTGAGTTCTCAACAAATAAATATATTTTTCGTATTCCCATCACCCACTTCTTGCACGCAAACACAATCTGGAGACATTCAAGTCACGGACAGCGAGAGCTCTTGCACCTTAATGTTCTTACGTTGCTTGTTTCAATGCCAATAGAGACTCTTGCCTGTTATGACTTGAATTGAATTACATACCTTGATTGATTTACTTAAAAGTTCTTATATGGTTGGTAGCATGTCACCACAGAAATTATGCCTGTTATCATTTACCTACTCGAGGACGAGTAGGAATTAAGCTTGGGGGTGTTGATACGTCCCAAACGTATCTATAATTTCTGCTTGCTTAATGCATGTTTTGTGTGATATTGCTATGTTTTAGATACACTTTCATACACTTCTGATCATATTTGGACTAACCTATTGACTCAGTGCATCCCAGTGCTAGTTCCTGTTTTCTGTTGTCTTTTTATTTCAGGTTTTTCCATTACGTAAAATATCAGAAAAAATCAGGAAAAATCCAATAAAAATCAGCGCAATAGAAGCTTCTGGATCCCGTAAGGAGGGCCCGAGGGGGGGGGGAGCCTTTGCCTAGGCAGCCAGGGGGCGCGACCCCACCCTAGGCGGCACCAGGGGGCGCCTGCACCCCCTGGTGGCCCCCCGGCTGCCCCCCTTCGCCTATATATTTCCTTCGCCCCGAAACCTCCCAGGAGAGAACCCTTTTTCGTGATCTCTCCTCTGTTCCGCCACCGCCGCGCTTCCAAGATCGGGAGCACCAGAAGACCTCTTCCCGGCACCCTGCCGGAGGGAGGATTGACCTCCGGGAGCTTCTCCACCACCATGGACGCTTCCCGGATGATCCGTGAGTAGTCCACCTTGGACCATGGGTCCATGATATGTCCCAAACATATCTATAATTTTTGCTTGCTCCATGTATGTTTTTGGGTGATATTGCTATGCTTTTGATGCACTTTCATACACTTTTGATCATATTTGGACTAACCTATTAACTCAGTGCACCCCAGTGCCAGTTTCTGTTTTCTGCTGTTTCTGTATTTCATTTTTTCCCATTACTTACAGTGCCAAAAAAAATCCGGGAAAAATATATATAAAATTAGCGTACCGGAAGCTTCCAGACACCCGAAGGGGGCCCAGAGGGGCCCCACTAGGACTCTAGGTGGCTAGGGGCGCGGCCTAGGGTGGGGCCACGCCGGGAAGCCGCCTGCACTCCCTTGTGGCCCCTTGGCTGCCCCCTTGGCTCTTATTTATACTCGCATCGGGAAAACCTGACTCCAGAACCCTTTTCTCCAGAAGCAATTCCGATCTCTACCGCCATTGCCAACAAGCTTCGGGGGACCAGAATTCCTGTGTCGGCACCCTGCCGGGACGGGGAAGTGCCCCCGGATTCAACTCCATCGACGTTGCTTCCTCCCTCCATGATGCGGGAGTAGTTCCTCCTCGGGGCTGAGGTTTCTACAGTAGCTATGTGGTCAATACTCTCTCCCATGATGTGATCTTCGTTGTGATCATAGGCTATGTTAATCTAGGGTGATCCCATGATATTTCCCCTTCCTCTATGTATTTGATTGATGTACTTACTTGATCTTATCTAGTATAATCCCCGAGACCATGGTGACAGCGGTCTATTGGACATGGGTTAGAAGAATATTATCATGAGTGATTTCCTCTTTTGTGAATTGATTGAAGATTGAGAGCCTCTTGGTGCTTGATGTGCGAGATGATGATAATGGCTTCTCGCCCTTCGTTGGTAACGCCAAGTGGAAGGTGAGATGTAGGATAGCAGCAAATTTCCCCTATGTAGAGGATAGGGTTTGTCTCCCGTAGGACTCCGGCAATGATAAGTAGGTGGTGAGAAAACAATGGAACTGTTTACGACAAACGTTGCTTCCTTGACCTGGACCTGCACACAGACACAAATAACTTTGCTCCCAACGAAGTTCAGAGAGGTTGTCAATCTCTCCGGTCTTGTTGTTTACAAAGGATCAAAACACACGGGATAATGATAATATTGATTGCAACTGAAAGTAAAAGCGGAAAAGTAAATAAGCGTGTAAACAATGATGAGAATATGGACCGGGGTCCCTTGATGTTCACTAGTGATGTCTCTCTCCCAAAAGACGATAAAACTGCTATGCGATGTAAACAAATTACAGATGGGCAATTGACAGGATTATGAACGCACCGCAATGCTAACTATGCTACAAAAGAAAGTAAGAGGCTCAAAAGCATGGGCAGTACGCCAAAATAAGTAGACCGAAATCCAACTGCTTCTACTACCAATCATCCACCTTGAGATATCTATCCAGAACATCTCGCTGGTATTAAGTTGCGAGCCCCACCCAAAGTGTAAACCCAAAGCAACAGACAACTGCATTAAAAAGCACTGTGTAAAGTAAACAAGCCTTGCAACCGCGGTTACAAGCACCGTTGTTTTACCCCTTGTGGCAACAACACATCCCCTAGACTCATGTTTCTGTCACTCAAGCGTGTCATCAGGGGTCATGAACCCACAATCGAGCATAACGTTCCCTCTTGAAGTTACTACCTACTACTTGGCCAAAGCAATAAACAACAACGGAGAACATGCAAGAATTACTTAGGAACAAAAATATAGAAGATAAGAACCAAATATATTACTCTATCACAATCTAAACATAATCTCATAATCCATCAGATCCCATCAAACCCAGCATAGCAATAGCAGAAAGATTACATATGTGCCTCGATTATGTAGGGCAGCTCATGAGGTCTAATCCATGAAGAACAAAGAGGGGAGGAGAACATCACATAGCTACTGATCACAAACCCATGGTCCAAAGGAAACTACTCACGACACATCCGGGAAGCGTCCATGGTGAAGGGTAAGCTCCCGGAGGTCGATCCTCCCTCCGGCAGGGTGCCGGGAAGAAGTCTGCTGGCGCTCCCGATCTTGGAAGCGCGGCAGCGGTAGAACAGAGGCGAGATCACGAAAAGGGGTTTTGTTCTCGGAAGTTTCACGTCACGGGGAATATATAGGCGAAGGGGGGCAGCCAGGGGGGGCACCAGGGGTCCAGGCGCCCCCTTGGCGTGGCCAAGCCCTAGGCCGCGCCAGGTGGTCTTCTGGTCACCTGGTGGTGGCCCCCCAGCCTTCCTTCAGGGTTCTGGAGGCTTCCGATGCGCTGATTTTTTATCCGATTTTCCCGAATTTTTGGAGCACTTTTAATATGGGGGAAACCTGGAACAAAAAAAAGAAGAAAACAGAAACTGGCACTTGGGTTCACTGAGTTAATAGGTTAGTCCAAATATGATCAAAAGTGTATGAAAGTGTATCTAGATCATAGCAATATCACACAAAACATGCATGGAGCAAGCAGAAACATTTGCAGGGGCTACATGATATCAATCAACTCCTACATCTCCTAGGATTGTGGTTTTGCTAACTACTGTGACAAAATGATAGGTCATGCAAAGGAATGGGTTCAACTATGTGGTAGAAATTTATCATGGTAACATCCTAAACATGCACAAGCGAGAATGAGAGGGAACTTGGTTTTTATCGACATGATCAATGGGGTCTGTTTGCGTTGCTTACGAGGGTCGTACTGGGAGTCTTCAACTGCCGGGGTGATCTCCAGTTCCGGCTCCACTTCTATTCAATGGCAAACAACACAAACATAGCAACCAATAGAATGTACAATGCAAAATCACATGATCAAGTGGTATAATATGATGTACATGGTGCTGATGGGTTGTTCATTCCTTTTAAAATAAGTGCATTGCAAAAAGGGTTTGCAATTCAACTCCTAATTTGAATTCAGAAGGGTTCATATGCACATATGCCACTGTTCACCCATTTTAAAATGGTCAAACATGAAAAAATTGCATATTCAGAATCCTTTTATTTTTTGACAATTTTCCATATATTATATGTCCAATTTGGAGTTAGGATTAAATAGTTATTCATTTTCAAAGTTTATTGCATTTTCTGGATTTTCCTGGATTAATTTTAAACAGGAAAAGGATTTATTGCGTCACTGTGAGGTCAACATGACGTGGGGGGGGGTTCTGACCAGTGGGTCCAGCTTGTTAGTGGCTGGGTTAAGTTTCCCGGTTAGTTTAAATTAACCAGTGGTTAATTAGGCCACTCGGGCCCACTGTCAGTGGCTAAGGGGGCTGGTTAGTGGTTAATCTAACCATGGCCACGTCACCTCGCCGGCGGCTCAACGGCAGCGACCACCCAGCACGATGAAGCCCCACGGGACGGCGGCGCAGGGTACAATTGGCAGCGTCCAGGCCACTGGAACCTAGCCCGCGCTCTCGCACGTCACCTGGAGATCGCAACACAAGCGGGGGGGGGGGGGGGGGTGACGGAGGTGACGGCAAGGACCTCGCCGCCTACAACTGTGGCATGACGACGACGAAGACGATGCTGAGGTGGCCCATATTGAGCATGCATTAGTGAAAAGGAACCACGGGGACCTCAGGAGCACGACGGGCTGCTCCGAGTAGGCGGAGGTGCACCAGAGCGAGCACCTCGTCGGCCATGGTGGCGGTGAACTCCGGGAACATGGAAAATGGCGGGGAAAGGCGAGATAGGCCGTGGGGTTTGGGAGGTTTTGGCCGTGTGCTCACCAGGTACTCAACTGTGAAGTCGGCGGGGTCGGGGAGGGCTCAACGTTGCCGGAATCAACGACGAAAGTCCACGGTGGCCGGAGTTCCTCGGGGACGATGGCGTCTCGTACGGGGGTCTTCTTGCTAGATTGGCTGCACAACTCAACGGAGGAGACGATTGCAGAGCGAACGAACACGGTGGCTTGACTCCTTGTGTCTGTTGGCCGCATCGGCGTGCGACGGCGAGCGGCGGCTCGTCTCAGGTGGTGTGGTTTTCTAGCGAGAGAGGGTTGGAGAGCGAACCAGTAGGGGGGAAGGAGCCACGACTTCGAGGGCATCTCCGTGGCGCTCCTAGAAGGCCCGATGCGGCCAGGAAGCTCCTCGGTGGCATCCACGGCGGTTTGGCTCACCACCGAGCTGCTTCTGGGCGCAGGGAGGGAGACGAAAAGGCTCGGGATGGACTGGGCCGACTAGCTGGGCAAGGTGCAGGTAAGTGGGCCTCTTTCCCTTTCTGTTTAATTTTTCTGTATTTTGTTTTGCTTTGCTAAATAAATAGCTAGGCATTTTATAAAATGCTTAAAATTTATATATGGTCTTACATGACCAGTAGCTACTCATTCCCAAGTTCTGAACATTTTTGAAATTCAAAATATTTGAATTCAAATTCAAATAGGGGGTTTATTCAATTTCCATTGCCTTTTAGGACTTTTTTGAAAAATCAGTGAGCATGGGTTTCAATCCACATCACTTGATATGTGATCACATTCAATTGTGGGACTTTTCAAAAAGTTCCAAGGATTTTTGGAAGCAACTTTTAAAATGGCCATTTGAATAAATTTGTTTGGGAGGGTTTTCCTTCTCCCATTTCAATTTCTTTTGAAATTTTTGACATGATGCAAGGTTAGTTGCTAACCCTAGCACATACCTAACAGAGGATTGTGACAACTCGCCCCCACTCAAAAGAATTTCGTCCCGAGATTCAGAAGTCATCGGGAAAAAGGTGGGGTACTCGACACTGCGACGGTCTTCTCTTTCCCACGTGGATTTTTTCTCGGAGTGGTGTGGCCATTGCATTTTGAGAAACTTAATCTTCTGGAGACGAGTGACATGCTCTTCTGAATCAAGAATACGAACAAGGTATTCTCGATAAAAAGGTTATCTTGGAGATCAAGCGTTTCCTGTTCGACTTCCCGGATGGGGTCCTTGAAGCAACGCCTGAGTTGTGACACATGGAATACATCATGTACTCGGGAAAGGTGCGGGGGTAGTTCAAGTTGGTAGGCAACTTCTCCATGTTTAGCAAGAATGCGGAAAGGTCCAATGTAACGTGGGGCCAACTTGCCTTTGATACCGAATCTTTGGGTTCCCTTCAGATGAGTAACCCGAAGGTAATCCTTCTCATCAAGATTGTAGCTTTCTTTCCTATGATGACGATCAAAGTAGCTCTTCTGACGAGACTGGGCTGCTTTCAATTGATCACGAACAATGCAAACTTGCTCTTCTGCTTCCTTGATCATATACGGTCCAAAGAATTGTCTTTCACCGGTTTCTGACCAGTTTAAAGGTGTTCTTCATCTTCGTCCATGGAGGAATTCAAAAGGAGCCATGTTCCGACTAGATTGGAAACTGTTGTTATAAGCAAATTCGGCAAATGGAAGAGACTTCTCCCAATTCTTTCCGAAAGATATAACACAATCTCTGAGCATGTCTTCAAGAATTTGGTTAACCCTTTCAACTTGACCGCTAGACTGAGGATGGAAAGTTGTACTAAAGGTGACGAGGGGGTGACCCCACGACTCCTACGGATAAGCCTACCTGGTGTCCATGAAGACAGAAGGCCCATGAAGATACAGCCTTGGCCCACTAATTGGCAGCAACGTAGGAGTCTACGACTCACAAGGAAGGTGCGAAGACCTGCCGTACGGAGCAAGCTAGGGTTAGGAAAGCTTACCTATAAACGTAGATGAACTCCCCGAGACCTAGCCCAGTATATAAGGGCTAGGAGAGGCGACACCAAAGACAACCAATATCATCTGTAACCCTAGCCTTGAGCGCTCCAGCCTTGGCATCCCCTGTAATCGTATCTCCCCATCAATAATATCGAGCAGGAGCGTGCCTCCCTATTTGCCGACGAGCTATCGTCCAACCTGTGCCTCTCATGACTAACCCAGGGTCCCTGACCATGGGATTTGCCGGGGTTGATCCCCGTCAATTGGCGCCGTCTGTGGGAACGCACAGGTTGGGATCACGATCTCTGCGGCCCCGTCTTCAGCAAGCTACAACTCAAGGGCAAGAACCAGATCTAGCCCACTCGAAGGATTCAAGATCACGGCGAACATCTCCGCCACCCCATCAAGACCGCTCGAGCTACAGTTGTGCCAGGACCGATACTACGATAATGGCCAAGTGCAGCGTCAGCGCCGAAGGAATCGACGACCCAGAAGAACAGCGAGGGGCCTCTATGAAGGAATTCCACTCGACGAACCGCGACGTGCAGCGGAGGACTCGCAAATCTTTCGACAGACCACCACCGCCCGGGCACCCGCCGCACATCAAGACGATGACTACGAGATCGAAAACAACGATCAGTAGAACCATCACCAAGGAAGAAGGAATCGACGACCCAAAAGGCGCGCATGAGAGATCTACGGCGAGGCTCCAATAAACGAGCCACGACACGCAGCCGCGCAACCGACGACCGCCCGACGACACGCTGTCACACGAGCACCTGCCGTCAGGCAGCACAGCGACTCGGAAACACCGGTGGGCGAGTACTATGACCCAGATCGAAGGCCAGATGAATTCGCCAACCTCATCAAGAACCAAGACATGAATCGAGGAATCGACAATGACCCCCGCTTCCATGAACACCCGGAGGATCACGAGCAAATCTTCAGAATCTCAAGAAGGAATAGGCACGCCGGATCTAGCAAACTTACGGCTAGAGAACAGCTGGCAGGACCCTGCACGATCCACAGCTTCGAGGATGACTGGGGACGCGTCTGGTCAGACTTTGAGAGACTACCGCCTGTTCAACGAGCTAGCCGACGACCTCAAGAAGGAGAAGCAGAAAGAAGACAGGCGCAACCGACGACCCGAACAATCGACGCCCTCAAGCCCGGAAGGACGTCACAACCCGCTGCAAGAACAGGTGCTCATGATCCAAGAAGGAAGGGTACCGCAAGCACGAAGCGATGCTTACACCCTGCAAGCTAGAGCAGCCGAGAGCATAAACATAGTCGAAGTCTACCAGCTACATGATACGGAGACCAACATCACGTTCTCACAGGACGACCATCCACCCACAGTCCCAAGACCAGGGCACGCGCCCCTGGTGCTCGATGCACAAATCGGAGGGTACGACATGGATAGGGTCTTCATGGACGGAGGCAGCAGCGTGAACATCCTCTTTGCCAGCACCCTGCAAAAGATGCTGATCCCACGATCAGTATGGAGACAATCGAGCACCGAGTTACACGGGGTAGTCCCAGGAGAAGCAGCCACATCCCTCGGAGTCATCGAACTCGAAGTTGTCTTCGGCAACCGACGCAACTTCGCAAAGCACGTCCTCGAGTTCGAGGTACTCGACTGGAAATCGCAGTACCACGCCATATTGGGACGGCCAACATTCGCACAGTTCATGGCGGTCCCACACTACGCCTACCTCAAGCTCAAGATGCTAGGATCAGAAGGAGTCTTCACAATCAACGGAAGCTTCATCAAATCAGACCAGTGTGATCGTGACTTCCACAGAATCTCCGACATATTCGGAGCCGAACAAGAACTCAGAGAAATAGCCATGGTAACGGACAAGAGTACCTTCCCATTGGTAAACCGAAGCGAATCCAAGGAGTACGGACGCGACTTCAGCATCGACAGCGACACAGTCACTCACCAAGTGCACCCGACGGACCCGAAAAAAATAGTCCGCGTGTACGCACTACTAGGAAAATAGCTATACATGGAAAGCTTATTAGTGGCGCATACAAAAAGCCATGCGCCACCATCTGTTAGGGGTGGTTCACTGGAAAATAATGCGCCACTCATAAGGTCTTATGGGTGGCGCATTATTTTCCAGTGCGCCACCCCTAAGAGTGGGCCAGCCTAGATGATCTTATACGTGGCGCATCTAGAAATATGCGCCACCCCTAAGAACCTTATGGGTGGCGCATTCTGTAAATGCGCCACCCCTGAGAGCTTAGGGGTGGCGCATTCTGTAAATGCGCCACCCATAAGGTCCTTAGGGGTGGCGCATTTCTCTAGTGCGCCACCCATAAGAGCTTAGGGGTGGCGCATTCCACCAATGCGCCACCACTCACTTGCTATATGCGCCACTAAATGCCTAGAGTTGCCGTTATATACTCCACCCCACCTACCACCCCTCATTCACTCCACACAATTCTCAAACTAGATCCACTCTTCTCACCCTAGATCTATTCAGTTTTCTCCTCCTCCCCACCTCATTTCTTCCATTTATCCATCGATACTTGGCATTACATCTATTTTGTTTCATATTGAAGTAAGTGGACCTCCTCCCAAACTCTTTTGTTCCATTTATGACCCATATACTTGCCTTTATTAGCTTGGGGTTTGTTGTATATGTGAAGCTTGGGTTTGATGTATATGTGAAGCTTGTGGTGGTTTGATGTATATGTGAAGCTTATGGTGTTTTGATGTATATGTGTATCTTGAGTGGCAAATGTTTTGCCGAAATGTCGATTCATTTCCGTTTCGGCAAATTTCTGGCGCACTCTTCGCATGCTCCCATGCATTATTAGGGAAGGTCATGCCGAATTTTTCCGGCGACGACTGTGATATATAATTGTGTTGCTCTATCCGTGCACGCAGGTGATCGACCATGGTCCGCGAGATGCTGAGCGATATCACCGTGGCTAGGTGGATGCAATGTGCGACAAACGACATGCTAAGGAATAATAGGTCGGATATAAGATGTCTGTGTCGGAGATGAAAATTGCAGTGCGTGACCGAGCCTGATTCCGGAATATTGCAAAGACACCTGAAGCGTAATGGTTTGATGGATGGATACACACGATGGATAAGTGATGAAGCTGGTGAGGAGGAGGACGTCAATGGCGGGGCGCCAGTAAATGAGGAAGGCAACCAGAAAACAACGGCGGGCGAGATGACGAAGAGCATCCCGTACATGATCATGAAGAAGATGCCGAAGCGGATCATGTAGATCAAGATGCCGGACATGAAGATAAGATGTCGGACATGATGAGGATTCAAGCTGGGTGCGGGACCCTCATGTTCAAGAGCTGCTTGTCAAAGAGGCGTTGAACGCAAGAGGTGCAGCTAGAGAGAAAGCCAAGATGGCGCAACTCGAGAAAGACGCGATTACGAAGTTGTACGAAGGATGCAACGACGGGGATACCCGCTTGAATGTAACACTTGGGGCTATGGAGATGAAGGCAAAACACAAATGGACCGACGAAAGCTTCGATGATAACATGGCATTCTGGCACGATCGTCTTCCGAAGGGAAACACGTGCCCAACTAGTATCGCTGAGGTTAAGAAAGTCCTTTGCCCTCTCGATCTTCCGCACGTTAAATACCACGTCTGCATAAATGATTGCATGATCTATCGGGGTGAGGACGAAGATAAAACCACATGTTCGGTGTGCGGTGTTAGTCGATACAAGAGAGGGAAGAAAGTTCCTAGAAAAGTGGTATGGTACTTTCCGATCACTCCTCGTCTGCAGAGGTATTTCGTAGATCCCGAGGAAGCAAAGCTCATGACCTGGCACGCGGATAGAAAGAAGCTAAAAGAGGATGACCCGAACCCGGATCCGGAAAAGGAGGACATGCTGAGGCACCCTTCAGATGGTAGCCAATGGACTGCGTTGGACCTTGAATACCCAGATTTTGGGAAAGAACCAAGGAACCTCAGGATTGGTGTGAGCGCCGATGGAGTCAATCCGTTTGGCGGCCAGAGCAGCACACACAGTATCTGGCCCGTGTTTGTATGCATATACAACCTTCCCCCCTGGAAGTGCATGAATAAAAAGTACATAACATTGTGTATGCTAGTTCAAGGGCCGAAACAACCAGGTACGGACCTCAATCTATATCTGCAGAAACGTTATGGAAAGACGGAGTCAATACGTGGGATGCCGCGGCAAAAGAATATTTCCCAATGAAATTCGCGGTGATCACGACGGTGCACGACTATCTCGGATACGGATATTTCTCAGGGCAGGTGGTCCAAGGATTCTGTGCATGCGTTAGGTGCATGGATAATACAACGTACCGCCAGCTACCAAAAGATCCCGGATCTTCAAAAACCGTGTTCCAGGGGTCTCGGAGGTGGCTTCCCAAGAAACACACGTGGAGAAAACAGGGACATCTGTTCGATGGAAGCGAGGAGCTCCGAGCACCCCCAGCTCGAAGGAGCGGCAAAGAAATCGACAACTTGCTGAAAACTTGGAAAGAGTGCCCCGCGTCGGGAAAGAAAAAAAAGAAGACCCAGCCGTTGATGAGGGTATGGAAAGCAAGGTCTGTTTTCTGGGATTTGGAATACTAGAGTCTACTCCGCAGTCCTCATAGCCTTAATCTAATGCATATCACAAAGAACGTGTGCGAGAGCTTGTTTGGCACGCTGCTCAACATGCCGGAGAAGACCAAGGACGGGCCAAAAGCAAGGAATGACTTGAAATTTATGGGCATCAGGAGGGAACTTCACCCCCCTAGTGACGACGATGATGAGCCGGAGGAGGAAGAGGATACGAAAACGCAAAACTCTCGCAAACGAAAAAGGACGACCAAGAAGAAGACCGGTATTGATCACTGCCCCCCAGCATGCTTCACTCTGTGCGAGGAGGAGATCAAGCGGTTTATCCACTGCCTCATAGGAGTAAAATTTCCGAACGGCTACGCGGGGAAGATAAGCAGATACCTAGATGAGGCGAAGCAGCGTTTCAGCGGGATGAAATCTCACGACTGTGCCGTGCTGATGACGCAGATTCTCCCGGTTGCGATGCGAGGGATAATGGACGAACACGTCCGTAAAACGTTGTTTGGCCTTTGCAACTTTTTTGACGTCATCTCCCGGAAGTCGATTTGCGCTACCCAACTCAAAAGGCTACAGGAGGAGATCGTGCTCATACTATGTGAGCTTGAGATGTATTTCCCGCCCGCGTTCTTCGACATTATGGTGCATCTTCTGATCCACGTCGTGGAGGATATCGTCCAACTCGGGCCTGCGTTTCTGCGCAGCATGATGCCATTCGAAAGGATGAATGGACACATCAAAAAATACGTTCGTAACAGGTCCCATCCAGATGCAAGCATAGCGAAGGGCTTTCTAACCGAAGAGTGCATCTCTTTTTGCACGAATTATCTCAACACCGAGAACCCTGTTGGTCTGGCCGTCAACAAGCACTTTGGCAGGAGCGATGGGTGTGGTCACCACGAGGGAAGCCACGCAATGCATGTCAACTTTGACGGTTGAGACATCGACTTTGAAAGAGCAAGCCTAGTCGCGCTACAACACATCCAGCTAGTCGATCCTTGGATAGTAAAGCACAAGGATTTAATCAGGAAGAAGTACAGTGACCAGGGCCTGCAGATAACGGACCGAGATCCACGGCTTATCAAAGAGCACAACTCCGGTTTCATGACTTGGTTCAGGGACGAGTTTCGTGCTAATCCCCCGCGAAGGAACGCTTCCGAGGACGAAAAGATGATATTCACCTTGTCAGAGGGTGTCGCACGCAACCTGATGACCTATCAAGCGTATGATATCAACGGCTACACATTTTACACGGAGGAAAAGGACAATAACTGCGATTACCAGAACTCAGGGGTAACGGGGATATTCTACACCGATGACGTCAAGGAAAGATTCTATGGAAGGTTCGAGGACATATGGGAGGTCGACTACTGTGGAGAGAAGGTGCCGATGTTCCGTGTGAGATGGGCCAAGAGCGTCGTAAAAGAAGACCGGTACTTCACCACCATGGTTATACCCGAAGCCAAATCCAAATCTGCGGGCGCAAACGTCACCGCGAAAAATGAGCCATGGGTACTGGCTAGCCAAGTGGACCAATGCTTCTTCATTACCGACCCATCAAAGCCGAGCCGCGTTGTAGTGAGGAGAGGCAAAAGAAACATCATCGGAATGGATGGAGTCGCCAGCGAGCAAGACTTTGACAAGTACGGCGACCAGAAGATGGAGGATGACTACGCCGCTCAGGATACATACACCACAACCCTACCGAAGAAAGGTCTCCTCCCGTTCAAGAGGAAAATTGAAGGCGTCCCAGGCCTAAATTATTCAACCACGACAAAGAAGGGCAAGAAGAAGATCGTGAGGAAACGATAGCTAGATAGCAGCTAGATAGCTAGCTCCAAATTTAAGAAAAATATTTTGTAATTCATGATCACTTTGTGTATGCATGGCTTTAATATGCACTTTGTAATTGATGATCACAATCTTATGTTTCCAAATGCCGCTACACCTTGTGTTTGTGGATCTTGGTTCGGCGACGACACGGTTAAGGCATGGTATGTGGATCGATATGATCACATTATTATGTTTGGATCATAGTTTGAAGTGTATGAACATCGACGATACACAATCGAAGCACCATTCTCAAAAGGTCGGTAAGATCAAGTACTCCCTCCGTTTCTTTTTACTCCGCATATAAGATTTTGTCAAAGTCAATCTTAATAAAGTTTGACCACTTTTACAAAAAAACGTACTCCATAATTAATATTTTTAAATGGTTTCACTTTAATTAAAAAATAAATAATTTTTTAAACTTTAATTAAAAAATAAAAAAGGCTTATGGGTGGCGCATATTGTTGAAATGCGCCACTAAGTTCTCTTAGGGGTGGCGCATTTTGCTAGAATGCGCCACCAACAGGTTTCTTATGCGTGGCGCATTTTCCCGAGATGCGCCACGCATAAGAAACCTGTTGGTGGCGCATTCTGGCGAAATGCGCCACCCCTAAGCCTTAACCTCCATCGAGCCCCTCCCCTTTCCGGTGCCCATTCCCCATTCGCTCATCCCATTCCCCATTCCTCGCCGCACCGAATCCCTAGCGCCGCCGCACCGGAGCCCCTCGCGCCACCGGAGCCCCCTCGCGCCACCGCCTCGTGCCACCGGAGTCCCCCCTCTCCTCGCCGACTGCCTCCACCGCAGACGCCCCTGCCCCCGCCCCCGCCGTTCACCGGAGCCGCCCCGACCCCTCCACGACGACCTAGGCGACGCCCCTCCACCGCCAGGTACCCCCTCCCTCCCCTTGCTGGCTTCCGACGACGGCCGTGGTGGCCATGGCGCCGCCCCCAACCCCCACTCCTCCTGCTGCTCATAAATCCTTTGGGGGGATTATTGTTAGGATTATTGCTAGGATTATTGTTAGGATTATTGCTAGGATTATTGTTGTTGATTTTGATTATTGCTGTTGATTTTTTGAAGTGAAATTGGTTATGTGCCATGTACAATTGCTAGTATAAATAAAAATACAAATTTTGATTTGAAAAATTTCTTAGGGTCACTGTTTTAAGATAGATAGAGGGAGAGCTGTTGAAAATTTTTCTGTTGAAAATTTCGGCTGCTGAATTAGGTCGTGCTTCTGCTGCTCAATTATAGTCATTTTTATTTGATTTGATGCATATAGAACAAGCCATTTCTGGATGCATATAAAACAAGCCATTTTTTGGGGCCCAAACTAAGCACTTTCTGGATGCATATAGAGCAATTGATCTGCTAAATGCAGAACACACTTGCACCTTTTGAAATGTTAGCACTAGTCATAGCATAGATGTTACTCCATCCCTCTTGAAATAAAATCATGTGGGTGTGAATGATGTTGTTAATAAGAGATTAACTGCAAGAGACATGCAAGAGCAATATCCTACATATTAAATTGTTGGACAAATAATTTTGAAAGTGTTATGAGTCTTGCAAGAGCTAGGATAGTGGAGCAGCATTGAACATCATGTTACAATTAAAACACTCAAAATTTCTGCACTTTAGTACTAGCCTCCTATATATTGTGTGAGGAGCATGTGGCATGGCATAGCAGCATAGCAGGGAGGGAGGTTATGTTTATCTCATCGTGTTTGTCCGCTTTTTTAGTCAAGCTCATTTTTTATCCATTTGCAAGTATACAGAATTTGCAATGCATTGTTTACCATATGAAATTTACCTATATATATGTTCCTTGAATATCTACTGTTTGAATATCTATTTTTGTGCATTGTTGTGCCTACATGTAGGCATTTGTTTTGTGCAGGTACAAATTATTATCCCCTTTCTCCCGAAATGTTGATTAACTTTCGTTCGGTTGAGAATGGGGCACTCTCATGTTAAGAAAAAGAGCAAAGGTCATGCCGAATTTTTCCGTGAATTCGTGCATGACCTTTGGTATTTTTCTTAACATGAGAGTATTTGCATTTATTTATTGTGCTAATTAATTAAGTAGTTGCATTTCTTAATATTTTACTAGTGCAAACATGTCGACCGGAGCCGACGCCGGTCCTTCTTCTCAGCCGGGAGAAAAAAGTAAGCAATTTGGGAATACTCCTAGGAGGAGGTCGAGGAGAAGAGAGAAGAGGAAGTACCTCCGGGCGAGGAGGAGTATGAGGAGGAGATAGAGTCGGAGTCCGACTCATCGGATGATGACCTAGAGGAGGAGGCCGGTACGACAGACGGCGAGAGGAACATCGGCGAGGATGATGGGACCGGTGGCTCCAACACAGATGGTACCCAGTCGAAGAAGAGGAATCGGAAACCGACCAAGGTCGACGTCATCAGGCAAGAGTTTACTGTTGTGACCGCCGTCGGGATTCCTAAAGAGCCCGAACGTTTTTCGGAAGGGTACGGCCGTCAAGTCGCGGCGATCCTCCGCAACACCGTGCCGATCACCACGATTAACCTCAGGAGTCGTGAGAATATTCATTATTGTCAGCTTCTTATCAACAAGCTGCACGGACGATACAAGTTTCCGGAGCCGTATGATAACACCAAACTCAGAGGGAACAAAGTAAACACATGGGCCCTCAGGAAGATGGGCAAGGCCTTGTCCAGTTGGAAAACCCGGGTGAAGAGGGCAATTTTTGAATAGAACAAAACCTGGGAGGAACTCAAGGAGAAAGAGCCGTTGATCGACGAAGCTACCTACAACCTATTCAAGGCTAGGTGTGAGTCCGAGCAAGCCAAGGCCGCGAGTGCAAAGGGAAAGGCCATGCGGTCGCAGGTCATAGGTAACCACCGTCTCGGAGCCGGTGGTTACAAAAGTTCCAAGCCTAAATGGGACAAGGAGGATGCTGAGTACGCCGCTGCGGGCATACCTAACCCCTTCCAGCAATACAAAGATGATCCGCAGACCGAATTCTTTGTGAGGGCCCGGAGCTATAAGGACAAAACAACCTCGAAAATAATTATCGATCCTAAGATTCAGGAGTTTACGACTGCCGTGGTAAGTAGTTTACCATGCGACCTTGTCGATTGAATTCTCGAGTGAAGTTCACAATTTCTTAACATTTCACATTCTTTTTGCAGCAAGCAGAAATTAAAATCGCCTCATCGCAGGAGTCGTCGGTTAAGCCGACCGGCCCGTGGGACAACGCCTTTAACAGGGCATTGAACAAGGTCAAGAAGGTTGACGACGTGACGGCGAAGCCATCGTCAGCCGGCCGTGTGGTCGGCTTTGGTGCGGACCTAAATTGGTCCGAATATTATGGAAAATCGGCAGAGCAGTCCGGTTCGAGGGGGCGCAAGGCGAGAAGGACCGAAGAAGATGTCGCTTATGTTCGTGGACTAGAGGAGAAGGTGAACATGCTTCCACAGCTTGTCCAGGACGAAGTGGCGAAGACGATGAACGCTCTCCTTCCAGATATGATGCAGTCGCTCGCGAATTGGCAAGCGCGTGGTGGACAAGGGCCCATACCAGTCCCCAGCATGGTCGGCAGCAACTCGGGCACCGCGGCGCCTAAAGTCCCGACTCCGGCCGTAGTGGTGGCTCCTGCACCGACTCCCGGCGTATTGGTGACTCCGGCCGCCAACACCGCGGCGGCGACGCCGGACGTGATGGTAACTCCTCCGGCCACGATCGAGCAACCGGGGCATAACAATAATGCTCCCGGCGGCAGCGCAAATAGGGCGACCGACGCTACGGGAGGCAGCGCGCCCTCCGTCTCTTGCATGCCCGCCGTCATCGGCGGGGTCTCTTCACTAGCCGACCTCGACGCCCTCAAGGTAACTATAAGCGTCTGCAACTCAAACGAGGACTTCATCTCCTTGCCTTTTTTAGTGGAATCTCTCTGATGCCGTACATGCATATATATATATATATATCTTTCGTAGGAGGACACTCCATGCATTCTATTACAAGTCGTGGACGGCGAGTTGAAGGATGTTTCCAAAGGTAAAATCATTCAACCACAAAATCGAATCATGCACAATATGCCGATGGCACCGGAGATGCATAGGGTTCAAATCTCTCTCGTGATTTCGGGATACGAGAGAGTTGAACCTCCCATTCAACCCCCCGGATACGATGAGGACGAGCCGGCAGTCCTCAGTGACTGTTTCAACCAAATATGCCTATGGCCGAAGAGCCAAATGCGTTTAATGACGTGGGAAAGGGGCACCACACCTAGGACAAGACCGCTAGTCATCGTGTCGGCGCCACATGATCCCATCGGCGCACAACAAGAAGACGATGATCTTGATGATGATATCAGTGCCGACCAGTTCATCAATACTTTGTATGATGCTGATGACTTATTCATGCCTCCTGCTGAAGGAGCCTATCATCATGACGAGGAAGCTCGCGGTCCAGCTGATCCTGCGGCGAAGCCTGCTTGCTCCACGCGTCTCTTCGCTGCTTCTCAGGACATGTCTCCAGCAGCTTGCGCCTTCACCGAGCCTCAAGCAGATGCCACAAGGAGATCTATTCTCAGCCCGTCCACACTCCATAAGGCGGCCACTGAGCAGATAAAGGCCGGGGACTGCTCAAAATCAGAAAAGAAGAAGGGACAGAAAAGAAAGAAGAGCATCACTTTTAGTAGCCAACCTTCGATGCCGATCCGGGCTCAGGACGGGCCACCAAGACCCAATGATCTCTCGTTTTAAATCCATGTGGCTGGTAGGGCGATGCTACCTAAGGACATGATGGACCTTGCAACTTCGGATATGCAGAGTGTGCATCATAGTACTATGGCATTAGAGAAGATTCTTCTTCGAGAAGAGAATCCCTCGTACCCGGTTTTCATGGCCAAGGTGCCACTCAACATGGGCTTCATCAACACTATCCCCGCGGATATGATAATCCTGCGATTTTCGGAGATCTTGAATTTGTACCATCTCAAGCGGCTGGACCATAGCCTTATCCATCTGTTCTCGCTCAGCCTTTCTATGAGTATCAGGAGAGATAAGACCCCGAGCATCGCGATATTGGACCCCTTCTACATGCGTGAAAGCATCTTGATGGACGACGGGGACGCGGCTCTCGCGGCGGGGTTCATTACAGACTTCATGCTACGGAACGCCGACAAGGATTCATTTCTTATGACGTACTCTCCCAAGTAAGTCATTCGCTCGCCTCCGTAGCATATATGCTTTCTTAGCTTTCCATTGTCCTCTTCCAACATTTCTTTTGGATTGTTTTAATTATGTAGTGAGCATCAAGACTGCGTGCTCATCTGCTTTTCACCACAACACTCGCATGCCGTGTATTTAGACTCGGGGAGTGTGAAGAAGAAAGATTACAAGTATATCATGAGAGTTTTGGATGATGCTCTCGTCGGCTACATAAAAGCCGGAGGCAAGGTCATGAAGCACAAGTTCAGGAAAAATCAGCCTGGCGTGAACGTGTTCAATCACGTAACACAGCTCCCGTGCGTCAAGCAGCCGGCTGGCAGTGTGAGGGATGCGTACTACGCCCTTCATCACATGAGGGCGATTGTACAAGAACAACGCAACCTTACGCTGCCAAGGCATCTCAGAGCGTGGGCCGAAAGGAAGGCGGAAATCGCCGATGCAAATCTGAAGGAGGAGTTCTTTCACATCCAAGCGCAGATGGCGACTATCATCCGTCATGAAGTACAAATGAGGGGGTCGATCTTCCACTCGAACATTGCACCATCCAATGGGGAGATAGAAGTCCGCCTAAAGGCCCTGCGTGACACAAGGCCTTTCATGACGAAAGAAGGATGCCGCCCATTCCCCGAGCCAAGTCAGAACAATTGAATGTACTCTTTGTGTAATTTGGATGTACTCTTTGTGTAGTAGATGGTAGTGTCAAATACTCTTGGTGCTCTTTGTGTATAAAGGTCACTGCATATGCATTTTTATGCATATGTGCATGCTTCTCACCATTGATCGACTTGCTTTAAGTTGTTGATAAGAATATATGCTAGATTTCTTTGTTCTCCTTTGGTATGATTCATATGGATGTGACCTCTAAAGCTTTGTTTTGTGCAGGTTGAAGAGCAAACAAGATATGATGACGAAAGTAGCTTTCGGTTTTCAATAATTGTTGGACTCATTGTAATTTTGTGATGGATGTAATCTTGTGAATCTTGTTGGCCTCTAAACCTTTGTAAATCTATGTAATGAAAATTATAATGCAATTCTTTTGTATCAATAATTGTTGGCCTCATTGTTATATTGTATTTTGCATTTCTGTAATATAATAAAAATATTTGTAATGCTTTTATTCTTTTCTGTAATTCTTTTTGTTTTGTTTTCTGTAATTTTTTAGTGGCGCATTTTGTCAGGGTTTAGTGGCGCACTGTGAATGCGCCACCTCTAAGGCCCTTAGGCGTGGCGCATACCAGAATGCGCCACCCCTAAGAGCTTAGAGGTGGCGCATTCTGAGATGCGCCACGCCTAAGGGACTTACGGGTGGCGCATCCAGAATGCGCCACCTCTAAGCCCTTATTAGTGGCTTGTAGTTAGTGGCGCATCCCTAATGTGCCACTAAACACAAAAAAAGGGCGCCACTAAAAGGGTATTCCCTAGTAGTGACGCCCACCTACCAGAGGAGCAGGCGACGGCTCTCGTCGCTTTCCTTCGTGACGAATGGGAAATATTCGCCTGGTGCCCAGCCGACATGCCTGGGATACCACGCGAATTCGCGGAACACGCCCTACGCATCAAGCAAAACACGAAGCCGGTGAAGCAAGCACTGAGACGATTCTCGGAGCCCAAGCGCAGAGCAATCAGAGAGGAAGTCAACCGGTTAGTCGACGCCCAGTTCATCCGAGAAATGTAGAAAGCCACCTGGATAGCCAACCCGGTGCTGGTGCCCAAGAAAGACACGACCGTGCTGCGCATGTGTGTCGACTACGGACCAGTCAACAAGCATTGCCCGAAGGACCACTTCCCCCTGCCTAGAATCGATCAGATAATCGACTCGACAGCAGGGTGCGATCTACTTTCCTTTCTTGATGCTTACTCAGGATACACCCAGATCAGGATGAAGGAGGAAGAAGAAGAGCACACATCATTCATCACCCCCTATGGCGTATTCTGCTACAGGACCATGCCTTTCGAGCTCAAAAACGCAGGCGCCACTTACCAGCGAATGATGCAGGCCTGCCTGAAGGAGCAAATCGGAAGAAACATGCAAGTCTATGAGGACGACATTGTCATCAAGACCTACGAAGCAGCCACACTACTCGACGACCTGCGCGAAACCTTCGCGGCGCTCAACAAATAGAGAATCAAGCTCAACCCAAAGAAGTGCTCATTCGGCGTACCGGCGGGGAAGCTGCTTGGCTATATGGTCTCTGCCCGAGGAATCGAGGCAAACCTTGAGAAAGTCCAAGCCATCACACGAATGCAAGAACCAACCGACGTCAAAGGGGTACAACAGCTCACTAGAAACTCGCAGCCCTAAGCCGCTTCATCAGCAGGCTGGGAGAACGCACACTGCCTTTCTATCAGCTGCTCAGGAAAGGAGAGAAATTCGAGTGGACGGAGGAAGCCCGCCAAGCATTCGCGGACCTAAAAAAGACACTCTCGACCCCACCAATCCTGGTGGTACCCAAGGAACGAGAGAAGCTATACCTCTACGTGGCAGCACGTAACAGTGTAGTAAGCACATCGCTCGTTGTCGAACACGCAGAAGAAGGCAAGGTCCAAAGCATCCAGAGGCCAATCTACTACCTCAGCATGCTCCTGACCAAATCCCAGCAGCGGTACCCACACTATCAGAAGCTACTACTGGCCATCGTCATGACCTCGAGAAAGGTGTCCCACTACTTCCACGAGCACCCTATCAAAATCGTGAGCAGTGCACCACTCGCTGACATACTCAACAGCCCTGGAGCGACTGGACGAGTCGCCGAGTGGAACATTGAGCTCAGCCCACGGGACCTGCAGTTCAAGCACCCAACAGCCATGAAAGCCCAAGTAATCCCAGATTTCCTGGTCGAGTGGACGGAGGTTCAGACACCAGGCCCCCAGACCTATCAAGTTCATGGTCAATGTTCTTCGATGGGTCCAAGAGACAACAAGGAGCTGGAGCAGGAGTTGTGCTCATCTCCCCTAAAGGAACAAAGCTGAAATATGTCCTCCAGATCAACTTCAGTCACGCCTCCAACAACGAAGCAGAATACGAGACACTCCTCCATGGCATGCGCATGGCCAAAACATGCGGATCCACTCGCCTCATAATTTACGGGGACTCCAATCTCGTCGTCCAGCAGACGATGAGAAACTGCAACACAATAGCCGACAACATGGCGGCCTACCAGAAGCTCTAAAACACACTCGAAGGAAGTTTCGACGGGTGCGAGCTCCACTACATCACCAGGGACAACAACACAGAAGCTGACGAACTGGCGAACGTCGGTTCGACCCGAAGACCTGTACCACCCAGCGTTTTTCTTGAAAGCATCAGCCGAAGATCCATCAAGGAACAGGCAGGAGCACCTGAAGAAGTCGTGGACGGCGAGGACGCAACAGACCGGGCGCAGGTGGCAGCAGCAACCCCATCAGAAGGCACAAGCACCAGCACACCCGACAGCACAGCCCCGACAGAGCTCGAAGGACCTGTCTAGGAAAATCCGTTCCTCCGATTTCTAATCGAAGGTACGCTACCGCAAGACATAGCCGAAGCACGACGCATCAGTCGACGATCCAAGGCATTCACGGTGATCAACAAACAACTATACAAGCGCAGCATCACCTAGATACTCCAAAGGTGCATCGATGAAGAGGACGGCAAAGCCTTACTGCTCGAAATCCACGAAGGCACCTGCGGACACCATGCGAGCAGCAGAGTACTCGTGTCCAAAGCATTCTGAGCTGGGTTCTATTGGCCCACAACCATGAAAAACGTAGAGGAAATCGTGCGACGCTGTGTCGCCTGCCAGAAATTCGCCAACAGGCCACACACTCCCGCCTCAGAACTCAAGACCATACCACTATCCTGGCCGTTCGCCACCTGGGGACTCGACATGGTGGGCCCACTCAAGAAATAATCAAAGGGCGGAAGGACACACCTGCTCGTCGCAGTCGACAAGTTCACTAAATGGATCGAAGAAGTGCCCATCACCAGCTCCACAGCCCTCACGGCTGTCAACTTCATCAAATCGATCATCTTCAGGTTCAGAGTACCACACAACATCATCACGGACAATGGCACGAACTTCACAGCCGCAGAATTCCAGAACTTCTGCGAAGAATTGGGCATCAAAATCAATTATGCATCAGTCGCGCACCCACAGTCCAACGGCCAGGTGGAAAAAGCAAACGGCCTTGTGTGCGGGGGAATCAAGAAACGGCTCCTCGCACAACTCGAGCAAGCCGCCGGAAACTGGGTAGAAGAACTTCCCGCGGTCCTATGGAGCCTACGAACCACACCAAACACCGCGACCCAGCACACACCCTTCTTCATGGTGTACGGGGCAGAGGCAGTCCTACCCCACGACCTCAAGTTCGGAGCACCTCGGGTCACCGGGTACGAAGAAGAAGCAGAAGAAGCACTGCAAGACGACAAAGATACGGAAGACGAAGCAAGAGATACAACACTGGCAAAATCAGAGGGGTACCAGGGCAAGCTACACACCTATCAAAGCAGTCGCTTGCGCACTAGAACCTTCAACAAAGGTGACCTAGTCCTACGGCTGATACAAGAGAAGGTTGATAAACTTGCCCCCCAATGGGAAGGACCATTCATATTCTCAGAAGTCATCGAAGGTGGCGCCTACAGGATGAAGAACCCGAAGACAGAAGAGGACGTGGGAAACCCATGGAACGTAGAAAACTTGCGGCTGTTCTATCCATAGTCCCCATCGGCCAGACATGACTGGCAACTCATGTAGCTGCTCGACCGCAATAAAGAAAATGTTGCCAAAATACTGCCATCTCAAAGCACTCGGGGGCTTAAGAATAAAATCCCCCCGAGATACGCTATCGCCTAAGCGATCTTAACCAAAAAAGCACTCGGGGGCTTAAGAATAAAATCCCCCGAGAGACGCTATCGCCTACGCGATCTTAACCAAAAAAAAGCACTTGGGGGCTTAAGAATAAAATCCCCCAGAGAGACGCTATCGCCTACGCGATCTTAACCAAAAATCACTCGGGGGCTTAAGAATAAGATCCCCCCGAGAAACGCTATCGCCACTCAAGCGATCTCAACCAAAAGCACTCGGGGGCTTACGAAAAAAATCCCCCCGAGAAACGCTATCGCCAGTCAAGCGATCTCAACCAAAAGCACTCGGGGGCTTACGAATAAAATACCCTCGAGAGACGCTATCGCTACTCAAGCGATCTTAAACACAAACACTCGGGGGCTCGAGCACAAAAACTCCCCCCGAAAGACGCTATCGCCGCTCACACGACCTCTACGTCCAAGCATTCGGGGACTCGAGCACCACCTCCTCCCGAAGACCACTCGCGGAGTCTGAAGCCTAAAAAGCCCAAGAAAAATACCCGGTCAGCCCTACCTGCTGAGAGAAAGGATCGAAAGACATGGCCACAATCAGATGGAGCACCAAGTACTCTGAAGGAACTTTTGAGGAAGCGCAGGACACAGACTCATTTAGTCTTCATCCGATCGCCAACGATCACCTAAAGACTCAGGGGCTACTCCCGTCGGGAGCACTTTCGCGCACCCGATAAAAGACAACAACTAAACGACAAGGGAAACAAATTTTAGCCTACGCTCGACCCTCCGACTCAAGCGTAGCCTCAGGGGCTACTCCCATCGGGAGCGCTGTCGCGCACCCGATAGAACCCACAGTGCAAAGTTTGGACGGACTCAAAGATAGCTCTCGATCGCAATGGACTCGAACACAGCTCTCGGTTACAAAGAAATCGAAGACAACTCCTGATCGTCAAGGACTTGAACACAGTTTTCGATTGCATAAGGCCCAAATATAAATTCTATTGCAAAGGATCATGGATAGTTTACATCATAAGGATCATTTTCAGTACAAAAAGGACTCAACTACATTTGGGTAGAAGGCAGCTCCTGTTACAAGAGGGAATCACCCAAGGAATTAAGACTTCTACATGTGTGCTCATGAGGGGTAATCGACCCTAGTAAAAGAGCATCACCACAAACAAAGGAAAAGGAAGCTAGCTGAGGATGTCAATGACATAACAAAAGGGTGAAACTCGACTTATTTGTCGATGCTCCACCAGCTTCTTCTCCTGCTCCACTAGCTTCTTCTCCAGCCGCAGACACACGCCTTCTTCTCCGGACGTGCAACCTCATCCCCGAGTTGCCAGCGAAGATGAGGTCGCCTCCAGTTCTACAAGGTCGCTTGGCGCGCCCGCTTGATCGACGGCTTGACGTTGACGTGCCCTTCGGAGCTAATGGAGACGGAACCACCACCCGAGGAGTCACCAGAATACGGAGCTGTAGAAGATGCAGGCGTAGGACTCCTCGACCTTGTGGAGCTGCCGCTGCTCGACTCCTGCTAGTGTGGATCCATGCTATTTCTGCTCGGATCGAACGCGCGGACAGTGACAGTGCTTTTGCCGTCAAAACGACAGCTGAGCATATCGCCATCTCGCAGACTCAACCACCGAGCAAACAAACTCCAACCAGAGCCAAGAAAAATCAAGCGGGAGCTATCAACCTCCAAGTCAACATAAGAAGGAGATCGACAGCTCCCTTGAAGATGCAGAAGCAAGCCATCCAAGCCAAGTTCAGAAACAATGGTGGGAAAAGCAGAGGGAAGAAGGACGCTATTGGCACTCTGGCCACGAACACGTAAAAGAAAGTCATAGCGCCAGAATCCCTCCTCCAAGGGAGAATAGGAAGGCACTAGCGCTGTACCATGACGACCACCACGGCATGAGCGTGGTGTACGGCCACCACGACCACGACGAACGCGGCCACGGCCAACACCCCGCTTGGGAGCCATGAGAGGAGCAAGAGAAGAAAGAAGAGGCAAAGTAGCAAGCCGGATGGAGGTGAAACGCTGTGGAAGAGAAAGGCTTATTTATAGAACAAAAATCTCCCAGCACGGAGAAGCCGAGACGACAGAAGCAATTAATTCAAAGACCAAAACGTCGTAGACGTCTCAGATTCCAAGACCAAGATGTTTTCCCATGGGACGCACTGTGCATGAGACGCGTCAACTCACGCGCGTTTCCAACGCGCATCTCGGAAACCCAACCAGCGTCGGCCGCACGCCACAACGGTCATCATTATGACCGGTCATGAAGACGTGATGGTTCACTGGCGAGGCATCCCTGACAGCCATCAAGCAGAGGCATCGTTATCCTGACAAGCGGCGAAGAAAACCAATGGACATCAAGGCTCAGAGATTCCATCTTTCAGATCTTTTTCCCGATGAAGAAAAACATCTTACTCCCATCGGGAGAGTACATCATAAGAGTCCCAGGTGCTCCCTCACCTAAAGGTCAGCAATGTGCTCGAGTGACCACTCGCACTCATGAGAGTCTCGGGTGCTCCCTCAATCCGACGCAAGACAAACATGCATTTGCCAAGATCATACGGCGCTAAGAGTCTCAGGTGCTCCCTCACCTCAAGAGCCGAAATGGCATTCCAGTGACTACTCGCGAAAAACCCCCCGTCTGAGCACTCGAAACAAGCTCCACGGGTGAATGAGTGAACAGCTCGCTTGATGTTTTGTTCCAAGCGGGTGCAATGCTATAAGGCTCCGCGCCTCAAAAACACACATTCCTGGAACACAATACACTGTGCCCAGATGCCACGCAAGATTAGCGTGTAGGTAAGACCCCGCTGCGAAGTTCGGCCGGGCTGGGACTTGCCGAAGAGCGATTTCACTCCCAACCATTTCCATGCGCTGCGCATGATAGAAAAAGCTAGGAGGACGCGCCTTAGGCTATGCACATTACTGGCGGCAAATGAACACCGTAAGACCTGAAGCGACCGGACTTTTGCTCGACACCAGTTTTTCAAGCTCACGTCGAGGGACGTGGGTTTGATTGGGCTACTGCGGTATTTGCCCTAGTGCAATTCACCAAGGCTCGACCAGTCGACTCCTTGGGCCCTTTCAGCTTAGCATCCCTCGAAACAGGTTTTGTCATGGCCACCAGACTGCCAGCGACCCGCGGATGTACCACACATACCAATAACCGACAAATGAATGTACTCGAGTCGCTGCGCGACTCTTCGAGTCCCCCAGGCACTCGGGGGCTACTGACGAGGGGGTGACCCCACGACTCCTACGGATAAGCCTACCTGGTGTCCATGAAGACAGAAGGCCCATGAAGATACATCCTCGGCCCACTAATTGACACTGACGTAGGAGTCTACGACTCACGAGGAAGGTGCGAAGACCTGCCGCACGGAGCAAGCTAGGGTTAGGAAAGCTTACCTGTAAACGTAGATGAACTCCCCGAGACCTAGCCCAGTATATAAGGGCTAGGAGGGGCGACACCAAAGACAACCAATATCATCTGTAACCCTAGCCTTGAGCGCTCCAGCCTTGGCATCCCCTGTAATCGTATCTCCCCCATCAATAATATCGAGCAGGAGCGTTCCTCCCTGTTTGCCGACGAGCTATCGTCCAACCTGTGCCTCTCATGACTAACCCAGGGTCCCTGACCATGGGATTTGACGGGGTTGATCCCCGTCAAAAGGAGAGATGAGTTCCCATAGCATTCTGAAAACTTCCCCAAAATCTAGAGGTGAAAAGGTGACCACGATCAGAATTGATTTTTGAAGGAACACCATGAAGAGACACGATTCTAGAGACATACAAGTCCTCTAACTAGCTAGTAGTTATAGACTCGCGAACAGGAAGGAAGTGAGCAACTTTGGAAAGTCGATCAATGACAACGAAGATGGCATCATTTCCATACTGACTTTGTCCCATTTCCACTCGGGAATAGGCAAAAGTTGAAGAGTACCAGCATGTCTTTGATGTTCGGCCTTAATGCGATGACAAACATCACATTCGACAACATAACGAGCAATGTCTCGCTTCATCCTAGTCCACCAAAATCTTTGGCGTAGATCTCGGTACATCTTTGTGCTACCGGGATGAATCGAGAGGGGAGTGTCATGAGCATCTTTGAGAATGAGTTGCCTTAGATCCCTATTCTTAGGTACTACCAAATGATTTTCAAAGAATACCGTTCCTTTGTTATCCGTGGAGAAACATTTAGCAACTCCGCTAGCAATGTTCTCCTTGATCCGGCGAACACCTCGTGCACGCCTTTGGGAAACTATGATTTGATCCTCAAGAGTTGGTTTCACTACCATGGTAGATAGAAATCCATGAGGAACTATCTCGAGATTGAGCTATTGAAATTCCTCATGAAGAAGTGGTTGACACTGTTGTAACATGAGGTTGTTACAATACGACTTAGGACTTAGTGCATCAGCCATGACATTGGCCTTGCCTAGGGTGTATGAGATTCCTACGTCGTAATATTTTGTCAACTCTATCCAGCGTCTTTGCCTGAGATTAAAATCTGGCTGGGTGAATATGTATTTGAGGCTTTGGTGATCAGAATAGATCTCACAATGATTACCAAGGAGGTAATGTCGCCAAGTCTTCAAGGCATGAACTACGGCAGCGAGTTCAAGATCATGGGTAGGGTAGTTCTCTTCATGTGGACGCAACTGGCGTGAAGCGTATGCTACCACATGTCGATCTTGCATAAGTATGGACCCTAACCCTTGCCGTGAAGCGTCACAATAGATCTTAATATCCCTTTTGGTGTCTGGAGGCGCAAGTACGGGTGCAGAAGTCAATCTTCTTTTCAGCTCTTGAAAGCTTTCCTCGCACTTGGGGGTCCATTCGAATTTCTTATCTTTCTTGAGGAGTTTAGTTAGAGGCTTTGCAACTTTCGAGAAGTTCTCAACGAAGCGACAGAAATATCTTGCTAAGCCAAGAAAACTCCTAACTTGTTTAACCGATTCAGGTGGAGTCCAATCAAAGATGGCCTGAACTCTCTCGGGATTGATAGCAATGCCTTTGGCAGAAATCACGTGGCCTAAATAGGTCACTTCTGGTAGCCAAAATTCACACTTAGAGAACTTGGCATAAAGGCGATGCTCTCGAAGTTTCATCAATACCAGCCTAAGATGTTCTACGTGCTCTTCTTCGTTTTTCGCGTAGATGAGAATGTCATCAAGATAAACTACAATAAATTTATCCAAGTACTCCATGAAGATCGAATTCATCATGCGCGAGAAAGTGGCGGGGGCATTGGTTAAACCGAAGGACATGACGGTGAACTCGTAAAGACCATAACGAGTAGTGAAAGACGTTTTGGGAACGTCCCCGTTTTGGATTTTGATTTGATGATAGCCTAATCTCAAATCCATCTTGTAGAAGACAGAGGATCCAGCAAGTTGATCATAAAGATCATTGATCCTGGGAAGTGGGTACTTGTTCTTTATTGTCGCTAGATTAAGCGGGCAATAATCTACGCACATCCTTTCTATTCCATATTTCTTCATTACGAACAGAACAGGGAAACCCCATGGCGACGAGCTAGGGAGGATGAAGCCTTTTGCCAACAAAGCTTCAAGGTGAATTTTAAGCTCAGCTAACTCATGTGGGGCCATTTTTTATGGGCATCTCGAAATTGGGGCGGTCCCGGGCATAAGATCTACAATGAATTCTACACATCTGTCGGGTGGCTAGGTTTAAGGAGCTGGATTACTGGGTAGTTTTCTAGAGGATGAGCATGACTTACTAGGGGTAACAACAATTATGTTAGAGTATGTGACGCCCCCAAAATCAAGCCGTGTTCAGTAATCATACACGCAAGGTACACGATCGAGATCAGAGACTCACGGTAAGATATCACAACACAACTCTACAAAAAAAATACAAGCTGTTTAATACAAGCCAGGGGCCAAGAGGGCTCGAATACAACAGCTCGAAAGCACAAAGTTAGCAGAAGCAATAGTATCTGAGTACAGACACAAGAATAAAGGTTGCCTTAAGAAGGCTAGCACAAATAACAACAGATCGAAAAGGCGAGGCCTCCTTCCTGGGAACCTCCAAACTACTCCTGGTCAACGGGGAACTCGACGTCATAGAAGGCATCGGTGATCTTCACGTTGCAGTGGTCGGCATCGGGGATCTCCTGCTCCTGTACTCCAAGGCTCCAACGTCGACTGCAGCAGCCGATCAGGCAAAACAAAAAGGGGGAAATAAAGCAAGGGTGAGTATCTAGCATACCCGCGAGTCTTATGTCCGCTACTAACCATTTATGCATTTGTATCAAATGGAAAGGGGAGGCTGTATATAGTGGACTGCAAGGTATAAATTAGAATAAGGGTAAGAAGCTAGGCCTATCGAAGACTAGCATCTTCTGACGAGTCTTGCAGCACAAGAAGAGAACAACCAACAGTTCATATAAAGCATAAAGTAACAATGCAGCAGAAGTTTCTGCAGCATTGTATAATAGTAAGTTGTAATGATTATTAATAATAAATGCCTCCTAGTTCCCCTCCTCGACTTCCTGGCGAGGAAGAAAACCCGGAACCATATAGTTTAATAGTAGTAGTTTGTAGTGGTAAGGTCCAGCTTCAGCATAAAGCGTCCTGTTACCGTGGACACGGCTATTCGAATAGATTAAACTCATTGCAGGGGTGCACTACTGTTTATCCTGCACGCTTGGATCTCCAGGGTGGTGGGAACCTTGTTAGGGAACGCTCCACCAAGGCTATCCGACACATCGCAACCCATCCTAGGCTCAACAGAGATGCCATCCGCCGGACTATATCCTATGCGCTCAGGGGTCTAGGTCCCTCACCCTTCCACGCTCCTGCACGGTGCGAGTCTGGCCGGTGAAGCAAAAGCAAATCCAAACACACCTGCTACAGCAGAGAAGACAACACCGCTTCCCGGCGATCAGGCCACAGTACTGTTGACGTCTGAAGAGCTTTCAAAGGAAACTACGATGCGGAGGGCCCACACCGTAATCCCATGTGTAGGTAGTGCGTAAAGACCAACGGGTCTCTCAATTCATCCACCGAACCATTTAGCATTTTAATATTATCTCGCAGACAATCGTTATCGTTGTCTGACTAACAACACAACGGACAACGAACAACAACAAGGTCCACCAGTAACGTCGGGGCCAGCCCTGTCGTCCCGTCAAAGCAAACGGTTACCAACAAGGTGAACCGTCTCCTTACCTTGTCTCGCGTGTGCTCTTGCTAGAGCTCGACTTTTCGTGGTTTGGTAACTCTCGCGAGATACGAGCAGGGGCCAAGCACGCCAGTAACGTCGGTTGTAACCTCCCCGTCGTTCCCGACGCAATACCGCTCGCGGGCACCGTTGGGTCACCCGACTCTTACCTTTGAGGACAAACGTTGCTCAGGTACCTAGAGCGTGTATAAAGAGTCAGCAACGATTGGAGTACAAGGATTACTCATTGATAGCTCAGACTTGATGGTGGCTCGGTAGAGCCGAGCTAGTGGGCCTTAGGCGGTGTCTGCATTGTACCGTACCTGTTGCACTTATAATATTGTATCCGTGTTCACTCACCAGAGTGATCACTGCCCGCTATCTAATCCTAGCTAACAATGCGCAGGGCTCACTGCTGAATAATATATACATATTTATAGGCAGCATAGGATAAAGGAAGGTACATCAAGGGGCGACAATGACAGGCTATGCAATTGAATAGGATTGTAACGTAGCAGCAACAGTAACAATGCCTAGTGCAACAAATGTCCGGAAAAGATAGGCGATATCTGGGGAAGATAATGGCTCTGCTTGCTGATGTCTACGCACACTTCTGTTCTTGTAGACTATGTTAGGCCTCCAAGCGCAGAGGTTTGTAGGACAACAACAATTTCCCTCAAGTGGATGACCTAAGGTTTATCGAACTCAGGGAAGTAGAGGTTGAAGATGGTCTCTCTCAAGCAACCCTGCAATTAAGATACAAGAAGTCTCTTGTGTCCCCAACACACCTAATACAACTAGGAGTTGTATAGGTGCACTAGTTCGGCGAAGAGATGGTAAAATATGGGTGATAGGTGTGGCAAAAAAAAGTAATATAAATCTGTAATAAAAAGTGCAGCAAGCAAACATGTGACAAAAGTGAGCACAAACGGTGTAACAATGGTGGAAACAAGGCCTAGGATTCATACTTTCACTAGTTGAAACTCCCAACAACATTAACATAGTCTAATCACATGATATTTTCCATCAAACATGCAATGGAGATGCACTCGGAGGTCATTCCTTTGTGGTCAGGAGAGGACAAGAATTATGTAGGGCTACAAAAGCACACCTCAAAGTTCGTAGTTCTCAATCTATGGATTTCCAAATGTCACCGCAGCCATCCAAAGAGAGTACCACAATCACCACAACATATCTCAAGGATAGTCAAAGACAAGAACCAAGAGACTCTCAATTCAATCAACATACAAAAGAGGAAATCACGCATGAAAATATTCTTCTAATCCATGTCCACTAGAACGCTGTCACCTTGGTCTCGGGGATTATACTAGATAAAAAAAAGTGAGTACATCAAATCCAATACATAGAAGAAGGGGAAACATCATGGGATCATCCTAGATTAACATAGCCTATGATAACAATGAAGATCTGTCGGGACCCGGGGTTAGCGTATGCAAATCCAGTTAAGGCATAGTCATATGGAGAGCCGAGAACCGTACCCACTTGTCTAAGCAGACAAGGCCAAGCACAGAACGTTCTCGGAAAGCATCGTACGTGAGGGGCATCCCATCCAGGCCGGATGATCAACTGAGATGGGTCCTCATCGTCCGCACACAAGTCTAATGATATGGGTGGTGAACTCCCATATTCAAAGACAAGTCGCCTCAACCATACTATCGACTATCTCATAACTCTTACATAGACTTACTCCAGCCCGATCACTTAGTCGGGGTCTAGGGCGGGCTCGATCATACCACAAAGTGTGCACGAGACAAAGTCTCGAACAATCGCATCGCGATGCCCCAAGCTGCGCACATCTAAGGGCCACTTGGTGTATGAAAGACCGCCAGCCAGAACACAACTAAGGTCTCGAAAACACATACAAAGACATGCATGTTATAAACATACACGCAACACACATGCCTTGTATGAACAGCAGGTACCATTGCAATTCTCTACAAAGTGTACAATTTTATTGATAACTCTTATAGAGTGCACACAGAGATCACATACATGTGATCCAACATTACATTACAAGCGGAAGAAAATTATGTCTGAGTACAGACAAGTTTAACAAATGGCTTAAGAAGCCTTATTTAAACACAAAGCCCTCCACGAGGGAACCAGTCGTCTGACTGGAACTAGACTAGTTGGTCTTCAGTCGTCCATCTCGATGAAGAAGCCACCTTCGGGGTCAGTGGCATCATCTAAAACATAGATTAAGCAAACGTGAGTACAAAGTCGTACTCAGCAAGACTTACATAGGAGCTATACTACTCATGCATATGTATCAAGGTAAAGGGAGGTGGGGTTCATTTGCAGAAGTGCCAGCTTTGACTTGGCTAATCCTGAACTACGAATACCAGACTTTGAGGTAAGAAGCGTACACGAGTCCACTACTTTCTCCAACCAATACACCACTATGGTGCCTTCCTCGACTTCCCCACGAGGAAGCACGCCATAGCAATCACACTTATCTTGGTGTGTTTTAGAAGTATCCGGTTCAAGTTATCTAATAATCAAGCTAAGCTTTCCAAGCAGTCCATAACCGCGGACGCGGCTATTCGAATAGTTTTGTTAACCTTGCAAGGGTGTACCGCTACACACACATGATCATCATTTATCGCCTTTGATCTCGACACCATTCAAGGGGTGCCAGCGAGGATGCTCACCACAACTGTTACCTCATAGCCGATCTAGTCCGAGAAAGCCGCCTACTTGGGTTGGTTACCACAATCGTGAACCCGGCCGGTTTACCGAAGTGGACCCAAGTGATGTGTGCGTGGTGCATAAGCCGGTCTCGGATGAGCCGTTCTCTCACTTAGCATCCAGGCCACAGACCTACTAGAACTCCAAACTATTGCGACATCTGGACATCGAAAGGGATGAGTTAGTAAGTTGAGAGGGGTCAGTGAGCCCAATGTGTGGTTGTACTCTTCATCTTGGATCACCACACAAGAACTCGTACTAGGGCGGTGTTCAACGAGACAACCCACCGTGTACTCCTACACAGCCTCTCATCGTTCACCTTGTATTAGGGTCGATTCACCAACACTTTTCTACCATCATCAACATGATCATTCCCATCCCGACTCACATCACAGTAACAACATGGTATCATACTAAGCATGCAATAAGCAGTAACATTGCAGGGGCCACATGATATCAAACAACTCCTACATTTGCTAGGATTGTGGTTTGCTTACTACTGTTCCAAAATGATAGGTCATGCAAAGGAATGGGTTCATCTATGCGGTAGAAACGAAGCATGGTGATCATCCTATACAATGCATAAGCGAGACATGAGAGGGAAGTGGGATTTTATCGACATGATCAATGGGGGTTTGCTTGCCTTGCTGACGAGGTTCGGGTTCGGGGTCTTCAACGAAGGGGGTGACCTTGGGTTCCGGCTCCACTTCTATCAGCAACATGACAATCATAGGATCAACATAATGTACAATGCACAATCACATGAATAAGATTGAAAGGGTGATGTTCATGGTACTGATGTGTTGAGCATTCCATTTAAATGGAGTATATTGCAAATTGAATTGCAAATTCAAACTCCACATTTGAATTCAAATTAACCTAGTTGCATGTGACATAATTTGATCATTTTGAACCTTTTGGAAATGTGTATGATATGCCTCTGATGTGTGATTGAAATGTAGCATGTTGCCATGGTTCAAGTTGCAAAAAATATTTGATTTGAATTTGATTCCATTTAAATCAAATAGCAAATGCTACTGATCACATTTTAAAGTCAACTCAAACAGAGTTGAAAGTTGCATATTTGGAAAGATAATTTTCTCCTGATCATTTTTCATATATTATTTGTCCAATTTGGAGTTAATATGAATTTTCTATGAATTTCCAAAGTTTGGGGTATTTTCTGGAATTTCTGGAATTCTTTTAATTCATATATTCTCTGGAAATTCATTTAACTGATTTATTGCGCAGGTGCTGACGTCAGGGGGGGGCTGACATGTGGGGTCACCTTGTCAGTGACTGGGTTAATTAACCTGTGGGTTAAATTAATCCAGTGGCTTAATTAAGCCACTGGGCCCACTGGTCAGTGACCCAGGGGTCACTAACTGGGTGATTAACAGGGGGGCTTTGGGCTGACACGCCGGCGGCTAAACGCCGGCAACTGGACCGCGGCGGCGCTGCACGGGGAGGACGAATCCGGCCACGGGAGGGGAAACGGAGGGCACCGGCTTGCTCCTGGAGGTCGTCCGCGTCTTCTGGAGGCAACAGGGGGTCGCGGGGTTGTCGGGAGCGACGACGGCGACGTCCTTGGCGGCGACAGAACCACGGCGAGGTCGTAGTCGACGTTGTAGTGCAATACTTGAGGCAATTCGGGGCGCGTTCGAACGCTGGCATGTTCAGGAGCCAAACGCACGCACTTGGGGTTCACGATGAGAACTGGAGCGAGGAGGACGACGACCATGGCGGCGACGAGCTCCTGCATCCATGGCGGAATCGTATAGGGGGGATTGAGGGGCTGCAAGATTAGGGGTTCTGCTCACCAGGAGGTGGTGAACGCAACGGCGCAGGCGGTGGAGACGGAGAGGCTTCAACGACGACGAATTCGCCGGAGTTGGCTTGCGGGTCCGGCGGCAACATGGAGAAGATTCCGACGGCTACAGAGCGTCCGAGGTCGATTCCTTCTGCACGGAGTCGAAGTCGAGGACGGCGAGGAGGATGGACAGCACGGCGCAACTCGGGGACGTCGTTGGCCACGCGGGCTTGAAGCTATGGCGACGGCGGCGTCCTGTTCTTCTCGGGGCTCAGCGAGAGAGAGGAGGATTGGCACTGGGGAGGGGGGGAATGAGCTCACGGCGTCTCCAGGGCGCGTCCAGGTGCGAGAAGAGGCAACGGGGGGCCTGGAAGCTCCTCGACGACGACGTGTCGTCCCCGGCTAGCTCGGTGGCATTCCACCGAGCAGCTTGGAGGCGAGGGACGGGGAAGAAGACGCCCCTGCCCCTGTGGGCCGGCTGGGCTGGGTGGGCCAGCTCCGCCTAGGCGCCAGGTAAGTGGTTTCTGTTTTCTTTTCTGTTTTTCTTTTCTGCTATTTGTTCTGTTTAGCCAATTAAAATAGCTAAACATTTTTTAAATGCTGAAATTTTTTATGTGGCCTCATAATAATAAAGACTAACCACTTATAAAATTTCAACATTTTTAAAATTCAAATAATTTGAATCTTAAATCAAATAGGGGTATTTCTTTAATTCCAAGGCACTGTTTGAATATTTGAAAAATCTATGAGCATGGGATGGGTCCCACATCACTTGATATGTGATCACACTCATTTATAAGACTTTTCAAAAATCTAACATGAATTTTTGGAGAAGATTTTTATCTGTCCTTTTGAAATAATTCATCTAGGGGGTGTTCCTTCTCCCATTTGGATTTTGAAGTTGATTTCCTTTGAAATTTTGACATGATGCAAGGTTACTTGATCCTAGCACATTAACTAACAGAGGGTTCTGACAAGATCACATCATTGGAGAGAGAATTGACCACATAGCTACTGGTAGAAACTTTAGCCCCGAGTAGGAACTACTCACACATGGAGGGAGGAAGCAACATCGATGGAGATAAATCTGGGGGCAGTTCTGTCGTGGAAATGTGACATAGTTTGATGTGACATTAACCAAGTTGCATGTGACATAGTTTGATCATTTTGAACCTTTTGGAAATGTGTATGATATGCCTCTGATGTGTGATTGAAATGTAGCATGTTGCCATGGTTCAAGTTGCAAAAAATATTTGATTTGAATTTGATTTAATTCCATTTAAATCAAATAGCAAATGCTACTGATCACATTTTAAATTCAACTCAAACAGAGTTGAAAGTTGCATATTTGGAAAGATAATTTTATCCTGATCATTTTTCATATATTATTTGTCCAATTTGGAGTTAATATGAATTTTCTATGAATTTCCAAAGTTTGGGGTATTTTTTGGAATTTCTGGAATTCTTTGAATTCAAATATTCTCTGGAAATTCATTTAACTGATTTATTGCGCAGGTGCTGACGTCAGGGGGGGGGCTGACATGTGGGGTCACCTTGTCAGTGACTGGGTTAATTCACCCATTGGTTAAATTAATCCAGTGGCTTAATTAAGCCACTGGGCCCACTGGTCAGTGACCCAGGGGTCACTAACTGGGTGATTAACAGGGGGGCTTTGGGCTGACACGCCGGCGGCTAAACGCCGGCGACTGGACTGCGGCGGCGCTGCACGGGGAGGACGAATCCGGCCACGGGAGGGGAAACGGAGGGCACCGGCTTGCTCCTGGAGGTCGTCCGAGTCTTCTGGAGGCAACAGGGGGTCGCGGGGTGGTCGGGAGCGACGACGGCGACGTCCTTGGCGGCGACAGAACCACGGCGAGGTCGTAGTCAACGTTGTAGTGCAAGACTTGAGGCGATTCGGGGCGCGTTCGAACGCTGGCATGTTCAGGAGCCAAACGCACGCACTTGGGGTTCACGATGAGCACTGGAGCGAGGAGGACGACGACCATGGCGGCGACGAGCTCCTCCTCCATGGCGGAATCGTCTAGGGGGGGATTGAGGGGCCGCAAGTTTAGGGGTTCTTCTCACCAGGAGGTGGTGAACGCAACGGCGCAGGCGGTGGAGACGGAGAGGCTTCAACGACGACGAATTCGCCGGAGTTGGCTTGCGGGTCCGGCGGCAACGTGGAGAAGATTCCGACGGCTACAGAGCGTCCGAGGTCGATTCCTTCTGCACGGAGTCGAAGTCGAGGACGGCGAGGAGGATGGACAGCACGGCGCAACTCGGGGACGTCGTTGGCCACGCGGGCTTGAAGCTATGGCGACGGCTGCGTCCTGTTCTTCTCGGGGCTCAGCGAGAGAGAGGAGGATAGGCACTGGGGAGGGGGGGAATGAGCTCACGGCGTCTCCAGGGCGCGTCCAGGTGCGAGAAGAGGCCACGGGGGGCCTGGAAGCTCCTCGACGACGACGTGTCGTCCCCGGCTAGCTCGGTGGCATTCCACCGAGCAGCTTGGAGGCGAGGGACGGGGAAGAAGACGCCCCTGCCCCTGTGGGCCGGCTGGGCTGGGTGGGCCAGCTCCGCCTAGGCGCCAGGTAAGTGGTTTCTGTTTTCTTTTCTGTTTTTCTTTTCTGCTATTTGTTCTGTTTAGCCAATTAAAATAGCTAAACATTTTTTAAATGCTGAAATTTTTTATGTGGCCTCATAATAATAAAGACTAACCACTTATAAAATTTCAACATTTTAAAATTCAAATAATTTGAATCTTAAATCAAATAGGGGTATTTCTTTAATTCCAAGGCACTGTTTAAATATTTGAAAAATCTATGAGCATGGGATGGGTCCCACATCACTTGATATGTGATCACACTCATTTATAAGACTTTTCAAAAATCTAACATGAATTTTTGGAGAAGATTTTTATCTGTCCTTTTGAAATAATTCATCTAGGGGGTGTTCCTTCTCCCATTTGGATTTTGAAGTTGATTTCCTTTGAAATTTTGACATGATGCAAGGTTACTTGATCCTAGCACATTAACTAACAGAGGGTTCTGACAAGATCACATCATTGGAGAGAGAATTGACCACATAGCTACTGGTAGAAACTTTAGCCCCGAGTAGGAACTACTCACACATGGAGGGAGGAAGCAACATCGATGGAGATAAATCTGGGGGCAGTTCTGTCGTGGGAAAGTCACGGCAGATGTCCGTAGAGTCGGACTTGATTATGGGGCCTTTGCTACGAGTGTACGAGGAAGAAGAAACACCACAGAGAAAGAGAAACGCGATTTCATACAGCTTCAAGCCCCGGGAAACATCGTCCGGTAAAGACCGTACATGCTGTTTGTGGGCAGGTCTTATTCCTTTGCTCAGGGGGAGTCGCCGGCATGTCACCGACTCTCTTACAGTTGTATCAGGCGAAAGCCTACTTTCATGGAGAAATCCTACTCTGGTGGCGAAAGCCTACTCTGGTGGCGAAAGCCTACTCTCATATCGAGAGCCTACTTTGGCGGAAGCCTACTCTCATATCGAGAGCCTACTTTGGCGGAAGCCTACTCTCGTATCGAGAGCCTACTTTGGCGGAACTTGGCCTCTATGGGCGCCCTACCCCTCCTTATATAGGTGGAAGGGGGAGGCTTACATGTAGAGTCCTATTCTGATACAAACTAGTCTCATCTTGTATTACAACTCGGATATCAACCCGAGTCCTACTCTAAGTCTTGTAGCTTTTCGTATCTTTCAAGTTAGGTGGACTCCATATTGATTCCTTCGTCCGTTTGACTCCTGTGGAGGAGAGTCCCCTATCTGGCCGACTCCTGTAGATGAGAGTCCCCTGTCTGGCCGACTCCTGTAGAGGAGAGTCCCCTGTCTGGCCGAATCCTGTAGATGAGAGTCCCCTGTCTGGCCGACTCCTTCAGAGGAGATTCCCCATCAGGCCGACTCATGTCAGCGGACTCATGAAGGTGACTCATGTCAGCCGACTCATGGAGGTGACTCATGTCAGCCGACTCTAGTCTCCAGGACCTGTCTTCTGGCTGAGTCTTCCTTTTGGGTGCTATCTTCTGGACGGGTCTTAGCTGTGACTAATCACCCCGACAGTAGCCCCCAAGTTTAGCTTGGACTCAATCTTGGCGTCGGCTTCATTTTTTCTCTGCCTTTTCATGGCAATGAGATTGTCGTAGAAGAGAACGCTGGGTGCGCGTCCATGGTAAACTTCCAATATAATGAATAGTTAGGATAAAGACCGGGGCTAGAGGGCAAACCATTAATCCGGCTTGCTCCACTGATTCATGTCAATGAACCCGATATGATTCAATTTTGAACTCTTCCATGTTTGGGTTCAATGTTGCTTTTTGCTCTTCCGTGTCTTGTCAAAATGACTCAGGAAAAAAATTACGGGCAATTTTATGTCCATATCACTTGTAGCCCCCAAGATCCGAGTTTATCATCTGGTGATGACTTGGAGTTTTGTATATAAAATATCCTTGTTGGTGTAGCCCCCAAGTGGCGGGTTGTCTTGTCTGCAGAACCTGGGACTTGTTCTTGTGAAATTTGCTTCGAAGTAGTGTAGCCCCCAAGTGTCGGGTTGTCTTGCCTGCAGCAACCTGGGACTTACAATTTCTTGCTTGAAGTTGGCAAGTATTATATTCCAAAAGCCAGCAACTTTTGTTGAAGCCGGCAAATGTTTGCTTGCTGATAAAAACCGATGAACGCGAATTTGCTGAATCCGGTAGATATGATATAATGGGTTGTGTTCCCAACTTCTAAATAGAGTGGCCCTTCGAGTGCTGCAATATGTTTCTTTCAGCAACTCGAAATAATGTGTGCCAATTCTTAAGTCGGTATGACAGGTAGTTTGGCGAGAGCCGGTGCGATGAAAGTCGACTTATATATTTTATATGGCGAGAGCCAGTGCGACGAGTGTCGTCTTATACATATGGCGAGAGCCAGTGCGAAGAGTGTCGACTTTATGTATGGCGAGAGTCGTTGCGACCGAAGTCGACTTTATATATGGCGAGAGCCGGTGCGACCGAAGTCGACTTTATATATGGCGAGAGCCGTTGCGACCGAGGTCGTCTTTATATATGGCGAGAGCCACTGCGACTGAGGTCGACTTTATATATGGGGAGAGCCGTTGCGACCGAGGTCGATTTTATATATGACGAGAGCCATTGCGACCGAGGTCGACTTTATATATGGCGAGACCCGTTGCGACCGAGGTCGACTTTATATATGGCGAGAGCCCTTGCGAACGAGGTCGACATTATATATGGCGAGAGCCGTTGCGACCGAGGTCGACTTTATATATGACGAGAGACCTTGCGACCGAGGTCGACTTTATATATGGCGAGAGCCCTTGTGACCGAGGTCGACTTTATATATGGCGAGAGCCGTTGCGATAGAGGTCGACTTTATATATGACGAGAGCCATTGCAACGGAGGTCGACTTTATATATGGCGAGAGCCGTTGCGACCGAGGTTGACTTTATATATGGCGAGAGCCGTTGCGACCGAGGTCGACTTTATATATGGCGAGAGCCATTGCGACCGAGGTCGACTTTATATATGGCGAGAGCCGTTGCGACTGAGGTCGACTTTATATATGGCGAGAGCCGTTGCGACCGAGGTTGACTTTATATATGGCGGGAGCCGTTGCGACCGAGGTCGACTTTATATATGGCGAGAGCCGTTGCGACCGAGTTCGACTTTATATATGGCGAGAGCCATTGCGACCGAGGTCGACTTTATATATGGCGAGAGCCGTTGCGACCGAGGTCGACTTTATATATGGAGAGAGCCGTTGCGACCGAGGTCGACTTTATATATGGCGAGAGCCGTTGCGACCGAGGTCGACTTTATATATGGCGAGAGCCGTTGCGACCGAGGTCGACTTTATATATGGCGAGAGCCACTGCGACCGAGGTTGACTTTATATATGGCGAGAGCCCTTGTGACCGAGGTTGACTTTATATATGGCGAGAGCCGTTGCGACCGAGGTCGACTTTATATATATGGAGAGAGCCCTTGCGACCGAAGTCAACTTAAGAATGCAGAAGATGCAATGCAGTAGGTATAGTCCCCATGAGTCGGCATGTGTGTATTGGAACATTGCCGATTCACACAGGATTTTTTCAAGTTGTAGTCCCCATGAGTCGGCACGTGCGTGTTGACACATTGCCGAATCACATAGAGACTTTAACTTCTGTGTATAAAAAAAACATGCTTATAATGATGTATGCAAAAAGGTGAATTTATGGGTTGCTCATATAGAAGTCGGCTCTGGTTTCATCTTTTCCTCATCTTCTCTTTTTTGAGAATTTTTTTGGGTTATCCATGAGTTGGAACTCCTCTGTATGCCGTCTCACATTGATCAGTGTTTTTTCGTTTGCTTTAAAACTTTTTCTTGAGAATTTTTAGCCGGGTTTCGCGTATTTAGATCGTATGAGCATCAAACATACAAGCAATTATAGGGCGTGGAGTGCCACATGTATATGCCGAGTTTTCTTAGTTAAGACTCGATGAGTGTAGTCGAGCCCCCAAGATTTCCCTAAAATAAGCTATATACACGTAATGACATATATGTGCCGGGTTTTCTCAGTTAAAGGTTGATGAGTGTCATCAAGCCCCCTGAACTTTCCCTGAACTAAACACATCAGTGCTCAGATTACCAATTGGAGGTTGATCAAGCCCCCAGGTCTCTGAGAATTTTTTAGTAATGCAGTATGCAATGTAATATGATGAAATATGATGCAATATGTATGAAAGATCATGCAATATGATGCATGCGTAATGAAATATGAGTGTGGCGAGAGCCGATTGCGATCGAGGATCGACTTTATGGCGAAAGTCGGTTGCGATCGAGGATCGAGTTTATGGCGAAAGCCGGTTGCGATCGAGGATCAACTTTATGACGAAAGCCGGGGCTTCTTGTGAAGCAGGTAATTTGTAATGGTCATGGATCCATAAAGGAGCCAGAATTCCCGATGAACCGGAATCTGAGCCGGAATTTTACCATCAAAATCAACGAACCAAAATGTGTGATGGTCCATTATAATCCGTCGTTGAAACATAATATGTCTCAATCTCCAATGGATCGTATAAGATGCGTAGCCCCCGAGTCTTGAGTCGACTCGAGGAGTCGGCTGGGGACTCCATGTATCTGGCTTGATAAATAAACAAGCATTGATCTGATGATGCAGAGAAAACCCAGAAAACCATGGAAGGCAACCGTGGTGAGGTTGTGGCTGAGCTTCGTAGGAGTCAGCGGTTGATAGTTCGGCCAATATGTCAAGCCGGCAATAGCGAGAGCCAAGCGGTTGTAAGCCGACGCATATGTGTCTGATGACTTGCTCAAACGGTAGTTGTCCAATGTCCGAAGTGCGGACCGGTCTTGAGTTGAGCCGAATTTGAGATTTGGAATTCGCGATCTCGCGTAGATCAGAAAACGCGTTGTAGTGCGGGAGTCGGACATGGACTTATCTAATTTGGCGAGTCGGAATTTTTCCGTAGACTCATCTCTTTGGTGAGTCGGAATTTTATAGACTCTTTTCTTGTCAGAGACCTCTGTTAGGTAATGTGCTAGGATCAAGTAACCTTGCATCATGTCAAATTTTCAAAGAAAATCAATTTCAAAATCAAAATGGGAGAAGGAACACCCCCCAGATGAATTAATTCAAAAGGCCAGATAAAAATCTTTTCCAAAAATTCATGTTAGAGTTTTGAAAAGTCTTATAAATGAGTGTGATCACATATCAAGTGATGTGGGACCCACCCCATGCTCATAGATTTTTCAAATATTCAAACAGTACCTTGGAATTAAAGAAATACCCCTTTTTATTTACAATTCAAATCATTTGAATTTTAAAAATGTTGAAAGTTTATGAGTGGCTAGTCTATATTATTATGAGGCCACATAAAAGTTTTCAGCATTTAATAAAATGTTTAGCTATTTAATTTAGCCAAACAGAACAAATGTCAGAAGAGAAAATAGAAAGAAAAATAAAAAGGAAAGGGCTCACCTGGAAGCAGCCCGACTTACCCCCCCCCCCAGCCTCCAACCGGCCCAGCCCAGCCCACCTAGCCCTTGTCGTCTACCTCCACGACGACAAGCAGCTCGGTGGCCGGCATGCCGTGGCCACCGACGCCCCCGACGAGCTGCCTGCTTCCCCGCCTTCTTCCGCGTGTCCAGGAGAAGCCTCTGGACGTCCTCGTCACTCTCCCTCTCTCGCCGCACTCTCTCAAGCTCCCTGTGCGTTTCTCCCTTTTCCCCCAGGAGCAGCCGCCGTTCGTCGACGCAAGAACCCGTAGCCAACGCCGGAGATAGGCGAGGAGAACCTGTCCATCGTGCGCAGCGTCGCCGTTTACCCCGATCTGGAGAAGATGGCGTCCTAATCGAGCCCGAGGACGACGCACGCTTCACCGAGAGCTCGCCGGACCTGCAAGCCGCCGTCGTCGATTACTCCGGCCACAGAGCTCCTCCGACCACACCACCGCCTCCACTGCAACCGTGGTGAGCTTCTGCTTCACCCCATCTACTACACGGCCACCCTCTTGTCCCGTACCGTGTTTTGCCATTAAGGCCGGAGCTCCTCGCCGCCGAGATCCATGGAGACGACCCCCTGTTGCGCAATCGAGCCCGCCTCCTTGTCTGACGTCTTCGCAGTGATCCAAAGCTTCGATTGCGACCATGTCTGCTTCTGTTGGTGCACCGCAGCGACTTCCACCCTGGACCCGTGCCACAGCCGCCGCCCGAGCACGTCGTCGACGAGCTTCCGGCGACTCCCGAGCCTCCCCGTGTGTGCGGGATGAACTGCGCGTGCATGGGCTCCATTTTGGTGGCCTTGGCTTGCCAAATGGTGGCCTGTGCCGCCGTCTTGCGCAACGCCGCCGCGTCGGTTGGTCGCCGGCGACTAGCCGCCGGCAATCCTGACGTGGCCGGGGTGGTTAACCACTAAACCAACCCCCCTCGGTCACTTACAGGTGGGCCCAGCCCCCTCTAATCCTCTCTGTTAGATTAATCTAACAGGGAAATTAGATGAGAGCCTGACAGCCCTGGCCCACTGGTCAGTTTGACCGGGGTCAAAACCCCCTGACGTCATGCTGACACAGTGCTGGCGCAATAAAGGTTTTTCTATTTTAAAAGAATTCCAGAAATTCCAGAAAATACCCCAAACTTTGGAAATTCATAGAAAATTCATATTAACTCCAATTTGGACAAATAATATATGAAAAATGATCAGGAGAAAATTATCTTTCCAAATATGCAACTTTCAACTCTGTTTGAGTTGAATTTAAAATGTGATCAGTAGCATTTGCTATTTGATTTAAATGGAATTAAATCAAATTCAAATCAAATAATTTTGCAACTTGAACCATGGCAACATGCTACAATTCAATCACACATCAGAGGCATATCTTATACATTTGAAGATAATTCAAAATGATCAAACTATGTCACATACAACTTGGTTAATTTGAATTCAAATGTGGAATTTGAATTTGCATTTTAAATGCAATATTTTCCACTTAAATGGAATTGTCTCACACACATCAAAACTTATACTTCAAGTTTCAACATTCATTCATGTGTTTGAGCATTGCATTCATATTGATTGCTACTTCGTGCTTTGTTTGTCGAGTAGAGGTGGAACCGGAGCAGGAGGCTACCCCCTTCGCTGAAGATCCAGAACCCGAACCTCGTCAGCAAGGCAAGCAAACCCCCATTGATCATGTCAATAAAATCCCACTTCCCTCTCATGTCTCGCTTATGCATCGTTTAGGATGATCACCATGCTTCGTTTCTACCGCATAGATGAACCCATTCCTTTGCATGACCTATCTTTTGTCACAGTAGTAAGCAAACCACAATCCTAGCAAATGTAGGAGTTGTTTGATATCATGTGGCCCCTGTAATGTTACTGCTTATTGCATGCTTAGTGTGATACCATGTGGATACTGTGATGTGAGTCGGGATGGGAATGATCATGTTGATGATGGTAGAAATGTGTTGGTGAATCGAACCTAATACAAGGTGAACGATGAGAGGCTGTGTAGGAGTACACAGTGGGTTGTCTCGTTGAACACCGCCCTAGTACGAGTTCTTGTGTGGTGATCCAAGATGAAGAGTACAACCACACATTGGGCTCACTGACCCCTCTCAACTTACTAACTCATCCCTTTCGATGTCCAGATGTCGCAGTAGTTCGGAGTTCTGGTAGGCTTGTGGCCTGGATGCTAAGTGAGAGAACGGCTCACCCGAGACCGGCTTATGCACCACGCACACATCGCTTGGGTCCACTTCGGTAAACCGGCCGGGTTCACGATAGTGGTAACCAACCCAAGTAGGCGGCTTTCTCGGACTAGATTGGCTATGAGGTAACAGTTGTGGTGAGCATCCTCGCTGGCACCCCTTGAATGGTGTCGAGATCAAAGGCGGTAAATGATGGTCATGTGTGTGTAGCGGTACACCCTTGCAAGGTTAACAAAACTATTCGAATAGCCGCGTCCGCGGTTATGGACTGCTTGGAAAGCTTAGCTTGATTATTAGATAACTTGAACCAGATACTTCTAAAACACACCAAGATAAGTGTGAGTGCTATGGCGTGCTTTCTCGTGGGGAAGTCGAGGAAGGCACCATAGTGGTGTATTGGTTGGAGAAAGTAGTGGACTCGTGTACGCTTCTTACCTCAAAGTCTGGTACTCATAGTTCAGGATTAGCCAAGTCAAAGCTGGCATTTCTGCAAGTGAACCCACCTCCCTTTACCTTGATACATGTGCATGAGTAGTATAGTTCCTATGTAAGTCTTGCTGAGTACGCCTTTGTACTCACGTTTGCTTAATCTATGTTTTAGATGACGCCACTGACCCCGAAGGTGGCTTCTTCATCGAGCTGGACGACTGAAGTTAAGATAGTCTAGTCCCAGTCAGCAGACTGGTTCCCTCGTGGAGGGATTTGTGTTTAAATAAGGCTTCTTAAGCCATTTGTTAAACTTGTCTGTACTCAGACATAATTTGCTTCCGCTCTGTGTTGTAATGTTGGATCACATGTATGTGATCTCTGTGTGTACTCTATAAGAGTTATAAATAAAATGTACACTTTGTAGAGAATTGCAATGGTACCTACTGTTCATACAAGGCATGTGTGCTGCGTGTATGTTTATAACATGCATGTCTTTGTATGGGTTTTCGAGACCTTAGTGGTGTTCTGGCTGGCGGTCTTTCATACACCAAGTGGCCCTTAGATGTGCGCAGCTTGGGGCATCGCGATGCGATTGTTCGAGACTCCGTCTCGTGCACACTTTGTGGTATGATTGAGCCCGCCCTAGACCCCGACTAAGTGATCGGGCTGGAGTAAGTCTATGTAAGAGTTTTGAGATAGTCGATAGTATGGTTGAGGCGACTTGTCTTTGAATATGGGAGTTCACCACCCATATCTTTAGACTTGTGTGCGGACGATGAGGACCCATCACAGTTGATCATCCGGCCTGGATGGGATGCCCCTCACGTACGATGCTTTCCGAGAATGTTCAGTGCTTGGCCTTGTCTGCTTAGACAAGTGGGTGCGGTTCTCGGCTCTCCATATGACTATGTCTTAACTGTACTTGCATACGCTAACCCCGGTTCCCGACAGACTTGGTATCAGAGCATGACTGACTGTAGGACTAGTAGCCTTGGCCGAAGTCGAGTCTAGCATTCTATAGTTATATAGTTACTCTGGGTATATAAGGGAACAATGTAAGGCTTCTTTTTTTCTCCTTACCCCCTTCGTTCTGAGTTTTGGGTCACCCTTACCTTATTCTACGGGAATATAGGACTAGGCTCTCCTCTGTCTGATTAGAACATCTCGTTGTTTGCTTCCTTGTAGCCGTAGGAAGGTTGTGATCGGTTTGTTAGATTGGTTATACTCCCTGTTTTGTTACATCTTATGTAAGTGCTGTTTCCATGTTGGAAGAAATTGTCATTTCTTACAATTACAGCCGTTATGCTGTCCGAGTCATTCCAGGTTTATCTCATAATCTGATGCATTTGCAAACTCCTTTCTGTTTCAGATGGCAGATCTTCCCCTCGGCAGATTGTTCGTTTGACCAGGTGCCTCGGTGTGCGTGGCCATCCCGCCACGTTGATCGAGATGATGTCCTATGTGGGATATCGATGGTACCATGAGTACACCATCGAGGAGCAGTTCCACGACATCAACCAGACGCAGTTCCACTGCATCGTCCGGATCTATCCGCACCACGTTGGAGTCACCCAACCTATCCACTTTGGACATAGCATATGCGTTACCGAGCACATGGCTGTGCAGGATGCTGCATATTCATGTATTACACTGCTGAGAGAGGAGCACACCATGCTGAGAGAGAGCTCATTCCGCTATATCCCTGCCGCACTTCCAGGAGAAGAGGGATATTACACCGGACTCTACTCAGATCACTCTGCAGAGGATCCAGCACTCCAGGTGACTGCTAGGTTTGCTAGTGACAGAGATCGTGATGCACGCGCTCTCCGTTTTGAGCTCCACGCCACCCGAGTTCGTCTGTACCGGGCACTGACGCTCTTGGCACCCTTTGTGAGCGTGGGATCAGTTGAGTATGACGCGATCTATCCAGTGAGGACCCAGATGCCTTCTCGAGTTGCTTGGCCCGAGATTGGAGGCATTTTTCCACCCCGTGGTCCTTTGCTTCCACCCTACACTGGACCTAGGCCCCATCCTTGCCCAAATGGATATCAGGGTCCACAAGCCTCCGTGTTTTCCGATGGCCAGCTCCAGCTACCGGGATACGTGGGTAACTTTTATGAGGATTACTATGGAGATGGAGATGAGTGAGACCGCCTGTGGTCTTACTTATTGAGGATGTAGTAGTATCTTAGTATATTGTAAGCAAGGTGTCTAAGTTCTAGAGGCTTAGATAAATAATGTATAGGAAGTCAGAGTGCCTCTGAAGGATGTATCATCTTCATCACGTTTGTATTAGCTTAGTGCTTGTACTAAAACGATGTATGGTTTGTATGACAGCTTGTGAATATATGGCTTGTATGCTTTTATCACCATCTTGTCAAGATGATTACTTCCTTTGCTCTGTAATCCTTCCAGTACTTCAATACCTTGATTAGACTCTTCAATCAACTCTGTTTGACTTTGGTTTTTCACCTCAGGATGTCTCAAGGAACTCGTGGCCAGGTTGGTCGTAACCAAGGTCATGGGAACAACCAGGAGGAAGGCAACCTTCCACCCCCACCCACGATGGCCCAAGTCCTGATGGAGGTCGAGAGGAACAGTCGTGACTCTCACCACCTGCTGGAAGTCATTGCACGCAACACCACTCAACAGCGCAATGAGCTGGTGTCCCTGAACGACTTCATCCGACTTCATCCCCCGGTATTCAGTTACTCCACCGAGCCCCTTGACGCCGATGACTGGCTTCGCAGCATCGAGAGGAAGCTCCAAGCAGGCCATGTTGCAGATGGCGACAAGGTCAATTATGCCACCTATCACCTTGAAGGTGCAGCAAGCTCTTGGTGGGAGAATTTTCTGAATATGCGCCCCGTTGGACCACCTGCATCTTGGGAGGAGTTCTGCACGTCCTTCCGCGAGCACCACATCCCCAAGGGTCTCATGGACCGCAAGCGTGAGGAGTTATGTAACCTCACTCAAGGCAGAAGGACCGTGGACGAGTTTAGTCGTGAGTTCAACCGACTTGCTCGTTATGCCACCGAAGAAGTCTCCACCGACTCCAAGAAACAAGAGAGGTTCCGTCGTGGCCTCAACAGTGGACTCCGTCGCGAGCTCAACCTTCATGACTTTGCCACATTCCAGGTCCTTGTCAACAAGGCCATCAAAGCAGAGGACATGAACACCCCCAATGATTTCCGCAAACATCCTAGAGATGACGGATCATCCAGTTCTGGCTCCCAGAAGCGCAAGATCTGGATCCCACACAGTATGTTCCGCCAGAACAACCCACCGAGGCCATCCTATGTGGCGCCTCGTCCACCCACCCAGTTCCACCCAACTCCAAGGTCGTGGGAATGACCAGGAGGAAGGCAACCTTCCACCCCCACCCACGATGGCCCAAGTTCTGATGGAAGTGGAGAGGAACCGCCGTGACTCTCACCACCTGCTGGAAGTCATTGCACGCAACACCACTCAGCAGCGCAATGAGCTGGTGTCTCTGAACGACTTCATCCGGCTTCATCCCCCGGTTTTCAGTTACTCCACCGAGCCCCTTGACGCCGATGACTGGCTCCGCAGCATCGAAAGGAAGCTCCAAGCAGGCCGTGTTGCAACTGGTGAAAAGGTCAGCTATGCCACCTATCACCTTGAAGGTGCAGCTAGTTCTTGGTGGGAGAACTTTCTGAATATGCGTCCCGTTGGACCACCTGCATCTTGGGAGGAGTTCTGCACGTCCTTCCGCGAGCACCACATTCCCAAAGGTCTCATGGACCGCAAGCGTGAGGAGTTCTGTAACCTCACTCAAGGCAGAAGGACCGTGGACGAGTTTAGTCGTGAGTTCAACCGACTTGCTCGTTATGCAACCGAAGAAGTCTCCACCGACTCCAAGAAACAAGAGAGGTTCCATCGTGGCCTCAACTCCGGACTCCGTCACGAGCTCAACCTTCATGACTTTGCCACATTCCAGGTCCTTGTCAACAAGGCCATCAAAGCAGAGGATATGAACACCCCCAATGATTTCCGCAAACACCCTAGAGATGACAGTTCATCCAGTTCTGGCTCCCAGAAGCGCAAGATCTAGATTCCAAACAGCATGTTCCACCAGAACAACCCACCGAGGCCATCCTATGTGGCGCCTCGTCCACCCACCCAGTTCCATCCAGCTCCACCAAACAACCCAGCTCCACGCACTGTTTTCGGAGCTTGCTACAAGTGTGGTCAGGCAGGCCACTATTCTCGCGAGTGTCCCCAGAACCAGCTCCAACACCAGAACGTTCCACCCCGTGCCGGAGGCAACAACAACAATAACAATGGTCGTGGCAGGCCACCCCAGAAGGTCTTCACCGCCAAACCCGCTCCTCCCGCCACTCGTGGACGTCTGAACCAAATCGCCGCCGAAGAGACTGACGACACCACTGACGTCATTCTTGGTACGCTCCCAGTCAATTTTGTTCCTACTTCTGTTCTTTTCGACCCAGGAGCATCTCATTCATTCATGTCGGAAAGTTATGCACTTCGTCATGAGTTACCTTTTGTTGAATTGTCCACCCCAATGGTTATTCAAACTCCAGGGTCAAGATGGCAAACTAATAGAGTGAGCCATGGTAATCAAATTGCAATTGAGGGTTTAGTATTCCTTGCTTCACTCATAGCCCTTAAGTCTTCAGACATTGATGTCATCCTTGGCATGGATTGGCTATCAAGACAGAATGCCTATCTGGATTGCAAAGGCAAATCCGTGAAACTCACCCACCCTTCAGGCACAACCGTTAACTATACCTCACCCATAACAAGAACCCAAGTGCATTCTTTGAATGTACTTCCCCTTCCCGAACTTGAAGATATTCCGGTGGTTCGTGACTTCCCGGATGTCTTTCCTGAAGAGATGCCGGGCATGCCACCCGACAGGTGTGTAGAATTTATAGTGGATCTTGTTCCAGGAACCGCACCAATTTCCAAACGCCCATATAAAATGGCCCCACATGAGTTAGCTGAGCTAAAAACCCAACTTGATGCTTCGTTGGCAAAAGGCTTCATCCGCCCTAGCTCATCGCCATGGGGTTGCCCCGTTCTGTTCGTAAAGAAGAAAGATGGAACAGAAAGGATGTGCGTAGACTATCGCCCGCTAAATTTAGCGACGATAAAGAACAAATACCCACTGCCCAGGATCAATGATCTTTATGATCAACTTGCCGGATCCTCCGTCTTCTCCAAGCTGGATTTGAGATTAGGTTATCATCAGATCAGAATCCGAAACGAGGACATCCCCAAAACGGCTTTTACTACTCGTTATGGTCTTTACGAGTACACCGTCATGTCCTTTGGTTTAACCAATGCCCCCGCCACATTCTCACACTTGATGAATTCGATCTTCATGGAGTACCTAGATAAATTTGTTGTGGTTTATCTTGATGATATTCTCATCTACTCGAAGAACGAAGGAGATCATGCCGAACACTTAAGGCTGGTATTGATGAAGCTTAGAGAGCATCGCCTGTACGCTAAATTCTCCAAGTGTGAATTCTGGCTATCAGAAGTGACCTACTTAGGCCACGTGATTTCTGCAAAAGGCATTGCTGTGAATCCCGAGAGAGTTCAGGCCGTCCTTGACTGGACTCCACCTGAATCGGTTAAGCAAGTTAGGAGTTTTCTTGGCCTAGCCAGCTATTGCCGTCGCTTCGTCGAGAACTTTTCTAAAGTTGCAAAGCCTCTAACTGAACTCCTCAAGAAAGATAAGAAATTCTTATGGACTCCCAAGTGCGAGGAAAGCTTTCAAGAGCTAAAAAGGAGATTGACTTCTGCACCCGTACTTGGACCTCCAGACACCAAAAAGGATTTCGAGATCTATTGTGACGCATCACGGCAAGGGTTAGGATGCATACTTCTGCAAGATCGACATGTGGTAGCTTATGCTTCACGCCAGTTGCGGCCACATGAAGAGAACTATCCTACCCATGACCTTGAACTCGCTGCCGTAGTTCATGCTCTAACAACTTGGCGACATTACCTCCTTGGTAATCGTTGTGAGATTTATTCCGACCACCAAAGCCTCAAATATATTTTCACCCAGCCAGATCTTAATCTCAGGCAAAGACGCTGGATTGAGTTGATAAAAGATTACGACGTAGTAATTTCTTACACCCAGGCAAAGCCAATGTCATGGCTGATGCACTAAGTCGTAAGTCGTACTGTAACAACCTCATGTTGCAGCAGTATCAACCACTTCTTCATGAGGACTTTCGCAAGCTCAACCTTGAAATTGTTCCTCATGGCTATCTTTCTACCTTGGTGGCGAAACCAACTCTTGAGGATCAAATTATAGTTGCCCAAAGGCGTGCACGAGGTGTTCGCCGGATCAAGGAGAACATTGCTAGCGGAGTTGCTAAATGTTTCTCCACAGATAGCAAAGGAACGGTATTCTTTGAAAATCGTTTGGTAGTACCTAAGATAGGGAACTAAGGCAACTCATCCTCAAAGAAGCCCATGACACACCCCTCTCAATTCATCCCGGTAGCACAAAAATGTACCGAGATCTACGCCAGAGATTTTGGTGGACTAGGATGAAGAGAGACATTGCTCAATTTGTTGCCGAATGTGATGTTTGTCGTCGCATTAAGGCAGAACATCAAAGACCTGCTGGTACACTTCAACCTTTGTCTATTCCCGAGTGGAAATGGGACAAAGTCGGTATGGATTTCATCACCGGCTTTCCAAGAACCCAGAAAGGAAACAATGCCATCTTCGTTGTCATAGATAGGCTTTCCAAAGTTGCTCACTTCCTTCCGGTTCGCGAGTCTATAACTGCTAGCCAGTTAGCAGACTTGTACATCTCTAGAATTGTATCCCTTCACGGTGTTCCTTTGGAAATAAATTCTGATCGCGGTAGCCTTTTCACCTCTAGATTTTGGGGAAGCTTTCAGAATGCTATGGGAACTCATCTCTCCTTTAGTACAGCTTTTCATCCTTAGTCTAGCGGTCAAGTCGAAAGGGTTAACCAAATTCTTGAAGACATGCTCAGAGCTTGTGTTATCTCATTCGGAAAGAATTGGGAGAATTCTCTTCCATTTGCCGAATTTGCTTATAACAATAGTTTTCAATCCAGTCTGAACATGGCTCCTTTTGAACTCCTTTATGGACGACGATGTCGAACACCACTAAACTGGTCTGAAACCGGTGAAAGACAATTCTTTGGACCAGATATTATCAAGGAAGCAGAAGAGCAAGTTCGCATTGTTCGTGATCAATTGAAAGCAGCCCAGTCTCGTCAGAAAAGCTACTATGATCGTCATCATAGGCAAGAGAGCTACAATCTGGATGAGAAGGCTTACCTTCGGGTTACTCCTCTGAAGGGAACCCAACGTTTCGGTATCCAAGGCAAATTGTCCCCACGTTACATCGGACCTTTCCGCATTATTGCTAAACGTGGAGAAGTTGCCTACCAACTTGAACTACCTCCGCACCTCTCCCGAGTACATGATGTATTCCATGTGTCCCAACTCAAGCGTTGCTTCAAGGACCCCATCCGCGAAGTCGACCATGAAACGCTTGATCTCCAAGATGACCTTTCTTATCGAGAATACCCCGTTCGTATTCTTGATTCCACAGAGCGTGTCACTCGTCGTCAGAAGATTAGGTTTCTGAAAGTGCAATGGTCACACCACTCTGAAAGAGAAGCTACGTGGGAAAGAGAAGACCGTCTCCTTACCGAGTACCCCTCCTTCCTCCCGCAGACTTCTGAATCTCGGGACGAGATTCTGTTGAGTGGGGGCGAGTTGTCAGAGACCTCTGTTAGGTAATGTGCTAGGATCAAGTAACCTTGCATCATGTCAAATTTTCAAAGGAAATCAATTTCAAAATCAAAATGGGAGAAGGAACACCCCCCAGATGAATTAATTCAAAAGGCCAGATAAAAATCTTTTCCAAAAATTCATGTTAGAGTTTTGAAAAGTCTTATAAATGAGTGTGATCACATATCAAGTGATGTGGGACCCACCCCATGCTCATAGATTTTTCAAATATTCAAACAGTACCTTGGAATTAAAGAAATACCCCTTTTTGATTTAAAATTCAAATCATTTGAATATTAAAAATGTTGAAAGTTTATGAGTGGCTAGTCTATATTATTATGAGGCCACATAAAAGTTTTCAGCATTTAATAAAATGTTTAGCTATTTAATTTAGCCAAACAGAACAAATGTCAGAAGAGAAAACAGAAAGAAAAAGAAAAAGGAAAGGGCTCACCTGGAAGCAGACCGACTTACCCCCCCCAGCCTCCAACCGGCCCAGCCCAGCCCACCTAGCCCTTGTCGTCTACCTCCACGACGACAAGCAGCTCGGTGGCCGGCATGCCGTGGCCACCGACGCCCCCGACGAGCTGCCTGCTTCCCCGCCTTCTTCCGCGTGTCCAGGAGAAGCCTCTGGACGTCCTCGTCACTCTCCCTCTCTCGCCGCACTCTCTCAAGCTCCCTATGCGTTTCCCCCTTTTCCCCCAGGAGCAGCCGCCGTTCGTCGACGCAAGAACCCGTAGCCAACGCCGGAGATAGGCGAGGAGAACCTGTCCATCGTGCGCAGCGTCGCCGTTTACCCCGATCTGGAGAAGATGGCGTCCTAATCGAGCCCGAGGACGACGCACGCTTCACCGAGAGCTCGCCGGACCCGCAAGCCGCCGTCGTCGATTACTCCGGCCACAGAGCTCCTCCGACCACACCACCGCCTCCACTGCAACCGTGGTGAGCTTCTGCTTCACCCCATCTACTACACGGCCACCCTCTTGTCCCGTACCTTGTTTTGCCATTAAGGCCGGAGCTCCTCGCCGCCGAGATCCATGGAGACGACCCCCTGTTGCGCAATCGAGCCCGCCTCCTTTTCTGACGTCTTCGCAGTGCTCCAAAGCTTCGATTGCGACCATGTCTGCTTCTGTTGGTGCACCGCAGCGACTTCCACCCTGGACCCGTGCCACAGCCGCCGCCCGAGCACGTCGTCGACGAGCTTCTGGCGTCTCCCGAGCCTCCCCGTGTGTGCGGGATGAACTGCGCGTGCATGGGCTCCATTTTGGTGGCCTTGGCTTGCCAAATGGTGGCCTGTGCCGCCGTCTTGCACAACGCCGCCGCGTTGGTTGGTCGCCGGCGACTAGCCGCCGGCAATCCTGACGTGGCCGGGGTGGTTAACCACTAAACCAACCCCCCTGGGTCACTTACAGGTGGGCCCAGCCCCCTCTAATCCTCTGTGTTAGATTAATCTAACAGGGAAATTAGATGAGAGCCTGACAGCCCTGGCCCACTGGTCAGTTTGACCGGGGTCAAAACCCCCTGACGTCATGCTGACACAGTGCTGGCGCAATAAAGGTTTTTCTATTTTAAAAGAATTCCAGAAATTCCAGAAAATACCCCAAACTTTGGAAATTCATAGAAAATTCATATTAACTCCAATTTGGACAAATAATATATGAAAAATGATCAGGAGAAAATTATCTTTCCAAATATGCAACTTTCAACTCTGTTTGAGTTGAATTTAAAATGTGATCAGTAGCATTTGCTATTTGATTTAAATGGAATTAAATCAAATTCAAATCAAATAATTTTGCAACTTGAACCATGGCAACATGCTACAATTCAATCACACATCAGAGGCATATCTTATACATTTGAAGATAATTCAAAATGATCAAACTATGTCACATACAACTTGGTTAATTTGAATTCAAATGTGGAATTTGAATTTGCATTTTAAATGCAATATTTTCCACTTAAATGGAATTGTCTCACACACATCAAAACTTATACTTCAAGTTTCAACATTCATTCATGTGTTTGAGCATTGCATTCATATTGATTGCTACTTCGTGCTTTGTTTGTCGAGTAGAGGTGGAACCGGAGCAGGAGGCTACCCCCTTCGCTGAAGATCCAGAACCCGAACCTCGTCAGCAAGGCAAGCAAACCCCCATTGATCATGTCAATAAAATCCCACTTCCCTCTCATGTCTCGCTTATGCATCGTTTAGGATGATCACCATGCTTCGTTTCTACCGCATAGATGAACCCATTCCTTTGCATGACCTATCTTTTGTCACAGTAGTAAGCAAACCACAATCCTAGCAAATGTAGGAGTTGTTTGATATCATGTGGCCCCTGTAATGTTACTGCTTATTGCATGCTTAGTGTGATACCATGTGGATACTGTGATGTGAGTCGGGATGGGAATGATCATGTTGATGATGGTAGAAAAGTGTTGGTGAATCGAACCTAATACAAGGTGAACGATGAGAGGCTGTGTAGGAGTACACAGTGGGTTGTCTCGTTGAACACCGCCCTAGTACGAGTTCTTGTGTGGTGATCCAAGATGAAGAGTACAACCACACATTGGGCTCACTGACCCCTCTCAACTTACTAACTCATCCCTTTCGATGTCCAGATGTCGCAGTAGTTCGGAGTTCTGGTAGGCTTGTGGCCTGGATGCTAAGTGAGAGAACGGCTCACCCGAGACCAGCTTATGCACCACGCACACATCGCTTGGGTCCACTTCGGTAAACCGGCCGGGTTCACGATAGTGGTAACCAACCCAAGTAGGCGGCTTTCTCGGACTAGATTGGCTATGAGGTAACAGTTGTGGTGAGCATCCTCGCTGGCACCCCTTGAATGGTGTCGAGATCAAAGGCGGTAAATGATGGTCATGTGTGTGTAGCGGTACACCCTTGCAAGGTTAACAAAACTATTCGAATAGCCGCGTCCGCGGTTATGGACTGCTTGGAAAGCTTAGCTTGATTATTAGATAACTTGAACCAGATACTTCTAAAACACACCAAGATAAGTGTGAGTGCTATGGCGTGCTTTCTCGTGGGGAAGTCGAGGAAGGCACCATAGTGGTGTATTGGTTGGAGAAAGTAGTGGACTCGTGTACACCTCTTACCTCAAAGTCTGGTACTCAAAGTTCAAGATTAGCCAAGTCAAAGCTGGCATTTCTGCAAGTGAACCCCACCTCCCTTTACCTTGATACATGTGCATGAGTAGTATAGTTCCTATGTAAGTCTTGCTGAGTACGCCTTTGTACTCACGTTTGCTTAATCTATGTTTTAGATGACGCCACTGACCCCGAAGGTGGCTTCTTCATCGAGCTGGACGACTGAAGTTAAGCTAGTCTAGTCCCAGTCAGCAGACTGGTTCCCTCGTGGAGGGATTTGTGTTTAAATAAGGCTTCTTAAGCCATTTGTTAAACTTGTCTGTACTCAGACATAATTTGCTTCCGCTCTGTGTTGTAATGTTGGATCACATGTATGTGATCTCTGTGTGTACTCTATAAGAGTTATCAATAAAATGTACACTTTGTAGAGAATTGCAATGGTACCTACTGTTCATACAAGGCATGTGTGCTGCGTGTATGTTTATAACATGCATGTCTTTGTATGGGTTTTCGAGACCTTAGTTGTGTTCTGGCTGGCGGTCTTTCATACACCAAGTGGCCCTTAGATGTGCGCAGCTTGGGGCATCGCGATGCGATTGTTCGAGACTCCGTCTCGTGCACACTTTGTGGTATGATTGAGCCCGCCCTAGACCCCGACTAAGTGATCGGGCTGGAGTAAGTCTATGTAAGAGTTTTGAGATAGTCGATAGTATGGTTGAGGCGACTTGTCTTTGAATATGGGAGTTCACCACCCATATCTTTAGACTTGTGTGCGGACGATGAGGACCCATCACAGTTGATCATCCGGCCTGGATGGGATGCCCCTCACGTACGATGCTTTCCGAGAATGTTCAGTGCTTGGCCTTGTCTGCTTAGACAAGTGGGTGCGGTTCTCGGCTCTCCATATGACTATGTCTTAACTGTACTTGCATACGCTAACCCCGGTTCCCGACATTTCTTCGGAGAGTCGGAATTTTGTAGACTCTTCTCTTTGGAGAGTCGGAATTTTATAGACTCTTCTCTTCGGAGAGTCGGAATTTTGTAGACTCTTCTCTTCGGAGAGTCGGAATTTTGTAGACTCTTCTCTTCGGAGAGTCGGAATTTTGTAGACTCTTCTCTTCGGAGAGTCGGAATTTTTTAGACTCTTCTCTTCGGAGAGTCAGAATTTTGTAGACTCTACAACAGAGACGTTCTTATCCTGCAGGTTGTGCGTGAGGGTCAATGTTGAAGTCGAGTTTTGAGTCACACGCTTGGATTTTTTCTTGTTTTCTCCATGAGTTTGATGTAGATCTTGATGCAGATGCTCAAGAAACCGAGGTTACAATGCACCCGAGTCGGATTGAGTCCTGCCAAAGTCGGTGGATCATCGGTTTGTTGATGTAGATTTGTTCGTGTCGGTTCTTCTTCGGCCGGCCGATCACGAGTTTCTCGATCCCTGTGTGTACTTCCTCCAAGATGAAAACACCCTTGTGCGTAGGCCCCACGGTGGGCGCCAACTGTCGTGGGAAAGTCACGGCAGATGTCCGTAGAGTCGGACTTGATTATGGGGCCTTTGCTACGAGTGTACGAGGAAGAAGAAAAATCACAGAGAAAGAGAAACGCGATTTTATACAGCTTCAGGCCCCGGGAAACATTGTCCGGTAAAGACCCTACATGCTGTTTGTGGCTAGGTCTTATTGCTTTGCTCACGGGGAGTCGTCGGCATGTCGCCGACTCTCTTATAGTTGTATTCATGCGAAAGCCTACTTTCATGGCGAAAGCCTACTCTGGTGGCGAAAGCCTACTCTCATATTGAGAGCCTACTTTGGCGGAAGCCTACTCCCATATCGAGAGCCTACTTTGGCGGAAGCCTACTCTCATATCGAGAGCCTACTTTGGGGGAACTTGGACTCTATGGGCATCCTACCCCTCCTTATATAGGTGGAATGGGGGGGCTTACATGTAGAGTCATATTCTGATACAAACTAGTCTCATCTTGTATTACAAGTCGGATATCAACCCGAGTCCTACTCTAAGTCTTGTAGCTTTTCGTATCTTCCAAGTTAGGTGGACTCCATATTGATTCCTTCGTCTGCCTGACTCCTGTGGAGGAGAGTCCCCTGTCTGGCCGACTCCTGTAGAAGAGAGTCCCCTGTCTGGCCGACTCCTGTAGAGGAGAGTCCCCTGTCTGGCCGACTTTTGTAGATTAGAGTCCCCTGTCTGGTCGACTCCTGTAGAGGAGAGTCCCCTGTCTGGCCGACTCCTGTAGATGAGAGTCCCCTGTCTGGCTGACTCCTGCAGAGGAGAGTCCCCATCAGGCCGACTCATGTCAGCCGACTCATAGAGGTGACTCATGTCAGTCGACTCATGGAGGTGACTCATGTCAGCCGACTCATGGAGGTGACTCATGTCAGCCGACTCATGAAGGTGACTCATGTCAGCCGACTCTAGTCTCCAGGACCTGTCTTCTGGCTGAGTCTTCCTTTTGGGTGCTATCTTCTGGCCGGGTCTTAGCTGTGAGTAATCCCCCCCGACAACTTCCCCGTCCCGGCAGAGTGTCGGCACAGGAATTCTAGTCCCCCGAAGCTTGTCGGCGATGGCGGCGGAGATCGGAATTGCTTCTGGAGAAAAGGGGTATGGAATCAGGGTTTCGCGATGGGAGTATAAAAAAGAGCCAAAGGGGGGCATCGGGGGGGGGGGGGGGGCTGTGGGCACCAGGAGTCCAGGCGTCCACCCGGCACGACCAAGCCCTATGCCGCGCCACCTGGCCGCCTAGGCACCAGGTGGGGCCCCTTTGGCCCTTCTTCGGTGAATACGGAAGCTTCCAGAACGCATATTTTTTATCTGATTTTCCCGAATTTTTGGAGCACTTTTAATATGGTGGAAACCTAAAATAGAAAAAACAGCAGAAAACAGGAACTCGCACTGGGTGCACTGAGTTAATAAGTTAGTCCAAATATGATCAAAAGTGTTTGAAAGTGTATCTAGATCATAGCAATATCACACAAAACATGTATGGAGGAAGCAGAAATTATAGATATGTTTGGGACGTATCAACATCCCCAAGATTAATTCCTGCTCGTCCTCGAGTAGGTAAATGATAACAAGCATAATTTCTGTGGTGACATGCTCGCAAACATATAAGAAATTTGAAAGTAAAGCAATCAAGATATGTGATTCAATTCAAGTCAATAACAGGCAAGAGTCTATATTAGCATTGAAACAAGCAACGAAAGAACATTAGGTGCAAGAGCTCTTAGATGTCCGTGACTCGAATGTCTCCAAATGGTGTTTGCGTGCAAGAAGGGGGATAGGGGATACGAGAATTATTTTTTGTTGAGAACTCAATCTACTAAAGTTTCACACTTGGTCTTCTTTGGAATCTTATCTTGACTCATCCCCAGACCACTAGCCAGGTACAAGTCAATTTGATCCACTCCTTTTCGATATTTTAAGCACTCATACAATGGATGAGCGTAAGCACGAAAGTTGACACTTAGGATGGCAACGAGAGAAATATGGTGCAGGAGGAAGACAAAAAGGTGTGAAAGGCTCACATCAATGAGGACAATCATTGGCGAGAAGGCTAAATTGTAGATATGATGTGAGGAGTAGGGATTGCCATACAACAAATGCACATATGATCTAAGAAAGCTCTCCAATGGAACTAGTGTGGGTGCATCCAACTTGCTCGCTCATGAAGACCTAGAGCTCTTTTTAGGAGGGTCATCCTTGGAATATGCAAGCCAAGTTCTATAGTGTGAAGGTCCCACATAGCTATATGCATGTATGATCATCTCTATGGAGTACAAGGATAAGAGGGAGTACTAGTGTGGATCTTTCAAAAGGATAATAGTGTTGCCCCTTTCTCTCTTTTTATTTTTCTTTTTCTCCTTTTTTCTATTTTTTGTATTTTTTGGTGGCCTCAATGGCTCTTTCTATTTAACTCTCATTTTTCCTCTTTGGGATCTTTTATTTTGTCCACTTTGGGATCTTTTCCTCACTTAAGGGCAACACTCTAATTTACAAGAGGGTATAGAAGATCTTTCACACTTTACAAGGTACTCAAACATAAAGAAGACGTAGCTATCATGATGTATGCAATGTATGCCGCTGCCAGTGTAGCAGGAACATGTATGACATGAAGATCAAGTCATGAAGAGGTGGATGTTGCATGACAATATATCTCGGAAAGGCTATGGGAATGCCTTGATAGGTAGGTATGGTGGCTGTTTTGAGGAAATATATAAGGAGGTTTATGATGACAGAGTGTATCATGCCAAGGGTTTGGATGTACCGGCGAAGCTGGACGCCAACTCTCGGAGTTAGAAGAAGGCAATGCACGACACAAGAGGGGCTAGAAAATATGAGGAGGTGGAAGTGTCAACTTTCAATACTTACATTAGTCCGAAGAACTCATGCACTTATTATCGGTAACTCTCAATCTAATAAGGAAGTTCACAAAGAGACAAGTACCCCGAGGAGGAGTGTATGGGGGTTTGGTTATCCTTGCGCATCCTGGACTCATGGTACGTGAGTGTACTCTAATATCCAACTCCTCAGAAGAGTAGTGATCCATCTAGTAGCTAGAGTTCTCAACTAGTTTTGTAGGTTTTGAAAATAAACACGGACTGCCCAAAATACGACATCTATCACTAATAGGCTAGAGCTCTTATCACCAAAAGTTCAAACATTACTCACATCAATACCTCAAAACTATTGCAAGTTACAACTAAAATTAAATAGCAACCTCAATTACCTACTTTCAAGACATGACATAACTCAGTGCAACAACCAGCTGTCTTAACAAGATAAACATGAAAACTAAAGAGAGTTCCAGCAACAAACTAGACAAAAGCCAAGGCTCTTGCTAAAGACACACTAAAACAAAAACTAAACATGGCAGTAGCTATGAAAAGATAAAGAACACACAACATCAAAAAGATAGGCAAGAAAAATCCTATGATGTGTTCTAGATTGAAGTGAAGCGTGTTTATCTCCCACACAAAGCAATCTGGGGTCTAACTTGTTATGAACCGCAAGCAAAGCTAAAGAAAACTAAAAATAAAACCTAAGAGCGAGATGCTCCAAGCATAGCACATAACACATGAAGTGATAAAAATATTGTGAGACGAAGGACGAACTGATGATTGTTGATTGAGAAGGGGATGCACGGGGGCATCCCCAAGCTTCGACGCTTGAGTCTCCTTGAATATTTATTGGGGATGCACGGGGGCAACCCCAAGCTTGAGCGCTTGACACTCCCGAATCTTCTTTCATCATCTTCCATCGCACACTTGAAAACTCCCTTCATACATAACTCATCATAAGCTGATTAGAGGTTAGTACCCTTAATAAAATAATTTTCCCCACTGGATATAAAGATATTCTTGGAGATCTATTATTTCTCAAGATTGCCAAAAAGTTTTTGCAAATAAAAAGCAAGCTTAAGGTTTGCAAAAGTAAGGAGATGAAAAACGTGGCAGAATCTTTGAAAAACAGAACAACATGTAGTAGAGAATTTTTTAGGGCACTTCTTCAAATCAAATCAAAAAACTCAGAACATACAAAAGTTCCGAAATTGTATAGAGCATGCTGCTAAAAAATTCAGATAAAAAAGATGAACTGGTGATTTGTTTCGAATTTTTCCGTCAAGAAGACAGAATCTGTTTTCTTGACAGCATGACACAACTTTTGCTTCCCTTGTCATAAGAGGCTATAACTTGGCACAAAGCTTGAAAATAAAGATACAATGATGTTGCTACAGTAGTAACAATCATCAAGATCACTAAGAACTGGAAGTAAAAACTCAAAGTAAAGATAACAAGGGTTGTCTCCCTAGAGCTCTTTCTTTATAGCCATAAAGATAGGCTTAAGATTTTAATGATGCTCTCGTAGGAATAAGAGTTGAAAAACAAAAGAGAGCATCAAGAAGAAGATAACAAAAACATTTAAGTCTAACATGCATCCTATGCAAAGGGATCTTGTAGAGAAATAACTCGTTGAAGCATAAAGATATTAACATTGGGAGGAAAAATAGGTGCAACTTCAAAACCTTCAACATAAAGAGAGGGAACTTGATATTATTGAAATATCTATAAGCATATGTTCCCCTATCATAATAATTTTCAGTGGGATCATGAATAAACTCAACAATATAAGTATCACATAAAAAATTCTTATCATGATCCACAAGCATAGAAAATTTATTACTCCCCACATAAGCAAAATCCTTCTCATTAGTAATAGTGGGAGGAAACTCAAGACAAGATCTATAACATGAATCATTCTTATCACGATACACTTGCAAACATTTATTCTTTATAGAATAAGTGTGATCACAATAATCATCATAGATAGGAGGCAAAGTATCATCAAAATAAATTTCCTCATCAAAACTTGGGGGGCTAAAAAGATCATCTTCATAAAACGTAGCATCCCAAGGCTTATAACTTTGCATATCATTAGCATCAAAGGTATTCAAAGAATACATACTAGTAACATTAGAATCATGAAGAGTATGCAAATAAATATCCATAGGTTTTTTTATTTTCTCTTCAAACACTTCATGACCCAATTCAAGGTAGAGCTCACAAAGCTCTCTCATTTTTTGTTCTTTTCCATAAGCATAACTAGTAAAAATAAAAAACAAGAAAAAAAGATTTAAATGCAAGATCTAAAGATATACCTTCAAGCACTTACTTCCCCCGCAACGACGCCTGAAATAGCTTGATGTCTACGCACGCTTCTTTTCTTGTAGACTATGTTGGGCCTCCAAGTGCAAAGGTTTGTAGGACAACAACAATTTCCCTCAAGTGGATGACCTATGGTTTATCGAACTCAGGGAAGAAGAGGTTGAAGATGGTCTCTCTCAAGCAACCCTGCAATTAAGATACAAGAAGTCTCTTGTGTCCCCAACACACCTAATACAACTAGGAGTTGTATAGGTGCACTAGTTCGGCGAAGAGATGGTAAAATATGGGTGATAGGTGTGGCAAAACAAAGTAATATAAATCTGTAATAAAAAGTGCAGCAAGCAAACATGTGAAAAAAGTGAGCACAAACGGTGTAACAATGGTGGAAACAAGGCCTAGGCTTCATACTTTAACTAGTTGCAACTCCCAACAAAATTAACATAGTCTAATCACATGATATTTTCCATAAAACATGCAATGGAGACGCACTCGGAGGTCATTCCTTTGTGGTCAGGAGAGGATGAGAATTATGTAGGGCTACAAAAGCACACCTCAAAGTTCGTAGTTCTCAATCTATGGATTTCCGAATGTCACCGCAGCCATCCAAAGAGAGTACCACAATCACCACAACATATCTCAAGGATAGTCAAAGACAAGCACCAAGAGACTCTCAATTCAATGAACATACAAAAGAGGAAATCACGCATGAAAATATTCTGCTAATCCATGTCCAATAGACCGCTGTCACCTTGGTCTCGGGGATTATACTAGATAAAGAAAAGTGAGTACATCAAATCCAATACATAGAAGAAGGGGAAACATCATGGGATCATCCTAGATTAACATAGCCTATGATCACAATGAAGAGCACATCATGGGAGAGAGAATTGACCACATAGCTACTAGTAGAAACCTTAGCCCCGAGTAGGAACTACTCACACATGGAGGGAGGAAGCAACATCGATGGAGATGAATACGGGGGAACTTCCCCGTCCCGGCAGAGGAATTCTAGTCCCCCGAAGCTTGTCGGCGATGGCGGTGGAGATCGGAATTACTTCTGGAGAAAAGGGGTCTGGAATCAGGGTTTTCGCGACGGGAGTATAAATAAGAGCCAAAGGGGGGCACCGGGGGGGGGGCACCAGGAGTCTAGGCGGCCACCCGGCGCGACCAAGCCGTCGGCCGCGCCACCTGGCCGCTTGGGCACCAGTTGGGGCCCCTTTGGCCCTTCTTCGGTGAATCCGGAAGCTTCCGGAACGCAGATGTTTTATCTGATTTTTCCCGAATTTTTGGAGCACTTTTAATATGGGGGAAACCTGAAATAGAAAAAACAGCAGAAAACAAGAACTGGCACTGGGGTGCACTGAGTTAATAAGTTAGTCTAAATATGATCAAAAGTGTATGAAAGTGTATCTAGATCATAGCAATATCACACAAAACATGCATGGAGCAAGCATAAATTATAGATACGTTTGGGACGTATCACTTGCCTAGAAGCCCGGCGGCAGGGGTACAGTCGTCGACGAAGTAGTTGAACACATCAACGGTGTAGTCGGCGGTAGCAGTGGGGTCTACCGGAGAATAAAGGGGGGGGGACAGTAAATATAAAGCAATCATAGTGAACAGATGAATGGCATGACGTATGCAATGTTAACGGTGTTCTAACGCAGTGCAATGCACGTTGCTCGGAGCTGAAATTCATCCGGGGATGAAATACCGGCTCCGGGTGATTATCGACAAACGGCCCGGAGGTGGATGTCGATGTTCGTTGTGTTAGAGGGGTGTGGTTGGTATACGGATAGCGTATCCGTATTCATTATATTTTTCTGATCAATTTTGATGTATAAAGTTTTTAAGTCTGACTTACGGTTTAAAATATATTTAAATTCAAAGTTTTAATCAATTTTAAATTATTTTCTGGATTATTTATATTTACTAAATCAAAATTATCCAGAATAGTAACTTTGATTGGTCAAACCTGACATGAGGGACCCACATGTCAGCCTCACAGTTTATAAAATAGTTTAATTTAATTCAACAATAGGTGGACCCACATGTCATAGACTCTAGTGTTAAATATGATTATAATTAATCCAGTGATTAGTTTAACTAGCTGGGCCCACCTGTCATTGGTAGTATATTTAATTTAAACTAAAAGAATTATTAAACAGAGAAGGGTCCCACATTTCATTGTAAAAGGGACATAATTAAGCAGTTTTATTTGTTTCTAAATAGTTGCTTAAGGGAATGGGGCCACATGTCATTCTCAGGGGGGCTATCACTAATGGGTATTAACCCCTAATTACACCAGGGCCTGCCCCAGTGGTCAGTGGGCAGCCCATTGACTTTCCTAGCCAAGCATGCCGGCGAGACAAAGGAGCACGGCGGCGAGCCATCGGGGCGCTCCGGCGACCAAATCCACGGTGAAGGCCTGGGATCGGACGTGGGCGATGTTGCACATCGTCTGGTGGAGGCGGCGGAGGCTGGGGCGGCCGGAGACAGGGGCAACGACGAGCACGGGCGGTGGCCGTGCCACGGCTCCAATGGCAAACAACGAATCATGGCGCGAACGGGAGATCTGCATGGAAAAAATGAACATACGGACCAAGGGCATCGTGTTGGTGCTAGTGGGGCGAGCTGACGCACACGAGATAACCCTCAACTGTAGGGGATCGAGATAGTCTTCGCGGGCAAGATAACCCAATTTATTGATTCGACACTTGGGGACACAAAGAATACGTACAGGCTTTGACAATTGAGTTGTCAATTCAACCGCACCTGAAATAAACACTTGCTTCCACAAAGGTATTAGTAGCAACTGTGATATGGTGGTAGTAGTGGTGGTGATAATAGTGGTGATAGTGGTAGTGAAAAAACAAAAGTAAAACATCAAAAGTAAACAACTAGTAACCAGCAGGAAAGAAAACACAGTAGGCTAGGGAGATGGATGGTTGGGCGCTACTTGGATGAGAACAAACATGTAATAGATTCTAACACAGACAAGGCTCACAGAAAGGAAAGGATCATCTAGGAAAATATTAAACATCAGGCATGTATCCCAAGGTAGTTGTACGTGCTTGCAATAAGAAATTTACACAACATCTTTTGTCCTACCCTCCCTCTACAAACGGGGCCAAAAGGAACTTAGGGAGATTAAGGTACTCCTGTCAAAGAGCACCGGAACAAAGCATTAACACTTCATGGATACACGAAATCCTCAAATTATAGTCCATCCCCTTTGGTGTCCCAAGCTGTCACCATTGTGATCGCCGGTTCCGGACTATAATAGGTGCATACAACTCATAGATAGGATCAAGAACACCACAAACTCAAGAAACAAAAGGGTGATCAGATCTGAAATCATGGCACTCGGGCCCAAAGTGGCAAGCATTAAGAGAAACAAGTTGTAACGGAGATGATAAACACCAAGTAGATGATAGGAAACATGCCCCAACAATCTGATTGAACTATTACATGATCTCTAACTCATCCAATCCCTACCGTCCCCTTTGCCTACAGCAGGGAATTACTCACACATGAGAGAGGAAGTCATGGAGGGGTGATGGAGAGGCGATGATGATGACGATGGCGATGATTTCGCCTCACCGGAGGCCAAATCAACCTCCAGATTAGCTCTCCTGGAGAAGAACAGATGGTTGCGGCGGCTCCGCGACGTAGATTGGAAAAGCGACTTCTGTTCTGGGGTTTCTGCGTCGGGAGAATAAATAGGGCCAAAGTAGGGCAACAGGGGGTGTATGAGCAAGCCAGGAGGGCAGGTGGCGCGGCCAGGGGCTGGGTCGCGCCAAGCACCCTCCTGGCTGCCCCCCGGCTGCCCTGTGGCCCCCCTTTGGACTCTCGGAAGCTTCCGAAACGCTGATTTTTTTTAATATTTTTTTTGGATTTTTCCAGCGTACCTAAATATCCAGAAACCTGCACAAAAGAAAACATCACTGGTAGCTCTGCTGAAAACAACGTCTGTCCGGGTTAGTTTCGTGGAAATCATGCAAGAATGAAGCCAAAACAATAGCAAAAGTGTTTGGAATAGTAGATACGTTTGAGACGTATCAACTCCCCCAAGCTTAGCTATTGCTTGTCCTCAAGAAATTCAGTTCAACGAACTGGACGCGACAAAGAAAAATTTGACAAACTCTTTTGCTTCATTAGATGTATATAAGCATGTACTACGAAAGAGTTTAGCAAGTTTTGACACCATGCTACAAGGACAATGCACGAAGCAATCCTTCTTTCATGTAATCAGTCACAAAAAAAAAGTAAATAATATGCTGCTGAAAATCAATCTAAGATCACAATGCACATAGCATGAACATATCAGAGTGGTATCTCGCTAGCCTCCATGAGTGAAGCAAAACATAAATGCAGAAACTCCTCCAGATTTTTAAAGGAGACTAGAACTCAGAACTCAAAGTAAGAAACATCACAAGCATGTAGAAGACAATGTGATACTTTGGGACAATGCATGTTACACTAAGAATGACAATTATGCTCTCATAGTCGGAGCTTTGGAGAAAGGAAGGTGGAGACTCTCGAACCGTGGCTTTTGATGGCAAGGTTGAAAACCCGTGAAAGGAAGCAAAGACTAAACATGTACCAGAGCCCTTGGTATTGAAACTCTTTTGAGAGGTGCAACTTTCCAGTCAACGGTGAACGGTAAAGGTCTCTCAATATCTCCCATACCAACCATATTAATGCCTTTTGCTTACACATGTTCCCTTATCCATGAATCTTTGATGGTCTACGAAACCTTTATTTTGCCTCAAGTATGGAAGGAGGGTATCGTTCCATCTATCATAAGCAGCATTTTGTCCATTTCATTCCATCATCAAGTATGGGGGAGGTGTAACTCTCATATTTTTTTATTGACTAGTTAAAACTTCCTTCAAAATATTTTTGGCATGAAAGATACTGATTTTCCCTCACCGCACCATGAGCTTGTACGGTTACAAAGGGGAAGCTCTTGAATAAATTTCGAGATGGCACAAGAAAGTCTAAGTTAGGAGTGGCCGGTAAATACCACATATAGGTAGGTATGGTGGACTCAAATGGAACAACTGGTTTGAAAATGAGTTTGGAAGCACAAGCAGAATTCCTCTTGGTGCTGGAGGAAGGCTAGCAAAAGACGGGGAAGCGACCAACTAGAGAGTATAACAGTCATAATCATGCAAAGCGACAAAGCAACAATGAATCGGGCATGAAAGTGATATAACTCACCCTGAATAAAAAGATCATCAAGGCATAACATACTTTTTAGTCTTAACATGTGTGAACATGTGCCAACTCACTCCAAGAATCCCCCGGAGGGAAATACCACTTCAATATGCCATACCATGAACAATGCAATGCATGTCAATCATTTCAAGCAACACATTATAAACTCTAGCTATTTGAGACTAGCCACAAAGAAAGCATGAACCACTGGGAAAGCATTGTAAACATAGCACTATGTCTCTACAAGCTGGTCTCTAATCATAAGTACAGGCATATGTACAAAAGTAGAAACAAAAAGAGTTCATACCGGCTTTCCTTGTTGCATCCCTTCCGTCGATCTTCGTCATCACTGCCTTGTCACTTGCGCGATCGAACGTAGGAAATTATAATCAAATGCCATCACGGACTCGAGCTGAACTCTTAAACAAAGCAAACTAAAGAGCAAAGGAAACATATTTTTGGGTTTTTTAAAGGTTTAGCAAAAGCAAAATAAAGGATAAATCTTTTTGGGTTTTTGCAAACGAAAAGAACAAAGAAGAACAGGCAAAAACTTGCAAAAAGATAAAAGCGAACCAACGGTAGATACAATGGAAAGGGGAGGAGAGCACGTACTCCCCCAAGCTTAGGCTTTTGGCCTAAGTGGGCTCTTCTACTGCGGTCCTGAGGAGCCTCCTGCTCCGGGGTAATGGTAATCCCAAGGGTTGTATGAGCCCGGTGCGTACACTGAAGTCCTCGGATCCTCCCACGTGGAAGAGGAAGGTCCAGCCCCCCATCCAGAGGAAGAACCTTCACCCCAGGGGGTGATGGTCTCCTCCTGAACTGGTGGATATACCACGTGCTCCTCCTCGTCTGGCTCGACCCCCTCCGTGGGGTTGTGAAACTGGTATCTCCCCGTGATCTCATCAAACTCGGCCACTGAAAAATGAAATCCGTTCCTACGAGAAAAATCAAACACAAGTGGTGCAGGTAGACGGACAGTGCGATCCACACCGTCTTTAAACCACAAAATATAATCAAGTGCGTAGCGGTCAGAGGCCTTAGTAACAAAGAAATGCCTCTTCATGGCAGCCAAGTCAAGGCTAACATTAGGAAAAACTATATCATCTGGGCGCGGTTCTCCTTGGAGAAACTTGAAAAGAAGTGTGGCATAGACGCCACCAAAGAGGTCCCCCTTGTTACTATTAGTAGTAAGGCGTTTCGCAATAAGCGAACCCACATGATACTCGTGCTTCCCTGAGAGGGAATTCGCCATGATAGAAGTATCAGGCATAGAAGTGCTGCTCGTGTTGTCTCGAGCCAACACTCCTCTAGCAATATAATAGGAAAAATACCTGAGGTGAGGGAACATAATGATGGAAATCTTCTGACGATTGGATGCCCTCACTTCAGTGTTACAGAACGAGTCGAGGAGGGTGTTGAGTGCAACAGTTTGGACATTTTTCCTCTTCTTCTTCTCGACCAAGCCTGGCAAACCTAAAGCTTCACAAAATATACTCATAGGCATGGTCAGCAATCTTTCATAAAGTTGAAACACCACAGTATCATTGTCAGAATAAAATCTGAAACTATTGACAAAAATAGCGGTGAATGTCTCGTACTGTGGTACACGGCTCGTAACAAGCTGTGTCAAACCTGCATTGGCACACAAAGCATAGAACTCTTCTCGTATGCCGGCATCCTCCATGAAATCTTCGCATGGAAATGCCATGGCTCTCGCGGGTGACGCGTCCAACATCTCTATGGGTACGATATCTTCATATTAGCTCACCCTCGTGGTCGAAGGTGAAGCTGCGGAACGCGTAACACGGCTAGAGCACTCGGGTTTCTTCTTCCCAAGCCACTTTCCTAGCCTCTCCATTTCTGAAATTTTTAACAATTCACAAAAACGAAGATTTAAGCAAAACTAGTTTGGGAAAAACATTCTACTTACTTTACCAAGGCTCAAACTAGCAACAAAACTTGAAAAATAAATTTCTACAAAAACATTTAAGCTAAACTAAACAGCGCCAAGAACCACTAAATACTCACTAATGAAGCCACCAACTAGAAAACTAATTGAAGGGGTGAGGGAGTCACATACCAGAGAGTATTTGTTCGGAATTTCAGCTCAAATGAGTGGTTGTAGAGGGAGATCGAAGTTCCGTGCTCAAGAACAACAAGAACACGAAACCAGAGCAAGAACACGAGCTTTTGGGAGAAAGGAGAGAGAGTGGAAGAAGAGATGCCAGCAGGGGGTGCCTGTGGGCCCCAGGAGGGTGGGTGGCGCGGCCAGGAGCTGGGGCGAGCCATCTGGCCTCCTGAGACAGGGGTGGACCCCCCTGGTCAGCCACAGGTGCCTCTTGATGGCTTTTTACCTGGAAATTTTGATTTTAATTTTTCTGGAATTTTTTGGGCAACTTCACTGTAGAGAATTTTTCAAAGTTCAAAAAGCTGCAAAAACTTTCGTGAACTCGAGACAAAAGTTAGAACAAGTGAAGCTTTAAACACAAAAACTTGGTACAACAAGGAGAATAAAAGCTAAAGGAAATGAAAACATAACAAGCTCAACTTTTTACCTATATAAAACATGCTAGCTAGCAAGGTTGATTAAGTCTTACCAACAAACCTGTGGTATATAACGCAGAAAGTCTCGCCTCTTATGAAGTGATCATTGCACTCTCACTTTAATGGACATTGTCCCCACCATAATTGTTTTGTTATTTGTGGTATACATGTAGTGGACAATCCCATTCTCCAATCTTCACGGTCTCGATATTCTCAATGGAGTTAAGGCCATGCCTTTTGTCGATCTTCTTCGGAAAATACACCATGTGTTCTTTGTCATTCACGTTGAAGGTAACCTTCCCTTTATTGCAATCAATAACAACACCTGCGGTGTTAAGAAAAGATCTACCAAGGATAATGGACATGCTCCCATCCTCGGGCATGTCAAGCACAACAAAATCAGTAAGTATTAAAGAATTGGCAACTTCAACAGGAACATCCTCACAAATACCGATCGGGACGGCCGTGGACTTGTCGGCCATCTGTAGAGAGATATCTGTAGGAATTAATTTTTCTAAACAAATTCTTTTGTAGAGATAAAAGGGCATAACACTCACTCCTGCACCAAGATCACATAAAGCAGTTCTAACATAATTGTTTTTTATGGAGCAAGGAATGGTGGGTATACCTGGATCACCGAGCTTCTCAGGAATCTTGCCACTGAAAGAGTAGTTAGCAAGCATAGTAGATATTGCCTCATTAGGCACTTTTCTTTTATTAGTAACAATATATTTCATATATTTAGAGTAAGGAGGTAACTTAATAGCATCAGTCAAAGGGATTTGAAGAAAAAGAGGTTTCATCCACTCACAAAACTTGTTGTAGTGTTCTTCTTCTTTGGTTTTGACGGACTTGCTTGGGAAAGGCATGGGTTTCTGTACCCATGGTTCTCGTTCCTTCCCATGTCTCCTTGCAAGAAAGTCTTCTCTAGTATACTTCTTGCGCTTATCGGGTGCTTCTTCTTCACGAACCTCGGGTGGATCATTATTTTCAGCATCTTTTTCAGGTTCAGCACCGTCTTCAGTCTCAGCATCAGAGGTAGATATGTTGTTTGGATCAACAGTTGGTTCTTCTTCTTCTATTGGATCATTGGAATTGTTGGCTTCCTTGTGTTTCTTCTTCTTTTTTGGAGAGCTAACAATTTCTTCTTCCTGCACTTGAGAATCTTGCTCGATCCTCTTTGGATGCCCTACTGGATAGAGAGGGTCCTGGGTGTGTGTTCCACCCCGGGTCTTTATACCATAAGCTTGTAAGTTGTCCTGTTTCGCATTATTAGCAAGCAAATCTTTTTGCACATTAGAAATTTGTTCAAGCTGAGTTTGAACCATATGAAAATGCTTCACAAGACATTTAACATCATTAACTGTTCTTCCTAGAACATCAAGCAAACTTTTGATAGAAAGAGTAGTATCATGCAACTGACCTTGTATCTTTTCATTGAAGTGATTCTGCTTCATAATAAAATTATCAAGCTCATCTAAACATTGGTCAGGAGGTTTACATTTAGGAATGTCACTTGCATTGAAATCTAAAAGAGAATGTACCTCTACCATAGGTGGGTGAGTGGTAGGCTCACACAGCTTCACAATTGGAGGTAGATTCTTCACGTCTTTAGCTTTAATACCTTTCTCTCTTATAGACTTCTTTGCTTCTTGCATATCTTTGGGGCTTAGGACAAGCATGCCCCTCTTCTTTGGTGGTGGAGGTGGTTCAGGCACGGACCAATCTTCATGGCTTATGGCAATCTTGCCCATCAATTCTTCCGCATCGTTCGGTGTTCTTTGCCTAAAACGCAACTAGCACAACTATCTAGATAGGATTTAGACCCGTCGGTTAGACCAGCATAAAATATATCATGTAATTCATTCTTAGGGATCTCATGTCCCGGTCTAGCCTTCAGCAAACTGCAAAATCTCCCCCAAGATTTAGGGAGATGCTCATCCTGCAACTGTTTAAAGTTATAAATTCTTTGCAAAGCAGCATGTTGCATATGAGCAGGAAAATACTTATCAACGAAAGATATATCCATATCTTGAGGACTTTGAATGGAACCACATGGTAGTGCATCATACCATGCTCTAGCATCTCCTTTCAAGGAAAAAGGAAAAAGCTTGGTCACATAGAAGTTCCGAATCCTTTCATCAGTAGTAAACAAGCCACCCAACTCAGTGAGTTTGGTCAGGTGCTCGATAGCATCATTATTTTCTCTGCCATAAAAGGGATCAGCTTCAACTGTGGACATAAGTGAAAGGTCAACAGAGAAATCATAATCAGGACCAGTGATGCATATAGGAGACGTAGCAAAGGTAGGATCAAGAGTAAACTTGTTCTTCAGGGAATGCTTTGCTAGCAACTTGTTTATAGTAGCAGGGTCGGAATCAGCACATTCATTTAGCTCCCTGCATACATCATCATCAAGTATAACATAATCGTCCTCAAGGAGTTTCTCCTTAAAGCCAGCAAGATCATGAATTTTTCCAATAGGTGTTTGGGTAGCAGGAATTTCAACACTCGAGAATCATGCAGCAGCAGCAATCTGTTCTTCAATAAAAGAACCAAGTGAACTTGTAGTCTCAAAGATAGTAGAAGCATCATCAAAAGTATCTGACATATTGCCAGACTCAGCAGAAGTATCATGTAACTGAGGTGAATCAAACCGACTCATAACTGAAGGTGAATCAAGTTTAGCACTAGTGCTAAGAGTAGTACCTCGTCTCGTACGGGATGGTAAGATCGGAACCTTGGGGTCTCCTTTCTTACCCATAGTGGATAGCGTGCAGCAGGTAGGATACTTCAAGTAGACCTGTAAATAAAGCTATGGTCCCTGGCAACGGCGCCTACTTGATAACCCTCAACTGTAGGGGATCGAGATAGTCTTCGCGGGCAAGATAACCCAATTTATTGATTCGACACTTGGGGACACAAAGAATACGTACAGGCTTTGACAATTGAGTTGTCAATTCAACGGCACCTGAAATAAACACTTGCTTGCAGAAAGGTATTAGTAGCAACTGTGATATGGTGGTAGTAGTGGTGGTGATAATAGTGGTGATAGTGGTAGTAAAATAGCAAAAGTAAAGCAGCAAAAGTAAACAACTAGTAACCAGCAGGAAAGAAAACACTGTAGGATAGGGAGATGGATGGTTGGGCGCTGCTTAGATGAGAACAAACATGTAATAGATTCTAACACGGGCAAGGCTCACAGAAAGGAAAGGATCATCTAGGCAAATATCAAACATCAGGCATGTATCCCAAGGTAGTTGTATGTGCTTGCAATAAGAACTTTGCACAACATCTTTTGTCCTACCCTCCCGCTACAAACGGGGCCAAAAGGAACTTAGGGAGATTAAGGTACTCCTGTCAAACAGCACTGGAACTAAGCATTAACACTTCATGGATACACGGAATCCTCAAATTATAGTCCATCCCCTTTGGTGTCCCAAGATGTCACCATTGGGATCGCCTGTTCCAGACTATAATAGGTGCATACAACTCATAGATAGGATCAAGAACACCACAAACTCAAGAAATAAAAGGGTGATCAGATCTAAAATCATGGCACTCGGGCCCAAAGTGGCAAGAATTAAGAGCAACAAGTTGTAACAGAGATGATAAACACCAAGTAGATGATAGGCAACATGCCCCCAACAATATGATTGAACTATTACATGATCTAACTCATCCAATCACTACCATCCCCTTTTCCTACAGCAGGGAATTACTCACACATGAGAGGGGTAGTCATGGAGGGGTGATGGAGAGGCGATGATGATGACGGTGGCTTTGATTTCCCCTCACCGGAGGCCAAATCGGCCTCCAGATTAGCTCTCCTGGATAAGAACAGAGGGTTGCGGCGGCTCCGCGACGTAGATTGGAAAAGCGACTTCTATTCTGGGGTTTCTGCGTCGGGAGAATAAATAGGGCCAAAGTAGGGCACCAGGGGGTGTGGGACCCAGCCAGGAGGGCAGGTGGCGCGGCCAGAGGCTGGGCCGCGCCAGGCACCCTCCTGGCTGCCCCCTGGCTGCCCTGTGGCCCCCTTTTGGACTCGCGGAAGCTTCCAGAACGCTGATTTTTTATATATTTTTGTGGATTTTTCCAGCGTACCTAAATATTCAGAAACCTGCACAAAAGAAAACATCACTGGTAGCTCTGCTGAAAACAGCGTCAGTCCGGGTTAGTTTCGTTCAAATCATGCAAGAATGAAGCCAAAACAATAGCAAAAGTGTTTGGAAAATTAGATACGTTTGAGACGTATCAACACGGGGCAAGCATACAAACGTTCCATGCCGGCGCTGAGCTCGGCCCCCATGGCAACGGTGGCTAGAGCGAATGGGGAGACTCCGGGACGATTGGCGACAGACAGGAGACTCACTGGGAGGGCAGAGGAGAGCTCGGGGAGGACGACGGTGGCCGCGGTGGTGCGAATCGAGTGGGAGGGGCCGACGGCCGTGGCGAGGGGAGCGACCAAATTACGGCGATGTAGTGCGTCTCGAGTTCAGTTGCGTGTCGGAGTCGAAGGAGTCGCCCACGCCCGAGCTCCTGGACAACACGCGGCGGCGAATGGTGGCCGTTGGCCGCATCCATGGCAGCGGCGCACGTGACGAGCCCGACAGAGTGAGAGGCGGCGCGAGGAGGGGCAGGGGAAGGGATCTAGGGTTTGAGTTAAGGCGCGCCGGGGCCTCGGGGGATCTTATCGCCGTCGGCTAGACGTGGATGGCCGCCACGGCGGCACGGCCGGCCTGGCCGGCGTGGATGCGTCCACGATGCCAAAGTGACCAGTGGGAGGAGGGAGAAGGAGGTGGGGAGGGGTTGGGCCCGGCTGGGCTTCGCCCAGGGCGTAGGTTAGTCGATTTTTCAATTGCTTTATTTCTTTTCTTTCTTTTGCTTCTTTTTGTATTTTTTTGTGCCACAAAAGAATTTTGTTAAATGTGGGACCTATTGCATAATTAGTGTAACACCATACAGTGCTAGCACAAAAAGTTTAAGGAAAGAGTAAAATCATTTAATATTTATTTTATAAATGCAACTGACAATTGGTGTTGTTTTGCTACTGGTTTGGATTGTTTGCAATATTTAGAAATTGCAATAAATTCTCAATGGAGGTTTATCATGGTTCACTGGTTTTTAGGGATTTTACAAAATTGGTTCCACAATTTTTGGACAATGTTTTATTGTCACATGTTTCTGGAATTTTGATTGAGTTTATTTTTTTTGAACAAGGCATGGGCAAGGTTGATCATCACATGCCTAATAAAGATGTCTTTGCCTTAATCAAAGTGATTACCGTTGGATTACTGTAGTGTGACACCCGGGGTGTTACAGAGTAGCAAAGTACCCCAACACGATGGTTAGTGTGGTTATTCTGGCTAGAAGACATCTAAAGTGGGAGGAAGAACTGCAAATGCATCAATATAGGTTTCTAGAATAAAACCTACAACAAAGTCTATGGAACTGTCGGGTATGCCACCTAGCAAATCTTCTGGAAAGACATCCGAAATGGAGAGAAGGATTTTGAAAATGCACCAGGTTATGAAGAAACCTGGAATGACTCGGACATCATAACGGCTGTAATTGTAAGAGAAGTGAAAATTCTTACAACATGACAACAACACTTACATAGGAAGTCTAAAAAATAGGAAGCACAACGACTCTAGACAAAAGAACACAACTTTTCTACGGCTACAAGGAAGCTATCAATGAGATGTTCTAGTAAGACATAGATGAGCCTAGTCCTATCTTCCCGTAGAAAAGATGAGGGTGACCCAGAACTCAGATCGTTGAGGGTAAGGAGAAAAAATAAGCCTTACGTTGTTCCCTTATATACCCAGAGTAACTATATAACTATAGAAGGCTAGAATTGACTTCGACCTTGGTAACATACACACAACATACATGTCCAGGGTAACAGAGTAACTATATTCCGGGTCCCGACAGACTTGGTAACATACCGGCAGCATACATGTCCAGTGTAAACAGCAGGTACTCATCACATGAAATCTACAAAGTATACATCTTTATTGACTTACATATAGAGTACACAAAGAGATCACATCACTGTGATCCAACATTCATACAAGAAACGGAAGCAACATAGGTTTGAGTACACACAAGTTTAACAAATGGCTTAGAGAAGCCTTATTTATCATACAAGCCCTTCCATGAGGGACCAGACGGCTGTCTGGGACTAAACTAGCTTAGTCAATCGTCGAGCTCTAGGAAGAAGCCACCATCGGGTTCAGTGGATTCATCTAAAAACATAAACAAGAAAACGTGAGTACAAAGTCGTACTCAGCAAGATTTACATCAGAACTATACTACTCATGCTCAAGTATCAAGGTAAAGGAAGGTGGGGTTTCAGTGCAGAAGTGCCAGCTTTGACTTGGCTAGTCCTGTACTACGAATACCAGAATGAGGTAAGAAGCGTACTTGAGTCCAACTATCCAAGTCTCTCAATCAATACACCACTATGGATCCTTCCTCGACCTCCCACGAGAAAGCAAACCATAGCACTCACACTTATCTTGGAAAGTTTTAGAGTAACCATTGAAGTTGTCTAATAATCAAGCACAGATAACCAAGTAGTCCATGATTGCGGACGCGGCCATTCGAATAGTTTTGTTAACCCTGCAGGGGTGTACCTCTACACACACATGACCATCAGTTACCGCCAAGTCTCGTCACTATTCAAGGGGTGCCGGCGAGGATGCTCACTACAACTGTTACCTCATAGCCGATCTAGTCCATGAAAGCTGCCTACCTAGGTTGGTTTCCACTATCGTGAACCCGGCCGGTTTACCGAAGTGAACCCAGACGATGTATGCGTGGTGCAAAATCCGGTCTCCGTTGAGCCGTTCTCTCACTTAGTAGCCAGGCCACAAACCTACCAGAACTCCGATCTACTGCAACATCTGGACATCGACATGGGATGAGTCAATAGGTTGAGAGGGGTCAGTGAGCCCAATGTGTGGTTGTACTCTTTGTCTTTGATCACCACAAAAGAACTCGGACTTAGGGCAGTGTTCAACGAGACAACCCACTGTGTACTCCTACACAACCTCTCATCGTTCACCTTGTTTAGGTCAAATTCACAAACACCTTTCCACCATCATCATCATGATCACTACCATCCCGACTCACATAAAAGTATCCACAGTGTATCACTCTAAGAATGCAATAAGCAGTAACAGTTGCAGGGGCCACATGATATCAATCAACTCCTACATCCGCTAGGATTGTGGTTTTTCTTACTACTTTGACAAAATGATAGGTCACGCAAAGGAATGGGTTCAACTATGCGGTATAAACGCATCATGGTAACATCCTAAACATGCATAAGCGAGAACGAAAGGGAACTGGGTTTTTATCGACATGATCAATGGGGTCTGCTTGCCTTGCTGACGAGGGTCGTACTGGGAGTCTTCAACTGCCGGGGTGATCTCGGGTTCCGGCTCCACTTCTATTTGAAGGTAAAAAAACACAAACATAGCAATCAATAGAATGTACAATGCACAATCACATGATCAAGTGGTATAATATGATGTACATGGTGTTGATGTGTTGTTCATTCCTTTTAAAAGAAGTGCATTGCAAAAAGGGTTTGCAATTCAACTCCAAATTTGAATTCAAAAGGGATCATATGCACATGTGCCACTGTTCACCCATTTTAAAATGGTCAAACAAGAAAACAAATTGCATATTCAGAATCCTTGCATTTTTATGATAATTTTCCATATATTATATGTCCAATTTTGAGTTAGGCTTAAATAATTATTGATTTTCAAAGTTTATTGCATTTTCCGGTTTTTCCTGGATTAATTTTAATCTGGAAAAGGATTTATTGCGTCACTGCGAGGTCAGCATGACGTGGGGGGGGGGTTCTGACCTGTGGGTCCAGCTTGTCAGTGGATGGGTTAAGTTTCCCGGTTAGTTTAAATTAACTAGTGGTTAATTAGGCCACTGGGACCGAGTGTTAGTAGCTAAGGGGGCTGTATAGTGGTTAATCTAACCATGGCCACGTCACCTCGCCGGCGGCTCAACGTCGGCGGCCACCCAGCACGGCGGATCCCCACGGGACGGCGGCGCATGGCACAGTTCGTAGCGCCGAGGCCACTTGAACGTAGCCCGCTCTCTCGCGCGTCACCTAGAGGTCGCAGCACGAGCGGGGGTGACGCAGGCGAGGGAAGGTGATGTCTACGCACGCTTCTATTATTGTAGACTGTGTTGGGCCTCCAAGCGTAGAGGTTTGTAGGACAAGAGCAATTTCCCTCAAGTGGATGACCTAAGGTTTATTGAACTCAGTGAAGTAGAGGTTGAAGATGGTCTCTCTCAAGCAACCCTGCAATTAAGATACAAGAAGTATCTTGTGTCCCAACACACCTAATACAACTAGGAGTTGTATAGGTGAACTAGTTCGGCGAAGAGATGGTAAAATATGGGTGATAGGTGTGGCAAAACAAAGTAATATAAATCTGTAATAAAAAGTGCAGCAAGCAAACATGTGACAAAAGTGAGCACAAACGGTGTAACAATGGTGGAAATAAGGCCTAGGCTTCATGCTTTCACTAGTGGCAACTCTCAACAACATTAACATAGTCTAATCACATGATATTTCCATAAAACATGCAATGGAGACGTACTCGAAGGTCATTCCTTTGTGGTCAAGAGAGGACGAGAATTATGTAGGGCTACAAAAGCACAACTCAGAGATCGTAGTTCTCAATCTATGGATTTCCCAATGTCACCGCGGCCATCCAAAGAGAGTACCACAATCACCACAACATATCTCATGGATAGTCAAATAAAAGCACCAAGAGACTCTCAATCTTAAATCAACACACAAAAGAGGAAATCACTCATGAAAATATTCTTCTAACCCATGTCCAATAGACCGCTGTCACCATGGTCTCGGGGATTATACTAGATAAGATTAAGTGAGTACATCAATCCAATACATAGAGGAAGGGGAAACATCATGGGATCACCCTAGATTAACATAGCATATGATCACAACGAACATCACATCATGGGAGAGAGAATTGACCACATAGCTACTGGTAGAAACCTTAGCCCCGAGGAGGAACTACTCACACATGGACATGGTGAGAGAGAGAGTTGTTGATGGAGAGGTGCAGCCCGGAGAAGATGAAGGAGATGGCGGCGGCGGCGGCCACGGCGACGCCCACGACCACGACGGTGGCCATGGCCCTTGTGGGCAGCGGCCCTTGACCCCCTTCTTATTCCTTGGAGATGGTGTTGCTGTGGAGATTGATCTCCCCCTCAAGACGGCTTCCAAGGGGTAGGAAATTTCGTCCTGACTTTTGACCTAGGTTTCCTTTCTTTATATAGACTCTCGGATTCCCGTCATCCCGATTACGTCTTCGATATTTTGGGGCTCCAGGGAGGATCTGAACTCCGATTGGGCCATATTTTATGTCTAGATACACCTGAAAAGAAATTACCTGCAACTTTGTAGTTTTAAGTTTTTCCGTTTGAGACCGTCTTCTAACGTTTACGTGGCGATCTTTAAAGCTTGTCTTGTGGGGACAGATTTCGGGAGAGATAGAGTCCAACTCCTACAAGGCTTCTTTTTGTAATTTTTCCTTTATCCAAGTAATTGCTACACATAAAGGAAAAAAAAGAACTTGTGCACTCTTGCAACCATTAATAGGTTAGTTCCAAAATATGTAATAAAAAGATATGAAAGTTTAGCAAACACATAACAATAACACCCAAAACATGCATGGAGCAAGCAGAAATTATAGATACGTTTGAGACGTATCAACATCCCCAAGCTTAATTCCTGCTCTTCCTTGAGTAGGTAAATGATAACAAGCATAATTTCTTTGGTGACATGCTAACAACATATAAAAACTTCGAAAGTAAAGCAATCAAGGTATGTAATTCAATTCAAGTCATAACAGGCAAGAGTCTATATTAGCATTGAAACAAGCAACATAAGAACATTAGGTGCAAGAGCTCTCGCTGTCCGTCACTGGAATGTCTCCAAATGGTGTTTGCGTGCAAGAAGGGGATAGGGAATACAAGAAAAAGAAGTATTTTTGTTGAGAACTCAATCTACTAAAGTTTCACACTTGGTCCTCTTTGGAATCTTATCTTGACTCATCCCCAGATCACTAGCCAGGTACAAGTCAATTTGATCCATCAATTTTGATATTTTGAGCACTCATGCAATGGATGAGCGTAAGCACGAGAGTTGACACTTAGGATGGCAAAGAGAGAATATGGTGGAGGAGGAAGACAACAAGGTGAAAAAGGCTCACATCAATGAGGACAATCATAGGCGAGAAGGCCAAATGATAGATATGATGTGAGGAGTAGGGATTGCCATGCAATGGATGCACATATGAGCTAAAAAGCTCTCCAATGGAACTAATGGGGGTGCATCTAACTTGCTCGCTCATGAAGACCTAGAGCTCTTTTGAGGAGGCTCATCCTTGGAATATGCAAGCCAAGTTTTTTAGTGTGAAGGTCCCCACATAGCTATATGCATAAATGATCATCTTTATGGAGTACAAGGATAAGAGGGAGTACGAGTGTGGATCTTTCAAAAGGAATAGTAGTGTTGCCCTTTTCTCTCTTTTTATTTCTTTTTCTGTTTTTTCTCTTTTTTTATTTTTTGGTGGCCTCAATGGCTCTTTCTATTTAACTCCCATTTGTCCTCTTTGGGATCTTTTGATGTATCCACTTTGGGATCTTTTCCTCACTTAAGGGCAACACTCTAATTTACAAGAGGGTATAGAAGATCTTTCACACTTTACAAGGTACTCAAACATAAAGAAGATGAAGCTATCATGATGTATGCAATGTATACCACTGCCAGTGTAGCAGGAACATGTATGACAAGAAGATCAAGTCATGAAGAGGTGGATGTTGCATGGAAATATATCTCGGAAAGGCTATGGAAATGCCTTGATAGGTAGGTATGGTGGCTGTTGAAGAAAGATATAAGGAGGTTTATGATGACAGAGCGTATTCTGCCAAGGGTTTGGATGTACCGGCGAAGGTGGACGCCAACTCTCGGAGTTAGAAGAAGGCAATGCACGACACAAGAGGGGCTAGAAAATATGAGGAGGTGGAAGTGTCAACTTTCAATACTTACATTAGTCCGAAGAACTCATGCACTTATTATCGGTAACTCTCAATCTAATAAGGAAGTTCACAAAGAGACAAGTACCCCGAGGAGGAGTGTATGGGGGGTTGGTTATCCTTGCGCATCCTGGACTCATGGTACGTGAGTGTACTCTAATATCCAACTCCTCGGAAGAGTAGTGATCCATCTAGTAGCTAGAGTTCTCAACTAGTTTTGTAGGTTTTGAAAATAAACACGGACTGCCCAAAATACGACATCTATCACTAATAGGCTAGAGCTCTTGTCACCAAAAGTTCAAACATTACTCACATCAATACCTCAAAACTATTGCAAGTTACAACTAAAATTAAATAGCAACCTCAATTACCTACTTTCAAGACATGACATAACTCAGTGCAACAACCAACTCTCTTAACAAGATAAACATGAAAACTAAAGAGAGTTCCAGCAACAAACTAGACAAAAGCCAAGGCTCTTGCTAAAGACAAACTAAAACTAAAACTAAACATGGCAGTAGCTATGAAAAGATAAAGAACACACAACATCAAAAAGATAGGCATGAAAAATCCTATGATGTGTTCTAGATTGAAGTGAAGCGTGTTTATCTCCCACACAAAGCAATCTGGGGTCTAACTTGTTATGAACCGCAAGCAAAGCTAAAGAAAACTAAAAATAAAACCTAAGAGCGAGACGCTCCAAGCATAGCACATAACGCATGAAGTGATAAAAATATAGTGAGATGAAGGACGGACTGATGATTGTTGATGGAGAAGGGGATGCACGGGGGCATCCCCAAGCTTAGACGCTTGAGTCTCCTTGAATATTTGTTGGGGATGCATGGGCGCATCCCCAAGCTTGAGTGCTTGACACTCCCGAATCTTCTTTCATCATCTTCCATCGCACACTTGAAAACTCCCTTCATACACAACTCATCATAAGCTGATTAGAGAGGTTAGTACCCTTAATAAATAATTTTCCCCACTGGATATAAAGATAATCTTGAAGAGCTACTGTTTCTCAAGATTTCCAAAAGGTTTTTGCAAAGAAAAAGCAAGCTTAAGGTTTGCAAAAGTTAGGAGAGACAAAACATGGCAGAATCTGTGAAAAACATAACAGCAGGTACTAAAGAATTTTTTGGGGGTACTTATGCAACTCTAATCAAAAAACTTAGAACAGATGCTCGAAAGTCAATTGTATGGAGCACGCTGTCAAAATAATTCAGATCAGAAAGATGATCAGGTAATTTTAGGCTAATTTTTCTGTCCAAAGACAGAATCTGTTTTCTGGACAGCATGTCACAACTTTTGAACTTTCTTGCAATCGGAGGCTAGACATGACACAAAGCTTGAAAATAAAGATACAATGGTGTTGCTACAGTAGTGACAACCATCAAGACCACTAAAAACAGAAGGTAAAAACTCAATTTAAAGATAACAAGGGTTGTCTCCCTAGAGCTCTTTCTTTATAGCCATAAAGATATGATTAAGATTTTAGTGATGCTCTCATAGGAATAAGAGTTGACGAACAAAATAGAGCATCAAGAAGCAAATACAAAACACATTTAAGTTTAACATGCTTCCTATGCAGAGGTATCTTATAGAATAATAACTCATTGAAGCATAAAGATATTAGCACAGGAAGGAAAAACAAGTGCAACTTCAAAACTTTCAATATAAAGAGAGGGAATTTGATATTATTGAAATATCTATGAGTATATATTCCCATCTCATAATAATTTTCAGTGGGATCATGAATAAACTCAACAATATAAGTATCACATAAAACTTTCTTATCATGATCCACAAGCATAGAAAATTTATTACTCCCCACATAAGCAAAATCCTTCTCATTAGTAATGGTGGGAGCAAACTCAAGAAAATAGCTATCACATGAATCCTTCTTATCATGATCCACTTGCAAACATTTATTCTTTATAGCATAAGTGTCATCACAATAATCATCATAGATAGGAGGTAAAGTATCATCAAAATAATTTTCCTCATCATAACTTGGTGTGCTAAAAAGATCATCTTCATAAAACGTAGCATCCCCAAGCTTATAGCTTTGCATATTATTATCATCAAAATTATTCAAAGAAGACATACTAATAACATTGCAACTAACATGAGTGTTATGAAAATAATAAAGCTCCATAGGCTTTTTGATCTCCTCCTCAAACACTTCATGTCCCAACTCAAGGTAGAGCTCATAAAGCTCTCTCATAATATTTTTGTTGTTTTCCATAAGGCCTAACTAGTGAAAATAAAAACAAGAAACGAAAAGATTTAATTGCAAGATCTAAAGATATTCCTTCAACACTTACCTCCCCGGCAACGGCGCCAGAAATAGCTTGATGTCTACGCACGCTTCTATTCTTGTAGACTATGTTGGGCCTCCAAGCGCAGAGGTTTGTAGGACATCAACAATTTCCCTCAAGTGAATGACCTAAGGTTTATCTAACTCAGGGAAGTAGAGGTTGAAGACGGTCTCTCTCAAGCAACCCTGCAATTAAGATACAAGAAGTCTCTTGTGTCCCCAACACCCTAATACAACTAGGAGTTGTATAGGTGCACTAGTTCGGCGAAGAGATGGTAAAATATGGGTGATAGGTGTGGCAAAACAAAGTAATATAAATCTGTAATAAAAAGTGCAACAAGCAAACATGTGAAAAAAGTGAGCACAAACGGTGTAAAAATGGTGGACACAACGCCTAGGCTTCATACTTTCACTAGTGACAACTCTCAACAACATTAACATAGTCTAATCACATGATATTTCCCATAAACCATGCAATGGAGACGTACTCGGAGGTCATTCCTTTGTGGTCAAGAGAGGACAAGAATTATGTAGGGCTACAAAAGCGCACCTCAGAGATCGTAGTTCTGAATCTATGGATTTCCCAATGTCACCGCGGCCATCCAAAGAGAGTACCACAATCACCACAACATATCTCATGGATAGTCAAAGAAAAGCACCAAGAGACTCTCAATCTTAAATCAACACACAGAAGAGGAAATCACTCATGAAAATATTCTTCTAACCCATGTCCAATAGACCGCTGTCACCATGGTCTCGGGGATTATACTAGATAAGATCAAGTGAGTACATCAATCCAATACATAGAGGAAGGGGAAACATCATGGGATCACCCTAGATGAACATAGCCTATGATCACAACGAAGATCACATCATGGGAGAGAGAATTGACCACATAGCTACTGGTAGAAATCTTAGCCCCGAGGAGGAACTACTCACACATGGACATGGTGAGAGAGAGAGATTTTTTGATGGAGAGGTGCAGCCCGGAGAAGATGAAGGAGATGGCGGCGGCGGCGGCCACGACGACGCCCACGACCACGGCAGTGGCCACGGCCCTTGTGGGAAGCGGCCCTTGGCCCCCTTCTTATTCCTTAGAGATGGTGCTGCTGTGGAGATTGATCTCCCCCTTAAGACGGCTGCCAAGGGGGAGGAAATATCGTGGTGCCCTTTGACCTAGGTTTCCTCTGACTCTCGGATTCCCGTCATCCAGATTACGTCTTCGGTATTTTGGCACTCCAGGGAGCATCCGAACTCCGATTGGTCCTAATTTTATGTCTAGATCCACCGAAAAAGAAATTCCCTACAACTTTGTAGTTTTAAGTTTTTTCGTTTGAGGCCTTCTTCTAGCGTTTCCGAGGTGATCTTTAAAACATGTCTGGTGGGGACAGATTTCGGGAGAGTTAGAGTCCAACTCCTACAAGGTTTCTTTTTGTGATTTTTCCTTTATCCAAGTAATTCCTACACATAAAGGACAAAAACAAGAACTTGTGCACTCTTGCAACCATTAATAGGTTAGTTCCAAAATATGTAATAAAAAGATATGAAAGTGTAGCAAACACATAGCAATAACACCCAAAACATGCATGGAGCAAGCAGAAATTATAGATACGTTTGAGACGTATCAGAAGGGACCTCGCCGGTGGCACCCGTGGCACGGCGACGACAAAGATGATGCTGCAGTGGCCCATTTTGAGCGTGCGCTAGTGCAACGGAACCCCGTGGACCTCAGGAGCACGAAGGGCTGCTCCGAGTAGGCAGAGGTGCACCGGAGCGAGCACCTCGTCGGCCATGGCGGTGGTGAACTCCGGCGAACATGGCAAACGGCGGGGAAAGGCGAGATCGGCCGCGGGGTTTGGTGTTTTTGGCCGTGTGTTCACCAGGAACTCAACGGTGAAGTCGGCGGGGTCGGGGAGGGCTCAATGTTGCCGGAATCGATGACGAAAGTCCATGGTGGCCGGAGTTCCTCGGGGACGATGGCGTCGCGTACGGGGGTCTTCTTGCTCGATTGGTTGCACAGCTCGACAGAGGAGACGATTGCGGAGCAAACAGACATGTTGGCTTGGCTCTTCGTGGATGTTGGCCGCATCGGCGCGTGACGGTGAGCGGCGGCTCGTCTCGGCTGGTGTAGTTTTCCGGCGAGAGATGGTTGGAGAGAAAACCAGGAGGGGGGGAAAGGAGGCACGGCTTCATGGGCGTCTCCGTGGCGCTCCTAGAAGGCCCGAGGCGGCGAGGAAGCTCCTGATACGTCCCAAACGTATTGGTAATTTCTGCTTTCTCCATGCATGTTTTGTGTGATATTGCTATGATCTAGATACACTTTCATACACTTTTGATCATATTTGGACTAACCTATTAACTCAGTGCACCCTAGTGCCAGTTTCTTTTTTCTGCTGTTTTTTTGTTCCAGGTTTCCCCCATATTAAAAGTGCTCCAAAAATTCGGAAAAAATCGGATAAAAAATCAGCACATCGGAAGCCTCCAGAACCCCGAAGGAGGGCCAGGGGGGCACCACCAGGTGCCCAGGCGGCCACCTGGCGTGGCGTAGGGCTTGGCCGTGCCAGGGGGTTGCCTGGACCCCTGGTGGCCCTCTGGCTGCCCCCCTTCGCCTATATATTCCTCGTGACGTGAAACTTCCAAGAGAAGAACCCCTTTTTGCGATCTCGCCTCTGTTCCACCGCCGCCGCGCTTCCAAGATCGGGAGCGCCAACAAACTTCTTCCCGGCACCCTGCCGGAGGGAGGATCAACCTCTGGGAGCTTCCCCTTCACCATGGTAGCTTCCCGGATGTGCTGTGAGTAGTTTCGATTGGACCATGGGTCCGTGATCAGTAGCTATTTGATGATCTCCCCCATTTTTGTTCTTCATGGTTTAGACCTCGTGAGCTTCCCAACATGATCGAGGCACATATGTAATCTTTTTTATGTTGCTATGCTGAGTTTGATGGGATCTGATGGATTATGAGATTATGTTCAGATTGTGATAGAGTAATATATTTGGTTTTTATCTCTTATGTTTTCGTTCCTAAGTAATTCTTGCATGTTCTCCGTTGTTGTTTATTGCTTTGGCCAAGTAGTAGGTAGTGACTCCAAGAGGGAACGTTATGCTCAATTGTGGGTTCATGCCCCCTGATGACATCCTTGAGTGACAGAAACATGAGTCTAGGGGATGTGTTGTTGCCACAAAGGGGAAAACAACGGTGCTTGTAACCGCGGTTGCAAGGATTGTTTACTTTACGCAAAGTTCTTTATAATGCAGTTGTCTGTTGCTTTAGGTTTGCACTTTGGGTGGGGATCGCAACTTAATACCAGCGAGATGTTCTGGATAGATATCTCAAGGTGGATGATTAGTAGTAGATGCAGTTGGATTTCGGCTACTTATTTTGGCGTACTGCCAATGCTTTTGAGCCTCTTCCTTTCTTTTGTAGCATAGTTAGCATTGCGGTGCGTTTATAATCCTGTCAATTTCCCATCTCTAATTTGTTTACCTTGCATAGCACTTTTATCGTCTTTTGGGAGAGAGACATCACAAGTGAACATCACGGGACCCTGGTCCATATTCTCATCACTGTTTACACACTTAATTACTTTTCTTCTTTTACTTTCAGTTGCTATCATTATCATTATCCCTTGTGTTTTGATCCTTTGTAAACAACAAGACCGGAGAGATTGACAACCTCTCTGAACTTCGTTGGGAGCAAAGTTATTTGTGTCTGTGTGCAGGTCTAGGTGAAGCAAGCAACCTCAGTTGTGTACGGCGCCATTTTTCGCTTCACCACCTACTTATCACTATCGGAGTCCTACTGGTCGACACTCTAAACCTTGCTATCTTCACCAAGGGAAAGTTGCCGCTACGCTGTATCTCACCTTCCACTTGGGGTAACCAACAAAGGGCGAGAAGCAATTATCCTCTCTCGCGTATCAAATGTGCATCCCGAAAAAAGAAGGCGGTATGGGGTTTAGGGACGTTCACTGTTTCAACCTTGCCTTACTAGCTAAACAGGCGTGGCGGCTTATAGAAAACCCGGACTCTCTTTGTGAAATGATCTTGGAGGCCAAATATTTCCCGGAAGGGGACCTTTTGCAGGCTACCTGGAAACAAAAAGCTTCTTATACCGGGCAGAGCATCTTTGCAGATGTAGTTCGATTTCAGTCTGCTTATTTTGGCGTACTGCCCATGCTTTTGAGCCTCTTCCTTTCTTTTGTAGAATAGTTAGCATTGTAGTGCGTTTATAATCCTGTCAATTTCCCATCTGTAATTTGTTTACCTCGCATAGCAATTTTATCGTCTTTTGGGAGAGAGACATCACTAGTGAACATCACGGGACCCCGGTCCATATTCTCATCATTGTTTACATGTTTATTTACTTTTCCGCTTTTACTTTCAGTTACTATCATCATTATCATTATCCCTTGTGTTTTGATCCTTTGTAAACAACAAGACCGGAGAGATTGACAACCTCTCTGAACTTCGTTAGGAGCAAATTTATTTGTGTCGTGTGCAGGTCTAGGAGAAGCAAGTGATTATCTTCAAACGACGCATCACTTGCCGAACCACCTACTTATCATTATCGGAGTCCTACTGGTCGATCTCAACCTCGGTATCTTCACCGAGGGAAACTTGCCGCTACGCTGCATCTCACCTTCCACTTGGGGTAACCAACGAAGGGCGAGAAGCAATTATCATCTCTCGCCTATCAAGAAAATATCTGGCGCCATTGGCGGGGACTCCGAGTGATAAGATAGGGGAGTTGCCCACTTCCTTTTACCTTTACTTTTCAGTCTTGTTAGTTTACCTTTCAGTTTTTATCTTTGTGTCGTTTATCAAAAATTACAAAAAAAAATCTGCCACACTTGCTGCTACTACGGGTTCCACTGAAAACACCAAGTTGTGTGACTTCACTAGTCACAACAACAAAGACTTTATCTGCACTCCTATTGCCACACCTGCTACTTCAGCTACCTCTTATGAAATTAAACCTGCTTTGCTAAACCTTGTTATGAGAGATCAATTCTCTGGTGCTGGAGATGCTGCTGCTTTACACTTGACTAATTTTGTTGAATTATGTGATATGCAAAAGTATAAAGAAGTAGAAGGTGATGTTGTTAAGCTCAAGCTTTTTCCTTTCTCTTTGAGGGAAGGAGCTAAAATCTGGTTTCAATCTTTGCCTAGGAATAGCATAGATTCTTGGGATAAGTGCAAAGATGCTTTTATTGGGAAGTATTACCCACCTCCTAAAATTATCCAATTGAGGAGTAATATTATGAATTTTAAGCAATTGGATAATGAACATGTTGCCCAAGCTTGGGAACGTATGAAATCTCTTGTTAAGAAATGCCCTACACATGGTTTGACTACTTGGATGGTTATCCAGACTTTTTATTTAAGCTTGAACTTTACCTCGCAGAACCTGTTAGAGTCGGCCGCAGGAGGAACATTTATGTCAACTACACTTTGTGCCGCCACAAAGCTTCTCGATGAGATGATGACCAACTATTACCAATGGCACACCGAACGCGCTCCAACAGGTAGGAAGGTAAACTCTGTCGAGGAGATTATCTCCCTAAATGAAAAAGTTGACTTAATTATGTCTCTACTTACCAATCAACCCTTTATTGATCCTCATGATGTTCCTTTAAATTCTTTGGTTGCTCAGGAACAAGTAGATGTGAACTTTATCGCTAGAAACAACTTTAACAATAATGCTTATAGGGGCAATTTTGCTAGCAATCCTAGACCGTTTCCATCCAACTATGGGAACAACAACACCTATCCTAGCAACAAGAACCCCACTTCTGAACTAGAAAGTATGCTTAGAGACTTTATCACTACCCAAAAAGCCTTCAACAAGAATGTAGAAGAGAAATTAGCTAAGTTAGATAATCTCTCTTTGAAGGTAGATAGCTTAGCCCCTGATATTGAGATGCTGAAAATGAGAACCTCTCCCCTTGAAGAGAGGAAGGCCACTCCTATTAATGCTGTCCAGTTACAAATTAATGAAAATATTAGGATGATGGATAAACTTAAAGAAAGATGGGCTAGGGAAAAAGAGGAAGAGGATAGAATTAAGAGCCTTCCTACACACCACACAGTTGCCACTATCCAAATTGTTGAGGACACTCAAACTATTAGCACCCATTACACTCCTAGTCCCATTGGACCTATTAATGGTGATGCTAATACCTCAGCCGTAGAAGAAGAAACTCCTATGAACATAGAGGGTTTCAAACAAGTGAGCCTAGATGAAACTACTACCACCTTTGATACTAGTGATATAGATTTTGATAGTTGCACCCTCTCGGATGTTATTAGCTTGCTACACAAAATGTCTAGAGACCCCCACACTAACACACTTAATCTTGCCTTCACGGAGCATATTACAGATTCTCTTATCAAAGCTAGGGAGGAGAATCTTAGGATAGAAGCCTCCATACATAGGAAGCTAGATGATGGTTGGTACCCTATGATTAAAATTAAATTAAATAACTTCTCTTGCTATGCTTTGTGTGACGTTGGAGCTAGTACCTCCGTCATGCCCAAAAGAATGTATGATATGTTTGAATTGAAACCTTTTGATTCTTGTTCTTTTGGTGTTCGTCTTGTTGATTCTTCCATAAAGAAACATTTGGGGAAGATCGACGATGTTCTTATCATTGTCAATGACAACCATGTCCACGTTGATTTTATTATTATGGATATATAGTGTGAACCTTTATATCCAATTATTTTGGGACGTCCTTTTCTTCGCACCATTGGTGCCGTTATTGACATGAAAGAGGGGAATATAAATTTCAATTCCCTCTCAAAAAGGGGATGGAACACTTCACTAGAAAGAAAATCAAGTTACCATTTGAGTCTGTTACACGAGCTAGCTATTCTCTTTCTCTTGATAAAACTTGATTCTTCTTTTGCCTTATGCCTAGCTTAAAGGCGTAAAAGAAAGCGCTTGTTGGGAGGCAACCCAAGATGTTTTTTACTTCTGTTTTTAGTGGTCTTGATGATTTTTAATACTGTAGAAACATCATTGTATCTTTATTTTCAAGCTACGTGCCAAGTTATAGCTTCTTATGATAAGGGAAGCAAAAGTTGTGGCATGCTGTCCAGAAAACAGATTATGTCTTCTTGACGGAAAAAAAATCGGATCAAATCACCAGTTCATCTTTTGAGCTGAATTGTTTACACAACATGATCTATACAATTGTTAAACTTTCGTATGTTCTGAGTTTTTTTATTTGAGTTGCAGAAGTACCCCAAAAAATTTCTCTACTACCTTCTATTCTGTTTTTCACAGATTCTGCCACGTTTTATCTCTCCTTACTTTTGCAAACCTTAAGCTTGCTTTTTCTTTGCAAAAACCTTTTGGAAATCTTGAGAAACAGTAGCTCTTCAATAATATCTTTATATCCAGTGGGGAAAATTTTATTTTATTAAGGGTATTAACCTCTCTAATCAGCTTATGATGAGTTATTTATGAAGGGAGTTTTCAAGTGTGCGATGGAAGATGATGAGAGAAGATCCGGGAGTGTCAAGCGCTCAAGCTTGGTGACGCCCCCATGCATCCCCAATAAATATTCAAGGAGACTCAAGCGTCTAAGCTTGGGGATGCCCCCATGCATCCCCTTCTCCATCAACAATCATCAGTTCGTCCTTCGTCTCACTATATTTATATCACTTCATGTGTTATGTGCTATGCTTGGAGCGTCTCGCTCTTAGGTTTTATTTTTAGTTTTTCTTTAGATTTTCTTGTTGTTCATAAGAAGTTATACCCCATATTACTTTGTGTGGGAGAGAAACACACTCCACTCAATTCTAGAACACATCATAGGATTTTTCATGCCTATCTTTTTACTGTTGCGTGTTCTTTATCTTTTTGTAGCTACTGCCATGTTTAGTTTTAGTCTTAGTTTGTCTTCAGCAAGAGCCTTGAATTTTGTTTAGTTTGTTGCTGGAACTCTCTTTAGTTTTCATGTTTATCCTGTTAAGAGAGTTGGTTGTTGCACTGAGTTGTGTCTTGTCTTGAAAGTAGGTAATTGAGGTTGCTATTTAATTTTAGTAGTAACTTGCAATAGTTTTGAGGTTTTGATGTGAGTAATGTTTGAACTTTTGGTGTCAAGAGCTCTAGCCTATTAGTGATAGGTGTCGTATTTTGGGAAATCCATGTGTATTTTCGAAACCTAAAAAACTAGTTGAGAACTCTAGCTACTAGATGGATCGCTAATCTTTGGAGGTATCGGATATTAGAGTGCACTCACGTACCATGAGTCGAGGATGCGCAAGGATAACCAAACCCCCATACACTCCTCCTCGGGGTACTTGTCTCTTTGTGAACCTCCTTATTAGATTGATAGTTACCGATAATAAGTGCATGAGTTCTTCAGACTAATGTGAGTATTCGAAAGTTGACACTTCCACCCACCTATACTTTTTCTATCCTCTTTGGTACCGTGCATTTCCCTTTCTCACCTCGAGAGTTGGCGCATACTTCGCCGGTGCATCCAAACCCTTGGCATGATACGCTCTGTCATCATAAGCCTCCTTATAGCTTTCCTCAAAACAACCACCATACCTACCTACAAGGCATTTCCATAGCCTTTCTGAGATACATTGCCATGCAACATCCATCTTTTCATGACTTGATCCTCATGTCATACCTTTGCATCATGATAGTTATATCTTCTTTATCTTCTTTAATTTTAGTAGTAACTTGCAATAGTTTTGAGGTATTGATGTGAGTAATGTTTGAACTTTTGGTGACAAGAGCTCTAGCCTATAGTGATAGATGTCGTATTTTGGGCAGTCCGTGTTTATTTTCAAAACCTACAAAACTAGTTGAGAACTCTATCTACTAGATGGATCACTACTCTTCTGAGGAGTCGGATATTAGAGTACACTCACGTACCATGAGTCGAGGATGCACAAGGATAACCAAACCCCCATACACTCCTCCTCGGCGTACTTGTTTCTTTGTGAAACTCCTTATTATATTGAGAGTTACCGATAGTAAGTGCATGAGTTCTTCGGAGTAATGTAAGTATTGAAAGTTGACACTTCCACCTCCTCATATTTGCTAGCCTCTCCCATGCCGTGCACTGCTTTCTTCTCACTCCGAGAGTTGGCGTCCACCTTCGCCGGTACATCCAAACCCTTGGCATGATACGCTATGTCATCATAAACCTCCTTATATCTTTCCTCAAAACAACCACCATACCTACCTATCAAGGCATTTCCATAGCCTTTCCGAGATATATTTCCATGCAACATCCACCTCTTCATGACTTGATCTTCATGTCATACATGTTCCTGCTACACTGGCAGCGGCATACATTGCATACTTCATGATAGCTACATCTTCTTTATGATTTGAGTACCTTGTAAAGTGTGAAAGATCTTCTATGCCCTCTTGTAAATTAGAGTGTCGCCCTTAAGTGAGGAAAAGATCCCAAAGTGGACAAAATAAAAGATCCCAAAGAGGAAAAATGAGAGTTAAATAGAAAGAGCCATTGAGGCCACCAAAACAATACAAAAAATAGAAAAAAAGAGAAAAACAAATAAAAAGAGAGAAAGGGGCAACACTACTATCCTTTTGGAAGATCGACACCAGTACTCCAAAGCGAAACCTGAGCTCGGTAAACCTGTCCACAAGTTTAGAGAGTGAAGTGTCGATAAATAAAATACAGACAAGAAGCATCATGATCTTTTCACCAAATTCAAACATCCTGAACAGCAATCTCCAACTCATAAAGCCCTTATGAAAGAGTAATAACAATTATAATCAAAAGTAGGTCTAAGGAAACTCATCAAATCATGGCAAACAAGTCCTTTGGTCAAGGGACAACTAAAAGCTTTTATCTTTGCTCTTTCTCTTTATATTTTGAAGAGATAATTTGGAACTTTTTGAAAGAACAAGCTATTAGTCATGAAGTGCAAATGCTAACACAAAGGAAGATGTTTGCTTGACAAAAGCTTTTGCAAACAACTTACTTATCAAAAGATAATGTCAACAATGATATGGCATGACGAAACTTTAATGCATCATTATATGTATGAATCTTCATCAGCATCAAGTGTGTGTTCTCTTTGGGAAAGGAGGAAGTAGGGAAAACTGACTCGACACAAAAGTAAAGGAACTAGCAGCCTTGTTAAAGGCAAGCAGGGAAAATTCAAGTGTTATCCTTAAATCAAATAGAATGAAAACAAGTTTTGAGAGGTGCATGATTTGTCAACGAATGCTAATAGATAACTCAATTGCTTCTCAAATTGGACAAGTTTTGAGGAACGGCTCCCAAACGGGGACGATCACATCCCCGCAATCTCCTTTGTTTATCACTGCCAAAGTTTTCTGATTTCTCATGAACAAAGCGTGAAGGAGGGTTGTTGGTTGTGATTATATTTTGTGACTTGGGCACACTCATGCCAGTTCCTCCTTGTATTAGGGGTTTGTAGATTAGACATGCAATCCCGGGGTAAAACTTTTCCAACTTAAGAAGGTCATGAGTTAACTACTACTTCCTCATGAGCTAAAATAGGGGCACAAAATAGAAGATTTTGAACATCCAAGGATAACACAAAAATTCTATGCTTTAGGAGTGGTAGTGGAATACCACGAATAGGAAGGTATGGTGGACTCTTATGGAAGATACTGGTTTCAGGGTATGGATGTACAAGCAGAATTCCGCTTAATACAGAGGTTTGGCTAGCGAAGGCTTTGAGAGACCAGACAATTGATGATGACTTGGATGCAAAGCAATATAAAGCATAAACATTAAAACAAGCATGACACATCAAGTTTTCTTCCTTTTCAACATAACACTACAAGCATAATAACAAAGAGGGTTTTGGATATGTCGCTACTTTCAGAAAAATAACATGCTTGTTGTTATGATCAAAGCTATGTTTGCCAAGATTAAATAAAGTTTCTAAAGCCATACCTGACATAAGGTCAATACTCCACATAAGAATCATCATAAGGTCGATTGCGTGAAGAGAATACCGAGTGTAGTGAAGGGACCAATAAACTTCTCATTAATATTCCATCATAGACGACTCCACACTCACGGATACATAACTCTCCAAAAAGGAGTGATAGAACTCAATGCAAACACCTATTTTATAAGATAACTTCCCTAGACATGATATGACTCTACTTGACTCTAAAAGACATAGATAAAGATAAAGATATCGGGCACTCCCCCAAGCTTGGAACAAGCTAAGGGGATGCCATTACCCGAGGAGATTTACTCCTCAACCTGTTGTGGTTATTTCTTCAGATCCCTGATGACACGGCGAAGGGTTCGGTTCTCTGGCTCCAAGACTTTCACCTGTACTTGTAGCACACGGAAATCTTCACAGAGTCGGTTGGTGATGCGGTAGGCCTCGGAGATGGTGAAAAGCATACGTTGATCTTCAGGTGAAGTGGGGGCCCCTGAAAGGTTGGGAGAAAGATCATAATGAGGTTGGACAGATCCCACCATGATGGGATTTCTTGGGCCTCTTTGTTGTTGTGCGGTGATAGTCTTGACTTCCTCCCTCACGGTGCGCTCCATCTCCGCTTGTCTTGCAGCAATTTCTTCTTCGGTAGCCCAATCAACGTGCTTCCCTTGATTAAGATCCTTCTGGACTTGACGTAGACGCCATCCCAAGAAGTCCTCTCCGCTCGATCCACAAGAGGACATCTCTACTACTCAGCTTTTAGTCATGGCAGAAACAGCTCGAAAAGAGAACACACGAAATCGCGAGATACGTTGCCGGAACGATCCGGGAAAATATATAGCAAAATTTTCTGCACAGAAAGGAAGGTAACATGTCAAAGCGGAGTCGAAGACGGGCTCCGGGGTGCCCAGGCGGCCTCCCAGCGCGGCCAGGGGTGGGGCCGCGCCAGGGGGGCACCTGGGCCCCCTGGAGCTGGTCTCTAGCTCCTCTTAGGCCTCAAATTTTCTATATTTTGCAAAAACTCATAATCTGGAACTTTCATGGCGGTTTCGCGACGTTTCCTTACCATAATACATACCTTTCCTTATTCTGCTTCCACTGGTGTCTGAAACAGGGCTGCTACATGTTCTTTATGAGACTTTGTGTATACCAAATCCACATCAACATTGACAGGATCTCCTGCTATGTAATGCTTAAGTCTCTGCCCATTCACCACTTGAGTTTTAGTACCTTCGAAATTGTTAATCTTGATTGCACTTGAGCGGTAGACTTCCTCAATATGAAATGGCCCTTCCCACCTGGAAAGTAGTTTACCTGGAGAAAACCTGAAACAGGATCTAAACAACAAAATTTTATCACTGATACGGTGAGGATCTCTCACTCCTCGTTGGTTACCCCAAGTGGAAGGTGAGATGTAGCGTAGCAGCAAGTTTCCCCTCTGTAGAGTATAGGGTTTGTCTCCCGTAGGACTCGCAGAAATACAAGAAGGTGGTAAAGTGAACAATGGCACCGTTCACAACCGAGGGTTGCTAACTTCACCTGGACCTGCACACAGATACATATAACTTTGCTCCCAACGAGTACAGAGGAGGGTTCAATTCCTCCGGCCTTGCTGTTTACAAAGGATTAACGCAAGAGATAATGATAGTGATAGAAACTGGAAAGTAAACTAAGGATGTAAACAGTAATGTGAAGATGGACCGGGGTCCCGTGATTTTCACTAGTGATGTCTCTCTCCCAAAAGACGATAAAAGTGTTAGCGAGGTAAACAAATAACAGTTGGGCAATTGACAGGATTATGAAGGCACCGCAATGCTAACTATACTGCAAAGAAAGGAAGGGCTCAAAAGCAATGGGCAATACGCCAAGGTAAGTAGACCGAAATCCATCTGCATCTACTACGAATCATCCACCTTGAGATATCTATCCAGAACATCTCGCTGGTATTAAGTTGTGAATCCCACCCAAAGTGTAAATCCAAAGCAACAGACAACTGCATTAAATGAACTTTGCGTAAAGTAAACAATCCTTGCATCCGCGGATACAAGCACCGTTGTTTTATCCCTGGTGGCAACAACACATCCCCTAGTCTCATGTTTCTGTCACTCAAGCTAGACATCAAGGGGCTGAACCCACAATCAAGCATAACGCTCCCTCTTGGAGTTGCAACAAATCAATTGGCCAAAGTAAAATACGGCAACAGAGAACATGCAAGAATTTACTTAAGAACAAAATATAAAAGAGAAGAACCAAATATATTACTCATCACAATCTGAACATACTCTCATAATCCATCAGATCCCAACAAACTCAGCATAGCAACGGCAGAAAATTACAAAGGTGCCTCAATCATGTGAGGCAGCTCACGAGGTCTCGAAAGTGGAGGCACAAAGAGGGGAGAGATAGATCACATAACTACTGGTCACGGACCCATGGTCCAAGGGAAACTACTCACGGTACATACGGGAGGCGTCCATGGCTATTGATGGTCTCCCGGAGGGGGTAGCTTTTCCCGGCAGGGTGCCAGAGCAGCTTCTCCAGGCAGCCCCGATCTTGAAGCGGCGGCGGCGGTATAGAGGCGAGCGAGATCGCGGAAAAGAGATCGATATTAGGGGTTTCCACCCCGAGGGCTAAATATAGGCGGAGGGGGGTGTCGAGGGGACCCACAGGGCAGCCAGGAGGCCCCCTGGCGCGACCTAGGGTGGGGCCGCGCCAGGGACCCTTCTGGAGTCCCTGTGGTGGGCCCCCTCCGCTGCTTTGGTTATTCCGGAAGCTTCCGGGTCGCTGGTTTTTTATCTGATTTTTCCGGATTTTTTGGAGCACTTTTAATGGCCGGAAAACCTGAAATACAAAAACAGCAGAAAACAGCAACTGGCAGCTGGGTGCACTGGGTTAATAGATTAGTCCAAATATGCTCAAAAGTGTATGAAAGTTCAAGCAAAACATGGCAAAGTCACACAAAACATGCATGGAGCAAGCAGAAATTATAGATACGTTTGGGACGTATCAACATCCCCAAGCTTAATTCCTGCTCGTCCTCGAGTAGGTAAGTGATAACAAGCATAATTTCTGTGGTGACATGCCACACAACCATATAAGAACTTTGTAAGTAAACCAATCAAAGCATGCAATTCAATTCAAGTCTTAACAAGCAAGAGTCTATATTAGCATTGACACAAGCAACAAAAGAACAAAAGGTGCAAGAGCTCTCTCTACCCGTGACTCGAATGTCTCCAGATGGTGTTTGCGTGCAAGCAGGGTACTGGGAAAAAGAGAAAAAAGGTTGTTGAGAACAACTATCTACTAAAGTTTCACACTTGGTCTCCTTCGGATTCTTATCTTGACTCGTCCACAGACCACTAGTCAGGTACAAGTCAAACTGATCCACTCCCTTCGGATGAGCGTGAGAAAGAAAGTTGACACCTAAAAGGCGAAACAGAAAGAAGGTGGAGGAGGAAGACAAAAAAGGTGTGAAAGGCTCACATCAAAGAGGACAATCATTGGCGAGAGAAGGCCATCTGATAGATACGATGTGAGGAGTAGGGATTTCCATGCAACGGATGCACATGTGAGCTAAAAGCTCTCCAAGGGAACTAGTGGGGGTGCATCTAACTTGCTTGCTCAAGAATACCTAGAGCTCATTTGAGGAGGCTCGTCATTGGAATATACAAGCCAAGTTCTATAGTGTGAAGGTCCCCACATAGCTATATCCATGATGATGATCTCTATGGAGTACAAGGGATAGAGGATGAAGTACTAGTGTGGATCTCTCAAAAGGAATAGTAGTGTGCCCCCTTCTCTCTTTTTATTTTTATTTTTCTCTTTTTTTTCTATTTTTTTGTATTTTTTTGGTGGCCTCAATGGCTCTTTCTATTTAACTCTCATTTGTCCTCTTTGGTATCTTTTGATTTTTTCCTCTTTGGGATCTTTTCCTCACTTTATGGGCAACACTCTATTTTTTACAAGAATATAGGAGATCTTTCACACTTTACAAAAGTACTGACATAAAGAAGATATAACTATCATGATGCAAAGGTATGACATGAGGATCAAGTCATGAAAAGATGGATGTTGCATGGCAATGTATCTCGGAAAGGCTATGGAAATGCCTTGTAGGTAGGTATGGTGGCTGTTTTGAGGAAAGATATAAGGAGGCTTATGATGACAGAGCGTATCGTGCCAAGGGTTTGGATGCACCGGCGAAGTATGCGCCTACTCTCGAGGTGAGAATGGGCAATGCACGGTACCGAAGAGGCTAGAAAAAGTATAGGTGGGTGGAAGTGTCAACTTTCGAATACTCACATTAGTCTGAAAAACTCATGCACTTATTATCGGTAACTCTCAATCTAATCAGGAGGTTCACAAAGAGACAAGTACCCCGAGGAGGAGTGTATGGGGGTTTGGTTATACTTGCGCATCCTCGACTCATGGTACGTGAGTGTACTCTAATATTCGAACCCTTCAGAGGTTAGTGATCCATCTAGTAGCTAGATTTCTCAACAGGGGTTTTTGGTTTTCGAATAATTGCCCAAAATACGACATCTATCACTAATAGGCTCGAGCTCTTGACACCAAAAGTTCAAACATTACTCTAGTCAATACCTCAAAACTATTGCAAGTTACTACTACAAAGAGAAAAGAAACTTCAACTACCTACTTCCAGTCAAGACACACAACTCAGTGCAACAGGCAAACTCTTTAACAAGATAAAACATGCAACCTATAGAAAGTTCAACCTAAAACGAAAGAAAAGCTCTAGAAAAATAACTAAAGCACTACAAATAAACAGAGCAGCAGCTAAGAAAATAAAAAGAACAACTCACAGCTAAAAGAATAAGCATGCAAATCCTATGAGGAGTTCTAATTCAAGAGGAGCGTGTATCTCTCCCACACAAAAGAGTAAGCTGGGGTCTAACTTGTTACTAAAGCAAACAAAGCAAAAACAAACCTATGAAAAGTAAAGAGCGAGACGCTCCAAGCATAGCACATAATGCATGAAGTGATAAAAATATAGTGCAGTGAGGGACGAACTGATAATTGTTGATGGAGAAGGGGATGCACGGGGGCATCCTCAAGCTTAGACGCTTGAGTCTCCTTGAAAATTTCTTTAGGATGCATGGGGGCATTCCCAAGCTTGAGCTTTTGACACTCCAAGATCTTCTTTCATCATCTTTCATCGCGCACTTGAAAACTCCCTTCATACATAACTCATTGTAGACTGATTAGAGAGGTTAGTGCCCTACTAAAATAATTTTTCCTCTACTGTAAATAAAGATAATCTTGAAGAGCTACTGTTTCTGAAGATTTCCAAAAAGTTTTTGCAAAGAAAAAGAAATCTTAAGGTTTGCAAAACGAAGAGAAGGAAAAACGTGGAAGAATCTGTGAAAAACTGAACAGCAGATAGAAACGAATATTGTAGGGGTACTTCTGCAACTCAAATAAAAAAACTCAGAACATACGCAAGTTTCATAATTGTATAGAGCATGCTGTGTAAAATTTTTAGCTCAAAAAGATGAACTGGGATTTTTGCATGATTTTTCTAGTCACGAGGACAAAATCTGTTTTCTGGATAGCATGTCACAACTTTTAATTCCCTTGTCGTATGAGGCTATAAAAGGCACAAAGCTTAAAAAGTAAAGATACAATGATGTTTCTACAGTAGTAACAATCATCAAGACCACTAAGAACAGAAGAAAAGAAAAAATAAAAACCTAAATTCGTTGCGGGCTGCCTCCCGAAAGCGCTTCTTTAGAGCCATTAGCTAGGCTTAAAGGAGAAGATCAAGTTGTATCCATTGAACCATCATCACGATCATCAAAAAGATCTTCAATAGTACAACTAGTCTTAATAGGTTTCTCAAATAAAGGACGAATTAAAATGCTTCTTGGAATAAAATCAACAGAAGGGAAATCAATTGGAGTTTCATTAAAGTTAAAGATAGGTGTCTCCTCCAAAGTTTTCACCGTTTCAACTCTCTTGGCAATGGGTGTGTTTGCTTTAGCTCGAGGAACCTTGGGGACGTAAACGAACTTAGGTTCCTTCTTTGCCGGAGTTTCATCCCTTTTGGTTTTGATTGAGGAAAAGGTAGTTCCTAGAGTTTCAATAACTTCCATAATCTTTTCTATCCTAGAAGACTTCTCATCAAGGGATTTAATAGTCTCCAAAGTTTTGACAATTTTTTGTATGGATTTATCTAGCCTATTCAAATTCCCTTGCATCTTACGATCCAACTCATTCACCCTACCGATACTTGGCATCTCTAGCCTAATTTTTCAAGTTTTCTCATAATGTGAGCTAAAGTAATGTCCTCCTTAATACTAACAACTGGGAGACTTCCAACAAGATTTTCAATAACATTAAGAGCTTCCCAAACTGGGGCCTCTATGAAGTTCCCATTGATAGTAGTGTCTAAAAGAAACCTATTACAAGAAGTGATCCCAACATAAAAATTTCTAAGCAAGATAGTAGTGGATTGCTTCTTGGTGGCTCTTTTTTTAGAATCATTAATTCTATACCAAGCATCTTTCAAACTTTCACCGCCTCTTTGAGTAAAGGTAAGTACTTCTGCCTCACCAAAGGCAAAAGGACCAGCCATAGTGGTAACTAATGACAAGGTAACATGTATTTTTGGTATTTTTGATAAGGGACATAAAAGTAAAAACTAAAAGGTAAACTACCAATACTAAAAAGCAAAGATAAAAGATAGTGTGCAACTCCCCTATCTTGTAGACTGGAGTCCCCGGGAATGGCGCCAGAAATTGGCTTGATACGGTGAGGATCTCTCACTCCTCGTTGGTTACCCCAAGTGGAACGTGAGATGTAGCGTAGCAGCAAATTTCCCCTATGTAGAGGATAGGGTTTGTCTCCCGTAGGACTCGTAGAAATACAAGAAGGTGGTAAAGTGAACAATGGCGCCGTTCACAACCGGGGGTTGCTAACTTCACCTGGACCTGCACACAGATACAAATAACTTTGCTCCCAACGAGTACAGAGGAGTTGTCAATCCCTCCGGCCTTGCTGTTTACAAAGGATTAACGCAAGAGATAATGATAGTGATAGCAACTGGAAAGTAAACTAAGGATGTAAACAGTAATGTGAAGATGGACCGGGGTCCCGTGATTTTCACTAGTGATGTCTCTCTCCCAAAAGACGATAAAAGTACTAGCGAGGTAAACAAATAACAGTTGGGCAATTGACAGGATTATGAAGGCACCGCAATGCTAACTATGCTGCAAAGAAAGGAAGGGCTCAAAAGCAATGGGCAGTACGCCAAGGTAAGTAGACCGAAATCCATCTGCATCTACTACGAATCATCCACCTTGAGATATCTATCCAGAACATCTCACTGGTATTAAGTTGTGAATCCCACCCAAAGTGTAAATCCAAAGCAACAGACAACTGCATTAAAAGAACTTTGCGTAAAGTAAACAATCCTTGCATCCGCGGATACAAGCACCGTTGTTTTATCCCTGGTGGCAACAACACATCCCCTAGTCTCATGTTTCTGTCACTCAAGCTAGACATCAAGGGGTTGAACCCACAATCAAGCATAACGCTCCCTCTTGGAGTTGCAACAAATCAATTGGCCAAAGTAAAATACGGCAACAGAGAACATGCAAGAATTTACTCAAGAACAAAATATAAAAGAGAAGAACCAAATATATTACTCATCACAATCTGAACATACTCTCATAATCCATCAGATCCCAACAAACTCAGCATAGCAACGGCAGAAAATTACAAAGGTGCCTCGATCATGTGAGGCAGCTCACGAGGTCTCGAAAGTGGAGGCACAAAGAGGGGAGAGGAACATCACATAGCTACTGGTCACGGACCCATGGTCCAAGGGGAACAACTCACGGTACATACGGGAGGTGTCCATGGCTATGGATGGTCTCCCGGATGGGGTAGCTTCTCCCGGCAGGGTGCCGGAGCAGCTTCTCCAGGCAGCGCCGATCTTGAAGCGGTGGCGGCAGCGGTACAAAGGCGAGATCGCGGAAAATAGATCGATATTAGGGGTTTCCACCCCGAGGGCTAAATATAGGCGGAGGGGGTGTCGAGGGGACCCACAGGGCAACCAGAAGGCCCCCTGGCGCGGCCTAGGGTGGGGTCGCGCCAGGGACCCTTCTGGAGTCCCTGTGGTGCCCCCCTCCGCTGCTGTGGTTATTCCGGAAGCTTTCGGGTCGCTGATTTTTTATCTGGTTTTCCGAATTTTTTGGAGCACTTTTAATGGCCGGAAAACTTGAAATACAAAAACAACAGAAAACAGCAACTGGCAGCTGGGTGCACTGGGTTAATAGATTAGTCCAAATATGCTCAAAAGTGTATGAAAGTTCAAGCAAAACATGGCAAAGTCATACAAAACATGCATGGAGCAAGCAGAAATTATAGATACGTTTGGGATGTATCAATCACCAACATTAAATTCACGTTTCAGAATCCTCCTATCATGCCACTTCTTTACCTTTTCCTTGAACATTTTAGCGCTCTCGTAAGCTTCACTTCTCCACTCATCTAGAGAAGTCAAGTTCATGAGACGCTTTTCACCAGCTAATTTCGGGTCAGCAATAAGCTCTCTAATAGCCCAGAAAGCTTTGTGTTCTAATTCTAATGGCAGATGGCAAGCCTTGCCATAGACCATCTTATAGGGAGACATGCCCATGGGGTTTTTGTAAGCAGTTCTGTACGCCCACAAATCATCTCCTAACTTATTTGACCAATCCTTTCTATTTCTATTGACTGTCTTCTGTAAGATCAACTTGATCTCTCTATTGGTGAGCTCAACTTGCCCACTAGTTTGGGGGTGGTACGGTGAAGCAATTCTATGACTGACATCGTACTTGGCTAAAGCTTTTCTGAAAGCTCCATGTGTAAAGTGCGAACCCCCATCAGTCATGAGGTACCTGGGTACTCCAAACCTAGGAAAAATTACATCCTTGAGCATTTTCAAAGATGTCTTGTGATCAGCACTTTCAGTGGGGATTGCTTCTACCAACTTGGTTACATAATCAACAGCAACTAGAATGTGAGTGTACTTGTGAGAGGAAGAAAAAGGACCCATAAAATAAAAACCCCAACAATCAAAAGGCTCAATCACTAGAGAGTAATTCATAGGCATCTCATTCCTCCTACTAATATTAACAAATCTCTGACACTTATCACAGGATAAAACATAATTTCTAGCATCTTTAAAGAGAGTAGGCCAATAAAAACCTGATTGAAGAACCTTATGTGCGGTCCTCTCACCGGCATGATGTCCTCCATATGGATTGTCGTGGCATTGTTTGAGAATGTCTTTCTGCTTGTGTTCCGGTACGCATCTTCTCACGATTCCATCTGGACCTTCTTTGAAAAGATGAGGGTCATCCGAAAAGTAATGCCACAAATCATGAAAGAACTTCTTCCTTTGCTGAAATGTTCAACCTGGAGGCAAAAACTTTGCAACGATAAAATTAGCATAATCTGCACACCAAGGGTGGGAGAGAGATTGTAATTTAACAACAACTTGTTGTTCGTCTGGAAAACTGTCGTTGACTGGAATGGGATCATGCGGTATATCTTCCATCCTTGAAAGATTATCCGCCACCGGATTGTCTGCTCCTTTCCTATCGACAATCTGCAAATCAAATTCTTGAAGAAGGAGTACCCATCGGATGAGCCTTGGTTTGGCATCCTTCTTCTCCATAAAATACTTAATGGCAGCATGGTCAGTATGAACAATAATCTTAGAATCAACAATATACTGTCTAAACTTATCACGAGCAAACACTACTGCTAAGAATTCCTTTTCAGTAGTAGCATAATTCTTTTGAGCACTATCAAGGGTTTTGCTAGCATAAGATATAACATTCAACTTATTATCAACCCTTTTCCCTATAACAGCCCCAACAACAAAATCACTAGCATCACACATAATTTCAAAAGGTAAATTCCAATCAGGTGGTTGTACTATAGGAGCGGTTATTAAAGCTTTCTTAAGGACTTCGAAGGCTTCCTCACAATCTTCATCAAAGACAAAAGGAACGTCCTTCTGGAGAAGATTAGTGAGGGGTCTTGAAGTCTTAGAAAAGTCTTTAATAAATCTTCTATAGAAACCAGCTTGACCGAGAAAACTACGAATACCTTTGATGTCCCTTGGAGAGGGCATCCTTTCAATTTCTTCGATCCTGGCTCTATCCACTTCAATTCCCCTCTCGGAAATCTTGTGAACAAGAACAATTCCCTTGTTGACCATAAAGTTGCACTTCTCCCAGTTAAGAACCAGGTTCGTCTCCTCACATCTCTGCAAAACTTTATTAAGGTTGTGGAGACAATGGTCAAAATAGGTTCCATAGACGGAGAAATCATCCATGAATACCTTCACAATTTCTTCACAAAAACCATGAAAGATAGTAGACATACACCTTTGAAAAGTAGCAGGGGCATTACATAAACTAAAATGCATACGCCTGTAACCATATGTACCATAGGGACAAGTAAAAGTGGTCTCCTCTTGATCAGCAGTGTTAACATGAATTTGAGAGAAGCCAGAATAACCATCTAAGTAGCAAAAATGAGTATTTTTGGATAACCTTTCAAGCATTTTGTCGATGAACGGCAACGAGTAGTGGTCCTTCCTGGTTGCCTTGTTCAGCTTCATGTAATCAATACACATTCGATACCCAATAATAATTCTCTGAGGTATTAGTTAATTCTTATCATTAGGAACTACAGTTGTTCCTCCTTTCTTTGCAACGGAATGAACCGGGCTTAACCACTTACTATCAGCTATAGGGTAGATAATACTTGTGACTAGAAGCTTGAGAATCTCAGTCCTTACAACATCCATAATTTTCGGATTCAATCGTCGTTGATGATCAACAACCGGTTTAGCACCAGGCTCAAGGTTGATGGTATGTTGACAAATAGACGGAATAATCCCCTTAAGGTCATCAAGGGTATAGCCAATTGCACCTCGATGTTTTCGAAGTATTCCAATAGTCGCTCCTCTTCATACCCTGAAAGGTTAGAATTGATAATAACAGAATATACTTTCTTTTCATCTAAATAAGCATATTTGAGCGTGTCGGGAAGAGGTTTAAGATCAAACACTGGATCTTCTTTTGGTTGAGACAAAATTCCCAAAGGCTCAACTAGAAGGTTGTGCTTTAGGATAACAGGTTGTCTTAAGAATAATTCGTCCAGCTCATTCCTCTCCTGCATATGCTAATCATTCTCGTGGTCCTCCATATATTGCTGCAAAGGATCATTAGGAGGAATAGCAATTGAAGCAATATCTTCAATAATATTATCATTACAAGGTAAATCGGTACCACGAGGCTGATTAGAGAACTTTGAAAAGTTAAATTCATATGGCTCACCATTGAATTCAACAGAAACTTTACCTTTCTTGCAATCTATTATAGCTCCACAAGTTCTGAGAAAAGGTCTACCGAAAATAATAGGACAAAAATTATCCCTTACTGAACCAAGTACTAGGAAGTCGGTAGGATACTTTACCTTTCTGCATAAGACTTCAACCTCTCTCACAATTCCGATAGGAGAGATAGTTGCTCTGTTTGCAAGATGAATGGTAACATCAACTTCTTCAAGTTCACAAGGTGAAATATCACCCATGATCTCTTCATCAAGTGAATACGGGATAGCACTAGCACTCAATCCCAAATCACATAGCCCATAATAATTATGATCTCCTATTTTAACAGATACCACTCGAGTACCTGAAATTGGGCCCTTATTCTTGGCTGTGACAAGGTTAGTGGAAACAACACAAAAATTTATATTGGAATCTAAAGCATCATTAGTAATCAGATCCTTAACCAATGCAACTCGAGGATCGACCTTAATCTGTTCCTCAGGCTCATCAATTCTTCTCTCACTCTTATTCATTACGCCAGTCACAAAAGAGTGCTCCCTTATTCTTATGGGAAAAGGGGGTTTTCATATATAACTGCAGGCAAAATAGGGTCAGCAACATGAATATCAATAGATGATTCTTTGAAGGGTTTATGATGCTGACTCTTCTTCTTCCTAGAAGAATCAATATGAGAGGCAAAGTCCTTACAAAAATCAATCATTAGATGGGAATCAAGACCAATTTAGAGAAAAAGGTATTAAAGTAATTAGTTTTCACATAGCTCTCTATATAATCATGCTCATAATTTATAGTGGGTTCAATACCTTTATCTATTTCCCAATCTTCGGTATTCTTCTGGATCCTTTCAAGAAGATCCCATCTTTCTTCAACGCTTTTCGTCTAAAATACCCCACTAGAGGAGGCATCCAACATCTCCCTATCCTGACGAGAAAGTCTGGCATAAAAGTTTGTAAGTATAGTTTCCTTGGGGAGCTCATGAATAGGACATTTGAGCATTAGAGATTTCAATCTCCCCCAAGCTTGAGAGATGCTTTCTCCGTCACGAGACCAAAATTTATAGATATAATTCCTGTCTCGATGAATTTCATGAAGAGGATAAAACTTGGTATAAAAGAGAGACATAAGCTCATGCCAATCAAGCAAATGAGAGTTATCGAGAAGCTTATACCAATCTGAAGCTTTATCTATAAGCGATACGGAGAAAAATTTCTTCATGAAAAACTCCTTTGATACACCTGCAATATTAAATAATGAACACAATTGTGGTAAATATAGCAAGTGTTCACTGGGATGTCTGTCTCCTGCATAACGATTAGCCAAAACATAATCGATAATACCAGCTGGTATTTCATCAGGCACAATTCCAGTAGGGGGAGGTACAACCACCACAGATGCGGGGTGTTTCCACATAAGCAACGATCCAATAGCTAGGTTGTCCATACGGACAAAGAACAGCAACAACAAAATAAAAACAACGATATAAAAATTCCTTACCAGCTTCACTTACCAATAGCACTATGCTCCCCGGCAACGGCGCCAGAAAACATAGCTTGATAAACCCTCAACATAAATGGATCTATTGTAGTGTTTTCGATAAGTAAGAGTGTCGAACCCAACGAGGAGCGAAAGGTACTGATAGGTGATGGTGGACAAGGAATAACTGCACACACTGAAAGATAACTTTTTAGGGGTTTTCGATATAAGCAACGATAAGATAAAAGCAAGCAAAGTAAATAGCACTGAGGAGCAGCAAGTGGCCCAATCCTTTTGTGCAAAGGATAAGCCTGGCAACTGAACTTATAAAGACTAAATCGTTCTTGAGGACACATGCAGAGGTAGTCACGTGCTTTCGCCATACTTCGTATCGATAACAAGTGTTGTGCTGATAAGTGTTGAGTGGGTGGATCTATGCTAGAACACCTTCTAGACTAAGATAAGTGCACTCTTATGATTAAACATCTTGCAAGCATCCGCAAATACAAGATAGAAATTAAGGCAAAGCCGAACCAAAACAATAAGATCAAGGATCCAATACTCCCTTGTGCAAAAGTGTGCAAACTGGGGTTCAGGTTTCTGTCACTCCGGCAACCCACCGTAAGCATTCTTAATACACAATGTATTCCCCTAGGTCCTTAAGAAGGCGAAGTGTTGAGTGTTCGACTCACACAACACCACTACGAAAATAACAACACAACTTAAATATCAAACAACACAAATTACTTCAACATCATATGACTACTAACAACTAGACTTCTCCCATGTACTCAAGAACTAAAGTAACTACTCACAAGACATAAAATAGATCATGATCAGAGGTGATAAATATATGATAAACAATCTGGACATAATGGTGTTTCTCCAACAAAAGTCAATAGCATTCACCACAAAGTAGTAATCAACACCGGTAGAGTAGATATGATAGATAGTACGGATTACAACACAAGATGAACTTGTGAGGTGAGATTGGATGGTGGTGGAGATGGTGCTGATGTTGGGGATGATGTTGATGATGATGTCGATGATGCCCGTGATGATGGTGATGACGATGGCGATGATCTCCCCTTCCGGGAGGTGATCTCCTCGGCGCAATCTGCCCGCCGAAGAGCCCTTTTATTCTCTTTAGGTTTCCTCCACGGAGCGGCGGCGGAACTCCATGAAAGCTTCTCTTTTTAGGGTTTTCGCGTAACGAGGAGTATATAGGCCAGAGGGGGGGAGCCGAAAGTGGCCCCAGGGCTCCAGGCGCCCTCCCGGCGCTACCAAGGGTGGGGCCGCGCCAGGTGGCCGCCTGGGGCCCTTGTGGCCCACCTCTGGGCCCTCTTCGTCAATTCTTCGTTATTCTCCTGGAAAATACCCCCCGTCGATTTTCACGTAATTTGGAGGTATTCTTCTTCAGCAACTCAACGTCCACTTTTTACCGTTGAATCCTGCGTCTGCTGCTTCGGCACCGGAAAGTTGCAAACTGTGTAAAATAGGCCAAAACAACATAAGAACATCATTGTAATTTGAAATATATCAATGAATAAGGATGAATTACGATATAAAATAGTGATGCATTTTGGACGTATCAATGACAGGCTTGAGTGACAGAAACATGAGTCTAGGGGATGTGTTTTTGCCACAAGGGGGAAAACAACGGTGCTTGTAACCGCGGTTGCTAGGATTTTTTACTTTACGCAAAGTGCTTTTTCATGCAGTTGTATGTTTCTTTGGGTTTACACTTTGGGTGGGGCTCGCAACTTAATACCAGCGAGATGTTCTGGATAGATATCTCAAGGTGGATGATTAGTAGTAGATGCAGTTGGATTTCGGTCAACTTATTTTGGCGTACTGCCCATGCATTTGAGCCTCTTCCTTTCTTTTGTAGCATAGTTAGCATTGTGGTGCGTTTATAATCCTGTCAATTGCCCATCTGTAATTTATTTACCTCGCATAGCAGTTTTATCGTATTTTGGGAGAGAGACATCACTAGTGAACATCACGGGACCCCGGTCCATATTCTTATCATTGTTTACACGCTTATTTACTTTTCCGCTTTTACTTTCAGTTGCTATCATCATTATCATTATCCCTCATGTTTTTATCCTTTGTAAACAACAAGGCCAGAGAGATTGACAACCTCTCTGAACTTCGTTGGGAGCAAAGTTATTTGTGTCGTGTGCAGGTCCAAGAGAAGCAAGTGATTATCTTCAAACGGCGCACCACTTGCCGAACCACCTACTTATCATTATCGGAGTCCTACTGGTCGATCTCAACCTCGGTACCTTCACCGAGGGAAACTTGCCGCTATGCTGCATCTCACCTTCCACTTGGGGTAACCAACGAAGGGCGAGAAGGAATTATCATCTCTCACGTATCAGCTCCTCGGTGGCGTCCACGGCTGTCGGCTCGCCACCGAGCTGCTTCTGGGCGCGGGAAGGAAGACGACAAGGCCCGGGATGGACTGGGCCGGCTAGCTGGGCCAGGTGCAGGTAAGTGGGCCTCTTTCCCTTTCTGTTTTTCTTTCTGTTTTATTTTTCTGTCCTTTTTTTGCTTTCCTAAATAAATAGCTAGGCATTTTATAAAATGCTCAAAATTTATATATGGACTTACATGACCAGTGGCTAGTCATTCCCAAGTTTGGAACATTTTTGAAATTCAAAATATTTGAATTCAAATTCAAATAGGGGGTTTATTTAATTTCCAATACCTTTTAGGACTTTTTGAAAAATCAGTGAGCATGGGTTTGAATCCACATCACTTGATATCTGATCACACTCAATTGTGGGACTTTTCAAAAAAGTTCCAAGAATTTTTGGAAGTAAGTTTTAGGATGGCCATTTGAATAAATTTGTTTGGGAGGGTTTTCCTTCTCCCATTTCAATTTCTTTTGAAATTTTTGACATGATGCAAGGTTAGTTGCTAACCCTAAAACATGCCTTACAAAGGGTTGTGACACCACCATTGCAATATCCTTTGCGCTGACGTTTACTAGTTGTTTGCTTGCTGCACCTTTTTATTACATATTTATATTACCTTGCTTTGCCACACCTATCACTCGTATTTTACCATCTCTTCGCCGAACTAGTGCACCTATACAACTCATAGTTGTATTAGGTGTGTTGGGGACACAAGAGACTTCTTGTATCTTAATTGCAGGGTTGCTTGAGAGAGACCATCTTCAACCTCTACTTCCCTGAGTTCGATAAATCTTAGGTCATCCACTTGAGGGAAATTGCTGATATCCTACAAACCTCTGCACTTGGAGGCCCAACATAGTCTACAAGAATAGAAGCGTGCGTAGACATCAAGCTATTTCTGGCGCCGTTGCCGGGGAGGTAAGGTTTGAAGGTATATCTTTAGATCTTGCCATTAAACCTTTTTGTCGCTTATTTTTATTTTCACTAGTTATGTTTATGGAAAACTGCACTCTTAGTTCGCTGCTTTGGGAAGACCGCTTTACCACACCCGTGGTAGAGAAGTCTCCTCCACCTACTGATTGTATCCCATTCGAAATACCACTTGGGATAATAGAAATAATTAGGAATGATTGCTATGTAGGGGATGGAACAGTCCATCCTAGTACCCATTTGTTGAAACTTACAGAACTTTGTGAGTTATTTAAGATTTCTGGTTTGACAAGAGGTGGAGTCATTAATGGCGTGGAAGTGATAATGGCTTCTCGCCCTTCGTTGGTTACCCCAAGTGGAAGGTGAGATGTAGGATAGCAGAAAATTTCCCCTATGTAGAGGATAGGGTTTGTCTCCCGTAGGACTCCCGTAATGATAAGTAGGTGTCAGCGGCGCACCTGACGCGGACCTGCACACGATACAATTAACTTTGCTCCCAACGAAGTTCAGAGAGGTTTTCAATCTCTCTGGTCTTGTTGTTTACAAAGGGTCAAACACACAAGGGATAATGATAATGATAATGGTAGCAACTGAAAGTAAATACTGAAAAAGGAAATAGCTTGTAAACAATAATGAGAATATGGACCGTGGTCCCGTGATGTTCACTAGTGACGTCTCTCTCCCAAAAGACGATAAAACTGCTATGCGAGGTAAACAAATTATAGATGGGCAATTGACAGGATTATGAACGCACCGCAATGCTAACTATGCTACAAAAGAAAGGAAGAGGCTCATAAGCATGGGTAGTACGCCAAAATAAGTTGAGCGAAATCCATATACATCTACTACTAATCATCCACCTTTAGATATCTATCCAGAACATCTCACTTGTATTAAGTTGCGAGTCCCACCCAAAGTGTAAACCCAAAGCAACAGACTACTGCATTAAAAGAACTTTGCGTAAAGTAAACAATCCTTGCAACCGCGGTTACAAGCACTGTTGTTTTCCCCCTTGTGGCCATAGCACATCCCCTAGACCCATGTTTATGTCACTCAAGTGTGTCATCAGGGGGCATGTATCCACAATCGAGCATAACATTCCCTCTTGGAGTTACTATCCACCACTTGACCAAAGCAATAAACAGCAACGGAGAACATGCAAGAATTAGTTAGGAACAAAAATATAAGAGATCAAAAACCAAATATATTACTCTATCACGATCTGAACATAATCTCATAATCCATCGGATCCCATCAAACTCAACATAGCAAAAGCAGAAGAATTTCATATGTGCCTCGATCATGTAGGGCAGCTCACGAGGTCTAAACCATGAAGAACAAAGAGGGGAGAAGAACATCACATAGCTACTGATCACGGACCCAAGGTCCAAGTTAGACTACTCACGACACATACGGGAAGCGTCCATGGTGGAGGAGAAGCTCCCGGAGGTGGATCCTCCCTCCGGCAGGGTGCCAGGAAGGGTCTTGACGGTGCTCCCGATCTTAGAAGCGCGACGGCGGCGGAACAGTGGCGAGATTGAAAAATAGGGTTCTGTCTCCGGAGTTTCCCGTGACAGAGGAATAAATAGGCGAAGGGGGGCATCCTGGGGGGGCCACCAGGGGGCCAGGCGCCCCCCTGGCCGCGCCAGGTGGCCGCCTGGGGCCCTGGTGGTGGCCCTCTGGCCCCACTCAGGTGCTTCTGGAAGACTCCGTTACGCTGATTTTTTATCCGATTTTCCCGAATTTTTGGAGCACTTTTAATATGGGGGAAACCTAGAATAGAAAAACCGCAGAAAACAGATACTGGCACTGGGGTGCACTGAGTTAGTAGGTTAGTCAAAATATGAGCAAAAGTATATGAAAGTGTATCTAGATCATAGCAATATCACACAAAACATGCATGGAGCGAGTAGAAATTATCGAAACGTTTCAGACGTATCAACATCCCCAAGCTCAATTCCTGCTCGTCCTCGAGTAGGTAAATGATAACAAGCATAATTTCTATGGTGACATGCTAGAGACCATCTAGGAACATTCAAAAGTAAATAAATCAAGGTATGTAATTCAGTTAAAGTCTTAACATGCCAGAGTCTATATTAGCATTGAACCAAGTAACGAAAGAACATTAGGTGCAAGAGCTCTCGCTGTCCATGACTCGAATGTCTCCATATGGTGTTTGCGTGCAAGAAGGGGGATAGGGAATACGAGAAAAAAGTATTTTTGTGTTGAAAACTCAATCTACTAAAGTTTCAAACTTGGTATTCTTTGGAATCTTATCTTGACTCGTCCCCTGACCACTAGCCTGGTACAAATCAATTTGATCCACTTCTTTTCGACATTTTGAGCACTCATGCAATGGATGAGCGTAAGCACGAGAGTTGACACTTAGGATGGCAAAGAGAGAATATGGTGGAGGAGGAAGACAAAAAGGATGAGAAAGGCTCACATCAATGAGGACAATCATAGGCAAGAAGGCCAAATGATAGATATGATGGGAGGAGTAGGGATTTCCATGCAACGGATGCACATATGAGCTGAAAAGCTCTCCAATGGAACTAGTGGGGGTGCATCTAACTTGCTCACTCATGAAGACCTAGAGCTCTTTTGAGGAGGCTCATCCTGGGAATATGCAAGCCAAGTTCTATAGTGTGAAGGTCCCCACATAGCTATATGCTTGATCATCTCTATGGAGTACAAGGATATAGAGGGAGTACTAGTGTGGATCTTTCAAAAGGATAGTAGTTGTGACGCCCCCAAAATCAATCCGTGTACAGTAATCATACTCGCGGGGTACACGACTGAGATTAGGGTGCCACGGTGAGAATATCACAGCACAACACTAAACACAAATGGATAAACCAATATGTTACAAGATAAGGGGGTCACACGGACCCGAATACATAAGTTATACAAGCCATAATATCTGAGTACAGACATAGTTAGTCAAGTTTTTCCTTAAGAAGGCTAGCACAAATAACATCAGAGATACAGATCGAAAAGGAAAGGCCTCCTGCCTGCGCGCCTCCGAAACTACTCCTGGTCCTGGTCAGCGGGGGTCTCGACGTAGTAGTAGGCGCCTCCAAGGTACTCCTGCTCCTAGGCTCCAACGTCGACTGCAGCGGCCGATCAGGCAAAACATAAAGGGGGAAATAAAGCAAGGGTGAGTATCTAGTATACCCGCGAGTCTTACTTCCGCTACTAAGCATTTATGAATTTGTATCAAATGGAAGGGGAGGTTGTATATAGTGGACTGTAAGATAGAAATCAGAATAAGGGTAAGAAGCTAGGCCTATCGAAGACTAGCATCTTCTGACGAGTCTTGCAGCATGAGAAGAGAAACAACCAACAGTTTATATAAAGCATAACGTAACGATGAACCAGAAGTTGCTGCAGCATTGTATAATAGTAAGTTGTAATGATTAATAATAATAATGCCTCCGAGTTCCCTTCCTCGACTCCCTGCGAGGAAGAAGACCCGGAACCATACATCTTAATAGTAGTAGCTTGTAGTGGTAAGATCCAGCTTCAGCATAAAGCGTCCTGTTACCGTGGACACGGCTATTCGAATAGATTAAACTCCCTGCAGGGGTGCACTACTGTTCAGCCTGCACGCTCAGATCTCCAGGGTGACGGGAACCTTGTTAGGGAACGCTCCACCAAGCTATCCGACACGGCGCAGCCCATCCTAGGCTCAGCAGAAAGGCCATCCGCCGGACTATATCCTATGCGCCAAGGGGTCTAGGTCCCTCACCCTTGCACGCTCCTACACGGTACGAGACTGGCCGGTGAAGCAAAAGCAAATCCAAAACACACATGCTGCAGCAAAGAAGACAAGACCGCTTCCCGCCTATCAGCCCGTGGTACTGCTGACGTCTGAAGAGCTTTCGGACAAACTACGACGCAGGGGATCCCATAACTCCTTATCCCACATGAAGGTAGTGCGTACAGACCAACGGGTCTCTCAAGTCATCCTCCGAACCATTTAGCATTTTAATATTATCTCGCAGACAACCATTATCATTGTCTGACTAACAACACAACGGACAACGAACAGCAACAGGGCCCACCAGTAAAGTCGGGGCCTGCCCTGTCGTCCCGTCAAAGCGCGCGGTTACCAACAAGGTGAACCGTCTCCTTACCTTGTCTCGCTTGTGCTCGTGGTAGAGCTCTACTTTTCGTGGTTTGGTAACTCTCGCGAGATACGAGCAGGGGACAAGCACGCCAGTAACGTCGGTCGTACCCTCCCTGTCACTCCCGACAATATACCGCTCATGGGCATCGTTGGGTCACCCGACTCTTACCTTTAAGGACACCAGTTGATTTGAGTGCCTACCATTAACTGAAACCAGGAGGAATCACCCTCGATGGCACACTTAAAGGGGTTCGACAGAGACATCAGCGGGATGAACTAAAGAGGAATATTCTCGTATCACCCCGGTGGTGCCGAGACACCAGCGGAATGAACTAAAGAGGAATAGCCTCGTATCATCCCAGTGGTGCTACGCTACTGAGCCGACGAGAGTGAAATACGAGTTCCTCCACTCGTAAGTCAAACTCGAAGCGACTCAGCAAAGTCTCTCCGTTGTAGGTTCCCTAGGGCGTCTGCATTAATCCATACTTGTTGCAGTTGTATATATTTTGTATCCACGTCACTCCCCTGAGTGGCCATGGCCCGCTATCTAATCCTAGCTAACAATGTGCAGGGCTCACTGCTGAATATAATATATAGATATTGCAGGCATCATAGGATAAGGAAGGTACAACAAGGGGCGACAAAATCAGGCTATGCAATTGAATAGGATTGTAACGTAGCAGCATCAGTAACAATGCCTAGTGCAAGAAAGTACGGAAAAGATAGGCGATATCTGGGGAAGAGAATGGCTCTGCTTGCCTAGAAGCTCGACGGTAGGGGTAGGGTCGTCGACGAAGTAGTCGTACCCGGCAGCGGTGTAGTCGGCGGTAGCAGCGGGGTCTATCGGAGAACAAAGGGGGAAAACAGTAAATATAAAGAAATCATAGCAAACAGATTAATGGCATGGCGTATGCAATGTTAACGGTGCTCTAACGCAGTGCAATGCACATTGCTCGGAGCGGGAATTCATCCGGGGATGAAATACCGGCTCCGGGTGATTACCGGACAGGGTGTCCGGAGGGGGAAGGGTTCATGCCGGAGGTGTCGTCGACATCCGAAAAACGTGTGGATAGTGTAACCATGCTAGTTGAAACAATCTGAACAACTTTCGTGTTCAGAATAAATTCATCCGGATACTTTAACAGTACCGGACAAATCATCGGACAGACGGTCCGGAGGGGGACGGTTCGATGTTCGTTGTGTTAGAGGGGTGTGGTTGGTATACGGATAGCGTATCCGTATTCGTTATATTTTTCTAATCGATTTTCATGTATAAAGTTTTTTAATCTGACTTACGGTTTAAAAGAAATTCAAATTCGAAGTTTAAATCATTTAAAATCAATTTCTAGATTTTCTTTTATTAATAAAAAAAATATTATCCACAGAGGGGGGTTGACTGGTCAAACCTGACCAGTGGGTCCCACTGGTCAGCCTCACATGTTATATAAATCATTTGATTGAATTAAAATAGAGCTAGGGCCCACATGTCATACTCTATTAGCATTTCTATTCCTTTTAACTTAATTCCTTACAGGTGGGACCTAGTGGTTAGTCTAGCAATTTCTATTTAAATTAAAATGAAGGGTTATCTGGTGGGGCCCATATGTCAGCCCCACAGGTTATAAACTAACAGTTGTAATTAGCAGGGGTTAATTAATCTGTTTTTTAACAGGGGGTTAACCAGGGCATGGGCCCACTTGACAGTGGCTCAAGCCACTGGATAACAGGGGCGTGCCCCGCCGACGACTAGTCGGAGCACGGCGGCACTGGGCGGGAGGGCACTCCGGTGACCATTTGAGCGGCGAAGGGGATGGAATCGGGTGAGGGAGGTGTCGCGCTTCTATTGGGACCAACATCACGGGCTGGGGCGGCTTGGGCTCGCCGGGGTCACGCCCACGGCGGAGGCCGGGGTTCGGCTAGGCGGAGATGGCGATTGGAGCAAAGAAACAGAGCACGGGAATGGAAGGAAGGAGGGAAAACTCACACTGGAGCGAGTAGCGGGGGCAGCAGGCTCGAGGGAGCCTCACAGGCGGCGAATTGAGCCGCGCGGCGGCGACAACCGCAGGCGAGGTCAAGGACGAGGGCGTCGTTGGCGCGAGCTCCCAGTTCAATTCCCCCCACGCGGTGACATGAAGGAACGTGGTGGAGCCCCTGGACACGCCGGAGTTCCACGGGGTGGCCGGTGGGCGTGCATGTTCGCCGGCGCGGCCACGGCTGCGGGGCGAGGTTAGACCAGGGAGTGGGGGAGGGGAAAAATGGAGGGGTCAGCGGACCTGCGAGGCTAGGGTTAGGGTTGGGGAGGGGGTCTCGGGGTGGTCCTTATCCTCGCCGGGGGCTCTCCGATGGCCACCACGGCGACAGGGCATGACCTGGCCGGCGTGGATGGCCGCCACGGCATCCCCCGTACGGCAGGAAGAAGAAGGGGGCGCGGTGGGCTTGGGGTGGGCCGGCTCCATGGGGAGGGGAGGCTGGCTGGTGTCGGCCTCGCCCCCAAGCGTAGGTTAGTTTCTTTTTTTTATTTTTTTTCTTTTTTTTTCTTTTCTGTTTGCAATTAGTTTAATAGCCTTTACATTTTTCTACAATATGAAACTTGCTCCAATAATATTTCAGCACCATACAGAAGTGCCACAAAAAGAATTGGAATTTTGTAAATTGTTTTGCATTTTTGTTTTATTAAAAAGGCATTAAATCCCACTGTTTTACCACTGTTATGAATTATTGGATTTATTTTGTAACTTACTAAATTCCCAAAACCATAGGGATATGGTCCACTGAATATTTGTGATCTAACAAAAATGGTTTTATTTCCACTTTTTTTTTTATATTCATCCAAAGGCATTTTTGGGTTTGTTTGAAATCAAAGATGAACAAGGCATGATAAAAGGTGATTAGAAGCTTGCTAATCACAGGGGTTTAATATTAACAAAAGTTTTTCCGATGCCTGACACTGAGGGTGTTACAGTAGTGTTGCCCCTTTCTCTCTTTTTATTTCCTTTTTCTCTTTTTTCCATTTTTTGTATTTTTTTGGTGGCCTCAATGGCTCATTCTATTTAACTCTCATTTGTCCTCTTTGGGATCTTTTATTTTGTCCACTTTGGGATCTTTTCCTCACTTAAGGGCAACACTCTAATTTACAAGAGGGTATAGAAGATCTTTCACACTTTAAAAGGTACTCAAATCATAAAGAAGATGTAGTTATCATGATGAATGCAATGTATGTCGCTGCCATTGTAGCAGGAACATGTATGACATGAAAATCAAGTCATGAAGAGGTGGATGTTGCATGGCAATATATCTTGATAGGTAGGTATCGTGGCTGTTTTGAGGAAAGATATAAGGAGGTTTATGATGAAAGAGCGTATCATGCCAAGGGTTTGGATGTACCGACGAAGGTGGATGCCAACTCTTGAAGTGAGAAGGAGGCAATGCACGGCACATGAAAGGCTAGAAAATATGAGGAGGTGGAAGTGTCAAGTTTCAATACTTACATTAGTCCAAAGAACTCATGCACTTATTATCGGTAACTCTCAATCTAATAAGGAGTTTCACAAAGAGACGAGTACCCCGAGGTGGAGTGTATGGGGGTTTGGTTATCCTTGCGCATCCTCGACTCATGGTACGTGAGTGTACTTTAATATTCGAACCGTCAGAAGAGTAGTGATCCATCTAGTAGCTAGAGTTCTCAACTAGTTTTGTAGGTTTTTAAAAATAACACACGGATTGCCCAAAATACGACACCTATCACTAATAGGCTAGAGCTCTTGACACCAAAAGTTCAAACATTACTCACGTCAATACCTTAAAACTATTGCAAGCTACTACTGAAATTAAATAGAAACCTCAGTTACCTACTTCTCAAAACAAGACATAACTCAGTGCAACAACCAACTCTCTTAACAAGATAAACAAGAAAACTAAAGAGAGTTCCAGCGACAAACTAAACAAAAGCAAAAGCTCTTGCTAAGAGAAACTAAGACTAAAACTAGACAAGGCAGTAGCTATGAAAAGATAAAGAACACACAATAGAAAAAAGATAGGCATGAAGAATCCTATGATGTGTTCTAGATTTTGAAAGTGGAGCGTGTTTCTCTCCCACACAAAGTAATATGGGATCTAACTTGTTATGAACAGCAAGCAAAGCTAAAGAAAACTAAAAAAACCTAAGAGCGAGATGCTCCAGGCATAGCACATAACGCATGAAGTGATAAAAATATAGTGAGACGAAGGACAAACTGATGATTGTTGATGGAGAAGGGGATTGTCACAACCCTTGTTTTGGTATATGATTTTTATTGCTAGAAATAAGGCATCATGTTTTAATTCCTTTGTTTAATAATTGAGGATATCAGAACTTTTTCCAAAAATCTTCTGAACTTTTTGAAAATCTCTATAATTGGGCATGATCACATTTCATGTGTTTTGGGTCCAACCTCATGCTCAAGGAATTCTCAAAAATTCAAACATTAGCTTCCAAATTAAATAATACTCATATTTGAATTCAAATGTTTTGAATTTCAAAAATTCTCAAACGATGGGAGTGGCTATGTGTAGGTCACATAAGCCCAAATAAAATGTTTGGGGATTTTATAAAAGTGCTCTAGGTACTTTTTTTCAGAGCAAAACAAACAAAACAGAAACAGGTAAAATAAAAAATCACCTAGCTCACCTTCTGGCCCACCTGGCCCAGCTAGCCGGCCCAGCCCACCAGGGGTACATGCGTCTTCAACCCCTAGCCAGGAAGGCATGCAGCAGGCCGGCGAGCGCGACATGGCCGCCAGGCAGCTGCCTGCACCCCTCGGCCATGTCCTCGAGCCTGGAGGCATCCAGAGGACTCCCCTCCTCCATTTCCCCCTTCCTCTGGACCACGAGCGAGTCCGCGAGGTCTCGAACGCCACCGTAGCTCACCACCGTGCACCACCGTGGCCATCGTGCCCCGTTCACCTCGCCGTCTTTTCCAGGAGCTCCGACTCGATGTGTCGCGCCTCCCCGTTGAAAGAATCGATGCCAGACGCCTCCTGCCCGACGGCCGCATCAATCTCCTCTGCCACGGCCATCGAGTGCGTCGTCGGAACTTGCTCTGCCCCGGACCTCCCCGGCCTCGCCATCGACTCCTTGGAGTTCCTGGTGAGCAGGCTCACAAAGCCCCACGTTTTCCTCCTCGTTTGCGTCCCGTAGGTAGTGCCGCCATGGAGCCATGCTCCGGCCGCCGAGGAACTCGCCACCGCCGGGTCCTCCGGCCTCCCCAAGGCTGGCCGATTGCACTGCTGGATGCGCGCGTGCAAGGGTTGCGTCCCGGTGCCCTTGGCGCAGCCATCTATGGCCGGAGCCTCCGTCCGAACCGGGCGCCGCCGCATCCAGAGACGCCGGCGTCAAGCAGCCGGCCACCCAGGCTTAACCTCCCTGCTAATTCCCCCCTCTCTCCATGATAGTAGCCCTCACCCCGCTAATTAAATCGGTTTAGTTAAATTAACCCCCTGTTAGTTCAATTTAAACGGGGATTAACCCCTGGTCCACTGACCAGTGGGCCCCGCTGGTCAGCTTGACCAGTCAACCCCCTGACGTCATCATTGCGTCATGCTTGCGCAATAATCCAATTCTCTGTTAATAGAAAATTCCAGAAATTGTTAAATCTTGTAAATTCAATAACTTTTAAACCATAAATCCAAATCAAACAAATAATATATGAAAAAATATCAGAAAAATGCAAGTATTCCAAATATCATACTTTCATAGATTAAAAACACATCTATGGTGGGGTACCAGTAGCATTTATCTATATGGCCTATTTGGAATAATTCAAAATAAATGTATAAATCATTTTAACTTGAACCATTGCTATGCAATCCACCTCACATTTATGTAAAGAGCAAAGCCACACACTTGTTTATCTTCATGCCATGTCATATTGGTTGTGCATTTCAATTCATTGAATGTGCATTACTTTCAGTGCTTTGGTGATTGCTTCTTCTCGGTAGGAGTTGATCTCAGAGACGAGTTCAACCTCACGTCTGAAGAGTGACACCTCGTGATTGTCAACAAGGCAAGCAAACCCCATTGATCATGTCTATATGAACCCATTTCCCTCTTGTTCTCTTATGCATGATTAGGTGATTCACATGTTACCGTTCTACCGCTAGTTGAACCCATCCTTTGCATGACCTATCATTGCTTCTACAGTATTAAGCAAACCTCAACCTAGCAGATCCATGATTGATTGTGTTCATCATGTGTCCCTTCATCCATGTTATGCTATGACATGGTAGAGTTGTTTATAATGAAGGTGATCCATCTTGGTGATGTATCGGGATGGTAGTGAACAATGCAACATGATGGTAATGTGTTGGTGAAGACACCCTAATAAAGGTGAACAATGAGGGGATGTGTAGGAGTACACAGTGGTTGTCTCATTTACACTGCCCTAGGCCCCGAGTTCTCGTGTTGTGATCCAAGAAAAGAGTACTTCCACATGCAGGGCTATAGGACCCCTTTTGGCCTACTAACTCACCCCGACTATGGTCTAGGATTCACATGGGTTGTTTCTTCTTCGATTTATTTTGTGCCGGAGTGGGAGGAGATGCACGGTTACTTTGTAGCATGGTTTTAGACGAGCGCAGTACCATCCATCAAGGTGGGCTTGTCGGACCATCCATACATCGTTTGATTCTTGAATGGAAACCCCGGGCGGATTTCTGATTGGGGTACATACTCAAATAGGCGATCCCCTGGACTAGAGTTGGAGCCGTGAGGTAAGTGACTTGGTGATTATCCTCGTCCGACATCCGCTTGAAGGATGATGAGTCACGGGCGGTAAGTGATGACACGTGTGTGAAGCGTACACCCCTGCAGGGTAATGATCTATTCGAATAGCCCTGTCCGTGGTTATGGACTACTTGGAGACCTTTACTTGATTATTAGACAACTTAAATGGATACTCTAAAACTGCCAAGATAAGTGTGAGTGCCTTGGGTTGCTTCCTCGTGGGAAAGTCGAGGAAGAATCCATGGTGGTGTATTGATGTGGTGATCAAGATTAAATGGACTTGAGTGCGCTTCTCATCTCAACTCTATGTAGTCGTAGTACAGGATAGCCAAGTCAAAGCTTTCTGCATTACAACCCCACTTGCCTTTACCTTGACACCTGAGCATGAGTAGTATAGTTCTGATGTAAGTCTTGCTGAGTACGTCTTTGTACTCACGTTTGCTTATTTTATGTTTTAGAGACGAGACCACTGACCCTGATTGTGGCCTTTACCTCGATCTCGACGCCGACTAAGTCGTATAGTTCCAGACATCAACCTGGTTCCTTTGGTGGGTCGTTGTATTTTCTTTCAGGCTTCTTAAGCCATTTGTTAAACTTGTCTTTACTAAGACATAATTTGCTTCCGTTGTTGCTTGATGTAATGTTGGATCACAGTCATGTGATCTCTACTTGTAATACAACTACTATGTCTGCTCAGTTTGGCAGATGCAATAAAGTCTATGAGTTTGTAGAGTTCATGTTGTGTTACCTGCTGTTAAACACTTGGCATGCATGTTGCGTGTATGTTTATATCGTGCATTTCATGTGTGGGGTTCGATAGCTTAGTTGTGCTCTCGCCGGCGGTCTTTCTTACACCAAGTGGCCCTGAGATGTGCGCAGCTTGGGGCATCGCGATGCGATTGCTCGTGACTACGTCACGTGGCACACTTCGTTGTACGATCGAGCCCGCCCGAGACCCCGACTAATTGATCGGGCTGGAGTCTGTTTATGTAAGTGTTATGATTCAATCGATAATATGGCTGAGGCGACTTGTCTATGAGTATGGGATTTCACCACCCATAATCATTTATACTTGTGAGCGGACGATGAGGACCCATCTCAGAGTATCATCCGGGCCTGGATGGGATGCCCCTCATGTCCGAGCTTTCCGAGAGTGTCTTGTACTTGGCCTTGTCTTCTTAGACAAGTGGGTATGGCTCTCGGCTCTCCATATGATTGAGTTGTGACTGGAATTACATATGCAAATTCCGGGTCCCGACAGACTTGGTATCAGAGCAGGACTGTCTGTAGGACTATCAAGCCTTGGTCGATGTCGAGTCTAGCATTCTATAGTCATATAGTTACTTTGGGTATAAGGGAACAACGTAAGACTTCTTTTTTCTCCTTACCCTCATCGATCTGAGTTCTGAGTCACCCTCATCTTGTTCTACGTGAAGAGAGGACTAGGCTCTTCTTTGTCTCTACTAGGACATCTCATTGATTGCTTCTCTGTAGACGTAGAAGTGTTGTTGTCCCTAGTTTCATCATTCTATCGAGTTTCTTGAGAAAGTTCTGTCCTAATTCTTGCAGGTTGTCTCATTTTTCATTCCGGTACAACCGTTATGCTGTCCGATTCATTCTAGGAATTCTTGATAAAAAGCATCAGATTTCTAGAATCCGGAGTTGATGCATTTGCAAATCATTCTTCCCAATTCAGATGTCTATTAGCCAGAGTAACCATGTGATACGTCCAAAATGCATCACTATTTTATATCGTAATTCATCCTTATTCATTGATAAATTTCACATTACGATGATGTTCTTATGTTGTTTTGGCTTCTTATACACAGTTTGCAACTTTTCGGTGCCGAAGCAGCAGACGCAGGATTCAGCGGTAAAAAGTGGACGCTGAGTTGCTGAAGAAGAATACCTCCAAATTACCTGAAAATCGACGGGGGGTATTTTCCAGGAGATTCACGAAGACTCGCCGAAGAGAGGCCAGAGGGGGGCCACAGGGGCCCCAGGAGGCCACCTGGCGCGGCCCCACCCCTGGCAGCGCCGGGAGGGCGCCTGGAGCCCTGGGGCCACTCTCGGCTCCCCCCTCTGGCCTATATACTCCTCGTTACGCGAAAACCCTAAAAAGAGAAGCTTTCATGGAGTTCCGCCGCCGCTCCGTGGAGGAAACCTAAAGAGAAGAAAAGGGCTCTTCGGCGGGCAGATTCCGCCGAGGAGATCACCTCCCGGAAGGGGAGATCATCGCCATCGTCATCACCATCATCACGGGCATCATCGACATCATCATCAACATCATCCCCAACATCAGCACCATCTCCACCACCATCCAATCTCACCTCACAAGTTCATCTTGTGTTGTAATCCGTACTATCTATCATATCTACTCTACCGGTGTTGATTACTACTTTGTGGTGAATGCTATTGACTTTTGTTGGAGAAACACCATTATGTCCAGATTGTTTATCATATATTTATCACCTCTGATAATGATCTATTTTATGTCTTGTGAGTAGTTACTTTAGTTCTTGAGGACATGGGAGAAGTCTAGTTGTTAGTAGTCATATGATGTTGAAGTAATTTGTGTTGTTTGATATTTAAGTTGTGTTGTTATTTTCGTAGTGGTGTTGTGTGAGTCGAACACTCAACACTTCGCCTTCTTAAGGACCTAGGGGAATACATTGTGTATTAAGAATGCTTACGGTGGGTTGCCGGAGTGACAGAAACCTGAACCCCAGTTTGCACACTTTTGCACAAGGGATTAATGGATCCTTGATCTTATTGATGTGGTTAGGCTTTGCCTTAATTTCTATCTTGTATTTGCGGATGCTTGCAAGATGTGTAATCATAAGAGTGCACTTATCTTAGTCTAGAAGGTGCGCTAGCATAGATCCACCCACTCAACACTTATCAGCACAACACTTGTTATCGATGCGGAGTATGGCGAAAGCACGTGACTACCTCTACATGTGTATTCAAGAACGCTTTAGTCTTTATAAGTTCAGTTGTTAGGCATATCCTTTGGACAAAGGGATTGGTCCACTTGCTGCTCCTTAGTACTATTTACTTTGCTTGCTTTTATCTTATCATTGCTTATATCGAAAACCCCTAAAAAGTTACCTTTCAGTGTTTGCAGTTATTCCTTGTCCACCATCACCTATCAATACCTTTCGCTCCTCGTTGGGTTCAACACTCTTACTTATCGAAAACGCTACAATAGATCCTTTTACGTTGAGGGTCATCAAGCTACGTTTTCTGGCGCCGTTGCCGGGGAGCATAGCGCTATTGGTAAGTGAAGCTAGTAAGGAATTTTTATATCGTTGCTTTTATTTTGATTTTGTTGTTCTTTGTCCGTATGGACAACTTAGCTATTGGATCGTGCTTATGGGGAAACGCCCCACATCTGTGGTGGTTGTACCTCCCCCTACTGAATTTTTTCCTTATAAAATACCAGCTGGTATTATCGATTGTGTCTTGGCTAATCGTTATGCAGGAGATAGACACCCCAATGAAGACTTGCTATATTTATCACAACTATGTTCATTATTTAAGCTTGTAGGTGTATCAAAGGAGTTTGTCATGAAGAAATTGTTCTTCGTATCGCTTATAGATAAAGCTTCAGATTGGTATAAGTTTCTTGATAACTCTCATTTGCTTGATTGGCATGAGCTTATGTCTCTCTTTTATACCAAGTTTTATCCTCTTCATGAAATTCATCGAGACATGAATTATATCTATAAATTTTGGTCTCTTGATGGAGAAAGCATCGCTCAATCTTGGGGGAGATTGAAATATCTAATGATCAAATGTCCTATTCATGAGCTCCCCAAGGAAACTATACTTACAAACTTTTCTTCTAGACTTTCTCGTCGGGATAGGGAGATGTTGAAGAAAGATGGGATCTCCTTGAGAGGATCCAGAAGAATACCGAAGATTGGGAAATAGATAAAGGTATTGAACTTACTATAAATTATGAGCATGATTATATAGAGAGCTATGTTAAAATTGATGTCTTTAATGCCTTTTGCTCTAAGATTGGTCTTGATTCCCATCTAATGATTGACTTTTGTAAAGATTTTGCCTCTCATATTGATTCTTCTAAGAAGAAGAAGAGCCAGCATCATAAACCCTTCATAGAATTACCTATTGATATTCATGTTGCTGACCCTATTGTGCCTGCAGTTATATATGAAAAGCCCCCTTTTCCCGTAAGAATAAGGGAGCACTCTTTGGTGACAGGCATAATGAATAAGAGTGAGAGAAGAATTGATGAGCCGGAGGACCAGATTAAGGTCGATCCTCGAGTTGCATTGGTTAAGGATCTCATTACTAATGATGCTTTAGATTCCAATATAAATTTTTGTGTTGTTTCTACTAATTTTGTCATAGCCAAGAATAAAGGCCCAATTCAGGTACTCCAGTAGTATCTGTTAAAATAGGAGATCATAATTATTATGGGCTATGTGATTTGGGATCAAGTGCTAGTGCTATCCCGTATTCACTTTATCAAGAGATCATGGGTGAAATTTCACCTTGTGAACTTGAAGAAGTTGATGTTACCATTCATCTTGCAAACAGAGCAACTATCTCTCCTATCGGAATTGTGAGAGACGTTGAAGTCTTATGCGGAAAGGTGAAGTATCCTACCGACTTTCTAGTACTTGGTTCAGTAAGGGATAATTTTTGTCCTATTATTTTCGGTAGACATTTTCTCAGAACCTGTGGAACTATAATAGACTGCAAGAAAGGTAAAGTTTCTGTTGAATTCAATGGTGAGCCATATAAATTTAAATTTTCTGAGTTCTCTAAGCAGCCTCGTAGTACTGATTTTCCTAGTAATGATAAGATTATTGAAGATATTGCTTCCATTGCTATTCTTCCTAATGATCCTTTGCAGCAATATATGGAGGACTGATGGCGGTGAAGTTAATAGGTTTAGTGGGATTGCCTCCCCTGTTAACTGCGCCAATAAACGATTCTTGATAACCCAAATGTCTAGGGGATCAATTGTCCCTTTTCGATAAATAAGAGTGTCGAACCCAACGAGGATCAGAAGGTGCTGATAAGTGACACTGGATAAGGAAAGGCTGCACACACTCAAAGGTAAATATTTAGGGGTTTTTGGTTTAAGCAACAGAAAAGTAAAAGACAAGCAAAGTAAACAGGGTAACTGAGGAGTAGCAAGTGGCCCAATCCTTTCACAAGGATAAGCCTAGGAACTAAACTTATAAAAGCTAAAGCGTTCTCGAGAACACATGGGAGAGATAGCCAAGTTAGTTTCACCATACTCCGCCAAGTAATATGTATTGTGTTGATAAGTGTTGGTGGGTGGATCAATACTAGTACACCTTCTAGACTAAGATAAGTGTACTCTTATGACTACACACCTTGAAAGCATCCGCAAATACAAGGTAGTAATTAAGGAATAATCCTAACAACAGCATTACGATCAAGGATCCATAACTCCCTTGTGCAAAAGTGTGCGAACTGGGGTTCAGGTTTCTGTCACTCTGGAAACCCACCATAAGCATCCTTTGTGCACAATGTATTCCTCTAGGCCCATGAAAGGTGAAGTGTTAAGTGTTCGACTGACATAACACCACTAGAGAAATAACAACACAACTTAAGTATCAAACAACACATAACACTTCAACATCATATGACTACTAACAACTAGAATTCTCCCATGTTCTCAAGAACTAAAGTAACTACTCACAAGACATAAAATAGATCATGATCAGAGGTGATAGATGGGTGGCAAACAATCTGGACACAATGATATTTCTCCAACAAAACTCAATAGCATTCACCACAAAGTAGTAATCAACACCAACAGAGTAGAGAGGATAGATAGTACGGATTACAACACAAGTTGCAATTGTGAGATGAGATGGGATGGAGATGGAGATGGTGCTGATGTTGGGGATGATGTTGATGATGATCTCGATGATGCATGTGACGATGATGATGATGATGGCGACGATCTCCCCTTCCAGGAGGTGATCTCCCCGGCGGAATATGCCCGCCGGAGATGGCTTTTCTCCTCTGTAGGTTTCCGCCCCGTGGCGGCGGCGAAACACGGAAACTCTTCTGTATTTATGGTTTCTACCCCAGGGGGGTCTTATAGGCGAGAGTGGGCACCGAGGGGGGCCACCAGGCATCTAGGAGGGTGCCTGGCGCGGCCAGGAGGGGGGCCGCGCCAGGCACCCTTCTGGCTGCCTGGTGGGTCCCCTCACCTCCATCCTCGGTGATCCCCAGTCATTCTTCATAAAAACACTCCCCGTAAATTTTCATTGCATTTCGACTTGATCTGATTAATCAACTTGGTGTCCACTTTTCACCGTTGAATTCTAGTTCTGCTGCGTCGGCACCGGAAAGTTGTAAACAATGTAAAACAAGCCAAAACAACATAAGAACAATACTTTAAAGTGGAATATATCAATGAATAGGATGAAATTACAATATAAAATAGTGATGCATTCTGGACGTATCAAGGACCACGAGAATGATTTGCATATAGAGGAGAGGAATGAGCTGGACGAAATATTCTTAAGACAACCTGCTATCCTAAAGCACAACCTTCCAGTTGAGCCTTTGGGAATTTTGTCGCAACCAAAAGAAGATCCAGTGTTTGATATCAAACCTCTTCCTGATACACTCAAATATGCATATTTAGATGAAAAGAAAGTATATCCTGTTACTGTCAAGTCTAACCTTTCAGGCTATGAAGAGGAGCGTCTATTGGAAGTACTTCGCAAACATCGAGGTGCAATTGGCTATACCCTTGATGACCTTAAGCGGATTAGTCCGTCTATTTGTCAACATACCATCAACCTTGAACCTGATGCTAAACCGGTTGTTGATCATCAACGACGGTTGAATCCAAAAATGATGTATGTTGTAAGGACTGAGATTCTCAAGCTTCTAGCCGCAGGTATTATCTACCCTATAGCTGATAGTAAGTGGGTAAGCCCGGTTCATTGTGTTCCAAATAAAGGAGGAACAACTGTAGTTCCTAATGATAAGAATGAACTAATACCTCAGAGAATTATTATTGCATATAGAATGTGTATTGGTTACAGGAAGCTGAACAAGGCAACCAGGAAGGACCACTAACCGTTGCCGTTCATCGACCAAATGCTTCAAAGGTTATCCAAGAATACTCATTTTTGTTATTTAGATGGTTATTCTGGCTTCTCTCAAAATCATGTTAAGACTGTTGATCAAGAGAAGACCACTTTTACTTGTCCCTATGGTACTTATGCTTACAGACGTATGCCTTTTGGTTTATGTAATGCCCCTGCTACTTTTCAAAGGTGTATGTCTGCTATCTTTCATGGTTTTTGTGAAGAAATTGTGGAGGTATTCATGGACGATTTCTCCGTCTATGGAACCTATTTTTTGACCATTGTCTCCACAACCTTAATAAAGTTTTGTAGAGATGTTAGGAGACGAACCTGGTTCTTAACTGGGAGAAGTGCCACTTTATGGTCAATGAGGGAATTGTTCTTGGCCACAAGATTTCCGAGAGGGGAATTGAAGTGGACAAAGCCAAGATCGAAGCAATTGAAAGGATGCCCTATCCAAGGGACATCAAAGGTATTCGTAGTATTCTCGGTCATGCTGGTTTCTATAGAAGATTTATTAAAGACTTTTCTAAGACTTCGAGACCCCTCACTAATCTTCTCCAGATGGATGTTCCTTTTGTTTTTATGAAGTTTGTAAGGAAGCCTTCGAAGTTCTTAAGAAAGCTTTAATAACTGCTCCTATAGTACAACCACCTGATTGGAACTTACCTTTTGAAATTATGTGTGATGCTAGTGATTTTGCTGTTGGAGCTGTTTTAGGGCAAAGGGTTGATAAGAAGTTGAATGTTATATCTTATGCTAGCAAAACCCTTGATAGTGCTCAAAAGAATTATGCTACTACTGAGAAGGAATTCTTAGCAGTAGTGTTTTCTTGTGAAAAGTTTAGGCAGTATATTGTTGATTCTAAGATTATTGTTCATACTGACCATGTTGCCATTAAGTATCTTATGGAGAAGAAGGATGCCAAACCAAGGCTCATCCGATGGTACTCCTTCTTCAAGAATTTGATTTGCAGATTGTCGATAGGAAAGGAGTAGACAATCCGGTGGCGGATAATCTTTCAAGGATGGAAGATATACCGCATGATCCCATTCCGGTCAACGACAGTTTTCTAGACGAACATCTAGCTGTTGTAAAAGTACAATCTCTCTCCGATCCTTGGTTTGCAGATTATACTAACTTTATCGTTGCAAAGTTTTTGCCTCCAGGTTTAACATTTCAGCAAAGGAAGAAGTTCTTTCATGATTTGAGGCATTACTTTTGGGATGACCCGCATCTTTTCAATGAAGGTCCAGACGGGATCGTGAGAAGATGCGTACCGGAACACGAACAGAAGGACATTCTCAAACAATGTCACGACAGTCCATATGGAGGACATCATGCTGGTGAGAGGACCGCACATAAGGTTCTTCAATCAGGTTTTTATTGGCCTACTCTCTTTAAAGATGCTAGAAATTATGTTTTATCCTGTGATAAGTGTCAGAGAGTTGGTAATATTAGTAGGAGGAATGAGATGCCTATGAATTACTCTCTAGTGATCGAGCCTTTTGATTGCTGGGGTTTTGATTTTATGGGTCCTTTTCCTTGCTCACACAAGTACACTCACATTTTAGTTGCTGTTGATTATGTAACCAAGTGGGTAGAGGCAATCCCCACTGAAAGTGCTGATCACAAGACATCTTTGAAGATGCTCAATAATGTAATTTTTCCTAGGTTTGGAGTACCCTGGTACCTCATGACTGATGGGGTTTCACACTGTACACATGGAGCTTTTAGAAAAGCTTTAGCCAAGTACGATGTCAATCATAGAATTGCTTCACCGTACCACCCCCAAACTAGTGGGCAAGTTGAGCTCACCAATAGAGAGATCAAGTTGATCTTACAGAAGATAGTCAATAGAAATAGAAAGGATTGGTCAAACAAGTTAGGAGATGCTTTGTGGGCGTACAGAACTGCTTACAAAAACCCCATGGGCATGTCTCCCTATAAGATGGTCTATGGCAAGGCTTGCCATGTGCCATTAGAATTAGAGCACAAAGCTTTCTGGGCTATTAGAGAGCTTAATGCTGACCCGAAGTTAGCTGGTGAAAAGCATATCATGAACTTGACTTCTCTAGATGAGTGGATAAGTGAAGCTTACGAGAGCGCTAAAATGTTCAAAGAAAAGGTAAAGAAGTGGCATGATAGGAGGATTCGGAAACGTGAATTTAATGTTGGTGATAAAGTTTTGTTGTTTAGATCCCGTTTCAGGTTTTCTCCAGGTAAACTACTTTCTAGGTGGGAAGGGCCATTTCATATTGAGGAAGTCTACCGCTCAGGTGCAATCGAGATTAACAATTTCAAAGGCACCAAACCTCAAGTGGTGAATGGGCAAAGACTTAAGCATTACATAGAAGGAGACCCTGTCAATGTTGATGTGGATTTGGTATACACAAAGTCTCATGAAGAACATGTTGCATTCCTGTTTCAGACACCAGCAGAAGCAGAATAAGGAAAGGTATGTATTACGGTAAGGAAACATCACAAAACCGCCATGAAAGTTCCAGATTATGAGTTTTTGCAAAATATAGAAAATTTGAGGCCTAAGTGGAGCCGGAGACCAGCTCCAGGGGGCCCAGGCGCCCCCCTGGCGCGGCCCCACCCCTGGCCACGCCGGGAGGCCTCCTGGGCACCCCGGAGCCCGTCTCCCACTCCGCTTTGACCTGTTACCTTCCTTTCTGTGCTGAAATTTTTGCTATATATTTGCCTGGATCGTTCCGGCAACGTATCTCGCGATTTCGTGTGTTTTCTTTTCGAGCTGTTTCTGTTAGGGCTAAAAGCTGAGTAGTAGAGATATCCTCTTGTGGCTCGAGCAGAGAGGATTTCTTGGGATGGCATCGACATGAAGTCCAGAAGGATCTTAATCAAGGGAAGCACGTTGATTAGGCTACTGAAGAAGAAATTGTTGCAAGACAAGCGGAGATGGAGCGTGCCGTGAGGGAGGAAGTCAAGACTATCACCGCGCAACAACAAGGAGGCCCAAGCAATCCCATCATGGTGGGATCTGTCCAACCTCATTATGGTCTTTCTCGTAACCTTTCAGTGGCCCCCACTTCACCTGAAGATCAACGTATGCTTTCCACCATCTCTGAGGCCTACCGCATCACCAACCAACTCTGTGAAGACTTCCATGTGCTACAAGTATAGGTGAAAGTCTTGGAGTCAGAGAACCGAACCCTTCGCTGTGTCATTAGGGATCTGAAGAAGCAACCACAATAGGATGAGGAGTAAATCTCCTCGGGTAATGGCATTCCCTTAGCTTGTTCCAAGCTTGGGGGAGTGCCCGGTATCTTTATCTTTATCTGTTTCTTTTAGAGTCAAGTAGAGCCGTATCATGTCTAGGGAAGTTATCTTATAAAATAGGTGTTTGCTTTGAGGTCTATCACTTCTTTATGGAGAGTTCCGTGGGTGTGGAGTCGTCTTTGATGGAATATTAATGAGAAGTCTATTGATCCCTTCGCTGCACTCGATATTCTCTTCACGCAATCGACCTTATGATGATTCTTATGGGGAGTATTGACCTTATATCAGGTATGGCTTTGAAAACTTTATTTAATCTTGGCAAACATAGCTTTGGTCATAATAACAAGCATGTTATTTTTCTCAAAGTAGCGACATAGCCAAACTTGTTATTATGCTTGTAGTGTTATGTTGACAAGGAAGACAACTTGATGTGCTATGCTTGTTTTAATGTTTATGCTTTATATTGCCTTGCATCCAAGTCATCATCAATTGTCTGTTCTCTCAAAGCCTTTGCTAGCCAAACCTCTATTCTAAGCGGAATTCTTCTTGTGCATCCATACCCTGAAACTAGTATCTTCCATATGAGTCCACCATACCTTCCTATTCGTGGTATTCCACTACCACTCCTAAAGCATAGAATTTTTTGTGTTATCCTTACATGTTCAAAATCTTCTGTTTTGTGCCCCTGTTTTAGCTCATGGGGAAGTAGTAGTTAACTCATGATCTTCTTAAGTTGGACAAGTTTTACCCCGGGATTGCATGTCTAATCTGCAAACCCCTAATACAAGGAGGAACTGGCATGAGTGCGCCCAGCTCACAAAAGATAATACAACAAACAAACCCTCCTTCATGCTTTGTTCATGAGAAATCAGAAAACTTTGGCAGTGATAAACAAAGGAGATTGCGGGGATGTGATTGTCCCAGTTTGGGAGCCGTTCCTCGAAACTTGTCCAATCTGAGAAGCAATTGAGTTATCTATTAGCATTCGTTGACAAAACATGCACCTCTCAAAACTTTCTTTCATTCTGTTTCATCTAAGGATAGCACTTGAGTTTTCCCTGCTTGCCTTTAACAAGGTTGTTAGTTCCTTTACTTTTGTGTTAAGTCAGTTTTCCCTACTTCCTCCTTTCCCAAAGAGAACAGACACCTGATGCTGATGAAGATTCATCCATATAATGATGCATTAAATTTTTGCCATGCCATATCATTGTTGACATTATCTCTTGATAAGTAAGTTGTTTGCAAAAGCCTTTGCCAAGCAAACATCTTCCTTTGTGTTAACATTTGCACTTCATGACTAATAGCTTGTTCTTTCAAAAAGTTCCAAATTGTCTCTTCAAAATATAAAGAGAAAGAGCAAAGGAGAAAGATTTTAGTTCTCCCTTGACCAAAGGACTTGTTTGCCATGATTTGATGAGTTTCCTTAGCTGTACTTTTTGATTATAATTGTTATTACTCTTTCATAAGGGCTTTATGAGTTGGAGATTGTTGTTTAGGATGTTTAGTTTGGTGAAAAGATCATGATGCTTCTTGTCCGTATTTTATTTATTGACACTTCACTCTCGAAACTTGTGGACAGGTTTACCGAGCTCGGTTTTCGCTTGGGGACAAGCGAGGTCTAAGCTTGGCGGAGTTGATACGTCCAGAATGCATCAGTATTTTATATTGTAATTCATCCTTATTCATTGATATATTTCACATTACGATGATGTTCTTGTGTTGTTTTGGCTTATTATACATAGTTTGCAACTTTCTGGTGCCGAAGCAGCAGACGCAGGATTCAGCGGTAAAAAGTGGACGCTGAGTTTCTTAAGAAGAATACCTCCAAATTACCTAAAAATCTACGGGGGGTATTTTCTAGGAGATTCACGAAGACTCGCCGAAGAGGGGCCAGAGGGGGGCCACAAGGGCCCTAGGCGGCCACCTGGCGCGGCCCCACCCCTAGCCGCGCCGGGAGGGCGCCTGGATCCCTAGGGCCAATCCCGGCTCCCCCCTCTGGCCTATATACTCCTCGTTACGCGAAAACCCTAAAAGAGAAGATTTCACGGAGTTTCGGCGCCGCTCCGTGGAGGAAACCTACAGAGAAGAAAAGGGCTCTCCGGCGGGCAGATTCCACTGAGAAGATCACCTCCCGGAAGGGGAGATCATCGCCATCATCATCACCATCGTCACGGGCATCACCGAGATCCTCGTCAACACCATCCCCAACATCAGCACAATCTCCACCACCATCCAATCTCACCTCACAAGTTCATCTTGTGTTGTAATCTGTACTATCTATCCTCTCTACTCTACCGGTGTTGATTACTACTTTGTGGTGAATGCTATTGAGTTTTCTTGGAGAAATACCATTATGTCCAGATTTTTTATCATATATTTATCACCTCTGATCATGATCTCTTTGATGTCTTGTGAGTAGTTACTTTAGTTCTTGAGGACATGGGAGAAGTCTAGTTGCTAGTTGTCATATGATGTTGAAGTAATTTGTGTTGTTTGATATTTAAGTTGTGTTGTTATTTTCCTAGTGGTGTTGTGTGAGTCGAACACTCAAAAATTCTCCTTCTTAAGGACCTAGGGGAATACATTTTGTATTAAGAATGCTTACAGTGGGTTGCCGGAGTGACAGAAACCTGAACCCCAGTTTGCAAACTTTTGCACAAGGGAGTAATGGATCCTTGATCTTATTGATGTGGTTAGGCTTTGCCTTAATTTCTATCTTGTATTTGCGGATTCTTGCAATATGTGTAATCATAAGAGTGCACTTATCTTAGTCTAGAAGGTGTGCTAGCATAGATCCACCCACTCAACACTTATCAGCACAAAACTTGTTATCGATGTGGAGTATGGAGAAAGCACGTGACTACCTCTACATGTGTCCTCAAGAACGCTTTAGTCTTTATAAGTTCAGTTTTCAGGCTTATCCTTTGCACAAAGGGATTGGGCCACTTTCAGCTCCTCAGTACTATTTACTTTGCTTGCTTTTATCTTATTGTTTCTTATATCGAAAACCCCTAAAAAGTTATCTTTCAGTGTTTGCAGTTATTCCTTGTCCACCATCACGTATCAATACCTTTCGCTCCTCGTTGGGTTCGACACTCTTACTTATCGAAAACGCTACAATAGATCCCTTTACATTGAGGGTCATCACCATGCTAACCATTGTGTCAGGGTACTTTGTTACTTTGACATATCTATTGTAGTTCGTAGAAAATCATGATCATCCACAAGAGAATCACCTAGTGATCCAAGCCCTTGTTTTGTCTTACTCGTGTGATAATCTAGCCACCATTCTCGAAAGGATCTCCAAATGGCATTCATTAGTAGCCACTCCTCCATGAGGATATTGAATGACTTATTCTAGAAGTTGTTCCTTATGGATCCTTTGAGTTTCGAAGTCCGACCTTTACTTGATGACCATATTGATGCTACTTCGAAGCATGATCATGGTATCTAGAATATCAAGGTGAACATTAGAAGCGGAGTTCTAAATGTCTCTCGGTCGATCATCGAGACAAGTTATGTTGGCAAGCATCTTGCTATACCAAGAAAACAAATCTAAGAAGGTGTTATCTTCCTTTGCACCTGCATCCTCCACTTATATTCATCATGGTAGTATGAAGTGTTACCAAAATCTTTGGCACGGATTTGGTTAATCCATATGAATGTGGAATGCTCAAGATATAGAAAGCATGCTCAACCACTGGGTTATATCCTTCGGTATGAAATGGGATTGTGCCTCTGGTTTGCCAAATTGTCTCTATAACCATAGTTTCCATCCAAAATTGAGTGTGCCATTCTTTTGAATTCCTTCAACGATCATTTTTGTATGCCTCGGTCTGGTGCAAGAAACTTCTATGATAACTCTATCAAAAGTTATTCTTTTTCCTTGACTTTGGATATATTTCTACGAGTCACCTCTCCTTAAGGTGCCTTGTTCGGTATCAAGGGCAACCTAACTCCTGGCTACTTTGAAAACTTGTTTACTATCTACTTAAGCGTGGAACTGTTGCCTACCAAATTGAAACTTCCTCTACCTCCTTCAATCATTTCGATGTGTGTCTTGTGTATCAACTCAAGAGATGTTTTCATACCTCATTCCATGATTTCATCATGAGGTTCTCGGTCTTCTTGAAGATGCATCCTTGGAGATTTTCCCTCTTATCTTACATCTTGAATCTCGGGACGAGATTCTTTTGAGTGGGGGCGAGTTGTCACATCCCTTGTTTTGGTATATTCTTTTTATTTCTAGAAATAAGGCATCATGTTTTAATTCCTTCGTTTAATAATTGGGGTATCGGAAAAGCCTCAAAATAAATTTAAATAAAAGGCCAGAGAAAAAACTTTTTTCCAAAAATCTTCTGAACTTTTTGAAAATCTCTATAATTGGGCATGATCACATTTCATGTGTTTTGGGTCCAACCTCATGCTCAAGGAATTCTCAAAAATTCAAACATGAGCTTGCAAATTAAATAATACTCATATTTGAGTTGAAATTCAAATGTTTTGAATTACAAAAATTCTCAAACAATGGGAGTGGCTATGTGTAGGTCACATAAGCCCAAATAAAATGTTTGGGGATTTTATAAAAATGCTCTGGGTATTTTTTCAGAGCAAAACAAACAAAACAGAAACAGGTAAAATAAAAACTCACCTAGCTCACCTTCTGGCCCACCTGGCCCAGCTAGCCAGCCCAGCCCATCAGGGGTACATGCGTCTTCAACCCTTGTCCAGGAAGGAAGGCAGCAGGCCGGCGAGTGCGGCATGGCCGCCAGGCAGCTGCCTGCTCCCCTCGGCCACGTCCTTGAGCCTGGAGGCATCCAGAGGACTCCCCTCCTCCATTTCCCCCTTCCTCTGGACCTCCTCCTCTCTCTCACGTGCGAGTCCGCGAGGTCCCGAACACCGCCGTAGCTCACCACCGTGCACCACCGTGGCCACCGTGCCCCGTTCACTTCGCCGTCTTGTCCAGGAGCTCCGACTCGATGTGTCGCGCCTCCCCGTTGAAAGAATCGACGCCAGACTCCTCCTGCGCAACGGCCGCATCAATCTCCTCCGCCAAAGCCACCTAGTGCGTCGTCGGAATTCGCTCCGCCCCGGACCTCCCCGGCCTCGCCGTCGACTCCTTAGAGTTCCTAGTGAGCAGGCTCACAAAGCCCCACATTTCCCTCCTCGTTTGCGTCCCGCAGCTAGTGCCGCCATGGAGCCATGCTCCGGTCACCGCGAAACTCGTCGCCGCCGTGGCCTCCGGCCTCCCCAAGGCTGGCCGAGTGCACTGCTGGATGCGCGCATGCAAGGGCTGCGTCTCGGTGCCCTTGGCGTAGCCATCTGTGGCCGGAGACGCAGTCCGCACCTGATGTCTACGCACGCTTCTATTCTTGTAGACTATGTTGGGCCTCCAAGCGCAGAGGTTTGTAGGACAGCAGCAATTTCCCTCAAGTGGATGACCTAAGGTTTATCGAACTCAGGGAAGTAGAGGTTGAAGATGGTCTCTCTCAAGCTACCCTGCAATTAAGATACAAGGAGTCTCTTGTGTCCCCAACACACCTAATACAACTAGGAGTTTTATAGGTGCACTAGTTCAGCGAAGAGATGGTAAAATACGAGTGATAGGTGTGGCAAAGCAAGGTAATATAAATCTGTAATAAAAAGTGCAGCAAGCAAACATGTGACAAAAGTGATCACAAACGGTGTAACAATCGTGGAAACAAGGCCTAGGCTTCATACTTTCACTAGTGGCAACTCTCAACAACATTAACATAGTCTAATCACATGATATTTCCCATAAAACATGAAATGGAGACGCACTCGGAGGTCATTCCTTTGTGGTCAAGAGAGGATGAGAATTATGTAGGGCTGCAAAAGCACACCTCAAAGTTCGTAGTTCTCAATCTATGGATTTCCCAATGTCACCGCGGCCATCCAAAGAGAGTACCACAATCACCACAACATATCTCAAGGATAGTCAAAGACAAGAATCAAGAGACTCTCAATCTTCAATCAACACACAAAAGAGGAAATCACTCATGAAAATATTCTTCTAACCCATGTCCAATAGACCGCTGTCACCTTGGTCTCGGGGATTATACAAGATAAGATCAATTGAGTACATCACTCCAATACATAGAGGAAGGGGAAATATCATGGGATCGCCCTAGATTAACACAGCCTATGATCACAACGAAGATCACATCATGGGAGAGAGAGAAGAACACATAGCTACTGGTAGAAACCTCAGCCCCGAAGGAGAACTACTCCCGCTTCATGATGGGAGGAAGGAACGTCGATGGAGATGAATCCGGGGGCACTACCCCGTCCCGGCAGGGTGCCGGCACAGGAATTTTGTCCCCCCGAAACTTGATGGCGATGGCGGCCGAGATCGGAATTGCTTCTGGGGAAAAGGGGTCCGGAATCAGGGTTTCCTCCGCGGGGGTAAAAATAGGGCCAAAGGGGGGCACAAGGGGGGCCACAGGGCAGCCAGGAGGGTGCACGGCACGGCCTAGGGTGGTGTCGCGCCATGGACCCTTCTGGAGTCCCTGTGGTGGCCCTCCCCTCCTTCCTTGGTGATTCCGGAAGCTTCCGAGACGCTGATTTTTTATATATTTTTTCCGGAATTTTGGAGCACTTTTAATGGACGGAAAACCTGACATACAAAAACAGCAGAAAACAGGAACTGGCAACTGGGTGCACTGAGTTAATAGGTTAGTCCAAATATGCTCAAAGGTGTATGAAATTTCAAGCAAAACTTGGCAAAGTCACACAAAACATGCATGGAGCAAGCAGAAATTATAGATACGTTTGGGACGTATCAACATCCCCAAGCTTAATTCCTGCTCGTCCTCGAGTAGGTAAATGATAACAAGCATAATTTCTGTGGTGACATGCCACACAACCATATAAGGACTTTTTAAGTAAAGCAATCAAAGCATGCAATTCAATTCAAGTCTTAACAAGAAAGACTCTATGTTAGCATTGACACAATCAACAAAAGAACAAAAGGTGCAAGAGCTCTCGCTGTCCGTGACCCGAATGTCTCCAGATGGTGTTTGCGTGCAAGCAGGGGACTAGGAAAAAGAGAGAGAAAAAATGTGGTTGAGAACAACTATCTACTAAAGTTTCACACTTGGTCTCCTTTGGATTCTTATCTTCACTCGTCCCCAGACCACTAGCCAGGTACAAGTCAAACTGATCCAATCCCTTTCGATATTTTGAGCACTCATGCAATGGATGAGCGCGAGCAAGAAAGTTGACACCTAAAAGGCGAAACAGAAAGAAGGTGGAGGAGGAAGACAAAAAGGTGTGAAAGGCTCACATCAATGAAACGACCCAATTGACACCGAATTGAAGTCTCTGTGCTCAAGTGCCAGTCCCTGGATCGAACTCGCTGGCACACACAGTATAATAGATGTATATCAAAGTACAAGTGCATCATTATTACAACGTATGATCCAGAGTAAAATAAATAACAAGTTGCATAGCTCAAGGCTAGCTTATTCAATATAAATATAGCGGAAGCAAAAGCAAATAACGTGGAGTCCCATCAACAGCCACATGCGAAAATGCTAATTGTAGACTCGCAACCCCTAAACGCACCTTACTGATCGTCTGAAAAACCTGCAACACCGAAGGTTACAGCCCGACAACGGGTCAGTACATCTGATTTGTACGGCAAGTGACACGGAAAAGTTTATATAAAGGACCTACACCTACATGCAAGGTAAGTCAAAGGAAAGGCTTATGGTTTTGTTTTGCAGAAAGCCAATTTTCTCCTAAACTAAACTAGTCAAAATTTTAAGTTGAACTTACTACTAAATATTGAACTGGGCACACCAGTCTCAATCCACACCCTTTATTAAAATCTTGCCCACTCAAATTATTATGGTGATTCATATGTCAAGATCCTCCAGTAACAGTAATGTCTGATCTTTTTGAGCCTGGACGGCGCCCACCACGTCAGAGGGTACTCGCCTTGACGTATTCTCGACCACCAAACCAACCATTAGGGGTAAAACCTGGTCTCGTCCTTAGATAAGGAAACGAGCCCCCAGGAAGCACTCCCTGCCCGTCCAGAAGTGATTTCTATTTATTAAACAGTTGTTACACCAATTATTAAATAGCTCACAAGCACTCCATGAATTTACACAACCCAAACCACGTCTACAAAGAATAGCAATAAAGCAACAACACGTGCTAGGTTGATCTACGGTAGACAAGTCAAAACATGTGGCTATCCTAACTGGTTTTGCAGCAACAGAATAATAAACTACCTATCATGCAATAGAGTGATATTTCTTAACATAATGCATATAGAAAATACAGGTATGAGTATGGTCAAAGCATCACTTGCCTTATACATTCTATGAAGATCTTCGCTCTCAAGTTCCAGTCAACTCTACTCGTCACACTCCGAGAAATCTATCGTCAACGAAAGAACTCAATAAGCAATCACACCACAAGGGCAAAATATAAGATCAACAAAACAATCACAAAGGTTTTAGTAATAAAACAAAAATACTTTGAAGTGCAAAGGTGTGGATGTGCTCGAAGGTGATCGGTGGAACGTAAACTCGAGAGAGTCAACAGATAAGGAATTGTCGACACAAAAATTATGATCAAGGCATTATGAAATCAAGGTAAAGATCATAGCAATACGAATGGTATGTGGATATTGCCGATAAGATGTCTCATATGATCCAATATGCAAAAAGAATCACGTGAAACGGAATACTACAACACAGGTCATAGCAATTGCAACCTTGAAGTGAATTTGAATTTAAACAGATCAATAAACTTGTGAATTTTTGTTTACATATGGTATAAACAGAAAGTACATGGAACGAGTGATCCAACGCAAAAAGAATCACTCGATTTGGATCAACGGTATAAAAGATATGGCCTCCGGAATTTGAATTTGAATTTGAAATAAACTCAAATTCAAAAGTGTGCAAAGTGTGCAAAAGTTGATACCACGCTAAATTAAAAAACAATACAAGCACGTAGCAAAAAGATTCACCGCGATCCGACTTACGGTGTAGAAGATATCGCCGGTGCGAGGTTAGGGGGTTTTTTGCCAAAAGGACCTGATCGTAAATATTCTTTTTGCAAAAAACGCGATCGGATCCTCGCTCCGGATCTGGCCGGAGTTGACTTCCGGCAAGGTGCTCGTGGAGGGCTCCGGCGAGCTGTGGCACGGAGTGGTGGCTCCGGCCAGCGGGCGGTGGGGCCGACGGGAGGTGGCGGCGGCACAGCCGTGGAGCGGCGGGCGCGGCTGCTCCCGAGGCGGCCGGCGGCGTGGCCTGCCCGGCGCGGCGGCGCACGGGGCCCCGGCGAGCTGCGGGGTGGCGCGGCGGCGCGCGTGGCCGTCCTGGCCGGCGCGGAGCGGCGTGGTCCGGCGGGGTCCGGCGGGCGGCGGGGTGGCCGGTGGCGGCGGGACGGCCCGGCGACGGCGGCGCGGGCGGTTCGGCTCCGGCGGCGGTCCGGCGGCGGCGGGCTGCGGGGCCCGCGGGGCTAGGGTTTTCCAAAATTAAAGAAAAAGAAAAATAAAAGGAAATTTTCTGAAAATATATAGCCAGAAAAAAAAAAGAAATCAGGTTCTACTCGGGCTCAAATTCACTCGTGGGCAGAAAATAACCAATGGGCCGGGCTGTAGACTTTTTCCTTTTTCGTTAAAAACCAAACTTCAAACAATAAAATAAAAATAACCGTCACTCGGAAAAATATGAAATAAAATTCTAAATTCATCAAATAATCTAAATAAAATTAAACAATGGAATTTTTTTCCAAAAAGTTAAAAAAAATAAAAAAAATCTAAATACTTTATTTAAATATAAAATACTTTTCCTAAATCAAATAAAGTCCAAGAAATTATTTAAATAATTTTATTTGGTCAAAAGCATTGACAAACCATTTCTAAACAATAAAATATAAATTTTAAAAATGGTTTCATCAATAAATAATTTGGTAAAATTAAAAATACCTCATTGGAATACTTTTTCAACTCTTTTAAAATATTTAATAAATCATTTCAATGAAACAAAAACTCTCTTAGCATTATAAAACCCCAAAAATAATTTTAGAGTTATTTATAATACTCAAAATAAAATTTAAAAACTTTAAAATAGTATTTTAAATATTTCCAACTTTATTTAAAAAGGGGATAAGTCATTTTATATCTTCTCAGATGAATTTTCCTTTAGTTGAAAAATATTTTGAATAAACAAAAGAATTCCAATAAAGATTTAAAACCTTTTCCAAACTTTTAATAAGTTGAAGGAGTCATATTACCTTCTCTCATTTTATTTTGTTGGTTTTGTTTTAAACAATAAATTTCAAAAACACCAATTATGAATATTAGGGAAAGTCCTTTTATTCCCTCTCTTTTTAATATTCAATAAACTCCAAAAGTTTTAAATCCCAGAGAAAATCAAACACGTCAAGCAAACAATCATCATCTATTTAATTTTATTAACATTCGAAAATTCGGAGTATTTTGGGATGTTACACACTACCACCCTTAAAAGGAATCTCGTCCTCGAGATTCGAAAAGGCTAGAAAGAGAAAGGTTAGGGTTCGGGTCTTCATGACAGTCCATCGATCCTCCGATGAGCTAGGGTGCTATCACCCTTAAAAGGAATGCGACTTGGTCTTCAAAATCTGTCTTCAAAAGCTTGCTCCCTCAGTGAGCTCGTCACACATAATCTTCATACTCCGTTGGGGCATTGAATTCTTCATCACGAGTGTGGGCTTCCAGTATCTTAACCCATCGATGACATTCTTCGTAAAGATGTCTCCTTCGGTCTTCGAGGTTCACGAATCCTCCTTTGAGGTTTCCATTCCTTAGCCAGAGAGTGGTCTTCCAAGTACTGAGACTTCATGGCTGACAGCTCAGATGCCACTACTAAACAACTATCGATACTCTCTTGGTGGTCATCAATAATACTTCCATGGGATACCTGCAGCAAATGGTCTTGGTCCATCCTCACCGTATAACAAAAATGGTAAACTTCTACTGGCGTCACACATCGTACCATTCTATGGTTCAGGCTTTACCATCGTCGTCTCTCAAACATAGGTAAGTCACTCTAGATTTACTATCCCGCATAGCAAGAGCGAATAATAAGGGTAGTCGTCATGGTGATCAATCCATTCCGCACCCAAATCATTACCTTGTATATGGTTTAGAAATTCTCGTAGTCTAACACTCGGTCATCCTCCCACGCGTGGCAGAAAATTCCTCTTGATCATGAACTGGGTTCACACAAATCCATGGTTCTGCAAGCCAACCAAAACATCTATCGTTTCCTCACAACTCTCAGGTTTACGTAGCCTGCTATAAAACGTGCACTGGTGGACTACAACTTCCTCCAGAGTTCTTCCTTCATCAAGATTGTGCTTGCTTGTCGTAAGATCCTGGCACAAGAGGTTAACTTTGAACTCAGCATTAAATTGCATCCATCTTTATCCTCGTCTCGGCATTAGCAGGCATTGTAGTAGCTTCTTCAGTGTAGGGTTTGAGGTGAGAGGGAACAGAATGTAGATAGCGAGGTAGAGAGAGAGATAGGGAGAGATACCCATACAAACATCACACTAGTTTTGAAACATAAGTTTTGATGTGTAGTTGTCGGTAAAACAAGAAACGACAGCTCACAGAAACGATCTAACGGTAGAAACTTGAATCTTCCACGTCTTCAAGCCTTCAATGCCGGTAGCTTCAGTTTTGCAATGTCGAAACAATCTTCATATCGTTGAGTCATTCGTCAAGTTATTCTTCTTGTTGTTGTGTCTTCTTTAGTCTTGAAGCATACTAAATAGATGAGGGTCTAATGAAACGTAAACTTATTCTACTCGCATAGAAGAAACACAAAGGGCCACACACAACATCAATCAAAACAAGACATAACAGGGTCACAGGGTACAAGACAAAACTTAACAAAACAATCATGACATAAAACATCTAGTTAATCAATAGAAAAACATGCATCGATCCACATCTCCAACTAACAATAAAAGGTACCGCTATACACAAAGTGCACACCACGAATAATCTATTCTCCAATTGCAAAACATAAGCTCCAATATGTCGACGTCTTTGCTCCCATGTTCACATGTTCTTCTTTCCCTTCAATTCGGGACACATATTGCTGTAGTGTCCCATGTTCTTGCACCGATAGCACTCAATTGGCTAATGTCCTTCTTTTTCTCCTTCACGGGTGCTTTCCTGAATTCTTGGATAATTTTCTCCATTCCTTCCTTTTGATGCTGAGAAACTTGTTGTGTCATGATGATAAATTGACACTGAGCCGGGTAATGATTATTTCCTTCACACACGAAACATGTGACCTGTGCAGTGGGGCATTCTTCATCCGAGTGAATTTCTTCACAATAGGGACATCCATCTTGGTGTCCTTCATGGGAGTGTCCTACTTCCCCGCAAATTGTACAGGCACGGATCCTCTTAAGGTTTACCGTCCTTTGCATCGGGGTGACAAGGCGGGATCCCAACAAAATCTTAGTGAACTCCTTCCAAGTAATTTTCCTTCGTGATTCGTCAATCGCTTGGTGCATTCTCCACCAAGTACCAGCCTCTCCTACCAAGTACTTAACTGCATAGGGGACCATGTCCTCACTTCCAACCTTGTTTATCTTCATGTGCCCCTCCATTCTATGAATCCATTGCTCCACCTTCAGTCTCGACATCACCCCGAAAAGGGCGAGTCCTACTTCATACTCCATCTATTAAGCCCATACGACAAGGGTTAGGGCAAAACTATAAAGCCGACAAGAAGCAAACTAAGATAACACCAAGCATATGCACTCAAACAAGAAAGCGGCAAAAACTCCTACGTTCGACAGTAACACATAACAACAAGCAATACAGTCACAAAAATCAAAACACACAAACAACACCTAGAGTAAGGTCATATGTGCAAGACATACGATCTCATCATACTACGCGAAATTCGTTCATCTAACTTCACATAAAAGGTGGTGGTGTAACGCCCCAGCCACACCCACCGATTCCCGGCGTACGCCTGGCGGGATCTAGACTGTCCCCACAGACCAACACTAGTCTTTCCTGCGCACTTTGTCCTCACTCGTGCGCACCCGGGAACAACTTCCCGGTCGGTCACCCATCCTCAAATTGCTCCAAGCCAAGCATGCTTAACTTTGGAGTTCTTTGGATCTGGGCTCCCGGAAAAGAAGGTGCACCTTGTTGATATGAGTAGTCTTTCATTCCTATTAAGCCAGGATGTCACATACACCCCCACTCAAAGGAACCGATGTCCTCATCGGCCCACATGAACGTTCCCTCTTGGCACACGTCTGTGCGTCCAGTGCCGACACATGTCCCACATGTTCGCGCACTGACCCACACACGCCCGTATAACCGCAAGGGTCGGCTCTGATACCATTTGTAACGCCCCGGCCACACCCACCGGTTCTCGGCGTACGCCTGGAGGGATCTAGACTGTCCCCACAGACCAACACTAGTCTTTCCTGCGCACTTTGTCCTCACTCGTGCGCACCCGGGAACAACTTCCCGGTCGGTCACCCATCCTCAAATTGCTCCAAGCCAAGCACGCTTAACTTTGGAGTTCTTTGGATCTGGGCTCCCGGAAAAGAAGGTGCACCTTGTTGATATGAGTAGTCTTTCATTCCTATTAAGCCAGGATGTCACAGGTGGTCTGATTCTAAGCTTCATCTTCCTCAGCTAAGCTGATCTTAAAGATTCTTCTCATAGTTCCATAACTTATTGATCACCGTGGGTTATTCCTTCTAGTTCCGGTAATCATAACTCCAATTGATCCCCGAGGTTGATGATGCACCTCCCAAATGTCTTGTCTTCAAGGGTAAGTAACTCAGAGGGGTATTTATAGTAAAACAAGTTGAGAAGTTTTAGAAGATGAATAATAGATGAGAAATACTAGTGGAGAGAGTAATTAATCAAAGAGTGATAAAATATTTTTGTTCCTATGGATTTTTCTATCCATTTTCTAGGGTCACGAACCTACAGTCAACACACTGCTCTGATACCATCTGTAGCGACCCAATTCACACCAAATTGAAGTCTCTGTGCTCAAGTGCCAGTCCCTGGATCGAACTCGCTGGCACACACAGTATAATAGATGTATATCAAAGTACAAGTGCATCATTATTACAACGTATGATCCAGAGTAAAATAAATAACAAGTTGCATAGCTCAAGGCTAGCTTATTCAATATAAATATAGCGGAAGCAAAAGCAAATAACGTGGATTCCCATCAATAGCCACATGCGAACATGCTGAGTGTAGACTCGCAACCCCTAAACGCACCTTACTGATCGTCTGAAAAACCTGCAACACCGAAGGTTACAGCCCGACAACGGGTCAGTACATCTGATTTGTACGGCAAGTGACACGGAAAAGTTTATATAAAGGACCTACACCTACATGCAAGTTAAGTCAAAGGAAAGGATTATGGTTTTGTTTTGCAGAAAGCCAATTTTCTCCTAAACTAAACTAGTCAAAATTTTAAGTTGAACTTACTACTAAAGATTGAACTGGGCACACCAGTCTCAATCCACACCCTTTATTAAAATCTTGCCCAATCAAATTATTATGGTGATTCATATGTCAAGATCCTCCAGTAACATTAATGTCTGATCTTTTTGAGCCTGGACGGCGCCCACCACGTCAGAGGGTACTCGCCATGACGTATTCTCGACCACCAAACCAACCATTAGGGGTACAACCTGGTCTCGTCCTTAGATAAGGAAACGAGCCCCACGAAGCACTCCCTGCCCGTCCAGAAGTGATTTCTATTTATTAAACAGTTGTTACACCAATTATTAAACAGGTCAGGGGGTTTTCTGCCAAAAGGACCTGATCGTAAATATTCTTTTTGCAGAAAACGCGATCGGGTCCTCGCTTCGGATCTGGCCGGAGTTGACTTCCGGCGAGGTGCTCGTGGAGGGCTCCGGCGAGCTGTGGCACGGAGTGGTCGCTGCGGCCGGCGGGCGGTGGGGCCGACGAGAGGTGGCGGCGGCACAGCCGTGGAGCGGCGGGCGCGGCTGCTCCCGAGGCGGCCGGCGACGTGACCTGCCCGGCGCGGCGGCTCGCGTCGCGGCGGCGGCGCACGGGGCCCCGGCGAGCTGCGGGGTGGCGCGGCGGCGCGCGTGGCCGTCCTGGCCGGCGCGGGGCGGCGGGGTGGCCGGTGGCGGCGGGACGGCCCGGCGGCGGCGACGCGGGCGGTTCGGCTCCGGCGGCGACGGGCTGCGGGGCCCGCGGGGCTAGGGTTTTCCAAAATTAAAGAAAAAGAAAAATAAAAGGAAATTTTCTGAAAATATATAGCCAGAAAAAAAAACAAATCGGGTTCTACTCGGGCTCAAATTCACTCGTGGGCAGAAAATAACCAATGGGCCGGGCTGCGGACTTTTTCCTTTTTCGTTAAAAACCGAACTTCAAACAATAAAATAAAAATAACCGTAACTCGGAAAATATGAAATAAAATTCTAAATTCATCAAATAATCTAAATAAAATTAAACAATGAATTTTTTTTCCAAAAAGTTAAATAAAAATAAAAACATTTTCTAAATACTTTATTTAAATATAAAATACTTTTGCTAAATCAAATAAAGTCCAAGAAATTATTTAAATATTTTTATTTGGTCAAAAGCATTGACAAACCATTTCTAAACAATAAAATATAAATTTTAAAAATGGTTTCATCAATAAATAATTTGGTAAAATTAAAAATACCTCATTGGAATACTTTTTCAACTCTTTGAAAATATTTAATAAATCATTTCAATGAAATAAAAACTCTCTTAGCATTATAAAACCCCAAAAATAATTTTAGAGTTATTTATAATACTCAAAATAAAATTTAAAAACTTTAAAATAGTATTTTAAATATTTCCAACTTTATTTAAAAAGGGGATAAGTCATTTTATATCCTCTCAGATGAATTTTCCTTTAGTTGAAAAATATTTTGAATAAACAAAAGAATTCCAATAAAGATTTAAAACCTTTTCCAAACTTTTAATAAGTTGAAGGAGTCATATTACCTTCTCTCATTTTATTTTGTTGGTTTTGTTTTAAATAATAAATTTCAAAAACACCAATTATGAATATTAGGGAAAGTCCTTTTATTCCCTCTCTTTTTAATATTCAATAAACTCCAAAAGTTTTAAATCCCAGAGAAAATCAAACACATCAAGCAAACAATCATCATCTATTTAATTTTATTAACATTCCAAAATTCGGAGAATTTTGGGATGTTACAATCAATGAGTACAATCATAGGCGAGAGAAGGCGATATGATAGATAGATGTGAGGAGTAGGGATTGCCATGCAACGGATGCAGATGTTAGCTAAAAGATCTCCAAGGGAACTAGTGGGGGTGCATCTAACTTGCTTGCTCAAGAAGACCTAGAGCTCGTTTGAGGAGGCTCATCATTGGAATATACAAGCCAAGTTCTATAGTGTGAAGGTCCCCACATAGCTATATGCATGATGATGATCTCTATGGAGTACAAGGGCTAGAGGATGAAGTACTAGTGTGGATCTCTCAAAAGGAATAGTAGTGTGCCCCCTTCTCTCTTTTTATTTTTATTTTTCTCTTTTTTCTATTTTTTTGTATTTTTTTGGTGGCCTCAATGGCTCTTTCTATTTAACTCTCATTTTTCCTCTTTGGGATCTTTTGATTTTGTCCTCTTTGGGATCTTTTCCTCACTTTAGTGGCAACACTCTATATTTTACAAGAATATAGGAGATCTTTCACACTTTACAAAGGTACTCACATAAAGAAGATATAACTATCATGATGCAAATGTATGCCTCTGCCAGGATAGCAGGATATGCAATGATACTAGCGCGTCATGTAACAATGATTAGGGCAAGGCCCAACTAGCATGCGGCTCATCGATCAAGCAAGTAGCATGTATGACATGAGGATCAAGTCATGAGAAGGTGGATGTTGCATTGCAATGTATCTCGGAAAGGCTATGGAAATGCCTTGTAGGTAGGTATGGTGGTTGTTTTGAGGAAAGATATAAGGAGGCTTATGATGACAGAGCGTATCGTGCCAAGGATTTGGATGCACCGGCGAAGCATGCGCCAACTCTCAAGGTGAGAAAGGGCAATGCACGGTACCGAAGAGGCTAGAAAAAGTATAGGTGGGTGGAAGTGTCAACTTTCGAATACTCACATTAGTCCGAAGAACTCATGCACTTATTATCGGTAACTCTCAATCTAATCAGGAGGTTCACAAAGAGACAAGTACACCGAGGAGGAGTGTATGGGGGTTTGTTTATCCTTGCGCATCCTCCACTCATGGTACGTGAGTGTATTCTAATATTCGAACCCTCCAGAGGTTAGTGATCCATCTAGTAGCTAGAGTTCTCAACAGGGATTTTTGGTTTTCGAAATGCACACGGATTGCCCAAAATACGACATCTATCACTAATTGGCTCGAGCTCTTGACACCGAAAGTTCAAACATTACTCTAGTCAATACCTCAAAACTATTGCAAGTTACTACTATAAAGAGAATAGCAACTTCAACTATCTACTTTCTAGTCAAGACACAAAACTCAGTGCAATAGGCAAACTCTCTAACAAGATAAAACATGCAACCTATAGAAATTTCAACCTGAGACAAAAGAAAAGCTCTAGAAGAAAACTAAAGCACTACAACTATACAGGGCAGCAACTAAGAAAAGAAAAAGAACAACTCACAGCTAAGAAAATAATCATGCAAATCCTATGAGGAGTTCTAGTTCAAACGGAGCGAGTTTCTCTCCCACACAAAGTAAGACGGGATCTAACTTGTTATGAACATCAAGCAAAGCTAAAGAAAACTAAAAATAAAACCTAAGAGCGAGATGCTCCACGCATAGCACATAACACATGAAGTGATAAAAATATAGTGAGACGAAGGACGAACTGATGATTGTTGATGGAGAAGGGGATGCACGGGGGCATCCCCAAGCTTAGACGCTTGAGTCTTCTTGAATATTTGTTGGGGATACATGGGGGCATCCCCAAGCTTGAGCGCTTGACACTCCCGAATCTTCTTTCATCATCTTCCATCGCACACTTGAAAAGTCCCTTCATACATAACTCCTCATAAGCTGATTAGAGAAGTTAGTACCCTTAATTAATAATTTTTCCCACTGGATATAAAGATATTCTTGAAGATATACTGTTTCTCAAGATTGCCAAAAGGTTTTTGCAAAGAAAAAGCAAGCTTAAGGTTTGCAAACGTTAGGAGAGACAAAACGTGGCAGAATCTGTGAAAACAGAACAGCTAGTAAAGAATTTTTTAGGGGTACTTCTGCAGCTCGAATCAAAAAAACTTAGAACATACGCTCGAAAGTCAATTGTATGGAGCACGCTGTCAAAAAAATCAGATCAAAAAGATGATCTGGTGATTTTAGGCTAATTTTTTCGTCCAAGGACAGAATCTGTTTTTTGGATAGCATGTCACAACTTTTGAACTTTCTTGCAATCGGAGGCTAGAATTGGCACAAAGATTGAAAATAAAGATACAATGATGTTGCTACAGTAGTAAAAATCATCAAGACCACTAAAAACTGAAAGTAAAAACTCAAACTCAAGATAACAAGGGTTGTCTCCCTAGAGCTCTTTCTTTATAGCCATAAAGATACGCTTAAGATTTTAATGATGCTCTCATAGGAATAAGGAATAAGAGTTGAAGAACAAAAGAGAGCATCAAGAAGCAAATAACAAACACATTTAAGTCTAACATGCTTCCTATGCAAAGGGATGTTGTAGAGGAAAAACCCATTGAAGCATAAAGATATTAGCATAGGAAGGCAAAATAAGTGCAACTTCAAAGCCTTCAACATAAAGAGAGGGAACTTGATATTATAGAAATATCTATAAGAATATGTTCCCTTCTCATAATAATTTTCAGTGGGATCATGAATAAACTCAACAATATAAGTATCACATAAAAAATTCTTATCATGATCCACAAGCATAGAAAATTTGTTACTCTCCACATAAGCAAAATCCTTCTCATTAGTAATAGTGGGAGAAAACTCAAGAAAATAGCTATCACATGAATCATTCTTATCATGATACACTTCCAAACATTCATTCTTTATAGCATAAGTGTCATCACAATAATCATCATAGATAGGAGGCAAAGTATCATCAAAATGATTTTCCTCATCAAAACTTGGGGGGCTAAAAAGATCATCTTCATAAAACGTAGCATCCCCAAGCTTATAGCCTTGCATATCATTAGGATCAAAGGTATTCAAAGAAGACATACTAATAACATTGCTACTATCATCAGTGGTGTGCAAATAGTAAAGCTCCATAGGCTTTTTGATTTTCTCTTCAAACGGTTCATGTCCCAACTCAAGGTAGAGCTCATAAAGCTCTCTCATAATATTTTTGTTGTTTTCCATAAGCCTAACTAGTGAAACTAAAAACAAGAAACGAAAAGATTTAATTGCAAGATCTAAAGATATACCTTCAAGCACTCACCTCCCCGGCAATGGCGCCAAAAATAGCTTGATGTCTACGCACGCTTCTATTCTTGTAGACTATGTTGGGCCTCCAAGCGCAGAGGTTTGTAGGAAAGCAGCAATTTCCCTCAAGTGGATGACCTAAGGTTTATCGAACTCAGGGAAGTAGAGGTTGAAGATGGTCTCTCTCAAGCTACCCTGCAATTAAGATACAAGAAGTCTCTTGTGTCCCCAACACACCTAATACAACTAAGAGTTGTATAGGTGCACTAGTTCGGCGAAGAGATGGTAAAATACGAGTGATAGGTGTGGCAAAGCAAGGTAATATAAATCTGTAATAAAAAGTGCAGCAAGCAAACATGTGACAAAAGTGAGCACAAACGGTGTAACAATGGTGGAAACAAGGCCTAGGTTTCATACTTTCACTAGTGGCAACTCTCAACAACATTAACATAGTCTAATCACATGATATTTCCCATAAAACATGCAATGGAGAAGCACTCGGAGGTCATTCCTTTGTGGTCAAGAGAGGATGAGAATTATGTAGGGCTACAAAAGCACACCTCAAAGTTCGTAGTTCTCAATCTATGGATTTCCAATGTCACCGCGGCCATCCAAAGAGAGTACCACAATCACCAAAACATATCTCAAGGATAGTCAAAGACAAGAACCAAGATACTCTCAATCTTCAATCAACACACAAAAGAGGAAATCACTCATGAAAATATTCTTCTAACCCATGTCCAATAGACCGTTGTCACCTTGGTCTTGGGGATTATACTAGATAAGATCAATTGAGTACATCACTCCAATACATAGAGGAAGGGGAAATATCATGGGATCACCCTAGATTAACACAACCTATGATCACAACGAAGATCACATCATGGGAGAGAGAGAAGAACACATAGATACTGGTAGAAACCTCAGCCCTGAGGGAGAACTACTCCCGCTTCATGGAGGGAGGAAGCAATGTCGATGGAGATGAATCCGGGGGCACTTCCCCGTCCCGGCAGAGTGCCGGCACAGGAATTATGTCCCCCCGAAACTTGATGGTGATGGCAGCGGAGATCAGAATTGCTTCTGGAGAAAAGGGGTCCGGAATCAGGGTTTCCTCCGCGGGAGTAAAAATAGGGCCAAAGGGGGGCACCAGGGGGGCCACAGGGCAGCCAGGAGGGTGCCCGACGAGGCCTAGGGTGGGGCCGCGCCAGGGACCCTTCTGGAGTCCCTGTGGTGGCCCTCCCCTCCTTCCTTGGTGATTCCGGAAGCTTCCGGGATGCTGATTTTTTATATAATTTTTCCGGAATTTTTCGAGCACTTGTAATGGCCAGAAAACCTGAAATACAAAAACAGCAGAAAACAGGAACTGGGAACTGGGTGCACTGAGTTAATAGGTTAGTCCAAATATTCTCAAAAGTGTATGAAAGTTCAACCAAAACATGGCAAAGTCACACAAAACATGCATGGAGCAAGCAGAAATTATAGATACGTTTGGGACGTATCAGCACCGGGCGCCGACGCGTCCAAAGATGCCGGAGTCAAGCCGCAAGCCACCTAGGCCTAACCTCCCTGCTAATTCCCCCCCTCTCTCCATGACAGTGGCCCTCACCCCTCTATTTAAATCAGTTTAGTTAAATTAACCCCCTGTTAGTTAAATTTAAACGGGGATTAACCCCTGGGCCACTGACCAGTGGCCCCCGCTGGTCAGCTTGACCATTCAACCCCCTGACGTCATCATTGTGTCATGGTTGCGCAATAATCCAATTCTCTGTTAATAGAAAATTCCAGAAATTGTTAAATCTTGTAAATTCAATAACTTTTAAACCATAAATCCAAATCAAACAAATAATATATGAAAAAATATCAGACAAATGCAAGTATTCCAAATATCATACTTTCATAGATTAAAAACACATCTATGGTGGGGTACAAGTAGCATTTAGCTATATGGCCTATTCGGAATAATTCAAAATAAATGTATAAATCATTTTAACTTGAACCATTGCTATGCAATCCACCTCACATTTATGTAAAGATAAAATCCACACACTTGTTTATCTTCATGCCATGTCATATTGGTTGTGCATTTCAATTCATTGAATGTGCATTACTTTTAGTGCTTTGGTGATTGCTTCTTCTCGGTAGGAGTTGATCTCGGAGACGAGTTCAACCTCGCGTCTGAAGAGTGACACCTCATGATTGTCAACAAGGCAAGAAAACCCCATTGATCATGTCTATATAAACCCATTTCCCTCTTGTTCTCTTATGCATGATTAGGTGATTCACATGTTACCGTTCTACCGCTAGTTGAACACATCCTTTGCATGACCTATCATTGCTGCTACAGTATTAAGCAAACCTCAACCTAGCATATCCATGATTGATTGTGTTCATCATGTGTCCCTTCATCCATGTTATGCTATGCCATGGTAGAGTTGTTTATAATGAAGGTGATCAATCTTGGTGATGTATCGGGATGGTAGTGAACAATGCAACATGATGGTAATGTATTGGTGAAGACACCCTAATAAAGGTGAACAATGAGGGGCTGTGTAGGAGTACACAGTGGGTTGTCTCATTTACACTGCCCTAGGCCCCGAGTTCTCGTGTTGTGATCCAAGACAAGAGTACTTCCACATGCAGGGCTATAGGACCCCGTTTGGCCTACTAACTCACCCCGACTATGGTCCAGGATTCGCATGGGTTATTGCTTCTTCGATTTGATTTTGTGCTAGAGTGGGAGGAGATGCACGGTTACTTTGTAGCATGTTTTTAGACGAGCGCAGTACCATCCATCAAGGTGGGCTTGTCGGACCATCCATACATCGTTTGATTCCTGAATGGAAACCCCGGGCGGATTTCTGATTGGGGTACATACTCAAATAGGCGATCCCTTGGACTAGAGTTGGAGCCGTGAGGTAAGTGACTTGGTGATTATCCTCGTCCGACATCCTCTTGAAGGATGACGAGTCACGGGCGGTAAGTGATGACACGTGTGTGAAGCGTACACCCCTGCAGGGTAATGATCTATTCGAATAGCCGTATCGTCGGTTATGGACTACTTGGAGACCTTTACTTGATTATTAGACAACTTAAATGGATACTCTAAAACTGCAGTTTGAAACCCTCTATGTTCATAGGGGTCTCTTCTTCTACAGTTGAGGTATTAGCATCACCATTAATAGGTCCAATGGAACCAAGAGTGCATTGGGTGCTAATAGTTTCAGTGTCCTCAACAATTTGTATAGTTGGAACAGTGTGGTGTGTAGGAAGGCTCTTAATTCTTTCCTCTTCCTCGTTTTCTCTAGCCCATCTTTCTTTGAGTTTAGCCATCATCCTAATATTTTCATTGATTTGTAACTGGATAGCATTAATAGGAGTGTCCTTTCTCTCCTCAAGGGGAGAGGTTCTAATTTTTAACATCTCAATATCAAGGGATAAGTTGTCTACCTTCAAACAAAGAATATCAAGGGCTAGTTTTTCTTCCACATTCTTTTTGAAGGATTTTTCGGTAGTGATAAAGTCTCTAATCATACTTTCTGGTTCAGAGGTGGGGTTCTTGTTGCTAGGGTAGGTGTTGTTTTTTCCATAAGTGGATGAAAACGGTCTAGGATTACTAGAAAACTTGCCCCTATAAGCATTATTATTAAAGTTGTTTCTAGCAATGAAGTTCACATCTACTTGTTCCTGAGAAACCAAAGAATTTAAAGGAACATCATGAGGATCAACAGAGGGTTGCTTGGTAAGTAGAGACATAATTAAGTCAACTTTATCATTGAGAGAGGTAATTTCCTCGACAGAATTTACCTTCCTACCTGTTGGAGCGCGTTCGGTGTGCCATTGGGAATAGTTGGTCATCATCTCATCCAGGAGTTTGGTGGCAGCACCGAGTGTAGTTGACATAAAGGTTCCTCCCGCGGCCGAATCTAACAGGTTCCGCGAGGTAAAGTTTAAGCCTGCATAAAAAGTCTGGATAACCATCCAGGTAGTCAAACCATGTGTAGGGCATTTCTTAACTAGAGATTTCATGCGTTCCCAAGCTTGGGCAACGTGTTCATTATCCAATTGCCTAAAATTCATAATGTTACTCCTCAATAGGATAATTTTAGCAGGTGGGTAGTACTTCCCAATAAAAGCATCTTTGCACTTATCCCAAGAATCTATGCTATTCCTAGGCAAAGATTGAAACCAGATTTTAGCTCCGTCCCTCAAAGAGAAAGGAAAAAGATTGAGCTTAACAATATCACCTTCTACTTCTTTATACTTTTGCATATCACATAATTCAACAAAATTATTCAAGTGTAAAGCAGCAGCATCTCCAGCACCAGAGAATTGATCTCTCATAACAACATTCAGTAAAGCACGTTTAATTTCATAAGAGGTAGCTGAAGTGGCAGGTGTGGCAATAGGAGTGCAGATAAATTCTTTGTTGTTGTGACTGGTGAAGTCACACTACTTGGTGTTTTCAGAGGAACCCATAGTAGCAGCAGGTGTGGCAGATTTTTTTGTAATTTTCGATATAAGACACAAAGATAAAAACAGAAAGGTAAACTAACAAGACTAAAAAGTAAAGGTAAAGGATAGTGGGTAACTCCCCTATCTTATCACTCGGAGTCCCCGGCAACGGCGCCAGAAATTTGATTGATGGCGTGGAAGTGATAATGGCTTCTCGCCCTTCGTTGGTTACCCCAAGTGGAAGGTGAGATGTAGGATAGCAGCAAATTTCCCCTATGTAGAGGATAGGGTTTGTCTCCCATAGGACTCCGGCAATGATAAGTAGGTGTCAGTGGCGCACCTGACGTGGACCTGCACACGATACAATTAACTTTGCTCCCAACGAAGTTCAGAGAGGTTGCCAATCTCTCCGGTCTTGTTGTTTACAAAGGGTCAAACACACAAGTGATAATGATAATGATAATGGTAGCAACTGAAAGTAAATACTGAAAAAGGAAATAGCTTGTAAACAATAATGAGAATATGGACCGGGGTCCCGTGATGTTCACTAGTGACGTCTCTCTCCCATAAGACGATAAAACTACTATGCGAGGTAAACAAATTACAAATGGGCAATTGATAGGATTATGAACGCACCTCAATGCTAACTATGCTACAAAAGAAAGGAAGAGGCTCATAAGCATGGGCAGTACGCCAAAATAAGTAGACCGAAATCCATCTACATCTACTACTAATCATCCACCTTGAGATATCTATCCAGAACATCTCGCTGGTATTAAGTTGCGAGTCCCACCCAAAGTGTAAACCCAAAGCAACAGACAACTGCATTAAAAGAACTTTGCATAAAGTAAACAATCCTTGCAACCGCGGTTACAAGCACCGTTGTTTTCCCCCTTGTGGCCACAGCACATCCCCTAGACTCATGTTTCTGTCACTCAAGCGTGTCATCAGGGCGCATGTACCAACAATCGAGCATAACGTTCCCTCTTGGAGTTACTATCCACCACTTGGCCAAAGCAATAAACAGCAACCGAGAACATGCAAGAATTACTTAGGAACAAAAATATAAGAGATCAAAAACCAAATATATTACTCTATCACGGTCTGAATATAATCTCATAATCCATCGGATCCCATCAAACTCAACATAGAAAAAGCAGAAGAATTACATGTGTGCCTTGATCATGTAGGGCAACTCACGAGGTCTAAACCATGAAGAACAAATAGGGGAGGAGAACATCACATAGCTACTGATCACGGGCCCAAGGTCCAAGGTAGACTACTCTCGGCACATCCGAGAAGTGTCCATGGTGGAGGAGAAGCTCCCGGAGGTCGATCCTCCCTCCGGCAGGGTGCCGGGAAGGGTCCTGACGGTGCTCCCGATCTTGGAAGCGCGGCAGAGGAGGAACAGTGGCGAGATTGGAAAATAGGGTTCTTTCTCCGGAGTTTCCCGTGACGCAGGAATAAATAGGCGAAGGGGGGAAGCCAGAGGGGCCACCAGGGGCCTAGGCGCCCCCTGGCACGACCAAGCCCCTGGCCGCGCCAGGTGGCCGCCTGGGTCCCTGGTGGTGGCCCTCTGGCCCCACTCAGGTGCTTCTGGAAGACTCTGTTACGCTAATTTTTTATCCGATTTTTCCCGAATATTTGGAGCACTTTTAATATGGGGGAAACCTAGAATAGAAAAACAGCAGAAAACAGAAACTGGCACTGGGTGCACTGAGTTAGTAGGTTAGTCCAAATATGATCAAAAGTATATGAAAGTGTATCTAGATCATAGCAATATCACACAAAACATGCATGGAGCGAGCAGAAATTATCGATACGTTTGAGACGTATCAGTCATGAGGAAATTATTTGTCTTGTCACTGAAAGGAAAAGCATTGAATGATATTGGCTACTAGATGATCCTCTCCTACGGGATTGGGAAGAGATCCAGTCTCTCTTCTACTCCAAGTTTTACCCTCTTCATGAAGTTCATGAGAATAGGAATTATGTTTATAATTTCTATACTCGTGACGGAGAGAGCATATCTCAAGCTTGGGGGAGACTGAAAACTTTAATGCTAAAATGTCCTAACCATGGGCTCCCCAAAGATATAATTATTACTAATTTTTATGCGAGGATCTCTCGACAGGATAAGGACTTTCTCGATGCTTCCTCTATGGGTTTTTTCACAAACGAAAAGATTGATGCTAAATGGGAACTCCTTGAAAGAATTCAATGCAATACTGAAGATTGGGAGATCGACAAAGGTAAAGATTCAGGTATAAATTATGAGTATGATTGCATTAAGTCCTTTGTTGAAACTGCAAGTTTTAATAAGTTTAGTGCTAAGTTTGGGCTTGATTCTCAACTCCTTGTTGATTTCCTCAAATCTTTTGCTTCACATCTTAATATGCCTAAGGAGAATTAGATCAAGCATCATGAACCTTTAAAGAGATTTGCAATGAAAATGAAATTGTTCATGATGATTGCAACATGCATGATCCAATTCTTGAAAATAAATTTTTATATAAGCATGGTAATTTTTGTGGAGTGGATAGACCTTGTGAAAGGCCTATGATTGAAGATGAGAAGTATTGTAAGGAACATAAGCATGAAAGAACAATCACTTGGGTCAAAAATTTAAACGAAATTGCTAGAGAATTATGTGACCTTTATCCTTTTACTTGTGAACTTTGCTGTATAGAGGGTCACTTTAATTTTCAATGCATGCACTTTCAAAACATAACTGTTAAGCAATTGTGTGATAACATGAACACCCCTGATCTTTATGATGAACTTATGTTATTTTTGATGTGTGAAGAGTTATCAGAAAAGACTTATTGGCTAGATGTTAATGCCTTAGGAATAAACAACACTTTGCAAAATTGTCATCTCTATTGTGTTGTTAATTGCCATGAAAATGATTACATAAGTAAGATTAGAAAGGAGGGAACTTTACCAAAGTATAAAAATGTCTCTTATATTTATACTAATAAAAAGGAGAGTTTCTCCCAAGTTTCCCCTATTGTTTCTAATGATAAACCAGGATATGTGGAGAAACTTCATCTCCAATCACTCCCTCCTAAGGTGAATAAGAAGAAAAAGAAGAGGAGGTGGAAGAGGAGCAAGAAGGAAGAATAATGGGTATCAACCTGGCCTGAGCATATTCCTCGCATCAATTTTTATCCTAACAGACATAAATTTTGGAGGATGGTGAGCTTGATTGCATTCATTATTATCATGATATTAAGTCTGTAGGCACTATTGAAGATGATTTTGATTATGATATGCATGTTACTTTTTGTGATTGGGGAAATGATGATAATGCTACTTATGATCTTGAAAATCTTTTTGGTACCAACTTTGAGAGTGATGATATGGAAATCTCTAAGATTGGGGATGATTGGATTGCAAGTCCTTACCCATTAGTGATGTGGTAATTGATAATTATTTTGCTAGTAAGAATAAAGACAACATGTTTACAAATATAGTTGCTAGCAATGATAATGCTCTTCTCTACTATGATCATGTTATAACTCCTATATATAGTGATTTTCAAGGTACCTATGAAATAAGGAGAAATTATCCTTATGAAACTTGTCATAATCATGGAGGGAATTACTCCCTTGCTGAACACCATCTTCCTAATACAAAATTAATCTATAGTGTTCAAGGTGTTTATGATAGTCCTACTCCCACTATTACCAATGAGAAAGATTGCGCTTATGTGGAGAGTAAGAGTACCCTTTTGCATGTGGATCATGGTAACAATGCTTTATGTGATACTTATATTGTTCAGTTTATTCATGATCCCACTGGAAATAATTATGAGAAGGGAACATATAATAATATCATGTTCCCTCTCTTTATGTTGAAGGTTTTGAAGCTGCACTTGTTTTTCCTTCCTATTCTTATTGCTTTGTGCTTAAATGAATTATTCTATTGCAATATTCCTATGAATAGGAATCATGTTAGACTTAAATTTGTTTGGTATTTTCTTCTTGATGCTCTCTTTTTTTCTTCAACTCTTATTCCTACGAGAGCATCATTAAAATCTTAAGCCTATCTTTATGGCTATAAAGAAAGAGCTCTAGGGAGACAACCCTTGTTATCTTTACTTTCAGTTTGTTCTTTCAGTTTTTAGTGGTCTTGATGTGTGTTACTACTGTAGCAACATCATTGTATCTTTTTTTCAAGCTTTGTGCCAAGTTTAGCCTCCGATTGCAAGAAAGTTCAAAAGTTGTGACATGATGTCCAGAAAACAGATTCTGTCCTTTGACGGAAAAATTCACGATAAATCACCAGATCATCTTTTTGATCTGAATTTTTTGACATCATTCTATATATAATTAGCTCTCGGGCGTCTGTTCTGAGTTTTTTGATTTGAGTAGAAGAAGTACCCCAAAAAAATTATTTACTACTTGCTGGTCTGTTTTTCACTGATTCTGCCACGTTTTGCCTTTCCTTAATTTTTCAAGTCTTGCGCTAGCTTTTTCTTTGCAAAACCTTTTTGGCAATCTGGAGAAACAGTATCCGTTCAAGAAAATCATTATTTCCAGTAGAGGAAATTTGTTTATTTATGGGTACTAACCTCTCTAATCAGCTTATGATGAGTTATGTATGAAGGGAGTTTTCACGTGTGTGAGGGAAGATGATGAAAGAAGATCTGGGAGTGTCAAACGCTCAAGCTTGGGGTTGCCCCCATGCATCCCCAATAAATATCCAAGGAGACTCAAGCGTCTAAGCTTGGGGATGCCCCCGTGCATCCCCTTCTCCATCAACAATCATCAGTTCGTCCTTCGTTCCACTATATTTTTATCACTTCATGCGTTATGTGCTATGCTTGGAGCGTCTTGCTCTTTACTTTCTTTAGTTTTCTTTAGCTTTGTTTTCTTTTCATAACAAGTTAGAACCCAGATTTCTTTGTGTGGGAGAGAAACCCGCTCCACTTTAAACTAGAACACATCATAGGATTTTCATGCTTATCTTTCTTTTGTTGTGTGTTCTTTATCTTTTCATAGCTGATGTCATGTTTAGATCTTAGTTTTCATGCTTATCTTTTTAAGATATTTTGTTTAGTTTGTTGCTGGAACTCTCTAAGTTTTCATGTTTATCTTGTTTAGAGAGTTGGCTTGTTGCACTGAGTTGTGTCTTGACTTAAAGTAGGTTATTGAGGTTGCTATTCAATTGTAGTAGTAACTTGCAATACTTTTGAGGTATTGTTGTGAGTAATGTTTGAACTTTTGGTGTCAAGAGCTCTAGCCTATTAGTGATAGATGTCGTATTTTGGGAAATCCGTGTTTATTTTCAAAAACTACAAAAACTAGTTAAGAACTCTAGCTACTAGATGGATCACTAATCTTTCGAGGGATCGGATATTAGAGCACACTCACATACCATGAGTCAAGGATGCGCAAGGATAACCAAACCCCCGTACACTCCTCCTCGAGGTACGTATCTCTTTGTGAACCTCCTGATTAGATTGAGAGTTACCGATAATAAGTGCATGAGTTCTTCGGACTAATGTAAGTATTAGAAAGTTGACGCTTCCACCTTCCCATATTTGCTAGCATGTTCAGTACCGTGCATTGCCCTTTCCCATCTCGATAGTTGGCGCATACTTTGCCGGTGCATCCAAACCTTTGGAATGATACGCTCTGTCATCATAAACCTCCTTATATCCTTCCTCAAAACAGCCACCATACCTACCTATCAAGGAATTTCCATAGCCTTTCCGAGATATATTGCCATGCAACATCCATCTTCTCATGACTTTATCTTCATGTCATACATGTTCCAGCTACACTGGTAGAGGCATACATTTGCATACATCATGATACCTTCTTCTTCTTCTTTATGCTGAGTACTTTTGTAAAGTGTGAAAGGTCTCCCATGCTTCTTGTAAAATAGAGGGTTGCCTCTAAAGTCAGGAAAATATCCCAAAGAGGACAAATTAAAAGATCCCAAAGAGGACAAATGAGAGTTACATAGAAAGAGCCATTGAGGCCACAAAAAATAAAAAAAGAGAAAAAAGAGAAAAAATAAAATAAAAAGAGAGAATGGGCACACTACTATTCCTTTTGAGAGATCCACACTCGTATTCCTTCCTATATCTTGTACTCCATAGAGATGATCATATATGCGTATAGCTATGTGGGGACCTTCACACTATAGAACTTGGCTTGAATATTCGAATGATGAGCCTCCTCAAGTGAGCTCTAAGTCTTCTTGAGCAAGCAAGTTGGATGCACCCCCACTAGTTCCACAGGAGAGCTTAACATAGCTCATATGTGCATCTGTTGCCTGGCAATCCCTACTCCTCACATCGTATCTATCATTTGGCTTTCTCTCGCCTATGATTGTCGCCATTGATGTGAGCCTTTCACACACTTTTTGTCTTCCTCCTCCGTCGTCTCTCTCTCTTTGCAATCCTAAGTGTAAACTTTCTTGCCTACGCTCATCCATTGCATGAGTGCTCAAAATATCGAAAGGGAGTGGATCAGTTTTACTTGTACCTCGCTAGTGATCTGGGGATGAGTCAAGATAAGATTCCAAAGAAGACTAAGTGTGAAACTTTTGTAGATTGAGTTCTCAACATTTCTTTTATGTTTTTCTCTCGTATTCCCATCTCCCACTTCTTGCACGCAAACACCATTTGAAGACATTCGAGTCACGAACAACGAGAGCTCTTTCACCTTTATGTTCTTATGTTGCTTGCTTCAATGCTAATATAGACTCTTGCTTGTTATGAGTTGAATTGAATTACATGCGTTACTTGCTTTACTTAAAAGTCCTTTTATGGTTGGTAGCATGTCACCACATAAATTATGCTTGTTATCATTTACCTACTCGAGGACGAGCAGGAATTAAGCTTGGGGATGTTGATACGTCCCAAACGTATCTATAATTCCTTCTTGCTCCATGCATGTTTTGGGTGATATTGCTATGCTTTTGATGCACTTTCATACACTTTTGATCATCTTTGGACTAACCAATTAACGCAGTGCACCCCAATGCCAGTTTCTGTTTTCTGTTGTTTTTGTATTTCAGTTTTTCCCATTACTTAAAGTGCCAGAAAAATTCTGGGAAAATATATATATAATCAGCGTACCGGAAGCTTACAGACACCCGAAGGGGGGCCAGAGGGGCCCCAATAGGAGTCTAGGCAGCCAGGGGGTGCGGCCTAGGGTGGGGCCGCGCCGGGAGTCCGTTTGCACTCCCTGGAGCCCTCCTGGCTGCCCCCTTGGCTCTTATTTATACTCGCGTCTCGAAAACCCTGATTCCAGAACCCTTTTCTCTAGAAGCAATTCCGATCTCCGCCACCATCGCCAACAAGCTTCGGGGGACAAGAATTCCTGTGTCGGCACCCTGCCGGGACGGGGAAGTGCCCCCGAATTCATCTCCATCGACGTTGCTTCCTCCCTCCATGATGCGGGAGTAGTTCCTCCTCGGGGCTGAGGTTTCTACAGTAGCTATGTGGTCAGTTCTCTCTCCCATGATGTGATCTTCATTGTGATCATAGGCTAGGCTATGTTAATCTAGGGTGATCCCATGATATTTCCCCTTCCTCTATGTATTGGATTGATGTACTCACTTGATCTTATCTATTATAATCCCCGAGACCATGGTGACAGCGGTCTATTGGACATGGGTTAGAAGAATATTATCATGAGTGATTTCCTCTTTTGTGAATTGATTGAAGATTGAGAGTCTCTTGGTGCTTGTCTTTGACTATCCTTGAGATATGTTGTGGTGATTGTGGTACTCTCTTTGGATGGCCGCCGTGACATTGGGAAATCCATAGATGAGAACTATGAACTCTGAGGTGTGCTTTTATAGCCCTACATAATTATCGTCCTCTCTTGATCTCAAAGGAATGAACTCCGAGTAAGTCTCCAATGCATGTTTTAGTGGAAATATCATGTGATTAGACTATGTTAATGTTGTTGGGAGTTGCCACTAGTGAAAGTATGAAGCCTAGGCCTTGTTTCCACCATTGCAATATCGTTTACGCTCATGTTTACTACTTGTTTGCTTGCTGCACTTTTTATTAAAGATTTATATTACCTTGCTTTGCCACACCTATCACTCGTATTTTACCATCTCTTCGCCGAACTAGTGCACCTATACAACTCCTAGTTGTATTAGGTGTGTTCGGGACACAAGAGACTTCTTTTATCTTAATTGCAGGGTTGCTTGAGAGAGACCATCTTCAACCTCTACTTCCCTGAGTTCGATAAACCTTAGGTCATCCACTTGAGGGAAATTGTTGTTGTCCTACAAACCTCTGCGCTTGGAGGCCCAACGTAGTCTACAAGAATAGAAGCGTGCGTAGACATCAGTCCATGATCAGTAGCTATGTGATGTTCTCCTCCCCTCTTTGTTCTTCATGGATTAGACCTTGTGAGATGCCCTACATGATCAAGGCACATATGTAATTCTTTCTGCTGGTGCTATGCTGAGTTTGCTGGGATTTGATGGATTATGAGACTATGTTCAGATTGTGATTGAGTAATATATTTGGTTCTTCTTATTTATATTTTTGTTCTTGAGTAATTCTTGCATGTTCTCCATTGCTGTTTATTGCTTTGGCCACGTAGTAGGTAGTGACTCCAAGAGGGAGCATTATGCTTGATTGTGGGTTCATGCCCCCTGGTGACTAGCTTGAGTGACAGAAACATGAGTCTAGGGGAAGTGTTGTTGCCACAAGGGGGAAAACAACGGTGCTTGTAACCGCGGTTGAAAGGATTGTTTACTTTACGCAAAGTTATTTTAATGCAGCTGTTCGTTGCTTTGGGTTTACACTTTGGGTGGAGCTCGCAACTTAATATCAGCGAGATGTTCTGGATAGATTCTCAAGGTGGATGATTAGTAGTAGATGCAGATGGATTTCGGCCTACTTATTTTGGCGTACTACCCATGATTTTGAGACTCTTCCTTTCTTTGTAGCATAGTTAGCATTGGTTTGCGCACGTAATCATGTCAAATGCCCAGTTGTGATTTGTTTACCTCGCATAGCAGTTTTATCGTCTTTTGGGAGAGAGACATCACTAGTGAACATCATGGGACCCCGGTCCATATTTCCACCACTGTTTACACCCTCAATTTACTTCCTGTTTTACTTTCCAGTTGCAATTATCACTATTATCCTTTATCCCTTGCGTTTGATCCTTTGTAAACAACAAGGCCGGAGAGATTAACAACCTCTCTGAACATCATTGGGAGCAAAGTTACTTGTTGTGTGTGTAGGTCCAGGTAAAGTAAGAAACCTCGGTTGTGAACAGCGCCATTGTTCACTTTACCACCTACTTGTCGACCTTGGAGTCCTACTGGTCGATCTCAACCTTGGTATCCTTGCCAAGGGAAACTTGCCGTACACTACATCTCACCTTCCACTTGGGGTAACCAACGAAGGGCGAGAAGCCGTTATCATCTCTTGTGTATCACTTGTATATTCCAAGGATGAGCCTCCTCAAATGAGCTCTAGGTCTTCATGAGCAAGCAAGTTGGATGCACCCCCACTAGGTCCATTGGAGAGCTTTCCTTAGCTCATATGTGCATTTGTTGCATGGAAATCCCTACTCCCCACATCATATCTATCATTTGGCTTTCTCTCGCCTATGATTGCCCTCATTGATGTGAGCCTTTCACACCTTTTTGTCTTCCTCCTCCACCACCTCTCTCTCTTTGCCATCCTAAGTGTAAATTTTCTTGCTTACGCTCATCCATTGCGTGAGTTCTCAAAATATCGAAAGGGAGTGGATCAGTTTGACTTGTACCTGGCTAGTGGTCTGGGGACGAGTCAAGATAAGATTCCAAATAAGACTAAGTGTGAAACTTTAGTAGATTGAGTTATCAACAAATAACTATTTTTCTCTCTCGTATTCCCATCCCCCACTTCTTGCACGCAAACACCATCTGGAGACAATAGAGTCATGGACAACAAGAGCTCTTGCACCTTTATGTTCTTATGTTGCTTGTTTCAATGCTAATATAGACTCTTGCCTGTTATGAATTGAATTGAATTACATGCCTTGATTTCTTTACTTAAAAGTTCTTATATGGTTGGTAGCATTTCACCAAAGAAATTATGCTTGTTATCATTTACCTACTCGAGGACGAGCAGGAATTAAGCTTGGGGATGTTGATACGTCCCAAACGTATCTATGATTTCTGCTTGCTCCATGCATGTTTAGGGTGATATTGCTATGATTTTTATACTTTCATACACTTTTGATCATATTTGGACTAACCTATTAACTCAGTGCACCCCAGTGCCACTTCCTGTTTTCTGCTGTCTTTTTATTTTAGGTTTCCCCCTTATTAAAAGTGCTCCAAAAATTCTGGAAATCCAATAAAATTCAGCGTACGGGAACCTTCCAGAGCCCCGAAGGAGATCTAGGGGGGCCACCCTGGTGCCTAGGAGTCTAGGGGGCGCGACCCCACCCTAGGCCGCGCCAGGGAGGCACCTGCACTCCCTGGTGTCCCCCCGGCTGTTGCTATGTTGAGTTTGGTGGGATCTAATGGATTATGAGACTATGTTCAAATTGTGATGAGTAATATATTTGGTTCTTCTCTTTTATATTTATGTTCTTGAGTAATTCTTGCATGTTCTCCGTTGCTTTTTATTGCTTTGGCTAAGTGGTAGATTGCAACTCCAAGAGGGAGCGTTATGCATGATTGTGGGTTCATACCCCCTGATGACTAGCTTGAGTGACAGAAACATGAGCTAGGGGATGTGTTGTTTCCACAAGGGGGAAAACAACGGTGCTTGTAACCGCGGTTGCAAGGATTGTTTACTTTACACAAAGTTCTTTGAATGCAGTTGTCTGTTGCTTTGGGTTTACACTTTGGGTGGGGTTCACAACTTAATACCAGAAAGATGTTCTGGATAGATATCTCCAGGTGGATGATTAGCGAGTAGATGCAGATGGATTTCGGTCTACTTGCCTTGGTGTACTTCCCATGCTTTTGAGCCTCTTCCTTTCTTTTGTACCATAGTTAGTATTGAAGTGCATTTTTAATCCTGTCAATTGCCCAGCTATAATTTGTTCACCTCGCATACCTATTTATCATCTTTTGGGAGAGATACATCACTAGTGAACTTCATGGGACCCCGGTCCATATTTCCATCACTTTTTACACCCTCAATTTACTTCCTGTTTTATTTTCTAGTCGCCATTATCATTATCTCTTGCGTTGATCCTTTGTAAACGGCAAGGCCGGAGAGATTGACAACCTCTCCGTACTCGTCGGGATCAAAGTTATTTGTATTTGTGTGCAGGTCCAGGTAAAGTAAGCAACCAGAGGTTGTGAACGGCGCCATTTTTCACTTTACCACCTACTTGTCGTCATTGGAATCCTACTGGGCTAACTCTAAACCTTTGTATCTTTGCCAAGGGAAATTTTCCGCTACGCTACATCTCAACCTTCCACCTGGGGTAACCAACGAGGTGCGAGAATCACTTTCTCGCTAGCATCAATGCCCTAGAAGTCCCTCTCCCAGCCTTTATATAATAGGCTGGGTCACAAGGAGTCCATCCAGGTTTACAGAAGAAGTTTCCTAATCTAGATTTAGTCTTGGACGCCAAGTCGTTGATACGTCTCAAACGTATCCATAATTTTTTCTTGTTCCATGATCTTTTTGTGTCATTGCTACATCTTTTTTCCATGCTTTTGAATCATTTATTGGACTAACCTACTAATATAAAGCCCAGTGCCAGTTTCTGCCTGTTTTGTCTTTGCAATGCAGAAAAAAGTCCAAAACTGAAGTTGCTCAGAAAATTCCCAAAAAATTACCAAAAGTCTTTTTGCATCGGAAGAGTCCTCCAACCAGAGGATGGAGTCAGGGGGTGGCAGATGTCGCGAGAGTTTACTTCTCGTACCTCGTTGGTTACCCAAAGTGGAAGGTTGAGATGTAGACAACAACAAATTTTCCTCGGTGAAGATACCAAGGTTTGTCTCCGGAAGGACTCCGACAACGACAGGAAGGTGACAACGGCGCCAGATAGGCGGTTGACGTGGACATGCACACATAGCAGATAACTTTGCTCCCAACGAGTTCAGGGAGGTTGTCGATCCCTCCGGCCTTGTTGTTTACAAAGGATCAAACGCACGGGATAATAATGATAGAGATAGCAACGGAAAAGTAAATAAAGCAGTAAATTGATAGCGGGTGTAAACAGTATTGGAAATATGGACCGGGGTCCCAAGATGTTCACTAGTGATGTCTCTCTCCCAAAAGACGATAAAATAGCCATGTGAGGTAAACAAATTACAGCTAGGCAATTGACAGGATTATGTGCGCAAACCAATGCTAACTATGCTATAAAGAAAGGAAGAGGCTCAAAAGCTTGGGTGGTACGCCAAAACAAGTAGACTGAAATCCATCTGCATCTACCTACTAATCATCCACCTTGAGATATATATCCAGAACATCTCGCTGGTATTAAGTTGCGAATCCCACCCAAAGTGTAAACTCAAAGCAACAGACAACTGCATTAAAGAACTTTGCGTAAAGTAAACAATCCTTGCACCCGCAAGTACAAGCACCGTTGTTTTCTCCCTTGTGGCAACAACACATCCCCTAGACTCATGTTTTTGTCACTCAAGCTAGTCATCAGGGGGCATGAACCCACAATCATGCATAACGCTTCCTCTTGGAGTCACTACCTACTACTTGGACAAAGCAATAAACAGCAACGGAGAACATGCAAGAATTACTCAAGAACATAAATATAAAAGAGGAGAATCAAATATATTACTCAAACACAATCTGAACATAGTCCCATAATCCATCAGATCCCACCAAACTCAGCATAGCAATAGCAGAAAGATTACATATGTGCCTCGATCATGTAGGGCAGCTCACGAGGTTTAATCCATGAAGAACAAAGAGGGGAGGAGAACATCACATAGCTACTGATCATAGACCCATGGTCCAAGGTGGACTACTCGCGGTTCATCTGGGGAGCATCCATGGTGGTGGAGAAGCTCCCGGAGGTGGTTCCTCCCTCCGGAAGGGTGCCGGGAAAAGGTCTCCTGGTGCTTCCGATCTTGGAAGCGCGGCGGCGGCGGAACAGAGGAGAGATCGCGAAAAAGGGTTTTGTCTTCAGGGGGTTTCGCGTCACGGAGAATATATGGGCGAAGGGGGGCAGCCAGGGGGGCCACCATGGGTCCAGGCGGCCCCCTGGCACGGCCCCACCCTAGGTCACGCCGGGAGGGCGCCTGGGGCCCTGGTGGGTCCCCTCTGGCCCCTCCTTGGTGATTCCCGAAGCTTCCGAAGCGCTGATTTTTTATTGGATTTTTCCTGAATTTTTGGAGCAATTTTAATATGGGGGAAACCTGAAATAGAAAAACAGCAGAAAACAAGAACTGACACTGGGGTGCACTGAGTTAATAAGTTAGTCCAAATATGATCAAAAGTGTATGAAAGTCTATCAATATCATAGAAATCTCACCCAAAGCATGGAGCAAGCAGAAATTATAGATACGTTTTGGACGTATCAACATCCCCAAGCTTAATTCCTGCTCGTCCTCGAGTAGGTAAATGATAACAAGCATAATTTCTGTGGTGACATGCTACCAACCATATAAGAAATTTTAAGTAAAGCAATCAAGGCATGTAATCCAATTCAAGTCATAGCAGGAAAGAGTCCATATTTAGCACTGAAATAAGCAACATAAGAACATAAAAGTGCAAGAGCTCTCGCTGTCCGTGACTCGAATGTCTCCAAATGGTGTTTGCGTGCAAGAAAAGGGGATAGGGATATACGAGAAAAAAGTATTTTTGTGTTGATAACTCAATCTACTAAAGTTTCACACTTGGTCTTCTTTGGAATTTTATCTTGACTCATCCCCAGACCACTAGGCAGGTACAAGTCAAAATGATCCACTCCTTTTCGATATTTTGAGAACCATGCAATGGATGAGCGTAACCAAGAAAGTTGACACTTAGGATGGCAAAGAGAGAATATGGTGGAGGAGGAATACAAAAAAGGTGTGAAAGGCTCACATCAATGAGGACAATCATAGGCGAGAGAAAGCCAAATGATAGATATGATGTGAGGAGTAGGGATTGCCATGCAACGGATGCACATGTGAGCTAAGGTAAGCTCTCCAATGGAACTAGTGGGGGTGCATCCAACTTTCTTGCTCAAGAAGACCTAGAGCTCGTTTGAGGAGGCTCATCATTGGAATATACAAGCCAAGTTCTATAGTGTGAAGGTCCCCACATAGCTATATGCATGAATGATAATCTCTATGGAGTAAAAGATATAAGAGGGAGTACGAGTGTGGATCTCTCAAAAGGAATAGTAGTGTGCCGCCTTCTCTCTTTTTATTTCTTTTTCTTTTTAATATTTTTTTAAAAAAATTTGGTGTCCTCAATAGCTCTTTCTATTTCTCTCAATTGTCCTCTTTGGGATCTTTTGATTTTGTCCTCTTTGGGATCTTTTCCTCACTTTAGGGGCAACACTCTATATATTACAAGAAGTATAGAAGATCTTTCACACTTTACAAAAGTACTCAAATCATAAAGAAAATTAAACTATCATGAAGTATGAAAATGTATGCCTCTGCCAGTGTAGCGGGATATGCAATGATACTAGCGCGTCATGTAGCAATGATTAGGGAAAGGCCCAACTAGCATGCAGCTCATCGATCAAGCAAGTACCATGTATGACATGAAGATCAAGTCATGAGAAGGTGGATGTTGCATGGCAATGTATCTCGGAAAGGCTATGGAAATGCCTTGATAGGTAGGTATGGTGGATGTTTTGAGGAAGGGTATAAGGAGGTTTATGATGACTGAGCGTATCATGCCAAGGATTTGGATGTACCGGCAAAGGTGGACGCCAACTCTCGGAGTGAGAAGAAAGCAATGCACGGCAAAGGAAAGGCTAGCAAAATATGGGAACGTGGAAGTGTCAACTTTCGAATACTCACATTAGTCCGAAGAACTCATGCACTTATTATCAGTAACTCTCAATCTAATAAGGAGGTTCACAAAGAGACAAGTACCCCGTGGAGGAGTGTATGGGGGTTTGGTTATCCTTGCGCATCCTCCACTCATGGTACGTGAGTGTACTCTAATATTCGATCCCTCCAAAGAGTAGTGATCCATGTAGTAGCTAAAGTTCTCAACTAATTTGTAAGTTTTGAAAATAAACACGGATTGCCCAAAATATGACATCTATCACTAATAGGCTAAAGCTCTTGACACCAAAAGTCCAAACATTACTCAAAGCAATACCTCAAAACTATTGCAAGTTACTACTACAACTGAATAGCAACCCCAATTACCTACTTCAAGTCAAGACACACAACTCAGTGCAACAGGCAAACTCTCTAAACAAGATAAACATGAAAACTCAAGAGAGTTCCAGCAACAAACTAAACAAAATCTCTTAAAAATATAAGCATGAAAACTAAGAGCTAAACATGACAGTAGCTATGAAAAAGATAAAAAACACTCACAACAAAGATAAGCATGAAAAATCCTATGATGTGTTCTAGGTTTTGAAAGTGGAGCGTGTTTCTCTCCCACACAAAGAAAGCTGGGTTCTAACTTGTTACAACCAGCAAGCAAAGCTAAATAAAACTACAAATAAAACCTAAGAGTAAGGCAATCCAAGCATAGCACATAACGCATGAAGTGATAAAAATATAGTGAAACGAAAGACGAACTGATAATTGTTGATGGAGAAGGGGATGCACGGGGGCATCCCCAAGCTTAGATGCTTGAGTCTCCTTGAATATGTCTTGGGGATGCATGGGGGCATCCCCAAGCTTGAGAGTTTGACACTCCTGAATCTTCTTTCATCATCTTCCCTCGCACACTTGAAAACTCCCTTCATACATAACTCATCATAATCTGATTAGCGAGGTTAGTACCCATAACAAAACAATTTTTTCTCTACTGGAAATAAGGATATTCTTGAAGAGCTACTGTTTCTCAAGATTGCCAAAAAGTTTTTGCAAAGAAAAAGCAATCTTAAAGTTTGCAAAATGAAGAAAAGGCAAAACAGGACAAAATCTGAGAAAAACAGACCAGCAGGTAGTAAAGAATTTTTCTAGGGATACTTCCGCAACTCAAATAAAAAAACTCAGAACGTAAGAAAGTTTCGTAATTTTATAGAGCACGCTGTGTAAAAATTTCAGCTCAAAAATATGAACTGGGATTTTTCTGTGATTTTTCTAGTCACGAGGACATAATTTGTTTTCTGGACAGCATGTCACAACTTTCACTTCCCTTGTCATATGAGGCTATAAATGGCACAAAGCTTGAAAAGTAAAGATACAATGATGTTTCTACAGTAGTAAATATCATCAAGACCACTAAAAACAGAAGTAGAAACATCTTGGGTTGCCTCCCAACAAGCGCTTTCTTTTACGCCTTTAAGCTAGGCAAAAAGATTTTAAAAGATGCTCTCATAAGAATAAGGATTTGAAGCAAAACAGAGCATCAGGAAGAAAATATGAAACACATTTAAGCCTAACCCAATTCCTATTCATATACATCTTATAAGAAAATAAATCAAAGAAGCACAAAGTGACAAGCATAGGAAGGTGGAACAAGAGCAACTTTAAAATTTTCATCAAAAAGAGAGGTGTTTTTGTAACATGAAAGATTTTAGAACCAAGCTTTCCTCTCTCAAAGTGATTTTCATTAGTATCATGAACAACATCAAGAATATAACTATCACATAAACCATGTAGTTCATGACCTGCAAGCACACGTGTATAGTTTTCAACACGGTCTTTAGGATTATAAGATAAATGCAACCCGTCACATTGACGTTTAATAAGGACAAAACTCTCCGGAATATTTGAGATTTCAAAAGGATAATAGGAAAATCAAGTGTGGGTTCAATAGCAACAATTTCATGCTTAACATGAGGAACTATAGAAAGTTCATCTCCGTAAGCATCATCCATAGTGGCATCATGGCCATAAGCATAGAAGGCATCAACTTCATCAAAAAGGGATATTTCAAAAGAATCCATAGGATCATAACACTCATATAAGGTAAGATTCAAAGAGTTACTCTCATTAGAAGGTAGACATTGATGGCTCCATTGTTCCTCCTTTTTTTTCGTCACTCTCCTCCTCTTTTTCATCCAAGGAGCTTTCGGTTTCATCAATTTCTTCGTTCATAGAGTCCTGTAAAACATTAGTCTCTTCCTTTGGGGGAAAGATTCTCTCAAGCTGATCAGTAATATAATAATTTGCATCATAATTTTCCAAACAATAGTTAAGTATAGCAAGACTCTCAGATTTGTAAGGGGCATCATTAATATTTCTAAGAAGAAAAGTAATTTCATAGGCACCCTTATAAGCAACAAATTCTTCTATTGGCTCTGCATGATAAAAATCATAGTTTCCTTAGCATAAGAAGCTAAGGTTTCATCATCATTGTACTCACATTGGAAAGAAAGGTGTTTGTGCCTCATAAAGCAACAAGATTCATCCCTACAGAAAGATATGTTATATATTGAGCACAAGTTTCTAGCATACTCATACAACTGGTGTATTTGTTTCCATAAGTGTATTCTTCTTTGAGACAAGCGGTGTTCCTTGTACCACTTTTGTTGATCCTCGGTGAATCCTCCATGCCAATAAGATCTGGTTTCAAAGAAGTCAGACATTGATTAGCAAGTAAGGCACTAGACATACTGTTTTTTTTTGGACTTTTTATAATGGACACTAAAGCAAAAACTGAAAGGTAAACTAACAAGACTAAAAAGCAAAGATAAAAGATAGTGTGCAACTCCCCTATCTTGAAGAGCGGAGTCCCAGGCAACGGCGCCAGAAATTGCTTTGATGTCGCGAGAGTTTACTTCTCACGCCTCGTTGATTACCCAAAGTGGAAGGTTGAGATGTAGACAGCAGAAAATTTCCCTCGGTGAAGATACCAAGGTTTTTCTCCGGTAGGACTCCGGCATTGACACGAAGGTGACAACGGCGCCAGATAGGCGGTTGACGTGGACCTGCACACACAGCAGATAACTTTTCTCCCAACGAGTTCAGAGAGGTTGTCAATCCCTCCGGCCTTGTTGTTTACAAAGGATCAAATACATGGGATAATAATGATAGTGATAGCAACGGAAAAGTAAATAAAGCACTAAATTGATAGAAGGTGTAAACAGTATTGGAAATATGGACCGGGGTCCCATGATGTTCACTAGTGATGTCTCTCTCCCAAAAGACGATAAAATAGCCATGCGAGGTAAACAAATTACAGCTGGGCAATTGACAGGATTATGTGTGCAAACCAATGCTAACTATGCTATAAAGAAAGGAAGAGGCTCAAAAGCTTGGGCGGTACGCCAAAACAAGTAGACCGAAATCCATCTGCATCTACCTACTAATCATCCACCTTGAGATATCTATCCAGAACATCTCGCTAGTATTAAGTTGCGAATCCCACCCAAAGTGTAAACTCAAAGCAACAGACAACTGCATTAAAGAACTTTGCGTAAAGTAAACAATCCTTGCACCTGCAGGTACAAGCACCATTGTTTTCACCCTTGTGGCAACAACACATCCCCTAGACTCATGTTTTTGTCACTCAAGCTAGTCATCAGGGGGCATGAACCCACAATCATGCATAACGCTCCCTCTTGGAGTCACTACCTACTACTTGGCCCAAGCAATAAACAGCAACGAACAACTTGCAAGAATTACTCAAGAACATAAATATAAAAAAGGAGAATCAAATATATTACTCAAAAACCATCAGAACATAGTCTCATAATCCATCAGATCCCACCAAACTCAGCATAGCAACAGCAGAAAGATTACATATGTGCCTCGATCATGTAGGGCAGCTCAAGAGGTCTAATCCATCAAGAACAAAGAGGGGAGGAGATCATCACATAGCTATTGATCATAGACCCATGGTCCAAGGTGGACTACTCACGGTTCATCCGGGGAGTCTCCATGGTGGTGGAGAAGCTCCCGGAGGTGGTTCCTCCCTCCGGCAGGGTGCCGGGAAAAGGTCTCCTGGTTCTCCCGATCTTGGGAGCGCAGCGGCAGCGGAACAGAGGAGAGATCGCGAAAAAGGGTTCTGTCTTCGGGGATTTCGGTTCACGGAGAATATATGGGCGAAGGGGGGCAGCCAGGGGGCACCAGGGGTCCAGGCGGCCCCTTGGCGCGACCCCACCCTAGGGCGCGCCGGGAGGGCGCCTGGGGCCCGGGTGGGTCCCCTCTGGCCCCTCCTTCGTGATTCCCAAAGCTTCCGAAGCGCTAATTTTTTTATTGGATTTTTCCCGAATTTTTGGAGCAATTTTAATATGGGGGAAACCTGAAATAGAAAAACAGCAGAAAACGGGAACTAACACTGGGGTGCACTGAATTAATAAGTTAGTCCAAATATGATCAAAAGTGTATGAAAGTGTATCAATATCATAGCAATATCACCCAAAATAAGCATGGAGCAAGCAGAAATTATAGATACGTTTTGGACGTATCAGTGGCCCACAACCTCCAGGCGCCCTCTGGGCACGGCCAGGGGGAGACCCGCGCCGGGAGGCCTCCTGGGTGTTGTGGGACCCCCCCCCCCCCACCCCCCCCCCCCTAGTCTCCCTTTTGTCCCTATTTATACCCCCTGATGCAAAAACCCGAGATATCCTCCTATCTTCTCCAGAATCTAGCTTCGGGGGTCAACAGGATCCTGCTCCAGCACCCTGCCGGAGAGGGCCTTGGCCCCCGGGGCCATCTTCATCAACTCTAATTCACCCCATGATGGATCGTGAGTAATTCCTCCTTGGACTACGGGTTCTTGGCAGTACATATGTGGTATATTCTCCCCTAGATTTCCAATACAAAGTTCTCATGAGCTGCCTACATGATTGAGATCCATATGATGTAATTGGTGTTGTGTTTGTTGGGATCTGATGAATTGTTACCTTGTTCAGTCCTAGGAAGTTTATGAATTGTTGTTGCTGCAATTTTTTGTTCTTAATGCTTGCTACTAGTGCACGAGTAGCATGACTTCAGATTTGAGCACGTTATGGTTGCATGATTATAATTATTGTTCTAGATCTTATCTACGGTTGTATGCACCTATTGTAGTCCGGAACCAGCGATCCCAATGGTGACAGCATGGGACACCAAAGGGGATGGGCTATAATTTGAGGATTACATGTGTTCATAGAGTGTTAATGCTTTGTTCCGATGCTCTTTGACAGGAGCACCTTAATCTCCATAAGTTCCTTTTGGCCCCTTTTGTAGCGGGATGGTAGGACAAAAGATGGTGTGCAAGTTCTTATTGCAAACAAGTACAACTACATAAGGAACACATGCCTATGTTTGGTTCTTATACTAGGATGCTCTAGTTTGTTCTTTGGCTAGAGTTAGTGAAATTTTTTCAATTGACCAACTGTAATTTGTTCACCGAACACTTGTTTCTTTTGCTTGGAGAGTTACCACTAGTGAAAACTTGAATCCCAGTCCATCTTTCATCTTTATTGTCTTCGTTGTTACTATTGCTCTCTTTGTTGCTACTACTCTGTGGTGTTGGTGATTGGGGAAGTCTTCAAGGCTACACCCGTCAACACACCGTTGCTACTTATATCTTTTCTAGTGCTTTTTCAGTTGTGGTTGAATTGACAACTCAACTGCTGATGGCGTAGAAGTTAATAGGTTTAGTGGGATCGCCTTGCCCGTTAACCGCGCCAATAAACAATTCTTCATAACCCACAAGTCTAGGGGATCAATTGTAGCTTTTCGATAAATAAGGATGTCGATCCCAACGAGGAGCAGAAGGAACTGATAAGTGACACTGGATAAGGAAAGAGCCGCAAACACTCAAAGGTAAATATTTAGGGGTTTTTGGTTTAAGCAACAGAAAAGTAAAAGACAGGCAAAGTAAACAAGGTAACTGAGGAGTAGCAAGTGGCCCAATCCTTTCACAAGGATAATCCTAGGAACTGAACTTATAAAAGCTAAAGCGTTCTCGAGAAAACACGGGAGAGATAGTCAAGTCACTTTCACCATACTCTGCCAAGTAATATGTATCGTGTTGATAAGTGTCGGTGGGTGGATCAATGCTAGTACACCTTCTAGACTAACATAAGTGTACTCTTATGATTACACACCTTGCAAGCATCCGCAAATACAAGGTAGTAATTAAGGCATAAGCCTGACCACAGCATTACGATCAAGGATCCATAACTCCCTTGTGCGAAAGTCTGCGAACTGGGGTTCAGGTTTCTGTCACTCCGGCAACCCACCATAAGCATCCTTTGTGCACAATGTATTCATCTAGGCCCATGAAAGGTGAAGTGTTATGTGTTCGACTCACATAACACCACTAGAGAAATAACAACGCAACTTAAGTATCAAACAACACATAATACTTCAACATAGTATGACTACTAACAACTAGACTTGTCCCATGTTCTCAAGAACTAAAGTAACTACTCACAAGAAATAAAAGAGATCATGATCAGAGGTGATAGATGGGTGATAAACAATCTGGACACAATGATATTTCTCCAACAAAACTCAATAGCATTCACCACAAAGTAGTAATCAACACCAACAGAGTAGAGAGGGTAGATAGTACAGATTACAACACTAGTTGCAATTGTGAGATGAGATGGGATGGAGATAGAGATGGTGCTGATGTTGGGGATGATGTTGATGATGATCTCGATGATGCCCGTGACGATGATGATGATGATGATGGCGACGATCTTCCCTTCCGGGAGGTGATCTCCCCGGCGGAATCTTCCCGCCGGAGATGGTTTTTCTCCTCTGTAGGTTTCCGCCCCGTGGCGGCGGCGAAACACGGAAACGACTCTTCTTTTAGGTTTTTCACCCCAGGGTGGTCTTATAGGCGAGAGGGGGCACCGAGGGGGGCCACCAGGCATCCAGGAGGGTGCCTGGCTCGTCCAGGAGGGGTTCCGCGTCAGGCACCCTTCTGGCTGCCTGGTGGGTCCCCTCACCTCCTCCTTTGGTGATCCCCAGTCAATTCCCATAAAACTATGCCCCATAGAATTTCATCGCATTTGGGCTTGATCTGATTCAGCAACTTGGTATCCACTTTTTACCGCTGAATTCTGGTTCTGCTGCTTCGGCGTCGGAAAGTTGTAAACTGTGTAAAACAAGCCAAAACAACATAAGAACAATAATTTAAAGTGGAATATATCAATGAATAGGGTGAAATCACAATATAAAATAGTGATGCTTTTGAGACGTATCAACTCCCTCAAGCTTAGACCTCGCTTGTCCTCAAGCGATTGCTGAGCTCAGTAAACCTATCCACAAGTTTAGAGAGTGAAGTGTCGATAAAAGAATACGAACAAGAAGCATCAAGATTCTCACCAAACTTAAACATCCTCAACAGCAACCTCAACTCATAAGGTCCTTATGAGAAAGTAGTAACAATTATAACAAAGTAGGACCTGAAAAACTCATCAAATCATGACAAGCATAGCCTTGGTCAAGGAACAACTAATAACTTTTACTTTTGCTCTTTCACTTATAATGGAACAATTGAAGCTTTTGAAAGAACATGCTATTAGTCAAGAAGTGCACATGTTAACACAAAGGAAGATGTTTACTGAGCATAAGCTTTTGCAAACAACTCACTTATCAAAAGATAAAGTCAACAAAGATGTAACATGCTAGATTTCAATGCAACTTTATATGCAACCATCTTTATCAACATCAAATGCCTGTTCTCTCTAAAGAAAGGAAGGAACTAGGAAGGACTGACTCAGCACAAAATAAAGATAAACCCTATGCAAAAGGGTAAGCAGGGAAAACATATGTGCCATCTCTAGATCAAACAGAATAAAAACAAACTTTTGGGAGGTGCATGATCCGTCAACGACTGCTAATAGATAACTCACTCACTTCATGATTTGGACAAGTTTCGAGGAACGGCTCCCATGTGGGGACGATCACATCCCCTTGGATTCCTTTCTTTATCACTCGTAAAAGGGCGAAGGAACTTGTGTGTTAGTATTTATCTTTTACGAGCTGGGCACTCATGTCAGTCCCTTCTCGTATTAGGGGTTTGCAGATTAGACATGCAATCCCAAGATAAAACTTGTCCAAATTAAGAAGATCATGGGTCACCCACCACTTCCTCATGAGCTGAATCAGCGGCACAAAACAAAAGATTTTGAACATCTAAAGATAGCACACAAATTATATACTTTAGGAGTGGTAGTGGAACACCACAAGTAGGAAGGTATGGTGGACTCAAGTGGAAGAAGTTGGTTTCAAGGTATGGAAGTACAAGAAGAATTCCGCTTAGTACAGAGTTTTGGCTAGCAAGGCTTTGAGAGAGCAGACAATTGATGACAACTTAGATGCAAGCAATAAAAAGCATAAACATTAAAACTAGCATGAAACATCAAGTTGTCTTCTTTGTCAACATAACCCTTCAAGCATAATAACACAAACGTTTTGGCTATGTCGCTACTTTGAGAAAAACATGCTTGTTGTTATGACCAAAGTTATACTTGCCAAGATTAAATAAAGTTTTCGAAGCCATACCTGATATAAGGTCAATACTCCCCATAAGAATCAGCTCATAATGTTGATTGCGTGAAGAGAATACCAAGTGCAGCGAAGAAACCAATAGACTTCTCATTAATATTCCTTCATAGACGACTCCACGCTCACGGATACAAAGCTCTCCACAAAAGGAGTGATAGACCTCAAAGCAACACCTATTTCATAAAGTGACCTCCCTAGACATGATACGACTCTACTTGACTCCTAAGGACAAAGATAAAGATAAAGATAAAGATACCGGGCACTCCCCCAAGCTTGGAAAAGCTAAGGGGGTGCCATTACCCGAGGAGTTTTACTCCTCATTCTTGTTGTGGTTGTTTCTTCAGATCCCTGATGACGCGGCGAAGGGTTTGGTTCTCTAACTCCAGGACTTTCACTTGTATTTTTAGTACATAGAAATCTTCGCAGAGTTGTTGGTGATGCGTTAGGCCTCGGAGATGGTGGAAAGAATGCGTTGATCTTCAAGTGAAGTGGAGGGCATTGAAAGGTTAACACAAAGATCATACTGAGGTTGGACAGATCCCACCATGATGGGATTGCTTGGACCTCCTTGTTGTTGGGCAGTGATAGTCTTGACTTCCTCTCTCACGGCACGCTCCATCTCTACTTGTCTTGCGGCAATTTCTTCTTCGGTAGCCCAATCAACGTGCTTCCCTTGATTAAGATCCTTCTGAACTTGACGTAGACGCCATCTCAAGAAGTCCTCTCCGCTCGAGCCACAAGAAGACTTCTTCAGCAACAGCTTTTCCCCCTGGCAGAAACAGACCGAGAAAGAAAACACGCGAAATCGAGAGATACGGTGTCGGGACTATCCGGGCAAATATATAGCAAAAATTTCCGCAACAGAAGGAAGGTTTCAAGCTTAGGTGGAGTCCAGGGCAGCCAGGAGGGTGCCCGACGCGGCCAGGAGTGGGGCCTCCTTGGAGCTCCTCTCCGGCTCCACTTGGGCTTGGAATTTTCCTAATTTTGCAAAAACTCTGAAAAGTTCACTTTTATTGATGTTCGCGGTGTTTTCTTACCATAATTCATACCTTTTCTAATTCTGCTCCTGCCGGAGTCTGAAACTGGGCTGCAACATGTTCTTCATGAGTACTTGTATATATCATGTTTGCATCCACATTGATTGGATCACCCGCCATATAATGTTTGAGTCTTTTTCCATTCACAACTTGAGGTTTGGTGCCTTCGAAATTATTGATCTTGATTGCACCCGACCGATATACTTCTTCGATATGAAAAGGTCCTTCCCATCTGGAAAGTAGTTTACCTGGAGAAAACCTGAAACGAGATCTAAACAACAAAACTTTATCACCAACATTAAATTCACGTTTCAGAATTCTTTTATCGTGCCACTTCTTTACCTTTTCCTTGAACATTTTAGCACTTTCGTAAGCTTCACTTCTCCACTCATCTAGAGAAGTCAAGTTCATGAGACGCTTTTCACCAGCTAACTTTGGGTCAGCATTCAGCTTTCTGACATCCCAGAAAGCTTTATGCTCTAACTCTAATGGTAAGTGGCAAGCTTTTCCATAGACCATCTTATACGGAGACATGCCCATGGGGTTTTTGTAAGCAGTTCTATACGCCCACAAAGCATCTCCTAACTTCTTTGACCAGTCCTTTCTAGAACTGTTTACTGTTTTCTGCAAGATCAACTTGATATCCCTATTGGTGAGCTCAACTTTCCCACTAGTTTGAGGGTGGTACGGTGATGCAATCCTATGATTGACATCGTACTTGGCTAGAGCTTTCCTAAAAGCTCCATGCATGAAGTGTGACCCTCCATCTTTCATGAGGTACCTTGGTACTCCAAACCTAGGAAAAATTACATATTTGAGCATTTTCAAAGATGTCTTGTGATCAGCACTCTCAGTGGGGATTGCTTCAACCCACTTGGTTACATAATCAACAGCAACTAAGATGTGTGTGTACTTGTGTGAAGGAGGAAAAGGACCCATAAAATTGAAACCCCGACAATCGAAAGGTTCGATCACTAGTGAGTAATTCATAGGCATCTCATTTCTCCTGCTAATGTTACCAACTCTCTGACACTTATCACAAGATAGAACGTACCTTCGGGCGGCCTTAAAGAGAGTAGGCCAATAAAAACCTGATTGTAAAACTTTATGTGCGGTCGTTTCACCGGCATGATGTCCTCCATAGGGACTATCGTGACATTGTCGAAGAATGTCCTTCTGCTCGTGCTCCGGTATACACCTTCTTACAATCCCGTCCACACCTTCTTTATAAAGATGTGGATCATCCCAAAAGTAGTGCCTCAAATCCGTGAAGAATTTCTTCCTCTGCTGAAATGTGAAACCTGGAGGCAAAAAGTTTGCAACGATAAAATTAGCATAATCTGCAAACCAAGGGTCGGAATGAGATTGTACTTTTACAACAACAAGTTGTTCATCTGGGAAACTGTCGTTGACTGGAATAGGATCGTGCGGGATATCTTCCATCCTTGAAATATTATCCGCCACCGGATTGTCTTCTCCTTTTCTATCGACAATCTGCAAACGAAATTCTTGAAGAAGGAGTACCCATCTAATGAGTCTTGGTTTGGCATCCTTTTTCTGCATAAGATACTTAATGGCAGCATGGTCAGTATGAATAATAACTTTAGAATCAACAATATACGGTCTAAACTTATCACAAGCAAACACCACTGCCAAGAATTCCTTCTCGGTAGTAGCATAATTATTTTGAGCACTATCAAGTGTTTTGCTGGCATAGTGGATGACATTCAACTTCTTGTCAACCCTATGTCCTAAAACGGCTCCAACAGAAAAATCACTAGCATCACACATAATTTCAAAGGGCAAATTCCAGTCAGGTGGTTGTACTATAGGAGCGGTTATCAAGGCTTTCTTAAGAACTTCAAAAGCTTCCTTACAATCTTCATCAAATACAAAATGAATATCCTTCTAGAGAAGATTGGTAAGGGGTCTCGAGGTCTTAGAAAATTCCTTGATAAATCTTCTATAGAAACCAGCATGACCTAGAAAACTACGAATACCTTTGATGTCCCTTGGATAGGGCATCCTTACAATAGCTTCAATTTTTGCCTTGTCCACTTCAATTCCCCTTTCGGAAATCTTGTGTCCAAGAACTATCCCTTCGTTAACCATGAAATGGCACTTCTCCCAATTAAGCACCAAATTTGTTTCTTCACATCTCTGCAAAATTTATTAAGATTGTGGAGACGGTGGTCAAAGGAGTTTCCATAGACGGAAAAGTTGTCCATGAAAACTTCTACAATCTCCTCACAGAAACCATGAAATATTGCAGACATACGCCTCTGAAAAGTAGCAGGTGCATTACACAAACCGAAAGAAATACGCCTACAAGCATAAGTACCGTAAGGACACGTGAAAGTGGTCTTCTCTTGATCCGCGGTGTTGACGTGAATCTGGGAGAAGCTAGAGTACCCATCAAGATAGAAGAAGTGGGTGATTTTAGACAACCGCTCGAGCATCTCATCAATAAAGGGCAAAGGATAGTGGTCCTTCCGGGTGGCCTTATTTAACTTCCTGAAATCAATACACATTCTATATCCAATAATAGTCCTTTGAGGTATTAGTTCATTTTTATCATTAGGAACAACAGTCATACCTCCTTTCTTAGGAACACAATGAACGGGACTTACCCACTTACTATCAGCTATAGCATAGATGATACATGTGGCTAGAAGTTTGAGAACCTCCGTCCTAACCACGTCCTTCATCTTTGGGTTCAACCGTCGTTGATGATCAACAACCGGTTTAGCATCGGGCTCGAGATTGATAGTATGTTGGCAAATGGATGGGCTAATACACTTGAGATCATCAAGAGTATAGCCAATAGCACCTCGGTGTCTGCGGAGTGTCTCCAATAATCGCTCTTCTTCATACCCTGAAAGGTTAGAATTGATAATAATAGGATATACTTTCTTTTCATCTAAATAAGCATACTTGAGCGTATCGGGTAGTGGTTTTAGGTCGAAGACCGGGTCTTCTTTCGGTTGCGAGAGTATTCCTAAAGGTTCAACTGGGAGGTTGTGCTTCAGGATGGGAGCTTGTCTTAAAAATATGTCTTCTAGATCATCCCTCTCTTGCATATGTATATCATTCTCGTCGTCTTCCATAAATTGCTGCAAAGTGTCATTAGGAGGAATAGCAATGGAAGCAATTTCTTCAATAATTTTGTCATTACTTGACAGGTCAGGACCACGAGGGTGCTTAGAAAACTTAGAAAAATTAAATTCATACGGCTCACCGTTGAATTCAACAGAAACTTTACCTTTCTTGCAATCTATTATAGGTCCGCAAGTGCTGAGGAAGGGCCTACCAAAGATAATAGGGCAAAAACTATCTTGCACTGAACCAAGTACAAGAAAGTCTGTAGGATATCTTACCTTCCCACAGAGTACTTAAACATCTCTTACAATCCCAACTGGAGAGATTGTTTGTTTATTTGCAAGATGGATAGTGACATCTATGTCCTCGATCTCACACGGCTGAATCTCGTGCATGATTTCTTGATAAAGTGTGAAGGGAATAGCGCTGACGCTAGATCCCAAATCACATAGCCCATAGTAATTATGATCTCCTATTTTGATAGATATAACTGGTGTACCTGAAATTGGGCCTTTGTTCCTGGCTGTGACAATGTTAGTGGCAACAGCACAAAAACTAATAGTGGATTCTTTGATATCACTGGTTACCAGATCCTTGACCATTGCAACTTGAGGCTGGACCTTGATCATGTCCTCAGGTTCTTCAGTAGTCCTTCCATTCTTGTTTAGAATACCTATAACAAAAGAGTGCTCCTTTATCCTGGAGGGGTAAGGAGGCTGTTCATACACAACTACAGGTAAAACAGGATCAGTAACATTAATCTCAATTGGTGACTCCTTGAAAGGTTTATGATGTTGACTCTCCTTCTTCCTGGAAGAATCAATATGATAAGCAAAGTCCTTGCAAAAGTCAACCATTAGCTGGGAATCAAGACAAATTTTAGAGCAAAAGGTATTAAAGTAATGAGTCTTCACATAACTCTCAATGTAGTCATGCTCATAGTTTATAGCAAGTTCAATACCTTTATAAATTTCCCATTCTTCAGTGTTCTTCTGGATCCTTTCTATAAGATCCCATTTTTCTTCCATACTTGTGGTCTGGAATACCCCACTAGAGGAGGCATCCAACATCTCCTTGTCCTGACGAGAAAGCCTGGCATAAAAATTTGTAAGTATAATTTCCTTGGGGAGCTCATGGTTTGGGCATTTGAGCATTAGGGATTCAGTCTCCCCCAAGCTTGAGCGATTCTCTCTCCGTCGCGAGACCAAAAGTTGTAGATGTAGTTCCTGTCTTGGTGAATTTCACGAAGAGGATAAAACTTTGCATAAAAGAGAGACATAAGCTCTGGCCATTCAAGCAGATCAGAGTTATCGAGTAGCTTATACCAATCTGAAGTTTTATCTTTGAGTGATATGGAGAATAGTTTCTTCATGACGAACTCCATCGTCACACCTGCAAGCTTAAATAAAGAACATAATTGTGATAAATATAGCAGGTGTGCTCCCAGATGTCCTTCTCCTGTATATCGATTAGCCAAGACATAATCAACAATACCAGATGGTATTTTATAGGGCACAATTTCAGTAGGGGTAGGAGTGACCACCACAGTCGTGGGGCAGCTCCTTACTAGCAACGAACCAACAACAGAAGAGTCCATAAGGACTGAAAGTAACAATAGAAAATAAAAGTTCCCTTACCGGCTTCACTTACCAATAGCGCTACACTCCCCGGCAACGGCGCCAGAAAAGCTCGTTGATGGCAGAGAATTTAATAGGTTTAGTGGGATCGCCTCTCCCGTTAACCGCGCCAATAAACGATTCTTCATAACCCACAAGTCTAGGGGATCAATTGTAGCTTTCGATAAATAAGGATGTCGATCGCAACGAGGAGCAGAAGGTACTGATAAGTGACACTGGATAAGGAAAGAGCTGCAAAGACTCAAAGGTAAATATTTAGGGGTTTTTGGTTTAAGCAACAGAAAAGTAAAAGACAGGCAAAGTAAACAAGGTAACTGAGGAGTAGCAAGTGGCCCAATCCTTTCACAAGGATAAGCCTAGGAACTGAACTTATAAAAGCTAAAGCGTTCTCGAGAAAACACGGGAGAGATAGTCAAGTCACTTTCACCATACTCCGCCAAGTAATATGTATCGTGTTGATAAGTGTCGGTGGGTGGATCAATGCTAGTACACCTTCTAGACTAAGATAAGTGTACCCTTATGATTAAACACCTTGCAAGCATCCGCAAATACAAGGTAGTAATTAAGGCATAAGCCTAACCACAGCATTACGATCAAGGATCCATAACTCCCTTGTGCGAAAGTCTGCGAACTGGGGTTCAGGTTTCTGTCACTCCGGCAACCCACCATAAGCATCCTTTGTGCACAATGTATTCCTCTAGGCCCATGAAAGGTGAAGTGTTATGTGTTCGACTCACATAACACCACTACAGAAATAATAACGCAACTTAAGTATCAAACAACACATAATACTTCAACATAGTATGACTACTAACAACTAGACTTGTCCCATGTTCTCAAGAACTAAAGTAACTTCTCACAAGACATAAAAGGGATCATGATCAGAGGTGATAGATGGGTGATAAACAATCTGGACACAATGATATTTCTCCAACAAAACTCAATAGCATTCACCACAAAGTAGTAATCAACACCAACAGAGTAGAGAGGGTAGATAGTATGGATTACAACACTAGTTGCAATTGTGAGATGAGATGGGATGGAGATGGAGATGGTGCTGATGTTGGGGATGATGTTGATGATGATATCGATGATGCCCGTGACGATGATGATGATGATGATGATGATGGCGACGATCTCCCCTTCCGGGAGGTGATCTCCCCGGCGGAATCTGCCCGCCGGAGATGGCTTTTCTCCTCTGTAGGTTTCCTCCCCGTGGCGGCGGCGAAACACGGAAATGACTCTTCTTTTACGGTTTTCACCCCCAGGGGGGTCTTATAGGCGAGAGGGGGCACCGAGGGGGGCCACCAGGCATCCAGGAGGGTGCCTGCCGCAGCCAGGAGGGGGGCCGCGCCAGGCACCCTTCTGGCTGCCTGGTGGGTCCCCTCACCTCGTCCTTCGGTGATCCCCAGTCAATTCCCATAAAACTATTCCCCGTAGAATTTCATCGCATTTGGGCTTGATCTGAGTCAGCAACTTGGTATCCACTTTTTACCTCTGAATTCTGGTTCTGCTGCTTCGGCATCGGAAAGTTGTAAACTGTGTAAAACAAGCCAAAACAACATAAGAACAATAATTTAAAGTGCAATATATCAATGAATACGGTGAAATCACAATATAAAATAGTGATGCTTTTTGGACGTATCAACTGCTAAGTCTTATAAGTATTCTTTGGCTCCCCTTGTGTCGAATCAATAAATTGGGTTATACCTACCCGCGAAGACTTGTGCGATCCCCTACACTTGTGGGTTATCAATACTATTTTCTGGCACCGTTGCCGCGGACATCTACAATAATCCAATCCCGAAAACAGGCCATCAAATATTTTCTGGCGTTGTTGCCGAGAGCATAGCTCTACTTATAAGTTCACTTTATCTTATTACTCTGTTTGCTTACAATGGTTAAATTCACTGAATCTAGATCTTATTGGCAAGGTGGATTCACTGAGGATCAATAAAAATATTATAAGGAATACCGCTTGTCTGAAAAAGGGATATTTATATGGACAATAATGAATCAACTTGATAGATATGCTAGAAACTTATGCTTTTATTATGAGAAATCTTATTATTGTGATGAATCTTGTTGCTGCTTGATGAATAAACACCTTCCTTTCCAATTTTGGTGTAATGGTAATGAAACCTTGGTATCTTATACTATGGTACCTTATGATTTCTTTGATGTAGCACACATAGAAGAATTTGTTGTCTTTAAGGGTGTCTATGAAATTGCTTCCTTTGTTGAAAATATTGAAGATGCGCCTGATAAATCTGAGAGTCTTGCTATACTTAAATATTGCTTTGAGGATTTTAATTATAATGCTTATATTACTAACTATCTCAAAAGGTTCTCTCCAAAAGGGGAAGAGACTAATACTTTGCAGGACTCTACAAAAGAAGAAATTGCTGAAACTGAAAGCTCATTGGATGAAAAAGAGGAGGAGAGTGATGAGCAAAAGGAGGAAGAATGGAGTAGCTACCCATCTCTACCTATTAATGAGAGTACCTCTTTGACTCTTCCTTTATATGATTGCCCTCCATGCTTACCGAAGGAGGCTGAATGGTATATTGATTGCTATGATCCTATGGATTATTTTGAAATATCCCTTTTTGATGAAATTGATGCTTGTGGCCATAATGCCCCCATGAATGAGACTTTCAAGGATGATTTTTCTACTTTTATTTATGATAACCCTTGCTACTTTGATAAGTCTTATGATAGCTATTTTTGCCTACTGTGGATGTTCTTGATGATGAGGAGTTTTTCTTAGAAAGTTTATATGATTATGTGCTAGTAGATCATGAAAAGCATGCATTATGTGATGGTTATATTGTTGAGTTTATTCATGATGCTACTAAAAATTATTATGAGAGAGGAAAATTTGGCTGTAGAAATTTTCATGTTAGGAAAACACCTCTCTCCATGTTGAAAATCTTGAAGGTGCTCTTGTTTTACCTTCCTATGCTTTATACTTTGTGCTTTATTGATTTATTTTCTTACAAGATGCCCATGCATAGGAATCATGTTAGACTTAAATGTGGTTTATATTTGCTCCTTTGATGCTCTCTTTTGTGCTTCAACTTTTATTCTTTTGTGAGCATCGTTACACCCATGCCTAGCTAATTAATGGCTTTCAATAAGCACTTCTGGGAGGCATCCCAAAACGGATTAGGTTTATTTTGCTTTTGTTGTGTCTTGGATGTTGTTACTACTGTATCAACACCATTGTATCTTTGTTTTCAAGTTTTCTGCCAAGTTTTAGCCTCTTATGATAAGGGAAGCAAAAGTTGTGACATGCTGTCCAAAAAACAGATTTTGTCTTGTTGACGGAAGAAATCAATAAAAATCACCAGTTCATCCTTTTGAGCTGAATTTGTTACACAGCATTCTCTATATAATTTTTAAACTTTCGTATGTTTTGAGTTTTCTTATTTGAGCTACAGAAGTGCACCTAAAAAATCAATCTTTACAATCTGTCCTGTTTTGGCAGATTATCTATTAGTGTACTAACCGCTCTAATCAGTTTATGAGAAGTTTTGTGTGAACAAAAATTAGAGGCAAAAGCTCAAGCTCGGGGAAGCCCCGGCACCCCCAACAAGTATTCAAGGAGACACAAGCATCTAAGCTTGGGGATGACCCCGTGCATCCCCTTCTTCATCAAACAATTACAAGGTCGTCTCTCTCAATACTATACTTTTATTACTTCGCATGATATGTGTTGTTCTTGGAGCGACTGTATATTTGCTTTTAGTTTGTTTTGTTTGCTGGTCTTTACAATGTCGGACCCTTTCATGCTTGATTGGGAGAGATACACGCTCCAATTTATCATAGAACACTCTAGATCTTCACTTATATCTGTTGAGTGTTAAATTTATCTACTGCTTGTTTTGCTAGCTCTTGTTCTTCACTTAGATCTTGTTTGAGAGCATTTAATTTCTTTTGTAGAAATTTTAGAACTATCGTGCTTAACTTATATTTGTTTAGAGAGTTGTTTCTGTTGCAACGGTTTATATGCCTCATTGTATGATTTATATGTGTTTTATAGGTAATCTAGATCACTAGGTCTAGCTTAGGATATCTAGCAATAGTGTTGAGGTATTGATTGAGTAATGATGAATGTTTATGCAATTTAGCTTGCTCCCATTAGTGATAAGTGTCGTATCCTGGCTAACCATGCCTTATTTTCGAAAAAAAAAATTAGTTGAGAAATCTAGCTACTAAAAGGATCACTAATCTTTGCGGGGTTGGAATATATAGAGTACCCCCACGTACCATGGGTCGAGGATGCGCAGGGATAACCAAACCCCCATACACTCCTCCTCGGGGTACTTGTCTCTTTATGAATCTCCTGACTAGATAGAGAGTTACCGATAATAAGTGCATGAGTTCTTTATGACTAATGCGAGTATTCGATTGTTGGCACTTCCACCATCCATGTTTTGTTAGCCTCTTCGTCACCGTGCATTGCCCTTTCTCATCTTGAGAGTTGGTGCAAACTTCGTCGGTGCATCCAAACCCTTGGCACGATATGCTCTATTATCATAAACCTCCTTATATCTTTCCTCAAAACAGCCACCATACCTACCTATCGAGGCATTTCCATAGCCTTTCCGAGATATATTGCCATGCAACATCCATCGTTCTTCATGTTCATATGACTTATAGAGTAATTACTTTTGATTCAGAGTTGTAAGTAAATAAAAGTGTGTTGATGTTCTTATAGAGTGTTGCCCCTACAGTGGGGAAAGGAATAAAAGATCCCAAAGTGGATGAAATACAAAAAAAAGAGAATACAGAGCCATGGAGGCCACCCAAAATCAAAAAAATACAAAAAAAGGTGAAAAGGAGAAAAAAGAATAAAAAGAGAGAGAGGGGCAGCACTACTATCATTTATTACACACTTGTGCTTCAAAGTAGCACCCGTACTTCATAGAGTGTTTGCATGTTGTTCTTGCATAACTATGTGGGGATCTATACACTATAGAACTTGGCTTGCATATTCGAAGGATGAGCCTCCTCAAAAGAGCTCTAGGTCTTCATGAGCAAGCAAGTTGGATGCACCCCCACTAGTTCCATTGGAGGGATTTCATACACTTATAGCTCGTTGTGCATCCGCATGTTACGTGGAAATCCCTACTCCTCACACCATATCTAGCATTTGGCTTCTCGCCTATGATTGTCCTCATTGGTGTGAGCCTTTCTCACTTTTTGACTTCCTATCCCCCTCATTATTATATTTCGCCATCCTAAGTGCCAACGTATCTTGCTCGCGCTCATCCATTGCATGAGTGCTCAAAGTCGAAAGGGAGAGGGTCAGTTTGACTTGTACCTGACTATTGGTCTAGGGACGAGTCAAAATAAGAATCCAAAGGGACCATGTGTGAAAATTAGTAGATTGAGTTCTCAACAACTATTCTGTATTTTTATGCTCTAAAACTTCCCCACTCTTGGCACGGGAACTTCGACTGGAGACATTCCATTCAGAGATAGCAAGAGCTCAATTGTCTATATATTCTTTCATTGCTGGCTTTAATATCAACTATAGACTATTGCTTTATATCACTTTGTCTTTGAATTATGTATCTTCAGTACATTAGATTGATTGCCTTTACTCCTAAGTAGCATGTCACATCAAAAATTATCTTGTTATCATTTACCTACTCGAGGACAAGCAATAATTAAGCTTGGGGATGCTGATACGTCTCAAACGTATCCATAATTTTTTCTTGTTCCATGCTCTTTTTGTGTCATTGCTACATATTTTTGCCATGCTTTTGAATCATTTATTGGACTAACCTACTAATATAGAGCCCAGTCCCAGTTTATGTCTGTTTTGTCTTTGCAATGCAGAAAAGGTCCAAAAATGAAGTTGCTCAGAAATTTTCCAAAACATTACCAAAAATCTTTTGCATCGAAAGAGTCCTCCAGCCGGAGGATGGAGTCATGGGGTGGCCCACCACCTCCAGGCACCCTCTGGGCACGGCCAGGGGGGACCCACGCCGGGAGGCCGTCTGGGTGTTGTGGGACTTCCCCCTCGGTCTCCCCTTTGTCTCTATTTATACCCCCCGACGCAAAAACCCTGGGATATCCACCTATCTTTTCCAGAAGTGATCCCGATCTCCGCCGCCATCGAAACCTAGCTTCGGGGGTAACCAGGAACCTTCTCCGGCACCCTTCCGGAGAGGGCCTTGGCCCCCGGGGCCATCTTCATCAACTCTTCTTCATCCCATGATGGATCGTGAGTAGTTCCTCCTTGGAATACGGGTTCTTGGCAGTAGTTATGTGGTATCTTCTCCCCCTAGATCTTCAGTACAAAGTTCTCATGAGCTTCCCTACATGATTGAGATCCATATGATGTAATTGGTGTTGTGTTTGTTGGTATCCGATGAATTGTTACCTTGTTTAGTCCTAAGAAGTTTATGAATTATTGTTGCTGCAATTTGTTGTTCTTAATGCTTGCTACTAGTGCACGAGTAGCATGATTTCAGATCTGAGCACGTTATGGTTGCATGATTATAATTGTTGTTCTAGATCTTATCTACGGTTGTATGCACCTATTATAGTCCGGAACCGGCTATCCCAATGGTGACAGCATGGGTCACCAAAGGGGATGGGCTATAATTTGAGGATTACATGTGTTCATAGAGTGTTAATGCTTTGTTCCGGTGCTCTTTGATAGGAGCACCTTAATCTCCATAAGTTCCTTTTGGCCCCGTTTGTAGAGGGATGCTAGGACAAAAGATGTTGTGCAAGTTCTTATTGGAAGCACGCACGACTACATAAGGAACACATGCCTACGTTTGGTTCTTAGACTACGATGCTCTAGTTTGTTGTTTGGCTAGAGTTAGTGCTATTTTGTCAATTGCCCAACTGTAATTTGTTCATCGAACACTTGTTCTTTTTCTTGGAGAGTTACCACTAGTGAAACCTTGAACCCCGGTCCATCTTTCATCTTTACTTCCTTTGTTGTTACTATTGCTCTCTTTGCTGCTACTACTTTGTGGTGTTGGTGATTGGGGAAGTCTTCAAGGCTACACCTGTCAACACACCGTTGCTACTTATATCTTGTCTAGTGCTTTTTCAGGTGTGGTTGAATTGAAAACTCAACTGCTAAGGCTTATAAGTATTCTTTGGCTCCCCTTGTGTTGAATAAATAAATTGGGTTATACCTACCCGCAAAGACTGTTGAGATCCCCTACACTTGTGGGTTATCAGTCGCAGCTTCCATAATCGCCAAGGACTCCTACGTCGGTGCTTTGAGTGGGCCACCCGTGGGCCGGTCGAAGCTTCCAGTGGGCCTTCTGTCTTGACACGCACCAGGTACCCTCATCTATAAGAGTCGTGGCTACACCCCCTCGTCAGCTGTAATGTCGGGGGAGCATGGCCGATCAGAACCATCAATCGGAAAATTTTAGTCTGAGGTACATCTCAGTTGGGATTGGCTGATGGCAGACGCAGCCGACTACGACCAGGCCGGCTGGCCAACAGTCGGCAGGTAGCAATCGCCTCGTTTGCATACCCTTGGCCTTGTATCAAAATCTCATAAGGCCTAGAATTACTTGTCCAATTCCTTAAAGGTCTATTCCCTGATCCAACTACAGACCGCAGGTCGGCTGTATAGTTGGCAGGAATATTTGACTAAGGAAGAAAAAAGGCATAGAAAAAGGAAATCGGCTTGAAAATGCGAAGGCAAGAGGGCATACAAATATATAAAAACACCATGTTCACAAGAAAAGCTGGCCGATTGGCCGAATGTTATTTATTACATAAAAAGTCACCCCAGTTGGTGCACTTAGAGTTTTCACCAAAGTGCTGAACAGATAAATAGGAACCAGTACTGGCACAAATCAAGCAGCCGGAGCATCAGCAGTAGTCTCCTCACCAGAGGGAGAAATGCGCGCTTCTAGTGGAGGGGCAATCAAAGCATCAGATGCAGCACCCTCTGGAGCAGAAGTAGCGGTGGCTTCAGGTTGTTGAAAAATCGGACGATCCTGCACAGGACTCTCAGACTGCTCGCTGGAGGAACCTTCACCTTCGGAAGTGCGAGGGTACTTCCCGGAGGTTAATGTAGAGGCCCGCCCACGAGTGGCAGGAGCTTGAGTCTCATCTTCATCATTTCTGTAGAGAAGGTGCTGGAATCGATGTACCATCATCCTCATGATACGGAGTATACTCCAACGGTTTGATGACGGCGTCGAGCTCTTCATCTTGCCGACAGATTCGCATCCAGAATGCGCCAACATTTTCATCTGATCCAGCGCGCAAGGCACCTAGAAAGTTCAGATCGAAGTTGGGATACCAGCTTATCACAATGGATAAAGCGGCATGTATCCCAGCTCGGACAGCAGAATCGAGCAGAACAGTAAATTGTCGGGGTGCAGCCTTCAGGTTGCGAGCCACTTCTTCAGTGGCCTCACCGGCAATCGGCGGCCTTCTGTTCAGCCAGAGCATTTGGTTAAGCTTCTGCACACCAGTTTTGAAAGCACAGAGAGCACCTTTTACCAGAGGCAAGTGAGCGTCAAGGGCTGCAACAAGATCCTCTAGTCCCCAAGATGCAGCAGAATCATAAACTTCAACGCATCGGTTTTGCCTGCTCTCAGCTACAGCTTGAGCTGTAAAACCTTGGGAGTTGGTCCAGGCATCTGGCGCAAATAAAGCAATCGGAGAGGATTAGATCGGAATGGAAGAAAGTTAGATCGGAGTGCAAGAGATCAGCAAATGGGAGAACTCACCAGCACGAGTAGCATCAACTTTCTGCAAACTGGCAAGTTCCAGCTTGGCTTGCCCCTTGGCAGACTGGAGCTCTCCCTGATAGCGCTCGGTCACCTCCTCGGCGTGCTTCACATCGGCATCCCTTTCCTTCTGCAGCAAATCCTTTGTTTCATCTCGGGCGTCCATCAGCCTCTGCATATCACTTGCGTGGGCATCAGTCAGAGTGGCAAGGTCGCTCGTCAGTTTTTGGGCCTTCGCTTGAAGCTCGGTCTCAACAGCAAGCAATCGGTCATGCTTCTTCACGACATCGCCGAGCTGAGAAACTTTCTCATCGAGCTGACTCTCCAGCTCGCCCACTCTCTACTGGGTCGCTTCTAGCTTGGGCAGATGAACTGTAGCAGCTATTGATCGAATACAACAGAAGTTAAAGTCAAGAGAAGAGCAATCAGACTGAAATCAATCGGCGAGATATTACCTGTTAGCTCCTTGATCTGGGCAGCCTGGGCATCAGATTTCTTCCTCAAAGTGGCGAGGGTCTTCTAGTCCGCCGAATAAGCGGCCAGGAGCTCCTCAAAGATGCACTGTCGCCTCTGGCAAACGGCCTGAAAAGTGAAGCAGTTTAGTAGAGTAAGACAAAGATGAAACAAGTGAAGATCTGAGCTGATTGTATGCAATCGGCCCGAATCTGAGGGACTACACCTAGTGGGTGCGTTGGCGCGCCCCCTCAAGATAGAAAACTCACCACTGTGGAGTGCTCGGAGGTAGGATGTCGGAGAGCGCCCCTGTGGCAAAATTCTTGATGCGTCTGCAAGGCCAGTCAAACGACAGTGAGTTTGGGCTGGAACCTGATCCAGGGATCCAGCTGGTGTAGCGGGGTCGCAGTCGGAGACCGGTGCGGCTTTGGGACTCCCAATATATGCAAGGCAAAATTTCTCGACCCGTGAGTTTTTTCGGACCAGAACAGTCGGTTTGGGCACGACGGCGCTGGAAAGCTAAGGAGCAATAGTGATAGCCTAAGGAGGGACCGTGGGAGCAATCGAAGTGGCGGCCTGCGGGCCCACAAAAGTAGTAGCAGCTAGGTCGGCGGTGGAAGCAGTAGCCTCCTCCGATCTATCTGAAGGAGGCATATCTTGGTTAGGAGTGGGCCGAGCAAGAGAGGTTCTGGTCGGATCAAAACTTGGAGGGATCAGGTCGACAGCTGGCACATCAGAGTGTACGATGTCGGACTGGTCGATCACAATGGGATTGACAGTAGTGGCGGTCGCGGTTGGAGTGGCCGATTGCGTGACGGCAGTCGGACCAGTGGTGGCTGCGGAACTCAAATGGGGAGCGGCCCGATCTCTCTTGGCACACTCGGTCTTGTTGGTCTCAGCAACTACGGCCTGTTTCCATGAAGGATTGGGCTTGGAGGAGGTAGCCGACGCAACAGGATGAGCAGTCAGAGGAGCACTAGCCACCGCAGCGCTAGCATCACGAGCATCCCTACACTACAAAGAAACACCCATCAAAACTGCAACCGGATATGATAATTAAAGTAAGAACAGGCATAAACAAGTTACCCTTCAACTCGGGGCAAGCCATCCATGAGGTTGGCCATGGAGTAGCACAGAGGAATGATGTCCAAAGGCGCTTCATTCAATACAGGGACAGCTGCCCTGGGCTTGGTTGGGTTCGGAACCGGACATGTGGGTCCTTGGAAGATTTCTTTTTGGAAACCCCGGTCGATGGGCCGGGTGCAGTATCCACTTGGGGGCTCTTGCCTTGAGCCACCGACTGCGCAGTCGGACGGGACTCTGCGTCATGTTCGCCAAGAGAGGAATCGTCACCATCACTATCACTCCATTCTTCCATGAAGCATTTGATTGAGGAATCGGATGTACCCAGCTAGTTGAAGCCGGCTCCGAGTGTGCCAATGCGGGCCTCGATCTCGGGGTCTGACTCCACGACGAGCTATGGATCCTCAGTGTCCTCCTCGGCGCGGTCCGGATGGTAGACAGGGAGAGCTTGCCCATCGTGCATCACGTTGGAACCAATAAAGTGCTACGAAAGCAGCCAATCAGAATTAACAGAGAAAGCAAAATCAAGAGAAGAGAAGAGCAGAGATCACGCAATACCGTGGGAGGAGGACGTTCTCGATTGTATGTTTTCAGACCAAACTTCCAAGCATTGGTGATGGGGGCATCGATCAACATGCACACTTGCCTTCTCAGCTCCTCCTTAGTTAGGCTTTGGGTTCTAATTCGAGTCGGACCCATGCGAGTGCCCATGTCACAAATCCTGTGGCATCAGCGCTGCAGAGGAAGCACTCGGGAGCATATCCACACACCCACCAGATCGGCATGGCGCAGTCCTTCCTCAACCAGCTCGGCAACCTAGGCAACATGTGCATCCAAGTCGATGTCACTGTGGCCGGGCTTTTCACCCTAGTGATATTTTTTAGTTGGAGGCGGCAGGGAGAATTTTGGCAAATTAAGGCAGTCGGCTTGGCCTTCTGGTGTCCGAACATAGAAGAAGCTGGTCTGCCACTCCTTCACCGATTGCGACGGCTTGGGATTCGGATAGGAGGATCTGTTTTTTATATAGTGGTGGCGCCGCACTCGGTCACAACCTTCTCCTCTATGAGTTGACCCAGCTCACCCTTCGGATCCTGGACCCAGACTCCGTTTTCGACCATGAAAGATCTTAAGTGGAAAAATTGCCTCCACAACCCATTGCTCATCCGCACGCCGAGGTAGGCCTCACACAATGTGACAAATGCAGAGAGCAATATCATGGCATTGGCGCCGATGTGATGTGGCTGCAGTCGGAAGAAATCTAGAAACTCGCAGAAGAAGTGTCTCATCAGGAGCCCGAACCCGCACTCGAAGTGCGTGATGAAGACGGCGCGCTTGCCGGCGAGCGGCTCCGGAAAGGTCTCCGGCCCGGGAACACGGAAGTCGATGTTCCGCGGGATCTCGTGGGCACGGCGGAGCTGGAGGATCTCCATCTCATTGACGATGGAGCCTTTACAGGCACCGTGAGAGGCGCATGTGTCCATCTCTTGGTCTTCCAGCGTGGCGTCGGGGGAAATATCGGTCGGCGGCGGTGGAAGCCGAGAACCGCGAGCACCAATGGCGGCAGCAATGGTGGCGGTGAGAAGCGGTGGCGACAGCGGCGGTGAGAAGCAGAGGAGGGCGGGTGGTGACGGCAGCAGATTCGAGCTGATAGCAGCGGCATCGGCGGCGGCGGCGGCGGTGAGATCTCTGTCGTAGCGGCGGCGGAAGCGAGAGAGGCAAGGGTGCACGAGGAAGAAGAAACAGCAAGAGAGCGGGGGCGAGCCAAATCCCCACCCATTGTCCTATTTATCGGGCCGGAGGGGGGAATGGGATCGGGCCCTGCGTCCCTGCGGCACCGTGTGGCCGCGTGTATTTCCAAGGTGGCACCATTCCATGGTGCAAAGGATCCGGCGGAGAGGATGGGACGTGCACACGTGGACTGAGGTTGAAGTTAAGTCCAATCAATCGTGGCCCGTTGCCTCGTAACCGCATCACGCGGCGAACCTGGAGCGATGTGGGGCGGTCAACATTCTAGTCAAGGCAACCGTTGGAGCAGATCGGCCGAGCTGAAGAAGCAATCAGCGAATCAATCAAGTTAAGTCGGTCGAGTGAGATGCAATCGGCCAGCTAAGAAGCATCCAAGCTGAACTAGGGCAATCGGCATATTGAGGAGCAATCGGCCAATTGAAAGCATTCGGTCAGGGAAAGAACAAATGGTATATAAAAAGCAGAAAGATTCAAGACAAGTATGGGGGAACCTGTGAAGGCCCCGCTATCATTTCTCTCTACGGGACCTCCACAGCTTCAGGGGCTGCTGTCGTGGGAATGACCCCTGGGTAGGGTCACCGAGGAGAAATAACCTTTCAAGACGAAGATCACCGATCTAATGACCGCCGATCTAAGCAAGGCCGAGATAATCTGGGCCGACCTGAAGACTACCGATCTGAATAGGGCCGGTCTGATCAAGGCCGACCTGAAGACCGCCGATCTGAAGATCACTGATCGAGAAGACCAAGCAGAACATGATCGATCTCTAGAAGGCCGAGTTGAGAAGGTCGGAAGCCGATTGCCCTAGGACAGAGAAATCGGCCTCACCTGAGTTCATTCGGCCCAAGTAGATGCAAGACTATCCGAGCTAACCCACGAGAGTTGACCCTAGGCCGGATGGGCGCACCCGGCCCAAGGTCATCAATAGGTGATCCCGAGAGATTCGCGTGGCAGACAGAAGCAGTACCATGCCGACCTGTCATACGCATGATGTTCCCTCGACACATCAGCTGACAGGGCGGCGGAGGCCCTTTCAAATAAAGGTCGAGTAATAACACTCCTAGGAACAAAAGTAAAGGTAATAAGACCAATTGGAGTTTCATTTCTAATTCTATTTAATAGAGGTATCTCTTCCAATGTCTTAACAGTTTCATTACCCTTGGCAATGGGTGGATCTTTGGTTTTAGGAACCTTAGGTACATAGATGAACTTAGGTTCCTTCTTTGTCGGGATTTCTACCTTTTTGGTTTTGATTGAGGATAAGGTGGTTCCTAAAGCATCAATTATTTCCTCAATCTTATCAATCCTATAAGGGTCATCATCCTTGGATTTAAGGGTCTCCAAAGTTTTGTTAACTTTGCTTATGGAGATATCAATCCTATTCAAATTCCCTTGAATCCTACGATCCACTTCATTTATCTTACCCATGCTTGGCATATCTAGATCTATGTTCTCAAGTTTACTCATAATGTGGGCCAAAGTGATATCATCTTTTGTGTCAACAACAGGTGTGACTCCAACAAGATTTTCCATAACATTAAGAGCCTCCCAAACAGGAGCTTCCAAGAAATTCCCACCTATAGTTGTGTCTAGAATAAACCTATTCCAAGAAGTAATCCCAACATAAAAATTTCTAAGAAGGATAGTGGTGGATTGCTTCTTAGTGGCTCTAACTTGAGAATCATTAATCCTATACCAAGCATCTTTCAAACTCTCCCCACCTCTTTGTTTGAAGGTAAGGACTTCTGCCTCGGGTGCAACACCGAAGGTAAAAGAACTAAACATAATGACTACTACTTGAAGCAAACTAAGGACAAAGTAACTATTTTTTGGTGTTTTTGATAAGAGACTCTAAAGAAAACACCTGAAAGTAAACTAAAAAACTAAAAACCAAAGATAAAAGATAGTGTGCAACTCCCCTATCTTGTAGACTGTAGTCCCCGGCAGCGACGCCATAAATTCGCTTGATGGGTGTAGATAAAATTTCATCGTTGGTTACCCCAAGTGGAAGGTTATGATGTAGATAGCAAAAAAAATCCCCTAACTTTAGATGATATGGTGATGTCTCCCATGGGACTCCAAGGATCAACAAGTAGGTGGAAAAGTGAGCAACGCGCCATCTGAAAGATATCACTCACTTAACCTGGACCTGCACACAAAAGCAAATAACTTTTCTCCCAACGAGTTCAGAGAGGTTGTCAATCTCCCCGGTCTCGTTTTTTACAAAGGATCAAAACGCAAGGGGAAACAATAATGGTGATTGCAACGGAAAGGAAATATAAGCAGTAAAGGTGAACTTTGTAAACTATGGTGGAAATATGGACCGGGGTCCCATGACTCTCACTAGTGATGTCTCTCTCCCAAAAGACGATAAACAACTATGCTGGGTGAACAAATTACAGCTGGGCAATTGACAGAATTATAAACGCATCGCAATGCCAATTATGCTACAGGAAAGCTATAGGCTCAATCGTATGGGAATTACACCAAAGAGGGTAGACCATTTATTCATTAGCATCTACTCACTAATCATCCACCTTCAGATATCTATCCAGAACATCTCGCTGGTATTAAGTTGCGAACCCCCGCCAAACTATAGGCTCAAAGCAACATACAACTGCATTAACACTCTATGCATAATGCAAGCAATCCTTGCAACCGCAGTTACAAGCACTGATGTTTTATCCCTAGTGGAAATAGCACATCCCCTAGTCTTATGTTTCTGTCACTCAAGCTAGACATCCGGGGGGCATGGGCCCACAATCATGCATAACACTCCCTCTTGGAGTTACAATCTACTACTTGGCCAAAGCAATAAAAAGCAATGGAGAACTTGCAAGAATACTCAAGAACTAAAACATAAAAGGTAAACCAAATATATTACTCATCACAATTTGAACATAATCTCATAATCCCTCAGATCCTAGCAAACACAGCATAGCAACACAGAAACTAATAAAAAAGTGCCTTCATCATGTAGGGAAGCTCACAAGGTCTAAGAAATGAGACACAAGATTGGAGAGAAGACATCATCTAGCTACTGATCATGGACCCATGGTCTAAGGGGGACTACTCACGACACATCCAGGAGGCGATCATGGTGATGCAAAGGCCTCCGGAGGTCAATCCTCCCTCCGGTAGGGTGCTGGGATAGGTACTTCAGGCGATCCTGAGATCGGAATCATGACGACGGCAGAAAAGTGGGGAAAATCCGGTAACTAGGCTCTTCTCGGGGGGTTTTGGAGGAAGACAGATATATAGGCGAAAGGAGGGCACCAGGGGAGGCCCCACCTGACCAGGCGGCCAGGTGGCGCGGCCTCCCCCTGGCCGCGCCGGGTGGCTGCCTGGCTAGGGGGTGGGCCCCCTCCGACCCTTATTCGAGCTTTTGAAGTCTTCTGTTGCACTGATTTTTTATATGATTTTTCTGGATTTTTCCAGCACTTTAATATTTGAAATTTTCCTGCAATGCATGTACAACAGCAGATAGAAACTGGCACTGGGGCACTAAGTTAGTAGGTTAGTCCAAATATGTTGTAAAAGGTATGAAAGTGTAGCATAACACATCGAAATATCACCAATATAAGCATGGAACAAGCAGAAATATAGATACGTATGAGACGTATCAAGTGACGCTCTGGCATGCTCCATGGTGCACGAGGAGAAGAACAACCCCCGTACAGTTGATAACCCTCAACTGTAGGGGATCGAGATAGTCTTCGTGGGCAAGATAACCCAATTTATTGATTCGACACTTGGGGAGCCAAAGAATACGTACAGGCTTTGACAATTGAGTTGTCAATTCAACCGCACCTGAAACAAACAATTGCTTGCACAAAGGTATTAGTAGCAACGGTAGTATGGAAGTGGTAGTGGTGATGATAATAGTGGTGATGAAACAGTAAAAGTAAAACAGCAAAAGTAAAAAACTAGTAACCAGCAGGATTGAAACACTATAGGCTAGGGAGATGGATGGTTGGGCGCTGCTTGGATGAGATCGAACATGTAATAGATTCTAACACGGGCAAGGCTCACAGAAAAGAAAGGATCATCTAGGTAAATATCAAACATCAGGCATGTATCCCACGGTAGTTGTACGTGCTTGCAATAAGAACTTTGCACAACATCTGTTGTCCTACCCTCCCGCTACAAACGGGGCCTAAAGGAACTTAGGGAGATTAAGGTACTCCTGTCAAAGAGCACCGGAACAAAGCATTAACACTTCATGGATACACGGAATCCTCAAATTATAGTCCATCCCCTTTGGTGTCCCAAGCTGTCAACATTGGGATCGCCGGTTCCAGACTATAATAGGTGCATACAACTCATAGATAGAATCAAGAACACCAACCAACTCAAGAAAACAAAGGGTGATCAGATCTGAAATCATGGCAGTCGGGCCCAAAGTGACAAGCATTAAGTGTTGGGAAACGTAGTAGAAAACAAAAATTTCGTGCCTACGAGTTAAGAACCCAAGATCATCCATCATAGATTGCATACAAGGTTTAGGATAATGCTCACCAACAATTGCAGCGGAAGAAGAGTTGGTGATGCGAGTTGAATAAATCTCACGATCCGTCCCACGATCTCTCCCACAAACGGATCTCCTCGTCGATTCCCTCGAACAGTTCTCCGAGGAAGAAGAAGATGATCCTCAAAGTAAGATCAAAGCTATGATTTCTCCACCGGTATCCACACGTCCGGCACAGCAATTCGGCAGCGCTCCGCCGTCCAAAGAAGAATGCCTCCGAGAAAACTAGAGAGAGAAAACCCTGGCGAGTTCCGATCTAGATTAGAATCTAAAACGGGGTCTAAAAGTGGAGCAACTAGCAACTAGGGCAAGGGGGCGCAGGGGCTTGTGTGTCTCCTCCCCCCCCCTTGGCTCACCTTATATAGGTGGCCAAGGGGCTTGGTGCGCCGGCCTAAGAGGGTGGGGAGTCCAACTTGGACTCCAAACCTCCTAGGACTTTCCCACTAGGACTCCTTCCATAATAGGATTGGGGAATCCTACTCCAAGTAGGATTCCCCTTATTTGTGGGGCCCCCCACCTCCTGGCCGGCCAGGGAAGCCTAGGTGGCTTGCCCCCAAAGCTAGGGGGTGGGGCCAGTGGGTGGTACTGCCAGGAACCTTCCGGAACCTTCCGTGACCTTCTAGAATCTTCCAGGACCTTCCGGGACCGTTTCGGGACATTCCGGACACTTCTGGAACATTTCCAAGACCTTCCGGGACCTCTAACGAATGTTCCGGAGCCATCTAAATAGGTCTCGGATCAATCCGGGCTAAGTTTAATATATCCGGTGAACACAACATATTGTTTAAGTTGTCCACCGATCACCAAAACTATTTCGGTTGATCGTAAACTTTCCCATTACCACTTTCATATGAACTAAAGTTATCTGAAACAATTCCAAAGTGTCTTAGCCATATTATTTTCTCTTTACTTGCTTCCACTAAACCTTCAATTATCCTAGTATTCTAACAGATTACTATCCTTTAAGTGTGTGACCCAATAGGTTCGGTATTATGTGGACATGACTCGGAACGCTTTCCAGACTTACAGTCATTCATCAATAATCAACAGCGGAGCCATGGACACCCATGTTGACTCCCACACATACACGAAAAGACTTCGAGTGAACCTTTATGTTTATCGTATACTATTCCTTTTGCTTCGCGATATATGACCAAGTTAGAGGAGAGAAGTTTGGCACCTATGTGAAACAACTTTTGATCACAAGCCATCAGTTATCCTCATTGCTCGTTTGTCTTCATTCCTCGTTACGTATACCGGTATCCCCGTGACTAAATCACAAAGTGTCTGGCCAGACGAGAATGGATACCGTTACACTGAGTGGGCCCTGAGTCTATATCTCTTCATCGTGAAGGAGCAAATCCCTGTCGGGGCCCGGGGTTAGCGTATGTAATTCCAGTCATGATGCAATCACATGGAGAGCCGAGAACCGTACCCACTTGTCTAAGCAGACAAGGCCAAGCACAAGGAGGTAATGTCGCCAAGTCTTCAGGGCATGAACTACGGCAGCGAGTTCAAGATCATGGGTAGGATAGTTCTCTTCATGTGGCCGCAACTGGCGTGAAGCATAAGCTACCACATGTCGATCTTGCATAAGTATGCATCCTAACCCTTGCCGTGAAGCATCACAATAGATCTCGAAATCCCTTTTGGTGTCTGGAGGTGCAAGTACGGGTGCAGAAGTCAATCTTCTTTTTAGCTCTTGAAAGCTTTCCTCGCACTTGGGAGTCCATTGGAATTTCTTATCTTTCTTGAGGAGTTCAGTAAGAGGCTTTGCAACTTTAGAAAAGTTCTCGACGAAGCGGCGGCAATAGCTGGCTAGGCCAAGAAAACTCCTAACTTGCTTAACCGATTCAGGTGGAGTCCAGTCAAGGACGGCCTGAACTCTCTCGGGATTGACTGCAACACCTTTCGCAGAAATCACGTGGCCTAAGTAGGTCACTTCTGGTAGCCAAAATTCACACTTGGAGAACTTGGCATAAAGGCGGTGCTCTCTAAGTTTCATCAATACCAGCCTAAGGTGTTCTGCGTGCTCTTCTTCGTTCTTCGAGTAGATGAGAATGTCATCAAGATAAACCACAACAAATTTATCTAAGTACTCCATGAAGATCGAATTCATTAAGCGCGAGAAAGTGGCGGGGGCATTGGTTAAACCGAAGGACATGACGGTGTACTCGTAAAGACCATAACGAGTAGTGAAAGCCGTTTTTGGAATGTCCTCATTTCGGATTTTGATTTGATGATAGCCTAATCTCAAATCCATCTTGGAGAAGACAGAGGATCCTGCAAGTTGATCATAAAGATCATTGATCCTGGGCAGTGGGTACTTGTTCTTTATCGTCGCTAAATTTAGCGGGCAATAGTCTACGCACATCCTTTCTGTTCCATCTTTCTTCGTTACGAACAGAACGGGGCAACCCCATGGAGATGAGCTAGGGCGGATGAAGCCTTTTGCCAACGAAGCATCAAGTTGGGTTTTTAGCTCAGCTAACTCATGTGGGGCCATCCTATATGGGCGTCTGGAAATTGGGGTTGTGCCTGGTATAAGATACACTATGAATTCTACACACCTGTCGGGTGGCATTCCCGGCAGCTCTTCAGGAAAGACATCCGGGAAGTCACGAACCACCGGAACATCTTCAAGGTCTGGAAGGGGAAGCACATTCAAAGTATGCATCTGGTTTTTAGAGCTGGGTGATGTGTAGTCAATGATCTGGCCTGAAGGATGGGTGAGTTTGACTGATTTGGCTTTACAATCAAGGAAAGCATTCTGCCTTGATAACCAATCCATTCCTAGGATGACATCAATGTCCGAAGACTTGAGGGCTATAAGTGAAGCAAGGAATACTAAACCCTCAATTGCAATTTGATTGCCATGGCTTACTCTATTAGTTTGCCACTTTGAACCAGGAGTTTGAATGATCATTGGAGAAAACATTTCTTCAAAGGGGAACTCATGACGAAGTGCATAACTCTCCGACATGAATGAATGAGAAGCTCCTGGATCGAAAAGAACGGAGGCGGGGACATGATTGACTGGGAGTGTACCAAGAATGACGTCAGAAGCATCAGTGGTTTCCTCAACTGAGATTTGGTTCACACAACCACTACTTGTGACTGGAAGCTTTGCTGGGATGGTTTTGGTGGTTGCTTTCTTTGGAGGCTTGGGTCGAGAATGACGTGATTCCAACAAGACCTGAGGGCATTGTTGATAGTAATGGCCTGGAAGACCACACTTAAAGCATACCCTGTCTGAAATGTTGGGAGTGGAATTGCTTGGTTGCACACCATCATTCCGGGGTGGAATAATGTGTTGGGGTGGATGGCATATATTGGAGGTTGGTCTCTGCAGAAAGTTTTGAGGTATGGCTCTGGTTGGAATCCAAATTCGGCGTTTCTGAGGGGCTGAACTAGAAGAAGAAGCAAGCTCAAGAGCATGCTTGCGGGACTTTCGAAAATTTCATTGCCATGCTCAGCTCTGAAGGATCTGTTGACTAAATCCTCAAAGGTGGCAAATTCAATGAGGTTGAGATCATGACGAAGGATGGGGCTAAGTCCCTTACGGAACCTTGCCTGCTTTCTGGCATCGGTGGTGATTTCATCTTGGGAATACCGAGCAAGACGGTTGAACTCTCTCACATACTCATGCATGGACATCTCTCCTTGAGTCAGATTGCAGAACTCTTCCTTCTTGCGCTCCATCAACTCATCCAAAAGGTGGTACCCTCGAAAGGCAACACAGAACTCCTGCCAAGTCACTAAGTGACTATCTGGCTGCATAGCAACATAGTTCTCCCACCATTCAGCAGCAGCACCTTCCAGAAAGTATGCCGCGAATATAACTCGATCATCGGGAGCAACATGTGCAGTATCAAGCTTACGCTCGATGGAACGGAGCCAATCATCAGCTTCAAGGGGCTCAGAATAACATTGGAATACCGGTGGCTTGAGGAGGATGAAGTCCTGGATGCTCACAACCACATTGCAATGACGTGAGGTATTCTGCTCGATGAGCTCCAGAAGACGTGTTTGGTCGCGTTGATTCTTCTCAACTTCCATCATGATTTCCGCCGCAGAAGGCGGTGGTAGAGGTTCATCATCCTTTCGATTCCGAACACGGTCTCGATTCCTATGAACAGCACTACGAGTTCCACCTGACATCCTGTGTGATAAAAATCAACAATCAGAACAGGTTGAATGATGGATTCAAGGATAACAAGACATGATGAAGGAGGAAAAGATTGTAATGCGAAGGCAACGATCCACAGAAACACGGAACAAATCCGGCAGCATAACGGCTACACCGGGATGAAAACAAGATAACCTCGAGGAGATTGAACAGAACTTCCTCAAGGAACTCAAAACTCGATGAGTCTGGACGACCACAACAATCCTACGGCTACAAAGAAGCAAACAACGAGATGTTCTAGTAAGACATAGATGAGCCTAGTCCTATCATCCCGTAGAAAAGATAAGGGTGACCCAGAACTCAGATCGATGAGGGTAAGGAGAAAAAGAAGCCTTACGTTGTTCCCTTATATACCCATAGTAACTATATAACTATAGAATGCTAGACTCGACTTCGACCAAGGGTTTCTAATCCTACAGACAGTCCTGCTCTGATACCAAGTCTGTCGGGACCCGGGGTTAGCGTATGTAATTCCAGTCACGATGCAATCACATGGAGAGCCGAGAACCGTACCCACTTGTCTAAGCAGACAAGGCCAAGCACAGAACGTTCTCGGTAAGCATCGAACGTGAGGGGCATCCCATTCAGGCCGGATGATCAACTGAGATGGGTCCTCATCGTCCGCTCACAAGTCTAAATGCTTATTGGGTGGTGAATCCCATACTCATAGACAAGTCGCCTCAACCATGTTATCGATTGAATCCTAACTCATACATATACTTACTCCAGCCCGATCACTTAGTCGGCGTCTAGGGCGGGCTCGATCATACAACAAAGTGTGCACGTGACAGAGTCACGAGCAATCGCATCGCGATGCCCCAAACTGCGCACATCTAAGGGCCACTTGGTGTATAAAAGACCGCCAGCCAGATCACAACTAAGGTCTCGAAAACCCATACTAAGACATGCATGTTATAAACATACACGCAGCACACATGCCTAGTATGAACAGCAGGTATCATCACATAACTCTACAAAGTACTCTTTATTGATATACACATAGAGCATACAAAGATCACATGTCTGTGATCAACATTACATCATACAACGGAAGCAAATTAGGTCTGAGTACAGACAAGTTTAACAAATGGCTTAGAGAAGCCTTGTAAACAAACATGCCCTTCCACGAGGGACCAGACTGCTGTCTGGGATTATACTACCAAGGTCAGCGTCGAGCTTCACGAAGGTGACTCCATCGGGGTCCGGTTCTTATCTAAAACATAGAATAAGCAAACGTGAGTACAAAGTCGTACTCAGCAAGACTTACATCAGAACTACACTACTCATGCTCAAGTATCAAGGTAAAGGAGGTGGGGTTCAACATGCAGAAGTGTCGGCTTTGACTTGGCTAATCCTGTACTACGAGTACCAGAGTTTGAGGTAAGAAGCGTACACGAGTCCACTACATCTCCAAACAATACACCACTATGGTTACTTCCTCGACTTCCCCACGAAGAAGCACACCATAGCACTCACACTTATCTTGCGAGTTTTGTAAGTATCCATTCAAGTTATCTATGATCAAGTAGAGGTTTCCAAGTAGTCCATAACCGCGGACACGGCTATTCGAATAGTTCATTAACCCTGCAGGGGTGTACATCTTCACACGCGTGTCATCACTTATCGCCTCGTTCTTGGCATCCTTCAAGCGGATGTCGGACGTGGATGAAACCAAGGCACTAACCTCACATCACCTTCTCTAATCCAGGAGTCGACTACCTGAGTTTGGCACCGCTCGAGAGTCCGGCCGGTTCCACGAAACGGACTCAGATAATGTAAGGGACCGAGACGCCACCTCTGCCAGATGGTTTTACTGCCTCACAAGTCCACCAGAAATCTAGGATGATGCAACCTTTCTTCATTTTTTTCTATGCACATGCCAAATGGAAAAACCCGAATCTATTGTGACTCCTGGACCGGATCGGTATGTAAAGAGGCCAAACGGGGCTCCCATAAACCCTACATGTGGTCATACTCTTTGTCTTGGATCACAAAACAGGAACTCGGGGCCTAGGGTAGTGTTCAACGAGACAACCCACTGTGTACTCCTACACAGCCTCTCATCGTTCACCTTTGCTTAGGGTGGATTCACCAACACGTTTCACTTTCATCAACACCACTGTGTTCAATTCATCCCGACTCACAATCAAAACATCCTCATTGTATCACTAAGCAGCAAAAGCAGTAACAGTTGCAGGGGCTACATGCTCATCATTCAACTCCTAAATCTGCTAGGATTGTGGTTTGCTTAATACGGTGACAGAATGATAGGTCATGCATCGGAATGGGTTCAACTATGCGAAAGAACGTGTCTCGGTGATCTCCTAAACATGCATAAGCGAGACTGAGAGGGAAAATAGGATTTTATAGACATGATCAATGGGGTTTTGCTTGCCTTGCTGACGAGGTTCGATAACGGTGTCTTCAACGAAGGGGGTGGCCTCCGGTTCCAGTTGCACGTCTATCGAGCAAACAATCAAACAATGGTATAAATTTCTTTGCAATGCATCAAACACATGATCAATATTGAAATGGTGATGTTCTTGGTCACAAAGTGTGTACAATTCCATTTAAAAGAAGTCAAATGCAAAGTCATTTGCAAATGTGCTTCAAATTTGAATTTGAATTAAAGCCATATGGATGTTTTGCACTGTTCACCCAATTTTAATTGGTCAAACATGGAAACAGAGCCCATATTCATAATCCTTGGATTTTTCTGATAATTTTAGACATATTATTTGTTATATTTGGAGTTCATATGAATTAGTTATGAATTTTCCAAGTTTAAATGATTTTCTGGAATTTTCTGGAATTACTTTAATTCTTTTCTATTTCTGGAAATTCTTTACTGCGTCAGCATTGCGTGGGGATGACGTCAAGGGGGGCTGACCAGTGGGTCCACCCTGTCAGCCTCAGGGGGTTAATCCCCGGTTGGATTAGCTTAACAGAGGGGTTAACTGGGGGCAGGGCCCACCTGTCATTGGGCTTGGGGTGGGTTAGCCGGGTCATTAGCACTAATGACCGGCGGCTAACCGCCGGTGACCTCGGTCACGGCGGCGCAGCACGGGGGTGGTGCTCCCGGTGGCTATTTGGTGCGGGGCTTGAACCAAACTGGCCGCCAAGGAGCCGCGGTTCAAATGGAGGGCTCGGGGGAGTGTGGGGAGGACCAGGGGCTCACCGGCGACGAGGAACGGCGGGGGCCGTGGCACTGGACTGGCGGGCTTGGTGATTCCGGCTACGGCAAGAGCAACGGAGGGCACAGGGAGATAGAGGGGCTCACTAGGAGCGTTCTGGTCCTAGCCAGGGGTGCTGGGGACGCCAGACGACGAAGTAATTGACGGGGAACTCCGCGGCGGCCGGCGGAAATCCGGTGAAGGGGACGACGACTCCAGGGCTTCCGCGGTTCGATTAGTCGAGGGCTTCGACGTAGAAGACAGCGGCGCTCTGCCTGGACATGGTCGCAGAGGCTGAGGAGGCGAGTGGCCACGGTTCTCCACGGCGGTGCTCCGGCGTGCTCTCTGCGGCGGCTAAAATCGCGAGCTGAGGAGCGGGGAGAGGAACCTGGGAGGGAGGAAGGGGGTGCGGGGTGAAAGAGCAGCTCCGTGGCATGCTCGGCTGCGAGGAGGAGGCCTAGAAGGCTCCTGGCCGTCGAGGTGGCCGTCGGCGCCCCCCCTGCCCTCCACCGAGATGCTTCGGGGGGAGGGGAGGTAGACGACAAGTTCCCCGGGCTGGGATGGGCCGGCCAGTGGAGAAGTGGGCTTCGCCCCTGGCGTGAGGTAAGCCTTTGCTGTTTTCTGTTCTTTTTATTTTTCTGTTTCATTTGTTTTGCCTAGATTTAAAATAGCTAGGCATTTTTAATAAATGTCCATATACTTTTATAAATCCTAGGTGACCAGTAGCTAGTCACATAAATAATTTGGACATTTTTGAAATTCAAAACCTTTGAATTTCAATTCAAATAGGGGTAAACTTTAATTTCCAGAGCACCTTTTGAATATTAGAAAATTCCATGTGCATGGGATTGATCCCAAACCACTTTTAAAATGATCAGCAACATTTCTAGGAATTTTCCAAACATTCAAATGATTTTTGGAAAAATATTTTTATCTGGCCATTTGATTTAAATTCTCAGGGCTTTTCTTTTCCCCATTTTTGATTTTCCTTTTGAATTTTTCATGATGCAAAGGGACAAGCAAACCCTAGCACTTACCCTAGTTGGGGTTCTGACAACTCGCCCCCACTCAAAAGAATCTCGTCCCGAGATTCAGAAGTCGTCGGGAGGAAGGTGGGGTACTCGGCACGGAGGCGGTCTTCTCTTTCCCATGTTGCTTCTTTCTCGGAGTGATGTGACCATTGAACTTTAAGGAACCTGATCTTCTGACGACGAGTGACACGCTCTGCGGAATCAAGAATACGAACAGGGTACTCTCGATAAGAAAGGTCATCTTGAAGATCAAGCGTTTCATGGTCGACTTCGCGGATGGGGTCCTTGAAGCAACGCCTGAGTTGTGACACATGGAATACGTCATGTACTTGGGAAAGGTGCGGAGGTAGTTCATGTTGGTAGGCAACTTCTCCATGTTTAGCTAGAATGCGGAAAGGTCCGATGTAACATGGGGCCAACTTGCCTTTGATACCGAATCTTTGGGTTCCCTTCAGAGGAGTAACCCGAAGGTAAGCCTTCTCATCAATATTGTAGCTCTCCTCTCTATGATGACGATCATAGTAGCTCTTTTGACGAGAATGAGCGGCTTTCAAACGATCACGAACAATGCGAACTTGCTCTTCTGCTTCCTTGATCATATCCGGTCCAAAGAGTTGTCTTTCACCGGTTTCTGACCAGTTAAGGGGTGTTCGACATCGTCGGCCATAGAGGAATTCAAAAGGAGCCATGTTCAGACTAGATTGATAGCTATTGTTATAAGCAAATTCGGCGAATGGAAGAGATTTCTCCCAATTCTTTCTGAAAGAGATAACACAAGCTCTGAGCATGTCTTCCAAGATTTGATTAACCCTTTCAACTTGACCGCTAGACTGAGGGTGGAAAGCTGTACTAAAGGATAGATGAGTTCCCATCGCATTTTGAAAACTTTCCCAAAATCTAGAGGTGAAAAGGCTACCACGGTCAGAATTGATCACCAACGGAACACCGTGAAGAGACACTATTCTAGAGACGTACAAGTCTGCTAACTGGCTAGCAGTTATAGAATCACGAACGGGAAGGAAGTGAGCAACTTTTGAAAGTCGATCAATGACAACGAAGATGGCATCATTTCCTTTCTGGGTTTTTGGAAAACCGGTGATGAAGTCCATACCGACCTTGTCCCATTTCCACTCGGGAATAGACAATGGTTGAAGAGTACCAGCAGGTCTTTGGTGTTCTGCCTTAATGCGACGACAAACATCACATTCGGCAACAAATTGTGCAATGTCTCTCTTCATCCGGGTCCACCAAAATCTCTGGCGTATATCTCGGTACATTTTTGTGCTACCGGGATGAATTGAGAGGGGAGTGTCATGAGCTTCCTTAAGTATCAGCTGCTTTAGGTCTTCATTTTCAGGAACTACTAAACGATTTTCAAAGAATATCGTTCCTTGATCATTTGCAGAGAAACATTTAGCAACTCCGCTAGCAATGTTCTGCTTGATCTCTTGAATATTACTATCTTGTTTATGGGCAGCTATGATTTGATCCTCAAGGGTTGGTTTCGCCACCAAGCTGAAAAGAGATCCACGAGGAACAATCTCGAGATTGAGCTTGCGAAATTCCTCATGAAGAAGTGGTTGATACTGCTGTAACATAAGGTTGTTACAGTACGACTTACGACTTAGTGCATCAGCCATGACATTGGCCTTGCCTGGGGTGTAAGAAATTCCTAAGTCATAATCTTTTATCAACTCTATCCAGCGTCTTTGCCTGAGATTAAGATCTGGCTGGGTGAATATGTATTTGAGGCTTTGGTGATCAGAATAGATCTCACAACGATTACCAAGGAGGTAATGTCGCCAAGTCTTCAGGGCATGAACTACGGCAGCGAGTTCAAGATCATGGGTAGGATAGTTCTCTTCATGTGGCCGCAACTGGCGTGAAGCATAAGCTACCACATGTCGATCTTGCATAAGTATGCATCCTAACCCTTGCCGTGAAGCATCACAATAGATCTCGAAATCCCTTTTGGTGTCTGGAGGTGCAAGTACGGGTGCAGAAGTCAATCTTGTTTTTAGCTCTTGAAAGCTTTCCTCGCACTTGGGAGTCCATTGGAATTTTTTATCTTTCTTGAGGAGTTCAGTAAGAGGCTTTGCAACTTTAGAAAAGTTCTCGACGAAGCGGCGGCAATAGCTGGCTAGGCCAAGAAAACTCCTAACTTGCTTAACCGATTCAGGTGGAGTCCAGTCAAGGACGGCCTGAACTCTCTCGGGATTGACTGCAACACCTTTCGCAGAAATCACGTGGCCTAAGTAGGTCACTTCTGGTAGCCAAAATTCACACTTGGAGAACTTGGCATAAAGGCGGTGCTCTCTAAGTTTCATCAATACCAGCCTAAGGTGTTCTGCGTGCTCTTCTTCGTTCTTCGAGTAGATGAGAATGTCATCAAGATAAACCACAACAAATTTATCTAAGTACTCCATGAAGATCGAATTCATTAAGCGCGAGAAAGTGGCGGGGGCATTGGTTAAACCGAAGGACATGACGGTGTACTCGTAAAGACCATAACGAGTAGTGAAAGCCGTTTTTGGAATGTCCTCATTTCGGATTTTGATTTGATGATAGCCTAATCTCAAATCCATCTTGGAGAAGACAGAGGATCCTGCAAGTTGATCATAAAGATCATTGATCCTGGGCAGTGGGTACTTGTTCTTTATCGTCGCTAAATTTAGCGGGCGATAGTCTACGCACATCCTTTCTGTTCCATCTTTCTTCGTTACGAACAGAACGGGGCAACCCCATGGAGATGAGCTAGGGCGGATGAAGCCTTTTGCCAACGAAGCATCAAGTTGGGTTTTTAGCTCAGCTAACTCATGTGGGGCCATCCTATATGGGCGTCTGGAAATTGGGGCTGTGCCTGGTATAAGATCCACTATGAATTCTACACACCTGTCGGGTGGCATTCCTGGCAGCTCTTCAGGAAAGACATCCGGGAAGTCACGAACCACCGGAACATCTTCAAGGTCTGGAAGGGGAAGCACATTCAAAGTATGCATCTGGTTTTTAGAGCTGGGTGATGTGTAGTCAATGATCTGGCCTGAAGGATGGGTGAGTTTGACTGATTTGGCTTTACAATCAAGGAAAGCATTCTGCCTTGATAACCAATCCATTCCTAGGATGACATCAATGTCCGAAGACTTGAGGGCTATAAGTGAAGCAAGGAATACTAAACCCTCAATTGCAATTTGATTGCCATGGCTTACTCTATTAGTTTGCCACTTTGAACCAGGAGTTTGAATGATCATTGGAGAAAACATTTCTTCAAAGGGGAACTCATGACGAAGTGCATAACTCTCCGACATGAATGAATGAGAAGCTCCTGGATCGAAAAGAACGGAGGCGGGGACATGATTGACTGGGAGTGTACCAAGAATGACGTCAGAAGCATCAGTGGTTTCCTCAACTGAGATTTGGTTCACACAACCACTACTTGTGACTGGAAGCTTTGCTGGGATGGTTTTGGTGGTTGCTTTCTTTGGAGGCTTGGGTCGAGAATGACGTGATTCCAACAAGACCTGAGGGCATTGTCGATAGTAATGGCCTGGAAGACCACACTTAAAGGATACCCTGTCTGAAATGTTGGGAGTGGAATTGCTTGGTTGCACACCATCATTCCGGGGTGGAATAATGTGTTGGGGTGGATGGCATATATTGGAGGTTGGTCTCTGCAGAAAGTTTTGAGGTATGGCTCTGGTTGGAATCCAAATTCGGCGTTTCTGAGGGGCTGAACTAGAAGAAGAAGCAAGCTCAAGAGCATGCTTGCGGGACTTTCGAAAATTTCATTGCCATGCTCAGCTCTGAAGGATCTGTTGACTAAATCCTCAAAGGTGGCAAATTCAATGAGGTTGAGATCATGACGAAGGATGGGGCTAAGTCCCTTACGGAACCTTGCCTGCTTTCTGGCATCGGTGGTGATTTCATCTTGGGAATACCGAGCAAGACGGTTGAACTCTCTCACATACTCATGCATGGACATCTCTCCTTGAGTCAGATTGCAGAACTCTTCCTTCTTGCGCTCCATCAACTCATCCAAAAGGTGGTACCCTCGAAAGGCAACACAGAACTCCTGCCAAGTCACTAAGTGACTATCTGGCTGCATAGCAACATAGTTCTCCCACCATTCAGCAGCAGCACCTTCCAGAAAGTATGCCGCGAATATAACTCGATCATCGGGAGCAACATGTGCAGTATCAAGCTTACGCTCGATGGAACGGAGCCAATCATCAGCTTCAAGGGGCTCAGAAGAACATTGGAATACCGGTGGCTTGAGGAGGATGAAGTCCTGGATGCTCACAACCACATTGCAATGACGTGAGGTATTCTGCTCGATGAGCTCCAGAAGACGTGTTTGGTCGCGTTGATTCTTCTCAACTTCCATCATGATTTCCGCCGCAGAAGGCGGTGGTAGAGGTTCATCATCCTTTCGATTCCGAACACGGTCTCGATTCCTATGAACAGCACTACGAGTTCCACCTGACATCCTGTGTGATAAAAATCAACAATCAGAACAGGTTGAATGATGGATTCAAGGATAACAAGACATGATGAAGGAGGAAAAGATTGTAATGCGAAGGCAACGATCCACAGAAACACGGAACAAATCCGGCAGCATAACGGCTACACCGGGATGAAAACAAGATAACCTCGAGGAGATTGAACAGAACTTCCTCAAGGAACTCAAAACTCGATGAGTCTGGACGACCACAACAATCCTACGGCTACAAAGAAGCAAACAACGAGATGTTCTAGTAAGACATAGATGAGCCTAGTCCTATCATCCCGTAGAAAAGATAAGGGTGACCCAGAACTCAGATCGATGAGGGTAAGGAGAAAAAGAAGCCTTACGTTGTTCCCTTATATACCCATAGTAACTATATAACTATAGAATGCTAGACTCGACTTCGACCAAGGGTTTCTAATCCTACAGACAGTCCTGCTCTGATACCAAGTCTGTCGGGACCCGGGGTTAGCGTATGTAATTCCAGTCACGATGCAATCACATGGAGAGCCGAGAACCGTACCCACTTGTCTAAGCAGACAAGGCCAAGCACAGAACGTTCTCGGTAAGCATCGAACGTGAGGGGCATCCCATTCAGGCCGGATGATCAACTGAGATGGGTCCTCATCGTCCGCTCACAAGTCTAAATGCTTATTGGGTGGTGAATCCCATACTCATAGACAAGTCGCCTCAACCATGTTATCGATTGAATCCTAACTCATACATATACTTACTCCAGCCCGATCACTTAGTCGGCGTCTAGGGCGGGCTCGATCATACAACAAAGTGTGCACGTGACAGAGTCACGAGCAATCGCATCGCGATGCCCCAAACTGCGCACATCTAAGGGCCACTTGGTGTATAAAAGACCGCCAGCCAGATCACAACTAAGGTCTCGAAAACCCATACTAAGACATGCATGTTATAAACATACACGCAGCACACATGCCTAGTATGAACAGCAGGTATCATCACATAACTCTACAAAGTACTCTTTATTGATATACACATAGAGCATACAAAGATCACATGTCTGTGATCAACATTACATCATACAACGGAAGCAAATTAGGTCTGAGTACAGACAAGTTTAACAAATGGCTTAGAGAAGCCTTGTAAACAAACATGCCCTTCCACGAGGGACCAGACTGCTGTCTGGGATTATACTACCAAGGTCAGCGTCGAGCTTCACGAAGGTGACTCCATCGGGGTCCGGTTCTTATCTAAAACATAGAATAAGCAAACGTGAGTACAAAGTCGTACTCAGCAAGACTTACATCAGAACTACACTACTCATGCTCAAGTATCAAGGTAAAGGAGGTGGGGTTCAACATGCAGAAGTGTCGGCTTTGACTTGGCTAATCCTGTACTACGAGTACCAGAGTTTGAGGTAAGAAGCGTACACGAGTCCACTACATCTCCAAACAATACACCACTATGGTTACTTCCTCGACTTCCCCACGAAGAAGCACACCATAGCACTCACACTTATCTTGCGAGTTTTGTAAGTATCCATTCAAGTTATCTATGATCAAGTAGAGATTTCCAAGTAGTCCATAACCGCGGACACGGCTATTCGAATAGTTCATTAACCCTGCAGGGGTGTACATCTTCACACGCGTGTCATCACTTATCGCCTCGTTCTTGGCATCCTTCAAGCGGATGTCGGACGTGGATGAAACCAAGGCACTAACCTCACATCACCTTCTCTAATCCAGGAGTCGACTACCTGAGTTTGGCACCGCTCGAGAGTCCGGCCGGTTCCACGAAACGGACTCAGATAATGTAAGGGACCGAGACGCCACCTCTGCCAGATGGTTTTACTGCCTCACAAGTCCACCACATATATAGGATGATGCAACCTTTCTTCATTTTTTTCTATGCACATGCCAAATGGAAAAACCCGAATCTATTGTGACTCCTGGACCGGATCGGTATGTAAAGAGGCCAAACGGGGCTCCCATAAACCCTACATGTGGTCATACTCTTTGTCTTGGATCACAAAACAGGAACTCGGGGCCTAGGGTAGTGTTCAACGAGACAACCCACTGTGTACTCCTACACAGCCTCTCATCGTTCACCTTTGCTTAGGGTGGATTCACCAACACGTTTCACTTTCATCAACACCACTGTGTTCAATTCATCCTGACTCACAATCAAAACATCCTCATTGTATCACTAAGCAGCAAAAGCAGTAACAGTTGCAGGGGCTACATGCTCATCATTCAACTCCTAAATCTGCTAGGATTGTGGTTTGCTTAATACGGTGACAGAATGATAGGTCATGCATCGGAATGGGTTCAACTATGCGAAAGAACGTGTCTCGGTGATCTCCTAAACATGCATAAGCGAGACTGAGAGGGAAAATAGGATTTTATAGACATGATCAATGGGGTTTTGCTTGCCTTGCTGACGAGGTTCGATAACGGTGTCTTCAACGAAGGGGGTGGCCTCCGGTTCCAGTTGCACGTCTATCGAGCAAACAATCAAACAATGGTATAAATTTCTTTGCAATGCATCAAACACATGATCAATATTGAAATGGTGATGTTCTTGATCACAAAGTGTGTACAATTCCATTTAAAAGAAGTCAAATGCAAAGTCATTTGCAAATGTGCTTCAAATTTGAATTTGAATTAAAGCCATATGGATGTTTTGCACTGTTCACCCAATTTTAATTGGTCAAACATGGAAACAGAGCCCATATTCATAATCCTTGGATTTTTCTGATAATTTTAGACATATTATTTGTTATATTTGGAGTTCATATGAATTAGTTATGAATTTTCCAAGTTTAAATGATTTTCTGGAATTTTCTGGAATTACTTTAATTCTTTTCTATTTCTGGAAATTCTTTACTGCGTCAGCATTGCGTGGGGATGACGTCAAGGGGGGCTGACCAGTGGGTCCACCCTGTCAGCCTCAGGGGGTTAATCCCCGGTTGGATTAGCTTAACAGAGGGGTTAACTGGGGGCAGGGCCCACCTGTCATTGGGCTTGGGGTGGGTTAGCCGGGTCATTAGCACTAATGACCGGCGGCTAACCGCCGGTGACCTCGGTCACGGCGGCGCAGCATGGGGGTGGTGCTCCCGGTGGCTATTTGGTGCGGGGCTTGAACCAAACTGGCCGCCAAGGAGCCGCGGTTCAAATGGAGGGCTCGGGGGAGTGTGGGGAGGACCAGGGGCTCACCGGCGACGAGGAACGGCGGGGGCCGTGGCACTGGACTGGCGGGCTTGGTGATTCCGGCTACGGCAAGAGCAACGGAGGGCACAGGGAGATAGAGGGGCTCACTAGGAGCGTTCTGGTCCTAGCCAGGGGTGCTGGGGACGCCAGACGACGAAGTAATTGACGGGGAACTCCGCGGCGGCCGGCGGCAATCCGGTGAAGGGGACGACGACTCCAGGGCTTCCGCGGTTCGATTAGTCGAGGGCTTCGACGTAGAAGACAGCGGCGCTCTGCCTGGACATGGTCGCAGAGGCTGAGGAGGCGAGTGGCCACGGTTCTCCACGGTGGTGCTCCGGCGTGCTCTCTGCGGCGGCTAAAATCGCGAGCTGAGGAGCGGGGAGAGGAACCTGGGAGGGAGGAAGGGGGTGCGGGGTGAAAGAGCAGCTCCGTGGCGTGCTCGGCTGCGAGGAGGAGGCCTAGAAGGCTCCTGGCCGTCGAGGTGGCCGTCGGCGCCCCCCCCTGCCCTCCACCGAGCTGCTTCGGGGGGAGGGGAGGTAGACGACAAGTTCCCCGGGCTGGGCTGGGCCGGCCAGTGGAGAAGTGGGCTTCGCCCCTGGCGTGAGGTAAGCCTTTGCTGTTTTCTGTTCTTTTTATTTTTCTGTTTCATTTGTTTTGCCTAGATTTAAAATAGCTAGGCATTTTTAATAAATGTCCATATACTTTTATAAATCCTAGGTGACCAGTAGCTAGTCACATAAATAATTTGGACATTTTTGAAATTCAAAACCTTTGAATTTCAATTCAAATAGGGGTAAACTTTAATTTCCAGAGCACCTTTTGAATATTAGAAAATTCCATGTGCATGGGATTGATCCCAAACCACTTTTAAAATGATCAGCAACATTTCTAGGAATTTTCCAAACATTCAAATGATTTTTGGAAAAATATTTTTATCTGGCCATTTGATTTAAATTCTCAGGGCTTTTCTTTTCCCCATTTTTGATTTTCCTTTTGAATTTTTCATGATGCAAAGGGACAAGCAAACCCTAGCACTTACCCTAGTTGGGGTTCTGACAACTCGCCCCCACTCAAAAGAATCTCGTCCCGAGATTCAGAAGTCGTCGGGAGGAAGGTGGGGTACTCGGCACGGAGGCGGTCTTCTCTTTCCCATGTTGCTTCTTTCTCGGAGTGATGTGACCATTGAACTTTAAGGAACCTGATCTTCTGACGACGAGTGACACGCTCTGCGGAATCAAGAATACGAACAGGGTACTCTCGATAAGAAAGGTCATCTTGAAGATCAAGCGTTTCATGGTCGACTTCGCGGATGGGGTCCTTGAAGCAACGCCTGAGTTGTGACACATGGAATACGTCATGTACTTGGGAAAGGTGCGGAGGTAGTTCAAGTTGGTAGGCAACTTCTCCACGTTTAGCTAGAATGCGGAAAGGTCCGATGTAACGTGGGGCCAACTTTCCTTTGATACCGAATCTTTGGGTTCCCTTCAGAGGAGTAACCCGAAGGTAAGCCTTCTCATCAATATTGTAGCTCTCCTCTCTATGATGACGATCATAGTAGCTCTTTTGACGAGACTGAGCGGCTTTCAAACGATCACGAACAATGCGAACTTGCTCTTCTGCTTCCTTGATCATATCCGGTCCAAAGAGTTGTCTTTCACCGGTTTCTGACCAGTTAAGGGGTGTTCGACATCGTCGGCCATAGAGGAATTCAAAAGGAGCCATGTTCAGACTAGATTGATAGCTATTGTTATAAGAAAATTCGGCGAATGGAAGAGATTTCTCCCAATTCTTTCTGAAAGAGATAACACAAGCTCTGAGCATGTCTTCCAAGATTTGATTAACCCTTTCAACTTGACCGCTAGACTGAGGGTGGAAAGCTGTACTAAAGGATAGATGAGTTCCCATCGCATTTTGAAAACTTTCCCAAAATCTAGAGGTGAAAAGGCTACCACGATCAGAATTGATCACCAACGGAACACCATGAAGAGACACTATTCTAGAGACGTACAAGTCTGCTAACTGGCTAGCAGTTATAGAATCACGAACGGGAAGGAAGTGAGCAACTTTTGAAAGTCGATCAATGACAACGAAGATGGCATCATTTCCTTTCTGGGTTTTTGGAAAACCGGTGATGAAGTCCATACCGACCTTGTCCCATTTCCACTCGGGAATAGACAATGGTTGAAGAGTACCAGCAGGTCTTTGGTGTTCTGCCTTAATGCGACGACAAACATCACATTCGGCAACAAATTGTGCAATGTCTCTCTTCATCCGGGTCCACCAAAATCTCTGGCGTATATCTCGGTACATTTTTGTGCTACCGGGATGAATTGAGAGGGGAGTGTCATGAGCTTCCTTAAGGATCAGCTGCTTTAGGTCTTCATTTTCAGGAACTACTAAACGATTTTCAAAGAATATCGTTCCTTGATCATTTGCAGAGAAACATTTAGCAACTCCGCTAGCAATGTTCTGCTTGATCTCTTGAATATTACTATCTTGTTTCTGGGCAGCTATGATTTGATCCTCAAGGGTTGGTTTCGCCACCAAGCTGAAAAGAGATCCACGAGGAACAATCTCGAGATTGATCTTGCGAAATTCCTCATGAAGAAGTTGTTGATACTGCTGTAACATAAGGTTGTTACAGTACGACTTACGACTTAGTGCATCAGCCATGACATTGGCCTTGCCTGGGGTGTAAGAAATTCCTAAGTCATAATCTTTTATCAACTCTATCCAGCGTCTTTGCCTGAGATTAAGATCTGGCTGGGTGAATATGTATTTGAGGCTTTGGTGATCAGAATAGATCTCACAACGATTACCAAGGAGGTAATGTCGCCAAGTCTTCAGGGCATGAACTACGGCAGCGAGTTCAAGATCATGGGTAGGATAGTTCTCTTCATGTGGCCGCAACTGGCGTGAAGCATAAGCTACCACATGTGCATGGGATTGATCCCAAACCACTTTTAAAATGATCAGCAACATTTCTAGGAATTTTCCAAACATTCAAATGATTTTTGGAAAAAAAATTTTATCTGGCCATTTGATTTAAATTCTCAGGGCTTTTCTTTTCCCCATTTTTGATTTTCCTTTTGAATTTTTCATGATGCAAAGGGACAAGAAAACCCTAGCACTTACCCTAGTTGGGGTTCTGACAATCCCAGTCTCAAAACTATCACCGTTACTAGACACACTGTCCAATGTACCCAGAACTTATTTTACTACTTCCCATTTACGGGAAGATTCATCTAAGAACCAAAGCACATCTTCTTGTGTGAAGCAACTTGACATTCTCATGGTCTAAGGAACTGTGTATAAAATAACATTTTATGATATGACTTATAACGTTGTTTTACGATGAGTTCTCTAAGTATATCGTTTAACACTGGGGTCGGTTCAACATCATTGTTCTGCTAACAATATGCTCTCATTGCTATTGACACACTTGTTACAAGAACAATGTCCATGATTTAGAAAACATAATCATCAATAAGCACATGGGCTGGTCTTAGAGGCAAAACCAGGAACTCTTGTCGTTTACATTTCCACACATGCATATGAGTTTTCTTCTGAATCTCATAGTCAGGATCATTGCAATTATAGCACAGAAATATAAACATTAATTATGAACACGAATATATAAATAATAACATACTTTATTATTGCCTCTAGGGCATATATCCAACTGTCTCCCACTTGCACTAGATACAATAATACTAGTTACATAAGTTCTCTCACACCAATGGTTGTTCGGTGTTGCTCATGCTTTGCTCGTGGAAGAGGCTTCGTCATCGGATCTGACACGTTCAGGTCCGTGTGAATCTTTCATACTTTCACATATCCTTTTTCAACGAACTCTCGGATTTTGTGATAACGGCGTTCAATGTGTTTGGATTTCTGGTGGGACCTTGGTTCTCTAGCTTGCGCCAAGGCTCCACTATTGTCACAGTAGATCTCCATGGGGTCTTCAGCACTAGGAACCACACCGAGCTCAGTGATGAATTTCTTAATCCAATATCCCTCCTTCGTAGCTTCTGAAGCTGCGATGTACTCCGCCTCCGTTGTAGAATCCGCGACCGTATTCTTCTTCGAACTTTTCCAGCTCACGGCACTCCCGTTGAGTGTGAAAACATATCCTGATTGAGATTTGAAGTCATTCAGATCTGTCATGAAGCTTGAATCAGTGTAACCCTTTACAACAAGTTCTTCATCACCTCCGAATACCAAGAACATATTCTTAGTTCTGTTTAGATACTTCAAAATATTTTTGACTGCTACCCAGTGTGCATTACCTGGGTTGCTCTGGTATTTGCTACATATACTCAGAGCATAGGAAACATTTGGTCTTGTACATATCATGGCATACATAACAGATCCAATTGCCGAAGCATATGGAACTGTGCTCATCTCTACCTTCTCCTCAGTGTTCTTAGGACACTGACTCTTGCAGAGTACCACACCATGTGACATTGGGAGGAATCCCTTCTTAGATTTCTCCATTCTGAACCTATTCAGAACCTTGTCTATATACGTGCTCTGGCTCAGCCCTATCAGGCGCCGGGATATATCTCTATAGATCTTAATGCCCAATATGTAAGCGGCTTCGCCTAAGTCTTTCATCGAAAAACTACTTTTCAATGACTCCTTTATAGTGTTAAGAAATTCTTTATCATTTCCAATCAACAATATGTCGTCTACATACAGTATTAGAAAAGATATTGCGCTCCCACTTACTTTCTTGTAAACACAAGCTTCTTCGCCATTCTTGATGAAGCCAAAACCTTTGACCACTTCATCAAAACGAAGATTCCAACTCCGTGATGCTTGCTTTAGTCCATAGATGGATCTTTTAAGCTTGCACACCTTTCCAGCATCCTTTGGTGCGACAAAACCCTCAGGTTGTATCATGTATACATTCTCCTCGAGGTTCCCATTTAGGAAAGTTGTTTTGACGTCCATCTGCCATATCTCATAGTCGAAATATGCAGCAATTGCTAGTAAAATCCGCACAGACTTAAGCATTGCTACTGGCGAGAAAGTCTCGTCGTAGTCAACTCCTGGCACTTGTCGGAACCCTTTCGCAACAAGTCTAGATTTATGAATAGTGACATTGCCATCCGCGTCTGTCTTTCTTTTGAAAATCCATTTACATTCAATTGGTTTCACACCCTCTGGAGGGATCACCAAGTCCCATACTTGGTTTTCGTACATGGATTCCATTTCGGATTTCATGGCTTGTAGCCATTCAGTGGAGTTGGGGCTCATCATCTCTTCTTTGTAGTTCACAGGCTCGTCATCTTCCAATATGAATACTTCGTTAGCATACCACTCGGGTAGCTGACGTACTCTGCCTGATCTCCTTGGTTCAGTCACTAGCTTCTCAGAAGTTCCTGCATCACTTGCAGGAGTTTCCGGTTCCTTCATCGGAATGACTGCTGGAACAACTTCCATCGTTTCATTCCTTGGTTCCGAAGGTTCACTAACCTCATCAAGCTGTACTGTCCTCCCACTCACCTCTTTGCTAAGAAACTCTTTCTCAAGAAAAGTTCCTCCTTTAGCAATAAAGACTTTGCCATCGGAGGGGTGGTAAAAGGAATAGCCTACGGTGTCTTTGGCATAACCTACAAAGTAGCACTTGTCTTCTTTAGGGTCGAGTTTGTTCGGTTGTAAACGTTTTACATAAACATCACAACCCCAAATTTTCAGGAACGAAATGTTGGGTTTGTTCCCATTCCACAACTCGTATGGTGTCGTTTCCACAGACTTTGACGGGGCCCTATTTAAAGTAAAAGCGGCAGTCTCTAACGCATAACCCCAAAAATAAAGTGGCAGATCAGTTAATGACATCATGGACCTCACCATGTCTAACAAAGTTCGGTTACGCCTCTCAGACACTCCATTTCTCTGTGGAGTTCCAGGTGGCGTCAGCTGTAAAACGATTCCACGTTCCATGAGGTGTTCTCTAAACTCATGACTAAGATATTCACCACCACGATCAGATCGTAGAAATTTGATTTTCTTGTCACGATGATTCTCAACTTCGTTCTCAAATTCTTTGAACTTTTCAAACGTTTCGGATTTTTGCTTCATTAAGTAAATATAACCATATCTACTCAAATCGTCAGTAAAAGTTACGAAGTAAAGATATCCACCGCGCGCCGGTACACTCATCGGTCCACACACATCACTATGTATTATTTCCAATAAGTCTGTCGCCCGTTCAACATGACCTGTGAACGGCGTCCGGGTCAGTTTGCCCATCAGACAAGCCTCACACTTATCAAATGATTCGAAATCAAAAGATTGCAAAATCCCCTCTTTATGAAGTTTCTGCATGCGTTTCTTTCCGATGTGACCCAGACGGCAGTGCCACATGTAAGTGGTATTTTCATCCTTCTTAAGTCGTTTAGAGCTTATGTTTAAGATGTCGTTTCTACATTCAAGATCTAAATAAAACAGCCCATTCTTAATAGGTGCAAAACCATAGAACATATTCTTCAACTAAATAGAGCAACCATTGTTCTCAGACTTAAAATTATAACCGTCGTGAATTAAACATGATCTGGACATAATGTTCTTACAAATAGCAGGAACGAAATAACAATTATCTAATTCTATGGTAAATCCTGAAGGTAGATTAGAGTGTAGACGCCCACGGCCTTAGCAGAGATCGTAGCTCCATTTCCGACACGCATCGTCACTTCATTCCTTTCCAGCTTCCTTATTCTCCTTAGTCCCTGTAATGAATTACAGATATGAGCAACAGCTCCAGTATCAAATACCCACGACTTAGAGTGAGGGCCGGAAAGAAAAACATCTATGACATATATAACTTTTATACCTTCGCTGGTAAAACCAGGCTTCTTTCTATCTGCCATATACTTCTAGCAGTTCCTCTTCCAGTGACCTTTAGCTTTGCAGTAGAAGCACTCAGTATCTTTGTTAGGGCCAGTACCAGAGGGTTTCTTGGTTTTGGCGCCAGGCTTGCCGGCGCCCTTGCCCTTGGACTTGCCCTTCTTCTTGAAACTGGTGGTCTTGCTAACCGCCAACGTATAGTTAGGGTCAGCCTGCATGGTAGTCTCCGCATTTTTCAGCATTGCAAGCAGTTCATTAACTTACTTGTCCATCCCGTTCATGCGATAGTTCTGAACAAAGCCTTTGAAACTTGGCGGGAGTGACATGAGGAAAATATCTGTACCCAGTGATTCCGGGACCGGAAATCCCAGCCCAGTCAACCTTTGCCCAAGGCGCATGATCTTTATCATGTGCTCACTGAGAGGTGTTCCTTCCTTCATCTTGCAATTCCACATGGCATGAGTTACCTCATACCTTTCAGTTCTAGCGTGTTTGGCATATAGAGCGTCTAACTCCTTAACAATTAAGTGGGGATCGGTGTTTTCAAACCTCCCTTGTAACTCTGATTCCATACACGCAGTCATAAGACACTGAACTGCGGTACTATCATCAAGCTTAGTCTGATGCACATTCTTCTCACCAACCGTGGCTTCAGGCCCCGGTGCTGCTGGGAGAGGTGTCGTTAGGACATAGTCCTTCTTAGCACTCCTGAGTACAATTCTCAGGGCACGAACCCAGTCCGCATAGTTGCTTCCATCAGCTTTCAATTTTTCTTTCTCAATCAACGGACCTAAGTTAAACTGGGGATTGACACGGGCCATTTCAATCTACAACATAAACACAAGTTTCACTTTAGACAATGTTCATAATTAAGTTGCACTAATTAATCACATTATTAATTTAATAAGTGCTACCACTCAGACCAACATCTATCGTAGTTGATTCTAAGTGATTCAAGATCCAAGTTTAGTCGCCCGCCATTGATGTGACATCACTGATGACTTAGACTGAATTGGTAGGCCAACTTGCCAATCACGCAAGGGTGACTCTTGTTCATCTTTCGATGGGTGTGTTCCGGTAGCAAACTTTTATCCCAACCGTCAAGACAACCAAGTGCAAATGCAGTATGTTCTTAACACACCCGCCTTTTATGCGTCACACCGTGTGCACCCATGTGACATGACCTGCTCCGGTGTGAAACATAGTATAGACGGTGCTACAGTTGGGAGAACACTATCTACTTGATATTATTTTGCGAGAGATCACCCTAATAAAACACGACTACCGCGCATCAAACAAGGGTGCATCAAAGGGATTAACATCACAGGCAATTCATAAAATATGTGACATGGTATAGCCCTTTGTGTCGTGAAGTCTTCGTTGCCTTCATGACTCCGTGGTTGAAGTCTCCACCCACCACCTTTTGTCCTTGGCGTCGGGACCTCCTCACGGCTTTGGCATGTGTGTTGGGGTCCTCCTTCACATCATTGATCATCACCTTGTCTCTATCTATAGCCTTGCCTCAAGCTACTAAACAGTTCTGGCACGCAGGCCATAATTAAGTGACAATCATATGACTCCAGTCATCATGCCGTACCACGGCTCGCAGGCCGCGAAAAAATATTACATCATATAGCATCTCATACAAACACATTGCAAATCTTGAAGACTATACCACATCACATGCATTCTCTCCAAAAATGAGTTAGATCGCTATCTGCACGGGTTGTAGAAAATTTTATCGTGGTTGTTAAGCAGGTTTACATGGCAAACGAGAAAACCTAGACAAAACAAAACACGATACTTCTTTTGTTGCTAGCTTAACATACGGGGTGCGTGTAGCAACTAATGCCACAAGCCAAATTTCGTTAAACGCATGACCCCCGTGTGGATTTGAGTTCATAAAATCCACAAGCCCGTTCATGTAAAATTTTCTATAGCAAGACTAGGATGAGATCCAAGGAATTTGATGTAGTCCATGATCAAGGCAACCAGCATACTAAGAGCAGCATAGAGGGATCATGGTAAAACTCAAACCTTGTAGCAAAATCACATCATGCCGTCGAGCAAAGAAAAGATCACATGATAGGGAAGAAAACAAGAAAATCAATGCCTCGTATCAACATATGATCTACCTAAACATGCATCTAATCAAGGATCGCTCATGATACCACTGTTGGGAAACGTAGTAGAAAACAAAAATTTCGTGCCTACGAGTTAAGAACCCAAGATCATCCATGATAGATTGCATACAAGGTTTAGGATAATGCTCACCAACAATTCCATAGGAAGAAGAGTTGGTGATGCGAGTTGAAGAAGATCTCACGATCCGTCCCACGATCTCTCCCACGAACGGATATCCTCGTCGATTCCCTCGAACAGTTCTCCGAGGAAGAAGAAGATGATCCTCGAAGTAAGATCAAAGCTATGATCTCTTCACCGGTATCCACACGTCCCGCATAGCAATCCGGCAGCGCTCCGCCGTCCAGAGAAGAACGCCTCCGAGAAAACTAGAGAGAGAAAACCCTAGCGAGTTCCGATCTAGATTAGAATCTAAACCGGGGTCTAAAAGTGGAGCAACTAGCAACTAGGGCAAGGGGGGGCAGGGGCTTGTGTGTCTCCTCCCCCCCCTTGCCTCACCTTATATAGGTGGCCAAGGGGCTTGGTGCGCCGGCCTAAGGGGGTGGGGAGTCCAACTTGGACTCCAAACCTCCTAGGACTTTCCCACTAGGATTCCCCTTATATAGGTGGCCAAGGGGCTTGGTGCGCCGGCCTAAGGGAGTAGGATTCCCCTTATTTGTGGCGCCCCCACCTCCTGTCCGGCCAGGGAAGCCTAGGTAGCTTGCCCCAAAAGCTAGGGGGTGGGGCCAGTGGGTGGTACTGCCTGGAACCTTCCGTGACCTTCTAGAAGCTTCCAGGACCTACCGGGACCGTTTCGGGACATTCCGGACACTTCTGGAACATTTCCAAGACCTTCCGGGAGCTCTAACGAATGTTCCGGAGCCATCTAAATAGGTCTTGGGTCAATCCGGGCTAAGGTTAATATATCCGGTGAACACAACATATTGTTTAAGCTGTCCACCGATCACCGAAACTATTCCGGTTGATCGTAAACTTTCCCATTACCATTTTCATATGAACTAAAGTTATCTGAAACAATTCCAAAGTGTCTTAGCCATATTCTTTTCTCTTTACTTGCTTCCACTAAACCTTCAATCATCCTAGTATTCTAACAGATTACTGTACTTTAAGTGTGTGACCCAATAGGTTCGGTATTGTGTGGACATGACTCGGAACGCTTTCCAGACTTACAGTCATTCATCAATAATCAACAGCGGAGCCATGGACACCCATGTTGACTCCCACACATACACGAAAAGACTTCGAGTGAACCTTTATGTTTATCGTATACTATTCCTTTTGCTTTGCGATATATGACAAAGTTAGAGGAGAGAAGTTCGGCACCTATGTGAAACAACTTTTGATCACAAGCCATCAGTTATCCTCATTGCTCGTTTGTCTTCATTCCTCGTTACGTATACCGGTATCCCTGTGACTAAATCACAAAGTGTCTGGCCAGACGAGAATGGATACCGTTACACCGAGTGGGCCCTGAGTCTATATCTCTTCATCGTGAAGGAGCAAATCCCAGTCTCGAACTATCACCGTTACTAGACACACTGTCCAATGTACCCAGAACTTATTTTACTACTTCCCATTTACGGGAAGATTCATCTAAGAACCAAAGCACATCTTCTTCTGTGAAGCAACTTGACATTCTCATGGTCTAAGGAACTATGTATAAAATAACATTTTATGATATGACTTATAACGTTGTTTTACGATGAGTTCTCTAAGTATATCATTTAACACTGGGGTCGGTTCAACATCATTGTTCTGCTAACAATATGCTCTCATTGCTATTGACATCCTTGTTACAAGAACAATGTCCATGATTAAGAAAACATAATCATCAATAAGCACATGGGCTGGTCTTAGAGGCAAAACCAGGAACTCTTGTCGTTTACATTTCCACACATGCATATGAGTTTTCTTCTGAATCTCATAGTCAGGATCATTGCAATTATAGCACAGAAATATAAACATTAATTATGAACACGAATATATAAATAATAACATACTTTATTATTGCCTCTAGGGCATATATCTAACATTAAGAGCAACAAGTTGTAACAGAGATGATAAACACCAAGTAGATGATAGGCAACATGCCCCAACAATCTAATAAACTATTACATGATCTAACTCATCCAATCCCTACCATCCCCTTTGCCTATAGAAGGAAATTACTCACACATGAGAGGAGAAGTCATGGAGGGGTGATGGAGAGGCGATGATGATGACGATGGCGATGATTTCCCCTCACCGGAGGCCAAAGCAGCCTCCAGATTAGCTCTCCCGGAGAAGAACAGAGGGTGGCGGCGGCTCCGCGACGTAGATCGGAAAAATGACTTCTTTTTTGGAGTTTCCTCGCCGAGGGAATAAATAGGCCCAAGGTAGGGCACCAGGGGGTGTGGGACCCACCCAGGAGGGCATGTGGCACGGCCAGGGGCTGGGCCGCGCCACACACCCTTCTGGGTGCCCCCTGGCTGTCCTGTGGCCCCCCTTTGGCATCATCGAAGCTTCGGGAACGCTGATTTTTATTTGATTTTTTAGATTTTTCCAGCATACCTAAATATCCAGAAACCTGCACAATATAAAACAGCACTGGCAACTCTGCTGAAAACAGCGTCAGTCCGGGTTAGTTTCGTCCAAATCATGCAAGAATGAAGCCAAAAAAATAGATACGTTTGAGACGTATCAACTGTCTCATCAGGTGGGGTGAGGTTAGCCACCTTCCTGCGGTACGAAGGAGCGTCCGACACATGGGCTGAGAGCGCGACAAGGCACACAACCACTCCTCAATTGTGGGGCAACCCCCCACGGTAGGTAGGGGGCTCGAGCCTTTATATAAGCATACTTTCCACTAAACCTGTACTGCAATCTAGACTCACATATCCTTGTACTGTAATCCCTCAAGAAGTGCAAAGATATTGGCAGGAGCACGGTGTTACACCATCGCGGTGGACTAAACCTGGTAACTCCAGGGTCTCATGTTTGTGTGTTGCCGCGTGCGACACCACATTTTGGGCTGATTTCAGGGACTTGCAATCTATGAAAGCTTGCCCAAAATGTGGTCTCGCGCAGACGTGAAGGAAAATGAGGAGAAAAAAAGAAAAGGTTCAATACAAATCTTAAAACTTGTAGACGAAAGCTAAATCCAACCTTGAACTTTAAATCCCTGAAATCAGCACTTCGAACTCTTTGATCCCGGCCTATCCTAAACCTTGAGCACATTCCCAAATAAGGATTATCGATGTGGCAACTCAAACCTGGGATTGTTGGTTGCCATCGAATGCTACTCAGCTGGCCCAGCACGAACTTTGTTTTTTTTTCATAACTCGTTGGCTGCAATCGGACTCTGCTAGGTTGGCCCCGATGGTGTTCAACTAGTATTGCTACCAACTCTACCAGACGGCTCTTCAAGACAAATAAGAAGCGCAAAGATATTTAACCACATACCGCAACATTAAGAGCTTCATACACTATTTAAAAAAATGAACAACTTTGAAGCCTGAATAAAATATTAAAATGCAAACAAATTTCAAAATTTTGTTCCCATTTAAAAAAGATAAAAGTGTTCGCACTTTATTTTTTAGATTTAAATTTCAGTTCCCATGTTTACAAAGGAATGATTATGTTAAAAACATTGTTTTGAAAAATTATTTGCACTTTAAAAGAAATCATGTTTTCAAAATTTTGTTCGTTCTCTAAAAGTATTCACACTTTATAAAATTACCTGGGATTTTAAAAAGGTTTATGTTTTCAAAATTTCTTTGTATCTTTCTAAAAATGTTCATAAGTCCTAAAAAATATATATATTATCTTTAAAAAATATTTAGATTTTAAAATTGATTTTCAAGTTTTTTTTAATATATTAAAAAAATATTTGCAAATCTCAACATTGCAGTGTGTGGTTAAATATTTTTGCACCATTTTTATCACCAAAAGTCATCATCTTAGTGGCTAGCGAGATGAGTTCAGAAGCACCAGGCCCCAATATTGATTCCTTGTGTGTGTGTGTTTTTGGGTATTTTAGGTCGTGCTTTATAGAAAAGAAAGAAATCCTTCATGCCTGGTGGGTAGGCCCAGTTGCATACGGTCGTATCCTTTGAAACCACGCCCAAGGTTTAAATTAAATAGGGATCAGTAGTTTTTTTAGGGTAGGGATCAGATAGTTTTGTGTGCTGATTTGAAGGATTTAAAGTTCTGATATAACCTTTTTTTTAAACGGAGGAAAAAGCTTTGCCTCATCTATTAAATAAGGAGGAGCAAGAGTTTGGTTTTTTGGTACATCACCCTACAATACCACATGCGAATTAATCATGCATTACAATATTCCCTAATCTTTTTGCACCCGCCGTTACCCAAAGTTGGGCCTCCTCGATGATGCTTTGGAGGAGAACCGGTGGAGGCACCGCCTTGTTTCGGAAGACCCTCGCATTTCTCTCATTCCAAATGGTCCAAGAAACAAGCATCACGAGAGAGGCCAAGGCCGTTCTAAACGTGTTTCCCGAGCTAGTAACCCTTGACCACCAAGCTGCGAGCGATTCTTCCAAGTGCCAAGAGCCAGTGTCAATGCTTACAATGTCAAACCTCTGGATCACCAACTTCCACAACCGAACGGTAAATCTACATTGAAAGAATAGATGTATACCACTTTCTTGAACTTGCTTGCGGAGGGGACAGAGACCACAGTTTGGCCAGCCACGCTTGGCCAACCGGTCGGCGGTCCAAATCCTCCCTTGGAGAGCCAACCAAGCAAAAAAATTAACCTTGGGGGGAGCCCAAGCCCTCCACACTGGTTGAACTAGGGGTGAGCGGACAAGCCCGAGGAATTGGGCTTTGTACGCGGAGGCGGCTGAGTATTGACCATTTGTCGTGTGCTTCCAAACAATATCATCCTCGACGTTCTCATCAAAATGAAACTCCCGAATCCGGACCCAAAGAGTGAAGAATTGCGTGATGTGGTCAACCATGACCACGGTGTAGGGATTCATCTTGAGGATCCAAGCATCGTTCTTAAGGGCTTCTCTGACTGTCCACCTTTTCCTCATGGAGGCGTAGTATATGAGCGGCGCAATGTCTCTAGGCTTTTGGCCACCAAGCCACGGCGAGGACCAAAATGGCGTTCGCTCCCCGTTTCCCACGGTGATGAAGGTTGAATCATAGAAGAAGTCAAGGTCTTCGTCATTACATGGGTTACCCATCCCCACCCAGAGCTTCTCATGTCCCTTCCATTCGTGCCAAGGCCACCGGAGTCTGAGCGCCCTCGCAAATTTATCCGTATTGAGCACCCCTAGACCACCGTATTCATGTGGTCTACAAACCACCTCCCAACTGACCTTGCATTTAGCCCTTGTAGTCTTGTCGGAGCCGGACCAAAGGAACGCCCTTTCCAACTTGTCGATTGCATGAAGGGTGGTCGCCGGTAACACTAGCGGCGTTACAAAATAGACTGCAACCGATGCGAGGACAGATTTCACCAGAGCTGTGCGGTCAGCCGTAGTGATGTTTCGACCCTCATATGCAACAAGCTTGTTTGCAATCTTGTCCTCCAAAAATTGGAGGTCCACCTTCTTGAGTTGCCAGACGGAGAGAGGGAGGCCGAGGTACCGCATGGGAAAGGAGGCCCTCGTGGCCGGTAAGCTTCGAAGAATGGGTGCCAAATTGAGATGGCCGCACCTAATCGGCACGACCGCGCTTTTGTGGAAGTTCGTGCATAGCCCCGTGACCTCACCAAAACTACGAAGAATGGTCGCAATGTTGTCAATGTCCCTCTTGATAGGAGCCACAAAAACCGCCGCGTCATCCGCATAGAGTGATGTCCTCACTACGGCCCGTCTACCACGAATTTTGTGGAGGAGGCCCTTCCTAGTCGCCAACTCAAGCAAGTGGTGGAGTGGGTCAATTGCGACGACGAACAGAAGAGGGGAGAGGGGGTCTCCTTGCCTAAGCCCCCTCCCATGCAAGATTGGCGCTCCGGCGACTCCATTAAGGAGAATCCTCGAAGAGGAGGAACAAAAGAGCGCCGCAATCCACTCCCGAAATTTATGCGGGAACCCTCTGCGTTGGAGGAGCTCAAGGATGTACTCCCATTTGACCGAGTCAAAAGCCTTGCGTATGTCAAGCTTGAAAAGGAGGGAGGGTGTCTTGTTTTTGTGGAGGCGCCGAGCAAGGTTCCTCACATACATGAAGTTGTCCTGGATGCTACGAGTCTTGATGAAAGCACTTTGGGCGTTGGAGACAAGTGGGTAAGCCTCACATGAACTTATATCTACAAATTCAAGGTTTATTTTAGACATTTTTCAAAAAAAAAATGACGCTCATGTTACGCTGCGCGCCAAGCCGCTTATCTGTGGGAAGCTCAAGATGCAAAACCCGTCCTAGAATAATTCCTCCTCCTCACAATTATCTCTGGCCACGTCCTAGGATATTGAGTTCCTGCGAACCAGCGGCCGCGCGCTTGGCTGGCTGGCGTGAGTGCGTAGAGAAAACGAAAAGGAAGACAGCTCCGCTCCGGGACGGAACCTTTGATTGACACCTACATTTTTTATTCCGTGATAACTGATAAGCTCGGGCCAAATTTGAGAGGGGGACTTGTCTCCAAGTCCACGACGCCGGAGGCCGTATCTGAGAGAGGGCGCAAGTGATCACTTTAACGGCCTCCTTAACGCTGTGTGCTTCCTTCGTCATACGTGTCCTGGGTCGGAAAGTTAGCACAAAGTGGATAATTCAGGTTAGTGACGCGGCAGAATATACTATGCACCGGTGCCACTACGAACTCGCCAGGAGGCGTCGCGTTATCCTTACTTCTACCTTTGGCTTATTTTACTGTAACTAATGGCGGAAGAACTGGCCGGCGGGGTCACCGGAGGGACGCCGAAGTGCTCTACGTTTGGAGTGAAACGAGCGGTGAAGAAGAAAACTAGCGGGATAAAAGATGGCAGTGTGAATCTTGAGGGCCGAGTTTGGTCACTCTTGGCCAGCATGACGGCAGATGAGTGAGAGAGGGTCCTCGCCGTCTTACGGGACCGAAACGTGCTCCAGCCCACGGGTTAATAGATCATCAGTGCTTGAACATGATCTATCACCGTAGTTGGTCCATGCATGTCACGCGTGGCGTTTTGATTTTCCAACCAAAGTTTCACCATGTCACCCTCCCTACCACTACCACACAAGTATTCTAGTGGTTTCGTGTTGGACTCCAGGCCTACGGATACCTTTTGGCCAAGACTTGCCGTCATTTCGCTAATTCAAAATCGTGCTAAGTCCCGCGTGCAGGGCAACCAGCAGGTTTTGACCCGGCTAGATAAACTAAGTCAAACCAGATTAACATACATATCCCAAGAACTGATATTTGTAGGAAGATATCCAAAGCCATCTTATATTTGAGTATTACAGGAAAAAGTATCCAATATAATGAAACGACACAAGAACACAAAATTATCAATAAAAATTCAAAGTTATATTAAAAACTACTCCCTCCGTTTCAAAATAATTGTCTCAACTTTGTACTAGCTCTAGTACAAAGTTGTACTAAGGCTAAGACAGTTATTTTGAAATGAAGAAAGTACATTGTTCGACTTATTCTTTCGAAAAAAAAATTGGACCCGGGTACACACCCCTTTCCATTATTATTCATAACGGAAATACAACAGTCCATCCGAAGTACCCAAAGAAAGGGGAGGGAAAGGGGGAATGTAGTCAACGACGTTGGGAAACCCACCACCTAAAGGCTCGGATCGAGCCCCGGCTATGGGGCGAAAACCCAACGTCGTTGCCCATCCAAAATAGTTCGTCATATTACAGACAACATACACACAAAGGTTCCTGTCAACCCAAGCCTACCACATCATCCAAAATAGATCACAACTTCGGACCAACAGAAAGCTTCAACACCCTTCACTCCTTGCTGCCTCGCAAATCCGCATCATTTGTGAAGTATTTGCCTTCAACATCGCCGCACCAGTCCTCACATCTTCAGCGTCCGTCGTCATCTTCTGCATACCTGCCCAATACATCATATGTGCACAAGCCAAATAAACCACCTCAAAAGTAGATTTTAACATTTTGAACTCAAACGTAGCTCTATTTCGACAGTTCCATATAGCCCAGCACACGGCCCCCAAACCCAAAGTAAACAACGTTTCCCCCTCAAGGAACAATGTATAACACCAGGTGAAATATTGCCAGATGTTGTTAGGGCAATAATCCACCCCAAAAACTAAAGCTACAGTCCTCCAGACCACTCTAGCAACCGGACAAGTAAAAAATAAATGATCTCTCGTCTCCACTTGCGAACAAAAAGAGCACTTAGGATTCCTCATCCAATTTCTCTTTTTCATAGCCTCACGCGTAAGAACAGCGTCCTGATGCAATTGCCACAAGAAGATTTTGATTTTCAAAGGAATTCGAGCATTCCAGATCCACCGATAGTCACACCCATGGATGGTACTTTCAAGTAGTTCATACACATATTTAGTTGTAAATTTACTTATTCTTTCGAATTATATGTTGCCCATCAAAACTTTGAAGACCACAATAAAAGCATCTTCACCAGGATGTCTATGTTTGGTTTTGTATATGTTTATGTAGATAATGATGTAAGAAATATTTTTTTTGTATACAATTCTCTATCATATTTTAATATCATCTTATAAATTTTAGGATGGCTATGTGTACAAAATATAAACAATATGAAGCAAAAAAAACTCTTCTACAGTTGTCTCTCTATAGGATAGTACATATTTAGACAACTAGGTGATACCCGCGCGTTGCTATGGAAACTTTGCTTAAAATGCATAAACATGATTAAAGACATCTAAAAATGGAAAGTAAATATAATATAATAAATACAAAGTGTATATTAAACTTAATAAAGAATACCATTTGTAATATCATAGGACACATATACTAACATAAAAATGTATTGCAAAAAAATATTTGACTTAAATGCATGAGCTAAAGACATGGTAATGTAACATGCATAGAGTAATAACATACGGGAGCGTCGATTCGGTGCCCGGGAGACAAAAACTAAGAAAAATCAAATAAAAAAGCTGAAAAGATTCCAAAAAAATTTATGGTGAAAGATGCTTACGTCAGAAATGTTCGTGCAAATTTTGAAAAAAATTGGACATCTCGAGAGCTCCCGGCAAAAAGGATAAATTTACAGTTTTTTAAAGGCCACTATTCATGCATTATTCCGGACATAATTTATATTTTTTGCCATGATCTCTCTAGATATCCAAAAAAAGCTCAAATTTTACACGAACGTCTAGCCCCTAAGCATCTTTCGCCATAATAAAATTTGGAATTTTCTGAGTTTTTTTCATATGTATTTTTAAAAAATTCTTGTACAGGAGCATATGAGTATGGGCTCAGATTTGAATATCCCAATAACATACCATATCTATACTTCTTATAAAACAAAACCCACTATAGATCATTTAAGTTGTCTATCTCAACATGCAAGCTATCCACATCATCTATTCTCTTAGTCAATCAATTATCCATGTCATCCATTTAGGTCATTTAAATTGTCTCTCTTCACATGCAAGCTATCCACATCATCCATTTCTTAGCCAATCAATTGTTCATCTCATTTCAACTAATATATTTATTAATCTCTATATGTAATCTCCATATCAACCATATTTTAATTATTTTATTGTTTATCCTAATAATTTTTAATACACACATGTTTCGGTTGCATCTTCACTTAGACAACTTAATGTATCATACTTTTATACTTTTTATTTATGCATATAGTTTTCGTAGCAATTCTCGCAGCAACGCTCGGGGCATACTTCTACTATTTAATAATTTACATGCACGTCTTGCTTATGTGGCATAGTTGCATGTCTAAAAAAATAGAGAAGATGTGTATCGATTATCCATACTTAGATAATGTTCTTAGACAATGTCTATCGATAGACTATCATATATACAATCTATCGGAAGATATATTTTTACATCATAATATATATATATAGGCTATATATATATATATATATATATATATATATATATATATATATCATATAGACAATCATTTAGATAAATTGTTGGAAATGCTCTAATAATCCACCGCTAGAAAATGAGATCTAGTAACCACTGAAGAAACATCGGCTGAAACACCGCCTCGTGCAACATAGACATTTAAACTTTCATCAACGAATCAAAGAGTTTCCAAAAAACCTGACAATGTCACAAAACAGGTTGAAAAAGATGAAAATCATTGCAAGTGAGCAAACTGCATCGCACACAAACTTCAAAGAAAACCAACATATTATATGACATTCACCCTTACATGCCCTTGAATGGCACTAGCTCGGACGTCACCAGGGCATGGATAATCCGAAAAGACCATATTTCAGTGCCAATGGTCATGGTCGTACTGCAATAATCACTGGTGTTTTCTAGGTTGGCGTTTTTTTGCGAGGGGTTTTCTAGGTTGGCGTTAGCCCTAGATTTTTTTTCCAAAAAAAAAAACAGTTGTATGACCGTATAAAAAATTTATTGAAACGTTTGCAATACTTTATTGTTATATACTAGTGTTCAAACCAATACATCTAGGGTCATGAGGATAAATTAGCCACACGTGGAGACCGTGAGCTATAAGCCTATAACGAGCATTTAGCAAGATTGAGATGATACATTTGATGCTCTTTCTTCATGAACAAAAGCACACTCATCCAAATGCCCTATACGAATGTTTATCTCCTTGATGATAGATGAATGGGCTCGCGCTCTTTGATCCTCGGTATCTTACACGACACTATTGCAATCACGATTTTTTGCTGATAAAGATTTCCGGTGAGTGATTGGCCTTTCCTTACCGCAATGGCCTTAAAAATGTTGAATCAAGAGCCTAATGATAACTAAAGACAAAAAAACCAAGTAAAGATTAGAATGATCTCTACACACACTACCGCAACCGCTCCCACATTGGCATGCATAGATTGCCTCCATCGAATTTAACCTTTCCAAAACCTTCCTATGGAAGGAGTCAAGTGGAGCGATGAGTAGGTCTTACCCTTCCCACATTAGAGCTACTCTAATTGATCCTCTATAATCGGTTAGAGGAATAATCATTCCATCTTATTTCTTTAAATGTTACTTAGTCGGACTCGTATAAGTGTTAGGTACATATTTTCTCCGATCAGCCGCGGACTTATAAATATACTCGGCCTTCACCCTATCGAGTAAAATATGTGACCAGTTTTCCATGCCGGCGCCGTCCCCACCCCGCGCCTCCTCCTCGTCGGCGCTGCTGCCGACAACTATATCTATCGCCTTCGTCGTGAGTGATGACCCTCAACGTAGAGGGATCTATTGTAGCGTTTTCGATAAGTAAGAGTGTCGAACCCAACGAGGAGCAGAAGGTAATAGCAAGTGACTTTGGTAAGGAGATAACTGCAAGAACTGAAAGATAACTTTTTAGGGATTTTCTTGGTATAAGCAACAGGATAGTAAAGAATAGCAAAGTAAAAGATACTGAAAAGCAAAGAGTGGCCCAATCCTTTCTTAGCAAAGGAGAGGCCTAGCAACTGAACTTATAAAAGCTAAAGTGTTCTTGAGGACACACGGGAGAGGTAGTCATGTGCTTTCGCCATATTTCGTATCGGTACTATGTGTTGGGTTGATAAGTGTTTGGTGGGTGGATCTATGCTAGTGCACCCTCTAGACTAAGATGAGTGCACTCTTATGATTAAACACCTTGCAAGCATCCGCAAATACAAGATAGTAATTAAGGCAAAATCCTAACCATAGCAATACGATCGGTGATCCATTGTTCCCTTGTGCAAAAGCGTGCAAACTGGGGTTCAGGTTTCTGTCACTCCGGCAACCCACCATAAGCATTCTTTATACACAATGCATTCCCCTAGGTCCTTGATAAGGCGAAGTGTTGAGTGTTCGACTCACACAACACCACTAGGAAAATAACAACACAACTTAAATATCAACCAACACATATTACTTCAACATCATATGACTACTAGCAACTAGACTTCTCCCATGTCCTCAAGAACTAAAGTAACTACTCACAACACATAAAAGAGATCATGATCAATGGAGATAAATAGATGATAAAAAATCTGGACACAATAATATTTCTCCAGCAAAACTCAATAGCATTCACCACAAAGTAGTAATCAACACCGATAGAGTAGAGGGGATAGATAGTACGGATTACAACATGAGTTGCAATTGTGAGGCAAGATTGGATGGAGGTGGAGATGGTGCTGATGATGGGGATGATGTTGATGATGATCTCGATGATGCCCGTGACGATGGTGATGACGATGGCGACGATCTCCCCTTCCGGGAGGTGATCTCCCCGGCGGAATCTGCCCGCCAGAGATGGCTTTTCTTCTCTGTAGGTTTCCTCCACGGAGCGGCGGCGGAACTCCGGAAACTCTTCTCTTTTTAGGGTTTTTGGACGACGGGGGGTATATAGGCCAGAGGGGGGAGCCGGGAGAGCTCCAGGGGGCCCAGGCGCCCTCCCGGCGCGGCCAGGGGTGGGGCCGCGCCAGGTGGCCGCCTGGGCACCCTGTGGCCCCCCTCTAGTTGCTCTTTTGCGTACCTTCGTTATCCTTCTGGAAAACAGCCTCCGTCGATTTTCAGGTAATTTGGAGGTGTTCTTCTTCAGCAACTCAGCGTCCACTTTTTACCGCTGAATCCTATGTCTGCTGCTTCGGCACCGGAAAGTTGCAAACTGTGTAAAATAAGCCGAAACAACATAAGAATAGCATCATATCATGAAATATATCAATGAATAAGAAAGAATTACTATATAAAATAGTGATGCATTTTGGACGTATCAACTCCCCCAAGCTTAGACCTCGCTTGTCCCCAAGCGAATACTGAGCTCGGTAAACCTGTCCACAAGTTTAGAGAGTGAAGTGTCGATAAATAAAATACGGACAAGAAGCATCAAGGTTCCTTCATCAAACTCAAGAATCCTCAACAGCAATCTCAACTCATAAGGCCCTTATGAGAAAGTAATAACAATTATAACCAAAAGTAGGGCTGAGGAAACTCATCAAATTATGGCAAACATAACCTTGGTCAAAGGACTACTAAAAACAATTTGAAGCTTTTGAAATAACATGTTAATAGTCATGAAGTGCAAATGCTAACACAAAGGAAGATGATCGCTAGGCAAAAGCTTTCGCAAACAACTTACTTATCAAAGGATAATGTCAACAAGGATATGGCATGGCAAAACTTAATACAGCTCTATATGGATGAATCCTCATCAACATCAAATGTCTGTTCTCTTAGGGAAAAGAAGGAAGTGGGAAGAATGACTCAACATAAAGGTGGAAGAAAGCCTTGTTTAAGGGCAAGCAGGGAAAACTCATGTGCTATCCTTAAATCAAACAGAATAAAAATAGATTTTGGGACGGTGCATAGTTTGTCAACGAATGCTAATAGATAGCTCAATTACTTCTCAAGATGGACAAGTTTCGAGGGACGGCTCCCAAGTGAGGACGATCACATCCCCTTAATATCCTTTGTTTATCACTGCCAAAGTTTCTGATTTCTCATAGACCAGCGTGAAGGAGGGTTTGTTTGTTATATTATCTTTCGAGCTGGGCGCACCCATGCCAGTTCCTCCTCGTATTATGGGTTTGCAGATTAGACATGCAATCCCGGGGTAAAACTTGTCCAACTTAAGAAGATAATGAATTACCTACTACTTCCTCATGAGCTAAACAAGAGGCAACAAACAGAAGATTTTGAACATTTAAGGATAACACATAAATTCTATACTTATAGGAGTGGTAGGGGAATACCACGAATAGGAAGGTATGGTGGACTCACATGGAAGGTAATGGTTTCAAGGTATGGATGCACAAGAAGAAATCCACTTGGAAAAGATTTTGGCTAGCAAAGGCTTTGAGAGAACAGACAATTGATGCTAATTTAGATGCAAAACATATAAGGCATAAACATTAAGGTAAGCATAACACATCAAGTTGTCTTCCTTGTCAACATAACACTTCAAGCATAATAACATAAAGGTTTGGCAATGTCGCTACTTGAGAAAACATGCATGTTGTCAAGACCAAAGCTATGTTTGCCAAAATTTAAATAAAGTTTTCAAAGCCATACCTGATATAAGGTCAATACTCCTCATAAGAATCGTCATATGATGCCGATTGCGTGAAGAGAATACCGAGTGCAGTGAGGGAACCAATAGACTTCTCATTAATATTCCATAATAGACGACTCCACACTCACGGATACAATCTCTCCACAGACGGAGTGATAGACCTCAATGCAAACACCTATTTCATATAATAAACTCCCTAGACATGATACGACTCTACTTGACCCTAAAAGACTAAGATAAAGATAAAGATACCGGGCACTCCACCAAGCTTGGAACAAGCTGAGGGGATGCCATTACCCGAGGAGATTTACTCATCATTCTTGTTCTTCCCAATCAAATACTCCTTGGCGAAGCGCTTCCAGGCAGCTCCTCTCCAGTCTCGAAGGATAGTCCAGTCTCCAAGATCCTGCACTCAGCACCTAAACCCATGCGCAGAAATTTTAGTTCATACTCACAGTTCTGGTTGTGCAGATCATAGATTTGTGCTTGGAGCTGGTAAACTTTTTCTTCTAATGCGGACAAACTTGACCACATCTCCTTCATCTCTTTTCTATGGGAAGCCTCGATCTCGTTCCTGATGTCGAAGTTGGCTTCAACACCACGCTCCACCATCTTCTTGAACTTGAAGACCTCGTGTTCCATCTCCTTCAGCCGCTCCTCGGTGCTACCCTCCATGACCGATCCCTTCAAATCTTCCTTGTGGAGAACACCGTCCTCCACACGAAGGACCTGGGGGTGCTTGTTCACCTCAGCGAGGTAAGGGTTGATGACTTTGACGGCGAACTTGTCCTTGGGGGAACTTGGGGAAGCCATGGCACCTAGGTCTAGCTAAAAGATTTCCTGGCAGAAACAGATCGAAGAGAAAACACACGAAATCGCGAGATACATTGCCGGAACGATCCGGGTGAATATATAGCAAAAATTTCTGCAACAAAAGGAAGGTAATGAGCCAAAGTGGGGTCGGAGACGGAGTCCTGGGTGCCCAGGCGGCCTCCCGGCGCGGCCAGGGGTGGGGCCGCGCCAGGGGGGCGCCTGGGCCCCCTGGAGCTCGTCTCCGGCTCCACTTAGGCCTCGAATTTTCCTAATTTTCCAAAAACTCGTAATATGGAACTTGTATGGCGGTTCGCGATGTTTCCTTACCGTAATACATACCTTTTCTTATTCTGCTTCTGTCAGTGTCTGAAACAGGGCTTCAACATGTTCTTCATGAGTTGTTGTGCGTATTATATTTACATCAACATTGATGGGGTCTCCCGCTATGTAATGCTTGAGTCTTTTCCCATTCACAACTTGAGGTTTGGTGCCTTCAAAATTGTTAATCTTAATTGCACCAGACCGGTAGACTTCTTCGATATGAAATGGCCCTTCCCACCTGGAAAGTAGTTTACCTGGAGAAAACCTGAAACGGGATCTAAACAATAAAACTTTATCACCAACATTAAATTCACGTTTCAGAATCCTCCTGTCATGCCACTTCTTTACCTTTTCCTTGAACATTTTAGCGCTCTCGTAAGCTTCAATTCTCCACTCATCTAGAGAAGTCAAGTTCATGAGACGCTTTTCACCAGCTAATTTTGGGTCAGCATTAAGCTCTCTAACAGCCCAGAAAGCTTTGTGCTCTAACTCTAATGGCAAATGGCAAGCCTTGCCATAGACCATTTTATAGAGAGACATGCCCATGGGGTTTTTGTAAGCAGTTCTATACGCCCACAAAGCATCCCCTAACTTATTTGACCAGTCCTTCCTATTTCTGTTAACTGTCTTTTGCAAGATCAACTTGATCTCTCTATTGGTGAGCTCAACTTGCCCACTAGTTTGAGGATGGTACGGTGACGCAATCCTATGATTGACATCGTACTTGGCTAAAGCTTTCCTAAAAGCTCCATGCGTGAAGTGGGATCCTCCATCAGTCATGAGATACCTAGGTACACCAAACCTAGGAAAAATTACATCTTTGAGCATTTTCAAAGATGTTTTATGATCAACACTCTCAGTGGGGATTGCCTCAACCCACTTGGTTACATAATCAACAACAACTAATATATGAGTGTACTTGTGTGAAGAATGAAAAGGACCCATAAAATCAAAACCCCAGCAATCAAAAGGCTCAATCACTAGTGAGTAATTCATAGGCATCTCATTCCTCCTACTAATATTACCAACTCTCTGACATTTATCACAGGCTAAAACATAATTTCTAGCATCTTTAAAGAGAGTAGGCCAGTAAAAACCTGATTGGAGAACCTTATGTGCGGTCCTCTCACCGGCGTGATGTCCTCCGTAGGGACTATTGTGACATTCCTTGAGAATGTCCTTCTGATCGTGTTCCGGTACGCATCTTCTCACGATCCCGTCTGGACCTTCTTTGAAAAGATGAGGGTCATCCCAAAAGTAATGCCTCAAATCATGGAAGAACTTCTTCCTTTGCTGAAATGTTAAACCTGGAGGCAAATACTTTGCAACGATAAAATTAGCATAATCTGCAAACCAAGGATCGGAAAGAGATTGTACTTTAACAACAGCAAGTTGTTCGTCTGGAAAACTGTCGTTGACTGGGATGGGATCATGCGGCATATCTTCCATCCTTGAAAGATTGTCCGCTACAAGGTTGTCTGCTCCTTTTCTATCAACAATCTGCAAATCAAATTCTTGAAGAAGGAGTACCCATCTTATGAGCCTTGGTTTGGCATCCTTCTTCGTCATAAGATACTTAATGGCAGCATGGTCAGTATGAATAATAACTTTAGAATCAACAATATACTGCCTAAACTTATCACAAGCAAACACTATTGCTAAGAATTCCTTCTCAGTAGTAGCATAGTTCTTTTGAGCACTATCAAGGGTCTTACTAGCATAATAAATAACATTCAAATTTTTATCAACCCTTTGTCCTAAAACAGCTCCAACAGCAAAATCACTAACATCACACATAATTTCAAAGGGCAAATTCCAGTCAGGCGGTTGTACTATAGGAGCGGTTATTAAAGCTTTCTTAAGAACTTCGAAAGCCTCCTTACAATCTTCATCAAATACAAAAGGAACATCCTTCTGGAGAAGATTAGTGAGGGGTCTCGAGGTCTTAGAAAATTCTTTAATAAATCTTCTATAGAAACCGGCATGACCGAGAAAACTACGAATACCTTTAATGTCCCTTGGATAGGGCATCCTTTCGATAGCTTCAATCTTCGCCTTGTCCACTTCAATTCCCCTCTCGGAAATCTTGTGGCCAAGAACGATCCCTTCGTTAACCATGAAGTGGCACTTTTCCAAGTTTAGAACTAAGTTTGTATCCTCGCATCTCTGCAAAACTTTATTAAGATCGTGGAGACAGTGGTCAAAGGAAGTTCCATAGACAGAGAAATCGTCCATGAAGACTTCCACAATCTCCTCACAGAAACCATGAAATATTGCAGACATACATCTCTGAAAAGTAGCAGGTGCATTGCATAAACCAAAAGGCATACGCCTGTAAGCATAAGTACCATAAGGACAAGTGAAACTGGTCTTCTCTTGATCGGCGGTGTTAACATGAATTTGAGAGAAGCCAGAGTACCCTTCAAGATAGCAGAAGTGGGTGTTTTTGGACAGCCTCTCAAGCATCTGATCAATAAAGGGCAGCGGGTAGTGGTCCTTCCTGGTTGCCTTGTTCAACTTCCTGTAATCAATACACATTCTATACCCAATAATAATTCTCTGATGTATTAGTTCATTCTTATCATTAGGGACTACAGTTGTCCCTCTTTTCTTAGGAACACAATGAACTGGAATTACCCACTTACTATCGGCTATAGGGTAGATAATACCTGCAGCTAGAAGCTTGAGGATTTCGGTCCTCACAACATCCATCATCTTTGGGTTCAACCGTCGTTGATGGTCAACAACAGGTTTAGCATCGGGCTCGAGGTTGATAGTATGTTGACAGATAGATGGACTAATTCCCTTAAGGTCATCAAGGGTATAGCCAATTGCACCACGGTGTTTACGAAGTACTTCCAATAATCGCTCTTCTTCATATCCTGAAAGGTTAGAGTTGATAATAACAGGATATACTTTATTTTCATCTAAATAAGCATACGTGAGCGTATCGGGAAGAGGTTTGAGATCAAACACCGGGTCTTCTTTTGGTTTAGATAGAATTCCTAAAGGTTCAGCCGGAAGGTTGTGCTTCAGGATAGCAGGTTGTCTCAAGAAGATTTCATCAATTTCATTTATTTCCTGCATACGAGTATCATTCTCGTGGTCCTCCATGTATTGCTACAAAGGATCATTAGGGGGAATAGCAATAGAAGCAATACTTTCAATAATTTTATCATCACTAGGTAATTCAGTACCACGAGGCTGCTTGGAAATCTTAGAAAAGTTAAATTCATATGGCTAACCATTGAATTCAACAGAAACTTTACCTTTCTTGCAATCTATAATAGCTCCACAAGTTCTAAGAAAAGGTCTACCAAAAATAATAGGACAAAAACTATCTTGCACTGAACCAAGTACGAGAAAGTCGGTAGGGTACTTTACCTTTCCACATAGGACTTCAACATCTCTCACAATCCCAATGGGAGAGATAGTAGCTTTGTTTGCAAGATGAATAGTAACATCAATCTCTTCGAGTTCACAAGGTGAAATCTCACTCATGATCTCTTGATAAAGCGAATAAGGAATCGCGCTAGCACTTGATCCCAGATCGCATAGCCCGTAATAATTGTGATCTCCTATTTTAACAGATACAACTGGTGTACCTAAAATTGGGCTTTTATTCTTGGCTGTGACAATGTTAGTTGAAACAGCACAAAAATTTATAATAGAATCTGAAACATCATCAGTAACTAAATCTTTAACCATAGCAACTTGAGGATCGACTCTGATCTGGTCCTCAGGTTCTCCTGTTCTTCTCTCACTTTTATTTATGATGCCTGTCACAAAAGAGTGCTCCCTTATTCTTGAAGAAAAAAGGGGTTGTTCATATATAACTGCAGGCAAAATAGGATCAGCAACGTGAATATCAATAGGCACTTCTTTGAAAGGCTTATGGTACTGATCCTTCTTCATCTTAGAAGAATCAACATGAGAGGCAAAGTTCTTACAAAAATCAATCATTAGATGGGAGTCTAGACCAATCTTAGAGCAAAAGGTATTGAAATAATCAGTTTTCACATAGCTCTCAATATAATCATGCTCATAATTTACAGCGGGATCAATACCTTTATCGATTTCCCAATCTTCAGTATTCTTCTGGATCCTTTCGATGAGATCACATCTTTCTTCAACGCTCTTTGTCTGAAATACCCCGCTAGAGGAGGTATACAGCCTTTCCTTATCCTGACTAGAAAGCATGGCATAAAAATTTGTAAGTATAACATCTTTGGGGAGCTTATGAATAGGACATTTGAACATTAGGGACTTAAGCCTCCCCCAAGCTTAAGCGATGCTCTCTCCTTCGCGAGACCTAAAGTTATAGATGTAATTCCTGTCTCGATAAACTTCATGAAGAGGGTAAAACTTTGTATAAAAGAGAGACTTAAGCTCTTCCCAATTAAGAGAATGTGGGTTATCGAGGAGCTTATACCAATCTGAAGCTTTGTCTGTAAGCGATACGGAGAATAATTTCTTCATAACGAACTCCAGTGATACACCTGCAAGCTTGAATAATGAACATAGTTGTGATAAATATAGCAAGTGTTCACCTGGATGTCTGTCTCCTGCATAGCGATTGGTTAAGACATAATCGATAATACCAGATGGTATCTTATAACGCACAATTTCAGTAGGGGTAGGAGTGACTACCTTAGTAGTGGGGCGGTTCCCCGAGAACAACGATCCAATAGTAGGGGTGTTCATAAGGACAAAACAGCAACAGTAAAACTAAAACAAAAATATAAAAACTTCCTTACCAGCTTCACTTACTAGTAGCTCTACACTCCCCGGCAACGGCGCCAGAAAACGTAGCTTGATGACCCTCAACGTAGAGGGATCTATTGTAGCGTTTTAGATAAGTAAGAGTGTCGAACCCAACGAGGAGCAGAAGGTAATAGCAAGTGACTTTGGTAAGGAGATAACTGCAACCACTGAAAGATAACTTTTTAGGGATTTTCTTGGTATAAGCAACAGGATAGTAAAGACTAGCAAAGTAAAAGATACTGGAAAGCAAAGAGTGGCCCAATCCTTTCTTAGCAAAGGAGAGGCCTAGCAACTGAACTTATAAAAGCTAAAGTGTTCTTGAGGACACACGGGAGAGGTAGTCATGTGCTTTCGCCATATTCCGTATCGGTACTATGTGCTGGGTTGATAAGTGTTTTGTGGGTGGATCTATGCTAATGCACCCTCTAGACTAAGATGAGTGCACTCTTATGATTAAACACCTTGCAAGCATCCGCAAATACAAGATAGTAATTAAGGCAAAAGCCTAACCATAGCAATACGATCGGTGATCCATTGTTCCCTTGTGCAAAAGCATGCAAACTGGGGTTCAGGTTTCTGTCACTCCGGCAACCCACCATAAGCATTCTTTATACACAATGCATTCCCCTAGGTCCTTGATAAGGCAAAGTGTTGAGTGTTCGACTCACACAACACCACTAGGAAAATAACAACACAACTTAAATATCAACCAACACATATTACTTCAACATTATATGACTACTAGCAACTAGACTTCTCCCATGTCCTCAAGAACTAAAGTAACTACTCACAACACATAAAATAGATCATGATCAGTGGAGATAAATAGATGATAAACAATCTGGACACAATAATATTTCTCCAACAAAACTCAATGGCATTCACCACAAAGTAGTAATCAACACCGATAGAGTAGAGGGGATAGATAGTACGGATTACAACATGAGTTGCAATTGTGAGGAAAGATTGGATGGAGGTGGAGATGGTGCTGATGATGGGGATGATGTTGATGATGATCTCGATGATGCCCGTGACGATGGTGATGACGATGGCGACGATCTCCCCTTCCGGGAGGTGATCTCCCCGGCGGAATCTTCCCGCCAGAGATGGATTTTCTTCTCTGTAGGTTTCCGCCATGGAGCGGCGGCGGAACTCCGGAAACTCTTCTTTTTTTAGGGTTTTTGGACGACGGGGGGTATATAGGCCAGAGGGGGGAGCCGAGAGAGCTCTAGGGGGCCCAGGCGCCCTCCCGACGCGGCCAGGGGTGGGGCCGCGCCAGGTGGCCGCCTGGGCACCCTGTGGCCCCCCCTCTGGTTGCTCTTTTGCGTGCCTTCATTATCCTTCCGTAAAACAGCCTCCGTCAATTTTCAGGTAATTTGGAGGTGTTCTTCTTCAGCAACTCAGCGTCCACTTTTTACCGTTGAATCCTGTGTCTGCTGCTTTGGCACCGGAAAGTTGCAAACTGTGTAAAATAAGCCAAAACAACATAAGAATAGCATCATATCATGAAATATATCAATGAATAAGAAAGAATTACTATATAAAATAGTGATGCATTTTGGACGTATCAGTGAGCCCAATACCTCCCTTTGGCCTTGTCGCTCTTCTTCCCGATCGTCTTCAGTTTTCCATCGTTGGAATCGAGCTCAAATGTCCCCAGCGCTGAATTGATCCCATTGACGGAAAGCGGCTTGGATCTTCTTCCTTGAAGCCTCACCTACACATCTTTGTGTTTTGCCAACCATTTCCATGCCATGTCAACCGCTAATATCAGCTCAACTTCGTCGGCTTGTCGTGACACCTCCGTCGCCAAACAAGTCTTCGACGTTTTGCCTACCCTTTAGAATTCAAAATTTATCCACAAAAGAGTGTACTTCTATCTTTCCAATGCATTTTAAAATAAAAAATGCATCATTCTCAACACACAAGAATCAAGACCACTAACATTCAACATATGGTATCCTCATTTTCTACATACACTTAGCTTACTGGAGATAGCATTATTAAAGAGGGAAAAATATGATGGCTTGCATCTTCCCAATGCAATTTCTACTCTACTCTATAATATGTCGTAAAGTTTATATATGTCCACTTACTTGAGGAAGGAGGAATAGGTGAATATTTTCTATCTTTTCGCCTTGTGTTTTGTTTTATCAATTGAATTGAGCGAGCCATTGATATTGAAGATGAAGAGCCTGAGAGAGATGTTTGAGGAATTTTCATCATCGGAGGAGGAAGAAGATGATGGTGACTTCAAAATTTTCATTGGCATGATTTTGAATGATAATATTCGACAACCGAGGAGAGGATCGCAATTTGATGGCATGCTCCTTGATAGAGCAGAGGGCCACACCAAGGTTATGAAATATTATTGTGATCTTAATCCAACCTATCCGGAGAAGTACACAAGTCTCTTTCTCATCATTGCGAATGTTCTGACGAAGGATGATGATTGGTTTAAGCTTAAAAGAAATGCATGCAGAAAGATAAGTGTGAGTCCCCTGATGAAATGTATCGCGACTGTTCAATTGCTGACCTATGGGTGTTCGATCGATGCCATTGATGAGTACGTTTGTATAGAGATGATACAATTTTGGAGGTCGTTTGAAGATACACAAGAGCCGTGATTAATATTTTTGGACCGGAGTACCTGACACAAAACGAGGAAGACACCGAGAGGCTTTTAACATTTGAGTAAGAAAGATGATGGTTGGAGATGCTAGGATCAATTGGCTACATTCACTGGCCGAGGATGCTAGGTATCTATATTTGAATAATTTAGTTTGTATTGTTCATGAATTTTGTAAACCTTTATTACGTACTAGATTATGCCCCGCGCGTTGCTGCGGGAACTTTTAACAAATAATTTGTTGTCTTAAAATATGATAAAATTTATAAAACTTAGTATAATTTAATTATTAAATATTTTTGAAAGAAATATTGTTTAGTGTAAAAATCTAAGAAATTTTGATAAAAAACTAAAAATGTGATTTTGTTTTATTAATATATTACCTTTAGTATATACCGGGGAAACGTAATATGAGACGGAAACAACGTTGAGTGGAGACATCACCATTAGCTAAACCTAAAACAATGATAACAACTACATATATGCATTCATAAAAAAGTTGTCGCATAGAAAATAAAATGTGAGCTAACTCATAATTTGAATTTTTTATTAAAAAAGTCACTTCTAAATAGTGAGGTTTATTGCATAAGAAAGTTTATAATTATTTGTGATAGATTGCATGTGCATGTGAATTTAATGAAAAATGTGCATGAAGAGTTAGTGAAAAAGTAGTGGACCTATTTGATGATGTGGATAGCTTGCATGTTAAGATAAATAGGTTAGTGATGATGAACTATTTAGGTATTATAGATTATATTTGAATTTAATATATATGCAAATCTTTAATTGAAATATACTATGTAAAATAAGATTAGAAAGTTCTAGCAAAAATAAAAAAATTATTTTGCTAAGTTCAAAAAGGATAAAAAACTACTCCTCTACACAATACTTGACGTCTAATTCTTTAAATTTTAAGAAATTGATTAGAGTTGCTAGATACTTTAATGAATCTTTCAATGACATATGAGTTCTCAGAGGACTTTGGAAGACTAACAACCTTGATTAAGGTTAATTGCTAGTTAGAGGGTACTCTTTGCGGAGGTCACATGCGTGCTTTGAATGTGTCAAGTGTCACATTCTGGTGCGTTTCGGTGTTTCACTTTGTTCCCTCCGCGATTGACATATGGCACGTACTGGATGCACAACGCGCAGTCATAACCACATCACAACCATAATTTTTCATGCAACCACAACGCAACCATGAATTCAGCAACAGTTTTCGAGCAGCCACAGTGGAGGCACAGTCAGTCACAGCGTAGGCATAGATTTCGCCATAATTTTCACGCAGACACATATACAGCCACAACGCAGGCACAAATTCAACCACAGTTTTTGCGCAGTCACAGCGCAACACAACTACAGTTTTTCATGCATCCATAATTGTTGCTTCGCATGGGACCGATCAAAGCACGACATCCGACGACTTCAGAACAGACTAAAATGACATTTACGAACGCGCGCAAAAAGGTGTACCTGCTAAACAGTGATTCCCTCGATTAACCACAACGACCCAACCCAGTTGGTTATCGGAAAAGGGCCCGATCGAGTTGGGCCTTGGCGTCGCATCCGGCGGTGGCCCACAGCCCCTCACCATCATCCTGAGAGAGAGAGAGAGAGAGAACGGGGGAGAACGGACGCACAGCGCCCCACGCGTCGCACTCACCGGGCGCTGCGACCTGCAACCGCGCGCCTCGACGACATCTCCGCGGGAAGCAGCGACCGATCGACGCCGATGCCTGCGCGTACGTGCGCGCGCCCGCGCTTGTCGGGCTCCTCCATTATATACCCACGACGAGCCGAGAAGGGAAGAGATCACCTGCGAGTGGAGGAGAGGCGTAGGAGGAGGAACAAGGAAGAAAGGGAAGATCCGGTGGATCATCCTCGGAGGAGGATTCGGGAACCATGGATGAGGAGTACGACGTGATCGTGCTGGGGACGGGGCTCAAGGAGTGCATCCTCAGCGGCATCCTCTCCGTCGATGGCCTCAAGGTGAGCCCGCCCGATTCCCTTCTGATTTTGTGTTTTGTCCCTGATAAACAATGTGCGTGGCGCCTTGGCGTTGGTTGCATGATGCATCCCACGGTTTCATGATAATGTCATACCAGAATCCTTTGAGATGTTCATGTAATGTTCCGGAGTCATTGCAAGGATTTTTGAAGAATTGTTTTAGAAATGTTTGCTTCTAGGACCACCCCCTGAACCTGTTAAAAATTTCTGCAGATAGATAGAATGTTCTATCCATAGATTTTCTACCACAATTGTTAAGATGCGGTGTCTGGTTCAAACCGATTTACTTAGCTTTACATGTTCGTACCAAATTCACAATGTAAAAAAAAATGAAGGAATCAACCTTTGTAACAAAAAAAAAACTCGTACCAATGTCTCATTTATCTTTAAGGCTATCATTTCCTGTTTTGGATAAAGGTACAATGCATAACTCTGAAGTTGGAACTCTGAAGTCACTCTTTTTCTTTCTAACCTGTGCACCTACAGGTTCTTCACATGGACAGGAACGATTACTACGGTGGAGAATCTACATCCCTTAATCTGGCTAAGGTGTGCTAAGTGCTAATGTGGCACCTGTCAACACCACACATAACAATGTTTTCCAAAATTCACAAAAGATCTTGAAATTATCATCAAACCTCAGTTATGTTGTTTTACGTTTCGTTCCATTCCCTTGATAGATCTGGAAGAGATTCAAAGGCAGTGAAACCGCTCCTGACCATCTGGGTATCAGCAAGGAGTACAATGTTGATATGGTGCCCAAGGTATGTAGGCGCCTGGAAACTCAGTTCCTTTGTCTTTCCCGTCCTTATTATGCAGATCACTGTAAAATTTGACTTTACAGTTCATGATGGCCAATGGTGCATTGGTCCGCGTTTTGATCCGCACAAGTGTGACAAAGTATCTGAACTTCAAGGCTGTCGATGGCAGCTTCGTGTACAACAATGGGAAGGTATGGGTCTGATATTCAACGTGATACTACTGTTAAACATGCATACATGGTGTATTCTGATTCACATGTTCTTTTGATGCTGATAGATCCACAAAGTCCCTGCCACAGATGTTGAAGCCTTGAAATCTAACCTAATGGGACTGTTTGAGAAGCGTCGTGCTAGGAAGTTCTTCATTTACGTTCAGGATTATGAAGAGGATGACCCCAAGTCACACGAAGGCCTGAATCTGCACAAAGTCACTACGAGGGAAGTCATCTCGTAAGTTGCTTTGGCTTGTGTTATAAGTATCTGGGTTGCTGTGCAATGATCAAACAGTAGAAAAACAAGTTGAATTTCGCCACCATTTCCTAATGCAAAGTCCTTGATGTTTGCTTGGATCAGAAAATATGGATTGGAGGATGACACAGTTGACTTTATTGGTCATGCATTGGCACTTCATCGGGATGACAACTATCTGGATGAGCCTGCAATTGACACCGTCAAGAGAATGAAGGTACTATGTGTCCACCAACTAAACAAAACAAGTATGTTGGAGCCAGCATGCATTTTGATTACTATTGCACAACCATGCCTTCCTTGAATTCTTTATACACCTGGAAAGTTTTTCAAGATCGCGAACCAACCATTTTTGGTTAAAAAAGAGAAGATACTAAGGCATATTATTGGAAGATAGATTACAGAAAAGGACATATACTGTGCATCTTTTTTCTCGAATGTATACTGTAAGAGTATGATTGAAGTTGCTGCTAGGGCCCAATTTTGCGTGCTCTCATTTTCGTGGTCCTCCTTTTTCATTCAGTACGATTAAGACTGATAATCATCAGGTTATGCACATGGACATGAAAATGACCTAAAAATGACATATTTTTATGCTGATTTTATATCTTACTCCATTCCAAATATAAGGCCTATAAGTTTTGTCCGAAGTTTTCTAAAGTTGATTGAGTTAATAGAGAAAAATATCTACAACTATAACTTCAAATAAATAAATTTTAGAAATATATATTATCATGGATATTGATATTGATTTGGTATTTTAGATGTTGGTTTTTTCTATAAACTTTGTTAAACTTAGAGAACTTCCACTTAATAGTTAGGAAAAAACTTATAAGCCTTATATTTTGGAAAGGAGATTACTCAGTTGTTCTTGACCTTGTGACGACACCATTCCATCATTGTTTTTCTTATAATAAACATTTCTCTGATAATGTGATGTTTTTCTGGGTGTCCAATACTCATGGGCTTATTTTTCTGAATCAAAATATACATAATTTGGATACCACAAGATATATACCATGGTTTCATCCAACATAAGATAATTTTCTGAACCAGAGTTCTAGGTGAGAATTTCACATTGCATTGGAGACTTCCACCGAGTTCAAAGATAGCTTTTTCCATCTGAAAAAGGAATTATCTGTCATGTCATGTGGAATAGTTTTCAGCTTAAATTTGGGTGAAACAAAAAACATGAAGACATGACAGATAATTTGACAGTAAATACATTGGGGTCTGCGAGGAAAAGACAGTTAAATCTGACCCCCACCTTGGTTTTCTTTCAATAGCTTTATGCGGAATCATTGGCGCGCTTCCAAGGTGGATCACCTTATATCTACCCCTTGTATGGGCTAGGAGAGCTCCCTCAGGTATGGCCATGCCAGTTTACCCTGAACTGATACACGTTTCAGCTTTAACTGATACTTTTTGTATTGAAACGGACTTTAACTGATACTGAGAATGTTATTTTAGGCCTTTGCTCGTCTCAGTGCTGTTTATGGTGGCACATACATGCTCAACAAGCCAGAATGCAAGGTAACTGTTCTTTGTTCAGACAGTCATCACTGAACAATGATGTGATTCCAGTTTCTAAATCTTCAGTCAAAGATGCTTACATTTGGAACTGTTTGCAGGTTGAGTTTGATGAGAGTGGTAAGGCGTTTGGTGTGACTTCCGAAGGGGAGACCGCCAAATGCAAGAAGGTTGTTTGTGACCCCTCGTACTTGCCTGACAAGGTATATATACATTTGAGAGTCGCAAAGAGTACATTTCAGATTCAGGCGTGTGGTAGTATATGACCCTGAAATCCTTCAAACAATGTACAGGTGAAGAAGGTCGGAAGGGTGGCGCGTGCGATATGCATAATGAAGCACCCGATTCCTGACACCAAAGATTGTCACTCCGTGCAGATTATCCTCCCAAAGAAACAGTTGAAGCGCAAATCAGACATGTAAGTAATTTAAAAATAAGAGCAAACCATTGAATTTTAAAACAATCTTAATTAGATAAGGAGTACTGTTCTTCAGTTAGTTTTCGCTGTTATGAGTGCTTTTATATACAAGCGGTCTTGTTTAGTTAAAGCCCAATAGCAGTACCTGACACAATTATTTTGCAGGTATGTGTTCTGTTGCTCGTATGCTCACAATGTTGCGCCGAAAGGCAAGTTCATCGCCTTTGTATCGACCGAAGCTGAGACCGACAAGCCTGAGATCGAGCTGAAGCCCGGGATCGACCTGCTCGGCCCCGTGGAGGAGACATTCTTCGACATCTACGATCGATACGAACCTGCTAACACCTCTGAGGATGACAACTGTTTCGTGACAACTGTAAGTTGAGGCAACCATAGTTTCTTCACTAGACAGCACTGCAGGAGTATTCCTAAGTCATTTTTTTCTTGCAGAGCTATGACGCGACCACCCATTTTGAGACAACGGTGAAGGATGTGCTCGCCTTGTACAGCAAGATCACTGGAAAGGTAATTAATCGTGCTAGTGTTTTTTCCCTTTCAAATCATCAATATTTTCAATACTGAATAATAGTCGATTAAGAGACCAAAGAAACATCTGGCTGGAAACTCAACATTTCGCACTGTTACAATGCAGGAACTTGATCTTTCTGTGGATCTGAATGCTGCCAGTGCTGGTGAACCTGATAACGCTTGAAGAACATCTGTTGCTAGTAGACACTTCCATTTTTCTTTCTTTCTTAACTTATTCATTAATTTTTTTTTTCATAGATGGATCTGTTCCATTTGATCCATTTTTTCCTTTTGGTTTTCCATTTGTCCTTTCTGATACAAAGTACGGTACCATGGATTTATATATACATCAAATAAAATAATCTTCACATGTCTTCACCAGTGCGAAAATTGCATTGTTGCTCATTCTGAAATCTGAACAAATCTCTCGTGTTACTGAAAATCTCCGGAGGAGCCGTGACTCCAGGATAAAGGGAACAAGGGCACGACTCTCGTATGTACTTTAAAAATGGGGCTCGAGATTTGGACAGAGAGAATAAATATTCCAGTGTCCATCTACCTATTGTCCTGACGACAGTAGGATAAATTTAAGTGCACGACGTTGCCGTCCTTCCACGCCTCCAACTTTTCCCGTGAAATTAATTCAGCATAGTGCAGACGCGACAGAGGAAAACGAAGAGCGGATTGAGTTTTCAAATAATTAGTTCTCGTGGTTGGTGACCCTGACAATAATTTCGCATGTTACTCGTAGTGGTTAACTGAAACTTTCCTAATAAACGGCTTTATCCAGGCCAGACAGAAAACGGCGTGGGCTCCATGAATTAATAAGAAAAAGGGAAATGATCAAAGGCTAAGGGCCTTTGTCATGGTGCTGCTCCTGCTAGTATGGTACAGCACCGTCATGGACCAAATCATTTCAGTTGCCATCCTTGAAGCCGCGCACTGAACTGGACTGGAGTGGCATCTTGAAATGACACCGATATCGTATCATGGTAGATATCCTTTCTGTTGGAGCCAAATCTACTAGGGTCAGCAAAGTTGTAGCGAAAGAAAATGCTAGCTTTCGTAGGTTTGGTGAAAAGTGGTGCCTTAAGAAATCTAAACAGGCTACTACTACGTTGATTATATAGTTAGCAGGCGAGTAAATTGCCAAAAACCACCATGATTCAATCGACTAGTGCCAAAAACCATCGATTCTTTAATAGTTTGCATAAATAGTTGAGTTTTCAGGTGCAAAAAGCACTAGAAACAAAAATTATCGTGTTTTGATACTAAAATTGACAGCAGGATCCCGTCCTTCAGGATCAGAAAAGTAGCAGCAAATTTTTTTTTTGCTAGTACTTACTACCTTTCGTAGGCTTGGTGAAAAGTGGCGCTTTAAGAAATGTAAGCAGGATCGTACTGGTTTTGATTATTGTTAGCAGGCACACCAAGCAAAGGGGTTCAATTGTGTGGGAGTGGTAATGAAGAGTTGATTTACGGTCGTTCGCTCGCTGTCGTGGCCTGAAAGCTGAATCTAATTTTACTGGAGTACTGCGAGTTGGAGAGCAGTACTACTTCAGTAGGAGTACAGTACAACTTCTTTTTGCTTGCACGGGACGTATACTGGCTGGAGTAAGCTCGAAATGAATGCTGGTAGCACCGTAGAAGCGATCAACTTTTTTGTTTACAGTTGGTACTGTCTTATCTTTGGGCCGGGGGCTGTACAAGGTAGAAACCGTCCGTCCGCCCGTCCGTATCAACTCTTCCACCGTATAGAGTTCAAAAAAAGAAAACTCTTCCACCGTCATGCCGGTCAGCGAGTAGTGCCTCTAGTACTCATCGTTCGCATTTGTCGTCGACGACGTTACCTTCACACCTCGGTGGTTGCATCAAGGCGACATGTTTCCATTCTTGTTATCGACATGTTTCCGAGCATTGTAAACGCCGTCGCATCGCTACAAGAGCCGGAGAAGATCCCCGCGTCAGCCGCTGCAATGCAATAATCAGGCAGGAAGGACACGGCGCACGCTGCCTGCGTCGTACCGTACGCACCCGTTTACCGACTCCTCCTGTCCCGGCTCCCGAAGTCCCGAGTTGCTTGCACGAATCGCTGCGGCCTCGCCATCCATCTCCACCTCGCGGTCACACCAGCTCAGCAGCAGGCAGCAGCTTCTGCCTTCCGCTCCGCTCGCCTCCCCCCCCCCCCTCCCTCCACCACCAGCACCGCAACAGCCGTCGCCGGCTACCGACCGAATGCCGGGGCTCTAGCGCAGTAGCGCCCCCACATCGCGCGAGCCGCGGCGGCCATGAGGAAGCACCTGCCGCAGGCGCAGGCGAGCCGCAGCAGGTGGCTGCGCACGCTGCTGCTGGCGCTGCCGCTGCTCTCGCTCCCGATCCTCTACGCCGCGCTCGGCCCGGCGCGCCCGCACCAGCCGCCGCCGGAATCCCGGCCGCGGCTCGGGAGGCGGCCCCTGCCGCCGCCCAGGCTCGCCTACCTCATATCGGGCGGCGCCGGCGACGGCCCGCGGATCCGCCGCCTCCTGCGCGCGCTCTACCACCCCTGGAACTACTACCTCCTCGGGGTCTCCGGGGAGGAGGAGCGCGCGGATCTCGAGGCCTTCGTGCGCGGCCAAGAGGCGCCCCGGAGGTACGGCAACGTCAGGGTCGCCGCTAAGGGGGAGTGGCCCGTCGTCTCGCGCCGGGGCCCCACCGAGCTCGCCGCCACGCTCCACGGCGCCGCCCTGCTGCTCAAGGAGTTCGAGGGGTGGAGCTGGTTCGTCAATCTCGGCGCCTCCGACTACCCGCTCATGCCCCAGGATGGTAATTTCACCTCCTTTCTCCATGGATTGCCCCTCGTTAGCTTGCAATTTTAAGCTTGCGTAACTTGTTAATTTAGAGTATTTAGTAGAATTGCAGCTACCGAAACTGTTGATTGTGTGCCTTATTGCTAGCTTGTTGTAGCATCTCTTCATTTAGGAGCTTAGGGGGATTACGGGCTTCTTCGTGTCACCTATCAGTTTCACTAAGCTTGGGTCTGATATCTAGTTCTCTAAGTGGTATTTGCCCTTATGATGCTGCTCTGTAAGTATGGGTGGAAACGGATCGGATAGTGCTCTTACCACTTCCATTTCCATATTTTCAAAGCGAATACGATTGTGAATACGGATGTTATCGGATACGAATTCGGATCGAATGTTACTCGAATACGAATAAATATCAGATGTGCACTAAATTCGGAACGGATGTGAATAATAGCAACATATTAGTTAAAGGAAATGATTCAATAGCCAAGTGACCAGAAATAATCAACTTGCAACATATAATAAGTCAATGATAGCCATGTTTATCAATACATACTACTACAATGCAAAATAATTCCTAAGTTTAATCATACAAAATGTAAAATTTGACAATTTATCAGGCTTTTATGTTGAATAATTGACATATTGGGTTTACAATTTCATAAATTAGCTTACGGAGTTTTATTCGGATACGGATATATCCACTTCTGTAAGGCCCGATATGCGGTACTGTTCCAGATCTAGATGTTTCCATCCAGATCCGGGGACGAAGCACATATCGGTCCCACCGCGACATATGACATAGCCATATGCCCCGGATTTCCAACATGATATCACAACATTACAGATACAAAGATACAACATCTCATACAATCGGCATACAACTGCCTTAATACAATAAATCAGCGGAAGATACATGTCTGGGTACAGACTACAATCAAATGCCTACTGGCAAAGAGAAAAACATCGATCCCCATAACCACACGGGTCCAGGCCCTCCGCCAGGATCCGCCTAACTAGTCGTCGTCGAGTCTCCACGTGAAACGTCGATCACCATACCTGTTGTCGAACAAGAACCCTGAAAAGAGTTTGGGGATAGTATCATGAGTACAGAAGTACTCAGCATCCAACTGTAGTGGTCAACTGACCCAGCAAGGACTTCATCACTCGTCATTCTAGGACAACTAGTAGTTTACGGTAAGGAAGGGGTAAGTGGTGAGGTTGCTGCCGCACTAGCATTTATGAAGTGGCTAACGATCTAGAGAGTAAGATAAGAAGCCAAGCATTCGATGAGGAATCGCCTCCAACAAGTCTGCTATGCACCTACTTACGCAAGCATAACACCTATCCTATCCTTGTCCTCCTCTTCGCATCCCAACGAAGAAGAAGCAGTCAAGGCACACACACGTTGATCAAGTTATATTAAGATTATCTCAGTTGTTGTTGTCTATGAACAAGGAGTAGGTCTCAAGTCGTCCATAACCGTGGACACGGCTTCTCAAAAAGATTTAACCCTGCAGGGGTGTATCAACTGCCCATTACAAGGCTCCACACGCACGCCCATCTCTCTCAGTTGCTACCCATCACAGGCAACCATTTTATGATTTAGTTCCAATAGATCCGAAACGACAGGTCCCTCTAACTAACAAATCCGGGTGGCCCCCGGGGAGTCGACACCCAATCCAAAAGCTGGTCACGCTCTCGGATCGAACTCTTCCGTCTCAACAGGGTTTGGGTTACCGAGACGCCTCACGTGAGGCCTCGGGCCCTCGCCGGTCAAAGGTGGACCAACAGGGAAACCATGCCTCAGCTGGTCCGAGTTGTTTAAAAACTGCGAGGGGATCCATCAAGCACGCACACGGGGTTTCAAATGGTAAATCAGCTCGGGTCACCACTAGAAATGTTTGAAGCTAGATAGGTAAGAAAAGGGGACCCCATAAAATCCCACACGCGGTTAGGCACGCTCAGTCTTAAAACCAATACCCGGAACTCGGATCCTAGGTGACTCGAATGGAACAAAGCGTCGGGGCGGGATAGCCTAGACCTTCCATCCTTTGTCGAATATAGTCACCATTATAATAATCATATCATCAACAACAATATAATAATGTGATATCCCGAACCAAAGGAGTAACAGGGTAACATTGTAGCATCCTAAGCATGCATACTAAGCAGGGGATGAGCAACGAGCAATAGTAACATAGCAGTACATGGTTTGCTGGGAGGGGACATGGCTGTATCGGTTTGAAAGAGGCTGTAAACATGTGGTAGGATCAAACATCGAACCTAACCTAGTCTAGCATGCAAACTGCTGGTTGAAATAGAATGGACCATAAGTAATGTATAGTCCTTGCCTGTTGATAAGTCGGGTTCCGAAGGTGTAGTTGATCGCAAGCTCGCATCGTCTCCGAAGGTACCCGCGGAAGCACACAAGACTATAAACACTGGAAAGCAATCAACGAGCAAGCACTCTATTACTACGAGGCAAACACGAGCAAGCATCAACAAGAAGGCAACACGAGACATCGCACCTACCGTCGAAAGCGGTTACTAACAGGTTAAGTGGAGTACTCGTCACACACGACGATACCGCACATTTAGAAAGGTTCAAGTTGTTTAGCTACACAAGGCGAGCAAAAGGTTATTAACATGACATAGCACATAAGCATGGAATAGAACACAAACATGGCAAGAGGTGAAGCATAAGATAAACTATCTAATCTAGTCATTTTAAGTGGGGGGTAAAACCAATACACGACAGCTATTACGGACCCACGATAATTCTTGCATTTGGTACTGTTTTGCCCTAAACCATATTTTATTATTTTTTATTAGCAAGCAAGAACAACATAAACACAATCTACATGCAATTCTAGTCAAGTTACATATAAGAAACATTTTAAACTGAGCAACGGTTAAAAAGTTATTGCAATTACAGTTTATAGTGGCAAGCAGTGTAATTTGCAGGTAAACAACATGTAAACAAAGTCAAACATGGCAACAAGCAACATTTTATAAATCTAGGCACAATTCTAAGCAAGTTTCATGTTTTACGCATCGCGATGCGAGCTACCGTTAAAAAGATACGGGCACCGCAAGAAAAAACAATACAATCTGCCTAAATAATTAAACTAGAAAAAAGAAAAAAACATCTACCGGGCCAACAGTACTGGGCCAAGCCCATCTAGCGCAACAGAAAAAACAATTAAAAAAAGGAAAAGGGGGAGGCGCCTCACCCTTGCCGGCCGAGGCCCATCTCGTGGGGCGGGCTGGGGCTTTGGAGCCGGCTGGGCTTGGAGGCCTGGCAGGCCACGCTGTCCGGCCCACCTGGCGAGGCGAGCGGCCACGACGGTGGCTTCGTGCTCCTCCCGAGCGGCACGAGCAGCGCCATGGTGGCGCCGGCGGTTGCCACGACGAGGCAGGACAGGAACGGGGCACGGGCGATGCGGATCCGGACGCGGGAGGAGGGGATCCGCCGGATCCGTGGTTGGGGTCGCCGACGTGGTCCAGTGGCGGCGCGGCGAGCTTGGCTCGCCGGCAATGGCGGCGGCTCGGTGACCTGCGAGGACAGAGGAGGGTGCGGAGGTAAGGGAGAAGGAGAGGTGACGCGCGGGGAGAGGAGAGGCGCTGACGGAGGACCTGCGAGGGCGGCCGGCTGCCGGAGCTCGCCGGAGGCGGCGGGGTCGGCTTGGCGTGAGGAGATCCACCGTGGGGGCGCGGGAGGAGAGAGGAGGTGACGTGGCGCCTTCGTGGCCCTCGATCTCCCGATCCGACGGCCGATAGCGCATCAGACCTAGGGTTGGACGAAAAATAGGGGTATTGGGCAGAGTTTTGAAAATTTCGAAAAACCTATTTTAAAGTGTTCAAAAAAATCTGAAAATAATTGTACAAGTAAACAAGGATGTGAGGTGTTTGTGTGTAAAATGTCAGGATGAAATACTTTGAAATGTGATGTACAGAAAAAAGACAAATTCATGGTATGGAAGGATGAATAGTACCATGTGTTAAAAAACCTTAGATTTGTTTTTTTGGACAGCCCTCATTTTAGGGTATTTCGTCCTGAAATTTTACACACTTGTGCATTTTGCCTTCACCTATCTCTGTATTTTTTTTTCAGAATATTTTGAGATCTAAACATATGAAATTTCATAAATTTTAACTTTTGCATTTTGGAGGGCTCAATGGAGCTCGTCCTCCAAAAGCGATTTTGGCTTTTCGTACTGCTATAAATACCAAGGATTTAACGAGTTAGGTTATTGGGCTAGACAGTATTGGTGTTCCTTTCACAGAAAATATTGCGCTGTGGTTAAAAAAAAGTGAACTTCATAATTTTGTATAAAATTTTATTGGAATATTGCAGATGTCACATTAACTCAAGAGTGGTGGTGATAGATGTCTATTTATAATACCATTATGATTTTAAGGAATTAGTGTCAAAGCAATGGGCCAAACATAGCTTGTGCTTCTGGCCTCATTTACATTTCTATTGATGTTATGTTGGGAGTTTACGTACAGTTGTACACTAGGAAGGTCAAGACAGCTGCAAGGCAGGAAGGAGATGCAGCACAGCAGCAGTTTAGGACATGAAACATATCTTTTAGTACAGAGTAATTGCTAAGGTTTCTGTGAGTAAAGAACTAAAGACTAAAGAGTCATGTTCGGAAAGGAGAGGTCTCAGAGTTTGAATTAGATGAGGCCATGAAGATTGAGTTAGATGTGGGCTCCTATATGAAGGACTGGCGACTTCTATATACTCGTGAAAACCAAGCAAACAATAAAAAATATTTTCCTAGCTATCTTCTATCTCTGTGCCCTAGTTATCAATACTGCGCCGGTTTTTGACCCAAGGGCTCCCCCCCAGGTCTTGAATATGCCTTGAGGTCCCGGAGCTCTATCATTTGAGGTTCACATTTTTTTACCTGGTTGTTACAGAAAATTACTGACGTAGACTTATATGTTGATTACATTTATGGATTGCAGTGCTGTACCAAAAAATTTGGTGTCACTTCTGAAACTAACATTCCTGTTCTTGCCCTCTTACTTGACAGACCTCCTTCATATCTTCTCATATCTTCCAAGAGATCTGAACTTTATCGACCACACAAGCAATATTGGTTGGAAGGAGTAAGGATATTTATTTTGGTGTGTTTCTTAGCCATGATATGTTCTTTATCATGAATCTTTGGTTGCATGTGCAGGCATCAAAGGGCTAGACCAATCATTGTGGATCCAGCATTGCAGATCTCAAACAAAACTGAGGTTGTGACAACAAAGGAGAAAAGAAGCATGCCTTCAGCTTTCAAAATATTTGTAGGTATTGTCTCATGCTTGTTTCGTGCTTAACACGGTCGAAATATTCTGCATTAGTTCAAAAATAACTCTTTGATGTTGCCTATCTGCCTTCTGGTTCTGTCAAGAATAATCTCTTGAGTGCAATACCTATAGATTCACATAAATCACTGTGGAATAAATCAGTATATGGCTGTAGAAATATTAATGAATGTTGTTACTAAACAAATGTCCTCCTTTTTTCAAAAAAATAATTCCTTTTGCAGAATTATGTATATTTTCATTGATGAAGCCATCATTCTCTTGAAGATGAAATTGACACATGTGCCTATGTTGACTGCCAACCGCCAAATTTTACTCTTTGTTATCGTGTAAATTTGAGCTCTAACTGATGAACTTATTCTCACGATGCAGGTTCATCATGGGTTATCTTGAGCCGATCTTTCCTGGAGTTTTGCATATTGGGATGGGACAACCTTCCTCGCACGCTGCTCATGTACTTTACCAATTTCTTGTCGTCCTCGGAGGGGTACTTCCACACAGTGATCTGCAACTCAAAGTACCACCAGAACACCACCATTAACAATGATCTCCGTTTCATGGCGTGGGACGACCCCCCTCGGACACACCCGCTTAACCTGACGGCCGAGTACTTCGACGCAATGGCGAACAGCGGGTTGCCATTTGCACACTCTTTCACAAACGACAGTCCTGTCCTGGATATGATTGATAGTAAGCTGTTGAGGCGAGCGCCCGACCACTTCACACCGGGTGGATGGTGCTTGGCTAGCCCGGTGGGTGGCAAAGACCCTTGTAGCTTGTTCGGAAGGTCATTTGTTCTCAGGCCGATGAAAGGCTCGGGGAAGCTAGAGAAGTTGTTGTTGAAACTTTTGGAACCTGACAACTTCAGGCCTAAACAGTGTATATAACGCTCTTGTTACATGTAGCCAGTTTTTAGCATTTATTTTGGTAGTGTGCGGGGGCAAAGTGTTTCTGAGGTGGTTCTCATTGTTGTGGCGGTAGGCACGGTGACACGGCATGATTTTGTATACATGCAACTGGAAGCTCGAAGAGTGACTGAAATCATACATGTACACACTTCATGCTACATCTCATCCATGGACGTCCATATACAAGGTACAAACAAATTAAGGCATCATATCCATAATCCGAAGAGGAACAACTTTGATCGTGATCGTGGGTTTGATCTTAGCTCTTCTATCATAATCTCGCAACTTGATACAGTTGATACAAGGGGTATTACAGGAACTACACCCATGCTTCCTTAAGGCCTTGTTGGTTCTCACAATTTGTTAGCAAACTTGACTGAATTTGTACTGAAGTGATAACAAACTATTCTAGCAAGTTACGTGAAAATTCACTGGAGAACAATTTAGCAATCATAGACAATTCTGATAGAGAATAAGAAACTTGACTGGAGTATAGGACTACTACTCTCTTTTAACATTGCAAGAAACTTGACTCTGCTGCTTGATAGGGAGGAAGAATTCAGACTAAATAATTAGAAACTTGAGATATGAGTATGAGTAGTACAATCTCACTTTAAGTGGTATGCTACTGGATAGCAAGTTTCCTATTGAAGTAATTATTCAGGCTACTTCACAATGCTCCTGTACAAAGTTGGTATCACTTCAGTACATTATTCTTATTCAGTCTGAATAATGCTATCCTCAAAAGTATGAGTCTGAATAATGCACCCGGGCACTGAATCGACGCTCCTACTCCGAGTACTTTCTTAAAGTCCTGTAGCATTATTCAGACTCATACTTTGAGGATAGCATTATTCAGACAAATAATTTAGTCTGTAGAATAATTACTTCAAGAGGAATAATACTCCTGTACAAACTTGCTATCACTTCAGTACAAATTCAGAATAAATTCCAAGATAGCATTCCAGGAGTATTGGAGTTTAGGGCGTGTTCGGTAGTCACCCATGGCTGTAAAATCCTCAACTCCGTCGCCGAACTCCAACAGCCAGCTTCTCACGTAAAATCTGGGAGTTGATTTATGTTCGGTAGACTAGCTCCTCACAGCCAGCGATGGAACAGGCCAAAAGACATAAAAAAAAATATTTGGCCCATTTGGGCCAGGGATGGCTCGAGGCGAGGGGAAGAGGAGTACACCGCTTGAACCGGTACGTGCTCATCTCACTTGGTGGTGGCAGCGGTCTTGTAATTATCACCAACTCCTGCTTCTCAAGGAAAGTGGAGCTCGGAAACCCAGCTCCTCAACTCCCGTAAATTTGCACTGAATCGAGCTCCAGCTTCTGCCGGTCAACTCCTGGAGTTGGACAGTTCGGCACAACTCCGAATGTGGAGTTAAAGAAGCCAGGAATTGGAGGGCTAACGAACACGCCCTTAATATCACTTCAAATTAACTTGAGATAGGAGTATGAGGCAGTAGCAAATTAACTTCAACGAAGCATAATCTCGCAAAGCATCAACATGAGATAGGAGTATGAGGCAGTAGGAAATAAACTTCAACAGACATGTGCTCTGTTAGAAACCGTATTCAGTTTATATAATCTAAATGTTACAAGTAAATAATTGGGTTTTGGCATCATTGCGATCTCATGAATAGTTTAAGGTATATAATGACATACCGAGGAAGCAGACAAAGTACGTCTCTATCACAAGACATACTGAGAATGCAAAGCCATGTCTAGTGTTTGGTTGTACCATAACTACTGGAGTAGAATATATGTTTGAGGTATCAAAATGTTGAGATAGATGACTCCATGAATAGTTCAAAAGAAAATTTGCATCAAAAATGCATAGTAGTTTTAGGACTGACTAATGGCAACTAAATAGCAGTATTTAAGAAATTAAGATGGATAGGGAAATCCATATGAATGATATGGATACTAGTCTTTCATTTGTTTAAAAAAATCAAATTGACAGTACGGACATAGTGATTTACTCTTTCCTAGTTCTGATATGAGCAAATCAAAAATTAATTACCCAGTGTATGATGTCATTGCACAACAGTTTTAAAAACAAAGTGCATTTCTTAAAACAAGTTCGTGTGTGTATACAAATAGTGGAGATGTTCACTCTACTATGACCCAACTGAACCATGGTTCCGAAATCACATGAAGCAAATTATGCCAGAAGCATATGACCATTCCAGAAGTTACAGATAAGTACTATTACTACCAAGCATTCATAGTAGCAAAAGCAGCGCAATTAGTGTTGCAAAAGGGCATTGAAAACCTTATGGGCCTCTGTTTTCCTTGTTTATTTCCTTCTTGTCTTCTCAGAATCCATCACCATGCTTTTCTTCTTCACCACGCGCTCGAAGTCCTCCTTTTTTTCTTTTTTGCGAGAAGCTCAAACTCCTCCTTGCTCAGCCAGCCTTCCTCGTTTTCCTTCTTTATTTGTGTCTTGTCCTCTGACTGGTACTTCTCAGCATCCTGCAACATGCGCTTCTTGTTTACCATGCCCTCGATCTCCTTCTTGCTCAGCCAACCCTCACTGTTTTCCTTATTTATTTTCTTTATTTGTTTCTTCTCCTCATCGTTTTCCTTCTTTATTTTCTTCATTTGTTTCTTGTCCTCGGACTTGGTACTTCCCAGCATCCCGCACCATGCGTTTTATCTCTTCCTTGCTTAGCCTACCCTTGTCGATGGTAATGCTGTTCTTGTTTCCAGTCGTTAGGTCCTCCACTGACACCTTCATGACGCCGTTGGCTTCAACTTCATATGTCACTTTTAGTTGTGCCATGCCCTTCGGCTCTGGGGGAATACCGTAGACCGTGACCTTTCCGAGGAGGTTGTTGTCCTTAGTCAACGCCCCTTCACCTTCGTACACCGGGAAGGTCACGCTGGTCTGGTAGTCGTATATGGTTGTGTAAGGCCCCTCGCTCTTAACAGGAATGGTGGTGTTCCTGGGTATTAGCACGCTCATGATACCAACGTCATCCTTGACACCTCTTAGTATCTCTACCCCAAGAGAGAGTGGCGTGACGTCAAGAAGGAGCAAGTCCTGCACCTTCTGGTTGCCCTCGCTGCTGAGGGTGGCGGCCTGTACAGCGGCTCCAATGGCAACAGACTCGTCAGGGTTGATGCTCTTGCATAATTTCTTCCCGTTGAAAAAATCATTGAGCAGCTGCTGAACCTTGGGGATTCTGGTGGAGCCTCCCACAAGCACGACATCGTGGATTTGAGACTTCTCCATCTTGGCATCGCTGAGGCACTTCTCCACGTGTTCAATGCACTTGCGAAAGAGGCCCATGTTGAGCTCCTCAAACCGGGCACGGGTGATGGACCCATAGTAGTCAATGCCGTTGTGGAGAGAGTCGATCTCAATTTTCGCCTGCACCATGGAAGTTAGCATCCTCTTAGCCCTCTCGCAGGCCGTCCTCAGCCGCATGAGCGCCCTCGGGTTGCTTCTGATGTCACTCTTGTGTCTCCTAAGAATATCCTGCACAAAGTGTTGCACCATCTTGCTGTTAAGATCCTCCCCGCCAAGGTGGGTGTCACCAGCCGTGGCCTTGACCGCAAAGATTCCATTGTCAATATTGATAACCGAGATATCCAAGGTACCACCGCCAAGATCAAATATGAGAACCGTCTTCACTTCACTGCTGCTGGACATCCTGTCAACACCATAAGCGATGGCTGCAGCGGAAGGCTCGTTGATGATGCGCATGACATTGAGGCCAGCAATGGTGCCGGCGTCGAGAGTAGCCTGGCGCTGGGAGTCATTGAAGTAGACTGGGACGGTAATAACAGCATTCTTCACCGCCAAGCCTAGGTAGGCCTCAGCGACCTCACGCATCTTCATGAGCAACATGGAGGAAATCTCCTCAGCAACGAACTGCTTCTCCACCCCCCTGTACTGCACCACGATCATCGGTCACCAGGACCTTGGATGACTTTGAAAGGCCATAGCTTCATATCACTTTGTACGGACGTTTCACTGAATCGCCGGCCGATCAGTCTCTTTGCATCTGAAGAAAATAGGAGTGGTTAGTTTCATGAATAAATATTGCAATTGCAAGGTTGATCTTACAAATTTAGGTATCAGTTGCATCAGAAAGAACATATTTAAACTGCAGTTCACAGAACTACGGATTAAACTACAGCTGTGCAATGCATTTCTGTAAAACAGGGATCTAGATGTCATACTCAATGTAGTTCTGTAAAGTCTGGTTCTTATACAGTTCTGTGATAGCATGTGCAAAGGCCGGGGGTTATCCTCCTTTTCCAAAAAAAAAGCATGTGCAATGAACTTACAGTTTTATGGAATTTGCATCGAGCTTTCAAAACAGCTCATTCCGATGAAAATTGAATGATATAGCAAATGTAATAAGCCACTTAATAATTGTTCATCAAAAACCTGTAACCTTTCCTGGATATATTCAGATTTTAGTATAGAGATTTTCCTATAACATTGTGCACTGAGACAACAATTTATTAATTTTCAGTGACACTACATAATTTTAGTAAAAAGGAGCACTTATTAGTTGATGAGTTAATCCTTTCCTTACCTCTTCTAACAATAAATAAATCTAGATTCTTTATGTTCGATGAAATATGCAACTGTAGTATAAACACTGAACCACCCCCGACATCCACCACAATATCCGAGCCTATGGCTTTTCCAATCTACGGAACCAACCAGTAGAATGCAAGAATACAATGAAATGAAGTTGGAGGAGGGGTCTGCAACGTAGTTGTTCTTGTAATATAACATTATACAAGTAATACAAGTACACAACCACGCGTGACGCGTGGCACAAACCCTTGGACCTGAGATACTTAATGAGTGCAGTAGAACAGATCAAAGTGCCGCCATGAAGTCAAGCATACTAATAGATGGAGATCAGATGTCGGTGCATAGCTTTCCCTGTAAAAGAAGATTTTAGCACACACTAGCACAGTAGCAGGAAGATAGCTATGGAGTCTGGACGTCCCCCCGTTTTAGGGGCGGCGTGCAGACATATGGCCGACCATCTTGGGGGCACTAGGTCTATACATGTAATGCAATCACACAAGGCCCGGGTGCAGGTCAATCGAACTGGAGCGGGATGAGATCGGTCGGTGTGAGGAGGGTTAGGTTTTACCGAAGACGGTGTTGATGGGGTTCATGGCGGCCTGGTTCGTGGCCGCATCGCCGATGAGCCTCATGGTGTCGGTGAAGGCGACGCAGGACGGCGTGGTGAGGTTGCCCTGGTCGTTGGGGATGACCTCGACGCGGTTGTGCGATGGCCGCCAGACGGCCACGCAGGAGTAGGTCGTCCCGAGGTCGATACCGATCGCCGGCCCTTCGCCCTTGGCGACAACCATCTCCATGACGAACACGCGGGAGGCGGCGGCTAGAGGGGGAGTTTTGAGTTTTCGTTTCTGAACTTTGGAAGAGGGAAAACTAAGGCGCGCGGCGTTGCCTCCGCGATGGGTGGGGGAAAGTGGGGAACTCAGTAGGGAAGGGCCAAAGGATATGCGAAAAGCTTTTTCTTAACCGACAGGGGATGACTATACACAATATGCATCCATCAGACTAGTCCTGTGCCATTGGATAAAAGCATGATGGACCTTCGATCTGCTGCAAAAGCTCCATGTGAGATTAGGTGCTTATTATGTTCACTAATTGAGAGGGAAATGGCTACTTACATGGGATTTGTTATTAACTGCTCGTTGATTCAGTTTTCCATCATTTTAGGAAACAAACTTTGGATTTAAGGAAACTAATAACTCCAAAAAAATGAGATGGCCGTCATGTACTAGTATGCTTTCTTATACTAAGCGCATAATACTGTTTTTAAAATTGGGCAGTTTTGCTTCCATATCTCTATCTCTATCTCTATCTCTATCTCTACTACCTAAAAAAAAGAGTAAGGTTCTGTCTTTCGCTTCAAAACGTTTCACCGAAAACTTTCGTCAAATTGTCCATCCCGCTTCCCTCTCGATAGCATACATTATCCCACGATCGCATTTATTCCTTTTGCTATCTTTGGCAGGTATAGATTCAAAAAATCGCTAATCCCGTAAGGATCCTGTTCAATTGGCAAGATCCCGACGACAATTGCTAATTGATTTCTTTATGGTATGAGATAATTTTGATCAATCAATTAATAAGATAATCAATGCCTTCACGACAATCGCTAATTGATTTCTTTATGGGTATGCGAGATAATTTTGTTCAATCAATTAATAAGACAATCAATGGCTTCACACCATGATCCCTTGCCGCCTGTTCATTCTTCTATGCTTTCAGCCTTCAAGCACTACTAGCATACGACAGCGAAAATTTGAGGAGCAGCGTCGTGTTTGTGCCTCCAGTCGTAGCCGTCGCCGGGTCGCGCCACTGCATCGCGGCGGCACGGTCGTGCCATCGTGTCGCAGCAGCAGCCGCCATCCAACAGTTCCGTGAGCATCGCGGCGGTCGTCGTACACCAGGCACTCCATCTCGCCCCATATTCAGGCAACCTTCGTAAGCACCGGCGTCCTCTGCAGGATTGGGTCGTCGTCGTCCGCCATACTGAAACTGACGCCACTTTCTAACGGGTACGTCTGCATCTCGCCTCGACTCATCTTCCATCACCGGCGGCACTGCGACTGTACGGGAAAAATATTCTTTGTCTATATGATCGTATACATGGCTGATTTGTACTTTTGTACACAGTATGCCTTCAGTTGGGCTTGTCTGTCTAGCAATACAACAGCAAACCGAACGACAATAGCAGCTGCACCCAGATTTGATTTATCCAAGTTTAGTTTCTTTGTAGATATAAACATTTTAGTTACATGAAATCGGCATCAGGTTTTAGTGCAAATATGATAGCTATACTTGTAGCAAGGCTATTCCACGTTCGCTTGTTGGAGTGACCGATTCAATCAAAAAGAAAGCTTCAGCCAACAGGCTTCCTTCCCTCGCTGAACGGATCAGCGTGTGCAAGCCCTTAAGCCCATATTATGTCCGAAACCGAGCTCCGCCACGGGTGCGCAAGTTACCACTGCCCCTATACTTGTGATGTACTCTACTCAATCCATATGATATAACTCATGTCTGTCTCTTCTGGTGAAGATAGCTCCTGATATTTCAATTGGTTTTCATATAGGCTCAAGGGTTTTATCGGTTTATAACATGGTAGTTGGACAAGTAATGATTATTCTTACTATGTTCCTAATCTGTTTTTTAAACGTATCGATGGTACGGTAATTACTTAAACTGTTTGATTTTATGCATCTGTTTGTACATAGTAAGAATAATCAAATCAAATCATGTGAAACGCCAAACGACATTTGTATCGCACCGAAAATACCTTAAAAAAATACAACACTAACTATTTTATTTTATGCCCTGTTTGTACATTTCCGAGTATAGACAGTTCTGCTGCGAACAACATTCAAATGCTTACGATATAGTTATACAAATTTCACATGTCATCAAAGAGTTATATGTATTTCATATTTCCTTACATTAATTTATAAATACTGTTTACATTTCAAAACTAAATGTTCGTGTTGTTTTATGGTAATTTTTGGCGAAATTTAAATTATGGAACTGATTTTCTGTTTGATGGAATCATTTGACTAAGTTTTGTGTTTTCCCCCTTTTAGATGGATTCTACCACAATACCCAGTGAACATAACCCTTTGAAAGACTTGTCAAACTCCATCAACATAAGTAAATATGATTATTTGATGTGTAAGTGTATTTTAAGATGCACAACAATTGACTACATTTCGTATTTCATTAGGTGTCGCCGATGGAGGGCAACCTATGGATATCAGCGGACGCAATAGGCAACGTGCTCGGGAGAGATATGCGCAAATGGATAAACAAAAGAAAGATGAACTACTTAAGAAGCGGCGTGAAGCTTATCACCAAAAGAAAGCTCTACCATCAGCTACTACACGAGAGTCCAGGACACGTCCATCCCTACTCCACCAACTACAAAGCACACTTGTTGTTCAAGGTGCCCTTTAGCAACATTTAACATTTCATTAACTATTATAAAATGCAACTAAACCATTTGATCATTGATTAATTTTATCAAGGAGACACTACATGTAATGAGGAAAATGAGGTTCCCGATGAAAATAGTGAATGGCTAAGAAGAAATGACACATACCAGCGGCAATCAATTCATATGTCATATCAACGACAGGAAAACCTCCTAGAGGGTATGATGGCAACTATTCTATATTAATATTTCTTTGCTATAATGTAGCTCCATACGTGATGTTTTTTACTATGTAGATAATGATGACATCAACGACAGTTGTAATCATGGACCAAAATCATCCATCATTCATCCACAAGCCCTGGATCCCAAGGAGCGGAAGATGCAAATGGATAGGGAACGATATGCACAGATGGATAGCAAGAAAAAGGATGATCTATTGAAAAGACAACGTGAAGCCAATAGAAAAAGAAAATCATCGACATCGAACAAGGAGAATGAGGTTCCTACTGAAGAGAGTGAATGGAAAAGCAGTAATGACACATACCAGGAGCAATCAATTCATATGCCATTTCAAGTGCAATATATCCCTTCGCCGGGTATGAAGGCAACTCATTCGTTAATATGAATGCAAGGAAAATGATCATTAATAGCACATTATCTTAATTTTAGAACTTGTTTGTTAATACTCAATGGAGCTAACGATTGTGGTAATATTTCATACTCAATGGAGCTAACGATGTGATTTTTCTCCTGTGTAGATATTGTTGACATCAACAATTGTGGTAATGATGGACACATATCATTGGTCCTTGAAACACAGCCCTTAGATCCGAAAGAGCGGAAGAGGCAACGGGATAGGGAACGATATGCAAAGATGAGTACAGAGAAGAAAGATGAAATATTATCAAGACAACGTGAAACCTATCAACAAATAAATTATTGGCAGGTAAGAATTTCACATTTAATACAAAAAATATATCAACAATATCATGTAACAATATTTTGATGTTGTCTCCACCCCAACATGCACTCTTATTCATTTAGATTATCGTGTGATCTTGTCAGAGAAAATAGAAATGAAGCGTGCAAAAGCTAGGGCACACTATGCTAATATGACTCACGCGCAAAAGCTTTCAAAAAAGGCCCTCCGTGCATTAGGACGCAACACTCTGGGCAAAGAATCCATAGCCATGGAGAATCCAGCTTATACCCCTGAGCCAGTACATCTTAATATGGAAGCATCTGGTCCTCACAGATCCCCAATCACGTTTGATTGGTCTATTCCAGAGTTCAACGGAACCCCCATTTATATTCAATCTTCTTTGGAGCAAATTTCAAATGTGGAGACCCCTAATATGGATGTTAGTAATATACCACGAAGGAAACATGTAACACCTGGAGAAAGGCCTGTGTTGCTAGCTCTTCGAAATGAAACATTTTATACAAATAGTAAGAAACATGCAACTGCAACAACGGAAGAAAACCAGTCGATAATTATGGAAGGCGTAAATGGTTCTGAAGAGCCAACACAATTGATTGCCATCAACAAAGGTAAAGTACATATATTAATTATTATAATGCTCTAATGTAAGTCATTAGCATTTGGAATGATCATTCTTTCATCCATATTCACAGAAACTACGCTTCCAATGTCCGAGTCTGTTCAAATAGATCAAACACACTCACAAGCCAATGATGATGGTAAACTTTTTTATTAAATTCATTCCATGAACTGTTTTGAAACATGTTCTCATCAATAGTTAAATGATAGGTGTCGAAGATGGCATCACAATGGAGGAAGACTCTAAAGATGAGGAAGCTTATGTGTTCACTGCACAAGGTATTGTTGTCATGTTCCATGCAATTACACGTGTGTGTTGTGCATGTCAATTAGAATCATGTTATAATGCTCTAATATTTATAGAAACTACGTCTACCATGGACACGTCTTTTCAAATACATCAAACACGCTCACGAGCCAATGATGATGGTAATAATTCTTGATATTGTTCATTCCACCACCTATTTTGAAACATGGGCTCATAAATATTTAAATGAAAGGTGACGATGAGGGTGTCATATTGGAGGAAGACTCTGAAGATGAGGAAGGTTACATGTTCGCTGGACAAGGTAATTTGATCATCTTCCACATCAGCATGTGTATATAATTTGCATGCTTTTTACTACTCACTCATGATGTTATCTACAATTTCTTAAGATGATACCGATGAGGATGTTGAAATGAATGAGGCCGGCGATGACTCTTCTTCAATTTCAAGTGTCCCAGATACATATGACATGGTGTACAACAAACTCCCGACAGGTACGAACATGCTAAAGCCCGTTGAGGATTGTAAACATTGCGAAGCAAAGAGGTTTGAGCATGAGTCGAAAGGTTTTTGCTGCCATAATGGGAAGATCAAACTAGCAAACCCAGACACACCACCCGAGCTCATGAGGCTTTGGACGAGTGTAGACCTTGATGCTAGGAATTTCCGTGACAACATCAGGTTTTTTAATGGGAATTTCTCGTTCATCTCATTATATTGTCACCTTGACAGTGATACCACTAACACATCAAAGCATCCTATCTACACGTTTCGTGCCCATGGTCAAATGTATCACAATATACGATCATTTGGTACACAAGATGGTTTGAATCGTAGTCATCTTGAGCTTTACTTCTACGATGATGACCCCAATTTAGAGCACAGGTATCGTAGCTGCCGAGAAGAGCAATGCCAGAAAGATAAAGAAGTAATCACACATCTGGTCAACATACTTCGTGCCAACCCATACTCTGAACATCTTCGAAGTATGGGACAAGTTGATGAGGTTGATGACTATCGTATAACACTAAACCTTGACCAAAGGATGGATCAGAGAAGATATAATGCACCAACCACTTCAGAAGTAGTTGTTGTGTGGGTGGAGGGGAGTGAACGACGAAGAAAATTCGAGAATAGTGTCATCCTTCAAGGGAAGAATAGAGATATATATGGTATCCGATCCTATCATGGATGTTATGATGCATTGTCCTACCCTCTATTTTTTCCTAAAGGAGAACTTGGGTGGCATACAGATATCCCAAAGGAAGGTGTATCCTATGAAACTGTAATGGCAGCTCGTGCCGCTCGTCTAGCTCGTCGTCATAACATTGAGTCATCTGATCCCCCGATCGATGATAACAATGATGATGATGCAGGTTAGTGTTGCAATTAGTTGTTACATGTGGTCCATAGTTTGAACTATTCTCTCAAGTTTACAACACCATTGATTATCAATTTTATGTGCAGCTTCTGGAGGCAGATTATGTGTGTCTGTGAGGGACTATTATTGCTACAAATTCCAGATGCGTCCTGGTATATTCAACCCGGTCCTCTATGGCAAGCGTCTTTTCCAGCAGTTCGCGGTCGACACATACATCAAGATCGAGAACTCCCGACTGGACTATATATGGGGGCATCAAGATACTATAAGGGCAGAACTGTACCAAGGATTGGTGGACAGTTTACATGTTGGTGAGGGTAGGGCTGATGCTATTGGAAAGCGTACAGTGCTAGGTACGCAATTTATCGGTGGTCCACGAGATAAGAGACGTCGATACATGGATGCAATGGCCTTAGTTCAGAGGCATGGCAAGCCGGACGTCTTCCTCACAATGACATGCAACCCAAACTGGGATGAGATTAGGCAGGAACTCTACCCTGGTCAAACACCTCAAGATCGCCCCGATCTTGTTGTTCGTGTTTTTAGGGCGAAGTTGGAGGAACTCAAGAATAAGTTGTTTCAAAAGGACATCCTGGGTAAAGTGAGGGCTTATGTGTATGTGGTGGAGTTCCAGAAGAGGGGTCTTCCTCATGCCCATTTCCTACTCATCATGGAGGGCCGATATAAACTCACGTGCCCCGAGCAGTATGATCGTCTTATCTCAGCCGAGCTCCCTAACAAGAAGAAGTACCCTGAACTATACAAGATGGTCGTGAAGCATATGATGCATGGACCTTGTGGTGCTTTGAATCCTGAATGCCCATGTACAAAGGGTCGTCCTTCTTGCAAGAGTCACTATCCTCGACCCTTCAACGCGGCTACCTTGCAGGGCAAGGACTCCTACCCGCTATACAGACGACGTGAAGACGGTTGTAAAGCAATGGTGCGGAAGGAATGGCTAGATAATATGTGGGTTGTACCATACAACCCACATCTCCTGCGTCACTTTAATTGTCATATCAATGTTGAGGCATGCGGGAGCATAAAGGCCGTTAAGTACTTGTTCAAGTACATATACAAGGGCCATGATCGAGCGTCTATTTCTATGAGTGAGGCCGACAAAAATGGAGACATTGATGAGATCAAACAATATAGAGATGCTAGGTGGGTCACTCCTCCAGAAGCATTGTGGAGGATATATGGATTTGAATTAAGTAAGAACTATCCACCTGTGATGCAATTGCAACTCCATCTGCCAAACATGGACATGGTGTCATTCAAACAGGGCCAAAATATCCAGCGACTAGTTAACCGTGAAGGTGTTGAGAATTCAATGCTTACAGAGTACTTTGAGGCAAACAAGTTACATGAGGAGGCTCGTTCTATATTGTACAGGGACTTTCCCGAGTGGTACACATGGCAGACAAGTCAGAAAAAGAAATACTGGAGAAGAAGGGTACGAGATACAGGTGGACAAGTTGGAAGAATTGTGTCAGCTCATCCCGCCGAGGGGGAACGCTATTACATGCGGATCCTCCTAAACCATGTCACTGGTGCCACCTCCTATGAGGACCTAAGGACGGTTAATGGTGAGATCCTACCAACCTTTCGTCAAGCTGCGGAGAGAAGGGGGTTGATCGAAGGAGACAACACATTAGATGAGTCCCTCACGGAATCTACATTATATGAGATGCCATCATCTCTACGAAGGCTCTTTGCAACAATATTGGTATTCTGTGAGCCGAGCGACGTGCGCGGGCTCTGGGAGAAGCACCTAGATGCAATGTCAGAAGACTATCGTCGCAACAATCCATCAAAAGTTGTAGTTGAGCAAATGGTTCTAATAGATATAAGGAACATGCTACAATCAATGGGCAAGGAGATAGAGTCATTCCCTCTACCTAATATCGACGAAGAATATGACACTGCTGCTGGCATGCCAAGGGAGATCTTCGAGGAATCCACCATCGAGCTCAACATTGAGGACACATTTCTATCAGATTCACTCAATTCAGATCAGAGGATTGCATATGATCAAATTATGTCTGTTGTTGATAGCGACAAGGGTGGTGTATTCTTTGTGGATGGTCCAGGAGGCACTGGGAAGACTTTTCTGTATAGGGCATTGCTTGCAACGGTTCGCATCCAGAATAAGATTGCTTTAGCAACAGCTACGTCCGGTGTTGCAGCTTCCATAATGCCCGGGGGGAGAACAGCGCATTCACGCTTCAAGATACCCTTAAGCATTGATGATGGTGGGTTTTGTAGCTTTACTAAACAGAGCGGCACTGCCAAGCTCCTACAATCATCTTCTCTCATTATTTGGGACGAAGCTTCCATGACAAAGAGACAGGCAGTGGAGGCACTGGACAACAGTATGCGCGATGTAATGAGCCAATCAGACATACCATTCGGTGGAAAGACTATTGTGTTTGGTGGAGATTTTAGACAGGTCCTCCCAGTTATCCGCAAGGGGTCAAGGGCTCAGATAATTGATTCGTCACTACGTAGGTCATACCTTTGGGATTGCATGTGTCACCTTAAGCTGGTACGCAACATGAGGGCACATAGTGACCCATGGTTTGCCGAATACCTATTGCGCATCGGTGATGGTAAAGAGGCGACCAATGATGATGGTGATGTACGCCTTCCAAACGAGATATGTGTTTCATATACTGGGAAAGACACGGACCTTGATGAACTAATAGACAATGTGTTTCCTGGTCTTAGTGCTAACATGTCAGACCCAAACTACATAACCTCAAGAGCAATCTTGTCGACACGGAATGATTGTGTGGACCGAATTAATTTAAAGATGATCAATCGTTTCCAGGAAGATGAGATGGTGTACCATAGCTTTCATTGTGCAGTGGATGACCCTCATAATTACTACCCATCTGAGTTCCTTAACACATTGACCCCTAATGGACTTCCCCCACATGTGTTGAAGCTCAAGATTAATTGCCCTATCATATTACTCCGAAACATTGATCCTGCGAATGGACTTTGCAATGGCATGAGGCTGATTGTTCGAGGATTCCAAAGAAATGTCATTGATGCAGAAATTGTGTTGGGCCAACATGTTGGAAAAAGGATCTTTTTGCCAAGGATCCCCTTTTGCCCCTCTGATGAGGAGATGTTTCCTTTCCAGTTCAAGAGGAAATAATTTCCTATTAGGCTCAGCTTCGCCATGACAATTAACAAGGCACAAGGGCAGACTATCTCGAATGCTGGTATTTACTTGCCCGAGCCAGTATTCTCTCATGTTCAGTTGTATGTTGCACTATCAAGATCCACTTCTAGAAAGAACATCAATATTCTTGTTGTCCCGGATGCTGATAGTAAAAAGATGAACTTGAATGATAGCAAGAAGAAGAGTTCAAATTATTCCGTGAAAAACAAGAGCTTCGATTGTTCTATTGGTACGTACACGAAGAACATCGTCTATAAAGAGATCCTTACATCATAGGTGAGATATTGTTCACATATACTTTTAGTAGTCATACTTTTTATTATGCATACCTAAATTTTTAGAATTAATTACGAGATATTTATTTTATGCAGGTCACCATCGTCATGATGATTTATTTTGTGTAGGTCACCTCCATTATGAAGAGTCATTTGTGTTCAATTTACAACTCTGTGTCATGAGTTACCGAGAGAAATGTAACAAGTTGTGATATAAGATAATTATGCAATGATTGGTTGATGAAATTTCTTAAACATGATTATTATGTTAACTGTTAGCAACGTGAAGTTGATGCTCTATATAATTTATGAGAATTGTGTGAGCATGTCCATCGAAGCCTTAGAAAAACACCTATAATGTAGAGGATGTGTTTTTTTAAAGATGTACTTATTAGATAAATAATGGATTATTTTAAAATATAATACTTCATAATAAATAATTCACCCGTAGCAACGCACGGGCATTTTACTAGTGAAAGAAAAATTGATACTGATTGTTCCCAACTTTAACCATGCACAACTTATTTTTTCCTCCTACCATCTAGTATTTGAAACTGCTTCGAAGAAAAACAAACATTGCTTCCATCTACTTCAAACTTCCGCGACGCCCTCCAGGGATAGGGCTGGGGAGAAAAACGCATCTGGCTCGTCCGCACCGCCACTCCGCGACGGCCGGACGACCATCCTCCTCCCCACCCCCTCTATCCTCTGTTACTGTTCTATCTCCTCGCCGCCGTCCGTGCGGGCTGCTGGGCGAAGCCTGGTTGGCTTGGGCGGCAGCGGGGCCTTCCATTCTCTCGTCCGTTTCCGACGGCGCGGGGTGCTGCGGGTCAGCGGGAAGGCGGCGATGTGCGCCGGACTGCGCGGCGCGGACTCGCTGGTGGCCGGCGACCTCGACCGGTTTGGTCTCCTTGCGGCGGCCCGACGGGAAGGGGCTCGGTTGGCACCGGCCGACGCTTGATGGATCTGGTCGCCCTCGGCCCCATTCTAGGTGTGCTTCGCTTTGTACGGATTTAAGGTCCTCGATGCGGATGAAGCTGGAGGTGGGATTCAGATCGGGAGAAATTTTTTGTCGGCTCTGGTCGGCGACGACGATGTCTGAGGGCGCCGTTCGTCAGGTCTGCCTATATCTTCACCAAGCTCTTTGTTTCCCGGGTGAAAACCTTAACTGCGGTGGGCGGCGATGACGTCTTTGGCGTCGTTCCCTTCTTGAAGGCGTCGCCTTGGGAGCTATGAGACTGATGGACACTATTTGATGGGTGTTGGAGGCGATCTTGATCCGGAGGTGGTGCGGCATGCTATCTAACGCGTCGATGTCAGCGGGTTTTGGCGGCATGGTGCAGCAGAGTCTCGACGACGGATGCGTCTTGATGGATGTGCGCAGGGAGGTGGCGTTGTCGGGCGCCGTGGCGGCGTCGACGACAGGCCTGGCATCGTGGATGCATCAGTTTTGCTCTGAAGATGGATTGATGGAAGATGGTGGCGACGGCCTCTGCAACGTGCGCATGCGGTGCTCGCTAAGAGTGTGACGGACCGGTGTGTGATCCAGACCTGGCGATGCGTCCTGGTTGGGACCTCCGGCTTTAGATGTTGGACTTTGGTGTGAGGTTTGGGTATGCGGCCCCGACAATCTACACCCCTTCATCAAGAGGATAAGAGTAGCGACATTTGTTGTCTAGATGGTGGCTTTAGACTTATTGATGTATTACTTTGTAAGGTGTTGTGAAATAATTAATAAAATGGCCGCATGCATCACCCTGTGATGCAGAGGCCGGGGTCATCCTCCTTTTAAAAAAAATCTACTTCAAACTAGAAAAATATGTGCTTCAGACAAACAGAGGATTATTTTGGCGGAACGATAAATTGCTTCAAAGTGACAAATATTTATTTACTATCAACATTGTTTTACCAATACATTAGAGTTAGCTTCCAAATAAAATAGAGTCTGCTTCCAACGAAGCAAATATGTGTTCCTATCGACATTGCTTCCAGCAGAGAATATGTTTTGCTTCTAAAGAAAGATAGTATTTTCTTGACAATCAAAATTTGCTTCCATATACAACATGAACATATTACATTCTTAGGTTGTGCCGTCTAGGCATAATGCCATTGTAATCCACCACAATTGCACGACACTTGCCCAGATGACACGCAAGTGAGACCATATAAGCACGCCCGCTGGGTTGATGCAGACTTGAACAGGCAATGTCGTCTAGATGGATGTTTCCAAGGAGGAACGTATAGGAGACCGAAGGGCGTTCACGAGAAACGATGAGGGACAACCGGGGCTTGTAAATGACCTCAGCATCAACATTCTACTTGTTGGCAGTCAACATGCGGTGATAAATCATGTCTTGGAAGTGAAAAAGAAGATAAATACCTTTCATGCTTGTATTTAGGCTGCAATGAGAAAGGAAAGGGGTACTATCATGTGCATAGAATGTACATCTATGTTTATAAAAATTAATGAAGCGTATAAGATTGTGATGGAAGCACATTAGAAGGTAAGTTGAAGCGATTACTGAGTAGTAATAAAACATTAGAATTTTAGCAATGAAAAAACTAAGGTACATAAAAGTTGAATAGTTGAAGCATCATGTGAGATTATTGGAATCGACACAACAAATTATTCGCACGAGAATGTATGTAGCTTATAATGTTGAGGTAAAGCAGCAGTGAAACATTATTTGGCGTTGAAACATAAAGGTACATAGATGTGAGTAGTCAAAGCTCTAGCTGAATAGGGTTTAGGTGCATGCTTTTAATCTATAAACCAAATTCATGGAAGCGCACACATATACTCTGGAAACTCAGTCGCATACATAAGCCCACCATCACATAAGAAAATTTGTGCTCAAATGACCATTTAGCGTTTTAAAATAATATCGAAATAAAATGGAAACGTGGAATTATAATGAATAAATAATGGCTCGGCAATCTTGCATGTCATTAATTTGTTTGGAAATCATGAAAGCATACTGTTACATAAATTAATAAGTATGGTTGTATTCCGACACATTAGCAGTACGTAAGAACCACATATAAGAAACCTACGAAACATGGATTTTGAAATACATTTATTGGAATGGAAGTATGTAGTAAGTTGAAAAAGCATTTTTTTATTCCATCGAAGCATAATTACAGCGTTGTAGAAGCACATATATTGGAAGCTCCATATAATTGTGACTGGTGCACTACCATATCAGTTTGGAAGCATTGAAATTTGGAAAAAATATTATGTAAATTTTGTCGCCAAATATGGATGCATATACTCTGCAAACATTCAAAAAATTAAGCAAAAAAATTCAACACTTATGAACTACATTGGAATGATAAATTAGTAGATAAGGTTTCATGTGTGCAATAGCTGTGTGTGATGAAATCATAAAAATAATGAGTGATAAAATTAGAAATCAACAATTAGGTATTATAAATCACGATTGCCTCGGATTAACACGCTGCATTACCTCAAAATTCAGTACAGGAAGCTCCGATTAGAGGATATATCTTCGAATTCCGGCCGGTGCGACTACGGCGTCCGATTCCTACAAAATCTGGCCCAAAAACAAAAATCAACTATGGGGGGTTCGACCAAGTTCATATGCAGAGAAGTACTCACCCGTTTCACATCAGTTGAGATCTCTATGAGGTGGACGTGCTCGTCGACGAGGATGACGGTCGGCACCGGATGGGTTACGTGCAGGTGGCGCGGCAGGGGACCCCGAGCAGTTCATCGCGGGTGGCGCCGTAGAGGATTCGAGCAGAACGTCGTGGATGAGATTGGGTAGAAGGGGATCCAATAATTCCAAGCAGGACATAGGTGGATCTCATTGGAATTTCACCGTGGGAACGTGTGAGAGCGAGGTGAGAATGGGGATCTGGTCGGCGCGCGGTGGAGCAGAGTCGCTCGACTCTGGCGAAGAAACAAAGTTGGAGCGGCGGGCTAGGGGATTAGAGAGCGATTAGGGGCGTGGAATGTGGGGTGGTGATACGTCCAAAATGCATCACTATTTAACATCATAATTCACCATTATTCATTAATATATTTCATGTTATGGTGATGTTCTATAGTGTTTTGGCTTGTTTTACACAATTTACAACTTTCTGGTGCCGAAACAACAGACGCATGAATCAGCGGGGAAAAGTGCACATCAAGTGGCCATATCAGCACATCTCCAAATGACCTGAAATTCACGGGGCATAACTTTCTGAAGATTGACGAAGACCAGCCGAAGGACTCCCTGAGGGGGGCCTGAAAGTGCTATCTTGCCCTTAATTATATTTTGATGTTGATGACAATGTACATATAGAGGACTAATCATGTTTGCCAAGTATATCTCAGGTTTTAGTCCTCGGTTCGTTGTGGTGGTGGATCAAGGACCATCTAATCATGTCAAAATGCTCAAGATACAGATCCAATCCATGTTGAAGCGTAAGCTTTTCGTTTATCTTGAGTATAGGGATCCCCGCACTATTAAGAGGGGATCAGTGCGTTTGTGTTTAAGTCTTGCTCAAAGCTAATTAAAACAAAAAAAAATCTTGACACAAAATCAGAGCCCACATGTTAAATTATGATAACTGATTTCGGGCGTCCGACGAGTCTCGGACGTCCGACATTTCAAAGTTTCGGACGTCCGACATCTCATATACTACCTTATCATAGGAAAGGTCAGTAGGCATGAAAAAATTCCGGACTTCCAACCTGTTTCGGACGTCCGACCCCTCGGACGTCTGAACTCTGTCGGACGTCCGATGTGCTACTGAACCTTTTCTTATGGTGTTGGTTGCTGCACTCATATCTAACACTTCGGACGTCCGACCTGGCTCGGACGTCCGACATGTGAACTCTCGGATGTCCGATACCTGACGGACGTCCGACACTTACACAACATAATGCCCCAATGGCCATTTCGTCCCTTGGGCTATAAATACCCCCTCACTCCCACTTGTGAGGGTTGACCACTTCATTTACAAACACGCAAGAACACAAGTGCTCCCTCTCACTCTCTCCCCCACCAAATCTCAAATCCTGGAGAGTTCCTTGAGATTTCTTGACGGATCTTTCACCCAGTGATAGATCCGCCCCTTCCCCATCTTCCAACCAAAGCAAATCGCGTTTTGAGAAAGTCTTGAGAATTTCCCATTGATCTTGTTACTCTTGGAGGTTGGAGACTCCTAGGCGGGTAGGAGTTCTTCGGAGAGGATTCGACCATTGTGATTACCTCCGTTGAGTTTGTGAGGGTTTGGTGACCACCTTTAAGGTCAACCGGTAGTGGTTGGGAATCACCTTCGTGGTGATATCTCAAGGGGAATAGAGTGAGCCTTCGTGGCGTTGGTGTGCCTTCGTGGTTTCACCCACTCTCTCCAAACGGTGAGTAGCTTCCCTCCAAGGAAGTGAACATCGGGATACATCGTTGTCTTCGCATCATTCGGTTATCCCTACTCTTTCCCCTTATTACTTGTTCTACCGTATTATTTACCCCTCACATGCTTTAGTATTTTGTGCTTATTGCTTATCTTGTCACAGCTAGGTAACCCTTGCAATTGTTAGGCTCACCTTTATCTTCAACACTATTGCCTAAAATTGTTAAGTAGTGTTAAAATTTGTAATAAGACCTATTCACCCCCCTCTAGGTCTATCTCGATCCTTTCAATTGGTATTAGAGCCTCGTGCTCTATTCTTGTGGCTTAACCGCCCTAGAGCGAGATGACCAAGAACGGCATCCCTGAAAATTCGGGTGCCAATGTGGAGGAGGTCGCAATTGCTGCTGATGCCGCGAGTTCGAAAGCCGAGAGATTGGGTACCGAACAATGGGCCGCCGCACAAACCGCGTTGCCTCCTTCCACGGGGCATGCTAGTTATGAGATTGAGGACCCCAAGTTGTTCACCTCCGGAGATATGGAAAAAGCCTTGCAAAAGGCTTTGGACAATCAAAGGAAGGAAATGGAAGCCTCCTTTGCTAGATTGAAGGCTTCGGCGTCGGAGTCACAAACGTCAAGTGGTGCGGCCCCTAGGTCCCCACAAGCGACCTTTGTGCACCCCGGTTCCGAGGCTCCCTTGCAAAGAGGTGGTCCCTACCAATGGGACTATCCTGCTCCTAAGCTTGTGGAACCTAAGTATAACTTCAACGGCAATCCGCCGGTTCTAACCGAGAACACTAACTTTTTGGATTGGAAAAGTATTATGGCAGATTATCTTAGGTTTGCGTGCGAACCCATGTGGAACCTCATCGACTCCAGGAAAGGCTATTATCCTGTTGATCCGAACAACCTTACTCTAAGTGAAGTGTTTGATCGACATCTCAATCTTGCGCCTATTGGGTTCTTGAAGAGAGGAATGGATGAGTTGACCAATGCCAAGGAAATGTGGGATACTCTTCTCATTGCCAAGTCCGGCACCGGGTCGCTTCAAATGACAAGATATGAGACCGCAAAGAATGCATTGCACAACCTTCACATGAAGAAAGATGAGACGCCCCAACAACTTCATATGCGTCTCAAGGTTCTGTCTGCTCATGTCCAGTCCTTCACATGTGAAAAATCTTGGGATGGATATCAAATCACCAACCGTGACCTTGTGGAAAAAATGTTGAATGCTCTCATGGTGTATTCTCATCAAATGGTGTGGGAATTGAGGCGTATGCCCGACTTCTTCAAGATGACACCGGATGATGTGATTGCCACCTTCTTTCAATATGAAGAGCACCTAAAGGAGTCCAAGAGGCTTCTTGCCACATATGGTGGTCCGTCCTCAAACCTTGCTCTCAAGGCTAGGCTCGACGAGTTTGATGCTGATGAGGAAGAAGATGAGTATGAAGATGATGATAACTCCGATGATACTCCCTCATATGATGATATTGCTCTCTTTGTGAAGAAGTTCACCAAAGGGGACTTCAAGGGAAGATTCCAAAAGAAGAAGACGAGAAACTGCTACAACTATGAGAGACCAGGACATTTTGCGGAGGATTGTCCATATGAGAAAATAGAGGACAAACCTCGATTTCCTCGGAAGGATGTTGCCAAGAAGCTCCCGAACCCTCTCAACAACAAGTTCAAGAAGAAAGCATTGTAGGAACTTGAAGGGTCCAATCCCGAGGATGCTGGTGGTGTGGCCGGAGTTGCTCAAGATACACAAAAGACCTTGAAGCTCCTCAACAAGGAAGGTGAAGTAGTGAACTACAACTACATGAGTGACTACACCGGCAATGCACACAAGTGCCTCATGGCCAAGTTGGTTGATGATGACACTCCCTCCTCCTCGGATAAGATCATGGTAACCCCTATTGATGAGTCCTTCATATTATCTTCCGAACCTCATGATGAATTTCATGATGCGGAAAGTGATGATACTCATGCCATGTGTGAAGATTTGTTGTTTGCTAAAGTGAGCAAAATGATGAGCTCCCTCAAAGGCAACAAGCTCAAGATGTTTCAATTTCTTATGGATGTGGTGAGTAAGAACTCCACAACCAATAAGGACCTTGAAATCCTCCTCACTGAGGAAAAGGAGAACTATACTCTCCTTGAGCGAAAAAATGACTTTGAGGAAGCTCGAAATGATAACTTGTGCAAAGTTGTTCACGCATCAAATGACTTAAATGACAAGCATGTTGCCTCCTTGAAAAAGGCTAATGAAATATGTAAGGAACTTGTTAATGAGATGAGCAAGCTTGTGGAGCTAAACACCTCTCTTTCTAAGGATGTTGAGGTACTCACCGTGTCTCTCAAGACAAAAGATGAGGAACTCATCACCCTTAAGAAAAATCTTGAGGCTCACAAACTTGCTCATATAAAAACACTTACTAAAATGTCTCCTTCCACTGTTGTGCATATTGATGCTTGTGCTACTAACTCTTCCCTTGATCAACCATCTCTCATTGAGGAGAACTTAGCTCTTCATGCTCAACTAAAGAAGGGCCTCTTGACTTGTGCCCAAGGCGAGAAAAACCTAAATGATGTATTAAGTCATCACAAGGAGTCCTTTGCTAAGGAAGGACTTGGGTTTGATCCAAGTACAAGTGTGACAAAGGATGTCACCCTTAGCAAGGAATCAACTCCCCAAAAGGTGATCTTTGTTCGTGAAGGGCACAAGGACAAAGGTAAGAAACGTGTTGATGTGGTTAGTGTTGGGAATGGGAAGGCCATTGGGGGCAAGCCCACTCCTAACAAGAAGAAGGAGAAAATACCTACATCCTATGTGCTCCGTAAGGAAAAGGATGGAGAGGTGTTTGCAAAATTCATTGGGCCCCGTAATTCTTTCCGCTTCTATACCATTTGGGTTCCAAAGACCCTTGTTACTAACCTTAGAGGTCCCATTGCAAAATGGGCACCTCTAACCAAAGCTTAAAATCTATGTGTAGGATGCTATCTCCGGTGGTGTCAAATGGGTGATTGATAGTGGATGCACCAATCATATGACCGGAGAAAGCCGTTTGCTCAAGGACTTCATGGATGCAATTCGACCATACATGAGCATTGTCTTTGGTGGTGGTTCCAATGGAAAGGTACTTGGGTTGGTCAAGGTGGCTATTACAAATGAAATGTCTCTTGCAAATGTCATGCTTGTCCAATCCCTTCAATACAATTTGCTTTTCATTCGTCAATTAGCTTCCGTTGGTTATGATACACTATTTGGTCTAACAAGTGTGAAAGTCTTTAGGAGAGATACTCTCGAAGTGGCCTTTGTTGGAGAGTTGGATGGAAACCTTTATACGGTTGATTTCTCGAAAGAGAGTACTTACCATGCAACTTGTCTAATGGCCAAGGCCGACAAGGGGTGGCTATGGCATCGGCGGCTAGCCCATGTCGGTATGAGAAATCTAAAAGATCTCCTAAAGGGTGAACACATCCTCAGACTAACAAACGTGTCTTTTGAGAAAGATCGTGTGTGTAGTGCATGCATAGCCGGGAAGCAACATCAAGCAAAGCATACCCCCAAGAATATCGTGTCAACTTCAAGGCCTTTGGAGCTCCTTCATGTGGATCTCTTTGGTCCTCCATCATGGGACAATCTTGGTGGGAAGAAATATGGTCTTGTCATTGTTGATGATTATTCAAGATACACATGGGTGTTCTTTCTCAAGTCCAAGGACGAGACGAAGGCCACCTTCATTGATTTTGCCAAGCAAGCACAAAGGAAATACAACATGGCTATCTTGGCAATACGAAGTGACAATCGCTCTGAATTCAAGAACTACACCTTGGAAGAATTCTTGAGTGATGAGGGGATAGAACATCAATATTCCGCACCTTACACCCCTCAACAAAATGGTGTAGCCGAGAGGAAGAACCGTACTCTTGTGGAGATGGCCCGGTCCATGTTAGATGAGTACAAGTCACCATATAGATTTTGGGCCGAAGCCATCAACACCGCATGTCATGCATCAAACCGGCTCTTTCTTCGCAAGATCTTGATGAAGACCCCCTATGAGCTTCTAACCGGTCACAAGACAAACGTCAAATACTTCCGAGTATTCGGATGTAAGTGTTTCTTTCTCAATAAGAAATATCGGTTAGCTAAGTTTCAATCCAAAACAATTGAGGGTATATTTGTTGGGTATGCTTCAAACTCTCACGCCTATAGGGTCTACAACAAATCCACCGGATGTGTTGTGGGAACTTGTGACGTGGAGTTTGATGAATTTAATGGCTCCCATGGGGGGCAAGTTGATCTAAGTGATGTAGGAAATAATGAAGATTCTTCTCAAGACATCTTGGCTATGGGCATTGGAGATCTTGTGCACATTGCTCAAGTCCCTAGAGATGATGAGGTGTGTGATGGGCCAAGTGTTCCACCACCACACGCACCTCCTCCTACCACTCAAGATCCGATTGCTCATGATGAGCCCACTATCCAAGAACAAGAACAAGACCCTCCACAATCCGATGTTGTTGCTCAACCACAAGTTGAGGTTGTGGTTGATCCACGTGATCGACTTGACCGCATTTTCTTTGGAGAAAATGATGAAATTGATGATGGCTCCGCCCCTGATGATGAACCAAATGTTGTCCATGAGCCCGAATGGGTGGAGCCTATTGAAACTCCAACTTCCATCATGCCATTGGTGGCTAGACGTGTTGATGCTGACAAGATCCTCACGGGATTGGGGCAAGGTATAGTTACTCGTCGTCAACTTATGAACTTTTGCGCTCACTTCTTGTTTGTGTCTTGCATTGAACCACTTAGGGTTGAACAAACACTTGAGGATGCGTATTGGCTCATTGCAATGCAAGATGATCTCACTAGCTTCACCCGGAATGAAGTTTGTTCTCTCGTGAAAAGGCCTTCCGGTCATGATCATAACATCATTGGAACCAAGTGGATCTTCAAAAACAAGCAAGATGAATATGGTAATATCATTTGAAACAAGGCAAGGCTAGTGGCTCAAGGGTACTCCCAAGTTGAAGGCTTGGATTTTGATGAGACCTTTGCTCCCGTTGCTCGCCTTGAATCTATACGCATGTTTCTTGCTTATGCCGCATTCAATGGATTTTCATTATTTCAAATGGATGTAAAAAGTGCTTTCCTTAATGGTCCTCTACAAGAGGATGTATATGTAGCACAACCACCCAGCTTTTGTGACCCTCATCACAAGGACCACGTGTACAAACTTCATAAGGCATTATATGGTCTTAAGCAAGCCCCTAGGGCTTTGTATGACCATCTTAGGAAGTTTTTACTCAAGGAAGGATTTGTGAGGGGTGTCATTGATGCCACTCTTTTTACCAAGAGGACCAATGGTGAATTGCTCATATGCCAAATCTATGTAGATGACATAATATTTGGTTCTCCTAATCAATCTTTGTGCAAGTGGTTCTCGGAAACTATGACCAAGAACTTTGAGATGTCCATGATGGGGAGCTTGAAGTACTTCCTTGGATTTCAAATCGAGCAATTTTCCGAAGGAACCTTCATCTCTCAAACAAAGTACATTCAAGACATGCTCGTGAAGTTTGGTATGAAGGATGCCAAGCCATGCAAGACACCCATGCCAACCAAGGGATATCTAGACCAAGACCTTTCCGGTATTCCGTTTGATGCTACTCTTTATCGTTCTATGATTGGGTCATTGTTTTACCTTTGTGCATCTAGACCAGATATTATGCTTAGCGTAGGAATGTGTGCAAGATATCAAGCCTCTCCCATGGAGAGTCATCATTTGGCGGTTAAGCGCATTCTTAGATACCTTGTTCATACTCCTTTGTTGGGCCTTTGGTACCCCAAGGAAACCAAGTTTGATCTCTTGGGGTACACCGATGCGGATTGGGCCGGAGATAAGGTGGACCGGAAGTCAACATCCGGTTCATGCCAATTTCTTGGGAGTTCATTGGTAAGTTGGCATTCCAAGAAGCAAAATTGTGTCTCCCTCTCCACCACCGAAGCCGAGTATGTGGCCGCCGCAAGTTGTGCTACTCAAGTTCTATGGATGAGGAAAACCTTGAAGGATTATGGCCTCACCTACAAGAAGGTACCCATCTTATGTGACAATGAAAGTGCTATCAAGATTGCCAACAACCCGTGTCAACATCCTCGCACCAAGCATATTGACATTCGTCATCACTTCATACGGGATCACATTCAAAAGGGTGATATTGTTCTTGCACATGTGGGCATCGACAAGGAACTTGCTGATATTTTTACGAAACCATTGGATGAAGCAAGGTTTTGCCAACTAAGGGGTGAACTTGGTATCTTGGAACGTTATAACTTCTCGGCCTAGGGGTATCTTGCTCTCATTCATGCACATAGAAACTATATTGTCTAGATGTAGGCATGTATGTAGGGGGAGACACTCAATCAATGAGTTCTCTCCTTCTACGTGATGCATAAATGGATCTCCACATCAACAATCCGCGTGCTCACCACGGTGAACCCACGTGTAGCGGTTATCGATGGAGTAAGTGTCTTTGAACCCAAGGTATATCTTCGCGATGTCAAAGCACTATTGACGGGGATGTGCCCCGGCAAATCCCATGGTCAGGGACCCTGGGTTAGTCATGAGAAGCATAGGTTGGACGATAGCTTGTCGGCTAACAGGAGGATACGTTCCTGCTCGATGTTATTGATTGGAGATGGCGATTACAGGGGAGCCAAGGCTAATGCGCACAAGGCTAGGGTTACATATTGTGTATTGGATGTCCCCTGGCGTCTCCCCTCCAAGCCCTTTTATACTAGGCTAGGTCTCGGGGAGTCCATCCTGGATTACAGATGAGGTTTCCTAACCATGATCTTGTTCCGTACGACAGATTCGCACCTTCCTTATGAGTCGCGGACTCCTACGTCGGTGCTACTAGTGGGCCAAGGCTGGGCCCAGGCGGCATCTTTGTGGGCCTTCTATCTTCGGGTACACCGGGTAGGCTCATCCGTAGGAGTCATGGGGTCACCCCCTCGTCAGTAGCCCCCGAGTGCCTGGGGGAATCGAAGAGGCGCGCAGGGACTCGAATCCATCCTTGCTCCGTTTTGATGTATGCACGGTTCAACCGCGGGTCGCTGGCAGTCTAGGGCCATGACAAAACCTGTTTCGAGGGATGCTAAGCTGAAAGGGCCCAAGGAGTCGACTGGTCGAGCCTTGGTGAATTGCACTAGTGGAAAAAACCGCAGTAGCCCAATCAAACCCATGTCCCTCGACATGAGCTTGGAACACTGGTGTCAAGAAAAAGTCATGCCGCTGCAGGTCTTACAGTGACCAGTTGCCGCCAGTAATGTTCATAGCCTAGGCGCGTCCGCACGGCTTCTTCTATCATGCAAGCGCATGGAAAAGGTTGGGAGTGAAATCGCTCTGTGGCAAGTCCCAGCCCGGCCGATCTGCGCAGCGGGGTCTTACCTACACGCTAAGCTTGCGTGGCATCTGGGCACAGTGTATCGTGTTCCAGGAATATGTATTTTTTATTGAGGCGCGGAGCCTAATTGATAATGCACCCACTTGGAATAAACAATCAAGTGAGCGGTTTTAGCAGTCCTTCGCGGAGCTTGGTCGAGTGCTCAGGCGAGGAATAATGTAGAGGAGTACTTGCTCGGGAGGTCTTCGAGTGTTCGGGTACTTTAGAGCTTTGTGAGTAATCACTCAAGTATCGCCTTCGCTCTCGGGGTGAGGGAGCACCCGATACTCTGGGATCGCTCGATCTAGCGAGTGCAAGTCTGCTTATCTTCTGTCATGGTGAGGGAGCACCCGAAACTCGTTATGTGTGCGAGTAATCACTCAAGCATGACTTTTCTTTTAGGTGAGGGAGCACCCGAAACTCTCATGGGTGCGAGTAATCACTCGAGCACATATTTACTCTTTAGGTGAGGGAGCACCTGAAACTCTAGTGGAGATGCTCCCGATGGGAGTTAAATGTATTTGAGTTAGTAAAAATGGTGTTTGCAGGCTGCATTTTTTGCGCTGCCATTTGAATTTACCTCTTCTTGGTAAGGATAACGATCTCTTTGCTGAAGGACCGTCAAAGATGCTCTGGCTACGAACCGTCATGTCTTCATGACCGTTCATAATGATGGCTATTGGTAGCGTGTTGCAGCCGCCTGTTGAGTTATCGATACGTGTATTGGAAACGCGCGAGATTTGACGCGTCCAGCGCAGAGTGCCGCCCGTGAGAAGGCATCTTTGTCTCGGAATTCGAATCGCCCGGCATGCTTGGTTGTTGAATTAATTGCTGCCGTTGTCTGGGCTCCTGCGTGCCCTTGGGGTTCTTCTATAAATAGACCCCTTTTCTTCATCTGGGAGTAGTGTTCTTCCTCTGCCCATCTTGCTCTTCTTCTTCATCTTCTTATGGGACCAAGACGAGGTGCAAGTATGACTAGCCGTGGCCGGGTTCGCCGTGGTCGCGGTGGTCGTACTCCGCGCTCTTCTCGCGGTGGTCGTCGCAGTGCACCGTCGACGCCTTCCTCCTCTTCCTCGGAGAAAGGTTTTTGGCGCTATGATTTCCTCTGCACGTCCGTGGCCGAAGCGCTGCTCGTATTCTTCTTCCTTCTGCATTTTCTGCCCTTGTTTCTGAGCGCAGTCTTGATGGCTTGTTGCTTCGTCTTCAGGGGTGCGCTCGATCTCCTTCTTATGTTAAGTTGGAGATTGATAGTTCCCGCTTGATTTTTCTTGGCTTTGGCTGGGAATCGTTTGCTCGACGCTTGAACTTGCGTGATGGTGATACTCTTTGTTGTCGTTTTGATGGCGATGACACTCTTATCATCCACGCCTTTGACTCGAGTGGCAACCGCATGGATCCTTACTTGCCAGAGACAAGAAGCGATGGTTCTGACAGGTCGAGGAGTCTTGCACCTGCGCCTTCAACTGCTTCCTCCTCCGGTGACTCTTCGGGTGCTGATGCTGAGCCGTCTTCAACTGCTTCCTCTTCCGGCTCTGAAGAGGACCCTGACGTTAAACCGCCGATCAAGCGGGCGCGCCAAGCGACCTTGTAGAACTGGAGGCAGCGTCGTCATCTTCGCCGGCAGGTGGAGCTGGAGAAGAAGCTGGTGGAGCATCATCCTCGGTGCTCCGCAAATAAGTCGAGCTTCACCTTTTGTTATGTCATTTACATCATGAAATGGTTGCTTCGACTCCTCCTTTGTCTGTGATGATGCTCGTTGTATTAGTGCCAATTATCTCAGCATGAGCACACATGTAGAAGTCATAATTCCTTGGGCGGTTGATGTTGTAGACGTATTGGCTGCTTGTGTCTTTGTAACTAGGTTAGTTCTCCATGTAATGAGGATTGCCTTCGAGTAATCAGAGCTGCCTTCTATCCAATGTACTTTGAATCTTTTTTGTACTGAGAATGATATTCAGGTCCTTGTGATGTGAATTGTGCTTGCCCCTTTGTAATGGAATTTTTCTTCAAATCATTTGCAACCGAAATCTGTGTTCGAGTCCTTTGCGCTTCGAGAGCTGTTTTCGAGTCCATCAGAACTTTGCACTATGGGTTCTATCGGGTGCGCGACAGCGCTCCCGATGGGAGTAGCCCCCGAGGCTATGTTTGAGTCGGAGAGTCGAACGTAGGCTGAGATCTGTTTATTTTGTCCTTCTTCCATTATTTTCTGCCTTTTATCGGGTGCGCGGCAGCGCTCCCGATGGGAGTAGCCCCCGAGTCTTTAGGTGATCGTTGGCGATCAGGTGAAGACTAAAAGAGTATTCGTCCTGTGGTCCCTCAAAAATTTCTCCAGAGTACTTGGTGTTCTATCTGTTTGTATCCGTGTCTTCCCTTTGATTCCGAACGGTTCTCAGCGGCTGGCGCCTGTCAGCGGTTTTTACTTGGTCCTTTATTTGTAAGTTACGAGCCGTGCGGAAGATGGTAGTTTTTTCTCCGAGGGGGATATGCTCGAGTCCCCGGACTTTTTGAGGTAAAGATCGCGTGAGCGACGATAGCGTCTCTCGAGGGAGTTTGTACTCGAGCCCCCGAGTGCTTTGGTGAAAGATCGCGTGAGCGATGATAGCGTCTCTCGGGGGGAGTTTTGTACTCGAGCCCCCGAGTGCTTTGGGTATAGATCGCATGAGCGGCGATAGCGTCTCTCGGGGGGAGTTTTGTACTCGATCCCCCGAGTGCTTTGGGTATGGATCGCGTGAGAGACGATAGCGTCTCTCGGGGGGAGTTTTGTACTCGAGCCCCCGAGTGCTTTAGTAAAAGATCGCGATTGCGACGATAGCGTCTCTCAGGGGGAGTTTTGTACTCGAGCCCCCGAGTGCTTTAGTAAAAGATCGCGATTGCTACGATAGCGTATCTCGGGGGGAGTTTTGTACTCGAGCCCCCGAGTGCTTTGGTAAAAGATCGCGATTGCAACGATAGCGTCTCTCGGGGGGAGCTTTGTACTCGAACCCCCGAGTGCTTTTGTTGTGGTAGAATTTGGGCAACATCATTTTATTGCGTCGAAGGTTTACATGAGCTGCCAGATGATCATGACTAGTGAAAACTATGGGTAGAACAGGCGTAGATTCGCTACGTTCCATGGATTTCCCACGTCTTCGTCAGTCTTCGGGTTCTTCAGTCTATAGTCGCCTCCTCCTATGACTTCTTTGATTATGAATGGTCCTTCCCATTGGGGGGGAAAGCTTGTGGAATTTCTCTTGTATGAGACATAGGACAAGGTCGCCCTTGTTGAAGGTTCTGGTGCGCAGGCGGCTGCTTTGGTAAGTGCGCAGTTTGTCCTGGTACCCCTCTGACCTTGCTAGGGCTGTGTCCCTTGCTTCGTCTGTCGTGTACTTGTCATCTTGCAGTGCTTCTTCTGCTTCTTCCTCTTCGTACCCCGAGATCCGGGGTGCCCCGAATATGAGGTAATGTGGTAGTACTGCCTCCGACCCGTACACCATGAAGAAGGGTGTGTACTGGGTTGCGGTATTTGGGGAGGTGCGTAGGCTCCAAAGTACTGCAGGGAGTTCTTCTATCCAGTTGCCTGCGGCTTGCTCGAGTGGTGCAAGGAGCCGCTTTTTGAGTCCTCCGCATACTAGGCCATTTTCTTTTTCCACCTGGTCGTTAGACTGCGGGTGCGCGACTGATGCGTAGTTGATTTTGATGCCCAGTTCTTCGCAGAAATTCTGAACTTCTGCGGCTGTGAAGTTTGTGCCGTTGTCCGTGATGATGTTGTGTGGCACCCCGAACCTGAAGATGATTGATTTGATAAAGTTCACTGCCGTGAGGGCTGTGGAGCTGGTGATGGGCACTGCTTCGATCCATTTAGTGAACTTGTCGACTGCTACTAGCAGGTGAGTTCTTCCTCCTTTTGATGATTTCTTGAGTGGGCCCACCATGTCGAGTCCCCAGGTGGCGAAGGGCCATGATAGTGGTATAGTCTTGAGTTCTGAGGCTGGAGCGTGCGGTCTGCTAGCGAATTTCTGACAGGTGATGCAACGTCGTACGATGTCTTCTGCGTTTTTCATCACAGTGGGCCAATAAAACCCTGCTCGGAACGCTTTGGACACGAGCACTCGACTGCTCGCGTGGTGCCCGTAGGTGCCCTCGTGGATTTCGAGTAGTAGGGCTTTGCCGTCTTCTTCGTCGATGCACTTCTGGAGTATCTGGGTGATCCTTCTCTTGTATAAACGTCTATTGATGATTGTGAATGCCTTGGATCGGCGGCTGATGCGCCGAGCTTCTGAGACGTCTTGCGGTAGTGTGCCTTCGATTAGGAATCGGAGGAACGGTTTTGTCCATGCTGGTCCTTCGAGTGCTGTTGGCTCTGTAGGCTCGACCCCTTGGCTGCTGCTGCCTTCAGATGGCCTTACTGATGCCACTTGTGCTGGCTCTGTGGTGTCGTCGTCTACAGCTGCCTCTGGTGCTACTGGTTTCTCCTTGATGGATCTCTAGCTGATGCTTTCAAGGAAGACGCCGGATGGTACTGGTCCTCGGGTCGAGCCGATGTTTGCAAGTTCGTCAGCTTCTGTGTTGTTTGTTCTGGGGATATAATTGAGCTCGCAGCCGTCGAAACTTCCTTCGAGCGCGTCGAAAGTTGGGCCTTGATTGTTGTCGGGTGCTTGAATTGCAGGTCTCGCGGACTGAGCTCAATGTTCCACTCGGCGACTCGCCCAGTCGCTCCAGGGTTGTTGAGAATGTCTGCGAGTGGTGCGCTACTCACGATTGTGATGGGGTGTTCGTCGAAGTAGTGCGACACCTTTCTTGAGGTCGTGATGATGGCCAGTAATAGCTTCTGGTAGTGCGGGTACCGCTGCTAGCATTTTGTCAAGAGCATGTTGAGGTAGTAGATCGGCCGTTGTATGCTCTGGATCTTGCCTTCTTCTGTACGTTCGACGACGAGTACTGTGCTTGCCACGATGTTGCGTGTTGTTACGTAGAGGTACAACTTTTATTTTTCTTTGGGTACCGCCAGGGTCGGTGGTGTTGACAGTGTCTTCTTCAGGTCCGCGAATGCTTTGCGGGCTTCTTCGGTCCACTCGAATTTCTGTCCTTTTCTCAGCAACTGGTAGAATGGCAACGTGCGCTCTCCCAATCTGCTGATGAAACAACTCAGGGTTGCGAGTCTTCCGGTGAGCTGCTGCACGCCTGTGATGTTGGTTGGTTCCTGCATCCTGGCGATTTCTTGAACTTTCTCGGGGTTCGCTTCGGTTCCTCGAGCAGAAACCATGTACCTGAGAAGCTTCGCGGCTGGGACGCCGAATGCACACTTCTTCGGGTTGAGATTGATTCTGTACTTTTTGAGTGCTGCGAAGTTCTCGCGCAGGTCGTCGAGTAGCGTGTTTGCACTGTAAGTTTTGATGACTATGTCGTCCACGTAAACCTGCACGTTTCTTCTGATTTTCCCTTTTAAGCAAGCTTGCATCATCCGTTGGTATGTGGCGCCGGCGTTCTTTAGTCCAAAGGGCATTGTTCTGTAGAAAATACGCCATAAGGGGTTATGAATGATGTACGTTCTTCGTCTTCTTCCTTCATCCTGATCTGATTGTATCCTGAGTAGGCGTCGAGGAACGATAGTAGATCGCATCCTGCTGTTGAGTCGATTATCTGATCGATTCGTGGCAGGGGAAAGTGGTCCTTTGGGCAGTGTTTGTTGACTGGCCCGTAGTCGACGCACATTCGCAGTACCTCTGTGTCTTTCTTGGGGACCAGCACAGGGTTGGCGTCCCAAGTGGCTTTCTTCGTCTCTCGGATGAATTGGGCGTCGAGTAGTCAGTTGATTTCCTCTCCGATTGCTCTGTTTTTGGGTTCTGAGAATCTTCGTAGCGCCTGCTTCACTGGCTTGGTGTTTGGCTTGATGCGCAACGCGTGTTCCGCAAACTCGCGCGATACTCCTGGCATGTCGGCTGGGCACCAGGCAAAGATTTTCCATTCTTCGCGAAGGAAGGCGATGAGGGCAGTCGCTTGCTCTTCCGGGAGGTGAGCGTACACGCGGACTGATTTTTCTGGGTCTGTCGGGTGCACCTGGTGGGTGACCGTGTCGCTGTCGATCTTGAACTCCCGTCCATACTCTTTTGACTCGCTTCGGCTTGCTAGTGGAAAGATGCTTTTGTCTATCGCCATGGCCATTTCTGTGAGTTCTTGCTCGGCTCCGAAGGTGTCGGATATTTTGTGGAAATCGCGGTCGCATTTATCTGACTTGATGAATCTCCCATTGACTGTGATGACGCCCGCGGATCCTGGCATCTTGAGTTTGAGGTAGGCATAGTGCGGAATCGCCATGAATTTTGCGAACGCTGGACGTCCCAATATGGCGTGATACTGTGATTGCCAATCGAGTACTTCAAACTCGAGGGTGCGTCTTGCGAAATTGAGTCTGCTGCCGAAGACGACTTCGAGATCGATTAGTCCAAGGGAGATAGTTGCTTCTCCTGGGACTACTCCGTATAACACGGTGCTTGATTTCTTCCATACTGATCGTGGTATCAGCATCTTGCGTAGGGTGCTGGCGAAGATTATGTTCATGCTGCTGCCTCCGTCCATGAAGATTCTGTCCATGTCGTATCCTCCAATTTGGGCGTCGAGTACCAGGGGCGCGTGCCCCGGTCTTGGGACTGCGGGCGGATGGTCGCTCTGGGAGAACGTGATGTTGGTTTCTGCGTCGTGTAGCTGATAGACTTCGACTGCGTTTATGTTCTCGGCTGCTCTGGCTTGCAGGGTGTAGGCGTCATGTTGGGCTTGCGATACCCTGCCCTCTTGGATCGTGTACACCTGTCCTTGAGTCGGCGACTGCTCGGTTCGTCGGGTGCGCTTGGCTTCTCGCTGTTTTTCCTCCTTGAGGCTGTCGGCGAGTTTGTTGAACAGGCAGAAGTCTCCTAGAGTGTGGCTCGATCTGATGTTTCCCCAGTTGTCTTCGAAGCAGTGGATCGTGCAAGGTCCTTCCAGCTGTTCCCTGACCGTGAGTTTGCTGGATCCGGGATGCCGTTTCCTCCTTGAGATTCGGAAGAACAGCGTGTGGTCCGCTGGGTGCTCGTGAGCTCGCGGGTCGGTTTCGATCCCCTCGCTTAGATTCTGGTTCCTTATGAGATTGGAGAATTCGTCTGGTCTTCGATCTGGGTCGTAGTATTCGCCGGTCTTAGTCTCGGAGTCGCTGTCCTGGTGGGCGGCGGCTGTCCGCGTGGCGGCGGGCCGTCGAGTGTCGGCGATCGTGTGGCTGTATAGTTCGACTCGTCGAGTGGAGTTGCTTCGTAGAATCCTCGCGTCTTTCTTCTGGGTCGTCGACTTCTTCCTCGTTGGCGATGATCTTTGCGGTCGCTGATATCGAGCTCGGAGTCGATGTCTTGTTGTGCGGCGGGTGCCTGGGTGGCGGTGGGTCGTCGAGTGGTCGGCAAGTCCTCTTCTTCATGTTGTAGTTCGTCGATCGGGATGTCCGTGTGGATCCCTCGCGCCTTCTTTTGGGTCGTCGAGTTCTCCTTCGGTTGTGGTGGGCTCGGTTGCCGCCGTAGTATTGGTCTTGACACGGCTGCAGGCTGAGCGATCTTGCCGGGGCGGCAGAAATATTCACCGTGATCTTGAATTCCTCGGGTGGATTGCATCTGGTTCTTGCTCTTGACCTGTGGCTTGCTGAAGACGGAACCGCCGAGATCGTGATTCCAACCTGTGTAGTTCGCACAGACGGCGCCAATTGACGGGGATGTGCCCCGGAAAATCCCATGGTCAGGGACCCTGGGTTAGTCAGGAGAAGCACAGGTTGGACGATAGCTCGTTGGTTAACAGGAGGATACGTTCCTGCTCGATGTTATTGATTGGATATGGAGATTACAGGGGAGCCAAGGCTAATGCGCACAAGGCTAGGGTTACAGATTGTGTATTGGATGTCCCCTGACGTCTCCCCTCGAAGCCCTTATATACTAGGCTAGGTCTCGGGGAGTCCGTCTTGGATTACAGATGAGGTTTCCTAACCATGATCTTGTTCCGTACGACAGATTCGCACCTTCCTTATGAGTCGAGGACTCCTACGTCGGTGCTACTAGTGGGCCAAGGCTGGGCCCAGGCGGCATCTTTGTGGGACTTCTATCTTCGGGTACATCGGGTAGGCTCATCTGTAGGAGTCGTGGTGTCACCCCCTCGTCAACTATATACTCAAACATGGTGGTTTCGGCCACCACCTCTCCTTTGTGAAAGGTTTGCTTTGCACATTCATGTGTGCATGCATGGTGATGATTTTGTGTGTTCATCTACTTTTGGCCCCTATCAAAGTGGTTTGGAATTATAGCGTCAACTATTCCTTCAAATTTTCGGGATTATACGTCAAATCCCAGTAGCCTGTCGGAAATCCGTTGGATTTCGGACGTCCGACACATCGGACGTCCGAAACTCGTCGGATTTCCGACATTCCCTGTTGCCCACACCTATGTGCTCAGCCTGACCAGCCTGCGCACACTCAGCCACCTTCGGAAATCCGTTGGGTTTCGGACGTCCGAAGTTGGTTGCACTATATATACTGGGCGTCGGGCCGAGGGGGGAAGTTTTCTTTCCCCTTGGCCGTTCCCCTCTGGAGTCCTTCGAGCGTCGTCGCTGCCTAACGCCGCCGCCGGCCGCCCCGGACTCCCCCGTGCTCCTCTCCTCCGGATCTCCTCCCCAGCGGTACTTCTCGTCCCGATCTACCCGCTCATCCGATTGGTTTTTCCATTTTTGACCGGCTTCTTGCCTCATTCTTGCATCTCCTTACTCTAGGGATTCGCAATGGTGAGGACGAAAACTTGCGGTCGCAAGAATCGTGAGGCCTCCGGTTCCGGTGGTATGCTCATACCTATCCTTCCCTCCTTCGTGTGTCTCCATTTGTTGGTTAGGGTTTCGTGCTCATATTCCTCACGTATGGCTAGGTGGTTCCGGGGATGAACCGCCCCGTCTTCGTCGCTGCATGAAGCAACCAACGTACACGGAACCCTCCTCGGACAGTGAGCACACTCCTAGCGCGGAGGATAGCGCCTATGCCTCTAAATTTGAGGATGAAGAGGAGATTGTGGTTGAAGAAGATGATCCCCCAGTGGTGACTCGCCCCTCCAAACTTGGGGTGCGTCGCCCGACTAAGGGCTCCTGATACGTCCAAAACGTATCGATAATTTCTTCTTGCTCCATGCATGTTTTGTGTGATATTCCTATGATCTAGATACACTTTCATACATTTTTGATCATATTTGGACTAACCTATTAACTCAGTGCACCCCAGTGCCAGTTCCTGTTTTCTGTTGTTTTTCTATTTCAGTTTTCCCCCATATAAAAAGTGCCATAAAAATTCGGGAAAAAACAGATAAAAAATCAGCGTGACGGAAGCTTCGAGAAAAGCCCGGGAGGGGCCAGAGGGGGGCCAAGGGGGGGCCAGGCAGCCACCTGGCGCGGCCCCACCCCTGGCCGCGCCAGGGGGGCGCCTGGGGCCCCTGGCCCACCTCTGGCTTCCCCCTTTCGCCTATTTATCCCCCATCACGGGAAAACTCCAGAAGCAGAACCCTATTCCGCGAACTCGCCTCTGTTCCGCCGCCGCCGCGCTTCCAAGATCGGGAGCACCAGAAGACCTCTTCCCGGCACCCTGCCGAAGGGAGGATTGACCTCCAGGAGTCTCCTCTCCACCATGGATGCTCTCCGGATGTCTCGTGAGTAGTTTTCCTTGGACCATGGGTCCGTGATCAGTAGCTATGTGATGTTCTCATCCCCTCTTTGATCTTCATTGTTTAGACCTCATGAGCTGCCCTGCATGATTGAGACACCTTTGTAATATTTCTGCTATGGCTATGTTGAGTTTGATCGGATCTGATGGATTATGAGATTATGTTCAGATTGGGATAGAGTAATATATTTGGTTCTTATCTCTTGTATTTTTGTTCCTAAGTAATTCTTGCATGCTCTCCGTTGCTGTTTATTGCTTTGGCCAAGTAGTAGGTAGTGACTCCAAGAGGGAGCGTTGTGCTAGATTGTGGGTTCACGCCTCCCCGATGACATGCTTGAGTGACAGAAACATGACTCTAGGGGATGTGTTGTTGCCACAAGGGGAAAAACAACGGTGCTTGTAACCGCGGTTACAAGGATTGTTTACTTTACGCAAAGTTCTTTTTAATGCAGTTGTCTGTTGCTTTGGGTTTACACTTTGGGTGGGGCTCGCAACTTAATACCAGCGAGATGTTCTGGATAGATATCTCAAGGTGGATGATTAGTAGTAGATGCAGATGGATTTTAGTCTACTTACTTTGGCGTACTGCCCGTGCTTTTGAACCTCTTCCTTTCTTTTGTAGCATAGTTAGCATTGCGGTGCGTTCATAATCCTGTCAATTGCCTTTTTGTAATTTGTTTACCTCGCATAGCAATTTTTATCGTCTTTTTGGAGAGAGAAATCACTAGCGAACATCACGTATCCCGGTCCATATCCTCATTATTGTTTCCAAGCTATATTTACTTTTCTGCATTTAATTTCAAGTTGCTATCATTATCCCCTTGCGTTTTATCATTTGTGAACAACAAGACCGGAGAGATTGAAAACCTCTCTGAACTTCGTTGGGAACAAAGTTATCTGTGTCTATGTACAGGTCCGCGTCAGGTGCGCCGCTGACACCTACTTATCATCTCTGGAGTCCTACTGGAGACAAACCTTGGTATCTTTACTGAGGGAAAAACTCGCTGCTGTACCGCATCACGCCTTCCACTTGGGGCCTACCAACGAAGGGCGAGAAGCCGAACATCAAGAGTAATTTCTGGCGTCGTTGCCGGGGACTCCAAGTGTTAAGATAGGGGAGTTGCACACTACCCTTTACCAGTCTTGTTAGTTTACCTTTCAGTTTTTATCTTTGTGTCTTTTATCAAAAATACCAAAAATACCTGCCACACTTGCTGCTACTATGGGTTCCACTGAAAACACCAAGTTGTGTGACTTCACTAGTCACAACAACCAAGACTTTATCTGCACTCCCATTGCCACACCTGCCACTTCAGCTACCTCTTATGAAATTAAACCTGATTTGCTAAATCTTGTTATGAGAGATCAATTCTCTGGTGCTGGAGATGCTGCTGCTTTACACTTGAATAATTTTGTTGAATTATGTGATATGAAAAAGTATAAAGAAGTAGAAAGTGATGTTGTTAAGCTCAAGCTCTTTCCTTTCTCTTTAAGGGGAGATGCTAAAATCTGGTTTCAATCTTTGCCTAGAAATAGCATAGATTCTTGGGATAAGTGCAAAGATGCTTTTATAGGGAAGTACTACCCTCCTGCTAAGATTATCCAATTGAGGAGTAATATTATGAATTTGAAGCAATTGGATAATGAACATGTTGCCCAAGCTTGGGAACGAATGAAATCTCTTGTTAAGAAATGCCCTACACATGGTTTGACTACTTGGATGGTTATCCAGACTTTTTATGCAGGCTTGAACTTTACCTCGCGGAACCTGTTAGATTCAGCCGCGGGAGGAACCTTTATGTCAACTACACTTGGTGCTGCCATGAAGCTTCTCGATGAAATGATGACCAATTATTCCCAATGGCACACCGAACACGCTCCAACAGGTAGGAAGGTAAACTCTGTCGAGGAAACTACCTCCCTCAATGAAAAAGTTGACTTAATTATGTCTCTACTTACCAAGCAACCCTCTATTGATCCTCATGATGTTCCTTTAAATTCTTTGGTTGCTCAAGAACAACTAGATGTGAACTTTATTGCTAGAAACAACTTCAACAACAGTGCTTATAGGGGAAATTTTGCTAGCAATCCTAGACCGTTCCCATCCAACTATGGGAACAACAACACTTACCCTAGCAACAAGAACCCCTCTTCTGAATTAGAAAGCATGCTTAGAGACTTTATCACTACTCAAAAAGCCTTCAACAAAAATGTAGAAGAGAAACTATCTAAAATAGATAATCTCTCTTTGAAGGTAGAAAGCTTAGCCCTTGATATTGAGATGCTTAAAATTAGAACCTCCCCCCTTGAGGAGAATAAAGCCACTCCTATTAATGCTATCCAGTTACAAATCAATGAAAATATTAGGATGATGGCTAAACTTAAAGAGAGATGGGCTAGAGAAAAAGAGGAAGAGGATAGATTTAAGAGCCTTCCTACAAACCACACAGTTGCCACTATCCAAATTGTTGAGGACACTCAAACTATTAGCACCCAATGCACTCCTAGTCCCGTTGGACCTATTAATGGTGATGCTAATACCTCAACCGTAGAAAAAGAAACTCCGATGAACATAGAGGGTTTCAAACAAGTGAGCCTAGATGACACTACTACCACCTTTGATAGTAGTGATATTGATTTTGATAGTTGCACCCTCTCATAAGTTATTAGCTTGTTACACAAAATGTCTAGAGACCCCCACACTAGCACACTTAATCTTGCCTTCACGGAGCATATCACAGATGCTCTTATCAAAGCTAGGGAGGAGAAGCTTAGAGTAGAAGCCTCCATACCTAGGAAGCTAGATGATGGTTGGGATCCTATGATCAAAATTAAATTGAATAACTTCTCTTGCTATGCTTTATGTGATGTTGGAGCTAGTACCTCTGTTATGCCCAAAAGAATATTTGATATGTTTGAATTGAAGCCTCTTGAGCCTTGTTCTTTTGGTGTTCGTCTTGTTGATTTTTCCATAAAGAAACCTTTGGGGAAGATCAACGATGTTCTTATCATTGTCAATGAAAACTATGTTCCCGTTGATTTTATTGTTATGGATATAGAATGTGAACCTTTATGTCCAATTATTTTGGGACGTCCTTTTCTGCGTACCGTTGGTGCGGTTATTGACATGAAAGAGGGGAATATAAAATTCCAATTCCCATTCAAAAAGGGGATGGAACATTTCCCTAGAAAGAAAATCAAGTTACCTTTTGAGTCCGTTACACGGGCTAGTTATTCTCTTTCTCTTGATAAAACTTGATTCTTCTTTTTGCATCATGCCTAGCTAATGGCTTTAAAGAAGCGCTTTCGGGAGGCAGCCCGCAACGAATTTAGGTTTTTATTTTTGCTTTTGTTGTGTCTTGATGTTTGTTACTTCTGTAGCAACATCATTGTATCTTTATTTTTCAGCTTTGTGCCAAGTTATAGCCTCTTACGGCAAGGGAAGTAAAAGTTGTGACATGCTGTCCAGAAAACAGATTCTGTCCTCGTGACCATAAAAATTCCAGAAAAATCCCAGTTCATCTTTTTGAGCTGAAATTGTTACAAAGTATTCTCTATACAATTACGAAACTTCCGTATGTTCTGAGATTTTTGATTTGAGTTGCATAAGTGCCCCTAAAAAATTCTTTACTATCTGTTGTTCTGTTTTTCATAGATTCTGCCACGTTTTGTCTCTCCTAACTTTTGCAAACCTTAAGCTTGCTTTTTCTTTGCAAAAACTTTTTGGCACTCTTGAGAAACAGTAGGTCTTCAAGATTATCTTTATATCCAGTGGAGAAAAATTATTTTATTAAGGGTACTAACCTCTCTAATCAGCTTATGATGAGTTGTGTATGAAGGGAGTTTTCAAGTGTGCGATGGAAGATGATGAAAGAAGATCCAGGAGTGTCAAGCGCTCAAACTTGGGGATGCCCCCATGCATCCCCAATAAATATTCAAGGATACTCAAGCGTCTAAGCTTGGGGATGCCCCCGTGCACCCCCTTCTCCATCAACAATCATCAGTTCGTCCTTTGTCTCACTATATTTTTATCACTTCATGCGTTATGTGCTATGCTTGGAGCGTCTCGCTCTTAGGTTTTGTTTTTAGTTTCCTTTAGCTTTGCTTTCTGTTCATAACAAGTTAGATCCTTTCTTACTTTGTGTGGGAGAGAAACACGCTCCACTTTCAAAATCTAGAACACATCATAGGATTTTTCCAGCCTATCTTTTTGCTGTTGTGTGTTCTTTATCTTTCCATAGCTACTTCCATGATTAGTTTTAGTTTTAGTTTGTCTTTAGCAAGAGCTTTGGCTTTTATTTAGTTTGTTGCTGCAACTCTTTTTAGTTTTCATGTTTATCTTGTTAAGAGAGTTGGTTGTTGCACTGAGTTGTGTCTTGTCTTGAAAGTAGGTAATTGAGGTTGCTATTTAATTTTAGTAGTAGCTTGCAATAGTTTTGAGGCATTGTTGTGAGTAATGTTTGGACTTTTCGTGTCAAGAGCTCTTGCCTATTAGTGATAAGTGACGTATTTTGGGCAATCCGTGTTTATTTTCAAAACCTACAAAACTAGTTGAGAACTCTAGCTACTAGATGGTTCACTACTCTTCTGAGGAGTCGAATATCAGAGAACACTCACGTACCATGAGTCGAGGATGCGCAAGGATAACCAAACCCCCATACACTCCTCCTCGGGGTACTTGTCTCTTTGTGAACCTCCTCATAAGATTGAGAGTTACCGATAATAAGTGCATGAGTTCTTCGGACTTATGTAAGTATTGAGAGTTGACACTTCCACCTTCCCATGTTTTATTAGCCTTTCCCGTGCCGTGCATTGCCTTCTTCTCACTCCGAGAGTTGGTGTCCACCTTCGCCGGTACATCCAAACCCTTGGCATGATACGCTCTATCATCATAAGCCTTCCTTTATCCTTCCTCAAAACAGCCACCATACCTACCTATCAAGGCATTTCCATAGCCTTTCCGAGTTACATTGCCATGCAACTTCCACCTCTTCATGACTTGATCTTCATGTCATACATGTTCTTGCTACACTGGCAGCGACATACATTGCATACATCATGATAGTTAAATCTTCTTTATGATTTTGAGTTCCTTGTAAAGTGTGAAAGATCTCCTTTACCTTCTTGTAAAATAGAGTGTTTCCCTTAAGTGAGGAAAAGATCCAAAAGTGGACACATTAAAAGATCCCAAAGAGGACAAATCAGAGTTAGATAGAAAGAGCCATTGAGGCCACAAAAAAATACAAAAAAAGAGAAAAAAGAGAAAAAAAAAGAGATAAAGGGGCAACACTACTATACTTTTGGGAGATCCACACTAGTACTCCCTTTATATCCTTGTACTCCATAGAGATGATCTTTTTGCATATAGTTTGGAGAGCTTCCTAGCTCGTGTGTGCACCCGTTGCATGGTAATCCCTACTCCTCACATCATATCTATCATTTGGCATCTCTTGCCTATGATTTTCCTCATTGATGTGAGCCTTTCTCATCCTTTTTGCCTTCCTCCTCCACCATATTTCTCTCTTTTCCATCCTAAGTGTCAACTCTCGTGCTTACGCTCATCCATTGCATGAGTGCTCAAAATATCGAAAAGGAGTGGATCAAATTGACTTGTACCTGGCTAGTGGTCTGGGGACGAGTCAAGATAAGATTCCAAAGAAGACCAAGTGTGAAACTTTAGTAGATTGAGTTCTCAACAAAAACACTTTTTCTCGTATTCCCTACCCCTTTCTTGCACGCAAACACCATTTGGAGACATTCGAGTCATGGACAGCGAGAGCTCTTGCACCTTTTGTTCTTTTGTTACTTGTTTCAATGCTAATATAGACTCTTGCATGTTATGACTTGAATTGAATCTCTAACCTTGCTTGCTTTACTTTTCAAAGTTCTTTTATGGTTGCTAGCATGTCACCACAGAAATTATGCTTGTTATCATTTACCTACTCGAGGACGAGCAGGAATTAAGCTTGGGGATGTTGATACGTCCAAAACGTATCGATAATTTCTGCTTGCTCCATGCATGTTTTGTGTGATATTGCTATGATCTAGATACACTTTCATACATTTTTGATCATATTTGGACTAACCTATTAACTCAGTGCACCCCAGTGCCAGTTCCTGTTTCTGCTGTTTTTCTATTTCAGTTTTCCCCCATATAAAAAGTGCCAGAAAAATTCGGGAAAATTCAGATAAAAAATCAGCGTGACGAAAGCTTCGAGAAAAGCCCGTGAGGGGCCAGAGGGGGGCCAAGGGGGGGCCAGGCGGCCACCTGGCGCGACCCCACCCCTGGCCGCGCCAGGGGGCGCCTGGGGCCCCTGGCCCACCTCTGGCTGCCCCCTTTCTCCTATTTATCCCCCGTCACGGGAAAACTCCAAAAGGAGAACCCTATTCCGCGAACTCGCCTCTGTTCCGCCGCCGCCGCGCTTCCAAGATCGGGAGCAACAGAAAACCTCTTCCCGGCACCCTGCCGGAGGGAGGATTGACCTCCGGTAGTCTCCTCTCCACCATGGATGCTCTCTGGATTTCTCGTGAGTAGTTTTCCTTGGACCATGGGTCCGTGATCAGTAGCTATGTGATGTTCTCCTCCCCTCTTTGATCTTCATTGTCTAGACCTCGTGAGCTGCCCTACATGATCGAGGCACCTTTGTAATATTTCTGCTATGGCTATGTTGAGTTTCATCGGATCTGATGGATTATGAGATTATGTTCAGATTGTGATAGAGTAATATATTTGGTTCTTATCTCTTGTATTTTTGTTCCTAAGTAATTCTTGCATGCTCTCCGTTGTTGTTTATTGCTTTTGCCAAGTAGTAGGTAGTGACTCCAAGAGGGAGCGTTGTGCTAGATTGTGGGTTCACGCCTCCCCGATGACATGCTTGAGTGACATAAACATGAGTCTAGGGGATGTGCTGTTGCCACAAGGGGGAAAACAACGGTGCTTGTAACCGCGGTTACAAGGATTGTTTACTTTACGCAAAGTTCTTTTTAATGTAGTTGTCTGTTGCTTTGGGTTTACACTTTGGGTGGGGCTCGCAACTTAATACCAGCGAGATGTTCTGGATAGATATCTCAAGGTGGATGATTAGTAGTAGATGCAGATGGATTTCGGTCTACTTACTTTGGCGTACTGCCCGTGCTTTTGAACCTCTTCCTTTCTTTTGTAGCATAGTTAGCATTGCGGTGCGTTCATAATCCCGTCAATTGCCTTTATGTAATTTGTTTACCTCGCATAGCAATTTTTATCGTCTTTTGGGAGAGAGAAATCACTAGCGAACATCACGTATCCCGGTCCATATCCTCATTATTGTTTCCAACCTATATTTACTTTTCTGCATTTACTTTCAAGTTGCTATCATTTCCCCTTGCGTTTTATCATTTGTGAACAACAAGACCAGAGAGATTGACAACCTCTCTGAACTTCGTTGGCAACAAAGTTATCTGTGTCTGTGTACAGGTCCGCGTCAGGTGCGCCGCTGACACCTACTTATCATCTCTGGAGTCCTACTGGAGACAAACCTTGGTATCTTTACTGAGGGAAAAACTCGCTGTTGCACCGCATCACGCCTTCCACTTGGGGCCTACCAACGAAGGGCGATAAGCCGAACATCAGCTCTCCATCGGCGTCTGCTGCTCGTGATGATGAGGATCCTGCTGATGCTCCTCCTATGCCTCCGATACATATCTCATCTGAGCCGGTGGTTGCTACTCGACGTATGATGGGAGACTACTCGAAGATTTCTTTGGATGCCTACCGCAAGCTTCGCCGTGTTAATCAGTTTGAGGTTCCTTAGGATTGTCTGGACGACAGGTTCCGGACCAATGTGCAGGCCGATATCTTCACGTCAGTTGCAGTTCGTCAGGAACTTGTCAACTCTCATGCCTGCATCCCCCTTGACTTCATCCAGGAAAATCCGGACAAGTTTCCCGGTGTGATGGATATTATTGATTTTGTGGGGATCGGTCCAGTCTTCAGCTTTCGGCGTGACTGGAACACTGCTGCGATCCTCCAGTTCTATTTCACATGCTACTTACACACCAATCACCGAGAGATATCATGGATGACTGGTGAGCAGCAGTGCACAACCACGTTTGCTCAGTTTTAGAGAGCCCTGAACATTCGCTCCTCTGGTGTCCGGATTCATGCCAATAACAAGGAGAAGCCCAAGGGGATCAGTGACTGACTGTGTTTTGTTAAGTCTGGGATTCGTGGTGATGATATCTACAGGAAGGCAAATGACATATCCATTTGGAATCAGCCCTATAGGTTCCTGTACCAGTGCGTGCTCAGGACTCTGTATGCCAAGTCTGGTGATAAGACTCATTGCAGCAGCTCTGCTATCACACTGATGTGCCATATCCATGACACCCCTCTCAAGCGTCTTGATGTGGCCCACTATCTTTGGCACGAGATTCGGATGGAGAGTCTTCAGCAGCGTCGCCAATATCCCCATGCACCCTTCATCAAGGCCCTCATTCAGTACGTCGTCTCCTCTCCATTGGAGATCACTCAGCCTCACGTTGTTTGGTCCATTTCGGAGCACATGTACTTTGATGCTCCTGAGGTTGTCCTGACGCGCCCTGTTCCGATGCACACCACTGTTCGTGGCACCCTTCACCGCCAGTTTGTGGAGCAGGCTCCTCTGCGTCGTATGGCTCAGTTCTTGGGTAAGGCCCAAGCGGCTATGATGCGTGCTATTTCTTTCAACTGTCACTCCAACCACACGGTGGTCTCGCGTCTCATCCAGTCCAAGAACTCCCTGAAGGCCCGTCTGCGAGCGACTGGAGAGGCCAACGTCAGCGATGATGAGCGCCTTCCCGATGCTCCTCCCGCTGATCTTGGCTTCGATTTCCGTACGGGACCGGAGTAAGCGGATTTCTTCCCTGGCGACCCTGGCGCAAGTGGCAGTGGGACTCACTAGTTTCGTCAGCGCGTGTGCCCCTTTTTGGTACTTGGTGCCAAAGGGGGAGAGTCATATTTGTTTTACTTATGTTGTCTAAGTGATCGAGAGTTGATTATGTCGTTGTTTGGGATCTCGTGTGTTAAGACCTATGTGTGTGATCGTTATGTGTACTTTGTGTTATGCATGGTGTTGCTCTTGCGTTTGGCTGGCTTATGGGTCTATTATGTTTTGGTGCAATCTAATCTGTCATCTCCATAATCAATGATTGCTTGCCTTGATATCATGTATTGTGCCTCGCCCCAAATGTGTGCATCTTGTGTAAAAGTAAATAATCTTATATGCACACATTAAGGGGGAGTTCATAGTAAAACTTGCTCCCACCAAAAGCAAATTCTGAATAATTTTGGGAGCTATATGTATGTTGTCATCAACTACCAAAAAGGGGGAGATTGAAAGTGCTATCGTGCCCTTAATTATATTTTGATGTTAATGACAATGTACATATAGAGGACTAATCATGTTTGCCAAGTATATATCAGGTTTTAGTCATCGGTTCGTTGTGGTGGTGGATCAAGGACCATCTAATCATGTCAAAATGCTCAAGATACGGATCCAATCCATGTTGAAGCGTAAGCTTTTCGTTTCTCTTGAGTATAGGGATCCCCACACTATTAAGAGGGGATCAGTGGGTTTGTGTTTAAGTCTTGCTCAAAGCTAATTAAAACAAAAAACATCTCGACACAAAATCAGAGCCCACATGTAAAATTCTGATCACTGATTTCGGGCGTCCGACGTGTCTCGAACGTCCGACATCTAAAAGTTTCGGACGTCCGACAGCCATCGGACGTCCGACATCTCATATACTGCCTTATCGTAGCAAAGGTCGGTAGGCATGCAAAAATGCCGGACTTCCGACCTGTTTCGGACGTCCGAACTCTGTCGGACGTCCGATGTGCTACTGAACCTTTTCTTATGGTGTTGGTTGCTGCACTCATATCTAACACTTCGGAGGTCCGACCTGGCTCGGACGTCCGACATGTGAACTCTCGGACGTCCGATACCTGACGGACGTCCGACACTTACACAGCATAATGCCCCAACGGCCATTTCGTCCCTTGGGCTATAAATACCCCCTCACTCCCACTTGTGAGGGTTGACCACTTCATTTACAAACACCCAAGAACACAAGTGCTCCCTCTCACTCTCTCCCCCACCAAATCTCAGATCCCGGAGAGTTCCTTGAGAGTTCTTGATGGATCTTTCACCCAGTGATAGATCCGCCCCTTCCCCATCTTCCAACCAAAGCAAATCGCGTTTTGAGCAAGTCTTGAGCATTTCCCATTGATCTTGTTACTCTTGGAGGTTGGAGACTCCTAGGCGGGTAGGAGTTCTTCGGAGAGGAATCGACCATTGTGATTACCCCCGTTGAGTTTGTGAGGGTTTGGTGACCACCTTTAAGGTCAACCGGTAGTGGTTGGGAATCGCCTTCGTGGTGATATCTCAAGGGGAATAGAGTGAGCCTTCATGGCGTTGGTGTGCCTTCGTGGTTTCACCCACTCTCTCCGAACGGTGTGTAGCTTCCCTCCAAGGAAGTGAACATCGGGATACATTGTTGTCTTCGCGTCATTCGGTTATCCCTACTCTTTCCCCTTATTACTTGTTCTACCGTATTATTTACCCCTCACATGCTTTAGTATTTTGTGCTTATTGCTTATCTTGTCACAGCTAGGTAACCCTTGCAATTGTTAGGCTCACCTTTATCTTCCACACTATTGCCTAAAATTGTTAAGTAGTGTTAAAATTTGTAATAAGACCTATTCACCCCCCCCCCCCCTCTAGGTCTATCTCGGTCCTTTTAGGGCCATCAGGCTCCCAGGCACCCTGGTGACGCCCCCCTTAGGCCGCGCCAGGTTGCCGCCTAGGAGGTAGACCCCACTCCAGGAGCCCCCCTTTGGCCTATATCATCGTCGTGACCTAAAAAACCTAGAAAAATAAGAGTTTCCGGAGTTCCGCCGCCACTCCGAGGTGGAAACCTACAGATAATAAAAGACCTTTCCGGCGGGAAGATTCCGTCGGGGAGAACTCCTCTCGGAGGGGGAGATCGTCCTCATCATCATCACTATCGTCACGGGCATCATCGAGATCATCATCACCATCAACACCATCTCCATCTTCATCCCATCTCATCTCACCATTGCAATCCAAGTTGTAACTTGTACTATCCATCCCCTCTACCGGTGCTGATTACTCTTTTGTGGTGATTGCTATTGAGTTTTGTTGGAGAATTATTATTATGACCAGATTGTTTATCATATATTTATCACCTCTGATCATGATCTCTTTGATGTCTTGTGAGTAGTTCCTTTAGTTCTTGAGGACATGGGAGAAGTCTTGTTGTTAGTAGTCATATAATGTTGAAGTGATATGTGTTGTTTGATATTTAAGTTGTGGTGTTATTCTTCTAGTGGTGTTGTGTGAACGTCGACTACACAACATTTCGCCTTTTTCAGGACCTAGGGGAATACATTGTGTATAAAGTATGCTTATGGTGGGTTGCCGGAGTGACAGAAACCTGGACCCCAGTTCGTACACTTTTGCATAAGGGTAGGGCTGGATTAACGAGCTGCTCGCCTCGTTAAGATCGTGCTCGTTAAGCTCGTGCTCGTTAAGGCTCGGCTCGTTAAGCTCGTGCTCGTTAAGCTCGTGCTCGTTAAGGCTCGGCTCGTTAAGCTCGTTAAGCTTAACGAGCTAAAAACCTTGTTCGGCTCGGTTCGTTTAAAGCTTGTTAAGCTCGCGTGCGCTCGTGAGCGCTCGTTAACAGATCATGATGTGTCACGGTCTACTGTATCAGAGTATGAATGTAATTTTTACAAAGCAATATGGTGCCTAATGAAGGAGGTTTACTAGTACTCTACCACTTATGGATTTCAAGGGGGCAAGTACATTAAGTAAATGGGTTTAACTATCGCAAAGTGTTGTCACATAAGCTAAAAATATGTATCGTGATGTACTAACGAGCTTAACGAGCTGCTCACGAAACTCGTTAGCTCGCTCGTTAGGCTCGTTAAGCTTAACGAGCTAAAATCAATGATTGGCTCTGTTCATTAAGGAGCGAGCTACGAGCTTAACGAGCCGAGTTATCGAGTGCTCATTAATCTCACGAGCTACGAGATTTTGGTCCATCCCTACATGAGGGACTGTTGGATCCTAAAGTTTATTGCTATGGTTAGGCTTTGCATTAATTTCTCTCTTGTATTTGCGGATGCTTGCAAAAGGTTTAATCATAAGAGTGTACTTATCTTAGTCTAGAAAGTTCACTGGCGTAGGTTCACCCACACAACACTTATCAACACAAAACATAGTACCAATATGGAATATTGGTGAAATCACATGACTACTTCTCCCGTGTGTCCTCAAGAATGTTTTAGCTTTTATATGTTTGATCCTTTGGCTTATCCTTTGCACAAAAGGATTGGGCCCTTGCTGCACCTCATCACAATTTAATTTATTTGCTTTTATCTCCTTGTTGCTTATACCAGAAAACCCATAAAAAGTTACCTCTCAGTACTTGCAGTTATTCCTTTCTCAGGATCACTTGTCAATACCTTCTACTCCTCGTTGGGTTCGACACTCTTACTTATCGAAAAGGCTACGATAGATCCCCTACACTTGTGGGTCATCAAGACCATTTTCTGGCGCCGTTGCCGGGGAGCGTAGCGCTATTGGTAAGTGAAATTGGTAAGGAAACCTATATACTGTACGTGCTGGTTTTATTTTGTTGTTGTTGTTACTTTTAGTCCCTTTGGACCTCTCTTCTCTTGGTTCTTTGATTGCGGGGAACCGTCCCACCATTATGGTGCTGGAGAAGGCTTCCCCACCTATTGAAATTGTTCCCTTCAAAATATCAACTGGTATTATTGATTATATTTTGGCTAATCGATATGCAGGAGATATACATCCAGGTGAACACTTGTTATATCTTTCACAACTATGCTCCTTATTTAAGCTTGCAGGTATATCGACAGATTTTGTTATGATAAAACTATTCTCTCTATCATTAAAATATAAGGCTTTATATTGGTATAGGCTTCTTGATAACTCTCATTTACTAAATTGGCAAGAACTTATGTCTCTCTTCTATGCAAAGTTTTATCCTCTTCGTGAAATACATCGAGACAGGAACTATATTTATAACTTTTGGTCTCGTGATGGAGAAAGCATCGCTCAAGCTTGGGGGAGATTGAAGTACCTAATGCTCAAATGCCCCAATCATGAGCTCCCCAAGGAAATTATTCTTACAAACTTTTATACAAGACTTTCTCGTCAAGATAAAGAGATGCTTGATGCCTCCTCTACTGGGGTATTTCCAAATAGAAGCATTGAAGAAAGGTGGGATCTTATTGAAAGGATCCAGAAGAACAATGAATATTGAGAGATCAATAAAGGTATTGAACCCGTTATAAATTATGAGCATGATTACATGAAGAGTTACGCGAAAACTGATTACTTCAATACCTTTTGTTCTAAGATTGGTCTTGATTCCTAACTTCTGATTGATTTTTGCAAAAACTTTGCCTCTCATATTGATTCCTCTAAAAAGAAGGAGGATCAGCATCATAAGCCCTTTAAGGAATTACCTGTTGATATTCATGTTGCTGACCCCATTTTGCCTGCAGTTATATATGAAAGCCCCCTTTTCCCGCAAGGATGAGGGGGCATTCTTTTGTGACAGGTATATTAAATAAAAGTGAGAGAAGAACTGATGAGCCTGAGGACCAGATCAAGGTCGATCCTCAAGTTGCATTGGTTAAAGATCTTGTTACTAGTGATATTATAGATTCCAATATAAATTTTTGTGATGTTTCTACTAACCTGGTCACAACCAAGAATAAAGGCTCAATTTCAGGTACTCCAGTGGTATCTGTTAAAATAGGAAATCACAATTATTATGGGCTATGCGATTTAGGATCTAGTGCTAGTGTTATTCCTTATTCCCTCTATCAAGAGATTATGAACGAGATTTCACCTTGTGAACTTGAAGAAGTTGATGTTACTATTCATCTTGCAAACAGAGAAACTATCTCTCATATTGGAATTGTGAGAGATGTTAAAGTCTTATGCGGAAAGGTAAAATATCCTACCTACTTTTTAGTACTTGGTTCAGTACAAGATAATTTTTGTCCTATTATATTTGGTAGACTTTTCTCAAGACTTGTGGAGTTATTAAAGATTGCAGGAAAGGGAAAGTATTTGTTGAATTCAATGGTGAGCCATATGAATTTAACTTTTCTAAATTATCCAAACAAACTCGTGGTACTGATTTGCCTAGTAATGATAAAATTATTGAAGATATTGCCTCTAATTCCATTCCTCCCGACGATCCTTTGCAGCAATACATGGAGGACCACGAGAATGATATTCATATGCAGGAAAGAAATGAACTCGATGAAGCCTCTTGAGACAACCTTCCATCCTGAAGCACAACCTTCCGGTTGAACCTTTAGGAATTTTATGACAACCCAAAGAAGACCCGGTGTTCGATCTCAAGCCTCTTCCCGATACGCTCAAGTATGCTTATTTAGATGGAAAGAAAGTATATATTGTCATTATCAATTCTAACCTTTCAGAATATGAAGAAGAGCGATTATTGGAAACCCTTCATAAACACCGAGGAGCAATTGGATATACCCTTGATGACCTCAAGATAATTAGTCCATCTATTTGTCAACATACTATCAATCTTGAGCCTGATGCTAAACCGGTTGTTGATCATCAATGAAGGTTGAACCCAAAGATGAAGGATGTTGTGAGGACCGAAATCCTCAAGCTTCTAGACGAATGTATTATCTACCCTATAGCTGATAGTAAGTGGGTAAGTCCCGTACATTGTGTTCCTAAGAAGGGAGTCACAACTGTTGTTCCTAATGATAAGAATGAACTAATCCCTCAGAGAATTATAATTGGATATAGAATGTGTATTGATTACAGGAAGTTGAACAAGGCGACGAGGAAGGATCACTATCCGTTGCCGTTCATCGCCAAATGCTTGAAAGGTTATCCAAAAACACTCACTTTTGCTATCTTGATGGATATTCTGGCTTCTCTCAAATTTATGTTAACACTGTTGATCAAGAGAAGACCACTTTTACTTGTTCTTTTGGTACTTATGCTTATATACGTATGCCTTTCGGTTTATGCAATGCCCTTGCTACTTTTCAAAGGTGTATGTCTGCTATTTTTCATGGTTTTTGTGAGGAAATTGTTGAGGTCTTCATGGACGATTTCTCCGTCTATGAAACCTCTTTTGACCATTGTCTCCACAACCTTAATAAAGTTTTGCAGAGATGTGAGGAGACAAACTTGGTACTCAATTGGGAGAAGTGTCCCTTCATGGTCAACGAGGGAATTGTTGTTGGCCATTGATACGTCCCAAACGTATCTATAATTTCTGCTTGCTCCATGCATGTTTTGTGTGATATTGCTATGCTTTTGATACACTTTCATATCTTTTTATAACATATTTTGGAACTAACCTATTAATGGTTGCAAGAGTGCACAAGTTCTTGTTTTTGTACTTTATGTGTAGGAATTACTTGGATAAAGGAAAAATCACAAAAAGGAGTCTTGTAGGAGTTGGACTCTAACTCTCCCAAAATCTGTCCCCACCAGACAGGTTTTAAAGATCGCATCGGAAACGCTAGAAGACGGCCTCAAACGGAAAAACTTAAAACTACAAAGTTGTAGATAATTTTTTTCCGGTGGATTTAGACATAAAATTCGGAAACGCTTCCATAAACCCCGAAATACAGAAGACGTAATCTGGATGACGGGAATCCGAGAGTCGAGAGGAAACCTAGGTCAAAAGGCAGCACGAAATTTCCTCCCCCTTGGCAGCCGTCTTGAGGGGGAGACCAATCTCCACAGCAGCACCATCTCAAAGGAAGAAGAAGGGGCCAAGGGCCGCTGCCCCCAAGGGCCGTGTCCGTGGCCGTGGGCGCCGCCGCCGCCGTCGCCGTCTCCTTCATCTTCTCCGCCTCTCCATCAACAACTCTCTCTCACTCATCATTTCCATGTGTGAGTAGTTCCCCCTCGGGGCTAAGGCTTGTATCTTGATCTATGTGGTTTCTCTCTCTCCTATGATGTGATCTTTGTTGTGATCATTGGCTATGTTAATCTAGGGTGATCCCATGATGTTTCCCCTTCTTCTATGTATTGGATTTGATGTACTCACTTGATCCTATCTAGTATAATCCCCGAGACCATGGTGACAGCGGTCTATTGTACATGGGTTAGAAGAATATTATCATGAGTGATTTCCTATTTTGTGTGTGGATTGAAGATTGAGAGTCTTTTGGTGCTTGTCTTTGACTATCCTTTAGATATGTTGTGGTGATTGTGGTACTCTCTTTGGATGGCCGCGGTGACATTGGGAAATCCATAGATTGAGAACTACGAACTTTGAGGTGTGCTTTTATAGCCCTGCATAATTCTCATCCTCTCTTGACCACAAAGGAATGACCTCCGAGTGCGTCTCCATTGCATGTTTTATGGGAAATATCATGTGATTAGACTATGTTAATGTTGTTGAGAGTTGCCACTAGTGAAAGTATGAAGCCTAGGCCTTGTTTCCACCATTGCAATACCGTTTGTGCTCACTTTTATCACTTGTTTCCTTGCTGTACTTTTTATTACAGATTTATATTACTTTGCTTTGCCACACCTATCACCCATATTTTACCATCTCTTCGCCGAACTAGTGCACCTATACAACTCCTAGTTGTATTAGGTGTGTTGGGGACACAAGAGACTTCTTGTATCTTAATTGCAGGGTTGCTTGAGAGAGACCATCTTCAACCTCTACTTCCCTGAGTTCGATAAACCTTAGGTCATCCACTTGAGGGAAATTGCTGCTGTCCTACAAACCTCTGCGCTTGGAGGCCCAACATAGTCTACAAGAATAGAAGCGTGCGTAGACATCAGCCATAAGATTTCCGAAAGGGGAATCGAGGTGGACATGGCCAAGATTGAAGCAATCGAGAAGATGCCATATCCAAGGGACATCAAAGGTATTCGTAGTTTTCTCGGTCATGCTGGTTTCTATAGAAGATTTATTAAAGACTTTTCTAAGACTTCGAGACCCCTCACTAATCTTCTACAGAAGGATATCCCTTTTGTGTTTGATGAAGATTGTAAGGAAGCCTTCAAAGTTCTTAAGAAAGCTTTGATAACCGCTCCTATTGTCCAACCGCCTGATTGGAATTTACCTTTTGAAATTATTTGTGATGCTAGTGACTTTGCTGTTCGAGCTGTGTTAGGACAAAGGGTTGATAAGAAATTGAATGGTATACATTATGCTAGCAAGACCCTTGATAGTGCTCAAAAGAATTATGCTACTACTGAAAAGTGATTTTTAGCATTAATTTTTTCTTGTGATAAATTTAGACCTTATATTGTTGATTCCAAAGTCATTATACATACTGACCATGTTGCTATTAAGTATCTTATGGAGAAGAAGGATGCCAAACCTAGACTTATCAGACGGGTTCTTCTTCTTCAAGAATTTGATTTGCAAATTGTTGACAGGAAAGGAGCGGCCAATCCTGTGGCGGACAACCTTTCCAGGATAGAGAACATACCACATGATGCTATTCATGTTAATGATAGCTTTCCTGATGAACAATTAGCTGTTCTGAGAATACAATCTATTTTTTATCACTGGTTTGCAGATTATGATAACTTTATTGTCACCAAGTTTTTACCTCCAGATTTATCATTTCAACAAAGGAAGAAGTTCTTCCATGATTTGAGGTATTAATTTTGGGATGATCCACACCTTTTCAGAGAATGCGCGGATGGAATCGTGAGAAGGTGCATACCGGAGCATGAGCAGAAGGATATACTGAGGGATTGTCACGATAGTCCCAATGGAGGACATCATGCCGGTGAGAGGACCGCACACAAGGTTCTCCAATCAGGTTTTTATTGGCCTGCTCTCTTTAAAGATGCTAGAAAATATGTATTATCTTGTAATAAGTGTCAGAGAGTTGGTAATATTAGTAGGAGAAATGAGATGCCTATGAATTACTCTCTAGTTATTGAGCCTTTTGATTGCTGGGGTTTTCATTTTATGGGTCATTTTCCTCCTTCACACAAATACACTCACATATTACTAGCTATTGATTATGTAACCAAGTGGGTCAAGGAAATCCCCACCGAGAGTGTTGATCATAAGACATCTTTGAAAATGCTTAAAGATGTGATCTTCCCTAGGTTTTGTGTACCAAGATACCTCATGACCGACGGAGGATCACACTTTACACATGGTGCTTTTAGAAAATCTTTAGCAAAGTATGATGTAAACCATAGGATTGTTTCACCTTACCACCCTCAAACGAGTGGGAAAATTGAGCTCACAAATACGGAGATCAAGTTGATCTTACAAAAGACAGTGAACAGTTCTAGAAAGGACTGGTCCAAAAACTTGGGAGATGCCTTGTGGGCGTATAGAACTGCTTACATAATCCCATGGGCATGTCGCCTTATAAGATGGTATATGGCAAGGCTTGCCATTTACCTTTAGAATTAGAGCACAAAGCTTTTTGGGCTGTTAGAGAGCTTAATGCTAGCCCAAAACTTGCTGGTGAAAAGTGTCTCATGAACTTGACTTCTCTAGATGAGTGGAGAAGTGAAGCTTACGAGAGCGCGAGAATGTTTAAGGAAAAGGTAAAGAAGTAGGAGAATCTTGAAACGTGAACTTAATGTTGGTGATAAAGTTTTGTTGTTTAGATCTCGTTTCAGGTTTTCTCCAGGTAAATTACTTTCCAGATGGGAAGGACCTTTTCACATTGAAGAAGTCTACCGCTCCGGTGCAATGAAAATAAACATATTTGAAGGCACCAAACCTCAAGTTGTGAATGGGCAAAGATTGAAGCATTACCTGGCAGGAGACCCTATCAATGTTGTGTTGGGTCTCGCAGCAGAAAACAATAATTTTTCTAACTAGCGTCGCCCTTAACCCAAGATCTATCTAGTTGTAATGCCGTAACGGAAAGACTTGCGGAAACATACCTCGGGGTGTAGACCGTTGCGCAGAAAACGTTCCCGCAAACATGGTTGATGAAGTCGTAAACCTTTCACAGCCCCCTGGCTGTGTTAGCACCCTGTTGGGTGGTAGTGCCGCTCGTGCAGCACCTCGTAGTACTCGCACACGTACGGACTCGATGACGATCTCCGTTCTCCGATCCAGCGGAGGTGGCGGAAGTAGACCTCTCGGAACCGGACTTTCGACAGGACGACGGCGTCTGCGTAGCAGATAAGCCTCAATCCCAGCACAGGTTCCAGACAAGGGGACCCCGTCTTGAGAGAGACGAGAGAGGGGAGAAGACCGGTGAAAACCAATCTCAATTCGGAGTAATATTGAATTCTCTGCGAATTTTTCTGTATTAAAGAAGTGCACCCCTGCCCATCTTTATATAAGCAGACGGAAGGAGTCAACCCCCCTTCCCTTGGAAATGTGGGACTAGTCCCTTTCCAAGGGGGGAGGGTGCGTCTAGGAGGAGGGGGGAAGTGGGGCGCCACCCACATGGGCCCCAAGGCCCATGGCGCCCCCCTTTTTTTCTTTTCTTTTTCCCTTTTATTTTCCTCCTTCCCCTAATGGGCTTCTTTCACAAATAAGGCCCATTGCACTTTTTAATCTGAAATAAATTATTATTAATTATTAATTCACTTAATTAATAAATAATACATTTTATTTCATCTCCCGATGATCCGGAACTCCTTCGAGCTCACTCCGAACGTCCTTCGGACCAACACGGAACTTTTCCGGTACGTCTTTCTCTCTTCTCCGGTAACTCCGATAGTTCCGAAAAGGTCTCCGATATTCACCGAGCCCTTAAGTGTGTTACCCTACGGTCCGAGAACACTCCAGTCATGACAGAGACAAAGGATACAGCCAATGATAATTAGCGGGACCTGGATGCCCATAATGACCCATGTGCATTACGGAAGTAACCGATTGAACCGTACACGTTGTATACCATTCCCTTTGTCATGCGATACTAGATTAGTCCAAGATTCGATCAACTGCATCCAATGCATTAATTCTATCTTGTTACCGACAAATCTTATTCACTCATTCCGTGATATTCATCCTTGTGACCTAGTCAAACGCTGCGCAGCTTTATGGATGCAATCTCACCGAGTTGGCCATGAAGTATCTTTCCATTATATGGATTGACAAATCCCGCTCTTGAATCAACACTCCTCAACATATCCCATTGGATAGCCCAAGATACACCTTTATGGTCACCATGTTTCAGTGTGACGGTTAATGCACTCAAAGCATCCTCAGAAGATAGCAATTATGCGTGATCTCACGGTCAAAGGAACAGGCTACTACGTTCTGTAATTACAACACTGAACTTTTACGATTTGATCATGTTGCAATGCTTGCATTGGGTAATGTTCATCACGTCATTCATTCAATGAGGTGACCTTACCGTCAATTGACTTGATTGTCCATGATCGTGAAACCACAATCATCAGTTGACGATAAACCAGTCATCATGAGAGTCTGACTAGGAACTCTGGTTGTTTCTATACCACACCTATATCATCGTTTCACTGATACAGTTCCAGCACAGTATGAAACTGGTCATGAACTTATTTAGATATATTGGAATAATCATATATTATTTGCCTCTAGAGCATATATCCAACAGTCTCCCACTTGCACTAGATAGCAAATAATCTAGCTGCATATTTTCTCGATCATAATCATCTTATCATATAAGTGTTTATTGATCATGCTTGCTCATGGAAGAGGTTTCATCAACGATCTGTACCCGTTCAGATTTGTATGTTCCTTTGCAACAGGTATTGGTCAACTTGCTTGATATACCCTTCATTATCTAATAATGCTTGAATTATAAGTTTGGCGGGAGAGTGAGACTTCTTATTTTACAGTATTCTCTAATGACAAAAAGGTTTTAGTCCCTAGGACTCCCATAGTCATGTATACTGAAAAATACACTCAGCCAGAAGTCTAAAGTTCTTACGCTAAACTTTATTCAACCTTCTACTTCCTTAAGTAGATATTTATATTTTGTAGAGTTTTGGTTCGTGAAATTATAGCTCACATTTCCTTTCTATTCCTTTTGGTGATATGTCTAATTCATATAGACCCATAATAAGGCTTGCAATCGTAATCCAGTATTACATTCAAGTATATTATATTTTCTATCATTTAGAGTATTGTCCTCAGTTTCTCTTCAGATACTGAATGCTTGGACTTTGCTCAGGTTCTGTGTTTTGCCAACCAAGCACATCGGAACCTGTTCTTCTTCTAAGAACCTTTGAGTCATTCTGTTATTGGATTCACAACTTCCGTTTTATGGTAGAATCATATGTCAAAGGTCATATAGGATCACATGTCTTGAGACAAAGTGCATCCCTATTCTTCCATTAAAACATTATTTTGTGATATTAAGGTTTTACATCCTTTATATAATTCCTAGCCACAAGAACATTTTCTTGTTTAGGATATCATTCCAATCCTTTTGATGTTCATTACACGTGTCCTAATATATCCTTATAGATTTTAGTGTGTGACACATCTGTATTTCGTTCATATAAGATTCTCGCAATCCTTTCATCTTATTAGCCTTAATCTCCATGTATATCAACGTATATATATGAGATTGTTTTCACATATATTATCGTATATATATGAAATTGACATTGTGCTCCCACTCAAATATATCAGACATATATCTGTAAGTAAGCTTTTATTAAGTTTCTATTCTAACTATGTCAGACATAATAATATTGCTCCCAAAGCTCCCACTCAGAAAATGCTCTCTGCATTCCAAGTTTTCAGGAAGTCTCCAAAGCCCCCACTCAGTTTCATGAAATTGCAGTCCATCTCAATATTTTGATTACTTCAAAATCACTTGATCAAATCAAGGTTGAGAGTTTCTGCCTTGAGGTACTATGGTCCATCTTATCGAAACATTCTTTCGTTATGCCATTTTCTACTTCTCTTCAAATTCCAAATTTGAATGTGATGCAATTTTCTTCAGGCTATGGTCCCAGTATAGTGTTTGTGAATGAAATGCCCATATTGATTTAGCATTGCTACGCTTCCGTAGTCAATCATTATTGAATTTAGCCATAATATCTTTTATGTGCCAAATCAATCTTTATGTGTTGCATCATTCTTAATAACTTCCTGGTTATTCGAAATGTGAAATAACTACTTTATTTCATAGGATGTGGGCCATCCCATATGCAACTCAATATGATTTAATTTCTCCTCGTTTCCTAGGTAACCATCAATCCTTCGTAATTTATGAGCAGTGTCCCTTTTGTTTCATTTAAGAAGACTCATGATTATTGTTCTGTACAGAACGTATTCATGACAATCTTATTATTTTTAAACTAAGGCTTTAACTTATATACCATGATCATCATCAATAGCATATTTCCTCTTTTCATGGAGTCATTGCAGCGAAACGTTTTCCGTTGCGTTACTCTGTTATCTGGAGGCAGGGTCAATCACCCTGGTCAAAGAATTCACTTTTCTCCCATTGGTTTATTCCTTGAGAACCATCTTCTCATTCACCAATTCAAGCAATACAAGTTTTGCTATTTGGGAAGGTGTGTTTTACAATTGCTCACAACTCTAATACAAAGAAAGTTATATCATATAAAACTTCTAGAAACTTTCTAACACCATCATCATATGGAGTCATTAGCTTCATTAAATTCAGAATGGTTTCCTTATTTCATTAAGTTGGTGTTTTAACTTAATAAATTATAACAACTTTTTTCATTCAAAATAGCATTAGCGTAAGGGGAATGTATTTAGACCATACTACATTTTAGTATGACTACTAATGGTTTAGGTGCTTGAGCACTTTAAACTTCCATCGTAATTTGTGGCATTATTTCCACAAGTCTCCCATTTATGTCAACTATAATACTCATCACTTTGATCACATCATGGTGATTTGTATTCTTATATCCAACTTCACTCTGATTCCTTAATCTCAGATTTATGATCTTAATTGAATGCCTTGTTCAATTAATCATGCAAAGCATCTTTAATGATTATTCATGCGCTTGGTTAATACATCATTTATGTACAATGTTTGGCGCAAGTTTTACTTTGCTAGAACTCCGTCATTAGTCATCTTGGTTGATAATAAATTCATGAGTTAATAGATCGAGTATCTAATGACTTCATCATTTATGAATTCATCTCATGCATTTAGTATAGTTATGACTTTTGACCTTATTGTTATTCATAATAACTTAATCATTAAACATTGAATATCACTTGACAATTATGGTGTTTTATAAATGCTTCTATCATATTATAAACTCAATTGCAAACATAGTATAAGCACACTTTATTCATCAAACTGGAACAACTGACTTGTCTCAAAACATGAATAACTTTGTCTCGCGAGATGCAAGACATACCACTAAGTGTTCATATTCTATTGATTACAAAAGATTTATCTAATACTCTATGTATAATCCTATGATAGATGTCTTGGTGAAATCTTGGGGGCCATCAACTGCCTTGGTTGCCATCAATCCTGGATCGCACCTCTTCCCGTCCATGCAACGGCAGGCCCTGTTTTCATAAAACAGAACAAGTATCAAATACTTATTAAACTGCAAATGTTGTATAAGGGAACAAACATTTATAACGAGTATATCAAACATATACCTTCTCCATCAACAATTTCTCCTTCAATGGGTTCAACCTCTAAATCTCGGAGGTTGACCATGAACTCAAAGAACTGAAGGCTTTCACCTCTTCCGACATAGTCATGGACAAAGTCTGTGTAACTCGGTGGAAGCGAGTGTAGCACCGTGTTTATAGCAGACTCCTCTGTGGTCCAATAGTCAAAGTCCTCCACGAGTTTCAAATGTATCCCATGCATCTTGGCTACGTGAGTTTTCAGAAAAGTGTTCTCTTCCATCTTTGTAGTAAGAAACTCATTTTCTAACTCAAATTTGGCCACTCTGAACTGATGTATAAACAATGACATCATCATGTCGATTGTGTCAAATGTGTCCATATCCGCATATTGTTCACGTAAATCTTGCGGAAAGCTAGTTTCTATGACACTTTTAACCATGGCGTAAGTCCTTCGACGATTATGGCAATCAAGCATTACTTTTTCATCCATGTTGTCTACTGGAGGGTCTCCCATACGCTCTTGTATCACGAACAAGAGGTTAGCTCTCTTGAGCACAGTCCTAAGGTATAAGTACCAATCAACGAAATTTGACCCATCATCTTTAAGTCTTTCACCACGTAAGAAAGTAACCAATCCATGATACTGATTCATGTCCATTTTAATTTTCTACAAAATATTTGCAAGGAAAACAATTAAGATTAGTTCATAACAATGAGTTCATAATAATCATATTATAGCTGAGCTCACCTAAAACAATCATCCCTAAGAAGTTTTAGTGATTACATGATCCAGATTCACTAACCGTCCTCGAATATCACAACGGCCGACTGATTAGTTTCAAAGGTAGACAACTAGTTTGTGCGATCACATCCTATATGTGACTCATGCTCGATCTTTCCATCTCTAGTATTTTGAGGCCATATCTACATATGCTAGGCTCGCCAAATTGACCTTAGTGTTATATGCTGCTTAGCAAGGCCATATCGACATATGCTAGGCTTGCCAGGCCCAACCTCATTGATGGCTTCTCGTCCCTCGTTGGTACCCCAAGTGGAAGGTTTGAGATGCAGTGCAGCAGCAAGTTTCCCTCGGTGAAGATACCAAGATTATCGAACCAGTAGGACTCAGGAGATACAAGTAGGTGGCAACGTCGCCAGAAATTGCTTCCTGACTAGGGTTTTGTCGTGGACCTGCACACAGCAACAAATAACTTTGCTCCCAACGAGTACAAAGGAGTTGTCAATTCCTCTGGCCTTGTCGTTTACAAAGGATCAACACAAGAGATAAAAGGTGAAAAGGAAAGTAAAAGCTGAAAGTAAATTGAGGGTGTGAACAATAATGTGAAGATGGACCGAGGTCCCGTGATTTTCACTAGTGATGTCTCTCTCCCAAAAGACGATAAGAGTGCTAGCGAGGTAAACAAATCACAGTTGGGCAATTGACAGGATTATGAAGGCACCGCAATTCTAACTATGTTGCAAAGAAAGGAAGGGCTCAAAAGAAATGGGCAGTACGCCAAGGTAAGTAGACCGAAATCCATCTGCATCTACTACGAATCATCCACCTTGAGATATCTATCCAGAACATCTCGCTGGTATTAAGTTGTGAATCCCACCCAAAGTGTAAACTCAAAGCAACAGACAACTGCATTAAAAGAACTTTTGTGTAAAGTAAACAATCCTTGCACCCGTAGGTACAAGCACCGTTGTTTTATCCCTGGTGGCAACAGCACATCCCCTAGTCTCATGTTTCTGTCACTCAAGCTAGACATCAAGGGGCTGAACCCACAATCGAGCATAACACTCTCTCTTGGAGTTGCAAATAAAATAATTGGCCAAAGAAAATACCGCAACGGAGAAAATGCAAGAATTTACTCAAGAACAAAATATAAAAGAGAAGAACCAAATATATTACTCGTCACAATCTGAACATAGTCTCATAATCCATCAGATCCCAACAAACTCAGCATAGCAACAGCAGAAATTACATAGATGCCTCGATCATGTGAGGCAGCTCACGAGGACTCGAAAGTGGAAGCACAAAGTGGGAAAAGATTCATCACATAGCTACTGGTCACGGACCCATGGTCCAAGGGGTACTACTCACGGCACATCCGGGAGGCGTCCATGGCTATGGATGGTCTCCCGGAGGGGGTTCCTCCTTCCGGCAGGGTGCCGGGGCAGCTTCTCCAGGCAGCCCCGATCTTGAAACGGCGGCGGCGGCGGTACAGAGGGGAGTTCGCGAGAAAGAGATCGATATTAGGGGTTTCCACCCCGAGGGGTAAATATAGGCGAAGGGGGCATCGAGGGGACCCACGAGGCAGTCAGGAGGGTCCCTGGCGCGGCCCAGGGTGGGGCCGCGCCACCTACCCTCCTGGCTTCCTGGTGGTGTCCCCCTTCCCTCTCTTGGTGATTCCAGAAGCTTCTGTTGCGCTGATTTTTATATATTTTTCCCGGAATTTTTGGAGCACTTTTAATGGCCGGAAAACCTGAAATACAAAAACAGCAGAAAACAGAAACTGGCAACTGGGTACACTGAGTTAATAGGTTATTCCAAATAGGTTCAAAAGTGTATGAAAGTTCAAGCAAAACATGGCAAAGTCACACAAAACATGCATGGAGCAAGCAGAAATTATAGATACGTTTGGGACGTATCAACATCCCCAAGCTTAATTCCTGCTCATCCTCGAGTAGGTAAATGATAACAAGCATAATTTCTGTGGTAACATGCCACACAACCATAAAAGGACTTTTAAGTAAAGCAATCAAAGCATGCAATTCAATTCAAGTCTTAACAAGCAAGAGTCTATATTAGCATTGACACAAGTAACAAAAGAACAAAAGGTGCAAGAGCTCTTGCTGTCCGTGACTCGAATGTCTCCAAATGGTGTTTGCGTGCAAACAAGGTACTGGGAAGAAAGAGAAAAAAAAGGTTGTTGAGAACAACTATCTACTAAAGTTTCACACTTGGTCTCCTTTGGATTCTTATCTGGACTCGTCCCAAGACCACTAGCCAGGTACAAGTCAAGATGATCCTCTCCCTTTCTACATTTTGAGCACTCATGCAATGGATGAGCGTGAGCAAGAAAGTTGACACCTAAAAGGCGAAACAGAAAGAAGGTGGAGGAGGAAGACAAAAAGGTGTGAAAGGCTCTCATCAATGAGGACAATCATAGGCGAGAGAAGGCCATATGATAGATATGATGTGAGGAGTAGGGATTGCCATACAACGGATGCACATGTGAGCTAAAAGCTCTCCAAGGGAACTAGTGGGGGTGCATCTAACTTGCTTGCTCAAGAAGACCTAGAGCTCGTTTGAGGAGGCTCATCATTGGAATATACAAGCCAAGTTCTATAATGTGAAGGGTCCCCACATAGCTATATGCATGATGATGATCTCTATGGAGTACAAGGGATAGAAGATGAAGTACTAGTGTGGATCTCTCAAAAGGAATAGTAGTATGCCCCCTTCTCTCTTTTTATTTTTTTCTTTTTTCTTTTTCTCTTTTTTTTTATTTTTTGGTGGCCTCAATGGATCTTTCTATTTAACTCTCATTTGTCCTCTTTGGGATCTTTTGATTTTTTCCTCTTTGGGATCTTTTCCTCACTTTAGGGGCAATACTCTATATTTTACAAGAATATAAGAGATCTTTCACACTTTACAAAGGTACTCACATAAAGAAAATGTAACTATCATGATGCAAATGTATGCCTCTGCCAGGGTAGCAGGATATGCAATGATACTAGCGTGTCATGTAGCAATGATTAGGGCAAGGCCCAACTAGCATGCGGCTCATCGATCAAGCAAGTAGCATGTATGAAATGAAGATCAAGTCATGAGAAGGTGGATGTTGCATGGAAATGTATCTCAGAAAGGCTATGGAAATGCCTTGTAGGTAGGTATGGTGGTTGTATCCAGCGGAGGTGGCGGAAGTAGACCTCCCGGAACCGGAGTTTCGGCAGCACGACGGTGTCCGCGTAGCAGAGAAGCCTCAATCCCAGCACAGGTTCCAGACAAGGGGACCCCGGCTTGAGAGAGACGAGAGAGGGGAGAAGACCGGTGAAAACCGATTTCAATTCGGAGTAATATTGAATTCTCTAAGAATTTTTCTGTATTAAAGAAGTGCACCCCTGCCCATCTTTATATAGGCAGACGGAAGGAGTCAACCCCCATTCCCTTGGAAATGTGGGACTAATCCCTTGCCAAGGGGGGAGGGTGCGGCTAGGAGGAGGGGGGAAGTGGGGCGCCACCCACATGGGCCCCAAGGCCCATTGCGCCCCCCTTTTTTTCTTTTCCTTTTCCCTTTTATTTTCCTCCTTCCCCTAATGGGCTTCTTTCACAAATAAGGCCCATTGCACTTTTTAATCTGAAATAAATTATTATTAATTATTAATTCACTTAATTAATAAATAATACATATTATTTCATCTCCCGATGATCCGGAACTCCTTCCAGCTCACTCCGAACGTCCTTCGGACCAACACAGAACTTTTCCGGTGCGTCTTTCTCTCTTCTACGGTAACTCTGGTAGTTCCGAAAAGGTCTCCAATATTCATCGAGCCCTGAAGTGTGTTACCCTATGGTCCGAGAACACTCCAGTCATGACCGAGACAAAGGGTACGGCCAATGATCAATAGCGGGACCTAGATGCCCATAATGACCCCTGTGCATTCCGGAAGTAACCGATTGAACCGTACACGTTGTATACCATTCCCTTTGTCATGCGATACTAGATTAGTCCAAGATTCGATCAACTGCATCCAATGCATTAGTTCTATCTTGTTACCGACAAATCTTATTCACTCGTTCCGTGATATTCATCCTTGTGACCTAGTCACACGCTGCGCAGCTTTATGGATGCAATCTCACCGAGTTGGCCATGAAGTATCTTTCCATTATATGGATTGACAAATCCCGCTCTTGAATCAACACTCCTCAACATATCCCATCGGATAGCCCAAGATACACCTTTATGGTCACCATGTTTCAGTGTGACGGTTAATGCACTCAAAGCATCCTCAGAAGATAGCAATTATGCGTGATCTCACGGTCAAAGGAACAGGCTACTACGTTCCGTAATTACAACACTGAATTTTTATGATTTGATCATGTTGCAAAGCTTGCATTGGGTAATGTTCATCACGTCATTCATTCAATGAGGTGACCTTACCGTCAATTGACTTGATTGTCCATGATCGTGAAACCACAATCATCAGTTGTCGATAAACCAGTCATCATGAGAGGCTGACTAGGAACTCTGGTTGTTTCTATACCACACCTGTATCATTGTTTCACTGATACAGTTCCAGCAATGTATGAAACTGGTCATGAACTTATTTAGATATATTGGAATAATCATATATTATTTTCCTCTAGAGCATATATCCAACATGTTGATGTGGATACAATATGCACAACCACTCACGAAGAACATGTTGCAGCTCGGATTCATACACCAGCAGGAGCATAATAAGAATAGTTATGCAATACGGTAAGAAAACTTTGTGAACATCCATAAAAGTTCTGTATTACGTGTTTTCGGAAAATAAGGAAAATTCGAAGCTAAAGTGGAGCCGGAGACGACCTCCAGGGGCTCCACGTGCCCTGGTGGCGCGGCCTGCTTCCTGGCCGCGCCAGGAGGCCGCCTGGGTCACCCGGAGTCTGTCTCCGACCCCACTTTGGCTTGTTACCTTCCTTTTGTTGCAGAAATTTTTGCTATATATTTTCCCGGATCGTCCCGGCTCTGTATCTTGCGATTTCGTGCGTTCTCTTTTCGATCTGTTGTTGCCAGGAAAACTTTCAGCAAAACCTAGGTGTCTTGGCTTCCCCAAGTCCCCCCAAGGATAAGTTCCTCGCCAACGTCATCAACCCTTACCTCGCAGAGGCGAAGAGGCATCCTCAAACACTTTGGGTGGAGGATGGTGCCCTTCACCAAGAAGGTCTGAAGGGACCGGTCAAGGAGGGGAGCACCAAGGCCAGGTGATACACGAGATAGCTTCTCGTCCCTTGTTGGTTACCCCAAGTGGAAGGTGAGATGCAGATAGCAACAACTTTCCCTTAGCAAAGATGCTAAGGTTGAGTGTCGGACCAGTAGGACTCCAACGGATACAAGAAGGTGGTGAAGTGAACAATGGCGCCGTTCACAACTCTAAGTTGCTTACTTCACCTGGACCTGCACACACAACAGATAGATTTTCTCCCAATGAGTAAAGAGGAGTTGTCAATTCCTCCGGCCTTGTTGTTTACAAAGGATAAAACGCACGGGATAATAATGATAGTGATAGCTACGGAGAAGTAAATACTGAAAGTAAATTGAAGGTGTAAACAATGTTGGAAATATGGAACGGGGTACTATGATGTTCAATAGTGATGTCTCTCTCCCAAAAGACGATAAAATAGCCATGCAAGGTGAACAAATTACAGCTGGGCAATTGAGAGGATTATGTGCGCAAACCAATGCTAATTATGCTATGAAGAAAGGAAGAGGCTCAAAACCACGGGCAGTACGCCAAGACAAGTAGACCGAAATCCATCTGCATCTACCTACTAATCATCCACCTTGAGATATCTATCTAGAACATCTCGCTAGTATTAAGTTGTGAATCCCACCCAAAGTGTAAACTCAAAGCAACAGACAACTTCATTAAAGAACTTTGCGTAAAGTAAACAATCCTTGCACCCCGCAAGTACAAGCACCGTTTTCCCCCTTGTGGCAACAGAACATCCCCTAGACTCATGTTTCTGTCACTCAAGCTAGTCATCGGGGGGCATGAACCCACAATCATGCATAACGCTCCCTCTTGGAGTCACTACCTACTACTTGGCCAAAGGAATAAACATCAATGGAGAACATGCAAGAATTACTCAAGAACATAAATATAAAAGAAGAGAATCAAATATATAACTCAATCACAATGTGAGCATAATCTCATAATCCATCGGATCCCAGCAAACTCAACATAGCAACAGCAGAAAGATTACATAAGTGCCTCGATCATGTAGGGCAGCTCACGAGGTCTAATCCATGAAGAAAAAGAGGGGAGGAGAACATCACATAGCTACTGATCATAGACCCATGGTCCAAGGTGGACTACTCACGGTTCATCCGGGAAGCATCCATGGCGGTGGTGAAGCTCCCGGAGGTGATTCCTCCCTCCGGCAGGGTGCCGGGAAGAGGTCTTCTGGTGCTCCCGGTCTTGGAAGCGCGATGGCGGCGGAACAGAGGAGAGATCGCGAAAAAGGGTTCTGTCCCCGAGGGTTTCTCGTCACGGGGAATAAATAGGCGAAAGGGGCAGCCAGAGGTGGGCCAGGGGCTCCAGGCCCTTTGGCCGCCTGGGGGGCCCCTGGATCCTCTGGCCCCTCTCGGTCTCTTCGCGAAGCTTCCGGTACGCTGATTTTTCCTATATTTTTACCGGAATTTTTCTGTTACTTTTAATAAGGGGGAAACCTAAAATAAAAAAACAGCAGAAAACAGGAACTGGCACTGGGGTGCACTGAGTTAATAGGTTAGTCCAAATATGATCAAAAGTGTATGGAAGTTCATCAATATCATAGCAATATCACGCAAAAGAGGCATGGAGCAAGCAGAAATTATAGATACGTTTTGGACGTATCACCAGGCTGGAAGAAGTGGAGCAAGAAGTTTTCAAGTACAAGATGATGATCGAGCGTGGTGTTGAGGCCAACACCGGCTTCATCACCGAGCTAAAGAAACAACATGAGGAGGAGATGAAGTAACTGCATTCAAGCATATCTGCACTAGAAACCAAAGTGTTCGAGCTTCAAGGACACATCTTTGAACTCCAAAATCAGAACTGTGAGTATGAACTAAAGTTTTTGCGCTTGGGCCTAACTGCCGATTGCAGGATCCAGGAAACAAAATAATCTTGTGTGGATGGAGGACGTTTTCCATGGAAACGTTTTTATGAGACCTACCCGTTGTACAAGAACAGAGAGCACAAGTAAAATCTTCATGGGTAATGGCATCCCCCTAGCTTGTTCCAAGCTTGGGGGAGTGCCCGGTATCTTTATCTTTATCTTTGTCTTTTGTGGTCGAGTTTACTGTCGTATCATGTCTAGGGAAGTTATCTTATAAAATACGGTTTGCATTGAGGTATGCCACTCCTTTTTGGAGAGTCTTGTATCTGTGAGTGTGCAGTGTTTATGATGGAATATTAACGAGAATTCTATTGGTTTATTCGCTACACTCGGTATTATCTTCACGCAATTGACCTTATATGCTGATTCTTATGGGAGTATTGATCTTATATATCAGGTATGGCTTTGAAAAATTTATTTAATCTTGGAAAACATAGTTTTGGTCATAACAACAAGCATGAGTTTTTCTAGTAGTGACATAACCAAAACCTTTATGTTCTTATGCTTAAAGTGTTATGTTGACAAGGAAGACAACTTGATGTTTCATGCCAATTCTTAATGTAGACTTTATATTGTTTTGCATCCAAGTCAACATCATTTGTCTGCTTTTAAAATCCTTTGCTAGCCAAACTTTGTACTAAGCGGGAATACTGCTTGTGCACCCATACCTTGAAACCTCAACCTTCCAAAGAGTCCACCATACCTTTCATATTCATGGTATTTCACCGCCACTCCTTAAGTATATTATTCATGTGCTATCTTTAAACCTTCAAAATAGTATACCCCTTGTTTTGTGCCTCTGTTTTACCTCATGAGGAAGTAGTAGGTATTTCATGATCTTCTTATGCTGGACAAGTTTTATCTTGGGATTTGATGTGCGAGGTGATGATAGTGATTTCTCGCCCTTCGTTGGTAAACCCCAAGTGGAAGGCGTGATGTAGCACAGCAGCAAATTTCCCTCAGTAAACATACCAAGGTTTGTCTCTAGTAGGACTCCGGAGATGATAAGTAGGTGTCAGCGGCGCAACTGACGCGGACCTGCACACAGACACAAATAACTTTGTTCCCAACGAAGTTCAGAGAGGTTGTCAACCTCTCCGGTCTTGTTGTTCACAAAGGATCAAACACAAGGGATAATGATAGCAACTGAAAGTAAAAGCAGAAAAGTAAATGAGCGTGGAAACAGTGATGAAGATATGGACCGGGATACGTGATGTTCACTAGTGATGTCTCTCTCCCAAAAGACGATAAAACTGCTATGCGAGGTGAACAAATTACAGAAGGGCAATTGACAGGATTATGAATGCACCGCAATGCTAACTATGCTAGAAAAGAAAGGAAGAGCCTCAAAAGCATGGGCAGAACGCCAAAATAAGTAGACCGAAATCCAACTACATCTACTACTAATCATCCACCTTGAGATATCTATCCAGAACATCTCGCTGGTATTAAGTTGCGAGCCCCACCCAAAGTGTAAACCCAAAGCAACAGACAACTGCATTAAAAAGCACTTTGCGTAAAGTAAACAATCCTTGCAACCGCGGTTACAAGCACCGTTGTTTTCCCCCTTGTGGCAACAACACATCCCCTAGACTCATGTTTCTGTCACTCAAGCGTGTCATCAGGAGGCATGAACCCACAATCGAGCACAACGTTCCCTCTTGGGGTTACTACCTACTACTTGGCCAAAGCAATAAACAGCAACGGAGAACATGCAAGAATTACTTAAGAACAAAAATATAAGAGATAAGAACCAAATATATTACTCAATCACAATCTGAACATAATCTCATAATCCATCAGATCCCATCAAACTCAGCATAGCAACAGCAGAAAGATTACAAAAGTGCCTCGATAATGTAGGGCAGCTCACGAGGTCTAAACCATGAAGAACAAAGAGGGGAGGAGAACATCACATAGCTACTGATCACGGACCCATGGTCCAAAGGAAACTACTCACGGCACATCCGGGAAGCATCCATGGTGGAGAGGAGACTCCCGGAGGTCGGCCCTCCCTCCGGCAGGGTGCCGGTAAGAGGTATGCTGGTGCTCCCGATCTCGGAAGCGCGGCGGCGGCGGAACAGAGGCGAGATCGCGAAAAAGGGTTCTTCTTCCGAGGGTTTCTCGTCACGGAGAATATATAGGCGAAGGGGGGCAGCCAGGGGGGCCACCAGGGGTCTAGGCGCCCCCTGGCGGGGCCAGCCCCTGGGGCGCGCCACCAGGGCGCCTGGGCCCCTGGTGGCGGCCCTCTGGCCCCACCTAGGTTCATCTGGAAGGTTCTTCTGCGCTGATTTTTTATCTGATTTTTCCCGAATTTTTGGAGCACTTTTTATATGGGGGAAAACTGAAATAGAAAAATAGCAGAAAACAGGAACTTGCACTGTGGTGCACTGAGTTAATAGGTTAGTCCAAATATGATCAAAAGTGTATGAAAGTGTATCTAGATCATAGCAATATCACACAAAACATGCATGGAGCAAGCAAAAATTATAGATACGTTTTGGACGTATCAGGATTGCATGTCTAATCTGCAACCCCTAATACGAGGAGGAACTAGCATGAGTGCGCCAACCTCGTAAAATATAATAGCAACAAACAAACCCTCCTTCACGCTTTGTTCGTGAGAAATCAGAAAACTTTGGCAGTGATAAACAAAGCAGACTAAGGGGATGTGATCGTTCCCACTTGGGAGCCGTTCCTCGAAACTTGCCCATCATGAGAAGTAATTGGGCTATCTACTAGCATTCATTGACGAATTATGCACCTCCCAAAATCTTATTTTATAATCTTATTGATTTCAAAACCTCTAAAAGCTCTAGCACATGAGTTTTCCCTACTTCCCTCTGCGAAGGGCTAAGCCTTTACTTTTATGTTGAGTCAGTAAACCCACTTCTTTCTATCCCACAAAGAGCAGACACCTTATGTTGACAAAGATGCATGCCCTTATATTGTCTCATTGAGAATTTCCATATTACATTTTTGTTGACATTATCATTAAGATAAAAAAGTTGTTTGTTGAGCCTTGCTACGTCAAACATCTTCCTTTGTGTTAACATTTTCACTTCTTGACTAATAACATGTTCTTTCAAAAGCTTCAAATGATCTCATCAAAATATAAAGGAAAGAGCAAAAGTTAAAAGTTATTAGTTATTCTTTGACCAAAGGACATGTTTGCCATGATTTGATGAGTTTTCTTGATCCTACTTTTGATTTTAATTGATATTACTATTTCATAAGGGCCCTATGAGTTGAGGATGCTTGAGTTTAGTAAAAGGAATTATGATGCTTCTTGTCTGTATTCTTATTATCGACACTTCACTCTCTAAACTTGTCGACTGGTTTACCGAGCTCAGTATTCTCTTGGGGACAAGAGAGGTCTAAGCTTGGGGGAGTTGATACGTCCAAAATGCATCACTATTTTATATCATAATTCACCCTTATTCATTGATATATTTCATGTTATGATGATTTTCTTATAGTGTTTTGGCTTGTTTTACACAGTTTACAACTTTCCGGTGCCGAAACAGCAGACACAGGAATCAACGGGGAAGAGTGCACATCAAGTGGCCATATCAGCACATCTCCAAATGACCTGAAGTTCACGGGGCGCAACTTTTTGAAGAATTTACGAAGACCAGCCGAAGGACTCCCGGAGTGGGGCCACCAAGCTCCCAGGCGCCCTGGTGGCGCAGCCCCCCCTTAGGCTGCGCTAGGTGGCCGCCTAGGAGGTGGGCCCCACTCCAGGAGCCCCCCCCCTTTGGCCTATATCATCGTTGTGACCTAAAAACCCCAGAAAAATAAGAGTTTCCGGAGTTCCGCCGCCGCTCCGTGGCGAAAACCTACATATAAGAAAAGACCTTTCCGGCGGGCAGATTCCGTCGGGGAGAACACCTCCCGGAGGGGGAGATCGTCCTCATCGTCATCACCATCGTCACGGGCATCATCGAGATCACCATCACCATCATCCTGACCATAAGAACCATATCCATCTCATCTCACCGTTGCAATCCAAGTTGTAACTTGTACTATCCATCCCCTCTACTCTACCGGTGTTGATTACTCTTTTGTGGTGAATGCTATTGAGTTTTGTTGAAAATTATTGTTATGCCAAATTGTTTATCATATATTTATCACCTCTGATCATAATCTCTTTTATTTCTTGTGAGTAGTTCCTTTAGTTCTTGAGGACATGGGAGAAGTCTAGTTGTTAGTAGTCATATAATGTTGAAGTAATATGTGTTGTTTGATATTTAATCTGTGGTGTTATTCTTCTAGTGGTGTTGTGTGAACGTCGACTACACAACACTTCGCCTTTTTAAGGACCTAGGGGAATACATTGTGTATAAAGTGTGCTTATGGTGGGTTGCCGGAGTGACAGAAACCTGGACCCTAGTTCGTACACTTTTGCATGGGGGACTGTTAGATCCTAAAGTTTATTGCTATGGTTAGGCTTTGCCTTAATTTCTCTCTTGTATTTGCGGATGCTTGCAAGAGGTTTAATCATAAGAGTGTACTTATTTTAGTCTAGAAAGTGCACTAGCATAGGTTCACCCACACAACACTTATCAACACAAAACATAGTACCAAGATGAAATATTGGCGAAAGCACATGACTACTTCTCCCGTGTGTCCTCAAGAACGTTTTAACTTTTATAAGTTTGATCCTTTGGCTTATCCTTTGCACAAAAAGATTGGGTCCTTGCTGCACCTCATCACAATTTATTTTATTTGCTTTTTATCTCCTTGTTGCTTATACCAGAAAACCCATAAAAAGTTACCTCTCAGTACTTGAAGTTATTCCTTTCTCAATATCACTTGTCAATACCTTCTGCTCCTCGTTGGGTTCGACACTCTTGCTTATCGAAAAGTCTACGATAGATCCCCTACACTTGTGGGTCATCAGGTGGCCTTTTTTTCGTTGAAGCACCTAAATTTCTGGTCGTTTGATTCATATGAGATCAACGGTTTAGCACTGGTCTGATAACGAAGCGTTGTCAGACAATAGGTTGTAAGCGTTCTCCTTTTTGGAGTGACACCCTGAAGAACGATGTGGAACAACCATCTCTGTTGTCAGTGATTCGCCCAGCCGGATGCAGCAATCTTTTGCGGCATGAATTGCTTTTTTTAGAAGATGCGACATGAATTGTTGCCGTCGTATACTTGGTAGGGCTGGCGAACTCGGTTGCATCGGCACCAACAGACACTGCTGGATCCACACCTACGCAACAACTTTAGGTAATTCCGCCACAGTTAGAGTATCTGTAGCAAAGTGCTTATAATGCGAAACTGTTAACACAGTTTTTGCAGTTTGCGATTTACGATTTTTACTGATTGTATCATTACCGTGCAGAACAGAAACAGAAAATCGATCCTTAAATTTTAAAATTTCATATTCACGGAAACAAAAGCAAGTTCATTGTCGCCTTGATACAAACTACTACTACGACAACATCTACACTGTGAACCGGAGCACGTCGGTGAGGATCTAGTCCTCGTCGGAAACAAGGCCTGCGTAGATCTTATCCTGCTCGGAGGCGGCGCCATTCCTCCTGCTTCGCCAGCGTGGTGCGCTCGCCGACAAGCCCATGCTTGCACAACAGGTTGTCGATCTCGGCGGCACTTCTTCTCCAGCTCAGCCTCCTCACGCTCGCTACACGCGAGGATGATGCCCATGACCATGGTCTCGGTGGTGTCGTCGGTGACGTAGTCCTCGTCGTACCCGGGGACTGTGGTTGACGCGTGGATCGGCTCGTCGTCGCATTCCTCTCCTTCTTGACCGGCAGGAGCAGCTCGTCGTCGTCCTCCTCCTCCTTCTTGATCGATAGGAGGGGCGTGCTGAAGCGAGTTGCGGCGACGAAGGAGCTCTCCTCACCAAGCTCGCGGCGACCCGAGGGGTGACGGCGGTCGAACTCCTTCACCTCGCGGCGGAGGGGTGACGGTGGCACCGGCAACCCGTGCAAGGTATACCAGTGCGCGACGTCGGACACGAGGCATCGGCGCCGCTCTACCGCCTCAGACGAAGACGACCCGCGCAAGGACGAAGACTAGCTACGCCACATCGCGGTTCAAGGGAGCCGGATCTGTGGTCGGCGTCGAGTATTTGCTCACCAAAGAGTGTGGAGGAGTGGTGGATTTTGCGGTGGTTTGCGGCAGCAAGGGTTCGGGGTGCGGCCTAGAAATGCAAGGCCGCGCAGTAGATATAGGGTCCGGGCCGACTCTTTTGCGGGCAGCCGAAAAACGTTTACAGGCCGGACCAACTAACGTGCTCTGTTCTGTTTGGAAAAACGCTCAAACCCGTATAATCGCAGGAATTTTACAGTTTCAGTCTATTTACAGGCTTTGCTAGAGATGCTCTTAGTGTTTCGTATGCAGTTTGCACACCTCAGATGCAATAGGAATGCGCGGAAATCCTAGATGCACTGTTGCACGGGAAGCTCATCAGAGCTAGAAATATCCAAAAACAAGCAACTCGGAACTCATCCTTTTGGAAAAATAAAAACTCGGAACTCATCCTGTGACCAGAACGAAAACCGGGTTCGATGCAACAGGAGAACTTCCAAATGCCACAAATCATAGCTGGTGGTAAACCTAAACGGAAATCTTACAAACCAACTGAACTGGTCGTCGCAGACCAACAGCACCAAAAGTGCCTATTCAAGCAGATGGTAGGCATTCTATCGATATATTAGTTCACTTAGTTCAACGAGGGTTCCCAAAAAACACGAAGCATATTTACTACGTACTACTAGTAAGCTAGAAGAATGGCCATGAGCAATGCCCATTCCAGAAGTTGCAGAGGGTACTGATACTAAACGCAAATCACAGCAAAAGCAGCGCCATCATAACCGGCTTGCAGAAGCACATTCAACACCTTACTTGCTTCCGCCTTCCGTCTTTACCTTCTTAACTTGAGCCTTGTCGTCCGACTGCATCATGCGCTTCTTCTGCACCATGCGCTCGAACTCCTCCTTGCTCACCCAGCCCTCCCCGTCCTCCTGCTTTATAATTTTCTTCATTTCTTTCATGTCATCAGACCTGTACTTCTCAGCATCTTGCAGCATGCGCTCAATCTCCTCCTTGCTCAGCCCACCCTTGTCCGTGGCGATGGTGATGCTGTTCTTGTTTCCAGTCGTCATGTCCTCCGCCAACACCTTCAGGATGCAGTTCGATTCAATCTCAAATGTCACATTGATCTTGGGGACAAGCCTTGGCGCTGGGGGGATGCCATGCAGTGTGAACTTGCCGAGGAGGTTGTTGTCCTTGGTCATCCCTCCTTCACCCTCGTACACCTGAATGAGCACGCTCGTCTTGGTTGTCATAATGGGTTGTATAAATCCGCTGCTTCTTGAAGGGGATGGTGCTAGTCCTGGGGATCAGCACGCTCATGATGTTCTATCCCAAGGGAGAGGGGTGTAACATCGAGAAGGAGTAAGTCCTTCACCTTCTGGTCACATTGGCCACTGAGGGCAGCAGCCTGGACAGCGGCACCATAGGCGACAGCCTCATCAGGGTTGATGGCCTTGCAGAGCGTCTTCCCGTTGAAGAAATCCTGGAGAAGCTCCTGCACCTTGAGGATCCGGCTGGAGCCACCCACGAGCACGATGTCGTTGATTTGGGATTTGTCCATCTTGGCATCGCCAAGGCACTTCTTAACATGTTCGATGCACTTACGGAAGAGGTCCATGTTGAGCTCCTCAAAACGGGCGCGGGTGATAGTGCCATAGAAGTCGATGCTGTCATGGAGCGAGTCGATCTCAAATTTTGCCTGCACCATGGAAGACAGCATTCTCTTGGCCCTCTCACAGGCCCCCCTCAGCCGCATGAGCGCCTTTGGGTTGTTTCTGTGGTCACTCTTGTGCTTCTTAAGGAAATCCTGCACAAAGTATTCCAACATCCGGCTGTTGAGATCCTGCCCGCCGAGGTGGGTGTCACCAGATGTGGCCTTGACCGTGAAGGTGCCCTTGTTAATATTTATAATTGATACATCCAAGGTACCACCGCCAAGATCAAAGATGAGCACTGTCTTCCCTTCACCTTCGCGGGATTCCTTGTCAAGACCGTAAGCAATGGCTGCAGCAGAGGGCTCGTTGATTATGCGCATGACATTAAGGCCAGCTATAGCGCCGGCGTCCATGGTAGCCTGGCGCTGGGAGTCGGTGAAGTAGACTGGAACAGTGATGACAACGTTTTTCACCGTAGTGCCAAGGTAGGCCTCAGCAATCTCCCACATCTTGTGGAGCATCATGGAGGATATCTCCTCTGCTGCGAACTGCTTCACCTCACCCTTGTACTTTACCACAATCAACGGCCGGTCACCAGGGCCTGAAATGACCTTGAATGGGAATAGCTTGATATCTCCTTGCACACATGCATCGGTGAATCTTCTGCCGATTAGTCGCTTCGCATCTGAAGAAAATTAGAGTAGTTAGTTTCAGCATTTTATTTTGCAAACTAATGGTATATCACTAAATTAAAGATTTCAAGACTAATTTCGCAGAATTGCATATTTAGGAAACAATTGCATATTTCAAATGCCATTTCAAAGCAGTACCAATTTAAGCCAATTATGCAGAGCAAAACTGCAGATGGAAATGCATTTACACACAATGAGACCCACAAACATGGTATCGCAAGTTATCCTATATATGTTGATCAATGAACTTGTAGTTGTGAAGTTTACATCAACCTTTCAACATGAAACATTTTCGAACAAAAATTAAGGGATATGGTACAACTAATAAACTAACAATGTTTTCCTGTCAAAAACACATGGTCTTTCCTGGACATATGCACATTTAGTTTAGGTTTTTGCAGTATGCTCCAATTAATATGCCACTCAATGTTGACTTCTCAACAATCTGTGAGCACCCTGCACATATTCAGTTTATGAGGTTGAAATTAGCACTATGTATATCTCACATATTACTAATGAGAGGCTTCACAGAAATGCCATGTTTATCACCAAATGGAAGAAACCCATGGCTGAGATGGTATCATTTTAACAACACGCATTAAGAAGGCATCACAGCCAAGCTGTGACACACAAGGAATGGGTATGACATATTTTTTTTGGAAAAGGAGGATGACCACCACGCTGCATCAGGGTGATGCATGCAAGTCATTTTATTAATTATTCATCAAGACATGGGTATGACATATGTATGTGACTCATTTTGATGTTCGCACCATATACAACATGAAATATATTTTATTTGAGATGGAACAGTGGATATATATAATTGACATGGACTAACAAACTATAAAGTGATTTTTATCTCAAAGCTGCTACGCCTTATTTCTAAGGTGAAAAGGTCAATTATCAAGTTAACTGGAGAAAATATATATTAGATAAATCCATCATCTCTATTATATACATGCATTGCTTGGATCTTATATTATATGTATACATATACGTTCTACAATAAAACATTATGCATCGAATGAAGTTTTTGGATGACTGAGAACAAAAAGAAAAGTCATGTTTGTTACAATAGACTGATAGAGCACATAAGCTGATAAGCATATGGGTTTCAGAAATGTACACAAACTTAGGCGGAATAATATATGAACAAATCCAACTAAGATTGTGACATAGAAATAGATCTGACTAGTCCTACAATTTTAATAGTATAATCAAGCTGTAACACAATAATGAAATTATACAACTACACAACGCAATTGGAAACCGTCTAATCAGAGACTCTGAATTTCAATAATATATGAACAAATCCAACTTAAATTTCAATAGTTTTTTTCCCTTCGGCCAACGTCTCTGCTGGCCGAGAGCGGCTGTAACCCCTTTTCTCCTACTTCGATCAAATGAAACGTTGGGCTGTATCTTTTCATCATTTATTTTTTGCTAGGCCAGAGCACGATCTGATGACTAGTTAAGCTAATTTCTCAGTGTCAGATGACTAAATAATGGTAGCCTTTCTAGACGTCCCCTGGCCATAAACAAAATCCAGTTTATTTTGTATATGTACAATGCAAGTAGAACAAATCTTTGCATGTGGGATTTTCCGATGTACTCAAAACAAGTTCGCATGAAGAATCGAGCGAACCGGAGTTAGGGTTTTGCAGCGTAGTACTCCACTTATTTAGGATGATTTAGGGTAAGCAAACAATTAATCGCGCGCCCAAAATAAAAGCACAATATCACAAAGAACAGCGGCGGCGGCGGGAAATCAAGGAAAAAACAAAATCGATGGCGGGGATCTTAACACAGACGAACAAACCCATCGACCTAGCAAAGCTTGGGGAGTAACGACCGGAACTGCTGCTGAAAAATCAAGTACATAAACCAGCAGATCGAGGTTGGATCTAGTTTTTACCAAAGACAGTGTTGATGGGGTTCGTGGCGGCCTGGTTCATCGCGGCGTCGCCGATGAGCCGCATGGTGTCGGTGAAGGCGACGCAGGACGGGGTGGTGAGGTTGCCCTGGTCGTTGGGGATCACCTCAATGCGGTTGTGCGCCGGCCGCCACACGGCCACGCAGGAGTAGGTCGTCCCGAGGTCGATGCCGATTGCCGGTCCGTCGCCGGCCATCTCCACCAGGCAGAGGCGGCGAGAGGGGGCTGGAGGGGGAGAATTTTTTGGCCTTTCTGTCTTTTGAAATTTCGAGGAGGGAAAGCCTCAGCGATGGGTGGGAGAAGTGGGAACTGGGGAAGGGACAAGGGCAATAATTAAGGAGGAGGGAAATTCGGCACGAAGACGGTCAAAGGAAAAAAGAAACACGGTGCAGCGGACGAAGCGACGGATTATCGCGTATCGCGAGGATGAAATGAAATAGGCTGATTGGTTTTTTCCTTCTTCCTTTTCTCAATCGAAATTGCTTCGACGTTTTATGTCCGATACTTTTTTTTTAGAACACAGTACAACTCTGACGCTCACATATACGAGTATACAATCACCCCTATGACGCATACACGCACACCCTACCCCTATGAGCATCTTCGCAATACTGAGCCGGTACATCATCTTGAAATTAACGAAGCCTCCACCTCGTCTTCGACGGGAACGTCTCCTCCCACTGAAAGCGCATCACCGAAAGCCCTGTAATAAATCCAGGAAAATGCGAGCACCATTGTCAAATCTGGGATTTGAACTCTGGTGGGCTGGGGATACAACCATCCACCTAACCAACTCAACCACAGGTTGATTCGCTTTTATGTCCGATACATGTACGATGCTTCCATCGTGAGTAGTACTGGCTAGGGAGTAGTATCGTGCTAATACGTCCAGCCCTAATTTTTCGGACCTGGCTAGGAAGCGCACGCGTGCTTGGGTTTTAATTGAGCAGAACTATCTAATAAGGAAATTAAATCTCACGCACTGGTTTTTTCACTGAAAAAAGAAAGATTTGGTCCCCGTTGTGTTCACACGTCTAGCCATGGGAAACTGCTGTACCACATCATTACACGTGCATTAATTTGAGTTTCAAAGATTTAAAAAAGTCATAACTTTCGATTTGAGTATCGAAATTCATATCCGTCTTCACCGTTGTGTTTCTCACGATGAGTTCTTCAAAACTAGACCCCATATGAATAGGTTTCGATGAACTTTTTGTTTTGAGCAACTTTATGTGATATTTAATCAATTTTAGTGCTATAAGTAAGCAACTCTTCTTGTTGTTTATTATGACTATTTATTAGATTGGTTTGTGTAAATCCGAGAAAATAACACAAAATATGAGACGTTTTTAGTGCTATAAATCAGCAACTTTATTTTACTATGTATATAAATGAATTTCACTAACATTATCTCAAATTGTCTATCATTGTTACTAAGTTGCATACTATTGATAATCAGTTGTCTACTGTTAATGTTCGGTTGCATACAATATTAGTATAGCAAGATCCAAAGTAATTGTCCCTAGCAAAAACAAAATACACGACTAGCCTAAAAGGTTCAAGCAACTGTATTACAAAAACACAATGTAAAAAATGTTCTAGTAAAAACCAAACAAGTGTCCTAGAAAAACTAAGCAATTGTCTTAGTAACTCAAGCAACTACATTACCAAAAAAACACAATGAAAAATAGTCCTAACAAATTAAGCAACTATCATAATAAAATCAAGCAACTGTCCTAGCAAATTAAGTAACTGTCATAATAAAATCAAGCAACTGTCTTAGTAAACCAAGCAACTATCCTAACAAGACCAAAAAACTATTCTAGCAAAAACCAAGCAACGGTCCTAGCAAACCAACAAAGTAATCTAACAAAACCAAGAAACTACCCTAGAAAAACCAAGCAACTATCCTAGAAAATTCAAGCACCTACATTACCAAAATGTCTTAGCAACTATCATAACAAACCAAACAACCTAGCACATGCATTAGTCCTAATAAATCAAGCAACTATCCTAACAATATTAAGCAACTGTCCTAAGAAAATCAAGCAATTGTCCTAGCACAATGTTCTAACAAAGCCAAGAAATTGTCCTAACAAATCCAAGCAATTATCGTAACAAATCAAGCAACTGTCCTAACAAGTCCAAGAAACTACCATAACAAACCAAGCAACCGTCTTAACAAAAAAATCAAACAACTTTCATAATAAAAAGAAGGCAACTGCCCTAATAAAACTGAGCAACTGTCCAAGCAAATTAATGCAACTATATTATCCAATCACACAGTGAAAAATGTCCTAGCAAAGTCAAGCAACTGTCCTAACAAATCCAAGCAACTATCTTAACAAAAAACCAAATAACTTCAATATAAAAACCAAGCAACAACCTAACAAAACCAAGCAACTGTCGTAACAAAACAATCAACCGTTTTAACAAAATCAAGTAATTTTCATAATAAAACCGAACAAGTACATTGCCAGATTGATGGAGGAAATGCCTCTCGTGTATCAATGCTTCTTGCTCTTGAAAGAATTTGCACGAATTTGATGAGAAAAGGGTGTCATTAAATATGTTGTCATCATCGGAGTTGACTTCCGATGAAGTTGAGTTGCCCATGTACGGTGTAAAATTCTTTTATGTGATTTGTAAGTGGTCTACGGCATATTTAGTAGATAAATTCATTAGTGAAGATGGTATAAGAAAGTTGCGTTCATTTAGCATCATAGTTGCCTCGTTTAGCATCAAAGTTGCTTGTTTTTAAAAAGTTGTCAAAATATAATCATATGACATCTAGTTTTTAAGATCTCGTCGAGAGAAACCTAATGGTGAAAACGGATCTTCTTTTCGATACTCGATTCAAAAGTTATATACTTTAAAAAAATGGAACGGAATAAAGGAGTGACGTGAGCACATGCATGTCCGTTTTACTTCGTGTTCGCATGCACTGACGCGGTCTCTATAGCTGTCACTATCAACAATGATATTTATTTTGTCCATTAGTGAATGCGTTCAGGACGACAAACCAGCGCAGCTGCGCTTTAGAGTCATTAGGTAATTTCTCTACCCTAGACCCATCTGCTAATACGTCCAGCCTAAATTAACTTCTCTACTCTAAACCCATCAGAACTAATCCACGATTATACATAATTATTATTTTATTTAAAAATTGCATCGAATACACAATTATACATTAAGAAATCATAAAATCATAAAAACTGTATATTAGAAGTCCTCGTTGGTGTTCTCTAGTGGTCCTCATCGACAGCTACTCGTCATCGTCGTCACCGTTGTCGCCGAGATGCAGAGATCGATGAATCGTGGTGCCTCCCATGCGACGATGTTATCGAAGAGCACATCGACATCGCCGATGAAGCGAACAGGAGCAACAACGGCGAGGCGGGTTCCTCCACAAGCCTGGGCGCGGTTCAATGAGCTAGGCGACATTATGTGGCCGTCCACGTCACGTTTCCACGAAGCCGAGTGCGAATTGTACGCCGCGAAGGCGACGACGATGGCGGTCGAGGACGACACGATGCGCGACTAGAAGACGTGTGGGAGAAGTACGACTACTCTTTCACACTGATGAATTCCGCCTATGAGTATCACCTCGGAGTGTGCAAGTAGGCGACGACTCCGACGACAATCCCCCCACCCTTCGACATATTTTAGTTTTTTCTGTCTTTATAAATTCCGATGAAATTTCAGTATTATATTTCCCCGAAAAATATTAATTTTATATATTTTTTAAATATATGGCATTTTGGATGGAGTATTTGTCTACCGAGTACATTTTAGTACTGCGTTTAACTTTTAGAACAAATCGTAGGAATATATTAGTTTGGCAGTACTAAAATTTACTTGCTTCTGTTAGAGTTACTCCAATGTGGTTATCTTGTCCGATCCCAAATACCAGCCCAGCCCAAAGCTAAGGTCCGGCTCCCGTTTGTCCTACTCGTGAGAAGCTGGCTGCCAGGTAGCATCGTACTAGTATCGAACGATTTCTATCGTAAGTATAGCAGCGCTGTTTCTCAATATGATTGATTGGTTTTTATTTTGGACCGTGATAACTGCCGAACATTCGGGCGGCCACATCACGCCTGAACGCCCCGCGTACCGTTTTTTATGCACTTAGCATCTAGTGCCAACTTTTGCGTTTTTCAGTTTTTAAAAAGTATTATCTTTCAAATAAAATTTTCAAATAAATTTTTGTTTTCATCATTAAATTCGTCGCGACAAGATCTTTAAAACTAGATCCCATATCGATATGTTTCGACAACTTTTTTCGGGTTAAAAATTATCATGTCTATTGCACTTAAATTGTCATGTGGTTTGCACTAACATTATCATCATTTGCTTCAACTACGTTTTTTGTACTTTTTATTCAACGTTCTATGTAAATTTGTTGTAATTCATAAAATAAAACTTTATAAACTTACCTTGGGTAAACACATGTTTATTTTAACATGGCAAAAATATATCTTAAATTGTCATGGCGAAAGATATGTTAAATTTGCTATGGACACAAAAAGAGAATAGTTACCATTGATAGATAGAAAAAACTTGGGATGCTGGTAATTACCACATGCGTGACACGAGTAGATGGCAATCCCTGATGTTTTTTATGGCCAATTTAGTAATGTGAGGATGGCAACTTCAAAGTTATAGACGTTAGTCCTGTGAATAAGAATTGTCATGTCCTATGAATAAAAATTGTCATGTCGTATGAATAAGAATTGTCATGTCCTATGAATAAAATTGCCATATATAGGAGTCACTTCCGCCCACACGTGTGACACGAGTACATGGCAATTCATGATGTTTTTTATGGCAAGTTTAGTTATGTAAGGGTGGCAACTTCAAGTTGTAGACGCTAGTCCTGTGAATAAGAATTGTCATGTCCTATGAATAGAAATTGCCATGTCCTAGGAATTATCATGTCCTATGAATAGAAATTGCCATGGGCACAAAAGAGTCGCCGCCAGAGCAGCACCACGCCGTCGACAAACTCTCCACCCCACGATCCATGTCCCCTCCCCCACCATCACGCGTTGAGATGTTAAATTGCCATGGAGAAAGATATGTTAAATTTCTCATGGACACAAAAAGGAAATAGTTTGCCATTGATAGATAGAAAAAACTTGAGATGCTAATAACTACCACATGTGTGACACGAGTATATGACAATCTCTAATGTTTTTTATGGCAAGTTTAGTTATATGAGGGTGCCAACTTCAAGTTATAGACGTTAGTCCTGCGAATAAAAATTGTCATGTCTTATGAATAGAAATTGCCATGTCCTATGAATAGAAATTGTCAAGTCTATTCCACACCGTCGACAAATTCTCCACCCCACCCCACCCCCCGATCCATGTCCCCTCCCTCCACCATCACGTGTTGAGATGCGTCGGAGGATCTGCTCGACGCATTCGTAACGTAGGAGACCGTCATGTCGCGCACACTTCCCCCCGCTCCAGATATCTGCTCGGGGTCCACTGAGCATCACCGTAGCTCTCCACGGTCATCTGCAATGAGTCAAAAAGGGTTAAAAACTTAAAATACAATGGTAGCTTTAAATCTACAAGAAAAAAATAGATGAAAAAAAAATCATGGCAACTTTAGTGTAAACAAGATGGCAATTTCAGTGTAAATAGCATGATAACTTTTGGTCCGAAAAAAAAAGGTTCCCGAAACATATCAATATGACATCTAGTTTTGAAGATCTCGTCGAGACAGAGTTAATGGTGAAAACAGAATTTTAATCAGAATTTTTATTTAGGAGATACAACTTTTTTAAATGGAAAAAACGCAAAAACTGGCTATGAATGGATGGATTCTTTAATATTCATGCGCATGGTGTGTTGGGAAACGTAGTAGAAAACAAAAAAATTCGGCCTACGAATCAAGAACCCAAGATCATCCAAGAAGATTGCATACAAGGTTTTAGGTCATGGCTCACCAACCGATGTAGCGGAAGTAGAGTTGGTGAAGCTCGTGGACGTAGTGGAATTAGATCTCGCAAGTTCTCCCACGAACAGTCCCTTGATCAATCCCACGAACAAGTCCCGCGATCTAGTCCCACGGACAAGTCCCATGAACAAGCTCCTCGAAGAAGGGTCGAAGGTACGACCCCTCCATTAGTATCCACACATCCCGTAGCAGTAATCCAGCAGCGCTCCGCTGTCCAGAGATGAACGCTACCGAGAAAACTAGAGGGAGAAAACCCTAACGGATTCCGATCTAGAACAACGTCTAAACCGGGGTCTAATTATGGAGCAACGGGGTTTAGAGGAGGGAGGGTGGCGCATAGGCCTTGGGGACAAGTTGTGCTGCGCCCCCCACCCCTCCCCACATTATATAGGTGGCCAAGAGGCCCTTGGGGCGCAATAAGGGGGGTGGGGAGTCCAACTTGGACTCCCAAACCTCCCAAACCTTCCCACCGGAAACCTGCCATATTGGAGAGTTGGACTTTCCACCTGGAGGGGGATTCCTTCCCCTTGGTGCGCCCCCACCCCTTGGCCGGCCAGGGCAGCCTAGGTCGCTTGCCCCCCAAGGCTAGGGGCGCAGGGGAGTGGGTGTTACTGCCCGGAACCTTCTAGAACCTTCCATGACCTTCTAGAAGCTTCCAGGACCTTCCGGGACATACCGGGACCGTTTCGGGACATTCCGGACACTTCTGGAGCACTTCCAGGACCTTCTGAGACCGTTCTCGGACGTTCCGGAGCCATCCGGATAGTTTTCAAGACCATCCGAGTTACATTTTAAGCCACCGGATGACCGCGAAGGTTGTCGGGACGCCCAGCGATTATCCGGAAACTATTCCGGTTGATCCAGGACTTCCCCAGTACCATTCTCATATGTTCCGGAACCACCTGGGACTACTCCAGAGTGATCCGGACATAACCTTAAATACCCAGAACTACTTCTGGTGCCCTTATGAACAATTCCATAAATCTCCGGAACTACTTCCGGTACCCGTATGAACTATTCTGTTTCGCTTCCACTAAACCTTCTACCATACTAGTATTCTAACAGACTACTGCTCGTTAAGTGTGTGACCCAATAGGTTCGGTATAATGCGGACATGACTCAGAACATCTTCCGGATATAGGTCAACAGCCTTTTGTCAATAGCCAATAATCAACAGCGGAGCCATGGACACCCATGTTGACTCCCGCACATACACGAAGAAACTTCGAGTGAACCATTATGTTTAGTCATGTACCATTCCCTTTGCTTCGCGATATATGACAAAGTTAGAGGAGAGAAGTTTGGCACCCATGTGTAACAACTTTTGAACACAAGCCACTCGTTATCCTCTTTGCTCGTTTGTCCCTTTTCTCGTTATCGTATTCCGGTATCCCCGTGACTGAATCACAATGCGTCTGGCCAGACTATAATGGATACCGTCATACCGAGTGGGCCCGAAGTGAATATATTCTTCATCGTGAAGGAGCAAATCCCATTCTTGAACTATCACAGTCACTAGCCACACCATCTGACATACCCAGAACTTATTTTACTACTTCCCATTTACGGGAGGATTCATCTAAGAACCAAAGCATGTCTTCCTGTGTGAAGCAACTCGATACTCTCATGGTCTAAGGAATTACGTATATGAAAACATTTCATGATATGACTTATAACGTAGTTACGATGTGATCTCTAAGTATATCATTCAATACTGGGGTCGGTTCAACATCATTGTTCTGCTAACAATATGTTCCCATTGCTACTGACATCCTTGTTACAAGAACAATGTCCATGATTAAGAAAACGTAATCATCAGTTAGCACATGAGCTGGTCTTAGAGGCTAAACCAGGAACTCTTGGTGTTTACATTTCCACACATGCAAATGAGTTTTCTTCTGAATCTCACAGTCAGGGTCATTGCAATTATAGCACAGAAATATAAACATTAATTATGAACGTGGAAATATATATATAATAACATTTTATTATTGCCTCTAGGGCATATTTCCAACAGTCTCCCACTTGCACTAGAGTCAATAATATTGTCAGTGCTTGAGCAGTTTACACCTATGGCATACCGGTGTAAGAAATGCTTCATTTGTGGTATAGACCTCATCTTCGGATCTGACGTTTCAGGCCCGTTTGTATCTTGCATATCTTCGCGTTTTCACGCTATCATAAAATTCACTAATTTTATCAGTTTAGCTTTGTATATGTTTGAATCATTTGGCAGGACCTTGGTTCCTTTAGAATAAGTCATGAAATCATTCGTCAATGTTCCATGAGCTTCAAGCATCTAGGAAACCATACCATGTTCATAAATGAATTTATGATTCAAAATACCCTCCTTGTTACTTCTTTAAGCAACAATATACTTAGCCTCTGTTATAGAATTCGCCACAGTATCGAACTTGACATAGTTCCTCCATACTGTGCCACCCTTACGTGTGAAACACATAATCCCAATAAAATCGAAAATCGATCGGAGTAAGTATGAAGACTGAATTGGTGTAACTGTTTACATCAAAATTCAGCTGGTGTAACTTTATACAACGAGCTCTTCATTATCTCCATTTTCTGAGAAACATATCTTATCTATCATAAGTTTAACTTTTCACTGCTTGTCCAATGATCAACATATTGATCACTTTGGTATCTTGCTCACAACCTTTTGGAGCGTTGGACATATCTGGTCGTTTTACATATTATGGTGTACATGATTAATCCAAACACACATGTGAGTGAAATTCAATTCATGTGTTTTGCTTATCTATGTTCATGAACACCGATTTCCGCAAACAACTTTTCACCGTGACCTCGGCAAGAACATCCTTCCTGGCGTTTTCATACTAAACTACTTTAGTATCATGTCAATATGCAGTGTTGGCTTTAGCATGATCAGGCACTTACTATCTTCATAGATCACTGCGCTCAATACTAATGTTATATTAGCCCAAGTACTTCAGCTGAAAACTATTTTCAATAAAGTCCTTATTTGTGTCAAGAAATTTATATCATTTCTAATCAACAACATGTCATATACATAAGGTTTTAGAAATATTATTCAGCTTCCACTTACTTTCTTGAATATTCAAGCATCTTCATTATTCCTGATGAAAACAAACTCTTTTGGCAATTTCATCACAACGAAAATTCCAACTCCATTATGCTAGCTTCAGTCCATCACTGGATATCCAAGGCTTGCATCTATTTTAGCATCCTTTGAATCGACAAAACATACCGGTCGTATCACATATACGTCCTTTGTTATATTTCCGTGTAGGAACTTTGTTTTGACGTTCATTCTACCATATCCTATAAATGAGATATGTAGTAATTGCTAATATAACCCGAACTGACTAAAGCATTTCTACGGTCGACACTATTTCGCCGTAGTCAACCTTTGAACTTGCTAGAAAGCAATTTTCCAACGAGTTGAGCTTTATGGATAAAACAATTTCATCCGAATCAATTATAGATCCATATATATATTCTTCAGACTTTTAGTCTTTCGGAGGGTCTACCAAGTTCAAAACTTGACTTACTTCCATGGATACTATCTCGGATTATTTGGCATTTAGCCAAATCCCGGAGTCAGGGCCCATCAACGCTTCTTTGTATATCACAGGTTTATCATTGTCGAACAACAATATCTCGTTTTACATATCAAGTTTGTACGAGTTTTGTCTAACCTGTGTGGTTCAGCTGCGCACTTCTCTGAAGATTCAACAATCTTGATAAGTTGCACTGTCCTCCCACTCACTCTTTTGCAAGAAACCATTTTCTTCAAAACACATAGTTCTTAACAGCAAACAGTTTTGCTTTTGTGTAGTGATAGAGGAATACCAAAACTTTTGGCATAACCTTAACAAAGTAGCACTTATCTGATTTGGGGTTTTGAGTATGTCAAACATATGCCTCATATACCCAAATTTTAAGAAAAGACAACATGGTTTTAACAGTCCATACCACATCTAATATGGTGTCATTTCAACAGATTTGATGGTGCTCTTTTCAGTGTAAGAGTCGTAGTCACTAACGCATAACTATAATAAGTATAATGGCAAATTGATAAACATCATATTTGATCTTACCATGTCATACATGGCTTCATTACATCTCTCGAACACTTTACTCATAGTGGTGTTCCGGGAGACGCAAGTTATGATACTTCTTCACAACTCATCAGACGTTCGCTAAACTTGTAACTCAAATATTACTTTCTACAATCTAATTTGCAGAAGCTTTATTTTTCTCGTTACAATGAATTTCTATTTCACTCTAAAATTCCTTGAACATTTCAAAGATTTCAGACGTATGTCTCTATTGAACAGATATCCACATATCTACTTCAACTTATGAGTGAAGATAGGGAATCCACTGCACACAACTACACTTATTGGACTACACACATCATCATGTATGATAACCAATGGTTTAGTTGCCCGTTCATGTATGGCCTATCAACGGTGTTTTAGTCACATTTCTTTTAGACAATATATGCAAGCGTCAAGTGATTCATAATCATATGACTCAAAAGTCCATCACTTATGGAAATTCTTCATGCATGTTATGTCACTTGTGATAAACGGCAGTGCCACATCTATGTGGTATTTCTGTCAGTCTTGCGACGTTTAGCGTCAGTGTTATGGATGTTTAGCATTATTATCAAGATTCATAACATACAACCTATTCATAATGGTAGTATGGCCTTTACGTTATTCATAGTTTTGAACAACTCTCTTGCAACAAACATGATTCAAAATGATGTTTTGCAACAAGGCTAAAGTGTAGTAACAATTTACTCAACTCTAAAATGAATTATGAAGATAATCATAGAGTCAACACACGGTATAGTAAACCTTTTACCGTGTTCCTGAGTGTGTCAAAACTCATCATTAGCTAGTCATAAAGGCCATAGTATTTCTTGCATCGAGTTGCAACAATATGCAATCGATCTGATATTCCGGTGATCAACAGTTTAATCACAATATACAGAATCCACAATTAACTGCTTAATCATGATTCCCAAGAATTACATCTCTTGACCAGCAATGAATTCATCTATAACTCCGTATGACTTTCATTTCTGAGCTGGTTATTCCAGTCTTCTTTCGTTTTGCCTTTATACGTATCATAGTTCTATTTCCAATGTCACTCCTACTCACAGAAGATCACACATGATCAAGGGTGGCGCAGGCCATGGACTTTCCAGCGTGTAAGTCTTACTAACACCCTATGGAACTTCCTTTCCCTTAATCCTCATCATCATATGATCATTGTTCTTCTGGATCCCACACATCAGTTTTGTTTAGAGCACAATGAACATTTTCACTAATGCTTACAATCATACATTGTACTAGATATCTTATATCCAACATTAATTGTCTTACTACTGAAAACTTATTTTTCAGTTCCATGAATATAACATAACTATCCCAAACTTTTCGAAGTTCGGGTTTCATGATGGTGAAGACAATGCACTTAGCTGTCATGGAATTCTAGCATTTTGGATTATGGACATAAGTCACATCATCCATAGCATCAGCGGGAGAGCATCAAAAATTTGCGATAGGACAAGCTCCTTCTCGACACTATTGAGGATAGTCCTCACAATACGGTACCAATCGTAAAGTTTTTACCAGATAAAACAGTTAATCAAAATCAATTGGGAAGGTGGTAACGCGAGCCATTATTCTACAACGATAATGCAAATACTAAGACTTTGTTCATAATTAAGTTGCACTTGTGATTAATCAATTTAATTACTAAGTGCGCTCCCACTCAGATCAATATCTCTCGTAATTGATGCTGGAGTGATTCAAGATCCAACCCAATCGTCCGCCATTGATGTGACATCACTGATGACTTAGACTGGACCGGTAGGCCAACTTGCCAATCACGCCAAAGGTGATTCTTGTTCATCTTTCGATGGGCGTGTTCCGGTAGCAAACTTTTATCCAAACCGTCAAGATAACCAAGTGTAATGTACTGTGTGTTCTTTTAACACACCCGTCTTTTATGCGTCACACCGTGTGCACCCATGTGACATGACCTGCTCCGGTGTGAAACATAGTATAGACGGTGCTACAGTTGGGAGAACACTATCAACTTGATATTGTTTTGCGAGAGATCACCCTAATAAAACACGACTACCGCGCATCAAACAAGGGTGCATCAAAGGGATAAACATCACAGGCAGTTCATAAAATTATGTGATATAGTATAGCCCTTTGCTTCGTGAAGTCTTCATTATCTTCACGTCGTCGTGGTTGAAGTCACCGTGTCCACCAACTTTGTCCTTGGCGCCGGGTACATCACCACGGCATGTGCGTCGGGGTCCACCTCCGCATCGTGGATCATCACCTTTCATCTATCTATTGCTTTGCCTCGAGCTAATAAACAGTTCTGGCACGCAGGCCATAATTAAGTGACAATCATATGACTCCAGTCATCATGCCGTACCACGACACGCAGGTCGCGAATAAATATTACATCATATAGCATCTCATACAAACACATTGCAAATCTTGAAGGCTATACCACATCACATGCATACTCTGCAAAAACGAGTTAGATCGCCATCTACACGGGTTTTTGCAACTTTTATCGTGGTTGTTAAGCAGGTTTACAAGGCAAACGAGAAACCCTAGATAAAACAAAACACGATACTTCTTTTGTTGCTAGTTTAACATACGGGGTGCGTGCAGCAACTAATGCCACAAGCCAAACTTCGTTAAACGCGTGACCCCCATGTGGATTTGAGTTCATAAAATCCACAAGCCCCTCCATGTTAAATCTTCTATTGCGAGATTAAGATGAGATCCAAGGAGTTTGATGTAGACCATGATCAAGGCAACCAGCATACTGAAAGCAGCATAGAGGGATCGATGGAAAACTCAATCCTTGTAGCAAAACCTCAACTTGCCATCAAGCATAGAAAAAATCACATGACAGGGCAGCAACAAGAAAATCAATGCCTCATATCACACATATGATCTAGACCTAAACATGCATCTAATCAAGGATCGCTCTGATACCACTGTTGGGAAACGTAGTAGAAAACAAAAAATTTCGGCCTACGAATCAAGAACCCAAGATCATCCAAGAAGATTGCATACAAGGTTTTAGGTCATGGCTCACCAACCGATGTAGCGGAAGTAGAGTTGGTGAAGCTCGTGGACGTAGTGGAATTAGATCTCGCAAGTTCTCCCACGAACAGTCCCTTGATCAATCCCACGAACAAGTCCCGCGATCTAGTCCCACGGACAAGTCCCATGAACAAGCTCCTCGAAGAAGGGTCGAAGGTACGACCCCTCCATTAGTATCCACACATCCCGTAGCAGTAATCCAGCAGCGCTCCGCTGTCCAGAGATGAACGCCACCGAGAAAACTAGAGGGATAAAACCCTAACGGATTCCGATCTAGAACAACGTCTAAACCGGGGTCTAATTGTGGAGCAACGGGGTTTAGAGGAGGGAGGGTGGCGCATAGGCCTTGGGGACAAGTTGTGCTGCGCCCCCACCCCTCCCCACATTATATAGGTGGCCAAGAGGCCCTTGGGGCACAATAAGGGGGGTGGGGAGTCCAACTTGGACTCCCAAACCTCCCAAACCTTCCCACCGGAAACCTGCCATATTGGAGAGTTGGACTTTCCACCTGGAGGGGGATTCCTTCCCCTTGGTGCGCCCCCACCCCTTGGCCGGCCAGGGCAGCCTAGGTCGCTTGCCCCCCAAGGCTAGGGGCGCAGGGGAGTGGGTGGTACTTTCCGGAACCTTCTAGAACCTTCCATGACCTTCTAGAAGCTTCCAGGACCTTTCGGGACATACCGGGACCGTTTCGGGACATTCCGGACACTTCTGGAGCACTTCCAGGACCTTCTGAGACCGTTCTCGGACGTTCCGGAGCCATCCGGATAGTTTCCAAGACCATCCGAGTTACAGTTTAAGCCACCGGATGACCGCGAAGGTTGTCGGGACGCCCAGCGATTATCCGGAAACTATTCCGGTTGATCCAGGACTTCCCCAGTACCATTCTCATATGTTCCGGAACCACCTGGGACTACTCCAGAGTGATCCGGACATAACCTTAAATACCCAGAACTACTTCTGGTGCCCTTATGAACAATTCCATAAATCTCCGGAACTACTTCCGGTACCCGTATGAACTATTCTGCTTTGCTTCCACTAAACCTTCTACCATACTAGTATTCTAACAGACTACTGCTCGTTAAGTGTGTGACCCAATAGGTTCGGTATAATGCGGACATGACTCAGAACATCTTCCGGACATAGGTCAACAGCCTTTTGTCAATAGCCAATAATCAACAGCGGAGCCATGGACACCCATGTTGACTCCCGCACATACACGAAGAAACTTCAAGTGAACCATTATGTTTAGTCATGTACCATTCCCTTTGCTTCGCGATATATGACAAAGTTAGAGGAGAGAAGTTTGGCACCCATGTGTAACAACTTTTGAACACAAGCCACTCGTTATCCTCTTTGCTCGTTTGTCCCTTTTCTCGTTATCGTATTCCGGTATCCCCGTGACTGAATCACAATGCGTCTGGCCAGACTATAATGGATACCGTCATACCGAGTGGGCCCGAAGTGAATATCTTCTTCATCGTGAAGGAGCAAATCCCATTCTTGAACTATCACAGTCACTAGCCACACCATCTGACATACCCAGAACTTATTTTACTACTTCCCATTTACGGGAGGATTCATCTAAGAACCAAAGCATGTCTTCCTGTGTGAAGCAACTCGATACTCTCATGGTCTAAGGAATTACGTATATGAAAACATTTCATGATATGACTTATAACGTAGTTACGATGTGATCTCTAAGTATATCATTCAATACTGGGGTCGGTTCAACATCATTGTTCTGCTAACAATATGTTCCCATTGCTACTGACATCCTTGTTACAAGAACAATGTCCATGATTAAGAAAACGTAATCATCAGTTAGCACATGAGCTGGTCTTAGAGGCTAAACCAGGAACTCTTGGTGTTTACATTTCCACACATGCAAATGAGTTTTCTTCTGAATCTCACAGTCAGGGTCATTGCAATTATAGCACAGAAATATAAACATTAATTATGAACGTGGAAATATATATATAATAACATTTTATTATTGCCTCTAGGGCATATTTCCAACATGGTGTGTGGGCGTTCGGGCATGGGGTGGCCGGCAGAACGTTCGGTGGTTATCATTATTCTTTATTTTGGGGGGAGCATACTATGGGGACGGTTACCCAATAATTTCAAAACCGATGGATCTTTTGAATCGGTTTCGTAAGCGGAACGGTGCAAATTTGGTTACCCAATCTGGTAGGCAAATTTTACCATGCATATATCTTTGCAAGGTTATTACCTTGGTGTTTATATGAAAATTTTAAACTATTGACGCAAGACTTCCTTTGATTCAACTAGTAGAATGCTCGTGCGTTGCTACAGGCTATAATGCATATAAATGATCTAGCAAATGATTAATGTTGTCATCGAGGTTGAAACTCATTTCTCCCTCGTACGTCCGAACGTGTCCGGACATTCAACGGGTTCCTCAAAATCCAACTGTTTGGACAGCCTGGGGTCTCCCAAATCCATCTCATATGTGGGGGAGAAATGTGGTTATCGAAAAGAGCCACCATATCTATAATACTATAATAGATCGTCCTCACTATCTTATCTATCTCAACATGCAAGCATGCCACATCACCATATAATTATGATTGGGATAAGATCCACCTCAACATGCAACCATGCATGAGACAAGACCCACCACCAATGCAACCATGCATGCATGGATTTTTTTTTCATTTCCTTACTGTCGTGGTAATACTAAAGGCATACCCCCAGGCAAGGGAAACCAAGGGGTACCCTTAAGCCCTTGGTTCTCCAAATACTCCCAAACAAAATAAGACCAGTAAAAAACATGGATCATCAACAATCTCCGAGTAACAAGTTACTCGGAGATCAGAAGTCACTTCCGAATACACGGCTACTCGGAGGTCCAGCAAGATCCGAGTAGATCGACACTCAGAAGAAATCGGCGAGTCCTCCCCTACTCGGAAGACAGGAACGCAACGGACATGAATCATTCAATACCGCGGGCGTTTCTTCTCCTTTATTAGTAGTAATGGGCAGACCGTTTCTGTATTTAAGTATGCATTCAATATTGTAATTAAGACCCATTTAAGCCGAGGCATTAAGAGGGAAGGGGCGCACTCTATATAAGCCCCCCCTCCCCTCCGGAGTGGGCACGCGCAACATTCTCCATTTCTCAGTATTTCTGAAGAAAGAACACCCAGTCAGCCTGACACAGGACTAAGGTTTTTATCTCTACGGAGAGGCCTAACCTGTATAATCCTCTTGCGTCAACCATCTCTACGTATAGATTCATTTAGCTCCGTTCGTACCCCTATATCTATTGTCAGGATTATATCCACGACAGTTGGCGCCCACCGTGGGGCTGAGTTGATCAGCAATCGTAGAGATGGCATTTTTCTCATCCTCTTCGTCGGTTCACGGCCCCGAGCTCATTGTCGGAGAGGTTTTCCATTTTGGATCGTTAGCTTTCATGGCTGATGATTCGGCCTGGTTGGTGGATTCCCCCCTCCAGGCACAATTGCTGCCTTCAAGAGGCAGCGTCCACTTCCGAGCTGACGAGTCGGGGGCCCTGCGCCTCCAACTGTCGGCCCATCGCCAAGCACCCGCGCCTTTATCTGTCCGCCACAAGAAGAAGCGCTTGGGCCGCCCGCGCGTTCATCATCGTGGAAAACCGGTCAAGATTCAGCAGGTGGCAGTCATTGACTTGGTGGAGTCAGCCCAGAAGTCCCTAGACGAACTGATCGCAAGAGAAGGCTCCACAACATCTCTCTTGCCTCTGTTCGACTCGGTCGAAGAAGAAGGCATGGCGGCATCTGACCCCGAGTCAGGCGCCGAGCAAGAAGGCAGCAGCGACGCCCCAGTCGCGGTTGCAGAAGTGTGCATGGACGAGACTCCGCCCTCTCAGCCATCACCAGCTCGGGACAATCACGCCCGAGATGAAGCTAACAGCCCATCCAGGGCTGGCGCTCGGGAGCCGACCCGGCGCGTATCCGCTTTTCGAAGGTTAGAGCTCGGAGAGACAAGTCGACAACCCCCCCCCCCTTACTCGGGAGGAGCGGGAAGAAGCAGAAGCGGTCGAGCGGCTGCTAAACACCCCCATTGACACAAGCACTCCAGAAGGGCGAGGCCTGGAGGTAGCCAGATTAACTAATTTGGCTGAGCGAGAGCACCTGGCCGAGCTAGAAAACACTTTAGAGCGTCAAGCTCGGGAGGTAGCTCGGCTCAGGCAAAGCAGAACGAGTCGGCAACTGCGAGGCCCAGGCCGAGAACCTTTCCGGGCTATGGGTACCCCAGTAGATAATCTCATAGCGGCAACTCGGATTGCTAACTCTCTGCAGCCCAGTGGATCGGCGGCAGAGGAAATCCAACGCCTGGCATTCTTGTTGCAAGCCGCGGTCGATCAAAACGCTACAGTCAGTCAATCACAGCAGCGAATTCATTCCCAAGTCCCCCCCTGCAAGGACGTCACTATCAGTGCACATGCCCTATGGGGAAGCACGGAGGAGCAAGAACAACTCGCCCCGGCGCAGAGATAAACCCCGAGGTCGCCGCCAAGAGCAGGATAGACATGAAGATCACGGGAGGACAGAAGTTCGCGGGACGAGACGGCCCGCACCACGGAGAGAGGAGTTCCCTTGGGACCGAGACGACCGTTATTTTGATATTGAAGACGACGCCCTAAGCCATCTAGTACAGAGCCGAGTCGACCGTGCCAGATCACATCGCCAGGATCAGGCTCGGCCCTCAATGGCCACAGGGCCGGTTTGCTTCAGTGAAAGGATTCGGTCCACCCCTATTCCGCCCCACTTCAGGATAGCTCAAGGGGTGGATAAGTACCGAGGTGATGCTAAACCCCAGACATGGTTGGATGATTATAGAATACCCGTGCAAATCGGAGGGGGCGGGGACGAGATAGCCATGATGCACCTACCGTTGATGCTAGAAGGCTCAGCTCGGGCATGGCTGAATCAGCTCCCCCCAAGTAGCATATGGGTTTGGGAAGACCTCGAGAAAGTGTTCATCAAGAATTTTGAAGGGACCTACAAGAGACCCGTAGGCCTAACCGAGCTGCAATTATGTGTCCAGAGCAACACCGAGTCCACTCGGGACTACATCCAGAGATGGATCACACTCCACAACTCGGTCGAAGGCGTCTCCGAGTTCCAGGCCATTCACGCCTTCAAACAAGGGGTCAAGTACAGGGAGTTAAGTCTCAAGCTGGCCAGATCACCTCACATCACCTCACTCGGGAAGCTGATGGAGATAGCGAACAAGTATGCCAAGGGTGAGGAGGAGATCCGGCAGAAGAACCAGCAGCATAGAGGAGGCGGCAACTCGGCACCGAACCCGAAGCAGAAGACCGCAGGCAACAACAAGCGAAAGGCAGAGGACGCCCCAATGGACGCCGAGCTGGTGGCTGCAGCAAACGCTTCTGGCCTTCATGGCAAGGGTCAGGCACGAAAGGAATGGCAACCTCGGCAGAAAAAGCCGTCCAATGATGATGAAGTTCTGGATCAACCTTGTCCTCTCCACACCACCCGAGATGCCGAGGGAAAATTGGTTATCCCAAAGAATACAGCTCGGCAATGCCGCCTGATCAAGAGAGCGGCCCAGAACGCAAGGACAGGTCCTCAGCAGGATAAGGACACCGGAAAAAAGAAAGCGCCCAGCCCCGAACTGGACAGCGAAGGCTTCCCAAGAGAAGACGGAGTACTGGTCATCTTCGCAGGACGAGAATCGAAGAGGGTAGAAAATATACGGTTCAGAGAAGTCAACTCGGCAGTTCCGGCAGTTCTGAGTTACATGAAGTGGGCCGACGTCCCAATCACTTTCGACCTGTCGGATCACCCTCCTCACATCCCTCACCCGAGAAGGCACGCTCTGATTGTGGATCCTTTGGTGGAAACAGGGAATGGGAACTTCAGGATCAGAAATGTTTTGATGGATGGTGGCAGTGGAATGAACATCCTATATGCAAGCACGCTGAAAAGCATGAACATTCCAATGACCAAGCTCCGCAAAAGCTATCTGGAATTTCATGGGATAATCCGGGGAAAAAGGCGTATTCACTCGGAATGATCTCCCTCAATGTGGTCTTTGGTACTCCGAGTAACTTCCGGAAAGAAAAGATCACCTTCGAAGTAGTGGACTTCCCGAGTGCATACCATGGCTTACTCGGAAGGCTGGCCTATGCAAAATTCATGGCCATCCCCTGTTACGTTTATCTGAAGCTAAAGATTCCTGGACCGCACGGCGTGATCACTGTCTTGGGAGACTACAAGCAAGCCGAAGAACTGCTGCAGAAGGGGTCCCTGATAGCTGATCAGAAAATGGCTGAGGTCGAGCTGGCCGTGTACAAAAAATCTGCTGACCCGTCCGAGTTGCTGCAGCCGAAGAAGACTACTTGATCAACGTGTGTGTGCCTTGACTACTTCTTCTTCGTTGGGATGCGAAGAGGAGGACAAGGATAGGATAGGTGTTATGTTTACGTTGTAGGTGGATAGCAAGACTTATTTGAGGCGATTCCTCATCGAATGCTTGGCTTCTTATCTTACTCTCTAGATCGTTAGCCACTTCATAAATGCTAGTGCGGCCGCAACCTCACCACTTACCCCTTCCTTACCGTAAACTACTAGTTGTCCTAGAATGACGAGTGATGAAGTCCTTGCTGGGTCAGATGACCACTACAGTTGGATGCTGAGTATCTCTGTACTCATGATACTACCCCCAAACTCTTTTCAGGGTTCTGATCGACAACACGTATGGTGATCGACGTTTCACGTGGAGACTCGACGACGACTAGTTAGGCGGATCCCGGCGGAGGGCCTGGACCCGTGTGGTTATGGGATCGATGTTTTTCTCTTTGCCACTAGGCATTTGCTTGTAGTCTATACTCAGACATGTATCTTCCGCTGTTTTATTGTATTTGAGGCAGTTGTATGCCGATTGTATGAGATGTTGTATCCTGTATCTGTAATGTTGTGATATCATGTTGGAAATCCGGGGCATATGGCTTTGTCATATGTCGCGGTGGGACCGATATGTGCTTCGTCCCCGGATCTGGGTGGAAACACCTAGATCTGGAACAGTACCGCATATCGGGCCTTACAACTTGGTATCAGAGCCTTACCGACCGTAGGATCCCTTCTCTGGCCGAAGTCGAGTCTAGACAAAAACTATTTTGTAGTTACTAAGTTAGTTATCGGAGAGTAGGATTCTTTTTACTCCTTATCCTTGCTCTGGTCAGGACAAGTGCCGTAAGTGTTTTAATTCTCGCCTTACCCCCTTCAAACTCTAGGATCTCGAGTGTGTTGGGTTTCGGAACCGTTACAATGCCTTGCTTGCGGCGTATTGTCTCGATTCCGAGCTCAGGTGGGAATCCTGTAGTACCTTTAGTTCTTCCAACTCTGGTTTACATCTGGGTCATCCATTGCCATCCATCATTTTGCCGGTGTTTTTACGACTTGCATCGAAAATCACTATCCCTTGATCTGGTTTTCGCGATCGTTCTTCCTCTTGTCACTGACGTTTTCGTTATTCCGACGATGTCGTCTCTCTGCGGAAATTATCTCGACAGAAGTTCGACGTCGACATGGAGCAGAGTCCCTTGTTGGTGGTGTTGAAGATCGTCGACTCTTTTTTCTCCCCCCCCTCTCCCCCAGATCGTCCTGGATCTCGGGACGAGATCCCTTGTTGGTGGTGTTGCCTGTAACAGCCCAGTTTTCACAAAAATTAAAAATTTTGTTTTCGGTGTGAATTGTTTGATTGCCTGATTTGTTTGCGGTGTTTGCATCCCCGATTTATTGATCGGCGATTATTTTGCCCCCTCTTATCTCGTATCGGACGGAGACCGACCCTTGCCACCCTGACACTCGACCTTTGCGACACCGGGTTTCGCCCGATCACCGTCGCGAGAACCGCACGAGACCAGCCGCAGCCAACGGAACGAAAAACCCCGTTTAGTAATTAATTGGGTTATTTTTATAGCGCGCCGGAAAGTGTTATCAGAACGATTCCAGCGCCAGGTGAAAGCCTCCGGCTCGACGCACTAATCGCGCAGTTCGAAGTTTTACTCGAATCGGAGGTACTGCGGACCCCCGGCGGTCAGAAACGTGAGCACCGTGCGCGCGAGACAAAAACCGGGGATGTTTTTGCAAACTGCCAGCCACCCATGCTATATAAACACCACCACACTCCCACCTATTTCTAGGGTTTCCCCTAGCCAATTTTGCAGCCACCACCCCAGATCTGCTCCAATTTTTCCCAATAGCCCTTTTTTTCGCGAAACCCTAGCCATAACCCTCGATCTGGACCGTCAGATCCAGATCGGAGGGCTCCCAATCGTCCACGTGGCCCCACAGCCACCCGAGCAGCCCGAGTCCTCTCTTCCTCCTCTGCCCGAGCCGCCCGTGGGATCACAGCCAGCCGACGCCGGCGAGCCTCGCCGTGACCAGCCGCCGCGGCCACCCCATCTCCTCCCCGCACCTCTCCTCCCGCGCCTCCTTTCCTCCTCTCACCCCCCTCTGCCTCCTTCTCCGCAGGGCACGCCGCCGGGAGAGCACGGCCGCGCCATGGCCAGGAGGGCCCGAGCCCGCGCCACCGGAAGGAGCTCGCCGACGCCACCCAGGCCACCGGATCCGGCCGCCCCCGCGCCCTCCTGCTCTCCTCCCTGCCGCCAGCGCCTCCCCTGCGCCCCCTGCCTCACCGCCGGCGGGAACAGCGGCGCCGCCAGCCGCTGCGTCCTGCTCGTCGCGGGAGCACGAGCCGAGCGGTTCGGCCGCCTCCACAGGCCAGGTGGGCCGCGCCAGGCCCAGCCAGCCCACAGCGCCAATCCTGCCAGCCCCCCCTCCAGTTGGGCTCAGCCCATAGGGTGAGCAGCCCCTTTTTCTTTTTTTGTTTTCTTTTTCTTTTTTTTCTGTTGGGCCGGGTCAGTAGCAGATTCGGCCCGTTTAGGTTTTTTTTTCTCTGTTAGGGTTATTTTATTTTATTTTATTTAGGCAGTTTTAGTTGTTTATTTTTGCAGTGCCCGTAACTTTTTAACCGTAGCTCCGATTGCGACGCGTAAAATATGAAACTTGCTTAGAATTGTGTCTAGTTTAATAATTTGTTGCTTGTTGCCATGTTTGACTTTGTTTAAATGTTGTTTGAATGCTAATTACACTGACTGCCACTGTAAACTGTAACTGCAATAACTTTTTATCTGTTGCTCTGTTTGAAATGTTTCTTATATGTAACTTTACTAGAATTGCATGTAGATTGTGTTTTTGCTATTCTTGCTTGCTAATAAAAATAATAAAATATTTTTAGGGTAAAAACTGTACCAAATGCAATATTTATCGTGGGGTCCGCAATAGTTTGCCATGTCTAGGATTTCACCCCACTTAAATTGACTAGCTTAGGTAGTTTAATTATGCTTCACCTCTTGTAATGTTTGTGTGCTATGCCATGCTTGCTTGAGTTGTCATGTTAATAACCGTTGGTTGATCACCTGTAGCTAAACAACTTGAACCACCGTAAACGTGCGGTATCGTCGTGTGTGACGAGTACTCCACTTAAATTGTTAGTAACCGCTCTCGACGGTAGGTGCGATGTCTCGTGTTGCTTCTTGTTGATGCTTGCTCTTGTGTTGCTCCGTAGTAATAGTGGTGCACCGTTGATTGCTTTCCAGTGTTTACTTCTTGTGTGCTCCCGCGGGTACCTCTCGGAGACGATGCGAGCTTGCGATCAACTACACCTTCGGAACCCGACTTATCAACAGGCAAGGACTATACATTACTTATGATCCATTCTATTTCAACCAGCGGTTTGCATGCTAGTATAGGTTAGGCTCGATGTTTGATCCTACCACATGTTTACAACCTCTTTCAAACCGATACAGCCATGTCCCCTCCCAGCAAACCTTGTACTGCTATGTTACTATTGCTCGTTGCTCAGCCCCTGCTTAGTATGCATGCTTAGGATGCCACGTTGTTATCCTGTTACTCTTTGGGTTGGGATATCACCTGATTATTATATTATTGTTGATGATATTATTATTATAATGTTGACTATATTTGACGAGGGATGGAAGGTCTAGGCTATCCCGCCCCGACGTTTTGTTCCATTCTTGTCACCTAGGATCTGAGTTCCGGGTATTGGTTTTAAGACTGAGCGTGCCTAACCGCGTGTGGGATTTTATGGGGTCCCCTTTTTCTTACCTATCTAGCTTCAAACATTTCTAGAGGTGGCCCAAGCTGATTTACCATTTGAAAACATGCATATATATCTTGTCGGGTCGCTCCTAGCAGATATCTTTTAAAACAACCCGGACCAACGGAGACATGGTTTCCCTGTTGGTCCACCTTTGACCGGCGAGGGCCCGGTCTCATAAGAGAACTAACCGGTAACCCAAACCCTGTTGAGACGGAAGAGTCCGATCCGAGAGCGTGGCCAACTTTTGGATTGGGTGTCGACTCCCCGGGGGCCACCCGGATTTGTTCGTTGTCAGCTAGAGGGACTTGTCGTTTCAGATCTCTTGGAACTAAATCATAAAATGGTTGCCTGTGATGGGTAGCAACTGAGAGTGATGGACGTGCGTGCGGAGCCTCGTAATGGGCAGTTGGTACACCCCTGCAGGGTTAAATCTTTTCGAGAAGCCGTGTCCACGGTTATGGACGACTTGAGACCTACTCCTTGTTCATAGACAACAACAACTGAGATAATCTTAATATAACTTGATCAACGTGTGTGTGCCTTGACTGCTTCTTCTTCGTTGGGATGCGAAGAGGAGGACAAGGATAGGATAGGTGTTATGTTTGCGTTGTAGGTGGATAGCAAGACTTGTTTGAGGCGATTCCTCATCGAATGCTTGGCTTCTTATCTTACTCTCTAGATCGTTAGCCACTTCATAAATGCTATTGCGGCCGCAACCTCACCACTTACCCCTTCCTTACCGTAAACTACTAGTTGTCCTAGAATGACGAGTGATGAAGTCCTTGCTGGGTCAGATGACCACTACAGTTGGATGCTGAGTACCTCTGTACTCATGATACTACCCCCAAACTCTTTTCAGGGTTCTGATCGACAACACGTATGGTGATCGACGTTTCACGTGGAGACTCGACGACGACTAGTTAGGCGGATCCCGGCGGAGGGCCTGGACCCGTGTGGTTATGGGATCGATGTTTTTCTCTTTGCCACTAGGCATTTGCTTGTAGTCTGTACTCAGACATGTATCTTCCGCTGTTGTATTGTATTTGAGGCAGTTGTATGCCGATTGTATGAGATGTTGTATCCTGTATCTGTAATGTTGTGATATCATGTTGGAAATCCGGGGCATATGGCTTTGTCATATGTCGCGGTGGGACCGATATGTGCTTCGTCCCCGGATCTGGGTGGAAACACCTAGATCTGGAACAGTACCGCATATCGGGCCTTACAACTATCACCGCACCTTTCCCGAGTAGACGATGTATTCCATGTGTCAAAACTCAGGCGTTGCTTCAAGGACCCCATCCGCGAAGTCGACCATGAAATGCTTGATCTCCAAGATGACCTTTCTTATCGAGAGTATCCTGTTCGTATTCTTGATTCCGCAGAGCGTGTCACTCGTCGTCAGAAGATCAAGTTCCTTAAAGTTCAATGGTCACATCACTCCGAGAAAGAAGCAACATGGGAAAGAGAAGACCGCCTCCGTGCCGAGTACCCCACCTTCCTCCCGACGACTTTTGAATCTCGGGACGAGATTCTTTTGAGTGGGGGCAAGTTGTCAGAACCCCAACTAGGGTAAGTGCTAGGTTTGTTTGTGCCGTTTTGCATCATGCAAAAATTCAAAAGAAATTCAAAAATGGGGAAACAGAAAGCCCTGAGAAATTAATTCAAATGGCCAGATAAAAATCTTTTTCCAAAAATCATTTGAATGTTTGGAAAATTCCTATAAATGATGCTGATCATTTTAAAAGTGGTTTGGGTATTTTCCCATACTCATGGAATTTTCTAATATTCAAAAGGTGCTCTGGAAATTAAAGTTTACCCCTATTTGAATTGAAATTCAAATTAATTGAATTTCAAAAATTTCCAAATTCTTTATGTGACTAGCTACTGGTCACCTAGTATTTATAAAAGTATTTGGGCATTTTTATTAAATGCTTTGGTATTTTTACGAGGGCAAAACAAAAGGCAGAAAAACAAAACAGAGAAGAAAAAGAAAAAGGAAGAAACCCTGGCTTTCAGCCCAACTCACCCCCAGCCCACCAGACGGCCCAGCCCACCTCCAACCGTTGTCGTCTTCCTCCTCTCCGCCCGAAGCAGCTCGGTGGCGAGCTGGGAGCGCGGCGAGCGCCACCGCGACGGCCAGAGCCGTCTAGGCCACCCCAAGCCCTGCCCTCTCGCCACGTGAGCGCCCAGAAGACTCCTCGTCTTTCCCCTCACTCGTAGTTCCTCCTCCTCGCTTGGACTCGCCGGATTCCTCGACGACAGAAGCTCGCCGGAGAGCGCCGACGCGTGTAGACGTGGCCACCGGCCAGCTCAAGCCGCTCCAACCTGTCCAGAAGATCCGAGGAGGTCGTCTACGTCGTTTGCCCCGATCAATTGAGCCCGGGAGCCACTGAAGCCGACGCCCTCGTCACCGATGTGCCGCCAGCCGCCGTGAGAGGTTTCGCCGGATTGCGCCGCCTTCCTGCGTTCCCCGACCTCCCTGTCCTCTTCACAGGAACCAGGGTGAGCTCCTCTTCCGCTTGCCCCTCCCCGCGCTCGATTTGGCGCCCCGTAGCCGCCGCTCCTCTGTCCAGTGGCTCCGGCCGCCGCGCCTTTTGAAGCCGCCGTCAACCCCGTGCCCCTGGAGACCCTCTGGTGGCATAGCTCGAAGCGGACGAGCACGGGCATCACTCCGGTGGTCTCTCCGTGCCTCCCCGTGGCCGGATTCGCCTGCTGCGTGGTCGCCGCCGCGGCTGCAGGTCACCGGCGGCTAACCGCCGGCGGAGCCGAGTTAGTTAGCGCTAATCACCAGCTTAGCCCCCCCCCCCCCCGAGTCCATGACAAGTGGGCCCCAGGCCACCCCTAACCCACTGTTAGTTTAAACTAACAAAGGGGTTAACCCCTGAGAGACTGACATGGGGGCCCCACCAGTCAGACCCCCCCTGATGTCAGCATTGCATCATGCTGATGCAATAAAGAAATTTCCAGAGAATTAAAATAATCTAGAAAATTCCAGAAAATCTTTTAAACTTTGGAAAATCATAGAAAATTCATACTAACTCCAAATTAAACATATAATATATGAAAAATTATCAGAAAAATACAAGGATTAAGAATATGCAATTTGTTTTTATGTTTGACCATTTTAAAATGGGGCAGCAGTAGCAAATGTGCATATGGCTTAATTTGAATTCAAATTTGAAGTTTGAATTTGCAATTCTTTTGCAATATACTTCAATTAAATTGAATTTGCCACAAACCAGTAACATTCACATCATGGAAAACCTTATCATGTGTATGTGCATTTTACTTTCGGAGTTGTTCCCCCCTTATTGATGATTGTTTCCGGTACCAGCTTTTCCGAGACGGTGATCACCCCGAAGAAGAAGACCACCGTTAAGACCTGTGTATCGTTAGCAAGGCAAGCAAACCCCCTTTGATCATGTCTATAAAATCCCAATTCCCTCTCAGTCTCGCTTATGCATGTTTAGGAGATCACCGAGACACGTTCTTTCGCATAGTTGAACCCATTCCGATGCATGACCTATCATTTTGCCACCGTATTAAGCAAACCACAATCCTAGCAGATTTAGGAGTTGAATGATGAGCATGTGGCCCCTACAACTGTTAATGCTTTTGCTGCTTAGTGATACAATGAGGATGTTATGTTTGTGAGTCGGGATGGAATGAACACAGTGCTGCTGATGTAAACGTGTTGGTGAATCCACCCTAAACAAAGGTGAACGATGAGAGGCTGTGTAGGAGTACACAGTGGGTTGTCTCGTTGAACACTGCCCTAGGCCCTGAGTTCCTGTTTTGTGATCCAAGACAAAGAGTATGACCACATGTAGGGTTTTATGGGAGCCCCGTTTGGCCTCTTTACGTACCCGATCCAGTCTAGGAGTCACACTAGATTCAGGCTTTCCATTTGATTTATGTATAGATATGTTGGTGGACCTGTGAGGCAGTGAAACCATCTGTCAAAGGTGGCGTCTCGGTCCCTTACATTATCTGAGTCCGTTTCGTGGAACCGGCCGGACTCTCGAGCGGTGACAAACTCAGGTAGTCGACTCCTGGATTAGAGAAGGTGATGTGAGGGTAGTGCCTTGGTTTCATCCACGTCCGACATCCGCTTGAAGGGTGACAAGAACGAGACGATAAGTGATGACACGCGTGTGAAGATGTACACCCCTGCAGGGTTAATGAACTATTCGAATAGCCGTGTCCGCGGTTATGGACTACTTGGAAACCTCTACTTGATCATAGACAACTTGAATGGATACTTATAAAACTCGCAAGATAAGCGTGAGTGCTATGGCGTGCTTTCTCGTGGGGAAGTCGAGGAAGGCACCATAGTGGTGTAATTGGTTGGAGATATAGTGGACTCGTGTACGCTTCTTACCTCAATTCTGGTACTCGTAGTACAGGATTAGCCAAGTCAAAGCTGGCACTTCTGCATGTTAAACCCCACCTCCTTTACCTTGATACTTGAGCATGAGTAGTATAGTTCTGATGTAAGTCTTGCTGAGTACGACTTTGTACTCACGTTTGCTTATTTTATGTTTTAGATGAGAACCCGGATCCCGATGGAGTCACCTTCGTGAAGCTTGACGTTGACCTTGGTAGTATAGTCCCAGACAGCAGTCTGGTCCCTCGTGGAAGGGCATGTTTGTTGTACAAGGCTTCTCTAAGCCATTTGTTAAACTTGTCTGTACTCATACCTAATTTGCTTCCGTTGTATGATGTAATGTTGATCACAGACATGTGATCTTTGTATGCTCTATGTGTATATTAATAAAGAATACTTCGTAGAGTTATGTGATGATACCTGCTGTTCATACTAGGCATGTGTGCTGCGTGTATGTTTATAATATGCATGTCTTAGTATGGGTTTTCGAGACCTTAGTTGTGATCTGGCTGGCGGTCTTTTATACACCAAGTGGCCCTTAGATGTGCGCAGCTTGGGGCATCGCGACGCGATTGCTCGTGACTCTGTCACGTGCACACTTTGTTGTATGATCGAGCCCGCCCTAGACCCCGACTAAGTGATCGGGCTGGAGTAAGTTTATGTAAGAGTTAGGATCCAATCGATAACATGGTTGAGGCGACTTGTCTATGAGTATGGGATTCACCACCCATAAGCATTTAGACTTGTGAGCGGACGTTGAGGACCCATCTCAGTTGATCATCCGGCCTGAATGGGATGCCCCTCACGTTCGATGCTTACCGAGAACGTTCTGTGCTTGGCCTTGTCTGCTTAGACAAGTGGGTACGGTTCTCGGCTCTCCATGTGATTGTATCGTGACTGGAATTACATACGCTAACCCCGGGTCCCGACAGTTAGACTCACTGGTTACGCCAGTTGACTCAACAAAGAAGTCCAGATCGGGCATCAGGGCAATACGGCTGGCAGTTTCAGCATAACACGGAAGGAAGGAGGTGCAACTCTGACCTTCTTTCGGATCTCCACCGCCAACCCGCTCAAGATTATGGACCCGCTCCGGAAAATGCGCCTTGGTCAAAGCCAGTGCGTAATTTGCACCGCTCCGTGCCACTGAGCGTTTCCACCGGGCTAGTTGATTAGGGGCCTCTCGGAGGACGGGCACAACAGTGTCCAATTTCACCCTGCTTCCCTCATCAGGTGACAGCTTGCTCTTCAAAGCCAGGGTAGCACCCATAACTTATTCAGCAAATTTCTTCGCTTTAGCGCACCTCATGGTCAGCAGACCCCGAGCCAGAGCAAATTCTGTGGTCACTGGCGTGTAATTATCCCTCTTCATCATTTCCACAAAAACGGCCATGCGCGCTTGCTCGGCCTCCGGGTCCGTCCCATATGCTGCATCAAAGGACAAGATCAGTACACAATAGAAGACTTGGGAACTAGTCCCCCTCATAACTCGGACCGCAAAACTCACCGGACAAGGTTTCACTGAACACGGCAAATCGCCCAGCGCAATACTCTTCAGCTGTCTTCACCGCCTTCCGAGTTGTTTCCAACTCCGCTTGATGTTTTTTCTCATCCTCGACACGCAGCTCGGATAACTTCTCCAAATCCGACTCCAGTTTCGCGATACATGCTTCGTTCTCCTTCACCGCCTGTTTATAAAAATGCAAACTTGTCTTCAAAGCCTTCTGAGCCTTGGCCCGTTTTTCAACCTGGTCTATCTCCTTCTTCATCTTCGCAACGAAATCATCGTTCTCTTTAACCTTGGCGTAAAAAGCTTTCTTCGCGGCTTCTGCAAACAGAAGTAAAAACGGATACACAGGACGATGGCATACACCAATACAGGAATGCAAGGGTCCTTACCATTGTCTTCAGCATGCTGTTTCTTAAGTTTGTTGTGCTCTTCAAGCAGCACCTCATACGCACTCTTGGCAACAGTTTTCTCCTCCTGCAACTTCACGAAGGCCGACCCAAGCTTGCACGCCTCCTATGAAGACAAGAGGAATACCAGGCACAAACAAAAATCTCCTATCAAAAGACTCCGAATAACTTCGCAAAGTTACTCGGAGCCTTGGGGGCTACACCCAGTGGGTGCACTAAGAAGTGCTCCCACTGGAAGTACACTGAAATAAAAACCTCCTATCAAAAGACTCCGAATAACTTCGCAAAGTTACTCGGAGCCTTGGGGGCTACACCCAGTGGGTGCACTAAGAAGTGCTCCCACCGGAAGTTCACTGAAATAAACACCTCCTATCAAAAGACTCCGAATAACCTCGCAAAGTTACTCGGAGCCTTGGGGGCTACACCCAGTGGGTAGGAAAACTTACGTAAGTACTTACGTGCATGTTGGACTTCACCAACTCGGCCTCAGACGCTAGCTCCCGCAGCCGCAGCTCAAATTGAGTCGCCCTAACCAAAGACTCCTTCAATCCACTAAAAATAGCACCCTCCACTGGGGCTCCGACTGGAATGGCTACCGAGTCAGCAGGTCCACCCCCTCGAGCAGCTGCCGAGGCGATAGGGGTCTCCTTAACAGCCTCCCCAGCGGGAACATCAGGTGCGTTAGCTCGGGAACCAGACCCAGAGGATATCGCCCCCTCAGGAACAATCACCTTAGGAGGAGTGACCCCCAGCAGCGGCAGGCTCGGTAGCAATCCCCGTTCGCTCAGCAGTAGAGTCAACATCCATGTCTGCAGCAGAAACAACAAACAATTAAAAGCGAAAAGACGACAGTGGTAAAAGTCTCAACAAAAACAACGAAGAATTCTCACCAACAGCCGCATTATCTTCTGGAATAGTGTCCATTCCAGGAAAGTCAGTCACCTCGCAAGTGCTAACATCCTCCATAGCTTCGACCTCGGGATCCTCGATCCCAGGCAACGTCTCAGAACCACTCGGACGAACACTGCAAAATGAAACAACTAAGAATGGGTCTAGGAAACCAACAGAGCATCAAAGCATATGAAAGCTAACAGCCTTACTTGTGGACGGTCTTCAAGCTACGCCTCGGGGGAGCAACCTTGGCCGGACCAGATCCAGCCCCCTTGGCCTTCTCAACAGCAATACCCCCTAGGGGATTAGCCTCCCGGCCCCCAAGTGTGACAAGACTCTTCTTCTTCATAGGCGCAACCTTCCCAGAACTGAAGCTCAAGGGTGGAAGTTTCCCGCTGCCCTCTTCGCCACTCGGAGTATGACCCCTTTTACGGGTCCGAGTAAGCCCCTCCCGCGCCGACTCGCGGTCCTGATTGTTCTTCGAGCGCTGCTCGAACGCTGCCTGAACCCGAGTGGCCTCAGACTCCAGCTCCTCCCCCGCCTCAACTCTGACCCGCGCACCAGCAGTATTGTCTTCATCGTCCTCGGCAGGATGCTGCGGTGCCAGGGGAATAGAAGAGCGGAACTGGGTAAAATCCTAGCAAAAAATAAGGAGGTCCGAGTTAGATCCACCAAGTGGAACGCATTCAAGATACATATGGCACAAGTCGGCATACCAAGGTGGGAGGATTCTCGATGCTGAGGGGTCTCACTCGGCCAGTTGTCTGAAGACCGTGGGTCACGCTGGTTATTATCTTCATCTGAAGTTCAAACTCATCCAGAGGCATCTCGGTATTGCTATAACGGGTGTCGTCCTGCAACCTGGAATATGTCCACATCCCCCGAGCTCTGGCCTGGAGAGGCTGAACCTTCCGAACCACAAAGGTGGCTATCAGATCCATGGCGTCTAAGCCATTTTTCTTCAGCCTGATGACTTCTCGCATCAAGGGGAGCACCTGCTCCTTATCAGCATTGGTAAGTCGGGGATTCCAGCCTTGGGAGGAAGTTAGCCTAACGTCCGAGTAAGGAGGCAAGGTACGCACCCCCGGCCCCTCGGCCATCGTGCAGTAGAACCAACTGTTCTGCCAGTTCTTGACAGAATCAGGCACACTAGAAGGGAAATACTGTACCCCTTGCTTCTTGGCCAAAAACAGGCCGCCGCAAAGATGATTGAACTCAACACTGCCACCCTCCCCATACTTGTTCGCCTTCTGAGGCTTGATGGCGTATATGCTACGGAAAAGATGCCAGTGGGGCTCTATGCCTAAGAATCCCTCACAAAGGGTGAAAAAACTAGAGAGAAGGGTAACGGCGTTGGGGACAATGTGATGAAGCTGAGCACCCGTGAAAGCCAAAAAGTACAAGAAGAAGGGATGAGGAGGAAGAGAAAATCCGCGATCCACATGCGAAAGAAAAAAAACTCTCTCACCGTCCCGTGGAGCGGGCTCGTCTTCCCCGGCCGCGGGAAGGCGACAACCATCGCGGGGGACCAGACCGGCGTCCTGGTACCCCAGCAGCATGTCCTCCGTCACGATCGACGAAAGCCATTCCCCCGCAGACGTGGTCTCGGCGGCGGCAGAGGGGCAGCGCGAGTGACGACCTCCCAGGATGGAGCACGGGCAGCCAGCGGAGGCATCTCGGCGGCGAGATCAAGCAGGAAAGGAAGAGGCGGAGCGAGAGGGAGAAGTGGGAACGGCTGCGCGGGGGGGGGGGGATGAGCGGATCTGCCCCAAACCGAAAGGTAGGGGCGGTTTTATAGCTCAAAGTGGCAACCGCCACGCGTCAGATCCGCGCCCCACTAATGGGCCTGCCGGTTGCCCTCCCCATAAAACCTCTCCACTTCCCCATAACCTCTCCCACTTCCCCACAGGCAGTTAATTATTACCCTATAAAACCGCCACGAGAATCGAGGAGACAGGCCCAAACGGTGCGCCCACTTGTCTGGGCAAGAAGATTCTCTGATAAGGCAAGATCCTTTATAAAAGACCAAATCTGACTTCGATCCGAACCTCGAAACCACCCCGACTACTCGGAAGACACGAATCGTAACGCACACCGACCAAACTCTCCGAGCACGCCATCACTCGGAAGAAATTACTAAGCTCCCGCAGCGTCCGAGTAAGCTGTCACTCGGAAGTACCACGAAAAGAACCACTTGAGGGTTCCCCGCGAGACGAAAAATCTCGCACCCAGTTACTCGGACCAAAATCCGAGTAACTAGCTCGCTGGTGGCCCGTCTCTGACGTAGAATGCCAGGCCACCAGTAAGACCCGGTGCAGGGGGTAAAGAATCAATGTCCCACGTGGCATGGCCTAGGACTCGTCACGATGTCCTAGGGCATTGAACTTTACAAATTTGGTTCATATGGAGTTTAAGGCCTTTTACTCTAAGACACGCCTTCCGGGGCCTCAGTCCACCTCTTCCGAGAGACGTTTGAGTGTCGCCAAATTTTTCCGCTAACCTGCCCAACTCATACTCGAGGGAAAAGTTCAAACATCAATAAAGCCCTTCCGGGCCTCTTACTGAGTTTAATCTTCGCATACCTCAGAAAAGCTAACAAGTGTCAGCCACCTCAATCACGAGCACCCGAAAGCGCTTGGGGGCTACTGTCCTGGTAATACTAAAGGCATACCCCCAGGCAAGGGAAACCAAGGGGTACCCTTAAGCCCTTGGTTCTCCAAATACTCCCAAACAAAATAAGACCAGTAAAAAACATGGAGCATCAACAATCTCCGAGTAACAAGTTACTCGGAGATCAGAAGTCACTTCCGAATACACGGCTACTTGGAGGTCCAGCAAGATCCGAGTAGATCGACACTCGGAAGCAATCGGCGAGTCCTCCCCTACTCGGAAGACAGGAACGCAACGGACAGGAAGCATTCAATACCGCGGGCGTTTCTTCTCCTTTATTAGTAGTAATGGGCAGACCATTTCTATATTTAAGTACGCATTCAATCTTGTAACTAAGACCCATTTAAGCCGAGGCATTAAGAGGGCAGGGGCGCACTCTATATAAGCCCCCCTCCCCTCCGGCGTGGGCACGCGCAACATTCTCCATTTCTCAGTATTCCTGAAGAAAGAACACCCCAGTCAGCCTGGGACAGGGCTAAGATTTTTATCTCTACGGAGAGGCCTAACCTACATAATCCTCTTGCGTCAACCCTCTCTACGTACAGATTCATTTAGCTCCGTTCATACCCCTATATCTATTGTCAGGATTATATCCACGACACTTACGATGCTTATATTTAAAAAATAATGTATGAATAATTGAATATACACAATCAAATATAGTAAGTTGTATGTGTTTAATTTTTTTGGTTCATTTGTTAATAATCTACATATTTTAAAATTCACGTAATTAAATTTTGTTGAAATATAAGACGACCAATTCCTGTGATCCCCACTAACTTATTTATCTCAACATATAAGCATGACATCACCACACAATTACAGATGGGATAAGGACCACCTCAACATACGACCATGCATGAACAAATATTTTTCATTCTCTTATTATACTTATATTCAAAATATCAATAACTAAACATAATCAAATATAATAAATTGTATGCGTTTTTAATTTTATTGGTTTGTTTATTATTAATCTAAATATTTAAAATTTACATAATTAAGTTTTGTTGAAATATAGAGTGATCAATTCCCGCAGCAAGGCGCGGGGTATCATCTAGTTATCTCCAACACGTGGTCCGAACACAAAAAAAAACTCACCACACGACGCACCCTTCTCTTTTCCCGTCGGACATCGCTGGAGACATCTCCTTTAAAACTGGGTGTCGCCCAACTCACCTTTGGTATGGCGTCCACTCTTCTTCACACTGTATTGCCCCACGAACCGCCACGGAGTACTCCCCCATGAACCCCCCCTCACCGCCCTAATCCCCTCCCACCGTGTTTGTGCAGACCCACCACCACCATCAAGGGGGAGGAGGCGTACACCTCCTGTGACGCAAGGTAGATCTGATGTCTCCTGGGTCATTGCCACATTGTAACATACAGTTGAATGTCGTGCATTACCAAGAAACAAAAAATACAACACAATTTGTTGCAAAGCCATCTCCAATGAAATGCAATTTACCACATTTTTAAAGTTGAACGCCCGTGCGTTGCTACGGCTACAATGCATATGAATGAATTAAACAATTAATGAAGGTCGACTCCAAAATTGAAGCTCATTTCTCCTTTATACGCTCGGGTGTTTTCGGACATCAATAGCTCCAACTTTTGTGCAAAACATAGACTATCTGTGTCGTCGGTAGCATCAGTAGTTAAAGCTTCAGGGCAACTGATGACTAAACCTTCACCCTTTCCTATAACCTCCTTAGCCTGAATACATCATTTAGACAACTTAACAACTCTTCACATGACAATTGGAAAACAAAAGACTAATATGAACTAAAAATAGCATTGGTGCATACATTATCTTCACGAACATCAACATAAGATCGTACTATGTTACATCAGTTGTGCTTCTTAAGGTTAACCAAAATACATTGATAGTCTCAAATAAATCGATGCTTCTCCTCACTCAATAAACAATTTAGCGATTCACGTTGTATTTCTCCATCCACCCTAACATATCTCTCTCTCCCTTCCTCTCCCTCTCGGTACAACAACACAAGGTCTCTCTCCATCCATCATAAAATCTCTCTATCCCTCCCTCTCCCTCTCTCTCTGTAGAGTGAAGAATCTCAACTCTCTCTCTCTCTCTCTCTCTCTCTCCGTAGAGTGAAGAATCTCATCTCTTACTCTCTTTTTTGTCAAACATCTCTTTGCCACTGGGATCTCTTTGTCATTCCCTACTCTATGTATTTTAAAACAAGAATATTTGTTGTCTTCATCAGTAAATAAATAGTAAAAAAGTAGAGGACCAAACCCAAATAATTTAGAATGAATTATGTTGCCACTTACAAAAATTAATCATGCACTTTTGTTGAGTGTAAGTATATCAATCATTTTTGAAGAAGTAGGAATTAAAATTTTTTAAAGATAAGTTGTACTTCAATAAGTATAGAAATCCACACAGGAAAATAAATAAGTTCACTTTAGTAAGCCAATAGAGATCGACACACTTGGAGACATAACTACCATGACAATATAGGATTTGCAAAAATAGAAATATATGAGGTGCAACCATAGGGTACAACTTGTAGTGATATAATTCACCATTTCCTCATGCGATGAGCTATTCCTATCATAAAGATAGGAAACGAAAACAAAACAAAACAAAACAAACCAAAACAAATGTATCATAAGATTAAAAATCACAAAGCATGTACACAACACTATGTAAACCACATCGGATGACTATTTTGAATAGGTTGCTGGCAAATACTCCCTCCGTCCAATAACTCTTGTCGGGCACACATTGTAATGGATTTTTTCCAAAAAATAACTCGTGGTTTTAAAACTGCTACGAACGGTTCCCTATATCCATCTTCCTCCGTCCATCACTCGCGCGTCATCATGGGTAGGCGCTGCTATTCCGGTAGAGCTCATCCTCACCGAGACCCCTCGCGCATGTGTCAAATGGATCTCTCTCTCTCCATCCCTCCCTCCCTCCCTCCCTCTCTCTCTCTCCCCGTAGAGTGAAGAATCTCATCTCTTACTCTCTTTTTTGTCAAATATCTCCTTGCCACTGGGATCTCTTTGGCATTCCCTACTCTATGTATTTTAAAACAAGAATATTTGTTGTCTTCATCAGTAAATAAATAGTAAAAAAGTAGAGGACCAAACCCAAATAATTTAGAATGAATTATGTTTCCACTTACAAAAATTAATCATGCACTCTTCTTGATGTGTAAGTATATCAATCATTTTTGAAGAAGCAGGGATTTTTTGAAAAGATAAGTTGTACTTCAATAAGTATAGAAATCCACACAGGAAAATAAATAAGTTCACTTTAGTAAGCCAATAGAGATCGACACACTTGGAGACATAACTACCTTGACAATATAGGATTTGCAAAAATAGAAATATATGAAGTGCAACCATAGGATACAACTTGTAGTGATATAATTCACCGTGTCCTCATGTGATGAGCTATTCCTATCATAAAGATAGGAAACGAAAACAAAACAAACCAAATCCATCATAAGATTAAAAATCACAAAGCATGTACACAACCCTATGTAAACCACATCGGATGACTATTTTGAATAGATCTCTGGAAAATACTCCCTCCGTCCAATAACTCTTGCCGGGCGCACATTGTAATGGCTTTTTTGCAAAAATAAACCTTCTGATTTTAAAACTGTTACGAACGACTCCCTGTATCCATCTTCCTCTGTCCATCGCTCGCGCGTCGCCATGGGTAGGCGCTGCTATTCCGATAGAGCTCGTCCTCACCGAGATCCCACGCGCATGTGTCAAATGAATCTCTCTCTCTCTCTCTGTAGAGTGAAGAATCTCATCTCTTACTCTTTTTTTTGTCAAACATCTCTTTGCCACTGGGATCTCTTTGTCATTCCCTACTCTATGTATTTTAAAATAAGAATATATGTCTTCATCAGTAAATAAATAGTAAAAAAGTAGAGGACCAAACCCAAATAATTTAGAATGAATTATGTTGGCACTTACAAAAATTAATCATGCACTCTTCTTGATGTGTAAGTATATCAATCATTTTTGAAGAAGTAGGCATTCTTTTTTTTAAAGATAAGTTGTACTTCAATAAGTATAGAAATCCACACAGGAAAATAAATAAGTTCACTTTAGTAAGCCAATAGAGATCGACACACTTGGAGACATAACTACCATGACAATATAGGATTTGCAAAAATAGAAATATATGAGGTGCAACCATAGGGTACAGCTTGTAGTGATATAATTTACCGTTTCCTCATGTGATGAGCTATTCCTATCATAAAGATAGGAAACGAAAACAAAACAAACCAAATCCATCATAAGATTAAAAATCACAAAGCATGCACACAACCCTATGTAAACCACATCGGATGACTATTTTGAATAGGTCACTGGCAAATACTCCCTCCGTCCAATAACTCTTGTCAGGCGCACATTGTAATGACTTTTTTGCAAAAAAAACTCATGTTTTAAAACTGTTACGAATGACTCCCTGTATCCATCTTCCCCCGTCCATCGCTCACGCGTCGCCATGGGTAGGCGCTGCTATTCCGGTAGAGCTCGTCCTCACCGAGATCCCGCGCGCATGTGTCAAATGAATCTCTCTCTCTCTCTCTAGAGTGAAGAATCTCATCTCTTACTCTCTTTTTTGTCAAACATCTCTTTGCCACTAGGATCTCTTTGCCAATCCCTACTTTATGTATTTAAAACAAGAATATTCGTTGTCTTCCTCAGTAAATAAATAGTAAAAATTAGAGGACCAAACCCAAATAATTTAGAATGAATTATGTTGCTACTTACAAAAATTAATCATGCACTCTTCTTGATGTGTAAGTATATCTATCATTATTGTAAAAGTAGGAATTTTTTTTAAAGATAAGTTGTATTTCAATAAGTATAGAAGTCCACACAGGAAAATAAATAAGTTCACTTTAGTAAGCCAATAGAGATCGACACACTTGGAGACATAACTACCATGACAACATAGGATTTGCAAAAATAGAAATATATGAGGTCCAACCATAGGGTACAACTTGTAGTGATATAATTCACCGTTTCCTCATGTGATGAGCTATTCCTATCATAAAGATAGGAAACGAAAACAAAACAAACCAAATCCATCATAAAATTAAAAATCACAAAGCATGTACACAACCCTATATAAACCACATCGGATGACTATTTTGAATAGGTCACTGGCAAATACTCACTCCGTCCAATAACTCTTGTCGGGCGCACATTGTAATGGCTTTTTTGCAAAAACAAACTCATGTTTTTAAAACTGTTACGAACGACTCCCTGTATCCATCTTACTCTGTCCATCGCTCGCGCGTCGCCATGGGTAGGCGCTGCTATTCGGTAGAGCTCGTCCTCACCGAGATCCCGCGCGTATGTGTCAAATGGATCACACGAGGAAAGAAGTTCGTCGCTCACAATCTGAACTCGCATCGTCCACGTACTGGACCTCCGCCACCCGCCAACGAGGAGGACCTCCGCATCCCGACGACGATGAGGACCTCCTATGCCCGCCCACGACAAGGACCTCCACCTCCCACCCATGAGCGGGTCCTCCCCCTCCCCCCGCCGCTGCTGGTGCGTTGGGTCACTTCGCCCACGATTCCGCTACCCATAGCCGCTGAGATGGTCCGATTCTGTCGCTAACTGCTTGTCGTGGTGGTGCTGGTGGGCGACGCCTCTACTGTCTCTGGTGCTAGGCGATGCCGATGCCCTTCGATCCCCGCCCCAATCCTCACGTGTGCTTCAAAGTAGCACTTGTACTTCAGTTTCTAAAGAGTTTTCATATCATCTATGCATAACTATATATATGTGCAGACCTTTACACTATAGAACTTGGATTGCATATTGAAATGATGAGCCTCTTCAAAAGAGCTCTAGGGCTTTGTGAGCAAACAAGTTGGATGCACCCCTCACTAGTTTCATTAAAGAGCTTTCATACATCCATATCTCTATGTGCATCCGTAGCATGACAATCTCTACTCCTCACATCATATTTATCACAAGGCTTTCTCTCTCCCAATATTTGCCCTCATTCAAGTGAGCCTTTCTCACTTTTTGACTTCCTATCCCCAACATTATTCTCTTCGCCATCCTAAGTGCAAACTAATCTTGCTTGCGATCATTTATTGCATGAGTTTCTCAAAGTTAAAAGAGAGATGATAGGATTATCATGTACCTGATCGACGTTCTAGGGATGAGTCACAGTAACATCCAAAGAAAACGTGAGTGAAAGTTAGTAGACAGAGTTCTCAACAACTATTCAGTATTTTAAAACTCTAAACCTTCCTCACTCTACACGGGAACACCGATTGAAGACATTCGAGTCACAAATAGCAAGAGCCCTTTTGCCTTTATGTTTTTACTTTACCAATTTCAATATTAGATATAGACTCTTGCTTTATATTATTTTGTCTCCGTTTATACATCATGATTGCTTTACTTGATGTTCCTTGTTGTGTTGGTAGCATGACACCATAAAAATTATCTTGTTATCATTCATCTACTTGAGAATGAGCAGGAATTAAGCTTGGGGATCCTGATATGTCTCAAATGTATCTATATGTTTTGCTTGTTCAATGCTTATTTGTGTGACTTTGCTATATGTTTTGATGCACTTTCATATCATTTTACAACATAATTGAGAATAATCTATTACCCTAATGGCCAGTGCCAACTTCTGGCTGTTATTGTTTGTGCATTGCAGAAAAAAGTGAAAATCAATATTGCCAGCAAATTCCAAAAAATTCCAATATGTCAGAAGGATACAAAATCCCAAAGGGGAGACGGATGGGGGCCACCCCCTGGCCAGGCGCCTCCCTGGTGCAACAAGGATGGGACCGCGCCCCCTTGCCGCCTGGCCAGGTGGGGCCAGCCCCGGTGCCCTCTTTTGTGTCTATTTATTCCTCGTATTCCGAAAACCCTCAAGACAGACTCTTTTTTTTTCGAAACCCTATTTGTTCCAAAAAATATATTTAAACTTATAAAATTATTCATCACACATACAAGAAAAGTTCATGCAAAGTAAAACAATTGTACGAGATATTTTTTTAAATGTTGCTTGCTTTAAAAAAAATACTAGTTATATTAGAAAAATGTTCACATTTTAAAAATCAAAGAATGTGATTTATGGTACTACTTTAATCTAGTTTCTTTCACATCCTCGCTGGAGGGTCTATGTGATAAAACAATAGTATTGTGGTACTTCATGGGTAATAGGTTTATCGCATGTGAACACAATTGTCTCATGCTAGGGTGCATTCTTTCTTAGTGTGCAGTCCATTAAACGGTTTGTTGGAAGGTATACCGGTTTACATACGTGTCTAACATTAAATATGTATATCTGTTCAAATACATGTCTAATTTTTTTAATATATGTCATATGTTTTTTGAATATATGCTAATTTTTTATACATGTTGATCATTTTTAAATATAAGATGCTCATTTTGTAAAATTTCTATTTGAACATTTTTGAATAAATGATAAATGTTCAAAATATATGATGAACATGTTCTTATGGTAATGAATTTTTATATTATGTGAACATTTAAAACATCATATTAATATATTTAAAAATATACATATTCTTAAAATATGTGAACATTTTTTCAAATGTCATGTACTTTTTTTTAATTGAAGGAAACATTTTGTTAAATTTATGTGAATATTTTTTACTATAAATGTTTCAAAAAATTAGGAACATTTTCTTAAAAACATGAACCATTTTTAAAATTTCATGATTGGATTTTGAATGGTATGGAACTTGTTTGTAAATTGGTCAATTTTTTATATTGTATTGAAGTAATTAATTTTCATGACCTATTTTTTGGAAACATGAGTGTTTTTCTAATGTTACTAATATTTTTCTAAAGCTACCAACATTTTTTAATAATAGCTTGACATTTTCCACATTGGATGAACATTGTTTGTATGTGTGACGAATATTTTTACAGTTTTATGTACCTTAATTTTTTAAATCCATATATTTTAAATATATATAAAAAAGTATTGTAAAAAGACTAACCAACGAACAAAGCAATGTGTTCTTAATTTTGAATCAGTGACCAAAATTAATTTTCAGGACAAATCCAGTGATCGCCAATGACTTTTAGCCCGGCTAGCGTATTCGTGGTCGGTCAATTGATCAAACAATATGCTACGTAGATAAAATACGTAATCGAAACATATGACAGTAACCGTTGGTGTTCATTGATACAATTTTGATAACCTTATTTCAGATTTTATAAAATATGCGGATCAAAGTTAATTTCAGTTTCCGGTGACAGTTTAAAAAAAAAGTTAATTTTGGTTTCAACTTTAGTGACCGCGGATACTTCTCTCTATGTATTTGAGTTTTTTTTTAACTTACTACGTATCGAGTTCTAGACGACGGGTCATCTACAAGACTGCAAGAGGAAACCGCGTTGTGCTCTTCGAACATATCCATGCAGGAGTAACCTCGGCCTCGCCCATTCGAATGGAACACAAAACCGCGTCGGACGAAAGAGGGATCTATATCGGATTCGTCGAACACATCCGCCCTTCTCAACTGCTGAGATATGGAATGTGAGTCTCTTACGGTTACGGACTCGTGTGCCCCCATCCGGTATTCCGGCCGGAGTCGGACACCATAGCCGACGCGCGTTCCACATGATCCATCCATCGAGCAATATATAACCCGCCGGTGCCCTCCTGGTTTGCATCCATCCATTGCTCCTTCGATCGCCCGCCTCAATCCTGCCGGAATAACCGCGACGCAGGACGAACGCATACTACACGATGTGCTTCGTCGCCGGAACGAACCATTCCGCCGCCCCTATGGTGGCGCCGCGCTACGCCGGCTTCAAGCGGCCGCGCGAGCTGACGCTGGCTGCGTACGACCCTGCTGCCGCAGAGCAACAAGCCAATGCGGCCAGCCTCTCGTCGGATGCCGGTGGTGCTCTGGCTCTGGTGCCGTTCGTGCCATCACCCGTGGGCAGCGAGCCCATCGACGCCGTCCCGCTCGCCGCCGTCGCTCCCAACGGTGCGCCCGGCAGAGCTGAGCCGCCGTGGCTACGAACGGACCTGTTCCCGTCCCTCGGGCTCCGCTTCGACCTGCCGGCCTACTTCATCGACGAGAAGACCGTGACCGCCACCGACGTCGACCCACACCAGAACCGGCTCCGGCCCCCGAGCGACGGCGTGATGCGCAACCTCCGCCCGCTCCTCTCCACCCGGGAGCGCGAGGCTTCAAACTTGCTGCACGACGATGCCCCGAGGCCAAGGCTGCCGAAGCCGCCCAAGGTCCCAGGGTCAGGGCGAGAGGAGACGGGGGCCAGGAAGAAGAGAAAGGGGAAGAAGCACGGAGGGCTTCCCGTGCTCGCGGTTGAGCTCCACGCCGGCGTCAGGGAGCTGCAGCTGTCCCGGTGGGATAGCAGCAGCGGCACCATCATCAAGGGAGAAGGGTACATGGAGTTCATCAACAAGTGCGGCTTCACGGTGGGTGACGTGGTGGAGACCTGGGCGTTCAAGGAGACCAAATTTCGCTTGTTCGGCGTGGACATGTGTCACGAGACCCCCTTGTTTATTTTGATCACCAAGAAAGGTCAGATGCTGAAATCCTGCTCTCTAGAGGAAACAGAAGAAGCCACAACTAGTAGATTGACGTCGAGTACGAGTAGTTCCTCAAGTTGAGGTGTACCTTTTCTTTTTTCTTTTTTGAGAAAGTCCGTGGACATTTACTTTTTTGTTTAAGGGGAATTTTTTTCGAGATTTATATATCTATAATACCTAAATAGTTCATCCCCACTAACCTTTCTATCTTGACATGCAAGCTATCCACATCATCAAGTAGGTCCACCATGCAAAACAAATTCACTAACTATGCATGCACATGCTTTCATTAATTGCATGCACATGCAACCTAAATAAATAATAATTTTTATGCACTTAGTCTCACAATTTATAAGAGACTTTTTTATAAAAAAACAAATTATGAGTTATCTCATATTTTATTTTTTTATGCACATCTATAATTGATATTATCGCTTTAACCTTAGCCAATGGTGGAGATGTCTCCGCTATCTCTACTCAACATTATTTTCATCTCATATTGCCTCTCACCATATATTATCAAGCTAATAAAAAAATCATACTCATTTTTTTGGATTTTCATCAAATTTCTTACATTTTTTCTTTAAACAGTATTGATTTCAAAAGAGAATTTATAATAAAATTATATTACTCTTAATAGTTTTTCTCATGTTTGAAAAAACCATTTTTCTTATATTTTTTAAAACCCATTTTCTTATAATTTTTCTCTGAAAAATTTCCGCAGCAACGCGCGGGGTATCATCTAGTTATCATAAGGATCATTACAATCTATATCTCTTATAAGACAAAACCCCACTAAGATGCATTTAAGGTGTCTATCTCAACATGCAAACTATCCACATCACCCACTATTGTATCCAATCATTTGTCAATGTCATCCACTAACAAAACTTAAATAACATGCATTTGTGGTATCTATCTCAACATGCAATCTATCCACATCACCCACTATTGTATCTAAATCATTTAACCATAACATCCACTAACAAATTCAACTAACATGTATTTGTGGTATTTATCTCAACATGCAAGCTATCCACAATGTCATTCACTTTTATTTACATGAATTTATACCCTTCCAACTTACATTGTAGAGTTCTTATAAAAATTTCTGCCGCAACGCGCGGGGTATTCTTCTAGTTTTATATATACGCTAGGTAATTCTCCCTGCTTTACAAAAGAGGCATAAATATTGATCGATATTAGGCGTTGTCAACAAACAATGTGCCTAGATTGGTAACCTTCTTCATCGTAGGATTACTTAACCATAAGTAAAACACTTCATTTCTTCAAGATAGTCTTCATCTTTACTAACCTGTCCTCGCTTCCATACTCATACTTCAACATTTAATCAACCGCACACATAAATTTCTTCTTTTCCCTCTAAGGAGATCTCTATCCTGCTTGATCCGGTTCACCCGCCAACACAGTCTCTCAAATGCTGCCCTGGATTTTGTGCTTGCCCAAAAATATAAAAAACCAGAGCGGCCCTTAGGGCTTGGTCCAAGTCTCTACGGCCCATTTACAAACAAGAATCCGATTGCAAAATAGTAATTCAAATCCTCGACCTTATTGAAGAATTCAGAACCCTCTCTCATGCTGAATTTAAACTTCGATCAATTACCATTGATACACTTCACTTGGAGGTCCAAAGAAAGTTTGCCTTCTGGAAGCAACGTGGTAAGGTTAAAGACCGCTGTCGACAGCGACGAAAATACTCGTTTTTCTTCATGCCTCTGCCATCCAACGACTGCGAAACAATAAAGTACTCATGCTACTTGACCAGGGCCACGAATATTATGCACATGATAAAAACCAAAAAAACTACATTCTTTTTTCTCTGATCTCATCGGCTCACCAAAACACATCAACCACTAATTTGACTTTAAGTCCCTTTACCGAAAACAAATCGCACAACACATATTTTTTCTCCATGAATGTTAACACTAGCCCTGGACCGGATGGTTTTGGTCCTAGTTTTCACAGGCTCTTCTAACAAACCCTAAAACCCTCCATCTTTCGCCGGTCGTCCGCGCACTCATCGGCTAGCTATTGTGTGTGAATGTGCAGGTACCATTATGTTAATATTCTACCATCTATTTATGATGCAAAAATACTACTCCCTCCGATTCATAAAAAGCGTCGCACATTTTGTACTAAGTGTGCGACGCTTTTTATGGATCGGAGGGACTACTATGCTGATCTATGTTACTTTTCATAAAACGGTTGTATGTAGATATATTTTATTGCTAATCGCATTCATTTGCAAGCTTAACATAAAAATGCTATTATGCTCATCTGTATTACTTGTCGCTCAAACAAATGTATTTTAGTGCTATATACATCCATTTTAGAGAGTGTCACCAGTGATGACGATAGTATGTTTTTTTGTTGCAACAAGCAACGAAAAAACTATTTTTGCTACAACTAAGAATGATAAAGTATGATTGGCGATGACTGGTTGTGAATTTTGTTGCAATCGGTAACAAAAATGCTACCATCGGTGATCAAATTTACAGCCAACAATTAATAACAAATGTGGTACGCAACAATTTTTGTCATAATTTTTTACTGCAATGATGCAAAAATTTGCGACAAACTACACATAATATTTTTTTACTGCATCTGCATACCACGAAAGCTGCAACTGGTATCTCAAAAAGCAAAAATGATTTTTTTTACGAAAGGATACACAACAATCTGGATCGTTTGATGCTAGATCGTGCGCACCGTGTTGGACCGGTGCTAGCGGAAAAAAAATTGGGTGCATACCGGTTGTAAAGCCTCTCTTGTGCATACCCGACCTAATCTTCAGCCACCTGTCCCACCTCACGATCGCACGTCTCCTGCTCATCCGCTCCGTTCTCGGCTCTAAGAGCATCTCCAGCCGTTCGCCCCCCAAGCCGTTTTTCAGCGCCGCTTGGAGGGGGGGGGGGGCGCTCGGGCGGCGAAAAGGCTTGGGGCGACCACCTCCCTAGCCGCGACCCCAAGGTCGTCCCTGAGGATTCACGCAGTTTCGAAAACCCGTCTTCCCGCTTCAAAAAATTACTAGGTTCGGCGATCAAACATGCGATAGGTGGCGTGATCTACGCGGGGAACAAAAAGCAGGCCGGTAGGTGCCTCAAAGGGGGCCGTTGAGGTTGACGGAAGACATCATTGGCTCGCAAAGGGGGCCGTCGAGGTCGACGACAGACGCCATTAGCTCGCCGAGTTCTTCGGGCGGCGTGGACGGCGTGTTTGGAGTGGACGGCGTGCTCCTGGGCGACGCTGCCGCAGTCGGCGTAGGCGAGGCAGTAGGCGGCGCGGGGGGCATGATCACGGGCGGCACCATTTGATCCAAGATCTTGGCGCGCTCGGAGACGAACCACTCCATAACCGGCGTATTCATCGTCGCGAAGTCCATCGTCGCCAGAAACGTGAGGTCGGTGTTCCTCTTCTTTGCGGCGGCGCTCGTCCTGAGGAGGTCGAGCTTGGCGTCTTGCTTCATCAGCAACTCAGACCACCTCGCCTGGGCCTTCTCCTCCCTGATTGCGGCGTTGCTTGCGACACCGGCGATGCACTTTTCGATGACCGACTGCAGCCGCTCGGCAGCCGGCGTCGCGTCCTTCACCCCTTTCGCCTTCTTGTTTCCCTCCGAAGGGCGACCCTCAGACGCCGCCGGTGGCGGTGCGTCTGGGTCGTAAACGCTGTTCTTGGTCTTCGAGAGCTGGAGGCGGATTTTTTCCATTTTTCGCACCACTCGAGCCGGATGAAGACGGTGATGAACTAGAACTCGGCGCCATTATCCCGCCAATACATGCTGAACATGCGCGCGATCTGACACGGCGAGGTTAGGACAGACGAGTTCACGGCGAGTTCAAGACGAGAGCATACCTTTTGGTCATTTGCGCCGCTTTCCGGCCGGGCAAGCACCTCCTCCTGGATGTCGTGCCACTTGTTGGACGCCCCCTAGATGGATGACCGGTGGGAGGCCATGGGTTTCGGGCCGCGCTCCATGTAGACGCCGCTGAAGTAGGGGTCGACCATCTTCCTTTCACCGAACACCGCCTTGACCCTCGTACAGTATGTGTCGCCGTTCTGGTTGGCGCCCATGATGAGGTCCAAGCTCACCGTCTTCCATGCCTCGGCCAAGCATTCGTCTTCTTTGGCCGTCCAATTGACGCGATTTAGCGGAACCTCGCCGTTCTTTCTCTTCTTTACTTTGGCGGCGGCCTGCTCCGGCTCCTTCGGCTCCTCCGGCGCTTTCTGGGTCTCTTCTTCGGCGTCCTCCTCGCCTCCCTGTTCGGCCTCATTGGCCCCATCTCCCTCCTGGGTGAATTCGGCGGCGTCGGTGGCGTATGCCTCGGAGACGACGGTGATGATGTCCTTCATCTCTGTGGCGAAGGGGATGGTTCCGTGATACGTCCAAAACGTATCTATAATTTCTGCTTGCTCCATGCCTCTTTTGTGTGATATTGCTATGTTATTGATGAACTTCCATGCACTTTTGATCATATTTGGACTAACCTATTAACTCAGTGCACCCCAGTGCCAGATCCTGTTTTCTGCTGTTTTGCTATTTCAGGTTTCCCCCTTATTAAAAGTACCAGAAAAATTCCGGGAAAAATATAGGAAAAATCAGCGTACCGGAAGCTTCGCGAAGAGCCCAGGAGGGGCCAGAGGGGAGCCAGGAGGACTAGGCAGCCAGAGGGCGCGGCCAGGCCCCTGGCCGCGTCAGGGGGGGGGGGGGCGCCTGAAGCCCCTGACCCACCTCTGGCTGCCCCCTTTCGCCTATTTATTCCCCGTGACGAGAAACCCTCGAGGACGGAACCCCTTTTCACGATCTCTCCTCTGTTCCGCCGCCGTCGCGCTTCCAAGATCGGGAGCACCAGAAGATCTCTTCCCAGCACCCTGCCGGAGGGAGAAATCACCTCCGGGAGCTTCTCCACCACCATGGATGCTTCCCGGATGAACCGTGAGTAGTCCACCTTGGACCATGGGTCCATGATCAGTAGCTATGTGATGTTCTCCTCCCATCTTTGTTCTTCATGGATTAGACCTCGTGAGATGCCCTACATGATCGAGGCACATATGTCATCTTTCTGTTGTTGCTATGCTGAGTTTGCTGGGATCCGATGGATTATGAGATTATGTTCAGATTGTGATTGAGTTATATATTTGATTATCTTCTTTTATTTTTATGTTCTTGAGTAACTCTTGCATGTTCTCCGTTGCTGTTTATTGCTTTGGCCAAGTAGTAGGTAGTGACTCCAAGAGGGAGCATTATGCATTATTGTGGGTTCATGCCCCCCGATGACTAGCTCAAGTGACAGAAAGATGAGTCTAGGGGATGTGTTTTTGCCACAAGGGGGGAAAAACGGTGCTTGTACTTGCGAGTGCAAGGATTGTTTACTTTACGCAAAGTTCTTTACTGCAGTTGTCCGTTGCTTTGAGTTTACACTTTGGGTGGGATTCGCAACTTAATACTAGCGAGATGTTCTGGATAGATATCTCAAGGTGGATGATTAGTGGGTAGATGCATATGGATTTCGGTCTACTTGTCTTGGCGTATCGCCCGTGCTTTTGAGCCTCTTCCTTTCTATTTTGCATAATTAGCATTGGTTTGCACACATAATCCTGTCAATTGCCCAGCTGTAATTTGTTTACCTCGCATGGCTATTTTATCATCTTTTGGGAGCGAGACATCACTAGTGAACTTCATGAGATCCCGGTCCATACTTCCACCACTGTTTACACTATCAATTAATTTCAGTATTTACTTTTTAGTAGCTATCACTATCTATCATAATTATCCCGTGCGTTTTATCCTTTGTAAACAACAAGGCCGGAGGAATTGACAACTCCTCTGTACTCGTTGGGAAGCGAAGCTATCTGTGTGTGTGCAGGTCCAGGTGAAGTTAGCAACCTCGGTTGTGAACGGCGCCATGATGTCTACGCACGCTTCTATTCTTGTAGACTATGTTGGGCCTCCAAGCGCAGAGGTTTGTAGGACAGCAGCAATTTCCCTCAAGTGGATGACGTAAGGTTTATCGAACTCAGGGAAGTAGAGGTTGAAGATGGTCTCTCTCTAGCAACCCTGCAATTAAGATACAAGAAGTCTCTTGTGTCCCCAACACACCTAATACAACTAGCAGTTGTATAGGTGCACTAGTTCGGCGAAGAGATGGTAAAATATAGGTGATAGGTGTTACAAAGAAAGGTAATATAAATCTGTAATAAAAAGTGCAGCAAGCAAACAAGTAGTAAACGTGAGCGCAAACGGTATTGCAATGGTGGAAATAAGGCTTAGGCTTCATACTTTCACTAGTGGCAACTCCCAACAACATTAACATAGTCTAATCACATGATATTTCCCATAAAACATGCAATGGAGACGTACTCGGAGGTCATTCCTTTGTGGTCAAGAGAGGACGAGAATTGTGTGGGGCTACAAAAGCACACCTAAGAGTTCGTAGTTCTCATCTATGGATTTCCCAATGTCACCGCGGCCATCCAAAGAGAGTACCACAATCACCACAACATATCTAAAGGATAGTCAAAGACAAGCACCAAGAGACTCTCAATCTTCAATCCACAAAAAAGAGAGGAAATCACTCATGAAAATATTCTTCTAACCCATGTCCAATAGACCGCTGTCACCATGGTCTCAGGGATTATACTAGATAAGATCAAGTGAGTACATCAATCCAATACATAGAAGAAGGGGAAACATCACGGATCATCCTAGATTAACATAGCCTATCATCACAATCAAGATCACATCATGGGAGAGAGAGAAGACCACATAACTACTGGTAAAAACCTCAGCCCCGAGGAGGAACTACTCCCGCATCATGGAAGGAGGAAGCAACGTCGATGGAGATGAATCCGGGGGCACTTCCCCGTCCCGACAGGGTGCCGGGACAGGAATTCTGGTCCCCCGAATCTTGTTGGCGATGGCGACGGAGATCGGAATTGCTTCTGGAGAAAAGGGGTCTGGAATTAGGGTTTTTGCCTCGCGAGTAAAAATAAGGGCCAAAGGGGGGCACCGGGGGGGGGGGGGGTCCACCAGTCGCCCACTTGCCCTCCCGGCGCGGCCAAGGCCTAGGCCGCGCGGGGTGGTCGCCTAGGCACCAGGTGGGGCCCTTCTGGCACTTCTTCGGTGAATCCAGAAGCTTCCGGAACGCTGAATTTTTATCTGATTTTCCTTAATTTTTGGAGCACTTTTAATATGGGGGAAACCTAAAATAGAAAAACAACAGAAAACAGGAACTGGAACTGGGGTGCACTGAGTTAATAAGTTAGTCCAAATATGATCAAAAGTGTATGGAAGTTCATCAATATCATAGCAATATCACACAAAAGAGATATGGAGCAAGCAGAAATTATAGATACGTTTTGGACGTATCAACATCCACAAGCTTAATTCCTGCTCGTCCTCGAGTAGGTAAATGATAACAAGCATAATTTCTGTGGTGACATGCTAACAACCATATAAGAACTTTGTATGTAAAGCAATCAAAGCATGCAATTCAATTCAAGTCATAACAAGCAAGAGTCTATATTTAGCATTGAAATAAGCAACATAAGAACATAAAGGTGCAAGAGCTCTCGCTGTCCGTGACTCGAATGTCTCCAAATGGTGTTTGCGTGCAAGAAAGGGGATATGGATATACGAGAAAAAGTATTTTTATGTTGAGAACTCAATCTACTAAAGTTTCACAATTGGTCTTCTTTGGAATCTTATCTTGACTCATCCCCAGACCACTAGCTAGGTACAAGTCAAAATGATCCACTCCTTTTCAACATTTTGAGCACTCATGCAATGAATGAGCTTAAGAAAGAAAGTTGACAATTAGGTGGCAAAGAGAGAATAAGGTGGAGACAAAAAGGTGTGAAAGGCTCACATCAATGAGGACAATCATAGGCGAGAGAAAGCCAAATGCTAGATAAGATGTGAGGAGTAGGGATTTCCATACAACGGATGCACATATGAGCTAAGGTAAGCTCTCCAATGGAACTAGTGGGGGTGCATCCAACTTGCTTGCTCAAGAAGACCTAGAGCTCATTTGAGGAGGCTCATCATTGGAATATACAAGCCAAGTTCTATAGTGTGAAGGTCCCCACATAGCTATATGCATGAATGATAATCTCTATGGAGTACAAGATATAAGATGGAGTACGAGTGTGGATCTCTCAAAAGGAATAGTAGTGTGTCCCCTTATCTCTTTTTATTTCTCTTTTTTTTCTCTTTTTTCTATTTTTTCTATTTTTATATTTTGGTGGCCTCAATGGCTCTTTCTATTTCTCTCATTTGTCCTCTTTGGGATCTTTTAATTTGTCCTCTTTCAAATCTTTTGATTTTGTCCACTTTGGGATCTTTTGATTTTGTCCACTTTGGGATCTTTTCCTCACTTTTGGGGAAACACTCTATATAATACAAAAATTATAGAAGATATTTCACACTTTACAAAGTACTCAAATCATAAAGAAAATGTAACTATCATGATGTATGCAAATATATGCCTCTGCCAGTGTAGCAGGATATGCAATGATACTAGCGCATCATGTAGAAATGATTATGGCAAGGCCCAACTAGCATGCGGCTCATCGATCAAGCAAGTAGCATGATGACATGAAGATCAAGTCATGAGAAGATGGATGTTTCATGGCAATGTATCTCGGAAAGGCTATGGAAATGCCTTGATAGGTAGGCATGGTGGATGTTTTCAGGAAGGATATACTGAGGTTTATGATGACAGAGCGTATCGTGCCAAGGATTTGGATGTACCGGCGAAGGTGGGCGCCAACTCTCGGAGTGAGAAGAAAGCAATGCACGGCACAGGAGAGGCTAGCAAAATATGGGAAGGTGGAAGTGTCAACTTTCGAATACTCACATTAGTCCGAAGAACTCATGCACTTATTATCGGTAACTCTCAATCTAATAAGGAGGTTCACAAAGAGACAAGTACCCCTAGGAGGAGTGTATGGGGGTTTGGTTATCCTTGCGCATCCTCGACTCATGGTACGTGAGTGTACTCTAATATTCGACCCCTCAGAAGAGTAGTGATCCATCTAGTAGTTAAAGTTCTCAACTAATTTTGTAAATTTTGAAAATAAACACGGATTGCCCAAAATACGACATCTATCACTAATAGGGTAAAGCTCTTGACACCAAAAGTCCAAACATTACTCAAAACAATACCTCAAAACTATCGCAAGTTACTACTACAATTGAATAGCAACCTCAATTACCTACTTCAAGTCAAGACACAAAACTCAGTGCAACAGGCAAACTCTCTAAACAAGATAAACATGAAAACTCAAGAGAGTTCTAGCAACAAAACAAAAGCTCTTAAAAAGATAAGCATGAAAACTAAGAGCTAAACATGGTAGTAGCTATGAAAAAGATAAAGAACACACACAACAAAGATAAGCATGAAAAATCCTATGTTGTGTTCTAGATTTTGAAAGTGAAGCATGTTTCTCTCCCACACCAAGTAAGAAGGGATATAACTTGTTATGAACAGAAAGAAAATCTAAAGAAAACTAAAAATAAAATCTAAGAGCGGGACGCTCCAAGCATAGCACATAACGCATGAAGTGATAAAAATATAGTGAGACGAGAGACGAACTGATAATTGTTGATGAAGAAGGGGATGCACGGGGGCATCCCCAAGCTTAGACGCTTGAGTCTTCTTGAATATTTCTTGGGGATGCATGGGGGCATCCCCAAGCTTGAGCGCTTGACACTCCTGAATCTACTTTCATCATCTTCCCTTGCACACTTGAAAACTCCCTTCATACATAACTCATCATAATCTGATTAGCGAGGTTAGTACCCATAATAAAATAATTTTTCCTCTACTGGAAATAAGTATAACCTTGAAGATCTACTGTTTCTCAAGATTTCCAAAAAGTTTTTGCAAAGAAAAAGCAAGCTTAAGGTTTGCAAAACAAAGAAAAGTCAAAACAGGACAGAATCTGTGAAAAACAGACCAGCAGGTAGTAAAGATTTTTTTAGGGATACTTCTGCAACTCAAATAAAAAAACTCAAAACATAAAAAAGTTCCGTAATTGTATATAGCACGCTGTGTAAAAAATTCATCTCAAAAAGATGAACTGGGATTTTTCTATGATTTTTCTAGTCACGAGGACAGAATCTGTTTTCTGGACAGCATGTCACAACTTTCACTTCCCTTATCATATGAGGCTATAAATGGCACAAAGCTTGAAAAGTAAAGATACAATGATGTTGCTACAGTAGTAACAATCATCAAGACCACTAAAAACAGAACAAAAACAAAAAGAAAAACCTAAATTCGTTGCGGGTTGCCTCCCGAAAGCGCTTCTTTAAAGCCATTAGCTAGACTTAAGATTTTAATGATGCTCTCGCAGGAATAAGAGTTGAAGAACAAAAGAGAGCATCAAGAAGCAAATACGAAACACATTTAAGCCTAACATGCTTCCTATGCATAGGAATATTGCAATATAATAATTCATTGAAGCACAAAGCAATAAGCATAGGAAGGCAAAACAAGTGTAGCTTCAAAACCTTCAACATAAAGAGAGGGAACTTGATATTATTGAAATATCTATAAGCATGTGTTCCCTTCTCATAATAATTTCCAGTGGGATCATGAATAAACTCAACAATATAAGTATCACATAAAGCATTGTTACCATGATCCACATGCAAAAAGGTACTCTTACTCTCCACATAAGCATAATATTTCTCATTGGTAATAGTGGGAGTAGGACTATCATAAACAACTTGAACACTATAGATTAATTGTGTATTAGGAAGATGGTGTTCAGAAAGGGAGTAATCCCCTTCATGATTATGACAAGTTTCATAATGATAATTTCTCCTTATGTCATAGGTACCTTTACAATCACTATAGATAGGAGTTATAACATCATCATAGTAGAGAAGAGTATTATCATTGCTAGCAACTATATTTGTAAACATGTTGTGTTTATTCTTACTAGCAAAAGAATTATCAATTACCACATCACTAATGGGTAAAGGACTTGCAATCCTATCATCCCCAAGCTTAGAGCTTTCCATATCATCATTTTCAGAGTTGGCACCAAAAATATTTTCAAGATCATAAGTAGCATTATCATCATCTTCCCAATCACAATAAGTAACATGCATATCATAATCAAAATCATTTTCAATAGTGACTACGGACTTAACATCAGGATAATAATGAATGCAATCAAGCTCACCATCCTCCATAAATTTATATCCGTTAGGATAAAAATTGATGTGAGGAATATGCTCAGGCAAGGTTGATACCCATTCTTCTTCCTTCTTGCTCCTCTTCCTCCTCCTCTTCTTTTTCTTCTTCTTCACCTTAGGAGGGAGTGGTTGGAGATGAAGTTTCTCCATATATCCTGGTTTATCATCAGAAACAATAGGGGAAACTTGGGAGAAACTCTCCTTTTTATTAGTAGAAATATAAGAGAAATTTTTATACTTTGGTAAAGTTCCCTCCTTTCTAATCTTACTTATGTAATCATTTTCATGGAAATTAACAACACAATAGAGATGGCAATTTTGCAAAGTGTTGTTTATTCCTAAGGCATTAAAATATAGCCAAGAAGTCTTTTCTGATAACTCTTCACACATCAAAAATAACATAAGTTCATCATAAAGATCAGGGGTGATCATGTTATCACACAACTGGTTAACAGTTATGTTTTGAAAGTTCATGCATTGAAAATTAAAGTGACCCTCTATACCACAAAGTTCACAAGTAAAAGGATAAAGGTCACACAATTCTCTAGCAATTTCATTTAAATCTTTGACCCAAGTGATCGTTCTTCCATGCTTATGTTTCTTACAATACTTCTCTTCTTCAATCATAGGCCTTTCACAAGGTCTATCCACTCCACAAAAAGTAACATGCTTATATAAAACTTCATTTTCAGGATTTGGATCATGCATGTTGCAATCATCATGAACAATTTTATTTTCTTTGCAAATCTCTTTAAAAGGTTCATGATGCTTGATCCAATCCTCCTTAGGCATATTAAGATGTGAAGCAAAATATTTGAGGAAATCAACAAGGAGTTGAGAATCAAGCCCAAACTTAGCACTAAACTTATTAAAACTTGCAGTTAAAAAAAAGACTTAATGCAATCATACTCATAAATTATACCTGGCTCTTTACCTTTGTCGATCTCCCAATCTTCAGTGTTGCGTTGAATTCTTTCAAGGAGTTCCCATTTAGCATCAATCTTTTCGTTTGTGAAAGAACCCATAGAGGAAGCATCGAGCAAGTCTTTATCCTGTCGTGAGAGCCTTGCATAAAAATTAGTAATAATTATATCTTTGGGGAGCCCATGGTTAGGACATTTTAGCATTAAAGTTTTCAGTATCCCCCAAGCTTGAGCTATGCTCTCTCCGTCATGAGGATAGAAATTATAAACATAATTACTATTCTCATGAACTTCATGAAGAGGATAAAACTTGGAGTAAAAGAGAGACTGGATTTCTTCCCAATCCCGTAGGTGAGAATCATCTAGTAGCCTATACCATTCCAATGCTTTTCCTTTCATTGACAAGGGAAATAATTTCTTCATGACTTCACCTCTTGTCAAACCTGAAATCTTAAACAACTCACAAAGTTCTGTAAGTTTCAACAATTGAATACTAGGGTTGACTGTTCCATCATAACAATCATTCCTAATTATTTCAATTATCCCAAGTGGTATTTGGAACGGGATACATTCAATAGGTGGAGGAGACTTCTCTACCACGGGTGTGGTAAAGCGGCCTTCCCCAAGAAACGAACTAAGAGTGCGGTTTTCCATAAACATAACTAGTGAAAATAAAAACAAGAAACGAAAAGATTTAATTGCAAGATCTAAAGATATACCTTCAAACAGTTACTTCCCCGGTAACGGCGCTAGAAATAGCTTGATGTCTATGCACGCTTCTATTCTTGTAGACTATGTTGGGCCTCCAAGCGCAGAGGTTTGTAGGACAACAACAATTTCCCTCAAGTGGATGAACTAAGGTTTATCGAAATCAGGGAAGTAGAGGTTGAAGATGGTCTCTCTCCAGCAACCCTGCAATTAAGATACAAGAAGTCTCTTGTGTCCCCAACACACCTAATACAACTAGGAGTTGCATAGGTGCACTAGTTCGGCGAATAGATGTTAAAATATAGGTGATAGGTGTGACAAAGCAAGGTAATATAAATATGTAATAAAAAGTGCAGCAAGCAAACAAATAGTAAACGTGAGCGCAAACGGTAGTGCAATGGTGGAAATAAGGCCTAGGCTTCATACTTTCACTAGTGGCAACTCCTAAAAACATTAACATAGTCTAATCACATGATATTTCCCATAAAACATGCAATGGAGACGTACTCGGAGGTCATTCCTTTGTGGTCAAGAGAGTACGAGAATTGTGTAGGGCTACAAAAGCACACCTCAGAGTTCGTAGTTCTCATCTATGGATTTCCCAATGTCACTGCGACCATCCAAAGAGAGTACCACAATCACCACAACATATCTAAAGGATAGTCAAAGACAAGCACCAAGAGACTCTCAATCTTCAATCCACACACAAAAGAAGAAATCACTCATGAAAATATTCTTCTAACCCATGTCCAATAGACCGCCGTCACCATGGTCTCGGGGATTATACTAGATAAGATCAAGTGAGTACATCAATCCAATACATAGAAGAAGGGGAAACATCACGGATCATCCTAGATTAACATAGCCTATGATCACAATCAAGATAACATCATGGGAGAGAGAGAAGACCACATAGCTACTGGTGTCGTCGATATGTGACGGCAGATGCCATGGGGATGGCTAAAGTGAGGGGAAGACGCGAGGAAGAAGATGTCGATGGTGCCGGAATCGGGTTGGGCACAAACACGGTGACGGACACCACGATGTACCCAGGTTCGGGGCTCTCCGGAGAGATAACACCCCTACTCCTGCTTGTCTCTTCTATATCAATGGAATTGAGCTACAATAGCTGCTTCTCTATCTACTCAGGGGAAGGTGAGAGCCGCCGTGGGCAAGGCTCTCTCCTTCTTCCCATATGAGGAACTACAAGCAGTAAATGAACTGAGCGAGATGTGAGTAATGGTGCGAATGTGTGGATCGTCCCTCACGCAGGAGGGGTACCCCGGGCTCTTATAGTGTGAGCCCGGGGTAAATCGGTAACTTCACTGCCGATTGGGCCCAGCTATCATCCTCTAATCAGCTGGGTCCCACCGACTGCTCCTCTCCGGGTGATCCGGACCCGACGAGCGGCGACCCATGCTGTAGACTCGTAGGGCATGATGGTGAACAGTGGTGCTAGGAGGTGAGGTCTTGTCGTCCTGTCCGCGGAATCGGCGGAGAGGTCGACAACGCATCTCTGCCAGATCTTCGATGTGACTTGGCTTCTCTGCCACCCCGATCTCTCGGGATTGCGCATTTATGACCTCGTACTTGTACTTCTGACTGGTCTTGGTGTCAACTTCTCCAAGGGTGGTAAGTTGTACCGATTGCGCCTGGGCCGACTGGTGGTCCTCGGCAGGGTCGATTGCTCTAGGAAATCGGCTGCGTCGATGCTCATCTCGGCACAGCTGCGGGCCAATCAGATGATTGTCTTGGTGATGAAAGGGTGGACCGGTTGCGCCTGGGCCGACTGCTGGCATTCGGTACGGCTGATTGCCTTGGAGCAATCGGCCGTACGCCTGCCCAGCTCGGCCCAGCTGCAGCCCAATCAGTCCATCCTTGTCTTGAAAGGTTGCTTCCGCTTGGGTGAGCCTACCCGGGTACGAATCCCCCGAAAGTAGCCCCTAAAGCTGTAAAGGTCCCACGGTCACTCGATCGCGGGGCCTTTGCAGTTTTCAATCTTTCTCCAACACCTTCCGAATGCATTGGCCTCATCAAGTGCGTCGTTCCGAGTTCGTCGGCCGACTCGGAGATCACACTCGGCTGGCCAAGGTTTCGTCTGATCCGACTTGCGTTGTCTCCGATTTCTTTCTTCACTTTTTGAGAATCATATCCCTCGCCGACTCGGATCTAATCCTCACCGATTGCCTTCCAACAGTTACCTCCGATTCTTCCGGGGTGCAGTCGATGGACCGGGGCCCATGACCCACGCACGACTTGACGTAACTGCAGGCCTCGACCCCCACGTCGCATGCCTCGCTTCCCACGCTAGGATATCTTGCGTCGGTTTGCCGGTTGGTCTTCTTGTGGGCTAAGCCACACCGGGCCACACGGCCGAAGCTGGATCCCACTCCCCTCCCCCTCCGCCCATATAAGCCACAGGGGAGGGCCTTGGAGTCCTCCTTCTCTCATACGCCTTCTTCCTCCTCCGCCTCTTGCTCTCGCGCACGCCATTGCAGTTCCGCCCGAAGCTCTCCGTCGTGCTCGCAGCTCCGCCTCCGCGCACGGGACCCACTCCGGCCGCACACTCGCGTGCTCCTCCGCCACCGCGGTAATCTCTCTCCGCCACCTTGCGCTCTGCCCGTGCGCTTCTCGTCTTCATTCTTTCCCCGCTCGCAAGCTCCATGGCACCCCGGGGAGACACCTCTCAGGCCAGCCGTGGGTGCTGGAAGGGCTCCACCGTTACCGCCGGTGCCATCCAGGCCTTGGTTCGCGCCCGCAAGATGCCGGCCGAGGTCCAATGGCGTGCTCCCGGCGTCGAGCTCGTGCCCAATGCGCGTGCTGGCGAGAGGGTCGTCTTCCTCGCTCACTTCGAGCGTGGATTCGGACTCCCCGCCAGCACCTTCTTTCGGGATTTCCTCAACTTCCATCATCTGCAGCCGCATCACCTCGGGGCGAACTTCATCATGATCCTCTCCGGCTTCGTCACACTGTGTGAGGGGTATCTCGGCTGCCGCCCGAGCATCGCTCTTTGGAAGCGGTTCTTCAACCTTCGAGCTCACAATGCTCGGATGGGAGCTGTGGTGTCGTCTGCTACGGAAGGCGGCGACCTGACTCATGTGACTGACATGACTGACTGCGGCAGTTGCCTCGTTGCAGCCGGCAAGCACAAGTATAAAGGTCCCGAGATCGTCCAATCGTGCAAGAACTGGCAAACCACCTTCTTCCTCATCTTAACTTCTCTGATGACCTTCTTCTTCTTGCTCAGCACTTCATCCGATCCGATCTGATGGAAGACGGCCAGGTGGCCGGCGCGTACTTTGAGTACAATGGCGAGGTTCCCCCCTCTGAATCCGAAGATGACGGCGCCGATGACGGTGAATCCTCTGGGGAGTCCTCCGAATCCGAAGATCCCGCTGACGCCGCCGACGCCGAGGCCGCCGACCCCAAGAACGCCGACATCCGACCTGCAGCTCAAGGGGTTACGCCTGACCCTTCCCTTGAACAATTTCTGGCCGAATGGAGCGATGACGATAGTGTCTCAAAGGTTGGTGATTCTGATGCAGCTCCTCAGGCCAAGCCTCTGAAGGTGCCGACTAAGCGCACCTCGGCGACCGGCTCCTCCTCTGGTGCCGCTTCCAGCAAGGCCGCTAAGACGGAGCCGACTGCTCTCAAAGGCAAACAACCTTAGGTGACGGCCACTCGAGTGCCGACTGGTCAAGCGCCTCTGAATATCGCCCCGCTGAGATGTCGGATGCCCACAGGCGCGCCGAGAACAGTCGGGTATGCCTTTATCGTCATGCCTTGAACCTCTCTGTCTTCTCTTATACCGATTCACCTCTTCTTTCTTCTTTCAGGGAGCCGATTGGTCTTGACGACGTCGACGCCGGCATTCCTGCCCAAGTCGGTGCAGTCATTTCCCCCGCCGCGTCTGCTGTTGCGATCCGCAAACGGCAGCCGGTTCCACATCGCACCTCCAATGACGCCGAGCGCGCCGCCAAGAAAGCCCGCCTCGAGACTGCCAAGAAAACTACCGCTTCCGCCACTGCCTCCAAGACCTCCAAGAGCACGACCGACCAGGGAGTTACTGGTGGCGAAGGAGCGCAACCGGTCGATCCGATTGCCCCATCTCCGCCACGCCGTTCCGACCCAGTCTCCGCCCCCGTTACGACTATCTCCTCGCCCATTATGACGACCACCTCGCCGATTGTGGCAACCACCTCGACCTCGTCTCGTCCGATTCCGCCGCAGCCACAACCGGATGCCTCCGGCCTTCCGGCGACGTCAACGCCACCGGTCTCGGCCATCACCTCCTCTGCCGCTGCGATTCAAGCTTCACCGCCACCGCCGACCTCTTCTGAGTCAATAATTTTGATGCGCTCGGTGGACCAGTCCCGGGCCGAATACTCTCGCACCAGACATGTCGGCGCCGAGCCCGATGCTTCGCACCGCTCCCTGGTTTCCTCTCAAGATCCTTTGACGACAGCCTACAGTCGGGTGAACGACTTCGCCACCACCATAGCTAAGGACCTCCAACTTCTCGACCGCAACCATGCGGTAAGCTCGTCAACTTTCTTTCCTTTATAGCTTCCTCCAATCGGGAGACTTTTCTTCCGGTGGGTGTGCGCAAGCGCACTCACTGGGTGTAGTCCCCGAGATTCGGGCCGATTGTTAGCAATCGGTTCGGATCTTTTATGCTTTTTTCTTCTTCTCTTTCCTTTCTCCGATCAGGAGACTTTTCTTCCAGTGGGTGCGCGCAAGCGCACCCACTGGGTGTAGTCCCCGAGATTCGGGCCGATTGTTAGCAATCGGTTCGGATCTTTTACGCTTTTTTGCTTATTTGGTCATCTCTCCTGCCTTCCTCCTATCGGGAGACTTTTCTTCCGGTGGGTGCGCGCAAGCGCACCCACTGGGTGTAGTCCCCGAGATTCGGGTCAATTGCTTGCAATCGATTCGGATCTTCTTTTGGCTGTTGTGTCTCTAAAGTTCATCTTGTTTTTCTTCTCAGGCTATTATGGAAGAACGACACAATGTCTTCGAGAAGCTCCTCGAAGCCTACGCTGCCAGCTTTCGAACCCTCGCTCAGGCCCAGCTCGAGGTCAACAATCAGTCGGCCGAGATCAACAGGCTGAAAGGTAACCTCTTCATTACTTCTATCTTCCCTCCGATTGATAATTTCTCTTGTACTAATTTCTTTATGTCCTCCTCTAGTCTATGTTCCCATGGTGGATGACCTTCAGGGCCGAATTGCCGAACTGACCACTGAACTCGGCCAGCAAGGACCTGCACTTGCCGCAGCTAAGCAAGAGGCGACCCAACTGCAGGGAGTGGAAACCGATTTGACTCGGATCATCCAAAACCTCCGCTCCGAGCTGGCTGCTCTGAAGAAGAAGAATTCGGACGACCTGGCTTCCGTGACTGCTGCTGGCGATGGACTTCGCGCTGAACGAAATGCAGTTGTAGCCGCCCGAGAAGCGATCCAGGCAGAGAGGGATGACGCCATTGCTGCCCGAGACTCCATCCGAAAAGACCGTGATGAGCACATTGCCAAATATGAAGAGTTGGAGAAGCACAATTATGAAGAAACAACCCGACTGCGCCGCCAGGCCAAGGGTTTCTGTGATACAATGACTGAGATGGACGTCCTTCTTAGCGGTGAGTGTTTCTTGCATCCGAGTGCACTTTACGACTGCTTCCTTCTTCTGTGTTTTTACTCATACTTTCCTTCGTGATGCAGAGGCCTGACCTGAATCTGAAGCAGCTGCTTATGCAGCGGTGGCCAAATCCCGAGAGGAGACCATCGCGGCCGGAGGGACCGTCCAACTTGATGATAATGTCTGGACTCGGCATGAATATCTGATTGGTACGGAGGCTCGCATTCCTGTCATCAAGGGATTGCACTGTCCTTCAAACTTGGCATTCTGAAGATTGACGAATTGCTGTGGTCGCCGACTGAGCTCAAGGTTGGGCTCCAGAGGATGAAGCATGTTGCCGGCTCCTCCGCCGAGACCCGCGAACCAGAGACTTTGGTCGAAGAAGATTCCGACAAGGGAGAGGCTCCGAATGCTACCACCGAGCAGACTCGGATTCTTCTGAAGGCCATCCCACGTCGGATTGATGTCTTGCTCAATTCTGCCGGTTGAACTGGTGCAGAGACTGCTCTTCAAACCGTGCTGAGCTGGTACCCACAAGTGTAGCTTCCCCAGCTCTACAGCATCAGAGAGAATGCAGCCGATTTGCTTGAGAAGACTTATACCGAGGTGAATCGGCTAGCCAGTACCATGGTGAACTGGTTTTCTCCCTATGACTACACTCCATATCTCGACGAGGGAGGGAACCCATTGGCAACAACTACCATCTCTAGCTTGGCCGATGAGCTTTCTGACAGCGGCTCTTCCCATACCTCTCCGAGGTCCAAACAAGCTGGGGCCACGTCGACTGACGCACAGTCGGAGCCGGATGCCGCTACTGCTCAAGCCAACCCGACTGCTACCGCCACCTCGGCCGCTCCGACTGCGAGCTCTGCGCCACCAGCCGCCTCGACTGCTTGAGCCGTGCCGCCGATGACGTGATCTACTTCTACTTGCCGACATCAGATCGGCCTTAACTTATTTTTATTTTCAGAACAGTTGCTTGTAAAACATGATTTTAATTCCGCCAACATCCATTGGGTGTGGTTCGATGTATTGAACTTATTCGGCCTTAGGCCTGTTATCTCTATGCAATCCGATTGCTCGTTGCAAGTTTTATTTGTGCGATCTACTTTGCGTTTTTGTCGGTTTCCTTTATCGGTCTGCACTTGGGGGCGTCATGCCTTGTCCATTCTGCAGCCGACATGCGGTCTGCAGCCGGATCGAAGGTTGATTTCCGGCCAAGGTTCGATAAGTTTTTGAGTTTACACGACAAGACTTTAGCGCAAAGGATTCTGCAATGTTAGGAGCCGATTGCTCGCTGCCGGCTGCTCGGTGCACCGGTCTGCGGCACAATCGGTAGCTAACTTAGTCGGCTATGCCCTTTTTAGAGCGTTTCGATTTGTTTCTCGAGGATTTGTACTGCCGACTGCGCCAACTGCTACCTTTCTCGATGCCACAACCACTCTCGTGACTTGTGCTTGAGTTGTGTGCTAGGTTGAGTGCCAGCCCGCAGCCCCCGTGCCTCGTTGGCTCATTTTTCTGACCTCGTGGTCGGTCAGTCCCCGAGTGCGTTATGCAAGTCTCGGGTATGACTAAGCGTTGCCGACTTGGGCTAGCTTTTCGAATGAAATTATGCAAAGGTAATCGAATGCTCTTTTTCAGAGGCATGATAGCTTTACTGATCATTTGCCGAATAGCATACATACATTTCTGCCGCTCAACTATAGAACGGGCATAAAAGCTCGGTGTTCCACGGCCGCTCCATTTCTACTCCTGACGTGTCCTTGTGCCGAGTGCCCTTGGTGCAGTCGATCAAATAATATGAGTTGTTCTTGAGCGCGCGACTGATGAAGAATGGTCCCTCCCATGGTGAGGCCAGCTTGTGCTGCCCATCTGACTTCAGAATTCGGCATAGCACCATGTCACCCTCTCGGAAGGCGAGAGGACGAATCTTCTTTCTGTGGTAGTGCCGCAACTTCTGCTGGTAGACTGCCGATCTGGACAAGGCCAGCAGGAAGACTTCTTCCTTGAGACCGACGCCGTCTTCTCGTGCTAACTTGGCTTCATCCTCAGTGTACAAGGCATGCCGAGGTGAATCAAACTCGATGTCGGACGGGATGATTGCTTCTGATCCATATACCAGGAAGAAAGGAGTGAATCCAGTCGACCTATTTGGCATGGTCCTTAAGCTGAACAATACTACTGGGAGTTCTTCAATCCAAGCTCCGGGTGCCCTCTCAAGTGGCTCCACCAATCGGGGTCTGATACCCGACAGGATGAGACCGTTTTCTCTTTCTACTTGACCATTCGACTGAGGATGTGCAACAGATGCAAGATCGAGCCGAATACCCTGCTGAGATGCATATCGAGCCAGGGCCCCCTTTGCAAAATTGGTGCCGTTGTCGGTGATGATGCTATTGGGCACACCATATCTGCACATGATGTCGGCCACAAAACGGACCGCAGTCGGACCATCCAGCTTCTTGATCGGGCGGGCTTCAATCCACTTGGTAAACTTGTCCACTGCGACCAGGAGATGTGTCATGCCACTTCAGGCTCTCTTGAATGGACCAACCATGTCCAAACCCCACACCTCAAACGGGCATGCTATTGGGATTGTCTTCAATGCTGATGCTGGCTGATGACTTTTTGCCTTGAACCGCTGGCAACCCTTGCAATATTTCACCAAGTTCTCAGCTACTGCATGCGCAGTCGGCCAGTAGAAACCATGTCGGAAAGCTTTGTTGGCAATGGCTCTTCCTGACGCGTGATGACCGCATTCACCTTGGTGGATGTCTCTGAGCAACTCCAAACCTCTGTCTTCTTCTACACATCTCTGAAAGACACCAGTTGCACTCTTGCGCACTAGCTCATTGTTGATTATTGTGTATGCCCAAGACCGGCGACTGATTTGTCTTGACTCGGCTTCGTCTTCTGGAAGGATTCCGTCCACTAGGAAATCTCTAATCGGCTGTGCCCATGATGGCGCACTGACGACTACCATCACTACCGCTTGCTGGGGTGCGACTTCTTCTTGGATCTCGGCTTCATGTCCATTGGCCTCTTGGATCTCGGCCTCTTGCACCTCTGCCATCTCGACTTCTGTCTCTGAACTGCCGATTGCGGCGCCTGCACGCATTCGGCAGCCCCTGGTGACGACTTCTCGTATGGAGCTGGAATTTCTTCAATGCAATCGGCAGTGCCTGACATCATTGGCTCTTCTGAGGCTATGCCTTCTGGTGCTGCCTCTGCTTTCTTCCCTTTAGCCTTGCTCTTTTTGCTGCATTCGGCAGCCCCTGGTCTGCAATCGGCAGCCCCTGGTGCTGTCGGCTCTGCTGAGGCTGGAACACCTTGGGTGCTTGATTGCTTCTTCAGAGTTGGGATTTTTGCCGGTTGAGCTTCTTTCGCCTTCTTCAACGCTTCAAGGTCAGTCTCCGAGATGAAGATGGACTCGGATTCTGGAGATGGCATGATGGATGGCTTCCTGATGTGCTCAAGTGATACGCCTGGAGGAATAGCTTGCCTTGTTGAGCCGAGCTTCGACAATGCATCTGCTGCTTCGTTGGTTGCTCTCGGCACATGGTGGAACTCACATCCTTCAAAGTACCCACCGATCTGCTGCACTAGGAAACGGTAGCTTGCCATATTTGCATCCTTTGCATCCCAAGTGCCTGTGCACTGCTGCACCACAAAATCGGAGTCACAAAAGCACTCAATATTCTGAATGCCGATTTCCTTGGCCAGCTTGATACCATGCACAAGGGCTTCGTACTCGGCAACGTTGTTTGATGCTGCAAAGTGAATCTGAAGTACATAATGTAGTTGATCTCCTCTTGGTGAAGTGAGCACTACGCCAGCCCCTAGGCCACTCTTCATCTTGGATCCATCAAAATGCCTTCGCCAACAATCCATCCCTAGAGCGGGTGGAGCATACTGAGTTTCAGCCCAATCGACCAAGAAATCGTCCAACGCTTGCGACTTGATTGCTGTTCTCGGCTCATAATGGATGCCATGGTTGGCGATCTCGATTGCCCACTTTGCCACTCTTCCGGTTGCATCTCTGCTTCCTATGATGTCGGCCAGTGGAGCCGAGCTAACAACCGTGATCAGATGAGCTTGAAAATATGGCTTCAATCTCTTGGCTGCCATATACACTCCATAGCACATCTTCTGGTAGTGAGGATAGTTCTGCTTGGACGCCGAGAACACTTCGCTGATATAATACACAGGTCGATGAATTTGCTGTGCCTTGTCCTTCTCTGGCCGCTCCACCACCATTACTGCACTGATCACCCGATTGGTTGCCGCAACATATAACATCATTGGCTCCTTCCCAATCGGGGCAGCCAGAATCGGCGCAGTGGAGAGCATGCGCTTGAGTTCTCGGAATGCTTCATTTGCCTGAGGTGTCCAGGTGAACTTCTCCGTCTTCTTCATCAGCTGATATAACGGGATTGCTTTTTCACTCAGCCGACTGAGAAATCGGCTGAGTGAGGCGAGGCAACCGGTGAACTTCTGTACTTGCTTAAGGTTCTTGGGCTGCTCCATTCGCTCGATTGCGGCTATCTTCTCGGGATTGCATTCGATTCCTCTCTCGGAAACGAGAAAGAGCTTGCCGTCTTGGACTCCAAAAACACATTTCTCAGGATTGAGCTTGATCTGGTAAGTTCTTAGATTTGCAAATGTCTCTCGGAGGTCATCTAGGAGTGTGACTCCCTTGGCCGACTTCACTACCAGATCATCCACATAGACGTGGAGATTTCTGCCGAGTTGGGAGTGTGTACACCTTTGAATTGTGCGCTGATAAGTGGCACCTCCGTTCTTCAAACCAAAAGGCATGGTGATATAACAATAAGCCCCGAAAGGGGTTATAAATGCAGTTTTTATTTGATCTTCCACGGCAAGTTTGATCTGGTGATAGCCAGCTGTGGCATCCAGAAAAGACAAAAGCTCGCAGCCGGCCGTAGAATCAATCACTTGATCGATACGGGGCAGAGCAAACGGATCTTTCGGGCACGCCTTGTTCAGGCAAGTGTAATCGATACACATGCGCCAAGTCTTGTTCTTCTTCATCACGAGGACTAGATTCGCCAGCCATTCGGGGTAAAACACTTCCATGATGAAACCTGCAGCTTGCAGCTTCGCAATCTCTTCGCCGATTGCCCTTCTCTTATCTTCAGAAAAACGTCTCAGGGGTTGCTTGACCGGCTTCGAGCCTGGCCGAATGTGCATCTTGTGCTCGGCGATTTCTCTCGGCACACCAGGCATGTCTTGTGGAGACCATGCGAAGATGTCCCGATTCTCACGGAGAAACTCGGCAAGCTCGCTTTCCTATTTGTCGCTAAGTCTATCTCTGACTACAATGAACTTGGTTGAGTCGGAGGGATCTAGAGCGACCTTCTTGCTGTCCTTGGCCGACTGAAAGGCAGATTCCTCATCTGCTCTCTTGGCTGGGCCGACTGGGAGTGGATTCTTGTTCTGTGCTTGCGCCATTGCTATCACTTTGCCGAGCTGACGCTTCTCTGTTTAATTCACTTGGGAGTCAGCCAAACTGCCGCCAGCCGACGTGCACTCGAGGGACTTCCTAAAGTCCACGGTGACGGTGATGACGCCGTTTGTGTCAGAACCCTCTGTTAGGTAAAGTGCTAGGATCAATTTCACTTTGCATTTTCAAAAGAAATCAAAGGAAATTCATTTTCAAAATCAAAATGGGAGAAGGAACCCCCCCAGATGAATTAATTCAAAAGGCCAGATAAAAATCTTCTCCAAAAATTCATGTTAGATTTTTGAAAAGTCTTATAAATGAGTGTGATCACATATCAAGTGATGTGGGACCCATCCCATGCTCATAGATTTTTCAAATATTCAAATAGTGCCTTGGAATTAATCAAATAACCCTATTTGATTTAAAATTCAAATTATTTTAATTTTAAAAATGTTGAAACTTCATAAGTGGCTAGTCTATTTTATTATGAGGCCATATAAAAGTTTTCAGCATTTAATAAAATGTTTAGCTATTTATTTTAGCTAAACAGAACAAATGACAGAAAGAAAAACAGAAAACAAAAAAAAATAAAAAAAGGGCTTACCTCAAACGGGCCCAACTCACCGAGGCAGCCCAGCCCAGGGGCAAGGCCGTCTTCTTCCTCGCGCCAGGCAGGCTGCTGCCGCCGTGGCGAGCATGCCGACGACGCCGGCCACCTCCTGCTTCCTCCCCGTCCACGTAGTCGCGTCTGGAGACTCCCAGAGCCACCCCGCTTCTTTCCCCTCCCTCCAGGAACACCTCCCCTTCCTCTCTCGCCCGATTCATCGCCGCCCGAGAAGCACGCCGGAGCACCGTTGAGCCCCCGCGTGGCCATTGACGCCGAGAAGCCCCAAGACCGTGTCCAAGTTCTTCCTCATCATCGTCTTCGTCGAGCAGTGCAAGGAATCGAGCCCGAAGCCCGCGTAGACGCCAGATTCTTCCTCGAGTTCTCGCCGGCCGCAGTGCAGGACTTCGTCAATTCCGCCGCCGTTGAGCCACCCCAGCCCTCCCCACCACCTCTACTGAGTTCCTGGTGAGCTCGGGTTCAAAACCCCTAAACTTCCCCCTTCGATTGCTTCCTCTAGCCTTGGTTGCCATGAGAGCCGAAGCTCCTCGCCGCCGGGATCCATGGCGACGTCCACCCTCTAAGAAATCGAACCCGCCTTGTTGTACAACGTGTTCCCCGTGCTCCTCCTCGTCGAACCAGCCTAGCCCCGCCTCAAGTCGTGCCCCGGAACGAAATCTCAATCACGGCCGTAGCTAGGTCGCTGCAAAACTTGACGCCGGCGAGCGTACCGTGCACCCCAGCTCTTGGATTCGGTCCCGTTCGACGCGCGCAGGAGAGGGCTTCAAGCTGGTGGTCTTCGCGCTCCAAATGATGGCCGGAATCGTGATCCCGTGCAGCGCCGCTGCGGCTTTGGTCGCCGGCGGTTAACCTCCGGTGGGTTAGCCCTTAATCACCTGGCTAATGACCCCCTAGGTCACTGACCAGTGGGCCTAGTGGCTTAATTAAGCCACTGGATTAATTAACCCAACGGATGAACTCACCCAGCCACTAATAGGTGGGACCCTCTTGTCAGCCCCCCCCTGACGTCAGCACTGACGCAGTAAATCAATTTAAATGAATTTCCAGAGATTATTTGAATTAAAAGAATTCCAGAAATTCCAGAAAATACCCCAAACTTTGGAAATTCATAGAAAATTCATATTAACTCCAAATTGGACAAATAATATATGAAAAATGATCAGGAGAAAATTATCTTTCCAAATATGCAACTTTCAACTATGTTGGAGTTGATTTTAAAATGGGACCAGTAGCATATGCCATTTGAATTATTTGAAATTAATTGAAATTCAAATCAAATGCTTTTGCAACTTGGACCATGGAATTATGCTACAATTCAACCACAACTCAGAGGCATATCATACACATTTGAAGATGATTCAAAATGATCAAACAATGTCACATGTAACTTGACTAAGTTTGAATTCAAATTGGAGTTTGAATTTGCAATTCAATTTGCAATATACTCCATTTAAATGGAATTGCTTCACACATCAAAGCATATACATCAAGTTTCAAACTTCCATCATGTGTTTGTGCATCGTATTTACTTTGCTACTTTGCTTGTTGTTTGTCGAGTAGAGGTGGAACCGGAGCAGGAGGATGCCCCCTTCGTTGAAGACCCAGAACCCGAACCTCGTCAGCAAGGCAAGCAAACCCCCATTGATCATGTCGATAAAATCCCACTTCCCTCTCATGTCTCGCTTATGCATTGTTTAGGATGATCACCATGATTCGTTTCTACCGCATAGATGAACCCATTCCTTTGCATGACCTATCATTTTGTCACAGTAGTAAGCAAACCACAATCCTAGCAAATGTAGGAGTTGTTTGATATCATGTGGCCCCTGCAATGTTACTGCTTATTGCATGCTTAGTATGATACCATGTTGTTACTGTGATGTGAGTCGGGATGGGAATGATCATGTTGATGTTGGTAGAAAAGTGTTGGTGAATCGACCCTAATACAAGGTGAACGATGAGAGGCTGTGTAGGAGTACACGGTGGGTTGTCTCGTTGAACACCGCCCTAGTACGAGTTCTTGTGTGGTGATCCAAGATGAAGAGTACAACCACACATTGGGCTCACTGACCCCTCTCAACTTACTAACTCATCCCTTTTGGTGTCCAGATGTCGCAATAGTTCGGAGTTCTGGTAGGTCTGTGGCCTGGATGCTAAGTGAGAGAACGGCTCATCCGAGACCGGCTTATGCACCACGCACACATCACTTGGGTCCACTTCGGTAAACCGGCCGGGTTCACGATTGTGGTAACCAACCCAAGTAGGCGGCTTTCTCGGAATAGATCATCTATGAGGTAACAGTTGTGGTGAGCATCCTCGCTGGCACCCCTTGAATGGTGTCGAGATCAAAGGCGGTAAATGATGATCATGGGTGTGTAGCGGTACACCCCTGCAGGGTTAAAAAAACTATTCGAATAGCCACGTCCGCGGTTATGGACTGCTTGGAAAGCTTAGCTTGATTATTAGACAACTTGAACTGGATACTTCTAAAACACACCAAGATAAGTGTGAGTACTATGGCGTGCTTTCTCGGGGGGGAAGTCGAGGAAGGCACCATAGTGGTGTAATTGGTTGGAGAATGTAGTGGACTCGTGTACGCTTCTTACCTCAAAGTCTGGTACTCGTAGTTCAGGATTAGCCAAGTCAAAGCTGGCACTTCTGCAAGTGAACCCCATCTCCCTTTACCTTGATTCATGTGCATGAGTAGTATAGCTCCTATGTAAGTCTTGCTGAGTACGACTTTGTACTCACGTTTGCTTAATCTATGTTTTAGATGATGCCACTGACCCCGAAGGTGGCTTCTTCATCGAGCTGGACGACTGAAGACCAACTAGTCTAGTCCCAGTCAGACGACTGGTTTCCCTCGTGGAGGGCTTGTGTTTAAATAAGGCTTCTTAAGCCATTTGTTAAACTTGTCTGTACTCAGACATAATTTGCTTCCGTGTGTGTTGTAATGTTGGATCACATGTTTGTGATCTCTGTTTGCACTCTATAAGAGTTATCAATAAAAATGTACACTTTGTAGAGAATTGCAATGGTACCTGCTGTTCATACAAGGCATGTGTGCTGCGTGTATGTTTATAACATGCATGTCTTTGTATGGGTTTTTGAGACCTTAGTTGTGTTCTGGCTGGCGGTCTTTCATACACCAAGTGGCCCTTAGATGTGCGCAGCTTGGGGCATCGCGATGCGATTGTTCGAGACTCCGTCTCGTGCACACTTTGTGGTATGATCGAGCCCGCCCTAGACCCCGACTAAGTGATCGGGCTGGAGTAAGTCTATGTAAGAGTTTTGAGATAGTCGATAGTATGGTTGAGGCGACTTGTCTTTGAATATCGTTCTGTACTTGGCCTTGCCTGCTTAGACAAGTGGGTACGGTTCTCGGCTCTCCATATGACTATGTCTTAGCTGTACTTGCATACGCTAACCCCGGGTCCCGACAGACTTGGTATCAGAGCAGGACTGACTGTAGGACTAGTAGCCTTGGCCGAAGTCGAGTCTAGCCTTCTATAGTTATATAGTTACTCTGGGTATATAAGGGAACAACGTAAGGCTTCTTTTTTCTCCTTACCCCCTTCGTTCTGAGTTCTGAGTCACCCTCATCTTATTCTACGGGAAGATAGGACTAGGCTCTCCTCTGTCTGATTATAACATCTCGTTGTTTGCTTCCTCATAGCCTTAGGAAAGTTGTGACCGGTTTGTTAGAGTGGTTATGCTCCCTGTTTTATTACATCGTATGTAAGTGCAGTTTCCATGCTGGAAGAAATTGTCATTTCTTACAATTACAACCGTTATGCTGTCCGAGTTATTCCAGGTTTATCTCATAATCTGATGCATTTGCAAACTCCTTTCTGTTTCAGATGGCAGGTCTTCCCCCTCGGCAGATTGTTCGTTTGACCAGGTGCCTCGGTGTGCGTGGCCATCCCGCCACGTTGATCGAGATGATGTCCTATGTGAGATATCGGTGGTACCCTGAGTACACCGTTGAGGAGCAGTTTCACGATTTCAACCAGACGCAGTTCCACTGTATTGTTCGGATCTACCCGCACCACGTTGGAGTCACTCAGCCTATCCACTTTGGACATGGCATTGGCATTACCGAGAACATGGCTGTGCAGGATGCTGCATACTCATGTATGACACTGCTGAGAGAGGAGCACACTTTACTGAGAGAGACCTCTTTCCGCTATATCCCTGCTGCACTTCCAGGAGAAGAGGGATATTACACCGGACTCTACTCAGATCACTCTGCAGAAGATCCCGCACTTCAGATGACTGCTAGGTTTGCTAGTGACAGAGATCGTGATGCACGCGCTCTCCATTTCGAGCTCCACGCCACCCGTGTTCGTCTGTATCGAGCACTGACACTTTTGGCACCCTTTGTGAGCGTGGGATCAGTTGAGCATGATGCTATCTACCCAGTGAGGACTCAGATGCCTTCTCGAGTTGCTTGGCCCGAGATTGGAGGCATTTTTCCACCCCATGGTCCTTTGCTTCCACCCTACGCTGGACCTAGGCCCCATCCTTGCCCAAATGGATATCAGGGTCCACAAGCCTCCGTGTTTTCCGATGGTCACCTCCAGCTACCGGGATACGCGGGTAACTTTTATGAGGACTACTATGGAGATGGAGATGAGTGAGACCGCCTGTGGTCTTACTTAGTGATGATGTAGTAGTATCTTAGTATATTGTATGAAAGGTGTCTAAGATTCCAGAGGCTTAGATAAATAATGTATAGGAAGTCAGAGTGCCTCTGAAGGATGTATCATCTTCATGACGTTTGTATTAGCTTGGTGCTGGTACTAAAACGATGTATGGTTTGTATGACAACTTGTGAATATATGGCTTGTATGCTTTTATCACCATGTTGTCAAGATGATTACTTCCTTTGCTCGGTAATCCTTCCATGTACTTCAATACCTTGTTTAGACTCTCCCAATCAACTCTGTTTGACTTTGGTTTTTCCTTCAGGATGTCTCAAGGAACCCGTGGCCAGGTTGGTCGTAACCAAGGTCGTGGGAATGACCAGGAGGAAGCCAACCTTCCACCCCCACCCACGATGGCTCAGGTTCTGATGGAAGTCGAGAGGAACCGCCGAGACTCTCACCATCTGTTGGGAGTCATTGCTCGCAACACCACTCAGCAGCGAAATGAGTTGGTGTCCCTGAACGACTTCATCCGACTTCATCCCCCGGTTTTTAGTTACTCCACCGAGCCCCTTGACGCCGATGACTGGCTTCTCAGCATCGAGAGGAAGCTCCAAGCAGGCCATGTTGCAACTGGTGACAAGGTCAGCTATGCCACCTACCACCTCGAAGGTGCAGCTAGCTCTTGGTGGGAGAACTTTCTGAATATGCGTCCCGTTGGACCGCCTGCATCTTGGGAAGAATTCTGCACGTCCTTCCGCGAGCACCACATTCCCAAGGGTCTTATGGACCGCAAGAGTGAGGAGTTCTGCAACCTCACTCAAGGCAGAAGGACCGTTGATGAGTTTAGTCGTGAGTTCAACCGACTTGCTCGTTATGCTACCGAAGAATTCTCCACCGACTCCAAGAAACAAGAGAGGTTCCGTCGTGGCCTCAACACTGGACTCCGTCATGAGCTCAATCTTCATGACTTTGCCACCTTCCAGGTCCTTGTCAACAAGGCCATCAAGGCCGAGGACATGAACACCCCCAACAACTTTCGCAAACACCCTAGAGACGATAGTTCATCCAGTTCTGGCTCCCAGAAGCGCAAGATCTGGATCCCAAACAGCATGTTCCACCAGAACAACCCACCGAGGCCATCCTATGTGGCGCCTCGTCCACCAACCCAGTTCCACCCAGCTCCACCAAACAACCCAGCTCCACGCACTGTTTTCGGAGCCTGTTAGAAGTGTGGTCAGGCAGGCCACTACTCTCGCGAGTGTCCCCAGAACCAGCTCCAGCATCAGAATGCTCCACCACGTGCCGGAGGCAACAACAACAACAATGGTCGTGGCAAGCCACCCCAGAAGGTCTACACCGCCAAACCCGATCCTCCCGCCACTCGTGGACGTGTGAACCAGATCGCCGCCGAAGAGACCGACGACACCACTGACGTCATTCTTGGTACGCTCCCAGTCAATTATGTTCCTACTTCCGTTCTTTTCGACCCAGGAGCATCTCATTCATTCATGTCAGAAAGTTATGCACTTCGTCATGAGTTATGTTTTGTTGAATTGTCCACTCCAATGATTATTCAAACTCCAGGGTCAAGATGGAAAACTAATAGAGTAAGCCATGGTAATCAAATTTCAATTGAGGGTTTAGTATTCCTTTCTTCACTCATAGCCCTCAAGTCTTCAGATATTGATGTCATCCTTGGCATGGATTGGCTATCAAGACAGAATGCCTACCTGGATTGCAAAGGCAAATCCGTGAAACTCACCTACCCTTCAGGAAAAACCGTCAACTACACCTCGCCCAGAACAAGAACCCAAGTGCATTCCTTGAATGTACTTCCCCTTACCGAACTTGAAGATATTCCGGTGGTTCGTGACTTCCCGGATGTCTTCCCTGAAGCGCTGCCGGGAATGCCACCCGACAGATGTGTAGAGTTTATAGTGGATCTTGCCCCAGGAACCGCACCAATTTCTAGACGCCCATACACAATGGCCCCACGTGAGTTAGCTGAGCTTAAAACCCAACTGGAAGCTTTCTTGGAGAAAGGCTTCATCTGCCCTAGCTCATCGCCATGGGGTTGCCCCGTTCTGTTCGTAACGAAGAAAGATGGAACAGAAAGGATGTGCGTAGACTATCGCCCGCTAAATTTAGCGACGATAAAGAACAAGTACCCATTGCCCAGGATCAATGATCTTTATGATCAACTTGCAGGATCCTCTGTCTTCTCCAAGATGGATTTGAGATTAGGTTATCATCAAATCAAGATCCGAAACGAGGACATTCCCAAAACGGCTTTTACTACTCGTTATGGTCTTTACGAGTATACCGTCATGTCCTTTGGTTTAACCAATGCCCCCGCCACTTTCTCACGCATGATGAATTCGATCTTCATGGAGTATTTGGACCAGTTCGTCGTGGTTTACCTCGATGACATCCTTATATACTCGAAGAACGAAGACGAACATGTCGAACACCTAAGGCTGGTATTGATGAAACTTAGAGAGCATCGCCTGTATGCTAAATTCTCCAAGTGTGAATTCTGGCTACCAGAAGTGACCTACTTAGGCCACGTAATTTCTGAAAAAGGCAATGCTGTGAATCCCGAGAGAGTTCAGGCCGTCCTTGACTGGACTCCACCTGAATCGGTTAAGCAAGTTAGGAGTTTTCTTGGCCTAGCCAGCTATTGCCGTCTCTTCGTCGAGAACTTTTCTAAAGTTGCAAAGCCTCTAACTGAACTCCTCAAGAAAGATAAGAAATTCCTATGGACTCCCAAGTGCGAGGAAAGCTTTCAAGAGCTAAAAAGAAGATTGACTTCTGCACCTGTACTTGCACCTCCAGACACCAAAAAGGATTTCGAGATCTATTGTGACGCATCACGGCAAGGGTTAGGATGCATACTTCTGCAAGATCGACATGTGGTAGCTTATGCTTCACGCCAGTTGCGGCCACATGAAGAGAACTATCCTACCCATGACCTTGAACTCGCTGCCGTAGTTCATGCCCTAACAACTTGGCGACATTACCTCCTTGGTAACCGTTGCGAGATCTATTCCGACCACCAAAGCCTCAAATATATTTTCACCCAGCCAGATCTTAATCTCAGGCAAAGACGCTGGATTGAGTTGATAAAAGATTACGACGTAGTAATTTCTTACACCCCAGGAAAAGCCAATGTCATGGCTGATGCACTAAGTCGTAAGTCGTATTGTAACAACCTTATGTTACAACAGTATCAACCACTTCTTCATGAGGACTTTCGCAAGCTCAACCTTGAAATTGTTCCTCATGGCTATCTTTCTACCTTGGTGGCGAAACCAACTCTTGAGGATCAAATCATAGTTGCCCAAAGGCGTGCACGAGGTGTTCGCCGGATCAAGGAGAACATTGCTAGCGGAGTTGCTAAATGTTTCTCCACAGATAGCAAGGGAACGGTATTCTTTGAAAATCGTTTGGTAGTACCTAAGAATAGGGAACTAAGGCAACTCATCCTCAAAGAAGCCCATGACACACCCCTCTCGATTCATCCCGGTAGCACAAAAATGTACCGAGATCTACGCCAGAGATTTTGGTGGACTAGGATGAAGAGAGACATTGCTCAATTTGTTGCCGAATGTGATGTTTGTCGTCGCATTAAGGCAGAACATCAAAGACCTGCTGGTACACTTCAACCTTTGTCTATTCCCGAGTGGAAATGGGACAAAGTCGGTATGGACTTCATCACCGGCTTTCCAAAAACCCAGAAAGGAAACAATGCCATCTTCGTTGTCATAGATAGGCTTTCCAAAGTTGCTCACTTCCTTCCGGTTCGCGAGTCTATAACTGCTAGCCAGTTAGCGGACTTGTACATCTCTAGAATTGTATCCCTTCACGGTGTTCCTTTGGAAATCAATTCTGATCGCGGTAGCTATTTCACCTCTAGATTTTGGGGAAGCTTTCAGAATGCTATGGGAACTCATCTCTCCTTTAGTACAGCTTTCCATCCTCAGTCTAGCGGTCAAGTCGAAAGGGTTAACCAAATTCTTGAAGACATGCTCAGAGCTTGTGTTATCTCATTCGGAAAGAATTGGGAGAAGTCTCTTCCATTTGCCGAATTTGCTTATAACAATAGTTTTCAATCTAGTCTGAACATGGCTCCTTTTGAACTCCTATATGGACGACGATGTTGAACACCTTTAAACTGGTCAGAAACCGGTGAAAGACAATTCTTTGGACCGGACATGATCAAGGAAGCAGAAGAGAAAGTACGCATTGTTCGTGATCAATTGAAAGCAGCCCAGTCTCGTCAGAAGATCTACTATGATCGTCATCATAGGAAAGAGAGCTACAATCTGGATGAGAAGGCTTACCTTCGGGTTACTCCTCTGAAAGGAACCCAACGTTTCGGTATCAAAGGCAAGTTGGCCCCACGTTACATCGGACCTTTCCGCATTATTGCTAAACGTGGAGAAGTTGCCTACCAACTTGAACTACCTCCGCACCTCTCCCGAGTACACGATGTATTCCATGTGTCCCAACTCAGGCGTTGCTTCAAGGACCCTATCCGCGAAGTCGACCATGAAACGCTTGATCTACAAGATGACCTTTCTTATCGAGAATACCCCGTTCGTATTCTTGATTCCGCAGAGCGTGTCACTCGTCGTCAGAAGATTAGGTTTCTGAAAGTGCAATGGTCACACCACTCTGAAAGAGAAGCTACGTGGCAAAGAGAAGACCGTCTCACTACCGAGTACCCCACCTTCCTCCCGCAGACTTCTGAATCTCGGGACGAGATTCTGTTGAGTGGGGGCGAGTTGTCAGAACCCTCTGTTAGGTAAAGTGCTAGGATCAATTTCACTTTGCATTTTCAAAAGAAATCAAAGGAAATTCATTTTCAAAATCAAAATGGGAGAAGGAACCCCCCAGATGAATTAATTCAAAAGGCCAGATAAAAATCTTCTCCAAAAATTCATGTTAGATTTTTGAAAAGTCTTATAAATGAGTGTGATCACATATCAAGTGATGTGGGACCCATCCCATGCTCATAGATTTTTCAAATATTCAAGCAGTGCCTTGGAATTAATCAAATAACCCTATTTGATTTAAAATTCAAATTATTTGAATTTTAAAAATGTTGAAACTTCATAAGTGGCTAGTCTATTTTATTATGAGGCCATATAAAAGTTTTCAGCATTTAATAAAATGTTTAGCTATTTATTTTAGCTAAACAGAACAAAGGAGAGAAAGAAAAACAGAAAACAAAAAAAATAAAAAAAGGGCTTACCTCAAACGGGCCCAACTCACCGAGGCAGCCCAGCCCAGGGGCAAGGCCGTCTTCTTCCTCGCGCCAGGCAGGCTGCTGCCGCCGTGGCGAGCATGCCGACGACGCTGGCCACCTCCTGCTTCCTCCCCGTCCACGTAGTCGCGCCTGGAGACTCCCAGAGCCGCCCCGCTTCTTTCCCCTCCCTCCAGGAACACCTCCCCTTCCTCTCTCGCCCGATTCATCGCCGCCCGAGAAGCACGCCGGAGCACCGTTGAGCCCCCGCGTGGCCATTGACGCCGAGAAGCCCCAAGACCGTGTCCAAGTTCTTCCTCGTCGTCGTCTTCGTCGAGCAGTGCAAGGAATCGAGCCCGGAGCCCGCGTAGACGCCAGATTCTTCCTCGAGTTCGCGCCGGCCGCAGTGAAGGACTTCGTCAATTCCGCCGCCGTTGAGCCACCCCAGCCCTCCCCACCACCTCTACTGAGTTCCTGGTGAGCTCGGGTTCAAAACCCCTAAACTTCCCCCTTCGATTGCTTCCTCTAGCCTTGGTTGCCATGAGAGCCGAAGCTCCTCGCCGCCGGGATCCATGGCGACGTCCACCCTCTAAGAAATCGAACCCGCCTTGTTGTACAACGTGTTCCCCGTGATCCTCCTCGTCGAACCAGCCTAGCCCCGCCTCAAGTCGTGCCCCGGAACGAAATCTCGATCACGGCCGTAGCTAGGTCGCCGCAAAACTTGACGCCGGCGAGCGTACCGTGCACCCCAACTCTTGGATTCGGTCCTGTTCGACGCGCGCAGGAGAGGGCTTCAAGCTGGTGGTCTTCGCGCTCCAAATGATGGCCGGAATCGTGATCCCCTGCAGCGCCGCCGCGGCTTTGGTCGCCGGCGGTTAACCGCCGGTGGGTTAGCCCTTAATCACCTGGCTAATGACCCCCTAGGTCACTGACCTGTGGGCCTAGTGGCTTAATTAAGCCACTGGATTAATTAACCCAACGGATTAACTCACCCAGCCACTAACAGGTGGGACCCTCTTGTCAGCCCCCCCTGACGTCAGCACTGACGCAGTAAATCAATTTAAATGAATTTCCAGAGTTTATTTGAATTAAAAGAATTCCAGAAATTCCAGAAAATACCCCAAACTTTGGAAATTCATAGAAAATTCATATTAACTCCAAATTGGACAAATAATATATGAAAAATGATCAGGAGAAAATTATCTTTCCAAATATGCAACTTTCAACTATGTTGGAGTTGATTTTAAAATGGGACCAGTAACATATGCCATTTGAATTATTTGAAATTAATTCAAATTCAAATCAAATGCTTTTGCAACTTGGACCATGGAATTATGCTGCAATTCAACCACACCGCAGAGGCATATCATACACATTTGAAGATGATTCAAAATGATCAAACAATGTCACATGTAACTTGACTAAGTTTGAATTCAAATTGGAGTTTGAATTTGCAATTCAATTTGCAATATACTCCATTTAAATGGAATTGCTTCACACATCAAAGCATATACATCAAGTTTCAAACTTCCATCATGTGTTTGTGCATCATATTTACTTTGCTACTTTGCTTGTTGTTTATCGAGTAGAGGTGGAACCGGAGCAGGAGGCTGCCCCCTTCGTTGAAGACCCAGAACCCGAACCTCGTCAGCAAGGCAAGCAAACCCCCATTGATCATGTAGATAAAATCCCACTTCCCTCTCATGTCTCGCTTATGCATTGTTTAGGATGATCACCATGATTCGTTTCTACCGCATAGATGAACCCATTCCTTTGCATGACCTATCATTTTGTCACAGTAGTAAGCAAACCACAATCCTAGCAAATGTAGGAGTTGTTTGATATCATGTGGCCCCTGCAATGTTACTGCTTATTGCATGCTTAGTATGATACCATGTTGTTACTGTGACGTGAGTCGGGATGGGAATGATCATGTTGATGTTGGTTGAAAAGTGTTGGTGAATCGACCCTAATACAAGGTGAACGATGAGAGGCTGTGTAGGAGTACACGGTGGGTTGTCTCGTTGAACACCGCCCTAGTACGAGTTCTTGTGTGGTGATCCAAGATGAAGAGTACAACCACACATTGGGCTCACTGACCCCTCTCAACTTACTAACTCATCCCTTTCGATGTCCAGATGTCGCAATAGTTCGGAGTTCTGGTAGGTCTGTGGCCTGGATGCTAAGTGAGAGAACGGCTCATCCGAGACCGGCTTATGCACCACGCACACATCACTTGGGTCCACTTCGGTAAACCGGACGGGTTCACGATTGTGGTAACCAACCCAAGTAGGCGGCTTTCTCGGAATAGATCGGCTATGAGGTAACAGTTGTGGTGAGCATCCTCGCTGGCACCCCTTGAATGGTGTCGAGATCAAAGGCGGTAAATGATGATCATGTGTGTGTAGCGGTACACCCCTGCAGGGTTAACAAAACTATTCGAATAGCCGCGTCCGCGGTTATGGACTGCTTGGAAAGCTTAGCTTGATTATTAGACAACTTGAACTGGATACTTCTAAAACACACCAAGATAAGTGTGAGTACTATGGCGTGCTTTCTCGTGGGGAAGTCGAGGAAGGCACCATAGTGGTGTAATTGGTTGGAGAATGTAGTGGACTCGTGTACGCTTCTTACCTCAAAGTCTGGTACTCGTAGTTCAGGATTAGCCAAGTCAAACTGGCACTTCTGCAAGTGAACCCCATCTCCCTTTACCTTGATACATGTGCATGAGTAGTATAGCTCCTATGTAAGTCTTGCTGAGTACGACTTTGTACTCACGTTTGCTTAATATATGTTTTAGATGATGCCACTGACCCCGAAGGTGGCTTCTTCATCGAGCTGGACGACTGAAGACCAACTAGTCTAGTCCCAGTCAGACGACTGGTTTCCCTTGTGGAGGGCTTGTGTTTAAATAAGGCTTCTTAAGCCATTTGTTAAACTTGTCTATACTCAGACATAATTTGCTTCCGTGTGTGTTGTAATGTTGGATCACATGTTTGTGATCTCTGTTTGCACTCTATAAGAGTTATCAATAAAAATGTACACTTTGTAGAGAATTGCAATGGTACCTGCTGTTCATACAAGGCATGTGTGCTGCGTGTATGTTTATAACATGCATGTCTTTGTATGGGTTTTCGAGACCTTAGTTGTGTTCTGGCTGGCGGTCTTTCATACACAAAGTGGCCCTTAGATGTGCGCAGCTTGGGGCATCGCGATGCGATTGTTCGAGACTCCGTCTCGTGCACACTTTGTGGTATGATCGAGCCCGCCCTAGACCCCGACTAAGTGATCGGGCTGGAGTAAGTCTATGTAAGAGTTTTGAGATAGTCGATAGTATGGTTGAGGCGACTTGTCTTTGAATATGGGAGGTCACCACCCATATCATTAGACTTGTGTGCGGACGATGAGGACCCATCTCAGTTGATCATCCGGCCTGGATGGGATGCCCCTCACGTACGATGCTTCCCGAGAACGTTCTGTACTTGGCCTTGTCTGCTTAGACAAGTGGGTACGGTTCTCGGCTCTCCATATGACTATGTCTTAGCTGTACTTGCATACGCTAACCCCGGGTCCCGACAGTTTGGCCCTGGGATCTTCATCTTGAGGTATGTCTGCTGTGCATTGAACATGAACTTGGCGAATGCGGGCAGTCCCAAAAGAGCATGATAAGGAGTGCTGAGGTCGGCGACCTCGAACCAGATTGGCTCCCTCCTGAAATTCTCCTCTGTGCCAAATATGACATCCAGCTGAATGCGACCCATGGGGGTGCAAGACAACCCAGGGACAATCCCATGGAATGTCGTCCGACTACGCTCCAGATCCTTCTCGGTGAGCCCTAGCTTGATCAAGGTGTCTCTGTACAGAATGTTGATTGTGCTTCCTCCATCGACGAGCACTCGGGAGAACTTGCATGAAAACCTTGGTCCTGCGAACAAAACATCAACCACAAGCGGATAATTGCCTGGATTCGGCAAGATGGTCGGGTGATCTGCTCTGTCCCAGGATATGGGACACTCGGACCAATGCATGTACTGAGGAATCATCGGTATGGTGGCATTGACTTCTTGAGCTCGGGCTCTCCGACTGGCCTTGTCGGCGGACTCGCTGGTGAATATCATGTAAGCGGCGTCTTGTCGCGGAAACTGGTTCTGCTGCTGAGGTGGTCCTCTGTTCTGGGGTGGTGGTGAGGGTGGAGGTGGTAAAGCTTCTCCCTTTGCAATCCTTCTCACGAAATCGCACTGCCGAGTGGTATGTGCAGACGGCCTGCCAGGAGTGCCGTGCAAGTAGCACGGTGCATCCAGCATATCATCAAACATGTACTTGGGCTTCATCTGCCCTTGTGGCCTCACATTGGGTTTCATCTTCCGACTGCCTCCTGCAGCCCATGGATCTTCTTCATTCTGGACAGCGGCCACCTGCCGACTGCCATACTGAGTATCTGGCTGCTCATCCTTGCGCTTGCCATTGTTCTTCTGGTTGTTGTTGTTGTTATTGCGGTTGTTCTCTCTTCTTTCCTTCCGACTGATGCCTTGGTTCCCTGCGTCCGACTGCGGAGCCCCTGGTGACTGAATGACACCTCCAATTCCGAGCTGGATAGGGCGCATCGCAGAGTCGGACACAGCGAACGAGTTGGCCACCTTCATGAGCTCAGCGAGCGATGTGAAATCCTTGCGGAGCAACTTGTGCTTCAACATTGAATCGGCCAGGCATCCATCCGTGAAGTACCGAATGGCCTGGATCTCATGGACTCCTTCGCATGAATTCTTCATCTTGATCCATCGAGATAAATAATCTCGGAGGGGTTCATCCTTGCCTTGCACGCAAAGAGACAACTTCCGCGGGAGGTTAGGCCGCTCATATGTGCTCGTGAAGTTGTGAATGAATGCACTTGTGAAATATTCCCAACAATTTACACTGTCCTTGGGCAGACTATTCAACCAAGTCCGAGCTGAACCCTGCAACATCAAAGGTGCATAGCGGACTGCCACGCGCCGACTGCCCCTGCAATGCGAACTGCGGTCAGGTAATCGGACAACCAATCTTCTGGCTTCACAGAACCATTGTACTTGGGTGTGTCTCTCGGCAGCGTGAAGCCTTTGGGAAACTTCTCGGTCCGAATGTGGTGACAGAAACACGACGGGCTAGCCTCTCCCCCTTCATCTTCTTGAGCTTCCTTCTCCAGGAGCTCAATGCGATGCCTGGCGTCATTCTGACCGATTTGGCGAGGGCCAAGTCGGGCGCTGATTGCTGGTCTTGGGGCCGACTGCTGAGGCATGTCATTGCGCCTGCTGTTAACAGCTGGCTCTTCAACTCTTCTGCTTGCCGCTGGGGGTGGCCGATTGCTCCTGACCCTACTCTCATGCCGAGATGGGGCCGGTTGATGTCTTTTCTGGCGCGATGCATTCGGTCGCTGGCTATCTTCCGGAATCGGCCTCACAGTTCCTCTTGACGCCCCAGGTCTTGCATTCGGATTCTCCATTGCCACCAGCTGCTGCTCCTTTGCAGCTGCTAGCAACTCGCGCATTCGGCGCGTCTGCTCACGCCATTCATCTCCTTCCAGCTCTTCTAACTCGATTGCTATCTGCTCGGCGGCTCTCAGGTTCTTGTCAGGTGTGCTGTACGTCGGCCTTTGGACGAATGCCGTCTGCGCCGGCTGCTCCGGCTGCGCCGACCTCCTCGGCTGCTCCGGTTGCTCGGCTCCCGACAGCTGCTGATGGACTGCCCTACCTCGGCTTCTCAAATCTTCTAAAAAATTTCTAAGACTGCGGGCTCAATCGGCCGACGCGGCCCGGTATACGCCGCGTTGTACTCCCTTGTGATAGCTCCCAGCCTACGCTCTTCTGCCAACACGTGCTCAGCCCTGCGAGCGAGGGCGAGCAGTGCTGTCTCCAGATCAGTGTGAACTTGATCGGGATCTCCATTTCTATTCACGAGTGTGTACAACACATCCCGCAACGCGCTGGTGCCGACTCGCTCCGCGGCGTCAGCTGCCTCCTTGGCTCTCCTAGCCGCACTCGCTGCGCCGCAGTTTCTTGATGAGGATGCACCCGCCATCATGACGGCTGCATGCACACGGCCATCCTCTCCGCCGGGTGCCGCAGTGCAGCCCCTGGTCGAGAGCGGATCCGTGATGCACGAGAAGATGCGAATCTCCCTGGGATATGCCTCGGGGAAGCTGCCGATGAACAGGCGATGACTGCCAACCTGCAGTGACACACCGGGCGGCAGGGGTGCACCGGCCCCGTACCGCGCCGAGTAGTCCACCACATAGTCGATTTCCCCATGCCTAAGAATCAGGCCAGAGGCGTGGCTACCGCCCGATGCAGAGGAAAATCCCATCCGGATCTTTACTCCAGTCGACGCCTCGGTCTGCCCCACGGTGGGCGCCAACTGTCGTCGATATGTGACGGCAGATGCCATGGGGATGGCTAAAGTGAGGGGAAGACGCGAGGAAGAAGATGTCGATGGTGCCGGAATCGGGTTGGGCACAAAAACGGTGACGGACACCACGATGTACCCAGGTTCGGGGCTCTCCGGAGAGATAACACCCCTACTCCTGCTTGTCTCTTCTATATCAATGGAACTGAGCTACAATAACTGCTTCTCTATCTACTCAGGGGAAGGTGAGAGCCGCCGTGGGCACGACTCTCTCCTGCTTCCCTGAGGAGGAACTACAAGCAGTAAATGAACTGAGCGAGATGTGAGTAATGGTGCGAATGTGTGGATCGTCCCTCACGCAGGAGGGGTACCCCGGGCTCTTATAGTGTGAGCCCGGGGTAAATCGGTAACTTCACTGCCGATTGGGCCCAGTTGTCATCCTCTAATCGGCTGGGTCCCACCGACTACTCCTCTCCGGGTGATCCGGACCTGTCAAGCGGAGGCCCATGCTGTAAACTCGTAGGGCATGATGGTGAACAGTGGAGCTAGGAGGTGTGGTCTTGTCCTCCTGTCCGCGGAATCGGCGGAGAGGTCGACAACGCATCTCTGCCAGATCTTCGATGTGACTTGGCTTCTCTGCCACCCCGATCTCTCGGGATTGCGCATTTATGACCTCGTACTTGTACTTCTGACTGTTCTTGGGGTCAACTTCTCCAAGGGTGGTAAGTTGTACCAATTGCGCCTGGGCCGACTGGTGGTCCTCGGCAGGGTCGATTGCTTTAGGCAATCGGCCGCGTCGATGCTCATCTCGGCCCAGCTGCGGGCCAATCGGATGATTGTCTTGGTGATGAAAGGGTGGACCGGTTGCGCCTGGGCCGACTGCTGGCATTCGGTACGACTGATTTGCTAGGAGCAATCGGCCGTACGCCTGCCCAGCTTGGCCCAGCGGCAGCCCAATCGGTCCATCCTTGTCTTGAAAGGTTGCTTCCGCTTGGGTGAGCCTACCCGCGTACCAATCCCCCGACAACTGGTAAAAACCTCAGCCCCGAGGAGGAACTACTCCCGCATCATGGAAGGAGGAAGCAACGTCGATGGAGATGAATCCGAGGGCACTTCCCGTCCCGGCAGGGTGCCGGCACAGGAATTCTGGCCCCCCGAAGCTTGTTGGCGATGGCGGCGGAGATCGGAATTGCTTCTGGAGAAAAGGGGTCTGGAATCAGAGTTTTTGCGTCGCGAGTAAAAATAAGGGCCAAAGGGGGGGCACCGGGGGGGGGGCACCAGTCGCCCACGTGCCCTCCCGGCGCGACCAAGCCCTAGGCCGCGCGGGGTGGCCGCCTAGGCACCAGGTGGGGCCCCTCTGGCCCTTCTTCGGTGAATCCAGAAGCTTTCAGAATGCTGAATTTTTATCTGATTTTCCCGAATTTTTGGAGCACTTTTAATATGGGGGAAACCTAAAATAGAAAAACAGCAGAAAACAGGAACTGGCACTGGGGTGCACTGAGTTAATAAGTTAGTCCAAATATGATCAAAAGTGTATGGAAGTTCATCAATATCATAGCAATATCACACAAAAGAGGCATGGAGCAAGCAGAAATTATAGATACGTTTTGGACGGATCACGCCATTGTTCACTTCACCACCTACTTGTTGACCCAGGAGTCCTACGGGTTCGATACTTTAAACCTTAGCATCTTTGCTAAGGGAAACTTGCTGCTACACTACATCTCACCTTCCACTTGGGGTAACCAACGAGGGACGAGAAGCTATCTCGTGTATCAAGCAAATTTCTGGCGCCGTTGCCGGGGACTCCACTCTTCAAGATAGGGGAGTTGCACACTATCTTTTATCTTTGATTTTTAGTCTTGTTAGTTTACCTTTCAGTTTTTGCTTTAGTGTCTTTTATCAAAAATCAAAAAAATAGTTATCTTGCTTGCTGCTACTATGGGTTCCTCTGAAAACACCAAGTTGTGTGACTTCACTAGTCACAACAACAGTGACATTATCTGCACTCCTATTGCTACACCTGCTACTTCAGCACCTTCTTATGAGATTAAACCTGCTTTACTGAACCTTGTTATGAAAGATCAATTCTCTCGTGCTAGAGATGATACTGCTTTGCATTTAAATAATTTTATTGACCTTTGTGATATGCAAAAGTACAAAGATGTAGATGGTGATATTGTTAAACTTAAGCTTTTTCCTTTCTCTTTGAGGGATGAAGCTAAAATCTGGTTTCAATCCTTGCCTAAGAATAGCATAGATTCTTGGGATAAGTGCAAGGATGCTTTTATTAGGAAGTACTACCCCCCTGCTAAGATTATCCAGTTGAGGAGCTTTATTATGAATTTTAAATAATTGGTTAATGAACACGTTGCCCAAGCTTGGGAACGCATGAAATCTCTTGTTAATAATTTCCCTACGCATGGTGACGAGGAGGTGACCCCACGACTCCTATGGATGAGCCTACCCGGTGTACCAGAAGACAGAAGGCCCCCAAAGATGCCGCCTGGTCCCAGCCTTGGCCCACTAGTAGCACCGACGTAGGAGTCCTCGAGTCATAAGGAAGGTGCAAACTTGCCGTACGGAACAAGATCATGGTTAGGAAACCTCATCTGTAATCAGGACGGACTCCCCGAGACCTAGCCTAGTATATAAGGGCTAGAAGGGGAGACGTCGAGGGCAAGCAATACACAATCTGTAATCTAGCCTTGTGCACACTAGCCTCGGCTTCCCTGTAATCGCCATCTCCAATCAATAATATCGAACAGGAACGTATCCTCCTATTAGCCGACGAGCTTATCGTCCAACCTTTGCCTCTCATGACTAACCTAGGGTCCCTGACCATGGGATTTTCCGGAGTACATCCCCGTCAATTGGCGCCGTCTGTGGGAACCGCACAGGTTGGGAACGCGATCTCGGCGGCCTCATCAGCATCTTCAACACCCACCGGCGTGACGACTTCACCAGCGCTCTTCGATCCGACGACCCAGGAGGAATACGATCTGTTCGGGTCCCTTGGTTTCACGGCCCACCTTTCGACTCTCCAACCAATCTTCGCCGACCTACGCTCCGGCATCAACCTGATCTTCGGAGCATATCAGATCTACATCACAGGTTGATGCCTCACAGACGACGCCCGAACACCTGCGACGACATCTACACCAGCAATCGACGCAGTCGCCACCCGCGCGACCACCCTTCAGGCCATCCGCGACTTCCCACCCAAACCAAGGCTACGCGTCGCCCGCGATCACTCGACTGGACCCTCGGCCCGGAAAAGCAGCATCACAAGCACGGGCAACAAGGCAGCCAGGGCACCATCCCAGGTGTTCATGGAAGAAGTCGACGCGCCACCAGCAAACGGCGAGGGCCAGGACGACGACTCGAACACTCGCCAAGCCAATGGCAACACAAAAGCACCCGGAACCACCAATAAGATCATCGTGAAGCTGGGAGACGTGGGAAGCATACCAATGAAAGTACCTTAAGGAAAAGAACAGAGCAACCACAAGAGCGACAAGCCATCAAGCAGTAAGCAACAAACCCCGAGTGAGGCGGTGGATGACCCAACCAAAGAGCGAATCTACCTGACCAAAGAATCAATGGCCAAGGTAAAAGACGCAGTCGAACACGGGAAGTTACTATCGGCAAGCACAACAAGGAACGAGCTCAGGGCATACAACAAATTGGCAAGCGAGCTAACCCCGCAAGCGAGACAACAGCGCCTAGAGCTGGAGAAGCAAGAAAAGGCGGCCGCCGAGAAGAAAAGAATCGCAAGCCACCTCCAAGAGACGACTCCCCGGATCACGACTCCCCTCTCCATAATAAATCGAAATTCAGCAACCTGCGACGAACAGACAAGAAGAGAGTGGTCCGGAAGCTCGACGACGACTTCAAGCTAGAAGAGGAGGACGAAGAAGAGGAACCCCTCACACCAGCAGAAGCCCTTATAAGCACCCGAGACTACTTATCCCGCGCCCAGAGGAACAGGCAGAATAGACCAGAGCGCAACACTTCAATAGCCTTACAGATAATGAAGGACGCCATCGCTTCCTCAGCACCCAAAAAATCAAGTGCAAGGCGACCGACACGTGCAACGTCACCAGACAGGGACCCCAGCTCACCCGATGACGACGACAGCAGCGACGACTGGCGCAAACGCTCCTGCAAAAACAGGAAACACGACAGCGACGACAACGACAACAGGCGCCGTAGCAGTCGATGAGACGCGCGCGATGACATCACACAGAACAAAGTCAACCGCAGCAGACGAATACGCGCATCACGCGAAGAGTACTCGGACGAAGAAGCCTTCGACGAAGAAATCGATCCATGCGGAGCACTATGCTTCACGCGTTCCATACGCGAGACTCGAATGCCGAGCGGGTTCAAATTGAACTCCACAACGCTCAAATACAATGTACTCGAAGAGCCAGAGGCGTGGCTCGACGACTACTTAACAACAGTCAAGTTCCAGCGAGGGACCAACGTCATGGCAATGCAGTATGTGCAGCTCATGCTCGAGAGCTCGGCACGACACTGGTTGAAGAACCTCCCGCGAGGATCCATCAGCTCATGGAGGCAGTTTCGTGAAGCCTTCATAGAAAACTTCAAATCCACATACAAGAGACCGACATCACTCGAGGAACTGCGGGCATGTAAGCAAGGAACCAGGGAAACCCTGCGAGCCTACATCCAGCGGTGGACCATACTCAAGAATTCAGCAAAAGACATATCAGACGAAAGCGCAATCGACGCGTTCAGGCGAGGCCTGCAGCGCATCGAATTCAAGGAACAGCTCGGGCAGATGAAATTCCGAACACTCGCACGGCTGCTGGAGCAAGCCAACAGCTGGGCGAACGATGAGGATTCCGTTTGCAACAAAACAGAAATCCACATCACACGCTCAGAACACGACTACGACTACCACAACGGAGAAAGAGGACTCGACCGTCGAAGGAAGCGACCCAGGCGCAGTTTCTACGACGACAGAGGTCCCGATATGGTCGCCGTAGGCTTCCCAGACGACAGAGACGGCAGGCATCATGACGACGGCAGGATACAGCGCAGAGACAACCTCAAAGATGCGCCCCAAGCTCATAAACGAGACTGGAGGACAAGGCAGCCGCGCGACAGCACCAGAACATACCGCTCGGCCAAAGAACAACTCGACGGATCATGCTCGATACACGGATTCAGAAACGAACGAGGGGAGCTCAGATCAGGACACACCCTCAGGAACTGCAGAAGCTTCAATGAGTTGGCGAAGGAAAAAAGCCGACCCGCGACAACAGCGGCCCAGCCACTCGCGAGCATAGCAATCGGGCCCATCGCCCACGACGCATCACCAGCCCCTCCCCTACCAGCAAGGCAAGTGGCCGCAATCCAGCAACGACGTAGGACACCAGATGCAGAGGAGCAGTACCCAGAAGCCCACGGAAGGATTTACATGATACAAGAAGGCAAGCCTTCAAATAGGCAGCAGAAGCAGGTCACAAGACAAGTCTTCCTCGCAGTCTCCTCACACCCTGCTATCCCGGAGTACTTGCGCGGGTCCGAAACAAATATTACCTTCTCTCGGGAGGACCACCCGCCTGCCATCCCTCGACCAGGACATGCCGCACTAGTGCTCGAGGCCAGAATAGGGAACTACGACATGTCACGAGTATTCATGGAAGGCGGCAGCGGGATCAACATCATCTTTACAATGACACTCAAATAAATGCTAATCCAGAGCTCCGCGCTGAAATCCTCAAGCACAACCTTCCACGGGATTTTGCCAGGAAAAGCAGTCTACCCTCTGGGAAAGATAAGCCTGGAAGTGGTCTTTGGTGAAGCGACCAACTTCCGCAAGGAGATACTAGACTTCGAAGTGATCGACTGGAAATCGCAGTACCACGCAATCCTCGGACGACCGGCCTTCGCCCGCTTCATGGCAGTGCCTCACTACGCCTACCTTAAGCTAAAGATGTCAGGCCCTCATGGTGTCATCACAATCAGTGGCAGTTTCGTCCCGTCCGACCGATGCGAGAAGGAATTCCACAAGATATCAGAGGCCTTTGGAGCCCACCAAGCCAGCAAGACCACGGGACCCGCAGAAGAAGCGCTCCCGTAGAAGAAGCCACCACCCGAAGGACCCGAGCACTCGGAGAAGAAGCTATCCAGCACTTAAGGCTACCACGCCACCGTTTTTAATAAAGGGGGACGGTCCTCATCAGACCGCCCCCCACATTCTTACTAAATGTAAGAGACACCAGGAAGAATATTGAAAAATGTTTTTCCAAAAATTGATCCATTGGCACTCGGGGGCTCGCCGCAGCAGCCAACCCCCGAGGCGTTCTTCGCAATCTCGACATAAACAAAACTGGCACTCGGGAGCTCGCCGCAGCAGCCACCCCCCGAGGCGTTCTTCGCAATCGCGACATAAACAAAACTGGCACTCGGGGGCTCGCCGCAGCATCCACCCCCCGAGGCGTTCTTTGCAATCACGACATAAACAAAACTGTCACTCGGGGGCTCGCCGCAGCAGCCAACCCCCGAGGCGTTCTTCGCAATCACGACATAAACAAAACTGGCACCCAGGGGCTCGCCGCAGCAGCCACCCCCCGAGGCGTTCTTCGCAATCGCGACATAAACAAAACTGGCACTCGGGGGCTCGCCGCAGAAGCCACCCCCCGAGGCGTTCTTCGCAATCACGACATAAACAAAACTGGCACTCGGGGGCTCGCCGCAGCAGCCAGCCCCCGAAGCGTTCCTCGCAATCGCGACATAAATAAAATTGGCACTCGGGGGCTCGCCGCAGCAGCCACCCCCCGAGGCGTTCTCCGCAATCGCGACATAAATAAAATTAGCACTCGGGGGCTCGCCACAACAGCCACCCCCGAGGCGTTCTTCGCAATCGCGACATAATTAAAATTGGCACTCGGGGGCTCGGCTCAGCAGCCACCCCCCGCTGCGTTCTTCGCAATCGCGACACAAATTGGCACTCGGGGGCTCGCCTCAGCAGCCACCCCCCGAGACGTTCTTCGCAAATCGCGACACACAAGGGCTCGCCACAACAGCAAAACCATTTACCTACAGTACACCAAGAAGAAGTGTATACAAAGGAAGGAAGCATGTAACCCCCAGGCTCCATCTTCGCCTTAATCAGGGAACCCAGATAACGATCGTTCTCTTCACAAACTCGCTCCACAACTCGGCGCGCATGCTCATCGACCGCCGAGTAATGCTCATTCATCGGATAATCCCTGCCACCAGGAGGACCCCCACCACTTGAGCAATATCAGCTCCCGGCCAGTGACTATGGACCAAGCCCAAAGCAGCACGGGCTCCAGCATGAATCTGGCGATTCATCACGCGACGCAGCTCTGCAGGCTTTGAAAATACGCGGCAAAGCGTCTCAAAGGACGACGACACCACCTGCAGCGGATAAAACTCAGCATGGATCCTACCCAACACCTGCTGACAGTACCGCAGAGCAGCCGACACCCACTCAGCTCAAAGACGAAGCACAACAAATGCTCGAGCACGAGCCCCATCTGCCTAGAAAGGATTGCTTGCCTGCACTTCAGGATAGTCCAATCGAGACAGCTCCGACTGGATGGCCTTATCCTCATCCCAGGACCGCCCCGATAGCACTTCGAGAAACAGAATCAAAATCAAGACGACGACAGGAAAACTACTTAAGGCAGTCGAGCAATCGAGCAGCAGCAAGACTCACCTCGCAGGAGGCCAGACAACTTCACCACCCACGAAGCAAGACTATCCAGCACATCCTCAGCACGCTCGCGTTTGGAACGATGAACTGCTACAACCCCCTTCAAGCGAACAACCTCTCGCTCAGCGTCCCTCAGCCTCAAGCACACGAACTCATACGCGCCCCCGCGAGCGTCCTCCTTCAAAGAAATCCAATACCGAAGCACGCCCGGGGCGGCCTACCGCAAAATGAGCAAAAAGAAAAGACAATCAAACACAACAGCAGGACGACCAAACAGTTACTTCAATCCAGGTATCACAGATCCATCACAACAAAGGAGGCATATTACAACCAGAAAGTTCAAACGGCACGACATGGCTACGACCCCCCCTTGCCTACAGAGGAGGGATACTGACCATCCACAACCTCCTGCAGGCGACGAGCCAGAACAGTGGCTCGCGCACTCTGCTCGTCAGTATAAGCAGAGACAGTCTCAACCAATGAATCGTCAATGGAAACTCCGTGCCCCAGAAAGACCACTCACCACGGTCTCCCCAACTAGCTCTTCCAAGAGATCCCCGCCATTACCAAATGCAACAACGCGGGCGTCCAGACCAGCAGGTACCTTCACGCCCTCCGACATGAGATGCTGATGAACAAGACCCACAAAAGTAGAAGCCCGGGCACAGACACCCTTGGAAACGTCAACAGCGGCCGACATGGCATCCACGCCCCCCGAAGAACTCCAGATTCCGATGCAGCCACTTCTGTCACATTCGCACCCGTGGAGGATGCACCAGGCAACAGAAATAACTACAAAAGGAGGAAGGAGACAAAGCACCCAGCAACGAAACAACGACTTACACACAAGAGAGTCCGCCAAGACCCGAAGACGCTCGCACTCGACCGCCTCCGCCTGCATAAGAGCATCCTCATCCCAACGCAGGCGCACCAGTTCCTCATGCTGATCGTGCAACTCCTTCTCCTTGGAAGCCAAAGCAGCCTTAAGGTTGGAAACCGTTCTTTCCGCCTTCTCGGCCTGCTTCTCGGCAGTATGACTACAGTTCAAGCACGGCAACACAGGAAGAAATACTCACTACTCATGGCAGACAAAGCATCCTGGGCAGAAGCGTGGGCCTGCCGCCAACGCTCAGCATCGACCACCAGATGCTCACAGTGCTGAAACACCGTCTACTCGAAGAAATCAAATATTAAAGTCAAAACCAAAGCAAGACTACAACCAATCGCAAGCGCTTGCTTGCAGCCTCGGGGGCTACTCCCATCGGGAGCACTGGCCGTGCTCCCAATGACGACAAAAAGGAAAAACAGAGCCAAGGCAAGACTGCAAGCAACCACAAGCACTTGCTTGCAGCCTCGGGGGCTACTCCCATCGGGAGCACTGCCATGCCCCCGATAACAAAAACTACACAAGTAAAAATGAAACAAACTTACCAGCCCAGCTATGCGGTCGAAGAAGCGGATTTTATCCTCGACACCAAGATCACGACGGCCCAAGTAAGGATGATCTGGAGCAGCAGGCTCGACATCAGGAACAACAATACCAGACGCCACTTGAGGTGCAACAACAGGAATCACACCCGCTGCCGGGACAACAGGGTTCACCGACGATATGGGCCGACAAACAGTAGCCGACGAATCCCCAGTATGCTTGGCGGCCGCTCCGGGGTCAGTCGACTGCAGGTCGACAGCAGCCGCACTGAAAGAGGAAGTAGCCGGAGCAGTCACAGCGCTACAAGATAAAACCCATCAGACAAAAGAACAAAGGAAAAACAGCCTCAGCAAAGACAAGCTTATGCTTACCCGCCGCGCACAGAGCCAACACGCAATAACCTCCCAAACCCGGGCCTTTTGAATTCAGCAGCACAAGGAGACGACTCAGCAGATGGTACAGACATCGGAACAGCACCACTAGTCGCGTCAAGACCCTCGGCGCCCGAAGGCCGCGACCGCTTGACGCGAAAGGGCGCCGACTCCTCACTATCTCCGTTCCTCGGCAGCTCGACCCCCGTGGACTCGTCCGCACCAGTGGCACCCGCAAGCACGCTGACACCAGCACTCGACGCAACATCGTCAGCAGCGGAAGCATCCGGCTCCTCACAAATATCAGCATCCTCCGGTTGCGGAGGGTTGCACTACACAGGAACATGATCCTACAACAGCAAGAAACACCATCAGCAAGCAGTCAAACAAGCATCCCCAGTCACATGGGAAATTCAAAAACGCGAACCTGCGGCAGCGCGTGATCAGAAGAATACAGAGTGACGAAACCCATCCCGGAAACATTCGAGCATTTGGTCACGTACTGGATCCGGGCCAGGAGGCCATCAGCATCAAGATCTTGGCCGGAGCATCTCGTCGAGTCCCCGAGTCCCTCATATTGCCACATGGGACGGGCTCGCGACTGCAATGGTTGAACAAGCCTCTGATACATCCCAAACGTATCTATAATTTCTGCTTGCTCCATGCATGTTTTGTGTGACTTTGCCATGTTTTGCTTGAACTTTCATACACTTTTGAACCAATTTGGACTAACCTATTAACTCAGTGCACCCAGTTGCCAGTTTCTGTTTTCTGCTGTTTTGTATTTCAGGTTTTCCGGCCATTAAAAGTGCTCCAAAAAATCCCGAAAAATCAGATAAAAAATCAGCGTCACGGAAGCTTCCGGAAGCACCAAAGGAGTGAAGGGGGGCCACCACCAAGAGGCCAAGAGGGTCCCTGGCGTGGCCCCACCCTAGGCCGCGCCAGGAGGCCTCCTGGCTGCCTGGTGGGTCTCCTCGACACCCCCCTTCGCATATATTTACCCCTCGGGGTGGAAACCCCTAGGACGGGCTCCTTTTTATCTATCTCGCCTCTGTTCTGCCACCGCCGCCGTTTCTAGATCGGGGCTTCCTGGAGAAGCTGCTCCGGCACCCTGCCGGGAGAAGCTACCCCCTCCGGGAGGCCCTCCATAGCCATGGACGCCTCCCGTATGTACCATGAGTAGTTTCCCTTGGACCATGGGTCTGTGACCAGTAGCTATGTGATCTATCTCTCCCCCTTTTGTGCCTCCACTTTCGAGTCCTCGTGAGCTGCCTCACATGATCGAGGCATCTATGTAATTTCTGCTGTTGCTATGCTGAGTTTGTTGGGATCTGATGGATTATGAGACTATGTTCAGATTGTGATGAGTAATATATTTGGTTCTTCTCTTTTATATTTTGTTCTTGAGTAAATTCTTGCATGTTCTCCGTTGCGGTATTTGCTTTGGCCAAGTATTTTATTTGCAACTCCAAGAGAGAGCGTTATGCTCGATTGTGGGTTCAGCCCCTCGATGTCTAGCTTGAGTGACAGAAACATGAGACTAGGGGATGTGCTGCTTCCACCAGGGATAAAACAACGGTGCTTGTACCTGTGGGTGCAAGGATTGTTTACTTTATGCAAAGTTCTTTTAATGCAGTTGTCTGTTGCTTTGAGTTTACACTTTGGGTGGGATTCCCAACTTAATACCAGCGAGATGTTCTGGATAGATATCTCAAGGTGGATGATTCGTAGTAGATGCAGATGGATTTCGGTCTACTTACCTTGGCGTACTGCCCATTTCTTTTGAGCCCTTCCTTTCTTTGCAGCATAGTTAGCATTGCGGTGGCTTCATAATCCTGTCAATTGCCCAACTGTGATTTGTTTACCTCGCTAGCACTTTTATCGTCTTTTGGGAGAGAGACATCACTAGTGAAAATCACGGGACCCCGGTCCATCTTCATATTATTGTTTACACCCTCAATTTACTTTCAGTCTTTACTTTCAGTTGCCACTATCATTATCTCTTGCGTTGATCCTTTGTAAACGGCAAGGCCGGAGGAGTTGACAACTCCTCTGTACTCGTTGGGAGCAAAGTTATTTGTATCTGTGTGCAGGTCCAGGTGAAGTTAGCAACCTCGGCGCCATTGTTCACTTTACCACCTTCTTGTATCTCTGCGAGTCCTACGGGAGACAAACCCTATCCTCTACATAGGGGAAATTTGCTGCTACGCTACATCTCACCTTCCACTTGGGGTAAACAATGAGGAGTGAGAACTATCCTCACCGTATCAAGCTAATTTCTGGCGCCCTTGTCGGGGACTCAAGTCTACAAGATAGGGGAGTTGCACACTATCTTTTACATTTGCTTTTTAGTCTTGTTAGTTTACCTTTCAGTTTTTTGCTTTTGTGTCTTATATCAAAAATGCAAAAATAATAATAGTATGTCTAGTTCCTTACTTGCCAATCAATGTCTGACTTCTTTGAAAATAGATCTTATTGGCATCGAGGATTCACTGAGGATCAACAAAAGTGGTACAAGGAACACTGCTTGTCTCAAAAGGGGATACACTTATGGAAACAAATACATCAGTTGTATGAGTATGCTAGAAACTTGTGCTCAATATATAATATATCTTTCTGCAGGGATGAATCTTGTTGCTTTATGAGGCATAAACACCTTTCTTTCCAATGTGAGTACAATGATGATGAAACCTTAGCTTCTTATGCTAAGAGAAACTATGATTTTTATGATGCATAGGAAATAGAAGAATTTGTTGCTTATAAGGGTGCCTATGAAATTACTTCTCTTCTTAAAAATATTGATGATGCCCCTTACAAATATGAGAGTCTTGATATACTTAACTATTGTTTGGAAAATTACTATGAAAATTACTATATTACTGGTCATCTTGAGAGAATCTCTCCTCCAAAGGAAGAGACTAATGTTTTGAAGGACTCTATGGAAGAAGAAATTACTAAACCTGAAAGCTCCTTGGATGAAAAAGAGGAGGAGAGTGACGAACAAGAGGAGGAAGAATGGACCCATCCATGTCTACCTTCTAATGAGAGTAACTCTTTGACTCTTACCTTATATGAGTGTTATGATCCTATGGATTCTTTTGAAATATCCCTTTTTGATGAAGTTGATGCCTTCTATGCTTATGGCCGTGATGCCACTATGGATGACGCTTACGAAGATGAACCTGCTATAGTTCCTTATGTTAAGCATGAAATTGTTGCTATTGCACCCACACTTTATTGCCATATTATCCTTTTGAAACCTCCAACTCCGGAGAATTTTTCCCTTATCAAGGCTCAATGTGATGGGTTGCATTTACCTTATAATCTTAAAGACAGTGTTGAAAACTATACACGTGTGCTTGTAGGTCATGAACAACATGATTTATGTGATAGTTATATTCTTGATGTTGTTCATGATACTACTGAAAATTATTTTGAGAGAGGAAAGTTTGGTTGTAGAAACACTCATGTTACAAAAACTCCTCTCTTTATGTTGAAAGTTTTGAAAATTTTCTTGTCCCACCTTCGTATGCTTATCTCTTTGTGCTTCTTTGATTTATTTTCTTACAAGATGCCTATGCATAGGAAGTGTGTTAGGCTTAAATGTGTTTCATATTCGCTTCTTGATGCTCTCTTTTGCTTCAAAATTATTATTCTTCTGAGAGCATCTTCTATAATCTTTAAGCCTAGCTAATGGCTCTAAAGAAGCGCTTTCGGAAGGCCGCCCACAACGAATTTAGGTTTTTCTTTTTGCTTTTGTTCTGTTCTTAGTGGTCTTGATGATTGTTACTACTGTAGCAACATCATTGTATATTACTTTTCAAGCTTTGTGCCAAGTTTAGCCTCATACGGCAAGGGAAGTAAAAGTTGTGACATGCTGTCCAGAAAACATATTTTGTCCTCGTGACTAGAAAAATCAGAGAAAAATACCAGTTCATCTTTTTGAGTTTATTTTTAAACAGCGTGCTCTATACAATTACGAAACTTCCGTATGTTCTGAGATTTTTCATTTGAGTTGCAGAAGTACCCCTAAAAAATTCGTTTCTATCTGCTGTTCTGTTTTTCACAGATTCTGCCACGTTTTGTGTCTCTTCACCTTTTCAAACCTTAAGCTTGCTTTTTCTTTGAAAAAACCTTTTGGCAATCTTGAGAAACAGTAGCTCTTCCTGGAAATCTTTATTTCCAGTAGAGGAAAATTATTTTATTAGGGTATTAACCTCTCTAATCAGCCTACAATGAGTTATGTATGAAGGGAGTTTTCAAGTGCGCGATGGAGGATGATGAAAGAAGATTCATGAGTGTCAAACGCTCAAGCTTGGGGATGCCCATGTGCATCCCCAATAAATATTCAAGGAGACTCAAGCGTCTAAGCTTGGGGATGCCCCCGTGCATCCCCTTCTTCATCAAAAATTATCAGTTCGTCTCTCGTTGCACTATATTTTTATCACTTCATGCGTTATGTGCTTTTCTTGGAGCGTCTCGCTCTTAGTTTTTATTTTTAGTTTTCTTTTGTTTTCTTTGCTGTAGTAACAAGTTAGACCCCAACTTACTCTTTTGTGTGGGAGAGAAACACGCTCCACTTGAACTAGAACTCCTCATAGGATTTGCATGCTTATTCTTTTAGCTGTGAGCTGTTCTTTTTCTTTTCTTAGATGATGTTCTGTTTAGTCGTAGTGCTTTAGTTTTTCTAGAGCTTTTATTTTGTCTTAGGCTGAACTTTATATAGGTTGCATGTTTTATCTTGTTAGAGAGTTTGCCTGTTGCACCGAGTTCTGTGTCTTGACTGAATGTAGGTAGTTAAAGTTGCTATTCTTTTTGTAGTAGTAACTTGCAATAGTTTTGAGGTATTGACTAGAGTAATGTTTGAACTTATGGTGTCAAGAGCTCTTGCCTATTAGTGATAGATGTCGTATTTTGGGCAATCCGTGTGTTTTTCGAAAACCAAAAACCCCTGTAGAGAACTCTAGCTACTAGATGGATCACTAACCTCTAGAGGGTTTGAATATTAGAGTACACTCACGTACCATGACTCGAGGATGCGCAAGGATAACCAAACCCCCATACACTCCTCCTCGGGGTACCTGTCTCTTTGTGAACCTCCTGATTAGATTGAGAGTTACCGATAATAAGTGCATGAGTTCTTCGGACTAATGTGAGTATTCGAAAGTTGACACTTCCACCCACCTATACTTTTTCTAGCCTCTTCGGTACCATGCATTGCCCTTTCTCACCTCGAGAGTTGGCGCATACTTCGCCGATGCATCCAAACCCTTGGCATGATACGCTCTGTCATCATAAACCTCCTTATATCTTTCCTCAAAACAGCCACCATACCTACCTACAAGGCATTTCCATAGCCTTTCCGAGATACATTGCCATGCAACATCCACCTTCTCATGACTTGATCTTCATGTCATACATGTTCCTGCTACCCTGGCAGAAGCATACATTTGCATCATGATAGTTACATTTTCTTTATGTGAGTACCTTTGTAAAGTGTGAAAGATCTCCTATATTCTTGTAAAATATAGAGTATTTACCCTAAAGTGAGGAAAAGATCCCAAAGAGGACAAAATCAAAAGATCCCAAACAGGACAAATGAGAGTTAAATAGAAAGAGCCATTGAGGCCACCAAAAAAAGAGAAAAAGAGAAAAATAAAAAGAGAGAAGTGGGCATACTACTATTCCTTTTGAGAGATCCACACTAGTACTTCATCTTCTATCCCTTGTACTCCATAGAGATCATCATCATGCATATAGCTATGTGGGGACCCTTCACACTATAGAACTTGGCTTATATATTCCAATGATGAGCCTCCTCAAACAAGCTCTAGGTCTTCTTGAGCAAGCAAGTTAGATGCACCCCCACTAGTTCCCTTGGAGAGCTTTTAGCTCACATGTGCATACGTTGTATGGCAATACCTACTCCTCACATCATATCTATCATATGGCCTTCTCTCGCCTATGATTGTCCTCATTGATGTGAGCCTTTCACACCTTTTTGTCTTCCTCCTCCACCTTCTTTCTGTTTCGCCTTTTAGGTGTCAACTTTCTTGCTCACGCTCATCCATTGCATGAGTGCTCAAAATATCGAAAGGGAGTGGATCAGTTTGACTTGTACCTGGCTAGTGGTCTGGGGACGAGTCCAGATAAGAATCCAAAGGAGACCAAGTGTGAAACTTTAGTAGATAGTTGTTCTCAACAACCTTATTTTCTCTCTCGTATTTCCCTATCCCTTGCCTGCACACAAACACCATCTGGAGACATTCGAGTCACAGACAGCAAGATCTCTTGCACCCTTTGTTCTTTCGTTGCTTGTGTCAATGCTAATATAGATTCTTGCTTGTTAAGACTTGAATTGAATTGCATGCTTTGATTGCTTTACTTAAAAGTCCTTTTGTGCTTGTGTCGGGACCCGGGGTATGCGTATGTAATTCCAGTCACGATACAATCACATGGAGAGCCGAGAGCCGTACCCACTTGTCTAAGCAGACAAGGCCAAGCACAGAACACTCTCGGAAATCATCGAACGTGAGGGGCATCCCATTTAGGCCGGATGATCAACTGAGATGGGTCCTCATCGTCCGCTCACAAGTCTAAATGCTTATGGGTGGTGAATCCCATATTCATAGACAAGTCGCCTCAACCATGTTATCGATTGAATCCTAACTCTTACATAGACTTACTCCATCCCGATCACTTAGTCGGGGTCTAGGGCGGGCTCGATCATACAACAAAGTGTGCACGTGACAGAGTCACGAGCAATCGCATCGCGATGCCCCAAGCTGCGCACATCTAAGGGCCACTTGGTGTATAAAAGACCGCCAGCCAGATCACAACTAAGGTCTCGAAAACCCATACTTAGACATGCATGTTATAAACATACACGCAGCACACATGCCTAGTATGAACAACAGGTATCATCACATAACTCTACAAAGTACTCTTTATTGACTTACACATAGAGCATACAAAGATCACATGTCTGTGATCAACATTACATCATACAACGGAAGCAAATTAGGTCTGAGTACAGACAAGTTTAACAAATGGCTTAGAGAAGCCTTGTAAACATACACGCCCTTCCACGAGGGACCAGACTGCTGTCTGGGACTATGCTAACTTAGTCAACGTCGAGCTTCACGAAGGTGACTCCATCGGGGGTCCGGGTTCTCATCTAAAACATAGAATAAGCAAACGTGAGTACAGAGTCGTACTCAATAAGACTTACATCAGAACTACACTACTCATGCTCAAGTGTCAAGGTAAAGGAGGTGGGGTTCAACATGCAGAAGTGCCAGCTTTGACTTGGCTAGTCCTGTACTACGAATACCAGATTTGAGGTAAGAAGCGTACACGAGTCCACTACCAAGTCTCCAACCAATACACCACTATGGTTACTTCCTCGACTTCCCCACGAGGAAGCACACCATAGCACTCACGCTTATCTTGCGAGTTTTAGAAGTATCCATTCAAGTTTTCTAATAATCAAGCACAGCTTTCCAAGTAGTCCATGACCGCGGACGCGGCTATTCGAATAGTTTTGTTAACCTTGCAAGGGTGTAAACTACACACACATGACCATCGGTTACCGCCAAGTCTCGCCACCGTTCAAGAGGTGACAGCGAGGATGTTCACCACAACACTTCGCCCACAGCTCCGTTCTAGTCCAAGGAGTCAACTGTCTGAGTTCCAAACCCAACTGGAGTTCCGGCCGAGCTTCCAGCCAGGACTCAAACCATGTAGGCACAACTGACAAGCCCACCTCGACGGATGGTTCTCTGCTTGACAAGCCATGTTCCACAAGCCCTACCATGAATGCCACATTTCATTTCCTTTTTCTTTCTATGCATATGCCGAATGGAAATCCCGAACTAGGTGTGACTCCTGGACTTGGATCAGGGTGAGTTACTAGGTCGAGAGGGGCCAGTGAGCCCAATGTGTGGTTGTACTCTTTGTCTCGGATTACCATACAAGAACTCGGGCTTAAGGCGGTGTTCAACGAGACAACCCACTGTGTACTCCTACACAGCCTCTCATCATTCACCTTGTATTAGGGTAGATTCACCAACACAGTTTCACTTTCATCAACACCATGTTCACTATCATCCCGACTCACATCAAAAGCATCCTCATTGTAAACTCTAAGCATGCAATAAGCTTTAACAGTTACAGGGGCCACATGATATCAATCAACTCCTACATTTTCTAGGATTGTGGTTTGCTTACTACTGTGACAATATGATAGGTCATGCATCGGATATGGGTTCAACTATGCGGTAGAATCGATACAAGGTGATCTCCTAAACATGCATAAGCGAGACTGAGAGGGAATTGTGATTTTATAGACATGATCAATGGGGTTTGCTTGCCTTGCTGACGTTACACGGGTCTTAACGGTGGCCTTCTTCTTCGGGGGTGATCACCGTCTCGGAACGTCTGTCATCGGAGGCAAACATCAACAAGGGGGGACAACTTCGGAAGTAAAAATGCACAAGCACATGATAAGTGGTTCCATATTGTGAATGGTACTGGTTTGTTGACAATTCAATTTAATTGAAGTGTATTGCAAAGGATTTGCAAATTCAAACTCCAAATTCAAATTAAGTCATATGCATGTTTTCTACTGTTCACCCATTTTAAAATGGTCAAACATCAAAACAAATTGCATATTCTTAATCCTTGCATTTTTCTGATAATTTTTCATATATTATATGTCCAACTTGGAATTAATATGAATTTTCTATGATTTATTGAAGTTTTAAACAATTTTTGGATTTTTCTAGAATTCTTTTAATTCAAATACACAGATAAATCTGTTTATTGCGTCAGCATGACGCAGTGCTGAAGTCACAGGGGGGCTGACAACAGGGGCCCACCTTTAAGTGTCTAGGGGTTAATCCTCTCTCTGTTTAAACTAAACAGAGGGGTTAGGGGGCCAGGGGGCCCACTTGTTAGTGGCCCTAGGGGGATTAAGGGGGGGATTAAGGCCCTAATGGTCAATCCAGCCGGCGGCTAACCTCCGGTGACCACGGGTCACGGCGGCGCCCACTCGGGGTGGCATTCCCAGGCGCCGTTCGCAGCGCTGAGACCACGAGCGTGTAGCCCGTGCCCGCGTGCAGCTACTGGAGGGGTCGGGCGACCACGGGGAGGCCCAACGTGACGGCGGCGAGCTTCCCGGCGGCGGCCGGAGCACGGCACAGGCGGGGTCGGTGATTAGGGGCACGGAAGGAGGTGCGGAAAGTGGGGTTCAAGGCGGAGGCTCACCCTAGATCGAATGGTGAGGACGGCGGAGTCCGGGGAAGCAGTACGGCGGCGCAATCGTCGACAGGCTCCACTGCGGCCGGCGGCGTCTCGTCGTTGAATTCAACGTCTTGGGGGCGTTTCGGCTCGTGATCTCCTTTGGGGTGACGAAGTAGACGGGGGCGAGCTCACTGGACAGGTCGGTGCGACTCCTCGTCGCCGTTGGCCACGTGGGCTCGTCGGCGTGCTCCGGGGTGCACTCGGGCGCACGCGGGAGAGACGATGCAGAGGCGTGGGGAGGGACCGCGAGTGGAGGGGAAGGTGAGAGGAGGTTCTAGGCGTCTGCGTGGCGCCTTGGGAGAGAAGAGGGGGCTCCAGAGAGGCCTCGGTGGTGTCGGCGCGCCCACGGCTCGCCACCGAGCAGCTTGGAAGCGAGGGGAGGAAGAAGACAAGCCCCAGGTGGGCTTGGGCTGGGATTTGGCTAGTCGGGCCTGTGGCCTGTGGGGTGGGCTGGGGGTTTTCTTTTCCCTTTTCTTCTGTTATTTCTTTTCTATTTTATTTTTCTTCTTTTGTTTTGCTCTGGTAAAAATACCAAAGCATTTTATAAAAATGCTCAACTAATTTTATAATTACTAGGTGCCCAGTAGCTAGTCACTTTTAGGATTTGGGCATTTTTTAAATTCAATACATTTGAATTTCAAGTCAAATAGGGGTCAAATTTAATTTCCAAGCCCTATTTGGAATTTTTGGCAAATCTTGGTGCATGCAGTGGGACCCACTTCACTTTATATGTGATCATGCATATTTATAAGACTTTTCAAAAATACCAGAGGAAATTTTGGAAGAAATTTTTGTCTGGACATTTAATTAAATTCTCTAGGGCTTTTCTTTTCCCCATTTTTGAATTTCTTTTGAAAAATTTCATATGATGCAAAGAACACAAGCCACTCTAGCACTTACCCTAGTTGGGGTTTTGACAACTCGCCCCCACTCAAAAGAATCTCGTCCCGAGATTCAGAAGTCGTCGGGAGGAAGGTGGGGTACTCGGCACGAAGGCGGTCTTCTCTTTCCCAGGTTGCTTCTTTCTCGGAGTGATGTGACCATTGCACTTTGAGAAACTTGATCTTCTGACGGCGAGTGACACACTCTGCGGAATCAAGAATACGAACAGGGTACTCTCGATAAGAAAGGTCATCTTGGAGACCAAGCGTTTCATGGTCGACTTCGCGGATGGGGTCCTTGAAGCAACGCCTGAGTTGTGACACATGGAATACATCATGTACTCGGGAAAGGTGCGGGGGTAGTTCAAGTTGGTAGGAAACTTCTCCACGTTTAGCTAGAATGCGGAAAGGTCTGATGTAACGTGGGGCCAACTTGCCTTTGATACCGAATCTTTGGGTTCCCTTCAAAGGAGTAACCCGGAGGTAAGCCTTCTCATTCAGATTGTAGCTTTCTTGCCTATGATGACGATCATAGTAGATTTTCTGACGAGACTGTGCGACTTTCAATCGATCACGAACAATGCGAACTTGCTCTTCTGCTTCCTTGATCATATCCGGTCCATATAATTGTCTTTCACCGGTTTCTGACCAGTTAAGGGGTGTTCGACATCGTCGTCCATATAGGAGTTCAGAAGGAGCCATGTTCAGACTAGATTGAAAACTGTTGTTATAAGAAAATTCGGCAAATGGAAGAGATTTCTCCCAATTCTTTCCGAATGAGATAACACAAGCTCTGAGCATGTCTTCCAGAATTTGGTTAACCCTTTCAACTTGACCGCTAGACTGAGGATGAAAGGCTGTACTAAAGGATAGATGAGTTCCCATAGCATTCTGAAAGCTTCCCTAGAATCTAGAGGTGAAAAGGCTACCACGATCAGAATTGATTACCAAAGTAACACCGTGAAGAGACACAATTCTAGAGACGTACAAGTCCGCCAACTGACTAGCAGTTATAGACTCGCAAGCAGGAAGGAAGTGAGCAACTTTGGAAAGTCGGTCAACGACAACGAATATGGCATCATTTCCTTTCTGGGTTTTTGGAAAGCCGGTGATGAAGTCCATACCGACTTTGTCCCATTTCCACTCTGGAATAGGCAAAGGTTGAAGTGTGCCAGCAGGTCTTTGGTGTTCTGCCTTAATGCGACGACAAACATCACATTCAGAAACAAATCGAGCAATGTCTCTCTTCATCCTAGTCCACCAAAATCTCTAGCGTAGATCTCGGTACATTTTTGTGCTATCGGGATGAATCGAGAGGGGTGTGTCATGGGCTTCTTTGAGGATGAGTTGCCGTAGATCCTTATTCTTAGGTACTACCAAACGATTTTCAAAGAATACCGTTCCTTTACTATCTGTGGAGAAACATTTAGCAACTCCGCTAGCAATGTTCTCCTTGATCCGGCGAACACCTCGTGCACGCCTTTGGGAAACTATGATTTGATCCTCAAGGGTTGGTTTCGCCACCAAGTTGAAAAGAGATCCACGAGGAACAATCTCGAGGTTGAGCCTTCGAAATTCCTCATGAAGAAGTGGTTGATAGTGTTGTAACATGTGGTTGTTACAATATGACTTACGACTTAGTGCATCAGCAATGACGTTGGCTTTGCCTGGGGTGTAAGAAATTCCTAATTCACAATCTTTTATCAACTCTATCCAGCGTCTTTGCCTGAGATTAAGATCTGGCTGGGTGAATATATATTTGAGGCTTTGGTGGTCGGAATAAATCTCACAACGATTACCAAGGAGGTAATGTCGCCAAGTTGTCAAGGCATGAACTACGGCAGCGAGTTCAAGATCATGGGTAGGATAGTTCTCTTCATGTGGACGCAACTGGCGTGAAGCATAAGCTACCACATGTCTATCTTGCATAAGTATGCATCCTAACCCTTGCCGTGAAGCATCACAAAAGATCTCGAAATCCTTTTTGGTGTCTGGAGGCGCAAGTACGGGTGCAGAAGTCAATCTTCTTTTTAGCTCTTGAAAGCTTTCCTCGCACTTGGGAGTCCATTCGAATTCCCTATCTTTCTTGAGGAGTTCAGTCAGGGGCTTCGCAACTTTGGAGAAGTTCTCAACGAAGCGGCGACAATAGCTCGCTAGGCCAAGAAAAATCCTAACTTGCTTAACCGATTCAAGTGGAGTCCAGTTAAGGACGGCCTGAACTCTCTCGGGATTGACAGCAATGCCTTTTGCAGAAATCACGTGGCCTAAATAGGTCACTTCTGGTAGCCAAAATTCACACTTGGAGAATTTAGCATACAGGCGATGCTCTCTAAGTTTCATCAATACCAGCCTAAGATGCTCGGCATGTTCTTCTTCGTTCTTCGAGTATATAAGGATGTCATCGAGGTAAACCACGACGAACTTGTCCAAATACTCCATGAAGATTGATTTCATCATGCGCGAGAAAGTGGCGGGGGCATTGGTTAGACCAAAGGACATGACGGTGAACTCGTAAAGACCATAACGAGTAGTGAAAGCCGTTTTTGGAATGTCCTCGTTTCGGATCTTGATTTGATGATAGCCTAATCTCAAATCCATCTTGGAGAAGACAGAGGATCCTGCCAGTTGATCATAAAGATCATTGATCCTGGGCAGTAGGTACTTATTCTTTATCGTCGCTAGATTTAGCGGGCGATAGTCTACACACATCCTTTCTGTTCCATCTTTCTTCGTTACGAACAGAATGGGGCAACCCCATGGCGATGAGCTAGGGCGGATGAAGCCTTTTGCCAACAAAGCTTCAAGTTGGATTTTCAGCTCAGCTAACTCACGTGGGGCCATTTTGTATGGGCGTCTACAAATTGGGGCGGTTCCTGGGGCAAGATCTACAATGAATTCTACACATCTGTCGGGTAGCATGCCCGACAGTTCTTTAGGAAAGACATCCGGGAAGTCACGAACCACCGGAATATCTTCAAGGTCAGGAAGGGGAAGCACATTCAAAGTATGCATCTGGATCCTAGAACTGGGTGATGTGTAGTCAATGGTCTGGCCTGAAGGATGGGTAAGTTTAACTGACTTGGCTTTACAATCAAGAAAAGCGTGTTGTCTTGATAACCAATCCATTCCTAGGATGACATCAATGTCTAAAGACTTGAGGGCTATAAGAGAAGCAAGGAATACTAAACCCTCAATTGCAATTTGATTGCCATGGCTCACTCTATTAGTTTGCCACTTTGAACCAGGAGTTTGAATGATCATTGGAGAAAACATTTCTTCAAAGGCGAACTCATGACGAAGTGCATAACTCTCCGACATGAATGAATGAGAAGCTCCTGGATCGAAAAGAACGGAGGCGGGAACATGATTGACTGGGAGCGTACCAAGGATGACGTCAGAAGTATCAATAGCTTCCTCAACTGATATTTGGTTCACACAACCACCAACAGTGGCTAAGGACTTTGCTTGCAAGGAGTTGGAGATGGATTTCTGTGAAGACTTAGCTTTGGAGGACTTGGGTGGGGTGGCATCATGTCTTGGACGAGGATCAACTTTCACCGACAAAGAACATTTCCGTGCGATGTGGCCAGGCTGACCACACTTGTAGCAAACTCTGGTGTCAGGGGGTGGAGCAACGATGGCAGGCTCACTACCAAAGCTATTGGGATTCATGTTTGGTGGAGGAGGTTGAGGCACCATGTAGGATGGCCTTGCAAAAAGGTGTGTAGGAATGGCAGTAGTTGGAATCCAAATCCGACGTTTCTGAGGGGCCGAACTAGAAGATGGAGCAAACTCACGAGCATGCTTGCGAGACTCTTCGAATACTTCATTGCCATACTCAGCTCTGAAGGATCTATTGACTAAATCCTCAAAGTTGACAAACTCATGAAGATTGAGATCATGAAGAATAACAGGGTTAAGTCCCTTGCGGAACCTTGCTTGCTTCCGGGCATCAGTGGATATCTCCTCTTGGGCATAACGAGAAAGATGGTTGAACTCAGTCATATACTCATGGATGGACCTATCTCCCTGGGTTAGATTGCAAAAATCTTCCTTCTTCCTTTCCATCATCTCATCCAGAATGTGGTACCCTCGGAAGGCATCACGGAATTTCTGCCAAGTCACTACGTGACCATCAGGTTGCATCGCAACATAGTTCTCCCACCATTCAACAGCAGCACCTTCCAAGAAGTACACCGCAAACATCACACGATCATTGGGAGCAACATGCGCCGTCTCAAGCTTACGCTCGATGGAACGGAGCCAATCATCAGCTTCAAGGGGATCGGAGGAACATCGAAATACCTGTGGCTTGAGGAGGATGAAATCCTGAATGCTGACAACCACATTGCGCTGACGAGCTGTATTCTGCTCGATGAGCTCCAGAAGGCGTGTTTGATCATGTCGATTCCGTTCAGCTTCCATCATGATTTCCGCCGCAGAAGGCGGTGGAGGAGGTTCTTCATTACTTCGATTCTAATCACGGTCTCGATTGCGGAGAACAGCACTACGAGTTCCACCTGACATCCTGTGTGATAAAGATCAACAATCAGAACAGGTTTTACGATGGAATCAAAGATAAGAGGACATGACTAGGAGGAAAAGATTGTAATGCAAAGGCAATGACTCCAAGAAACACGGAATAAATCGGGCAGCATAACGGCTACGCCGGGATGGAAAATGAAACAACCTCGAAGAAATTGGACAGAACTTCTTCAAGGAACTCAAAGACACGAAGACTCTGGACAACCACAACTGTCCTGCGGCTACAAGGAAGCAAACAACAAGATGTTCTAGTAAGACATAGATGATCCTAGTCCTATCATCCTGTAGAAAAGATAAGGGTGACTCAGAACTCAGATCAATGAGGGTAAGGAGAAAAAGAAGCCTTACATTGTTCCCTTTATACCCAAGTAACTATATAACTATAGAATGCTAGACTCGACTTCGACCAAGGGTTTGATAAGCCTACAGACAGTCCTGCTCTGATACCAAGTCTGTCGGGACCCGGGGTATGCGTATGTAATTCCAGTCACGATACAATCACATGGAGAGCCGAGAGCCGTACCCACTTGTCTAAGAAGACAAGGCCAAGCACAGAACACTCTCGGAAAGCATCGAACATGAGGGGCATCCCATTCAGGCCGGATGATCAACTGAGATGGGTCCTCATCGTCCGCTCACGAGTCTAAATGCTTATGGGTGGTGAATCCCATATTCATAGACAAGTCGCCTCAACCATGTTATCGATTGAATCCTAACTCTTACATAGACTTACTCCAGCCCGATCACTTAGTCGGGGTCTAGGGCGGGCTCGATCATACAACAAAGTGTGCACGTGACAGAGTCACGAGCAATCGCATCGCGATGCCCCAAGCTGCGCACATCTAAGGGCCACTTGGTGTATAAAAGACCGCCAGCCAGATCACAACTAAGGTCTCAAAAACCCATACTAAGACATGCATGTTATAAACATACACGCAGCACACATGCCTAGTATGAACAACAGGTATCATCACATAACTCTACAAAGTACTCTTTATTGACTTAGACATAGAGCATACAAAGATCACATGTCTGTGATCAACATTACGTCATACAACGGAAGCAAATTAGGTCTGAGTACAGACAAGTTTAACAAATGGCTTAGAGAAGCCTTGTAAACATACATGCCCTTCCACGAGGGACCAGACTGTTGTCTGGGACTATGCTAACTTAGTCAACGTCGAGCTTCACGAAGGTGACTCCATCGGGGGTCCGGGTTCTCATCTAAAACATAGAATAAGAAAACGTGAGTACAAAGTCGTACTCAATAAGACTTACATCAGAACTACACTACTCATGCTCAAGTATCAAGGTAAAGGAGGTGGGGTTAAACATGCAGAAGTGCCAGCTTTGACTTGGCTAGTCCTGTACTACGAATACCAGATTTGAGGTAAGAAGCGTACACGAGTCCACAACCAAGTCTCCAACCAATACACCACTATGGTTACTTCCTCGACTTCCCCACGAGGAAGCACACCATAGCACTCACGCTTATCTTGCGAGTTTTAGAAGTATCCATTCAAGTTGTCTAATAATCAAGCACAGCTTTCCAAGTAGTCCATGACCGCGGATGCGGCTATTCGAATAGTTTTGTTAACCTTGCAAGGGTGTAAACTACACACACATGACCATCGGTTACCGCCAAGTCTCGCCACCGTTCAAGAGGTGACAGCGAGGATGTTCACCACAACACTTCGCCCACAGCTCCGTTCTAGTCCAAGGAGTCAACTGTCTGAGTTCCAAACCCAACTGGAGTTCCGGCCGAGCTTCCAGCCAGGACTCAAACCATGTACGCACAACTGACAAGCCCACCTCGATGGATGGTTCTCCGCTTGACAAGCCATGTTCCACAAGCCCTACCATGAATGCCACATTTCATTTCCTTTATCTTTCTATGCATATGCCGAATGGAAATCCCGAACTAGGTGTGACTCCTGGACTTGAGCCCAATGTGTGGTTGTACTCTTTGTCTCGGATTACCATACAAGAACTCGGGCTTAAGGCGGTGTTCAACGAGACAACCCACTGTGTACTCCTACACAACCTCTCATCGTTCACCTTGTATTAGGGTGGATTCACCAACACAGTCTCACTTTCATCAACACCATGTTCACCATCATCCCGACTCACATCAAAAGCAACCTCATTGTACCACTAAGCATGTAATAAGCACTAACAGTTGCAGGGGCCACATGATATTAATCAACTCCTATGTCAGCTAGGATTGTGGTTTGCTTACTACTGTGACAAGATGATAGGTCATGCATCGGATATGTGTTCAACTATGCGGTAGAATCGATGCAAGGTGATCTCCTAAACATGCATAAGCGAGACTGAGAGGGAATTGGGATTTTATAGACATGATCAATGGGGTTTCCTTGCCTTGCTGACGTTACACGGGTCTTAACGGTGGTCTTTTTCTTCGGGGGTGATCACCGTCTCGGAACGTCTGTCATCGGAGGCAAACATCAACAAGGGGGAACAACTTCGGAAGTAAAAATGCACAAGCACATGATAAGTGGTTCCATATTGTGAATGATACTGGTTTGTTGAAAATTCAATTCAATTGAAGTGTATTGCAAAGGATTTGCAAATGCAAACTCCAAATTCAAATTCAAATTAAGTCATATGCATGTTTGCTACTGTTCACCCATTTTAAAATGGTCAAACATCAAAAAAATTGCATATTCTTAATTCTTGCATTTTTCTGATAATTTTTCATATATTAGATGTCTAATTTGGAGTTAATATGAATTTTCTATGATTTATTGAAGTTTTAAACAATTTCTGGAGTTTTGAACAATCCCCGTGGTCACCCATTTTAAACAATTTGGGGCCCACCTGTAAGTGTCTAGGGGTTAATCCCCTCTCTGTTTAAACTAAACAGAGGGGTTAGGGGGCCAGGGGGCCCACTTGTCAGTGGCCCTAGGGGGGATTAAGGGGGGGGGGATTAAGGCCCTAATGGTCAATCCAGCCGGCGGCTAACCGCCGGTGACCACGGGTCACGGCGGCGCCCACTCGGAGTGGCGTTCCCGGGCGCCGTTCGCAGCGCTGAGACCACGAGCGTGTAGCCCGTGCCCGCGTGCAGCTACTGGAGGGGTCGGGCAACCACGGGGAGGCCCAACGTGACGGCGGAGAGCTTCCCGACGGCGGCCGGAGCACGGAACAGGCGGGCTCGGTGATTAGGGGCACGGGAGGAGGCGCGGAAAGAGGGGTTCGAGGCGGCGGCTCACCCTAGATCGAATGGTGAGGACGGCGGAGTCGGGGGAAGCAGTACGGCGGTGCAATCGTCGACAGGCTCCACTGCGGCCGGCGGCGTCTCGCCATCGAATTCAACGTCTTGGGGGCGTTTCGGCTTGTGATCTCCTTCGGGTGATGAAGTAGACGGGGGCGAGCTCACTAGATAGGTCGGTGCGGCTCCTCGTCGCCGTTGGCCGCGTGGGCTCTTCGGCGTGCTCCGGGGTGCTCTCGGGCGCACGCGGGAGAGACGATGCAGAGGCGTGGGGAGGGACCGCGAGTGGAGGGGAAGGTGAGAGGAGGTTCTGGGCGTCTGCGTGGCGCCTTGGGAGAGAAGAGGGGACTCCAGAGAGGCCTCGGTGGCGTCGGCGCGCCCACGGCTCGCCACCGAGCAGCTTGGAAGCGAGGGGAGGAAGAAGACAAGCCCCAGGTGTGCTTGGGCTGGGATTTGGCTAGTTGGGCCTGTGGCCTGTGGGGTGGGCTGGGGGTTTTCTTTTCCCTTTTCTTCTGTTATTTCTTTTCTGTTTTCTTTTTCTTCTTTTGTTTTGCTCTGGTAAAAATACCAAAGCATTTTATATAAATGCCCAACTAATTTTATAAATACTAGGTGACCAGTAGCTAGTCACTTTTAGGATTTGGGCATTTTTGAAATTCAATACATTTGAATTTCAAGTCAAATAGGGGTCAAATTTAATTTCCAAGCCCTATTTGGAATTTTTGGCAAATCTTGGTGCATGCGGTGGGACCCACTTCACTTTATATGTGATCATGCATATTTATAAGACTTTTCAAAAATACCAGAGGAAATTTTGGAAGAAATTTTTGTCTGGCCATTTAATTAAATTCTCTAGGGCTTTTCTTTTCCCCATTTTTGAATTTCTTTTGAAAAATTTCATATGATGCAAAGAACACAAGCCACTCTAGCACTTACCCTAGTTGGGGTTCTGACAGCTTGTGTGGCATGTCACCACAGAAATTTTGCTTGTTATCATTTACCTACTCGAGGACGAGCAGGAATTAAGCTTGGGGATGTTGATACGTCCCAAACGTATATATAATTTCTGCTTGCTCCATGCATGTTTTGTGTGACTTTGCCATGTTTTTTGGACTAACCTATTAACTCAGTGCACCCAGTTGCCAGTTTCTGTTTCTGCTGTTTTTGTATTTCAGGTTTCCGGCCATTAAAAGTGCTCCAAAAAATCCGGAAAATCAGATAAAAAATCAGCGTCACGGAAGCTTCCGGAAGCACCAAAGGAGCGAAGGGGGGCCACCACCAGGAGGCCAGGAATATCCCTGGCGCGGCCCCACCCTAGGCCGCGCCAGGGGGCCTCCTGGTTGCCTGGTGGGTCTCGTCGACACCCCCCTTCGCCTATATTTACCCCTCGGGGTGGAAACCCCTAGGACGGACTCCTTTTTCGCGATCTCGCCTCTGTTCCGCCGCCGCCGCCGTTTCTAGATCGGGGATGCCTGGAGAAGCTACTCCGGCACCCTGCCGGGAGAATCTACCCCCTCCGGGAGACCCTCCATAGCCATGGACGCCTCCCGTATGTACCGTGAGTAGTTTCCCTTGGACCATGGGTCCGTGACCAGTAGCTATGTGATCTATCTCTCCCCCTTTTGTGCCTCCACTTTCGAGTCCTCGTGAGCTGCCTCACATGATCGAGGCATCTATGTAATTTCTGCTGTTGCTATGCTGAGTTTGTTGGGATCTGATGGATTATGAGACTATGTTCAGATTGTGATGAGTAATATATTTGGTTCTTCTCTTTTATATTTTGTTCTTGAGTAAATTCTTGCATGTTCTCGGTTGCGGTATTTGCTTTGGCCAAGTATTTTATTTGCCACTCCAAGAGAGAGCGTTATGCTCGATCGTGGGTTCAGCCCCTCGATGTCTAGCTTGAGTGACAGAAACATGAGACAAGGGGATGTACTGCTGCCACCAGGGATAAAACAACGGTGCTTGTACCTGCGGGTGCAAGGATTGTTTACTTTACGCAAAGTTCTTTTAATGCAGTTGTCTGTTGCTTTGAGTTTACACTTTGGGTGGGATTCCCAACTTAATACCAGCGAGATGTTCTGGATAGATATCTCAAGGTGGATGATTCGTAGTAGATGCAGATGGATTTCGGTCTACTTACCTTGGCGTACTGCCCATTGCTTTTGAGCCCTTCCTTTCTTTGCAGCATAGTTAGCATTGCGGTGCCTTCATAATCCTGTCAATTGCCCAACTGTGATTTGTTTACCTCGCTAGCACTTTTATCGTCTTTTGGGAGAGAGACATCACTAGTGAAAATCACGGGACCCCGGTCCATCTTCACATTATTGTTTACACCCTCAATTTACTTTCATTCTTTACTTTCAGTTGCCACTATCATTATCTCTTGCGTTGATCCTTTGTAAACGGCAAGGCCGGAGGAATTGACAACTCCTCTGTACTCGTTGGGAGCAAAGTTATTTGTATCTGTGTGTAGGTCCAGGTGAAGTTAGCAACCTTGGCGCCATTGTTCACTTTACCACCTTCTTGTATCTCTGCGAGTCCTACGGGAGACAAACCCTATCCTCTACATAGGGAAAATTTGCTGCTACGCTACATCTCACCTTCCACTTGGGGTAACCAATGAGGAGTGAGAACTATCCTCGCCGATTTCGGAGCAGCACGGGAGCGCGTTGTCATCAATCCCGCAGCAAGAAGCAATAGGAGGAAGGAGAAGGATTAAGAACAAGGGAATCTAGCAGCGAGGGGAGAAGGAAATGGCTGGGTAAAACCTATAATTTACCCAGCCGCTCGGTATTTAACCACCAGCTAGGCGAGCAGGGGCACCGTTCGATCCCAGCGGCCAGTAAACATGGCACGATCCCACGGCAGGCGAAAAATATGGAAAACCCAAATGGCGTAGCAACAACACCGCCCACTACGCGCACAAAAAGAGGACCATAATCACATGAAGCGAAAATCTCGGCGGGACAGCGCCAAGTCATTCCCTTCGGCAGGTTACAATGGTCAAAGACACCAGAAAAATCAAGCCATCATCGCAAGGCGTATCGAGTACGCTTCCCAGCTTTAGAATTTCAACTTTTTAAATCTTTTTCCGATGAACAATTTTTTTACTCCCATCGGGAGCATCTCCATGAGAGTTTTCGGGTGCTCCCTCACCCAGAAGAAAAAATGTGCTCGAGTGATCACTCGCACCTATGAGAGTCTCAGGTGCTCCCTCAACCAGAAGTAAAAACGTGCTCGAGTGATTACTCGCACCCATGAGAGTTTCGGGTGCTCCCTCACCACGACGCGAGATGAGCAGACTTGCACTCGCCAGATCGAGCGGTCCCGGAGTATCGGGTGCTCCCTCACCCCGAAAGCAAAAGCGATATTTGAATGATTACTCGCAAAACTCTATATACTCAAGCACTCGACGACCTCCCGAGCATATATCCCTCTACACCCGAGCACTCGGAGAAGCTCCACGAGTGACCGCTAAAACCGCCCACTTGATTGTTTATTCCAACTGGGTGCATTATCTACTAGGCTCTGCGCCTCAATAAAAATACATATTCCTGGAACACGATACACTGTTCCCAGATGCCACGCAAGCTTAGCGTGTAGGTAAGACCCCGCTGCGAAGATCGGTCGGGCTGGGACTTGCCGACGAGCGATTTCACTCCCAACCTTTTACATGCGCATGCATGATAGAAAAAGCCGGGCGGACGCTCCTAGGCTACGAACTTCACTGGCAGCAATTGATCACTGTAAGACCTGCAGCGGCATGACTTTTTCTAGACACCAGTGTTCCAAGCTCATGTCAAGGGACATGGGTTTGATTGGGCTACTGCGGTTTTTGACACTAGTGCAATTCACCAAGGCTCGACCACTCGACACCTTGGGTCCTTTCAGCTTAGCATCCCTCAAAACAGGTTTTGTCATGGCCACAGACTGCCAGCGACCCGCGGTTGAACCGTGCATACATCAAAACGACGCTAGAGTGGATTCGAGTCCTTGCGCGCCTCTTCGAGTCCCCCATGCACTCGGGGGATACTGACGAGGAGGTAACCCCACGACTCCTATGGATGAGCCTACCCGATGTACCAGAAGACAGAAGGCCCCCAAAGATGCCGCCTGGCCCCAACCTTGTCCCACTTGTGGCACCGACGTAGGAGTCCGCGAGTCATAAGGAAGGTGCAAACTTGCCATATGGAACAAGATCATGGTTAGGAAAACTCATCTTTAATCAGGACGGACTCCCTGAGACCTAGCCTAGTATATAAGGGCTAGGAGGGGAGACGTCGAGGGCAAGAAATATACAATATGTAACCTAGCCTTGTGCGCACTAGCCTCGGCTTCCCTGTAATCGCCATCTCCAATCAATACTATCGAGCAGGAATGTATCCTCCTGTTAGCCGACGAGCTTATCATCCAACCTGTGCCTCTCATGACTAACCCAGGGTCCCTGACCATGGGGTTTGCCGGGGTACATCGCCGTCACATGGTTTGACTACTTGGATGTTTATCCAGACTTTTTATGCAGGCTTGAACTTTACCTCGCGGAACTAGTTAGATTCGGCCGCGGGAGGAACCTTTATGTCAAATGCTCTTGGTGCTGCCACAAAACTTCTCGATGAGATGATGACCAACTATTCCCAATGGCACACCGAAAGATCTCCAACAGGTAGGAAGGTAAACTCTGTCGAGGAGATCTCCTCCCTAAATGAAAAAGTTGACTTGATCATGTCTTTACTTACCAAGCAAGCTCCTATTGATCCTCAAAATGTTCCTTTAAACTCTTTGATTGCTCAGGATCAAGTATTTGTGAACTTTATCTCTAGAAACAACTTCAACAACAATGCTTATAGGAGTAACTTTGGTAGCAATCCTAGACCGTTCCCCTCCAACAACTACGGGAACAACAACACTTATCCTAGCACCAAAAACTCCACTTCTGAATTAGAGAGTATGCTTAAAGACTTTATCACTACCCAAAAATCCTTCAACAAGAATGTAGAGGAAAAACTAGATACCCTCTTGTCGAAGGTAGACAATTTAGCTCATGAAGTAGAATTGCTTAAAATTAGAACTTCTACCCTTGAGGAGAGGAAGGTCACTCCTATGAATGCTATCCAATTACAAATTAATGAAAACATTAGGATGATGGCTAAACTCAAAGAGAGATGGGCTAGAGAAAAGGAGGAAGAAGATAGAATTAAGAGCCTTCCTACACACCATACTGTTGCTACTATCCAAGTGGTTGAGGATATCCAAACTCTTAGCACCCAATGCACCCCTAGTCCCATAGGATCTATTAATGGTGATGCTATGATTTCAACCGTAGAAGAAGAAATTCCTATGACTATAGAAGCTACCAAGAAAGTGAGCCTAAAGGACACCACTACCACTCTACTTGATAGTAGTGACCTTGATTTTGATAATTGCACTATTTCTGAAGTTATTCGTTTACTTCACAAGATGTCTAGAGACGCCCACACTAGCACACTTAATCTTGCCTTCAAGGAGCATATCACTAAAGCTCTCATCAAAGCTAGGGAGGAGAAGCTTAGGTTAGAAGCCTCCATACCTAGAAAGCTAGAAGATGGTTGGGATCCTATGATTAAAATTAAGTTGAATAACTTTTCTTGCTATGCTTTATGTGATCTTGGAGCTAGTACCTCTGTTATGCCCAAAAGAATGTATGACATATTTGAGTTGAAACCTTTTTATTCTTGTTGTTTTGGTGTTCGTCTCGTCGATTCTTCCGTAAAGAAACCTTTGGGGAAGATAGATGATGTTCTTATCATTTTCAATGACAATTATGTTCCCGTTGATTTTACTATTATGGACATTGAATGTGAACCTTTTGTCCAATTATTTTGGGACGTCCTTTTATTCGCACCGTGGGTGCTGTTATTGATATGAAAGAAGGGATTATAAAATTCCAATTCCCTCTCAAGAAAGGGATGGAACACTTCCCTAAGAAAAATATTAAGTTGCCTTTTGAGTCCGTCACACGGGCTAGTTATTTGCTTGAAAATACTTGATCTATTTGCATTAAGCCTAGCTAATGGCTTTAAAGAAGCGCTTTCGGGAGGCAGCCCGCAACGAATTTAGGTTTTCATTTTTGTTTTTCTTCTGTTTTTAGTGGTCTTGATGATTGTTACCACTGTAGCAACATCATTGTATCTTTACTTTCGAAGCTTTGTGCCTTTTATAGCCTCATACGACAAGGGAAGTGAAAGTTGTGACATGCTGTCCAGAAAACAGATTCTGTTCTCGTGACTAGAAAAATCAGAGAAAAATCCCAGTTCATCTTTTTGAGCTGAATTTATTACACAGCGTGCTCTATACAATTAAGAAACTTTCTTATGTTCTGAGTTTTTTGATTTGAGTTGCAGAAGTATCCCTAAAAAATTCGTTTCTACCTGCTGGTCTGTTTTTCACAGATTCTGTCCTGTTTTTCCTTTTCTTCGATTTGCAAACCTTAAGCTTGCTTTTTCTTTGCAAAACCTTTTTGGAAATCTTGAGAAACAGTATCTCTTCAATGTTATCTTTATTTCCAGTAGATAAAAAATTATTTTATTATGGGTACTAACCTCGCTAATCAGATTATGATGAGTTATGTATGAAGGGAGTTTTCAAGTGTGCGAGGGAAGATGATAAAAGAAGATTAAGAAGTGTCAAGCGTTCAAGTTTGAGGATGCCCCCATGCATCCCGAAGAAATATTCAAGGAGACTCAAGCGTCTAAGATTGGGGATGCCCCCGTGCATCCCCTTCTCCATCGACAATTATCAGTTCGTCTCTCGTTTCACTATATTTTTATCGCTTCATGCGTTATGTGCTATTCTTGGAGCGTCTCGCTCTTAGGTTTTGTGTTTAGTTTTCTTTAGCTTTTCTTGCTGTTCATAACAAGTTTTAGCCCAGCTTTCTTTGTGTGGGAGAGAAACATGCTCCACTTCCAAAATTTAGAACACAACATAGTACTTTTCATGCTTATCTTTGCTGTGTTTGTTCTTTATATTTTCATAGTTGCTGTCATGTTTAGCTCTTAGCTTTCATGCTTATCTTTTTAAGAGCTTTTTTTTAGTTTTTTGCTGTAACTCTCTTGAGTGTTCATGTTTATCTTGTTTAGAGAGTTTTCCTGTTGCACTGAGTTTTGTGTCTTGACTTGAAGTAGGTAATTGAGGTTGCTATTCTTTTTGTAGTAGTAACTTTCAAAAGTTTTAAGGTGTTGTCTTGAGTAATGTTTGGACTTTTGGTGTCAAGAGATTTAGACTATTAGTGATAGATGTCATATTTTGGGAAATCCGTGTTTATTTTCAAAAACCTACAAATTAGTTGAGAACTTTAGCTACTAGTTGGATCACTACTCTTCTGAGGGGTCGAATATTAGAGTACACTCACGTACCATGAGTCGAGGATGCGCAAGGATAACCAAACCCCCATACACTCCTCCTCGAGGTACTTGTCTCTTTGTGAACCTCCTTATTAGATTGAGAGTTACCGATAATAAGTGCATGAGTTCTTCGTACTAATGTGAGGATTCGAAAGTTGACACTTCCACCTTCCCATATTTTGCTAGCCTTCGCTGTGCCGTGCATTTCTTTCTTGTCACTCTAAGAGTTAGCGTCCACCTTCGCCGGTACATCGAAACCCTTGGCATGATACGCTCTGTCATCATAAGCCTCCTTATATCCTTCCTCAAAACATCCACCATACCTACCTATCAAGGCATTTCTATAGCCTTTCCGAGATATATTGCCATGCAACATCCACCTTCTCATGACTTGATCTTCATGTCATACATGCTACTTGCTTGATCGACGAGCCTCATGCTAGTTGGGCCTTGCCCTAATCATTGCTACATGACGCGCTAGTATCATTGCATATCGTGCTACACTGGCAGCGGCATACATTTGCATACATCAAGATATTTACATTTTCTTTATCATTCGAGTACTTTGTAAAGTTTGAAAGATCTTCTATACTTTTTTTGTAATATATAGAGTGTTTCCCCTAAAGTGAGGAAAAGATCCCAAAGAGGACAAATTAAAAGATCCCAAAGAGGACAAATTAAAATATCCCAAAGAGGACAAATGAGAGTTAAATAGAAAGAGCCATTGAGGCCACCAAAAAATACAAAAAAATATAAAAAAATAGAAAAAAGAAAAAAAGAGAACTAAAAAGAGAGAAGGGGGCACACTACTATTCTTTTTGAGAAGATCCACACTCGTACTCCATCTTGTATCTTGTACTCCATAGAGATTATCATTCATGCATATAACTATGTGGGGACCTTCACACTATAGAACTTGGCTTGTATATTCCAATGATGAGCCTCCTCAAATGAGCTCTAGGTCTTCTTGAGCAAGCAAGTTGGATGCACCCCCACTAGTTCCATTGGAGAGCTTTTAGCTCACATGTGGATCCGTTGCATGGCAATCCCTACTCCTCACATCATATTTATCATTTGGCTTTCTCTCGCCTATGATTGTCCTCATTGATGTGAGCCTTTCACACCTTTTTTGTCTTCCTCCTCCACCATATTCTCTCTTTTTCCATCCTAAGTGTCAACTTTCTTGCTTACGCTCATCCATTGCATGAGTTCTCAAAATGTCGAAAAGGAGTGGATCATTTTGACTTGTACCTGGCTAGTGGTCTGGGGATGAGTCAAGATAAGATTCCAAAGAAGATCAAGTGTGACACTTTACTAGATTGAGTTCTCAACAATAAAAATACTTTTTTCTCGTATATCCCTATCCCCTTTTCTTGCACGCAAACACCATTTGGAGACATTCGAGTCACGGACAGCGAGAGCTCTTGCACCTTTATGTTCTTATGTTGCTTATTTCAATGCTAGATATAGACTCTTGCATGTTATCACTTGAACTGAATTGCATGCTTTGATTGCTTTACTTACAAAGTTCTTATATCGTTGTTAGCATGTCACCACAGAAATTATGCTTGTTATCATTTAACTACGCGAGGACGAGCAGGAATTAAGCTTGGGGATGTTGATACGTCCAAAACGTATCTATAATTTCTGCTTCCTCCATACCTCTTTTGTGTGATATTGCTATGTTATATATGAACTTCCATGCACTTTTGATCATATTTGGACTAACCTATTAACTCAGTGCACCCCAGTGCCAGTTCCTGTTTTCTGCTGTTTTTCTATTTCCGGTTTCCCCCTTATTAAAAGTACCAGAAAAATTCCGGGAAAAATATAGGAAAAATCAGCGTACTGGAAGCTTCGCGAAGAGCCCAGGAGGGGCCCGAGGGGATCCAGGGGGGCCTGGAGCCCCTGTCCCACCTCTGGTTGCCCCCTTTCGCCTATTTATTCCCCGTGACGAGAAACCATCGGGGACGGAACTCCTTTTCGCGATCTCTCCTCTGTTCCGCCGCCGTCGCGCTTCCAAGATCGGGAGCACCAGAAGACCTCTTCCCGGCACCCTGCCGGAGGGAGGAATCACCTCTGGGAGCTTCTCCACCACCATGGATGCTTCCCGGATGAACCGTGAGTAGTCCACCTTGGACCATGGGTCCATGATCAGTAGCTATGTGATGTTCTCCTCCCCTCTTTGTTCTTCATGGATTAGACCTCGTGAGCTTCCCTACATGATCGAGGCACATATGTAATCTTTCTACGGTTGCTATGCTGAGTTTGCTGGGATCCGATGGATTATGAGATTATGTTCAGATTGTGATTGAGTTATATATTTGATTCTCTCCTTTTATATTTATGTTCTTGAGTAACTCTTGCATGTTCTCCGTTGCTGTTTATTTCTTTGGCCAAGTAGTAGGTAGTGACTCCAAGAGGGAGCGTTATGCATGATTGTGGGTTCATGCCCCCCGATGACTAGCTTGAGTGACGAAAACATGAGTCTAGGGGATGTGCTGTTGCCACAAGGGGGAAAACAACGGTGCTTGTACTTGCGGGTGCAAGGATTGTTTACTTTACGCAAAGTTCTTTAATGCAGTTGTCCGTTGCTTTGAGTTTACACTTTGGGTGGGATTCGCAACTTAATACCAGCGAGTTGTTCTGGATAGATATCTCAAGGTGGATGATTATTGGGTAGATGCAGATGGATTTCGGTCTACTTGTCTTGGCGTATCGCCCGTGCTTTTGAGCCTCTTCCTTTTTGTTTTGCATAATTAGCATTGGTTTGCGCACATAATCCTGTCAATTTCCCAACTGTAATTTGTTTACCTCGCATGGCTATTTTATCGTCTTTTGGGAGAGAGACATCACTAGTGAACATCATGAGATCCCGGTCCATACTTCCACCACCGTTTACACTATCAATTTACTTTCAGTATTTACTTTTCAGTAGCTATCACTATCTATCATTATTATCCCGTGCGTTTTATCCTTCGTAAACAACAAGGCCAGAGGAATTACAACTCCTTTGTACTCGTTGGGAAGCGAAGCTATCTGTGTGTGTGCAGGTCCAGGTGAAGTTAGCAACTGATTCGTCCAAAATGCATCACTATTTTATATTGTAATTTCATCCTATTCATTGATATATTCCACTTTAAAATATTGTTCTTATGTTGTTTTGGCTTGTTTTACACAGTTTACAACTTTCCGGTGCCGAAGCAGCAGAACCAGAATTCAGCGGTGAAAAGTGGACACCAAGTTGCTTAATCAGATCAAGTCCAAATGCGATGAAAATTTACGGGGAGTGTTTTTATGAAGATTGACTGGGGATCACCGAGGATGGAGGTGAGGGAACCCACCGGGCAGCCAGAAGGGTGCCTGGCGCGGCCCCCCTCCTTGCCGCACCAGGCACCATCCTAGATGCCTGGTGGCCCCCCCTCGGTGCCCCCTCTCGCCTATAAGACCCCCCTGGGGTAGAAACCCTAAATAGAGAAGAGTTTCCGTGTTTCGCCGCCGCCACGGGGCTGAAACCTACAGAGGAGAAAAGCCATCTCCGGCGGGCAGATTCCGCCGGGGAAATCACCTCCCGGAAGGGAAGATAGTTGCCATCATCATCATCGTCGTCACGAGCATCATCGAGATCATCATCAACATCATCCCCAACATCAGCACCATCTCCATCTCCATCCCATCTCATCTCACAATTGCAACTTGTGTTGTAATCCGTACTATCTATCATCTCTACTCTGTTGGTGTTGATTATTACTGTGTGGTGAATACTATTGAGTTTTGTTGGAGAAATATCATTGTGTCCAGATTGTTTGCCACCCATCTATCACCGCTGATCATGATCTCTTTTATGTCTTGTGAGTAGTTACTTTAGTTCTTCAGAACAAGGGAAAAGTCTTGTCACAACCCCAAGTTAGGTATGTGCTAGGATCAAGAGTCACTTTGCATCATGATAAAAATTTCAAAGGAAATCAAAATGGGAGAGAGAACACCCCCAGATGAATTAATTCAAATGGCCAGATAAAAAGTTGCTCCAAAAATTCCTTTTGTATTTTTGAAAACTCCCATAAATGAGTGTGATCACATATCAAGTGATGTGGGACCAACCCCATGCTCATGGATTTTTCAAATATTCAAACAGGAGCATGGATTTAAATTTAAACCCCTATTTGAATTAAAGTTCAAATTATTTGAATTTTAAAAGTGTTCAAATTTTATAAGTGGCTAGCTCTCTATTTTATGAGGCCATATAAATAATTTGGGCATTTATAAAAATACCTAGCTATTTTATTAGCTAGGTCAACTAATAGACATAATTAAATAAAAAGAAAAAGAGAAAACAGAAGTGAAGAGCTTACCTGTTGCCCAGGGGCGAAGCCCACCTTCCCCAGCCGGCCCCGCCCACCAGGGGGGCTCCCCTGTCGTCTTCCCCGGGCACGAGCACACTGCTGCGTGCCCGGCATGCCGCAACTGCCGCCGTGGCAGCTCCTCAGCCCTCCCCCCGTCTCTTCTCGTCGCCACGCACGCCCAGGGAGACGCCCAGGCCATTCTCCCCCTCGCGCACGCTCTCCTCCTTCCTCTCCGGCGAGTTCTAGCGCCGTACCCGTGACCTAGCCGGAGCACGGCTACGCCCCGATGCGGCCAACGAGCTCCTCTCGCCGCCGCGCCTTGTCCATCAGCACCCCCGTCGACAGCTTCTTCAATCCCGCGCGTCAATTGAAGCTTGGCGCCACCGAGGACGATAGCAGCCCCATGACTTCACCGCCGGTCACCCGACGCTCCAACGAGCGATTCCTCCGCCGCCAGGACCTCTCCGACCCCGCCGAGTTCTTCCTCACAATCACGGTGATCTCACGGTGCACCAGCACGTTCCCGTTTTTCCTCTGGCGCCGCGAATCACCGAGCCATCGAAGTCCGAAGCTTCGGTCGCTGCCTCCTTTGACGCCCTCGTCGCCACAGCCCGTATCTTTGGCCCCCTCCTATGCAATACGATGCGCGAAACGAGGAGGCACCCGCCAGTGCCTTCTGTTCCCCCTCCCGCGCACTAAATCACTATTCCGGCGAGCCCGAGCCGGCGATGCCATTAGATCCCTAATCCTAAGCTTAATCCCCCCCCCCACGAGAGACTGACAGTGGGGCCCAGAGCCCCCTAATCCCCTGGTTAGTTTAAAACTAACCGGGTTATTTAACCCAGTCACTGACATGGTGGCCCCACCTGTCAGCACCCCCCACTTCAGCATGATGCAACAGTGACGCCATAATTGGTTAAATCAATTTATTTAATTCAGAAAAAAGCAGAAAAGACTATAAACTTTGGAAAATCATAGAAAATTCATATTAACTCCAAATTGGACAAATAATATGTCTAAAATTATCAGAAAAATCCAAGGAATATGAATATGGACTTTTTTTGTATGTTTGACCAATTTAAATTGGGTAAACAGTGGCAAACATCCATATGGCTTTAATTTGAATTCAAATTTGGAGTGAACTTGCAAATGACTTTGCAACACACTTCTTTTAAATGATTTCATCCACACATCAGAGGCTTTAGCTCACCTTTACAACATCACTTCATGATCAATCTTTTCAAATGAACATTCATAGTTTCAAATGCATTTGAAATTCATTGATAAATCAAATGGAGTTTGAATTTGCATTTCAAATGCAATATACTCCTTTTAAATGGAATGCTCAACACATCAGTACCATGAACATCACCTTATACAATTGATCATGTGCTTGTGCATTGTACCTTATGTTGATCACTTTGTTTGTATTGTTTGCTCGGATAGAAGTGGAGACGGAACCCGAGATCACCCCCTTCGTTGAAGACCCCGTGACTGAACCTCGTCAGCAAGGCAAGCAAACCCCCATTGATCATGTCTATAAAATCCCAATTCCCTCTCAGTCTCGCTTATGCATGTTTAGGAGATCACCTTGTTATCGATTCTACCGCATAGTTGAACCCATTCCTTTGCATGACCTATCATATTGTCACAGTAGTAAGCAAACCACAATCCTAGAAAATGTAGGAGTTGATTGATATCATGTGGCCCCTGTAACTGTTAAAGCTTATTGCATGCTTAGAGTTTACAATGAGGATGCTTTTGATGTGAGTCGGGATGATAGTGAACATGGTGTTGATGAAAGTGAAACTGTGTTGGTGAATCTACCCTAATACAAGGTGAATGATGAGAGGCTGTGTATGAGTACACAGTGGGTTGTCTCGTTGAACACCGCCTTAAGCCCGAGTTCTTGTGTAGTGATCCAAGACGAAGAGTACTACCACATGTTGGGCACATGGACCCCCTCTCAACCTACTAACTCACCCCTTCTCGGTTCAATGAGTCGCATTAGTTCGGAGTTCTGGTAGGTCTGTGGCACGGTCTGTGAAGTGGAAGATGATGGCTCTCGCCCTTCGTTGGTTACCCAACAGGCAGCCAGAAGGGTGCCTGGCGCGGCCCCCCTCCTGGCCGCGCCATGCACCCTCCTGGATGCCTGGTGGCCCCCCCTCGGTGCCCCCTCTCGCCTATAAGACCCCACTGGGGTAGAAACCCTAAATAGAGAAGATTTTCCGTGTTTCGCCGCCGCCACGGGGCGGAAACCTACAGAGGAGAAAAGTCATCTCCGGCGGGAAGATTCCGCCGGGGAGATCACCTCCCGGAAGGGGAGATCGTCGCCATCATCATCATCATCGTCACGGGCATCATCGAGATCATCATCAACATCATCCCCAACATCAGCACCATCTCCATCTCCATCCCATCTCATCTAACAATTGCAACTTGTGTTGTAATCCGTACTATCTATCCTCTCTAATCTGTTGGTGTTGATTACTACTTTGTGGTGAATGCTATTGAGTTTTGTTGGAGAAATATCATTGTGTCCAGATTGTTTTCCACCCATCTATCACCTCTGATCATGATCTATTTTATGTCTTGTGAGTAGTTACTTTAGTTCTTGAGAACATGGGAAAAGTCTAGTTGTTAGTAGTCATATGATGTTGAAGTGTTATGTGTTGTTTGATACTTAAGTTGTGTTGTTATTTCTCTAGTGGTGTTATGTGAGTCGAACACTTAACACTTCACCTTTCATGGGCCTAGAGGAATACACTGTGCACAAAGGATGCTTATGGTGGGTTGCCGGAGTGACAGAAACCTGAACCCCAGTTCGCACACTTTTGCACAAGGGAGTTATGGATCCTTTATCGTAATGTTGTGGTTAGGCTTAAGCCTTAATTACTACCTTGTATTTGCGGATCCTTGCAAGGTGTGTAATCATAAGAGTACACTTATCTTAGTCTAGAAGGTGTACTAGCATTGATCCACCCACCAACACTTATCAACACAATACATATTACTTGGCGGAGTATGGTGAAAGTAACTTGGATATCTCTCCCATGTGTTCTCGAGAACGCTTTAGCTTTTATAGTTTCGTTCTTAGGCTTATCCTTGTGAAAGGATTGGGCCACTTGCTACTCCTCAGTTACCTTGTTTACTTTGCTTGTCTTTTACTTTTCTGTTGCTTAAACCAAAACCCCCTAAATATTTACCTTTGAGTGTGTGCAGCCTTTCCTTATCCAGTGTCACTTATCAGCACCTTCTGCTCCTCGTTGGGATCGACATCCTTATTTATAGAAAATCTAGAATTGATCCCCTAGACTTGTGGGTTATCAAGAATCGTTTATTGGCGCGGTTAACATGGAAGGCAACCCAACTAAACCTATTAACTTCTCCGCCATCAGCAACCTCGGTTGTGAATGACGCCATTGTTCACTTCACCACCTACTTGTTGTGTCGGGACCCGGGGTTAGCATATGCAAGTCCCGCTACGACATAGTCATATGGAGAGCCGAGAACCGTACCCACTTGTCTAAGAAGACAAGGCCAAGCACAGAACGTTCTCGGAAAGCATCGTACGGAGGGGCATCCCATCCAGGCCGGATGATCAACTGAGATGGGTCCTCATCGTCCGCACACAAGTCTAAATGATATGGGTGACAAACTCCCATAGTCACAGACAAGTCGCCTCAACCATACTATGGAATATCTCATAGCTCTTACATAGACTTACTCCAGCCCGATCACTTAGTCGGGGTCTAGGGCGGGCTCGATCATACAACAAAGTGTGCACGAGACAGAGTCTTGAGCAATCGCATAGCGATGCCCCAAGCTGCGCACATCTAAGGGCCACTTGGTGTATAAAAAACTGCCAGCCAGATCACAACTAAGGTCTCGAAAACCCATACAAATACATGCATGTTATAAACATACACGCAACACACATGCCTTGTATGAACAGCAGGTATCATTGCAATTCTCTACAAAGTATACATTTTATTGATAACTCTTACAGAGTGCACACAGAGATCACAAGCATGTGATCCAACATTACAACAAACAAGCGGAAGCAAAGTAGGTCTGAGTACAGACAAGTTTAACAAATGGCTTAAGAAGCCTTATTTAAACACAAGCCCTCCACGAGGGAACCAGTCGTCTGACTGGAACTACACTAGCTTGGTCTTCAGTCGTCGAGCTCGATGAAGAATCCACCTTCGGGGTCAGTGGTTCATCTAAAATATAGAATAAGCAAACGTGAGTACAAAGTCGTACTCAGCAAGACTTACGTAGGAACTATACTACTCATGCACATGTATCAAGGTAAAGGTAGGTGGGGTTCAATTGCAGAAGTGTCAGCTTTGACTTGGCTAGTCCTGAACTACGAGTAACAGACTTGAGGTAAGAAGCGTACACGAGTCCACTACATCTCCAACCAATTACACCACTATGGTGCCTTCCTCGACTTCCCCACGAGAAAGCACGCCATAGCACTCACGCTTAGCTTGGCAAGTTTTATAAGTATCCAATTCAAGTTGTCTAATAATCAGGCACAGTTTTCCAAGTAGTCCCTTACCGCGGACGCGGCTATTCGAATAGTTTATCAACCCTGCAGGGGTGTACCGCTACACACACGTGTCATCAGTTAACGCCTTTTGCGTGTCACCGTTCAAGAGGCGACAGCGAGGATGCCATCACAACTGTTACCTCATAGCCGATCTAGTCGAAGAAAGCCGCCTACCTGGGTTGGCTATCACTATCGTGAACCCGGCCGGTTTACCGAAGTGGACCCAGATGATGTGTGCGTGGTGCATAAGCCGGTCTCGGCTGAGCCGTTCTCTCACTTAGCAGCCAGGCCACAAACCTACCAGAACTCCGAACTACTGCGACATCTGGACATCGAAAGGGATGAGTTAATAGGTTGAGAGGGGTCAGTGAGCCCAATGTGTGGTTGTACTCTTCATCTTGGATCACCACACAAGAAATCGGACTTAGGGCGGTGTTCAACGAGACAACCCACTGTGTACTCCTACACAGCCTCTCATCGTTCACCTTGTATTAGGGTAGATTCACCAACACATTTCCACCATCTTCCACCTGATCACTACCATCCCGACTCACATAACAGTAACAACATTGTAACACTCTAAGCATGCAATAAGTAGTAAAAATTGTAGGGGCCACATGATATCAACCAACTCCTACATTTGCTAGGATTGTGGTTTGCTTACTACTGTGATAAAAGATGGGTCATACAAAGGGATGGGTTCATCTATGCGGTAGAAACGTAGCATGGTAATCATCCTATACAATGCATAAGCGAGACATGAGAGGGAAGTGGGTTTTTATCGACATGATCAAAGGGGGTTTGCTTGCCTTGCCGATGAGGTTCAGTCTCGGGATCTTCAACGAAGGGGGCTGCCTCCTGATCCGGTTCCACCTCTACTCGAGAAACAACAAGCAAGGTAGAAAAGTAAATACAATGCACAAGCACATGGTTGAAGGTTGAGACTTGGTTTGCATGCTTCTGATGTGTGAGCCAATTCCATTTAAATGGAGTATATTGCAATTGAAATTGCAAATTCAAACTCCAATTTGAATTCATTTTAGCCAAGTTATAAATGCTATTGTTTGATCAATGTAATTCATCTTGACATGTGTATGATATGCCTCTGATGTTCAAGTGAATTGGGGTATGTTGCTCAGGTTCAAATTGCAAAAGCATTTGAATTTAATTTGATTAAATTCCAATTAAACCAAATAGAAAATTCTACTGGTCCCATTTTAAATTCAACTCAAACATAGTTGAAAGTTGTATATTTGGATAGATTATTTTCTCCTGATCATTTTTCATATATTATATGTTAAATTTGGAGTAAATATGAATATTCTATGAATTTCCAAAGTTTAAGCCTTTTTCTGGAATTTTTTGAATTCTTTAAATTGGAAAAAGGTTTCTTGCGTAGGCATGACGTCACAGTGACGGGGAGGTGCTGCCATGTGGGGCCTCACTGTCAGTGGGTTAGTTAACTAACCCGGTTAGTTTAAACTAACCAGGGATTAGTTAGAGGCCTGGGCCCACTGGTTAGTGGCCCAGGGGGGTTGGATTAGTGGTTAAACTCGCCGGACACGTCAGCTCGCCGGCGGCTAGTCGCCGGCGAAGTCCAGGGACGGCGGTGTCCGCGGAGACGGCGCTCCCGTGGCCCAGATCGAGCGCTGCAACCACTGAGACGTAGCTCTTGGTGCCGCGCGTCGAATGGGACCAAGAACAGGGGCTGGGGTGCCCTATAGGCTCACCGGCGACGAGCTTTGCGGCGACATTGGTACGGCTGCGAGGCAAAACTCACTACGGTGCACTAAAAGGAGTGGGGTTAGGCGTGTTTGAAGCAGAGGAGCACGGCGGTTGCGAAGGACATGGCCCCGAGCTCGATTGCTTCACGGGTGCTCGCCGACGAGCACCACGGCGGCGTTGAGCTACGGCTCCCATGGTGGATCCGGCTACAGCTGCGGGGAGGGCGCGGGACCAGAGGGGTTTTGCTCAGAAGCTCACCCTGAGTGCAACGGCGGTGACGGCTTGTTCGGGGAGGTCCTGGTGATGGAGAATCCGGCGATGGTGCGCGGCTGCCGTAGTTGAAGAAGACGACCCGATTCCTTAGCTCCACGGGCTCCGCGCTCGATTCCTTCTGCACGGAGACGTAGTCGAGGGTGACGAAGACGATGGACACAACGGCGTGGCTCGGGGACGACGGTGGCCACGCGTGCTTCAATCCATGGCGACGGCGGCGTTCGGTTCTTCGTGGGGCTCAGCGAGAGAGAGGAGGATAGGCACTGGGGAGGGGGGGAATGGATGCACGACGTCTCGAGGAGCTTCGAGGCGCGTCTAGGAGGCTCCAGAGGGGGAAGGTGGAGGATGGGTATGCGGCGACGTGCTAGGCTAGCTCGATGGCATTCCACCGATCAGCTTGGAGGCGTGGGGTGGGGAAGAAGACCCTTGTGCCTCTTTGGGCCGGCTGGGCCAGATGGGCTGGCTTCGCCTAGGCGTCAGGTAAGGTTTTCTCTATTTTCTTTTCTGTTTAATCTTTCCTTTCTGTTTTTCTTTTCTGTAATTTGTTTTGCCTATTAAAATAAAATAGTTAGGCATTTTTATTAAATGCTAAAACGTTTTATATGGCTTCATAATATATTAGGCTAGCCACTTATAAAGTTTGGCACTTTTTAAAATTCAAAACATTTGAATTTTAAATCAAATAGGGTTTTTTGATTAATTCCAAGTTCCTGTTTGAATATTTGAAAAATCCATGAGCATGGGGTGGGTCCCACATCACTTGATATGTGATTACACTCATTTATAAGATTTTTCAAAATTCAAACATGAATTTTTGGAGAAGATTTATTTCTGGCCTTTTGAATTAATTCATCTGGGGGGGGTTCCTTCTCCCATTTGCATTTGAATTTGATTTCAATTGATTTCTTTTGAAATTTTTAACATGATGCAAAGTGACTTGTTAATCCTAGCACATACCTAACTTGGGGTTGTGACAACTCGCCCCCACTCAAAAGAATCTCGTCCCGAGATTCAGAAGTCTGCGGGAGGAAGGAGGGGCACTCGGCACGGAGACGGTCTTCTCTTTCCCACGTGGCTTCTCTCTCAGAGTGGGGTGACCATTGCAATTTCAGAAACTTAATCTTCTGACGACGAGTGACACGCTCTGCTGAATCAAGAATACGAACGGGGTATTCTCGATAAGAAAGGTCATCTTGGAGATCAAGCGTTTCATGGTCGACTTTGCAGATGGGGTCCTTGAAGCAACGCCTGAGTTGTGACACATGGAATACATCATGTACTCAGGAAAGGTGCGGGGGTAGTTCAAGTTGGTAGGCAACTTCTCCACGTTTAGCAAGAATGCGGAAAGGTCCAATATAACGTGGGGCCAACTTGCCTTTGATACCGAATCGTTGGGTTCCCTTCAGAGGAGTAACCCGAAGGTAATCCTTCTCATCCAGATTGTAGCTTTCTTGCTTATGATGACGATCATAGTAGCTTTTCTGACGAGATTGGGCTGCTTTCAATTGATCACGAACAATGCGAACTTGCTCTTCTGCTTCCTTGATCATATCCGGTCCAAAGAATTGTCTTTCACCGGTTTCCGACCAGTTTAGGGGTCTTCGACATCGTCGTCCATATAGGAGTTCAAAAGGAGCCATGTTCAGACTAGATTGGAAACTATTGTTATAAGCAAATTCGGCGAATGGTAGAGACTTCTCCCAATTCTTTCCGAATGAGATAACACAAGCTCTGAGCATGTCTTCAAGAATTTGGTTAACCCTTTCGACTTGACCGCTAGATTGAGGATGGAAAGTTGTACTAAAGGAGAGATGAGCTCCCATAGCATTCTGAAAGATTCCCCAGAATCTAGAGGTGAAAAGGCTACCACGATCAGAATTGATTTCCAAAGGAACACCGTGAAGAGACACAATTCTAGAGACGTACAAGTCCGCTAACTGGCTAGCAGTTATAGACTCGCGAACTAGAAGGAAGTGTGTAACTTTGGAAAGCTTATCTACCACAACGAAGATGGCATCATTTCCTTTCTGGGTTTTTGGAAAGCCAGTGATGAAATCTATAGTGACTTTGTCCCATTTCCACTCTGGAATAGGCAAAGGTTGAAGTATCCAGTTCAAGTTGTCTAATAATCAGGCACAGTTTTCCAAGTAGTCCCTTACCGCGTACACGGCTATTCGAATAGTTTATTAACCCTGCATGGGTGTACCGCTACACACACGTGTCATCAGTTACTGCCTTTTGCGTGTCACCGTTCAAGAGGCGACTGCGAGGATGCCACCACAAATGTTACCTCATAGCCGATCTAGTCCAAGAAAGCCGCCTACCTGGGTTGGATACCACTATCGTTAACCCGGTCGGTTTACCGAAGTGGACCCAGATGATGTGTGCGTGGTGCATAAGCCCGTCTCGGCTGAGCCGTTCTCTCACTTAGCAGCCAGGCCACAAACCTACCAGAACTCCGAACTACTGCGACATCTGGACATCGAAAGGGATGAGTTAATAGGTTGAGAGGGGTCAGTGAGCCCAATGTGTGGTTGTACTCTTCATCTTGGATCACCACACAAGAACTCGGACTTAGGGCGGTGTTCAATGAGACAACCCACTGTGTACTCCTACACAGCCTCTCATCGTTCACCTTGTATTAGGGTAGATTCACCAACACATTTCCACCATCTTCCACCTGATCACTACCATCCCGACTCACATAACAGTAACAACATTGTAACACTCTAAGCATGCAATAAGCAGTAACAATTGTAGGGGCCACATGATATCAACCAACTCCTACATTTTCTAGGATTTTGGTTTGCTTACTACTGTGACAAAAGATAGGTCATGCAAAGGGATGGGTTCATCTATGCGGTAGAAACGTAGCATGGTAATAATCCTATACAATGCATAAGCGAGACATGAGAGGGAAGTGGGATTTTATCGACATGATCAAAGGGGGTTTGATTGCCTTGCTGATGAGGTTCAGTGTCGGGATCTTCAACGAAGGGGGCTGCCTCCTGTTTCGGTTCCTGTAACAGCCCAGATTTCATAAAAAATAAAATTTTTGTTTTCGGTGTGAATTGTTTGATTGTCTGATTTGTTTGCGGTGTTTGCATCCCCGATTTATCGATCGGCGATTATTCTTCCCCCTCTTATATCGTACCAGACGGAGACCGACCCTTTCCACCCTGACAGTCGACCTTTGCGACACCGGGTTTCACCCAATCACCGTCGCAAAAACCGCACGAGACCAGCCGCAACCAATGGAACGAAAACCCCGTTTAATAATTAAATGGGATATTTTTATAGCGCGCCGGAAAGTGTTCTCGGAATGGTTCCAGCGTGAGGTGAATGCCTCCGGCTCGACGCGCTGATCGCGCAGTTCGAAGTTTTACCTGAATCGGAGGTCCTGCGGATTCCCGGCGGTCAGAAACGTAAACACCGCGCGCGAGAGAGAAAAACCGGGGATGTTTTTGCAAACTTCCAGCCACCTGGGCTATATAAAGACCACCACACTCCCACCTCTTTCTAGGGTTTCCCTAGTCCAAAATTGCAGCCACCCCCTCACATTTTCCCCAAAAATACCCCATTTTTCGTCCTTTTGCTAGCCATCAGATCTGGACCGTCAGATCGCCCGATCTGACGGCCAGGAAGCCGCCAAGTCACCAGTTGGGTTCCCGAGCCTCCACGCCCGTGCGCCTCCCGAGCTCCTTGTCCGAGCCGCCATCGCGCCGCCCGCCTCCGGCCAACGCCGGCGAGCCCCAGCCGCCGCCGGCACCCCACAGGTCACGGCAGCCGTGCCCTCTCCTCCTCCTTCCCTCTCCCTCTCTTCTCCTCTCCCTCATCTTCTTCTTTCTTCCCAGGAGCAAGACGCCGCCATGGCCCCATGGAGCTCGTCGCGCCATCCAGCACACCGCCGCCGCCATGGACTCGCCTCCGTCCAGATCCGCAAGGCCCACACCCATCACGAACCCCCTGCGGACTCCCCTCCGTCGCCCGTGGACGAGATCAAGAGGATCCCGATCCAGTCTCGCCCGTCCCGTTGACCGCTGCGGCTCGAGTGGGCTGGCTGCGCCCCACGGCCCAGCGCACCCCTTGCAGCCCAGCGCGGCCCAGCCGCCTCCTCAGCCCAGCTGCCTGCCAGGCCAGATCCCGCCGCTTTGGGCCTGGCCCAACTGGTGAGGCGCCCCCCTTTTTTCTTATTTTTAATTTCTATTTTACTGTTGGGCCCGATTGCCTCTGTTTCGGCCCGTTTAATTTTTTTTCTGCTAGGCTTTTTATTATTAGTGCAGATTTATTTATTTTGCGAGTGCCCGTATCTTTTCACCGGTAGCTCCAATGGAGACGCTTTCTACATGAAAGTTGCTCCCTTTTGCGCGTAGTTTAATAAAATGTGCTTCTTTTCCATGTTTGACTTTGTTTACATGATGTTTGACTGCTAATTACAACTGCTTGCCACTGTAAACTGTTATTGCAATATCTTTTTAATCGTAACTCCGTTTGGAGTGTGCCTTATATGTAACTTGATTAGTTTTTCGTGTACCTTGTGTTTATGCTATTGTTTTCTGTTGTTAACCAACCTAAAATATGGTTTATGGTAAAACAGTACCGAATGCAATAATTATTGTCGGGTCCGTAGTAGTTGCCATGTATAGGTTTTACCCCCCACTTAAAGTGACTAGATTAGATAGTTTATTTTGCTTCACCTTTTGCCATGTTTGTGTGCTATGCCATGCTTGCTTGAGTTGCCATGTTAACAACTTTGTTGATCACCTGTAGCTAAGCAACTTGAACCACCGTAAACGTGTGGTATTCATCGTGTGTGACCAATACCCCACTTAAACTGTTAGTAACTGTTCTCGACGATAGATCCGTATCGCGTTGTCGTGTAGTGTGATGTCTTCTTGATCTTGTGTTGCCCCGTAGTAATAGATGCTTGCTTGTTGTTTGCTTTCTAGTGTTTATCGTCTTGTGTGCTTCCGCGGGTACCTTCGGAGACGATGCGAGCTTGCGATCCACTACACCTTCGGAACCCGACTTATCAACAGGCAAGGACTATACATTACTTATGATCCATTCTATTTCAACCAGCGGTTTGCATGCTATTCTAGGTTAGGTTCGATGTTTGATCCTACCACATGTTTACAACCTTTTTCAAACCGATACAGGCATGTCCCCTCCCAGCAAACCTTGTACTGCTATGTTACTATTGCTCGTTGCTCAGCCCCTGCTTAGTATGCATGCTTAGGATGCTAAGATGTTACCCTGTTACTCCTTGGTTTGGGATATCACATTATTATTATTGTTGTTGATGATATGATTATTATAATGTTGACTATATTCGACGAAGGATGGAAGGTCTAGGCTATCCCGCCCCGACGTTTTGTTACATTCGAGTCACCTAGGATCCGAGTTCTGGGTATTGGTTTTAAGACTGAGCGTGCCTAACCGCATGTGGGATTTTATGGGGTCCCCTTTTCTTACCTATCTAGCTTCAAACATTTCTAGTGGTGGCCCGAGCTGATTTACCATTTGAAACCCCGTGTGTGTGCTTGGTGGATCCCCTCGCAATTTTTAAACAACCCGGACCAGCGGAGACATGGTTTCCCTGTTGGTCCACCTTTGACCGGCGAGGGCCCGAGGCCTCACGTGAGGCGTCTCGGTAACCCAAACCCTGTTGAGACGCAAGAGTCCGATCCGAGAGCGTGGCCAGCTTTTGGATTGGGTGTCGACTCCCCGGGGGCCACCCGGATTTGTTCGTTGTTAGTTAGAGGGACCTGTCGTTTCGGATCTCTTGGAACTAAATCATAAAATGGTTGCCTGTGATGGGTAGCAACTGAGAGAGATGGGCGTGCGTGCGGAGCCTTGTAATGGGCAGTTGGTACACCCCTGCAGGGTTAAATCTTTTCGAGAAGCCGTGTCCACGGTTATGGACGACTTGAGACCTACTCCTTGTTCATAGAAAACAACAACTGAGATAATCTTAATATAACTTGATCAACGTGTGTGTGCCTTGACTGCTTTTTCTTCGTCGGGATGCGAAGAGGAGGACAAGGATAGGATAGGTGTTATGTTTGCGTAGTAGGTGGATAGCAGACTTGTTGGAGGCGATTCCTCATCGAATGCTTGGCTTCTTATCTTACTCTCTACATCGTTAGCCAGTTCATAAATGCTAGTGCGGCAGCAACCTCACCACTTACCCCTTCCTTACCGTAAACTACTAGTTGTCATAGAATGACGAGTGATAAAGTCCTTGTTGGGTCAGATGACCACTAAAGTTGGATGTTGAGTACTTCTGTACTCATCATACTACCCCCAAACTCTTTTCAGGGTTCTTGATCGACAACAGGTATGGTGACCGACTTTTCACGTGGAGACTCAACGATGACTAGTTAGGTGGATCCCGGCGGAGGGCCTGGACCCGTGTGGTTATGGGGATCGATGTTTCTCTTTGCCAGTAGGCATTTGATTGTAGTCTGTACCTAGACATGTACCTTCCGCTGTTGTATTGTATTTGAGGCAGTTGTATGCCGATTGTATGAGATGTTGTATCCTTGTATCTGTAATGTTGTAATATCATGTTGGAAATCCGGGGCATATGGCTTTGTCATATGTCGCGGTGGGACCGATATGTGCTTTGTCCCCGGATCTGGGTGGAAACACCTAGATCTGGAACAGTACCGCATATCGGGCCTTACAGTTCCACCTCTACTCGACAAACAACAAGCAAGGTAGCAAAGTAAATACAATGCACAAGCACATGGTTGAAGGTTGAAACTTGGTTTGCATGCTTCTGATGTGTGAGGCAATTCCATTTAAATGGAGTATATTGCAATTGAAATTGCAAATTCAAACTCCAATTTGAATTCATTTTAGCCAAGTTATAAATGCTATTGTTTGATCAATGTAATTCATCTTGACATGTGTATGATATGCCTCTGATGTTCAAGTGAATTGGGGTATGTTGCTAAGGTTCAAATTGCAAAAGCATTTGAATTTAATTTGATTAAATTCCAATTAAACCAAATAGCAAATGCTACTGGTCCCATTTTAAATTCAACTCAAACATAGTTGAAAGTTGTATATTTGGATAGATTTTTTTTCTCCTGATCATTTTTCATATATTATATGTTAAATTTGGAGTTAATATGAATTTTCTATGAATTTTCAAAGTTTAAGACTTTTTCTGGAATTTTCTGAATTCTTTAAATTTGAAAAAGGTTTATTGCGTAGGCATGACGTCACAGTGACGGGGGGGTGCCGACATGTGGGGCCTCACTGTCAGTGGGTTAGTTAACTAACCCGGTTAATTTAAACTAACCAGGGATTAGTTAGAGGCCTGGGCCCACTGGTCAGTGGCCCAGGGAGGTTGGATTAGTGGTTAAACTCGCCGGACACGTCAGCTCGCCGGCGGCTAGTCGCCGGCGGTGTCCGCAGAGACGGCGCTCCCGTGTCCAAAATCGAGCGCTGCAACCACTAAGACGTAGCTCTTGGTGCCGCGCGTCGAATGGGACCAAGAACAGGGGCTGGGGTGCCCTGTAGGCTCACCGGCGACGAGCTTTGCGGCGACAGTGGTACGGCTGCGAGGAAAAACTCGCTACGGTGCACTAAAAGGAGCGGGGTTAGGCGTGTTTGAAGCAGAGGAGCACGGCGGTTGCGAAGGACATGGCCCCGAGCTCGATTGCTTCACGGGTGCTCGCCGACGAGCACCACGGCGGCGTTGAGCTACGACTCCCATGGTGGATCCGGCTACAGCTGCGGGGAGGGCGCGGGACCAGAGGGGTTTTGCTCAGAAGCTCACCCTGAGTGCAACGACGGTGACGGCTTGCTCCGGGAGGTCCTCGTGATGGAGAATCCGGCGATGGTGCGTGGCTGTCGTAGTTGAATAAGACGACCCGATTCCTTAGCTCCAGGGGCTCCGCGCTCGATTCCTTCTGCACGGAGATGTAGTCGACGGTGACGAAGACGATGGACACAACGGCGCGGCTCGGGGACGACGGTGGCCACGCGTGCTTCAATCCATGGCGACGGAGGCGTTCGGTTCTTCGCGGGGCTCAGCGAGAGAGAGGAGGATAGGCACTGGGGAGGGGGGAATGGACGCACGGCGTCTCCAGGAGCTTCGAGGCGCGTCTAGGAGGCTCCAGAGGGGCAGGTGGAGGCTGGGGAAGCGGCGACGTGCTCGGCTAGCTCGGTGGCATTCCACCGAGCAGCTTGGAGGCGCGGGGTGGGGAAGAAGACCCTTGTGCCCCTTTGGGCCGGCTGGGCCAGATGGGCTGGCTTCGCCTAGGCGTCAGGTAAGGTTTTCTCTATTTTCTTTTATGTTTAATCTTTCCTTTCTGTTTTTCTTTTCTGTAATTTGTTTTGCGTATTAAAATAAAATAGTTAGGCATTTTATTAAATGCTAAAACTTTTTATATGGCTTCATAATATATTAGGCTAGCCACTTTTAAAGTCTGGCACTTTTTAAAATTCAAAACATTAGAATTTTAAATCAAATAGGGGTTTTTGATTAATTCCAAGTTCCTGTTTGAATATTTGAAAAATCCATGAGCATGGGGTGGGTCCCACATCACTTGTTATGTGATCACACTCATTTATAAGATTTTTCAAAATTCAAACATGAATTTTTGGAGAAGATTTATTTCTGGCCTTTTGAATTAATTCATGTGGGGGGTTCCTTCTCCCATTTGCATTTCAATTTGATTTCAATTGATTTCTTTTGAAATTTTTAACATGATGCAAAGTGACTTGTTAATCCTAGCACATACCTAACTTGGGGTTGTGACATGTTGACCCAGGAGTCCTACGGGTTCGATACTTTAAACCTTAGCATCTTTGCTAAGAGAAACTTGCTGCTACACTACATCTCACCTTCCACTTGGGGTAACCAATGAGGGACGATAAGCTATCTCGTGTACCATTCCGCAGCGCAGGGACGGCGACGACGCGGACGTGTAGGCCGGCGAGTAGGCGACCGATGCTGGTTGCAGGATGGACGCCGTGTGCGGGAAGGCGAGGTTGGGGTCGAAGCCGCTGTGGTCAGGCGACAGCGTGTACCCCCATGCCAAAGACGTCGATGGCGAGAAGTTGCCGGCGGGCGAGGCGACGCTTTGCTGTGTTGGGTGGAGGAACGGCGGGCGCCTCCCGCTCGAGCCATGGCCGCCGCCGCAAGGGTCTCCGCAAGGTCCTGCTTGGCCACCGCCGTCGCCTCTTCGATGGCCTCCATGTTTTTCTTCGCGATGGCCGTTGCGTCCCGGAATTTCTGGGCGGCGAGCCTCCTGCGCCGCTCGGTTGTCGACCAGGAGCGGCGGTCGACGTCGTCCTTCCACTCGCCGTCCGTCATCCCTTCCGGGCTGGGCTTGGGGGCTCTCTGTTTCCTCTACTTGGGGGCCTGCGGTGGTGGTGGTGGTGCATCGGCGCGGCGGGGGGGGGCACATATTGCGGCGTCTTCTTGGGTGGTGTGGGGGCGAATCTGGAGGAAATGGCGGGAGCTGCGGCGGGGGAGGGAGGAAAAGGGAGGAAAACGGCGGGAGAAGTGGCCTCTCTCGCCGACACCGCGGTCCCACGCGGTGTTTGGCTTCATCCGGCGCCCCAAGAGCCCCCCAACGCGCTGGGGGCGGCCTGGGATCGCTGGAGTCAAAATCGGCCCAATTTGGCGCTATTTGGATACTTGGGGGCGCGATTGGGCAGAATTCGTCCGTCCGGCGCAAATAACGCCGGCTTGGGGCCCTCTTTGGGCGCGGCTGGAGATGCTCTACACATGCGATCTCGGTAAGCTATCGACGCGAGACACATGCAGTCAAGTCGACCCTTTCCTTTACTCTGCCTGTCGCACAACTCCATGCCGCCGCCGACGTCGCCTGCCCCACCCCCTCCTCCGCCCCGAGCCCACGATGGAGAGCACGGAGCGCAAGGTCTTGGACTTCCCCGCGTCACAGGATGACTTCCTCCGTCGATTCACGACCTCCTCGCTCGTCCCCATCTTCTTCGCCTCTTCATCCACCACGCACATCTCCTTCATGTCAACAAAAGCTGGTAATCCTATTTCCTTAACACCCTTAATCAGTACTCCCATCAGGATTACTACTAATATTTTCAGGGAATGCATAATTTATTGAGTCTTTGATTTATTTTGTTCTTGTAGCAGATGATTTATCTATCATCATTTTGCTGAGAGGACTCATTAAGCAGGTGAAATATGCAGATTTTGCCTTGGGATCAAAGATGTTGAGCAGATTTATTTCACCCCCTGTACCTAGGAATTCCAATTATGCTTTTCAATTGGTGGTGCCTCCCCTGTCTAACTAGGAAATTGTCCTAGTACAACAATTCAGGGAAACATGCATACTGATTGACCTTCAGAGAAACATGCATGATGTATGAAACATCAGTAGTAGATTTATTTGGTTGTTCCTCGTTTGAGGGCTCTGATTTTCAAACCATTTTGAGAATATTACATTTAAAAAAAAATACATGATTTTAGTTATTGTGAGTTGTTTGACCTCCACAAAAAACTGTAGTTTTTATACTACAGGTATTCTTTGAACACAGTATCCCCTCTGTCTAAAAAAGAACCATGGATCTCCCATGGAGCTCTCTTTTTAAAATTGAGCAGGCGAGAAAAATGAGCCTGTCACTATCTTCTTCCTCGTTCGCTCCCGAGGAGAAAATGATTGGCTAGCTGATTTATGTTAATACATAGTACAACACTAGCCACACAACTCAAAAGTATTATCAATGCTTTAAAATAATGTGACATGTCAAAGTTATGGTATCTTTTCCTACATGCTAAAATACTGTAGTTTCTTACTCCTTTGATTTTTTAACACTTTACTATCAAACACAATCTAAATGTCTAGTGTATGGTTATTGTGTTCGTTTATTTGAATGTTGTCTGTTGCTTACAGGAACAGTACTATGCAAAAGCTTGTGGAAGTTGTGAGAGATAAGTTGTTAAATCGGCAAGACCTGGTCAAATACTCTCAAGAGGGAACAAAGATTGAAAAGGAGGCTAGCTATCCGTGTAGTAACAGCGCTCCACCATGGTTCTCTTGGGCGAAGAGCCGAAGACCCTTAAGTATTCTTGCTGGAATAACACGACTATCGGCGGAAACCATTGGAGAAGATCAATGCTTGTTGATGTCATAAACTTAGTCTAGGAATGTCAAAATTTGCAAACTTGAAGTTGAATTCATGACAAATATTGTACCAGTCTAGCTGATTGCTCTCCCTTACAATGTATAAATTCATTGTACAGATGTACACTGTAACTTTTCATCTTAATATATATGAATGATTTGAGATCTTCAATTAGATGAGTGTGTCTAGAACATGTTTTTTTTTTCATTTAGTAGGCCTAAACTTCATTAGATGTATAGGAAATTTGGAGGCATGAAATTCAACTGGAGTTGATCTAAACCTCTGCAACAGAGGCATACTACTCAATCTATCTGTGGGTAGAATAAACTATGTTGACATAAATCTAGAAATAATGAAATTTGGCATCATCAGTTAGTTTTTAGAAGATATAGAAGATGTGAAAGTTAATGTAATTAGTTTGCTGCCACTAGATGGTTATTTTGAATTGTTCTTAAAGCTGACAAATTTCAGCAGGTTATTGTAATGTGCCTAAATTCTAGAGCACGATTGTAACCATAAAATTATGGCTGGGCACCGGCAAGGTACGACGAGCAGCGGCCCGAAAGAGAACCATGGGAGCTGGCGCAGTCTGTAGCGCCACCACTGTCGAGGAAGGAAATGGCCACCCTAGATCTGATACTGTCGCTGCTATATGAGTTTCAGAACGTTTGGAAGATATGCCTTAACCAAATGACACATTTTACGCCCAAACTTGAAGCACATTGCGTCGGTGGGAGATATGTGATGTATTTTATTTCTTTTGAAAGGGCAGATTCCATCATTCATTGAAATTCTGTTCATTACAAATAATGGCCCTGATAATCTCAAGGAACTCAATATACCAGCAGGACGATTACAAGACTGATTTATATAATGAAAGTAAACAAAATAAACTTCAGGTCTCTATATTTGATATCATGAACTACAGTGCCAGTATGGGATCTGTCTTGGCCTGTGATCTTCAACTTGTTCATTAATGACAAGCAATCTGATGCTACTTCAATTTTCTGAAAGCCTGCTTTTTTGTTGCAAAGTTCAGAACATGTCATGTCTTCCGGTAAAGCTTCAGTAAGTTCCACATTATACACTTGATCAACATAGTCCCTGCTAGTTGCCTGTACAAATTGGAAGTGATTCCGGATTATGCCTCTGCTGAAAAATCAGAAAGCAAACACAATATAAATATCATTTGAAAATCATTAATTCAGAAGTACAGTGCTTCAGAATAGAATGTCTACATGGAAAGTTTCAACAATGTTTCCTAGCCAAAACATAATTATGTGAACTAAAATTCCAACAGGTCAAATATGTTAAGCCAAAAGTATTTCGTAACAATGAAAACTTGATAAGGGACATACGTTAAGAGTGTGTGCAATGCGATAGAAACTTAATCTTCAGGCTTTTTATTGCTTACATCAAGGTTGTTCAACAGACACATACAAACTCCTCACATAGTACTCCCTCCGTTCCTTGATATAAGGTGCCTAAGGTTTTTGCACGGATATTAACGCGTACATATAATGCTACAATTGGGCTAATCTTTTCCTAGAATAAATCGAGAGAAAACAGTTCGAATCAGCCAATAATAGAAAAGAGACCCTCCGTTCTATCTCTTTCAGTAGATATATTTGCCTAGACGGATGGTATAATATCAATATGCCATGTGTTTTGGGATTTTTCTCAAAACCTTAGGCACCTTATATCAAAAAACGGAGGGAGTATTAAATAGTGAATCAAAAGGCTAGTAGTCACAAATCTCATCAGAATGAAAATAGATTGAGAGCAGAAGTAAAAAAAAGATGAACAGGGAACGAGCCGTGTGTGTGTGTGTGTTTTTGACACACTTGTGTGGCGCGGACGATGGCACACGTGCCGGATGAAGGGGCCGGCGGCGGACGACGGAGGCGAGTAGGCGACAGCGGCAGCCGGGCGGACGATGCTTGTGGTGGCTTTGGGCTTGTACCGGCGCCGTACAGCTGACTCTGGTTTAGATTGGATAGAATCGTGAGCTCAGGTACAGCCGAGCCGATAGACGTTTGAGGGCCAGCGACTCAGCGGATCCGTTTCTTGGAACCGAGAACGGAGTGGATGAGCAGGAAACGTAGGATCGTGAGACGGCGGCGCTAGCGCCCGCCGGTGGGCCGGCGCTTATTGGAGCTGCCCATATCGGATTGGTCGAACACATCCGCCATCTCTCAAGTGCTGAGATATGTAATGTGAGTCTTTTACGGACTCGTCTGCCCATCCGGTATTCCGGCCGGAGTCGGACACCATAGCCGACGCGCGTTCCACATGATTCATCCCGATCGATCAATATATACCCGCCGGTGCCCTCCTGGTTTCCATCCATCCATTGCTCCCTCGATCGTCCGCCTCAATCCTGCCGGAACAACCGCATACTGCACCTGCAGGACAACCGCGAGTCCGCGACGCACGACGAACACAGGCACGATGTGCTACGTCGCCGGAACGAACCATTCCACCGCCCCTACGGTGGCGCCGCGCTACGCCGGCTTCAAGCGGCCACGCGAGCTGACGCTGGCTGCGTACGACACTGCAGCCGCAGAGCGACGGGCCAATGCAGCCAGCCTCTCGGCGGCGGATGCCGGTGGTGCTCTGGCTCTGGTGCCGTTCGTGCCATCACCCGTGGGCAACGAGCCCATTGACGCCGTCCCGCTCGCCGCCGTTGCTCCCAACGGTGCGCCCGGCAGAGCTGAGCCGCCGTGTCTACGCACGGTCCTGTTCCCGTCGCTTGGTCTCCGCTTCGACCTGCCAGCCTACTTCATCGACGAGAAGACCGTGACTGCCACCGACGTCGACCCGCACCAGAACCGGCTCCGGCTCCCGAGCGACGGCGTGATGCGCAACCTCCGCCCTCTCCTCTCCACCCGGGAGCGCGAGGCATCCAACCTGCTGCAGGACGATGCCCCGAGGCCAAGGCTGCCGAAGCCGCCCAAGGTCCCAGGGTCAGGACCAGAGGAGACGGGGCCCAGGAAGAAGAGGAAGGGGAAGAAGCACGGCGGGCTTCCCGTGCTCGCAGTCGAGCTCTACGCCGGCGTCAGGGAGCTGCAGCTGTCCCGGTGGGATAGCAGCAGCGGCACCATCGTCAAGGGAGAGGGGTACATGGAGTTCATCAACAAGTGCGGCTTCATGGTGGGTGACGTGGTCGAGATCTGGGCGTTCAAGGAGACCAGCTTTCGCTTGTTCGGCGTGGACATTTGTCACGAGACCCCCTTTTTTATTTTGATCACCAAGAAAGGCCAGATGCTGAAATCCTGCTCTCTAAAGGAAACAGAAGAAGCCACGACTAGTAGATTGACGTCGAGTAGTTCCTCAAGTTGAGGTGTGCCTTTTATTTTTTTTATTTTTCGAGAAAGTCCGTGGACATTTACTTTTTTTGTTTAAGGGCAATCCGTGCGAGATTTATATATTATCATAAGGATCATTACAATTTTATATATACGCTAGGTAATTGTCCCTGCTTTACAAAAGAAGCATAAATATTGATCGATATTAGGCGTTGTCAACAAACAATGTGCCTAGATTGGTAACCTTCTTCATCGTAGATTACTTAACTATAAGTAAAACACTTCATTTCTTCAAGATAGTCTTCATCTTTACTAATCTGTCCTCGCTTCCATACTCATACTTCAACATTTAATCAACCACACCACATAAATTTCTTTTTTTCCCTCTAAGGAGATCTCTATCCTGCTTGATCCGGTTCACCTGACGACACAGTCTCTCAAATGCTGCCCTGGATTTTGTGCTTGCCCAAAAATATAAAAACCAGAGCGGCCCTTAGGGCTTGGTCCAAGTCTCTACGGCCCATTTACAAACAAGAATCCTATTGCAAAATAGTAATTCAAATCCTCAACCTTACCGAAGAATTCAGAACCCTTTCTCATGCTGAATTTAAACTTCGATCAGTTACCATTGATACACTTCACTTGGCGGTCCAAAGAAAGTTTGCCTTCTGGAAGCAACGTGGTAAGGTTAAGACCGCTGTCGACATCGACGAAAATACTCGTTTTTTTTTCATGCCTCTGCCATCCAACGGCTGCGAAACAATAAAGTACTCATGCTACTTGACCAGGGCCACGAATATTATACACATGATAAAAAGCAAAAAAACTACATTCTTTCTCTGATCTCATTGGCTCACTAAAACACATCAACCACTAGTTTGACTTTCAGTCCCTTTACCAAAATCAAATCACACAACATGTTTTTTTTTCCAAGAATGTTAACACTAGCCGTGGACCGGATGGTTTTTGTCCTAGTTTTCACAGGCTCTTCTAACAAACCCTAAAACCCTTCATCTTCCGTCGGTCGTCCACACACTCATCGGCTAGCTACTGTGCATGAATGTGCAGGTACCATTTAGTTAAAATTATATCATCTGTTTAACTTTGATGTAAAAATACTACTATGCTGATCTATGTTACTTTTCATAAAACGGATGTATCTAGATATATTTTAGTGCTAATCGCATTCATTTGTAACCTTAACATAAAAATGCTATTATGCTCATCCGTATTACTTGTCGCTCAAACAAATGTATTTTAGTGCTATATACATCCATTTTAGAGAGTGTCACCAGTGATGACGATAGTATGTTTTTTTTGTTGCAACAAGCAACGAAAAAACTATTTTTGCTACAACTAAAAATGATGAAGTATGATTGGCGATGACTGGTTGCGAATGTTGTTGCAATCGATAACAAAAATGCTACCATCGGTGATCAAATTTACAGCCAACAATTAATAACAAATGTGGTACGCAACAATTTTTTTCATAATTTTTTACTGCGATGATGCAAAAATTTGCGACAATATATACATAATAATTTTTTACTGCATCTGCATACCACGAAAGCTGCAACTGGTATCTCACAAATCAAAAAAGATTTTTTTAGGAAAGGATACACAGCAATCTGAACCGTTTGATGCCTAGATCGTGCGCACCGTGTTGGACCGGCGATAGCGGAAAAAAAATTGGGTGCATACCGGATGTAAAGCCTCTCCTGTGCATACTCGACCTAATCTGCAGCCACCTGTCCCACCTCACGATCGCACCTCTCCTGCTCATCCGCTCCGTTCTCGGCTCCAATGTTACCGCTGGGCTCTAAGAGCATCTCCAGCCGTTCGGCCCCCCAAGCCGTTGGCGCTCGGGCGGCGAAAAGGCTTGGGGCGACCGCCTCCCCAGCCGCGGCCCCAAGGTCGGCCCCGAGGATTCGCACATTTTCGAAAACCCGTCTTCCCGCTTCAAAAAATTACGAGATTCAGCGACCAAACATGCCACAGGCAGCGTGATCTACGCGGGGAACAAAAAACAGGCCGGTAGGTGCCTCAAAGGGGGTCGTCGAGGTCGACGGCAGACGCCATTGGCTCGCAAAGGGGTTGGCTCGCCAAGTTCTTGGGGCGGCGTGGACGACGTGTCTGGAGTAGATGGCGTGCTCTTGGGCGAAGCTGCCGCACTCGGCGTAGGCGAAGCATTAGGCGGCGCGGGCAGCGTGATCACGGGCGGCGCCATTTGAGCCAAGATCTTGGCGCGCTTGGAGACGAACCACTCCCTGACCGGCGCGTCCATCGCCGCCAAGTCCATCGTCACCAGAAACGTGAGGTCGGTGTTCCTCTTCTTTGCGGCGGCACTCGTCCTGAGGAGGTCGAGCTTGGCGTCTTGCTTCGTCAGCAACTCAGACCACCTCACCTGGGCCTTCTCCTCCCTGATTGCGGCGTTGCTTGCGACGTCGGGGATGCACTTTTCGATGGCCGACTGCAGCCGCTCGGCAGCCGGCGCCGCGTCCTTCGCCGCTTTCTCCTTCTTGTTTCCCTCCGAAGGGCGGCCCTCGGACGCCGCCGGTGGCGGTGCGTCTGGGTCATAGACGCCGTTCTTGGTCTTCGAGAGTTGGAGGCATATTTCTTTCCATTTTTTGCACCACTCGAGCCGGCTGAAGACGATGATGAACTTGAACTCGACGCCATTATCCTGCCAATACATACTGAACATGTGCGCGATCTGAAACGGCGAGGTCAGGACAGACGAGTTCACGACGAGTTCAAGACGAGAGCATACCTTTTGGTCGTTGCTTACGCCGCTTTTCGGCCAGGCAAGCACCTTCTCCTGGATTCCCTGCCACTTGTTGCACGCCGCCTCGATGGCCGACCAGTGGGAGGCCATGGCTTTCGAGCCGTGCTCCATGTACACGCCGCTGAAGTAGGGGTCGACCATCTACCTTTCATCGAACACCGCCTTGACCCTCGTCCAGTATGTGTCGCCGTTCTGGTTGGTTCCGGTGATGGGGTCCAAGCCCACCTTCTTTCATGCTTCGGCCAGGCATTCGTCTTCTTTGCCCGTCCACATGACGCGATTTAGTGGAACCTCGCCGTTCTTCCTCTTCTTCTTTCCTTTGGCGGAGACCTGCTTAGGCTCCTCCGGCGGTTCCTGGGTCTCTTCTTCGGCGTCCTCCTCGCCCCCCAGTTCGGCCCCATCTCCCTCCTGGGTGAATTCGGCGGCGTTGGCGGCATACGCCTCGGAGCCGGCGGTGATGATGTCCTCCATCTCTGTGGAGAAGGGGATGGTTCCGCGGAGGAGGGACGATCATGGCCCGGACGCGTAGGCCGGCGAGTTGGCGACCTATGCTGGTCGCAGGACGGACGCCGCGTGCGAGAAGGCGAGGTTGGGGTCGAACCCGCTGTGGTCAGGCGACGGCGTGTACCCCCATGCCGAAGGCGTCGATAACGTGAAGTTGTCGGCGAGCGAGGCGACGCTCTGCTGTGTTGGGTGGCGGAACGGCGGCGTGCCGCCAGCGCGATCCTTGGCCGCCGCCGCAAGGGTCTCCGCAAGGTCCTGCTTGGCCACCTCGGCCGTCTCTTTGATGGCCTCCAGGTTCTTCTCCGCCACGGTCGTCTCGTCCCGTACTTTCTGGGGGCGAGCCTCTTGCGCCGCTCGGTTGTCGACTAGGAGCGAAGGTCGACGTCGGCCTTCCACTCGCCGTCCATCATCCCTTCCGGCCTGGGCTTGGGGGCTCTCTATTTCCTCTGCTTGGGGACGGCGGTGGTGGTGGTGGTGGTGCATCGGCGCGGCGGGGGGGCACATATTGCGGCGTCTTCTTGGGTGGCATGGGGGCGAATCTAGAGGAAATGGCTGGAGCTGCAGTGGGCCCTTGGGGGCGCGACTGGGCGGAATTCGTCCGTCCGGCGCAAATAGCGTCGGCTTGGAGGCCTCTTGGGGGCGCGGCCGGAGATGCTATAAACATGCGATCTCGGTCAGCTATCGATTCGAGACTTAAAAGCTTACTGTTGTAGATCATCAGCCCGACCCAAAGTGCCTTTGTCCCTGGTAGGTTGATCACGGACAATGTTCTAATAGCTTATGAGAGCTTACACTCTATCAAACAGAAAAAGTCAGGCAAGGTTGGCTGGTGTGTGGTCAAACTGGATATGCACAAGGCTTATGACAGGGTGGAGTGGGTGTTTCGTGAAGCCATCCTTTTAAAGCTGGGATTTGATCCAGAGTGGGTGAAGATGATCATGTCATGTGTAACCTCGGTGGAGTACAGGGCCCGGTTCAACTGTAGTGAAACTGAGGCGTTTCGGCCTTTCAGATAGCTCCATCAAGGGGACCCCTTGTCACCATATCTCTTTCTCCTTTGTACGGAGGGCCTTACAGCGCTATTATCACATGCTGAATCAAGTGGGCAAGTACAAGGAGTGAAAGTATGTAGAGATGCACCATCAGTCTCGAATTTACTCTTCGCTGATGATTCTCTGATCTTAATGAAAGCAAATGTTGATAATGCCTCGACCCTAAAATTGGCTCTGGATATGTACTGCTCGGCTTTAGGTCAATTGGTTAGTGAAAAGAAGTCAAGTATATTTTTCAGCCCGAGTACAAAGGGAGAAGAAAATCTGGAGATGGCCTCGATATTGAATATATTGACTGAGAGCTTGAATGATTAATATCTTGGCCTCCCTTCGATGCTTGTTCAAGACAAGGGTGAGAGTTTCCAATATCTGGTGTATCGTATCATCATGAAGTTGATAGGGTGAAAGGAGAAATGCCTATCGACGGGAGGGAAAGAGGTGCTTTTGAAATCAGTTGCGCAAGCCATACCAACGTATGCGATGTATGTCCTTAAAATTCCTAAGAAAACTTGCAAAGGAATTACAGATGCGATGTCTTAGTATTGCTGGGGTGATGACTCAACTAAGAGAAAAAGGCACTAGTTCAAATGGTGAAAAATGTTGATACGTCCCAAACGTATCGATAATTTATGCTTGCTCCATGCATGTTTTGTGTGATATTGCTATGATCTAGATACACTTTCATACACTTTTGATCATATTTTTACTAACCTATTAACTCAGTGCACCCCAGTGCCAGTTTCTGTTTTCTGCTGTTTTTTTGTTCCAGGTTTCCCCCATATTAAAAGTGCTCCAAAAATTCGGGAAAATCAGATAAAAAATCAGCGCAGCGGAAGCTTCCGGAACCCCGAAGGAGGGCCGGGGGCCACCTGTTGGGAAACGTAGTAGAAAATAAAAAAATTCGTGCCTACGAATCAATATCCCAAGATCATCCAAGAAAGATGGCATACAAGGTTTAGGCCTTTTCTCACCAACGGTTGCAGCGGAAGAAGATTTGGTGAAGCGGCGTGGACGTAGTGGAAGTAGTCGAAGGAGATCTCCCACGAATAGTCCCTCGATCTATCCCACGAACAAGTCCCTCGAACAGATCTCCGAGAAGAAGAAGAAGCTCCTCGAAGAAAGATCAAAGTTATGATCCCTCTACCGGTATCCACACATCCCGTAGTAGCAATCCAGCAGCGCTCTGCCGTCCAGAGAAGAACGCCACCGAGAAAACTAGAGGGATAAAACCCTAATGGATTCCGATCTAGAACAGTGTCTAAACCGGGGTCTAATTGTGGAGCAACGGGGTTTAGAGAGAGGGAGGGTGGCGCATAGGCCTTGGGGACAAGTTGTGTTGCGCCCCTCACCCCTCCCCCACATTATATAGGTGGCCAAGAGGCCCTTGGGGCGCAATAAGGGGGGTGGGGAGTCCAACTTGGACTCCCAAACCTTCCCACACCTTCCCACCGGAAACCTGCCATATTTGGGTTTTGGTATTCCCACCTGGAGGAGGATTCCCTCCCCTTGGTGCGCCCCCACCTCCTTGGCCGGCCAGGGCAGCCTAGGTGGCTTGCCCCCCAAGGCTAGGGGCGTGGGGTAGTGGGTGGTACTGCCCGGAAACTTCCGGAACCTTCCAGAAGCTTCCAGGACCTTCCGGGACCTTTCGGGATCGTTTCGGGACATTTCGGAACCTTCTGGAGCACTTCCAGGACCTTCCGGGACCGTTCTCGGACGTTCCGGAACCATCCGAGTTACAGTTTAAGCCACCCGATGACCGCGAAGGTTGTCGGGACGCCCAGCGATTATCCAGAAACTATTCCGGTTGATCCAGGACTTCCCCAGTACCATTCTCATATGTTTCGGAACCACCTGGGACTACTTCCAGAGTGATCCGGACATATCCTTAAATACCCAGAACTACTTCTGGTGCCCTTATGAATAATTCTATAAATCTCCGAAACTACTTCCGGTACCCGTATGAACTATTCTTCTTTGCTTCCACTAAACCTTCTACCATACTAATATTCTAACAGACTACTGCTCGTTAAGTGTGTGACCCAATAGGTTCGGTATAATGCGGACATGACTCAGAACATCTTCCGGACATAGGTCAACAGCCTTTTGTCAATAGCCAATAATCAACAGCGGAGCCATGGACACCCATGTTGACTCCCGCACATACACGAAGAAACTTCGAGTGAACCATTATGTTTAGTCATGTACCATTCCCTTTTCTTCGTGATATATGACAAAGTTAGAGGAGAGATGTTTGGCACCCATGTGTAACAACTTCTTGAACACAAGCCACTCGTTATCCTCTTTGCTCGTTTGTCTCTATTTATCGTTATTGTATTCCGGTATCCCCGTGATTAAATCACAATGCGTCTGGCCAGACTAGAATGGATACCGTCATACCGAGTGGGACCAAAGTCAATATCTCTTCATAGTGAAGGAACAAATCCCATTCTTGAACTATCACAGTCACTAGCCACACCATCTGACATACCCAGAACTTATTTTACTACTTCCCATTTACGGGAGGATTCATCTAAGAACCAAATCATGTCTTCCTGTGTGAAGCAACTCGATACTCTCATGGTCTAAGGAATTACGTATATGATAACATTTCATGATATGACTTATAATGTAGTTACGATGTGATCTCTAAGTATATCATTCAATACTGGGGTCGGTTCAACATCATTGTTCTGCTAACAATATGTTCTCATTGCTACTGACATCCTTGATACAAGAACAATGTCCATGATTAAGAAAACGTAATCATCAGTTAGCACATGAGCTGGTCTTAGAGGCTAAACCAGGAACTCTTGGTGTTTACATTTCCACACATGCAAATGAGTTTTCTTCTGAATCTCACAGTCAGGGTCATTGCAATTATAGCACAGAAATATAAACATTAATTATGAACATGGAAATATATATAATAACATTTTATTATTGCCTCTAGGGCATATTTCCAACAGTCTCCCACTTGCACTAGTGTCAATAATATTATCAGTGCTTGAGCACTTTACACCTATGGCATACCGGTGTAAGACATGCTTCATTTGTGGTATAGACTTCATCATCGGATCTGACGTTTCAGGCCCGTTTGTATCTTGCATATCTTCGCGTTTTCACGCTATCATAAAATTCACTAATTTTATTAGTTTAGCTTTGTATATGTTTGAATCATTTGGCAGGACCTTGGTTCCTCAGAATAAGTCATGACGTCATTCATCAATGTTCCATGAGCTTCAAGAATCTAAGAAAACCATACCACGTTCATGAATGAACTTATGATTCAAATTACCCTCCTTGTTACTTCTTTAAGTAACTATATACTTAGCCTCTGTTATATAATTCACCACAGTATCTAACTTGACAAAGTTCCTCCATACTGCGCCACCCTTACGTATGAAACACATAATCCCAATTAAAATCGAAAATCGGTCGGAGTAAGTATGAAGACTGAATTGGTGTAACTATTTACATCAAAAATTCAGCTGGTGTAACTCATTACAACGAGCTCTTCATTCTCTCCATTTTCCGAGAAACATATCTTATCTATCATAAGTTTAACTTTTCACTGTTTGTCCAATGATCAACATATTGATCACTTTGGTATCTTTCTCGCAATCGTTTAGAGCATTGGATATATTTGGTCGGTTTACATATTATGGTGCACATGATTAATCCAAACACATAGGTGAGTGAATTCAATTCATGTGTTTTGCTTTATCTGTGTTCATGAACACTGATTTTTGCAAACAACTTTTCACCATGACCTCGTCAAGAACATGTTTCTTGGCGTTTCATACTAAACTACTTTAGTATCATGTCAATATGTAGTGTTGGCTTTAGCATGATCAGGCACTTACTATCTTCATAGATCACTGTGCTCAATACTAATGCTATATTAGCCCAAGTTCTTCAACTGAAAACTATTTCCAATGAAGTCCTTATTCGTGTCAAGAAATTTATATCATTTCAAATCAACAATATGTCATCTACATAAGGTTTTAGAAATATCATTCAGCTCCCACTTACTTTCTTGAACATTCAAGCATCTTCGTTTATTCCCGATGAAAACAAACTCTTTTGGCAATTTCATCATAACGAAAATTCCAACTCCATTGTGCTAGCTTTAGTCCATCACTGGATATCCAAGGCTTGCATCTACTTTAGCAATCTTTGAATCGACAAAACATTCCGGTGGTATCACATATACGTCCTTTGTTATATTTCCGTGTAGGAACTTTGTTTTGACGTTCATCCTACCATATCCTATAAATGAGATATGTAGTAATTGCTAATATAACCCGAACTGACTAAAGCATCTCTACGGTCGAAACTATTTCGCCGTAGTCAACCTTTGAACTTGCTAGAAAACAATTTTCCAACGAGTTGAGCTTTATGGATAAAACAATTTCATCCGAATCAATTATAGATCCATATATATATTCTTCAGACTTTTAGTCTTTCGAGGGTCTACCAAGTTCAAAACTTGACTTACTTCCATGGATACTATCTCGGATTATTTGGCATTTAGCCAAATCCCGGATTCAGGGCCCATCAACGCTTCTTTGTATATCACAGGTTTATTATTGTCGAACAACAATATCTCGTTTTACATATCATGAATGTTTGTACGAGTCATGTCTAACCTGTGTGGTTCAGCTACGCACTTTTCTGAAGATTCAACAATCTTTGACAAGTTGCACTGTCCTCCCACTCACTCTTTTGTAAGAAACTATTTTTCTTCAAAACACACCGTTCTTAACAACAAACGGTTTTGCTTTTGTGTAGTGATAGAGGAATACCAAAAAATTTGGCATAACCTTAACAAAATAACACTTATCTGATTTGGGGTTTTGAGTATGTCAAACATATGCCTCATGTACCCAAATTTTAAGAAAAGAAAACATGGTTTTAACAGTCCATACCACATCTAATATGGTGTCATTTCAACAGATTTGATGGTGCTCTTTTCAGTGTAAAAGCCGTAGTCACTAACGCATAACTTTAATAAGTATAATGGCAAATTGATAAACGTCACATTTGATCTTACCGTGTCATACATGGCTTGATTACATCTCTCGAACACTTTACTCATAGTGGTGTTCTGGGAGACGCAAGTTATGACACTTCTTCACAACTCATCAGACTTTCGCTAAACTTGTAACTCAAATATTACTTTCTACAATCTAATTTGCAGAAGCTTTATTTTCTTGTTACAATGAATTTCTATTTCACTCTAAAATTCCTTGAACATTTCAAAGATTTCAGACGTATGTCTCTATTGAACAGATATCTACATATCTACTTCAACCCATGAGTGAAGATAGGGAATCCACTGCACACAACTACACTTATTGGACTACACACATCATCATGTATGATTACCAATGGTTTAGTTGCCCGTTCATGTATGGCCTATCAACGGTGTTTTAGTCACATTACTTCGAGACAAAGATCGCAAGCGTCAAGTGATTCATAATCATATGACTCGAAAGTCCATCACTTATGGAAATTCTTCATGCATGTTATGTCACTTGTGATAAACAGCAGTGCCACATCTATGTGGTATTTATGTTAGTCTTGCGACGTTTAGCGTTAGTGTTATGGATGTTTAGTATTATTATCAAGATTCATAACATACAACCTATTCATAATGGAAGTGTGGCCTTTACGTTATTCATATCTTTGAACAACTCTCTTGCAACAAACATGATTCAAAATGATGTTTTGCAACAAGGCTAAAGTGTAGTAACAATTTACTCAACTCTAAAATGAATTATGAAGATAATCTTAGAGTCAACACACAGTATAGTAAACCTTTTACCGTGTTCTCGTGTGTGTCAAAACTCATCATTTAGCTAGTCATAAAGGCCATAGTATTTCTTGCATCGACTTGCAACGATATGCAATTGAAGTGATATTCTAGTGATCAACAGTTTAATCACAATATACAAGAATTAAGATTAACCGCTTAATCATGATTCCCAAGAATTACATCTTTTGACGAGCAATGAATTCATCTATTACTTCGTATGACTTTCATTTCTGACCTGGATATTCCAGTCTTCTTTCGCTTTGCCTTTATACGCATCAAAGTTGTATTTCCAATGTCACTCCTACTCACAGAAGATCACATATGATCAAGGTGGCGCATGCCATGGACTTTCCGGCGTGTGAGTCTTACTAACATCCTTTGGACTTCCTTTCCCTTAATTCTCATCATCATATGATCGGTGTTCTTCTGGATCCCACACTTATCAGTTTTGTTTAGAACACAGTGAACATTTTCACTAATGCTTACAATAATACATTGTACTAGATATCTTATATCCAACATTAATTGTCTTACTACTGAAAACAATTTTTCAGTTCCATGAATATAACATAACTATCCCAAACTTTTCGAAGTTCGGGTTTCATGGTGGTGAAGACAATGCACTTAGCTGTGGTGGAATTCTAGCATTTTGGATTATGGACGTAAGTCACATCATCCATAGCATCAGCGGGAGAGCATAAAAAAATTGCGATAGGACAAGCTCCTTCTCGACACTATTGAGGATAGTCCTCATAATACGGTACCAATCGTAAAGTTTTTACCAGATAATACAGTTAATAAAAATCAATTGGGAAGGCGGTAACGCGAGCCATTATTCTACAACGATAATGAAAATACTTAGACTTTGTTCATAATTAAGTTGCACTTGTGATTAATCAATTTAATTACTTAGTGTGTTCCCACTCAGATCAATATCTCTCGTAATTGATGCTGGAGTGATTCAAGATCCGACCCAATCATCCGCCATTGATGTGACATCACTGATGACTTAGACTGGACCGGTAGGCCAACTTGCCAATCACGCCAAAGGTGATTCTTGTTCATCTTTCGATGGGCGTGTTCCGGTAGAAAACTTTTATCCAAACCGTCAAGACAACCAAGTGTAATTGCAGTGTGTTCTTAACACACCCGCCTTTTATGCGTCACACTGTGTGCACCCATGTGACATGACCTGCTCCGATGTGAAACATAGTATAGACGGTGCTACAGTTGGAAGAACACTATCAACTTGATATTGTTTTGCGAGAGATCACCCTAATAAAATACGACTACCGCGCATCAAACAAGGGTGCATCAAAGGGATAAACATCACAGGCAGTTCATAAAATTATGTGATATAGTATAGCCCTTTGCTTCGTGAAGTCTTCATTGTCTTCACGCCGTCGTGGTTGAAGTCACCATGTCCACCAACTTAGTCCTTGGCGCCGGGAACATCACCACGGCTTCCGGCATGTGCGTCGGGGTCCACCTGCGCATCGTAGATCATCACCTTGCATCTATCTATTGCTTTGCCTCGAGCTAATTAACAGTTCTGGCACGCAGGCCATAATTAAGTGACAATCATATGACTTCAGTCATCATGCCGTACCACGACACGCAGGTCGCGAATAAATATTACATCATATAGCATCTCATACAAACACATTGCAAATCTTGAAGGCTATACCACATCACATGCATACCCTGCAAAAACAAGTTAGATCGCTATCTACACGGGTTGTTTCAAATTTTATCGTGGTTGATTAGCAGGTTACATGCAAATGTTGTTCCCTAAACAAACCAAACACGATACTTCAATGTTGCTAGTTTAATGTTCGGGGTGCGTGTAGCAACTAATGCCACAAGCCAAACTTCGTTCAACGCGTGACCCCCGTGTGGATTTGAGTTCATAAAATCCACAAGCCCCTCCATGTTAAATCTTCTATTGCGAGATTAAGATGAGATCCAAGGAGTTTCATGTAGACCATGATCAAGGCAACCAGCATACTGAAAGCAGCATAGAGGGATCGATGGAAAACTCAATCCTAGTAGCAAAACCTCAACTTGCCATCAAGCATAGAAAAAATCACATGACAGGGAAGCAACAAGAAAATCAATGCCTCATATCACACATATGATCTAGACCTAAACATGCATCTACTCAAGGATCGCTCTGATACCACTGTTGGGAAACGTAGTAGAAAACAAAAAAAAATGTGCCTACGAATCAAGATCCCAAGATCATCCAAGAAAGATGGCATACAAGGTTTAGGCCTTTTCTCACCAACGGTTGCAGCGGAAGAAGAGTTGGTGAAGCGGCGTGGACGTAGTGGAAGTATTCGAAGCAGATCTCCCACGAACAGTCCCTCGATCTATCCCACGAACAAGTCCCTCGAACAGATCTTCGAGAAGAAGAAGAAGCTCCTTGAAGAAGGATGTCGGGACCCGGGGTTAGCGTATGCAAGCCTCGCTACAACACAATCATATGGAGAGCCGAGAACCGTACCCACTTGTCTAAGCAGACAAGGCCAAGCACAGAACGTTCTCGGAAAGCATCGAACGTGAGGGGCATCCCATCCAGGCCGGATGATCAACTGAAATGGGTCCTCATCGTCCGCACACAAGTCTAAATGATATGGGTGGTGAACTCCCACACTCATAGACAAGTCGCCTCAACCATACTATCGATTGTATTATAACCCTTACATAGACTTACTCCAGCCCGATCACTTAGTCGGGGTCTAGGGCGGGCTCGATCATACATCAAAGTGTGCACGAGACGGAGTCTCGAGCAATCGCATCGCGATGCCCCAAGCTGCGCACATCTAAGGGCCACTTGGTGTATAAAAGACCGCCAGCCAGATCACAACTAAGGTCTCGAAAACCCATACTAAGACATGCATGTTATAAACATACACGCAGCACACATGTCTAGTATGAACAGCAGGTATCATTGCAATTCTCTACAATGTATACATCTTTATTAATAACTCTTACAGAGTGCACACAGAGATCACAAGCATGTGATCCAACATTACAGCAGACAAGAGGAAGCAAAGTAGGTCTGAGTACAGACAAGTTTAACAAATAGCTTAGAGAAGCCTTATCTAAAAACAAGCCCTCCACGAGGGAACCAGTCGTCTGACTGGGACTACACTAGCTTGGTCTTGGTCTGAGTCTTCATTCTTCGAACTTCAGGTAGAAATCACCATCGGGGTCGGGGGGTTCATCTAAAACATAGATTAAGCAAACGTGAGTACAAAATCATACTCAGCAAGACTTACATAGGAGCTATACTATTCATGCACATGTATCAAGGTAAAGGGAGGTGGGGTTTCACTTGCAGAAGTGCCAGCTTTGACTTGGCTAGTCCTGAACTACGAGTACCAGACTTGAGGTAAGAAGCGTACACGAGTCCACTACATCTCTTCAACCAATTACACCACTATGGTGCCTTCCTCGACTTCCCCACGAGAAAGCACGCCATAGCACTCACACTTATCTTGGTGTGTTTTAGAAGTATCCAGTTCAAGTTGTCTAATAATCAAGCTAAGCTTTCCAAGCAATCCATAACCGCGGACGCGGCTATTCGAATAGTTTTGTTAACCCTGCAGGGGTGTACCGCTACACACACGTGTCATCAGTTACCGCCTTTTGCATGTCACCGTTCAAGAGATGACAGCGAGGATGCCACCACAACACTTCGCCCACAGCTCCGTTCTAGTCCAGAGAGTCTCCTATCTGAGGGGGATCCGTATGGAAGTCCGGCCGAGGTTCCAGTACAGCCTCAAACGATGTGTGCAGGGTCCCAAGCCGGTCTTGAAAAGGCGTTCATCCACTTCGCAGACCGTGCCACAGCCCTACCAGAACTCCGAACTACTGCGACTCTTGGGGTTCGAACGGGGTGAGGTACTAGGATGAGAGGGGTCAGTGAGCCCAATGTGTGGTTGTACTCTTCTTCTTGGATCACTACACAAGAACTCGGACTTAAGGCGGTGTTCAACGAGACAACCCACTGTGTACTCCTACACAGCCTCTCATCGTTCACCTTGTATTTGGGTAGATTCACCAACACTTTTCTACCATCAACATCATGATCACTACCATCCCGACTCACATCAAAAGCAACCTCATGGTATCACTCTAAGCATGCAATAAGAAGTAACAATTGCAGTGGCCACAAGATATCAACCAACTCCTACATCTGCTAGGATTGTGGTTTGCTTACTACTGTGACAAGATGATAGGTCATGCAAAGGATATGGGTTCAACTATGCGGTAGAAACGTTATCATGGTGATCATCCTAAACAATGCATAAGAGAGACATGAGAGGGAAGTGGGATTTTATAGACATGATCAATGGGGTTTGCTTGCCTTGCTGACGAGGTTTCGATAACGGTGTCTTCAACGAAGGGGGTGGCTTCGGGTTCCGGCTCCACTTCTATCAGCAACATGACAATCATAGGATCAGCATAATGTACAATGCACAATCACATGAATAAGATTGTAATGGTGATGTTCATGGTGCTGATGTGTTGAGCATTCCATTTAAAAGGAGTATATTGCATTTGAAATGCAAATTCAAACTCCATTTGATTTATCGATGAATTTCAAATGCATTTGAATGCATGAAAGTTCATTTGAAAATGTTGATCATGAAGTGATGTGGTATAGTTGAAGTAATGTCTCTGATGTGTGGATGAATCTATTGGAATTAAGGGTGTTGCAAAATCAATTGCAAAATCACTCCAAATTTGAATTTGAAAAGGATCCATATGCATGTTTGCTACTGTTCACCCATTTTAAAATGGTCAAACATGAAAAAAAATTGCATATTCATAATCCTTGTATTTTTCTGATAATTTTAGACATATTATTTGTCCAATTTGGAGTTAAAATGGATTTTCTATGATTTATTGAAGTTTTGGCCATTTTCTGTAATTTCTGGAATTATTAAAAAGATTTTAAAAAGTTTTACTGCGTCAGCATGACGCAGGGCTGACGTCAGGGGGCCTCTGACGGCTGGGTCCCACTGGTCAGTGAGAGAGGGGGTTAATTTCTCTCTGTTAATTAAACAGAGTTTAATGGCGGCCGGCGGTTAGCCGCCGGTGCTCGCTTCCGGCCACTTCTTGGCACGGGGAGGCCACTGGGAGGTGCCCAGTGCACACCCGCATCCCGTAGAGCACGAGGGGGTCACGGGGGAGCTCCACGGCCACGCCGGCGTCAACTTGCGCGGCGGCCGGAGCTCGGACATGGTGATGAACGGCGACGGGGCACGAGGAGGAGAACGAGGAGGGGGAGACGATGCGGATGCTCACCCTGGGCGCAACGGAGAGGTCTAGGGAGACAGAGGAGCTACCACGGCGGCGAATCAGGCAATGGCGCGCGGCGGCCGGCGGCGAGCCTGAGGACGGGGGCGACGTCCAGGGAGCTTCTTGGCTCGATTCCTTCGAGTAGGAGACGAAGACGACGACGCCGAGCTTGAGGGACACGACGGTGCGGCGGTTTGTCGTCGTTGGCCGCGCGGATACACGACGGTGAGCGGCGGCGCTCTCGGTTTGCTGCGAAAAGCGGCGAGGGAGCGAGGGAGAGGTGAGCTGCGAGAGGAGGGAAGTGGCAGGGGCCTCTCTGGGCGTCTCCGTGGCGTGTAGATGAGGCCCCGGGAGGCCTAGAAGCGCCTCGGTGGCGTGCGCGGCGGCGAGCTCGCCACCGAGCTGCTTGCCGTCGTGGGAGAAGACGACAAGAGCGCCGGGTGGGCTTGGGCTGCGGGAAGGTAAGTTGGTCCGGGGGGGCCCGGTTGGGTGGGCTCCTTTGCCCTTTTTCTTTTTCTCTGTGTTTTTGTTTCTGTTTTCCTTTTATGTTATTTGTTTTGGCCCAAATAAAAATAGTAAGGCATTTTATAAAATCATGAAAACTTTTATGTGGGCTTATAACATAAATAGCCAGCCACTCACAAGTTTTGGAGATTTTTGAAATTCAAATAATTTGAATTTCAAATCAAATAGGGGTATTATTTAATTTCCAAGCCATGTTTGGAATATTCGAAAAATCTTGGTGCATGTAGTGGGACCCACTTCACTTTATATGTGATCATGCATATTTATAAGACTTTTCAAAAATACCAGAGGAATTTTTGGAACAAATTTTTGTCTGGCCATTTGAATTAAAATCTTTAGGGCTTTTCTTTTCCCCATTTTTGGATTTCTTTTTGAAATTTTTACATGATGCAAAGGCCTAAGATTATCCTAGCACATACCTAACTTGGGGTTGTGACAAAGGATCAAAGTTATGATCCCTCTACCGGTATCCACACATCCCGTAGCATAAATCCAGCAGCGCTCCGCCTTCCAGAGAAGAACGCCACCGAGAAAACTAGAGGGAGAAAACCCTAATGGATTCATATCTAGAACAACGTCTAAACCGGGGTCTAATTGTGGAGCAACGGGGTTTAGAGGGAGGGAGGGTGGCGCATAGGCCTTGGGGACAAGTTGTGTTGCGCCCCTCACCCCTCCCCCACATTATATAGGTGGCCAAGAGGCCCTTGGGGCGCAATAAGGGGGGTGGGGAGTCCAACTTGGACTCCCAAACCTCCCAAACCTTCCCACACCTTCCCACCGGAAACCTGCCATATTTGGGTTTTGGTAATCCCACCTAGAGGAGGATTCCCTCCCCTTGGTGCGCCCCCACCTCCTTGGCTGGCCAGGGCATCCTAGGTGGCTTGCCCCCCAAGGCTAGGGGCGTGGGGTAGTGGGTGGTACTGCCCGGAAACTTCCGGAACCTTCCAGAAGCTTCCAGGACCTTCCGGGACCTTCCGAGATTGTTTCGGGACATTCCGGAACCATCTGGAGCACTTCCAGGACCTTCCGGGACCGTTCTCGGACGTTCCAGAGCCATACGGATAGTTTCCAAGACCATCCGAGTTACAGTTTAAGACACCCGATGACCGCGAAGGTTGTTGGGACGCCCATCGATTATCCAGAAACTATTCCGGTTGATCCAGGACTTCCCCAGTACCATTCTCATATGTTTCGAAACCACTTGGGACTACTTCCAGAGTGATCCGGACATATCCTTAAATACCCAGAACTACTTCTGGTGCCCTTATGAACAATTCCATAAATCTCCGAAACTACTTCCGATACCCGTATGAACTATTCTTCTTTGCTTCCACTAAACCTTCTACCATACTAGTATTCTAACAGACTACTGCTCGTTAAGTGTGTGACCCAATAGGTTCGGTATAATGCGGACATGACTCAGAACATTTTCCGGACATAGGTCAACAACCTTTTGTCAATAGCCAATAATCAACAGTGAAGCCATGGACACCCATGTTGACTCCCGCACATACACGAAGAAACTTTGAGTGAACCATTATGTTTAGTCATGTACCATTCCCTGTTCTTCGTGATATATGACAAAGTTAGAGGAGAGATGTTTGGCACCCATGTGTAACAACTTCTTGAACACAAGCCACTCGTTATCCTCTTTGCTCGTTTGTCTCTATTTCTCGTTATTGTATTCCGGTATCCCCGTGATTAAATCACAATGCGTCTGGCCAGACTAGAATGGATACCGTCATACCGAGTGGGCCCAAAGTCAATATCTCTTCATCGTGAAGGAGCAAATCCCATTCTTGAACTATCACAGTCACTAGCCACACCATCTGGCATACCCAGAACTTATTTTACTACTTCCCATTTACGGGAGGATTCATCTAAGAACCAAAGCATGTCTTCCTGTGTGAAGCAACTCGATACTCTCATGGTCTAAGGAATTACGTATAAGATAACATTTCATGATATGACTTATAACGTAGTTACGATGTGATCTCTAAGTATATCATTCAATACTGGGGTCGGTTCAACACCATTGTTCTGCTAACAATATGTTCTCATTGCTACTGACATCCTTGATACAAGAACAATGTCCATGATTAAGAAAACGTAATCATCAGTTAGCACATGAGCTGGTCTTAGAGGCTAAACCAGGAACTCTTGGTGTTTACATTTACACACATGCAAATGAGTTTTCTTCTGAATCTCACAGTCAGGGTCATTGCAATTATAGCACAGAAATATAAACATTAATTATGAACGTGGAAATATATATAATAACATTTTATTATTGCCTCTAGGGCATATTTCCAACACCACCACCAGGTGCCCAGGCGACCACCTAGCGCGGCCTAGGGCTTGGCCGCGCCAGGGGGCGCCTGGACCCCTAGTGGCCCCCTGGCTGCCCCCCTTCGCCTATATATTCCCCGTGACGTGAAAATTCCGAGGAGAGAACCCCTTTTCGCGATCTCGCCTCTATTCCGTCGCCGCCACGCTTCCAAGATCGGGAGCGCCAGCAGACTTCTTCCCGGCACCCTGCCGGAGGGAGGATCGACCTCTGGGAGCTTCCCATTCACCATGGACGCTTCCCAGATGTGCCGTGAGTAGTTTCCTTTGGACCATGGGTCCGTGATCAGTAGCTATGTGATGTTCTCCTCCCCTCTCTGTTCTTCATGGTTTAGATCTCGTGAGCTGCCCTACATGATCAAGGCACATATGTAATCTTTCTGCTGTTGCTATGCTGAGTTTGATGGGATCTGATGGATTATGAGATTATGTTCAGATTGTGATAGAGTAAAATATTTGGTTCTTGTCTTTTTTTTCCTTAGGGTTTGGCCAAGTAGTAGGTAGTAACTCCAAGAGGGAACGTTATGATCAATTGTGGGTTCATGCCCCCTGATGACACGCTTGAGTGACAGAAACATGAGTCTAGGGGATGTGTTGTTTCCACAACGGGGAAAACAACGGTGCTTGTAACCGCGGTTGCAAGGATTGTTTACTTTACGCAAAGTGCTTTTTAATGTAGTTGTTTGTTGCTTTGGGTTTACACTTTGGGTGGGGCTCGCAACTTAATACCAGCGAGATGTTCTGGATAGATATCTCAAGGTGAATGATTAGTAGTAGATGCAGTTGGATATCGGTCTACTTATTTTGGCATACTGCCCATGCTTTTGTGCCTCTTCCTTGCTTTTTGGCATAGTTAGCATTGTGGTGCGTTTATAATCCTGTCAATTTCCCATCTGTAATTTGTTTACCTCGCATAGCAGTTTTATCGTCTTTTGGGAGAGACATATCACTAGTGAACATCACGGGACCCCATTCCATATTCTCATCACTGTTTACACGCTTATTTACTTTTATGCTTTTACTTTTGGTTGCTATCATTATCATTATCCCTTGTGTTTTGATCCTTTGTAAACAACAAGACCGGAGAGATTGACAACCTCTCTGAACTTCGTTGGGAGCAAAGTTATTTGTGTGTGTGTGCAGGTCTAGGTGAAGTAAGCAACCTCGGTTGTGAACGGCGCCATTGTTTGCTTCACCACCTACTTATCACTACCGGAGTCCTACTGGTTGACACTCTCAACCTTGGTATCTTCACCAAGGGAAACTTGCCGCTACGCTTCATCTCACCTTCCACTTGGGGTAACCAACGTAGGGCGAGAAGCAATTATCCTCTGTCGCGTATCAAGAAATTTCTGGTGCCGTTGTCTGGGACTCCGAGTGATAAGATAGGGGAGTTTCCCACTACCTTTTACCTTTACTTTTTAGTCTTTTTAGTTTACCTTTCAGTTTTTATCTTTGTGTCTTATATCAAAAATTACAAAAAAAATCTGCCACACTTGCTGCTACTATGGGTTCCACTGAAAACACCAATTTGTGTGACTTCACTAGTCACAACAGCAAAGACTTTATCTGCACTGCTATTGCCACACCTGCCACTTCAGCTACCTCTTATGAAATTAAACTTGTTTTGCTAAACCTTGTTATGAGAGATCAATTCTCTGGTGCTGGAGTTGATGCTGCTTTACACTTAAATAATTTTGTTGAGTTATGTGATATGAAAAAGTATAAAGAAGTAGAAGGTGATGTTGTTAAGCTCAAGCTTTTTCCTTTCTCTTTGAGGGAAGGAGCTAAAATCTGGTTTCAATCTTTGCCTAGGAATAGCATAGATTCTTGGGATAAGTGCAAAGATGCTTTTATTGGGAAGTACTACCCACCTGCTAAAATTATCCAATTGAGAAGTAACATTATGAATTTTAAGCAATTGGATAATGAACACGTTGCCCAAGCTTGGGAACGTATGAAATCTCTTATTAAGAAATGCCCTACACATGGTTTGACTACCTGGATGGTTATCCAGACTTTTTATGCATGCTTGAACTTTACCTCGCGGAACCTGTTAGATTCAGCCGCGGGAGGAACCTTTATGTCAACTACACTTGGTTCTTCCACAAAGCTTCTCGATGAGATGATGACCAATTATTCCCAATGGCACACTGAACGCCCTCCAACAGGTAGGAAGGTAAACTCTGTCGAGGGGATTACCTCCCTAAATAAAAAATTTGACTTAATTATGTCTCTACTTACCAAGCAACCATCTATTGATCCTCATGATGTTCCTTTAAATTCTTTGGTTGATATGGAACAATTAGATGTGAAATTTATTGCTAGAAACAACTTCAACAATAATACTTATAGGGGGAATTTTGCTAGTAATCCTAGAGCGTTTCCATCCAACTATGGGAACAACTACACCTACCCTAGCTACAAGAACCCACTTCTGAACTAGAAAACATGCTTAGAGACTTTATCACTAGCCAAAAATCCTTCAACAAGAATGTAGAAGAGAAATTAGCTAAGTTAGATAATCTCTCTTTTAAGTTAGATAGCCTAACCCTTGATGTTGAGATGTTGAAAATTAGAACCTCCCCCCTTGAGGAGAGGCAGGCCACCCCTATTAATTCTATCCAATTACAAATCAATGAAAATATTAGGATGTTGGCTAAACTTAAAGAAAGATGTGCTAGAGAAAAAGAGGAAGAGGATAGAATTAAGAGCCTTCCTACACACCACACAGTTGCCACTATCTAAATTGTTGAGGATACCGAAACTATTAGCACCCAATGCACTCCTAGTCACATTGGACCTATTAATGGTGATGCTAATACCTCAACTGTAGAAGAAGAAACTCCTATGAACATAGAGAGTTTCAAACAAGTGATCCTAGATGACACTACTACCACCTTTGATAGTAGTGATATTGGTTTTGATAGTTGCACCCTCTCAGTAGTTATTAGCTTGTTACACAAAATTTCTAGAGACCCCCAAACTAGCACACTTAATCTTGCCTTCACGGAGCATATCACAAATGCTCTCATCAAAGCTAGGGAGGAGAATCTTAGAATAGAATCCTCCATACCTAGGAAGCTAGATGATGGTTGGGACCCTATGATTAAAATTAAATTAAATAACTTCTCTTGCTATGCTTTATGTGACGTTGGAGCTAGTACCTCCGTCATGCCCAAAAGAATGTATGATATGTTTCAATTGAAACCTTTTGATTCTTGTTCTTTTGGTGTTCGTATCATTGATTCTTCCGTAAAGAAACCTTTGGGGAAGATCGACGATGTTCATATCATTGTCAATGACAATTATGTTCCCGTTGATTTTATTATTATGGATATAGAGTGTGTACCTTTATGTCCAATTATTTTGGGACATCCTTTTCTTCGCACCGTTGGTGCCGTCATTGACATGAAAGAGGGGAATATAAAATTTCAATTCCCTCTCAAAAAGGGGATGGAACACTTCCCTAGAAAGAAAATCAAGTTACCATTTGAGTCAGTTACACGGGCTAGCTATTCTCTTTCTCTTGATAAAACTCGATTCTTCTTATGCCTTATGCCTAGCTTAAAGGCGTAAAAGAGAGCGCTTGTTGGGAGGCAACCCAAGATGTTTTTACTTCTGTTTTTAGTGGTCTTGATGATTGTTACTACTATAGCAACATCATTGTATCTTTATTTTCAAGCTTTGTGCCAATTATAGCCTCTTATGATAAGGGAAGCAAAAGTTGTGACATGTTGTCCAGAAAACAGATTCTGTCTTCGTGACGGGGGAAATCGGAACAAATCACCAGTTCATCTTTAATAGTTGAATCATTTACATAGAATGATCTATACAATTGTTAAACTTTCGTATGTTCTGAGTTTTTTGATTTGAGTTGCATAAGTACCCCGAAAAAATTCTCTACTATATGTTGTTCTGTTTTTCACAGATTCTGCCACGTTTTGTCTCTCCTTACTTTTGCAAACCATAAGCTTTCTTTTTCTTTGAAAAAACCTTTTTGCAATCTTGAGAAACAGTATCTCTTCAAGAATATCTTTATATGCAGTGGGGAAAAATTATTTTATTAAGGGTGCTAACCTCTCTAATCAGCTTATGATGAGTTATGTATGAAGGGAGTTTTCAAGTGTGCGGTCGGAGATGATGAAAGAAGATCCGAGAGTGTCAAGCGATCAAGCTTGGGGATGCCCCCATGCATCCCCAATAAATATTCAAGGAGACTCAAGCGTCTAAGCTTGGGGATGCCCCCGTGCATCCCCTTCTCCATCAATAGTCATGAGTTCGTCCTTCGTCTCATTATATTTTTATCACTTCATGCGTTATGTGCTATGCTTGGAGCATCTCGCTCTTAGGTTTTATTTTTAGTTTTCTTTAGCTTTGCTTTCTGTTCATAAAAAGTTAGACCCATCTTACTTTGTGTGGGAGAGAAACACGCTCCACTCCAATCTAGAACACATCATAGGATTTTTCATGCTTATCTTTTTGCTGTTGTGTGTTCTTTATCTTTTCGTAGATACTTCCATGTTTAGTTTTAGTCTTAGTTTGTCTTTAGCAAGATCCTTGGATTTTGTTTAGTTTGTTGCTGGAACTCTCTTTAGTTTTAATGTTTATCTTGTTAACAGAGTTGGTTGTTGCACTGAGTTGTGTCTTGTCTTGAAAGTAGGTAATTTATGTTGCTATTTAATTTTAGTAGTAACTTGCAATAGTTTTGAGGTATCGTTGTGAGTAATGTTTGAACTTTTGGTGTCAAGAGCTCTAGCCTATTAGTGATAGGTGTCATATTCTGGGCAATCCATGTTTATTTTAAAAACCTGCAAAACTAGTTGAGAACTCTAGCTACTAGATGGATCGCTAATATTTGGAGGGATCGGATATTAGAGTACACTCACGTACCATGAGTCGAGGATGCGCAAGGATAACCAAACCCCCATACACTCCTCCTCGGGGTACTTGTCTCTTTGTGAACCTCCTTATTAGATTGAGAGTTACTGATAATAAGTGCATGAGTTCTTCGGACTAATGTAAGTATTGAAAGTTGACACTTCCACCTCCTCATATTGGCTAGCCTCTCCTGTCTCGTGCATTGCCTTCTTCACTCCGAGAGTTGGCGACCACCTTCGCCGGTACGTCCAAACCCTTGGCATGATACACTCTGTCATCATAAACCTCCTTATATCTTTTCTCAAAACAGCCACCATACCTACCTATCAAGGCATTTCCATAGCCTTTCCGAGATATATTGCCATGCAACATCCACCTCTTCATGACTTGATCTTCATGTCATACATGTTCCTGCTACACTGGCAGCGGCATACATTGCATACATCATGATAGCTACATCTTCTTTATGATTTGAGTACCTTGTAAAGTGTGAAAGATCTTCTATAGCTTCTTGTAAATTAGAGTGTTGCCCTTAAGTGAGGAAAAGATCCCAAAGTGGACAAAATAAAAGATCCCAAAGAGGACAAATGAGAGTTAAATAGAAAGAGCCATTGAGGCCACCGAAAAATACAAAAAAGAGAAAAATAAAAATAAAAAGAGAGAAAGGGGCAACACTACTATCCTTTTGAAAGATCCACACTAGCACTCCCTCTTAGCCTTGTACTCCATAGAGATGATCATTCATGCATATAGCTATGTGGGGACCTTCACACTATAGAACTTGGCTTGCATATTCCAAGGATGAGCCTCCTCAAAAGATCTCTAGACCTTCATGAGTGAGCAAGTTAGATGCACCCCCACTAGTTCCATTTGAGAGCTTTTTAGCTCGTATGTGCATCCGTTGCATGGCAATCCCTACTCCTCGCATCATATCTATCATTTGGCCTTCTCGCCTATGATTTTCCTCATTGATGTGAGCCTTTCTCACATTTTTTGTCTTCCTCCTCCACCATATTTCTCTCTATGCCATCCTAAGTGTCAACTCTCGTGCTTACGCTCATCCATTGCATGAGTGCTCAAAATATCGAAAGGGAGTGGATCAAATTGACTTGTACCTGGCTAGTGGTCTGGGGACGAGTCAAGATAAGATTCCGAAGAAGACAAAGTGTGAAACTTTAGTAGATTGAGTTCTCAAGAAAAATACTTTTTTCTCGTATTCCCTATCCCCCTTCTTGCACGCAAACACCATTTGGATACATTCGAGTCACAGACAGCGAGATCTCTTGCACCTAATGTTCTTTTGTTACTTGTTTCAATGCTAATATAGACTCTTGCATGTTATGACTTGAATTTAATCACATACTTGATTGCTTTACTTTTCAAAGTTCTTATATGGTTGCTAGCATGTCACCACAGAATTTATGCTTGTTATCATTTACCTACTCGAGGACGAGCAGGAATTAAGCTTGGGGATGTTAATACGTCCCAAACGTATCGATAATTTCTGCTTGCTCCATGCATGTTTTGTGTGATATTGCTATGATCTAGATACACTTTCATACACTTTTGATCATATTTGGACTAACATATTAACTCAGTGCACCCCAGTGCCAGTTTCTGTTTTCTGCTGTTTTTTTGTTCCAGGTTTCCCCCATATTAAAAGTGCTCCAAAAATTCGGGAAAATAGGATAAAAAATCAGCGCATCGGAAGCTTTCCGAACCCCTAAGGAGGGTCGGGGGACCACCACCAGGTGCCCAAACGGCCACCTGGCGCGGCCTAGGGCTTGGACGCGCCAGGGGGGGCGCTTGGACCCTGATACGTCCCAAATGTATCTATAATTTATGCTTGCTCCATGCATGTTTTGTGTGACTTTGCCATGTTTTTCTTGAACTTTCATACACTTTTGAGCAGACTAATCTATTAACCCAGTGCACCCAGCTGCCAGTTGTTGTTTTCTGCTAATTTTTTATTTCAGGTTTTCCGGCCATTAAAAGTTCTCCAAAAAATCCGGAAAAATCAGATAAAAAATCAGCGACTCGGAAGCTTCTGGAAACACCAAAGGAGGGAAGGGGGGCCACCACACGGACTCCAGAAGCTTCCCTGGCGCGGCCCCACCCTAGGCCGCAGAAGGGAGCCTCCTGGCTGCCCTATGGCCCCTCTCGGTGCCCCCCTTCGCCTATATTTACCCCCCGTGATGGAAACCCCTAATATCGACTCCTCCTTCGCGATCTCGCCTCTATACCGCCGCCGCCGCCGTTTCAAGATCGGGGCTGCCTGGAGAAGCTGCTCCGGCACCCTGCCGGGAGAAGCTACCCCGTCCGGGAGACCATCCATAGCCATAGACACCTCCCGTATGTACCGTGAGTAGTTTCCCTTGGACCATGGGTCCGTGACCAGTAGCTATGTGATCTATCTCTCCCTTCTTTGTGCTTCCACTTTCGAGACCTCGTGAGCTGCCTCACATGATCGAGGCACCTTTGTAATTTTCTGTTGTTGCTATGCTGAGTTTGTTGGGATCTGATGGATTATGAGACTATGTTCAGATTGTGATGAGTAATATATTTGGTTCTTCTCTTTTATATTTTGTTCTTGAGTAAATTCTTGCATGTTCTCCGTTGCCGTATTTACTTTGGCCAAGTGATTTATTGCAACTCCAAGAGGGAGCATTATGCTTGATTGTGGGTTCAGCCCCTTGATGTCTGGCTTGAGTGACAGAAACATGAGACTAGGGGATGTGCTGTTGCCACCAGGGATAAAACAACGGTGCTTGTATCTGCGGGTGCAAGGATTGTTTACTTTACGCAAAGTTCTTTTAATGCAGTTGGATGTTGCTTTGAGTTTACACTTTGGGTGGGATTCGCAACTTAATACCTGCGAGATGTTCTGGATAGATATCTCAAGGTGGATGATTCGTAGTATATGCAGATGGATTTCTGTCTACTTACCTTGGCGTACTGCCCATTGCTTTTGAGCCCTTCCTTTCTTTGCAGCATAGTTAGCATTGCGGTGCCTTCATAATCCTGTCAATTTCCCAACTTTGATTTGTTTACCTCGCTAGAACTTTTATCGTGTTTTTGGAGAGAGACATCACCAGTGAAAATCACGTGACCTTGGTCCATCTTCATATCATTTTTTACACCCTCAATTTACTTTCAGTTGCCACTATCATTATCTCTTGCGTTGATCCTTTGTAAACGGCAAGGCCGGAGGAATTGACAACTCCTCTGTACTTGTTGGGATCAAAGTTATTTGTATCTGTATGCAGGTCCAGGTGAAGTTAGCAACCTCGGTGCCATTGTTCACTTTACCACCTTCTTGTATCCTTCGGAGTCCTACGGGAGACAAACCTTGGTATGTTTGCCAAAGGAAAACTTGCCGCTGCACTATATCTCACTCTGCACTTGGGGTAACCAACGAGGCTTGAAGAGCATTAACACTCTCTTGCCATCAGCAAGTTTTCTGCTGCCGTTGCCGGGGACTCCAGCCTACAAGATAGGGGAGTTGCACATTATCTTTTATCTTTGCTTTTTAGTCTTGTTAGTTTACCTTTCAGTTTTTGCTTCAGTGTCTTTTATAAAAAATCCCAAAAATAGTATGTCTAGTTCCTTACTTGCCAATCAATGTCTGACTTCTTTGAAACCAGATCTTATTTGCATGGAGGATTCACCGAGGATCAACAAAAGTGGTACAAGGAACACCGCTTGTCTCAAAAGGGATACACTTATGGAAACAAATACATCAGTTGTATGAGTATGCTAAAAACTGTTGCTCAATATATAATATATCTTTGTGCAGGGATGAATCTTGTTTCTTTATGAGGCACAAACACCTTGCTTTCCAATGTGAGTACAATGATGATGAAACCTTGGCTTCTTATGCTAAGAGAAATTATGATTTTGATGATGCAGAGCAAATAGAAGAATTTGTTACTTATAAGGGTACCTATGAAATTAATTCTCTTCTTAAAAATATTGATGATGCCCCTTCAAAATCTGAGAGTCTTGCTATACTTAATTATTGTTTAGAAAATTACGATGCAAATTATTATATTACTTATCATCTTGAGAGAATCTCTCCCCCAAAGGAAGAGACTAGTGTTTTGCAGGACTCTATGGAAGAAGAAATTGTTGAACCTGAAAGCTCCTTGGATGAAAAAGAGGAGGAGAGTGACGAACATAAGGGGGAAGAATGGAGCCATCCATTTCTACCTTCTAATGAGAGTAACTCTTTGAATCTTACCTTATATGAGTGTTATGATCCTATGGATTCTTTTGAAATATCCCTTTTTTATGAAGTTGATGCCTTCTATGCTTATGGCCGTGATTCCACTATGGATGATGCTTATGGAGATGAACTTTCTATAGTTCCTCATGTTAAGCATGAAATTTTTGCTATTCCACCCACACTTGATTGTCCTATTATCGTTTTGAAATCTCCAAATCATATTCCGGAGAATTATGCTCTTATTAAGGCTCAATGTGATGGGTTGCATTTATCTTATGTTCCTAATGACCGTGTTGAAAACTATAAACGTGTGCTTGTAGGTCATGAACAACATGATTTATGTGATAGTTATATTCTTGATGTTGTTCGTGATACTACTGAAAATTATTTCGAGAGAGTGAAGTTTGGTTGTAGAAACTTCCATATTACTAAAACACCTCTCTTCATGTTGAAAGTTTTGAAGTTGTTCTTTTTCGACCTTCCTATGCATGTCACTTTGTGCTTATTTGATTTATTTTCTTACAATATGCCTATGCATAGGAAGTGGGTTAGGCTTAAATATGTTTCATATTGGCTTCTTGATGCTCTTTTTTGCTTCAAAATTCTTATTCTTGTGAGAGCATCTTCTATAATCTTTAAGCCTAGCTAATGGCTTTAAAGAAGCGCTTTCGGGAGGCAGCCCGCAACGAATTTAGGATTTCCTTTTTGTTTTTCTTCTGTTTTTAGTGGTCTTGATCATTGTTAATACTGTACCAACATCATTGTATCTTTACTTTTCAAGCTTTGTGCCTTTTATAGCCTCATACGACAAGGGAAGTGAAAGTTGTGACATGCTGTCTAGAAAACAGATTCTGTCCTCGTGACTAGAAAAATTAAAGAAAACTCCCAGTTCATCTTTTTGAGCTGAAATTTTTACACAGCGTGCTCTATACAATTACGAAACTTGCGTATGTTCTGAGTTTTTTTATTTGAGTTGCAGAAGTATCCCTAAACAATTCTCTTCGATCTGTTGTTCTGTTTTTCACAGATTCTGTCACGTTTTGTCTCTCCTTACTTTTGCAAACCTTAAGCTTGCTTTTTCTTTGAAAAAACTTTTTGGCGATCTTGATAAACAGTAGATATTCAAGATTATCTTTATTTCCAGTGGAGAAAAATTATTTTATTAGGGTACTAACCTCTCTAATCAGTCTACAATGAGTTTTGTATGAAGGGAGTTTTCAAGTGCGCGATGAAAGATGATGAAAGAAGATTTTGGAGTGTCAAACGCTCAAGCTTGGGGATGCCCATGTGCACCCCCAATAAATATTCAAGGAGACTCAAGCGTCTAAGCTTGGGGATGCCCCCGTGCATCCCCTTCTTCATCAACAATTATCAGTTCGTCTCTCGTTGCACTATATTTTTATCACTTCATGCGTTATGTGCTATACTTGGAGAGTCTCGCTCTTTACTTTTCTAGGTTTGTTCTTGCTTTGTTTGCTGTAGTAACAAGTTAGATCCCAGCTTACTTACTCTTTTGTGTGTGAGAGATACACGCTCCGCTTGAACTAGAACTCCTCATAGGATTTTCATGCTTATTCTTTTAGCTGTGATTTGTTCTTTTTCTTTTCTTAGCTGCTGCTCTGTTTAGTTGTAGTGCTTTAGTTTTTCTAGAGCTTTACTTTTGTTTTAGGTTGAACTTTCTATAGGTTTCATGTTTTATATTGTTAGAGAGTTTGCCTGTTGCACTGAGTTATGTGTCTTGACTAGAAGTAGGTAGTTAAAGTTGCTTTTCTCTTTGTAGTAGTAACTTGCAATAGTTTTGAGGTGTTGACTAGAGTAATGTTTGAAATTTTGGTGTCAAGAGCTCGAGCCTATTAGTGATAGATGTCGTATTTTGGGCAATCCGTGTGTTTTTCGAAAACCAAAAAAACCCTGTTGAGAACACTAGCTACTAGATGGATCACTAACCTCTGGAGGGTTCGAATATTAGAGTACACTCACGTACCATGAGTCGAGGATGCGCAAGGATAACCAAACCCCCATACACTCCACCTCGGGGTACTTGTCTCTTTGTGAACCTCCTTATTAGATTGAGAGTTACCGATAATAAGTGCACGAGTTCTTCGGACTAATGTGAGTATTCAAAAGTTGACACTTCCACCCACCTATACTTTTTCTAGCCTCTTCGGTACCGTGCATTGCCCTTTCTCATCTTGAGAGTTGGCGCATACTTCGTTGGTGCATCCAAACCCTTGGCACGATATGCTCTGTCATCATAAGCCTCCTTATATCTTTCCTCAAAACAGCCACCATACCTACCTACAAGGCATTTCCATATCCTTTCCGAGATACATTGCCATGCAACATCCACCTTATCATGACTTGATCTTCATGTCTTACATGTTCCTGCTACACTGGCAACGGCATACATTTGCATCATGATAGTTACATCTTCTTTATGTGAGTACCTTTGTAAAGTGTGAAAGATCTCCTATATTCTTGTAAAATATAGAGTGTTGCCCCTAAAGTGAGGAAAAGATCCCAAAGAGGACAAAATAAAAAGATCCCAAAGAGGACAAATGAGAGTTAAATAGAAAGAGCCATTGAGGCCACCAAAAAATACAAAAAAATAGAAAAAAGAGAAAAATAAAAATAAAAAGAGAGAAGGGGGCACACTACTATTCCTTTTGAGAGATCCACACTAGTACTTCATCCTCTACCCCTTGTATTCCATAGAGATCATCATCATGCATATAGCTATGTGGGGACCTTCACAATATAGAACTTGGCTTGTATATTCCAATGATGAGCCTCCTCAAACGAGCTCTAGGTCTTATTGAGCAAGCAAGTTAGATGCACCCCCACTAGTTCCATTGGAGAGCTTTTAGCTCACATGTGCATCTGTTGTATGGAAATCCCTACTCCTCACATCATATCTATCATATGGCCTTCTCTCGCCTATGATTGTCCTCATTGATGTGAGCCTTTCACACCTTTTTGTCTTCCTCCTCCACCTTCTTTCTGTTTCGCCTTTTAGGTGTCAACTTTCTTGCTCACGCTCATCCATTGCATGAGTGCTCAAAATATCGAAAGGGAGTGGATCAGTTTGACTTGTACCTGACTAGTGGTCTGGGGACGAGTCAAGATAAGAATCCAAAGGAGACCAAGTGTGAAAATTTAGTAGATAGTTGTTCTCAACAACCTTTTTTTCTCTCTTTTTCCCTATCCCCTGCTTGCACGCAAACACCATCTGGAGACATTCGAGTCACGGACAGCGAGAGCTCTTGCACCTTTTGTTCTTTTGATGCTTGTGTCAATGCTAACATAGACTCTTGCTTGTTAAGACTTGAATTGAATTGCATGCTTTTATTGCTTTACTTAAAAGTCTTTATATGGTTGTGTGGCATGTCACCACAGAAATTATGCTTGTTATCATTTACCTACTCGAGGACGAGCAAGAATTAAGCTTGGGGATGTTGATACGTCCCAAACGTATCTATAATTTCTGCTTGCTCCATGCATGTTTTGTGTGACTTTGCCATGTTTTGCTTGAACTTTCATACACTTTTGAGCAGACTAATCTATTAACCCAGTGCACCCAGCTGCCAGTTGCTGTTTTCTGCTGTTTTTGTATTTCAGGTTTTTCGACTAATCTATTAACCCAGTGAAAAATCAGATAAAAAAACAGCGACTCGGAAGCTTCCGGAAACACCAAAGGAGGGAAGGGGGGCCACCACAGGGACTCCAGAAGGGTCCCTGGCGCGGCCCCACCCTAGGCCGAGCCAGGGAGCCTCATGGCTGCCCTGTGGCCCCTCTCGGTGCCCCCCTATGCCTATATTTACCCCCCGTGACGGAAACCCCTAATATCGACTCCTCTTTCGCGATCTCGCCTCTGTACCGCCGCCGCCGCCGTTTCAAGATCGGGGCTGCCTGGAGAAGCTGCTCCGGCACCCTGCCGGGAGAAGCTACCCCCTCCGGGAGACCATCCATAGCCATGGACGCCTCCCGTATGTACCATGAGTAGTTTCCCTTGGACCATGGGTCCGTGACCAGTAGCTATGTGATCTATCTCTCCCTTCTTTGTGCTTCCACTTTCGAGACCTCATGAGCTGCCTCACATGATCGAGGTACCTTTGTAATTTTCTGCTGTTGCTATGCTGAGTTTGTTGGGATCTGATGGATTATGAGACTATGTTCAGATTGTGATGAGTAATATATTTGGTTCTTCTCTTTTATATTTTGTTCTTGAGTAAATTCTTGCATGTTCTCCGTTGCCGTATTTACTTTGGCCAGGTGATTTATTGCAACTCCAAGAGGGAGCGTTATGCTTGATTGTGGGTTCAGCCCCTTGATGTCTGGCTTGAGTGACAAAAACATGAGACTAGGGGATGTGTTATTGCCACCAGGGATAAAACAACGGTGCTTGTATCTGCGGGTGCAAGGATTGTTTACTTTACACAAAGTTCTTTTAATGCAGTTGTCTGTTTCTTTGAGTTTACACTTTGGGTGGGATTCACAACTTAATAACAGCGAGATGTTCTGGATAGATATCTCAAATTGGATGATTCGGAGTAGATGCAGATGGATTTCGGTCTACTTACCTTGGCGTACTGCCCATTGCTTTTGAGCCCTTCCTTTCTTTGCAGCATAGTTAGCATTGCGGTGCCTTCATAATCCTGTCAATTGCCCAACTGTGATTTGTTTACCTCGCTAGCACTTTTATCGTATTTTGGGAGAGATACATCACTAGTGAAAATCACGTGACCTTGGTCCATCTTCATATCATTGTTTACACCCTCAATTTACTTTCAGTCTTTACTTTCAGTTGCCACTATCATTATCTCTTGCGTTGATCCTTTGTAAACGGCAAGGCCGGAGGAATTGACAACTCCTCTGTACTCGTTGGGAGCAAAGTTATTTGTATCTGTGTGCAGGTCCAGGTGAAGTTAGCAACCTCAGCACCATTATTCACTTTTCCACCTTCTTGTATCCTTTGGAGTCCTACGGGAGACAAACCTTGGTATCTTTGCCAAGGGAAAACTTGACGTTGCACCATATCTCACTCTGCACTTGGGGTAACCAACGAGGCTTGAAGAGTATTAACACTCTCTTGCCATCAGACCCCTGGTGGACCCCCTGGCTTCCCCCCTTCTCCTATATATTCCTCGTGACGTGAAACTTCCGAGGAGAGAACCCATTTTCGCGATCTTGCCTTTGTTCCGCCGCCGCCGCGCTTCCAAGATCAGGAGCGCCAATAGACTTCTTCCCGGCACCGTGCCGGAGGGAGGATCGGCCTCCGGAAGCTTCCCCTTCACCATGGACGCTTCCCGGATGTGCCGTGAGTAGTTTCCTTTGGGCCATGGGTCCGTGATCAGTATCTATGTGATGTTCTCCTCCCCTCTTTGTTCTTCATGGTTTAGACCTCGTGAGCTGCCCTACATGATCGAGGCACATATGTAATCTTTCTACTGTTGCTATGCTGAGTTTGATGGGATCTGATGGATTATGAGATTATGTTCAGATTGTGATAGAGTAATATATTTGGTTCTTATCTTTTATATTTTTGTTCCTAAGTAATTCTTGCATGTTCTCCGTGCCGTTTAATTCTTTGGCCAAGTAGTAGGTAGTAACTCCAAGAGGGAACGTTATGCTCGATTGTGGGTTCATGCCCCCTGATGTCACGCTTGAGTGACAGAAACATGAGTCTAGGGGATGTGTTGTTGCCACAAGGGGGAAAACAATGGTGCTTGTAACCGCGGTTGCAAGGATTGTTTACTTTACAAAAAGTTCTTTTTAATGCAGTTGTCTGTTGCTTTGGGTTTACACTTCGGGTGGGGCTCGCAACTTAATACCGGCGAGATGTTCTGGATAGATATCTCAAGGTGGATGATTAGTAGTAGATGCAGTTGGATTTCGGTCTACTTATTTTGGCGTACTTCCCATGCTTTTGATCCTCTTCCTTTATTTTGTAGCATACTTAGCATTGCGGTGCGTTTATAATCCTGTCAATTTCCCGTCTGTAATTTGTTTACCTCGCATAGCAGTTTTATCGTCTTTTGGGAGAGAGACATCACTAGTGAACATCACGGGACCCCGGTCCATATTCTCATCACTGTTTACACGCTTATTGACTTTTCTGCTTTTACTTTCAGTTGCTATCATTATCATTATCCAGTGTTTCCTTCTTGTGTGCTTCCGCGGGTACCTCTCGGAGACGATGCGAGCGTGCGATCGACTACACCTTTGGAACCCGACTTATCAACGGGCAAGGACTATGCATTACTTATGATCCATTCTATTTCAACCAGCGGTTTGCATGCTAGTATAGGTTAGGTTCGATGTTTGATCCTACCACATGTTTACAGCCTCTTTTAAACCGATACAGCCATGTCCCTTCCCAGCAAACCTTGTACTGCTATGTTACTAGTGCTCGTTGCTCAGCCCCTGCTTAATATGCATGCTTAGGATGCTACGATGTTACCCTATTACTCTTTGGGTTGGGATATCACCTGATTATTATATTATTGTTGATGATATGATTATTATAATGTTGACTATATTCGACGAAGGATGGAAGGTCTAGGCTATCCCGCCCCGACGCTTTGTTCCATTCGAGTCACCTAGGATCCGAGTTCCGGGTATTGGTTTTAAGACTGAGCGTGCCTAACCGCGTGTGGGATTTTATGGGGTCCCCTTTTCTTACCTATCTAGCTTCAAACATTTCTAGAGGTGGCCCAAGCTGATTTACCATTTGAAAACATGCATATATATCTTGTCGGGTCGCTCCTAGCAGATATCTTTTAAAACAACCCGGACCAGCGGAGACATGGTTTCCCTGTTGGTCCACCTTTGGCCGGCGAGGGCCCGAGACCTCACGTGAGGCGTCTCGGTAACCCAAACCCTGTTAAGACGGAAGAGTCCGATCCGAGAGCGTGGTCAGCTTTTGGATTGGGTGTCGACTCCCCGGGGGCCACCCGGATTTGTTCGTTGTTAGCTAGAGGGACTTGTCGTTTCGGATCTCTTGGAACTAAATCATAAAATGGTTGCCTGTGATGGGTAGCAACTGAGAGTGATGGACGTGCGTGCGGAGCCTCGTAATGGGCACTTGGTACACCCCTGCAGGGTTAAATCTTTTCGAGAAGCCGTGTCCACGGTTATGGATGACTTGAGACCTACGTCCTGTTCATAGACAACAACAACAACTGAGATAATCTTAATATAACTTGATCAACGTGTGCGTGTTCCTTGACTGCTTCTTCTTCGTCGGTATGCGAAGAGGAATACAAGGATAGGATAGGTGTTATGTTTGCGTAAGTAGTTGATAGCAAGACTTGTTGGAGGCGATTCCTCATCAAATGCTTGGCTTCTTATCTTACTCTCTAGATCGTTAGCCACTTCATAAATGCTAGTGCGGCAGCAACCTCACCACTTACCCCTTCCTTACCGTAAACTACTAGTTGTCCTAGAATGACGAGTGATGAAGTCCTTGCTGGGTTAGATGACCACTACAGTTGGATGCTGAGTACTTCTGTACTCATGATACTACCCCCAAACTCTTTTCAGGGTTCTTGATCGACAATAGGTATGGTGATCGACGTTTCACATGGAGACTCGACGACGACTAGTTAGGCGGATCCCGGCGGAGGGCCTGGACCCGTGTGGTTATGGGATCGATGTTTTTCTCTTTGCCAGTAGGCATTTGATTGTAGTCTGTACTCAGACATGTATCTTCCGCTGTTGTATTATATTTGAGGCAGTTGTATGCCGATTGTATGAGATGTTGTATCCTGTATCTGTAATGTTGTGATATCATGTTGGAAATCCAGGGCATATGGCTTTGTCATATGTCGCGGTGGGACCGATATGTGCTTCGTCCCCGGATCTGGGTGGAAACACCTAAATCTGGAACAGTACCGCATATCGGGCCTTAAAACTTGGTATCAGAGCCTTACCGACCGTAGGATCCCCTCTCTGGCCGAAGTCGAGTCTAGACAAAAATTATTTTGTAGTTACTAAGTTAGTTATCGGAGAGTAGGAATCCTTTTTACTCCTTACCCTTTCTCTGGTCAGGACAAGACGTAAGTGTTTTATTCTCGACTTATCCCCTTCAAAACTCTAGGATCTCGAGTGTGTGGAGTTTCGGAATAGTTACAATGCCTTGCTTGCAGCGTATTTTCTCGATTCCGAGCTCAGGTGGGAATTCCTGTAGTACCTTTAGCTTCTCCGGTTTCGGATATCATCTGGGTCATCCTTTGCCCTCCCTCCTTTTTCCCGGTGTTTTTACGACTTGCGTCGAAAATCACTATCCCTTGATCTGGTTTTCGCGATCGTTCTTCCTCTTGACACCGACATTTTCGTTATTCCGACGATGTCGTCTCTCTGCGGAAATTTATCTCGACCGAAGTTCGACGTCGACATGGAGCAGAGTCCCTTGTTGGAGGTGTTGAAGATCGTCGACTCTCTTTTCTCCCCCCCCCCTCTCCCCCGGATCGTCCTGGATCTCGGGACGAGATCCCTTGTTGGTGGTGTTGTATTGTAACAGCCCAGTTTTTGCAAAAATTAAAAATTTTGTTTTCGGTGTGAATTGCTTGATTGTCTGATTTGTTTGCGGTGTTTGCATCCCCGGTTTATCGATCGGCGATTATTTTTCCCCCTCTTATCTCATATCGGACAGAGACCGACCCTTTCCACCCTGACACTCGACCTTTTCCCGGGTTTCACCCGATCACCGTCGCGAAAACCGCACGAGACCAGCCGCAACCAACGGAACGAAAAACCCCGTTTAATAATTAAACGGGATATTTTGATAGCGCGCCGGAAAGTGCTTTCGGAACGGTTCCAGCGCAAGGTGAACGCCTCCGGCTCGACGCACTGATCGCGCAGTTCGAAGTTTTACCCGAATCGGAGGTACTGCGGACCCCCGGCGGTCAGAAACGTGAGCACCGGACGCGCGAGATAAAAACCGGAGATGTTTTTGCAAACTGCCAGCCACCGGGGCTATATAAAGACCACCACACTCCCACCCATTTTTTAGGGTTTCCCTAGCCACAAATTTGCAGCCACCCCCCTCACAAACCTCAGATTTGCCCCAAATAGCCTTCTCTCCCCGAAACCCTAGCTCTCCCACTGATCTGGACCGTCAGATCTGAGATCCAACGGTCCAGATCGCGTCACCCAGCTCCACCAACCACCTCCCAATCCCTCCTCTCTCTCTCCTAGCCGCCTCCATGCCCTCCGGCCAGCCGGCGCCCCTCTCCCTCCTTCCCTCTCCCCCTCTTCTCCCTGTCCTCTCACCCCCGCCTCTGCCGTGCAGGTCACCGCCGTCAGGAGCTGGCCGCGCCGCCAGGGAGCCGCCATGGCCGAGGAGCACGGAGCTCCGCCCGAGCCGCCACCCACCTCCGCCCGGGATCCGGCCGCCCTGCCCCTCTCAGCGCCTCCCCTCGCCCCCTCCGCCTCCAACCGCGGCCAGGCCGCCCCCCCCCCCCTCGCCGTCCCGGCCGGCCGGCAACCGGCGCCGTGGCCGTGGCCATCGGGCAAACGCCGCTGCTCGGGAGGGAGACGAGCGGGACGAGCCGGTCCAGCGCCTCCCCTCCAGCCGGACGGGCCGGCCTGCGAGATCCAGGCCCGCGCGGCCCAACCAGCTGCCCTAGGCCGAGCCAGCCAGCCCCTCCAGATGGGTCGAGCCCAACAGTGAGGCTGCCCCCCTTTTTTTCTTTTTTTAGTTAGTTCTGTTTTTTTTCTCTGTTGGGCCCAATAGGAGTAGTTTCGGCCCGTTTAGGTTTTTTTCTCTGTTGCTAGGTTTTTTTATTTAATTTAGGCAGTTTGTATTAGGATTTTTGCGGTGCCCGTAGCTCTTTAACCGTAGCTCCGATTGCGACGCGTAAAATATGAAACTTGCTTAGAATTGTGTCTAGTTTAATAATTTGTGCTTTGTTGCCATGTTTGACTTTGTTTACCTGTTGTTTGCCTGCTAATTACACTGCATGCCACTGTAAACTGTAACTGCTATAACTTTTTATCTGTTGCTCTGTTTAAATTGCTCTTTATATGTAACTTGACTAGAATTGCATGTAGATTGTGTTTATGCTGTTCTTGCTTGCTAATAAAAATAATAAAATATTGTTTAGGGCAATACAGTACCAAATGCAATATTTATCGTGGGGTCCACAATAGTTTGCATGTCTAGGATTTCACCCCACTTAAATTGACTAGATCAGATAGTTTATTTATGCTTCACCTCTTGCCATGTTTGTGTGCTATGCCATGCTTGAGTGAAATGCCATGTTAACAACCTTTGTTGGTCACCTGTAGCTAAACAACTTGAACCTTTCTAAATGTGCGGTATCGTTGTGTGTGACGAGTACTCCACTTAAATCGTTAGCAACCGCTCTCGACGGTAGGTGCGATGTCTCGTGTTACTTCTTGTTGATGCTTGCTCTTGTATTGCTCCGTAGTAATAGTGGTGCACCGTTGATTGCTTTCCAGTGTTTCCTTCTTGTGTGCTTCCGCGGGTACCTCTCGGAGACGATGCGAGCGTGCGATCGACTACACCTTCGGAACCCGACTTATCAACAGGCAAGGACTATGCATTACTTATGATCCATTCTATTTCAACCAGCGGTTTGCATGCTAGTATAGGTTAGGTTCGATGTTTGATCCTACCACATGTTTACAGCCTCTTTTAAACCGATACAGCCATGTCCCTTCCCAGCAAACCTTGTACTGCTATGTTACTATTGCTCGTTGCTCAGCCCCTGCTTAATATGCATGCTTAGGATGCTACGATGTTACCCTGTTACTCTTTGGGTTGGGATATCACCTGATTATTATATTATTGTTGATGATATGATTATTATAATGTTGACTATATTCGACGAAGGATGGAAGGTCTAGGCTATCCCTCCCCGACGCTTTGTTCCATTCGAGTCACCTAGGATCCGAGTTCCGGGTATTGGTTTTAAGACTGAGCGTGCCTAACCGCGTGTGGGATTTTATGGGGTCCCCTTTTCTTACCTATCTAGCTTCAAACATTTCTAGAGGTGGCCCAAGCTGATTTACCATTTGAAAACATGCATATATATCTTGTCGGGTCGCTCCTAGCAGATATCTTTTAAAACAACCCGGACCAACGGAGACATGGTTTCCCTGTTGGTCCACCTTTGGCCGGCGAGGGCCCGAGACCTCACGTGAGGCGTCTCGGTAACCCAAACCCTGTTAAGACGGAAGAGTCCGATCCGAGAGCGTGGCCAGCTTTTGGATTGGGTGTCGACTCCCCGGGGGCCACCCGGATTTGTTCGTTGTTAGCTAGAGGGACTTGTCGTTTCGGATCTCTTGGAACTAAATCATAAAATGGTTGCCTGTGATGGGTAGCAACTGAGAGTGATGGACGTGCGTGCGGAGCCTCGTAATGGGCAGTTGGTACACCCCTGCAGGGTTAAATCTTTTCGAGAAGCCGTGTCCACGGTTATGGACGACTTGAGACCTACGTCTTGTTCATAGACAACAACAACTGAGATAATCTTAATATAACTTGATCAACGTGTGCGTGTGCCTTGACTGCTTCTTCTTCGTCGGGGTGCGAAGAGGAGGACAAGGATAGGATAGGTGTTATGTTTGCGTAAGTAGTAGATAGCAAGACTTGTTGGAGGTGATTCCTCATTGAATGCTTGGCTTCTTATCTTACTCTCTAGATCGTTAGCCACTTCATAAATGCTAGTGCGCCAGCAACCTCACCACTTACCCCTTCCTTACCGTAAACTACTAGTTGTCCTAGAATGACGAGTGATGAAGTCCTTGTTGGGTCAGATGACCACTACAGTTGGATGCTGAGTACTTCTGTACTCATGATACTACCCCCAAACTCTTTTCAGGGTTCTTGATCGACAACAGGTATGGTGATCGACGTTTCATGTGGAGACTCGACGACGACTAGTTAGGCGGATCCCGGCGGAGGGCCTGGACCCGTGTGGTTATGGGATCGATGTTTTTCTCTTTGCCAGTAGGCATTTGATTGTAGTCTGTACTCAGACATGTATCTTCCGTTGTTGTATTATATTTGAGGCAGTTGTATGCCGATTGTATGAGATGTTGTATCCTGTATCTGTAATGTTGTGATATCATGTTGGAAATCCGGGGCATATGGCTTTGTCATATGTCGCGGCGGGAACGATATTTGCTTCGTCCCCGGATCTGGGTGGAAACACCTAGATCTGGAACAGTACCGCATATCGGGCCTTACAGCAGGTCTAGGTGAAGCAAGCAACCTCGGTTGTGAACGGCGCCATTGTTCGCTTCACCACCTACATATCACTATCGGAGTCCTACTGGTCGACACTCTCAACCTTGCTATCTTCACCAAGGGAAACTTGCCGCTACTCTGCATCTCACCTTCCACTTGGCGTAACCAACAAAGGGCGAGAAGCAATTATCCTCTCTCGCGTATCAAATGTGTATCCCGAAAAAAATAAGGCGGTATGGGGTTTAGGGACGTTCACTGTTTCAACCTTGCCTTACTAGCTAAACAGGCATGGCGGCTTATAGAGAACCTAGACTCTCTCTGTGCAATGATCTTGAAGGCCAAACATTCCCGGAAGGGGACCTTTTGCAGGCTACCTGGAAACAAAAAGGTTCTTATACCTGGCAGAGCATCTTTGAAGGTGTGAAAACTATAAAAGGGGAGGGGTACATCTGGCGCATTGGAACCGGAGAGAAGGAGGATATCTTGAATGACCCATGGATCCCAAACTCAAACTCAAAAAAGGTACTGACCCCAAAGGGGCATAATCTTCTGTCAAGGGTGTCAGATATTATTGATCCAGTGTCTAGGAACTGGGATGAGGAGCTGCTCGATCAAACTTTCTGGCCGGTAGACGTTAGAAGGATTCTTGTGATCCCACTCCCAATCCATGATACGACTGATTTCATAGCTTGGCACCCTTCAAGAACTGGGACTTTCTCAGTTCGTTCAGCTTATCATGAAGAATGGAACAAACAATATGGGAGTAAACTTCGGATTGAGGAAAACACGAGCTCGGGCTCAGATATATGGGAGTCGGTGTGTAGAATCAAATGCCCGCAGAAGATCAAGATATTCATACGGAGCACTGATACGTCCAAAATGCATCACTATTTTATATCGCAATTCATCCTTATTCATTGATATATTTCATGTTACGATGATGTTCTTATGTTGTTTTGGCTTATTTTACACAGTTTGCAACTTTTCGGTGCCGAAGCAGCAGACGCAGGATTCAGCGGTAAAAAGTGGACGTTGAGTTGCTGAAGAATAATACCTCCAAATTACATGAAAATCGACGGGGGGTATTTTCCAGAAGAATAACGAAGACTCGCCGAAGAGGGGATAGAGGGGGGCCACAGGAGCCCTAGGTGGCCACCTGGCGCGGCCCCACCCCTGGCCGCGCCAGGAGGGCGCCTAGAGCCCTGGGACCACTCCCGGCTCCCCCCTCTGGCCTATATACTCCTCGTTACGCGAAAACCCTAAAGGACGAGGCCATCACGGAGTTCCGTCGCCGCTCCGTGGAGGAAACCTACAGAGAAGAAAAGGGCTCTCCGGCGGGCAGATTCCGCCGAGGAGATCACCTCCCGAAAGGGGAGATCATCGCCATCGTCATCACCATCGTCACTGGCATCATCGAGATCATCATCAACATCATCCCAACATTAGCACAATCTCCACCACCATCCAATCTCACCTCAAAATTTCATCTTGTTTTGTAATCCGTACTATCTATCCTCTCTAATCTACCGGTGTTGATTACTCCAATTGGTGAATGCTATTGAGTTTTGTTGGAGAAATGCCATTATGTCCAGATTGTTTATTATATATTTATCACCTCTGATCATGATCTCTTTTATGTCTTGTGAGTAGTTACTTTAGTTCTTGAGGACATGGGATAAGTCTAGTTGCTAGTAGTCATATGATGTTGAAGTAATTTTTTTTGTTTGATATTTAAGTTGTGCTGTTATTTTCCTAGTGGTGTTGTGTGAGTCGAACACTCAACACTTCGCCTTCTTAAGGACCTAGGGGAATGCATTGTGTATTAAGAGTGCTTACGGTGGGTTGCCGGAGTGACAGAAACCTGAACCTCAGTTTGCACACTTTTGCACAAGGGAGTAATGGATCCTTGATCTTATTGTTGTGGTTAGGCTTTGCCTTAATTTCTATCTTGTATTTGCGGATGCTTGCAAGATGTTTAATCATAAGAGTGCACTTATCTTAGTCTAGAAGGTGTGCTAGCATAGATCCACCCACTCAACACTTATCAGCACAACACTTGTTATCGATACGGAGTATGGCGAAAGCATGTGACTACCTCTCCATGTGTCCTCAAGAACGCTTTAGTCTTTATAAGTTCAGTTGTCAGGCTTATCCTTTGCACAAAAGGATTGGGCCACTTGCTGCTCCTCAGTGCTATTTACTTTGCTTGATTTTTTCTTATCGTTGCTTATATCGAAAACCCCTAAAAAGTTACCTTTCAGTGTTTGCAGTTATTCCTTGCCTACTATCGCCTATCAATACCTTTCGCTCCTCATTGGGTTCGACACTCTTACTTATCGAAAACGCTACAATAGATCCCTTTACGTTGAGGGTCATCAAGCTATGTTTTCTGGCGCCGTTGCCGGGGAGCATAGCGCTATTGGTAAGTGAAGTTGTTAAGGAATTTTTTATATCCTTGCTTTTATTTTGCTGTTGTTGTTCTTTGTCCGTATGGAAAACCTAGCTATTTGATCGGTTCTTATGGGGAAACGCCCCACATCTGTGGTGGTTGTACCTCCCCCTACTGAAATTGTGCCTTATAAAATACCAGCTGGTATTATCGATTGTGTCTTGGCTAATCGTTATGCAGGAGATAGACACCCCGGTGAACACTTGCTATATTTATCACAACTATGTTCGCTATTTAAGCTTGAAGGTGTATCAAAGGAGTTTGTCATGAAGAAATTGTTCTCCGTATTGCTTATAGATAAAGCTTAAGATTGGTATAAGCTTCTCGATAACTCTCATTTGCTTGATTGGCATGAACTTATGTCTCTCTTTTACACCAAGTTTTATCCTCTTCATGAAATTCATCGAGACAGGAATTATATCTATAACTTTTGGTCTCGTGACGGAGAAAGCATCGCTCAAGCTTGGGAGAGATTGAAATATCTAATGCTCAAATGTCCTATTCATGAGCTCCCCAAGGAAACTATACTTACAAACTTTTATGCCAGACTTTCTCGACAGGATAAGGACATGTTGGATGCCTCCTCTAGTGGGGTATTTCAGACGAAAAGCGTAGAAGAAAGATGGGATCTCCTTGAAAGGATCCAGAGGAATACCGAAGATTGGGAAATAGACAAAGGTATTGAACCTACTATAAATTATGAGCATGATTATATAGAGAGCTATGTGAAAAATGATTAATTTAATGCCTTTTTCTCTTGGATTGGTCTTGATTCCCATCTAATGATTGATTTTTGTAAGGACTTTGCCTCTCATATCGACTCTTCTAAGAAGAAGAAGAGCCAGCATCATAAACGCTTCAAGGAATCATCTATTGATATTCATGTTGCTGACCCTATTGTGCCTGCAGTTATATATGAAAATCCCCCTTTTCCCCTAAGAATAAGGGAGCACTCTTTTGTTACAGGCATAATGAATAAGAGTGAGAGAAGAATCGATGAACCCGAGGACCAGATCAAGGTCGATCCTCGAGTTGCATTGGTTAAGGATCTTATTACTAATGATGTTTTAGATTACAATATAAATTTTTGTGTTGTTTCCACTAACCTTGTCACAACCAAGAATAAGGGCCCAATTTCAGGTACTCCAGTAGTATCTGTTAAAATAGGAGATCATAATTATTATGGGCTATGCGATTTGGGATCGAGTGCCAGTGCTATCCCGTATTCACTTTATCAAGAGATCATGGGTGAAATTTCACCTTGCGAACTTGAAGAAGTTGATGTCAACTATTCATCTTGCAAACAGAGAAACTATCTCTCCCATCAAAATTGTGAGAGACGTTGAAGTCTTATGCGGAAAGGTAAAGTATCCTACCGACTTCTAGTACTTGGTTCGGTAAGGGATAATTTTTGTCCCATTATTTTAGGTAGACCTTTTCTCAGAACTTGTGGATCTATAATAGATTGCAAGAAAGGTAAAGTTTCTGTTGAATTCAATGGTGAGCCTTATGAATTTAATTTTTCTAAGTTCTCTAAGAAGCCTCGTGGTACTGATTTGCCTAGTAATGATAAGATTATTGAAGATATTGCTTCCAGTGCTATCCCTCCTAACGATCCCTTGCAGCAATATATGGAGGACCACGAGAATGATTTGCACATGCAGGAGAGAAATGAGTTGGACGAAATATTCCTAAGACAACCTGCTATCCTAAAGCACAACCTTCCAGTTGAGCCTTTGGGAATTTTGTCTCAACCAAAAGAAGATCCAGTGTTTGATCTTAAACCTCTTCCTAATACGCTCAAATATGCTTATTTAGATGAAAAGAAAGTATATCATGTTATTATCAATTCTAACCTTTCAGGGTATGAAGAGGAGCGACTATTGGAAGTACTTCGCAAACATCGAGGTGCAATTGGCTATACCCTTGATGACCTTAAGGGGATTAGTCCGTCTATTTGTCAACATACCATCAACCTTGAGCCTGATGCTAAACCGGTTGTTGATCATGAACGACGATTGAATCCAAAAATGATGGATGTTGTAAGGACTGAGATTCTCAAGCTTCTAGCCGCAGGTATTATCTATCCTATAGCTGATAGTAAGTGGGTAAGCCCAGTTCATTGTGTTCCAAAGAAAGGAGGAACAACTGTAGTTGCTAATGATAAGAATGAACTAATACCTCAGAGAATTATTATTGGATATCGAATGTGTATTGATTACAGGAAGCTGAACAAGGCAAACAGGAAGGACCACTACCCGTTGCCGTTCATCGACCAAATGCTTGAAAGGTTATCCAAAAACACTCACTTTTGCTATCTAGATGGTTATTCTGGCTTCTCTCAAATTCATGTTAACACTGCTGATCAAGAGAAGACCACTTTTACTTGTCCCTATGGTACTTATGCTTACAGACGTATGCCTTTTGGTTTATGTAATGCCCCTGCTACTTTTCAAAGGTGTATGTCTGCTATCTTTCATGGTTTTGTGAAGAAATTGTGGAGGTATTCTGTCACAACCCTAGTTTTGGTATGTGCTTTTATTACTAGAAATAATTGCATCATGTTTAAATTCCTTGGTTTAATAATTGGGGATTTGGAAAAGCCTCAAATTGAATTTAAATAAAAGGCCAGATAAAAAGTTTTTCCAAAATTCCTCCAAACAATTTTGAAAAGTCCTATAAATGAGTATGATCATTTTAAAAATGATTTGGAGTCAAACCCATGCTCATGGATTTTTCAAATATTCAAATAGAGGCTTGGAAATTAAATTTAAATGCTATTTCATTTGGATTCAAATTATTTGAACTCCAAAAATCCTGAAAACTTGGATTGACTAGTCCTATGTCACATATGTCCAAGATAAATATTTGGGAGTTTTTAAAAATGCTTTGATATTTTTTTCAGAGAAAAACAAATAAAACAGAAAGCATAAAAAGAAAAACAGTAAAAAAGGGGCAAAGCCCCACTTACCTGGCCCAAGTGGGCAGAAGCCGGCCCAGCCCGCCAGGGGCATCCCCGTCTTCCTCCCTGGCCAGCCGAGCACGCCACTGCGTGGCGAGCATGCGCTCGACGCCGGCCACGCAGCAGCCTGCTCTGGCCGGCCTTATCGCGCCGTGGAGACCCCCTGGAACCGCCGAGCCTTTCCCCTCTCTCTCCCAGGCCCTCCCCCTCTGAAACTCGCCGTTCCCGCAAGAACCCGAAGCTCGCCGTTGCCGCCGTCTCGCGCACACGTGGCCACCGTGCCCCCCTCGCTGAGCAACGCTGTCCAGGAGCTCCGCCTCGTCGTCAGGCTCCTCCCCGCCGAGCTAATCGCCTCCGGACGCCTCCTACGCGACGCCCGGGTCGTCGTCCTCCGCTGCAGCCGCCAGACCTCGCCGTCAAATTCGTCGCCGACGCAGCCCGTTTGCCCTCCCCGACCACCTCGTCGTACTCACGGTGAGGTCCTCTCCCGTTTCCCCCATCCCTCGACCGTCCTCGTGCCCCGGTGCCCTCCTTCCCTCACCAGCCGAGCGGCGCCGCCGCGGGCTTGCTCGCCGTCGCGCCCTCCGGCTGCCCCTTGGACGCCCACCTGCCCCACTGGATGCGCATGAGCGCGGGGGACCATTTGGTGGTCTCCCCGTAGCCTCCCGTGGGCGGAGTCGCCGGCTCCAGTGAGCGCCGCCGTGCGGTTTGGCCACCGGCGGCTAACCACCGGCCGACCAGTTTAATTAGGGGGCTACCCCCTGTTTAATTAGGCCTTAGGCCACTGACAGGTGGGGCCAGCCCCCTCTAATCCAAATCAAAATTTTAATTAAAATGGGGTTAACCCCAGAGTCATTGACAGATGGGCCCCGCATGTCGGGTTGACTGGTCAGCGCCCCATGACGTCATGCTGATGTCATGCTTGCGCAATAAATTCTTTTTCTATTTAACAGAATTTCCAGAAAATAGTTAAATCTTTGAAATTCAATAACTTTTAAACCATAACTCCAAATCAAACAATTTATATATGAAAAATCATCAGAAAAATGAAAGGATTCCAAATATCATACTTTCATAAATGAAAAAAACATCTATGATGGGGAACCAGTAGCATTTAGCTATGTGGCTTATTTGGAATAATTCAAAATAAATGTTTAAATCATTTCAAATTAAATCTTTGCAATGCCAACCTTATCACATGAACATCAGAGGCATATCATACACATGACAACTTGGTTTACCATATCCAAACATTAGAAAATGCAACTTGGGATATTTTGAACAACATTTGGAGTTTGAATTTGAATTTCTTATTCAAATCAACTTCAATTAACTTGTTGCAAATTGAACATAGATCACATCAGTACCATGCCATGTTTCATTCTTGAATGTGCATTGCAATGTGATATTTATACTTTGTTGTCTCGGTGTTTGCTTCTTCTCGATAGATCCATCGCCGGACGTAGTCCCTGTTTCTCCGAAGAGTGGCACCCCCCGAGTCTCGACAATAAGGCAAGCAAACCCCCTTTGATCATATCTATAAAAACCCAGTTTCCCTCTTGTTCTCTTATGCATGATTAGGTGATTCACATGTTACCGTTCTTCCGCTAGTTGAACCCATCCTTTGCATGACCTATATTTGCAACCACAGTATTAAGAAAACCTCAACCTAGCAGATACAAGATATTTTCTGTTCATCATGTGGCCCTTCATCCATGATATGCTATGCCATGCTAGAGTTGTTTGCAATAAAGTTGATCCATCTGGGTGATGTATCGGGATGGTAGTGAACACATGCAACAAGGTGGTAACGTGTTGATGAAGTCACCCGAATATAAGTGAACAATGAGAGGCTGTGTAGGAGTACACAGTGGGTTGTCTCATTTACACTGCCCTAGGCCCCGAGTTCTTGTGTTGTGATCCAAGACACAGATTACTACCACATGTTGGGCTCTTTGACCCCTCTCGACCTATTAACTCACCCTGACTAGGGTCCAGGATTCGCATGGGTTAACTTTATTCTATTTGCTTTCATAACGTAGCACGGTTTTAGGCAAGCGCAGCACCATCCGTCGAGGTGGGCTTGTCGGACCGTCCATACATCGTCTGGGTCCTGAACGGAAACCCCGGCCGGATTCCCGATTGAGGTACAACTCAGATAGGCGATCCCCTGGACTAGAGTTGGAGCCATGAGGTAATTGTCGTGGTACTATCCCCGCCGACACCGCTTGAAGGTGATGAGTTCTAGGCGATAAGTGGTAGCTACGTATGTGAAGAAGTACACCCCTGCAGGGTTAATGAACTATTCGAATAGCTGTGTCCGCGGTTATGGACTACTTGGAGATCTTTACTTGATTATTAGACAACTCAAATGGATACTCTAAAAATCTCAAGATAAGTGTGAGTGCTTTGGGTTGCTTCCTCGTGGGGAAGTCGCGGAAGGATCCATGGTTGTGTATTTAAGTGGTGATCAAGATTAGATGGACTCGTGTGCGCCTCTCATCTCAACTCTATGTATTCGTAGTATAGGATAGCCAAGTCAAAGCTTTCTGCATTACAACCCCACTTTCCTTTACCTTGATATCTGAGCATGAGTAGTATAGTTCTGACGTAAGTCTTGCTGAGTACGAATTTGTACTCACGTTTGCTTATTCTATGTTTTAGAGACGAGACCACTGAACCTGATGGTGGCCTCACCCTTCAAGCTCGACTTCGACGAAGTATTGTAGTCCCAGACAGCAGCCTGGTCCCTCCGGAGGGTCGTTGTGTTTTCTTAAAGGCTTCTTAAGCCATTTGTTAACCTTGTCTTTACTAAGACATAATTTGCTTCCGTTGTTGTATGATGTAATGTTGGATCACAGTGATGTGATCTCTGATTGTAACACTACTATATCTGCTCTGTTTAGCAGATGCAATAGAGCTATGAGTTTGTAGAGTTCATGTTGTGTTACCTGCTGTTATACACTTGGCATGCATGCTGCGTGTATGTTTATATCGTGCATGTCATGTGTGGGGTTCGATACCTTAGTTGTGCTCTCGTCGGCGGTCTTTTATACACCAAGTGGCCCTTAGATGTGCGCAGCTTGGGGCATCGCGATGCGATTGCTCGTGACACGTCACGTGGCACACTTTGTTGTATGATTGAGCCCGCCCGAGACCCCGACTAAGAGATCGGGCTGGAGTCTGTTTATGTAAGTGTTAGGGTTCAATCGGTAATATGGTTGAGGCGACTTGTCTATGAGTATGGGATTTCACCACCCATAATCATTTAGACTTGTGAACGGGCGATGAGGACCCATCTCAGTTGATCATCCGGCCTGGATGGGATGCCCCTCACGTTCGAGCTTTCCGAGAGTGTCTTGTACTTGGCCTTGTCTGCTTAGACAAGTGGGTATGGCTCTCGGCTCTCCATATGATTGAATTTTGACTGGAATTACATATGAAAACCCCGGGTCCCGACAGACTTGGTATCAGAGCAGGACTGCCTGTAGGATTAGTAAACCTTGGCCGAAGTCGAGTCTAGCATTCTATAGTTATATAGTTACTTTGGGTATAAGGGAACAACGTAAGGCTTCATTTTTCTCCTTACCTCATCGATCTGAGTTCTGAGTCACCCTCATCTTTTCTACGGGAAGATAGGACTAGGCTCTTCTATGTCTATACTAGAACATGTCGTTGTTTGACTCTCCATAGCTGTAGGAATGTTTTGGTTTCTAGAGTCACCATTCCATCAAGCCTTCTGGAGAAGGTTTTGATCATTCGTGCAGATTGATTCATTTTTCCACCCCGGTACAGCCGTTATGCTGTCCGATTTGTCCCGTGTTTTCCGTGATTCCAATGCTTTTGCATTACAATCTTGTCCGCTCTTAAATTGTATCATCCTTGCTTTGATTCCATCATAAATCCTACTCTGATTGTTTATTTTTATCACACAGAATGTCAGGTGGAACTAGATGTGTTGAATCTGGTCACGGTAATGAAAGTGGTGATGATGGTCCTCCTTCACCGCCTTCTGCAGCGGAAATCATGATGGAGGCTGAGCGAAATCGACGTGATCAAACATGCCTTTTGGAACTCATTGCGAAGAATACTTCTCTCCAGCGAGATGCGGTAATATCCATCCAGGATTTTATCCTTTTGAACCCTCCAGTTTTCCGATGTTCATCTGAGCCCCTTGATGCCGATGATTGGCTCCGTTCCATCGAGCGTAAGCTTGAGACGGTGCATGTTTCTCCAGATGATCGTGTGATGTTTGCGGCATACTTTCTGGAAGGTGCTGCTGGTGAATGGTGGGAAAGTTTTGTTGCAATACAGCATGATGGTCATGTAGTGACTTGGCAGGAGTTCCGTGATGCCTTCCAAGGGTACCACATTCTGGATGAGCTGATGGAAAGAAAGAGGGAAGAGTTCTGCACCCTATCTCAGGGAAATATGACTGTTCATCAGTACAGAACTGAGTTCAACCGACTTTCTCGTTATGCCCCTGAGAAGATATCAACCGATGCCAAGAAGCAAGCAAGGTTCCGCAAGGGACTTAACCCTGTCCTTCGTCATGATCTCAATCTCCTTGAGTTCGTCAACTTCGAAGAGTTGGTCAATAGATCATTCAGAGCTGAGCATGGAAATGAGGTCTTTGAAGAGTCTCGCAAGCGTGATCGTGATCTTTCTTCCTCTTCTAGTTTGGGTTCTCAGAAACGTCGAATTTGGATCCCAACTAGTGCCCTTCCTTCGCACTTGATTCCAAGACCATCTTCACAAAGCAAGAAAACCCAGAAAGATAGTAGAGAGCTTTCCATACAAACTCCACAACCTAACACCCGTTTGTGCTACAAGTGTGGTAATCCTGGCCACATTGCACGACATTGTTCATTGCAAGAGAATGTTCCCCCTCGTCCAAAACATAAAGCCAAAGCTAAGCCACCAAAGCCTTCCAAAGCCTAGTCCGCTATTGTTGAATACGGACGTGTGAACCATGCCACCATCAAAGAAGCCCAAGAGGATACTAAGGTTGTACTCAGTACACTTCCTGTCAACTCCAAACATGCTTCTGTTCTATTTGATTCTGGAGCTTCTCATTCCTTTTTGTCTGAAAAGTTCGCACTCCTGCATGACATTTCATTCGAGGAGTTGCCTACCCCTTTCATGATTAAAACTCCAGGATCCACATGGCGTACCAGTAGGGTAAGTCATGACAATGAAATTGCTGTTGAGGATGTTGTATTCCTTGCTTCTCTCATAGCCCTCAAATCTTCAGATATCGATATCATCTTAGGTATGGATTGGTTGTCCAAACACCGTGCCAAGATTGATTGTGCCACTAAATCAGTCCAACTCACTCATCCTTCCGGCAAGATAGTCCATTTCACATCTCAAGGTTCAGAAACCCAGCTGTATTCGTTGAATGAACATCCCCTTCCTAACCTTGAAGATATTCCGATAGTTTGTGATTTTCCGGATGTCTTTCCAGAAGAGCTGCCGGGAAGGCCACCCGACAGGTCTGTGGAATTCATAGTGGATCTTATATCAGGCACAGCCCCAATTTCCAGACGCCCATATAGAATGGCCCCACATGAGTTAGCTGAGCTAAAAACCCAACTTGATGCTTCGTTGGCAAAAGGCTTCATCCGCCCTAGCTCATCGCCATGGGGTTGCCCCGTTCTGTTCGTAACGAAGAAAGATGGAACAGAAAGGATGTGCGTAGACTATCGCCCGCTAAATCTAGCGACGATAAAGAACAAGTACCCACTTCCCAGGATCAATGATCTTTATTATCAACTTGCTGGATCCTCTGTCTTCTCCAAGATGGATTTGAGATTAGGTTATCATCAAATCAAAATCAGAAACGAGGACATTCCCAAGACGGCTTTCACTACTCGTTATGGTCTTTATGAGTACACCGTCATGTCCTTCGGTTTAACCAATGCCACAGCCACTTTTCGCGCTTGATGAATTCGATCTTCATGGAGTACTTAGATAAATTTGTTGTGGTTTATCTTGATGATATTCTCATCTACTCGAAGAACGAAGAAGAGCACGCAGAACATCTTAAGCTGGTATTGATGAAACTTAGAGAGCATTGCCTTTATGCTAAATTCTCCAAGTGTGAATTTTGGCTACCAGAAGTGACCTACTTAGGCCACGTGATTTCTTCAAAAGGCATTGCAGTCAATCCCGAGAGAGTTCAGGCCGTCCTTGGCTGGACTCCACCTGAATCGGTTAAGCAAGTTAGGAGTTTTCTTGGCCTAGCAAGCTATTGTCGCCGCTTCGTCGAGAACTTTTCTAAAGTTGCAAAGCCTCTTACTGAACTCCTCAAGAAAGATAAGAAATTCCAATGGACTCCCAAGTGCGAGGAAAGCTTTCAAGAGCTAAAAAGAAGATTGACTTCTGCACCCGTACTTGCACCTCCAGCCACCAAAAGGGATTTCGAAATCTATTGTGATGCTTCACGACAAGGGTTAGGATGCATACTTATGCAAGATCGACATGTGGTAGCTTATGCTTCACGCCAGTTGCGGCCACATGAAGAGAACTATCCTACCCATGATCTTGAACTCGCTGTCGTAGTTCATGCCCTGAAGACCTGGCGACATTACCTCCTCGGTAATCGTTGTGAAATCTATACCGATCACCAAAGCCTCAAATACATATTCACCCAGCCAGATCTTAACCTCAGGCAAACACGCTGGATAGAGTTGATAAAAGATTACGACTTGAGTATCTCTTACACCCCAGGCAAAGCCAATGTCATGGCTGATGCACTAAGTCGTAAGTCGTATTGTAACAACCTCATGTTACAACAGTATCAACCACTTCTCTATGAGGAATTTCGAAAGCTCAATCTCGAAATTGTTCCTCATGGATTCCTTTCCACCTTGATTGTGAAACCAACCCTTGAGGATCAAATCAAAGCTGTTCAACAACGTGCTCGAGGTATCCGACATATCAAGCAGAACATTGCTAGCGGTAAGGCAAGATGTTTTACCCTAGACAATGAAGGTACTGTGTACTTCGAGAATAGGATGGTAGTTCCGAAGAATAGGAATCTAAGGCAGCAGATCCTTAAGGAAGCTCATGACACCCCTCTCTCGATTCATCCTGGTAGTACTAAGATGTATCAAGATCTACACCAGAGATTTTGGTGGACTAGGATGAAGCGAGAAATCGCTCAATTTGTTGCCGAATGCGATGTTTGTCGTCGTGTGAAAGCAGAGCATCAAAGACCTGCTGGTACTCTTCAACCTTTAGCCATTCCTGAGTGGAAATGGGATAAAGTCAGTATGGATTTCATCACTGGCTTTCCAAAGTCTCAGAAGGGAAACAATGCCATCTTCGTGGTCATTGACCGTCTTTCCAAAGTTGCTCACTTCCTTCCTGTTCGCGAGAGTATAACTGCTAGCCAGTTGGAGGATTTATATGTCTCCCGGATCGTTTCTCTCCATGGTGTTCCTTTGGAAATCAATTCAGACTGTGGAAGTCTTTTCACCTCTCGATTTTGGGAAAGTTTTCAAAATGCTATGGGAACCCATCTCTCCTTTAGCACCGCCTTTCATCCCCAGTCAAGTGGTCAAGTAGAAAGAGTCAATCAAATTCTCGAAGACATGCTCAGAGCCTGTGTTATCTCATTCGGAAAGAGTTGGGAGAAATCTCTTCCATTCGTCGAGTTTGCTTATAACAACAGCTTCCAATCTAGCTTGGGCATGGCACCCTTCGAATTTCTCTATGGACGAAAATGTCGAACTCCATTGAACTGGTCAGAAACCGGTGAAAGACAATTCTTTGGACCGGATATGATCCAGGAAGCAGAAGAGAAGGTTCGCATTGTTCGTGAGCAATTGAAAACAGCCCAGTCTCGTCAGAAAATCTATTATGATCGTCGTCATAGGCCAGAAAGCTACGAGCTGGACGAGAAGGCTTACCTCCGGGTTACTCCTCTGAAGGGAACCCATCGCTTCGGTATCAAAGGCAAATTGGCCCCACATTACATAGGCCCCTTTCGCATTCTAGCTAAACGTGGAGAAGTTGCCTACCAACTTGAACTACCCCTGCATCTTTCTCAGGTTCACGATGTCTTCCACGTATCTCAACTCAGGCGTTGCTTCAAGGTCCCCATCCGCGAAGTAGACCACGAAACGCTTGATCTCCAAGAAAACCTGTCGTATCGAGAGTATCCCGTCTGTATCCTCGATGAAGCTGAGCGTACCACCCGACGTCAGAAGATCAAGTTCCTTAAAGTGCAATGGTCCAACCATTCTGAGAAGGAAGCCACCTCGGAACGAGAAGACCGTCTCCGTGTCGATTACCCCACCCTCTTCCCGACTACTTCTGAATCTCGGGACGAGATTCTTTTGAGTGGGGGCGAGTTGTCACAACCCTAGTTTTGGTATGTGCTTTTATTACTAGAAATAATTGCATCATGTTTAAATTCCTTGGTTTAATAATTGGGGATTTGGAAAAGCCTCAAAAAGAATTTAAATAAAAGGCCAGATAAAAAGTTTTTCCAAAATTCCTCCAAACAATTTTGAAAAGTCCTATAAATGAGTATGATCATTTTAAAAATGATTTGGAGTCAAACCCATGCTCGTGGATTTTTCAAATATTCAAATAGAGGCTTGGAAATTAAATTTAAATGCTATTTGATTTGGATTCAAATTATTTGAACTCCAAAAATCCTGAAAACTTGGGAGTGACTAGTCCTATGTCACATATGTCCAAGATAAATATTTGGGGGTTTTTAAAAATGCTTTGATATTTTTTTCAGAGAAAAACAAATAAAACAGAAAGCATAAAAAGAAAAACAGTAAAAAAGGGGCAAAGCCCCACTTACCTGGCCCAAGTGGGCAGAAGCCGGCCCAGCCCGCCAGGGGCATCCCCGTCTTCCTCCCTGGCCAGCCGAGCACGCCACTGCGTGGCGAGCATGCGCTCGACGCCGGCCACGCAGCAGCCTGCTCTGGCCGGCCTTATCGCGCCGTGAAGACCCCCTGGAACCGCCGAGCCTTTCCCCTCTCTCTCCCAGGCCCTCCCCCTCTGAAACTCGACGTTCCCGCAAGAACCCGAAGCTCGCCGTCGCCGCCGTCTCGCGCACACGTGACCACCGTGCCCCCCTCGCTGAGCAACGCTGTCCAAGAGCTCCGCCTCGTCGTCAGGCTCCTCCCCGCCGAGCCAATCGCCTCCGGACGCCTCCTACGCGACGCCCGGGTCGTCGTCCTCCGCTGCGGCCGCCAGACCTCGCCGTCAAATTCGTCGCCGACGCAGCCCGTTTGCCCTCCCCGACCACCTCGTCGTACTCACGGTGAGGTTCTCTCCCGTTTCCCCCATCCCTCGACCGTCCTCGTGCCCCGGTGCCCTCCTTCCCTCACCAGCCGAGCGGCGCCGCCGCGGGCTTGCTCGCCGTCGCGCCCTCCGGCTGCCCCTTGGCCGCCCACCTTCCCCACTGGATGCGCGTGAGCGCGGGGGACCATTTGGTGGTATCCCCGTAGCCCCCGTGGCCGGAGTCGCCGGCTCCAGTGAGCGCCGCCGTGCGGTTTGGCCACCGGCGACTAACCGCCGACCGACCAGTTTAATTAGGGGGCTACCCCCTGTTTAATTAGGCCTTAGGCCACTGACAGGTGGGGCCAGCCCCCTCTAATCCAAATCAAAATTTTAATTAAAACGGGGTTAACCCCAGAGTCATTGACAGATGGGCCCCGCATGTCGGGTTGACTGGCCGGCGCCCCATGACGTCATGTTGATGTCATGCTTGCGCAATAAATCCTTTTTCTATTTAACAGAATTTCCAGAAAATAGTTAAATCTTTGAAATTCAATAACTTTTAAACCATAACTCCAAATCAAACAATTTATATATGAAAAATCATCAGAAAAATGAAAGGATTCCAAATATCATACTTTCATAAATGAAAAAAACATCTATGATGGGGAACCAGTAGCATTTAGCTATGTGGCTTATTTGGAATAATTCAAAATAAATGTTTAAATCATTTCAAATTAAATCTTTGCAATGCCAACCTTATCACATGAACATCAGAGGCATATCATACACATGACAACTTGGTTTACCATATCCAAACATTAGAAAATGCAACTTGGGATATTTTGAACAACATTTGGAGTTTGAATTTGAATTTATTATTCAAATCAACTTCAATTAACTTGTTGCAAATTGAACATAGATCACATCAGTACCATGCCATGTTTCATTCTTGAATGTGCATTGCAATGTGATGTTTATACTTTTTTGTCTCGGTGTTTGCTTCTTCTCGATAGATCCATCGCCGGACGTAGTCCCTGTTTCTCCGAAGAGTGGCACCCCCCGAGTCTCGACAATAAGGCAAGCAAACCCCCTTTGATCATATCTATAAAAACCCAGTTTCCCTCTTGTTCTCTTATGCATGATTAGGTGATTCACATGTTACCGTTCTTCCGCTAGTTGAACCCATCCTTTGCATGACCTATCTTTGCTACCACAGTATTAAGCAAACCTCAACCTAGCAGATACAAGATTGTTTCTGTTCATCATGTGGCCCTTCATCCATGATATGCTATGCCATGATAGAGTTGTTTGCAATAAAGTTGATCCATCTGGGTGATGTATCGGGATGGTAGTGAACACATGCAACAAGGTGGTAACGTGTTGATGAAGTCACCCTAATATAAGTGACCAATGATAGGTGTTGTAGGAGTACACAGTGGGTTGTCTCATTTACACTGCCCTAGGCCCCGAGTTCTTGTGTTGTGATCCAAGACACAGATTACTACCACATGTTGGGCTCTTTGACCCCTCTCGACCTATTAACTCACCCAGACTAGGGTCCAGGATTCGCATGGGTTAACTTTATTCTATTTGCTTTCATAACGTAGCACGGTTTTAGGCAAGCGCAGCACCATCCGTCGAGGTGGGCTTGTCGGACCGTCCATACATCGTCTGGGTCCTGAACGGAAACCCCGGCCGGATTCCCGATTGAGGTACAACTCAGATAGGCGATCCCCTGGACTAGAGTTGGAGCCGTGAGGTAATTGTCGTGGTACTATCCCCGCCGACACCGCTTGAAGGTGATGAGTTCTAGGCGATAAGTGGTAGCTACGTATGTGAAGAAGTACACCCCTGCAGGGTTAATGAACTATTCGAATAGCTGTGTCCGCGGTTATGGACTACTTGGAGATCTTTACTTGATTATTAGACAACTCAAATGGATACTCTAAAAATCTCAAGATAAGTGTGAGTGCTTTGGGTTGCTTCCTCGTGGGGAAGTCGAGGAAGGATCCATGGTTGTGTATTTAAGTGGTGATCAAGATTAGATGGACTCGTGTGCGCCTCTCATCTCAACTCTATGTATTCGTAGTACAGGATAGCCAAGTCAAAGCTTTCTGCATTACAACCCCACTTTCCTTTACCTTGATATCTGAGCATGAGTAGTATAGTTCTGACGTAAGTCTTGCTGAGTACGAATTTGTACTCACGTTTGCTTATTCTATGTTTTAGAGACGAGACCACTGAACCTGATGGTGGCCTCACCCTTCAAGCTCGACTTCGACGAAGTATTGTAGTCCCAGACAGCAGCCTGGTCCCTCTGGAGGGTCGTTGTGTTTTCTTAAAGGCTTCTTAAGCCATTTGTTAACCTTGTCTTTACTAAGACATAATTTGCTTCCGTTGTTGTATGATGTAATGTTGGATCACAGTGATGTGATCTCTGCTTGTAACACTACTATATCTGCTCTGTTTAGCAGATGCAATAAAGCTATGAGTTTGTAGAGTTCATGTTGTGTTATCTGCTGTTATACACTTGGCATGCATGCTGCGTGTATGTTTATATCGTGCATGTCATGTGTGGGGTTCGATACCTTAGTTGTGCTCTCGCCGGCGGTCTTTTATACACCAAGTGGCCCTTAGATGTGCGCAGCTTGGGGCATCGCGATGCGATTGCTCGTGACTCCGTCACGTGGCACACTTTGTTGTATGATTGAGCCCGCCCGAGACCCCGACTAAGAGATCGGGCTGGAGTCTGCTTATGTAAGTGTTAGGGTTCAATCGGTAATATGGTTGAGGCGACTTGTCTATGAGTATGGGATTTCACCACCCATAATCATTTAGACTTGTGAGCGGGCGATGAGGACCCATCTCAGTTGATCATCCGGCCTGGATGGGATGCCCCTCACGTTCGAGCTTTCCGAGAGTGTCTTGTACTTGGCCTTGTCTGCTTAGACAAGTGGGTATGGCTCTCGGCTCTCCATATGATTGAATTTTGACTGGAATTACATATGCAAACCCCGGGTCCCGACATATTCATGGACGATTTCTCTGTCTATGGAACCTCTTTTGACCATTGTCTCCACAACCTTAATAAAGTTTTGCAGAGATGTGAGGAGACAAATCTGGTGCTTAACTGGGAGAAGTGCCACTTTATGGTCAACGAGGGAATTGTTCTTGGCCACAAGATTTCCGAGAGGGGAATTGAAGTGGACAGATCCAAGATCGAAGCAATTGAAAGGATGCCCTATCCATGGGACATCAAAGGTATTCGTAGTTTTCTCGGTCATGCTGGTTTCCATAGAAGGTTTATTAAAGACTTTTCTAAGACTTTGAGACCCCTCACTAATCTTCTCCAGAAGGACGTTCCTTTTGTTTTTGATGAAGATTGTAAGGAAGCCTTCGAAGTTCTTAAGAAAGCTTTAATAACTGCTCCTATAGTACAACCACCTGATTGGAATTTACCTTTTGAAATTATGTGTGATGCTAGTGATTTTGCTATTGGAGCTGTTTTAGGACAAAGGGTTGATAAGAAGTTGAATGTTATATCCTATGCTAACAAAACCCTTGATAGTGCTCAAAAGAATTATGCTACTACTGAGAAGGAATTCTTGGCAGTAGTGTTTTCCTGTATAAGTTTAGGCAGTATATTATTGATTCTAAGATTATTGCTCATATTGATCATGCTGCCATTAAATATCTCATGGAGAAGAAGGATGCCAAACCAAGGCTCATCCGATGGGTACTCCTTCTTCAAGAATTTGATTTGCAGATTGTCGATAGGAAAGGAGCAGACAATCCGGTGGCGGATAATCTCTCAAGGATGGAAGATATACCGCATGATCCCATTCCAGTCAACGACAGTTTTCCAGACGAACAGCTAGCTGTTGTTAAAGTACAATCTCTCTCCGATCCTTGGTTTTCAGATTATGCTAATTTTATCGTTGCAAAGTTTTTGCCTCCAGGTTTAACATTTCAGCAAAGGAAGAAGTTCTTTCATGATTTGAGGCATTACTTTTGGGATGACCCACATCTTTTCAAAGAAGGTCCAGATGGGATCGTGAGAAGATGCGTACTGGAACATGAACAGAAGGACATTCTCGAACAATGTCACGATAGTCCATATGGAGGACGTCATGCTGGTGAGAGGACCGCACATAAGGTTCTTCAATCAGGTTTTTATTGGCCTACTCTCTTTAAGGATGCTAGAAATTATGTTTTATCCTGTGATAAGTGTCAGAGAGTTGGTAATATTATTAGGAGGAATGAGATGCCTATGAATTACTCTCTAGTGATTGAGCCTTTTGATTGCTGGGGTTTTGATTTTATGGGTCCTTTTCCTTCCTCACACAAGTACACTCACATTTTAGTCGATGTTGATTATGTAACCAAGTGGGTAGAAGCAATCCCCACTGAAAGTGCTGATCACAAGACATCTTTGAAAATGCTCAAGGATGTAATTTTTCCTAGGTTTGGAGTACCCAGGTACCTCATGACTGATGGGGGTTCGCACTTTACACATGGAGCTTTTAGAAAAGCTTTAGCCAAGTACGATGTCAATCATAGAATTGCTTCACCGTACCACCCCCAAACTAGTGGGCAAGTTGAGCTCACCAATAGAGAGATCAAGTTGATCTTACAGAAGACAGTCAATAGAAATAGAAAGGATGGTCAAATAAGTTAGGAGATGCTTTGTGGGCGTATAGAACTGCTTACAAAAACCCCATGGGCATGTCTCCCTATAAGATAGTTTATGGCAAGGCTTGCCATTTGCCATTAGAATTAGAACACAAAGCTTTCTGGGCTATTATAGAGCTTCATGCTGACCCAAAATTAGCTGGTGAAAAGCGTCTCATGAACTTGACTTCTCTAGATGAGTGGAGAAGTGAAGCTTGCGAGAGCTCTAAAATGTTCAAGGAAAAGGTAAAGAAGTGGCATGATAGGAGGATTTTGAAACGTGGATTTAATGTTGGTGATAAAGTTTTATTGTTTAGATCTCGTTTCAGGTTTTCTCCACGTAAATTACTTTCCAGGTGGGAAGGGCCATTTCATATTGAGGAAGTCTACCGCTCGGATGCGATCAAGATTAACAATTTCGAAGGCACCAAACCTCAAGTGGTGAATGGGAAAATACTTAAGCATTAGATAGCAGGAGATCCTGTCAATGTTGATGTGGATTTGGTATACACAAAGTCTCATGAAGAACATGTAGAAGCCCCATTTCAGACACTAGCAGAAGCAGAATAAGGAAATGTGTGTATTACGGTAAGGAAACATCACGAAACTGTCATGAAAGTTCCAGATTATGAGTTTTTGCAAAATATAGAAAAATTGAGGCCTAAGTGGAGCCGGAGACCAGCTCCAGGGGGCCCAGGCGCCCCCCCTGGCGAGGCCCCACCCGTGGCCGTGCCGGGAGGCCGCCTAGGCACCCCACAGCCCGTCTTCGACTCCGCTTTGACCTGTTACCTTCCTTTCTATGCAGAATTTTTTTCTATATATTTCCCCGGATTGTTCCGGCAGCGTATCTCGCGATTTCGTGTGTTTTATTTTCGAGCTGTTTCTGCCAGGAAAACTTTCAGCTAGACCTAGGTGCCATGGCTTCCCCAAGTTCCCCAAAGGACAAGTTCGTCGTCAACGTCATCAACCCTTACCTCGCTGAGGTGAAGAAGCACCCCCAGATCCTTCGTGTGGAGGAAGGTGACCTCCACAAGGAGGATCTGAAGGGACCAGTCAAGGAGGGGAGCACCGAGGAGCGGCTGAAGGAGATGGAACATGAAGTCTTCAAGTTCAAGAAGATGGTCGAGTGTGGTGTTGAAGCTAACTTCGACATCATGAACGAGATCGAGGCTTCCCACAAGAAGGAGATGAAGGAGACGTGGTCAAGTTTGGCCGCACTAGAAGAAAAAGTTTATGGGCTCCAAGCACAGATCTATGATCTGTAGAACCAGAACTGTGAGTATGAACTAAAGTTTTTGCGCATGGGTTTGGGTGTTGAGTGCAGGATCTTGGAGACAGGAATGTCCTTTGAGACCGGAGAGCAGCTGCCATGGAAGCGCTTCGCCAAGGAGTACGTGACCGACAAGAACAAGGATGAGGAGTAAATCTCCTTGGGTAATGGCATCCCCTTAGCTTGTTCCAAGCTTGGGGGAGTGCCCGGTATTTTTATCTTTATCTATGTCTTTTAGAGTCAAGTAGAGTCATATCATGTCTAGGGAAGTTATCTTATAAAATAGGTGTTTGCTTTGAGGTCTATCACTCCTTTCTGGAGAGTTATGTATCCGTGAGTGTGGAGTCGTCTATGATGGAATTATAATGAGAAGTCTATTGATCCCTTCGCTGCACTCGGTATTATCTTCACGTAATCGACCTCGTGATGATTCTTATGGGGAGTATTGACCTTATATCAGGTATGGATTTGAAAGCTTTATTTAATCTTGGCAAACATAGCTTTGGTCATAACAACAAGCATGTTATTTTTCTCAAAGTAGCGACATAGCCAAAACCCTCTTTGTTATTATGCATGTAGTGTTATGTTGACAAGGAAGACAACTTGATATGTTATGCTTGTTTTAATGTTAATGCTTTATATAGTCATCATCAATTTTCTGTTCTCTCAAAGCCTTTGCTAGCCAACCCCTGTACTAAGCGGAATTCTGCTTGTACATCCATACCCTGAAACCAGTACCTTCCAGATGAGTCCACTATACCTTCCTATTCGTGGTATTCCACTACCACTCCTAAAGCATAGAATTTTTGTGTTATCCTTGGATGTTCGAAATCTTCTGTTTTGTGCCCTTGTTTAAGCTCATGAGGAAGTAGTAGTTAACTCATGACCTTCTTAAGTTGGACAAGTTTTACCCCGGGATTGCATGTCTAATCTGCAAACCCCTAATATGGGGAGGAACTGGCATGAGTGCGCCCAGCTCACAAAAGATAATCACAACCAACAAACCTCCTTCACGCTTTGTTCATTAGAAATCAGAAAACTTCGGCAGTGATAAACAAAGGAGATTGCGGGGATGTGATCGTCCCCGTTTGGGAGCCGTTCCTCGAAACTTTTCCAACCTGAGAAGCAATTGAGTTATCTATTAGCATTCGTTGACAAATCATGCACCTCTCAAAACTTGTTTTCATTCTGTTTGATCTAAGGATAGCACTTGAGTTTTCCCTGCTTGCCTTTAACAAGGCTGTTAGTTCCTTTACTTTTGTGTTGAGTCAGTTTTCCCTACTTCCTCCTTTCCCAAAGAGAACAGACACTTGATGCTGATGAAGATTCATCAATATAATGCTGCATTAAAAGTTTTGCCATGCCATATCATTGTTGACATTATCTCTTGATAAGTAAGTTGTTTGTAAAAGCCTTTGCCAAGCAAACATCTTCCTTTGTGTTAACATTTGCACTTCATGACCAATAGCTTGTTATTTCAAAAAGTTCCAAATCGTCACTTCAAAATATAAAGAGAAAGAGCAAAGGTAAAAAAATTTAGTTGTCCCTTGACCAAAGGACTTGTTTGCCATGATTTGATGAGTTTCCTTAGCCCTACTTTTGATTATAATTGTTATTACTCTTTCATAAGGGCTTTATGAGTTGGAGATTGCTGTTCAGGATGTTTGAGTTTGGTGAAAATATCATGATGCTTCTTGTCCGTATTTTATTTATCGACACTTCACTCTCTAAACTTGTGGACAGGTTTACCGAGCTCAGCTTTCTCTTGGGGACAAGCGAGGTCTAAGCTTGGGGAGTTGATACGTCCAAAATGCATCACTATTTTATATCGTAATTCATCCTTATTCATTGATATATTTCATGTTACGATGATGTTCTTATGTTGTTTTGGCTTATTTTACACAGTTTGCAACTTTCCGGTGCCGAAGCAGCAGACGCAGGATTCAGCGGTAAAAAGTGGAGCTGAGTTGCTTAAGAAGAATACCTCCAAATTACCTGAAAATCGACGTGGGGTATTTTCCAGAAGAATAACGAAGACTCGCCAAAGAGGGGCCAGAGGGGGCCACAGGAGCCCCAGGCGGCCACCTGGCGCGGCCCCACCCCTGGCCGCGCCGGGAGGGCGCCTGGAGCCCTAGGACCACTCCCGGCTCCCCCTCTGGCCTATATACTCCTCGTTACGCGAAAACCCTAAAGGAGGAGGCCATCACGGGTTTCGCCGCCGCTTCGTGGAGGAAACCTACAGAGAAGAAAAGGGCTCTTCGGCGGGCAGATTTCACCGAGGAGATCACCTCCCGGAAGGGGAGATCATAGCCATCGTCATCACCATCGTCACGGGCATCATCGAGATCATCATCAACATCATCCCCAACATCAGCACCATCTCCACCACCATACAATCTCATCTCACAAGTTCATCTTGTGTTGTAATCCGTACTATCTATCCTCTCTACTCTATCGGTGTTGATTACTCCTTGTGGTGAATGCTATTGAGTTTTGTTGGAGAAATACCATTATGTCCAGATTGTTTATTATATATTTATCACCTCTGATCATGATCTCTTTTATTTCTTGTGAGTAGTTACTTTAGTTCTTGAGGACATGGGAGAAGTCTAGTTGCTAGTAGTCATATGATGTTGAAGTAATTTGTGTTGTTTGATATTTAAGTTGTGTTGTTATTTTCCTAGTGGTGTTGTGTGAGTCAAACACTCAACACTGCGCCTTCTTAAGGACCTAGGGGAATGCATTGTGTACTAAGAGTGCTTACGGTGGGTTGCCGGAGTGACAGAAACCTGAACCCTAGTTTGCACACTTTTGCACAAGGGAGTAATGGATCCTTGATCTTATTGTTGTGTTAGGCTTTGCATTAATTTCTATCTTGTATTTGCGGATGCTTGCAAGATGTTTAATCATAAGAGTGCACTTATCTTAGTCTAGAAGGTGTGCTAGCATAGATCCACCCACTCAACACTTATCAGCACAACACTTGTTATCGATACGGAGTATGGAGAAAGCACGTGACTACCTCTCCATGTGTCCTCAAGAACGCTTTAGTCTTTATAAGTTCAGTTGTCAGGCTTATCCTTTGCACAAAAGGATTGGGCCACTTGCTGCTCCTCAGTGCTATTTACTTTGCTTTCTTTTGTCTTATCGTTGCTTATACCGAAAACCCCTAAAAAGTTACCTTTCAGTGTTTGCAGTTATTCCTTGCCTACTATCGCCTATCAATAAATTTCGCTCCTCGTTGGATTCGACACTCTTACTTATCGAAAACGCTACAATAGATCCCTTTACGTTGAGGGTCATCAAGGACCTTGCATGGGGATATTCCATGCAGGGCAATACTGGCGGATAGACACATCAAAATCCCCAGCCATTGCCCAACTTGCAATCTTGGACCTGACACTATAAAGCACCTGCTGTTCGAATGTAGTGCGACTGTGGCAGTCTGGAAGCTGCTAGGGATATATGAGGTGATCAAACGGGCCTATCGTATGGATCTTGCGGGAGAAGCTGTGTTCAAATATCTCCTATGGTTGCCTGAAGACGAGGTTCAGATTCTGGGACAAGCCAAGTTCAGAGAATTGGTTGCTACAACAGTGTGGTACTTATGGTTCAAAAGAAGGAAATTTACTGATGGAGAAGCAGTACAAACACCGGATCAGATCTCCATGGCGGTCAAGTGTTTAGCTGCAAACTTTGTAATTGCTTGCTCTCCCAAAGCAAAGATTCGAAAGAATGGGTGGAAGAAACCTATGAAGGGCTATCTGAAGCTGAATTGTGATGCTAGTTTCGATAATGACTTGATGCAGGGCACGGTAGGAGTTGTTATCTGAGATCACAAGGCGAGATATGTGGCAGCTGCAAACGAGAAGATCCCTATCTGCAATGATGTGTTCACAATGGAAGCTTTGGCGGTTTGATTTGCTATGAACCTAGCGAGGATGGCGGGATGTGGCAAGCTCCAAATTGAGTCAGATAACTTTGACGTGATTACCTCACTTCAGGAAGGGAGTTCGGCTTCGGCGGCAAGTGCAATCTTTGAGGACTGTGCTCATATGGCCCTCGACTTTTTATGTGTTGGCTATGATTTCTGTAATAGGGAGAGTAATATGGTAGCTCATGGGCTCGCGAAGCTGGCTAAGTTCTCTAGTGCTGAGACTTGGCTGGAGTACCCGCCGAGTCCTATAACTCAGGTGCTTGTAAATGATACATATATTGTGGAGGAGTAGGGGGTGTTTTAAAGTTTCAAAAAAAAGTTGACTCTTTCCTTTACTCTGCCTGTCGCGCAACTCCATGCCGCCGCTGACGTTGCCTGCCCCACCCCCTCCTCCGCCATGATCCCACGATGGAGAGCACGGAGCGCAAGGTCTTGGACTTCCCCGCGTCACAAGATGACTTCCTCCGTCGATTCACGACCTCCGCGCTCGTCCCCATCTTCTTCGCCTCTTCATCCACCGCGCACATCTCCTTCATGTCAACAAAAACTGGTAATCCTATTTTCTTAACACCCTTAATCAGTACTCCCATCAGGAGTACTACTAATATTTCAAGGGAATGCATAATTTATTGAGTCTTTGATTAATTTGTTCTTGTAGCAGATGATTTATCTATCATCATTTTGCTGAGAGGAACTCATTAAGCAGGTGAAATATGCAGATTTTGCCTCGGGATCAAAGATGTTGAGCAGATTTCTTTCACCCCCTGTACCTAGTGATAGAGGCGAAGGTGTCCCGATGTTTCGATGAGATGATGGAGATCGATTTTGGTGGAGTAGACTTTCACGACCCGACTACGAACGTGCGAAGACGTTGCGCCTTAGCAATCGCTAAACCAACTCTGAGAGGTTATTGATCCCGCGGATGCACGATCAACCTGACCACGAAGGTCAATTCCTGCAAGCAATCGAAGAACAAGCAAGAACTAAGAATTGCAATCTGGATATTGCGAATATAAGATGAAAGATTAACATAAGTTGGGGTTCCAATGCGGTCTTGGCCTGGTCGGACGACACAAACGAAGAACTCGAAGTTGCGGCTATGGCTAACTTAAATCTAATTAAAACCCAAGTCTAAACGACGCCCTAAGGGCTGTATATATGGGGGAACAGAGGGGATTTTCGTGACCCCTTGGAGGTGGGGCCCGAAAACAACCCTAACTCGGTTTCCCCACACATACGGACTCTAAAAACAGCCTATAATGTGGTATTTCGAAATTACATGGGCCCAGCCCAATATTAAGGTGACGCAGCACCTATAATTGCTCTTGGACGAAAATAATGAAGTGGCATCTCGTGTATTTCGTCCAAGCCTTCATGCATGCCTTATGGTGGCTTCAAAGTGCGAAAATCCCCACTGGAAGCTCCATTGTTATTTCCCGCGCGCGCACCTTCTTCTCCATGCTTGATCCCGCTCCAATGACCGTCCTTCTTGTCCATGCTAGGTCCTTCATTCATAAGCAAAACAAAAGTATCTAATTTAGGAAGCATCATATGTTCATGAACATTAGAAGGATTCGCAAGAAACGAAAGTACCTGATAATTTAGTTGACGTGCACGTGCTCTAGTAACTGGTCCAGTATGTGTAGTTGGTGAAGATGTGGGTGTAACATTAGTAGATATGTCCTCATCATCCTCCCCTTCTTGAATTGAAGTCGTCCTCGACGGAAGCTCATTATCTTCTCCCAAATAAGGTTTCAAATCTGCAATGTTAAATGTGGGACTAACCCCAAAATCTGCAGGTAGCTCAAGTTTATATGCATTATCATTAATTTTCTGTAAAACCTTAAAGGGACCATCAGCTCGTGGCATTAACTTAGACTTGCGCAAATCAGGAAACCTATCTTTACGTAGATGTAACCAAACAAGATCTCCTGGTTCAAACACAACATGCTTTCTACCCTTATCACCAGCAAGCTTGTATCTAGCATTCATTTTCTCAATGTTTTCTTTAGTTAACTCATGCATTTTTAATATCAATTCAGCACGTTGCTTAGCATCAAAATTAACCTTCTCCGAAGATGGAATAGGAAGCAAATCAATAGGTGCACGAGGTAGAAAACCATAAACAATCTCAAAAGGGCACATTTTAGTGGTAGAATGAAATGAACGATTATAAGCAAATTCAATATGAGGTAAACATTCTTCCCACATTTTTAAGTTACTCTTTAAAACAGCCCTAATCATAGTAGACAAAGTCCTATTGACTACTTCAGTTTGTCCATCAGTTTGGGGATGACATGTAGTACTAAAAAGTAGTTTAGTCCCCAACTTAGCCCATAAGCATCTCCAAAAATGGCTAAGAAACTTAGTATCACGATCCGAGACAATAGTATTGGGCACACCATGTAAGCGAATAATCTCTCGAAAGAATAAATCAGCAACATTAGCAGCATCATCGCTTTTATGACATGGTATAAAATGTGCCATCTTAGAAAATCTATCCACGACAACAAATATGCTATCCCTCCCATTCTTTGTTCGAGGCAGGACTAAAACAAAGTCCATGGATATGTCCTCCCACGGAACACTAGGTACAGGTAAAGGCATGTATAAACCATGAGGATTGAGTCGTGACTTAGCTTTTTGACATGTAGTGCAGCGAGCAACAAAACGCTCAACATCCCGTCTCATCTTTGGCCAAAAGAAATGTGTAGCAAGTACGTCCTCCGTCTTCTTCACGCCAAAATGTCCCATTAATCCTCCTCCATGCGCCTCCTGCAACAACAAAAGACGAATAGAGCTAGCTGGAATGCATAGCTTGTTAGAACGGAACACAAACCCATCATTAAGCACAAACTTGTTCAATGTTCTACCCTCTCTACAATTCTGCAATACATCTTTAAATTCCGCATCATGTACATATTGATCTTTGATTGTCTCTAAACTGAATATCTTGAAGTCAAGTTTTGAAAGCATAGTAGAACGACGAGACAAAGCATCAGCAATAATATTATCTTTCCCCTTCTTGTGTTTAATGACATAAGGGAAAGTCTCAATAAATTCAACCCACTTAGCATGTCTACGATTAAGTTTTGCTTGACTTCTTATGTGTTTCAAAGATTCATGATCAGAATGTATAACAAATTCTTTGGGCCATAAATAATGTTTCCAAGTTTCTAATGTCCGAACAAGAGCATATAATTCCTTATCATAAGTAGAATAGTTCAGACTAGGCCCACTCAATTTTTCAGAAAAGTAAGCAACAGGTTTAGCATATTGTAATAACACACCTCCCAAACCAATACCACTAGCATCGCATTCAAGCTCAAAAGTCTTATTAAAATCAGGAAGTTGGAGCAAAGGAGCATGTGTTAACTTATCTTTCAATATCGTGAAGGCTTCTTCCTGTGCGGTACCCCAAGTAAAAGGCACATCCTTACGTGTAAGCTCATTGAGAGGTGCAGCAATGGTGCTAAAATCTCTAACAAAACGCCTATAGAATCCAGCGAGGCCAAGAAAACTCCTCACTTGTGTGACCGTTTTGGGCTGCGGCCAACTCTCAATCGCCTCGATCTTGGCTTTATCAACTTCAATTCCCTGCGGAGTAACAACATAGCCAAGAAACGATACTCGGTCGGTGCAAAAGGTGCACTTCCCAAGGTTACCAAACAAACGTGCATTACGTAGAGCAATAAAGACAGCACGTAAATGATCCAAATGTTCCTCCAAAGATTTGCTATAAATCAGTATATCATCAAAATAGACTACCACAAATCGTCCAATGAAAGCACGTAAAACCTCGTTCATTAATCTCATGAAAGTGCTAGGTGCATTAGTTAACCCAAAAGGCATGACTAACCACTCATATAATCCAAACTTAGTTTTAAAAGCCGTTTTCCATTCATCTCCTAATTTCATGCGAATTTGATGGTATCCACTACGCAAATCAACTTTGGAAAACATGGTAGAGCCACTTAATTCATCAAGCATATCATCTAACCGAGGAATAGGATGACGATAACGAATAGTAATATTATTAATGGCTCGACAATCAACACACATACGCCATGTTCCATCCTTTTTTGGCACTAATATAACAGGAACAACACAAGGACTAAGGGATTCACGTATGTAACCTTTGTCGAGTAGCTCTTGTACTTGACGCTGAATCTCCTTCGTCTCCTCCGGATTGGTACGGTATGGCGCACGGTTGGGCAGCGAAGCACCGGGAATTAAGTCAATCTGATGCTCAATCCCTCGAATAGGTGGTAATCCCGGTGGTACGTCTTGTGGAAAGACGTCAATAAATTCCTGCAAAAGGTCAGTGACAACAGGAGGCAAAGAAGGAGGAAATTCCTCAAATGAAAACAAAGCTTCTTTGCACACAAAAGCATAGCACACATATTGACTAACATCCAAATCTGAAATATCAACCTTAGTAGCAAGCAAAGTTGGACTAGTCAATTTAATTTCATTAGAAACAGCAGAAGAAGATTTGCTATTAGTCTTATGTTGTTGCTCAAATTCTTTAGCTGCTAGCTCATTTTCACTCTTATTTTTCTCCTGTTTAGCTTTACTAGCTCTAGCAAGATCATCTTTCACAATTTGTTCAGGAGACATAGGAAGTAAAGCAATATTTTTATCCTAATGAACCAGAGTAAACTGATTTGTCCTACCATGGTGTACAACATTCCTATCAAATTGCCATGGTCTACCAAGTAAAAGAGAGCATGCTTGCATGGGTACCACATCACAATCAACATAATCAGCATATGCAACAATGCTAAAGTGCACACGAACAGAACGCGTTACCTTAATCTTACCACTATTGTTAAACCACTGAATATAGTACGGATGGGGGTGTGGTCTTGTGGTGAGAGATAGCTTCTCCACCAACTCCATGCTAGCCAAGTTGTTGCAACTCCCTCCGTCAATGATGATGCGAACCGAACGTTCTTTCACCACTCCCTTTGTGTGGAACAAATTATGCCTCTGGTTTTGCTCGGCCTTCGTTACCTGCACACTTAACACACGTTGAGCAACCAAACTAGCATATTTATCTGCATCATCAGGAGCCATATACTCTATATCATGAGCATCATCATGGGCACCCTGTTCCTCATGAGCAATGAGAACTAAAGTCTCCTCATCATAGTCACTCGCTGACTCATACCCACCATCCGCCGTAATAGTCATCACACGCTTGGAGGGACAGTCTTTTGCGAAGTGACCTCCACCTTGGCACCTGCGACATTTAATATCACGATCTCGTGTTTGCCCTGTGGAAGCCATGGATGAAGAAGAACTCGCCGCTGGACCACTTTGTGCACCCTTGAATGGTGGCGCTGGCTGTTTTGGTGGCTCCCTGTAAGAATGAGCGGCTGAAGTAGATGGTGGTGCAGCAGGACGTGTGGATGTAGAAGCTCCACGCGATTTCCATGATGTATTTCGTCCTGCAGAAAAGTTAGGTCTCGTAGCGGCCTGTCGATCCTGCACTTCACGTTCAGCTTTACAAGCAAGATGAAACAAACGAGTGATAGTAGCAAAGTCCTTGTATTCTAGAATAGTTTGTATCTCCCTGTTTAAACCACCCATAAAACGTGCAAGCATAGCTTCATTATCCTCTACTAGGCCACATCTAATCAATCCAGTTTGTAATTCTTGATAATATTCCTCTACAGAATTTTTTCCTTGTCTCAAACGCTGTAATTTTTGTAACAATTCACGTTGATAATAAGGAGGAACCCAGCGAGTACGCATAGCATCTTTTAAAGCAGCCCAAGTAGTTGGAATATTATTAGCATGCAATCTACAATGTTCAGACCACCAAATAGATGCAAATCCCGTGAATTCACAAACAGCAGCAGTAACACGTCTATTCTCAGGATATTGTAAACATGTAAAGCGTTGTTCAGTTTCTAACTCCCAAGTAAGATAAGCATCAGGAATATATCTACCCTCAAACGGCTTAAGATTCAATTTCAGTTTAGGCACATGTTCATCATCGCGTACCTGAGGGGGTGGTTGGTGTCGACCGTGGCGAATGTTGGGACGTGGACGTCCAGCTGGCTGTTCATAGGCCGCTTCCTGTTCCACCTCCTCCTCGTAATCACCCTCTTAGTTGTCGTCCTGGCCGACGTCAGAAGCAGCAGCAGCAGGTACTGCAGCAGCAGGAGGAGCACCAATACCAGCAGCTTGTCCTCTCGGAAACAGAATCCGTCGTGCACGTGGTAGTGGCGGTGGCTGTGGCTGTGCTGGAGCGGCAGCAGGCTGTGTAGGTAGGCGTGCGATCAACTCAGTAAACTTGGCGTCGAGCTTGGTGTCGATCATCTTTTCCACGCCATCAATTGCCTCTGTAAATCTGGTCTCGATGGCATTCACCTGTTCAGACATCATTTGTGCAAATTTATCATGTAGCTCCTTGTTTGTCATGTTCTCCCAATCGGGTGCATCCCGCGCCACTTCATCATGTGATACTGGCATGGTTAGCAGAAATAGAAAACACACAGGAATATGATCCTACTTCTACTAATGGGATGTGGGATGGTGGAAAGCACAAATCCGTCAAGCTTTTCTTTCGTTCTTACCGATTCTTACCTAGCAGCAGGTGGTGATGTACAACCAACGGGTCAAAACTCTCAGAGGTGTGGTAGAGCGATGGCCAGGAGGTGTCAACCGCACGAAGTAGAATATATGTGGAGTTGTAGGTAGGCTTGACAAATATGGTAGCAAAAAGCTCAACAGTAATCAAAACAGAGATGCAAAGCTGAATAAACACTCAACGTCGGTACTGTGCTGATCCTAGGCTAGACCGTACTAGAGACGCGAGCCTAAAACACCAACGAAAGCACGGCGCGGCACGTAAACAACTGAGAAGCACACTCTGAAAAAAAAATTCTCTCTTTTTTTTTGCGATGCGGGACTGCGGTGGCTGAAAAAGTGCGAAAAAATCACTATGGTGGCGAACGTCTCAAAATGAGTTTCTGGACCTAAGGAACGTATGGGCACGAAATTTTTTTACCACTGAAAATTTTGGCCTAAAAACTGCTCTGGAAAGCGTGCCAGACTCTTTTTTTTTTTTTGCTAATCACCCCCCTTCTCTGTACGGAAAAAGTTTGATGAAATCCGACTCTAACAACTGAAAACTAATCTGGCTACAGAGAGATCAGGAACCGTACTGATGGTGGAACTCAACTCGGACTCGTGAGACGTGGTGGTGTATATGGACTCTTCTTGGCGGAACGTGGTGGTATATCTGGACTCGGATTAGCGGAACGTGGTAGGACGACTACTTGTGCGGCGGCGACGTGGCAAACTGTGATCAGAACTCGAAACTCTAAGGGAACTAGACGCTAAGATCAGCAACTTGACACAACGATGCAACCGTAAATTCAACAAAGCAAGTACTGAAAAGAAAACTGGACAAAGGCTAGGACTGACTTGGGACGTGATGATCTAACCCTAATTTTTTTTGTTGGCTTTTTCGTGGACTGTAGGTATGAAGAACAGAACCAATCTAGACTATGAAAACTGGTAAATCTCACCGAGCAACCTGGAAATCTGATACCACTTGATAGAGGCGAAGGTGTCCCGATGTTTCGATGAGATGATGGAGATCGATTTTGGTGGAGTAGACTTTCACGACCCGACTACGAACGTGCGAAGACGTTGCGCCTTAGCAATCGCTAAACCAACTCCGAGAGGTTATTGATCCCGCGGATGCACGATCAACCTGACCACGAAGGTCAATTCCTGCAAGCAATCGAAGAACAAGCAAGAACTAAGAATTGCAATCTGGATATTGCGAATATAAGATGAAAGATTAACAGAAGTTGGGGTTCCAATGCGGTCTTGGCCTGGTCGGACGACACAAACGAAGAACTCGAAGTTGCGGCTATGGCTAACTTAAATCTAATTAAAACCCAAGTCTAAACGACGCCCTAAGGGCTGTATATATGGGGGAACAGAGGGGATTTTCGTGACCCCTTGGAGGTGGGGCCCGAAAACAACCCTAACTCGGTTTCCCCACACATACGGACTCTAAAAACAGCCTATAATGTGGTATTTCGAAATTACATGGGCCCAGCCCAATATTAAGGTGACGCAGCACCTATAATTGCTCTTGGACGAAAATAATGAAGTGGCATCTCGTGTATTTCGTCCAAGCCTTCATGCATGCCTTATGGTGGCTTCAAAGTGCGAAAATCCCCACTGGAAGCTCCATTGTTATTTCCCGCGCGCGCACCTTCTTCTCCATGCTTGATCCCGCTCCAATGACCGTCCTTCTTGTCCATGCTAGGTCCTTCATTCATAAGCAAAACAAAAGTATCTAATTTAGGAAGCATCATATGTTCATAAACATTAGAAGGATTCGCAAGAAACGAAAGTACCTGATAATTTAGTTGACGTGCACGTGCTCTAGTAACTGGTCCAGTATGTGTAGTTGGTGAAGATGTGGGTGTAACATTAGTAGATATGTCCTCATCATCCTCCCCTTCTTGAATTGAAGTCGTCCTCGACGGAAGCTCATTATCTTCTCCCAAATAAGGTTTCAAATCTGCAATGTTAAATGTGGGACTAACCCCAAAATCTGCAGGTAGCTCAAGTTTATATGCATTATCATTAATTTTCTGTAAAACCTTAAAGGGACCATCAGCTCGTGGCATTAACTTAGACTTGCGCAAATCAGGAAACCTATCTTTACGTAGATGTAACCAAACAAGATCTCCTGGTTCAAACACAACATGCTTTCTACCCTTATCACCAGCAAGCTTGTATCTAGCATTCATTTTCTCAATGTTTTCTTTAGTTAACTCATGCATTTTTAATATCAATTCAGCACGTTGCTTAGCATCAAAATTAACCTTCTCCGAAGATGGAATAGGAAGCAAATCAATAGGTGCACGAGGTAGAAAACCATAAACAATCTCAAAAGGGCACATTTTAGTGGTAGAATGAAATGAACGATTATAAGCAAATTCAATATGAGGTAAACATTCTTCCCACATTTTTAAGTTACTCTTTAAAACAGCCCTAATCATAGTAGACAAAGTCCTATTGACTACTTCAGTTTGTCCATCAGTTTGGGGATGACATGTAGTACTAAAAAGTAGTTTAGTCCCCAACTTAGCCCATAAGCATCTCCAAAAATGGCTAAGAAACTTAGTATCACGATCCGAGACAATAGTATTGGGCACACCATGTAAGCGAATAATCTCTCGAAAGAATAAATCAGCAACATTAGCAGCATCATCGCTTTTATGACATGGTATAAAATGTGCCATCTTAGAAAATCTATCCACGACAACAAATATGCTATCCCTCCCATTCTTTGTTCGAGGCAGGACTAAAACAAAGTCCATGGATATGTCCTCCCACGGAACACTAGGTACAGGTAAAGGCATGTATAAACCATGAGGATTGAGTCGTGACTTAGCTTTTTGACATGTAGTGCAGCGAGCAACAAAACGCTCAACATCCCGTCTCATCTTTGGCCAAAAGAAATGTGTAGCAAGTACGTCCTCCGTCTTCTTCACGCCAAAATGTCCCATTAATCCTCCTCCATGCGCCTCCTGCAACAACAAAAGACGAATAGAGCTAGCTGGAATGCATAGCTTGTTAGAACGGAACACAAACCCATCATTAAGCACAAACTTGTTCAATGTTCTACCCTCTCTACAATTCTGCAATACATCTTTAAATTCCGCATCATGTACATATTGATCTTTGATTGTCTCTAAACTGAATATCTTGAAGTCAAGTTTTGAAAGCATAGTAGAACGACGAGACAAAGCATCAGCAATAATATTATCTTTCCCCTTCTTGTGTTTAATGACATAAGGGAAAGTCTCAATAAATTCAACCCACTTAGCATGTCTACGATTAAGTTTTGCTTGACTTCTTATGTGTTTCAAAGATTCATGATCAGAATGTATAACAAATTCTTTGGGCCATAAATAATGTTTCCAAGTTTCTAATGTCCGAACAAGAGCATATAATTCCTTATCATAAGTAGAATAGTTCAGACTAGGCCCACTCAATTTTTCAGAAAAGTAAGCAACAGGTTTAGCATATTGTAATAACACACCTCCCAAACCAATACCACTAGCATCGCATTCAAGCTCAAAAGTCTTATTAAAATCAGGAAGTTGGAGCAAAGGAGCATGTGTTAACTTATCTTTCAATATCGTGAAGGCTTCTTCCTGTGCGGTACCCCAAGTAAAAGGCACATCCTTACGTGTAAGCTCATTGAGAGGTGCAGCAATGGTGCTAAAATCTCTAACAAAACGCCTATAGAATCCAGCGAGGCCAAGAAAACTCCTCACTTGTGTGACCGTTTTGGGCTGCGGCCAACTCTCAATCGCCTCGATCTTGGCTTTATCAACTTCAATTCCCTGCGGAGTAACAACATAGCCAAGAAACGATACTCGGTCGGTGCAAAAGGTGCACTTCCCAAGGTTACCAAACAAACGTGCATTACGTAGAGCAATAAAGACAGCACGTAAATGATCCAAATGTTCCTCCAAAGATTTGCTATAAATCAGTATATCATCAAAATAGACTACCACAAATCGTCCAATGAAAGCACGTAAAACCTCGTTCATTAATCTCATGAAAGTGCTAGGTGCATTAGTTAACCCAAAAGGCATGACTAACCACTCATATAATCCAAACTTAGTTTTAAAAGCCGTTTTCCATTCATCTCCTAATTTCATGCGAATTTGATGGTATCCACTACGCAAATCAACTTTGGAAAACATGGTAGAGCCACTTAATTCATCAAGCATATCATCTAACCGAGGAATAGGATGACGATAACGAATAGTAATATTATTAATGGCTCGACAATCAACACACATACGCCATGTTCCATCCTTTTTTGGCACTAATATAACAGGAACAACACAAGGACTAAGGGATTCACGTATGTAACCTTTGTCGAGTAGCTCTTGTACTTGACGCTGAATCTCCTTCGTCTCCTCCGGATTGGTACGGTATGGCGCACGGTTGGGCAGCGAAGCACCGGGAATTAAGTCAATCTGATGCTCAATCCCTCGAATAGGTGGTAATCCCGGTGGTACGTCTTGTGGAAAGACGTCAATAAATTCCTGCAAAAGGTCAGTGACAACAGGAGGCAAAGAAGGAGGAAATTCCTCAAATGAAAACAAAGCTTCTTTGCACACAAAAGCATAGCACACATATTGACTAACATCCAAATCTGAAATATCAACCTTAGTAGCAAGCAAAGTTGGACTAGTCAATTTAATTTCATTAGAAACAGCAGAAGAAGATTTGCTATTAGTCTTATGTTGTTGCTCAAATTCTTTAGCTGCTAGCTCATTTTCACTCTTATTTTTCTCCTGTTTAGCTTTACTAGCTCTAGCAAGATCATCTTTCACAATTTGTTCAGGAGACATAGGAAGTAAAGCAATATTTTTATCCTAATGAACCAGAGTAAACTGATTTGTCCTACCATGGTGTACAACATTCCTATCAAATTGCCATGGTCTACCAAGTAAAAGAGAGCATGCTTGCATGGGTACCACATCACAATCAACATAATCAGCATATGCAACAATGCTAAAGTGCACACGAACAGAACGCGTTACCTTAATCTTACCACTATTGTTAAACCACTGAATATAGTACGGATGGGGGTGTGGTCTTGTGGTGAGAGATAGCTTCTCCACCAACTCCATGCTAGCCAAGTTGTTGCAACTCCCTCCGTCAATGATGATGCGAACCGAACGTTCTTTCACCACTCCCTTTGTGTGGAACAAATTATGCCTCTGGTTTTGCTCGGCCTTCGTTACCTGCACACTTAACACACGTTGAGCAACCAAACTAGCATATTTATCTGCATCATCAGGAGCCATATACTCTATATCATGAGCATCATCATGGGCACCCTGTTCCTCATGAGCAATGAGAACTAAAGTCTCCTCATCATAGTCACTCGCTGACTCATACCCACCATCCGCCGTAATAGTCATCACACGCTTGGAGGGACAGTCTTTTGCGAAGTGACCTCCACCTTGGCACCTGCGACATTTAATATCACGATCTCGTGTTTGCCCTGTGGAAGCCATGGATGAAGAAGAACTCGCCGCTGGACCACTTTGTGCACCCTTGAATGGTGGCGCTGGCTGTTTTGGTGGCTCCCTGTAAGAATGAGCGGCTGAAGTAGATGGTGGTGCAGCAGGACGTGTGGATGTAGAAGCTCCACGCGATTTCCATGATGTATTTCGTCCTGCAGAAAAGTTAGGTCTCGTAGCGGCCTGTCGATCCTGCACTTCACGTTCAGCTTTACAAGCAAGATGAAACAAACGAGTGATAGTAGCAAAGTCCTTGTATTCTAGAATAGTTTGTATCTCCCTGTTTAAACCACCCATAAAACGTGCAAGCATAGCTTCATTATCCTCTACTAGGCCACATCTAATCAATCCAGTTTGTAATTCTTGATAATATTCCTCTACAGAATTTTTTCCTTGTCTCAAACGCTGTAATTTTTGTAACAATTCACGTTGATAATAAGGAGGAACCCAGCGAGTACGCATAGCATCTTTTAAAGCAGCCCAAGTAGTTGGAATATTATTAGCATGCAATCTACAATGTTCAGACCACCAAATAGATGCAAATCCCGTGAATTCACAAACAGCAGCAGTAACACGTCTATTCTCAGGATATTGTAAACATGTAAAGCGTTGTTCAGTTTCTAACTCCCAAGTAAGATAAGCATCAGGAATATATCTACCCTCAAACGGCTTAAGATTCAATTTCAGTTTAGGCACATGTTCATCATCGCGTACCTGAGGGGGTGGTTGGTGTCGACCGTGGCGAATGTTGGGACGTGGACGTCCAGCTGGCTGTTCATAGGCCGCTTCCTGTTCCACCTCCTCCTCGTAATCACCCTCTTAGTTGTCGTCCTGGCCGACGTCAGAAGCAGCAGCAGCAGGTACTGCAGCAGCAGGAGGAGCACCAATACCAGCAGCTTGTCCTCTCGGAAACAGAATCCGTCGTGCACGTGGTAGTGGCGGTGGCTGTGGCTGTGCTGGAGCGGCAGCAGGCTGTGTAGGTAGGCGTGCGATCAACTCAGTAAACTTGGCGTCGAGCTTGGTGTCGATCATCTTTTCCACGCCATCAATTGCCTCTGTAAATCTGGTCTCGATGGCATTCACCTGTTCAGACATCATTTGTGCAAATTTATCATGTAGCTCCTTGTTTGTCATGTTCTCCCAATCGGGTGCATCCCGCGCCACTTCATCATGTGATACTGGCATGGTTAGCAGAAATAGAAAACACACAGGAATATGATCCTACTTCTACTAATGGGATGTGGGATGGTGGAAAGCACAAATCCGTCAAGCTTTTCTTTCGTTCTTACCGATTCTTACCTAGCAGCAGGTGGTGATGTACAACCAACGGGTCAAAACTCTCAGAGGTGTGGTAGAGCGATGGCCAGGAGGTGTCAACCGCACGAAGTAGAATATATGTGGAGTTGTAGGTAGGCTTGACAAATATGGTAGCAAAAAGCTCAACAGTAATCAAAACAGAGATGCAAAGCTGAATAAACACTCAACGTCGGTACTGTGCTGATCCTAGGCTAGACCGTACTAGAGACGCGAGCCTAAAACACCAACGAAAGCACGGCGCGGCACGTAAACAACTGAGAAGCACACTCTGAAAAAAAAATTCTCTCTTTTTTTTTGCGATGCGGGACTGCGGTGGCTGAAAAAGTGCGAAAAAATCACTATGGTGGCGAACGTCTCAAAATGAGTTTCTGGACCTAAGGAACGTATGGGCACGAAATTTTTTTACCACTGAAAATTTTGGCCTAAAAACTGCTCTGGAAAGCGTGCCAAACTCTTTTTTTTTTTTTTGCTAATCACCCCCCTTCTCTGTACGGAAAAAGTTTGATGAAATCCGACTCTAACAACTGAAAACTAATCTGGCTACAGAGAGATCAGGAACCGTACTGATGGTGGAACTCAACTCGGACTCGTGAGACGTGGTGGTGTATATGGACTCTTCTTGGCGGAACGTGGTGGTATATCTGGACTCGGATTAGCGGAACGTGGTAGGATGACTACTTGTGCGGCGGCGACGTGGCAAACTGTGATCAGAACTCGAAACTCTAAGGGAACTAGACGCTAAGATCAGCAACTTGACACAACGATGCAACCGTAAATTCAACAAAGCAAGTACTGAAAAGAAAACTGGACAAAGGCTAGGACTGACTTGGGACGTGATGATCTAACCCTAATTTTTTTTTGTTGGCTTTTTCGTGGACTGTAGGTATGAAGAACAGAACCAATCTAGACTATGAAAACTGGTAAATCTCACCGAGCAACCTGGAAATCTGATACCACTTGATAGAGGCGAAGGTGTCCCGATGTTTCGATGAGATGATGGAGATCGATTTTGGTGGAGTAGACTTTCACGACCCGACTACGAACGTGCGAAGACGTTGCGCCTTAGCAATCGCTAAACCAACTCCGAGAGGTTATTGATCCCGCGGATGCACGATCAACCTGACCACGAAGGTCAATTCCTGCAAGCAATCGAAGAACAAGCAAGAACTAAGAATTGCAATCTGGATATTGCGAATATAAGATGAAAGATTAACAGAAGTTGGGGTTCCAATGCGGTCTTGGCCTGGTCGGACGACACAAACGAAGAACTCGAAGTTGCGGCTATGGCTAACTTAAATCTAATTAAAACCCAAGTCTAAACGACGCCCTAAGGGCTGTATATATGGGGGAACAGAGGGGATTTTCGTGACCCCTTGGAGGTGGGGCCCGAAAACAACCCTAACTCGGTTTCCCCACACATACGGACTCTAAAAACAGCCTATAATGTGGTATTTCGAAATTACATGGGCCCAGCCCAATATTAAGGTGACGCAGCACCTATAATTGCTCTTGGACGAAAATAATGAAGTGGCATCTCGTGTATTTCGTCCAAGCCTTCATGCATGCCTTATGGTGGCTTCAAAGTGCGAAAATCCCCACTGGAAGCTCCATTGTTATTTCCCGCGCGCGCACCTTCTTCTCCATGCTTGATCCCGCTCCAATGACCGTCCTTCTTGTCCATGCTAGGTCCTTCATTCATAAGCAAAACAAAAGTATCTAATTTAGGCAGCATCATATGTTCATGAACATTAGAAGGATTCGCAAGAAACGAAAGTACCTGATAATTTAGTTGACGTGCACGTGCTCTAGTAACTGGTCCAGTATGTGTAGTTGGTGAAGATGTGGGTGTAACATTAGTAGAGATGTCCTCATCACCTAGGAATTCCAATTATGCTTTTTAATTGGTGGTGCCTCCCCTGTCTAACTAGGAAATTGTCCTAGTACAACAAATCAGGGAAACATGCATACTGATTGACCTTCAGAGAAACATGCATGATGTATGAAACATCAGTAGTAGATTTATTTGGTTGTTCCTCGTTTGAGAGCTCTGATTTTCAAACCATTTTGAGAATATTACTTTTTAAAAAAATACATGATTTTAGTTACTGTGAGTTGTTTGACCTCCACAAAAAAACTGTAGTTTTTATACTACAGGTATTCTTCAAACACAGTATTCCCTCTGTCTAAAAAAAACCATGGACCTTTCTTTTTAAAATTGAGCTAGCGAGAAAAATGAGCCTGTCACTATCTTCTTCCTCGTTCGCTCCCAAGGAGAAAATGATTGGCTAGCTAATTTATGTTGATACATAGTACAATACTAGCCAGACAACTCAAAAGTATTATCAATGCTGTAAAATAATGTGATATGTCAAAGTTATGGTATCTTTACCTACATGCTAAAATATTGTAGTTTCTTACTCCTTTGATTTTTTTAACACTTTACTATCAAACAGAATCTAAGGTCTCTTTTGGTGATTTCCCGGAGGGGACCCCCGTCAAATCCCAGGGTTCGTAGCCCAAAAAAATGACTCGCTGCAGTTCTCTTTCTCTGGTTCAATCTGAACGTTTTCCTGGGAGATCCATCCAGTCTCTAGTGGTCGGAGGAAAAAATCCCCTTCCGTCGGGGTCAGCCGCTCTGGCCTACCAAATTCCTTCGGTTGGGGTTGCTGCCCCGGGTTTTAATCCCCTGCCTACCAAATTAGCCCTAAATGTCTGGTTTAGATTGGATAGGATCGTGAGCTCAGGTACAGCCGAGCCGATAGACGTTTGAGGGCCAGCGAGTCAGCGGATCTGTTTCCTGGAGCCAAGAACGGAGTGGATGAGCAGGAAACGTAGGATCGTGAGGCGGCGCTAGCGCCCGCCGGTGGGCCGACGCTTATTGGAGCTGCCCATATCGGATTGGTCGAACACATCCGCCATCTCTAAGTGCTGAGATATGGAATGTGAGCCTCTTACGGACTCGTGTACCATCCGGTATTCCGGCCCGAGTCGGACACATAGCCGACGCGCGTTGCATGATCCATCCCGATCGATCAATATATACCTGCCGGTGCTCTCCTGGTTTGCATCCATCCATTGCTTCCTCGATCGCCCGCCTCAATCCTGCCGGGACAACCGCATACTGCACCTGCCGGACAACCGCGACACAGGACGAACACATACTACACGATGTGCTTCGTCGCCGGAACGAACCATTCCGCCGCCCCTACGGTGGCGCCGCGCTACGCCGGCTTCAAGCGGCCGCGCGAGCTGACGCTGGCTGCGTACGACCCTGCATCCGCAGACGAAAGCGCCAATGCGGCCAGCCTCTCGGCGGATGCCGGTGGTGCTCTGGCTCTTGTGCCGTTCGTGCCATCACCCGTGGGCAACGAGCCCATCGACGCCGCCCCTCTCGCCGCCGTCGCTCCCAATGGTGCGCCCAGCAGAGCCGAGCCGCCGTGGCTACGCACGGAGCTGTTCCCGTCCCTTGGGCTCCGCTTCGACCTGCCGGCGTACTACATCGACGAGAAGACCGTGACTGCCACCGACGTCGACCCGCACCAGAACCGGCTCCGGCTCCCGAGCGACGGCGTGATGCGCAATCTCCGGCCTCTCCTCTCCACCCGGGAGCGCGAGGCTTCCAACCTGCTGCAGGACGATGCCCCGAGGCCAAGGCTGCCGAAGCCGCCCAAGGTCCCAGGGTCAGGGCCAGAGGAGACGGGGCCCAGGAAGAAGAGAAAGGGGAAGAAGCACGGCGGGCTTCCCGTTCTCGCGGTCGAGCTCTTTGCCGGCGTCAGGGAGCTGCAACTGTCGCGGTGGGATAGCAGCAGCGGCACCATCATCAAGGGAGAGGGGTACATGGAGTTCATCAACAAGTGCGTCTTCATGGTGGGTGACGTGGTCGAGATCTGGGCGTTCAAGGAGACCAACTTTCGCTTATTCGGCGTGGACATGTGTCAGGAGACCCCCTTGTTTATTTTGATCACCAAGAAAGGCCAGATGCTGAAATCCCGCTCTCTAGTTCCATCAGGAGAGGAAACTGAAGAAGACACACCTAGTACATTGACGTTGAGTAGTTCCTGAAGCTGAGGTGTACCTTTTTTTTTCTTTTTTCGGGATAGTCCTTTTTTTTGAGGAATTCGGGATAGTCCTTTGACATGTACTTTTTGGGGAATCCGTGGGAGATTTATGTATTACATAAGGAACATCATTACAATTTTTACAATTTTATATACATTAAGTAATTGTCCCACTTTACAAAAGAGGTATAAATATTGATCGATATTAGACGTCTTCAACAAACAATGTGGCCATATTGATCACCTTCTTCACCATAGGATTACTTAACCATAAGTAAAACCCTTCATTCCTTCAAGATAGTCTTCATCTTTACTAACTTGTCCTCGCTTCCATATTCATACTTCAACATTTAATCAATCACACACATAAATTTCTTCTTTTCCCTCTAAGGAGATCCCTATCCTGCTTGACCCCTAATATAGTTATCCGGGTTTTCCTAATGATGTTTGCTTGAGATTGTATAAACTAGATGATGTCCCGCACGTTGTTACGGAACTTTTTTGCAAAATATTTCAGGAAAAATGTTTGGTTAAATGAAGCATGTATATTTGAAACAATAACTTTTAAAATAATATATGAATTTAATATAAATATCATAATAATATCAAAATTCCCATGCATGCATGTTGAATATGGGTTTTTATTATGCATAGTGGCATATTGAGGTGGGTCTTTCTCATGCATTTTGCATGATGAGGTGGCATGCTTGCATGTTGAAAGAAATATGCTAGTGGAGGGTGATGTGGCATGAATGATGAGGTGGAGTGTGTACATGTTGAGAGAATTGGAAGTAGTGGGGATCAACTTCTTAAGAATGTAAGATATAATGTACCTTTGTTCCTTTTCAATTTAAGTTTCTCTAGCTGCATTTGGATCTTAGTCTGTTGCTCTATCTTTTTTTCTCTCAAACTCTTTTGTCTTGCTAATATCATGTCCTTGCTTTAAAAAAATTCACTCAAACATTTTGGAAACATCTTCCACAAGATGATGGTACTGATTGCTTATATCCCAAAGCTGCTTATTGATCTTGACAATTTATTTTTCACGAGCCTCTTTATCCTTCAACTTGCCAATATCTTGCTCATAAGCGTATCCCAAATCCTCGTTAAGTACTTCTGAAGTATGTGAAGCCAAGGGTCAACCCACTCCACAACTCCACCGTTTACGCATTCCTGCTAAATTAATTAACAAATTGGAACGTAACCAATAATTAGTTCACATCAATGACATCCTAAACCCCGCATCCTAATGTGGACACCACTGGCCACATACCCACAAGTAGATCTAGAGGTTAGATAGATCTAGGCGAGAAAATTGCTTCTGACAGCCATCATTGAAGACCCCCCCCCCACTCCACACACACACACCACGTTCCATCATGCCTAAGAGTATTTGCATCCACGATGGCGACATAGAAGGACTCACCGGTTCCCCTCAAGTCGCTCATGCGCGAAACACATGGAATCGAATGCTATGTAAGAAAGGTTCGTATACCCTCATGATCAGGATTAACTTTCCACGCGGAATAGATTGCATGTGACCTTTTCGTCTTTGAGCTTTGTTGCATCCTATAAAAAAATACATGTTTATGTTTTCGACCATATACGGTAAAATGAAAAATCTCTCTGGTCTTGCTTCTCGAAACGATATTGCTTCTTAGCGAGTAGGCTAGAACCAAAATCATCCAATTTTGAGTCATTCCCAGTTTCTGAGTGATCTGCTACTAAAAAAGGGTAATAACATCCAAAGGAACCATGCATGTTGTGCAATGAACAAAAGATAGAACAATATTTATTTATTCTTTTAAATTGTTGAAGGGAATTGATAGAAGTTCAAGATTCTAAAAAGAGAAAGTCTCTACAAAACCTTGTGTGGCCTACTTAATGGTGCATGTTATACGCATCTATAATCTATAATACTATAATAGTTCATCCCCACTAACCTATTTATCTTGACATGCAAGCTATCCACATCATCAAGTATGTCCATCATGCAAAAACTCTTTCACTAACTCTTCATGCACATGCTCCCATTAACTTTGCATGTGCATGCAATCTCTCACAACTAAATAATAATTTTGTATGCACTCAACCTCACAATTTATAAGTAAGTTTTTTTTATAAAAAAACAAATTATAAGTTACATCGCATTATATTTCCTATGTAACATTTTTTATATATACATATCCATAGTTGCTATGATTGTTTTAGGTTTAGCCAAGGGTGGACACGTCTTCACTTTCTCTACTCAACTATGTTTTCGCCTCATATCATCTCGTCGATATATTGTCAAATATCTAAATTAACAAAACAAAAATCAAACTCATTTTTGGATTTTCCATCAAAATTTCTTAGATTTTTTATATTTCTTTGAAAACATAATTTATAACCAAATTATACTATGTTTCATAAATTTTTACATGTTTTAAAACATTAAATTATTTCTCAACGGATCTCGCAGCAACGTGCGGGGTATCATCTAGTATTAACAAAACTACGTGGATTTCAAACTTCTAATAATCTTCAGTCAAGTTTTTTGAGGCACATATAATCGAGGTTGATTGCATAACGAGTATTAGCAAAGTAATTATCTACAAGCCCGTAAAACTCTCATGCCCACACTATCACTGCGCATCACGTCAAAAAAGCTATATGCCGCTTATTTCGACCAATAAGTAGTCGATCACCCAAACCCATCCAATATGGTTCGGACCTAGTAACGAGGGCAACTTGAGTGCCTTTTCGATCTTGTGTTTATTGTTGATATTTTTCGGTCTTATGGTTTTGCGGCATTTTCTTATTCCTTGATTTCACCTTTTTATTATAATTTTTAGTTTTTTTCTTCACCCATTCAATTTCCTATTTCTATTTTGTTTCTTTTTCCCATTATATATTTACCTATTTTAATTTTTTAGATGATCAATTTTAAATTATTATTTTTTAAACAAAAGGCATGGATACATGTACGAATTACATTTAAAATAATACATCATAATTTAAGAAAATAAATGAACACTACTATAGTTGTATGACCCTTTTTAAATTGCATAGATATTTCTGAAAATATGTATTTTACAAGTTAAATAAATATTTTTCGTAAAATGATTTTATTTTATTTATTTTCATGAATTAGTTTTTCAAACTATATTAACATTTATTGAAACATACACAAACATCTATCAAAAGCACATACCTTGAATTTTCTTTGCATATATATAGCACCAGAGTTGTACATAGCGCCGAGAGCTCACATTTTGCTGCTTAATATGAAAATTCGACAAGCAAACTTATAGGTGGTAACGTCTTGGACCTGTTCATTGATTGAGCGCTTCTTATCTTCAGCTTTCAAATGATTTTTTCCTACCCTTCAAAACAAACTCATGTTTCGAAATCTCAAGTTTCCAATGTTTTTTTATATTACACACAGCCAGCGCGAAGCCCAACAGCTCTCGACTAAAAGCACCGGGCCACGGGAAGTCCTAGCCCAGGGCCCTGCAGCTCTGGCATGCCTTCATCGTCTCCGCAGACCCGCACCACCCGGTCACCCCCCGCGGCGCCCCTTCGCTCCCTGAAACATTTTCTCGAGCAGGGTGTGTGCGTAGGTCGGAGGCCATGGCGATGAAAAAGGCCAAATCCACCGCAGTCTTCGTACATACCTTTTCTTTGCATCTGATATAGTACTAGAGTTGTACTACATAGCAACGAGAGCTCACATTGTGCTGCTCAATATGACAATTTAACAGGCAGAATTATATGCGCTCAAGGCTCAACCAAGTCATTTATCGAGCGTTCCTTATCTCCTGTTTTTCAATTCTCTTTAATTTTCCACTAAAAACATGATCATTTTCTAAAAGGTGAACTTTTAATTAAGGGACGTGAAATTTTAAAAATATACATGAATACTTTGTATTTAAATTTTATAATGTATTTTAAAAAAAGTTGCCATGTATTAATTCTTTTCATGGTGTATTTGAAAATATTTATCGCATATCTTAAAAATGTGGATAATACATTGAAATATTTTTAAATCTATTAAAAATGTTCATCGTGTACTTTGGAAAAATGTTCATTGCACACAAGAAATGTGATTTTACTAGTAATAAGTATAAAAATATAACCCCTCAAAAGAAGTATAAAAACATAAAGAGAGAAAAAAATCTACTTCTAGGAAATTCTATTTCTCTGTATTTTTAAATGGCTCAATAAAAATCTAGGAGATCGTTCGGCTACCCGCCCACCACCACCATCATACAGCCACTGTGAAGCCCAGCAGTTCTCAACTATAAAGCACCGGGCCGCGGGAAAAGCCCTAGCCCAGGGCCCTTCATCTCTGGCGCGCCTTTCTTCATCGTTCCCACAGACCCGCACAACCCGTTTCACCCCCGGCGGCGCCCCTACGCTCCCTGAAACATTTCCTCGAGCAGCTGGTGCGCGCGCGGAGCGGAGGCCATGGCGATGGCGAAGGCCAAATCCACCGCGCTCTCCGTCGCCGATAAGTGTCGGGTACAGCTAGTTCCCCGGTTCTCTCCTCCTATTTTAGGCTGATCTGCCGCTGACTCCTCTTGCTTGCCCTTCGCAGAACATCTTGGGCGCCAGTTGGGAAGCCCACCTCAACACCATCAAAGCCGACGCCAAGGGAAGGTGCGCGGAGCTCTTCCCGCAACCTCAATCTCCTGATCCATATGCTGCTTGTGTGAATAACAACTCAAATTTCCTTGTTTTTGACTGGTCTCGCTTGGGGCTCTGGGCAGCAAGGGGGAGATTTACACGTCGAGGGTGCACTACATGGTCCAGAAGGGCATGCCCTACTTGATCGTCCCCGAGAACGACATGCACAACATTGTAATGCTCTGATTCTTGTTCTTATGGTGGCTGATTGGTTTGTAAATTGTAATGGTGGTTGTTGTTATGTTCTGATGATCTGCTTGTATGAAACGGGCGTCGTGTAGAACATTTTAATCGACGAGCGGGGGTCTCTCTCGGTGTCCAGTCCAGTCCCAGGCCGCCTTGCCAGCTTGCTCAAGTCACTCAACAAGGTCGGTCCTTTCCTATAAGCTCAGACTCAACATAATTTTCTGCATGGTTGTTTTGATTGCTTTCTTTAGCATGAGTTTCGTCATCATGGGTGCTGATATTGTTGTCTGGTGCAGTTGCCTCCACGGGTCGCTATGACCGGTGATGTCCTGCGCATGAAGGAGACAAAGGTAAGCCTGCTCTGAAGACCTCCAACATCGGTGAACATGTTTGATTGCCCAGTAGTAGTCGGCAGAGTGATACTGATTGTGCTTCATATGCTGTTCTTAAGGTTCCGGTTATAGCTGAAAGCCTGAAGAAAGCTATTCTGAAGGAACATAAAGCTGCTAGTGAAGCTACTTACGGGGTTTCAACGGTATTGTCTTCTGCAAGTGCTACTTGTAGGTCACGCAGTGAAGGTCTCCTCAGCTTGCTCAATGAGGAGAGCTCCTATAATATCTTGAAGTTTGAAATAGGGTGTGTAATATGTCTCACTGTTTTCTAATGTTCATTATCTATTCTTTGTGTTTACCATTAGCACAGTTAATATGTGTTAGTCATCTGCATAATTAGTTATAAGGAGCTATTTGTCATTGTGGTGATATCTATTTTGCAGCTCGTGTATCTTCATAGATTCATCTGGGAGCAGCCATAATATCGAGTTGGATACTTTTGAACCACCAAAAGCCGACCTGCTATGTAAGTTTCTACTTAATTGATTTTAGCTGGCTGGGTCTTGTACTCGATGGGGTTGTATACCTTAATGTGACTATTGAGCAAATAAAGCCCAATTTATTGAAATCAGCAACGCATATTTTTATGATAGAATTTTCATTGCGATGCTAGTCGATTGCTTAAACAGATGTTTTTATCTTCTTGTACCTTCTAATTTTACACTAATAGTTCTCTTTCTGAATGTATATATTATCCTTTGTAGTACCATTCTCTGCAAAGCTTATTGATGGTATCAACAGGAGTGACTCAAGGCGGAGAGCACTTATACTTTTCTGTTTTGAGTACTTTGATGTCACTGCCAGAGTAAGTGGCTTGTATATCTGGAAAATTTGCAATTTAGGTTAAGTGTATTATTAGTTTCTCATTTCTGAAGCTTTCCTTTTGGCCAAATTATCAAAGTCCTCTTACTGTCACAATACTGTTGAAAATCATCTTTGTCTTTGCTTGAAGGATGCACTGTTGCTCTCCGTTGATCACCATGGATTTGAGGTGCTTGCTAGGGTTCCTGAAAGAGCTACCGCACCTGATGTCCCTCAGCAGTACCACTGGAAGGAGTTCAGGTTCACGTTCAAGGAAGCAGCGAAGGATGTTGAGGACTTCTGCCGCATGCTGGTCGAGCTAGAAGAAGAAGCTCTCCACAGCGTAAAGAGCTATAGCGGATTAGGTTGAAGGGGATGGTTGATCTTTCTCAAACCAATGGGCACAAGATTCAGATCTTCAATTATGATAATAAATCATCTGAAGAATGTGACTTGAATTTAATTTTGGAGATGGCTTACATTGTAAACTGATATCATTCAATTCAGAATCAACAGTTATGTTTGTATATCACCGAAAATTTCAGCCTGTGTTTGGTACTTCCTTACATATTAGAATTTAGAAATACACTTTTCTGCATATTACTTGATAGCAAAAACATGTTATTGTTCTATTTGTGTGTAGTTGGTGAATTGCACTTGATTCATGTTATTGTTTTGTTTCTGTGCAGTCACACCTTATCACTTGGAAATCATCCATCACCTGCAATATGGGAGCAACTATATGCAAGTTGCCTAAAAACCATATTCATGTTAGTCGATTTTGCATTGAACTCCTTCCTCCTTACACCTCATCTTGTCCCTCCCCTCTTCTCCCTCGCCTCAGCTCTGCCCCCAATCCCGAGCCCCCAACCCGCACATGTGAACCCTCAGCTTCTCACACCACAGTGAGTTCTTTAGCACTATTGTGAATTGCAGAGTTTTGCGTCAAGGTAAATGCCTGTAAATTCTTTAGCACTGCACACATCCACAATCTTCCAAATGATTAGCAGCTAGATGAAAGTCAAGAGTTCCAGAGCCCTGTGAGATGGGGGATTGAAACCTGGTCGAAAGGGGAGAATTGTGCAAACAAGAGGCCCCATTGCCAACAAGTGTTTGAAGATAGTTAAGTTTTTCAGCACAAGGCAAAAAGTATGGTCTTGTAAAATTTTGACACAGACCACCAGCAAATCGATGGAGTACACTCAATTCATATTTTATCCCTCAGCATTAATCGGAATGTAATGCATCAACAGGATTCAAAGATAACTAAAAGTGAAATAACTGCAGATAACCAAGTATACTGTCTTCTATTACTAAATAATAACCATGTTTCAATCTCAACTCAAACATAAGCTGGGGCAACATATATATGCCCGAAGTAAAAATTGCAGAACGATACTAGCGACAAATTATTCCAGAACCATGGCGGTCTAAATCCATCATTTAGTCGACCTCCTCGATCTTGGGGCCTGGGCCGCCGCTGCCACCGGCAGCACTGGCCGGACCATCCTCGTCCATGCCACCGGGCATTTCAGCGCCGGCACCCTGGTACATCTTGGCGATGATGGGGTTGCAAACGCCCTCAAGCTCCTTCATCTTGTCGTCGAACTCATCCGCCTCGGCGAGCTGGTTGTTGTCGAGCCAGGTGATGGCGCCCTCAATAGCGTCCTCGATCTTCTTCTTGTCAGCCTCCGGGAGCTTGGATGCGATCTTGTCGTCCTTGATGGTGTTGCGCATGTTGTAAGCGTAGTTCTCCAGGGCGTTCTTGGAGTCCACCTTCTTCTTGTGCTCCTCGTCCTCAGCCTTGTACTTCTCGGCCTCCTGCACCATCTTCTCGATGTCCTCCTTACTCAGCCGCCCCTTATCGTTGGTAATGGTGATCTTGTTCTTCTGCCCGGTGGTCTTGTCCTCCGCCGAGACGTTCAGGATACCGTTGGCGTCAATGTCGAAGCACACGGTGATCTGGGGGACGCCCCTGGGCGCCGGCGGGATGCCGGACAGCTCGAACTTGCCGAGCAGGTTGTTGTCCTTGGTCCTCGCCCTCTCGCCCTCGTACACCTGGATGAGCACGCCGGGCTGGTTGTCGGAGTAGGTGGAGAAGACCTGCTCCTTCTTGGTGGGGATTGTGGTGTTCCTTGGGATCAGCACGGTCATGACGCCTCCGGCCGTCTCCAAGCCCTGCGAAAGCGGCGTGACATCAAGCAGGAGCAGGTCCTGCACCTTCTCGTTGCCCTCGCCGGTGAGGATAGCAGCCTGAACGGCGGCTCCGTACGCGACGGCCTCGTCGGGGTTGATGCTCTTGCAGAGTTCCTTGCCGTTGAAGAAGTCCTGGAGGAGCTGCTGCACACGGGGGATACGGGTGGATCCTCCGACGAGCACAACGTCGTGCACGGTGCTCTTGTCCATCTTGGCGTCGCGGAGGCACTTCTCGACGGGCTCCATGCACTTGCGGAAGAGGTCCATGTTGAGCTCCTCGAACCGTGCACGGGTGATGGTGGTGTAGAAGTCGATGCCCTCGAAGAGGGAATCGATCTCGATGGTGGTCTGGGCGGTGGAGGAGAGCGTCCTCTTCGCCCTCTCGCACGCTGTCCTCAGCCGCCGGAGCGCCCTGGGGTTGCCGCTGATATCCTTCTTGTTCTTCCTCTTGAATTCCTGCACGAAGTGGTTGACCATCCGGTTGTCGAAGTCCTCGCCTCCCAGGTGGGTGTCTCCGGCAGTGGCCTTGACCTCGAAGATACCCTCCTCAATGGTGAGGAGCGAGACATCGAAGGTGCCGCCGCCGAGATCAAAGATGAGCACGTTCTTCTCGCCGACGCTGGTCGACTTCTTGTCAAGACCGTAGGCGATGGCAGCGGCAGTGGGCTCGTTGATGATGCGCATGACGTTGAGGCCGGAGATGACGCCGGCGTCCTTGGTGGCCTGGCGCTGGGAGTCGTTGAAGTAGGCGGGGACGGTGACGACCGCGTTCTTGATGGTCGTGCCGAGATAGGCCTCGGCCGTCTCTTTCATCTTGTTGAGCACCATGGAGGAGATCTCCTCGGCGGAGAACTGCTTGTCCTCGCCTCTGTACTGCACCCCGATCATGGGCTTGTCGGCGGGGCCAGGGATGACCTTGAACGGCCACAGCTTGGCGTCGCTCTGCACCGACGCGTCCGAGAAACGCCGGCCGATGAGCCGCTTCGCATCTGCAAACAAAAAACAGGACACGTGCGAGTTTAGAACTATACACCGCACGGATCTGATCTGCTAACGACATGAAAACAGAGGACGAAATCAGAGGAGTGCGTAACAGAGGGGGGTTTGCTTACCGAAGACGGTGTTGATGGGGTTCATGGCGACCTGGTTCTTGGCGGCGTCGCCGATGAGCCGCTCGGTGTCGGTGAAGGCGACGTAGGAGGGCGTGGTGCGGTTGCCCTGGTCGTTGGCGATGATCTCGACGCGATCATGCTGCCAGACGCCGACGCAGGAGTAGGTTGTGCCGAGGTCGATGCCGATCGCCGGCCCGTCTCCTTTCCCGGCCATGATCTCGTCGACAAAACTCGAAGGGAATTACGCGATTGGCTGGAACTTGGATCGGAGGAGGACGCGGGTAGAGAGGGAATAGGTGGTGTTGTACGAGGCAGAGAAGCGACACGGGGTTGGATTTTAAAGGCTGTGGTGCCGCGGCCGGGGGATGGGTTCTAGAATGTTCCTGGGGCGGGCGGGGCCGTCGGATGCCATCTGGACGGACGGGAGGAAGCCGCGGCGGCGCCGCGGGCGAGTCGTGGACGAGTTGGACTGGGTTCCGAGGTGTGGGGTTCGGGGTTCTGGTGGGCGCGCGAAGGTTCTGGAGGCTGGCAGGTGGAGACGTTCCTACCTTTTGTTTGGTCCAGACCTCTGGTCAGTTGGGAGGCATCCATTGGTCCTGGCTGCGACGGCGTACAGGTTTCCAATTTCCAAGTTTCAGACGTCCCGAGGTGTCCCTGGGCCTGGGCCTGGGCCTGGGCCTGGGCCTGGGCCCCATGTCCCTCGTTGCACGCAGGTTGGAAATGAAAGGTCTTCCTTGTAGTGCTACTTTTGACGTGTTTTTTGTAGAACTTAAAAAAAAAGGAAAATGATAACTTCGGTCGGCAACCCGCGCCCATACGCCCACATACCTGCGCATCAATTTTAAAGCATCCATCCATCCACACTCAGTTTTTGCGTTTTTCGGTTAAAAAAGTTTTATTTCTTAAATAAAAATTCCGATTAAAATTCCGTTTTCACCATTAAATCCGTCTCGATGAGATCTTCAAAACTAGATGTCATATTGATATGTTTCGAGAACTTTTTTTTCCGGACCAAAAGTTGCCATGTTGTTTACACTGAAATTGCCATCCTGTTTACACTAAAGTTGCCATGATTTCTTTCATCTATTTTTCTTATAGATTTAAAGTTACCATTGTATTTTAACGCCTTTTGACACATCGCCGATGATCGGGAGAGCTGTGGTGATGCTCAATGGACCCCGAGCAGATATCTGAAGCGGGGGAAGGGGTGCGCGATATGACAGTCTCTTAGGTTACGAATGCGTCGAGGAGATCCTTCTACGTATCTCAACGCATGAAGGTGGGGGAGGGGACATGGATCGAGGGGAGAGTTTTGTCGATGGTGTGGTGCTGCTCTGGTGGCGACTCTTTTTTGTGCCCATGGCAATCTCTATTCATAGGACACGGCAATTTCCATTCATAGGACATGGCAATTCTTATTCGCAAGAGTAGCGTTTACAACTTCAAGTTGCCACCTCACATAACTAAACTTGCCATAAAAACATCATAGATTGCCATGTACTCGTCTCACACATGTGATAGTTTTCAGCATTGCCATAAAAACGTTCCAACATGTGGGTGGAAAGATGGCAAGGCCACACGCTTTGGTGGCAACTTTAACACATGTGAGATGACAACTTCTGCTAATACATGACATCTTCACTAAATACATGACAACTTTGACTAATAATTGCCATCTACGTACACCTAAAATTAGCATCTAAAAAATGTGTGGGCGGAAGTGACTCCTATATATGGCAATTTTATTCATAGGACATGTCAATTATTATTCATAGGACATGCAATTTTTTATTCATAGGACATGACCATTTTTATTCGCAGGACTAACGTCTATAACTTCGAAGTTTTCACCCTCAAATTACTAAACTTGCCATAAAAAACATAAGGAATTTCCATGTACTCGTGTCACACATGTGGTAGTTATCAGCATCCCACGTTTCTTCTATCTACCAATGGTAAACTATTTCCTTTTTTGTGTCCATGGCAAATTTAATATATTTTTCGCCATGGCAATTTTAGATGTGCTTTTTGCCATGGCAAAATAAACATGTGTTTACCCAAGGTAAGTTTATAAAGTTTTATTTTATGAATGACGACAAATTTACATAGAACGTTGAAGAAAAAGTGCAGACGCCGCCGTTCCCTTGCCGCTGGCGTGGGCAGACACAGGTTGGCCTAACAGTGGGCTAACCCCCCTGTTATTGACCCCCCGCCCCCTCACACTGACATGGGGCCTAAGGCCCCTAATTAACATGTGTTTTAAACAAATTAGAATTGTTAGTTAGTATTTGAATGACATGTGAGCCCAACCCCTAAATAATCTTTTAGATTAATTAAACAGATTAGTTAAAACATGTGTCTATGACACATGGGCCCCTACTGGGCTATTAGTTTAATTAATTTGTAAATTATAAAATGAGTCAATGACATGTCACTAGCATTTTAAATTAAATAAAATGGTTTATTACTGCTGCTGTGTATGACATGTAGGTCCCACCTATAAGTTTGACCAATCAAAGCTCTGTTCTGGATAATGTTATTTAGTTAATAAAATAAATATTAAAATTCTATTAAAATGAATAAAACTTAGATAATTAATATCTTTTAAAATGTAAGTCGGATTAAAAAACTTTATACATGAAACTTGCTCAGAAAAATACGACGATCATGAATACGCTATCCGTATGTCCACCACACCCCTCTAACATACCGAACCCGAGACTTTCCCCCTTCGGATCGTCTGTCCGTTCATAACCCGGAGCCGGTAAAATTGCCGGTTAAATTCCCGTTACGTCTGCAACGTATATGTCGTCACTTAGTAACAACAGATGCCATAGGGATGGCTAAAGAGAGGGGAAGACTCGAGGGAGAACTATGTCGATGGTGCCGGAATCAGGTTGGACACAAGCACGGTGAAGGACACCACGATGTACCCAGGTTCGGGGCTCTCCGGAGAGATAACACCCCTACTCCTGCTTGTATGCTCTATATGAATGATCTCACGAACTACAATCAATGCTCCTGGAGCTGTTTCAGAGGAAGAAGAGACCTGCCGTGAGCATGGTTCTCTCCAGCTTCTCTGTATGAACTAATGTGGGAGGTAAATGCAATTGGGTCGTCCCTCTCGCAGGAGGGGTACCCTGGGCTCTTATAGTGTGAGCTCGGGGTACTACGGTCATTTCATTCGGCGGTTGGCCCCAGCTGTCATTCTCTCGTCGGCCGGGGTCCATCGACTGTAGCTCCCCGGTGATCCGGACCTGTCAAGCGGCTTCCCATACTGTAGATCATAGGTGATGATGAGTGAACAGTGGAGCTACAATCCATGGTCTTGTCGTCCTGTCCGCAGATTCAGCGGAAATGGTGACAACTCTCCTCTAACAGATCGGCGAAGTGACTTGGCTTGCTTCCACTCGGATCTCTCGGGATCACGCATTTATGACCTTGTACCAGGAGCTCCGATTTGGTCCAAGGTCAACTCTTGAACTGATTGAAGGGTGAGCCGATTGCGCCTGGGCCGACTGCTTGCATTCGGCATGGTCGATTGCTTATGGGCAATCGGCCATGCGACTGCCTAGCTCGGCCTAGCTGCAGCCCAATCGGCCCCAGCCTTGTCTTGAAAGATTTCTTTCGCCTGGGTGACCTTACCCGGGTATCATTCCCCCGACACTATCCCCTAAAGCTGTAAAGGTCCCATGGTCGCTTGATTGCGGGGCCTTTGCAGTTTTCCATTTCTTTTCTCCACGCTTTGACTGTTAGCTCGGAGATCACGCCCGGCCGACCAGATCTGCACTGCTTCATACTCCTTGCTCCGATATGAACCATGACCTTGCTGATTGCTCTATGCTCTCTTGAAAAGTTTCTTCTGGCAAAGCTTTGCCGAGCTGAGATTGGGCGGGACCGATTGTTCTCCAACGGTTACCTTGACCGATATTTTGACCAACCCACGTCGCACGTCGCACGTCGCTTCCGATTCCTTCGAGCGCAGTTAATGCCCCGGGCCCCATGACCCACGGGCGATAAGACGTTACTACGCACGCCTCGCCTTCTGCGCCGAAACCGCTGATCCTTGTCTTGATACACGCGGCCACACCAGGCCACACGGCCCGCACATGCGATCCTACTCACCCCCGCCGCCCATATAAGTCACAGGGGGCTCCTCGGACTTTCCTCCTCCGCTTCTTCTTCTTCTTCCTCGCCCCTGCTCTCCTCCTCGTGCCGCCGCGATCTCGCTTCTCCGTCGATTGCCGTCTTGCGCGCTCGTGCCGCCACCGCACCACCCAAGCTCCCTCTTCCTCCTCACGCGCTCCACCACTGCCGCACATATGTTTGTTGGCCCTTGATGCCACCGTCTCTCTCTCCTTCTCTTCTGTTCTTCTCACCGCCGCCCTGGAGGATGCCATGGCTGCCTCCGCTGACGAGAAATCTGCCGCCAGCCGTGGCCGGTGGAAAGGATCCACGGTCAATGACGACGAGATCCACCAACTCATCCACTCGCGCAAGATGCCGGCCGGCATCCAATGGCGCGCTCCCGGCGAGGAGATTGTGCCGGAGCCGCGCATCAGCGAGCACGTGGTCTTCGTCGCGCACTTCGAGCGCGTCTTCGGGCTACCAGTGAGAACTTTCTTCCGGGAGTTCCTTGACTTCCACAAACTTCAACCGCCTCATCTTGCCGCCAACTTCATCATGGCGATGTTGGGCTTCGTTACTCTCTGCCAGGGTTATGTCGGTGTCGGGCCGAGCATCGGGCTGTGGAAGCGCCTCTTCCACATCCGAGGTCACATGGCTCGGACCGGAAACCTTCTGTCGAATCCAGAGGGGGAAGACAAACAACCGATCCATGAGACTGCCATGACCGACTGCGGCGGTTGCGTCCTCTACTCCAGCAAGCAGGGCTACGAGTCTCCGGCCATCATACAGTCTTGCAAGGACTGGCCGACCACTTTCTTCTACGTCCGATCTCCCGACGTCGGCCCCGACCTCATCAACTTGCCCGAATTCCAGCTCGCCCCGCCGACTGAGAAATACTAGTGGTCGACTAAGCTCGGAGTCGGCGACTGCGATATTGACGCCCAAGTGGCTCAGATAGCTCAACTGGAAAAGGACGGCCTGAAGGCATATGACCTCGTGGCCACATATCTTCAGGTCCGAGTGCTCCTGCTTCAGCGCCGAGTGCATCGGATCTGCGACATGGCGACCTGGAGGGATCCCACTCGGATCTGCACTCGAAAGCTGAGCCTTAAAGAGCCGCGCCCCGACGCCGAACCCCTTCAAGTTCGGCCTGAGCTGCCTCCACCGCGGCCGCAAAACTCCGGAGGTATGCTCTGACTGCTTTTCATTTTTGTCCGATTGCTCGGCTACCCACTCGATTTCCTGATATCTTCTGTTTTTTTCTTTCAGCACTTTATCACGTCCGACGTGATGCAAGACGGCCAGGTTGCCGGCTCCTTCGCCCCTGATCGCACTGAGGAGGACCCGGCGGACCTCGAATACGATGGCTCCCTCACTTTCGATTCCAGCGCCGACGACGAACCTGCCGACGCCGGTGCGGCCGATCAAGGGGGTACGCGCGATCCCTCTTTTGAACGCTTTCTGGATGAGTGGAATGGTGATGACAACACCTCAAAGTTTGGAGATTCCGGTGCAGATTCGTATCCCGAACCCAAGAAGGCACCACTCAAATGCTCCCGAGCTGATGGCTCGACTTCTGGCGCCGCAGCCGGCAAAGGTGCAACGGCTGCAGCAACTTCTCTGAAGGGAAAAGTCCCTCCGACTGGGCGCACTCGGGCGGCGACTGGGAAGGCTCCCGGTGTCAAGCCCAAGGTCGGTTCTGTTCTGAAGGAGATCCCTCTGGACATTCCACCGCTGTGCTTCCGAATGCCCCTAGGGGCTCCGATGACTGTTGGGTAATAATCTGTCCCTCCAACTTGACCTTTACATTTTTCTGCCCTCTGTGTTGCTTATCTCTTTCTTCTTCCCAGGTCTCCTGTCGACCTGGACGACATCGACCGCGAGATTCCCGCAGTCACCGGTCCGATTGCCTTCACCACCTCCGTTCATGCCGAGGGCACCCGCAAGAGGCCGCCGGTTGGCCCTCACTCGTCGAAAGATGCTGAACGCAAGGCCAAGAAAGCCCGTGCCGACCCCGCCAAGCCTCCGAGCAAGCCTCTGCCTGAAGTCTCTACGGCCCCTAAGGACATCGTCGATCTGGAGGCCACCGGCGGCGAGGGGCCACAACTGGATCCTCCGACTGTTCCATTCCCGTCGCGGTCCTCCGATCAGATCCTCCACACCGTCTACACGACTACCCCGCCAATCGTGACGGTGTGTCTTCCTCCTTCTATTGCACCGACTGCGAGCGTTACCGCTCCTCTTGTGACTTCTGCACCACCTTCGTTCGCTGCCGTCTCCAAGGCTCTGATTCCTCGGTCGACGTCGGCGACGACATCGTCCGCTGCTCCTGAACCGCAGCTGCACTCGGCGGAGCAATTCCGAGTGGAGTATTCTCGCACCGGGCCCGCTTGCTCTGAGCTCGATTCCTCGTACCGCTATCCCATGGCCTCTAATGACCCATGACTTTGGCCTCCAACCGAGTGAAGGAATTCTCCGCCGACATCCTCCAGGAGCTTGAACTCATCGATCGCAATCACACTGTAAGTTTCTTTCTCTAGTGGGGGCGCGCAAGCGCACCCACTAGGTGTAGTCCCCGAGATTCGAGCCAATTGCTTGCAATCAACTCGGATCTTCTTTTGATTCTTATTTTCTCATGCCGTCCTCAGATCAGTGGATCTGCCCTCAGGTTGGCGCACGCAAGCGCACCCACTAGGTGTAGTCCCCGAGATTTGGGCCTATTTCTTGCAATCAGCTCGGATCTTCTTGATTTCTGCTCTCTTTTTTGCGACTAACTTTTCCTTTTACTTAGGCTATCTCCGAGGGAAAACACAAGGTCTTCGAGAACTTGCTTGAATCTTATTCTGCGAGTTTGCGACTACTCGCCTCTGCTTAGCTTCAAGTGAACCAACAGACGGCCAAGGTTGCCGAACTGACAGATAACCTCACTGACCAGCTCATGTTTGGCTCAGTCCTCTGATTCTAACTTTTCCTTCATGCACGATTTTGCAGTCGCTGCGGCATCCTTGCCGACTGTCACTGCTCTTTAGGACCGGATAGCCGATCGAGCTCTTGGATCAGCTCGGCCGCCAGGGCCCTGAACTTGCTACCGCTCGGCAGGAGCTTGAACGACTGCGCCTTGTGGAGGCCGACCTATCTCGGTCTGCCGAGCAGCTGCGGGGAGAGATCGCCGCCCTGAAATCCAGTAACAGGACCGAGCTAGGGCAGGTGATCTCGGCCCAACTTGCCGCCGGAGATGCATTGCACGCAGAGCGCGACGCTGCAGTGACCTCTAGGGGCATTCTGCAAGCAGAGAAAGATGACGTCGTGGCCAAGCTGGAGGCCATGACACCGCGTCACAACGATGAGCTGACTAAAGCCCGACGCGAAGCCCGAGTTAATCTCGAGGGAATGCGCGAGCTGGATTCCCTTCTTTCCGGTGAGCTATCCTGCTCGCCTTTATTTTCTTGCCGTTTGCTTTTCTTCTCTTTTGAATGTTCTCAAGTCACTCCTCTGACACAGAGCACTGGCCCGCCTCCGAGCCCGCTGCCGAGCACGCAGTTGCAGAAGAAAGGCGAGTCCGAGCATAAGAGGGCTGGCCTATAAGGACTGATGATGAGGGATGGAGTCCCCGGGAATTTATCCTGGCCACCGAAGCTCGTATTCCTGTGATTCACGGCAGGGTCTTTGCATTTAAATTGGCCGTCCAGAAGCTTGCCGAGCTGCTTTGGAGACATGCCGAGCTGAAACACGCATTCGCGCGCATGCGCCATGGTGAGGGATCTTCAGCTGGTGCTTATGATGAAACCGACGAGGAAGAGGAGGATTCGGAGCAAGGAGAAGCTCCCAATGCAACCAATGAACAAGTGCTGCTTCTTCTCAAGGCCGCTCCCCATCGGGTCGAGGCTTTGCTTGATTCGGCAGCTCGGACTAGTGCGGACACAACGCTCCAGACTGTGCTGAGTTGGTATCCCAAGCTGAGATTAGCTCGTCTTTACACCATGCACGACGGGGCGTCGGAGCTTCTTCAGAGTGCTTATTCACAGGTGAATCGTCTTGCGACGACAATGGCTGGGTGGTTCCCCCACACCGATTACACTCCAACTCTTCATAATGCTGGGATGCCGATTGCTCCATTGTCGATAACCGCCCTGGCCGACGACAACCCCTCCAGTAACAGCTGCGCCAAAGGAGGTCAGGGCAGTCAGCCAGCTCGCTCCTCGAGCATCCATCTGCACCATGACGACCTGTCCATCAGCAGCTCTTCTCACACTTCACCAAGAGCTACCTCTAGGAAGACTAGCGCCAAGACATCCGACACTGATTCCTCCAAGCTAAAGGAAGATTTGGATGCACCGGAGCAATCAGAGGCAGCTGCTACGCAAGAGGCTCCGACTGCGCCGGAGCAAGAAGTTCCGACCACTACGCAAGCGCCGTAGACTGCTCCGACTTCCTCAACCGCACCGCCGACGGCTCCGACTACTTCAGCCGCGCCGCCGACAGCTCCAGTCTCTTTTGCTCCTGACGCATCACTGCTCTACTGTATTTTTCGTTGCTGCACACTTTCGTAAGACTTCCTCAATTCCAAGGACACCCATTGGGGGTGGTTTGATGTAATGAACCTATTCGGCCTTAGGCCCTTTATCTTATGGTTTATGTTTTCTTGTTGCATGAACTTCTTATGTGATCCACTTCGTGCTTTTTTCCTTTTCACTTTTTTTCCTATACCACTTTACCCTTGGGGGTACGATTCCCTGCCCGCCGACAGCCGACGTGCGGTCTGTGGTCAGATCAAAGGATCGTACTCCGCTCTGAGTTTGGTAAATGGCCCCGAGCTACTCGAGCGCTAGCACGAAGGATTCTTACACAGAATAAACGACCGATTGCTCCTTGCCGGTTGCTCGGTGCACCGGTCGGGGCCGCAATCGGTGAACGGCGCAGCCGGCCGTAGTTCTCTTTTTCGAGTGTTTTTGTGTTCAAGGGACAAAGCCGCAGGTCCGACTAGCCGCCACTTTGGTCGATGCCACAGCCAACTTGTGATCTATGCTCGTGTCAAGCGTTAGCTCGGTTCTGAACCTGCAGTCCGCGTGTTTTCTCACCTTATATTTTGTGACCGTATGCTCGGTCAGTCCCCGAGTGAGTTTTTCACACATCTCGGAAATGACAAAGCGTTGCCAAAACAAGGCTTGCCCGAAAACGAAAGGATCATATAAAGACAATCGAATGCCATCCTTTAGATGCATGATAGCTTTACTGATTGATTGCGGAATAGCACGAATAGATTTGTAGTGCTCAACTGTAAAACGGGCATTGGAGCTCGGCGTTCCAAGGATGCTGCGTTTCAACTCTTGAAGTGTCCTTGTGTAGAGTGCCTTGGGTGCAGTCGATGAGGTAGTATGCATTGTTCTTGAGCGCTCGACTGATGACGAAAGGACCTTCCCAAGGTGAGGACAATTTGTGCTGACCGTACGACTTCTGGATTCGGTGGAGCACCAAATCGCCCTCACGAAAAGCGAGGGGGATAATCTTCTTGTTGTGGTAGTGCCGCAGCTTCTGTTGATAAATTTCCGACCTGGATAAGGCCAACAGGCAGGCTTCTTCTTTTAGATCAACACCGTCTTCTCGAGCTTCCTTGGCTTATGGCTCAGTGTATAAGGCGTGCTGAGGTGAGTCAAACTCAATATCGGCTGGGATGACTGCTTCTGAACCATACACGAGGAAGTATGGAGTGAATCCAGTTGACCGGTTTGGCGTGGTTCTCAAGCTCCACAAAACTGCTAGAAGTTCTTCAACCCATGACCTGGGTGCTCTTTCAAGCGGCTCAACCAATCGGGGTTTGATGCCCGACAGGATGAGGCTGTTTGCTCTTTCTTCTTGGCCATTTGACTGGGGGTGTGCCACGGATGCCACATCGAGCCGAATGCCGTACTCAGACGCATACCGAGCCAATGCTCCCTTTGCAAAATTCGTACCATTGTCTGTGATGATGCTATTGGGAACTCCGTATCTTCTTGCGATGTCGACGATGAACCTGGCTTCCTTCGGACCATCCGGCTTCTTGATCGGACGTGCCTCAATCCACTTGGTGAATTTATCGACTGCGACTAGTAGGTGGGTCGGACCACCCCTAGCCCGCTTGAACGACCCAACCATGTCCAGTCCCCATACCAAAAATGACCATGTTATTGGGATTGTTTTGAGTGCTGATACCGGGAGGTGACTCTTAGCTCTGAATCGCTGACAACCATTGCAATGCTTCACCAGATGCTCCGCTGCTACTCACGCAGTTTGCCAATAAAAACCTGGAGGAAAGCCTTGGCTACGATTGCTGTTGCTGATGCGTGGTGACCGCATTCACTTTGATGAATGTCCCTGAGCAGGTCCAATCCCCTATCCTATTCTACACATCGCTGGAGAACTCCAGTTGCGCTTCTGTGCATCAGCTTGTTGTTGATAATGGTGTTTGCACCAGATCGTTGCTGGATTTTCCTAGCTTCTACCTCATTTGGGGGGAGGTTTCCGTCGACCAGAAAGTCTCTGATCGGCTGTGCCGAGGCTGGAGCGCTGACAACCACCATGACCATTGCCTGCTGTGGTGAGACTGCTTCTTCCAGCTCGGTCCCTTGTGCTTCTTTTACCTCAGACTCAATTTCCGAGCTGACGACTGCAACGCCTTGCTTGCAACCGACAGTCCCTGGTGTTGCTTACTCTGCTGAGGCTGAGGCCTCAGTATCCACTAGTTCTTCTCTTGGAATCGGCACTTCTGGATTGCAATCGGAAGCCCCTGGTATCATTGGCTCGGATGAGGCCATGACACTTGGTGTTGTTGCGGCTGCTTTTGCCTTGGATTTCTTCTTTTTGCTGCAATCGGCGGTCTCTGGACCGCAATCGGTAGCCCTTGTGCTGCTGGCTCTGCTGAGGCTGCAACCCCTGGTTGCTTCTTCAGAGTTGGGATCTTTGCCGGCTGGACCAACTTTGCTTGTCTCAAAGCCTCTAGGTCAGTTTCTGATATGAAAATGGATTCGGATTCTGGCGAAGGTGTCACAACCCTAGTTTTGGTATGTGCTATTATTACTAGAAATAATTGCATCATGTTTAATTTCTATGGTTTAAGAATTGGGGAGTTGGAAAAGCCTAAAAAAGAATTTAAATAAAAGGCTAGATAAAAAGTTTTTCCAAAATTCCTCCAAACGATTTTGAAAAGTCCTATAAATGAGTGTGATCATTTTAAAAATGATTTGGAGTCAAACCCATGCTCATGGATTTTTCAAATATTCAAACAGTGGCTTGGAAATTAAATTTAAATGCTATTTGAATTGACATTCAAATGTTTTGAATTTCAAAAATCTTCAAAACTTGGGAGTGGCTAGTACTATATCACATAAGTCCAAATAAAATATTTGGATATTTTATAAAAATGTTTGGGTATTTTATCCAATACAAAACAAATAAAAACAAAAAGCATTAAAAGAAAAGGAAAAGGACAGAGCAACCTCACCTTTTGGCCCATCTGGCCCAGAGGCTTGGCCCAGCCCAGCTGGCCTCCTTGTCTTCTTCCTCCTCTCCCAGAAGGAGGGACGGCTGAGCCGTGCGCCTCGCATGGCCGCCACCTCCTGCTTCTGGCCACGGAGCTGCTCCCCCGTCCTCATCTCTTCGCGAGGAGAAGCGGCTGGAAGCCCTCCTCCATTCCCCCCTCTCTCTGCTCGTGCCCCCTTCTTCCTCGCCGTTTTGGCGCACACCCGTAGCTCATCGCCGGCCACCCCCTGCGAGAAGACGCGGCCATCGAGCTCCCCACGCCGAACCAGTTGTCCAGGAGGTGCGCGCCGTCGAGAGGCACCGCCCCGCTGAAGATTGAGATCCCGGACGCCTTGTAGACGACCCCAGCTTCGCCGAAGCGCTCCGGCCGCCGTGGCCTTCCTCCTGCAAATTCGTCGCCGCAGCCTCTCCTCAGCCTCCGTCGGCAGCACCACTATGCTCGGGGTGAGGTTCTCTTCAAAACCCCCCACTCCATGCTCTGTTTCGTGCCCCGTCGCAAATTTCCGTCGAGGCATAACTCCGGCCGTCGTGGAGCTCCTCACCGCCGTGGCCTCCGGCCTCCTCCGGTGGGCGCGTGTGCTCCCCTGGATGCGCACGTGCAAGGGGCACGTTCTCGTGCCCTTGGCGTGGCCTCCCGTGGCCGAAGCCGTCGTCCCGAGCGGGCACCGCCGCGGCCAGTGCCACCGGCGGCTAGATGCCGGCAACGGCCGACGTGGCCGTTTAGATTAGGGGGCTAACCCCTGATTAGTTTGGCCCTAGGCCACTGACAGGTGGGGCCAGACCCCTCTAATCAAATCAAAATTTTAAACTAAACAGGAATTAACCCCACACCCACTGACAGGGCTGGCCCACTCGTCAGCCCCCCCTGCGTCAGCATGACGCAGGCATGACGCAATAACTCCAATTTCTGTTTAATTAAAATCCAAAAAATTCCAGAAAACTATTAAATCTTTGAAATTCAATAACTTGTAAACCATAACTCCAAATCAAAAGTGTAATATATGAAAAATCATCAGAAAAATGCAAGGATTCCAAATATCATATTTTCATGGATGAAAAACACATCTATGATGATGGACCAGTAGCATTTAGCTATTTGGGTTATTTGGAATAATTCAAAATAAATGTTTAAATCATTTCAAATTAAATCTTTGCAATGCCAACCTTATCACATGAACATCAGAGGGATATCATACACATGACAACATAGTTTACAAAGACCAAACATTAGCAAATGCAACTTGGGATAATTTGAACAACATTTGGAGTTTGAATTTGAATTCCTTTTTCAAATCAACTTCAATTAACATGTGACAAATTGAACATAGGTCACATCAGTACCATGCCATGATTCATTTCTTGAATGTGCATTGCAATGTGATGTTTACATTGTTGTTGTCTCGGTGTTTGTATCTTCTCGATAGATCCATCGCCGGACGTAGTTCCTGTTTTTCTCCGAAGAGTGGCACCCCCGAGTCTCGACAATAAGGCAAGCAAACCCCCTTTGATCATATCTATAAAAACCCAGTTTCCCTCTAGTTCTCTTATGCATGATTAGGTGATTCACATGTTACCGTTCTATCGCTAGTTGAACCCATCTTTTGCATGACCTATCATTGCTACCACAGTATTAAGCAAACCTCAACCTAGCAGATACAAGTTTGTTTGTGTTCATCATGTGGCCCTTCATCCATGTTATGCTATGCCATGCTAGAGTTGTATGCAATGAAGATGATACATCTGGGTGATGTATCGGGATGGTAGTGAACACATGCAACAAGGTGGTAACGTGTTGATGAAGTCACCCTAATATAAGTGAACAATGAGAGGCTGTGTAGGAGTACATAGTGGGTTGTCTCATTTACACTGCCCTAGGCCCCGAGTTCTTGTGTTGTGATCCAAGACACAGATTACTACCACATGTTGGGCTCATTGACCCCTCTCGACCTATTAACTCACCCCGACTAGGGTACAGGATTCACATGGGTTAATTGTTATTCTATTTGCTTTCATAACGTAGCACGGTTTTAGGCAAGCGCAGCACCATCCGTCGAGGTGGGCTTGTCGGACCGTCCATACATCGTCTGGGTCCTGAACGGAAACCCCGGCCGGATTCCCGATTGGGGTACATAATCAGATAGGCGATCCCCTGGACTAGAGTTGGAGCCGTGAGGTAAGTGTCGTGGTACTATCCTCGCCGACACCGCTTGAAGCTCGACGTCGACGAAGTAATGTAGTCCGAGACAACAGCCTGGTCCCTCTAGAGGGTTGTTGTGTTTTCTTAAAGGCTTCTTAAGCCATTTGTTAACCTTGTCTTTACTAAGACATAATTTGATTCCGTTGTTGTATGATGTAATGTTGGATCACAGTGATGTGATCTCTTCTTGTAACACTACTATATCTGCTCTGTTTAGCAGATGCAATAAAGCTATGAGTTTGTAGAGTTCATGTTGTGTTACCTGCTGTGTACACTAGACATGTATGCAGCGTGTATGATTATAACGTGCATGTCTTAGTGTGGGATTCGATAGCTTAGTTGAGTTCTTGCTGGAGGTCTTTTATACACCAAGTGGCCTTTAGATGTGCGCAGCTTGGGGCATCGCGATGCGATTGCTCGTGACTCTGTCACGTGGCACACTTTGTTGTATGATTGAGCCCGCCCGAGATCCCGACTAGGTGATCGGGCTGGAGTCTGTTTATGTAAGGGTTATGATTCAATCGATAATATGGTTGAGGTGACTTGTCTATGAGTATGGGATTTCACCACCCATAATCATCTAGACTTGTGAGCGGACGATGAGGACCCATCGCAGTTGATCATCCGGGCCTGGATGGGATGCCCCTCACGTTCGAGCTTTCCGAGAGTGTCTTGTACTTGGCCTTGTCTGCTTAGACAAGTGGGTATGGATCTCGACTCTTCATATGATTGAGTTGTGGCTGGAATTACATATGCAAACCCCGGGTCCCGACAGACTTGGTATCAGAGCAGTACTGCCTGTAGGATTACTAAACCTTGGCCGAAGTCGAGTCTAGCATTCTATAGTTATATAGTTACTTTGGGTATAAGGGAACAACGTAAGGCTTCATTTTCTCCTTACCCTCATCGATCTGAGTTCTGAGTCACCCTCATCTTTTCTATGGGAAGATAGGACTAGGCTCTTCTATGTCTATACTAGAACATCTCGTTGTTTGACTCTCTGTAGCTGTAGGAATGTTTTGGTCGTCTAGAGTCACCATTCCATCAAGCCTTTTGAGAAGGTTCTGATCATTCTTGCAGATTGATTCATTTTTCCACCCCGGTACAGCCGTTATGCTGTCCGATTTGTCCTGTGTTTCCAGTGTTTCCAATGCTTTTGCATTACAATCTTGTCCGCTCTTAAATTATGTCATGTTTGCTTTGATTCCATCATAAATCCTACTCTGATTGTTGATTTTTATCACACAGAATGTCAGGTGGAACTAGATGTGTTGAATCTGGTCACAGTAATCAAAGTGGTGATGATGATCCTCCTTCACCGCCTTCTGCAGCGGAAATCATGATGAAGTCTGAGCGAAACCGACGTGATCAAACACGCCTTTTGACGCTCATTGAGAAGAATACTTCTCTTCAGCGAGATGCGGTAATATCCATCCAGGATTTTATCCTTTTGAACCCTCCGGTATTTCGATGTTCATCTGAGCCCCTTAATGCCGATGTTTCTCCAGATGATCGTGTGATGTTTGCGGCATACTTTCTGGAAGGTGCTGCTGGTGAATGGTGGGAAAGTTTTGTTGCAATGCAGCCTGATGGTCATGTAGTGACTTGGCAGGAGTTCGGTGATGCCTTCCAAGGGTACCACATTCTGGATGAGCTGATGGAAAGAAAGTGGGTGTCAGAACCCTCTGTTAGGTAATGTGCTAGGGTTAGCAAGTCACTTGCATCATGTTAAAAATTTCGAAAGAAATCATTGAAATCAAATTCAAAAGCAAAATGGGAGAAGGAACCCCCCCCACATAAATTATTTAAAAAGGCCAGAAATAAATCTTCTCCAAAAATTCACGTTAGATTTTTGAAAAGTCTTATAAATGAGTGTGATCACATATCAAGTGATGTGGGACCCACCCCATGCTCATGGATTTTTCAAATATTCAAGCAGTGCCTTGGAATTAATCAAAAACCCCTATTTGAGTTAAGATTCAAATTATTTGAATCTTAAAAAGTGCCAAACTTTATAAATGGCTAGTCTATATTATTATAAGGCCATATGAAAAGTTTCAACATTTTAGAAAATGGCTAGGTATTTATTTTTGCTAGCCAAAACAAATGTCAGAAAAGAAAACAGAAAAGAAAAAGGAGAATCTTACCTGGCGCCCAGGCGAGAGAAGCCCACCCAGCTCAGCCGGCCCACCAGGGGCAGCAGGGTCTTCTTCCCCGCCCCGCGCCTCCAAGCTGCTCGGTGGAATGCCACCGAGCCAGCCGTGGACGCCACGTCGCCGCCGAGAGCCTTCCAGGCCTCCCCGTGCCTCCTTCTCGCGCCTGGAGACGCCCTGGAGCACGCCTCCTCCATTCCCCCCCTCCAGAGCTTCTTCTCCTCCTCCCTCGCTGTTTTCGTCGCCGCCCGAGGACCGCCGTGGAGCACGCCGCCGAGTCCATGCAGCCACCGTCGCCCCCAAGCCGTGCCACCGTGTCCAGAAGAACCGTAGCAGACGTCTTCGCCGTTCCCCCCTTTCAATCGAGCTCGAGCGCCTCAGCAGACGACGCCAGCTTCATCGAGACCTCGTCGGAGCCGTAGATCGCCGTCGACGAATTCGCCGGCCACACAGCTCCTCTGCCCTCCCCGACCTCGTCGTCGCACTCAGGGTGAGCAGCAGCCCATTTCCCCTCAACCAACTAGCCCCCTCTCGCCCTCTAGCTCGTTTCGCCATGAGAGCAGGAGCTCACCGTCGCCATGGTCGCCGGTGGGGCTGCTCCTTTGCTCGCATGTCCTCGCCGTGCTGTCCATCGCATAGCTGGCGTTACCAGGAGGCCGTCTAGCTAGCGCATGGCCAAGCACGGGCAGCGCAGCGTCGACTGCGTCTAGCCCGTGGCTCCGCCGCCGCTAGGGCTCGTCGCCGACGACGTTCCGGCAGCCCCTTGGCTCCCCCATGTGCACCGTTCGACGCGGACGAGCATGGGGTGCACTCCAGTGGCACCAGCGTGCCAAATAGTGGCCGGAACCACCCTCCCCGTGTGCGCCGCCGTGGCCAGGCCGCCAGCGTCAAGCCGCCGGTGGGTTAGGCCTTAACCCCCACGCTAAACACCCCCCTGGTGCCACTGACAAGTGGTCCCAGAGCCCCCTAATCCCCCCGGTTAGTTTAAACTAACCGGGTTAATTAACCCAGTGACTGACACCCCGGCCCCATAGGTCACACCCCCCCACGTCACACTGACGACACAGTCACGCAATAAAAGAATTTCCAGAATAAAAGAAATCAGAGAAATTACAGAAATTCCAGAAAATCAGTGAAACTTTGAAAATTCATAGAAAATTCATATCAACTCCAAATTGGACAAATACTATATGAAAAATGATCAGGATAAAATAAGCTATCCAAGTATCCAACTTTCAACCATGTTTGAGTTGAATTTAAAATGTGATCAGTAGCATTTGTTATTTTATTTAAATGGAATTAATTCAAATTCTTTTCAAATGCTTTTGCATTTTGAACCATATCAACATATCACATTATACTTGAACTTCAGAGGCATATCATACACATTTCAAAATGGTTCAACTTGATCAAACAATGTCATATGCAACTTGGCTAAATTGAATTCAAATTGGAGTTTGAATTTGCAATTCTTTTGCAATATACTCCATTTAAATGGAATTGCTTCACACATCAAAGCATATACATCAAGTTTCAACCTTCAACCATGTGATTGTGCATTGTATTTACTTTGCTACCTTGTTTGTTGTTTGTCGAGTAGAGGTGGAACCGGAACAGGAGGCTGCCCCCTTCGTTGAAGACCCCGAACCCGAACCTCGTCAGCAAGGCAAGCAAACCCCCATTGATCATGTCGATAAAATCCCACTTCCCTCTCATGTCTCGCTTATGCATTGTTTAGGATGATTACCATTCTACGTTTCTACCGCATAGATGAACCCATTCCTTTGCATGACCTATCATTTGTCACAGTAGTAGGCAAAACCACAATCCTAGCAAATGTAGGAGTTGATTGATATCATGTGGCCCCTGCAATTGTTACTGCTTATTGCATGCTTAGAGTGATACCATGATGATACTGTTATGTGAGTCGGGATGGTAGTGATCATGATGATGATGGTAGAAAAGTGTTGGTGAATCTACCCTAATACAAGGTGAACGATGAGAGGCTGTGTAGGAGTACACGGTGGGTTGTCTCGTTGAACACCGCCCTAAGTCCGAGTTCTTGTGTGGTGATCCAAGATGAAGAGTACAACCACACATTGGGCTCACTGACCCCTCTCAACCTATTAACTCATCCCTTTCGATGTCCAGATGTCGCAATAGTTCGGAGTTCTGGTAGGTTTGTGGCCTGGCTGCTAAGTGAGAGAACGGCTCACCCGAGACCGGCTTATGCACCACGCACACATCACTTGGGTCCACTTCGGTAAACCGGCCGGGTTCATGATAGGGGTAGTCAACCCAGGTAGGCGGCTTTCTCGGACTAGATAGGCTATGAGGTAACAGTTGTGGTGAGCATCTTCGCTGGCACCCCTTGAATGGTGTCGAGATCAAAGGCGGTAACTGATGATCATGTGTGTGTAGCGGTACACCCCTGCAGGGTTAACAAAACTATTCGAATAGCCGCGTCCGCGGTTAAGGACTGCTTGGAAAGCTTAGCTTGATTATTAGACAACTTGAATTGGATAATTCTAAAACACACCAAGATAAGTGTGAGTGCTATGGCGTGCTTTCTCGTGGGGAATTCGAGGAAGGCACCATAGTGGTGTAATTGGTTGGAGAAAGTAGTGGACTCGTGTACGCTTCTTACCTCAAAGTCTGGTACTCGTAGTTGAGGACTAGCCAAGTCAAAGCTGGCACTTCTTCAAGTGAAACCCCACCTACCTTTACCTTGATACATGTGCATGAGTAGTATAGTTCCTATGTAAGTCTTGCTGAGTACGACTTTGTACTCACGTTTGCTTAATCTATGTTTTAGATGAACCCACTGACCCCGAAGGTGGCTTCTTCATCGAGTTGGACGATTGAAGATCAAGCTAGTCTAGTCCCAGTCAGACGACTGGTTCCCTCGTGGAGGGCTTGTGTTTAAATAAGGCTTTTTAAGCCATTTGTTAAACTTGTCTGTACTCAGACATAATTTGCTTCCGCTTGTTGTTGTAATGTTGGATCACATGTTTGTGATCTCTGTGTGCACTCTATAAGAGTTATCAATAAAAATGTATACTTTGTAGAGAATTGCAATGATACCTACTGTTCATACAAGGCATGTGTGCTACGTGTATGTTTATAACATGCATGTCTTTGTATGGGTTTTCGAGACCTTAGTTGTGATCTGGATGGCGATCTTTCATACACCAAGTGGCCCTTAGATGTGCGCAGCTTGGGGCATCGCGATGCGATTGTTCGAGACTCTGTCTCGTGCACACTTTGTGGTATGATCGAGCCCGCCCTAGACCCCGACTAAGTGATCGGGCTGGAGTAAGTTTATGTAAGAGTTATGAGATAGTCGATAGTATGGTTGAGGCGACTTGTCTTTGAATATGGGAGTTCACCACCCATATCATTAGACTTGTGTGCGGACGATGAGGACCCATCTCAGTTGATCATCCGGCCTGGATGGGATGCCCCTCACGTACGATGCTCTCCGAGAACGTTCTGTGCTTGGCCTTGTCTGCTTAGACAAGTGAGTACGGTTCTCGGCTCTCCATGTGACTATGTCTTAACTGGACTTGCATACGCTAACCTCTGGTCCCGACAGACTTGGTATCAGAGCAGGACTGACTGTAGGACTAGCAGCCTTGGCCGAAGTTGAGTCTAGCTTGCTATAGTTATATAGTTACTCTGGGTATATAAGGGAACAACGTAAGGCTTCTTTTTTCTCCTTACCCCCTTCGTTCTGAGTTCTGAGTCACCCTCATCTTAATCTACGGGAAGATAGGACTAGGCTCTCCTCTGTCTGATTAGAACATCTCGTTGTTTGCTTCCTTGTAGCCGTAGGAAAGTTGTGATCGGTTTGTTAGAGTGGTCATGCTTTCTGATTTCTTACATCGTATATAAGTGTTGTTTCTATGTTGTAAGAAATTGTCTTTTTCTTGCAATTACAGCCGTTATGCTGTCCGAGTCATTCCAGGTTTATCTCATAATCTGATGCATTTGCAAACTCCTTCTTTCTGTTTCAGATGGCAGATCTTCCCCCTCGGCAGATTGTTCGTTTGACCAGGTGCCTCGGTGTGCGTGGCCATCCCGCCACGTTGATCGAGATGATGTCCTATGTGGGATATCGATGGTATCCTGAGTACACCGTCGAGGAGCAGTTCCACGACTTCAACCAGACCCAGTTCCACTGCATCGTCAGGATCTACCCGCACCACAATGGAGTCACTCAGCCTATCCACTTTGGACATGGCATTGGCATGACTGAGAACATGGTTCTGCAGGATGCTGCATACTCATGTATTACCCTGCTGAGAGAGGAGGACACTATGCTGAGAGAGACCTCGTTCCGCTATATCCCTGCTGCACTTCCAGGAGAAGAGGGGTATTACACCGGACTATACTCAGATCACTCTGCAGAGGATCCAATACTTTAGATGACTGCTAGGTTTGCTTGTGATCGAGATCGTGATGCACGCGCTCTCCGTTTTGAGCTTCACGCCACCCGTGTTCGTCTGTATCGAGCACCGACACTCTTGGCACCCTTCGTGAGTGTTGGATCAGTCGAGTATGATGCTATCTACCCTGTGAGGACGCAAATGCTTTCTCGAGTTGCTTGGCCCGAGATTGGAGGCATTTTTCCACCCCGTGGTCCTTTGCTTCCACCCTACGCTGGACCTAGGCCCCATCCTTTCCCAAATGGATATCAGGGTCCACAGGCCTCCGTGTTTTCCGATGGTCACCTTCAACTACCGGGATACACGGGTAACTTTTACGAGGACTACTATGGAGATGGAGATGAGTGAGACCGCCTGTGGTCTTACTTAGTGAGGATGTAGTAGTATCTTAGTATATCATACGCAAGGTGTTCTAAGTTCCAGAGGCTTAGATAAATAATGTATAGGAAGTCAGAGTGCCTCTGAAGGATGTATCATCTTCATCACGTTTGTATTAGCTTGGTGCTTGTACTAAAATGATGTATGGTTTGTATGACAACTTGTGAATATATGGCTTGTATGCTTTTATCACCATGTTGTCAAGATGATTACTTCCTTTTCTCTGTAATCCTTCCAGTACTTCAATACCTTGTTTAGACTCTTCCAATCAACTCTGTTTGACTTAGGTTTTCACCTTCAGGATGTCTCAAGGAACCCGTGGCCAGCTTGGTCGTGCCCAGGGTCGTGGGAATGAACAGGAGGAAGGCAACCTTCAACCCCCACCCACGATGGCTCAGGTTCTGATGGAGGTTGAGAGGAACCGCCGAGACTCTCACCATCTGCTGGAAGTCATTACCCGCAACAACACTCAGCAGCGCAACGAGTTGGTGTCCCTGAACGACTTCATCCGGCTTCATGTTACTCCACCGAGCCCCTTGACGCCGATGACTGGCTTCGCAGCATCGAGAGGAAGCTCCAAGCAGGCCGTGTTGCAAATGGCGACAAGGTCAGCTATGCCACCTATCACCTTGAAGGTGCAGCTAGCTCTTGGTGGGAGAACTTCCTGAACATGCGTCCCGTTGGACCGCCCACATCTTGGGATAAATTCTGCACTTCCTTCCGTGAGCACCACATTCCCAAGGGTCTTATGGACCGCAAGCGTGAGGAGTTCTGCAACCTCACCCAAGGCAGAAGGACCGTTGACGAGTTTAGTCGTGAGTTCAACCGACTGGCTCGCTATGCTACTGAAGAAGTCTCCACCGACTCCAAGAAACAAGAGAGGTTCCGTCGTGGACTCAATTCCGGACTCCGTCGTGAGCTCAACCTACATGACTTTGCCTCCTTCCAGGTCCTTGTCAACAAGGCCATCAAGGCAGAGGAAATGAACACCCCCAATGACTTCCGCAAACACCCTAGAGACGATGGTTCATCCAGTTCAGGCTCCCAGAAGCGCAAGATTTGGATCCCAAATAGTATGTTCCGCCAGAACAACCCACCGAGGCCATCCTATGTGGCGCCTCGTCCACCAACTCAGTTCCACCCAGCTCCACCAAACAACCCAGCTCCCCGCACTGTTTTCGGAGCCTGTTACAAGTGTGGTCAGGCAGGCCACTACTCTCGTGATTGTCCCCAGAACCAGCTACAGAATCAGAATGCTCCACCCCGTGCCGGAGGCAACAACAATGGTCGTGGCAAGCCCCCTCAGAAGGTCTACACCGCAAAACCCGCTCCTCCCGCCACTCGTGGACGTGTGAACCAGATTGCCGCCGAAGAGACTGACGACACTACTGACGTCATTCTTGGTACGTTTCCAGTCAATTATGTTCCTACTTCCGTTCTTTTCGACCCAGGAGCATCTCATTCATTCATGTCGGAAAGTTATGCACTTCGTCATGAGTTATCCTTTGTTGAATTGTCCACCCCCATGATTATTCAAACTCCAGGGTCAAGATGGCAAACTAATAGAGTAAGCCATGGTAATCAAATTGCGATTGAGGGTTTAGTATTCCTTGCTTCACTCATAGCCCTCAAGTCTTCAGACATTGATGTCATCCTTGGCATGGATTGGCTATCAAGACAGAATGCCTACCTGGATTGCAAAGGCAAATCCGTGAAACTCACCCACCCTTCAGGAAAGACCGTCAACTATACCTCACCCAGAACAAGAACCCAAGTTCATTCTTTGAATGTACTTCCCTTCCCGAACTTGAAGATATTCCGGTGGTTCGTGACTTCCCGGATGTCTTTCCTGAAGAGCTGCCGGGAATGCCACCCGACAGATGTGTAGAGTTTATAGTGGATCTTGTACCAGGAACCGCACCAATTTCTAGACGCCCATACAAAATGGCCCCACGTGAGTTAGCTGAGCTTAAAACCCAACTGGAAGCTTTGTTGGAAAAAGGTTTCATCCGCCCTAGCTCATCGCCATGGGGTTGCCCCGTTCTGTTCGTAACGAAGAAAGATGGAACAGAAAGGATGTGCGTAGACTATCGCCCGCTAAATTTAGCGACGATAAAAAACAGGTACCCATTGCCCAGGATCAATGATCTTTATGATCAACTTGCAGGATCCTCTGTCTTCTCCAAGATGGATTTGAGATTGGGTTATCATCAAATCAAAATCCGAAACGAGGACATTCCCAAAACGGCTTTTACTACTCGTTATGGTCTTTACGAGTATACCGTCATGTCCTTTGGTTTAACCAATGCCCCCGCCACTTTCTCGCGCATGATGAATTCGATCTTCATGGAGTACTTAGATAAATTTGTTGTGGTTTATCTCGATGACATTCTCATCTACTCGAAGAACGAAGAAGAACATGCCGAACACCTAAGGCTGGTATTGATGAAACTTAGAGAGCATCGCCTGTATGCTAAATTCTCCAAGTGTGAATTTTGGCTACCAGAAGTGACCTACTTAGGCCACGTGATTTCTGCAAAACGCATTGCTGTGAATCCCGAGAGAGTTCAGGCTGTCCTTGACTGGACTCCACCTGAATCGGATAAGCAAGTTAGGAGTTTTCTTGGCCTAGCCAGCTATTGCCGTCGCTTCGTCGAGAACTTTTCTAAAGTTGCAAAGCCTCTAACTGAACTCCTCAAGAAAGATAAGAAATTCCTATGGACTCCCAAGTGCGAGGAAATCTTTCAAGAGCTAAAAAGAAGATTAACTTCTGCACCTGTACTTGCACCTCCAGACACTAAAAAGGATTTCGAGATCTATTGTGACGCATAACGGCAAGGGTTAGGATGCATATTTCGGCAAGATCGACATGTGGTAGCTTATGCTTCACGCCAGTTGTGGCCACATGAAGAGAACTATCCTACCCATGACCTTGAACTCGCTGCCGTAGTTCATGCCCTAACAACTTGGCGACATTACCTCCTTGATAATCATTGTGAGATATATTACGACCACCAAAGCCTCAAATACATTTTCACCCAGCCAGATCTTAATCTCAGGCAAAGACGCTGGATTGAGTTGATAAAAGATTACGACGTAGGAATTTCTTACACCCCAGGCAAAGCCAATGTCATGGCTGATGCACTAAGTCGTAAGTCGTATTGTAACAACCTTATGTTACAACAATATCAACCACTTCTTCATGAGGAATTTTGCAAGCTCAATCTTGAGATTGTTCCTCATGGCTATCTTTCTACCTTGGTGGCGAAGCCAACTCTTGAGGATCAAATCATAGTTTCCCAAAGGCGTGCACGAGGTGTTCGCCGGATCAAGGAGAACATTGCTAGCGGAGTTGCTAAATGTTTCTCCACAGATAGCAAAGGAACGGTATTCTTTGTAAATCGTTTGGTAGTACCTAAGAATAGGAAACTAAGGCAACTCATCCTCAAAGAAGCCCATGACACACCCCTCTCAATTCATCCCGGTAGCACAAAAATGTACTGAGATCTACGCCAGAGATTTTGGTGGACTAGGATGAAGAGAGACATTGCTCAATTTGTTGCCGAATGTGATGTTTGTCGTCGCATTAAGGCAGAACATCAAAGACCTGCTGGTACACTTCAACCTTTCCCTATTCCAGAGTGGAAATGGGACAAAGTCGGTATGGACTTCATCACCGGCTTTCCAAAAACCCAGAAAGGAAACGATTCCATCTTCGTTGTCATAGATAGGCTTTCCAAAGTTGCTCACTTCCTTCCGGTTCGCGAGTCTATAACTGCTAGTCAGTTAGCGGACTTGTACGTCTCTAGAATTGTGTCTCTTCACGGTGTTCCTTTGGAAATCAATTCTGATCGCGGTAGCCTTTTCACCTCTAGATTTTGGGGAAGCTTTCAGAATGCTATGGGAACTCATCTCTCCTTTAGTACGGCTTTCCATCCTCAGTCTAGCGGTCAAGTCGAAAGGGTTAACCAAATTCTTGAAGACATGCTCAGAGCTTGTGTTATCTCATTCGGAAAGAATTGGGAGAAATCTCTGCCATTCACCGAATTTGCTTATAACAATAGTTTTCAATCTAGTCTGAACATGGCTCCTTTTGAACTCCTATATGGACGACGATGTCGAACACCACTAAACTGGTCAGAAACCGGTGAAAGACAATTCTTTGGACCGGACATGATCAAGGAAGCGGAAGAGCAAGTTCGGATTGTTCGTGATCAATTGAAAGCAGCCCAGTCTCGTCAGAAAAGCTACTATAATCGTCATCATAGGCAAGATAGCTACAATCTGGATGAGAAGGCTTACCTTCGGGTTACTCCTCTGAAGGGAACCCAACGTTTCGGTATCAAAGGCAAGTTGGCCCCACGTTACATCGGACCTTTCCGCATTCTTGCTAAACGTGGAGAAGTTGCCTACCAACTTGAACTACCCCCACACCTTTCCCGAGTACATGATGTATTCCATGTGTCCCAACTCAGGCGTTGCTTCAAGGACCCCATCCGCGAAGTCGACCATGAAACGCTTGATCTCCAAGATGACCTTTCTTATCGAGAATACCCCGTTCGTATTCTTGATTCCATAGAGCGTGTCACTCGTCGTCAGAAGATTAAGTTTCTGAAAGTGCAATGGTCACACCACTCCAAAAGAGAATCCACGTGGGAAAGATAAGACCGTCTCCGTACCGAGTACCCCTCCTTCCTCCCACAGACTTCTGAATCTCGGGACGAGATTCTGTTGAGTGGGGGCGAGTTGTCAGAACCCTCTGTTAGGTAATGTGCTAGGGTTAGCAAGTCACTTGCATCATGTTAAAAATTTCAAAAGAAATCATTGAACTCAAATTCAAAAGAAAAATTGGAGAAGGAACCCCCCCCAGATGAATTAATTCAAAAGGCCAGAAATAAATCTTCTCCAAAAATTCATGTTAGATTTTTGAAAAGTCTTATAAATGAGTGTGATCACATATCAAGTGATGTGGGACCCACCCCATGCTCATGGATTTTTCAAATATTCAAACAGTGCCTTGGAATTAATCCAAAACCCCTATTTGAGTTAAGATTCAAATTATTTGAATTTTAAAAAGTGCCAAACTTTATAAATGGCTAGTCTATATTATTATGAGGCCATATGAAAAGTTTCAGCATTTTAGAAAATGGCTAGGTATTTAGTTTTTCTAGCCAAAACAAATGTCAGAAAAGAAAACAGAAAAGAAAAAGGAGAAGCTTACCTGGCGCCCAGGCGAGAGAAGCCCACCCAGCCCAGCCGGCCCACCAGGGACAGCAGGGTCTTCTTCCCCGCCCTGCGCCTCCAAGCTGCTCGGTGGAATGCCATCGAGCCAGCCGTGGACGCCACGTCGCCGCCGAGAGCCTTCCAGGCCTCCCCGTGCCTCCTTCTCGCGCCTGGAGACGCCCTGGAGCACGCCTCCTCCATTCCCCCCCTCCAGAGCTTCTTCTCCTCCTCCCTCGCTGTTTTCATCGCCGCCCGAGGACCGTCGTGGAGCATGCCGCCGAGTCCACGCAGCCACCATCGCCCCCGATCCGTGCCACCGTGTCCAGAAGAACCGCAGCAGACGTCTTCGCCGTTCCCCCCTTTCAATCGAGCTCGAGTGCCTCAGCAGACGACGCCAGCTTCATCGAGACCTCGTCGGAGCCGCAGATCGCCGTCGACGAATTCGCCGGCCACACAACTCCTCTGCCCTCCTCGACCTCGTCGTCGCACTCAGGGTGAGCAGCAGCCCATTTCCCCTCAAACAACTAGCCCCCTCTCGCCCTCTAGCTCGTTTCGCCATGAGAGCAGGAACTCACCGTCACCATGGTCGCCGGTGGGGCTGCTCCTTTGCTCGCATGTCCTCGCCGTGCTGTCCATCGCATAGCTGGCGTTCCCAGGAGACCGTCCAGCTAGCGCATTGCCAAGCACGGGCAGCGCAGCGTCGACTGCGTCTAGCCCGTGGCTCCGCCGCCGCTAGGGCTCGTCGCCGACGACGTTCCGGCAGCCCCTTGGCTCCCCCATGTGCACCGTTCGACGCGGACGAGCATGGGGTGCACTCCAGTGCCACCAGCGTGCCAAATAGTGGCCGGAACCACCCTCCTCGTGCGCGCCGCCGTGGCCAGGCCGCCAGCGTCAAGCCACCGGTGGGTTAGGCCTTAACCCCCACGCTAAACACCCCCCTGGTGCCACTGACAAGTGGTCCCAGAGCCCCCTAATCCCCCCCGGTTAATTTAAACTAACCGGGTTAATTAACCCAGTGACTGACACCCCGGCCCCACAGGTCAGACCCCCCACGTCACACTGACGTCACAGTCACGCAATAAAAGAATTTCCAGAATAAAATAAATCAGAGAAATTACAGAAATTCCAGAAAATCAGTGAAACTTTGAAAATTCATATCAACTCACAATTGGACAAATAATATATGAAAAATGATCAGGAGAAAATAAGCTATCCAAATATCCAACTTTCAACCATGTTTGAGTTGAATTTAAAATGTGATCAGTAGCATTTGTTATTTTATTTAAATGGAATTAATTCAAATTCTTTTCAAATGCTTTTGCATTTTGAACCATATCAACATATCACATTATACTTGAACTTCAGAGGCATATCATACACATTTCAAAATGGTTCAACTTGATCAAACAATGTCATATGCAACTTGGCTAAATTGAATTCAAATTGGAGTTTGAATTTGCAATTCTTTTGCAATATACTCCATTTAAATGGAATTTCTTCACACATCAAAGCATATACATCAAGTTTCAACCTTCAACCATGTGATTGTGCATTGTATTTACTTTGCTACCTTGTTTGTTGTTTGTCGAGTAGAGGTGGAACCGGAATAGGAGGCTGCACCCTTCGTTGAAGACCCCGAACCCGAACCTCGTCAGCAAGGCAAGCAAACCCCCATTGATCATGTCGATAAAATCCCACTTCCCTCTCATGTCTCGCTTATGCATTGTTTAGGATGATTACCATGCTACGTTTCTACCGCATAGATGAACCCATTCCTTTGCATGAACTATCATTTGTCACAGTAGTAGGCAAAACAACAATCCTAGCAAATGTTGGAGTTGATTGATATCATGTGGCCCCTGCAATTGTTACTGCTTATTGCATGCTTAGAGTGATACCATGATGATACTGTTATGTGAGTCGGGATGGTAGTGATCATGATGATGATGGTAGAAAAGTGTTGGTGAATCTACCCTAATACAAGGTGAACGATGAGAGGCTGTGTAGGAGTACACGGTGGGTTGTCTCGTTGAACACCACCCTAAGTCCGAGTTCTTGTGTGGTGATCCAAGATGAAGAGTACAACCACACATTGGGCTCACTGACCCCTCTCAACCTATTAACTCATCCCTTTCGATGTCCAGATGTCGCAATAGTTCGGAGTTCTGGTAGGTTTGTGGCCTGGCTGCTAAGTGAGAGAACGGCTCACCCGAGACCAGCTTATGCACCACGCACACATCACTTGGGTCCACTTCGGTAAACCGGCCGGGTTCATGATAGGGGTAGCCAACCCAGGTAGGCGGCTTTCTCGGACTAGATAGGCTATGAGGTAACAGTTGTGGTGAGCATCCTCGCTGGCAGCCCTTGAATGGTGTCGAGATCAAAGGCGGTAACTGATGATCATGTGTGTGTAGCGGTACACCCCTGCAGGGTTAACAAAACTATTCGAATAGCCGCGTCCGCGGTTAAGGACTGCTTGGAAAGCTTAGCTTGATTATTAGACAACTTGAACTGGATACTTCGAAAACACACCAAGATAAGTGTGAGTGCTATGGCGTGCTTTCTCGTGGGGAATTCGAGGAAGGCACCATAGTGGTGTAATTGGTTGGAGAAAGTAGTGGACTCGTGTACGCTTCTTACCTCAAAGTCTGGTACTCGTAGTTGAGGACTAGCCAAGTCAAAGCTGGCACTTCTTCAAGTGAAACCCCACCTACCTTTACCTTGATACATGTGCATGAGTAGTATAGTTCCTATGTAAGTCTTGCTGAGTACGACTTTGTACTCACGTTTGCTTAATCTATGTTTTAGATGAACCCACTGACCCCGAAGGTGGCTTCTTCATCGAGTTGGACGATTGAAGATCAAGCTAGTCTAGTCCCAGTCAGACGACTGGTTCCCTCGTGGAGGGCTTGTGTTTAAATAAGGCTTTTTAAGCCATTTGTTAAACTTGTCTGTACTCAGACATAATTTGCTTCCGCTTGTTGTTGTAATGTTGGATCACATGTTTGTGATCTCTGTGTGCACTCTATAAGAGTTATCAATAAAAATGTATACTTTGTAGAGAATTGCAATGATACCTACTGTTCATACAAGGCATGTGTGCTACGTGTATGTTTATAACATGCATGTCTTTGTATGGGTTTTCGAGACCTTAGTTGTGATCTGGATGGCGATCTTTCATACACCAAGTGGCCCTTAGATGTGCGCAGCTTGGGGCATCGCGATGCGATTGTTCGAGACTCTGTCTCGTGCACACTTTGTGGTATGATCGAGCCCGCCCTAGACCCCGACTAAGTGATCGGGCTGGAGTAAGTTTATGTAAGAGTTATGAGATAGTCGATAGTATGGTTGAGGCGACTTGTCTTTGAATATGGGAGTTCACCACCCATATCATTAGACTTGTGTGCGGACGATGAGGACCCATCTCAGTTGATCATCCGGCCTGGATGGGATGCCCCTCACGTACGATGCTCTCCGAGAACGTTCTGTGCTTGGCCTTGTCTGCTTAGACAAGTGAGTACGGTTCTCGGCTCTCCATATGACTATGTCTTAACTGGACTTGCATACGCTAACCCCGGGTCCTGACAGAGGGAAGAGTTCTGCAACCTATCTCAGGGAAATATGAGTTCAATCGACTTTCTCGTTATGCCCCTGTGAAGATATCAACCGATGCCAAGAAGCAGGCAAGGTTCCTCAAGGGACTTAACCCTATCCTTCGTCATGATCTCAATCTCCTTGAATTTGTCAACTTCGAGGATTTAGTCAATAGATCATTCAGTGCTGAGCATGGAAATGAGGTCTTTGAAGAGTCTCGCAAGCGTGATCGTGATCTTGCTTCCTCTTCTAGTTCAGGTTCTCAGAAACGCCGAATTTGGATCCCAACGAGTGCCATTCCTTCGCACTTGATTTCAAGACCATCTCCACAGAGCAAGAAAACCCAGAAAGATAGTAGAGAGCATGCCATCCAAACTCCACAACCTAACACCCGAGTGTGCTACAAGTGTGGTAACCCTGGCCACATTGCACGACAATGTTCATTGCAAGAGAATGTTCCTCCTCGTCCAAAACATAAAGCCAAAGCTAAACCACCAAAGTCTTCCAAATCCAAGTCCGCTATTGTTGAATACGGACGTGTGAACCATGCCACCATCAAAGAAGCCCAGGAGGATACGAAGGTTGTACTCGGTACACTTCCCGTTAACTCCAAACCCGCTTCTGTTCTATTTGATTCTGGAGCTTCTCATTCCTTTTTGTCTGAAAAGTTCGCACTCCTGCATGACATTTCATTTGAGGAGTTGCCTACCCCTTTCATGATTAAAACTCCAGGATCCACAAGGCGTACCAGTAGGGTAAGCCATGACAATGAGATTTTTGTTGAGGATGTTGTATTCCTTGCTTCTCTCATAGCCCTCAAATCTTCAGATATCGATATCATCTTAGGCATGGATTGGTTGTCAAAACACCGTGCCAAGATTGATTGTGCCACTAAATCAGTTCAACTCACTCATCCTTCTGGCAAGATAGTCCATTTCACATCTCAAGGTTCAGAAAACCAACTATATTCGTTGAATGAACATCCCCTTCCTAACCTTGAAGATGTTCCGATAGTTTGTGACTTCCCGGATGTCTTTCCAGAAGAGCTGCCAGGAATGCCTCCTGACAGATGTGTAGAATTCATTGTAGATCTTATCCCAGGAACCGCCCCAATTTCCAGACGCGCATATAGAATGGCCCCACATGAGTTAGCTGAGCTTAAAATCCAACTGGAAGCTTCGTTGGCAAAAGGCTTCATCCACCCTAGCTCATCGCCATGGGGTTGCCCCGTTCTGTTTGTAACGAAGAAATATGGAACAGAAAGGATGTGCGTAGATTATCGCCCGCTTAATCTAGCAACGATAAAGAACAAGTACCCACTGCCCAGGATCAATGATCTTTATGATCAACTTGCTGGATCCTCTGTCTTCTCCAAGATGGATTTGAGATTAGGTTATCATCAAATCAAAATCAGAAACGAGGACATTCCCAAGACGACTTTCACTACTCTTTATGGTCTTTATGAGTGCACCGTCATGTCCTTTGGTTTAACCAATGCCCCAGCCACTTTTTCGCGCTTTATGAATTCGATCTTCATGGAGTACTTAGATAAATTTGGTGTGGTTTATCTTGATGACATTCTCATCTACTCGAAGAACGAAGAAGAGCACACAGAACATCTTAAGATGGTATTGATGAAACTTAGAGAGCATCGCCTTTATGCCAAGTTCTCCAAGTGTGAATTTTGGCTACCAGAAGTGACCTACTTAGGCCACGTGATTTTTGCAAAAGGCATTGCTGTGAAACCCGAGAGAGTTCAGGCCGCCCTTGACTGGGCTCCACCTGAATCGGTTAAGCAAGTTAGGAGTTTTCTTGGCCTAGCAAGCTACTGTCGCCGCTTCGTTGAGAACTTCTCCAAAGTTTCAAAGCCTCTAACTGAACTCCTCAAAAAAGATAAGAAATTCCAATGGACCCCCAAGTGCGAGGAAAGATTTCAAGAGCTAAAAAGAAGATTGACTTCTGCACCCGTACTTGCGCATCCAGACACCAAAAAGGATTTCGAAATCTATTGTGATGCTTCATGGCAAGGGTTAGGATGCATACTTATGGAAGATCGACATGTGGTACCATATGCTTCACGCCAGTTGCGTCCACATGAAGAGAACTATCCTACCCATGATCTTGAACTCGCTGCCGTAGTTCATGCCCTGAAGACTTGGCGACATTACCTCCTTGGTAATCGTTGTGAAATCTATACCGATCCCCAAAGCCTCAAATACATATTCACTCAGCCAGATCTTAACCTCAGGCAAAGACGCTGGTTTGAGTTGATAAAAGATTATGACTTAAGTATTTCTTATACCCCAGGCAAAGCCAATGTCATGGCTGATGCACTAAGTCGTAAGTCGTATTGTAACAACCTCATGTTACAACAGTATCAACCACTTCTCTGTGAGGAATTTCGAAAGATGAATCTCGAGATTGTTCCTCATGGATTCCTTTCCACCTTGATTGTGAAACCAAACCTTGAGGATCAAATCAAAGCTGTTCAACAACGTGCTCGAGGTATCCGATATATCAAACAGAACATTGCTAGCGGTAAGGCAAAATGTTTTAACCTAGACAATGAGGGTACTGTATACTTCGAGAATAGGATGGTAGTTCCGAAGAATAGGAATCTAAGGCAGCAGATCCTTAAGGAAGCCCATGACACCCCTCTCTCGATTCATCCTGGTAGTACTAAGATGTATCAAGATCTACGCCAGAGATTTTGGTGGACTAGGATGAAGCGAGAAATCGCTCAATTTTTTGTAGTTGAGTGCGATATTTGTCGTCGTGTGAAAGCAGAGCATCAAAGACCTACTGGTACTCTTCAACCTTTAGCCATTCCTGAGTGGAAATGGGATAAAGTCAGTATGGATTTCATCACTGGCTTTCCAAAGTCTCAGAAGGGAAACAATGCCATCTTCGTGGTCATTGACCGTCTTTCCAAAGTTGCTCATTTCTTTCCGGTTCGCGAGAGTATAACTGCTAGCCAGTTAGCGGACTTATATGTCTCCCGGATCGTTTCTCTCCATGGTGTTCCTTTGGAAATCAATTCAGACCGTGGAAGTCTTTTCACCTCTCGATTTTGGGAAAGTTTTCAGAATGCTGTGGGAACCCATCTCTCCTTTAGCACCGCCTTTAATCCCCAGTCAAGTGGTCAAGTAGAAAGAGTCAATCAAGTTCTCGAAGACATGCTCAGAGCCTGTGTTATCTCATTCGGAAGGAGTTGGGAGAAATCTCTTCCATTCGCCGAGTTTTCTTATAACAATAGCTTCCAATCTAGCTTGGGCATGGCACCCTTTGAATTTCTCTATGGACGAAAATGTCGAACACCATTGAACTGGTCAGAAGCCGGTGAAAGACAATTCTTTGGACCGGATATGATCCAGGAAGCAGAAGAGAAGGTTCGCATTTTTCGTGAGCAATTGAAAACAACCCAGTCTCGTCCGAAAAGCTACTATGATCGTCATCATAGGCCAGAAAGCTACGAGCTGGACGAGAAGGCTTACCTCCGGGTTACTCCTCTGAAGGGAACCCATCGCTCCAGTATCAAAGGCAAATTGGCCCCACGTTAAATAGGCCCCTTTCGCATTCTAGCTAAACATGGAGAAGTTGCCTACCAACTTGAACTACCCCCGCATCTTTCTCAGGTTCACGATGTCTTCCACGTATCTCAACTCAGGCGTTGCTTCAAGGACCCCATCCGCAAAGTAGACCACGAAACGCTTGATCTCCAAGAAAACCTGTCGTATCGAGAGTATCCTGTCCGTATCCTCGATGAAGCTGAGCGCACCACCAGACTTCAAAAGATCAAGTTCCTCAAAGTGCAGTGGTCCAACCATTCTGAGAAGGAAGCCACCTGGGAATGAGAAGATCATCTTTGAGTTGAATACCCCACCCTCTTCCCGACTACTTCTGAATCTCGGGACGAGATTCTTTTGAGTGGGGGCGAGTTGTCACAACCCTAGTTTTGGTATGTGCTTTTATTACTAGAAGTAATTGCATCATGTTTAATTTCTATGGTTTAAGAACTGGGGAGTTGGAAAAGCCTCAAAAATAATTTAAATAAAAGGCCAGATAAAAAGTTTATCCAAAATTCCTCCAAACAATTTTGAAAAGTCCTATAAATGAGTGTGATCATTTTAAAAATGATTTGGAGTCAAACCCATGCTCATGGATTTTTCAAATATTCAAACAGAGGCTTGGAAATTAAATTTAAATGCTATTTGAATTGAAATTCAAATGTTTTGAATTTCAAAAATCTTCAAAACTTGGGTGTGGCTAGTACTATGTCACATAAGTCCAAATAAAATATTTGGAGATTTTATAAAAATGTTTGGGTATTTTATCCAAAACAAAACAAATAAAAACATAAAGCATTAAAAGAAAATGAAAAGGACAGAGGAACCTCACCTTTTGGCCCATCTGGCCCAGAGGCTTGGCCCAGCCCAGCTGGCCTCCTTGTCTTCTTCCTCCTCTGCCAGAAGGAGGGACGGCCGAGCCGTGCGCCTCGCATGGCCGCCACCTCCTGCTTCTGGACACGGAGCTGCTCCCCCGTCCTCATCTCTTCGCCAGGAGAAGCGACTGGAAGCCCTCCTCCATTCCCCCCCTCTCTCTGCTCGTGCCCCCTTCTTCCTCGCCGTTTTGGCGCACACCCGTAGCTCGCCGCCGGCCACCCCCTGCGAGAAGACACGACCATCAAGCTCCCCACGCCGAACCAAGTTGTCCAGGAGGTGCACGCTGTCGAGAGGCACCGCCCCGCTGAAGATTGAGATCCCGGACGCCTTGTAGACGACGACAGCTTCGCTGAAGCGCTCCGGCCGCCGTGGCCTTCCTCCTGCAAATTCGTTGCCGCAGCCTCTCCTCAGCCTCCGTCGCCAGCACCACTGTGCTCGGGGTGAGGTTCTCTTCAAAACCCCCCACTCCATGCTCTGTTTCGTGCCCCGTCGCAAATTTCCGCCGAGGCAGAACTCCGGCCGTCGTGGAGCTCCTCACCGCCGTGGCCTCCGGCCTCCTCCGGTGGGCGCGTGTGCTCCCCTGGATGCGCACGTGCAAGGGGCACGTTCTGGTGCCCTTGGCGTGGCCTCCCGTGGCCGGAGCCATCGTCCCGAGCGGGCACCGCCGCGGCCAGTGCCACCGGCGGCTAGATGCCGGCAACGGCCGACGTGGCCGTTTAGATTAGGGGGCTAACCCCTGATCAGTTTGGCCCTAGGCCACTGACAGGTGGGGCCAGCCCCCTCTAATTAAATCAAAATTTTAAACTAAACAGGAATTAACCCCAGACCCACTGACAGGGCTGGCCCACTCGTCAGCCCCCCCTGCGTCAGCATGACGCAGGCATGACGCAATAACTCCAATTTCTGTTTAATTAAAATCCAAAAAATTCCAGAAAACTATTAAATCTTTGAAATTCAATAACTTTTAAACCATAACTCCAAATCAAAAGTGTAATATATGAAAAATCATCAGAAAAATGCAAGGATTCCAAATATCATATTTTCATGAATGAAAAACACATCTATGATGATGGACCAGTAGCATTTAGCTATTTGGGTTATTTGGAATAATTCAAAATAAATGTTTAAATCATTTCAAATTAAATCTTTGCAATGCCAACCTTATCACATGAACATCAGAGGCATATAATACACATGACAACATAGTTTACAAAGACCAAACATTAGCAAATGCAACTTGGGATAATTTGAACAACATTTGGAGTTTGAATTTTAATTCCTTTTTCAAATCAACTTCAATTAACATGTGAAAAATTGAACATAGGTCACATCAGTACCATGCCATGATTCATTTCTTGAATGTGCATTGCAATGTGATGTTTACATTGTTGTTGTCTTGGTGTTTGTTTCTTCTCGATAGATCCATCGCCGGACGTAGTTCCTGTTTTTCTCGGAAGAGTGGCACCCCCGAGTCTCGACAATAAGGCAAGCAAACCCCCTTTGATCATATCTATAAAACCCCAGTTGCCCTCTTGTTCTCTTATGCATGATTAGGTGATTCACATGTTAACGTTCTATCGCTAGTTGAACGCATCCTTTGCATGACCTATCATTGCTACCACAGTATTAAGCAAACCTCAACCTAGCAGATACAAGTTTGTTTGTGTTCATCATGTGGCCCTTCATCCATGTTATGCTATGCCATGCTAGAGTTGTATGCAATGAAGATGATCCATCTGGGTGATGTATCGGGATGGTAGTGAACACATGCAACAAGGTGGTAACGTGTTGATGAAGTCACCCTAATATAAATGAACAATGAGAGGCTGTGTAGGAGTACACAGTGGGTTGACTCATTTACACTGCCCTAGGCCCCGAGTTCTTGTGTTGTGATCCAAGACACAGATTACTACCACATGTTGGGGTCATTGAACCCTCTCGACCTATTAACTCACCCCGACTAGGGTCCAGGATTCGCATGGGTTAATTGTTATTCTATTTTCTTTCATAACGTAGCACGGTTTTAGGCAAGCGCAGCACCATCCGTTGAGGTGGGCTTGTCGGACCGTCCATACATCGTCTGGGTCCTGAACGGAAACCCCGGCCGGATTCCCAATTGGGGTACATACTCAGATAGGTGATCCCCTGGACTAGAGTTGGAGCCGTGAGGTAAGTGTCGTGGTACTATCCTCGCCGACACCGCTTGAAGGTGACGAGTTCTAGGCGGTAAGTGGTAGCTACGTATGCGAAGAAGTACACCCCTGCAGGGTTAATGAACTATTCGAATAGCCGTGTCCGCGGTTATGGACTACTTGGAGATCTTTACTTGATTATTAGACAACTCAAATGGATACTCTAAAAATCGCAAGATAAGTGTGAGTGCTTTGGGTTGCTTCCTCGTGGGGAAGTCGAGGAAGGATCCATGGTGGTGTATTGATGTGGTGATCAAGATTAGATGGACTCGTGTGCGCCTCTCATCTCAACTCTACGTAGTCGTAGTACAGGATAGCCAAGTCAAAGCTTTCTGCATTACAACCCCACTTGCCATTACCTTGATACTTGAGCATGAGTAGTTTAGTTCTGACGTAAGTCTTGCTGAGTACGACTTTGTACTCACGTTTGCTTATTCTATGTTTTAGAGACGAGACCACTGACCCTGATGGTGGCCTCCCCCTCAAGCTCGACGTCGATGAAGTAATGTAGTCCCATGCAGCAGCCTGGTCCCTCTGGAGGGTTGTTGTGTTTTCTTAAAGGCTTCTTAAGCCATTTGTTAACCTTGTCTTTACTAAGACATAATTTTCTTCCGTTGTTGTATGATGTAATGTTGGATCACAGTGATGTGATCTCTGCTTGTAACACTACTATATCTGCTCTATTTAGCAGATGCAATAAAGCTATGAGTTTGTAGAGTTCATGTTGTGTTACCTGCTGTGTACACTAGACATGTATGCTGCGTGTATGATTATAACGTGCATGTCTTAGTGTGGGATTCGATAGCTTAGTTGAGTTCTTTCCGGCGGTCTTTTATACACCAAGTGGCCCTTAGATGTGCGCAGCTTGGGGCATCGCGATGCGATTGCTCGTGACTCTGTCACGTGGCACACTTTGTTGTATGATTGAGCCCGCCCGAGATCCCGACTAGGTGATCGGGCTGGAGTCTGTTTATGTAAGTGTTATGATTCAATCGATAATATGGTTGAGGCGACTTGTCTATGAGTATGGGATTTCACCACCCATAATTTTCTAGACTTGTGAGCAGACGATGAGGACCCATCGCAGTTGATCATCCGTGCCTGGATGGGATGCCACTCACGTTCGATCTTTTCGAGAGTGTCTTGTACTTGGCCTTTTCTGCTTAGACAAGTGGGTATGGCTCTCGGCTCTTCATATGATTGAGTTGTGGCTAGAATTACATATGCAAATCCCGGGTCGCGACAGAAGGTGTGATAGACGGCTTCTTGATGTGCTCTAGTGATATCCCTGGTGGAATAGTTTGCCTGGTTGAGCCGAGCTTGGAGAGTGCATCTGCTGCTTCGTTGTTTGCTCTGGGCAGATGATGAAATTCACAGCCTTCAAAGTACCCACTGAGCTGCTGCACTAAGAGCCGATACCTTGCCATGTTTGCATCCTTTGCGTCCCAATTTCATGTGGACTGCTGTACCACTAGGTCGGAGTCGCCAAAACACTCTATGTTCCGAATGGCGATCTGCTTGGCCAGCTTGATGCCATGCACAAGGGCCTCATATTCGGCAACATTGTTTGACGATGCGAAGTGGATTTGCAGCACGTAGTGCAATCGATCTCCTTTTGGTGATGTGAGGACAATGCCAACTCCTAGGCCATTCTTCATCTTAGACCCATCAAAGTGCATCCACCAGTGGTCCGATCCTGGAGCGGGTGGCGCTATTGAGTTTCAACCCAGTCCACCAGGAAATCGGCCAGTGCTTGGGATTTGATTGCTGTCCTTGGCTCGTATTGGATGCCATGGGAGGCGATCTCAATTGCCCATTTTGCTACTCTCCCGGTTGCATCTCTGTTGCCTATGATATCATCTAGTGGAGCCGAGCTGACCACTATAATCGTATGAGCTTGGAAATAGGGTTTCAGTCTCTTGGCCGCCATGTAGACTCCATAGCACATTTTGTGGTAATGAGGATAGTTTTTCTTGGATGTTGAGAGCACCTCGTTGATGTAATATACTGGCCGCTGAATCGGTTGCGCTTTGTCCTTCTCAGGACGCTCTACCACCATCACTGCACTGATCACCCGATTGGTCGCCGCGATGTATAACATCATCGACTCCTTCTCAATCGGAGCGGCCAGAATCGACACGGTGGAGAGCATGCGCTTCAGTTCTTTGAATGCTTCATTTGCTTGCGGAGTACAAGTGAACTTTTCTGTCTTGTTCATTAGCTGATATAATGGGATTGCTTTTTCTCCTAGCCGACTGAGAAATCGACTGAGTGATGCCAAGCACCCAGTGAACTTCTGCACTTGCTTCAGATTCTTGGGCTGGTCCATCCGTTCGATTGCGGCTATCTTCTCGGGATTGCATTCGATTCCTCTTTTAGAAATGAGAAATCCCAAGAGTTTGCCGGCTGGAACACCGAATACACACTTCTCTAGATTCAGCTTGACCTGGTAGGTGCGCAGATTGGCGAATGTCTCCTTGAGGTCGTCCAGGAGTGTGACTCCTTTGACCATTTTCACTACCAGATCATCTACATACACATGCAAGTTTCTGCCGAGCTGAGAATGCGTGCATTGCTGGATAGTGCGCTGATAGGTAGCACCTCCATTCTTCAGACCGAAAGGCATGGCGATATAGCAGTAAGCCCCAAAGGGGGTTATGTATGCAGTTTTTATTTGATCTTCCACAACAAGTTTGATCTGGTGATAGCCAGCAGTGGCATCCAGAAATGACAAAAGCTCATAGCCGGCCGTAGAGTCAATGACTTGATCTATACGGGGCAGAGCAAACGGATCCTTGGGGCATGCCTTGCTCAGGCAAGTCTAACCGATACACATGCACCAGGTCTTGTTCTTCTTCATCACAAGGACTGGGTTCGCCAACCACTCGGGGTAGAACACCTCCATGATGAAGCCTGCAGCTTGAAGCTTGGCGACCTGTTCGCCGATTGCTCTTCTCTTGTCTTCAGAAAAGCGTCGAAGGGTTTGCTTGACCGGTTTCGAACCTGGCCGAATGTGGAGCTTGTGCCCGGCGAGTTCCCTCGGCACTCCAGGCATGTCTTGTGGAGACCATGCAAAGATGTCCCGGTGCTCACGAAGGAACTCGACGAGCTCGCTTTCCTATTTGTTGCTAAGTCCTGCTCCGACCGCAACAAACTTGGTTGGGTCAGAGGGATCTAGAGCAAACTTCTTGCTGTCTTTGGCCGAATGAAAAGCGGTCTCTTCGTCCGCTCTCTTGGCTGGGCCGACTGGGAGGGGAACCTTGCTTTGAGCCTGAGCCATTGCTACCACCTTGTCGAGCTGACGCTTCTCTTCGACGACCACCAAGAAATCGGGCAAATTTGCACCAGCTGACGAGCACTCGAGGGACTTCCTAAAGTCCCTGGTGACGATGATGATGCCATTTGGCCCTGGGAGCTTCATCTTCAGGTAAGGCTCGTATGCGTTGAGCATGAACTTGGCGATTGCAGGAAATCCCAAGAGGGCATGGTATGGGCTTCTCAGGTCGGCGACCTCGAACCAGATCGGCTCTCTCCTGAAATTCTCCCCAGTGCCAAATATCACATCCAACCAAATGCGACCCATAGGGGTGCACGACAGACCAGGGACAATCCCATGGAAAGTCATCCGACTGCGCTCCAGATCACTCTCCGTGAGACCCAACTTGACCATTGTACCTCTGTACAAAATGTTGATTGTGCTCCCTGGATCAATGAGCACTCGGGAAAACAGACATGAAAACTTGGGGGCTGCAAACAGGGCATCCACCACGAGCGGATAGGTGCCCGGATTTGTCATAACACTTGGGTGATCCTCCCTGCAACCGGTAATCTTGCAATCCGACCAGTGTATGTACTGGGGAATAGGCGGCATGGTGGCATTGACCTCCTGAGCTCGGGCTCTCCGACTGCCCTTGTCACTTGATTCACTTGTAAAGATCATGTATGCGGTGTCCTGCCGCGGAAACTGGTTCTGCGCCTGAGGTGGTCCTCTGTTCTGGGGTGGTGGTGGGGGTGGAGGTGGTAATGCTTCTCCCTTCGCAATGCGCTTGACAAAGTCACACTGCCGAGTGGTATGTGCCGCTGTCTTGCCCGGACTTCTGTGCATTTTGCTTGGCTGATCCAACCTATCTTCGAATGTGTACTTGAGCTTCACTGGCCACTGCGGCTTTGCATTCGGCTTCATCTTCCGACTGCCTACTGCAGCCCCTTTTTCCTCTTAGTCCTGGAATGCGGCCACCTGCCGACTGCCATACTGAGCATCTGGTTGCTCATCCTTCCTCTTTCCACTGTTCTGCTGGTTGTTGTTGTTGTTGTTCCGATTGTTTCTCTGCACTCTCTCCGACTGAGCCCTTGGTTTCCTGCTTTTGCCGTTTGCGCAGCCCCTTGCGTCTGAACGACACCGCCGACGCCAAGCTGAATGGGCTGGCGCATCGCAGAATCGGATACGGCAAACGCGTTGGCGACCTTCATGAGCTCGGCCAACCACGAAAAATCTTTGCGGAGAAACTTGTGCTTCAACATTGATCCCGCCAAGCATCTGTCCGTGAAATACTGGATGGCCTGTATCTCATGGACTCCTTTACACGAGTTCTTCAACTTGGTACACCGAGCTAAATACTCTCGGAGTGGCTTGTCCTTGCCTTGCACGCAGAGATCTAGCTTCCGAGGAAGATGTGGCCGATCATATGTGCGGGTGAAGTTGTGAATGAAAGCTTCCGAAAAATCTTCCCAGTAATTGATGCTGTTGCTGGGCAGAGAGTTCAACCAAGTCCGAGCTGACCCCTGCAGCATCAGAGGAGCATAACGTACAGCTACACGACGACTGCCGCCGGCAATGCCGACTGCGGTCATGTAATCTGTCAGCCAGTCCTCTAGCTTAATGGAGCCCTTGTACTTGGGGGTGTCTCTGGGCAGGGTGAATCCTTTGGGGAACTGCTCGGTCCAAATGCGGTGTCCAAAACACGCTGGGCCGGCTGATCCCTCCTCCTCTTGCTGCACATCTCTTTCCAGCATCTCAATGCGATGCCTGGCATCATTCTCGCCGATCTGACGAGCACCGAGCCGATTGCTGATTGCTGGTCTTGCTTCTGGTTGACGTGGTGGGTCATTGCGCTTGCTACTAACAGCCGGCTCCTCTGCTCTTCTGTTCATGATCGGGGGACCCCGATTGCTCCTGACCCTGCTCTCACGTCGAGATTGGCCCTGGTGCCTGTTCTGCCGCGACGCATTTGGCCGCTGGCTGGCTGTCGGAACCAGCCTCACGGTCCTTGTCGATGCTTCAGGTCCTACAACGGGGGTCTTCCAACGCCGTTTGGTGCTGTTGCTTTGCAGTTGCCAACAGCTCGCACATTCGGCGAGTCTGCTGACGCCACTCCTCTCCTTCCAAGTCCTCCAGCTCGATCGCAATCTGCTCGGCAACTCGCAAATTCTTGTCCGGTGTGCTCTATGTTGGTCGCTGAACAAATGCTGATGCTTCCGGCTGCTCGGCTCCTGACAGCTCTCTGCCGACTGCTCGACCTCTACTCCTGAGATCCTCTAAGACCGCCGGTGCAATCGGTCGCCGCTGACTGGCATGTGTTGCATTGTACTCTCTGGTGATGGGTCCAAGTCGTCGCTCCTTCGCAAGCACGTGCTCAGCCTTGCGAGCAAGAGCAAGTCGGGCCTTATCCAACTCTGTGTGAACCTGGTCGGGGTCACCATTCCTGTTCAGGGGTGTGTATAACACATCCCGCAACGCACTGGTGCCGACTCTTTCCGCAGCGTCCGCTGCCTCCTTGGCTTTTGTAAGAGCAAGTTTTGCCCCCGAAGGTTTTGGACATTGTTAGACAAAGCAGAAGTGGAACTAATATTGTTTTCGAGCATAAACAGATACTTAGGTTCCGAAAGAATGGAGTTTGCATGTAGAAGGTCGAAGGACAACTCACTGCAGTGAATCTGCAGTCATCTACCGAAGCCTTTGAAGGAAGACGACCCCTAAAAATGTTGTCGAAGAAGATGTTTCTCTCGAGCAAAAGCGCAACGAGGAGAAAGCTGAAGCTGATCGAAGACTTAGTCTTTTTGCTAGTTTCTCTTTATTTCTTGAGTCGTAGGAAAAACCGTACTATTAAGAGGGGTTTGCTAGTTGAGATCTTTGTCGAAGTGAATCTGCTGTGCTCAACCAAAACCCACAAAAGCCTACCGAGAGAAATCTCACCGAGTCGAGCGAATAGCTCGAAGGCAAAGTCATTGCACTTCGTGCCTTCGAGAGAGAACTCGTTCGGTGAGTCAGCTTACTTGTTCCTCAAGTAAAGTTGCGCAGTGATTGGAATCCGACCGTTGTGGACATGCGTCAAGCGGTTGCATCGGGTCACTTCAGTCATTTTACCCATCGGGATCGCCAACTATAAATACCCCGCACCCACCCGCCAGTTCGGGTTGGCTGCTCCACTGAAGATTCTAAGACAGAAGTATGAGAGCATCCCAAGAGAGATTCATCGAGAGAAAACCAAAATCCCAAGTCTGAGTTGAGTTGAGCAATTCACTATGACTTAGGTCGAGATTAGCCGATCTTTTTATCTTGGAGAACTGCAAGTCTCCTAGTCGGTTAGGCGTCGCCTGTCAAGCAGTCGAAGAGAAATTGTCACTGCTGAAGGAAGTTTGTAAAGGTCTCGGAGATGTCCTGAATCATCTACCACGAGTGAAAACTGGACAAGCTCGAGGAGTTTGTTGCAGTGGAGAATAGGACGGAGAGAGTTTTGCTCCAGGTGTTCAATCACCAGTCCCTCCAACCAGACGTAGCACTTTGCAGAGTGTGAACTGGTTTACCAAACATCGCTGTGTCAGGCTCGTTTTCCTTCTAGCATTTACTTCAAGTATTTTCTCGTAACCTGTTTGTCTTCGATGTTTTCCTTCGCTCCAAATCCTTTCGAGCCTTGCATTACTTTCGATACTGTATTTCCTTCGAGATGTCTTTAGTCCTACGATGTTTACATGATTTCCTTCTAAGTTCCTTAGAATTTTTAGAAGTGATCATTCACCCCCTCCCCCTCTGATCATTCTTGAGCTTTCAATTGGTATCAGAGCTAGGCACTCCCTACGCTCTGCGTATTTTGGTCTAACAACCTGGAGTGTTGTCAAGAATGTCGTTTGCAGCTGTTCGCTCGGGGGAACCAATCCCTATATTCAATGGGAAGGACTATCCCTATTGGAAGGACAAAATGAAGAGGAATATCATGGCTATCAACTCTGCCACTTGGGAAGTTGTCAAGAATGGTGTAACTGTCAAGGACACTGATGCCATCACTCCTGAAGAGGCTAAGAAGTTGTCCCTTGATGCTGAAGTCTGGGTATTCATCACAAATCATCTGATTCCTGAAAAATATCATGAGGTCAAGAATATTCCTTCGGCCAAAGGTGTTTGGGATTATCTCGAGAAGATTGGTGAAGGTGTCTCTACTCAGAAAGATGCTCGAATTGACACCCTTCGAAGCAAGTTCTATCGTTTCAAGAGGCACGAGGGAGAGAAAGTTTATTCTATATACAGCAGACTCACTGCGCTGTCAAATGAACTGATTTCCCTCGGTGCAGATGACATTACCAATCGGATTATTGTCAGAACCTTGCTCCGTTCTCTTGATGATTCCTTCGATCACATTGTGCTGATGATTAAGGAAAGAACTGATTTCAAGGATATGGTTGCCGCTGATATTCTTGAAAGGCTTAATACTTTCGAGATGGAAGAAGATGAGAAACGTGACGTCAATGGGAGTCGAAGAAAATCTCATGCACTCAAAGCCAGAGCTTCACATCACTCCTCTCCTGAAGCCAGTTGTGAATCTGATGGTGCCTCTGATGACCCCGAGAACATTGGAAAAGATCTGGCACTGATAATGAGAAGATTCAATCGCTTTCAGAGAAGGAACTCCTCTTCACCGAAGAAAAACTATTCTTCAAGACATTCAAGTAATTCATCTCAACATCGATCATCATCCAGAAACTCTTCAGCGAAAGATAACTGTTGTTACAAGTGCAAGAAGCCAGGTCACTTCATCGCTGATTGTCCTCTCTGGGAAATTGAACATAAATCAAAGCACTCTCACAGCAGCTCTTCGAGCAAGTCTTACAGATCGAGCAAAAATCACGATTCGAAGAAATATGATTCAAGGTCCAGAAAAGACAAGAAAGATGGTTCTGATGATGACAAGAAGAAGAAGTATCACAAGCATCGAGAGGGTTCTTCATCAAAATCTCATTCCTCTCGTCGAAAGAATTCGCACCGAGCCAAAGCCTATCTGGGTAAAGAGATGAACTCTGAAGAAGAAGCATCCGGTTCTGAAGCAGGATCAAAGTCAAGATCTGGTTCTGGTTCTGAATCTGATGGTGTTGCTGGGATAGCATTCGCCTCGAACAAGAATTCAAGTTCATTCTTCTCCAACCAGAGCAGTGAAGATGAATCTCCCGCTTACTGCTTCATGGCCAAGGCTAAGGTATCCTCATCTAAGAAATCCTACGATACTTCTGATGGATCTGCTTATGAAAGTGACTCTAGGATAAGCTATGCTAAACTTGCTAAAATTGCTTCTATCCAACAAGATGAACTAGATGCTCTAAGTGAAACTATTCAAAAATCTGAGACTCTGTTGATCAATGAGATTGAGAAGGGTCAAACTTTGACTAACGAGCATGCAGCTCTGAAGGAAAAGTATGATGAACTTTCCTCTCGTCATGAACTTCTCTCAGGGGACTACGAGAAGCTAACCTACAAATTCCTTCAAAGGAAAATAGCTCTCGAGAAACTGAGAGAGGCTAATGAAGAGTTGGAAAGTGTAAATCTCACTCTCATGGCTCAACAGGGCTCAGAAGATAAAAATGAATCTGTTTCACCTTGCTTAACCTGTTTGGAACGAAGTAAAATTGAGTCTATTTATGAGAGATCGAAAGGAAAGCAACCTATTGTTATTGATGATGCTAATCCCTCGAACGAGGAAACCATTACCGAGGAACTCCTCAGGTTGAAAAATTTATTTGAAACAGGCATGTTCAAAAGTGTGCAGGGACACCAGTACTTATGTGATATCCTTCGAAAGGCTCTTCTTCACAGAAATCCTCGTAACGAAGGAGTTGGCTTCGAAAGGAAAATCAATCCTGATGGAACCTACTGGAAACCCGAACAGTATCCTAAAACTGTCTGGGTTCTTGCGAAAGAAAAGCCCATTGATATTGCTAACCTTTCAGGTTTCAGTTGCAAAATTGACAAAACTATTGTTGATGAATCACTTGATTCTGACTACAAGCTTGTCAAAGATCAGGAAGGAAAGGTGTCGGCTGAGTTCGTTGGTACTCCTCCAAAGAATGGCTTTTATAAGCGACAGATTTGGGTTCGCAAATCTCTCGTAGAAAAACTGCCCCCTAAACATTCTATGCAGGGAAAATCCTCGGTACCACCGAATCACTACTATTCTCTCGAGGATAGAAATGAACCCTTGGTGCCCGCTTCAAATGTTCCCCAGAAGGATTACTATCGAATAGATAGAAATGTTTATCGCCGTCGTGACAATCACACCAAAATTGCAATTACCCATCGTTACTCTAACCCCTCACCGAGAAATTATATTTATGGTGTGCTTGATGGTCCTGATCGACAATGCAATCCTGTTCGATATAATATTGCTGCCCCATCTAGCTCTACCATGCCTTCTAAATCACCTGCTCGTTTGTGGGTGGTTAAGAAGAACTAATTCTTCTGCAGGGCTATGTCTCCGGTGGATCCGAATGGGTCATGGATAGTGGATGTATAAATCATATGACCGGAGACAAAGATTTGTTCACCGAAGAAAAACTGTCTGAATCTTCACAGAAATATATTACCTTCGGTGACAACAACAAAGGGAAAGTACTTGGTTTGGGTAAAGTTGCTATATCAAAAGACAAGCACATTGATAAGGTTTTGCTTGTACAATCTCTAGGATATAATCTTATGTCTATATCGAAACTTTGTGATATGGGTATGCTTGTACTGTTTTCTGCGTCTCGCTGTGTTGTCTTTTCACAGGATGATTATTCCTTCGTGTTCGAAGGATATCGCAAAGGTGATCTTTATGTCGTTGATTTTTCTTCGGGACCTGCAGTGTCCACATGTTTAATGGCCAAAGCCACTTCTGGTTGGTTATGGCACCGAAGACTTGGTCATGCAGGGATGAAAAATCTTCAAACTCTTATCTCGAAGAAGAACATCGTTGGAATTGATAATGTGAAATTCGATAAAGATCGTCTATGCAGTGCCTGTGAAGCTGGAAAGATTGCCAAGAAACATCACTCTGCAAAAACCGTCATGACTACTACTCGTCCTCTTGAATTACTTCACATGGATTTATTCGGTCCTCAAAATTATGCTAGTCTTGGAGGTAACAAGTATGGTCTGGTTATTGTTGATGATTTCTCTCGATACACCTGGGTTTTCTTTCTAGATGACAAGAGCAAGGTTGTTGAAATTTTCAAAACTTTCGCAAAGAGAGCTCAAACTGAATATGAATTATCTCTCAAGCATATCAGAAGTGATAAAGGTACTGAATTCAAAAATACTCATATCAAAGATTTTCTTGATGAATATGGCTTTACTCATGAATTCTCGGCTGCTTATACACCGCAACAAAATGGTGTGGTCGAGAGAAAGAATCGAACACTTATTGAAATGGCCAGAACAATGCTTGCTGAATACAAGACTCCTGTCAGGTTCTGGGCCGAAGCTATCAACACTGCATGTCATATCATCAACAAGGTTTATCTGCATAAGTTTCTGAAGAAAACTTCACATGAACTCATCACTGGTAAAAAGCCAAATGTGTCTTATCTCAGGGTTTTTGGTGCTCCATGTTATATCAGAGACATGAATCACAGCTCCAAGTTTGCCCCAAAGGCTCACGAAGGTTTTCTTCTAGGTTATGGTTCAACTTCTCACACTTACAGAGTTTACAACTCACATCTTGGCAAAGTTGTAGAAACTGTAAATGTTCGATTTGATGAAACTAATGGCTCTCAAAAGGAGCAATTACCTCTTAACCTGGATGAACCCCCTTTGGATGAAGTTATCAGGTTCATGGCTATTGGAGATATTCGGCCTGTCGAAGGAAATGCTCAACAAGCCAATAGGGATGATGATGGTCCAATGTTCCCACACATAGCCCGGGGCGCTGGAGATCAACATCCTGAAGAAAATGATGCACAGGTCGAAGGAGAACGCATAAACGAAGAATATGCTGATCCCGAAGGACAAGCTGAACCCGAAGGAAATGATCTCGAAGGACAAGCTGATCCCGAAGATCAACCTGATTCACAAGATGAAGAGACTTTTCCTCGTGTTCGAAGAAGAGTGGATGTCGACTCAATTCTCGAAGAGATTCGTTTACCAGGTCGTCCCACCACTCTTTCTCGTACTCGATTAGCTAACTTCTGTGGAAATTTTTCGTTTGTATCCATGCTAGAACCATCAAAATTCGATGAAGCCATGAATGACTCAGATTGGATGACTGCTATGCTCGAAGAACTTAACCAGTTCGAGAGAAATAAAGTCTGGTCCCTTGTCGATAGACCTGATCCCACGAAGCATAATATCATTGGTACAAAGTGGATCTTTCGCAACAAGCAAGATGAAGATGGCATAGTGGTAAGGAATAAAGCTCGACTGGTTGCACAAGGCTACACTCAAATCGAAGATATTGATTTTGGTGAGACTTATGCCCCAGTTGCTCGACTGGAATCCATTCGTGTCATGCTTGCTTTTGCCAATTACAATGGTATACTGCTATATCAAATGGATGTCAAAAGTGCATTTCTTAACGGTGAGATCGAAGAAGAAGTGTATGTTATGCAGCCACCAGGTTTTGAAGACCCGAAGAATCCTGATAAGGTGTACAGATTACACAAGGCTCTATATGGGTTAAAGCAAGCACCTCGTGCTTGGTATGAAACACTGAAGGATTTTCTTCTTAAGAAGGGCTTCAAACCAGGAACAACTGATCCGACTCTTTTTACTCGTGCATACAAAAATGATCTTTTTGTGTGTCAAATTTATGTCGATGACATTATTTTTGGCTGTACTAACCCTGATATTAGCGAAGAATTTGCTCGTATGATGTCGAAGAAATATGAAATGTCAATGATGGGAGAATTGAAGTTCTTTCTCGGGCTTCAAATCCGTCAACAGAAGAATGGTACTTTCATTTCTCAAGAGAAGTATCTCAGAGATTGCCTGAAGAAGTTTGATCTTGTAGGTTGCAAAACTATCAAGACTCCAATGCCTACGAATGTTCATCTAGATGCAGATGAGAAGGGCAAACCTTTCGATCAGAAGAAATATCGCTCGATGATCGGTTCGCTTCTTTACCTTTGTGCATCTAGACCTGACATTATGCTATCAGTATGTATGTGTGCTCGTTTTCAGGCAAATCCGAAGGAATCTCATCATATTGCTGTCAAGCGAATCCTTCGATATCTGGAACACACTCCAACCTTGGGCCTTTGGTATCCCAAAGGTGCCCAGTTTGATCTCGTTGGTTATTCAGATTCTGACTGGGCTGGAGATCGAGTCGACAGGAAATCTACCTCAGGCACATGTCATTTTCTCGGTAGATCTCTTGTCTGTTGGGCCTCGAAGAAACAGAATTGTGTATCTATTTCTACGGCTGAAGCCGAGTATATTGCTGCCGGTTCATGCTGTACTCAGATTCTGTGGCTCAAGCAAACGCTGAAAGATTATGATATTCTTGTGAAGAAAATTCCATTGCTTTGTGATAACGAGAGTGCAATCAAAATTGCTCATAATCCAGTGCAACACTCTCGAACGAAGCATATTGATATTCGTCATCATTTTCTTCGAGATCACGTTCAGCGAGAAGATATTGTTATCAGTCATGTTCGCACCGAAGAACAATTGGCTGATATATTCACAAAGCCCTTGGATGAAAAGAGGTTCTGTACACTGAGGTGTGAGTTGAACATCTTGGACTCACGCAATGTGCAGTAAGATCATAACTATCGGTACTATGTATAATACCTTATTATTGTAGTTTGCTTTCGTTAATTTTCTGTCGTATTTCTTTTTCGTCTATTTTGTTCGTTTGGTGTTGTCCTATACACTTATCACTCCGAGTTTTTATAGCTGTTTTATCTCGGATTGACTAAGTATCGGACCCTGTTTTCCCTCTATTCTATCCCTACCCTATTCTGTGCTTCTCTCTCGTGAACATGTACATATTGTACTCGATCAAGATTCCCTTCGAATGACATTGATTCAGAAGGAAAATCTATCGAAGTTTTATCTACTTTTATACTCGATGTTCGATGAGTTTGGTCTCGGACGTGGAGCAACTTTCTTTCGGTTCGTTGGGATTTCCCACGATTACCGCCACAAAATCCGTCCGTTGAATACGGAGAGACGCGAAATCTGCGCCGTTGGATCAGATCTGATAGCTCTGTCAGACCTCCCCTTATAAATACTGATCCACTCCACCGGCTTAGACATCGCTATTCCTTCGACTTCTTCTCTTCGCCTCCAGAAGCTCTCTCTCTCGCGCGCTGCCGTGCTGTCTTGTCGCCGTCGACTCCCTCGCCGCTTAACTGCCGGAAGGAAGCTGCCGGAGGCATTCCCGTCGACGAAGATCATCATCCGCGTCGCCGTAGTCGCCTCACATCACCAAGATAGGGTATGTGTGGCTCTGGAGTCGATTCATCTCGTTCTGTTCTTCGTTTCCAGTTTTTGTGTTGATTTTTTTCTGATTTCTCTTAGGTCTGTTTGATCCGTTTGGATCTTTGAAACTTGGGAAATCTGTTTCTAGCTTTTCTGTCGATTCCCCATCTGTCCTTGGTAAGAAATCCCTCGGATTCTCTCACTTAGGCAAATCCTACAGTATCGTTTCGATAGATTTAATCTTGTGCGATTTATTCATACAAGTTCTTCGTTAGATTTCCACCCGATGAAAATCTAGCCTAGCACTTTCATGAAAATTTGCGATAAGACAAATCTCTCGATAAGATTGCTGCATTCAAAATGTTTTTCCTCGAAATTGTTGGTACTTGTTCACAACTTTCCTATATTCCCTCGTATCCTTCTTTTTCGCAGGAAAATGTCTGGTAACGAAGGAAATATTAGAGTTCCCAAGCGTGTGGGAGGCCGAACAAGAATCACCAATAACTCTGAAGGTTTGTCTGAGGAAGTAATCATTGAGAAGAATTTGAGAACGCCGCCAGGATCTGAGGATGATCGTACAAGAGAGAATCGTTTGCAAGAGATTCGGAGACTTCAAGCTCTTCGTTGGTATGAATACAAGTCTCTTATTCCTCGTTGGGAGAGGCTGTTTGCTATGAAGAATCCTTGGGTTGATGTCAAAGCTCTAAGGCCAAAGTGGACGAAATTTAATCGACCACCTCCTCCTGCTGATGCTCACCCTACAGCTCTCAAAACACCTGCTGATTTTAAAGAGCTCGTTGAAGCTCGAGAAGCTCGAGCACAAAAGAGAAGAGAAGCTAAAGCTCGAAAAGAAGCAGCTGCTAAAGCTGCCAAAGAAGTTGGCCCTAGCGCCAAACCGAAGGGTGGCAAGAAGTCAGCCAAGAGACAGAAAAAGGTTGTAATAGTTTCACCTCCTGATGCAAGCTCCGAAGGAGAAGCTAATTCAGATGATCAAGACCCTGGTACAGAGGCTGATGTCGAGGACTTACCTCTGAAGAAAAAGCCGAGCAGTAGAGGTATAAGGATCCAGGAGCCTGCTCCACAGGCTCCTCGAGGAAATATTGACTTGACCAACTTGGTCACAGATCCACCTATTTCATCTGCTCCACCTGTTCCTGCTCGCCAACCAAAACCTTCGGCTCCATCGAAGGGAAAGCAAGCTCAAGTTGGTGAAGATGATGAAACGCTTATTCAACGAAAGGAAAGGCTGGCCAAGCAAAAGGAACAAGAAGAGAAAGAATTGATTAATGCCAAGCTCCTGAACTTTCACAGTCAGCCTGAGCATAAAAAGGCTCTGGTTGCCCAACAACTTGGCATTCTTCATTTGGTCAGTGAAAAATATCGACGACAGGTTTCTGCAGGCACTATCCCTCGTGACCCGAAAGAAAAGGTCACCGAGAAAGTTGTGACTCCCACAGTCACGAAAGAAAAGGTAATAGCCCCTAGTGCTTCGAAGAAGAATGCTGAGGCCCCTAGTGCCTCGAAGGAGAAAGCAGTGGTCTCAAAACCCATTGCTGCTGCCAAAGCCACCAAGGAAGCCGAAAAGAAAGCGAAGGAAGCAAGACAGAAGGCTCAAGCTGCTCCAGTTCCTCGAGCTGCACCAGCTCCTGCCTCTGTTGCACCTGCTGTTTCCGGTCCTCGTGCCGATGAAGAGAGTTCCAATGAAGGAGAATCAAATGCCAATGCTCCTTGGGATGCTGCACATATATCTCACATTCTCTGGAAGATGGCTACTACACCGAGCAAAGTCACTTCCGAGGATGATGTTCCTGCTGAAATCCAAGAGCATGTTGCTCGATACATGATCCGCTGGGAAGGTTATATCACCCAGGATCGAAAAGATAAGGAGCAAGTCAGGTTTTACACCAGGCAACTCCAAGAGGAAACCGAGGACATTGAGTCCCGAAATTTTTTCAAGTCCAAGATTGCATCTGCTGAAGCTTCCAGGAGGACTCAGAAAGAAAATTTAACTGCTGTGTTTGACAAGGTAAAACAAGTTGTGTCTGCCGTTTGCAAAGAGCATAATGATGCTCTGTTCCAAAGACAATCTCGAAAGAGAAAGTCTGCTGCCCCAACCTCTGAGCGTGGGACGCCAGAGATCGAGAAGAATGCAAAGAAGGCCAAGTCCACCGAGGTCGTTGCTACCACAGAACGACAAGAAACTGAACCAAACCCCACCAAGCAACCCACTCCTCCCCGTAAGAAAACTCCACCACCTCGCCAAACAAATTCACCGCCTCGACAAACAACTCCACCCCCTCGTCAAGCTACACCTCCACCCCGACAACAAACACCTACACCTCCACCCCGACAACAAACACCTCCACCTCCACCTCCACCTCCATCTCCACCCCGTCAACCCTCACCACCAAAAGCCTCGCCACCACCTCCAAACCCACCATCTCCACCTCATGTCATTCCATCGACCATCCCCGCCACTGAAATCCAAGCTCATGCAGAGACCGAGCAAGCTGCTCGTGTCGAGCAAGAAACTCCAGTCCAGAAAGATTACTCTTCTGCCCGGACTATGCCTGAAGGAGAAGATGTTGATGTTGACATCACGACAGTTTCCTCTCGACGAGATCCTGTCGTAAGCAATAGTTCTGGAGATGACAGTTCAAGTAATAATTCTTCATCCTCCTCATCCAGTTCTTCGAACGAAGAAATGGTTGATGCGTTTGCTCAATTTAATGAAGACTTGGAGGCCATGGAAATTGAAGAGGCCGCACAAAATGCTCAAACCGACGAAGGAGATGCCGTCGTAGCTCAGGCCGAGGAGAATGCTCCTGCAGTCATTCCGGCTCAGGATTTCGTAAACATTCCATCATCTATCTCTCGACCTGCTGAACCAGAGTTCCAGATGCCAGATAATGCTGCTGAGGTTTTTCCCATTGATGAGCTGCTTCACTCTGCTCATCCGAGAGAAATGCTGCCTTTGTTCCGCTCAGATGTTCCTCGAGGAGGTCCCATCTTCAAAAGGCGCGAACACAAGCCATTTTTCTTCGGTACCAATCCCTACGAGAAGCCCAGAAGTGCTTATTCTCTTCGGTTTTGGACCCAAGAGCAAGCCATCTACTATACTCGTGTGTTGTACAACAAGGCAAGAGTTTTCCAGTATCAATATCTTGATATGCCTTCCGTGTACTCCACTACTTGTTTTGAGAACATTGCCGAGACAATTGATAGCCTGCATGCTCACAAGATGTTTGCTCTCGATTGTGGTTACAATCCCGAGCTTATCAAACAGTTTTATGCAACACTTTATGTCTCTGGAGATCCTGAGAACTCGAAGACATGGAAATTTGACTATATGATTCAAGGCCAAGTTTTTCACATGACTGTCGACCAATTTCTGGCTATCATAAATTTACCTCGGTTCGAAGGATTACCTCACAAACTTCATGATTTACCTGCTGCAACTCCTGCTGAATTCTCTACGCTGATGGATCCAGAAGTCGTAGGAGATCACTACCCCACTGAGCCGAAGCCAAGACACTTGGTATTTGAAGCAAAGGCATGGTTTTATATTCTCTCGAAAACTTTGATGCCAATGCTTGATGTGCACGATAATTTTCCAATTCCAAATGATATGCAACTTGCTCTGTTGAAGTTAGTCCACGGTCATCCCTTCGATTTTGAAGACTACTTCCTCAGAACTTTAGTGTCTTGTGCTGATGACCACAACTCCCACAAGCCATATGCACCATGGATGATGGCAATCTGCAATTACTCTCGGGACGTGCCATTCCCCGTATCCATTTACCCGAAGATTTTCACTCCACCTGTTCGAGAAGTATTGCAGGTTGTTGCTCGACCCAACGACCCTTTTGCTGAGCACACTGGCATCCGCGCCCACTTAACTGAGCGCAATATTCGCTCGAAGTTTATCAAGCCAGTGCATCATATGGAAGTTTCCCTTCGGTCCCAGCAAATGCTTCAACATCACATCGATCAAGATTTTATTCAGAAGCAAGCTCTGATGGATGAGATCAATCACTTGCGTAACATTACCATGAACAACAATCAGATGCTGCGTGAATGTCTTCGCCGTGATTGGAAAGGTCTTCGAAAGTTCAATTCCCTCGGTCAACTTCAACGTTGCGGGTTCGAAGAATATCCTCCCCATCTGAACAGGAATTGGACCAATGATGATCGAGTAGATCGACCGGATCCCAATATCCCTCGTCTACCGAAGAACAGAGATGTGCTAAGTGTCGATGATTATTATCATATCACTTTGGACAATTTATCCTCTGACTCCGAGCAAGAAGAAGAGGCTCCTACTCAACGTCAACCCAGAGCTCACTCGCCACTTCCTCGAAGCCCCAGGACCCCGCCGGAATCGCAACTGGAATCTTCAGGAGATCAACATTCTTTCCGCACGAAGATCACTCCTCCAGGCGCTCGTCCAATTCGTCGTGCTCCAACGCTCGCTGAATCTTCTCGTCGTCGCCGGAGCCAGCGTCGCGAGTAGGGATTTCTTTCGACCCTATTCTCTCGATCTTTTTGTACGTTGTGACAAAAAGGGGGAGATGTAGTGGCATCGAAGAAATTAGTTTGCCTACGGGGTTAAGGGTTTCGCATTCCATTCGATAAACTCTTGTTTTTGAGGTTTCTGAGTAGTTTCTTCAAACTTTCGATTCATATTCGATCTGGTTGTAACTAACTCTAAGTAGGACTGTGAACTGCTACTCTTCTTCGTAAGATATCTATCTACTGCCTGCTATTCTTAACCATTTTTGCAGGAAGTTATCTTTCATATAAGTTCACAGGTCATTCGAGGAGATTGCATACTGCTCATTGGATACTATCTGGAATGCAATTTCTCTCGCTAAGACTATTGATGTTTTTCCCTCGACACTACTTGTCAAATATGCACTTCACAGGAAATCCTTATCTTACGTGCATACATCAAGGGGGAGTTCTTCATCAATCCTTAGCACTGGTTTATCATCGAAAACTCAAACTTTTTCAAATTATTTATCGATGCCTGTTTTGTCAATAATCGTCCAAAAAGGGGGAGATTGTAAGAGCAAGTTTTGCCCCCGAAGGTTTTGGACATTGTTAGACAAAGCAGAAGTGGAACTAATATTGTTTTCGAGCATAAACAGATACTTAGGTTCCGAAAGAATGGAGTTTGCATGTAGAAGGTCGAAGGACAACTCACTGCAGTGAATCTGCAGTCATCTACCGAAGCCTTTGAAGGAAGACGACCCCTAAAAATGTTGTCGAAGAAGATGTTTCTCTCGAGCAAAAGCGCAACGAGGAGAAAGCTGAAGCTGATCGAAGACTTAGTCTTTTTGCTAGTTTCTCTTTATTTCTTGAGTCGTAGGAAAAACCGTACTATTAAGAGGGGTTTGCTAGTTGAGATCTTTGTCGAAGTGAATCTGCTCTGCTCAACCAAAACCCACAAAAGCCTACCGAGAGAAATCTCACCGAGTCGAGCGAATAGCTCGAAGGCAAAGTCATTGCACTTCGTGCCTTCGAGAGAGAACTCGTTCGGTGAGTCAGCTTACTTGTTCCTCAAGTAAAGTTGCGCAGTGATTGGAATCCGACCGTTGTGGACACGCGTCAAGCGGTTGCATCGGGTCACTTCAGTCATTTTACCCATCGGGATCGCCAACTATAAATACCCCGCACCCACCCGCCAGTTCGGGTTGGCTGCTCCACTGAAGATTCTAAGACAGAAGTCTGAGAGCATCCCAAGAGAGATTCATCGAGAGAAAACCAAAATCCCAAGTCTGAGTTGAGTTGAGCAATTCACTATGACTTAGGTCGAGATTAGCCGATCTTTTTATCTTGGAGAACTGCAAGTCTCCTAGTCGGTTAGGCGTCGCCTGTCAAGCAGTCGAAGAGAAATTGTCACTGCTGAAGGAAGTTTGTAAAGGTCTCGGAGATGTCCTGAATCATCTACCACGAGTGAAAACTGGACAAGCTCGAGGAGTTTGTTGCAGTGGAGAATAGGACGGAGAGAGTTTTGCTCCAGGTGTTCAATCACCAGTCCCTCCAACCAGACGTAGCACTTTGCAGAGTGTGAACTGGTTTACCAAACATCGCTGTGTCAGGCTCGTTTTCCTTCTAGCATTTACTTCAAGTATTTTCTCGTAACCTGTTTGTCTTCGATGTTTTCCTTCGCTCCAAATCCTTTCGAGCCTTGCATTACTTTCGATACTGTATTTCCTTCGAGATGTCTTTAGTCCTACGATGTTTACATGATTTCCTTCTAAGTTCCTTAGAATTTTTAGAAGTGATCATTCACCCCCTGCCCCTCTGATCATTCTTGAGCTTTCAATTGGTATCAGAGCTAGGCACTCCCTACGCTCTGCGTATTTTGGTCTAACAACCTGGAGTGTTGTCAAGAATGTCGTTTGCAGCTGTTCGCTCGGGGGAACCAATCCCTATATTCAATGGGAAGGACTATCCCTATTGGAAGGACAAAATGAAGAGGAATATCATGGCTATCAACTCTGCCACTTGGGAAGTTGTCAAGAATGGTGTAACTGTCAAGGACACTGATGCCATCACTCCTGAAGAGGCTAAGAAGTTGTCCCTTGATGCTGAAGTCTGGGTATTCATCACAAATCATCTGATTCCTGAAAAATATCATGAGGTCAAGAATATTCCTTCGGCCAAAGGTGTTTGGGATTATCTCGAGAAGATTGGTGAAGGTGTCTCTACTCAGAAAGATGCTCGAATTGACACCCTTCGAAGCAAGTTCTATCGTTTCAAGAGGCACGAGGGAGAGAAAGTTTGTTCTATATACAGCAGACTCACTGCGCTGTCAAATGAACTGATTTCCCTCGGTGCAGATGACATTACCAATCGGATTATTGTCAGAACCTTGCTCCGTTCTCTTGATGATTCCTTCGATCACATTGTGCTGATGATTAAGGAAAGAACTGATTTCAAGGATATGGTTGCCGCTGATATTCTTGAAAGGCTTAATACTTTCGAGATGGAAGAAGATGAGAAACGTGACGTCAATGGGAGTCGAAGAAAATCTCATGCACTCAAAGCCAGAGCTTCACATCACTCCTCTCCTGAAGCCAGTTGTGAATCTGATCATTCTTGAGCTTTCAGATTTCCTTGCTGCGCTTGCCGCACCTTGATTGCTTGATTGAGTCGTCCCGGCCATCATGACGGCTGGGTGCACACGTGATTCCATTCCTCCGGGAGCTGTCGTGCAGCCCCTGGTCGGGAGTGGATCCGTGGCACTCGAGAAGACGCGCACCTCCCTGGGATATGCCTCGGGTAAGCTGCTGATGAAGAGGCGATGGCTGCCGATCTGCAGCGATACGCTGGGCGACAGAGGTGCGCCAACCCCAAACCGCGCAGCGTAGTCCACCACAAAATCCACTGCCCCATGCCTAAAGATCAGGCAAGAGGCGTGGCTCATGCTCGATGACGAGGAAGATCCCATTCGGATCAAAACTCCAGGCGACGCCTCGGTCTTCCCCACGGTGGGCGCCAACTGTCGTCACTTAGTAACAACAGATGCCATAGGGATGGCTAAAGAGAGGGGAAGACTCGAGGGAGAACTATGTTGATGGTGCCGGAATCGGGTTGGGCACAAGCACGGTGAAGGACACCACGATGTACCCAGGTTCGGGGCTCTCCGGAGAGATAACACCCCTACTCCTGTTTGTCTGCTCTATATGAATGATCTCACGAACTACAATCAATGCTCCTGGAGCTGTTTCAGAGGAAGAAGAGACCTGCCGTGGGCATGGTTCTCTCCTGCTTCTCTGTATGAACTACTGTGGGAAGTAAATGCAATGGGGTCGTCCCTCTCGCAGGAGGGGTACCCCGGGCTCTTATAGTGTGAGCTCGGGGTACTACGGTCATTTCATTCGGCGGCTGGCCCGAGCTGTCATTTTCTCGTTGGCTGGGGTCCACCGACTGCAGCTCCCCGGTGATCCGGACCTGTCAAGCGGCTGCCCATACTGTAGCTCATAGGTGATGATGAGTGAACAGTGGAACTACGATACCTGGTCTTGTTGTCCTGTCCGCGGATTCAGCGGAAAGGGTGACAACTCTCCTCTGACAGATCAGTGAAGTGACTTGGCTTGCTGCCACCCAAATCTCTCGGGATCACGCATTTATGACCTTGTACCAGGAGCTCCGACCTTGTCCAAGGTCAACTCTTGAACTGATTGAAGGGTGAGCCGAATGCGCCTGGTCCGACTGCTTGCATTCGGCATGGTCGATTGCTTATGGGCAATCGGCCATGCGACTGCCTATCTCGGCCCAGCTGCAGCCCAATCAGCCCCAGTCTTATCTTGAAAGATTGCTTTCGCCTGGGTGACCCTACTCGGGTATCATTCCCCCGACAGTATAGCACTGCGTTAGTTCACCCCTAACACTGCGTTTTGCCATGTCATGAATTTGTATTGCTTTATTTCCGTGTATTTATTGTTTCTTCCCCCTCTCTTTTTGTCCGGTAGTCTCGACGTCCGCTGCTGATGCCCCTGTGATCGACTACGTCGACGACAACCGTACCCCTACCGTCGAGCTTCCAAGAAACCAAAGCCATTTTCCTTCCCCAGATATCGCCTATCTTTCCGTACTTTTCTTGCACTAGGCATTGCTGCTGCTGCTACGTTACAATCCTATTAATTTGCATAGCCTGTCTTTGTTGCCCCTTGAAGTACCTTCCTTTATCCTATGCTGCCTATTAAATATATATTATATTCATCAGTAAACCCTGCGCATTGTTAGCTAGGATTAGATAGCGGGCCGTGATCACTCTGGAAGTGACACAGATACAATTTATTATACTGTCACAGGTACGACACAATGCAAACACCGCCTAAGGCCCCTACCTTGGCTCTGCCGAGCCACGTCAAGTGTGATCTATCGAGGAGTAATCCTTGTACTCCACTTGTTGCTGACTCTGTATAGCTGCCCTAGGGTCCTGAACAACGGGTGTCCTTAAAGGTAAGAGTCGAGTGACCCAACGGTGCCCGCGAGAGGTATTGCGACGGCACGACAGAGAGGGTACGACCGACGTACTGGCGACCCTGGACTCTGATCGTTGTCCGTGAGAGTTTCCAAACCACGAAAGTCGAGCTCCTCCAGGAGCACATGCGAGACAAGGTAAGGAGTCGGTTCACCTTGTTGGTAACCGCGGAGCTTTGACGAGACGACATGGCAGGCACCGACGCACTGGTGGTCCTGGCTGTTGTTCGTTGTCCGTTGTGTTGTTAGTCAGGCAACGATAACGGTTGTCTGCGAGATAATAATAAAATGCTTAATGGTTCAGGTGGATGACTTGAGTGGGTCGACGTGCCCTATACGCACTACCTCCACGTGGGATTACGGTGTGGGCCCTCTGAGTTGTGGTCTCATTCGAAAGCTCTGAAAGACGCCCAGTTTCAGCATTGTGGTTGGGTCGGATGGTGCTGCGGCACTGGATCCACTTGGCGCACAACGACCCGGAGTGCGAGAGGTGATGGCCCATGAAGCTCTTGCTCTTAGGACTGTAGACCGGTGGGGATCTCTCTGATGAGCCGTAGGATGGGCCTCGGCGTGTCGGATAGCCTCGGTGGGGCATTCCCTAACAAGGTGTACGCCACCCTGGAGATCCGAGCATGCAGGGTAACAGTAGTGCAGCCCCTGCAAGGAAGATGATCTATTCGAATAGCCTTGTCTGTGGTAACAGGACACTTTATGCTGAAGCCAGAGCCTACTACTACAAACTATTACTATTAAACTGTTGGTTCCGGTTTCTCTTCCTCGCAGGGAGTCGAGGAAGGGAACTCGGAGGCATTTATAATTATTAATATTAAAACTTAATATTATACAATGCTGCAGCAACTTCTGCTGCATTGTTATTACATTCATGCTATTGAACTATTGGTTGTTCTCTTCTTGTGCTGCAAGACTCGTCGGAAGATGCTAGTCTTCGATAGGCCTAGCTTCTCATCCTTATTCTGATTTCTACCTTTCAGTCCACTATATACAGCCTCCCCTTTCCATTTGATACAAATGCATAAATGCTTAGTAGCATACGTAAGACTCACGAGTATGCTAGATACTCACTCTTGCTTTATTTCTTCTTTTCGTTTTTCATGACCAGCCGCTGTAGTCGATGTTGCAGCCCAGGAGCAGGAGATTCCAGGAGGAGCCTACTACGACGCCGAGTTCTCGTTGACCAGGAGTAGTTCGGTGGATCCCAGGCAGGAGGCCTGACCTTTTCGATCTGTATCTCTGATGTTATTTGTGCTAGCCTTCTTAAGGCAAAACTTGACTAACTATGTCTGTACTCAGATATTATGATTGTATGACTTATTTATTCGGGTCCGTGTGACCCCCCTTAGTTGTAATTTATTGCTTTATCCTTTTGTTTCTAGTGTTGTGCTGTGATATTCTCACCGTGGCACCTTGATCTCGATCATGTACCCTGCGTGTATAATTACTGTACATGATCGTAAATCGAGGGCGTTACAAGTTGGTATCAGAGATGACTTCCTGTAGGAAGTCACCCACCCACTCCTTGGTCGAAGTTGAGTCTAGTCTTTGAAAAACTATTTTGCTAACTTAATGTTTGGGTTACGAGCCCACGTCAATATCACCCCGTCGTGATATCTATGGTATTAGGATCCTTTTCTCCTTACCTATGTTCTGGAACTCTGCTCTCTTATCCTTGCTAGTAAGTTTTACTAAATTTGACATTAGGATCACGTTCTCTTGATTCCACCCGGCGTTTTGCTGCTTACCCCTCTATTGAGTTGTGTCGTAGGAGTTCTGACCCAGGTCCCGAACCGCAAATCCCCTTTCTCATTCGGGGCAGGCCGTGCATTCTCTGGCACAAAATCCTGTGGACAACAGTTTTCTTGCGGCGTGATTGACATATCGGAAGCTTTGTCGCATCATGTATTCCTTACCGCGGTCTGCGCGCCGCCTACTGAGTCCTTTTTCCTTAATTTCTACGACGTTACGCTGTCCGATTTTGACCGACTATGTGCAAAGATCTGTATGTCTATATGACTACTATTGTGTATCTACTGCACTTCTCGTTCATTGCTCATACTACATCATGTATGAATTCTTATCCTTGAAAATGCATTGTCTAAACTAACCACTGTTGTTCAGGCAGGATGGCTGATGATCCCTCACCTCCACCTCATATGGCCATAGTACTGCAACAGTTTAATCTGAACCGTCAGTTTATGGCCGGAGTAATGGCCCAGCTTTCAACTCAGAATTCCCCAATAACACTGCAAGAGTTCGTGCGCCTCAGTCCGTCCACCTTCCGCAGCTCCGCCAATCCTATGGATGCTGATGATTGGCTCCGTGATATTGCTTTTCAGATGGAGTCAACTGCTGTTGCCCCTGCCAGTTACCTCACCTTTGCGACATATCATCTGAGGGGTCCAGATGCTCAATGGTGGGAAATCCACTGGCTTGCGCTGCCAAATGGAACTTTAACCACTTGGCAAGAATTCCAGTTAGCCTTCCGTGCATGGAACCTTCCTCAAGGTTTGATGGACCAGAAGAAGGAGGATTTCCGCCAACTCCGTCAGGGCCAGACAACTGTTGATGAATATCATAGGAAATTCCTTGAGTTGTCCCGCTATGCTGACAGAGATGTCGCTACCGACGCTCGCAAATAGGAGAAATTACGAGAAGGACTACATCCTGAAATAGAGCTCGCACTTGTCCTTCATGATTGTGCGGACTTTGCGACCCTTGTCAGCAAGGCTTTCCAAGTCGAAACTTCTCTGACTAAGCACCATGAGTCGCTTAAGCGTGCTCGATATGCTGGCCCATCTTCGGGTCGGCCTGTTCAGAAACTGAGAGTCTGGCTCCCGCACAATGTTTTTCACCGGCCTGCTCCAACGCCAAGGACGTCTTATGCTGCACCTCGTCTGCCTCTGTCTCCGAGACAGCTAACAATTCCGACTGGACAACCCAATATTATGTCTGCTCCCCCTAATGATCGCTTATGTCGCCAGTGTGGATAGCCAGGTCACCATGCACCATGTCCTCCTGTTGACCGTAAGAGGAACTGTCGAAACCGTCGTACCAGAAAAGGTAATACCAAGCCGCCTCTTGTTGAATGTGGCTATGCCAATCATGTTGATGTTGAGAAGGCTAGGATGGATCCGACTATCGTGATGGGAACCCTCCTTGTTAATTCAGTACCAGCTTCAGTTCTGTTTGATTCAGGAGCCTCACATTCCTTCATATCTGTTGCGTTTGCCCGTAAGAAAGACTTGCCGTTCGAAAACCTGTACCCTCTGCTGGTGGTTTATTCTCCAGGTTCCAGTTGGGATACCTCGCTGATAGCCCACAACAATCATATTGAAATAGGAGGATTGGTGTTTGCTTCTTAACTCATGTCCCTCAAGGTTTCTACCATTGACGTTATTCTTGGTATGGATTGGTTGAAAGCGCATGATTCTCACATTCGCTGTGGTACTAAAACAGTTCAGCTCACTCACCCTTCTGGAAAGACAATTCTGTACTCGGCCCGAACAGTTCAACATGCCGAAAGCGAGATATATGCTCTGAACGCACTGAATGCTTCCCCTCTTGAAGGAATTTAGAACGTTCCAGTCGTTCGCGATTTTCTCGACCTCTTCCTAGAAGAACTGCCAGGAATACCCCCAATCAGAGACGTTGAATTCGTCATCGACTTGAAGCACGCCACCGTCCCTATTGCTAAACGCCCTTATAAGATTCCGCCTCACCACCTCCTTTAACTGAAGAAGGAGATCTACATGGCACTCCACAAAGGCTTCATCCGTCCAAGTTCCTCTGCTTCGGGAGCACCTTCACTCTTTTTCAAGAAGAGCGATGGAACGAACCGTTTGGTCCAAGATTACCGACCTATCAACCAGGCAACAATTTAGAACAAGTATCCGCTTCCTCGGATCAACGATCTATATGATCAACTTGCTGGATCTATGGTGTTCTCGAAACTCGACTTAATATTGGGTTACCATTAGATTCGGGTCCGCGAAGAGGACATACCGAAGACCGCTTTCATTACTCGCTATGGTTCTTATGAGTACACCGTCATGTATTTTGTCCTGACCAATGCCCCGGCCACTTTCTCCCGATTGATGAACTATATATTCATGGAATACCTCGACAAGTTTGTCGTGGTTTATCTGGATGATATCTTGGTATACTCCAAGAATGAAGAAGAACATGCTGAACACCTTCGTCTTATACTGGAAAAGCTTCGAGAACACAAAATCTATGTTAAGTATTCTAAGTGTGAGTTCTGGCTTCTCGAAGTAACCTACCTTGGTCATGTGATTTCCAAGGATGGCGTCGCCGTCAACCCAGAGCGTATTCAGACTATTCTTGACTGGACTTCTCCCAGGGATGTCAAGCAAGTCATAAGTTTCCTCGTCCTCGCTAGCTATTGCCGCCGTTTCGTCGAGAACTTCTCCAAGATTGCCAAGCCTCTGACTAATCTGCTTCACAAAGGCGTCAAGTTCGAGTGGACAGACAAACGCCAGAAAAGTTTTCAAGCCCTCAAGGACAAGCTCACTTCTCCCCCAGTGCTTGCCCCCCTAATACCTAGAAGGTCTCTGTGATATAATGCGACACGTCTCGTCAAGGATTAGGCTGTGTACTAATGCAAGAGCGCAAAGTGATTGCTTATGGCTCTCGTCAGTTGCGTTCTCACGAAGATAAGTATCCAACGCATGATCTCGAATTGGCAGTAGTAATTTATGCATTGAATCTCTGGCGAAATTACCTCATTGGTAATCGTTGCGAGATCTACACCGACCACCAAAGCCTGAAGTACTTGTTTACTCAGCCAGACCTGAATCTCCGCCAGCAGAGATGGCTCGAGACAATAGCCGATTTCAACATGGATATTCATTACACCCCTGGCAAAGCTAATGTGATGGCTGATGCCTTGAGTCGCAAAGCCTACTGTAGTGAACTTGAAGTTCAAATACAATAGCCACCTCTGTATGAAGAGCTTCGCAAGCTGAACATCAAAATTGTTTCGCATGGATATGTGAATTCCCTGGTTGTCAAACCAGACCTCGTTGATCACATCAAGACGGTACAACACTATGACTCTGACATTGCGAAGATTAATATTGATGCAAATGATGATAATGCGTTGTACTTCAAGGGTCGTTTAGTGGTTCCGGTAGCCAAGGCCAACCTGAACTATGCCCCTGATGTCATGAAGGAAGCTCATGATACACCCTTGTCGATCCACCCTGGTAGTACCAAGATGTACCAAGATATTCGTCAGCGGTACTGGTGGTCTAACATGAAGCAAGACATCGCTCGATATGTTGTTGAATGTGAAGTTTGTCATCGCGTCAAAGCCGAACATCAAAGATTTGTTGGAACTCTGCAACCAATCTCTATTCCTGAATGGAAATGGGACAAGATTGAAATGGACTTCATCACTGGTTTTCCACGATGACAGAAGGGTCATGATGCTATCTTTGTCGTCATCGACCGGTTCTCCAAGGTTGCCCACTTTCTGCCAGTCAAGGAGAGGATCTCTGCTAGTCAGTTAGCAGACTTGTATGTTTCTAGAATTGTGTCCCTCCACGGTATTCCGTTGGAGATCAGTTCAGACCCTGGCAGCATTTTCACCTCAAGATTTTGGGATAGTTTCCAAGAAGCTATGGGCACTCATCTAAACTTCAGCACCGCTTATCACCCCAGTCGCAAGGACAAGTCAAACAAGTCAATCAAGTGCTTGAAGACATGCTTCGAGCTTGTGTCATCTCATTCGGTAAGAAATGGGAGGAATCCCTTCCCTTTGCCGAATTCTCGTACAACAATAACTATCAAGCTAGTCTGAAGATGGCACCCTTTGAAGTTCTTTATGGACGTAAGTGTCGAACCCCTCTGAATTGGTCAGAAACTAGGGAACAAACCCTCATTGGTTCGGACATTATACAGCATGCCGAAGATCAGGTTCGCGTTATTCGTGAACGTTTGAAGGCTGCTCAGTCCCGCCAGAAGAGCAAGTATGACCGCAAGCACAAGGAAATGGTCTATCAACCAGGCGAACAAGCTTACCTTTGTGTCACTCCGATGAGGGGCGCTCATCGTTTCAGGATCAAAGGAAAGTTAGCTCCTCGCTACATTGGCCCGTTCTGTATCCTCTCCAGAAGTGGACCGGTGGAATACCGATGGGAGTTGCCGTCAAACCTCTCTCAAGTTCATGATGTCTTTCACGTGTCGCAACTCCGTCGCTGCTTCAAGGATCCTATCCGAGCAGTGGATCATGGAATGCTGGAAATTGCAGCAAGACTTGTCTTATCAAGAACATCCGAGCCACATTCTTGATCAGTCTGAACGTCAAACCCGCAACAAGGCAATCAAGTTCCTCAAAGTTCAGTGGTCGAACCATTCTGAAGAGGAGGCCACTTCGGAACGCGAAGATCCCCTTCGTGAAGAATACCCCGATCTTTTCCCCTCTACCGCTTAAATTCTCGGGAGGAGAATTCTTGTAGTGGGGGAGATTTGTAACACCCTCAGGTCTTGTAACAGTAATCACTGTTGATGAAACAGTAATCACCTTGATTTGGTTAAATCATTGTGCTTGATCATCACCTTGATCATCTTTGAATGCAAAAAACAAATCCAAAATCCGTTTTGGTTGATATTAAAAATAATATGATAAATAAAACTTTGTCCAAAAATTGTGCAACCAATTTTTTAAATGCATAATAATCAGTGGATAATGTCCATATGGTTGTGGAGGTTTATTGAACTTTGAAATAAATCAAACAATTCTAAACAGTGCCAATATAGCCCCAAATATCCATTGCATATTCAAAAGAAATTCAAAAAGTGGCACTGTTATATAGTGTGACACTAATTTAGAAGCACTTGGCACATTTTATAAAATTCATATACTAGCTAAACTAAATAAAATACCAACAACAGAAAAGAAAAAAAGAGAAAAATAAAATAAAACAAACTATCTAGTGCCCAGGGCGAAGCCCACCTAACTGGGCCATGCCAACCCGGCCCATCCCACCTCTGCCTTCCCCCACCTCTCGCTACAGGGCATGGCAACCGAGGCCATGGATCCTGTTCCCCCAAGTCGTGCCCGTCGCCACCGGACCAGCTCACCGGGTCGCAACAGTTCCCGCCCTGGAGGATAAGGCCCCCAACCCTAGATTGAACCCTAGCCGCCCTCCCAGTTCCCCCCATCGCCTCCCTCTCCTCTCCTGAGCTCGCGCGTGGACTGCGTCACCTCGCCGCCGTCGTCCTCGCGGCCACCAGCCACTGGGAACCACGCCGGTGTGTCCGAGAGCTTCCCCGAGCTCGGCTACGTCGACCTCGCGCACCCAATCGGGACGGGACACACCAGGTTCTTTCCATCGCCGCCGATTTCCTCCAGCCACTGCGGGACTCCGGCGACAAATTCCTCGCCGTCGACCCCTTCCTTGAGCCCGCTGCCTCCTCAACGTGATCCCTGTGAGCCCGCGTGCCTCCTCCCTCCTCCAATCCTTCCACACATGTCCCCTGGCCTCGGTTCTAAGCAGCGCCGCCCGTTGCCGCCACGGGCTTGCTCGCTGTCGTCGTCCCTGGCCTCCTCACGGTCGCACGCGTGCGCCACTTGATGCACGTGAGCGCGAGCTAGCGCTGGGCGTCCTCCTCCGTTTCCCTGGCCGGAAGCCGCGGCCGTTGAAGACGCCGCCGTGCCCTTGCCGCCGCCGTGGGCAGACATGGGTTGACCTAACAGTGGGCTAACCCCCCTGTTATTGACCCCCTCACACTGACACGTGGGGCCTAAGGCCCCTAATTAAAATGTGTTTTAAACAAATTAAAATTGTTAGTTAGTATTTGAATGACATGTGGGACTAACCCCTAAATAATCTTTTAGATTCATTAAAAAGATTAGTTAAAACATGTGTCTATGACACATGGCCCCCTACCGGACTATTGGTTTAATTAATTTGTAAATTATAAAACGAGTCAATGACATGTGGGCCCACTGGCCTTTTAAATTAAATAAAATGGTTTATTACTGCTGCTGTGTATGACATGTAGGTCCCACCTGTAAGTTTGACCAGTCAAAGCTCTGTTATGGATAATGTTATTTAGTTAATAAAAGAAATATTAAAATTCTATTAAAATGAATAAAACTTAGATAATTAATATCTTTTAAACCGTAAGTCGGATTTAAAAACATTATACATGAAACTTGCTCAGAAAAATACGACGATCATGGATACGCTATCCGTATGTACACCACACCTCTCTAACATACCGAACCCGAGACTTTCCCCCTTCGAATCGTTTGTCCGGTAATAACCCGGAGCCGGTAAAATTGCCGGTTAAATTCCCGTTTCGTCTGCAACGTATAGCACTGCGTTAGTTCACCCTTAACACTGCGTATTGCCATGTCATGAATTTGTATTGCTTTATTGCCGTGTATTTATTGTTTCTCCCCCCTCTCTTATTGTTCGGTAGTCTCGAAGTCTGCTGTTGATGCCCCTGTGATCGACTACGTCGACGACGACCGTAGCCCTACCGTCGAGCTTCCAGGCAAGCAGAGCCATATTCTTTCCCCAGATATCGCCTATCTTTCCGTACTTTTCTTGCACTAATAATTGCTGCTGCTGCTGCTGCTACGTTACAATCCTATTCAATTGCATAGTCTGTCTTTGTCGCCCCTTGAAGTACCTTCCTTTACTCTATGCTGCCTATTAAATATATATTATATTCAGCAGTAAACCCTGCGCATTGTTAGCTAGGATTAGATAGCGGGTCATGATCACTCCGGGAGTGACACAGATACAATTTATTATACTGTCACAGGTACGACACAATGCAGACACCGCCTAAGGCCCCTACTCGGCTCTGCCGAGCCATGTCAAGTGTGAGCTATCGAGGATTAATCCTTGTACTCCACTTGTTGCTGACTATGTATAGCCGCCCTAGGGTCTTGAACAACGGTTGTCCTTAAAGGTAAGAGCCGGGCGACCCAACGGTGCCCGCGATAGGTATTGCAATGTGACGACAGAGAGGGTACGACCGACGTACTGGCGACCCTTGACTCTGATCGTTGTCCGCAAGAATTGCCAAACCACGAAATTCGAGCTCCTCCAGGAGCACACGCGAGACAAGGTAAGGATTCGGTTCACCTTGTTGGTAACCGCAGAGCTTTGATGGGACGATAGGGCAGGCACCGACGCACTGGTGGTCCTGGTTGCTTTTTGTTGTCCGTTGTGTTGTTAGTCAGGCAACAATAACGGTTGTCTGTGAGATAATAATAAAATGCTTAACGGTTCAGGTGGATGACTTGAGTGGGTCGACGTGCCCTATACGCACTACCTCCACGTGGGATTACGGTTTGGGCCCTCGGCGTTGTGGTCTCGTTCGAAAGCTCTGAAAGGCGTCCAATTTCAGCATTGTGGTTGGGTCGGATCGTGCTGCGGCACTGGATCCACTTGGCGCACAACGACCCGGAGTGCGAGAGGTGATGGCCCATGAAGCTCTTGCGCTTAGGACTATAGACCGGCGGGGACCTCTCAGATGAGCCGTAGGATGGGCCTCAGTGTGTCGGATAGTGTCAGTGGGGCATTCCCTAACAAGGTGTATGCCACCCTGGAGATCCGAGCGTGCATGGTAACACTAGTGCAGCCCCTGCAGGGAAGATGATCTATTCGAATAGCCTTGTCGACGGTAACATGACGCTTTATGCTGAAGCCAAAGCTTACTACTACAAACGATTGCTATTAAACTGTTGGTTCCGTTTTCTCTTCCTCAGAGGGAGTCGAGGAAGGGAACTCGGAGGCATTTATAATTATTATTTATTACAACTTACTATTATACAATGCTGCAGCAACTTCTGCTGCATTGTTATTACATTCATGCTATTGAACTGTTGGTTGTTCTCTTCTTATGCTGCAAGACTCGTCGGAAGATGCTAGTCTTCGATAGGCCTAGCTTCTCATCCTTATTCTGATTTCTACCATTCAGTCCACTATAGACAGCCTCCCCTTTCCATTTGATACAAATGCATAAATGCTTAGTAGCAAACGTAAGACTCACGGGTATGCTAGATACTCACCCCTGCTTTATTTCCCCTTTCCATTTTTCCTGATCGGCCGCTGCAGTCGACGTTGGAGCCCAGGAGCAGAAGATTCCAGGAGGAGCCTACTACGACGTCGAGTTCCCGTTGACCAGGAGTAGTTCGGTGGATCCCAGGTAGGAGGCCTCGCCTTTTCGATCAGTATCTCTGATGTTATTTATGCTAGCCTTTATAAAGGAAAACTTGACTAACTATGTCTGTACTCAGATATTATGATTGTATGACTTATTTATTCGGGTCCGTGCGACCCCCCTTTGTTGTAATTTATTGGTTTATCCTTTTGTGTTTAGTGTTGTGCTGTGATATTCTCACCGTGGCACCTTTATCTTGATCATGTACTCGGCGTGTATGATTACTGTACATGATCGTAAATCGAGGGCGTCACACTTATTTAGTAATTAATACACCTACTTATTATTACACTCTCCATGCACGCATCCGCAAATACACGAGAAGTAATTAATATAAATCTAATCATTGCACTAAACATAGGACCCAAAACTGCACCTTACGGAGTAGTTCACAAACTAGGGTTATACATCTCCAACGTATCTGCTTTTCCAAACACTTTTTCCTTAGTTTTCCCCTCTAATTTTCATGATTTGGATGAAACTAAACCGAACATATGTTGTTTTCAGCAGAACTAACATAGTGTTTTTTTGTGTGTGGAATAATGATGGGATAGGAAATCAAAAAGTGAGAAAAATCCACACCAACGAGGATAATCAATATGTTAGCGTTCGGATACAGGGGTCTGAACACGACGTCTCATGATCCTCCTTGTTGAACTCAGCGACGAAGAAAAGGAACAACTCGAAGGAAACGACACAACAAGTTCGGACCATTGTGCGGTGTAAAACCCTACTCCTACTTGTCTGGAATTGCATCGGTCGTGTAACACAAGTGTATAGTGGGGATGGAGTTGAAGTTTGAAAGAGGGATCCCCTTCTTCAGTTGTGCCTTGCCCACTGTTATAGTCCCTCTGGTCCTCTCACCGAAATAATGGCGGGAAGGTTTGCCACGTAGCAACAAACAAAGGGGACATGCACAACCCTATCCTGACAGAAGGTGGTCTTTTCTCTGATAAAGCCACCATCCACAACAGGGATGGCTTGTCAGTGACATCGTCCCTGGCGCGCGGTGTCCCCTTGGTCTCCTTGCACCAAAGTGGTAAGCTTCAGGGATCGGGTGAAACCCGGTGTCGCAAAAGGTCGTGTGCCATGGTGGAAAGGGTCGGTCACGCATCCGATACGATAAAGAGGGGTGGGATAATCACCGATAAATAAATCGGCGAAGCAAATACTATAAACAATTCTAGCATCCAACAAAATAAAGCAACAAATTTTTTTAATTTGGGTGAAAATTGCGGGCTGTTACTATACAACACCACCAACAAGGGATCTAGTCCTGGGATCCTGGACGATCCGGGGGAGAGGAGGGGAGAGAAAAGAGAGTCAACATTCTTCAACACCACCAACAAGGTACTCTGCACCATGTCGACGACAAACTTCTGCCGACAAAACTTTCCGTAGAGAGATGACGACGTCGAAGAACGAGACCATCATGTTTTCAAGAGGAAGAACGATAGTTCAAAGCGACGATCAAGGGTAGCATTCTCACTCAAATCGTGAGGATACTAGGCAAGATGAGGAAAGTCAATGGAGGACCAAGATGTCAACCAGAGTCAGATATCTAAAGTTACTACATGATTTCCCAGACCTGAGATCGGAATCGAGACAATACACTACAAGCAAGGCATCGTAATGGTTCCGAACTCCACTTAATTGAGATCCTAAAGTTTGAAGGGGATAAGGCAAGAATTAAAGCGCTTACGACACTTCTCCTGACTAGAGCAAGGGTAAGGAGGAAAAAGATTCCTACTCTCCGATAACTAACTTAGTAACTACAAAATAGTTTTAGTCTAGACTCGACATCGGCCAGAGAAGGGATCCTACGGTCGGTAAGGCTCTGATACAAAGTTGTAAGACCCGATATGCGGTACTATTCCAGATCTGGACGTTTCCATCCAGATCCGAGGACGAAGCACCTATTGGACCCACCGCGACATATGACGAAGCCATATGTCTCGGATTTCAACATGATATCACGACATTACAACTACAAGGATACAACATCTCATACAATCGGCATACAACTGCCATTAATAAAATACATCAGCGAAAGATACATGTCTAAGTACAGACTACAATCAAATGCCTAGTGGAAAAGGTAAAACACACCATTCCATAACCACACGGGTCCAGGCTCTCCGCCGGGATCCACCTAACTAGTCGTCGTCGAGTCTCCGCGAAGGAGTCTAGAAGAAGGGTCGTCAAGCTCCTCTGTAGTCCAAGATCGTTTGCATAACGTGCGTAAAAGAGAGAAGACATGGGTGAGATATATCAACAAGTCTTGTAACTAACTTCTCACGGTAAGATGTGGGTAGTGGTTGAGGTCGCACCAGGTGGCGCCGGGGGAGAGGGTTTGCACGGAAATGGAGGGGAGTAGGGCCCAGGGTTACATATTTGGCAAGGGGGCTTGTCCATTTATAGCAGATGGTTAGGTGAAGCTATATGGGCTACAAAATGGGTGGCTTAGAGGGGATTTTGGGCCAAATTTTTGGGTGGGATTAGTTTAGAAGATAAGAGGGAAATCAGAGAGGTCAGCTAATAGCACGTGCGACATTTTGTAAATACACCCCTGGAGTTACTCTGGCTACTACGCCTGGCACATCCGATCGTTTAGCTAACCGAAGAAGTTGGAATCGCACAAATTTCTAAACATCACCTCGTTGCACTAAACTGACGTTGTTTACATCGTTTCGCACAGAACTAAGAAAGTCGAAACCCGCCCGATAAAATAACCCATTTTAATATATAAGGGGTTTTCGCACCGATGGTGAAGGGTGGTCCTGTGCCGAAAGTTGCGACGGTGATCGGGTGAAACCTGGTGTCGCAAAAGGTCATGTGCCAGGGTGGAAAAGGTCAGTCATGCATCCAATACGAGTAAGATGGGGGGGGGGGGGGTAATTACCGATAAATAAATCGGCGAAGAAAATACTACAAACAATTCTAGCAACCAACAAAATAAAGCACCAAACAATTTTTTTAATTTGGGTGAAAATCCCGAGCTGTTACACTATTCAGGAGATATATTCTTTGGTGTCTCTTGGTATTACGTATCCACCAACATCCGGCCGGATACTTTGTGAATAGATCACATGGGATACAGAATACGTGAATGAGAAAAAGAACAAAACCGATATGAGTATAATTGGTATAATGATTAATGAGTTGATCACGCGGATACCTATATAATCTCACCTCATGTTTTGTAAAGTATCACGAAGCAAAGGGATTGGCATGTCAACTAGATCTTCACTCGAATTCATATTCTTCTAGGTGCGGGAACCATTATGGGTGTCCATGGCTCCGCTATTTATTTATTTTTTGATTGAAATACTGTAAGGGAACCCCCACAGTTTAATAGGTGCAAAAAACGCAATATGCAAGTAATGTCCCTTGAACCTGGGGGGTGGGAAGGCACCAGCCCCTTCCCACCACTAGGCTATGCCTTAGTCTGCATAGCTCCGCTATTGGTTATTGATCTAAAGAAAGTCAGTTTCTTGTTCATGTACATATTCTACCGAACCTATGGGGTCGCACACTTAAGGGTGGTAGATTTTTTGGGTACTAGAGTGATAGGAGCATGAGTATAAAACACCGAAAACGTTTCGGAGTGATTGGAATTTAATCGCAGATAAAATCAAAATCGTTTCGGGGCACCGATAAAGTATCGTGAAGAGTTTTGAGAAAACCGGGTAAAACAGGAGGGATGGAAAAGTTCTGGGATGGTCTAAATATGTTCAATATTTATTTATTTTGAATTCCCAAATTGTTTTTGGAATTAAAAAAATATATATTTAATATCAATGGACCCCTCTCACTTGGAAGGCCCAAGTGGGGAAGGAGCACTTGGACCAAGGAAGCCCATGTGGGGGAGGCGCCTAGGAGGAAGCTTCCTCCTAGGGGAGGAAGCTTCCTCCCCCTTGGCAAACCCTAGGGAGCCCCCTTGAGGGTTTCCCCCTCCTCCAAGAGGCCCCCTCCCTCTCCCTTTATAAATAGATGAGGAGAGACACCCCCAAGAGGTGAACTTGTCAAGATAGTCTTGCCCCTGGGCTGCCCCTATCTCCTCTCTTGTAGATCTAATATCCACCTTACGCCGAAGGGGTGCTCCTCCCTCCTCTCTACTCCGGTGGCACCGAGCTTTGGATGACGGAGCCCTACCGGATCTGCCACACCGTACGTGTTGATCAACCATAGAGAGATCGTATGTTCGATTTTTCTTTCGAGGGACTTCTGCATCTTCTTCCGCGGAGTAGACCTGTTCGTGGGACATCACATGGATCAGATCTGTTCAAGGGGTTGCGTTACATCAATCTTCCCCAACTCTTAATAAACATCTTCCGCTGTGTGAGAACTACCGTTGAACAGTTGTTAAGGTAACAAGATGGCTATCCTTGTTTGCATATATCTAGATCCAATCTTGGTACTTGGTTTCATATTGCCAATTTTTTTGTTTTCTACTCTAAATTCCAACAGTGGTATCAAAGCTAGTTCTAGTAATAGATGCATGTTCGATCTACAGTTCATAGTGATGAACGGGCATTGCCCAAAATTTTCATTATGCGCGGTTTTTTGATAATAGATCTAAATTGAATTTTCTAGTTGCTTCCCCTCTAGTTGCACAAGTTGATCCCTCCTGTATTGCTTGATTTTGTTACAAACATCTTGCCCGTTATGGGTTATGATCCGTGTTGAGAGTTCATCCTTGGTTTTCTTGGAGTCTGGTTGGAGGGTGTTTGCCCTACAGTTAAATCTGTGCAAGGGTGACAACCTCTGCCGCCAGTTCGATGGAGAGGAGACTCTTTCCATTAGGGCCTTTGACGCTGATGGGAATCGGCTGGAACCTTGCTGGGATAGATCTAGCAACGGCGACTCTGGAGGTGCGGGTGGTGCGCACATTTCTTCTTCTGCTGTCGACTCGCCTGCTGGCTCTTGCTCCTCCGAGTCTTCGTCTGGAGGTTGTGGTGATAGCTACTCCAGTTTTGAGCAGGACGCTGACATCAAGCCATCGCTCAAGCGGACTCATCGGTAGGACAAGGCTACCAAGCGTGCCCCTGAACAAGATTTTTTCATATAGACTTAGGGTTAATTGTTCCTTTGTCTGTGATGATGCCAGAAGAAATGTCTAGTGGTCCTTTTGATGTAAAGAATCCCCTTGTAAATCATTGTGTAAATCCATATATTAAGTGCTTTCTAGTTTGAACTGTGTTTATTGCTGCAGTCTTTCTCTTCTTTTTCTTCTTTCTAGTCTCTGATCTATCGGGTGCGCGACAGCGCTCCCGATGGGAGTAGCCCCCGAGTCTTCGGCCAATCGTTGGTGATTGGTTGGAGGCTTTGATCCGTCGAGTGTCTTCAGATGGCGCCAAGTTGTCCATATCGGTAACAGGTCCTAAGTCCTTTTGCGAATCACCTGTAGTCTTGTGCAGACTCGCGGATGTTGTCGGGGGGATGGATCAAGCCCATAATCCGGCATTAGATCTATGGTACGACTCACCTACAGGAGGCCCACGAAAGAAGACCCGACCACGGGCCGACTGCACCAAGCAATAATATCGAAGCCATAGAAGGAATTCGACTTACCTTGTATAGCACATAACATATTTGAAAAGTAGAATAGGACTCCACCTCGTGTCGGAGTCGGACTCACGGAATCCCGGGACCCGGTACCTTTATAAGCCGAGATCCATGGGATCCAGGGTAAAAACAATCTCAATCCAAGATAGGACTAGACACTTTCGGCGTAACCTAGATCTCCTCGAGAACAAAGGTTGCGAACCGACTCTCTTGTAATCGATCAACCGACTCTTCCATTGGAGAGTCGGAACCCATATTAATAAGAAGCATGAGTAGGCTTTTACCTCGAGACAAAGAGGGGCTGAAACCTGAGTAAATCGCTGAGTCTCTTGTCCATGTATACTCTCTCCACGAAATCGCCTCGCAGCAAAGGTCCCATCACAACTTCGACTCCTCGGACATCTGCCGTGACTTTCCCACGACAGTTGGCGTACACCGTGGGGCCTGCGCTTGTGATACTCTATCCTGGTTGGTTACCCCAAGTGGAAGGTTGAGATGTAGAGTAGCGGAAAGTTTCCCTTGGTGAAGATACCAAGGTTGAGAGTGTCGACCAGTAGGACTCCGGAAATGAAAAGTAGGTGGTGAAGTGAACAATGGCGCCGTTCACAACTTAAGGTTGTTTACTTCACCTGGACCTGCACACGACACGAATAACTGTTCTTCCCAACGAGTACAGAGAGGTTGTCAATCTCTCCGGCCTTGTCGTTCACAAAGAATGAACGCAACAGATAAAAGATAATGGTGATAGCAACTAGAAAGTAAATGCAGGAAAATAAAAGAGCATGTAAACAGTGATGAGAATATGGATCGGGGTCCCGTGATGTTCACTAGTGATGTCTCTCTCCCAAAATACAATAAGACTGCTATGCGAGGTAAGCAAATCACAGCTGGGCAATTGACAGGATTAAAAACGCACCACAATGCTAACTATGCTACAAAGAAAGGACGAGGCTCAAAAGGATGGGCGGTACGCCAAAATAAGTAGGCCAAAATCCAACTGCATCTACTACTAATCATCCACCATGAGATATCTATCCAGAACATCTCGCTGGTATAAAGTTGCGAGCCCCACCCAAAGTGTAAACCCAAAGCAACAGACAACTGCATTAAAAAGCACTTTGCGTAAAGTAAAAAAATCCTTGCAACCGCGGTTACAAGCACTGTTGTTTTCCCCCTTGTGGCAACATCACATCCCCTAGACTCATGTTTCTGTCACTCAAGCGTGTCATCAGGGGGCATGAACCCACAATCGAGCATAACGTTCCCTCTTGGAGTCATTACCTACTACTTGGCCCAAGAAATAAACAGCAACAGAGAACATGAAAGAATTACTTAGGAACAAAAATATAAAAGATAAGAACCAAATATATTACTCAATCACAAACTGAACATAGTCTCATAATCCATCAGATCCCAGCAAACTCAGCATAGAAATAGCATAAAATTACATATGTTCCTCAATCATGTAGGGAAACTCACGAGGTCTAAACCATGAAGAACAAAGAGGGGAGGAGAACATCACATAGCTACTGATCACGGACCCATGGTCCAAGGTAGACTACTCACGGATCATCCGGTAAGCGTCCATGGTGGAGGAAAAGCTCCCGGAGGTCAATCCTCCCTCCGGCAGGGTGCCTGGAAGAGGTCTGCTGGTGCTCTCGATCTTGGAAGCACGGCGGCGGCGGAACAGAGGAGATATCGAGAAAAAGGGTTCTATCCTCGGAAGTTTCAAGTCACAGGGTATATATAGGCGAAGGGGGGCAACCATGTGTCCAGGCGCCCCGATGGCTCGGCCAAGCCCTAGGCCGCGCCACCTGGCCGCCTGGGCACCTGGTGGTGTCCCTCTGGCTCCACCCAGATGATTCCGGAAGCTTCTGTTGCGCTGATTTTTTATCTGATTTTCCTGAATTTTTGGAGCATTTTTAACATGGGGGAAAACTGAAGTAGAAACACACCAGAAAACAGGAACTTTCCTTGTGGTGCAATGAGTTAATAAGTTATTCGAAATATGATCAAAAGTGTATGAAGTGTATCTAGATCATAGCAATATCACACAAAACATGCATGGAGCAAGCAGAAATTACAGATACGTTTGGGACGTATCAACATCCCCAAGCTTAATTCCTGCTCGTCCTCGAGTAGGTAAATGATAACAAGCATAATTTCTGTGGTGACATGCTAGCAACCATAAAAGGACTTTGAAAGTAAAGTAATCATGGTATGTAATTCAATTCAATTCATAACAGGCAAGAGTCTATATTGGCATTGAAACAAGCAACAAAAGAACATTAAGGTGCAAGAGCTCTTAGCTGTCCGTGACTCGAATGTCCCCAGATGGTGTTTGCGTGCAAGAAGGGGGAGATGGGAAGACGAGAGAAAAAATATATTTTTTTAGTACTCAATCTACTAAAGTTTCACACTTGGTCTTCTTTGGAATCTTATCTTGACTCGTCCCCAGACCACTAGCCAGGTACAAGTCAATTCGATCCACCCCTTTTCGATATTTTGAGCACTCATGCAATGGATGAGCGCAAGCACGAGAATTGACAGTTAGGATGGTAAAGAGAGAGATATGGTGGAGGAGAAATACAAAAAGGTTGAGAAAGGCTCACATCACTGAGGACAATCATAGGCAAGAGAAGTCCAAATGATATATATGATGTGAGAAGTAGCGATTGCCATGCAACGGATGCACATATGAGCTAAGAAAAGCTCCCCAAGGGAACTAGTGGGGGTGCATCCAACACGCTCGGTCATGAAGACCTAGAGCTCGTTTGAGGAGGCTCAACCTTGGAATATGTGATGTGCGATATGATGATAATGGTTTCTCTCCCTTCGTTGGTTACCCCAAGTGGAAGGTGAGATGTAGGATAGCAGAAAATTTCCCCTATGTAGAGGATAGAGTTTGTCTCCAGTAGGAATCCGATACTGATAAGTAGGTGGTTCGACAAGTGATGCGCCGTCTGAACATAATCACTTGCTTCTCCTGGAACTGCACACAGAAACAAATAACTTTGCTCCCAACAAAGTTCAGAGAGGTTATCAATCTCTCCGGTCTTATTGTTTACAAAAGATAAAATGCAAGGGATAATGGTAATGATAGCAACTATAAAGTAAAAACAAGAAAGTAAATAAGCGTGTAAACAGTGATGAGAATATGAACCGGGGTCCCGTGATGTGCACTAGTGATGTCTCTCTCCCAAAAGACGGGAAAACTGCTATGCGAGGTAAAAAAATTACAGCTGGGCAATTGACATGATTCTAAACGCACCGCAATGCAAACTATGCTACTAATAAAGAAACAGACTCAAAAGCATGGGCAGTACGCCAAAATAAGTAGACCGAAATCAAACTGAATCTACTACTAATCATCGACCTTGAGATATCTATCGAGAACATCTCGCTGGTATTAAGTTGCGAGCCCCACCCAAAGTGTAAACCCAAAGCAACAGACAACTGCATTAAAAAGAACTTTGCGTAAACTAAACAATTCTTGCAACTGCGGTTACAAGCACCATTGTTTTCCCCCTTGTGGCAACATCACATCCCCTAGACTCATGTTTCTGTCACTCAAGCATGTCATCGTGGGGCATGAACCCACAATCGAGCATAACATTCCCTCTTGGAGTTACTACCTACTACTTGGCCAAAGCAATAAAAAGCAACGGAGAACATGCAATAATTACTTAGGAAAAAAATATAAAGATAAGAACCAAATATATTACTCTATCACAATCTGAACATAATGTCATAATCCATCAGATCCCATCAAAATCAGCATAGCAACAGCAGAAAGATTACATATGCGCCTCGATCATGTAGGGTAGCTCACGAGGTCTAAACCATGAAGAACAAAGATGGGAGGAGAACATCACATATCTACTGATCACGGACCCATGGTCCAAAGAAAACTACTAACGGCACATCCGGGAAGCGTCCATGGTGGAGGGTAAGCTCCCGGAGGTCGATCCTCCCTCCGGCAGGGTGCCGAGAAGAAGTCTGCTGGCGCTCCCGATCTTTGAAGCGCGACGGCAGCGGAACATAGGCGAGATCACGAAAAAGGGTTCTTTCTGCGGGGGTTTCAAGTCACAGGGAATAAATAGGCGAAGGGGGGAAGCCAGGGGGGCCACCAGGGGTTCAGGCGCCCCCTGGCGCGGCCAAGCCCTAGGCCGCGCCAGGTGGCCGCCTAGGTCCCTGGTGGTGGCCCTCTGGCCCCACTTTGGTGATTACGGAATGTTCTGTTCCGCTGATTTTTATCCGATTTTCCCGAATTTTTGGAGCATTTTTAATATGGGGAAACCTGGAATAAAAAAGAGAGCAGAAAACAGAAACTGACACTGTGGTGCACTGAGTTAATAAGTTAGTCCAAATATGGTCAAACGTGTATGAAAGTGTATCTAGATCATAGCAGTATCACACAAAGCATGCATGGAGCAAGAAGAAATTATAGATACGTTTGGGACGTATCAATATGCAAGCCAAGTTCTATAGTGTGAAGGTCCCCACATAGCTATATGCATGTATGATCACGAAAATTCGTTTCTGATCCTGAGCACAGATGCTCTCGAAATCTCACGCATTTGTTCGTCATCTGGATGTGAGCCTAATGATATTTTCGTCGGGGGTCGCTCGCGTATATACTCTGTGTATAGATGTATTGGTCGAGTGCATTAACTACGGGCCCAGCGGGGCCGCCGTCGCGGTACAGGAGATAGACAGACGGAACATAATCCTTTCTGGATATGTTCTGTAATAACCACGAGACCATCCCGAAGCCACATGATCGACCTTTTTAGTTAACTCCATGGATCGATCTAGCTGGCGAGCTCTTCCGCTCAGGGTCACACCCCTCGCCGCTGGCCGTGCTCGGCACATGACGAACCCTCCGTGTTCAGCTGTGGTAAGCATCCTCCTTAGGACCAGCGGATGTGGCTGCTCTGTGTCGGCCTTCACCTCCGGCAAAGGGAACCTGCGTACCTCTCCGCTGGTAGTGGTGGTCTGGTGGAGCAGCAACATTCAGAGAGAACAAACGGAACCTGCGCGCAAATTCTGCTCCGCTGCTCTGGAGTTGAGTAGGAGCCTGGAAGGGACACCCATGCGAAACAAAAATCGGCGGCAGGATTTTCGGCGACGACCGAGACTTGTCCTCCGCTCGTCAGAGAGCTGCCTGGTGACGCCAGAGCGCGTCGGCGTTGTTCCCGGCGCCGTGTATCTCTTCATACCGGCCGGTCTAGATGTTCACCTTGGACACCCTCTGCACCAACATCCGCTCGCCAATCCGCAGGAGCTCCCTCATGTTCTCCGGTGTGGCGGCGTCCACCGTCGCTGGGGCTCCCGGAGCGAGTTGCCATTAGATGTCGATGATGGAAGCCATGCCCTTCAGCCCTTGTTGAGCGGCCAGCAGATGATGCCCCACCGGTAGAACCGCTCCGCCATGTACAGCCCCTGGTCGGACGTCGAGCCGGTCCCCACGGACAGCAGCAGGAACTTGACGCAGCCCGACGGCTTCACTGGGTACAACTCCTCCTTGTACTTTACCATCATCTTCTAGGTGATCTGCATCATGGTCACCATCTCTGCATTTCAGACGACCACGACCACTTGATTAGGATTCCTGGCATTTGCGCTCAGCTCGATAACTTGATTTGTTACCAGATTGTTGGCGGCGACACCATCGGTGATGAGGTTGTACTTGCGCAATTTGTTGTTGCCGTCTTGGGTGTGCAACTGGTGCGCCGGGATGTAGGTCGGGGCACCGGAGGTACTGATGCAGACGTCGGCGAGCCGCGTGTCTTCAAGACAGGATCATGCTCCTGGCCTGCATGCATACAATATCAATTCACATTTTTAATCCACCTGGCCGCCTCAGAGGCATGGTCACCGCCGCGAGCGCGCAACAATTTCCTGAGCGACATATCAGTTTCGTGTTAAAGCGCTGGTTCGTAAAATTCTGACCCTGGTACAGGGGTGCACGACATTCTAGGCCACGGACCATCTTTCGCTCGGTGACACAGATAGTGTCAATCCATCTATGTAGAGCACTGTTCCTCCATGTATTTCCGGAAGGAGCGGAATTTCCTACTCAACGCGCGGTTCCATCAACCTTTTCTTGTCGGATCCCAACAACCTAATAGACCATGGAGATATAGCGACCATATGAGCCCTTGAGCAGTTTAGCCGTGTCCTGTATGATCATCTCTATGGAGAACAAGGATATAAAGGGAGTACTAGTGTGGATATTTCAAAAGGAATAGTAGTGTTTCCCCTTTCTCTCTTTTTATTTCTTTTTCACTTTTTTCTATTTTTTGTATTTTTTTGGTGGCCTCAAAGGCTATTTCTATTTAACTCTCATTTGTCCTCCTTGGGTTCTTTTAATTTTGTCCTCTTTGGGATCTTTTTGTCACTTAAGGGCAACACTCTATTTTAGAAGAAGTATAGAAGATCTTTCACACTTTACAAGGTACTCAACATAAAGAAGATGTAGCTATCATGATGTTTGAAAATGTATGCCTCTGCCAGTGTAGCAGGAACATGTATGACATGAAGATCAAGTCATGAAGAGGTGGATGTTGCATGGCAATGTATCTCGGAAAGGCTATGGAAATTCCTTGATAGGTTGGTATGGTGGATGTTTTGAGGAAAGATATAGGGAGGTTTATGATGACAGAGCGTATGATGCCAAGGGTTTGGATTCACCGGAGAAGTGGACGCCAACTCTCGGAGTGAGAAAAGGGCAATGCACGGTACCGAGGAGGTAGCAAATATGAGGAGGTGGAAGTGTCAACTTTCAATACTTACATTAGTCCAAAGAACTCATGCACTTATTATCGGTAACTCTCAATCTAATAAGGAGGTTCACAAAGAGACACGCACCCCTAGGAGGAGTGTATGGGGGTTTGGTTATCCTTGCGCATCCTCGACTCATGGTACATGAGTGTACTCTAATATCCGATCCCTCAAAAGATTAGTGATCCATCTAGTAGCTAGAGTTCTCAACTAGTTTTTGTAGGTTTTGAAAATAAGCACGGATTTCCAAAAATACGACACCTATCACTAATAGTCTAGAGCTCTTGACACCAAAATTTCAAACATTACTCACAACAATACCTCAAAACTATTGCAAGTTACTACTTCAATTTTATAGCAACTTCAATTACCTACTTCAAGACAAGACACAACTCAGTGCAACAACCAACTCTCTTAACAAGATAAACACGAAAACTAAAGAGAGTTCCATCAACAAACTAAACTAAAGCTCTTGCTAAAGACAAACACTAAAACTAAAACTAAACATGTCAACAACTACGAAAAGATGAAGAACACACAACAGAGAAAGATAAGCATGAAAATCCGATGATGTGTTCTTGATTAGAGTGGAGCGTGTTTCTCTCCCACACAAAGTAAGTTGGGTTCTAACTTGTTATGAACAGCAAGAAAAGCTAAATAAAACTAAAAAGTAAACCTAAGAGCGAGACCCTCCAAGCATAGCACATAACGCATGAAGCGATAAAAATATAGTGAGACGAAGGACGAACTGATGATTTTTGATGGATAAGGGGATGCATGGGGGCATCCCGAAGCTTAGACGCTTGAATCTTCTTGAATATTTATTGGGGATGCATGGGGGCATCCCCAAGGTTGAGCGTTTGCCACTCCCGGATCTTCTTTCATCATCTTTCCTCGCACACTTGAAAACTCCCTTCATACATAACTCATCATAAGCTGATTAGAGAGGTCATTACCCTTAATAAAATAATTTTTTTCCACTGGAAATAAAGATATTCTTGAAGAGCTACTGTTTCTCAAGATTGCCAAAAAGTTTTTTCAAATAAAAAGTGAAGAAAGGAAAAATGTGGCAGAATCTGTGAAAAAAAGAACAACAGGTAGTAAAGAATTTTTCGGTGTACTTCTGCAACTCAAATAAAAAACTCAGAACATATGAAAGTTTCACAATTGTATAGAGCATTCTGTGTAAAAAATTCAGCTCAAAAGGATGAACTGGTGATTTGTTTTGATTTTTTCCATCAAGCAGACATAATCTATTTTCTGGATAGCATGTCACAACTTTTGCTTCCCTTATCATAAGAGGCTAGAACTTGCCACAAAGCTTGAAAATAAAGATACAATGATGTTTCTACAGTAGTAAAAATCATCAAGACCACTAAAAACAGAATTAAAAATATCTTGGGTTGCCTCCCAACAAGCGCTTTCTTTTACGTCTTTAAGCTAGGCATTAGACAAAAGAAGAATCAAGTGTTATCAAGAGAGAGAGATAGCTAGCCCGCGTAACAGAATCAAAAGGTAACTTGATTTTCTTTCTAGGGAAGTGTTCCATCCCCTTTTTGAGAGGGAATTGAAATTTTATATTCCCCTCTTTCATGTCAATAATAGCACCAATGGTGCGACGAAAAGGATGTCCCAAAATAATTGGACATAAAGGTTCACACTCTATATCCATAATAGTAAAATCAACGGGAACATAATTGTCATTGAAAATGATAAGAACATCGTCGATCTTCCCCAAAGGTTTCTTTACGGAATAATCAACGAGATGAACACCAAAAGAACAAGGATCAAAGGGTTTCAATTCATAACATTCCTTTGGGCATAACGGAGGTATTAGCTCCAACATCACATAAAGAATAGAAAGAGAAGTTATTCAATTTAATTTTTATCATAGGGTCCCAACCAGCATCTAGCTTCCTAGGTATGGAGGCTTATATTCTAAGCTTCTCCTCCCTAGCTTTGATGAGAGCATTAGTGAAATGCTCCGTGAAGGCTAGATTTAGTGTGCTAGTGTGGCGTTCTCTAGACATTTTGTGCAGCAAGATAATAACTTCTGAGAGGGTACAACTATCGAAATCAATATCACTACTATCAAAGGTGGTAGTGGTGTCATCTAGGCTCATTTGTTTGAAACCCTCTATGTTCATAGGAATTTCTTCTTCTACGGTTGATGTATTAGCATCGCCATTAATAGGTCCAATGTGACTAGGAGTGTGTTGGGTGCTAATAGTTTGGGTGTCCTCAACAATTTGGATAGTAGCAACTGTGTGGTGTGTAGGAAGGCTCTTAATTATATCCTCATCCTCTTTTTCTCTAGACAATCTTTCTTTAAGTTTAGCCATCATCCTAATATTTTCATTAATTTTCAATTGGATAGCATTAATAGGAGTGGCCTTCCTCTCCTCAAGGGGAGAGGTTCTAATTTTAAGCATCTCAACATCAAGGGCTCAACTATCTACCTTCAAAGAGAGATTATCTAATTTGGCTAATTTATCTTCTACACTTTTGTTGAAGGCTTTTTGGGTAGTGATAAAGTCTCTAAGCATGATTTCTAGTTCAGAAGTGGGGTTTTTGTTACTAGGATAACTGTTGTTGTTTCCATAATTGGATGGAAACGGTCTAGTATTGCTAGAAAAATTACCCATATAAGCATTGTTGTTGAAGTTGTTTCTAGCAATAAAGTTCACATCTACTTCTTCCTGAGCAACCATAGAATTTAAAGGAACATCATGAGGATCAATAGAGGGTTGCATGTTCAGTAGAGACATAATCAAGTCAACTTTTTCATCTAGGGAGGTAATCTCCTCGACATAGTTTACCTTCCTACCTGTTGGAGCGCGTTCGGTGTGCCATTGGGAATAATTGGTCATCATCTCATCGAGAAGTTTTTTGGCAGCACCAAGTGTAGTTGACATAAAGGTTCCTCCCGTGGCCGAATCTAACAGGTTCCGCGAGGTAAAGTTCAAGCCTGCATAAAAAGTCTGGATAACCATCCAAGTAGTCAAACCATGTGTAGGGCATTTCTTAACAAGAGATTTCATTCGTTCTCAAGCTTGGGCAACGTGTTCATTATCCAATTGCTTAAAATTCATAATGTTGCTCCTCAATTGGATAATTTTAGCAGGTGGGTAGTACTTCCCAATAAAAGCATGTTTGCACTTATCCCAAGAATCTATGCTATTCCTAGTCAAAGATTGAAACCAGATTTTAGCTCCTTCCATCAAGGAGAAAGGAAAAAGCTTAAGCTTAACAACATCACCTTCCACTTCTTTATACTTTTGCATATCACATAACTCAACAAAATTATTCAAGTGTAAAGCAGCATCATCTCCAACACCAGAGAATTGAACTGTCATAACAAGGTTTAACAAAGCAGGTTTAATTTCATAAGAGGTAGCTGAAGTGGCAGGTGTGGCATTAGGAGTGCAGATATAGTCTTTGTTTTTGTGACTAGTGAAGTCACACAACTTGGTGTTTTCAGTGGAACCCATAGCAGCAGCAAGTGTGGCAGATTTTTTTGTGATTTTTGATATAGGACACAAAGATAAGAACTGGAAGGTAAACTAGCAAGACTAAAAAGCAGAGGTAAAAGATAGTGTGCAACTCCCCTACCTTAGCACTCAGAGTCCCTGGCAATGGCGCCAGAAATTTTCTTGATACTCTATCCTCGTTTGTTACCCCAAGTGGAAGGTTGAGATGTAGAGTAGCGACAAGTTTCCCTTGGTGAAGATACCAAGGTTGCGAGTGTCGACCAGTAGGACTCCGAAAATGATAAGTAGGTGGTGAAGTGAACAATGGCGCTGTTCACAACTCAAGGTTGTTTACTTCACCTGGACCTACACACGACACAAATAACTTTTCTTCCCAACGAGTACGGAGAGGTTGTCAATCTCTCCGGCCTTGTCGTTCACAAAGGATCAACGCAATAGATAAAAAATAATGGTGATAGCAGCTAGAAAGTAAAAGAAGGAAAATAAAAGAGCGCGTAAACAGTGATGAGGAATATGGACCGTGGTCCCATGATGTTCACTAGTGATGTCTCTCTCCCAAAAGACGATAAGACTGCTATGCTAGGTAAACAAATCACAGCTGGGCAATTGACAGGATTAAAAACGCACCGCAATGCTAAGTATGCTACAAAGAAAGGACGAGGCTCAACAGCATGGGCAGTACGCCAAAATAAGTAGACCAAAATCCAACTGCATATACTACTAATCATCCACCTTGAGATATCTATCCAGAACATCTCGCTGGTATTAAGTTGCGAGCCCCAACCAAAGTGTAAACTCAAAGCAACAGACAACTGCATTAAAAAGCACTTTGCGTAAAGGAAACAATCCTTGCAACCGCGGTTACAAGCTGTCACATCCCAACTTTTATTGCTTTGTTATTAAATTGCTAAATTTTAGGGTGAACAAAAACTTGCTAAGTTGAGGTGTGATGCGAATAAGATTGCTATGCTATGCTTGATGAATGTTGTTATGCCTTACTTCTCCACTACTTGTCATGCCATGTTTGATATTTTCTTGCCTTGTGTTGCTTGATGTTGTTGCCACGTCTAGATAAAAAGAATGTTTAGCACTCCACTTGTATTATAATATCCACATATTACCACCATAGGAAATTAGAAGCAATAAAGTTTGGCCTAAATAAATATTTGACTTAACAGAAATGAATTTCTTAAACAACTAAAAATACCTCAATAGTAGAAAGTATTTAATTAAAAGATTTAAAAAGGTGCTAAATGATTTATTACTTTTATTATAATAGTAATAATATTATAAACATATTTAAAAACTCCCTAAAAAATTCTAACTAAATTAGGATAATACTCCTGGATGTTTATAAAGAATTTAGGAGTATTAAGCTTTAAATTTTATACAAATTTTAGATCCAATAAAAATAGCATTTCGCAAATCAATAGCTAACAGTAAAATAATAATAATAATAAGAGAGCAACCCCTAGGCCGCAACCCATTTTTTCCTAGCCCTATCCCACGCCCTCTCTCTCCCAGCCCATGCAAACCAGCCCCACCTGGCAGTCACTCAACCCCCAGGGACGTCACCCAGTAGGTCCCTCCCGTGCGTCACTCGGCTGACGAAAGCCCTCACCGCCCTCCTCGTCCAGTGGCCTTCGAGGCCACGGATCAACCGGGCGAAGCAAGCGCGCGCCCTCGCTCCTTCCCTCCCACGCTCCTGCTCCCGCACCCCCTTGCCTCACTATAAAAGGGAGCCCCAGCCCCGCTCTCCCCACTGCACTCCACCCCGAGCACCACACCCCACCCCTAGCCCGATCAGTACAAGAGAAAGAAGAGGAGGCGGGAGGATAAAGAAGGAAGGAGGAGGAGGGATACGAAGAAGGAGACCGGGGGCAGGCCGGTGCGCCTCCGCCGCCCCCACGCCGGAGCTTCACCGGCAATCCGATGCCGGCAAGGAGCCAGACGAGCCTCCCCGAGCCCTCCACTGCCCGTTCGTCTACCCCGAGCCCGACCTCAACCCCAACTTCCCACGCCGCCGTTCGCTGCAAAAACGAGCCCCTGCAGCCAACCCGCATGCCCGCCGCCCGTCTCCGGTGATCACCGCCGCCCGGAACGCCCCCGGTGAGCTTCCGCCCCCTTCTCTGTCCTCCTTGGCCGCCACCATTTTCTGCGTCGCATGCCTCGTTTTTGGGCAAAAATGGAACCCCCAGGCCGCCCTCTACCTCCGCCGCTCGTTGCCGCTGGCCGCCGGCCACCGGAGGGCCGCCGTCAAGGCCCGGCTCGCCCCTGGCCGCCATGCGCGCCTCTCCCAAGCTCCCCGTCCGCTCGATCTAGAAGATGGCCCCCGGCCGTCCGATCTCACTTGATCCGACGGCCCAGGACGAGCCAGTACCCCTTCGTTTAAAAAAAAAGAAAACAGCAGCAGCGCCCTGTGCTGGGCTCGGCCCGTTTATATAAAAAAAAGAGAAAGCACCGTGGGCGCCAAATAGCCATGGGCCGGCTGGCTGTCGTTTTTTCTTTTTTTATAAACTGCAGCACCTAAATAATAGTAGAAAAATAACCGTAGCTCAGAAGTATATGAAATAAATTTTCTGTGGCTTAGAAAATTGTGTTTTACTTTTCTGTATGTTTAGAATAATTTTTGTACAGTACCAAAATGATTGCTTTAGTTTTAACTACTTAATTGCCTTTGTTAGCAGCTTGAAATAGTTTTAGTTAATTCTCTGTTAACCCTAAAATGTAATGTTGACTTATTTATATTCTTGTGATTATTCTTGATTTTTCTGTATGTGTAGATTAGTATTTAGCTTGGATAAATTTGTGCCCATTTTTATTATTACCATTGCTAGTCTCATTCCTATTTAAATAATGTTAGTACTATTGAATTGGTAGTTTATTGTTAAACAAGTCTTTGGTCAGTAGGATATGGCTATGCATCAGTTAGGGTAAATAAATTATTAAATGGAGTTGTTGATTAAAATGTTTAAAGAAAAGGAAACATTACTTTAGTTAAGGTGTGATTAAATTTAACCTTGTGGTTAATAATTTTATCGTATTTATTTCAATGCCATGCCAGGAAATTTGAGAATTGTTACAACTTGTTACATGTTTTAGGAACTTGATAAACATGGGAGTTAAAACTTTGAGAATTGTTTTTCCCTTTTGTTGTTTGTGTTGTTATTTGTGAAAAATTGATTGATGAAATATTGTGCTGTTTTTGCCCCATTGTAATGGTGTGTATTTCTTCCGCAACGTGTAGACGATACGCCGTACATTGCAGGTGAAGACTCCTCCCTTGCCGCCGAAGAAGCCGATCCAGGGTACATCGCCGAGGAAGGCAAGCCACCGTCAAAACTCAAAACCCCGCATTGCCATTTTTACCTTTCTTGTATCATGCTAGTATTATATTCATATGGTTTGAGATTGTATTAGTTGTATTAGGAAAACAATACACCCCCCATAGCCCACCTATTTGGAAAAAGAAAGTAGAACCCCGGTGATCCCGACACTCCGTCGAGACCATCACTCAGCTCTAGCATTATCATTACATAACCACTTGTAAAGTCATACTTCATCCTATATGGTACGACTTACACCTAAGAAGGTGGTATGGCTGGGTTTGTGGAACATCATCGAACATGGACAAAGTCTGGAGGGACTCTATATAAGTGCCGCCAAAATCTAGCCTTACAGTACATCCACTATACTCTGGTATGGGACAGGGCTAGTTGGAAGCTTGTTTGTCTTAGTATGGGGGTCCTATAACTACACATGGATGCGTGATTCCACGAATCCGATAGCCCTCGAAGTCGATGGGTGAAGTTCTCTAGGCTTAGTGTCGGAAGGAACCTTGGTGCTCTTCGACTACGGTGCAGACTTGGGTCCAAGAGGAGCATGATCTGTCACACGGAAAGTCCATGCAGTACGCAAGGGGTGGATTCACCTGTACTAGGGCAGACAAGGGGGAAACTATGGTCGATATCCGAGACCCGCATACTGAAGTATGACGATCCGTGGGGACACACGGCGGATGTATCGAATGTGGTGGGTAAAGTGTACAACCTCTGCAGAGTGTAAATCTATTCGAGTAGCCGGAGTCCACGGTCATGGACAGCTAGTGAGGCCACACTTTGTGGGGAATAGATGAGAAAGCCCGGTATTGAGTTTATGGATCGCGATGATGATGTTGATATTGTTGGAAAATGGTTGGACTTGACTTATCCAAATTCATTGTGGGAAATAAATTTTGCCAAGTTTAAAACTTTGCCAACTTAATAATAATCTTTAGTAGATAGGAAATCCCTATGAAAAAAACTCACCAATATAGCCATCCCATTATTTTCGTATGCAAAACTTTATTTCTTTCTTTAGGTGGTTTGCGAGTACTTTGTATGTACTCATGGCTTTGTCCCTGGTTATTCCATCGGCCAGGCTTGGAGGAGCTGGTATATGACGATAATGCTACTGGCGACTACTAGGACGTGCTATGCTCTGATGTACCCTGTGGATTGTGTCGCCACTACCTTTGATACTTTTGCTTTTCCGCTGCTATTTGAGCCCGATGAGGCCATGCAAGACTTTATTGTTGTATGACTTTTATTCGGTATTGTATGAACATTGATACTATGATATCCATGTCGAGTTGTGTGTCATACGAACTGATCGTGGGAGCATGACCGTATACACAACTGGTCGCTTCGGACATATAGTACGGGGTGCCCACAGACTTGGTATCAGAGCCTCTGTTCAGACCATAGCAGCCTAGTTAGGTTGGTCGGTAGATAGGTGGGGGGGAATCAAAAACTATTTTCTAAAATAAAGAGATGGTCAAATGCATAGTATAGAATGCTTACCTTTCTTATCCCCTCTATAGTAAACCATTCTTAAATGTTTTATTATGTTAAAATTTTGCACACTTGTCATCTAACTTAAATTCTTAAAACTTGTAGATGGATGGAGTTCCTGTGCACCACCTCCAGCTGACTCAGGATGGAAAGACGCCCTTTGCTCAGGATCTGATGGATCTTCTTACGCTCGTTCACCGCCCCGCTGCGGAGTTCAGGGCTTTCCAGATCACCCGTGGGGAGGATACGGAGCTCCGCCTGATTGTGCGGTGTGAGCTCCGAGGTTCGGAGGTGACCCCACGGTCGGATCCTATCAGCTTCACAGTGTATGCACGTACCTGGGAGGAGGGTCTGGCCCGAGGCTTGCCAGGATGCGATTGCTCTCCTTGTGAGGTTTCACCAGTACGAGCTGGGTACCACGCGGTTCCGTCACTACGGGATGCGCGATGGTGAGGGATATCCCACTCCTGGCGTGCTTCACCCGGTCCTGAAGGACCACTTGTTCGCTCTAGAGGGACACCTGGCTCTGACTCAGGCTCAGCTGGATGAGGTCCGGGTCAAGCATGACTACAAACTCCAGACAAAGGGTCTCGCCCCCGTCGCCCCCATCGAGCTGGAGACCCGGGACAAGATTATCAAGGAGCTGCAGGACAAGGTCGGCAGTCTGGAGGAGAGTAACAAGATGCTGAGGAAGAGGACCAGGAGCCTGAAGCGCAAGTGCGACGATTTGGAGGATGAGATCGCTGCTCTGGATGATGGCGAGGACATCCAGAAGGAGGAGAACGCGCATATCAGTGATGATGAGGACTGGATGGAGAAGGAGTGTCGGGACCCGGGGTTAGCTTATGTAAGCCTCGCTACAACACAATCATATGGAGCGCGGAGAACCGTACCCAATTGTCTAAGCAGACAAGGCCAAGCACAGAACGTTCTCGGAAAGCATCGAACGAGAGGGGCATCCCATTCAGGACGGATGATCAACTGAGACGGGTCCTCATCGTCCGCACACAAGTCTAAAAGATATGGGTGGTGAACTCCCATAATCATAGATAAGTAACCTCAACCATACTATCGATTGTATTATAACCCTTACATAGACTTACTCCAGCCCGATCACTTAGTCGGGGTCTAGGGCGGGCTCGATCATACATCAAAGTGTGCACGTGACGGAGTCACGAGCAATCTCATCGCGATGCCCCAAGCTGCGCACATCTAAGGGCCACTTGGTGTATAAAAGACCGCCAGCCAGATCACAACTAAGGTCTCGAAAACCCATACTAAGACATGCATGTTATAATCATACACGCAGCACAAATGTCTAGTATGAACAGCAGGTATCATTGCAATTCTCTACAAAGTATACAACTTTATTGATAACTCTTACAGAGTGCACACAAGGATCACAAGTCTGTGATCCAACATTACATCAAACATGCGGAAGCAAAGTAGGTCTGAGTACAGAAAAGTTTAACAAATGGCTTAGAGAAGCCTTATCTGTAAACAAGCCCTTCCACGAGGGAACAGTCGTCTGACTGGGACTACACAAGACTTACGTAGGATAAGCAAACGTGAGTACGAAGTCGTACTCAACAAGACTTACGTAGGAGCTATACTACTCATGTAGATGTATCAAGGTAAAGGGAGGTGGGGTTCAATTGCAGAAGTGCCAGCTTTGACGGCTAGTCCTGAACTACGAGTACCAGACTTGAGGTAAGAAGCATACACGAGTCCACTACATTTCTTCAACCAATTACACCACTATGGTGCCTTCCTCGACTTCCCCACGAGAAAGCACGCCATAATACTCACACTTATGTTGGTGTGTTTTAGAAGTATCCAGTTCAAGTTGTCTAATAATCAAGCTAAGCTTTCCAAGCAGTCCATAACCGCGGACGCGGCTATTCGAATAGTTTTGTTAACCCTGCAACGGTGTACCGCTACACACACGTGTCATCAGTTACCGCCTTTTGCGTGTCACCGTTCAAGAGATGACAGCGAGGATGTCACCACAACTGTTACCTCGTAGCCGATCTAGTCCAAGAAAGCCGCCTACGTGGGTTGGCTACCACTATCGTGAACCCGGCCGGTTTACCGAAGTGGACCCAGATGATGTGTGCGTGGTGCATAAGCCGGTCTCGGCTGAGCCGTTCTCTCACTTAGTAGCCAGGCAACAAACCTACCAGAACTCCGAACTACTGCGACATCTGGACATCGAAAGGGATGAGTTAATAGGTTGAGAGGGGTCAGTGAGCCCAATGTGCGGTTGTACTCTTCATCTTGGATCACCACACAAGAACTCGGACTTAGGGCGGTGTTCAACGAGACAACCCACTGTGTACTCCTACACAGCCTCTCATCGTTCACCTTGTATTAGGGTGGATTCACCAACACATTTCCACCATCATCATGATTTCTACCATCCCGAGTCACATAACAGTAACATCAATGTATCACTCTAAGCATGCAATAAGAAGTAACAATTGCAGGGGCCACATGATATCAATCAACTCCTACATTTGCCAGGATTGTGGTTTGCTTACTACTGTGACAAATGATAGGTCATGCAAAGGAATGGGTTCATCTATGCGGTAGAAACGTAGCATGGTAATCATCCTATACAATGCATAAGAGAGACATGAGAGGGAAGTGGGATTTTATCGACATGATCCATGGGGGTTTGCTTGCCTTACTGACGAGGTTCGGGTTCAGGGTCTTTAACGAAGGGGGAAGCCTCCGATTCTGGTTGCACGTCTATCAACAACATGACAATCATAGGATCAACATAATGTACAATGCACAATCACTTGAATAAGAGTGTAATGGTGATGTTCATGGTTGCATTGTGTGGACAATTCTATTTAAAAGGAGTATATTGCAATTGAATTGCAAATTCAAACTCCATTTGATTTATCGATGAATTTGAAATACTTTTGAATGCATGGAAGTTCATTTGAAAAGGTTGAGCATGAAGTGATGTGGTATAGTTGAGGTAAAGCCTCTGATGTGTGGATGAATCCATCTAATAGAAGTGTGTTGCAAAATCATTTGCAATTCACTCCAAATTTGAATTCAAATTAAAGCCATATGGATGTTGCCACTGTTCACCCAATTTAAATTGGTCAAACATACAAACAAAGTCCATATTCATAATCCTTGTATTTTTCTGATAATTATAGACATATTATTTGTCCAATTTGGAGTTAAAATGAATTAGTTATTGAATTTCAAAGTTTAAAGCATTTTCTGTAATTTTATGATTTCTTTTAATTTGGAAAAAGGTTTATTGCGTCAGCATGAGGTCATGCTGACGAGGGGGGGGGTCTGACTGGTGGGGTCAGGCTGTCAGTGGCACAGAGCTTAATCCCTCTGTTTAAATTAAACAGAGGGGGGTTAAGGCCTGGGGGCCCCACCTGTCATTGACCTGGGGTTAACTAACAGGGGGGGGGGGGGGGTTAGCCCCTAATTAAGTGTGCCTCGCCGACGGTTAGCCGCCGGTGGCATCCAGCGCGGCTGCGCTCTGCTAGCTTCTCCTCTTGGCCTCCATTCTCTGCGCTAGGACCACCATTCGAAAGCCCGTGATGAGCCACGTCGATAGCACCACCTGCGCGTCGCCGGGGAGGTCACAGACGACGGCAGCTTTAACCGCGGCGGCGACCGAAGCTCGGCTTCGAGCACTTCTTGCAAAACGTCCACGGGAAGATGCATACGTGCGCGCGTTTGGATGCCAGCGTCCTCAGGAGCAGCACAGACATGCTGGGGAGGAAAAGGGCACACGGGAGCGCGCGTATGGCAGTCAACGGCGGCGATGGAACTCGGCTTCCATGGCGGAAGCTGCTACGAGATGCAATCGAACGAGGAAACAAAGGGGTTTGGTGCGTCTGCTCACCACGATTGCAACGGAAGAGACGGGGAGGTCGGGGATGCTTTAACGGCGACGAAATCAACGATGGCGCGCGGCTGCCGTCGACGGAGACGAAGAGAGGGGCGGAGGCTATAGAGCTCCGGGGCTCGATTCCTCCTGCAAGGGGATGAAGTGGTCGTCGGGAAGCACGTCGGACACCTCGTCTCGCCCTGAGGAGCTCACTGGCCGCGTGGGCTCGGAGCCATGGCGACGGCGGAGCTCGGTAGTCGTCGGGTTTCGCAGCGGGAGAGCACGGGGTGAGCTGGGGGAGGGGAAAGTGGCTCAGGAGGCTTCGAGCCGTCCACGGCAGCGCGATAGGGATGAGGGGGAAGCAGCTGCGTGGCCAGGCTCATCGGCGGCGTTGGTGGAGTGCTGCATGCATTCCGCCGAGCACCTTCGGGGCGCGGGGAGGAAGAGACAAGCGGGGGAGGCTGGGCTGGGCCGGCTAGCTGGGCCTGGGGCTTAAGTTGGGCTAGAATCCAGGTGAGTCCTTTCCTTTTCCTTTTCTGTTTCTTTTTCTTTTCTGCAATTTTGTTTAGCTTCGCAAATAAAATAGCTAGGCATTTTTATAAATGCTGAAACTTTTTATGTGGCTTCACCAAATACTAGGCTAGCCACTTATAAAGTTTGAACATTTTTTAAATTCAAATTATTTGAACTTTAAATCAAATAGGGGTTTTTGATTAATTCCAAGGTCCTGTTTGAATATTTGAAAAATCCATGAGCATGGGGTGGGTCCCACATCACTTGATATGTGATCACACTCATTTATAAGACTTTTCAAAAATCAAACATGAATTTTTGGAGAAGATTTATTTCTGGCCTTTTGAATTAATTCATCTGGGGGTGTTTCTCTCCCATTTTGATTTCTTTTGAAATTTTTATCATGAATACAAAGGAGCACTCGATCCTAGCACATACCTAACTTGGGGTTGTGACAACTCGCCCCCACTCAAAAGAATCTCGTCCCGAGATTCAGAAGTCTTCTCTTTCCCACGTGGCTTCTCTCTCAGAGTGGTGTGACCACTGAACCTTCAGAAACTTGATCTTCTTTCGGCGAGTGACACGCTCTACCGAATCAAGAATACGAATAGGGTATTCTCGATAAGAAAGGTCATCTTGGAGATCAAGCGTTTCAAGGTCGACTTCGCGGATGGGGTCCTTGAAGCAACGCCTGAGTTGTGACACATGGAATACATCATGTACTCGGGAAAGGTGCGGGGGTAGTTCAAGTTGGTAGGCAACTTCTCCACGTTTAGAAAGAATTTGGAAAGGTCCGATGTAACGTGGGTCCAACTTGCCTTTGATACCGAATCTTTGGGTTCCCTTCAGAGGAGTAACCCGAAGGTAAGCCTTCTCATCCAGATTGTAGCTCTCTTGCCTATGATGACGATCATAGTAGCTTTTCTGACGAGACTGGGCTGCTTTCAATTGATCACGAACAATGCGAACTTGCTCTTCTGCTTCCTTGATCATGTCTGGTCCAAAGAATTGTCTTTCACCGGTTTCTGACCAGTTTAGGGGTGTTCGACATCGTCGTCCATAAAGGAGTTCAAAAGGAGCCATGTTCAGACTAGATTGAAAACTATGGTTATAAGCAAATTCGGCGAATGGCAGAGACTTCTCCCAATTCTTTCCGAATGAGATAACACAAGCTCTGAGCATGTCTTCAAGAATTTGGTTAACCCTTTCGACTTGACCGCTAGACTGAGGATGGAAAGCTGTACTAAAGGAGAGATGACTTCCCATAGCATTCTGAAAGCTTCCCGAAAATCTAGAGGTGAAAAGGCTACCAAGATCAGAATTGATTTCCAAAGGAACACCGTGAAGGGATACAATTCTAGAGACGTACAAGTCCGCTAACTGGCTAGCAGTTATCGACTCGCGAACGGGAAGTAAGTGAGCAACTTTGGAAAGCCTATCTATGACAACGAAGATGACATCATTTCCTTTCTGGATTTTTGGAAAGCCGGTGATGAAGTCCATACCGACTTTGTCCCATTTCCACTCTGGAATAGGCAAAGGTTAAAGTGTACCAGCAGTTCTTTGATGTTCTGCCTTAATGCGACGACAAACATCACATTTGGCAACAAATCGAGCAATGTCTCTCTTCATCCTTGTCCACCAAAATCTCTGGCGTAGATCTCGGTACATTTTTGTGCTACCGGGATGAATTGAGAGGGGTGTGTCATGGGCTTCCTTGAGGATGAGTTGCCTTAGTTCCCTATTCTTAGGTACTACCAAATGATTTCCAAAGAATACCGTTCCTTTACTATCTGTGGAGAAACATTTATCAACTCCACTAGCAATGTTCTCCTTGATCCGGCGAACACCTCGTTCACGCCTTTGGGCAACTATTATTTGATCCTCAAGAGTTGGTTTCGCCACCAAGGTAGAAAGATAGCCATGAGGAACAATCTCAAGATTGAGCTTTCGAAATTCCTCAGGAAGAAGTGGTTGATACTCTTGTAACATGAGGTTGTTACAATACGACTTACGACTTAGTTCATCAGCCATGACATTGGCTTTGCCTGGGGTGTAAGAAATTCCTACGTCGTAATCTTTTATCAACTCAATCCAGCGTCTTTTCCTGAGATTAAGATCTGGCTAGGTGAAAATGTATTTGAGGCTTTGGTGGTCGGAATAGATCTCACAACAATTACCAAGGAGGTAATGTCGCCAAGTTGTTAGGGCATGAACTACGGTAGCGAGTTCAAGGTCATGGGTAGGATAGTTCTCTTCATGTGGCCGCAACAGGCGTGAAGCATAAGCTACCACATGCCTATCTTGCATAAGTATACATCCTAACCCTTGCCGTGAGGCATCACAAAAGATCTCGAAATCCTTTTGTGTGTCTGGAGGCGCAAGTACGGGTGCAGAAGTCAATCTTCTTTTTAGCTCTTGAAAGCTTTCCTCGCACTTGGGAGTCCATTGGAATTTCTTATCTTTCTTGAGGAGTTCAGTTAGAGGCTTTGCAACTTTAGAAAAGTTCTCGACGAAGCGGCGGCAATAGCTTGCTAAGCTAAGAAAACTTCTAACTTGCTTAACCGATTCAGGTGGAGTCCAGCCAAGGATGGCCTGAACTCTCTCGGGATTCACAGCAATGCCTTTTGCAGAAATCATGTGGCCTAAGTAGGTCACTTCTGGTAGCCAAAATTCACACTTGGAGAATTTAGCATACAGGCGATGCTCTCTAAGTTTCATCAATACCAGCCTTAGGTGTTCGGCATGTTCTTCTTCGTTCTTCGAGTAGATGAGAATGTCATCGATATAAACCACAACAAATTTATCTAGGTACTCCATGAAGATCGAATTCATCATGCGCGAGAAAGTGGCGGGGGCATTGGTTAAACCAAAGGACATGACGGTGTACTCGTAAAGACCATAACGAGTAGTAAAAGCCATTTTGGGAATGTCCTCGTTTCGGATTTTGATCTGATGATAACCTAATCTCAAATCCATTTTGGAGAAGACAGAGGATCCAGCAAGTTGATCATAAAGATCATTGATCCTGGGCAGTGGGTACTTGTTCTTTATCGTCGCTAGATTTAGCGGGCGATAGTCCACGCACATCCTTTCTGTTCCATCTTTCTTCGTTACGAATAGAACGGGGCAACCCCATGGCGATGAGCTAGGGAGGATGAAGCCTTTTTCCAACAAAGCTTCCAGTTGGGTTTTAAGCTCAGCTAACTCACGTGGGGCCATTTTGTATGGGCGTCTAGAAATTGGTGCGGTTCCTGGCATAATATCTACTATGAACTCTACACATCTTTCGGTTGGCTAGGTTTAAGGAGTTTGGTTACTGGATGGTTTTCCTGAGGATGACCATGGCTTACTAGGGGCTACAACAGATATGTCAGAGTAACAAAGTACCCCAACACGATGGTTAGTGTGGTTCTTCTGGCTAGAAGACATCTAAAGTGGGAGAAAGAGCTGCAAATGAAACACTATAGGTTTCTAGAAGAAAACCTACATCAACTCTATGGAACTGTCGGGCATGCCACCTAGAAGTCCTTCAAAATGGACAACCAAAGAGGAGGGAAGGATTTTGCAAATGCATCAGATTATGAAGAAACCTGGAATGACTCGGACAGCATAACGGCTGTAATTGCAAGAAAACAATTTTCTTTCAATGTAGATACAACACTACATAATACGATGTAAGAAATCAGCATTACAACAATGCTAGGAAACCGGACACAACTTTCCTACGGCTACAAGGAAGCAAACAACGAGATGTTCTAATCAGACAGAGGTGAGCCTAGTCCTATCTTCCCGTAGATTAAGATGAGGGTGACTCAGAACTCAGAACGATGAGGGTAAGGAGAAAAAGAAGCCTTACGTTGTTCCCTTATATACCCAGAGTAACTATATAACTATAGATGGATAGACTCGACTTCGGCCAAGGATGATAATCCTACAGTCAGTCCTGCTCTGATACCAAGTCTGTCGGGACCCGGGGTTAGCGTATGCAAGCCTCGCTACAACACAATCATATGGAGAGCCGAGAATCGTACCCACTTGTCTAAGCAGACAAGGCCAAGAACAGAACGTTCTCGGAAAGCATCGAACGAGAGGGGAATCCCATTCAGGCCGGATGATCAACTGAGATGGGTCCTCATCGTCCGCACACAAGTCTAAAAGATATGGGTGGTGAACTCCCATACTCATAGACAAGTCGCCTCAACCATACTATCGATTGTATTATAACCCTTACATAGACTTACTCCAGCCCGATCACTTAATCGGGGTGTAGGGCGGGCTCGATCATAAATCAAAGTGTGCACGTGACAGAGTCACGAGCAATCGCATCGCGATGCCCCAAGATGCGCACATCTAAGGGCCACTTGGTGTATAAAAGACCGCCAGCCAGATCACAACTAAGGTCTCGAAAACCCATACGAAGACATGCATGTTATAATCGTACACGCAACACACATGTCTAGTATGAACAGCAGGTATCATTGCAATTCTCTACAAAGTATACAACTTTATTGATAAGTCTTACAGAGTACACACAGAGATCACAAGTCTGTGATCCAACATTACATCAAACATGCGGAAGCAAAGTAGGTCTGAGTACAGAAAAGTTTAACAAATGGCTTAGAGAAGCCTTATCTATAAACAAGCCCTTCCACGAGGGAACAATCGTCTGACTGGGACTACACTAGCTTGATCAGACGTCGAGCTCCAGGAAGAATCCACCTTCGGGGTCGATTGGTTTATCTAAAACATAGAATAAGCACACGTGAGTATGAAGTCGTAGTCAGCAAGACTTACGTAGGAGCTATACTAGTCATGCACATGTATCAAGGTAAAGGGAGGTGGGGTTCAATTGCAGAAGTGCCAGCTTTGACTTGGCTAGTCCTGAACTACGAGTACCAGACTTGAGGTAAGAAGCATACACGAGTCCACTACATCTCTTCAACCAATTACACCACTATGGTGCCTTCCTCGACTTCCCCACGAGAAAGCACGCCATAGCACTCACACTTATCTTGGTGTGTTTTAGAAGTATCCAGTTCAAGTTGTCTAATAATCAAGCTAAGCTTTCCAAGCAGTCCATAACCGCGGACGCGGCTATTCGAATAGTTTTGTTAACGCTGCAGGGGTGTACCGCTACACACACGTGAAATCAGTTACCGCCTTTTGCGTGTCACCGTTCAAGAGATGACAACGAGGATGCCACCACAACTGTTACCTCATAGCCGATCTAGTCCAAGAAAGCCGCCTACCTGGGTTGGCTACCACTATCGTGAACCCGGCCGGTTTACCGAAGTGGACCCAGATGATGTGTGCGTGGTGCATAAGCCCGTCTCGGCTGAGCCGTTCTCTCACTTAGTAGCCAGGCAACAAACCTACCAGAACTCCGAACTACTACGACATCTGGACATCGAAAGGGATGAGTTAATAGGTTGAGAGGGGTCAGTGAGCCCAATGTGCGGTTGTACTCTTCATCTTGGATCACCACACAAGAACTCGGACTTAGGGCGGTGTTCAACGAGACAACCCACTGTGTACTCCTACACAGCCTCTCATCGTTCACCTTGTATTAGGGTAGATTCACCAACACATTTCCACCATCATCAAAATGATCACTACCATCCCGACTCACATCACAGTAACAACATGGTATCATACTAAGCATGCAATAAGCGATAAAAATTGCAGGGGCCACATGATATCAAACAACTCCTACATTTTCTAGGATTGTGGTTTGCTTACTACTGTGACAAAATGATAGGTCACGCAAAGGAATGGGTTCATCTATGCGGTAGAAACGAATCATGGTGATCATCCTAAACAATGCATAGAGGGAAGTGGGATTTTATCGTCATGATCAATGGGGGTTTGCTTGCCTTGCTGACGAGGTTCGGGTTCTCGATCTTCAGCGAAGGGGGTAGCCTCTTGCTCCGGTTCCACCTCTACTCAACAAACAAAGCACGAAGTAGCAATCAATATGAATGCAATGCTGAAGCACATGATTGAATGTTAAAGCTTGAAGTATAAGTTTTGATGTGTGAGGCAATTCCATTTAAGTGGAATATATTGCATTTAAAATGCAAATTCAAACTCCACATTTGAATTTAACTTAGCCAAGTTGAATGTGACATAGTTTGATCATTTTGAATCAACTTCAAATGTGTATGATATGCCTCTGAAGTGTGGTTGAATTACATCATAATTCCATGGTCCAAGTTGCAAGATCAATTGATTTGAATTTGAATTAATTTCAAATAAACCAGACCTCTTCTCGTGGGGAAGTCGAGGAAGGCACCATAGTGGTGTATTGGTTGGAGAAAGTAGTGGACTCGTGTACGCTTCTTACCTCAAAGTCTGGTACTCGTAGTTCAGGATTAGCCAAGTCAAAGCTGGCATTTCTGCAAGTGAAACCCCACCTCCCTTTACCTTGATACATGTGCATGAGTAGTATAGTTCCTATGTAAGTCTTGCTGAGTACGCCTTTGTACTCACGTTTGCTTAATCTATGTTTTAGATGACGCCACTGACCCCGAAGGTGGCTTCTTCATCGAGCTGGACGACTGAAGTTAAGCTAGTCTAGTCCCAGTCCGCAGACTGGTTCCCTCGTGGTGGGCTTTGTGTTTAAATAAGGCTTCTTAAGCCATTTGTTAAACTTGTCTGTACTCAGACATAATTTTCTTCCGCCTGTGTTGTAATGTTGGATCACATGTATGTGATCTCTGTGTGTACTCTATAAGAGTTATAAATAAAATGTACACTTTGTAGAGAATTGCAATGGTACCTACTGTTCATACAAGTTATGTGTGCTGCGTGTATGTTTATAACATGCATGTCCTTGTATGGGTTTTCGAGACCTTAGTTGTGTTCTGGCTGGCGATCTTTCATACACCAAGTGGCCCTTAGATGTTGGCAGCTTGGGGCATCGCGATGCGATTGCTCGAGACTCCGTCTCATGCACACTTTGTTGTATGATCGAGCCCGCCCTAGACCCCGACTAAGTGATCGGGCTGGAGTAAGTCTATGTAAGAGTTTTGAGATAGTCGGTAGTATGGTTGAGGCGACTTGACTTTGAACATGGGAGTTCACCACCCATATCATTTGACTTGTGTGTGGACGATGAGGACCCATCTCAGTTGATCATCCGGCCTGGATGGGATGCCCCTCACGTACGATGCTTTCCGAGAATGTTCAGTGCTTGGCCTTGTCTGCTTAGACAAGTGGGTGCGGTTCTCGGCTCTCCATATGACTATGTCTTAACTGTACTTGCATACGCTAACCCCGGGTCCCGACAAATTTGGAGTTAAAATGAATTAGTTATTGAATTTCAAAGTTTAAAGCATTTTTTGTAATTTTCTGATTTCTTTTAATTTGGAAAAAGGTTTATTGCGTCAGCATGAGGTCATGCTGACGAGGGGGGGGGGGGGGGTTTGACTGGTGGGGTCAGGCTGTCAGTGGCACAGAGCTTAATCCCTCTGTTTAAATTAAACAGAGGGGGGGGGGTTAATGCCTGGGGGCCCCACCTGTCATGGACCTGGGGTCAACTAATAAGGGGGGGGGGTTAGCCCCTAATTAAGTGTGCCTCGCCGGCGGTTAGCCGCTGGTGGCATCCAGCGCGGCGGCGCTCTGCTAGATTCTCCCCTTGGCCTCCATTCTCTGCGCTAAGACCACCATTCGAAAGCCCGTGATGAGCCGCGTCGATAGCACCACCTGCGCTTCGCCGGGGAGGTCACAGACGACGGCAGCTTCGACCGCGGCGGCGACCGGAGCTCGGCTTCGAGCACTTCTTGCAAAACTTCGACGGGAAAATGCATACGTGTGTGGGTTTGGATGCCAGCGTCCTCAGGAGCAGCACAGACATGCTGGGGAGGAAAAGGGCACACGGGAGCGCGCGTATGGCAGTCCACGGCGGCGACGGAGCTCGGCTCCCATGGCGGAAGCTGCTAGGAGACGCAATCGAACGAGGAAACAAAGGGGTTTGGTGCGTCTGCTCACCACGATTGCAACGGAAGTGACGGGGAGGTCGGGGATGCTTTAACGGCGACGAAATCGACGATGGCGCGCGGCTGCCGTCGACGGAGACGAAGAGAGGGGAGGAGGCTCGATTCCTTCTGCAAGGGGATGAAGTCGTCGTCGGGGAGCACGTTGGACACCGCGTCTCGCCTTGAGGAGCTCACTGCCCGCGTGGGCTTGGAGCCATGGCGACGGCGGCGCTCGGTAGTCGTCGGATTTCGCAGCGGGAGAGCACGGGGTGAGCTGGGGGAGGGGAAAGTGGCTCGGCAGGCTTCCAGACGTCCACGACAGCGCGATAGGGACGAGGGGGAAGCAGCTGCATGGCCAGGCTCGTCGGCGGCGTCGGTGGAGTGCTGCATGCATTCCACCAAGCACCTTCGGTGCGCGGGGAGGAAGAGACAAGCGGGGGAGGCTGGGATGGGCCGGCTAGCTGGGCCTGGGGCTTAAGTTGGGCTAGAAGCTAGGTGAGTCCTTTCCTTTTCCTTTTCTGTTTCTTTTTCTTTTCTGCAATTTTGTTTAGCTTAGCAAATAAAATAGCTAGGCATTTTTATAAATGCTGAAACTTTTTATGTGGCTTCACCAAATACTAGGCTAGCCACTTGTAAAGTTTGAACATTTTTAAAATTCAAATTATTTGAACTTTAAATCAAATAGGGGTTTTTGATTAATTCGAAGGTCCTGTTTGAATATTTGAAAAATCCATGAGCATGGGGTGGGTCCCACATCACTTGATATGTGATCACACTCATTTATAAGACTTTTCAAAAATCAAACATGAATTTTTGGAGAAGATTTATTTCTGGCCTTTTGAATTAATTCATCTGGGGGGTGTTTCTCTCCCATTTTGATTTCTTTTGAAATTTTTATCATGAATGAAAAGGAGCACTGATCCTAGCACATACCTAACTTGGGGTTGTGACAAGGAGTACGAGGAGGCTCCGAACACTGATGATGAGGACTTCATCGATGATCGCGATGAGGATGAGCTCTAGGCATCTATAGTTGTAGGAAGCCCTTTTGGAGATTGCATTAGACGTTGCATGTGTGGTTGGTTACCTGTAAGACTTGATTATGTATGAGACTTATGCTATCATTATGCTACCATGTGGTGAATGCTAGTTGCACGATTATTACCTATTTTATAAGTCTTGCTTGTGTGTGATAACTAGATTGTTAGGGACTTACCTCCTTGTAGACTAAATTCCCTCTTATATTGCGCAACAACCTCAAGATTCCGAGGAGCTCCCGCGCCAACCCGAGTGGATCTGGTGACGCGCCACCGCCACCACCCGACCCGAACATGGCGCAGCTTCTGCGACTTCTGATGGAGGAGCGCCAGGCGAACATGGCTGCACTCCAGCAGCTAGTCCAGGCCGCCACCAATGCCAACCAAGGAGGCAGAGGAGCTGGTGGGAATGAGGAGCCCAGGTCTCGCCTCCGAGACTTCCAGAACACCAACCCTCCGGTTTTCTCGCAGACGAATGAGCCTTTGGATGCTGAGGATTGGCTCCGTACCATGGAGAACAATCTCGCTGTCGCCGCTGTTGGCAACAACGAGAAGGTCCTGTATGCCACCGACTACCTCACCGGCACCGCAAGGAGCTGGTGGGAAGGAGTGCGTGCCCGTCTTCCTGAGGGGCAAGTACTCACCTGGGCAGAGTTCTCCGAGAAGTTCAAGAAGGCGCACATCCCAACTGCACTGATCAGGAGGATGAAGGACGAGTTCCTCCACCTCAAGCAAGGGGGAATGAATGTGGTGGGATATATTGACCGCTTCACTCAACTGTCGAGGTATGCCCCAGAGGAGGTGAACACCGAGGAGAAGCGGAAGGACCGTTTCTTGGATGGACTGCACGATGAGCTGCAGGTTGTCCTGGTGGCCATGCAGTTCCCCGATCTTGAGTCTCTTACCGATGCTTCTATCATGATGGAGGGCAAGCTCAAGACGGCTTCAGAGAACCGCAAGAGCCGCATGATGCAGCAGGGTGGATCCAGCAACCCCCGTCTGCGTCTAACCCAGCCACCAAGGTCAGCACCCCAGCCTCAGAGGATCCCTTACCCAGCGCCACGCCCCAATGCTCCTGCTCGCCCTGTTGGAATTACGTGCCCAGCAGGCGGAGTTTCACGCGACCCTGCATCAGAAGTGATCTGCTTCAAGTGTGGCCAGAAGGGTCACTATGCCATTACCTGCACCAATAAGGCGAATGCTGCCCCACGCCCAAATGCTCCAGCACCAGCCAGAGGGAACCCCGGCCGCAACAATGCCCAGCGTGGTGCGCCCAACGACGCCAAGGGACGTCTGAACCATGTGCAAGCCGAGGAAGCCCTGGAGGCACCAAACGTTATCTTGGGTACGTTTCCAGTTAATTCAGTACCTGCTCAAGTATTGTTTGATTCTGGTGCATGACACTCGTTTCTTACGAAGACATTTGTGGACAGAAGTAAGTTGTCACCTAGTGAAATGAGGAGGCCCATGGTAGTCCAAATACCCGGATCCAAAACCCGAGCCAGTTTATCTTGTTCCGGAGTTCCCAGCTGACCTGATCGTGTTAGGGACAGAAGGTATAGATGTGGTACTTGGCATGAATTGGTTTTCCAGATACCGAGGCCGGATAGATTGCACTGAGAGGACAATCAACCTCACGAGTGCCGGTGGAGTTCAGATAGAGTACAACGACAAGGAAGAGACTGCCCGATCCTTCTGTCATCAGAGTGTCTAGGTGCCACCACTTGAGGAGGTGAAGGTTGTATGTGAATTCCCGGACGTATTTACGGAGGAGCTACCCGGTATGCCGCCTGATCGGGACATTGAGTTTATCATCGAGTTAGTGCCTGGCACAACCCCTATTGCACAGAGACCCTACCGGATTAATGCCGAAGAGCTGGTTAAGTTGAAGAAACAACTGAATGACATGCTCCAGAAGGGACTGATTCGACCCAGTGCTTCACCCTGGGGTTTTCCAGTTCTCTTTGTGGACAAGAGAGACAGCACCATACGCATGTGTGTGGACTACCGTAAGCTGAATGAAGTGACCATCAAGAACAAGTATCCGCTCCCCAAGATCGAGGATCTGTTCGACCAGTTGAACGGAGCCCGAGTCTTCTCCAAGATCGATCTAAGGACCTGATATCACCAGTTGAAGGTCCGCGAGTCGGACATCCCCAAGACAACTTTCACGACCCGCTATGGTTTGTTCGAGTACACTGTCATGTCTTTCAGACTTACCAATGCCCCAGCCTATTTCATGAATCTCATGAACAAGATCTTCATAAAGTATCTCGACAAGTTTGTGGTGGTGTGCATTGATGATATCCTGATATATTCCAAGACCGAAGAAGACTCTGCGTGAGCACCAGTTGTACGCCAAGTTCAGCAAGTGCGAGTTCTGGCTCAAGGAAGTCGGATTTTTGGGACATGTATTGTTAGAGGGAGGAATATCCATCGACCCCGCCAAGATTCAGTCCTTCATAGACTGGACAGCTCCGACCTCTCAGACTGAAGTTAGAGGATTCCTCGGACTAGCGGGATACTACCGCAAGTTCGTGGAAGGCTTCTCCAGCATCGCCCGACCCATGACCCAGCTGCTAAAGAAGGACCAGAAGTTTGTGTGGACGGAAAAGTGTGAAGCCAGTTTCCAGGAGTTGAAGAGGAGATTGGTATCCGCCCTAGTGTTGACGATGCCTAACCTGACCAAGAGCTTTGATGTGTACTACGATGCATTGAAGGTTGGTTTGGGTTGTGTTCTTATGCAAGTGGGCAAGATGATTGAGTACCTGTCACGATAGTTGAAGCCGCACGAGTTGAACTACCCCACACATGACTTGGAGCTAGCCGCTGTTGTGCTTGCTCTCAAGAGATGGAGACATTACCTGATGGGTCACCGTTGCGACATATACACAGACCATAAGAGTCTGAAGTACATTTTCTCGCAGAAGGAGTTGAACATGAGGCAGAGGAGATCGATCGAGTTGATCAAAGACTACGATCTCGAGATTCACTACCATCCTGGCAAGGCCAATGTGGTAGCATATGCCCTCAGCCGCAAGCCCTGCACACTCAATGCGATGACCAGGGAGACGCAACCTTCTCTGCACGAGGAGTTCGAGAAGCTGGGTTTGGAACTTGTTACACCCGGTTTTCTGGCTCACCTCGATCTGACTCCGACTCTATTTGATGAGATCAAGGAGGCACAGAAGGGATACGATAGTATCGAGTCAATCAAGAAGAAGATGCCCCTCGTCAAGGCCCCAAAGTTCACGATAGATGATGACAGAGTTCTTTGGTTCGATGGCCGATTGTGTGTGCCAGATATAGAGGAGTTGAAGCTCACTATCCTGAAGGAAGCTCACGATACACCTTACTCCATCCACCCTGGAGGGACTAAGATGTATCAAGAACTGAAGGACTTGTTCTGGTGGCACGGTATGAAGCGTGAAATTGCCTTGTATGTCGCCAAGTGCGACATCTGCCAGAGAGTGAAAGCGGAGCACCAGAGGCCTGCAGGATTGCTGCAACCACTCCGAGTTCCTGAATGGAAGTGGGAACAAATAGGCATGGACTTCATCACAGGTCTACCGAGGTCGAGCAAAGGACATGACTCTATCTGGGTCATCGTCGATCGACTCACCAAGGTAGCGCACTTCATCCCAGTACGAACCACCTATCGAGGAGACCAACTGGCAGACTTGTACATGTCGAGGATCGTATGCCTGCACGAAGTCCCGAAGGAGATTGTCTCTTACCGTGGTACTCAGTTTACCTCCAGGTTCTGGAAGCAATTCCAGGAGGCACTAGGAACCAAGCTCGCATTCAGCACAACCTATCACCCGCAGACTGGAGGCCAGATTGAGAGAGTGAACCAGATACTAGAGGATATGCTCCGCGCATGTGCTCTAGCCTACGGTTCCAAGTGGGAGGACTGCTTGCCCTATGAAGAATTCTCCTACAACAACAGCTACGAATCTAGTTTGCAGATGGCACCATTTGAAGCTTTGTATGGGAGGAAGTGTCACACGCCCCTAAACTCGTCTCAGACCGGAGAAGGGAAAATTTTCGGGCCTAATGTTCTGAAGGAGGCCGAAGAGCAGGTCCAGTTGATTCATGAGCGCCTCAAGACCGCTCAGTCTCGTCAGAAGAGTTATGCCGACCCCAAGCGTCGAGAGGTGACTTTTGCAGTTGGAGATTTTGTGTACCTCCGAGTCACCCCACTGAAGGGAATGCAGCGATTCCATGTGAAGGACAAGCTAGCACCGCGTTACATTGGACCATTTGAGGTGATAGCCAGACGAGGCCAAGTTGCCTATCAGCTGAGACTGCCAGTAGAGCTATCCGATGTGCACGATGTCTTCCACGTATCGCAGCTCCGGAAGTGTCTGGAGGTGCCGGACAAGCCCAATGTTTTCAAAAAACATCGATCATCGCACGGTGGACATCAACCAGGATCTCACGTACCGCGAGACACCCCTTCGTATCCTGGAAGAAGCCACCCGACTCACCCGTAAGCGCGCGATCAAGTTCCACAAGGTCCAGTGGACAAATCACACCGAGGAGGAAGCCACCTGGGAACGGGAGGACTACATCAAGCGCGAGTTCCCTCATCTCTTCACTAGCTTGTGAATCTCGGGGACGAGATTCTTTTAAGGGGGGAAGGTCTGTCACATCCCAACTTTTATTGCTTTGTTATTAAATTGCTAAATTTTAGGGTGAACAAAAACTTGCTAAGTTGAGGTGTGATGCGAATAAGATTGCTATGCTATGCTTGATAAATGTTGTTATGCCTTACTTCTCCACTACTTGTCATGCCATGTTTGGTATTTTCTTGCCTTGTGTTGCTTGATGTTGTTGCCACGTCTAGATAAAAAGAATGTTTAGCACTCCACTCGTATTATAATAGCCACATATTACCACCATAGGAAATTAGAAGCAATAACGTTTGGCCTAAATAAATATTTAACCTAACATAAATTAATTTCTTAAATAACTAAAAATACCTCAATAGTAGAAAGTATTTAATTAAAAGATTTAAAAAGGTGCTAAATGATTTATTACTATTATTATAATAGTAATAATATTATAAACATAATTAAAAAATCCCTAAAAAATTCTAACTAAATTAGGATAATACTCCTGGAGGTTTATAAAGAATTTAGGAGTATTAAGCTTGAAATTTTGTATAAATTTAGATCCAATAAAAATAGCATTTCGCAAATCAATAGCTAACAGTAAAATAATAATAATAATAATAATAATAATAATAATAATAATAATAAGAGAGCAACCCCTAGGCCGCAACCCATTTTTTTGCTAGCCCTATCCCACGCCCCTCTCTCTCCCAGCCCATGCAAACCAGCCCCACCTGGCAGTCACTCACCCCCCCTAGCGACGTCACCCCGTAGGTCCCTTCTGTGCGTCACTCGTCTGACGACAACCCTCACCGCCCTCCTCGTCCAGTGGCCTTCGAGGCCACGGATCAACCGGGCGAAGCAAGCGCATGCCCCCGCTCCTTCCCTCGCACGCTCCCGCTCCCGCACCCCCTTGCCTCACTATAAAAGGGGAGCCCCAGCCCCGCTCTCCCCACTCCACTCCACCCGAGCACCACACCCCAACCCCTAGCCCGATCAGGACCAGAGAGAGAAGAGGAGGAGGGAGGAGAAAGAAGGAAGGAGGAGGACGGAGAAGAAGAAGGAGACCGGGGGCAGGCCGGTGCGCCTCCGCCATCCCCACGCCGGAGCTTCGCCGGCAATCTGATGTCGGCAAGGAGCCAAACGAGCCGCCCCGAGCCCTCCACTTCCCGTACGTCTACCCCGAGCCCGACCTCAACCCCAACTTCCCCCGCCGCCGTTCTCTGCAAAAACGAGCCCCTGCAGCCAACCCACACGCCCGCCGCCCGTCTCCGGTGATTGCCGCCGCCCGGAACACCCCCGGTGAGCTTCCGGCCCCTTCTCTGTCCGCCTTGGCCGCCACCATTTTCTGTGTCGCATGCCTCGTTTTTGGGCAAAAATGGAACCCCCAGGCTGCCCTCAACCTCTGCCGCTCGTTGCCGCCGGCTGCCGGCCACCGGAGGGCCGCCGCCGAGGCCCGGCTCGCCCCTGGCCGCCATGCGCGCCTCTCCCGAGCTCCCCATTTGCTCGAGCTAGAAGACGGCCCCCGGCCGTCCGATCTCACTTGATCCGACGGCCCAAGGCGAGCCATTACCCTTTCGTTAAAAAAAAGAAAAATCAACAGCGCCCTGTGATGGGCTCGACCCGTTTATATATAAATAAGAGAAAGCGCCGTGGGCGCCAAATAGCCATGGGCCGGCTGGCTGTCGTTTTTTCTTTTTTATATAAACCGCAGCACCTAAATAATAGTAGAAAAATAACCATAGCTCAGAAGTATATGAAATAAATTTTCCGTGGCTTAGAAAATTGTGTTTTACTTTTCTGTATGTTTAGAATAATTTTTGTACAGTACCAAAATGATTGCTTTAGTTTTAACTAGTTAATTGCTTTTGTTAGCAGCTTAAAATAGTTTTAGTTAATTCTTTGTTAACCCTAAAAATGTAATGTTGACTTATTTATATTCTTGTGATTATTCTGGATTTTTCTCTATGTGTAGATTATTATTTAGCTTAGATAAATTGTGCCCATTTTTATTATTACCATTGCTAGTCTCATTCCTATTTAAATAATGTTAGTACTATTGAATTGGTAGTTTATTGTTAAACTAGTCTTTGGTCAGTAGGATATGTCTATGCATCAGTTAGGGTAAATAAATTATTAAATGGAGTTGTTGATTAAAATGTTTAAAGAAAAGGAAACATTACTTTAGTTAAGGTGTGATTAAATTTAACCTTGTGGTTAATAATTTTATTGTATTTATTTCTATGCCATGCCATGAAATTTAACCTTGTTGCATGTTTTAGGAACTTGATAAACATGGGAGTTAAAACTTTGAGAATTGTTTTGCCCTTTTGTTGTGTGTGTTGTTGTTTGTGAAAAATGGAGTGATGAAATATTGTGCTGTCTTTGCCCCGTTGTAATGGTGTGTATTTCTTCCGCAACGTGTAGACGATACGCCATACATTGCAGGTGAAGACTCCTCCCTTGCCGCCGAAGAAGCCAATCCAGGGTACATCGCCGAGGAATGCAAGCCACCGTCAAAACTCAAAACCCCACATTACCATTTTTACCTTTCTTGTATCACTTATATTGTATCATGCTAGTATTATATTCATATGGTTTGGGATTGTATTAGTTGTATTAGGAAAACAATACACCCCCCATAGCCTACTTATTTGGAAAAATAAAGTAGAACCCTGGTGATCCCGACACTTCGTCGAGACCATCACTCAGCTCTAGCATTATCATTACATAACCACTTGGAAAGTCATACTTCATCCTATATGGTACGGCTTACACCTAAGAAGGTGGTATGGCCGGGTTTGTGGAACATCGTCGAACATGGACAAAGTCTGGAGGGACTCTCTATAAGTGCCGCCAAAATCTAGCCTTATAGTACAACCACTATACTCTGGTATGGGACAGGGCTAGTTGGAAGCTTGTTTGTCTTAGTACAGGGGTCCTATAACTACACATGGATGCGTGATTCCACGAATCCGATAGCCCTCGAAGTCGATGGGTGAAATTCGCTAGGCTTAGTTTTGAAAGGAACCTTGGTGCTCTTCGACTACGGTGCAGGCTTGGTTCCAAGAGGAGCATGATCTGTCACACGAAAATTCCATGCAGTACACAAGGGGTGGATTCACCTGTAGTAGGGCAGACAAGGGGAAAACTATGGTCGATATCCGAGACCCAGATACGACAGATATATCGAATGTGGTGGGTAAAGTGTACAACCTTTGCAGAGTGTAAATCTATTCGAGTAACCGGAGTCCATGGTCATGGAAAGCTAGTGAGGCCACACTTTGTGGGGAATAGATGAGAAATCCTGGTACTGAGTTTATGGATCGCGATGATGATGTTGATATTGTTGGAAAAAGGTTGGACTTGACTTATCCAAATTCATTGTGGGAAATCAAATTTGCCAAGTTTAAAACTTTGCCAACTTAATTATAATCTTGAGTAGATAGGAAATCCCTATGAAAAAACCTCCACCATATAGCCATACCATTACTTTCGTATGCAAAACTTTGTTTCTTTCTTTAGGTGGTTTGCGAGTACTTTGTATGTATTCATGGTTTTGTCCCTGGTTATTCCATCGGCCAGGCTTGGAGGAGCAGGTATATGACGAAGATGCTACCGGCGACTACTAGGACGTGCTATGCTCTGATGTACCCTGTGGATTGTGTCGCCACTACCTTTGATACTTTTTCTTTTCCGCTGCTATTTGAGCGTGATGAGGCCATGTAAGACTTTATTGTTGGATGACTTTTATTCGGTATTGTATGAACATTGAGACTATGATATCCATGTCGAGTTGTGTGTCATGCGAACTGATCATGGGAGGATGACCATATACACAACTGGTCGCTTCGGACATATAGTCCGGGGTGCCCACACAAGCACCGTTGTTTTCCCCCTTGTGGCAACAACACATCGCCTAGACTCATGTTTCTGTCACTCAAGCGTGTCATCAGGGGGCATGAACCCACAATCGAGCATAATGTTCCCTCTTGGAGTCACTACCTACTACTTGGCCGAAGCAATAAACAACAACGGAGAACATGCAAGAATTACTTAGGAACAAAAATATAAAAGACAAGAACAAAATATATTACTCAATCACAAACTGAACATAGTCTCATAATCCATCAGATCCCAGCAAACTCATCATAGCAACAACAGAAAATTACATATGTGCCTCGATCATGTAGGGAATCTCATGAGGTCTACACCATGAAGAACAAAGAGTGGAGGAGAACATCACATAGCTACTGATCACGGACCCATGTTCCAAGGTAGACTACTCACGGATCATCCGAGAAGCGTCCATGGTGGAGGGGAAGGTCCAGGAGGTCAATCCTCCCTCCGACAGGGTGCCGGGGAGAGGTCTGCTGCTGCTTCCGATCTTGGTAGCGCGGCGGCGGCGGAACAAAGGAGAGATCGAGAAAAAAGGGTTCTGTCCTTGGAAGTTTCACCTCACGGGGCATATATAGGCGAAGGGGGGCAGCCAGGGGGGACACCAGGTGTCCAGGAAGCCTGGTGGCGTGGTAAGCCCTAGGTCGCGCCACCTGGCCGCCTGGGCACCTGGTGGTGACCCTCCGTCCCCACCCAGGTGATTCCGGAAGCTTTCGTTGCGCTGATTTTTTATCTGATTTTTCCAGAATTTTCGGAGCACTTTTAATATGGGGAAAAACTGAAATAGAAAAACAGCAGAAAACAGGAACTGGCACTGTGGTGCACTGATTTAATAAGTTAGTCCAAATATTATCAAAAGTGTATGAAAGTGTATCTAGATTATAGCAATATCACAAAAAACATGCATGGAGCAAGCAGAAATTATAGATACATTTGGGACGTATCAGCTTGCAGGTGTTGAGATTCTGGAGGGAGCTCTGCAAGACATGAAGGGATTCGTCGCCGGACGGATCACCAGAAGCCGACATGGAACAATTTACATCAACGATTCGACTTGGGGCCCTGAGGCCAATTCCATCAAAACATGATATCGGGTCTAGATCGGAGTCGTTCACATCTTCATCGGCCAAACGGATAGATCCGAATAAAAGCCGGATCCTGAAGCTTTCATGGAGACCTCGAGCCGGCTCTCCGCCATGCCTTACGGCCTAAGAAACGTAGGAGCCACCTATCAGCAAATAAGTGACTCGTACGGTATGAGTCGGCCAAGCACCAATCTCCACCACGCCTTCGTAAGATTTGTTGGTGGGTCCCCACAGCCGGAACGCGCCGTTGAGACCCCGACTCATAACGACACAAAAAACCTTTCTGATGTTGACTCATACCAAGAAGAAGATCAATATGAAGACACCACGTCGATTCGATCTGTTAAAAAAGGTGGACTCAGATCTGATCCAGAAGACTACAATCCAGATTCTCCCTACCTCAGATCCCCTCGGGGAGAGGCCGTCTACAGAACAGACACTCGTAGACGACGACACTCCTCAGAAGATAGGATCCCGGCTTACCAAAACTACAAAGCCGATGACGTTCAGAATCCATCAGACGACCCATACACACAAACCACCAACATGTGGTAGCGACTGGGCCAAAACAGAATCGACTCTGACCAAGAACTGGAGGAATACTAGGAAAAAACCACGAGTCTGCAAAGAGAGATAGTTTGGGAACATCAAAACCTCGCAGAAGCTCAAGACCGGCTCTCACAGCAATTGCAGCACAACGGCCCCCAGGAGTCGATAAGCCACCGGCTTATACCTATAACCAACACACTAAAGCGCATAAAGGAGGTAACCGAAGACCTGAGGGGACTCGTAGATGCTGTCGTCAGCTATGCCGAGTCCAATGAAGCCAGATATGGAGGAATCCCAAGCCAATGCTGGACGCGCAATAAAAAGAACAGGCGCAACCTGAAAAAACACGGTGACAATTATTCACAGATCTACGAACAGCCATCACAACAGGCAGTAAAATACCGGGACTGCGGGAACGCCATGCAAGAAGCTTGCCCAAACCACTCCAAACCCGGCCTCCCTGCTAACCATACCTGGGATCAGTGCTACTTCATGAAAGATTACAGATGCCTAATTGAAGAAAGCATCCAAAAGGAAAACCAGTATGACGGCGGCCCGGCCAGCTCATGCTACTACAAGAGATCAAGAACATGGACCCGCACAGAATGAGAGTCGGATCTTCATTTCTTGTTCTCAATATAAGCCGATTTTCATCGCATTAGGCTATCGCCATATTTTCAAAGTCGACTTTCGTCGCAAGTAGGCTATCGCCATATCTAAATATAAGTCGATTTCCATTGCATTGGGATATCGCCATATTTAACATATAAGTCGGTTTTCATCGCAAACAGGCTCTCGCCATAATTCATTTTTTTATCGCAACAGACTCTCGCCATAAATAAAGTTGATTTTCATCGCACCATCTCTCGCCACACTTATGCATAAAATCAACTTTCATATTGCGTATTCTTTCAATACATATTGCATCATATTACATCATATTTCATCAATTACATATTTTTACACCTTTTCTCAGAGACCTGGGGGCTTGATCAACCCTCTATTGGATTTGAGCATGTATATTGCTTCATCAGGCAAATCGGGGAGCTCAGTGCAAATACTCATCGACTCTTAACAGAGAAGCCGACATATATATGTAATATTCCAGATGTGTATGACTTAATCAGGGGCAGTAGGGGAGTTTGATGGCACCCATCAACTCTTAACCGAAGAAATCCCGGCATATACATGAATTGGCCACCCACGTCGTTCGGCATGTATAACTCAGAGCTCATATGAATACCGCGGACCCGGTTGGTCTAAACTTTGGGGGCTTACACAAAAAAGCCTATCGAATTTAGTCCTAAGAGCCGGGCACGCTAGTCATATAAGCCGGTTTCACAGAGAAGTTTTGACTCCTGTACCAATAATCTCTCTCAACGCGAGAAGATGAGGTCTAAGTCAGCATGTACTAGCCTTTGCATATTCTTTTTTGCATCATCCTGCATCTTAAAATTATTTATAAACATTTTTTTGCAAGTTAGACCTATGTGACTCGGCACCACACCCCGATGGACATACTGACTCATGGGGACTACACTCCAGAGTTTCTTCTCAAACGAAGACTCGGTACAGCACCCAGATGAATAAAACAACTCCCGGGGAATAACACTTCAAAAAATTCCTTATTAAAGGTTTGGCATTATGGCACACACGCCGAATTTTCTTCCTGTGACAACTGGCTACAATCATGGCAAGTTAAGGAACAATACCGGCTTTCATCAAAGCATAAACTCTGTCAAAATCAAAGCTCTCTCAAAAGAAACAACCACTATGTCAAAATGCGCCATAAAAGGATAAGAATTCAAAGGAAACAAGGCAAATTTAAGGCAAAATAGCATAAGAAATACTTGATCAACACACTGGTCATCAGCCACGGGACATGTTTCCCAATATTACAAAACCCGGCATTACGGCCGTATCAAATGTATCATAAAGTTTTTCAAAATTCGATCGCATAAAGCCTACGCTTGATCACCGGCTTTGCCTTGCGACAATGACCCGGCACCACCTGTATATGACATGAGGAAATTACACATCTCAACCAAGTCTGCATCAGAGATGCCATCCATCTTCAGCTCATCTTCTTCTGCACCTAAAGTCGGCTCGATAGAACCTTCCGGCTCGGGGACTTTCTTTGGGGACCGAAGAAGAGCAAACTCGGTTGGAGAAGGCAAAACAACTCGGCCTCTCTTGGTGGAGTCATCATATACGGCTTCCAAATATGGCAGATCCATCCCGTCACCTATCTTGGTAGCATCCACGCGAGTCTCTCTACGAACTCTGGTGTGATCCTCCTTGGTGAACTTTGAGTTGTCAGCTTTAAATTCAGGGAAGCCGGCAGCCAACAGTTCCGGCTTTAGACTGGGGTGATAGGCTTTGACGAGCTCCATGCCTCGCATCACACCCATACAACAAGCTGAGCGCTTATCGAGCTTCACGCATTCAGAAACAACTGAAAGAGGCCCCATCATATCATAAACTCTCTTCATACTTGGGGGCTACGGCTGAGTTGCACCTATGGCCTAACATGCAGCTTCGAACAACTTCTTGACGATGGCAAAGGTACAAGTCAAATTCATGGCAGGAGACTCCTTCACAATATCATGATCCTTTCCTGCACAAGGACGAGTAAATATAACAAAGTCAGCCAAGACAACAAAGAAAGTCAGGAAAACAGAAGTTACCAAAATCCTTTCCGACTTACCAAAAATTGCTGACATGAGTCGGTTGATGCTGCCCTTCAGCATTTCCACCTTCTTCTCAGCCGACTCAAGTTTCTTCTCGGCCGCGTCACGCTGAGCCGTCACATCATCACATGCCTTTGACAAGGCCCTCTCAACTTCAGCAGAGTCAGTTTTATCCTGAATCAGGTCCTCATCTTTATTCTTCAACTCATCAAGGAGACGATCAACTTCCTTCTCAGCTTGTTCGCGCTTTGCCAACTCAGCTCTATAATTTTATTCCGTCTGACAAGCGTCATTGCCAGCCTTCACAGCAACAGCCTGGTAAAACAAGATATCACTAAGTACCTACTTAGACAAACTGCCTAACCAGCTACTTGGGGGCTAGACCTTCAAATATTCTTTAATCCGGCAAGATACAACCATATCTCACCGACTCATGGGGGCTACAACTCAAGAAATTTTCGACTTAGAACACTACAGGAGTGATATACCAACTTATCATACGTATGGACTCAATTTCCTACATAACCCGGCATGGCCTTAAAAAAATCCTTGCCGACTTATGGGGGCTACAGATGCATAAACATAAAAGGCACAACATGATGAGAAATAAGTACCTCATAGCGCTGCTGAAGCTGAAGAACTATGCCATGTTTTTCAGTAGAGCAGGCTAGTGATCGCCCATACAATTCTTCAAGAGAAGTCTTCTCAGATATCGACTCATAGGGCCGACTTACCACGTGCTCCTTACCATCCAAAACTTTAGCCAAGATTTTGCGAGCAGGTGGGACACCCTGGGGAGTCCCTGTGATCATCACTTCATCATCAACAACACGGTTCTCCACAGAAGGAGTCGAGTCGGAACTGGGAGCTACTTCAACCTTTTCAGGATGAGCCTCTGGCTTCCCAGCATCAGTAACGGGAGAAGTATCCTTGTAGAGACCCGAAGGACTCAACTCGTTCAAGCCAGCCTTCTTCTATTCCTCAGAAACAAGAGTTCCTGGCAAACTTCCAGGAAAACCTGCGGACTCCTTAACAACTTCAGAGTCAGCCATGTCCTTGGGGTCAATTCGAGCGGTCCTCAAAGGAAAAACATAACTCATCAGAGAACACACATATACAGATAAGACCAGCATTAAAGTAAAGGTACTTACCCAAAGTTAATAAGGAAAGGTGCTTGGACAGATGATCCCTCAGAAGAAGAGTTGCCGGCTTGCGGCTGCTCATCCTTGAGATCTTCCGACTTACGGGAAGGAGTCTGCACAACAGTACTCTTGCTTTGAACACGTCGAGGCTCATTTTGCATAACCATAAGAGGGTTGCCAGAGTCAGTGCTACGGGTACGTGATACGTCCCAAACATATCTATAATTTCTGCTTGCTCCATGCATGATTTGTGTGACTTTGCCATGTTTTGCTTGAACTTTCATACACTTTTTATCATATTTGGACTAACCTATTAACTCAGTGCACCCAGTTAGCAGTTCCTGTTTTCTGCTGTTTTTATATTTCAGGTTTTCCGGCCATTAAAAGTGCAAAATAAATCCCGGAAAAATTATATAAAAAATCAGCGTCCCGGAAGCTTTCCGAAGAACCAAAGATGGAAGGGGGTGGACCCACCAGGGCCCCGGGAGGATTGCTGGCGCGGCCCCACCCTAGGGCGCGCCAGGAGGCCTCTTGGCTGCCCTGTGGCCCCTCTCGGTGCCCCCTTCGGCCTATATTTAGCCCCCGTGGAGGAAACCCCTAATATCGATCTGCTATTCCCGTTCTCCTCTCTGTACCGCCGCCGCCGTTTCAAGATCGGGGCTTCCAGGAGAAGCTGCGCGGCACCCTGCCGGAAGGAGGAATCCCCTCCGGGAGACCATCCATCGCCATGGATGCCTCCCGGACATCTTGTGAGTAGTCCCCCTTGGACCATGGGTCCATGACCAATAGCTATGTGATGTTCTCCTCCCCTCTTTGTGCTCCCACTTTCGAGACCTCGTGACCTGCCTCACATGATCGAGGCACCTTTGTAATTTTCTATGTTGCTATGCTGAGTTTGCTGGGATCTGATGGATTATGAGATTATGTTCAGATTGTGATGAGTAATATATTTGGTTCTCTTTTATATTTTTGTTCTTGAGTTAATTCTTGCATGGTCTCCGTTCCTGTATTTTTCTTGGGCCAAGTGATTTGTTGCAACTCCAAGAGGGAGAGTTATGCTTGATTGTGGGTTCAGCCCCCTGATGTCTAGCTTGAGTGACAGAAACATGTTACTAGGGGATGTGCTGTTGCCGCCAGGGATAAAACAACGGTGCTTGTACCTGCGGGTGCAAGGATTGTTTACTTTATGCATAGTTATTTTAATGCAGTTGTCTGTTGCTTTGAGTTTACGTTTTGGGTGGGATTCACAACTTACTATCAGCGAGATGTTCTAGATAGATATTTCAGAATACTTACCTTGGTGTACTGCCCTTTTATTTTGAGCCTCTTCCTTTATTTTATAGCATAGTTAGAATTGCGGTGCGTTTATAATTTTTTCAATTGCCCAGCTTTGATTTGTTTACCTTGCTAGCACTTTTATCGTCTTTTGGGAGAGAGACATCACTAGTGAACGTCATGGGACCCCGGTCCATATTTCCACCATTGTTTACACCTTCAATTTACTTTCAGTTCTTACTTTCAATTGCCACTATTATTAACTCTTGCGTTGATCCTTTGTAAACAGCAAGGCCAGAGGAATTGACAACTCCTTTGTACTCGTTGGGAGCAACGCTACTTGTTGTGTGTGCAGGTCCAGGTGAAGTTAGCAACCTCGACGCCATTGTTCACTTTACCACCTTCTTGTATTTCTGTGAGTCCTACGGGAAACAAACCCTATCCTCCACATAGGGGAAATTTGCTTCTACGCTACATCACACCTTCCACTTGGGGTAACCAACGAGGAGCGAGAGAACTATCTTCCTTGCTAGCATCAAGAAATTTCTGGCGCCGTTGCCGGGGACTCCAGTCTACAAGATAGGGGAGTTGCACACTATCTTTTATCTTTGCTTTTTAGTCTTGTTAGTTTATCTTTCAGTTTTTATCTTTATTGTCATTTATCAAAAATCCAAAAAAAATAATATTATGTCTAGTTCCTTACTTGCCAATCAATGTCTGACATTTTTTGAAACGAGATCTTATTGGCATGGAGGATTTACTGAGGATCAACAAAAGTGGTACAAGGAACACCGCTTGTCTCAAAAAGGGATACAGTTATGGAAGCAAATACACCAGTTGTATGAGTATGCTAGAAACTTGTGCTCAATATATAATATATCTTTCTACAGGGATGAATCTTTTTGCTTTATGAGGCACAAACACCTTGCTTTCCAATGTGAGTACAATGATGATGAAACCTTAGCTTCTTATGCTAAGAGAAACTATGATTTTTATGATGCAGAGGAAATACAAGAGTTTGTTGCTTATAAGGGTGCCTATGAAATTACTTCTCTTCTTAAAAATATTGATGATGCCCCTTATAAATGTTAGAGTCTTGCTATACTTAACTATTGTTTGGAAAATTACGATGCAAATTATTATATTACTGATCATCTTGAGAGAATCTCTCCCCCAAAGGAAGAGATTAATGATTTGCAGGACTGTATGGGAGAAGAAATTGCTGAACCTGAAAGCTCCTTGGATAAAAAAGAGGAGGAGAGTGACGAACAAAAGGAGGAAGAATGGATCCATCCATGTATACTGTAACAGCCCAGTTTTCACAAAAAATTAAAAAAAATTGTTTTCGGTGTGAATTGTTTGATTGTCTGATTTGTTTGCGGTGTTTGCATCCCCGATTTATCGATCGGCGATTATTTTCCCCCTGTTATCTCGTATCGGATGGAGACCGACCCTTGCCACCCTGACACTCGACCTTTGCGACACCGGGTTTCACCCGACACCGTCGCGAAACCGCACGAGACCAGCCGCAACCAACGGAACGAAAAACCCCGTTTAAGAATTAAACGGGATATTTATATAGCGCGCCGGAAAGTGTTCTCGGAACGGTTCCAGCGCGAGGTGAACGCCTCCGGCTCGACACGTTGATCGCGCAGTTCGAAGTTTTACCCGAATCAGAGGTACTGCGGACCCCCGACGGTCAGAAACGTGCGCACCGCGCGCGCGAGAGAAAAACCGGGGATGTTTTTGCAAACTGCCAGCCACCGGGGCTATATAAAGACCACCAGCCTCCCACACCCAATTAGGGTTTCCCTAGCCAAAAATTGCAGCCACACTCCTGTTTTATCTCAGATCTTCCCAAAAATCCCTCCACCAGCCGAAACCCTAGCCCAAACCCTCGATCTGGACCGTTAGATCCAGATCGGAGCGCTCCCTGTGTGCCACGTCGCCTCCAGCAGCTCCCATCCAGATCCGACGAACCGGGCCCCGCAGGGTCCAGCCGCCGCTGCCGTCGGGCCTGATCTGGGCTTGGAAGCCCTCGGCCGCCCGTCTCCTCGAGCTACCGCGCCGCCGTTGCTCCGGCGAGCTCGCCGAGCCGCCGCCGCCCTAGGTCAGCCGCCGCACCTCCTCGCCTCTCCCTCCTCCATCCTCACCTCACCTTCTTCTCTCCTGCAGCCCGCCGCGACGCCATGAGAGCTGCCCTCGAGCTCCACCGTGCTCTGCCATTGCTCGGTCCGCGTCGCCCCAAGGCCCGAGCTCGACCTCACCCCCGCCTAGGCCAAGTTCGGCGACCCCGCGACGCTGCCAAGCCAACTGAGCCCCTCCTCTGCCTCCTAGCGCGCTGTCCTGCGCCACCACGGCCGCTCGCCATCACCGGCGTCGGAGCCGCCGCCGCCGGCTGCCGATTCGGTGGGGGACGGGAGTCCCGTGCGCCTCCAACCGGCCAGGTGGGCCACGCTCCTCCCAGGCCCATCCGTCCAGGCCCACCTCCTAGCCTCTGCAGCCCGAGCCAGCCAGGCCTCCTCATGGGCCGGCCCAAGGGAGGTCCGACCCCTTTTTTTTCTGCTTTCTGTTTTTTTCCCTTTTAGCTATTTTCTGCTAAGTCTGTTAAAATTGATGCTGATCTGTTTTTGCGTTGTAATTTCCCGTTGAACCGTAGCTCGGATCGCGATGCGCCAAAAACGAAAGTTGCTCAGTTTTGCGTGCTCTAGCGTTCGTATGTAGAAAGTTTTTCCGTTTGAGGCCGTCTAGATAGTTTAATTCTGCGTTGAAGTGGGCATTAGGCCGTTAACTGCTAATCTTTCCTGTTAAGTGCTGGTGTTATTTTTTTTTGCAACTTTGCTTGATGATTGTGACACATCCATGAGGCCTATTGCATTGATTCTTTCTCCTATGTGTTAAGCATCATGTGTACTTCATTTCCATGCTATAACTTGTCATATTTGGGTGCTTTAGCTATATTAAATCTTGCTCCAAAGTGGTGATCCTGATGTTAATGTGCTGCTGTTGCTGAAACTGTTATTTTGTTGCAACTTCGGTCGACGGTTGCGTCGCAACCGTTTATCGGAATTGAGTGATTCAAATTGCATATTGTTAAGCATCATGTCTACTTCCATTACATGTATTGCATTGTCATGATATGCTTGCTGGTCATATAGTTATTGAGCTCCAAAGTTGCTATGCCGCTGTTGTTGACAGCCACCTATGATTTGCACAAAGTCTGTTACTTTGCGATGCCATGTTGTTTGCTTAATATCTTTTGATCTATGATGCCTTTTTGCATGATTCTTTTTGCCATGCCTTCCTTGTCATGTCTACTTTAGTTCATATCATTTGTGAGAATGTTTGCATTCATTATGTTGTTTATGAATTGCTCTAAAGTGTGCTTCGTGATGTTGGCAGATTGTGCCCGTAAGTTGTTTTTCTTATATCTTTTTAACGGTAACTCCGTTTGGAGTGTTCTTTATATGAAACTTGATTAGTTTTTCGTGTACTTTGTGTTTATGCTATTGTTTGTTGTTGTTAACCAACCTAAAATATGGTTTAGGTAAGAACAGTACCAAATGTTTTAATCATCGTGCGACACTTAGTGTTATGCCATGTTTAGGTTGTGCCTCACTTAAATTGACTAGTATAGATAGTTTACTTTGTGCTTCACCTCTTGACATGTTTGTGTGCTATGCCATGCTTGCTTGAGTTGCCATGTTAATAACCGTTGGTTGATCACCTGTAGCTAAACAACTTGAACCACCGTAAACGTGTGGTATCGTCGTCTGTGACGAGTACTCCACTTAAATTGTTAGTAACCGCTCTCGACGGTAGGTGCGATGTATCGTGTTGCTTCTTGTTGATGCTTGCTCGTGTTTGCCTCGTAGTAATAGATGGTTACTCGTAGATTTCTTTCCAGTGTTTACCTTCTTGTGTGCTCCCGCGGATACTCTCGGAGACGATGCGAGCTTGCGATCAACTACACCTTCGGAACCCGACTTACCAACAGGCAAGGACTATGCATTACTTATGATCCATTCTATTTCAACCAACGGTTTGCATGCTAGTCTAAGTTAGGTTTGATGTTTGATCCCACCACATGTTTACAACCTCTTTTAAACCGATACAGCCATGTCCCTTCCCAGCAAACCTTGTACTGCTATGTTACTATTGCTCGTTGCTCAGCCCCTGCTTAGTATGCATGCTTAGGATGCTACGATGTTACCCTGTTACTCCTTGGTTTGGGCTATCACATTATTACTATTATTGTTGATGATATGATTATTATAATGTTGACTATATTCGACGAAGAATGGAATGTCTAGGCTATCCCGCCCCGACACTTTGTTCCATTCGAGTCACCTAGGATCCGAGTTCCGGGTATTGGTTTTACAACTGAGCGTGCCTAACCGCGTGTGGGATTTTCTGGGGTCCCCTTTTCTTACCTACCTAGCTTCAAGCATTTCTAGTGGTGTCCCAAGCTGATTTTACCTTTTGAAACCGTGTGTGTGCTGGTCGTACGCCAGTAGTTTTCCAACCAACCCGGACCAGTGGGGACATGGTTTGCCTGTTGGTCCACCTTTGACCGGCGAGGGCCCGAGGCCTCACGTGAGGCGTCTCGGTAACCCAAACCCTGTTGAGACAGAAGAGTCCGATCCGAGAGCGTGGCCAGCTTTTGGATTGGTTGTCGACTCCCCGGGGGCCACCCGGATTTGTTCGTTGTTAGTTAGAGGGACCTGTCGTTACGGATCTCTTGGAACTAAATCATAAAATGGTTGCCTGTGATGGGTAGTAACTGAGAGAGATGGGCGAGCGTGCGGAGCCTTGTAATGGGCAGTTGGTACACCCCTGCAGGGTTAAATCTTTTCGAGAAGCCGTGTCCACGGTTATGGACGACTTGAGACCTACTCCTTGTTCATAGACAACAACAGCTGAGATAATCTTAATATAATTTGATCAATGTGTGTGTGCCTTGACTGCTTCTTCTTCGTCGGGATGCGAAGAGGAGGACAAGGATAGGATAGGTGTTATGTTTGCGTATGTAGGTGGATAGCAGACTTGTTGGAGGCGATTACTCATCGAATGCTTGGCTTCTTATCTTACTCTCTAGATCTTTAGCCACTTCATAAATGCTAGTGCGGCAGAAACCTCACCACTTAACCCTTCCTTACCGTAAACTACTAGTTGTCCTAGAATGACGAGTGATGAAGTCCTTGCTGGGTCAGATGACCACTACAGTTGGATGCTGAGTACCTCTGTACTCATGATACTACCCCCAAACTCTTTTCAGGGTTCTTGATCGACAAAAGGTATGGTGATCGACGTTTCACGTGGAGACTCGACGACGACTAGTTAGGCGGATCCCGGCGGAGGGCCTGGACCCGTGTGGTTATGGGATCGATGTTTTTCTCTTTTCCACTAGGCATTTGATTGTAGTCTTTACTCAGACATATATCTTCCGCTGTTGTATTATATTTAAGGCAGTTGTATGTCGATTGTATGAGATGTTGTATCCTGTATCTGTAATGTTGTGATATCATGTTGGAAATCCGGGGCATATGACTTCGTCATATGTCCCGCTAGGACCGATATGTGCTTCGTCCCCGGATCTGGATGGAAACATCTAGATCTGGAACAGTACCACATATCGGGCCTTACATCTACCTTCTAATGAGAGTAACTCTTTGACTCTTACCTTATATGAGTGTTATGATCCCATGGATTCTTTTGAAATATCCCTTTTTGATGAAGTTGATGCCTTCTATACTTATGGTCGTGATGCCACTATGGATGATGCTTACGGAGACGAACTTGCTATAGTTCCTCATGTTAAGCATTAATTTTTTGCTATTGCACCCACACTTGATTGTCCTATTTTTTTTTTGAAATCTCCAACTCATATTCCGGAGAATTGTGCTCTTATCAAGGCTCAATGTGATGGATTGCATTTATCCTATAATCCGAAAGACCGTGTTGAAAACTATACACGTGTGCTTGTAGGTAATGAACAACATGATTTATGTGATAGTTATATTCTTGATGTTGTTCATGATACTACTGAAAATTATTTCGAGAGAGGGAAGTTTGGTTATATAAACTTCCATATTACCTCTCTTCATGTTGAAAGTTTTGAAGTTGTTCTTTTTCCACCTTCCTATGCATGTCACTTTGTGCTTATTTGATTTATTTTCTTACAAGTTTCCCATGCATAGGAAGTGGGTTAGGCTTAAATGTGTTCCATATTTGCTTCTTGATGCTCCCTTTTGCTTCAAAATTCTTATTCTTGTGAGAGCATCTTCTATAATCTTCTTGCCTAGCTTAAAGGCGTAAAAGAAAGCGCTTGTTGGGAGGCAACCCAAGATGGTTTTCTTCTGTTTTTAGTGGTCTTGATGATTGATACTACTGTAGCAACATCATTGTATCTTTATTTTTCAAGCTTTGTGCCAAATATAGCCTCATATGACAAGGGAAGTGAAAGTTGTCACATGCTGTCCAGAAAACAGATTCTGTCCTCGTGACGGGAAAAATCATAGAAAATCACCAGTTCATCTTTTTGAGCTTATTTTTTTACACATCATGATCTATACAATCACGGAAAATTCATATGTTCTGAGTTTTTTGATTTATGTTGCAGAAGTACCCCTAAAAAAAATCTTCACTACTTGTTGTTCTGTTACTCACATTCTGCCATGTTTTGTCTCTCCTAACTTTTGCAAACCTTAAGCTTGCTTCTTTGAAAAACCTTTTTGGCAATCTTGAGAAACATTAGCTCTTCCTGAATATCTTTATTTTCAGTAGAGGATAATTATTTTAATAGGGTACTAACTACTAACCTCTCTAATCAGTTTACAATGAGTTATGTATGAAGGGAGTTTTCAAGTGTGCGATGGAAGATGATGAAAGAAGATCCTGGAGTGTCAAACGCTCAAGCTTGGGGATGCCCCCATGCATCCACAATAAATATTCAAGGAGATTCAAGCGTCTAAGCTTGGGGATGCCCCCGTGCATCCCCTTCTTCATCAACAATTATCAGTTCGTCCCTCGTTGCACTATATTTTTATCACTTTATGCGTTATGTGCTATGCTTGGAGCGTCTCGCTCTTTACTTTTATTAGGTTTGTTTTTTGCTTTATTTTCTGTAATAAAAATTTAGACCCAGCTTTCTTTTGTGTGGGATAGAAACACTCTCCGTTTGAACTAGAAATCCACATACGATTTGCATGCTTATTTCCTTAGCTGTGAGTTGTTCTTTTTCTTTTCTTAGTTGCTGCCCTGTTTAGTTGTAGTGCTTTAGTTGTGAGTTGTTCTTTTTCTTTTCTTAGTTGCTGCCCTGTTTAGTTGTATCTTAGGGGATGTGATGTTGCCACAAGGGGGAAAACAACGGTGCTTGTAACCGCAGTTGCGAGGATTGTTTACTTTATGCAAAGTGCTTTTTAATGCAGTTGTCTGTTGCTTTGGGTTTACACTTTGGGTGGGGCTCGCAACTTAATACCAGCGAGATGTTATGGATAGATATCTCAAGGTGGATGATTATTAGTAGATGGAGTCGGATTTCGGTCTACTTATTTTGGCGTACCGCCCATGCATTTGAGCCTCGTCCTTTCTTTGTAGCATAGTTAGCATTGCAGTGTGTTTTTGATCCTGTCAATTGCCCAGCTGTAATTTGTTTACCTCGCATAGCAGTTTTATCGTCTTTTTGGAGAGAGACATCAATAGTGAACATCACGGGACCCCGGTCCATATTCTCATCATTTTTACACGCTCATTTATTTTCTTCTTTTACTTTCCAGCTTCTATCATTATCATTATCCCTTGCGTTTTATCCTTTGTAAACAACAAGACCGGAGAGATCGACAACCTCTATGAACTTCGTTAATAGCAAAGTTATTTGTGTTGTGTGCAGGTCCACGTCAGTTGCGCCGTTGACACCTACTTATCATCTCTGGAGTCCTACGGGGGACAAACCCTATCCTCTACATAGAGGAAATTTTCTTCTATCATACATCTCACCTTCCACTTGGGGTAACCAACGAAGGGAGAGAAACCATTATCATCATCTCACACATCAACGACGAGTATGGTGCTTACCACGTGATACGTCCCAAACGTATCTATAATTTCTGCTTGCTCCATGCATGTTTTGTGTGATATTGCTATGCTTTTGATACACTTTCATATCTTTTTATAACATATTTTGGAACTAACCTATTAATGGTTGCAAGAGTGCACAAGTTCTTATTTTTGTACTTTATGTGTAGGAATAACTTGGATAAAGGAAAAATCACAAAAAGGAGCCTTGTAGGAGTTAGACTAACTTTCCCGAAATCTGTCCCCACCAGACAGGTTTTAAAGATCACCTCGGAAACGTTAGAAGACGACCTCAAACGGAAAAACTTAAAACTACAAAGTTGTAGGGAAATATTTTCCGGTGGATTTAGACATAAAATTAGGCCCAATCGGTGTCCGGATGCTTCAAGAAACCCCGAAATACATAATACATAATCTGGATGACGGGAATCCGAGAGTCTATATAAAGAGAGGAAACCTAGGTCAAAGGGCACCAGGAAATTTCCTCCCCCTTGGCAGCCGTCTTGAGGGGAAGATCAATCTCCGCAGAAGCACCATCTCGAAGAAAGAAGAAGGGGCCAAGGGCCGCTGCCCCCAAGGGCCGTGGCCACCGCCGTGGCCGTGGCCGTGGCCATGGGCGCTGCTGCCGTTGCCGTCTCCTTCGGGCTGCACCTCTCCATCAACAACTCTCTCTCTCTCTCTCACCATGTCCATGTGTGAGTAGTTCCCCTCGGGGCTAAGGCTTGTATATTGATCTATGTGGTTTCTCTCTCTCTCCCATGATGTGATATTTGTTGTGATCATTGGCTATGTTAATCTAGGGTGATCCCATGAAGTTTCCCCTTCTTCTATGTATTAGATTTAATGTAGTCACTTGATCTTATCTAGTATAATCCCCGAGACCATGGTGACAGCGGTCTATTGGACATGGGTTAGAAGAATATTATCATGAGTGATTTCCTCTTTTGTGTGTGGATTGAAGATTGAGAGTCTCTTGGTGCTTGTCTTTGACTATCCTTTAGATATGTTGTGGTGATTGTGGTAATCTCTTTGGATGGCCGCGGTGACATTGGGAAATCCATAGATTGAGAACTACGAACTCTGAGGTGTGCTTTTGTAGCCCTACACAATTCTCGTCCTCTCTTGACCACAAAGGAATGACCTCCGAGTACGTCTCCATTGCATGTTTTATGGGAAATATCATGTGATTAGACTATGTTAATGTTGTTGGGAGTTTCCACTAGTGAAAGTATGAAGCCTAGGCCTTGTTTCCATCATTGTTAGACCGTTTGCACTCACTTTTGTTACTTGTTTCTTTTCTGCACTTTTTATTACAGATTTATATTACTTCGTTTTATCACACCTATCACCCATATTTTACCATCTCTTCGCCGAACTAGTGCACCTATACAACTCCTAGTTGTATTACGTGTGTTGGGACACAAGAGACTTCTTGTATCTTAATTGCAGGGTTTCTTGAGAGAGACCATCTTCAACCTCTACTTCCCTGAGTTCGATAAACCTTAGGTCATCCACTTGAGGGAAATTGCTGCTGTCCTACAAACCTCTTCGCTTGGAGGCCCAACATAGTCTACAAGAATAGAAGCATGCGTAGACATCAAGCTATTTCTGGCGCCGTTGCCGGGGAGGTAAGCGTTGAAGGTATATCTTTTGATCTTGCAATTAATTCTTTTTGTTTCTTGTTTTTATTTTCACTAGTTAGGCTTTATGGAAAACAACAAAAAATATATGAGAGAGCTTATGAGCTCTATCTTGAGTTAGGACATGAAGTATTTGAGGAGGAGATCAAAAAGCCTATGGAGCTTTATTATTTGCACAACACTCATGATAGTAGTAATGTTATTTGCATGTCTTCTTTGAATACTTTTGATGCTAATGATATGCAAAGCTATAAGCTTGGGGATGCTACGTTTTATGAAGATGATCTTTTTAGCCCCCCAAGTTTTGATGAGGAAATTTATTTTGATGATACTTTGCCTCCTATCTATGATGATTATTGTGATGACACTTATGCTATAAAGAATACATGTTTGAAATCGTATCATGATAAGAATGATTCATGTGATAGTTATTTTCTTGAGTTTGCTCCCATTATTACTAATGAGAAGGATTTTGCTTATGTGGAGAGTAATAAATTTTCTATGCTTGTGGATCATGATAAGAATTTTATTCATGATCCCACTGAAAATTATTATGAGAGGGGAACATATGCTTATAGATATTCCAATAATATCAAGTTCCCTCTCTTTATGTTGAAGGTTTTGAAGTTGCACTTGTTTTGCCTTCCTATGCTTATTGCTTTGTGCTTCAATAAATTATTCTATTGCAATATTCCTATGCATAGGAACCATGTTAGACTTAAATGTGTTTGGTATTTGTTTCTTGATGCTCTATTTTGTTCTTCAACTCTTATTCCTATGAGAGCATCATTAAAATCTTAAGCCCATCTTTATGGCTATAAAGAAAGAGCTCTAGGGAGACAACCCTTGTTATCTTTAAATTGAGTTTTTACCTTCTGTTTTTAGTGGTCTTGATGATTATTACTACTGTAGAAACATCATTGTATCTTTATTTTCAATCTTGGTGCCAAGTCTAGCCTCCGATTGCAAGAAAGTTCAAAAGTTGTGACATGCTTTCCAGAAAACAGATTCTGTCCTTGGACGGAAAAATTAGCCTAAAATCACCAGATCATCTTTTTGATCTAATTTTTTTGACAGCGTGCTCCATACAATTGACTTTCGAGCGTCTGTTCTGAGTTTTTTGATTCGAGTTGCAGAAGTACCCCTAAAAAATTCTTTACTACCTGTTGTTCTGTTTTCACAGATTCTTCCACGTTTTGTCTCTCCTAACTTTTGCAAACCTTAAGCTTGCTTTTTCTTTGAAAAACCTTTTTGGCAATCTTGAGAAACAGTAGCTCTTCAAGAATATATTTATATCCAGTGGGTAAAAATTATTTATTAAGGGTACTAACCTCTCTAATCAGCTTATGATGAGTTGTGTATGAAGGGAGTTTTCAAGTGTGCGATGGAAGATGATGAAAGAAGATCCAGGAGTGTCAAGCGCTCAAGCTTGGGGATGCCCCCATGCATCCCCAATAAATATTCAAGGAGACTCAAGCGTCTAAGCTTGGGGATGCCCCCGTGCATCCCCTTCTCCATCAACAATCATCAGTTCGTCCTTCGTCTCACTATATTTTTATCACTTCATGCGTTATGTGCTATGCTTGGAGCGTCTCGCTCTTAGGTTTTATTCTTAGTTTTATTTAGCTTTGCTTGCTGTTCATAACAAGTTAGATCCTGTCTTACTTTGTGTGGGAGAGAAACACGCTCGACTTTCAAAATCTAGAACACATCATAGGATTTTTCCTGCTTATCTTTTTGCTGTTGTGTGTTCTTTATCTTTTCGTAGCTGCTGCCATGTTTAGTTTTAGTCTTAGTTTGTCTTTAGAAAGAGCCTTGGCTTTTGTTTAGTTGTTGCTGGAACTCTCTTTAGTTTTCATGTTTATTTTGTTAAGAGAGTTGGTTGTTGCACTGAGTTGTGTCTTTTCTTGAAAGTAGGTAATTGTGGTTTCTATTTAATTCTAGTAGTAACTTGCAATAGTTTTGAGGTATTGATGTGAGTAATGTCTGAACTTTTGGTGTCAAGAGCTCTAGCCTATTAGTGATAGGTGTCGTATTTTGGGCAATCCGTGTGTATTTTCAAAACCTACAAAAACTAGTTGAGAACTCTAAACTACTAGATGGATCACTAATCTTTGGAGGGATCGAATATTAGAGTACACTCACGTACCATGAGTCGAGGATGCGCAAGGATAACCAAACCCCCATACACTCCTCCACGGGGTATTTGTCTCTTTGTGAACCTCCTTATTAGATTGAGAGTTACCGATAATAAGTGCATGAGTTCTTCGGACTAATGTAAGTATTGAAAGTTGACACTTCTACCCACCTATACTTTTTCTAGCCTCTTCGGTACCGTGCATTGCCCTTTCTCACCGTGAGAGTTGGCGCATACTTCGCCGGTGCATCCAAACCCTTGGCACGATACGCTCTGTCATCATAAGCCTCTTTATATCTTTCCTCAAAACATCCACCATACCTACCTATCAAGGCATTTCCATAGCCTTTCCGAGATATATTTCCATGCAACATCCACCTCTTCATGACTTGATCTTGATGTCATACATGTTCCTGCTACACTGGCAGCGACATACATTGCATACATCATGATAGCTACATCTTCTTTATGATTTTGAGTACCTTGTAAAGTGTGAAAGATCTCCTTTACCTTCTTGTAAAATAGAGTGTTGCCCTTAAGTGAGGAAAAGATCCCAAAGTGGACACAATAAAAGATCCAAAAGAGGACAAATGAGAGTTAAATAGAAAGAGCCATTGAGGCCACCAAAAAATACAAAAAAAATAGAAAAAGAGGAAAAGAAATAAAAAGAGAGAAAGGGGCAACACTAATATCCTTTTGAGAGATCCACACTAGTACTCCCTTTATATCCTTGTACTCCATAGAGATGATCATTATGCATATAGCTATGTGGGGACCTTCACACTATAGAACTTGGCTTGCATATTCCAATGATGAGCCTCCTCAAAAGAGCTCTAGGTCTTCATGAGCGAGCAAGTTAGATGCACCCCCACTAGTTCCATTGGAGAGCATACCTTAGCTCATATGTGCATCCGTTGCATGGCAATCCCTACTCCTCACATCATATTTATCATTTGACTTTCTCTCGCCTATGATTTTCCTCATTGATATGAGCCTTTCACACCATTTTTGTCTTCCTCCTCCACCTTTTCTCTCTTTGCCATCCTAAGTGTCAACTTTCTTGCTTACGCTCAACAATTGCATGAGTGCCCAAAATATCGAAAAGGAGTGGATCATTTCGACTTGTACCTGGCTAGTGGTCTGGGGATGAGTCAAGATAAGATTCGAAAGAAGACCAAGTGTGAAACTTTAGTAGATTGAGTTCTCAACACAAAAATATTTTTTCTCATATATCCCTATCCCCTTTCTTGCACGCAAACACCATTTGGAGACATTCGAGTCACGGACAGCGAGAGCTCTTGCACCTTTATGTTCTTATGTTACTTGTTTCAAGGCTAATATATACTCTGTCCTGTTATGACTTGAATTAAATTACATGCCTTGATTGCTTGACTTAAGAGTTCTTATATGGTTGCTAGCATGTCACCACAGAAATTATGTTGTTATCATTTACCTACTCGAGGACGAGCAGGAATTAAGCTTGGGGATGTTGATACGTCCCAAACGTATCTATAATTTCTGCTTGCTCCATGCATTTTTTGTGTGATATTGCTATGCTTTTGATACACTTTCATATCTTTTTATAACATATTTTGGAACTAACCTATTAATGGTTGCAAGAGTGCACAAGTTCTTGTTTTTGAACTTTATGTGTAGGAATTACTTGGATAAAGGAAAAACACAAAAAGGAGCCTTGTAGGAGTTGGACTCTAACTTTCCCGAAATCTGTCCCCAGCAGACAGGTTTTAAAGATCACCTCGGAAACACTAGAAGACGGCCTCAAATGGAAATAATTAAAACTATAAAGTTGTAGGGAATGTTTTTCCGGTGGAGTTAGACATAAAATTCGGCCCAATCGGAGTTCGGATACTTCCAGAAACCCCGAAATACAGAAGACGTAATCTGGATGACGGGTATCCGAGAGTCTATATAAAGAGAGGAAACCTAGGTCAAAGGGCACCACGAAATTTCCTCCCCCTTGGCAGCCATCTTGAGGGGGAGATTAATCTCCACAGCAGCACCATCTCCAAGAAAGAAGAAGGGGCCAAGGGCCATGGCCACCGCCGTGGCCGTGGGCGCCGCCGCCGCCGTGGCCGCCGCCGTTGCCGTCTCCATCATCTCCTTCGGGCAGCACCTCTCCATCAACAACTCTCTCTCTCTCTCTCACCATGTCCATGTGTGAGTAGTTCCCCTCGGGGCTAAGGCTTGTATCTTGATCTATGTGGTTTCTCTCTCTCTCTCCCATGATGTGATATTTGTTGTGATCATTGGCTATGTGAATCTAGGGTGATCCCATGATGTTTCCCCTTCTTCTATGTATTGGATTTCATGTACTCACTTGATCTTATCTAGTATAATCCCCGAGACCATGGTGACAGAGGTCTATTGGACATGGGTTAGAAGAATATTATCATGAGTGATTTCCTCTTTTGTGTGTGGATTGAAGATTGAGAGTCTCTTGGTGCTTGTCTTTGACTATACTTTAGATATGTTGTGGTGATTGTGGTACTCTCTTTGGATGGCCGCGGTTACATTGGGAAATCCATAGATTGAGAACTACGAACTCTGAGGTGTGCTTTTGTAGCCCTACACAATTCTCGTCCTCTCTTGACCACAAAGGAATGACCTCCGAGTACGTCTCCATTGCATGTTTTATGGAAAATATCATGTGATTAGACTATGTTAATGTTGTTGGGAGTTTCCACTAGTGAAAGTATGAAGCCTAGGCCTTGTTTCCATCATTGTTACACCGTTTGCACTCACTTTTGTTACTTGTTTCTTTGCTGCACTTTTTATTACAGATTTATATTACTTTGTTTTATCACACCTATCACCCGTATTTTACCATCTCTTCGCCGAACTAGTGCACCTATAAAACTCCTAGTTGTATTAGGTGTGTTGGGACACAAGAGACTTCTTGTATCTTAATTGCAGGGTGGCTTGAGAGAGACCATCTTCAACCTCTACTTCCCTGAGTTCGATAAACCTTGGGTCATCCGCTTGAGGGAAATTGTTGCTGTCCTACAAACCTCTGCGCTTGGAGGCCCAACATAGTCTACAAGAATAGAAGCATGCGTAGACATCACCACGCTGCTCCTGGCGGTGCTGTAGAGGTAGAGGGGTTATCGTTCTCTAGGGACTGTGAGGATTGGAGGAGTTGATTGGGTTTTCTTTAGGTCCGCGAACGCGTTTCGTGCTTCTTCTGTCCACTATCCTAGCCTGCTGATGAAGCGGCTTAGGGTGGAGAGTCGTCCTGTGAGTTGTTCTTTTACTTTTACGTTGACGGGTTCTTGCATTGTGGCGAGTTCTTGGACTTTTTCTTGGTTGGCTTGGACTCCTCGCGCAGACACCATGTATCCTAGCAGCTTGCTGGCTGGTACTCCGAAAATACACTTCTTGGGGTTGAGCTTGATCTGATAGTGGTTGAGTGCTCTGAAGGTTTCTAGTATATCTTCGAGGAGTGTGTTTGCCTTTTATGTTTTGATGACGATGTCGACCATGTAGACTTGTGTCACAACCCCAACTTGGGTAAGTGCTAGGGTTTAAGTGCCCCTTTGCATCATGTGAAAATTTCAAAAGAAATTCAAAGCCCTAGAGAATTTAATTCAAATGGCTAGATAAAAATTTCTTCCAAAAATCCCTCTGGTATTTTTGAAAAGTCTTATAAATATGTGTGATCACATATGAAGTGATGTGGGACCAACCCCATGCTCATGGTTTTTTCAAATATTCCAAACAAGGCTTGGAAATTAAATTAAACCCCTATTTGATTTGAAATTCAAAACATTTGAATTTCAAAAATCTCCAAAACTTGTGAGTGGCTAGCTATTTATATGACAAGCCCATATAAAAGTTTTGAAGATTTTACAAATTGCCTTGCTATTTTATTTGTGGCAAAACAAATGGCAGAAAAAGAAAAACGGAAGAAAATAGAGAAGAAAAAGGGAAAAAAAGAAAGCCAGCCCACCCCCACAGGCCGCAGGCCCAACTTAACCTTTCCCCGGCCCAAGCCCACCTGGGCTTGTCGTCTTCTTCCCCGCGCTGCCAGGCAGCTCGCTGGAGGGCAGAGCGCGTCCGACGCCACTGCGGCACGCCTAGGGCCTTCCCGTGCCCCTAAGTGCGCCATGGAGACACCCAGAGCACGCTGGATCTTCTCCCTGTCCTCTGGCTTCCTCTCCATTTCTCTCCCTCGCAAATCTCACACACACCCGAGCGCACACCGAGGCGCCGGCGACGAAACCCCGTGGCCAACGACCGAACCACGACTCCCCACTGTGTCCAAACTCCGCGCCGTACTCCTCTCCATCGAACCCCTCTTCGTATCGAGTCGCGCAAGCCCAGCAGGAAACGCTAGCTCCATCGAGACGCCGCCGGCCACCGTGAGACTTCGGCGAGGAATACGTCGGCTCCAGAGCTCCTCCGGCCTCGTCGACCACTCCGTTCGTTCCAGGGTGAGCTCTCCGTTCCTTTCCCTCACCTCTCGCTCGTCACCGCGCCCCGCAACGCATTTCTCCATGGCCAGTGCACCGGCCGTCGCCGGGTCTGCTCGCCATTGTGTGCACGCAAGGCAATCATCGTTTTAGTCGTGTCCTTCGTATGCGCGACGAGCCCAGGAGTCGAACACATCTTTCCCCGCTCATTTTGGTCGCCGGGAACTCATTCCGGTGAGGCGCCGACGTCCTCTGTGGTCGCCGCCGGTTAACCGTCGGCGACAGATTAGTTTAGGGCTAATCACACCACTAACCACCCCCTTAAGTCACTGATGTGCGGGGCCCTGGGCCCTAATCCCCCTTTGTTAGCTTAATTAAATCAGGGTTATCTTTGTACAACTGACCAGAGGACCCCACTGGTCAGAGCCCCCCCCCACGTCCTGCTGATGCAGCAGTGACGCAATAACCCTTTTATTGAATTAAAAGAAATCAGAAAATTACAGAAAATAGATTAAACTTCAACAATTCATAGAAAATTCATACTAACTCCAAATTAAACAACTAATATGTCTAAAATTAACAAAAAAATGCAAGGATTATGAATATGCAACTTTTTTCTATGTTTGACCATTTTAAAATGGGTGAACAGTAGCAAACATGCATACGACATAATTTGAATTTGAATTTGGAGTTTGAATTTGCAAATCCTTTGCAATACACTTCAATTAAATTGAATTGTCAACAAACCAGTACCATATACATCATGGACAACTATATCATGTGCTTGTGCATTTTATTTTGATTTTGCCCCACCTTTGATGATGATTGCTTCGGTAACAATGCTGTCGGGACTCGGGGTTAGCATATGTAATTCCAGTCATGATACAATCACATGGAGAGCCGAGAACCGTACCCACTTGTCTAAGCAGACAAGGCCAAGCACAGAACGTTCTCGGTAAGCATCGAATGTGAGGGGCATCCCATTCAGGCCGGATGATCATCTGAGATGGGTCCTCATCGTCCGCTCACAAGTCTAAATGCTTATGGGTGGTGAAGCCCATACTCATAGACAAGTCACCTCAACCATGTTATCGATTGGATCCTAACTCTTACATAGACTTCCCCACGAGGAAGCACACCATAGCACTCACGCTTATCTTGCGAATTTTAGAAGTATCCAGTTCAAGTTGTCTAATAATCAGGTACAGGTTCCAAGTAGTCCTTAACCGCGGACGCGGCTATTCGAATAGTTTTGTTAACCTTGTAAGGGTGTAAACTACACACACATGACCATCGGTTACCGCCAGGTCTCACCACCGTTCAAGAGGTGACAGCGAGGATGTTCACCACGACACTTCGCTCACAACCGGTCTATTCCAGGAGTCGACTATCTGAGTTTGCCTCCGCTCGAGAGCCCGGCCGGATCAACGAAACAGACTCAAACAATATAGGTGACCGAGACGCCACCTCTGGCAGATGGTTTTCCTGCCTCACAGGTGCACCCACATATCTATATGATGCAACCATTCCTTCATTCTTTTTCTATGCAGATGTCAAATGGAAAGCCCGAACTAATGTGACTCCAGGACGTCGACACGGATCAAGGTACTAGGCCAAGAGGGGTCAGTGAGCCCAATGTGTGGTTGTACTCTTTGTCTTGGATTACCATACAAGAACTCGATGCTTAAGGCGGTGTTCAACAAGACAACCCACTGTGTACTCCTACACAACCTCTCATCGTTCACCTTGTATTAGGGTGGATTCACCGACACAGTTTCACTTTCATCAACACCATGTTCACTATCATCCCGACTCACATCAAAAACAACCTCACTGTAACACTAAGCATGCAATAAGCTGTAACAGTTGCAGGGGCCACATGATATCAAACAACTCCTATGTCAGCTAGGATTGTGGTTTGCTTACTACTGTGACAAGATGATAGGTCATGCATCGGATATGGGTTCAACTATGCGGTAGAATCAATACAAGATGATCTCCTAAACATGCATAAGCTAGACTGAGAGGGAATTGGGATTTTATAGACATGATCAAAGGGGTTTGCTTGCCTTGCTGACGATACACGGGTCTTAACGGTGGTCTTCTTCTTCAAGGGTGATCACCGTCTCGGAAAAGCTGGTACCGGAAACAATCATCAACAAGGGGGGGGGGAGGCAACAATGTAATAGAATGCACAAGCACATGTTTAGGTTGTCACATGATGTGAAAGGTATTGGTGTGATCTAGGTTCAAGTTGCCACATATTAATTGAAGTTGATTTGAAAAGTTAATTCAAATTCAAACTCCAAAGGTTATTCAAATTATGTCATTTGCATTTGCTAATGTTTGATCAATGTATACCATGTCATCATGTGTGGGATAAGCTTCTGAAGTACAAGTGATCATATGTGCATTGCATTGGTTCAATTTAGAAATGCATTTGGAATAAATTTGAATTAATTCCAATTAAGCCAAATAGAAAAAGCTACTGGTTCCATTTTAAAATCAACTCAAACATGGTTGAAAGTTCCATATTTGGATAGAGAATTTTATGCTGATCATTTTTCATATATTATTTGTCCAATTTGGAGTTAATATGAATTAGTTATGAATTTCCAAAGTTTAATCAATTTTCTGTAATTTCTGGAATTTCTTTAAATCATTTCTATTTTTCTGGAAAGTCTTTATTGCGTCAGCATGAAGCAATGCTGACATCAGTGGGGGGGCTGACATGTGGGTCCACCCTGTCAGTGCCCCACTGCTTGATTGTGTTTAGTTTTAAATTAAACAGAGGATTAGGGGGGGTTGGTCCCACTGGTCAGCCACTTTGGGGGGGGATTAGCTCGTGGTTTAGGGGCTGACAGGCCGACGGCTTGACGCCGGCGGCTCTGGACACGGCGGCGCTCGCCGGAATCGCCTCAGTGCACTAGAGGACTAGATGGCAGGTGCGTTTGAAGCCTACGGGTGCGGCGGTTCTAAAGGACGTGGTCTGGGCCACGTGTGCGTTGCGTGTGCTCGCCGACGAGCACCGCGGCGACGCTGTACTCCGGCGTCATGGCGAACGGCGACGGAGACGCTGCGGGTTTCGAGGGGGTTAGGGTTTGTGGCCAGAAGCTCACCAGGAGCACGCTGGAGAGGTCGGAAGAGCAGGAGGAGCGACGGAGGCGGCGAATCGACGACGACGAACTTGCGGCTCCGGCGGCGACTCGTTGATGCTGCCTTCGCTTGTGGTGCTTGCTCTGCTCGATTTGATGAGGGCTTCGACGAAGACGACGTCGCTGCACGTGATGGACAAGGTGGCTAGGGCTGAGGAGCTCATCGGCCACGGGTTCTCCATGGTGGTGCTCCGGCGTGTTCACGGGTGTGTGCGGGGAAGACAACTCAGAGGCGCGGGGAGGAACCGCGAGCAGAGGGAAAGGAAGAGGGGGTTTCTGGGCGTTGCGTGGCGCACAGAGGAGCAAGGGGGGGTGTTCCAGGCGAGCCTCGGTGGCGTCCACGGCGCTCGGCTCGCCACCGAGCTGCTTGGAGGCGAGGGGAGGAAGACGACACGGCGAGCTGGGCTGGGCCGGCTACTGGGCCAGGTGGCCAGGGGGTGGGCTGGGTTTCCTTTTGTTCTTTTTCTTTCATTTTTTCCTTTTCTGTAAATATGTTTTGCCCTGAATAAAATAGCAAGGCATTTTATTAAATCATGAAAACTTTTATGTGGGCTTATAACATAAATAGCTAGCCACTAATAAGTTTTGGTGACTTTTGAAAATCAAACAATTTGAATTTAAATTCAAATTGGAGTTAAATTTAATTTCCAATGCACCTTTTGAATTTTTGAATATTCCATGGGAATGGGAAAATCCCCAAACCACTTTTGCAATGATCAGCAACAATTCTAGGAATTTTCCAAACATTCAAATGATTTTTGGAAAAGGATATTTATCTGGCCGTTTGAATTAAATTCTCAGGGCTTTTCTTTTCCCCATTTTTGATTTCTTTTTGGAATTTTGCATGATGCAAAGGGATCAAACAACCCTAGCACTTACCCTAGTTGGGGTTCTGACAACTCGCCCCCACTCAAAAGAATCTCGTCCCGAGATTCAGAAGTCGTCGGGAGGAAGGTGGGGTACTCGGCACGGAGGCGGTCTTCTCTTTCCCAGGTTGCTTCTTTCTCGGAGTGATGCGACCATTGCACTTTGAGGAACTTGATCGTCTGACGACGCATGACACGCTCTGCGGAATCAAGAATACGAACAGGGTACTCTCGATAAGAAAGGTCATCTTGGAGATCAAGCGTTTCATGGTCGACTTCGCGGATGGGGTCCTTGGAGCAACGCCTGAGTTGTGACACATGGAATACATCGTGTACTCGGGAAAGGTGCGGAGGTAGTTCAAGTTGGTAGGCAACTTCTCCATGTTTAGCTAGAATGCGGAAAGGTCCGATGTAACGTGGGGCCAACTTTCCTTTGATACCGAATCTTTAGGTTCCCTTCAGAGGAGTAACCCGAAGGTAGGCCTTCTCATCAATATTGTAGCTCTCCTCTCTATGATGACGATCATAGTAGCTCTTTTGACGAGACTGAGCGGCTTTCAAACGATCACGAACAATGCGAACTTGCTCTTCTGCTTCCTTGATCATATCCGGTCCAAAGAGTTGTCGCTCACCGGTTTCTGACCAGTTAACGGGTGTTCGACACTGTCGTCCGTAGAGGAGTTCAAAAGGAGCCATGTTCAGACTAGATTGATAGCTATTGTTATAAGCAAATTCGGCGAAGGGAAGAGATTTCTCCCAATTCTTTCCGAAAGAGATAACACAAGCTCTGAGCATGTCTTCCAAGATTTGATTAACCCTTTCGACTTGACCGCTAGACTGAGGATGGAAAGCTGTACTAAAGGATAGATGAGTTCCCATAGCACTCTGAAAGCTTCCCCAGAATCTAGAGGTGAAAAGGCTACCACGATCAGAATTGATCACCAAAGGAACACCGTGAAGAGACACAATTCTAGAGACGTACAAGTCTGCCAACTGACTAGCAGTTATAGACTCGCGAACGGGAAGGAAGTGAGCAACTTTGGAAAGTCTATCAATGACCACGAAGATGGCATCATTTCCTTTCTGGTTTTTTGGAAAGCCGGTGATGAAGTCCATACCGACTTTGTCCCATTTCCACTCTGGAATAAGAAAAGGTTGAAGTGTACCAGCAGGTCTTTGGTGTTCTGCCTTAATGCGACGACAAACATCACATTCAGCAACAAATCGAGCAATGTCTCTCTTCATCCTGGTCTACCAAAATCTCTGGCGTAGATCTCGGTACATTTTTGTGCTACCGGGATGAATTGAGAGGGGTGTGTCATGGGCTTCTTTGAGGATGAGTTGCCTTAGATCCCTATTCTTAGGTACTACCAAACGATTTTCAAAGAATATCGTTCCTTTGCTATCTGTGGAGAAACATTTAGCAACTCCGCTAGCAATGTTCTCCTTGATCCGGCGTACACCTCGTGCACGTCTTTGGGCAACTATGATTTGATCCTCAAGGGTTGGTTTCGCCACCAAGTTGAAAAGAGATCCACGAGGAACAATCTCGAGGTTGAGCTTTCAAAATTCCTCATGAAGAAGTGGTTGATACTTTTGTAACATGAGGTTGTTACAATACGACTTACGACTTAGTGCATCAGCCATGACATTGGCTTTGCCTGGGGTGTAAGATATTCCTAAGTCATAATCTTTTATCAACTCAATCCAGCGTATTTGCCTGAGATTAAGATCTGGCTGGGTTAAAATGTATTTCAGGCTTTGGTGGTCTGAATAAATTTCACAACGATTACCAAGGAGGTAATGTCGCCAAGTCTTCAGGGCATGAACTACGGCAGCGAGTTCAAGATCGTGGGTAGGATAGTTCTCTTCATGTGGCCGCAACTGGCGTGAAGCATAAGCTACCACATGTCGATCTTGCATAAGTATGCATCCTAACCCTTCCCGTGAAGCATCACAATAGATCTCGAAATCCCTTTTGGTGTCTGGAGGTGCAAGTAGGGGTGCAGAAGTCAATCTTCTTTTTATCTCTTGAAAGCTTTCCTCGCACTTGGAAGTCCATTGGAATTTCTTATCTTTCTTGAGGAGTTTAGTGAGAGGCTTTCCAACTTTACAAAAGTTCTCGACGAAGCGACGACAATAGCTTGCTATGCCAAGAAAACTCCTAACTTGCTTAACCGATTCAGGTGGAGTCCAGTCAAGGACAGCCTGAACTCTCTCGGGATTGACTGCAACACCTTTCACAGAAATCACGTGGCCTAAGTAGGTCAATTCTGGTAACCAAAATTCACACTTGGAGAACTTGGCATAAAGGCGATGCTCTCTAAGTTTCATCAATACCAACCTAAGATGTTCTGCGTGCTCTTCTTCGTTCTTCGAGTAGACGAGAATATCATCAAGATAAACCACAACAAATTTATCTAAGTACTCCATGAAGATCGAATTCATCAAGCGCGAGAATGTGGCGGGGGCATTGGTTAAACCAAAGGACATGACGGTATACTCGTAAAGACCATAACGAGTAGTGAAAGCCGTTTTGGGAATGTCCTCATTTCGGATTTTGATTTGATGATAGCCTAATCTCAAATCCATCTTGGAGAAGACAGAGGATCCTGCAAGTTGATCATAAAGATCATTGATCCTGGGCAGTGGGTACTTGTTTTTTATCGTCGGTAGATTTAGCGGGCCATAGTCTACGCACATCCTTTCTGTTCCATCTTTCTTCGTTACGAACAGAACGGGGCAACCCCATGGCGATGAGCTAGGGCGAATGAAGCCTTTTGCCAACAAAGCAACAAGTTGGGTTTTTAGCTCAGCTAACTCATGTGGGGCCATTCTATATGGGCGTTTGGAAATTGGGGCTATGCCTGGTATAAGATCCACTATGAATTCTACACATCGGTCGGGTGGCATTCCCGGCAGCTCTTCAAGAAAGACATCCGGGAAGTCACGAACCACCGGAACATCTTCAAGGTTTGGAAGGGGAAGAACATTCAAAGTATGCATCTGGATTCTAGAGCTGGGTGATGTGTAGTCAATGGTCTGGCCTGAAGGATGGGTGAGTTTAACTGATTTGGCTTTACAATCAAGGAAAGCATTCTGCCTTGATAACCAATCCATTCCTAGGATGACATCAATGTCCAAAGACTTGAGGGCTATAAGAGAAGCAAGGAATACTAAACCCTCAATTTCAATTTGATTGTCATGGCTTACTCTATTAGTTTGCCACTTTGAACCAGGAGTTTGAATGATCATTGGAGAAAACATTTCTTCAAAAGGAAACTCATGACGAAGTGCATAACTCTCCGACATGAATGAATGAGAAGCTCCTGGATCGAAAAGAACGAAGGCGGGAACATGATTGACTGGGAGCGTACCAAGAATGACGTCAGAAGCATCAGTGGTGTCCTCAACTGAGATTTGGTTCACACAACCACTACTTGTGACTGAAAGCTTTGCTGGGATGGTCTTAGTGGTGGATTTCTTTGGAGGCTTGGGTCGAGAATGACGTGGTGCCATCAAGACCTGAGGGCATTGACGATAGTAATGGCCTGGAAGACCACACTTAAAGCATACCCTGTCTGAATTGCTGGGAGTGGGATTACTTGGCTGCACACCATCATTCCGGGGTGGAACAATGTGTTGAGGTGGATGGCATATATTTGGTGGTGGCCTCTGAAGAAAGTTTTGAGGTATGGCTCTGGTTGGAATCCAAATTCGGCGTTTCTGAGGTGCTGAACTTGAAGAAGGAGCAAGCTCAAGAGCATGCTTGCAGGACTCCTCGAAAATTTCATTGCCATGCTCAGCTCTGAAGGATCTGTTGACTAAATCCTCAAAGGTGGCATCTTCGATGAGGTTGAGATGATGACGAAGGATGGGGCTAAGTCCCTTGCGGAACCTTGCCTGCTTTCTGGCATCGGTGGTGATCTCATCTTGGGCATAAGGAGCAAGACGGTTGAACTCTCTCACATACTCATGCATGAACGTCTCTCCTTGAGTCAGGTTGCAGAACTCTTCTTTCTTGCTCTCCATCAACTCATCCAGAAGGTGGTACCCTCGAAAGGCAACACAGAACTCTTGCCAAGTCACTAGGTGACCATCAGGCTGCATCGCAACATAGTTCTCCCACCATTCAGCAGCAGCACCTTCCAGAAAGTATGCCACGAATATAACTCGATCATCGGGAGCAACATGTGCAGTATCAAGCTTACGCTCGATGGAACGGAGCCAATCATCAGCTTCAAGGGGCTCAGAAGAACATCGGAATACTGGTGGCTTGAGGAGGATGAAGTCCTGAATGCTCACAACCACATTACGATGACGTGAGGTATTCTGCTCGATGAGCTCCAGAAGGCGTGTTTGATCACGTTGATTCTTCTCAGCTTCCATCATTATTTCCGCCGCAGAAGGCGATGGTGGAGGTGCATCATCATTTCAATTCCGAACACGGTCTCGATTCCGACGAACAGCACTACGAGTTCCACCTGACATCCTGTGTGATAAAATCAACAATAAGAACAGGTTGTACGATGGAATCAAAGACAAGAAGGACATAACTAGGAGGAAAAGATTGTAATGCAAAGGCAAAGATCCACAGAAACACGGGATAAATCCGGCAGCATAACGACTACACCGGGATGGAAAATGAAACAACCTCGAAGAAATTGGACATAACTTCTTCAAGGAACTCAACAAAACGATGAGTCTGGACGACCACAACTATCCTACGGCTACAAGGAGGCACTCAGCGAGATGTTCTAGTAAGACATAGATGAGCCTAGTCCTATCATCCCGTAGAAAAGATAAGGGTGACCCAGAACTCAGATAGATGAGGGTAAGGAGAAAAAGAAGCCTTACGTTGTTCCCTTATACCCAGAGTAACTATATAACTATAGAATGCTAGACCCGACTTCGACCAAGGGTTTGATAATCCTACAGACAGTCCTGCTCTGATACCAAGTCTGTCGGGACCCGGAGTTAGCATATGTAATTCCAGTCATGATACAATCACATGGAGAGCCGAGAACCGTACCCACTTGTCTAAGCAGACAAGGCCAAGCATAGAACGTTCTCGGTAAGCATCGAACGTGAGGGGCATCCCAGTCAGGCCGGATGATCATCTGAGATGGGTCCTCATCGTCTGCTCACAAGTCTAAATGCTTATGGGTGGTGAAGCCCATACTCATAGACAAGTCGCCTCAACCATGTTATCGATTGGATCCTAACTCTTACATAGACTTACTCCAGCCCGATCACTTAGTCGGGGTCTAGGGAGGGCTCGATCATACAACAAACTGTGCACGTGACAGAGTCACGAACAATCGCATCGCGATGCCCCAAGCTGCGCACTTCTAAGGGCCACTTGGTGTATAAAATACCGCCAGCCAGATCACAACTAAGGTCTCGAAAACCCATACTAAGACATGCATGTTATAAACATACACGCAGCACACATGTCTAGTATGAACAGCAGGTATCATCACATAACTCTACAAAGTACTCTTTATTGATATACACATAGAGCATACAAAGATCACATATCTGTGATCACATTACATCATACAACGGAAGCAAATTAGGTCTGAGTACAGACAAGTTTAACAAATGGCTTAGAGAAGCCTTGTAAAGAAACATGCCCTTCCACGAGGGACCAGACTGCTGTCTGGGACTATGCTAACTTAGTCAACGTCGAGCTTCAGGTCGATGGCTCCATCGGGGTCCGGATTCTCATCTAAAACATAGAATAAGCAAACGTGAGTACAAATTTGTACTCAGCAAGACTTACATCAGAACTACACTACTCATGCTCAAGTATCAAGGTAAAGGGAGGTGGGGTTTCATCATGCAGAAGTGCCAGCTTTGACTTGGCTATTCCTGAACTACGAATACTAGACTTGAGGTAAGAAGCGTACACGAGTCCACTACATCTCCAACCAATACACCACTATGGTTACTTCCTCGACTTTCCCACGAGGAAGCACACCATACCACTCACGCTTATCTTGCGAATTTTAGAAGTATCCAGTTCAAGTTGTCTAATAATCAGGTACAGGTTCCAAGTAGTCCTTAACCGCGGACGCGGCTATTCGAATAGTTTTGTTAACCTTGCAAGGGTGTAAACTACACACACATGACCATCGGTTACCGCCAGGTCTCACCACCGTTCAAGAGGTGACAGCGAGGATGTTCACCACGACACTTCGCTCACAACCGGTCTATTCCAGGAGTCGACTATCTGAGTTTGCCTCCGCTCGAGAGCCCGGCCGGATCAACGAAACGGACTCAAACAATATAGGTGACCGAGACGCCACCTCTGGCAGATGGTTTTCCTGCCTCACAGGTGCACCCACATATCTATATGATGCAACCATTCCTTCATTCTTTTTCTATGCAGATGTCAAATGGAAAGCCCGAACTAATGTGACTCCTGGACGTCGACACGGATCAAGGTACTAGACCGAGAGGGGTCAGTGAGCCCAATGTGTGGTTGTACTCTTTGTCTTGGATTACCATACAAGAACTCGATGCTTAAGGCGGTGTTCAACGAGACAACCCACTGTGTACTCCTACACAGCCTCTCATCGTTCACCTTGTATTAGGGTGGATTCACCGACACAGTTTCACTTTCATCAACACCATGTTCACTATCATCCCGACTCACATCAAAAACAACCTCACTGTAACACTAAGCATGCAATAAGCTGTAACAGTTGCAGGGGCCACATGATATCAAACAACTCCTATGTCAGCTAGGATTGTGGTTTGCTTACTACTGTGACAAGATGATAGGTCATGCATCGGATATGGGTTCAACTATGCGGTAGAATCGATACAAGATGATCTCCTAAACATGCATAAGCGAGACTGAGAGGGAATTGGGATTTTATAGACATGATCAAAGGGGTTTGCTTGCCTTGCTGATGATACACGGGTCTTAACGGTGGTCTTCTTCTTCAGGGGTGATCACCGTCTCGGAAAAGCTGGTACCGGAAACAATCATCAACAAGGGGGGGGGAGGCAACAATGTAATAGAATGCACAAGAACATGTTTAGGTTGTCACATGATGTGAAAGGTATTGGTGTGATCTAGGTTCAAGTTGCCACATGTTAATTAGTTGATTTGAAAAGTTAATGCAAATTCAAACTCCAAAGGTTATTCAAATTATGTCATCTTGCATTTGCTAATGTTTGATCAATGTATACCATGTCATCATGTGTGGGATAAGCTTCTGAAGTACAAGTGATCATATGTGCATTGCATTGGTTCAATTTAGAAATGCATTTGGAATAAATTTGAATTAATTCCAATTAAGCCAAATAGCAAAAGCTACTGGTTTCATTTTAAAATCAACTAAAACATGGTTGAAAGTTTCATATTTGGATAGAGAATTTTATGCTGATCAATTTTCATATATTATTTTTCCAATTTGGAGTTAATATGAATTAGTTATGAATTTCCAAAGTTTAATCAATTTTCTGTAATTTCTGGAATTTCTTTAAATCATTTCTATTATTCTGGAAAGTCTTTATTGCGTCAGCATGAAGCAATGCTGACATCAGTGGGGGGGCTGACATGTGGGTCCACCCTGTCAGTGGCCCACTGCTTGATTGTGTTTAGTTTTAAATTAAACAGAGGATTAGGGGGGGCTGGTCCCACTGGTCAGCCACTGTGGGGGGGGGGGGATTAGCTCGCGGTTTAGGGGCTGACAGGCCGGCGGCTTGACGCCGGCGGCTCTGGACACGGCGGCGCTCGCCGGAATCGCCTCAGTGCACTAGAGGACCAGATGATAGGTGCGTTTGAAGCCTACGGGTGCGGCGGTTCTAAAGGACGTGGTCTGGGCCACGTCTGCGTTGCGTGTGCTCGCCGACGAGCACCGCGGCGACGCTGTACTCCGGCGTCATGGAGAACGACGACGGAGATGCTGCGGGTTTCGAGGGGGTTAGGGTTTGTGGCCAGAAGCTCACCAGGAGCACGCTGGAGAGGTCGGAAGAGCCGGAGGAGCGACGGAGGCGGCGAATCGACGACGACGAACTTGCGGCTCCGGCGGTGACTCATTGATGCTGCCTTCGCTTGTGGTGCTTGCTCAGCTCGATTTGATGAGGGCTTCGACGAAGACGACGTCGCTGCACGTGATGGACAAGGTGGCTAGGGCTGAGGAGCTCGTCGGCCACGGGTTCTCCACGGTGGTGCTCCGGCGTGTTCACGGGTGTGTGCGGGGAAGACGACTCAGAGGCGCGGGGAGGAACCGCGAGCAGAGGGAAAGGAAGAGGGGGTTTATGGGCGTTGCGTGGCGCACAGAGGAGCAAGGGGGGGGGTTCCAGGCGAGCCTCGGTGGCGTCCACGGCGCTCGGCTCGCCAACGAACTGCTTGGAGGCGAGGGGAGGAAGACGACACGGCGAGCTGGGCTGGGCCGGCTACTGGGTAAGGTGGCCAGGGGGTGGGCTGGGTTTCCTTTTGTACTTTTTCTTTCTGTTTTTCCTTTTCTGTAAATATTTTTTGCCCTGAATAAAATAGCAAGGCATTTTATTAAATCATGAAAACTTTTATGTGGGCTTATAACATAAATAGCTAGCCACTCATAAGTTTTGGTGACTTTTGAAAATCAAACAATTTGAATTTAAATTCAAATTGGAGTTAAATTTAATTTCCAATGCACCTTTTGAATTTTTGAATATTCCATGGGCATGGGAAAATCCCCAAACCACTTTTGCAATGATCAGCAACAATTCTAGGAATTTTCCAAACATTGAAATGATTTTTGGAAAAGGATTTTTATCTGGCCATTTGAATTAAATTCTCAGGGCTTTTCTATTCCCCATTTTTGATTTCTTTTGGGAATTTTGCATGATGCAAAGGGATCAAACAACCCTAGCACTTACCCTAGTTGGGGTTCTAACAACTCTCCCCCACTCAAAAGAATCTCGTCCCGAGATTCAGAAGTCGTCGGGAGGAAGGTGGGGTACTCGGCACGGAGGCGGTCTTCTCTTTCCCAGGTTGCTTCTTTCTCGGAGTGATGCGACCATTGCACTTTGAGGAACTTGATCGTCTGACGACGCATGACACGCTCTGCGGAATCAAGAATAAGAACAAGGTACTCTCGATAAGAAAGGTCATCTTGGAGATCAAGCGTTTCATGGTCGACTTCGCGGATGGGGTCCTTGAAGCAACGCCTGAGTTGTGACACATGGAATACATCGTGTACTCGGGAAAGGTGCGGAGGTAGTTCAAGTTGGTAGGCAACTTCTCCACGTTTAGCTAGAATGCGGAAAGGTCCGATGTAACGTGGGGACAACTTGCCTTTGATACCGAATCTTTGGGTTCCCTTCAGAGGAGTAACCAGAAGGTAAGCCTTCTCATCAATATTGTAGCTCTCTTCTCTATGATGACGATCATAGTAGCTCTTTTGACGAGACTGAGCGGCTTTCAAACGATCACGAACAATGCGAACTTGCTCTTCTGCTTCCTTGATCATATCCGGTCCAAAGAGTTGTCTCTCACCGGTTTCTGACCAGTTAAGGGGTGTTCGACAGTGTCGTCCGTAGAGGAGTTCAAAAGGAGCCATGTTCAGACTAGATTGATAGCTATTGTTATAAGCAAATTCGGCGAAGGGAAGAGATTTCTCCCAATTCTTTCCGAAAGAGATAACACAAGCTCTGAGCATGTCTTCCAAGATTTGATTAACCCTTTCGACTTGACCGCTAGACTGAGGATGGAAAGCTGTACTAAAGGATAGATGAGTTCCCATAGCACTCTGAAAGCTTCCCCAGAATCTAGAGGTGAAAAGGCTACCACGATCAGAATTGATCACCAAAGGAACACCGTGAAGAGACACAATTCTAGAGACGTACAAGTCTGCCAACTAACTAGCAGTTATAGACTCGCGAACGGGAAGGAAGTGAGCAACTTTGGAAAGTCTATCAATGACCACGAAGATGGCATCATTTCCTTTCTGGGTTTTTGGAAAGCCGGTGATGAAGTCCATACCGACTTTGTCCCATTTCCACTTTGGAATAGGAAAAGGTTGAAGTGTACCAGCAGGTCTTTGGTGTTCTGCCTTAATGCGACGACAAACATCACATTCAGCAACAAATCGAGCAATGTCTCGCTTCATCCTGGTCCACCAAAATCTTTGGCGTAGATCTCGGTACATTTTTGTGCTACCGGGATGAATTGAGAGGGTGTGTCATGGGATTCTTTGAGGATGAGTTGCCTTAGATCCCTATTCTTAGGTACTACCAAACGATTTTCAAAGAATATCGTTCCTTTGCTATCTGTGGAGAAACATTTAGCAACTCCGCTAGCAATGTTCTCCTTGATCCGGCGTACACCTCGTGCACGTCTTTGGGCAACTATGATTTGATCCTCAAGGGTTGGTTTCGCCACCAAGTTGAAAAGAGATCCACGAGGAACAATCTCGAGGTTGAGCTTTCAAAATTCCTCATGAAGAAGTGGTTGATACTGTTGTAACATGAGGTTGCTACAATACGACTTACGACTTAGTGCATCAGCCATGACATTGGCTTTGCCTGGGGTGTAAGATATTCCTAAGTCATAATCTTTTATCAACTCAATCCAGCGTCTTTGCCTGAGATTAAGATCTGGCTGGGTTAAAATGTATTTGAGGCTTTGGTGGTCTGAATAAATCTCACAACGATTACCAAGGAGGTAATGTCGCCAAGTCTTCAGGGCATGAACTACGGCAGCGAGTTCAAGATCGTGGGTAGGATAGTTCTCTTCATGTGGACGAAACTGGCGTGAAGCATAAGCTACCACATGTCGATCTTGCATAAGTATGCATCCTAACCCTTGCCGTGAAGCATCACAATAGATCTCGAAATCCCTTTTGGTGTCTGGAGGTGCAAGTACGGGTGCAGAAGTCAATCTTCTTTTTAGCTCTTGAAAGCTTTCCTCGCACTTGGAAGTCCATTCGAATTTCTTATCTTTCTTGAGGAGTTCAGTGAGAGGCTTTGCAACTTTAGAAAAGTTCTCGACGAAACGACGGCAATAGCTCGCTAAGCAAAGAAAACTCCTAACTTGCTTAACCGATTCAGGTGGAGTCCAGTCAAGGACAGCCTGAACTCTCTCGGGATTGACTGCAACACCTTTCGCAGAAATCACGTGGCCTAAGTAGGTCACTTCTGGTAACCAAAATTCACACTTGGAGAACTTGGCATAAAGGCGATGCTCTCTAAGTTTCATCAATACCAACCTAAGATGTTCTGCGTGCTCTTCTTCGTTCTTCGAGTAGACGAGAATATCATCAAGATAAACCACAAAAAATTTATCTAAGTACTCCATGAAGATCGAATTCATCAAGCGCGAGAATGTGGCGGGGGCATTGGTTAAACCAAACGACATGACGGTATACTCGTAAAGACCATAACGAGTAGTGAAAGACGTTTTGGGAATGTCCTCATTTCGGATTTTGATTTGATGATAGCCTAATCTCAAATCCATCTGGGAGAAGACAGAGGATCCTGCAAGTTGATCATAAAGATCATTGATCCTGGGTAGTGGGTACTTGTTCTTTATCGTCGCTAGATTTAGCGGGCGATAGTCTACGCACATCCTTTCTGTTCCATCTTTCTTCGTTACGAACAGAACGGGGCAACCCCATGGCGATGAGCTAGGGCGGATGAAGCCTTTTTCCAAAAAAGCATCAAGTTTGGTTTTTAGCTCAGCTAACTCATGTGGGGCCATTCTATATGGGCGTTTGGAAATTGGGGCTGTGCCTGGTATAAGATCCACTATGAATTCTACACATCGGTCGGGTGGCATTCCCGGCAGCTCTTCAGGATGGACATCCGGGAAGTCACGAACCACCGGAACATCTTGAAGGTCTGGAAGGGGAAGCACATTCAAAGTATGCATCTGGTTTCTAGAGCTGGGTGATGTGTAGTCAATGGTCTGGCCTGAAGGATGGGTGAGTTTAACTGATTTGGCTTTACAATCAAGGAAAGCATTCTGCCTTGATAACCAATCCATTCCTAGGATGACATCAATGTCCGAAGACTTGAGGGCTATAAGTGAAGCAAGGAATACTAAACCCTCAATTTCAATTTGATTGTCATGGCTTACTCTATTAGTTTGCCACTTTGAACCAGGAGTTTGAATGATCATTGGAGAAAACATTTCTTCAAAAGGAAACTCATGACGAAGTGCATAACTCTCCGACATGAATGAATGAGAAGCTCCTGGATCGAAAACAACGGAGGCGGGAACATGATTGACTGGGAGCGTACCAAGAATGACGTCAGAAGCATCAGTGGTGTCCTCAACTGAGATTTGGTTCACACAACCACTACTTGTGACTGAAAGCTTTGCTGGGATGGTCTTAGTGGTGGATTTCTTTGGAGGCTTGGGTCGAGAATGACGTGGTGCCATCAACACCTGAGGGCATTGACGATAGTAATGGCCTGGAAGACCACACTTAAAGCATACCCTGTCTGAATTGCTGGGAGTGGGATTACTTGTCTGCACACCATCATTCCGGGGTGGAACAATGTGTTGAGGTGGATGGCATATATTTGGTGGTGGCCTCTGAAGAAAGTTTTGAGGTATGGCTCTGGTTGGAATCCAAATTCGGCGTTTCTGAGGGGCTGAACTTGAAGAAGGAGCAAGCTCAAGAGCATGCTTGCGGGACTCCTCGAAAATTTCATTGCCATGCTCAGCTCTGAAGGATCTGTTGACTAAATCCTCAAAGGTGGCAAATTCGATGAGGTTGAGATCATGACGAAGGATGGGGCTAAGTCCCTTGCGGAACCTTGCCTTCTTTCTGGCATCGGTGGTGATCTCATCTTGGGCATAACGAGCAAGACGGTTGAACTCTCTCACATACTCATGCATGGACATCTCTCCTTGAGTCAGGTTGCAGAACTCTTCTTTCTTGCGCTCCATCAATTCATCCAGAAGGTGGTACCCTCGAAAGGCAACACAGAACTCTTGCCAAGTCACTAGGTGACCATCAGGCTGCATCGCAACATAGTTCTCCCACCATTCAGCAGCAGCACCTTCCAGAAAGTATGCCGCGAATATAACTCGATCATCGGGAGCAACATGTGCAGTATCAAGCTTACGCTCGATGGAACGGAGCCAATCATCAGCTTCAAGGGGCTCAGAAGAACATCGGAATACCGGTGGCTTGAGGAGGATGAAGTCCTGAATGCTCACAACCACATTACGATGACGTGAGGTATTCTGCTCGATGAGCTCCAGAAGGCGTGTTTGATCACGTTGATTCTTCTCAGCTTCCATCATGATTTCCGCCGCAGAAGGCGATGGTGGAGGTGCATCATCATTTCGATTCCGAACACGGTCTCGATTCAGACGAACAACACTACGAGTTCCACCTGAAATCCTGTGTGATAAAATCGACAATCAGAACAGGTTGTACGATGGAATCAAAGACAAGAAGGACATAACTAGGAGGAAAAGATTATAATGCAAAGGCAAAGATCCACAGAAACACGGGATAAATCCGGCAGCATAACGGCTACACCGGGATGGAAAATGAAACAACCTCGAAGAAATTGGATAGAACTTCTTCAAGGAACTCAACAGAATGATGAGTCTGGACGACCACAACTGTCCTACGGCTACAAGGTGGCACTCAGCGAGATGTTCTAGTAAGACATAGATGGGCCTAGTCCTATCTTCCCGTAGAAAATATAAGGGTGACCCAGAACTCAGATAGATGAGGGTAAGGAGAAAAAGAATCCTTACGTTGTTCCCTTATACCCAGAGTAACTATATAACTATAGAATGCTAGACCCGACTTCGACCAAGGGTTTGATAATCCTACAGACAGTCCTGCTCTGATACCAAGTCTGTCGGGACCCGGGGTTAGCATATGTAATTCCAGTCATGATACAATCACATGGAGAGCCAAGAACCGTACCCACTTGTCTAAGCAGACAAGGCCAAGCACAGAACGTTCTCGGTAAGCATCGAACGTGAGGGGCATCCCAGTCAGGCCGGATGATCATCTGAGATGGGTCCTCATCGTCCGCTCACAAGTCTAAATGCTTATGGGTGGTGAAGCCCATACTCATAGACAAGTCGCCTCAACCATGTTATCGATTGGATCCTAACTCTTACATAGACTTACTCCAGCCCGATCACTTAGTCGGGGTCTAGGGCGGGCTCGATCATACAACAAAGTGTGCACGTGAAAGAGTCACGAACAATTGCATCGCGATGCCCCAAGCTGCGCACATCTAAGGGCCACTTGGTGTATAAAAGACCGCCAGCCATATCACAACTAAGGTCTCGAAAACCCATACTAAGACATGCATGTTATAAACATACACGCAGCACACATGTCTAGTATGAACAGCAGGTATCATCACATAACTCTACGAAGTACTCTTTATTGATATACACATAGAGCATACAAAGATCACATGTCTGTGATCACATTACATCATACAACGGAAGCAAATTAGGTCTGAGTACAGACAAGTTTAACAAATGGCTTAGAGAAGACTTGTAAACAAACATGCCCTTCCACGAGGGACCAGACTGCTGTCTGGGACTATGCTAACTTAGTCAACGTCGAGCTTCAGGTCGATGGCTCCATCGGGGTCCGGATTCTCATCTAAAACATAGAATAAGAAAACGTGAGTACAAAGTCGTACTCAGCAAGACTTACATCAGAACTACACTACTCATGCTCAAGTATCAAGGTAAAGGGAGGCGGGGTTTCATCATGCAGAAGTGCCAGCTTTGACTTGGCTATTCCTGAACTACGAATACCAGACTTGAGGTAAGAAGCGTACACGAGTCCACTACATCTCCAACCAATACACCACTATGGTTACTTCCTTGACTTCCCCACGAGGAAGCACACCATAGCACTCACGCTTATCTTGCGAATTTTAGAAGTATCCAGTTCAAGTTGTCTAATAATCAGGTACAGGTTCCAAGTAGTCCTTAACCGCGGACGCGGCTATTCGAATAGTTTTGTTAACCTTGCAAGGGTGTAAACTACACACACATGACCATCGGTTACCGCCAGGTCTCACCACCGTTCAAGAGGTGACAGCGAGGATGTTCACCACGACACTTCGCTCACAACCGGTCTATTCCAGGAGTCGACTATCTGAGTTTGCCTCTGCTCGAGAGCCCGGCCGGATCAACGAAACGGACTCAAACAATATAGGTGACCAAGACGCCACCTCTGGCAGATGGTTTTCCTGCCTCACAGGTGCACCCACATATCTATATGATGCAACCATTCCTTCATTCTTTTTCTATGCAGATGTCAAATGGAAAGCCCGAACTAATGTGACTCCTGGACGTCGACACGGATCAAGGTACTAGGCCAAGACGGGTCAGTGAGCCCAATGTGTGGTTGTACTCTTTGTCTTGGATTACCATACAAGAACTCGATGCTTAAGGCGGTGTTCAACGAGACAACCCACTGTGTACTCCTACACAGCCTCTCATCGTTCACCTTGTATTAGGGTGGATTCACCGACACAGTTTCACTTTCATCAACACCATGTTCACTATCATCCCGACTCACATCAAAAACAACCTCAGTGTAACACTAAGCATGCAATAAGCTGTAACAGTTGCAGGGGCCACATGATATCAAACAACTCCTATGTCAGCTAGGATTGTGGTTTGCTTACTACTGTGACAAGATGATAGGTCATGCATCGGATATGGGTTCAACTATGCGGTAGAATCGATACAAGATGATCTCCTAAACATGCATAAGCGAGACTGAGAGGGAATTGGGATTTTATAGAGATGATCAAAGGGGTTTGCTTGCCTTGCTGACGATACACGGGTCTTAACGGTGGTCTTCTTCTTCAGGGGTGATCACTGTCTCGGAAAAGCTGGTACCGGAAACAATCATCAACAAGGGGGGGGGAGGCAACAATGTAATAGAATGCACAAGCACATGTTTAGGTTGTCACATGATGTGAAAGGTATTGGTGTGATCTAGGTTCAAGTTGCCACATGTTAATTGAAGTTGATTTGAAAAGTTAATTCAAATTCAAACTCCAAAGGTTATTCAAATTATGTCATCTTGCATTTGCTAATGTTTGATCAATGTATACCATGTCATCATGTGTGGGATAAGCTTCTGAAGTACAAGTGATCATATGTGCATTGCATTGGTTCAATTTAGAAATGCATTTGGAATAAATTTGAATTAATTCCTATTAAGCCAAATAGCAAAAGCTACTGGTTCCATTTTAAAATCAACTCAAACATGGTTGAAAGTTTCATATTTGGATAGAGAATTTTATGCTGATCATTTTTCATATATTATTTGTCCAATTTGGAGTTAATATGAATTAGTTATGAATTTCCAAAGTTTAATCAATTTTCTGTAATTTTTGGAATTTCTTTAAATCATTTCTATTTTTCTGGAAAGCCTTTATTGAGTCAGCATGAAGCAATGCTGACATCAGTGGGGGGCTGACATGTGGGTCCAGCCTGTCAGTGGCCCACTGCTTGATTGTGTTTAGTTTTAAATTAACCAGAGGATTAGGGGGGCTGGTCCCACTGGTCAGCCACTGTGGGGGGGGGGATTAGCTCGCGGTTTAGGGGCTGACAGGCCGCCGGCTTGACGCCGGCGGCTTTGGACACGGCGGCGCTCGCCGGAATCGCCTCAGTGCACTAGAGGACCAGATGACAGGTGCGTTTGAAGCCTACGGGTGCGGCAGTTCTAAAGGACGTGGTCTGGGCCACGTCTGCGTTGCGTGTGCTCGCCGACGAGCACAGCGGCGACGCTGTACTCCGGCGTCATGGCGAACGGCGACGGAGACGCTGCGGGTTTCGAGGGGGTTAGGGTTTGTGGCCAGAAGCTCACCAGGAGCACGCTGGAGAGGTCGGAAGAGCCGGAGGAGCGACGGAGGCGGCGAATCGACGACGACGAACTTGCGGCTCCGGCGGCGACTCGTTGATGCTGCCTTCGCTTGTGGTGCTTGCTCGGCTCGATTTGATGAGGGCTTCGACGAAGACGACGTCGCTGCACGTGATGGACAAGGTGGCTAGGGCTGAGGAGCTCGTCGGCCACGGGTTCTCCACGGTGGTGCTCCGGCGTGTTCACGGGTGTGTGCGGGGAAGACGACTCAGAGGCGCGGGGAGGAACCGCGAGCAGAGGGAAAGGAAGAGGGGGTTCCTGGGCGTTGCGTGGCGCACAGAGGAGCAAGGGGGGGGGTTCTAGGCGAGCCTCGGTGGCGTCCACGGCGCTCGGCTCGCCACAGAACTGCTTGGAGGCGAGGGGAGGAAGACGACACGGCAAGCTGGGCTGGGCCGGCTACTGGGCCAGGTGGCCAGGGGGTGGGCTGGGTTTCCTTTTGTACTTTTTCTATATGTTTTTTCTTTTCTGTAAATAATTTTTGCCCTGAATAAAATAGCAAGGCATTTTATTAAATCATGAAAACTTTTATGTGGGCTTATAACATAAATAGCTAGCCACTCATAAGTTTTGGTGACTTTTGAAAATCAAACAATTTGAATTTAAATTCAAATTGGAGTTAAATTTCATTTCCAATGCACCTTTTGAATTTTTGAATATTCCATGGGCATGGGAAAATCCCCAAACCACTTTTGCAATGATCAGCAACAATTCTAGGAATTTTCCAAACATTCAAATGATTTTTGGAAAAGGATTTTTATCTGTCCATTTGAATTAAATTCTCAGGGCTTTTCTTTTCCCCATTTTTGATTTCTTTTGGGAATTTTGCATGATGCAAAGGGATCAAACAACCCTAGCACTTACCCTAGTTGGGGTTCTGACAACTCGCCCCCACTCAAAAAAATCTCGTCCCGAGATTCAGATGTCGTCGGGTGGAAGGTGGGGTACTCGGCACGGAGGCGGTCTTCTCTTTCCCAGGTTGCTTCTTTCTCGGAGTGATGCGACCATTGCACTTTGAGGAACTTGATCGTCTGACGATGCATGACACGCTCTGCGGAATCAAGAATGCGAACAGGGTACTCTCGATAAGAAAGGTCATCTTGGAGATCAAGCGTTTCATGGTCGACTTCGCGGATGGGGTCCTTGAAGCAACGCCTGAGTTGTGACACATGGAATACATCGTGTACTCGGGAAAGGTGTGGAGGTAGTTCAAGTTGGTAGGCAACTTCTCCACGTTTAGCTAGAATGCGGAAAGGTCCGATGTAACGTGGGGCCAACTTGCCTTTGATACCGAATCTTTGGGTTCCCTTCAGAGGAGTAACCAGAAGGTAAGCCTTCTCATCAATATTGTAGCTCTCCTCTCTATGATGACGATCATAGTAGCTCTTTTGACGAGACTGATCGGCTTTCAAACGATCACGAACAATGCGAACTTGCTCTTCTGCTTCCTTGATCATATCCGGTCCAAAGAGTTGTCTCTCACCGGTTTCTGACCAGTTAAGGGGTGTTCGACACTGTCGTCCGTAGAGGAGTTCAAAAGGAGCCATGTTCAGACTAGATTGATAGCTATTGTTATAAGCAAATTCGGCGAAGGGAAGAGATTTCTCCCAATTATTTCCGAAAGAGATAACACAAGCTCTGAGCATGCCTTCCAAGATTTGATTAACCCTTTCGACTTGACCGCTAGACTGAGGATGGAAAGCTGTACTAAAGGATAGATGAGTTCCCATAGCACTCTGAAAGATTCCCCAGAATCTAGAGGTGAAAAGGCTACCACGATCAGAATTGATCACCAAAGGAACACCGTGAAGAGACACAATTCTAGAGACGTACAAGTCTGCCAACTGACTAGCAGTTATAGACTCGCGAACGGGAAGGAAGTGAGCAACTTTGGAAAGTCTATCAATGACCACGAAGATGGCATCATTTCCTTTCTGGGTTTTTGGAAAGCCGGTGATGAAGTCCATACCGACTTTGTCCCATTTCCACTCTGGAATAGGAAAAGGTTGAAGTGTACCAGCAGGTCTTTGGTGTTCTGCCTTAATGCGACGACAAACATCACATTCAGCAACAAATCGAGCAATGTCTCTCTTCATCCTGGTCCACCAAAATCTCTGGCGTAGATCTGGGTACATTTTTGTGCTACCGGGATGAATTGAGAGGGGTGTGTCATGGGCTTCTTTGAGGATGAGTTGCCTTAGATCCCTATTCTTAGGTACTACCAAACGATTTTCAAAGAATATCGTTCCTTTGCTTTCTGTGGAGAAACATTTAGCAACTCCGCTAGCAATGTTCTCCTTGATCCGGCGTACACCTCGTGCACGTCTTTGGGCAACTATGATTTGATCCTCAAGGGTTGGTTTCGCCACCAAGTTGAAAAGAGATCCACGAGGAACAATCTCGAGGTTGAGCTTTCAAAATTCCTCATGAAGAAGTGGTTGATACTGTTGTAACATGAGGTTGTTACAATACGAATTACGACTTAGTGCATCAGCCATGACATTGGCTTTTCCTGGGGTGTAAGATATTCCTAAGTCATAATCTTTTATCAACTCAATCCAGCGTCTTTGCCTGAGATTAAGATCTGGCTGGGTTAAAATGTATTTGAGGCTTTGGTGGTCTGAATAAATCTCACAACGATTACCAAGGAGGTAATGTCGCCAAGTCTTCAGGGCATGAACTACGGCAGCGAGTTCAAGATCGTGGGTAGGATAGTTCTCTTCATGTGGCCGCAACTGGCGTGAAGCATAAGCTACCACATGTCGATCTTGCATAAGTATGCATCCTAACCCTTGCCGTGAAGCATCACAATAGATCTCGAAATCCCTTTTGGTGTCTGGAGGTGCAAGTACGGGTGCAGAAGTCAATCTTCTTTTTAGCTCTTGAAAGCTTTCCTCGCACTTGGAAGTCCATTGGAATTTCTTATGTTTCTTGAGGAGTTCAGTGAGAGGCTTTGCAACTTTAGAAAAGTTCTCGACGAAGCGACGGCAATAGCTCGCTAAGCCAAGAAAACCCCTAACTTGCTTAACCGATTCAGGTGGAGTCCAGTCAAGGACAGCCTAAACTCTCTCGGGATTGACTGCAACACCTTTCGCAGAAATCACGTGGCCTAAGTAGGTCACTTCTGGTAACCAAAATTCACACTTGGAGAACTTGGCATAAAGGCGATGCTCTCTAAGTTTCATCAATACCAACCTAAGATGTTCTGCGTGCTCTTCTTCGTTCTTCGAGTAGACGAGAATATCATCAAGATAAACCACAACAAATTTATCTAAGTACTCCATGAAGATCGAATTCATCAAGCGCGAGAATGTGGCGGAGGCATTGGTTAAACCAAAGGACATGACGGTATACTCGTAAAGACCATAACGAGTAGTGAAAGCCGTTTTGGGAATCTCCTCATTTCGGATTTTGATTTGATGATAGCCTAATCTCAAATCCGTCTTGGAGAAGACAGAGGATCCTGCAAGTTGATCATAAAGATCATTGATCCTGGGAAGTGGGTACTTGTTCTTTATCGTCGCTAGATTTAGCGGGCGATAGTCTATGCACATCCTTTCTGTTCCATCTTTCTTCGTTACGAACAGAACGGGGCAACCCCATGGCGATGAGCTAGGGCGGATGAAGCCTTTTGCCAACAAAGCATCAAGTTTGGTTTTTAGCTCAGCTAACTCATGTGGGGCCATTCTATATGGGCGTTTGGAAATTGGGGCTGTGCCTGGTATAAGATCCACTATGAATTCTACACATCGGTCGGGTGGCATTCCCGGCAGCTCTTCAGGAAAGACATCCGGGAAGTCACGAACCACCGGAACATCTTCAAGGTCTGGAAGGGGAAGCACATTCAAAGTATGCATCTGGATTCTAGAGCTGGGTGATGTGTAGTCAATGGTCTGGCCTGAAGGATGGGTGAGTTTAACTGATTTGGCTTTACAATCAAGGAAAGCATTCTACCGTGATAACCAATCCATTCCTAGGATGACATCAGTGTCCGAAGACTTGAGGGCTATAAGTGAAGCAAGGAATACTAAACCCTCAATTTCAATTTGATTGTCATGGCTTACTCTATTAGTTTGCCACTTTGAACCAGGAGTTTGAATGATCATTGGAGAAAACATTTCTTCAAAAGGAAACTCATGACGAAGTGCATAACTCTCCGACATGAATGAATGAGAAGCTCCTGGATCGAAAAGAACGGAGGCGGGAACATGATTGACTGGGAGCGTACCAAGAATGACGTCAGAAGCATCAGTGGTGTCCTCAACTGAGATTTGGTTCACACAACCACTACTTGTGACTGAAAGCTTTGCTGGGATGGTCTTAGTGGTGGATTTCTTTGGAGGCTTGGGTCGAGAATGACGTGGTGCCATCAAGACCTGAGGGCATTGACGATAGTAATGGCCTGGAAGACCACACTTAAAGCATACCATGTCTGAATTGCTGGGAGTGGGATTACTTGGTTGCACACCATCATTCCGGGGTGGAACAATGTGTTGAGGTGGATGGCATATATTTGGTGGTGGCCTCTGAAGAAAGTTTTGAGGTATGGCTCTGGTTGGAATCCAAATTCGGCGTTTCTGAGGGGCTGAACTTGAAGAAGGAGCAAGCTCAAGAGCATGCTTGCGGGACTCCTCGAAAATTTCATTGCCATGCTCAGCTCTGAAGGATCTGTTGACTAAATCCTCAAAGGTGGCAAATTCGATGAGGTTGAGATCATGAAGAAGGATGGGGCTAAGTCCCTTGCGGAACCTTGCCTTCTTTCTGGCATCGGTGGTGATCTCATCTTGGGCATAACGAGCAAGACGGTTGAACTCTCTCACATACTCATGCATGGACATATCTCCTTGAGTCAGGTTGCAGAACTCTTCTTTCTTGCGCTCCATCAACTCATCCAGAAGGTGGTACCCTCGAAAGGCAACACAGAACTCTTGCCAAGTCACTAGGTGACCATCAGGCTGCATCGCAACATAGTTCTCCCACCATTCAGCAGCAGCACCTTCCAGAAAGTATGCCGCGAATATAACTCGATCATCGGGAGCAACATGTGCAGTATCAAGCTTACGCCCGATGGAACGGAGCCAATCATCAGCTTCAAGGGGCTCAAAATAACATCGGAATACCGGTGGCTTGAGGAGGATGAAGTCCTGAATGCTCACAACCACATTACGATGACGTGAGGTATTCTGCTCGATGAGCTCCAGAAGGCATGTTTGATCACGTTGATTCTTCTCAGCTTCCATCATGATTTCCGCTCCAGAAGGCGATGGTGGAGGTGCATCATCATTTCGATTCCGAACACGGTCTCGATTCCGACGAACAGCACTACGAGTTCCACCTGACATCCTGTGTGATAAAATCAACAATCAGAACAGGTTGTACGATGGAATTAAAGACAAGAAGGACATAACTAGGAGGAAAAGATTGTAATGCAAAGGCAAAGATCCACAGAAACACGGGATAAATCCGGCAGCATAACGGCTACACCGGGATGGAAAATGAAACAACCTCGAAGAAATTGGACAGAACTTCTTCAAGGAACTCAACAGAACGATGAGTGTGGACGACCACAACTGTCCTACGGCTACAAGGAGGCACTCAGCGAGATGTTCTAGTAAGACATAGATGAGCCTAGTCCTATCATCCCGTAGAAAAGATAAGGGTGACCCAGAACTCAGATAGATGAGGGTAAGGAGAAAAAGAAGCCTTACGTTGTTCCCTTATACCCAGAGTAACTATATAACTATAGAATGCTAGACCCGACTTCGACCAAGGGTTTGATAATCCTACAGACAGTCCTGCTCTGATACCAAGTCTGTCGGGACCTGGGGTTAGCATATGTAATTCCAGTCATGATACAATCACATGGAGAACCGAGAACCGTACCCACTTGTCTAAGCAGACATGGCCACGCACAGAACGTTCTCGGTAAGCATCGAACGTGAGGGGCATCCCAGTCAGGCCGGATGATCATCTGAGATGGGTCCTCATCGTCCGCTCACAAGTCTAAATGCTTATGGGTGGTGAAGCCCATACTCATAGACAAGTTGCCTCAACCATGTTAGCGATTGGATCCTAACTCTTACATAGAGTTACTCCAGCCCGATCACTTAGTCGGGGTCTAGGGCGGGCTCGATCATACAACAAAGTGTGCACGTGACAGAGTCACGAACAATCGCATCACGATGCCCCAAGCTGCGCACATCTAAGGGCCACTTGGTGTATAAAATCCCGCCAGCCAGATCACAACTAAGGTCTCAAAAACCCATACTAAGACATGCATGTTATAAACATACACGCAGCACACATGTGTAGTATGAACAGCAGGTTTCATCACATAACTCTACAAAGTACTCTTTATTGATATACACATAGAGCATACAAAGATCACATGTCTGTGATCACATTACATCATACAATGGAAGCAAATTAGGTCTGAGTACAGACAAGTTTAACAAATGGCTTAGAGAAGCCTTGTAAACAACCATGCTCTTCCATGAGGGACCAGACTGCTGTCTGGGACTATGCTAACTTAGTCAACGTCGAGCTTCAGGTCGATGGCTCCATCGGGGTCCGGATTCTCATCTAAAACATAGAATAAGAAAACGTGAGTACAAAGTCGTACTCAGCAAGACTTACATCAGAACTACACTACTCATGCTCAAGTATCAAGGTAAAGGGAGGTGGGGTTTCATCATGCAGAAGTGCCAGCTTTGACTTGGCTATTCCTGAACTACGAATACCAGACCTGAGGTAAGAAGCGTACACGAGTCCACTACATCTCCAACCAATACACCGCTATGGTTACTTCCTCGACTTCCCCACGAGGAAGCACACCATAGCACTCACGGTTATCTTGCGAATTTTAGAAGTATCCAGTTCAAGTTGTCTAATAATAAGGTACAGGTTCCAAGTAGTCCTTAACCGCGGACGCGGCTATTAGAATAGTTTTTTTAACCTTGCAAGGGTGTAAACTACACACACATGACCATCGGTTACCGCCAGGTCTCGCCACCGTTCAAGAGGTGACAGCGAGGATGTTCACCACGACACTTCGCTCACAACCGGTCTATTCCAGGAGTCGACTATCTGAGTTTGCCTCCGCTCGAGAGCCCGGCCGGATCAACGAAACGGACTCAAACAATATAGGTGACCGAGACGCCACCTCTGGCAGATGGTTTTCCTGCCTCACAGGTGCACCCACATATCTATATGATGCAACCATTCCTTCATTCTTTTTCTATGAAGATGTCAAATGGAAAGCCCGAACTAATGTGACTCCTGGACGTCGACACGGATCAAGGTACTAGGCCGAGAGGGGTCAGTGAGCCCAATGTGTGGTTGTACTCTTTGTCTTGGATTACCATACAAGAACTCGATGCTTAAGGCGGTGTTCAACGAGACAACCCATTGTGTACTCCTACACAGCCTCTCATCGTTCACCTTGTATTAGGGTGGATTCACCGACACAGTTTCACTTTCATCAACACCATGTTCACTATCATCCCGACTCACATCAAAAACAACCTCACTGTAACACTAAGCATGCAATAAGCTGTAACAGTTGCAGGGGCCACATGATATCAAACAACTCCTATGTCAGCTAGGATTGTGGTTTGCTTACTACTGTGACAAGATGATAGGTCATGCATCGGATATGGGTTCAACTATGCGGTAGAATCGATACAAGATGATCTCCTAAACATGCATAAGAGAGACTGAGAGGGAATTGGGATTTTATAGACATGATCAAAGGGGTTTGCTTGCCTTGCTGATGATACACGGGTCTTAACGGTGGTCTTCTTCTTCAGGGGTGATCACCGTCTCGGAAAAGCTGGTACCGGAAACAATCATCAACAAGGGGGGGGGGAGGCAACAATGTAATAGAATGCACAAGAACATGTTTAGGTTGTCACATGATGTGAAAGGTATTGGTGTGATCTAGGTTCAAGTTGCCACATGTTAATTAGTTGATTTGAAAAGTTAATTCAAATTCAAACTCCAAAGGTTATTCAAATTATGTCATCTTGCATTTGCTAATGTTTGATCAATGTATACCATGTCATCATGTGTGGGATAAGCTTCTGAAGTACAAGTGATCATATGTGCATTGCATTGGTTCAATTTAGAAATGCATTTGGAATAAATTTGAATTAATTCCAATTAAGCCAAATAACAAAAGCTACTGGTTTCATTTTAAAATCAACTCAAACATGGTTTAAAGTTTCATATTTGGATAGAGAATTTTATGCTGATCATTTTTCATATATTATTTGTCCAATTTGGAGTTAATATGAATTAGTTATGAATTTCCAAAGTTTAATCAATTTTCTGTAATTTCTGGAATTTCTTTAAATCATTTCTATTTTTCTGGAAAGTCTTTATTGCGTCAGCATGAAGCAATGCTGACATCAGTGGGGGGGCTGACATGTGGATCCACCCTGTCAGTGGCCCACTGCTTGATTGTGTTTAGTTTTAAATTAAACAGAAGATTAGGGGGGGCTGGTCCCATTGGTCAGCCACTGTGGGGGGGGGATTAGCTCGCGGTTTAGGGGCTGACAGGCCGGCGGCTTGACGCCGGCGGCTCTGGACACGGCGGCGCTCGCCGGAATCGCCTTAGTGCACTAGAGGACCAGATGACAGGTGCGTTTGAAGCCGACGGGTGCGGCGGTACTAAAGGACGTGGTCTGGGCCACGTCTGCGTCGCGTGTGCTCGCCGACGAGCACCGCGGCGACGCTGTACTCCGGCGTCATGGCGAACGGCGATTGAGACGCTGCGGGTTTCGAGGGGGTTAGGGTTTGTGGCCAGAAGCTCACCAGGAGCACGCTGGAGAGGTCGGAAGAGCCGGAGGAGCGACGGAGGCGGCGAATCGACGACAAAGAACTTGCGGCTCCGGCGGCGACTCGTTGATGCTGCCTTCGCTTGTGGTGCTTGCTCGGCTCGATTCGATGAGGGCTTCGACGAAGACGACATCGCTGCACGTGATGGACAAGGTGGCTAGGGCTGAGGAGCTCGTCGGCCACGGGTTCTCCACGGTGGTGCTCCGGCGTGTTCACGGGTGTGTGCGGGGAAGACGACTCAGAGGCGCGGGGAGGAACCGCGAGCAGAGGGAATGGAAAATGGGGTTTCTGGGCGTTGCGTGGCGCACAAAGGAGCAAGGGGGGTTCCAGGCGAGCCTCGGTGGCGTCCACGGCGCTCGGCTCGCCACCGAGCTGCTTGGAGGCGAGGGGAGGAAGACGACACGGCGAGCTGGGCTGGGCCGGCTACTGGGCCAGGTGGCCAGGGGGTGGGCTGGGTTTCCTTTTGTTCTTTTTCTTTCTGTTTTTCCTTTTCTATAAATATGTTTTGCCCTGAATAAAATAGCAAGGCATTTTATTAAATCATGAAAACTTTTATTTGGGCTTATAACACAAATAGTTAGCCACTCATAAGTTTTGGTGACTTTTGAAAATCAAACAATTTGAATTTAAATTCAAATTGGAGTTAAATTTAATTTCCAATGCACCTTTTGAATTTTTGAATATTCCATGGGCATGGGAAAATCCCCAAACCACTTTTGCTATGATCAGCAACAATTCTAGGAATTTTCCAAACATTCAAATGATTTTTGGAAAAGGATTTTTATCTGGCCATTTGAATTAAATTCTCAGGGCTTTTCTTTTCCCCATTTTTGATTTCTTTTGGGAATTTTGCATGATGCAAAGGGATCAAACAACCCTAGCACTTAACCTAGTTGGGGTTCTGACAAGTGCCTCCGAAACGGTAATCAACCCCTGAAGCAGAAGTTCGATAAACCAGTGTATCGTCAGCAAGGCAAGAAAACCCCATTGATCATGTCTATAAAGTCCTACTTCCCTCTCAGTCTCGCTTATGCATGTTTAGGAGATCAGCGAGACACGTTCTTTCGCATAGTTGAACCCATTCCGATGCATGACCTATCATTTTGTCACCGTATTAAGCAAACCACAATCCTAGCAGATATAGGAGTTGAATGATGAGCATGTGGCTCGTGCAAGTGTTATTGCTTATTGCTGCTTAGTGATACAATGAGGTGACTTTCATTGTGAGTCGGGATAGAATGTTCACAGTGTTGCTGTTGTTAACGTGTTAGTGAGTCCACCCTAATACAAGGTGAACGATGAGAGGCTGTGTTGGAGTACACAGTGGTTTGTCTCATTGAACACCGCCTTAAGCCCGAGTTCTTGTGTGGTGATCCAAGACGAAGAGTACTACCACATGTTGGGCACATGGACCCCCGCTCAACCTACTAACTCACCCCAGTTCAAGTCCAGGAGTCACTAGTTCGGGCTTTCCATTTGGCATATGCATAGAAAAAGAATGAACTAAAGTTTGCATCATTTAGATATGTGGGTGGACCTGTGAGACAGGAAAACCATCTGCTAAGGTGGCGTCTCGGTCGCCTGCGTCGTCTGAGTCCGTATCGTTGACCCGGCCGGATTCTTGAGAGGTGAGCAACTCAGATGGTTGATTCCTGGATTAGAATTGGCTGTGAGGTAAAAGTTGTGGAAATTATCCTTGCCGACACCCTCTTGAAGGGTGACAAGATCCCGGCGGTAACTGATGGTTTCATGTGTGTAGCAGTACACCCCTGCAGGGTTAACAAAACTATTCGAATAGCCGCATCCGCGGTAAGGGACTACTTGGAAAGCTGTGCTTGATTATTAGACAACTTGAATGGATACTTCTAAAACTCGCAAGATAAGCGTGAGTGCTATGGTGTGCTCCTCGTGGGGAAGTCGAGGAAGTAACCATAGTGGTGTATTGGTTGGACACTTGGTAGTGGACTCGTGTACGCTTCTTACCTCAAGTCTGGTACTCGTAGTACAGGACTAGCCATGTCAAAGCTGGCACTTCTGCATGTTGAAACCCCACCTCCCTTTACCTTGAAACTTGAGCATGAGTAGTATAGTTCTGATGTAAGTCTTGCTGAGTACGACTTTGTACTCACGTTTGCTTATTCTATGTTTTAGATGGAAACCCAGACCCCGATGGAGTCACCTTCCTGAAGCTCCACGTTGACTAAGCTAGTATAGTTCCAGACAGCAGTCTGGTCCCTCGTGGAAGGGCATGTTTGTTGTACAAGGCTTCTCTAAGCCATTTGTTAATCTTGTCTGTACTCAGACCTAATTTGCTTCCGTCATATTATGTAAAGATACACTTTGTAGAGTTATGTGATGATACCTGCTGTTCATACTAGGCATGTGTGCTGCGTGTATGTTTATAACATTCATGTTTTAGTATGGGTTTTCAAGACCTTAGTTGTGATCTGACTGGCGGTATTTTATACACCAAGTGGCCCTTAGATGTGCGCAGCTTGGGGCATCGCGATGCGATTGCTCGTGACTCTTTCACGTGCACACTTTGTTGTATGATCGAGCCCGCCCTAGACCCCGACTAAGTGATCGGGCTGGAGTAAGTCTATGTAAGAGTTAGGATTCAATCGATAACATTGTTGAGGCGACTTGTCTATGAGTATGGGATTCACCACCCATAAGCATTTAGACTTTTGAGCGGACGATGAGGACCCATCTCAGTTGATCATCCGGACTGGATGGGCTGCCCCTCACGTTTGATGCTTTCCGAGAGTGTTCTCTGCTTGGCCTTGTCTTCTTAGACAAGTGGGTACGGCTCTCGGCTCTCCATGTGATTGCATCGTGACTGGAATTACATACGCATATTCCGGGTCCGGACAGACTTGGTATCAGAGCAGGACTGTCTGTAGGATTATTCAACCTTTGGTCGAAGTCGAGTCTAGCATTCTATAGTTATATAGTTACTTGGGTATAAAGGGAACAACGTAAGGCTTGTTTTTCTCCTTACCCTCATCGATCTGAGTTCTGAGTCACCCTCATCTTTTGTACGGGAAGATAGGAATAGGCTCATCTATGTCTTACTAGAACATCTCGTTGATTGCTTCTTATAGCCGTAGGATTGTTGTGGTTGTCCATAGTCTTCGTGTTGTTGAGTTCCTTGAAGAAGTTCTATCCAATCTCTCCACGGTTGTCTCATTTTTCATCCTGGTGTAGCCGTTATGCTGCCCGAGTTGTTCCCTGGTCCTTGTGAATCTTTGCCTTTGCATTATGATCTTTTCTTCCGAAATCATGTCCTCTTATCTTTGATTCCATCGTACAACCTGTTCTGATTGTTGATTTTTATCACACAGGATGTCAGGTGGAACTCGTAGTGTTGTTCGTCGTGATCGAGACCGTGATCGGAATCGAAGTAATGATGAACCTCCACCTCCGCCTTCTGCGGCGGAAATCGTGATGGAAGCTGACCGGAATCGACGTGATCAAACACGCCTTTTGGAGATCATCGAGAAGAATACCGCTCGTCAACGCAATGTGGTTGTTAGAATTCAGGATTTCATCCTCCTCAAGCCACCGGTATTCCGATGTTCTTCTGAGCCCCTTGAAGCTGATGATTGGCTCCGTTCCATCGAGCGTAAGCTTGACACGGCACATGTTGCTCCCGATGACCGAGTTATTTTCGCGGTATACTTCCTGGAAGATGCTGCTATTCAATGGTGGGAGAACTATGTTGCTATGCAGCCAGATGGTCACCTAGTGACTTGGTAGGAGTTCCGTGATGCCTTTCGAGGGTACCACCTTCTAGATGAGTTAATGGACCGCAAGAAGGAAGAGTTCTGCAGTCTGACTCAAGGAGAGATTTCCATTCATGAGTATGTGAGAGAGTTCAACCGTCTTGCTCGTTATGCCCAAGATGAGATCACCACCGATGCCAGAAAGCAGACAAGGTTCCGTAAAGGACTTAGCCCCATCCTTCGCCATGATCTCAACCTCATCGAATTTTCCACCTTTGAGGATTTAGTCAATAGATCCTTCAGAGCTGAGGATGGCAATGAAGTGTTCGAAGAGTCTCGCAAGCTTGCTCGTGAGGTTGCTCCTTCTTCAAGTTCAGCCCCTCAGAAACGCCGAATATTGATTCCAACTAGTGCCATACCTCAAAACCTTCTTCAGAGGCCACCATCCAATATATGCCATCCACCTCAACACATTGTTCCTCCCAGGAATTCAGGCATGGTGTGTTTCAAGTGTGGTCTGCCAGGCCATTACCTCCGTCAGTGCCCTCAGGTTCTGATAGCACCACGTCATTCTCGACGTAAGTCTTCAAGGAAATCCACCTCCAAACCCTTGCAAGCAAAGCCTTCATCCACTAGTAGTGGTTGTGTGAACAAAATCTCAGTTGAGGAAGCTATTGATACTTCGAACGTCATCCTTGGTACACTCCCAGTCAATCATGTTCCCGCCTCCGTTCTTTTTGATCTAGGAGCTTCTCATTCATTCATGTCGGAGAGTTATGCACTTAGGCATGAGTCCCCCTTTGAAAAAATGTTTTCTCCAATGATCATTCAAACTCCTGGTTCAAAGTGGCAAACTAATAGAGTAAGCCATTTCAATCAAATTGCAATTGAGGGTTTAGTATTCCTTGCTTCTCTTATAGCCCTCAAATCTTCAGACATTGATGTCATCCTAGGAATGAATTGGTTATCAAGACATAATGCTTTTCTTGATTATAAAGCCAAGTCAGTTAAACTCACCCATCCTTCAGGCCAGACAATTGACTACACATTACCCAACTCTAGAATCCAGATGCATACTTTGGATGTGCTTCCCCTTCCCGACCTTGAAAATATTCCGGTGGTTCGTGACTTCCCGGATGTCTTTACTGAAGAACTGCCAGGAATGCCTCCTGACAGATGTGTAGAATTCGTAGTGGATCTTATACCAGGCACAATCCCAATTTCCAGACGCCCATATAGAATGGCCCCACATGAGTTAGCTGAGCTAAAAACCCAACTTGATGCTTCGTTGGCAAAAGGCTTCATTTGCCCTAGCTCATCGCCATGGGGTTGCCCCGTTCTGTTCGTAACGAAGAAAGATGGAACAGAAAGGATGTGCGTAGATTATCGCCCGCTAAATCTAGCGACGATAAAGAACAAGTACCCACTGCCCAGGATCAATGATCTTTATGATCAACTTGATGGATCCTCTGTCTTCTCCAAGATGGATTTGAGATTAGGCTATCATCAAATCAAAATCCGAAACAAGGACATTCCCAAAATGGCTTTCACTACTCGTTATGGTCTTTACGAGTATACCGTCATGTCCTTCGGGTTAACCAATGCCCCCGCCACATTCTCGCGCTTGATGAATTCGATCTTCATGGAGTACCTTGATAAATTTGTTGTAGTTTATCTTGATGACAATCTCATCTACTCGAAGAACAAAGAAGAGCACGCATAACATCTTAGGTTGGTATTGATGAAACTTCGAGAGCATCGTCTTTACGCCAAGTTCTCTAAGTGCGAATTTTGGCTACCAGAAGTGACCTACTTAGGCCACGTGATTTCTGCAAAAGGCATTGCTGTCAATCCCGAGAGAGTTCAGGCCACCTTGACTGGACTCCACCTGAATCGGTTAAGCAAGTTAGGAGTTTTCTTGGCTTAGCAAGCTATTGCCGCCGCTTCGTTGAGAACTTCTCCAAAGTTGCAAAGCCTCTAACTGAACTCCTCAAGAAAGATAAGAAATTCCAATGGACCCCCAAGTGCGAGGAAAGCTTTCAAGAGCTAAAAAGAAGATTGACTTCTGCACCCGTACTTGGACCTCCAGACACCAAAAGGGATTTCGAGATCTATTGTGATGCTTCACGGCAAGGGTTAGGATGCATACTTATGCAAGATAGACATGTGGTAGCTTATGCTTCACGCCAGTTGCGTCAACATGAAGAGAACTATCCTACCCATGATCTTGAACTCGCTGCCGTAGTTCATGCCCTGAAAACTTGACGAAATTACCTCCTTGGTAATCATTGTGAGATCTATTCCGATCACCAAAGCCTCAAATACATATTCACCCAGGCAGATCTTAATCACAGGCAAAGACGCTGGATAGAGTTGATAAAATATTATGACTTAGGAATTTCTTACACCCCAGGAAAATCCAATGTCATGGCTGATGCACTAAGTCGTAAGTCGTATTGTAACAACCTCATGTTACAACAGTGTCAACCACTTCTTCATGAGGAATTTTGAAAACTCAATCTTGAGATTGTTCCTCATGGCTTTCTTTCTACCTTGGTGGAGAAACCATCCCTTGAGGATAAAATCGTAGCCGCCCAGAAACGTGATAGTGGTATTCGAGAGATCAAGAAGAACATTGCTAGCGGAGTTGCTAAATGTTTCTCCATAAATGATCAAGGTGTCGTTTTCTTTGGCACTCGATTGGTTGTACCACGAAAAAACAATCTTAGGAGGCTAATTCTTAAGGAAGCTCATGACACTCCCCTTTCGATTCATCTTGGTAGCACAAAGATGTACGAAGACCTACGCCTGAGATTTTGGTGGACTAGGATGAAGAGAGAAATTGCTAAGTTCATTTCTAAATGTGATGTTTGTCGTCACATTAAGGCCGAACACCAAATATCTGCTCGTACTCTTCAACCATTGCCTATTCCCGAGTGGAAATGGGCAAAGTCAGTATGGATTTCATCACTAGCTTTCCAAAAACCCAGAAAGGAAATGATGCCATCTTCGTTGTCGTTGATAGGCTTTCCAAAGTTGCTCACTTCCTTCCCGTTCGCGAGTCTATAACTACTAGCCAGTTAGCGGACTTGTATGTCTCCAGAATTGTGTCTCTTCATGGTGTTCCTTTGGAAATCAATTCTGATCGTGGTAGCCTTTTCACCTCTAGATTTTGGGGAAGCTTTCAGAATGCTATGGGAACTCATCTCTCCTTTAGTACAACTTTCCATCCTCAGTCTAGCGGTCAAGTTGAAAAGGTTAATCAAATCTTGGAAGACATGCTCAGAGCTTGTGTTATATCTTTCGGAAAGAATTGAGAGAAGTCTCTTCCATTTGCCGAATTTGCTTATAACAACAGTTTCCAATCTAGTCGGAACATGGATCCTTTTGAACTCCTCTATGGATGACGATGTCGAACACCCCTAAACTGGTCAGAAACCGGTGAAAGACAATTCTTTGGACCGGATATGATCAAGGAAGCAGAAGAGGAAGTTCGCATTGTTCGTGATCAATTGAAAGCCGCTTAGTCTCGTCAGAAAAGCTACTATGATCGTCATCATAGGCAAGAAAGCTACAATCTGGAAGAGAAGGCTTACCTTTGGGTTACTCCTCTGAAGGGTACCCAACGCTTCGGTATCAAAGGCAAGTTGGCCCCACGTTACATCAGACCATTCCGCATTCTTGCTAAATGTGGAGAAGTTGCCTACCAACTTGAACTACCCCCGCACCTTTCCCGAGTACATGATGAATTGCACGTGTCAAAACTCAAGCGTTGATTCAAGGACCCCATCCGCGAAGTCGACCATGAAACGCTTGATTTCCAAGATGACCTTTCTTATCGAGAGTACCCTGTTCGTATTCTTGATTCAGCAGAGCGTGTCACTCGTCGTCAGAAGATCAGGTTTCTGAAAGTGCAATGGTCACATCACTCCGTGAAAGAGGCCACATGGGAAAGAGAAGACCGCCTCCGTGCCGAGTACCCCTCCTTCCTCCCGACGACTTCTAAATCTCGGGACGAGATTCTTTTGAGTGGGGGCGAGTTGTCACAACCCCAACTTGGGTAAGTGCTAGGGTTTGAGTGCCCCTTTGCATCATGTGAAAATTTCCAAAGAAATTCAAAAATGGGGAAAAGAAAACCCATAGAGAATTTAATTCAAATGGCCAGATAAAAATTTCTTCCAAAAATCCCTCTGGTATTTTTGAAAAGTCTTATAAATATGTGTGATCACATATCAAGTGATGTGGGACCAACCCCATGCTCATGGATTTTTCAAATATTCCAAACAGGGCTTGGAAATTAAATTAAACCCCTATTTGATTTGAAATTCAAATCATTTGAATTTCAAAAATCTCCAAAACTTGCGAGTGGCCAGCTATTTATATGATAAGCCCATATAAAAGTTTTGAAGATTTTACAAATTGCGTTGCTATTTTATTTGGGGCAAAACAAATGGAAGAAAAAGAAAAACAGAAGAAAACAGAGAAGAAAAAGGAAAAAAAAGAAAGCCAGCCCACCCCCATAGGCCGCAGGCCCAACTTAACCTTTCGCCGGCCCAAGCCCACCTAGGCTTGTCGTCTTCTTCCCCGCGCTGCCAAGCAGCTCGCTGGAGGGCAAAGTGCGGCCGACGCCACCGCGGCACGCCTAGGGCCTTCCCGTGCCCCTAAGTGCGCCACGGAGACACCCAGAGTACGCTGGATCTTCTCCCTCTCCTCTGGCTTCCTCTCCTTTTATCTCCCTCGCAAATCTCACACACACCCGAGCGCACACCGGGGCGCCGACGACGAAACGCCGTGGCCAACGACCGAACCACGCCTCCCCACTGTGTCCAAACGCCGCGGCGTACTCCTCTCTGTCGAACCCCTCTTCGTATCGAGTCGCGCAAGCCCAGCAGGAAACACTAGCTCCATCGAGACGCCGCCGGCCACCGTGAGACTCCGGCGAGGAATATGTCGGCTCCAGAGCTCCTCCGGCCTCGTCGACCACTCCGTTCGCTCCAGGGTGAGCTCTCCGTTCTTTTCCCTCACCTCTCGCTCGTCACCGCGCCCCGCAACGCAGTTCTCCGTGGCCAGCGCTCCGGCCGTCGCCGGGTCTTCTCGCCGTCGTGCGCACGCAAGGCAATCATCGTTTTAGCCGTGTACTTTGTAGGCGCAACGATCCTAGGAGTCGAACGCATCTTCCCCCGCTCATTTTGGTCGCCGGGAACTCATTTCGGTGAGGCGCCGCCGTCCTCTGTGGTCGCCGCCGGTTAACCGTCGGCGGCAGATTAGTTTAGGGCTAATCACAGCACTAACCACCCCCTTATGTCACTGACATGTGGGCCCCTGGGCCCTAATCCCCCTCTGCTAGCTTAATTAATCCCCCACATCATGCTGACGCAGCTGTGACGCAATAACCCCTTTATTGAATTAAAAGAAATCAAGAAATTACAGAAAGTAGATTAAACTTCAACAATTCATAGAATATTCATACTAACTCCAAATTAAACAAATAATATGTCTAAAATTATCAGAAAAATGCAAGGATTATGAATATGAAACTTGTTTTTATGTTTGACCATTTTAAAATGGGTGAAAAGTAGCAAAAATGCATACGACATAATTTGAATTTGAATTTGGAGTTTGAATTTGCAAATCCTTTGCACTACACTTCAATTAAATTGAATTGTCAACAAACCAGTACCATATACATCATGGACAACTATATCATGTGCTTGTGCATTTTATTTTGATGTCCCCCCCCTTTGTTGATGATTGCTTCGGTAAAAGTGCCTCCGAGACGGTGATCACCCCTGAAACAGAAGTTCGATAAACCAGTGTATCGTCAGCAAGGCAAGAAAACCCCATTGATCATGTCTATAAAATCCTACTTCCCTCTCAGTCTCTCTTATGCATGTTTAGGAGATCACCGAGACACGTTCTTTCGCATAGTTGAACCCCTTCCGATGCATGACCTATCATTTTGTCACCGCATTAAGCAAACCACAATCCTAGCAGATATAGGAGTTGAATGATGATCATGTGGCCCCTGCAACTGTTATTGCTTATTGCTACTTAGTGATACAATGAGGTTACTTTGATTGTGAGTCGGGATGGAATGTTCACAGTGTTGTTGTTGTTAACGTGTTGGTGAATCCACCCTAATACAAGGTGAACGATGAGAGGTTGTTTAGGAGTACACAGTGGGTTGTCTCATTGAACACTGCCTTAAGCCCGAGTTCTTGTGTGGTGATCCAAGACGAAGAGTACTACCACATGTTGGGTACATGGACCCCCGCTCAACCTACTAACTCACCCCAGTTCAAGTCCAGGAGTCACTAGTTTGAGCTTCCCATTTGGCATATGCATAGAAAAACAATGAACGAAAGTTTGCATCATTTAGATATGTGGGTGGACCTGTGAGACAGGAAACCATCTGCTAAGGTGGCGTCTCGGTCTTCTGCGTCGTCTGATTCCGTATCGTTGACCCGGCCGGACTCTTGAGCGGTGAGCAACTCAGATGGTTGATTCCTGGATTAGAATTGGCTGTGAGGTAAAACTTGTGGAAATTATCCTCGCCGACAACCACTTGAAGGGTGACGAGATCACGGCGGTAACTGATGGTTTCATGTGTGTAGCAGTACACCACTGCAGGGTTAACAAAACTATTCGAATAGCCTCGTCCGCGGTAATGGACTACTTGGAAAGCTGTGCTTGATTATTAGACAACTTGAATGGATACTTCTGAAACTCGCAAGATAAGCATGAGTGCTATGGTGTGCTCCTCGTGGGGAATTCGACGAAGTAACCATAGTGGTGTATTGGTTGGAGACTTGGTAGTGGACTCGTGTACGCTTCTTACCTCAAGTCTTGTACTCGTAGTACAGGACTAGCCAAGTCAAAGCTGGCACTTCTGCATGTTGAAACCCCACCTCCCTTTACCTTGAAACTTGAGCATGAATAGTACAGTTCTGATGTAAGTCTTGCTGAGTACGACTTTGTACTCACGTTTGCTTATTCTATGTTTTAGATGGAAACCCAGACCCCGATGGAGTCACCTTCCTGAAGCTCCACGTTGACTAAGCTAGTATAGTTCCAGACAGCAGTCTGGTCCCTCGTGGAAGGGCATGTTTGTTGTACAAGGCTTCTCTAAGCCATTTGTTAATCTTGTCTGTACTCAGACCTAATTTGCTTCCATCATATTATGTAATGATGATCACAGACATGTGATCTTTGTATGCTCTATGTGTATGTCAATAAAGATACACTTTGTAGAGTTATGTGATGATACCTGTTGTTCATACTAGGCATGTGTGCTGCGTGTATGTTTATAACATGCATGTATTAGTATGGGTTTTCGAGACCTTAGTTGTGATCTGGCTGGCGTTCTTTTATACACCAAGTGGCCCTTAGATGTGCGCAGCTTGGGGCATCGCGATGCGATTTCTCGTGACTCTGTCACGTGCACACTTTGTTGTATGATCGAGCTCGCCCTAGACCCCGACTAAGTGATCGGGCTGGAGTAAGTCTATGTAAGAGTTAGGATTCAATCGATAACATGGTTGAGGCGACTTGTCTATGAGTATGGGATTTACCACCCATAAGCATTTAGACTTGTGAGAGGACGATGAGGACCCATCTAAGTTGATCATCCGACATGGATGGGATGCTCCTCACGTTTGATGCTTTCCGAGAGTGTTCTTTGCTTGGCCTTGTCTGCTTAGAAAAGTGGGTACGGCTCTCGGCTCTCCATGTGATTGCATCGTGACTGGAATTACATACGCATATTCCGGGTCCCGACAACTTGGACGTTTCTTCCTATTTGGTCTTTTAGGAACGCCTACATCATCCGCTGATAAGTTGCTCCGACGTTCTTGTGTCCTAACTGCATTTTCATGTAGTAGAGCACACCATATGGGGTGATGAACGACGTATGTTCTTCGTCTTCTTCCTTCATCCTTATTTGGTTGTATCTTTAGTATGTGTCGAGGAAAGAGAGGAGGTCACATCCCGCGGTGGAGTCGATTATCTGGTTGATCCTGGGTAGGGGGAAGTGATCTTTCGGGCAGTGCTTGTTGACTGGTCCATAGTCAACGCACATGCGTAATACTTTAGTGCCCTTATTGGGTACGGACATGGGGTTTGCGACCCATGTGGCCTCCTTTGTTTTGCGGATGAATTTGGCATCGAGTAACCTGTTGACTTCCTCTCCTATGGCTCGGCATTTTGGCTCGGAGAATCGTCGCATGGCTTGCTTCACTGTCTTGGTGTTTGGGTAGATCTGAAGTGCGTGTTCGGCGAATTCCCGCGGGATTCCTGGCATGTCGGCTGTGCACCAAGCGAAGATTTTCCATTCTTGGCGAAGAAATTGTAGGAGAACACTAGCCTGTTCTTTGGGTAGGTGGGTGTAGATCCACACCGTCTTGTCTGAGTCTGTGGGGTGCACCTGATAGGTTATCGTGTCACTATCGACACTAAAGTCTCGAGTGATCTCCTTGAGCTCGCTGCGACTGGCGAGTGTTAAAGCAATTCTGTCTGTCACTATGGCTATTTCCGCGAGTTCCTTCTGCGCACCGAAGGTGTCGGAGACTTGGTGAAAGTTTCGGTTGCATTTATCCGATATGATTACACTTCCGTTGATAGTGAGAGACGGACATGAATCACGCAAAAGCTGGTCGACCGAGTATAGCGTGTTATTGTGTTGGCCAATCTTCCACTTCAAACTCATGGTTTTCTCTTCTGAAGTTGTCTTTGTTCCCAAAGATGATGTCGAGGTTGATCTTCCCTAGGGGTGAGACTGCTTTGCTTGGTGTGATGCCATAGAAGGTGGTGTCTGATTTTTTTAGTGCAGAGGGTGGGATAAGCATCTTGCGTAAGGTGATAGAGAAGATGATGTTCATTCTACTGCCCCTGTCCATGAATAATCATGACATATCGTATCCGCAGATCTGAGCTTCAAGGACCAATGTGGCGTGCCCTGGTCTGAGGACAACCGGCGGGTGATCCCTTTGCGAGAAAGTGATGCCGACCTCCGAGTCGCATAGGTAGTATGGTTCTTTTATCTTGAGTCCTGTTTCCATGTACATTTTGAGGGTCGTTGCTTCTTCCTTCTTTTTATGGGCGTCCTTCTTGTATCATGTACACCCGTCCATGTGCCGATGGGTACGTTTCCTCATCAAATGTTGTTGGTGTTGCTCCTCAGATATGTTGTGCTCTGTGCCGCACGTCTTCCTAGTGTGCTTTGGAGAGTTTTCCAAAAAGCCGACACTTTCTGATGTTGTAGTTTGATCTGATTTCTCCTTCACTGTCCTTGTAAGAGTGTATTGTGCGGATCCCATCTAGCTGCTCTTGGGGTGTGAGGGTGTTCGAGCCCTCGAAGTGCTTTCGTCTCCGCTTCATAGATTGGTCGTTGACGTCGCGGTACTTGGGCGAGTGGGTACGTGAGCGGTGCTTCTTGCGAGAGTGGTTACTCGGGCATAGCTCGACTCCATCATTGATGCATAAATCTCGGATTCCTTGGTGAGATCGTGTAGCCTACTGTTGAGGTCGTAGTGATCGATTGCTTCACGGCGAGTGGTACGGCAGGAGTTTGGAGTCGCCGAATCGTCGAGTGCTTGAGCGAGAGAAATTTTGATGTTAAATTCTGCGTCATGGCTTGGTCCGCCGATCGAAGATTGGCTCTTCGCTTGATGTAGTCCTGAAAACCTCTGAAGGCTTCGACTGGTCACGTAGTGCATTTGATCGCGAGATCGGAAAGTACATGGTAAGGTTGAAGGTTCCGTGTAGATCTGTTACCTGCTGGATCAATCAAATCGTCGAGTGATACATCCCAAACGTATCTATAATTTCTGCTTGCTCCATGCATGTTTTGTGTGATATTGCTATGATCTAGATACACTTTCATACACTTTTGATCATATTTGGACTAACTTATTAACTCAGTGCACCACAGTGCGATTTCCTATTTTCTGTTGTTTTTCTATTTCAGGCTTTCCCCATATTAAATGTGCTCCAAAAATTCAGGAAAAATCGGATAAAAACTCAGCGCAAAAGAACCTTCCGGAAACACTTGGGTGGGGCCAGAGGGCCACCACCAGTGGTCCAGGCGCCCTGGTGGCGCGCCCTAGGGAAAGGCCGCGCTAGGTGGCCGCCTGGACACCTGGTGGCCCCTGGATGCCCCCTTCGCCTATTTATTCTCCGTGACGAGATTCTTCCGAAGACATAACCCTTTTTCGCGATCTTGCCTATGTTCCTCCACCGCCGCGTTTCCAAGATTGGGAGCGCCAGCAGACCTCTTCCCGGCACACTGCCGGAGGGATGATTGACCTCCGGGAGCCTCTCCTCCACCATGGATGCTTCCCGGAAGATCCGTGAGTAGTCTATCTTGGACCATGGGTCCGTGATCAGTAGCTATCTGATGTTCTCCTCCCCTCTTTGTTCTTCATGGATTAGACCTCACGAGTTGCCCTGCATGATCGAGGCACATATGTAATTTTCTTCTATTGCTATGCTGAGTTTGCTGGGATCTGATGGATTATGAGACTATGTTCAGTTTGTGATAGAGTAATATATTTGGTTCTTATCTTTTATACTTTTGTTCTTGAGTAATTCTTGCATGTTCTCCGTTGATGTTTATTTCTTTGGACAAGTAGTAGGTAGTGACTCCAAGAGGGAACATTATGCTCAATTGTGGGTTCATACCCCCCGATGACACGCTTGAGTAACAAAAACATGAGTCTAGGGTATGTGTTGTTGCCACAAGGGGGAAAACAATGGTGCTTCTAACAGCGGTTGCAAGGATTGTTTACTTTACACAAAGTGCTTCTTAATGCAGTTGTCTGTTGCTTTGGGTTTACACTTTGGGTGGGGCTCGCAACTTAATACCAGCGAGATGTTCTGGATAGATATCTCAAGGTGGATGATTAGTAGTAGATGCAGTTGGATTTTAGTCTACTTATTGGCGTACCACCCATGCTTTTGAGCCTCGTCCTTTCTTTGTAGCATAGTTAGCATTGCGGTGCATTTTTAATCCCGTCAATTTCCCACCTGTGATTTGTTTACCTCGCATAGCAGTTTTATCGTCTTTTGGGAGAGAGACATAACTAGTGAACGTCACGGGACCCCAGTCCATATTCTCATCACTATTTACACGCTCAATTTATTTTCTACTTTTACTTTCCAGTTGCTATCATTATTATCCTTTATCCCTTGCGTTTGATCCTTTGTAAACAACAAGGCCGGAGAGATTGACAACCTCTCTGAACTTTGTTTGGAGCAAAGTTATTTGTATTGTGTGCAGGTCCACATCAATTGTGCCCTTGAAACCTACTTCTAATTTTCGGAATCCTACGGGAGACAAACCCTATCCTCCACATAGGGGAAATTTTCTGTTATCCAACATCTCACCTTCTACGTGGGGTAACCAACGAAGGGTGAGAAGCCATTATCACTTCCACGCCATCACCGAGTTGTCAACTGTGGGTGGTGGAACCGCCAAGATCGTCACTCCAACCCGCGTCTTCCCCACGGACAGAGCTAATTGACGAGGATTGGCCTCGGCAAATCCCATGGTTAGGAACCCTGGGTTTGATCGTAGAAGGAGGAGTGCATGGTTGGTGATCTCGTCATCTAACAGGAGACAGGGATTACCCAGGTTCAAGGCCCTCGATCGGTAAAACCCCTACTTCCTGCTCGATGTATTATATGGTGGAGGCGATTATAGTGGAGGCTTCAGCGAGATTGCTCTACCCAAAGGTGTTGCGATGAGTCTTGGATTTCCCTAGACGCCCCCTCTACCAACCTTTATATACTAGGCTAGGTCTCGAGGAGTCCATCTAGGTTTACATAGAGAGTTGCCTAATATAGTTAGTCTGGATGGCCACTCCTTGGACTCCATGTCGGTTTGGACTCCATGTCTGTGCAGAAGTCGATGCTTTGGGTGGGTTGATCTTGGGCCTTCCGAAGCTTCTAGTGAGCCACCAGTCTTGACACACACGAGGTACCCTCACGTAGAGGAGTTGTGGGGGTATCCCCTCGTCAAGGTTGATCTCTATACAACTAGGTTTGTTTAGTCCTCAAAGGCCAAACCTTATACATGTGATGCTCTTAAGCCGATTCGCAAGAATCATGATGAGGAGATAAAATTTACTTTTGATATATCCAAGTGTGATAAAATATTTGATGCTTTGTTGCAAGATGAGATGATTAGAATATCACACACATTACCGCCGTTTGAAGAGCTGAAACGACGTGCTTATTGCAAGTATCATAATTCATTTTCTCATGCTACTAATGATTGCTCCGTTTTCAATGACAGATACAGTCGGCCATTAGTGATGGAAAATTAATTTTTTCTGAGATGCAAGTTGATAAAGAACCCTTCCCAATGAACAACATGGATTTGGAAGGAAAGAAGATGTTAATTCTGCCTAACATAGCCAAATCTGCTAATAGAGATAATGTTGTTATTGGTGAATACAGGAAAAGAATGGAGGGAAACAAGGTCTTGGGAAGACATCTTGTGCTTGACAAGCAACCCGATGGCAAGGAAGTAATAAGGATCACCATAAAAAATCACCACAAGTACAAGAGGATGTTGATACGTCCCAAACATATCTATAATTTATGTTTGGTCGATGTTTATTTTGGTAATATTGCTATATGTTTTGATGCACTTTCATATCTTTTACAACATATGTGGACTAACCTACTAACTCAGTGCCCCATCCAGTTTCTGTATGCTATTGTCCGTGCATTGCAGAAAAACTTCAAAAATCAAAATTCTCGGAAAATTCCAGAAAAAGCATATAAAAAATATGCAAGAAAGAAGAGCCCTCGAGCCAAAAGGTTCCCCCGAGGGGGGCCACCCCGAACCAAGCGGTTGCCTGGCCCGACCATGGGGGTAGTCGCGCCCTCTGGCCACCTGGGCCTGGGGGGCCAACCCTCAGGGTGCCCTTCCTCTATATTTAGTCCTCGCTCCAAAAACCCTCGTGAGAAATCCCGTTACGCGATTTCTTCCACTGTTCCTCCGGTGTCGCGATTCCAATCTCGGGATCCCCCGGAGAAGCTGTCCCGGCACTCTGCCGGAGGGAGGATTGACCTCCGGAGGCCTCTCCATCACCATGATCGCCGCCGGCATGTGACGTGAGTAGTCCCCCTTGGACCATGGGTCCATGACCAGTAGCTAGGTGATGTCTTCTCTCCAATCTTGTGCTTCAATGTTTAGTCCTTGTGAGCTGCCTATCATGATCAAGGCACCTATGTATTAGTTCCTGTTTTGCTAGGCTGTGTTTGTTGGGATCCGATGGATTATGATATTATGTTCAGTTTGTGATGAGTAATATAGTTAGTTTACCTTTATATTTTAGTTCTTGAGTGTTCTTGCATGTTCCTCATTACGTTTGTTTCTTTGTCCAAGTAGTAGATTGTAACTCCAAGAGGAAGCGTTATGCATGATTGTGAGGTCATGCCCCCCGATGTCTAGCTTGAGTGACAGAAACATGAGACTAGTGGATGTGTTGTTGCCACCAGGGAGAAAACAACTGTGCTTGTAACTACGGTTGCAAGGATTTCTTACATTACGCATAGAGTGTTAACGCATTCGTCCATTGCTTTGAGCCTACAGTTTGAATGGGGTTCACAACTTAATACCAGCGAGATGTTCTGGATAAATAACTCAAAGTGTATGATTAGCGAGTAGATGCTGATGGATAAACGATCTATTTGTTTTGGTGTAATTCCCACATGATTGAGCCTCTAACATTCTTCTAGCATGATTAGCATTGCGGTGCGTTTATAATTCTATCAATTGCCTAGCTGTAGTTTGTTACCCATCATAGTTGTTATCGTCTTTTGGGAGAGAGACATCACTACTGAAAATCATGGGACCCCGGTCCATATTTCCTTTCAGTTTCCACTATTATTTCCACCCTTGTGTTTGAACCTTTGTAAATAGCAAGGCCGGAGAGATTGACAACCTATCTGACTCGTTGGGATCAAAGTTATTTGCGTTTGTGTGCAGGTCCACGTTAACTTAGGCACCAACGGATTTCTTGCGTCATTGTCACCTTCTTGTTGCACTAGTCCTACCGGAGACATAAACCTTTATATCTTTACTGAGGGAAATTTGCTGCTATCTACATCATAACCTTTCGCTTGGAGTAACCAACGAGGAGTTGTTATCTACACCCATCAAGTGAATTTCTGGCGACGTTGCCGGGGACTCCAGTCTTCAAGATAAGGGAGTTGCACAATATCTTTTACCTTTACTTTTTTTTCTTGCTAGTTTACTTTCCAGTTTTTGTCTTTGCTTGTGTGTGTTTATGAAAAACCAAAAAATTAGTTGCTACCTTTTGTCTTTGTCTTTTTCTGCTTACTGATGATATCCTCACCATGGGTGCGAAACCACCCAAGTATGGTACGATGGATACTTTTCACTTGGATTTTCTCCGATCTATGTGTGCTCGCACTAAAAACCCAACCGACTTGCTTGAGGGAAAATCATTTGATGAGGATTGCCCTTGGAAAATCCCATGGTTGGAAACCCTGGCTTAGATAGTAGAGGAGATGTGCAGGTTGGAGATACTCGTCGGCTTACAGGAGAAAGCACCTCCTACTCGATTGTATTATAACGGAGGCGATTACAGTAGAGGTCCAGGTCAGATCTCTTGGGACCGGAAGTGTAGCTATGAGATTCGATGCCCTAGACGTCCCCTCTCCCAGACTTTATATACTAGGATGGGTCGCAAGGAGTCCGGCTAGGTTTATAGAGAGGGTTTCCTAATCTATATTCAGTCTTGGATGGCAAGTTGTGGTTTCCTTGATTGTCGAGGACTCCTTATGGAGGTTGCCTCGAGTGGGCCATGTGGCGTCGGTCGAGGCTCTCTCTGGGCCCTCTGGCTTGATACGCACCGGGTACCCTCATCTGTAAGAGTCGTGGGGCCAACCCCTCATCAGTAGCCCTCGAGTGCCTGGGGGATTCGAAGAGTCGCGCAGGGACTCGAATCCATAATTGTCTTCAAGCGTGAAGCGCAACTGCGAGTCGTTGGCTGTTAGCCATAAAACATAGTTTATTCGAGGGATGATAAGCTAGAGAGGCCCAAGGTAGTCGACTTGTCGAGCCTTGGTGAATTGGTGCAAACAACTCAAAATCCAAAAATCAAGTCACGTCCCTCAACACGAACTTGGGAAACAACCGGTGCCTAGCAAGTCCATGCCGCTGCAGGTCTTATAGGATCAATGTCTCCGGTCTCAGAAAACAACCTTGACGCGTCCGCCATTGGCTCTACTTCTCCATGCGCTACGCATGGGAAAACATCGGGAGTGAAGTCACAACTGTGGCAAGTCCCGGCCCGGCCGTCTGTGCAACGGGGTCTTACCTACGCGTTAAGCATGCGCTCCATCTGGGGTGAAGTGTATTGCCGCCCAGGCATCATTTTTCTGAGGTGCGGAGCCTAATTTAGACAAGCATCCACTTGGAAAACAAATAAAGTGGACGAATAGTGGTCACTCGCAGAGTACTGATGAGCTTAGGCGACGAATCGATAAGAGCCGCACCCACTCGGATGGTCATCGAGTGGGATGATTACGCAGTCACCCATGTGGCACTTCGAGTGCTCGGGCAGGATGTTCTTTTGGATGTTTTGACCAAGTCCTGCCTTCTGGTGCGAGTAATTATTCGAGAACTTCATGTTCTTCTAGGTGAGGGAGCACCTGAACTCTATAGACATGCTTGTTCTTGATGGAGGAGAGTAACACTCGCATCCTCAGGGCTTAAACCTTTCTCTGTTTTTACCAAGACAGGGTGCTCCCGATGGGAGTGGATTTTTGCAAAAATGTAGTCAAAAAGTTTGAAGTAGCAAATTAGGGAATCTTTCCACTATTCTGTTTTCTGTGATGTCTTCTCTTGAATCAATCTAGCCTGGGCTGTTGAAATGCCCAGTTTTGCAATGATGCTTCTGATGACTTGTTTGATGACAAAGGCTTGCTTGTGAATCGTCACATCTTCTGTGTAGTCATAATGACGCCCCGTTGCGGACGTTTGGGTTTCCAATGCGTGTATTGGAAACGCGCGAGGATTTGATGTCTTTGAAAATTTTCAAAATGCGAAGGGGCGTCTTGCTTTGGACGCTATACCGTCACGCATTCCAGTTTTGAGTAAATGGTGGCGCCGATTGGTTTTCCAACACGGCCTCATTGCTTGCCCCCGGTCTAGGCTATAAATATATGTTTGCTCTTGTTTGTTCGGCACTATCTCTTCGTTCTTCTTTCTCCTTCTTCTCGTTTCAGTAGTCCATGAGAGTGTAGGGTTCCTGAGCTGGTGTTTCTTGCGGCATGGTTTGCCGAGGTCGTGGCCGGCGAGGTCCTGGTGGTCGTACGCCTCGCTCTTCCTGCCGTGGGCGTGGCAGAACGGCTGCGGCGCCCTCCTTTTCCTCTGAGAGGGAGGGTGTTTGGTGTTATGGTTTTCTGCTTGGCATTCTTAGTCCAACTGCTGGCCGAATCCGTCTTCCTTTTTCTTTTGCTTCTATTGTTTTCGAGCTCAATCTGAGGCGCTTTTGGATCCATCTTCAAGGGTGCCCTCATTCTCCTATGTGGATAGATCTTGAAGTTGATAGTTCCTCCTTGGTTTTCTTGGGACCTGGTTGGAGGTATTTTTCTCGCCTGCTGAACTTGCGTGCTCGAGATAGCCTTTGCTGCCGGTTTGATGGCGAATACACTCTCACCATTCGTGCTTTTGATGATGGTGGCAATCGTTCGGATCCGTACTGGGAGAAAACAAGCAACGAGAGATCTGGCGGATCGAGGGGCATTTCGACTTCTTCTCCTGTGGCTTCATCTTCTGCTGACTCCTCGGCTGGTGGTGCTTGCTCTTCTAGTTCTAAGGAGGATTCGGATGTTAAGCCGCCGAGAATAGGCAAGTTCACCAGGCTCGGGAAGGCATCGAGTGGCTCCTTGCAGACCTATGCTTACTTTGTCTGTGATGAGGCTTGTCAAGATGTGGACCAAAGTGCGAATTATCTCAGCATGGGTACACATGTAGAAGTCATAATTCATTGGGATGATTGGTCTTGTAGTCCGTTTGATAACTGCTCGAGTCCCTTATCTTGTAAACCTTGATGTGTAGATGAAAAGTTTATACTGATGTATCTCTGATATGAAACGAAAAGCGTCCTTCTAGCGCTTAATTTTGTAGTGAAAACTGTCTTCGAGTTCTTGGCCTTGTAATGAATCTCTATAATATCGAGTGCGCGACAGCGCTCCCGATGGGAGTAGCCCCTAAGGCTGTGTTCGATTCGGAGAGTCGGGCATAGTCTTGAACTGGCCCGCTTTTCTCTGCTGTTGAAAAAAATCATCGTGTGCGCGGAAGTGCTCCTGATGGGAGTAGCCCCCGAGTCTTTAGGTGATCACTTGTGATCGGGTGAAGAATTAAGAAATTATCCTCCTTTAGTGGCTGTCTTGGATCCTCTTTATGAGCCTGGTTTTTGTCTTCTATAGGTGAAGGGTTCCTTCTCTTGTCATCGCCGTGATGGGAAAGCGACGTTGCTTTGCCGGTGTGGCCATGGGATGCCTTGGGAACTGCACCTGCATCCTCTGCATGTTTTTAGGGGAGGTTGTGGGTAAAGAGATTTATGGGGAGAGCTTGTTGTTAGATCCCCGAGTCCGTGCTCGATCCCCCGAGTGCTTTAAGTTATGTCGTCGCGTAAGCGAGAAAAGCGTCTCTCGGGGGGGGGGACTCCGTGCTTGAGCCCCCGAGTGCTTTAAGTTATGTCGTCGCGTAAGCGAGAAAAGCGTCTCTCGGGGGGGGGGGGGGGGGTCCGTGCTCGAGCCCCCGAGTGCTTTAAGTTATGTCGTTGCGTAAGCGAGAAAAGCGTCTCTCAGGGGGGGGGAGTCCGTGCTCGAGCCCCCGAGTGCTTAAAATGGTGTCGTCTAGGCAACACAATTTTTATTGGTTCGAGTGTTTTACATGAGTTGCCAGTCGGAGCTGCTGCCGATCCTTGCGTTGTTGCCGAGTGAGTAGTCTATGGGTAGGAGAGGCGCAAGTTAACCACGTCCCATGGGTTTCCCACGTCTTCGTTGGTCTTCGGGTTCTTCACTCTGTATGCTCTTCCTCCTATGAGTTCAGAGACTATAAATGGTCCTTCCCATTGTGGGGCGAGCTTGTGGACCTTCTCTTGTATTAGTCGCAGGACGAGATCGGCCTCTTGGAAAGTTCTTGTTTGCAGGCGTCTCATTTGATAAGTGCGCAGCTTGTCCTAGTATCCTTCTGACCTTGTGAGAGTTGTGTCCCTTGCCTCATCTGCAATGTCCTTGTCGTCTTCGAGCGCGTCTTCTGCTTCTTCCTCTTCATATCTGTGTCACAACCCTCTGTTAGTTGTGTTCTAGGGTTTAGCCTCACCTTGCATCATGTCAAAAATTTCAAAAGAATTTGAAATGGGAAAGAAGAAAGCCCAAATGAAATAATTCAAATGGCCATTTTAAAAGTTGCTTCGAAAAATCCTTTGAACTTTTTGAAAAGTCTCACAAATGAGGGTGATCACATATCAAGTGAAAGGGATTCAATCCCATGCTCTCTGATTTTTCGAAAATCCCATAAAGGCATTGGAAATTAAATAATACCCCTATTTGAATTTGGATTCAAATATTTTGAATTTAAAAAATGCTCAAGTCTTGGAAGTGTCTAGCTACTGGTCATGTAAAGCCATATAAAAAGTTTGGGCATTTTAAAAATTTCTTTGGTATTTTATTTAGAGCAAAACAAACAAAACAGAAAAGAAAACAGAAAGAATAAAGAAAAGGGGCCTTACCTACTTCTGGCCCAACTCAACCCCCAGCCGGCCCAAGCCCGCCAAACTCCCATGTCGTCTTCCTCAATCAGCCATGGACGCCACCGCGACGTCGAGGACGTTCTAGACACCCTTGAGCCCTATCCTTGCGCCACGAAGACGCTCGTGCAGCCGTGGAACACTTCCCCTCTCTCCCCATTGCTCTCCCTCGCTCTGCCGCTTGATTTCGTCGCCACCAGAGAGCCGCCGTGGAGCACGCCGTCGTGTTCACGTGGCCACCGCCGATGAGGAGCCACACTTTCAAGTCCATCGTCTCCGCCATCGTCTACATCGTCATCGTGCAGAGGATTGTGAAGCTAGACGCCCCCAAGAGCTCGCTATCGTCCTATTCCCAAACTACGGCCGCGTTCATCGCCATTCAATTACGCCGCCATCCCTGCCTCCCCAAGCTCGCCACAACCACCAGAGCAACCCTGGCGAGCTTCTTCACCACCGCCAACCCACCCCAGCTGCCCGTTAACTCCATAGCTCCGTTTTCCATGGGAGCAGAAGCTCACCGTCACCATGGCCGCCGTGTGGTTTCTCATGTGCTCCGTTGACCTCTTTGTGTTGTGCATCGCGCTCCTCGCATCTCCAGGATTCGATTGGTGCAGCGCACGCCCAAGCTAACCCTCTGGAGCGACCTCGTCGTCAACCCCAAGCTACGGCCGCCGCTATGGCTTGTCGCTGGCAGCGTTCCGGTGATCTATAGTGACCCTGCCGTGCTCAAACGGGTGCGCGCGTGCGAGGGGTTCCATTTTGTGTCCTTGGCGTGCCAAATGGTGGCCTGTGCCGCCGTCCCGCGCATCGCCGCCGCGTCTGTTGGTCGCCGGCGTTAAGCCGCCAACGAGATGACGTGACCGGCGTGTTTAAGCACTAATTAACCCAGCCCTGGGCCACTAACATGTGGGCCCAGGCTGCTAATTAACCCTGGGTTAATTTAAACTAACCGGGCAACTTAACTAAAAAACTGGCATGCTGGCCCGACCTTTCAGCCCCCCCTGACGCCAGCATGACGCAACAGTGATGCACTAATTCAATTTTCTATTTAAAGAATAATCCAGTAAATCCAAAAAAAGCTTTAAACTTTGAAAATTAATAACTAATTCATCCTAACTCCAAAATGGACATATAATATATGTAAAATTATCATAAAAATGCAAGGATTCTGAATATGCACTTTGTTTTCATGTTTTACCATTTTAAAATGGGTGAACAGTGGCATATGTGCATATGGGTCCTTTTTTAATTCGAATTTGGAGTGAATTTGAAAAACCCTTTGCAATGAACTTCTTTTAAATGGAATGATCAACACATTGAAACCATGTACCTCACATTATACCCTTGATCATGTGATTGTGCATTGTCATTTATATTGATCGCCTTGTTTGCTTTGATTGCTATCGAATAGAGGTGGAGCCGGAACCCGAGTTCACCCCGGCAGTTGAAGACTCCCAGTATGACCCTCATCAACAAGGCAAGCAAACCTCATTGATCGTGTCGATAAAAACCCATTTCCCTCTCTTTCTCGCATAAGCATGTTTAGGATGTTATCATGATGCGCTTCTACGTCATAGTTGAACCCATTCCTTTGCATGACCTATCATTTTGTCACAGTAGTAAGAAAATCACAATCCTAGCAGATTTAGGAGTTGATTGTTGATCATGTGGCCCCTGCAACTATTATAGCTTATTGCATGCTTAGAGTGACACAATGTTGATAATGTTATGTGAGTCGGGATGGTAGTGATCATGTTGATGATGGTGGAAATGTGTCGGTGAACTTGACCTAAACAAGGTGAACGATGAGATGTTGTGTAGGAGTACACAGTGGGTTGTCTCGTTGAACACCGCCTTAAGCTCGAGTTCTTGTGTGGTGATCCAAGACAAAGAGTACTACCACATGTTGGGAACATGGACCCCCGCTCAACCTACTAACTCACCCCTTCTCAGTTCAATGAGTCGCAATAGTTCAGAGTTCTGGTAGGTCCGTGTCACGGTCTGTGATGTGGAAGAACGGATATTCAGACCGGCTTGGGACCCTGCACACATCGTTTGGGACCGCATTGGTAAACCGGCCGGGTTCACGATTGTGGATTCCAACCCAGATAGGCGTCTCCATTGAATTAGAGTTGGCTGTGAGGTAAAAGTTGTGGAAATTATCCTCGCCGACACCCGCTTGAAGGGTGATGAGATCTTGGCGGTAACTGATGGTTTCATGTGTGTAGCAGTACACCCCTGCAGGGTTAATAAACTATTTGAATAGCCGCGTCCGCAGTAATGTATTACATGGTTATCTGTGCTTGATTATTAGACAACTTCAACGGAAACTCTAAAACTTTCCAAGATAAGTGTGAGTTCTATGGTTTTCTTTCTCGTGGGAAGTTGAGGAAGGATCCATAGTGGTCATTGATTGGGCGACTTGGATAGTTGGACTCGAGTACGCTTCTTACCTCATTCTGGTATTCGTAGTACAGTACTAGCCAAGTCAAAGCTGGCACTTTTGCATTGAAACCCCACCTTCCTGTACCTTGATTCTTGAGCATGAGTAGTATAGTTCTGATGTAAGTCTTGCTAAGTACGACTTTGTACTCACGTTTTATTATTTATGTTTTTAGATGAATCCACTGAACCCGATGGTGTCTTCTTCCTGGAGCTCAACGATTGACTAAGCTAGTGTAGTCCCAAATAGAGGTCTGGTCCCTCGTGGAAGGGCTTGTTTATAAAAAAGGCTTATCTAAGCCATTTGTTAAACTTGTTTGTACTCAGACCTAAGTTGCTTCTTCTTAAATGATGTAATGTTGGATCACAGTCTTGTGATCTCTGCGTGTATTCTATATATAATTCAATAAAGTTGTAAACTTTATAGAGTAATGTGATGAATACCTGCTGTTTACACTATACATGTATGCTGCGTCTATGGTTATAATGTGCATGTCTTAGTGTGGGGTTCGATAGATTGGTTGTGATCTTGCTGGCGGTCTTTTATACACCAAGTGGCCCTTAGATGTGCGCAGCTTGGGGCACCGCGATGCGATTTCTCTTGACTCTGTCACGTGGCACATTTTGTTGTATGATTGAGCCCGCCCGAGACCGTGACTAAGTGATCGGGCTGGAGTCTGTTTATGTAAGTGTTGTAATTCAATCGATAATATGGTTGAGGCGACTTGTCTATGAGTATGGATTTCACCACCCATAATTATTTAGACTTGTGAGCGGACGATGAGGACCCAGCTCAGTTGATCATCCGGCCTGGATGGGATGCCCCTCATGTTCGAGCTTTCCGAGAGTGTTCTGTGCTTGGCCTTGTTTGCTTAGACAAGTGGGTACGGCTCTCGCCTCTCCATATGATTGAGTTGTCACAGGAATTACATATGCATATTCCGGGTCCCGACAGACATGGTATCAGAGTAGGACTGTCTGTAGGACTATCATACCTTGGTCGCAGTCGAGTCTAGCATTCTATAGTTATATAGTTTGTTGGGTATATGGGAACAACGTAAGACTTCTTTTTTTTCTCCTTACCCTCATCGATCTGAGTTCTGAGTCACCCTCATATTTTCTATGTGAACATAGGATTAGGCTCATCTATGTCTTACTAGGACATCTTGTTTATTGCTTCCTTTTAGCCGTAGCAAAGTTGTGTTCGGTTGTCTTGAGTTATTGTGCCTCCAGTTTCAAACTTCTTAGTGTAATTACTATTCCAATGTTGTGAGAATTTCCATTTCTCTTGCAATTACAGTTGTTATGTTGTCCGACTCATTCCAGTTATCTTCATAACCTGATGCATTTGCAAAATCATTCAACATCATTTGACATTGATCTTATCCTTCAAGATGTCTCAAGGAACCCATGGCCACCTTGGTCGTGCCCAAGCTCGTGGGAATGATCCGGAGGAAGGCAATCTTCCACCGCCACCTTCGATGGCTCAGGTTCTGATGGAGGTTGAAAGGATCAGAAGAGACTCTCATTAGTTGCTGGAGACTATTTCTCGGAACAATGCCCAGCAGCGGAACGAGCTAGTGTTGCTGAATTACTTCATCCGACTTCATCCCCCAGTTTTCAGCTACTCCACTGAGCCCCTTCATGTCGATGACTGGCTTTGCAGCATCGAGTGTAAGCTTTATGCAGGCCATGTTGCAGATGGTGACAGAGTTAACTATGCCACCTACCACATCAAGGGTGCAGCTAGCTCTTGGTGGGAGAATTTCCTGAACATGCGTCCAACTAGACAGTTGACATCTTGGAATGAGTTATGTGACGCTTTTCGCGAGCATCGCATTCCTAAGGGACTCATGAACCGCAAGAGAGAGGAGTTCTACAATCTCACCCAAGGAAGGAGGTCTGTTGATGAGTTTAGTCGGGATTTCAACCGTCTTGCCCGCTATGCTCCCGAGGAGTTCTCCACCGACTCCAAGAAGCAAGAGAGGTTCCGCAAGGGACTCAATTCTGGACTCCATCGCGAGTTGAATCTCCATGACTTCGCCACATTCCAGATCCTTGTCAACAAATCCATCAAGGCAGAGGATATGATCACTCTCGAGGATTCCCGCAAGCATTCTAGAGATGATGTTTCTTCCAGTTCAGGCCCTCGGAAGCGCAGAATCTGGATCCCCAACAGTATGTTCCGCCAGAACAACCCACCGAGTCCATCCTTTGTGGCGCCTCGCCCGCTAGCTCCATTTCCCACTGCTCCATCTAGCAATCCAGCTGTCCGTCCTTTCTTCGGAGCTTGTTACAGGTGTGGCCAGCCAGGTACTATTCTCGTGAGTGCCCCATAAACCAGAATCCTCCACCCTGTGCCAGAGGGAACCCCAATGTTCATGCCAAGCCACCCCCGAAGGTCTTCACCGCCAAACCGTCTTCTTCCGTAACTCGTGGATGTGTGAACCAGATCTCAACTGAAGAAACTGATGATACTTCTGACGTCATTCTTGGTACGCTCCCAGTCAATTATGTTCCTACTTCCGTTCTTTTGGATCCAGGAGCATCTCACTCTTTCATGTCGGAGAGTTATGCACTTCGGCATGATGTATCCTTGATGAAATGTTCACCCCAATGATTAATCAAACTCCTGGTTCCAAATGTCAAACTGATAGAGTAACTCATGGAAATTAAATTGCAATTGAGGGTTTAGTATTCCTTGCTTCACATATATCCCTCAAGTCTTTAGACATTGATGTCATCCTTGGTATGGATTGGTTATCAAGGCATAAGATTGTCCTTGATTGTAAGGCCAAGTCAGTTAAACTTACACATCCATCAGGACAGAAAATTGACTACACTTAACCCAGTTCTAGAACCCAGATTCATACTTTGAATGTGCTTCCTCTTCCCGACCTTGAATTTATTCCGTTGGTTCGTGACTTCCCGGATGTCTTTCCTGAAGAACTTCCAAGGATGCCTCCTGACATATGTGTAGAATTCATTTTAGATCTTATGCCAGGAACCTCCCCAATTTCCAGACGCCCATACAAAATGGCCCCACGTGAATTAGCTGAGCTTAAAATCCAACTTGAAGCTTTGTTGGTGATGGCGTGGAAGTGATAATGGCTTCTCGCCCTTCCTTGGTTACCTGAAGTGGAAGGTGACATGTAGGATAGCAACAAATTTCCCCTATGTAGAGGATAGGGTTTGTCTCCTGTAGGACTCCGGCGATGATAAGTAGGTGTCAGCAGCGCACCTGACGCGGAACTGCACACAACACAATTAACTTTGCTCCCAACGAAGTTTAGAGAGGTTGTCAATATCTCCGGTCTTGTTGTTTACAAAGGATCAAACACAAGATATAATCATAATGATAGCAACTGAAAGTAAATACTGGAAAGGAAATAAGCTTGTAAACAATGATGAGCATATGCACCAGGGTCCCGTGATGTTCACTAGTGATGTCTCTCTCCCAAAAGACGATAAAAGTGATATGCGAGATAAACAAATTACAGATGGCAATTGACAGGATTATAAACGCACCGCAATGCTAACTATGCTACAAAATAAAGGAAGAGGCTCATAAGCATGGGCAGTACGCCAAAATAAGTAGACCGAAATCCATCTACATCTACTACTAATCATCCACCTTGAGATATCTATCCAGAACATCTCGCTGGTATTAAGTTGCGAGCCCCACCCAAAGTGTAAACCCAAAGCAACAGACAAATGCATTAAAAATAACTTTGCGTAAAGTAAAAAATCCTTGAAACCACGGTTACAAGCACCGTTGTTTTCCCCCTTGTGGCCACAGCACATCCCCTAGACTCATGTTTCTGTCACTCAAGCGTGTCATCAGGGGGTATGTACCCACAATCGAGCATAACGTTCCCTCTTGGAGTCACTACCTACTACTTGGCCAAAGAAATAAACAACAACGGAGAACATGCAAGAATTACTTAGGAACAAAATATAAGAGATAAAAACCAAATATATTACTCTATCACGATCTGAACATAATCTCATAATCCATCAGATCCCATCAAAATCAGCATAGCAACAGTAGAAGAATTACATATGTGCCTCGATCATATAGGGCAGCTCATGAGGTCTAAACCATGAAGAACAAAGAGGGGAGGAGAACATCACATAGCTACTGATCACGGACCCATGGTCCAAAGGAAACTACTCACGGCACATCCAGGAAGCGTCCATGGTGGAGGAGAAGCTCCCGGAGGTTGATCCTCCCTCCGTTAAGGTGCCGGGAAGGGTCCTGACGGTGCTCCCGATCTTGGAAGCGCGGCGGCGGCGGAACAGAGTCGAGTTTGTGAAATAGGGTTATGTCTTTAGAGTTTCCCCGTGACAGAGAATCAATAGGCGAAGGGGGCAGCCAGGGGGGCCACCAGGGGTATAGGCGCACCCCCCTGGCGCGGCCATGCCCCTGGCGCGCCAGGTGGCAGCCCGGACATCTGGTGGTGGCCCTCTAGCCCCAATTTTGTGATTCTGGAAGGTTCCGTTGCGCTGATTTTTTATCCGATTTTTCCTGAATTTTTGGAGCATTTTTAATATGGGGGAAATCTGGAATAGAAAAACAGCAGAAAACAGGAACTGGCACTAGGGTGCACTGAGTTAGTAGGTTAGTCCAAATATGATAAAAAAATGTATGAAAGTGTATTTAGATCATAGCAATATCACACAAAACATGTATGGACGGAGCAGAAATTATCGATACGTTTTGGACGTATCAACATCCCCAAGCTTAATTCCTGCTCATCCTGGAGTAGGTAAATGATAATAAACATAATTTCTGTGGTGATATGCTAGCAACCATATAAGAACTTTGAAAAGTAAATCAATCAAGGTATGTGATTCAATTCAAGTCATAACATGTAAGATTATGTATTAGCATTGAAACAAGCAACGAAAGAACATTAGGTGCAAGAGCTCTCGGTGTCCGTGACTCGAATGTCTCCAGATGGTGTTTGCGTGCAAGAAGGGGGATAGGGAATACGAGAAAAAAGTATTCCCTTCGATCCATAATAAGTGTCGCTCATTTTTTACTAAGATAGTACAAACTTTGTACTAGATGACAAACACTTATTATGGATCGGAGGGAGTATTTTTGTTGAGAACTCAATCTACTAAAGTTTCACACTTGGTCTTCTTTGGAGTCTTATCTTGACTCGTTCCAGGCCACTAGCCAGGTACAAGTCAATTTGATCCACTCCTTTTCGATATTTTGAGCAATCATGCAATGGATGAGCGTAAGCACGAAAGTTGACACTTAGGATGGCAAAGAGAGAATATGGTGGAGGAGGAAGACAAAAAGGTGAGAAAGGCTCACATCGATGAGGACAATCATAGGCGAGAAGGCCAAATGATAGATATGATGTGAGGAGTAGGGATTGGCATGCAACGGATGCACATATTAGCTGAAAAGCTCTCCAAAGGAACTAGTGGGGGTGCATCTAACTTGCTCGCTCATGAAGACCTAGAACTCTTTTGAGGAGGCTCATCCTTGGAATATGCAAACCAAGTTCTATTGTGTGAAGGTCCCCACATAGCTATATGCATGAATGATCATCTCTATGGAGTACAAAGATAAGAGGGAGTACTAGTGTGGATCTTTCAAAAGGATAGTAGTGTTGCCTCTTTCTCCCTTTTTATTTGTTTTTATCCTTTTTTCTATTTTTTGGTGGCCTCAATGGCTCTTTCTATTTAACTCTCATTTGTCCTCTTTGGGATCTTTTATTTTGTCCAGTTTGGGATATTTTCCTCACTTAAGGGCAACACTCTAATTTGCAAGAGGGTATAGAAGATCTTTCACACTTTAAAAGGTACTCAAATCATAAAGAAGATGTAGCTATCATGATGTATGCAATGTATGCCGCTGCCAGTGTAGCAGGAACATGTATGACATGAAGATCAAGTCATGAAGAGGTGGATGTTGCATGGCAATATATCTTGGAAAGGCTATGGAAATGCCTCGATAGGTAGGTATGGTGGCTGTTTTGAGGAAAGATATAAGGATGTTTATGATGACAGAGCGTATCTTGCCAAGGGTTGGGATGAACCGGAGAAGGTGGAAGCCAACTCTCGGAGTGAGAAGAAGGCAATGCATGGCATAGGAAAGCCTAGCAAATATGAGGAGGTGGAAGTGTCAACTTTCAATACATACATTAGTCCGAAGAACTCATGCACTTATTATTGGTAACTCTCAATCTAATAAGGAGGTTCACAAAGAGACAAGTACCCCGAGGAGGAGTGTATGGGGGTTTGGTTATCCTTGCGCATCCTCGACTCATGGTACATGAGTGTACTCTAATATTCGATCCCTCGAAAGATTAGCGATCCATCTAGTAGTTGGAGTTCTCAACTAGTTTTGTAGGTTTTGAAAATAAACACGGATTGTCCAAAATACGACACCTATCACTAATAGGCTAGAGCTCTTGATACCAAAAGTTCAAACATTACTCACATCAATACCTCGAAACTATTGCAATTTACTACTAAAATTAAATAGCAACCTCAATTAACTACTCTCAAAACAAGACACAACTCAGTGCAACAACCAACTCTCTTAACAAGATAAACATGAAAACTAAAGTGAGTTCCAGAAACAAACCAAACAAAAGCCAAGGATCTTGCTAAAGAAAAACTAAAACTAAAACTAAACATGGCAGTAGCTACGAAAAGATAAAGAACACACAACAACAAAAGGCTAGGCATGAAGAATCCTATGATGTGTTCTAGATTTTGAAAGTGGAGCGTGTTTCTCTCCCACACAAAGCAAGACGGTGTCTAACTTGTTATGAACAGAAATAAAAGCTAAATAAAACTAAAAATAAAACCTAAGATCGAGATGCTCCAAGCATAGCACATAACGCATGAAGTGATAAAAATATAGTGAGACAAAGGATGAACTGATGATTGTTGATGGAGAAGGGGATGCACGAGGGCATACCCAAGCTTAGACGCTTGAGTCTCCTTGAATATTTATTGGGGATGCATGAGGGAATCCCCAAGCTTGAGCGCTTGACACTCCCAGATCTTCTTTCATCATCTTCCATCGCACACTTGAATACTCCCTTCATACATAACTCATCATAAGCTGATTAGAGAGGTTAGTACCCTAATAAGTAATTTTTTCCCACTGGATATAAAGATATTCTTGAAGAGATACTGTTTCTCAGGATTTCCAAAAGGTTTTTGCAAAGAAAAAGAAAGCTTAAGGTTTGCAAAAGTAAGGAGAGACAAAACGTGGCAGAATCTGTGAAAAACAGAACAGCAGGTAGTAAAGAATTTTTAGGGGTACTTCTGCAACTCAATCAAAAAACTCAGAACATATGAAAGTTCCATGATTGTAGAGAGCACACTGTATAAAAAATTCAGCTGAAAAATATGAACTGGTGATATGATCCGATTTTTTCCGTCACGAAGACAGAATCTGTTTTCTGGACAGCATGTCACAACTTTCACTTCCCTTGTCATATGAGGCTATAACTTGGCACAAAGCTTGAAAATAGAGATACAATGATGTTGCTACAGTATTAACAATCATCAATACCACTAAAAACAGAATTAAAAACATCTTGGGTTGCCTCCCAACAAGTGCTTTCTTTTACGCCTTTAAGCTAGGCATAAGGCAAAAGATCAAGTCGCATCAATCGATCCATCATCAAGATCATCAAAAAGCTCTTCAATTGTACAACTAGTCTTAAGAGGTCTTTCAAATAAAGGCCTAATAAAGATACTTCTAGGGAGAAAACCAAAAGGCAGAAAATCAGTGGAAGTTTCATTTATAAATTTATCAAAGAGAGGTATTTCTTCCAAACTTTTCACGGCTTCAACTTCCTTGCCAATGGGTGGATTATTTTTGGGTCGGGGAACCTTAGGTACATAATTGAACTTGGGTTCCTTTCTTGCCAGAGTATCTACCTTTTTGGGTTTGATTGAGGAGAAAGTGGTCCCTAGAGTATTAATGATTTCCTCAATCGTATTAATCCTAGAAGGATCCATATCATGGAATTTGATGGTCTCCAAAGTTTTAATAATTTTATGCATGGAGCTATTGAGTCTATTCAAATTCCCTTGAATCTTGCGATCCAACTCATTTATCCTAGTTATACTTGGTATTTCTAACTCTATCTTTTCAAGTTTCTTCATAATATGAGCTAGAGTTATATCTTCTTGTATGCTAACAATAGGGAGATTTCCAACGAGATTTTCAATAACATTAAGAGACTCCCAAATTGGGGCTTCTAGGAAATTCCCATTGATAGCAGTATCTAGTATGAACCTATTCCAAGGAGTAATCCCAACAAAAAAATATTTCTAAGCAGGATAGTAGTGGATTGCATCTTGGTGGCTCTATTTTGAGAATCATTAATTCTAAACCAAGCATATTTTAAAATTTCACCACCTTTTTGTTTAAAGGTGAGAACCTCTGTCTCAACAAAGGGAAAAGGACCAAACATAATGACAGCTACTAGCAAGATAAATGATTTTTTTTTGTGATTTCTTGTCGGGACCCGGGGTTAGCATATGTAATTCCAGTCACGATGCAATCACATGGAGAGCCGAGAACCGTACCCACTTGTCTAAGAAGACAAGGCCAAGCACAAAACGTTCTCGGTAAGCATCAAACGTGAGGGGCATCCCATTCAGGCCGGATGATCAACTGAAATGGGTCCTCAACGTCCGCTCACAAGTCTAAATGCTTATGGGTGGTGAATCCCATATTCATAGACAAGTTGCCTCAACCATGTTATCGATTGAATCCTAACTCTTACATAGACTTACTCCATCCCGATCACTTAGTCGGGGTCTAGGGCGGGCTCGATCATACAACAAAGTGTGCACGTGACAGAGTCACGAGCAATCGCATCGCGATGCCCCAAGATGCGCACATCTAAGGGCCACTTGGTGTATAAAAGACCGCCAGCCAGATCACAACTAAGGTCTCGAAAACCCATACTAAGACATGCATGTTATAAACATACACGCAGCACACATGCCTAGTATGAACAGCAGGTATCATCACATAACTCTACAAAGTGTATCTTTATTGACTTACACATAGAGCATACAAAGATCACATGTCTGTGATCAACATTACATCATACAACGGAAGAAAATTAGGTCTGAGTACAGACAAGTTTAACAAATTTCTTAGAGAAGCCTTATAAACATACATGCCCTTCCACGAGGGACCAGACTGCTATCTGGAACTATACTACCGAGGTCAACATCGAGCTTCACGAAGGTGACTCCATCGGGGTCCGGCTTCTCCTCTAAAACATAGAATAAGAAAACGTGAGTACAAAGTCGTACTCAGCAAGACTTACATCAGAACTAAACTACTCATGCTCAAGTATGAAGGTAAAGGAGGTGGGGTTCATCATGCAGAAGTGTCATCTTTGACTTGGCTAGTCCTGTACTACGAGTACCAGACTTGAGGTAAGAAGTGTACACGAGTCCACTACCAAGTCTCCAACCAATACACCACTATGGATACTTCCTCGACTTCCCCACGAAGAAGCACACCATAGCACTCACGTTTATCTTGCGCGTTTTAGAAGTATCCATTCAAGTTGTCTATGATCAAGTAAAGGTCTCCAAGTAGTCCATAACCGCGGACACGGCTATTCGAATAGTTCATTAACCCTGCAGGGTGTACATCTTCACACGCGTGTCATCACTTATCGCCTCGTTCTTGTCAGCCTTCAAGCGGGTGTTGGACGTGGATGAAACCAAGGCACTACCCTCACATCACCTTCTCTAATCCAGGAGTCGACTACCTGAGTTTGTCACCGCTCGAGAGTCCGGCCGGTTCCACGAAACGGACTCAGCTAATGCAAGGGACCGAGACGCCACCTTTGACAGATGGTTTCACTGCCTCACAGGTCCACCCACATATCTATAGTTAGGTAAAATGGAAATCCCGAATCTAGTGTGACTCCTGGACCGGATCGGGTACGTAAAGAGGCTAAACGGGGCTCCCATAAACCCTACATGTGGTCATACTCTTTGTCTTGGATAAAAAAAAGGAACTCGGGGCCTAGGGCAGTATTCAACGAGACAACCCACTGTGTACTCCTACACAGCCTCTCATCGTTCACCTTTGTTTAGGGTGGATTCACCAACAAGTTATCATCAGCATCACTGTGTTCATTCCATCCCGACTCACAAACATAACATCCTCATTGCATCACTAAGCAGCAAAAAGCAGTAACAGTTGCAGGGGCCACATGCTCATCATTCAACTCCTATATCTGCTAGGATTGTGGTTTGCTTAATACGGTGACAAAATTTGGATTAAGGGGGGCCGTGGAATGGGTTCAACTATGCGAAAGAACGTGTCTCGGTTATCTCCTAAACATGCATAAGCGAGACTGAGAGGGAAGTAGGATTTTATAGACATGATCAATGGGGTTTGCTTGCCTTGGTGACGATACACGGGTCTTAACGGTGGTCTTCTTCTTCGGGGGTGATCACCGTCTCGAAACGTCTGTCATCGGAGGCAATCATCAACAAGGGGGGGGGGGACAACTTCGAAAGTAAATGCACAAGCACATGATAAGTTTGTCCATGATGTGAATGGTACTGGTTTGTAGCATATTACTCTTAATTGAAGTATATTGCATTTGAAATGCAAATTCAAACTCCAAATTCAAATTCAAATTATGCCATATGCATGTTTGCTACTGTTCACCCATTTTAAAATGGAAAAACATAAAAACAAATTGCATATTCGTAATCCTTGCATTTTTCTGATAATTTTTCATATCTTATATGTTTAATTTGGAGTTAATATGAATTTTCTATGAATTTCCAAAGTTCAATTGATTTTTTGGATTTTTCTCTGTTTTCTTTAATTCTTTTAATTTCTGGAAAAAGGTTTATTGCATCAGCATGATGCAATGCTGATGTCACAGAGGGGGCTGACCAATGGGTCCAGGGTGTCAGTCTCAGAGTGGGTTAACCCCTCTGTTTAAATAAAATTAATTTGGATTAAGGGGGGCCAGGGCCCACCTGTCATTGAACTTGGGTCAAATGACTAGGGGGATTAGCCCCCTAATTAATCAGGCCAGCCGATGTTTAGCCGCCGGTGGCTACGGCTGCGGCGGGGGGGGGGGGGGGTTGCCGGAGTTGGGATCCCGGCCACGGGAGGGCACGGGGAGGGCACCAATCGAGCCCTCGCACACGCGCGCGTCTTCTGGAGCACACAGATGGCCGTGAGGAGGCCGGGGTTCATGCCGGCGCCGAAGAGCAGCGGCGGCCAGCGACTGGTGAAGAGGGAAACGGGCACGGGGGCACGGAGGAGAGCGGGAGGAGGGGGAAAACAACGAGGGGCTCACCCCAGATGCAATGGCGTCGACGGTGAAGATGGAGGAGGCGCGGTGGCGGTGTATTTCCCGACGGGGTCCACGACGGCCGGCGGCAAATCGGCGAAGATGGCGTCGACCTTGGGGCTGCTGGGCTCGAATTGATGCTGCTGGTTGAAGTAGTCGTCGCTGGGGAGTCCTCTGGACAACACGGCGGCACGGGGAAGGCACGGTGGCCACGCGGGCGCACAACGGCGGCCGGCGGCAAGCTACGGGTGACGGGGAAACGACGAGGGGGAGAGCGGGAGAGCGAGCCAGAGGAGGGGAAAGGAAGGGGGGCTGCACGGGGTCTCCACGGTGAGGAGATAAGGACAGGGGCGCCGTGGACGGGCTGCCGACGGCGGCATGCTCCCCACGCAGGTGCCCACCTGCCTGTCCGGCGAAGAAGACGACCCTGCCCTTGGGCTGGGCCGCTTCTTTTAGTTGGGCCCAAGCCAGGTAGGCCTCTTTTCTGTTTTTCTTCTCCTTTTCTTTTTTTGTTATTTTGTTTTTCCTTGAATTAAATAGCTAGGCATTTTAGTAAAATGCCCAAACATTTTTATAAATCCTAGGTGACCAGTAGCAAGTCACTTGTAGAATTTGAGCATTTTTGAAATTCAAAACATTTGAATTTCAAAACAAATAGGGGTCAAATTTAATTTCCAGGGCACATTTTGAATTTTTGAATATTCCATGGGCATGGGAAAATACCCAAACCACTTTTGAAATGATCACCATCATTTATAGGAATTTTTAAAATATTCAAATGATTTTTGGAAAAAGATTTTTATCTGGCCATTTGAATTAATTTCTCAGGGATTTTCTTTTCCCCATTTTTGAATTTCATTTGAAATTTTCACATGATGCAAAGGGCACAAACAACCCTAGCACTTACCTAAACTTGGGTTGTGACAACTCGCCCCCACTCAAAAGAATCTCGTCCCGAGATTCAGAAGTCGTCGGGAGGAAGGTGGGGTACTCGGCACAGAGGCGGTCTTCTCTTTCCCAGGTTGCTTCCTTCTCGGAGTGATGTGACCATTGCACTTTGAGGAACTTGATCTTCTGACGACGAGTGACACGCTCTGCGAAATCAAGAATACGAACAGAGTACTCTCGATAAGAAAGGTCATCTTGGAGATCAAGCGTTTCATGGTCGACTTCGCGGATGGGGTCCTTGAAGCAACGCCTGAGTTGTGACACATGGAATACATCATGTACTCGGGAAAAGTGCGGAGGTAGTTCAAGTTGGTAGGCAACTTCTCCACGTTTAGCAACAATGCGGAAAGGTCCGATGTAACGTGGGGCCAACTTGCCTTTGATATCGAATCTTTGGATTCCCTTCAGAGGAGTAACCCGAAGGTAAGCCTTCTCATCAATATGGTAGCTCTCTTCTCTATGATGATGATCATAGTATCTTTTCTACCGAGACTGAGCGGCTTTCAAGCGATCACGAACAATGCGAACTTGCTCTTCTGCTTCCTTGATCATATCCGGTCCAAAGAGTTGTCTTTCACCGGTTTCTGACCAGTTTAGGGGTGTTCGACATCGTCGTCCATAGAGGAATTTAAAGGGAGCCATGTCCAGACTAGATTGATAGCTATTATTATAAGCAAATTCAGCGAATGGAATAGATTTCTCCCAATTCTTTCCGAAAGAGATAACACAAGCTCTGAGCATGTCTTCCAAGATTTGATTAACCCTTTCAACTTGACCGCTAGATTGAGGGTGGAAAGCTGTACTAAAGGATAGATGAGTTCCCATAGCCTTCGCAAAGCTTTCCCAGAATCTAGAGGTGAAAAGGCTACCACGATCAGAATTGATTTCCAAAGGAACACCGTGAAGAGATACAATTCTAGAGACATACAAGTCCGCTAACTGGCTAGCAGTTATAGACTCGCGTACTGGAAGGAAGTGAGCAACTTTTGAAAGTCGGTCAATGACAACGAAGATGGCATCATTTCCTTTCTGGGTTTTTGGAAAGATGGTGATGAAGTCCATACCGACCTTGTCCCATTTCCACTCGGGAATAGAAAATGGTTGAAGAGTGCCAGCAGGTCTTTGGTGTTCTGCCTTAATGCGACGACAAACATCACATTCGGCAACAAATTGTGCAATGTCTCTCTTCATCCGGGTCCACCAAAATCTCTGGCGTAGATCTCGTTACATTTATGTGCTACCGGGATGAATGGAGAGGGGAGTGTCATGAGCTTCCTTAAGGATCAGCTGCTTTAGGTCTTCATTCTCAGGAACTACTAAACAATTTTCAAAGAATATCGTTCCTTGATCATTTGCAGAGAAACATTTAGCAACTCCGCTAACAATGTTCTGCTTGATCTCTTGAATACTACTATCTTGTTTCTGTGCGGCTATGATTTGATCCTCAAGGGTTGGTTTCGCCACCAAGTTGAAAAGAGATCCACGAGGAACTATCTCAAGATTGAGCTTGCGAAATTCCTCATGAAGAAGTGGTTGATACTGTTGTAACATGAGGTTGTTACAATACGACTTACGACTTAGTGCATCAGCCATGACATTGGCTTTTCCTGGGGTGTAAGAAATTCCTAAGTCATAATATTTTATCAAATCTATCCAGCGTCTTTGCCTGAGATTAAGATCTGGCTAGGTGAATATGTCTTTGAGGCTTTGGTGGTCGGAATAGATCTCACAACGATTGCCAAGGAGGTAATGTCGCCAAGTCTTCAGGGAATGAACTACGGCAGCGAGTTCAAGATCATGGGTTGGATAGTTCTCTTCATGTGGCCGCAACTGGCGTGAAGCATAAGCTACCACATGTCTATCTTGCATAAGTATGCATCCTAACCCTTGCCGTGAAGCATCACAATAGATCTCAAAATCCCTTTTGGTGTTTGGCGGCGCAAGTACGGGTGCATAAGTCAATCTTCTTTGTAGCTCTTGAAAGCTTTCCTCGCACTTGGGGGTCCATTGGAATATCATATCTTTCTTGAGGAGTTCAGTAAGAGGCTTTGCAACTTTGGAGAAGTTCTCAACGAAGCGGCGACAATAGCTTGCTAAGCCAAGAAAACTCCTAACTTTCTTAACAGATTCAGGTGGAGTCCAGTCAAGGACGGCCTGAACTCTCTCGGGATTCACAACAATGCCTTTTGCAGAAATCACGTGGCCTAAGTAGGTCACTTCTGGTAGCCAAAATTCACACTTGGAGAATTTAGCATACAGGTGATGCTCTCTAAGTTTCATCAATACCAACCTAAGATGTTCTGCGTGCTCCTCTTCGTTCTTCGAGTAGATGAGAATGTCATCAAGATAAACCACAACAAATTTATCTAGGTACTCCATGAAGATCGAATTCATCAAGCGCGAGAATGTGGCGGGGGCATTGGTTAAACCGATGGACATGACGGTGTACTCGTAAAGACCATATCGACTAGTGAAAGCCGTCTTGGGAATGTCCTCATTTCGAATTTTGATTTGATGATAGCCTAATCTCAAATCCATCTTGGAGAAGACATAGGATCCAGCAAGTTGATCATAAAGATCATTGATCCTGGGCAGTGGGTATTTGTTCTTTATCGTCACTAGATTTAGCGGGCGATAGTCTACGCAGATCCTTTCTGTTCCATCTTTCTTCGTTACGAGCAGAACGGGGCAACCCCATGGCGATGAGCTAGGGCGGATGAAGCCTTTTGCCAACGAAGCATATAGTTGGGTTTTTAGCTCAGCTAACTCATGTGGGGCCATTCTATATGGACGTCTCGAAATTGGAGCTGTGCCTGGTATAAGATCCACTATGAATTCTACACATTTGTCAGGTGGCATTCCTGGCAGCTCTTCAGGAAAGACATCCGGGAAGTCACGAACCACCGGAATATCTTCAAGGTCAGGAAGGGGAAGCACATTCAAAGTATGCATCTGGATTCTAGAGCTGGGTGATGTGTAGTCAATGATCTGGCCTGAAGGATGGGTGAGTTTGACTGATTTGGCTTTACAATCAAGGAAAGCATTCTGCCTTGATAACCAATCCATTCCTAGGATGACATCAATGTCCAAAGACTTGAGGGCTATAAGAGAAGCAAGGAATACTAAACCCTCAATTGCAATTTGATTGCCATGGCATACTCTATTAGTTTGCCATTTGGAACCAGGAGTTTGAATGATCATTGGAGAAAACATTTCTTCAAAAGAAAATCCATGCCGAAATGCATAACTCTCCGACATGAATGAATGAGAAGCTCCTGGATCGAAAAGAACGGAGGCGGGAACATGATTGACTGGGAGTGTGCCAAGGATGACGTCAGAAGTAGCAATGGTGTCCTCAACTGAGATTTGGTTCACATATCCACTACTTGTGACTGAAGGCTTTGCTGGAAAGGTTTTGGTGGTTGATTTCTTTGGAGGCTTATGACTAGGTCTGCGTGGTGCCACCAACACTGTAGGGCACTGTCGGAAGTAATGGCCTATCAGACCACACGTGAAACACATCCTGCCTGAATTGCTGGGAGCAGGATTACTTGATTGCACACCATCATTCCTGGGAGGAACAATGTGTTGAGGTGGATGGCATATATTGGATGGTGGCCTCTGAAGAAAGTTTTGAGGTATGGCACTAGTTGGAATCCATATTCGACGTTTCTGAGGGGCTGAACTTGAAGAAGGAGCAAGCTCAAGAGCATGCTTGCGGGACTCTTCGAACACTTCATTGCCATGCTCAGCTCTGAAGGATCTGTTGACTAAATCTTCAAAGGTGGCAAATTCGATGAGGTTGAGATCATGGCGAAGGATGGGGCTAAGTCCCTTACGGAACCTTGCCTGCTTTCTGTTATCGGTGGTGATCTCATCTTGGGCATACCGAGCAAGACGGTTGAACTCTCTCACATACTCATGAATGGACATCTCTCCCTGAGTCAGGTTCCAAAACTCTTCCTTCTTGCGCTCCATTAACTCATCTATAAGGTGGTACCCTCGAAAGGCATCACAGAACTCCTGCCAAGTTACTAGGTAACCATCAGGCTGCATCGCAACATAGTTCTCCCACCATTCAGCAGCAACACCTTCCAGAAAGTATGCCGCGAATATGACTCTATCACTGGGAGCAACATTTGCCGTGTCAAGCTTACGCTCGATGGAACAGAGCCAATCATCTTCTTCAAGGGGCTCAGAAGAACATCGGAATACCGGTGGCTTGAGGAGGATGAAGTCCTAAATGCTCACAACCACATTGCAATGACGTGAGGTATTCTGCTCGATGAGCTCCAGAAGGCGTGTTTGATCACGTTGATTCTTCTCAGATTCCATCATGATTTCCTCCGCAGAAGGCGGTGGTGGAGGTGCATCATCATTTTGATTCCGATCACGGTCTCGATTGCGACGAAAAGCGCTACGAGTTCCACCTGACATCCTGTGTGATAAAAATCAACAATCAGAACAGGTTGTATGTTGGGATCAAAGATAAGAAGGACATGATGAAGGCGGAAAGATTATAATGCGAAGGAAATGATTCATAGAAACACGGGATAAATCGGGCAGCATAACGGCTACACCGGGATGGAAAATAAGACAACCTCGAGGAGATTGGACAGAACTTCCTCAAGGAAGTCAAAACATGAAGACTCTGGACGACCACAACAATCCTACGGCTACAAGGAAGCAAACAACGAGATGTTCTAGTAAGACATAGATGAGCCTAGTCCTATCATCCCGTAGAAAAGATAAGGGTGACTCAGAACTTAGATCGATGAGGGTAAGGAGAAAAAGAAGCCTTGCGTTGTTCCCCTATACCCAGAGTAACTATATAACTATAGAATGCTAGACTCGACTTTGACCAAGGGTTTCATAAGCCTACAGACAGTCCTGCTCTGATACCAAGTCTGTCGGGACCCGGGGTTAGCATATGTAATTCCAGTCACGATGTAATCACATGGAGAGCCGAGAACCGTACCCACTTGTCTAAGCATACAAGGACAAGCACAGAACGTTCTCGGTAAGCACCGAACGTGAGGGGCATCCCATTCAGGCCGGATGATCAACTGAGATGGGTTATCAACGTCCGCTCACAAGTCTAAATGCTTATGGGTGGTGAATCCCATATTCATAGACAAGTCGCCTCAACCATGTTATCGATTGAATCCTAACTCTTACATAGACTTACTCCAGCCCGATCACTTAGTCGGGGTCTAGGGCGGGCTCGATCATACAACAAAGTGTGCACGTGATAGAGTCACGAGAAATAGCATCGCGATGCCCCAAGCTGCGCACATCTAAGGGCCATTTGGTGTATAAAAGACCGCCAGCCAAATCACAACTAAGGTCTCGAAAACCCATACTAAGACATGCATGTTATAAACATACACGCATCACACATGCCTAGTATGAATAGCAGGTATCATCACATAACTCTACAAAGTGTATCTTTATTGACTTACACACAGAGCATACAAAGATCACATTTCTGTGATCAACATTACATCATACAATGGAAGCAAATTAGGTCTGAGTATAGACAAGTTTAACAAATGGCTTAGAGAAGCCTTGTAAACATACATGCCCTTCCACGAGGGACCAAACTGCAGTCTGGAACTATACTACCAAGGTCAACATCGAGCTTCACGAAGGTGACTCCATCGGGGTCCGGCTTCTCCTCTAAAACATAGGATAAGCAAACGTGAGTACAAAGTCATACTCAGCAAGACTTACATCATTACTAAACTACTCATGCTCAAGTATCAAGGTAAAGGAGGTGGGGTTCATCATGCAGAAGTGCCAGCTTTGACTTGGCTAGTCCTGTACCACGAGTACCAGACTTGAGGTAAGAAGCGTATACGAGTCCACTACCAAGTCTCCAACCAATACACCACTATGGATACTTCCTCGACTTCCTCACGAAGAAGCACACCATAGCACTCACGCTTATCTTGCTAGTTTTAGAAGTATCCATTCAAGTTGTCTATGATCAAGTAAAGGTCTCCAGGTAGTCCATAACCGCGGACACGGCTATTTGAATAGTTCATTAACCCTACAGGGTGTAGATCTTCACACGTGTGTCATCACTTATCGCCTCGTTCTTGTCACCCTTCAAGCGGGTGTCGGACGTGTATGAAACCAAGGCACTACCCTCACATCACCTTCTCTAATCCAGGAGTCGACTACCTGAGTTTGTCACCGCTCGAGAGTCTGGCCGGTACCACGAAACGGACTCAGATAATGCAAGGGACCGAGACGCCACCTTTTACAGATGGTTTCACTGCCTCACAGGTCCACCCACATATCTATAGTTAGGTCAAATGGAAATCCCGAATCTAGTGTGACTCCTGGACCGGATCGGGTACGTAAAGAGGCCAAACGGGGCTCGCATAAACCCCACATGTGGTCATACTCTTTGTCTTGGATCACAAAACAGGAACTCGGGGCCTAGGGCAGGGTTCAACGAGACAACCCACTGTGTACTCCTACACAACCTCTCATCGTTCACCTTTGTTTAGAGTGGATTCACCAACACGTTATCAGCAGCATCACTGTGTTCATTCCATCCCGACTCACAAACATAACATCCTCATTGTATCACTAAGCAGCAAAAAGCAGTAACAGTTGCAGGGGCCACATGCTCATCATTCAACTCCTATATTTGCTAGGATTGTGGTTTGCTTAATATGGTGACAAAATGATAGATCATGCATCGGAATGGGTTCAACTATGCGAAAGAACGTGTCTCGATGATCTCCTAAACATGCATAAGCGAGACTGAGAGGGAAGTAGGATTTTATAGACATGATCAATGGGGTTTGCTTGCCTTGCTGACGATACACAGGTGTTAACGATGGTCTTCTTCTTCGTGGGTGATCACCCTCTCGGAACGTCTTTCATCGGAGGAAATCATCAACAAGGGGGGGGGGGACAACTTCGAAAGTAAATGCATAAGCACATGATAATTTTTTCCATTATGTGAATGGTACTGGTTTGTAGCATATTCATCTTAATTGAAGTATATTGCATTTGAAATGCAAATTCAAACTCCAAATTCAAATTCAAATTATGCCATATGCATGTTTGCTACTGTTCACCCATTTTAAAATGGTCAAACATAAAAACAAATTGCATATTCATAATCCTTGCATTTTTCTGTTAATTTTTCATATATTATATGTTTAATTTGGAGTTAATATGAATTTTCTATGAATTTCCAAAGTTTAATTTATTTTCTGGATTTTTCTCTGTTTTCTTTAATTCTTTTAATTTCTGGAAAAAAGGTTTATTGCATCAGCATGATATAATGCTGATGTCACAGGGGGGCTGACCAGTGGGTCCAGGGTGTCAGTCTCAGGGGGGGTTAACCCCTCTGTTTAAATAAAATTAATTTGGATTAAGGGTGGGCCAGGGCCCACATGTCATTGAACTTGGGTCAAATGACTAGGGGGATTAGCCCCCTAATTAACCATGCTAGCCGGCGTTTAGCCGCCGGTGGCCACGGCTGCGGCGGGGGGGTTGCCGGAGTTGGGCTCCCGGCCACGGGAGGGCACGGGGAGGGCACCAACCGAGCCCTCGCACACGCGCGCGTCTTCTGGAGCACACAGATGGCCGTGAGGAGGCCGGAGTTCACGCCGGCGACGAAGAGAAGCGGCGGCCGGCGACTGGTGAAGAGGGAAACGGGCACGGGGGCACGGAGGAGAGTGGGAGGAGGGGGAAAACAACGAGGGGCTCACCCCGGATGCAATGGCGTCGACGGTGAAGACGGAGGAGGCGCGGTGGCGGTGTATTTCCCGACGGGGTCCACGGCGGCCGGCGGCAAATCGGCGAAGATGGCGTCGTCCTTGGGGCTGTTGGGCTCGAATTGATGCTGCTGGTCGAAGTAGTCGTCGCTGGGGAGTCCTCTGGACAACACGGCGGCACGGGGGAGGCACGGTGGCCACGCGGGCGCACAACGGCGGCCGGCGGCGAGCTACGGGTGGCGGGGAAACGACGAGGGGGAGAGCGGGAGAGCGGGAGAGCGAGCCAGAGGAGGGGAAAGGAAGAGGGCTGCACGGGGTCTCCACGGCGAGGAGATAAGGACAGGGGCGCCGTGGACGGGCTGCCGACGGCAGCATGCTCGCCACGCAGGTGCCCGCTTGCCTGTCCGGCGAAGAAGACGACCCTGCCCTTGGGCTGGGCCGCTTCTTCTAGTTGGGCCCAAGTCAGGTAGGCCTCTTTTCTGTTTTTCTTCTCCTTTTCTTTTTCTGTTATTTTGTTTTGCCTATAATTAAATAGCTAGGAATTTTAGTAAAATGCCCAAACATTTTTATAAATCCTAGGTGACCAGTAGCAAGTCACTTGTAGAATTTGAGCATTTTTGAACTTCAAAACATTTGAATTTCAAAACAAATTGGGGTCAAATTTAATTTCCATGGCACATTTTGAATTTTTCAATATTCCATGGGCAAGGGAAAATACCCAAACCACTTTTAAAATGATCACCATCATTTATAGGAATTTTCCAAATATTCAAATGATTTTTGGAAAAATATTTTTATCTGGCCATTTGAATTAATTTCTCAGGGCTTTTCTTTTCCCCATTTTTGAATTTCATTTGAAATTTTCACATGATGCAAAGGGCACAAAAAATCCTAGGACTTACCTAAACTTGGGTTGTGACATTTCTGATATAAGACACAAAGATAAAAACAGAAAGGTAAACTAACAAGACTAGAAAGTAAAGGTAAAAGGTAGTGGGCAACTCCCCTATCTTATCACTCGGAGTCCCCGGCAATAGCTCTAGAAATTTGCTTGATGGCGTGGAAGTGATAATTGCTTCTCTCCCTTCGTTGGTTACCCCAAGTGGAAGGTGAGATGTAGGATAGCAGCAAATTTACCCTATGTAGAGGATAGGGTTTGTCTCCCGTAGGACTCCGGCGATGATAAGTAGGTGTCAGCGGCGCACCTGATGCGGACCTGCACACAACACAATTAACTTTGCTCCCAATGAAGTTCATAGAGGTTGTCAATGTCTCCGGTCTTGTTGTTTACAAAGGATCAAACAAAAGAGATAATGATAATGATAGAAACTGAAAGTAAATACTAGAAAGGAAATAATCTTGTAAACAATGATGAGAATGTGGACCAGGGTCCCGTGATGTTCACTAGTGATGTCTCTCTCCCAAAACACGATAAAACTGCTATGCGAGGTAAATAAATTACATATGGGCAATTGACAGGATTATAAACGCACCAAAATGCTAACTATGCTACAAAACAAAGGAAGAGGCTCATAAGCATGGGAAGTACGCCAAAATAAGTCGACCGAAATCCATCTGCATCTACTACTAATCATCCACCTTGAGATATCTATCCAGAAAATCTCGCTGGTATTAAGTTGCGAGCCCCACCCAAAGTGTAAACCCAAAGCAACAGACAACTGCCTATAAAAGAACTTTGCGTAAAGTAAACAATCCTTGCAACCGCGGCTACAAGCACCAGTGTTTTCCCCCTTGTGGCCACAGCACATCCCCTAGACTCATGTTTCTGTCACTCAAGCGTGTCATCAGGGGGCATGTACCCACAATCGAGCATAACGTTCCCTCTTGGAGTCACTACCTACTACTTGGCCAAAGCAATAAACAGCAACGGAGAACATGCAAGAATTACTTAGGAACAAAAATATAAGAGATAAAAACCAAATATATTACTCTATCACGATCTGAAAATAATCTCATAATCCATAAGATCCCATCAAACTCAGCATAGCAACAGTAGAAGAATTACATATGTGTAAGGCCCCTGATGCGGTGCTAACTCGAGTTAATCGCTTTCGCGTACCGCTCAAGTTAGTAGCGCATAAAGAGCCACCGACTCACGACACTCGCACTCGTGTCGCTGCCGGATTCTCGACAACAGGTATATGAACAAAGAACTTAAACTAAGACATTAGTATATAGAGTCTAGGGCATACATCGCCACTGGAATTTATTACAACATCTCAGAGGTCCGTGGACCCAACAGAAAATCATGCAACAAGCGGAAGACAAACACGACCGAGTACGGTCAAAATCCAAATTTCCCTAGAGAGGGTTGCGCATAAAGAGTCCACCCATGGATCGTCGAAGCCCAACTATAGGATCTACAGAACGAGGTCGTCCTCATCGTCATCCTCCAGGGGCACCTCCACGAAGTATCTTCCAGTGCTCGGGTCAAGGTAGTACTCCACTCCAGCGGCCGATCAGGCAAAACAGTAAAAGCACAAAAGGAAAATAGGGGTGAGATTATATCATTACAGGATAAATAACTTCCTACAGTAAGAGAAGATAAAGGTAAAGGTTGCAACCGCACTAGCATGTATGGTGGCTAACGTTCTATTAGAGTAGAGGTAAGAACCAAGAATACACGTGACATCGCTTCATAAGTCTGCTATTCACCTACTTACGTCAATCATAACACAACCTGGATCTTCTCTCGGTCCCCCTGGACGAAGAAAAGCAACCAAGGCACTCACACGGTAGACAAGTTTTAATTATGCTTCAAATTGATGTTATTCTATGAACAAGGAGTAGGTCTCAAGTCGTCCATAACCGCGGACACGGCTTTTCGAAAAGATTTAACCCTGCAGGGGTGTACCAACTGCCCATCATAGGCTTCGCATGTACGCCCAGTTTCCACTTGGCTAGGTAAACGCCTGAAACTCCGGAACGTCAGAGACCCTCTAACTAACAACACACAATTCCGGGTGGCCATGCTCTCGGATCGGCCTCTTCCGTATGGCTAAGGTCGGGTTGAGTCTCACCTAAAAATCAGGGGACTTCCCTAGCTCACCAGTGTGGACCAACCAGAGGAACTATGTCTCCGTTGGTCCGGGTTGTTTCGAAAACAGCTGGGGTACCAACCGAGCACACACACGTTTGCAAATAGTAAATCAGCTCGGGCCACCACTAGAACTGTATGAAGCTAGGTAGGTAAGAAAAGGGGACCCCATAGAATCCCACACACGATTAGGCACACTCGTCAAGAAACACAATACCCGGAACTCGGGACCTAGGTGACTCAAATGGAACAAAACACCTGGCGGGAACAGCCTGGTCTCCCATCTTTCGTCAAGTATAAGTTAACATCATTTAATAATAAATATCAACCAACTTCTTTAAAATAACATGATAGCCCAAACCAAAACATAGGGTAAGTAGCAAGTTTTCCTACTCATACTAAGCAATGGCTGAGCAGCGGTATCTTAGCAATACAATGTTTTGCTGGGATGTGGGGATCATGGTTGTTTGGTTTTGAATGTGACATAAGCAAGTGGATAGGATCAAACAAATTTTCTAGACTACAGTTAGGCAGGTAGGAAGAAAGGTATCAAGTAAAGGTATAAATCTTCCCCTTGCCTGGGTAATCGGTCGTCGAAGCAGACGCAACAAGGTCCTCGGGCTCGGTGTCGGAAATCTCCATGTAAGTCTCCTCGGCGGTCTCAGGTGCTAACGTAAAGTACCGGCAAAGAAAAGGCACACAAGTAAGCAACGGGTACAATGCACAGGCAAAGATGCTATGATCAAGTTTAATCGACATGATGTGACCCTATCTAGTCAGATTTAAATGAAGGTGGTGACGACACGTCAACAACTTCATATGCAGTTAATTACATTGAATGGCTTCGGTCTTAGCCTTAATTTTGGTGTAAGTAACATGGCAACATGACATGATCAACAATGCAATTAACAGAAAAAATAAATACAACGTGAAAATAAAACATCGATTCCAGAGACGGAGAGATGTCGATGAACTGGACATCGGGAAGGTGAAACAAAGGAAAGGAACCCAGCCACATTGCATATGACAATATGTATAGGGGCTGGTTTTCAAAGATGCAAAGATTGAAGAAGACATGGACAGGAACCTGGGACCTGAGTGCAAAGTTGCACTAGATGCATTTGAAAGAGGCTCAAATGGATAAACCACTATCACCATGCAAATCCTTGGCAGAAACTACCCCAAAAACATATATGGCATGGCCATATTTAGATTTGGGCAGCAGTTGACAAAAACAAAGATTTGAGGGGGCTATTTGCAAAATTACCACACTCAAATAATTTAGAGGGGACAAACCACAAAATGAGCATCACTACTGTGACCAGTGGGTAATTCTACCCCAAATTCATATATGGCATGATATGTTTCAGGCAGAAAAATTCAACAGTCCCAAACCAGATTTGAATTTGAATTCAAATCAATTTGAGAAAAGCAAACAACAAAGATAAAGGAAAGATAAAAAAAAGAACAAAAGGGGATCAGCACTGGGCTGGATTCGGGCGCCAGGCCCACTCCAAATCCCACAGTGGCTCAGCCCACTTCTCACTCGGGCGATACCCCACTGACGCGAGGGGCCCGGTCGTCAGCCTCCTGGAAAAAGAAACAAAAACGGGGGGGGGGGGTGCCAGGGATCGAACCCAGGCCTCCCAGGTACAAGCGGCTCTCCCTCGCCACTGCACTATGATTCGATTTCTGAAACATCAGGGGCGGCAGCTAACTTAACCCCGCTTCCAAACGGCGACTGCACTGAACTTCGACAGACAACAGGTCTGACAGTGCGCGGGGTGAAACGGCGACGAGCCTCTCCTTGGCTACACTACACCGGCGACTCGCCGACGGTATCCACGGCTTGCCCCGACCCCACTGAGTCTCTATTACGCCTCGCCTGCCTCCTGCACCCTCCAAGAAGTCGCCTTTCTCCCGGAAAAACTCACGGCGGTGCACGAGTTCAGAACCTGACGAAAAACTACAGGGACACTACTCGGCGACCACGGCGGCTCGTTAATGCCATACACGTGCCCTGGGTGTGAACACCCCATGCGCGAGCACACCCGAGGAGCGCTATGACCACGGCGTGCTCAGGCTGCACGGCGGCGACGTACATGGCGAGGAACAGAAAATCTACGGCCTAGCTACGCGGAAGGGTGACGTATGGGGCTCGACTGCCCACCGCGGGACGTCCAAGACGATCTCGTGCTCACGGAGTGGAAGACGAAGCCGAGGTCGACCAAGCCTACGCTGGGGAAGAAGACGGCCGCGGTGGACGATGACGTCGCGGGGGCCACCCTGGACACCTAGCCGCGACCTGCAAGGCGGAGGAAGGATCAGGAACGTGAGTTCGACGCCGAGCGTAACCGCTTGCTCGCCAAGAGTGCGGCACGGCGGGGAATTGATCTCACCGGCGGAGAAACAAGGGAGATGCCCCACGACCCTGGCAGCGGCGGCGCGCAAAATTGGAGGGGGGGAACGCGACCTAGGGTTCCCAGGAGGGGATCCGGCACCTCTTATAAGAAGTGGGCGGCCTCAGGACACGTCGACGAGGCCATGCCGTCGTGGCTTCGCCGGTGTGAGAGAGAGGAGCGGGGGGACCTCTTCCACGGTGTAAAGAAGAAAGAGGAGGACCGTGGGATCTAGGATCGACGGTGGAGGGATCCTCCACTTACCGTTTCAGAGTCGGCCTTGAGCCCAAGCGGGGAGAAGAAAGGCTCAGGTGGGTTGGGCTTCTCTGGAAACAGAAGAGGGAAGAAAAGAAAGCCCCTCTGCATTTTTGAGAAAAATGCAGCAGCCAAAGAAAAGAAAAGAGGAGGGAAAAGATATTATAAAAATATAGCACAATATTTTTAAATATCTCTGGCAACAAGCTTGATCATCCAAAATTGGTTGGGAAATTTTTGGACGCAGAGAAAAGTCACCACAATCCAAACAATGCCTTTTTCCATAGAAAAAGGTGCATTTGGGATTCTTTGGAAAGAAATCCAAGGGTAAAAATTCCATGAGCTCAAGAATCTCACACCTTGCATTATTTTGGATTTTTCAAAATTGGTTTGACCAATTTTGGCAACAAAAAAAAATGTGGCTCCTTTTTAAAATTCAAACCATTTGAACTAGGGGCCACTGTTTGAATGTTGTAAAAATGATTTTGAAAAGGAAAGAATCCTTGGCAAGACAAAAGAATTGGCTAGGCCAAAGATGATGTTGAGGGGAGGTGACATGCAATCAGAACAATTTCAAGATCATGCCACTTGAACTACATTGGTCACCTTTGATCACAAGCAAAAGAAACTCCAATCCCAATGTAATTCAAAATCATCTCATGCAAAGTCATGAACATCCACCATGAGGAGTTACAAGTTCAACAGACAAGGTACAAAACATGGTGTATCATAATGGCATTACATGTGGACTGTTACAATATGTGCCTTGATTATGTAGGGCAGCTCACGAGGTCTAAACCATGAAGAACAAAGAGGGGAGGAGAACATCACATAGCTACTAATAACGGACCCATGGTCCAAAGGAAACTACTCACGGCACATCCGGGAAGCGTCCATGGTGGAGGAGAAGCTCCCGGAGGTCGATCCGCCCTTCGGCAGGGTGCCGGGAAGGGTCCTGACGGTGCTCCCGATCTTGGAAGCGCGGCGGCGGCGGAACAAAGGCGAGTTTGCGAAATAGGGTTCTGTCTTCAGAGTTTCGCCATGACGGAGAATAAATAGGCGAAGGGGGGAAGCCAGGGGGGGCACCAAGGGTCCAGGCGCCCCCCTGGCACGGCCAGGCCCTTGGCCGCGCTAGTTGGCCGCCTGGACACCTGGTGGTGGCTCTCTGGCCCAACTTTGGTGATTTTGGAAGGATCCGTTGCACTGATTTGTTATCTGATTTTTCCCGAATTTTTGGAGCATTTTTAATATGGGGGAAATCTGGAATAGAAAAACAGTAAAAAAACAGGAACTGGCACTGGGGTGCACTGAGTTAGTAGGTTAGTCCAAATATGATGAAAAGTGTATGAAAGTGTATCTAGATAGTAACAATATCAAACAAAACATGCATGGAACGAGCAGAAATTATCGATACGTTTGGGACGTATCAGTTGGCAAAAGGCTTCATCCGCCCTAGCTCATCGCCATGGGGTTGCCCCGTTCTGTTCTAACAAAGAAAGATGGAACAGAAAGGATGTGTGTAGACTATCGCCCTCTTAATCTAGTGACGATAAAGAATAAGTACCCACTTCCCATGATCAATGACCTTTATGATCAACTTGCTGGATCCTCTGTCTTCTCCAAGATGGATTTGAGATTAGGCTATCATCAAATCAAAATCAGAAACTAGGACATTCCCATAATGGCTTTCACTACTCGTTATGGTCTTTACGAGTACACCATCATGTCCTTCGGTGTAACCAATGGCCCCGCAACTTTCACCGCATGATGAATTCGATCTTCATGGAGTACTTGAAGAAATTTGTTGTAGTTTATCTTGATGACATTCTCATCTACTCGACGAACGAAGAAGAGCACGTAGAACATCTTAGGCTGGTATTGATGAAACTTCGAGAGCATTGACTTTATGCTAAGTTTTCCAAAAGCAAATTTTGGGTACCAGAAGTGACTTATTTAGGCCACGTGATTTCTGCCAAAGGCATTGTTTTGAATCCCGAGAGAGTTTAGGCTGTCCTTGACTGGACTCCACCTGAATCGGTTAATAAAGTTAGGAGTTTTCTTGGCTTATCAATCTTGGGGATGTTGATATGTACCAAACATATCTATAATTTCTTCTTGCTCCACGCATGTTTTGTGTGATATTGCTATGATCTACATACACTTTCATATACTTTTGATCATATTTGGACTAACTTATTAACTCAGTGCACCACAGTGTCAGTTCCTGTTTTCTGCTGTTTTTCTATTTCAAGTTTCCCCCATATTAATGTTGGTGATAAAGTTTTGTTGTTCAGATCTCATTTCATGTTTTCTCCGGGTAAATTGATTTCCAGATGGGAAGGGACATTTCATATCAAAGAATTCTATCGCTCCGGTGCAGTCAAGATTAACAATTTTGATGGAACCAAACCTCAAGTTGTGAATGGGCAAAGACTCAAGCATTACACGGAAGGAGACCCTGTCAATGTTGATGTAAATCTAATACACAAAACAACTCATGAAGAATATGTTGCACCCCCGTTTCAGACACCAGCAGAAGCAGAATAATAAAAGGTATGTATTACGGTAAGGAAACATTGCGAACCGCCATAAAAGTTCCATATTACGAGTTTTTGTAAAATTAGGAAAATTCCAAGCCTAAACGGAGCTGGAGAGGAGCTCCAGGGGGCCCAGGCGCCCCCTGGCGCGGCCTACCTCCTGGCCGCACCGGGAGGCCGCCTGGGCACCCCGGAGTCTGTCTCGGGCCCTGCTTTGGCTCGTTAGTTTCCTTCTGTTGCAGAAATTTTTGCTATATATTTGCCCGGATAGTCCCGGCACCGTATCTCGCAATTTCGTGTGTTTTCTGTTCGAGCTGTTTCTGCCAGGAAATCTTTCATCTAGACCTAGGTGCCATGACTTCCCCAAGTTCCCCCAAGGACAAGTTTGTCGTCAACGTCATCAACCCTTACCTCACTGAGGTGAAGAAGCATCCTCAAAACGTTCCGGTGGAGGATGGTCTCCTCCATCAAAAAGATCTCAAGGGACCTGTCAAGGAGGGGAGCATCGAGGCTAGGCTGGAATAAGTGGAGCATGAAGTCTTCAAGTACAAGAAGATGGTCGATCGTGGTGTAGAAGCTAACTTTGACATCATCAACAATCTGAAGACCTACTTCCTGAAGGAGATGAAGGATATGTGGGCAAGCATCACCGCATCAGAAGAAATAATTATTGAGCTTCAAGGGAAGATTTATGATCTGCACAACCAGAACTGTTTTTTTTAATGTTTACTGTGAGGCAACAACCCACAGTCTTTTATTTCCAGAAATTCCAGACCTGTTTAAATTCTCTCCCACAAGGAGTCGAACCCAGGACCTGGCGTGCTACTAGGTTTGCTGCAACCACTAGGCTACATGCCCGTTCGCAAACAGAACTGTGAGTATGAACTAAAGTTTCTACGCATGGTCTTGGGTGCTGAGTGCAGGTTCCCGGAGACCAACTTCTCTTATGAGACTGGAGAAACCCTTCCATGGAAGCGCTTCGTCAAGGACTACGTGATCAACATGAACAGGAATGCGGAGTAAAATCTCCTCGGGTAATGGCATCCCCTTGGCTTGTTCCAAGCATGGGGCAGTGCCCCAATATCTTTATCTTTATCTTTGTATTTTAGAGTCAAGTAGAGTCGTATCATGTCTAGGGAAGTTATCTTATAAAATAGGTGGTTGCATTGAGGTCAATCACTCCTCTGTGGAGAGTCTTTTATCCGTGAGTGTGGAGTCTTCTATGATGGAATATTAATGAGAAGTCTATTGGTCCTTCGCTCCACTCGGTATTCTCTTCATGCAATCGACCTTATATGATGATTCTTATGGGGAGTATTGACCTTATATTAGGTATGGCTTTGAAAACTTTATTTAAATTTTTGCAAACATAGCTTTGTTCATTACAACATGCATGTTTTTCTCAAGTAGCGACATAGACAAAACCTTTATGTTATTATTATTGAAGTGATATGTTGACAAGGAATACAACTTGATGTGTTATGCTTACCTTAATGTTTATGATTTATGTGCTTTGCATCTAAGTCATCATCAATTGTCTGGTCTCTCAAAGCCTTTGCTAGCCAAAATCTTCACCAAGCAGATTTCTTCTTGTGCATCCAAACCCTGAAATCAATATCTTCCATGTGAGTCCACCATATCTTCCTATTCGTGGTATTTCCCTACCACTCCTAAAAATATAGAATTTATGTGTTATCCTTAAATGTTCAAAGTCTTATATTTTGTGCCTCTTGTTTAGCTAATGTGGAAGTAGTAGATAATTCATGATATTCTTAAGTTGGACTAGTTTTACCCCGGGATTGCATGTCTAATCTGCAGACCCATAATACGAGGAGGAAATGGCATGAGTGCGCCCATCTCGTAAGATAATACAACAAACAAACCCTCCTTCACGCTTGGTCTGTGAGAAATCAGAAACTTTGGCAGTGATAAACAAAGGAGACTAAGGGGATGTGATCGTCCCCACTTGCGAGCGGTTCCTCGAAACTTGTCCAGCTTGAGAAGTAATTGGGCTATCTATTAGCATTCGTTGACAAACTATGCACCTCCCAAATCTGGTTTTATTTTATTTGATTTAAGGATAGCACATGAGTTTTCCCTACTTCCCTTTAACAAGGGCCTTTCCTTTACTTTTATGTTTAGTTAGTTTTCCTACTTCCTTCTTTTCCCAAAGAGAACAGAAATTTGATGTTGATGAGGATTCGTTCATATAATGCTGCATTAAGTTTCACCATGACACATCCTTGTTGACATTGTCATTTGATAAGTAAGTTGTTTGCAAAAGCTTATGCCAAGCAAGAATCTTCCTTTGTGTTAGCATTTTCACTTCATGACTAATAACATGTTCTTTCAAAATCTTTGAATTGTTTCATTATAAAGTGAAAGAAAAAGAGTAAAAGGTATTAGTTGTCCTTTGACCAAGGATATGTTTGCCATAATTTGATGAGTTTCCCTTGCCCTACTTTGGATTAAAAAATTTACTACTTTATCATAAGGGCCTTATGAGTTGAGGTTGCTGTTGAGGATGCTCGAGTTTGTTGAAGAAATCATGATGCTTCTTGTCCGTATTTAATTTATCTACACTTCACTCTCTAAACTTTTGGACATGTTTACCGAGCTCAGTATTCGATTGGGGACAAGCGAGGTCTAACCTTGGGGGGAGTTGATACGTCCAAAATGCATCACTATTTTATATCTTAATTCACCCTTATCCATTGATATATTTCATGTTATGATGCTATCCTTATGTTGTTTTGGCTTGTTTTACACAGTTTGCAACTTTCCGATGCCGAAGCAGTAGACGCAGGATTCAGCGATAAAAAGGGGACGCAGAGTTGCTGAATCAGAAGACCTCCAAATGACCTGAAAATCATCGGAGGCTATTTTCCAGAAAATTAACGGAGGCACGCAAAACGAGAGCCAGAGGGGGTCCACCAGGTGCCCAAGCGGCCTGGTGGTGCGGCCCCCTGGTGGCCGCGCTGGGTGGCCGCCTGGACACCCGGGGCCATCCCCGGCTCCCCCTTTGGACTATTTATTCTCCGTCACCCAAAAACCCTAGAAGGAGTGGAGTTTCGCGAGTTCCGCCGCCGCTCCATGGCGGAAACCTAAAGAGAATAAAAGACATCTCCGGCGGGCAAATTCTTCCGGTGAGAACACCTCCCGGAAGGGGAGATCATAGCCATCATCATCACCATCGTCACGGGCATCATCGAGATCATAATCAACATCCTCCCCAAAATGAGCACCATCTCCACCACCATCCTATCTCATCTCACAATTGCAACTTGTGTTGTAATCCGTACTATCTATCCTCTCTACTCTACCGGTGTTGATTACTCCTTTGAGGTGAATGCTATTGAGTTTTGTTGGAGAATTTTTATCATCTATTTATCACCTCTGATCATGATCTCTTTTATGTCTTGTGAGTAGTTACTTTAGTTCTTGAGGACATGGAAGAGGTCTAGTTGTTAGTAGTCATATGATGTTGAAGTAATATGAGTTGTTTGATATTTAAGTTGTGTTGTTATTTTCCTAGTGGTGTTGTGTGAGTCGAACACTAAACACTTCGCCTTATTAAGGACTAGGGGCATGCATTGTGTATAAAGAATGCTTACAGTGGGTTTCTGGAGTGACAGAAACCTGAACCCCAGGTTGCACGCTTTTGCAAAAGGGATATAATGGATCCTTAATCGTATTGTAGTGGTTAGGCTTTGCCATTTGATTTGGTTTTAAGCACCTCTTTGTACTTCAAACTTGAGCATATTTTCTTTCCATGCTCAAGTGGCCCTTGATTCCAAGCCCTTTCCCATGATCACCCATTTGATCCATCCCATCCAAGCCACCATTTTATTCAAGCCATGTATTCCTTTTCCAATAAAAGTAATATTCCAATTATTTGAGGTTTGTGAAGAAACCACTATTTATATTGCTCCATAAATCCCCAAATAATTCCCACATGACATTGACACCATATCCTGCCAAACTCTCCAAAAACATTGCATGGCCCAAGTGGATTTTTCCTCTAGAAAAATTCATTTATCTGTGGGGGCAGAATGGAGCTTTGTGAAGGGAGTGCCATTTCTCTTTATCCATTGCTAGTGAAACTTTTTGTGCAACCTCATGTGATCATATCATTGGCCTACACCAAATTCCACTATCCTTTGCCTAGCCAAACTTCCACCATAAATTCCCTAAGTTTGGATGCAGCAAGGGGGCATTGTGAAGCAAATGCATGATAGGGACTCCATTTTCCTTGAAACTTTTTGTGCCCATTCCCACACCTAAATAACTCCACTAAACCCAAGTTTAGCCAAATCCAACTACCCATGAGAGTGCATCATCAAGTGGAAAATTCTGGTCAGCAGGACACCTTGTGAACCAAGTGCTAGCTAGGCTTGTCCAATGGCCATGAAATCTTACAGACATGTGCACACCAATAAATAACCCCACAACACCAATTTTCAGCCAATTTCATGAATCCTATGAGATGATAGCTTCAGCTTTGCATTCCTGGTCCAAATGGACACTTGCAAAGGAAGTACTAGCTACATTGCTCCATTTGAGGTGAAACTTGGTACATATACTCACCCTGGTGTATGATTAAGATCAGACAAAAATCATGCTTAGGGGAGCAATGTGCTAGCCATACCACAACACAAACACCATCTGCCTCAAAGCCACATTTGCAACGGAGGTATGTGCAAACCTTGCCCATTTGAGCCCAAACTCCACAAAACCATAGTCCTTCCTATCCTTAGCCCAGAGGACAACCCCACATGCACCCTCTCTTCACCATTTGATCTTATATTTTGCATCAAGTTTGCTGCATCAGACTTTACAGTGGATTCCAGCTCACCCTATCCATACTTTTGACAAATCAAAGACACCACAGTGGTCAGGGATGAAAGGAGAAGCCCCTAGACATGGGTGGCCTCGATGGAACCCCCCTCAGTAGCACCTCCCCGGGGTGGCCACGCCCCTGGGCCGCACATGGCGTGCACTGGACGCGCTTTGGGCATACCCGGCGTGTCCACGTAGTGCTCCAGTGCGCCCTCGTCCTCTTCTTGTTGTCCACCCGCGCCGCCCGGATTTCTGCAGCCCGTGTGTTCCCCGGCAGCCTCCCGAGCTTCCTCGAAGCTGCTCGAGCATCGCCATCTCACCCCACGCAAAGGCCGCGTTCGCATGTCATCTTACGGCACGGTATCCTCGCCATGGCTATAAATGGAGCCTCCCCCGAGCCTCTCGAGCACACCAGCATCCTCCTCTCCACCCCAGCGGCCTCCACCCCCATCGAATCAAGCCCCCGCACCTCGTCTTGCCCCCATGACCGCCACGATCGCCGCCGGCCTCCTCTCAAATTCGTGCAGCCGGAGCCCTCCCTCTCCTCCTAGCCACCACAACAACTCCTCCTAGCCGCCCCCTAAGCCTCCCCCACCTCCAACCCTTGTCGGACCCCTTCCCCACAGCCTCGTCGGACCGCACCCCGTGCTGCCGCCGCGGCCGCCGCGCCCAGCCATGGCAGCCCCCTCCCCCCGCGCGGTGTCGCGAGCTCCGGGAGGGAGCATCCAGAGCGCGGCGTCCAGAGGGCCACCCCGGCGGGCTCGCCCCACTCCTCGCCGGCTCCTGGCTCGACCGGTGTCCCCTGTTTCTTTGTCACGGGAGGCAGAGGAGGGAGAGAACAGGGGAGGAGAGAGGAACGGAGGGCCCTGACGGGTGGGCCCGCCTGTAAGTGGCTAAGGCCATGGGCCCACTGGAGAAGTGGAGGCGTATTCGGGAGAATGCGTTTCCCCTTCGGGAAAGTGTATTTCTATCCTCTTCGGGTGAAAATACGATTTCCTTATACAAAAAAACGTATTTTTCACCTTCATCAGCCCAAAATGCACTTTCACTAGTTAGGAAGTGTATTCCATCAAATGTGCCTTCTGACTCAGCCTCCAGGGACCTAGAAGTAAATTTATATTTACATACAGGCCCCTGATCTCTTCCCCCTCATATCTCCACAACCGTAAGTCCAAATGGGGTGATTCTTTTTGCTTGGTTTTGTCTTGAGCTCCTCTTCATTTTGGCATAGGTTTTATGTCATGTTGTTCTGTGGTTATTTGCTGGACAAACAAAAGTTGTATTTTACACCATTTCTTTGTGCCGTTTTATAAAATATTTTGCACGGTTTTGTCGGTATCGAAGAACAAGAGTATCTCACACTCCATTGGTGAAGGAAAGCCACAATACCCTTTGCACATTTGCAAAGCTTTGACGTTTTTTAAAACGTGCTTTATGCTTCGATGAATAATGATTATCTTCATACGTGTTGATCATGTTATGCTCACATGCTTGGATCACTTTGACTATAACATGTTTGATTATGCCATGCCATGTTTGACTATGTTATGATTTCGATATGTCCATATTATTTCATATATGGTATGCCATGTTAAGCTCATGATAAGTTTTAACCATGTTATTACCATATCACACTTCGCTCGTCTTGCTATTGCTATGTTGCATGATAAGATCTCGATCATCGTAATATGACCAAGTTAATCAACTAAAATATTACTTGAATCATGATGTGACTATAACCTTATCTTGGTTTGTCCCACTTATGTTGATATGCCATTAATTGAAATACTCATGTTGCACCTGATGCTTGTGTTTGCTGCTGGAGATATGTTCCGTACCAAGTTGATCAGGTGCTACCGAACCGAGCTTACTAGTGAAGCCACACTCGCATGTATGGGAAGGCCTTGGCTTGTTCTATCGGTGTGTTCTCTTATTCGTATCACCATCGAGGGGAGGCCATGCGCGCCCGGTACCCTGGCCCAGTAGACGGCGATAGTCTTGAGAGCTGGTTGTTGATTTGGGCCTGTCCCCGTTTGGGACAAAGTTTATGGACCATGTGATGGTCTGTTGCCATGCGATGGCAGGTGTCTCTAGAGGACACGTGGGCTACCGATGGCATGACTTGCGAAGCTTGCCAGGTAATACGGTAAGGGAGGCATGCGGTAGAGAGGTCTCGTTGGAGAAGTCCTAGTCCACTCCTATGGTACGAGTTTCGAGGTTCCTGTGGGAAAAGTTCCAAGGTACTGGATGGAGGAAGAGCTCAATAGTGTGGGTACTGTGCAAAAACTCTGCAGAGTCACTGAAATCTATTCGAATAGCCGAGTCCACGGTATTGGACACAGTTCACAGTAGGTCACACCATGAGATCAACATGAGTTCGGTGAGATGATCGTGCTATGATGGTCGGATTGGTTGGGTGGTGACAGAGGACACCTAACCTGTTGAAGAATTGTGCGGTGATCCAGGTATATTTATGGTCCTGCGATGACCGTGCTTGAGTCTATAATGGCTCCAAGGTAAGCCACATGATCGAGCGATGATCATGTGGGGTTGTGTGCATTAGTCTTAATGCTGGTAATATGCTTGATGGTTACTTGTTTGCATGATGTTGGTGATCACATGTTTAACTCCTTAATATACTTTAACCTGTTGTCATGTTATTGTTTTGCCTTGGTGCATGGTTGTTGTGAGCTTGCAAGTACATTCGATGTACTGACCTGGCGTGTCATGCCAGATTTGCAGGAAATGCTTTGGATGCGTAGGACGACGTTCCCAGTGTTTGCGAGCTAGGAGGTGTCCCAGCCAGTGTCCCTGTGGAGTGGAGTTCATCACCGTCGCCGTTGTTCTGCTGCCGAGTTATATTCCGCTGCTAGAGAGTTAGTCTGCTTCTTGATGTAGATCCGTGGCGAGCTTGAGGAGCAAGCTTCTCGCTCCGCCATCATTGTAATAAACCCCTTGTACCCGTATCTTTGCTAATAGAAAGTTGTTATGTTCTATATCAAGCAGTGTCTTTTTCTAGAAGACTTGATCTCTGGGATGGAGCACGGGGCGTTCCGGTCCTCTGAGCCGAGATGCCACAACGCTTGGTATTAGAGTAGGACTGGCTATAGGACACCCTAGTCCGCGTGAATGTTAGAAGGACGTTAGAGCTAGAGTTTATTGCATGAGTAGCAGTGATACATTTGATTGCTGCATTCGTTTGTTGCATGAGTAGCAGTAGTCTTGCATGTTGCCTGTTGCATATTGTTGTGCATAGCAATAAGATGTGATCTTGTTTGTGATCTTGATATACTTTCAGTTCTATTGATCTTTGCTTTTTCGAATTTCCTCGTCGAAACATCATTTGGTGTTTAACGAATATGTTTTGCAGGTAGTGTGTGACTCTGACGAACCATTGCTCGCTTTCTTTCGGATAATGGCACCACGCCTGGTTCTGAGCTGATTCGTTTTCGGCCGTCCGGGGTGGATGCCTATTTTACTGTTCTCCTTTCAACAACCGACCCGTGTTCTGAGCTGTTTTTCTGCCGTCTCGGGAAGTTGTTGAGTTTCTCTTCGCAGTGGCGACCCTATGTTCTGAGTTGTTTTATCGGCCGTCTTAGGGGGCCTCTGCATTCTTTTTATCAACGTTGTCTCATGCTCTGAGTTGATTCTTGGTCGGCTGTCTTGAGCATATCTTGAGTTATTCCAGTAAATGTCCCAGATCAGAGTTGTAAAAACCGTTCTGGTGGCTACTGGGTTATTTTCCGGTTTTATGCAAGGGATTCAGATGGTCATCGACTACCGCTAAAGCTTTTAAAGTGATTCTTTTATCAATTTCTGTTGATCTTTGCTCCGATGGGTTTCTTCGGGGGGGTTTATTCGGTTCTAGTTTAATTCTTTGGTGTCACCTTATACACCCTGATGAAAAGTTGCTCATGACCCCTGCATAACTCAAAGAGTCAGCATAAGATCGCAGAAGATCATGAAGAGCAACAAGTCAAGAAGGACCCACACAGAATGCATTGGGAATACCCGACTCCAGTATAAGTTCGGCCTGGCTAAACCATTCAGATCAAGTCCGCATCATTCCGGTAACCAGTATGGCCATGAAGATTCCATCAGTGAGAGACCGCAGTAAATTTAGAAGTCAGCAAGTCAAACATGACTCATACCTGATTGCATTGGAAGTATGTGGCTCACGTGTGGATGATACCAAGGCCATCATTTGAATCAAGTCAGCATCAACTACGACAACCGTGAAGATTCTAACAAAGGAAAATACAAATTTTGACCTATGAACATATGCGTCCAAGGCATGACATACACCAGCTACAATCTTATCCCACACAAGTTATTTAGGTATATTCTGGAAGGCGGTCAGAACATATCATGAAGCCCATATCCAGCAAAGGAATGATTGGAAAGATGTTTCCCTCTAACCAGCCAATAGTCAGTAAATTGTCAGGCACCTCATTCAGTTTCTCCTCACGTTGTTGTGGGAATGTTTCGGCCATAAAGAACCGCAGTCTTCCGTGACAAAATACCGGGCACAACCGACATGTACAGTGTATCAGTCTTCCACAGTACGCTACCAGGATATCCGCTTGGCCAATATATTCACCCCTTCACCACAAGCCATCAAGTGAAGCTTACGGTGCAAGACCCTCAATCGTGCTCAGTACGCCCATGGATGATCAGCCGCGGAAATTTCCAGTGCAATGAACCGGTATCTCCACAATGCAAAGAGGCAAACTTCCAAGGCAAGACACTCAGTCTTCCTCAACAAGCTATTGAGGCAGCTTCCCGTGTACGACACCCCGCCTTCCTCTATATGCCACCGGAGAAAGCTTTTGAGTTACGACACCTATTCTTCCCCAGCAAGTTACCCCGACGAAGCTTCGCCGACAAGATACACAGTCTTCCTGGACACGTCATTATGCCTGCAACAGTATTGTCAGAAATCCAGTTATTTAGAAACAGTAAAGGCTTCAGCATCGTCAGGACCAGGACGTTTTATGAGCATTCTTCTCGAGTATGCAAGTTGCCCCGGTGTAGATACAACCATGCTCGTAATCAAGAAAGAGTTATGCACCTGGAAAGCGGTAAAGGACCACAACTCTCGGAAGACAAGCAACCTGAAAAATCAGATGCGCACCTTAGCCTGGAGGAAAGACTGACGAATTCATTAAGGGACACCCTGAGAAAAAGAAAGCAATGAAACATTGGATCTTGCCCCAATCATGAGGGAAAACTCAGCACGTCCGACAAGGCCCTGAAGAAGGAGAAACTTGAGACCCCATTTGTTGCAACCAAGACTATCATGATGAGCCAAGAGACAAAAGTTGAAGGTAACCCGTCTGTTTCAGAAGAAGATTCCTACAGAATAATGAGCTGTTATGCAAGAGGTACAAGAGAAAGAGTTTTGAAGAAAGTGAAGCCAGTACAGGAAGATGATTGTCGCAATATCAAGAACTAGGACGGACAGACCTGGCATATGTCGAATCTTGCTGCAATATCTGCTACCAGAGTAAGCGTGCACCTCGCAAGCTGTCAAAAGTATGCAATTATTACGAGCCAGATGGGTAAAGCAAAAGGATGATTTGTATGGACCCCAAGGCCAAATTTTGCCTCAATCAGTTGAAGTCATATGGACCACCATGGAAACTTACAACTAAGAAATCTCACTCGATGGGCAAAGGACCACGTACCCATCCCTTCAGCACAAGTATTTACACAAGTTCGGACTCGTCCGTCTTGACGGGATACCCTAGTCTGCTTCACTAAAGATCACCTACCCAGCTCAACATTTTGACTATAAGTACCATGTCGGAGCGTGACATAGTCTATCACCACCCATGGATATGGCAGCAGGACAAATGAATCTCAGCATGAGGAAACGTTCAGAGTTTGTGACCCGGCCAAAATCATTCGCAAGATGGAAGAGCCGAAAGCAAAAGCAATGCAACCCCAGGTGTAGACATTCCAGGTTCGGCACAATGGGACACCACGACGGTAAGCATTATGAGATACCAGCTACCCGTGAAGGCCAAGCCTTTTCTCTAAGAGGCCAGTGCAAAGGATTCAATACCGTATCACATATAAGGTCTGAGAGACCACGAGTAGAGTATGGGTATCGTCAGCATGCAGCCTATGAAAATACAACTCGTTATCAGACAAGTCAGCAGACACAAGGATAGGGAATTCAGCAGGAAAGGAGTTGATATGGCTAGGAAGAATATTCAGTCAGAGCTATGGATTGGGTGAAGCAAGCCACCTCAGGCAAAGATATTGGATGCTACCGAGGGAACAATATGCAGTAAAAAGGAAACCCAAGAAGCAATAAGTTTCCTAAGGACGGTATGTTTTCAGTGGTTCCCTAAGCAACCAAATCTCGAGGACGAGATTTTTCTAAGGGGGGTAGGTTTGTGACACCCTGGATTTTGGAACTTTCTTTTTCCAAAAACTTTAATGATTTATTTCTGGATTTGCCATTTGATTTGGTTTTGAGAACCTCTTTGGACTTGAAACTTGAGCATATTTTATTTCCATGTTGAAGTGGCCATTGTTTCCAAGACCTTTCCCATGATCATCTTTTTAATCCATCCCATCCAAGCCACCATTTTATTCAAGCCATGTCTTCCTTTTCCAAGAAAAGGAATATTCCAATTACTTGATGTTTGTGAAGCAATCACTATTTATATTGCTCCATAAATCACCAAATAATTCCCACATGACATTGACACCATATCTTGCCAAATTATCCAAAAACATTGCATGGCCCAAGTGGATTTTCCTCTAGAAAAATTCATTTATCTGTGGGGGCGGAATGGAGCTTTGTGAAGGGAGTGCCATTTCTCTTTATCCATTGCTGGTGAAATTTTTGTGCAACCTCATATGACCATATAATTGGCCTAAACTAAATTCCACCATCATTTGCCTAGCCAAACTTCCACCATAAATTCCCAAAGTTTTGATGTAGCAAGGGGGCATTGTGAAGCAAGTGCATGATAGGGGACTCCATTTGCCTTTAAACTTTTTGTGCATATTCCCACACCCAAATGACTCCACTAAACCCAAGTTTAGCCAAATACAACTACCCATGAGAGTGCATCATCAAGTGGAAAATTCTGGTTAGCAGGACATCTTGTGAAGCAAGTTCTAGCTAGGCTTGTACAATGGCCATGAAATTTTACACACATGTGCACACAACCAAATAATTCCACCACACCAATTTTCAGCCAATTACATCAATCCTATGAGATGCTAGCTTAAACTTTGTATTCCTGGTCCAAATGGACACTTGCAAAGGAAGTAGTAGCTACATTGCTCCATTTGAGGTGAAACTTGGTACATATACTCACCCTGGTGTATGATTAAACTCAGCCAAAAATCATGCCTAGGGGAGCAATGTGCTAGACATACCACATCACACACACCTTCTGCCTCAATGCCACATTTGCAAAGGAGGTATGTGCAAACCTTGCCCATTTGAGCCCAAACTCCACATAACCATATTCCTTCCTATCCTTAGCCCAGAGGACAACCCCACATGCGCCCTCTCTTCACCATTTGACCTTATCTTCTGCATCAAGTTTGCTGCATCAGACTTTACAGTGGATTCAAGCTCACCCTATCCATCCATTTAACAAATCAAAGACACCATAGTGGTCAGGGATGAAAGGAAAAGCCCCTAGACATGGGTGGTCACGATGGAAACCCCACTCAGTTGAACCTCCCCGGGGTGGCCACGCCCTTGGGCCGCACATGGCGTGCACTGGAAGCGCTCTGGGCGTGCCCGACGCGTCCACGTCGTTCTCCAATGCGCCCTCGTCATCTTCTTCTTGTCCACCCGCGCCGCCCAGATTTCGGTAGCCCGCGTGCTCCCCGCCAGCCTTCCGAGCTCCCTCGAAGTTGCTTGAGCATCGCCAGCTCACCCCACGCCAAGGCCGCGTCCGCGTGTCGTCTTTCGGCCACGGCATCCTCGCATTGGCTATAAATGGAGCCTCCCTCGAGCCTCTCAAGCACACCAACATCCTCCTCTCCACCCAAGGGCCTCCACCCCCATCGAATCGAGCCCCCGTGCCTCGGCTTGCCCCCATGGCCGCCACGGTTGCCGCCGGCGTCCGCTCAAATTCGTGCAGCTGGAGCCCTCCCTCTCCACAGCAACTCCTCCTAGCCTCCCCCAGCTCCAACCCTCGCCGTACCCCTTCCCGACAGCCTCGCTGGCCCGCACCCCGTGCTTCCACCGCGGTCGCCGCGCCCAGCCATGGAGGGGCGCGCTGTCGCCCCCCGCGCGGTGTCGTGACCTCCAAGAGGAATCAGTAAGAGCACCGCGTCCAGAGGGCCACCCCGGCGGGCTCGCCCTACCCCTGCCCTCGCCGGCGCCTGGCTCGGCCGGTGTCACCCTTTTTCTTCGTCACGGGAGGCAGAGGAGGGAGAGAACAGGGAAGGAGAGAGGAAAGGAGGCCCTTGACGGGTGGGCCCTGCCTATAAGTGGCTAAGGCCACGGGCCCGCTGGAGAAGTGGATGCGTATTAGGGAGAATGCGTTTTCCCCTTCGGGAAAGCGTATTTCTATCCTCTTCGGGTGAAAATACGTTTTCCTTATACCGAAAGCGTATTTTTCGCCTTCATCATCCCAAATTGCGCTTTCACTTCTTAGGAAGCGTATTCCATCAAATGTGCCTTCTGACTCAGCCGCTAGGGACCCAAAAGTAAATTGCTATTTAAAAACAAGCCCCTGATCTCTTCCCCCTCATATCTCTGCAAACGAAATCCAAATGGGGTGATTCTGTTTGCGTTGGTTTTTTCTTGAGCTCCTTTTCATTTTGGCATAGGATTTATGCCATGTTGTTCTGTGGTTATTTGCCGGACAAACAAAAGTTGTATTTGATACCGTTTCTCCGTGCCTTTTTATAAAATATTTTGCACGGTTTTGTCGGTGTCGAAGACCAGGAATATCTCACACTCCATTGGTGAAGGCAAGCCCAGTACCCTTTGCACCTTTGCAAAGCATTGAAGTTTTTTAAAACATTCTTTATGCTTCAATGAATAATGATTATCTTGATACGTGTTGATCATGTTATGCTCACATGCTTGGATCACTTTGACTATAATATGTTTGACTATGCCATGCCATCTTTGACTATGTTATGATTTCGATATGTCCATATGCTTTCATATATGGTATGCCATGTTATTCTCATGATAAGTTTTAACCATGTTATTACCGTATCACACTTCGCTCGTCTTGGTATTGCTATGTTGCATGATAAGATCTCGATCATCGTAATATGACCAAGTTAATCTGTCACAACCCTAGTTTTGGTATGTGCTTTTATTACTAGAAATAATTGCATCATGTTTAAATTCTCTGGTTTAAGAATTGGGGATTTGGAAAAGCCTCAAAAAGAATTTAAATAAAAAGGCCAGATAAAAAGTTTTTCCAAAATTCCTCCAAACAATTTTGAAAAGTCCTATAAATGAGTATGATCATTTTAAAAATGATTTGGAGTCAAACCCATGCTCATGGATTTTTCAAATATTCAAATAGAGGCTTGGAAATTAAATTTTAATGCTATTTGAATTTAAATTCAAATGTTTTGAATTTCAAAAATCTTCAAAACTTGGGAGTGGCTAGTACTATGTCACATATGTCCAAGATAAATATTTGGGGTTTTTTAGAAATGCTTTGGTATTTGTTTCAGAGCAAAACAAATAGAAACAGAAAGCAGAAAAAGAAAAACAGAAAGAAAAGGGGCAAAGCCCCACTTACCTGGCCCAAGTGGGAAGAAGCCGGCCCAGCCCGCCAGGGGCATCCCCGTCTTCCTCCCTGGCCAACCGAGCACGCCACTGCGTGGCGAGCATGCGCTCGACGCCGTCCACGCCGAAGCCTGCTCTGGCCGGCCTTATCGCGCCGTGGAGACCCCCTGGACCCGCCGAGCCCTTCCCCTCTCCCTGGTCTCCTTTTCCTTCTCTTCCCCGCTCGTTTTTGCGCGCCACCGAGAAGCTCCGTAGAGCGCCGCCGTGTTCCGATTGCCCCGTGGTCTTGTCCAAGACGTTCGCCGTGGCCGTCTCCATCGTCTCGCCCGCTCAATTGAAGCCTAGACGACCCCGAGACGACGTCATCTTCAATTCCTCGTCGCCGGCCGCTACGAACTCCGGCGAGAGGTTCGCCGTCTCCAACTTCTCTCCGAGCTCCGAGCCATCTCCTTCGCGATCCCGATGAGCATACGCTCAATTTCCCCCTAACCCAGCTCGCTCTAGCCCCCGGAGTCACCCTCCCCGTCGTGACCGTCTCCGGCCGCCGCAGAAGAGCTCGCCGTTGAGCCCTCTGGCCGCCCCGTGGCAGCCCACCTAGCCCAGTGGCCGCGCACGGACCAGGGCTACGCCCCAGTGCCCTCCTCGCAGCCAGGTGTGGCCATGAGCACCACTCCGGCGTGCCCCAGCCGTGTCCCGTGGCTGCCGCCGGTTAACCGCCGGTCGGCCAGTGTGATTAGGGCCTAATTCCCCTAATCACCCACTCACAAGTGGGCCCTGACCCCCCCTAATCCCCTGTCATTTTAACTAAAACGGGGTTAACCCCAGAGGGGATGACAGGTAGGGCCCAGGCGTCAGGTTGACTGGTCAGCCCCCCCCCCTGCGTCATGATGACGTTAGCCTTGCGCATTAAATCCTTTTCTAATTAACATAATTCTAGAAATTAGTTAAATTTTTGAAATTCAATAACTTTTAAACCATAACTCCAAATCAAAAGTGTAATATATGAAAAATCATCAGAAAAATGCAAGGATTCCAAATATCATACTTTCATAGATGAAAAACACATCTATGATGATGAACCAATAGCATTTAGCTATTTGGGTTATTTGGAATATTTCAAATTGGATAATTAAATCATTTCAATTTAAATCTTTGCAATGCCAACCTTATCACGTGCACCTCAGAGGCACATCATACACATGACAACATGGTTTACGATATCCAAACATTAGCAAATGCAACTTTGGCTAATTTGAACAACATTTGGAGTTTGAATTTGAATTTCTTATTCAAATCAACTTCAATTAACTTGTTGCAAATTGAACCTGGATCACATCAGTACCATGCCATGATTCATTTCTTGAATGTGCATTGCAATGTGATGTTTATACTTTTGTTGTCTCGGTGTTTGCTTCTTCTCGATAGATCCTTCGCCGGACGTAGTCCCTGTTTTCTCCGAAGAGTGGCACCCCCGAGTCTCGACAATAAGGCAAGCAAACCCCCTTTGATCATATTTGTAAAAACCCAGTTTCCCTCTTGTTCTCTTATGCATGATTAGGTGATTCACATGTTACCGTTCTACCGCTAGTTGAAACCATCCTTTGCATGACCTATCATTGCTGCCACAGTATTAAGCAAACCTCAACCTAGCAGATACAAGATTGTTTGTGTTCATCATGTGGCCCTTCATCCATGATATGCTATGCCATGCTAGAGTTGTTTGCAATAAAGTTGATCCATCTGGGTGATGTATCGGGATGGTAGTGAACACATGCAACAAGGTGGTAACGTGTTGATGAAGTCACCCAAATATAAGTGAACAATGAGAGGATGTGTAGGAGTACACAGTGGGTTGTCTCATTTACACTGCCCTAGGCCCCGAGTTCTTGTGTTGTGATCCAAGACACAGATTACTACCACATGTTGGGCTCATTGACCCCTCTCGACCTATTAACTCACCCCGACTAGGGTCCAGGATTCGCATGGGTTAATTTTCTTCTATTTTCTTTCATAACGTTGCACGGTTTTAGGCAAGCGCAGCACCATCCGTCGAGGTGGGCTTGTCGGACCGTCCATACATCGTCTGGGTCCTGAACGGAAACCCCGGATGGATTCCCGATTGGGGTACAACTTCGATAGGCGATCCCCTGGATTAGAGTTGGAGCCGTGAGGTAAGTGTCGTGGTACTATCCTCGCCGACACCGCTTGAAGGTGACGAGTTCTAGGCGATAAGTGGTAGCTACGTATGTGAATAAGTACACCCCTGCAGGGTTAATGAACTATTCGAATAGCCGTGTCCGCGGTTATGGACTACTTGGAGATCTTTACTTGATTATTAGACAACTCAAATGGATACTCTAAAAATCGTAAGATAAGTGTGAGTGCTTTGGGTTGCTTCCTCGTCGGGAAGTCGAGGAAGGATCCATGGTTGTGTATTGATGTGGTGATCAAGATTAGATGGACTCGTGTGCGCCTCTCATCTCAACTCTATGTACTCGTAGTACAGGATAGCTAAGTCAAAGCTTTCTGCATTACAACCCCACTTGCCATTACCTTGATATCTGAGCATGAGTAGTATAGTTCTGACGTAAGTCTTGTTGAGTACGACTTTGTACTCACGTTTGCTTATTCTATGTTTTAGAGACGAGACCACTGACCCTGATGGTGGCCTCCCCTTTCAAGCTCGACGTCGACGAAGTAATGTAGTCCCAGACAGCAGCCTGGTCCCTCTGGAGGGTCGTTGTGTTTTCTTAAAGGCTTCTTAAGCCATTTGTTAACCTTGTCTTTACTAAGACATAATTTGCTTCCGTTGTTGTATGATGTAATGTTGGATCACAGTGATGTGATCTCTGCTTGTAACACTACTATATCTTCTCGGTTTAGAAGATGCAATAAAACTATGAGTTTGTAGAGTTCATGTTGTGTTATCTGCTGTTATACACTTGGCATGCATGCTGCGTGTATGTTTATATCGTGCATGTCATGTGTGGGGTTCGATACCTTAGTTGAGTTCTTTCCGGCGGTCTTTTATACACCAAGTGGCCCTTAAATGTGCGCAGCTTGGGGCATCGCGATGCGATTGCTCGTGACTCTGTCACGTGGCACACTTTGTTGTATGATTGAGCCCGCCGGAGACCCCGACTAAGAGATCGGGCTGGAGTCTGTTTATGTAAGTGTTATGATTCAATCGATAATATGGTTGAGGCGACTTGTCTATGAGTATGGGATTTCACCACCCATAATCATTTAGACTTGTGAGCAGACGATGAGGACCCATCTCAGTTGATCATCCGGGCCTTAATGGGATGCCCCTCATGTTCGAGCTTTCCGAGAGTGTCTTGTACTTGGCCTTGTCTGCTTAGACAAGTGGGTATGTCTCTCGGCTCTTCATATGATTGAGTTGTGGCTGGAATTACATATGCAAACTCCGGGTCCCGACAGACTTGGTATCAGAGCAGGACTGCCTGTAGGATTAGTAAACCTTGGCCGAAGTCGAGTCTAGCATTCTATATTTATATAGTTACTTTGGGTATAAGGGAACAACGTAAGGCTTCCTTTTCTCCTTACCCTCATCGATCTGAGTTTTGAGTCACCCTCATCTTTTCTACGGGAAGATAGGACTAGGATGTTCTATGTCTATACTAGAACATCTCGTTGTTTGACTCTCCATAGCTGTAGGAATGTTTTGGTTGTCTAGAGTCACCATTCCATCAAGCCTTTTGAGAAGGTTCTGATCATTCTTGCAGATTGATTCATTTTTCCACCCCGGTACAGCCGTTATGCTGTCCGATTTGTCCCGTGTTTCCAGTGATTTCAATGCTTTTGCATTACAATCTTGTCCGCTCTTAAATTATGTCATCTTTGCTTTGATTCCATCATAAATCCTAGTCTGATTGTTGATTTTTATCACACAGAATGTCAGGTGGAACTAGATGTGTTGAATCTGGTCACGGTAATCAAAGTGGTGATGATGATCCTCCTTCACCGCCTTCTGCAGCGGACATCATGATGGAGGCTGAGCGAAATCGACGTGATCAAACACGACTTTTGGAGCTCATTGAGAAGAATACTTCTATTAAGCGAGATACGGTAATATCCATCCAGGATTTTATCCTTTTGAACCCGCCAGTTTTCCGATGTTCATCTGAGCCCCTTGATGCCGATGATTGGCTCCGTTCCATCGAGCGTAAGCTTGAGACGGCGCATGTTTCCCCAGATGATCGTGTGATGTTCGCGGCATACTTTCTGGAAGGTGCTGCTGGTGAATGGTGGGAAAGTTTTGTTGCAATGCAGCCTAATGTTCACGTAGTGACTTGGAAGGAGTTCCGTGATTCCTTCCAAGGGTACCACATTTTGGATGAGCTGATGGAAAGAAAGAGGGAAGAGTTCTGCAACCTATCTCAGGGAAATATGACTATTCATCAATACAGGACTGAGTTCAATCGTCTTTCTCGTTATTCCCCTGAGAAGATTTCAACCGATGCCAAGAAGCAAGCAAGGTTCCGCAAGGTACTTAACCCCGTCCTTCGTCATGATCTCAATCTCCTTGAATTCGTCAACTTCGAGGATTTGGTCAATAGATCATTCAGAGCTGAGCATGGAAATGAGGTCTTTGAAGAGTCTCGCAAGCGTGATCGTGATCTTGCTTCCTCTTCTAGTTTGGGTTCTCAGAAACGTCGAATTTGGATCCCAACTAGTGCCCTTCCTTCGCACTTGATTACAAGACCATCTCCACAAAGCAAGAAAACCGAGAAAGATAGTAGAGAGCTTGCCATACAAACTCCACAACCTAACACCCGTTTGTGCTACAAGTGTGGTAATCCTGGCCACATCGCACGACAGTGTTCATTGCAAGAGAATGTTCCTCCTCGTCCAAAACGTAAAGCTAAATCTAAGCCGCCAAAGTCTTCCAAAGCCAAGTCCGCTATTGTTGAATACGGACGTGTGAACCATGCCACCATCAAAGAAGCCCAAGAGGATACTAAGGTTGTACTCGGTACACTTCCTGTCAACTCCAAACCTGCTTTTGTTCTATTTGATTCTGGAGCTTCCCATTCCTTTTTGTCTGAAAAGTTTGCACTCCTCCATGACATATCATTTGAGGAGTTTCCTAACCCTTTCATGATTAAAACTCCAGGATCCACATGGCGTACCAGTAGGGTAAGTCATGACAATGAGATTGCTGTTGAGGATGTTGTATTCCTTGCTTCTCTCATAGCCCTCAACTCTTCAGATATCAATATCATCTTAGGTATGCATGGATTGGTTGTCCAAACACCATGCCAAGATTGATTGTGCCACTAAATCAGTTCAACTCACTCATCCTTCCGGCAAGATAGTCCATTTCACATCTCAAGGTTCAGACACCCAGCTATATTCGTTAAATGAACATCCCCTTCCTAACCTTGAAGATATTCCGATAGTTTGTGACTTTCCGGATGTCTTTCCAGAAGAGCTCCCGGGAATGCCACCCGACAAGTGTGTGGATTTCATTGTAGATCTTATACCAGGCACAGCCCCAATTTCCAGACGCCCATATAGAATGGCCCCACATGAGTTAGCTGAGATAAAAACCCAACTTGAAGCTTCGTTGGCAAAAGGCTTCATCCGCCCTAGCTCATCGCCATGGGGTTGCCCCGTTCTGTTCGTAACGAAGAAAGATGGAACAGAAAGGATGTGCGTAGACTATCGCCCGCTAAATCTAGCGACGATAAAGAACAAGTACCCACTTCCCAGCATCAATGATCTTTATGATCAACTTGCTGGATCCTCTGTCTTCTCCAAGATGGAGTTGAGATTAGGTTATCATCAAATCAAAATCAGAAACGAGGACATTCCCAAAACGGCTTTCACTACTCGTTATGGTCTTTACGAGTACACCGTCATGTCCTTCGGTTTAACCAATGCCCCCACCACATTCTCGCGCTTGATGAATTCGATCTTCATGGACTACTTAGATAAATTTGTTGTGGTTTATCTTGATGACATTCTCATCTACTCGAAGAACGAAGAAGAGCACGCAGAACATCTTAGGCTGGTATTGATGAAACTTCGAGAGCATCGCCTTTACGCCAAGTTCTCTAAGTGTGAATTTTGGCTACCAGAAGTGACCTACTTAGGCCATGTGATTTCTGCAAAAGGCATTGCTGTGAATCCCGAGAGAGTTCAGGCCTTCCTTGACTGGACTCCGCCTGAATCGGTTAAGAAAGTTAGGAGTTTTCTTGGCCTAGCCAGCTATTGCCGCCGCTTCGTTGAGAACTTCTCCAAAGTTGCAAAGCCTCTTACTGAACTCCTCAAGAAAGATAAGAAATTCCAATGGACTCCCAAGTGCGAGGAAAGCTTTCAAGAGCTAAAACGAAGATTGACTTCTGCACCCGTACTTGCACCTCCAAACACCAAAAGGGATTTCGAGATCTATTGTGATGCTTCACGGCAAGGGTTAGGATGCATACTTATGCAAGATCGACATGTGGTAGCTTATGCTTCACGCCAGGTTCTTCCACATGAAGAAAACTATCCTACCAAAGATCTTGAACTCGCTGCCGTAGTTCATGCCCTGAAGACTTGGCGACATTACCTCCTTGGTAATATTTGTGAAATCTATACCGATCACCAAAGCCTCAAATACATATTCACCCAGCCAGATCTTAACCTGAGGCAAATACGCTGGATAGAGTTGATAAAAGATTACGACTTGAGTATCTCTTACACCCCAGGCAAAGCCAATGTCATGGCTGATGCACTAAGTCGTAAGTCGTATTGTAACAACCTCATGTTACAACAGTATCAACCACTTCTCTATGAGGAATTTCGAAAGATGAATCTCGAGATTGTTCCTCATGGATTCCTTTCCACCTTGATTGTGAAACCAACCCTTGAGGATCAAATCAAAGCTGTTCAACAACGTGCTCGAGGTATCCGACATATCAAACAGAACATTGCTAGCGGAAAGGAAAAATGTTTTACCCTAGACAATGGGGGTACTGTGTACTTCGAGAATAGGATGGTAGTTCCGAAGAATAGGAATCTAAGGCAGCAGATCCTTATGGAAGCCCATGACACCCCTCTCTCGATTCATCCTGGTAGTACTAAGATGTATCAAGATCTACGCCAGAGATTTTGGTGGACTAGGATGAAGCGGGAAATCGGTCAATTTGTTGCAGAGTGCGATGTTTGTCGTCGTGTGAAAGCAGAGCATCAAAGACCTGCTGGTACTCTTCAACCTTTAGCCATTCCTGAGTGGAAATGGGATAAAGTCAGTATGGATTTCATCACTGGCTTTCCAAAGTCTCAGAAAGGAAACAATGCCATCTTCGTGGTCATTGACCGTCTTTCCAAAGTTGCTCATTTCCTTCCTATTCGCGAGAGTATAACTGCTAGCCAGTTAGCGGATTTATATGTCTCCCGGATCGTTTCGCTCCATGGTGTTCCTTTGGAAATCAATTCAGACCGTGGAAGTCTTCTCACCTCTCGATTTTGGGAAAGTTTTCAAAATGCTATGGGAACCCATCTCTCCTTTAGCATTGCCTTTCATCCCCAGTCAAGTGGTCAAGTAGAAAGAGTCAACCAAATTCTCGAAGACATGCTCAGAGCCTGTGTTATCTCATTCGGAAACAGTTGGGATAAATCTCTTCCATCATCGAGTTTGCTTATAACAACAGCTTCCAATCTAGCTTGGGCATGGCAGCCTTTGAATTTCTCTATGGACGAAAATGTCGAACACCATTGAACTGTTAGAAACCGGTGAAAGACAATTCTTTGGACCGGATATGATCCAGGAAGCAGAAGAGAAGGTTCGCATTGTTCGGGAGCAATTGAAAACAGCCCAGTCTCGTCAGAAAAACTATTATGTTCATCATCATAGGCCAGAGAGCTACGAGCTGGACGAGAAGGCTTACCTCCGGGTTACTCCTCTGAAGGGAACCCATCGCTTCGGTATCAAAGGCAAATTGGCCCCATGTTACATAGGCCCCTTTCGCATTCTAGCTAAACGTGGAGAAGTTGCCTACCAACTTGAACTACCCGCGCATCTTTCTCAGGATCACGATGTCTTCCACGTATCTCAACTCAGGCGTTGCTTCAAGGACCCCATCCGCGAAGTAGACCACGAAACGCTTGATCTCCAAGAAAATCTGTCTTTTCGAGAGTATCCTGTCCGTATCCTCGATGAAGCTGAGCGTACCACCCGACGTCAGAAGATCAAGTTCCTTAAAGTGCAGTGGTCTAACCATTCTGAGAAGGAAGCCACCTGGGAACGAGCAGATCGTCTCCGAGTCGAGTACACCACCCTCTTCCCGACTACTTCTGAATCTCGGGACGAGATTCTTTTGAGTGGCGGCGAGTTATCACAACCCTAGTTATTGTATGTGCTTTTATTACTAGAAATAATTGCATCATGTTTAAATTCTCTGGTTTAAGAATTGGGGATTTGGAAAAGCCTCAAAAAGAATTTAAATAAAAAGGCCAGGTAAAAAGTTTTTCCAAAATTCGTCCAAACAATTTTGAAAAGTCCTATAAATGAGTATGATCATTTTAAAAATGATTTGGAGTCAAACCCATGCTCATGGATTTTTCAAATATTCAAACAAAGGCTTGGAATTTAAATTTAAATGCTATTTGAATTTAAATTCAAATGTTTTGAATTTCAAAAATCTTCAAAACTTGGGAGTGGCTAGTACTATGTCACATATGTCCAAGATAAATATTTGGGGTTTTTTAAAAATGCTTTGGTATTTGTTTCAGAGCAAAACAAATAGAAACAGAAAACAGAAAAAGAAAAACAGAAAGAAAAGGGGCAAAGCCCCACTTACCTGGCCCAAGTGGGAAGAAGCCGGCCCAGCCCGCCAGGGGCATCCCCGTCTTCCTCCCTGGCCAGCCGAGCACGCCACTGCGTGGCGAGCATGCGCTCGACGCCAGCCACGCATCAGCTGGCTCTGGCCGGCCTTATCGCGCCGTGGAGACCCCCTGGACCCGCCGAGCCCTTCCCCTCTGCCTGGTCTCCTTTTCCTTCTCTTCCCCGCTCGTTTTTGCGCGCCACCGAGAAGCTCCGTAGAGCGCCGTCGTTCTCCGACGCGCCCACCGGCCACCGTTTGCCCCGTGGTCTTGTCCAGGACGTTCGCCGTGGCCGTCTCCATCGTCTCGCCCGCTCAATTGAAGCCTAGACGACCCCGAGACAACGTCATCTTAAATTCGTCGTCGTCGGCCGCTATGAACTCCGGCGAGAGATTCGCCGTCTCCAACTTCTCTCCGAGCTCCGAGCCATATCTTTCGCGATCCCGGTGAGCATACGCTCAATTTCCCCCTAACCCCGCTCGCTCTAGCCCCCGGAGTCACCCTCCCCGTCGTGACCGTGTTAGGCCAACGCGGAAGAGCTCGCCGTCGAGCCCTCCGGTCGCCCCGTGGCAGCCCACCTAGCCCAGTCGCCGCGCAAGGACCAGGGCTACGCCCCAGTGCCCTCCTCGCAGCCAGGCGTGGCCAGGAGCACCACTCCGGCGTGCCCCTGCCGTGTCCCGTGACTGCCGCCGGTTAACCGCCGGCCGGCCAGTGTGATTAGGGCCTAATTCCCCTAATCACCCACTAACAAGTGGGCCCTGACCCCCCCTAATACCCTGTCATTTTAACTAAAACGGGGTTAACCCCAGAGGGGATGACAGGTAGGGCCCAGGCGTCAGGTTGACTGGTCAGCCCCCCCCTGCGTCATGATGATGTCAGCCTTGCGCATTAAATCCTTTTCTAATTAACATAATTCCAGAAATTAGTTAAATCTTTGAAATTCAATAACTTTTAAACCATAACTCCAAATCAAAAGTGTAATATATGAAAAATCATCAGAAAAATGCAAGGATTCCAAATATCATACTTTCATAGATGAAAAACACATCTATGATGATGAACCAGTAGCATTTAGCTATTTGGGTTATTTGGAATATTTCAAATTGGATAATTAAATCATTTCAATTTAAATCTTTGCAATGCCAACCTTATCACATGCACCTCAAAGGAACATCATACACATGACAACATGGTTTACCATATCCAAACATTAGCAAATACAACTTTGGCTAATTTGAACAACATTTGGAGTTTGAATTTGAATTTCTTATTCAAATCAACTTCAATTAACTTGTTGCAAATTGAACCTGGAACACATCAGTACCATGCCATGATTCATTTCTTGAATGTGCATTGCAATGTGATGTTTATACTTTTGTTGTCTCGGTGTTTTCTTCTTCTCGATAGATCCATCGCCGGACGTACTCCCTGTTTTCTCCGAAGAGTGGCACCCCGAGTCTCGACAATAAGGCAAGAAAACCCCCTTTGATAATATATGTAAAAACCCAGTTTCCCTCTTGTTCTCTTATGCATGATTAGGTGATTCACATGTTACCGTTCTACCGCTAGTTGAAACCCTCCTTTGCATGAACTATCATTGCTGCCACAGTATTAAGAAAACCTCAACCTAGCAGATACAAGATTGTTTGTGTTCATCATGTGGCCCTTCATCCATGATATGCTATGCCATGCTAGAGTTGTTTGCAATAAAGTTGATCCATCTGGGTGATGTATCGGGATGGTAGTGAACACATGCAACAAGGTGGTAACGTGTTGATGAAGTCACCCTAATATAAGTGAACAATGAGAGGCTGTGTAGGAGTACACAGTGGGTTGTCTCATTTACACTTCCCTAGGCCCCGAGTTCTTGTGTTGTGATCCAAGACACAGATTACTACCACATGTTGGGCTCATTGACACCTCTCGACCTATTAACTCACCCCGACTAGGGTCCAGGATTCGCATGGGTTAATTTTCTTCTATTTTCTTTCATAACGTAGCATGGTTTTAGGCAAGCGTAGCACCATCCGTCGAGGTGGGCTTGTCGGACCGTCCATACATCGTCTGGGTCCTGAACGGAAACCCCGGCCGGATTCCCGATTGGGGTACAACTCAGATAGGCGATCCCCTGGACTAGAGTTGGAGCCGTGAGGTAAGTGTCGTGGTACTATCCTCGCCGACACCGCTTGAAGGTGACGAGTTCTAGGCGATAAGTGGTAGCTACGTATGTGAATAAGTACACCCCTGCAGGGTTAATGAACTATTCGAATAGCCGTGTCCGCGGTTATGGACTACTTGGAGATCTTTACTTGATTATTAGACAACTCAAATGGATACTCTAAAAATCGTAAGATAAGTGTGAGTGCTTTGGGTTGCTTCCTCGTCGGGAAGTCGAGGAAGGATCCATGGTTGTGTATTGATGTGGTGATCAAGATTAGATGGACTCGTGTGCGCCTCTCATCTCAACTCTATGTACTCGTAGTACAGGATAGCCAAGTCAAAGCTTTCTGCATTACAACCCCACTTGCCATTACCTTGATATCTGAGCATGAGTAGTATAGTTCTGACGTAAGTCTTGTTGAGTACGACTTTGTACTCACGTTTGCTTATTCTATGTTTTAGAGACGAGACCACTGACCCTGATGGTGGCCTCCCCTTTCAAGCTCGACGTCGACGAAGTAATGTAGTCCCAGACAGCAGCCTGGTCCCTCTGGAGGGTCGTTGTGTTTTCTTAAAGGCTTCTTAAGCCATTTGTTAACCTTGTCTTTACTAAGACATAATTTGCTTCCGTTGTTGTATGATGTAATGTTGGATCACAGTGATGTGATCTCTTCTTGTAACACTAGTATATCTGCTCTGTTTAGCAGATGCAATAAAACTATGAGTTTGTAGAGTTCATGTTGTGTTATCTGCTGTTATACACTTGGCATGCATGCTGCGTGTATGTTTATATCGTGCATGTCATGTGTGGGGTTCGATACCTTAGTTGAGTTCTTGCCGGCGGTCTTTTATACACCAAGTGGCCCTTAGATGTGCGCAGCTTGGGGCATCGCGATGCGATTGCTCGTGACTCTGTCACGTGGCACACTTTGTTGTATGATTGAGCCCGCCCGAGACCCCGACTAAGAGATCGGGCTGGAGTCTGTTTATGTAAGTGTTATGATTCAATCGATAATATGGTTGAGGCGACTTGTCTATGAGTATGGGATTTCACCACCCATAATCATTTAGACTTGTGAGCGGACGATGAGGACCCATCTCAGTTGATCATCCGGGCCTGAATGGGATGCCCCTCACGTTCGATCTTTCCGAGAGTGTCTTGTACTTGGCCTTGTCTGCTTAGACAAGTGGGTATGGCTCTCAGCTCTTCATATGATTGAGTTGTGGCTGGAATTACATATGCAAACTCCGGGTCCCGACATAATCAACTAAAATATGACTTGAATCATGATGTGACTATAACTGTATCTTGGTTTGTCCCACTTATGTTGATATGCAATTAATTGAAATACTCATGTTTCACCTGATGCTTGTGTTTGCTATTGGAGATATGTTCCGTACCAAGTTGATCAGGTGCCACCGAATCGAGCTTACTAGTGCAGCCACACTCGCCTGTATTGGAAGGCCTTGTCTTGGTCTATCAGTGTGATCTCTTATTCGTATCACCATCGAGGGGAGGTTATGCGCGGGCGGTACCCTGGCCCGGTATGCGGCGATAGTCTAGAGAACCGAATGTTGATTTGGGCCCGTCCCCGTTTGGGACAAAGTTTATGGACCATGCGATGGCAGGTGTGTCTGGAGGACACGTGGGCTACCGAGGGCATGACTTGCGAAGCGTGCTAGGTGATATGGTAAGGGAGGCATGCGGTAGAGAGGTCTCGTTGGAGAAGTCCTAGTCCACTCCTATGGTACGAGTTCCGAGGTTCCTGTGGGACAAGTTCCAATGTGCTGGCTGGAGGAAGAGCTCCAAAGTGTGGGTAAAGTGCACAAACTCTGCAGAGTCACACAAATCTATTCGAATAGCCGAGTCCACGGTATTGGACACATTTCACAGTAGGTCACACCATGAGATCAACATGAGTTCGGTGAGATGATCGTGTTATGATGGTCGGATTGGTTGGGTGGTGACAGAGGACACCTAACCCGTTGAAGAATCATGCGGCGATCCAGGTATATTAATGGTCATGCGATGACGGGTGCTTGAGTCTATAATGGCTCAGAGGTAAGCCACATGATCGGGCGATGATCATGTGGGGTTGTGTGCATTAGTCTTAATGCTGGTAATATTCTTGATGATTACTTGTTTGCATGATGTTGGTGATCACATGTTTAACTCATTAATATACTTTAACCCGTTGTCAAGTTATTATTTTGCCTTGGTGGATGGTTGTTGTGAGCTTGCAAGTACATTCGATGTACTGACTTGGCGTGTCATGCCAGATTTGCAGGCAATGCTTTGGATGCGTAGGACGACGTTCCCGGTGTTTGCGAGCTAGGAGGTGTCCCAGCCAGTGTCCCTGTGGAGTGGAGTTCATCACCATCGCCGTTGTTTCGCTGCCGAGTTATATTCCGCTGCTAGAGAGTTAGTCTGCTGCTTGATGTGGATCCGTGGCGAGCTTGAGGAGCAAGCTTGTTCTCTGTCTTGCTCCGCCAGCGTTGTAATAAACCCCTTGTACCCGTATCTTTGGTAATAGAAATTTGTTCTGTTCTATATGAAGCAGTGCCGTGTTCCAGAAGACTTGATCTCTGTGCTGGAGCATGGGGCATTCCGGTCCTCTGAGTCGGGGTGCCACATTATCAAGACAAAACATAGTACCGATACGGAATATGGCGAAAGCACGTGACTATCTCTCCCGTGTGTCCTCAAGAACGCTTTAGCCTTTATAAGTTCAGTTGTTAGGCATATCCTTTACTCAAAAGAATTGGGCCACTTGTTGATCCTCATTATATTTTACTTTGCTTGCGTTTACCTTTTTTGTTGTTTATACCGAAACCACCTAAAAAGTTATCTTTCAGTGCCTGAAGCCATTCTTTACCAAATTCACTTATCAATACCTTATTCTCCTCGTTGGGATTCGACACTCTTACTTATCAAAAACGCTATAATAGATCCCCTACAGTTGAGGGTCATCAACACTCTCTTAATATTATACCTGAAGGAGATTTCTAAGAGTGTGATGAACCTAGAGCTCTTGATATTATACATGGTCTATCTAGTTACTTTGTTTATGATCGTAGTTTTGATACTGTTATAGATAGACTTTCTACTATTGAAAAGAGAATGGATGCTCTATATTTGAGGAAACTAGAGAAACCCAAGCCCAACAAGAAAGATATTTGGGAGATAGACAATGACTGGGATCCTTTTGTTAGAATTAGCATCTCTAACCAAGACTTCCTTGCTTATTGTGATATTGGATCCATGGTTTCTACAATGCCAAAATATGTTAATGATTCTTTAAAACTAAACATGGACAATTTGTCATCTTATCATGAACGTTCTAATGGAGATATTTCTGAGATCCATGGAAAGGTAAAAGATGCCCAGGTTACATTCTTTAAAAGAGTGAACGGTTGATTTCTTCATCATGGAGCCAAACCAAGGAAACATAGTGCTTGGAAGTGACTTCCTCCGAGCCGTAAAAGGCTTCATTGACATAGGTAAAGGACACATATGCTTACGTGGAAAGGCGAAAGGTACGTATCATTTTCCTAAAAGAAATCAGGATGAACTTGTTGAGGAACCATTTGAAGGTCTTTATAACTCCGATAACTATGATGACTTTTGATTCCTCTTCTTTGTATCATGCCTAGCTAAAAGGCATAAAAGAAAGCTCTTGTTTGGAGGCAACCCAAGATGTTTTTACTTTCAGTTTTAGTGGTCTTGATGATTGTTACTACTGTATCAACATCATTCTATCTTTATTTTCAATCTTTGTGCCAAGTTTTAGCCTTCGATTGCAAGAAAGTTCAAAAGTTGTGACATGCTGTCCAGAAACTGATTATGTCCCCTTGATAGAAAAATGGCCATAAATCACCAAATCATCTTTTTTATATGAATATTTTTGAAAGTATGCTCTATACAATTTTCGTTCGTGCGTATATTCTGAGTTTTTTGATTTGAGTTGCAGAAGTACCCCGAAAAAAATATTTACTACCTGCAGGTCTGTTTTTCCCAGATTCTGCCACGTTTTGTGTCTTCATCGTTTTTCAAACCTTAATCTTGCTTTTTCCTTGCAAAAACATTTTGGAAACCTTTAGAAACGGTTGAAGTAGATCTTAAAGAATATCTTTATTTCCAGTAGAGAAAAATTATTTTATCATGGGTACTATCCACTCTAATCAGCTTATGATGAGTTTCATATGAAGGGAGTTTTCAAGTATGCGAAGGAAGATGATGAAAGAAGATTCTGGAGTGTCAAGAACTCAAGCTTGGGGATGCCCCCGTGCACCCCTAAGAAATATCCAAGGAGACTCAAGCGTCTAAGCTTGGGGATGCCCCCGTGCATCCCCTTCTCCATCAACAATCATCATTTCATCCTTCTCCATACTATATTTTTATCACTTCATATGTTATGTTATAAACTTGGAGCGTCTCACTCTTTAATTTTTAGTTTATTTAGTTTTGCTTGTTGTTCATAACAAGGTGGATCCTAGCTTTCATTGTTTGGGAGAGAAACACGCTCCACTCCACTCTAGAACACAACATAGGTTTTCATGCTTATCTTTTTGTGTGTTCTATATCTTTTTATAGCTGATGTCATGCTTAGCTCTTAGTTTTCATGCTAATATTTTTAAGAGATTTTATTTAGGTTGTTATAGGAACTCTCTTAATTTCCATGCTTATCTTGTTTAGAGAGTGGTCTTGTTGCACTGAGTGGTGTGTCTTGCATGAGTAGGTAATTAAGGTTGCCATTACAAGTGTAGTGGTAACATGAAATAGTTTTGAGGTATTGATTTGAGTAATGTTTGGACTTTTGGTGTCAGGAACTTTAGCCTATTAGTGATAGGTGTCGTATTTTGGGAAATCCGTGCTTATTTTCAAAAAATACAAAAATAATTTGAGAACTCTAGCTACTAGATGGATCGCTAACCTCTGGAGGGGTTGGAATATATAAAGTACCCTCACGTACCATGGGTCGAGGATGCGCAAGGATAACCAAACCCCCATACACTCCTCCTCGGGGTACTCGTCTCTTTGTGAACCTCCCAATTAGATAGAGAGTTAGCGATAATAAGTGTGTGAGTTCTTCAGACTAATGTGAGAGTTGGCACTTCCACCTTTCCATATTTTGCTAGCCTCTTCGGTACCGTGCATTTCCCTTTCTCACATTGAGAGTTGGCGCATACTTCGCCGGTGCGTCCAAACCCTTGGCAAGATTTGCTTTGTCATCATAAACCTCCTCATATCTTCCTCAAAACAGCCACCATACCTACCTATCAAGGCATTTCCATAGCCTTTCCGAGATACATTGCCATGCAACATCCATCATCTCATGACTTGATCTTCATGTCATACATGCTTTTGCTTGATCGAGAGCCGCATGATAGTTGGGATTTGCCCTTATTATTGATACATGACGCGCTAGTATCATTGCATATCCTGCTACATTGGCAGCAGCATACATTTGCATACATCATGATAGTTGTCATCTTTCTTTGTGTTGAGTACTTCTTGTAAAGTGTGAAGATCTTCTATATTCTTGTAAAATATAGAGTGTTTCCCTTAATTGAGGAAAAGATCCCAAAGAGGACAAATTTAAAAGATCCCAAAGAGGACAAATGAGAGATAAATAGAAAGAGCCAAAGAGGCCACAAAAATAGAAAAAAGAGAAAAAAAAGAAAAAATTTAGAAGGGGGCAACACTACAATTCCTTTTGAAAGATCCACACTCGTACTGCATTGGCATACTTTTACTCCATAGAGATTATCATTCATGCATAACTATGTGGGGACCCATACTCTATAGAACTTGGCTTGCATATTCCAAGGATGAGCTTCCTCAAATTAGCTCTAGATATTCATGAGCAAGCAACTTGGATGCACCCCCACTAGTTCCATTGCAGATCTTACCTTACTCATATGTTCATCCGTTGCATGACAATCCCTACTCCTCACATCATATCTATCATTTGGCTTTCTCTCGCCTATGATTGTTCTCATTAATGTGAGCCTTTCACAAATTTTTGTCTTCCTTCACCATTATTTATCTCTTTGCCATCCTAAGTGCCAACGTATCTTGCTCGCGCTCATCCATTGCATGAGTGCTCAAAGTCGAAATGGAGAGGATCAGTTTGACTTGTACCTGACTAGTGGTCTGGGGATGAGTCAAAATAAGATCCCAAAGGATACTAAGTGTGAAACTTTAGTAGATTGAGTTCTTAATTAAACTATATATTATTTTTTATTCTCTAAATCCAACTCCCATTGCTTGCACGCAAACACCATTTGGAGACATTCGGCTCACGGAAAGCGAGAGCTCTTGCACCCTTATGTTCATACTTTACTAGTTTCAATACTAAATATAGACTCTCGCTTGTTATTATCTTGACTTGAATTTCACGTCTTACTTTCTTTATTTTGAAGTTCTTATATGTGTGTTAGCATGTCACCACATAAATTATCTGTGTTATCATTTACCTACTCGAGGATGAGCAGGAATTAAGCTTGGGGATGTTGATACGTCCCAAACATCTCTATAATTTCTGCTTGTTCCATGAACTTTTATGTCACATTGCTACATGTTTTGCTACACTCTCATATCATTTACACATATTTGGACTAACCTACTAACTCAGTGCACCCAGTGCCAGTTTCTGTCTGCTGGTGTCTTTAAGTTGCAGGTATTTTACCCCAATTTTCAGAGCCCCAAAAAATCCAGAAAAATCTGATAAAAAATCAGCACGACGGAAACTTCCAGAATCACCAAAGGGAGCCAGAGGGGGCCACCCCCTCCCAGGCGGCCAGGTGGCGCGGCCCTACCCCTGGCCGCGCCAACAGGGCGCATGGGAGGTGGGGACACCCCCAGGTGCCCCCTGATACGCCCCAAACGTATCTATAATTTCTGCTTGCTCCATGCATGTTTCGGGTGATATTGCTATGATTTTGATACACTTTCATACACTTTTGATCATATTTGGACTAACTTATTAATTCAGTGCACCCGATACGTCCCAAACGTATCTATAATTTCTGCTTGCTCCATGCATGATTTGTGTGACTTTGCCATGTTTTGCTTGAACTTTCATACACTTTTGATCATATTTGGACTAACCTATTAACTCAGTGCACCCAGTTACCAGTTCCTGTTTTCTGCTGTTTTTATATTTCAGTTTTTCCGTCCATTAAAAGTGCCAAATAAATTCCGGAAAAATTATATAAAAAATCACCGTCCCGGAAGCTTCCCGAAGAACCAATGATGCAAGGGAGCGGACCCACCAGGGCCCTAGGAGGGTCCTGGCGCGGCCCCTCCCTAGGGCGCGTCGGGCACCCTCCTGGCTGCCCTGTGGACCCCCTTGGTGCCCCCCTGGCCTATATTTAGTGCCCGCGGAGGAAAACCCTAATATTGATCTTCTATTCCCGTTCTCCTCTCTGTACCGCCGCCACCGCCGTTTCAAGATCGGGCTGCCACGAGAAGCTGGCCCGGCACCGTGCCGAAAGGAGGAACCCCCTCCGGGGGACCATCCATTGCCATGGACGCCTCCCGGATGCGCCGTGAGTAGTCTGATACGGTGAGCATGTAGTGGAAGGTGAGATGTAGTGTAGCAGCAAATTTCCCCTATGTAGAGGATAGGGTTTGTCTCCCGTAGGACTCGCAGTGATACAAGAAGGTGGTAAAGTGAACAATGGCGCCGATATTGCTAACTTCACCTGGACGTGCACACAGATACATATAACTTTGCTCCCAACGAGTAGAGAGGAGTTGTCAATTCCTCCGGCCTTGCTGTTTACAAAGGATTAACGCAAGAGATAATAATGATAGTGATAGCAACTGAAAGTAAATTGAAGGTGTCAACAATGATATGAAGATGGACCTGGGTCACGTGATTTTCACTATTGATGTCTCTCTCCCAAAAGATGATAAAAGTGCTAGCGAGGTACACAAATCACAGTTGGGCAATTGACAGGATTATGAAGGCACCGCAATGCTAACTATGCTGCAAAGAAAGGAAGGGCTCAAAAGAAATGGGCAGTACGCCAAGGTAAGTAGACCGAAATCCATCTGCATCTACTACGAATCATCCACCTTATGATATCTATCCAGAACATCTCGCTGGTATTAAGTTGCGAATCCCACCCAAAGTGTAAATAAAAAGAAACAGACAACTGCATTAAAAGAACTTTGCGTAAAGTAAACAATCCTTGCATCCGCGGATACAAGCATCATTTTTTTATCCCTGGTGGCAACAGCACATCCCCTAGTCTCATGTTTATGTCACTCAAGCTAGACATCAAGGGGCTGAACCCACAATCAAGCATAACGCTCTCTCTTGGAGTTGCAACAAATCACTTGGCCAAAGTAAAATACGGCAACGGAGAACATGCAAGAATTTACTCAAGAACAAAATATAAAAGAGAAGAACCAAATATATTACTCATCACAATCTGAACATAGTCTCATAATCCATCAGATCCCAACAAACTCAGCATAGCAACGGCAGAAAATTACAAAGGTACCTCGATCATGTGAGGCAGCTCACGAGGTCTCGAAAGTGGAAGCACAAAGAGGGGAGAGGTACATCACATATCTACTGGTCACGGACCCATGGTCCAAGGAAAACTACTCACGGTACCTACGGGAGGCATCCATGGCTATGGATGGTCTCCCGGAGGGGGTAGCTTCTCCCGGCAGGGTGCCGGAGCAGCTTATCCAGGCAGCCCCAATCTTGAAACGGCGGCGACGGCGGAACAGAGGCGAGATCGCGAAAGAGGAGTCTGTCCTAGGGGTTTCCACCCCGAGGGGTAAATATAGGCGAAGGGGGTGTCGAGGGGACCCACGAGGCAGTCAGGAGGGTCCCTGGCGAGGCGCAGGGTGGGGCCGCGCCACCTGCCCTCCTGGCTGTCTGGTGGTGGCCCTCCTCCGCTCCTTTGGTGATTCCGGAACCTTCCGTGACGCTGATTTTTTATCTGATTTTTCCGTATTTTTTGGAGCACTTTTAATGGCCGGAAAACCTGAAATACAAAAACAGCAGAAAACAACAACTGGCAGCTGGGTGCACTGGGTTAATAGATTAGTCCAAATATGCTCAAAAGTGTATGAAAGTTCAAGCAAAACATGGAAAAGTTACACAAAACATGCATGGAGCAAGCAGAAATTATAGATACGTTTTGGACGTATCAACATCCCCAAGCTTAATTCCTGCTCGCCCTCGAGTAGGTAAATGATAACAAGCATAATTTCTGTGGTGACATGCCACACAACCATAAAAGGACTTTAAGTAAAGCAATCAAAGCATGCAATTCAATCCAAGTCTTAACAAGCAAGAGTCTGTATTAGCATTGACACAAGCAACAAAGAACAAAAGGTGCAAGAGCTCTTGTTGTTCGTGACTCGAATGTCTCAAGATGGTGTTTGCGTGCAAGCAGGGGATAGGGAAATACGAGAGAAAAAGTAAGGTTGTGGAGAACAACTATCTACTAAAGTTTCACACTTAGTCTCCTTTGGATTCTTATCTTGACTCATCCCCAGACCACTAGTCAGGTACAAGTCAAACTGATCGACTCCCTTTCGATATTTTGAGCACTCATGCAATGGATGAGCGTGAGCAAGAAAGTTGACACCTAAAAGGCGAAACGGAAAGAAGGTGGAGGAGGAAGACAAAAAGGTGTGAAAGGCTCACATCAATGAGGACAATCATAGGCGAGAGAAGGCCATATGATAGATATGATGTGAGGAGTAGGGATTGCCATGCAACGGATGCACATGTGAGCTAAAAGCTCTCCAAGGGAACTAGTGGGGGTGCATCTAACTTGCTTGCTCAAGAAGACCTAGAGCTCGTTTGAGGAGGCTCATCATTGGAATATACAAGCCAAGTTCTATAGTGTGAAGGTCCCCACATAGCTATATGCATGATGATGATCTCTATGGAGTACAAGGGATAGAGGATGAAGTACTAGTGCGGATCTCTCAAAAGGAATAGTAGTGTGCCCCCTTCTCTCTTTTTATTTTTCTTTTTCTCCTTTTCTATTTTTTTGTATTTTTTGGTGGCCTCACTAGCTCTTTCTATTTAACTATAATTTGTCCTCTTTGGGATCTTTTGATTTTGTCCTCTTTGGGATCTTTTCCTCACTTTAGGGGCAACACTCTATATTTTACAAGAATATAGGAGATCTTTCACACTTTACAAAGGTACTCACATAAAGAAGATATAACTATCATGATGCAAATGTATGACATGAAGATCAAGTCATGAGAAGATGGATGTTGCATGACAATGTATCTCGGAAAGGCTATGGAAATGCCTTGTAGGTAGGTATGGTGGCTGTTTTGAGGAAAGATATAAGGAGGTTTATGATGACAGAGCGTATCGTGCCAAGGGTTTGGATGCACCGGCGAAGTATGCGCCAACTCTTAAGATGAGAAAGGGAAATGCACGATACCGAAGAGGCTAGAAAAGGTATAGGTGGGTGGAAGTGTCAACTTTCGAATATTTACATTAGTCCAAAGAACTCATGCACTTATTATCGGTAACTCTCAATCTAATCAGGAGGTTCACAAAGAGACAAGTACCCCGAGGAGGAGTGTCGGGACCCGGGGTTAGCGTATGCAAATCACGCTACGACATAGTCATATGGAGAGCCGAGAACCGTACCCACTTGTCTAAGCAGACAAGGCCAAGCACAGAACGTTCTCGGAAAGCATCGTACGTGAGGGGCATCCCATCCAGGCCGGATGATCAACTGAGATGGGTCCTCATCGTCCGCACACAAGTATAAATGATATGGGTGATGAACTCCCATATTCACAGACAAGTCGCCTCAACCATACTATCGACTATCTCATAACTCTTACATAGACTTACTCCAGCCCGATCACTTAGTCGGGGTCTAGGGCGGGCTCGATCATACATCAAAGTGTGCACGAGACAGAGTCTCGAACAATCGCATCACGATGCCCCAAGATGCGCACATCTAAGGGCCTCTTGGTGTATAAAAGACCGCCAGCCAGATCACAACTAAGGTTTCGAAAACCCATACAACGACATGCATGTTATAAACATACACGCAGCACACATGCCTTGTATGAACAGCAGGTATCATTGCAATTCTCTACAAAGTATACATTTTATTGATATCTCTCACAGAGTACACACAGAGATCACAAGCATGTGATCCAACATTTCAACAAACAAGCGGAAGCACGTAGGTCTGAGTACAGACAAGTTTAACAAATGGCTTAAGAAGCCTTATTTAAACACATGCCCTCCACGAGGGAACCAGTCGTCTGACTGGGACTACACTAGCCTGGTCTTCAGTCGTCGAACTCGATGAAGAATCCACCTTCGGGGTCACTTGATTCATCTAAAACATAGAATAAGCAAACGTGAGTACAAAGTCGTACTCAGCAAGACTTACGTAGGAACTATACTACTCATGCACATGTATCAAGGTAAAGGGAGGTGGGGTTTAATTGCATAAGTGCCAGCTTTGACTTGGCTAGTCCTGAACTACGAGTACCAGACTTGAGGTAAGAAGCGTACACGAGTCCACTACATGTCTCCAACCAATTACACCACTATGGTGCCTTCCTCGACTTCCCCACGAGAAAGCACGCCATAGCACTCATGCTTATCTTGGAAAGTTTTATAAGTATCCAGTTCAAGTTGTCTAATAATCAAGCTAAGCTTTCCAAGCAGTCCTTAACAGCGGACGCGGCTATTCGAATAGTTTTGTTAACCCTGCAGGGGTGTACCGCTACACACACATGACCATCAGTTACCGCCTTTGATCTCGACACCCTTCAAGGGGTGTCAGCGAGGATGCTCACCACAACTGTTACCTCATAGCCGATCTAGTCCAAGAAAGCCGCCTACTTGGGTTGTCTACCACTATCGTGAACCCGGCCGGTTTACCGAAGTGGACCCAGATGATGTGTGCGTGGTGCATAAGCCGGTCTCGGTTGAGTCGTTCTCTCACTTAGCAGCCAGACCACATACCTACCAGAACATCAAACTGTTGCGACATCTGGACATCGAAAGGGATGAGTTAATAGGTTGAGAGGGGTCAGTGAGCCCAATGTGTGGTTGTACTCTTCATCTTGGATCACCACACAAGAACTCGTACTTAGGGCGGTGTTCAACGAGACAACCCACCGTGTACTCCTACACAGCCTCTCATCGTTCACCTTGTATTAGGGTAGATTCACCAACACATTTCCACCATCATCAACATGATCACTACCATCCCGACTCACATAACAGTAACATGATTGTAACACTCTAAGCATGCAATAAGCTGTAACAATTGCAGGGGCCACATGATATCAAGCAACTCCTACATTTGCTAGGATTGTGGTTTGCTTACTACTGTGACAAATGATAGGTCATGCAAAGGAATGGGTTCATCTATGCGGTAGAAACATAGCATGGTAATCATCCTATACAATGCATAAGCGAGACATGAGAGGGAAGTGGGATTTTATCGACATAATCAATGGGGGTTTGCTTGCCTTGCTGACAAGGTTCGGTATCGGGGTCTTCAACGAAGGGGGCAGCCTCCTGTTCCAGTTCCACCTTTACTCGACAAACAACAAGCAAGGGAGCACAATAATTACAATGCACAATCACATGATTGAAGGATGAAACTTGATGTATATGTTTCTAATGTGTGGGGAATTCCATTTAAATGGGGTATATTGCAAATGAAATTGCTAATTCAAACTCCAATTTGAATTCATTTTAGCCAAGTTACAAATGCTATTGTTTGAGCAATGCAACTCATTTTGAAATGTGTATGATATGCCTCTGATGTTCAAATGAAATGTGGCATGTTGCTAAGATTCAAATTGCAAAAGCATTTGAATTTAATTTGATTAAGTTCCAATTAAACCAAATAGAAAATGCTACTGGTCCCATTTTAAATTCAACTCAAACATATTTGAAAGTTGTATATTTGGATAGATTATTTTCTCCTGATAATTTTTCATATATTATATGTTAAATTTGGAGTTAATATGAATTTTCTATGCATTTCCAAAGTTTCATCCTTTTTCTGGAATCTTCTGAATTGTTTTAATTAGAAAAGCATTTACTGCATCAGCATGAGGCCATGCTGGCGTCAGGGGGCCACTGACCAGGGGGTCCTACCTGTAAGTGTCATTGTGTGCTAATTAAACCGTTTTGATTAAGTTTGAACTAATCCAGAGATTAGTCAGGCCTGGGTCCACATGTCAGTGTCTCTGGGAGGGGGATTAGCACTAATCTAATGACGTACACGTCATCTCGCCGGCGGCTAGTCGCCGGCGACGTACAGACGCGGCAGCGTCCACGGGGACGGAGGCCCCGTGCTCAGTTTGCTGCGCTGCGACCACCAGGAGGAAGCCCATGCTCGTGCGCGTCGTCCTGAGAAAGAAGGCGTCCACGGGGAGGTCCGAGAGGATGGCGGTGACGAACTTGGCGGCGACAAGGAACCGGCGAGGTCAGAAGTGGGGCTAGAGGCCACGGCTTGAAGCTGGGATGGTTGTGTTCGATTGCTAGAGCACCTGGGAGTCAAACGCGCGCGCTGGACAAGACGATGTGGCACAGGGGCGACCTCGTCGTCGTCCATGGTGGCGACGTGCTTCGGCAACCATGGAGGCTGTGGCTAAAGACCAAGAGAGGGGGCGCCAGGTTGGGGGAAACGAGCAAGAGCTCACCACGAACTCGATGGCGTGGTCTGCAGGCTCGGGGAGGGTCTTGTGGCGGAAAATCGACGAGGTGGTTCTCCAGCGACCGGCGGCGATTCGGTGAAGCTTGCGTCTCCTCGGTATCAAATCAAGGCGCCGTCTTCTGCGAGGCGGTGAAGTCGATGACGACGAACGCGCGGGACACGCTGGCTTGGGCTCTAGGCCATGGTGGCCACGTCTTCCACGGAGGTGCGCTCCGGCGAGGCTTCGGGTGGTGGCGAAATCGAGCACGGGAGGAAGGGGAGAAGCTCTGGAGGGGGGGAATGGATCGGGACGGCTGAGAGGCGTGTCCAGGCGCGACTAGAAGGCTCGGGAGGTGCCAGGCAGGCAGGCTGGTGCTCGCCAGCGTCGGCATGCCCTCCATCGAGGTGCTTGCCGCGCTGGGGGAAGACGGCAAGGAAGCAGGTGGGCTGGGCCAGGCTTGCTGGGCTGCGGGGCGACTAGTTGGGCCACTTCGGCCAGGTAAGCCCTTTTTCTTTTCTTTTCTGTTTTCTTTTCTGTTAGTTTGTTTGCCTTGCTAAAAAAATACCTAGGCATTTTATTAAATGCCCCAAATTTTTATATGGCCTCAATATATATATAGCTAACCACTTATAAAGTTTGGACATTTTTAAAATTCAAATAATTTGAACTTTAATTCAAATAGGGGTTTAAGTTTAATTCCAAGCTCCTATTTGAATATTTGAAAAATCCATGAGCATGGGGTGGGTCCCACATCACTTGATATGTGATCACACTCATTTATCAGACTTCTCAACAAATCAAACATGAATTTTTGGAGAAGATTTATTTCTGGCCTTTTGAATTAATTCAACTGGGGGGTTTTCCTTCTCCCATTTGAGTTTGAATTTCATTTCAAATTATTTCTTTTGAAATTTTTAACATGATGCAAGGTGACTTGCTAATCCTAGCACATACCTAACTTGGGGTTGTGGCAACTCGCCCCCACTCAAAAGAATCTCGTCCCGAGATTCAGAAGTCTACGGGAGGAAGGTGGGGTACTCGGCACGGAGACGGTCTTCTCTTTCCCACGTGTGACCATTACACTTTCAGAAACTTAATCTTCTGACGACGAGTGACACGCTCTGCGGAATCAAGAACACGAACGGGGTATTCTCGATAAGAAAGCTCATCTTGGAGATCAAGCGTTTCATGGTCGACTTCGCGGATGGGGTCCTTGAAGCAACGCCTGAGTTGTGACACATGGAATACATCATGTACTCGGGAAAGGTGCGGGGGTAGTTCAAGTTGGTAGGAAACTTCTCCACGTTTAGCAAGAATGCGGAAAGGTCCGATCTAACGTGGGGCCAACTTGCCTTTGATACCGAATCATTGGGTTCCCTTCAGAGGAGTAACCCGAAGGTAAGCCTTCTCATCCAGATTGTAGCTCTCTTGCCTATGATGACGATCATAGTAGCTTTTCTGACGAGACTGGGCTTCTTTCAATTCATCACGAACAATGCGAACTTGCTCTTCTGCTTCCTTGATCATATCCAGTCCAAAGAATTGTCTCTCACCGGTTTCTGACCAGTTTAAAGATGTTCGACATCGTCGTCCATAAAGGAGTTCAAAAGCAGCCATGTTCAGACTGGACTGGAAACTATTGTTATAAGCAAATTCGGCAAATGGAAGAGACTTCTCCCAATTCTTTCTGAATGAGATAACACAAGCTCTGAGCATGTCCTCGAGAATTTGGTTAACCCTTTCGACTTGATCGCTAGACTGAGGATGGAAAGCTGTACTAAAGGAGAGATGAGTTCCCATAGCATTCTGAAAACTTCCCCAGAATCTAGAGGTGAAAAGGCTACCACGATCAGAATTGATTTCCAAAGGAACACCGTGAAGGGATACAATTCTAGAGACGTACAAGTCTGCTAACTGGCTAGCAGTTATAGACTCGCAAACTAGAAGGAAGTGAGCAACTTTGGAAAGCCTATCTACCACAACGAAGATGGCATCATTTCCTTTCTGGGTTTTTGGAAAACCAATAATGAAATCTATAGTGACTTTGTCCCATTTCCACTCTGGAATAGGCAAAGATTGAAGTGTACCAGCAGGTCTTTGAGGTTCTGCCTTAATGCGACGAGAAAGATCACATTCGGCAACAAATCGAGCAATGTCTCTCTTCATCCTAGTCCACCAAAATCTCTGGCGTAGATCTCGTTACATTTTTGTGCTACCGGGATGAATCGAGAGGGGTGTGTCATGGGCTTCCTTGAGGATGAGTTGCCTTAGTTCCCTGTTCTTAGGTACTACCAAATGATTTCCAAATAATACCGTTACTTTACTATCTGTGGAGAAACATTTAGCAACTCCGCTAACAATGTTCTCCTTGATTCGGCGAACACCTCGTGCACGCCTTTGGGCAACTACGATTTGATCCTCAAGAGTTCGTTTCGCCACTAAGGTAGAAAGATAGCCATGAGGAACAATCTCAAGATTGAGATTGCAAAATTACTCATGAAGAAGTGGTTGATACTGTTGTAACATGAGGTTGTTACAATACGACTTACGACTTAGTGCATCAGCCATGACATTGGCTTTGCCTGGGGTGTAAGAAATTCCTACGTCGTAATCTTTTATCAACTCAATCCAACGTCTTTTCCTGAGATTAAGATCTGGCTGGGTGAATATGTATTTGAGGCTTTGGTGGTCGGTAAAGATCTCACAACGATTACCAAGGAGGTAATGTCGCCAAGTTGTTAGGGCATGAACTACGGTAGCGAGTTCAAGGTCATGGGTAGGATAGTTCTCTTCATGTGACCGTAACTGGCGTGAAGCATAAGCTACCACATGTCTATCTTGCAGAAGTATGCATCCTAACCCTTGTCGTGAGGCGTCACAAAAGATCTCGAAATCCTTTTTGGTGTCTAGAGGTGCAAGTACGGGGGCAGAAGTCAATCTTCTTTTTAGCTCTTGAAAGCTTTCCTCGCACTTGGAAGTCCATAGGAATTTATAATCTTTCTTGAGGAGTTCAGTTAGAGGCTTTGCAACTTTAGAAAAGTTCTCGACGAAGCGGCGGAAATAGCTTGCTAAGCCAAGAAAACTTCTAACTTGCTTAACCGATTTAGGTGGAGTCCAGTCAAGGATGGCATGAACTCTCTCGGGATTCACAGCAATGCCTTTTGCAGAAATCACGTGGCCTAAATAGATCACTTCTGGTAGCCAAAATTCACACTTGGAGAATTTAGCATACAGGAGGTGCTCTCTAAGTTTCATCAATACCAGCCTTAGATGTTCGGCATGTTCTTCTTCGTTCTTCGAGTAGATGAGAATGTCATCAAGATAAACTACAACAAATTTATCTAGGTACTCCATGAAGATCGAATTTATCATGCGCGAGAAAGTGGCGGGGGCATTGGTTAAACCGAAGGACATGACGGTATACTCGTAAATACCATAACGAGTAGTGAAAGCCGTTTTGGGAATGTCCCCGTTTCGGATTTTGATTTGATGATAACCTAATCTCAAATCCATCTTGGAGAAGACAGAGGATCCATCAAGTTGATCATAAAGATCATTGATCCTGGGCAGTGGGTACTTGTTCTTTATAGTCGCTAAATTTAGCGGGCGATAGTCTACGCACATCCTTTTTGTTCCATCTTTCTTCGTTACGAACAAAACGGGGCAACCCCATGGCGATGAGCTAGGGCGGATGAAGCCTTTTTCCAAAAAAGCTTCAAGGTGGGTTTTAAGCTCAGCTAACTCAAGTGGGGCCATTTTGTATGGGCGTCTAGAAATTGGTGCGGTTCCTGGCATAAGATCCACTATGAACTCTACACATCTGTCGGGTGGCATGCCCGGTAGCTCTTCAGGAAAGACATCCGGGAAGTCACGAACCACCGGAATATCTTCAAGGTCGGGAAGGGGAAGTACATTCAAAGAATGCACCTGGGTTCTTGTTCTGGGTGAGGTGTAGTTAACTGTCTTGCCTGAAGGGTGGGTGAGTTTCACTGATTTGCCTTTGCAATCAAGGTAGGAATTCTGCCTTGATAGCCAATCCATGCCAAGGATTACATCGATGTCTGAAGACTTGAGGGCTATGAGTGAAGCAAGGAATACTAAACCCTCAATTGCAATTTGATTACCATGGCTTACTCTATTAGTTTTCCATCTTGACCCTGGAGTCTGAATAATCATGGGGGTGGACAGTTCAACAAAAGACAACTCATGACGAAGTGCATAAATTTCCGACATGAATGAATGAGATGCTCCTGGGTCGAAAAGAACGGAAGTAGGAATATAATTGACTGGGAGCGTACCAAGAATGACGTCAGAAGTGTCGTCAGTCTCTTCGGCGGCAATCTGATTCACACGTCCAAGAGTGGCGGGAGGAGCGGGTTTGGTGGTGAAGACCTTCGGGGGTGGCTTGCCACGACCGTTGTTGTTGCCTCCGGCACGGGGTGGAGCATTCTAATTGTGGAGCTGGTTCTGGGGACACTCGCGGGAGTAGTGGCCTGCCTGACCACACTTGTAGCAGGCTCCAAAGACAGTGCGTGGAGCTGGGTTGTTCGTTGGAGCTGGGTGGAACGGAGCTGGTGGACGAGGCACCACATAGGATGGTCTCGGTAGGTTGTTCTGGCGAAACATACTGTTGGGGATCAAGATCTTGCACTTCTGAGAGCCTGAACTGGAAGAACCTTCATCTCTAGGGTGTTTGCAGAAGTCATTGCGGGTGTTCATGTCCTCTGCCTTGATGGCCTTGTTGAAAAGGACCTGGAAGGTGGAAAAATCATGCAGGTTGAGCTCACGGCGGAGTCCAGAATTGAGTCCACGACGGAACCTCTCTTGCTTCTTGGCGTCAGAGGAGACCTCTTCAGTAGTATAACGAGCCAGTCGGTTGAACTCACGACAAAACTCGTCAACAGTCCTTCTGCCTTGGGTGAGGTTGCAGAACTCCTCACGCTTGCGGTCCATAAGACCTTTTGGAATGTGGTCCTCACGGAAGGAAGTGCAGAACTCATCCCAAGTTGTAAGCGGTCCAACGGGACGCATGTTCAGGAAATTCTCCCACCAAGATCCTAGCTGCACCCTCAAGGTGGTAAGTGGCATAGCTGACCCTGTCACCATCTGCAACATGGCCTTCCTGGAGCTTCCTCTCGATGTTGCGAAGCCAGTCATCGGTGTCAAGGGGCTCGATGGAGTAACTAAAAACCGGGGGATAAAGCCGGATGAAGTCGTTCAAGGACACCAACTCGTTGCGCTGCTGAGTGGTGTTGAGGGCAATGACCTCCAGCAAATGGTGAGAGTCTCGGCGGTTCCTCTCAACCTCCATCAGAACCTGAGCCACCGTGGGTGGGGGTGGAAGGTTGCCTTCCTCCGGTTCATTCCCACGACCATGGGCACGACCAAGCTGGCCACGGGTTCCTTGAGACATCCTGAAGGTGAAAACCAAAGTCAAACAGAGTTGATTGGAAGATTCTAAACAAGGTAGTGAAGGTACTGGAAGAATCACAGAGCAAAGGAAGTAATCATCTTGACAACATGGTGATAAAAGCATACAAGCCATATATTCACAAGCTGTCATACAAACCATACATCATTTTAGTACAAGCTCCAAGCTAATACAAACGTAACGAAGTTGATACATCCTTCAGAGGCACTCTGACTTCCTATACATTATTTATCTAAGCCTCTGGAACTTAAACACCTTGCATACAATATACTAAGATACTACTACACCCTCACTAAAGCAAGACCGCAGGCGGTCTCACTCATCTCCATCTCCATAGTAGTCCTCGTAAAAGTTACCCGCGTAACCTGGTAGCTGAAGGTGACCATCGGGAAACACGGAGGCCTGTGGACCCTGATATCCATTTGGGCAAGGATGGGGCCTAGGTCCAGCGTAGGGTGGAAGCAGAGGACCACGGGGTGGAAAAATGCCTCCAATCTCGGTCCAAGAAACTCGAGAAGGCATCTATGTCCTGACTGGGTAGATAGCATCATACTCCACTGATCCAACACTCACAAAGGGAGCCAGGAGTTTAAGTGCTCGATACAGACGAACACGGGTGGCGTGAAGCTCAAAACGAAGGGCACGTGCATCACGATCTCAATCACAAGCGTGCCGAGCAGTGTCTGAATCAAAGGATCCTCCAAAGAGTGATCTGTGTACAGTCCGGTGTAATACCTCTCTTCTCCTGGAAGTGCAGTAGGGATATAGCGGAAGGATGTGTCTCCAAGAAAAGCGTGCTCCTCTCTCAGCAGGGTAATACATGAGTATGCAACATCCTGCACAGTCATGTTCTCAGTCATGCCAATGCCATGTCCAAAGTTGATAGGCTGAGTGACTCCATTGTGGTGCGGGTAGATCCTGACAATGCAGTGGAACTGGGTCTGGTTGAATTCAAGGAACTGCTCCTCAACTGTGTACTCATGGTACCATCGGTATACAATGAAGGACATCATCTCGATCAGCATGGCGGGATGCCCAAGCACACCGAGGTACCTAGTCAAACGAACAATCTGCCGAGGGGGAAGATCCGCCATCTGAAACAGAAAGAAGGAGTTTGCAAATGCATCAGATTATGAAGAACCTTGGAATGACTCGGACAGCATAACGGCTATAATTGTAAGAAATGTCTTTTCTTGCAATGTAGAAACAACACTTACATACGATGTAATAAATCAGGAAGCACAACAACTCTAACAAACCGATCACAACTTTCCTACGGCTACAAGGAAGCAAACAACGAGATGTTCTAGTAAGACATAGATGAGCCTAGTCCTATCTTCCCGTAGAACAAGATGAGGGTGACCCAGAACTCAGAACGATGAGGATAAGGATAAAAAGAAGCCTTACGTTGTTCCCTTATACCCAAAGTAACTATATAACTATAGAATGCTAGACTCGACTTCGGCCAAAGCTGATAATCCTACAGTCAGTCCTGCTTTGATACCAAGTCTGTCGGGACCCGGGGTTAGCGTATGCAAATCCCGCTACAACATAGTCATATGGAGAGCCGAGAACCGTACCCACTTGTCTAAGCAGACAAGGCCAAGCACAGAACGTTCTCGGAAAGCATCGTACGTGATGGGCATCCTGGAATTTCTTTAATTCATTTCAAATTCTGGAAAAGTCTTTATGGCGTCATGCTTGCGCCAGGCTGACGTGGGGGGGTTCTGACGTGTGGGCCAGGCTTGTCAGCCACTGGGTTAATTAACCCGGTTCATTTAAACTAACCGGGGGGGATTAAGGCCTTGGGCCCACTTGTCATCGGCTCTGGGGGTCATTAGGGGGGTGGTTAACCTAACCGGCCGGCAGCTAGCCGCCGGTGGCCACAGACGCGGCGGCGCTGAACGGGTTCGCGCTCTGGACGTGCGTTTGGCATGCCAGAGGCACCAAACGGCTGCTGGGAGGATGCCGCGTCGAATGGAGCCAGCCAGGGGGGCTGGAACTCACCGGAGCATCGTCGGCGTCAAGCCCTAGCGGCGGCCGTGGCTCGGGATCGAGGCAAAGCTCGCTGCGGTGCTCCATTTGAACCGGTGATGCTCGCAATCGACGCAGAGGAGAAAGGCGAAGACGGTGGACATGCCCCCGAGCTCGTTTGCTTTACTGGTGATCGACTACGACGACCGTGGCGGCGAGGAACTTCGGTTTCCATGGCGGATTGACAAGGAGACAACGATAAGGGGCGGGGAGAGAGGGGTTTGAACCGCCTGCTCACCAGGAACTCGACGGAGGTGGCGGCGAGGGCTGGGGTGGCTCGACGGCGACGGAATCGACGATGGCGTCCTTCGGTTCCCGCGACTGCTCGAGCTCGATTCCGGCGGCTAGGAGGGCTCCGGGTTCGATTCGCTGCACTGGAAGATGTAGACGTCAACGAGGAAGAGGATGGACACGGCGGTGGCACTCGACAGGCTCACTGGCCACGCAGGTGCGGCGGCGTGCTCCAGCGTTCTTCACGGGTGTCGACGAAATCGGCGATGGAGATGGGGAGAGTGTCCGTGGAGGGGGGGAATGGAACGGGGAAGCTCCTAGGCGTCTCCAGGCGTGAAGATGTGGCGCGGGGGAAGCAGGAGGTGGCCAGGCGTCGCCGGCATGCTCGCCACGGCGGCAACAGCCTGGCTGGCGCGAGGAAGAAGACGGGCTTGCCCCTGGGCTGGGCTGCCTCGGTAAGTTGGGCCCTTTTGCCTGCGAGCCCTTTTTCCCTTTTTATTTTCTGTTTTATTTTCTGTCTTTTGTTTTGCTGGGCTAATTAAATAGCTAGGCATTTTATTAAATGCTGAAACTTTTTATATGGCCTCATAATAATATAAACTAGCCACTTTTAAAGTTTCAACATTTTTAAAATTCAAATAATTTGAATCTTAACTCAAATAGGGGGTTTTAATTAATTCCAAGGCACTGTTTGAATATTTGAAAAATATATGAGCATGGGGTGGGTCCCACATCACTTGATATGTGATCACACTCATTTATAAGACTTTTCAAAAATCTAACATGAATTTTTGGAGAAGATTTTTATCTGGCCTTTTGAATTAATTCATCTGGGGGGGTTCCTTCTCCAATTTTGCTTTTGATTTTGATTTATAAGATTTCTTTTGAAAAAAATTTAACATGATGCAACGGCCTAGGCTTAACCTAGCACATACCTAACTTGGGGTTGTGATAACTCGCCCCCACTCAACAGAATCTCGTCCCGAGATTCGGAAGTCTGCGAGAGGAAGGAGGGATACTCGACACTGAGACGGTCTTCTCTTTCCCACGTAGCTTCTCTCTCAGAGTGGTGTGACCATTGCACTTTCAGAAACCTAATCTTCTGACGACGAGTGACACGCTCTGCGGAATCAAGAATACGAACGGGGTATTCTTGATAAGAAAGGTCATCTTGGAGATCAAGCGTTTCATGGTCGACTTCGCGGATGGGGTCCTTGAAGCAACGCCTGAGTTGGGAAACATGGAATACATCATGTACTCGGGAAAGGTGCGGGGGTAGTTCAAGTTGGTAGGCAACTTCTCCACGTTTAGCAAGAATGCGGAAAGGTCCGATGTAACGTGGGGCCAACTTGCCTTTGATACCGAAACGTTGGGTTCCCTTCAGAGGAGTAACCCAAAGGTAAGCCTTCTCATCCAGATTGTAGCTCTCTTGCCTATGATGACGATCATAGTAGCTTTTCTGACGAGACTGGGCTGCTTTCAATTAATCACGAACAATGCGAACTTGCTCTTCTGCTTCCTTGATCATGTCCGGTCCAAAGAATTGTCTTTCACCGGTTTCTAACCAGTTTAAAGGTGTTCGACATCGTCGTCCATATAGGAGTTCAAAAGGAGCCATGTTCAGACTAGATTGAAAACTATTGTTATAAGCAAATTCGGCGAATGGCAGAGATTTCTCCCAATTCTTTCTGAATGAGATAACACAAGCTCTGAGCATGTCTTCAAGAATTTGGTTAACCCTTTCGACTTGACCGCTAGACTGAGGATGGAAAGCTGTACTAAAGGAGAGATGAGTTCCCATTTCCAAAGGAACACCGTGAAGGGACACAATTCTAGAGACGTACAAGTCCGCTAACTGGTTAGCAGTTATAGACTCGTGAACCGGAAGGAAGTGAGCAACTTTGGAAAGCCTATCTATGACAACGAAGATGGCATTGTTTCCTTTCTGGGTTTTTGGAAAGCCGGTGATGAAGGCCATACCGACTTTGTCCCATTTCCACTCGGGAATAGACAAAGGTTGAAGTGTACCAGCAAGTCTTTGATGTTCTGCCTTAATGCGACGACAAACATCACATTCGGCAACAAATTGAGCAATGTCTCTCTTCATCCTAGTCCACCAAAATCTCTGGCGTAGATCTCGGTACATTTTTGTGCTACCGGGATGAATTGAGAGGGGTGTGTCATGGGCATCCTTGAGGATGAGTTGCCTTAGTTCCCTATTCTTAGGTACTACCAAACGATTTTCAAAGAATACCGTTCCCTTGCTATCTGTGGTGAAACATTTAGCAACTCCGCTAACAATGTTCTCCTTGATCCGGCGAACACCTCGTGCACACCTTTGGGCAACTATGATTTGATCCTCAAGAGTTGGTTTCGCCACCAAGGTAGAAAGATAGCCATGAGGAACAATCTCAAGATTGAGCTTGAGAAAGTCCTCATGAAGAAGTGGTTGATACTGTTGCAACATGAGGTTGTTACAATACGACTTACGACTTAGTGCATCAGCCATGACATTGGCTTTTCCTGGGGTGTAAGAAATTCCTACGTCGTAATCTTTTATCAACTCAATCCAGCGTCTTTGCCTGAGATTAAGATCTGGCTGGGTGAAAATGTATTTGAGGCTTTGGTGGTCGGAAAAGATCTCACAACTATTACCAAGGAGGTAATGTCGCCAAGTTGTTAGGGCATGAACTACGGAAGCGAGTTCAAGGTCACGGGTAGGATAGTTCTCTTCATGTGGCCGCAATTGGCGTGAAGCATAAGCTACCACATGTCGATCTTGCAGAAGTATGCATCCTAACCCTTGCCGTGATGCGTCACAATAGATCTCGAAATCCTTTTTGGTGTCTGGAGGTGCAAGTACGGGTGCAGAAGTCAACCTTCTTTTTAGCTCTTGAAAGCTTTCCTCGCACTTGGGAGTCCATAGGAATTTCTTATCTTTCTTGAGGAGTTCAGTTAGAGGCTTTGCAACTTTAGAAAAGTTCTCGACGAAGCGACGGCAATAGCTGGCTAGGCCAAGAAAACTCCTAACTTGCTTAACCGATTCAGGTGGAGTCCAGTCAAGGACAGCCTGAACTCTCTCGGGATTCACAGCAATGCCTTTTGCAGAAATCACGTGGCCTAAGTAGGTCACTTCTGGTAGCCAAAATTCACACTTGGAGAATTTAGCATACAGGCGATGCTCTCTAAGTTTCATCAATACCAGCCTTAGGTGTTCGGCATGTTCTTCTTCGTTCTTCGAGTAGATGAGAATATCATCGAGATAAACCACAACAAATTTATCTAAGTACTCCATGAAGATCGAATTCATCATGCGTGAGAAAGTGGCGGGGGCATTGGTTAAACCAAAGGACATGACAGTGTACTCGTAAAGACCATAACGAGTAGTAAAAGCCGTTTTGGGAATGTCCTCGTTTCGGATTTTGATTTGATGATAACCTAATCTCAAATCCATCTTGGAGAAGACAGAGGATCCTGCAAGTTAATCATAAAGATCATTGATCCTGGGCAGTGGGTACTTGTTCTTTATCCTGGGCAGTGGGCAAGTACGCACATCCTTTCTGTTCCATCTTTCTTGGTTACGAACAGGACGGGGCAACCCCATGGCGATGAGCTAGGGCAGATGAAGCCTTTTGCCAACGAAGCTTCAAGTTGGATTTGAGCTCAGCTATCTCACACGGGGCCATTCTATATGGGCGTCTGGATATTGGGGCGGTTCCTGGGATAAGATCCACTATAAACTCTACACATCTGTCGGGTGGCATGCCCGGTAGCTCTTCAGGAAAGACATCCGGGAAGTCACGAACCACCGGAATATCTTCAAGTTTAGGAAGGGGAAGTACATTCAAAGAATACACTTGGGTTCTTGTTCTGGGTGAGGTATAGTTGACGGTTTTGCCTGAAGGGTGGGTGAGTTTCACGGATTTGCCTTTGCAATCCAGGTAGGCATTTTGTCTTGATAGCCAATCCATGCCAAGGATGACATCAATATCCGAAGACTTGAGGGCTATGAGTGAAGCAAGGAATACTAAACCCTCAATTGCAATTTGATTACCATGGCTTACTCTATTAGTTTGCCATCTTGACCCTGGAATTTGAATAATCATTGGGGTGGACAATTCAACAAAAGATAGTTCATGACGAAGTGCATAACTTTCCGGCATCAATGAATGAGATGCTCCTGGGTCGAAAAGAACGGAAGTAGGAACATAATTGATTGGGAGCGTACCAAGAATGACGTCAGTGGTGTCATCAGTCTCTTCGACGGCAATCTGGTTCACACGTCCACGAGTGGTGGGAGGAGCGGGTTTGGCGGTGTAGACCTTCTGGGCTGGCTTGCCACGACCATTGTTGCTGTTGTTGCCTCCGGCACGTGGTGGAGCATTCTGATGCTGGATCTGGTTCTGGGGACATTCGCGAGAGTAGTGGCCTGCCTGACCACACTTGTAACAGGCTCCGAAAACAGTGCGTGGAGCTGGGTTGTTTGGTGGAGCTTGGTGGAACTGGGTTGGTGGACGAGGCGCCACATAGGATGGCCTCGGTGGGTTGTTCTGGCGGAACATGCTGTTTGGGATCCAGATCTTGCGCTTCTGAGAGCCGGAACTGGATGAGCTGTCATCTCTAGGGTGTTTGCGAAAGTCGTTGGGGGTGTTCATGTCCTCTGCCTTGATGGCCTTGTTGACAAGGACCTGTAATGAGGCAAAGTCATGTAGGTTGAGCTCACGACGGAGTCCAGTGTTGAGGCCACGACGGAACCTCTCTTGTTTCTTGGAGTCGGTGGAGACTTCTTCCGTAGCATAACGAGCAAGTCGGTTGAACTCACGACTAAACTCGTCAACGGTCCTTCTGCCTTGAGTGAGGTTGCAGAACTCCTCACGCTTGCGGTCCATAAGACCCTTGGGAATGTGGTGCTCGCGGAAAGAAGTGCAGAATTCCTCCCAAGATGCGGGCGGTCCAACGGGACGCATATTCAGAAAGTTCTCCCACCAAGAGCTAGCTTCACCTTCAAGGTGATAGGTGGCATAGCTGACCTTGTCACCAGTTGCAACACGGCCTGCTTGGAGCTTCCTCTCGATGCTGCGAAGCCAGTCATCGGCGTCAAGGGGCTCGGTGGAGTAACTGAAAACCGGGGGATGAAGTCGGATGAAGTCGTTCAGGGAAACCAACTCATTGCGCTTCTGAGTGGTGTTGCGATCAATGACTTCCAACAGGTGGTGAGAGTCTCGGCGGTTCCTCTCGACCTCCATCAGAACCTGAGCCATCGTGGGTGGGGGTGGAAGGTTGCCTTCCTCTTGGTCATTCCCACGACCTTGGTTCCGACCAACCTGGCCACGGGTTCCTTCAGACATCCTGAAGGTAAAAACCAAAGTCAAACAGAGTTGATTGGGAGAGTCTAAACAAGGTATTGAAGTACTGGAAGGATTACAGAGCAAAGGAAGTAATCATCTTGACAACATGGTGATAAAAGCATACAAGCCATATATTCACAAGCTGTCATACAAGCCATACATCGTTTTAGTACAAGCACCAAGCTAATACAAACGTGATGAAGATGATCCATCCTTCAGAGGCACTCCGACTTCCTATACATTATTTATCTAAGCCTCTGGAATCTTAGACACCTTGCTTACAAGATACTAAGATACTACTACATCATCACTAAGTAAGACCACAGGCGGTCTCACTCATCTCCATCTCCATAGTAGTCCTCATAAAAGTTACCCGCGTATCCCGGTAGCTGGAGGTGACCATCGGAAAACACGGAGGCTTGTGGACCCTGATATCCATTTGGGCAAGGATGGGGCCTAGGTCCAGCGTAGGGTGGAAGCAAAGGACCACGGGGTGGAAAAATGCCTCTAATCTCGGGACAAGCAACTCGAGAAGGGATCTGAGTCCTCACTGGGTAGATCGCATCAAACTCAACTGATCCAACGCTCACAAAGGGAGCCAAAAGTGTCAGTGCTCGATACAGACGAACACGGGTGGCGTGGAGCTCGAAACGGAGAGCGCGGGCATCACGATCTCTGTCACTAGCAAATCTAGCAGTCATCTGAAGTGCGGGATCTTCTGCAGAGTGATCTGAGTAGAGTCCGGTGTAATATCCCTCTTCTCCTGGAAGTGCAGCAGGGATATAGCGGAAAGAAGTCTCTCTCAGCAAAGTGTGCTCCTCTCTCAGCAGTGTTATACATGAGTATGCAGCATCCTGCACAGCCATGTTCTCGGTAACGCCAATGCCATGTCCAAAGTGGATAGGCTGAGTGACTCCAACGTGGTGCGGGTAGATCCGAACAATGCAGTGGAACTGCGTCTGGTTGAAGTCGTGGAACTGCTCCTCGACGGTGTACTCAGGGTACCACCGATATCCCACATAGGACATCATCTCGATCAACGTGGCGGGATGGCCACGCACACCGAGGCACCTGGTCAAACGAACAATCTGTCGAGGGGGAAGATCTGCCATCTGAAACAGAAGGAGTTTGCAATTGCATCAGATTATGAGATAAACCTGGAATGACTCGGACAGCATAACGGCTGTAATTGTAAGAAATGACAATTTCTTCCAATCATGAAAAACAGCACTTACATACGATGTAATGAAACAGGGAGCATAACCACTCTAACAAACCGATCACAACCTTCCTACGGCTACAAGGAAGAAAACAACGAGATGTTCTAACCATACAGAGGAGAGCCTAGTCCTATCTTCCCGTAGAATAAGATGAGGGTGACTCAGAACTCAGAACGAAGGGGGTAAGGAGAAAAAAGAAGCCTTACGTTATTCCCTTATATACCCAGAGTAAATATATAACTATAGCAAGCTAGACTCGACTTCGGCCAAGGCTACTAGTCCTACAGTCAGTCCTGCTCTGATACCAAGTTTGTCGGGACCTGGGGTTAGCGTATGCAAGTACAGCTAAGACATAGTCATATGGAGAGCCGAGAACCGTACCCACTTGTCTAAGCAGACAAGGCCAAGCACAGAACGTTCTCGGAAAGCATCGTACGTGAGGGGCATCCCATCCAGGCCGGATGATCAACTGAGATGGGTCCACATCGTCCACACACAAGTCTAATGATATGGGTGGTGAACTCCCATATTCAAAGACAAGTCGCCTCAACCATACTAACAACTATCTCCTAACTCTTACATAGACTTACTCCAGCCCGATCACTTAGTCGGGGTCTAGGGCGGGCTCGATCATACCACAAAGTGTGCACGAGACGGAGTCTCGAACAATCGCATCGCGATGCCCCAAGCTGCGCACATCTAAGGGCCACTTGGTGTATGAAAGACCGCCAGCCAGAACACAACTAAGGTCTCGAAAACCCATACAAAGACATGCATGTTATAAACATACACGCAGCACACATGCCTTGTATGAACAGCAGGTACCATTGCAATTCTCTACAAAGTGTACATTTTTATTGATAACTCTTATAGAGTGCAAACGGAGATCACAAACAGGCGATCCAACATTACAACACACACGGAAGCAAATTATGTCTGAGTACAGACAAGTTTAACAATGGCTTAAGAAGCCTTATTTAAACACAAGCCCTCCACGAGGGAACCAGTCGTCTGACTGGGACTAGACTAGTTGGTCTTCAGTCGTCCAGCTCGATGAAGAAGCCACCTTCGGGGTCAGTGGCATCATCTAAAACATAGATTAAGAAAACGTGAGTACAAAGTCGTACTCAGCAAGACTTACATAGGAGCTATACTACTCATGCATATGTATCAAGGTAAAGGGAGGTGGGGTTCACTTGCAGAAGTGCCAGCTTTGACTTGGCTAATCCTGAACTACGAGTACCAGACTTTGAGGTAAGAAGCGTACACGAGTCCACTACTTTCTCCAACCAATACACCACTATGGTGCCTTCCTCGACTTCCCCACGAGGAAGCACGCCATAGCACTCACACTTATCTTGGTGTGTTTTAGAAGTATCCGGTTCAAGTTGTCTAATAATCAAGCTAAGCTTTCCAAGCAGTCCATAACCGTGGACGCGGCTATTCGAATAGTTTTGTTAACCTTGCAAGGGTGTACCGCTACACACACATGATCATCATTTACCGCCTTTGATCTCGACACCATTCAAGGGGTGCCAGCGAGGATGCTCACCACAACTTTTACCTCATAGCCGATCTAGTCCGAGAAAGCCGCCTACTTGGGTTGGTTACCACAATCGTGAACCCGGCCGGTTTACCGAAGTGGACCCAAGTGATGTGTGCGTGGTGCATAAGCCGGTCTCGGGTGAGCCGTTCTCTCACTTAGCAACCAGGCCACAGACCTACCAGAACTCCGAACTATTGCGACATCTGGACATCGAAAGGGATGAGTTAGTAAGCTGAGAGGGGTCAGTGAGCCCAATGTGTGGTTGTACTCTTCATCTTGGATCACGACACAAGAACTTGTACTAGGGCAGTGTTTAACGAGACAACGCACCGTGTACTCCTACACAGCCTCTCATCGTTCACCTTATATTAGGGTCGATTCACCAACACTTTCCTACCATCCTCGACATGATCATTCCCATCCCGATTCACATCACAGTAACAACATGGTATCATACTAAGCATGCAATAAGCAGTAACATTGCAGGGGCCACATGATATCAAACAACTCCTACATTTGCTAGGATTGTGGTTTGCTTACTACTGTGACAAAATGATAGGTCATGCAAAGGAATGGGTTCATCTATGCGGTAGAAACGAATCATGGTGATCATCCTAAACAATGCATAAGCGAGACATGAGACGGAAGTGGGATTTTTTCGACATGATCAATGGGGGTTTGCTTGCCTTGCTGACGAGGTTCGGGTTCGGGGTCTTCAACGTAGGGGGTGACCTCGGGTTCCGGCTCCACGTCTATCAGCAACATGACAATCATAGGATCAACAGAATGTACAATGCACAATCACATGAATAAGATTGAAAGGGTGATGTTCATGGTACTGATGTGTTGAGCATTCCATTTAAATGGACTATATTGCAAATTGAATTGCAAATTCAAACTCCACATTTGAATTCAACATTTACCAAGTTACATGTGACATAGTTTGATCATTTTGAACCTTTTTGGAAATGTGTATGATATGCCTCTGATGTGTGATTGAAATGTAGCATGATGCCATGGTTCAAGTTGCAAAAATATTTAATTTGAATTTTATTTAATTCCATTTAAATCAAATAGCAAATGCTACTGATCACATTTTAAATTCAACTCAAACAGAGTTGAAAGTGGCATATTTGGAAAGATAATTTTCTCCTGATAATTTTTCATATATTATTTGTCCAATTTGGAGTTAATATGAATTTTCTATGAATTTCCAAAGTTTGGGGTATTTTCTGGAATTTCTAGAATTTCTTTAATTCAAATAATCTCTGAAAATTCATTTAAATTGATTTATTGCGTCAGCTGACATGTGGGTCCAGGGTGTTAGTGACTGGATTTAAAAAAACCCGTGGGTTAAATTAATCCAGTGGCTTAATTAAGCCACTGGGCCCACTGGTCAGTGACCCAGCGGGTCATTAGGCGAGTGATTAAGGGAGGGGTTTTGGGCTAACATGCCGGCGGCTAAACGCCGGTGACTGGAGCCGCAGCGGCGACTCGCCGGAATGGCCTAGGGGCCACGGGAGGCCACGGGGAGGACACCAATGGATGCAGCAGCTTCGTCCGCGTCTTCTGGAGGCAACAGGGGGTCACGGGGTGGTCAGGAGCGACGACGGCGACGACTCCGGCGGCAACAGAACGGCGGCGAGGTCGTAGCCGAGGCTAGGGGGCACGGATTTAGCTGGGACTTGGCGCAATCGAACGCTAGTGCACGTGGGATCCAAACGCGCGCACTAGGGCATCAATAGAGGCACGAGAGCGAGTTCTAGCTCGACCATGGCGGCGAACTTGCTCGGTTCCCATGGTGGATCCGGCTAGAGGGAGCAATCCAGGGGGAGAAGAGAGGGATTTTGCTTGAGAGCTCACCCTGAGTCTATCTGGAACGGCGGCTTGCTCGGGGAGGCGCTGGTGTTGCCGGAATTTGAGTTTGATCCACGGTGGCCGGCGATGAAGACGACGAAGCTAGCGAGCTCGTGGAGGCGTCCGACTCCGATTCCTTCTGCAGGTCGATGAAGACGACGACGACGAACTCCCTGGACACCTTGGTTTGGCTCCTCGACGTCGATGGCCGCGAGTTCTTGTGACGGCGAGCGGCGGCGCTCTCGGGTGGAGGAAGAAATCGGCGAAGGAGGAGGAAGGAGTCGCGCTGGAGGGGAGGAATGAACTGGGGCGGCTGCGAGACGTATCCAGGACGCGAGAAGAGGCCACGGGGAGGCCTGGAAGCTCTCGGCGGCGACGTGGCGTCCACGGCTGGCTCGGTGGCATTCCACCGAGCAGCTTGGAGGCGCGGGACGGGGAAGAAGACCCCGCTGCCCCTGTGGGCCGGCTGGGCTGGGTGGGCCGCTCTCGCCTGGGCGCCAGGTAAGCTTTTCTGTTCCCTTTTCTATTTTTCTTTTCTGACATTTGTTCTGTTTAGCTAAATAAAATAGCTAAAGATTTTATTAAATGCTGAACAAATTTATATGGCCTCATAATAATATGGACTAGCCACTTATAAACTTTCAACATTTTTAAAATTCAAATAATTTGAATTTTAAATCAAATAGGGGTATTTCTTTTATTCCAAGGCACTGTTTGAATATTTTAAAAATCTATGAGCATGGGGTGGGTCCCACATCACTTGAAATGTGATCACACTCATTTATAAGACTTTTCAAAACTCTAACATGAATTTTTGGAAAAGATTTTTCTCTGGCCTTTTGAATTAATTCATCTGGGGGGTGTTCCTTCTCCCATTTGCTTTTGATTTTTTATTTCAAAGATTTCTTTTGAAATTTTGACATGATGCAAGAGTACTGACTAACCCTAGCACATTACCTAACAGAGGGTTCTGACAATCACCACACAAGAACTCGGACTTATGGCGGTGTTCAACGAGACAACCCACCGTGTACTCGTACACAGCCTCTCATCGTTCACCTTGTATTAGGGTAGATTCACCAACACTTTTCTACCATCAACATCATGATCACTACCATCCCGACTAACATAACAGTATCATCATGGTATTACTCTAAGCATGCAATAAGCAGTAACAATTGCAGGGGCCACATGAAATCAATCAACTCCTACATTTGCTAGGATTGTGGTTTGCTTACTACTGTGACAAAATGATAAGTCATGCAAAGGAATGGGTTCATCTATGCGGTAGAAACGTAGCATGGTAATCATCCTATACAATGCATAAGCGAGACATGAGAGGGAAGTGGGATTTTATCGACATGATCAATGGGGGTTTGCTTGCCTTGCTGACGAGGTTCGGGTTCGGGGTCTTCAACGAAGGGGGCAGCCTCCTTCTCCGGTTCCACCTCTACTCGACAAACAACAAACAAGGTAGCAAAGTAAATACAATGCACAATCACATGATGGAAGGTTGAAACCTTATGTATATGCTTTGATGTGTGAGGCAATTCCATTTAAATGGAGTATATTGCAAATTGAATTGCAAATTCAAACTCCAATTTGAATTCAAACTTAGCCAAGTTACATGTGACATTGTTTGATCAATTTGAATCATTTGGAAATGTGTATGATATGCCTCTGATGTGTATGTGAAATGTAGCATGTTGCCATGGTTCAAGTTGCAAAAACTTTTGAATTGAATTTGATTTAATTCCATTTAAATCAAATAGCAAATGCTACTTATCACATTTTAAATTCAACTCAAACAAAGTTGAAAGTTGGATATTTGGATAGGTTATTTTCTCCTGATCATTTTTCATATATTACTTGCCCAATTTGGAGTTAATATGAATTTTCTATGAATTTCCAAAGTTTGGGCTATTTTCTGGATTTTCTGGAATTTATTTAATTCATTTCAAATTCTGGAAAAGTCTTTATGGCGTCATGCTTGCGCAAGGCTGACGTAGGGGGGGTTCAGACGTGTGGGCCAGGCTTGTTAGCCACTGGGTTAATTAACCCGGTTAGTTTAAACTAACCGGGGGGATTAAGGCCTTGGGCCCACTTGTCATCGGCTCTGGGGGTCATTAGGAGGGTGGTTAACCTAACCGGCCGGCGGCTAGCCGCTGGTGGCCACAGACGCGGCGGCGTTGAACGGTTTCGCGCTCTGGACGTGCGTTTGGCATGCCAGAGGCACCAAACGGCTGCTGGGAGGATGCCGCGTCGAATGGAGCCAGCCAGGGGGGCTGGAACTCACCGGAGCATCGTCGGCGTCAAGCCCTAGCGGCGGCCGTGGCTCGGGCTCGAGGCAAAGCTCGCTCCGGTGCTCCATTTGAACCGGTGATGCTCGTAATCGACGCAGAGGAGCAAGGCGAAGACGGTGGACATGCCCCCGAGCTCGTTTGCTTTACTGGTGATCGACTACGACGACCGTGGCGGCGACGAACTTCGGTTTCCATGGCGGATCGACAAGGAGACAACGATAAGGGGCGGGGAGAGAGGGGTTTGAACCGCCTGCTCACCAGGAACTCGACGGAGGTGGCGGCGAGGGCTGGGGTGGCTCGATGGCGACGGAATCGACGATGGCATCCTTCGGTTCCCGCGACTGCTCGAGCTCGATTCCGGCGGCTAGGAGGGCTCCGGGTTCGATTCACTGCACTGGAAGACGTAGACGACGACGAGGAAGAGGATGGACACGGCGGTGGCGCTCGACAGGCTCACTGGCCACGCAGGTGCGGCGGCGTGCTCCAGCGTTCTTCACGGGTGTCGACGAAATCGGCGATGGAGACGGGGAGAGTGTCCGTGGAGGGGGGAATGGAACGGGGAAGCTCCTGGGCGTCTCCAGGCGTGAAGATGTGGCGCGGGGGAAGCAGGAGGTGGCCAGGCGTCGCCGGCATGCTCGCCACGGCGGCAGCAGCCTGGCTGGCGCGAGGAAGAAGACGGGCTTGCCCCTGGGCTGGGCTGCCTCGGTAAGTTGGGCCCTTTTGCCTGCGAGCCCTTTTTCCCTTTTTCTTTTCTGTTTTCTTTTCTTTCTTTTGTTTTCCTGGGCTAATTAAATAGCTAGGAATTTTATTAAATGCTGAAACTTTTTATATGGCCTCATAATAATATAGACTAGCCACTTATAAAGTTTCAACATTTTTAAAATTCAAATAATTTGAATCTTAACTCAAATAGGGGTTTTTAATTAATTCCAAGGCACTGTTTGAATATTTGAAAAATCTATGAGCATGGGGTGGGTCCCACATCACTTGATATGTGATCACACTCATTTATAAGACTTTTCAAAAATCTAAAATGAATTTTTGGAGAAGATTTTTATCTGGCCTTTTGAATTAATTCATCTGGGGGGGTTCCTTCTCTCATTTTGCTTTTGATTTTGATTTCCAAGATTTCTTTTGAATTTTTTTTATCATGATGCAAAGGCCTAGGCTTAAACTAGCACATACCTAACTTGGGGTTGTGACAGTAAGCTGGGATCTAACTTGTTACTACAGCAAACAAAGCAAAAACAAACCTAGAAAAGTAAAGAGTGAGACGCTCCAAGCATAGCACATAACGCATGAAGTGATAAAAATATAGTGCAACGAGGGACGAACTGATAATTGTTGATGAAGAAGGGGATGCACGGGGGCATCCCCAAGCTTAGACGCTTGAGTCTCCTTGAATATTTATTGGGGGTGTTGTCGTCGATATTTAACAACAGATGCCATGGGATGGCTAAAGTGAGGGGGAAGACTCGAGGGAGAGAATGTCGATGGTGCCGGAATCGGGTTGGGCACAAGCACGGTGAAGACACCACGATGTACCCAGGTTCGGGGCTCTCCGGAGAGATAACACCCCTACTCCTGCTTGTCTCTTGTATATCAATGATCTGGCTACAATAACTGCTTCTCTCTCTTCTCAGGGGAAGGTGAGCTCCGCCGCCGTGGGCAAGGTTCTCACCTGCTTCCCTGAGGAGTAACTACTAGCAGTGAATGAACTGGGAGGAAATGAGTTATGGTGCTACTAGTGCGGATCGTCCCTCACGCAGGAGGGGTACCCTGGCTCTTATAGTGTGAGCCCAGGGTACTTCGGTAACTTCATTGCCGAATGGGCCCAGATGTCATCCTCTAATCGGCCTGGGCCCACCGACTGCTCATCTCCGGGTGATCCGGAACCTACGAGCGGCGGCCCATGCTGTAGACTTGTAGGATGTAGGGATGAACAGTGGAGCTAGGGAGTATGGTCTTGTCGGCCTGTCCACGGAATCGGCAGGGAGGTCGACACCTATCTCCAGCAAATCCTCGACGTGACTTGGCCTTCCTTCCACCCAGATATCTCGGGATATGGTATTTATGACCTCGTAATCATACCCCCAACTGGGTGGTAGGTGGTTCCGATTGCGCCTGGTCTGACTGGTGGTTCCTGGCGAGGTCGATTGCTCTGGGAAATCGGCTTGCTAGGTATCAACCCCGGACCAGCTGCCGACCAATCGGATGATTGTCTTGGTGAAGGAAAGGGTGGACCGATTGCGCTTGGGCCGACTGCTGGCATTTGATACGGCTGATTGCCTTGGAGCAATCGGTCGTACATCTGCCCAGCTCGGCCCAGCTGCGGCCCAATCGGTCCATCCTTGTCTTGAAAGGTTACTTCCGCTTGGGTTAGCCTACCCGGGTACCAGTCCGCCGACAGTAGCCCCTAAAGCTGTAAAGGTCCCACGGTCGCTTGACCGCGGGGCCTTTGCAGTTTTTAATCTCTCTCTTGACATCCTCCGACTGCTATGGCCTCATCGGGTGTGTCGTTCCGAGCTCGTCAGCCGACTCGGAGATCACACTCGGCTGACCAAGCTTCTCGTCCGATTGGGTTTGTTTTGTTCCCAGCTCGTGTCTTCTCTTTTCTGGCGAAACACCCTTTGCCGATTTCATTCCAACGGTTACCTCCGATTCTTCCGGGATGTGATCAATGAGCTGGGACCCACGACCCACGCGCGACTTGACATAACTGCAGGGCCTGACCCCCACGTCGCACGCCTCGCCTTTTGCGCCCGGATCCTTTGCGCTGGTTTGCGGGTTGCTCTTCCTGTGCCCTAGGCCACACCGAGCCACACCGCCGCAGACGTATCCCACTCCCCCCCCCCCCCCGCCGCCCATATAAGCCACAGGGGGGAGCCTTCGCCTCTTCCTTCTCCTCAGACGCCCTCTTCAACCTCGAGCTCCCTCTCCTCTGCTCCATTGCTACTCCACGCGAAACTCTCTGCCGCGAACCTCTGTGCCTTGGATCTGCTCCAGCCACGGACTCGTGCTCTTCAACGCCTCCGCAGTAACTCTTCACCGCCGCTTTCGCGCTCCACCTCCCTTTGTTTCTCTCCTTTTCTTCTCGTCTGCGAAAACCATGGCGCCCCGACGAGATGTGTCACAGGCGAGCCGCGGGTGCTGGAGGGGTTCTCAGGCCACCGCCGACGCCGTCCAGTCCCTGATGCGCGCCCGGAAGATGCCTGCGGAGGTTGAGTGGCGCATCCCTGGCAAGGCCGAGGTCATGCCCAGCGCACGCGCTGGCGAGAGGGTCGTGTTCCTTGCTCACTTCGAGCGTGGATTCGGCCTTCCCGCCAGCTCGTTCTTCCGCGGATTTCTTGACTTCCACCGACTGCAACCCCATCACCTCGCGGCCAACTTCATCATGATCCTCTCGGGGTTCGTGACACTCTGCGAGGGGTACCTCGGCTGTCGTCCGAGCATCGCCCTCTGGAAACGCTTCTTCAACCTCCGAGCTCATAACGCCCGGACAGGAGCTGTGGTGCCCTCCACCATCGAAGGCGGCGAGCCAACGTACCCGACTGACATGACCGACTGCGGTAGTTGTCTCGTCGCAGCCGGCAATCCGAGGTATAAAAGTCCCGAGATCGTCCAGTCCTGCAAGAACTGGCAAACCTCGTTCTTCTACGTCAAGTCACCCGACCAAGGCCCCGATCTTCTCAACCTGCCCGAGTTCTCCCTCGCCCGGCCGATTGAGAAGCATCAGTGGTCGCTGAAGTACGGCGTCGGAGACCTCGATGTTGATGACCAGGTTGCTAGGGTCGCCCAGCTGGAGCAAGAAGGGCTCCTCCCAACCGACCTGGTAGCCGCTTGGCTTCAAGCTCGGATTCTCCCCCTGCAGCGCCAAGTGCACCGCCTCTGCGAAATGTCGGGTCTTCAAGATCCCACTCGGCTCTGCACGTGGCGGGTGAAGACTAAAGATCTCTGCGCCCGAGTGAAGGCTATTACATCTAGCCCATTGCCAGACCCCTTCCGCTTCGTGCTTGATTACCTCACCCGCTAGCAGAAGCCGCTTGTGGTATGCCCCGAATGCTTTTTCCTCCGATTGTCCTTTCTTCCGATTGCTCTTTCTCTCTGCTTCTCTGATCACTTCTATTTTCTTTCCAGCGTTTTATTCAGTCCGACCTAATGGAGGACGGCCAGGAAGCTGGCGTATACACCCCCGACCGCGCGGAGGAAGACCCCGCCGACTTCGAATATAACGGCGAGATACCCTCCGCCGAGTCCGGTGACGATGATGAAGATGATGGCGAGTCTTCTGGAGAATCCTCCGACTCCATGGACGCCGAGGGCGATGATGCCGAGACCGCCAATCCTCCAAGGACCGACACCCGGCTGCCGGCTCAAGGGGGTACGCCTGACCCTTCCCTTGAGCAATTTTTGGCCGAATGGAGTGATGATGAGAGTGTCTCAAAGGCTGATGATTCTGATGCAGCTCCTCGTGCCAAACCTCCAAAGGTGCCGGCAAAGCGCACCTCGACCACCAGCTCCTCCGCTGGCATGGCTCCCAGCAAAGTTGCCAAGGTCACGCCGACTGCCGGCAAAGGCAAACAGTCCCAGGAGATGATCACTCGGAGGCCGACTGCGCAGGCGCTACTGAACGTCGCCCCTCTAAGATGTCGGATGCCCTCTGGCGCGCCGAGAACGATTGGGTATGACTTTACCTTTACTCCCTGTATTTTACTATCTGTTCCTGATACTAATTCTCCTCTTCCTTCTTCTTTCAGGGAGCCGATTGGGCTTGACGATGTCGACACCGGCATTCCGGTTCGCGCCAGCACCGTCATCTCACCTGCTGCTTCCGCTGCCGCCGTCCACAAACGACTGACTGCCTCTCACCGCTCTTCTAAGGACGCCGAGCGCGCTGCCAAGAAGGCCCGCCTCGCGACGACTCAGAAAACATCTTCTTCCACCCTTGCCTCCAAGACTTCCAAGCACGCAGCTGATCGGGTGGCTCCTGGTGGCGGAGGAACGCAATCGGTCGACCCGATTGCTCCGTCTCCGCCACGCCGCTCCAACCCGGCTTCCCCTGCCGCAACTACATCTGCCCCAACTACCATGTCCGAGCCGCCGATGGTGATGACACCGTCGCTGATCGTGGTGTCGGCTCCGCCGATTACCACGACTGTGCCGTCGGTTGTCTTATCCGCGCCCCCGCTGCCGACGACCTTGCCGCCAGTTATCGCTGTAACTTCTGCTCCAACTCGTCCGGTTGCGCCGCCGCCACAACCGGGTTCCTCTGGCCCTCAGGTGACGCCGACGCCCCCGGCCCTTACTGTCGCTGCTTCCACCGCTACTCAAATTGCAGCGTCAACGCCGACCTCTTCTGCCTCGGAAATTCTTATGCGCTCGGTGGATCAATTCCGGGACGAGTACTCTCGCGCCCGTCACGTCGGCACCGAGCCTGACGCCTCGCATCGTCCTCAAGACCCTGTGACGACTGCTCTGAGCCGGGTGAATAACTTTGCCGACGCCCTTGCCCGGGACCTCCAACTGCTCACCTCTCATCACACGGTAACTCTTGGCTTTCTCTTTATATCTTTCTTTTGCTCGTGAGGCTCTTCTTCCGGTGGGTGCACGCAAGCGCACCCACTGGGTGTAGTCCCCGAGATTCGGGCCGATTGGTTACAATCGGTTTGGATCTTTAACTAATTTTCCTTTATCGCTTGCCTTCCTCAATCGGGAAACTTTTCTTCCGGTGGGTGCGCGCGAGCGCACCCACTGGGTGTAGTCCCCGAGATTCGGGCCGATTGGTTGCAATCGGTTCGGATCTTTAATATCTTTTGCTTTATCGCTTGCCTTCCTCAATCGGGGAACTTTTCTTCTGGTGGGTGGGCGCAAGCGCACCCACTGGGTGTAGTCCCCGAGATTCGGGCCGATTGGTTGCAATCGGTTCGGATCTTTAATGTCTTTTGCTGACTGTCGTGTCTCTAACCCCATCTTGCTGTTCCTCTCAGGCTGTTATGGAAGAAAAGCGTGAGGTCTTAGAGAAACTCCTTGATGCATACACTGCCAGCCTCCGAACTCTTGTCCAGGCTCAGCTGCAGGTCAACAACCAGTCGGCTGAGATTACTAAACTGAAAGGTAACTTCTCTACCATTTCTGTCCTCTCTCTGACTAAACACGTTCTCATATCTTCATGCTCTCTTCTAGCTTCTATTCCCATGGTAGATGACCTTCAGGGCCGAATTGCTGAATTAACTGCAGAACTTGACAATTATGGTCCCGCACTCGCCAAAGCCAAGGAAGAAGCGACCCGACTGCAGGGGGTAGAAAACGATCTCAATCGGACTATCCAGGGTCTTCGCTCGGAAATGGCCGCCCTTGAGAGAAAACATTTGGCCGACATCGCTGCCGTGACGGCTGCCGGTGATGGCCTCATTGCCGAGAGAGATGCTGTTGTTGCCGCCCGAGAGGCCTTGCAAGATGAAAGGGATGAAGCAGTCGCTGCCCGTGATTCCATTCGGCGAGATCGCGATGAACATGTTTCCAAGTATGAAGACTTGGAGAAACGCAACTATGAGGAGACCACCCGACTGCGCCGCCGAGCCAAAGGCTTCTACGATACAATGACCGAGATGGACGTCCTCCTTAGCGGTGAGTGTTTCCTGCACCTTATGCGCTTTCCGATTGCTCTCTTCTCTTATCTTATTGCTCATACTTCCTTTTCGTGACACAGAAGCCTGGCCCGAGTCTGAAGCAGCTGCCAATGCAGCCGTCGCCAAGTCCCGAGAGGAAGCCGTTGCCGCCGGAGGGACCTGCGACCGTGAAGATAACGTCTGGACCCGGCATGAATATCTGATTGGCACCGAAGTCCGCATTCCTGTTATCAAGGGCATAGCCTTGTCCTTCAAGCTCGGCGTCCTGAAGATTGCTGAATCGCTGTGGTCGCCGACTGAGCTTAAGGTCGGACTTCAGAAGATGAAGAACGCTGCTGACTCCTCTGCCGAGATCCACAGGGGGGAAATACAAGATGAAGAAGATTTTGACAAGGGGGAAGCTCCGAATGCTACCACTGAGAAGACTCGGACTCTCCTGAAGGCCATCCCACGTCGAATCGATGTATTGCTGAACTCTGCCGGTCGGACTGGCGCGGAAACCTCCCTTCAGACCGTGCTGAGCTGGTACCCTCAGGTGAAAATCTCCCAACTTTACATCCTCCGAGAGAACGCCTCCGATCTGCTTGAGAAGACCTATGCCGAAGTCAATCGGCTAGCCAGCACTATGGTAAACTGGTTCTCTCCATACGAGTATACTCCGTATCTCGACGAGGGAGGGAACCCGCTCCCCGCTCCTACAATCTCTGGCCTGGCCGAAGAGCTCTCCGATAGCGGCTCATCTCAAACATCTCCACGATCCAAGCTGACTGGTGCCACAGCTTCTGAAGCGCAATCGGATCCGACTGCTCCGTCTTCTAGCTAAGTTCCTCCGACTGCCTGAGTCATGCTATCAACTGTTTTACTTATTGTAGATTACCGATACTGGATTGGTTTTATCCTATCTTGTCCTCCGACTCTCCGTTTGTAAGATACAATTTTAATTCCTTCGACACCTACTGGGTGTGACTTGGATGTAATGAACTTATTCGGCCTTGGGCCTGTCCTTCCGATGCAATCCGATTGCTTGGTTTTTGCTTTTTACTTGCGCGATCAACTTTGTGTCTTTGTCGGTTTCCTTTACCGGTTGCACTTGGGGATGTCTACCGTGTCGACTTTGCTATCGTCATGCGATCTGCAATCGGATCAGCGGTAGACTACCAGCCAAGGTCCGATAAGTTTCATTCTTTACACGACAAGATTTTAACGCGAAGGATTCTGCGATAGTAGTCGCCGATTGCTCTCTACCGGGCTCGATGTCCTGGTTTGCAGCGCAATCGGTAACTTTGTCTTATCGAATGTGCCTTTGGTGGCATGTTTCGGATTGTTTCCCGAGGTTTTGTACTGCCGACTGCCCCAACCGCAACCTTTCTCAATGCCACAAATCTTTGTGATTTGCGCTCAAGCTAGGTGTTTAGATTGAGTGTCAGCCTGCGGTCCTCGTGCCTCGATGGCTTATTTTCTTGACCCCGTGGCCGGCCAGTCCCCAGGTGTGCTATGCACATCTCGGGTATGACTGAGCGTCGCCAATCGTGGCTAGCTCTTCGAACGAAATTATACAAAGATACTCGAATGCTCATTTTCAGAGGCATGATAACTTTTACTGACTGTTTGCCGAATGGCTTACATAAGTTTCTGCCACTCAACTATAGAACGGACACAACAACTCGGCGTTCCACGGCCGCTCCGTCTCTGCTCCTGACGTGTCCTTGTGCCGAGTGCCCTTGGTGTAGTCGATCAGATAATAGGAATTTTTCTTGAGCGCTCTGCTGATGACGAATGGCCCTTCCCAAGGTGAGGATAGCTTGTGCTGCCCATCTGACTTCTGGATTCGGCGTAGCACCATGTCTCCTTCTCGGAAAGCGAGAGGACGAATCTTCTTGCTTTGGTAGTGCCGCAACTTCTGCTGATAGACTGCTGACCTGGACAAGGCCAACAGACGAGCTTCTTCTTTGAGGTCGATGCTGTCTTCTCGTGCCAATCTGGCCTCTTCTTCGGTGTACAGGGCATGCCGAGGTGAGTCGAACTCGATGTCGGATGGGATGACTGCCTCTGAACCATACACTAGGAAGAAATGAGTGAATCCAGTCGACCTGTTTGGTGTGGTCCTTAAGCTGAACAGTACTGCGGGAAGCTCTTCAATCCATGCTCCGGGTGCCCTCTCAAGTGGTTCTACCAATCTGGGCCTGATACCCGATAGGATTAGCCCATTTGCTCTTTCGACTTGACCGTTTGATTGCGGGTGCGCCACAGATGCGAGATCAAGCCGAATGCCCTGTTGAGATGCGTATCGGGCCAGTGCCCCCTTCGCAAAGTTTGTGCCGTTGTCGGTGATGATGCTATTAGGCACACCATATCTGCATCCAATGTCGGCCACAAACCTAACTGCAGTCGGCCCATCCAGCTTCTTGATCGGTCTAGCTTCAATCCACTTGGTAAATTTGTCCACTGCAACCAGAAGATGTGTCATGCCACTTCGAGCTCTCTTGAACGGTCCGACCATGTCCAAACCCCATACTGCAAACGGCCATGCTATTGGGATTGTCTTCAGTGCCGATGCTGGCTGATGACTTTTTTCCTTGAAACGCTGACAACCCTTGCAGTACTTCACCAGATTTTCAGCCGCTGCAAGGGCAGTCGGCCAGTAGAAACCATGTCGGAATGCTTTGCTGGCGATGGCCTTTGCAGACGCATGATGACCGCATTCACCTTGATGAATGTCTCTGAGCAGCTCCAAGCCTCTGTCCTCTTCTACACATCTCTGAAGGATGCCAGTTTCACTCTTGCGCACTAGCTCATTGTTGATTATTGTGTATGCCCAAGATCGGCGGCTGATTTGCCTTGACTCTGCTAAATCTTCTGGGAGGACTCCGTCTGCTAGGAAATCTCTAATCGGTTGTGCCCATGATGGCGCACTGACCACTGCCATTACCACTGCATGCTGGGGTAAGACCTCTTCTTGTGTCTCGGTTCCTTGGTCGTTGGCCTCCTGGACCTCGGCCTCTTGGACATCTGCCATCTCTATCTCTGCTTCTGAACTGCCGACCGCGGCGCCTGGCACGCATTCGGCAGCCCCTGGTGCCGACTTCTCGCCTGGAGTCGGAGCTTCATCATCGCAATCGGCGATTTCTGATAGTATTGGTTCTTCGGAGGTTGTGCCTTCTGGCGCATCCTCTACTCGCTTCCCTCTGGCTTGGCTCTTCACCCGTCCTTCTGCAGCCCCTGACTCGCAATCGGCAGCCCCTAGTGCTGTTGCCGAGACACCCTGAGCGCCTGACTGCTTCTTCATGGTTGCTGGTTTGGCCGGTTGAACTTCTTTTGCCTTTTTCAATGCTTCAAGATCCGTCTCCAAGATGAAAATGGACTCGGACTCTGGGGATGGTGCGATGGATGGCTTCTTGATATGCTCCAACGATACTCCTGGTGGGATTGCTTGCCTTGTTGAGCCGAGCTTGGACAATGCATCTGCTGCTTCGTTGTTTGCTCTTGGCACATGATGGAACTCGCAACCTTCAAAATACCCGCTGATCTGCTGCACCAGGAAGCGATAGCTTGCCATGTTTGCGTCCTTTGCATCCCAGGTGACCGAGCACTGCTATACCACCAGGTCGGAGTCACCAAAGCACTCAATGTTCCGAATACCGATTTCCTTGGCCAGCTTGATACCATGCACAAGGGCTTCGTACTCGGCGACATTATTTGACGCTGCGAAGTGAATCTGGAGCACATATTGCAGTTGATCTCCTCTTGGTGAAGTGAGCACCACACCAGCCCCTAGGCCATTCTTCATCTTGGAGCCGTCAAAATGCATTCGCCAGGAATCTGACATTGGGAGCTGTGGCATGTACTGAGTTTCAGCCCAGTCCAATAGGAAATCGGCCAATGCTTGTGACTTGATTGCCGTTCTCGGCTCATATTGGATGCCATGACTAGCGACTCTGCTTCCCATGATGTCGGCCAATGGAGCCGAACTGACGACGGTGATCAAGTGAGCTTGAAAGTATGGCTTCAACCTCTTGGCTGCCGTGTACACTCCATACACATCTTCTGATAGTGAGGGTAGTTCTGCTTGGATGCCGAGAGCACTTCGCTGATGTAGTATACTGGACGCTGAATTTGCTGTGCCTTGTCCTTCTCGGGCCGCTCCACCACCATAATTGCGCTGATCACCCGATTGGTTGCCGCAATGTATAAAATCATTGGTTCCTTTTCAATCGGGGCAGCCAGAATCGGCGCCATGGAGAGCATGCGCTTGAGCTCTCGGAATGCTTCATTCGCTTGAGGGGTCCAGGTGAACTTCTTCGTCTTCTTCATCAACTGGTACAACGGGATTGCTTTTTCACCTAGCCGACTGAGAAATCGGCTAAGTGATGCGAGGCAACCGGTGAACTTCTGCACTTGCTTCAGGGTTTTGGGCTGCTCCATGCGCTCTATTGCGGCTATCTTCTCAGGGTTGCATTCGATTCCCCTCTCGGAAACGAGAAACCCCAAGAGCTTGCCGGCTTGAACTCCAAACACGCACTTCTCCGGGTTGAGCTTGATCTGATAAGTTATCAAGTTTGCAAATGTTTCCCTGAGGTCATCCAACAGCGTGATTCCCTTTGCCGACTTCACCACTAAATCGTCCACGTAAACATGGAGATTTCTGCCAAGTTGAGAGTGTGTGCATCTCTGAATCGTGCGCTGATAAGTGGCACCTCCATTCTTCAGACCAAACGGCATGGTGATATAGCAATAAGCCCCGAAGGGGGTTATAAATGCAGTTTTTATCTGATCCTCCACAGCCAATTTAATCTGGTGATATCCAGCAGTAGCATCCAGAAAGGACAACAGCTCGCAGCCGGCCGTAGAATCAATCACTTGATCAATACGGGGCAGAGCAAACGGATCTTTTGGGCATGCCTTGTTCAGGCAAGTGTAATCTATACACATGTGCCAAGTCTTGTTCTTCTTCATGACGAGGACTGGATTCGCCAGCCACTCGGGGTAAAATACTTCCATGATCAAACCTTCAGCCTGCAGCTTCGCCACCTCTTCGCCGATTGCCCTTCTCTTCTCCTCAGAGAAACGTCTCAAGGGTTGCTTGACCGGCTTCGAGCCTGGCCGAATGTGAAACTTGTGCTCGGCGAGTTCTCTCGGCACACCAGGCATGTCTCTTGGAGACCATGCAAAGATGTCCCGATTCTCACGGAGAAACTCGACGAGCGCGCTTTCCTATTTATCGCTGAGTCCTGCTCCGACTACAACAAACTTGGTTGAGTCAGAGGGATCTAGAGCAATCTTCTTGTTGTCCTTGGCCGACTGAAAAGCCGATTCCTCATCTACTCTCTTTGCCGGGCCGACTGGGAGTGGATTCTTGCTCTGTGCTTGCGCCATTGCAATTACCTTGCTGAGCTGACGCTTCTCCGTCTCGACCACTAACGAGTCAGCCAAACTGCTGCCAGCAGATGTGCACTCGAGGGACTTCCTGAAGTCCCCGGTGACAGTGATGACACCGTTTGGCCCTGGGATCTTCATCTTCAGGTATGTCTGTTGTGCATTGATCATGAACTTGGCAAACGCCGGCAACCCCAACAGAGCATGGTAAGGACTGCTGAGGTCGGCGACCTCAAACCAAATCGGCTCCCTTCTGAAATTCTCCTCCGTGCCGAATATGACGTCCAGCCGAACGCGACCCATGGGGGTGCAAGACAATCCCGGGAAAATCCAATGGAAAGTCGTCCGACTGCGCTCTAGATCTCTCTCTGTGAGCCCTAGCTTGATCATTGTATCTCTATACAGGATGTTGATTGTGCTTCCTCCATCAACGAGCACTCGGGAGAATTTGCATGAAAACCTTGGTCCTGCGAACAGAGCGTCCACCACCAGCGGATAGTTGCCCGGATTCGGCAAAATGGTGGGATGATCTGCTCTGTCCCAGGATATAGGACATTCGGACCAATGCAAAAACTGGGGAATCGGTGGCATAGTGGCATTAACTTCCGCTGCTCGGGCTCTCTGACTGCCCTTGTCCGCGGACTCGCTGGTGAAAATCATGTAGGCAGCATCTTGCTGCGGGAACTGGTTCTGCTGCTGAGGTGGTCCTCTGTTCTGGGGTGGTGGTGGGAGTGGAGGTGGTAAAGCTTCTCCCTTCGCAATTCTTCTCACAAAGTCACACTGCCGAGTAGTGTGCGCAGACGGCCTGCCAGGCGTGCTATGCAACTTACACGGCGCGTCCAGCATATCCTCGAACGTGTACTTGGGTTTCATCTGTCCCGGGGGTCTCACATTTGGTCTCATCTTCCGACTGCCTCCTGCAGCTGCTGGATCTTCCTCATTCTGGACAGCGGCCACCTGCCGACTGCCATACTGGGTGTCGGGCTGTTCATCCTTGCGCTTGCCACCGTTCTGCTGGTTGTGGTTGTTGTTGTTGCGGTTGTTCTCCCTCCTTTCCTTCCGACTGAGGCCTTGGTTCCCTGTGTCCGACTGCGGAGCCCCTGGTGATTGGATCACGCCTCCAACTCCGAGCTGGATAGGGCGCATCGCAGAATCGGACATGGCGAACGCATTTTCCACCTTCATGAGCTCGGCGAGCGATGTGAAGTCTTTGCGGAGAAGCTTGTGCTTCAACATTGAATCGGCCAGGCATCCATCAGTAAAGTACTGAATGGCCTGGATCTCATGGACTCCTTCGCATGAGTTTTTCAGCTTGATCCACCGAGATAAGTAATCTCGGAGGGGTTCATCCTTGCCTTGCACACATAAGGCTAACTGCCTCGGGAGGTTGGGCCTCTCATATGTGCTTGTGAAGTTGTGGATGAATGCAGTCGTGAAATCCTCCCATCAGTTCACACTGTCCTTGGGAAAACTGTTCAACCACGTCTGAGCTGAACCCTGCAGCATCAAAGGTGCGTAGCGGACTGCTACACGCCGATTGCCTCCTGCGATGCGAACTGCTGTCAGGTAATCGAACAGCCAGTCTTCGGGCTTCACAGAACCATTATACTTGGGGGTGTCTCTCGGCAGCGTGAAGCCTTTGGGGAACCTTTCCGTCCGAATGCGATGACCAAAACACGATGGCCCAGCTTCTCCTTCCTCATCCTCCTGAGCCTCCTTCTCTAGGAGCTCAATGCGATGTCTTGCGTCATTCTGACCGATTTGGCGAGGGCCGAGTTGGGTGCTGATCGCTGGTCTTGGTGCCGATTGCTGTGGCATGTCATTGCGCCTGCTATTGACCACTGCCTCTTCCATTCTTCTGCTTGCTGCTGGGGGTGGCCGATTGCTTCTAACCTTGCTCTCGTGCCGAGATGGCGCGGGTTGGTGCCTGTTCTGGCGCGATGCATTTGGTCGCTGACTAGCTCCCGCATTCGGCCTCACAGTTCCTCTTGACGCCTCTGGTTCTGCATTCTGGTTGCCCATTGCTACGAGCCTCTGCTCCTTTGCGGCTTCTATCAGCTCACGCATTCGGCGCGACTGCTCACGCCGCTCATCTCCTTCCAGGTCTTCTAGCTCAAGCGCTATCTGCTCGGCTGCTCTCAAGTTCTTGTCTGGTGTGCTGTAAGTTGGCCTTTGAATGAATGCTGATTGCGCCGGTTGCTCCGGTTGCACTGGCCTTCTCGGACGCTCCGATTGCTCGGCCCCCGACAGCTGCTGGTTGACTGCCCTGCCTCGGCTTCTCAGATCTTCTAGAACTGCGGGCTCAATCGGCCGGCGCGGTCCTGCATGTGCAGCATTATACTCCCTTGTGATGGCTCCCAGCCTACGCTCTTCTGCCAGCACTTTCTCAGCCCTGCGAGCCAGAATGAGCCGTGCTGTTTCCAGCTCCGTGTGCACCTGCTCCGGATCACCATTCCTGTTCACGGGTGTGTATAACACATCCCGCAATGCACTGGTGCCGATTCGCTCTGCAGCATCAGCTACCTCCTTGGCCTTTCTAGCCGCACTCGTTGGGTCGCGGTTGGTTGATGAAGATGATCCCGCCATCATGACAGCTGCGTGCACTCGGCCTCCCTCTCTACCAGGTGCTGCACTGCAGCCCCTGGTCGGGAGAGGATCCGTGGCACACGAGAAGATGCGAATATCTCTAGGATACGCCTCGGGGAAGCTGCCGATGAAAAGGGGATGACTGCCAACTTGCAGCGACACACCGGGCGGCAGGGGTGCTCCAGCCCCATACCGCGCCGAGTAGTCCACCACATAGTCAATTGCCCCACGCCTTAGAATCAGGCCAGAGGCGTGGCTTCCGCCCGATGCAGAGGAAAATCCCGTCCGGGTCTTTACTCCGGTCGACGCCTCGGTCGGCCCCACGGTGGGCGCCAACTGTCGTCGATATTTAACAACAGATGCCATGGGATGGCTAAAGTGAGGGGGAAGACTCGAGGGAGAGAATGTTGATGGTGCCGGAATCAGGTTGGGCACAAGCACGGTGAAGACACCACGATGTACCCAGGTTCGGGGCTCTTCGGAGAGATAACACCCCTACTCCTGCTTGTCTCTTGTATATCAATGATCTGGCTACAATAACTGCTTCTCTCTCTTCTCAGGGGAAGGTGAGCTCCTCCGTCGTGGGCAAGGTTCTCACCTGCTTCCCTGAGGAGTAACTACTAGCAGTGAATGAACTGGGAGGAAATGAGTTATGGTGCTACTAGTGTGGATCGTCCCTCACGCAGGAGGGGTACCCTGGCTCTTATAGTGTGAGCCCAGGGTACTTCGGTAACTTCATTGCCGAATGGGCCCAGATGTATCCCTCTAATCGGCCTGGGCCCACCGACTGCTCCTCTCCGGGTGATCCGGAACCGACGAGCGGCGGCCCATGTTGTAGACTTGTAGGATGTAGGGATGAACAGTGGAGCTAGGGAGTATGGTCTTGTCGGCCTGTCCGCGGAATCGGCGGGGAGGTCGACACCGTATCTCCAGCAAATCCTCGACGTGACTTGGCCTTCCTGCCACCCAGATATCTCGGGATATGGTATTTATGACCTCGTAATCATACCCCCGACTGGGTGGTAGGTGGTTCCGATTGCGCCTGGTCCGACTGGTGGTTCCTGGCGAGGTCGATTGCTCTGGGCAATCGGCTTGCTAGGTATCAACCCCGGACCAGATGCCGACCAATCGGATGATTGTCTTGGTGAAGGAAAGGGTGGACCGATTGCGCCTGGGCCGACTGCTGGCATTTGATACGGCTGATTGCCTTGGAGCAATCGGTCGTACATCTGCCCAGCTCGGCCCAGCTGCGGCCCAATCGGTCCATCCTTGTCTTGAAAGGTTACTTCCGCTTGGGTTAGCCTACCCGGGTACCAGTCCCCCGACAGGTGCACATGGGCATCCCCAAGCTTGAGCGTTTGACACTCCAAGATCTTCTTTCATCATCTCCCATCGCACACTTGAAAACTCCCTTCATACATAACTCATTGTAGACTGATTAGAGAGGTTAGTACCCTAATAAAATAATTTGTATCCACTGGAAATAAATATAATCTTGAAGAGCTACTGTTTCCCAAGATTTCCAAAAAGTTTTTGCAAAGAAAAAGCAAGCTTAATGTTTGCAAAAGTAAGGAGAGAAAAAACGTGGCAGAATCTGTGAAAAACAGAACTGTAGAAACAAAAGAATTTTTTAGGGATACTTCTGCAACTCAAATAAAAAAACTCAGAACATACGCAAGTTTCTTAATTGTATAGAGTACGCTGTGTAAAAAATTCAGCTCAAAAAGATGAACTGGGATTTTTCTCTGATTTTTCTAGTCACAAGGACAGAATCTGTTTTCTGGACAGCATGTCACAACTTTCACTTCCCTTGTCGTATGAGGCTATAAAAGGCACAAAGCTTGAAAAGCAAAGATACAATGATGTTGCTACAGTAGTAACAATCATCAAGACCACTAAGAACAGAAGAAAAGAAAAAATAAAAACCTAAATTCGTTGCGGGCTGCCTCCCGAAAGCGCTTCTTTAAAGCCATTAGCTAGGCTTAATGCAAAACATCAAGTTGTATCCATTGAACCATCATCAAGATCATCAAAAATCTCTTCAATAGTACAACTAGTCTTAATAGGTTTATCCAACAAAGGACGAATGAAAATGCTTCTTGGAATAAAATCAAAAGGAGGGAAATCAATTGGAGTTTCATTAAAGTTAAAGATAGGTGTCTCCTCCAAAGTTTTTACCGTTTCAAATCTCTAGGCAATAGGTGTGTTTGTTTTAGCTCGAGAAACCTTGGGGACGTAAACGAACTTAGGTTCCTTCTTTTCCAGAGTTTCATCCTTTTTTATTTTGATTGAGGAAAAGGTAGTTCCTAGAGTTTCAATAACTTCCTCAATTTTTTCTATCCTAGAAGACTTCTCATCAAGGGATTTGATAGTCTCCAAAGTTTTGATAATTTTCTGCATGGAGTTATCTAACCTATTCAAATTCCCTTGAATCTTACGATCCAACTCATTCACCCTATCGATACTTGGCATCTCTAGCTCTATTTTTTCAAGTTTTCTCATAATGTGAGCTAAAGTAATGTCCTCCTTAATACTAACAACTGGGAGCCTTCCAACAATATTTTCAATAACATTAATGGCTTCCCAAACTGGGGCCTCTACAAAGTTCCCATTGATAGCAGTGTCTAAAAGAAACCTATTCCGAGAAGTGATCCAAACACAAAAATTTCTAAGCAAGATAGTAGTGGATTGCTTCTTGGTGGCTCTTTTTTTAGAATCATTAATTCTATACCAAGCATCTTTCAAACTTTCACCACCTCTTTGAGTAAAGGTAAGTACTTCTGCCTCACCAAAGGCAAAAGGACCAGCCATAGTGGTAACTACTAACAAGGTAACAGGTATTTTTGGTATTTTTGATAAGGGACACAAAAGTAAAACTGAAAGGTAAACTAACAAGACTAAAAAGCAAAGATAAAAGATAGTGTGCAACTCCCCTATCTTGTAGACTGGAGTCCCCGCCAACGGCGCCAGAAATTGGCTTGATACGGTGAGGATCTCTCACTCCTCGTTGGTTACCCCAAGTGGAAGGTGAGATGTAGCGTAGCAGCAAATTTCCCCTATGTAGAGGATAAGGTTTGTCTCCCATAGGACTCACGGAGATACAAGAAGGTGGTAAAGTGAACAATGCCGCCGATATTGCTAACTTCACCTGGACCTGCACACAGATACAGATAACTTTGCTCCCAACGAGTATAGAGGAGTTGTCAATTCCTCCGGCCTTGCTGTTTACAAAGGATTAACGCAAGAGATAATAATGATAGTGATAGCAACTGAAAGTAAATTGAAGGTGTAAACAATGATATGAAGATGGACCTGGGTCACGTGATTTTCACTAGTGATGTCTCTCTCCCAAAAGACGATAAAAGTGCTAGCGAGGTAAACAAAACACAGATGGGCAATTGACAGGATTATGAAGGCACCGCAATGCTAACTATGCTGCAAAGAAAGGAAGGGCTCAAAAGCAATGGGCAGTACGCCAAGGTAAGTAGACCAAAATCCATCTGCATCTACTACGAATCATCCACCTTGAGATATCTATCCAGAACATCCCACTGGTATTAAGTTGTGAATTCCACCCAAAGTGTAAATCCAAAGCAACAGACAACTGCATAAAAAGAACTTTGCGTAAAGTAAACAATCCTTGCATCTGCGGATACAAGCACCGTTGTTTTATCCTTGGTGGCAACAGCACATCCTCTAGTCTCATGTTTCTGTCACTCAAGCTAGACATCAAGGGGCTGAACCCACAATCAAGCATAACGCTCCCTCTTGGAGTTGCAACAAATCACTTGGCCAAAGTAAAATACGGCAACGGAGAACATGCAAGAATTTACTCAAGAACAAAATATAAAAGAGAAGAACCAAATATATTACTCATCACAATCTGAACATAGTCTCATAATCCATCAGATCCCAACAAACTCAGCATAGCAATGGCAGAAAATTACAAAGGTACCTCGATCATGTGAGGCATCTCACGAGGTATCGAAAGTGGAAGCACAAAGAGGGGAGAGGAACATCACATAGCTACTGGTCACAGACCCATGGTCCAAGGAAAACTACTCACAGTACATACGGGAGGCGTCCATGGCTATGGATGGTCTCCCGGAGGGGGTAGCTTCTCCCGGCAGGGTGCCGGAGCAGCTTCTCTAGGCAGCCCCGATCTTGAAACGGCGGCGGCGGTGGAACAGAGGAGAGATCGCGAAAGAGGAGTCCGTCCTAGGGGTTTCCACCCCGAGGGGTAAATATAGGCGAAGGGGGTGTCGAGGGGACCCACGAGGAAGTCAGGAGGGTCCCTGGCCCGGCGCATGGTGGGTCCGCGCCACCTGCCCTCCTGGATGCCTGGTGGTGGCCCTCCTCCGCTCCTTTGATGATTCTGGAAGCTTTCGTGACGCTGATTTTTTATCTGATTTTTCCGGATTTTTTGGAGCACTTTTAATGGCCGAAAAACCTGAAATACAAAAACAGCAGAAAACAGCAACTGGCAGCTGGTTGCACTGGGTTAATAGATTAGTCCAAATATGCTCAAAAGTGTATGAAATTTCAAGCAAAACATGGAAAAGTCACACAAAACATGCATGGAGCAAGCAGAAATTATAGATACGTTTTGGACGTATCATAGTCCCCCTTGGACCATGGGTCCATGACCAGTAGCTATGTGATGTTCTCCTCCCCTCTTTGTGCTTCCACTTTTGAGACCTCGTGAGCTGCCTCACATGATCGAGGCACCTTTGTAATTTTTTATGTTTCTATGCTGAGTTTGTTGGGATCTGATGGATTATGAGACTATGTTCAGATTGTGATGAGTAATATATTTGGTTCTTCTCTTTTATATTTTGTTCTTGAGTAAATTCTTGCATGTTCTCCGTTGCCGTATTTTACTTTGGCCAAGTGATTTGTTGCAACTCCAAGAGGGAGCGTTATGCTTGATTGTGGGTTCAGCCCCTTGATGTCTAGCTTGAGTGACAGAAACATGAGACTAGAGGATGTGCTGTTGCCACCAAGGATAAAACAACGGTGCTTGTATCCGCAGATGCAAGGATTGTTTACTTTACGCAAAGTTCTTTTAATGTAGTTTTTTGTTGCTTTGAGTTTACACTTTGGGTGGAATTCACAACTTAATACCAGCGAGATGTTCTGGATAGATATCTTAAGGTGGATGATTCATAGTAGATGCAGATGTATTTCGGTCTACTTACCTTGGCATACTGCCCATTGCTTTTGAGCCTCTTCCTTTCTTTTGTAGCATAGTTAGCATTGCGGTGTGTTTATAATCCTGTCAATTTCCCAGGTGTGATTTGTTTACCCCGCTAGCACTTTTATCGTCTTTTGGGAGAGAGACATCACTAGTGAACGTCATGGGACCCTGGTCCATATTTCCACCATTGTTTACACCCTCAATTTACTTTCAGTTCTTACTTTTAGTTGCACTTTTATCTCTTGCGTTGATCCTTTGTAAACAGCAAGGACGGAGGAATTGAAAACTCCTCTGAACTCGTTGGGAGGAAAGTTATTTGCTGTGTGTGCAGGTCCAGGTGAAGTAAGCAATCTTTAGATTGTGAACGGCGCCATTGTTCACTTTACCACCTTCTTGTATCTCTTGGAGTCCTACTGGAGACACTCTAAACCTTAGCATCTTCGCTAAGGGAAATTTTCTGCTACGCTACATCTCACCTTCCACTTGGGGTAACCAACGAGAAGTGAGAGAACTATCTTCCTCACCGTATCAGCACCGCAGTGCTAGTTCCTGTTTTCTGTTGTTTTTGTATTTCAGGTTTCCCCCTTATTAAAAGGGCCTAAAAAAATTCGGGAAAATATATAAAAAAATCAGCGAGACGGAACCTTACAGAGCCACTAAGTAGGGCCACCAAGGGTCCAGGCGCCACCAGAGGGGGGGGCACCAGGGGTCCAGACGCCCTGGTGGCACGGCCCCCTAGTAGCCGCGCCGGGTGGCCGCCTGGACAACCGGGGCCACCCCCTGGCCCCCTTCAGCCTATATTTACGCCTCTTCCCAAAACCCTCGAGGACAGAACCCTTTTCCACGATCTCCCCTCTGTTTCGCCGCCACCGCGGTTCCAAGATCGGGCCTGCCAGGAGACCCTGTCCCGACACCCTGCCGGAGGGAGGATTGACCTCCGGGAGCTTCTCCACCACCATGGACGCTTCCCGTGGTATCCGTAAGTATTACACCTTACACCATGGGTCCATGATCAGTAGCTATGTGATGTCTTCTCTCCATCTTTGTTTTTCAATATTTAGACCTTGTGAGATGCCCTACATGATCAAGGCACATATGTAATTTTCCTGCTGTTGCTATGTTGAGTTTGCTGGGATCTGATGGATTATGAGATTACGTTCAGATTGTGATGAGTAATATATTTGGCTCTTCTCCTTTTATATTTATGTTCTTGAGTAATTCTTGCATGTTCTCCGTTGCTTTTTATTACTTTGGCCAAGTGATGTATAGTAACTCCAAGAGGGAGTGTTATGCATGATTGTGGGTTCATGCCCCCGATGACTAGCTTGAGTGACAGAAACATCAGTCTAGGTGATGTGTTGTTGCCATCAGGGGGAAAACAACGGTGCTTGTACTTGCAGGTGCAAGGATTGTTTACTTTACGCAAAGTTATTTTAATGCAGTTGTATTTTGCTTTGGGTTTACAGTTTGGGTGGGGCTCACAACTTAATACCAGCGAGATGTTATAGGTAGATATCTCAAGGTGGATGATTAGTGAGTAGATGCAGATGGATTTCGGTCTACTTGTCTTGGCGTACTGCCCATGCTTTTGAGCCTCCTCCTTTATTTTTTAGTATAGTTAGCATTGCGGTGCGTTTTTAATCCTGTCAATTTCCCAGCTGTAATTTTTTCACCTCACATAGTTGTTTATCGTCTTTTGGGAGAGAGACATCACTAGTGAACTTCATGGGACCCCGGTCCATCTTTCCACCATTGTTTACACCTCACTTTATTTACCACATTTACTTTACTTTGAAATTATCACTACTATCTATCTCTTGTGTTTGATCCTTTGTAAATGGCAAGGCCGGAGGGTTTGACAACCCCTCTGTACTCGTTGGGAGCAAAGTTATTTGTAGATGTGTGCAGGTCCACGTCAACTCTCATGCTAGAAAGTAATTTCTAGCGCCGTTGTCACCTACTTGTCGTAGTCGAAGTCCTACTGGAGACAAACCTTGGTATCTTGACTGAGGGAAATTACTACTACGCTACATCTCAACCTTCCACTTGGGGTAGCGAACGAGGAGCACTACTTCAGTGACATCAAGAGTAATTTCTGGTGCCGTTTGCCGGGAACTCCGCTCTTCAACATAGGGGAGTTGCACACTATCTTTTATCTTTGCTTTTTAGTCTTGTTAGTTTACCTTTCAGTTTTTATCTTGGTGTCCTTTACCTAAAATCAAAAAAAATTGCTTGTCTTGTTCTTGCTTGCTGCTACTATTATGGGTACCACTGAAAACACCAAGTTGTGTGACTTCACTAGTCACAACAACAATGACTTTATCTGCACTCCTATTGCTACACCTGCCACTTCAGAATTTTCTTATGCAATTAAACATGCTTTGCTTACACTTGTTACTCTCTGGTGCTGGAGATGATGCTGCTTTACACTTGAATAATTTTGTTGAGGTTTGTGATATGAAAATGTATAAAGAAGTAGAAGGTGATATTGTTAAGCTTAAGCTTTTTCCTTTCTCCTTGAGAGGAGGAGCTAAACTTTGGTTCCAATCCTTGCCTAGGAATAGCATAGATTCTTCAGATAAGTGCAAGGATGCTTTTATTGGGAAGTACTACCCACCTGCTAAGATTATCCAATTGAGGAGTAATATTATGAATTTTAAGCAATTGGATAATGAACACGTTGCCCAAGCTTGGAACGTATGAAATCTCTTGTTTAGAATTTCCCTACACATGGTTTGACTACTTGGATGGTTATCAAGCCTTTTTATGCAGGCTTGAACTTTACCTCGCGGAACCTGTTTGATTCGGCCGTGGGAAGAACCTTTATGTCAACCACACTTGGTGCTGCCACAAAACTACTAGATGAGATGATGACCAACTATTCCCAATGGCACACCGAAAGAGCTCCAATAGGTAGGAAGGTAAACTCAGTCGAGGAGATCTCCTCCCTAAATGAAAAGGTTGATTTGATCATGTGTTTACTTACAAAGCAAGCTCCTATTGATCCTCATGATATTCCTTTAAATTCCTTGGTTGCTCAAGAACAAGTAGATTTGAACTTTATCTCTAGAAACAACTTCAACAACAATGCCTATAGGATTAACTTTGGTAGCAATCCTAGACCATTCCCATCCAACAACTATGGGAACAACAATAACAACTCCTATGATAGAACCTCTAGGGAAAAAGATTTACCCAGCTATGAGAAACTGGTAGAGATAGAGAAGGCCACTAAGAATTATATGCACACCCAGTTTGAACAAAACAAAGCCTTCTCCATACAATTAGTTGAACATTCCTGTATTTTGCAAAACATTAGCAAGGAACTTGAGAGCCTGAACAGTGAGATTTCTAATCTCCAAACTAGACTCACCTCCACTGAGACTTATGTTTCAAACACGTCTCACACCTAAGCTAATTTGATAAAATAGATGGCAGACAAACTGAAGTTATCCCCATGGAAGAAGATAGAATTAAGAGCCTTCCCACACACCATACCATTGCTACTATCCAAGTTGTTGAGGATCTCAAAACTCTTAGCACCCAACACATCCCTAGTCTTACTGGACCTATCAATGGTGATGCTATTACCTCAACCGTAGAAGAAACTCATATGAACATAGAGGCTTTCAAAAAAGTAATCCTAAATGACATCCCTGCCACCTTACTTGATAGTAGTGACCTTGATTTTGATAACAGTACCCTTCCTAAAGTTATGGGTTTCCTACACAAAATGTCTAGAGACCCCCACACTAGCACACTAAACCTTGCCTTGACGGAGCATATCACCAGTGCTCTCATTAAAGCTAGGGAGGAGAAGCTTAGGTTAGAAGCCTCCATACCTAGAAATCTAGAAGATGGTTGGGATTCTATGATCAAAATTAAATTGAATAACTTCTCTTGATTTGCTCTTTGTGATGTTGGATCTAGTACCTCCGTTATGCCCAAAAGAATGTATGATATGTTTGAATTGAAACCTTTTGATCCTTGTTCTTTTGGTGTTCACCTTCTTGATTCTTCCATAAATAAACCTTTGGGGAAGATTGACGATGTTCTTATTATTGTCAATGATAATTATGTTCCCATTGATTTTACTATTATGGACATTGAGTGTGAACCCTCATGTGCAATTATTTTGGGACGTCCTTTTCTTCGCACCGTTGGTGCTGTCATTGATATGTAAGAGGGGAATATAAGATTCCAATTCCCTCTCAAGAAGGTCATGGAACACTTCCCTAGAAAGAATATTAAGTTACCCTTTGAGTCCGTTACACGAGCTAGCTATTCTCTTACACTTGATAAAACTTGATCTTTTTGTTTTGTGCCTAGCTCAAAGGCGTAGAAGAAAACGCTTGTTCGGAGGCAACCCAATTTGTTTTTCCTTCTGTTTTTAGTGGTCTTGATGATTGTTACTACTGTAGCAACATCATTGTATCTTTATTTTCAAGCTTTGTGCCAAGTTTAGCCTCCGATTGCAAGAAAATTCAAAAGTTGTGACATGTTGTCCAGAAACAGATTTTATCCCCTTGACGGAACAATTCGGCTAAAATCACCAGATCATCTTTTATATATGATTTTTTTGACAGTGTGCTCTATACAATTATATTTCGTGCGTCTGTTCTGAGTTTTTTATTTGAGTTGAAGAAGTACCCCGAAAATATTATTTACTACTTGCTAGTCTGTTTTTCACAGATTCTGCCACGTTTTTCCTTTTCTTCGTTTTGCAAACCTTAATTTATCTTTCTCTTTGCAAATTTATTTTTGGAAATCTTGAGAAACAGTATCTCTTCAAGAATATATTTATTTCCAGACGAGAAAAATTATTTTATTATGGGTACTAACCTCTCTAATCATCTTATGATGAGTTATGTATGATTAGAGTTTTCAAGTGTGCGAAGGAAGATGATGAAAGAAGATCCGGGAGTGTCAAGCGCTCAAGCTTGGGGATGCCCCCATGAACCCCCAAGAAATATCCAAGGAGACTCAAGCATCTAAGCTGGGGATGCCCCCGTGCATCCCGTTCTCCATCAACAATTATCAGTTCGTCCTTCGTTCCACTATATTTTTATCACTTAATGTGTTATGTGCTATGCTTGGAGCGTCTTGCTCTTTACTTTTTAGTTTTATTTAGCTTTGCTTACTGTTCATAACATGTTAGAACCTAGTTTTATTTGTGTGGGAGAGAAACACGCTCCATTTTAACCTAGAACACATCATAGGATTTTCATGCTTATCTTTGTTGTGTGTGTTCTTTATATTTTCGTAGCTGCTGTCATGTTTAGCTCTTGTGATTCCATGTTTATTTATTTTTAAGATCTTTTGGTTAGGTTGTTGCTGGAACACTCTTGAGTCCTCATGTTTATCTTGTTTAGAGAGTTGGCATGTTGCACTGAGTTCTGTGTCTTGACTTGAAAGTAGGTAATTGAGGTTGCTATTCAATTGTAGTAGTAACTTGCAATAGTTCCGAGGTATTGCTTTGAGTAATTTTTGAACTTTTGGTGTCAAGAGCTTTAGCCTATTAGTGATAGATGTCATACTTTGGGCAATCCGTGTTTATTTTTGAAAAACTACAAAAAACTAGTTGAGAACTATAGCTATTAGATGGATCACTAATCTTTGGAGGGATCGGATATTAGAGTACACTCACGTACCATGAGTCGAGGATGAGCAAGGATAACCAAACCCCCATATAATCCTCCTCGGGGTACTTGTCTCTTTGTGAACCTTCTGATTAGATTGAGAGTTACCGATAATAAGTGCATGAGTTCTTCGGACTAATGTAAGTATTCTATTGTTGACACTTCCACCACCTATATTTTTCTAGCCTCTTTAGTACCATGCATTGCCCTTTATCACCTAGAGATTTGGTGCATACTTCTCTGGCACATCAAAACACTTGGCATGATACGCTCTGTCATCATAAACCTCATTTTATCTTTCCTCAAAACAACCATCATACCTACCTACAAGGCATTTCCATAGCCTTTCCGAGATACATTGCCATGCAACATCCATCTTCTCATGACTTGATCTTCATGTCATACATGTTTTTTATTGATCGATGAGCGGCATGCTAGTTGGGCCTTGCCCTAATTATTGCTGCATGACGCGATACTATCATTGCATATCCTGCTACACTGGCAGAGGCATACATTTTCATACATCATGATAGCTTCATCTACTTTATGTTGAGTACTTTTGTAAAGTGTGAAAGATCTTCTATAATTATTGTAATATATAGAGTATTTCCCCTAAAGTGAGGAGAAGATCCCAAAGAGGACAAACCAAAAGATCCCAAAGAGGACAAATTAAAAGATCCCAAAGAGGACAAATGAGAGATAAATAGAAAGAGCCATTGAGGCCACAAAAAAATAAAAAAAGATAAAAAGGAAATAAAAAAAGAGAAGGGGGCACACTACTATTCCTTTTGAGAGATCCACACTCGTACTCCCTATTATATCTTTTACTCCATAGAGATCATCATACATGCATATAGCTATGTGGGGACCCTTACACTATAGAACTTGGCTTGTATATTCCAATGATGAGCCTCCTGAAATGAGCTCTAGGTCTTCTTGAGCAAGAAAGTTGGATGCACCCCCACTAGTTCCATTGGAGAGCTTTCAATAGCTCATATGTGCATCCGTTGCATGGCAATCCCTACTCCTCACATCATATCTATCATGTGGCTTTCTATCGCCTATGATTGTCCTCATTGATGTGAGCCTGTCACACCTTTTTGTCTTCCTTCCCCTTCATTTTTCTCTTTCGTTGTTTAAATGTCAATTTTCTTGCTTACGCTCATCCATTGCATGAGTGCTCAAAAATTCGAAAGGGAGTGGATCAGTTTGAATTTTACCTGGCTAGTGGTCTGGGGACGAGTCAAGATAAGATTGCAAATGAGACCAAGTGTGAAACTTTAATAGATTGAGTTCTCAATTAAAATAAATAGTATGATTTTTGCTCTAAACCCATCTCCCACTTCTTGCACGAAAACACCATTTGGAGATATTTGAGTCACGGACAGCGAGAGCTCTTGCACCTTTATGTTCTTATGTTGCTTGTTTCAATGCTATAATAGACTCTTGCTTGTTATGACTTGAACTGAATTACATGCCTTGCTTGCCTTACTTAAAAGTTCTTATATGGTTGGTAGCATGTCACCACAGAAATTATGCTTGTTATCATTTGCCTACTCGACGACGAGCAGGAATTAAGCTTAGGGATATTGATACGTCCCAAACATATCTATAATGTCTTCTTGCTCCATTCATGTTTTGGGTGATATTGCTATGCTTTTGATACACTTTCATACACTCTTCATCATATTTGGACTAACTTATTAATTCAGTGCACCACAGTGCCAGTTCCTGTTTTCTGCTGTTTTTATATTTTAGGTTTCCCCCTTATTAAACCTGCCAAAAAAAATTCCAGCAAAAATATATAAAAAATCAGCGAGACGGAACCTTCCAGAGCCCCGAAATATGGCCAGAGGGGGGCCACCAGGGGTCCAAGCACCCAGCTGGCACGGCCCCCCTGGTGGTTGCGCCGTGTGGCCGCCTGGACATCCGGGGCCACCCCCTGCCCCCCCCCTTCGGCCTATATTTACACCTCTTCCCGAAACCCTTGAGGACAGAACCATTTTTCGCGATCTCCCCTCTGTTCCGCCGCCATCGCACTTCCAAGATCGGGGCTGCCAGGAGACCCTGTCACGGCACCCTACCGGAGGGGGGATTGACCTTCGGGAGCATCTCCACCACCATGGACGCTTCCCAGATCATCCTTGAGTAGTCTACCTTGGACCATGGGTCCATGATCAGTAGCTATGTGATGTCTTATCTCCATCTTTGTTCTTCAATGTTTAGACCTCGTGAGCTGCCCTACATGATCAAGGCACATATGTAATTTTCCTGCTGTTGCTATGTTGAGTTTGCTGGGATCTTATGGATTATGAGATTATGTTCAGATTGTGATGAGTAATATATTTGGTTCTACTCCTTTTATATTTATGTTCTTGAGTAATTCTTTCATTTTCTCCATTGCTTTTTATTACTTTGGCCAAGTGATGGATAGTAACTCCAAGAGGGAGCGTTGTACTTGCCGGCGCAAGGGTTGTTTACTTTACGCAAAGTTCTTTTAATGCAGTTGTATGTTGCTTTGGGTTTACACTTTGGGTGTTGCTCGCAACTTAATACCAGCGAGATGTTCTGGATAGATATCTCAAGGGTGGATGATTAGTGAGTAGATGCAGATGGATTTCGGTCTACTTGTCTTGGCGTACTGTCCACGCTTTTGAGCATCTTCCTTTGTTTTGTAGCATAGTTAGCATTGCGGTGCGTTTTTAATCCTGTCAATTGCCCAGCTGTAATTTGTTCACCTCGCATAGTTGTTTATCGTCTTTTGGGAGAGAGAAGTCACTAGTGAACTTCATGGGACCCTGGTCCATCTTTCCACCATTTTTACACCTCACTTTATTTATCGCATTTACTTTACTTTGCAATTATCACTACTATCTATCCCTTGCGTTTGATCCTTTGTAAACGGCAAGGTTGGCGGGATTGACAACCCCTCAATTCTCGTTGGGAGAAAAGTTATTTTTTGATGTGTGCAGGTCCACGTCAACTCTCGTGCTACCAAGTAATTTCTAGCACCGTTGTCACCTACCTGGTGTCGTCGGAGTGCTATCGGAGACAAACCTTGGTATCTTCACCGAGGGAAATTACTACTACACTACATGTTAACCTTCCACTTGGGGTAGCCAACGAGGAGCACTACTTCAATGCCATCACCCCCTTTCGGCCTATATTACCTCCTTGTCCCGAAAACCCTCGAGGAGAATCGTGCATCGCGAATTTCCTCTTTGTTCCGCCGCCGCCGCGCTTCCAAGATCGAGAGCACCAGAAGACCTCTTCCCAGCACCCTGCCGGAGGGAGGATTGACCTTCGCGAGCTTCTTCACCACCATGGACGCTTCCCGGATGTGCCGTGAGTAGTTCCCCTTGGAACATGGGTCCATGACCAGTAGCTATGTGATGTCTTCTCTCCAATCTTGTTCTTCAATTCTTAGTACTTGTGAGCTTCCCTACATGATCAAGGCACCTATGTAATTATCTTTTTGTTGCTATGTTGTGTTTGCTGGGATCCGATGGATTATGAGATTATGTTCAGATCATAATGAGTTACTATATATTTGGTTTACCTTATATATTTTGTTCTTGAGTAATTCTTGCATGTTCTCCGTTACTTTTATTGCTTTGGCCAAGTAGTAGATAGTAACTCCAAGAGGGAGCGTTATGCATGATTGTGGGTTCATGTCCCTCGATGTCTAGCTTGAGTGACAGAAACATTAGACTAGGGGATGTGCTGTTGCCACCAGGGAGAAAACAACGGTGCTTGTAACCGCGGTTGCTAGGATTGTTTACCTTACGCATAGATTGTTAATGCAATTGTCTGTTTCTTTGAGTTTACACTTTGGGTGGGGCTCGCAACTTAATACCAGCGAGATGTTGTGGATAGATATCTCAAGGTGGATGATTAGTGAGTAGATGCAGATGGATTTTGGTCTACTTGTCTTGGTGTACTGCCCATACTTTTGAGCCTCTAGCTTTCTTTGTAGCATAATTAGCATTGCGGTGCGTTTATAATTCTGTCAATTGCCCAGATGTAATCCGTACTGTTTCGGGCTAGTGCAGACCCTTGCGGTATTGAGCACTCATTGTTCGATCGTCGGCGTCGATCAGGTCGTGGACACGCGTTATGAGTGCGAGGCGAAGACAATACCAAGGATGAAGCTGCTAGTCCCGAGGACGCTCAAATGGCGGATGTATGCCATCACCCCCTTCTCCTACGTCGACTACTTCCTCCATAAGCTTGGCGGCGACAATGCGCCACCATCGAGGCAAGCCGTCCAGCAGGCCGCTAGCTCATCCTCTGACTCTCCAGAGCTGCAAGACATGATCGAGCAAGAAAGGATTCCCCCCTTTGACTTGGAAAGATATGATTTGAGGCTCACGTGTGACCCAACTTGAATAAAGCATTTGCATGCGACAAGGTTATGAGATAATTCGGTTTCAAGAACTCGATGTCACATAGCGAGAAAGAGGTCAGGTTGGAATAAGTATGATCAAATCTCCTTGAGCCCAACAACACATATCTTGAGGCAGAAGGAATAGAACTATGGCAAATTGTATGGATTCACCAAACCGGCTTTCATCGGACACTTGGGAGTTTGCATGTTTTTATTGAAGGCACTACCAACTATTCAAGCTGCATAGATATTCATCTTGCATTCAAGTTGACGTAAACCTATGGGGTTGTGCCCTTAAGGGAAGTAACCTATGAGGCCGGATTCAACTTTGAAGGTCGGGTATTATCAAGACTGGACTTGGATCTAGGCCGATAGATTGTAGGCTTTAGGGTTCATGTGGGCCTCATGTGTTGAGTCCACAATGGACATTTATATAAGTTGATATGATGCAACAGGAACACGACGCATCGTGAGATATCAGTGACCTAGCATTTTGTCGCCCGGTGTCCCGACCCATACGTGCAGATAATCTTAGATGCAATACATTTGTTCTACTCTGACGAACCTATTTGAGGGATCTAGAAAGGGAATCAACGACAAGGAGGAGACAACACGCTACCCCGACTCTTCTTCTGCTCTGAGGAATGTGCATCTAGTGGTAATAATGTGATCTTTCTTCTAAGCATGCTCCTGGGTGATCTGCTTAGTAGGGTAAATTTTTGATTATGTAATAGTTGCACGCCGCATGGCCCACCATTTAGTGGGCCTAAGTTGTTAGCCTAGCCCAAGTCATGATTGTTGGGATGGCTTATGATACTGGTAAGGGTCATATCCTCGTTAAGCGAGAGAAAGATACAATGATCTAAGGCATATACGCAAATATGAAAAGTATGATTTGAAATAAAAATATAATTTAATCGATACACAGCTGTAATTAGTTACCATACGTATAATATCTGAAGATATGCCACTAGTGAACTTATGGATTACGATCCAATTTTCCTTATAAATACAAACATTTCTTTTACATTTTGTTGCACTTTAGAATTCAATAACTTATTATTTCAAGCAAACAAAAAAAATTTCAAACACATACTTGAGAAGTTAGGGACATGTGTTAAAATTCTTAGTTGAGTGGAAGTTTGATCATTGACCCTTATAGTTGAGGTTCAAAGATTGAGACCTTAGTTTCATTAATGAGAGATTCCTTTGAGCTTATTATAATCCCTTTGCGCTTCGGGAGTCAACTAAAATCTTTTTACACTACTCACAAATATCATGAGCCAACATTTTAGTTTCGGCTTTGGCACTTCTCTTCTCGCACCGACTTCACTTTTAGTGATGTTTTTCCTTCTAAATATGAAAAATTATTTTCATTTTCAATTAGCATTCTTTCCAGAAAAATAGATGCCTTAATTTTGTTATAGAATTGAGATATTTATTATCACAACATGAATTAAGTAGATCTCCACAATGGGAAAATTTTGTTATATAATATATTGTTCTAAATTTTAAACCAATCTTGAATTAAAAACGTTTCATGTATATTAGAAATTTGAGAAATTCAAAACAACTCATGTACTTTAGAAATGGTCATGAGTTAAAAAAAATCAATTTTTTGAATGTTTTTAATTTAAGAAAAAAAGATGTAAAATTGTATTCATATTTTAAACTTTCTTCATATAATTTGAAATTTTGTCAAACATAAAATTAATAAACAAAAAACTTATACGCGTAGAAACCATTTATGAGGCGGCCCAGCTTGTGCATGCTTTGCGATCGGCCGCCTATTTGATTTTTTTCTTTTTGAGGGGAGGCCGCCTATTTGCGAAATCACTAATTTAAGAGTTCTCGTGCCTACGAAACAACGCGTTTTCTTCGTGCGTGCCAAGTGACACTCCGCGCGTGCGCCAAATGGCGTGCTCTGAATTTTTTTCCCTTTTTTCTGTTTTAGAGGCATGAGTGCCTCTCGCGGAGGCACGAGTGTGCCTTTCCCTGAGGCACGATAGTGCCTCTCGCGGAGGCACGAGGCACGACTTGTGCCTCTTTTTTGAGGCAGGCAAGAGTCGTGCCTCTTTTTTTTCACCAAAACGTATAGAAAATACGTGCGAAAACCGGGAAAGTCAAAAAAACCAAAAAAACAATTTTAAATACCAAAAACACGTACACAAAAATAAAAAAAAACGAAATCCCAAGGAAACGCTGTGAGCGCGACACGTGGCGCTGTTCGTTGAACCGGAGTGCTAACAAGTACTCTCTAATTAGTTGCTCTCGCCTATTTGATGCAAGGAATGTCAAAAATAGGGCTGACGCGCAACGGACAGACACTCTTGGGCAGTCAGTGTGTCGCTCTGCAAGGCACTTGACGCCTCATTTGAACCAGCCCACTTCAACTGCTTTTTATCTGTTTAGATATTTCTTTTCTTTCATTTTCTTTTATTTTAAGTTTCCTTATTTTTTAGAAAAATTCAAAAACATTTCAAATTTTCAACATATACATTTTAAATATATTATTATGTACATTGAAATTTTCTTAGTATACAATGAACAATTTAATTATACACTTTACATTTATTTTATTTTATATGATGAACAATTTTTAAATACACACTGATTTTTTTGACGAAAACAATGTATTTTTTAGTACACATGGAATTTTGTATATGATGTTTTAATACATATCAAATAATTTTATATATCTCAATTTTTTTAATACACACTAAACTTTTTCAACGCACACTAAGAAATTATTTTTTATACTTTGAACATTTATTTATTACACACAATTTTTTTTTCATAATATAAATATAAAATTGATTTTCTAAATAAAATCAAGACAAAGCGTAAAAGCAAAATAATGCTCTGGTGCTAAATGGGCCGACTAAATCGAACGTGCCATCAGCGAAAGCTCGTCATACTGATATTCACGAGCATCCTATAAGAAGAGCTCACAGTCTGAGGAACCAGATCTGCCATACACGCGGCAGGTTAATTGTACTATTCATCGAGTATTTTAAAATGTTTTTATTGTGTATCTAGAAAATGTTAAAAATATGTGAACGTTTCATAAAAACCAATGTCTCGCAAGAAAAAATACTTCCTCTGTAAATTAATATAAGATGTTTTACGTAACTAAACTAGTTAGGGCATGTACAATGGTTGATAAGACTGTTTTATCTTAGCGTCGCCACGTAATTTAGATATGACAAAAAAAGTGATATACAATGGGTTCTATCTTAGCTTAGCTATAATAACTAGAGATTCCTAAATTTGTGGTGAGAGAATTATTGCTAAGAATGACTAAGAGGTGATCTCTTAGCTAAGAGAAGGCAAAGCTTTTTTTTCAGTTTCTTTTTCCTCCACATCAGCATGATAAGACTAAGATAATACCATTGTACATGCCAACATTGTATATTAATTTACGAAGGGAGTATATAATAGCAATGAATACATTTGTTCTTCAAATGAACATTTGAGAAAGTATATAATTGACGTACACGTTCCTTTTGTACTCATGCACGTGCATGCGCGCGCACACGTTTGTGTGCTTTCTCTAGATAACGGACGTGTCAGTAAAGAAGTTCTAAAAAATGCGTGTAAGAAAAATAAAATGAGGCGTCCTTGTAATGTGGGCGATTGATCGTAGTTTCTTTTTTTTTGAACGTAAGAAACATTTTATTAAATACTAAGTGAGAGTACACCAGACCTTACAAAAGACCCCTAAGAAAGCATAAAAATACAATCAAGTTCCTAGACTTTTGCAAGAAAGACCCTAAAGAGTAAATAAAAAAGCGATCGGGTCCACCGTCTTCTCGCCGGATACACCTCGCCGGCGCCGGGGAGCAAGCCACTTGGGTCGACGAGGGCGCCACACGTTGGCTACCAACAAGAAGAGGAACTGCCTCCCATGGAGGAATATGTATTGGCTGCCTTTCAGCCAGAGGATGCAGCGGCTCGGTGACATCGACAACAGCGCGTCCGCCATTAGAGCCACCGCTATAAGCTCGAACCCCATCTGCAGAATGAAGATTTGTATATGCCCAACAAAGGAGAAGAGCCACCAAGTGCCTCTTCCCACCATGGATCTTGAGCCGCCCTTTTTGCAGATCAGGGACTTGATATAGATCACACCTGCGTCCCTCCCCCCGTCCACCACCACCACGGTGTCTAGCGAGAGGAAGAAGAGCCAGAAGATGCAATCCAACGAACCTGACCTTTTATTGATGGAAGTCTTGGTCGTCCCCCTCTTCAGCGCATCCGGCTCCGGCCATTGAAGCACCACGCCGAGGAGAAGAACCACCAACCAGGACTGGATCTTGGCCAAGAAATCCAGCCACCACTTCCAGGAAAGACGAAAAACTACGACATATAGCCAGACACTGCTACCCCTATCTACTCCGGCGTCTCTCCTTTGCCTCCCCTGGCCGGCTACTCCGGCGAGAGGGGCTCGGGGTTGACCCGGCCTGGAAGAAGGGCTATTCAGAAGCGATGGAGGAGGAGGAGAGGATAAGGATGTGGGAGGGAGAGTCCTCGTGTGGGTTTGGGGAGTCCAATCCTAACCACCACTACCAGGGGTCAGGTCAGAGGGTGGGGGCAATCGTAGTGGTACAGCCCAGAAGAGACCGACAGCTGAAGCGAGCGATCTCGGCTCCCGTGCCGTGCTCTAGTGTGGTGTTAGAGCATCTATAATTAAAATTTGTTCAAGATAATAATAATCTATAATTGGAGGTCTTAGAGTCATTTAAAATGATCGGGAAGATGTTGTTCGGATGTTTTTCATTCAATCGAAGGAGGTAAGTCGGTTTAAACGTCCGGACTAATCGGCACCCCTATGTTTAGTGAATATGTGGGGTGGATATGGAGGAAACCGAACTTGTCTAAGTCGGTTTAAACGTCCGGACTAATCGGCACCCCTATGTTTAGTGAATATGTGGGGTGGATATGGAGGAAACCGAACTTGTCTAAGTCGGTTTAAACGTCCGGACTAATCGACACCCCTATGTTTAGTGAATATGTGGGGTGGATATGGAGGAAACCGAACTTGTCTAAGTGCGTCCGTTACATCGAATTCGATATACAGAGCGAATTCAAAATTTGACCCAAATTGATCAGTCCATTAGATCGACCACACTCCTTCTGCCTCTAATTCCTGCGTCCTTCACCTCCACTCTTACTTCCTGTTGTTGGTCACTATTGTGTGGGACACCAAAATGATAAACACATCTAAAAAACACCAAAAATGCTACAGAAACGATAAATAAGAATTATGATCGCGCTTCACTTAATCAATTAGATTGGAGGATGAAAAATAAAAAGAGGGAGGGACGAACATATAGTCCACCGCACCAAAGAGGAATCGACAAGTGATAGAACACGATTGGAAGAAGAATTGTGTCGTTCATAAAGGTGGGGAAAACAAAATGTCCATCACATGGATGAATATTTTTTCCACCAAGAAAACTAACAAAGAGGGAAAATACAAATTGTTATTCATATGCAAAGGAAAAAAATTCAAATAAAAAGAAAAAAAGTTATAAGTACAAAGATTGTACATAATGGCAGCTCCAAGAATTAATCAAAATGCAGGAAATAAGCTTGAGAGAGATGGTTGATTCAATCGTGTATCAATTTAACTATGTATAAATTGTCGATGTCATTTTGACATACGTATAATGAATTGTTTATGATTTATTGTTAGTTTACTTTTATCTAAATTCAGTTTCACAGAGTCTGAAACAATGGTTTGGCTCGGCACTGGCGCTACCAATGTCTTAAACTTTTGTCATACGGAGAAACCTTGTTCGAGGGTTGAGTAATGAAGTTTGATTACCTGCAAACAAATTATAATTTATTTTATTTCATCAAACGATAAATTGATAAAATTTTATGCATTATGGTTGACGTACATGAATTTACATGGGTTTCGAGATTTGTATATGAAAAATGTGACAAATAAGAAGCCAATCGGTGTTGTCTACGAACACAATCAGCGTTGTTTATGGATACAATCGGTCGTGTCTGCAGACACATAGAAAGTATGTTACATATTGTATTATACATGACCTTAGCAAGCCCAACACTTGGACACCCTTGTCGACGGCCGAGGCCCTCACCCCGCACCCCTCCCCTCCCTCCGTCGTGGGGAAAAGCCCGAGCGCCACGACGGTGGCGAGGACCTTGTTAGTCGTAGCCAAATGTGGCGGCGGTGGCGCCCTCTACCTGCTCTCCAGCTGCGGCGGTGTGGGAGGCGGCGACCGAGCTAAGGCGGTGTGGCCTGAGGCGCAACGGCGACGACGACCTTAGGTGCGATGGTGGTGGAGCGGGCTCAATCTGATCAGGATGGTCCTGGTGGGTCCCGATCTGACATCCTTCTGGTTTCTATGCGTGGCAACGATGGCCTACTGCTCCACCCTCATCACTTGGACACTGAAGTGGCGGCCCGGTCATGGCGGCGACCATATGATGGCTTCTTGACGGGTATAGTATTTTGTTTGCTTCTCCGTCAATTAGCTCGATATGTGCAGATAACACCCCCTTCTTGGTTACCTCAAGTGGAAGTTTATTATGCAGATAGAGGTAATTTTCCTCACAAGTGAGAGCTTAAGGTTTATCTCCCGTAGGATTCCGGAGACAACAAGTAGGTGTCAAACAAGCAATGGCACCGAAATTATTTGGTATCCTGGACCTGCACACAAGACACAAGAAGCTTTGCTCCTAATGACTATAGAGAGGTTGTCAATAACTTCGGCCTTGTTGTTTACAAAGGTTAAACACAAAGGGAAAAGTAGTAATGCAGCTGAAAAGAAATAAAGCAGTAAATAGTAGTGGTGTGCACTTATGATGAGAATATGGACCGGGGTACCATGCTTCTCACTAGTCACGTCTCTCTCCCAAAAGACGAGAAACAATTATGCTGGGTGAAGAAATTACAGTTAGGCAATTAACAGAATTATAAATGCACCACAATGCTAATTATGCTATAGAAAGTAAAATGCTCAATCGTATGAGCATTATACCAAGGCAAGTAGATCGTTCATTCATCAACATTTACTTACTAATCATTCCCCTTGAGATACCTATTCAGAACTACTCGCTGGTATTAAGTTACGAGCCACAACTAATGTTGTGAATTCAAAGCAACGGACAACTGCATTAATACTCTATGCGTAATGTAAGCAATCCTTACGACACACGGTCAAAAACACCGATGTTTTACCCTAATGGCAACAACGCATTCCCTAGTCCCATGTTTCTGGTACTCAAGTCGGATATCGGGAGAGATGAACCCATTATCTAGAATAATGCCCCCTCTTGGAGCTACAACTTACTACTTGGCCAAAGCAACAAACTGTAACGGAGTACATGCATGACTACTCAAGTACACAACATAACAGCATAGAAACTATAAAAGAGAACTAAATATATTACTTCTACAAACTGAACATAATCTCATAATTCATCGAATCCCAACAAACACAACATAACAACATAGCAACTATAAAAAATATGCCTTGATCATTATAGGCAGCTCACAAGGTCTAGACAATGAAGCAAAAGATTAGAGAGATCGCATCAACTAGCCTGCTGCCATGGACCCATGGTCCAAGGAGGGACTACTCACGGCTCATCCCAGAGGCAATCATGGTGATGGCGGCCTCTCCAGAGATCAATCCTCCCTCCGGTAGGGTGCTGGGAAAGGGACTTCTGTCGATCTAGATCTTGGAATTGTGGTGGCGGCGAAACAGTGGCGTAGATCGAGAAAAGGGGTCCTCTTCGAGGGTTTTCGGAAACGGGTGTAAATATATGCCAAAGGGGGGTGCCAAAGGTAGGGCCACCTGGCCAGGCGACCTGTGGGCGCGGTCAGCCCCTGGCCACGCCAGTTGGCTACCTGGATAGGGGGTGGACCCCTTTGGCCCACCTTTAGGCTTCTGGAGTCTTCCGTTATAAAAGAATTTCTGGAATTTTTCTGGATTTTTTCGAGCAGTTTCTACATTGCACGGACAAAAACAGATAAAGACTGGCACTGGGCACTAGGTTAATAGGTTAGTCCCAAATATGTTGCAAATGGTATGAAAGTGCATCAAAAGATGTAACAATGTCACAAAACGAAGCATGGAACATGCAAAAATTATAGATACATTTGGGACGTATCACCATCATGTGAGCCTGTAGTCGTGAATAAAGGTGGTGGTCCTCGTGCTCTGCTCGCATCATGGCAACATTTGGCATGATCGACCCTCATTGATCTGATCATCGACGGGCTCCGGAATTGCTAACGGTGATCTTACCCAAGTGATCTAGATCGTATAGAATCTGGTCGTGGGAGTCTGATGTCTACTACACGCTTATATTCTTGTAGACTATGTTGGGCCTCTAAGTACAGAGACTTGTAGGGCAACAACAAATTTCCCTCAAGTGGATGACCAATGGTTTATCGAACTCAAGGAAGTAGAGGTTGGAGATGGTCTGTCTCAAGCAATCTAGCAATAAAGATACAAGAAGTCTCTTGTGTCCCCAACATACGTAATACAACTAGGAGTTGTATAGGTGCACTATTGCGAAGAAAAGATGGTAAAATATGAGTGATAGGTATGGTAGAACAAGGTAATATAAACCTGTAATAAAAATTACAGCAAGGCAACAAGTAACAAAAGTAACTAAAAACAGTGTTGAAATGCTTGGAAACAAGGCCTAGGCTTCATACTTTCACTAGTGGAAACTCCCAACAATATTAAAATAATTGAAACTTATGATATTACCACCAAAAACATGCAAGAAAGACATTACTCGGAGAATTGTGTTGGGCTACAAAACCACACCTTAGAGTTTGTATTCCACATCTATGGATGTGCCAATGTCACTCGGCTATCCAAAGATAGTATTAACAAACAACACAGCATATCTCCAGAATAGTCTCTTTCTAATATGACAAAGCACCCATCTTTTCAACGAAGCACTATGAAATTTTTACCCAGCACAGCATCAAGAGACTCTCATGATTCCATCATTCGATCCAACAAGAAGAACAATCGCATGACCAATATTACCCTAATAATGGAGCCCCCGCGTCACCGTGGACTACGGAAATATCATCAAAGGAGCACATCATATCCAATACATAATAGAAGGGGAAACATCATGTGATACAAGTAGATTAATATAACCAATTATCACAATCAAGATCACGTCATTGGAGAGAGAACTAAGCACATAGCTACTATAGAATACCTCAGACCCGATGAGGAACTACTCTCGCGTCAACATGGGAAGGAAGAAACGTCGATGGAGATGGATCGGGGGGTGACTTTCCGTCCCGGCAGGGTGCCGGAATAGGAACTAGTGGTCCATCGAAGCTTGCTTGGGATGACGGCGGAGATCGAAATTACTTCTGGGAAAATCGTCTCGATCTTCTGGGTTTTCGCGATCGGGGGTAAATATAGGCCTAGTGGGGTCCCGAGAGGTGGGCGCAGCCACCCAGGAGGCCAGAGGGCACGACCAGGGCCAGGCCGCCCCACCAGGTCGCCTAGACCAGTGGCGCCCCCTCCGGGGGTCCTTCTGGCTCCCGGGGTCTTCCGATGAATAAAAAATTAGGATTTTTTCTGGATTTTCTGAGCACTTTGATTTTTGACCTATTTCTGCAATGCAGAGACAAAAGAAATAGAAACTGGTGCTGGGCACTAGGTTAATAGCTTAGTTTTCAAATATGTTGTACAAAGATATAAAAGTGCATCAAAGATATAGCAAGGTCAACCAAAAGATATATATGTTTGGGACCTATGAGTGTCCATATCAACCTACGAGGTTCTGATGGCATAGTGCGAAGTTCTGGAGTTTTTTGATATCATGGGACATGTCGGCCTCTCGATTTTCATGGAGTAGACAGTGCTGGAGAAGGTCATGGTGGCTGAGATCGGAAGATCATTTAGTCGTATGGGTCCTGGTAGCAATGAAGTCAACCATGTGTTTGATAAATCTCAAAAGCAGCAATGATAAGTGGGGGTGCCATCACTACATGATTACAATTTTTATGGTGATCTTCGAGTGCCCAGTCGGGACATTCAGGGTGAAAGCCTAAGGTATGGCCTTCATTGGTTGTGCCTGACAACTGCATTGCTGAAAGATTTGTTTTGAGAGCTCGAACTTCCTCCATGTTGAAAACTTAAGATCTTGAATTGGGCAACGACGACGCTTGTGCACCGTTCCCTTCTTGCAGGCGTTGCTTTTGGAGACCTCATATGTTTTTTGAGTGTTGCATTTGGTGGTGGTTGATGTGCTACGTACTTCTGAGAGGAGTTAATCGCTATGGAGGGACCTTTGTTTTTTCCCTTCTTTTTATTTTTATTTTTTGATTGTGTGCATCCTGAATATCTTGCGACATCTTGTAGGTGCAGAGGCTGGGGGTAATTGGTGTATTCGTGATATTAATATATTGCCCTTTCTAAAAAATCAAGCCAAATAATTTGCCTATGGTGCGAGCATTTTTATGGTATTTTTCTCGATTGTTTGCAATGGACCTTTCTACAAAATTATAGTTTTCCTAAGCAAATAGGTGTTCTTTGTTTTTTCGGTTTCCCTGTTTTCTTCCGTTTTTTCATTTTACTTTTTGTATGTTCTTCTTATTTCAATATATATTCACATTTTTTTATAAATGCAAGGAACATTTTGTCAACTCATATCTTGTATATTTTAGGAATATTTTCAAATACATTTGTTCCAATATATTTTGATGTCTATAAACGCTTATTTTTGGTTTGTTTATCATTTATGCCACTAGTTGTGTTCCACTAATCAATTTTGTTATTAAAAATTACAACTGCTTAAAACTGCCATAATTTCGTGAGATGCTTGCTCATAAATGCTAGTAAACACCTAAAAATGCTTAAAAATATCATTAGCCACCGTTACTTTCAGGTCAAACCCATTGAATGTCTTATATGACCAAAATAACCCTAGAACCATATGCTACATCTGTGTATATAAAATTCATATGTCTAGATCCCTTTTGTTAGGAGTAAGCAAGCTTATAATTAGAGAGAAGAATAAGAATGTTGATGGGGTCGAGTGGGGCCCACACTTTATCATAGTGAGATAGAGAATAGTTGACGTGTGGGTCCATGATACGTCCAAAACGTATCTATAATTTCTGCTTGCTCCATGCATCTTTTGTGTGATATTGCTATGATATTGATTCACTTCCATACACTTTTGATCATATTTGGACTAACCTATTAACTCAGTGCACCCCAGTGCCAGTTCCTGTTTTCTGCTGTTTTTGTATTTCAGGTTTTTCCCATTACTTAAAGTGCCAGAAAAATTCCAGGAAAAATATAGGAAAAATCAGCGTATAGGAAGCTTCGGGAAGAGCCAAGTGGGGCCAGAGGGGAGCCAGGGGTGGCCCCAGGCGGCCAACTGGCGCGGCCACCCCCTAGGCCGTGCCAGGGGGCGCCTGGGGCCCCTGGTCCACCTCTGGCTGGCCCCCCTTCGCCTATATATCTCTCTCGTCCCGAAACCCTCGAGGATGGAACCCTTTTTCGCGATCTCTCCTCTGTTTCGCCGCCACCGCGCTTCCAATATCGGGAGCCCTCTTCCCGGCACCCTGTCGGAGGGAGGAACCACCTCCGGGAGCTTCTCCACCACCATGGATGCTTCCCGGATGAACCGTGAGTAGTACACCTTGGACCATGGGTCCATGATCAGTAGCTATGTGATGTTCTCCTCCCCTATTTGTTCTTCATGGTTTAGACCTCGTGAGCTGCCCTACATGATCGAGGAACATATGTAATACTTCTGCTGTTGCTATGCTGAGTTTGCTGAGATCTGATGGATTATGAGACTATGTTCAGATTGTGTTTGATTAATTGATAACCCACAACTGCAGGGGATCGAGATATTCTTCGCGGGTAAGAATAACCCAATTTATAGATTCGACTCAAGGGGAGTCAAAGAATATCCACAAGCTTTAACAGTGGAGTTGTCAATTCCATCGCACCTGAGATACACTTACTTGCAACAAGATATTAATAGTAACTGCGATATTGAAGTGATGATAGCAACGGTAATAATAAAACAGTGAAAGTAAATAACTAGTAACAAGCAGAATTAAAAACACTGTGGGCTAGGGAGATGGATGGTTGGGCGCTGCATGGATGAGACACAACATGTATTTAACTTGGGGCAAGGCACACAGAAAAGCAATGATCATCTAAGCATAAATCAAACATAGGGCATGTACCCCACAGGTAGTTGTACGTGCTTGCAATAAGAACTTGCACAACAACTTTTGTCCTACCATCCCGCTACAAACGGGGCCAAAAGGAACTTATGGAGATTAAGGTGCTCCTGTCAAAGAGCACCGGAACAAAGCATTAACAATCAATGGATACATGGAATTCTCAAACTATAGTCCATCCCCTTTGGTGTCCCAAGATGTCACCTTTGGGATCGCCGGTTCCGGACTATAACAGGTGCATACAACTCATAGATAGGATCAAGAACACAAATATATTCATGAAAACATAAAGAGTTCAGATCTGAAATCATGGCACTCGGGCCCAAAGTGACAAGCATTAAGAGCAACAAGTTGAAGCAAAGATGATAAACACCAATCTACATAATAGGCAACATGCCCCCAACAATCTGACGAACTATTACATGATCTAACTCATCAAATCCCTACCATCCCCTTTGCCTACAGCAGGGAATTACTCACACATGGACGGAGAAATCATGGAGGGAGGATGGAGTGGCGATGATGATGACGATGGCGATGATATCCCCTCTCCGGAGGCCAAAACAGCCTCCAGATTAGCCCTCCCGGAGAAGAACAGAGGGTGGTGGCGGCTCCGCGACGAGAATTGGGAAAACGACTTCTGTTTCGGGGTTTCTCCGTCACGCGAATAAATAGGAACGTCGGTAGGGCACCAGAGGAGGAGGGAGGCCCCCAGGCGGCCAGAGGGCGTGGCCCCACCCCTGGCCGCGCCAGGGGGGCACCTGGGGCCCCCTTGGCTCCCCTCTGGTCCCACTTCTGGCTTCTGGCTCCTTCGGGTGCGTGGATTTTCTGGTATTTTTCTCGGAATTTTCTGAGATGTCCAAAAATCCATTTTCATGCGCACAATAAAACCATACAGACAGCTCTGCTGAAAACAGCGTTAGCCCGGGTTAGTTTCGTCCAAATCATGCAAGAACGAGGGCAAAACAATAGCAAAAGTGTTTGGAAAATTAGATACATTTGAGACGTATCAGTAATATATTTGATTCGCCTCTTTTATATTTATGTTCTTGAGTAATTCTTGCATGTTCTCCGTTGCTTTTTATTGCTTTGGCCAAGTACTAGGTAGTAACTCCAAGAGGGAGCGTTATGCAAGATTGTGGGTTCATGCTCCCTGATGACTAGCTTGAGTGACAGAAACATGAGTCTAGGGGATGTGTTATTGCCACAAGGCTGAAAACAACGATGCTTGTACTTGCGGGTGCAAGAATTGTTTACTTTACGCAAAGTTCTTTAATGCAGTTGTCTGCTTCTTTGAGTTTATACTTTGGGTGGGATTCACAACTTAATACCAGTGGATGATTAGTAGGTAGATGCAGATGGATTTCGGTCTACTTGTCTTGGCGTACCGCCCAAGCTTTTGAGCCTCTTCCTTTCTTAGTAGCATAGTTAGCATTGGTTTGCGCACATAATTATGTCAATTGCCCAGATGTAATTTGTTTACCTTACATGGCTATTTTATCGTCTTTTGGGAGAGAGACATCACTAGTGAACATCATGGGACCCCGGTCCATATTTCCACCACTGTTTACACCCGTTATTTATTTTCTGCTTTATTTCCTTTTCTGTTGCTATCGCTATCATTATTATCCCATACGTTTGATCCTTTGTAAATAACAAGGCTGGAGGGATTGGCAACCTCTCTGAACTCGTTGGGAGCAAAGTTATCTATTGTGTGTGTAGGTCCACGTCAACCGCCTAATTGTTGGCGCCGTTGTAACCTTCCTGTCGTTGTCGGAGTCCTACTGGAGACAAACCTTGGTATCTTCACCGAAGGAAATTTGCTGATGTCTACATCTCAACCTTCCACTTTGGGTAACCAACGAGGGGCGAGAAGTCATCAGTCAATGGTTATTCTGATCATACAACATGGAAACAAGCTTTGAGATAGTAGTAATGGTGTCTAGTGGAATTTTTTAGCATTCACCAAACAGAGTGATAACCTTTTTGAGCATACATCAAATGGAGTGATGGCCTTTTTGAGAAAGAAAACTCCTAGTGACAAAACTGAGTAGTAGGGCACAACTGATGGAATAAGTGATAAAGCCTTTTTTATACATGGTTAATGATTTTTCAAATACATGATTTTAAATATGTGTTAAGCATTTTTAATATACATCTTTAACGTTTTTAGAATGATACTACTTTTATATAAAAATGTGATTATATATTTATATTGAATAAATATTTTTAATGTCATAAGAATCTTTCTAAAATGCATTCTCATTTTTATCAATGTAGCATACCTTTTTTTTGTAAAGGTGGGAAACCTAATTTATTAATTACATAAACATCTTTATATATTGTACTCTCTTCGATCCATAATAAGTATCGTTCATCTAGTACAAAGTTGTACTAACTTAGTGCAAAATAAGTGACACTTATTATGAATCGGAGGGAGTATTACATTTTCAAAACCGTCATGTATTTAAACACATGAGAATTATTTAAATATCATGAATATATTTTTAATGCATTCATCATATTATTAAAATCACATAATAAAAAATTAAACTTTGATGAAAATTTCAAATTTATGATGAATATTTTCTAAAGATTTAAATACATTATTTTAGGAATATATATAATATTTTCGAAAATATAAAGATACGTTAAAAATAAACTATAAACAAAAACTCTGTATGCATCTATGTGATTTTAGACTGGCCATTTGGGCTTCCGTGAGCCGTGATGAATTTGTGTGTCGCTGCGGGGGAAACAACACACCCGAGGTGAGACGGATTTTTCTGGTTTTTTGTTTTTTTCCTTATATGAATAAATCTTCGACACCTATTTGATGGGATAAAGTATTCTTTGATTTTTTACTCGATTTTCATAGTTTTTATCTTTTATTTTTTATTTTTTTTCTTTGCTTATATCTTGGATTTGAAAGGGGTTTTTCTCTTTCCTTCATGCTTTCCTTTTTGCTTCTTTGTCATTTTAAATTGGTTTTCTTTTTCAAAACACATGTCTATTATTTCAGTAGACAATATAGTTACTTTTTGTGTATGTGTGTGAACTAAATTTTGATATGTGTTGAATATTTTTAAATACATTATGTACATTTTCTTTCAATATGTATAGAAATTGTTTTTGAATACATTGTCAATATTTTTTTAAATACACATCGAACATTGTTTTATGGTAATAAACATTTTCTAAACTGAGTGATTTTTTAACATTTTATATAAATTTTTGTAAATGTCACACATATTTTTTTCAAACTTGAGAATATTTTCGTTGAAATGTTAACTACGTTTTTGAATGGTAGAAAACATTTATATATAGTACACCCAAATTTTTTAAATTGTATTTTAATATATTTTTCATATTAATTGACTCAAAATTGTTTAAATATGGATGTATTCATAATTTTAAGTCTAGATACATCCATATATGAATAAATCTTCGACCTTATTTGGTAGGGAGAATGTTTTTTTTAAATGCAGGAACATTTTTTCATGTGAGGAACAGTTTGTTGAAAGCTGTTAATTTTTTCAATTATGCTATTTTTTAATGTTGTACTAACATTTTTCAAATCCCTGATTTCCTTTTTAATTAAATCTAAATTCTAAAATAATATTTATTTAAAATAAAATGTAAAAGAAATGAGTCTAACATCACTATGATGTCAATGTGATGGGACATCCCACGTGGTCGTGTACGCAGGCGAGCGAGCCATAGAGCGAGAGCTCCTGATGCAATGATGATGGCTTTGTTGTGAAATATTTACTTCATGTCCCATTGTATAAACAAAAATAATGAAATATATCCAAGTAATCAACAATGAATCGCATCATTAAGTTTCATAAACCATAAGAAGTGATTACGTAAAAAGGGTGGCATAAGGTGTCCCTGTAAACCAATCCCTGATTCTCTCAAGCGTAAAATGAAAGATTATTAAGCAAACACTCACTTTACCAAACATAAATAATTTGAAAAGATAATATTGCCATGGAGACTGTATCGAATGATTTGCTTTATGTCATAGTCTAGACGATAGTTGGTGTATTGATGTGGAAATATAGAGGAACCTGAGAAATACTAGGTAGACACATCTTTAATTATCTATTCTTGCTGTAGCCGACCATGTATGAAGCCGTGACATTGGGCTTTGGACTAAGTTATTTTGTAATCCTTCAATACACATTTTCTCGCATAAACAAAACCACTATTTTCTTTTGTTGTGTGATAATAGTAAGTTCACTGCATCAATATGCTTAGATCCATGGAGTGCCCGGAACAAGCTTGATTTTCTATAACAATTTCTTTTACGAAAAACTTTCGATATATTCATATTCATTCATATTAGTACAATGAATACCAAAAATGATAAAATTACATCCAGATTCGTAAACTACATAGGACTACAAGCACTAAAGCGAGTCGATGACGCTTCGCCGTCATCGCCCTTCCCTCACTTGAGCCAGACAAAACTTGTTGTAGCAGACAATCGGAAAGCCGTGCTAAGGTTCCATAGGATAAGCGCACCAGAAGAGCAACCGTCACCATTAAAGAGTAACGTAGATCGGAAGGATTCAAGCCACACCTGGAGGTAGACGAACCATGATCAGATCCGATCAAATCCACCAAGGCTAGATCCATAAAAGAAGCACCTTCGCCCGTCCGTCGACGATACTAGACGAGTGTTGTTGTTTTGTTGGAGTCCAGACAATTGTAACACCCTCTGTCTCAAGCAACAGCGATCACTTTTGTTAGTGATAATTCCCTGTGATTAGCAAGTCCCTAATCACCATTGATCATGGCCAAGTCACTTTCAAACCAAAATGAATTGCCAAAAAGAATGTGGAAATAAAACTTTTTCCAAAAATTATGCAACCAATTTTAATAACTGCCTAATAATCAGCATTTCATATTAAAACAACAAGGGGAATTTAATATACCACAGAAATGTTTGAAACATTTCAAGTTAGTAGCAAAACTACAATTTTTAATCCATTTAAATATATTATAAAACTATATGAATTTATTTGTTAACCAAACTTTTTGTGGCATCACTATGTGGTGTAACAATAATTATATATCTAGTCTAATATTTAACAAAAATCCTTTGGTGGCTAAACAAAACAGAAACATAAAAGAAACACAAAAAAAGAAAAGGAAAATAAAGAAAATACCTATCTAACGCCCAGTGCAACCTCACCCCCGGTCCAGCTCAACACCCACTCCCTTCCCCTTCCTATTGCTCATAGGGAGGCCGTGGCGGCCATCCACGCCGGCCACGCCATGTCCTGCCGCCGTAGCGGCCATCGGACGCTCGTCGGCGAGCATAAAGTCCCTCCCCGCGCGCCCCTGCCTCACCCAAAACCCTAGAGTCTCCCCTGCTCCCCCATCGCGCCCCTCTCTCAATCTCGCGTGCCCGATCCTGACCATGACCGCCATCTCGCGCCGCCGCGGCTAACTATGACGCCAAGACCCGCCACCGTGTCCGGAGGCCGCCCCGTGGTCGTCTTCACCACCTCCGTGGAGGAATTGACGCGGACCGCTTCATGGACGCCGCCCTCCGCCTGCAACTTCCACCACAGTCGCCGTCTTCCGCGCCGAATTCACCCTGCTCCGTCCGTCCCCGAGCTCGCTGCCACCTCCCTACTAGTTCTCCATGAGCTGACGCGCCGGATCCCCCTTTTCTCCTTCGATTTTGCCGCCGCTACCCTCTCCCCCTTGAGCTCCGGCCGCCGCCGTGGCCGCCATGGCCGAGCGCATGCGCGCCGTGCTCACCACCACGCCGTTGCTTCTGGTGGTGGCCGCCGGAGCTCTCTGCTCCCGTGCGCGCCCAGCCACTTGAAGAGCACGGCTGTGCCCTGACATGTGGGGCCGACCCAAAAATAATAATAAAACAAATAATTATGATTAGTGAAACAATTGATTTGACACTTAAATATTTCGTTAATTAGGCTAAACAGTCAGTGACAGGTGGGCCAGGCCCTCTTAATTAAACTGCTATTAAAAAGAAATAGGGATACCCTTGTGTGCCACTTGCAGATGTGCCCTAGGCCATTAGGTAAATCCATGGATAAAAGAACTAGTTAATTAATCACATGTTAGTATGACAGCTGGACCCTAGTGGGTGCTTATTTAAATAACTAAATTTGTAAAATAACCTTTGTATGACATGTGGGCTATGTGCTATTTCAATAAATAAATTGATTTATTAAATAAACAGTGAATGACAGGTGGGACCCACTGGTCAGTTTGACCAGTAAAAGGCCCAGCCTATGACATGTGGCTCCCCTCTATCAGACTGGTCAATTGTACTATTGTGGATAATGTGGTATTTATTAATAAAAGAAATCCAGAAATTCTTTTAAAATAATTCAAACTCTAGAAATTAATATATCTTTTAATCCGTAGCTGAGATGAAAAAACTGTATACATAATAATTGGTCAGAAAAATAAAACGAATAAGAATACGCTACCATATTCCCTACACACCCCTTTAACATACTGCACACGTGACTTTCCCCCTCCGACTCGTCTGTCCGGTAATCACCCGAAGCCGGTAAAACATCCGGTTAAATTCCCGATTCGTCTGCTACGTGCAACACCATGTTAGTTCACCCCTAGCTTAATGTTTGCCATGTCATAAATCTGTATTACTTTATTGTCGTGTATTTATTGTTTCTCCGCCCTCTTTTTACTGATAGACGTTGCGACTGCTGCCGGTGCTGCCCCCTTTGATCGACTACGTCGTCGACGACCGTACCCCTACCGTTGAGCTTCCAGGCAAGCAAAGCCATTCTCCTTCCCTAGATATCGCCTATCTTTTCCGTACATTTCTTGAACTAGGCATTATCTGCAGCTGCTACGTTACATTCCTATTCATTGCATAGCCTGTCATTATCGCCCCTTGATGTACCTTCCTTTATCCTATGCTTCCTATTATTACTTATGAAATATACATCAGTTAGCCCTGCGCCATGTTAGTCAACTAGGATTAGATAGCAGGCCGTGATCACTCTGGGAGTGACACGGATACAATTTATTATAAGTGCAACAGGTACGGTACAGAGCAGACGCCCAAGGGAACCTACAACGGTGAGACTCTGCCGAGTCGCTTCAAGTTTAACTTGCGAGTGGATGGACTCGTATTTCACTCTCTTCGCCGGCTCGGTAGCGTAGCACCACCAGGATGATATGAGGATATTCCTCTTTAGTTCATTCTGCTGATGTCTCGGTCGAACCTTTCAAGTGTACCATCGAGGGTGATTCCTCCTGGTTCCACTTGATGGTAGGCACCTGAATCAACTGGTGTCCTTAAAGGTAAGTAGTCGGGTGACCCAACGGTGCCCGCGAGAGGTATTATATCGGGACGGCAGGACATGCGGATACCATCGTGGTCCTGGTCCTTGCTCGTTGGCCGTGAGATACCAAACCACGAAGGTCGAGCTCCTCGAGGAGCACACGTGAGACAAGGTAAGGAGACGGTTCACCTTGTTGGTAACCGCGTGCTTTGACGGGATGACAGGGCAGGCACCGATGTCCTGGTGGTCCTGGCTGCTGTTCGTTGTCCGTTGTGTTGACTAGTCGGGCAACCATAACGGTGGTCCGCGAGATAATAATAAAACAACTAATGGTTCAGGTGGATGACTTGAGAGGCCGCAAAGGCCTATGCACACTACCTTCACGTGGGATTAAGGTGTGGGCCCTCCGCGTTGTGGTCTCGTTCGGAAGCTCTTAAAGACGTCCAGTTATGCATTGTGGCACAGACGGATCGTGCCATCTAGGTTGGAGATGGTGCTTGAAGTCATCCTGCTCACAACGACCCGGAGTGCGAGGGGCGACGGCCCAAGACCCCCGAGCGCTTAGGACTTTAGACCGGCGGGGACCTCTCTGATAAGTTGTAGGATGGGCCTCGGCGTGTCAGATAGCCTCGGTGGGGCATTCCCTAACAAGGTGTACGCCACCCTGGAGATCCGAGCGTACAGGCTGAACAGTAGTGCACCCCTGCAGGGAAGTTGATCTATTCGAATAGCCGTGTCCACGGTAACATGACTCTTTATGCTGAAGCCAGATCCTACTACTACAAACTATTACTATTAAACTGTTGGTTCCGGTTTCTCTTCCTCGCAGGGAAGTCGAGGAAGGGATCTCAGAGGCATTGATAATTGTTAATTATTACAACTTACTATTATACAATGCTGCATTCTTACTTTATGCTTTATATGAACTCTTGGTTGTTCTCTTCTTGTGCTGCAAGACTCGTCGGAAGATGCTAGTATTCGATAGGCCTAGCTTCTCATCCTTATTCTGATTTTATACCATTCAGTCCACTATATAAAGCCTCCCCTTTCCATTTGATACAAATGCATAAATGCTTAGTAGCAGACGTAAGACTCGCGGGTATGCTAAATACTCACCCTTGCTTTATTTCCCCCTTTGTTTTATATACCCGGATTGTTGCAATCAGACGCGAAGCGTTCAGGAGTAGGAGATCCCCGATGCCGACCACCGCAACGTGAATATCCCTGATGCCTTCTACGACTTGGAGATCCCCGACGACCAGGAGTAGTTTGGAGGTTCTCAGGCAGGAGGCCTTGCCTTTTCGATCTTTGTTGTTTTTGTGCTAGCCTTCTTAAGGCAACCTTGTATTCCTTGTGTCTGTACTCAGATACTATTGCTTCCGCTAACTTTGTTCTCTCGAGCTGTTGTAGTCGAGCCCTCGTGCCCCTTGGCTTGTATTAAACAACTTGTATTATTTTATTTGTACAGTTGTGTTGTGATATCTACCGTGAGTCCCTGATCTCGACAGTGTACCTGGCGTGTATGATTACTGTACATGATCTGATTTTGGGGGCTTCACAACAATGCAAATATCCAAAGTAAAGAGGACCGGACCAGGACGTGGACTATCTGTATCTGAGCTCAAATGCTCCCTAATGAGCAGCTTTTTTTAATAGAGAAAAAACTGAAACATTCTATCATTTTTTGGAAAACATTGACACATATTTTGAATGCTTAAAAAATTACATCATGAAACCATATTCATGAAAATCATGGAAAAATTTGATTTCATGATAAAATTTTCAAGCACTCAGAACATTTCGCAAGGTTTGCCACAACAAACTTCTTTGGTTTCATGCCATGCAAGAAAATCCGTCCACTAGGACAGGTATGCCTCGACATCACCTTCGTCACCACAAGCAAATTCAGGACAAGAATAATCTATTTCTACATCGCACCATTCCGTAGGGATATAACACTATCCTGTGGAGGCCATCACATTTCAAGTTCATGGCAATACCATCATATGCCTACCTCAAGCTCAAGATGCCGGACCCAAACAGCACGACCACAGTAGCTGGGAGTGCAGAAACAACACATTGGATGGAGGCCTCCATTAACATAGTTGGCATGGAAGATATTTAGGACCTTTGTCGTAAACCGTTGACTGGAAAGTTACACCCTCAAAACAATTTATCTCTGATTTAAGCAGCGAGCTTCGGTACATGTTAAGTCGTTGCTTACTTTCACGGATTATCAATTTTCCTTTAAAAAAATCCACGGTTCGAGAGTCTCCATCTCATTCTTTAAAAATCACCGAATAAGAGAGCAGGATTGCTATTCTGAGTATAATGTGCATTGTCCCAAAGTACCATTTTCTTCTGCATGATTGCGATACCGCTTATTCTGAAATCATTATATATACTCATCACTTAGGTGCTCCTGCATTTATGTTTGGCTTCACTAAAGAGGAAAACGAGGTATCACTTTATCATGGTTGCACCATGCTCACTACAAATCTATTGGGTATTTCAATACCATATTGTAAACTTTTAGTTCTTTGTGATATTCTCATGAGCCAACATCATTATTGAAGATTCATTATCTCTATAAGCATTTGTCATGTAGTTGTTAAAGACATCTTGGTAGCATGTCACCACAAAAATGATCTTGGTTATGGTTTACCTACTCGAGGATGAGCAAGAATTAAGATTGATGGTGTTGATACGTCCCTAATGTATCTATAATTTTTGCTTGTACCATGATTATTTGGTTGATATTGTTAGATGTTTTGATGCACTTTCATGTCTTTTACAACATATTTGGGAACTAACCTATTGATACGTCCCAAACGTATCTATAATTTCTTCTTGCTCCATGCATGTTTTGTGTGATATTGCTATGATCTAGATACACTTTCATACACTTTTGATCATATTTGGACTAACTTATAAACTCAGTGCACCACAGTGCCAGTTCCTGTTTTCTGCTGTTTTTCTATTCCAGGTTTCCCCCATATTAAAATTTCTCCTAAAAATCGGGAAAAATCGAACAACAAATCAGCGCAATTGAACCTTCCGGAATCACCATAGTGGGGCCAAAGGGCCACCACCAGGGACCCAGGCGGCCACCTGGAGTGTCCTAGGGCTTGGCCGCGCCAGGGGGCGCCTGGACCCCTGGATGCCCCCTTCGCCTATTTATTCCTCGTGACGCGAAACCTCCGAACAGAGAACCCTTTTTCGCGATCTCGCCTCTGTTCCGCCGCCGCGGCGCTTCCAAGATCGGGAGCGGCAGCAGACCTCTTCCCGGCACCCTGCCGGGGGGAGTATTGACCTTCGGGAGCTTCCCCTCCACCCTTGACGCTTACCGGATGTGACGTGGGTAGTTTCCCTTGGACCATGGGCCCGTGATCAGTAGCTATGTGATGTTCTCCTCCCCTCTTTGTTCTTCATGGTTTAGACCTCGTGAGCTGCCCTACATGATCGAGGCACATATGTAATTTTCTGCTGTTGCTATGCTGAGTTTGCTGGGATCTGATGGATTATGAGACCATGTTTAGATTTTAATTGAGTAATATATTTGGTTCTTATCTTTTATATTTTTGTTCCTAAGTAATTCTTGCATGTTCTCCGTTGCTGTTTATTGCTTTGGCCAAGTAGTAGGTAGTGACTCCAAGAGGGAACGTTATGCTCGATTGTGGGTTCATGCCTCCCGATGACACGCTTAAGTGACAGAAACATGAGTCTAGGGGATGTGCTGTTGCCACAAGGGGGAAAAGAACGGTGCTTGTAACCGCGGTTGCAAGGATTGTTTACTTTACGCAAGGTGCTTTTTAATGCAGTTGTCTGTTGCTTTGGGTTTACACTTTGGGTGGGGCTCGGAAATTAATACCAGGGAGATGTTCTGGATAGATATCTCAAGGTGGATGATTAGTAGTAGCTGCAGTTGGATTTTGGTCTACTTATTTTGGCGTACCACTCATGCTTTTGAGCCTCGTCCATTCTTTGTAGCATAGTTAGCATTGCGGTGCGTTTTTAATCCTGTCAATTTCCCAACTATAATATGTTTACCTCGCATAAGACTTTTATCTTCTTTGGGAGAGAGACATCACTGGTGAACATCACGGGACCCCGTTCCATATTCTCATCACTGTTTACATGCTCTTTTATTTTCATGCTTTCACTTTCTAGTTTCTATCACCATTATCATTATTATCTGTTGCGTTGATCCTTTGTGAACAACAAGGCTGGAGAGATTGACAACCTCTCTGTACTCGTTGGGAAGCAAAGTTATTTGTGTTGTGTGCAGGTCCACGTTAGTTGCGCCGTTGACACCTACTTATCATTTTCGGAGTCCTACTGGAGACAAACCTTGGTATCTTCACCGAGGGAAATTTTCCGCTATCCTACATCTCACCTTCCACTTGGGGTAACCAACAAGGCGAGAGTATCACCTATTAACCCAGTGCCCAGTGCCCAGTGCTAGATTCTATTTGTTTTCTCTGTGCATCACAGAAAAGAGGAAAAAAAATCAAAGTGCTCAGAAAAATCCAGACAAATTCCTAAAAATATTTTTCATCAGAAGACTCCAGAAGCCCGAAGATCAGCCAGAGGGGGTCCACCAGTCGTCCAGGCGACCAAATGGCGCAACCATGTAGCTGCCCGTGCCCTTAGGCCGCCATGAAAGGTGGGACCTCTCCTAGGCCCCCCCTTTGGATCTTATTTTTACTCCCGTCGTGGAAACCCTTAAAATCCAAACGCCATTTCCAGAAGCAAGTTCGATCTCCGCCGCCATCTCCAGCAAGCTTCGGGGGACCAGAAGTTCATGTTCCGGCACCCTGCCGGGATTGGGAAGTGCCCCCAAATTCATCTCCATCGATGTTGCTTCCTCCCTCCATGATGTGGTAGTAGTTCCCCTTTGGGTCTTAGGTTTTCTACCAGTAGCTATGTGATGGCACTCGCCCCTCGTTGGTTACCCCAAGTGGAAGGTTGAGATCGAACCAGTAGGACTCCGTCGACGACAAGAAGTGGTAAAGTGAACAATGGAGCCGTTCACAACTCAGGGTTGCTTAATTTACATGGACCTGCACACACAACAAATAACTTTGCTCCGAACGAGTACAAAGAGGTTGTCAGTCTCTCCGGCCTTGCCGTTTACAAAGGATCAAACGCAAGAGATAATGATAGTGGTAAATGCAACAAAAAGTAAAAGCAGGAAGTAAATTGAGGGTGTAAACAGTGGTGAAATATGGACCGGGGTCCCATGAAGTTCACTAGTGATGTCTCTCTCCCAAAAGCCGATAAGAAGCTATGCGAGGTGAACAAATTATAGTTGGGCAATTGACATGATTAAAAACGCACCACAATGCTAACTATGCTACAAAGGAAAGGAAGAGGCTCAAAAGCATGGGAAGTACGCTAAATTAAGTAGGCCGAAATCCATCTTCATCTACTACTAATCATCCACCTTGAGATATCTATCCAGAACATCTCGCTGGTATTAAGTTGCGAGTTCCACCCAAAGTGTAAACCCAAAGCAACAGACAACTGCATTAAAAAGAACTTTGCGTAAAATAAATAATCCTTGCGACCGTGGTTACAAGCACTGTTGTTTTCCCCTGGTGGCAACATCACATCCCGACTCATGTTTCTGTCACTCAAGCTAGTCATCGGGGGGCATGAACCCACAATCATGCATAACGCTCCCTCTTGGAGTTACAATCCATCACTTGTCCAAAGTAATAAAAAGCAATGGAGAACATGCAAGAATTACTCAAGAACATAAATATAAAAGGAGAGGAACCAAATATATTACTCATCACAATCTGAACATAATCTCATAATCCATCAGATCCCGGCAAACTCAACATAGCAACAGTAGGGAAATTACATAGGTGCCTTGATCATGTAGGTAAGCTCACAAGGGCTAAGAATTGAGGCATGATGGCACTGAAGTAGTTCTCCTCGTTGGTTACCAGAAGTGGAAGGTTGGATGTAGCCTAGCAGAAAATTTCCCTTGGCAAAGATACCAAGGTTGAGAGTCAGTCCAGTAGGACTCCAAGGTCGAAAAGTAGGTGGTTCGACAAGTGATGCGATGTTTATGATAATCACTTGCTTCGCCTGGACCTGCACACATATACAAATAACTTTGCTCCCAATGAGTACAGAGAGGTTGTCAATCTCTCCGGCCTTGCCGTTTCCAAATGATCAAACGCAACAGATAATGGTAATGATAATTGCAACTAGAAAGTAAAAGCAAGAAGTAAATTGAGGGTGTAACAGTGGTGGAAATATGGACCGGGGTCCCATGATGTTCACTACTGATGTCTCTCTCCAAAAAGACAATAAAATTGCTATGCGAGGTAAACAAATCACAGCTGGGCAATTGACAGGATTACGGGCGCAAACCAATGCTAACTATGATACAAAGACAGGAAGAGGCTCAAAAGCATGGGCGGTACGCCAAAATAAGTAGGCCGAAATCCATCTTCATCTACTACTAATCATCCACCTTGAGATATCTATCCAGAACATCTCGCTGGTATTAAATTGCGAGTTCCACCCAAAGTGTAAACCCAAAGCAACAAACAACTGCATTAAAAAGAACTTTGCGTAAAGTAAATAATCCTTGCAACCGCGGTTACAAGCACTATTGTTTCCCCTTGTGGCAACAACACATCCCCTAGACTCATGTTTCTGTCACTCAAGCTAGTCATCAGGGGGCATGAACCCACAATCGAGCATAACGTTCCCTCCTTGAGTCACTACCTACTACTTGGCTAAAGCAATAAACAACAACGGAGAACATGCAAGAATTACTCAAGAACTAAAATATAAAAGAGAAGAACCAAATATATTACTCAATCACAATATGAACATAGTCTAATAATCCATTAGATCCCAGCAAACTCAGCATATCAACAATAGGACTAATTACATATGTGCCTTGATCACGTAGGGCAGATCACAAGGTCTAATCCATGAAGAACAAAGAGGGGAGGAGAACATCACATAGCTACTGATCATGGACACATGGTCCAAGGTGGACTACTCATGGATAATCCGGGAAGCGTCCATGGTGGTGGAGAAGCTCTCGGAGGTCAATCCTCCCTCCGACAGGGTGCCGGGAAGAGGTCTCCTGATGCTCCCGATCTTAGAATCGTGGCGGCGGCAGAACAGAGGCGAGATCGCGAAAATGGGTTATGTCCTCGATAGTTTCGGAGGACGGAGAATATATAGGCGAAGGGAGGCAGCCAGGGGGCCACCATGGGTCCAGGCGGCCCCCTAGCGCGACCCTTCTCCTGGCCGCGCCGGGAGGGCGCCTGGGGCCCTGGTGGGTCCCCTCCGGCCCCCCTTCAGGACTCTGGAAGGTTCCCGTACGCTGAATTTTATTGGATTTTTCCGGAATTTTTGGAGCAATTTTAATATGGGGGAAACTTGAAATAGAAAAATAGCAGAAAATATAAACTAGCATTAGGGTGCAATGAGTTAATAGGTTAGTCCAAATATAATCAAAATTGTATGAAAGTGTATCTAAAACATAGCAATATCACACAAAACATGCATGGAGCAAGCTGAAATTATACATACGTTTGGGACGTATCAACATCCCCAAGCTTAATTCCTGCTCGTCCTCGAGTAGGTAAATGATAAAAAGCATAATTTCTGTGGTGACATGCTACCAACCATATAAGAACTTTGTAAGTAAACCATTCAAGGCATGTAATTCGATTCAAGTCATAACAAGCAAGAGTATATATTATCATTGAAATAAGCAACATAAGAACATAAAGGTGCAAGAGCTCTCACTGTCTGACGAGGGGGTGACCCCACGACTCCTACGGATGAGCCTACCTGGTGTCCATGAAGGCAGAAGGCCCATGAACTCCCCGAGACCTAGCCCGGTATATAAGGGCTAGGAGGGGTGACACCAAGGACATCGAATCTTACTTGTAACCCTAGCCTTGAGCGCTCCAGCCTTGACCTCCACTGTAATCGCATCTCCCCAATCAATAATATCGGGCAGGAGCGAGCCTCCCTGTTTGCCGACGAGCTATCGTCCAACCTGCGCCTCTCATGACTAACCCAGGGTCCCTGACCATGGGATTTTCCGGGGTTGATCCCCGTCAATTGGCGCCGTCTGTGGGAACTACGCAGGTTGGGATCACGATCTCGGCGGTCCCGTCTTCAGCAAGCCACAACTCAAGGGCAAGAACCAGACCTAGCCCACTCGAAGGATTCAAGATCAGGGCAGACATCTTCGCCACCCCATCAAGACCACTCGAGCTACAGTCACGCCAGGACCGATACCATGTTAATGTCCAAGTACAGCGCCAGCGCCGAAGGAGTCGACGACCCAGAAGAACGGCGAGGGGCCTTTACGAAGGAATCCCACTCAACGAACTGCGACGCGCAGCGGAGGACTCACAAATCTTCCGACAACCCTCCACCGCCCGGGCACCCACCGCACATCAAGACGATGACTACGAGATTGAATCTGACGATCAGAAGAACCACCGCCAAGTTAGAAGGAATCGACGACCCAAAAGGCGCGCACGGGCATCCGCCGCCAACCAAGACAGCGACTCCGAGACACCTGTTAGCGAGTACTACGACCCAGATCGAAGGCCGGATGAATTCGCCAACCTCATCAAGAACCAAGACATGAGTCGAGGAATCGAAACCGATCCTCGCTTCCACGAGCACCCGGAGGATCACGAGCAGATCTTCAGAATTTCAAGAAGGAAGAGGCACGCCGGATCTAGAAAACTCACGGTCAGAGAGCAGCTAGCAGGACCCTGCATGATCCACAGCTTCGAGGATGACTGGGGACGCGTCAGGTCAAGTCACACTTTGAGAGACTGCCGTCTGTTCAACGAGCTAGCCGACGACCTCAAGAAGGAGAAGCAAAAAGAAGACAGACGCAACCAACGACCCGAGCAAGCGCCGAGCTCAAACCCGAAAGGACGTCACAGCCCGTCTCGAGCACAGGTGCTCATGATCCAAGAAGGAAGGATACCGCAAACACAACGCGACGCCCAAACCCTGCAGGCCAGAGCAGCTGAGAGCACAAACACAATCGACGTCTACCTGCTAGATGGAACGGAGACCAGCATCACGTTCTCACAGGACGACCATCCACCCGCAGTCCCAAGACCGGGGCATGCACCCTTAGTGCTAGATGCACAAATCGGAGGATACGACATGGACCGGATCTTCATGGACGGAGGTAGCTGCATGAACATCATCTTCGCCAACACCTTGCAAAAGATGCTGATCCCACGATCAGTATGGAGAAAATCAAGCACCGAGTTGCACGGGGTAGTCCCAGGAGAAGCAGCCACATCGCTCGGAGTCATCGAACTCGAAGTTGTCTTTGGCAACCGTCGTAACTTCGCAAAGCACGTCCTCGAGTTCGAGGTACTCGACTGGCAATCACAGTATCACATCATATTGGGACGGCCAGCATTCGCGCAATTCATGGCGGTCCCACACTACGCCTACCTCAAGCTCAAGATGCCAGGATCATCAGGAGTCCTCACGATCAACGGAAGCTACATCAAATCAGATCAATGTGATCGTGACTTCCACAGGATCTCCGACACATTCGGAGCCAAACAAGAACTCAGAGAAATAGCCATGGTGACGGACAAGAGCACCTTCCCATTGGTGAACCGAAGAGAATCCAGGGAGTACGGACGCGGCTTCAGCATCGACAGCGACACAGTCACTTACCAAGTGCACCCGACGGACCCGGACAAAACAGTCCGCGTGTACGCCCACCTACCAGAGGAGCAGGCAGCAACTCTCGTCGCCTTCCTCCGAGACGAGTGGGAAATATTCTCCTGGTGCCCAGCCGACATGCCTGGGATACCACGCGAATTCACGGAACACGCCCTAAGCACCAAGCCAAACACAAGGCCAGTGAAGAAAGCGCTGAGACGATTCTCGGAGCCCAAGTGCAGAGCAATCGGAGGGGAATTAAACCGGTTACTCGACGCTCAGTTCATTTGAGAAACGAAGAAAGCCACCTGGATAGCAAACCCAGTGCTGGTGCCAAAGAAAGACACAACCGTGCTGCGCATGTGCGTCGACTACGGACCAATCAACAAACACTGCCCGAAGGATCACTTCCCCCTGCCTAGAATCGATCAGATAATCGACTCAACAGCAGGGTGCGACCTACTCTCCTTTCTGGACGCCTACTCAGGATACAACCAGATCAGGATGAAGGAAGAAGACGAAGAGCACACATCGTTCATCACCCCCTATGGAGTATTTTGCTATAGGACCATGCCCTTCGGGCTCAAAAACGCAGGCGCCACTTATCAACGAATGATGCATGCCTGCTTAAAGGAGCAAATAGGAAGAAACGTACAAGTCTACGTGGACGACATCGTCATCAAGACCTACAAAGCAGCCACACTACTCGACGACCTGCGCGAAACCTTCGCAGCGCTCAACAAATACAGAATCAAACTCAACCCAAAGAAGTGCGCATTCGGCGTACCGGCGGGAAAACTGCTGGGCTACATGGTCTCTGCCCGCGGAATCGAGGCAAATCCCTTGAAATTACAAGCCATCACCCGCATGCAAGAACCAACCAACGTCAAAGGAGTGCAGCAGCTCATTGGAAAACTCGCAGCTCTCAGCCGCTTCATCAGCAGGCTTGGAGAACGAACACTGCCTTTCTATCAACTGCTCAGGAAAGGAAAGAAATTCGAGTGGACGGAGGAAGCCCTCCAAGCATTCGCGGACCTGAAAAAGACACTCTCAACTCCACCAATCCTGGCGGTACCCAAGGAACGAGAAAAGCTATACCTCTACTTGGCAGCACGCAGCAGTGTAGTAAGCACATCGCTCGTTGTCGAATGCGCAGAAGAAGGCAAGGTCCAGAGCATTCAGAGACCAATCTACTACCTCAGCATGCTCCTGACAAAATCCCAGCAGCGGTACCCGCACTATCAGAAGCTACTACTAGCCATCGTCATGACTTCAAGAAAGGTGTCCCAATACTTCGACGAGCACCGTATCACAATCGTGAGCAGCGCACCACTCGCTGACATACTAAACAACCCTGGAGCAACCAGGCGAGTCGCCGAGTGGAACATCGAGCTCAGCCCACGAGACCTGCAGTACAAGCACCCAACATCCATCAAATCCCAAGTACTCCCAGACTTTCTGGTCGAGTGGACGGAGGTTCAAACACCAGCCCCCCCAGACCTATCAAGCTCATGGTCAATGTTCTTCGATGGGTCCAAGAGACAACAAGGAGCTGGGCCAGGAGTTGTGCTCATTTCCCCCAAAGGAACAAAAGTGAAATACGTCCTCCAGATCAACTTCAATCACGCTTCCAACAACGAAGCAGAATACGAGGCACTCCTACATGGCATGCGCATGGGCAAAACATGCGGAGCCACTCGCCTCATAATTTACGGGGACTCCAATCTCGTCGTCCAGCAGACGATGAGAAACTGCAACGTGATAGCCGACAACATGGCGGCCTACCAAAAGCTCTACAACGAACTCGAAGGAAATTTCGACGGTTGCGAGCTCAACTACATCACCAGGGACAGCAACACAGAAGCTGACAAGCTCGCGAACATCGGTTCGACCCGGGAGCCTGTCCCACCTGGCGTTTTTCTCGAAAGCATCAACCGGAGATCCATCAAGGCGCAGGCAGCAACACCCGAAGCGGTCGTGGACAGCGAAGACGCACCAGAAATAACGCAGGTGGCAGTAGCAACACCATCAGAAGAAACAAGCACCAGCGCATCCGACAGCATAGCCCTGACAGAGTTCGAAGGACCTGCCTGGACAAAAACGTTCCTCCGATTCCTAATCGAAGGCATGCTACCACTAGATGTGGCCGAAGCACGACGCATCAGCCGACGATCTAAGGCATTCACTGTGATCAACAGACAACTATACAAGCGCAGCATCACCCAGATACTCCAAAGGTGCATTGACGAAGAGGACGGCAAAGCCCTATTGCTAGAAATCCACGAAGGCACCTGCGGGCACCACGCGAGCAGTCGAGTGCTCGTGTCCAAAGATTCCGATCCGGATTCTACTGGCCCACATCCATGAAAAACGCAGAGGAAATCGTGCGACGTTGCGTCGCCTGTCAAAAATTCGCCAACAGGCCACACGCTCCCGCATCAGAGCTCAAGACCATACCACTATCCTGGCCGTTCGCCACCTAGGGACTCGACATGGTGGGCCCACTAAAGAAATCATCAAAGGGCGGAAGAACACACCTGATCGTCACAGTCGACAAGTTCACCAAGTGGACCGAAGCAGTGCCCATCACCAGCTCTACAGCTCTCACGGCTGTCAACTTCATCAAATCGATCATCTTCAGCTTCGGAGTGCCACACAACATCATCATGGACAACGGCACGAACTTCACGGCCGCAGAATTTCAGAACTTCTGCGAAGAACTGGGCATCAAAATCAATTATGCATCAGGCGCGCACCCGCAGTCCAACGGCCAGGTGGAATAAGAAAACGGCCTTGTCTGTGGAGGAATCAAGAAACGACTCCTCGCACCACTCGAGCAAGCCGCCAGTAACTGGGTAGAAGAACTCCCCGCGGTGCTATGGAGCTTATGAACCACGCCAAACACTGCGACCCAATACACACCCTTCTTCATGGTGTACGGGGCAGAGGCAGTCTTACCACATGACCTCAAGTTCGGAGCACCCCGGGTCACCGGATACGAGGAAGAAGAAGCAGAAGAAGCATTACGAGACGACAAAGATACGGCTGAAGAAGCAAGAGACACAACCCTGGCAAAATCAGAAGGGTACCAAGACAAATTGCGTACCTACCAAAGCAGTCGACTGCGCACCAGAACCTTCAACAAAGGTGACCTAGTCCTACGACTAATACAAGAGAAGGTCCACAAACTTGCCCCTCAATGGGAAGGACCATTCATAATCTCAGAAGTCATCGGAGGCGGCGCCTACAGACTGAAGAACCCAAAGACAGACGAGGACGTGGGCAACCCATGGAACGTAACAAACTTGCGACTATTCTATCCATAGAACCTATCGGTCGGACATGACTGGCAACTCATGTAAATCGCTTGACAACAATAAAATAAGTGCTGCCCAAATACTGCCATCTCAAAGCACTCGGGGGCTGAAGAGGAACCCCCCCCCCCCGAGCAACTGCTATCGCACTCGCGATCTTACTCAAAGCACTCGGGGGCTGAAGAGGAAACTCCCCCCCGAGCAACTACTATCGCACACGCGATCTTAATCAAAAACTCGGGGGCCGAAGAGGAAACTCCTCCCTGAGCAACTGCTATCGCACTTGCGATCTTACTCGAAACACTCGGGGGCTGAAGAGGAAACTCCCCCCCCCCCGAGCAACTACTATCGCACGCGCGATCTTAATCAAAAACTCAGGGGTCGAAGAGGAAACTCCTCTGAGAAACTGCTATCGCACTCGCGATCTTACTCGAAACACTCGGGGGTTGAAGAGGAAACTCCCCCCCGAGAAACTACTATCGCACGCGCGATCTTAATCAAAAACTCGGGGCCGAAGAGGAAACTCCTCCCCGAGCAACTGCTATCGCACTCGCGATCTTACTCGAAACACTCGGGGGCTGAAGAGGAAACTCCCCCCGAGCAACTGCTATCGCATGCGCGATCTTAATCAAAACACTCGGGGCTGAAGAGGAAACTCCCCCCGAGCAACTGCTATCGCACTCGCGATCTTAATCGAAAAACTCGGGGGCTAAAGAGGAAACTCCCCCCCCCCCCGAGCAACTGTTATCGCACTCGCGATCTTAATCGAAAAACTCGGGGGCTTTAAGAGCAAAACTCCCCCCCCCCCGAGCAAGTCTATCGCCTGCGCGATCTTAATCGAAGCACTCGGGGGCTTAAGAGCATAACTCCCCAAGCAACACTATCGCCTACGCGATATTCTTCATGAAGCACTCGAGGCCTCGAAGTACAAACCCCACCCGAGAGACGACCATCAACACTCCAATGGCACCCAAACACTTTTGAAGGGACTTTGGAGGGAGCACAAGCTCTTTTAGTCTTCACCCGATCGCCAACGATCACCTAAAGACTCGGGGACTACTCCCATCGGGAGCGCTGCCGCGCACCCGATAAAAGACAACAAAGAAAACAAAATCTAGCCTACGCTTGACCCTTCGACTCAAGCGTAGCCTCGGGGACTACTCCCATCGGGAGCGCTGTCGCGCACCCGATAGAATCCACAGTTCAAAGTATCGTACGGACTCGAAGACAGTTCCCAGCCGCAAAAGACTCGAACGTAACTCTCAGTTCCAAAAAGGATTTAAAGACAACTCCTGATGGTGAAGAAACATTTTTTGGTGGCATAAAGACCCAAATATACGCAAAGGATAAAGCACAGCTTACATCATAGATATCATCTTCAATACAAAAATGACTCAACTACATTTGGATAGAAGTCAACTCCTGTTACAAGAGGAAATCACCCAAGGAACTATGACTTCTACATGTGTGCCCATGAGGGGTAATCGACTCTAGTACAAGAGCATCATCACAGACAAAGTAGGGATGGAAGCAGCAGGCTCATGATGTCAATGACATTACAAAAGGTGAAGCTCGACTTCTTTGGGGAGCCATTGGGGAAGCTGCTCCACCAGCTTCTTCTCCTGCTCCTCTAGCTTCTTCTGCAGCTCCACCCAAACTTCCAGCGAAGATGACGCCGCCGCCTCCAGTTCTACAAGGCCGTCTGCCGCGCTCGTTTAACCGGTGGCTTGACATCGAGGTCTTCTTCAGAGGCAGAGGAGGAAGCAGTTGAAGACGGCTCACCACCACCACCAGAAGAGTCCCTGGAGGAAGAAGCAGTTGAAGATGCAGGTGAAGGACTCCTCGACTTCATGGAACTGTCGCTGCTCGACTCCTGCCCATGCGGATCCATGCTATTGCCACTCGGATCGAATGCGCGGAGAATGAAAGTGCTCTCACCGTCAAAGCGACATCTGAGCATATCACCATCTCGCAAATTCAACCGTCGAGCAAACAAACCCCAACCAGAGCCAAGAAAAATCAAGCGAGAGCTATCAACCTCCAACTCAACATAAGAAGGAGATCGACAGCTCCCCTGAAGGTGCAGAAGCAAGCCATCCAAGCCATGTTCAGAGACAATGGCAGAAAAAGAAGAGGGAAGAAGGATGCGATTGGAACTTTGACCACGAACACGCAAAATAAAATCATAGCGCCAGAAACCCTCCTCCAAGGGAGAAGGGGAAGGCACTGGCACCGCACCATGACGACCTCCACGACATGAGCGTGGTGTGCGGCCACCACGGCCACGACGACCACGGCCACGGCCAACACCTCGCCTAGGAACCATGAGCGGAAGAAGAGATGAAGAAAGAGGTGAAGCAGCGAGTTGGATAGAAGCGTGGAAGAGAAAGGCTTATTTATAGAACAACTATCATCAAAGCACAGAGAATCCAAAACGACGGTAGCAATTAAATCAAAGACCAATCGTCCCAGCCGTGTCGAACTCCAAGACGAAGATGCTTTCCCACGGGAAGCACTGTACGCAGGGCGCGTCAATTCGCGCGCGTTTCCAACGCACGCATGGGAAACTCAACCGGCGCCTGCCGCACGCCACAAACGACCATCATTATGACCGGTCCTCGAGACGTGACGGTTCACTGGCAGCGCATCACTGACAACCATCAAACAGAGGCATCACTATCCCTGACGAGCGGCAAAGAAAACCAAACAGCAAGGCGTACTCAGTACGCCATAAAGGCCCAGAGATTCCATCTGTCAGTGTCAGAACCCTCTGTTAGGTATGTTCTAGGGTTAGCTAGTGCCTTTGCATCATGTCAAAATTTCAAAGGAAATCAATTTCAAAATCCAAATGGGAGAAGGAACACCCCCCAGATGAATTAATTCAAAAGGCCTGATAAAAATCTTTTCCAAAAATTCATGTTAGAGTTTTGAAAAGTCTTATAAATGAGTGTGATCACATATCAAGTGATGTGGGACCCACCCCATGCTCATAGATTTTTCAAATATGCAAACAGTACCTTGGAATTAAAGAAATACCCCTTTTTGATTTAAAATTCAAATCATTTGAATTTTAAAAATGTTGAAAGTTTATGAGTGGCTAGTTTATATTATTATGAGGCCACATAAAAGTTTTCAGCATTTAATAAAATGTTTAGCTATTTATTTTAGCTAAACAGAACAAATGACAGAAGGAAAAACAGAAAACAGAAAAGGAAAAGAGGGCTTACCTCAAATGGGCCCAACTCACCGAGGCAGCCCGGCCCAGGGACAGGGGCGTCTTCTTCCTCGCGCCAGGCAGGCTGCTGCCGCCGTCGCGAGCATGCCGTCGTCGATAGCCACCTCCTGCTTCCCTCCCCGCCCACGTAATCGCGTCCAGAAGCGTCCTGGAGCCGCCCCAGTTCTTTCCCCCCCATCCACGAGCTCCCTCCTCTCCTCTCTCGCCCGATTCGTCGCCGCCCGAGGAACACGCCGGAGCGCCGTCGAGCACACGCGTGGCCAGTGACGCCGAGAAGCCCCAGGACGGTGCCCAAGCGCTTCGTCGTCGTCGTCTTCGTCGAGCAGTACAAGGAATCGAGCCCGGAGCCCGCGTAGACGCCGGAATCTTCCTCGAGCTCCCGCCGGCCGCCGTGAAGGACTTCGTCGAGTACGCCGCCGTTGAGCCACCCCAGCCCTCGCCACCACCTCTGCTAAGCTCCTGGTGAGCTTGGGGTCAAAACCCCTCACTTTCCCCCTTCAATTACTCGCTCTAGCCGGATCCGCCATGGTAGCCGAAACTTCTCGCCGCCGGGATCGATGGAGTCGTTCAACCGTTAAGAAATCGAGCCAGCCGTGATGTCCATCGTGTTCACCGTGTTCCTCCTCGTCGAACCAGACCAACCTCGCCTCAAGTCGTGCCCTGGAGCCAAATCTCGATAATGGCCGTAGCTAGGTCGCCGCAAAAGTTGACGCCGGCGAGTGTACGGTGCACCCCAGCGCTTGGTTTTGGTCCCGTTCGACGCACGCGAGTGAGAGCTTCAAATTGGTGGTCGTCGCGCTCCAAATGGTGGACGGAATCGAGTTCCTGTGCTGCGCCGCCGTGGCCAGGCCGCCGGCGTGTCAGTGCTAACCCCCCCCCCCCCCCCCGGGTTTATCACCTAATTAGTGACCCCTGGGTCACTGACCAGTGGGCCCAGTGGCTTAATTAAGCCACTGGATTAAGTTAACCCACGGGTTAAGTTAACCAGCCACTGACAGGGTGGCCCCACATGTCAGCCCCCACCTGACGCCAGCTTGACGTCAGCCTGACGCAGTAAATCATTTAAATGAATTTCAGAAGATTATTCGAATTAAAAGAATTCCAGAAATTCCAGAAAATACTCCAAACTTTGGAAATTCATAGAAAATTCATATTAACTCCAAATTGGACAAATAATATATGAAAAACGATCAGGAGAAAATTATCTTTCCAAATATGCAACTTTCAACTCTGTTTGAGTTGACTTTAAAATGTGATCAGTAGCATTTGCTATTTGATTTAAATGGAATTAAATCAAATTCAAATAAAATAATTTTGCAACTTGAACCATGGCAATATGCTACAATTCAATCACACATCAGAGGCATATCTTATACATTTGAAGTTGATTCAAAATGATCAAACTAGGTCACATACAACTTGGTTAATTTGAATTCAAATGTGGAATTTGAATTTGCATTTTAAATGCAATATATTCCACTTAAATGGAATTGTCTCACACACATCAAAACTTATACTTCAAGTTTCAACATTCATTCATGTGCTTGATGCATTGCATTCATATTGATTGCTACTTCGTGCTTTGTTTGTCGAGTAGAGGTGGAACCGGAGCAGGAGGCTACCCCCTTCACTGAAGATCCAGAACCCGAACCTCGTCAGCAAGGCAAGCAAACCCCCATTGATCATGTCGATAAAAGCCCACTTCCCTCTCATGTATCGCTTATGCATTGTATAGGATGATCACCATGTTACGATTCTACCGCATAGATGAACCCATTCCTTTGCATGACCTATCATTGGTCACAGTAGTAAGCAAACCACAATCGTAGCAAATGTCGGAGTTGGTTGATATCATGTAACCCCTGCAATGTTACTGCTTATTGCATGCTTAGTATGATACCATGTTGTTACTGTGATGTGAGTCGGGATGGTAGTGATCATGTTGATGATGGTAGAAAAGTGTTGGTGAATCGACCCTAATACAAGCTGAACGATGAGAGGCTGTGTAGGAGTACACAGTGGGTTGTCTCGTTGAACACCGCCCTAGTACGAGTTCTTGTGTGGTGATCCAAGATGAAGAGTACAACCACACATTGGGCTCACTGACCCCTCTCAACCTATTAACTCATCCCTTTCGATGTCCAGATGTCGCAGTAGTTCGGAGTTCTGGTAGGCTTGTGGCCTGGATGCTAAGTGAGAGAACGGCTCAACCGAGACCGGCTTATGCACCACGCACACATCGCTTGGGTCCACTTCGGTAAACCGGCCGGGTTCACGATAGTGGTAACCAACCCAAGTAGGCGGCTTTCTCGGACTAGATTGGCTATGAGGTAACAGTTGTGGTGAGCATCCTCACTGGCACCCCTTGAATGGTGTCGAGATCAAAGGCGGTAACATGTGTGTGTAGCGGTACACCCTTGCAAGGTTAACAAAACTATTCGAATAGCCGCGTCCGCGGTTATGGACTACTTGGAAAGCTTAGCTTGATTATTAGATAACTTGAACCGGATACTTCTAAAACACACCAAGATAAGTGTGAGTGCTATGGCGTGCTTTCTCGTGGGGAAGTCGAGGAAGGCACCATAGTGGTGTATTGGTTGGAGAAAGTAGTGGACTCGTGTACGCTTCTTACCTCAAAGTCTGGTACTCGTAGTTCAGGATTAGCCAAGTCAAAGCTGGCATTTCTGCAAGTGAAACCCCACCTCCCTTTACCTTGATACATGTGCATGAATAGTATAGCTCCTATGTAAGTCTTGCTGAGTACGACTTTGTACTCACGTTTCCTTAATCTATGTTTTAGATGACGCCACTGACCCCGAAGGTGGCTTCTTCATCGAGCTGGACGACTGAAGTTAAGCTAGTCTAGTCCCAGTCAGCAGACTGGTTCCCTCCTGGAGGGCTTTGTGTTTAAATAAGGCTTCTTAAGCCATTTGTTAAACTTGTCTGTACTCAGACATAATTTGCTTCCGCTCTGTGTTGTAATGTTGGATCACATGTATGTGATCTCTGTGTGTACTCTATAAGAGTTATAAATAAAATGTACACTTTGTAGAGAATTGCAATGGTACCTGCTGTTCATACAAGGCATGTGTGCTGCGTGTATGTTTATAACATGCATGTCTTCGTATGGGTTTTCGAGACCTTAGTTGTGTTCTGGCTGGCGGTCTTTCATACACCAAGTGGCCCTTAGATGTGCGCAGCTTGGGGCATCGTGATGCGATTGCTCGAGACTCCGTCTCGTGCACACTTTGTGGTATGATCGAGCCCGCCCTAGACCCCGACTAAGTGATCGGGCTGGAGTAAGTCTATGTAAGAGTTTTGAGATAGTCGGTAGTATGGTTGAGGCGACTTGTCTTTGAATATGGGAGTTCACCACCCATATCATTTGACTTGTGTGCGGACGATGAGGACCCATCTCAGTTGATCATCCGGCCTGGATGGGATGCCCCTCATGTACGATGCTTTCCGAGAATGTTCAGTGCTTGGCCTTGTCTGCTTAGACAAGTGGGTGCGGTTCTCGGCTCTCCATATGACTATGTCTTAACTGTACTTGCATACGCTAACCCCGGGTCCCGACAGACTTGGTATCAGAGCAGGACTGACTGTAGGACTAGTAGCCTTGGCCGAAGTCGAGTCTAGCTTTCTATAGTTATATAGTTACTCTGGGTATATAAGGGAACAACGTAAGGCTTCTTTTTTTCTCCTTACCCCCTTCGTTCTGAGTTCTGAGTCACCCTCATCTTATTCTACGGGAAGATAGGACTAGGCTCTCCTCTGTCTGATTAGCACATCTCGTTGTTTGCTTCCTTGTAGCCGTAGGAAAGTTGTGATCGGTTTGTTAGAGTGGTTATGCTCCCTGTTTTATTACATCGTATGTAAGTGCTGTTTCCATGTTGTAAGAAATTGTCTTTTTCTTGCAATTACAGCCGTTATGCTGTCCGAGTCATTCCAGGTTTATCTCATAATCTGATGCATTTGCAAACTCCTTTCTGTTTCAGATGGCAGATCTTCCCCCTCGGCAGATTGTTCGTTTGACCAGGTGCCTCGGCGTGCGTGGCCATCCCGCCACGTTGATCGAGATGATGTCCTATGTGGGATATCGATGGTACCCCGAGTACACCATCGAGGAGCAGTTTCACGACTTCAACCAGACCCAGTTCCACTGCATTGTCCGGATCTATCCGCACCACGTTGGAGTCACCCAGCCTATCCACTTTGGACATGGCATTGGCGTTACCGAGAACATGGCTGTGCAGGATGCTGCATATTCATGTATTACACTGCTGAGAGAGGAGCACACCATGCTGAGAGAGACTTCATTCCGCTATATCCCTGCTGCACTTCCAGGAGAAGAGGGATATTACACTGGACTCTACTCAGATCACTCTACAGAGGATCCAACACTCCAGGTGACTGCTAGGTTTGCTAGTGATCGAGATCGTGATGCACGCGCTCTCCGTTTTGAGCTCCACGCCACCCGAGTTCGTCTGTACCGAGCACTAACACTTTTGGCTCCCTTTGTGAGCGTTGGATCAGTTCAGTTTGATGCGATCTATCCAGTGAGGACTCAGATGCCTTCTCGAGTTTCTTGGCCCGAGATTGGAGGCATTTTTCCACCCCGTGGTCCTTTGCTTCCACCCTACACTGGACCTAGGCCCCATCCTTGCCCAAATGGATATCAGGGTCCACAAGCCTCCGTGTTTTCCGATGGTCACCTCCAGCTACCGGGATACGCGGGTAACTTTTATGAGGACTACTATGGAGATGGAGATGAGTGAGACCGCCTGTGATCTTACTTAGTGAGGATGTAGTAGTATCCTAGTATATTGTAAGCAAGGTGTCTAAGTTCCAGAGGCTTAGATAAATAATGTATAGGAAGTCAGAGTGCCTCTGAAGGATGTATCATCTTCATCACGTTTGTATTAGCTTAGTGCTTGTACTAAAATGATGTATGGTTTGTATGACAGCTTGTGAATATATGGCTTGTATGCTTTATCACCATGTTGTCAAGATGATTACTTCCTTTGCTCTGTAATCCTTCCAGTACTTCAATACTTTGATTAGACTCTTCAAATCAACTTTGTTTGACTTTGGTTTTCACCTTCAGGATGTCTCAAGGAACCCGTGGCCAGGTTGGTCGGAACCAGGGTCGTGGAAATGACCAGGAGGAAGGCAACCTTCCACCCCCACCCACGATGGCACAAGTTCTGATGGAAGTGGAGAGGAACCGCCGTGACTCTCACCACCTGCTGGAAGTCATCGCACGCAACACCACTCAGCAGCGCAATGAGCTGGTGTCTCTGAACGACTTCATCCGGCTTCATCCCCCGGTTTTTAGTTACTCCACCGAGCCCCTTGACGCCGATGACTGGCTCCGCAGCATCGAAAGGAAGCTCCAAGCAGGCCGTGTTGCAACTGGTGACAAAGTCAGCTATGCCACCTATCACCTCGAAGGTGCAGCTAGTTCTTGGTGGGAGAATTTTCTAAATATGCGACCCGTTGGACCACCTGCATCTTGGGAGGAGTTCTCCGTGAGCACCACATTCCCAAAGGTCTCATGGACCGCAAGCGTGAGGAGTTCTGTAACCTCACTCAAGGCAGAAGAACCGTGGACGAGTTTAGTCGTGAGTTCAACCGACTTGCTCGTTATGCAACTGAAGAAGTCTCCACCGACTCCAAGAAACAAGAGAGGTTCCGTCGTGGCCTCAACTCTGGACTCCGTCGCGAGCTCAACCTTCATGACTTTGCCACATTCCAGGTCCTTGTCAACAAGGCCGTCAAAGCAGAGGACATGAACACCCCCAACGACTTTCGCAAACACCCCAGAGATGACAGCTCATCCAGTTCTGGCTCCCAGAAGCGCAAGATCTGGATCCCAAATAGCATGTTCCGCCAAAACAACCCACTGAGGCCATCCTATGTGGCGCCTCGTCCAACCACCCAGTTCCACCCAGCTCCACCAAACCACCCAGCTCCACGCACTGTTTTCGGAGCCTGTTACAAGTGTGGTCAGGCGGGCCACTACTCTCGCGAGTGTCCCCAGAACCAGCTCCAACACTAGAATACTCCACCACGTGCCGGAGGCAACAACAACAACAACAATGGCCGTGGCAAGCCACCCCAGAAGGTCTACACCGCCAAACCCGCTCCTTCCGCCACTCGTGGACGTCTGAACCAGATTGCTGCTGAAGAGACTGACGACACCACTGATGTCATTCTTGGTACGCTCCCAGTCAATTTTGTTCCTACTTCCGTTCTTTTCGACCCAGGAGCATCTCATTCATTCATGTCGGAAAGTTATGCACTTCGTCATGAGTTACCCTTTGTTGAATTGTCCACCCCGATGGTTATTCAAACTCCAGGGTCAAGATGGCAAACTAATAGAGTGAGCCATGGTAATCAAATTGCAATTGAGGGTTTAGTATTCCTTGCTTCACTCATAGCCCTCAAGTCTTCAGACATTGATGTCATCCTTGGCATGGATTGGCTATCAAGACAGAATGCCTACCTGGATTGCAGAGGAAAATCCGTGAAACTCACCCACCCTTCCGGCAAAACCGTCAACTATACCTCACCCAGAACAAGAACCCAAGTGCATTCCTTGAATGTACTTCCCCTTCCCGAACTTGAAGATATTCCGGTGGTTCGTGACTTCCCGGATGTCTTTCCTGAAGAGTTGCCGGGCATGCCACCCGACAGGTGTGTAGAATTTATAGTGGATCTTGTTCCAGGAACCGCACCAATTTCCAAACGCCCATATAAAATGGCCCCACATGAGTTAGCTGAGCTAAAAACCCAACTTGATGCTTCGTTGGCAAAAGGCTTCATCCGCCCTAGCTCATCGCCATGGGGTTGCCCCGTTTTGTTCGTAAAGAAGAAAGATGGAACAGAAAGGGTGTGCGTAGACTATCGCCCGCTAAATTTAGCGACGATAAAGAACAAATACCCACTGCCCAGGATCAATGATCTTTATGATCAACTTGCAGGATCCTCCGTCTTCTCCAAGATGGATTTGATATTAGGTTATCATCAGATCAGAATCCGAAACGAGGGCATTCCCAAAACGGCTTTTACTACTCGTTATGGTCTTTACGAGTACACCGTCATGTCCTTTGGTTTAACCAATGCCCCCGCCACATTCTCACGCTTGATGAATTCGATCTTCATGGAGTACCTAGATAAATTTGTTGTGGTTTATCTTGATGATATTCTCATCTACTCGAAGAACGAAGAAGATCATGCCAAACACTTAAGGCTGGTATTGATGAAGCTTAGAGAGCATCGCCTGTACGCTAAATTCTCCAAGTGTGAATTCTGGCTACCAGAAGTGACCTACTTAGGCCACGTGATTTCTGCAAAAGACATTGCTGTGAATCCCGAGAGAGTTCAGGCCGTCCTTGACTGGACTCCACCTGAATCGGTTAAGCAAGTTAGGAGTTTTCTTAGCCTAGCCAGCTATTGCCGTTGCTTCGTCGAGAACTTTTCTAAAGTTGCAAAGCCTCTAACTGAACTCCTCAAGAAAGATAAGAAATTCTTATGGACTCCCAAGTGCGAGGAAAGCTTTCAAGAGCTAAAAAGAAGATTGACTTCTGCACCCGTACTTGCACCTCCAGACACCAAAAAGGATTTCGAGATCTATTGTGACGCATCACAGCAAGGGTTAGGATGCATACTTCTGCAAGATCGACATGTGGTAGCTTATGCTTCACGCCAGTTGCGGCCACATGAAGAGAACTATCCTACCCATGACCTTGAACTCGCTGTCGTAGTTCATGCCCTAACAACTTGGCGACATTACCTCCTTGGTAACCGTTGCGAGATTTATTCCGACCACCAAAGCCTCAAATATATTTTCACCCAGCCAGATCTTAATCTCAGGCAAAGACGCTGGATTGAGTTGATAAAAGATTACGACGTAGCAATTTCTTACACCCCAGGCAAAGCCAATGTCATGGCTGATGCACTAAGTCGTAAGTCGTATTGTAACAACCTCATGTTACAACAGTATCAACCACTTCTTCATGAGGACTTTCGCAAACTCAACCTTGAGATTGTTCCTCATGGCTATCTTTCTACCTTGGTGGCGAAACCAACTCTTGAGGATCAAATTATAGTTGCCCAAAGGCCTGCACGAGGTGTTCGTCGGATCAAGGAGAACATTGTTAGCGGAGTTGCTAAATGTTTCTCCACAGATAGCAAGGGAACGGTATTCTTTGAAAATCGTTTGGTAGTACCTAAGAATAGGGAACTAAGGCAACTCATCCTCAAGGAAGCCCATGACACACCCCTCTCAATTCATCCCGGTAGCACAAAAATGTACCGAGATCTACGCCAGAGATTTTGGTGGACTAGGATGAAGAGAGAAATTGCTCAATTTGTTGCCGAATGTGATGTTTGTCGTCGCATTAAGGAAGAACATCAAAGACCTGCTGGTACACTTCAACCTTTGTCTATTCCCGAGTGGAAATGGGACAAAGTCGGTATGGATTTCATCACCGGCTTTCCAAGAACCCAGAAAGGAAACAATGCCATCTTTGTTGTCATAGATAGGCTTTCCAAAGTTGCTCACTTCCTTCCGGTTCGCGAGTCTATAACTGCTAGCCAGTTAGCGGACTTGTACATCTCTAGAATTGTATCCCTTCACGGTGTTCCTTTGGAAATCAATTCTGATCGCGGTAGCCTTTTTACCTCTAGGATTTGGGGAAGCTTTCAGAATGCTATGGGAACTCATCTCTCCTTTAGTACAGCTTTCCATCCTCAGTCTAGCGGTCAAGTTGAAAGGGTTAACCAAATTCTTGAAGACATGCTCAGAGCTTGTGTTATCTCATTCGGAAAGAATTTGGAGAATTCTCTTCCATTTGCCGAATTTGCTTATAACAATAGTTTTCAATCTAGTCTGAACATGGCTCCTTTTGAACTCCTTTATGGACGACGATGTCGAACACCACTAAACTGGTCAGAAACCGGTGAAAGACAATTCTTTGGACCGGATATGATCAAGGAAGTAGAAGAGCAAGTTCGCATTGTTCGTGATAAATTGAAAGCAGCCCAGTCTCGTCAGAAAAGCTACTATGATCGTCATCATAGGCAAGAGAGCTACAATCTGGATGAGAAGGCTTACCTTCGGGTTACTCCTTTGAAGGGAACCCAACGTTTCGGTATCAAAGGCAAGTTGGCCCCTCGTTACATCGGACCTTTCCGCATTATTGCTAAACGTGGAGAAGTTGCCTACCAACTTGAACTACCTCCGCACCTCTCCCGAGTACATGATGTATTCCATGTGTCCCAACTCAGGCGTTGCTTCAAGGACCCCATCCGCAAAGTCGACCATGAAACACTTGATCTCTAAGATGACCTTTCTTATCGAGAATACCCCGTTCGTATTCTTGATTCCGCAGAGCGTGTCACTCGTCGTCAGAAGATTAGGTTTCTGAAAGTGCAATGGTCACACCACTCTGAAAGAGAAGCCACGTGGGAAAGAGAAGACCGTCTCCTTACCGAGTACCCCTCCTTCCTCCCGCAGACTTCTGAATCTCGGGACGAGATTCCTTTGAGTGGGGGCGAGTTGTCAGAACCCTCTGTTAGGTATGTGCTAGGGTTAGCTAGTGCCTTTGCATCATGTCAAAATTTCAAAGGAAATCAATTTCAAAATCCAAATGGGAGAAGGAACACCCCCCAGATGAATTAATTCAAAAGGCCAGATAAAAATCTTTTCCAAAAATTCATGTTAGAGTTTTGAAAAGTCTTATAAATGAGTGTGATCACATATCAAGTGATGTGGGACCCACCCCATGCTCATAGATTTTTCAAATATTCAAACAGTACCTTGGAATTAAAGAAATACCCCTTTTTGATTTAAAATTCAAATCATTTGAATTTTAAAAATGTTGAAAGTTTATGAGTGGCTAGTTTATATTATTATGAGGCCACATAAAAGTTTTCAGCATTTAATAAAATGTTTAGCTATTTATTTTAGCTAAGCAGAACAAATGACAGAAGGAAAAACAGAAAACAGGAAAGGAAAAGAGGGCTTACCTCAAATGGGCCCAACTCACCGAGGCAGCCCGACCCAGGGACAGGGGCGTCTTCTTCCTCGCGCCAGGCAGGCTGCTGCCGCCGTGGCGAGCATGCCGTCGTCGATAGCCACCTCCTGCTTCCCTCCCCGCCCACGTAATCGCGTCCAGAAGCGTCCTAGAGCCGCCCCAGTTCTTTCCCCCCCATCCACGAGCTCCCTCCTCTCCTCTCTCGCCCGATTCGTCGCCGCCCGAGGAACACGCCGGAGCGCCGTCGAGCACACGTGTGGCCAGTGACGCCGAGAAGCCCCAGGCCGGTGTCCAAGCGCTTCGTCGTCGTCGTCTTCGTCGAGCAGTGCAAGGAATCGAGCCCGGAGCCTGCGTAGACGCCGGAATCTTCCTCGAGCTCCCGCCGGCCGCCGTGAAGGACTTCGTCGATTACGCCGCCGTTGAGCCACCCCAGCCCTCGCCACCACCTCTGTTAAGCTCCTGGTGAGCTTGGGGTCAGAACCCCTCACTTTCCCCCTTCAATTACTCGCTCTAGCCGGATCCGCCATGGTAGCCGAAACTTCTCGCCGCCGGGATCGATGGAGCCGTTCAACCGTTAAGCAATCGAGCCAGCCGTGATGTCCATCGTGTTCACCGTGTTCCTCCTCGTCGAACCAGCCCAACCTCGCCTCAAGTCGTGCCCTGGAGCCAAATCTCGATGATGGCCGTAGCTAGGTCGCCGCAAAAGTTGACGCCGGCAAGCGTACGGTGCACCCCAGCGCTTGGTTTTGGTCCCATTCGACGCGCGCGAGTGAGAGCTTCAAATTGGTGGTCGTCGCGCTCCAAATGGTGGACGGAATCGAGTTCCCGTGCTGCGCCGCCGTGGCCAGGCCGCCGGCGTGTCAGTGCTAATCCCCCTCGGTTAATCACCTAATTAGTGACCCTGGGTCACTGACCAGTGGGCCCAGTGGCTTAATTAAGCCACTGGATTAAGTTAACCCACGGGTTAAGTTAACCAGCCACTGACAGGGTGGCCCCACATGTCAGCCCCCACCTGACGCCAGCTTGACGTCAGCCTGACGCAGTAAATCATTTAAATGAATTTCCAGAGATTATTCGAATTAAAAGAATTCCAGAAATTCCAGAAAATACCCCAAACTTTGGAAATTCATAGAAAATTCATATTAACTCCAAATTGGACAAATAATATATGAAAAATGATCAGGAGAAAATTATCTTTCCAAATATGCAACTTTCAACTCTGTTTGAGTTGAATTTAAAATGTGATCAGTAGCATTTGCTATTTGATTTAAATGGAATTAAATCAAATTCAAATCAAATAATTTTGCAACTTGAACCATGGCAACATGCTACAATTCAATCACACATCAGAGGCATATCTTATACATTTGAAGTTGATTCAAAATGATCAAACTAGGTCACATACAACTTGGTTAATTTGAATTCAAATGTGGAATTTGAATTTGCATTTTAAATGCAATATATTCCACTTAAATGGAATTGTCTCACACACATCAAAACTTATACTTCAAGTTTCAACATTCATTCATGTGCTTGATGCATTGCATTCATATTGATTGCTACTTCGTGCTTTGTTTGTCGAGTAGAGGTGGAACCGGAGCAGGAGGCTACCCCCTTCACTGAAGATCCAGAACCCGAACCTCGTCAGCAAGGCAAGCAAACCCCCATTGATCATGTCGATAAAATCCCACTTCCCTCTCATGTCTCGCTTATGCATTGTATAGGATGATCACCATGTTACGATTCTACCGCATAGATGAACCCATTCCTTTGCATGACCTATCATTTTAGACAGTAGTAAGCAAACCACAATCCTAGCAAATGTAGGAGTTGGTTGATATCATGTAACCCCTGCAATGTTACTGCTTATTGCATGCTTAGTATGATACCATGTTGTTACTGTGATGTGAGTCGGGATGGTAGTGATCATGTTGATGATGGTAGAAAAGTGTTGGTGAATCGACCCTAATACAAGGTGAACGATGAGAGGCTGTGTAGGAGTACACAGTGGGTTGTCTCGTTGAACACCGCCCTAGTACGAGTTCTTGTGTGGTGATCCAAGATGAAGAGTACAACGACACATTGGGCTCACTGACCCCTCTCAACCTATTAACTCATCCCTTTCGATGTCCAGATGTCGCAGTAGTTCGGAGTTCTGGTAGGCTTGTGGCCTGGATGCTAAGTGAGAGAACGGCTCAACCGAGACCGGCTTATGCACCACGCACACATCGCTTGGGTCCACTTCGGTAAACCGGCCGGGTTCACGATAGTGGTAACCAACCCAAGTAGGCGGCTTTCTCGGACTAGATTGGCTATGAGGTAACAGTTGTGGTGAGCAGCCTCGCTGGCACCCCTTGAATGGTGTCGAGATAAAAGGCGGTAAATGATGATCATGTGTGTGTAGCGGTACACCCTTGCAAGGTTAACAAAACTATTCGAATAGCCGTGTCCGCGGTTATGGACTACTTGGAAAGCTTAGCTTGATTATTAGATAACTTGAACCGGATACTTCTAAAACACACCAAGATAAGTGTGAGTGCTATGGCGTTCTTTCTCGTGGGGAAGTCGAGGAAGGCACCATAGTGGTGTATTGGTTGGAGAAAGTAGTGGACTCGTGTACGCTTCTTACCTCAAAGTCTGGTACTCGTAGTTCAGGATTAGCCAAGTCAAAGCTGGCATTTCTGCAAGTGAAACCCCACCTCCCTTTACCTTGATACATGTGCATGAGTAGTATAGCTCCTATGTAAGTCTTGCTGAGTACGACTTTGTACTCAAGTTTCCTTAATCTATGTTTCAGATGACGCCACTGACCCCGAAGGTGGCTTCTTCATCGAGCTGGACGACTGAAGTTAAGCTAGTCTAGTCCCAGTCAGCAGACTGGTTCCCTCGTGGAGGGCTTTGTGTTTAAATAAGGCTTTTTAAGCCATTTGTTAAACTTGTCTGTACTCAGACATAATTTGCTTCCGCTCTGTGTTGTAATGTTGGATCACATGTATGTGATCTCTGTGTGTACTCTATAAGAGTTATAAATAAAATGTACACTTTGTAGAGAATTGCAATGGTACCTGTTGTTCATACAAGGCATGTGTGCTGCGTGTATGTTTATAACATGCATGTCTTCGTATGGGTTTTCGAGACCTTAGTTGTGTTCTGGCTGGCGGTCTTTCATACACCAAGTGGCCCTTAGATGTGCGCAGCTTGGGGCATCGCGATGCGATTGCTCGAGACTCCGTCTCGTGCACACTTTGTGGTATGATCGAGCCCGCCCTAGACCCCGACTAAGTGATCGGGCTGGAGTAAGTCTATGTAAGAGTTTTGAGATAGTCGGTAGTATGGTTGAGGCGACTTGTCTTTGAATATGGGAGTTCACCACCCATATCATTTGACTTGTGTGCGGACGATGAGGACCCATCTCAGTTGATCATCCAGCCTGGATGGGATGCCCCTCATGTACGATGCTTTCCGAGAATGTTCAGTGCTTGGCCTTGTCTGCTTAGACAAGTGGGTGCGGTTCTCGGCTCTCCATATGACTATGTCTTAACTGTACTTGCATACGCTAACCCCGGGTCCCGACAGTCAGATCTTTTCCCTAAGGAAGAAAAAACATCTTACTCCCATCGGGAGCGTACATCATAAGAGTCCCGGGTGCTCCCTCACCTAAAATCCAACCACGTGCTCGAGTGAACACTCGCACCAATGAGAGTCTCGGGTGCTCCCTCAACCCGACGCAAGACAAACAATACACTCACCAAGACCATACGGCGCTATGAGTCTCAGGTGCTCCCTCACCTCAAGAGCCGAAAATGGCATTCGAGTGATTACTCGAAAAAACCCCCCGACTGAGCACTCGAAACAAAGCTCCTCGGGTGAATGAGTGAACAGCTCGCTTTATGTTCTGTTCCAAGCTGGTGCAATGCTATAAGGCTCCGCGCCTCAAAAACACAAATTCCTGGGACACGATACATTGTGCCCAGAAGCCACGCAAGATTAGCGTGTAGGTAAGACCTCGCTGCAAAGTACGGCCGGGCTGGGACTTGCCGAAGAGCGATTTCACTCCCAACCTTTCCCATGCGCAGAGCATGATAGATAAGTCGGGCGGACGTGCCTTAGGCTACACACATTACTGGCGGCAAATGAACACCGTAAGACCTGAAGCGGCCGGACTTTTGCTCGACACCAGTGTTCCAAGCTCACGTCGAGGGACGTCGGTTTGATTGGGCTACTGTGGTATTTGTCCTAGTGAAATTCACCAAGGCTCGACCCGTCGACTCCTTGGGCCCTTTCAGCTTAGCATCCCTCGAAGCAGGTTTTTTCATGGCCACCAGACTGCCAGCGACCCACGGATGAACCGTGCATATCAATAAACGACAAATGAATGTACTCGAGTCCCTGCGCGACTCTTCGAGTCCCCCAGGCACTCGGGGGCTACTGACGAGGGGGTGACCCCACGAATCCTACGGATGAGCTTACCTGGTGTCCATGAAGGTAGAAGGCCCGTGAAGATACGGCCTCGGCCCACTAGGTGGCACCAACATAGAAGTCCTCGACTCACGAGGAATGTGCGAAGACCTGCCGTACGGAGCAAGCTAGGGTGAGGAAAGTTTACCTGTACACGTAGATGAACTCCCCGAGACCTAGCCCGGTATATAAGGGCTAGGAGGGGTGATAGCCAAGGACATCGAATCTTACTTGTAACCCTAGCCTTGAGCGCTCCAGCCTTGGCCTCCACTGTAATCGCATCTCCTCAATCAATAATATCGAGCAGGAGCGAGCCTCCCTGTTTGCCGACGAGCTATCTTCCAACCTGCGCCTCTCATGACTAACCCAGGGTCCCTGACCATGGGATTTTCCGGGGTTGATCCCCGTCACTGTCCGTGACTTGAATGTCTCCAAATGGTGTTTGCGTGCAAGAAGTGGGGGATGGGAATACGAGAGAGAGAAATATTTATTTGTTGAGAACTCAATCTACTAAAGTTTCACACTTAGACTTCTTTGGAATTTTATCTTGACTCGTCCCCAAACCACTAGCTAGGTACAAGTCAATTTGATCCACTCCCTTTTGATATTTTGGGCACTCATGCAATGGATGAGCGTAAGCACGAAAATTGACACTTAGGATGGCAAAGAGAGAGATGGTGGAGGAGGAAGACAAAAAGGTGTGAAAGGCTCACATCAATGAGGACAATCATAGGCGAGAGAAAGCGAAATGATAGATATTATGTGAGGAGTAGGGATTGCCATGCAACGGATGCACATATGAGCTAAGAAAATCTCTCCAATGGAACTAGTGGGGGTGCATCCAACTTGTTCGCTCAAGAAGACCTAGAGCTCGTTTGAGGAGGCTCATCATTGGAATAAAAACCCAAGTTCTAAAGTGTCAAGGTCCCTACATAGCTATATGCATATATGATCATCTCTATGGAGTACAAGGTATAAGATGGAGTACGAGTGTGGATCTCTCGAAATGAATAGTAGTGTTGCCCCCTGATACGTCCAAACGTATCTATAATTTCTGCTTGCTCCATGCATGATTTGTGTGACTTTGCCATGTTTTTCTTGAACTTTCATACACTTTTTATCATATTTGGACTAACCTATTAACTCAGTGCACCTAGTTGCCAGTTCCTGTTTTCTGCCATTTTTGTATTTCAGGTTTTCTGGCCATTAAAAGTGCCAAATAAATCCCGGAAAAATTATATAAAAAATTAGCGACCCGGAAGATTCCCGAATCACCAAGGAACGAAGGGGGTTGACCCACCATGGCCCCAGGAGGGTCCCTGGCACGGCCCCACCCTAGGCCGCACCAAGAGGCCTCCTGGCTTCCTTGTGGCCCCTCTCGGTGCCCCCTTTGGCCTATATTTACCCCCCGTGACGGAAACCCCTAAGATCGATCTTCTATTCCTGTTTTCCTCTCTCTACTACCGCCGCCGCCGTTTCAAGATCGGGGCTGCGAGAAGAAGCTTCCCCGGCACCCTTGGACGCCTCCCGGATGTGCTGTGAGTAGTCCCCCTTGGACCATGGGTCCGTGACCAGTAGCTATGAGATGTTCTCCTCCCCTCTTTGTGCTTTCACTTTCGAGACCTCGTGAGCTTCCTCACATGATCGAGGAACTTTTGTAATTTTCTGTGTTTCTATGCTGAGTTTTCTGGGATCTCATGGATTATGAGATTATGTTCAGATTGTGATGAGTAATATATTTGGTTCTCTTTTATATTTGTGTTCTTTAGTAAATTATTGCAAGTTCTCCGTTCCCGTATTTTACTTTGGCCAAGTGATTTGCTGCAACTCCAAGAAGGAGCGTTATGCTTGATTGTGGGTTCAGCCCCTTGATGTCTAGCTTGAGTGACAGAAAAATTTAACTAGGGGATGTTATGTTGCCACCAGGGATAAAACAACGGTGCTTGTACTTGCGGGTGCAAGGATTTTTTACTTTACGCATAGTTCTTTTAATGCAGTTGTCTGTTGCTTTGAGTTTACACTTTGGGTGGGATTCACAACTTAATACCAGCGAGATGTTCTGGATAGATATCTCAAGGTGGATGATTCGTAGTAGATGCAGATGGATTGGTCTACTTACCTTGGCGTACTGCCCATTGCTTTTGAGCCTCTTCCTTTCTTTTGTAGCATAGTTAGCATTGCGGTGCGTTTATAGTCCTGTCAATTCCCCAGCTGTGATTTGTTTACCTGGCTAGGACTTTTATCGTCTTTCGGGAGAGAGACATCACTAGTGAACATCACAGGACCGCGGTCCATATTCACACCATTGTTTACACCTTCAATTTACTTTCGGTTCTTACTTTCAGTTGCACTATTATCTCTTGCGTTGATCCTTTCTAAACAGCAAGGCTGGAGGAATTGACAACTCCTCTGTACCCGTTGGGAGCAAAGTTATTTTTTTCTATGTGCAGGTCACGACAACCGCCCAATTTCTGGTGCCGTTGTCACCTTCTTGTATTTCTGCGAGTCCTACTGGAGACAATCCTTGGTATCTTCACCGAGGGAAATTTGCTACTACACTAGATCTCACCTTCCACTTGGGGTACCAACAAGGAGTGAGAGAACTATCCTCACCGTATCAAGAAAATTTCTTGCGCCGTTGCCAAGGACTCCAGTCTACAAGATAGGGGAGTTTCACACTATCTTTTATCTTTGCTTTTTAGTCTTGTTAGTTTACCTTTCTGTCTTCATCTTTGTGTCCTTTATCAAAAATCCAAAAAAAATATAGTATGTCTAGTTCCTTACTTGCCAATCAATGTCTGACTTCTTTGAAACTAGATCTTATTGGCATGGAGGATTCACCGAGGATCAACAAAAGTGGTACAAGGAACACCGCTTGTCTCAAAAGAGGATACACTTATGGAAACAAATACATAAGTTGTATGAGTATGCTAGAAACTTGTGCTCAATATATAATATATCTTTCTGCAGGGATGAATCTTGTTGCTTTATGAGGCACAAACACCTTGCTTTCTAATGTGAGTACAATGATGATGAAACCTTAGCTTCTTATGCTAAGAGAAACTCTGATTTTTATGATGTAGAGGAAATAGAATAATTTATTGATTATAAGGTGCCTATGAAATTACTTCTCTTCTTAAAAATATTGGTGATGCCCCTTACAAATCTGAGAGTCTTGCTATACTTAACTATTGTTTGGAAAATTATGATGCAAATTATTATATTACTGATCATCTTGAGAGAATCTCTCCCCCAAAGGAAGAGACTAATGATTTGCAGGACTCTATGGAAGAAGAAATTGCTGAACCTGAAAGCTCCTTGGATGAAAAAGAGGAGGAGAGTGACGAACAAAAGGAGGAAGAATGGAGCCATCCACGTCTACCTTCTAATGAGAGTAAATATTTGACTCTTACCTGTGTTATGATCCCATGGATTCTTTTGAAATATCCCTTTTTGATGAAGTTGATGCCTTCTATGCTTATGGACGTGATGCCACTATGGATGATTCTTATGGAGATGAACTTGCTATAGTTCCTCATGATAAGCATGAAATTTTTCTATTGCACCCACACTTGATTGTTCTATTATCCTTTTGAAATCTCCAACTCATATTCTGGAGAATTGTGCTCTTATTAAGGCTCAATGTGATGGGTTGCACTTATCTTATGTTCCTAAAGACCGTGTTGAAAAATACACACGTATGCTTGTAGGTCATGAACAACATGATTTATGTGATAGTTGTATTCTTGACGTTGTTCATGATACTACTGAAAATTATTTTTAGAGAGGAAAGTTTGGTTATAGAAACTCCCATGTTACAGAAACTCCTCTCTTTATGTTGAAAGTTTTGAAGTTGTTCTTGTCCCACCTTCCTATGCTTGTCTCTTTGTGCTTCTTTAATTTATTTTCTTACAAGATGCCAATGCATAGGAAGTGGGCTAGGCTTAAGTGTGTTTCACATTTGCTTCTAGATGCTCTCTTTTGCTTCCAATCCTTATTCTTATGAGAGCATCTTTTAAAATCTTTTTGCCTAGCTTAAAGGCGCAAAAGGAAGCGCTTGTTGGGAGGCAACCCAAGATGTTTTTACTTCTGTTTTTAGTGGTCTTGATGATTGTTACTACTATAGCAACATCATTGTATCTTTAGTTTCAGGCTTTGTGCCAAGTTATAGCCTCATATGACAAGGGAAGTGAAAGTTGTGACATGCTGTCCAGAAAACAGATTCTGTCCTCGTTGATGCCCATGTGCACTCCCAATAAATATTCAAGGAGACTCGAGCGTCTAAGCTTGGGGATGCCCCCGTGCATCCCCTTCTTCATCAAAAATTATCAGTTCATCCCTCGTTGCACTATATTTTTATCACTTCATGCGTTATGTGCTATGCTTGGAGCGTCTCGCTCTTTACTTTTCTTAGGTTTGTTTTTGCTTTGTTTGCTGTAGTAACAAGTTAGATCCCAGCTTTCTTTTGTGTGGGAGAGAAACACGCTCTGATTGAACTAGAACTCCTCATAGGATTTGCATGCTTATTCTCTTAGCTGTGAGTTGTTCTTTTTATTTTCTTAGCTGCTGCGCTGTTTAGTTGTTGTGCTTTAGTTTTCTTCTAGAGCTTTTGTTTTGTCTTAGGTTGAACTTTCTATAGGTTGCATGTTTTATCTTGTTAGAGATTTTGCCTGTTGCACTGAGTTTTGTGTCTTGACTAGAAAGTAGGTAGTTGAAGTTGCTATTCTCTTTGTAGTAGTAACTTGCAATAGTTTTGAGGTATTTCCTAGAGTAATGTTTGAACTTTTGGTGTCAAGAGCTCGAGCCTATTAGTGATAGATGTCGTATTTTGGGCAATCCATGTGATTTTCGAAAACCAAAACCCCTGTTGAGAACTCTAGGTACTAGACGGATCACTAACCTCTGGAGGGTTCGAATATTAGAGTACACTCACGTACCATGAGTCGAGGATGCGCAAGGATAACCAAACCCCCATACACTCCTCCTCGGGGTACTTATCTCTTTGAGAACCTCCTGATTAGATTGAGAGTTACCGATAATAAGTGCATGAGTTCTTCGGACTAATGTGAGTATTCGAAAGTTGACACTTCCACCCACCTATACTTTTTCTATCCTTTTCTGTGCCGTGCATTGCCTCCTTCTCACTCCGAGAGTTGGCGTCCACCTTCGCCGTTACATCCAAACCCTTGGCATGATACACTCTGTCATCATAAACCTCCTTATATCTTTTCTCAAAACATCCACCATACGTACCTACAAGGCATTTCCATAGTCTTTCCGAGATACATTGCCATGCAACATCCACCTTCTCATGACTTGATCTTCATGTCATACATGCTACTGGATTGATCGATGATCTGCATGCTAGTTGGGACTTGCCCTAATCATTGCTACATGACGCTCTAGTATCATTCCATATCCTGCTACCCTGGCAGAGGCATACATATGCATCATGATAGTTACATCTTCTTTATGTGAGTACCTTTGTAAAGTGTGAAAGATCTCCTATATTCTTGTAAAATATAGAGTGTTTCCCCTAAAGTTAGGAAAAGATCCCAAAGAGGACAAAATCTAAAGATACCAAAGAGGAAAAATGAGAGTTCAATTGAAAGAGCCATTGAGGCCACCAAAAAATAGAAAAAGGAGAAAAAGAAAAATAAAAAGAGAGAAGGGGGCACACCACTATTCATTTTGAGAGATCCACACTAGTACTTCATCCTCTATCCTTAGTACTCCATAGAGATTATCATACATACATATAGCTATGTGGGGACCCTTCACACTGTAGAACTTGGCTTGTATATTCCAATGATGAGCCTCCTCAAAAGAGCTCTAGGTCTTCTTGAGCAAGCAAGTGGGATGCATCCCCACTAGTTCCCTGGAGAGATTTTAGCTCACATGTTCATCCGTTGCATGGCAATCCCTACTCCTCATATCATATCTATCATATGGCCTTCTCTCGCCTATGATTGTCCTCATTGATGTGAGCCTTTCACACCTTTTTTGTCTTCCTCCTCCACCTTCTTTCTGTTTCGCCTTTTAGGTGTCAAATTTCTTGCTCACGCTCATCCATTGCATGAGTGCTCAAAATATCGAAAGGGAGTGGATCAGTTTGACTTGTACCTGACTAGTGGTCTGGGGACGAGTCAAGATAAGAATCCAAAGGAGAGTAAGTGTGAAACTTTAGTAGATAGTGGTTCTCAACAACTATTTTTTATCTCGTATTCCCTATCCCCTTTCTTGCACGCAAACACCATTTGGAGACATTCGAGTCACGGACAGCGAGAGCTCTTGCACCTTTTGTTCTTTTGTTACTTGTGTCAATTCTAATATAGACTCTTGCTTGTTAAGACTTGGATTGAATTGCATGCTTTTATTGCTTTACTTAAAAGTCCTTATATGGTTGTGTGGCATGTCGCCACAGAAATTATGCTTGTTATCATTTCCCTACTCGAGGACGAGCATGAATTAAGCTTGGGGATGTTGATACGTCCCAAACGTATCTATAATTTCTGCTTGCTCCATGCATGATTTGTGTGACTTTGCCATGTTTTGCTTGAACTTTCATACACTTTTTATCATATTTGGACTAACCTATTAACTCAGTACACCCAGTTGCCAGTTCCTGTTTTCTGCTGTTTTTGTATTTCAGGTTTTCCGGCCATTAAAAGTGCAAAATAAATCCCAGAAAAATTATATAAAAATTCAGCGACCCGGAAGCTTCCCGAATCACCAAGGAAGGAAGGGGGTGGACCCACCAGGGCCCCAGGAGGGTCCCTGGAGCGGCCCCACCCTAGGCCGCGCCAGGAGGCCTCCTGGCTGCCCTCTGGCCCCTCTCGGTGCCCCGACCTATATTTACCTCCCGTGACGGAAACCCCTAAGATCGATATGCTATTCCTGTTTTCCTATCTGTACCGCCGCCGCCACCGTTTCAAGATCGGGGCTGCCAGGAGAAGCTGCCCCGGCACCCCGCCGGAAGGAGGAATCCCCTCCGGGAGACCATCCATCGCCATGGACGCCTCCCGGATGTGCCGTGAGTAGTCCCCCTTGGACCATGGGTCCGTGACCAGTAGCTATGTGATGTTCTCCTCCCCTCTTTGTGCTTTCACTTTCGAGACCTTGTGAGCTGCCTCACATGATCGAGCCACTTTTGTAATTTTCTGTGTTGCTATGCTGAGTTTTCTGGGATCTGATGGATTATGAGATTATGTTCAGATTGTGATGAGTAATATATTTGGTTCTCTTTTATATTTGTGTTCTTTAGTAAATTCTTGCATGTTCTCTGTTGCCATATTTTAATTTGGCCAAGTGATTTGTTGCAACTCCAAGAGGGAGCGTTATGCTTGATTATGTCTAGCTTGAGTGACAAAAACATGAGACTAGGGGATGCGCTGTTGCCACCAGGGATAAAAAAAAGGTGCTTGTACTTGTGGGTGCAAGGATTGTTTACTTTACACATAGTTCTTTTAATGCAGTTGTCTGTTGCTTTGAGTTTACACTTTGGGTGGGATTCTCAACTTAATATCAGCGAGATGTTCTGGATAGATATCTCAAGGTGGATGATTCGTAGTAGATGCAGATGGATTTCGGTCTACTTACCTTGGCGTACTGCCCATTGCTTTTGAGCCTCTTCCTTTCTTTTGTAGCATAGTTAGGATTGCGGTGCGTTTATAATCCTGTCAATTGCCCAGCTGTGATTTGTTTACCTCGCTAGCACTTTTATCGTCTTTTGGGAGAGAGACATTGTCACAACCCTAGTTTTGGTATGTGCTTTTATTATTTGAAATAATTGCATCATGTTTAAATTCCTTGGTTTAATAATTGAGGATTTGGAAAAGCCACAAAAAGAATTTAAATAAAAGGCCAGATAAATTTTTTTTCCAAAATTCCTCCAAACAATTTTGAAAAGTCCTATAAATGAGTATGATCATTTAAAAAATGATTTGGAGTCAAACCCATGCTCATGGATTTTTCACATATTCAAACAGAGGCTTGGAAATTAAATTTAAATGCTATTTGAATTGGATTCAAATAATTTGAATTCCAAAAATCTCCAAAACTTGGGAGTGACCAGTACTAGGTCACATATGTCCAAGATAAAAATTTGGGGATTTTTTAAAATGCTTTGATATATTTTTTCAGAGCAAAACAAATTAAACAGAAAGCATAAAAAGAAATTTTTAAAAAAGAGCAGAGCCCACCTACCTGACCCACCTGGCCCAGCAGGGGAGGCCCAGCCCAAAAGGGCAGGGTCGTCTTCCTCCCAGGCCAGCCAGGCAGGCAGCTCGCCGCCGGCCGCGGCATGGCTGCCAGGCAGCTGCCTGGCTGCTCCCCTGCCGCCTTCTAGCGCCGTGGAGCCCTTGCACTCTTCCTCCTTCCTTCCCCCCCTCTGGAACCCTCTTCCCCCTCTCTCCCGTGCGATTCTGCGAGAAACCGAGAGCCCGACGTCGCCGCCGACGTGCGCCACCGTGGCCAGAGGCCACCCCTCGCCGCGCCAGCGTGTCCGTTGTGCTCCTCTCCGTCGTCTTCGTCACCCTGTGCGTTCAATCGAGCCGACGAGCCCCTGAGGACGCCGCCCCCTTCACTAACTCCCCGCCGGCCGCCGTGCCTTCCTCCGGCGAATTCGTCGCCGCAGCAGCTCCTCCGGCCTCCCCGACCACTCCGGCACGTTCAGGGTGAGCACGTGCTCGTTTTTCCCCAAACCCCGAACCCTCTCGCGGTCCGTTTCGCCGTGGCCTCCGAGCTCCACTCCGGTCGCCGCCTGTGCTCGACGCCGGCAAGGCTACGGTGCCCCCCGTGCCTCCCTGTGGACACCAGAAGACACGGAAGTGCACGAGGAGCATTCCGGTGGCCTCCCCGTGCCTCCCCGTGGCCGGAGCCGTCTTCCCGTGAGGACGCCGCCGCGTCCAGAGGTCGCCGGCGGCTAACCGCCGGCCGGCCTGGCTAATCCCCCTCTAATTGACCCTAGGGGTCAATGACAGGTGGGTCCCAGCCCCCCCTAATCCCCTGTCAATATTAATTAAAACAGGTTAAATCCCAAAGTGATTGACAGGTGGGTCCCAGGCGTCAGTTTGACCAGTCAGCACCCAGTGATGTCATCATGATGTCATGCTTGCGCAATAAATCCCTTTTTCTTTTTAACAGAATTTCCACAAAATGCTTAAATCTTTGAATTTCAATAACTTTTAATCCATAACTCCAAATCAAATAAATTATATATGAAAAATCATCAGAAAAATGCAAGGATTCCAAATATCATACTTTCATGGATGTTAAACACATCTATGATGATGAACCAGTAGCATTTAGCTATATGGCTTATTTGGAATAATTCAAATTAAATGTTTAAATCATTTCAAATTAAATCTTTGCAATGCCAACCTTATCACATGAACATCAGAGGCATATCATACACATGACCACATGGTTTACCATGTACAAACATTAGCAAAGGCAACTTAGGATAATTTGAACCACATTTGGAGTTTGGATTTGAATATCTTATTCAAATCAACTTCAATTAAATTGTTACAAATTAAACATAGATCACATCAGTACCATGCCATGTTTCATTCTTGAATGTGCATTGCAATGTTATGTTTATACTTTGTTGTCTCGGTGTTTGCTTCTTCTCGATAGATCCATCGCCGGACGTAGTCCCTGTTTTCTCTGAAGAGTGGCACCCCCGAGTCTCGACAATAAGGCAAGCAAACCCCCTTTGATCATATCTATAAAAACCCAATTTCCCTCTTGTTCTCTTATGCATGATTAGGTGATTCACATGTTACCGTTCTTCCGCTAGTTGAACCCATCCTTTGCATGAACTATCCTTGCTACCACAGTATTAAGCAAACCTCAACCTAGCAGATACAAGATTGTTTGTGCTCATCATGTGGCCCTTCATCCATGTTATGCTATGCCATGCTAGAGTTGTTTGCAATGGAGCTGATCCATCGGGTGATGTATCGGGATGGTAGTGGACACATGCAACAAGGTGGTAACGTGTTGATGAAGTCACCCTAATATAAGTGAACAATGAGAGGCTGTGTAGGAGTACACAGTGGGTTGTCTCATTTACACTGCCCTAGGCCCCGAGTTCTTGTGTTGTGATCCAAGACACAGATTACTACCACATGTTGGGCTCATTGACCCCTCTCGACCTATTAACTCACCCCGACTAGGGTCCAGGATTCGCATGTGTTAACTTTATTCTATTTTCTTTCCTAACGTAGCACGGTTTTAGGCAAGCACAGTACCATCCGTCGAGGTGGGCTTGTCGGACCGTCCATACATCATCTGGGTCCTGAAAGGAAACCCCGGCCGGATTCCCGATTGGGTTACAACTCAGATAGGTGATTCCCTGGACTAGAGTTGGAGCCGTGAGGTAAGTGTCGTGGTACTATCCTCGCTGACACCGCTTGAAGGTGACGAGTTCTAGGCGATAAGTGGTAGCTACGTATGTGAAGAAGTACACCCCTGCAGGGTTAATGAACTATTCGAATAGCCGTGTCCGCGGTTATGGACTACTTGGAGATCTTTACTTGATTATTAGACAACTCAAATGGATACTTTAAAAATCGCAAGATAAGTGTGAGTGCTTTGGGTTGCTTCCTCGTGGGGAAGTCGAGGAAGGATCCATGGTTGTGTATTGATGTGGTGATCAAGATTAGATGGACTCGTGTGTGCCTCTCATCTCAACTCTATGTAGTCGTAGTATAGGATAGCCAAGTCAAAGCTTTCTGCATTACAACCCCACCTGCCTTTACCTTGGTACCTGAGCATGAGTAGTATAGTTCTGACGTAAGTCTTGCTGAGTACGACTTTGTACTCACGTTTTCTTATTCTATGTTTTAGAGACGAGACCACTGACCTGATGGTGGCCTCCCCCTTCAAGCTCGACATCGACGAAGTTATGTAGTCCCAGACAGCAGCCTGGTCCCTCTGGAAGGTCGTTGTGTTTTCTTAAAGGCTTCTTAAGCCATTTGTTAACCTTGTCTTTACTAAGACATAATTTGCTTCCGTTGTTGTATGATGTAATGTTGGATCACAGTGATGTGATCTCTGCTTGTAACACTACTATATCTGCTCTGTTTAGCAGATGCAATAAAGCTATGAGTTTGTAGAGTTCATGTTATGTTACCTGCTGTTATACACTTTGCATGCATGCTGCGTGTATGTTTATATCGTGCATGTCATGTGTGGGGTTCGATACCTTAGTTGTGTTCTTGCCGGCGGTCTTTTATACACCAAGTGGCCCTTAGATGTGCGCAGCTTGGGGCATCGCGATGCGATTGCTCGTGACTTTGTCACGTGGCACACTTTGTTGTATGATTGAGCCCGCCCGAGACCCCGACTAAGAGATCGGGCTGGAGTATGTTTATGTAGGTGTTAGGATTCAATCGATAATATGGTTGAGGCGACTTGTCTATGAGTATGGGACTTCACCACCCATAATCATTTAGACTTGTGAGCCGGCGATGAGGACCCATCACAGTTGATCATCCGGCCTGGATGGGATGCCCCTCACGTTCGAGCTTTCCGAGAGTGTCTTGTACTTGGCCTTGTCTTCTTAGACAAGTGGGTATGGCTCTCGGCTCTTCATATGATTGAATTGTGACTGGAATTACATATGCAAACCCCGGGTCCCGACAGACATCACTAGTGAACATCACGGGACCCCGGTCCATATTCACACCATTGTTTACACCTTCAATTTACTTTAAGTTCTTACTTTCAGTTGCACTATTATCTCTTGCGTTGATCCTTTGTAAACAGCAAGGCCGGAGAAATTGACAACTCCTCTGTACTCGTTGGGAGCAAAGTTATTTGTTTCTGTGTGCAGGTCACGACAACCGCCCAATTTCTGGCACCGTTGTCACCTTCTTGTATTTCTGCGAGTCCTACTAGAGACAAACCTTGGTATCTTCACCGAGGGAAATTTGCTGCTATGGTACATCTCACCTTCCACTTGGGGAAACCAACGAGGAGTGAGAGAACTATCCTCACCGTATCACCCCCTTCCCTCTTTTTATTTTCCTTTTCTATTTTTTCTATTTTTTGTATTTTTTTGGTGGCCTCAATGGCTCTGTCTATTTAACTCTTGTTTTTCCTCTTTGGGTTCTTTTAATTTTGTCCTCTTTGGGGTCTTTTCCTCACTTAAGGGAAACCCTCTATTTTACAAGAAGTATAGAAGATCTTCTCACTTTAAAAGGTAATCAACATAAATAAGATGTAGCTATCATGATGTATGCAAATGTATGCCTCTTCCAGTCTAGCAGGAACATGTATGACATGAAGATCAAGTCATGAGAAGGTGGATGTTGCATGGCAATATATTTCGGAAAGGCTATGGAAATGCCTTGATAGGTAGGTATGGTGGATGTTTTGAGGAAAGATATAAGGAGGTGTAAGATGACATAGCGTATCATGCCAAGGGTTTGGATGCACCGGCGAGGTGGACGCCAACTCTCATAGTGAGAAGAGGGCAATGCGCGGTACCGAAGAGGCTAGCAAATATGAGAAGGTGGAAGTGTCAACTTTCAATACTTACATTAGTCCGAATAACTCATGCACTTAATTATCGGTAATTCTCAATCTAATTAGGAGTTTCATAAAGAGACAGGTACCCCGAGGAGGAGTGTATGGGGGTTTGGTTATCCTTGCGCATCCTCGACTCATGGTACGTGAGTGTACTCTAATATCCGATCCCTCCAAAGATTAGTGATCCATCTAGTAGCTAGAGTTCTCAACTAGTTTTTGTAGTTTTTGAATTTAAACACGGATTGCCCAAAATACGACACCTATAACTAATAGGCTAGAGCTCTTGACACCAAAAGTTCAAGCATTACTCACAATAATACCTCAAAACTATTGCAAGCTACTACTACAATTGAATAGCAACCTCAATTACCAATTAAAGTCAAGACACAACTCAGTGCAACAACCAACTCTCTTAGCCCCTACTTGTGTGAGCTTGAGCTTAAGCTTATGGAGCTTCTAGCCCCCTAAAAGCACAAGCCTAAACAAACAACAAAAACGTGAACTCGGCTTGATAGAAGCTTCCCTACGAAATGCACTACGAAGCAAAAGCTCCTCCAGACCAGCTTTCCATGCCTCCCACCAGCTTCTCACCCTCCCGCAAAATCTTGCCCCTCTCCTTCGAACTAGTTACAGCTAAAATGCCATCAATGCATATACGGATATCCCTTCATGAAATACTATCGGCTCGCACCCCTCCTCCCCCATTTTCCTCCTCCCTCCTTCGCCGCCGCGGTCGTCTTCAGGCCATCCCAGCGACCGGGGCTCGCCTCCTCGCCAGCAAGAGGTCACCTCCCTTCCTTCCCGCTCCCGGAGCTCGCCCCCTCGACCATGCGCCGCCTCCATCTACAACCACGTCGCATCTGAATCTGACCCTGCCTCCCCCGCTGCCATGTCTGGACACGCTGCGGCCGACTCGTCCGCAACCTCCCCCTTCCCTGTTCCTCCTAAGACCTCCTTCCAGTAGCGTCGTTGCCGCCCACTGGTGCCAGCAAGCACACACCTCCCCCATCCCACATGCATCCCCAAATCCTCATCCTATCTTCATTTTAATTTTGATTCAGATCTTGGTCCTGTTAAAAATACACACATGGCTTATGTATGTTCGAATAAATGGTCAATCTTATTGTTATTATGTGTATGAATGGTTGATCTTGTATATGCATCCTATGACGCTAAGTTTTTCTTGGAAATATTGTTTTCTATCACTTCCGACTTCTTGTGATTAATATGTGAAATTTGGTCAGTGTATACCGCGTGCTTGCTATTTTTTCATTATTATCCATATGTGTGATTGAATAAGAAGATAAAGAGGACAACCCAGACCTGTTGAAAATCATATTAATCATACTGATTTGGGGCTGAATTCGGTGGTAAACATATCATTTAAGTTAATATATAGCATAATCATATTAATCATGTCAAATTAGTGTTTAAATAATATTTTTAGCATTAAGGGGATTTTAGACTTTCATCTTCACCTACCAGCTTATCAGCCGTCTTAAAAGAAGTTTCCAAACAGGCTTTTGATCTTGTCAGCTTGTACCAGCTTCAGCCGCTTCTCAAGTTCTACCAGCTCCAGCCGCTTCTCGTTTAGCCGCAGCCCAAACAAACAGGGCCTTAACAAGATAAACATGAGAACTAAAGAGACTTCCAGCAAAAAACTAAACAAAAGCTCTTGAAAACGTAAACATGAAAACTAAGAGCTAAACATGACATCAGCTAAGAAAAGATAAAGAACACACAACAAAAGAAAGATAAGCATGAAAATCCTATGATGTGTTCTAGTTTGAAGTGGAGCGTGTATCTCTCCCACACAAAGAAAGTTGGGTTCTAACTTGTTATGAACAGCAAGCAAAGCTAATGAAAACTAGGAAAAGTAAAGAGCGAGACGCTCCAAGCATAGCATATAATGCATGAAGTGATAAAAATATAGTGAGACGAAGGTCAAACTAATAATTGTGGATGAAGAAGGGGATACACGGGGGCATCCCCAAGCTTAGACGCTTGAGTCTCCTTGAATATTTATTGGGGATGCATAGGGCATCCCCAAGCTTGAGAGTTTGACACACCGGATCTTCTTTCATCATCTTCCCTCGCACACTTAAAAACTCCCTTCATACATAACTCATCATAAGCTGATTAGAGAGGTTAGTACCCTTAATAAAATAATTTTCCTCTACTGGACATAAATATTTTCTTGAAGGCCTACTGTTTCTCAAGATTTCTAAAAAAAAATTCAAGGAAAAAGCTAGCGCAAGACTTGCAAAAGTGAGGAAAGGCAAAACGTGGCAGAATCTGTGGAAAACAGACCAGCAGGTAGTAAATAATTTTTTCGGGGTACTTATGCAACTCAAATCAAAAAAACTCAGAACAGACGCTCGAAAGTCAATTGTATAGAGCACGCTGTCAAAAAAATTCAGATAAAAAAGATGATCTGGTGTTTTTAGGTGAATTTTTTCGTCCAAAGACAAAATCTGTTTTCTGGACAACATGTCACAACTTTTGAACTTTCTTGCAACCGGAGGCTAAACTTGGCACAAAGCTTGAAAATAAGGATACAATGATGTTGATACAGTATAACAATCATCAAGATCACTAAGAACATAACTAAAAACATCTTGGGTTTCCTCCCAACAAGCGCTTTCTTTTACGCCTTTAAGCTAGGCAAGAAGCAAAAAGAAGAATCAAAGGTCCCCGAGATCATCGGAGTTATACAAACCTTCAAATTAATTTTCAACAAGTTCATTCTTCTTTTTCCTAGGTAAGAGGTACTTACCTTTCACTTTACCACGTAAGCGTATGTTCCCCTTACCAATATCAATGAAGACTTTCATAGCTCGAAGGAAGTATCTTCCAAGAAGGATTTTACTTTGGTTTGGCTCCATGATGAAGAAATCCACCGTTGCAACCCTTTTAAGGAATGTAACTTGGACTTCTTTTACCTTTCCCTGGATCTGAGAAATATCTCCATTAGTATGTTCATGATAAGATGACAAATTATCCAGGTTTAGTTTCAAGAATCGTAAACTATTTTTGGCATTGTAGAAACCATGGATCCAATATCACAAAAAGCGAGGAAGTCTTGGTTAGAGATGCTAATCCTAACAAAAGGCTCCCAATCATCATCTATCTCAAACATTTCTTTCTTGTTGGGCTTAAGTTCCTCTAACTTCCTCAAGTCTAGAGCATCCATCCTCTTTTTAATAGTACCAAGTCTATCTATAACAGTATAAAAAATATGATCATAAACAAAATAACTAGACAAAGCATGCAAAATATCAAGAGCTCTAGCTTCATCACACTCTAAAAAGTATCCTTCAACTATAATATCAAGAGAGTGTTTACACCACTTAAAAAGACCATGGTAGAAATTTCTAAGCACAATTTTTATAGGTATCCAAGGCATAATTCTTCTATGTGCTTCAGAAATTCTGTCCCATGCTTTCTTCATATTCTCTCCATCCCTTTGATGGAAATCTAGAACTTCTGATTCCCTCAAAGCACCAAGTCCTAACATGCTTAACTAAACAAGAAGGACTACTAAAAGTAAGGTAAATAAATTTTTTGTGATTTTTGATAAACGACACAAAGATAAAAACGGAAAGGTAAACTAACAAGACTAAAAAGCAAAGGTAAAAGATAGTGAGCAACTTCCCTATCTTGAAGATTCGAGTCCCCGGCAACGGGGCCATAAATTAGCTTGATGGAACTAAAATAGTGCTCCTCGTTGGTTACCCCAAGAGGAAGGTTGGATGTAGCCTAGCAACAAATTTCCCTTGGAAAAGATAACAAGGTCGACAGTCAGTCTAGTGGACTCCAAGGTCGAAAAGTAGGCGGTTCGACAAGTGATCTTCGCCTGGACCTGAACACAGATAAAAATAACTTTGCTCCCAACGAGTACAGAGAGGTTGTTAATCTCTCCAGCCTTGCGTTTACATAGGATCAAACGCAATAGATAACGGTAATGATAATTGCAACTGGAAAGTAAAAGAAAGAAGTAAATTGAGGGTGAAACAGTGGTGGAAATATGGACCGGGGTCCCATGATGTTCACTAGTGATGTCTCTCTCCCAAAAGACGATAAAACTGCTATGCGAGGTTGAAAAATCACAGCTGGGAAATTGACAAGATTACGGGCGAAAACCAATGCTAACTATGCTACAAAGACATGAAGAGGCTCAAAACCATGGGCGGTACGCCAAAATAAGTAGACCAAAATCCGTTTTCATCTACTACTAATCATCCACCTTGAGATATCTATCCAGAACATCTCGCTGGTATTAAGTTGCGAGTCCCACCCAAACTATAAACCCAAAGCAACATACAACCGCCTTAAAAGAACTTTGCGTAAAGTAAACAATCCTTGCAACCGCGGTTACAAGCACCGTTGTTTTCCCCTTGTGGCAACATCATATCCCCTAGACTCATGTTTCTGTCACTCAAGCTAGTCATCAGGGGGCATGAACCCACAATCGAGCATAATGTTCCCTCTTGGAGTCACTACCTACTACTTGGCTAAAGCAATAAACAACAAAGGAGAACATGCAAGAATTACTCAAGAACTAAAATATAAAAGAGAAGAACCAAATATATTACTCAATCACAATATGAACATAGTCTCAAAATCTATCAGATCCCAGCAAACTCAGCATAGCAACAGCAGAAATAATTACATATGTACCTTGATCATGTAGGGCAGCTCACAAGGTCTAATCCATGAAGAACAAATAGGGGAGGAGAACATCACATAGCTACTGATCATGGACACATGGTCCAAGGTGGACTACTGACGGATCATCCGGGAAGCGTCCATGGTGGTGGAGAAGCTCCCGCAGGTACATCCTCCCTCCGACAGGGTGCCGGGAAGAGGTCTCCTGATGCTCCCGATCTTGGAAGCGCGGCGGCAGTGTAACAGAGGAGAGATCGCGAAAAAGGGTTCTGTCCTCGAGGGTTTCGGAGGACGGACAATATATAGGCAAAGGGGGGCAGCCTGGGGGCCACCAAGGGTCCAGGCGGCCCCCTGGCGCGGCACCACTCCTGGCCGCGCTGGGAGGGTGCCTATGGCCTTGGTGGGTCCCCTCCGCCCCCCCTTCGGGACTCTGGAATGTTCCCGTACGCTGATTTTTTATTGAATTTTTCTGGAATTTTTGGAGCAATTTTAATACGGGGGAAACCTGAAATAGAAAAACAGCAGTAAACAAAAACTGGCACTGGGGTACACTGATTTTATAGGTTAGTCCAAATATGATCAAAAGTGTATGAAAGTGTATCTAAAACATTGAAATATCACACAAAACATGCATGGAGCAAGCAGAAATTATAGATACATTTGGGATGTATCAAGGAAGAAGATTGGAGAGAAGACATCACAATGCTACTGATCATGGACCCATGGTCCAAGGTGTATTACTCACGGATAATCCGAGAAGCGTCCATGGTGGTGGATAAGCTCCCGGAAGTCAATCCTCCCTCCGGCAGGGTGCGGGGACAGGGTCTCTTGGCAGCCCCGATCTTGAAACGGCGGCGGCGGCGGAATAGAGGGGAGATCGTGAAAAGGGGTTCTGTCTTTGGGGGTTTCATCACGGGGGGTAAATATAGGCGAAGGGGGGCAGCCAGGGGTGGACCAGGGAGTCCAGGCGGCCCCCTGGCGCGGCCTAGGGTGGGTCCGCGCCACCAGGGCTTCTGGACGCCTGGTGGGCCCCCCTGGCCCCGCCTTCGGGCATCCGGAAGCTTACGTCCTGCTGATTTTTATATATTTTTCCCGGATTTTTTTGGGCACTTTAAGTAATGGGAAAACCTGAAATACAAAAACAACAGAAAACAAAAACTGGCACTGTGGTGCACTGAGTTAATAGGTTAGTCCAAATATGAACAAAAGTGTGTGAAAGTGCATCAAAAGCATAGCAATGTCACCCAAAACATGCATGGAGCAAGAAGAAATTATAGTTACGTTTGGGACGTATCACTGTGTGGTTAATTCTCTCTCCCATGATGTGATCTTGATTTTCTTAATCTAGTTGGATCCCATGATGTTTCCCCTTCTTTGTATGTATTGGATTTGATGTACTCAGTTGACCATATCTAGTATAATCTACGAGACCACGGTAACCTTGTATTTGACATAGATTAGAAGAATATTTTCATGAGTTCTTTCTTCTATTGTGGTTTTATTGAGGATTTGAGAGTCTCTTGGTGCTAGTCTTGACTATCCTTGAGATATGTTGTGGTGATTGTTAGTACTCTCTTTAGATGGCCGTGCTGACATTGGGAAATCTATAGACTTGGAACACAAACTCTAAGGTGTGCTCTTGTAGCCCTACATATTTCTCGTCCACTCTTGACCACAAAAGAATGATCTCCGAGTTACGTCTCCCTTGCATGTTTTAGTGGAAATATCATGTGATTAAACTATGTTAATTTTGTTGGGAGTTACCACTAGTGAAAGTATGAAGCTTAGGCCTTGTTTCCACCATCGCAATACTGTTTGTGCTCATGTTTACAAGTTGTTTGCTTGCTTTAATTTTTATTACAGATTTACATTACTTCGTTTTGCCACACCTATCACCCATATTTTACCATCTCTTCGCAGAACTAGTGCACCCATAGAATTTACCATTGTGTTAGGTGTGTTGGGGACACAAGAGACTTCTTGTATCTTAATTGCAGGGTTGCTTGGGAGAAACCATCTTCAACCTCTACTTCTCTGAGTTGATAAAACTTAGGTCATTCACTTGAGGGATATTGCTATTGTCCTACAAACCTCTGCGCTTGGAGTCCCAACATGGTCTACACGAATAGACGCGTGTGTAGATATTAGGTGGTCGCCTTCAAGACCAACCCCGAGTGAATCGAGCCTCATCCATTGGGAGTGACTCGAAACGGAGAATACCTTGAGGTACGTACGTGGTAGCACTCTCACTTGAGAACCGCTCCAACGAAGATTAGTACTCCCTCAAAAGAGTGCGAACTTCGGTAGAAAAATCATTGTGTCTCCGTGTCTCTTGTGGTTTATCCTTTCCTGCATCTTTACTTGTACTAGCTTCATATGCTTTTTGTCTTGCTATTGTAATTGTTGCCTAGCATTTGAGTTTGAGCTTCCTTTTCACTTAGGGTTTTTCATCTGCTGCACATCTATAGAATCTTATTTATTCCATTAACCCTAAAACTTGGCAATTAAGTTTAAAAATTGTTAGTCACCTATTCAGCCCCCATTAGTTTACCATACCGATCCTTTCACTGGGTTATGGTGAAAAGTAAAATTCTGACACTACAAGGATGTCACCGCGAGCAAAGAAGTCCTCCGTAATGGCACATATGGCGTCGTCTGCAGGACGAGATGGAGAAAAACGATGGGGGTTTGAGGTAGATGACAACATCAAGACCATGATTCTGGAGAGGTTGAGGAGGAAAAACAGTTAGGGCAATAGCTGGTGCCCAAAAAGCCATACATAGCCAACGAGGTGCAGCGTGAGCAGAGAGGCTGGGGCAGAGGGCAACAACAATATAACAAGGAGGCTACATCGGTCTACACGGCGTCCATTACAACGACCATGTCGGCATGCGAGTACAAGAGGCGGCGCTAGCTTTTATTCGAAGAGGCATGATGGGGATCACATCTGCCTGATCAGAGAGGCGGGGCGAGGCGGAAAACGAGCATGAGGTGAGAAGATAAAAAAACTACATAGTAGAAAAGGGGCGAACAAAAATACGAATCAAAAAGTATGACTAACAAATGAGTAAACCTTTTTTAAGTAGTATAGACATAATACGTAAGTCAATTAATTCGTGATTTAAGGGAAGGTATTAATGTGATTAGTGGCTTATGGAGAGATTTAATTAATGTGATTGAATGATATATGCGAATGTTTAATTAATTTGATTAAACAACGGATGGAAAGGTACTAATGCTATTAAGTTGCATATTATAAGTTGCAGTTAAACAAGATGTGGTGGGATAAAAAATCGATTGAATGAAAAAATTGACGAAAAGACGTGGTGACAGAAAGTGAATCGATTGACGAAACTGCTGGCAAAACACTTGAAAGGGGTCGTGAGGAATCACTAGCTTCATTTTAGATAGTAGAGATAGTATAGACATACTACATAAGTCAATTAATGAGTGATTTATGAGAACATATTAATGTGATTAGTGGCTTATGAAGAGATTTAATTAATATGATTGAATGATATATGTGAAGGTTTAATTAATGTGATTAAACAACGTAAGGAAAGGTAGTAATGCGATTGAATTACATATGGTAAGTTGCGATTAAACGAGATGTGGTGGAATAAAAAAACATTTGTACGAAAAAAATCGATGAAGAGACATGGTGGAAGAAAGTGAACCGGTTGACGAAACTACTGGCAAAACGTTTGAAAGAGACCATGAGAAACCGTTAGCTTCTTTTTAGATAGATAGATAATGTACACCTCAGCACACATACGACTTCGATTATTTTCAAAACTCATGAACTCCTCCCTCCATCCCTCGACCACCTCCTCCCTTCACCCCATCCACCAACTCAAACAACCTTGAGAATATGAGCCTATGGATCTTAAACCGCCATCAATGACCGGCCTCTTCATGAAATGCCGTGATTTTTTATCAAAACGAAAGTGTTTTTGGTGGGATTGGACGAGAGAGCGTCGATCTACAACATATACTATTTTATGGCAAAGAAATTATAAAGATTTGGTAGCAAATCGGGTGTGGGGAAGAAAGAGAGAGAGAGAGAGAGCCAAAGAACATAAGAGAAAATGGGGCGAGGGAGAAGAAGTTCGTCCATGGGATAAGGACGAACTCTTTGACCTCCCTGAGCCCGAAAGATGTGGCACCCCGGCTCAGAGGACCGGAACGCCCCGTGACCCAGCCCAGAGATCAAGTCTTCTGGAACACGAAACTGCTTGATGTAGAATTGAACAACTTTCTATTACCACGGATATGGGTACACGAGGTTTATTACAATGCTAGTGGAGCGAGACGAAGAACGGGCTTGCTCCTCAAGCTAGCCACGGATCTACATCAAGCAGAAACATAACTCTCTAGCAGCAAAATATAACTCGGCAGCAGAACAACGCTGAAGGTGATGAACTCCAATCCACAGGGACACTGGCTACGACACCTCCTAGCTCGCAAACAACGAGAACGCCTGATACGTCCCAAACATATCTATAATTTCTGCTTGCTCCATGCATGTTTTGTGTGATATTGCTATGATCTAAATATACTTTCATACACTTTTGATCATATTTGGACTAACTTATTAACTCAGTGCACCACAGTGCCAGTTCCTGTTTTCTGCTGTTTTTCTATTTCAGGTTTCCCCCATATTAAAAGTGCTCCAAAAATTCGGAAAAACTCAGATAAAAAATCACCATGAAGGAACGTTCCGGAAGCACTTGGGTGGGGCCAGAGGGCCACCACCAGGGACCAAGGCAGCCACCTGGCGCGGCCTAGGGCCTGGCCGCTCTGGGGGACGCCTGGACCCCTGGTGTCCACCTGGCTGCCCCCTTCGCCTATATATTCTCCATGACGTGAAACCTGTCGCGGGGATGGACTAAATCCCAGACCCAACATTAGATGTATGGGCCGACTCACCTACCGACGACCCACGAAGAAGACCCGGCCACGGGCCGGTTGCGCCAAGGAAGGAAGATCGAATCCATACAAGGAATTCGACTTACCTTGTATAAAGCATAACATATTTGTAAAGTAGAATAGGACTCCACCACTTGTCGGAGTCGGACTCACGGAATCCCGGAACCTGGCACCTTTATAAGTCAAGGTCCATGGGATCGAGGGCCAAGGAACAATCTCAGACTAAGATAGGACTAGACACTTGTCGGCGAAACCTAGATCTTATCGAGACTAAGTTTATGACCGACTCTCTTATAATCTATCGAACCGACTCTTCTTTCGAGAGTTGGAACTCATAATAAGAGGAAGCAGGAGTATGCTTTTACCTCGATACAAAGAGGGGCTGAAACCTGGGTAAATCGCCGAGTCTCTCATCAATGTCAATTCTCTCCAAGAAATCGCCTCGCAGCAAAGGTCCCATGTTAAGTTCGACTCTTCGGACATCTGCCGTGACTTTCCCATGACAGTTGGCGCCCACCATGGGGCCTGCGCTCGCAGGTGTTGCGATTCTAGAGGGAGCTCTGCAAGGCATGGAGGGATTCGTTACTGGACGAATCAAAAAAACCTGGCGAGGAAAGATCTGCATCGATGATTCCACATGGGGCCCTGAAGACGATTCCATCGAATTAGGGTTTAGGGTCTAGATCGGGTCCATCCACATCTTCATCGGACAAACAGATAAAGCCGAACCAGAGCCGGATCCAGGAGCCTCCACATAAACCTCAAACTGGCTCTCCATCATACCTTATCGCCTGAAAAATGCATCGGCTACTTATCAGTAAACAGGCGGCTCTCCAGGTATGAGCCGACAAAACACCGTCCCCATCATGCCTTCGTAGGATTCATTGGGGGATCCCCAGAGCCGGAACACACCGCCGTGATCCCGGATCACAACAACACAGAGAATCTCTCTGGAACCGACTCATACGACGGAGAAGATCAGTACGAAGAAATCGAGTCGATCCGATCCGTCAAACGAGGGGGACTCGGATCTGACCTAGAGGAATATAATCCAGATTCTCCCTATTTCAAATCCCATCTAGAAGAAGCCATTTTCGCAACAGACAGTCGAAGACGGCGACACTCTTCAGAAGATAGGAGCCCGGCTCCTAAAGCCGACAACATCCAGAAACTATGGGATGACTCAGACATACAAACCACCAACGTATGGAAGCTATTGAGCCAGAATAGAGCCGATCCTAATCAAGAGTTGGAGGAATATAAGAAAAAACCACAAGGTTGCAGAAGGAGATAGGTTGGTGATACATCCAAAACGTATCTATAATTTCTGCTTGCTCCATTCCCTTTTTGTGTGATATTTCTATGATATCGATGAACTTCCATACACTTTTGATCATATTTGGACTAACCTATTAACTCAGTGCACCCTCGTGCCAGTTCCTGTTTTCTGCTGTTTTTCTATTTCAGGTTTCCCCCATATTAAAAGTGCTCCAAAAATTCGGGAAAATCCAATAAAAAAATCCGCGTAGAAGAAGCTTCGGTAATCACCGAGGGGGGGGGGGGCGGGCAGAGGGGACCCACCAGGGCCCCAGGCGCCCTCCCGGCGCCCTAGGGTGGGGCCGTGCTAGGGGGCCGCCTGGACCCCTGGTGGCCCCCCTGGTTGCCCCCTTCGCCTATTTATTCCTCGTGACGAGAAACCCCCGTGACGGGAACCATTTTTCGCGATCTCTCCTCTGTCCCGCCGCCGCCGCGCTTCCAAGATCGGGAGCACCAGAAGACCTCTTCCCGGCATCCTGCCGGAGGGAGGAACGACCTCCGAGAGCTTCTCCCCCACCATGGATGCTTCCCGGATGAACCGTGAGTAGTCCACCTTGGACCATGGGTCTATGATCAATAGCTATGTGATGTTCTCCTCCCCTCTTTGTTCTTCATGGCTTAGACCTCGTGAGCTTCCCTACATGATTAGGCACATATGTAATATTTCTGCTGTTGCTATGCTGAGTTTGCCGGGATCCGATGGATTATGAGATTGTGTTTGAGTAGTATACTTGATTCTCCTCTTTTATATTTATGTTCTCAAATAATTCTTGCATGTTCTCCGTTGTTGTTTATTGGTTTGGCCAAGTAGTAGGTAGTGACTCCAAGAGGGAGCGTTATGCATGATTGTGGGCTCATGCCCCCCGATGACTAGCTTGAGTGACAGAAACATGAGTCTAGGGGATGTGTTGTTTCCACAAGGGGGAAAACAACGGTGCTTGTACTTGCGGGTGCAAGGATTGTTTAATTTACACAAAGTTCTTTAATGCAGTTGTCCGTTGCTTTGAGTTTACACTTTGGGTGGGATTCACAACTTAATACCAGCTAGATGTTCTAGATAGATATCTCAAGGTGGATGATAGTATGTAGATGCAGATGGATTTCGGTCTACTTGTCTTGGCGTACTTCCCATGCTTTTGAGCCTCTTCCTTTCTTTACAGCATAATTAGCATTGGTTTGCGCACATAATCCTATCAATTGCCAGCTGTAATTTGATTACCTCGCATGGCTATTTTATCGTCTTTTGGGAGAGAGACATCAGTAGTGAACATCATAGGACCCCGGTCCATATTTCTAACACTATTTACACCCGCTATCAATTTACTGCTTTATTTACTTTTCCGTTGCTATCACTATCATTATTATCCCGTGCGTTTTATCCTTTGTAAACAACGAGGCTGGAGGAATTGACAACTCCTCTGTACTCGTTGGGAAGCAAAGTTATTTGCTGTGTGTGCAGGTCCAGGTGAAGTAAGCAACCTTGAGTTGTGAACGGCGCCATTGTTCACTTCACCACCTTCTTGTATCTGTTGGAGTCCTATTGGTTCGACATTCAACCTTAGCATCTTCGCTAAGGGAAACTTGCTGCTGACTACATCTCAACCTTCCACTTTGGGTAACCAACGAGGGGGCGTTAATTCGTACCATCAAAAGCAATTTCTGGTGCCGTTGCTGGGGTCTCCACTCTTCAAGATAGGGGAGTTGCACACTATCTTTTATCTTTGCTATTTAGTCTTGTTTGTTTACCTTTCAGTATTTTCTTTAGTGTCTTTTATCAAAAATCAAAAAAATAGTTATGTTGCTTGCTGCTACTATGGGTTCCTCTGAGAACACCAAGTTGTGTGACTTCACTAGTCACAACAACAGTGACTTTATCTGCACTCCTATTGCTACACCTGCTACTTCAACACCTTCTTATGAGATTAAACCTGCTTTGCTGAACCCTGTTATGAAAGATCAATTCTCCGGTGCTAGAGATGATGCTGCTTTGCACTTAAATAATTTTATTGAGCTTTGTGATATGCGAAAGTACGAAGAAGTAGATGGTGATATTGTTAAGATTAAGCTTTTTCCTTTCTCCTTGAGAGATGAAGCTAAAATCTGGTTTCAATCCTTGCCTAGGAATAGCATAGATTCTTGGGAAAAGTGCAAGGATGCTTTTATTGGGAAGTACTACCCCCTGCTAAGATTATCCAATTGAGGAGTTTTATTATGAATTTTAAGCAATTGGATAATGAACACATTGCCAAGCTTGGGAATGCATGAAATCTCTTGTTAAGAATTGCCCTCCGCATGGTTTGACTACTTGGATGGTTATCCAAACTTTTTATGCAGGCTTGAGTTTTACCTCGCAGAACTTGCAAGATTCGGCCGCAGGAGGAACCTTTATGTCAACTACACTTGGTGCTGCCACAAAACTTCTCGATGAGATGATGACCAACTATTTCCAATGGCACACCGAAAGAGCCCCAACAGGTAGGAAGGTAAAATCTATCGAGGAGATCTCCTCCCTAAATGAAAAGGTTGACTTGATTATGTCTCTACTTACCAAGCAATCTCCTATTGATCCTCATGATGTACCTTTAAATTCTTTGATTGCTCAAGATCAAGTAGATGTGAACTTTATCTCTAGAAACAACTTCAATAACAATTCTTATAGGAGTAATTTTGGTAGCAATCCTAGACCGTTCCCCTCCAACTATGGGAACAACAACACTTATTCTAGCACTAAAAACTCCACTTCTGAATTAGAGAGTATGCTTAAAGACTTTATCACTACCCAAAAAGCCTTCAACAAGAGTGTAGAGGAAAAACTAGACAAATTAGATAACCTCTCGTCGAAGGCAGACAATTTAGCCCATGAAGTAGAATTGCTTAAAACTAGAACTTCTCCTCTTGAGGAGAGGAAGGTCACTCCTATGAATGCCATCCAAATGCAAATTAATGAAAACATTAGGATGATGGCTAAACTTAAAGAGAGATGGGCTAGAGAAAGGGAGGAAGAAGATAGAATTAAGAGCCTTCCTACACACCATACCGTTGCTACTATCCAAGTGGTTGAGGATATCCAAACTCTTAGAACCCAATGCACCCCTAGTCCCATAGGACCTATTAATGGTGATGTTATGACCTCTACCGTAGAAGAAGAAATTCTTATGACTATAGAAGCTACCAAACAAGTGAGCCTAAAGGGCACCACTACTACTTTACTTTGTAGTAGTGACCTTGATTTTGATAATTGCACCCTTTCTTAAGTTATTTGTTTCCTTCACAAGATGTCTAGAGACCCCCACACTAGCACACTTAATCTTGCCTTCACGGAGCATATCACTAATGCTCTCATTAAAGCTAGGGAGGAGAAGCTTAGGGTAGAAGCCTCCATACCTAGAAAGCTAGAAGATGGTTGGGATCCTATGATTAAAATTAAGTTGAATAACTTTTCTTGCTATGCTTTATGTGATGTTGGAGCTAGTACCTCTGTTATGCCCCAAAGAATGTATGATATATTTGAATTGAAACCTTTTGATCCTTGTTCTTTTGGTGTTCGTCTTGTCGATTCTTCCGTAAAGAATCCATTGGGGAAGATTGATGATGTTCTTATCATTGTCAATGGAAATTATGTTCCCGTTGATTTTACTATTATGGATACTGAATGTGAACCTTCTTGTCCAATTATTTTGGGACGTCCTTTTCTTTGCACCGTGGGTGCTGTTATTGGGATGAAAGAAGGGATTATAAAATTCCAATTCCCTCTCAAGAAAGGGATGGAACACTTCCCTAGGAAAAAGATTAAGTTTCCTTTTGAGTCCGTCACACGGGCTAGTTATTTTCTTGAAAAGACTTGATCTATTTGCATTAAGCCTAGCTAATGGCTTTAAAGAAGCGCTTTCGGGAGGCAGACCACAACGAATTTAGGATTTCCCTTTTGTTTTTTCTTCTGTTTTTAGTGGTCTTGATGATTGTTACTAATGTATCAACAGCATTGTATCTTTACTTTTCAAGATTTGTGCCATTTATAGCCTCATATGAAAAGGGAAGTGAAAGCTGTGACATACCGTATAGAAAACAGATTCTGTCCTCGTGACTAGAAAAATCACAGAAAAATCCCAGTTCATCTTTTTGAGCTGAATGTTTTACACAGAGTGCTCTATACAATTATGGAACTTTCGTATGTTCTGAGTTTTTTTATTTGAGTTTCATAAGTATCCCTAAAAAAATATTTACTACCTGCTGGTCTGTTTTTCACAGATTCTGTCCTGTTTTGCCTTTTCTTCGTTTTGCAAACCTTAAGCTTTCTTTTTCTTTGCTAATTTTTTTTTGAAATCTTTAGAAACATTAGATATTCTCTAATATCTTTATTTACAGTAGAGAAAAATTATTTTATTATGGGTACTAACCTCGCTAATCAGATTATGATGAGTTATGTATGAAGGGAGTTTTCAAGTGTGCGAGGGAAGGTGATGAAAGAAGATTCATGAGTGTCAAGCGCTCAAGCTTGGGGATTCCCCCATGCATCCCCAAGAAATATTCAAGGAGACTCAAGCGTCTAAGCTTGGGGATGCCCCCGTGCATCCCCTTCTCCATCAAAAATTATCAGTTCGTCTCTCGTTTCACTATATTTTTATCACTTCATGAGTTATGTGCTATGCTTGGGGCGTCTCGCTCTTAGGTTTTATTTTTTAGTTTTCTTTAGCTTTGCTTGCTGTTCATAACAAGTTAGAACCCAGCTTTATTTGTGTGGGAGATAAACATGCTCCACTTCCAAAATCTAGAACACAACATAGGATTTTTCATGCTTATCTTTGCTGTGTGTGTTCTTTATCTTTTTCATAGCTACTGTCATGTTTAGCTCTTAGTTTTCATGCTTATCTTTTTAAAGAGATTTTGTTTAGTTTGTTGCTGTAACTCTCTTGATTTTTCATGTTTATCTTGTTTAGAGAGTTTGCCTGTTGCACTGAGTTTTGTGTCTTGTCTTGGAGTAGGTAATTGAGGTTGCTATTCTTTTGAAGTAGTAACTTGCAATAGTTTTGAGGTATTGTTTTGAGTAATGTTTGGACTTTTGGTTTCAAGAGCTTTAGCCTATTAGTGATAGATGTCGTATTTTGGGCAATCCGTGTTTATTTTCAAAACTTACAAAATTAGTTGAGAACTTTAGCTACTAGATGGATTACTACTCTTCTGAGGGGTCGAATATTAGAGTACACTCACGTACCATGAGTCGAGGATGCGCAAGGATAACCAAACCCCCATACACTCCTCCTCGGGGTACTTGTCTCTTTGTCAGACCTCCTTATTAGATTGAGAGTTACCGATAATAAGTGCATGAGTTCTTCGGACTAATGTGAATATTCGAAAGTTGACACTTCCACCTTCCCATATTTTTCTAGCCTCTCCTGTGCCGTGCATCGCTTTCTTCTCACTCCGAGAGTTGGCGTCCACCTTCGCCGGTACATCCAAACCCTTGACATGATACGCTCGGTCATCATAAACCTCCTTATATCCTTCCTAAAAACAGCCACCATACCTACCTACCAAGGCATTTCCATATCCTTTCTGAGATATATTTCCATGCAACATCCATCTTCTCATGACTTGATCTTCATGTCATACATGCTACTTTCTTGATCGATGAGACGCATGCTAGTTGGGCCTTGCCCTAATCATTGCGACATGACGCACTAGTATCATTGCATATCCTGCTACACTGGCAGATGCATACATTTGCATACATCATGATAGTTATATCTTCTTTATGATTTGAGTACCTTGTAAAGTGTAAAAGATCTTCGATACTTCTTGTAATATATAGAGTGTTTCCCCTAAAGTGAGGAAAAGATCCAAAAGTGGACAAATTAAAAGATCCCAAAGAGGAAAAAATTAAAAGATCCCAAAGAGGACAAATGAGAGAAATAGAAAGAGCCATTGAGGCCACCAAAAATACAAAAAAATAAAAAAAGAGAAAAAGAAATAAAAAGAGAGAAGGGGGCACAGTAATATTCCTTTTGAGAGATCCACACTCGTACTTCCTCTTATATCTTGTATGTCACAACCCTCTTTTAGGTATGTGCTAGGGTTCAAGTGCTCCTTTCCATCATGCAAAAATTTCAACAGAAATCCAATTGGGGAAAAAGAAAAGCCCTAAAGAATTTCTTTCAAATGGCCAGACAAAAAATTATTCCAAAAATTCCTCTGTTATTTTTGAAAAATCTTATAAATAAGCATGATCACATATAAAGTGAAGTGGGTCCCAGTCCATGCTCCAAGATTTCTCAAAAAATCCAAACAGAGCTTGGAAATTAAATAACACCCCTAATTGATTTGAAATTCAAATTGTTTGAATTTCAAAAATCCCCAAACTTTATAAGTGGCTATCTAATTATATTGTGAGGCCATATAAAAAGTTAGAGAATTTTAGAAAATGGCTAGCTATTTTTAGCAGAGCCAAAACATAAACACAGAAAAATAAATAAGAAAGAAAAGAGAAGAAGGTTACATGTTGCCCAGGGCGAGGCCCACCTCCTCTGGCCCAGCCCAGGCACAACAACCTTTTTTCCTTGTCGTCTACGTCCCCGCAGCTCCAAGCTGCTCGGTGGAGGCAGAGCGTGAGGACGTCGCCACCTCGATGTCGAGGAGGTTCCTAGCCCTGCCTTGGCTTCTACGCACGCCACGGAGCACGCCACGACACCCCGTACCAGTCCCCCCTCTCCCCACTCTCCCTCACGGCCTCCCCGTCGAGATCGCGTCGCACCAGAGGAAGCTTCGTCACCTCCGTCGTGTATCTGCATGGCCACCGTGCCCCTCAAACTGCGCCAAGTTTTCCAAGACGATCCCCGAAGCCATCCTCGTCTTCGCGCCCGTTCAATTAAAGTGAAGGAGCTTCCACGGCGACGCCCGTTTCGTTCTCCTCCGCCGCAACCGAAGCTCTCCGGCGAGCGATTCCACTCCGTCCCGCCACCCTCCGGTCTCCCCGTCGGCTCCAGTAGCACCAGGGTGAGCTCCCCGTTCGCCCCAGCTCCTCCGCGCATCTCGCCGTAGCCCGTAGCCCCGTGCCCCCCTCTCCAGTACTCCGGCCGCCGCAAAACATCGTCGTAGCCATTGTCTGGAGCTCCCCTGTGACCCCCTGCTAGCTGTCCTAGACGCGGACGAGCGCGAGACACGCTCCGGCGTCTCCCTTTGCTCCTCCCGTGGACGAAATCGCATTCCGGCGAACCCCTCCGCCGTGGTCGTGGTCGTCGGCGGCGTCATTCCGGCGGCCCGGTTAATTAACCTAATCACCCCCTAACCCCACCCTAAACAGCCACAGACAGGTGAGGCCCAACCCCCTAATTAAACCACAGTTTAATTTAAACAGGGGATTAACCCCCTGTGACACTGACAAGGGGACCCCACTGGTCAGAGCCCCACCCCCACGTCAGCATGACCTCATTCTGATGCAATAAATCCCTATTCCAGTGCAAAAAAAATTCCAGAAAATCCAGAAAATAGAATAAACTTTGAAATTCAATATCTTTTAAACCATAACTCCAAATTTAACATATAATATGTCTAAAAATTATCAGAAAAATGCAAGGAATGTGAATATGGACTTTGTTTTCATGTTTGACCAATTTAAATTGGGTGAACAGTAGCATTTGTCCATATGGCTTTAATTTGAATTCAAATTTGGAGTGAATTTGCAAATGACTTTGCATTCCACTTCTTTTAAGTGGAATTGTACCCACATTGCAACCATGAACATCACCATTTCAATCTTATACATGTGATTGTGCATTGTACAGTATGTTGATCCTATGATTGTCATGTTGATCATAGAAGTGGAACCGGAACCGGAGGCCACCCCCTTCGTTGAAGACACCGTGTACGACCCTCGTCAGCAAGGCAAGCAAACAACATTGATCATGTCTATAAAATCCCACTTCCCTCTCAGTCTCTCTTATGCATTGATTAGTATGATCACCTTGTTATCGATTCTACCGCATAATTGAACCCATATCTGATGCATGACCTATCATCTTGTCACAGTAGGAAGCAAACGACAATCCTAGCTGACATAGGAGTTGATTGATATCATGTGGCCCCTGCAAATGTTAAAGCTTATTGCATGCTTAGACTTTACAATGAGGATGCTTTTGATGTGAGTCGGGATGATAGTGAACATGGTGTTGATGAAAGTGAAACTGTGTTGGTGAATCCACCCTAATACAAGGTGAATGATGAGAGGCTGTGTAGGAGTACACAGTGGGTTGTCTCATTGAACACCGCCTTAAGCCCGAGTTCTTGTATGGTAATCCGAGACAAAGAGTACAACCACACATTGGGCTCACTGACCCCTCTCGACCTATTAACTCACCCCGATCCAAGTCCAGGGGTCACACCTAGTTCGGCTTTTCCATTCGGCATATTCATAGAAAGATAAAGGAAATGAAATGTGGAATTCATGGTAGGGCTTGTAGAACATGGCTTGTCAAGCGGACAACCATCCGTCGACGTGGGCTTGTCATTCGTGCCTACATGGTTTGAGTCCTGACTGGAAACTCGTCCGGAATTCCAGTTGGGTTTGGAACTCAGACAGTTGACTCCTTGGACTAGAACGGTGCCGTGAGGTAAGTGCCGTGGTGAACATCCTCGCCGGCACCCCTTGAATGGTGACGAGTACTTGGCGGTAACTGATGGTCATGTGTGTGTAGCGGTACACCCCTGCGGGTTAACAAACTATTCGAATAGCCGCATCGCGGTCATGGACTACTTAGAAAACTGTGCTTGATTATTAGACAACTTGAATGGATACTCTAAAACTTGCCAAGATAAGTGTGAGTGATGTGGCGTGCTTCCTCGTGGGTAAGTCGAGGAAGTATCCATAGTGGTGGATTGGCTGGAGACTTGGTAGTGGACTCATGTACACTTCTTACCTCAAATCTGGTACTCGTAGTACAGGACTAGCCAAGTCAAAGCTGGCACTTCTGCATGTTGAAACCCCACCTCCTTTTACCTTGAAACTTGAGCATAAGTAGTATAGTTCTGATGTAAGTCTTGCTGAGTACGACTTTGTACTCACGTTTGCTTATTCTATGTTTTAGATGAGAACCCAGACCCCGATGTAGACACCTTCCTGAGGCTCGACGTTGACTAAGCTAGTATAGTTCCAGACAGTAGTCTGGTCCCTTGTGGAAGGGCATGTATGTTGAAAAAGGCTTCTTTAAGCCATTTGTTAATATTGTCTGTACTCAAACCTAATTAGCTTCCGTTGTTTGATGTAATGTTGGATCACAGACTCATTATCTCTTTGTGTACTCTATGTAAGTCAATAAAGATATACTTTGTAGATTTCATGCAATGTGTACCTGCTTTTTACACTAGACATGTATGATGCGTGTATGATTATAACATGCATGTCTTAGTGTGGGGTTCGATAGCTTAGTTGTGTTCTTGCCGGCGGTCTTTTATACACCAAGTGGCCCTTAGATGTGCGCAGCTTGGGGCATCGCGACGCGATTGCTCGTGACTCTGTCACGTGGCACACTTTGTTGTATGATTGAGCCCGCCCGAGACCCCGACTAAGTGATGGGGTTGGAGTTTGTTTATGTAATTGTTATAATTCAGTCGATAATATGGTTGAGGCGACTTTTCTATGAGTATGGGATTTCACTACCCATAATCATTTAGACTTGTGAGCGGGCGATGAGGATCCATCTCAGTTGATCATCCGGCCTGGATGGGATGCCCCTGACATACGATGCTTTCCGAGAGTGTTTTGTGCTTGGCCTTGTCTTCTTAGACAAGTGGGTACGACTCTCGTCTCTCCATATGATTGAGTTGTTACTGGAATTACATACGCATATTCCGTGTCCCGACAGACTTGGTATCAGAGCAGGACTGTCTGTAGGATTATCAAACCCTTGGTTGAAGTCGAGTCTTGCATTCTATAGTTATGTAGTTACTATGGGTATAAAGGGAACAATGTAAGGCTTCTTTGACTCCTTACCCTCATCTATCTGAGTTCTGGGTCACCATCATCTTGTTCTACGGGAAGATAGGACTAGGCTCATCTATGTTTTACTAGAACATCTTGTTGATTGCTTCTTTGTAGCCATAGGACTGTCGTGGTCGTCCAGAGTCATCCTGTTGTTGATTTCCTTGAGGAAGTTCTGTCCAACCTCCTCAAGGTTGTTTCATTTTCTATCCCGGTGTAGCCGTTATGCTGCCCGATTTATTCCGTGTTTGTAGGAATCTTTGTCTTTGCATTAAAATCCTTTCCGCCTAGTTAGGTCCTCTTTATCTTTGATTCCATCATAAAACCTGTTCTGAGTGTTGATTTTTATCACACAGGATGTCAGGTGAAACTCTTAATGTTGTTCGTCGTAATCGAGACCGTGATCGGAATCCAAGTAATGATTAACCTCCACCACCACCTTCTGCGGCGGAAATCATGATGGAAGCTGAACGGAATCGACGTGATCAAACACGCCTTCTGGAGCTCATCGAGTAGAATACCGCTTGTCAGCGCAATGTGGTTGTCAGCATTCAGGATTTCATCCTCCTCAAGCCACGGGTATTTCGATGTTCCTCCGAGCCCCTTGAAGCTGATTATTGGCTCCGTTCCATCGAGCGTAAGCTTGATTCTGCGCATGTTGGTCCCAATGATCGTGTGATGTTTGCGGTATACTTCCTGCAAGGTGCTGCTGGTGAATGGTGGGAGAACTATGTTGCAATGCTACCTGATGGTCACGTAGTGACTTCGCAGCAATTATGTGATGCCTTCCGAGGGTACCACATTCTTGATGAGATGATGGAAAGAAAGAAGGAAGAGTTTTGCAATCTTACTCATGGAGATAGGTCCACCAGCGAGTATATGACTGAGTTCAACTGTCTTTCTCGTTATGCCCAAGAGGAGATATCCACTGATGCCAGGAAGTAAGAAAGGTTCCGCAAGGGACTTAGCCCTGTTATTCGTCATGATCTCAATCTTCATGAGTTTGTCAACTTTGAGGATTTAGTCAATAGATCCTTCAAAGATGAGTATGGCAATGAGGTGTTCGAAGAGTCTCGCAAGCATGCTCGTGAGTTTTCTCCATCTTCTAGTTTGGCCCCTCAGAAACGCCGGATATGGATTCCAACTAGTGTCATTCCTTCACACCTTATTGCAAGGGCATCCTATATGGTGCCTCAACCTCCTCCAACAAACACGAATCCCAACAGCTATGGTAGTGAGCCTTCCATCCTTGCTCCACCCCCTGACACCAGAGTTTGCTACAAGTGTGGTCAGCCTGGCCACATCGCAAGGAAATGTTCCTTGTAGGTGAAAGTTGATCCTCGTCCAAGACATAATGCCACCCCACCCAAGTCTTCCAAAGCTAAGTCTTCACAGAAATCAACCTCCAACTCCTTGCAAGAAAATTCCTTAGCCACTGTTGGTGGTTGTGTGAACCAAATCTCAGTTGAGGAAGCTAATTATACTTCTGACGTTGTCCTTGGTACGCTCCCAGTCAATCATGTTCCCGCCTCCGTTCTTTTCGATCCAGGAGCTTCTCATTCATTCATGTCGGAGAGTTATGCACTTCGTCATGGTTCCCCTTTGAAGAAATGTTTTCTCCGATGATCATTCAAACTTCTGGTTCAAAGTGGCAAACTAATAGAGTAAGCCATGGCAATCAAATTGCAATTGAGGGTTTAGTATTCCTTGCTTCTCTTATAGCCCTCAAGTCTTCAGACATTAATGTCATCTTAGGTATGGATTGGTTGTCAAGACAGAATGCTTTCCTTGATTGTAAAGCCAAGTCAGTTAAACTTACCCATCCTTCAGGCCAGACAATTGACTACACCTCACCCAGTTCTGGAAGCCTGATGCATACTTGTAATGTGCTTCCCCTTCCTGATCTTGAAGATATTCCGGTGGTTCGTGACTTCCCGGATGACTTTCCTGAAGAACTGCTAGGAATGCCTCCTGACAGATGTGTAGAATTCATTGTGGATCTTGCCCCAGGAACCGCCCCAATTTCTAGACGCCCATACAAAATGGCCCCACGTGAGTTAGCTGAGCTAAAAATTCAACTTGAAGCTTTGTTGGCAAAAGGCTTCATCCGCCCTAGCTCATCGCCATGGGGTTGCCCCATTCTGTTCGTAACGAAGAAAGATGGAACAGAAAGGATGTGCGTAGACTATCGCCCGCTAAATCTAGCGACGATAAAGAACAAGTACCCACTTCCCAGGATCAATGATCTTTATGATCAACTTGCTGGATCCTCTGTCTTCTCCAAGATGGATTTGAGATTAGGCCATCATCAAATCAAAATCAGAAATGAGGACATTCCAAAAACGGCATTCACTACTCGATATGGACTTTACGAAATCACCGTCATGTCCTTCGGTTAAACCAATGCCCCTGCTACTTTTTCACGCATGATGAAATCGATCTTCATGGAGTATTTGGACAAGTTCATCGTGGTTTACCTCGATGACATCCTTATATCCTCGAAGAACGAAGAAGAACTTGCCGAGAATCTTAGGATGGTATTGATGAAACTTCGAGAGCATCGCCTTTATGCCAAGTTCTCTAAGTGCGAATGTTGGCTACCAGAAGTGACCTACTTAGGCCACGTGATTTCTGCAAAAGGCATTGCTATCAATCCCGAGAGAGTTTAGGCCGTCCTTGACTGGTCTCCACCTGAATCGGTTAAGCAAGTTAGGAGTTTTCTTGTCTTAGCAACCTATTGTCGCCGCTTCATTAAGAACTTCTCCAAAGTTGCAAAGCCTCTAACTGAACTCAAGAAAGATAAGAAATTCGAATGGACCCCCAAGTGCGAGGAAATCTTTCAAGAGATAAAAAGAAGATTGACTTCTGCACCCGTACTTGCGCCTCCAGACACCAAAAGGGATTTCAAGATCTATTGTGACGCTACACGGCAAGGGTTAGGAGGCATACTTATGCAAGATCGACATGTGGTAGCGTACTCTTCACGCCAGTTGCGTCCACATGAAGAGAACTGCCCTACCCATGATCTTGAACTCGCTGCCGTAGTTCATGCCTTGAAAACTTGGCGACATTACCTCCTTGGTAATCGTTGTGAGATCTATTCTGATCATCAAAGCCTCAAATACATATTCACCCAGCCAGATCTTAATCTGAGGCAAAGACGCTGGATAGAGTTGATAAAAGATCATGACTTAGGAATTTCTTACACCCCGGGCAAAGCCAATGTCATGGCTGATGCACTAAGTCGTAAGTCGTATTGTAACAACCTCATGTTACAACAGTATCAACCACTTCTTCATGAGGAATTTCGCAAGCTCAATCTTGAGATAGTTCCTCATGGTTTTCTTTCTACCCTGGTGGCGAAACCAACTCCTGAGGATCAAATCATAGTTGCCCAAAGGCGTGCACGAGGTGTTCACCGGATCAAGGAGAACATTGCTAGCGGAGTTGCTTAATGTTTCTCCACATATAGTAAAGGAACGGTATTCTTTGATAATCGTTTGGTAGTACCTAAGAATAAGGATCTAAGGCAACTCATCCTTAAAGAAGCCCATGATACTCCACTAGTAGGAAATAGGCTATAGCCGCAGAGCTACCAATGGCGTACTAAAAATGCGGACGCCGGCGGTATTACCGCTCGCGAACGAAATAATATGCGCACTAGTAGTAAAAAAGTATCACTGGCATACAAATAAAAATGTACGCCAGCGATAAACGTGTTCGGATGCAACAAGTGCGGCAAATTATCATCGGCGTACACATTTATATGTCCGCCAGCGGTACTTATTTTACCACTGGCGTACAAACATATTACTGGCATACACATTTATATGTCCACCAGCGGTATATATTTTAGCACTGGCGTACATACATATTACTGACATACTCATATTATTGTACGTCAGCGGTAAAACAAACCCAGCCCCACCGCCCACCATCTCTCTCCTCTCTCTCCTAATGAACCCTATCCTCTTCTCCCTCACCACACACACGCGCTCTCGCCCTTCCCCCTAGCCCCGATCCCCGCCGCCTCTTCCTCCTCTTCCTGCGCGGCGGCCCTCGCACCCCTACCCTCCTCTTGCTCCGGTCCCCTTCGCGCCTCCTCGTGGCAGTCGCCGCCAAGGAGCCCGAGCTCGGCGGCGGCAGATCGGAAGGCGGCGGCTGCGCGGGATCTGGAAGTGGTGGAGCGGGAGGGAGCGGTGCCCGGCAGGGTGCCAACATCCTCTGCGATCTTGTGCACCTCGTCGCCGATGCGAGCCCCGGGGACTCCCTCTTCTTCCACTACAGCGGCCAAGGCTTGCGCCTACCGGCCGAGACCGGCCAGGACGACGACACCGGCTAGGGTTTCTGCTGTCGCCGGAGATAGGGGGAGGGGGAGGAACAACAGAACCACATCGAGATGGTACATGCGCTGGATTTCCCATCCATCTCTCGATTTGATTAGATCCATGCTCAAACTATGTTTGTTAACCGCGTGGCCATGGCTGATTCTCTCTATCGCTGATGTATGATTCGGCAGGCTGGACGGCTCCTCGGGCAACTCCTAGTCATGGGCGGCTCCATCGTCGGCAGGGCCATGGTCCAGGATATCGTCAGGCTATTGCCGTCCCAATCATCCCCTCATCCGCCACGAGCCAACGATATGGAGAGCATGGACCGCAAGGTCTTGGACTTCCCCACATGACAGGTTGAGTTCCTCCATCGATCCACTTGTTTCTGAATCTTCGCGTCCCCACTCCAATCCTTAGTTAGTACGGCGGATCATCTAGTACTAAACTTACCAGGGAATGTTTAATTACTGAATTTCTGAATCTGTTATCATTAAGAAGGTGAAATAAGTTGTTTTTGCCTCGGATGTTTGATTCTTGTCATAGTACACCAGCGATTTTTTAGAGAATATTTTATTCAACACTTGTGCATAGGAATTCTCCTAGTATAGCATATCTGGTGGCTCCTCCCCTGTATAACTGGTACAACTATATTCACGGAATATGTATATTGATTGATGTTCAGAGAAACATGCATGATGGATGAAACATCAGCAATAGATTTATTTGGTTGTTCCTTGTTGGATAGCTCTGGACTTTCAAAGTATTTTGAGAATAATGCAGTTTTTTCAATACAATGATTTTCATTACTGTGTTTTATTTGACCTTGATCAAAAACTGTAGTATTTATACTACAATATTCTTCAAACATTGATGCCTACATTTCTCCTTTCTAAATATTTTGACACAGAATTTTGATGGCTAAATTTCTCCTTTCTAAATATTTTGCAGAAGTAAGCTACGATGTTTGAGAAAACGCCAAGAGTGGAAGCTTCTATCCCCACTCGAAAGTTCATGGGGCCAAAGAATGTTTGGAATGTCTTGTAGTGTTTCATAGACTTATATTTATTGATGTAATGGTGTACTTGAACTACTGAATAATCACCTGTATGAATGTATTAAATAAATAGATAAATAATATGGTTTTTATTTTTTTAATTCCTAATTACTTACTAATGGCATACAAATCAAAGGGTACCTCGCTAGTATTATTTTTTAAAAATCCAGAAATTTTTACTAGTGGCGTACACATCACAAGGTACGGCAGCAGTACTTCTGTTACTAGTGGAGTACAGAATAAAATGTACGCCAGCGCTAAATTATACCACTGGCGTACAATTTGTACGCCAGCGGTCACCTGCCTTATCGCTGGCGTACAAATGGTATGCCAGCGGTACCTGTTACCACTGGCGTGACATCGCTGGCGTACGTCTGCCTGCCAGCGGTAACAAAAAACTGTACGCCGGCAGTAGGCTGTTTCCTACTAGTGCTCCCCTCTCGATTCATCCCGGTAGCACAAAAATGTACCGAGATCTATGCCAGAGATTTTGGTGGACCAGGATGAAGAGAGATATTTCTCGATATGTTGCCTAATGTGATGTTTGTCGTCGCATTAAGGCCGAACACCAAAGACCTGCTGGTACTCTTCAATCTTTGCCTATTCCCGAGTGGAAATTTGACAAAGTCGATATGGACTTCATCACCAGCATTCCAAAGACCCAGAAAGGAAATCATGTCATCTTCGTTGTCATTGATAGGCTTTCCAAAGTTGCTCACATCCTTCCAGTTCGCGAGTCTATAACAGCTAGCCAGTTAGCAGACTTGTATGTCTCTAGAATCGTGTCTCTTCATGGTGTTCCTTTGGAAATCAATTCTGATCATGGTAGCCTTTTCACGTCTAGATTCTGGGGAAGTTTCCAAAATGCTATGGGAACTCATCTCTCCTTTAGTACAACTTTCCATCCTCAGTCTAGCGGTCAAGTTGAAAGGGTTAACCAAATCCTGGAAGACATGCTCAGAGCTTGTGTTATCTCATTCGGAAAGAATTGGGAGAAATCTCTTCCATTTGCCGAATTTTCTTATAACAATAGTTTTCAATCTAGTCTGAACATGGCTCCTTTTGAACTCCTCTATGGACGAAGATGTCGAACACCCCTAAAATGGTCTGAAACTGGCGAAAGACAATTCTTTGGACCGGATATGATCAAGGAAGCAGAAGAGCAAGTTCGCATTGTTCGTGATCGATTGAAAGAAGCCTAGTCTCGTCAGAAAAGCTGCTATGATCGTCATCATAGGCAAGAAAACTACAATCTGGATGAGAAGGCTTACCTTCGGGTTACTCCTCTGAAGGGCACACAACGCTTCGGTATCAAAGGCAAGTTGGCCCCACGTTACATCGAACCTTTCCGCATTCTTGCTAAACGTGGAGAAGTTGCCTACCAACTTGAACTAACCCCGCACCTTTCCCGAGTACATGATGTATTCCACGTGTCACAACTCAGGCGTTGCTTCAAGGACCCCATCCGCGAAGTCGACCATGAAACGCTTGATCTCCAAGATGACCTTTCTTATCGAGAGTACCCTGTTCGTATTCTTGATTCAGCAGAGCGTGTCCCTCGTCGACAGAAGATCAAGTTTCTGAAAGTGCAATGGTCACACCACTCTGAGAAAGAAGCTACATGGGAAAGAGAAGACCGCCTCCGTGCCGAGTACCCCTCCTTCCTCCCGACGACTTCTGAATCTCGGGACGAGATTCTTTTGAGTGGGGGCGAGTTGTCACAACCCTATTTTAGGTATGTGCTAGGGTTCAAGTGCTCCTTTGCATCATGCAAAAATTTCAACAGAAATCCAAATGGGGAAAAATAAAAGCCCTAAAGAATTAATTTCAAATGGCTAGACAAAAATTTCTTCCAAAAATTCCTCTTTTATTTTTGAAAAGTCTTATAAAGTGAAGTGGGTCCCACTGCATGCTCCAAGATTTCTCAAAAAATCCAAACACAGCTTGGAAATTAAATAATATCCTGTCGGGACCCGGGGTTAGCGTATGTAATTCCGGTCACAATGCAATCACATGGAGAGCTGAGAGCCGTACCCATTTGTCTAAGCAGACAAGGCCAAGCACAGATCACTCTCGGTAAGCATCGAACGTGAGGGGCATCCCATCCAGGCCGGATGATCAACTGAGATGGGTCCTCATCGTTGGCTAACAAGTCTAATGCTTATGGGTGGTGAATCCCATAATCATAGACAAGTCGCCTCAACCATGTTATCGATTGAATCATAACCCTTACATAGACTTACTCCAGCCCGATCACTTAGTCGGGGTCTAGGGCGGGCTCGATCATACAACAAAGTGTACACGTGACAGAGTCACGAGCAATCGCATCGCGATGCCCCAAGCTGCGCGCATCTAAGGGCCACTTGGTGTATAAAAGACCGCCAGCCAGATCACAACTAAGGTCACGAAAACCCATACTAAGACATGCATGTTATAATCATACACGCAACACACATGTCTAGTATAAACAGATGGTAAACACAACATGAACTCTACAAACTCAGTCTTTATAACTTCTGCTAAACAGAGCAGACATAGTAGTTGTATTACAAGCAGAGATCACATGATTGTGATCCAACATTGCATCAAACAACAACGGAAGCAAATTATTTCTTAGTAAAGACAAGGTTAACAAATGGCTTAAGAAGCCTGAAAGAAAAGTACAATGACCCTCCAAAGGGCACAGGCTGTTGTCTGGAACTATACGACCTGGTCCACATTGATCTCGAGGTAGAGGCCACCATCAGGGTCAGTGGTCTTTTCTCTAAAACATAGAATAAGCAAACATGAGTACAAAGTCGTACTCAGCAAGACTTACATAGGAACTATACTACTCATGCACATGTATCAAGGCAAAGGGAGTTGGGGTTTCACTTGCAGAAGTGCCAGCTTTGACTTGGCTAGTCCTGAACTACGAGTACCAGAGAGAGGTAAAACATACACGAGTCCAAGTAACAAGTCTCCAACCAATACACCACTATGGATACTTCCTCGACTTCCCCACGAGGAACCACGCCATAGCACTCACACTTATCTTGGAAAGTTTTAAGAGTAACTGTTCAAGTTATCTATGATCAAGTAAAGGTCTCCAAGTAGTCCATAACCGCGGACACGGCTATTCGAATAGTTCATTAACCCTGCAGGGGTGTACTGCTACACACACGCCTCATCAGTTACCGCCTGGGGATGGACCCTTCAAATGAGTACCGGCGAGGATGCTGCCACGACACTTCACTCACGGCACCATCTCTAGTCCTAGGGAGTCGCCTATTTGAGTTGGGACCACGATCGAAATCCGGCCGATTTTTCCGATGCGGACTCAAACGTTATGTGACCGCCATCAAGCTTACCTCGGTCATGATCACTTGATTCAACGTGCCCACAACCTACGCCAACCACTTACCTTGGTGTACCTGCTTGAGATCGTTTAAAGCTCGAACTACTTGCGACTCCTGGACAGGTCCGGGGTGAGGTACTAGGCCGAGAGGGGTCAGTGAGCCCAATGTGTGGTCGTACTCTTAGTCTTGGATAACAACACAAGAACTCGGGCTTAAGGCATTGTTCAACGAGACAACCCACTGTGTACTCCTACACAGCCTCTCATCGTTCACCTTTGATTAGGGTAGATTCACCAACACGTTACCATCATCATTCACATGATCACTACCATCCCGACTCACAACAGAGTAGCCTCAGGTAACAACTCTAAGCATGCAATAAGCTGTAATAGTTGCAGGGGCCACAAGATAACAACCAACTCCTACATCTGCTAGGATTGTGGTTTGCTTACTACTGTGACAAAATGATAGGTCATGCAAAGGAATGGGTTCAACTAGCGGTAGAACGTATCATGGTGACATCCTAAACATGCATTTGCGAGAATGAGAGGGAACTGGGATTTTATCGAAATGATCAAAGAGGGGGTGCTTGCCTTGCTGACGATCACGATGTAACACTCTTCTGACGTGAGGTTGAACTCGTCTCCGAGAGCAAATCTACCGAGAAGAAGCAATCATCGAAGCACTGGAAGTAAAGCGCAATCAAGATAATACAATGCACATCCAAAATGCAAAACATAGCATGGCAAGGTGATGATGTGACCTATGTTTAAATTGCCACATGTTAATTGAAGTTGATTTGAAAAGTGAATTCAAATTCAAACTCCAAGTGTTATTCAAATTTTGTCAACTTGCGTTTGCTAAAGTTTGTTCATTGTAACCCATGTGATTATGTGTGTGAATTTCTTCTGAAGTATAGGTGATCATCTTAGCATTTCAATGTTTGAAGTTGGAATAGCAATTGAATTCATTTTGAATTAAATCCAATTAAATCAAATAGAAAAAGCTACTGATCCCTTTTTAATATCAACTCCAACATAGCTGAAAGTTGGAAAGTTGGATAGAGGATTTTCTCCTGATCATTTTTCATATATTACACTTTGAATTTGGAGTTATAGTTTAAAAGATATTCAATTTCAAAGTTTAGGCCATTTTCTGGAATTTACTGTTTTAATTAAATTGATTTCTCTTTATTGCATCAGGGTGATGTCATGCTGACGCATGGGCTGGCCTGACATGGGGGTCCCACTGGTCAGTGACTAGGGGGTTAATCCCAGTTTAATTAACCCCTTGGTTAATTAGAGGGGGCCCTGGGCCCACCTGTCAGTGGCTGGGGGGGGTGGTTAGGCTAGGGGATTATGGCCTCTAATGGTGGAGCTCGCCGGCGTCCACTGGAGCTCGCCGGAGCTCACGCCGGAGAGGGAAAACGAGCACGGGAGAGGGGGCAAAGGGTACTGGGGGGAAGCTGGAAAGCGCGCGCGTTCGTCTCTGCCATCGGGGCGTCGCGGGGAGGCCCGTGGCCATGAGCACGATGAAGAGGCGGCGACCAGAGCTTCTGGCCATGGAGAACACGGCGACCTAGGCGACGGGGAGAGCCATGGATGGGGGGATTCGAAGCGCCTTGCTCACCTGAGCACGAGGAGGGCCCCGACGGAGCCGGGGAAGAAGCGACGGCGAGGTAATTTGGCGCCGGAGTTGGGGTGGCCGCGGCGGCTTGGCGAAGCTAGCGTCGCGTCCTTTGCTCCTCTGCTCCAAATGATCGCGGGGGTCGACGTAGTCGTCCTCGGCGCACTCAATGGACACGGTGGTCGCGCTTACCGTCGCTGGTGGCCATGTCCTTTCGTCGTCGGCGCTCCGCAGGCCTCTTCTAGGGTTGCGAGTTCATGCGAGGGAGACGAGGAAGAGGACCAGAGATGGGGAAATGGGAGCTGGGGCTTCCAGGCGTCGCTAGCTCGAAGATGAGGACGAGGAGGCCCGTGCGCTGGCGAGAAGGAGGAGGTGGCGCGCATGCCTGCGGCGCACGGCTCGTCGAGCACTCCTTCGCCTGTGCGAAAGGTAAGGTCTCCTCTGTTCTTTTCTTTTTATTTCTTTTCTGTATTTTTGTTTTGATTTGATTTTGAAACCAAATCATTTTATAAAAATCCAAAAACTTTTATGTGAGCTTAGAGGACATATATAAAGCCCCTCACAAAGTTTCAGAATTATTGGAATTTTATTTATTAAATTCCAATTGCAAATACAATAATTATTTAATTTCCAAGCCACTGTTTGGTATTTTGAAAAATCTATGAGCATGGGATTAATCCCAAATCACTTTTAAAATGATCACACTCATTTTTAGGATTTTTCAACATATCCAAAATAATTTTGGAAAAAGATTTATTTCTGGCCTTTTTATTTAATTCATTTGGGGCTTTTCTTTTCCCCAATTATTTTTCTTCTGTAATTTTTTTCATGATGCAAAATGCAAGCTTAGATAGCACAAACCTAAATTAGGGTTCTGACATATCCCTAATTGATTTGAAATTCAAATTGTTTGAATTTCATAAATCCCCAAACTTTATAAGTGGCTATCTAATTATATTTTGAGGCCATATAAAAATTTAGAGAATTTTAGAAAATAGCTAGCCATTTTTAGCAGAGCCAAAACATAAATACAGAAAAAGAAATAAGAAAGAAAAGAGAAGAAGGTTACCTGTTGCCCAGGGCGAGGCCCACCTCCTCTGGTCCAGCCCAGGCCCAACAACCTTTTTGCCTTGTCGTCTACCTCCCCGCAGCTCCAAGCTGCTCGGTGGAGGTAGAGCGCGACGACGTCGCCACCTCGACGCCGAGGAGGTTCCTAGCCCTCCCCTGGCTTCTACGCACGCCACGGAGCACGCCACAATACCCCGCACCAGTTCTCCCTCTCCCCACTCTCCCTCACGGACTCCCCGTCGAGATCGCGCCGCACCCGAGGAAGGTTCATCGCCGCCGTCGAGTGTCAGCGTGGCCACCGTGCCCCTCGAGCTGCGCCAAGTTGTCCAAGACGATCCCCGAACCCGTCCTCGTCTTCGCGCCCGTTCAATTGAAGCCAAGGAGCTTCCACAACGACGCCCGTTTCGTTCTCCTCCGCCGCAACCGAAGCTCTCCGGCGAGCGATTCCACTCCGTCCCTCCACCCTTCGGCCTCCCCGTCGGCTCCAGTAGCACCAGGGTGAGTTCCCCGTTCGCCCCAGCACCTCCGCGCATCTCGCCGTAGCCCATAGCCCCGTGCCCCCCTCTCCAGTACTCCGGCCGCCGCAAAACGTCGTCGTAGCCGTGGTTTGGAGCTCCCCTGTGACCCCCTGCTAGCTTTCCTAGACGCGGACGAGCGCAAGACGCGCTCCGGCGTCTCCCTTTGCTCCTCCCGTGGCCGAATCGCATTCCGGCAAACCCCTCTGCCGTGGTCGTGGTCGCCGGCGGCGTCATTCCGGCGGCCCGGTTAATTAACCTAATCAACCCCCTAACCCCACCCTAAACTGCCACAGACAGGTGGGGCCCAACCCCCTAATTAAACCACGTTTTAATTTAAACAGGGGATTAACCCCCTGTGACACTAACAAGGGGCCTCACTGGTCAGAGCCCCACCCCCACGTCAGCATGACCTCATGCTGACGCAATAAATCCCTATTACGGTGCAAAAACAATTCCAGAAAATCCAGAAAATAGAATAAACTTTGAAATTCAATAACTTTGAAACCACAACTCCAAATTAAACATATAAAATGTCTAAAATTATCAGAAAATGCAAGGAATGTGAATATGGACTTTGTTTTCATGTTTGAACAATTTAAATTTGGTGAACAGTAGCATTTGTCCATATGGCTTTAATTTGAATTCAAATTTGGATTGAATTTGCAAATGACTTTGCATTCCACTTATTTTAAATGGAATTGTACCCACATTGCAACCATGAACATCACCATTTCAATCTTATACATGTGATTGTGCATTGTACATTATGTTGATCCTATGATTGTCATGTTGATCATAGAAGTGGAACCGGAACCGGAGGCCACCCCCTTCGTTGAAGACACCGTGTACGACCCTCGTCAGAAAGTCAAGCAAACCCCATTGATCATGTCTATAAAAACCCACTTCCCTCTCAGTCTCGCTTATGCATTGATTAGGATGATCACCTTGTTACCGGTTCTACCGCATAGTTGAATCCATATCTGATGCATGACCTATTATCTTATCACAGTAGTAAGAATACCACAATCCTAGCTGACATAGGAGTTGATTGATATCATGTGGCCCCTGCAACTGTTAAATCTTATTGCATGCTTAGAGTTTACAATGAGGCTGCTTTTGATGTGAGTGGGGATGATAGTGAACATGGTGTTGATGAAAGTGAAACTGTGTTGGTGAATCCACCCTAATACAAGGTGAACGATGAGAGGCAGTGTAGGAGTACACAGTGGGTTCTCTCGTTGAAAACCGCCTTAAGCCCGAGTTCTTGTATGGTAATCCGAGACAAAGAGTAAAACCAGACATTGGGCTCACTGACCCCTCTCGACCTATTAACTCAGCCCGATCCAAGTCCAGGAGTCACACCTAGTTCGGGTTTTCCATTCGGCATATGCATAGAAAGATAAAGGAAATGAAATGTGGCATTCATGGTAGTGCTTGTAAAACATGGCTTGTCAAGCGGACAACCATCCGTCGAGGTGGGCTTGTCATTCGTGCCTACATGGTTTTAGTCCTACTTGGAAATTCGTCCGGAATTCTAGTTGGGTTTGGAACTTAGACAATTGACTCCTTGGACTAGACGGTGCCGTGAGGTAAGTGTCGTTGTGAACATCCTCGCCGGCACCCCTTGAATGGTGACGAGTACTTGGCGGTAACTGATGGTCATGAGTGTGTAGCGGTACAACCCTGCAGGGTTAACAAACTATTCGAATAGCCGCATCCGCGGTCGTGGACTACTTGGAAAACTTTGCTTGATTGTTAGAAAAATTGAATGGATACTCTAAAACTTTCCAGGATAAGTGTGAATGCTGTGGCGTGCTTCCTCGTGGGGAAGTCTAGGAAGTATCCATAGTGGTGTATTGGATGGAGACTTGGTAGTGGACTCATGTACGCTTCTTACCTCAAATCTGGTACTCATAGTACAGGACTAGCCAAGTCAAAGCTGGCACTTCTGCATGTTGAAACCCCACCTCCTTTTACCTTGAAACTTGAGCATGAGTAGTATAGTTCTTATGTAAGTCTTGTTGTACGACTTTGTACTCACGTTTTCTTATTCTATGTTTTAGATGAGAACCCAGACCCCGATGGAGACACCTTCCTAAAGCTCAACGTTGACTAAGCTAGTATAGTTCCAGACAGCAGTCTGGTCCCTCGTGGAAAGGCATGTATGTTGAACAAGGCTTATTTAAGCCATTTGTTAATCTTGTCTGTACTCAGACCTAATTTTCTTCCGTTGTTTGATGTAATGTTGGATCACAGACTCGTGATCTCTTTGTGTACTCTATATATGTAAGTCAATAAAGATATACTTTGTAGATTTCATGCAATGTGTACCTGCTGTTTACACTAGACATGTATGCTGCGTGTATGATTATAACATGCATGTCTTAGTGTGGCCCTTAGATAGCTTAGTTGTGTTCTTGCCGGTGGTATTTTATACACCAAGTGGCCCTTAGATGTGCGCAGCTTGGGGCATCGCGACGCGATTGCTCGTGACTCTGTCACGTGTCACACTTTGTTGTATGATTGAGCCCGCCCGAGACCCCTACTAAGTGATCGGGCTGGAGTCTGTTTATGTAAGTGTTATAATTCAGTCGATAATATGGTTGATGCGACTTTTCTATGAGTATGGGATTTCACCACCCATAATCATTTAGACTTGTGAGCGGGCGATGAGGACCCATCTCAGTTGATCATCCAGCCTGGACGGGATGCCCCTCACGTACGATGCTTTCCGAGAGTGTTATGTGTTTGGCCTTGTCTGCTTAGACAAGTGGGTACGACTCTCGGCTCTCCATATGATTGAGTTGTTACTGGAATTACATACGCATAGTCCGGGTCCCGACAGACTTGGTATCAGAGCAGGACTGTCTGTAGGATTATCAAAATCTTGGTCGAAGTCGAGTCTAGCATTCTATTGTTATATAGTTACTATGGTTATAAAGGGAACAACGTAAGGCTTCTTTTACTCGTTACCCTCATCGATCTGAGTTCTGAGTCACCCTCATCTTGTTCTACGGGAAGATAGGACTATGCTCATCTATGTTTTACTAGAACATCTTGTTGATTGCTTCTTTGTAGCCGTAGGACTGTCGTGGTCGTCCAGAGTCATCCTGTTGTTGATTTCCTTGAGGAAGTTCTGTCCAACCTCCTCAAGGTTGTTTCATTTTCTACCCCGGTGTAGTCGTTATGCTGCCCGATTTATTCTGTGTTTCTAGGAATCTTTGTCTTTGCATTACAATCCTTTCCGCCTAGTTATGTCCTCTTATCTTTGATTCCATCGTAAAACCTGTTCTGATTGTTGATTTTTATCACACAGGATGTCAGGTGGAACTCGTAGTGTTGTTCGTCGTAATCGAGACCGTGATCAGAATCGAAGTAATGATGAACCTCCACCACCGCCTTCTGCGGAGGAAATGATGATGGAAGCTGAACGGAATCGACGGGATCAAACACGCCTTCTGGAGCTCATTGAGCAGAATACCGCTCGTCAGCGCAATGTGGTTGTTAGCATTCAGGATTTCATCCTCCTCAAGCCACCGGTATTTCGATGTTCCTCCGAGCCACTTGAAGCTGATGATTGGCTCCGTTCCATCGATCATAAGCTTGATTCGGCGCATGTTGCTCCCAATGATCGTGTGATGCTTGCGTTATACTTCCTGGAAGGTGCTGCTGGTGAATGGTGGGAGAACTATGTTGCAATGCTACTTGATGGTCACGCAGTGACTTGGCAGCAATTCCGTGATGCCTTCCGAGGGTACCACATTCTGCATGAGATGATGTAAAGAAAGAAGGAAGAGTTTTGCAATCTTACGCTGGGAGATAGGTCCATCCACGAGTATATGGCTGAGTTCAACCGTCTTTCTCGTTATGCCCAACAGGAGATATCCACTGATGCCAGGAAGCAAGCAAGGTTCCGCAAGGGACTTAGCCCTGTTATTCATTATGAACTCAATCTTCATGAGTTTGTCAACTTTGAGGATTTAGCCAATAGATCCTTCAGAGCTGAGTATGGCAATGAGGTGTTCGAAGAGTCTCGCAAGCATGCTCGTGAGTTTGCTCCATCTTCTAGTTCAGCCCCTCAAAAACGCCGGATATAGATTCCCACTAGTGCCATTCCTTCACACCTTATTGCAAGGCCATCCTATATGGTGCCTCAACCTCCTCCACCAAACATGAATCCCAACAGCTATGGTAGTGAGCCTGCCATCCTTGCTCCACCCCCTGACACCAGAGTTTTCTACATGTGTGGTCAGCCTGGCCACATCGCACGGAAATGTTCCTTGTCGGTGAAAGTTGATCCTCGTCCAAGACATAATGCTACCCACCCAAGTCTTCCAAAGCTAAGTCTTCACAGAAATCAACCTCCAACTCCTTGCAAGCAAAGTCCTTAGCCACTGTTGGTGGTTGTGTGAACCAAATCTCAGTTGAGGAAGCTATTGATACTTCTGATGTTGTCCTTGGTACGCTCCCAGTCAATCATGTTCCCGCCTCCGTTCTTTTCGATCTAGGAGCTTCTCATTCATTCATGTCGGAGAGTTATGCACTTCGTCATGAGTTCCCCTTTGAAGAAATGTTTTCTCCAATGATCATTCAAACTCCTGGTTCAAAGTGGCAAACTAATAGAGTAAGCCATGGCAATCAAATTGCAATTGAGGGTTTAGTATTCCTTGCTTCTCTTATATCCCTCAAGTCTTCGGACATTGATGTCATCTTAGGTATGGATTGGTTGTCAAGACAGAATGCTTTCCTTGATTGTAAAGCCAAGTCAGTTAAACTTACCCATCCTTCAGGCCAGACAATTGACTACACCTCACCCAGTTCTAGAATCCAGATGCATACTTTGAATGTGCTTCCCCTTCCTGACCTTGAAGATATTCCGGTGGTTCGTGACTTCCGGGATGTCTTTCCTGAAGAACTGCCAGGAATGCCTCCTGACAGATGTGTAGAATTCATTGTGGATCTTGCCCCAGGAACCGCCCCAATTTCTAGACGCCCATACAAAATGGCCCCACGTGAGTTAGCTGAGCTAAAAATCCAACTTGTAGCTTTGTTGGGAAAAGGCTTCATCCGCCATGGGGTTGCCCCGTTCTGTTCGTAACGAAGAAAGATGGAAAAGAAAGGATGTGCGTAGACTATCACCCGCTAAATCTAGCAACGATAAAGAACAAGTACCCACTTCCCAGGATCAATGATCTTTATGATCAACTTGCTGGATCCTCTGTCTTCTCCAAGATGGATTTGAGATTAGTCTATCATCAAATCAAAATCAGAAACGAGGACATTCCAATAACGGCATTCACTACTCGATATGGTCTTTACGAGTCCACCGTCATTTCCTTCGGTTTAACCAATGCCCCTGCTACTTTTTCACGCATGATGAACTCGATCTTCATGGAGTATTTGGACAAGTTCGTCGTGGTTTACCTCGATGACATCCTTATATACTCGAAGAACGAAGAAGAACATGCCGAGCATCTTAGGCTGGTATTGATGAAACTTCGAGAGCATCGCCTTTATGCCAAGTTCTCTAAGTGCGAATTTTGGCTACCAGAAGTGACCTACTTAGGCCACGTGATTTCTGCAAAAGGCATTGCTGTCAATCTCGAGAGAGTTCAGGACGTCCTTGACTAGACTCCACCTGAATCGGTTAAGCAAGTTAGGAGTTTTCTTGGCTTAGCAAGCTATTGTTGCCGCTTCGTTGAGAACTTCTCCAAAGTTGCAAAGCCTCTAACTGAACTCCTCAAGAAAGATAAGAAATTCGAATGGACCCCCAAGTGCGAGGAAAGATTTCAAGAGCTCAAAAGAAGATTGACTTCTGCACCCGTACTTGCGCCTCCAAACACCAAAAGGGATTTCAAGATCCATGGTGACGCTACACGGCAAGGGTTAGGAGGCATACTTATGCAAGATCGACATGTGGTAGCGTACGCTTTACGCCAGTTGCGTCCACATGAAGAGAACTACCCTACCCATGATCTTGAACTCGCTGCCGTAGTTCATGCCTTGAAAACTTGGCGACATTACCTCCTTGGTAATCGTTGTGAGATCTATTCTGATCACCAAAGCCTCAAATACATATTCACCCAGCCAGATCTTAATCTCAGGCAAAGACGCTGGATAGAGTTGATAAAATATTATGACTTAGGAATTTCTTACACCCCAGGCAAAGCCAATGTCATGGCTGATGCACTAAGTCGTAAGTCCTATTGTAACAACCTCATGTTACAACAGTATCAACCACTTCTTCATGAGGAATTTCGCAAGCTCAATCTTGAGATAGTTCCTCATGGTTTTCTTTCTACCCTGGTGGCGAAACCAACTCTTGAGGATCAAATCATAGTTGCCCAAAGGCGTGCACGAGGTGTTCGTCGGATCAAGGAGAACATTGCTAGCGGAGTTGCTAAATGTTTCTCCATAGATAGTAAAGGAATGGTATTCTTTGAAAATCGTTTGGTAGTACCTAAGAATAGGGATCTACGGCAACTCATCCTTAAAGAAGCCCATGATACTCCCCTCTCGATTCATCCCGGTAGCACAAAAATGTACCGAGATCTACGCCAGAGATTTTGGTGGACCAGGATGAAGAGAAACATTGCTCGATATGTTGCCGAATGTGATGTTTGTCGTCGCATTAAGGCCGAACACCAAAGACCTGCTGGTACTCTTCAATCTTTGCCTATTACCGAGTGGAAATGGGACAAAGTCGTTATGGACTTCATCACCGGATTTCCAAAGACCCAGAAAGGAAATGATGCCCTCTTCGTTGTTATTGATAGGATTTCCAAAGTTGCTCACATCCTTCCAGTTCGTGAGTCTATAACTGCTAGCCAGTTAGCGGACTTGTATGTCTCTAGAATTGTGTCTCTTCATGGTGTTCCTTTGGAAATCAATTCTGATCATGGCAGCCTTTTCACCTCTAGATTCTGGGGAAGTTTCCAAAATGCTATGGGAACTCATCTCTTCTTTAGTACAACTTTCCATCCGCAGTCTAGCGGTCAAGTTGAAAGGGTGAACCAAATCCTGGAAGACATACTCAGAGCTTGTGTTATCTCATTCGGAAAGAATTGGGAGAAATCTCTTCCATTTGTCGAATTTTCTTATAACAATAGTTTTCAATCTAGTCTGAACATGGCTCCTTTTGAACTCCTCTATGGACGAAGATGTCGAACACCCCTAAAATGGTCTGAAACTGGCGAAAGACAATTCTTTGGACCGGATATGATCAAGGAAGCAGAAGAGCAAGTTCGCATTGTTCGTGATCGATTGAAAGAAGCCTAGTCTCGTCAGAAAGCTGCTATGATCGTCATCATAGGCAAGAAAACTACAATCTGGATGAGAAGTCTTACCTTCGGGTTACTCCTCTGAAGGGCACACAACGCTTCGGTATCAAAGGCAAGTTGGCCCGACATTACATCGGACCTTTCCGCATTCTTGTTAAACGTGGAGAAGTTTCCTAGCAACTTGAACTACCCCCGCACCTTTCCCGAGTACATGATGTATTCCACGTGTCACAACTCACGCGTTGCTTCAAGGACCGCATCCGCGAAGTCGACCATGAAACGCTTGATCTCCAAGATGACCTTTCTTATCGAGAGTACCCTGTTCGTATTCTTGATTCAGTAGAGTGTGTCCCTCGTCGGCAGAAGATCAAGTTTCTGAAAGTGCAATGGTCACACCACTCCGAGAAAGAAGCTACATGGGAAAGAGAAGACCGCCACCGTGCCGAGTACCCCTCCTTCCTCCCGACGACTTCTGAATCTCGGGACGATATTCTTTTGAGTAGGGGAGATTTGTCACAACCCTCTTTTAGGTATGTGCTAGGGTTCAAGTGCTCCTTTGCATCATGCAAAAATTTCAACAGAAATCCAATTGGGGAAAAAGAAAAGCCCTAAAGAATTTATTTAAAATGGATAGACAAAAATTTCTTCCAAAAATTCCTCTGTTATTTTTGAAAAGTATTATAAATAAGCATGATCACATATAAAGTGAAGTGGGTCCCACTGAATGCTCCAAGATTTCTCAAAAAATACAAACAGAGCTTGGAAATTAAATAATACCCCTAATTGATTTGAAATTCAAATTGTTTGAATTTCAAAAAGCCCCAAACTTTATAAGTGGCTATCTAATTATATTGTGAGGCCATATAAAAAGTTAGAGAATTTTAGAAAATGGCTAGCTATTTTTAGCAGAGCCAAAACATAAATACAGAAAAAGAAATAAGAAAGAAAAGAGCAGAAGGTTACCTGTTGCCCAGGGCGAGGCCCACCTCCTTTGACCCAGCCCAGGCCCAACAGCCTTTTTGCCTTGTCGTCTACCTCCCCGCAGCTCCAAGCTTCTCGGTGGAGGCACAGGGCGAGAACGTCGTCACCTCGACGCCGAGGAGGTTCCTAGCCCTCCCCTGGCCTCTACGCACGCCATGGAGCACGCCACGACACCCCGCACCAGTTCCCCCTCTCCCCACTCTCCCTCACGGCCTCCCTGTCAAGATCGCGCCGCACCCGAGGAAGCTTCGTCGCCGCCGTCGTGTGTCTGCGTGGCCACCGTGCCCCTCGAGCTGCGCCAAGTTGTCCAAGACTATCCCCGAAGCCGTCCTCGTCTTCGCGGCCGTTCAATTGAAGCCAAGGATCTTCCATGGCGACGCCCGCTTCGTTCTCCTCCGCTGCAACCGAAGCTCTCCGACGAGCGATTCCACTCCGTCCCGCCACCCTCCGGCCTCCCCGTCGGCTCCAGTAGCACTAGGGTGAGCTCCCCATTCGCCCCAGCTCCTCTGCGCATCTCGCCGTATCCCGTAGCCTCATGCCCCCTCTCCAGTACTTCGGACGCTGCAAAACGTCGTCGTAGCCGTGGTCTGGAGCTCCCCTGTGACCCCTGCTAACTTTCCTAGACGCGGACGAGCGCGAGACGCGCTCCGGCGTCTCACTTTGCTCCTCCCGTGGCCGAAATCGCATTCCGGTGAACCCCTCCGCCGTGGTCGTGGTCGCCGGCGCGTCATTCCAGTGGCCCGGTTAATTAACCTAATCAACCCCCTAACCCCACCCTAAACTTCCACAGCCAGGTGGGGCCCAACCCCCTAATTAAACCACGGTTTAATTTAAACAGGGGATTAACCCCACTTGTCAGAGCCCCACCCCCACGTCAGCATGACCTCATGCTGACGCAATAAATCCCTTTTCCAGTGCAATAAAAATTCCAGAAAATCCAGAAAATAGAATAAACTTTGAAATTCAATAACTTTTAAACCATAACTCCAAATTTAACATATAATATGTCTAAAATTATCAGAAAAATGCAAGGAATGTGAATATGGACATTGTTTTCATGTTTGACCAAATTAAATTGGGTGAACAGTAGCATTTGTCCATATGGCTTTAATTTGAATTCAAATTTGGAGTGAATTTGCAAATGACTTTGCATTCCACTTCTTTTAAATGGAATTATACCCACATTGCAACCATGAACATCACCATTTCAATCTTATACATGTGATTGTGCATTGTACATTATGTTGATCCTATGATTGTCATGTTGATCATAGAAGTGGAATCGGAACCGGAGGCCACCCCCTTCGTTGAAGACACCGTGTACGACCCTCGTCAGCCAGGCAAGCAAACCCCATTGATCATGTCTATATAATCCCACTTCCCTCTCAGTCTGCTTTATGCATTGATTAGGATGATCACCTTGTTATCGATTCTACCGCATATTTGGACCCATATCTGATGCATGACCTATCTTCTTTTCACAGTAGTAAGCAAACCACAATCCTAGCAGACATAGGAATTGATTGATATCATGTGGCCCCTGCAACTTTTAAAGCTTATTGCATGCTTAGAGTTTACAATGAGGATGCTTTTGATGTAAGTCGGGATGATAGTGAAGATGGTGTTGATGAAAGTGAAACTGTGTTGGTGAATCCACCCTAATACAAGGTGAACGATGAGAGGCTGTGTAGGAGTACACAGTGGGTTCTCTCGTTGAAAACCGCCTTAAGCCCGAGTTCTTGTATGGTAATCCGAGACAAAGAGTAAAACCAGACATTGGGCTCACTGACCCCTCTCGACCTATTAACTCAGCCTGATCCAAGTCCAGGAGTCACACCTAGTTCGGGTTTTCCATTCGGCATATGCATAGAAAGATAAAGGAAATGAAATGTGGCATTCATGGTAGTGCTTGTAAAACATGGCTTGTCAAGCGGACAACCATCCGTCGAGGTGGGCTTGTCATTCGTGCCTACATGGTTTTAGTCCTACTTGGAAACTCGTCCGGAATTCTAGTTGGGTTTGGAACTTAGACAATTGACTCCTTGGACTAGAACGGTGCCGTGAGGTAAGTGTCGTTGTGAACATCCTCGCCGGCACCCCTTGAATGGTGACGAGTACTTGGCGGTAACTGATGGTCATGAGTGTGTAGCGGTACAACCATGCAGGGTTAACAAACTATTCGAATAGCCGCATCCGCGGTCGTGGACTACTTGGAAAACTTTGCTTGATTGTTAGACAACTTGAATGGATACTCTAAAACTTTCCAGGATAAGTGTGAATGCTGTGGCGTGCTTCCTCGTGGGGAAGTCTAGGAAGTATCCATAGTGGTGTATTGGATGGAGACTTGGTAGTGGACTCATGTACGCTTCTTACCTCAAATCTGGTACTCATAGTACAGGACTAGCCAATTCAAAGCTGGCACTTCTGCATGTTGAAACCCCACCTCCTTTTACCTTGAAACTTGAGCATGAGTAGTATAGTTCTTATGTAAGTCTTGTTGTACGACTTTGTACTCACGTTTTCTTATTCTATGTTTTAGATGAGAACCCAGACCCCGATGGAGACACCTTCCTGAAGCTCGATGTTGACTAAGCTAGTATAGTTCCAGACACTAGTCTGGTTCCTCGTGGAAGGGCATGTATGTTGAACAAGGCTTATTTAAGCCATTTGTTAATCTTGTCTGTACTCAGACCTAATATGCTTCCGTTGTCTGATGTAATGTTGGATCACAGACTCGTGATCTCTTTTTGTACTCTATGTAAGTCAATAAAGATATAGTTTGTAGAGTTCATGCAATGTGTACCTGCTGTTTACACTAGACATGTATGTTGCGTGTATGATTATAACATGCATGTCTTATTGTGGGGTTCGATAGCTTAGTTGTGTTCTTTCCGGTGGTCTTTTATACACCAAGTGGCCCTTAGATGTGCGCAGCTTGGGGCATCGCGACGCGATTGCTCGTGACTCTGTCACGTGTCACACTTTGTTGTATGATTGAGCCCGCCCGAGACCCCGACTAAGTGATCGGGCTGGAGTCTGTTTATGTAAGTGTTATAATTCAGTCGATAATATGGTTGAGGCGACTTGTCTATGAGTATGGGATTTCACCACCCATAATCATTTAGACTTGTGAGCGGGCGATGAGGACCCATCTCAGTTGATCATCTGTCCTGGATGGGATGCCCCTCACGTACGATGCTTTCCGAGAGTGTTCTGTGCTTGGCCTTGTCTGCTTAGACAAGTGGGTACAAATCTTGGCTCTCCATATGATTGAGTTGTTACTGGAATTACATACCCATATTTCGGGTCCCGACATTGTACTCCATAGAGATTATTATTTATGCATATAGCTATGTGGGGACCTTCACACGATAGAACTTGGCTTGTATATTCCAATGATGAGCCTCCTCAAATGAGCTCTAGGTCTTCTTGAGCAAGCAAGTTGGATGCACCCCCACTAGTTCCATTGGAGAGCTTACCTTAGCTCATATGTGCATCCGTTGCATGGCAATCCCTACTACTCACATCATATCTATCATTTGGCTTTCTCTCGCCTATGATTTTCCTCATTGATGTGAGCCTTTCACACATTTTTGTCTTCCTCCTCCACCATATTCTCTCTTTGCCATCCTAAGTGTCAACTTTCTTGCTTACGCTCATCCATTGCATGAGTGCTCAAAATTTCGAAAAGGAGTGGATCATTTTGACTTGTACGTGGCTAGTGGTCTGGGGATGAGTCAAGATAAGATTCCAAAGAAGACCAAGTGTGAAACTTTAGTAGATTGAGTTCTCAACACAAAAATACTTTTTCTCGTATATCCCTATCCCCTTTCTTGCACGCAAACACCATTTGGAGACATTCGAGTCACGGACAGCGAGAGCTCTTGCACCTTTATGTTCTTATGTTGCTTGTTTCAATACTAAATATAGACTCTTGCCTGTTATGACTTGAATTGAATTAAATGCCTTGATTGATTTACTTAAAAGTTCTTATATGGTTGTTATCATGTCACCACAGAAATTATGCTTTTATCATTTACCTACTCGAGGAAGAGCAGGAATTAAGCTTGGGGATGTTGATACGTCCAAAATGTATCTATAATTTCTTCTTTCTCCATGCCCTTTTTGTGTGATATTGCTATGATATTGATGAACTTCCATACACTTTTGATCATATTTGGACTAACCTATTAACTCAGTGCACCCAAGTGCCAGTTCTTGTTTTCTGCTGTTTTTCTATTTCAGGTTTCCCCCCATATTAAAAGTGCTTCGAAAATTCGGGAAAAATACAATAAAAAATAAGCGTAGAAGAAGCTTCAGGAATCACTGAGGGGGGCCAGAGGGGACCCACCAGGCCCCCAGGCGCCCTCCCGGTGCGTCTTAGGGTGGGGCCGCGCCAGGGGGCCGCCTGGACCCCTGGTGGCCCCCTGGCTGCCCCCTTCGCCTATTTATTCCTCGTGACAAGAAACCCCCATGACGGGAACCCTTTTTCGCGATCTCTCCTCTGTTCCGCCGCCGCCGCGCTTCCAAGATCAGGAGCACCAGAAGACCTCTTCCCGGCACCCTGTCGGAGGTAGGAACCACCTCCGGGAGCTTCTCCACCACCATGGATGCTTCCCGGATGAACCGTGAGTAGTCCACCTTGGACCATGGGTCTATGATCAGTAGCTATGTGATGTTCTCCTCTCCTCTTTGTTCTTCATGGATTAGACCTCGTGAGCTTCCCTACATGATCGAGGCACATATGCAATATTTCTGCTGTTGCTATGCTGAGTTTGCTGGGATCCGATGGATTATGAGACTATGTTCATATTGTGTTTGAGTAATATATTTGATTATCCTCTTTTATATTTATGTTCTAGATTAATTCTTGCATGTTCTTCGTTGTTGTTTATTGCTTTGGCCAAGTAGTAGGTAGTGACTCCAAGAGGGAGCGTTATGCATGATTGTGGGTTCATGCCCCCCGATGACTAGCTTGAGTGACAGAAACATGAGTCTAGGGGATGTGTTGTTGCCACAAGGGGGAAAACAACGGTGCTTGTACTTGCGGGGTGCAAGGATTGTTTACTTTACGCAAAGTTCTTTAATGCAGTTGTCTGTTGCTTTGAGTATACACTTTGGGTGGGATTCGCAACTTAATACCAGCAAGATGTTCTGGATAGATATCTCAAGGTGGATGATTAGTAGGTAGATGTAGATGGATTTTGGTCTACTTGTCTTGGCGTACCGCCCATACTTTTGAGCCTCTTCCTTTCTTTACAGCATAATTAGCATTGGTTTGCGCACATAATCCTGTCAATTGCCCAGCTGTAATTTGTTTACCTCGCATGGCTATTTTATCTATTTTGGGAGAGAGACATCACTAGTGAACATCATAGGACCCCGGTCCATATTTCCAACACTGTTTACACCCGCTATTAATTTACTTCTTTATTTACTTTTTCGTTGCTATCACTATCATTATTATCCCGTGCGTTTTATCCCTTGTAAACAACAAGGCCGGAGGAATTGACAACTCCTCCGTACTCGTTGGGAAGCAAAGTTATTTGCTGTGTGTGCAGGTCCAGGTGAAGTAAGCAACCTTGAGTTGTGAACGGCGCCATTGTTCACTTCACCACCTTCTTGTATCTGTTGAAGTCCGATTGGTTCGACATTCAACCTTAGCATCTTCGCTAAGGGAAACTTGTTGCTGTCTACATCTCAACCTTCCACTTTGGTTAACCAACGAGGGGGCATTAATTCGTACCATCAGTTGGGAACGTCGAACTCTTGCAGAAGCTCAGCACCGGTTTTCACAGCAAATGCAGCAATATAACCCCCAAGAGTCGATAAGCAACCGGCTCACACCCATAACCAACGCACTGAAACGCATAAAAGAGGTAGACAAAGACCGGAAAGGGCTCGTAGACGCTGTCGTCATCTACGCCGAGTCCAACGAAGCAAAACACGGGATAGTTCCAAACCCAAGTTGGACGCACAATAAAAAGCGCAAACACCTCGGTAACAATCATCTCCAGAGCCACGCTCAACCATCCCAGCTGGAAACAAGGAATCAGGACTGCACGCAAGACATCCAAGGAGCGTGCCCTAAGTATTCCAAACCTAGTCTCCCTGCTAAACACACCTGCGAACAATGCTCCTTCATGCAAGAATACAGACGCCTAATCAAGGAAGGCATCCAAAAGGCAAACCAATACGATGAAGCCCCTGCCGGCTCATGCTACTATAGGAGATCAAGAACATGGACTCGCCCTCAATAAGAGCCGGATTTTCATTTCTTGTTCTCGATGTAAGTCGATTCCCATCGCATTAGGCCATCGCCATATTCAAATAAATAAAAAGTCAATCTTCTATCACAACCGACTCTCGCCATAAATAAAGATGATCCTCGATCGCAACCGGCTTTCGCCATAAACAAAAGTCGATATAGCCAATCTCAAAATCGCACCAGGCTCTCGCCACATCTCAAAGTGTACTCCGTCGCACCGGCTCTTGCCACACTTACGCATAACTTCAATTCATATATATTGCACAATTTTTTCATATTTCATCACATTGCATCATATTACATGGCATCATAAATCGCATAATTCTCAGAGACCTGGGGGCTTGATCAAGCCTCTATCAGCTCTGAGCATGTATATTGCTACCGGAAAAACGCGGCATATACATGTAAAATTTTCACTTGTTTTTGTTTTGATAAGGGATAAAAGGGGGTTTGATGGTTCCCATCGACTCTTAAAAACCGAAGACATCCTGGAATACACATGACTTGGCCATGCCACCTGGCATGTACAGTTTAGAGCTTACTTGACTAACGCGCAATCGGTTGGTCTAAACTTTGAGGTTTACATAAAACCATCTATCGAATTTAGTCCTAAGAGCCGGGCACGCTAGTTATTGGAAAGTCGGCTCTACAGAGATGCTTCGAATTTCCTAACCAGTAATCTCTCTCAACGCGAGAAGATGAGCTTTAAGTCGACTTCTACTAGCCTTTGCATTACATCCTTGCATACATAAAACATCACGCATGATCACAATTTACATAAACACAAAGTACACGAAATTCTAATCAAGTTACATATAAAGAACACTCCAAACGGAGTTACGATTAAAAAGATACAAGCAATACAAGTTACGGGCACAATCTGCCAACATCACGAAGCACACTTTAGAGCAATGCATAAACAGGATAACGAATGCAAACATGCTCACAAATGATATGCAATTAAAGTAGACATCGCACGGAAGGCATGGCAAAAGGAATCATGCAAATAGGCATCATGAACAACTAATTATAGCTCATGCAAAATGCAATAAAACATTACTGGTCTAGGACTTAGTGAAAATCAGAGAAACATGGCAGAAACTGTTATTTTTATGCTATATAAACAAGAGCAAAACTATATGCAAAAGTGCAGCAACATGACATAGCAATATATGAGCATGGACTAGACATGATGGTGATAGGGTACAAACAAGAATCAAGGTCATAGGCATCATAGATCAAAAGATATTAAGCATGCAACATGGCATCGGAACGTTACAGACTTAGAGAAAAACAGAGGTGGCTGTCAAAAACAGTGGCATCGCAACTTTGGAGCTAAAAATAACTATGACCAGCAATCATATCATGACAATTTAATACATATTATGGAAGTAGACATGATGCTCAACAGTATGCAAAAAGAATCAATGCAAAAACATCCCCAGTTTTTCTCTCGCGCGCACGGTGTTTACGTTTCTGACCATCAGGGGTCCGCAGGACCTCCGATTAGGGTAAAACTTTGAACTGCGCGATCAGCGCGTCGAGCCGGCGGCGTTCACCTAGCGCTGGAACCGTTCCGAGAAAACTTTCCGGCACACTATAAAAGTATCTCGTTTAATTATTAAACGGGGTTTTTCGTTCCGTTGGTTGTGGCTGGTCTCGTGCGGTTTTCGCGACGGTGATCGGGCGAAACCCGATGTCGCAAATGTCAAGTGTCAGGGTGGCAAGGGTCGGTCTCCGTCCGATACGAGATAAGAGGGGGGAAAATAATCGCCGATCGATAAATCAGGGCTGCAAACACTGCAAACAAATCAGACAATCAGACAATTCACACCGAAAACAAAAATTTTAATTTTTATGAAATCTGGCTGTTACAGGGATCAACAATGCCGATGGGGACTGGTCCGGGCTCACTATGGTTGTCGACTTCTGCTAGGCGGCGAGCGTCCGACATGAATCCGGCGAGGATGAGGCTTGGGGGAGGCTATGTGTGTAAAGAAGGACCGTGCGGCGCGGGTGGACACGAGGAAACAGACACGGGCGAGCTGCAGCGCGACGGCGACACGTCGTGCGGCGTCGAGGCGCGCCCAGAGCACGCCGGCTGCAGCCAGGGTGGGTTTCATCGTGGCCAACCTTGTCTAGACTGTGCTCCTTGCTATGCTGAGCACTGTGGTACCATTGAATGGTCAAGGGGATCAATAGTGTGATCTCATCTTCAAGGGGAAGCTGGATACAACAAACTTGGGGCACAAGCTGGGGAAAAATGGCGATTAGGGGGAGGGTGGCAGGTTGTCACATGCCTTTAGTCTTTGAAGGACTAGCATTCTCGAGGTATACAACCCAAATGGCCAAAGGAAAAATGTACTTCCTTTGCAATGTACCAAATGGACCAGAAACACAATGGTGAAGCTAGCATTATTTCTTCTTGATTAAATGGGCTCAATTTTTGTGTAGCTTGGTTATGTGGGGGTGTGCATATGTGTGCAAAGTTTCATGGTCATTGGGTACACCTAGCTAGTACTTGCTTCACAAGGTGTCCCACTGGCCAGAAACTGTAGGTTGATGATGCACTCACATGGAGTATGGGATTTGGCTATAATTTGGTTTGGTGGAGTCATTAGGTGGTGGGATAAAGCTGAAAAAGTTTCAAGACAAAAGGAATCCCCTGTCTTGCTCTTCCTTCACAATGCCCCTTTCTGCAAAAGAACTTTACGAATTTATTGTGGGAGTTTGGCTAAGCAAATGGTGGTGTAATTTGGTCTAGGCCAATAATATGATCATATGAGTTTGCACAAAAAGTTTCACCACTAATGGATCAAGACAAATGGCACTCCCTTCACAATGCTCCATTCTGCCCCCATAGACAAATGAATTTTTCTAGAGGAAAAATACACTTGGGCCATGCAATGTTTTTGGAGAATTTGGCAACATATAACATCAAGGCTATGAGGGTATTATGTGGGGATTTATGGATTAATATACATAGGGATTTCTTCACAATCCTCAAATAAATGGAATATCCCTTTTTATTGAAAAAGGAATATACGACTTGAATAAAATGGTGGCTTGAATGAGGTGGATCAATGGAATGATATTGGAAAGGCTTGGAAACAGGGGCTACTTGAGCATGGAAAGTAAATATGCTCAAGTTCAAGTCCAAAGAGTTTCTCAACATCCAAACCAACGGGAAAAATCCAGAAAAACTCTGAAAAGAAAAAGTCGCGAAAACCAGGGTGTCACAATCCTACCCCCCTTAGAAAAATCTCGTCCTCGAGATTTGGTTGCTCAGGGAACCATTGAAAACTTACGATCCTGAGGAAACTTATTGTTTCTAGGGTTTCCTTTTTACTGCATACTGTTCTCTCAGTAGCATCCAATTTCTTTTGGCTCAGGGGCTTACTTCAACCAATCTATCTCTGACTGAATATTCTTCCTTGAAATATCAGATACTTTCCTGCAGACTTCCATCCTCGTGTTTGCTGCGGCACGGTCTTGAATCCTTTGTATTGGCTCCTTAGAGAAGAGGGTTGGCCTTCATGGGTAGCTGGTATCTCCGAATGCATACCAACGTGGTGTCCCATTGTGCGGGACTTGGGACATCTGTACCTGGGGTTGCATCATTTTTCTTTCGGCCCGTCCATCTTAAGTATAAATTTTTGATGAGGCACAAATTCTGATCGTTTCCTTATGCTGGGATTCATTTGTCATGCTGCCATACCCATGGGTGGTGATAGACCATGTTGCGCCCCCACGTGGTTCTTATAGTCAAAATGTTGGGCTTGGTAGGTGATCTTCAGCGAAGCTGACTAGGGTACCCCGGCAAGACAGAAAATTCTGAACTTGAGTAAATGCTTGGGCTGACAGGATGGGTACGCGGTCCTTTGCCCATAGAGTGCGATTTATTTGTTGTAGGTGTCTATGGTGGTCCATATGGGTGCAACTGATCGAGTCAAATTTGACCCTAAGGTCCATACAATTCATCCTTCTTCCTTACTCGTTGGGCTTGCAAGAGTTGCATACTTTTGACCGCTTGCGAGGTGCGATGTTTACTCTGTAGCATATATTGCAGAAAGATTCGACATATGCCCTGGGTCTTGCAGCTGCGACACTCATCTTCTTGCACTGGCTTCCCTTTCGTCACATCCTTTTCTTTGTACTCCTTGCATAACGGCTTATTACTCTGTCTGAATCTTCCTCTTAGACAGACGTATTACCTTAACCTTTTGTCTTTTGGCTCGCCATGATAGTCTTGGTTGCAATAAATGAGGTCTCAAGATTATCCTTCTTAGGGGCCTCGTCGAACGTGAGGAGCTGACCGTCGTGATTGGGGCAAGGTCAAATGCTTCATTGCTTCCTTTCCTTAGGGTGTTCCTTCAAGACTTTTTCAATCTTTCTTCCAGGTTGAGTTGCGCATCTGATTTTTCTGGTGGCTTGTCTCCCGAGAGTTGTGGTCCTCACCGATGTTCATATGTATACTCTTTCTTGGTTACGGGCTGATACGTCCAAAACGTATCTATAATTTCTGCTTGTTCCATGCCTCTTTTGTGTGATATTGCTATGATATTGATGAACTTCCATACACTTTTGATCATATTTGGACTAACCTATTAACTCAGTGCACCCCGGTGCCAGTTCCTGCTTTATGCTGTTTTTCTATTTCAGGTTTCCTCCATATTAAAAGTGCTTGTACTTGCGGGTGCAAGGATTTTTTACTTTACGCAAAGTTCTTTAATGAAGTTGTCCGTTGTTGTGAGTTTACACTTTGGGTGGGATTCACAACTTAATACCAGCGAGATGTTCTGGATAGATGTCTCAAGGTGGATGATTAGTAGGTAGATGCAGATGGATTTCAGTCTACTTGTCTTGGCGTACCGCCCATGCTTTCGAGCCTCTTCCTTTCTTTATAGCATAATTAGCATTGGTTCGCACACATAATCGTGTCAATTGGCCAGTTGTAATTTGTTTACCTCGCATGGTTATTTTATCGTATTTTGGGAGACAGACATCACTAGTGAACATCATAGGACCCCGGTCCATATTTCCAATTTTTTTTACACCCACTATCAATTTACTGCTTTATTTACTTTTCAGTTGCTATCACTATCATTATTATCCCGTGTGTTTTATCCTTTGTAAACAACAAGGCCGGAGGAATTGACAACTCCTCTGTACTCGTTGGGAAGAAAAGTTATTTGCTGTGTGTGCAGGTCCAGTTCAAGGAAGCAACTTTTGTCTTAAAAGGGTGCCATTGTTTCCTTGCCACCTACTTGTATCAGTTGGAGTCCTACTGGTTGATCCTAAACCTTAGCATCTTTGCTAAGGGAAATTGCCGTTGTGTACATGTCAACCTTCCACTTTGGGTAACCAACGAGCGGGTGTTAATTCGTACCATCAAAAGCAATTTCTGGCACCGTTGCCGGGGACTCCACTCTTCAAGATAGGGGAGTTGCACACTATCTTTTATCTTTGCTTTTTAGTCTTGTTTGTTTACCTTTCAGTTTTTTCTTTAGTGTCTTTTATCAAAAATCAAAAAATAGTTATCTTGCTTGCTTCTACTATGGGTTCCTCTGAGAACACCAAGTTGTCTGACTTCACTAGTCACAACAACAGTGACTTTATCTGCACTCCTATTGCTACACCTGCTACTTCAGCACCTTCTTATGAGATTAAACATGCTTTGCTGAACCTTGTTATGAAATATCAATTCTCCGGTGCTAGAGATGAGGCTGCTTTGCACTTAAATAATTTTATTGATCTTTTTAATATGCAAAAGTACAAAGAAGTAGATAGTGATATTGTTAAGCTTAAGCTTTTTCCTTTCTCCTTGAGAGATGAAGCTAAAATCTGGTTGAATCCTTTCCTAGGAATACCATAGATTCTTGGGATAAGTGCAAGGATGCTTTTATTGGGAAGTACTACCCCCCTGCTTAGATTATCCAATTGAGGAGTTATATTATGAATTTTAAGAAATTGGATAATGAACACGTTTCCCAAGCTTGGGAACGCATGAAATCTCTTGTTAAGAATTGCCCTACGCATGGTTTGACTACTTGGATGGTTATCCAAACTTTTTATGAAGGCTTGAACTTTACCTCGCGGAACTTGCTAGATTCGGCCGCGGGAGAAACCTTATGTCAACTACACTTGGTGCTGCCACAAAACTTCTCGATGAGTTGATGACCAACTATTTCCAATGGCACATCGAAAGAGCTCCAACAGGTAGGAAGGTAAATTCTGTCGAGGAGATCTCCTCCCTAAATGAAAAAGTTGACTTGATTATGTCTGTACTTACCAAGCAATCTCCTATTGATCCTCATGATGTTCCTTTAAATTCTTTGATTTCTCAAGATCAAGTAGATTTGAACTTTATCTCTACAAACAACTTCAATAACAATGCTTATAGGAGTAATTTTGGTAGCAACCCTAGACCGTTCCCCTCCAACAACTATGGGAACAACAACACTTATCCTAGCAACAAAAACTCCACTTCTGAATTAGAGAGTATGCTTAAAGACTTTATCACTACCCAAAAATCCTTCAACAAGAGTGTAGAGGAAAAACTACACAAACTAGATAACCTCTCGTCGAAGGTAGAAAATTTATCCCATGAAGTAGAATTGCTTAAAATTAGAACTTCTCCCCTTGAGGACAGGAAGGTCACTCCTATGAATGCTATCCAAATGCAAATTAATGAAAACATTAGGATGATGGCTAAACTTAAAGAGAGATGGGCTAGAGAAAAGGAGGAAGAAGATATAATTAAGAGCCTTCCTACACACCATACCATTGCTACTATCCAAGTGGTTGAGGATATCCAAACTCTTAGCACCCAATGCACCCCTAGTCCCATAGGACCTATTAATGGTGATGCTATGACCTCAACCGTAGAAGAAGAAATTCCTATGACTATAGAATCTACCAAACAAGTGAGCCTAAAGGACACTACTACCACTTTAATTGATAGTAGTGACCTTGATTTTGATAATTGCACCCTTTCTGAAGTTATTCGTTTCCTTCACAAGATGTCTAGACACCCCCACACTAGCACACTTAATTTTGCCTTCACGGTGCCTATCACTAATGCTCTCATCAAATCTAGGGAGGAGAATCTCAGGGTAGAAGCCTCCATACCTAGAAAGCTAGAAGATGATTGGGATCATATGATTAAAATTAAGTTGAATAACTTTTCTTGCTATGGTTTATGTGATGTTGGAGCTAGTACCTCCATTATGCCCAAAAGGATGTGTGATATATTTGAATTAAAACCTTTTGATCCTTGTTCTTTTGGTGTTCGTCTTGTCGACTCTTCCGTAAAGAAACCTTTGGGGAAGATCGATGATGTTATTATCATTGTCAATGACAATTATTTTCCCGTTGATTTTACTATTATGGACATTGAATGTGAACCTTCTTGTCCAATTATTTTGGGACGTCCTTTTCTTCGCACCGTGGGTGCTGTTATTGATATGAAAAAAGGGATTATAAAATTCCAATTCCCTCTCAAGAAAGGGATGGAACACTTCCCTAGGAAAAATATTAAGTTTCCTTTTGAGTCCGTCACACGGGCTAGTTATTTTCTTGAAAAGACTTGATCTATTTGCTTTAAGCCTAGCTAATGGCTTTAAAGAAGCGCTTTCGGGAGGCAGCCCACAACGAATTTAGGATTTCCTTTTTGTTTTTATTCTGTTTTTAGTGGTCTTGATGATTGTTACTACTGTAGAAACATCATTGTATCTTTACTTTTTAAGCTTTGTTCCATTTATAGCCTCATATGACAAGGGAAGTGAAAGTTGCGACATGCTGTCCAGAAAACAGATTCTGTCCTCGTGACTAGAAAAATCACAGAAAAATCCTAGTTCATATTTTAGAGCTGATTTTTTTACAAAGAGTGCTCTATACAATTACGAAACTTTCGTATGTTCTGAGTTTTTTTATTTGAGTTGCATAAGTATCCCTAAAAAATTCTTTACTACCTGCTGGTCTGTTATTCACAGATTCTGTCCTGTTTTGCCTTTTCTTGTTTTTGCAAACCTTAAGCTTGCTTTTTATTTGCAAAAACTTTTTTGAAATCTTGAGAAACAGTATACCTTCAAGAATATCTTTATTTCCAGTAGATAAAAGTTTATTTTATTATGGGTACTAACCTCGCTACTCATATTATGATGAGTTATGTATGAAGGGAGTTTTCAAGTGTGCGAGGGAAGATGATGAAAGAAGATACAGGAGTGTCAAGCGCTCAAGCTTGGGGATGCCCCCATGCATCCCCAAGAAATATTAAAGGAGACTCAAGCGTCTAAGCTTGGGGATGCCCCCGTGCATCCCCTTCTTCATCAACAATTATCAGTTCGTCTCTCGTTTCATTATATTTTTATCACTTCATGCGTTATGTGCTATGCTTGGAGCGTCTCGCTCTTAGGTTTTATTTTTAGTTTTCTTTATCTTTTCTTGCTGTTCATACAAAGTTAGAACCCAACTTTCTTTGTGTGGGAGAGAAACACGCTCCACTTCCAAAATCTAGAACACAACATAGGATTTTTCATGCTTATCTTTGCTGTGTTTGTTCTTTATCTTTTTCATAGCTACTGTCATGTTTTGCTCTTTGTTTTCATGCTTATCTTTTCAAAGAGCTTTTTTTTAGTTTTTGCAGCAAGTGGAAGGTGAGATGTAGCGTAGCAGCGAATTTCCCTCGGTGAAGATACCAAGGATATCGGACCAGTAGGACTCCAAGAGATACAAGAAGGTGTCACGGCGCTTGACGTGGACTTGCACACAGATACAGATAACTTTGCTCCCAACGAGTACAGAGGAGTTGTCAATTCCTCCGGTCTTGCTGTTTACAAAGGATTAACGCAAGAGATAATAATGATAGTAGTAATAGCAACTGAAAGTAAATTGAGGGTGTAAACAATGATATGAAGATGGACCTGGGTCATGTGATTTTCACTAGTGATGTCTCTCTCCCGAAAGACGATAAAAGTGCTAGCGAGGTAAACAAATCACAGTTGGGCAATTGACAGGATTATGAAGGCACCGCAATGCTAACTATGCTGCAAAGAAAGGAAGGCCTCAAAAGCAATGGGCAGTACGCCAAGGTAAGTAGACCGAAATCCATCTGCATCTACTACGAATCATCCACCTTGAGATGTCTATCCAGAACATCTCGCTGGTATTAAGTTGTGAATCCCACCCAAAGTGTAAATCCAAAGCAACAGACAAATGCATTAAAAGAACTTTGCGTAAAGTAAACAATCCTTGCATCCGCGGATACAAGCACCGTTGTTTAATCCCTGGTGGCAACAACACATCCCCTAGTCTCATGTTTCTAACACTCAAGGTAGACATCAAGGGGCTGAACCCACAATCAAGCATAACGCTCCCTCTTGGAGTTGCAACAAATCACTTGGCCAAAGTAAAATACGGAAACGGAGAACATGCAAGAATTTACTCAAGAACAAAATATAAAAGAGAAGAACCAAATATATTACTCATCACAATTTCAACATAGTCTCATAATCCATCAGATCCCAACAAACTCAGCATAGCAACGACATAAAATTACAAAGGTTCCTCGATCATGTGAGGCAGCTCACAAGGTCTCCAAAGTGGAAGCACAAAGAAGGGGGAGATAGATCACATAGCTACTGGTCACGGACCCAGGGTCCAAGGAAAACTACTCACGGTACATACGGGAGGCATCCATGGCTATGGATGGTCTCCCGGAGGGGGTAGCTTCTCCCGGCAGGGTGTCGGAGCAGCTTCTCTAGGCAGCCCCAATCTTGAAACGGAGGCGGCGGCGGAATAGAGGCGAGATCGCGAAAGAGGAGTCCGTATTAGGGGTTTCTACCCCGAGGGGTAAATATAGGCAAAGGGGGGTGTCAAGGGGACCCACGAGGCAGTCAGGAGGGTCCCTGGTGGCCCAGGGTGGGGCCGCTCCACATGCCCTCCTGGCTACCTGGTGGTGGCCCTCCTCCACTCCTTTGGTGATTCCGGAAGCTTCCGTGACGCTGATTTTTTATCTGATTTTTCCGGGTTTTTTGGAGCAGTTTTAATGGCCGGAAAACCTAAAATTCAAAAACAACAGAAAACAACAACTGATAGCTGGATGCACTGGGTTAATAGATTAGTCCTAATATTCTCAAAAGTGTATGAAAGTTCAAGAAAAACATGGCAAAGTCACACAAAACATGCATGGAGCAAGCATAAAATATAGATATGTTTTGGACGTATCAGCATCCCCAAGCTTAATTCCTGCTCGGCCTCGAGTAGGTAAATGATAACAAGCATAATTTCTGTGGTGACATGCAACACAACCATAAAAGGACTTTTAAGTAAAGCAATCAAAGCATGCAATTCAATTCAAGTCTTAACAAGCAAGAGTCTATATTAGCATTGACACAAGAAACAAAAGAACAAAAGGTGCAAGAGCTCTTGCTGTCCGTGACTCGAATGTCTCCAGATGGTGTTTGCGTGCAAGTAGGGGATAGGGAAATACGAGAGAAAAAGTAAGGTCGTTGAGAACAACTATCTACTAAAGTTTCACACTTAGTCTCCTTCGGATTCTTATCTTGACTCGTCCCCCGACCACTAGTCAGGTACAAGTCAAACTGATCCACTCCCTTTCGATATTTTGAGCACTCATGCAATGGATGAGCGTGAGAGAAAAAGTTGACACATAAAAGGAGAACCAGAAAGAAGGTGGAGGAGGAAGACAAAAAGGTGTGAAAGGCTCACATCAATGAGGACAATCATAGGCGAGAGAAGGCCATATGATAGATATGATGTGAGGAGTAGGGATTTCCATGCAACGGATGCACATGTGAGCTAAAAGCTCTCCAAGGGAACTAGTGGGGGTGCATCTAACTTGCTTGCTCAAGAATACCTAGAGCTAGTTTGAGGAGGCTCATCATTGGAATATACAAGCCAAGTTCTATATGCATGATGATGATCTCTATGGAGTACAAGGGATAGAGGATGAAGTACTAGTGTGGATCTCTCAAAAGGAATAGTAGTGTGCCCCCTTCTCTCTTTTTATTTTTCTTTTTCTCTTTTTTTCTATTTTTTTGTATTTTTTGGTGGCCTCAATGGCTCTTTCTATTTAACTCTCATTTGTCCTTTTGGGATCTTTTGATTTTGTCCTCTTTAGGATCTTTTCCTCACTTTAGGGGCAACACTCTATATTTTACAAAAATATAGGAGATCTTTCACACTTTACAAAGGTACTCACATAAAGAAGATATAACTATCATGATGCAAATGTATGACATGAAGATCAAGTCATGAGAAGATGGATGTTGCATGGCAATGTATCTCGGAAAGGCTATGGAAATGCCTTGTAGGTAGGTATGGTGGTTGTTTTGAGGAAGGATATATGGAGGCTTATGATGACAGAGCGTATCGTGCCAAGGGTTTGGATGCACCAGCGAAGTATGATGCACGGTACCGAAGAGGCTAGAAAAAGTATAGGTGGGTGGAAGTGTCAACTTTCGAATACTCACATTAGTCCGAAGAACTCGTGCACTTATTATCGGTAACTCTCAATCTAATCAGGAGGTTCACAAAGAGACAAGTACCCCGAGGAGGAGTGTATGGGGGTTTGGTTATCCTTGCGCATCCACGACTCATGGTACGTGAGTGTTCTCTAATATTCGAACCCTCCAGAGGTTAGTGATCCATCTAGTAGCTAGAGTTCTCAACAGGGGTTTTTGGTTTTCGAAAAACACACGGATTGCCCAAAATACGACATCTATCACTAATAGGCTCGAGCTCTTGACACCAAAAGTTCAAACATTACTCTAGTCAATACCTCAAAACTATTACAAGTTACTACTACAAAGAGAATAGAAACTTCAACTACCTACTTCTAGTCAAGACACAAAACTCAGTGCAACAGGAAAACTCTCTAATAAGATAAAACATGCAACCTATAGAAAGTTCAACCTAAAACAAAAGTAAAGCTCTAGTAAAACTAAAGCACTACAACTAAACAGAGCAGCAACTAAGAAAAGAAAAAGAACAACTCACAGCTAAAAGAATAAGCATGCAAATCCTATGAGGAGTTCTAATTCAAGCGCAGCGTGTATCTCTGCCACACAAAAGAGTAAGTAAGCTGGGATCTAACTTGTTACTACAGCAAACAAAGCAAAAACAAACCTAGAAAAGTAAAGAGAGAGACGCTCCAAGTATAGCACATAACGCATCAAGTGATAAAAATTTAGTGCAACAAGGGACGAACTGATAATTGTTGATGAATAAGGGGATGCACGGGGGCATACCCAAGCTTAGATGCTTGAGTCTCCTTGAAAATATTTATTGGGGGTGCACATGGGCATCCCCAAGCTTGAGCGTTTGACACTCGAAGATCTTCTTTCATCATCTTCCATCGCACACTTGAAAACTCCCTTCAGACATAACTCATTGTAGAATGATTAGAGAGGTTAGTACCCTAATAAAATATTTTTTCTCCACTGGAAATAAAGATAATCTTGAAGAGATACTGTTTCCCAAGATTGCCAAACAGTTTTTGCAAAGAAAAAGAAAGCTTAAGGTTTGCAAAAGTAAGGAGAGACAAAACGTGGCAGAATTTGTGAAAAACAGAACAACAGAGATAAAAGAATTTTTTAGGGGTACTTATGAAACTCAAATAAAAAAACTCAGAACATACGCAAGTTTCTTAATTGTATAGAGCACGCTGTGTAAAAAATTCAGCTCAAAAAGATGAACTGGGATTTTTCTATGATTTTTCTAGTCACAAGGATAGAATCTGTTTTCTGGACAGCATGTAACAACTTTCACTTCCCTTGTCGTATGAGGCTATAAAAGGCACAAAGCATGAAAAGCAAAGATACAATGATGTTGCTACAGTAGTAACAATCATCAAGACCACTAAAAACAGAAGAGAAGCAAAAAGAAAAACCTAAATTCGTTGCGGGCTGCCTCCCGAAAGCGCTTCTTTAAAGCCATTAGCTAGGCTTAATGCAAAAGATCAAAGTTCTCCAAAATCATCGGAAGGTTCACCAGGGATCTCAAAAGGGTTTTCAATAAGCTCATCCTTGTTCTTCCGAGGGAAAAGGTACGTACCTTTTGCTTTACCACGCAAACGTATTTGTCCTTTACCTATATCAATGAAGCCTTTCATGGCTCGGAGGAAGTCCCTTCCAAGCACTATATTTCCTTGATCGGCCTTCCTGATGGAGAAGTCAATCTCCACACTACTTTTAAGAAACATGACCTGGACATCTTTCAATCTTCCCTGGATCTCAGAAATATCACCATTAGAATGTTCATGGAAAGATGGAAATTTGTCCATGCTTGCAAGGTACAAAGAATCATAAATAAAGCTAGGCATTATAGAAACTGTAGATCCAATGTCACAAAAAGCAAGGAAGTTTTGATTAGAGATAAAAATCCTAATAAAAGGCTCCCAGTCATTTTCTATTTCCAAAATCTCCTCTCTAGGAGGATTTGGTTTTTCTACTACTTTTAAGTCTAGAGCATCAAGTTTCTTCTCAATAGTAGCAATTCTATCTATAACACTATCAAGACCATCATAAACAAAATAACTAGATAAACCATGTATAATTTCAAGAGCTCTAGCTTCATCACACTCTAAAAAGTCTCCTTCAGCTATAAGATCAAGAGATTGCTTACACCACTTAAAAAGGACAAATTAAAAAATTTCTAAGCATAATTCTTATAGGTAACCAAGGCATATTTGTCTTATGTGCTTCAGAAATTCTGTCCCATGCCTTCTTCATATTCTCCCCGTTCCTTTGGTGGAAATCCAAGACCTCGGATTCCCTCATAGTACCAACTCCTAACATACTTGACCACACAAGAAAGGTAACATGTATTTTTGGTATTTTTGATAAGGGACACAAAAGTAAAAACTGAAAGGTAAACTAACAAGACTAGAAAGCAAAGATAAAAGATAGTGTGCAACTCCCCTATCTTGTAGACTGGATTCCCCGGCAACGGCGCCAGAATTTGGCTTGATACGGTGAGGATCTCTCACTCCTCGTTGGCTACCCCAAGTGGAAGGTGAGATGTAGCATAGCAGCAAATTTCCCTCGGTGAAGATACCAAGGTTATCGAACCAGTAGGACACCAAGAGATACAAGAAGGTGTCACGGCGCTTGACGTGGACCTGCACACAGATACAGATAACTTTTCTCCCAACGAGTATAGAGGAGTTGTCAATTCCTCCGGCCTTGTTATTTACAAAGGATTAACGCAAGAGATAATAAAGATAGTAGTGATAGCAACTGAAAGTAAATTGAGGGTGTAAACAATGATATGAAGATGGACCTGGGTCACGTGATTTTCACTAGTGATGTCTCTCTCCCAAAAGACGATAAAAGTGCTAGCGAGGTAAACAAATCACAGTTCGAAAATTGAAAGGATTATGAAGGCACCGCAATGCTAACTATGCTGCAAAGAAAGAAAGGGCTCAAAAGCAATGGGCAGTACGCCAAGGTAAGTAGACCGAAATCCATCTGCATCTACTACGAATCATCCACCTTGAGATATCTATCCAGAACATCTCGCTGGTATTAAGTTGCGAATCCCACCCAAGTGTAAATCCAAAGCAACAGACAACTGCACTAAAAGAACTTTGTGTAAAGTAAACAATCCTTGCATCCGCGGATACAAGCACCGTTGTTTTATCCGCGGTGGCAACAGCACATCCCCTAGTCTCATGTTTCTGTCACTCAAGCTAGACATCAAGGGGCTGATCCCACAATCAAGCATCACGCTCCCTCTTGGAGTTGCAACAAATCACTTGGCCAAAGTAAAATACGGCAACGGAGAACATGCAAGAATTCACTCAAGAACAAAATAAAAAAGAGAAGAACCAATTATATTACTCATCACAATCTGAACATAGTCTCATAATCCATCAGATCCCAATAAACTCAGCATAGCCACGGAAGAAAATTACAAAGGTGCCTCGATTATGTGAGGGAGCTCACGAGGTCTCGAAAGTGGAAGCACAATGAAGGGAGAGATAGATCACATAGCTACTATTCACGGACCCATGGTCCAAGGAAAACTACTCACGGTACATACGGGAGGCGTCCATGGCTATGGATGGTCTCCCGGAGGGGGTAGCTTCTCCAGGCAGCCCCGATCTTGAAACGGAGGCGGCGGCGGAACAGAGGCGAGATCGCGAAAGAGGAGTCCGTATTAGGGGTTTCTACCCCGAGGGGTAAATATAGGCGAAGGGGGGTGTCGAGGGGACCCACGAGGCAGTCAGGAGGGTCCCTGGCGCGGCCCAGGGTGGGGCCGCGCCACCTGCCCTCCTTGCTGCCTGGTGGTGGCCCTCCTCCGCTCCTTTGGTGATTCCGGAAGCTTCCGTGACGCTGATTTTTTTTCTGATTTTTCCGAATTTTTTTGGAGCACTTTTAATGGCCGGAAAACCTGAAATACAAAAACATCAGAAAGCAACAACTGGTAGCTGGGTGCACTGGGTTAATAGATTAGTCCAAATATGCTCAAAAGTGTATGAAAGTTCAAGAAAAACATGGCAAAGTCACACAAAACATGCATGGAGCAAGCAGGAATTATAGATACGTTTTGGACGTATCAGTAACTTGCAATAGTTTTGAGGTATTGTTTTGAGTAATGTTTGGACTTTGGTGTCAAGAGATTTAGCCTATTAGTGATAGATGTCGTATTTTTGGCAATCCGTAGTTATTTTCAAAACTTACAAAATTAGTTGAGAACTTTAGCTACTAGATGGATCACTACTCTTCTGAGGGGTCGAATATTAGAGTACACTCACGTACCATGAGTCGAGGATGCGCAAGGATAACCAAACCCCCATACACTCCTCCTCAGGGTACTTGTCTCTTTGTGAAACCTCCTTATTAGATTGAGAGTTACCGGTAATAAGTGCATGCGTTCTTCGGACTAATGTGAGTATTCGAAAGTTGACACTTCCACCTTCCCATATTTTTCTAGCCTCTCCTGTGCCGGTACATCCAAACCCTTGGCATGATACGCTTTGTCATCATAAACCTCCTTATATCCTTCCTCAAAACAGCCACCACACCTACCTATCAAGGAATTTCCATAGCCTTTCTGAGATATATTGCCATGCAACATCCATCTTCTCATGACTTGATCTTCATGTCATACATGCTACTTGCTTGATCGATGATCCGCATGCTAGTTGGGCCTTGCCCTAATCATTGCTACGTGACGCGCTAGTAGCATTGCATATCCTGCTACACTAGAAGAGGCATACATTTGCATACATCATGATAGTTACATCTTCTTTATGATTTGAGTACTTTGTAAAGTGTGAAAGATCTTCTATACTTTTTGTAATATATAGAGTGTTGCCCCTAAAGTGAGGAAAAGATCCCAAAGTGGACAAATTAAAAGATCCAAAATATGACAAATTAAAAGATCCCAAAGAGGAAAAATGAGAGAAATAGAAAGAGCCATTGAGGCCACCAAAAAATAGAAAAAAATAGAAAAAGGAGAAAAAGAAATAAAAAGAGAGAAGGGGGCACACTACTGTTCCTTTTGTGAGATCCACACTCGTACTCCCTCTTATATCTTGTACTCCATAGAGATTATCATTTATGCATATAACTATGTGGGGACCTTCACACTATAGAACTTGGCTTGTATATTCCAATGACGAGCCTCCTCAAATGAGCTCCAGGTCTTCTTGAGCAAGCAAGTTGGATGCACCCCCACTAGTTCTATTGGAGAGCTTACCTTAGCTCATATGTGCATCCGTTGCATGGCAATCCCTACTCCTCACATCATATCTATCATTTGGCTTTCTCTCGCCTATGATTGTCCTCATTGATGTGATCCCTTCACACCTTTTTGTCTTCCTCCTCCGTCATATTCTATCTTTGCCATCCTAAGTGTCAACTTTCTTGCTTACGCTCATCCATTGCATGAGTGCTCAAAATGTCGAAAATGAGTGGATCATTTTGACTTGTACATGGCTAGTGGTCTGGGGATGAGTCAAGATAAGATTGCAAAGAAGAACAAGTGTGAAACTTTAGTAGATTGAGTTCTCAACAAAAAAATACTTTTTCTCTCGTATATCCCTATCGCCTTTCTTGCATGCAAACACCATTTGGAGATATTCGAGGCACGGACAGCGAGAGCTCTTGCACCTTTATGTTCTTATGTTGCTTGTTTCAATACTAAAATATAGACTCTTGCCTGTTATGACTTGAATTGAATTACATGCCTTGATTGCTTTACTTATAAAGTTCTTATATGGTTGTTAGCATGTCACCACAGAAATTATGCTTTTATTATTTACCTACTCGAGGACGAGTAGGAATTAAGCTTGGGGATGTTGATACATCCAAAACGTATCGATAATTTCTTCTTGCTCCACGCCTCTTTTGTGTGATATTGCTATGATATTAATGAACTTCCATACACTTTTGATCATATTTGGACTAACCTATTAACTCAGTGCTCCCCAGTGCCAGTTCCTGTTTTCTGCTGTTTTTCTATTTCAGGATTCCCCATATTAAAAGTGCTCCAAAAATTCGGGAAAAATCCAACAAAAAATCAGCGTAGAAGAAGCTTCGGGAATCACCAAACGGGGGGCAGAAGGGACCCACCAGGGCCCCGGGCGCCCTCCCTGTGCGCCCTAGGGTGGGGCCACGCCAGGGGGGCACTTGGACCCCTGGTGCCCCCCCTGGCTGCCCCCCTTCGCCTATATATCCCTCGTGACGTAAACCCCCCATGACGGGAACCCTTTTTCGCGATCTCTCCGCTGTTCCGCCGCCGCCGCGCTTCCAAGATCGGGAGCACTAGAAGACCTCTTCCCGGCACCATGCCGGAAGGAGGAATCACCTTCGGGATCTTCTCCACCACCATGGATGCTTCCCGGATGAACCGTGAGTAGTCCACCTTGGACCATGGGTCTATGATCAGTAGCTATGTGATGTTCTCCTCCCCTCTTTGTTCTTCATGGATTAGATCTCGTGAGCTGCCCTACATGATCGAGGCACATATGTAATATTTCTGCTCTTGCTATCCTTAGTTTGTTGGGGTTCGCAGTAGAAAACACAAATTTTTCTAACTAGCGCTCCCATAACCCAAGATCTAGCTAGCCGTATTACCGTAACAGAAAGGAGTGCGGAAATAACATACCTCGGGGTGTAGTCTGTTGCGCTGGAAACGTTCCCCCAAACGTGGTTGATGTAGCCGATCAAGTTTCACAGCCCCCTGGCTGTGTTGAGCACCCGGATGGGTGTAGTGCCACACGTGTAGCACCTCGTAGTACTCGCACACGTACGAGACTCGATGATGACCTCCGTTCTCCGATCTAGCAAAGGTGGCGGAAGGAGACCTCCGGACGGAGCTTCGGCAGCACGACGGCCTCAGATTCTAGCAGAGAAGCCTCAATTCCACTACAGGCTCACACTAGGGAGCCCACCGTGAAAGAGACAAGGGAGGGGAGAAGACGGGAGAAAACCGATCTCAATTCGGAGTAAATACTAATTTAATCCGATTTATTGTGTATTTGGCTTAATTAAATATGTGCACCATGGCCCTCTTTATATAAGGGTAGGGGAGGGAGTCAACCCCCCTCCCTTAGCAATGTGGGACTATCACACATGCTAGGGGGGGTCGCCGGACAAGGGGGAAGAGGGGGCGCCACCCTCATAGGCCCTAGGGCCCATGGCGCCTCCCCCCCCCACTCCCGTTTTTTTCTTTTTCTTTTCCCTTTTATTTCTTCCCCTAATGGGCCTTTTTCTCCACTAAGGCCCATTGCACATATTAATTAGAAATAAAATGATTTTAATTATTAATTCATTTATTTAATAACTAAAACATAATATTCCATCCCCCGGTGCTCCGGAACACCTTCCGGTTCACTCCGAACTTGTTCGGTTCAACACGGTACTTCTCCGATGTTGTTTCCTTTATTCTCTGGTTACTCCGATGGTTCCGAAAAGGTCTCCGATTTCATCGAGCCCTTAAGTGTGTTACCCTACGGTCCGAGAACACTCCAGTCATGACCGAGATGAGGCTACGGTCAATGATCATCAGCGGGACCTAGATGCCCATAATGACCCCTGTGCATTCCAGATATCAAACACCGATTGGACCTTACGCCATATAGCATTCCCTTTGTCAGCGATACTGGATTGTTCTGAGATTCGATCAATGACATCCTATGTCTGGTTCAACCTCGTTATGAATTAATCCTCATTCACTCGTTCCCGTGATATTCATCCCCGTGACCTAGTCACACGCTGCAGCTTTATGGATGGAATCTCACCGAGTGGGCCCCGAGTATCTATCCATTATATGGATTGACAAATCCCGCTCTTGTAACAATACTCCTCAACATATCTCCACGGAATACCCAAGATACAACTGTTATGACCCGCATATTTCAGTCAGGTGGTGGGATGTAGGTCAAAGCATCCGGGAAGATAGCAATTATGCACGTACTCACGGTCAAAGGAACGGTCTACCACGTTCTGTAATTACAACACTGAACCTTCACAAGATTTGATCATGCTATAATGCTTACTTTGGGTAATGTTCATCACGTCACTTAACCAGTGAGGTGACCTCATAGTCAAGAGACTTAATTTTCCATGATCGCGAAACCACGACCATCATGTTGACCATGAACTAGTTATCGACATAGAGGCTAAGTAGGAACTCTGGGGGTTTCTATACCACACCTGCATCATTGTTTCACTGACACAGTTCTAGCACGGTATGAAACTGGTTATGAACTTGCTTAGATATATTGTAATAATCATATATTATTTGCCTCTAGAGCATATATCCAACAGTCTCCCACTTGCACTAGAGTGCTAATAATCTAGCCGCATTTTTCCGATCATAATCATCTTATCACATAAGTGTTCATTGATCATGCATGCTCATGGAAGAGGGTTCGTCAACGAACTGCACCAATTCAGATTCGTATGTTTCCATTGCAATTGGTACAGGTCAAAATCTCTTTTGACATACCACTCATTATCATATAATGGTTGTATATAAGTTTCGTGGGAGAGTGAGACTATTATTTCACAGTATCCTCCAATGATCTCTTGGTTCAGTCTTTAGAAGACTCATCCATAGTAATATATACTGGGAAATACACTCAACCAGAATTCCAATACTTCTAACGCTAAACTTTTATCCATACGTCTACTTTCTTAAGTAGTATTATGTTTGTAGTGCCGTGAATTTTGCTCACATTTCTTTCATGTCTTTGGGGATGTCTCTAATTCCATATAGACCCATAATATGGCTTGCAATTGTAATCTTGCATTACATTCAAGTCTATTATCCTTTCTATATTTTAGAGAATATTCCTCAGTATTCCTCATATACTGAATGCATGGACTTTATTCAGATTATGTGTTTTACTCCTAAAGCACATCGGAATCTGTTCTTCTTCCAAGAACTTTTGAGTAATTCTGTTGTTGGATTCACAATGCATGTTATATGGTAGAATCATATGTCAAGAACATATAAGATCACATACCAGTACATGGTGCATCTCTATTCTTCCATCAAGACATTGCTTGTGATATTTGGATTTCATCCATTATATAATTTCTAGCCACAAGAACCTGTTTCTTGTCTTAGAAGATTATTCCAACCTTCACTTCGTTTCATTATCCGTATCTTTAATCTACTCATATAGATTTCAACGTGTAATGTGTTGGTATTTCACATAAAAGAAGATTCTTGCAATCCTGTATTTTATTTGCCTTATGCTCTATATATATCATAATGCACATATGTATATAAGACGATTCTCTATATACACAATCAATTCATATCCATATATATACATATGAGATCATTCTTCACACATATCAACGCATATATGTTTGAGACAATGATCATGCTCCCACTCAAATATATCCATCATATACTCATATATTTGTGGTTCAGCTTTCATCAAGTCATTTTATTGTTCACTATATCTCACATAATGACAATGCTTCCAAAGCTCCCAGTCAGAAAATTCCCTCTGCATTCCAAGTTTCCGGGAAGTCTTCAAAGCTCCCACTCAGTTTCATGAAACTGCAGACCCACTGAATATTTTGTTCATCACAAAATCACTTGATCAAATCAAGGTTGAGGGTTCCTGTCTTGAGGTACTATAGTCCATCCTTTTAACAAAATAACCTTCATCATGCCCATTGCAATTCTCTTTCAAATCCCAAATTTGACTGAGATGCAATTTCAGGCTATGGTCCATCGTAGTGTAAATGAAATATTTTATTGATTAAAGCATTCCTATGTTTCCGTAGTCAATCACCATTGAACTTTGGTCATAACCAAAAAATGCCTTATGCCCATTACATTATTCTCAATAACTCTCCAGTTTGTCCAGATTATGAAGTAACCGATTTATTTCACGAGACGTGAGCCATCCTATATGTAACTCAATATTATTTCATTTCTCCTCCTGTTCTAGGCTACCATCATTCCTTTGTGTCTCAAGCAATGTTCTTCTTTATTGTTTTATTAAGAAGACTCATGATTATTGTTCTGTACAGAACGTATTCATGACAACCTTCTAAATTCAACAATGGATTCAATTCATATACCAAGATCAATCATCTATGGCATATCCTTCCTTATACAGTGTCATTACAGCGGAACATGCTTCCATTGCAATACTCTGATATTCTGAAGGCAAGGTCCAATACCCCGGTCAAAGTTTCCATTATCTCCCATTGGATTTGTGTCGAGAGACTTCTTCTCGCATTACCAATCAAGCAACACACATTTTTCTATTCAGGGAGAATATGTAATTTCAATTGCTTGTAGTATTATTACAAAGAAATTCTTTCTTTTAAGAAACCTTATAACACCATCAATTATGGAGCTATCTTGTCTCATTAGATTCGGGATGGTTTCCTAATCATGAAGTGGGTGTTTTAACTTAATGAATTAAACAACCTTATTCTACAATAACTATAGTGCTAGGGGAAAGAACGTTTAGACCATACTACGGTTTAGTATGACTACGAATGGTTTAAGTAGTCTAGCACTTTCAACTTCCATCGTAGTTTCTGGTACAACTTCCACAATATCAATACTTATCATTTCGGATCGTAGCGTAGTGATATGTATCCTTGTATTCTCACTTCTCGCTGTGATTCCTGAATCTCAGTTTTATGATCTCAATTGAATACAACTTTCAATTAATCATATGAAGTCTTTAATGATAACTCACGTGCCCATTTAGTACATCATTTATGTATAATGATTGGCACAAGTTCTACTTGCTAGAACCTTGTCATGGTTATATTTATTGCAGAGGTTCATAGATCGTGTATCTAATCCATCTCATGCAATCAAGTTATGACTTTCATTCGATAATGAACTCACAAGTTAATAGATCATACATTTAATGAATTCATCAGTTATGAAGTCACCTCATACAATCAAATCTTTGACTTGTTATAATCAAGACAACTTTATCATTAAACATTGAATATTTATTGACAATAATAGCAGTATTATAAATGCTTTCTATCATATCATAGATCAAGACGTAATCAAAGTATAAGCACACTTTTATTCATAAAGATGGAACAACTGACTTGTCTCATTACATGAATAACTTTGTCTCGCGAGATACAAGACACACAACTAAGTGTTCATACTATAATGATTACATAAGATTTATCTAATACTCTAAGTATCTCCTATGATAGATGTCTCGGCGGAATCCATGCTGGCCATCAACTGACTTGATATCCATCAATCCTCGATTTCACCTCTTCCCGTCCATGCAACGGCAGGTCCTGTTTTCATAAAACAGAATAAGTATCAGATACTCATTTACTGCAAATGTTGTATAAGGGAGTAAACATTTATAAAGTATATCAAGTATATACTTTCTCCATCCACGACTTTTGCATCCTCGATAGGAGCAATGTCCGCGGCCAAGAGATCAGTCATGAAGTTCTGGAGACTCATATTAGCTCCTCTTCCGACATAGCTATGAACATAATCACCATAACTTGGAGGGAGTGAGTGCAATAACGTGTTTATTGCAAACTCTTATGTGGTGCTTTCGTTCATTGTCCAATATTCATAGTCCTCCACCAGGGTCAGGTACATCTCATGCATCCTGTCCAAGTGATCACCAAGGCTTGTGCGTTCTTCCATCTTTGTAGATAGAAACTTTCTTTCTAACTCAAAACTGGCAACTCTGAACTCACGTACGAACATTGTCTTTAGTGTGTCCATCATGTCATATGAGCCAGTGTCCTGAAACTGTATGCCCAAAACCTCTGACATGCTGAAGATCATGACATTCTTGACTACGGAGCATTTCTGTCGGCGAGCATAATGATCAAGTATCCCTTGATCGCCAACATGATCGTCGGGATGTTCTTCGACATGCACTTCTATTGTAAACAAGATGTTTGATCTCTTGAGCGACGTCCTAAGGCGTAAGTACCAGTCAGCAAAGTTTGACCCATTTTCTCTAAGTCTTTCACCTTCCATGAAGAAAGATAGTTCACGTTGCTCTAGTGCATTCCTTTTATACAAACATAATTGCAAGGAACACAATTAAGACTAGTTCACAACAATGAGATCATATAATCATATTATAAATGAGCTCGCACTAAAACAATTCATCCCTAGGAAGTTTAAGTGATTACATGATCCAGATTCACTTCCCGGCCTCGAATATCACACGGCCGACGGGTCAGTTTCAAAGGTAGACAATAACTTGTGCGATCACATTATCTTATATGTACTGTGACTCATGCTCGATCTTTCGATCTCTAGTATTCCGAGGCCATATCTGCATATGATAGGCTCGCCAAATTGACCTCCATGTTATATGCTGCTCAGCAAGGCCATATCTGCATATGCCAGGCTTGCCGAACCCAACCTCATGCGAACTCCATTGAATATGTAGGACAACTCCGGTATGTACGGAGCATCAAGCCATATGGGAGAACCTTCCAGGCGGTGCACACTTCGATAGAATACTTGTGTTTGGCTTTGTTAAGGGATCATCTTATCACATGCTACCGTCGTGTATCCTATTCTAGCAAGTTTTAAGATGTCTGAGCTATGGCAACACTAAGTCCATAGTGTCTCCATTTTAGTTTGTTTGATGATGACGATTACTACTTACTAGTAACACATAGCAAAGCTATCTCTACATCACAAACAAACGAATGATAGCCCCCACTTAGCAATACAAGGTTTAGACGGTCTAGTTGTATATTGCAAGTTTTACGTGGCTGCTAGGGCTTTCATAGTTAAACAGGTTTTAACCTACGAGTCAACCACAACGTCAACCATACGATTGTCTCTATTACACCCCGCACGGGGCCCTCCGTTGCAAATGCCACATCCGCTAAAGTAGAGAGACGGACACCCCCCCAGCCACTTTATACGGTGCAAGCCGTATGTCAAGCGTGGAACCAGTCTCGCGTAAGCGTACGCGTAAGGTCGGTAGGGGGCCGCTTCATCAAACAATGCCGCAGATGTGAACAAGTACACGTGGGAGGGTAACAATCATACAATCAATGCCCACATCCCCGATGTGTTCTATCCGTACAGTAATACTAAGCATAGACCTAGCTCATGATACCACTGTTGGGGTTCGCAGAAGAAAACACAAATTTTTCTAACTAGCGTTTCCATAACCCAAGATCTAGCTAGCCGTATTACCGTAACGGAAAGGAGTGCGGAAATAACATACCTCGGGGTGTAGTCCGTTGCATGGGAAACGTTCCCGCAAACGTGGTTGATGTAGCCGATCAAGTTTCACAGCCCCCTGGTTGTTTTGAGCACCCGGATGGGTGTAGTGCCACACGTGTAGCACCTCGTAGTACTCTCATACGTACGAGACTCGATGACGACCTCCGTTCTCCGATCCAGCGAAGGTGGCGGAAGAAGACCTCCGGACGGAGCTTCAGCAACACGACGGCCTCCGATTCTAGCAGAGAAGCCTCAATTCCACTACAGGATCACACTAGGGAGCCCACCGTGAAAGAGACAAGGTAGGGGAGAAGACCGGAGAAAACCGATCTCAATTCGGAGTAAATACTAATTTAATCCGATTTATTGTGTATTTGGCTTAATTAAATATGTGCACCATGGCCCTCTTTATATAGGGGTAGGGGAGGGAGTCAACCCCCCTCCCTTAGCAATGTGGGACTATCCCACATGCTAGGGGGGGGGGGGGCGCCACCCTCATGGGCCCTAGGGCCCATGGCGTCTCCCCCCCCACTCCCTTTTTCTTCTTTTTCTTTTTCCCTTTTATTTCTTCCCCTAATGGGCCTTTCTCTCCAGTAAGGCCCATTGCACATATTAATTAGAAATAAAATTATTTTAATTATTAATTCAATTAATTAATAACCAAAACATAATATTCCATCTCCCGGTGCTCCGGAACACCTTCCGGTTCACTCCGAACTTGTTCGGTTCAACACGGTACTTCTCCGATGTTGTTTCCTTTATTCTCTGGTTACCCCGATGGTTCCGAAAAGGTCTCCGATTTCATCGAGCCCTTAAGTGTGTTACCCTACGGTCCGAGAACACTCCACCATGACCGAGATGAGGCTACGGTCAATGATCATCAGCGGGACCTGGATGCCCATAATGACCCCTGTGCATTCCGGATATCAACACCGATTGGACCTTACGCCGTATAGCATTCCCTTTGTCAGCGATACTGGATTGTTCTGAGATTCGATCAATGACATCCTATGTCTGGTTCAACCTCGTTCTGAACTAATCCTCATTCAATCGTTCCCGTGATATTAATCCCCGTGACCTAGTCACACGCTGCAGCTTTATGGATGGAATCTCACCGAGTGGGCCCCGAGTATCTATCCATTATATGGATTGACAAATCCCGCTCTTGTAACAATACTCCTCAACATATATCCACGGAATACCCAAGATACAACCGTTATGACCCGCATATTTCAGTCAGGTGGTGGGATGTAGGTCAAAGCATCCGGGAAGATAGCAATTATGCACGTACTCACGGTCAAAGGAACGGTCTACCACGTTCTGTAATTACAACACTGAACCTTCACAAGATTTGATCATGCTGGAATGCTTACTTTGGGTAATGTTCATCACGTCACTTAACCAGTGAGGAGACCTCATAGTCAAGAGACTTAATTCTCCATGATCGCGAAACCACGACCATCATGTTGACCATGAACTAGTTGTCGATGTAGAGGCTAACTAGGAACTCTGGGGCTTTCTATACCACACCTGCATCATTGTTTCACTGACACAGTTCTAGCACGGTATGAAACTGGTTATGAACTTTCTTAGATATATTGGAGTAATCATATCTTATTTTCCTCTAGAGCATATATCCAACATAGTTTGCTGGGATCCGATGGATTATGAGATTATGTTCAGATTGTGTTTCAGTAATATATTTGATTCTGCTCTTTTATATTTATGTTCTAGAGTAATTCTTGCATGTTCTCCGTTGTTGTTTATTGCTTTGGCCAAGTAGTAGGTAGTGACTCCAAGAGGGAGCGTTATGCATGATTGTGGGTTCATGCCCCCCGATGACTAGTTTGAGTGACAGAAACATGAGTCTAGGAGATGTGCTGTTTCCACAGGGGGGAAAACAACGGTGCTTGTACTTGTGGGTGCAAGGATTGTTTACTTTACGCAAAGTTCTTTAATGCAGTTGTCCGTTGCTGTGAGTTTACACTTTGGGTGGGATTCGTAACTTAATACCAGCGAGATGTTCTGGATGGATATCTCAAGGTGGATGCTTAGTAGGTAGATGCAGATGGATTTTGGTCTACTTTTCTTGGCGTACCGCCCATGCTTTTGAGCCTCTTCCTTTCTTTATAGCATAATTAGCATTGGTTTGCGCACATAATCCTCTCAATTGCCCTGCTGTAATTTGTTTACCTCGCATGGCTATTTTATCATCTTTTGGGAGAGAGACATCACTAGTGAACATCATAGGACCCCGGTCCATATTTCCAATATTGTTTACACCCACTATCAATTTACTTCTTTATTTACTTTTCAGTTGCTATCACTATCATTATTATCCCGTGTGTTTTATCCATTGTAACCAACAAGGCCGGAGGTATTGACAACTCCTCTGTACTCGTTGGGAAGCAATCTTATTTGCTGTGTGTGCAGGTCCAGGTCAAGGAAGCAACTTTTGTCTTAAAACGGTGCCATTGTTTCCTTTCCACCTACTTGTATCTGTTGGAGTCCTACTGGTCGATCCTAACCTTAGCATCTTCGCTAAGAGAAATTGCCGCTGTCTACATCTCAACCTTCCACTTTGGGTAACCAACGAGGGGGCGTTAATTCGTACCATCACGGGCGTGGTGGTATCCTCATCGGGGTAGCTCGCATACTCGAGAAGAATGCCCATAAAATGTACGGGTCCTGACGATGCTGAAACCCTTACTGCTTTTAAGTAACTGGATTTCTGACGATACCGTTGCAGGCATGATGACGTGTCGTGGAAGACTGAGTAGCTTGTCTGCGAAGCATGGACGGGGTAGCTTGCTGGGGAAGGCTGGGTGCAGTACCTCAGAATCTTTCTCCGACGGCGTATCGAGGAAGGCGGGGTGTCGTACACGGGAAGATGCCTTGATAGCTTTCTAAATAAGACTGAGTTGTCTTACCCCGGAAGTTTGCCTCTTTGCACTGTGGAGATACCGGTTCCTTGCAGTGGAAGTTTTTCGCGGCCGATCACTATAGACAACTGGGTAGCTTGTGCTGGAGTTCATCCATGGGCGTACTAAGCACGACTGGGTGTCTTGCACCGTAAGCTTCACTCGATGGCTTTGTCACAACCCTAGTTTTGGTATGTGCTTTTATTTCTAGAAATAAGGCATCATGTTTAAATTTATTTATTTAATAATTGGGGATTTGGAAAAGCCTCAAAAATGAATTTAAATAAATGGCTAGACAAAAATCTTTTTCCAAAAATGCTTTGACCTTTTTGAAAAGTCTCATAAATGGGCATGATCACATTTCAAGTGAAGTGGGTCCCACTCCATGCCCATGGAATTTTCAAAAAGTCCAAAATGCCTTCGGAAATTACATCAATATGGTATTTGCAATTGGAATTAAATAATTATAATTCCAATAATTCTAAAACTTTGTGAGATGACTTATATATGTCTCATTAGCTCACATAAAAGTTTTTAGATTTTTTATAAAATGAATTGGTGTTTTAATCAATTCAAAACAAATAAAACAGAAAGAATAAAAAGAAAAATAAAAGAAAGAGAGGAACCCACCTCACTTACCTGAGGCCCACCTGGCGTAGTGGCCCAGCCCAACCCACCAGACGACCCTTGTCGTCTTCCTCCCCGCGGCACCAAGCACCAAGGTGGCGGGCATGCATCGAGGACGGCCACCTCCTGCTTTCCACGGGACCTCCCCATCCTCTAGATATCGCCAAGAGACCCCCCTGGGAGCCCTCTCCATTTCCCCTCTCTCTCCCAGGCCCTCCCCCTCTGAAACTCGCCGTTCCCGCGTGACCCGAAGTTCACCGCCGGCCACCCCCTGCGAGAAGACGCGGCCATCGAGCTCCCCACGCCGAACGGATATGTCCAGCAGGTGCGCGACGATGAGCAGCATCTCCAGGTTGACGATCCCGAGCGCGGGAGCTTCTTATAATACACCTGCATCACCGTTATGCTTCGGCCACCGTGGCACGACTCCGGCGAATTCGCCGCCACCACAACTCCTCCGTCTCTCCCGGCCTCTCCAGCACAACCAGGGTGAGCAGGCGACCCGATTACCTCCTCTCCGTACTTCCCTTTGTGCCCCTGTCGCCGTTCCGATGAAGCCGTGCGCCGGCCGCCGCAAAGCTTCTCCCCGCCATGGATTCCGGCATCCCCGAGCTCCCTGTGATGCAGCGCTCGATGCGGAATAGTGGGGGCTACCCCCTGGTAGCTTCCCCACCTGCTCCCGTGGCCGGAGAGCGCAACATCAGAGGTCGCCGCCGGCCTCCTCTCCGACGAGGCCCACCTGCCAGGGTAATTAGGGGGCTAACCCCCCTATTTAGTTTGGCCTAAGCCACTTACAGGTGGGGCCAGCCCCCCCTAAACAAATTAAATTTTAATTAAACAGAGTTTTAAAATCGGTTCCACTGTCACTGGGGCCCCACTAGTCAGCCCCCCTGGTGACGTCAGCATTGCATCAGCATGATGCAATAACTCTTTCTCTGTTTAATTTAATTCCAGGAAATTCCAGAAATTGTGTAAATTTTCAGAAATTCAGAGAAAAATATTTGTAACTCCAAATCAAAAGTGTTATATATGAAAAATCATCAGAAAAATGCAAGGATTCCAAATATCATATTTTCATAGATTGAAAACACATCTATGATGATGGATCAGTAGCATTTAGCTATTTGGGTTATGTGGAATAATTCAAAATAAATGTTTAAATCATTTCTATTTAAACCTTTGTAATGCCAACCTTATTACTTGCACATTAGAGGCATATCATACACATGACAACATGGTTTACCATTTCCAAACATTAGCAAATGCAACTTGGGATAATTTGAACAAAATTTGGAGTTTGAATTTGAATTCCTTTTTCAAATCAACTTGAATTAACTTGTTGCAAATTGAACATAGGTCACATCAGTATCATTCCATGATTCATTTCTTGAATGTGCATTGCAATGTGATGTTTACATTGTTGTTGTCTCGGTGTTTGTTTCTTCTCGATAGATCCATCGCCGGACGTAGTTCCTGTTTTCTCCAAAGAGTGGCACCCCCGAGTCTCGACAATAATTCAAGCAAACCCCATTGATCATATCTATATAAACCCATTTTCCCTATTGTTCTATTATGCATGATTAGGTGATTCACATATTACCGTTCTACCTCTAGTTGAACCCATCCTTTGCATGATCTATCATTGTTGCCCCAGTATTAAGCAAACCTCAACCTAGCAGATACAAGATTGTTTGTGTTCATCATGTGGCCCTTCATCCATGTTATGCTATGCTATGCTAGAGTGATTTCAATGAAGATGATCCATCTGGGTGATGTATCGGGATGGTAGTGAACAATGCAATGTAATGGTAATGTGTTGGTGAAGTCACCCTAACAAAGGTGAACAATGAGAGTCTGTGTAGGAGTACACAGTGGTTTGTCTCATTTACACTACCCTAGGCCCCGAGTTCTCGTGTTGTGATCCAAGACAAGAGTACTTCCACATGCAGGGCTATGGGACCCCGTTTGGCCTACTAACTAACCCCGACTATGGTCTAGGATTCGCATGGGTTATTACTTCTTCGATTTGATTTTGTGTCGGAGTGGGAGGAGATGCACGGTTACTTTGTAGCACGGTTTTAGACAAGCGAAGTTCCATCTGTCGAGGTGGGCTTGTCGGACCGTCCATACATCGTTTGAGTCCTGAATGGAAACCCCGGCCGGATTTCTGATTGGGGTACATACTCAAATAGGCGATCCCCTGGACTAGAGTTGGAGCCATGAGGTAAGTGCGTTGGTGTTTATCCTCGTCCGACATCCGCTTGAAGGATGACGAGTCACGGGCGGTAAGTGATGACACGTGTCTGAAGCGTACACCCCTACAAGGTTACGATCTATTTGAATAGTCGTGTCCGCGGTTATGGACTACTTGGAGACCTATACTTTATTATTAGACAACTCAAATGGATACTCTATAACTGCCAAGATAAGTATGAGTGCCTTGGGTTGCTTCCTCGTGGGGAAGTCGAGTAAGAATCCATGGTGATGTATTGATGTGGTGATCAAGATTAGATAGACTCGAGTGCACTTCTCATCTCAACTCTATGTAGTCGTAATACAGGATAGCCAAGTCAAAGCTTTCTGCATTACAACCCCACTTTCCTTTACCTTGATACCTGAGCATGAGTGGTATAGCAGCCTGGTTCCTTTGGAGGGTCGTTGTATTTTCTTTCAGGCTTCTTAAGCCATTTGTTAACCTTGTATTTACAAAGACATAATTTACTTCTGTTGTTGCTTGATGTAATGTTGGATCACAGTCATGTGATCTCTGCTTGTAATACAACTACTATGTCTGCTCAGTTTAGCAGATGCAATAAAGTCTATGAGTTTGTAGAGTTCATGTTGTGTTACCTGTTGTTATACACTAGGAATGCATGATGCGTGTATGTTTATATCGTGCATGTCATGTGTGGGCTTCGATACCTTAGTTGTGCTCTCGCCGGCGGTATTTCTTACACAAAGTGGCCCTGAGATGTGCGCAGCTTGGGGCATCGCGATGCGATTGCTCGTGACTCCGTCACGTGGCACACTTCGATGTATGATATGCTCACGACTTTGCATGCCCACCAAAGTTGATTATTGTGGATATGCTCACCAAAGTGGCTCACTTTATACCCGTCAGGACCACTTCCCGAGCTGATCAGTTGGCAGAGTTATATATGTCCCGTATTGTCAGTCTCCATGGAATACCGAAGACCATCACATCCGACAGAGGGTCAGTGTTCACGTCTGCATTCTGGCTACGACTTCACGAAGACTTGGGGACCGTACTAAAGCACAGCACTGCTTACCACCCCCAGACAGACGGCCAGACAGAGCGAGTAAACCAGATATTGGAGGATATGCTCAGGGCATGTGTATTAGCTCACGGGTCCAAGTGGGAGGACTGCTTGCCATATGCAGAATTCTCAAATCAACAACAGTTACTAGGCCAGCCTCAAGATGTCACCCTTTGAAGCATTATATGGGCGGAAATGCCGCACCCCATTGAACTGGTCACAGACAGGGGACAGTCGCATCTTTGGCACCGACCTAATGCTTGAAGCAGAAAAGCAAGTCAAGGAAATCCAGGACCGGTTGAGAGCCGCCAAGTCTCGACAAAAGAGATACTATGACACCAAGCATCGAGAGGTGAACTTTGAGCCTGGAGAATACGTCTATCTGCGAGTGACACCAATGAAAGGAGTAATGAGATTCCAGACGCGGGGAAAGCTTGCCCCAAGATATGTCGGGCCATTCCCAATAATGGCTAAGAAGGGAAAAGTCGCGTACCAACTGGAATTACCCCCAGAGATGGAAGATATCCATGACATATTCCATGTATCACAACTACGTAAGTGTGTCTCGCCACCAGTCAAGTGAGTGGATGTGAAGGAGTTAGAGCTGGCCCAAGATCTGACATATGAGGAGAAACCAGTAAGGATTTTGGATGAGATGGAAAGGACTACCCGCAGTAAGGTGATACGGTTTTACAAGGTACTCTGGGAGCGCCATTCTGAGGAAGAAGCCACCTGCGAAAGGGAAGAATTTCTGAGGGCTGCATATCCGTATATGTTCCCTGAGCAACCAAATCTCGAGGACGAGATTCACCCTAAGGGGGGTAGGTCTGTGACATCCTGGTTTTTTGCCCCTTTTTAATTGCAATTTTATTTGCTGATTTTCTGGAGTTTGAAATATTTGTTTGGATTTTCTCAACTCTGATGTCCTTGATCACTTGGGCTTAATTTTTTCCCTAGGCCAAGTGACCCCTAAACCCCTCTCCGCTATGGCTATGATCAAGCTTTGATCAATTGAGCCCATGCCCTATTTTTATTTTTCCTAAAAATCCTTTTTCACTTGTGGAAATTGGTCTTTTCCCTCTCCTTTTTGAAGCTAGCCTCACTTCTTCTTATCCTTTTGGCCTGAAACTTTTTGTGCTAAGAAAGGGAGGCATGCCTCATGATTCCATGCAAAAACATGGGCAAGCTTAGTACAAAACTTTCCATCTAGAAATTCTTTTTCATTTTTGACCAAAGGGGCACTTTGTGAAGCAAGTACCCTGTAGACTTGTCCAATTGCTCTGAAATTTTTACCACATGGGAACCTTCCTAGATAACCCAGGCACACCAAGTTTCAGCCCCAAAATCCTAGCCAAACTCCATGTAGAAATTACCAAAGTTTCCTGCAGAAACCTATTCTTGAAGCTAGCAAGTGCTTGAGCTTGCCAGCTGGCCTCCCAACCCCTCACACCCACTTCTGGATGTTTGATACGCGCCAAGGACACAGTGCGTGCTCCCTGGACGCCCTCAGTGCATGCGTGCCAGGGGTGAGCACGCGCACTGCCTGTCACAGGCGTGCTCTGGCCATGGCCGTGAGGTCGCCATCACGGGCGCGCTGCACCCCGAGCCCCCGCGGCTGCTTGCGCGTGTCCATAACCGCCGTGGCACACCCGTGCGCCACCTGGCCCATCCCAAAGCCCCACCGCCCGCTGGAGACCTCGTCGTCGCCGCTGAAGCTTGTCTGGATTCCGCGCATCGTGGCCACAGTGGCACGCACGCCTCCGCGTTGCCCGCGTCGTCTTGCTCGCGCCCCCTATCTCTAGCAAGCACTCGCGATACCTGAGCCCCCTCAAACCCGCGCCGCACGTCGACGCAGAGCCTCCGCCGCAGCCACGCCCGAGCCGTCCTGTCGCCCCGCTGATGCAGAGAACCAGAGCACGCGTGCACCATCATTGGAACCCCCTAGAGCTCACCAGAGCCCCCACTGCTCCCCCGCACGCGAGCTCGGCGCCGTCGTCTTCTGCCCGGCGACACCCGTGGAGGAATCCATGGCTCCCCTATAAATTGGTGCCTCCCGTTGCTCGCAGCCATCACCACACACCCCACACCACTCCTAGAGAGCACAATCGAGGAGGAGACCGGCCGGGGAGGCCCCTGGTCGGAGATCGTGTCGCAGCGCCGCCGCCACCGCAGCTGGAGGAGAACCTAGCGAAGCCGTCAGGCCACCATTCGAGGAGTTCCGGGTACGTAGCTGCTCGCCATAGTCTCCTGCATCTCGTGCCCTAGCCCTAGCTCACCCCCGAGGCCTCCTCGCCGGCGAACCACCCTCGCCGGAGCCGCGACCTCTGTTTCCTCTCTGTTTAATCCAAACTGACGCCCCGACCCCACCTGTCAGCAACCCCAGCCGTTCCGAATCGATATAAGTGGAAGCGCCTGCGTGGTTTACGCCTTTGACGTGGCCCTCTCTGGTTATTTCTCTGAATATTGATTAAATCTATTTAAAATAGGATTTTGACCAAACTTTGACCATGAATAACTCCTAAACCACAAGGCCAAATGAGTTTATTCTTTTTGCTACATTTTTCTTTTGAGCTCCTCTTCAAGTTGGAAAAATTTGGGAGCTTGATTCACTGTTTAGGTCCACTGGACAGTGAAGGAGTGCATTTGAATTATTTGCATTTGCCACTTGTTTTATTTTTTTCAGAAGGTGATCAAGTGCTTGAAGGAGACCAGGAGTTCAAGGATACTCCACTTGACCAAGGCAAGCCATAACAATCTGTTCATGAGGAGCTTAAGTTGCTTTTTGATGATTTAAATCATTTGCTTGGGTTATTTTAATTGCTTTCACATTTCTTGCTAATAAAAATAAATAACCATAATAAGTTGATTGGTATAAACATGCCATGCTACTGATCCTATCATGTTACTCTAGTACATGCCATCATCATGTTACTCTAGTACATGCCATCATCATGTTTATTGTGTTGCCATGCCTATGCCGGAATGATACTAGAGATGATTATGCTCCTGATTATATACCATGTTGGGTGATGCATATTCATGATAGTAGTTCATACTCATGCCATGTTGCCATGTCCTCATATTGCTATTCTCCTAATGAACAAAAATGTTGACCAAGTGCCACCGAACCGGACTTATCCGTGCAGCCACATTTTCTTGTATGGGCGGGCCTTGACTCGGGCTATCGTAGTGCCTTCTACGGATATCACCTAGTAGGGGAGGTTATGCACGCACGCTACCCTGATCAGGTAGGTGGTGATAATCTCGACATCCATAGTGTTTACCCGGGAGTCCCAGTGGGACAAGTTGCCACAAGGTGGCTGGGTGGTTGATGGTGGTAACGTGGACACCCAACCACAGGGATACCCAAGACCATGTGTCGGTGAGTCCGTAGGGAGGTAACGCGGTAGACGGGTTTCGTTGGAGATGTCCTAGTCCACTCTTGCGGTGCGAGTTCCAAGGATCATGTGGGACAAGTACCGAGGTGCTGGATGGAGGAGGAACTCCATAATGTGGGTAACGTGCACAAACTCTGCAGAGTCAAAAATCTATTCGAATAGCCGCGTCCTCCGTCATGGGACACAGTTCGTACTAGGTCACACAGAGGTCAACACTAATCTGGTTAATAATATGAATGTTAATGCTGAAACTGTGATCATGTGATTGGTTAAGGTGGTAACTGAGGACACCTAACCTGTTGAGTGGTCGAGGTACGACCCGTATGATGGTGGGTCAAGAGATGACCCGGTTACCGAGTCCGCACGACTCGGAGGTAAGCTGGATGAAACATGTGACGTTCATGAGATAAGTGTTACTATTATTCATGCCATGTTTGCCATGTTACTGTTTGCATTATTGCCATGCTATTGTTTCTCCTGATGACTTGGCTGTTATGAGCTTGCAAGTACATTCAATGTACCGACCTGGCGTGTCATGCCAGATGCAGGAGGTGTCGCACCTGAAGAGTTGGCTGAGCTGTACTACGCGAACTAGGCCGTGTCCCAGCAGTGTCCCCGTGGATTGGAGTCCCGTCACCTCTTTGTTCTGCTGCCGCAGAGTTCTTCGTCGATCGTATCGAGGCCCCGAGATGTGACATAAATAATGTTGATAGTGATGCCACACGAGATGTGCCGCCATGCCTCATAGCAGTTGTAATCCCGAACCTATTTACCTGTATAATGATTGTGAAGCGGTTGTATTCTGTACCAATATGTTGTGCATTGCCAGAAGACTTGATCTCTGGGTTGGCAATGTAAGGTAAACCGGTTGCTCTGAGCCGGGGTGCCACACATAGTTAGTAGTCGCCAAAGAACCGAAAAAGGAACCAACAGTGAGAACCAAGCAAGAACAACGATATTGGACAAGCACTGAGATCGCACGCAGGATCTCAACTTATGCTATACGCACCAACATGAAACAAGCAACATGCAACATGAACTACGCGAAACTTAGGCACAACGATCTATCGACGGATTGCCGGAAGTAGGGGGATCTGGCGGAGGAGTTGCCGAAGCCAAGGCTACGGCAAGCTGCCTCTTGCTTCCCTTGCATCACTGACCAGCTCGACGAGGAGGGCGTACTCGACGACCATGTAGCGAGACATACAGATCACCGCTGCATCGGCTTCCGCAAGAGGCCGGGGGAATCCTACTTGTTGCGGATTGGTGGTCAAGGTGGGATAGAAATGGAAGGCCTGGTCCTGATACATCACGCTCTCTTGATGGCGAAGACCTACGAGGCCTGCCAAAGCAGCTAGCTGGACGGCACGATCTGGGGTAGGGGCAAATCCATCTTGGAAGTTGTAGGCGCGCATACCGATGGGGAGGTTGACTTCTATGAAGACCTTGGCCCGGTACTCCAGCATCGACCCTCCGATTGTCGTCACTAGTAGGAAATAGGCTATAACGCTGAAAGTTGTACGCCAGCGATACTTTCACTGGCGTACAGAATTAAGTGGACTCCAGGGCAATAGAAGGTACCGCTGGGGTATAGTACTAAATGCACGCTAGAGGCACGGCTTGCCCCGGGCTAGGCATCGGATCCAACTGCCACTGGCGTACAGAAGAGCTGCCGGCCAGAGGTATTTATGTTTCCGTTGGCGTACTGTTTAGATTGTATGCCAGAGGAAGTTTACCCCCGAAATATTTTAAATAGAAGATGTTTTTGCTGGCGGGCCTATGGATTGTACGCCAGCGGTAATTTTGTTACCTATGGCGGACACATAGTTTGTACGCTAGAGGTATCCTGTGCAATTATTGGTGGGCTCGGGCTGCCACCAAATCCCTCCATTATTGCACCTCCATTATTTCTCTTCTCACTAGCTCAAAGTTCCTCCCCTTCCTCCATCTTCACCACTCTTTTTAACCAATTAAAACTAGTTTATGTGATAGATCTAGCTCCATTACCCTTCTAATGTCCTTTCTACCAAAAGAAATGGCCACAAAAGAATCAAATTTCGCTCCTTTTGGTGAGATCCAAATATATCATCTCTATATATAGGTCTAGCTAGATCTATTTACACATCTCTTCTCTCCCGCATTGTCTCTCTTAAGGCGAGGGATCACCATATATGTGCTATTTTTGTATTGTGTCGGATATGTGATGATGCATATCTATGTGCTATATATTCTTGATGATGATGCATGCATGCATGTATATATGAGATGATGAAATTTTGCTGGATATGTGATGATGCATATATGTGCTATTCTTATTGTGCATGAAATGATGTCAATATTTTTCCGGAATGTTTATTAATTTATGTTTCGGCAACTTTTGGCACTCTCTTAGTCCTATTTGTAGGAAGGTCATGCCGAATTTTTTAATGAAAAATTATTTTTTTACTTGTCTTGTGGTTCTATCACGTGCACGTGATCCATATGGCGCCCGGCCATATGAGTCAACGTGTCGTGAACAAATATTTGAGATACGCTACAGACGACATGATACAAAATAACCGCAGGGAGATAAGTTGTCCGTGTCAAAAATGCAAAAAAGTGGGCTTGATGAACCCCTTTTCGGGAGAGTTGCTGGAGCATCTGCTCATACATGGTTTCATGGATAGCCACACTCAGTGGCTTGATGAATATGATGATGATGAAGTCCATGATGGTGCGGTGGATCATGATCAGCATGACAATAATAACGATCACGGGCAAGAAGACGAAGAGCCGCCTGATGATCCTCCCGCACATGATGTTGGAGATCTAGAAGGTGCTGAACAACACGTAACCGAAGACGATGACATGCAAGCACTGCTAGCTTCAGCCATGCGGGACCCTCATCTCAAAGAGCTGCTTCTAAAGAAGACGACTAACTGTAGATCTGCTAGTATAGAGCAAGCTAAGCTGGCACAACTGGTAGACTCGAATACTCTGTTGTATCCAGGTTGCGGATTGGAAGACTCTCGCTTGAAAGTAGCGCTCGATGTTCTCAAAATGAAGCCAAAACAGAAATGGATTGACATAATAAGCGTCGACGCTAGCCTGCAATACTGGCAGAGTAAGCTTCCGAAGGGCAACTCATGTCCTACTAGTTGTGATGAGGCCAAGAAAGTCGTGTGCCCCTTTGATTTACCGCATGAAAAATACCACGTGTGCATCAATGATTTCTACATTTATCGGAAAGAGGACACAGACATGATCACATATTCGGTGTGCAATGCCGCTCGATACAAGAAAGGGAAGAAAGTACCACGGAAAGTTGTGTGGTACTTTCCGCTCATTCCCCGTTTGCAGCCGTATTTCGCAGACTACAAGGAAGCCAAGCTCATGCGGTGGCACGTGGACAGAAAAAATGTAGTATTGAAAGATCCAAAATGGTGTGAAAAGGCAGTTCTGACACACCCTTCGGACGCAAGCTAGTGTAGAGAATTAGAAGGTGTAGATGCAAGTTTCGCGGCAGATCCGAGGAACCTCAAGTTGGGTGTGAGCACCGACGGGGTGAATCCATACAGCAACCAGAGCAGCACACATAGCACTTGGCCCGTGTTCGTATGGATATACAACCTCCCCCCTGGTTCTGAATGAAGAGTAAGTACATACACATGTGCATGCTAATTCAAGGGCCAAAACAACCTAGCAACGACATCAATCTGTATCTAAAGCTACTGAAAGATGAGCTAGACATGTTATGGGAAGGGGTGAACACATGGGATGCCATCGCAGAAGAATATTTCCCTATGAGAGCCGCCTTGCTTTGTACGGTGCACGACTGTGGCACCCAGGCTCAGAGGACCGGAACGCCCCGTGCTACGGCCCAGAGATCAAGTCTTCTGGAACACGGCACTGCTTGATTTAGAACTGAACAACTTTCTTTTAACAAACATACGAGTACAAGGGGTTTATTACAACGCTGGCGGAGCGAGACGTAGCACAAGCATACTCCTCAAGCTCGCCACAGATCTACATCATGCAGCAGACTAACTCTCTAGCAGCGGAATATGACTCGGCAGCGAAACAACAACATCTGTGATGAACTCTACTCCACAGGGACACTGGCTGGGACACCTCCTAGCTCGCAAACACCGGGATCGTCGTCCTACGCATCCAAGCGTGGCCTGCAAATCTGGCATGACACGCCAGATCAGTACATCGAATGTACTTGCAAGCTCACAACAACCATGCAACAAGGAAAAACAATAACATGGCAACAGGTTAAAGTATATTAATGAACATCACGCAAGAAGATAGTCATCAAGCATGTCATCAGTATAATATCAGCATTTTATCAACATTAAGACTAATGCACCATCAATCATCGTTTGAGGTCGCATGGACCCCACATGATCATCGCACGATCATGTCGCTTACCGCGGAGTCCTTACCGACTAAAGAACCGGTCATCGCATGACCATCAACATACCTGGGTCATCGCACGGCCATTCGACGGGTTAGGTGTCCTCCGATACCACCCAACCAATCCAGTCATCGTATGAACTTACCATGCTCATGCCAACTGTACTCATGTTGATCATGTGTGACCTACTGTGAACTGTGTCCATTACCGCGGACGCGGCTATTCGAATAGATTTGTGTGACTCTGCAGAGTTTGTGCATGTTACCCACACTATGGAGTTCTTCCTCCGTCCAGTACCTCGGAACTTGTCCCACATGATACTTGGAACTGGTACCACAGGAGTGGACTAGGACTTCTCCAACGAGACCGTTCCACCGCGTGTCCCTTTTACTGTATCACTGACACGCATCGCAATTCATGCCTTGGGTAGCTCCGTGTCCTCTAGACACACTTGCCATCGCATGGCAACTGACCATCGCATGGTCCAATAACTTGTCCCTCGCAGGGACGGGCCCAAAACAAAACCAGCTCTCAAGGCAACTGCCGCACATAGCCTTCCCTCTTTGGTGATACGCATAAGAGAACCCACCGTTAGCCCGAATCAAGGCCTCCCCATCCAGGAAAATGTGGCTGCACGGATAATTTCGGTTCGGTGGCACCTGATCAACTTGTCATGAAGCATGTCTCCAATAGCAAACACAAGTATCAGGTGCAACATGAGTATCATCCAGTCATAACAGTGCATAGCATGCTAGTATAAAAAATTTAGATATGATCAAGGAAATTTTAGATGGTGAACTTATCCGTGTTACAATGATCAAGATTATTAGCATAGCAACATCGTGAGTCAAGCTAAGCATAACCTAGGGATAACATGAGCAGGTGTAGGAATAACATGAGCACTTAACATGGTGTTGGTATATCATGGTTACGATGATGCAGAGCATAACATGGCAATGATAACATGGTCAAGACATAGCATGGTAGTAGCATATTCACGGATAGCATGGAAATGATAACATCAATCATAAAATGGCAACATGATCACGGTCACCGATATAAGCATATCACTAAGAAGAAATTTTAGAAGCACGTCAAATCTTTGCAAAGGTGCAAAGGGTATTGTGGCTTGCCTTCACCAACAAGGTGTAGGGGAAAGCTCCGGGTCTTCAACACCACAAAAGCCCTGAAACGATTTTATAAAAAGGCACGGAGGAAAATGGGTCAAACTCCACTTTTGTTTGACCAGCAAATAACAACATAAAAAGATAGCATGAAACCTATGCCAGACTGAATAGGAGCTCGATACGAAAACAACTCAAAAAGAATCGCCTCGTTTGGACTTACGGTTGCGGAGATACGAGGTGGAGAAGATCGGGGGCTGGTTTTGGAAGAAATACGCTTACGGTGTGGAGAAAGCGTATTTCAGGCTGAAGAAGAGGAAAATACGCCTTCTGTGATTGAAAGCGTATTTTAGGCTGAGGTTCTGCTGGAGTGCGCTTTCCAGGTGGGAAAGCGTACTTTCGGAAAACCGCCACCACTGAAACAAAATGGGCCTGGGGCGCTGACGAGCGGGGCCCGCTGGTCAGTCTCTCCTTTCCTCGTCCTCTGCTTCCTTCTTCTTCTCGCCGCGACAGAGAACAGGGGAGACAGGGGCATGCCGGCCGGCCCGGCACCGACGACAGGAGGAGCGACGGCCGGCTCGCGCGGAAGGGGTTTTCCACGCCGCGCCCGTAGGCGGTCCCGTTGAACAGGGAAGCTTCCGGGACCGGTGAGCACCTCGGCTGGACGGACGGCAGCTACGGACGCCACAAGACTCGAAGAGGCGACTGGGGTGGGGCTCTGGTGAGGGCTTGGAAGGTGGTGAGGCAGAGGAGTGGTTAGGGAGGAGCGCATGTGTGGTCCAGGGGCGAGAGGAGGGCTTAGGGAGATCGAATTGGAGCGGAGGCCGTCGGTGACAATGGAGGCCGTGGCTGGCGGAGAGGGGCTCCGGTGCAAAATTGAGTGGGGGGTGGAGCTAGGAGATTGTGGAAGAGCTGCTGGATGTGATCAAAGGGCTCGAGGCACGCCATTCTTATAGCAGGGCAACGATGCCCGTGGCGGCGCATGGAGCACGCAGCGGCGCAAAGCCGTGCGGCACAGAGGGACAAGGAACTAGGCGACGAGATGCACTGGTGCGCGATGTGGACGTGTCGGGCACGCGCGGAGCGCGGCCAGAGCACGCCATCTGCTTGCTGAGAACGCGGCCACTAAGGGGAGGTTTATCTGGGTAGGGTTTCTTCGTGGCCAAAGTTGTCTAGGGGAGGGTCCTTCGAGTGCTGATCACAGTGGTATGCTTGGTTGGCCACATGGTGTACTGGTTTGATGTTATCTTCACTGCAAAGTTGGATACAACAAACTTGGACAAGAGGCAGAGCTCACATGGTGGGGGTTGGGGTGCTTCCAGGTTGTCAAATGGTGTTGGGGTGCAAAGGACTAGTGCTCTGGAAAGTTTGGGCTCAAATGGATCAAAGCACGTTGTACTTCCTTCGAAAATGTGGCATTGAGGCAGAAGTGTTTGTACTATGGTTTGGCATGTACATTGCTCCCCTAAGCATGATTTTTGTGTGAGCTTAATCATACATCAGGGTGAGTAGATGTACCAAGTTTCACCTCAAATGGAGCAATGTAGCTAGTACTTCCTTTGCAAATGTCCAAATAAGGCAAAATGCAAAGTTGAAGCTACCATCTCATAGGTTTAATGGAATTGGCTGAAAATTGGTGTAGTGAGGTTATTTGGTGGTGTGCACATGTGTGTAAAATTTCATGGCCATTGGACAAGCCTAGCTAGCACTTGCTTCACATTGTGTCTTGCTGACCAGAATCTTACACTTGATGGTGCACTCAGATGGATGATGGTATTTGGCTCAAACCTGGTTTGGTGGAGTCATTTGTATGTGGGAATAGGCACAACAAGTGGTAAGGCAAATGGGATCCCCTATCATGCACTTGCTTCACAATGCCCCCTTGCCGCATCCAAACTTTGGGAATTTATTGTGGGATTTTGGCTAGGAAAATGATGGTGGAATTTGGTGTAGGCCAATTATATGATCATATGAGGTTTCACAAAAAGTTTCACCAGCAATGGATCAAGAAAAATAGCACTCCCTTCACAAAGCTCCAATCTGCCCCCATAGACAAATGAATTTTTCCAGAGGAAAATCCACTTGGGCTATGATTTTTTTTGGAGAATTTGTCAAGATATGGTGTCAATGATAGGTGGGAATTATTTGGGGATTTTTGGAGAAATATAAATAGGGGTTGCTTCACAAACCTCAAATAATAGGAATATCCTATTTATTGGAAAAGGAATATATGGTTTGAATAAAAATGGTGGCTTGAATGGGATGGATCCATGGAATGACATGGGAGAGGCTTGGATTCAGGGTCCACTTGAGAATGGAAAGAAAATATACTCAAGTTTCAAGTCCAAAGAGGTGCTCACAATCAAATCCAATAGAAAATCCAGAAATAAATCAGAAAAGTTTTTGGAAAAAGAAAGTTCCAAAATCCAGGGTGTCAAAAACCTACCCCCCTTAGAAAAATCTCGTCCTCGAGATTTGGTTGCTCAGGGAACCATTGAAACATACCGTCCTGAGGAAACTCATTGCTCCTCGGCTTTCCTTTTTCTGCGTACCATTCCCTTAGTAGCATCCAATATCTTTGGCTCAGGGGGATTGCTTCACCCAATTCATACCTCTGACTGAACGTTCTTCCTGGCCATATCAGATCTTTTCCTGCTGACTTCCATCCTCGTGTTTGCTTACTTGTTTGATAACGGACTGTCTTTTCATGGGCTAAATGCTGACAATACCCATATTATTCTCATGGTACCTCGGGTCTTATCTGCGGCACGGTCTTGAATCCTGGGTGTTGGCCTCTTCGAGAAAAAGATCTTGGCCTTCACAGGCAACTGCTATCTCAGGCTGATTACCGTCGTGGTTCTCCATTGTACGAGACTTGGAAGGCATGTACCTGAGGTAGCATTTCTTTGCTTTTGGCCCGTCCACCTTGAGTATGAATCTTGGCCGGGGAACAAATTCCGAACGTTTCCTCATGATGAGATTCATTTGTCATGCTCCCATATCCATGGGTGGTGATAGACTATATCATGCTCTGACGCGGTCCTTATAGTCAAAATGTTGAGCTGGGTCGAAGATCTTCAGCGAAGCAGACTGGGGTATCTCGGTAAGATCGTCAACTCCGAACTTGAGTAATTGCTCGGGCTGACGTGCTGGGTACACGGTCCTTTGCCCATCTAGTGAGATCTCTCAGTGGTGGGTGTCCATGGTGGTCCATATGGCTGCAACTAATCGAGGCAAATTTGGCCTTGAGGTCCATATAATTCATCCTTTTGCCTTGCCCGTCAGGCTTGCAGGAGTTGTGTGCTTTTGTCAGCCTATGAGGTGCAACGCTTTTCCTTGTAGCATATATTGCAGCGCGATTAGATATGGGTCATGTATGTTTGCCCTGGGTCTTGTTACTGTGGCAATCGTCTTCTTGTACTGGCTTCACCTTCGTCAACATTCTTTCCTTTGTACTTCTTGCACAACGGCTTCTTATTTTGTCGGCATCTTCTTCTGAGACGGACGGGTTACTTTCACCTTTTGTCTCTTGGCTCATCATGATAATCTTGGTGGCAATGAGTGGGGTCATCAAGATTATCCTTATTCGGGGCCTTGTCGGACTTGAGGAGCTGACCCTCATGATTGGGACCAGATTCAATGCCTCATTGCTTCTTTTGCTCAGGGCGCTTCTTCGTGACTTTGCTAGTCTTTCTTCCAGGCTGAGGTGCATATCAGATTTTTCTGCTGTCTTGTCTCCCGAGAGTTGCGGTCCTTTATTGGTTTCCATGTGTATACTCTTTCTCGATTACGAGCATGGTGGTATCCACACCAGGGTAGCTCGCATCCTAGAGAAGAAGTGTCCATAGAACATGCAGATCCTAACAATGCTGAAGCCTTTACTTCCTTTGGATACCTGGCTTTCTGAAAATACTGTTACGGCATGATGATGTGTCGAGGACGACTGGGTAGCTTGTCTGTGAAGCTTGGCCGGGGTAGCTTGCTCACTACAAGAAATATGTCAACTAGTGACCTTTTGTGGGTGACCTTGAAAAAATTGGTCACATATCTCGACCCAATTGTTTGAGAGGGTCTAAACCTGTACATGAGTTAGTCATAATGCAAAGAGCAAAGGTTTGCTTCCCTACTCTAGCCCGATTGAGACCAATTTAAATGGTCACGGTCCAGATTTTTGATATTTTTTTGTGTCCTGGGCCAAAGCTCATGAAAGGAACGTGTAGGATAGCCCATAAAATATAATACGTCCTGGGCCGGCTCGGCTAACCTAGTTCTTTTTTTTTGCTCTTTTTCTGCTTTCTTTTATACCTTTCGATTTTGAACTCCAATTTCGACCAAATAATTTTTAATTTATTTTTTAAAGATGTTCTCCTTTATTATGGACTATTAGGGACAATTTTTATTCCAATAAAATATAAAATACCACTAAGATTATATATTGCCTTATATAGGGTCATGAAAAAAAATAGGACTGTTTTTTGAAATTCAAATGTAAGAGAAAATAAATGCAGGGTTTTAAAATTATATCATGATGAAATGCAAACATACACTTCTAATGTTTAGGTTTGCAAACATACACAAAGCGAAGATTTTCTATTTTTGTGATTTTTTTGAACCTTTTATGCCGGTTATTTGTACATGATATGTGGTCTAATAGTTATAGAAAATATAGTTCTCACATTTTGAAACTTATTTTTGGTATTTTCTTCACAAAAAAACTCATTTTCTGCACTCCAAAAATGAAAAGATATATTTTTATTCAAAGAAAAATAAAACTTTCTTCGGCAACATTATTTAAGCGGGCTTCAAAATGCGATCAAAGCGGTGGAGGGGGGCATGACCGGTGATAGCTAGGGGTGGAATTTTGCAAAAATCTTGGTGGATCTCTGACATGCACCCATTTGCAGAAAATGAGATCATTTGGGAAAACTATCCTTCGAAACTAGCACTAATATCGGTCATTTGCCTTGAAAGCCACGAACATTCATACTCGATAGCTCATTTTGAGAAGACTTTTTTAAAATATTTGCATTATTCCAAAAATTTTAGTTTGTATGGTTACTAGGACATAAATTAGGATGCAACGCGAAGGTTTTACATTTTTTTTTTTAAAATTTGAATTTTAAATGCCGGTTTCAAAATGCGGTCAAAACGGCGGGTATGACCGGTGATAGCTAGGGGTGGAATCTTGGAAAACTGTTGGTGGATCTCTGATGAAATGACTACTTGTCTACCAAGAAATGATTTTTTGAATAAATAAAGAGCAAACTATCAAGCAGCTGTAGTTCAAATTTGACCCCGTTCCAACTGAATCTATGGAAATTTGTCTTTTTCAGGAGAGGTGTATAAAAATCATTTAACATGAAAATATTTGGTCAATTGTTAATAAAATATGGTCTAGTATTTTAAAAAAATGGAATGGTTCAAATTCACACCAAATATTTCGTAGCTTCTTCACAAAACAACCCTACTTTTGGCACTCGGAAAATGAAAAATGGATTTTTTGTACAACGAAAATGAAAACTTCCTTTGGCAAACTTGTTGCCTATTCCAATGTGCACCCATTTGCACAAAATGAGATCATTTGGGAAAACTATCCTTCGAAACTAGCACTAATATCGGTCATTTTCCTTGAAAGCCATGAACCTTCATACTCGATAGCTCATTTTGAGAAGACTTTTTTAAAATATTTGCATTATTCCAAAAATTTTAGTTTGTATGGTTACTAGGACATAAATTAGGATGCAACGCGAAGGTTTTACATTTTTTTTAAAATTTTTTGAATTTTAAATGCCGGTTTCAAAATGCGGTCAAAACGGCGGGTATGACCGGTGATAGCTAGGGGTGGAATCTTGGCAAACTGTTGGTGGATCCCTGATGAAATGACTACTTGTCTACCAAGAAATGATTTTTTGAAAAAATAAAGAGCAAACTATCAAGCAGCTGTAGTTCAAATTTGACCCCGTTCCAACTGAATCTATGGAAATTTGTCTTTTTCAGGAGAGGTGTATAAAAATCATTTATCATGAAAATATTTGGTCAATTGTTAATAAAATATGGTCTAGTATTTTACAAAAATGGAATGGTTCAAATTCACACCAAATATTTGGTAGCTTCTTCACAAAACAACCCTACTTTTGGCACTCGGAAAATGAAAAATGGATTTTTCGTACAACGAAAATGAAAACTTCCTTTGGCAAACTTGTTGCCTAATCCAATATGCACCCATTTGCACAAAATGAGATCATTTGGGAAAACTATCCTTCAAAACTAGCACTAATATCGATCATTTGCCTTGAAAGCCATGAACCTTCATACTCGATAGCTCATTTTGAGAAGACTTTTTTAAAATATTTGCATTATTCCTAATTTTTTAGTTTGTATGGTTACTACGACATAAATTAGGATGCAACGCGAAGGTTTTACAATTTTTTTATTTTTTTTTGAATTTTAAATGCCGGTTTCAAAATGTGGTCAAAACGGCGGGCATGACCTGTGATAGCTAGGGGCGGAATCTTGGAATACTGTTGGTGGATCTCTGATGAAATGACTACTTGTCTACCAAGAAATTATTTTTTGAATAAATAAAGAGCAAACTATCAAGCAGCTGTAGTTCAAATTTGACCCCGTTCCAACTGAATCTATGGAAATTTCTCTTTTTCAGGAGAGGTGTATAAAAATCATTTATCATGAAAATATTTGGTCAATTGTTAATAAAATATGGTCTAGAATTTTACAAAAATGGAATGGTTCAAATTCGCACCAAATATTTGGTAGCTTCTTCACAAAACAACCCTACTTTTGGCAGTCGGAAAATTAAAAATGGATTTTTCGTACAACGAAAATGAAAACTTCCTTTGGCAAACTTGTTGCCTATTCCAATATGCACCCATTTGCAGAAAATGAGATCATTTGGGAAAAATATACTTCGAAACTAGCACTAATATCGGTCATTTGCCTTGAAAGCCATGAACATTCATACTCGATAGCTCATTTTGAGAAGACTTTTTTAAAATATTTGCATTATTCCAAAAATTTTAGTTTGTATGGTTACTAGGACATAAATTAGGATGCAACGCGAAGGTTTTACATTTTTTTTAAATTTTTTTGAATTTTAAATGCCGGTTTCAAAATGCGGTCAAAACGGCGGGTATGACCGGTGATAGCTAGGGGTGGAATCTTGGAAAACTGTTGGTGGATCTCTGATGAAATGACTACTTGTCTACCAAGAAATGATTTTTTGAAAAAATAAAGAGCAAACTATCAAGCAGCTGTAGTTCAAATTTGACCCCGTTCCAACTGAATCTATGGAAATTTGTCTTTTTCAGGAGAGGTGTATAAAAATCATTTATCATGAAAATATTTGGTCAATTGTTAATAAAATATGGTCTAGTATTTTACAAAAATGGAATGGTTCAAATTCACACCAAATATTTGGTAGCTTCTTCACAAAACAACCGTACTTTTGGCACTCGGAAAATGAAAAATGGATTTTTCGTACAACGAAAATGAAAACTTCCTTTGGCAAACTTGTTGCCTATTCCAATGTGCACCCATTTGTACAAAATGAGATCATTTGGGAAAACTATCCTTCGAAACTAGCACTAATATCGGTCATTTTCCTTGAAAGCCATGAACCTTCATACTCGGTAGCTCATTTTGAGAAGACTTTTTTAAAATATTTGCATTATTCCAAAAATTTTAGTTTGTATGGTTACTAGGACATAAATTAGGATGCAACGCGAAGGTTTTACATTTTTTTTAATTTTTTTTGAATTTTAAATGCCGGTTTCAAAATGCGGTCAAAACGGCGGGTATGACCGGTGATAGCTAGGGGTGGAATCTTGGAAAACTGTTGGTGGATCTCTGATGAAATGACTACTAGTCTACCAAGAAATTATTTTTTGAAAAAATAAAGAGCAAACTATCAAGCAGCTGTAGTTCAAATTTGACCGCGTTCCAACAGAATCTATGGAAATTTGTCTTTTTCAGGAGAGGTGTATAAAAATCATTTATCATGAAAATATTTGGTCAATTGTTAATAAACTATGGTCTAGTATTTTAAAAAAATGGAATGGTTCAAATTCACACCAAATATTTGGTAGCTTCTTCACAAAACAACCCTACTTTTGGCACTCGGAAAATGAAAAATGGATTTTTCGTACAACGAAAATGAAAACTTCCTTTGGCAAACTTGTTGCCTATTCCAATGTGCACCCATTTGCACAAAATGAGATCATTTGGGAAAACTATCCTTCGAAACTAGCACTAATATCGGTCATTTGCGTTGAAAGCCATGAACCTTCATACTCGATAGCTCATTTTTGAGAAGACTTTTTTAAAATATTTACATTATTCCAAAAAAATTAGTTTGTATGGTTACTAGGACATAAATTAGGATGCAACGCGAAGGTTTTACCTTTTTTATTTATTTTAAATGCCGGTTTCAAAATGCGGTCAAAACGGCGGGCATGACCGGTGATAGCTAGGGGTGGAATCTTGGAAAACTATTGGTGGATCTCTGATGAAATGACTACTTGTCTACCAAGAAATGATTTTTTGAAAAAATAAAGAGCAAACTATCAAGCAGCTGTAGTTCAAATTTGACCCCGTTCCAACTGAATCTATGGAAATTTGTCTTTTTCAGGAGAGGTGTATAAAAATCATTTACCATGAAAATATTTGGTCAATTGTTAATAAAATATGGTCTAGTATTTTACAAAAATGGAATGGTTCAAATTCACACCAAATATTTGGTAGCTTCTTCACAAAACAACCCTACTTTTGGCACTCGGAAAATGAAAAATGGATTTTTCATCCAACGAAAATGAAAACTTCCTTTGGCAAACTTGTTGCCTAATCCAATATGCACCCATTTGCACAAAATGAGATCATTTGGGAAAACTATCCTTCGAAACTAGCACTAATATCGGTCATTTGCCTTGAAAGCCATGAACCTTCATACTCGATAGCTCATTTTGAGAAGACTTTTTTAAAATATTTGCATTATTCCTAATTTTTTAGTTTGTATGGTTACTACGACATAAATTAGGATGCAACGCGAAGGTTTTACAATTTTTTTTATTTTTTTTTTGAATTTTAAATGCCGGTTTCAAAATGTGGTCAAAACGGCGGGCATGACCTGTGATAGCTAGGGGCGGAATCTTGGAATACTGTTGGTGGATCTCTGATGAAATGACTACTTGTCTACCAAGAAATGATTTTTTGAATAAATAAAGAGCAAACTATCAAGCAGCTGTAGTTCAAATTTGACCCCGTTCCAACTGAATCTATGGAAATTTGTCTTTTTCAGGAGAGGTGTATAAAAATCATTTATCATGAAAATATTTGGTCAATTGTTAATAAAATATGGTCTAGAATTTTACAAAAATGGAATGGTTCAAATTCGCACCAAATATTTGGTAGCTTCTTCACAAAACAACCCTACTTTTGGCAGTCGGAAAATTAAAAATGGATTTTTCGTACAACGAAAATGAAAACTTCCTTTGGCAAACTTGTTGCCTATTCCAATATGCACCCATTTGCACAAAATGAGATCATTTGGGAAAACTATCCTTCGAAACTATCACTAATATCGGTCATTTGCCTTGAAAGCCATGAACCTTCATACTCGATAGCTCATTTTGAGAAGACTTTTTTAAAATATTTGCATTATTCCAAATTTTTTAGTTTGTATGGTTACTAGGACATAAATTAGGATGCAACGCGAAGGTTTTACAATTTTTTTATTTTTTTTTGAATTTTAAATGCCGGTTACAAAATGCGGTCAAAACGGCGGGCATGACCTGTGATAGCTAGGGGTGGAATCTTGGAAAACTGTTAGTGGATCCCTGATGAAATGACTACTTGTCTACCAAGAAATCATTTTTTGAAAAAATAAAGAGCAAACTATCAAGCAGCTGTAGTTCAAATTTGACCCCATTCTAGTTGAATCTATGGAAATTTGTCTTTTTCAGGAAAGGTGTATAAAAATCATTGATCATGAAAATATTTAGTCAATTGTTAATAAAATATGGTCTAGTATTTTACAAAAATGGAATGGTTCAAATTCACACCAAATAGTTGATAGCTTCTTCACAAAACAACCCTACTTTTGGCACTTGGAAAATGAAAAATGGATTTTTCGTACAACGAAAATGAAAACTTCCTTTGGAAAACTTGTTGCCTATTCCAATATGCACCCATTTGCACAAAATGAGATCATTTGGGAAAACTATCCTTCGAAACTAGCACTAATATCGGTCATTTGCCTTGAAAGCCATAAACCTTCATACTCGATAGCTCATTTTGAGAAGACTTTTTTTAAGATATTTGCATTATTCCAAAAAATTTAGTTTGTATGGTTACTAGGACATAAATTAGGATGCAACGCGAAGGTTTTACATTTTTTTATTTTTATTTTGAATTTTAAATGTCGGTTTCAAAATGCGGTCAAAACGGCGGGCATGACCGGTGATAGCTAGGGGTGGAATCTTGGAAAACTGTTGGTGGATCTCTGATGAACTGACTACTTGTCTACCAAGAAATGATTTTTTGAAAAAATAAAGAGCAAACTATCAAGTAACTGTAGTTCAAATTTTTCCCCGTTCAAGCTGAATCTATGGAAATTTGTCTTTTTCAGGAGAGGTGTATAAAAATCATTTATCATGCAAATATTTGGTCAATTGTTAATAAAATATGGTCTAGTATTTTAAAAAAATGGAGTGGTTCAAATTCACACCAAATATTTGGTAGCTTCTTCACAAAACAACCCTACTTTTGGCACTCGGAAAATGAAAAATGGTTTTTTCGTACAACGAAAATGAAAACTTCCTTTGGAAAACTTGTTGCCTATTCCAATATGCACCCATTTTCACAAAATGAGATCATTTGGGAAAACTATCCTTCGAAACTAGCACTAATATCGGTCATTTGCCTTGAAAGCCATGAACCTTCATACTCGATAGCTCATTTTGAGAAGACTTTTTTAAGATATTTGCATTATTCCAAGTTTTTTAGTTTGTATGGTTACTAGGACATAAATTAGGATGCAACGCGAAGGTTTTACATTTTTTTTATTTATTTTTTGAATTTAAATGCCGGTTTCAAAATATGGTCAAAACGGCGGGCATGACCGGTGATAGCTAGGGGTGGAATCTTGGAAAACTCTTGGTGTATCTCTGATGAAATGACTTGGAAGGCACGAACCTTCATACTCGATAACCCGTTTTGAGAAGACTTTTTTTAAGATATTTGCATTATTTTGAGTTTGTTGGTTTGTATGGTTACTAGTACATAAATCAGGATGCAACGCGAAGGTTTTGTTTTGAATTGTTTAAACCGGTTTCAAAATATGGTCAAAACGGGGAATGTGGGGCATAACTGTACCGGTGCTAGCTAGGGGTGGAATTTTAGAAACCTTTTGGTGTTTCTCTGATTAAATAGATACTTTTGTATCTAGAAATAATTTTTGGAAAAAATCATGAGCAAACTATGAGGCAGCTGTAGTTCAAACTTGACCCACTTCCAGCTAAATCGGCGCAAATATGTCTTTTCCACGAGAGGTGGATAAAAGCTTTTGACACCCAACCATTTGGTCAATTGTACAATAAATATGACCTAATATATTTTTTAAATGATTTGGTACAATTTTACAACAAATATATGGTAGATACTTCACAAATAAACTCATTTTCGGCACTCAAAATATGAAAAATAAAACACCGGATTTTGATTGGTCCATGGGCATCTCACGCGGATCATGCATCTAACACCGTTGGATGCTCGCGGATCCAACGGCAGTCCTCATCCCTTCCACACCAACCCCAAGCCCACCTGAGCCGAAACCCTAGCTCTATCCTCGTGGACATTTCCATCCACCCCCCCCCCGCCTCCTTTCTTTCTCTCGTCACGCACATCCCCTCGCTCTCTTCTCCTCCCCTCCCATTCCAGATCCGGTCGGCAGAGCTCGCCACCGTCCATGGCCTCCCCCAGGCCCTTCCCACCACATCGCCAGCCCGACCCCCCTCCCTTCCTCACCGTATCACCAACCAGAGCCACCAATGGAACCCTAACCCTACCCCTACCTCAACCTGCGCATCAACTCGTCGGACCCCCCTTCTCCGTGGTGGCGTGCCTCCTCTACCACCGCTGTTTCCCAACGCCCGCAGGCACGCGCGTGACCCCGCTGCCATCTGCTCCACACCGGCGACGACCATGGCATCACGACTGGCTTACTCGGGTTGCTTCGGTGACTCAGGTGAGCCCCTTCACTCCTCATCGTCACACACCTCCCTCTCTTCCTCACCTCGCCTCGTATCCCTCGCAGATCCATCACGTCGTCATTGCTCAACCGCCAGGACACCATAGACGGAAGGCGTCTTCCTCCCCTGCCCCGAATCCATGGACGGCGCAGCACCACCGACGCCATCAAGGTCAGACCCCCTCTGCTCTCCTCGACTCCTCTCCCTTTAAATTTATTCTTCTTCCCTTACCTTCCATTCCCCTCTCTGATGTGCAGGAGCTACTTCACGCCTGTAACATTACCAACGCGACTCGGATGCAGGGAGAGGAGACGCCCAGTAGCAGGGAAGCTGCAACTCTAGGTCAAGGCCTCCCTCTACATCTCCTTGTTCTGATTTCCTAGGCTTGGTTCCTGATTTGATGCTGCTCCAATTTTTCTTACATGCTTGATTAAATTTCATTGTTTACCAGTTAAGCTGCTTGCTTGATGCCCCAAAATTCAGTAGAATTTTGTTTATCAATTTGTTTGGTTGGATTTCTCCCAAGTTAACCGAGGTTGTTACAAAATAGGTGGTTGTTGTCCAATTAGTTCAGTAGAATAAAAATAGATTGCTGGCACGTGTTGTTTGCTATCTTTCATCTCATCTTATTTTGTCAAAGCTTATCTTCTCTTGTCAAGGTTTTCCTGTGGTAATTATTATTTTGCAAGATACAGTGATGGACAATTATATGTATATATCCACACAACAAATATACCGTGCTGTATTATGCTTATGCTACTTTTATCACCAATGTTTTCTAACTCTAGCGCCTCTGTATGACATGAAGTAATGATTTCATCACTTGTTCTCTTTTTATAAAGCACGGCTAACCTTATAGGTGTTGTCCTTATTTCATCTACAGGAAAATATCATGCATATGTTTATTTTGTTTGAACTTTATATATGTTTATTCAGTTTGAACTTTTAATGACATGAAGTAATTATTTTCTGTATTTTTCTCAACTTGTTTTCACTGTCACTTGACACATACTTGAAGTTGTGGTTTAATGATGGTGATTTTGTTCTACTTGAATGCATTGGTACCCCCATCATGGAGCACATGGATGCCTAGTTTGTGATCGCTGTCGAAGGAGCTCCATGCTGAAGAACATACCGCCTTTAGAGCTTGTGTAGTACTGTATCTTATAAACTACTGTGGAGCTTGTAACTGTGACTGCCATACTGTTATTACACTTGTAGAGCTTTCAGAGTGTATGTTAGAGATTATTATGTGTTATTTGTACAACAGGAGCACTGTACTGAATCTGGCTAATAATATTTGAAGTATTTCGTGTGTTTTCTGTGTGCCAATTTAAATACTAGGTATTTATTTATGTTAAATTGAAAAATGAAGATTTTGACCCTGACAGCTAGGACCCAATTACTAGAACCTGACAACGGTGACCCACCTGACTAGTGGACGCATTTTATAAAAAAAGAAAAAAGAAACTATTGAGACAAAAAGGCCACGGCCCAAAAAAAAGGTTGCAGTGTTGGGCTTGGCCCATGAAGCCGACCAAAAATTGACAGGAAAGATAAATAAGCCGAATTGTTGGGCTCGGCCCATGTGAAGCACCGAACTGGACCGGGCTGATTGTACTCCACGTCAGCTTGCCACGTTGGATCTGACGTGGCCTGGCCAATAAGCCAATGACCAAATCAATTGGTCACAACATCTATGACCTTGGTTTGGTCACAATCATCCATGACCATTTCAGAAAAAAGGTCACATTGTCCGCTTTGCGACCCTCAGCTTTTGACCAACTGATTTTGGTCAAAAAAAGGTCACAAATGAAGAACAGTGACCTTTCAGTGACCAATATTTAGGGTCACAAGTTAGCATATTTCTTGTAGTGGCTGGGGAAGGCCGGGTGTCTTACCTCAGAAGTTTTCTCTGGTGGGGTATCGAGGAAGGCGGGGTGTCGTACACTGGAGGCTGCCTCGATAGCTTGCTGAAGAAGACTGGGTTGCTTTGCCTCGGAAGCTTTCCTGATAGCTTACTGAAGAGATAGATTGTCTTGTCCCATAAGTTTATCTCTTTGCGTTGAGGGGATACCGGTTCTTTGCACTGGAAGTTTCTGCGACCGGTCACTTTAGGCAGCTGGGTGACTTGAGCTGGAATCTATCCATGGCGTACTTAGCACGACGGGGTGTCTTGCACCGTAAGCTTCACTCTGTGACTTGTGGTAGAAGACTGAATGTCTTGGCCAAGAAGTTGTACGATAGCGTACTGAGGAAGACTGATACACTGTACATGTCGGCTGTGTCGGGTATCTTGTCGTGGAAGGCTGAGGTTCCTTATGTCCGAAACATTCCCATCCTGACATAGGGGCAAATCTGAACGCGGTGTTTGCCAAATTACTGACTGTTGGCTTGTTAGAGAAAACATTCTGCCAATCATTCCTTTGCGGGATATGGCTTCACGATATGTTCTGACCGTCTTCCAAAATGTACTAAAATAACTTGCATCGAATAAGATCGTCGCTGGTGTACATCATGCCTTTGACGCATATGTTCGTGGGTCAAAACATATGTTCCTTTGCTTGAATATTCACGGCTGTAGTAGTTGATACTGACTTGATGCAAATGATGGCTTTGGTAGCATCCATATGTGAGTCCCATACTCTCAATGCAACCGGGTATGAGTCCCTTCTGACTTGTTGATTTCATAACTCCTTGCGGCCTTTTACTGATGGAATCTTCGTGGGCATAACAGTTATCGGAATGATGCTAACTTGATCCGAATGATTCATTCAGACAGGACTCGTACTGAATCTCAATATTCCCAATGCATTATGTGTGAATCCTTCTTGACTTGTTGCTCTTCATGATGCTCTGTGATCCGTCACTGAGTCTTTGAGGTATGCAGGGTGATGATCCACTTTCCATCGGGGTGGATAAGTGTCAGAACCCTCTGTTAGGTATGTGCTAGGGTTAGTTAGCACCTTTGCATCATGTCAAAATTTCAAAAATAAATCCTGGAAATCAATTTCAAAATCCAAATGGGAGTAGGAACACCCCCCAGATGAATTAATTCAAAAGGCCAGATAAAAATCTTTTCCAAAAATTCATGTTAGAGTTTTGAAAAGTCTTATAAATGAGTGTGATCACATATCAAGTGATGTGGGACCCACCCCATGCTCATAGATTTTTCAAATATTCAAACAGTACCTTGGAATTAAAGAAATCCCCCTATTTGATTTAAAATTCAAATCATTTGAATTTTAAAAATGTTGAAAGTTTATGAGTGGCTTGTCCATATTATTATGAGGCCATGTAAGAGTTTTCAGCATTTAATAAAATGGTTTGGTATTTTTATCAGAGCCAAAACAAATTACAGAAAAAGAAAGGAAAGATTAAACTGAGGAAAAAGGAAAAACTTACCTCCCGCCAGGGGCGAGGCCCACCTCTCCAGCCGGCCCACCCCAGCCCAGCCGGCCCAAAGGGGCACGGGGGTCTTCTTCCACCCCGCGCTGCCAAGCAGCTCTGTGGCAGGGCACCGACGCCGTGGACGCCACCTCGACGCCCAGGACGTTCCAGGCCGCCCCGTGCCACCTTATCCTGTCCTGGAGAACCGCCGTGAAGCCGTGCTTCATTTCCCCCTCCCCTCTCGTGCTCTCCCTTCCTCTCCTCGCTTTCCCCTTTTCCCCCGAGAGCAGCCGCCGTTCACCGTCGACGAGAACCGTAGCCAACGCCGGAGAGAAGCCTGAAGGCTGTGTCCATCGTGCGCGCAGTCGTCGACTTCCTCTTCACGCAGCAGATGGAGCTGTGATTTGGACTCAAGCCGCCGGAATCGAGCTCGAGCCGCCGCCGGACCCGCAAGTCGCCGACGTCGAATTCGCCGCCACCACGACCTCCCCGACCTCCCTGACCCCCTGCTAGCATCACGGTGAGCTCGCGGTTCGAATGAGCCATTCCTTCGTCTCCCTCCTCCTCTCTAGCCGGATCCGCCATGGACGCCGGAGCTCCTCGCCGCCACGGTCGTCGTAGTCGAGTGTACGTAACGGAAACGATCTCAGGAGCATGTCTTTCGTCTTCACCTTGATCCTCTATGTCGATTGCGAGCGTCCCCAGTTCAAATGGAGCACCACATCAAGTTTTGCCACAAGCCCGAGCCACGGCCGCCGCTAGGGCTTGACGCCGACGACACTCCGGCGAGTTCCAGCCCCCCTGGCTGGCTCCATTCGACGCGGGCGTCCACGGGCTGTCGATTGATGCCTCCCGCGCATCAAATGGCCCCCGGCAGCCCCCTCCCCGTGCAGCGCCGCCGCACTGGTGGCCATCGGCGGCTAGCCGCCGGTGAGGCCACTGTCATTAGGGGTTAACCCCGCTGCTAATTGACCCCAGGTCAATGACAGGTGGGGCCCCCAGGCACTTACCCCCCTGGTTAAGTTTAAACCGGTTTAATTAACCCTTGTGACACTGACAAACCTGGCCCACCAGTCAGACCCCCCCCCACTTCAGCATGACCACATGCTGATGCAATAAAAGAGTTGAAATGAATTTCCAGAAAAGAAAAATAGTTTAATAATTCCAGGAATTCCAGAAAATACCCCAGACTTTGGAAATTCATAGAAAATTCATATTAACTCCAAATTGGACAAATAATATATGAAAAATGATCAGGAGAAAATTATCTTTCCAAATATGAAACTTTCAACTCTGTTTGAGTTGAATTTAAAATGTGATCAGTAGCATTTGCTATTTGACTTAAATGAAATTAAATCAAATTTAATTCAAATATTTTTGCAACTTGAACCATGACAACATGCTACTTTCCACTTACACATCAGAGGCATATCATACACATTTGAAGATAATTCAAAATGATCAAACTATATCACATATAACTTGGTTAATGTTGAATTCAAATGTGGATTTTGAATTTGCATTTTAAATGCAATATATTCCACTTAAATGGAATTGCCTCACACATCAAAACTTATACTTCAAGCTTTAACATTCAATCATGTGCTTGAGCATTGCATTCATATTGATTGCTACTTCGTGCTTTGTTTGCCGAGTAGAGGTGGAACCGGAGCAAGAGGTCACCCCCTTCACTGAAGATCTAGAACCCGAACCTTGTCAGCAAGGCAAGCAAAACCCCATTGATCATGTCGATAAAATCCCACTTCCCTCTCATGTCTCGCTTATGCATTGTTTAGGATGATCACCATGTTACGATTCTACCGCTTAGATGAACCCATTCCTTTGCATGACCTATCTTTTGTCACAGTAGTAAGCAAACCACAATCCTAGCAAATGTAGGAGTTGAATGATATCATGTGGCCCATACAATGTTACTTCTTATTGCATGCTTAGTATGATACCATGTTGTTACTGTGATGTGAGTCGGGATGGGAATGATCATGTTGATGATGGTATAAAAGTGTTGGTGAATCGACCCTAATACAAGGTGAACGATGAGAGGCTGTGTAGGAGTACACAGTGGGTTGTCGCGTTGAACACCGCCCTAGTACGAGTTCTTGTGTGGTGATCCAAGATGGAGAGTACAACCACACATTGGGCTCACTGACCCCTCTCAACCTATTAACTCATCCCTTTCGATGTCCAGATGTCGCAGTAGTTCGGAGTTCTGGTAGGCTTGTGGCCTGGATGCTAAGTGAGAGAACGGCTCAACCGAGACCGGCTTATGCACCACGCACACATCGCTTGGGTCCACTTCGGTAAACCGGTCGGGTTCACGATGGTGGTAGCCAACCCAAGTAGGCGGCTTTCTTGGACTAGATAGGCTATGAGGTAACAGTTGTGGTGAGCATCTTCGCTGGCACCCCTTGAATGGTGTCGAGATCAAAGGCGGTAAATGATGGTCATGTGTGTGTAGCGGTACACCCTTGCAAGGTTAACAAAACTATTCGAATAGCCGCGTCCGCGGTTATGGACTGCTTGGAAAGCTTAGCTTGATTATTAGATAACTTGAACCGGATACTTCTAAAATACATCAAGATAAGTGTGAGTGTTATGGCGTGCTTTCTCGTGGGGAAGTCGAGGAAGGCACCATAGTGGTGTATTGGTTGGAGAAAGTAGTGGACTCGTGTACGCTTCTTACCTCAAAGTCTGGTACTCGTAGTTCAGGATTAGCCAAGTCAAAGTTGGCATTTTTGCAAGTGAACCCCACCTCCCTTTACCTTGATACATGTGCATGAGTAGTATAGCTCCTATGTAAGTCTTGCTGAGTACGCCTTTGTACACACGTTTGCTTAATCTATGTTTTAGATGATGCCACTGACCCCGAAGGTGGCTTCTTCATCGAGCTGGACGACTGAAGTTAAGCTAGTCTAGTCCCAGTCAGCAGACTGGTTCCCTCGTGGAGGGCTTTGTGTCTAAATAAGGCTTCTTAAGCCATTTGTTAAACTTGTTTGTACTCAGACATAATTTGCTTCCGCCTGTGTTGTAATGTTGGATCACATGTATGTGATCTCTGTGTGTACTCTATAAGAGTTATAAATAAAATGTACACTTTGTAGAGAATTGCAATGGTACCTACTGTTCATACAAGGCATGGGTGCTGCGTGTATGTTTATAACATGCATGTCTTTGTATGGGTTTTCGAGACCTTAGTTGTGTTCTGGCTGGCGGTCTTTTATACACCAAGTGGCCCTTAGATGTGCGCAGCTTGGGGCATCGCGATGCGATTGCTCGAGACTCCGTCTCGTGCACACTTTGTGGTATGATCGAGCCCGCCCTAGACCCCGACTAAGTGATCGGGCTGGAGTAAGTCTATGTAAGAGTTTTGAGATAGTCGGTAGTATGGTTGAGGCGACTTGTCTTTGAATATGGGAGTTCACCACCCATATCATTTGACTTGTGTGCGGACGATGAGGACCCATCTCAGTTGATCATCCGGCCTGGATGGGATGCCCCTCACGTACGATGCTTTCCGAGAATGTTCAGTGCTTGGCCTTGTCTGCTTAGACAAGTGGGTGCGGTTCTCGGCTCTCCATATGACTATGTCTTAACTGGACTTGCATACGCTAACCCCGGGTCCCGACAGACTTGGTATCAGAGCAGGACTGACTGTAGGACTAGTAGCCTTGGCCAAAGTCGAGTCTAGATTGCTATAGTTATATAGTTACCCTGGGTATATAAGGGAACAACGTAAGGCTTCTTTTTTTTCTCCTTACCCCCTTCGTTCTAAGTTCTGGGTCACCCTTATCTTATTCTACGGGAAGATAGGACTAGGCTCTCCTCTGTCTGATTAGAACATCTCGTTGATTGCTTCCTTATAGCCGTAGGAAAGTTGTGTCAGGTTTTCCTAGCATTGTTATGATGCTGATTTCTTACATCGTATTATGTAAGTGCTGTTTTCATGATTGAAAGAAATTGTCATTTCTTACAATTACAGCCGTTATGCTGTCCGAGTCATTCCAGGTTTATCTCATAATCTGATGCATTTGCAAACTCCTTTCTGTTTCAGATGGCAGATCTTCCCCCTCGGTAGATTGTTAGTTTGACCAGGTGCCTCGGTGTGCGTGGCCATCCCGCCACGTTGATCGAGATGATGTCCTATGTGGGATATCGATGGTACCCTGAGTACACCATTGAGGAGCAGTTCCACGATTTCAACCAGACGCAGTTCCACTCCATCGTCCGGATCTATCCGCACCACGTTGGAGTCACCCAGCCTATCCACTTTGGACATGGCATAGGCGTTACCGAGCACATGGCTGTGCAGGATGCTGCATATTCATGTATTACACTGCTGAGAGAGAAGCACACCATGCTGAGAGAGAGCTCATTCCGCTATATCCCTGCTGCACTTCCAGGAGAAGAGGGATATTACACCGGACTCTACTCAGATCACTCTGCAGAGGATCCAGCACTCCAGGTGACTGCTAGGTTTTCTAGTGACAGAGATCGTGATGCACGCGCTCTCCGTTTTGAGCTCCACGCCACCCGAGTTCGTCTGTACCGGGCACTGACGCTCTTGGCACCCTTTGTGAGCGTGGGATCAGTTGAGTATGACGCGATCTATCCAGTGAGGACCCAGATGCCTTCTCGAGTTTCTTGGCCCGAGATTGGAGGCATTTTTCCACCCCGTGGTCCTTTGCTTCCACCCTACACTGGACCTAGGCCCCATCCTTGCCCAAATGGATATCAGGGTCCACAAGCCTCCGTGTTTTCCGATGGCCACCTCCAGCTACCGGGATACGCGGGTAACTTTTATGAGGATTACTATGGAGATGGAGATGAGTGAGACCGCCTGTGGTCTTACTTATTGAGGATGTAGTAGTATCTTAGTATATTGTAAGCAAGGTGTCTAAGTTCCAGAGGCTTAGATAAATAATGTATAGGAAGTCAGAGTGCCTCTGAAGGATGTATCATCTTCATCACGTTTGTATTAGCTTAGTGCTTGTACTAAAACGATGTATGGTTTGTATGACAGCTTGTGAATATATGGCTTGTATGCTTTTATCACCATCTTGTCAAGATGATTACTTCCTTTGCTCTGTAATCCTTCCAGTACTTCAATACCTTGATTAGACTCTTCAATCAACTCTGTTTGACTTTGGTTTTTCACCTCAGGATGTCTCAAGGAACTCGTGGCCAGGTTGGTCGTAACCAAGGTCGTGGGAACGACCAGGAGGAAGGCAACCTTCCACCCCCACCCACGATGGCCCAAGTCCTGATGGAGGTCGAGAGGAACCGTCGTGACTCTCACCACCTGCTGGAAGTCATTGCACGCAACACCACTCAACAGCGCAATGAGCTGGTGTCCCTGAACGACTTCATCCGACTTCATCCCCCGGTATTCAGTTACTCCACCGAGCCCCTTGACGCCGATGACTGGCTTCGCAGCATCGAGAGGAAGCTCCAAGCAGGCCATGTTGCAGATGGCGACAAGGTCAATTATGCCACCTATCACCTTGAAGGTGCAGCAAGCTCTTGGTGGGAGAATTTTCTGAATATGCGCCCCGTTGGACCACCTGCATCTTGGGAGGAGTTCTGCACGTCCTTCCGCGAGCACCACATCCCCAAGGGTCTCATGGACCGCAAGCGTGAGGAGTTATGTAACCTCACTCAAGGCAGAAGGACCGTGGACGAGTTTAGTCGTGAGTTCAACCGACTTGCTCGTTATGCCACCGAAGAAGTCTCCACCGACTCCAAGAAACAAGAGAGGTTCCGTCGTGGCCTCAACAGTGGACTCCGTCGCGAGCTCAACCTTCATGACTTTGCCACATTCCAGGTCCTTGTCAACAAGGCCATCAAAGCAGAGGACATGAACACCCCCAATGATTTCCGCAAACATCCTAGAGATGACGGATCATCCAGTTCTGGCTCCCAGAAGCGCAAGATCTGGATCCCACACAGTATGTTCCGCCAGAACAACCCACCGAGGCCATCCTATGTGGCGCCTCGTCCACCCACCCAGTTCCACCCAACTCCACCAAACAACCCAGCTCCCCGCACTGTTTTCGGAGCTTGCTACAAGTGTGGTCAGGCAGGCCACTATTCTCGCGAGTGTCCCCAGAACCAGCTCCAACACCAGAATGTTCCACCACGTGCCGGAGGCAACAACAACAACAACAATGGCTGTGGCAAGCCACCCCAGAAGGTCTTCACCGCCAAACCCTCTCCTCCCGCCACTCGTGGACGTCTGAACCAGATCGCCGCCGAAGAGACTGACGACACCACTGACGTCATTCTTGGTACGCTCCCAGTCAATTTTGTTCCTACTTCCGTTCTTTTCGACCCAGGAGCATCTCATTTATTCATGTCGGAAAGTTATGCACTTCGTCATGAGTTACCCTTTGTTGAATTGTCCACCCCGATGGTTATTCAAACTCCAGGGTCAAGATGGCAAACTAATAGAGTGAGCCATGGTAATCAAATTGCAATTGAGGGTTTAGTATTCCTTGCTTCACTCATAGCCCTCAAGTCTTCAGACATTGATGTCATCCTTGGCATGGATTGGCTATCAAGACAAAATGCCTATCTGGATTGCAAAGGCAAATCCGTGAAACTCACCCACCCTTCAGGAAAAACCGTCAACTATACCTCACCCAAAACAAGAATCCAAGTGCATTCCTTGAATGTACTTCCCCTTCCCGAACTTGAAGATATTCCGGTGGTTCGTGACTTCCCGGATGTCTTTCCTGAAGAGCTGCCGGGCATGCCACCCGACAGGTGTGTAGAGTTTATAGTGGATCTTGTTCCAGGAACCGCACCAATTTCCAAACGCCCATATAAAATGGCCCCACATGAGTTAGCTGAGCTAAAAACCCAACTTGATGCTTCGTTGGAAAAAGGCTTCATCCGCCCTAGCTCATCGCCATGGGGTTGCCCCGTTCTGTTCGTAAAGAAGAAAGATGGAACAGAAAGGATGTGCGTAGACTATCGCCCGCTAAATTTAGCGACGATAAAGAACAAATACCCACTGCCCAGGATCAATGATCTTTATGATCAACTTGCAGGATCATCCGTCTTCTCCAAGATGGATTTGAGATTAGGTTATCATCAGATCAGAATCCGAAACGAGGACATTCCAAAAACGGCTTTTACTACTCGTTATGGTCTTTACGAGTACACCGTCATATCCTTTGGTTTAACCAATGCCCCCGCCACATTCTCACGCTTGATGAATTCGATCTTCATGGAGTACCTAGATAAATTTGTTGTAGTTTATCTCGATGATATTCTCATCTACTCGAAGAACGAAGGAGATCATACCGAACACTTAAGGCTGGCATTGATGAAACTTAGAGAGCATCGCCTGTACGCTAAATTCTCCAAGTGTGAATTCTGGCTACCAGAAGTGACCTACTTAGGCCACGTGATTTCTGCAAAAGGCATTGCTGTGAATCCCGAGAGAGTTCAGGCCGTCCTTGACTGGACTCCACCTGAATCGGTTAAGCAAGTTAGAAGTTTTCTTGGCCTAGCCAGCTATTGCCGTCGCTTTGTCGAGAACTTTTCTAAAGTTGCAAAGCCTCTAACTGAACTCCTCAAGAAAGATAAGAAATTCTTATGGACTTCCAAGTGCGAGGAAAGCTTTCAAGAGCTAAAAAGAAGATTGACTTCCGCACCCGTACTTGCACCTCCAGACACCAAAAGGGATTTCGAGATCTATTGTGATGCATCACGGCAAGGGTTAGGATGCATACTTCTGCAAGATCGACATGTGGTAGCTTATGCTTCACGCCAGTTGCGGCCACATGAAGTGAACTATCCTACCCATGACCTTGAACTCGCTGCCGTAGTTCATGCTCTAACAACTTGGCGACATTACCTCCTTGGTAATCGTTGTGAGATTTATTCCGACCACCAAAGCCTCAAATATATTTTCACCCAGCCAGATCTTAATCTCAGGCAAAGACGCTGGATTGAGTTGATAAAAGATTACGACGTAGCAATTTCTTACACCCCAGGAAAAGCCAATGTCATGGCTGATGCACTAAGTCGTAAGCCGTACTGTAACAACCTCATGTTGCAGCAGTATCAACCACTTCTTCATGAGGACTTTCGCAAGCTTAACCTTGAAATTGTTCCTCATGGCTATCTTTCTACCTTGGTGGCGAAACCAACTCTTGAGGATCAAATTATAGTTGCCCAAAGGCGTGCACGAGGTGTTCGCCGGATCAAGGAGAACATTGCTAGCGGAGTTGCTAAATGTTTCTCCACAGATAGCAAAGGAACGGTATTCTTTGAAAATCGTTTGGTAGTACCTAAGAATAGGGAACTAAGGCAACTCATCCTCAAAGAAGCCCATGACACACCCCTCTCGATTCATCCCGGTAGCACGAAAATGTACCGAGATCTACGCCAGAGATTTTGGTGGACTAGGATGAAGAGAGACATTGCTCAATTTGTTGCCGAATGTGATGTTTGTCGTCGCATTAAGGAAGAACATCAAAGACCTGCTGGTACACTTCAACCTTTGTCTATTCCCGAGTGGAAATGGGACAAAGTCGTTATGGACTTCATCACCGGCTTTCCAAGAACCCAGAAAGGAAACAATGCCATCTTCGTTGTCATAGACAGGCTTTCCAAAGTTGCTCACTTCCTTCCGGTTCGCGAGTCTATAACTGCTAGCCAGTTAGCAGACTTGTACATCTCCAGAATTGTATCCCTTCACGGTGTTCCTTTGGAAATCAATTCTGATCGCGGTAGCCTTTTTACCTCTAGATTTTGGGGAATCTTTCAGAATGCTATGGGAACTCATCTCTCCTTTAGTACGGCTTTCCATCCTCAGTCTAGCGGTCAAGTCGAAAGGGTTAACCAAATTCTTGAAGACATGCTCAGAGCTTGTGTTATCTCATTCGGGAAGAATTGGGAGAATTCTCTTCCATTTGCCGAATTTGCTTATAACAATAGTTTTCAATCTAGTCGGAACATGGCTCCTTTTGAAATCCTTTATGGACGACGATGTCGAACACCACTAAACTGGTCTGAAACCGGTGAAAGACAATTCTTTGGACCGGATATGATCAAAGAAGCAGAAGAGCAAGTTCATATCGTTCGTGAACAATTGAAAGCAGCCCAGTCTCGTCAGAAAAGCTACTATGATCGTCATCATAGGCAAGAGAGCTACCATCTGGATGAGAAGGCTTACCTCCGGGTTACTCCTCTAAAGGGAACCCAACGTTTCGGTATCAAAGGCAAGTTGGCCCCACGTTACATCGGACCTTTCCGCATTATTGCTAAACGTGGAGAAGTTGCCTACCAACTTGAACTACCTCCGCACCTTTCCCGAGTACACGATGTATTCCATGTGTCCCAACTCAGGCGTTGCTTCAAGGACCCCATCCGCGAAGTCGACCATGAAACGCTTGATCTCCAAGATGACCTTTCTTATCCAGAATACCCCGTTTGTGTTCTTGATTCCGCAGAGCGTGTCACTCGTCGTCAGAAGATTAGGTTTCTGAAAGTGCAATGGTCACACCACTCTGAAAGAGAAGCCACGTGGGAGAGAGAAGACCGCCTCAGTGCCGAGTACCCCACCTTCCTCCCGCAGACTTCTGAATCTCGGGACGAGATTCTTTTGAGTGGGGGCGAGTTGTCAGAACCCTCTGTTAGGTATGTGCTAGGGTTAGTTAGCACCTTTGCATCATGTCAAAATTTCAAAAATAAATCCTGGAAATCAATTTCAAAATCCAAATGGGAGAATGAACACCCCCAGATGAATTAATTCAAAAGGCCAGATAAAAATCTTTTCCAAAAATTCATGTTAGAGTTTTGAAAAGTCTTATAAATGAGTGTGATCACATATCAAGTGACGTGGGACCCACCCCATGCTCATAGATTTTTCAAATATTCAAACAGTACCTTGGAATTAAAGAAATCCCCCTATTTGATTTAAAATTCAAATCATTTGAATTTTAAAAATGTTGAAAGTTTATGAGTGGCTTGTCCATATTATTATGAGGCCATGTAAAAGTTTTCAGCATTTAATAAAATGGTTTGGTATTTTTATCAGAGCCAAAACAAATTACAGAAAAGGAAAGGAAAGATTAAACAGAGGAAAAAGGAAAAACTTACCTCCCGCCAGGGGCGAGGCCCACCTCTCCAGCCGGCCCACCCCAGCCCAGCCGGCCCAAGGGGGTATGGGGGTCTTCTTCCACCCCGCGCTGCCAAGCAGCTCCGTGGCAGGGCACCGACGCCGTGGACGCCACCTCGACGCCCAGGATGTTCCAGGCCGCCCCGTGCCACCTTATCCTGTCCTGGAGAACCGCCGTGAAGCCGTGCTTCATTTCCCCCTCCCCTCTCATGCTCTCCCTTCCTCTCCTCGCTTTCCCCTTTTCCCCCGAGAGCAGCCGCCGTTCATCGTCGACGAGAACCGTAGCCAACGCCGGAGAGAAGCCTGAAGGCCGTGTCCACCGTGCGCGCAGTCGTCGACTTCCTCTTCACGCAGCAGACGGAGCTGTGATTTGGACTCAAGCCGCCGGAATCGAGCTCGAGCCGCCGCCGGACCCGCAAGTCGCCAACGTCGAATTCGCCGCCACCACGACCTCCCCGACCTCCCTGACCCCCCTGCTAGCATCACGGTGAGCTCGCGGTTCGAATGAGCCATTCCTTCGTCTCCCTCCTCCTCTCTAGCCGGATCCGCCATGGACGCCGGAGCTCCTCGCCACCACAGTCGTCGTAGTCGAGTGTACGTAATGCAAACGATCTCAGGAGCATGTCTTTCGTCTTCACCTTGATCCTCTACGTCGATTGCGAGCGTCCCCGGTTCAAATGGAGCACCACATCAAGTTTTGCCACAAGCCCGAGCCACGGCCGCCGCTAGGGCTTGACGCAGAAGACACTCCGGCGAGTTCCAGCCCCCCTGGCTGGCTCCATTCGACGCGGGCGTCCACGGGCTGTCGATTGATGCCTCCCGCGCATCAAATGGCCCCTGGCAGCCCCCTCCCCGTGCAGCGCCGCCGCACTGGTGGCCACCGGCGGCTAGCCGCCGGTGAGGCCACTGTCATTAGGGGTTAACCCCCCTGCTAATTGACCCCAGGTCAATGACAGGTGGGGCCCCCAGGCACTTACCCCCCTGGTTAAGTTTAAACCGGTTTAATTAACCCTTGTGACACTGACAAACCTGGCCCACCAGTCAGACCCCCCCCCACGTCAGCATGACCACATGCTGATGCAATAAAAGAGTTTAAATGAATTTCCAGAAAAGAAAAATAGTTTAATAATTCCAGAAATTCCAGAAAATACCCCAAACTTTGGAAATTCATAGAAAATTCATATTAACTCCAAATTGGACAAATAATATATGAAAAATGATCAGGAGAAAATTATCTTTCCAAATATGAAACTTTCAACTCTGTTTGAGTTGAATTTAAAATGTGATCAGTAGCATTTGCTATTTGATTTAAATGAAATTAAATCAAATTCAATTCAAATATTTTTGCAACTTGAACCATGACAACATGCTACTTTCCACTTACACATCAGAGGCATATCATACACATTTGAAGATAATTCAAAATGATCAAACTATATCACATATAACTTGGTTAATGTTGAATTCAAATGTGGATTTTGAATTTGCATTTTAAATGCAATATATTCCACTTAAATGGAATTGCCTCACACATCAAAACTTATACTTCAAGCTTTAACATTCAATCATGTGTTTGAGCATTGCATTCATATTGATTGCTACTTCGTGCTTTGTTTGCCGAGTAGAGGTGGAACCGGAGCAAGAGGTCACCCCCTTCGCTGAAGATCCAGAACCCGAACCTCGTCAGCAAGGCAAGCAAAACCCCATTGATCATGTCGATAAAATCCCACTTCCCTCTCATGTCTCGCTTATGCATTGTTTAGGATGATCACCATGTTACGATTCTACCGCTTAGATGAACCCATTCCTTTGCATGACCTATCTTTTGTCACAGTAGTAAGCAAACCACAATCCTAGCAAATGTAGGAGTTGAATGATATCATGTGGCCCATACAATGTTACTGCTTATTGCATGCTTAGTATGATACCATGTTGTTACTGTGATGTGAGTCGGGATGGGAATGATCATGTTGATGATGGTAGAAAAGTGTTGGTGAATCGACCCTAATACAGGGTGAACGATGAGAGGATGTGTAGGAGTACACGGTGGGTTGTCTCGTTGAACACCGCCCTAGTACGAGTTCTTGTGTGGTGATCCAAGATGAAGAGTACAACCACACATTGGGCTCACTGACCCCTCTCAACCTATTAACTCATCCCTTTCGATGTCCAGATGTCACAGTAGTTCGGAGTTCTGGTAGGCTTGTGGCCTGGATGCTAAGTGAGAGAACGGCTCAACCGAGACCGGCTTATGCACCACGCACACATCGCTTGGGTCCACTTCGGTAAACCGGCCGGGTTCACGATGGTGGTAGCCAACCCAAGTAGGCGGCTTTCTTGGACTAGATAGGCTATGAGGTAACAGTTGTGGTGAGCATCTTCGCTAGCACCCCTTGAATGGTGTCGAGATCAAAGGCGATAAATGATGGTCATGTGTGTGTAGCGGTACACCCTTGCAAGGTTAACAAAACTATTCGAATAGCCGCGTCCGCGGTTATGGACTGCTTGGAAAGCTTAGCTTGATTATTAGATAACTTGAACCGGATACTTCTAAAATACACCAAGATAAGTGTGAGTGCTATGGCGTGCTTTCTCGTGGGGAAGTCGAGGAAGGCACCATAGTGGTGTATTGGTTGGAGAAAGTAGTGGACTCGTGTACGCTTCTTACCTCAAAGTCTGGTACTCGTAGTTCAGGATAGCCAAGTCAAAGCTGTCATTTCTGCAAGTGAACCCCACCTCCCTTTACCTTGATACATGTGCATGAGTAGTATAGCTCCTATGTAAGTCTTGCTGAGTACGCCTTTGTACTCACGTTTGCTTAATCTATGTTTTAGATGACGCCACTGACCCCGAAGGTGGCTTCTTCATCGAGCTGGACGACTGAAGTTAAGCTAGTCTAGTCCCAGTCAGCAGACTGGTTCCCTCGTGGAGGGCTTTGTGTTTAAATAAGGCTTCTTAAGCCATTTGTTAAACTTGTCTGTACTCAGACATAATTTTCTTCCGCCTGTGTTGTAATGTTGGATCACATGTATGTGATCTCTGTGTGTACTCTATAAGAGTTATAAGTAAAATGTACACTTTGTAGAGAATTGCAATGGTACCTACTATTCATACAAGGCATGGGTGCTGCGGGTATGTTTATAACATGCATGTCTTTGTATGGGTTTTCGAGACCTTAGTTGTGTTCTGGCTGGCGGTCTTTTATACACCAAGTGGCCCTTAGATGTGCGCATCTTGGGGCATCGCGATGCGATTGCTCGAGACTCCGTCTCGTGCACACTTTGTGGTATGATCGAGCCCGCCCTAGACCCCGACTAAGTGATCGGGCTGGAGTAAGTCTATGTAAGGGTTTTGAGATAGTCGGTAGTATGGTTGAGGCGACTTGTCTTTGAATATGGGAGTTCACCACCCATATCATTTGACTTGTGTGCGGACGATGAGGAGCCATCTCAGTTGATCATCCGGCCTGGATGGGATGCCCCTCACGTACGATGCTTTCCGAGACTGTTCAGTGCTTGGCCTTGTCTGCTTAGACAAGTGGGTGCGGTTCTCGGCTCTCCATATGACTATGTCTTAACTGGACTTGCATACGCTAACCCCGGGTCCCGACAATAAGGTGACACCAAAGAATCAACCGAAAACCGAATAAAAATCCAACGATTACATCGAACGGAGCGAAGATCAACATCGATCGATAGAAGAATCACTTTAAAAGCTTTAGCGATAGTAGATGACCATCTGAATCCGTTGCATAAAACCGGCAAATAACCCAGTACCCACCAGAACGGTTTTTGCAACTCTGATCTGGGACATTTACTAGAATAGCTCAAGCGCTGCTCAAGACGGCCGACCATGAATCAGCTCAGAGCGCGAGATAGCGTTGATAAAAAGAATGCAGAGGTCCCCTAAGACGGCCGAGAAAACAGCTCAGAACATAGGGTCGCCACTGCGAAAATAAAATCGACAACTACCCGAGTCGGCCGAAAATGAATCAGCTCGGAACACGGGTCGGCTGTTGAAAAGAGAAATAAAAATTAGGCATCCACCCGGGACGGCCGACAACGAATCAGCTCAGAACAAGGATTTTTGCCATACCCAAAAGAAAGCGAGCAAGGGTCCGTCAGAGTCATGCTCTACCTGCAAAACATATTCGTTAAACACCGAAGAACCAAATGAGAGATCGACGAAGAAATTCGACCAAGCGAAGATCAATAGCACTGGAAGTGCATCGAGATCCCACACTAACGAGATCACATCTTATTACTACGCACAACATTAGCCAACATGCAACAAGAAACATGCAAGGCTACTACTACTCATCAACAAACCAATGCGGCAAACAAATGCATCACACAAGCAAGCTATAACTCTAGCTCTAACGTTAATCTAACGATCATGCGGGCTAGCGGGTCCTACAGCCAGCCCTGCTCTGATACCAAGCGTTGTGGCACCCCGGCTCAGAGGACCGGAACGCCCCCGTGCTCCAGCCCAGAGATCAAGTCTTCTAGAACACAGCACTGCTTGATATAGAACTGAACAACTTTCTATTAACAAACATACGGGTACAAGGGGTTTATTACAACGCTGGCGGAGCGAGACGAAGCACAAGCCTGCTCCTCAAGCTCGCCACAGATCTACATCAAGCAGCAGACTAACTCTCTAGCAGAGGAATATGAGTCTGCAGCGGAACAACGGCAACGGTGATGAACTCTACTCCACAGGGACACTGGCTGGGCCACCTCCTAGCTCGCAAACATCGGGATCGTCATCCTACGCATCCAACGCATGGCCTGCAAATCTGGCATGGCACGCCAGGTCAGTACATTGAATGTACTTGCAATCTCACAACAACCATGCAACAAGGCAAAACAATAACATCGCAACAGGTTAAAGTATATTAATGAACATCATGCAAGAAGATAGTCATCAAGCATGTCATCAGTATAATATAAGAATTTTATCAACATTAAGACTATGCACCATCTTTGCGGTCGCATGGACCCTACATGATCACCGCATGATCATGTGGCTTACCGCGGAATCCTTACCGACTCAAGCACCGGGCATCGCATGACCATCAACATACCTGGGTCGTCGCACGGCCATTCGACGGGTTAGGTGTCCTCCGATACCACCCAACCAATCCAGTCATCGTATCAACTTACCATGCTCATGCCAACTGAACTCATGTTGATAATGTGTGACCTACTGTGAACTGTGTCCATTACCGCTGTAATGACCCGATTCACTAAGAATCCAAGTCTCTGTGCATTCTGTGCTAGTCACTGGATCAATAGCTAGCACACACAGTACACGATGTAATATCAAGAATAAACCACATGTCATAAATATTACATCGAACATCCAGTATTACAATAAATCATACCTGCATAGCTCAAGGCTAGCTTACAAAATAGAATACAGCGGAAAACAATAAAGAGCTTTGTGGCATCCATCAACTCCACCGGCATAGTTGAGTATAGACATCGTAAACCTACAACGCATCACTTACTCATCGTATACAATCCTGCAACACCGAAGGTTACAGCTCGACAACGGGTCAGTACATCTGATTTGTACGGCAAGTCACACGAAAAAGGATATAACAGACCTATCGCTACATGCAAGGTAAGTCAAAGGAAAGGCTGATGGTTTTGTTTTGCAGAAAGCTGTTTTTTCCCAATCTACCTAGTAAAAAATTTAGTTTATCTTACTACTTAAGATTGAACTAGGCGCACCAGTTCCAATCCACACCCTTTATTAAATCTTGTCCACTCAAGTTTATTATGGTTATTCATCTGTCAAGATCCTCCAGTAACAGTAATGTCTAGTAGCTCAAGGATGTCCTTAACCGGGGACACGGCTAATCATGATTAGTTTTTACTCTGCAGAGGTTAGTACACTTTCCCCGCTGGACTCAACCCGAAGATTGAGACGAAGTCTTTCCGAAGAGGTCACCTACACCCAACGGCAAGCCGGTACAACCTATCACATCTACATCTGCTAGCTTTGCACGGGAGAGGCTTCCTACATCGTACTCAACTAAGCCAGAGCCCATATGGCCAGCGGCTGTACATGGAAGCTCCTAGTCACCAAGTATGTCTGATCTATTTGAGCCTGGACGGCGCCCACTTACGTTCAGAGGGTAGATACCATGACGTTATGTCGACCACCAAAACCAACCATTAAGGGTACAACCTGGTCTCGCCTTAGATAAGGCACGAGCCCCCAGGAAGCACTCCCTGCCCGTCCAGAGGTGTATTCTAATTAAAGGTTTGCTAGTCAAGTCATTAAATCCTCACATAGCTCAATGCAATCTCAAACCAATCACCGTCTACAAGCATAGCAAATATATAACAAACACGTGCTAGGGCGACAAAGAATACAGGATCAGATCATATGGCTATCCTACCAGGTTAGCAACAATAATAATATAAAACTTCCTACACATGCATAGGGTGGTATTTGCTACATGCATAAGTAAAAATATAGGTTGTGAAATGGTCAAAGTATGACTTGCCTTATACATTCGATGAAGTTCTTCGCACTCACGATCCAGATAACTGTACTCGTCACACTCCGAGCAATCTATCATAAAAGAAAGATACCACAAGTAAACAATCACGCCAAAAGAAAATAAAAGATCAACAAATCAACACAATAAGATTTAGAACCAAAAACAATTAGGCTTGATAAGGTATAGGTGTCGATGTCCTCAAAGGTGATAGGTGGAAGATAAACTCAAGAGAGCAACGGATAAAGAATTGTCGTCATAAAAGATTATGACTAAAGACATTATAGACCAAGGATCAAGGTCTTTGCAACATGAAAGGTATGCTAATATATAGCGGATAGAATTTTACAAGTGATCCAATAGGCAAAAAGAATCACCCAAAGAAAGAATACTACAACACAAGTTACAGTAGGCTGATGTTTGAATTAATTATAAATTCAAATAGATAAAATATATATTTGAATATTGTGTATATATGATATGGAAAGAAGGTATATGATGTGAGCGTTCCAAAGGAAAATGAATCAATTACATCGGAACAATGGTATAAAGGATATGACCTCCGGAAGATGAAATTTGAATATAAAATGAATATTTGGGAAAGTCATTCTATTCCCTCTCATTTTATTATTCGATTAAACTCCAAAAGTTTTAAATCCTACTGAAAATCAACATATCAAGCAAACAATCATTATTATGATTAATTTATTAACATTCCAAAATTTGGAAAATTTGGGATGTTACACACTACCAGCCTTAAAAGGAATCTCGTCCTCGAGATTCGAAAAGGCTAGAAAGAAAAGTTAGGGTTTAGGTCTTCATGACAATCCACCGATCCTTCGGTTATTTAGGGTGCTACCACCCTTAAAATGAATGCTACATGGTCTTCGAAAATCTTAATCCATCGATGACATCCTTCATAAAGATTAACCTCCTCCGAGGTCTTGAATCCTTAGAAAAAGAGGAGTCTTCCATATAGCAAAACTTCACGGCTGACAGGTCAGGCGCCAATACTAAAAAACTATCGATTCCCTCATGGTGGTCATCAAGAATACTATTACGGGATACCTGCAGGAAATGGTCTTGGTCTATACTCACCGTATAACCTACTATTATTAACGACAATCTCTTATAGGGGTCAAACATCGTACCATTCTATGGTTTAGGCTTAACATCGTCGTCTCTCTTCTATAGGTAAGTCACTCAAGATTTACTATCCCGCATAGCAAGAGCGAATAATAAGAGTAGTCGGCATGGTGATCAATCCATTCCGCACCCAAATCATTACCTTGTATATGGTTTAGCGAATCTCGCAATCTAACACTCAGTCATCCTCACAGGCATTGCAGAAAGTCCCTCCCTATCTTGAACTGCTTTCAGATAAACCCATTGGTTCTGCAAGCCAACCGAACATCTATCGTTCCCTCACAACACTCGGATTTGTGCACTACTACAAAACGTGCACCGGTGAACTAAAACTTGCTCCATGTTCCTTCCTTCTGCAAGATTGTGCTTGCTTGTTGTAAATCCTGACACACGGGGTTATCCTTGAACTCAGCACTGGTTGCATCCATCTTTATTCCAGCCTTGACATTAGCAGCCATTGTAGTAGTTTCTTCAGTTTAGGGATGAGGATGAGGGGGAATAGAATGTAGATCGCGAGGTAGAGAGAGAGATAGGGAGAGATACCCATACAAACATCACACTCGTTTTGAAAACATAAGTTTTGATGTGTAGCTATCGGTAAAAACAAGAAAAAACAGCTCACAGAATGATCTAACGGTAGAAACTTGAATCTTCCAGGTCTTCAAGTCTTCAGGTCTTCAATGATGGTAGTTTCAGTTTTGCATTGTCGAAGCAATCTTCATATACTCTTTTCACTTGTCGAGTTATTCTCCTTGTTGATGTGTCTTCTTCAGTCTTGAAGCATACTAAATAGATGAGGGGTCTAATGACACGTAAACTTATTCTACTCGCATAGAAGAAACGCAAAGCACCACACACAATATCAATAAAAGACATATCAAGGTCAAAGGGCACAAAACAAAACTTAACAAAACAAATCATGACATAAAACATCTAGTTAATCCATAGCAAACAAGCACCGATCCACATCTCCGACTAACATTAAAAGGTAACATCGTACACTTAGTGCACAACTACGAATATTCTATTCTCCAATTTCAAAACATAAGCTTAAATATGTCGACGTCTTTTCTCCCATGTTTACATCTTCTTTCTCTGCAATCCTGGACACATGTTGGCGTAGTGTCCCTTGCTCCTGCACCGGTAACACTGAAGTTCGCTAAGATTCTTCTTTTTCTTCTTCACGGGTGCTTCCTGGAACTCTTGGATAATCTTCTTCATTCCTTCCTTTTGTTGTTGAATCACTTGTTGTGTCATAATGAAAAATTGACACTGAGCGGGGTAATGATTATTTCCTTCACACAAAAAACATGTGACTTGAGCAGTAGGACATTCTTCACCCCAATGAATTTCCTCACAATAGGGACATCCAATAACTTGTCCCTCGCAGGGACGGGCCCAAAACAAAACCAGCTCTCAAGACTATCTCCATTTACCCGGCCAAGGCAACTGTCGCGCATAGCCTTTCCTCTTTGGTGATACGCATAAGAGAATCCACCGTTGAAAGTGCAATATATCGACAAGAGGGGGGGTGAATGGGAGATTTTCAATTTTGCTACCAGATTTTGATTTTCTTCAGGACTGAAGCAATCATGAAGCTGAAGAAGTAACCAAAATCATGAAGAAATAAAACTTCACAGAATGTAATCATTAGGGCAGCTCATCATAATTCAACAGAAATAAATCAATTCAGATAAGCAGAAGTGCTTCAGATGCATAGTATGAAGACTAATAGCAGAGGGAGAGCTGAAGCACGAGAAGTCAACATAGATACTGAAGACATAATACTGTGGCTTAAGAGATTGAAGAGATATCACCAGAGATTGAAGACATTGGTTTGGTAGACCAGTTCAAGTTGCTGTGACAACTCTACGTCTGGTTGGAGAGGCTGAGATTCAACTCAGAAGACATAGTCTTCACCTTATTCTCCTTGAACTAAAGTCCTCAGACTCCGTCCAATAACTCCGGTGAGTCTTCAAGGTAGACTCCCGAAACCTTCACAGACTCAGTCACTCCGGGAAGTCACAATTGCATCTTGACTTCCTCAGACTGAAGACTTCTACACCGGCTGGAAGATCACAGTCTTCAAGAGTAAAAAGCTTCGGATCACTTGAACCGACTTCCTCAGAAATGCTCAACTACTTAGGCTGGTGGTTTTCCTCACATAGGTTCTTCAGTTACCTTAGAGGTGGGTTGCTCTCAGATGACAAGTGTCAGTTTTTCTCTCGGAGCAGCCAACCCACAAATGGGGCTGGGGGTGGCTATTTATAGCCACGGAGCAACCCGAGGTGAAAGGACATAAATGCCCATGCATACAATTACTCTCATGCCCTCGGAAATGACCGTTGCTAGAGAGGTTCTAGCCTCTTACCATGTAACACATTGCACGGTCAAAGTATTCTCTCTCCAGACTCCTCAACCGAAGTTAGTTACGTCAGTGTCCTGAAGAACAACGTCTCAGACACATGAGGACTGAACTTCTACTGCAGGAGATATCTCTCTCTTCAGGAGAACTGCACTCGCAGTCTCCAGACTCCTCAACCGAAGACAGATTCCTCAGTGTCCTGAAGAACAACGTCTCAGACACCCGAGGTACTGAACTTCTACTGCAGGAGATTTCCTCAGGGTTTTTCTTCAGGATTCCTAATTGAGCACTTCCTCAGACCTTCGGAACTCGTTTTCTTCAACCCCTCCAACAGTGCGGTGTTTTCCTATGACTCAAGAAGTATAAAAAGTCTTAGCGAAGACTACGCTTCAACTTCTTCTTCAGCGCGAACTTCCTCAGGATCGTCTTCAGCTTCAGCTTCAACTGAACGCTTCAGGATCCTACTTCCTCAGGATTTCGCGCAACTTCATTACTCAAGAAGTATAAAAAGTCTTAGAGAAGACTACGCTTCAACTTCGTCTTCAGCGCGAACTTCCTCAGGATCGTATTCAGCTTCATCTTCAACCGAACGCTTCAGGATCCTACTTCCTCAGGATTTCGCGCAACTTCATTCTTCAGGAAACACACCGATTTCTCCAATGTTCCTCAACATTTTGGGGGGTCAACATTGGTGGTTAAACACCTCATTCGGGACTGTTCTCCTGTGTATACTCACAAACACATCAGTCCCTTAACCGTTTTGTCATCAAACTCCAAAACCTCAAGGGGAGGGCACTTGATGCACTTACAATCTCCCCCTTTTTGGTGATTTGATGACAATCAGGTTAAGCTTCAACGGGGATAAAATTATGAGTTTGAAGAATAAAAACTTTGAAGAACATTTGTATCATTAAGCTGGTTATAATGAAGCTCCCCTGAGGATATGCATATAAGTTGAAGAATGTTTAATATCTAAAGCATTTTGAGGTATATGAGGAGCTCCCCCTATATCCAGGCATTTTTGTAGCAGTGCATGTTATGAAGTGTTTGAGGAATTAAACAACACACTGATAGAGGTGTTTGCAGAGATAATCACATGCATATATGAAAAACGTGAGGAAATAGCATGAGGTAACTGAGGAATAGTATCAGGCAAACACCAAAATAACAGTTTACAACTCGTTACAAAAAAAACATATCTGAAGAACGAGAGTTGTAACTGAAGAACCGCATAACTAAGACCCGCTTGAAGACTAACAGATTTCTCCCCCTTTGTCACAAAATGAACAAAAAGGGGAAAACTGAAGCTAACGCCCCTTTGAAGTTGCTTCAAGGCTGAGGTGAGTCACGCCTGAGGCAATCCGTTGCAGTGTGAGGGCAGCCAGCAGTGTCTTCAGCCTCTTCAGCAGTCATCTCCTGGTTTGAAGAATAAGAATCCATTGCCGGAGGAGGAGTTGTGCAGCGTCTGAATTGCCTTGGGGGTCTGATTGCAGGAATCGGAGGCTGTTGAAGCTCCAACTTGGCAAGGTCTTCAGGGGTGATTACTTCTCTCATCAGGGCATCAAGATGTTGATATGTATTATGATCATACTGATGCACTTTCTTCACAGAAGAATGCGTCTGAGCCATGTAGCTGAGGATTTCAGTAAACTGACTCTTCACCCAATCATGATTACGATCAACTTTCTGATGAAGACTAATCAGAAGCTCTCGGTCAGTCATCACTCGAGCCTGAGTTGTATCCTCAGTTGAGGCATGAGTTATGGTTTCATCAGTTGTGCGAGACTGAGGATGACGAATGTTTCCACCGAGGTAATTGGTCGGGAGAACTTCTTCATAGAAGATGCCTTTGCCTTTGTTATTTGAAGCAATAGTATGTTGAAGCACTTCGACAGGCGGCATATAGGTCTTGTGATTCGGGTGATCAGGTTGGAAATAGATTCCAGTCACAGCTCGGATGAGCTTCATGATCCAAGGCGCATATGGCTTCAGGATATGAGGATTCTGTGCAGCATCAACCATAGTTCTGAAGAAGAAGTCAGGGACGTTGATCGGCCCAGACATGCAAAGGTTGTGGAGTATGTTCTTCATGATGCCAATGACTTCTTCAGCAGTGGATTCATAGCCTTTAATGAGGCAGAAGGTCTTTGCCAGAATCCGATACAACGTACTTGGCAGATACAGAAGCTCAGAGACTGGAAACTTTGTGCGAGCTGGGGCTTCAGGGGCTTGAGGTTTCATTAGCATGTTCATCAGGTCATCTTGAAGAATTTGAGCCCCATAGGAGCAAGCAGCAGGAGAAGTGCACTTAGGCAACTCAAGAATATCATTTGCTTCAGGAACAGTAATGGTGTAGTGATGATGCTCAGTCATCCACTCGAGGACCCAGGTGTTGATATCCAAAGGATTTCCTGAAACATACAACGTGGCATAAAACTGAAGCACAAGCTCTTCATTCCAGTGTATGCATTCAGAGCAGAACTGAAGCAGCTTGGCATGATGCAGATCCTGAAGCATATTGTTGAAGCAGGGAAGGGCTTCCATATCCATCAGGGGAATGTGCTTGTGAGGAAACAGTTTGTTTTGTTTGTAGAGCACTGAAGCATAATAGTTCTTCTAAGTGGCAGTCAAGAACCTCAGCAGCTTTCCAGGCGGAGCAGAGTGATATGGATTTTGAATCCCCTCTTGAAAGAAACTCATGGCGTTGAAGAAATCAGTAGCATCAAATCTTGGAGTATCATCAGCTTCAAGGTCACGGAAGAATGGTCGCTTCTGCTTCTGACACAAGGACCGAGCTTGAACGGGGCCTTGAGGTGGGGAAGGCGCTTGAGGCACTTCAATCTGAAGAGTAGCTTGAGGCTGAGGCGGAGTCGCTGCAGATGCGTCAGGCACAGATGTGTTGATGTCCTTGGGGAGACGAGGTGATGTGGCCTGTTTGTCTTCAGAGCCATCCTTTGAGGCTTCAGCATTTGTACTGTTTTCTGCTTCAGGAGGGGCATTTGTGCTTTGTTCGGCTTCAGCTTCAGTTTCAGCAGCAGGTGGGTCTGGCTGAGGATCAACAGTTGTAGTGTCAGCTGCATCAGTATCAGTGGTAGCTTTTGCTGCAGCATCAGTATTAGCAGCAGAATTTGTTGGAGGACTGGAGGCTTCGGGGTTATAAGCATCAGACGCTGAGGACGATGCACCAACAGAGTCTTCAGACTGCAGAGAAGTGTCAGGAAGCACCTCGATTACGGTGTCGGAGTGAGGCTCAGGTGAGAAGACGGTATGAGTGGGTGAGTGTGTCAGCCCATAGTCATCATCATGGACACGAGGAGTTCCATCATCCATAATGTTGACGTCCATGTCTTCAACTTCAGTGATAGTTGGTGGCGGTGGGGACGGTGGAGTTGGAACAATGGGTGTTGCAGCAGGGGGTGGAGTGAAGACAATTAAGTTGCGCTGAAGATTTTGAGGTGGAGTTGAGGCAGCAGTAATATGAACGGTGGTATCAGCGGCCTGTTTGGTCGGAGGAGCTGAGGAAAGTGGTGTAGCATCAATGGGTTCTTCAACAGTAGGCTTCTTCGCAGCAGGTGGAGTTGAGGGTTGGGCTTCAGGCAGGCGCTTGAGGCTTTGAGAAGTGGCATCAGTAGGTACTGAGGAAGCAGGCTTTCGAAGCTTCATCAACTTTGCCCTCTGTTGAGAGATCCGTTCTTTGGATTTGCCAATATAAGCACGGTTGGCAGCGAACTCAATGTTGAGACGTTGAACTTCGCATTGATGCTTTGTAAACTCCTGAGGAGTAACTTCAGTGATAGATTTATTCTTGAAGTCACTGTGGACTTTCTTCAGTTTGGCCTTCAACTGTTTCTGAAGATCTCGTTGATGAATCTCATTTATGAGGAACTGTTGAACATAGAACTTGATGTCTTTAGGGATGTCCAAATCATCAAGCGGAGTGTCAGGCTTAACAGACCAAATTTCAATGTACTCCAAGATCTTCTTGGGATCAAGGAGAAGCGGGATTTCTGAACCCATTGCTTCAGCTTTGCGTCTGGCCGCAGCACGCACGTATTCAATCTTATCAGCTTCAGTGGCGACGAAGCCGGCAAAATCCTCAAATTCATCTTCATCATCAGAGGATGGAGGAGTATGATGAATGGCGCCCCGCATAGCAGTTTTCTTCGGTGAGGGGCGAAGGCCGCGTTGAAGAACAGTTTTTGTCTTCAGTTGAGGCTGAGGCATTGTGGTTGATGCCTCAGGAGCACCAGATTCATCAGTGCGTATCCTTGAGGAGGGGGCAGCACCGTCTGTGCGTTGACATGAGGAGCCAACAACTTGAGGTTTCATGCCAGGGGCCTTTTTGCGGTGTTGAGGCGGAGGTTGTTGTCTGGGTTGAGACTGATCTTTAGGCGGAATATGTATTGAAGCAGTCATGTCACGGACCAGACTCTTGACACGGCTGCGAGAGCGCTTGAGGTACTGCTCATATGCTTCCGGAAATTCTTCAGGAGTGCGCATTGTTGTGGGATCAGGAATGACTCCAGGCGCAGGTGGAGGTCGAGCCTTGATACCCAAGGTCTTCAGTGGCGGATTTACTGCAAACATTTCCTCATGCTGAGGATTAAGCCATTGATAGGCCACCCAACGCTTGGCCCATTCCCTCGTGATTTTCTGTACCCGTTTCTTACGTTCATCAGCGGTTTCACGTTCAGGAGTCTTCAGCTTTTCATATAGCGTCGGGGGCAAGTCTTTAGCGGTATCAGTGTGCTTACGTCGAGGAGCCATTTGCTTCAGCGGTGGAGACTGAGGAATTGTACGTTCGAGCTGAGCTGCAAATGAAGTGAGACTATGAGAACCATACGATTCCTCAGCAGACATGTACCTGTGACAGAATTAAGTTGCGAGGGAAGTGGGGTACGGTTATATGCGTTCATGAGGAATAGGCTGAGGAAAACAAAGGAATGAGGCATAGGTATAGGTCTCAGAAAGCTAGCAGTACAGTTGAGGATTTAACTGGCTTGAGGACACAACAGTACTGAGGAATAATACGCTGAGGAATAATCCACTGAGGAATAAGCATACCAGACTTGAGGCGAATGCTGAGGAACAACAAGTCTTCGTCTCCGGCGACGGCGAACTCAGGCGACGTGAGTGCACGAGCTTGAGGAGCTCAAGGGCGGCGGCGCGAGAGTGAGAGAAGGGGTGGGGGAAATGACCGGGGGGGGGGGGTAGATGGCTATTTATAGAGGGGTGAAAGGCTGAGGGGGTTGCGAAATTTGTGGACAAGATTGCCCCGGATTGTTGGGATCCTCAGTGGCTATATTAGTGGTGGATAATCACGACGTGCAGTAAAATCGCAACAAATTGAAAACAGTTGTAACAGAAAATCCGTGATTTGAGGAACTTGAGGACATGGGCTGAGGATGAAGACAAATGGTCTCAGTCTGAGGAATACAAGATTTACGGATGAACGCATATGAGATAGACAGATTAGATAAGTGAGCACAGAGGGACGGGTCCGATCACGTTCACCTAGATGAAGAAGCAAAAGTTGAAGAACAATAACTATAGGTGAACGCTGTCGAGGACAAACACGATAATCTTCAGAAATGAAGACTTCGAATCCTGAGGAAGCTGAGTAACATCAAATCCTGAGGAAGTTGAGACACCAACTCCTGAGGTGTTTGGGCGGTGGCGCTACCCACCTTATAGGGAATGAGACACTTGATACCATAAAATTATCGTATGGATCTTGAGTCAATTCCACGTTAATTTCTTCACACTTAGCAAGGTAGTTCCTCATGATTTGAGGAGTACGACGCATCGTGTGTTGTGCATCAGGATTCATCAATATTGTTTAAGCATTAGGATGTGTGTCCATTCACTGGACGTTTGAGGAATCTAGGATATTAAGCTCACACCTCAGAGTGCTAAATCGCTTCTCATCCAAAGGCTTAGTGAATATATCAGCAAGTTGGTCTTCAGTCTTCACGTGGATGATGACGATATCTTCCTTCAATACATGATCCCGAAGAAAGTGATACCGTATCTCAAGATGCTTCGTCCTCGAGTGCTGTACTGGATTCTGAGAGATCTTGATGGCGCTCTCATTGTCACATAATAATGGTACTTTCTTCAGGTTGATGCCGTAGTCCTTCTGTCAGAACCCTCTGTTAGGTATGTGCTAGGGTTAGCTAGTGCCTTTGCATCATGTAAAAATTTCAAAAACAAATCTTGGAAATCAAATTCAAAATCAAAATGGGATAAGGAACACCCCCCAGATGAATTAATTCAAAAGGCCAGATAAAAATCTTTTCCAAAAATTCATGTTAGAGTTTTGAAAAGTCTTATAAATGAGTATGATCACATATGAAGTGATGTGGGACCCACCCCATGCTCATAGATTTTTCAAATATTCAAACAGTACCTTGGAATTAAAGAAATGACCCTATTTGATTTAAAATTCAAATCATTTGAATTTTAAAAATGTTGAAAGTTTATGAGTGGCTTGTCCATATTATTATGAGGCCATGTAAAAGTTTTCAGCATTTAATAAAATGGTTAGGGATTTTTATCAGAGCCAAAACAAATTACAGAAAAAGAAAGGAAAGATTAAACAGAGGAAAAAGGAATAACTTACCTCCCGCAAGGGGCGAGGCCCACCTCTCCAGCCGGCCCAGCCCACCAGGGGAACTCCCCTGTCGTCCTCCACCCCGCGCTGCCAAGCAGCTCGGTGGCGTGGCGTCGACGCCGTGGACGCCACCTCGACGCCCAGGACCTTCCAGGCCTCCCCAAGCCTCCAAAGTGCGCCACGGAGACGCCCTCGGCTCCCTCTCTCACTTTCCCCCATCGCCGCTTCGTCTCGCGCCTCCTCCTCGCTTTCCCCTTTACCCCCGAGAGCAGCCGCCGTTCGTCGACGCAAGAACCCGTTGCCAACGCCGGAGATAGGCGAGGAGAACCTGTCCATCATGCGCAGCGTCGCCGTTTACCCCGATCTGGAGAAGATGGCGTCCTAATCGAGCCCGAGGACGACGCACGCTTCACCGAGAGCTCGCCGGACCCGCAAGCCGCCTTCGTCGATTACTCCGGCCACAGAGCTCCTCCGACCACACCACCGCCTCCACTGCAACCGTGGTGAGCTTCTGCTTCACCCCATCTACTACACGGCCACCCTCTTGTCCCGTACCGTGTTTTGCCATTAAGGCCGGAGCTCGTCGCCGCCGAGATCCATGGAGACGACCCCCTGTTGCGCAATCGAGCCCGCCTCCTCTTCTGACGTCTTCGCAGTGCTCCAAAGCTTCGATTGCGACCATGTCTGCTTCTGTTGGTGCACCGCAGCGACTTCCACCCCGGACCCGTGCCACAGCCGCCGCCCGAGCACGTCGTCGACGAGCTTCCGGCGACTCCCGAGCCTCCCCGTGTGTGCGGGATGAACTGCGCGTGCATGGGCTCCATTTTGGTGGCCTTGGCTTGCCAAATGGTGGCCTGTGCCGCCGTCTTGCGCAACGCCGCCGCGTCGGTTGGTCGCCGGCGACTAGCCGCCGGCAAGCCTGACGTGGCCGGGGTGGTTAACCACTAAACCAACCCCCCTGGGTCACTTACAGGTGGGCCCAGCCCCCTCTAATCCTCTCTGTTAGATTAATCTAACAGGGAAATTAGATGAGAGGCTGACAGCCCTGGCCCACTGGTCAGTTTGACCGGGGTCAAAACCCCCTGACGTCATGCTGACGCAGTGCTGGCGCAATAAAGGTTTTTCTATTTTAAAAGAATTCCAGAAATTCCAGAAAATACCCCAAACTTTGGAAATTCATAGAAAATTCATATTAACTCCAAATTGGACAAATAATATATGAAAAATGATCAGGAGAAAATTATCTTTCCAAATATGCAACTTTCAACTCTGTTTGAGTTGAATTTAAAATGTGATCAGTAGCATTTGCTATTTGATTTAAATGGAATTAAATCAAATTTAATTCAAATATTTTCGCAACTTGAACCATGGAAACATGCTACATTTCACTTACACATCAGAGGCATATCATACACATTTGAACATAATTCAAAATGATCAAACCATATCACATATTACTTGGATAATGTTGAATTCAAATGTGGAGTTTGAATTTGCATTTTAAATGCAATATATTCCACTTAAATGGAATTGCCTCACACATCAAAATTATACTTCAAGCTTTAACATTCCATCATGTGCTTGAGCATTGAATTCATATTGATTGCTACTTCGTGCTTTGTTTGCCGAGTAGAGGTGGAACCGGAGCAAGAGGTCACCCCCTTCGCTGAAGATCCAGAACCCGAACCTCGTCAGCAAGGCAAGCAAAACCCCATTGATCATGTCGATAAAATCCCACTTCCCTCTCATGTCTCGCTTATGCAATGTTTAGGATGATCACCATGCTTCATTTCTACCGCATAGATGAACGCATTTCTTTGCATGACCTATCATTTTGTCACAGTAGTAAGCAAACCACAATCCTAGCAACTGTAGGAGTTGTTTGATATCATGTGGCCCATACAATGTTACTGCTTATTGTATGCTTAGTATGATACCATGTTGTTACTGTGATGTGAGTCGGGATGGGAATGATCATGTTGATGATGGTAGAAAAGTGTTGGTGAATCGACCCTAATACAAGGTGAACGATGAGAGGCTGTGTAGGAGTACACGGTGGGTTGTCTCGTTGAACACCGCCCTAGTACGAGTCCTTGTGTGGTGATCCAAGATGAAGAGTACAACCACACATTGGGCTCACTGACCCCTCTCAACCTATTAACTCATCCCTTTCGATGTCCAGATGTCGCAGTAGTTCGGAGTTCTGGTAGGCTTGTGGCCTGGATGCTAAGTGAGAGAACGGCTCACCCGAGACCGGCTTATGCACCACGCACACATCGCTTGGGTCCACTTCGGTAAACCGGCCGGGTTCACGATAGTGGTAGCCAACCCAAGTAGGCGGCTTTCTTGGACTAGATAGGCTATGAGGTAACAGTTGTGGTGAGAATCCTCGCTGGCACCCCTTGAATGGTGTCGAGATCAAAGGCGGTAATTGATGGTCATGTGTGTGTAGCGGTACACCCTTGCAAGGTTATCAAAACTATTCGAATAGCCACGTCCGCGGTTATGGACTACTTGGAAAGCTTAGCTTGATTATTAGATAACTTGAACCGGATACTTCTAAAACACACCAAGATAAGTGTGAGTGCTATGGCGTGCTATCTCGTGGGGAAGTCGAGGAAGGCACCATAGTGGTGTAATTGTTTGGAGAAAGTAGTGGACTCGTGTACGCTTCTTACCTCAAATCTGGTACTCGTAGTTCAGGATTAGCCAAGTCAAAGCTGGCATTTCTGCAAGTAAACCCCACCTCCCTTTACCTTGATACATGTGCATGAGTAGTATAGCTCCTATGTAAGTCTTGCTGAGTACGCCTTTGTACTCAGGTTTGCTTAATCTATGTTTTAGATGACGCCACTGATCCCAAAGGTGGCTTCTTCATCGAGCTGGACGACTGAAGTTAAGCTAGTCTAGTCCCAGTCAGCAGACTGGTTCCCTCGTGGAGGGCTTTATGTTTAAATAAGGCTTCTTAAGCCATTTGTTAAACTTGTCTGTACTCAGACATAATTTGCTTCCGCCTGTGTTGTAATGTTGGATCACATGTATGTGATCTCTGTGTGTACTCTATAAGAGTTATAAATAAAATGTACACTTTGTAGAGAATTGCAATGGTACCTACTGTTCATACAAGGCATGGATGTTGCGTGTATGTTTATAACATGCATGTCTTTGTATGGGTTTTCGAGACCTTAGTTGTGTTCTGGCTGGCGGTCTTTCATACACCAAGTGGCCCTTAGATGTGCGCAGCTTGGGGCATCGCGATGCGATTGCTCGAGACTCCGTCTCGTGCACACTTTGTGGTATGATCGAGCCCGCCCTAGACCCCGACTAAGTGATCGGGCTGGAGTAAGTCTATGTAAGAGTTTTGAGATAGTCGGTAGTATGGTTGAGGCGACTTGTCTTTGAATATGGGAGTTCACCACCCATATCATTTGACTTGTGTGCGGACGATGAGGACCCATCTCAGTTGATCATCCGGCCTGGATGGGATGCCCCTCACGTACGATGCTTACCGAGAATGTTCAGTGCTTGGCCTTGTCTGCTTAGACAAGTGGGTGCGGTTCTCGGCTCTCCATATGACTATGTCTTAACTGGACTTGCATACGCTAACCCCGGGTCCCGACACCTTCAGGGTTTGCTTCATCCAAAGAAGCTGTGAGCAGCTTGCACCAGCAGCAATGTATTCAGCTTCAGCGGTGGAGAGGGAGACGCAGTTCTGCTTCTTCGATGACCAGCACACAAGAGAACGTCTGAGGAAGTGACATGTTCCTGAGGTAGACTTCCGATCGACTCGATCTCCAGCATAATCTGAGTCTGAGTATCCGACGAGATCCAGCTGTGTGTCTTTTGGATACCATAAGCCTAGCGACGGGGTGTGAGCCAAATATCGAAGAATTCGTTTCACCGCTTGGTGATGCGACTCCTTTGGTGCCGCTTGGAATCGGGCACACATGCAAACGCTCAGCATTATATCAGGTCTAGATGCACATAGATATAGCAGAGAACCTATCATGGAGCGGTATACCTTTTGATCGTAGTCCTTGCCATTTTCATCAGGACCCAGCGGTCCATTTGTGGGCATCGGTGTCTTGATGCCCTTGCAGTCTTGCATCCCGAATTTCCTCAGGCACTCCTTCAGGTACTTCTCCTGAGAGATGAAGATGCCGTTGCGTTGTTGACGAATTTGGAGCCCTAAGAAGAACTTTAGTTCACCCATCATCGACATCTGATACTGTTCACTCATCAAGAATGCAAATTCTTCACTGTATTTCTTGTTAGTGCATCCAAATATTATGTCATCAACATAAATTTGACATATGAATAATGCATCATCATATCGTTTTGTGAAAAGAGTTGGATCAAGGGAACCAGATTTGAAGCCCTTGCTGATGAGGAAGTCCCTTAGTGTGTCATACCAAGCCCGAGGGGCTTGCTTCAGTCCATAGAGGGCTTTCTTCAATCTGTACACCATATCAGGTTTCTTTGCGTCTTCAAAGCCTGGAGGTTGAGAAACATATACTTCTTCCTTGATATTGCCATTGAGGAAGGCACTTTTCACATCCATTTGATATAACTTGATATTATGATGGTTAGCGAATGCAAGCATAATACGAATGGACTCAAGTCTAGCAACAGGAGCGAAGGTTTCACCGAAGTCGATCCCCTCGACTTGAGTATATCCTTGAGCTACGAGACGAGCTTTGTTTCTGATGACTTTTCCATCTTCATCGAGTTTGTTGCGGTAGATCCACTTCGTGCCGATGACATTGTGAACTCGAGGATTAGGACGTTTGACAAGCTCCCAAACATCATTCAGTTTAAATTGAAGAAGTTCGTCTTGCATGGCCTGAATCCATTCCGCTTCTTGGAATGCCTCGGTGACTTTGGTGGCTTCTGAAATTGATACAAACGAGAAATGCCCACAAAAGTTAGCTATACGATTCTCTCTTGCACTAGTAAGAGGACCTGGTAGGTTGACATCAGCAAGGATTTTGTCCACTTGAACTTCATTTGCCACACGAGGAAGTCGAGGAGGATGATCTTGAGGCGCATCTTCGTCACTGCTGTCAGATTCATTTTCATCAGCTTCAGGTGCTTCAGGAGCTTCAGGGGTGTCAGGAGCCTCAGGATCAGGATCGTCATCAGGATTATTTGCATCAGGATTTGGATGTTCTTCAGGAGTAGGAGGTATATGGATTTCTTCAGGATGATCCACAGGCATGATGTCACCAGCACCCATCTTCTTGATCTATTCTTCAGGTGGTGCTTCACCTAAATCATGTGGCAGGAGCTCTCTTTGGGAGCCATCAGATTCATCAAATCGCATGTCTACAGTTTCAACAATTTTATAATGACTAATATTGAAGACTCTGTAGGTTTGTGAGTTGATACCATAACCAAGCATGAAACCCTCACATGCTTTGGGTGAAAATTTGGACTTGTGATGAGGATCACGAATCCAGCAGGGCGCACCGAATACTTTGAAGTAACTTACATTGGGTTTCTTACCGACCATTAACTCGTATGATGTTTTATTGAAGAACTTATGAAGATACACTCGATTGACGATGTGGCATGCAGTGTTCATTGCTTCAGCCCACCACTTGAGTGGAGTATTGTACTCAGCCAGCATCGTGCGAGCCATCTCGATGAGGGTTCGATTCTTCCTCTCAACAACTCCATTTTGCTGAGGAGTGTAGGGAGCAGAGAATTCATTAGTGATTCCCAAGTCATCGAGGAATTCTTCCACACCAAAGTTCTTGAACTCAGTGCCGTTGTCGCTTCGAATGTGCTTGATCTTTAGGTTGTAGTTGTTCATGACTCGGAGGGCAAAGCGCTTGAGGATTGCTGGGGTTTCTGACTTATAGAGAAGAAAATGCACCCAAGTGTATCGTGAGAAGTCATCAACAATAACAAGACCATACATATTACCTCCAAAGCTTGAGTACTTTGGAGGACCGAATAGATCCATGTGAAGAAATTCCAGTGGTCTCGTAGTAGTCATGATGGTCTTCGCTGGGTGCTTGGCCTTGGTCATCTTTCCAGCTTCACAAGCACCACAGATCCGATCCTTTGAGAATCTGATTTCTCAATCCCGAGGACATGTTTCTTCAGTACCAGCTTCTGAAGATTTCTCATTCCAGCGTGGCCGAGTCTTCGATGCCATAGCCAGCACTCTGAGGCTCTTGCCATGAGGCATGTAGCGACCTGAGGACCTTCAGAGAAATCTACAATATACAGGTCACCTTTCCTAACCCCACTGAAGACAACGGAGTTATCGCAAACCATGAAGACAATACAACCATGTTTTCCGAAGAGAACAGCGAGATCAAGATCACACAACATAGATACAGACATCAATCTGTATCCAAGGGATTCAACAAGCATGACTTTATCAATGTGTTGGTCTCGAGAGATAGCCACTCTACCGAGACCCAATACCTTACTTTTACCTTTATCAGCGAAGGTGATGGTTTTCTTTGAAGAAGGACTCAGTGACGATTCCATAAGAAGATTTATTTCACCAGTCATGTGATTTGTGCATCCACTGTCCATCACCCATTTAGTCTTTCCCTGCAAATGAATTAGTATCTCATACAGCAAGTTATGAGCCAGTCTCAGTTTGAGGAATTTAAGGTTCCTCAGAATTAATTCCTCAGGATGTTCCTCAGGATTGATTCTATGAAACCAAACAATATAATTATCCTTCAACTGACTCGAATGTTATTGTCCTGGGCATATAATCTGCAGAAATTGTAATTGCCTCAGGACATGTCCCTGCAAGGATGATTAGTTCTTAACCACCCACATCTTTATGGGCGGTCTTGAGGCACATGAGGATTGATGAGGGTGATGAGACCTAATGGGGTGTGAGATGGTAGCATCAGGATAAACAAATGAATAAGCATTCTTATGTGGAGCTTCCCTGTGAACAAAATGGTTAGCAGATACATGATTATAATCACTTCCTTTTGAGGTATCGTCCTCAGATGATCTCCTCGGATCATTTGCATCTGCATTCACAGGAAGGTTAGTGATGAGGTCCTTCGGAACCCAGATCTGCTTGACTGGAGAACCATTCCTGCAGTTAGCTCCGATGTATCTGGCAAATACCTCACCATTACCATTCTTAAACAGTTTATAGTTTGAGTCAAATGACTCAATCATCACATCTGAAGAAACAACATCATAACCAGATAAGGTATAGGGATCAGGAGGAGGCATCTTTGCCCGAACCCAAGTGGTCTCTGGATATTGCTCAGGTTTCCAGTAAGACCCATCGGGGTTGAGTTTCCGAGTGAATGCGACACCTTCTTTCCTCGGGTTTCTGTTGAGGATCTGTTTCTTGAGAATGTCACAAAGGGTCTGATGTCCTTTCAGACACTTGAACATGCCTGTTTCCAGTAGACTCTTCAACCTAGCATTTTCTTCAGCAATGTCTATGGTATCCTCAGATGAGGGGTTAGATACCACAGAGGCAATAGAAATAACAGAGTCTGAAGACATTGAGGAACTAGACACAGAGATGATTTGATCATGTTCAATGCATTTTAAACAGGGAGGATTGAATCCTTCTTGTGGCATGATGATCTGTTGGGAGAGGAGTGAATCATTTTCTTTCCTCAGATCATCATGAGACATCCTTACACGTTCAAGTTCTTGTTTCCTCATGAGGAACTCATGAGACAGCTTTTCATGATCGGTAAAGAGTGCCTCATGACGATTGAACAAGTCATCAAACTTTGACTGAAGAATTTTTGATTCATCAGTCAACTTTTGAGTCTTCGTCATTTCCTCAACCAACATATCATCACTTTTGATTAGTGAGATCTGAGTCTTTTCAAGTGCACGTTGTTGCTTAGATGCAAGTTTAGCAAGTTTAGCATAGTTTTCATCAGGTTCTTCATCAGAGGGTTCATCTGATGATGAGTAAGAAGATACCTTGGAGGACTTGGCCATGAAGCAGAAGGAAGGAGTTGTGTATTCAGCTTCATCATCAGCATGTGATAGACCAGATTCCTCAGTGCTGAAGATTGACTTTGAGACAAACGTCGTGGCAAGAGCCAACCCAGCCACACCCTAAGATTCTTCAGATTCTTCTTCCTCAGCATCAGGGTTGGAACCAGATTCTTCCGATTCCAATTCTTTCCCGAGATAAGCGCGAGCCTTACGGGAACTTCTATTCCTGTATCCAGCAGACTTTGAGGATCTTGAGGATTTCTTCTTTGTCTTCTCATCAGAACTGTCATCTTTCCTTTCTTCTTCTTCTTCAGCTTAGCTTCCTTTTCCCATAAAGGACACTCAGCGATGTAATGCCCAGGTTTCTTGCACTTGTGGAAAACTCTCTTTCTAGCTTCGACAGAATCATCATCTTTGCTTTTTCTTGAGGACGATCTTGAGGAATTTCCGAAGCGATTCTTCTTTGTGAACCTTTGAAACTTTCTGGTAAGGAGAGCAACTTCACGGCTGAGAGTCTCAGGATTATCAGTATTAGCCTCAGACGCTTCATCAGAGGACACTCTTCGTGCTCTAGCTTTTAGCGCGCGGACCTTAGGCGTGGGGCTGTATAGATCTCGTTTTTCAGAGATCTTCAGTTCATGAGCATTGAGGCGCTCGAGAATGTCCGCTGGATCCAGAGTCTTGAAGTCAGGCCTTTCTTTAATCATCAGTGATAGGAACTCAAATGAGTCATCCACTGACCTCAGCAGTTTCTTCACAACTTCATGATCTGTGATATCAGCAGCACCAAGTGCTTGAAGTTCATTGGATATGTCAGTGAGTCTGTCAAAGGTTTGTTGCACGTGCTCATTGTCCAGCCTCTTGAACCGTTGAAGAGACTGCGGAGTGTATCAACTCGTGAGTCTCGTTGAGCTGAGACTCCTTCATTGACTTTAGACAGTCTTGTCCATATCTTCTTTGCAGTATCCAGACCACTGATACGGTTGAACTGAGCCTTATTGAGATGACCACCAATGATGCTTCGAGCTTTTGCATCAAGCTGCCAGTTCTTCTTGACAACTTCGGGAGCAGTCATCAGATTTGCTTCAGGAATGCCTTGATCAACAATGTCCCACAGATCCTTGTCAATGGCTTCAAGATGCATCCTCATCTTGTTCTTCCAGTATGGATAGTCTGTTCCGTCGAAGATGGGGCAGTTTGAGGCAACGCTCATTGTACCTGAGGTCGACATAACTAAAACTCCAGGTGGTTAAACCGAATCACACAGAACAAGGGAGTACCTTGCTCTGATACCAATTGAAAGTGCAATATATCGACCAGAGGGGGGGTGAATGGGAGATTTTCAATTTTTCTACCAGATTTTGATTTTCTTCAGGACTGAAGCAATCATGAAGCTGAAGAAGTAACCAAAATCATGAAGAAATAAAACTTCACAGAATGTAATCATTAGGGCAGCTCATCATAATTCAACAGAAATAAATCAATTCAGATAAGCAGAAGTGCTTCAGATGCATAGTATGAAGACTAATAGCAGAGGGAGAGCTGAAGCACGAGAAGTCAACATAGATACTGAAGACATAATACTGAGGCTTAAGAGATTGAAGAGATATCACCAGAGATTGAAGACATTAGTTTGGTAGACCAGTTCAAGTTGCTGTGACAACTCTACGTCTGGTTGGAGAGGCTGAGATTCAACTCAGAAGACATAGTCTTCACCTTATTCTCCTTGAACTAAAGTCCTCAGACTCCGTCCAATAACTCAGGTGAGTCTTCAAGGTAGACTCCCGAAACCTTCACAGACTCAGTCACTCCGGGAAGTCACAATTGCATCTTGACTTCCTCAGACTGAAGACTTCTACACCGGCTGGAAGATCACAGTCTTCAACAGTAAAAAGCTTCGGATCACTTGAACCGACTTCCTCAGAAATGCTCAACTACTTAGGCTGGTGGTTTTCCTCACATAGGTTCTTCAGTTACCTCAGAGGTGGGTTGCTCTCAGATGACAAGTGTCAGTTTTTCTCTCGGAGCAGCCAACCCAAAAATGGGGCTGGGGGTGGCTATTTATAGCCGCGGAGCAACCCGAGGTGAAAGGACATAAATGCCCATGCATGCAATTACTCTCATGCCCTCGGAAATGACCGTTGCTAGACAGGTTCTAGCCTCTTACCACGTAACACATGGCACGGTCAAAGTATTCTCTCTCCAGACTCCTCAACCGAAGTTAGTTACCTCAGTGTCCTGAAGAACAACGTCTCAGACACATGAGGACTGAACTTCTACTGCAGGAGATATCTCTCTCTTCAGGAGAACTGCACTCGCAGTCTCCAGACTCCTCAACCGAAGACAGATTCCTCAGTGTCCTGAAGAACAACGTCTCAGTCACCCGAGGAACTGAACTTCTACTGCAGGAGATTTCCTCAGGGTTTTTCTTCAGGATTCCTAATTGAGCACTTCCTCAGACCTTCGGAACTCGTTTTCTTCAACCCCTCCAACAGTGCGGTGTTTTCCTATGACTCAAGAAGTATAAAAAGTCTTAGCGAAGACTACGCTTCAACTTCGTCTTCAGCGCGAACTTCCTCAGGATCGTCTTCAGCTTCAGCTTCAACCGAACGCTTCAGGATCCTACTTCCTCAGGATTTTACGCAACTTCATTACTCAAGAAGTATAAAAAGTCTTAGCGAAGACTACGCTTCAACTTCGTCTTCAGCGCGAACTTCCTCAGGATCGTCTTCAGCTTCATCTTCAACCGAATGCTTCAGGATCCTACTTCCTCAGGATTTCGCGCAACTTCATTCTTCAGGAAACACACCGATTTCTCCAATGTTCCTCAACATTTTGGGGGGTCAACATTGGTGGTTAAACACCTCATCCAGGACTGTTCTCCTGTGTATACTCACAAACACATCAGTCCCTTAACCGTTTTGTCATCAAACTCCAAAACCTCAAGGGGAGGGCACTTGATGCACTTACAACCGTTAGCCTGAATCAAGGCCTCCCCATCCAGGAAAATATGGTTGCACGGATAAGTATGGTTCGGTGGCACCTGATCAACTTGTCATGAAGCATGTCTCCAACAGAAAACACAAGTATCAGGTGCAACATGAGTATCTTCCAATCATAACAGTGCATAGCATGCTAGTATAAAAATTCCAGATATGATCAAGGACATTTTAGATGGTGAACTTATCCGTGTTACAATGATCAAGATTATTAGCATAGCAACATCGTGAATGCAGCTAAGCATAACATAGGGATAACATGAGCAGGTGTACGAATAACATGAGCACTTAACATGGTGTTGGTATATCATGGTTACGATGATGCAGAGCATAACATGGCAATGATAAAAATGGTCAAGACATAGCATGGTAGTAGCATATTCACGGATAGCATGGAAATGATAGCATCAATCATAAAATGGCAACATGATCACGGTCACCGATATAAGCATATCACCGAGAAGCAATTTTAGAAGCACGTCCAAGCTTTGAAAAGGTTCAAAGGGCATTGTGGCTTTCCTTCACCAACAAGGTGTAGGGAAAAGCTCCGGGTCTTCAACAACACAAAAGCCCTGGAACGATTTTATATAAAGGCGCGGAGGAAAATGGGTTGAACTCCACTTTTGTGTGACCAGAAAATAACAACATAAAAACATGGCATGAAACCTATGCCAACCTGAAGAGGAGATCGATACGAAAACAACGCAAAAAGAATCGCCTCATTTGGAATTACAGTTGCGGAGATACGAGGTGGAGAAGATCGGGGGCTGGTTTTGGTAGAAATACGCTTACGGTGTGGAGAAAACGTATTTTGGGCTGAAAAAGTGGAAAATACGCCTTCTGTGATTGAAAGCGTATTTTAGGCTGAGGTACTTCTGGAGTGCGCTTTCCAGATGGGAAAGCGTACTTTCGGAAAACCGCCACCACCGAAACAAAACGGGCCCGGGGCGCTGACGAGTGGGGCCCGCTCGTTAGTCTCTCCTTTCCTCGTCCTCTGCTTCCTTCTTCTTCTCGCCGTGACAGAGAATAGGGGAGGCAGGGGCACGCCGACCGGCCCGACGCCGGCGACAGGAGGCGCGACGACCGGCTCGCGCGGAAGGGGCTATCCATGCCGCGCCCATAGGCGGTCGCGCTGGACCAGGAAGCTTCCGGGACCGGCAAGCACCTCGGCCGGACGAACGGCGGCTACGGACGCCACGGGACTCGGTGAGGCGACTGGGGCGGGGCTCCGGCGAGGGTTTGGAAGGCGGCGAGGGAGAGGGGTGGTTAGGGAGGAGCGCAGGTGTGGTCCAGGGGCAAGAGGAGGGCTTGGGGAGCTCGAATTGTAGCGGAGGCCGGCGGGGAGGGGCTCCGGTGTAAAATTGAGTGGGGGGGGGGGGTCAGTGGCGGACCTATGTTATAAGCTAAGGGGGCAGGTGCCCCCACTTGATTTCTTGCAGCGACTCATGGGCTAGCACGACTACACACTAATGCCCCCGCTAAGCCTAATGGCCTGCCCCCACTAAGCCTTATTCTTTTTCTTTTGTGTATTTTTAAAGGCCCAAACGTAAGAATATTGTCCCACTAAATAGGATTACCGGTTACTGCAGTCAATCGTAGATTACCTAGCTCTCTGCCCCTTCAGTTAAGAAAAAACTGGCACCACGTAAGCATTGACGCACGCGGCACCCACGGCTGCACAAAACGAAGATCTCGTTAGTCGCCTCGCAAACCACCACCGCCCGCCACCGTAGTTGCCGGTTCGTTGCGCCGCGCCATCGCCATCGCCTTCCTTCCTCGCGGCTTCCGGCATCACGATCAGGGCCTTCGACACGACCTTACAGGTTGTAGCGGGCAGTGACAATACAATGTCACCTTTTGCAATTCCTTAATTTCAATTAACATCAAGAATTCAAGATCACGGTAAATTCTTATAAGTTTTTTTTCAAAAAAAATATTCGTTTCTACTATATTAAATACCATCTAGTCTGGTTAATTTATGTGTAGTATTTTATCAATTTGTGTGTTCAGATTAGTGCAAACAAAATTTTTTGTTTGATACTTGAGTTTTTTTACATGTAATATTCGTAATATTCTCCCTTTTGGTTCATGAATGTGACCATTCTTTTCCCCCTCTCACAAAATTTTTTGGGTCCGCCCCTGGGGGGTGGAGCTAGGAGTTTGCGGAGGAGCTGCTGGATGTGCTCAAAGGGCTCGAGGCACGCCATTCTAATAGGAGGGAAACGATGCCCGTAACGGTGGCCGCCGAGCGGAAACGGCCACGGCGTGGGCTGGCTGGCAGGGTTCGAGGGGCTTCAGGAGAGCTCGGGAGGGTGGCGCGTGAAGCACGCAGCGGGGCAAAGCCGTGCGGCGTGGAGGGACAAGGAACTAGGCGACCAGATGCACTGGTGCGCGAGGTGGACGTGTCGGTCACGCGCGGAGCCCGGCCAGAGCACGCCATGTGCTTGCTGAGAGCGCGACCACCAAGGGGAGGTTTATATGGGTAGGGTCTCTTCGTGGCCAAAGTTGTCTAGGTAAGGGTCCTTCGAGTGCTGATCACAGTGGTATGCTTGGTTGGACACATTGTTGGGGTTCGCAGCAGAAAACACAAATTTTTCTAACTAGCGTTCCCATAATCCAAGATCTAGCTAGCCGTATTACCGTAACGGAAAGGAGTGCGGAAACAACATACCTCGGGGTGTAGTCCGTTGCGCGGGAAACGTTCCCGCAAACGTGGTTGATGTAGATGATCAAGTTTCACAGCCCCCTGGCTGTGTTGAGCACCCAGATGGGTGTAGTGCCACACGTGTAGCACCTCGTAGTACTCGCACACGTACGAGACTCGATGACGACCTCCGTTCTCCGATCCAGCGAAGGTGGTGGAAGCAGACCTCCGGACGGAGCTTCGGCAGCACGACGGCCTCCGATTCTAGCAGAGAAGCCTCAATTCCACTATAGGCTCACACTAGGGAGCCCACCGTGAAAGAGACAAGGGAGGGGAGAAGACCGGAGAAAACCAATCTCAATTCGGAGTAAATACTAATTTAATCTGTTTTATTGTGTATTTGGCTTTATTAAATATGTGCACCATGGCCCTCTTTATATAGGGGTAGGGGAGGGAGTCAACCCCCCTCCCTTAGCAATGTGGGACTATCCCACATGCTAGGGGGGCGTCGGCAAAGGGGGGAGAGGGGGCGCCACCCTCATGGGCCCTAGGGCCCATGGCGCCTCCCCCCACTCCCTCTTTTTTTCTTTTTTTCCCTTTTATTTCTTCCCCTAATGGGCCTTTTTCTCCACTAAGGCCCATTGCACATATTAATTAGAAATAAAATGATTTTAATTATTAATTCAATTAATTAATAACTAAAACATAATATTCCATCTCCCAGTGCTCCGGAACACCTTCTGGTTCACTCCGAACTTGTTCGGTTCAACACGGTACTTCTCTGATGTCGTTTCCTTTATTCTCTGGGTACTCCGATGGTTCCGAAAAGGTCTCCGATTTCATCGAGCCCTTAAGTGTGTTACCCTACGGTCCGAGAACACTCCATTCATGACCGAGATGAGGCTACGGTCAATGATCATCAGCGGGAACTGGATGCCCATAATGACTTCTGTGCATTCCGGATATCAAACACCAATTGGACCTTACGCCGTATAGCATTCCCTTTGTCAGCGATACTGGATTATTCCGAGATTCGATCAATGACATCCTATGTCTGGTTCAACCTCGTTCTGAACTAATCCTCATTCACTCGTTCCCGTGATATTCATCCCTGTGACCTAGTCACACGCTGCAGCTTTATGGATGGAATCTCACCGAGTGGGCCCCGAGTATCTATCCATTATATGGATGGAAAAATCCCGCTCTTGTAACAATACTCCTCAACATATCTCCACGGAATACCCAAGATACAACCGTTATGACCCGCATATTTTAGTCAGGTGGTGGGATGTAGGTCAAAGCATCCGGGAAGATAGCAATTATGCACGTACTCACGGTCAAAGGAACGGTCTACCACATTCTGTAATTAGAACACTGAACCTTCACAAGATTTGATCATGTTGTAATGCTTACTTTGGGTAATGTTCATCACGTCACTTAACCAGTGAGGTGACCTCATAGTCAAGAGACTTAATTGTCCATGATCGCGAAACCACGACCATCATGTTGACCATGAACTAGTTATCGATGTAGAGGCTAACTAGGAACTCTGGGGGTTTCTATACCACACCTGCATCATTGTTTCACTGACATAGTTCTAGCACGGTATGAAACTGGTTATGAACTTGCTTAGATATATTGGAATAATCATATATTATTTGCCTCTAGAGCATATATCCAACAGTCTCCCACTTGCACTAGAGTGCTAATAATCTAGCCGCATTTTTCCTATCATAATCATCTTATCACGTAAGTGTTCATTGATCATGCATGCTCATGGAAGAGGTTTCGTCAACGAACTGCACCAATTCAGATCCGTATGTTTCCTTTGCAATTGGTATAGGTCAAAAGCTCTTTTGACATACCACTCGTTATCATATAATGGTTGGATATAAGTTTCGCGGGAGAGTGAGACTATTATTTCACAGTATCCTCCAATGATCTCATGGTTAAGTCTTTAGAAGACTCATCCATAGTCATATATACTGGTAAATACACTCAACCAGAAGTCCAATACTTCTAACGCTAAACTTTTATCCATACGTCTACTTTCTTAAGTAGTATTATGTTTGTAGTGCCGTGAATTTTGCTCACATTTCTTTCATGTCTTTGGTGATGTCTCTAATTCCATATAGACCCATAATATGGCTTGCAATTGTAATCTTGCATTACATTCAAGTCTATTATCCTTTCTATATTTTAGAGAATAGTCCTCAGTATTCCTCATATACTGAATGCATGGACTTTATTCAGATTCTGTGTTTTACTCCTAAAGCACATCGGAATCTGTTCTTCTTCCAAGAACTTTTGAGTCATTCTGTTGATGGATTCACAATGCATGTTATATGGTAGAATCATATGTCAAGAACATATAAGATCACATGTCCAGTACATGGTTCATCTCTATTCTTCCATCAAGACATTGCTTGTGATATTTGGATTTCATCCATTATGTAATTTCTAGCCACAAGAACCTGTTTCTTGTCTTAGAAGATTATTCCAACCTTCACTTCGTTTCATTATCCGTATCTTAATCTACTCATATAGATTTCAACGTGTAATGTGTTGGTATTTCACATAAAAGAAGATTCTTGCAATCTTGTATTTTATTTGCCTTATGCTCTATATATATCATAATTCACATATGTATATAAGACGATTCTCTATATACACAATCAATGCATATCCATATATATACATATGAGATCATTCTTCACACATATCAATGCATATATGTTTGAGACAATGATCATTCTCCCACTCAAATATATCCATCATATACTCATATATTTGTGGTTCAGCTTTCATCAAGTCATTTTATTGTTCACTATGTCTCACATAATGACAATGCTAGCAAATCTCCCACTCCGAAAATGCCCTCTGCATTCCAAGTTTCCGGGAAGTCTTCAAAGAACCCACTCAGTTTCATGAAACTGCAGGCCCACTCAATATTTTGGTCATCACAAAATCACTTGATCAAATCAAGGTTGAGGGTTCCTGTCTTGAGGTACTATAGTCCATCCTTTTAACGAAATAACCTTCGTCATGCCCATTGCAATTCTCTTTCAAATCCAAAATTTTACTGAGATGCAATTTCAGGCTATGGTCCATCGTAGTGTAAATGAAATATTTTATTGATTAAAGCATTCCTACGTTTCCGTAGTCAATCACCATTGAACTTTGGTCATAACCAAATAATGCCTTATGCCCATTACATTATTCTCAATAACTATCCAGTTTGTCGAGAATATGAAATAACCGATTTATTTCACGGGACGTGAGCCATCCTATATGTAACTCAATATTATTTCATTTCTCCTCGTGTTCTAGGCTACCATCATTCCTTTGTGTCTTCAAGCAATGTTATTCCCTATTATTTCATTAAGAAGACTCATGATTATTGTTCTGTACAGAACGTATTCATGACAACCTTCTAAATTACACAATGGCTTCAATTCATATACCAAGATCAATCATCTATGGCATATCCTTCCTTATATAGTGTCATTACAGCGGAACATGCTTCCGTTGCAATACTCTGATATTCTGAAGGCAAGGTCCAATACCCCGGTCAAAGTTTCCATTATCTCCCATTGGATCCGTGTCGAGAGACTTCTTCTCGCATTACCAATCAAGCAACACACATTTTGCTATTCAGGGAGAATATGTAATTTCAATTGCTTGAAGTTTTATTACAAAGAAATTCTTTCTTTTAAGAAACCTAATAACACCATCAGTTATGGAGCTATCATGTCTCGTTAGATTCAGGATGGTTTCCTATTCATGAAGTGGGTGTTTTAACTTAATGAATTAAATAACCTTATTCGACAATAACTATAGTGCTATGGGAAAGAACTTTTAGACCATACTACGGTTTAGTATGACTACGAATGGTTTAAGTAGTCTAGCACTTTCAACTTCCATCGTAGTTTGTGGTACAACTTCCACAAGTCTCCCATTATGTCAATATCAATACTTATCACTTCGGATCGTAGCGTAGTGATATGTATCCTTGTATTTTCACTTCTCACTGTGATTCCTGAATCTCAGTTTTATGATCTCAATTGAATACAACTTTTAATTAATCATATGAAGTCTTTAATGATAACTCACGTGCCCATTTAGTACATCATTTATGTATAATGATTGGCACAAGTTCTACTTGCTAGAACCTTGTCATGGCTATATTTATTGCAGAGGTTCATAGATCGTGTATCTAATCCATCTCATGCAATCAAGTTATGACTTTCATTCGATAATGAACTCACAAGTTAATAGATCATACATTTAATGAATTCATCAGTTATGAAGTCACCTCATGCAATCAAATCTTTGACTTGTTATAATCAAGACAACTTTATCATTAAACATTGAATATTTCTTGACAATAATAGCAGTATTATAAATGCTTTCTATCATATCATAAATCAAGACGTAATCAAATTATAAGCACACTTTTATTCATAAAGATGGAACAACTGACTTGTCTCATTACATGAAAAACTTTGTCTCGCGAGATGCAAGACACACAACTAAGTGTTCATACTATAATGATTACATAAGATTTATCTAATACTCTAAGTATCTCCTATGATAGATGTCTCGGCGGAATCCATGCTGGCCATCAACTGACTTGATATCCATCAATCCTCGATTTCACCTCTTCCCGTCCATGCAACGGCAGCTCCTGTTTTCATAAAACAGAATAAGTATCAGATACTCATTTACTGCAAATGTTGTATAAGGGAGTAAACATTTATAAAGTATATCAAGTATATACCTTCTCCATCCACGACTTCTGCATCCTCGATAGGAGCAATGTCCGCGGCCAAGAGATCAGTCATGAAGTTCTGGAGACTCATATTAGCTCCTCTTCCAACATAGCTATGAACATAATCACCATAACTCGGAGGGAGTGAGTGCAATAACGTGTTTATTGCAAACTCTTCTGTGGTGCTTTCGTTCATTGTCCAATATTCATAGTCCTCCACCAGGGTCAGGTACATCTCATGCATCCTGTCCAAGTGATCACCAAGGCTTGTGCATTCTTCCATCTTTGTAGATAGAAACTTGCTTTCTAACTCAAAACTGGCAACTCTGAACTCACGTACGAACATTGTCTTTAGCGTGTCCATCATGTCATATGAGCTAGTGTCCTGAAACTGTATGCCCAAAACCTCTGATATGCTAAAGATCATGACATTCCTGACTACGGAGCATTTCTGTCGGCGAGCATAATGATCAAGTATCCCTTGATCACCAACATGATCGTTCGGATGTTCTTCCACATGCACTTCTATTGTAAACAAGATGTTTTCTCTCTTGAGCGACGTCCTAAGGCGTAAGTACCAGTCAGCAAAGTTTGACCCATTTTCTCTAAGTCTTTCACCTTCCATGAAGAAAGATAGTTCACGTTGCTCTATTGCATTCATTTTCTACAAACATAATTGCAAGGAACACAATTAAGACTAGTTCACAACAATGAGTTCATATAATCATATTATAAATGAGCTCGCACTAAAACAATTCATCCCTAGGAAGTTTTAGTGATTACATGATCAGATTCACTGCCCGAACTCGAATATCACACGGCCGACGGGTCAGTTTCAAAGGTAGACAACAACTTGTGCGATCACATTATCTTATATGTATTGTGACTCATGCTCGATCTTTCGATCTCTAGTACCCGAGGCCATATCTGCATATGCTAGGCTCGCGAAATTAACCTCCATGTTATATGCTTCTCAGCAAGGACATATCTGCATATGCCAGGCTTGCCGAACCCAACCTCATGCGAACTCCATTGAATATGTAGGATAACTCCGGTATGTACGGAGCATCAATCCATATGGGAGAACCTTCCAGGCGGTGCACACTTCGGTAGAATACTTGAAAGCTCAAGAATGATCAGAGGGGGAGGGGGTGAATGATCACTTCTAAAAATTCTAAGGAACTTAGAAGGAATTCGTGCAAACTGCGAAGGACTAAGGCATCTCGAAGGAAATGCAGTGTCGAAGGTACTGCATAGCTCGAAAGAATTTGGAGCGAAGGAAAACATCGAATACAAACAGGCAACGAGTAAATACTTAATGTAAAAACATGACGGAAAACGAGCCTGACACGACGATGTTTGGTAAACGAGTTCACACTCTGCAAAGTGCTATGTCTGGTTGGAGGGACTGGTGACTGAACACCTAGAGCGAAACTCTCTCCGTCCTATTCTCCACTGCAACAAACTCCTCGAGCTTTTCCAGTTTTCACTCGTGGTAGATGATTTAGGACATCTCCGAGACCTTTACAAACTTCCTTCAGCAGTGACAATTTCTCTTCGACTGCTTGACAGGCGACGCCTAACCGTCTAGGAGACTTGCAGTTCTCCAAGATAAAAGGATCGGCTAATCTCAACCTAAGTCATAGTGAATTGCTCAACTCAGCTCAGACTTGGGATTTGGTTTTCTCTCGATGAATCTCTCTTGGGATGCTCACAGACTTCTGTCTTAGAATCTTCAGTGGAGCAGCCAACCGAAAATGGCGGGTAGGTGCGGGTATTTATAGTTGGCGGTCCCGATGAGTAAAATGACTGAAGTGACCCGATGCAACCGCTTGACGCGTGTCCACAACGGTCGGATTCCAATCACTGCGCAACTTTACTTGAGGAACAAGTAAGCTGTCTTACCGAACGAGTTCTCTCTCGAAGGCACGAAGTGCGATGACTTTGCCTTCGAGCTATTCACTCGACTCAGTAAGATTTATCTCGGTAGGCTTTTGTGGGTTTTGGTTGAGCAGAGCAAATTCACATCAACTAAGATCTCAACTAGCAAACCCCTCTTAATAGTACGGTTTTTCCTACGACTCAAGGAAACAAAGAGAAACTAGTAAAAAGACTAAGTCTTCGACCAGCTTCAGCTTTCTCCTCGTTGCGCTTTTACTCGAGAGAGACTTTTTCTTCGACTACATTTTAGGGGTCGTCTTTCTCCAAAGGGTTCGGTAGATGACTGCAGCTCTGCTGCAGTGAGTTGTCCTTCGACCTTCTACTTGCAAACTCCATTCTTTCGGAACCTAAGTATCTTTTTATACTCGAAAACAATATTAGTTCCACTTCTGCTTTGTCCAACAATGTCCAAAACCTTCGGGGGCAAAACTTGCTCTTACAATATCCCCCTTTTTGGACGATTGTTGACAAAACAGGCATCGATAAATAATTGAAAAAGTTTTGAGTTTTCGATGATAAACCAGTGCTAAGATCGATGAAATACCCCCCCTTGATGTATGCACGGAAGATAAGAGTTTCCTGTGAAGTGCATATTTGACAAATAGAGTCGAGGGAAAAACATCAATAATCTTAACGAGTGAAATTGCATTCCAGATAATATCCAATGAGAAACATGCAATCTCCTCGAATGACCTGTGAACTTATATGAAAGATAACTTCCTGCAAAAGGTTAAGTATCGCAAGCAGCAGATAGATATCTTACGAGAAAGAGTAGCAGTTCACAGTCCTACTTAGAGTTAGTTACAACCAGATTGAATATGAATCGAAAGTTTGTTGAAACTACTCAGAAAACCTCAAAGATCAAAAGTTTGTCGAATGAAAAGCAAAGCCCTAAACCCCGTAGGCAAACTAATTCCTTCGATGCCACTACATCTCCCCCTTTTTGTCACAACATACAAAAAGTCGAGAGAATAGGGTCGAAATAAATCCCTATTAGCTGTGGCGGCTCCGGCGACGTCGAGAGGATTCAGCGAGCGTTGGAGCACGACGAATTGGGCGAGCACCTGGAGGAGTTATCTTCGTGCGGAAGGAGTGTTGATCTCCAGAAGATTCCAGCTGTGATTCCGGCGGGGTCCTGGGGCTTCGAGGGAGTGGAGTATAAACTCTCTCTGGACGTCGAGGGGCTTCACCTTGCTCGGAGTCGGAGGAGAAGGTGTCCAAATTGATGTGGTAATAGTCATCAACACTGAGTACATATCTATTCTTCGGCAGCCGAGGGATATTGGGATCCGGGTGATCTACGCGATCATCATTAGTCCAGTTCCTGGTCAGATGGGGAGGATATTCTTCGAAGCCACATCGTTGAAGTTGACCGAGGGAATTGAACTTCCGCAGACCTTTACAATCTCTTCGAAGACATTCACGCAACATATGATTGTTGTTCATGGTAATATTGCGCAAATAATTAATCTCGTCCATTAAAGCTTGCTTCTGTATGAAATCTTGTTCGATGTGATGTTGAAGCATTTGCTGGGACCGAAGAGAAACTTCCATATGATGCACTGGCTTGATAAACTTCGAACAAATATTACGTTCAGTCAAATGTGTGCGAATGCCAGTGTGCTCAGCATATGGATCGTTGGGTCGAGCAACAATCTGCAACACTTCCCTAACAAGTGGAGTGAAAATCTTCGGGAAAATGGATACGGGGAATGGCACGTCCCGAGAGTAATTGCAGATTTCCATCATCCATGGTGCATATGGCTTGTGGAAATTGTGATCATCAGCACAAGACACCAAAGTTCTGATGAAGTAGTCTTCAAAATCGAAAGGATGACCATGGACTAACTTCAACAGAGCAAGTTGTACGTCATTGGGAATTGGAAAATCATCGTGCACATCGAGCATTGGCATCAAAGTCTTCGAAAGAATATAAAACCATGCCTTTGCTTCAAAAACTAAGTGTCTTGGCTTCGGCTCAGTCGGATATGAATCTCCTACGACATCTGGATCCATTATCGTTGAAAATTCAGCAGGAGTTGGAGCAGGTAAGTCATGAAGCTTGTGTGGTAAACCTTCGAACTGAGGTAAATTGATGATGGCCAGAAACTGATCGACAGTCATGTGAAATACTTGGCCTTGAATCATATAATCAAACTTCCATGTCTTCGAGTTCTCTGGATCACCAGTGACATAGAGCGTTGCATAAAATTGCTTGATAAGCTCAGGATTGTAGCCACAATCGAGAGCAAACATCTTGTGAGCATGCAGACCATCAATTGTTTCGGCAACATTCTCGAAACATGAAGTGGAGTATACCGAAGGCATATCGAGTTATTGGTGTTGAAGTACTCTAGCCTTGTTGTACAGCACACGAGTGTAAGAGATGGCTTGCTCTTGGGTCCAAAACCGAAGAGAATATGCACTTCTGGGCTTCTCGTAGGGATTGGTCCCGAAGAAAAATGTCTTGTGTTCGCGCCTTTTGAAGATGGGGCCTCCTCGAGGAACATCTGAGCGGAACAGAGGCAGCATTTCTCTCGGATGAGCAGAATGGAGCAGCTCATCAACAGGAAAAACTTCGGCAACATTGTCTGGCATTTGGAAAACAGGGTCAGCAGGGCGAGGAAATGAAGATGGAATGTTGACAATGTCCTGAGCTGGGATGGCTGCAGGAGCATTTTCCACGGCCTGAGCTTCGACGGCAACTCCTTCGTCGGTGTTAGCATTTTGAACGGCCTCTTCATTTTCCATGGCCTCCAAATCTTCATCTAGTTGTGCGAAAGCATCAACCATTTCTTCGTTCGAGGAACTTGATGAGGAGGAGGAAAAACTGGCACTCGAACTGTCATTTCCAGAACTATGTCCTTCGATGACATCTTGACGAGAGGAAACTGTTGTGATATCAACATCAGCGTCTTCTCCTTCATGCAGAGTCTGGGCAGAGGAGTAATCTTTCTGAGCAGAGGAAATGGGGACTTGAGTTTCTTGCTCGACATGAGCAGCTTGCTCGGTCTCTGCATGAGCTTGAGTTTCTTGGGCAGGGGTTTGTCGATGGAATGACGTGAGGTGGTGATGGTGGGTTTGGATGTGGTGAGGGTTGACGGGGTGGAGGTGGAGGTGTTTGTTGTCTAGGCGGAGGAGTAGCGAGGCGAGGCGGTGGAGTTGTCTTACGAGGAGGGGTGGGTTGCTTGGGGGTTGGTGCAGTTTCTTGTCGTGCTGATGCAGCAACGACCTCGGTAGACTTTGCCTTCTTGGCATTCTTCTCAATCTCTGGCGTCCCACGCACAGAGGTTGGGGCAGCAGACTTTCTCTTACGAGATTGTCTCTTGTACAGGGCATCATTGTGCTCTTTGCATACGGCCGACACAATTTGTCGAACCTTTTCATACACAGCGGTCAAGTTTTCCTTCTGAGCCCTTCTGGAAGCTTCAAGAGTGGCAATCTTGGATTTGAAAAACTTACGGGACTCAATGTCCTCGGTTTCTTCTAGAAGTTTCCTGGAGTAAAACCTTACTTGTTCCTTATCCTTTCGATCTTGGGTGATGTAACCTTCCCAGCGAATCATGTATCGAGCAACATGCTCTTGGATTTCAGCAGGAACATCATCCTCGGCAGTGACTCTGCTCGGTGTGGTAGCCATCTTCCAGAGGATATGAGAAATATTGGCAGCATCCCAAGGAGCATGGGCAGCAGAATCTCCTTCGTTGGAACTCTCTTCATCGGCACGAGGGCCGGAAACAACAGGTGCAGCAGGTGCAGGTGCAGGAGCTGGAGGAACTGGAACATTCTGAGCCTTTTGCCTAGCCTCCTTGGCTTTCTTCTCGGCCTCCTTGGTGGCCTTGGCAGCAGCAATGGGTTTGGTGACAGCACTAGGGGCCACAGCTTTATCCTTCGAGGCACGAGGGGCCTCAGCATTTTTCTTCGCAGCACTTGGGGCTGCAACCTTTTCCTTCGTGACTGTGGGAGTCACAATTTTCTTGGTGGCGCTGGGGGCCACAACCTTTTCTGTCGGTGCATCAGGAGTTTTGCCTTCAGCAATTTGTCGACGATACTTTTCACTGACCAAATGTAGAATGCCTAGTTGTTGAGAAACTTGGGCCTTTTTATGCTCGGGCTGACTGTGAAAATTCAGAAGCTTGGAATTTGTCAAGTCCTTTGCTTCTTGCTCTTTTTGCTTTGCCAGCCTTTCTTTACGTTGAACAAGAGTTTCTTCATCCTCAGAAACTTGATCTTGCTTTCCCTTCGATTTAGCCAAAGGTTTTGATTGGCGAGCTTGAACTGGAGGAGCAGATGAAATGGGCGGATCAGTGACCAAGTTGGTCAAGTCAATATTTGCTCGAGGAGCCTGTGTAGCTGGCTCCTGGATCCTAATGCCTTTACTGCTCGGCTTCTTTTTCAGAGGAATGTCCTCGACATCAGCCTCTGTACCAGGGTCTTGATCATCTGAATTTACTTCTTCATCGGAGCTCGCATCAGGTGGCGAGACAATTACCACCTTTTTCTTTCGCTTGGATGATTTCTTGCCAGCCTTCGATTTGGCACTAGGGCCAACATCCACGGTACCCTCAGCAGCAGCAGCCTCCTTTTTAGCTTTGGCTTCTTTTCTCTTCTATGCTCGTGCTTCCCGAGCATCAACCAGCTCTTGAAAATCGGCAGGAGTTTTCAGAGAGGATGGATGAGCATCAGCGGGAGGAGGTGGTCGATTATCTTTCGTCCACTTTGGCCTTAAAGATTTAACATCCGACCAGGGATTTTTCATTGCAAACAGCCTCTCCCAGCGTGGCATAAGATACTTGTACTCATACCAACGAAGCGCTTGAAGTCTTCGAATCTCTTGCAGACGGTTTTCTCTCGTACGTTCATCCTCAGAACCTTCAGGTGTTCTTAACTTCTTTTCGATGATCAACTCTTCTGATAAGCCTTCAGAGTTGTTGGTGATTCTTGTTCGGCCTCCTACACGCTTGGGTGCTCTGACATTTCCTTCGATCCCAGACATTTTCCTGCGAAAAAGATAGGTACGAGGGAATATAGGGAAGTTGTGAACAAGTACCAGCTGTTTTCGAGGAAAAACATTTTGAGTGCAGTAAGCATATCGATAAGCATATCTTGCAGCAAATTTTTTCAAGCAAGTGTTGGGCTAGATTTCCATCGGGTGCAAATCTAACGAAGAACTTGTATGAACGAATTGCACAACACAAGTCTATCGATACGTTTCTGAGGAAATTGCTTAAGTGAGAGAATCCGAGGGATTTCTTACCTAGCGCAGATGGGAATCGACAGAAAACGCTAGAAACTGATTTCCCAAGTTTCAATGATCCAAACAGATCAAACAGACCTAAGAAAAGGAGAGAAAATCAAGAACAAATCTGGATACAATGAACAGGAAAGATTGGAATCGTATCCAAAGCCGTGCATACCCTAACTTGGTGATGTATGGCGACTACGGAGACGCGGAAGAAGTTCCTCGTCGACGGGAAGGTCTCCGGCGGCTTCCTTCCGGCAGCAAAGCGGCGAGGGAGTCGACGGCGACGAGCAGCACGGCGGCGCGCGAGAGAGAACTTCGGGAGCAGAGAGACGAAGTCGAGGAAATGCGATGTCTGAGCCGGTGGTAGGTATCAGTATTTATAAGGGAGGGGGGTCTGACATAACTGTCGGATCTGATCCAACGGCGCAGATTTCGCGTCTCTCCGCATTCAACGGACGGATTATGTGGCGGTAATCGCGGGAAAATCCCAACGAACCGAAAGAAAGTTGCTCCACGTCCGAGACCAGACACATCGAACATCGAGTATATAAGTAGATAAACGTTCGATAGATTTTCCTTCGGAATCAATGACATTCGAAGGGAATCTTGATCGAGTACATATATACATGTTCACGAGAGAAAAGCACAGATGGGGTAGGGGTAGAATAGAGGGAAAAACAGGGTCCGATGCTTAATCAATCCGAGGGGAAAAACAGAGATAAAAACTCGGAGTGGTAAGTGTATAGGACAACACCAAACAAACAAAAACAAACGAAAAAGAAACACGAAAAAAAATAACGTAAGTAAACAACATAGAAAGAAAACATATAATACATGGTACCGATAGTTATGATCTTACTGCACATTGCGTGAGTCCAATATGTTTAACTCACACCTTAGTGCACAGAACCTCTTTTCATCCAAGGGCTTCGTAAAGATATCAGCCAATTGATCTTCGGTGCGTACATGGCTGATAACAATATCTTCTCGCTGAACGTGATCTCGAAGAAAATGATGGCGAATGTCAATATGCTTCGTTCGAGAGTGTTGCACAGGGTTATGGGCAATCTTGATGGCACTCTCGTTATCACATAGCAATGGAATTTTCTTCACAAGAATACCATAATCTTTCAGCGTTTGCTTGAGCCACAGAATCTGAGTGCAGCATGAACCGACAGCAATGTACTCGGCTTCAGCCGTAGAAATAGATACGCAATTCTGTTTCTTCGAAGCCCAACAGACAACAGATCTACCGAGAAAATGACATGTGCCTGAGGTAGATTTCCTGTCGACTCGATCACCAGCCCAGTCAGAATCAGAATATCCAACGAGATCAAACTGGGCACCCTTGGGATACCAAAGTCCCAAAGATGGTGTATGAGCCAGATATCGAAGAATTCGCTTGACGGCTATATGATGTGATTCTTTCGGGTTTGCCTGAAAACAAGCACACATACAAACTGATAGCATAATGTCAGGTCTAGATGCACAAAGGTAAAGAAGCGAACCGATCATCGAGCGAAATTTCTTCTGATCAAAAGGTTTGCCCTTCTCATCTGCATCTAGATGAACATTCGTAGGCATTGGAGTCTTGATAGTTTTGCAAATGACAAGATCAAACTTCTTCAGGCAATCTCTGAGATACTTCTCTTGAGAAATGAAAATCCCATTCTTCTGTTGACGGATTTGAAGCCCGAGAAAGAACTTCAACTCACCCATCATCGACATTTCATATTTCTTTGACATCATACGAGCAAATTCTTCGCTAATTTCAGGGTTAGTACAGCCAAAAATAATATCATCGACATAAATTTGACACACAAAAAGGTCATTTTTGTATGCACGAGTAAAAAGAGTCGGATCAGTTGTTCCTGGTTTGAAGCCCTTCTTTAGAAGAAAATCCTTCAGAGTTTCATACCAAGCACGAGGTGCTTGCTTTAACCCATATAGGGCCTTGTGCAATCTGTACACCTTATCAGGATTCTTCGGGTCTCCAAAACCTGGTGGCTGCATAACATATACTTGTTCTTCGATTTCACCGTTAAGAAATGCACTTTTGACATCCATTTGATATAGCAATATACCATTGTAATTGGAAAAAGCAAGCATGACACGAATGGATTCAAGTCTAGCAACTGGTGCATAAGTCTCACCGAAATCAATACCTTCGATTTGAGTGTAGCCTTGAGCAACCAGTCGAGCTTTATTTCTTACCACAATGCCATCTTCATCTTGCTTGTTGTGAAAAATCCATTTCGTACCAATGATATTATGCTTCTTGGGATCAGGTCTATCAACAAGGGACCAGACTTTATTTCTCTCGAACTGATTAAGTTCTTCGAGCATTGCAGTCATCCAGTCTGAGTCCTTCATGGCTTCATCAAATTTCGATGGTTCTAGCATGGATACAAACGAGAAATTTCCACAGAAGTTAGCTAATCGAGTACGAGAACGAGTGGTGGGACGACCTGGTAAATGAATCTCTTCGAGTATTGAGTCGACGTCCACTCTTCTTCGAACACGAGGTAAAACTCCTTCATCATCTTGTGGATCCGGTTGTCCTTCGGGATCAGCTTGACCTTCGGGATCAGCTTGACCTTCGGGAACATTTTCTTCGATTGCGCGTTCTCCTTCGACCTGTACATCATTTGCTTCACGATGTTGATCTCCAGCGCCCCGGGCTATGTGTGGGAACATTGGACCATCATCATCCTTGTTTGCTTGACGTGCATTTCCATCGACAGGTCGAATATCTCCAATAGCCATGTACCTGATAACTTCATCCAAAGGTGGTTCATCCAGGTTAAGAGGTAATTGCTCTTTTTGAGAGCCGTTAGATTCATCGAATCGAACGTTTACAGTTTCTAAAACTTTACCAAGTTGAGAGTTGTAAACTCTGTAAGTGTGAGAATTCGAACCATAACCTAGGAGAAAACCTTCGTGAGCCTTTGGAGCAAACTTGGAGCTGTGATTCATATCTCTAATATAGCATGGAGCACCAAAAACCCTGAGATATGAAACATTTGGCTTTTTACCAGTAATAAGTTCATGTGAGGTTTTCTTCAGAAACTTGTGCAGATAAACCTTGTTGATGATATGAAATGCAGTATTGATTGCTTCAGCCCAGAACCTGATAGGAGTCTTGTATTCAGCAAGCATTGTTCTGGCCATTTCAATAAGTGTTCGATTCTTTCTCTCGACCACACCATTTTGTTGCGGTGTATAAGCAGCCGAGAATTCATGAGTAAATCCATATTCATCAAGAAAATCTTCGATATGAGTGTTTTTGAATTCTGTACCGTTGTCACTTCTGATATGCTTGAGAGATAATTCATATTCAGTCTGAGCTCTCTTTGCGAAAGTTTTGAAGATTTCAACAACCTTGCTTTTGTCATCTAGAAAGAAAACCCAAGTATATCGAGAGAAATCATCAACAATAACCAGACCATACTTGTTACCTCCAAGACTAGCATAATTTTGAGGACCGAATAAATCCATATGAAGTAATTCAAGAGGACGAGTAGTAGTCATTATAGTTTTTGCTGAGTGATGTTTCTTGGCAATCTTTCCCGCTTCACAGGCACTGCATAGACGATCTTTATCGAATTTCACATTGTCAATTCCAACGATGTTCTTCTTCGAGATAAGAGTTTGAAGGTTTTTTATTCCTGCATGCCCAAGTCTTTGGTGCCATAACCAACCAGAAGTGGCTTTGGCCATTAAACATGTGGACACAGCAGGTCCCGAAGAAAAATCAACGACATAAAGGTCACCTTTGCGATATCCTTCGAACACGAAGGAATAATCATCCTGTGAAAAGACAACACAACGAGAAGCAGAAAACAGTACAAGCATACCCATATCACAAAGTTTTGAGATCGACATAAGATTATATCCAAGTGATTGAACAAGCATAACCTTGTCAATATGCTTATCCTTCGATATAGCTACCTTACCCAAACCAAGTACTTTTCCTTTGTTGTTGTCACCGAAGGTAATGTATCTCTGTGAAGATTCAGTGAGTTTGTCTTCGGTGAACAAATCTTTGTCTCCGGTCATATGATTTGTACATCCACTATCCATGACCCATTCGGATCCACCGGAGACATAGCCCTGCAGAAGAATTAGTTCTTCTTAACCACACACAAACGAGCAGGTGACTTAGAAGGCATGGAAGACCTAGATGGGGCAGCAATATTATAGCGAACGGGATTGCATTGTCTATCTGGATCATCAAGCACACCATAAATATAATTCCTCGATGAGGGGTTAGAGTACTGATGAGTACCAGAAACTTTGGTGTTATCGTTACGATGACGATAAACATTTCTATCGACGCGATAGTATTCCTTCTGGGGAACATTTGAAGCAAGTACCAAAGGTTCATTTCTATCCTCGAGAGAATAGTAGTGATTCGGTGGTACCGAGGATTTTCCCTGCATAGAATGGTTAGGGGGCAGTTTTTCTACGAGAGATTTGCGAACCCACATCTGTCGCTTATAGAAACCATTCTTCGGAGGAGTACCAACGAATTCAGCTGAAACCTTTCCTTCCTTTCGAAACCTGAAAGCTTGTAGTCAGAATCAAGTGATTCATCAACAATAGCTTTGTCAAATTTGCAACTGAAACCTGAAAGGTTAGCAATATCAATGGGCTTTTCTTTCACAAGAACCCAGACAGTTTTAGGATACTTCTCGGGTTCCCAGTAGGTTCCATCAGGATTGATTTTCCTTTCGAAGCCAACTCCTTCGTTTCGGGGATTCCTGTGAAGAAGAGCCTTTCGTAGGATATCACATAAGTACTGGTGTCCCTGCACACTTTTGAACATGCCTGTTTCAAATAAATTTTTCAACCTGAGGAGTTCCTCGGTAATGGTTTCCTCGTTCGAGGGGTTAGTCTCATCAAAAACAATAGGTTGCTTTCCTTTCGATCTCTCAGAAATAGACTCAATTTTACTTCGTTCCAAACAGGTTAAGCAAGGTGAAGTAGATTCATTTTTAGCTTCTGAGCCTTGTTGATCCATGAGCGTGAGATTGACACTTTCCAACTCTTCATTAGCCTCTCTCAGTTTCTCGAGAGCCATTTTCCCTTGAAGGAATTCATAGGTTAGCTTCTCGTAGTCCACTGAGAGAAGATCATGCCGAGAGGAAAGCTCATCATACTTTTCCTTCAAAGTAGCATGCTCATTCGTCAAAGTTTGACCCTTCTCAATCTCATCGATCAACAAGGTCTCAGATTTTTGAATAGTTTCACTTAGAGAATCTAGCTCATCTTGTTGGATGGAAGCAATTTTGGCAAGTTTAGCATAACTTATCCTAGAGTTACTTTCATAAGCAGATCCATCAGACGTATTGTAGGAATTCTTAGATGAGGATACCTTAGCCTTGGCCATGAAGCAGTAAGCTGGAGATTCATCTTCGCTGCTTTGGTTGGTGAAGAATGAACTTGATGTCTTGCTCGAAGCAAATGCTAAACCAGCAACGCCATCAGATTCAGAACCAGAACCAGAACCAGATCTTGGGTTTGATTCAGCTTCGGAACCGGATGCTTCATCTTCAGAGTTCATTTCTTTACCCAGATAGGCTTTGGCACGATGGGAATTCTTTCGTCGAGAGGAGTGTGATTTCGAGGAAGAACCCTCTCGATGCTTGTGATACTTCTTCTTCTTGTCATCATCAGAACCGTCTTTCTTGTCTTTTCTGGACTTTGAATCATATCTCTTCGACTCATAGTTTTTGCTCGATCTGTGAGACTTGCTCGAAGAATTGTTGTGAGAATGCTTTGATCTATGTTCAATTTCCCAGAGAGGACAATCAGCAATGAAGTGACCTGGCTTCTTGCACTTATAGCAACAGTTATCTTTCGCTGAAGAGTTTCTGGATGATGATCGATGCTGTGATGAATTGCTTGAATGTCTTGAAGAGTAGTTTTTCTTCGGTGAAGAGGAGTTCCTTTTCTGAAAGCGATTGAATCTTCTCATTATCAGTGCCAGATATTTTCCAATGTTCTCGGGGTCATCTGAGGCACAACCCGATTCAGAACTAGCTTCAGGAGAGGAGTGATGTGAAGCTCTGGCCTTCAGTGCATGAGATTTTCTTCGTGTCCCATTAATATCTCGTTTTTCATCTTCTTCCATCTCGAAGGTATTAAGTCTCTCGAGAATATCAGCAGCAACAAGATCCTTGAAATCAGTCCTTTCCTTGATCATTAGCACAATGTGATCGAAAGAATCATCAAGAGAACGGAGCAAAGTTCTGACAATAATCCGATTGGTAATGTCTTCGGCACCGAGAGAAATCAGTTCATTTGACAGCGCAGTGAGTCTGCTGTATATGGAGCTAACTTTTTCTCCCTCGTGCCTCTTGAAACGATAGAACTTGCTTCGAAGGGTGTCAATACGAGCATATTTCTGAGTAGAGACACCTTCACCAATCTTCTCGAGATAATCCCAAACACCTTTGGCCGAAGGAATATTCTTGACCTCATGGTATTTCTCTGGAATCAGATGATTTGTTATGAAGACCCAGACTTCAGTATCTAGCTCTATCTTCTTTGCCTCTTCAGGAGTGATGGCATCAGTGTCCTTGACATTTACACCATTCTTGACAACTTCCCAAGCGGGAGAGTTGATAGCCATGATATTCCTCTTCATTTTGTCCTTCCAATAGGGATAGTCCTTCCCATTGAAAATAGGGATTGGTTCCCCAGAGCGAACAGCTGCAAACGACATTCTTGACAACACTCCAGGTTTTTAGACCAAAATACGCAGAGCGTAGGGAGTGCCTAGCTCTGATACCAATTGAAAGCTCAAGAATGATCAGAGGGGGAGGGGGTGAATGATCACTTCTAAAAATTCTAAGGAACTTAGAAGGAATTCATGCAAACTGCGAAGGACTAAGGCATCTCGAAGGAAATGCAGTGTCGAAGGTACTGCATAGCTCGAAAGAATTTGGAGCGAAGGAAAACATCGAATACAAACAGGCAACGAGTAAATACTTAATGTAAAAACATGAAGGAAAACGAGCCTGACACGACGATGTTTGGTAAACCAGTTCACACTCTGCAAAGTGCTACGTCTGGTTGGAGGGACTGGTGATTGAACACCTGGAGCGAAACTCTCTCCGTCCTATTCTCCACTGCAACAAACTCCTCGAGCTTGTCCAGTTTTCACTCGTGGTAGATGATTTAGGACATCTCCGAGACCTTTACAAACTTCCTTCAGCAGTGACAATTTCTCTTCGACTGCTTGACAGGCGACGCCTAACCGTCTAGGAGACTTGCAGTTCTCCAAGATAAAAGGATCGGCTAATCTCAACCTAAGTCATAGTGAATTGCTCAACTCAGCTCAGACTTGGGATTTGGTTTTCTCTCGATGAATCTCTCTTGGGATGCTCACAGACTTCTGTCTTAGAATCTTCAGTGGAGCAGGCAACCCAAAATGGCGGGTAGGTGCGGGTATTTATAGTTAGCGATCCCGATGAGTAAAATGACTGAAGTGACCCGATGCAACCGCTTGACGCGTGTCCACAACGGTCGGATTCCAATCAGTGCGCAACTTTACTTGAGGAACAAGTAAGCTGTCGTACCGAACAAGTTCTCTCTCGAACGCACAAAGTGCGATGACTTTGCCTTCAAGCTATTCACTCGACTCAGTAAGATTTCTCTCGGTAGGCTTTTGTGGGTTTTGGTTGAGCAGAGCAAATTCACATCAACTAAGATCTCAACTAGCAAACCCCTCTTAATAGTACGGTTTTTCCTACGACTCAAGGAAACAAAGAGAAACTAGTAAAAATACTAAGTCTTTGACCATCTTCAGCTTTCTCCTCGTTGCGCTTTTACTCGAGAGAGACTTTTTCTTCGACTAGATTTTTAGGGGTCGTCTTTCTCCAAAGGGTTCGGTAGATGACTGCAGCTCTGCTGCGGTGAGTTGTCCTTCGACCTTCTACTTGCAAACTCCATTCTTTCGGAACCTAAGTATCTGTTTATACTCGAAAACAATATTAGTTCCACTTCTCCTTTGTCCAACAATGTCCAAAACCTTCGGGGGCAAAACTTGCTCTTACAATACTTGTGTTTGGCTTTGTTAAGGGTTCATCTTATCACATGCTACCGTCGTGTATCCTATACTACCAAGTTTTAAGATGTCTGAGCTATGGCAACACTAAGTCTAAAGTGTCTCCATTTTAGTTTGTTTTATGATGACGATTACTACTTACTAGTAACACATAGCAAAGCTATCGCTACATCACAAACAAACGAATGATAGCCCCCACTTAGCAATACAAGGTTTAGACGGTCTAGTTGTATATTGCAAGTTTTACGTGGCTTCTAGGGCTTTTATAGTTAAACAGGTTTTAACCTACGAGTCAACCACAACGTCAACCATACGATTATCTCTATTACACCCCGCACGGGGCCCTCCATTGCAAATGCCACATCCGCTAAAGTAGAGAGACAGACACCCCCCAGCAACTTTATACGGTACAAGCCATATGTCAAGCGTGGAACCAGTCTCACGTAAGCGTACGCGTAAGGTCGGTCGGGGCCGCTTCATCAAACAATGCCACAGATGTGAACAGTACATGTGGGAGGGTAACAATCATACAATCAACGCCCACATCCCCGATGTGTTCTATCCGTACAGTAATACTAAGCATAGACCTAGCTCATGATACCACTGTTGGGGTTCGCAGCAGAAAACACAAATTTTTCTAACTAGCGTTCCCATAACCCAAGATCTAGCTAGCCGTATTACCATAACGGAAAGGAGTGCGGAAATAACATACCTCGGGGTGTAGTCCGTTGCGCGGGAAACGTTCCCGCACACGTGGTTGATGTAGTCGATCAAGTTTCACAGCCCCCTGGCTGTGTTGAGAACCCGGATGGCTGTAGTGCCACACGTGTAGCACCTCGTAGTATTCGCACACGTACGAGACTCGATAACTGTCAGAACCCTCTGTTAGGTATGTGCTAGGGTTAGCTAGTGCCTTTGCATCATGTCAAAATTTCAAAAAGAAATCTTGGAAATCAAATTCAAAATCAAAATGGGAGAAGGAACACCCCCCAGATGAATTAATTCAAAAGGCCAGATAAAAATCTTTTCCAAAAAATCATGTTAGAGTTTAGAAAAGTCTTATAAATGAGTGTGATCACATATCAAGTGATGTGGGACCCACCCCATGCTCATAGATTTTTCAAATATTCAAACAGTACCTTGGAATTAAACAAATACCCCTATTTGATTTAAAATTCAAATCATTTGAATTTTAAAAATGTTGAAAGTTTATGAGTGGCTAGTCTATATTATTATGAGGCCACATAAAAGTTTTCAGCATTTAATAAAATGTTTAGCTATTTATTTTTAGCTAAACAGAACAAATGTCAGAAAAGAAAAATAGAAAGGAAATCAGAAGCTTACCTCTCGCCCAGGGGCGAGGCCCACTCACCTCAACCGGCCCAGCCCACCTGGAGGGGGTACATGCGTCTTCTTCCCTCTAGGCAGGCAGGCACCTCGCCGGCGAGCGCCGTGGGCACGACAGGCAGCTGCCTGCCTGCCCCGAGCCCTATCTCCTCGCCTGGAGACGTCTAGGAGACGTCCCGATCCTTCTCCCTCCCTCCAGAACCACCTCCCCCTCCTCCCTCGCCGTGTTCGTCGTCGACAGGAGAACTCGCCGGAGCACCGAAGCGCCCCCGCGTAGCCTTTGACGCCGAGGAGCCCCACCAAGATGTCCAACGTGCTTGCCGTCCTCGTCTTCGTCGACTAGCAGAAGCCGGAGCTCCAATTTGGACTAGGAGTGACGCCAGGTTCATCGGATCGCCGCCGGCCGCCGAAGCTCGAGTTGATCGATTCGCCGCCGCCGTAACTTCCCCGCCTCCGACGCCTGCTCCAACGTGTTCACCAGCGTCTGGTGAGCTATTCCCCTCAAACCACGACCCCGCTCGACTCCTCTAACTCGTTCCGCCATGAGAGCCGTGGCTCCTCGCCGCCAGTGTGCTCTCCAGCGAACGCCCGTGAAGCAAACGAGCTTGAGAACATGTCCATCGTCTTCGCCGAGCTCTTCTGGTTCGATACCGACCAGCCCAACGCCTTGCGAGCCCCCTAGCTCGATCCCGTTCCAAGCCGTGCCTCGGACCGCCGTCGTTCAAGTCGCCGTCGTCGAGTCAAGCCTCCCCGTGGTCGCCCGACTCGCATAGGTGGAGCGCGAGTTCGAGGGCTACCCTCTGGTGGTCTCAGCGAGCGTTCTGGTGGCCGGGAGCACCCTCTCCGTGCTGCGCCGCCGTGGCCAGGCCGCCGGCGTTTAGCCGCCGGCGTGTCAGCCCAAAGCCCCCCTGTTAATTACCCAGCTAATGACCCCCTGGGTCACTGACCAGTGGGCCCAGTGGCTTAATTAAGCCACTGGATTAAGTTAACCCACGGGTTAAATTAACCCAGTCAATGACACCCTGGACCCACATGTCAGCTGACGCAATAAATCATTTTATGAATTTTCAGAAAAGCAAAATGTTTTAAAGAAATTCCAGAAAATCTAGAAAATACCCCAAACTTTGGAAATTCATAGAAAATTCATATTAACTCCAAATTGGACAAATAATATATGAAAAATGATCAGGAGAAAATTATCTTTCCAAATATGCAACTTTCAACTCTGTTTGAGTTGAATTTAAAATGTGATCAGTAGCATTTGCTATTTGATTTAAATGGAATTAAATCAAATTCAAATCAAATAATTTTGCAACTTGAACCATGGCAACATGCTACAATTCAATCACACATCAGAGGCATATCTTATACATTTGAAGATAATTCAAAATGATCAAACTATGTCACATACAACTTGGTTAATTTGAATTCAAATGTGGAATTTGAATTTGCATTTTAAATGCAATATACTCCACTTAAATGGAATTGCCTCACACACATCAAAACTTATACTTCAAGTTTTAAACATTCAATCATGTGCTTGAGCATTGCATTCATATTGATTGCTACTTCGTTCTTTGTTTGTCGAGTAGAGGTGGAACCGGAGCAAGAGGTCACCCCCTTCGCTGAAGATCCAGAACCCGAACCTCGTCAGCAAGGCAAGCAAACCCCCATTGATCATATCGATAAAATCCCACTTCCCTCTCATGTCTCGCTTATGCATTGTATAGGATGATCACCATGTTACGATTCTACCGCATAGATGAACCCATTCCTTTGCATGACCTATCATTTTGTCACAGTAGTAAGCAAACCACAATCCTAGCAACTGTAGGAGTTGTTTGATATCATGTAACCCCTGCAATGTTACTGCTTATTGCATGCTTAGTATGATACCATGTTGTTACTGTGATGTGAGTCGGGATGGGAATGATCATGTTGATGATGGTAGAAAAGTGTTGGTGAATCGAACCTAATACAAGGTGAACGATGAGAGGCTGTGTAGGAGTACACAGTGGGTTGTCTCGTTGAACACCGCCCTAGTACGAGTTCTTGTGTGGTGATCCAAGATGAAGAGTACAACCACACATTGGGCTCACTAACCCCTCTCAACCTATTAACTCATCCCTTTCGATGTCCAGATGTCGCAGTAGTTCGGAGTTCTGGTAGGCTTGTGGCCTGGATGCTAAGTGAGAGAACGGCTCATCCGAGACCGGCTTATGCACCACGCACACATCACTTGGGTCCACTTCCGTAAACCGGCCGGGTTCACGATTGTGGTAGCCAACCCAAGTAGGCGGCTTTCTCGGACTAGATCGGCTATGAGGTAACAGTTGTGGTGAGCATCCTCGCTGGCACCCTTGAATGGTGTCGAGATCAAAGGCGGTAAATGATGATCATGTGTGTGTAGCGGTACACCCTTGCAAGGTTAACAAAACTATTCGAATAGCCGCGTCCGCGGTTATGGACTACTTGGAAAGCTTAGCTTGATTATTAGATAACTTGAACCGGATACTTCTAAAACACACCAAGATAAGTGTGAGTGCTATGGCGTGCTTTCTCGTGGGGAAGTCGAGGAAGGCACCATTGTGGTGTATTGGTTGGAGAAAGTAGTGGACTCGTGTACGCTTCTTATCTAAAAGTCTGGTACTCGTAGTTCAGGATTAGCCAAGTCAAAGCTGGCACTTCTGCAAGTGAACCCCACCTCCCTTTACCTTGATACATATGCATGAGTAGTATAGCTCCTATGTAAGTCTTGCTGAGTACGACTTTGTACTCACGTTTACTTAATCTAGGTGTTAGATGATGCCACTGACCCCGAAGGTGGCTTCTTCATCGAGCTGGACGACTGAAGACCAACTAGTCTAGTCCCAGTCAGACGACTGGTTCCCTCGTGGAGGGCTTTGTGTTTAAATAAGGCTTCTTAAGCCATTTATTAAACTTGTCTGTACTAAGACATAATTTGCTTCCGCTTGTGTTGTAATGTTGGATCACATGTATGTGATCTCTGTGTGTACTCTATAAGAGTTAAAAATAAAATGTACACTTTGTAGAGAATTGCAATGGTACCTGCTGTTCATACAAGGCATGTGTGCTGCGTGTATGTTTATAACATGCATGTCTTCGTATGGGTTTTCGAGACCTTAGTTGTGTTCTGGCTGGCGGTCTTTCATACACCAAGTGGCCCTTAGATGTGCGCAGCTTGGGGCATCGCGATGCGATTGCTCGAGACTCCGTCTCGTGCACACTTTGTGGTATGATCGAGCCCGCCCTAGACCCCGACTAAGTGATCGGGCTGGAGTAAGTCTATGTAAGAGTTTTGAGATAGTCGGTAGTATGGTTGAGGCGACTTGTCTTTGAATATGGGAGTTCACCACCCATATCATTTGATTTGTGTGCGTACGATGAGGACCCATCTCAGTTGATCATCCGGCCTGGATGGGATGCCCCTCACGTACGATGCTTTCCGAGAATGTTCAGTGCTTGGCCTTGTCTGCTTAGACAAGTGGGTGCGGTTCTCGTCTCTCCATATGACTATGTCTTAACTGTACTTGCATACGCTAACCCCGTGTCCCGACAGACTTGGTATCAGAGCAGGACTGACTGTAGGACTAGTAGCCTTGGCCGAAGTCGAGTCTAGCTTTCTATAGTTATATAGTTACTCTGGGTATATAAGGGAACAACGTAAGGCTTCTTTTTTCTCCTTACCCCCTTCGTTCTGAGTTCTGGGTCACCCTTATCTTATTCTACGGGAAGATAGGACTAGGCTCTCCTCTGTCTGATTAGAACATCTCGTTGATTGCTTCCTTATAGCCGTAGGAAGGTTGTGATCGGTTTGTTAGATTGGTTATACTCCCTGTTTTGTTACATCTTATGTAAGTGCTGTTTCCATGTTGGAAGAAATTGTCATTTCTTACAATTACAGCCGTTATGCTGTCTGAGTCATTCCAGGTTTATCTCATAATCTGATGCATTTGCAAACTCCTTTCTGTTTCAGATGGCAGATCTTCCCCCTCGGCAGATTGTTAGTTTGACCAGGTGCCTCGGTGTGCGTGGCCATCCCGCCACGTTGGTCGAGATGATGTCCTATGTGGGATATCGATGTTACCCTGAGTACACCATCGAGGAGCAGTTCCACGACTTCAACCAGACGCAGTTCCACTGCATCGTCCGGATCTATCCGCACCACGTTGGAGTCACCCAGCCTATCCACTTTGGACATGGCATAGGCGTTACCGAGAACATGGCTGTGCAGGATGCTGCATATTCATGTATTACACTGCTGAGAGAGGAGCACACCATGCTGAGAGAGACCTCATTCCGCTATATCCCTGCTGCACTTCCAGGAGAAGAGGGATATTACACCGGACTCTACTCAGATCACTCTGCAGAGGATCCAGCACTCCAGGTGACTGCTAGGTTTGCTAGTGACAGAGATCGTGATGCACGCGCTCTCCGTTTTGAGCTCCACGCCACCCGTGTTCGTCTGTATCGAGCATTGACGCTCTTGGCACCCTTTGTGAGCGTGGGATCAGTTGAGTATGATGCGATCTATCAAGTGAGGACTCAGATGCCATCTCGAGTTGCTTGGCCCGAGATTGGAGGCATTTTTATACCCGGTGGTCCTTTGCTTCCACCCTACACTGGACCTAGGCCCCATCCTTGCCCAAATGGATATCAGGGTCCACAAGCCTCCGTGTTTTCCAATGGTCACCTCCAGCTACCGGGATACGCGGGTAACTTTTACGAGGACTACTATGGAGATGGAGATGAGTGAGACCGCCTGTGGTCTTACTTCGTGATGATGTAGTAGTATCTTAGGTATTGTATGCAAGGTGTCTAAGTTCCAGAGGCTTAGATAAATAATGTATAGGAAGTCAGAGTGCCTCTGAAGGATATATCATCGTCATCACGTTTGTATTAGCTTGGTGCTTGTACTAAAACGATGTATGGGTTGTACGACAGCTTGTGAATATATGGCTCGTATGCTTTTATCACCATGTTGTCAAGATGATTACTTCCTTTGCTCTGTAATCCTTCCAGTACTTCAATACCTTGTTTAGACTCTTCAACTCAACTCTGTTGACTTCGATTTTTTTCACCTTCAGGATGTCTCAAGGAACCCGTGGCCAGGTTGGTCGTAACCAAGGTCGTGGAAATGACCAGGAGGAAGGCAACCTTCCACCCCCACCCACGATGGCACAAGTTCTGATGGAAGTGGAGAGGAACCGCCGTGACTCTCACCACCTGCTGGAAGTCATTGCACGCAACACCACTCAGCAGCGCAATGAGTTGGTGTCCCTGAACGACTTCATCCGACTTCATCCCCCGGTTTTTAGTTACTCCACCGAGCCCCTTGACGCTGATGACTGGCTCCGCAGCATCGAAAGGAAGCTCCAAGAAGGCCGTGTTGCAACTGGTGACAAGGTCAGCTATGCCACCTATCACCTTGAAGGTGCAGCTAGTTCTTGGTGGGAGAACTTTCTGAATATGCGACCCGTTGGACCACCTGCATCTTGGGAGGAATTCTGCACGTCTTTCCGCGAGCACCACATTCCCAAAGGTCTCATGGACCGCAAGCGTGAGGAGTTCTGAAACCTCACTCAAGGCAGAAGAACCGTGGACGAGTTTAGTCATGAGTTCAACCGACTTGCTCGTTATGCAACTGAAGAAGTCTCCACCGACTCCAAGAAACAAGAGAGGTTCCGTCGTGGCCTCAACTCCGGACTCCGTCGCGAGCTCAACCTTCATGACTTTGCCACCTTTCAGGTCCTTGTCAACAAGGCCATCAAGGCAGAAGACATGAACACCCCCAACGACTTTCGCAAACACTCCAGAGATGACAGTTCATCCAGTTCTGGCTCCCAGAAGCGCAAGATCTGGATCCCCAACAGCATGTTCCGCCAAAACAACCCCCCGAGGCCATCCTATGAGGCGCCTTGTCCACCCACCCAGTTCCACCCAGCTCCACCAAACAACCCAGCTCCACGCACTGTTTTCGGAGCTTGTTACAAGTGTGGTCAGGCAGGCCACTATTCTCGAGAGTGTCCCCAGAACCAGCTCCAACACCAGAATGCTCCACCACGTGCCGGAGGCAACAACAACAACAACAATGGCCGTGGCAAGCCACCCCAGAAGGTCTACACCGCCAAACCCGCTCCTTCCGCCACTCGTGGACGTCTGAACCAGATTGCTGCCGAAGAGACTGACGACACCACTGACGTCATTCTTGGTACGCTCCCAGTCAATTTTGTTCCTACTTCTGTTCTTTTAGACCCAGGAGCATCTCATTCATTCATGTCGGAAAGTTATGCACTTCGTCATGAGTTACCTTTTGTTGAATTGTCCACCCCAATGGTTATTCAAACTCCAGGGTCAAGATGGCAAACTAATAGAGTGAGCCATGGTAATCAAATTGCAATTGAGGGTATAGTATTCCTTGCTTCACTCATAGCCCTCAAGTCTTCAGACATTGATGTCATCCTTGGCATGGATTGGCTATCAAGACAGAATGCCTATCTGGATTGCAAAGGCAAATCCGTGAAACTCACCCACCCTTCAGGCACAACCATTAACTATACCTCACCCAGAACAAGAACCCAAGTGCATTCTTTGAATGTACTTCCCCTTCCCGAACTTGAAGATATTCCGGTGGTTCGTGACTTCCCGGATGTCTTTCCTGAAGAGCTGCCGGGCATGCCACCCGACAGGTGTGTAGAATTTATAGTGGATCTTGTTCCAGGAACCGCACCAATTTCCAAACGCCCATATAAAATGGCCCCACATGAGTTAGCTGAGCTAAAAACCCAACTTGATGCTTCGTTGGCAAAAGGCTTCATCCGCCCTAGCTCATCGCCATGGGGTTGCCCCGTTCTGTTCGTAAAGAAGAAAGATGGAACAGAAAGGATGTGCGTAGACTATCGCCCGCTAAATTTAGCGACGATAAAGAACAAATACCCATTGCCCAGGATCAATGATCTTTATGATCAACTTGCAGGATCCTCCGTCTTCTCCAAGATGGATTTGAGATTAGGTTATCATCAGATCAGAATCCGAAACGAGGACATTCCCAAAATGGCTTTTACTACTCGTTGTGGTCTTTACGAGTACACCGTCATGTCCTTTGGTTTAACCAATGCCCCCGCCACATTCTCACGCTTGATGAATTCGATCTTCATGGAGTACTAGATAAATTTGTTGTGGTTTATCTTGATGATATTCTCATCTACTCGAAGAACGAAGAAGATCATGCCGAACACCTAAGGCTGGTATTGATGAAACTTAGAGAGCATCGCCTGTATGCTAAATTCTCCAAGTGTGAATTTTGGCTACCAGAAGTGACCTACTTAGGCCACGTGATTTCTGCGAGGCATTGCTGTGAATCCCGAGAGAGTTCAGGCCGTCCTTGACTGGACTCCACCTGAATCGGTTAAGCAAGTTAGGAGTTTTCTTGGCCTAGCCAGCTATTGCCGTCGCTTCGTCGAGAACTTTTCTAAAGTTGCAAAGCCTCTAACTGAACTCCTCAAGAAAGATAAGAAATTCTTATGGACTCCCAAGTGCGAGGAAAGCTTTCAAGAGCTAAAAAGGAGATTGACTTCTGCACCCGTACTTGCACCTCCAGACACCAAAAAGGATTTCGAGATCTATTGTGACGCATCACGGCAAGGGTTAGGATGCATACTTCTGCAAGATCGACATGTGGTAGCTTATGCTTCACGCCAGTTGCGGCCACATGAAGAGAACTATCCTACCCATGACCTTGAACTCGCTGTCGTAGTTCATGCCCTAACAACTTGGCGACATTACCTCCTTGTTAACCGTTGCGAGATCTATTCCGACCACCAAAGCCTCAAATATATTTTCACCCAGCCAGATCTTAATCTCAGGCAAAGACGCTGGATTGAGTTGATAAAAGATTACGACGTAGTAATTTCTTACACCCCAGGCAAAGCCAATGTCATGGCTGATGCACTAAGTCGTAAGTCGTATTGTAACAACCTCATGTTACAACAGTATCAACCACTTCTTCATGAGGACTTTCGCAAACTCAACCTTGAGATTGTTCCTCATGGCTATCTTTCTACCTTGGTGGCGAAACCAACTCTTGAGGATCAAATCATAGTTGCCCAAAGGCGTGCACGAGGTGTTCGCCGGATCAAGGAGAACATTGCTAGCGGAGTTGCTAAATGTTTCTCCACAGATAGCAAGGGAACGGTTTTCTTTGGAAATCGATTGGTAGTACCTAAGAATAGGGAACTAAGGCAACTCATCCTCAAAGAAGCCCATGACACACCCCTCTCAATTCATCCCGGTAGCACAAAAATGTACCGAGATCTACGCCAGAGATTTTGGTGGACTAGGATGAAGAGAGACATTGCTCAATTTGTTGCCGAATGTGATGTTTGTCGTCGCATTAAGGCAGAACATCAAAGACCTGCTGGTACACTTCAACCTTTGTCTATTCCCGAGTGGAAATGGGACAAAGTCGGTATGGACTTCATCACCGGCTTTCCAAGAACCCAGAAAGGAAACAATGCCATCTTCGTTGTCATAGATAGGCTTTCCAAAGTTGCTCACTTCCTTCCGGTTCGCGAGTCTATAACTGCTAGCCAGTTAGCGGACTTGTACATCTCTAGAATTGTATCCCTTCATGGTGTTCCTTTGGAAATCAATTCTGATCGCGGTAGCCTTTTTACCTCTAGATTTTGGGGAAGCTTTCAGAATGCTATGGGAACTCATCTCTCCTTTAGTACATCTTTCCATCCTCAGTCTAGCGGTCAAGTCGAAAGGGTTAACCAAATTCTTGAAGACATGCTCAGAGCTTGCGTTATCTCATTCGGAAAGAATTGGGAGAATTCTCTTCCATTTGCCGAATTTGCTTATAACAATAGTTTTCAATCTAGTCTGAACATGGCTCCTTTTGAACTCCTTTATGGACGACGATGTCGAACACCACTAAACTGGTCTGAAACCAGTGAAAGACAATTCTTTGGACCGGATATGATCAAGGAAGCAGAAGAGCAAGTTCGCATTGTTCGTGATCAATTGAAAGCAGCCCAGTCTCGTTAGAAAAGCTACTATGATCGTCATCATAGGCAAGAGAGCTACAATCTGGATGATAAGGCTTACCTTCGGGTTACTCCTCTGAAGGGAACCCAACGTTTCGGTATCAAAGGCAAATTGGCCCCACGTTACATCGGACCTTTCCGCATTATTGCTAAACGTGGAGAAGTTGCCTACCAACTTGAACTACCTCCGCACCTCTCCCGAGTACATGATGTATTCCATGTGTCCCAACTCAGGCGTTGCTTCAAGGACCCCATCCGCGAAGTCGACCATGAAACGCTTGATCTCCAAGATGAACTTTCTTATCGAGAATACCCCGTTGGTATTCTTGATTCCGCAGAGCGTGTCACTCGTCGTTAGAAGATTAGGTTTCTGAAAGTGCAATGGTCACACCACTCTGAAAAAGAAGCAACGTGGGAAAGAGAAGACCGTCTCAGTGCCGAGTACCCCACCTTTCTCCCGCAGACTTCCGAATCTCGGGACGAGATTCTTTTGAGTGGGGGCGGGTTGTCAGAACCCTCTGTTAGGTATGTGCTAGGGTTAGCTAGTGCCTTTGCATCATGTCAAAATTTCAAAACGAAATCTTGGAAATCAAATTCAAAATCAAAATGGGAGAAGGAACACCCCCCAGATGAATTAATTCAAATGGCCAGATAAAAATCTTTTCTAAAAATTCATGTTAGAGTTTTGAAAAGTCTTATAAATGAGTGTGATCACATATCAAGTGATGTGGGACCCACCCCATGCTCATAGATTTTTCAAATATTCAAACAGTACCTTGGAATTAACGAAATACCCCTATTTTATTTAAAATTCAAATCATTTGAATTTTAAAAATGTTGAAAGTTTATGAGTGGCTAGTCTATATTATTATGAGGCCACATAAAAGTTTTCAGCATTTAATAAAATGTTTAGCTATTTATTTTATGCTAAACAGAACAAATGTCAGAAAAGAAAAATAGAAAAGAAATCAGAAGCTTACCTCTCGCCCAGGGGCGAGGCCCACTCACCTCAACCGGCCCAGCCCACCTGGAGGGGGTACATGCGTCTTCTTCCCTCCAGGCAGGCAGGCACCTCGCCGGCGAGCGCCGTGGGCACGACAGGCAGCTGCCTGCCTACCCCGAGCCCTATCTCCTCGCCTGGAGACGTCTGGGAGACGTCCCGATCCTTCTCCCTCCCTCCAGAACCACCTACCCCTCCTCCCTCGCCGTGTTCGTCGTCGACAGGAGAACTCGCCGGAGCACCGAAGCGCCCCCGCGTAGCCTTTGACGCCGAGGAGCCCCACCAAGATGTCCAACGTGCTTGTCGTCCTCGTCTTCGTCGACTAGCAGAAGCCGGAGCTCCTATTTGGACTAGGAGTGACGCCAGGTTCATCGGATCGCCGCCGGCCGCCGGAGCTCGAGTTGATCGATTCTCCGCCGCCGTAACTTCCCCGCCTCCGACGCCTGCTCCAACGTGTTCACCAGCGTCTGGTGAGCTTTTCCCCTCAAACCACGACCCCGTTCGACTCCTCTAACTCGTTCCACCATGAGAGTCGTGGCTCCTCGCTGCCGGTGTGCTCGCCAGCGAACGCCCGTGAAGCAAACGAGCTTGAGAACCTGTCCATCGTCTTCGCCGAGCTCTTCTGGTTCGATCCCGACCAGCCCAACGCCTTGACGAGCCCCCTAGCTCGATCCCGTTCCAAGCCGTGCCTCGGACCGCCGCCGTTCAAGTCGCCGTCGTCGAGTCAAGCCTCCCCGTGGTCGCTCGACTCGCATAGGTGGAGCGCGAGTTCGAGGGCTACCCTCTGGTGGTCTCAGCGAGCGTTTTGGTGGCCGGGAGCACCCTCTCCGTGCTGCGCCGCCGTGGCCAGGCCGCCGGCGTGTCAGCCCAAAGCCCCCCTGTTAATTACCCAGCTAATGACCCCCTGGGTCACTGACCAGTGGGCCCAGTGGCTTAATTAAGCCACTGGATTAAGTTAACCCACGGGTTAAATTAACCCAGTCACTCACACCCTGGACCCACATGTCAGCTGACGCAATAAATCATTTTATGAATTTTCAGAAAAGCAAAATGTTTTAAAGAAATTCCAGAAAATCCAGAAAATACCCCAAACTTTGGAAATTCATAGAAAATTCATATTAACTCCAAATTGGACAAATAATATATGAAAAATGATCAGGAGAAAATTATCTTTCCAAATATGCAACTTTCAACTCTGTTTGAGTTGAATTTAAAATGTGATCAGTAGCATTTGCTATTTGATTTAAATGGAATTAAATCAAATTCAAATCAAATAATTTTGCAACTTGAACCATGGCAACATGCTACAATTCAATCACACATCAGAGGCATATCTTATACATTTGAAGATAATTCAAAATGATCAAACTATGTCACATACAACTTGGTTAATTTGAATTCAAATGTGGAATTTGAATTTGCATTTTAAATGCAATATACTCCACTTAAATGGAATTGCCTCACACACATCAAAACTTATACTTCAAGTTTTAAACATTCAATCATGTGCTTGAGCATTGCATTCATATTGATTGCTACTTCGTGCTTTGTTTGTCGAGTAGAGGTGGAACCGGAGCAAGAGGTCACCCCCTTCGCTGAAGATCCAGAACCCGAACCTCGTCAGCAAGGCAAGCAAACCCCCATTGATCATATCGATAAAATCCCACTTCCCTCTCATGTCTCGCTTATGCATTGTATAGGATGATCACCATGTTACGATTCTACCGCATAGATGACCTAATTCCTTTGCATGACCTATCATTTTGTCACAGTAGTAAGCAAACCACAATCCTAGCAACTGTAGGAGTTGTTTGATATCATGTAACCCCTGCAATGTTACTGCTTATTGCATGCTTAGTATGATACCATGTTGTTACTGTGATGTGAGTCGGGATGGGAATGATCATGTTGATGATGGTAGAAAAGTGTTGGTGAATCGAACCTAATACAAGGTGAACGATGAGAGGCTGTGTAGGAGTACACAGTGGGTTGTCTCGTTGAACACCGCCCTAGTACGAGTTCTTGTGTGGTGATCCAAGATGAAGAGTACAACAACACATTGGGCTCACTGACCCCTCTCAACCTATTAAATCATCCCTTTCGATGTCCAGATGTCGCAGTAGTTTGGAGTTCTGGTAGGCTTGTGGCCTGGATGCTAAGTGAGAGAACGGATCATCCGAGACCGGCTTATGCACCACGCACACATCACTTGGGTCCACTTCCGTAAACCGGCCGGGTTCACGATTGGTGTAGCCAACCCAAGTAGGCGGCTTTCTCGGACTAGATCGGCTATGAGGTAACAGTTGTGGTGAGCATCCTCGCTGGCACCCCTTGAATGGTGTCGAGATCAAAGGCGGTAAATGATGATCATGTGTGTGTAGCGGTACACCCTTGCAAGGTTAACAAAACTATTCGAATAGCCGCGTCCGGGACTACTTGGAAAGCTTAGCTTGATTATTAGATAACTTGAACCGGATACTTCTAAAACACACCAAGATAAGTGTGAGTGCTATGGCGTGCTTTCTCGTGGGGAAGTCGAGGAAGGCACCATAGTGGTGTAATTGGTTGGAGAAAGTAGTGGACTCGTGTACGCTTCTTATCTCAAAGTCTGGTACTCGTAGTTCAGGATTAGCCAAGTCAAAGCTGGCACTTCTGCAAGTGAACCCCACCTCCCTTTACCTTGATACACGTGCATGAGTAGTATAGTTCCTATGTAAGTCTTGCTGAGTACGCCTTTGTACTCACGTTTGCTTAATCTATGTTTTAGATGACGCCACTGACCCCGAAGGTGGCTTCTTCATCGAGCTGGACGACTGAAGTTAAGCTAGTCTAGTCCCAGTCAGCAGACTGGTTCCCTCGTGGAGGGCTTTGTGTTTAAATAAGTTTTCTTAAGCCATTTGTTAAACTTGTCTGTACTCAGACATAATTTGCTTGCGCTCTGTGTTGTAATGTTGGATCACATGTATGTGATCTCTGTGTGTACTCTATAAGAGTTAAAAATAAAATGTACACTTTGTAGAGAATTGCAATGGTACCTGCTGTTCATACAAGGCATGTGTGTTGCGTGTATGTTTATAACATGCATGTCTTCGTATGGGTTTTCGAGACCTTAGTTGTGTTCTGGCTGGCGGTCTTTCATACACCAAGTGGCCCTTAGATGTGCGCAGCTTGGGGCATCGCGATGCGATTGCTCGACACTCCGTCTCGTGCACACTTTGTGGTATGATCGAGCCCGCCCTAGACCCCGACTAAGTGATCGGGCTGGAGTAAGTCTATGTAAGAGTTTTGAGATAGTCGGTAGTATGGTTGAGGCGACTTTTCTTTGAATATGGGAGTTCACCACCCATATCATTTGATTTGTGTGCGGACGATGAGGACCCATCTCAGTTGATCATCCGGCCTGGATGGGATGCCCCTCACGTACGATGCTTTCCGAGAATGTTCAGTGCTTGGCCTTGTCTGCTTAGACAAGTGGGTGCGGCTCTCGGCTCTCCATATGACTATGTCTTAACTGTACTTGCATACGCTAACCCCGGGTCCCGACAATAATGACCTCCGTTCTCCGATCCATCGAAGGTGGCAGAAGCAGACCTCCGGACGGAGCTTCGGCAGCACGACGGCCTCTGATTCTAGCAGAGAAGCCTCAATTCCACTATAGGCTCACACTAGGGAGCCCACCGTGAAATAGACAAGGGAGGGGAGAAGACCGGAGAAAACCGATCTCAATTCGGAGTAAATACTAATTTAATCCGATTTATTGTGTATTTGGCTTTATTAAATATGTGCACCATGGCCCTCTTTATATAGGGGTAGGGGAGGGAGTCAACCCCCCTTCCTTAGCAATGTGGGACTATCCCACATGCTAGGGGGGCGGAAAAGGGGGGAGAGGGGGCGCCACCCTCATGGGCCCTAGGGCCCATGGCGCCTCCCCCCCCCCCACTCCCTCTTTTTTTTCTTTTTTTCCCTTTTTTCTTCCCCTAATGGGCCTTTTTCTCCACTAAGGCCCATTGCAAATATTAATTAGAAATAAAATGATTTTAATTATTAATTCAATTAATTAATAACTAAAACATAATATTCCATCTCCCGGTGCTCCGGAACACCTTTCGGTTCACTCCGAACTTGTTCGGTTCAACACGGTACTTCTCCGATGTTGTTTCCTTTATTCTCTGGTTACTCCGATGGTTCCGAAAAGGTCTCCGATTTCATCGAGCCCTTAAGTGTGTTACCCTACGGTCCGAGAACACTCCAGTCATGACCAAGATGAGGCTACGGTCAATGATCATCAGCGGGACCTGGATGCCCATATTGACCCCTGTGCATTCCGGATATCAAACACCGATTGGACCTTACGCCGTATAGCATTCCCTTTGTCAGTGATACTGGATTGTTCCGAGATTCGATCAATGACATCCTATGTCTGGTTCAACCTCGTTCTGAACTAATCCTCATTCACTCGTTCCCGTGATATTAATCCCCGTGACCTAGTCACACGCTGTAGCTTTATGGATGGAATCTCACCGAGTGGGCCCCGAGTATCTATCCATTATATGGATTGACAAATCCCGCTCTTGTAACAATACTCCTCAACATATCTCCAGGGAATACCCAAGATACAACCGTTATGACCCACATATTTTAGTCAGGTGGTGGGATGTAGGTCAAAGCATCCGAGAAGATAACAATTATGCACGTACTCACGGTCAAAGGAACGGTCTACCATGTTCTGTAATTACAACACTGAACCTTCACAAGATTTTATCATGTTGTAATGCTTACTTTGGGTAATGTTCATCACGTCACTTAACCAGTGAGGTGACCTCATAGTCAAGAGACTTAATTGTCCATGATCGCGAAACCACGACCATCATGTTGACCATGAACTAGTTATCGATGTAGAGGCTAACTAGGAACTCTGGGGGTTTCTATACCACACCTGCATCATTGTCTCACTGACACAGTTCTAGCACGGTATGAAACTGGTTATGAACTTGCTTAGATATATTGGAATAATCATATATTATTTGCCTCTAGAGCATATATCCAACACACATGGTGTACTGGTTTGATCTTATCTTCTTTGCAAAGTTGGATACAACAAACTTGGAAAAGAGGCAGAGCTCATATGGTGGTGGTTGGGGTGCTTCCAGGTTGTCAAATGGTGTTGGGGTGCAAAGGACTAGTGCTCTGGAAAGTTTGGGCTCAAATGGATCAAAGCACATTGTACTTCCTTTGCAAATGTGGCAATGAGGCAAAAGATGTTTGTACTGTGGTATGGCATGTATATTTCTCCCCTAAGCATGATTATTGTGTGAGCTTAATCATACATCAGGGTGAGTAGATGTACCAAGTTTCACCTCAAATGGAGCAATGGAGCTAGTACTTCCTTTGCAAATGTCCAAATAGGCCAGAATGAGTGTGGCGTGCTGGAACAAGTTGGGACTTGTATAGGATAGCCCTGGTGATAGACTAGCCAAACTTCATAGGGGCAGGGAGAACTGGAATCGTCCGATGTTCATGGAGATCTTTGTAGTCGCTTGCTGGGGCATATGGAAAGAAAGAAATAATAAGTACTTCAGAGGAATTGTCCCCGATGTTGAATCCTTGACAAGGAGATTCAAGGAGGACTTTGAGATACTCAAGCACAGATCTAAAGAGGTCCTAGAGCCCTACATTCTTAGTGTAGTGCAGTCACTTTGATTGTAACTTTTCTTTTTTATCTTGCCACCCCTCCCCCCCACCATGTAAATCCACCCCCCATGTTATTTTTTATATGGTAATGTAGAAGGCAGTGGGGGTTCCCCTACTGTCATAAACCCTTCAGAAAAAAGGCCAGAATGCAAAGTTGAAGCTAGCATCTCATAGGTTTGATGGAATTTGCTGAAAATTGTGGAGTGAGGTTATTTTGTGGTGTGCACATTTGTGTAAAATTTCATGGCCATTGGACAAGCCTAGCTAGCACTTGCTTCAAAAGGTGTCCTGTTGACCAGAATTTTACACTTGATGGTGCACTCAGATGGATGATGGTATTTGGCCCAAACTTGGTTTGGTGGAGTCATTTGGATGTGGGAATACGCACACAAAGTTTTAAGGCAAATGGGATCCCCTATCATGCACTTGCTTCACAATGCCCCCTTGCTGCATCCAAATTTTGGGAATTTATTGAGGGAGTTTGGCTAGGCAAATGATGGTGTAATTTGGTGTAGGTCAATTATATGATCATATGAGGTTGCACAAAAAGTTTCACCAACAATGGATCAAGAAAAATAGCACTCCCTTCACAAAGCTCCAATCTGCCCCCACAAACAAATGAATTTTTCCAGAGGAAAAATCCACTTGGCCTATGAAATGTTTTTGAAGAATTTGGAAAGATATGGTGTCAATGATAGGTGGGAATTATTTGGGGATTTATGGAGCAATATAAATAGGGGTTGCGTCACAAACCTCAAATAATAGGAATACCCCTTTTATTGGAAAAGCAATATATGGTTTGAATAAAAATGGTGGCTTGGATGAGATGGATCCATGGAATGACATGGGAGAGGCTTGGATTCAAGGTCCACTTGAGCATGGAAAGAAAATATGCTCAATTTTCAAGTCCAAAGAGGTGCTCACAATCAAATCCAATAGCAAATCCAGAAATAAATCAGAAAAGTTTTTGAAAATAGAAAGTTCCAAAATCCAGGTTGTCACAACGACTATCTCGGCCACGGATATGTCGCAGGCCAGGTTTGCCACGGACATTGGGTATGTATGAGGTGCATGGATGATCCAACATTGAGGCAGCTTAAGAAAGATCTCGGGTCTTCAAAAAGTGTCTACACGGGGCATTGAAGGTGGTTACACAAGGATGACCCGTCGAGAAGGCGTGGAGACCTTTTCAATGGTGAAGATGAGCTTCGGGGACCTCCACATAAGAGGTGTGGTGAAGAAATATATGAGTTGCTGAATGATTGGGATCAGTGCCATAAGGCACCAAAACCGCTCCTGGATGTATGGAAGACGAGGTCCGTGTTTTGGGACTTGAAGTACTGGCCCGTTCTCAATACGCCTCATTGCCTTGATCTAATGCATATCACGAAGAATGTGTTCGAGAGTTTGTTTTCCACTCTGCTCAACATGCCGGAAAAAACCAAAGATGGGCCGAAAGCAAGAAATGACCTGATACATCTAGGTATCAGGGAAGAGCTTCACGGGGGAATTGAGTCCTCGGATGAGGAGACGAACCGACACAAGGGAAAATAGGTTAAGAAAAATGACTATCATAGCCCCCCATCCTGTTTCACTCTAAGTGAGAATGAGCGTCAACAATTAATAAAGTGCCTTCTAGGAGTCAAAACCCCTTTCGGTTACTGTTGGCTGATAAGAAGATATCTAGACCAGTAGAATCAAAGGTTCAGCGGGATGAAGTCTCATGACTGTCATGTGATGATGACGCAGATATTTCCGGTTGCGATTCGAGGGATAATGGACAAGCACGTACGTGAAACCCTTTTTGATTTCTGTAACTTTTTCGACGTGATCTCTCGAAAGTCGATTACACAGAAGCAACTCTCAAGGTTGTAGGAAGAGATCGTTGTGATATTATGCAAACTTGAGATTTACTGTCCACCCGCATTCTTTGACATTTGTGTGCATATGTTGGTCCATATCGTGGAAGATATCATCCACCTCAGACCGGCGTTCTTCCACAACATGATGTCGTTCGAAAGGATGAAAGGAGTCATCAAAGGTTCGTTCGTAACAGGGCTTGTCCGGAAGGAAGCATCGTTCAGGGCTATCTCACCGAAGAGTGCATCTCTTTCTGCACGAATCTCCTGGGCGAAGTCGATGACCCTGTTGGCCTTCCCAGAAACAGGCACCTTGGCAGGCTCGACGGAGTAGGCCACAAGAATGGCCGGAGGGAATTGCATGTGGACTTTGAAAAACGATGCGTCAACTTTAACAGGGAAAACTTGGTAGCTCTACAACACCTTGAAATGGTCGATCCCTGGTGCAAAGAGCACGGAAACATCATTAGGAAGAAGTACACTGACCAGGGTAGGGAAAGGACATATGGGGAAGTAATCAGAGAGCACAACTCCACTTTCTTGCGTTGGTTCAAAGAACGCCTTATCGCTAATCCACCGATGGATTGTCCATTAGGCAGCCGCTTATATGCTTTGTCACATGGTCCCTCACCCAACCTTGCGACGTTTCAGGCATATGATATTGGGTTCACATTCTACACGGAAGAAAAGGATAAAAGTTTCGCTTATCAAAACTCAGGAGTAACGATGGTATCCTCAATCGGTAATGAAAAATTACGATACTACGGAAGGATCGAGGAGATATGGGAGCTTGACTACTCTGGAGAGAAGGTGCTGATGTTTAGTGTCATATGGGCTAGGAGATCAACCGTCATGAAATAAAACAAATACTTCACCACCATGGTTATACCCAAAGTTGGCATTACTTCATCAAGCATGAACGTCACTGCGCAAAAGGAGCAATGGGTATTGGCTAAGAACGTGTCCCAATACTTCTTCATAACAGACCCATGTAGGCCTAGCCGCGTGGTCGCGAGGAGAGGAAAAATAAACATCATAGGAATGGCCGACGAAGAAGACTTCGACATGTTCGGCGACCTAAATATCGAAGATGATGAAGATGACGACGATAAGGCAAAATACACCACAAGAAGGAGCAGAACGACGCTACGTAGGTCAGGTTGTCCGTTCAAAAGAAGTAGTCACGATGTCGGGCTAAATTATGCAACTGCGACAAAAAAAGGCAAGAAAATTACCAAACGTTGAGAGAGACACACAATGTGTGCGAAGAAACCAACTAGTATTGATTTCTCTTTTGTATGAGACTACAAACTTGCTGTATCGATGAACTATAATATTCGATGGCATTCTTATTGTATGTACCTCTATTTTGTAATATATATTTTTTACTTGCAATTATTTTATGAATTCATACATTTTTTGAAAAAAATTATATGAAAACAACCCTTTTAATAAATTAGAGAGAAAATCAAATATCAAGAATAGAAAAAACAGAAGCAAATACAAAAAATCATATCTCTGGCGGACGGTTGACATTTGCACGCCAGATAAAATTAGTAGCTCTGGCGGACGGTGCAGCCTGTACGCCAGAGGTAACTTGGGTACCCATATAACAAAAGCCAAAGGGAAAAAAATACCACTGGAGGACACTTGACTGGTGCTCGCCAGAGAAAAAAAGTACCACTGGCGGACGTAGGTTCCTTTCCGCCAGAGGTAACTTGTGTACCATGCATGACTTTGCTCCCCCGCCGATCTGGATCACACATATCTCCTCTCCTCCTAAGCCCACCCCGCGCGCCTCCGATCTCATCGCTGCCGCTGCCGCCGCCTCCCCGTGGACCCCGTGAACGTCGTGGACACCTCCCATCGCCGCCTCCCCGTGGACTCCGTGGACGCCATGGACGCCTCCCATCGCCGCCTCCCCGTGGACCCCGTGGGCGCCTCCCATCGCCGCCTCCCATCACCGGGGGCCAAGACCTGTAGAGCAAACCAACCTTGGCGGCGTCTTGGCATATCTTGCCCTCAATTCTGCCTCCGCAATTCCTGTTCGCATTTGTCTTACACAAGCCAAAATTAGTCCAGAAAATTATGGATGCTTGGCAGAGTATATTACTCGTCGGTGGTTCATTAAGTTGGTGATTCAGTTTGGTGGATGGGAAGCTCTGTGATGCATAGCACGTCTTGATGACAGCTTACAGATACTAGTTGGGTTCATTAATTCTGCTCATTACACTCCTGTATTGTTCGTTGAGGCTGGGTTAATTAAGTTCGTGTTTTGGTTTGGTGGATGGGGAGCACTGTGATGACAGCTTACAGATAGGCAAATTACATACTCCATTTTGCAGATATGGTAGCTTCATTTTGCACTGTCCAATTTAACTTTGGTTTAGTTAAAAGTGGGTTCGTAAGTTCATGTATACCTCCATTTTGCACTATCCATTACATATAGCTCATGGTTAATTAAATGCGTCATTGGTGCAGTGAACTAAAAAAACAAGGCTTTAGCAGTGCTGAACAAGTTCATGTTATTTGAGTAAATGAAGCTTTAGTTTTGTAGCAAGATACAGCTAGCAGCTTCACTAGTCCATTTTAACTTTGGTCAGCAAGTTCATGTTCATTTTGCATTGTCCATTTTATCTTTGGCTTCACTAGTTTTTCGCTGCAAGTAGCTTCAATTTTGCAGCAAGATACAGCTAGCAATAGTTTAGTTATTCTCATTTTGCAAGAAATTCAGTATTTATTCAGTAGTTTTGTTAGGTGGTTATTACCATTCCTATTATATGTTCTTAGAAAAAGTGAAATTAAAAAGAGAAATGTACCTAGCTACCTATCTAATTAGTACTTAGAAAAAGTGAATTTAAAAAGATAAATGGTGAGGTTAAGAAAGAGAGGGAGTGAGATAGAACAAGACACCGTCATCTCGTGTTTAAAAAGATAAATTGTGAGGTTGAGAAAGAGAGGGAGCAAGACAGAAATGTGGTGCACTCATATCTTTAATTTTTTGTACTCCCCTGCATCTTATGTATTATGAATGAGAGAGGTTGTTGTTTTGTTGGCACTAACTTATGTGTTCTTATAATGTAGAAAAGCAAGACGAGTTGCCACGGTACCAGCCTCGTGTGCTATAGCCTGTGAGGTGATCTCTTCATCTTCTCCTCCTCTTGTGATCTCCTCCTGTGAATGAGATAGGTTGTTGTTTTGCTGGTGTTGTGGTCTTTCTGTTTTTCTTATACATGTGCTGCCACATTTGTGGTGTTGGTCCAGTTATAGCTTTATGCATGTGTGCTCCCACATTGCTGGTGCTATTGTGTGCTGCTGGTCAGTTATATCTTATATATGCATGTACCCATGAGGTGATGGTCCACATTGCAGGTACCCATGAGGCCTTGAGATTGCCGAAATGTTGATTAACTTCCGTTCCGGCAAATTCGGGTACTCCATATGTCCTATTTTCAGCAAAGGTCATGCCAAAATTTTCCGTTAATTTGGGCATGACTTGTGCTAAAAATAGGACATGCTAAAAATACTGAAAATGAGAGCTTTAACTTCATGTTCTGCATAGGTAAATTGTTCTATAGTTAGTGATAATAGATGACCTAGTATACACACATGCTACTTTTTTATAACTCATTTTGCACTAACCTATCCCACTTACTAGTAGTATTTTTAAATGGTGATAATAGATGTCAAACGAGGAAGCCGGTTGTTCTCGGGTACCTGTCGATCCCGTAGAGGATCATCCTTATTTCTCAATGCTTGCGGCTCAACAGATTGACGATCAACATTATGAAGACGGGGATGTAGGCAACGAGAGCACTACTAGTGGTGCCGGGGATGGCAACGAGACCACTACTAGTCGTGATGGGAAAGGCATCGCGACCACTACTAGTGGTGCCTGGGATGGCAACGCGACATCTAGTAGCGAAGCCAAGCGGCAGCGTAAGGAAAGGGGCCCAAACAAGCTCGGCACCATCCGGGAAGATTTACGGAGGTGGACCCCGCTAGCGGTTTTCCTACACAGCCAACTCATGTTCCAAAAGGGTACGGCATCAGCATTGGATGCATCCTTCGAGAACTCGTCAACATCAATGAAGAGGACATTAGGGCAAAAAGCAAGGAACATGTGGCCACCCTCCTCATTCAGAGGCTGCACGCGTGATACAAGTTCCCGGAACCCTGTGATAACCTTGATATCAAGAAATATCTGGTGAAAACATTCGCCCTAGGCAGGTTCAGAAAAGCCTTGTCTAGTTGGAAAGGGTATGTGAGGCAGGAGCTTGATGCGGGTTACGATTTTGATAAGATCCAAAGCCATTGGCCGTCAATTTCGGAAGAGGACTTCAATGTTTTCAAAGCCAACTATGACCTACCTACAACAAAGGCGCTTAGGAAGTGGGGGAAGATATGTGACGAGGGGGTGACCCCACGACTCCTACGTATGAGGATACCTGGTGTGCATGAAGACAGAAGGCTCGTTGGAAAGCCTCGATAGGCCCACGACTGGCCCAATCAAGACACCGACGTAGGAGCCCGCGACTGATATGGAAGGTACAACTTGGCGCACAAGGCAAGATTAGAACTAGCAAATTATCTGTGTAATCTAGTATGGACTCCCCGAGACCTAGCCTAGTATATAAAGGCTGGGAGGGGAGACGTCTTGATCATCCAATATCCAATCTACTCTCCTGGTCTTGCGAGAACTCGCCTTGGACGCCCTTGTAATCGCCCCCTCACACAATAATATCGAGCAGGAAGTGCTTCTCCTGTTAGCCGACGAGTATCGTCCAACCTGTTCCTTCTCCATGACTAACCCAGGGTCCCTGACCATGGGATTTGCCGAGGCTGATCCTCGTCAATTGGCTCCGTCTGTGGGAACCACACAGGTTGGAATCACGATCTCGGCGGTCCCGCCTTCATCAAATCAGGACTCGAGGACTAGAGCCAGATCTAGCCCGCTCGAGGAGTTCAAGTTCACCACAAGAATCTCCATCGCCCCGTAAAGATCACTTAGCCTGCAGCCAAATCAAGTCCAGCACCTCGACAACCGCCAGATCTATCGCCGACTAAAAAGAACTCGACGACCCAGAAGACAAGCGCGAGGACTCTACACGGGATTCCCACTCGAAGAGTCGCGGCGCGTGACAGAAGACTCGCCAACCACTCGACGACCTGCCGCCACCCGAACTCCCGCCGCGCGACAAGACAGCGACTCAGTAACCCAGACCGGCAAGTACTACGACCCAGATCGAAGACCAGATGAATTTGCCAACTTCATCCGGAACGAGTCGCTCAGCTCGACCCAAGATTCCACAACCGAACAGAGGACCACCCGCAAGTTTTCCAAGTCTCAAGGAGAAGAAGGCAAACTGGTTCCAGTAAGCTCACAGCCAGAGAGCAACTGGAAGGACCTTCAAAGATCCATTGTTTCGAAGACGGATGCGGACGCCTCAGAGTAAGCCACACCTTAGGAGATTGTCGTCTATTCGCCGAAATCTCCAACAGCCTCAAGGAGGAAAAGCAGCGTGAAGCCAAGCGCACCCGAAGAAGTGCGCAGTCGCCAACACCAAGTACAGAAAGGCAATACCCTACGTCCCATGGACGAATCTGCATGATCCAAGAAGTAAAACCCTCAAAAGAAAAAACAGGATGCCTACACCCTGCAAGCCCAAGCGGCCGAGGGCCTAAAGACAGCAGAAATCTACCCCACTGTGTGGCGCCGAGACTGACATCACCTTCTCTCAGAGCGACCACCCGCCCGCAGTTCCAAGGCCGGGGCATGCACCCTTCGTCCTTGAAGCCCAGATCGGAGGTTACGACATGGACAGAATCTTCATGGACGGAGGCAGGAGCCTAAACATAATCTTCGCCAGCACCCTACACAAGATGCTTATCCCACGATCAGTCTGAAAGAAGTCAGGGACCACAATACATGGCGTAGTTCCAGGTGAAACAGCCGCCTCCATCGGAACAATTGAGCTCGATGTCATCTTCGGCAACAAGTGCAACTTCGCAAGACAGGTCCTCGAGTTTGAAGTGCTCGACTGGCAGTCGCAGTACCACGCCATACTCGGGCGACCAGCGTTTGCACAATTCATGGAGGTTCCGCACTATGCATATCTCAAGCTCAAGATGCCACGACCTGCAGGAGTCATCACAGTCAAGGGAAGATTCACCAAATCAGACCAGTGCGATTGCGACTTCTACAAAGTCTCTGACACGTTTGGAGCCCGACAACAACTCAAAGAAATAGCCATGGTGATGGATAAAAGCACCTTTCCACTGGTGAGCCGAAGCGAGTCAAAAAGAATTCGGCCGCGATTTCAGCGTCGATAGCGACACAATCACCCACCAAGTTCACCCAACAGACCCAGAGAAGACGGTCCGCGTATACGCCCACCTCCCAGAAGAAAAAGCAACCGCCCTCATAACCATCCTTCGCGAAGAGTGGAAAATTTTCTCCTGGTGCCCATCCGACATGCCCAGAATACCACGAGAATTTGCAGAACACACGCTCCACATCAAGCCAAACACCAAGCCAGTAAAGTAGGCGCTGCGACGATTCTCAGAGCCTAAGCGCAGAGCAATCGGAGAAGAAATCAACCGACTACTTGACGCACAGTTCATCCGAGAGACGAAAAAGCAACCTGGATTGCAAATCCAGTCCTAGTCCCTAAAAAAGACACTGATGTACTGAGGATGTGCGTCGACTACGGGCCTGTCAACAAGCACTGCCCGAAAGACCACTTCCCCCTGCCGAGAATCGATCAGATAATCGACTCCACAGCAGGATGCGACCTCCTATCCTTCCTCGATGCATACTCAAGATACAATCAGATCAGGATGAAGGAAGAAGATGAAGAGCATACCTCGTTCATCACCCCCTACGGTGTGTTCTGCTACCAAACAATGCACTTTGGCCTAAAAAATGCCGGAGCCACGTACCAATGAATGATGTAAGCATGCTTGAGAGACCAAATTGGCAGAAAGGTATAGGTCTACATAGACGACATTGTCATCAAAACCTACAGCGCAAACACACTACTCGACGACCTCCACAAAACATTCACGGCCCTCAACAAATACAGAATCAAGCTCAACCCAAAAAAGTGCGTGTTCGGCGTCCCAGCCGAAAAACTACTCGGGTACATGGTCTCCGCACGAGGAATCGAAGCAAACCCTGAAAAGGTCCAAGCAATCGCCAAAATGCAAAGGCCAACCAACATCAAAGGTGTGCAGCAGCTCACAGGAAGACTCGCACCACTGAGCCGTTTCACCAGCAAGCTAGGAGAAAGGACCTTACCGTTCTACCAACTGCTCAGAAAAGGAGAAAAATTCGAGTGGACCGAGGAGGCCCGCAATGCATTCGCAGACCTAAAGAAAACCATCTCGACTCCACCAATATTGGCGGTGCCCAAAGAACGGGAGAAACTATACCTCTACATAGCAGCGCGCAGCAGTGTAGTCAGCACGGCGCTCGTCGTCGAGCGCGCAGAAGAAGGAAAAATCCAGAGCATATAAAGACCAATCTACTACCTTAGCACATGATACGTCCAAAATGTATCTATAATTTCTGCTTGCTACATGCCCTTTTTGTGTGATATTGCTATGATATTGATGAACTTCCATACACTTTTGATCATATTTGGACTAACCTATTAACTCAGTGCACCCCAGTGTCAATTCCTGTTTTCCGCTGTTTTTCTATTTCAGGTTTCCCCCATATTAAAAGTTCTCAAACAATTCGGGAAAACTCCAATAAAAATCAGCGTAGAAGAAGCTTCGGGAATCACCGAGGGGGGCAGAGGGGACCCACCAGGGCCCCAAGCGCCCTCCCGGTGCGCCCTAGGGTGGGGCCGCGCCAGGGGGCCGCCTGGACCCCTGGTGGCCCCCCTGGCTGCCCCCTTCTCCTATTTATTCCTCGTGACGAGAAACCCCCGTGACGGGAACCCTTTTTCGCGATCTCTCCTCTGTTCCGCCGCCGCCGCGCTTCCAAGATCGGGAGCACCAGAAGACCTCTTCCCGGCACCCTGCCGGAGGGAGGAACCACCTCCGGGAGCTTCTCCACCACCATGGATGCTTCCCGGATGAACCGTGAGTAGTCCACCTTGGACCATGGGTCTATGATCAGTAGCTATGTGATGTTCTCCTCCCCTATTTGTTCTTCATGGATTAGACCTCGTGAGCTGCCCTACATGATCGAGGCACATATGTAATATTTCTGTTGTTGCTATGCTGAGTTTGTTGGGATCTGATGGATTATGATATTATGTTCATATTGTGTTTGAGTAATATATTTGATTCTCCTCTTTTATATTTATGTTCTAGAGTAATTCTTGCATGTTCTCCGTTGCTGTTTATTGCTTTGGCCAAGTAGTAGGTAGTGACTCCAAGAGGGAGCGTTATGCATGATTGTGGGTTCATGCCCCCCCCCCCCGATGACTAGCTTGAGTGACAGAAACATGAGTCTAGGGGATGTGATGTTGCCACAAGGGGGAAAACAACGGTGCTTGTACTTGCGGGTGCAAGGATTGTTTACTTTACGCAAAGTTCTTTAATGCAGTTGTCTGTTGCTTTGAGTTTACACTTTGGGTGGGATTCACAACTTAATACCAACGAGATGTTCTGGATAGATATCTCAAGGTGGATGATTAGTAGGTAGATGCAGATGGATTTCTTTCTACTTATCTTGGCGTACCGCCCATGCTTTTGAGCCTCTTCCTTTCTTTACAGCATAATTAGCATTGGTTTGCGCACATAATCCTGTCAATTGCCCAGCTGTAATTTGTTTACCTCGCATGGCTATTTTATCGTATTTTGGGAGAGAGACATCACTATTGAACATCATAGGACCCCGGTCCATATTTCCAATACTTTTTACACCCACTATCAATTTACTGCTTTATTTACTTTTCCGTTGCTATCACTATCATTATTATCCCGTGCGTTTTATTCTTTGTAAACAATAAGGCCGGAGGAATTGACAACTCCTCTGTACTCGTTGGGAAGCAAAGTTATTTGTTGTGTGTGTAGGTCCAGGTAAAGTGAGCAACCTCGGTTGTAAACAGCACCATTGTTCACTTCACCACCTTCTTGTATCTGTTGGAGTCCTACTGGTTCGATACTAAACCTTATCATCTTCGCTAAAGGAAACTTGTTGTTGTCTACATCTCAACCTTCCACTTTGGGTAACCAACGAGGGGGCGTTAATTCGTACCATCAGCACACTGCTCACAAATCCACAGCAACGGTACCCGCACTACCAGAAGCTCCTGCTCGCCATTATCATGACCTCCAGGAAATTATCGCATTACTTCGATGAGCACCCCATCACAATCGTGAGCAGTGCACAACTCGCGGACATCCTCAACAACCCCGGAGCGACCGGCCGAGTCGCTGAGTGGAACATCGAGCTCAGCCCGTGGGACATGCAGTTCAAACACCCAAAAGCAATCAAAGCCCAAGTACTCCCATACTTCTTGGTCGAGTTGACAGAGGTCCAAACACCAGGCCCCCCAGATCTGTCCAACTCATGGACGATGTTTTTCGACGGATGCAAAAGACAGCAAGGAGCCGGAGCAGGCATCGTACTAGTCTCCCCCAAAGGAACAAAGCTCAAATACGTACTCCAGATCAACTTCAGAAACACGTCCAACAACGAAGCAGAATACGAGGCACTACTCCATGGCATGCGCATGGCAAAAACTTGCGGCGCCACTCGCCTCTCGATCTATGGCGACTCCAACCTCGTCGTTCATTAGGCGATGAGAGACTGTAACGCAGTCGTTGACAACATGACGGCCTACCAGAAGCTCTAAAACACACTAGAGGGAGGATTCGATGGCTGCAAACTCAACTACATCCCCAGAGCAAATAACACAGAAGCCGACGAACTTGCAAACATTGGATCGACTCGAGGACCAATACCACCAGGTGTTTTCCTCGAGAGCATCAACCAGAGATCAATCAAAGTAAAGCCAGCGGCGCCCAAGGCAGTCACAGAGGCAGATGGCGCAAATGAACCAGCACAGGTGGCAGCAACGAGCACAGCCGACAACTCAAGCAGCCAAGAAACCGAAGTCGCAGAGCCAGCCGCACTCGAAGACCCGTCTTGGACAAAACCATTCCTTCGATTCCTAATCGAAGGCGCCTTACCACAGGACGTTGCAGAAGCTCGACGCATTAGTCGACGATCCAAAGCATTCACAGTAATCAACAGACGGCTATACAAGCGCAGCATCTCTCAGGTCCTCCAAAAGTGTATCGATGAAGAAGACGGAAAAGCCCTACTACTCGAGATTCACGAAGGTACCTGTGGGCATCACGCGAGCAGTCGCGCACTCGTGGCCAAGGCCTTTCGAGCAGTTTTTTGCTGGCCGACCGACATGAGAAATGCGGAAGATATCGTGCGACGTTGCATCTCCTGCCAGAAGTTCGACAGCAGGCCACACGCCCCAGCATTAGAACTCAAAACTATACCACTGTCCTGGCCATTCGCCACATGGTGACTCGACATGGTGGGTCCACTCAAGAAATTCTCAAAAGGAGGACGAACACACCTACTAGTCGCAGTCGACAAGTTCACAAAATGGATCGAAGCAGTACCAATCACTAGCTCAACAGCCCTCATAGCAGTCAACTTCATCAAGTCAATCATCTTTAGATACGGCGTACCACACAATATCATCACAGACAACGGTACAAACTTCACAGCAGCAGAGTTCCAAAACTTTTGCCAGGAGTAGGGCATCAAAGTCAACTCTGCATCAGTCACGCACCCACAATCGAACGGCCAGGTGGAGAAAGCAAATGACCTAGTATGTGGGGGAATAAAGAAACGATTCCTCGCACCACTGGAACAAGCCGCAGGAAACTGGCTAGAAGAACTTCCCGCGGTACTATGGAGCCTGCATACCACCCCAAACAGCTCGACCCAGTACACACCTTTCTTCTTGTATACGGGCAAAAGCGGTACTGCCGCACGACTTAAAATTCGGAGCCCCCCTCATCTCAGGGTACGAAGAGGGAGAAGGAGAAGAAGCACTGCAGAACGATAAAGATATAGCAGACGAAGCACGATACATAGCGATAACAAGATCTGAAGGATACCGGGACAAGCTGCGCACATATCAAAGCAGTCGTCTGCGCACAAGAACCTTCAGCAAGGGAGGCCTCCTCTTGCGACTGAGACAAGAAAAAGTACATAAACTCGCTCCACAATGGGAAGGGCCATTCATAATCTCGGAAGTCATCGGAGGCGGCGCATACAGGTTGAAGAACCCGAAGACCAATGAAGACGTGGGAAACCCATGGAACGTAGCGAACCTACGCTTGTTCTACCCATAGCCCTCCAAACACTACAGCGGCATCGGCAACATCACTGATCAGCAACCCATGTAATACCTGAAGAAATAAAATAATGTGGCCCAAGCATTATCACCTAAAAGCACTCGGGGGCTCGAGCATAAACTCCCCCCGAGAGACGCTATCCTAGCTCATGCGACTTTACTTAAAAGCACCCGGGGGATCGAGCATAAACTCCCTCCGAGAGACGCTATCCTCTCTCATGCGACTTTACTTAAAATCACTCGGGGGCTCGAGCATAAACTCCCCCCGAGAGATGCTATCCTCGCTCATGCGACTTTCCTTAAAGGCACTCGGGGGCTCGAGCATAAACACTCCCCGAGATACGCTATCCTCGCTCATGCGACTTTACTCAAAAGCACTTGGGGGCTCGAGCATAAACACCCCCCGAGAGACGCTATCCTTAATCATACGACTTTACTTAAAAGCACTCGGGGGCTCGAGCACAAACTCCCCCCGAGAAACTCTATCCTCGCTAAAACGCGACCTTCTCTAAAGGTACCGGGAAACCAGAACACAAGATCCCCCGCGGAAGCACCAAGATTTCTCCACAAAGAGAATCACATCGAAAAACGCAAAGTTCTTTAGTCTTCACCTGATCACAAGAGATCACCTAAAGACTCGAGGGATACTCCCATCGGGAGCACTGACGCGCACCCGACCAAAAACTTGGAATAACTTAAAAACAACCACGAAAAGGGACAGCCCAGGTAGACAAAAACTCACAGCCTACGCCTGATTCTAAAAATCAAACGTAGCCTCGGGGGCTACTCCCATCGGGAGCGCTACCGCGAACCCGAAGGACAATTTTCATCACGAAAGGAGGCGAAGACAGTTTTTTCATCACAAAGCAGTCGAAGACAGTTTTTCATTACAAAAGGAGCCGAGGACAATTTTCATTACAAAGGAGTCGAAGACAGTTCTTCATCACAAAACAGTCGAAGACAGTTTTCCATTACAAAGGAGTCGAGGACAATTTCCATTACAAAGGATTCAAGGAGCCGAACATAGTTTTTTTTCATTACAAAGGAGTCAAAGGACAGTTACCACTACAAAAAGGACTCGAGCAACTACCAGACGGGTTACAATTATCCCAACGAATTATGACTTCTACATGTATGCTCATGCTGAGATAATTGGCACTTTCATACCACAACTTGACGAGGATCACCACATACAAAGTAGCAACTCAGTCTGCGAAGAAGCAGGTCGCCGTCCTCCAGTTATACAAGGTGCCTCGCCTATTGACGCAGCTGCTTGACGACCGGCTTGACATCCAACTCATCTTTAGAACTAGAAGAGCAAGCACCATCAGCAGAGGAATCGGCCGAAGATGAAGTCACGGGAGAAGCAGGCGAACCACCACTCGACCCATCGGAATTTTCACTGCTTGTTTCCTCCCAGTACGGATCCAGAAGATTGCCAACGGTACCAAATGCACGAACAGTGAGAGTATCTTCGCCATCAAAACGACAACAAAGGCTATCTCCGTCACGCAGATTCAACCGACGAGAAAACGCCCTCCAGCCAGATCCAAGAAAAATAAGGGATGAATTGTCAACTTCCAATTCCACCCAAGAAGAAGATCGAGCGCATCCTTGAAGATGGAGCCAGAGACCCCTCAAATTAAGCTCAGAAGGAATGGAGGCAAACGCGAACGGAAGAGGAATCCGGGCAGCGGTCCGGCTAAGAAAACGCAAAAGGAAATCATAGTGCCAAAAACCCTCCTCCATGGAAGAAGAAGAAGAATGTGCCGACGCAGCACCACGACGTCCACCACGTGAAGAACGAGGTGTGCGGCCACCAAGGCCGCGGCGGCCACGACCTCGCCTAGTCACACCACAACCACGCTTGGGCGCCATATGAAGAAGAAGCAGAAGAGAAAGGCGAGAAGAATGGATGCCAAGGACAGGAAAACCATAGGAGGTATTTATAACACATTCCACGGGCAAATCAAGAAAACACCCAGAAGCCTAGGCGGCGCCATCATTAAATCAAAGACCAAACATACCGGGCGTTATGAATTCCAAGACAAGATGCCTTCACACGTTCAGTACTATTTAAAGGACACGTCAAATCTCGCATGTTTCCCATACACGCCTTGGAAATCCAACAACCACCAGGAAGCACTGCGTCCAAGTCGTCATTATGATTGGCCAAAAGACGCGACGGATTGAAGACCAAGCATCATCATAGGTCACCAAATAGCCTGACAACGCCTATCAAAGTGACATCTCAAGAAGGACGGATCGAGATAAAGGCAATTGGAAACATCAAAAGACTGCAACGACTACCTATTTCTAGGTGCCAAAATTTTCTGATTCTAAAATCTTTTACTCCCATCGTGAGTACCTTTATTTGAGTTCGGGTGCTCCCTCACCCATAAGGCAGACACGTGCTCGAGTGATTACTCGCACTAGCAGAAACAACGTACCTTTAGAGTTCGGGTGCTCCCTCACCCTGAAGACAGTAAAGCATTCGAGTGACTACTCGCAAAGACTCAAACAAGTCTTCGACAATACGATCCACTCGTGCACTCGACGACTTTCCGAGTGGGCGCTTTCTTATTTTCCTCGCGTGAGTTCGCAAAAAGCTCCGCGAGTGACTACTAATAGCTCACTTGATTGTTTATCCCAAGTGGGTGCATCGCTAACCAGGCTTCGTGCCTCTAAAAAAACAATTATACCCGGTCTACGATACACTGTACCCAGATGCCACGCAAGCTTAGAGTGTAGGTAAGACCCTGCTATGCAGAACGGTCGGGCCGGGATGTCGGGACCCGGGGTTAGCGTATGCAAGCCTCGCTACAACACAATCATATGGAGAGCCGAGAACCGTACCCATTTGTCTAAGCAGACAAGGCCAAGCACAGAACGTTCTCGGAAAGCATCGAACGTGAGGGGCATCCCATCCAGGCCGGATGATCAACTGAAATAGGTCCTCATCGTTCGCACACAAGTCTAAATGATATGGGTGATGAACTCCCATACTCATAGACAAGTCGCCTCAACCATACTATCGATTGTATTATAACCCTTACATAGACTTACTCCAGCCCGATCACTTAGTCGGGGTCTAGGGCGGGCTCGATCATACATCAAAGTGTGCACGAGACAGAGTCTCGAACAATCGCATCGCGATGCCCCAAGCTGCGCACATCTAAGGGCCACTTGGTGTATAAAAGACCGCCAGCCAGATCACAACTAAGGTCTCGAAAACCCATACTAAGACATGCATGTTATAAACATACACGCAGCACACATGCCTTGTATGAACAGCAGGTATCATTGCAATTCCCTACAAAGTATATATCTTTATTAATAACTCTTACAGAGTGCACACAGAGATCACAAGCATGTGATCCAACATTACAACAGACAAGCGGAAGCAAAGTAGGTCTGAGTACAGACAAGTTTAACAAATGGCTTAGAGAAGCCTTATCAAAAAAACAAGCCCTCCACGAGGGAACCAGTCGTCTGACTGGGACTACACTAGCTTGGTCTTGGTCTGAGTCTTCATTCTTCGAGCTTCAGGTAGAAGTCACCATCGGGGTCGGTGGGTTCATCTAAAACATAGATTAAGCAAACGTGAGTACAAAATCGTACTCAGAAAGACTTACATAGGAACTATACTACTCATGCACATGTACCAAGGTAAAGGGAGGTGGGGTTTCACTTGCAGAAGTGCCAGCTTTGACTTGGCTAATCCTGAACTACGAGTAACAGACTTGAGGTAAGAAGCGTACACGAGTCCACTACATCTCTTCAACCAATTACTCCACTATGGTTACTTCCTCGACTTCCCCACGAGAAGCACACCATAGCACTCACGCTTATCTTGGTGTATTTTAGAAGTATCCAGTTCAAGTTGTCTAATAATCAAGCTAAGTTTTCCAAGCAGTCCATAACCGCGGACGCGGCTATTCGAATAGTTTTGTTAACCCTGCAGGGGTGTACCGCTACACACACGTGCCATCAGTTACCGCCTTTTGCGTGTCACCATTCAAGAGATGACAACGAGGATGCCACCACAACCGTTACCTCATAGCCGATCTAGTCCATGAAAGCCGCCTATCTGGGTTGTCTGCCACTATCGTGAATCCGGCCGGTTTACCGAAGTGGACCCAGACGATGTGTGCGTGGTGCGAAAGCCGGTCTCGGATGAGCCGTTCTCTCACTTGGCTACCAGGCCACAATACCTACAGAAATCCGAACTACTGCGACATCTGGACATCGAAGGGGATGAGTTAGTAAGCCGAGAGGGGTCAGTGAGCCCAATGTGTGGTTGTACTCTTCATCTTGGATCACCACACAAGAACTCGTATTAGGGCGGTGTGCAACGAGACAACCCACTGTGTACTCCTACACAGCCTCTCATCGTTCACCTTGTATTAGGGTGGATTCACCAACACGTTTCACTTTCATCAACACCATGTTTATCAACATCCCGACTCACATCATAAGCAACCTCATTGTACCACTAAGCATGCAATAAGCAATAACATTTGCAGGGGGCACATGATATCAATCAACTCCTACATCTGCTAGGATTGTGGTTTGCTTACTACTGTGACAAGATGATAGGTCATGCAAAGGACATGGGTTCAACTATGCGATAGAATCATAACATGGTGATCATCCTAAACAATGCATAAGCGAGACATGAGAGGGAAGTGGGATTTTATCGACATGATCAATGGGGGTTTGCTTGCCTTGCTGACGAGGTTCGGGTTCTGGATCTTCAGCGAAGGGGGTGACCTCTTGCTCCGGTTCCACCTCTACTCGACAAACAAAGCACGAAGTAGCAATCAATATGAATTCAATGCTCAAGCACATGATTGAATGTTTAAAACTTGAAGTATAAGTTTTGATGTGTGTGAGGCAATTCCATTTAAGTAGAGTATATTGCATTTGAAATGCAATTTCAAAATCCACATTTGAATTTAACTTAGCCAAGTTGAATGTGACATAGTTTGATCATTTTGAATCAACTTCAAATGTGTATGATATGCCTCTGAAGTGTGGTTGAATTATATCATAATTCCATGGTCCAAGTAGCAAAAGCATTTGGTTTGAATTTGAATTAAATTCAAATAAACCAAATGACATATGCTACTGGTCCCATTTTAAATTCAACTCAAACAGAGTTGAAAGTTGCATATTTGGAAAGATAATTTTCTCCTGATCATTTTTCATATATTATTTGTCCAATTTGGAGTTAATATGAATTTTCTATGAATTTCCAAAGTTTGGGGTATTTTCTGGAATTTCTGGAAATATTTTTATTTCTTTTTATTTGGAAATTCATTTAAATCCTTTTATTGCATCAGCATGTGGTCATGCTGACGTGGGGGGGTCTGACTGGTGGGCCAGGGGTGTCAGTGTCACATGGGTTTAATTGAAACGGTTTAAACTTAACCAGGGGGGTTAAGTGCCTGGGGGGCCCACCTGTCATTGACCTGGGGTCAATTAGCAGGGGGGTTAACCCCTAAAGACAGTGGGCTCACCGGCGGCTAGCCGCCGGTGGCCACGGGCACGGCGGCGCTGCACGGGGAAGGCGTTCCCGTGGTCCTCTTGATGCGCCAAGACCACCACTTTGGAGCCCTGAGCATCGCGCTTCGAACTGGACCAAGAACAAGGCCTGGGGGGCACGGCATCGTCGTCGGCGACGAGCCCTAGCGGCGGCGGAGCTACTGGCCCGAGGTGGAACTAGCTATGAAGCGCCATTTGAAACAAACGTGGTTGCAATCGAAGCAGAGGAGCACAGGGAGAAAGATAGACATGGCCTCGGGGTTCTAGGGTTCAAGGCTGCACGACGACGAGCATCCCGGCGGCGAGGTGCTCCTGCGTTCATGGCGGATCCGGCTAGAGTTGAGGAGGGCGACGATGGAGTAGCTCGGGAGAATCGTAAGCTCACCGTGAATTCAACGGAGTCAGTGGCGCGCTTGGGGAGGCTTCACGGCGGTCGGAATTTAACGGCATCGTGCGGCGGCCGGAGGTGATGACGAAGAAGGGGGTGGCGATCCTAGAGCACCCCTGCTCGATTCCTTCTTCTCCTTGGCGTAGACGACGACGGCGAAGACGACGGACATCACGGAGGGGCCCGAGGAGGTCACTGGCCACGTCTTCTCAGAGCAATGGCGACGGCAGTGTTCGGGCGGCGATGAAATCCGGCGAGAGAGGAAACGGGAGAGGACAGGGAGAGGGGGAAGTGGTCCACGAAGTCTCAGGACGTGTCCAGGCGCCGGGAAGTGGACGGGGGAAGCAGGAGGTGGCGAGGAGCTCGTCGGCGGAGCGGTGGCATGCTGCATGCATTCCACCGAGCAGCTTCGGGGCGTGGGGAGGTAGATGACAAGAGGGGAGGTGGGCCTGGGCTGCTGCTGGGCCGCGGGGTTTAAGTTGGGCTTCTTTCCAGGTTAGCTTCCTTTTTCTTCTTTTCTTCTGTTTTCTTTTCTGCAATTGTTTTGTCCTAGCTAAAGAAAATAGCTAGACATTTTCTAAAATGCTACAAATTTTTATGTGGCCTCAATATATATAGAGTTAGCCACTTATAAAATTTGAGCATTTTTGAAATTCAAATAATTTGAACTTCAAATCAAATAGGGTTTTATTTAATTTCCAAAGCCACTGTTTGAATATTAGAAAATTCCATGAGCATGGGATTGCTCCCAAACCATTTTTAAAATGATCAGTACCATTTATAGGAATTTTCCAAACATTCAAATGATTTTTGGAAAAAGATTTTTAACTGGCCATTTGATTTAATTTCTCAGGGTTTTTCTACTCCCCATTTTTGAATTTCTTTTTGAAATTTTGACATGAAGCAAGGTAGCACTTGATCCTAGCACACACCTAACTTGGGGTTGTGACACGGGACTTGCCGCAGAGCGATTTCACTCCCGACCTTTTCCATGCGCTCGCATGATAGAGAGAGCCGAGCGGACGCGCTCAAGCTATTTGCTTAGACTGGCAGCAATTGATCCTATAAGACCTGCAGCGGCATGACTTTGCTAGACACCGATCGTTCCAAGTTCATGTCGAGGGACGTGAGCTTGATTGGGCTACTGCGGTATTACCAAGGCCCGACTAGTCGATTCCTTGGGCCCTTTTCAGCTTAGCAATCCCTCGAAACAGGTATTGTCATGGCTCAAAACTGCCAGCGACCCGCAGTTATACTGCTCTTACAAACAATAAAGCATTAAACGAATTCGAGTCCCTGCGCGACTCCTCGAATCCCCCAGGCACTCGGTGGCTACTGACGAGGAGGTGACCCCATGACTCCTGCGTATGAGGATACCTGGTGTGCATGGAGACATAAGGCCCATTGGAAAGCCTCCATAGGCCCACGACTGGCCCAATCAAGACACCGACGTGGGAGTCCGCGAGTGATATGGAAGGCACAACTTGGCGCACAAGGCAAGACTAGAACTAGGAAACTATCTCTGTAATCTAGTACGGACTCCCCGAGACCTAGCCTAGTATATAAAGGCTGGGAGGGGAGACGTCTTGATCATCCAATATCCAATCTACTCTATTGGTCTTGCGTGAACTCGCCTTGGCCACCCTTGTAATCACCCCCTCACACAATAATATCGAGCAGGAAGTGCTTCTCCTATTAGCCGACGAGTATCGTCCAACCGGTTCCTTCTCCATGACTAACCCAGGGTCCCTAACCATGGTTTTTGTTGAGGCTGATCAGCATCAATATGCACGAGAAGAACGTAGCTCCCCACAATCTCGGAAGTCGTGGTTACCCCGGAAAGCAGCCAGTTTGGGATAAGGATGACGTGGAAAGGAAAGGGCCGGACCCCTACCCGAAGTTTAAAACCCGCTCGGAAATCGATTTGTGCGGTCCCGATACAAGGTAAATCCCAAAACCAAGGAGCTATGCATGAACAAGAAGGTCAGGGAGCTTGAGAAAAAAATTGGGAGGAAGAAGAATTAGCTCAATCTCAAGGATCCTCAACACAGGTGTCGTATGACGCCTCTTTTGAAAGGGCGCTAAACAAGGTAAAGAAATTTCCGGTGTCAGCGCCGCCGCATCGTGGACGTGTGGTCGGCGCCGGACTCAATCACAAACATTCATTTTACTACCCCGAGACCAAGGAGGCACGAAAGGAAAGGAAGAGGAACGAGGAGAACAATGTGAGGGAAGAATTGGAGACCGTGAAAGCTGACATGCCCAACATAATCAATGCGCAAGTGACATAGACTGTCAAAAACCTCCTTCCTACCATGATGAAGTCGATCGCGTACTGGATCGACGGAGGCCGACAAGGGCCTCTACCCACGATCACCTTAGGTGCAAGCAACTCGAATAATGAGCCGTCTATTGTGGAGATCTATATGACGGCGACCGACAACACACCACAAGGTGTGAGGGATGAATCGCCGGCCGGCACCGCGCCTCGTAGCAGCCCTTCCCTCTCTTACATGCCGGCGGCCGTCCGCGGTCCTTCGTCATTAGACGAGCTCAACGCCCTGACGGTAAATAAGTGCCGCAAAATTCTCAACTATTTTAATTGGCGCTTGCTTGCCCTCTCTAATGCCTTACATGTTTTCGCAGGCCGACGAGGTGGGATGCACACTGCTATTACAAGTCAACAATGAGTTGAAGGACGTGGAAAAGCCACGTATCGTGACACCACTTAACCGTATGTTCCACACAGTGCCTATGGACGATACAATGTTCAGGTTTACATTGGACCGGGTGTTCCCGGGTTGCGCAAATTTGGATCCTCCGACTCAACCCCCCGAAGCCGATAGCGAGTTGAACCTCGAACAATGTTTGTCTTGGCCAATGCTATGGCCTAAAGATCTGAATCGTCTGGACCCGTCTTTCATCACCCTAGAGCAAAACGAGGCCTTTGTCGAACCTGCGGATCATCACGACGACGATGATGTTCGCGTCGCAGACTTCCTCGTTGATGACCATGACTTACCTGCTGCTAGCAAGGGTCCTCTTGATGATACACAAGTCGCTGGTCCCAGCCAGGGTCCTCCCCGCTCGACGAGGCGTCTATTCTCTTCTCAAGGAGCGCCAGAAGCAGCCCCCTTCAGCCCTCGTGATCCAGCTGGTCTCAGCCAAGACACACTCCAAGAGGTGCTCCAAGATACATTTGTGCAGCTTGCTAGCAGGAAGACGACGAGGCGGAAAAGAGCGAAGAAACGTGCTTTTGACTCCAGCTTCCAGCCGGTGGAGGGGTGTAGGAAGCCGATCCGGGTCCAGGACAAGGTACCCATCATAAACTGGCATGATATCCATGAGTTGGGTAAACTGATGTAGCCGCCAAAATTGTTAGAAATTGTCACTTCGGATATGAGGAACCTCCATAATGCTATTCTTTATGTGGAGACAAATCTTGCCAAAGATGACAATGTAGGAGATATGCCCTAGAGGCAGTAATAATAGTTATTTTGTATCTCCAAGTTTGTAATTAAAGTTTATGTTCCATGCTATAACTGCAATGATTCTCGAGTCTTCCATAACCACGAAGCTTAGAGGGAAACTCTTTTGCACGTGTGGTATATTAAGCAGTAAAATGTGTTCCTAGTCATGCCTCTATGACTGGCTTAAGTGTTGCATGATGGTCCTGTTTTCCTGATCATGGGCATGAGTATGTCGGCAACTTTATGGGCACAATGTTAGAAGAACACTTGTGTTGAATCGACCCGAATTGATGTTATGCTATGAGATACATTCGTCACAAGTAAATGGTTAATAACACAAAGAAAGATAATGTGTGCATAATTCCTTAGACCATGAGAGCATCGAGTTCCTTCATTCTTGCTTCGTGAACTTTGGGGTTTGTTAAACGTCATCCGTAACTGGGTGGCTATTACGGCGGCTTACGGGTTCACGGAAAAGTATGACAAGGAACGAGATAGCTCAAGATTGGGATTTGCTCATCCGACGATGGATAGATATTCTTTGGGCCCTCTCGATGTTACGGTATCCATCATCGTCTGGCCAGACACAATGTGATTTGATCACAGGGATGCCGTAACACGGAAACGAGAAAAGAGAACAAAACTGGTAACGAGGTAACTGGCATAGTGGACAAGATTGTTGATTCACGGGGATGCTGATAAGTCTCACCTCGGGTATTTGTAACATATCGCGAAGCAACAAGAATAGCACACGGCAACTACAGGTTCACTCGAATATTCATTCGTATGGGTATAGGGATCAATATGGATGTCCACGGTTCCGCTATTGATCATTGATCGGAAAGTGTTCTGGGTCATGTCTATACTTCATCGAACCTACAGGGTCACACGCTTAAGGGTCATCTATCTGTTGAATACTAGATAGGGAGTCTGAGATAAAGTCACAGAAAAAGTTTCGAAGACGGCGGAAAAGTTCCGAGAGAGAGAAAGCCGAAAAGTTGTTTCGGAGCTGCCGGAAATGCGTTGGTTACTTTTCGCTGATGAAAATCCTTGATCCGGAAATGTTTCGGAACACGTCCAAAATTATTCTGGGGGGTGCTGGAAATGTTCTGGGCCTAAAGAAATTTTTTTCGGGTTTTTCGGACGCGAAAATAATTGGTTTCATGAATAGTGGAAACACTATTTGGTTGCTTTTTGGAAAGCCACCTTTTGGGGCTTTTCCCAAAAGATCTAGGAGATGACATGGAAGGGTGGGAACCCCTTTTTTGGGGGTCCCACAAGGGGTGGCCGGCCAAGGAGAGCTCCTCCATGGAGCTCCACTTACCTCCCCATTTTGCCCTTTATGTGAGACATAAAGCTTGGACATTTTGGGTTTTTCAAGTGGCACCCTACCCCTTGCCTTTTCCTATAAATAGAGGTGGAGAGGGGCTCTCCACACTAGATCTAACTCTCATAAAAAATGCCATGCATGATCTGGCTTTCTTATCTCCCTCCCACGAAATAGTTTCGTAGAGCCGAAAGGCTGTCTGGGTTCCGGCAGGAACTAGTTCTGGACGGCGAAGCCCTGCCGGATAGCTGACACCGTATGTGTGCAACCTGGTAGAGAGGTCGTAGTTTCGATCTTAGTTCAGGTGTGCCTCCCGAAGGGCTGTCCGAGTGATTGTCCAAGATTCTGAGTGTGCCTCCCGAAGGGCTGTCCGTGACACCGTCCGAGGGACTGTCCGACCGCCTCCCGGAGGGCTGTCCGGGGAGCATACGGAGGGGAACATCCTCGCGGTTGGGAGGTTGTAAATCCTAGCTGCGGGGGTCTGCACCGCCGATCTTCATCGACTCTACTTCCGCTGCGCTACGAGTCGGTAATGATCAGATCAAAAACCTTGTATGCATCTCCATAGTGATCCTGGGCGTGTTCGTAGTGCGGAAAATTTTCGTTTTCTGTCTCGTTACCCAACAGTGGTATCAGAGCCGTGCTATGCGTAGATGCAGGTCACGATCTAGAATACATAAGAGATGTATGGGTATTGCATAATATAATTTTGTAGTAGATGAGATCTATTGCTAATAATTATTTATGCGAGTAGCAGATGAAATCTGTTACCCGATGTTCTTGTTGCTTCCCTGGAATTTGCGTATTTCTGATCTTGATTAACGGCATGGTGTAGTTTCAAAGTTCTGGCAATCCGCGATCCTGATTGATCAACGAAGTGCTATCAGTTCATTGAATTCCACCATAGTTAAAGAAAGATGAAATTTCACAGACTAAAGGGCAATGCAGATATGATCTGCACGGGGGTCACGCGTATGACGAAGTTCAGTATGAGGTTCGAGATTTTATTATCTCGTTCTTCATACACCCCGCAAAGTTAATCTAGCGACTTGAATAATCATACTTGAAAATAAACGTTGGTATCTGCAGTTTAAGACAAACCTTAGAAGCCACGTAAAATAAAATCTTGCATAAACCGATTAGAGGCGTCTAACTTGGTTTTGCAGGATGGCATGTGATGTGGTATAGCAGTTCTCATATTAATTTGATTATGTATGAGATGACTATATAATGTAAATTAACATGACCTGCGTGTCATGATTCAGCATGATGGCTGGAGCCATATGATTGCCATTTTAATGACCTGCGTGTCAACCTTATATAATGCACTAATTTTATTAGCTATAGAGATAGCAATATTATCTGGTACATCGACAAGGTGGTGGAAATCTTCGGAAGGTGAACACCGACACAAATGCTGAAGACGAAGAAATAAAAGAATTCTCCGTCAGAAAGGGCTATACCATATCATGCTATTATGAATTGCCTGAGTTGTTTATCCCTTATGATGCACCCTTTTTGATTGCGCGGTAGTCGCTATTTATCAGGGTGATCTCTCACTTAAAAATATCAAGTAGTTTGTGTTCTCCCAAGTGTAGCACCGTCTACAACACGTATCTTTTCGGGGTGCGCCATGTACACATGAGCACGAACGATTTGAGAGGGGTAAGGCGGGTGAAGGTCAGACCTCACTGCAAGATCACTTGGTTGACTTGACGTTCAGGCAGGACAGTCCTGAGCTCGGAACACATGCATCGAAAGATGGACAAAAGTCACATAGAGATGTGATTGGCAAGTTGGCCTACCGATTGAAAATGACGTCATCAGTGATGAACCCGTCAATGACGTCAAATTGAAATACGGATCTTGAATCACTCACAATCAATTATGAGAGATATTGATTTGAGTGGGAGCGCACCTTAGAATAAAATTGTTTATTCTCTAGTGCAAATTAATTATGAACAAAATCTAAATGAAACTTGTGTTTACCGTTGTAGATCTCATGGCTCGCAACACACCGTTCAGCTTAGGCCCAATGTTAGAGAAAGAGAAGTTAGCTGCAAATGGAAACAACTATGCGGACTGGGTCCGTACCCTGAGGATTGTCCTCAGGAGCGCTAAGAAAGTGTATGTGCTTGACACGACTCTTCCAGCTAAACCGGTGGAGACTGCCCCGGAAGATGAACAAAATGTCTGGGCCACTAAGGAAGATGACTACAACTTAGTGCAGTGCCTCATGCTAGCTTGCATGAGTCCAGGGCTTCAAAAACGTTTTGAATTCCATGACGCCCGTAATATGATCCGGGAATTGGATGCTCTGTACAAGCAAAATGCACGGTCTGAACGTTATGATATAACAAAGACCATGATGGATTGCAAGATGGCTGAGGGCAGTTCAGTTGGCGAACATGTGGTCAATATGATTGGCTACGCTGAAAGGCTTAAAACCCTGGAATTTCCAATTCCACCAGCCCATATGATGGACATGTTGCTTGCTTCACTCCCCCCGTCTTACGACGGTTTTATCATGAACTACAACATGAATGGGATGGAGAAGACACCGAATGAGGTGCTCGCCATGCTGAAAACTGCGGAAGGAGGACTGCGGAAAAATCGCAAGCAAGTGTTGCTTGTGAATAAAACCGCCAGTTTCAAAAAGAAAGGCAAGTCCAAGAAGGGCAAGGGCGCCGGTAAGACCGTCTCCCAAAGCAACTCTAAGGGCGGAGCCAAGACTGAAACTGAGTGCTTCTACTGCAAGGGCACAGGACACTGGAAGAGAAACTGCAAGAAGTACCTGGCAGATAAGAAGTCCGGAAACACCGGAAAAGGTATAACTGTAATACATGTTAATGTCATTGACGTTTTGCTTGCTAGCGAAAATTCTAAGTCTTGGGTATTTGATATCGGATCGGTTGCTCACATTTGCAACTCGATACAGGGGCTTCAGAAGGTCTGCAAGCTAGCAAAGAATGAAGTCATCATGCGCGTCGGCAACGGCGCTGGGATCGCAGCTCAAGCCGTCGGCATGATGCCTCTACGTCTCCCTTCAGGATTTATCTTAGAACTAAGTAACTGTTATTTTGTTCCGGCATTGTGTAGAAACATTATCTCTGGATCATGTTTGGTACACGATGGGTATTCCTACAAGTCTGAGAACAATGGTTGTTCACTTTATTGTATGGATATGTTTTATGGATTTGCACCCATTGTTGGGGGCCTTTTCATACTAAATCTTGAATGTGGAAAAGATGTCTTTAACGTAAATGCTAAACGCCTTAAGAAGGCTGAAACCACCACCACTTATTTGTGGCACTGTCGTCTTGGCCACATCGGAAAGAAACGCATGCAAAGACTCCACAAAGATGGAGTTTTACCATCATTTGATTTTGAATCATTTGACACATGTGAGGCTTGCTTAATGGGGAAAATGACCAAGACGCCGTTCATGGGTCATCCTGAACGGGCGAATGAATTGTTGGAAATAATACATAGTGATGTATGTGGTCCAATGAGCACAACCGCACGGGGTGGGTATTTCTACTTCGTGACTTTTACTGACGATTTAAGTAGGTATGGATATATCTACTTGATGAAGCATAAGTCAGAAACCTTTGAAAAGTTCAAAGAATTTCAGAATGAGGTAGAAAATCATCGTAACAAAAGGATTAAGTTTCTGCGATCAGATCGTGGGGGCGAATACCTTAGTCATGAGTTTAGCCAACATCTGAGTGACCGTGGAATCGTTTCACAGCTTACGCCTCCCGGAACTCCACAGCGAAATGGAGTGTCGGAACGACGTAACCGAACCCTGTTAGACATGGTAAGGTCGATGATGTCTCTTACAGATCTGCCGATATCCTTTTGGGGTCACGCACTAGAAACTGCCGCTTACACATTAAATAGAGCACCGTCTAAGTCTGTTGAGACGACACCATACGAGTTATGGCACGGGAAGAAACCCGGTTTGTCGCATCTCAGGATTTGGGGTTGTGAGGTATACGTGAAACATTTACAACCTACCAAACTCGATCCCAGATCAGACAAATGTTACTTTGTAAGTTATCCAATAAAAACAATTGGGTATTCCTTCTACCACCCGTCCGATAACAAAGTGTTTGTTGCCAGAAATGGACAATTTCTTGAAAAAGAGTTTCTCACTAAAGAGGTGAGTGGAAGGACAGTACTACTTGATGAGATTATTGAATCTTCGGCAACCGTTAATATGGCCAAGGAACCGGAAGAAATTCCGCAAATTATCCATACAACCGAGCCGGCAGTTGTTGCATGTGATGCGGAAACTTCAGACAAGTATGTGACTGAACCGCGCAGATCAGGTAGGACCATCGTGCCACCTGAGTGGTTTCATAACGAAATCTTCATCCTTGAAGACGATGAACCTGTGCACTACAAGGAAGCAATGGCGGGGCCCAACTCGAGGGAATGGCATAAAGCCATGAAATCCGAAATGGAATCCATGTACGAAAATCAAGTTTGGAACTTGGTAGAACTTCCAGAAGGCGTGAAGCCCATTGGTTGTAAATGGATTTTCAAAAGAAAGTCAGACGCGGATGGTAACATTACTATCCATAAAGCTAGACTTGTCGCGAAAGGATTCACGCAAGTTCCAGGAGTGGACTATGACGAGACTTTCTCGCCCGTAGCTATGCTTAAGTCTGTACGGATATTACTAGCAATTGCTGCTTATTTCGATTATGAAATATGGCAGATGGATGTCAAAACGGCTTTCCTAAATGGAAATCTCAAAGAAGATGTATACATGATACAGCCTGAAGGTTTTGTCATTTCTAAGGATGCTGGAAAGGTATGCAAACTTCAGAAGGCCATTTATGGTCTGAAGCAAGCATCAAGGAGTTGGAACATTCGTTTTGATGAAGTGGTCAAAGAGTTTGGCTTCATCAGGAATGATGAAGAATCTTGTGTTTACAAGAAGTTTAGTGGGAGCGCAAAAGCATTTCTAATCTTATATGTGGATGACATATTGTTGATTGGAAATAACGTGAATTTCCTTAGCGAAATAAAAGACTCATTGAAGAAGAGTTTTTCAATGAAAGACTTAGGCGAAGCGGCATACGTATTGGGCATCAGAATCTATAGAGATAGATCAAAACGCCTAATAGCGCTTAGCCAAAGCACATACATTGACAAGGTGTTGAAAAGGTTCAACATGGAGAACTCCAAGAAAGGCCTACTCCCCATGTCACCTGGCACAGTACTGAGCAAGAATCAGTGTCCTCGGACTCTCGATGAGCGAGTACAAATGAATGATGTTCCATATGCTTCGGCAGTTGGTTCAATTATGTATGCCATGCTATGTACAAGACCAGATGTTTCCTATGCGCTAAGTGTTAGCAGCAGGTACCAAAGTGATCCAGGATTGGAACACTGGGCCGCAGTCAAAAATATTCTTAAGTACCTCAGAAGGACCAAGGACTTGCTCCTTGTGTACGGAGGTGATGAAGAGCTCATTGTAAGTGGTTACACTGATGCTGGCTTCATGACTGACCCAGATGACTTCAAATCTCAATCAGGCTATGTTTTCATATTGAACGGTGGCGCAGTTGACTGGAAAAGTTCCAAACAAAAGACTGTGGCGGATTCTACGACAGAGGCGGAATATGTTGCAGCTTCAGAAGCCTCCAAGGAGGCGGTATGGATCAAGCAGTTTCTTGAAGACCTTGGTGTGGTTCCGAGTGCTCTGGACCCGGTGGAAATCTATTGTGATAATAGTGGCGCCGTGGCTCAGGCAAGGGAGCCATGTTCTCACCATAAGACAAGACATATTGAACGCAAATATAAACTCATTCGATATCATGTCGAAGAGGGTTTAGTGAAAGTACGCAAAGTTCACACGGATCTGAATGTGTCAGACCCGATGACAAAGCCTCTACCACGAGCAAAGCATGAGCAACACCGAATAGCCATTGGTGTTAGGGAAGCCATGTAACTAGATTATGACTCTAGTGCAAGTGGGAGTCTGTAGGAGATATGCCCTAGAGGCAGTAATAATAGTTATTTTGTATCTCCAAGTTTGTAATTAAAGTTTATGTTCCATGCTATAACTGCAATGATTCTCGAGTCTTCCATAACCACGAAGCTTAGAGGGAAACTCTTTTGCACGTGTGGTATATTAAGCAGTAAAATGTGTTCCTAGTCATGCCTCTATGACTGGCTTAAGTGTTGCATGATGGTCCTGTTTTCCTGATCATGGGCATGAGTATGTCGGCAACTTTATGGGCACAATGTTAGAAGAACACTTGTGTTGAATCGACCCGAATTGATGTTATGCTATGAGATACATTCGTCACAAGTAAATGGTTAATAACACAAAGAAAGATAATGTGTGCATAATTCCTTAGACCATGAGAGCATCGAGTTCCTTCATTCTTGCTTCGTGAACTTTAGGGTTTGTTAAACGTCATCCGTAACTGGGTGGCTATTACGGCGGCTTACGGGTTCACGGAAAAGTATGACAAGGAACGAGATAGCTCAAGATTGGGATTTGCTCATCCGACGATGGATAGATATTCTTTGGGCCCTCTCGATGTTACGGTATCCATCATCGTCTGGCCAGACACAATGTGATTTGATCACAGGGATGCCGTAACACGGAAACGAGAAAAGAGAACAAAACTGGTAACGAGGTAACTGGCATAGTGGACAAGATTGTTGATTCACGGGGATGCTGATAAGTCTCACCTCGGGTATTTGTAACATATCGCGAAGCAACAAGAATAGCACACGGCAACTACAGGTTCACTCGAATATTCATTCGTATGGGTATAGGGATCAATATGGATGTCCACGGTTCCGCTATTGATCATTGATCGGAAAGTGTTCTGGGTCATGTCTATACTTCATCGAACCTACAGGGTCACACGCTTAAGGGTCATCTATCTGTTGAATACTAGATAGGGAGTCTGAGATAAAGTCACAGAAAAAGTTTCGAAGACGGCGGAAAAGTTCCGAGAGAGAGAAAGCCGAAAAGTTGTTTCGGAGCTGCCGGAAATGCGTTGGTTACTTTTCGCTGATGAAAATCCTTGATCCGGAAATGTTTCGGAACACGTCCAAAATTATTCTGGGGGGTGCTGGAAATGTTCTGGGCCTAAAGAAATTTTTTTCGGGTTTTTCGGACGCGAAAATAATTGGTTTCATGAATAGTGGAAACACTATTTGGTTGCTTTTTGGAAAGCCACCTTTTGGGGCTTTTCCCAAAAGATCTAGGAGATGACATGGAAGGGTGGGAACCCCTTTTTTGGGGGTCCCACAAGGGGTGGCCGGCCAAGGAGAGCTCCTCCATGGAGCTCCACTTACCTCCCCATTTTGCCCTTTATGTGAGACATAAAGCTTGGACATTTTGGGTTTTTCAAGTGGCACCCTACCCCTTGCCTTTTCCTATAAATAGAGGTGGAGAGGGGCTCTCCACACTAGATCTAACTCTCATAAAAAATGCCATGCATGATCTGGCTTTCTTATCTCCCTCCCACGAAATAGTTTCGTAGAGCCGAAAGGCTGTCTGGGTTCCGGCAGGAACTAGTTCTGGACGGCGAAGCCCTGCCGGATAGCTGACACCGTATGTGTGCAACCTGGTAGAGAGGTCGTAGTTTCGATCTTAGTTCAGGTGTGCCTCCCGAAGGGCTGTCCGAGTGATTGTCCAAGATTCTGAGTGTGCCTCCCGAAGGGCTGTCCGTGACACCGTCCGAGGGACTGTCCGACCGCCTCCCGGAGGGCTGTCCGGGGAGCATACGGAGGGGAACATCCTCGCGGTTGGGAGGTTGTAAATCCTAGCTGCGGGGGTCTGCACCGCCGATCTTCATCGACTCTACTTCCGCTGCGCTACGAGTCGGTAATGATCAGATCAAAAACCTTGTATGCATCTCCATAGTGATCCTGGGCGTGTTCGTAGTGCGGAAAATTTTCGTTTTCTGTCTCGTTACCCAACAGACAATCCAACATACCCGCTTTACATAGGAAAGGTACCGGAGGGCTTGGGCCTTGTGGATAAATACCCAGGGGACTTGTTCTTCTTGAGATTTAATGACATCTTTGACATGTTCCACATGAATGCGCTCCACCCATCCATGGTACGCCTGGCTGCACTAAGCTTGGCTCACCAGCTCATGAAAGAGAATACCCCGAACATCGCTATAATGGACCCCTTCTACATGCAAGAAAAGTTCTTGAACAACCCTAAGGGTAAGATAGCGGCAACGAAGTACATCGAAGATTTCTTCGTGGATCATCCTTCCAAGAACATCTTTCTCATGCCTTACTTCCCTGAGTAATTCATTCTCGCTTGCAGCCGTAACATGCTTTCGGTATCGTTAAACTAATTTGAGGCAGATGATCTCTTAGAACTACAAACTATTTTTTGTAGCAACCAATACGGAACCCTCATCGCTCTGGAGCCGAAAGACTCGCTGGCCATATATCTCGACTCGGGGTGTCATCAGAAGTACAAAGACTACAAGCTAATCAAGGATGTTCTGGATGATGCTCTCACTGGCTACTCTTATAGGGAGGGCATCATAAAAAGAAACAAACCAAAGGGGAGGAAAGTACACATTCATCCATAAAACGGACTTCGCCTCCATCAAGCAGGCACTAATCAGTACAAGGGAGGCCTGGTACGCCATCTATCATATGCGCGAGTACGTAAAGGATGAACAACGACTACAATATCTATCCTCTCTTGCAAAATGGTGCGGATCCTTGGCGGGGTCCTCCGATTTCGAAGTAAGACAAGAGTTCGGTCGAATCCAGCAAATGATCACGCGAACAATCTCCAGGGATGTCATACATAGCGATGGGGTGTTCTTCTACAGTCATCGTCCACTACCTAACGCTGACATAGAAGCCCTCTTACATCAACATGGTGATGACAGACCATTAAAATCATTGCAAGGTTATCTCCCTTTCCCTCCGCTGAAGCCGAAGTCGAAGTCGAAGCCGAAGCCGAGCAAAAAAGTGAGAGGGTGTGTTCACTATGCATGTAGCTAGTTTTTTTCGAACAATCGATGAACATGTGTTGTAAACTTTATCTCATGTTGAACTTGTGTACGTACTACATGATGCATGAACTAAGTCTTCTTTTATGCATGATGAACATGTAGCTAGTTTTACATTGACCTAAGTCTTCTTTTATAATGTATGATTGTACAAACATTTTCCTTTTTAACTATGGTTAATATTTTTATATTTATTTTATACTGCAGAGATGAAGAAGTGGTACGTGGTGTATGAAGGTAGCGTTACAGGAGTCTATGAGCACTGGGAAGACTACTTCAAGCAAGTGAACAAGTTCAAGGGCAACAGCTAGAAGAGTAAAGTGGAGGCGGAAGCTCGGTACTTGAACTACTGGCAAGGGCAAGAGAGGAAGAACCACCGGATGAAGTCCAACTTCATCATGATCCCCTTCTTTCTCATTGTCTTTACCATTCTCTTGTATGTGATTGTAGTTATTAGATGACACTACCAATTCGATTGAGATGTAGTTGTGTGTGATACAATGTAGGTGATGAAACTCCCAACTTGTGTATTTTTATGTTTGTGAACTATGTGTGATACAATATGTGTAATGCCATTACAACTTGTCTATTTTGGTTAGTAATGTGATGTAACAATATTTCATCACTCTTCTATATTTGAACCTATGTATTATGTGTATTTGTATTGTGTTGGTAAACTGTGAAAATATCAAGGTGTGAGGGATGAATCGCCGGCCGGCACCGCGCCTCATAGCAGCCCTTCCATCTCTTACACGCCGGCGGCCGTCCGCGGTCCTTCGTCATTAGACGAGCTCAACGCCCTGACGGTAAATAAGCGCCGCAAAAGTCTCGACTAGTTTAATTGGTGCTTGCTTTCCCTCTCTAACACCTTACATGTTTTCGCAGGCCGACGAGGTGGGATGAACACTGCTATTACAAGTCAACAATGAGTTGAAGGACGTGGCAAAGCACGTATCGTGACAACACTTAACCATATGTTCCACGCAGTGCCTATGGACGATACCATGTTTAGGGTTAGATTGGACCGGGTGTTCCCGGGTTGCGCAAATTTGGATCCTCCAACTCAACCCCCCGAAGCCGATAGCGAGTTGAACCTCGAACAATGATTGTCTTGGCCAATGCTATGGCCTAAAGATCCGATTCGTCTAGACCCTTCTTTCATCACCCCAGAGCAAAACAAGGCCTTTGCTGAACCTGCGGATCATCACAACGACGATGATGTTCGCATCGCATACTTCCTCGTTGATGACCACGACTTACCTGCTGCCAGCGAGGGTCCTCTTGATGATACACAAGTCACCGGTCCCACCCAGGGTCCTCCCTGCTCGACGAGGCGTCTATTCTATTCTCAAGGAGCGCCAAAAGCATCCCCCTTCAGCCCTCGTGATCCAGCTGGTCTCAGCCAAGACACACTCCAAGAGGCGCTCCAAGATTCATTTGTGCAGCCTGCTAGCAGGAAGAAGACGGGGAGGAAAAGAGCGAAGAAACGTGCCTTTGACTCCAGCAGCCAGCCGGTGGAGGGGTGTAGGAAGACGATCCGGGTCCAGGACAAAGTACCCATCATAAACTGGCATGAGATCCATGAGTTGGGTAAACCGATGTTGCCACCAAAATTGTTAGAAATCGTCACTTCGGATATGAGGAACCTCCATAATGCTATTCTTTATGTGGAGACAAATCTTGCCAAAGATGAAAATCCAACATACCCGCTTTACATAGGAAAGGTACCGGAGGGCTTGGGCTTTGTGGATAAATACACAGGGGACTTGTTATTCTTGAGATTTAATGACATCTTTGACATGTTCCACATGAATGCGCTCCACCCATCCATGGTTCGCCTGGCTGCACTAATCTTGGCTCACCATCTCATCAAAGAGAATACCCCGAACATCGCTATAATGGACCCCTTCTACATGCAAGAAAAGTTCTTGAACAACCCTAAGGGTAAGATAGCGGCAACGAAGTACATCGAAGATTTCTTCGTGGATCATCCTTCCAAGAACATCTTTCTCATGCCTTACTTCCCTGAGTAACTCATTCTCGCTTGCAGCCGTAACATGCTTTCGTTATCGTTAAACTAATCTGAGGCTGAAGATATCTTTGAACTACAAACTATTTTGTGTAGCAACCAATACGGAACCCTCATCGCTCTGGAGCCGAAAGACTCGCTTGCCATATATCTCGACTCGGGGTGTCATCAGAAGTACAAAGACTACAAGCTAATCAAGGATGTTCTGGATGATGCTCTCATTGGCTACTCTTATAGGGAGGGCATCATAAAAAGAAAAAAACAAAGGGGGGGAAGTACACATTCATCCATAAAATGGACTTCTCCTGCATCAAGCAAGCGCTAGGCAGTACAAGGGAGGCCCAGTACGCCATCTATCATATGCGCGAGTAAGTAAAGGATGAACAACGACTACAATATTTGTCGTCTCTCGCAAAATGGTGCGGAACCTTGGCGGGGTCCTCCGATGCCGAAGTAAGACAAGAGTCCGGCCGAATCCAGCAAATGATCGCGCGAACAATCTCCAGGGATGTCATACATAGTGATGGGGTGTTCTTCTACAGTCATCGTCCACTACCTAACGCTGACATAGAAGCCCGCTTACATCAACATGGTGATGACAGACCATTGAACTCATTGCAAGGTTATCTCCTGTTCCCTCCGCTGAAGCCGAAGGCGAAGCCGAAGGCGAGCAAGAAGTGAGAGGGTGTGTTTTCTATGCATGTAGCTAGTTTGTTTTTCGAACAATTGATGAACATGTGTTGTAAACTTTATCTCATGTTGAACTTGTGTACGTACTACATGATGCATGAACTAAGTCTTCTTTTATGCATGATGAACATGTAGATAGTTTTACATTGAACTAAGTCTTCGTTTATACTGTATGATTGTACACACATTTTCCTTTTTAACTATCTTGGTTAATATTTTTATATGTCTTTTATACTGCAGAGATGAAGAAGTGGTACGTTGTGTATGAAGGTAGCGTTCCAGGAGTCTATGAGCACTGGGAACACTGCTTCAAGAAAGTGAACAAGTTCAAGGGCAACAATTACAAGAGCTACATGATTAAAGAGGAGGCGGAAGCTCGATACTTGAACTACCGGCAAGGGCAAGAGAGGAAGAACCACTGGATGAAGTCCAACTTCATCATGATCCCCTTCTTGCTCATTGTCTTTACCATTCTCTTATATGTGATTGTAGTTATTAGATGACACTACCAATTCGATTGAGATGTAGTTGTGTGTGATACAATGTAGGTGATGAAACTCCCAACTTGTCTATTTTTATGTTTGTGAACTATGTGTGATACAATATGTGTAATGCCATTACAACTTGTCTATTTTGGTTAGTAATGTGATGTAACAATATTTCATCACTCTTCTATATTTGAACCTATGTATTCTGTGTATTTGTATTGTGTTGGTAAACTGTGAAAATATTTAAGTATTTGTGTTGCTGGAATAACAAGTTTCAGCAGAAAAGTAATTCCAGAAAATATATTGGTGGCGTACAGAAGAGTTTTTGCTGGCGGACATTACCTAATCCAGAATTTCTACTTCTGGCGTACATGTTTCTGACCACTGGCGGGCAACGATGGACGCCAGAGGTATTGAAGGATATCTCTGGCGGGCAAGTAGTATGTACGCCAGCGGTAACAGAAGGTAGCGCTGGCGTACAATTTGTACGCCAGCGGTACTTGTTACCACTGGCGTCATATCTCTAGCGTATGCTTGCCCGCCAGCGGTAGGTTAATACTGTACGCCAGCAATAGGCTATTTCCTACTAGTGCGTTGGGAGCACTTGGTACCGCGGAATCTCTCCATTGGTGTAGATACTCCACCAGACGTCAGCAAGCAAATAGGCAAAGCTGGTTGGTGAGGGGGAGGATAGGTGGTTGAGTGGATACTCCGCCATCTACACTTATCAGGCAGCTCGTTAGCGAAAGAATACTATCTATATGTGGTAAAAAAGTGCAGAAATCAAATGCACCACACAAGCAAGCTATGAACTGTACCTCTAACTTCTTTCTAACGTTCTTCTAACGTTCACGCGGACTAGGGTGTCCTACATCCAGTCTTTCTCTGATATCAAGCTTTGTGGCACCCCGACTCAGAGGAATGGAACGCCCCGTGCTCTAGCCCAGAGATCAAGTCTTGTGCAACACGACACTGCTTCATATAGAACTGAACAACTTTCTTTTACCATGGATATGGGTACACGAGGTTTATTACAATGCTAGCAGAGCGAGACGAAGAACGGGCTTGCTCATCAAGCTAGCCACGGATCTACATCAAGCAGCAACATAACTCTCTAGCAGCAGAATATAACTTGGCAGCGGAAAAATGGTGATGGTGATGAACTCCAATCCACAGGGACACTGGCTGGGACACCTCCTAGCTCGCAAACAACGGGAACGTCTGATACGTCCCAAACGTATCTATAATTCCTTCTTGCTCCATGCATGTTTTGTGTGATATTGCTATGATCTAGATACACTTTCATACACTTTTGATCATATTTGGACTAACTTATTAACTCAGTGCACCACAGTGCCAGTTCCTGTTTTCTGCTGTTTTTCTATTTCAGGTTTCCCCCATATTAAAAGTGCTCCAAAAATTCTGGAAAAATCAGATAAAAAATCAGCGTGAAGGAACCTTCCGGAAGCACCTTGGTGGGGCCAGAGGGACACCACCAGGGACCCAGGCGGCCACCTGGCATGGCCTAGGGCCTGGCCGCGCTGTGGGGCGCCTGCACCCCTGGTGACCCCCCCCTGGCTGCCCCCCTTCGCCTATATATTCTCCGTGAAGCGAAACCTCCGACAACATAACCTTTTTCGCGATCTCGCCTCTGTTCCCCGCCTCCGCGCTTCCAAGATCGGGAGCGCCAACAGACCTCTTCCTGCCACCCTGCCGGAGGGAGGATTGACCTCCGGGAGCTTCCCCTCCACCATGAACGCTTCCCAGATGATCCGTGAATAGTCTACCTTGGACAATGGGTCCGTGATTAGTAGCTATGTGATGTCCTCCTCCCCTCTTTGTTCTTCATGGTTTAGTCCTCGTGAGCTGCCCTACATGATCGAGGGACATATGTAATTTTATGATGTTGCTATGCTGAGTTTGCTGGGATCTGATGGATTATGAGACTATGTTCAGTTTATGATTGAGTAATATATTTGGTTCGTATCTTTTTTATTTTTGTTCCTAAGTAATTCTTGCATGTTCTCCGTTGTTGTTTATTGCTTTGGCCAAGCAGTAGGTAGTGACTCTAAGAGAGAACGTTATGCTCGATTGTGGGTTCATGCCCCCTGATGACACGCTTGAGTGACAGAAACATGAGTCTAGGGGATGTGTTGTTGCCACAAGGGGGAAAACAACGGTTCGTGTAACCGCAGTTGCAAGGATTGTTTACTTTACGGAAAGTTCTTTTTAATGCAGTTGTCTGTTGCTTTGGGTTTACACTTTGGGTGGGGCTCACAACTTAATACAAGCTAGATGTTCTGGATAGATATCTCAAGGTGGATTATTAGTACTAGATGTAGTTGGATTTCGGTCTAATTATTTTGGCGTACCGCCCATGCTTTTGAGCCTCGTCCTTTCTTTGTAGCATAGTTAGCATTGCGGTGCATTTTTAATCCTATCAATTGCCCAGCTGTGATTTGTTTATCTCACATAGCAGTCTTATCGTATTTTTGGAGAGATACATCACTAGTGAACATCACAGGACCCCGGTCCATATTCTCATCACTGTTTACACGCTCTTTTATTTTCCTGCTTTTACTTTCTAGCTGTTATCATTATCCCTTTCGTTTGATCCTTTGTGAACAACAAGGCCGGAGAGATTGACAACCTCTCTGTACTCGTTGGGAAGCAAAGTTATTTGTGTCGTGTGCAGGTCCAGGAGAAGCAAGTGATTTTCAATGGCGCATCACTTGCCGAACCAACTACTTATCATTACCGGAATCTTACAGGAGACGATCATTTCAACCTTTGTATCTTTTCCAAGGGAAATTTGCCGCTACACTGCATCTAACCTTCCCCTTGGGGTAACCAACGAGGATAGAGTATAAGAAAATTTCTAGCGCCGTTGTCGGGGACTCCAAGTGCTAAGATAGTGGAGTGCACACTATCTTTTATCTTTACTTTTTAGTCTTGTTAGTTTACCTTTCAATTTTTATCTTTGTGTCCTATATCAAAAAGCACACAAAAAATGATTTATCTTGCTAGTAGCTGTTATTATGTCTGGTCCTTTTGCCTTTGCTGAGAAAAAGGTTCTCACCTTTAAACAAAAAGGTGGAGAAAGTTTAAAAGATGCTTTGTATAGAATTAATGATTCTCAGAAAAGAGGTACCAAGAAGTAATACACTACTATCCTGCTTAGAAATTTTTATGTTGGAATTACTCCTTGGAATAGGTTCATTCTAGATACTGCTATCAATGGGAATTTCCTAGAAGCCCCAATTTTGGAATCTCTTAATGTTATTTAAAATCTTGTTGGACATCTCCCTGTTGCTAGCATTCAAGAGGATATCACTCTAGTTCAAATTATGAAAAAACTTGAAAAGATAGAACTAGAAATACCAAGCATAAGTAGGATAAATGAGTTGGATCGCAAGATTCAAGGGAATTTGAATAGACTTGATAGCTCCGTGCATAAAATTATTAAAACTTTGGAGACCATCAAATTCCATGATTTGGATCCTTGTAGGATAGATAAGATTGAGGAAATCATTGACACTCTGGGAAATAATTTCTCTTCAATCAAACCAAAAAAGGTAGAGACTTCGGCAAGGAAGGAACCTAAATTCAATTATGTCCCTAAGGTTCCTCGACCCAAAAATAATCCATCAATTTCCAAGGGAGTTGAAATCGTGAAAACTTTGGAAGAAATACCCCTCTTGGACAAATTTATAAATGAAACTCCCATTGATTTTTCGCCTTTTGGTTTTATCCCTAGAAGTATCTTCATTAGGCCTTTATTTGAAAGACCTCTTAAGACTATTTGTACAATTGAAGAACTTTTTGAGGATCTTGATGATGGTTCGATTGATACAACTTGATCTTTTGCTTTATGCCTAGCTTAAGGGCGTAAAGGAAAGCGCTTGTTGGGAGGCAACCCAAGATATTTTTACTTCTGTTTTTAGTGGTATTGATGATTGTTACTACTGTAGCAACATCATTGTAACTTTATTTTCAAGCTTTCTGCCAAGTTATAGCCTCTTATGATAAGGGAAGCAAAAGTTGAGACATGCTGTCAAGAAAACAGATTCTGGCTGCTTGACGGAAAAAATCAAAACAAATCACCAGTTCATCCTTTGAGCTGAATTGTTTACACAGCATGCTCTATAAAATTGTGAAACTTTCGTATGTTCTGAGTTTTTTGATTTGAGTTGCAGAAGTACCCCGAAAAAATTCTTTACTACTTTTTGTTCTGATTTTCACAGATTCTGCCACGTTTTGCCTTTCTTCACTTTTGCAAACCTTAAGCTTGCTTTTTATTTGCAAAAACTTTTTGGCAATCTTGAAAAATATTAGCTCTTCAAGAATATATTTATGTCCAGCGGAGAAAATTTATTTTATTAAGGGTACTAACATCTCTAATCAGCTTATGATGAGTTATGTATGAAGGGAGTTTTCAAGTGTGCGAGGGAAGATGATGAACGAAGATCCGGGAGTGTCAAACGCTCAAGCTTGGGTATTCCCCCATGCATTCCCAATAAATATTCAAGGAGACTCAAGCGTCTAAGCTTGGGGATTCCCCCGTGCATCCCCTTCTCCATCAACAATCATCAGCTCGTCCTTCATCTCACTATATATTTATCATTTCATGTGTTATGTGCTATGATTGGATCGTCTCGCTCTTAGGTTTCCTTTTTAGTTTTGTTTAGCTTTTCTTGCTGTTCAGAACAAGTTAGACCCCAGCTTACTTTGTGTGGGAGAGAAACACGCTCCACTTCATTCTAGAACACATCATAGGATTTTCATGCTTATCTTTCTCTGTTGTGTGTTCTTTATCTTTTCGTAGCTGCTGCCATGTTTAGTTTTAGTTTTAGTGTTTGTCTTTAGCAAGAGCTTTAGATTTTGTTTAGTTTGTTGCTCGAACTCTCTTTAGTTTTCATGTTTATCTTGTTAAGAGAGTTTGTTGTTGCACTAAGTTGTGTCTTTCCTTGAAAGTAGGTAATTGAGGTTGCTATTCAATTGTAGTAGTAACTTGCAATAGTTTTGAGGAATTGTTGTGAGTAATGTTTGAACTTATGGTGTCAAGAGCTCTAGACTATTAGTGATAGGTGTTGTATTTTGGGCAATTCATGTTTATTTTCAAAACCTACAAAACTAGTTGAGAACTCTAGCTACTAGATGGATCACTAATCTTTTCAGGGATCGGATATTAGAGTACACTCATGTACCATGAGTCGAGGATGCGCAAGGATAACCAAACCCCCATACACTCCTCCTCGGGGTACATGTCTCTTTGTGAACCTCCTTATTAGATTGAGAGTTACCGATAATAAGTGCATGAGTTCTTCGGACTAATGTAACTATTGAAAGTTGACACTTCAACCTTCCCATATTTGCTAGCCGCTTCAGTACCGTGCATTGCCCTCTTCTCACTTCGAGAGTTGGCGTCCACCTTCGCCGGTGTATCCAAACCCTTGGCACGATACGCCCTGTCATCATAAACCTCCCTATATATTTCCATGAAACAACCACCATACCTACCTATCAAGGCATTTCCATATAGCCTTTCCAAGATATATTGCCATGCAACATCCACCTCTTCATGACTTGAGCTTCATGTCATACATGTTCCTGCTACACTCGCAGAGGCATACATTTGCATACATCATGATAGCTACATCTTCTTTATGGTTGAGTACCTTGTAAAGTGTGAATATCTTCTATACCTTCTTCTAAAATAGAGTGTTGCCCTTAAGTGAGGAAAAGATCCCAAAGTGGACAAAATTAAAAGATCCGAAAGAAGGAAAATGAGAGTTAAATAGAAAGAACCATTGAGGCCACAAAAAATAAAAAAAATAGGAAAAAGAGAAATAGAAATAAAAAGAGAGAAAGGGGCAACACTACTATTCCTTTTAAAAGATCCACACTCGTACTCCCTCTATATCTTTGTGCTCCATAGAGATGATCATACATGCATATAGCTATGTGGGGATCCTTCACACTATAAAACTTGGCTTGCATATTCCAAGGATGAGCCTCCTCAAACGAGCTCTAGGTCTTCATGAGCGAGCAAGTTGGATGCACCCCCACTAGTTCCATTGGAGAGCTTTTCTTAGCTCATATGTGCATTTGTTGCATGGAAATCCCTACTCCTCACATCATATCTATCATTTGGCTTCTCGCCTATGATTGTCCTCATTGATGTGAGCTTTTCTCACTCTTTTTTGTCTTCCTCCTCCACCATATCTCTCTCTTTGCCATCTTGAGTGTCAACTCTCGTGCTTACGCTCATCCATTGCATGAGTGCTCAAAATATCGAAAAGGAGTGGATCAAATTGACTTGTACCTGGCTAGTGGTTTGGGGACAAGTCAAGATAAGATTCCAAAAAAGACCAAGTGTGAAACTAGTAGATTGAGTTCTAAACAAAAATATTTTTTTCTCTCTCGTATTCCCATCTCCCCCTTCTTGCACGCAAACTCCATCTAGAGACATTCGAGTCACGCACAGCTAAGAGCTCTTGCACCTGAATGTACTTTTGTTGCTTGTTTCAATGCCAATATAGACTCTTGCCTGTTATGACTTGAATTGAATCACATACGTTGATTGATTTACTTTCAAAGTTATTATATGGTTTTTAGCATGGCACCACATAAATTATGCTTGTTATCATTTACCTACTCGAGGACGAGCAGGAATTAAGCATTGGGATGTTATACGTCCCAAACGTATCTATAATTTCTGCTTGCTCCATGCATGTTTTGTGTGATATTGCTATGATCTAGATACACTTTCATACACTTTTGATCATATTTGGACTAACTTATTAACTCAGTGCACCACAGTGCCAGTTCCTGTTTTCTGTTGTTTTTCTATTTCAGGTTTCCCCCATATTAAAAGTGCTCCAAAAATTTGGGAAAAATCTGAAAAAAAAAATCAGCATGAAGGAACCTTCCAGAAGCACCTGGGTGGGGCCAGACGGCCACCACCAGGGACCCAGGCGGCCACCTAGCACGGCCTAGGGCATGGCCGCGCAGGGGGGCATCTGGACCCCTGGTGGTCCCCCTGGCTGCCCCCTTCACGTATATATTCTCCGTGACGCGAAACCTCCAAAGACAGAACCCTTTTAATATATATTCTCGCCTCCTTTCCGCCTCCGCCGCGCTTCTAATATCGGGAGCGCCAGCAGACCTCATCCTGGCACCCTGCCGGAGGGAGGATTGACCTCCGGGAGCTTCCCCTCCATCGTGGATGCCTCCCGGATGATCCGTGAGTAGTCTACCTTGGACCATGGGTCCGTGATCAGTAGCTATGTGATGTTCTCCTCCCCTCTTTGTTCTTCATGGTTTAGACCTCATGAGCTGCCCTATATGATCGAGGCACATATGTAATTTTCTGCGGTTGCTATGCTGAGTTTGCTGGGATCTGATGGATTATGATACTATGTTCAGTTTGTGATTGAGTAATATATTTGGTTCTTATATTTTATATTTTTGTTCCTAAGTAATTCTTGCATGTTCTCCGTTGATGTTTATTGCTTTGGCCAAGTAGTAGGTAGTGACTCCAAGAGGGAACATTATGCTCAATTGTGGGTTCATGCCCCCTCATGACACGCTTGAGTGACAGAAACATGAGCCTAGGGGATGTGTTTTTTCCACAAGGGGAAAACAATGGTGCTTGTAACCGCAGTTGCAAGGATTGTTTACTTTACGCAAAGTGCTTTTTAATGCAGTTGTATGTTTCTTTGGGTTTACACTTTGAGTGGGGCTCGCAACTTATTACCAGCGAGATGTTCTGGATAAATATCTCAAGGTGGATGATTAGTAGTAGATGTAGTTGGATTTCGGTCTACTTATTTTGGCGTACCTCTTATGCTTTTGAGCATCTTCTTTTCTTTGTAGCATAGTTAGCATTGTGGTGCATTTTTAATCCTGTCGATTGCCCAACTGTGATTTGTTTACCTCGCATAGTAGTCTTATCGTCTTTTGGGAGAGAGACATCACTAGTGAACACCACGGGACCCCGGTCCATATTCTCATCACTGTTTACACGCTCTTTTATTTTCCTGCTTTTACTTTCTAGCTGTTATCATTATCCCTTGCGTTTGATCCTTTGTGAACAACAAGGCCGGAGTGATTGACAACCTCTCTGTACTCGTTGCGAAGAAAAGTTATTTGTGTCGTGTGCAGGTCCAGGAGAAGCAAGTGATTTTCAACGGCGCATCACTTGCCGAACCACCTACTTATCATTACCGGAGTCCTACGGGAGACGATATTTTCAACCTTGGTATCTTTGCCAAGGGAAATTTGCCGCTACACGTCATCTAACCTTCCACTTGGGGTAACCAACGAGGATAGAGTATCAACGTCGTCCTACGCATCCGAAGCATTGCCTGCAAATCTGGCATGACACGCCAGGTCAGTACATTGAATGTACTTGCAAGCTCAGAACAACCAAAGCACCAAGGCAAAACAATAACATGGCAGGTAGGTTAGAGTATATTAATGAGTTAAACATGTGAGCACCAACATCATGCAAACAGATAATCATCGAGCATATTATCATCATTAAGACTAATGCAACAGCAACCATCGTTTAAGGTCACATGGACCCCATATGATCGTCGCATGATCATGTGGCTTACCTCGGAGTCCTTACAGACTCAAGTACCGGGTCATCTCATGACCGAACCTCTTGCACGGGTCGTCGCACAACCATCCACTTTCACGGGTCATCGCATGACCAACACTTCCACGGGCCATCTCATGGCCAAACGGGTCATCGCATGACCAACCACTTAACACGACCATCCAACCGAACTCATGTTGATCCCAAGTGTGACCTAGTACGAACCTTTTCCAATATAGTGGACTCGGCTATTCGAATAGATTCATACCCTCTGCAGAGGTCGTGCACTTTACCCACACTATGGAGCTCTTCCTCCATCGAGTACCTTGGAACTTGTCCCACATGAACCTCGGAACTCGTACCATAGGAGTGGACTAGGACTTCTCCAACGAGACCGTTCTACCGCATGTCTCCCTTACCGTATCATCCGACATACCTTGCAAGCCATGCCTTGGGTAGCCCCGTGTCCTCCAGACACACCTTCCATCGCATGGTCCATAAACTTTGTCCCAAACGGGGACAGGACCATATCGATAATCGGCTCTCAAGACTATCGCCGCTTACCTGATCAAGGTAACCACGCGCGCATAGCCTTCTCACCTTGGTGATACGCATAAGAGAACCTACCGATAGACCGAGCCAAGGCCTTCCCATACAGGCGAGTGTGGCTGCACTGATAAGTTCGGTTCAGTGGCACCTGATCAACTTGGCACAAAGCATATCTCCAACAGCATACACAAGTAGCAGGTGCAACATGAGAATCCACATTTCAGTTATGGCAATGCATGTGAAATAGTCCAAGGTATGATCATGGTCACATCTTAATTTAAGCATGTTGGCAAGATTGACTTAGCCATGTTAAGGTTATCATGGTATTAGCATGTAACATATCAAGATCATGAACTTGGCTAGGATTACGGTGCATACTAGCATGACATAGTGATGACATGATCAAAGCATGAACATAACATGGTAAAGGCATATCATGATCATAATGGTTTCAAGCATATCATGGTAATAATGTGATCCAAGCATAGCATGATGGTCGAATATAGTCGAAGGTGACAACAAGTTGTAAAGCACGTCAAAGCTTTTCAAAGGTCCAAAGGGAATTGTGGCTTGCCTTTCATCAAGGGGGGGTGAAGAATCTCATGATCTTCAACACAACAAAGCCCTGAAAAGAAATTCAAATAAAGCAACGGGGAAAAGGGGCTCAAATACACTTTTATTTGACCAGCAAATAACAACAGAAGATCATGGAACAAAAGCTATGCCAAAATGAAGAGGATAATAAGACCAATCAAATGCAAAAAGAATCACCTCATTTGGACTTAGGGTTTAGGAGTTATTCAGGGTCAAAGTTGGGTCAACATTAAATGATTTAAATTGATTTAAATCGTTTTCTCTGGATTTCTGCAGGGGGCCACGTCGAAGGCGTAAAGTGGAGAGGCGCCTCCACATATACCGCTTCGGGCGGGCTAGGGAGACTGTCTGGTGGGACCACCTCGTCAGATTAGAAAGGAGGGGAGGGAAACAGAGGAGGTGGTGGCTCACTGGCGAGGAACTTCGGCGAGGGGGCGCGGTCGGGGCTGGGACCAGGGGGATGGACGGAGGGGATCACAGCGGTCACGCATGTACCCGAGGAGTTGGAAATGGAGGACGTTTGGAGAGGGGAGCGGCGCCGCGGTGGCGCAGACCACGGCTCCGACGACGTCGTCGACCCCGTCGTCGATTCCGGCGAAGGCTCGGGCGGGGGAAGGTTGCCGGAGCACCAGGGGGACGCTAGGAGTCGGAAGGAGGTGAGCTCGAGGCTGGAGAGGCACTGGAGCGAGCGGGCCATGGAGAGGGCCGAGCAGCGGCGCTGGTGGCCGGAGGTGGGGAAGAAGGGCCTCGGGGCTTCGCTTTCTTGGCCTGGGGTCAATTGGAGTGATGATGGGGCTACTGGTGTCGAGAAAGTGGGAGGGGCACCACTATTTATAGCGGGGGCGAGATGCCGAGCTCAGGCTCCGCCGTGGGGAAGAAGACGCGGCGAGAGGGTGAGGTGGCGGGGCTCGGGGAGCTTCTAGGGGGATCGGGGTGTACTGGAGAGGAACGAGCGAGCAGTGGAGCCCGCGGGGCAGAGGGGGAGAAACAATGACAATGGGGACTGGTCAGGGCTCACTGTGGTCGTCGGCTTCTGCTAGGCGGCGAGCGTCCGACGGGAATCTGGCGAGGATGAGGCCTGGGGGAGGCTACACGTGTAAAGCAGGCTCGTGCGGCGCGGGTGGACATGAGGAAACGGACGCGGGCGAGCTGCAGCGCGACGGCGACGTGTCGGGCGGCCTCGGGGCGCGCCCAGAGCACGCCGGCTGCAGCCAGGGGCGTGGCCACCCTGGTCTGGTGCACCTGTGGTGGGTTTCGTCGTGGCCAACCTTGCCTAGACTGTGCTCCTTGCTATGCTGAGCACTGTGGTACCATTGAATGGTCAAGGGGATCAAAAGTGTGATCTCATCTTCAAGGGTAAGCTGAATACAACAAACTTGGGGCACATGCCTTTAGTCTTGGAAGTACTAGCATTCTGGAGGTTAGCAGCCCAAATAGCCGAAGGAAAAATGTACTTCCTTTGCAATGTACCAAATGGACAAGAAACACAATGGTGAAGCTAGCCTCATTTCTTCTTGATGAAATAGGCTCAAATTTGGTGTAGCTGGGTCATGTGGGGGTGTGCATATGTGCGCAAAGTTTCATGGTCATTGGGTACACCTAGCTAGTACTTTCTTCACAAGGTGACCCACTGGCCAGAAATTTTAGGTTGATGATGCACTCACATGGAGGATGAGATTTGGCTATAATTTGGTTTGGTGGAGTCATTTGGTGGTGGGATAAAGCTCAAAAAGTTTCAAGACAAAAGGAATCCCCTGGCTTGCACTTCCTTCACTATGCCCCTTTCTGCAAAAGAACTTTGGGAATTTATTGTGGGAGTTTGGTAAGCAAATGGTGGTGGAATTTGGTGTAGGCCAATGATATGATCATATGACTTTGCACAAAAAGTTTCACTAGCAATGGATCAAGATAAATGGCACTCCCTTCGCAATGCTCCATTCTGCCCCCACAGACAAATTAATTTTTCTAGAGGAAAAATCCACTTGGGCCATGCAATGTTTTTGCAGAATTTGGTAAGATATAACATCAAGGCTAGAGGGGACTATTTGGGGATTTATGGAGCAATACACATAGGGGTTGCTTCACAATCCTCAAATAAATGGAATATTCCTTTTTATTGAAAAAATATATGGCTTGAATAAAATGGTGGCTTGGATGAGGTGAATCAATGGAATGATATTGGAAAGTCTTGGAAACAAGGGCTACTTGAGCATGGAAAGAAAATATGTTCAAGTTCAAAAACAAAGAGTTGCTCAACATCCAAACCAACGGGCAAAATTTTCCGGAAAAACTCCGAAAAAAAAAGTCGCGAAAACCAGGGTGTCACAAAAGAGGCACGCTTCGACTGTGGTGGACCTAAAGAGAGCTTGTTCGGTCGCACCACGTATGACGAGACACTTTTCAGGCGCCACATGGCCCGATGGGACTCTTCGGCCATAGTGAGCCCGAGAAAGGCCCTAGTTTTCAAATTTTCTGAAAGGAAATGATATTTTTCGAATTTTGTAAAAGAAATCACTCATCTAACAATTGATTAGGATTTTAGAAGGTTCTTTCCCTCCATTCCTTCAATTTTTTTATCTTAGCAGAACCTTTGTAATACTCATCAATACCCACTACCCATTTCATGCCCATCTCAGTCCCCGTGTATCTCCACAATGCTGAGAGAGTATTAACCCTAAGCTTAAACGTTAAGGCAACTCTCTCTCTCTCTCTCTCTCTCTCTCAATTTCTCAAACATTCTTCCCAACCCCACAAAGCAAAAACTAGAAATATAAAGCTACCATACGCAGAAAAGGAGAAGATAAATACATGCTTTTTTCCGCCCTTTCTCTTTCCTAGCTTCTCTCTCCTCCTCCTCCCCCTCCTCTCTCTCTCTCTCTCTCATTGCTGTCTTCTCTCTTGCGACTGCTGGATGTGATTCTCCACCACCTGCTAGCTAGGTAGAGGACTCCACCACCTCGTCCTTCCTTCTCCCCTGACTGTTTCCTTTTCTTTGCAAACGCAAATCCTCAACAAGCAAAAGTGCAAATTCTAAAGAAAAGATCTGAATTCAGCAGCAAAAAAGCTGGAGGAGTTAAGGGAGAGAGAGAGAGAGTCTGTGTGTGTGTGTGAGGAAATATATCTCACTAACTGGCTTCCATGGTGTTCCCTCCACCGGCTGCATACCTAGATCCGCCTAACTGGAACAACCAGGTACTACATGATCCTCCCTCTCTATGTCCTTCAATTCTTGCTCGCAGTAGAGGCACTCTGAGCTTTGATCCGTCCGTCCATGGCCAGCTTCTTCATGGAAAGAGAATTTGGCAAAATTAGCATGAAGATATATTCTCCTCTTGAATATTCACAGACAATTCTCTCCTCCTTTTCTTCTCCTGATCTATAACATGTTTACGTGTGCCTACTTAACAGCAAGGTCAGCAGCCGAGGGCGACGGGCGGTGGCGGAGGCGGAGTAGGCGATGCACAGCATATGCCAGTGGGTCCGACGGGGGGTACAGCGGCGGGGACGCCGGAGGTCGGCGGGCTGCCGAGAAGCTCAGCACCCAATAATGAGGCCGCGGCCGGGCAGCAGGCGCGGCCGAATTCCATGACGGAGCGCGCTCGGATGGCGCGGGTGCCGCAACCGGAGCCGGCGCTCAAGTGCCCGCGGTGCGACTCCACCAACACCAAGTTCTGCTACTACAACAACTACTCCCTCTCCCAGCCCCGCCACTTCTGCAAGGCATGCCGCCGCTACTGGACGCGCGGGGGCGCCCTCCGGTCCGTCCCGGTGGGTGGTGGCTGCCGCCGCAACAAGCGCTCGTCCAAGTCATCCGCCGCCGCCGCCTCCTCCTCCAAGCCGTCTTCTTCTTCGGCCAGGCAGCTGCCCGGTGGCGAGTCATCTATGCCATCAACCGCGATCTCTACCACCTTGGGGCCCGCCGGCGCAGCAATCCCTCCGGGCCTCAGCTCCATGTCGCACCACCTACCGTTCATGGGCACGATGCACCAGCCGGGGCCCAACCTAGGGCTAGCCTTTTCCGCCGGCCTCCCGCCGCTCTCCATGCAGCAGCAGCACCACCACCACATGGACGGCGTGGATCAGTTCCCTCTGGCCAGCGGCGGGAGCGCCACCTTTGCTGCGTCATTGGAGCAGTGGAGGATGCAGCAGCAGCAGCAACAGCAGCAGCAGTTTCCGTTCTTGGAACTTCCACCGGCGCCGCCGATGTACCAACTGGGGCTGCAAGCTAACCGGGAAGCTGTAAGCAGCGCAGCGGCACCGTCGCCGGCGATGTTCACGTTAGGGCAGTCTAGTGCAAGCACGGCAAGGCACGACGAAGGGTCAATGAAGCAGGTGGACAGCAAAGGGCAAGAGATGACCTTGCAGAGGCAGTACATGGACATGGAGGCTCTACGCCGAGGGGACGGCGTCTGGGGTGGCAGCGCCAGCGACAATAACGGCAATGGCAGCGGCAGTTGGACCATGAACATCCCCGGATTCCATTCCTCGTCGGGCGGTGGCGACGGCGGCCTGTTGTAGAACACCGCATTTGAGTTGAGCAGGAGGGTATTGATTAAATTAAAGGAGTTCAAGTTTTAATTCTTCATCAGGTACTGTAGAAGCGCTGCTAGCTCATGATGGTCTAAGGTAGGGGATTCAAGTTAAAGTTGCTCCTTGGTTAACACTCTAGCTTACACCATTTGTTCTGCCCTGTGTACGTAGTAGTACGTGTCCATTGTGTTACCTTTATAGAACTTTTCACACTTACACGCGGGATACTTAAATGATGGGGTATATATGGTCTTTATTTTTTTACTTGGAGATTGGAGAGTGGCCTGATTGTTCAGTGAAACTATTGCATGAAATGAATGTATGGTTAATTTGTTTGCAGTTATCTTGTACTTAAATGGAGTGATTCCATTTGTACTAGTTTCATCAGTGTCTCTTGTAGAGTTTTGACTGAGAACATCACACTAGAACTAGTGCAACTACTCCTAATTGCATGCATGCATTTGGATTTTAATTAGTTACCATATGGTCAAGTCGTAATGATTTAAGGAGCCCAGAATAATTGTTAATATTTAGTTATTTACTTCCATATGCACATGTATTGAGGATATATATGATGTAGCTATTGATTTATACTTGCCTGCTGAACAGAATCGATCAATATCACAGTTCTCGTAATTAAGTTGGGTCATACTTGTAAAAAATCAGTATGTCAAAATCTGTAGCCAAACTCTAATCATATTTATCTATTGATTATATCACTTGTTATGATGTATTCCTCATTGCAATGCCCGATTATGTATATATATGCAAAAAATTCTAAATCAATCTCACCATATTGTGTCTCCCATGTTATTAATTGAGATATAGTACAACTTAGCTCAAATGGTAGTTATATGTCTATAATACTTTATATATGACAGATTTTAACTACTTCGTAGATGTAATAATATGAAAACTAATTCAAGCACTTTTTTTTATTTCAGTTATGAAATTATGCAAATCCATACACTAGATATATATGAAATTTTATCTATATATGTGTATACTATTTTGTCGGATAACAAGTAAATGTTATAGCTATCTGGAGATCATCAGCTCTGAGGGAAGTGGCAAACAAACGTTTTCTTGTGTGTGTGTGTGTGTGTTGTGTGTGTGTGTGCGCGCGCGTGTGTGTGGCAAGTTTATGTGGTAGGACGAAGATGAGAAATCCTTCCTTTTTTGCAGCAAACAATTAAAAATTGCATGCCTTTCTGAAGAAACTTTCATCCTCTTTACAACTAAAAATGTCATGAAAAACGTTCCTAAATGCCAAACCTTTCCCAAGAAATATCGCTGGATATTGGCATCCTAATAAAAGCGGCAAAAATTTAAGTACCATATAATTGAGCAGTCAGGCACGCACATCTTTTCAGTCATGTAAAATATATAGGAAGGAGTTCCACCATTTTTCTGTTTTCTCTGACAAATCCCATCTGGTCTGGTTCTAATTGATTAAGCTACTTTGTACTTACTGCCATTGGATCTCCCACACTTCTAGAAAAAGAATGATCTTTTTTCCTCTTTTTATGCGACGTGCAAGGATCTTAGGCTGGTCACAATGGGGAGTAACTTAGACTAGTAATATACACGGATTTTGAGTCTATGTTACTACCTCCACAATAGGTAGTAACATATATGTAGTGTCATATAAGACTTCATTATTAGATTATAGACTCATATTGTCTTGGTATGTGTGATGTTACTCAAAGAGCACTAGCTAAGTTACTACAAACATCTCTCTCCTAATTAACTCATTGCCACATAAGCAAAATTATTGAGTTGGACTCTATATTACTGCTAAGTTACTCCCCATTGGGTCAGCCTTATGTATTGTGAGAGCTTGTTTAATCTCTGGGAGTCTTGGGAATGTACTACAATATAACCCAAACTCCTTGGAAAAAGTCCATATTCTTCCTTCAGTATATTTTCTTTGGCTCACATTTTTCATAAAACATTTATTGGTCTCACTTAAACCCTAAACTATTGTATCTCAGCGAAATATACCACTTGGACATTCTTTTAGAAGGGCATAACCATACCGAGAAAAGGTTCTCAAAACATTTTAAAATATGACACATTTGAGTTGCAAGATAAAGTCTATTTGTAGAACATTTGATTTATTTTTTACAACTCTGAAGGGACATATTATTAAACAAAACAACATGTACATAAAATTTTATGTCACAATGTGTGCAAAAAATAGAACCATTTTTTTGCATAACAAAAGATGGCAGGGTGAAGAGTGCCTGAGATATGATAATCTAGGAGGATAAATGAGCCCAAAAGGGTTTTACATTAAAAAAAAGGGAGCCAAAATAATTGTTCATTTAGTGGGGTGAAGGTGGTGGTGGTGGTGGTGGGGGGGGGGGGGGTACAGTAGTTTTTTACCAAATTTCTCTCATGATATTTTTCCAAGGAGTAGGTATGAGAAGTGCCATTCATGTATTGTTTTTTAGTAGTCGAAGGCGCATTTCAGTACTTGTTTTAGTTTTGAGACACTTGCAATGTTCAACTATGGGCTAAATGAGGGTGTTATAAGGATATATTTAAAATATTTGTATTTAATTTAATAAAAAATTTATCATGGCAAGGCAAGCATTAAATTCCTATTCTTAGGAGGAAATACTCACCTGCTACATGCATGTTGTTCTTCTAGATAGTTTGCACGCGAGGAGGTGATTTGGGCACAAAGGAGGAGGAGGAAGTGAATGGGAGAGGTCATCTGAATAAAAACTCGATAGCGACGATCCCTACCCCCCTCTCCGGCACAACAATGTCCGAGCAAGTAATACGGGTTTCCTCGTGCCTTAGAGCGATGCTAGATCAGGTTGTTGGTACATCTCCTTGAGACTGGTGTAGCGATGGATGGTAATATCTATAAGGAATTAAGGACCCATAGGAGGAGTAATTGAAGGAAGAGATAGAGAGGGAGGGTTGAGAGGCGATGAAGCAAGAGCCACACCATGAATAAAAGCGATGTGTAGCTGCGGGAGAGAGGGAGGAGTGCATTATTCATGCCCTAAATATGCATCTTTAATTTAAGTTATGCATATAACATCTCCAAGTTGCATGAGAATATTATTTTGTTGAATAAATTGAGTAGACCAAAGCTCTGAGGCCGATGTCCCGCGGTTGGCCACAACATCCCCGATGAGGCCTCGCCGGGAACAAGCCGGATCCGTTAACGACGCGGCTAGCCACTGCGACGCATATGATTGTTAAGGTGAAAGTCTCTATAAGTTACCAAAATAAGATAATTGTAGCACAAGTACTCCCTTTAGGTTCTAACTAAACATGCATGGCTCTTAAATGGCATGCCAAATGTTGTGTCAAACTTGGGAGTGCCATATGCGATATGATCATTTAGTAGAAGCGGGTGTGTACATCCGTTGAATCACTATAATGAATCATCAAAAATATACTCTTCTCGTTGCACCAAAATACTTGACATATACTTCCTTCATTACAAAATACTTGTCTTTGTTTTATTTCCAGTTTGAACAATGTCAAGTACTATGGAATGGAGGGAGTAGTTTGGAAATTCTAATTGAATCATAATATATTATTGTTTGTAAGAAAGTTGTTTTCACTTCACCGAACAAGCTATTGACACGATTATTAAAATATTATACATATATACTATCCTAATTTAATTATGCACAATATATGTTATCTTAATTTAATGATCAATGAATTTGACCGAGTCAAATTAAGAAACTTATTATTGAATTGAAGACCTCAATTGAATGAAAAGACTTAAAATTAAAGAGTCTAATGATATAGAAGATATATGGATGGATATGCCTGGGTGTACATAGCTGAAAATTGTACTACTACCCTTTGATAGAATATGCATAAAACTCAGTGCTCTCTTGCATATGTACATGGATGCGAGCTTTTTACCAGTTTTTGCAGTGCCGGTGTACAGCATGATGTAACCTCTCACAGGTCACACAATTCAGAAGTGTCGAGGGCCATGATTAGGTCATGATTGGAAATGATGGGTTTTCCTTATTGGATGAAGCTCGTTAAGAATATGCATACCCTATCATAAATAGCCATACGTACGTGTAAGCAAGTGCAAATTTTTCTACGGCCAAGTGCCAATATATCTTTACCTAATAATAAAGGAAGGTGGATTTCTTAGTCCGTCATGTAATTTTGCAAAAAAAAACTTCTTTTTTAAAATATTAACCTGCAGTCCTTTTTAAGTGGTAGAAATTTTAATTTATTTCCGTGTGTTTCCGCTCCCGCAGCCCATTACTCGTTCGTACGGTTTGCACTTTCGCGGCCCATATTCCAGCTTGCCAGTTCCTAATTGGGCCGAACGGGGCAAAAACTAATCACTGCTTTTTCTTTGGGGATCGAACCCACGACCTTATACCCTCAATCAAAAAAACATCAACCAACTGGCGTAGCTTGTGATGTTGCTACAGAATGAGGTTAAGCTTTAATCAATAGTACCACCTGGCTCCTTTTTAAAAGAAATTTCACCGATTTATATGAGTTTACTTGCGTGACCGAATCAACAACCCGACTCAACAAGCAGATCGAAAGGATAAGATGTAGGTCCTGGATAAAGAGGGATCTGGGTTGATTGCCATGCAGCTCTCAAAGAGCACGTTGCATTATGGTGGATTGTGCATGCATTAAAGGAAAGGATTGTTGCGCACCCGTGACTGATTAAAGAGAGGCAAATTAAATGAGGATAGAGGAGGATTCTATGTGATTAAAGGAAGAAACCCCTGATTTGGGATTGTGGTGGGCTGGCGATTAAGAGGGATTTGGCATCAAATTTCAATGGGAATTGTTGCATAATTAAAGGGGAAGGCGACTTTGAAAAGTAAAAAAGAAGGATAAATTCATCAATGGAATTGTGGCATAATTAAAAGGGTAAGGCGAGAAAAAGAAAAAAGAAAAAAATTCACCAATGTTCTCATGATAAATCTTAGCCAAAAAACAGCTTTTATTCCTCGCGATATATTTGTCTCAACAAAATAAATGCAAATTTTGTAATAAATGGTACAGAATTTTAAAATTATTTAACTTTGATAATGACTTATGCAACCTTCCTCTTCATAGATTCTTTCAAAATTGCATAGATAAAATGCATTGCACAGAGTAATATATTAATGTGCTATATCTCGCGGATTGGGTAATTGATATTTCTTAGTCAAAGGACAACATGCAAAATAATTTCATACTTCATCTTCCATACTTCATCTTTCAAGGCTGCACGGACACCGTATTGCAGAGAGTAAGAGACAATAACTTCATCTTATTGCTATAAAATACAACACCCTTTTGCCCAAGTCGATGAACGTTCATGCTCGACATTTCATGATCTTAAATTCACTTCAATTTGGTGATGCTAATCAATACTAAACTTGCAGTAAAAATGTGTCATTTTACTGAATGTTAATACACTTTGTATCTTTTATTTTCCAATAATTTCTATTTTTCTTAAATAATTATTCTTATTTTGACATGCCGGCGAAAGTTTTTGCTGAGAAGTCTGGAAAGATATTTTATTTCTATCACATCTCGATTCTTGCATTTTATACGTTCTGACATTTAGTAGGAAAACACGGAGCTATTTTCTTTACCGTTGCAACGTACGAACAGTTTTGCTATTCTTCCTCATATTCAAAATGATTGATATGTGTGCTTATTGGGAAATAAAAATGCGATGAGTTTTTCATTGCTTTTTGAAGCAGTGGAATACGATTAACATTTCTCCGTTGCAACGCACGGGCATTTTTTCTAGTACGATTTTAAAGGCCACTTGCCATTGCCAGTCGTCCATAATTAACCAGCAGCAGGGGTTTAAAAACTGCCCTATTTTTCTCTCTCGGAACAGCGGGAGCGATGGCCTTTATTTGGGTGCGCTGGCCGCCTCTGGCCATCCCCATCTTAACTGCGATAGGGATGCTCATCTGAACCCTAGCTTGTGTCTGCTCTTTGGAGCACACGCAGTACGCTCGGTGAAAGCTCAGCCTGCGTGCTGTGTGGCCATAGCTAGGTAAGGAGGAAGAGTCTAAGCTTAGCAGGAATGCCGCTGCTCCGGCAACCTTTCGATAGGGCAGGAGCGCTGCGTTAGCTTTGCGGGAAAGAATAGCTTTTGACCATCCTGCTGTATATGCACTGCACACACCACGTTCATGCCATATGTTGTGTCTCGGTGCATGCTTGCTATGCTATGCTATGCAGCTAGGCCATTAGCATCTATTTATCCTTGCTGCTAGAAGCTTTTCTTCTGCTTCACTTCACGAATCAGATGATCGATCTAATCGATCTAAATGTACCGGTGTAGATAGGTTCATGGCAGCAGAGAGAACCTAGCTAGGTAATAGCAAAAGGCCCCCAGTTCACTCCTCCCAGTCTTTATGGCTTTGAATACAAGGTCAAGGTTGTTGCCTGCAGAACATCGATCCCTCATAGCTGCTGCTGCTGCGTGCCGGTCGGCTTGATAGTTCTTTTACGGACAGGGCATGTACACCCACGTACAGTACAATGGATCAACGCCGCGCGGCCATGGATTCCTAGCTAACTCGACGCATGATCTCTCTCGATCTGATCCATCGATGCATGCATGCAAGCATGTGCATCTCGATTGATCTAGTCGGGACACGCGCGCGCGCGTGCCGGCCGTCAGGCCTTCGCTTGATCCTTCTTTTTCCGATCACTGCTTGCCAAAGCAAAAGCCGCCCTGAGATCGAGCTTTCGCAGGCATTCCGCCATGGACCATGCATGCAAACACAGGCGCGCATGGATGCACCAACGAGGCAACGACAAATATCAAGGTTGCTAGCTGGACGGCGGCGGAAGAATGCCACCTAATACTGCTAGCCGTGGAACTATGAACCGATCGATCACACGATCCGACGGTCAGGCCGGTAGCGTCGAAGGGACGATAGCGGTATGCGCGTACTCGATCTCCCGGGCCGGGGTCGGAGCAATAATGCAAAAGGTCGCGAGCTGTAGATCCTGCGTGCTTATTTATTCTGATCCACCTTTTCTCTCATTGCATGCACTTTCCCTCGTTTATTTATACCCCCGGGCACACCCCACCCCACGTAGTTTGGTTCCTTGGCCCGACCCGGTACTGTGTCACTTGTAGTATAACCTGGGGCTTCCGTACTTGCAAGCGTGCAGTGTACATAGTGTGTTGATTTCCTGTTGATGCGTGCACTGTGGCTCAGATTTAAGATGGAACACATAAATACATGAACTACTGAAGACAAACCTATGCATAGATTTACGAGTGTATTTGAAGATAAATGTTTCTGTCGGCCTTAAAGTTCCATTAAATCAACCTTACAAAACTTCATATAACGATTCACCATCTATTAACCGTGCATGTCGGTTTTAATCTTCCATCGCTATTTTTTTTGACAATATATTACAACGCAGACACTTACATACACGAGCATGCACTTATCCCTATGAATGTATGAGTGTCTCATAGTTGACGGGAACGTCTCTTCCTATTGAAGCACATCATCAAAATGTCTGGAATAAATTTAGAAAAATGCGAGAACCAATATCAAGTCTAGAACTTAAACTGTGATGAGCTGAGGATACAACTATCCTCCTAATAACCATCTCAACCACAGTATGATTCCATTTTTCATCCCCAACTAGCATACCGAATATGTACGGTTATTTGTTTAGGGAAGTTCCCTCGAAATTTAAGACGCAAGTATGTGTTGGGAAATTGTCATGATGACCTTTTTTTTTACAACATCCGAAGTTTTTAACCTTTTCCTCGTCATCTATCTGTGATCTACCCCTACTTCATGTGAACGATCAAGGATCCATGGACTTTGGATGCAACTGACTCAAGATGTAGTTTCTTCAACCTGACTGAATGGCGAACCAATGATAGGAAATATGATTAATTCATGCTATTTTGTTAGGGTCCGTTTGTTTTGAGTTGCGTTATCTTTTTTTGTTACATTTTTAGCTGACGGTATGTATGTTTAACACTCTAGACTTAATAATATGGTTGTGTGCATCGTCTGATGAAGAGGTCAGAGAAAACACTATTTTTTGAAGAAAAAAGTTCATAACAATGCGAAGCAGTATGCTAGCAATCCGCTAAAGCCATGCACTAGTGCAAACATAACTAAAGCCATCAGATCAAGATTGAACTGACATCTACGATTATGAATATGAGGCACACACATATCCACATGTATATATAGTTTAAAATCACTAGTTAATTTAATTTAAATTGCAATATAAATGCACATACATAGTTTAAAATCACATCCATGGAATTAAATCGTGGATTTGGAGATATGGACTTTTTGACCATCTTATATGTCATTGATGTCTCCCTGCTAGTAACCTAGGCTAGATCCATCATTCAACCACATGATGACACATTACTTACCCCCTCCAATGTTTCGAAGGATGATGTTTTTTGATAATTCGATAATGTAACTTTGACCATAATTTTCTACTGTAATATAATAATAAATCCTAATAATATTATTATTTAAATAAATCTAGGCATATAATTTTTACACATCCGATCAATGTAGTTTTCAGATTTTAGTGGTCCTACTCTTACAAGATTGATCCAAAGGTATGCCTAAACGTTAATCTGTACAAGAGTAGAGAGATTCTTTCAGATTCATCACAGCACACTAGTACTTTCCATGGAAGTCTATGTTGTAATTACCATTGATAAAATGGAGATTATATTTAGTAAAATTAATTATGTTACTTCCTATCACACTTTAATAATCTGGAAGAGATTATAGAAAATTTCATGGAAGGCCCCTCCTAACTACTGCAACTTGGCATCATCTATTAGCATTCCAAATTAGATTTTTGTTTGTGTGACACATAATTAATGAGGAGAAGTTATGGAATTGTCTCTTATCTACACAAAATATAAATGTAGATCATTAAATTTTATACTATCATATAATTAGACTTTGAACATCTTAATAATAAACTAAAGTTGATTGTAATAAATATGGAGTACATTTGAAATTGTGGTAGTTGTATCTAAATATCTACAATGCCATAGGAGATCACGCTAAGAGACGAGAGAAGTTTTAACATGGTTCTTCTTACCTCTGTTTTTACATGGGAGCTACTCTTACCTTCTTACCATTAATGTGAAAAGAGGGGGTAAAGGAGATCATGTTAAAATTGCTCAAGAGACGATGCATTCGAGTGTACTCATAGAGATGTGCTCATTATTTTTACTAGGTATGACTTACATTTAATTCTTATTGCTTGGTCAGTGCTCATGAGAGGGGGGGGGGGAGGGGGGAGGTGAAAAATTTATAAAACATATAATGGACTCTCCCCTTAAAATTGCATCACCCTAGCTTAGCATGTAATGAGAGTGCATGTATCTCTATATTGATTTGTTCCCGCAAAAATATACAAGTGTGTGGCCGACGACTAAAACAGGATCCTAGATGGGTATTTGAGGACTTTTTAGACCAAGAAGTTTATCTGATTCCAGGATGGTTTTGTAAAATAATTCACAAAGCGACATTAAGGATTATTGTGCTCCTTGGAGAAATTTTACTCCTAGTGCGATTGTTGGAATGGTGTGGCAACTAAAGGCTAATACTATGGTCATGGTTTTCCCAAATCAAATTGCCATCTCCCACTCCTTGTGATGGCTCACTAGCGTCAGTTTGTATATACACTAGTAGAAAATGGGGCAACCGTCTAAGCCTTTAGTACCGGTTTCTTGACGAACCGGTACTAAAGGGGTCTTTCGTACCGGTTTGGGCGTCCAGGCGGGCGAGGAGCTTTCGTACCGGTTCGTGAGGAGCTTTCGTACCGGTTCGAGTTAGGAACCGGTACTAAAGGTTTTCGGCCCAAATTTCAGACGGTGGGTGGGGCCAGGGCTGGTCCTTTGGTACCGGTTCATGTGGAGAACCGGTACTAATTTAGCTCATGCCCACCCGATTCATCCCTGTCCCATGCCCACCCGATTCATCCTTCATTTCTTCCTCTCTCTCTCACATTTCTAAATTTTTTGCACCTCTCACACTCCAACAAATCTTCATTTTTTGTCCACCATTTTAACAAGATTAACGACATCTATCTATCCAAGGGTTAGCAATGTCATCCTTTCTTCCGTCGTTCCTAATTTAGCTCATCTCTTTGCTAGTTAACTCGTATTATTTTTCTAGTGCTAGCAAGGTGTTCGATGAAATGCCTAAGTTAGGGATTTTATTTTATTTATATGAAATTTGAGCTGAAATTATATTATGTTTTGTAGGTTTTAGTATCATCCCCGTCCTCACCGTTGTCGATCGCCAGCGTCGTCCCCTAGCCGACACCATACCACCTCGGTGAGCCCCTTCTTTTTTATAAAAAAACTTAGTTTCCGCACAGATGAAGTCAGAAAGGGTTGAAAATTGATGGTTACGGCGCAATAAGCAAAGGACACAAGTGAAGAAAAATGATGAAAATTGACAGATGAAGTCAGAAAGGGTTGAAAATTGATGATGTGGCTTTGAATGGTTCATTTTGAACACACAAAAAGTCTCGATGAACTGAAGGATTTTTAGATATATCAACAAAACACACGGTTTCGCCTGCATACAGCCCAACTGTGGCTCGTGAGTGCCCGCACATCAAATGCACCGTTGGGCGTATGCAGGCCAATCCGAATGATTTGTATTTGGTCGATGAACTGAAGGATTTCTAGATATATCAACAAAACACACAGTTTCGCCTGCATACAGCCCAACTGTGGCTCGTAAGTGCCCGCACATCAAATGCACCGTTGGGCGTATGCAGGCCAATCCGAATGATTTGTATTTGGTCGATGAACTGAAGGATTTCTAGATATATCAACAAAACACACGGTTTCGCCTGCATACAGCCGAACTGTGGCTCGTGAGTGCACGCACATCAAATGCACCGTTGGGCGTATGCAGGCCAATCCGAATGATTTGTATTTGGTCGATGAACTGAAGGATTTCTAGATATATCAACAAAACACACGGTTTCGCCTGCATACAGCCGAACTGTGGCTCGTGAGTGCACGCACATCAAATGCACCGTTGGGCGTATGCAGGCCAATCCGAATGATTTGTATTTGGTCGATGAACTGAAGGATTTCTAGATATATCAACAAAACACACGGTTTCGCCTGCATACAGCCGAACTGTGGCTCGTGAGTGCCCGCACATCAAATGCACCGTTGGGCGTATGCAGGCCAATCCAAATGATTTGTATTCGTACACACCGAGTGTCCGAGAAGACAGATTGCGAGCTACATATGTTATTCAGGAACGTGTCCGTTAAGGTGGCGTTCGGCTATGTTTACCCAAATGAAGATGGAGCAACGCACCATCATATGCCCATTCCACCTGGCTGTGTTCGTGTCGGGGTGGATGAAGTTGTTTCGGGTTATGAAACATTGGAGCTTGATTTTCCTAGAGGTGACGATGAGAAGACAATGGCCGATGTCAAGCACGGTTTCACCCTATGGCCCAAGAAATACACCGTCCTTTTGCAAAGGCCACCGACTCCTCGTAGTCCACCTGAGCAGGAAAGGCCACCGACTCCTCTTCGTAGCGGTCCACATGAGCAGCAAAGGCCATCGACTCCTCCTGGTAGCAGTCCAGATGAGCAGCAAAGTCCACATCTACCTAAGAGGGACCCCAGCGTGAGTCCGCCATCTCGAGATCCTCCGCGTAAGACATCGTCCTTTAAGCGGAACGGTACACCGCCTAGGAAGAGACCTAGAAAGGAGAAACCACTGCCGCCTATTGAGAAGTTACCTTGGGAAAAAACTATCGAGGAAAACATGGAAACATGTAAGTCCGAGCTGAAAGCCTTTTTTGCTAAGAAAGTGCCAGAGATCCCTTTTAAGAAGACTCTAGATCCGGTGAAAGTTGTGCGTACCGTTGAGAATCTATATGACCCTGTACCATCGCCGCCATCTGACTATAGGCGTTCTATACAAGAGTCGTATGACGAGATGATGAGGGCTAAAAAACCCACTCAATCGGGTGTCACAGCGAAAAAAGGGAAACAACAAGTGCACCAGCTCGGACAACAACCCGTCCAATCGGTCCCCCCTCTCATGGTGTTTGACGAGAAGGCCGTTGAAAGTTCTCGACAATCCATCGATCACCCCTTACATGAAGTAGCATATCAATTTGTTCAAGGGAAAGATTTGGTCGAGAATCTCAGGAAGCTACCAACAAGTACGCGTAATTTGCATACGTGGTACAGTAATGCCACAAAGAGAGGGATCCAGTGTATCATGGTTGGAGTTAAGGAAGAGCACTACTTCCAAGAATACTCTGTGAGCGTTGACTTCAGCGAACTTTTTCAGTTATACAATCTCCGGGCCCTCGACAAATCTATCATCAATTGCTATTGTCTGTAAGTGATTTATTTATGTAATTTGAGAAGTCTTTAGCTCAGCTCGTTCTTTGTCTGCAAATTATAATCTTTTGTGCGCTATATTATGCAGATCGAAGATGCTCGAATGCAATAGGGATGAAATCAAGCACATTGGGTTCATTGACCTGGATACAATGCATGAAATAACCATAGAGGATCCCATCTATCACAAGGATACACCAGAGACTTTGCTAAGGTTTTTGAAGCGACAACGTGACAAAAAGATAATACTTTGGCCTTACAACTTCAAGTGAGTGTTACTGTCTTATAAGACATTTCTCTTTTTCTCACGAGATGTTCAAATTTTAACTGATGACTTATATATATGGCACTACATATTTAAACGTGCGCAGGTTCCACTTTATTCTTATCGTTATTGATATGTACGAAGGAAAAGTTGAAGTCTTTGACTCACTTAACAAAGAGCCTATACTATACAAGACGACTTTTCTTATGCTCAAAAAGTAATTTTAATTCATATCGGTTTTTTTCGTTAATTTCCTAATATCAACTAATTGATAACTTTTTTATGCATTTTCTTTTGTCGGGCAGCGTATGGGAAACGTTCATCAAGGAAGATCAGTCCCATGAATGGAAACCGAAGCTGACATGGCGTTTGAACAAATTAAGTAGTACTACCTAGGTCCACACACCTTTATCATACTTGATTATTGTTTAATTGAATTATATTCTTGTACAGAAATCCCCGCAACAACCACAGGGGACTAATCTATGTGGATACTACGTTTGCGAGAACATCCATAAAATTGTCAGCGAGAGAACAAATAATGAAATAAATAAAGAGGTACGAAAACAATATTCACAAATTTATTTTGTTATCATATATAAGTTGTGCTTAGTAGCTCATGTATTCATTTGTATCTCATTCTTTTACAGTTGGCAAGAAAGCGGGACAATATCTCAATCGAGGAACGCTTCAAAGCAATTGGCGATGAATTGGCGGGATTTTTCCTTCGGGACGTCATACCGCCATTCGGAGAGTTCCACTATGAATGATGTACATGTAACATATAGTTTGACTCGGAGAACGAGTACCACTATGCTACATGTAATAGATAGTATGCCTCGGAGAGTACCACTACTATATATGCATGAAGATCGATCTTCATGCATACGTACTACTTAATTTGCGATCTTATGCAATTACATGTGTTATATTAATATATGCACCAAGTTGCTATGCATCACCTTTTAAACCCCTCCCTAAGCATCGACGCGATATGAAACGGTCCGATACCCCTAAACCCCTCCTAAAAACCCTAAACCCTGAATTAACCTTTGGTACCGGTTCGTATTACAAACCGGTACCAAAGCTCCTTTGGCCTGCGCACTCCTGGACGCCCACGTGGAGGCCCCTTTAATACCGGTTCGCAAGGAACCGGTACCAAAGGCGGGGGGGGGGGGGGGGGGGGCTTTAGTACCGGGCCTTTTGTACCGGTTAAGAAACCGGTACAAAAGGCCCTCTCAAACCGGTACTGATGAGCGATTTTCTACTAGTGATAGCTACGTATGTTATTTGTTGTACTGCTCTGGCGAATCAAATAGTCTTCCCATTTTCCCCTACAACATTGATATGTGTGGTTCATTATATTTCCAGTAACAGTAAAGATCTGCCTCCTACATGTACATCAGTACATATGGATGGAGAGCTCATCCATCTTTGGAGATTGTTTTGTAACATCGATTCGTTGGGGAGAAGGGCATGATTTGCATCTCTTTATAGCATGCTATAATATTGTAGGTAGATGTTCCTAACAAATCACGATGTTTGGTTGATTTGGAATTAGAATATGATTTTCTCATAGTAATTGCCTATTCTTCAAACACCGCATCTTCCTATTTTTCGAGAAATACTAGACGGTGCACACACATTACATATTACATAAACCATACTGTATATCCCAATCACTGGATCTCGGGATATTGCAAGTAGATAGATTACACGTAATTAATATCAAGATAATCTCTAGCTTGGCGCGGCAAGGGGGAGAGAGAGACCAATGCTAGAAAAGGTATTCATATGGTCCAGGTTCGTGGCGCCGGTAGCTTTTGCATGCCTATCTTGTCCTTTTACAACTGTTATGACGATAAAACAAATTTAACGACGCATCATGAGCGCGTATGCATGCACTAGCAATCAAAAGGAGAGCGGGAAAAAGACAAGGCCAAAGCCGGGTCTTTGCGAGGACCGGGCATCATCGAGTAAAGGAAGGAGCCAAAAGCGAGGATTGAAGAGGACCATATATGCTCCCAAAGCTTGTGCGCTGGCTGGCCAGGGATGATGGCCAATAGATTGCTGCTCGCTTTGCTTCGTCAGGGAATCTGTATCAATCGATCACCAAGAAGGATAGGAGCAGCAGGAGCTGAAAACTCCTTTCCCTAGTACCGAGGCAGTAGTGCTCTCCCTCTATCTCATCCTATGCCATGCTCTCTCTCTCATTGGAAATATAAGGGCTTGTTTGATTCATAGGATAGGAAAATCATAGGAATAGGAAAAAGTATAGGATTGCAATGGCATGTCCACTTCAATTCTATAGAATTTTGCTTGCACCAAAGTTTGTTTGATTCCATCAAAGGAATTGTAGAAAGAGGTTGAAGTGAATGTTATGATTCCTATAGGAAGTAGTACAAAAATTCCTATGGGAAAAATTCCTATAGAAACAATTCCTATGAATCAAATGAGTAACGTAGGAAAAAAAATCCTATGGGATAAAATCTTACAAGAATTCTATGGATTTCCTATGAATCAAACGAGCCCTAAGATGCTGTACTCTGGTTACGGTCAGGTGAAGTGTGAGAATAAGGCACCCATGCCATGGCGATGCTCAGGTCCTTTTGTATAGAAGATGATATTTACATTGATTTGAACGCTGGTACAATTTCTTGTGTCTGTTATCACTTGTTTACTTACATACGAGATGCAGGATTTGGTGGTCTGGTTGGCAGCAAAGTTTTGGAAGCCATGGTCCACATGCTTTTCGTCTGAATCGACATGTATATATACGTGGAAACAAAGGCGTATAGCAAGTTAGCAACATTACTTTGCTTTCTTTTCATAATTAATAGGCCCTCAGGCCAGGCTCCATTACCATGTACTCAGTCATCACTGCATAGATGTGATGTGATGCGCCCGCAAAAAATATAAAAAAAATCAGTGTTGGTGGTGACAATGACGTCATATAAACGCCCGGGCTGGTGAAGTTGCTAGGCAACTTCGTCGGCATGCGTGATAGCGGCCAGCAGGATGTGAAGCGAAGCTGAAAGCGTGTTTCGTCTTTCGTGCGTGGTAAGCGTATGCAGGTAGATAGATATAGAAACCGATAGCTAGGCCTAAGCGGCTGTGCGTCGTTATAGAACCTAGCTTTTGTATTGATCAGCCGTCGGAAATGCAGAGGCCACAGAATGGTGAAGCGGAGGAGGTTCCACGGGTTCTCTTGCGCTTTCAGTCGAAAATCGATTCGTACCGTATCCATGACATGACAAGGACGGCCAATATATACGCAGTCGATCGTTTAGAAATAATAATGCTGCATGTGTGTACAGAGGTTGATTTCACTTTTCTCTAAACGGGGATAAATATTTTGCCTCATACCATTAATTCAAAATTGAATTCCAATTTCTATCTCCTCTATTGACGCTATTGACAAGAATTATAAATTCGCAAAATCTAATTCTCCACTGCGCATTGTCTCATTACGTGGTGTGTTCACAGCTCGCGCACGCATGATCTAAATCGCGAGGTCGAGACGACGCATGTGTGTTTTTGTTTGACACGACAGTGGATTGAGAGGACGTGAACATGCTTTCACCAGCAATGTATTGACCCATACTATCCTTGTGTTCGGCCCCACCGGGCTATTAATCGAAGAAAAAAAGACATCCATATCCAATATTCAAATTTCGACAGTTGCTCTAGAGAGAGACAGAGAGTCTCGAGAATCCCCCCTTTCCTTTACGCCCCCTCTCCCTCCATTTATCTCCACTGAGGGTTTGCCTGGCCACCAGCAAGCAGAGTTGTTCCGGTGGCAGGCGCCACAGAAAGAGGACGATGATGGTTGGGGGTAGGTGACCCACTACCGCAATCCTGCACAGATGAGGGGGGGGGGGGTAAATCTGATGAGTACCGTCTCCCACTCCGGTAACCTGTTTAATTCATCGAAGAGGTGGAGAAAGGGGAAGAGGTGGATGATTCCCACAGCTACTTTCAACATCTACAACTTTTCCCCTTCTATCACTACTGCTCAGAGGGGCTAACACGACACCCATTTTCCAGTCCCTTCGTCGAAACTGTTTGCGATGCTATCAACGCAAACAGTATAAATAAAAAACCATATGCCCGAAACTGAAACGTCTAGAAAACGTACCCGAACGACCACAATTCTAAAAATTATTGCGTGGCTGATGTAGGGCTGACGGGTCTTTGAAAATCGGTCTGGGATGTTTAGGGTGAAAACTCACGGTTGCAAATAAAGAACCGCCAGCCTGTCTACGCAATCGTTCATAATTATCGAAATTTTGGAATGCCTAATCTATCAGGTACGCTTATGAAAATCCTTTCATGTGCGAAACAAGGGCTGACGATTCGTTCAAACATCCGTCTGCATGAGCAGCCAGAAAATCCATGGTTGCAAAGAATGAACCGCTAGCCCTTCTTCACAATCATTTGTATTTACCGAAACATGTGGGACGTGTAATCTATTAGGCACGTTTCTGCAAAACTTAGTGTTAGTTATGCACGGCACACAGTTCCTACAATCAAGTGTTTGTGATTTCTCCTGAGAATACGGTTCTAAAAAATGAATCGTTACCTTAGTAGAGCAAACGTTCCGAATTACAACATAGTGTGCGATGTAAAATATATCAGAAACGTTTCTTAAAATCTAAGGTGGCGATGCCAGCACTTGAATAAAATAAATGAACTGGGGTGATACCGATGCCTATGATCAAAATTAAATTAAATAATTTCTCTTGCTTTGTTTATGTGATGTTGGAGCTAGTGCCTCCTTTTTACCCAAAAAAATCTATGATATGCTTGAATTGAAACCTTTTGATCCATGTTCTTTTGGTGTTCGTCTTGTTGATTCTTCCGTAAACAAACCTTTACGGAGTATTGATGATGTTTTTATAGTTTTCAATGATAATTATGTTCCCGTTGATTTTATTTTCATGGACATTGAGTGTGATCCCTCATGTCCAATTATTTTGGGGCGTCCTTTTCTCCACACCGTTGGTGCTATCATTCACATAAAAGAAGGGACCATTAGATTCCAATTCCCCCTCAAAAAGGGAATGGAACACTTCCCTCAAAAGAAGATTAAGTTACCTTATGAGTCCGTTACACGGGCAAGTTATTCTTTTGGAATTGATAAAACTTGATCTTTTCGCATCATGCCTAGCTAAAATGCATAAAAGAAAGCGCTTATTGGGAGGCAACCCAAAATGTTTTTTACTTTGAGTTTTAGTGTTCTTGATGCTTGTTACTACTGTAGCGACATCATTGTATCTTTATTTTCAAGCTTTGTGTCAAGTTTTAGCCTCCGATTGCAAGAAAGTTCAAAAGTTGTGACATGCTGTCCAGAAACAGATTCTGTCAGCTTGACGGAAAAATTCGTGATAAATCACCATATCATATTTCTGGCATCTGTTCTAAGGTTTTTTGATTTGAGTTGCAGAAGTACCCCCAAAAAATTATTTACTACCTCCTGGTCTGTTTTTCGCAGATTCTGCCACGTTTTGCGTTTTCACCTTTTTTCAAATCTTAAGATTGCTTTTTCTTTGCAAACTTTTTAGCAATCTTGAGAAACATTATCTCTTCATGAAAATCTCTATTTACAGTGAAGAAAAAATTATTTTATACCACTCTAATCAACTTATGACGAGTTTTGTATGAAGTGAGTTTTCAAGTATGCGATGGAAGATGATGAAAGAAGATCCGGGAGTGTAAAACGCTCAAGCTTGGGGATGCCCCCATGCACCCCCAAGAAATATCCAAGGAGACTCAATCGTCTAAACTTGGGGATGCCCCCATGCATCCCCTTCTCCATCAACAATCATCGGTTCGTCCTTCTTCATACTATATTTTTATCTCTTTATGTGTTATGTGCTATGCTTTGAGCGTCTCTCTGTTTACTTTTAAGAGCTTTTATTTAGGTTGATTTTGGAACTCTCTTGAGTTATCATGCTTATCTTGTTTAGAGGGTTGGCTTTGTTGCAATGAGTTGTGTGTCTTGCATGAGTAGGTAATTAAGGTTGCTATTATAAGTGTAGTAGTAAGTTGCAATAGCTATGAGGTATTGATTTGAGTAATGTTTGGACATTTGGTGCCAAGAGCTTGAGCCTATTAGTGATAGGTGTCGTATTTTGGGAAATTCGTGTTTATTTTCAAAAACTAAAAAAAAATAGTTGAGAACTCTAGCTACTAGATAGATCGCTAACCTCTGGAGGAGTTGGAATATATAGAGTATCCTCACGTACCATGGGTCGAGGATGCGCAAGTATAACCAAACCCCCATACACTCCTCCTCGGGGTACTAGTCTCTTTGTGAACCTCCTGACTACATAGAGAGTTACCGATAATAAGTGCATGAGTTCTTCGGACTAATGCGAGTATTCGATTGTTGGCACTTCCACCTTTCATATTTTGCTAGCCTCTTCGGTACCGTGCATTGCCCATTCTCATCTTGAGAGTTGGTGCAAACTTCTCCAGTGCATCCAAACCCTTGGCATGATATGCTCTGTCATCATAAACCTCATTATATCTTCCTCAAAGCAGTCACCATACCTACCTATCAAGGCATTTTCATAGCCTTTCTGAGATACATTGCCATGAAACATCCATCATCTCATGACTTGATCTTCATTTCATACATGTTTTTTCTTGATCGAGGAGCCGCATGCTAGTTGGGCCTTGCCCTAATCATTGTTACATGACGCGCTACTATCATTGCATATCCTGCTACACTGATAGAGGCATACATTTGCATACCTCATGATAGTTTTTCAGTTTTCCATACGTTGAGTACTTCTTGTAAAGTGTGAAGATCTTCTTTATATTCTTATAAAATATAGAGTGTTGTACTTAAGTGAGGAAAAGATCCCAAAGATGACAAAATAAAAGATCCCAAAACAACAAAAAATTAAAAGATCCCAAAGAGGACAAATGAGAGGTAAATAGAAAGAGCCAATGAGGCCACAAAAATACCAAAAAATAGAAAAAGAAATAAAAAGAGAGAAGGGGGCAACACTACTATTCCTTTTGAAATATCCACACTCGTACTCCATAGTCATATTTGTACTCCATAGAAATATTCATATCATTCATGCATAACTATGTGGGGATCCTTACACTATATAGCTTGGCTTGCATATTCCAAGGATGAGCCTCCTCAAAGTAGCTCCAGGTCTTCATGAGCAAGCAAGTTGGATGCACCCCCACTAGTTCCATTGGAGAGCTTACCTTAGCTCATATGTGCATCCGTTGCATGGCAATCCCTACTCCACACATCATATCTATCATTTGGCTTTCTCTCGCCTATGATTGTCCTCATTGATGTGAGCCTTTCACACCTTTTTTTCTTCCTTCCCCATCATTTTTTTCTTTTCCATCCTAAGTGACAACATGTCTTTCTCGCGCTCATCCATTACATGAGTGCTCAAAGTCGAAAGGGAGAGGATCATTTTGACTTGTTCCTGACTAGTGGTCTGGGGACGAGTCAAAATAAGATCTTGAAGGAGACCAAGTGTGAAGGTTTAGTAGATTGAGTTCTCAATTATACTATATAGTATTTATTTGTTCTAAACCCATCTCCCACTTCTTGCACGCAAACACAATTTGGAGACATTCGAGTCACGGACAATGAGAGCTCTTGCACCTTTATGTTCTTACTTTGCTAGTTTCAATACTAGATATAGACTCTTTCTTGTTATTGTCTTGACTTAAATTGCATATCATACTTGTTTTACTTTGAAGTTCTTATATGTGTGTTAGCATGTCACCACACAAATTATCTGTGTTATCATTTACCTACTCGAGGATGACCAGAAATTAAGCCTAGGGATGTTGATACGTCCTAAACGTATATATAATTTCTACTTGTTCCATGCTCATTTGGGTCACATTGCTATGTGTTTTGCTACACTTTCATACCTTTTTACACATATTTGGACTAACCTACTAACTCAGTGCACCCAGTTCCAGGTTCTGTCTGCTAATGTCTGTAAATTGAAGGTTTTTACACATATTTATAGAGCTCCGAATATTCTAATATAAATATATAAAAAAATCAGCGCATCAGAAGACTCCAGAAGCCCAAAGTGGGGCTAGAGGGGGGACAGGCCCCACCTAGGCGGCCAGGTGGCGCGGCCCCACCCTGGCCGCGCTAGGAGGGCGCCTAGGCGGGGGACACCTCCCCTAGTGCCCATTTCGGCCTATATTTACACCCCATACCAGAAACCCTCGAGAGGAGCCTCACATCGTGATTTTCACCTCTGTTCCTCCGCGCCGCGCTTCCAAGATCGGGAGCACCAAAAACCTCTTCCCGGCACCCTGCCGTAGGGAGGATTGACCTCCAGGAGCTTCTCCACCACCATGAGCGCTTCCCGGACGTGCCGTGAGTAGTCCCCCTTGGAACATGGGTCCATGACCAGTAGCTATGTTATGTCTTCTCTTCAATCTTGTGCTTCAATTCTTAGCCCTTGTGAGCTTCCCTACATGATCAAGGCATCTATGTAATTTTCCTGTTGTTGATATGCTGTGTTTGCTGGGATCCGATGGATTATGAGATTATGTTCATATTCTGATGAGTTATATATTTGGTTCGCCTTTTATATTTTGTTCTTGAGTAATTATTACATGTTCTCCATTTCTTTTTATTGCTTTGGCCAAGTAATAGATAGTAACTCCAAGATGGAGCGTTTATGCTTGATTGTGGGTTCATGCCCCCCGATGTGTAGCTTGAGTGAAAAAAACACGATACTAGTGGATGTGTTGTTGCCACAAGGGAGAAAACAACGGTGCTTGTAACCACGGTTGCAAGGATTGTTTACCTTACGCCAAGTTTGTTAATGCAGTTTTCTGTTGATTTGGGTTTACACTTTTGGTGGGGCTCACAACTTAATACCAGCGAGATGTTCTGGATAGATATCTCAAGGTGAATGATTAGTGAGTAGATGATGTTGGATAACGGTCTACTTGGCTTGGTGTATTGTCCATACTTTTGAGCCCCTAACTTTCTTGCAACATAATTAGCATTGCGGTGCGTATATAATTCTGTCAATTGCCAAGCTGTAATTTGTTCACCTATCTTAGTTGTTTTATCGTCTTTTGGGAGAGAGACATCACTAGTGAACATCATGGGACCCCGGTCCATATTTCCACAATTGTCTACACCTCAACTCATTTACTGCTTTATTTCCTTTCAGTTGCAATCACCATCACTATTTCCACCGTGCGTCTGATCCTTTGTAAACGACAAGGCCGAAGAGATGTACAACCTCTCTAAACTCGTCGGGAGAAAAGTTATTTGTTGTGTGTGCAGGTCCACGTCAACCTCAAACCAATCTGGCAACTTAATATCTGGGGCCGTTGACACCTACTTGCCGAATTTGGAGTCCACCGGTTCGATAACCTTGGTATCTTCACCGCGGGAAATTTACGGCTAACTACATAATAACCTTCCACTTGGGGTAACCAACCAGGAGGTTTTATCGACACCCATAAATAGGTTGTATCAATGGTGTGTACCATTCAGATCCGTATGTCTTTTGCAAATCTTTAATGTCACCTAGTTTGACATTACTTCATAATCCATTATAATGATGAGGTATATATATTTGGCGGTAGAGTGAGACTGCGTTCGTTGTGTTTCAGAAATGACGTCGTCTGGGTCAGGAGGACTTTCACTTAGTCATGCACAGTGAAAACTCACTCTGTGAGAAGTCGAACTTCTTAAGCCAAAGTTATAACTCTTTGCTACTTCTAGAGCAGCCTTATCAATGTATACTTAATCCTTGGTGCATTGTGTGCAACATTGATGTCTAACCATGTTTCTTTCAACTTAGGCCTTTATTAGTATGATATCTCAATTTTCTAGGTTAGTGTTAGAACTTGAACCAGCATAAAATTTATGGTCAAGTTCACTATCCTTTACAAATTTGAGATGTATCCTCAGTTCTCTCCAGACAGTGAAGGATAAACTTAACTCTTCGTTCAATGTTGTACTCATAAATCATATCAAAACATGTTCTTCTTAATAAGAACTTGGGTCACATTACGTCGAGTATAGAACTCTGGTTATATATGAAAGAACCTATGACAGAGGCATAGAGGATGTAGCACATCCATTTCTTTATTTATTTAACCATTGTTCTTGTACTGAGATTAACTCGATACTTCTCTTCGATATACAAGTAAGAACTATCTTCTTGACTTGTTCCATTCTAAACTCCTTCAGAATATTATCCAGGAAATTATTCCGACTCAATGTTATTAAACAGATTAATCTATCTTGATAGATTTTGATGTTTAATACTTATTCATCTTCATTCATGAAAGATTCAAATAATCATTAATACCCACTACACCATTCACAATATATTGTCCATATATGAGAATGTTGTCAAGCTCCCACTCAAATATGTCATGCACATATTAAGTTCAGGATAACACTCACATAGCTCCCACTCAAATATGTCAGTTACATATAAGACTAGGATAACATCCACATGGCTCCCACTCAGATATGTCAGACACATATTAAGTTCAGGATAAAATCCACATGGCTCTACTCAAATATGTCAGTTACATATAAAACTAGGATAATACTCCCATAGCTCCCACTCAAAATATGTCGTCCATATATCAAGTTTAAAAAACTATACAGCTCCCACTCAATTTCATGTGAATGCATGTTTCCTTGATATTCTGGCTAAGTCCAAAATCCTTTGATCATCTATCAAAACGAGAATTCAGGTTACGAGACACTAGTATCCATAGGTTTTTCAAAATCTTCTTGTTATACCAATTACAACACTTCTTCAAATGCAGGACTTGAGGAAGTCATGGTACTGATAACAATTTGGATCAATCGTAGTGAATATCTCATTGACTCAAGCATCGCTACATATTGTAGTCAACTTTTTGAATTTGTCAGAAACATTCTTTGTGAAAAGTCGATCTTGATGTCTTTTTCGATGTTCACATTTATTCCTTATAACCATGAAGTTATTTGGGAATATCAAGTAACATGTTTACTTGATAAGATTCAAGTAATATTAAATGTAACTCAATATAGGATTTCATGACTCATAGTCATATCTCATACTTCCTTCGTAGTTCGTAGGTATGTCTTGTTCTATTAACTTGACAAGTGAATCAAGAATATCTTTTTGCACAAGGGGCAAATATGTATTCTTGAATCCTACTTTCTTCAGTAAAAGCTTTAACCGAAACATTGTCAGAACCCTCTGTTAGGTAATGTGCTAGGATCAAGTAACCTTGCATCATGTCAAATTTACAAAGGAAATCAACTTCAAAATCCAAATGGGAGAATGAACACCCCCCAGTTGAATTAATTCAAAAGGCCAGATAAAAATCTTCTCCAAAAATTCATGTTAGATTTTTGAAAAGTCTTATAAATGAGTGTGATCACATATCAAGTGATGTGGGACCCACCCCATGCTCATAGAATTTTCAAATATTCAAACAGTGCCTTGGAATTAAAGAAATACCCCTATTTGATTTAAGATTCAAATTATTTGAATTTTAAAAATGTTGAAACTTTATGAGTGGCTAGTCTATATTATTATGAGGCCACATAAAATTTTTCAGCATTTAATAAAATGTTTAGCTATTTATTTTAGCTAAACAGAACAAATGTCAGAAAAGAAAAATAGAAAAGAAATCAGAAAACCTTACCTGGCGCCCAGGCGAAGCAGGCCCACCCCAGCCCAGCCGGCCCACAGGGGCAGCGGGGTCTTCTTCCCCCTCCCACGCCTCCAAGCTGCTCGGTGGAATGCCACCGAGCTAGCTGGTGACGACACGTCGTCGTCGAGGAGCTTCCAGCCCTCCCCGTGGTCTCTTCTCGCACCTGGACGCGCCTGGAGACGCCGTGAACTCTTTCTCCCCCTCCAGAGCTTCCTCCTCCTCCTCCCGTGCTCGTTTCCGTCGCCACCCGAGAACTCGCCGGAGCCAAGCCAAGGTGTCCAGGGAGTTCGTCGTCGTCGTCTTCACCGACTTGCAGAAGGAATCGATCCCGGAGCCTGCGTAGACGCCGATTTCTTCCTCGAGTCCCCGCCGGCCGCCGTGAAGGACTTCGTCGATTCCGCCGCCGTTGAACCACCCCAGCCCTCGCCACCACCTCTACTGAGTTCATGGTGAGCCTGCAAGCGAAACCCCTCTGTCTTCCCCCTGGATTGCTCACTCTAGCCGGATCCGCCATGGTTGCCGAAGCATGTCACCGCCATGGATGAGCTCGAGGTCGCCCCTGTGCCCCTTCGTCTCAGCCAGAGCGTGCGTTTGGCTCCTGAGCATGCCAGCGTTCGAAAGCACGCGAGATCAGCCCGAACCGTGCGCTACAACGTCGACTACGACCTCGCCGTGGTTCTGCTTCCGCCGGAGTCGTCGCCGTCGTCGCTACCGACCTCCCCGCGACCCCCTGTTGCCTCCAGAAGATGCGGAAGACGATGCTGAGCAAGATGGTGTCCTCCCCGTGGCCTCCCGTGGCCCCTAGCTCACTCCGGTGAGTCGCCGCCGTGGCTCCAGTCGCCGGCGTCAAGCCGCCGGTGGGTTAGCCACTAATCACCCAGTTAGTGACCCCCTGGGTCACTGACCAGTGGGCCTAGTGGCTTAATTAAGCCACTGGATTAATTTAACCCACGGGTTAACTAACCCAGCCACTGACAAGGTGGCCCCACATGTCAACCCCCCCTGACGCCAGCTTGACGTCAGCCTGACGCAGTAAATCGATTTAAATGATTTTCCAGAGATTATTTGAATTAAAAGAATTCCAGAAATTCCAGAAAATACCCCAAACTTTGGAAATTCATAGAAAATTCATATTAACTCCAAATTGGACAAATAATATATGAAAAATGATCAGGAGAAAATTATCTTTCCAAATATGCAACTTTCAACTCTGTTTGAGTTGAATTTAAAATGTGATCAGTAGCATTTGCTATTTGACTTAAATGGAATTAAATCAAATTCAAATCAAATATTTTTGCAACTTGAACCATGGCAACATGCTACATTTCAATCACACATCAGAGGCATATCATACACATTTTCCAAAAGGTTCAAAATGATCAAACTATGTCACATGCAACTTGGTTAATTTGAATTCAAATGTGGAGTTTGAATTTGCAATTCAATTTGCAATATACTCCATTTAAATGGAATGCTCAACACATCAGTACCATGAACATCACCCTTTCAATCTTATTCATGTGATTGTGCATTGTACATTCTGTTGATCCTATCATTGTCATGTTGCTGATAGAAGTGGAGCCGGAACCCGAGGTCACCCCCTTCGTTGAAGACCCCAAACCCGAACCTCGTCAGCAAGGCAAGCAAACCCCCATTGATCATGTCGATAAAATCCCACTTCCCTCTCATGTCTCGCTTATGCATTGTTTAGGATGATCACCATGTTACGATTCTACCGCATAGATGAACCCATTCCTTTGCATGACCTATCATTTTGTCACAGTAGTAAGCAAACCACAATCCTAGCAAATGTAGGAGTTGTTTGATATCATGTGGCCCCTGCAATGTTACTGCTTATTGCATTATTAGTATGATACCATGTTGTTACTGTGATGTGAGTCGGGATGGGAATGATCATGTTGATCTTGGTAGAAAAGTATTGGTGAATCGACCCTAATACAAGGTGAACGATGAGAGGCTGTGTAGGAGTACACGGTGGGTTGTCTCGTTGAACACCGCCCTAGTACGAGTTCTTGTGTGGTGATCCAAGATGAAGAGTTCAACCATACATTGGGCTCACTGACCCCTCTCAACTTACTAACTCATCCCTTTCTATGTCCAGATGTCGCAATAGTTCGGAGTTCTGGTAGGTCTGTGGCCTGGATGCTAAGTGAGAGAACGGCTCATCCGAGACCGGCTTATGCACCACGCACACATCACTTGGGTCCACTTCGGTAAACCGGCCGGGTTCACGATTGTGGTAACCAACCCAAGTAGGCGGCTTTCTCGGACTAGATCGGCTATGAGGTAACAGTTGTGGTGAGCATCCTCGCTGGCACGCCTTGAATGGTGTCGAGATCAAAGGCGGTAAATGATGGTCATGTGTGTGTAGCGGTACACCCTTGCAAGGTTAACAAAACTATTCGAATAGACGCGTCCGCGGTTATGGACTGCTTGGAAAGCTTAGCTTGATTATTAGATAACTTGAACCGGATACTTCTAAAACACACCAAGATAAGTGTGAGTGCTATGGCGTGCTTCCTCGTGGGGAAGTCGAGGAAGGCACCATAGTGGTGTATTGGTTGGAGAAAGTAGTGGACTCGTGTACACTTCTTACCTCAAAGTCTGGTATTCGTAGTTCAGGATTAGCCAAGTCAAAGCTGGCACTTCTGCAAATGAACCCCACCTCCCTTTATCTTGATACATATGCATGAGTAGTATAGCTCCTATGTAAGTCTTGCTGGGTACGACTTTGTACTCACGTTTACTTAATCTATGTTTTAGATGATGCCACTGACCCCGAAGGTGGCTTCTTCATCGAGCTGGACGACTGAAGACCAACTAGTCTAGTCCCAGTCAGACGACTGGTTCCCTCGTGGAGGGCTTTGTGTTTAAATAAGGCTTCTTAAGCCATTTGTTAAACTTGTCTGTACTCAGACATAATTTGCTTCCGCCTGTGTTGTAATGTTGGATCACATGTATGTGATCTCTGTTTGTACTCTATAAGAGTTATAAATAAAATGTACACTTTGTAGAGAATTGCAATGGTACCTGCTGTTCATACAAGGCATGTGTGCTGTGTGTATGTTTATAACATGCATGTCTTTGTATGGGTTTTCGAGACCTTAGTTGTGTTCTGGCTGGCGGTCTTTCATACACCAAGTGGCCCTTAGATGTGCGCAGCTTGGGGCATCGCGATGCGATTGCTCGAGACTCCGTCTCGTGAACACTTTGTGGTATGATCGAGCCCGCCCTAGACCCTGACTGAGTGATCGGGCTGGAGTAAGTCTATGTAAGAGTTTTGAGATAGTCGGTAGTATGGTTGAGGAGACTTGTCTTTGAATATGGGAGTTCACCACCCATATCATTTGACTTGTGTGCGGACGATGAGGACCCATCTCAGTTGATCGTCCGGCCTGGATGGGATGCCCCTCACGTACGATGCTTTCCGAGAATGTTCAGTGCTTGGCCTTGTCTGCTTAGACAAGTGGGTGCGGTTCTCGGCTCTCCATATGACTATGTCTTAACTGTACTTGCATACGCTAACCCCGGGTCCCGACAGACTTGGTATCAGAGAAGGACTGACTGTAGGACTAGTAGCCTTGGCCGAAGTTGAGTCTAGCTTGCTATAGTTATATAGTTACTCTGGGTATATAAGGGAACAACGTAAGGCTTCTTTTTTCTCCTTACCCCCTTCGTTCTGAGTTCTGGGTCACCCTTATCTTATTCTACGGGAAGATAGGACTAGGCTCTCCTCTGTCTGATTAGAACATCTCGTTGTTTGCTTCCTCATAGCCGTAGGAAAGTTGTGATCGGTTTGCTAGAGTGGTTATGCTCCCTGTTTTATTACATCGTATGTAAGTGCTGTTTCTATGTTGTAAGAAATTGTCTTTTTCTTGCAATGACAGCCGTTATGCTGTCCGAGTCATTCCAGGTTTATCTCATAATCTGATGCATTTGCAAACTCCTTTCTGTTTCAGATGGCAGATCTTCCCCCTCGGCAGATTGTTCGTTTGACCAGGTGCCTCGGTGTGCGTGGGCATCCCGCCACGTTGATCGAGATGATGTCCTACGTGGGATATCGGTGGTACCCTGAGTACTCCATCGAGGAGCAGTCTCACGACTTCAACCAGACGCAGTTCCACTGCATTGTACGGATCTATCCGCACCATGTTGGAGTCACTCAGCCTATCCACTTTGGACATGGCATTGGTGTTACCGAGAACATGGCTGTGCAGGATGCTGCATACTCATGTATGACAATGCTGAGAGAGGAGCACACTTTGCTAAGAGAGACTTCTTTCCGCTATATCCCTGCTGCACTTCCAGGAGAAGAGGGATATTACACCGGACTCTACTTAGATCACTCTGCAGAGGATCCAGCACTCCAGGTGACTGCTAGGTTTGCTAGTGACAGAGATCGTGATGCACGTGCTCTCCGTTTTGAGCTCCACGCCACCCGTGTTCGTCTGTATCGAGCACTGAAACTTTTGGCACCCTTTGTGAGCGTGGGATCAGTTGAGCATGATGCGATCTATCCAGTGAGGACCCAGATGCCTTCTCGAGTTGCTTGGCCTGAGATTGGAGGAATTTTTCCACCCCGTGGTCCTTTGCTTCCACCCTATGCTGGACCTAGGCCCCATCCTTGCCCAAATGGATATCTGGGTCCACAAGCCTCCGTGTTTTCCGATGGTCACCTCCAGCTACCGGGATACGCGGGTAACTTTTATGAGGACTACTATGGAGATGGAGATGAGTGAGACCGCCTGTGGTCTTACTTAGTGATGATGTAGTAGTATCATAGTATATTGTATGCAAGGGTCTAAGTTCCAGAGGCTTAGATAAATAATGTATAGGAAGTCAGAGTGCCTCTGAAGGATTTATCATCTTAATCACGTGTCAGAGACCACTGTTAGGTAATGTGCTAGGATCAAGTAACCTTGCTTCATCTCAAATTTTCAAAGGAAATCAATTTCAAAATCAAAATGGGAGAAGGAACACCCCCCAGATGAATTAATTCAAAAGGCCAGATAAAAATATTTTCCAAAAATTCATGTTAGAGTTTTGAAAAGTCTTATAAATGAGTGTGATCACATATCAAGTGATGTGGGACCCACCCCATGCTCATAGATTTTTCAAATATTCAAACAGTACATTGGAATTAAAGAAATACCCCTTTTTGATTTAAAATTCAAATCATTTGAATTTTAAAAATGTTGAAAGTTTATGAGTGGCTAGTCTATATTATTATGAGGCCACATAAAAGTTTTCAGCATTTAATAAAATGTTTAGCTATTTAATTTAGCCAAACAATACAAATGTCAGAAGAGAAACAGAAAGAAAAAGAAAAAGGAAAGGGCTCACCTGGAAGCAGCCCGACTTACCCCCCCAGCCTCCAACCGGCCCAGCCCAGCCCACCTAGCCCTTGTCGTCTACCTCCACGACGACAAGCAGCTCGGTGGCCGGCATGCCGTGGCCACCGACGCCCCCGACGAGCTGCCTGCTTCCCCGCCTTCTTCCGCGTGTCCAGGAGAAGCCTCTGGACGTCCTCGTCACTCTCCCTCTCTCGCCGCACTCTCTCAAGCTCCCTGTGCGTTTCCCCCTTTTCCCCCAGGAGAAGCTGCCGTTCGTCGACGCAAGAACCCGTAGCCAACGCCGGAGATAGGCGAGGAGAACCTGTCCATCGTGCGCAGCGTCGCCGTTTACCCCGATCTGGAGAAGATGGCGTCCTAATCGAGCCCGAGGACGACGCACGCTTCACCAAGAGCTCGCCGGACCCGCAAGCCGCCGTCGTCGATTACTCCGGCCACAGAGCTCCTCCGACCACACCACCGCCTCCACTGCAACCGTGGTGAGCTTCTGCTTCACCCCATCTACTACACGGCCACCCTCTTGTCCCGTAATGTGTTTTGCCATTAAGGCCGGAGCTCCTCGCCGCTGAGATCCATGGAGATGACCCCCTGTTGCGCAATCGAGCCCGCCTCCTTGTCTGACGTCTTCGCAGTGCTCCAAAGCTTCGATTGCGACCATGTCTGCTTCTGTTGGTGCACCGCAGCGACTTCCACCCCGGACCCGTGCCACAGCCGCCGCCCGAGCACGTCGTCGACGAGCTTCCGGCGACTCCCGAGCCTCCCCGTGTGTGCGGGATGAACTGCGCGTGCATGGGCTCCATTTTGGTGGCCTTGGCTTGCAAAATGGTGGCCTGTGCCACCGTCTTGCGCAACGCCGCCGCGTCGGTTGGTCGCCGGCGACTAGCCGCCGGCAATCCTGACGTGGCCGGGGTGGTTAACCACTAAACCAACCCCCCTGGGTCACTTACAGGTGGGCCCAACCCCCTCTAATCCTCTCTGTTAGATTAATCTAACAGGGAAATTAGATGAGAGGCTGACAGCCCTGGCCCACTGGTCAGTTTGACCGGGATCAAAACCCCCTGACGTCATGCTGACGCAGTGCTGGCGCAATAAAGGTTTTTCTATTTTAAAAGAATTCCAGAAATTCCAGAAAATACCCCAAACTTTGGAAATTCATAGAAAATTCATATTAACTCCAATTTGGACAAATAATATATGAAAAATGATCAGGAGAAAATTATCTTTCCAAATATGCAACTGTCAACTCTGTTTGAGTTGAATTTAAAATGTGATCAGTAGCATTTGCTATTTGATTTAAATGGAATTAAATCAAATTCAAATCAAATAATTTTGCAACTTGAACCATGGCAACATGCTACAATTCAATCACACATCAGAGGCATATCTTATACATTTGAAGATAAGTCAAAATGATCAAACTATGTCACATACAACTTGGATAATTTGAATTCAAATGTGGAATTTGAATTTGCATTTTAAATGCAATATTTTCCACTTAAATGGAATTGTCTCACACACATCAAAACTTATACTTCAAGTTTCAACATTCATTCATGTGTTTGAGCATTGCATTCATATTGATTGCTACTTCGTGCTTTGTTTGTCGAGTAGAGGTGGAACCGGAGCAGGAGGCTACCCCCTTCGCTGAAGATCCAGAACGCGAACCTCGTCAGCAAGGCAAGCAAAGCCCCATTGATCATGTCAGAAAAATCCCACTTCCCTCTCATGTCTCGCTTATGCATCGTTTAGGATGATCACCATGCTTCGTTTCTACCGCATAGATGAACCCATTCCTTTGCATGACCTATCTTTTGTCACAGTAGTAAGCAAACCACAATCCTAGCAAATGTAGGAGTTGTTTGATATCATGTGGCCCCTGCAATGTTACTGCTTATTGCATGCTTAGTGTGATACCATGTGGATACTATGATGTGAGTCGGGATGGGAATGATCATGTTGATGATGGTAGAAAAGTGTTGGTGAATCGAACCTAATACAAGGTGAACGATGAGAGGCTGTGTAGGAGTACACAGTGGGTTGTCTCGTTGAACACCGCCCTAGTACGAGTTCTTGTGTGGTGATCCAAGATGAAGAGTACAACTACACATTGGGCTCACTGACCCCTCTCAACTTACTAACTCATCCCTTTCGAAGTCCAGATGTCGCAATAGTTCGGAGTTCTGGTAGGTCTGTGGCCTGGATGCTAAGTGAGAGAACGGCTCATCCGAGACCGGCTTATGCACCACGCACACATCACTTGGGTCCACTTCGGTAAACCGGCCGGGTTCACGATTGTGGTAACCAACCCAAGAAGGCTTTCTCGGACTAGATCGGCTACGAGGTAACAGTTGTGGTGAGCATCCTCGCTGGCACCCCTTGAATGGTGTCGAGATCAAAGGCGGTAAATGATGGTCATGTATGTGTAGCGGTACACCCTTGCAAGGTTAACAAAACTATTCGAATAGCCGCGTCCGCGGTTATGGACTGCTTGGAAAGCTTAGCTTGATTATTAGATAACTTGAACCGGATACTTCTAAAACACACCAAGATAAGTCTGAGTGCTATGGCGTGCTTCCTCGTGGGGAAGTCGAGGAAGGCACCATAGTGGTGTATTGGTTGGAGAAAGTAGTGGACTCGTGTACGCTTCTTACCTCAAAGTCTGGTATTCGTAGTTCAGGATTAGCCAAGTCAAAGCTAGCACTTCTGCAAATGAACCCCACCTCCCTTTACCTTGATACATATGCATGAGTAGTATAGCTCCTATGTAAGTCTTGCTGAGTACGACTTTGTACTCACGTTTACTTAATCTAGGTTTTAGATGATGCCACTGACCCCGAAGGTGGCTTCTTCATCGAGCTGGACGACTGAAGACCAACTAGTCTAGTCCCAGTCAGACGACTGGTTCCCTCGTGGAGGGCTTTGTGTTTAAATAAGGCTTCTTAAGCCATTTGTTAAACTTGTCTGTACTCAGACATAATTTGCTTCCGCTCTGTGTTGTAATGTTGGATCACATGTATGTGATCTCTGTGTGTACTCTATAAGAGTTATAAATAAAATGTACACTTTGTAGAGAATTGCAATGGTACCTACTGTTCATACAAGGCATGTGTGCTGCGTGTATGTTTATAACATGCATGTCTTTGTATGGGTTTTCGAGACCTTAGTTGTGTTCTGGCTGGCGGTCTTTCATACACCAAGTGGCCGTTAGATGTGCGCAGCTTGGGGCATCGCGATGCGATTGTTCGAGACTCCGTCTCGTGCACACTTTGTGGTATGATTGAGCCCGCCCTAGACCCCGACTAAGTGATCGGGCTGGAGTAAGTCTATGTAAGAGTTTTGAGATAGTCGATAGTATGGTTGAGGCGACTTGTCTTTGAATATGGGAGTTCACCACCCATATCTTTAGACTTGTGTGCGAACGATGAGGACCCATCACAGTTGATCATCCGGCCTGGATGGGATGCCCCTCACGTACGATGCTTTCCGAGAATGTTCAGTGCTTGGCCTTGTCTGCTTAGACAAGTGGGTGCGGTTCTCGGCTCTCCATATGACTATGTCTTAACTGTACTTGCATACGCTAACCCCGGTTCCCGACAGACTTGGTATCAGAGCAGGACTGACTGTAGGACTAGTAGCCTTGGCCGAAGTCGAGTCTAGCATTCTATAGTTATATAGTTACTCTGGGTATATAAGGGAACAACGTAAGGCTTCTTTTTTTCTCCTTACCCCCTTCGTTCTGAGTTCTGGGTCACCCTTACCTTATTCTACGGGAAGATAGGACTAGGCTCTCCTCTGTCTGATTAGAACATCTCGTTGTTTGCTTCCTTGTAGCCGTAGGAAGGTTGTGATCGGTTTGTTAGATTGGTTATACTCCCTGTTTTGTTACATCTTATGTAAGTGCTGTTTCCATGTTGGAAGAAATTGTCATTTCTTACTATTACAGCCGTTATGCTGTCTGAGTCATTCCAGGTTTATCTCATAATCTGATGCATTTGCAAACTCCTTTCTGTTTCAGATGGCAGATCTTCCCCCTCGGCAGATTGTTCGTTTGACCAGGTGCCTCGGTGTGCGTGGCCATCCCGCCACGTTGGTCGAGATGATGTCCTATGTGGGATATCGATGTTACCCTGAGTACACCATCGAGGAGCAGTTCCACGACTTCAACCAGACGCAGTTCCACTGCATCGTCCGGATCTATCCGCACCACGTTGGAGTCACCCAGCCTATCCACTTTGGACATGGCATAGGCGTTACCGAGAACATGGCTGTGCCGGATGCTGCATATTCATGTATTACACTGCTGAGAGAGGAGCACACCATGCTGAGAGAGACCTCATTCCGCTATATCCCTGCTGCACTTCCAGGAGAAGAGGGATATTACACCGGACTCTACTCAGATCACTCTGCAGAGGATCCAGCACTCCAGGTGACTGCTAGGTTTGCTAGTGACAGAGATCGTGATGCACGCGCTCTCCGTTTTGAGCTCCACGCCACCCGTGTTCGTCTGTATCGAGCATTGACGCTCTTGGCACCCTTTGTGAGCGTGGGATCAGTTGAGTATGATGCGATCTATCAAGTGAGGACTCAGATGCCATCTCGAGTTGCTTGGCCCGAGATTGGAGGCATTTTTATACCCGGTGGTCCTTTGCTTCCACCCTACACTGGACCTAGGCCCCATCCTTGCCCAAATGGATATCAGGGTCCACAAGCCTCCGTGTTTTCCGATGGTCACCTCCAGCTACCGGGATACGCGGGTAACTTTTACGAGGACTACTATGGAGATGGAGATGAGTGAGACCGCCTGTGGTCTTACTTCGTGATGATGTAGTAGTATCTTAGGTATTGTATGCAAGGTGTCTAAGTTCCAGAGGCTTAGATAAATAATGTATAGGAAGTCAGAGTGCCTCTGAAGGATGTATCATCGTCATCACGTTTGTATTAGCTTGGTGCTTGTACTAAAACGATGTATGGGTTGTACGACAGCTTGTGAATATATGGCTCGTATGCTTTTATCACCATGTTGTCAAGATGATTACTTCCTTTGCGCTGTAATCCTTCCAGTACTTCAATACCTTGTTTAGACTCTTCAATCAACTCTGTTTGACTTCGGTTTTCACCTTCAGGATGTCTCAAGGAACCCGTGGCCAGGTTGGTTGTAACCAAGGTCGTGGGAATGACCAGGAGGAAGGCAACCTTCCACCCCCACCCACGATGGCCCAAGTTCTGATGGAAGTGGAGAGGAACCGCCGTGACTCTCACCACCTGCTGGAAGTCATTGCATGCAACACCACTCAGCAGCGCAATGAGCTGGTGTCTCTGAACGACTTCATCCGGCTTCATCCCCCGGTTTTCAGTTACTCCACCGAGCCCCTTGACGCCGATGACTGGCTCCGCAGCATCGAAAGGAAGCTCCAAGAAGGCCGTGTTGCAACTGGTGACAAGGTCAGCTATGCCACCTATCACCTTGAAGGTGCAGCTAGTTCTTGGTGGGAGAACTTTCTGAATATGCGTCCCGTTGGACCACCTGCATCTTGGGAGGAGTTCTGCACGTCCTTCCGCGAGCACCACATTCCCAAAGGTCTCATGGACCGTAAGCGTGAGGAGTTCTGTAACCTCACTCAAGGCAGAAGGACCGTGGACGAGTTTAGTCGTGAGTTCAACCGACTTGCTCGTTATGCAACCGAAGAAGTCTCCACCGACTCCAAGAAACAAGAGAGGTTCCGTCGTGGCCTCAACTCCGGACTCCGTCGCGAGTTCAACCTTCATGACTTTGCCACATTCCAGGTCCTTGTCAACAAGGCCATCAAAGCAGAGGACATGAACACCCCCAATGATTTCCGCAAACACCCTAGAGATGACAGTTCATCCAGTTCTGGCTCCCAGAAGCGCAAGATCTGGATTCCAAACAGCATGTTCCGCCAGAACAACCCACCGAGGCCATCCTATGTGGCTCCTCGTCCACCCACCCAGTTCCACCCAGCTCCACCAAACAACCCAGCTCCACGCACTGTTTTCGGAGCTTGCTACAAGTGTGGTCAGGCAGGCCACTATTCTCGCGAGTGTCCCCAGAACCAGCTCCAACACCAGAACGTTCTACCCCGTGCCGGAGGCAGCAACAACAATAACAATGGTCGTGGCAGGCCACCCCAGAAGGTCTTCAGCGCCAAACCCGCTCCTCCCGCCACTCGTGGACGTCTGAACCAAATCGCCGCCGAAGAGACTGACGACACCACTGACGTCATTCTTGGTACGCTCCCAGTCAATTTTGTTCCTACTTCTGTTCTTTTCGACCCGGGAGCATCTCATTCATTCATGTCGGAAAGTTATGCACTTCGTCATGAGTTACCTTTTGTTGAATTGTCCACCCCAATGGTTATTCAAACTCCAGGGTCAAGATGGCAAACTAATAGAGTGAGCCATGGTAATCAAATTGCAATTGAGGGTTTAGTATTCCTTGCTTCACTCATAGCCCTCAAGTCTTCAGACATTGATGTCATCCTTGGCATGGATTGGCTATCAAGACAGAATGCCTATCTGGATTGCAAAGGCAAATCCGTGAAACTCACCCACCCTTCAGGCACAACCGTTAACTATACCTCACCCAGAACAAGAACCCAAGTGCATTCTTTGAATGTACTTCCCCTTCCCGAACTTGAAGATATTCCGGTGGTTCGTGACTTCCCGGATGTCTCTCCTGAAGAGCTGCCGGGCATGCCACCCGATAGGTTTGTAGAATTTATAGTGGATCTTGTTCCAGGAACCGCACCAATTTCCAAACGCCCATATAAAATGGCCCCACATGAGTTAGCTGAGCTAAAAACCCAACTTGATGCTTCGTTGGCAAAAGGCTTCATCCGCCCTAGCTCATCGCCATGGGGTTGCCCCGTTCTGTTCGTAAAGAAGAAAGATGGAACAGAAAGGATGTGCGTAGACTATTGCCCGCTAAATTTAGCGACGATAAAGAACAAATACCCACTGCCCAGGATCAATGATCTTTATGATCAACTTGCCGGATCCTCCGTCTTCTCCAAGATGGATTTGAGATTAGGTTATCATCAGATCAGAATCCGAAACGAGGACATCCCCAAAACGGCTTTTACTACTCGTTATGGTCTTTACGAGTACACCGTCATGTCCTTTGGTTTAACCAATGCCCCCGCCACATTCTCACACTTGATGAATTCAATCTTCATGGAGTACCTAGATAAATTTGTTGTGGTTTATCTTGATGATATTCTCATCTACTCGAAGAACGAAGGAGATCATGCCGAACACTTAAGGCTGGTATTGATGAAGCTTAGAGAGCATCGCCTGTACGCTAAATTCTGCAAGTGTGAATTCTGGCTACCAGAAGTGACCTACTTAGGCCACGTGATTTCTGCAAAAGGCATTGCTGTGAATCCCGAGAGAGTTCAGGCCGTCCTTGACTGGACTCCACCTGAATCGGTTAAGCAAGTTAGGAGTTTTCTTGGCCTAGCCAGCTATTGCCGTCGCTTCGTCGAGAACTTTTCTAAAGTTGCAAAGCCTCTAACTGAACTCCTCAAGAAAGATAAGAAATTCTTATGGACTCCCAAGTGCGAGGAAAGCTTTCAAGAGCTAAAAAGGAGATTGACTTCTGCACCCGTACTTGCACCTCCAGACACCAAAAAGGATTTCGAGATCTATTGTGACGCATCACGGCAAGGGTTAGGATGCATACTTCTTCAAGATCGACATGTGGTAGCTTATGCTTCACGCCAGTTGCGGCCACATGAAGAGAACTATCCTACCCATGACCTTGAACTCGCTGCCGTAGTTCATGCTCTAACAACTTGGCGACATTACCTCCTTGGTAATCGTTGTGAGATTTATTCCGACCACCAAAGCCTCAAATATATTTTCACCCAGCCAGATCTTAATCTCAGGCAAAGACGCTGGATTGAGTTGATAAAAGATTACGACGTAGTAATTTTTTACACCCGAGGCAAAGCCAATGTCATGGCTGATGCATTAAGTCGTAAATCGTACTGTAACAACCTCATGTTGCAGCAGTATCAACCACTTCTTCATGAGGACTTTCGCAAGCTCAATCTTGAAATTGTTCCTCATGGCTATCTTTCTACCTTGGTGGCGAAACCAACTCTTGAGGATCAAATTATAGTTTCCCAAAGGCGTGCACGAGGTGTTCGCCGGATCAAGGAGAACATTGCTAGCGGAGTTGCTAAATGTTTCTCCACAGATAGCAAAGGAACGGTATTCTTTGGAAATCGTTTGGTAGTACCTAAGAGTAGGGAACTAAGGCAACTCATCCTCAAGGAAGCCCATGACACACCCCTCTCAATTCATCCCGGTAGCACAAAAATGTACCGAGATCTACGCCAGAGATTTTGGTGGACTAGGATGAAGAGAGACATTGCTCAATTTGTTGCCGAATGTGATGTTTGTCGTCGCATTAAGGCAGAACATCAAAGACCTGCTGGTACACTTCAACCTTTGTCTATTCCCGAGTGGAAATGGGACAAAGTCGGTATGGATTTCATCACCGGCTTTCCAAGAACCCAGAAAGGAAACAATGCCATCTTCGTTGTCATAGATAGGCTTTCCAAAGTTGCTCACTTCCTTCCGGTTCGCGAGTCTATAACTGCTAGCCAGTTAGCAGACTTGTACATCTCTAGAATTGTATCCCTTCACGGTGTTCCTTTGGAAATCAATTCTGATCGCGGTAGCCTTTTCACCTCTAGATTTTGGGGAAGCTTTCAGAATGCTATGGGAACTCATCTCTCCTTTAGTACAATTTTTCATCCTCAGTCTAGCGGTCAAGTCGAAAGGGTTAACCAAATTCTTGAAGACATGCTCAGAGCTTGTGTTATCTCATTCGGAAAGAATTGGGAGAATTCTCTTCCATTTGCCGAATTTGCTTATAACAATAGTTTTCAATCCAGTCTGAACATGGCTCCTTTTGAACTCCTTTATGGACGACGATGTCGAACACCACTAAACTGGTCTGAAACCGGTGAAAGACAATTCTTTGGACCGGATATGATCAAGGAAGCAGAAGAGCAAGTTCGCATTGTTCGTGATCAATTGAAAGCAGCTCAGTCTCGTCAGAAAAGCTACTATGATCGTCATCATAGGCAAGAGAGCTACAATCTGGATGAGAAGGCTTACCTTCGGGTTACTCCTCTGAAGGGAACCCAACGTTTCGGTATCAAAGGAAAATTGGCCCCACGTTACATCGGACCTTTCCGCATTATTGCTAAACGTGGAGAAGTTGCCTACCAACTTGAACTACCTCCGCACCTCTCCCGAGTACATGATGTATTCCATGTGTCCCAACTCAAGCGTTGCTTCAAGGACCCCATCCGCGAAGTCGACCATGAAACGCTTGATCTCCAAGATGACCTTTCTTATCCAGAATACCCCGTTCGTATTCTTGATTCCACAGAGCGTGTCACTCATCGTCAGAAGATTAGGTTTTTGAAAGTGCAATGGTCACACCACTCTGAAAGAGAAGCTACGTGGGAAAGAGAAGACCGTCTCCTTACCGAGTACCCCTCCTTCCTCCCGCAGACTTCTGAATCTCGGGACGAGATTCTGTTGAGTGGGGGCGAGTTGTCAGAGACCTCTGTTAGGTAATGTGCTAGGATCAAGTAACCTTGCATCATGTCAAATTTTCAATGGAAATCAATTTCAAAATCAAAATGGGAGAAGGAACACCCCCCAGATGAATTAATTCAAAAGGCCAGATAAAAATCTTTTCCAAAAATTCATGTTAGAGTTTTGAAAAGTCTTATAAATGAGTGTGATCACATATCAAGTGATGTGGGACCCACCCCATGCTCATAGATTTTTCAAATATTCAAACAGTACCTTGGAATTAAAGAAATACCCCTTTTTGATTTAAAATTCAAATCATTTGAATTTTAAAAATGTTGAAAGTTTATGAGTGGCTAGTCTATATTATTATGAGGCCACATAAAAGTTTTCAGCATTTAATAAAATGTTTAGCTATTTAATTTAGCCAAACAGAACAAATGTCAGAAGAGAAAACAGAAAGAAAAAGAAAAAGGAAAGGGCTCACCTGGAAGCAGCCCGACTTACCCCCCCAGCCTCCAACCGGCCCAGCCCAGCCCAGCCCACCTAGCCCTTGTCGTCTACCTCCACGACGACAAGAAGCTCGGTGGCCGGCATGCCGTGGCCACCGACGCCCCCGACGAGCTGCCTGCTTCCCCGCCTTCTTCCGCGTGTCCAGGAGAAGCCTCTGGACGTCCTCGTCACTCTCCCTCTCTCGCCGCACTCTCTCAAGCTCCCTGTGCGTTTCCCCCTTTTCCCCCAGGAGCAGCCGCCGTTCGTCGACGCAAGAACCCGTAGCCAACGCCGGAGATAGGCGAGGAGAACCTGTCCATCGTGCGCAGCGTCGCCGTTTACCCCGATCTGGAGAAGATGGCGTCCTAATCGAGCCCGAGGACGACGCACGCTTCACCAAGAGCTCGCCGGACCCGCAAGCCGCCGTCGTCGATTACTCCGGCCACAGAGCTCCTCCGACCACGCCACCGCCTCCACTGCAACCGTGGTGAGCTTCTGCTTCACCCCATCTACTACACGGCCACCCTCTTGTCCCGTACCGTGTTTTTCCATTAAGGCCGGAGCTCCTCGCCGCCGAGATCCATTGAGACGACCCCCTGTTGCGCAATCGAGCGCGCCTCCTTGTCTGACGTCTTCGCAGTGCTCCAAAGCTTCGATTGCGACCATGTCTACTTCTGTTGGTGCACCGCAACGACTTCCACCCCGGACCCGTGCCACAGCCGCCGCCCGAGCACGTCGTCGACGAGCTTCCGGCGACTCCCGAGCCTCCCCGTGTGTGCGGGATGAACTGCGCGTGCATGGGCTCCATTTTGGTGGCCTTGGCTTGCCAAATGGTGGCCTGTGCCGCCGTCTTGCGCAACGCCGCCGCGTCGGTTGGTCGCCGGCGACTAGCCGCCGGCAATCCTGACGTGGCCGGGGTGGTTAACAACTAAACCAACCCCCTGGGTCACTTGCAGGTGGGCCCAGCCCCCTCTAATCCTCTCTGTTAGATTAATCTAACAGGGAAATTAGATGAGAGGCTGACAGCCCTGGCCCACTGGTCAGTTTGACCGGGGTCAAAACCCCCTGACGTCATGCTGACGCAGTGCTGGCGCAATAAAGGTTTTTCTATTTTAAAAGAATTCCAGAAATTCCAGAAAATACCCCAAACTTTGGAAATTCATAGAAAATTCATATTAACTCCAATTTGGACAAATAATATATGAAAAATGATCAGGAGAAAATTATCTTTCCAAATATGCAACTTTCAACTCTGTTTGAGTTGAATTTAAAATGTGATCAGTAGCATTTTCTATTTGATTTAAATGGAATTAAATCAAATTCAAATCAAATAATTTTGCAACTTGAACCATGGCAACATGCTACAATTCAATCACACATCAGAGGCATATCTTATACATTTGAAGATAATTCAAAATGATCAAACTATGTCACATACAACTTGGTTAATTTGAATTCAAATGTGGAATTTGAATTTGCATTTTAAATGCAATATTTTCCACTTAAATGGAATTGTCTCACACACATCAAAACTTATACTTCAAGTTTCAACATTCATTCATGTGTTTGAGCATTGCATTCATATTGATTGCTACTTCGTGCTTTGTTTGTCGAGTAGAGGTGGAACCGGAGCAGGAGGCTACCCCCTTCGCTGAAGATCCAGAACCCGAACCTCGTCAGCAAGGCAAGCAAACCCCCATTGATCATGTCAATAAAATCCCACTTCCCTCTCATGTCTCGCTTATGCATCGTTTAGGATGATCACCATGCTTCGTTTCTACCGCATAGATGAACCCATTCCTTTGCATGACCTATCTTTTGTCATAGTAGTAAGAAAACCACAATCCTAGCAAATGTAGGAGTTGTTTGATATCATGTGGCCCCTGCAATGTTATTGCTTATTGCATGCTTAGTGTGATACCATGTGGATACTGTGATGTGAGTCGGGATGGGAATGATCATGTTGATGATGGTAGAAAAGTGTTGGTGAATCGAACCTAATACAAGGTGAACGATGAGAGGCTGTGTAGGAGTACACAGTGGGTTGTCTCGTTGAACACCGCCCTAGTAGGAGTTCTTGTGTGGTGATCCAAGATGAAGAGTACAACCACACATTGGGCTCAATGACCCCTCTCAACTTACTAACTCATCCCTTTCGATGTCCAGATGTCGCAGTAGTTCGGAGTTCTGGTAGGCTTGTGGCCTGGATGCTAAGTGAGAGAACGGCTCACCCGAGACTGGCTTATGCACCACGCACACATCGCTTGGGTCCACTTCGGTAAACCGGCCGGGTTCACGATAGTGGTAACCAACCCAAGTAGGCGGCTTTCTCGGACTAGATTGGCTATGAGGTAACAGTTGTGGTGAGCATCCTCGCTGGCACCCCTTGAATGGTGTCGAGATCAAAGGCGGTAAATGATGGTCATGTGTGTGTAGCGGTACACCCTTGCAAGGTTAACAAAACTATTCGAATAGCCGCGTCCGCGGTTATGGACTGCTTGGAAAGCTTAGCTTGATTATTAGATAACTTGAACCAGATACTTCTAAAACACACCAAGATAAGTGTGAGTGCTATGGCGTGCTTTCTCGTGGGGAAGTCGAGGAAGGCACCATAGTGGTGTATTGGTTGGAGAAAGTAGTGGACTCGTGTACGCTTCTTACCTCAAAGTCTGGTACTCGTAGTTCAGGATTAGCCAAGTCAAAGCTGGCATTTCTGCAAGTGAACCCCACCTCCCTTTACCTTGATACATGTGCATGAGTAGTATAGTTCCTATGTAAGTCTTGCTGAGTACGCCTTTGTACTCACGTTTTCTTAATCTATGTTTTAGATGACGCCACTGACACCGAAGGGGGCTTCTTCATCGAGCTGGACGACTGAAGTTAAGCTAGTCTAGTCCCAGTCAGCAGACTGGTTCCCTCGTGGAGGGCTTTGTGTTTAAATAAGGCTTCTTAAGCCATTTGTTAAACTTGTCTGTACTCAGACATAATTTGCTTCCGCTCTGTGTTGTAATGTTGGATCACATGTATGTGATCTCTGTGTGTACTCTATAAGAGTTATAAATAAAATGTACACTTTGTAGAGAATTGCAATGGTACCTACTGTTCATACAAGGCATGTGTGCTGCGTGTATGTTTATAACATGCATGTCTTTGTATGGGTTTTCGAGACCTTAGTTGTGTTCTGGCTGGCGGTCTTTCATACACCAAGTGGCCCTTAGATGTGCGTAGCTTGGGGCATCGCGATGCGATTGTTCGAGACTCCGTCTCGTGCACACCTTGTGGTATGATTGAGCCCGCCCTAGACCCCGACTAAGTGATCGGGCTGGAGTAAGTCTATGTAAGAGTTTTGAGATAGTCGATAGTATGGTTGAGGCGACTTGTCTTTGAATATGGGAGTTCACCACCCATATCTTTAGACTTGTGTGCGGACGATGAGGACCCATCACAGTTGATCATCCGGCCTGGATGGGATGCCCCTCACGTACGATGCTTTCCGAGAATGTTCAGTGCTTGGCCTTGTCTGCTTAGACAAGTGGGTGCGGTTCTCGGCTCTCCATATGACTATGTCTTAACTGTACTTGCATACGCTAACCCCGGTTCCCGACATCAAGTTTGTATTAGCTTGGTGCTTGTACTAAAATGATGTATGGTTTGTATGACAGCTTGTGACTATATGGCTTATATGCTCTATCACCATGTTGTCAAGATGATTACTTCCTTTGCTCTGTAATCCTTCCAGTACTTCAATACCTTGTTTAGACTCTTCAAATCAACTCTGTTTGACTTAGGTTTTTCACCTTCAGGATGTCTCAAGGAACCCGTGGCCAGGTTGGTCGTAACTAAGGTCGTGGGAATGATCAGGAGGAAGGCAACCTTCCACCCCCACCCACGATGGCACAGGTTCTGATGGAAGTCGAGAGGAACCGCCGAGACTCTCACCATCTGTTGGAAGTCATTGTTCGCAACACCACTCAGCAGCGCAATGAGTTGGTGTCCCTGAACGACTTCATCCGACTTCATCCCCCGGTTTTTAGTTACTCCACCGAGCCCCTTGATGCCGATGACTGGCTTCGCAGCATCGAAAGGAAGCTCCAAGCAGGCCGTGTTGCAGCTGGTGACAAGGTCAGCTTTGCCACCTATCACCTCGAAGGTGCAGCTAGTTCTTGGTGGGAGAACTTTCTGAATATGCGTCCCGTTGGACCACCTGCATCTTGGGAGGAATTCTGCACTTCTTTCCGCGAGCACCACATTCCCAAGGGTCTTATGGACCGCAAGCGTGAGGAGTTCTGTAACCTCACTCAAGGCAGAAGGACAGTTGATGAGTTTAGTCGTGAGTTCAACCGACTGGCTCGTTATGCTACCGAAGAAGTCTCCACCGACTCCAAGAAACAAGAGAGGTTCCGTCGTGGCCTCAACACTGGACTTCGTCGTGAGCTCAATCTTCATGACTTTGCCACATTCCAGGTCCTTGTCAACAAGGCCATCAAAGCAGAGGACATGAACACCCCCAACGATTTTCGCAAACACCCCAGAGATGATGGTTCATCCAGTTCTAGCTCCCAGAAGCGCAAGATCTGGATTCCAAACAGCATGTTCCGCCAGAACAACCCCCCGAGGCCATCCTATGTGGCGCCTCGTCCACCCACCAAGTTCCACCCAGATCCACCAAACAACCCAGCTCCACGCACTGTTTTCGGAGCCTGTTACAAGTGTGGTCAGGCAGGCCACTACTCTCGTGAGTGTCCCCAGAACCAGCTCCAGCATCAGAATGCTCCACCACGTGCCTGAGGCAACAACAGCAACAATGGTCGTGGCAAGCCACCCCAGAAGGTCTACATCGCCAAACCCGCTCCTCCCGCCACTCGTGGACGTGTGAACCAGATTGCCGCCGAAGAGACTGACGACACCACTGACGTCATTCTTGGTACGCTCCCAGTCAATTATGTTCCTACTTCCGTTCTTTTCGACCCAGGAGCATCTCATTCATTCATGTCGGAAAGTTGTGCACTTCTTCATGAGTTACCCTTTGTTGAATTATCCACCCCAATGATTATTCAAACTCCACGGTCAAGATGGCAAACTAATAGAGTAAGCCATGGTAATCAAATTGCAATTGAGGGTTTAGTATTCCTTGCTTCACTCATAGCCCTCAAGTCTTCAGACATTGATGTCATCCTTGGCATGGATTGGCTATCAAGACAGAATGCCTACCTAGATTGCAAAGGCAAATACGTGAAACTCACCCACCCTTCAGGCCAAACCGTCAACTATACCTCACCCAGAACAAGAAACCAAGTGCATTCTTTGAATGTACTTCCCTTCCCGAACTTGAAGATATTCCGGTGGTTTGTGACTTCCCGAATGTCTTTCCTGAAGATCTACCGGGCATGCCACCCGATAGATGTGTAGAGTTTATAGTGGATCTTGCCCTAGGAACCGCACCAATTTCTAGACGCCCGTACAAAATGGCCCCACGTGAGTTAGCTGAGCTTAAAACCCAACTGGAAGCTTTGTTGGAGAAAGGCTTCATCCTCCCTAGCTCATCGCCATGGGGTTGCCCTGTTCTGTTCGTAACGAAGAAAGATGGAACAGAAAGGATGTGTGTAGACTATCGCCCGCTAAATTTAGCGACGATAAAGAACAAGTACCCATTGCCCAGGATCAATGATCTTTATGATCAACTTGCAGGATCCTCTGTCTTCTCCAAGATGGATTTGAGATTAGGTTATCATCAAATCAAGATCCGAAACGAGGACATTCCCAAAACGGCTTTTACTACTCGTTATGGTCTTTACGAGTACACCGTCATGTCCTTTGGTTTAACCAATGCCCCCGCCACTTTCTCACGCATGATGAACTCGATCTTCATGGAGTATTTGGACCAGTTCGTCGTGGTTTACCTCGATGACATCCTTATATACTCGAGGAACGAAGAAGAACATGCCGAACACCTAAGGCTGGTATTGATGAAACTTAGAGAGCATCGCCTGTATGCTAAATTCTCCAAGTGTGAATTCTGGCTACCAGAAGTGACCTACTTAGGCCACGTGATTTCTGCAAAAGGCATTGCTATGAATCCCGAGAGAGTTCAGGACGTCCTTGACTAGACTCCACCTGAATCGGTTAAGCAAGTTAGAAGTTTTCTTGGCCTAGCCAGCTATTGCCGTCGCTTCGTCGAGAACTTTTCTAAAGTTGCAAAGCCTCTAACTGAACTCCTCAAGAAAGACAAGAAATTCCTATGGACTCCCAAGTGCGAGGAAAGCTTTCAAGAGCTAAAAAGAAGATTGACTTCTGCACCTGTACTTGCACCTCCAGACACCAAAAAGGATTTCGAGATCTATTGTGACGCATCACAGCAAGGGTTAGGATGCATACTTCTGCAAGATCGACATGTGGTAGCTTATGCTTCACGCCAGTTGCGGCCACATGAAGAGAACTATCCTACCCATGACCTTGAACTCGCTGCCGTAGTTCATGCCCTAACAACTTGGCGACATTACCTCCTTGGTAACCGTTGCGAGATCTATTCCGACCACCAAAGCCTCAAATATATTTTCACCCAGCCAGATCTTAATCTCAGGCAAAGACGCTGGATTGAGTTGATAAAAGATTACGACGTAGTAATTTCTTACACCCCAGGAAAATCCAATGTCATGGCTGATGCACTAAGTCGTAAGTCGTATTGTAACAACCTCATGTTACAACAGTATCAACCACTTCTTCATGAGGACTTTCGCAAGCTCAATCTTGAGATTGTTCATCATGGCTATCTTTCTACCTTGGTGGCAAAACCAACTCTTGAGGATCAAATCATAGTTGCCCAAAGGCGTGCACGAGGTGTTCGCCGGATCAAGGAGAACATTGCTAGCGGAGTTGCTAAATGTTTCTCCACAGATAGCAAAGGAACGGTATTCTTTGGAAATCGTTTGGTAGTACCTAAGAGTAGGGAACTAAGGCAACTCATCCTCAAGGAAGCCCATGACACACCCCTCTCAATTCATCCCGGTAGCACAAAAATGTACCGAGATCTACGCCAGAGATTTTGGTGGACTAGGATGAAGAGAGACATTGCTCAATTTGTTGCCGAATGTGATGTTTGTCATCGCATTAAGGCAGAACATCAAAGACCTGCTGGTACACTTCAACCTTTGTCTATTCCCGAGTGGAAATGGGACAAAGTCGGTATGGACTTCATCACCGACTTTCCAAGAACCCAGAAAGGAAACAATGCCATCTTCGTTGTCATAGATAGGCTTTCCAAAGTTGCTCACTTCCTTCCGGTTCGCGAGTCTATAACTGCTAGCCAGTTAGCGGACTTGTACATCTCTAGAATTGTATCCCTTCATGGTGTTCCTTTGGAAATCAATTCTGATCGCGGTAGCCTTTTCACCTCTAGATTTTGGGGAAGCTTTCAGAATGCTATGGGAACTCATCTCTCCTTTAGTACGGCTTTCCATCCTCAGTCTAGCGGTCAAGTCGAAAGGGTTAACCAAATTCTTGAAGACATGCTCAGAGCTTGTGTTATCTCATTCGGAAAGAATTGGGAGAAGTCTTTTCCATTTACCGAATTTGCTTATAACAATAGTTTTCAATCTAGTCTGAACATGGCTCCTTTTGAACTCCTTTATGGACGACGATGTCGAACACCTTTAAACTGGTCAGAAACCGGTGAAAGACAATTCTTTGGACCGGATATGATCAAGGAAGCAGAAGAGCAAGTTCGCATTGTTCGTGATCAATTGAAAGCAGCCTAGTCTCGTCAGAAAAGCTACTATGATCGTCATCATAGGCAAGAGAGCTACAATCTGGATGAGAAGGCTTACCTTCGGGTTACTCCTCTGAAGGGAACCCAACGTTTCGGTATCAAAGGCAAGTTGGCCCCACGTTACATCGGACCTTTCCGCATTATTGCTAAACGTGGAGAAGTTGCCTACCAACTTGAACTACCTCCGCACCTCTCCCGAGTACATGATGTATTCCATGTGTCACAACTCAGGCGTTGCTTCAAGGACCCCATCCGCGAAGTCGACCATGAAACGCTTGATCTCCAAGATGACCTTTCTTATCGAGAATACCCCGTTCGTATTCTTGATTCCGCAGAGCGTGTCACTCGTCGTCAGAAGATTAGGTTTCTGAAAGTGCAATGGTCACACCACTCTGAAAGAGAAGCTACGTGGGAAAGAGAAGACCGTCTCAGTGCCGAGTACCCCTCCTTCCTCCCGCAGACTTCTGAATCTCGGGACGAGATTCTGTTGAGTGGGGGCGGGTTGTCAGAACCCTCTGTTAGGTAATGTGCTAGGATCAAGTAACCTTGCATCATGTCAAATTTTCAAAGGAAATCAACTTCAAAATCCAAATGGGAGAATGAACACCCCCTAGTTGAATTAATTCAAAAGGCAAGATAAAAATCTTCTCCAAAAATTCATGTTAGATTTTTGAAAAGTCTTATAAATGAGTGTGATCACATATCAAGTGCTGTGGGACCCACCCCATGCTCATAGAATTTTCAAATATTCAAACAGTGCCTTGGAATTAAAGAAATACCCCTATTTGATTTAAGATTCAAATTATTTGAATTTTAAAAATGTTGAAACTTTATGAGTGGCTAGTCTATATTATTATGAGGCCACATAAATTTTTTCAGCATTTAATAAAATGTTTAGCTATTTATTTTAGCTAAACAGAACAAATGTCAGAAAAGAAAAATAGAAAAGAAATCAGAAAACCTTACCTGGCGCCCAGGCGAAGCAGGCCCACCCCAGCCCAGCCGGCCCACAGGGGCAGCGGGGTCTTCTTCCCCCTCCCGCGCCTCCAAGCTGCTCGGTGGAATGCCACCGAGCTAGCTGGTGACGACACGTCGTCGTCGAGGAGCTTCCAGCCCTCCCCGTGGTCTCTTCTCGCACCTGGACGCGCCTGGAGACGCCGTGAACTCTTTCTCCCCCCCCAGAGCTTCCTCCTCCTCCCGTGCTCGTTTCCGTCGCCACCCGAGAACTTGCCGGAGCACCGCAGCGCTCCTGCGTGGCCATTGACGTCGTGAAGCCAAGCCAAGGTGTCCAGGGAGTTCGTCGTCGTCGTCTTCACCGACTTGCAGAAGGAATCGATCCCGGAGCCCGCGTAGACGCCGATTTCTTCCTCGAGTCCCCGCCGGCCGCCGTGAAGGACTTCGTCGATTCCGCCGCCGTTGAACCACCCCAGCCCTCGCCACCACCTCTACTGAGTTGAGGGTGAGCTTGCAAGCGAAACCCCTCTGTCTTCCCCCTGGATTGCTCACTCTAGCCGGATCCGCCATGGTTGCCGAAGCATGTCGCCGCCATGGATGAGCTCGAGGTCGCCCCTGTGCCCCTTCGTCTCAGCCAGAGCGTGTGTTTGGCTCCTGAGCATGCCAGCGTTCGAAAGCACGCGAGATCAGCCCGAACCGTGCGCTACAACGTCGACTACGACCTCGCCGTGGTTCTGCTTCCGCCGGAGTCGTCGCCGTCGTCGCTACCAACCTCCCCGCGACCCCCTGTTGCCTCCAGAAGATGCGGAAGACGATGCTGAGCAAGATGGTGTCCTCCCCGTGGCCTCCCGTGGCCCCTAGCTCACTCCGGCAAGTCGCCGCCGTGGCTCCATTCGCCGGCGTGAAGCCGCCGGTGGGTTAGCCACTAATCACCCAGTTAGTGACCCCCTGGGTCACTGACCAGTGGGCCCAGTGGCTTAATTAAGCCACTGGATTAATTTAACCCACGGGTTAACTAACCCAGCCACTGACAAGGTGGTCCCACATGTCAGCCCCCCCCCTGACGCCAGCTTGACGTCAGCCTGACGCAGTAAATCGATTTAAATGATTTTCTAGAGATTATTTGAATTAAAAGAATTCCAGAAATTCCAGAAAATACCCCAAACTTTGGAAATTCATAGAAAATTCATATTAACTCCAAATTGGACAAATAATATATGAAAAATGATCAGGAGAAAATTATCTTTCCAAATATGCAACTTTCAACTCTGTTTGAGTTGAATTTAAAATATGATCAGTAGCATTTGCTATTTGATTTAAATGGAATTAAATCAAATTCAAATCAAATATTTTTGCAACTAGAACCATGGCAACATGCTACATTTCAATCACACATCAGAGGCATATCATACACATTTTCCAAAAGGTTCAAAATGATCAAACTATGTCACATGCAACTTGGTTAATTTGAATTCAAATGTGGAGTTTGAATTTGCAATTCAATTTGCAATATGCTCCATTTAAATGGAATGCTCAACACATCAGTACCATGAACATCACCCTTTCAATCTTATTCATGTGATTGTGCATTGTACATTATGTTGATCCTATGATTGTCATGTTGCTGATAGAAGTGGAGCCGGAACCCGAGGTCACCCCCTTCGTTGAAGACCCCGAACCCGAACCTCGTCAGCAAGGGAAGCAAACCCCCATTGATCATGTCGATAAAATCCCACTTCCCTCTCATGTCTCGCTTATGCATTGTTTAGGATGATCACCATGTTACGATTCTACCGCATAGATGAACCCATTCCTTTGCATGACCTATCATTTTGTCACAGTAGTAAGCAAACCACAATCCTAGCAAATGTAGGAGTTGTTTGATATCATGTGGCCCCTGCAATGTTACTGCTTATTGCATGCTTAGTATGATACCATGTTGTTACTGTGATGTGAGTCGGGATGGGAATGATCATGTTGATGTTGGTAGAAAAGTGTTGGTGAATCGACCCTAATACAAGGTGAACGATGAGAGGCTGTGTAGGAGTACACGGTGGGTTGTCTCGTTGAACACCGCCCTAGTACGAGTTCTTGTGTGGTGATCCAAGATGAAGAGTTCAACCATACATTGGGCTCACTGGCCCCTCTCAACTTACTAACTCATCCCTTTCTATGTCCAGATGTCGCAATAGTTCGGAGTTCTGGTAGGTCTGTGGCCTGGATGCTAAGTGAGAGAACGGCTCATCCGAGACCGGCTTATGCACCACGCACACATCACTTGGGTCCACTTCGGTAAACCGGCTGGGTTCACGATTGTGGTAACCAACCCAAGAAGGCTTTCTCGGACTAGATCGGCTATGAGGTAACAGTTGTGGTGAGCATCCTCGCTGGCACCCCTTGAATGGTGTCGAGATCAAAGGCGGTAAATGATGGTCATGTGTGTGTAGCGGTACACCCTTGCAAGGTTAACAAAACTATTCGAATAGCCGCGTGCGCGGTTATGGACTGCTTGGAAAGCTTAGCTTGATTATTAGATAACTTGAACCGGATACTTCTAAAACACACCAAGATAAGTGTGAGTGCTATGGCGTGCTTCCTCGTGGGGAAGTCGAGGAAGGCACCATAGTGGTGTATTGGTTGGAGAAAGTAGTGGACTCGTGTACGCTTCTTACCTCAAAGTCTGGTATTCGTAGTTCAGGATTAGCCAAGTCAAAGCTAGCACTTCTGCAAATGAACCCCACCTCCCTTTACCCTGATACATATGCATGAGTAGTATAGCTCCTATGTAAGTCTTGCTGAGTACGACTTTGTACTCACGTTTACTTAATCTAGGTTTTAGATGATGCCACTGACCCCGAAGGTGGCTTCTTCATCGAGCTGGACGACTGAAGACCAACTAGTCTAGTCCCAGTCAGACGACTGGTTCCCTCGTGGAGGGCTTTGTGTTTAAATAAGGCTTCTTAAGCCATTTGTTAAACTTGTCTGTACTCAGACATAATTTGCTTCCGCCTGTGTTGTAATGTTGGATCACATGTATGTGATCTCTGTTTGTACTCTATAAGAGTTATAAATAAAATGTACACTTTGTAGAGAATTGCAATGGTACCTGCTGTTCATACAAGGCATGTGTGCTGTGTGTATGTTTATAACATGCATGTATTTGTATGGGTTTTCGAGACATTAGTTGTGTTCTGGCTGGCGGTCTTTCATACACCAAGTGGCCTTTAGATGTGCGCAGCTTGGGGCATCGCGATGCGATTTCTCGAGACTCCGCCTCGTGCACACTTTGTGGTATGATCGAGCCCGCCCTAGACCCCGACTGAGTGATCGGGCTGGAGTAAGTCTATGTAAGAGTTTTGAGATAGTCGGTAGTATGGTTGAGGCGACTTGTCTTTGAATATGGGAGTTCACCACCCATATCATTTGACGTGTGTGCGGACGATGAGGACCCATCTCAGTTGATCATCTGGCCTGGATGGGATGCCCCTCACGTACGATGCTTTCCGAGAATGTTCAGTGCTTGGCCTTGTCTGCTTAGACAAGTGGGTGCGGTTCTCGGCTCTCCATATGACTATGTCTTAACTGTACTTGCATACGCTAACCCCGGGTCCCGACAAACATCATGATAATTATCATTAGTTTCTCCTCTAATTGTAGAGCTTTGCTTCTGGAACATATTATGTTGCGCTACTTTGACATTTGGAGGCAAGGTCAATTACCTTGGTTGAACTTTCACTTTTCTTCCATTAACACATTCATCAACAACATTTCCTAAAAAACACCAAAACACTTAGCAACACAAGTTTTGCTCTTTTGGTTCTAGTTGTGGAAGATGCATCCATAGTTGTCTAAGGATACACTACAAAGATAAATTATCATATAAATCAGGCTTCCTAGAAACCACGCACACCATAAAATATATAGTGTTGGTTTCCACGAACTCTGATGGTTACCTATACTAAAGTGAGTGTTTGCATATTAATTTAATGACTCTATACAATAGTAATGTAACTTGGTAAGAGATAACTTAGACCATACACTATTCAATAGAGTATGATTATAATGTTCAGGCACATCAACAATATTGAAGTGGTCCAAGCATTGCAATTTGTGAAACAACTTTCACAAGTCTTTATGCCCAAGACTAACTCAAAAACATTTAATATCCATCTTTATTCTGAAATCCCTTTGATCACATCGAATTATTTTAGACTCATGTTTGTCTTCACTCTGAAATCCCTTTGATCACATCAAATTATTTCAGACTCATGTGTCATTACTGAATACACATATTCATCTAATGTCCGCATAAGAAGTTCACGAAACAATGAAATTCACTACATGCTGAAATATGATACATCGTTATGTATGATATTCAACATTCAACACAAACTTTGTTTTACCAGAATGCGAGGTTTTAGACATCTCACCTAAAGAGGCATGGTTTGCATGTGTCAAGAAATCAAGTATCTCGAGACGTCATCAAACCAATCATGACTTAAATGGTTGTGTCATTATTAAGTTTGGATAATTCTTGGCACTATAATATTTCTTATAGATGATCAAACCACTATTGTAACGACCCGGTCCCAAAAGGAACCAAGTCTACTGTGCTTCTGTGCTATCCCTGGATCAGTATGCTAGCACACACAGTACTCGATGAAATACCATGAATCACATGTCAAAAAGTAACGTAAATACATGGTATTTATTACCTTATAGCCTTTGGGCTATAATACACCGCGGAAATAAACTATACATAAGTGGAGTCCCATCAACACCAACGGCAAAGTTGAGTGTAGACATCGTAACCCTACATCGCATCACTTACTCGTCGTATACAATCCTGCAAGGCCGAAGGTACAGCCCAAAATGGGTCAGTACTTTGAATGTACGGCAAGTTACTCCCAAAAAAATATATAACAGACCTATCTTCTAAATGCAATTTTGGCTTGTGGAAAAGCTCTAAGAGTTTCAGTTTGCATAAAGCTGATTTTGTCCTACTCAAAGATTATCATAACAGTATTACAAAGCTCATAATATGATTGAATTGGTTTCTCCAAGTCAATCTATTCCCAAAGTTGATTAAACCCGATTGATTAATTAAATATGATGAGATCCGTTAACATTCCCACTTCTAGATGCTCAAAGTTGTCCGTAACCGGGGACATGGCTAATCATAAACAGTTTGTACACTCTGCAGAGGTTTGTGCACTTTTCCCCACAAGACTCGACCACCTCCTTTTTAGTTCGTCACACTACATGTTGTATGAGAACCGGAAGGTCGAGACATGGTCTTTTAGAAGAGTTTCCCTCACTCTGGCGGTGCCCACCCCACCTACTCATAACTACGTTCGTACCACCACCTAGTAAGAGTCACTACAACTAATCAACCAAGCCAGAGCCCATAATAGCTTGTGGCTGCACACGTAAGCTTCTAGTTATGAAAAATATGATTGTTCCCTTTAAGCCTGGGTGGCATTCCGCAGTGATTACTGGCCATCTCCAGGTCACTCAGGCAAATCCACTGGTTCCTCCAGGGTGCCCCCAACCATTCCACCCAGGTGGTTCATTAAGATTATCTTGGTCCTATTTACTACTTAGTCATTCATACCTCATAATGGATCACTTCCCAATCCACGTCTACTTAGAAAAGCAGTATAATTCTACACGGTGGCGACAATGATATAAGGTTCAGACCTACCTCAATGAACTACTGGGTGTAATAGCATAGCATAATATATAATCCTATCAATGCATAATATTTAAGTTGGACTACAATGCATATAAAAAATATAGGTAATAGTGGAGCATGATCAAAAGAGTAACTTGCCTGGATCCCGACGATGAAATATTCTACTCGTAGTCATCTCTCCATCTCGTTACAATATATCTAACGGTAAAAGAGAAACACTTCAACACACAACTCAATCCAAAGTGAAGATCCAAATAAGATACAATTACAACATAAATATTTAGTTATTACTATTAATAAACTAATTACTGTGGCATGGATAGGTTGAGACAGGATCAAGTTGGATTCGATGGAAATATGATGGAAATCATATATCCGAGGACTGTAAAATCAATTGGATATGTTGGAGGTTGATTATAAAATCAATTGGATGGAGAGCATGTCAAACTCAGTTGGTTTGTCCATATGAATATTTGAATAGGAAATCAATTCTTGGATTGGATTCAAAAAGATCTGATAGAAATCGTGATGATCTTGTTGAGAAGATTGAATTTTTGTAGCCAAATTTATATAAAAAAGAGATATAACTAAATAGTGTATTTATATGATGGAAAGAATGTGAAAATTGTCCAAACAGAAAGATTTGATTTTAAGGATCAAATTTCATGAAGAAAATATTCCAAATAAATTATAGAATAAGATGTATATCAAACATACTCAAATTAGAAAAATAAATTTGAGTTAAATTTCAAATTATCAAAAGTGGAATATTACTGGAAAATAATAAACTACATTTTCTAAGGAATCCGGGGATATAAAATTTGTCGAAATCCGACTTACGGGCTAGAAGATATGAATTTTTGAAGTTTGGATATTTTTGCTAAAATGAATTACGGGATTAATATAAGGATGCCACGTGGCGAGTTCTGATAGGTCCGCACCTATTCATTTATTTACAAAAAAAAATGATGAACAAAGGGGAGAAAATCTTACCGGAGATCTCGCCAGAATTTTGGAAAAAGGTCTCCGGCGTCAACGAACAGCCGAACGGGGTAGAGGATGATTTGGGCGACTCGATGGACAAGGTTATAACTCCATGTTTGCCTTCGGATAACCGAGAAGTTCCGCCGGAGTAGAGAAGAACGCATGAAGAGCACAATGACACGGACGGCGTGCTCTGGCCTTGCAATCGAGAGGAAAAATATGTCACAACGGTGCGCAAAGGAAAGGAGAAGAAATATGTCATAGGTACCTTCCACGGTGACGCAATCTTCATCGGAAGTGTGGATGTATCCTAACTCCGACGATGAATTGCTAACGAACGAGAGGGTTTTGGAGAGGGACTTTCTGCGTGGGGATGTGTGGTTCAAAGGGGTCCTAGGGGCGTTATTTATAGGGTCATGGGAGGTCCATAGAAGGAGAGTGGGTGAGGTTTTGGAATGGAGTTAATGGCATTCATGGAGAAATAATGGGCATTAAAAGCAAGGTTTTGGAAATGGAGTTAATGACATTCATGAAGTAATAATGGGCAATTAAAAGCATTAAAACGCGTGTTTGTTTCCGTGAATGAATTCCTCATGAACTTGTCCACAATTTTTGTGTAGGTTCTGAAATGAATCGGTCAAAAGAGTAGATGGGAGGAAAGGAGGAAGAGCTTCAGTTGCCATGGTGATTTTCTTCTGTGTTCACGTACACATGAACGAACGAGAGGAAGAAGACAGCTCGCTCGGGCTATGGGCCTTAGTGGAAATTTGTCCCAAGATAAAGAAAAAGGAAAGAGAGATAGAGAAAAAATTAGATAGATGACCTCGGTCCAATTGACTTAGGAATCCTATTTTTATTATCTGAGTTAAACACTCTCAAATAAAATTATATAGGCCAAATAAAACATAGAGAGTCTAGGAAAACTATATTTCCCTCTCAGAATAAATTTTAGAAATAGATTTTTATGAAAAAAAAAACTCATTAACGAAATTATTAATTTTTTCCAATACTGTTTTTGGAGAAGTCATATTATCTCCTCTCATTTTATTTATTAAATTATTGGAAATATTTAAATATCTCTTAAACGTCAATATCCAATAAACTCCAAAATAAGAATTCGAGAATGAGTATGGGACCATAATAAATTTAAGAAAGTCATTTTATTCTCACTCAAAAATATTTAATTGTGGTTCGTACCAAATTTCAAAAGGACAAAAGAAAGAAAATCATTCTTTGAAATTTTGAATAAATTTCACAACCAAAATTTTCATTATTGGATAAATGATTATCCAATTTTATTAAATGGTTTGTAAAGGTTTAAACAAAAACTCAAGGGAAAAGTTTTCATTTACCCCAAAATCAAAACAATTTAATCAATATTATATTATTTATTAACAATCCAAAATTTGGAAAATTTTGGGATGTTACAAACTATCACCCTTCAAAGAAATCTCGTCCTCGAGATTTGCAAAGGCTAGAAAGAAATGGGTTGGGGTCGAGGTTTCTTGGGTTACTTCCCCATGGTCTTGGCATAACACGAGGCTTGCGGTTTATCCTTCACTTCTCATCTGAGGCTTGCCTCCCACCGGTAGAATTCCATATGCTTCCGTTACTTAAATCATATCCTGGGCACGCAGCTTTAGACACCAGTTCTGAACCTCAACCAAGGTGTGGTTCGTATCATTTATCCACCAGGGTGTTAGGAAACTACCACCCTTAGAAGAAAGCTTATGGGGTCTTCAAAATCCTTCATTCCATGATGGTTCTTCATCAAGCTTCTATAGATAAGAATCTGCATCTCCCCAAGGAACAAGTCTTTCTATAAAATACATAGGTTCCAAAACTACCTATCAAGACGCTCATGGTGGTCAAAATAACTTCCAAATGAAGCTTCTTGAAAATCTTCATGTTTCTTACTCATCGTACAACCTACGTTAGGCACGATGCCTATCTACAAAGGGTAATGTGTCTTACCATTCTATGGTTTAGGCTTGTCGCATCGACACTCTACTACATTTTTTGTCTCTCTAATTTACCAATCTAACATACCAAAGTATATAATAAGAGTCTTCGGTATGGGGGACAATCCATCCCGTACTCAAATCATTACTTCATATGTAGATAGATGAATCACGTATTCTAACACTAAGTCTTTCTCACTCCTCTTAAAGAGGTCTTCACCTGCAAAACTAATAAACATTTTTGGTTGGCGATGATCCTACATTGTTTGTGCTCAAAACTTGCACCCATAGAATAGGGAACGTCCGTCTTCAACAATTGTGTCCTCCTTGCAAAAGGGCGATTCTTGTCCCTTCTATATTCTGAATCCACTCTTCTACCTTGAATGGGTCGCTGATCTCAGCATAATAACTGTATCCATCTATGGGTTTAGGGTTGGTCAGAGAAGAGATAGATCTTTAGAGAGAAGGGGAGATGGATACCTACGCAATAAGAATCAATCAACTATCATTTATAATAGACTCGTTTACTACGTTTTCGTCAGGAAGTCTTCATTCTCTTCGGTTTTTGAAATTCTTTGATACAAGGAGTTTCGTCGATGTGATGGTCTTCTGATACATCATCCGTTTCTCACAACTCTCAAGGTTCAATTAATAATAAATCCTACGAAATACTTATCCTAAAAAAACAAATTTAAATTTAACAATTCAAAAGACACCAATCATTAAATTAATAGAGAAAACTCCGAGAAAACTCCAAATATCACTCATAAAGTCATTCAAACAATTCCTATGGTACCTTCTTCACAAGCATCTTAGTCTTGGATGTATCTAGGTCTTCTATGGGTCTTGAATAATCTTGGGATCTTTAGAGTCTTCAAATTCTTCGAGTCTTCCATACTTCCATACTTCTAAGTCACGTTGAAAATGTCGGGACCCGGAATATGCGTATGTAATTCCAGTCACGATGCAATCACATGGAGAGCCGAGAACCGTACCCACTTGTCTAAGAAGACAAGGCCAAGCACAAAACGTTCTCGGTAAGCATCGAACGTGAGGGGCATCCCATTCAGGCCGGATGATCATCTGAGATGGGTCCTCATCGTCCGCTCACAAGTCTAGATGCTTATGGGTGGTGAATCCCATACTCATACACAAGTCGCCTCAACCATGTTATCGATTGGATCCTAACTCTTACATAGACTTACTCCAGCCCGATCAATTAGTCGGGGTCTAGGGCGGGCTCGATCATACAACAAAGTGTGCACGTGACAGAGTCACGAGCAATCGCATCGCGATTCCCCAAGCTGCGCACATCTAAGGGCCACTTGGTGTATAAAAGACCGCCAGCCAGATCACAACTAAGGTCTCGAAAACCCATACTAAGACATGCATGTTATAAACATACACGCAGCACACATGCCTAGTATGAACAGCAGGTATCATCACATAACTCTACAAAGTACTCTTTATTGATATACACCTAGAGCATACAAAGATCACATGTCTGTGATCAACATTACATCATACAACGGAAGAAAATTAGGTCTGAGTACAGACAAGTTTAACAAATGGCTTAGAGAAGCCTTGTAAACAAACATGCCCTTCCACGAGGGACCAGACTGCTGTCTGGGACTATGCTAACTTAGTCAACGTCGAGCTTCACGAAGGTGACTCCATCGGGGTCTGGGTTCTCATCTAAAACATAGAATAAGCAAACGTGAGTACAAAGTCGTACTCAGCAAGACTTACATCAGATCTATACTACTCATGCTCAAGTATCAAGGTAAAGGGAGGTGGGGTTTCATCATGCAGAAGTGCCAGCTTTGACTTGGCTAATCCTGAACTACGAGTACCAGACTTGAGATAAGAAGCGTACACGAGTCCACTACATCTCCAACCAACACACCACTATGGTTACTTCCTCGACTTCCCCACGAGGAAGCACACCATAGCACTCACGCTTATCTTGCGAGTTTTATAAGTATCCATTCAAGTTGTCTAATAATCAGGTACAGGTTCCAAGTAGTCCTTAACCGCGGAAGCGGCTATTCGAATAGTTTTGTTAACCTTGCAAGGGTGTAAGCTACACACACATGACCATCGGTTACCACCAGGTCTCGCCACCGTTCAAGAGGTGACAGCGAGGATGTTCACCACGACACTTCGCTCACAACCGGTCTATTCCAGGAGTCGACTATCTGAGTTTGCCTCCGCTCGAGAGCCCGGCTGGATCAACGAAACGGACTCAAACAATGTAAGTGACCGAGACGCCACCTCTGGCAGATGGTTTTCCTGCCTCACAGGTGCACTCACATATCTATATGATGCAACCATTCCTTCATTCTTTTTCTATGCAGATGCCAAATGGAAAGCCCGAACTAATGTGACTCCTGGACGTCGACACGGATCAAGGTACTTGGCCGAGAGGGGTCTGTGAGCCCAATGTGTGGTTGTACTCTTTGTCTTGGATTACCATACAAGAACTCGATGCTTAAGGCGGTGTTCAACGAGACAACCCACTGTGTACTCCTACACAACCTCTCATCGTTCATCTTGTATTAGGATGGATTCACCAACACAATTTCACTTTCCTCAACACCATGTTCACTATCATCCCGACTCACATCAAAAGTAACCTCATCGTACCACTAAGCATGCAATAAGAAGTAATAGTTGCAGGGGCCACATGATATCAAAAACTCCTATGTTAGCTAGGATTGTGGTTTGCTTACTACTGTGACAAGATGATGGTCATGCAAAGGATATGGGTTCAACTATGCGGTAGAATCGATACAAGGTGATCTCCTAAACATGCATAAGCGAGACTGAGAGGGAATTGGGATTTTATAGACATGATCAATGGGGTTTGCTTGCCTTGCTGACGATACACGGGTCTTAACGGTGGTCTTCTCCTTCGGGGGTGATCACCGTCTCGGAAAGGCTGGTACCGGAAACAGTCATCAACAAGGGGGGACAACATTGTAATAGAATGCAAAAGCACATGATTATGTTGTCCATGATGTGAATGGTGCTGGTTTGTGGTACATTTGATTTAAATGAATTGTATTGCATTTGAAATGCAAATTCAAACTCCACATATGAATTTCAATTTAACCAAATTGTATTTGAAAATGTTTGATCATTTGAAACCATGTGATCATATGTGTGATATGCTTCTGAAGTTCAAGTGATCATGTTTGCATTGTAATGGTTAAAATTTGAATTGCATTTGAATTAAATTTGAATTAATTCCAATTAAGCCAAATAGCAAAAGCTACTGGTCCCATTTTAAAATCAACTCAAACATGGTTAAAAGTTGCATATTTGGATAGAGAATTTTATGCTGATCATTTTTCATATATTATTTGTCCAATTTGGAGTTCATATGAATTTTCTATGAATTATTGAAGTTTTGGGTATTTTCTGGAATTTCTGTAATTTCTTTAAATCATTTCTATTTTTCTGGAAAGTCTTTATTGCGTCATGCTGATGTGGGGGTGATGTCACAGGGGGGGCTGGCATGTGGGGCCTAGGTGTCAGCCTCAGTGGGTTAATTCCCTGCGGTTAGTTTTTAAACAGGGATTAGATTAGTGGTCGGGCCCACTAGTCAGTGAGGGTTAGGTTGGTTTAGTGGTGGGTTAGGGGGCTAAGTGCCCGACGACTTGACGCCGGTGGCACTGGCCACGGCGGCGCTCGCCGGACTTGGCCAAATGGCCACGGGGAGAGGCGTGGGTGGTACTGGGAGGAAGCTGGGGGCCTCGCGCGTCTGAAGATGCCATCGGGGGTTCAAGGGGAGGTGCTGGAGCACGGCTACGACGGAAATGGCGGCGGCCGGCGTCGGGTGAAGACGAAGTCGCGCTGCGGTGCACGGAGGAGACCGGGAGATGGGGAAAAATGCTCACCGGAGCGTGGGGAGGACGAAGAGGTTGGAGAGGAGGCCGGAGACGCTGGGACAACGGCGAATTCGGTGGAGACCTCCCACGGTGGTCGGCGGGAAGCGGTGAAGCTAGCGACGGCTCAGGGCGTCCTCGGGCTCAATTGAACGTGCTCTTCGACGGAGACGGTGGCTGCGGTGACGATGGACATGAACACGCGGCTCCAGGAGCACGGTGGTCACGCGAACACTCGTCGGCGGCGAGACCTAGTTCTCGGCCATGGCGATTTTTGACGCGAGGAGAGAGGGAGAGTGAGCTGGAGGAGGGGGGGAAGTGCGTGGCGACCTCTAGGCGTCTCCGTGGCGTCCTGGGGGAGAAGGAGAGGGCCTGGAAGCTCCTCGGTGGCCTGCGTGGCGGTGAGCGCGCCACCGAGCTGCTTCGGGCGCCGGGGAGGAAGACGACACCGGGGGGGCTGGTGGGCTGGGCTTGGAAAAGGTGAGTTGGGCCGAAGCCAGGGGTTCTTCTCTTTTCTATTTCTTCTTCTTTTCTTTTCTGTTATTTGTTTTGCTGTGCTAAAACAATTAGCTAGGCATTTTATAAAATCATGAAAACTTTTATGTGGGCTTATAACATATATAGCTAGCCACTCATAAGTTTTGGTGACTTTTGAAAATCAAACAATTTGAATTTAAATTCAAATTGGAGTTAAATTTAATTTCCAATGCACCTTTTGAATTTTTGAATATTCCATGGGCATGGGAAAATCCCCAAACCACTTTTGCAATGATCAGCAACAATTCTAGGAATTTTCCAAACATTCAAATGATTTTTGGAAAAAGATTTTTATCTGGCCATTTGATTTAATTTCTCAGGGCTTTTCTTTTCCCCATTTTTGAATTTTCTTTTAAATTTTTCACATGATGCAAAGGGCACTCAAACAAACCCTAGCACTTACCCTAGTTGGGGTTCTGACAACTCGACCCCACTCAAAAGAATCTCGTCCCGAGATTCAGAAGTTGTCGGGAGGAAGGTGGGGTACTCGGCACGGAGACGGTCTTCTCTTTCCCATGTTGCTTCTTTCTCGGAGTGATGTGACCATTGCACTTTGAGGAACTTGATCTTCTGACGACGAGTGACACGCTCTGCTGAATCAAGAATACGAACAGGGTACTCTCGATAAGAAAGGTCATCTTGGAGATCAAGCGTTTCATGGTCGACTTCGCGGATGGGGTCCTTGAAGCAACGCCTGAGTTGTGACACATGGAATACATCATGTACTCGGGAAAGGTGAGGGGGTAGTTCAAGTTGGTAGGCAACTTCTCCACGTTTAGAGAGAATGCGGAAAGGTCCGATGTAACGTGGGGCCAACTTGCCTTTGATACCGAATCTTTGGGTTCCCTTCAGAGGAGTAACCCGAAGGTAAGCCTTCTCATCAAGATTGTAGCTCTCCTCTCTACGATGACGATCATAGTAGCTTTTCTGACGAGATTGAGCGGCTTTCAATCGATCACGAACAATGCGAACTTGCTCTTCTGCTTCCTTGATCATATCCGGTCCAAAGAGTTGTCTCTCACCGGTTTCTGACCAGTTAAGGGGTGTTCGACATCGTCGTCCATAGAGGAGTTCAAAAGGAGCCATGTTCAGAATAGATTGATAGCTATTGTTATAAGCAAATTCGGCGAAGGGAAGAGATTTCTCCCAATTATTTCCGAAAGAGATAACACAAGCTCTGAGCATGTCTTCCAAGATTTGATTAACCCTTTCGACTTGACCGCTAGACTGAGGATGGAAAGCTGTACTAAATGATAGATGAGTTCCCATAGCACTCTGAAAGCTTCCCCTGAATCTAGAGGTGAAAAGGCTACCACGATCAGAATTGATCACCAAAGGAACACCGTGAAGAGACACAATTCTAGAGACGTACAAGTCTGCCAACTGACTAGCAGTTATAGACTCGCGAACGGGAAGGAAGTGAGCAACTTTGGAAAGCCTATCTATGACAACGAAGATGGCATCATTTCCTTTCTGGGTTTTTGGAAAGCCGGTGATGAAGTCCATACCGACTTTGTCCCATTTCCACTCGGGAATAGGCAAAGGTTGAAGTGTGCCAGCAGGTCTTTGGTGTTGTGCCTTAATGCAACGACAAACATCACATTCAGCAACATATCGAGCAATGTCTCTCTTCATCCTAGTCCACCAAAATCTCAGGCGTAGATCTCGGTACATTTTTGTGCTACCGGGATGAATCGAGAGGGGAGTGTCATGGGCTTCTTTGAGGATGAGTTGCCTTAGATCCCTATTCTTAGGTACTACCAAACGATTTTCAAAGAATACCGTTCCTTTGCTATTGTTGCAAAAACATTTAGCAACTCCTCTAGCAATGTTCTCCTCGATCCGGCGAACACCTCGTGCACGCCTTTGGGCAACTCTGATTTGATCCTCAAGTGTTGGTTTCGCCACCAAGTTGAAAAGAGATCCACGAGGAACAATCTCGAGGTTGAGCTTTCGAAATTCCTCATGAAGAAGTGGTTGATACTGTTGTAACATGAGGTTGTTACAATATGACTTACGACTTAGTGCATCAGCCATGACGTTGGCCTTGCCTGGGGTGTAAGAAATTCCTAAGTCATAATCTTTTATCAACTCAATCCAACGTCTTTGCCTGAGATTAAGATCTGGCTGGGTGAAAATATATTTGAGGCTTTGGTGGTCGGAATAGATCTCACAACGATTACCAAGGAGGTAATGTCGCCAAGTCTTCAGGGCATGAACTACGGCAGCGAGTTCAAGATCATGGGTAGGATAGTTCTCTTCATGTGGCCGCAACTGGCGTGAAGCATAAGCTACCACATGTCTATCTTTCATAAGTATGCATCCTAACCCTTGCCGTGAAGCATCACAATAGATCTCGAAATCCCTTTTGGTGTCTGGAGGTGCAAGTACGGGTGCAGAAGTCAATCTTCTTTTTAGCTCTTGAAAGCTTTCCGAGCACTTGGGGGTCCATTGGAATTTCTTATCTTTCTTGAGGAGTTCAGTTAGAGGCTTTGCAACTTTAGAAAAGTTCTCGACGAAGCGGCGGCAATAGCTTGCTAAGCCAAGAAAACTCCTAACTTGCTTAACCGATTCAGGTGGAGTCTAGTCAAGGACGGCCTGAACTCTCTCGGGATTGGCTGCAACACCTTTCGCAGAAATCACGTGGCCTAAGTAGGTCACTTCTGGTAGCCAAAATTCACACTTGGAGAACTTGGCATAAAGGCGGTGCTCTCTAAGTTTCATCAATACCAACCTAAGGTGTTCTGCGTGCTCTTCTTCGTTCTTCGAGTAGATGAGAATGTCATCAAGATAAACTACAACAAATTTATCTAGGTACTCCATGAAGATCGAATTCATCAAGCGCGAGAATGTGGCGGGGGCATTGGTTAAACCGAAGGACATGAAGGTATACTCGTAAAGACCATAACGAGTAGTGAAAGCCGTTTTTGGAATGTCCTCATTTCGGATTTTGATTTTATGATAGCCTAATCTCAAATCCATCTTGGAGAAGACAGAGGATCCTGCAAGTTGATCATAAAGATCATTGATCTTGGGATGTGGGTACTTGTTCTTTATCGTCGCTAGATTTAGCGGGCGATAGTCTACGCACATCATTTCTGTTCCATCTTTCTTCGTTACGAACAGAACGGGGCAACCCATGGCGATGAGCTAGGGCGGATGAAGCCTTTTGCCAACGAAGCATCAAGTTGAGTTTTTAGCTCAGCTAACTCATGTGGGGCCATTCTATATGGACGTCTCGAGATTGGGGTTGTGCCTGGTATAAGATCCACTATGAATTCTACACACCTGTCGGGTGGCATTCCCGGCAGCTCTTCAGGAAAGACATCCGGGAAGTCACGAACCACCGGAATATCTTCAAGGTCTGGAAGGGGAAGCACATTCAAAGTATGCATCTGGATTCTAGAGCTGGGTGATGTGTAGTCAATGGTCTGGCCTGAAGGATGGGTGAGTTTAACTGACTTGGCTTTACAATCAAGGAAAGCATTCTGCCTTGATAATTAATCCATTCCTAGGATAACATCAATGTCCGAAGACTTGAGGGCTATAAGAGAAGCAAGGAATACTAAACCCTCAATTGCAATTTGATTGCCATGGCTTACTCTATTAGTTTGCCACTTTGAACCAGGAGTTTGAATGATCATTGGAGAAAACATTTCTTCAAAGGGGAACTCATGACGAAGTGCATAACTCTCCGACATGAATGAATGAGAAGCTCCGGGATCGAAAAGAACGGAGGCGGGGACATGATTGACTGGGAGTGTGCCAAGAATGACGTCAGAAGCATCAGTGGTGTCCTCAACGGAGACTTGGTTCACACAAACACTACTAGGGACTGGAAGCTTTGCTGGGAAGGTCTTGGTGGTTGGTTTCTTTGGAGGCTTAGGTCGAGAATGACGTGGTGCCATCAAGACCTGAGGGCATTGACGATAGTAATGGCCTGGAAGACCACACTTAAAGCATACCCTGTATGAATTTCTAGGAGTGGGATTACTTGGCTGCACACCATCATTCCGGGGTGGAATAATGTGTTGGGGTGGATGGCATATATTTGGTGGTGGCCTCTGAAGAAGGTTTTGAGGTATGACACTGGTTGGAATCCAAATTCTGCGTTTCTGAGGGGCTGAACTTGAAGAAGGAGCAAGATCAAGAGCATGCTTGCGAGACTCTTCGAAAATTTCATTGCCATGCTCAGCTCTGAAGGATCTGTTGACTAAATCCTCAAAGGTGGCAAATTCAAGGAGGTTGAGATCATGAAGAAGGATGGGGCTAAGTCCCTTACGGAACCTTGCCTGCTTTCTGGCATCGGTGTTGATCTCATCTTGGGCATACCGAGAAAGACGGTTGAACTCTCTCACATACTCATGGATGAACATCTCTCCTTGAGTCAGATTGTAGAACTCTTCCTTCTTGCGCTCAATCAACTCATCTAGAAGGTGGTGCCCTCGAAAGGCAACACAGAACTCTTGCCAAGTCACTAGGTGACCATCTGGCTGCATAGCAACATAGTTCTCCCACCATTCAGCAGCAACACCTTCCAGAAAGTATGCCGCGAATATAACTCGATCATCGGGAGCAACATGTGCAGTATCAAGCTTACGCTCGATGGAACGGAGGCAATCATCAGCTTCAAGGGTTTTAGAAGAACATCGAAATACCGGTGGATTGAGGAGGATGAAATCCTGAATGCTCATGACCACATTACGCTGACGAGCGGTATTCTTCTCGATGAGCTCCAGAAGGCGTGTTTGATCACGTTGATTCTTCTCAGCTTCCATCATGATTTCCGCCGCAGAAGGCGGTGGTAGAGGTTCATCATCATTTTGATTCCGAACACGGTCTCGATTCCGACGAACAGCACTACGAGTTCCACCTGACATCCTGTGTGATAAAGATCAACAATCAGAATAGGTTGTACGATGGAATCAAAGACATGGACATGATGAAGGCGGAAAGATTGTAATGCAAAGGCAAAGATCCACAGAAACTCGGAATAAATCGGGCAGCATAATGGCTACACCGGGATGGAAAACAAGACAACCTCGAGGAAAATGGACAGAACTTCTTCAAGGAACTCAACAGAACGATGAGTCTGGACGACCACAGCTGTCCTACGGCTACAAGGAGGCAAACAACGAGATGTTCTAGTCAGACATAGATGAGCCTAGTCCTATCATCCCGTAGAAAAGATAAGGGTGACCCAAAACTCAGATCGATGAGGATAAGGAGAAAAAGAAGACTTACGTTGTTCCCTTATACCCAGAGTAACTATATAACTATAGAATGCTAGACTCGACTTCGACCAAGGGTTTGATAGTCCTACAGACAGTCCTGCTCTGATACCAAGTCTGTCGGGACCCGGAATATGCGTATGTAATTCCAGTCACGATGCAATCACATGGAGAGCCGAGAACCGTACCCACTTGTCTAAGCAGACAAGGCCAAGCACAGAACGTTCTCGGTAAGCATCGAACGTGAGGGGCATCCCATTCAGGCCGGATGATCATCTGAGATGGGTCCTCATCGTCCGCTCACAAGTCTAGATGCTTATGGGTGGTGAATCCCATACTCATAGACAAGTCGCCTCAACCATGTTATCGATTGGATCCTAACTCTTACATAGACTTACTCCAGCCCGATCACTTAGTCGGGGTCTAGGGCGGGCTCGATCATACAACAAAGTGTGCACGTGACAGAGTCACGAGCAATCGCATCGCGATGCCCCAAGCTGCGCACATCTAAGGGCCACTTGGTGTATAAAAGATCGCCAGCCAGATCACAACTAAGGTCTCGAAAACCCATACTAAGACATGCATGTTATAAACATACACGCAGCACACATGCCTAGTATGAACAGCAGGTATCATCACATAACTCTACAAAGTACTCTTTATTGATATACACCTAGAGCATACAAAGATCACATGTCTGCGATCAACATTACATCATACAACGGAAGAAAATTAGGTCTGAGTACAGACAAGTTTAACAAATGTCTTAGAGAAGCCTTGTAAATAAACATGCCCTTCCACGAGGGACCAGACTGCTGTCTGGGACTATGCTAACTTAGTCAACGTCGAGCTTCACGAAGGTGACTCCATCGGGGTCCGGGTTCTCATCTAAAACATAGAATAAGCAAACGTGAGTACAAAGTCGTACTCAGCAAGACTTACATCAGATCTATACTACTCATGCTCAAGTATCAAGGTAAAGGGAGGTGGGGTTTCATCATGCAGAAGTGCCAGCTTTGACTTAGCTAATCCTGAACTACGAGTACCAGACTTGAGATAAGAAGCGTACACGAGTCCACTACATCTCCAACCAACACACCACTATGGTTACTTCCTCGACTTCCCCACGAGGAAGCACACCATAACACTCACGCTTATCTCTTGCGAGTTTTATAAGTATCCATTCAAGTTGTCTAATAATCAGGTACAGGTTCCAAGTAGTCCTTAACCGCGGACGCGACTATTCGAATAGTTTTGTTAACCTTGCAAGGGTGTAAGCTACACACACATGACCATCGGTTACCGCCAGGTCTCGCCACCGTTCAAGAGGTGACAGCGAGGATGTTCACCACGACACTTCGCTCACAACCGGTCTATTCCAGGAGTCGACTATCTGAGATTGCCTCCGCTCGAGAGCCCGGCCGGATCAACGAAACAGACTCAACCAATGTAAGTGACCGAGACGCCACCTCTGGCAGATGGTTTTCCTGCCTCACAGGTGCACTCACATATCTATATGATGCAACCTTTCCTTCATTCCTTTTCTATGCAGATGCCAAATGGAAAGCCCGAACTAATGTGACTCCTGGACGTCGACACGGATCAAGGTACTAGGCTGAGAGGGGTCAGTGAGCCCAATGTGTGGTTGTACTCTTTGTCTTGGATTACCATACAAGAACTCGATGCTTAAGGCGGTGTTCAACGAGACAACCCATTGTGTACTCCTACACAGCCTCTCATCGTTCACCTTGTATTAGGATGGATTCACCAACACAGTTTCACTTTCCTCAACACCATGTTCACTATCATCCCGACTCACATCAAAAGTGACCTCATCGTACCACTAAGCATGCAATAAGCAGTAACAGTTGCAGGGGCCACATGATATCAAACAACTCCTATGTCAGCTAGGATTTTGGTTTGCTTACTACTGTGACAAGATGATGGGTCATGCAAAGGATATGGGTTCAACTATGCGGTAGAATCGATACAAGGTGATCTCCTAAACATGCATAAGAGAGACTGAGAGGGAATTGGGATTTTATAGACATGATCAATGGGGTTTGCTTGCCTTGCTGACGATACACTGGTCTTAACGGTGGTCTTCTCCTTCGGGGGTGATCACCGTCTCGGAAAGGCTGGTACCGGAAACAATCATCAACAAGGGGGGACAACATTGTAATAGAATGCACAAGCACATGATTATGTTGTCCATGATGTGAATGGTGCTGGTTTGTGGTACATTTGATTTAAATGAAGTGTATTGCATTTGAAATGCAAATTCAAACTCCACATATGAATTTCAATTTAACCAAATTGTATTTGAAAATGTTTGATCATTTGAAACCATGTGATCATATGTGTGATATGCTTCTGAAGTTCAAGTGATCATGTTTGCATTGTAATGGTTAAAATTTGAATTGCATTTGAATTAATTCCAATTAAGCCAAATAGCAAAAGCTACTGGTCCCATTTTAAAATCAACTCAAACATGGTTGAAAGTTGCATATTTGGATAGAGAATTTTATGCTGATCATTTTTCATATATTATTTGTCCAATTTTGAGTTCATATAAATTTTCTATGAATTATTGAAGTTTTGGGTATTTTCTGGAATTTCTGTAATTTCTTTAAATCATTTCTATTTTTCTGGAAAGTCTTTATTGCGTCATGCTGATGTGGGGGTGATGTCACAGGGGGGGCTGGCATGTGGGGCCTGGGTGTCAGCCTCAGTGGGTTAATTCCCTGCGGTTAGTTTTTAAACAGGGATTAGATTAGTGGCCGGGCCCACTAGTCAGTGAGGGTTAGGTTGGTTTAGTGGTGGGTTAGGGGGCTAAGTGCCCGACGACTTGACGCCGGTGGCACTGGCCACGGCGGCGCTCGCCGGACTTGGCCAAATGGCCACGGGGAGAGGCGTGGGTGGTACTGGGAGGAAGCTGGGGGCCTCGCGCGTCTGAAGATGCCATCGGGGGTTCAAGGGGAGGTGCTGGAGCACGGCTACGACGGAAATGGCGGCGGCCGGCGTCGGGTGAAGACGAAGTCGCGCTGCGGTGCACGGAGGAGACCGGGAGATGGGGAAAAATGCTCACCGGAGCGTGGGGAGGACGAAGAGGTTGGAGAGGAGGCCGGAGACGCTGGGACGGCGGCGAATTCGGTGGAGACCTCCCACGGCGGTCGGCGGGAAGCGGTGAAGCTAGCGACGGCTCAGGGCGTCCTCGGGCTCAATTGAACGTGCTCTTCGACGGAGACGGTGGCTGCGGTGACGATGGACATGAACACGCGGCTCCAGGAGCACGGTGGTCACGCGAACACTCGTCGGCGGCGAGACCTAGTTCTCGGCCATGGCGATTTCTGACGCGAGGAGAGAGGGAGAGTGAGCTGGAGGAGGGGGGAAGTGCGTGGCAGTGAGCGCGCCACCGAGCTGCTTCGGGCGACGGGGAGGAAGACGACACCGGGGGGGCTGCTGGGCTGGGCTGGGAAAAGGTGAGTTGGGCCGAAGCCAAGGGTTCTTCTCTTTTCTATTTCTTCTTCTTTTCTTTTCTGTTATTTGTTTTGCTGTGCTAAAACAATTTGCTAGGCATTTTATAAAATCATGAAAACTTTTATGTGGGCTTATAACATATATAGCTAGCCACTCATAAGTTTTGGTGACTTTTGAAAATCAAACAATTTGAATTTAAATTCAAATTAGAGTTAAATTTAATTTCCAATGCACCTTTTGAATTTTTGAATATTCCATGGGCATGGGAAAATCCCCAAACCACTTTTGCAATGATCAGCAACAATTCTAGGAATTTTCCAAACATTCAAATGATTTTTGGAAAAAGATTTTTATCTGGCCATTTGATTTAATTTCTCAGGGCTTTTCTTTTCCCCATTTTTGAATTTTCTTTTAAATTTTTCACATGATGCAAAGGGCACTCAAACAAACCCTAGCACTTACCCTAGTTGGGGTTCTGACAGAAAACATCTATTCTCCGAAATGGTCTTGAGTTGTCCAATATCTTGTCCTTCCCGAAGAGACATAACACAATCCTTCTCAGTGGTCAAAGTGGCATGGGTATAGTCTAACTTGTTTGGGATGAGAGGGAGTGTTTGGTAAAACTTAGAAAAGATGAGAAGTAATGGATTTTTTTTCAAAATAATATTTTTTAGCAATAGAATTACCTATGGCTTTCCAGTTCCTAGGGTTACGACTTACAGTCAACCTGGCTCTGATACCATCTTGTAACGACCCGGTCCCAAAAGAAACCAAGTCTACTGTGCTTATGTGCTATCCCTGGATCAGTATGCTAGCTCACACAGTACTCGATGAAATACCATGAATCACATGTCAAAAAGTAACATAAATACATGGTATTTATTACCTTATAGCCTTTGGGCTAGAATACACCGCGGAAATAAACAATACATAAGTGGAGTCCCATCAACACCAACGACAAAGTTGAGTGTAGACATCGTAACCCTACATCGCATCACTTACTCGTCGTATACAATCCTGCAACACCGAAGGTTACAGCCCAAAATGGGTCAGTACTTTGAATGTACGGCAAGTTACTCCCAAAAAAAAATATAACAGACCTATCTTCTACATGCAATTTTGGCTGGTGGAAAAGCTCTAAGAGTTTCAGTTTGCATAAAGCTGATTTTGTCCTACTCAAAGATTATCATAACAGTACTACAAAGCTCATAATATGATTGAATTGGTTTCTCCAAGTCAATCTATTCCCAAAGTTGATTAAACCCGATTGATTAATTAAATATGATGAGATCCGTCAACATTCCCACTTCTAGATGCTCAAAGTTGTCCGTAACCGGGGACACGGCTAATCATGATCAGTTTGTACACTCTGCAGAGGTTTGTGCACTTTTCCCCACAAGACTCAACCACCTCCTTTTTAGTTCGTCACACTACATGTTGTATGAGAACAAGAAGGTCGAGACATGGTCTTTTAGAAGAGTTTCCCTCACTCTGGCGGTGCCCATCCCACCTACTCATAACTACGTTCGTAGCACCACCTAGTAAGAATCACTACAACTAATCAACCAAACCAGAGCCCATAATAGCTTGTGGCTGCACACGTAAGCTTCTAGTTATGAAAAATATGATTGATCCCTTTAAGCCTGGGTGGCATTCCGCAGTGATTACTGGCCATCTCCAGGTCACTCAGGCAAATCCACTGGTTCCTCCAGGGTGCCCCCAACCATTCCACCCAGGTGGTTCATTAAGATTATCTTGGTCCTGTTTACTACTTAGTCACTCATACCTCATAATGGATCACTTCCCAATCCACGTCTACTTAGCAAAGCAGTATAATTCTCCACTGTGGCGACAATGATATAAAGTTCAAACCTACCTCAATGAACTACTGGGTGCAATAGCATAGCATAATATATAATCCTATCAATGCATAATATTTAAGTTGGACTACAATGCATATAAAAAATATAGGTAATAGTGGAGCATGATCAATAGAGTAACTTGCCTGGATACTGACGATGAAATATTCTACTCGTAGTCATCTCTCCATCTCGTTACAATATATCTAATGGTAAAAGAGAAACACTTCAACACACAACTCAATCCAAAGTGAAGATCCAAATAAGATACAATTACAACATAAATATTTAGTTATTACTATTAATAAACTAATTACTGTGGCATGGATAGGTTGAGACAGGATCAAGTTGGATTCGATGGAAATATGATGGAAATCATATGTCCGAGGATTGTAAAATCAATTGGATATGTTGGAGGTTGATTATAAAATCAATTGGATAGAGAGCATGTCAAACTCAGTTGGTTTGTCCATATGAATATTTGAATAGGAAATCAATTCTTGGATTGGATTCAAAAAGATCTGATAGAAATCGTGATGATCTTGTTGAGAAGATTGAATTTTTGTAGCTAAATTTATATAAAAAAGAGATATAACTAAATAGTGTATTTATATGATGGAAAGAATGTGACAATTGTCCAAACAGAAAGATTTGATTTTAAGGATCAAATTTCATGAAGAAAATATTCCAAATAAATTATAGAATAAGATGTATATAAAATATACTCAAATTAGAAAAATAAATTTGAGTTAAATTTCGAATTATCAAAAGTGGAATATTACTGGAAAATAATAAACTAAATTTTCCAAGGAATCCGGGGATATAAAATTTGTCGAAATCCGACTTACGGGCTAGAAGATATGAATTTTTGAAGTTTGAATATTTTTGCTAAAATGAATTACGGGATTAATAAAAGGATGCCACGTGGCGAGTTCTGATAGGTCCGCACCTATTCATTTAAAAAAAAGATGAACAAAGGGGAGAAAATCTTACCGGAGATCTCGCCGGAATTTTGGAAAAAGGTCTCCGGCGTGAACGAACAGCCGAACGGGGTAGAGGATGATTTGGGCGACTCGATGGACAAAGTTATAACTCCATGTTCGCCTTCGGATAACCGAGAAGTTCCGCCGGAGTAGAGAAGAACGCATGAAGAGCACAATGACACGGACGGCGTGCTCCGGCCTTGCAATCGAGAGGAAAAATATGTCACAACGGTGCGCAAAGGAAAGGAGAAGAAATATGTCATAGGTACCTTCCATGGTGACGCAATCTTCATCGGAAGTGTGGATGTATCCTAACTCCGACGATGAATTGCTAACGAACGAGAGGGTTTTGGAGAGGGACTTTCTGCGTGGGGATGTGTGGTTCAAAGGGGTCCTAGGAGCGTTATTTATAGGGTTATGGGAGGTCCATAGAAGGAGAGTGGGTGAGGTTTCGGAATGGAGTTAATGACATTCATGGAGAAATAATGGGCATTAAAAGCAAGGTTTTGGAAATGGAGTTAATGACATTCATGGAGTAATAATGGGCAATTAAAAGCATTAAAACGCGTGTTTGTTTCCGTGAATGAATTCCTCATGAACTTGTCCACAATTTTTGTGTAGGTTCTGAAATGAATCGGTCAACAGAGTAGATGGGAGGAAAGGAGGAAGAGCTTCAGTTGCCATGGTGATTTTCTTCTGTGTTCACGTACACATGAACGAATGAGAGGAAGAAGACAGCTCGCTCGGGCTATGTGCCTTAGTGGAAATTTGTGCCAAGATAAAGAAAAAGGAAAGAGAGATAGAGAAAAAATTAGATAGATGACCTCGGTCCAATTGACTTAGGAATCCTATTTTTATTATCTGAGTTAAACACTCTCAAATAAAATTGTATAGGCCAAATAAAACATAGAGAGTCTAGGAAAACTATATTTCCCTCTCAGAATAAATTTTAGAAATAGATTTTTATGAAAAAAAAACTCATTAACGAAATTATTAAAATTTTCCAATACTGTTTTTGGAGAAGTCATATTATCTCCTCTCATTTTATTTATTAAATTATTGGAAATATTTAAATATCTCTTAAACGTCAATATCCAATAAACTCCAAAATAAGAATTCGAGAATGAGTATGGGACCATAATAAATTTAAGAAAGTCATTTTATTCTCACTCGAAAATATTTAATTGTGGTTCGTACCAAATTTCAAAAGGACAAAAGAAAGAAAATCATTCTTTGAAATTTTGAATAAATTTCACAACCAAAATTTTCATTATTGGATAAATGATTATCCAATTTTATTAAATGGTTTGTAAAGGTTTAAACAAAAACTCAAGGGAAAAGTTTTCATTTACCCCAAAATCAAAACAATTTAATCAATATTATATTATTTATTAACAATCCAAAATTTGGAAAATTTTGGGATGTTACAACTATCATCAATTTAAAAATAATTCATTCATAGCCATAATGTGACCATAAAAGATATCATTCATAAAATGAGAACAACTGACTTATTTCTCACTAATTTTTTTGAGGGTACACAATCGCGTACCAAATTTTTATAGCAGACAGAAACAATTTACAAGAGCTCCTGCCATGATGCTAACTGAAAGTCCAAGTATGTGATCAGAGGGGGAGGGGGTGAATGATCACTTCAATTTTTTTTACTGAAACTATTGAAGTGAAGCATAAATAGTGCGGAATAGCGAAGTATAACTGGAAGCGAAACTAAATGCAGTGAATCAAAACCCATTGAAGCATAACAGTGAAGCAAATGCAATACTGAAGGTAAATGCTTGAAGTAAAACGAACTGGGACTCGGCGATGTTTGTTCGACCAGTTCACGCTCTGCAAAGCGCTACGTCTGGTTGGAGGGACTGGAGATTGAACACCTGGAGCAAATCTCTCTCCGTCCGTTGCTCCACTGCACCAAACTCCTTGAGCTTGGTCAGTTCTTCACTCGTGGTTGATTATTGAGGAAATCACCGAAACCTTTGACAAACTGGACTTCGAGGCGATAATTACTCTTCGCTCTCTGAAGAACAACACTCTAACCGTCTAGGAGAATTGCAGTTCTCCAAGATAAAAAGGCTAGTAAGCTTTCACCTAAGTCATCTCAAATCTACTCAGATCAATGGGACTTAGGCTTCAGTATTCTGGGTCTTGGGTTTTGCTTCGGTGGCGTTTTTGGGGTTGCTCTCTACAGTCTCTCTTGGAATGATTTCAGAGCAGCCACCCGCAAATGGAGGAGGGGGCGGCGTATTTATAGTTGGCGATCCCGAGGTGCGGAATGACCAAACTGACCTGAGGTGACAGCTTGACACGTGTCCACAACGGTCGGATTTGTCATCAATGCGCAACTTTACTTGAGGAACAAGTAAAGCTGACTCAAGGACTTAGTTCTTCTTCAGAAGCCAAGGAACGAAGTCTTTGCTACCGAAGCTTAACTTAGTGCACATGAGATTTCTTCACTCAGGCTTCTCACTTGGCTTGGAATTGATCTGAGCATTTCTCAATGACTTCGATGTCCACAAACTAAATACCCCTCTTGATAGTACGGTTTGTCCTATGACTCAAAGAATCGAAAAAGAACTACACAAAAACATGTAAGTCTTGCGCCGTCCTCTTCATTTCCTTCAATGAGTAGAGCTTCAGGACACCTTCATTTTTGGGGGTCATCCTTCATGATTAAGCTTCACTCCGTGGGTTATGCTTCGATAACTTGAAGACCTTCCCTGAAGCTTTATCACATAGCTTGTCCTTCAGGAACCTATGCAACTGTTTATACTAGAAAACATTGTTAGTTCCTCTACTGTTTTGTCCAACAATATCCAAAACATACGGGGGCAAAACTTTGCTCTAACAATCTCCCCCTTTTTGGACTATTGTTGACAAAACAGGCATCGATAAAAGATATTGAAGTTTTTGTGAAAGATGGGAGAAACTCTAATATATGAAGTTTTTGGCTCCCCCTGAATACAAGCATCGAAGATTTATTTAATCGAAGTTAATGCTTGAGATAATTTTCTTCAGTGGAGAGCAAAACAAAATATCTTAGCGAATACAATTGCATTGAAGATATATATCCAGGAATGTATGCAATTGCTTCCAATGACCTGTGACTAAGAAAATAATAACCACCTACAAGATAGAAGATACGAAGCAATACTTGCAAGCAAAGGGGTTATTAAAACTTGAGTGTAGCACATGAGTAGCATGACTGAAGTAAAACTTAAGTTACAACCCAATCGAAAGGAATGGAGTGTTTGTCGTAACTTAACCAAACGAAGCAAAAGCAGATAGCAAGAACCCTTTCCCCGATGCAAAACTAACTCATCGATGCCCTCATTCTCCCCCTTTTTGTCAATGATTGGACAAAAGGTTGAGAAGAGGTGCGAGAGATCTATTACGCAGCATCAGCACCCTGAGAATCCGACAAAGCAGAGCTTGACGAAGACTCATCCGACGAAGACTGATCGCCAGAGGATTCTTCTTCGGAAGATGATGTTGGAATAGCTTCGTGGCGCGACTGAGTGATGAGGTTGATGTCGAGGTCGCTGTCATCAAGGCAGTCGTCGTCCTTCGAAGAGATGGAGTCATTCTCGGAGACAGTATCAGGCCGGATGGGTTCAGGCTCGTTGACGAAGAAAACTTCATCAATCTTGTGAAGGGGAGGGATCTTCTGATTCGGGCGGTCCACTGAGTCATCTCGGGAAAAGTTTCGCTGGAGGTGCTCATACTCTTTGTAGATGTGATCTTTACGAAGGCCTTTGACAGAGTTGAACTTCCTGAGCCCCTTCCAGTAATGACGCTTGAGCACACGCAAGTATTGATTGTTGTTGAGAGCTATATTGCCAACTCAGTTGATCTCATCAGCAAGAAACTGCATCTGGCGTTGATTTGCTTCAATAAAGTTGTCAAGCATTTGCTGCGTGCGAAGATTAACTTCAAAATGATGGCAGTCTTTCTGGAACGTCTTGGACAAGTTTCGCTCATTTAGTTCATGGCGCACACCAACATATGTGGCAAATGGATCATTGGGTTTCCTTAGCAGTTCCAAGGAGTCACGCACTGGTGGGAGGAAAAGCTTTGGATGATGGCGTGCCACAAAGTCTTCGTTCCAGCAATAGTTACATACAACTTGCAGCCAGGGAGCATAGGGTTTTAGTGTGAAAGGTAGCTCTGCTGCATGAACCAAATTCCTAATGAAGCAATCCTCAAAGTCGAAGAGAAGGCCATGAGTGAGTTGTTGGATATATGCCCTAGAGGCAATAATAAAGTGTGTTATTATTTATATATTCATGTTCATAATTAATGTTTATATTTCTGTGCTATAATTGCAATGATCCTGACTGTGAGATTCAGAAGAAAACTCATATGCATGTGTGGAAATGTAAACAACAAGATTTCCTGGTTTTGCCTCTAAGACCAGCCCATGTGCTTATTGATGATTATGTTTTCTTAATCATGGACATTGTTCTTGTAACAAGGATGTCAATAGCAATGAGAGCATATTGTTAGCAGAACAATGATGTTGAACCGACCCCAGTGTTAAATGATATACTTAGAGAACTCATCGTAAAACAAACGTTATAAGTCATATCATAAAATGTTGTTATATACATAGTTCCTTAGACCATGAGAATGTCAAGTCACTTCACACAAGAAGATGTGCTTTGGTTCTTAGATGAATCTTCCCGTAAATGGGAAGTAGTAAAATAAGTTCTGGGTACATTGTACAGTGTGTCTAGTAACAGTGATAGTTCAAGAATGGGATTTGCTCCTTCACGATGAAGAGATATACACTCAGGGCCCACTCGGTATAATGGTATCTATTCATGTCTGGCCAGACACTTTGTGATTTGATCACGGAGATACCGGTATACGTAACGAGGAATGAAGACAAACGAGCAATGAGGATAACTAATGGCTTGTGATCAAAAAGGTTGTTTCACATGGGTGCCAAAACTTCTCTCCTCTAACTTTGTCATATGTCGCGAAGCAAAGGGAATAGTATACGATAAACATAAAGGTTCACTCGAAGTCTTTTTGTGTATGTGTGGGAGTCAACATGGGTGTCCATGGCTCCGCTGTTGATTATTGACAAATGACTATAAGTCTGGAAAGCGTTCCAAGTCATGTCCACATAATACCGAACCTATTGGGTCACACACTTAAAGTACAGTAATCTGTTAGAATGCTAGAATGATTGAAGGTTTAGTGGAAGCAAGTAAATAGCAAATAATATGGCTAAGATACTTTGGAATTGTTTCAGGTAACTTTAGTTCATATGAAAATGGTAATGGGAAAGTTTACGATCAACCGAAATAGTTTCGGTGATCGGTGGACAGCTTAAACAATATGTTGTGTTCACCGGACATAATAACCTTTGCCCGGATGGCTCCGAAACCCATTTAGATGGCTCCGGAACATTCATTAGAGGTTCCGGAAGGTATTGGAAGTGCTCCAAAAGTGTCCGGAATGTCCCAAAACGGCCCCGGTAGGTCCCGGAAGGTCATGGAAGCTTCTAGAAGGTTCCGGGCAGTACCACCCACTGCCCTGCGCCCCTGGCCTTGGGGGGCAAGCCACCTAGGCTGCCCTGGCCGGCCAGGTGGTGGGGGCGCACCAAAAAGGGGTGGGAGATCCTCCAGGTGGGATTTCCAAATACCATTATGGAAGGTTTCCGGTGGGAAGGTGTGGGAAGCTTTGGAAGGCTTGGGAGTCCAAGTTGGACTCCCAAACCTCCTTGAGCTGCGCCCTAGGCCCCTTGGCCACCTATATAAGGTGAGCCAAGGGTGGGGGGAAGACACACACAAGTCTCCGGCGCCCCCTGGCTCTCCCTAGTTGCTAGTTGCTCCACTTTTAGACCCCGGTTTAGATTCTAATCTAGATCGGAACTCGCTAGGGTTTTCTCTCTCTAGTTTTCTCGGAAGCGTTCTTCTCTGGACGGCGGAGCGCTGCCGGATTGCTGTGCTGGACGTGTGGATACCGGTGGAGTGATCATAGCTTTGATCTTGCTTCGAGGACCATCTTCTTCTCGGAGATCTGTTCGAGGGATTGTTCGTGGGAGATCTTCTTCGACTACTTCCACTACGTCCACGTTGCTTCACCAACTCTTCTTCCGCTGCAACCGTTGGTGAGCATGAAAACCTAAACCTTGTATGTGATCTATCTTGGATGATCTTGGGTTCTTGTTACGTAGGCACGAAATTTTTGAATTCTACTACGTAACCCAACAGTGGTATCAGAGCGATCCTTGATTAGATGCATGTTTAGGTGGATCATATGTTGATATGAGGCATTGATTTTCTTGTTTGCTTCCCTATCATGTGATTTGTTCTTTGCTCGACGGCATGATGTGATTTTGCTACAAGGTTTGAGTTTTGCCATGATCCCTCTATGCTGCTCTTAGTATGCTGGTTGCCTTGATCATGGACTACATTAAATTCCTTGGATCTCATCCTAGTCCTGCTATAGAAAATTTTACATGAACGGGCTTGTGGATTTTATGAACTCAAATCCACACGGGGGTCACGCGTTTAACGAAGTTTGGCTTGTGGCATTAGTTGCTACACGCACCCCGTATGTTAAACTAGCAACAAAAGAAGTATCGTGTTTTGTTTTGTCTAGGGTTTCTCGTTTGCCTTGTAAACCTGCTTAACAACCACGATAAAATTTGCAACAACCCGTATAGATAGCGATCTAACTCGTTTTTGCAGAGAATGCATGTGATGTGGTATAGCCTTCAAGATTTGCAATGTGTTTTGTATGAGATGCTATATGATGTAATATTTTTGCGGCCTACGAGCCGTAGTACGGCATGATGACTGGAGTCATATGATTGTCACTTAATTATGGCCCGCGTGCCAGAACTGTTTAGTAGCTTGAGGCAAGGCTATAGATGGAGATGCGGTGATGATCAATAGTGTGAAGGTGGACCCCGACACACATGCCGAAGCCGTGAGGAGGTCCCGGCGCCAAGGACAAAAGGTGGTGGGTGGAGACTTCAACCACGGAGTCATGAAGGCAACGAAAAACTTCAAGACACAAAGGGATATATGATGTCACATATTTTATGAATTGCATGTGATGTTAATCCCTTTGATGCACCCTTGTTTGATGCGCGGTAGTCGTGTTGTATTAGGGTGATCTCTCGCAAAATAATATCAAGTTGATAGTGTTCTCCCAACTGTAGCACCATCTATACTATGTTTCACACCGGAGCAGGTCATGTCACATGGGTGCACACGGTGTGACGCATAAAAGATGGGTGTGTTAAAAGAACACACAGCACATTACACTTGGTTATCTTGACGGTTTGGATAAAAGTTTGCTGCCGGAACACGCCCATCGAAAGATAAACAAGAATCACCTTGCGTGATTGGCAAGTTGGCCTACCAGTTCAGTCTAAGTCATCAGTGATGTCACATCAATGGCGGACGACTAAACTTGGATCTTGAATCACTTAGAATCAACTACGAGAGATGTTGGTCTGAGTGGGAGCACTTATTAAATTAATAGTACGATTAATTAGTGCAACTTAATTATGAACATTGTCTAAAGTGAAACTTGTGTTTATGTTGTAGATTGAAATGGCCCGTGTCAATCCCCAGTTTAACTTAGGTCCGTTGATTGAGAAAGAAAAATTGAAAGCTGATGGAAGCAACTATGCGGACTGGGTTCGTTCCCTGAGAATTGTACTCAGGAGTGCTAAGAAGGACTATGTCCTGACGACACCTCTCCCAGCAGCACCGGGGCCTGAAGCCACGGTAGCTGAGCAGAATGTGCATCAGACTAAGCTTGATGATAGCACCGCAGTTCAGTGTCTTATGACTGCGTGTATGGAATCAGAGTTACAAGGGAGGTTTGAAAACACCGATCCCCACTTAATTGTTAAGGAGTTAGACGCTCTGTATGCCAAACACGCTAGAACTGAACGGTATGAGGTAACTCATGCCATGTGGAATTGCAAGATGAAAGAAGGAACACCTGTCAGTGAGCATGTGATAAAGATCATGCGCCTTGGGCAAAGGTTGACTGAGCTGGGATTTCCGGTCCCGGAATCACTGGGTACAGATATTGTTCTCATGTCACTCCCGCCAAGTTTCAAAGGCTTTGTTCAGAACTATCGCATGAACGGGATGGATAAGTCAGTTAATGAACTGCTTGCAATGCTGAAAAATGCGGAGACTACCATGCAGGCTGACCCTAACTATACGTTAGCGGTTAGCAAGACCACCAGTTTCAAGAAGAAGGGCAAGTCCAAGGGCAAGGGCGCCGGCAAGCCTGGCGCCAAGACCAAGAAACCCTCTGGCACCGGCCTTAACAAAGATACTGAGTGCTTCTACTGCAAAGCTAAAGGTCACTGGAAGAGGAACTGCAAGAAGTATCTGGCAGATAGAAAGAAGCCTGGTTTTACCAGCGAAGGTATAAAAGTTATATATGTCATAGATGTTTTTCTTTCCGGCCCTCACTCTAAGTCGTGGGTATTTGATACTGGAGCTGTTGCTCATATCTGTAATTCATTACAGGGACTAAGGAGAATAAGGAAACTGGAAAAGAATGAAGTGACGATGCGTGTCGGAAATGGAGCTACGATCTCTGCTAAAGCCGTGGGCGTCTACACTATACATCTACCTTCAGGATTTACCATAGAATTAGATAATTGTTATTTCGTTCCTGCTATTTGTAAGAACATTATGTCCGGATCATGTTTAGTCCGTGACGGTTATAATTTTAAGTCTGAGAACAATGGTTGCTCTATTTACTTGAAGAATATGTTCTATGGTTTTGCACCTATTAAGAATGGGCTGTTTTATTTAGATCTTGATTGTAGTAACGACATCTTGAACACTAGCTCTAAACGTCTCAAGCAGACTGATAATACCACTTACATGTGGCACTGCCGTCTAGGTCACATCGGAAAGAAACGCATGCAGAAACTTCATAAAGATGGAATTTTGCAATCTTTTGATTTCGAATCATTTGATAAATGTGAGGCTTGTCTGATGGGCAAATTGACTCGGACGCCGTTCACAGGTCATGTAGAACGGGCGACTGACTTATTGGAAATAATACATAGTGATGTGTGTGGTCCGATGTGCGCGGTGGATATCTCTACTTCGTAACTTTTACTGACGATTTGAGTAGATATGGCTATATTTACTTAATGAAGCAAAAGTCTGAAACTTTCGAAAAGTTCAAAGAATTTCAGAATGAAGTTGAGAATCATCGTGACAAGAAAATCAAATTTCTACGATCCGATCGTGGTGGTGAATATCTTAGTCATGAGTTTAGAGAACACCTCATAGAGCGTGGAATCGTTTCACAGCTGACGCCACCTGGAACTCCACAGAGAAATGGAGTGTCTGAGAGGCGTAACCGAACTTTGTTAGACATGGTAAGGTCTATGATGTCATTAACTGATCTGCCACTATCTTTTTGGGGTTATGCGTTAGAGACTGCCGCTTTTACTTTAAATAGGGCGCCGTCAAAGTCTGTGGAAACGACACCATACGAGTTGTGGAATGGGAACAAACCCAACATTTCGTTCCTGAAAATTTGGGGTTGTGATGTTTATGTAAAACGTTTACAACCGAACAAACTCGACCCTAAAGCAGACAAGTGCTACTTTGTATGTTATGCCAAAGACACCGTAGGCTATTCCTTTTACCACCCCTCCGATGGCAAAGTCTTTATTGCTAAAGGAGGAACTTTTCTTGAGAAAGAGTTTCTTAACAAAGAGGTGAGTGGGAGGACAGTACAGCTTGATGAGGTTAGTGAACCTTCGGAACCAAGGAATGAAACGACGGAAGTTGTTCCGGCAGTCATTCCAATGAAGGAACCGGAAGCTCCTGCAAGTGATGTAGGGACTTCTGAGAAGCTGGAGACTGAACCAAGGAGATCAGGCAGAGTACGTCAGCTACCCGAGTGGTACGCTAACGAAGTATTCATATTGGAAGATGATGAGCCTGTGAACTACAAAGAAGCGATGATGAGCCCCAACTCCACTGAATGGCTACAAGCCATGAAATCCGAAATGGAATCCATGTACGAGAACCAAGTATGGGACTTGGTGATCCCTCCAGAGGGTGTGAAACCAATTGAATGTAAATGGATTTTCAAAAGAAAGACAGACGCGGATGGTAATGTTACTATTCATAAAGCTAGACTTGTTGCGAAAGGGTTCCGACAAGTGCAAGGAGTTGACTACGACGAGACTTTCTCGCCAGTAGCAATGCTTAAGTCTGTGCGGATTTTACTAGCAATTGTTGCATATTTCGACTATGAGATATGGCAGATGGACGTCAAAACAGCTTTCCTGAATGGGAACCTCGAGGAGAATGTATACATGATACAACCTGAGGGTTTTGTCGCACCAAAGGATGCTGGAAAGGTGTGCAAGCTTAAAAGATCCATCTATGGACTAAAGCAAGCATCACGGAGTTGGAATCTTCGTTTTGATGAAGTGGTCAAAGGTTTTGGCTTCATCCAGAATGGCGAAGAATCTTGTGTTTACAAGAAAGTAAGTGGGAGCGCAATATCTTTTCTAATACTGTATGTAGACGACATATTGTTGATTGGAAATGATAAAGAATTTCTTAACACTATAAAGGAGTCGTTGAAAAGCAGTTTTTCGATGAAAGACTTAGGCGAAGCTGCATACATATTGGGCATTAAGATCTATAGAGATAGATCCCGGCGCCTGATAGGGCTGAGCCAAAGCACGTATATAGACAAGGTTCTGAATAGGTTCAGAATGGAGAAATCTAAGAAGGGATTCCTCCCAATGTCACATGGTGTGGTACTCTGAAAGAGCTAGTGTCCTAAGAACACTGAGGAGCAGGTAGAGATGAGCACAGTTCCATATGCTTCGGCAATTGGATCTGTTATGTATGCCATGATATGTACAAGACCAGATGTTTCCTATGCTCTGAGTATGTGTAGCAAATACCAGAGCAACCCAGGTAGTGCACACTGGGTAGCAGTCAAAAATATTTTGAAGTATCTAAACAGAACTAAGAATATGTTCTTGGTATTCGGAGGTGATGAAGAACTTGTTGTAAAGGGTTACACTGATTCAAGCTTCATGACAGATCCGAATGATTTCAAATCTCAATCAGGATATGTTTTCACACTCAACGGGGGTGCCGTAAGTTGGAAAAGTTCTAAGCAAAACACGGTCGCGGATTCTACAACGGAGGCGGAGTACATCGCAGCTTCAGAAGCTACGAAGGAGGGATATTGGATTAAGAAGTTCGTCACCGAGCTAGGTGTGGTTCCTAGTGCTGAAGACCCCATGGAGATCTACTGTGACAATAGTGGAGCCGTGGCGCAAGCTAGAGAACCAAGGTCCCACCAGATATCCAAACACATTGAACGCCGTTATCACAAAATCCGAGAGTTCGTTGACAAAGGATATGTGAAAGTATGCAAGATTCACACGGACCTGAACGTGTCAGATCCGATGACGAAGCCTCTTCCACGAGCAAAGCATGAGCAACACCGAACAGCCATTGGTGTGAGAGAACTTATGTAACTGGTATTATTGTATCTAGTGCAAGTGGGAGACTGTTGGATATATGCCCTAGAGGCAATAATAAAGTGTGTTATTATTTATATATTCATGTTCATAATTAATGTTTATATTTCTGTGCTATAATTGCAATGATCCTGACTGTGAGATTCAGAAGAAAACTCATATGCATGTGTGGAAATGTAAACAACAAGAGTTCCTGGTTTTGCCTCTAAGACCAGCCCATGTGCTTATTGATGATTATGTTTTCTTAATCATGGACATTGTTCTTGTAACAAGGATGTCAATAGCAATGAGAGCATATTGTTAGCAGAACAATGATGTTGAACCGACCCCAGTGTTAAATGATATACTTAGAGAACTCATCGTAAAACAAACGTTATAAGTCATATCATAAAATGTTGTTATATACATAGTTCCTTAGACCATGAGAATGTCAAGTCACTTCACACAAGAAGATGTGCTTTGGTTCTTAGATGAATCTTCCCGTAAATGGGAAGTAGTAAAATAAGTTCTGGGTACATTGGACAGTGTGTCTAGTAACAGTGATAGTTCAAGAATGGGATTTGCTCCTTCACGATGAAGAGATATAGACTCAGGGCCCACTCGGTATAACGGTATCTATTCACGTCTGGCCAGACACTTTGTGATTTGATCACGGAGATACCGGTATACGTAACGAGGAATGAAGACAAACGAGCAATGAGGATAACTAATGGCTTGTGATCAAAAAGGTTGTTTCACATGGGTGCCAAAACTTCTCTCCTCTAACTTTGTCATATATCGCGAAGCAAAGGGAATAGTATACGATAAACATAAAGGTTCACTCGAAGTCTTTTCGTGTATGTGTGGGAGTCAACATGGGTGTCCATGGCTCCGCTGTTGATTATTGACAACTGACTATAAGTCTGGAAAGCGTTCCAAGTCATGTCCACATAATACCGAACCTATTGGGTCACACACTTAAAGTACAGTAATCTGTTAGAATGCTAGAATGATTGAAGGTTTAGTGGAAGCAAGTAAAGAGCAAATAATATGGCTAAGATACTTTGGAATTGTTTCAGATAACTTTAGTTCATATGAAAATGGTAATGGGAAAGTTTACGATCAACCGGAATAGTTTCGGTGATCGGTGGACAGCTTAAACAATATGTTGTGTTCACCGGACATAATAACCTTTGCCCGGATGGCTCCGAAACCCATTTAGATGGCTCCGGAACATTCGTTAGAGGTTCCGGAAGGTATTGGAAGTGCTCCAAAAGTGTCCGGAATGTCCCGAAACGGTCCCGGTAGGTCCCGGAAGGTCCTGGAAGCTTCTAGAAGGTTCCAGAAGGTTCCGGGCAGTACCACCCACTGCCCTGCGCCCCTGGCCTTGGGGGGCAAGCCACCTAGGCTGCCCTGGCCGTCCAGGTGGTGGGGGCGCACCAAAAAGGGGTGGGAGATCCTCCAGGTGGGATTTCCAAATACCATTATGGAAAGTTTCCGGTGGGAAGGTGTGGGAAGCTTTGGAAGGCTTGGGAGTCCCAGTTGGACTCCCAAACCTCCTTGAGCTGCGCCCTAGGCCCCTTGGCCACCTATATAAGGTGAGCCAAGGGTGGGGGGAAGACACACACAAGTCTCCGGCGCCCCCTGGCTCTCCCTAGTTGCTAGTTGCTCCACTTTTAGACCCCGGTTTAGATTCTAATCTAGATCGGAACTCGCTAGGGTTTTCTCTCTCTAGTTTTCTTGGAAGCGTTCTTCTCTGGACGGCGGAGCGCTGCCGGATTGCTGTGCCGGACGTGTGGATACCGGTGGAGAGATCATAGCTTTGATCTTGCTTCGAGGACCATCTTCTTCTCGGAGATCTGTTCGAGGGATTGTTCGTGGGAGATCTTCTTCGACTACTTCCACTACGTCCACGTTGCTTCACCAACTCTTCTTCCGCTGCAACCATTGGTGAGCATGAAAACCTAAACCTTGTATGTGATCTATCTTGGATGATCTTGGGTTCTTGTTACGTAGGCACGAAATTTTTGAATTCTACTACGTAACCCAACATGAGTTTCATAATAGCATGCCTTGTCTCTGGATAAAGATTCGATTCTTCCGAAGCTGTACTCAAAGGAATGAATGAGGTTGACAGGATGAAGAACCAAGTCCTTGAAATGAAGTTCAAGTGCTTCGGGAGAATGTTTTGAGGAATATGGTTATCAGTGGCTTCAGGATCCAATAGGTTTAGCATGAATCTTTTCATGAACTCCATAATGCCTTGGGATGTTAACAATTTCCATGAATTTGGCAGAGGACATCCTGAAGACTTTGCCTTGAATCATCCATTCCAGCGTCCATGATCTGGGTTCATTGGCATCACCAGACACATAAAGGGTTGCATAGAATTGCTTGATGAGCTCTGAGTTGAAAGGAGTGCTCAACGCAAACAACCTAGTCAAGTTCTGATTTTCAATAGTTTCGAGGACGTTCTGAAAGCAGGATGCAGTGGAAAGACTTCGCAAGTCCAGAAACTTGTGCCTAAACAGATCTCCTTGCTGGCAGAAGACTTTGGTGTATAAGACTTGTTGCTCAGCAGTCCAAAAATGAAGATCATCCGCTGTGCGGTCAGAAGCGTAAGGACTAACACCAAAGAATCGATGGCGCTTCCGATGCTGTTCCAGGTCGAATTCCGGGCCATGCCTTGAAGAATAACCAGCACCCTTGAAAATAGGAAAAGTTTCACGAGGGTAATTGGAGTCAACCTGGGTATCTTGGCAGGGGCGCGAACGCTCGCAAATTCTTTGCAGAGGAGCAATTTGATTGGCTCTTGAAGGGCCAGCAGATTGAGCGACTACAAGCGCTTGCTCTTGCGACAGATTCAGAATTTGTACTTGTTCTTCTTCGTCATCATGTGCTTCAGTATCGGGCACATGTGCTTCAGACTCTTGAACTGTTCTGGCGGGGGAAAAATCTCGAGATACATGGGTTCTGGAGTGGGTTGGTGATGGAGCATTAGCTTCATGGGGAGGTGATGGAGGTGGTGCGGGAGCAACTGGTGGAGTGGGAATCCTTTGTGGTTCGGGGGTTGGAGCACGGATGGGTGTGGGAACATGGGGTGGAATGGGTGTGGGGTTTCGTGCAGGCGTTGGTGTAGGTGTAGGATCTCTTTGTGGTGGAGTTGGTTTGGGGGTGGTTCTGGTAGGAGGAGGTGTGGGAGTCTTGGTGGGTGGAGCTGAAGACTTTGATGTGGGCTTGGACGGCTTTGGCTTCGGTGCAGGGGTGGGAACTGTTTCAGGTGATCCCTGTAGCTGTTCATCACTTGTATCCATGTCTGCGGCTGAGGCCAAAGTAACCTTGCGCCTCTTGGTGGTTTTCTTCTTCGGTGAGGGTCCTGTTGCCTTTGATGGAGCAGGCTTAGGAGATTGAGACGGTGCAACAACTCGTTCAGCTTCGTGCGAAGCCTTGCGTTTCCTCGAATCCCTTTCCATAATGGAAGCATTATGGGTCTTCACCATGTGATCTACAACAGCCTTTACTTTGCCTTTGAAGATTTTGATATTGTCCTTGGTGGTAGAATTGACTTCTGTCACTTGTTGAAGCAGCTTCAGGGCGTGCTGTTTGAATTCTTCATCAGGTTCTGATTCAGCTCGCTTCTGATAGTTGTGAATCTTTTTCATTTCATCCCTATCTCTTGAATGCAAATCCTTCAGCGGACTGATCATGGTGGTGATCATAGCTTCGATAGACCTGGAGATGTAGACTTCTCCAAGATCAACAGCATCAGGATCTTCAGCTGCACACTTCTCCCAAAGGGCTGCAGTGATGCCCAACTGATCCCAGAGTTCGCCTTCACGTGAGTCAGGGAATGGATGGTCACTCTGACGATCAGCTTCAGCGGTAGCTTCAGGCAAAGATATACCTTTCTGCTTTGATGGAATAGCTGAGGGAGTCATATCAACTACGGGCTTCTTCTGGCTTGCCCTAGCATCTTTTTCAGCTTTCTTCGTCCTGAGGCCTTCTAAAGAGGCCTTGCGCTTTGCTTCATGTTCAGCAAGAAGTTTAGCTTCAGCAGCAGCTTTCTATTCGTTCTTTGCGGCTTCGGCGAGCTTGCGCTTCGTCTCAGCCTTCTCTGCAGCCATCTTGGCTGAGTCCAACTCCTTTTTCTGTCTGGCAGCATCCTCATCTGCCTTCTTCTTCTCAGCTGCGCTTCTGGCAAGGATGTTGCGCTCAAGTGCCTCTTCGAGGTCTTTTTGTCTCAATACTTCTTCAGTGAGCTTGTGCTTCGCTGAAGTATTTTTTGCAGCAGACTTCTTGGGCTTCGTTGATGCTGAAGCCTTTGCAGGTTGTCTCTTGGCGGGGTCGTGCTTCTGCTTTGATCGCCTCTCAGAGTCGGGGGCATCAGCCGGTGGCTTGGAGGCCAAGGGCTTCGTGACAACCAAGTTGGAGAGATCAATGGTGGGACGAGCAGAAGGCTTGACCTTTGCATCAGGTTTCTCTCCTGGCTTTTTCTTCAGTGGGATCTGAAGTCTTTGCTTCTTGGGGGGAGCAGGATCATCCGATTCGTCATCTGCTTCGAATTCTGATTCGTCGTCAGCAGCATTGGATTCATCCATGATGGAATCTTCCAGAGCAGCTTGCTCTAATCTGGCATGTTCTTCATCTTCTGTTGTAGCATGGGGTGGAGAAGCAGACTTCTTCTTCAGCTTCTTCTTCTTCTTTGAGCTTGGCCCAGCACCTTGGGCTTCTGCTTCAGCCAACTTGGCTGCCTTCTTCTCTTCTTTCAGCCTCTTGGCTTCTTCAGCGAGTCTCAATTGTTCTTTCTCTTCTGGGTAATCATCTGGTGTCTTGAGAGTGTTGGGGTGAGGAAGCTTCGGTGGAACTGGGTAGTACAGGTGACGATTCTCTTCAGTGTACTGACTGCACATGACTGAAGTATACTGATAGGGTGGACTGAAGGCAAATTGCATAGTCCATTTCCATGTGGGAATGCTCTTGTATTTGTACCATCGTACAGCCCAGTACCGGCGAATGTTTTGCAAGCGGTTCTTGCGCTGCTCCTTGGTCTCTTCAGGAGGTGTGTCATAACCCAGAGCAATGCGAATTGATTCGGGGATGCCTCTGGCGTTGTTGGTTTCCTTTGTACGGCCTCCTTTCTTCTTCGGAGCAGAACGTTCTGCTTCGTTGATGTGATCGAGATTGGGTGACTCATTTCCGAAGCCTAACTCAGCAGACATCCTGTGAAAAAGAATAAGGGTTGTTAGGGAAAATGGCAAGTATGGAATGAGAACCAGCAAAAGTTTCAATCCAAAAACAATTTTGACAAGAGATTCAGTGAAGAGTTTTGGGTAGGGATTCTGGTCTGTTCTGAGCTAGACTTAATCTCACACAAGATGAGCAGAAACCCTAACACAGAACAGATAGATACTAACCCTAACTTCTAACCTGAATCGAGGAGGAAACCTTGACTAGCAGAAACAGGTTTCGCAACGGTGCAACGATCCAACGGATCAAGGAAACCTACGGAAATCATCAAAAAAAAAACTATGAACTCGGATCCAGTCTGGAAACAGAAGAACACAAGAGATGGAGATTGGACCGAGGCTTGGCGTACCCTAACTCGGTGGCGTCAAGCAACTACGGTGGCGAAGAGCGGAGAGGATGTGCTCGTCGACGGCGTGAAGTCGACAGCGGCGCTCTTCCGGCAGTGAAGCGGCGAGAGCGGCGACGGAGACGAAGAGCTCAGGAGCGCTCGGGAGATAGGGTTCCGGGGAGATGCGAATGAGGAGGTGGGATGGCTTCGCTGGGGTGGGATGCCTTATATAGGCCGGTCTGACAGGAGCTGTCAGATCAGATCGAACGGCCCCCAGCGACTGTCTCTCCGGATTCTGCGACGAGGATTTCGTGGCGAATCGCGAGAAAATCTCAACGACCCGGATTTGACGGGATCTCAGCGACCGAAGAATAGGTCCTCGACTTGAGTAAAACTTCGATGAGAATTGGAAGAATTTGATTCGGAACTCAATGATGTATGAAGCAAAATACTTTCCATTTCAATTGTGCTCACCCAATATGGACAGATAGAGTTAGAAAGAAAAAGAAACAGAAGGGGTAGGGTCCGAAACTTATCACCTCGAAGAAAAACCAAATGAAGCAAAAGGTGATAAGCATAGAGGACTAAATCCAAACGAGATAAAATAAAGTAAATGAAACAAAATGAAACAACGAAACAAAATAGGTAAGCGACGAAGTAAATGAATATATACAGAAGACTAAAGGTTCGATCTTACAGTACATGTCGTGAGTCCAATATATTGAGCTCACACCTTAACGTACAGAACCTTTTCTCATCCAATGGTTTCGTGAATATGTCTGCCAGTTGATCTTCAGTCCTGACATGACTAATAACAATATCTTCACGCTGAACATGATCACGAAGAAAATGATGGCGTATATCAATATGCTTCGTGCGAGAGTGCTGTACAGGATTGTGAGCAATTTTGATTGCACTCTCATTATCACATCGGAGCGGAATTTTCTTCACATGAATACCATAATCCTTCAGTGTTTGCTTCAGCCATAGAATCTGAGTACAACATGACCCAGCAGCAATGTATTCGGCTTCAGCAGTAGATATTGAAACACGGTTTTGCTTCTTTGAAGCCCAACACACAAGTGATCTTCCAAGGAAATGACAAGTCCCTGAAGTTGATTTCCTATCCACACGATCACCAACCCAGTCTGAATCAGAATAGCCAATAAGACCAAACTGTGCTCCCTTGGGATACCACAACCCCAAGGTAGGTGTGTGAGCCAGATAACGAAGAATTCTCTTTACAGCAGTATGATGTGATTCCTTTGGATTTGCCTGAAAACGAGCACAAATACAAACTGAAAGCATAATGTCAGGTCTAGATGCACAAAGATATAAAAGGGATCCAATCATAGACCGATATTTCTTCTGATCGAAGGCTTTGCCCTTCTCATCTGCATCTAAGAAGCCATTGGTAGGCATAGGCGTCTTAATAGTTTTGCATTCAGAAAGACCAAACTTCTTCAGGCAATCCTTGAGATATTTTTCTTGAGAAATAAATGTGCCATTCTTCTGTTGACGGATTTGAAGTCCAAGGAAGAACTTCAATTCACCCATCATAGACATCTCATATTTCTTCGACATCATCTTGGCAAATTCTTCGCTGATTTCAGTGTTAGTGCATCCAAAAATGATATCATCTACATATATTTGACATACAAACAGATTACCATTATAAGATCGAGTGAAAAGTGTTGGGTCAGTGGTTCCTAGTTTGAAGCCTTTCTTCAGAAGGAAATCCTTCAATGTGTCGTACCAAGCACGAGGTGCTTGCTTCAACCCATAGAGGGCCTTGTGTAACCTGTACACCATGTCGGGTTTCTTCGGGTCTTCAAAACCTGGAGGCTGCATAACATACACTTCTTCCTCGATTTCTCCGTTAAGAAAAGCACTTTTCACATCCATTTGATAAAGCAGAATACCATTGAAATTTGCAAAAGCAAGCATAACACGAATGGATTCGAGACGAGCAACTGGAGCATAAGTTTCGCCGAAATCGATACCTTCGATTTGGGTGTAACCTTGTGCTACCAGACGTGCTTTGTTTCTTACCACTATACCGTCTTCATCTTACTTGTTGCGAAAAATACACTTTGTACCAATGATGTTGTGCTTCGTGGGATCAGGTCTATCAACTAAGGACCAGACTTTGTTTCGCTCGAACTGGTTAAGTTCTTCGAGCATGGCAGTTAACCAATATGGATCCTTCATGGCTTCATCAAACTTTGACGGTTCTAGCATCGAGACAAACGAAAAGTTTCCACAGAAGTTAGCCAAACGAGTGCGAGAGCGAGTTGTAGGACGACCTGGTTGATGAATTTCTTCAAGGATCGTATCAACATCAACTCTTCTTAGGACTCGTGATAAGGTCGAATCATTAGCTTCAGGCTCAGCTTCTGCTTCAGGATCTGCTTCAGCTTTAGGATCTGCTTCACCTTCAGCTTCAGCATTTCCTTCGGGATTAGCATTTCCTTCGTTCCTTTGTTCTTCTTCGTCCTGTTCATCATTAGCTTCAGAATGTTGATCTCCAACGCCCCGGGCTATGGGTGGGAACATTGGACCATCATCATCCCTATTTGCTTGACGAGTATTGGCTTCGACAGGACGAATCTCTCCAATAGCCATGGACCTGATTACTTCATCAAGAGGAGGTTCATCTAGATCATGAGGCAAATGCTCTTTTTGAGAGCCATTAGTTTCATCAAACCTCACATTCACAGTTTCCATAACTTTCCCAAAGTGAGAGTTATAGACTCTGTAAGTATGAGAGTTTGAGCCATAACCTAACAGAAAACCCTCATGTGCCTTAGGGGAAAATTTGGAGCTATGATTCATATCTCTAATAAAGCATGGAGCACCAAACACCCTAAGGTACGAAACATTAGGTTTGTTACCAGTGATAAGCTCATGTGAAGTCTTCTTCAGAAATTTGTGAAGGTAAACCTTGTTGATGATATGACAAGCAGTGTTAATTGCTTCGGCCCAGAACCTAATAGGAGTCTTGTATTCAGCAAGCATAGTTCTGGCCATCTCAATGAGAGTTCTATTCTTCCTTTCAACAACACCATTCTGTTGAGGTGTATAAGCAGCAGAGAACTCATGAGTAAAACCATGATCATCAAGAAAATCTTCAATATGAGTGTTTTTGAATTCAGTTCCATTATCACTTCGGATATGCTTCAGAGATAATTCATATTCTGTTTGAGCTCTCTTGGCGAATGACTTGAAGATTTCAAAAACTTTGCTCTTGTCATCCAAAAAGAAAACCCAAGTATAACGAGAGAAATCATCAACAATAACTAGACCATATTTATTTCCTCCCAGGCTTGCATAATTTTGAGGACCAAAAAGATCCATATGAAGCAATTCAAGAGGACGAGTGGTAGTCATGATAGTCTTCGCTGAATGATGTTTCTTCGTAATTTTACCAGCTTCACAAGCACTGCAGAGACGATCCTTGTCAAATTTAAATTCACTAAGGCCAATAACATGATTCTTCTTCACTAAGTTATGAAGATTTCTCATCCCTGCATGACCAAGTCTTCGATGCCATAACCACCCAGATGAAGCTTTTGCCATTAAGCATGTGGATACAGCAAGGCCCGAAGAAAAATCGACAATGTATAAGTCTCCTTTTCGGTAACCCTCAAAGACAAACGCATAGTCATCCTGTGAAAAGACAACAAAACGCGAAGCAGAAAATAGAACAAGCATACTCATATCGCATAACTTCGAAATAGACATAAGATTATATCCAAGTGATTGGACTAGCATAACCTTGTCAATGTGCTTATCTTTCGATATGGAAACCTTACCTAAACCTAAAACTTTACCCTTGTTGTTATCACCGAAGGTAATGTACTTCTGAGAAGAGTGAGATAGTTTTTCTTCTGTGAATAACTCCTTGTCTCCGGTCATATGATTTGTGCAACCACTATCCATGACCCATTCGGATCCACCGAAGACATAGCCCTGCAGAAGAATTAGTTCTTCTTAACCACCCACAAACGAGCAGGTGACTGAGAAGATGTTGAAGCACTGGTTGAAGCAATATTAAATCTAACAGGAGTGTATTGCTTCGGTGTACCATCAAGCACACCATAAATGTAAGTCCTCTGTGAATGGTTAGCATAAGAATGAGCATATGAAATCTTAGAATGATTATTATGAGGACGATAAGTATGACGACCAGTACAATAGTATTGCTTCTGCGGAACATTTGATTCGGGCACCAGAGGATCATTTCTTGTTTCAAGAGAATAGAAATGATTCGGTGGTACCGAAGAATTTCCCTGGATAGTATGGTTAGCAGACAGTTTTTCCACAAGTGCTTTCTGCACACATATCTGCCTCTTATAGAAGCCATTCTTAGGAGGAGTATCAACATACTCAGTTGTAACCTTTCCCTGTTCATCTTTGATGAGTTTGTAGTCAGAATAAGGTGATCCGTCTACAATAGCTTTGTTCATCTTGCAATCAAAACCTGAAAGGTTAGCTATATCAATGGGGTTCCCCTTTGCAAGGACCCAAACAGTTTTAGGATACTGCTCAGGTTCCCAATAGGTGCCATCAGGGTTTATCTTTCTCTCGAAACCAACACCTTCATTCCTGGGATTCCTGTGAAGGAGAGCCTTCCTCAGGATATCACAAAGATACTTGTGACCTTGCACACTTTTGAACATCCCTGTTTCAAATAAGTTTTTCAACCTGAGGAGTTCCTCGGTAACAGCAGGATTTTCCTCATAAGAGGCATTAGTATCATCAATAACAATAGGAGCTTTGCCTTTGGAATCAATTTTGCTTCGTTCCAAACAATCCAAACAAGGTGATTCAGTGTTATGATTTTCTTCAGAACCTTGTTGAGCCATGAGAGAGAGATTGACATTTTCCAACTCTTCATGAGCCTCTTTCAGTTTTTCGAGAGCCATTTTCCTTTGAAGAAATTCATAGGTGAGCTTCTCATAATCAACTGAAAGAAGATCATGCCGAGAGGATAACTCTTCAAACTTTTCTTTCAGAGCTTCATGCTCATTAGTTAAAGTTTGACCTTTCTCTATCTCATCGATCAACAGAGTTTCTGATTTCTTAATGGTTTTGCTTAGTGAATCAAGTTCATCTTGTTGGATTGAGGCAATTTTAGCAAGTTTAGCATAGCTTATCTTAGAATCACTGTCATATGAGGAACAATCAGAAGTATCATAGTTAGATTTTGATGAAGATACCTTCTCCTTGGCCATGAAGCAATATGCAGGAGATTCATCTTCACTACTATTGTTGGTGAAGAATGAGCTCGAAGCTTTTGCCGAAGCATCTGCTGAAGTGAATGCCAAACCAGCAGCACCATCTGATTCGGACCCAGACCCAGACCTTGAGCCTGAATGAGCTTCGGACCCAGAGGCTTCGTCTTCGGAGTTCATCTCCTTTCCCAGATAGGCCTTGGCTCGGTGAGAGCTGCTTCGACGAGACGAGTGAGTCTTCGATGAAGAACCCTCACGCTTCTTGTGATACTTCTTCCTCTTGTCATCATCAGAATCTTTCTTCTTCTCTCTTCTTGAACTCGAATCATGTCTCTTGGATTCATAGCTTCTGTAGGATCTGTGGGACTTGGATGAGGAGTCTCTGAGCGAATGCTTTGCTTTGTTCTCAGCTTCCCACAGAGGGCAATCAGCAATGTAGTGACCTGGTTTCTTGCATTTGTAGCAACAGTTGTCTTTTGATGGAGAGCTTCTTGAGGATGAACGGTGAGATGAGTGAGTGGAGCTTCTTGAAGAATAACTATTTCTCGGTGAATAAAAACCTTTACTTTGGAAGCGATTGAAGCGTCTCATGATTAATGCCAAATCCTTCCCAATACTTGCAGGATCATCTGATTCGACACCTGAAGCAGAACTGACTTCGGGTGAAGAATGACGTGAAGCTTTTGCTTTCAAAGCATGAGTTTTTCTTCGTGAACCATTTATGTCACGTTTCTCATCTTCTTCCATTTCAAAGGTAGTGAGTCTCTCAAGAATATCAGCAGCAACAAGACGTCTGAAATCAGTCCTTTCCTTGATCATCAGCACAATGTGATCAAACGAGTCATCCAATGAGCGAAGCAAAGTTCTCACCACAGAGTGAGGAGTAATGTCATCAGCACCGAGGGAAATCAACTCATTAGCAAGAGCTATGAGTCTGCTGTAAATGGAGCTGACTTTTTCACCCTCGTTTCTCTTGAAGCGATAGAATTTGCTTCGGAGTGTGTCAATTCTGGCATCTTTCTGGGTAGAAACACCTTCACCAATTTTTTCAAGATAGTCCCAGACACCTTTGGCAGTTGGAATATTCTTCACTTCATGATACTTTTCAGGTGTCAAGTGATTGGTGATGAAAACCCAAACTACAGAATCAAGATCCATCAGTTTTGCTTCTTCAGGGGTGATGGCCTTCTCATCGGCAACAATGACTCCATACAAGACAACTTGCCAGGCAGTAGAGTTGATAGCCATGATATTTCTTTTCATCTTGTCCTTCCAGTACAGGTAGTCCTTCCCATTGAAAATAGGAATAGGTTCGCCAGAGCGAACAGCTGCGAAAGACATACTTGAAGACACTCCAGGAGGTTAATCCAAAACACACAGAGTGTAGGGAGTGACTAGATCTGATACCAATTGAAAGTCCAAGTATGTGATCAGAGGGGGAGGGGGTGAATGATCACTTCAAAAATTTTTACTGAAACTATTGAAGTGAAGCATAAATAGTGCGGAATAGCGAAGTATAACTGGAAGCGAAACTAAATGCAGTGAATCAAAACCCATTGAAGCATAACAGTGAAGAAAATGCAATACTGAAGGTAAATGCTTGAAGTAAAACGAACTGGGACTCGGCGATGTTTGTTCGACCAGTTCACGCTCTGCAAAGCGCTACGTCTGGTTGGAGGGACTGATGATTGAACACCTAGAGAAAATCTCTCTCCGTCCGTTGCTCCACTGCACCAAACTCCTTGAGCTTGGTCAGTTCTTCACTCGTGGTTGATTATTGAGGAAATCACCGAAACCTTTGACAAACTGGACTTCGAGGCGACAATTACTCTTCGCTCTCTGAAGAACAACACTCTAACCGTCTAGGAGAATTGCAGTTCTCCAAGATAAAAAGGCTAGTAAGCTTTCACCTAAGTCATCTCGAATCTACTCAGATCAATGGGACTTAGGCTTCAGTATTCTGGGTCTTGGGTTTTGCTTCGGTGGAGTTTTTGGGGTTGCTCTCTACAGTCTCTCTTGGAATGATCTCAGAGCAGCCACCCGCAAATGGAGGAGGGGGCGGCGTATTTATAGTTGGCGATCCCGAGGTGCGGAATGACCAAACTGACCTGAGGTGATAGCTTGACACGTGTCCACAACGGTCGGATTTGTCATCAATGCGCAACTTTACTTGAGTAACAAGTAAAGCTGACTCACGGACTTAGTTCTGCTTCAGAAGCCAAGGAACGAAGTCTTTGCTACCGAAGCTTAACTTAGTGCACATGAGATTTCTTCACTCAGGCTTCTCACTTGGCTTGGGATTGATCTGAGCATTTCTCAATGACTTCGATGTCCACAAACTAAATACCCCTCTTGATAGTACGGTTTGTCCTATGACTCAAAGAATTGAAAAAGAACTACACAAAAACATCTAAGTCTTGCGCCGTCCTCTTCATTTCCTTCAATGAGTAGAGCTTCAGGACACCTTCATTTTTGGGGGTCATCCTTCATGATTAAGCTTCGCTCCGTGGGTTATGCTTCGATAACTTGAAGACCTTCCCTGAAGCTTTATCACATAGCTTGTCCTTCAGGAACCTATGCAACTGTTTATACTAGAAAACATTGTTAGTTCCTCTACTGTTTTGTCCAACAATATCCAAAACACACGGGGGCAAAACTTTGCTCTAACACTAACATCAGGCAGAAGGAACACCAACACCAACACCAACCACTAAAGATACCTAATCCTACTCTCTCACGAAACGTTGTAGTCTTCGTACTCCCGCTTTGTGACATACAGGGATCTCCGCCAAAATCGCTCTTGGGCTGCTCCGGGCTCATCCTTTGATCAAGCCTCTTGAACACCCTTGCATTTCTCTTTTTCCATAGTGCCCAAGTTGCTGCTATGATGATAGTATCGAGCCCGATGCGATGCGATGCTCCAATGCCTAGCCGGGCCAGCCACCAGTCACCAAAACTTGTGTTCGTTGATGGATCCTGTAGTTGTACCCTAAAGGTCCGCGAGCAACGCCACCAAGTTTCTCTCGCGTAAACAAAGTGGCATAGAATCTGATCGACGTTGTCTGTATCCTGCAAGCACGTGTAGCACTGCGACTCCTGATCCTTTAGGTCATGCTGCGCACGCCGGTCCGGCGTCCAGAGTCTACCCTTGATTGCCATCCAGGCGAAGATCTTACACTTGAGCACAGCTCCATGATACGTCCCAAACGTATCGATAATTTCTGCTTGCTCCATGCATGTTTTATGTGATATTGCTATGATCAAGATACACTTTCATGCACTTTTGATCATATTTGGACTAACCTATTAAATCAGTGCACCCTAGTGCCAGTTTCTGTTTTCTGCTGTTTTCTATTTCAGTTTTCCCCCATATTAAAAGTGCTCAAAAAATTCGGGAAAAAACAGATAAAAAAACAGCATGAAGGAACCTTCCGGAGTCTCAAAGGGGGACCAGGTGGGACCCACAGGGGCCCCAGGCCCCTAGCTGGCGCGACCTAGGGCTTGGCCACGCCAGGGGGCGCCTGGACCCCTGGTAGCCCCCTGGCCGCCCCCTTCGCCTATATATCTCCCGTGACGTGAAACTTCCGGAGACAAAATCCTTTTTCGCCATCTCGCCTCTGTTCCACCGCCGCCGCGCTTCCAAGATCGGGAGCCCAGCAGGACCCTTCCCGACACCCTGCCGGAGGGAGGATCGACCTCCGGGAGCTTCCCCACCACCACGGACGCTTCCCGGATGTGCCATGAGTAGTTTCCTTTGGACATGGGTCCGTGATTAGTAGCTATGTGATGTTCTCCTCCCCTCTTTGTTCTTCATGGTTTAGACCTCGTGAGCTGCCCTACATGATCGAGGCACTTTTGTAAACTTTCTGCTTTTGGTATGCTGAGTTTGATGGGATCTGATGGATTATGAGATTATGTTCAAATTGTGATCGAGTAATATATTTGGTTCTTATCTTTTAAATTTTTGTTCCTAAGTAATTCTTGCATGTTTTCCGTTGTTGTTTATTGCTTTGGCCAAGTAGTAGGTAGTAACTCCAAGAGGGAACGTTATGCTAGATTGTGGGTTCATGCCCCCTGATGACATGCTTGAGTGACAGAAACATGAGTCTAGGGTATGTGCTATTTCCACAAGGGGGAAAACAACGGTGCTTGTAACTGCGGTTGCAAGGATTGTTTACTTTATGCAAAGTTCTTTTTAATGCAGTTGTCTGTTGCTTTCGGTTTACACTTTGGGTGGGCTCGCAACTTAATATCAGCGAGATGTTCTGGATAGATATCTCAAGGTGGATGATTAGTAGTAGATGCAGTTGGATTTCGGTCTACTTATTTGGGCGTATTGCCCATGCTTATGAGCCTCTTCCTTTCTTTGTCGCATAGTTAGCATTGCGGTGCGTTTATAATCCTGTCAATTGCTCATCTATAATTTGTTTACCTCGCATAGCAGTTTTATCGTCTTTTGGGATAGAGACATCACTAGTGAACATCACGGGACCCCGGTCCATATTCTCATCATTGTTTACACGCTTATTTACTTTCTAGATTTTACTTTCAGTTGCTATCATTATCATTATCCCTTGTGCTTGATCCTTTGTAAACAACAAGACCGCAGAGATTGAAAACCTGTTTGAACTTCGTTGGGAGAAAAGTTATTTGTGTTGTGTGCAGGTCCAGGTCAAGGAAGCAACATTTTTCGTAAATGGTGCCATTGTTTTCTTTCCACCTACTTATCATTGTCGGAGTCCTACTGGAGACAAACCCTATCCTCTACATAGGGGAAATTTTTTGCTATCCTACATCTCACATTCCACTTGGGGTAACCAACGAAGGGCGAGAAACCATTATCATCATCTCTCACATCAAGCAAATTTCTGGCGCCGTTGCCGGGGACTCCGAGTGATAAGATAGGGGAGTTTGCCACTACCTTTTACCTTTACTTTTTAGTCTTGTTAGTTTACCTTTCAGTTTTTACCTTTGTGTCTTATATCAAAAATAAAAAATAAATTTATTTATCTTGCTGTTAGTAGTCCTCCTTGTTTAGATGAACATGTTAGGACTTGGTGCTTTGCGGGAATCGGAAGTTCTCGATTTCGGTCAAAGGGATGGAGAAAATATGAATAAGGCATGGGACAGAATTTCTGAAGCACATAAAAGAATTATGCTGTAAGGCCCGATATGCGGTACTGTTCTAGATCTAGATGTTTCCATCCAGATCCGGGGACGAAGCACATATCGGTCCAACCGCGACATATGACGAAGTCATATGCCCCAGATTTCCAACATGATATCACAACATTACAGATACATGATACAACATCTCATACAATCGGCATACAACTGCCTCAGATACAATACAACAGCGGAAGATACATGTCTGAGTACAGACTACAAGAAAATGCCTAGTGGCAAAGAGAAAAACAACGATCCCCATAACCACACGGGTCCAGGCCCTCCGCCGGGATCCGCCTAACTAGTCGTCGTCGAGTCTCCACGTGAAACGTCGATCACCATACCTGTTGTCGATCAAGAACCCTGAATAGAGTTTGGGGGTAGTATCATGAGTACAGAGGTACTCAGCATCCAACCGTAGTGGTCATCTGACCCAGCAAGGACTTCATCACTCGTCATTCTAGGACAGCTAGTAGTTTACGTTCAGGAAGGGGTAAGTGGTGAGGTTGCTGCCACACTAGCATTTATAAAGTGGCTAACGATCTAGAGAGTAAGATAAGAAGCCAAGCATTCGATGAGGAATCGCCTCCAACAAGTCTTGCTATCAACTACTACGCAAACATAACACCTATCCTATCCTTGTCCTCCTCTTCGCATCCCGACGAAGAAGAAGCAGTCAAGGCACACACACGTTGATCAAATTATATTAAGATTAACTCAGTTGTTGTTGTCTATGAACAAGGAGTAGGTCTCAAGTCGTCCATAACCGTGGACATGGCTTCTCGAAAAGATTTAATCCTGCAGGGGTGTACCAACTGCCCATTACGAGGCGTCGCATGCTCGCCCATCTCTCTCAGTTGCTACCCATTATAGGCAACCATTTTATGATTTAGTTCCAAGAGATCCGAAACGACAGGTCCGTCTAACTAACAACGAGCAAATCCGGGTGGCCCCCGGGGAGTCGACACCCAATCCAAAAGTTGGCCACGCTCTCGGATCGGACTCTTCCGTATGGCCAAGGTCGGGTTTAGTCTCACCTATATAACAGGGGACTTCCCTCGCTCACCAAGTGTGGACCAACAGAGGAACTAAGTCTCCGATGGCCCGAGTTGTTTGAAAACTACTGGCAGCTGACCAACACACACACGGGTTCCAAATGGTAAATCAGCTTGGGCCACCTCTAGAAATGTTTGAAGCTAGGTAGGTAAGAAGAGGGGACCCCATAAAATCCCACACGCGATTAGGCACACTCAGTCTTAAAACCAATACCCGAAACTCGGGTCCTAGGTGACTCGAATGGAACAAAGCGTCGGGGCGGGATAGCCTAGACCTTCCATCCTTCGTCGAATATAGTCAACATTATAATAATCATATCATCAACAACAATAATAATAATGATAATGTGATATCCCAAACCAAGGAGTAACAGGGTAACATCGTAGCATCCTAAGCATGCATACTAAGCAGGGGCTGAGCAACGAGCAATAGTAACATAGCAGTACAAGGTTTGCTGGGAAGGGACATGGCTGTATCGGTTTGAAAGAGGCTGTAAACATGTGGTAGGATCAAACATCGAGCCTAACCTAGACTAGCATGCAAACCGCTGGTTGAAATAAAATGGATCATAAGTAATGTATAGTCCTTGCCTGTTGATAAGTCGGGTTCCGAAGGTGTAGTTGATCGCAAGCTCGCATCGTCTCCGAGAGGTACCCGCGGAAGCACACAAGAAGGAAAAACTGGAAAGCAATCAACGGTGCACCACTATTACTACCGAGCAATACAAGATCAAAGAGACAACATAAGGCACGGCAACGCGATACGGATCTATCGTCGAGAACGGTTACTAACAGTTTAAGTGGGGTATCGGTCACACACGACGATACCGCACATTTCCGGTGGTTCAAGTTGCTTAGCTACAGGTGATCAATCAACGGTTATTAACATGGCAACTCTAGCAAGCATGGCATAGCACACAAACATGGAAAAAGGTGAAGCACAAAGTAAACTAGCTATGCTAGTCAATTTCAGTGAGGCACAACCTAAACATGGCATAACACTAAGTGCCGCACGATGATTAAAACATTTGGTACTGTTCTGTCCTAAACCATGTTTTAAGTTGGTTAACAACAGCAAACAATAGCATAAACACAAAGTACACGAAAAACTAATCAAGTTACATATAAAGAACACCCCAAACGGAGTTACGGTTAAAAAGATACAAGAAAAACAAGTTACGGGCACAAGATGTATAAACAGGGGTAAATCTATATGCAAAAGTGCAGCAACATGGCATAGCAATACATGGGATGAAAGTAGACATGATGCTTAACAATATGCAATTGGAATCACTCAATTCTGATAAACGGTCGCGACACACTCGTCGACCGAAGTTGCAACAAAATAACAGTTTCAGCAACAGCAGCACAATAACATCAGGATCACCACTTTGGAGCAAGATTTAATATAGCTAAAGAACCCAAACATGACAAGTTAAAGCATGGAAATGAAGTACACATGATGCTTAACACATAGGTGAAAGAATCAATGCAATAGGCCTCATGGATTAGTCACAATCATCATGCAAAGTTGCAACAAAACAATAACAGCAGCACTTAACAGGAAAAAGTGGCAGTTTAACGGCCTGATGCCCACTTTGGCACACAATTACACAATCAAGATGAGCTCAAATGAAAATACTCACAAAAGATGAATTAAAGTACACGCAATTCTGAGAAACTTTTATTTTGGGGGCACGTTCATCGGAGCTACGGATCAACCAGAAATCGCAGCGGAAAATTGAATCAGCAGCATATATCACAGGGACTTAGCAAAAAAAAACAGGTTCCCAGGGACAAAAAAGTGTCTCGGGCTGGTTTCTCACCCATGGGTTCTAAAGGCCCATCCGGCCTGGGCTGGCTTGGCAGGGGAGCTGGGCTTGATGCGGCTGGGCCTGGAGGAGGCCCACGTGGCGGTTGTGGCCCGTGGGGTCGTTGGCTGGAGCCGGCTGCTCTCTCCCGACCGGGAGGATGGCGGCCGCGGCTGCGGTAGTCCGGTGGCGCGCCGGCCACCAGCGGCGAGGAGGGCGGCGGGGCGTGCGCTGGAGGGAAGGGGAGCGCGGGGTTGGCGGATCCTGAGGCGGCGGAGGTCGGACCGTGGCCTGGCGGCGGCGAGGGAGCCCGAACTCGGGACCTCCCGATCCATGGCGGCCGGTGGCTGGCCTCCTGGTGGCGGCGGCGGCGGGCATCTGCAGGGGAAGGGAGGAGGTCAGGGGCAAGGGGGAAGAGGAGGTCGCGCGCGGGGAAGAGGAGAGGAAGGGAGAGGGAGGAGGAGATGGCCGGCGGTGGCTCCGGCGGCCCGGCTGGAGACGACGGAGGCTCCACGAGCATGGAGAGAGAGAGGAGAGAGGAGAGGGGTTGATGTGGCGCAACCGGGCGCGTCCGATCGCGCGATCCAACGGCCCGAAAATTCTGGGATCTAGGAGGCAAACTGGGCAAAGTGGAGGGGGGTGGCTGCCAATTTGTGCTAGGGAAACCCTAGAAATGGGTGGGAGTGTAGTGGTCTTTATATAGCCCAGGTGGCTGGCAGTTTGCAAAAACATCTCCGGTTTTTCTCTCGCGCGTGCGGTGCTCACGTTTCTGACCGCCGGGGGTCCGCAGTACCTCCGATTCGGGTAAAACTTCGAACCGCGCGATCAGCGTGTCGGGCCGGAGGCATTCACCTCGCGCTGGAACCATTCCGAAAACACTTTCCTGCGCGCTATAAAAATAACCCGTTTAATTATTAAACGGGGTTTTTCGTTCCGTTGGCTGCGGCTAGTCTCGTGCGGTTTTCACGACGGTGCTCGGGTGAAACCCGGTGTCGCAAAGGTCGGGTGTCAGGGTGGAAAGGGGCGGTCTCCGTCCAGTACGAGATAAGAGGGGGGGAAATAATCGTCGATCGATAAATCAGGGATGCAAACACCGCAAACAAATCAGACAATCAAACAATTCACACCGAAAACAAAATTTTTAATTTTTGCAAAAACTGGGTTGTTACGTATGCCTTGGATACCCATAAAAATTGTTCTTAGGAATTTTTACCATGGTCTTTTTAAGTGGTGTAAAAACTCTCTTGATATTATAGATGAAGGAGACTTTTTAGAGTGTGATGAAGCTAGAGCTAATGGTATTTTGCATGGTCTATCTAGTTATTTTGTTTATGATCGTAGTGTTGATACTGTTATAGATAGACTTGCCGCTATTGAAAAAAGGATGGATGCTCTAGACTTAAGAAAAGTAGAGGAACTTAAGACCAACAAGAAAGATATGTTGGAGATAGATGATGATTGGGATCCCTTTGTTAGGATTGGCATCTCTAACCAAGACTTCCTTGCTTTTTGTGATATTGGATCCATAGTTTCTACCATGCCAAAAATAGTTTATGATTCTTTGAAACTAGATATGGATAAATTTTCATCTTATCATGAACATGCTAATGGAGATATTTCAGAGACTAAAGGAAAGGTAAAATAATTCCAAGTTGCATTCCTTCATAGGGTTGCACCGATGGATTTCTTCATCATGGAGCCGAACCAAAGCAACATTGTGCTTGGAAGGGACTTCCTCCGAGCTATGAAAGGCTTCATTGATATCGGTAACGGGTTCATACGCTTACGCGGTAAGGTGAAAGGTAAGTACCTCTTTCCTAGAAAGAATAAGAATGAGCTTATTGAAAATCAATTTGAAGGTTTTCATGATTACGACGATCTTGGAGACCTTTGATTCTTCTTTTGCCTTATGCCTAGCTTAAAGGCGTAAAAGAAAGCGCTTGTTGGGAGGCAACCCAAGATATTTTTACTTCTGTTTTAGTGGTCTTGATGATTGTTACTACTGTATCAACATCATTGTATCTTTATTTTCAAGCTTTGTGCCAAGTTATAGCCTCATATGACAAGGGAAGCAAAAGTTGTGAGATGCTGCCCAGAAAACAGATTCTGTCTTCGTGACGGAAAAAATCGTATCAAATCACCAGTTCATCTTTTTGAGCTGAATTTTTTACACGGCGTGCTCTATACAATTGCGGAACTTTCGTATGTTCTGAGTTTTTTTATTTGAGTTGCATAAGTACCCCGAAAAAATTCTCTAGTACCTGCTGTTCTGTTTTTGATAGATTCTGCCACGTTTTGTCTCTCCTTACTTTTGCAAACCTTAAGCTTGATTTTTCTTTGCAAAAACCTTGTGGCCATCTTGAGAAACAGTAGCTCTTCAAGAATATGTTTATATCCAGTGGGGAAATATTTTTTTATCAAGGGTACTAACCTCTCTAATCAGCTTATGATGAGTTATGTATGAAGGGAGTTTTCAAGTGTGCGATGGAAGATGATGAAAGAAGATCCGGGAGTGTCAAGCGTTCAAGCTTGGGGATGCACCCATGCATCCCCATAAATATTCAAGGAGACTCAAGCATCTAAGCTTGGGGATGCCCCCGTGCATCCCCTTCTCCATCAACAATCATCAGTTCGTCCTTCGTCTCACTATATTTTTATCACTTCATGCGTTATGTGATATGCTTGGAGCGCCTCGCTCTTAGGTTTTATTTTTAGTTTTCTTTAGCTTTTCTTGATGTTCATAACAAGTTAGACCCCATCTTACTTTGTGTGGGAGATAAACACGCTCCACTTTCAAAATCTAGAACACATCATAGGAGTTTTCATGTCTATCTTTTTTGCTGTTGTGAGTTCCTTATCTTTTCGTAGCTACTGCCATGTTTAGTTTTAGTTTTAGTTTGTCTTTAGCAAGAGCCTTGGCTTTTGTTTAGTTTGTTTCTGGAACTCTCTTTAGTTTTCATGTTTATCTTGTTAAGAGAGTTGGTTGTTGCGCTGAGTTGTGTCTTATCTTGGAAGTAGGTAATTGAGGTTGCTTTTAAATTTTAGTAGTAACTTGTAATAGTTTTGAGGCATTGATGTGCGTAATGTTTGAACTTTTGGTGTCAAGAGATATAGCCTATTAGTGATAGGTGTCGTATTTTTGGAAATTCATGTTTATTTTCAAAACCTACAAAACTAGTTGAGAACTCTAGCTACTAGATGGATCACTAATCTTTGGAGGGATCGAATATTAGAGTACACTCACGTACCATGAGTCGAGAATGCGCAAGGATAACCAAACCTCCATACACTCCTCCTCGGGGTACTTGTCTCTTTGTGAACCTCCTTATTAGATTGAGAGATGCCGATAATAAGTGCATGAGTTCTTCGGACTAATGTAAGTATTGAAAGTTGACACTTCCACCTCCTCATATTTGCTAGCCTTTCCCGTGACGTGCATTTCCTCCTTCTCACTCCGAGAGTTGGCGTCCACCTTCGCCGGTACATCCAAACCCTTGGCATGATACGCTCTGTGATCATAAGCCTCCTTATATCTTTCCTCAAAACAGTCATCATACCTACCTATCAAGGCATTTCCATAGCCTTTCTGAGATATATTGCCATGCAACATCGACCTCTTCATGACTTGATCTTCATGTCATACATGTTCCTGCTACACTGGCAGTGACATACGTTGCATACATCATGATAGCTACATCTTCTTTATGATTTGAGTACCTTGTAAAGTGTGAAAGATCTTCTATACCCTCTTGTAAATTAGAATGTTGCCCTTAAGTGAGGAAAGATCCCAAAGTGAAAAAAATAAAAGATCCCAAAGAGGACGAATGAGAGTTAAATAGAAAGAGCCATTGAGGCCACCAAAAAATAGAAAAATAGAAAAAATAGAAAAAGAAATAAAAAGAGAGAAAGGGCAACACTACTATCCTTTTGAAAGATCCACACTAGTACTCCCTCTTATCCTTGTACTCCATAGAGATGATCATTCATGCATATAGCTATGTGGGGACCTTCACCTTATAAAACTTGGCTTGCATATTCCAAGGATGATCCTCCTCAAAACAGCTCTAGGTATTCATGAGTGAGAAAGTTGGATGCACCCCACTAGTTCCATTGGAGAGCTTTTAAGCTCATATGTGCACCCGTTGCATGGCAATCCCTACTCCTCACATCATATCTATCATTTGGCCTTCTCGCCTATGATTGTCCTTATGGATGTGAGCCTTTCTCACCTTTTTGTCTTCCTCCTCCACCATATTTCTCTCTTTGCCATCCTAACTGTCAACTTTCGTTCTTACGCTCATCATTTTCATGAGTGCTCAAAATATCGAAAAGAAGTGGATCAAATTGACTTGTACCTGGCTAGTTGTCTGGGGACGAGTAAAGATAAGATTCCAAAGAAGACCAAGTGTGAAACTTTAGTAGATTGAGTTCTCAACACAAAAATAATTTATTCTCGTATTCCCTATCCCTCTTCTTGCACGCAAATACCATTTGGAGACATTCGAGTCACGGACAGCGAGAGATCTTGCACCTAATGTTCTTTCGTTACTTGTTTCAATGCTAATATAGACTCTTGCATGTTATGACTTGAATTGAATTACATACTTTAATTTCTGTACTTTTAAAAGTTATTATAAGGTTGCTAGCATGTCACCATAGAAATTATGCTTGTTATCATTTACCTACTCGAGGACGAGCAGTAATTAAGCTAGCGGATGTTGATACGTCCCAAATGTATCGATAATTTCTGCTTGCTCCATGAATGTTCGGTGTGATATTGCTATGATCTAGATACACTTTCATACACTTTTGATTATATTTGGACTAACCTATTTACTCAGTGCACCCCAGTGCCAGTTTCTGTTTTCTGCTGTTTTTCTATTTCAGTTTTCCCCCATATTAAAAGTGCTCAAAAAATTCGGGAAAATCAGATAAAATATCAGCATGAAAAAACCTTCTGGAGTCCCGAAGGGGGACCAGGTGGGACCCACCAGGGGCCCAGGCGCCTAGCTGGTGCGGTGATACGTCCCAAACGTATTTATAATTTTTGCTTGCTCCATGCATATGTTGTATGTTATTGTTATATGTTTGCTACACTTTCATATCTTTTTATAACATATTTTGGAACTAACCTATTAATGGTTGAAAAGTACACAAGTTCTTATTTTTGTCCTTTATGTGTAGGAATTACTTGGATAAAGGAAAAATCACAAAAAAGAGCCTTGTAGGAGTTGGACTCTAACTTTCCCGAAATCTGTCCCCACCAGACAGGTTTTAAATATCGCCTCGAAAACGCTAGAATACGGGCTCAAACGGAAAACGTAAAACTACGAATGTTTTTCCGGTGGATTTAGACATAAAATTCGGCCCAATCGGAGTTTGGATGTTCCCGGGAGCCCCGAAATACTAAAGACCTAATCTGGATGACGGGAATCCGAGAGTCTATATAAAGAGAAGAAAGCTAGGTCAAAGGGCACCATGAAATTTCCTCCCCCTTGGCAGCCGTCTTGAGGGGGAGATCAACCTCCAAAGCAGCACCATCTCCAAGGAAGAAGAAGGGGCCAAGGACCGCTGCCCCCAAGGGCCATGGCCACCGCCGTGGCCATGGTTGTGGGCTCCGCCGTCGCCGTGGCCGCCGACGTCGTCGTCTCCTTCATCTCCCCCGGTCTGCACCTCTCCATCAACAACTCTCCCTCTCACCATGTCCATGTGTGAGTAGTTCCCCCTCGGGGCTAAGGATTGTATCTTGATCTATGTGGTTTCTCTCTCTCCCATGATGTGACCTTTGTTGTGATCATTGGCTATGTTAATCTATGGTGATCCCATGATGTTTCCCCTTCTTCTATGTATTGGATTTGATGTACTCACTTTATCCTATCTAGTATAATCCCCGAGACCATGGTGACAGCGGTCTATTGGACATGGGTTAGAAGAATATTTTCATGAGTGATTTCCTGTTTTGTGTGTTGATTGAAGATTGAGAGTCTCGTGGTGCTTGTCTTTGACTATCCATGAGATATGTTGTGGTGATTGTGGTAATCTCTTTGGATGGCCGCGGTGACATTGGGAAATCCATAGATTGAGAACTACGAACTTTGAGGTGTGCTTTTGTAGCCCTACATAATTCTCATCCTCTCTTGACCACAAAGGAATGACCTCCGAGTGCGTCTCCATTGCATGTTTTATGGGAAATATCATGTGATTAGACTATGTTAATGTTGTTGAGAGTTTCCACTTGTGAAATCTTGGCTTAATAGGAATGATAGACTACTCATATCAACAAGGTGCACCTTCTTTTCCGGAAGCACATCTTCAAAGAACTCCAAAGTTAAGCGTGCTTGGCTTGGAGCAATTTGAGGATGGGTGACCGACTGCGAAGTAGCTCCCAGGTGCGCACGAGTGAGGACAAAGTGCGCAGGAAAGACTAGTGTTGGTCTGTGGGGACAGTCTAGATCCCGCCAGGCGTACGCCGGGAACCGGTGGCTGTGGCCGGGGCGTAACAAATGGTATCAGAGCCGACCCTTGCGGTTATACGGGCGTGTGTGGGTCAGTGCGCGAACATGTGGGACATGTGTCGGCACTGGACGCACAGACGTGTGCCAAGAGGGAACGGCTCTATTTGTAACGCCCCGGCCACACCCACCGGTTCCCGGCGTACGCCTGGCGGGATCTAGACTGTCCTCACAGACCAACACTAGTCTTTCCTGCGCACTTTGTCCTCACTCGTGCGCACCCGGGAACAACTTCCCGGTCGGTCACCCATCCTCAAATCGCTCCAAGCCAAGCACGCTTAACTTTGGAGTTCTTTGGATCTGGGCTCCCGGAAAAGAAGGTGCACCTTGTTGATATGAGTAGTCTATCATTCCTATTAAGCCAAGATGTCACACCACTAGTGAAAGTATGAAGTCCAGGCCTTGTTTCCACCATTGTTACACCGTTTTTTCTCACTTTTGTCACATGTTTGCTTGCTGCACTTTTTATTACAGATTTATATTACTTTGTTTCGCCACACCTATCACCCATATTTTACCATCTCTTCGCTGAACCAGTGCACCTATACCACTCCTAGTTGTATTAGGTGTGTTGGGGACACAAGAGACTTCTTGTATCTTAATTGCAGGGTTGCTTGAGAGAGACCATCTTCAACCTCTACTTCCCTGAGTTCGATAAACCTTAGGTCATCCACTTGAGGGAAATTGTTGCTGTCCTACAAACCTCTGCGCTTGGAGGCCCAACGTAGTCTACAAGAATAGAAGCGTGTGTAGACATCACGCGGCCTAGGACTTGGCCGCGCTAGGGGGGCGCCTGGACCCCTGGTGGCTGTAACGACCCAATTCACACAGAATTGAAGTCTCTATGTTCAAGTGCCAGTCCCTGGATCGAACTCGCTGGCACACACAGTATTATAGATGTATATCAAAGTACAAGTGCATCATTATTACAACGTATGATCCAGAGTAAATAAATAACAAGTTGCATAGCTCAAGGCTAGCTTATTCCATATAAATATAGCGGAAGCAAAAGCAAATAACGTGGAGTCCCATCAACAGCCACATGCGAACATGCTGAGTGTAGACTCGCAACCCCTAAACGCACCTTACTGATCGTCTGAAAACCTGCAACACCGAAGGTTACAGCCCGACAACGGGTCAGTACATCTGATTTGTACGGCAAGTGACACGGAAAAGTTTATATAAAGGATCTACAACTACATGCAAGGTAAGTCAAAAGAAAGGCTTATGGTTTAGTTTTTGCAGAAAGCCAATTTTCTCCTGAACTAAACTAGTCAAAGTTTTAAGTTGAATTCTACCTGTAACACACAGCAACCCATGCTACTCTTTTCCCAACCAAATTATTATTAAGTGTTCATCTGTCAAGATCATTCATCAACAGTACTGACTAGTTGCTCAAAGTTCGTTCATAACCGTGGACACGGCTAATCACGATCAGTTTATACACTCTGCAGAGGTTGTACACGTTCCCCACTGGACTCAACCCGAAGATTGAGACAAAGACTTTCTGAAGAGGTTGCCTCCACCCTTTGGTAGCCGGTACACCTAAGCACACATCTACCTCAGCTAGCTACCAGGGCCAGGTTCCCCACAACGTACTCGTGCTAAGCCAGAGCCCATATAGCCAGTGCCTGTACACGGAAGCTACTAGTAATATTGCCTGTCTGATCTTTTTGAGCCTGGACGGCGCCCACTACGTCAGAGGGTACTCGCCATGACGCACCCGGTTCACCACCAAAACAACCATTGGGTGCATTTAACCCCGGCACTGTCCTTAGACAAGGCACAACTACCGGGATGCAACCCGCCCGTCCAGAAGTGATTTCTATTTATTATAAAGTTGCTACACAGCTTATTATAAATATCTCACATGCACTCCATGAATTCTCACAACCCAACCACGTCTACAAAGCATACCAATATAGCAACAACACGGCTAGGTTGATCTACGGTAGACAAGTCAAAACATGTGGCTATCCTAACTGGTTTGCAGCAACAGTAAAGTAACTACCTATCATGCAATAGAGTGATATTTCTTAACATAATGCATATAGAAAATATAGGTATGAGTATGGTCAAAGCATCACTTGCCTTCTTTCTGGTCCTGAGGGTCACAATCCTCACAAAACGAGGCGGCACACTCCGGACAATCTATACGAGCAAACATAGCACCAATCAATCATATATTCAATACGTTTATGCTCAAACAATAATAAACATTAAGATAACAGTAGAAAAACTTGCCTAACAGCATCTAAACTTAAATTACTTTTCAAAAAAAACCAACGCAAAAATAAACGACGCAAACGGGCGCACCAGTGAAAAGTTACGGCTGCCGGAAGTTCAAATTTGGATCAGCTTGGGATCCAAATTTAAATACTTCAAACTTCTGTAACACTAGGTCTACTGGCTAGGAAATTTCACCACGGTCTCAACGCAACTGGAATCACTCGATTCCGAGCTACGGTTAAAAAGTAGTCGCGAAAACGGTATCGGGTGAAAAACGGGGGGTACCGGGGTGCTCTACTGTAAAAAGGACCCGTACGTAAATAAAAGTTTTCTGAAAAACGCGATCGAGTCCCCGGGCAGTTTGGATCCCGATCTGGAAAAAAAATTGAAACGTTTTTTTTTACTCTTTTTTTTTCTAACTCATCTTCTTCCACGCGCAGCACGCGCACGGGCCAGGAACCAGGCCATGGCCATGGAGCTTGGAGCTCGGCCTCGGGCTAGGGCTCGGCTCCAGCCGGCGAGGACGGGCGCGGCCAGCGCCAGCGGGCGGCGGCGGCCGAGCGCGGCTAGGGCGGCCAGGTGCGGGCGCGCGAGGCGCGGCGGCCAGGGGCACGGGCGGCCAGGCGCGGGCCATGGAGCGGCGGCGGCGGCAGTGGCCGGCAGGCTCGTTCCGGCGAGCGGCGGCGCGGTGCTCGGCGCACGGCGGCAGCGCTAGGGCACGGGGACGGCGTAGGCGGCGGCGGCTTGCGAAGATACCTCGAAAAAACGGCGAAAACGCAACTCCAGCGATGCTCCGGCGATGCTCCGGCGAGATTCCGGCGATGACGTCGGCGGCGGCGGGTCCTGCGGATTAGTTTAGTCTAACCCAAAAAACGCTAAGCGAAAATAATTTATCCCTAATCGGAGCTATTTATAGCCAGCCCCTAATCCTCTTTCTTTTTAAATCCGAGATAAAAACAAAATCGGTCTGCGGAAAAAAAACACACCAGGCCCATTAAGCCCAAAACAATATTAGAAAAATCACGGAAATTTATTTTAGAATTCCGTCTTCGCCGGTATTTTTAAAATAGTAAAATTGAATTTTTGGCTTTACCAAAATATTAAAATAAAATAAAAACTTTGCAAATTATTTTTTAAATATTTTTAAATACTTTTCCGGCATTTTAAAAATACCGAAAACTCCAAAATTTGATTTAAAAACTTTTCTGGAGCATAAATAAATTCCCAAAATATTTTTAGAAAATATTCATAACTCCAAAGTAAAATTAAAAAGTCTCCCAAAAATATTTTAAAATATTTTCAACAAATTAAAAATGGGGATAAGTCCTTTTATATCCTCTCAAATGAATTTTCCTTTTGTTGAAAATTATTTTGAACAATCAAAAGAATTCTAATAAAGATTTAAAACCTTTTCCAAACTTTTAATAAGTTGAAGGAGTCATATTACCTTCTCTCATTTTATTTTGTTGGTTTTGTTTTTAAATAAAAAATTCCAAAACACCAACGGTGAATATTAGGGAAAGTCATTTTATTCCCTGTCACTTTAATATTCATAAACTCCAAAAGTTTTAAATCCCTGAGAAAATTAAACACATCAAGCAAACAATCATTATCTATTTAATTTTTATTAACATTCCAAAATTCGGAGAATTTTATCGTCTTTTGGGAGAGAGACATCACTAGTGAACAGAATGGGACCCCGGTCCATATTCTCATCATTGTTTAAACGCTTATTTACTTTCTAGCTTTTACTTTCAGTTGCTATTATTATCATTATCCCTTGTGTTTGATCCTTTGTAAACAACAAGACCAGAGATTTTGACAACCTCTCTGAACTTCGTTGGGAGCAAAGTTATTTGTGTTGTGTGTCGGTCCAGGTCAAGGAAGAAACGTTTGTCGTAAATGATGCCATTGTTTTCTTTCCACCTACTTATCATTGTCGGAGTCCTACTGGAGACAAACCCTATCCTCTACATAGGGGAAATTTGCTGTTATCCTACATCTCACCTTCCACTTGGGGTAACCAACGAAGGGCGAGAAACCATTATCATCATATCGCACATCACTCCACTGCGCCAAATGCAGGTCGCCATAGGGTCCCGAACCCGTCCTTGGTAGAGACGCTCGTACACCGATCGGACCGAGTTAGAATTCGTTTTTTCATAAGGCCATATATAGCTATCCCGCCGATCCGGCGCCAGAGTGACCTGCGCTAATGCATGTTGAATATGCATTAGCTGCATTTTCACCACGAACGAGATGTCACCTCGGATGTATACCAACCACGCATCCATCGCCAGAGCCTGGGAAACGGTGCTCTTATTCTGCACTCGACGAGGTACCATGTCCAGGATGTCCGGCGCAAGGTCGCCGATCTGCCTGCCATGCAGCCACCTGTCACGCCAGAATAGGGTGTCTTCGCAATTGCCCATATCGATGCCTACCAAGCTGTCGGAAACACGACGCGCCTCCTCATCCGTGTTTAGATCAAGCACCTGACATGGGCAACTTGGATCCATCCTCTGAAGCCATTCCCAGCGTACTCTAAGGGCCACGCCCTACCTCCTGAGATTCTTTACTCCCAGTCCACCATAGGAGGTAGGCTGACAAACGTCATCCCAAGCCACCATGCACTGGCCTCCATTTGCTCTCTCCTTTCCTGACCAGAAAAAGCTACACATCCATCGATCCATCTCTTCGAAAACCCACTTGGGCGTGTCCAGGATCAGGAGGTGGTGAACCGGTCGCTCCGATATGATGGACTTCACCATCACCAGACGCCCCGAACGCTGCATCAGACCGCGCTACCATGCTGGTACAAAATGCCTGACCTGGTCCACCAGAGGCTCCCAATCCACACGTTTGAGCTGCCTCACCGAGAGCTGCAAACCTAGGTATTTACACGGAAATTCCCCAAGCTCGCAGCTCAGATTTGCGTCAATCCTTTCTGCATCACCCTCTCTTGCACGACTAAGAATTCCACAGGACTTCGCATAATTAACCTTGAGACCTGACGCTACGCCAGAAGCATCAAGCAGCACCCTCGTGGCTGAGACGTCTGAGACACTTGACCTGATGAAGAGCGCGACATCATCAATGTATATGGAAATGCACTGCAAACTCGAAATGCCAGCAATGGGGCGCAACACCTCGTCATGTAGGGCTCTGCTTACCAGCACAGAGAGCACGTCCATGCTCAGGACGAAGAGGAGCGGAGAGATCGAATCTCCTTGACCACCACTTTGCTGGAAGCCGTCCGTAGAATAATGCTTAGCCAGCACATCCTACGTGAGCCAAAACCCTTATCCCTCAGAACATCAAAGAGGTACGCCCATGCGAGCGAGTCAAACTCCTTGGTGATGTCTAACTTGAGGAAAACACCCGGCACCCTCCTCGAGTTGATCTTCCTAGCCACCGATATCACGAGCATGAAATTATCGTGCAGACATATCTTCCTGATGAAAGCCGACTGATTAACGCTAACAAGCTCATGCATGCGACGGCAAGCTCTGTTCGCCAGGACTTTCGCAAACAGCTTCACAAAACTATGTGAAAGACTGATCGGTCTGAAGTCGCCCACCTCCTGAGCGTCAGGCCTCTTGGGGATTAGCGCAATTAACACTTTGTTGAGTTTCCCAAATCTCCGACCGTCACCAACATACAGCTTGAGCATGCAGTCCATGACATCTGCCTTAATGATGGGCCACGCTCTCTGGTAAAAACTCCTAGTAAACCCATTAGGTCCCGGTGCCCGATCTGGCGGCTGATACGTACAACAAGCATCAATATTTTATATTATAATTCACCCCTATTAAATTATATATTTCATTTTATGATGCTATTCTTATGTTGTTTTGGCTTGTTTTACATAGTTTTCAACTTTCCAGTGCCGAAACAGCAGACGCAGTATTCAGCGGAGAAAAGTGGACATTGAGTTGCTGAAGCATAACATCTCCAAATGCGCTGAAAATCGACGGGGGATATTTTCTAGAAGATTAACGAAGCTTCGCCAAAAAGAGGCCAGAGGGGGGCCACCAGGTGCCCAGGGGCCTCCCTGGCGCAGCCCCCACCAAAGGCGTGCCGGGAGGCAGCCTGGACCCCTGGAGCCACTCCCGGCTCCCCCCTCTGGCCTATATATTCATCGTCATCTAAAAACCCTAATAAGAGAGGAGTTTCGCGAGTTCCGCCACCGCTCCGTGGCGGAAACCTACAGAGAAGTAAAGACATCTCCAGCGGGCAGATTCCTCCGGGGAGAACACCTCCCGGAAGGGGACATCATCGCCATCGTCATCACCATCTTCATGGGAATCATCGAGATCATCATCAACATCAGCACCATCTCCATATTCATCCTACCTCATCTCACAATTGCAACTTCTATTGTAATCCGTACCATCTATCCTCTCTACTCTAGCGGTGTTGATTAGAGTTTTGTGGTGAATGCTATTGAGTTTTGTTCGAGAAATATTGTTGTGTACAGATTGTTTATCATCTATTTATCACCACTGATCATGATCTCATTTATGTCTTGTGAGTAGTTAGTTTAGTTCTTGAGGACATGGGGGAAGTCTAGTTGTTAGTAGTCATATCATGTTGAAGTAATAAGTGTTAATTGAAGGAGGAGAAACGCCCGCAGCCTTAAATGCTTCCTCTCCGTTGCGTTCCTGTCTTCCGAGTAAAGAATGGCTCGCCGATCTCTTTCGAGAGTTGTTCTACTCGGATTTTACCGATCTTCCGAGTAACTGCGTACTCGAAAGTGGTTTCTGTTCTCCGAATAACTCGTTACTCGGAGGTAGTTAATGCTCCATGTTTTTTACTGATCTTATTTTGTTGGGTGTGTTTGGAGAACCAAGGGCTTAAGGGTACCCCTTGGTTTCCCTTGTCTAGGGGTATACCTTTAGTATTACCACGACAGTAGCCCCCAAGCGCTTTCGGGTGCTCGTGATTGAGGCAACTAATATTTGTCAGATTTTCTGAGGTATGCGAAGATTAAACTCAGTAAGAGGCCCAGAAGGGCTTTATTGATGTTTGAACTTTTCCCTCGAGTGTGGGTTGGGCAGGTTAGCGGAAAAATTTGGCGACACTCAAACGTCTCTCGAAAGAGGTGGAATGAAGCCTCGGGAGGCGTGTCTCAGAGTAAAAGGCCTTAAACTCCATATGAACCAAATTTGTAAAGTTCAATGTCCTAGGACATCGTAACGAGTCCTAGGCCATGCCACATGGGACATTGATCCTTTACCCCCCGCGCCGGGTCTTAATGGTGACCTGGCATTCTACGTCAGAGACGGGCCACCAGCAAGTTAAATACTCGGATTTTTGCTCGAGTAGTTGGGTGCAAGATTTTTCGTTTTGCGGAAAACCCCAAGTGGTTCTCTTCGTTGTATTTCCGAGTGACAACTTACTCGGTCGCCGCGGGAGCTTAGTGATTTCTTCCGAGTGATGGCGTACTCGGAGAGTTTGACCGGTGTATGTTATGCTTCGTATCTTCTGAGTAGTTGAAGTGGTTTCGAGCTTCAAATCAAAATCAGATTCGGTCTTTTAGAAATGATCTTGCCTTGTCAGAGAATCTTCTTGCCTAGACAAGTGGGCGCACTGTTGGGCCTGTCTCCTCGATTCCCGTGACGGTCTTATAGGATAATAATTAACTGCCCGTGGGAAAGTGGGAAGGATTATGGGGAAGTGGAGCGGTTTTATGGGGAGGGAAACCGGCAGGCCCATAATGGTGTGCGGATCTAACGCGTGGCGGTTGCCACCTCGAGCTATAAAACCGCTCCTTCCTTTCGATTTGGGGTAGATCTGTTCCCTTCCCCCGCGCATCCGCTCTCACTTCTATCTCTCTCGCTCAACCTCTTTCTTGCTCGCTTGCTTTCTCCGCTGGGAAGCCTTCGCCGGTCGTCCGTGCTTCATATTGGGAGGCCGTCACTCGCGCTGCCCTTCTGCCGCCGCCGAGACCATGTCTGTAGGGTAGTGGCTCCCGTCAGTCGTGACGGAGGACATGCTGCTGGGGTACCAGGATGCTGGCCTGATTCCCCGCGAGGGTTGTCGCCTTCCTGCGGCTGTGGAAGACGAGCCCGCTCCACGGGACGGTGAGAGGGTCCTTTTGCTTTCGCATGTGGACCGTGGGTTTTCTCTTCCTCCGCATCCCTTCTTCTTGGATTTCTTGGCTTTTACGGGTGCTCAGCTCCATCATATTGTCCCCAACGCTGTTACTCTCCTCTCCAGCTTCTTCACCCTCTGTGAGGGATTCTTAGGCATAGAGCCTCACTGGCACCTTTTCCGTAGCATATATGTCATTAAGCCCCAAAAGGCGAAGAAGTCTGGGGAGGGTGGTGGCGTGGAGTTCAATCACTTGTGTGGAGGTTTGTTCTTGGCTATGAAACAAGGGGTGCAGTATTTTCCTTCTAGTCTGCCGGATTCTGTTCAGAATTGGCAGAACAGTTGGTTTTATTGCAAGGTGGCTGAGGGGCCGGGAGTGCGTACCTTGCCTCCCTACTCGGACGTTAGACTGACGTCCTGCCAGGGCTGGAATCCTCGGCTCACTAATACTGAGAAGGAGCAGGTGCTCCCTTTGATGCGTGAAGTCATTAGGCTGAAGAAGAATGGCTTGGATTCTATGGATTTGATAGCCACTTTCGTGATTCGGAAGATTCAGCCTCTTCAGCCAGGGCTCGGGGGATGTGGGCGTACTCCAGGTTGCAGGATGACACTCGTTATAATAACACTGAGATGCCCCTGGATGAATTCGAGCTCTAAATGAAGATGATAACTAGCGTGACCCATGGTCTTCAGCCGACTAGCCGAGTGAGGCCCCTCAGCATCGAGAAACCTCCGACCTTGGTATGTTGTCCCTTGCCGTGTGTCTTTTGAGTGTGTGTCATTTGTTGATTCTGACTCGGACCCCTCTGTTTTTTGCTAGGATTTCTCTCAATTCCATTCTCCTATTCCTCTGGCTCCGCAACATCCTGCCAAGGAGGATGAAGATAGTACTGCTGGAGCAGGGGTCGGAGTTGAAGCGGGGGAGGAGTTAGAATCCGAGGTGGCTCGGTCTCAGGCGGCGTCCGAGCAACGCTCCAAGAACAACCAGGACCGCGAGTCGGCGCGGGAAGGGCTTACTCGGACCCGTAAAAGGGCTCATACTCCGAGTGGCGAAGAGGGCAGCGGGGTTGAAGCTTTGGAGGATGTCAGTACTTGCGAGGTGACTGACTTTCCTGTTATGGACACTATTCCAGAAGATGTTGTGACCGTTGGTGAGAATTCTTCGCTGTTTCTGTTGAGGCTTCTACTACTGTCGTCTTCCCGCTTCTAATTGTTTGTTGTATCTGCCACAGACATGGATGTTGACTCTACTGCTGACCCAACTCGGATTGTTACTGAGCCAGCCGCCGCTGGGGTCGCTCCTCCTGAGGTGATTGTTCCTGAGGGGACGGTGGTTACCGAGCTGCCACACCTGACGCTCCTGCTGGGGAGGCTGTTAAGGAGATTCCTGTCACCCGGCGGCTGCTCAAGGGGATGGACCTGCTGTCTCAGTATCCATTCCAGTCGGTGCCCCAGTGGAGAGTGCTATTGTTGGTAGTCTGAAGGAGTCTTTGGTAAAGGCGACTCAATTTGAGTTGCGGCTGCGGGAGCTAGCGTCTGAGGCCGAGTTGGTGAAGTCCAACATGCACGTAGGTACTTACGTAAGTTTGCTACCCAGTGGGGGTCGAAATGGCCTTTGGGCGTAGTGTTGTTATTCTGTAGGTTTGAAATCTCCTCTGGGGACACTTTTAGTGCACCCAGTGGGTGTAGCCCCCAAGGCTCCGAGTAACTTCTTGAAGTTATTCGGAGTCTTTTAGGTAGGAGTTATAACTTTGATGATCTTCCAGTGGGAGCGCTTCTTAGTGCATCCACTGGGTGTAGCCCCCAAGGCTCCAAGTAACCTCTTGAAGTTATTCAGAGTCTTTTAGATAGGAGTTTTAATTTTTATGATCTTCCAGTGGGCGCACTTCTTAGTGCACCCATTGGGTGTAGCTCCCAAGGCTCCGAGTAACTTTGTGAAGTTTTTCGGAGTCTTTTGATAAGAGGTTTTTTTTATATTTTGATGAACTTCCACTGGGAGCACTTCTTAGTGCACCCCCTGGGTGTAGTCCCCAAGGCTCCGAGTAACTTTGTGAAGTTTTTCGGAGTCTTTTGATAGGAGGTTTTCTATAATGTGGTATTCCTTTCGTCTTCATAGGAGGCATGCAAGCTTGGATTGGCCTTCGTTAAGTTGCAGGAGGAGAACAGTGCTGCCAAGGGTGCGTACGAGGCGCTGCTTGAAGAGCATAACAAGCTTAAGAAACAGCATGCTGAGGACAATGGTAAGGACTCTTGTATTCCTGTGTTGGTGTATTTCATCTTCCTATTTATCCGTTTGGAACTCTGTTTGCAGAAGCGGCAAAGAATGCCTTTGACGCCAAGGTTAAAGAGAACGATGATTTCGTTGCGAAAATGAAGAAAGAGATAGACCAAGTTGAGAGGTGGGCCAAGGAGAAGAAAGCTTTGGAGACAAGTTTGTACCATTACAAACAGGCTGTGAAGGAGAACGAAGCTTGTATCAAGAAGCTGGAGTCTGATTTGGAGAAGTTCTCCGAGCTGCGTGCCGAGGATAAAAAGAAACATCAAGCCGAGTTGGAAACTACTCGGAAGGCGGTGAAGGAAGCTGAGGAGTATTGTGCTGGGCGGTTTGACGTTTTCAGCGAGACTTTGTCTGGTCAGTTTCCTGACCCAATTTCGATGGAGAAATGTTCCCACGTCTTTCATTATGTACTCATCTTCCTTATTGATGCAGCGTATGGGACGGACCCGGAGGCCAAGCAAGCGCGCATGGCCGAGTTCGCCGATATGATGAAAAGGGATAATTACACGCCGGTAACGACGGAGTTTGCTCTGGCTCTGGGTCTGCTGACCATGAGGTGTGAGAAGGCGAAGAAGTTTGCTGAGGAAGTTATGGGCGCTACTCTGGCCTTGAAGAGCAAACTGTCTCCTGATGAGGGAAGCAGGGTGAAGCTGGACATTGTTGTGCCCGTCCTCCGAGAGGCCCCTCAGCAGCTGGCACGCTGGAAGCGTTAAATGGCACGGAGTGGTGCGAATTATGCGCTTGCTCTGACCAAAGCACATTTTCTGGAGCGGGTCCATAACCTGGAGCGGATTGGCGGTGGTGATCCAAAGGATGGTCAGAGCTGCACTGCCTTTCTGCCGTGATATGCTGAGACTGCCAGCCTGTTGCCTTGATGCCTGATCTGGACTTCTTCGTAGAATCGACTGGTGTAGCAAGTGAATCTGACGAGGCGGGCGAGGAATGAGTGAGCCCGATTGGACAAGTTTGTCAGAAAAAACACTGATGTTGAATTTTCCTCGGAATGCCGAGTGACTTTGTAATAAGATAACTTCTTGATGTCGTGATCTAGGTACTGGGCACTCCTTCGTTTCATGAATTCCGATTCTGTTTGCCAGTGGAGAACGTATTTATCTGCCGATGCTTGGTTTTTTCCTTCTTGTAATTTTCTTAGTTTTCATCTGGGCTGCGCACGGCTCAGAAAAAACTGATTTTGTGGCTTTAAGTGACCCCCAAGTCAGCTTAGAAATTTTTCTATTGGTGATCTTGTGGGCAAGATCTCCAATGCAGATGATGTTGTGCTTCCCCAAGCCTCGTGGGTTTTGGCAAGCACTTAAGATGTGTTTTCTAGATCCTCGTCCGAGCTGCGCACAACTCGGATAGAAAATCTGATTGTGAGTTTTCGTCCGAGCTGGGCACAACTCGGAAGAAAATCTGATTTTATAACTTTAAGCAGCCGCCAAGTCTCCTAAGACTTGAAAAGTACTTAGAAAAATTTCTATTGATGATCTTGTGGACAAGATCCTCAATGCAGATGATGTTGTGCTTCCCCAAGACTCGTGGGTTTTGGCAAGAACTTAGAATGTGTTTTCTAGATCCTCGTCCGAGCTGCGCACAGCTCGGATAGAAAATCTGATTGTGAGTTTTCGTCCGAGATGGGCACAGCTCGGAAGGAAATCTGACTTTATAACTTTAAGCAGCCCCCAAGTCTCCTGAGACTTGAAATGTACTTAGAAAAAATTCTATTGATGATCTTGTGGACAAGATCCTCAATGCAGATGATGTTGTGCTTCCCCAAGCCTCGTGGGTTTTGGCAAGCACTTAGAATGTGTTTTCTAGATCCTCGTCCGAGCTGCGCACAGCTCGGATAGAAAATCTGATTGTGAGTTTTCGTCCGAGCTGGGCACAACTCGGAAGAAAATCTGATTTTATAACTTTAAGCAGCCCCCAAGTCTCCTGAGACTTGAAAAGTACTTAGAAAAATTTCTATTGATGATCTTGTGGACAAGATACTCAATGCAGATGATGTTGTGCTTCCCCAAGCCTCGTGGGTTTTGGAAAGCACTTAGAATGTGTTTTCTAGATCCTCGTCCGAGCTGCGCACATCTCGGGTAGAAAATCTGATTGTGAGTCTTCGTCCGAGCTGGGCACAGCTCGGAAGAAAACCTGATTTGCAGTAATGGAAAACAGATTGAGCAAGGCATACTATGTGTACGAAATAATATTTTATTCAGATCTTACAAGCATACTTATGCATAGAAACGTCGCAATAGCTGGGCGTTCCATGCATGAGGTTCTTCTATCTTATTAGTTACATCGTACAAGTCATAGGCCCCATTGTGCAGTACTATAGAGATGACATATGGGCCTTCCCATGGAGGAGCTAGTTTGTCGTCCGAAGTTTTCTTGATGCGAAGTACCATGTCGCCCTCTTGAAATGAGCGAGCTCGGACATATTGGTCGTGGTATCGGCGAAGGTCTTGCTGATAGAACGCCGAGAGGGTGAGAGCTAGGTTTCGCTCTTCTTCCAAGAGATCAACACCATCTTGTCATGCTACTTCGGCTTCGGCTTCTGTGTACTGGCTTACACGGGGGGCATTGTTCTTGAGGTCACTCGGGAGAACTGCTTCTGAACCGTAAACGAGTAACAAAGGAGTTGACCGAGATGAGCGATTGAGAGTTGTCCACAATCCCCACAAGATCGAAGGGAGTTCGTCGACCCAGGAACCCGCTGCTTCCTTCAGTTCTCGAAGTAGCCGAGGCTTGATTCCTTTGAGTATTAATCCGTTTGCTCGTTCGACCTGGCCTTTGAACTGTGGGTGTGCTACTGAGGCGAAGTTGACCTGAGTGCCATTGGTCCAACAGAATTTCTTGAATTCAGCCGAGTTGAAATTCGACCCATTATTAGTAATGATGTCGTGTGGAACACCAAACCTATGTATGATGCCTCGCATAAAGCTGACTGCCGTGGTAGAGTCTAGGGTCTTGATAGGTTTTGCTTCTATCCATATTTTAAACTTGTCTACTGCAATCAAAATGTGGGTGAAACCATGCTTGCCCGTTCGGAGCGGTCCGATCATATCCAGTCCCCATACTGCGAATGGCCAAGCTAGGGGGTTGTCTTCAGCTCGGAGGCTGGTTTGCGTGGCTGATTGGCATAAAACTGACAGCCTTCGCAGTGGTCCACGATGTACCGAGCATCGCTGAGGGCTTCAGGCCAGAAGAAACCAGCTTGCAAAGCTTTTTCCACTAACGTCCGACTTGAGGCATGGTGGCCACAATCTCCCTCATGGATGTCTTGTAGGATGCATCGGCCTTCCTCCTCCGAGATGCATCACTGGGGGAGCTGAGTGGTGCTATTTCTGTATAACTCCCCATTGATCACTGAGTAAGACTTTGATTTGCGGACGATTTTCTTAGCTTCTATCTCATCATCAGGAAAATCTTGTTTTTGCAGATAAGCAAGGATTGTAAGTGTCCACTCGGGGGGAGTGACCTCCACATCAAACACCATGTCGACTACTGCGGGTATATCTTCTTTGATGGGGATGTTCTTGTCAGGCAGCATATCTGGATCGGCTTCTAGGAAAGGGTCTTCCTTGACTGTTGGATAGTGCAAGTGTTCCAAATAAATTCCTGGCGGGATCTGACCCCGGGTAGAACCCAACTTGGCTAGGTCATCTGCTGCCTGATTTTTAACCCTTGGAATGTGATGGAGCTCCAGCCCATCAAATTTTTTCTCCAATTTTCTCATAGCTACACAGTAGGTTGTCATTGCTGGACTCCGAATGTCCCACTCTTTCATTACTTGATTGATTACTAGGTCTGAATCTCCGAATATCATGAGTCTCCTGATTCCGAGTGAAATGTCCATTCGCATGCCGTACAGAAGAGCTTTGTACTTGGCTTCATTATTTGTTGTTGGGAAATGGATTTGGAGGACGTATCGTATCTCGTCTTTCCTTGGAGAAACCAGTACCACCCCTGCCCCTGCTCCATTCAGCATCTTGGACCCATCAAAGAACATCGTCCAATGTTCTAGTGTTGGCTATGGGGGATGTTGGACCTCAATCCACTCGGCCAGGAAATCCACCAATGCTTGCGACTTGATTGCTTTTTTGGCTTGGTAATTGAGATCAAAGGGTAGTAGGTCCAAACTCCATTTTGCTATTCTGCCTGTTGAGTATCTGTTGTTCATGATTTCTGCCAGGGGAGCTTCAGAGACCACTGTGATGGAATGATCCTGGAAATAATGTGCAAGCTTCTGTGATGCCAAGTAAATTCCCATTACCAACTTCTAGTAGTGGGGATATCTCTGCTTGGATGGTGTGAGGAGTTCGGAGATGAAGTACATCGGTCTTTGTACCTTTTGTGACTTTCCTTCTTCTTCTATTTCCACCACTATAGCTACGCTGACAACTCGTCTTGTGGCTGCAATATATAACAAGAGGGGCTCTTTTTCTTGAGGTGGTGCCAGGACCGGCCGAGTTGACAGTTGCTTTTTTAGCTCTTCAAACGCCATTTTGGATTCTTCCATCCAAACGAAATTTGGTGATTATTTCATCAGCTGGAAGAGAGGTAGGGCTTTCTCTCCTAGTCTGGAGATGAACCTACTAAGTGCTGCGAGACAACCTGTCAATTTTTGGACGTCTCGGAGCTACTTGGGGGGCTTCATGTTTTGAATTGCCGCGATTTTTTCCGGGTTGGCTTCTATTCCCCGCTCGGAGACCATGAATCTGAGTAGCTTCCCCGCTGGCACACCAAAAATGCATTTTTCAGGATTGAGCTTGATGCTGTAGGCTTGGAGGCTCTGAAAAGTTTCAACTAAGTCGGCTAGAAAACTACTTCCTTTAACCGACTTGATCACGATGTCATCCACGTAGACCTCCACATTTCTGACGATTTGCCAGATCAGGAAGTTCTGCATCATGCGTTGATACGTAGCGCCTGCGTTCCTGAGTCCGAATGGCATAGTGATATAACAAATAACATCTGAATGGGGTTATGAATGTTGTGTTAAGCTCATCTCGTTCATATAGTCGAAATTGATGGTAACCGGAGTACGCATCAAGGAAACATAATCTCTCGCAACCCGATGTGGAATCCACAATCTGGTCAATGCGAGGAAGAGGGAAATGGTCTTTTGGACAAACTTTATTGATATGACGGAAATCCACACAAGTTCTCCAAGATTTATCTTTCTTCGGAACCATTACAGGATTTGCTAACCACTCGGAGTGGAAGATTTCCCTAATGAATCCTGCTGCTAATAGTCTAGCTATCTCCTGTCTGATGTCCTTCCTTTTCTCGGAGGAAAACCGCCGAATGGACTCTTTCACCGGTTAACAATCTGGTCACCGCCGAAGGAAAACTTGTGCTCGGCCAACTCCCTTGGGACTCCAGGCATATCAGCAGGCTTCAATGCGAAGATATCACAATTCTCACGGAGGAAGTTGACGAGCTCGAGTTCCTATTGGGGATCCAAATCGGTTGCAATGTTTTTGTATTTGTCTTTATCTGTGGGAAGTTACTCAGAGTACCAAAGACCACATTCAGGGAGATCATTCCGAGTGAATATGCCTTTTTCCCTGGGATTATCCCATGAAATTCCAGATAGCTCTTGCGATGTTTGGACATTGGAATGTTCATGCTCTTCAGAGTGCTTGCATATAGGATGTTAATTCCACTGCCACCATCCATCAAAACATTTCTGATCCTGAAGTTCCCATTCCCTGTTTCCACCAAAGGATCAACAATCAGAGCATGCCTGGTCGAAAGTGATCGGGACGTCAGCCCACTTACTATAACTCGGAACTGCCGGAGCTGCCGAGTTAACTTCTCTGAACCTTATCTTTTCTACCCTCTTCGACTCCCGTTCTGCGAAGATGACTAACACTCCGTCTTCTCTTGGGAGGCCTTCGCTGTCAAGATCTGGGCTGGGCGCTTTCTTTTTCCCGGTATCCTTATCTTGCTGAGGACCTATCCTTGCATTCTGGGCCTCTCTTTTGATCAGGCGACATTGCCGAGCTGTATTCTTTGGAATAACTAACTTTCCCTCAGCATCTCGGGTAGTATGAAGAGGACAAGGTTGATCCAGAACTTCATCATCATTGGACGTCTTTTTCTGCCGCGGCTGCCACTCCTTTCGTGCCTGGCCCTTGCCGTGAATGCCTGAAGCGTTTGCTGCGGCCACTAACTCTGCTTCCGTTGGGGCGTCCTCTGCTTTTCGCTTGTTGTTGCCTCCAGTCTTCTGCTTCGGGTTAGGTGCCGAGTTGCTGCCTCCTCTATGATGCTGGTTCTTCTGCCGAATCTCTTCACCGTTGGCATACTTATTCTCTATCTCCATCAGCTTCCCGAGTGAGGTGACGTGAGGTGATCTCGCCAACTTGAGACACAACTCCCTGTACTTGACCCCTTGTTTGAAGTCATGATTGTCCTGGAACTCGGAGACTCCTTCAACCGAGTTATGAAGTGTGACCCATCTCTGGATATAATCCCGAGTAGATTCGTTGTTGCTCTGGACACACAATTGTAGCTCGGTTAGACCCCCGGGTCTCTTGTAGGTCCCCTCAAAATTCTTGACGAACACTTTCTCGAGCTCTTCCCAAACCCAGATGCTACTAGGGGGCAGTTGGTTCAACCATGCCCGAGCTGAGCCTTCTAGCATCAATGGCAGGTGCATCATGGCTATTTCGTCCCCTCCTCCAATCTTCATGGCTATTCTGTAATCGTATAACCATGTCTGAGGTTTACCATCACCTCGGTATTTATCCACCCCTTGAGCTATCCTGAAGTGGGGCGGAATAGGGGTAGACCGAATCCTTTCGCTGAAGCAAACTGGCCCTATGGCCATTGAGGGTCGTGCTTGGTCCTGGCCGAGGCGAATTGTTCTTGTTTCTCTGCTCTTCTCCATAGGGCGTGTGCACCGACAGTGACGTTCTTGCAGGGGGAACTTAGGAATGAATTTTCTGTTGTGATTGACTGACAGCAACGTTTTGATCCAATGCGGTTTGCAATAAAATTGCCAGGTGCTGAATTTCCTCTGCTGCCAATCCACTGGGCTGCAGAGAGTTTGCGATCCGAGTTGCCGCTATGAGATTTTCTACTTGGGTACCCATAGCTCAGAAGGGTTCTCGGTCTGGGCCCCGCAGTTGCCGACTTGTTCTGCTTTGACTGAGCTGAGCTACCTCCCGAGCTTGACGCTCCAAAGTGTTCTCTAGCTCGCCCAGGCGCTCTCGCTCAACCAAGTTAGTTAATCTGGCTGCCTCCAGGCCTCCCCCTTCTGGAGTGCTTGTGTCAATGGTGGTGTTTAGCAGCCGCTCCTCCGCCTCTGCTTCTTCCCGCTCCTCCCGAGTAAGGGGGCGGGGTTGTCGGCTCGCTTCTCCAAGCTCTAACCTTCGGAAAGCTGATACGCGCCGGGCCGGCTCCCGAGTGCCCGTCCTGGATGGACTGTTGGCTTCGTCTCGGGCGTGATTATCCCGAGCCGGCGATGGCTGAGAGGGAAGAGTCTCGGCCATGCACACTTCCGCAATAGCGACTGGGGCGCCGCTGCTGCCTTCTTGCTCGGCGCCCGACTCGGGCTCAGACGCCGCCATGCCTTCTTCTTCGACCGAGTCGAATAGAGGCAAGAGAGATGTTGTGGAGCTTTCTCTTGCGATCAGTTGATCCAGGGCCTTATGGGCTGACTCCACAGAGTCGATGACTGCCACCTGTTGTATCTTGACTGATTTTCCACGATGATGAGCGCGCGGGCAGCCCGAGCGCTTCTTCTTATGGAAGACAGATAACGGCGCAGGTGCTTGACCATGGACCGATAGTTGGAAACGCAGGGCCCCCGACTCGTCAGCTCGGAAGTGAACGTTGCCTCTTGAGGGCAGCAGTAGTGCCTGGAGCGGAGAACCCACCAACCAGGAGAAATCATCAGCTACGAAAGCCAATGATCCGAAATGGAAAACCTCTCCGACGATGATCTCGGGGCCGTGAACCGACGAAGAGGATGAGGAAAATGCCATCTCTACGATTGCTGATCAACTCAGCCCCACGGTGGGCGCCAACTATCGTGGATATAATCCTGAAAATAGATATAGGGGTGTAAAAGGAGCTAGATGAATCTGTACGTAGAGTGGTTGACGCAGGGAGAATTATACAGGTTAGGCCTCTCCTTAGAGATAAAATCCTTAGTCATGTCCCAGGCTGACTGGCGTGTTCTTGCTCAAAAGTCTGAGGATTAGAGTTGCGCGTGCCTAAACCGGAGGAGGGGGGTCTTATATAGAGTGCGCCCCTGCCCCCTTAATGCCTCGGTTTAAATGGGTCTTAATTACAGTATTAAATGAGTGCTAAATACAAGAAACGGTCTGCCCATTGCTACTAATAAAGGAGGAGAAACGCCCGCAGCCTTAAATGCTTCATGTCCGTTGCGTTCCTTTCTTCCGAGTAAAGAATGGCTCGCCGATCTCTTCCGAGTGTTGTTCTACTCGGATTTTACCGATGTTCCGAGTAACTGCGTACTCGAAAGTGGTTTCTGTTCTCCGAGTAACTCGTTACTCGGAGGTCGTTAATGCTCCATGTTTTTTACTGATCTTATTTTTTAGGGTGTGTTTGGAGAACCAAGGGCTTAAGGGTACCCCTTGGTTTCCCTTGCCTAGGTGTATACCTTTAGTATTACCACGACAATGTGATTTGGGATAGAGTGTTAGCGCCATTCTCTATTTACTCTATCAGGAGATCATGGGTGAGATTTCACCCTGTGAACTTGAAGAGGTTGATGTTAATATTTACCTAGCAAACAAAGAAGTCATCTCTCCCATTGGAATTGTAAAAGATGTCGAAGTCCTATGTGGAAAGGTAAAGTATCCTACCGACTTTCTAGTACTGGGTTCAGTGAAAGATAGTTTTTGCCCTATTATCTTTGGTAGGCCTTTCCTCAGAACTTGTGGAGCTATAATAGATTGCAAGAAAGGTAAAGTTTCTGTTGAATTCAATGGTGAGCCATATGAATTTAACTTTTCCAAGTTCTCTAAGTAGCCTCGTGGTAGTGATTTCTCTAGTAATTACAGAACGTACTAGCATGTTCCTTTGACCGTGAGATCACGCATAATTGCTGTCTTCTGAGGATGCTTTGAGTGCATTAACCGTCACACTGAAACATGGTGACCATAAAGGTGTATCTTGGGCTATCCGATGGGATATGTTGAGGAGTGTTGATTCAAGAGAGGTATTTGTCAATCCATATAATGGAAATATACTTCATGGCCAACTCGGTGAGATTGCATCCATAAAGCTACGCAGCGTGTGACTAGGTCACAAGGATGAATATCACGGAACGAGTGAATAAGATTTGTCGGTAACAAGATAGAACTAATGCATTGGATGCAATTGATCAAATCTTGGACTAATCTAGTATCGCATGACAAAGGGAATGGTATACAACGTGTACGGTTCAATCGGTTACTTCCGGAATGCACAGGGGTCAATATGGGCATACAGGTCCCTCTATTGATCATTGTCCGTAGCCTTTGTCTCGGTCATGACTGGAGTGTTCTCGGACCGTAGGGTAACACAGTTAAGGGCTCTATGAATATCGGAGACCTTTTTGGAACTATCGGAGTTACCGGAGAAGAGAGAAAGACGTACAGGAAAAGTTCCGTGTTGGTCCGAAGGACGTTCGAAGTGAGCTGGAAATAGTTCCGGATCATCGGGAGATGAAATAATATGTACTATTTATTAATTAAGTGAATTAATAATAATTTATTTTAGATTAAAAAGTGCAATGGGCCTTATTTGTGAAAGAAGCCCATTAGGGGAAGGAGGAAAATAAAAGGGAAAAGGAAAAAAAAAGGGGGGCGCCATGGGCCTTGGGGCCTATGTGGGTGGCGCCCCACTTCCCCCCTCCTCCTAGCCGCACCCTCCCCCCTTGGAAAGGGATAAGTCCCACATTGCCAAGGGAAGGGAGGTTGACTCCTTCCGTCTGCCTATATAAAGACGTGCAGGGGTGCACTTCTTTAAAGACAGAAAAATTCGCAGATAATTCAATATTACTCCGAATTGAGATCGGTTTTCACCGGTCTTCTCCCCTCTCTCGTCTCTCTCAAGCCGGGGTCCCCTTGTCTGGAACCTGTGCTGGGATTGAGGCTTCTCTACTACGCGGACGCCGTCGTGCTGCCGAAACTCCGGTTCCGGGAGGTCTACTTCCGCCACCTTCGCTGGATCGTAGAACGAAGGTCGTCATCGAGTCCGTACGTGTGCAAGTACTACGAGGTGCTGCACGTGCTAACACAGCCAGGGGGCTTTGAAAGGTTTACGGCTTCATCAACCACGTTTACGGGAACGTTTCCCGCGCAACGGACTACACCCCGAGGTATGTTTCCGTAAGTCTTTCCGTTATGGCACTACAGCTAGATAGATCTTGGGTTAAGGGCGACGCTAGTTAGAAAAATTATTGTTTTCTGCTGCGAGACCCAACAGCGGTATCATGAGCTAGATCTATGCTTCGTATTGCTGTACGGTTAGAACACATCGGGGATGTGGGCGTTGATTCTACGATTGTTACCCTCTCACGTGTACTTGTTATATCTGTGGCATTTTTTGATGAAGCGACCCCCTACTGACCTTACGCGTACGCTTACGCGAGACTGGTTCCACGCTTGACATACGACTTTTACCGTATAAAGTGGCTCTGGGGGTTGTCTGTCTCTCTTACTTTAGCAGTTATGGCATTTGCAACAGAGGGCCCCGTACGGGGTGTAATAGAGACAATCTATAATCAACGTTGTGGTTCAATGTTCGTAGAAACGGTTGATCTATGAAAAGCCCTAGCAGCCACTTAAAACATACAATATACGAATATAGAGGCGTCTAACTTTATATTGCAGATGGGGCTATTTTTGGTTGCTTAATCTTGATGTAGTGATAGATTTGCTATGTGTTACTAGAAAGTAGTAAATGATCATTGATAGCTTCTCGCCCTTCGTTGGTTACCCCAAGTGGAAGGTTTGAGATGTAGTGCAGCAGCAGTTTTCCCTCGGTGAAGATACCAAGGTTTGTCTCTAGTAGGACTCCAGAGATGATAAGTAGGTGTCAGCGGCGCAACTGACGCGGACCTGCACACAGACACAGATAACTTTGTTCCCAACAAAGTTCAGAGAGGTTGTCAATCTCTCTGGTCTTGTTGTTCACAAAGGATAAAACGCAAGGGATAATGATAGCAAGTAAAAGCAGTAAAGTAAATATAGCGTGGAAATAGTGATAAGGATATGGACCGGGATACGTGAAGTTCACTAGTGATGTCTCTCTCCCAAAAGACGATAAAACTGCTATGCGAGGTAAACAAATTACAGAAGGGAAATTGACAGGATTATGAACGCACCGCAATGCTAAATATGCTACAAAAGAAAGGAAGAGGCTCAAAAGCACGGGCAGTACGCCAAAATAAGTAGACCGAAATCCATCTGCATCTACTACTAATCATCCACCTTGAGATATCTATCCAGAACATCTCGCTGGTATTAAGTTGCGAGCCCCACCCAAATTGTAAACCCAAAGCAACAGACAACTGCATTAAAAAGAACGCTGCGTAAAGTAAACAATCCTTGTAACCGCGGTTACAAGCACCATTGTTTTCCCCCTTGTGGCAACAGCGCATCCCCTAGACTCGTGTTTCTCTAACTCAAGCGTGTCATCGGGGGGCATGAACCCACAATCTAGCACAACGTTCCCTCTTGGAGTCACTACCTACTACTTGGCCAAAGCAATAAACAGCAACGGAGAACATGCAAGAATTACTTAGGAAAGAAAATATAAGAGATAAAAACCAAATATATTACTCTATCACAATCTGAACATAATCTCATAATCCATCAGATCCCTCCAAACTTAGCATAGCAACAACAGAAATATTACAAAGGTGCCTCAATCATGCAGGGCAGCTCACGAGGTATAAACAATGAAGATCAAAGAGGGGAGGAGAACATCACATAGCTACTGATCACGGACCCATGGTCCAAGGAAAACTACTCACGAGACATCCGGGGAGCATCCATGGTGGAGAGGAGACTCCCGGAGGTCAATCCTCCCTCCGGAAGGGTGCCGGGAAGAGGTCTTCTGGTGCTCCCGATCTCGGAAGCGCAGCGGCGGCGAACAGAGGCGAGGTTGCGGAATAGGGTTCTTCTTCTGGAGTTTTCCCGTGACGGAGAATAAATAGGCGAAGGGGGGAAGCCAGAGGTGGACCAGGGGCCCCAGGCGCCCCCCTGGCGCGGCCAGGGGTGGGGCCGCGCCGGGTGGCCGCCTGGGCCCCCCTGGCTCCCCTCTGGCCCCTCCCGGGCTCTTCTCGAAGCTTCCTGTACGCTGATTTTTCCTGTATTTTTCCCGGAATTTTTCTGGCACTTTTTATATGGGGGAAAACTGAAATAGAAAAACAGCAGAAAACAGGAACTGGCACTGGGGTGCACTGAGTTAATAGGTTAGTCCAAATATGATAAAAGTGTATGAAAGTGTATCTAGATCATAGCAATATCACACAAAACATGAATGGAGCAAGCAGAAATTATAGATACGTTTTGGACGTATCAACATCCCCAAGCTTAATTCCTGCTCGTCCTCGAGTAGGTAAATGATAACAAGCATAATTTCTGTGGTGACATGCTAGCAACCATAAAAGAACTTTGAAAAGTAAAGCAATCAAGGTTAGAGATTCAATTCAAGTCATAACATGCAAGAGTCTATATTAGCATTGAAACAAGTAACAAAAGAACAATAGGTGCAAGAGCTCTCGCTGTCCGTGACTCGAATGTCTCCAAATGGTGTTTGCGTGCAAGAAGGGGGATAGGGAATACGAGAAAAAAGTATTTTTGTTGAGAACTCAATCTACTAAAGTTTCACACTTGGTCTTCTTTGGAATCTTATCTTGACTCGTCCCTAGACCACTAGCCATGTACAAGTCAATTTGATCCACTCATTTTCGATATTTTGAGCACTCATGCAATGGATGAGCGTAAGCACGAGAGTTGACACTTTGGATGGCAAAGAGAGAATTACGGAGGAGGAAGACAAAAAGGATAAGAAAGGCTCACATCAATGAGGACAATCATAGGCAAGAAATGCCAAATGATATATATGATGTGAGGAGTAGGGATTGACATGCAACGGATGCACATACGAGCTAGGAAGCTCTCCAAACTATATGCATAAAGATCATCTCTATGGAGTACAAGGATATAAAGGGAGTACTAGTGTGGATCTCTCAAAAGGATAGTAGTGTTGCCCCTTTCTCTCTTTTTATTTCTTTTTCTATTTTTTTTCTATTTTTTTGTATTTTTGTGTGGCCTCAATGGCTCTTTCTATTTAACTCTCATTTGTCCACTTTGGGATCTTTTCCTCACTTAAGGGCAACACTCTATTTTACAAGAAGGTAAAGGAGATCTCTCACACTTTACAAGGTACTCAAAACATAAAGAAGATGTAACTAACATAATGTATGCAAGGTATGTCTCTTCAAGTGTAGCAAGAACATGTATGACATGAAGATCAAGTCATGAAGAGGTGAAAGTCGCATGGCAATGTAACTCGGAAAGGCTATGGAAATGCCTTGATATGTAGGTATGGTGGCTGTTTAAGGAAGGATATAGGGAGGTTTATGATGACAGAGCGTATCATGCCAAGGGTTTGGATGTACCGGCGAGGTGGACACCAACTCTCGGAGTGAGAAGAAGGCAATGCACGGCACAAGAGAGGCTAGCAAAATATGGGAAGGTGGAAGTTTAAACTTTCAATACGTACATTAGTCCGAAGAACTCATGCACTTATTATCGGTAATTCTCAATCTAATGAGGAGGTTCACAAAGAGACAAGTACCCCGAGGAGGAGTGTATGGGGGTTTGGTTATCCTTGCGCATCCTTGACTCATGGTACGTGAGTGTTCTTTGATATTCGACCCCTCAGAAGAGTAGTGATCCATCTAGTAGCTAGAGTTCTCAACTAGTTTTGTAGGTTTTGAAAATAAACACGGATTTCCCAAAATACGACACCTATCACTAATAGGCTAGAGCTCTTGACACAAAAAGTTCAAACATTACTCACAAAAATACCTCAAAACTATTGCAAGCTACTACTAGAATTAAATAGCAACCTCAATTACCTACTTTCAAGACAAGACACAACTCAGTGCAACAACCAACTCTCTTTAACAAGATAAACATGAAAACTAAAAAGAGTTCCAGCAACAAACTAAACAAAATCCAAGGCTCTTGCAAAAGACAAACTAAGACTAAAACTAAACATGGCAGTAGCTATGAAAAGATAAAGAACACACAACAGCAAAAAGATAGGCATGAAAAATCCTATGATGTGTTCTAAATTTTGAAAGTGGAGCGTGTTTCTCCCCCACACAAAGTAAGACGGGATCTAAATTTGTTATGAACAGCAAGCAAAGCTAAAGAAAACTAAAAACAAAACCTAAGAGCGAGACGCTCCAAGCATAGCACATAACACATGAAGTGATAAAAATATAGTGAGACGTGGGACGAGCTGGTGATTGTTGATGGAGAAGGGGATGCACGGGGGCATCCCCAAGCTTAGACGCTTGAGTCTTGAATATTTATTGGGGATGCATGGGGGCATCCCCAAGCTTGAGCGCTTGACACTCCTGGATCTTCTTTCATCATCTTCCATCGCACACTTGAAAACTCCCTTCATACATAACTCATCATAAGCTGATTAGAGAGGTTAGTACCCTTAATAAATATATTTTTTCCACTGGATAAAAAGATATTCTTGAAGAGCTACTGTTTCTCAAGAGTGCCAAAAAGTTTTTGAAAGAAAAAACAAGCTTAAGGTTTGCAAAAGTTAAGAGAGACAAAACGTGGAAGAATCTTTGAAAAACAGAACAGCAGAAAGTAAAGAATTTTTTAGGGGCACTTCTGCAACTCAAATTAAAAAACTCATAACACACGGAAGGTTTGTAATTGTATAGAGCATACTGTGTAAAAAATTCAGCTCAAAAAGATGAACTGGGATAGTTCTGGAATTTTTCTGGTCACGAGGACAGAATCTGTTTTCTGGACAACATGTCACAACTTTTAGTTCCCTTGCCTTAAGAGGCTATAACTTGGCACAAAGCTGAAAAATAAAGATACAATGATGTTGCTACAGTAGTAACAATCATCAAGACACAACAAAAGCAAAAATAAAACACCTAAATTCGTTGCGGGCTGCCTCCCGAAAGCGCTTCTTTAAAGCCATTAGCTAGGCTTAATGCAAAAGAAGAATCAAGTTTTATCAAGAGAAAGAGAATAACTAGCCCGTGTGACGGACTCAAAAGGTAACTTGATTTTCTTTCTAGGGAAGTGTTCCATCCCCTTTTTGAATGGGAATTGGAATTTTATATTCCCCTCTTTCATGTCAATAACCGCACCGATGGTGCGAAGAAAAGGACGTCCCAAAATAATTGGACACAAAGGTTCACACTCTATATCCATAACAATAAAATCCACGGGAACATAGTTGTCATTGACAATGATAAGAACATCGTCGATCTTCCCCAAAGGTTTCTTTATGGAAGAATCAACAAGACGAACACCAAAAGAACATGGCTCAAAGGGCTTCAATTCAAACATATCAAATATTCTTTTGGGCATAACGGAGGTACTAGCTCCAACATCACATAAAGCATAGCAAGAGAAATTATTTAATTTAATTTTGATCGTAGGGTCCCAACCATCATCTAGCTTCCTAGGTATGGAGGCTTCTACTCTAAGATTCTCCTCCCTAGCTTTGATGAGAGCATTTGTGATATGCTCCGTGAAGGCAAGATTAAGTGTGCTAGTGTGGGTGTCTCTAGACATTTTGTGTAGCAAACTGATAACTTCTGAGAGGGTGCAACTATCAAAATCAATATCACTACTATCAAAGGTGGTAGTAGTGTCATCTAGGCTCACTTGTTTGAAACCCTCTATGTTCATAGGAGTTTCTTTTTCTACGGTTGAGGTATTAGCATCACCATTAATAGGTCCAACGGGACTAGGAGTTTATTGGGTGCTAATAGTTTGGGTGTCCTCAACAATTTGGATAGTGGCAACTGTGTGGTGTGTAGGAAGGCTCTTAATTCTATCCTCTTCCTCTTTTTCTCTAGCCCATCTTTCTTTAAGTTTAGCCATCATCCTAATATTTTCATTGATTTGTAACTGGATAGCATTAATATGAGTGGCCTTATTCTCCTCAAGGGGAGAGGTTCTAATTTTAAGCATCTCAATATCAAGGGCTAAGCTTTCTACCTTCAAAGAGAGATTATCTATTTTAGCTAATTTCTCCTCTACATTTTTGTTGAAGGCTTTTTGGGTAGTGATAAAGTTTCTAAGCATGCTTTCTAATTCAGAGGAGGGGTTCTTGTTGCTAGGGTAAGTGTTGTTGTTTCCATAGTTGGACGGAAACGGTCTAGGATTACTAGCAAAATTTCCCCTATAAGCATTGTTGTTGAAGTTGTTTCTAGCAATAAAGTTCACATCTACTTGTTCTTGAGCAACCAAAGAATTTAAAGGGACATCATGAGGATCAATAGAGGGTTGCTTGGTAAGTAGAGACATAATTAAGTCAACTTTTTCATTGAGGGAGGTAATTTCCTCGACAAAATTTACCTTCCTACCTATTGGAGCGCGTTCGGTGTGCCATTGAGAATAATTAGTCATCATCTCATCGAGAAGCTTCGTGGCAACACCAAGTGTAGTTGACATAAAGGTTCCTCCCGCGGCCTAATCTAACAGGTTCCGCGAGGTAAAGTTCAAGCCTGCATAAAAAGTCTAGATAACCATCCAAGTAGTCAAACCATGTGTAGGGCATTTCTTAACAAGAGATTTCATTCGTTCCCAAGCTTGGGAAACGTGTTCATTATCCAATTGCTTAAAATTCATAATATTACTCCTCAATTGGATAATCTTAGCAGGAGGGTAGTACTTCCCTATAAAAGCATCTTTGCACTTATCCCAAGAATATATGCTATTCCTAGGCAAAGATTGAAACCAGATTTTAGCATCTCCCCTTAAAGAGAAAGGAAAGAGATTGAGCTTGACAACATCACCTTCTACTTCTTTATACTTTTGCATATCACATAATTCAACAAAATTGTTCAAGTGTAAAGCAGCATCATCTCCAGCACCAGAGAATTGATCTCTCATAACAAGGTTTAGCAAAGCAGGTTTAATTTCATAAGAGGTAGATGAAGTGGCAGGTGTGGCAATGGGAGTGCAGATAAAGTCTTGGTTGTTGTGACTAGTGAAGTCACACAACTTGGTGTTTTCAGTGGAACCCATAGTGGCAGCAAGTGTGGCAGATTTTTTTGTAATTTTTGATAAAAGACACAAAGATAAAAACTGAAAGATAAATTAACAAGACTAAAAAACAAAGGTAAAGGGTAGTGTGCAACTCCCCTATCTTAGCACTCGGAGTCCCCGGCAACGGCGCCAGAAAACTTGCTTGATGGCTTCTCTCCCTTCGTTGGTTACCCCAAGTGGAAGGTTTGAGATGTAGTGCAGCAGCAGTTTTCCCTCGGTGAAGATACCAAGGTTTGTCTCCAGTAGGACTCCAGAGATGATAAGTAGGTGTCAGCGGCGCAACTGATGCGGACCTGCGCACATATATAGATAACTTTGTTCCCAACGAAGTTCAGAGAGGTTGTCAATCTCTCCGGTCTTGTTGTTCACAAAGGATAAAACGCAAGGGATAATGATAGCAAGTAAAAGCAGTAAAGTAAATATAGCGTAGAAACAGTGATAAGGATATGGACCGGGATACGTGAAGTTCACTAGTGATGTCTCTCTCCCAAAAGACGATAAAACTTCTATGCGAGGTAAACAAATTACAGAAGGGCAATTGACAGGATTATGAACGCACCGCAATGCTAACTATGCTAAAAAAGAAAGGAAGAGGCTCAAAAGCACGGGCAGTACGCCAAAATAAGTAGACCGAAATCCATCTGCATCTACTACTAATCATCCACCTTGAGATATCTATCCATAACATCTCGCTGGTATTAAGTTGCGAGCCCCACCCAAATTGTAAACCCAAAGCAACAGACAACTGCATTAAAAAGAACGCTGCGTAAAGTAAACAATCCTTGTAACCTCGGTTACAAGCACCATTGTTTTCCCCCTTGTGGCAACAGCGCATCCCCTAGACTCATGTTTCTGTCACTCAAGCGTGTCATCAGGGGTCATGAACCCACAATCTAGCACAACGTTCCCTCTTGGAGTCACTACCTACTACTTGGCCAAAGCAATAAACAGCAACGGAGAACATGCAAGAATTACTTAGGAACGAAAATATAAGAGATAAAAACCAAATATATTACTCTATCACAATCTGAACATAATCTCATAATCCATCAGATCCCTCCAAACTCAGCATAGCAACAGCAGAAATATTACAAAGGTGCCTCGATCATGTAGGGCATCTCACGAGGTCTAAACAATGAAGATCAAAGAGGGGAGGAGAACATCACATAGCTACTGATCACGGACCCATGGTCCAAGGAAAACTACTCACGAGACATCCGGGGAGCATCCATGGTGGAGAGGAGACTCCCGGAGGTCAATCCTCCCTCCGGCAGGGTGCCGGGAAGAGGTCTTCTGGTGCTCCCGATCTCGGAAGCACGGCGGCGGCGGAACAGAGGCGAGTTTGCGGAATAGGGTTCTTCTTCTAGAGTTTTCCCGTGATGGAGAATAAATAGGCGAAGGGGGGAAGCTAGAGGTGGACCAGGGGCCCCAGGCGCCCCCTGGCGCGGCCAGGGGTGGGGCCGCGCCGGGTGGCCGCCTGGGCCCCCTGGCTCCCCTCTGGCCCCTCCCGGGCTCTTCTCGAAGCTTCCTGTACGCTGATTTTTCCTGTATTTTTCCCGGATTTTTTCTGGCCCTTTTTATATGGGGGAAAACTGAAATAGAAAAACAGCAGAAAACAGGAAATGGCACTGGGGTGCACTGAGTTAATAGGTTAGTCCAAATATGATCAAAAGTGTATGAAAGTGTATCTAGATCATAGCAATATCACACAAAACATGCATGGAGCAAGGAGAAATTATAGATACGTTTTGGACGTATCAATCATCATGATGAAACAAACTTAAATGGAGACACTGTAGACTTAGTGCCACCATGATCATACATCTTAAAACTTGCTAGTATAGGATACACGACGGTAGCATTAAATAAGATGATCCCTTATAAAATACCAAACATAAGTATTATACCGAAGTGTGCACCACCTGGAAGGTTCTCTTTATGATAGGCAGGCCGTGACGATCGGGTGTCATACATACATTAGAGTTCACATGAGGTTGGGCCTGGAAAGCCTAGCATATGTCGATATGGCCTTGCTAAGCAGCATATAACACTAAGGTCAATTTGGCGAGCCTAGCATATGTAGATATGGCCTCGGAATACTAGAGATCGAAAGATCGAGCATGAGTCACATATAGGATGTGATCACACAAACTAGTTGTCTACCTTTGAAAATAATCCGTCGGCCGTTGTGATATTCGAGGACGGATAGTGAATCTGGATCATGTAATCACTAAAACTTCTTAGGGATGATTGTTTTAGTGTTAGCTCATGTATAATATGATTATTATGAACTCATTGTTATGAACTAGTCTTAATTGTTTTCCTTGCAAATATTTTGTAGAAAATTAAAATGGATATGAATCAGTATCATGGATTGGTTACTTTCTTACGTGGTGAAAGACTTAAAGATGATGGGTCAAATTTCATTGATTGGAACCTATACCTTAGGACAGTGCTCAAGAGAGCTAACATCTTGTTCGTGATAAAAGAGCGTATGGGAGACCCTCCAGTAGACAACACGGATGAAAAAGTAATGCTTGATTACCATAATCGTCGAAGGACTTACGCCATGGTTAAAAGTTTTTTACAAACTAGCGTTCCGCAAGATTTACATGAACAATATGCGGATATGGACACGTTTGACACAACCGACATGATGAAGTCATTGTTTATACATCAGCTCAGAGTGGCCAGATTTGAGTTAGAAAATGAGTTTCTTACTACAAAGATGGAAGAGAACACTTGTCTGAAAACTCACGTAGCCAAGATGCATGGGATAATCTGAAACTCTTAGAGGACTTTGACTATTGGACCACAGAGGAGTCTGCTATAAAAACGGTGCTACACTCGCTTCCACCGAGTTACACAGACTTTGTCCATGACTATGTCGGAAGAGGTGAAAGGCTTCAGTTCTTTGAGTTCATGGTCAACCTCCGAGATTTAGAGGTTGAACCCGTTGAAGGAGAAATTGTTGATGGACAAGGTATATGTTTGATATACTCGTTATAAATGTTTGTTCCCTTATAAAACATTTGCAGTTTAATAAGTATTTGATACTTGTTCTGTTTTATGAAAACAGGTCCTGTCGTTGCATGGACGGGAAGAGGTGTGATCCAGGATCGATGGCCACCAAGATTTCACCAAGACATCTATCATAGGATTATACTTAGAGTATTAGATAAATCTTTTGTAATCAATCGAATATGAACACTTAGTGGTATGTCTTGCATCTCACGAGACAAAGTTATTCATGTTTTGAGACAAATCAGTTGTTTCAGTTTGATGAATAAAGTGTGCTTATACTATGATTGTAATTGAGTTTATAATATGATAGAAGCATTTATAAAATACCATAATTGTCAAGTGATATTCAATGTTTTATGATTAAGTTATTATGCATAATAATAAGGTCAAAAGTCATAACCATACTAGATGCATGAGATGAATTAAAAAATGATGAAGTCATTAGATGCTCGATCTATTAACTCATGAATTTATTATCAACCAAGATGACTAATGACGAAGTTCTAGCAAAGTAGAACTTGCGCCAAACATTGTACATAAATGATGTATTAAACAAGAGCATGAATAATCATTAAAGATGCTTCGCATGATTAATTGAACAAGGCATTCAATTAAGATCATAAATCTGAGATTACGGAATCACAGTGAAGTTGGATATAAGAATACAAATCACCATGATGTGATCAAAGTGATGAGTATTATAGTTGACATAAATGGGATACTTGTGGAAATAATGCCACAAATTACGATGGAAGTTTAAAGTGCTCAATCACCTGAACCATTCGTAGTCATACTAAAATGTAGTATGGTCTAAATACATTCCCCTTACGCTAATGCTATTTTGAATGAACAAAGTTGTTATAATTTATTAAGTTAAAACACGTACCCACTTCATGAAATAAGGAAACCATTCTGAATTTAGTGAAGCTGATGACTCCATATGATGATGGTGTTAGAAAGTTTCTAGAAGTTTTATATGATATAACCTTCTTTGTATTAGACTTGTGAGCAATTGTAAAACACACCTTCCCAAATAGCAAAACTTGTATTGCTTGAATTGGTGAATGAGAAGATGGTTCTCAAGGAATAAACCAATGGGAGAAAAGTGAATTCTTTTACCAGGGTGATTGACCCTGCCTCCAGATAACAGAGTAACGCAACGGAAAACGTTCCGCTGAAATTACTCCATGAGAAGAGGAAATATGCTATTGATGATGATCATGGTACATTAGTTAAAGCCTTAGTTTAAAAATAAGAAGATTGTCATGAATACGTTCTGTACAGAACAATAATCATGAGTCTTCTTAAGTGAAACAAAAGGGACACTGCTCATAAATTACGAAGGATTGATGGTTACCTAGGAAACGAGAAGAAATGAAATGATATTGAGTTGCATATGGGATGGCTCACATCCTATGAAATAAAGTAGTTATTTCACATTCCGAATAACCAGGAAGTTATTAAGAATGATGCAACACATAAAGGCATGATTTGGCACATAAAAGATGTTATGGCTAAATTCAATAATGATTGACTACGGAAGCGTAGTAATGCTAAATCAATATGGGTATTTCATTCACGAACACTATGAAGGGACCATAGCTTGAAATTGCATCACATTCAACTTGTGGAATTTGAAGAGAAGTAGCAATTGGCATAACGAAAGAATGTTTCGATAAGATGGACCATAGTACCTCAAGGCAGAAACTCTCAACCTTGATTTGATCATGTGCTTTTGAAGTAATTAAAATATTGAGATGGACTGAAATTTCATGAAACTGAGTGGGAGCTTTGGAGACTTCCTGAAAACTTGGAATGCAGAGAGCATTTTCTGAGTGGGAGCTTTGGGAGCAATATTATTATGTCTGACATAATTAGAATAGAAACTTAATAAAAGCTTACTTACAGATATATGTCGGATATATTTGAGTGGGAGCACAATGTCAATTTCATATATATACAATGATATATGTGAAAACAATCTCATATATATACGTTGATATACATGGAGATTAAGGCTAATAAGATGAAAGTATTACGAGAATCTTATATGAACGAACAGATGTATCACACACTAAAATCTATAAGGATAGATTAGGACACGTGTAATGAACATCAAATGGATTGGAATGATATCCTAAACAAGAAAAGGTTCTTTTGGCTAGGAATTATATAAAGGATGTAAAACCTTAATATCACAAAATAATGTTTTAATGGAAGAATAGGGATGCACTTTGTCTCAAGACATATGATCCTATATGACCTTTGACATATGATGACCATAAAACGGAAGTTGTGAATCCAATAACAGAATGACTCAAAGGTTCTTAGAAGAAGAACAGGTTCCGATGTGCTTGGTTGGCAAAACACAGAACCTGAGCAAAGTCCAAGATTCAGTAGCTGAAGAGAAACTGAGGACAATACTCTAAAAGATAGAAAAGATAATATAATTTAATGTAATATTGGATTACGATTGCAAGCCTTATTATGGGTCTATATGAATTAGAGATATCACCAAAAGGAATAGAAAGGAAATGTGAGCTATAATTTCACGAACCAAATCTCTACAAAATATAAATATCTACTTAACGAAGTAGAAGGTTGAATAAAGTTTAGCGTATCAATAAACACTTATATGATAAGATGATTATGATCGAGAAAATATGCAGCTAGATTATTTGCTATCTAGTGCAAGTGGGAGACTATTGGATATATGCTCTAGAGGAAAATAATATATGATTATTCCAATATATCTAAATAAGTTCATGACCAGTTTCATACTGTGCTAGAACTGTATCAGTGAAACAACGATACATGTGTGGTATAGAAACAACCAGAGTTCCTAGTCAGCCTCTCATGATGACTGGTTTATCGTCAACTGATGATTGTGGTTTCACGATCATGGACAATCAAGTCAATTGACGGTAAGGTCACCTCATTGAATGAATGACGTGATGAACATTACCCAATGCAAGCATTGCAACATGATCAAATCGTAAAAGTTCAGTGTTGTAATTACAGAACGTAGTAGCATGTTCCTTTGACCGTGAGATCACGCATAATTGCTATCTTCTGAGGATGCTTTGAGTGCATTAACCTTCACACTAAAACATGGTGACCATAAGGGTGTATCTTGGGCTATCCGATGGGATATGTTGAGGAGTGTTGATTCAAGAGCGGTATTTGTCAATCCATATAATGGAAAGAGACTTCATGGCCAACTCGGTTAGATTGCATCCATAAAGCTGCGCAGCGAGTCACTAGGTCACAAGGATGAATATCACGAAACGAGTGAATAAGATTTGTCGGTAACAAGATAGAACTAATGCATTGGATGCAGTTGATCGAATCTTGGACTAATCTAGTATCGCATGACAAAGGGAATGGTATACAACGTGTACGGTTCAATCGGTTACTTCCGGAATGCACAGGGGTCATTATGGGCATCCAGGTCCCGCTATTGATCATTGGCCGTAGCCTTTGTCTCGGTCATGACTGGAGTGTTCTCGGACCGTAGGGTAACACACTTAAGGGCCCGATGAATATCGGAGACCTTTTCGGAACTATCGGAGTTACCGGAGAAGAGATAAAGACGTACCGGAAAAGTTCCGTGTTGGTCCGAAGGACGTTCGGAGTGAGCTAGAAGGAGTTCCGGATCATCGGGAGATGAAATAATATGGATTGTTTATTAATTAAGTGAATTAATAATTAATAATAATTTATTTCAGATTAAAAAGTGCAATGGGCCTTATTTGTGAAAGAAGCCCATTAGGGGAAGGAGGAAAATAAAAGGGAAAAGGAAAAAAAAGGGAACGCTGATACGTCCCAAACGTATCTATAATTTCTGCTTGCTCCATGCATGTTTTGTGTGACTTTGCCATGTTTTTCTTGAACTTTCATACACTTTTGAACCTATTTGGACTAACCTATTAACTCAGTGCACCCAGTTGCCAGTTTCTGTTTTCTGCTGTTTTTGTTTTTCAGGTTTTTCGGCCATTAAAAGTGCTCCAAAACTTACGGGAAAATATATAAAAAATCAGCGCAACAGAAGCTTCCGGAATCACCAAGAGAGGGAAGGGGGCCACCACCAGGCAGCAAGGAGGGCAGGTGGCGCGGCCCAAGGTTGGGCCGCGCCAGGGAACCTCCTGACTGCCTCATGGGTCCCCTCGATGCCCCCCTTCGCCTATATTTACCCCTCGGGGTGGATGTAACGCCCCGGCCACACCCACCGGTTCCCGGCGTATGCCTGGCGGGATCTAGACTATCCCCACAGACCAACACTAGTCTTTCCTGCGCACTTTTTCCTCACTCGTGCGCACCCGGGAACAACTTCCCGGTCGGTCACCCATCCTCAAATCGCTCCAAGCCAAGCACGCTTAACTTTGGAGTTCTTTGGATCTGGGCTCCCGGAAAAGAAGGTGCACCTTGTTTATATGAGTAGTCTATCATTCCTATTAAGCCAGGATGTCACAGTGGAAACCCCTAATATCGATCTCTTTCTCGCGAACTCCCCTCTGTACCGCCGCCGCCGCCGTTTCAAGATCGGGGATGCCTGGAGAAGCTGCCCCGGCACCCTGCCAGAAGGAGGAACCCCCTCCGGGAGACCATCCATAGCCATGGACGCCTCCCGGATATGCCGTGAGTAGTCTCCCTTGGACCATGGGTCCGTGACCAGTAGCTATATGATGAATCTCTCCCCTTTTGTGCTTCCACTTTCGAGTCCTCGTGAGCTGCCTCACATGATCGAGGCATCTATGTAATTTCTGCTGTTGCTATGCTGAGTTTGTTGGGATCTGATGGATTATGAGACTATGTTCATATTGTGATGAGTAATATATTTGGTTCTTCTCTTTTATATTTTGTTCTTGAGTAAATTCTTGCATGTTCTCCGTTGCGGTATTTGCTTTGGCCAAGTATTTTATTTGCAACTCCAAGAGAGAGCGTTATGCTCGATTGTGGGTTCAGCCCCTTGATGTCTAGCTTGAGTTACAGAAACATGAGACTAGGGGATGTGTTGTTGCCACCTGGGATAAAACAATGGTGCTTGTACCTGCGGGTGCAAGGATTGTTTACTTTACGCAAAGTTCTTTTAATGCAGTTGTCTGTTGCTTTGAGTTTACACTTTGGGTGGGATTCGCAACTTAATACCAGCGAGATGTTCTGGATAGATATCTCAAGCTGGATGGTTCGTAGTAGATGCAGATGGATTTCGGTCTACTTACCTTGGCGTACTGCCCATTGCTTTTGAGCCCTTCCTTTCTTTGTAGCATAGTTAGCATTGCGGTGCCTTCATAATCCTGTCAATTGCCCAACTGTGATTTGTTTACCTCACTAGCACTTTTATCGTCTTTTGGCAGAGAGACATCACTAGTGAAAATCACGGGACCCCGGTCCATCTAAACATTATTGTTCACACCCTCAATTTACTTTCAGCTTTTACTTTCCTTTGCACCTTTTATCTCTTGCGTTGATCCTTTGTAAACGACAAGGCCGGAGGAATTGACAACTCCTCTGTACTCGTTGGGAGCAAAGTTATTTGTTGCTGTGTGCAGGTCAACGACAACACCCTAGTCAGGAAGCAATTTCTGGCGACGTTTCCACCTACTTGTATCTCCTGAGTCCTACTGGTTCGATAACCTTGGTATCTTCACCGAGGGAAACTTGCTGCTACACTGCATCTCAAACCTTCCACTGGGGGTAACCAACGAGGGGCGAGAAGCCATCAAGAAAATTTCTGGCGCCGTTGCCGGGGACTCAAGTCTACAAGATAGGGGAGTTGCACACTATCTTTTACCTTTGCTTTTTAGTCTTGTTAGTTTACCTTTCAGTTTTTACTTTTGTGTCCTTAATCAAAAATACCAAAAACACATGTTACCTTGTCAGTAGTTACCACTATGGCTGGTCCTTTTGCCTTTGGTGAGGCAGAAGTGCTTACCTTTACTGAAAGAGGTGGGGAAAGTTTGAAAGATGCTTGGTATAGAATTAATGATTCTCAAAAAAGAGCCACCAAGAAGCAATCCACTACTATCCTGCTTAGAAATTTTTATGTTGTTATTACTTCTTTGAATAGGTTTCTTTTAGACACTGCTATCAATGGGAACTTCATAGAGGCCCCAGTTTGGGAAGCCTTTAATGTTATTGAAAATCTTGTTGGAAGTCTCCCCATTGTTAGTATTAAGGAGGACATTACTTTAGCTCACATTATGAGAAAACTTGAAAAAATAGAGCTAGTGATGCCAAGTATCAATAGGGTGAATGAGTTGGATTGTAAGATTCAAGGGAATTTGAATAGGCTAGATAATTCCATGCAGAAAATTGTCAAAACTTTGGAGACTATCAAATCCCTTGATGAAAAGTCTTCTAGGATAGAAAAGATTGAGGAAGTTATTGAAACTTTAGGAACTACCTTTTCCTCAATCAAAACCAAAAAGGATGAAACTCCAGCAAAGAAGGAACCTAAGTCTGTTTACGTACCCAAGGTTCCCCGAGCTAAAGCTAGCACACCCAGTGCCAAGAGAGTTGAAACGGTGAAAACTTTGGAAGAGACACCTATCTTTAACTTTAATGAAAATCCAATTGGTTTCCCTCCTTTTGATTTTATTCCAAGAAGCATTTTCATTCGTCCTTTATTTGAGAAACCCATTAAGACTAGTTGTACTATTGAAGAGCTTTTTGATGATCATGATGATGGTTCAATAGATGAAACTTGATCTTCTGCTTTAAGCCTAGCTAATGGCTCTAAAGAAGCGCTTTCGGGAGGCAGCCCGCAACGAATTTAGGTTTTTCTTTTTTGCTTTTGTTCTGTTCTTAGTGGTCTTGATGACTGTTACTACTATAGAAACATCATTGTATCTTTACTTTTCAAGCTTTGTGCCAAGTTTAGCCTCAGATTGCAAGAAAGGTCAAAAGTTGGTGCTTGCTGTCCAGAAACAGATTATGTCTGCTTCACGGAAAAATTCTCAATAAATCACCAGATGATCTTATTGATCTGAATTTTGTTGACAGCATGCTCCATACAATTACCTTTCATGCGTCTGTTCAAAGTTTTTTTATTTGAGTTGCATAAGTACCTCGAAAAAATTCTCCTTTCTCTGCTGTTTTGTTTTTCTCAGCTTCTGCCCCGGTTTTTCTTTTCGCAGTTTTGCAATCCTTAAGCTTTCTTTTTCTTTGCAAACATATTTGGGCAGGCAAGAGAAACAGTAGCTCTTCCTGGAAATATTTATTTGCAGTAGAGAAAAAATATTTTATTAGGGTACTAACCTCTCTAATCAGCCTACAATGAGTTATGTATGAAGGGAGTTTTCAAGTGCGCGATGGAGGATGATGAAAGAAGATTCAGGAGTGTCAAACGCTCAAGCTTGGGGATGCCCATGTGCACACCCAATAAATATTCAAGGAGACTCAAGCGTCTAAGCTTGGGGATGCCCCCGATGCATCCCCTTCTTCATCAACAATCATCAGTTTGTCCCTCGTTGCACTATATTTTTATCACTTCATGCGTTATGTGCTTTGCTTGGAGCGTCTCGCTCTTTACTTTTCTAGGTTTGTTTTTATTTCTTTGCTGTAGTAACAAGTTAGACCCCAACTTACTATTTTGTGTGGGAGAGATTCATGCTCCGCTTGAACTAGAACTCCTCATAGGATTTGCATGCTTATTCTTTTAGCTGTGAGCTGTTCTTTTTCTTTTCTTAGCTGTTGTTCTGTTTAGTTGTAGTGCTTTAGTTTTTCTAGAGCTTTTCTTTTGTCTTAAGTTGAACTTTCTATAGGTTGCATGTTTTATCTTGTTAGAGAGTTTGCCTGTTGCACTGAGTTCTGTGTCTTGACTGAAAGTAGGTAGTTAAAGTTGCTATTCTCTTTGTAGTAGTAACTTGCAATAGTTTTGAGGTATTGACTAGAGTAATGTTTGAACTTATGGTGTCAAGAGCTCTTGCCTATTAGTGATAGATGTCGTATTTTGGGCAATCCGTGTGTTTTTCAAAAACCAAAAAACCCCTGTTGAGAACTCTAGCTACTAGATGGATCACTAACCTCTGGAGGGTTCGAATATTAGAGTACACTCACGTACCATGAGTCGAGGATGCGCAAGGATAACCAAACCCCCATACACTCCTCCTCGGGGTACCTGTCTCTTTGTGAACCTCCTGATTAGATTGAGAGTTACCGATAACAAGTGCATGAGTTCTTCGGACTAATGTGAGTATTCGAAAGTTGACACTTCCACCCACCTATACTTTTTCTAGCCTCTTCGGTACCGTGCATTGCCCTTTCTCACCTCGAGAGTTGGCGCATACTTTGCCGGTGCATCCAAACCCTTGGCACGATACGCTCTCTCATCATAAGCCTCCTTATATCTTTCCTCAAAACAGCCACCATACCTACCTACAAGGCATTTCCATAGCCTTTCTGAGATACATTGCCACGCAACATCCACCTTCCCATGACTTGATCTTCATGTCATACATGCTACTTGCTTGATCGATGAGCCGCATGCTAGTTGGGCCTTGCCCTAATCATTGCCACATGACGCGCTAGTATCATTGCATATCCTTCTACCCTAGCTGATAGTTACATTTTCTTTATGTGAGTACCTTTGTAAAGTGTGAAAGATCTCCTATATTCTTGTAAAATATAGATTATTGCCCCTAAAGTGAGGAAAAGATCCCAAAGAGGACAAATGAGAGTTAAATAGAAAGAGCCATCGAGGCCACCAAAAAAATAAATAAAAAAGAGAAAAAGAGAAAAGAAAAAAATAAAAAGAGAGAAGGGGGCATACTACTACTCCTTTTAAGAGATCCACACTAGTACTTCGTCTTCTATCCCTTGTACTCCATAGAGATCATCATCATGCATATAGTTATGTGGGGACCCTTCACACTATAGAACTTGGCTTGTATATTCCAATGATGAGCCTCCTCAAACGAGCTCTAGGTCTTCTTGAGCAAGCAAGTTAGATGCACCCCCACTAGTTCCCTTGGAGAGCTTTTAGCTCACATGTGCATCCATTGTATGGAAATCCCTACTCCTCACATCATATCTATCATATGGCCTTCTCTCGCCTATGATTGTCCTCATTGATGTGAGCCTTTCACACCTTTTTGTCTTCCTCCTCCACCTTCTTTCTGTTTCACCTTTTAGGTTTCAACTTTATTGCTCACGCTCATCCATTGCATGAGTGCTCAAAATATCGAAAGGGAGTGGATCAGTTTGACTTGTACCTGGCTAGTGGTCTGGGGACGAGTCTAGATAAGAATCCAAAGGAGACCAAGTGTGAAACTTTAGTAGATAGTTGTTCTCAACAACCTTTTTTATCTTTCTTCCCAGTCCCTTGCTTGCACGCAAACACCATTTGGAGACATTCGAGTCACGGATAGCAAGAGCTCTTGCACCTTTTGTTCTTTTGTTACTTGTGTCAATGCTAATATAGACTCTTGCTTGTTAAGACTTGAATTGAATTGCATGCTTTGATTGCTTTACTTAAAAGTCCTTATTTGGTTGTGTGGCATGTCACCACAGAAATTATGCTTGTTATCATTTACCTACTCGAGGACGAGCAGGAATTAAGCTTGGGGATGTTGATACGTCCCAAACGTATCTATAATTTCTGCTTGCTCCATGCATGTTTTGTGTGAATTTGCCATGTTTTGCTTGAACTTTCATACACTTTTGAACCTATTTGGACTAACCTATTAACTCAGTGCACCCAGTTGCCAGTTTCTGTTTTCTGCTGTTTTTGTATTTCAGGTTTTCTGGCCATTAAAAGTGCTCCAAAAATTCCGGGAAAAATATATAAAAAATCAGCGCAACAGAAGCTTCCGGAATCACCAAGAGAGGGAAGGGGGGACACCACCAGGCAGCCAGGAGGGCAGGTGGCGCGGCCCCACCCTGGGCCGCCCCAGGGACCCTCCTGACTGCCTCGTGGGTCCCCTCGATGCCCCCTTCTCCTATATTTACCCCTCGGGGTGGACACACCTAATATCGATCTCTTTCTCGCGAACTCCCCTCTGTACCGCCGCCTCCGCCGTTCCAAGATCGGGGCTGCCTGGAGAAGCTGCCCCGGCACCCTGCCGGAAGGAGGAACCCCCTCCGGGAGACCATCCATAGCCATGGACGCCTCCCGGATATGCCGTGAGTAGTCCACCTTGGACCATGGGTCCGTGACCAGTAGCTATGTAATGAATCTCTCCCCCTTTTGTTCTTCCACTTTCGAGTCCTCGTGAGCTGCCTCACATGATCGAGGCATCTATGTAATTTCTGCTGTTGCTATGCTGAGTTTGTTGGGATCTGATGGATTATGAGACTATGTTCAGATTGTGATGAGTAATATATTTGGTTCTTCTCTTTTATATTTTGTTCTTGAGTAAATGCTTGCATGTTCTCCGTTGTGGTATTTGCTTTGGCCAAGTATTTTATTTGCAACTCCAAGAGAGAGCGTTATGCTCGATTGTGGGTTCAGCCCCTTGATGTCTAGCTTGAGTGAAAGAAACATGAGACTAGGGGATGTGATGTTGCCACCAGGGATAAAACAACGGTGCTTGTACCTGCGGGTGCAAGGATTGTTTACTTTACGCAAAGTTCTTTTAATGCAGTTGTCTGTTGCTTTGAGTTTACACTTTGGGTGGGATTCGCAACTTAATACCAGCGAGATGTTCTGGATAGATATCTCAAGGTGGATGATTCGTAGTAGATGCAGATGGATTTCGGTCTACTTACCTTGGCGTACTGCCCATTGCTTTTGAGCCCTTCCTTTCTTTGCAGCATAGTTGGCATTGCGGTGCCTTCATAATCATGTCAATTTCCCAACTGTGATTTGTTTACCTCGCTAGCACTTTTATCGTCTTTTGGGAGAGAGACATCACTAGTTAAAATCACGGGACCCCGGTCCGTCTTCACATTATTGTTCACACCCTCAATTTACTTTCAGCTTTTACTTTCCTCTGCACCTTTTATCTCTTGCGTTGATCCTTTGTAAACGACAAGGCTGGAGGAATTGACAACTCCTCTGTACTCGTTGGGAGAAAAGTTATTTGTTGCTGTGTGCAGGTCCACGACAACACCCTAGTCAGGAAGCAATTTCTGGCGACATTGCCACCTACTTGTATCTCCTGAGTCCTACTGGTTTGATAACCTTGGTATCTTCACCAAGGGAAACTTGCGCTTGCACTGCATCTCAAACCGTCCACTTGGGGTAACCAACGAGGGGCGAGAAGCCATTAGGCGCCATGGGCCTTGGGGCCCATTTGGGTGGCGCCCCACTTCCCCCCTCCTCCTAGCCGCACCCTCCCCCCTTGGCAAGGGATTAGTCCCACATTTCCAAGGGAAGGGGGGTTGACTCCTTCCGTCTGCCTATATAAAGATGGGCAGGGGTGCACTTCTTTAAAGACAGAAAAATTCGCAGAGAATTCAATATTAGTCCGAATTGAGATCGGTTTTCACCGGTCTGCTCCCCTCTCTCGTCTCTCTCAAGCCGGGGTCCCCTTGTCTGGAACCTGTGCTAGGATTGAGGCTTCTCTGCTACGCGGACGCCGTCGTGCTGCCGAAACTCCAGTTCCGGGAGGTCTACTTCCGCCACCTTTGCTGGATCGAAGAACCTAGGTCTTCATCGAGTCCGTACGTGTGCGAGTACTACGAGGTGCTGCACGTGCGGCACTACCACCCAACAGGGTGCTAACACAGCCAGGGGGCTGTGAAAGGTTTACGGCTTCATCAACCACGTTTGCGGGAACATTTCCCGCGCAACGGACTACACCCTGAGGTATGTTTTCGCAAGTCTTTCCGTTACGGCATTACAGCTAGATAGATCTTTGGTTAAGGGCGACGCTAGTTAGAAAAATTATTGTTTTCTGCTGCGAGACCCAACACTTCCTATTCGTTGTATTTCCCTACCACTCCTAAAAGTATAGAATTCATGTGTTATCCTTAAATGTTCAAAATCTTCTGTTTTGTGCCTCTGGTTTAGCGCATGAGGAAGTAGTAGGTAATTCATGATCTTCTTAAGTTGGACAAGTTTTACCCCGGGATGGCATGTCTAATCTGCAAACCCTTAATACGAGGAGGAACTGGCATGAGTTTGCCCAGCTCGTAAGATAATACAACAAAAAAATCCCGTTTCATGCTTGGTCTATGAGAAATCAGAAACTTTGACAGTGATAAACAAAGGAGATTAAGTGGATGTGATCGCCCCCACTTGGGAGCCGTTCCTCAAAACTTGTCCAGCTTGAGAAGTAATTGAGCTATTTATTAGCATTCGTTGACAAACTATGCACCTCCCAAAACTCGTTTTCATTCTGCTTGACTTAAGGATAGAACATGAGTTTTCCCTACTTCCCTTTAACAAGGGCTTGTCTTTTACTTTTATGTTGATTCAGTTCATCCTACTTCTTTATTTTCTTAAAGAGAACAGACACTTGATGTTGATAAGGATTCATTCATATAATGATGCATTAAGTTTTGTCATGCCACATCCTTGTTGACATTATCATTTGATAAGTAAGTTGTGTGCGAAATCTTATGCCAAGAAAACATATTCCTTTGTGTTAGAATTTGCACTTCATGACTAATAACATGTTCTTTCAAAATCTTCAAATTGTTTCATTATAAAGTGAAAGAGCAAGAGTAAAAGTTATTAATTGTCCTTTGACCAAGGATATGTTTGCTATGATTTGATGAGTTTTCTCAGCCCTACTTTTGACTATAATTGTTATTACTTTCTCATAAGGGCCTTATGAGTTGAGGTTGATATTGACGATGCTTTATTTTGGTGAAGAAATCATGATGCTTCTTGTCCGTATTCTATTTACCAACACTTCACTCTCTAAACTTGTGTACAGGTTTACCGAGCTCAGTATTCGCTTGGCGACAAGCGAGGTCTAAGCTTGCGGGATTTGATACGTCCCAAAATGCATCACTATTTTATATCGTAATTCACCCCTATTCATTGATATATTTCTTGTTATGATGCTATTCTTATGTTGTTTTGGCTTGTTTTACACAGTTTGCAACTTTATGGTGCCGAAACAGCAGATGCAGGATTTAGCGGAGAAATGTGTACATTGAGTTGCTGAAGCAGAACATCTCCAAATGCGTTGAAAGTCGACAGGGGATATTTTCCAGAAGATTAATGAAGATTCACCGAAAAGGGGCTAGAGGGGGGCACCGGGTGCCCAGATGCGCCAGGAGGCATCTTGGACCCCTGGGGCCACTCCCGGCTCCCCCCTCTGGCCTATATATTCATCATCATCTAAAAACCCTAAAAAGAGAGGAGTTTCGCGAGTTCCACCGCCGCTCCATGGCGGAAACCAACAGATAAGAAAAGACATCTCCGGCGGGCAGATTCCGCCGGGGAGAACACCTCTCGTAAGGGGAGATCATCGCTATCGTCAACACAATCGTCACGGGCATCATCGAGATCATCATCAACATCATCCCCAACATCAGAACCATCTCCATATTCATCCTACCTCATCTCACAATTGCAACTTGTGTTGTAATCCGTACCATCTATCCTCTCTACTCTACCGGTGTTGATTACTCTTTTGTGGTGAATGCTATTGAGTTTTGTTGGAGAAATATTGTAATGCCCAGATTGTTTATCCTCTATTTATCACCACTGATCATGATCTCTTTTATGTCTTGTGAGTAGTTACTTTAGTTCTTGAGGACATGGGAGAAGTCTAGTTGTTAGTAGTCATATGATGTTGAAGTAATATGTGTTATTTGATATTTAAGTTGTGTTGTTATTTTCCTAGTGGTGTTGTGTGAGTCGAACACACAACACTTCGCCTTGGTAAGGACCTAGGGGAATGCATTGTGTATAAAGAATGCTTCCGGTAAGTTGCCGGAGTAACAAAAATCTGAACCCCAGTTTGCACACTTTTGCACAAGGGAATAATGGATCCTTGATCGTATTTCTATGGTTAGGCTTTTGCCTTAATTTCTACCTTGTATTTGCGGATGCTTTCGAGGTGTTTAATCATAAGAGTGCACTTATCTTAGTCTATAAGTTGTACTAGCATAGATCCACCCACTAAACACTTATCAACACAAAGCATAGTACCGATACGGAATATGGTGAAAGCACGTGAGTACCTCTCCCGTGTGTCCTCAATAACACTTTACCCCTTATAAGTTCAGTTGCTAGGCTTATCCTTTGCTCAAAAGGATTGGGCCACTTGTTACTCCTGAGTACCTTTTACTTTTCTTGCTTTTATCTTCTTGTTGCTTATACTGAAAACCCCTAAAAAGTTATCTTTCAGTGCTTGCCGCTATTCCTTACCAAAGTAGTTTATCAATACCTTCTGCTCCTCGTTGGGTTCGACACTCTTACTTACCGAAAACAATACAACAGATCCCCTACAATTGAGGGTCATCAGCGGCAACTCCCTGGTCACGTTCCACACCTCCTCCTCAGTAAAGATGTTCTCTAGGTCGCCCAAATCCAGGCGAGGCATGTTCAAATAGTCAAGATCCAGGGTAAAATCTCTCGCCTCCGCCGTGCCCAACATCTTCCTGTATGCATCAGTGAAGATATCCTCCTTTTGGGATTGCTCCTCGCCTCCTGCACCACATCGCTAAACCCCTCCATCCCAAGCCAGTAGGACTCGAACCTGAGTCGTCGTTTAGGCCCGAACTACATGTTGTAGGACAGATAGAGCGGCGCGTGGTCAGACACGTTGGTGTACACATGGCCTGGAGCATGTAGTCGGGGTGGCCTATTTCCAAGTCAACCGGGACCAGAAAGAGATCAATCTTCGTCAAGGTCGGCGTGCGCCGCTCGTTGGACCACGTGAATTTACGCCCGTGCATATACAACTCCTTGAGCTCAAGCAGTTGCACAAAATTCCTAAAAGCCTCCATGGTGGTTCTGTTAATGTTGGTGTTATTTTTCTCCGATGCTCGAAGGATCATGTTGAAATCGCCCAACACGATCCACTTGCCCACGCATGCCTCCCGTCGTGCCTTCAATTCCTCAAGGAACTAAAGCTTAGCCGCATAACCTTGCGGTCCGTAGACCACTGTGATGCACCAGGCTTCCCCCTGCCTAGGCTTCACCAGCCTAGTCAACGCATGGTTATCCATGGCCGCATTGGTCGCACTCAAAGATGATCTATCCCAAGCCATGATAATGCCACCCCTCGTGTCAATGCTGGGGAGATACGCAAACCCATCAAACTATGGCCCGATGCATTGCATGATAGTAAACTGGTCTACACTTGCCAATTTGGACTCCTGAAAGCACACGATGCTAGCCTTCGTGCTCTTCACCACCTCTCTAACAGCATCATGTTTGCTCGGGGAATGGAGGCCCTAGACATTCAACCATAAAATCTCTGGGTGTAGCTCCATGGGGAACCAGAGACCACCCCACCTAAGCTACCTGACGCAGCCTTACACCACCAAGGGTGTGGCCTCCTCCTCCCATTCCCTTTATGATGGCATGGTCTTCCTAAAAATCATTGCAATGACACTAACGTGTTACTCACGCGGCGGCGAGTCGAACAACGCTTTCAGCTCCTGAATTGATTCCTCATCCGTGTCCAGCTCACTTGCCACAATACCAAGCGTGTGAAGCAGGACATTCTCCGCCGGAGTTGCTTTGGACGCAGCCGGCTCGGCGGATTTTCCCCCACCCTGATGATCCGCCTAGGAGTGCATGGAGGGAGCTCGCAGTAGGTGTTCGCCGCTTGGACCTCCTTGAGGAGTGGGGGCGCCAGCATCTTCACAATGTTCGAGCAAAACCGCTTAAACTTTGCATAGGCTATCGCTTCCTGAGCAGTCATACCAGACTCAGCAGCCGGGATCTGCGATCCATACATCTGTGATCCATCCATCTTCATGGGATGTGTCGAGGTGGGGCCCTCTCCATGAAAAACGCCTCGTCCATGGCCTCTGTCTGCACCAACCGCTCCGAGTCGAGGAGCTGATCACATGGCCCCAAGAAATCCACTGGATCCCCCAAGGGAGGTAGGTGATGGTATGATTTCTCTCCCCCTCGTTGGTTACCCAAAGTGGAAGGTTGAGATGTAGATAGCAGCAATTTCCCTCGGTGAAGATACCAAGGTTCGTTAACAATAGGACTCCAGCAACGATAAGTAGGTGGCTCGGCAAGTGATGTGTCATCTGAAAAGAATCACTTGCTTCTCTTGGACCTGCACACACAACAAATAACTTTGGTCCCAGCGAGTTCAGAGAGGTTGTCAATCCCTCCGGCCTTGTTGTTTACAAACGGTCAAACGCACGGGATAATACTGATAGTGATAGCAACAAAAAGGTAAATAAAGCAGTAAATAAATAGTGGGTGTAAACAGTATTGGAAATATGGACCGGGGTCCTATCATGTTCACTAGTGATGTCTCTCTCCCAAAAGACGATAAAACAGCCATGCGAGATAAACAAATTACAGCTGGGAAATTGACAGGATTATGTGCGCAAATCAATGCTAACTATGCTATAAAGAAAGGAAGAGGCTCAAAAGCATGGGCGGTACGCCAAGACAAGTAGACCAAAATCCATCTGCATCTACCTACTAGTCATCCACCTTGAGATATCTATCCAGAACATCTCGCTGGTATTAAGTTGTGAATCCCACCCAAAGTGTAAACTCAAAGCAACAGACAACTGCATTAAAGAACTTTGCGTAAAGTAAACAATCCTTGCACCCGCAAGTACAAGCACCGTTGTTTTCTCCCTTATGGCAGCAACACATCTCCTAGACTCATGTTTCTTTCACTCAAGCTAGTCATCAGGGGGCATGAACCCACAATCATGCATAACGCTCCCTCTTGGAGTCACTACCTACTACTTGGCCAAAGAAATAAACAGCAACGGAGAACATGTAAGAATTACTCAAGAACATAAATATAAAACAGGAGAATCAAATATATTATTCAAACACAATCTGAAGATAGTATCATAATCCATCGGATCCCGGCAAACTCAACATAGCAACAGCAGAAAGATTACATATGTGCCTCGATCATGTAGGGCAGCTCACGAGGTCTAATCCATGAAGAACAAAGAGGGGAGGAGAACATCACATAGCTAATTATCATAGACCCATGGTCCAAGGTGGACTACTCACGGTTCATTCGGGAAGCATGCATGGTGGTGGAGAATCTCCCGGAGGTGGTTCCTCCCTCCGGCAGGGTGTCGGGAAGAGGTCTCCTGGTGTTGCCGATCTTGGAAGTGCAGCGGCGGAGGAACAGAGGAGAGATCACGAAAAAGGTTCTTCTTTCGGGGGTTTCGCGTCACGGAGAATATATGGGCGAAGGGGGGCAGCCAGGGGGGCACCAGGGGTACAGGCGGCCACCTGGCACAGCCCCACCCTAGGGCGCGCCGGGAGGGCGCCTGGGGCCCTGGTGGGTCCCCTCTGCCCCCCCCCCCCTTAGTGATTCCTGAAGCTTCCGACGCGCTGATTTTTTTATTGGATTTTTCCCGAATGTTTGGAGCACTTTTAATAAGGGGGAAACCTGAAATAAAAAAACAGCAGAAAACAGGAACTGGTACTGGGGTGCACTGAGTTAATAGGTTAGTCCAAATATGATCAAAAGTGTATGGAAGTTCATCAATATCATAGCAATATCACACAAAAGAGGCATGGAGCAAGAAGAAATTATAGATACGTTTTGGATGTATCAACATCCCCAAGCTTAATTCATGCTCGTCCTCGAGTAGGTAAATGATAACAAACATAATTTCTGTGGTGACATGCTAACAACCATATAAGAACTTTTAAGTAAAGCAATCAAGGCATGTAATCCTATTCAAGTCATAACAAGAAAGAGTCTATATTTAGCATTGAAACAAGCAACATAAGAACATAAAGGTGCAAGAGCGCTCGCTGTCCGTGACTCGAATGTCTCCAAATGGTGTTTGCGTGTAAGAAAGGGGATAGGGATATACGAGAAAAAAGTATTTTTGTGTTGAGAACTCAATCTACTAAAGTTTCACACTTGGTCTTCTTTGTAATCTTATCTTGACTCATCCCCAGACCACTAGCCAGGTACAAGTCAAAATGATCCTGTCCTTTTCGATGTTTTGAGCACTCATGAAATGGATGAGCATAAGCAAGAAAGTTGACACTTAGGATGGCAAACAGAGAATGGTGGAGGAGGAAGACAAAAAGGTGTGAAAGGCTCACATCAATGAGGACAATCATAGGCGAGAGAAAGCCAAATGATAGATATGATGTGAGGAGTAGGGATTGCCATGCAATGGATGCACATATGAGCTAAGGTAATCTCTCCAATGGAACTAGTGGGGGTGCATCCAACTTGCTTGCTCAAGAAGACCTAGAGCTCATTTGAGGAGGCTCATCATTTGAATATACAAGCCAAGTTCTATAGTGTGAAGGTCCCCACATAGCTATATGCATGAATGATAACCTCTATGAAGTACAAGATATAAGATGGAGTACGAGTGCGGATCTCTCAAAAGGAATAGTAGTGTGCCCCCTTCTCTCTTTTTATTTCTTTTTCTCTTCTTTTTCTATTTTTTATTTTTTGGTGGCCTCAATGGCTCTTTCTATTTCTCTAATTTGTCCTCTTTGGGGGAAACACTCTATATATTACAAGAAGTATAGAAGATCTTTCACACTTTACAAAAGTACTCAAATCATAAAGAAGATGTAACTATCATGAAGTATGCAAATGTATGCCTCTGCCAGTGTAGCAGGATATGCAACGATACTAGCGCGTCATGTAGCAATGATTAGGGCAAGGCCCAACTATCACGCGGCTCATCTATCAAGCAAGTAGCATGTATGACATGAAGATCAAGTCATGAGAAGGTGGATGTTGCATGGCAATATATCTCGGAAAGCCTATGGAAATGCCTTGATAGGTAGGTATGGTGGCTGTTTTGAGGAAGGATATAAGGGGGTTTATGATAACAGAGGGTATCATGCCAAGGATTTGGATGTACTGGCGAAGGTGGAAGCCAACTCTCGGAGTGAGAAGAAAGCAATGCACGGCACAGGAGAGGCTAGAAAAATATGGGAAGGTGGAAGTGTCAACTTTCGAATACTCACATTAGTCCGAAGAACTCATGCACTTATTATCGGTAACTCTCAATCTAATAAGGAGGTTTCACAAAGAGACAAGTACCCCGAGGAGGAGTGTATGGGGGTTTGGTTATCCTTGCGCATCCTCGACTCATGGTACGTGAGTGTACTCTAATATTCGATCCCTCCAAAGAGTAGTGATCCATCTAGTAGCTAAAGTTCTCAACTAATTTTGTAAGTTTTGAAAATAAACACAGATTGCCCAAAATACGACATCTATCACTAATAGGCTAAAGCTCTTGACACCAAAAGTCCAAACATTACTCAAGGAAATACCTCAAAACTATTGCAAGTTACTACTACAATTGAATAGCAACCTCAATTACCTACTTCAAGTCAAGACACAAAACTCAGTGCAACAGGCAAACTCTCTAAACAAGATAAACATGAAAACTCAAGAGAGTTAAAGCAACAAACTAAACAAAATCTCTTTAAAAAGATAAGCATGAAAACTAAGAGCTAAACATGGCAGTAGCTATGAAAAAAGATAAAAAACACACACAACAAAGATAAGCAATGAAGAATCCTATGTTGTGTTCTAGATTTTGAAAGTGGAGTGTGTTTCTCTCCCACACAAAGAAAGATGGGTTCTAACTTGTTATGAACAGCAAGCAAAGCTAAAGAAAACTAAAAATAAAACCTAAGAGCGAGACGCTCCAAGCATAGCACATAACGCATGAAGTGATAAAAATATAGTGAAACGAGAGAAGAACTGATAATTGTTGATGGAGAAGGGGATGCACGGGGGCATCCCCAAGCTTAGACGCTTGAGTCTCCTTGAATATTTCTTGGGGGTGCACGGGGGCATCCCCAAGCTCGAGCGTTTGACATTCCTGAATCTTCTTTCATCATCTTCCCTCGCACACTTGAAAACTCCCTTCATACATAACTCGTCATAATCTGATTAGCGAGGTTAGTACCCACAATAAAATATATTTTCCTCTACTATAAATAAGGATATTCTTGAAGAGCTACTGTTTCTCAAGATTTCCAAAAAAAAATTGCAAAGAAAAATTAAGCTTAAGGTCTGCAAAATGAAGAAAAGGCTAAACAGGATAGAATCTATGTAAAACAGACCAACAGATAGTAAATAATTTTTTAGGGATACTTTTGCAACTCAAATAAAAAACTCAGAACATACAAAAGTTCCGTAATTTTATAGAGCACGACGTGTAAAAAATTTAGCTCAAAAAGATGAACTGGGATTTTTCTGTGATTTTTTCCGTCACAAGGACAGAATCTGTTTTCTGAACAGCATGTCACAACTTTCACTTCCATTGTCAGATGAGGCTATAAATGGCACAAAGCTTGAAAAGTAAAGATACAATGATGTTGCTACAGTAGTAACAATCATCAAGACCACTAAAACAGAAGAAAAACAAAAAGTAAAACCTAAATTCATTGCGGCTGCCTCCCGAAAGCGCTTCTTTGAAGCCATTAGCTAGACTTAATGCAAATAGATCAAGTCTTTTCAAGAAAATAACTAGCCCGTGTGACGGACTCAAAAGGAAACTTAATCTTTTTCCTAGGGAAGTGTTCCATCCCTTTCTTGAGAGGGAATTGGAATTTTATAATCCCTTCTTTCATGTCAATAACAGCACCAACAGTGCGAAGAAAAGGACGTCCCAAAATAATTGGACACGAAGGTTCATATTCAATGTCCATAATAGTAAAATCAACGGGAACATAATTGTCATTGACAATGATAAGAACATCATCGATCTTCCCCAAAGGTTTCTTTACGGAAGAATCAACAAGGCGAACACTGAAAGAACAAGGATCCAAAGGTTTCAATTCAAATATATCAAACATTCTTTTGGGCATAACGGAGGTACTAGCTCCAACATCACATAAAGCATAGCAAGAGAAGTTATTCAACTTAATTTTAATCATAGGATCCCAACCATCTTCTAGCTTTATAGGTATGGAGGCTTCTACCCTAAGCTTCTCCTCCCTAGCTTTAATGAGAGCATTAGTGATATGCTCTGTGAAGGCAAGATTAAGTGTGCTAGTGTGGGGGTCTCTAGACATCTTGTGAAGGAAACGAATAACTTCAAAAAGGGTGCAATTATCAAAATCAAGGTCACTACTATCAATTAAAGTGGTAGTGGTGTCCTTTAGGCTCACTTATTTGGTAGCTTCTATAGTCATAGGAGTTTCTTCTTCTACGGTTGAGGTCATAGCATCACCATTAATAGGTCCTATGGGACTAGGGGTGCATTGGGTGCTAAGAGTTTGGATATCCTCAACCACTTGGATAGTAGCAACGGTATGGTGTGTAGGAAGGCTCTTAATTCTATCTCCTTCCTCCTTTTCTCTAGCCCATCTCTCTTTAAGTTTAGCCATCATCCTAATGTTTTCATTAATTTGCACTTGGATAGCGTTCATAGGAGTGACTTCCCTCTCCTCAGGAGGAGAAGTTCTAATTTTAAGCAATTCTACTTCATGGGCTAAATTGTCTACCTTCGACGAGAGATTATCTGATTTGTTTAGCTTTTCCTCTACACTCTTGTTGAAGGCCTTTTGGGTAGTGATGAAGTCTTTAAGCATACTTTCTAATTCAGAAGTGGAGTTTTTGGTGCTAGGATAAGTGTTGTTGTTCCCATAGTTGTTGGAGGGGAACGGTCTAGGATTGCTACCAAAATTACTCCTATAAGCATTGTTATTGAATTTGTTTCTAGAGATAAAGTTCACATATACTTGATCTTGAGCAATCAAAGAATTGAAAGGAACATCATGAGGATCAATAGGAGATTACTTGGTAAGTAGAGACATAATCAAGTCAACTTTTTCATTTAGGGAGGAGATCTCCTCGACACAGTTTACGTTCCTACCTATTGGAGCTCTTTCGGTGTGCCATTGGGAATAGTTGGTAATCATCTCATCGAGTAGTTTTGTGCCAGCACCAAGCGTTGTTGACATAAAGGTTCCTCCCGCGGCCGAATCTAGCAAGTTCCGCGAGGTAAAGTTCAAGCCTGCATAAAAAGTTTGGATAACCATCCAAGTAGTCAAACCATGCGTAGGGCAATTCTTAACAAGAGATTTCATGCGTTTCCAAGCTTGGGCAACGTGTTCATTATCCAATTTCTTAAAATTCATAATATTACTCCTCAATTGGATAATCTTAGAAGGGGGTAGTACTTCCCAATAAAAGCATCCTTGCACTTATCCCAAGAATCTATTGTAACGACCCAATTCACACAGAATTGAAGTCTCTGTGCTCAAGTGCCAGTCCCTGGATCGAACTCGATGGCACACACAGTATCATAGATGTATATCAAAGTACAAGTGCATCATTATTACAACGTATGATCCAGAGTAAAATAAATAACAAGTTGCATAGCTCAAAGCTAGCTTATTCAATATAAATATAGAGGAAGCATAAACAAGTAACGTGGAGTCCCCTCAACAGCCACATGCGAACATGCTAAGTGTAGACCCGCAACCCCTAAACGCACCTTACTGGTCATCTGAAAAACCTGCAAGACCGAAGGTTACAGCCCGACAACGGGTCACTACATCTGATTTGTACGGTAAGTGACACGGAAAAGTTTATATAAAGGACCTATAACTACATGCAAGGTAAGTCAAACGAAAGGCTTAAGGTTTTGTTTTGTAGAAAGACAATTTTCTCCTGAACTAAACTAGTCAAATTTTAAGTTGATTTCTACCTGAAACACACAGCAACCATGCTACTCTTTCCCACCAAGGTTATTATTAAGTGTTCATCTGTCAAGATCATTCATCAACAGTACTGACTAGTTGCTCAAAGTTCGTCCGTAACCGTGGACACGGCTAATCATGATCAGTTTATACGCTCTGCAGAGGTTGTACACGTTCCCCACTGGACTCAACCCGAAGATTGAGACAAAGACTTTCTGAAGAGGTTGCCTCCACCCTTTGGTAGCCGGTACACCTAACACACATCTACATCAGCTAGCTACCAGGGCCAGGTTCCCCACAACGTACTCGTGCTAAGCCAGAGCCCATATAGCCAGTGGCTGTACACGGAAGCTACTAGTAATACTGCCTGTCTGACCTTTTTGAGCCTGGACGGCGCCCACTGCGTTCAGAGGGTAGACACCATGTCGCACCCGGTTCACCAACAAAACAACCATTTGGGTGCATTTAACCCAGGCACTGTCCTTAGACAAGGCACAACTACCGGGATGCAACCCGACTGTCCAGAAGTGATTTCTATTTATTATAAAGTTGCTACACAAATTATTAAATAGCTCACATGCACTCCATGAATTATCACAACCCAAACCACGTCTACAAAGCATAGCAATAAAGTAACAACACGGGCTAGGTTGATCTACTAATACAAGTCAAGTCATGTGGCTATCCTAACTGGTTTTGCAGCAACAGTAAAATAAACTACCTATCATGCAATAGTGTGATATTTCTTAACATAATGCATATAGAAAATATAGGTATGAGCATAGTCAAATCATCACTTGCCTTCTTGCTATTCCTGACGATCACAATCCTCAAAAAACGAGGCGGAGCACTCCGGACAATCTATACGAGCAAACATAGGACCAATCAACATATATTCAATACAAATATGCACAAACAGTAACAAACATTCAAAGAACAGTAGCAAAACTTGCCTAACAGTAGCTAAACTTAAAGTACTTCTCAAAATAAAACCAACGCAAAAAAATGGCGCAAACGGGCGCACCGTTTAAAAGTTAGGGCTATCGGAAGTTAAAATTTGGATCTGCTCGGGATTCCAATTTGAAAACTTCAAACTTCTGTAAAAATTGGTCTAGTGGCTAGGAAATTTCACCACGGTCGCAACGCAACTGGAATCACTCAATTCCGAGTTACGGTTAAAAAGTACTCGCGAAAACGGTACCGCGCGAAAACGGGGTCTAAACTGCAAATAGGACCTATCCGTAAATAAAATAACGTGAAAAACGCGATCAGGTCCCTGGTCGACGGTTGACCAGATCTGGACTAATTTTTTTTTCAATGCGTTTTTCCTTTTTTTACGCAACTTCCTCACGAACGAAGCCACGACCATGGCCTGGAGCTTGGCTCCGGCGGCGGCTACTCCGGCTGGCTCGCCGGAGCGCGGCTGGCGGCGGCGCGGCGGGCCAGGCGGCGGCGGGGACGCACAGCGGCGCGGGGTCGCGGCTGGGCGCACTGGGCGGCGACGGACCGTGGCGGCGGCGAGCTCACCGGCTCGCCGGCGACGGCCATGTAGTGTGGCGGCGCGGGGCTAGGGCAACGGGGTCGGGCGTGCTGGGTGCGGTGGGGCGACGGGCTCACCTCGGCGGCGGCGGTGAGGTTCCGCGGTGCTCCGGCGATGAGAAAACGAACTCCGGCGATGACGTCGACGGCGGCGGGTCCCGCGGATTAGTTTAGGGCTAAACCTAAAACGCTAAAAGAAAATAATCTACCCTAAACGAAGCTATTTATAAACAGCCTCCCCTCCGGGTTTTTTTTGTAATCCGAAATAAAAACAAATTCGGTCTGCGGAAAAAAAACAGCACAGGCCCATTAGGCCCAAAATAATTTTAGAAAAATCGCGGAATATTATTTTTAATTTCCGTCTTCGCCAATATTTTTAAAATAATAAAACTGAATTTTTGACTTTACCAAAATATTAAATAAAAATGAAAACTTTGAACCTTATTTTTAAATATTTTTAAATACTTTTTTGGCATTTTAAAAATACCGAAAAACCCAAAAAATGATTCTAAAACTCTTCCGGAGCATAAATAAATTCCAAAAATATTTTTAGAAAATATTTATAACCCCAAAGTAAATTTAAAAAGTCTCCCAAAAATATTTTAAACTATTTTCCAACAAATTAAAAATCGGGATAAGTCCTTTTATATCCTCTCCAGCGAACGGCCATGTGTTGAAAAATGCTTAAAAATATTTTAAAACTCTAGAAAAATGCGGAAGCAGCATGAGATTAACATCCGAAATTTAGAAAATTGAGATGTTACATCTATGCTATTCCTAGGCAAGGATTGAAACCATATTTTAGCTCCTCCTCTCAAGGAGAAAGGAAAAAAAGCTTAATCTTAACAATATCACCATCTACTTCTTTGTACTTTTGCATATCACAGAGCTCAATAAAATTATTTAAGTGCAAAGCAGCAGCATCTTCAGCACTGGAGAATTGATCTTTCATAACAAGGTTCAGCAAAGCAGGTTTAATCTCATAAGAAGGTGCTGAAGTGGCAAGTGTAGCAATAGGAGTGCAGATAAAGTCACTGTTGTTATGACTAGTGAAGTCACACAACTTAGTGTTCTCGGAGGAACCCATAGCACCAGCAAGCAAGATAACTATTTTTTGATTTTTGATAAAGGTCACTAAAGAAAAAATTGAAAGGTAAACTAACAAGACTAAAAAGCAAAGATAAAAGATAGTGTGCAACTCCCCTATCTTGAAGAGTGGAGTCACCGGCAACGGCGCCAGAAATTGCTTTTGATGGTACGATTTATCGCCCCCTCGTTGGTTACCCAAAGTGGAAGATTGAGATGCAGATAGCAGCAATTTCCCTCGGTGAAGATACCAAGGTTCGTTTACAACAGGACTCCAGCAACGATAAGTAGGTGGTTCGGCAAGTGATGCACCGTTTGAAAAGAATCACTAGCTTCTCCTACACCTGCACACACAATAGATAACTTTTCTCCCAACGAGTTCAGAGAGGTTGTCAATCCCTCCGGCCTTGTTGTTTACAAAGGGTCAAACGCACGGGATAATAATGATAGTGATAGCAATAGAAAAGTAAATAAAGCAGTAAATAAATAGTGGGTGTAAACAGTATTGGAAATATGAACCGGGGTCCTATGATGTTCACTAGTGATGTCTCTCTCCCAAAAGACGATAAAATAGCCATGCGAGGTAAACAAATTACAGATGGGCAATTGAAAGGATTATGTGCGCAAACCAATGCTAACAATTCTATAAATAAAGGAAGAGGCTCAAAAGCATGGGCGGTACGCCAAGACAAGTAGACCGAAATCCATCTGCATCTACCTACTAATCATCCACCTTGAGATATCTATCCAGAACATCTCACTGGTATTAAGTTGCAAATCCCACCCAAAGTGTAAACTCAAAGCAACAGACAACTGCATTAAAGAACTTTTCGTAAAGTAAACAATCCTTACACCCGCAAGTACAAGCACCGTTGTTTTCTCCCTTGTGGCAAAAACAGATCCCCTAGACTCATGTTTCTGTCACTCAAGCTAGTCATCAGGGGGCATGAACCCACAATCATGCATAACGCTCCCTCTTAGATTCACTACCTACTACTTGGCCAAAGCAATAAACAGCAACGGAGAACATGCAAGAATTACTCAAGAACATAAATATAAAAGAGGAGAATCAAATATATTATTCAAACACAATCTGAACATAGTCTCATAATCCATCGGATCCCAGCAAACTCAACATAGCAACAGTAGAAAGATTACATATGTGTCTCGATCATGTAGGGAAGCTCACGAGGTCTAATCCATGAAGAACAAAGAGGGGAGGAGAACATCACATAGCTACTGATCATAGACCCATGGTCCAAGGTGGACTACTCACGGTTCATCCGGGAAGCATCCATGGTGGTGGAGAAGCTCCCGGAGGTGGTTCCTCCCTCCGGCAGGGTGCCGGGAAGAGGTCTCCTGGTGCTCCCGATCTTGGAAGCGCGTCGGCGGCAGAACATAGGAGAGATCGCGGAAAAGGGTTCTTAATTCGGGGGTTTCGCGTCACGGAGAATATATGGGCGAAGGGGGGCAGCCAGGGGGACACCAGGGGTCCAGGCGCCCCCCTGGCGCGGCCCCACCCTACGGCGCGCCGGGAGGGCGCCTGGGGCCCTGGTGGGTCCTCTCTGGCCCCACCTTAGTGATTCCCGAAGCTTCCAAAGCGCTGATTTTTTATTGGATTTTTCCCGAATTTTTGGAGCACTTTTAATATGGGGGAAACCTGAAATAGAAAAACAGCAGAAAATAGGAACTGACACTGGGGTGCACTGAGTTAATAGGTTAGTCCAAATATGATCAAAAGTGTATGGAAGTTCATCAATATCATAGCAATATCACACAAAAGAGGCATGGAGCAAGCATAAATTATAGATACGTTTTGGACGTATCAGTAGGCTCGCATCCCCATCACTTGTGTCAAACGGACATGTGTCCTCGTCGCAATGTGCGTTCGGTGGACCATGCGCCAGCGGCACCAGGGGCGGAACTTGCGCATCTGGCCCGGCCCCACTCGCGATCGTGGCAGCAGGCTCCACCACCTCCTCCCGCGAATCTCTGTCCCCCCTCCATGATTGCCTCGTGCTCCAAAAGAACACTCTTCACCACCAACCGTCTCGCCTCCTCGGGATCCAAGAACGGAATCTCTTCTGTCGCTCTTGGAATCTCCACATGAGCTGGCTCCAACAATCCAGGCCTGGAAAGTTTCCTCGCTTCTGCGGTGGCCTGATCCCTAGGAGAGACCACTTTGTCAGAGTCAGGATCTTTGCCAGCCTCTGTACCTATGTCATCCTTATCTCCAGCCCGCCACTCCTATTCCTTATGAATGGTAGTGCCCACCTGCGTTTGAGCCACAATCGACGCCAACTGTTCCACACGGCCCTCATTTGAAATCTCAGTACGTGGCGCATCCACCACCACCATCTGAGCGGGAGGCGCTCTCTGGTTTGAAATCGTAGTCATCGGTCCTCCATTGACCCGGTCAAAGGCTGGCAGCCAGTCAATCGCAGCGCCACAGGGACTGAGGGGCCCACAGCTTGCGATCGCAAAAATGGCTCCAACGGAGGAGCTGCCAACCTCCCGAGACTGCCGACGAGCGGTGTTCCCAGCATCTCCGCCGTTTCTTTGCCCCGAACCACCACCGCGCACGTCCCGAACTCCATGCTGCCATGTGAAGTACCTCACCGGCGCGCCATGCCCAGTGATCCCATCATCCGAGCTCGGGATCCCACTCTGTCCACTATCCGAGGAGACAGACCTTGTCCATGGCACCTTCACCGCAATGAAATTCGTCGCTAAGTCAATACGGATCAACACCTTGTGCTGCAACAATGGTGGCTCGCAGAAGGGCGACGCCAACCCCTTTCTCACTAATATGAATAATTGCCTTCGCGAGATGCAAGACACGCTAATAAATTCCACACTCAAACGATCAGAAAATTATTCATATAGTTAATCAAATGATAGATGTCGAGGGAGAGTGTTGTTGACCATCAACTATCCTGATTATCGTTAGCACACATTGTCACATCTTCCCTTCCAAGACACTCTATAAGCAGTAAGTTCAAGCATCGAATACTTAATCAACCACAATTAGTATTTTGTGGGGAAAGACATTTATAACCCGTATATCAAATATCCTTTCTCCGTCAATGACTATTCCTGCATTGGTTCTACATTTAACGTTCGCAACTTTAACCATGACCTCATGACAGGTGAACGAGTCTCCTTCATGACATAGTCTAGACACGGTCTTTGTAGCTGGGAGGAAGCGGATGTCACTTTCCAGTTATCGCAAAGTAACCAGCCATTCAGTAGTCCAAGTTGTACACAAGGTGTTCATGTATCTTATATAGTTTCCAAGTGACTTTCTCAGCAGGTTGTTCCTTCCATCATGGTAGAAAGCAACCCCATCCATATACTCATTCTTTATTACTCCGATTTGCGATTTAGTGCTTTCAACTTCATCTAGCACGTCATACGTGTTGGTGTTGTCAATACGCACTCGCAATTCAGATTCCATAGAATGAAGTATGGTGTGTTGGGCAGTCATTCATAAGTGATGGTGAGTACGATACTCATCATCATCTTCCTTAATTACGGAGTTCTCAGGTGTATCTCCTAGCAGTTCTCGTATTATGTTTAGCAAGTCATTACTAATGAGTATGTCTCTAACGGTGTTGGTAACAATCAATGAAGTAAGACCCATCTACCTTAAGTTCTTCATCACACTAAAAAAATAGCTATAAACATTTTGGTTATGACATTATCTACAATGATATTTGCTAAGACATGAAGATTAAGTTCATAATATGTGGAGTTAAATTTTAATTAATTCTAAAACTCCCACTAGGAAAAACACCTCTCCATTTTACTAAGTGATTACACAATCCTAGAACACCATACCTCCCAGATTGTCACCGTCCATCAGTATGTGTTTAAGGTAGGCCATCATGCCAATCACATCAGTTATGTGACTCGTGCTCGATCTTTCGATCTAATGTGTTCCAGGCCCGCATCTACATACGTCAAGCCTATCAATCTGACCTTAATGTTAGCCGCTTAGCAAGGCCATATTTGCATATGATAGGCTTGCTAAATCCAACCTCATGTGAACGTTGTTTATTATGTATGACACCCGATGTACGCTATGTCGGCCATAAGAGAGATCCTTCCAGCCGGTGCCCATTAAGGGAGAACACAATGTTGGTATTGTGAGAGATGGTCCTATTATACTACCGTCGTTATATCTAACATATTAGCAAAACAGGAATTAAAACAATAAATCATATATTCTATGATCCCCCCGGATTGCAAATTAAAGTTAAAACGCCTTTTACTTTGTCTTTTGCAAATTTTACGTGGATGTTAGCGGTTTCGAGAAAAGAACCGTTTTCTATCCTACGAAAAGAAACCACAACACCAATCCTGCAATTGTATCTATTACACCCATGTCGGGGCCCTCTGTTGCAAACGCCGTCGCATCGCTAATGTTAGAGAGACAGACACCCCCAGCCACTTATATGGTACAAGCCATATGTCAAGCGTGGATCCAGTCTCGCATAAACGCGTAAGGTCGGTCGGGGCCGCTTCATCAGGAAATTGCCGCAATGCTAAACGAGTACACGTGAGAAGGTAACAATTGGTGAATTTATGCCCACATACTAGATGTGTTCTATCCGTACAATACATCTACGCATAGCCTTGCTCTGATACCACTGTTGGGGAACGGGGCAGAAAACAATAATTTTTCATAACCTATGACTCCCAAAACTAAGATCTATGCTATGTCGATGCAAGTAACAGATGGAAATAGGTCACATACCAGTATGTAGTACAGGCGTGAACGTGGTTGATGTAGTCGTATCCGCCGATCCTCGACGACTTCAGAAGCCACCCGGTCCTTGTAGACCGATGATGGGACTGTGTCCCCATCAGAACGTTGTTGGTGAAGACGTCGTGATACGGCCACGACAATAAAGGAGCACCACAAGTGTAGCGCCTCGCGGGATTACACGCATACGGTGTACCCACGTCCCTCTGGGCTCCGAACCAGGCGAGCAGCGAAAAGAAGATGGATTCGGATCCCGATTCCAGCTAAGACGATGTGGGTATGGTGAAGAAATCCCTAACCAAGTGCAGACTCCAAACAAGGGGAGTCCACTCGAGGAAGGAGAAAGGAGGAAAAGAGAACTCAATTGGATGATCGGAAAAAGGGCACCCTACCCCTCCTTATATAATCCAAGGAGGGGTGCACACCTCCCTCCCTCCCCGAGGTGGGACTAAACCCACCAAGGGGGGTGGTGCGCCGGCCAAGGGGGAGTGGGCCCCGCCCTTGGCGCATGGCCCAAGGGGGGAGGCTCCTCCTTCCCCTAATGGGCCTCTTTAGGCCCATATGCCTTTTCTTCATATTTTAATTATATTTAATTATATTTTAATATTTAATTATGTTAATTAAATAATAAAACATATTTAAACATTATTAAATAATATTTGAACCATTTAAAATATCCAGAACTATTTCTGGCCTCCATTAGGACAATTCCGATGTTCTCACTTATTTCTCCGGTGTTCCCGAATCTATCCTTATTGCATCGAATACCTTAAGTGTGACACCCTACGGTCGGAGAAACAACAGACATGATCAAGACACTCTCTTGATCAATGATCATCAGTTGGACCTGGTTACAATCCTAGATGGCCCCTGCGCTTCGATCGAATGAACTTCATCGTTGTTGGATCCGTTAACGTTGAGCATGTTCCCTTTGTCATACAGTACTTTGTTTGTCCAATGTTTGATCACCGGTATCCAATATACGTAGTTCATCCTTGTTACCGACAAACATGTTTACTCGTTCCCATGATATTACAACTCCGTGACCTAGTCACACGTTTGCAAACTTTATGATGCAATATCATCGAGTGGACCCAGAGTACCTATCCGTCATTCGGATTGGAAAATCCTGCTTTGATCTATTTGCATACTCATTAACATATCTACTTTGGAATAACTAAAATACACCTTTATGGCCAGTATATTTCAGTCAGGCGGTGGATGTAAATTAAAGCATCCTAATAGATAGTAATTACATATGATAATTACGGTCTAAGAATCTGGTCACTACGTTATAGTAATCGCAATGTTGAACTTATATGACTCGATCACATTGCAATACTTCTGGTGGGTGTATGTCCATCATATCATTCTATCAATGATACGACCCCATTGTCAATAGACTATTATGTTCTCATGATCAGGAAATCTTGATCATCCGATTTTCCAATGGACTAGTATATTAGAGTTAACTAGGGACCTGATTGTTTTATACCACACGTATATTAAGGTTTGCGTTTAATACAATTATAGCACAGTATAAAATTTATTATGAACTAATGGAATATGCCAATAAACATATTTTATTTGCCTCTAGGGCACATTCCCAAATCCCAACATAGAGTGCATAATGAATGGAAAAAGGGGATGCAAAATAGAACTAATCATTCATCTTCCTCACTAATTTCATCAATACTTGGAAAGAAAAATATCATCGGGTTAAGAACAAATTCACAAAACATGATTTGATCAATGTCATTGTGTGATCTCGTTGTTGGGATAGGTTTACTCACTGCTTCAGTTTTTGTGGAAGTTTTTTTTGTGCAACTGCAGGTTGTTCTTCGTGTTTAGATTTTGAATCCTTTTGCTCCTCTCAAAACACGGACACATCGGTATACCATTCATATCCCGATAGTTGTACATAAGTTTGTCTGGTAATTGTACGCAAACTTTTTTCCATATCATGGTAATTGTACATAATACATATTTTGTTCCCATGGAAAAATTAAACATTTTTTCCTTCAAATGATGGTATTTTTGCAACTGTATATTTGTAGATTTACGTGCCAATTTTTAAATTTGTATAATGTTTCATATATACTTAAGGAAATTTTCCATTTTTTATATTCAAAACGTGATTTTTTTGCAACTAACATACATTTTTTTAGAATTATACAACAAATTTTATTAATATTCAAAATCTATTAATCGAGCATTTGGGCCATCCAGGGTCGCGCTGAAATATTTTCCAAGCAAACCAGCGAGTGACCTGTCTCTAAAATAAGGACCATACAGAGCGAGCGTTCGCTTCAGCACATGGCAAGCGTGAAATTTTTTCATGGCAATCACAGTTGAAATGGGATGATAATTTTAGTACACGCACATGATAACTCGTTGTAGTTTTCCCTTTTTTGTGGCAAATGCATACAGAAATTGCCATCTTCTTCTCTGTCAGTTGACATCTTTTATGTTCGCGTTTGCCATGTTTTGAAGCACACGTTCGCTGTAAATAATTGCCGAAAAAGACGTGTCTCTCGTGATGATTAAAGAGATAGTTTCACCTATTTTTATGCCGAAGAAAGTCGACGACCCTCCATCGTGGTCGGCTCACCATTGCTACCGACGTCACAACACCATCGATCGTACACGAGATACGTATCCCCTAAGACCTTGTTTGGTTAGGAAAAAATATAGAAGAGAGGATAATCGCCTCCTAGTGATTGATAAAATCCACTGGAATCAAGGCAAAAAAGCATATGAAGATCCACCTCCCTGAATGGATTTAATCCACCGGTGGATTAGTTCCTCCATAACCAAACAAGGCCCTACGCAGACTACCATGACTCCGCACAGCACACGCAGATGACACAACACAAGCACACGACCCCACCCTCTCCGGCCACATGCATGCCACCCGCCACATCAACAGCAGCAACACGGATCCTTAAAAACGGCATTGGTAACGCTAATGCGCTAGCCGCAGCGACACGGGACCCCTCTGCCGGTCGATGTTGGTACTATGTGTGCAGCGCGTCCTTGCTTGCCCCTCTCACATCGACTGAAGCCCGGATCAGGAGGAAGATGAAGATGTGCGAGCAACACGGGCGCTCGCGCGGGCTCTGGCGGACCAAACTGGCCGGCCAAGCCGGCAGGCCGTTGTGGGGGTGCCCCACGAAGCAGGTGAATTTGGCGATCCAGCCGTGTCGCACGCTTTGCTATCCATGCACGGCTCTGATGATGGTTGGGCTGTCGCGTCTCGCCAATCGTGCGCCCGCCGCATGAACGCATGCATGTGTCTTTTCATTCTTCAGCTCCAGGCTCATCTCTTCCTAAAGAACGGATGCATGTTTTTTCTACCGTGGACGTCTATGATGATGCATGATATATCGAATTTAATTATCTGGCAGGACATGCGCAGCACTACGGCAGCAGTACACACACAGGTGACAGAGGAAGAAAGCATATCGCATGCGCTCGTGTGGCACGCAGTACGTACGTACGCACATCGCACATGACACGCATGAAGCACCGGAGGTGGGGTGTGGTGCCGCGGGACATGGAGTGTGTCGAGCCCTTTTTCCTCGAGATCGACAACGACAAATGGAGGCCACATGAGGGCACTCCCAATGCTAATATCTTAGCACGATATCATATGCATTTTGCTTATGTGGCATAGTATTTAATGAAAAAAAAGAGTGAGGTTGTATCTTAGCTAAGATACAACCCTTGCACGTGGCCATATGCAAAAGGTATGACTAGACCAATCACATGTATGCATGTAGCCAAAATCATTAAATAAAATACAACCTCTAAGAAACAATGCATTATGGTAGTTGTATCTTAAGTTTTTATTGCTCCTATGATATTGTGCTAAGAAACGATGCATTGGGAGAGCCTGAGTCCCTCCACGCCAGTCCAGGCGCTGATCCTGATCGAACTGAATAATCGAGGAGGTAATGATCCTGTCGTGAATTCTAACGTATGGCCGGTACCCACTGGCCCTGGCGGCATTGTAGCGCCTTTAGTTCACGGCGTGCATGATTTGAGTCTGCATGGTCGTGGCCTCACGCATGGGCGCAGGTGGGGCAATCCTGATTCCTGAGTCCTGACTGAGGTGTGGGGCGCGGAACCACCGGGCGACCTGCATGCATGCATGCATGCATGCATGTCCACCGCGCGTGCACCATCCGGTCAGGTGCTTGGCCGGGTACGTGGTTTTTACTGTAGTATCTTTTTTATTGCGGGTAACTGTATATCTGTATAGCCTAGCGTACTGAACTGAGATCTCATGTCATGCTGAATCGATATGAAAGCTGGTGCAAACTGCAAAGACGTACGTCCTCGACACAATCCTATCGTGGTGTCGATCGGGGACAAGAATCTGCGGTAGGCGATACTGCGACATCGCTAGCTGCATGGGTACACTTATCTTGCTGCTGCTACGTACCTAGCTAAGCTAGCCGAAGGGCGCTTCACAGTTGTGCAGTTCATTGGTCTTCATGGTCATGGCCTGTCGTTTTGTTCCTAGTCTGTGTGGGCGGACTTTGAGATGCCAATAACAAGGGAGATCGATGATCGTGAACTGAAGCACTAACCTCAACTGTTAAGAACTTTAACATCGCTTCTGGAATATACGATGCTCAGTAAGCATTTTGTTAACTCTTAAGATTGTAAACTGCCAACGTTATCAAAGTTCGCTGCGTCTGTTCTACGCCTGAAGCGATTCGAACTGAAGATATTCGGCTCCGTTAGCCACCCAAAATCAAACGAACCGCCGACGCACTGGTACTTGCTAGTTGTTAGTAGGGTACGAGACAACGATGCCAAACCTGCGACTAGAGAAGCGAATACTACTGGACACTGGACAAAGATCGAGATGGGGCGCCAATTAACAATGTTTCTCCCGTACGTGCTGATTCTGAGTGGTGATTTGTCGCACCACCGCCATCATATCGCACTAATTTGCAGATCAGCCACGAGGCCACCACATGCAGTATAGACTATAGCATAATGCATGAGCCTTTAAGCTTTTTCTTAGGGTAGCTTAATTTTCTTAGCGCAGCAGCTTAATTCCTTTCTCTCAAAGTTGATGATGAACAGGGTGGTTGCCGCCGGCAGGCCGGGTGCAATCAGTCAATCAGGCGGCAATAATGCTACGCGATGAATAGGGGTAGCATTGCCGTTGTGGAAGCAACGCCAAACATAACTCGACGGCGCGCGCGCGCGGCATTTGGTCGTGGGTTCGAGTTGGAAAGGCACGTAGGACGTACGTACGTACGTGGGCTCGAGCACTATGTTCCGGAAGCGGCGTCACTGATCGATCGATCGTCCAATTCAACCTTGGATCAATTCTTGGCACTGTAGCTTATGAATGGCGCCACGAGCGTCTACCCAAATCTGTTGGTGAAAAGAAACCAGACAGGAACAGTGTCTTGAGGTGCCACTACATGCATTTACATCGCCAGTCGCATCAGGCTCTGACTCGAGTCCTTAAGTCTTAACAGCAAACCTTCGCTCACTTTCACTGCTGATATGCGCATAATTGAGCGAGCCCCGATCGATCTCCTACCCACCGTTGACGATAGGGAAAGGTTCATTGGGAGGCACACGCATGTGGCCCGAGTCACCGGCGTGCCTATCCCCCCTTTCGGCTGCCGAGCCCATCACCGATTCGCCATGACAGTTAAGTCTGTCTGGGACACGAGGCAGTGTGTCCTCACTCCCCGAGCGTGACGTCCTCCAATAAGAATCGTCGCCGCCTCCTTGGCAGCCTCGGCCCGGGCAAGCACATCGCTTGATATTCATCATATCATACCAGGATAGCTGTGTGTTAAGCTGTCCTCCGACCTGGCGGACCTCGAAGCCAAGCTTGTAGCAATTAGTTTCAAAGCTGGTAGGGTCCACCACGTAAAAAACTCAGCTCTGGCGATCGGGAAGGCAATTGCCTGGCGATTATCTTCTCTCGTCTAGGGTTAAGGTTTCTTTGAGGGTGAGATTGAATCTTGGTCATTCTAGGAGCTTGCTACGGCGGGTTCCGGCGGACGGACTGAGTAGGGTTTGTGCTCCTGTCAGACATTGGCCATGGCAGAGGGGGCGGCGGATTCTCGGCAGGCCTCCTCACGGAAGCAGACGCCGGTGAAGACTGGCGACGAGGTGAGACAGCTGGCAAGCTAGGAGGAGTTGGAGAGAAAGAGGGCGGCGACGGCTACTCCTAAGAAGACGGCGACGCCGGAGAATAGGACTCCGGATGGCTTGGGGAAGACGGGGACTCCCAAGTCCCCTTTGGCAAGCAAAACTCCCGATCCGGCGACGAGTATGTCTGCTTATAATTAGCTGGGAGCCATGGTCCTGACAGAGAAGGAAGTTGCATGTTTCTTCTTCAAGGCTCCAGAAGCGGACATGCCAAAACCTAGCAAGTGGTCAGCGGTGGGGAAAGCATGTACAACTAGGGTTGTGAACTTCCCTGCGATGAAGAGAATCATGCATCGTGCATGGGGACTACATAAAGAGGCCCAACTTAGAGACACGGGTGATAATGGTGTTTGTTGTTCACTTTGGAAGTGAAGGAGGCTACAATCATGTGATGTGCAATGGGTCGTGGCAATTTGATCTCAAAGTGCTGGTGATGAAAGAATATGAGGGGGACAAACACCCATCTGATATGATTTTCAACTCCACTGATGTGTGGGTGAAGATCAAAGATCTCCCACCGGACAAGAGATCCAACTCCTATGGGACTGCCTGTCGTCGCATAGTAACAAAAGATGCCATAGGGATGGCTAAAGAGAGTGGAAGACTCGAGGGAGAGCTATGTCGATGGCGCCTGAATTGGGTTGGGCACAAGCACGGTGAAGGACACCACGATGTACCAAGGTTTGGGGCTCTCCGGAGATATAACACCCCTACTCCTTCTTGTCTTCTCGATATAAATGATCTCACGAACTACAATCAATGCTCCTGGAGCTGTTTCAGAGGAAGAAGAGACCTGTCGTGGGCATGGTTCTCTCCTGTTTCTCTATATGAACTACGGTGGGAAGTAAATGCAATGGGGTCGTCCCTCTCGCAGGAGGGGTAACCCGGGCTCTTATAGTGTGAGCTCGGGGTACTACGGTCATTTCATTCGGCGGTCGGCCCTAGCTGTCATCCTCTAGTCGGCTGGGGTACACCGACTGCAAATCCCCGGTGATCCGGACCTGTCAAGCGGCTGCACATACTATAGCTCATAGGTTATGATGAGTGAACAGTGGAGCTATGATCTCTGATCTTGTCGTCCTGTCTGCGGATTCAGCGGAAAGGATGAAAACTCTCCTCTGACAGATCAGCGAAGTGACTTGGCTTGCTGCCACCCGGATCTCTCGGGATCATGCATTTATGACCTTGTACCAGGAGCTCCGACCTGATCCAAGGTCAACTCTTGAACTGAGGAAGGGTGAGCCGATTGCGCCTGGGCCGACTACTTGCATTCGGCATGGTCGATTGCTTGTGGTCAATCGGCCATGCGACTGCCTAGCTCGGCCCAGCGGCAGCCCAATCGGCCCCAACCTTGTCTTGAAAGATTGCTTTCGCCTGGGTGACCCTACCCGGGTATCATTTCCCCGACACTAGCCCCTAAAGCTGTAAGGTCCCACGGTCGCTTGACTGCGGGGCCTTTGAAGTTTTTCATCTTTTTTCCTTCACATTTCGACTGCTCTGGCCTCATCGGGTGCCTTCCCCCGAGCTGGGTTCTTAGCTCGGAGATCACGCCCGGCCGACCAGATCTGTGTTGCTTCGAATTCTTTGCTCCGATCTGAACCTTGACCTTGCAGACTTCTCTATTCTTTTTGAAAAAACTTCTTTCGACGAAGATTTGCCGAGCCGAGAGCATGCGCGACCGATTGTTCTCCAACGATTACCTTGACCGATATTTTGACAAACCCACGTCGCACGTCGTTTCCGATTCCTCCGGGCGCAGTTAATGCCCCGGGCCCCACGACCCACGCGCGATAAGACGTTACTGCGCACGCCTCGCCTTCTGTGCCAGGATCTTCTGTGCCGAAACCGCTGATCCTCCTCTCGATACACGAGGACACACTAGGCTACACGGCCCGCACATGCGATCCCACTCGCTCCCGCCGCCCATATAAGCCACGGGGCGGGGGGGGGGGGGCTCCTCGGACTTGCCTCCTCCACTTCTTCTTCTTCCTCGCTCGTGATATCCTCCTCGCGCCGCCGCGGTCTCGCTGCTCCGACGTTTGCCGTCCTGCGCGCTCGTGCCACCACTGCACCGCGCAAGGTCTCTGCTTCCTTCTCGCGCGCTCCAACGCCGCCACGCATCTGCTTGCTGGCCCTTGCCGCCGCCGTCTCTCTCTCCTTCTCCTAGGTTCTTCTCACCGCCTCCCTAGAGGACGCCATGGCTGTCACCGCTGACAAGAAATCTTCCGCCAGCCGTGGCCGATGGAAGGGCTCCACTGTCAATGACGATGAGATCCGCTAGCTTATTCATTCTCGCAAGATGCCGGCCAGCATCCAATGGCGCGCTCCCGACGAGGAGATTGTGCCGGATTCGCGCACCGGCGAGCGCGTGGTCTTCGTCGCACACTTCGAGCGCGGCTTCGGGCTGCTGGTGAGCACCTTCTTCCGGAAGTTCCCCGACTTCCACAAACTTCAACCACATCATCTCGCCGCCAACTTCATTATGGAGATGTCAGGCTTCGTTACTCTCTGCGAGGGTTACCTCGGCGTCCGGCCGAGCATCGAGCTGTGGAAGCGCCACTTCCACATCCGAGGTCACATGGCTCGGACCAGAAACCTTCTGCCGAATCACGAGACAGTCATGACCGACTGCGGCGGTTGCATCCTCTACTCCAGCAAACAGGGCTACGAGTCTCCTGCCATCATCCAGTCTTGCAAGGACTGGCAGACGACTTTCTTCTACGTCCGATCTCCCGGCAAGGGGCCCGACCTCACCAACTTGCCTGAATTCCAGCTAGCCCCGCCGACTGAAAAATATCATTGGTCGACCAAGCTCGGAGTCGGCGACTGCGACATTGACGCCCAAGTGGCTCGGATAGCCCAATTGGAGAAGGACGGCCTGAAGGCATATGACCTCGTGGCCACATGGCTTCAGGTCCGAGTGCTCTCGCTTCAGCATCGAGTGCATCGGATCTGCGACATGGCGACCTCGAGGAATCCCACTCGGATCTGCACTCGAATGCTGAGCCTTAAAGAGCTGTGCCTCCGAGTGAAAGCACTCACCAGCACCCCGACGCCGGATGATACGTCCAAAACGTATCTATAATTTCTACTTGCTCCATGCCTCTTTTGTGTGATATTGCTATGATATTGATGAACTTCCATACACTTTTGATCATATTTGGACTAACCTATTAACTCAGTGCACCCCAGTGTCAGTTCCTATTTTCTGCTGTTTTTCTATTTCAGGTTTCCCCCATATTAAAAGTGCTCCAAAAATTCGGGAAAAATCCAATAAAAAAGCAGCGCTTTGGAAGCTTCGGGAATCACTAAGGAGGGGCCAGAGAGGACCCACCAGGGCCCCAGGCGCCCTCCTGGCTTCCCCCCCTTCGCCTATTTATTCCCCGTGACGCAAAACCCCTGAGACGGGAACCATTTTTCGTGATCTCTCCTCTGTTCCGCCGCCGCGCTTCCAAGATCGGGAGCACCAGAAGACCTCCTCCCGACACCCTGCCGGAGGGAGGAACCACCACCGGGAGCTTCTCCACCACCATGGATGCTTCCCGGATGAACCGTGAGTAGTCCACCTTGGACCATGGGTCTATGATCAGTATCTATGTGATGTTCTTCTCCCCTCTTTGTTCTTCATGGATTAGACCTCGTGAGCTGCCCTACATGATCGAGGCACATATGTAATATTTCTGTTGTTGCTATGCTGAGTTTGCTGGGATCCGATGGATTATGAGATTATGTTCAAATTGTGTTTGAGTAATATATTTGATTCTCCTCTTTTATATTTATGTTCTTGAGTAATTCTTGTATGTTCTCCGTTGCTTTTTATTGCTTTGGCCAAGTAGTAGGTAGTGACTCCAAGAGGGAGCGTTATGCATGATTGTGGGTTCATGCCCCCCGATGACTAGCTTGAGTGACAGAAACATGAGTCTAGGGGATGTGCTGTTGCCACAAGGGGGAAAACAACGGTGCTTGTACTTGCGGGTGCAAGGATTGTTTACTTTACGCAAAGTTCTTTAATGCAGTTGTCTGTTGCTTTGAGTTTACACTTTGGGTGGGATTCGCAACTTAATACCAGCTAGATGTTCTGGATAGATATCTCAAGGTGGATGATTAGTAGGTAGATGCAGATGGATTTCGATCTACTTGTCTTGGCGTACCGCCCGTGCTTTTGAGCCTCTTCCTTTCTTTATAGCATAATTAGCATTGGTTTGCGCACATAATCCTGTCAATTGCCCAGCTGCAATTTGTTTACCTCGCATGGCTATTTTATCATCTTTTGGGAGAGAGAGACATCACTAGTGAATAGCATAGGACCCCAGTCCATATTTCCAATACTGTTTACACCCGCTATCAATTTACCGCTTTGTTTACTTTTCCGTTGCTATCACTATCATTATCATCCCGTGTGTTTTATCCTTTGTAAACAACAAGGCCTGAGGAATTGACAACTCCTTTGTACTCGTTGGGAAGAAAAATTATTTGATGTGTGTGCAGGTCCAGGTAAAGTTAGCAACCTCGGTTGTAAACGGCGCCATTGTTCACTTTACCACCTTCTTGTATCTGTTGCAGTCCTACTGGTTCGATACTAAACCTTAGCATCTTTGCTAAGGGAAACTTGCTGCTGTCTACATCTCAAACTTTCACTTTGGGGGTATGCTCTTCAAGAAGTATGCTCTCGCGACATCACCGGACCCCTTCAAGTTCGGCCTGAAATGCCTCCACCGCGTGCGCAAACCTCCGGAGGTATGCTCCGACTGCTTTACATTTTGTCCGATTGCTCGGCTACCCACTCGATCTCCTGATATATTTTTCGTTTTCCTCTTAGTAGTTTATCGCGCCCGACGTGATGCAAGACGGGCAGGTGGCCGGCTCCTTCGCCCCTGACCGCACTGAGGAGGACCCGACAGACCTCGAGTACGATGGCTCCCTCGCCTCCGATTCCAACGTCGATTAAGAACCTGCCGACACCGGTGCGACAGACCAAGGGGGTACGCGTGACCCCTCTTTCGAACGCTTTCTGGATGAATGGAGCGATGATGACAGCACCTCAAAGTTTGGAGATTCTTGTGCAGATTCACACCCCGAAACCAAGAAGGCGCCGCTCCAACACTCCCGAGCTGATGGGTTTGACTTCTGGCGCCGCAGCCGGCAGGGTTGCAACGGCTGCAGCGACTGCTTCGAAAGGAAAGGCTCCTCAGACTGGGCGCACTCGGGCGCCGACTTGGAAGGCTCCCGGTGTCAAGCCCATGGTCGGCCCGGTTCTGAAAGAAATCCCTCTGAACATTCCGCCACTGCGCTTTCGAATGCCTATGGGAGCTCCGACGACCGTTGGGTAACAATCTGTTCCTCCGACTTGGCCGTTACATTCTTCTCCCTTCCGTATTTCTTATATCCTTCTTCTTCTCAGGTATCCTGTCGATATAGATGACATCGACCGCGAGATTACCGCATTCACCGGCCCGATTGCCTCCGCCACCTCCGTCCATGCCGAGGTCTCCCGAAAACGGCCGCCGATTGCTCCTCACTCGTCGAAGGATGCAGAGCGCAAGGCCAAGAGAGACCGTGCCGACCTCGCCAAGGCTCCGAGAAAGGCTCTGCCGAAGGTCTCTACGGCCCCCAACGACATCGTCGACCTGGAGGCCACCAGCGGCGAGGGGCCACAACCGGATCCTCCGACTGTTCCATCCCCGCCACGATCCTCCGACCAGATCTACCACGCCATCTCCACGACTACTCCGCCAATCGTGATGGTATCTCTTCCTCCTTCGACTATAAACATCACTGCTCCTCCGGTGACTTCTGCACCACCTTCGTCCGCTGCTGTTTCCAAGGCTCTGATTCCTCGGCCGAAGTCAGCGAAGACATCGTCCACTGCTCCTGAACCGCAGCTGCACTCGGTGGAGCAATTCCGAGTGGAATATTCTCGCACCGGGCCAGCTGGCTCTAAGCCCGATTCCTCGTACCGCTATCGTCTGGCCTCTCATGACCCCATGACTTTGGCCTCCAACCGAGTGAAGTAATTCTCCGCCGGTCTCCTCCAAGAGCTCGAACTCATCAATCGCAATCACACTGTAAGTTTCTTTCTGTAGTGGGGGCGCGCAAGCGCACCCACTGGGTGTAGTCCCCGAGATTCGGGACGATTGCATGCAATCAGCTCGGATCTTCTTTTAATTCTTACTTTCTCCTGCCGTCCTCAGATCGGTGCGCGCAAGCGCACCCACTGGGTGTAGTCCCTGAGATTCGGGCCGATTGCTTGTAATCAACTCGAATCTTCTCTTGATTTCTGCTCTTTTCTGTGACTAACTTTTATTTTTAATCAGGCTATCTCCGAGGGAAAACGCAAGGTCTTCGAGAACTTGCTTGAATCTTATTATGCGAGTTTGCGACTTCTTTCCTCTGCTCAGCTCCAAGTGAATCAACAGACGGCCAAGGTTTCCGAACTTACAGGTAACCTCACTGACCAGATCATGATTGATTTAGTCATCTAATTCTAAATTTTCCTTCACACACAATTTTGCAGTTGCTTCTGCATCCTTGCCGATTGGTACTGCTCTTCATACCCGGATAACCGAGCTGGTGGATCAGCTCGACCGTCAGGGCCCTGAACTTTCTACCGCTCGGTAGGAGCTTGAACGACTGCGCCTTGTGGAGGCTGATTTATCTTGGTCTGCCGAGAAGCTGCGAGGAGAGATCACCGCTCTGAAAGCCAATCATAAGACCAAGCTAGAGAAGGTGGTCTCGGCCCAAATTGCAGCCGGAGATGCATTGCGCGCAGAGCGCGATGCTGCAGTGACTGCGAGGGGCATTATGCAAGCAGAGAGATGACGATGTGGCTAAGCTGGAGGCCATGACACTGTGCCACAACGATAAGCTCACTAAAGACTGACGCGAGGCCAGACTTAATATCGAGGGAATGCGCGAGCTGGATTCCCTTCTTTTCGGTGAGCTATCATGTTCGCCTTTATTTTATTGCCGATTGCTTTTCTTGTCTTTTGAATCTTCTCAAGTTACTCCTCTGACACAGAGCACTGGACCGCCTCCGAGCCCGCTGCCGAGCACGCGGTTGCAGAGGAAAGGCGATTCCGAGCAGAAGAGGGCTGGCCTGTGAGGACATATGATGAGGGATGGAGTTCCCGGGAGTTTATCCTTGCCACCAAAGCTCGCATTCCCGTGATTCACGGCAACGTCTTCGCATTCAAACTGGGCGTCCAGAAGCTTTCCGAGCTGCTTTGGAGACCTGCCGAGCTGAAACACGCATTCATGCACATGCACCATGGTGAGGGATCTTCTGCTGGTTCTTATGACGAGTCCGACGAGGAAGAAGAGGATTCGGAGAAAGGAGAGGCTCCCAATGTAACCAATGAACAAGTGTTGCTTCTTCTCAAGGCCGCTCCCCGTCGGGTCGAGGCTTTGCTTGATTCGCTAGCTCGGACTGGTGTGTAGACAGCGCTCCAAACTGTGCTGAGTTGGAGGTGAGCTTAGATCGTCTTTACACCATCCGCGACGGGGCGTCGGAGCTTCTTCAGAGTACTTATTCACAGGTGAATCGTCTCGCGGCGACAATGGATGGGTGGTTCCCCCACACCGATTACACTCCAATTCTTGATAATGCTGGGATGCCGATTTCTCCCTTTACGATAGCTGCCCTGGCCAACGACAACCCCTCCACTGACAGCCGCTCCAAAGGAGGTCAGGGCAGTCAGCCAGCTCGCTCCTCGAGCAACAATCTGTACCATAACGACCTGTCCATCAGCACCTCTTCTCACACTTCACCAAGAGCTACTTCTGGAAAGATAGGCGCCAAGACAGCTGGCGCTGATTCCTCCAAGGCAAAGGAAGATTCGGCTGCGCCGGAGCAATCAGAAGTTGCTGCTACGCAAGAGGCTCCGAATGCGCCGGAGCAAACAGTCCTGGCCACTACGCAGGCGCCGTTGACTGCTGATACGTCCAAAATGCATCACTATTTTATATTATAATTTAACCCTATTCATTGATATATTCCACTTTAAAGTATAGTTCTTATGTTGTTTTGGCTTGTTTTACACAGTTTGCAACTTTCCGGTGCCAAAGCAGCAGAAGCAGAATTCAGCGGTGAAAACTGGACATCAAGTTGCTAAATCAGGTCAACTCCAAATTCGACAAAATTTGACGGAGATAATTTTTATGAAGATTCACGAGAGTTCACCGAAGAGGGACCAGAGGGGACCCACCAGGCAAACAGAAGGGTCCCTAGCGCGGGCCCCCTAGGGCGCGCCAGCCACCCTCCTGGATGCCTAGTGGCCCACCTCGGTGCCCCCTCTGGCCTATATTATCCCCCTGGGGTAAAAACCCTAGAACAAGAGGAGTTTTGGAGTTTCACCGCAGCCTCGTGGAGGAAACCTACAGATAAGAAATAGCCATCTCCGGCGGGAAGATTCCGCCGGGGAGATCACCTCCCGGAAGGGGAGATCATCGCCATCGTCATCATCATCGTCACGGGAATCATCGAGATCATCATCCCCATCATCAGCACCATCTCCTCCTCCATTCCATCGTATCGCACAATTGCAACTTTTGTTGTAATCTGTACTATCTATCCTCTCTACTTTGTTGGTGTTGATTACTACTTTGTGGTGAATGCTATTGAGTTTTGTTGGAGAAATATTATTATGTACAGATTGTTTGCCACCCATATATCACCTCTGATCATGATCTCTTTTATGTCTTGTGAGTAGTTACTTTAGTTCTTGAGGACATGGGAGAAGTCTAGTTGTTAGTAGTCATATGAAGTTGAAGTATTATGTGTTGTTTGATATTTAAGTTGTGTTTTTATTCTCCTAGTGGTGTTGTGTGAGTCGAACACCCAACACTTCGCCTTATTAAGAACCTAGGGGAACACGTTGTCTACAAAGGATGCAGATGGTGGGTTGCCGGAGTGACAGAAACATGAACCCCAGTTCGCACACTTTTGCACAAGGGAGTTATGGATCCTCGATCGTAATGGTGTGGTTAGGCTTATGCTTTAATTACTACCTTGTATTTGCGGATGCTTGCAAGGTGTGTAATCATAAGAGTTCACTTATCTTAGTCTAGAAGGTGTACACTAGCATTGATCCACCCACCGACACTTATCGACACAATACATACTACTTGGCGGAATATGGTGAAAGTAACTTGACTATCTCTCCCGTGTGCCCTCGAGAACGCTTTAGCTTTTATAACTTCAGTTCCTAGGCTTATCCTTGTGAAAGGATTGGGCCACTTTCTATTCCTCAGTTACTCTGTTTACTTTGCTTGTCTTTTAACTTTCTGTTGCTTAAACCAAAAACCCCTAAATATTTACCTTTCGGTGTGTGCAGCCTTTTCCTTATCCAGAGTCACTTGTCAATACCTTCTGCTCCCCGTTGGGATCGACATCCTTATTTATCGAAAAGCTACAATTGATCCCCTAGACTTGTGGGTTATCAAGAATCGTTTATTGGCGCGGTTGACAGGGGAGGCATCCCACTAAACCTATTAACTTCACCGCCATCAACGAGCTTTTCTGGCGCCGTTGCTGGGGAGTGTAGCTCTATTGGTAAGTGAAGCTGGTAAGGAAACCTTTACTTTGTGTTGTTGTTTTTATTTTTGTTGTTGATACCCTCAGTCCTTATGGACCCCTCTACTGTTGGTTCGTTGCTGGTGAGGAGCCGCCCCACATCTGTGGTGGTCACTCCTACCCCTACTGAAATTGTGCCCTATAAAATACCAACTGGTATTATTGATTATTTCTTGGCTAATCATTATACAGGAGAAGGACATCCGGGAGAACACCTGCTATATTTTTCATGATTATGTTCTTTATTTAAGCTTGCAGGTGTAACGGTGGAGTTTGTCATGAAGAAATTATTCTCCGTATCACTTAAAGATAAAGCTTCAGATTGGTATAAGCTACTCGATAACTCTGATTTGCTTGAATGGCAAGACCTTATGTCTCTCTTTTATGCAAAGTTTTATCCTCTTCGTGAAATTCACCAAGACAGGAACTACATCTACAACTTTTGGTCTTCCAACGGAGAGAGCATCGCTCAAGCTTGGGGGGGACTGAAGTCCTTGATGCTCAAATGTCCCAACCATGAGCTCCCCAAGGAAATTATACTTAAATTTTTTTATGCCAGGCTTTCTCGTCAGGACAAGGAGATGTTGGATGCCTCCTCTAGCGGGGTATTCCAGACCAGAAGTATAGAAGAAAAATGGGATCTTATTGAAAGGATCCAGAAGAATACTGAAGACTGGGAAATTGATAAAGGTATTGAACCCGCTGTAAACTATGAGCATGACTACATTGAGAGTTATGTGAAGACTGATTACTTTAATACCTTTTGCTCTAAAATTGGTCTTGATTCCCAGCTAATGATTGACTTTTGCAAGGACTTTGCTTCTCATGTTGATTCTACTAAGAAGAAGGAGAGTCAACATCATAAACCTTTCAAGGAGTCACCTATTGAGATTAATGTTACTGATCCTGTTTTACCTGCAGTTGTGTATGAACAGCCTCCTTATCCCTCAAGGATAAAGGAGCACTCTTTTGTTACAGGTATTCTAAAAAAAATTGAAGAACCACTGATGAACCTAAGGACCTGATCAAGGTCAAGCCTCAAGTTCCAATGGTTAAGGATCTGGTAACCAGTGATATTAGAGAATCTACTATTAGTTTTTGTGATGTTTCCACTAACATTGTCACAACCAAGAACAAAGGCCCAATTTCAGGTACACCTGTTGTATCTGTCAAAATAGGAGAGAATAACTACTATGGGCTATGTGATTTGGGATCCAGTATCAGCTCTATTCCTTTCACACTTTATCAAGATATCATGCACGAGATTCAGCCGTGTGAGATCGAAGACATAGATGTCACGATTCATCTTGCAAATAAACAGACAATCTCTCCAGTTGGGATTGTAAGAGACGTTGAAGCACTCTGCAGGAAGGTCAAATATCCTACTGACTTTCTTGTACTTGGTTCAGTGCAAGATAGTTTTTTCCCTATTATCTTTGGTAGGCCCTTCCTCAGCACTTGTGGAGCTATAATAGATTGCAAGAAAGGTAAAGTTTCTGTTGAATTCAACGGTGAGCCGTATGAATTTAATTTTTCTAAGTTTTCTAAGCAGCCTCGTGGTACTGATTTGTCTAGTAATGACAAAATTATTGAAGAAATTGCTTATATTGCTATCCCTCCTGACGACACTTTGCAGCAATTTATGGAAGACCACGAAAATGACATGCGTATGCAGGAGAGGAATGAGCTAGAAGACACATTTTTAAGACAAAATCCTATCCTGAAGCACAACCTCCCGGTTGAACCTTTAGGAATCTTCTCGCAACCAAAATAAGACCCGGTGTTCTATCTCAAACCACTTCCCGATACGCTCAAGTATGCTTATTTAGATGAAAAGAAAGTATATCCTGTTATTATCAAGTCTAACCTTTCAGAGTATGAAGAAGAGCGATTATTGGAGACACTCCGCAGACACCGAGGTGCTATTGGCTATACTCTTGATGATCTCAAGGGTATCAGTCCATCCATTTGCCAACATACTATCAATCTCGAGCCCGATGCTAAACCGGTTGTTGATCATCAACGACAGTTGAACCCAAAGATGAAGGACATGGTTAGGGCGGAGGTTCTCAAACTTCTAGCCGCAGGTATCATCTATCTAATAGCTGATAGTAAGTGGGTAAGTCCAGTTCATTGTGTTCCTAAGAAAGAAGGTATGACTGTTGTTCATAATGATAAAAATGAACTAATACCTCAGCGGACTATTATTGGATATAGAATGTGTATTGATTTCAGGAAGTTTAACAAGGCCACCCGAAAGGACCACTATCATCTGCCCTTTATTGATCAGATGCTTGAGCGGCTGTCTAAAAACACCCACTTCTGCTATCTTGATGGGTATTCTGGCTTCTCTCAGATTCATGTTAACACCGCGGATCAAGAGAATACCACTTTCACGTGTCCTTACGGTACTTATGCTTATAGGCGTATGCCTTTTGGTTTGTGTAATGCACCTGCTACTTTTCAGAGGTGTATGTCTGCTATATTTCATGGTTTCTGTGAGGAGATTGTGGAGGTCTTCATGGATGACTTTTCCGTCTATGGAACCTCCTTTGACCATTGTCTCCACAATCTTAATAAAGTATTGCAGAGATGTGAAGAAACAAATTTGGTGCTTAATTGGGAGAAGTCACATTTCATGGTTAACGAAGGTATAGTTCTTGGTCACAAGATTTCCGAAAGGGGAATGTAAGTGGACAAGGCAAAGATTGAAGCTATTGAAAGGATGCCCTATCCTAGGGACATCAAAGGTATTCGTAGTTTTCTCGGTCATGCATGTTTCAATAGAAGATTCATCAAAGACTTTTCTAAGACCTAGAGACCCCTCACTAATCTTCTCCAGAAGGACGTTCCTTTTGTATTTTATGAAGATTGTAAGGAAGCCTTAGAAGTTCTTAAGAAAGCTTTGATAACTGCTCCTATAGTACAACCACCTGACTGGAATTTGCCCTTTGAAATTATGTGTGATGCTAGTGATTTTGCTGTTGGAGCTGTTTTAGGACAAAGGGTTGATAAGAAGTTGAATGTTATACACTATGCTAGAAAAACCCTTGATAGTGCTCAAAATAATTATGATACTACCGAGAAGGAATTCTTGGAAGTAGTGTTTGCTTGTGATAAGTTTAGGCAGTATATTGTTGATTCTAAGGTTATTATTCATACTGACCATGCTGCCATTAAGTATCTTATGCAGAAAAAGGATGCCATACCAAGGCTCATAAGATGGTACTCCTTCTTCAAGAATTGGATTTGCAGATTCTCGATAGAAAAGGAGAAGACAATCCGGTTGCGGACAACCTTTCAAGTATGGAAGTTATTCCGCACGATCCTATTCCAGTCAATGACAGTTTTCCAGATGAACAGCTTGCTGTTGTAAAAGTACAATCTCATTCCGACCCTTGGTTTGCAGATTATGCTAATTTTATCGTTGCAAAGTTTTTGCCTCCAGGTTTTACATTTCAGCAAAGGAAGAAATTCTTCACGGATTTGAGGCATTACTTTTGGAATGACCCACATCTTTATAAAGAAGGTGCGGCCGGGATCGTAAGAAGGTGTATACCGGAGCACGAATAGCTTGCTATTTTAAAAGTACAATCTCATTCCGACCCTTGGTTTGCAGATTATGCTAATTTTATCGTTGCAAAGTTTTTGCCTCTAGGTTTTACATTTCAGCAGAGGAAGAAATTCTTCACGGATTTGAGGCATTACTTTTGTTATGACCCACATCTTTATAAAGAAGGTGCGGACGTGATCGTAATAAGGTGTATACCGGAGCACGAACAGAAAGACATTATTCGACAATGTCACGATAGTACCTATGGAGGACATCATGCCGGTGAGAGGACCGCACATAAGGTTCTCCAATCAGGTTTTTATTGGCCTACTCTCTTTAAGGATGCTAGAAATTAGGTTTTATCTTGTGATAAGTGACAGAGAGTCGGTAACATTAGCAGGAGAAATGAGACTCCTATGAATTACTCACTAGTAATCAAACCTTTTGATTGTTGGGGTTTTGATTTTATGGGTCCTTTTCCTCCTTCACAGAAGTACACACACATCTTAGTTGATGTTGATTATGTAACCAAGTGGGTTGAAGAAATCCCCACTGAGAGTGCTGATCACAAGACATCTTTGAAAATGCTCAAGGATGTAATTTTTCCCAGGTTTGGTGTACCTAGGTATCTCATGACAGATGGAGGGTCACACTTCACGCATGGAGCTTTTAGGATAGCTCTAGCCAAGTACGATGTCAATCATAGAATTGCATCACCGTACCACCCTCAAACTAGTGGGCAAGTTGAGCTCACCAATAGAGAGATCAAGTTGATCTTACAGAAAACAATAAATAGTTCTAGGAAGGACTGGTCAAAGAAGTTAGGAGATGCTCTGTGGGCGTATAGAACTGCTTACAAAAACCCCATGGGCATGTCTCCGTATAAGATGGTCTATGGCAAAGCTTTCCATTTGCTATTAGAATTAGAGCACAAAGCTTTCTAGCCTGTCAGAGAGCTGAATGCTGACCGAAAGTTAGCTGGTGAAAAGCGTCTCATGAACTTGACTTCTCTAGATGAGTGGAGAAGTGAAGCTTACGAGAGCACTAAAATGTTCAAAGAAAAGGTAAAGAAGTGGCACGATAAAAGGATTCTGAAACGTGAATTTAATGTTGGTGATAAAGTTTTGTTGTTTATATCTCGTTTCAGGTTTTCTCCAGGTAAACTACTTTCCAGATGGGAAGGACGTTTTCATATCGAAGAAGTATATTGGTCCGGTGCAATCAAGATTAACAATTTTGAAGGCACCAAACCTCAAGTTGTGAATGGACAAAGACTCAAACATTACATGGCAGGTGATCCTATTAATGAGGATGTGAACATGATATATACAAGAACTCATGAAGAACATGTTGCATCCCAGTTCCACACACCGGCAGGAGCAGAATAAGAAAAGGTATGTATTACGGTAAGGAAACATCGCGAACGTCAATAAAAGTTTACTTTTCAAAGTTCTTGCAAAATTAGGAAAATTCCAAGCCCAAGTGGAGCCGGAGAGGAGCTCCAGGGGGCCCAGGAGGCCTCCCGGCGCGCCCCCCTCCTTGCCGCGCCAGGCACCCTCCTGGGAGCCCCGGACTCCGACTCCACCTTGGCTTGAAACCTTCCTTCTCTTGCGTAAATTTTTGCTATATATTTGCCCGGATCGTCCCGACACCGTATCTCTCGATTTCGCATGTTTTCTTTCTCGAGCTATTTCTGTCAGGAAAACTTTCAGCAGATCTAGGTTCCATGTCTTCCCCAAGTTCCCCCAAGGACAATTTCGTCGTCAATGTCATCGACCCTTACCTCGCAGAGGTGAGGAAGCACCCCCCCAGATCCTTCATGTGGAGGATGGTGTCCTCCACAAGGAAGATCTGAAGGGACCAGTCAAGGAAGGGATCACCGAGGAGTGGCTGAAGGAGATGGAACATGAGGTCTTCAAGTTCAAGAAGATGGTGGAGCATGGTGTTGAAGCTAACTTCGACATCATGAACGAGATAGAGGCTTCCCACAAGAAGGAGATGAAGGAGATGTGGTCAAGTTTGGCCGCACTAGAAGAAAAAGTTTATGAGCTTCAAGCACAGATCTATGATCTGCAGAACGAGAACTGTGAGTATGAACTTAAGTTCTTACACATAGGTTTGGGTGCTGAGTGCAGTATCCTGGAGATGGGAATGTCCTTCGAGACTGGAGAAACTTTGCCTTGGAAGCGCTTCGCCAAGGAGTACGTGATCAAGAGGAACAAGAATGAGGAGTAAATCTCCTCGGGTAATGGCACCCCCTCAGCTTGTTCCAAGCTTGGGGGAGTGCCCGGTATCTTTATCTTTATCTTTGTCTTTAGGAGTCAAGTAGAGTTGTATCATGTCTAGGGAATTTACTTTATGAAATAGGTGTTGCATTGAGGTCTATCACTCCTTTTGTGGGGAGTTTTTGTATCCGTGAGTGTGGAGTCGTCTATGAAGGAATATTAATGAGAAGTCTATTGGTTTCTTCGCCGCACTCGGTATTATCTTCACACAATCGACATTATGAGCTGATTCTTATGGGGATTATTGACCTTATATCAGGTATGTCTTCGTAAACTTTATTTAATCTTGGCAAGTATAGCTTTGGTCATAGCAACAAGCATGTTTTTCTCAAAGTAGCGACATAGACAAAACCTTTGTGTTATTATGCTTGAAGTGTTATGTTGACAAGGAAGACAACTTGATGTGCCATGCTAGTTTTAATGTTTATGCTTTATATTTCTTGCATCAAAGTCATCATCAATTGTCTGATCTCTCAAAGCCTTGCTAGCCAAAACTCTGTACCAAGCGGAATTCTGTTTGTACTTCCATACCATGAAACCAACATCTTCCACTTGAGTCCACCATACCTTCCTATTCATGGTATTCCACTACCACTCCTAAAGTATATAATTTATGTGCTATCTTTAGATGTTGAAAATCTTCTGTTTTGTGCCTCTGATTCAGCTCATGAGGAAGTGGTGGGTAACCCATGATCTTCTTAATTTGGACAAGTTTTATCTTGGGATTGCATGTCTAATCTGCAAACCCCTAATACGAGAAGGGACTGGCATGAGTGCCCATCTCGTAAAAGATAAATACTAACACACAAGTTCCTTCGCCCATTTATGAGTGATAAACAACGGAATTTAAGGGGATGTGACCGTCCCCACATGGGAGTCATTCCTCGAAACTTGTCTAAATCATGAAGTGATTGAATTATCTGTCAGCAGTCGTTGACGGATCATGCACCTCCCAAAGTCTGTTTTTATTTTGTTTGATCTATAGATGGCACATGATTTTTCCCTGCTTACCCTTTTGCACGTGGTTTATCCTTTATTTTGTGCTGAGTCAGTCCTTCCTACTTCCTTCCTTCCTGAGAGAGAACATACACTTGATGTTGATAAAGATTCTTGCATATAAAGATGCATTGAGAGTTAGCATGTTACATCTTTGTTGACATTATCTTTTGAATAAGTAAGTTGTTTGCAAAAGCTTATGCCTAGTAAATATCTTCCTTTGTCTTAACATTTGCACTTCTTGACTAATAACATGTTCTTTCAAAAGCTTCAACTGGTTCCATTATAAGTGAAAGAGCAAAAGTAAAAGTTATTAGTTGTTCCTTGACCAAGGCTATGTTTGCTATGATTTGATGAGTTTTCTTGGTCCTACTTTGTTATAATCGTTACTACTTTCTCATAAGGACCTTATGAGTTGAGGTTGTTGATGAGGATGCTTCAGTTCGGTGATAAATCTTGATGCTTCTTGTCCGTATTCTTTTATCGACACTTCACTCACTAAACTTGTGAACAGGTTTGCCGAGCTCAGTAATCGCTTGGGGACAAGCGAGGTCTAAGCTTGGGGTAGTTGATACGTCCAAAATGTATCACTATTTTATATTGTAATTTAACCCTATTCATTGATATATTCCACTTTAAAGTATTTTTCTTATGTTGTTTTGGCTTGTTTTACACAGTTTGCAACTTTCCGGTGCCAAATCAGCAGAAGCAGAATTCAGCGGTGAAAAGTTGACATCAAGTTGCTGAATCAGATCAACTCCAAATTCGACGAAATTTGACGGAGATCATTTTTATGAAGATTCACGGGAGTTCACTGAAGAGGGACCAGAGGGGACCCACCAGGCAACCAGAAGTGTCCCTAGCGCGACCCCCCCTAGGGCGCCCCAGGCACCCTCCTGGATGCCTGGTGCCCCACCTCGGTGCCCCCTCTGACCTATATTACCCCCCTGGGGTAAAAACCCTAGAACAAGAGGAGTTTCGGAGTTTCGCCGCCGCCTCGTGGTGGAAACCTACAGAGAAGAAAAAGCCATCTCCGGCGGGCAGATTCCGCCGGGGAGATCACCTCCCGGAAGGGGAGATCATCGCCATCGTCATCATCATCGTCACGGGCATCATCGAGATCATCATCAACATCATCCCCATCATCAGCACCATCTCCACCTCCATCCCATCTCATCTCACAATTGCAACTTGTGTTGTAATCCCTACTATCTATCCTCTCTACTTTGTTGGTGTTGTACTACTTTGTGGTGGATGCTATTGAGTTTTGTTGGAGAAATATTATTATGTCCAGATTGTTTGCCATCCATCTATCACCTCTGATCATGATCTCTTTTATGTCTTGTGAGTAGTTACTTTAGTTCTTGAGGACATGGGAGAAGTCTAGTTGTTAGTAGTCATATGAAGTTGAAGTATTATGTCTTGTTTGATATTTAAGTTGTGTAGTTATTCTCCTAGTGGTGTTGTGTGAGTCGAACACCTAACACTTCGCCTTATTAAGGACCTAGGGGAACACATTGTGTACAAAGGATGCTTATGGTGGGTTGCCGGAGTGACAGAAACCTGAACCCCAGTTCGCACACTTTTGCACAAGGGAGTTATAGATCCTCGATCGTAATGATGTGGTTAGGCTTATGCCTTAATTACTACCTTGTATTTGAGAATACTTGCAAGGTGTGTAATCATAAGAGTGTAGTTATCATAGTCTAGAAGGTGTACTAGCATTGATCCACCCACCGACATTATCGATACAATACATATTATTTGGCGGAATATGGTGAAAGTAACTTGACTATCTCTCCCATGTGCCCTCGAGAACGCATTAGCTTTTATAAGTCCAATTACTAGGCTTACCCTTGTGGAAGGATTGGGCCACTTGCTACTCCTCAGTTATCCTGTTTACTTTGCTTGTGTTTTACCTTTCTGTTGCTTAAACCAAAAACCCTAAATATTTACCTTTCAGTGTGTGCAGCCTTTTCCTTATCCAGAGTCACTTGTTAATACCTTCTGCTCCTCGTTGGGATCGACATACTTATTTATCGATGTAGCGACCCAATTCACAAAGAATTGAAGTCTCTGTGCTCAAGTGCCAGTCCCTGGATCGAAATCGCTGGCACACACAGTATTATAGATGTATATCAAAGTACAAGTGCATCATTATTACAACATATGATCCAGAGTAAATAAATAACAAGTTGCATAGCTCAAGGCTAGCTTATTCAATATAAATATAGCGGAAGCAAAAGCAAGTAACGTGGAGTCCATCAACAGCCACAAGCGAACATGCTGAGTGTAGACTCGCAACCCCTAACGCACCTTACTGATCGCCTGAAAAACCTGCAACACCGAAGGTTACAGCCCGACAACGGGTCAGTACATCTGATTTGTACGGCAAGTGACACGGAAAAGTTTATATAAAGGACCTACAACTACATGCAAGGTAAGTGAAAGGAAAGGCTCATGGTTTTGTTTTGTAGAAAGCCAATTTTCTCCTGAACTAAACTAGTCAAAATTTTAAGTTGAACTTACTACTTAAGAACAAACTGAGCACACCACTTCCAACACCACACCCTTATTTAATCTTGCCCACTCAAATTATTAAGGTGATTCATATGTCAAGATCCTCCAGTAACAGTAATGTCTAGTAGCTCAAGGATGTCCATAACCGGGGACACGGCTAATCATGATTAGTTTTTACTCTGCAGAGGTTAGTACACTTTCCCCGCTGGACTCAACCCGAAGATTGAGACGAAGTCTTTCAGAAGAGGTCACCTACACCCAACGGCAAGCCGGTACCACCTATCACATCTACATCAGCTAGCTTTGCACGGGAGAGGCTTCCTACATCATACTCAACTAAGCCAGAGCCCATATGGCCAGCGGCTGTACATGTAAGCTTCTAGTCACCAAGTATGTCTGATCTTTTTGAGCCTGGACGGCGCCCACTGCGTCAGAGGGTACTCGCCATGACGTATTGTCAACCACCAAACCAACCATTAGGGGTACAACCTGGTCTCGACCTTAGATAAGGAACGAGCCCCCAGGAAGCACTCCCTGCCCGTCCAGAAGTGATTTCTATTTATTAAACAGTTGCTACACAAGTTATTAAATAGCTCACATGCACTCCATGAATTTACACAACCCAAACCACGTCTACAAAGCATAGCAATAAAGCAACAACACGGCTAGGTTGATCTACAGTAGACAAGTCAAGACATATGGCTATCCTAACTGGTTTTGCAGCAACAGAATAATAAACTACCTATCATGCAATAGGGTGATATTTCTTAACATAATGCATATAGAAAATATAGGTATGAGTATGGTCAAAGCATCACTTGCCTTCTTGCTGGTCCTGACGGTCACAATCCTCACAAAACGAAGCGGCACACTCCGGACAATCTATACGAGCAAACATAGCACCAATCAATCATATGTTCAATACAAAAATGCTCAAACAGTAATAAACATTCAAATAACAGTAGAAAAAACTTGCCTAACAGTAACTAAGCTTAAATTACTTGTCAAATTAAAACCGACGCAAAAAGAAATGGCGCAAACGGGCGCACCGGTAAAAAGTTACTGTTGCCGAAAGTTCAAATTTGGATCAGCTTGGGATCCAAATTTAATAACTTCAAACTTCTGTAACACTTGGTCTACTGGCTAGATAATTTCTACACGGTCGCAATGCAACTGGAATCGCCCAATTCCGAGTTACGGTTAAAAAGTAGTCGCGAAAACGGTTTTGGGGTGACACTGGGGCTACTGGGGTGCTCTACTGTAAAAAGGACCCGTACGTAAATAAAATTTTCTGAAAAAATGCGATCGGGTCCCCGGGCGGTTTGGATCCAGATCTGGAAAAAAAGCGCGTTTTGACTTTTTTTTTTCCTCCAGTGCTTCATCTCCACGGGCACAGGGGCCAGCGGCCATGGCCATGGGAGCACAGGAGCTCGGCTCCGGCTTCTCCGGCCGAGGGCCGGCCCAGGCGGGGGCGCGCGACGGGGCTGCGGCCCGTGGCGGCGGCCGCGGCCAAGGTGGCCAGCCGGGCGAGCTCGCCGGCTCGCCGGCGGCAGCAGGCGGCGGCGCGGCGGCTGCGGGCCGGGGTTGGCGTGGGGCGGCGGCTAGGGCGGCGGGGTCGACTCCGGTGAGGTGCTACACGGCGATGCGTCGCGAAGTTACCTCGAAAAAACGCGAAAAAACGCAACTCCGGCGATGCTCCGGCGAAACTCCGGCGAGATTCCCGCGAACTCCGGCGATGACGTCGCGATGATGTCGGCGGCGGCGGGTCCCGCGGATTAGTTTAGCTAACCCTATAACGCTAAGCAAAAAATAATTTAGCCCTAATAGGGGCTATTTATAGCCAGCCCCTAATCCCTTTTTTTTAAATCCGAGATAAATACAAAATCGGTCTGCGGAAAAAAAAACAGAACAAGCCCATTAGGCCCAAAACAATATTAGAAAAATCACGGAAATTTATTTTGACATTCCGTCTTCGCCAATATTTTAAAAAAATAAAACTAATATTTGGCTTGACCAAAATATTAAAATAAAATAAAAACTTTGCAACTTATTTTTAAATATTTTAAAATACTTTTCTGGCATTTTAAAAATACCGAAAACTCCGAAAATTGATTTAAAAACTTTTCCAGAGCATAAATAAATTCCAAAAATAATTTTAGAAAATATTTATAACTCCAAGGTAAAATTAAAACGTCTCCGAAAAATATTTTAAACTATTTTCCAACAAATTAAAAATGGGGATAAGTCCTTTTATATCCTCTCCAGCGAACTGTCATGTGTTGAAAAATGTTTAAAAATATTTTAAAACTCCAGAAAAATGCGGAAGCAGCATGAGATGCATACGATGACCTATTAACAACCGAATTTAGAAAATTGGGATGTTACAAACCTACCCCCCTTAAGATGAATCTCGTCCTCGAGATTCGGGCTGGCTAGCAAAGAGATGCGGGTGGTCTTGCTTCAGATCTTCTTCACGCTCCCAAGTTGCTTCCTCTTCGGTGTGATGATCCCACTGAACCTTGCATAGTCTGATCGTCTTGGTGCGGGTAACTCTTTCTGCAGTCTCCAGAATCTTCACAGGTTTCTCCTCGTAAGTCAGGTCGCTCTCCAACTGAATTGCCTCAAGTGGCACTGTATCTCTCAAAGGAATATCTGCCATCTCTGCATGACACTTCTTCAGCTGGGATACGTGAAACACATCATGAACTCCTGACAAAGCTTCTGGCAACTCCAAATGATAAGCTACCTCTCCTCGGCGCTCCAAGATCTTGTAAGGCCCCACAAAACGTGGTGCTAACTTGCCCTTGATTCCAAACCTCTTGATTCCGCGAATTGGTGAAACTCTGAGATACGCACGGTCCCCAACCTCATAGGTCACATCCTTGCGCTTAGCATCTGCATAACTCTTCTGCCTGGACTGTGCTATCTTCAGTCTATCACAGATAAACTTGACTTTCTCCTCAGCATCTCTGACAGGCCTGGTCCAAACAACTGACGTTCTCCTACCTCATCCCACATCAACGGAGTCCTGCACTTCCTGCCATACAGTAACTCAAATGGTGCCATCTGAAGACTAGCCTGGTAACTATTGTTGTATGAGAACTCGGCATACGGTAAGTTGTCATCCCAACTCGAACCATAATCCAACGCACAAGCTCTCAACATATCCTCCAAGATCTGATTGACTCTCTCGGTCTGCCCATCTGTCTGAGGATGGAACGTTGTACTGAACTCCAGCCTGGTGCCCAAGGTCTCATGCAACTGACGCCAAAACTTTGAAGTAAACTGAGTACCTCTATCAGACACAACCTTGCTTGGAACTCCATGCAAACAAACGATCCTGGACATATAAATCTTGGCTAGCTTGGCACTGTTATAAGTTGTCTTCACTGGAATGAAGTGAGCAACCTTGGTCAAACGATCAACAATCACCCAAATAGAATCATATCCTGACCGAGTCCTGGGTAAACCAGTAATAAAGTCCATACCTATCTGATCCCACTTCCAATCTGGTATGGGCAAAGGCTGCAACAATCCTACTGGCTTCTGATGCTCAACCTTGACTCTCTGGCAAACATCACACACAGCAATAAACTGCGCTATCTCTCGCTTCAGGCTAGGCCACCAAAATCTCCCCCTCCAATCCAAATACATTTTGGTATTCCCGGGGTGAATAGAATAAGGTGAATCATGTGCCTCCTGAAGAATCAACTTCCTGATCTCTGCATCCTGCGGTACAGAAATGCGCTTCTCAAACCAAATGGCTCCATGCTCATCCTCACGGAAACCCTCTGCTTTCCCTCTGGTCATATTCACTTTTATCTCATCAATTTCTGCATCACCCTTCTGGGCTTCTCTGATCCTTTCCAACAGATTGGGCTTCACTTCCAATGTTGCCACATATCCCTTAGGAACTATCTCCAACCTGAGATTCTTGAACTGCTCACATAACTCCTGTGGCATATCCTGAACATTAGCAACATTGATATGACTCTTACGGCTCAATGCATCAGCAACCACATTCGCTTTACCAGGATGATACTGCACATTCAAATCACAATCCTTAATAAGCTCCAGCCATCTACTCTGCCTGAGATTCAAATCCTTCTGAGTAAAGATATACTTCAAACTCTTATGATCAGTAAAAACATCACAATGATTACCAACAAGATATTGCCTCCATGTCTTCAATGCATGAACAACTGCAGCTAACTCCAAATCATGTGTAGGATAGTTCTTCTCATGGTTCTTAAGCTGACGAGAAGCATAATCAACAACTCTACCTCCTTGCATCAAAACACGACCAAGTCCTCGACGAGATGCATCACAATATACTTGGAAATCCTTATGTATATCAGGAAAACACAAAACAGGTGCAGTTACTAACCGTTTCTTCAATTCCTGAAAGCTGGCTTCACATGCCTCACTCCAAACAAACTTATTCTCTTTCTTCAACAGCTCAGCCATTGGTTTTGCAAGCTTGGAGAAATTCTCAATGAACCTCCTATAATATCCTGCAAGACCCAAGAAACTGCGAATGTCTCCAACTGACGCGGGTGTCTCCCATTCTGTAACTGTTGAAACCTTGGATGGGTCCACAGCTACTCCTTCTCCTGACACAACATGTCCAAGGAACCCGACCTCCTTCAACCAAAACTCACACTTGCTGAACTTGGCATACAACTTGTGCTCCCTGAGCTTCTCCAATACCAAACGCAAATGTGCCTCAAGCTCTTGATCATTCTTGGAATACACCAATATATCATCAATGAACACCACAACGAATTTATCCAAGAACTCCATAAACACCTTGTTCATCATATTCATGAAGTATGCAGGAGCATTAGTCAATCCAAATGACATAACAGTATACTCATACAACCCATACCTTGTAGTAAAAGCAGTCTTCGGAATATCCTTCTCCCGAATCTTCACTTGATGATAACCAGAACGAAGTTCAATCTTAGAGAATACACAAGCTCCCTCCAACTGGTCAAATAGATCATTAATCACAGGTAAATGATACTTGTTCTTGATAGTAACATCATTCAGAGAACGGTAGTCAACACACATCCTCTGGGTTCCATCTTTCTTCTCAACAAACAACACTGGAGATCCCCAAGGTGACGAGCTTGGGCGAATGAACCCCTTTTCTTGCAACTCTCTGATCTGTTCCTTCAACTCTGCAAGTTCATTAGCGGGCATCCTATACGGTCTCTTCGCAATAGGCCCAGTGCCTGGTATTAAATCAATAAGGAACTCAATCTCCCTATCCGGTGGCATACCTGGCAACTCCTCCGGAAACACATCCGGATACTCCCTCGCAACACGCACATCATCCAGGCTACCCCCCTTAAGAGAAATGCACCTGGGCGTGTTGATGCTTATACTTGGACACATATCTGATCTTCTGTCCATTCGGTGTACTGAGAGTGATAGACCGACTGGCACAATCAATAACACCTTGGTATTTGGCTAACCAATCCATGCCCAAAATAATATCCAAACCTTGTGACTTCAACACAATCAAATCTGTAGGAAAAACATGCTTCCCTATGGCTAGGCTCAACTGATAGCATCCCAAACTAGCTGACATCTCTGCTCCCGGTGAACTTATGAGCATAGATGACTTAAGAACTACGGTAGGTAACTCATGCTTATCCACAAATACCCTCGATATGAAAGAATGCGATGCACCAGAATCAAAAAGAACAAGTGCGGGTACTGAATTGATAAATAACTTACCAATCACAGCATCAGGCTCATCATAGATCTCCTCCACGTTGACATGGTTCACATGCCCGTTGTTGAAAGGACTGGGCTTGCTGACTCCAGAATTCCCATTGTTGTCCTTGTTCTCCGGGCACATGTTGGAGTAGTGTCCCATCTTCCTGCACTTGAAACACTGAACTCGACTAAGGTCCTTCTGAGCATTCACCACTTGACGGTTCTGGTTGTAGTTCTCTCCATTTCCATTTCCTTTCCCATTGCCATTGCCATTGCCATTCTTGTTACCATTGTGGTGGTTGTGGCCATTATGGTTGTGACCATTCCCACCATGATGGTTGTGTCCTCCACTGTGAACATGGCCATTCCCACCATTGTAGTTATGTCCATGGTTATGTCCTCCATTGCCAGCATAGGAATTGCGTGGCTTCTGCTGCGGTCCAGAGTTATACTTGCCACCATTGTTGTGGTTGTACTTCCTCTTGCGGTTCTCAATGGCTTGCTGCTTGCCTTCCAACACAATAGCTTTGTCTATGAGCGCCTGACAGTTAGCAAAAGTAGCCACTGTCAGCTGGACTCCCAACTCATCATTCAGCCCCTCCAAGAACTTCTCCTGCCTTGCAGCATCATTCCTGACATCATCTGGAGCATATCTGGCAAGCTTGTTGAACACCTCAACATACTCGGCCACTAAACGGCCTCCCTGACGCAAACTGCGAAACTCCTTCTTCTTCAAGCTCATGGCGTCTGCTGAAACATGTGCGGCGCGAAAAGCAGACTGGAACTGCGCCCAAGTGATGGTGTCGATGGGGTAAGTTAGCAAGTAGTTGTCCCACCAAGCAGCGGCAGGACCCTCCAGCAAATGTGAGGAAAACCTCACTCTCTCTGCCCCAGTGCAGCCAACAGTCTCCATATTCCGGCCCACTGAACGAAGCCAGTCATCCGCCACTATGGGCTCAGGAGTGCTAGAGAACTTCTGAGGATTCAACCTCAGGAACCTCGCCAGCGTGTCCACAGGTGGTGGTGGTGGCGCGTTGTTGTTGTTGCCCATGTTCTGAGTGAGCAACTGGATCAGCTGAGCTTGTCCTTGAAGTAACTGCTGCATATAAGCTGGCACCCCATTGTTGTTGTTCTCATTCCCCGTGGGATCACGTCTCGGCGGCATCTGATGGGCAAGAATAGGTAAGATTTAGACAGAAAGTAGCTAGGGAAATATACTCCTACCCATATGCTTATGATGATCATGACAAGCATTATATATACAATACATATATTACCAATCAACTTCACCAATCAATATCACCATAGCATCAAACATATAACAAGCATCAACCAATGCACTCATATAGAAAACCATCACATATCACACCATATAGTTTAAAATATATTTTATAACTGATATAAGATCCTCATAACAACCTCGAGTAATATAAGATCCTCAACACAATCACGAATAACATAAGAGTATATCAAGCAACCTAGTATTGCCACACCGAATAAGTCGACATGGTAAAATACGCTAACACGATAACGGTAGAGCACTAATAGCCGATGAAGTAATTCTTAATGCTGTCTTTTCTAAACAGCATGCGGTAATCGCGCCCGTTAATGCGGTTGCGCCTTTTGGGACTTGACTCTTCTTCTTCTGCCGAGGTGTCTACTTCTGGCTCCTCTTCTGGTTCTTCAATGCCATTGGCCTTCATCTTCTCCTTCAGCCTTGTCATCTCTTCTTGCATCTCCAACTTCTCCTTCTTCAGCTTGTTGTTGTCCCTCTTGAGCCTGGTGTTCCTCTTCTGAAACTCAGTAATGGTGTAGAGGTCTGACTGGGTGCACTTCTCCAGGCAATGAATGTGCTTCTCCAGGCTTTGGATGATGTAGCTGGTTGTACCTGGCCAAATGGCCCCAGGCACATACCTGAACCTCTTTGGTATTATGTTCCCCAATGGGAGAACCTTGGCCATCTCCGCGTACACCGTACCCTTTAGTCGGGCGGAATACGTCTCCACAATGCGTCCAAGATCTATGTGAGAGGCCATGCGCACACACCACTCCTTCTCCTGGGCATGCACCTCGAAGGACTCCGTAATCACCCTTTCTTCATTCTCCATGCTTCCAAGGATGAAAGTCTCCACTTGCCAGTAGTCATCAGCTCCCCTTGTCTCCACGATGTACGGCTGAAAGACTGGCGCGTAGATGTTCAGGAACTGGAAAATCCCCCTGAGCTCAGGTCCAAACGCCATAGCACGGTATGAAATAGAGGTCATCTATAATCAAAGAGAGGAAAGGCAAGAATTAGAATAGGTATGAATACGAGATAGAGGAGGTAAGTAAGTACAAGACAGAATGATATAAATTAATATTTTGATTCCTATGGCTTTTCTAGTCCATTTTCTAGGGTCACGTCCTACAGTCAACACACTGCTCTGATACCATCTGTAGCGACCCAATTCACACAGAATTCATTATTACAACGTATGATCCAGAGTAAATAAATAACAACTTGCATAGCTCAAGGCTAGCTTATTCAATATAAATATAGCGGAAGCAAAAGCAAGTAACGTGGAGTCCATCAACAGCCACAAGCGAACATGCTGAGTGTAGACTCGCAACCCCTAACGCACCTTACTGATCGTCTGAAAAACCTGCAACACCGAAGGTTACAGCCCGACAACGGGCCAGTACATCTGATTTGTACGGCAAGTGACACGGAAAAGTTTATATAAAGGACCTACAACTACATGCAAGGTAAGTGAAAGGAAAGGCTCATGGTTTTGTTTTGCAGAAAGAAAATTTTCACCTGAACTAAACTAGTCAAAATTTTAAGTTGAACTTACTACTTAAGAACAAACTGGGCACACTAGTTCCAACACCACACCCTTATTTAATCTTGCCCACTCAAATTATTAAGGTGATTCATATGTCAAGATCCTCCAGTAACAGTAATGTCTAGTAGCTCAAGGATGTCCATAACCGGGGACACGGCTAATCATGATTAGTTTTTTACTCTAGAGAGGTTAGTACACTTTCCCCGTTGGACTCAACCCGAAGATTGAGACGAAGTCTTTCAGAAGAGGTCACCTACACCCAACGGCAAGCCGATACCACCTATCACATCTACATCTTCTAGCTTTGCGCGGGAGAGGCTTCCTACATCATACTCAACTAAGCAAGAGCCCATATGGCCAGCGGCTGTACATGTAAGCTTCTAGTCACCAAGTATGTCTGATCTTTTTGAGCCTGGACGGCGCCCACTGCGTCAGAGGGTACTCGCCATGACGTACTGTCAACCACTAAACCAACCATTAAGGGTACAACCTAGTCTCGACCTTAGATAAGGAACGAGCCCCCAGGAAGCACTCCCTTCCCGTCCAGAAGTGATTTCTATTTATTAAACAGTTGCTACACAAGTTATTAAATAGCTCACATGCACTCCATGAATTTACACAACACAAACCACGTCTACAAAGCATAGCAATAAAGCAACAACACGGCTAGGTTGATCTACAGTAGACAAGTCAAGACATATGGCTATCCTAACTGGTTTTGCAGCAACAGAATAATAAACTACCTATCATGCAATAGGGTGATATTTCTTAACATAATGCATATCGAAAATATAGGTATGAGTATGGTCAAAGTATCACTTGCCTTCTTGATGGTCCTGACGGTCACAATCCTCACAAAACGAGGCGGCACACTCCGGACAATCTATACGAGCAAACATAGCACCAATCAATCATATGTTCAATACAAAAATGCTCAAACAGTAATAAACATTCAAAGAATAGTAGAAAAACTTGCCTAACAGTAGCTAAACTTAAATTACTTGTCAAATTAAAATCGTCGCAAAAAGAAACGGCGCAAACGGGCGCACCGGTAAAAAGTTACGGCTACCGGAAGTTCAAATTTGGGTCAGCTTGAGATCCAAATTTTAAAACTTCAAACTTCTGTAACACTTGGTCTACTGGCTAGATAATTTCTACACGATCGCAACGCAACTGGAATCGCCCAATTCCGAGTTACGGTTAAAAAGTAGTCGCGAAAACGGTTTCGGGGTGACACCGGGGCTACTGGGGTGCTCTACTGGAAAAAGGACCCGTACGTAAATAAAAATTTCTCAAAAATCGCGATCGGATCCCCGGGTGGTTTGGATACAGATCTGGAAAAAAAATTCAAAAACGCGTTTTGACTTTTTTTTGCTCTAGTGCTTCTTCTCCACGGGCACAGGGGCCAGCGGCCATGGCCATCGGAGCACAGGAGCTCGGCTCCGGCTTCTCCGGCCGAGGGCCGGCCGAGGCGGGGGCGCGCGGCAGAGGCGCGGGGCGCGCAACGGGGCGGTGGCCCGTGGCGGCGGCTGCGGCCAAGGTGGCCAGCCGGTTGAGCTCGCCGGCTCGCCGGCGGCGGCTGCGGGCCGGGGGTGGCGTGGGGCGGCGGCTAGGGCGGCGGGGTCGACTCCGGTGAGGCGCTACACGGAGATGCGTTGCGAAGTTACCTCGAAAAAACGCGAAAAAACACAACTCCGGCGATGCTCCGGCGAAACTCCGGCGAGATTCCGTCGAACTCCGGCGATGACGTCGCGATGATGTCGGCGGCGGCGGGTCCCGCGGATTAGTTTAGCTAACCCTAAAACACTAAGCGGAAAAATAATTTAACCCTAATCGGGGCTATTTATAGCCAGCCCCTAATCCCTTTTTTTAATCCGAGATAAATACAAAATCGATCTGCGAAAAAAAACCCAGAACAGGCCCATTAGGCCCAAAACAATATTAGAAAAATCATGGGAATTTATTTTAAAATTCCGTCTTCGCCAATATTTTTTAAAAAATAAAACTAAATTTTTGGCTTTACCAAAATATTAAAATAAAATAAAAACTCTGCAACTTATTTTTAAATATTTTTAAATACTTTTCTTGCATTTTAAAAATATCGAAAATTGATTTAAAAACTTTTCCGGAGCATAAATAAATTCCAAAAATAATTTTAGAAAATATTTATAACTCCAAGGTAAAATTAAAAAGTCTCCGAAAAATATTTTAAACTATTTTCCAACAAATTTAAAATGGGGATAAGTCTTTTTATATCCTCTCCAACGAACTGCAATGTGTTGAAAAATGTTTAAAAATATTTTAAAACTCCAGAAAAATGCGGAAGCAGCATGAGATGCATACGATGATCTATTAACATCCGAATTTAGAAAATTGGGATGTTACAATCGAAAAGCTACAATTGATCCCCTATACTTGTGGGTTATCAAGAATCGTTTATTGGCGCGGTTGACAGGGGAGGCATCCTACAAACCTATTAACTACACCGCCATCAACTGCTCTGACTTCCTCAACTGCATCGCCAACAGCTCCGACTAATTCAGCCGCGCCGCCGACAGCTCCCGTCTCTTCTGCTCCCGACGCATGATTGTTCTACTATTTTTTGTTGCTGCATACTTTCGTAAGACTTGCTGAATTTCCAAGGACACCCACTGGGGGTGGTTTGATGTAATGTGGAACCCCGGCTCAGAGGACCGGAACGCCCCGTGCACCAGCGCAGAGATCAAGTCTTCTGGAACACGGCACTGATTGATATATAACTGAACAGCTTTCTATTACCGAAGATAGGGGTACACGAGGTCTATTACAATGCTAGCGGAGACACAGCTTGCTCCTCAGGCTAGCCTCAGCTCTACACCAAGCAGCAGCATAACTTTCTAGCAGCGGAATAACGACGGCAACGGAACAATAACGGCGGTGATGAACTCCAATCCACAGGGACACTCGCTGGGACACCTCCTAGCTCGCAAACACTGGGAACGTCGTCCTATGCATCCAAAGCACGGCCTGCAAATCTGGCATAACACGCCAGGTCAATACATTGAATGTACTTGCAAGGTCACAACAACCATGCAACAAGGCAAAACAATAGCATGGCAACAGGTTAAAGTATATTAGTGGATTAAATAGGTGAGCAACCATATCATGCAAACAGATATTTATCAAGCATATATCAGCATTAAGACTAATGCACACACAATGGACCCCACATGATCGTCGCATGATCACGTGGCTTACCTCGGAGTCCTTACAGACTCAAGCACCGGGTCACCTCGTGACCAATCACTTCCACGGTTCGTCGCATGACCAAACGAGTCATCGCATGACCATGCAACGGGTTAGGTGTCCTCCGTTACCACCCAACCAATCTGGTCATCGCATGACCAAACCACTTACCACAGATATACCACCGAACTCATGTTGATCATAAGGTGTGACCTAGTACGAACTGTGTCCATTACCGTGGACGCGGCTATTCGAATAGATTTGTGTGACTCTGCAGAGTTTGTGCACGTTACCCACACTATGGAGTTCTTCCTCCATCCAGCACCTCGGTACTTGTCCCACGGGATCCTTGGAACTCGTACCACAGGAGTGGACTAGGACTTCTCCAACGATACCGATGCTACCGCGTGTCCCTCTTACTGTATCACCGACATCCCGTCTTGGGCAGCCCTGTGGTTAGGTGTCCTCTGTTACCACCATAACCACTCCGGCCAAACTCTTGGCAAACGGCCACCTTGTGGAAAATACTGTCCCAACGGGGACTGAGCTCATAACAACACTGGCTTTCAAGGTTATCACCACCTACCGGGCCAGGGTAGCGTGCGTGCATAACATCCCCTCTTGGGTGATACAAATAAGAGATGCCCAACGGTAGACCAAATCAAGGCCTGCCCATAAAAGAAAATGTGGCTGCACGGATAAGTCCGGTTCGGTGGCACCTGATCAACTTGTCAAGAAGCATGTCTCCAACAGCAAACACAAGTATCAGGTGCAACATGAGTAGATCGGATCATAACAATGCATAGCACACTAGCATAATACTTTCAGACATGATCAAGAACATTTTAGATGGTGAACTTATCCGTGTTAACAAGATTAAGTTATCAACATGGCAACATCATGAATGCAGTTAAGCATAACTCGGGCATAGCATGAACTAGCATAAAGATAACATGAGCACTTAACATGGTGTTGGTATATAATGGTTACGATGATTCAAGATATAACATGGAAATGATATGATCAAGGCATAGCATGATTATAACCTGGCAAAACATAGCATAGCATGGCAATGATAACATCAATCATAGCATAGCATGGCAATGATAACATCAATCATAGCATAGCAACATGATCATGATCACCGATATAAGCATATCATCGAACAACAATTTTTTAAAGACACGTCAAAGCTTTGCGAAGGTGCAAAGGGTATTGTGGCTTGCCTTTCACCAGAGGAGTCTGGAACACTCCTGGTCTTTGACACCAACAAAGCCCTGCAAAAATATTTCAAAACAAAGCAACGGGCAAAAAGTCAAACACAACTTTCACTCGACCAGCAAATAACAACACCAAATCATGGCATGAAACCTCTGCCAAGATGAAGAGGAGGTCAAAAGAAAACCAACGCAAAAAGAATCAACACGTTTGGACTTACGGTTGCGGAGATATTCGCGAAACGGTGTAAGGGGTGGATTTTAGGCAGAAATACGCTTTCCAGCACAGAAAAAGTATTTCGGGCTGCTGAAGAGGGAAAATACGCTGTCGAAAGGAGAAAGCGTACTTTCGGGGAGTGAAGACAGAAATACGCTTTCTTTCACCGAAAACGTATTTCGTCCAGAGAGGGCAAGGAATACGCTTCCAGAAGAGGAAAGCGTACCGGCTGGAGTGCGCCACCACTTAAACGGAGCGGGCCCGCTTGTCAGCTTCGTGGGCCGCTTACAGGCGGGGCCCAGGGGGTCTATCTCTCCTCCCCTGTCTCTTCTTCCTCCTCCTGCCGAACAGAGGAGAGCCACGGGATAGAGGAGGGGTGTCGATGCCGTCGTTCTCGTCGGGGCTAGAGCGGTGCTCGCCGGGGCAGGGTGCTAGGTGCGGGGGAGCCCGGACGCGGCCGCCGGTGTCTGTTGTGGCGCCGCCCGAAGTGGGAAGCGGCAATGGCAACCACGGCGGGGCGCGGCGGCAGTGGTAGTGGCCAGCGTAGGCTGGGCCGGCTGCGGGGTCCCGGCCGGAGGAGACACGGGCACCAGGGGGGATACGGCAAGGGGATGGCGCCGGGCGCGGCTAGGAGGAGGGACAGGGTCCCGGTCCGCTAGAATTTCTCCGGAGGGAAGCTCGCGGCCGTGGTGGCAATGGAGGGCTCCGGCGACGAATTAAAGAGGGGGAAGGGAGCTAGGAGGAAGCTAGGAGGCTGCTGGTGTGCTGGAAGGGCTCGGGGCGAGCTCTTCTTATAGGGGGAGGAAGGAATCAAGCTCCGGGCCACGATGGCGAGGTGCGTCCATGGAGGTCGTGAGCTAGCGAGCGTTGAGGGCGACTGGACGAGGTGGAGTGGAGCACGCGTGCTCAGCAAAGCCGGGCGGCGCGGCTAGACAACAGGAAGACGACGAGGAGACACTATGGCGCGAGGTGGACAGGTCGAGCACGCGCGGAGCGCGTCCAATGCATGCCTGCTGCTGTCTGGGAGCGTGGCCACCCAGGGGAGGCTCAACCAGGGAGGGTTTCTTCGTGGCCAATCATGTCTAGAATGTATTCCTTCAAGTGCTGATCACAGTGGTGTGCCTGGATGGCCACATGGGCTACTGTGGTGAGCTCTATCTCAATGATAAGTTTGATGCAGCAAACTTGGAGTAGAAGTATAGATCACATGGTGGGGGTTGGGGTGTTTCCAGGTTGTCTCTTGGCTTGAGGATAGGAAGGACTATGTTTCTGGGAGGTTTGGGATCAAGTGGATCAATGTACATGGCACCTCCTTTGTAAATGTAGCAATGCTGCAGAAGGTGTTTCTACTGTGGCATGGCTTGTACATAGCTCCCCTAGGAATGATATTTTTCATAGCTCAATCATAAACTAGGATGAGTATGCACACCAAGTTTCATCTCATTTGGAGTAAGCTAGCTAGCACTTCCTTTACAAATGTCCAATTGGACCAGAAATGTAAAGTTGAAGCTAGCATCTCATAGGATTGGTGGATTTGGCTGAAAATTGGTGTAGCTTGGTTATTTTGCATGGTGCACATGTGTATAAAATTTCATATCCATTGGACACACATAGATAGCACTTGCTTCACAATGTGGCCCACTGACCAGAAACTTAAACATGACAATTCACTCACATGGGTAATGGGATTTGGCTCAAATTATGTTTTGTGGAGTTATTTGGTGGTGGGAATAGGCACAAAAAGTTTCAAGGCAAATGGGATCCCCTATCATGCACTTGCTTCACAATACCCCCTCGCTGCACCCAAACTTTGGGGATTTATTGTGGGAGTTTGGCTTGTCAAATGGTGGTGGAATTTGGTGGAGATGAATGAAATGATCATATGAGATTGCAAAAAAAGTTTCACCAGCAATGGATCAATAGAAATGGCACTCCCTTCACAAAGCTCCAATCTTCCCCCACAGACAAATGAATTTTTCTAGAGGAAAAATCCACTTGGGCTATGAAATGATTTTGCAGAATTTTGCAAGATATGGCATCAATGACATGTGGGAATTACTTAGGGATTTATGGAGCAATATAAATAGGGGTTGCTTCACAAACCTCAAATAATAGGATTATCCCTTTATTGGAAAAAGGAATATAAGGCTAGAATAAAACGGTGACTTGGATGAGATGGGTCCATGGAATGACATGAGAAAGTCTTGGATTCAAGGCCTACTTTAGCATGGAAAAAAAATATGCTCAAGTTTCAAGTCCAACGAGGTGATCAAAATCAAATCCAATCGCAAATCCAGAAATAAGTCAGAAAAGTTTTCGGAAAAAGAAAGTTCCAAAATCCAGGGTGTCACAAACCTACCCCCCTTAGAAAAATCTCGTCCTCAAGATTTGGTTGCTCAGGTAACCATTGCAAACTTACCTTCCTTCGGAAACTTGCTGCTTCTCGGATTTCCTTTTACCGCATGTTGTTCCCATGGTAGCATCGGATGTATCTCTAATGAGGGGGTTTACTTCACTCGATCTGTAGTTCTGACAGAATGTTACTCCTGGATGTCTCACATCCTTTCTTGCTGATTTCCATCCTCACAGCTTCTGACTTGTATGATAACGGGATGTCTTGTCACAGGCTGAATGCTGACGATACACATGTTGTGTCTAGGGTACCTCGGGCTTTATTCGTGGCACGGTCTTGAATCCTTTGCATTGGCCTCTTCGACAAGAGCTTGACCTTCATCGGTAGTTGTTATCTCAGAATGTTTACTATCATGACCTTGACTGACGGCACAAGGGGTTGCCTTGCATTTCTTTTGGCTTGTCCGCCGTGCTCAAGTATTCGGAGCACAATTCTGGAAATTTACTCATGCTGAGGTTTACCTGACTTGACTGCTCATTCCGGGTGGCGATGGGTCCTGATATGCTTTAATCCGGTTCTTGTATTTAAAATGCCGGGCTGAGCGGGTGACCTTTAATGAAGCAGCTTGTGGTATCTTGACAAGACGGACGATGCTGAACTTGAGGAATTTCTCGGACTGGTGGGCTGGGTACACGGTACTTGGCCCATAGTGAATGAGCTTTCTTTGTGTTACATATCCATGGTGGTCCACATGACTTCAACTGATCGCGGCAAATTTGACTTGAGGTCCATGTGATTCATTCTGCCTAACCCGTCGGGCTTGAGAGTTGCATACCTCTGACAACTTGCGGGGTGCCACGCTTGCTCAGTTTGCAACAAGGTTTGACACCTACCGTGTCTGTTTGTCCTGGATCTTGCCTCTGCGGCAATCACCTTTCTTGTACTATCTTTTCTTTGGTCATGTTCTTTCCTTGTTGCATAACTGCTTACTGTTATGCCGCAATCTTTGAGATAGACAGGTTACCATCACCTTTTGTCTCTTGTTTCATCCTGATAACCTTGGTTGCAATGAACGGGGTCTCCAGATTATTATGCTTCGGGTCCTTGTCGGTCGTGAGGAGCTGACCTTCATGACGGGAGCAGGATTCAAGGCTTCTTGCTTCCTTTCTGCAGGGTGACTTTGTCAGTCTTTCTTCCAGGCTGAGATGTGTATTCGCCTCTTCTGTTGACATGTTTCCCGAGAAGTGCGGTTCTTCACCGTCGTTCATGTGCATAATTCTTCCTTGATTGCAATTATGGTGGTATCCACACCGGGGTAGTTTGCATACTTGAGAAGGATTCCCATAAGATGTGCGGGTCCTGACGATGCTGACGCCTTTACGGTCTTCGAATAACTGAATTTTAGACAATACCATTGCAGATCTGATGGCATGTCGAGGAAGACTGTGTAGCTTGTCTGCGAAGCTTGGCCGGGGTTGCTTGCTGGGGGAGGTTGGGTACCGTACCCCGGAAGTTTTCTCCGGCGGCGTATCGAGGAAGGCAGGATGTCATACACGGGAAGCTGCCTCGATAGCTTCCTGTAGAAGGCTGTGTGCCTTTCCTTGGAAGCTTTCTTAATAACTTACTGACGAAGATGGGTTGTCTTGTCACGGAAGTTTGCCTCTTGCATTGTGGACATACCGGTCCCTTCTGCTAGAAGTTCCTGCGGCAACTCACTTTAGACGACCGAGCGGCTTGTGCTGGAGTCCATCCCTGTGGCGTACCGAGGACGATCGAGCGTCTTGCACTGTAAGCTTATGTTGGTGGCTTGTGGAGGAAGGCTGACGGTCTTGGCTGAGAAGATATCCCGGTAGCGTACTGAGGAAGGCTGAGGTTCCTTCTGTCCGAAGCTTTCCCTCAATGACGTGGAGGAAAATCTGACCACGGTGCCTGATAGGTTTCTGGCTGCCGGGTGGAGAGGGGGAAATATTCTTCCGATCATCTGGGCTTCATGATATGTCTTGGCCATCTTCCGGAATATACTGAAATAATTTGTATTGCATCGGACTGTAGCTGGTGTTTGTCCTGCCTTGGGTGCATATGCTCGGGTCACAGTCTTTTCTTATCTTTGCATGAACCTTTGCGGCTGTCGTAGTCAATGTAGATGGGACTCAATGGATAGCTTGGGTAGCATCCATTCGTGAGCCACTTGCTTCCAACGCAACTGGGTAAAAGTCCCGTTTGACTTGCTGATTTCCCGCATCATTGCGGCCTTTAACTGTCTGAGTCTTCAGGCTGTTCCGGTAACGGAAGGAATGCAGGCCTGGTGATTTCCATATGCTTTATACTTGAGAAAAAGCGTGTGAGATGCAACCGGGTATGCGTCATTCATGTCTGGTTGATTTTCTTCACTTCTCTGTGGCCTTCCACTGATAGAATCTTCATGACTGTAACATTCATCGGAATAATGCCAACTTGGTTCATTCAGGCAGAACTCATATGGGGTTGAATACTCCTGCTGCAAGCTGGTGTGGGTCCTTGACTTGGTGTCTTCATGCGGCTCTGCGGTATTGCACTGGTTCTTCGAGGTATGCAGGGTTATGAGCAACTTTCCATTGGGGTGGAGCAAGTGACACCAAAGAACCAAATAAAGAACCAACGAAGAAAACCACGGAGCAAAAACCAACGAGAAGAGGCTTGCTACTTCATCAACTTTAGCGGTGGTCGATGACTATCCGGACTCCTTGCACGGAAAACAGCGAGTAACCCAGTAGCCACCAGAACGGTCTTTACAACTTAGATCTGGGACTTGTACTGGAATAGTTCAAGCATTGCTCAAGACGGCCGACCGAAATCAGCTCAGAGTATGAGGCAATGGTGATAAAAAGAATGCAGAGGTCCCCTAAGACGGCCGAGAAAACAGCTCAAAGCATAGGGTCTCCACTGCGAAAATAAGCTCAACAACTACCCGAGGCGGCTGAAAGGCAGCTCAGAACACGGGTCGGTTGTTGGAAAGAGAAATTTAAAACGGGCATCCACTCCGGACGGCCGACGATGCATCAGCTCAGAACCAGACGTGGTGCCAATATTGAAGAACAACAAGCAAGGGTCCGTCCAAGTCATCTAACACCTGCCAAAACAGAGTTAGTAACTTCCGAGGAAACGAACAAACAACGAGAACCAACTAAACAGGAGAAGCAACACTGAACAAGCACTGAGATCACACGCGGGATCTCAACTTATTGCTATTCACAACAACATGCAACAAGCAACATGCAACACTACTACTCATGCATCATGAACTACGTGAAGCTCAGGCGTTCTGATCTGACGGCGGGTTGCCGGGGGTCGCGGGAGTGGGCGGAGGAGTTGAAAATGATAGGGCTGCAGCAAGAGCTCTCCTTGCATTCCTTGCATCACGGACTAGCTCGACGATGAGGGCGTACTGGGAGATCATGTAGCGGGACATGGTGATCACCGCCGCATTGGCTTCCGCCAAAGGGCGAGGAAACCTTACTTGCTGCGGAGTCGCACCCAAGGTGGGGTAGAAATGGATGGCGCGATTCTGCTGCATCACACTTTCCTGGTGGCGTAAGCCTAACAGTCCTGCCATCGCGGAAATCTGAATTGCACGATCTGAGTTAGAAGCGGGCCCACCCTGCAAGTTGTAGGAGCGCACACCGATGGGGATGGTGGAGGTCACGTAGACGTTGGCGCGGTACTCAAGCAGCTTCCCTTCGATCAGCGTTTGGGAAACTTGGTACCTTGGAATCTCTCCACTGGGGTAGAGAGTCCACCAAACGTCTGCAAGGAGGTAGTCAAAGTTGGTCGCGGACGAGGATCCTGTGTAGCCCACCGGGTATTCCGCCATCTACACTCGTCAGATCAGATTGTTAGCGAAAACATAGCGTCTATATGCAGCAAACAAAATGCAGCAGGCAATAGCATCACACAAGCAAGGTATACTCTAGCTCTAACGCCAATCTAACGTCCTTCTAACGTTCGCGCGGGCTAGCGGGTCCTACAGCCAGTCCTGCTTTGATACCAATCATTGTGGCACCTCGGCTTAGAGGACCGGAACGCCCCGTGCACCAGCCCAGAGATCAAGTCTTCTGGAACACCGCACAGATTGATATAGAACTGAACAGCTTTCTATTACCGAAGATAGGGGTACATGAGGTCTATTAGAATGCTAGCGGAGACACAGCTTGCTCCTCAGGCTAGCCTCAGCTCTACACCAAGCAGCAGCATAACTTTCTAGCAGCGGAATAACGACGGCAACGTAACAATAACGGCGGTGATGAACTCCAATCTACAGGGACACTGGCTGGGACACCTCCTAGCTCGGAAACACCGGGAACGTCGTCCTACGCATCCAAAGAACGGCCTGCAAATCTGGCATAACACGCCAGGTCAGTACATTGAATGTACTTGCAAGCTCAAAACAACCATGCAACAAGGCAAAACAATAACATGGAAACAGGTTAAAGTATATTAGTGGATTAAACAGGTGAGCAACCATATCATGCAAACAGATATTTATCAAGCATATATCAGCATTAAGACTAATTCATACACAATGGACCCCACATGATTGTCGCATGATCACGTGGCTTACCTCGGAGTCCTTACAGACTCAAGCACCGGGTCACCTCGTGACCAATCACTTCCACGGGTCATCGCATGACCAAACGAGTCATCGCACGACCATGCAACGGGTTAGGTGTCCTCCGTTACCACCCAACCAATCTGGTCATCGCATGACCAAACCACTTACCACAGATATACCACCGAACTCATGTTGATCATAAGGTGTGACCTATTACGAACTGTGTCCATTACCGTGGATGCGGCTATTCGAATAGATTTGTGTGACTCTGCAGAGTTTGTGCACGTTACCCACACTATGGAGTTCTTCCTCCATCCAGCACCTCGGTACTTGTCCCACAGGTCAAGAAAAATAACTCCAAGTAGACTTGTAAATAAATCTATGCTCCTCGCCAACGACACCAAAAAGTAGTCTTGATGACCCACAAGTTTAGGGGATCGCAACAGTCTTCGCGGGTAATAATAACCCAATTTATTGATTCGACACAAGGGGATCCAAAGAATATTTATAAGCTTTGACAGTTGAGTTGTCAATTCAACCGCACCTGAAAGATACTTGCTTGGCAACGAGCTATTAGCAGCAATGCTGATATGGAAGTGATGGTGGCAACAGAAATAGTGGCGGCAAAGCTACGAAAGTAAAACAGCAAAAGTAAAGCAACTTATAACCACCATGATTAAAACACTGTAATCTAGGGGAATGGATGGTTGGGCGCTGCATGGATAAGAGATAACATGTAATTGACGGGGGGGAAGGCACACAGAAAAGTAATGATCATCTAGGAAAATATCAAACATTAGGCATGTATCCCAAGGTAGTTCTGTGTGCTTGCAATAATAACTTTGCACAACATATTTTCTCTTACCATCCCGCTACCAATGGGGCCAAAAGGAACTTATGGAGATTAACGTGCTCCTGTCAAAGAGCACCGGAACAAAGCATTACCAATCAATGGATACATGAAATCCTCAAATTATAGTCCATCCCCTTTGGTGTCCCAAGATGTCACCATTGGGATCGCCGGTTCCGGACTATAATAGGTGCATACAACTCATAGATAGGATCAAGAAAACAAATATATTCATGAAAACATAAAGGGTTCAGATCTGAAATCATGTCACTCGGGCCCAAAGTGACAAGCATGAAGATAAACAGGTACTAGCAAAGATGACAAACACCATAGTAGATGATAGGCAACATGCCCTCAACAATCTGACGAACTATTACATGATCTAACTCATCCAATCCCTACCATCCCCTTTGCCTACAGCAGGGAATTACTCACACATGAAAGGGGGAGACATGGAAGGATAATGGAGTGGTGATGGTGATGATGGTAGCGATGATTTCCCCCTCACCGAAGGCCAAAACGGCCTCCGGATTAGCTCTCTCGGAGAAGAACAGAGGTGACGGCGGCTCCGCGACAAGAATTGGAATATCGACTTCTATTATGGGGTTTCCTTGTCACGGGTAAAATTAGGAGTCGAAGTAGGGCACCAAGGGAGGTGGACCCCACCTAGGCAACCTCTTGTCGCAGCCAGGGTCTTGGCCGCGCCACCTGGACGCCTGGGCCAGGGGTGGGCCCCCTTTGGCCCATCTTCTAGCTCTTGGGTCCTCCGGTTGCGTGGATTTTCTGTATTTTTTCCTGGATTTTCCTGAGGTACCTAAAATTCCCTTTTGCTGCACATGAGAAAACCATATGGTAGCTCTGCTGACAATAGTGTCGGTCCAGGTTAGTTTCATTCAAATCATGCAAGAATGAGGCCAAAACAATAGCAATAGTGTTTGGAAAAGTCGATACGTTTGAGACGTATCAATGATCCTTGGATCCCAAGACAGGGTTGTATGAGACCGCTGGGCACTACCTATGTGAAAATGATTGCTAAGGTGGCAGATTTTCTATTTGTAGATGGATCAGAATGGGATGTGAACAAACTCAACTAAGTGTTTGGCCCGGCTGAAGTGGAGGAGATCAAAGGAATTTTTGTTGGGGGTGCTAACACAAGAGACTATCCTGCTTGGAACTATACATCATCTAGGATGTTCACTATGAGATCTGCATATCATTTATGTAGGTCTCTTGCGAAGACGATAAATGGGCAGCCGGACTCATCTTCTTCAGTGGCAAATCACAAAGCATGGATGGCGGTATGGGGGACGAATGTGTCAGGCAAGGCAGAAATCCATACTTGGAGACTGATAAAAAATGGGTTGGCGGTTGTCATGGAACTACAACGAAGGTCGATCAAGCAGTGTGTGGTCTGTGTGGCGTGCGACCGCCCAGAATATTTGCTTCATAGATTCTGGCACTGCCCACATTTAGCGCTATTCTAGGAGTTAATAAGCTTGGAGAAGGGTGAAAAGGTGGCAGTCCCAACTAATGAGATTTGCACCTGGTGAAATTTAGCTCACTGGCTATTATAGTGATTCTCTCATGCGGGTGAGGACGACAAGGAGGTGATGATCAATTCACTTTGTCGGAGGTAGCTTCTCGGGCCCTCCTTCTAGCGCTAAATGTTGGGGGTTCAAGCCCATCCCTTGTCCAGCGCCAAAAGTTGGGGAGAACGTTTGTGGCGCCGCTCCGCACGGTCCTCCTGGAAGGCTTCTTTCGACAGGGCGCGGCCTCAGAGGCCACGCAGGACGGGGAGCACACATGGTTCCCTCTTGCTTGATGTAGACGGAGGTTTTCGTTGGCGTCGAAACCGCATTCAAGCTGATGAAGTGGTGCGAGCAAACACGGGGTTTACCCAGGTTCGGGCCATCCAGAGACTAAAGGCCCTACTCCTTCTTTTCTGATCTTTCTTGTGGGTAGTATATTGGAGTACAATGCTTGATAATCCTCCCTAGGAGGATCTTCTATCCTATGCTTCGCTCCATTCATTGTATGATGTTGATTGTTGTCCTAGGAAACTGGCCTTGGGTTTCCCTATCCTACCGAGAAGCTCAAGGATGAACTCCTCTTTTCTCCTTTCTCCGAAGTTGGTATGATTCCTCCGATCGATCTCATTCCTCTAATCCTCTGAACGATCTCCCCTATCTCTTGGTGGTCGACGTCTCCCTTTTATAGCTTAAGGGTTCGCCACAGGACCACTGATAGCAACAACGATGGTAATTATCATTTCCTCCTTCGCGTGGACAGGAAGGGTCTCGATGCTTTCCGGGAAGGTCCAGCAGCGCCACAGGGATAGCTGGCCCATGCGTGATCTGATTACCCACAGGGGTGCATGCCAGGTGTTGGCGTCCTCCTGTCATGCGGTGCATGTCGTCTTCTAGTGCATTCAATGCACTGGTTGCTTGATCAAGCGATGGGAATTGTCCGAGGCCCCACTATCACATATGATGGGTGAGAGAGCTCCCCGAGCCACAATATGGAAGGGTGGTGCCCACGGTATCCACATGCCAGAACTCTTCAGGCGAGTGGTCGAGGCCCTGGTGCCCTTCTGCTTCTTTCTTCAACGGTATTCACATACCGGGGTCTTCTGGGTGATCCGCACGGGGCCCTCTCTTGGATGCCCTTGCCGTGGCGTGAAGGGGATAAATGCCCTGGCACTCCGGGAAGTGAGGCCGGCACACAGGTAAAGGGGGAGGCCCCTGGTTTCGGTTTACCAACAGTAGCCCCCGGTCTCGGCTCCGATGGAGGTCTCCCGGAATCGAAGCTCGGTCTTCCAAGAACTCCTAGTAATCTGCGCATCGGCTATCACATCGCGGGGACATCACTACTCTTGACACGCGCTGCATCGCCAGTTGGATTAAACGGGTGATGATGATGATATCCTGCAAAAGGTGGCAAGACTCGAGGAAACGTAGGAGGATGCCCACAGTAATTAATTTACTTGCGAAGGCATAGAAAAATTACTCCCCTGTGGTAGCCTTGTGATTATTTAAGCAGTGGAGCGCGAAACGGAGGGGGAAACATCCCTTCCCCTATTCTCCACTTCCACTTCTGGCTGTCTCGCCCCATGGCGTCTCCGACGCGATCCAACACCTTGCATGCGGCGGCCCAAGCAATGCTGAGGGTGCGCGGAGGAGCCATGGGTTGAGGCGAAGGCGCAGCCGGTCAGGGGTCTGCTGGCTGCTGTGGAAGGAGTCGAGGCGGAGCGCCGTCTTCTTCAGCTCTGGCGAAGGCGCACACGGGGATCACGGCCCATGAGTTCTTCGTGGCGGTGATCGAGCCCCTGTGCGGCTGGCTTCGGCTGCCTGACACATTTGCACAGGAAATGTCGGGGCGCAAGCCCCGGGGCTTATACCTCCGAGTGGAGGGCTGCCCCCATGGTTCGGCATGGGTGGCCACGGTCTACGAAGGAGATGGCGCCATGTTCTTGGACCAGGGGTGGTCAGCACTCGTCCGCTAGCGGAGTATCCAGCAAATCCAGGTCATCCTTTTCCGGTACGATGGTCAGGACACGCTGTGGCTGAAAATCTTCCAGCCATAGGGGGTCCACGCAGAGTGCTGCATGGAGGTTGATGATGGTGGTCCCGTCGAGTCGGGCACCACGTGGGTCACCCAGTACTACAGTGGTGTCGAGTCCACTGTCTGCCGTTGATGAGGCGTACCGCTGCCGCTGAGAAGGCTTGGGGGAGGACTGTGGCTCCCATCCGGCGATTATGCAGGGTGCTCTTATTTTGGACCTGCACTTTTTTACTTAGTGGTAGGTGACATGGGTCGCGATGCAACCGCCCCATTAGTTAGAGTTAGCATGTAAATATCGATCCAGGAACTTAAGTTGTACTTAGGCCCCGAAAAGTCTCCTAGAGGAGCAGTAATGAATGTGGTTTCCGAAATCTTACATGTCCCTGTTTACCTGACGCACCAGGTGCGCTTTGCGGGCAGTCCGGGGGGAAATATGAATCTGAAAAGCATATCCGTGAAGTGACAATGGGGCCTTTTCCTCGGCTTATTCAGAAGGGCATGACATCTTCCTTCCGTGCGAGGGGTAGGCGCATTCCAGAAGAAGAACCAACAAAGGGGGGAGGCAACGGGTGCCGACCCCTTTAGTAGTTTCGATCCCGGAGGTACACCCGAGAACCCATGGGTCCAGGGAAGCAGGTTCCCTTTATTCCTGCTGGGATGGCCAAGCGAGGTAGGTTCCCGAAAAGGACACCTCAGAACAGGATTCGAGTTGTGTGACCGGCCCTGGCAAGCCTTTCCGAGAGACTGGTACATCCGTCCGCACGGATACTTGACAGGGACTCCATCCCGACCTCTACAAGATAGCTGGATCCTGGAAGGTAGGATCTGCTACGGGGGGTTACTTCTTGGGTAGGCGCAGAGCCTCCACAGGCTACTAAACGGGGCTTGTCGAACGGGCCGACAAGTTAATCAAAACCGGTTGCGCGGAGCAAGGTTGGTCGCTTGAGTGAGGACTTCTCCCGAGAGGACGATGTCGTTGACGGCATGAGCCCCCAGGGCTTTCCGCTAAGGTAGGGGGAGGACGAGGCGTCGTTCCCCCCTTTTTTCTGAAGCGGCATGCTTTTCCGGGAATGATCATCTAGGGAGAGGAAACCATCCGGAAACAGACATCCGGGAATAATAAAATGGCCAATTTCGGAACGTCCGAAAGAGGCGTCCAGTGACTTTCCTGGAATAATCTTCCGGTATATGAAAACCATTGGGAGTTCTCCCTCCAGGAATTTGCGATGAGATCGCCGGTGCGCAGGAATGCGGAGGAGCTCCCGAGAATGGGGAGCGCGGAGAAGGCAGGCCACCGTCCGCGAGAGTAGTCGTCCACGCGTGCTTGCTTAGGCATGGTGGCGTCATCGGAGAAACCTGATAAACATGAGAGGGAAACAAATGTTATGGCCGATGTGACTGTCGGCCCTCCTTCGAGCACCAAATGTCGAGGGTTGCTTCTCAGGCCCTCCTTCTAGCGCCAAATGTCATGGGATCAAGCCCAGCCCTTGTCTAGCACCAGAAGTCGGGGAGAACGGCGGCGGTGCCGCCCCGCATGGTCCTCCCGGAAGGCTTCTTCCGGCAGGGCGCGACCTCGGAGGCCACGCGGGATAGGGAACACGCAGGTCTCCCGCTTGCTTGATGTACACGGAGGTTGCTATTGGCGTTGAAACGACATTCAAGCTAATGAAGTGGTGCGTGCAAACACGTGGTTTACCCAGGTTCGGGCCGTCCGGAGACTATAGGCCCTACTCCTGCTTGTCTAATCTTTCTTGTGGGTAGTAGAGTGGAGTACAATGCTTGATAATCCTCCCTGGGAGGATCTGCTATCCTATGCTTCGCTCCATTCATTGTATGGATGTTGATTGTTGTCCCATGAAACTGGTCCTGGGTTTCCCTATCATGCCGAGAAGCTCAAGGATGAACTCCTCTTTTCTCCTTTCTCCGAAGCTGGTCTGATTCCTCCGATCGATCTCATTCCTGTGATCCTCTGGTAGATCTCCCCTATCTCTTGGTGGTCGACGTATGATGCTAGAGAGGAAATGCTTCTCGCCCCTCGTTGGTTACCCCAAGTGGAAGGTTGAGATGTAGCGTAGCGGCAAGATTTCCCTTGGCAAAAATACCAAGGTTGAAAGTGTCTCCCGTAGGACTCCAAGGTCGACAAGTAGTACCTGGACATGCACACACAACAAATAACTTTGCTCCCAACGAAGTTCAGAGAGGTTGTCAATCTCTCCGGCCTTGCTGTTTACAAAGGATCAACGCAACAGATAAAAGATAGTGATAGATACAACTAGAAAGTAAAACAGGAAGTAAATTGAAGCTGTAAACAGTGGTGGAAATATGGACCGGGGTCCCATCATGTTCACTAGTGATGTATCTCTCCCAAAAGACGATAAACACAGCTATGCAAGGTAAACAAATTACAGCTGGGCAATTGACAGGATTACGGGCGCAAACCAATGCTAACTATACTACAAAAGAAAGGAAGAGGCTCAAAAGCATAGGCAGTACGCCAAGATAAGTAGAACAAAATCCATCTGCATCTACTACTAATCATCCACCTTGAGATATCTATCCAGAATATCTCGCTGGTATTAAGTTGCGAGCCCCACCCAAAGTGTAAACCCAAAGCAACAGACAACTACATTAATAGAACTTTGTGTAAAGTAAACAATCCTTGCAACTGCGGTTACAAGCACCGTTGTTTTCCCCGTTGTGGAAACAGCACATCCCCTAGACTCATGTTTCTGTCACTCAAGCTAGTCAGCAGGGGGCATGAACCCACAATCGAGCATAACGCTCCCTCTTGGAGTCACTACCTACTACTTGGCCAAAGCAATAAACAACAACGGAGAACATGCAAGAATTACTCAAGAACAAAAATATAAAAGAGAGGAACCAAATATATTACTCGTCACAATGTAAACATAGTCTCATAATCCATCAGATCCCAGCAAACTCAACATAGCAACAGCCGAAAGAATTACATATGTGCCTTGATCATGTAGGGCAGCTCACAAGGTCTAATCCATGAAGTACAAAGTGGGGAGGAGAACATCACATAGCTACGGATCATGGACCCATGGTCCAAGGTGGACTACTCACTGATCATTTGGGAAGCGTCCATGGTGGTGGAGAAGCTCTCGGAGGTCAACCCTCCCTCCGGCAGGGTGCTGGGAAAAGGTCTTCTGTGGCTCCCAATCTTGGAAGCACGGCGGCGGCGTAACAGAGGAGAGATCGCGAAAAATGGTTTTGTTTTCGGAGGTTTTGCGGCGAGACAAATACATAGGCGAAGGGGGCAGTCGGGGGGGCACCAAGGAGTGCAGGCGCCCCCCTTGGTGCTGCCTAGGGTGGGGTCGCGCCCCCTGGCCGCATATACACCAGGGTGGCCCCCTGGCTCTCCTTCGGGGCTCTGGAAGGTTCCCGTACGCTAATTTTTTATTGGATTTTTCCGGAATTTTTGGAGCACTTTTAATACGGGGTAAACCTGAAATAAAAAGACAGCAGAAAAAAGGAACTGCACTGGAGCGCATTGAGTTAATAGGTTAGTCCAAATATGATCAAAAGTGTATGAAAGTGTATCAAAAGCATAGCAATATCACACAAAACATGCATGGAGCAAGCAGAAATTATAGATATGTTTGGGACGTATCAACATCCCCAAGTTTAATTCATGCTCGTCCTCGAGTAGGTAAATGATAACAAGCATAATTTCTGTGGTGACGTGCTACCAAGCATATAAGAAAAAAATTTAAGTAAAGCAATCAAGGCATGTAATTCTATTCAAGTCATAACAGGCAAGTGTCTATATTAGCATTGAAACAAGGAACATAAGAACATAAGAGTGCAAGAGCTCTCGCTGTCCGTGACTCGAATGTCTCCAAATGGTGTTTGCGTGCAAGAAGTGGGGGATGGGAATAAGAGAGAGAAAAATATTTATTTGTTGAGAACTCAATCTACTAAAGTTTCAAACTTAGTTTTCTTTGGAATCTTATCTTGACTCGTAACCAGACTACTAGCCAGGTACAAGTCAAAATGATCCACTCCCTTTCGATATTTTGAGCACTCATGCAATGGATGAGCGGAAGCAGGAAAGTTGAAATTTAGGATGGAAAAGAGAAAGATGGTGGAGGAGGAAGACAAAAAGGTGTGAAAGCTCGCATCAATGAGGACAATCATAGGCGAGAGAGAGACAAATGATAGATATGATGTGAGGAGGAGGGATTTCCATGCAACGGATGCAAAAATGAGCTAAGGTAAGCTCTCAAATGGAACAATTGGGGGTGCATCCAACTTGCATGCCCATGAAGACCTAGAGCTCATATGAGGAGGCTCATCATTGGAATATACAAGCCAAGTTCTATAGTGTGAAGGTCCCCACATAGCTATATGCATATATCATCATCTCTATGGAGTACAAGATATAAGAGGGAGTACAAGTGTGGATCTTTCAAAAGGAATAGTAGTGTTGCCCCCTTCTCTCTTTTTATTTTATTTTTGTCTTTTTTCTATTTTTTGTATTTTTTGGTAGTCTCAATGGCTCTTTCTATTTAACTCTCATTTGTCCTCTTTGGGATCTTGTAATTTATCCTCTTTGGGATCTTTTCCTCACTTAGGGGCAATACTCTATTTTACAAGAAGTATAGGAGATCTTTCACACTTTACAAAAGTACTCAACATAAATAAGATGTAGCTTTCATGATGTATGCAAATGTATGCCTCTGCCAGTGTAGAAGGAACATGTATGATATGAAGATCAAGTCATGAGAAGGTGGATGTTGCATGGCAATATATCTCGGAAAGGCTATGGGAATGCCTTGATAGGTAGGTATGGTGGCTGTTTTGAGGAAAGATATAAGGAGGTTTATGATGACAGAGTGTATCATGCCAAGGATTTGGATCCACCGGCGAGGTAGACGCCAACTCTCGGAGTGAGAAGAGGGCAATGCACGGTATCGAAGAGGCTAGCAAATATGAGGAGGTGGAAGTGTCAACTTTCAATACTTACATTAGTCTGAAGAACTCATGCACTTATTATCGGTAACTCTCAATCTAATCAAGAGGTTCACAAAGAGATAAGTACCTAGAGGAGGAGTGTATGGGGGTTTGGTTATCCTTGAGCATCCTCGACTCATGGTACGTGAGTGTACTCTAATATCCGATCCCTCCAAAGATTAATGGTCCATCTAGTATCTAGAGTTCTCAACTAGTTTTTGTAGTTCATGAAAATAAACACGGATTGCCCAAAATACGAAATCTATCACTAATATGTTAGAGCTCTTGACACCAAAAGTCCAAACATTACTCAAAACAATACCTCAAAACTTTGTCAAGTTATTACTACAAAAAGAATAGCAACCTCAATTACCTACTTCAATTCAAGACACAAAACTCAGTGCAACAGTCAAACTCTCTAAGCAAGATAAACATGAAGACTCAAGAGAGTTCCAGCAAAAAAATCAAAAAACTCTCTTTTAAAAGATAAACATGAAAGCTAAGAGCAAAGCATGACAGCAGCTATGGAAAGATAAAGAACAAACACAGAAAATATAAGCAGGAAGAAGTCCTATGTTATGTTCTAAATTTTGGAAGTGGAGCGTGTTTCTCTCCCACACAAATAAAACTGGGCTCTAACTTGTTATGAACAGCAATCAAAGCTAAAGAAAACAAAAAACAAAACCTAAGAGCGAGACGCTCCAAGTATAGCACATAACGCATGAAGTGATAAAAATATAGTGAAACAAGAGACGAACTGATAATTGTGGATGGAGAAGGGGATGCACGGGGGCATCCCCAAGCTTGAACGCTTGACACTTCATAATCTTCTTTCATCATCTTCCCTCGCACACTTGAAAACTCCCTACATACATAACTCATCATAATCTGATTAGCGAGGTTAGTACCCATAATAAAATAATTTTTCTCTACTGGAAATAAAGATAATCTTGAAGAGCTACCGTTTCTCAAGATTTCCAAAAACTTTTTGCAAAGAAAATGAAGCTTAAGGTTTGCAAAACGAAGAAAAGGCAAAACAGGACAGAATCTGTGAAAAACAGACCAGCAGGTAGTAAAGAATTTTTGAGGGATACTTCTTCCACTCAAATAAAAAAACTCAGAACATACGAAAGTTTCGTAATTTTATATAGCACGCTGTGTAAAAAATTCAGATCAAAAAGATGAAATGGGATTTTTCGCTGATTTTTTTAGTCACGAGGACAGAATCTGTTTTCTGGACAGCATGTCACAACTTTTACTTCCCTTGTCGTATGAGGCTATAAAAGGCACAAAGCTTGAAATGTAAAGATACAATGATGTTGCTACAGTAGTAAAAATCATCAAGACCACTAAAAACAGAAGAAAAACAAAAAGGAAAACCTAAATTCGTTGCGGGCTGCCTCCCGAAAGCACTTCTTTAAAGCCATTCGCTAGGCTTAAAGATTTTAAAAGGTGATCCCATAAGAATAAGGATTTGAAGCAAAAGAGAGCATCAAGAAGCAAATATGAAACACGTTTAAGCCTAACCCACTTCCTATGCATCGGAATCTTGTAAGAAAATAAATCAAATAAGCACAAAGAAACAAACATAGGAAGGTGGAACAAGAACATCTTCAAAACTTTCAACATAAAGAGAGGAGTTTTAGTAATATGGAAGTTTCTACAACCAAACTTCCCTCTCTCAAAATAATTTTCAGTAGTATCATGAACAACATCAAGAATATAACTATCACATAAATCATATTGCTCATGACCTACAAGCACACGTGTATTATTTTCAACATGGTTTTTAGGATCATAAGATAAATGCAACCCATCACATTGAGCCTTGATAAGGGAAAAATTCTCCGTAGTTGGAGGTTTCAAAAGGATAATATGGCATTCAAGTGTGGGTGCAATAGAAAAAATTTCATGCTTAACATAAGGAACTATAGAAAGTTCATCTCCCTAAGCATCATCCATAGTGGCATCATGGCCATAAGCATAGAAGGCATCAACTTCATCAAAAAGGGATATTTGAAAAGAATCCCTAGGATCATAACACTCATATAAGGCAAGATTCAAAGAGTTACTCTCATTAGAAGGTAGACATGGATGGCTCCATTCTTCCTCTTTTTGTTCGTCACTCTCCTCCTCTTTTTCATCCAAGGAGCTTTCGGTTTCATCAATTTCTTCTTTCATAGAGTCCTGCAAAACATTAGTCTCTTCCTTTGGGGGAGAGATTCTTGTCGTGGTAATACTAAAGGCATGCCCCTAGGCAAGGGAAACCAAGGGGTACCCTTAAGCCCTTGGTTATCCGAATACTCCCAAACAAAATAAGACCAGTAAAAAACATGGAGCATCAACAATCTCCGAGTAACAAGTTACTCGGAGATCCGAAGACGCTTCCGAGTAAACGGCTACTCGGAAGTCCAGCAAGATCCGAGTAGATCTCTCTTACTCGGATGACGGGAACGCAACGGACAGGAAGCATTCAATACCGCGGGCGTTTCTTCTCCTTTATTAGTAGTAATGGGAAGACCGTTTCTGTATTTAAGTACGCATTCAATCTTTTAATTAAGACCCATTTAAGCCGAGGCATTAAGAGGGTAGGGGCGCACTCTATACAAGCCCCCCTCCCCTCCGGCGTGGGTACGCGCAAAATTCTCCATTTCTCAGTATTTCTGAAGAAAGAACACCCCAGTCAGCCTGGGACAGGACTAAGGTTTTTATCTCTACGGAGAGGCCTAACCTGTATAATCCCTTTGTATCATTCATCTCTACGTACAGATTCATTTAGCTCCTTTCATACCCCTATATCTATTGTCAGGATTGTATCCACGACAGTTGGCACCCACCGTGGGGCTGAGGTTATCAGCAATCGTAGAGATGGCGTTTTTCTCATCCTTTTCGTCGGTTCATGGCCCCGAGCTCATCGTCGGAGAGGTTTTCAATTTTGGATCGTTGGCTTTCATGGCTGATGATTCGGCCTGGTTGGTGGATTCCCCGCTCCAGGCACAATTGCTGCCTTCAAGAGGCAGCGTCCACTTCCGAGCTAACGAGTCGGGGGCCCTGCGCCCCCAACTGTCAGCCCATCACCAAGCACCCGCGCCATTATCTGTCCGCCACAAAAAGAAGCGCTCGGGCCGCCCGCGCGTTCATCATCGTGGAAAACCGGTCAAGATTCAGCAGGTGGCGGTCATTGACTCGGTGGAGTCAGCCCAGAAGGCCCTGGATGAACTGATCGCAAGAGAAGGCTCCACAGCATCTCTCTTGCCCCTGTTCGATTCGGTCGAAGAAGAAGGCATGGCGGCATCTGACCCCGAGTCAAGTGCCGAGCAAGTAGGCAGCAGCAACGCCCCAATCGCGGTTGCAGAAGTGTGCATGGCCGAGACTCCGCCCCCTCAGCCATCGCCAGCTTGGGACAATCACGCCCGAGATGAAGCTAACAGCCCATCCAGGGCTGGCGCTCGGGAACCGACCCGGCGTGTATCCGCTTTCCGAAGGTTAGAGCTCGGAGAGACAAGTCGACAACCCCGCCCCCTTACCCGGGAGGAACGGGAAGAAGAAGAAGCGGCCAAGCGGCTGCTAAACACCCCCATTGACACAAGCACTCCAGAAGGGTGAGGCCTGGAGGCAGCCAGATTAACTAATTTGGCCGAGCGAGAGTGCCTGGCTGAGCTAGAAAACACTTTGGAGCGTCAAGCTCGGGAGGTAGCTCGGCTCAGGCAAAGCAGAACAAGTCGGCAACTGCGGGGCCCAGGCCGAGAGCCTTTCCGAGCTATGGGCACCCCAGTAGAAAACCTCATAGCGGCAACTCGGATTGCTAATTCCCTGCAGCCCAATGGATCGGCGGCAGAGTAAATCCAACACCTGGCTTTCTTGTTGCAAACCGCGGTCGATCAGAACGCTGCTGTCAGTCAATCACAACAACGAATTCATTCTCAATTCCCCCCGCAAGGACGTCCCTGTCAGTACAAATGCCCTATGGAGAAGCGCGGAGGAGCAAGAACAACTCGCCCCGGCGCAGAGATGAACCCCGGGGGGGCCGCCGCCAAGAGCAGTATCAACATGAAGATCACGGGAGAACAGAAGCTCGCGGGACGGGTCGGCCCGCACCACGGAGAGAGGAGCTCCCTCGGCACCGAGACGACCGTTATTATGATGTTGAAGACGACGCCCGAAGCCATCTTGTACAGAGCCGAGTCGACCGCGCCAGATCACATCGCCAAGATCAGGCTCGGCCCTCAATGGCCACAGGGCCGGTTTACTTCAGTGAAAGGATTCGGTCTACCCCTATTCCGCCCCACTTCAGGATAGCTCAAGGGGTGGATAAGTACCGAGGTGATGCTAAACCCCAGACATGGTTGGATGATTATAGAATAGCCTTGCAAATCGGAGGGGGCAAGGACGAGATAGCCATGATGCACCTACCGTTGATGCTAGAAGGCTCAGCTCGGGCATGGCTGAATCAGCTCCCCCCGAGTAGCATCTGGGTTTGGGAAGACCTCGAGAAAGTGTTCATCAAGAATTTTGAAGGGACCTACAAGAGACTCGGAGGCCTAACCGAGCTGCAATTATGTGTCCAGAGCAACACCGAGTCCAATCGGGACTACATCCAGGGATGGATCACACTCCACAACTCGGTTGAAGGCGTCTCCGAGTTCCAGGCCATTCACGCCTTCAAACAAGGGGTCAAGTACAGGGAGTTAAGTCTCAAACTGGCCAGATCACCTCACATCACCTCACTCGGGAAGCTGATGGAGATAGCGAACAAGTATGCCAACGGTGAGGACGAGATCCGGCAGAAGAACCAGCAGCATAGAGGAGGCGGCAACTCGGCACCGAACCCGAAGCAGAAGACCTCAGGCAACAACAAGAGAAAGGCAGAAGATGCCCCAACGGAAGCAGAGCTGGTGGCTGCAGCAAACGCTTCGGGCCTTCATGGCAAGGGTCAGGCACGAAAGGAATGGCAACCTCGGCAGAAAAAGCCGTCCAATGATGATGAAGTTCTCGATCAACATTGTCCTCTCCACACCACCCGAGATGCCGAGGGAAAATTGGTTATTCCAAAGCATACAGCTCGGCAATGCCGCCTGATCAAGAGAGCGGCCCAGAACGCAATGACAGGTCCTCAGCAGGATAAGGACACCAGGAAAAAGAAAGCGCCCAGCCCCGAACTGGACAGCGAAGGCTTCCCAATCGAAGACGGAGTACTGGTCATCTTTGCAGGACGAGAATAGAAGAGGGTAGAAAAGATAAGGTTCAGAGAAGTCAACTCGGCAGTTCCGAGTTACATGAAGTGGGCCGACGTCCCAATCACTTTCGATCAGTCGGATCACCCTCCTCACATCCCTCACCCGGGAAGGCACGCTCTGATTGTGGATCATTTGGTGGAAGTAGGGAATGGCAACTTCAGGATCAAAAGCTATCTGGAATTTCATGGGATAATCCCGGGGAAAAAGGCGTACTCACTCGGAATGATCTCCCTCAATGTGGTCTTTGGTACTCCGAGTAACTTCCAGAAAGAAAAGATCACCTTCGAAGTAGTGGACTTCCCGAGTGCATACCATGCCTTACTCGGAAGGCTGCCTATGCAAAATTCATGGCCATCCCCTGTTACGTTTATCTGAAGCTAAAGATGTCTGGCCTGCACGACGTAATCACTGTTTCGGGAGACTACAAGCAAGCTGAAGAACTGCTGCAGAAGGGGTCCCTGATAGCTGATCAGCAAATGGCTGAGGTCGAGCTGTCCGAGTACAAAAAAGCTGCTGACCCATCCGAGTTACTGCAGCCAAAGAAGACATCTTCATTCGAGTCAGCCGGAGAGACCAAGAGGGTACAGATACATCCCACAGATAAATACAAATACACCAACATTGCCACCGATCTGGATCCCCAATAGGAACTCGAGCTCGTCAACTTCCTCCGTGAGAATTGGGGCATCTTCGCATGGAAGCCTGCCGATATGCCTGGAGTCCCAAGGGAGTTGGCCGAGCACAAGTTACACGTGGATCCAAAAGTAAGACCGGTGAAAGAGTCCCTCCCACGGTTTTCCTCTGAGAAAAGGAAGGCCATCGGACAGGAGATAGCTAGACTATTAGCAGCCGGATTCATTAGGGAAATCTTCCACTCCGAGTGGTTAGCAAATCTTGTAATGGTTCCGAAGAAGGACAAATCTTGGAGAACTTGTGTTGATTTCCTTCATATCAATAAAGTTTGTCCAAAAGACCATTTCCATCTTCCTCGCATTGACCAGATTGTGGACTCCACATCAGGTTGCGAGAGATTATGTTTCCTCGATGCATACTCAGGTTACCATCAAATCTGACTATACGAACGAGATGAGCTTAAAACAGCATTCATAACCCCATTCAGATGTTTTTGTTATATCACGATGCCATTCGGACTAAGAAACGCAGGCGCCACATACCAACGCATGATGCAGAATTGCGTGATCTAGCAAATCGGCAGAAATGTGGAGGTCTATGTGGATGACATCGTGATCAAGTCGGTTAAAGGAAGTAGTTTACCTGCCGATTTAGCTGAAACTTTTCAGAGCCTTCGAGCCTACAGCCTCAGGCTCAATCCCGAAAAATGTGTTTTCGGCATACCAGCGGGGAAGTTACTCGGATTCATGGTCTCCGAGCGAGGGATAGAAGCCAACCCGAAAAAAATCACGGAAATTCAAAACATGAAGCCTCCCAAGCAGCTCTGAGACATCCAAAAATTGACAGGTTGTCTCGCAGCACTCATTCGGCTCATCTCCAGATTGGGAGAGAAAGCCATACCTCTCTACCAACTGATGATAAAATCGCCAAATTTTGTCTGGACGGAGGAATCTCAAATGGCGTTTGAAGAACTGAAAAAGAAATTGTCAACTCGGTCAGTCCTGGCAGCACCCCAAGAAAAAGAGCCGCTCTTGCTATATATTGCAGCCACAAGCCGAGTTGTCAGCGTAGTCATAGTGGTAGAAAGGGAAGAAGAAGGAAAATCACAAAAGGTACAAAGACCAGTGTACTACATCTCCGAAGTCCTCACACCATCCAAGCATAGATATCCCCACTACCAGAAGCTGGCAATGGGAATTTACTTGGCATCACAGAAGCTCGCACATTACTTCCAGGATCATTCCATCACAGTGGTTTCTGAAGTTCCCCTGGCAGAAATTATGAACAACAGTTACTCAACAGGCAGAATAGCAAAATGGAGTTTGGACCTACTACCCTTTGACCTCAATTACCAAGCTAAAAAAGCAATCAAGTCACAAGCACTGGTGGATTTCCTGGCCGAGTGGATTGAGGTCCAACATCCCCCACAGCCAACTCCAGAGCATTGGACGATGTTCTTTGATGGGTCCAAGATGTTGCATGGGGCAGGGGCAGGGGTGGTGCTGGTTTCACCAAAGAAGGACGATATGAGATACGTCCTCCAAATTCATTTCCCAGCAACAAATAACGAAGCCGAGTATGAGGCCCTCTTGTACGGCATGCGAATGGCCATTTCACTCGGAGTCAAAAGACTTATGATATTCGGAGATTCAGACCTAGTAATCAATCAAGTAATGAAAGAGTGGGACATCCGGAGCCCAGCAATGACAACCTACTGTGTAGCAGTGAGAAAATTGGAGAAAAAATTGATGGGCTGGAGCTCCATCACATTCCAAGGGTTAAAAATCAGGCAGCAGATGACCTAGCCAAATTAGGTTCTACCCGGGGTCAGATCCCTCCAGGGATTTATTTGGAGCACTTGCATTCCCCAACAGTCAAGGAAGACCCTTTCCTAGAAGCCGATCCAGATATGCTTCCTGACAAGAACATCCCCAATAAAGAAGATATACCTGCAGTAGTCGACATGGTGTTTGATGTGGAGGTCATTCCCCCCAAGTGGACACTTCCAATCCTTGCTTATCTGCAAAAACAAGAATTGCCCGATAATGAGATAGAAGCCAAGCAAATCGTCCGCAAGTCTAAGTCTTACTCGGTGATCAACGGGGAGCTATACAGAAACAGCATCACTCATGTCCCCCAGCGATGCATCTCCGAGGAGGAAGGCCGCTGCATCCTACAAGACATCCATGCGGGAGATTGCGGCCATCATGCCTCAAGTCGGACGTTGGTGGCAAAAGATTTCCGAGCTGGTTTCTTCTGGCCCGACGCCCTCAACGATGCTCGGTACATCGTGGACCACTGTGAAGGTTGTCATTTTTATGCCAACCAGCCCCGCAAACCAGCTTCCGAATTGAAGACAATCCCCCTAGCCTGGCCATTTGCAGTATGGGGACTGGATATGATCGGACCACTCCGAACGGGCAAGCACGGTTTCACCCACATTTTGGTCGCAGTAGAAAAGTTTACCAAATGGATAGAAGCAAAACCGATCAATGCCCTCGACTCCGCCACAGCAGTCAGCTTCATGCAAGGCATCATACATCGGTTTGGTGTTCCACATGACATAATCACTGATAATGGATCGAACTTCAACTCAGCCGAATTCAAGAAATTCTGTTGGACCAATGGCATTCAGGTCAACTTCGCCTTAGTCGCACACCCGCAGTCCAACGGCCAAGTCGAGCGAGCCAATGGATTAATACTCAAAGGAATCAAGCCTCGGCTACTTCGGGAACTAAAGGAAGCAGCGAGCGCCTGGGTTGATGAACTCCCTTCGGTCTTATGGGGATTACGTACAACTCCAAATCGCTCAACTCGGTCAACCCCTTTCTTCCTCGTCTACGGTTCAGAAGAAGTTCTTCCGAGTGACCTCAAGCACAATGCCCCCCGTATAAGCCAGTACACAGAAGACGAAGATGAAGAAGCACGACAAGATGGCGTTGATCTCCTGGAAGAAGAACGAAACCTGGCTCTCACCCGCTCGGCGTTCTATCAGCAAGACCTTCGCCGATACCACGACCGAAATGTCCGAGCTCGCTCCTTCCAAGAGGGCGACATGGTACTTCGCATTAAGCAAACTGCGGACCACAAGCTATCTCCCCCATGGGAGGGCCCATATGTCATCTCTAGAGTACTGCACAATGGGGCCTATCACCTATACGATGTAACTAATAAGATAGAAGAGCCTCATGCATGGAACGCCCAGTTATTGCGACGTTTCTATGCATGTGCACGCTTGTAAGATTTGAATAAATATTATTTCGTACACATAGCGTGCCTTGTTCAACTTATTTTTCATAAACTCCCAATCAGGTTTTCCAATTCGAGCTGCGCGCAGTTCGGACGAGAACTTAGAAAACTTATTATGAGTGCTCACCAACGCCCCACGGGCTTGGGGAAGCACAACATCATCTGCATTGAAGATCTTGTCTACAAGATCATCAATAGAAAAAATTTCTAAGTACTTTCAAGTCTCAGGAGACTTGGGGGCTGCTTAAAGTTCTAAAAGCAGGTTTTCTTCCGAGCTGTGCGCAGCTCGGACGAAAACTATCAATCAGGTTTTCCATCCGAGCTACGCGCAGCTCGGACGAGAACTTAGAAAACTTATTATGAGTGCTCACCAATGCCCCACAGGCTTTGGTAAGCACAACATCATCTGCATTGAGGATCTTGTCCACAAGATCATCAATAGAAAATTTTCCTAAGTACTTCGAAGTCTCAGGAGACTTGGGGGCTGCTTCAAGTTCCAAAAGCAGGTTTTCTCCGAGCTGTGCGCAGCTCAGACGAAAACTATCAATCAAGTTTTCCATCCGAGCTGCGCGCAGCTCGGACGAGAACTTAGAAAACTTATTATGAGTGCTCACCAACGCCCCACAGGCTTGGGGAAGCACAACATCATTTGCATTGAGGATCTTGTCTACAAGATCATCAATAGGGAGGATCTTGTCTACAAGATCCTCAATAGAAAAAAATTCTAAGTACTTTCAAGTCTCAGGAGACTTGGGGGCTGCTTAAAATTCTAAAAGCAGGTTTTCTTCCGAGCTATGCGCAGCTCGGACGAAAACTATCAATCAGGTTTTCCATCCGAGCTGCGCGCAGCTCGGACGAGAACTTAGAAAACTTATTATGAGTGCTCACCAACGCCCCACAGGCTTGGGGAAGCACAACATCATCTGCATTGAGGATCTTGTCTACAAGATCATCAATAGAAAAAATTTCTAAGCATGTTCAAGTCTCAGGAGACTTGGGGGCTGTTTAAAGCGATAAAATCAGGTTTTCTTCCGAGCTATGCACAGCTCGGATGAAAACTTAGAAAACTCATACACAAAGAAAAGCAAGCATCGGCAGAAATATTCGTTTCTCACTAAGAAACAGAATACGAGTTCATCAACCAAACGAAGGAGCGCCACGACACAACCACACAGTGCAACTTATTACAGATCCACTCGGCATCCCGAGGAAAATTTCAAACAAGTGTTTTTTCACTACACTCCAATCATTCCTCGCCCGCCTCGTCAGACTCACTAGTTACGCCAGTTGAATCAACAAAGAAGTCCAGATCTGGCATCAGGGCAATTCGGCTGGCAGTTTCAGCATAACGCGGAAGGAACGAGGTGCAGCTCTGACCTTCTTTCGGATCTCCACCGCCAACCAGCTCAAGATTATGGACCCGCTCCGTAAAATGCGCCTTGGTCAAAGCCTGTGCGTAATTCGTACCGCTCCGTGCCGCTGAGCGTTTCCAACGGGCCAGTTGATGAGGGGCCACTCGGAGGACGGGCACAACAGTGTCCAATTTCACCCTGCTTCCCTCATCAGGTGACAGCTTGCTCTTCAAAGCCAGGGTAGCACCCATAACTTCTTCAGCAAAATTCTTCGCTTTAGCGCACCTCATGGTCAGCAGACCCCGAGCCAGAGAAAATTCTATGGTCACTGGCGTGTAATTATCCCTCTTCATCATTTCCGCAAAATCGTCCATGCGCGCTTGCTCGGCCTCCGGGTCCGTCCCATATGTTGCATCAAAGGATAAGATGAGTACACAATAGAAGACTTGGGAACAAGTCCCCATCATAACTCGGACCGCAAAACTCACCAGACAAGGTTTCACTGAACACGGCAAACCGCCCAGCGCAATACTCTTCAGCTGTCTTCACCGCCTTCCGAGTTGTTTCCAAGTCCGCTTGATGTTTTTTCTCATCCTCGACACGCAGTGTCGGGACCCGGGGTTAGCGTATGCAAGTCCAGCTACGACATAGTCATATGGAGAGCCGAGAACCGTACCCACTTGTCTAAGCAGACAAGGCCAAGCACAGAACGTTCTCGGAAAGCATCGTACGTGAGGGGCATCCCATCCAGGCCGGATGATCAACTGAGATGGGTCCTCATCGTCCGCACACAAGTCTAATGATATGGGTGATGAACTCCCATATTCAAAGACAAGTCGCCTCAACCATTCTATCGACTATGTCATAACCCTTACATAGACTTACTCCAGCCCGATCACTTAGTCGGGGTCTAGGGCAGGCTCGATCATACATCAAAGTGTGCACGAGACAGAGTCTCGAGCAATCGCATCGCGATGCCCCAAGCTGCGCACATCTAAGGGCCACTGGGTGTATGAAAGACCGCCATCCAGATCACAACTAAGGTCTCGAAAACCCATACAAAGACATGCATGTCATAAACATACACGCAGCACACATGCCTTGTATGAACAGCAGGTATCATTGCAATTCACTACAAAATATATACTTTATTAAACTCTTACAGAGTGCACACAGAGATCACAAGCATGTGATCCAACATTACATCAAACAGGCGGAAGCAAAGTAGGTCTGAGTACGGACAAGTTTAACAAATGGCTTAGAGAAGCCTTGACTATAAACAAGCCCTCCACGAGGGAACCAGTCGTCTGAATGGGACTACACTAGCTTGGTCTTGGTCAGAGTCTTCATTCTTCGAGCTTCGGTTAAAAGCCACCATCGGGGTCGGTAGGTTCATCTAAAACATAGATTAAGAAAACGTGAGTACAAAATCGTACTCAGCAAGACTTACATAGGAGCTATACTACTCATGCATATGTATCAAGGTAAAGGGAGGTGGGGTTTCACTTGCAGAAATGCCAGCTTTGACTTGGCTAATCCTGAACTACGAGTACCAGACTTGAGGTAAGAAGCGTACACGAGTCCACTACATATCTTCAACCAATTACACCACTATGGTTACTTCCTCGACTTCCCCACGAGAAGCACACCATAGCACTCACGCTTATCTTGGTGTGTTTTAGAAGTATCCAGCTCAAATTGTCTAATAATCGAGCACAGCTCTCCAAGCAGTCCTTAACCGCGGACGCGGCTATTCGAATAGTTTTGTTAACCCTGCAGGGGTGTACCGCTACACACACGAGTCATCAGTTACCGCCTTTTGCATGTCACCGTTCAAGAGGTGACAGCGAGGATGCCACCCCAACACTTCGCCCACAGCTCCGTTCTAGTCCAGAGAGTCGCCTATCTGAGGGGGATCCGTATGGAAGTCCGTCCGAGGTTCCAGTACAGCCTCAAACGATGTGTGCAGGGTCCCAAGCCGGTCTTGAAAATTCGTTCATCCACTTCGCAGACCGTGCCACATCCCTACCAGAACTCCGAACTACTACGACTCTTGGGGTTCGAACGGGGTGAGGTACTAGGATGAGAGGGGTCAGTGAGCCCAATGTGTGGTTGTACTCTTCTTCTTGGATCACCACACAAGAACTCGGACTTAAGGCGGTGTTCAACGAGACAACCCGCTGTGTACTCCTACACAGCCTCGCATCGTTCACCTTGTATTAGGGTAGATTCACCAACACGTTTCACTTTCATCAACACCATGTTTATCATCATCCCGACTCACATCAAAAGCAACCTCGTTGTACCACTAAGCATGCAATAAGCAGTAACAGTTGAAGGGGCCACATGATATCAACCAACTCCTACATCTGCTAGGATTGTGGTTTGCTTACTACTGTGACAAGATTATAGGTCATGCAAAGGATTTGGGTTCAACTATGCGGTAGAAACGTTATCATGGTGATCATCCTAAACAATGCATAAACAAGACATGAGAGGGAAGTGGGATTTTATCGACATGATCAATGGGGGTTTGCTTGCCTTGCTGACGAGGTTTCGATAATGGTGTCTTCAATGAAGGGGGTGATCTCGAGCTCCGGATCCACTTCTATCCAAGCAAACAATATAAACAAAGCATAAATAAGTTGCAATGCTCAGGCACATGATTATGTTGTCAAAAGATGTGAATTGTATTGAGGTGATCTAGGTTCCATTTGCAACAAGTTAATTGAAGTTGATTTGAAAGTGAATTCAAATTCAAACTCCAAATGTATTTAAATTGGTCCAAGTTGCATTTGCTAGTATTTGTATTTTGTAATCCAAATGATCATGTGTGTGATAAGCTTCTGAAGTGTAGGTGATCATATGTGCATTGCAAAGGTTCAAAGTGGAATTGCATTTGGATTAAATTTGAATTAATTCTATTTAAATCAAATAGCAAAAGCTACTGATCAGAATTTAAATTCAACTCAAACAAAGTTGAAAGTTTCATATTTGGATAGATAATTTTCTCCTGATCATTTTTCATATATTATTTGCTATATTTGGAGTTAGGATGAATTAATTATGAATTTCCAAAGTTTATTGCATTTTCTGGAATTTCTGTAAATGATTTAATCAATTTAAAGCTTTACTGCGTCAGCATGATGTCATGGTGACATCAAGGGGGGGGCTGACGAGTGGGGCCCTGCTGTCAGCCTCAGTGGGGTTAATCCCTGTTAGATTAAACTAACAGAGAGGGATTAGGGGCTGGGGCCCCACCTGTCATAGAGAGGAGGGGGGTTAGCTTAGGTTTAGGGGCTCTAATGGCAGGGTCGCCGGAAACTTGCCGGAGACTCGCCGGAGTTGGGGTTTCTGGCGCGGAAGGGGGTCTGGTTGGTACGGGCGCGTAGCTCGTGAGCTTCCGCACGCGTTGGAGTAGTCGGGGGCCAAAGACATGGCCTGTGGCGACGGCTACTTCAACCGCGGCGGCGGCCGGGCCACTGTTCTCGCCGGGAACTCGTGAGAAGGCACGGGAGGGGGTCAGAGATGGGGCAAAATGACCGAAAGCTCACCCTGGGTACGAACACGTCGACGGCGAGGAGAGAGTTGGCTTGGCGGCGGAGTAATTCCTCGGTGGAGCTCGCGGTGTCCGGCGACAGAAACTTGAAGGGGACGTCTCTCTGGTGGTTGCTCGGCTCCAATTGAGGCGGGGATTCGACGGAGGCGTCGATGCTGGAGCGATTGGACAAGACGGCGGGGCTTCGGGCTGCCGGTGGCCACGTCTGCGCACGTCGGCGGGCTCGGGGGCGCTTGGGTCTTCGCGGGGAGCTCGCCGGGGTGAGAGGGGAAAGGGTCCAGGGGAGGGGGAAGTGGCAGGGGAGAGCACGGGACGTCCACGGCGTGGAGATGAGGACGAGGGGGAAGGCTGGGGAGCTGCCACGGCGGCAGTGGCGGCATGCCGGGCACGCAGCAGTGTGCTCGTGCCCGGGGAAGACGACAGGGTAGCCCCCCTGGTGGGCTGGGCCGGCTGGGGAGTGGGCCTTCGCCCCTGGGTGACAGGTAGGTCTCTCCCTTCTCTGTTTTCTCTTTTCTTTTTATTTCATTCTGTTCTATTTGTTCTGCCTAGATAAAAATACCTAGGCATTTTATTAAATGCCCCAAATTTTTATGTGGCCTCATAAAATAGAGAGCTAGCCACTTATAAAATTTGAGCATTTTTAAAATTCAAAACATTTGAATTTTAAATCAAATAGGGTATTTATTTAATTTCCAAGCCATTGTTTGAAAATTAGAAAATTCCATGAGCATGGGATTGATCCCAAACCATTTTTAAAATGGTCACCATCATTTATAGGAATTTTCCAAATGTTCAAATGATTTTTGGAAAAAGATTTTTATCTAGCCATTTGATTTAATTCTCAGGGCTTTTCTTTTCCCCATTTTTGAATTTTCTTTTGAAATTTTTGCATGAATGCAAGGTACCTCTGATCCTAGCACATACCTAACTTGGGGTTGTGACAACTCGCCCCCACTCAAAAGAATCTCGTCCCGAGATTCAGAAGTCTGCGGGAGGAAGGAGGGATACTCAGCACTGAGACGGTCTTCTCTTTCCCACGTGGCTTCTTTCTCAGAGTGCTGTGACCACTGAACTTTCAGAAACTTGATCTTCTTTCGGCGAGTGACACGCTCTGCTGAATCAAGAATATGAACAGGGTATTCTCGATAAGAAAGTTCATCTTGTAGATCAAGCGTTTCATGGTCGACATCGCGGATGGGGTCCTTCAAGCAACGCCTGAGTTGGGACACATGGAATACATCATGTACTCGGGAAAGGTGCGGGGGTAGTTCAAGTTGGTAGGCAACTTCTCCACGTTTGGCAAGAATGCGGAAAGGTCCGATGTAACGTGGGGCCAACTTGCCTTTGATACCAAAACGTTGGGTTCCTTTCAGAGGAGTAACCCGAAGGTAAGCCTTCTCATCCAGATTGTAGCTTTCTTGCCTATGATGACGATCATAGTAGCTTTTCTGACGAGACTGGGCTGCTTTCAATTGATCACGAACAATGCGAACTTGCTCTTCTGCTTCCTTGATCATATCCGGTCCAAAGAATTGTCTTTCACCGGTTTCTGACCAGATCAGTGGTGTTCGACATCGTCGTCCATAAAGGAGTTCAAAAGGAGCCATGTTCAGACTAGATTGAAAACTATTGTTATAAGCAAATTCGACAAATGGAAGAGACTTCTCCCAATTCTTTCCGAATGAGATAACACAAGCTCTGAGCATGTCTTCGAGAATTTGGTTAACCCTTTCGACTTGACCGCTAGACTGAGGATGGAAAGCCGTACTAAAGGAGAGATGAGTTCCCATAGCACGCTGGAAGCTTCCCCAAAATCTAGAGGTGAAAAGGCTACCACGATCAGAATTGATTTCCAAAGGAACACCGTGAAGGGATACAATTCTAGAGACGTACAAGTCCGCTAACTGAACACCGTGAAGGGATACAATTCTAGAGACGTACAAGTCCGCTAACTGGCTAGCAGTTATAGACTCGCGAACCGGAAGGAAGTGTGCAACTTTCGAAAGCCTATCTATGACAACGAAGATGGCATTGTTTCCTTTCTGGGTTTTTGGAAAGCTGGTGATGAAGTCCATACCGACTTTGTCCCATTTCCACTCGGGAATAGACAATGGTTGAAGTGTACCAGCAGGTCTTTGGTGTTCGTCCTTAATGCGACGACAAACATCACATTCGGCAACAAATTGAGCAATGTCTCTCTTCATCCTAGTCCACCAAAATCTCTGGCGTAGATCTCGGTACATTTTTGTGCTACTGGGATGAATCGAGAGGGGTGTGTCATGGGCTTCTTTGAGGATGAATTGCCTTAGTTCCCTATTCTTAGGTACTACCAAACGATTTCCAAAGAATACCGTTCCCTTGCTATCTGTGGAGAAACATTTAGCAACTCCGCTAACAATGTTCTCCTTGATCCGGCGAACACCTCGTGCACGCCTTTGGGCAACTATGATTTGATCCTCAAGGGTTGGTTTCGCCACCAAGTTGAAAAGAGATCCACGAGGAACAATCTCGAGATTAAGCTTTCCAAATTCCTCATGAAGAAGTGGTTGATACTGTTGTAACATGAGGTTGTTACAATACGACTTACGACTTAGTGCATCAGCCATGACATTGGCTTTGCCTGGGGTGTAAGAAATACCTAAGTCATAATCTTTTATCAACTCAATCCAGCGTCTTTGCCTGAGATTAAGATCTGGCTGGGTGAATATGTATTTGAGGCTTTGGTGGTCGGAATAGATCTCACAACGATTACCAAGGAGGTAATGTCGCCAAGTTGTTAGGGCATGAACTACGGCAGCGAGTTCAAGGTCATGGGTAGGATAGTTCTCTTCATGTGGCCGCAACTGGCGTGAAGCATAAGCTACCACATGTCGATCTTGCAGAAGTATGCATCCTAACCCTTGCCATGATGCGTCACAATAGATTTCGAAATCCTTTTTGGTGTCTGGAGGTGCAAGTTCGGGTGCAGAAGTCAAACCTCTTTTTAGCTCTTGAAAGCTTTCCTCGCACTTGGAAGTCCATAAGAATTTCTTATCTTTCTTGAGGAGTTCAGTTAGAGGCTTTGCAACTTTAGAAAAGTTCTCGACGAAGCGAAGGCAATAGCTGGCTAGGCCAAGAAAACTCCTAACTTGCTTAACCGATTCAGGTGGATTCCAGTCAAGGACGGCCTGAACTCTCTCGGGATTCACATCAATGCCTTTTGCAGAAATCACGTGGCCTAAGTAGGTCACTTCTGGTAGCCGAAATTCACACTTGGAGAATTTAGCATACAGGCGATGCTCTCTAAGTTTCATCAATACCAGCCTTAGGTGTTCGGCATGTTCTTCTTCGTTCTTCGAGTATATAAGGATGTCATCAAGGTAAACCACGACGAACTGGTCCAAATACTCCATGAAGATCGAGTTCATCATGCGTGAAAAAGTGGCGGGGGCATTGGTTAAACCAAAGGACATGACGGTGTACTCGTAAAGACCATAACGAGTAGTGAAAGCCGTCTTGGGAATGTCCTCGCTTTCGATCTTGATTTGATGATAACCTAATCTCAAATCCATCTTGGAGAAGACAGAGGATCCAGCAAGTTGATCATAAAGATCATTCATCCTGGGCAGTGGGTACTTGTTCTTTATCGTCGCTAAATTTAGCGGGCGATAGTCTACGCACATCCTTTCTGTTCCATCTTTCTTCGTTACGAACAGAACGGGGCAACCCCATGGCGATGATCTAGGGCGGATGAATCCTTTTTCCAACAAAGCCTCCAGTTGGGTTTTAAGCTCAGCTAACTCACGTGGGGCCATTTTGTATGGGCGTCTGGAAATTGGTGCGGTTCCTGGGGCAAGATCCACTATGAATTCTACACATCTGTCGGGTGGCATGCCCGGCAGCTCTTCAGGAAAGACATCCGGGAAGTCACGAACCACCAAAACATCTTCAAGGTCAGGAAGGGGAAGCACATTCAAAGATTGTACTTGGTTTCTTGTTCTGGGTGAGGTGTAATCTATTGTCTGGCCTGAAGGGTGTGTAAGTCTAACTGACTTGGATTTACAATCAAGAAAAGCATGTTGTCTTGATAACCAATCCATACCAAGGATGACATCAATGTAGGAATACTTGAGGGCTATGAGTGAAGCAAGGAATACTAAACCCTCAATTGCAATTTGATTACCATGGCTTACTCTATTAGTTTGCCACTTGGAACCAGGAGTTTGAATGATCATAGGGGTGAACATTTCTTCAAAGGATACATCATGCCGAAGTGCATAACTCTCCGACATGAATGAGTGAGATGCTCCTGGGTCAAAAAGGACAGAAGTGGGAACAAAATTGACTGGGAGCGTACCAAGAATGACGTCAGAAGTACTATCAGTCTCTTCAGCTGAGATTTGGTTCACACATCCAAGATTTTCTGAGGTGGATGGCTTAGCGGTGGAAACCTTCGGAGGTGGTTTGGCGCGAACAGTGGGGTTTCCTTTGGCATGGGGTGGAGCATTTTGGTTGACGGGGCACTCACGAGAGTAGTGACCAGGCTGGCCACATCTAAAGCAGGCTTCAAAGATAGTGCGGGGAGCTGGGTTTTTTGGTGGAGCTGGTGGACGAGGCGGCACAAGGGATGGCCTCGGTGGGTTGTTTTGGTGGATCAAGCTGTTAGGAATCCAGATCATGCGCTTCTGAGGGTGTGAACTGGAAGAAGGGGCAAGCTCAAGAGCATGCTTGCGAGATTTTTCGAAAACTTCATTTCCATGCTCAGCCCTGAATGATCTGTTGACTAAATCCTCAAAGGTGGCAAATTCGATGAGGTTGAGATCATGGCGAAGGATAGGGCTAAGTCCCTTACGGAACCTTGCCTGCTTTCTGGCATCGGTGGTGATCTCATCTTGGGCATAACGAGCAAGACGATTGAATTCCCTCACATACTCATGAATGGACATCTCTCCTTGATTCAGATTTCAGAACTCTTCCTTCTTGCGCTCCATCAACTCATCCAGAATGTGGTATCCTCGAAAGGCAACACAGAACTCCTGCCAAGTCACTACGTGACCATCTGGCTGCATTGCAACATAGTTCTCCCACCATTGAAGAGCAGCACCTTCCAAGAAGTATACCGCGAAAGTAACTCGGTCATCGGGAGCAACATGTGCAGTGTCAAGCTTACGCTCGATGGAACGGATCCAATCATCAGCTTCAAGGGGCTCAGAAGAACATCGGAATACCGGTGGCTTGAGGAGGATGAAGTCCTGAATGCTGACCACCACATTACGATGGTGGGCGGTATTCTGCTCGATGAGTTCCAGAAGGCGTGTTTGATCACGTCTATTCCGCTCAGCTTCCATCATGATTTCCGCCGCAGAATGCGGGGGTGGAAGTTCATCATCATTTCGATTCCGATCACGGTTTTGATTCTGAAGAACAGCACTACGAGTTCCACCTGACATCTTGTGTGATAAAAATCAACAATCAGAACAGGTTGTACGATGGAGTCAAGGATAAAAGGATATGATTTCAGAAGGAGAAGACTATAATGCAAAGGCAATGATTCAAAGAAACACGGGATAATTCCGGCAGCATAACGGCTACACTGGAATGGAAAATGAAACAACCTCGAGGAGATTGGACAGAACTTCCTCAAGGAACTTAAAATACGGAGACTCTGGACAACCACAACCATCCTACGGCTATAAGGAGTCAATCAACGAGATGTTCTAGTAAGACATAGCTGAGCCTAGTCCTTTCATCCCGTAGAAAAGATAAGGGTGACTCAGAACTCAGATCGATGAGGGTAAGGAGAAAAAGAAGCCTTACGTTGTTCCATTATATACCTAGAGTAACTATATAACTATAGAAGGCTAGACTCGACTTCGGCCAAGGCTGATAATCCTACAGTCAGTCCTGCTCTGATACCAAGTATGTCGGGACCCGGGGTTAGCGTATGCAAGTCCCGCTACGACATAGTCATATGGAGAGCCGAGAACCGTACCCACTTGTCTAAGCAGACAAGGCCAAGCACGGAACGTTCTCGGAAAGCATCGTACGTGAGGGGCATCCCATCCAGGCCGGATGATCAACTGAGATGGGTCCTCATCGTCCGCACACAAGTCTAATGATATGGGTGATGAACTCCCATATTCAAAGACAAGTCGCCTCAACCATACTATCGACTATCTCATAACCCTTACATAGACTTACTCCAGCCCGATCACTTAGTCGGGGTCTAGGGAGGGCTCGATCATACATCAAAGTGTGCACGAGACAGAGTCTCGAGCAATCGCATCGCGATGCCCCAAGCTGCGCACATCTAAGGGCCACTGGGTATGAAAGACCGCCAACCAGATCACAACTAAGGTCTCGAAAACCCATACAAAGACATGCATGTCATAAACATACACGCAGCACACATGCCTTGTATGAACAGCAGGTATCATTGCAATTCTCTACAAAATATATACTTATTAAACTCTTACAGAGTGCACACAGAGATCACAAGCATGTGATCCAACATTACATCAAACAGGCGGAAGGAAAGTAGGTCTGAGTACAGACAAGTTTAACAAATGGCTTAGAGAAGCCTTGACTATAAACAAGCCCTCGACGAGGGAACCAGTCGTCTGACTGGGACTATACTAGCTTGGTCTTGGTCTGAGTCTTCATTCTTCGAGCTTTGGTTAAAAGCCACCATCGGGGTCGGTAGGTTCATCTAAAACATAGATTAAGCAAACGTGAGTACAAAATCGTACTCAGCAAGACGTACATAGGAGCTATACTACTCATGCATATGTATCAAGGTAAAGGGAGGTGGGGTTTCACTTGCAGAAATGCCAGCTTTGACTTGGCTAATCCTGAACTACGAGTACCAGACTTGAGGTAAGAAGCGTACACGAGTCCACTACATCTCTTCAACCAATTACACCACTATGGTTACTTCCTCGACTTCCCCACGAGAAGCACACCACAGCACTCACGCTTATCTTGGTGTGTTTTAGAAGTATCCAGTTCAAATTGTCTAATAATCGAGCACAGCTCTCCAAGAAGTCCTTAACCGCGGACGCGGCTATTCGAATAGTTTTGTTAACCCTGCAGGGGTGTACCGATACACACACGTGTCATCAGTTACCGCCTTTTGCATGTCACCGTTCAAGAGGTGACAGCGAGGATGCCACCACAACACTTCGCCCACAGCTCTGTTCTAGTCCAGAGAGTCGCCTATCTGAGGGGGATCCGTATGGAAGTCCGGTCGAGGTTCCAGTACAGCCTCAAACGATGTGTGCAGGGTCCCAAGCCGGTCTTGAAAATCCGTTCATCCACTTCGCAGACCTTGCCACATCCCTACCAGAACTCTGAACTACTGCGACTCTTGGGGTTCGAACGGGGTGAGGTACTAGGATGAGAGGGGTCAGTGAGCCCAATGTGTGGTTCTACTCTTCTTCTTGGATCACCACACAAGAACTCGGACTTAAGGCAGTGTTCAACGAGACAACCCGCTGTGTACTCCTACACAGCCTCTCATCGTTCACCTTGTATTAGGGTAGATTCACCAACACGTTTCACTTTCATCAACACTATGTTTATCATCATCCCGACTCACATCAAAAGCAACCTCGTTGTACCACTAAGCATGCAATAAGCAGTAACAGTTGCAGGGGCCACATGATATCAACCAACTCCTACATCTGCTAGGATTGTGGTTTGCTTACTACTGTGACAAGATGATAGGTCATGCAAAGGATATGGGTTCAACTATGCGGTAGAAACGTTATCATGGTGATCATCCTAAACAATGCATAAGCGAGACATGAGAGGGAAGTGGGATTTCATCGACATGATCAATGGGGGTTTGCTTGCCTTGCTGACGAGGTTTCGATAATGGTATCTTCAACGAAGGGGGTGATCTCGAGCTCCGGATCCACTTCTATCCGAGCAAACAATATAAACAAAGCATAAATAAGTTGCAATGCTCAAGCACATGATTATGTTGTCAAAAGATGTGAATTGTATTGACGTGATCTAGGTTCCATTTGCAACAAGTTAATTGAAGTTGATTTGAAAGTGAATTCAAATTCAAACTCCAAATGTATTTAAATTGGTCCAAGTTGCATTTGCTAGTATTTGTATTTTGTAATCCAAATGATCATGTGTGTGATAAGCTTCTGAAGTGTAGGTGATCATATGTGCATTGCAAAGGTTCAAAGTGGAATTGCATTTGGATTAAATTTGAATTAATTCTATTTAAATCAAATAGCAAAAGCTACTGATCAGAATTTAAATTCAACTCAAACAAAGTTGAAAGTTTCATATTTGGATAGATAATTTTCTCCTGATCATTTTTCATATATTATTTGCTATATTTGGAGTTAGGATGAATTAATTATGAATTTCCAAAGTTTATTGCATTTTCTGGAATTTCTGTAAATGATTTAATCAATTTAAAGCTTTACTGCGTCAGCATGATGTCATGGTGACATCAAGGGGGGGCTGACGAGTGGGGCCCTGCTGTTAGCCTCAGTGGGGTTAATCCCTGTTAGATTAAACTAACAGAGAGGGATTAGGGGCTGGGGCCCCACCTGTCATAGGGAGGAGGGGGGGTTAGCTTAGGCTTAGGGGCTCTAATGGCAGGGTCGCCGGAAACTTGCCGGAGACTCGCCGGAGTTGGGGTTTCTGGCGCGGAAGGGGGTCTGGTTGGTACGGGCGCGTAGATCGTGAGCTTCCGCACGCGTTGGAGTAGTCGGGGGCCAAATACATGGCCTGTGGCGACGGCTACTTCAACCGCGGCGGCGGCCGGGCCACTGTTCTCGCCGGGAACTCGCGAGAAGGCACGGGAGGGGGTCAGAGATGGGGCAAAACGACCGAAAGCTCACCCTGGGTACGAACACGTCGACGGCGAGGAGAGAGATGTCTTGGCGGCGGAGTAATTCCTCGGTGGAGCTCGCGGTGGCCGGCGACAGAAACTTAAAGGGGACGTCTCTCTGGTGGTTGCTCGGCTCCAATTGAGGCGGGGATTCGACGGAGGCGTCGATGCTTGAGCGATTGGACAAGAGGGCGGGGCTTCGGGCTGCCGGTGGCCACGTCTGCGCACGTCGGTGGGCTCGGGGGCGCTCGGGTCTTCGCGGGGAGCTCGCCGGGTGAGAGGGGAAAGGGTCTAGGGGAGGGGGAAGTGGCAGGGGAGAGCACGGGGCGTCCACGGCGTGGAGATGAGGACGAGGGGGAAGGCTGGGGAGCTGCCACGGCGGCAGTGGAGGCATGCCAGGCACGCAGCAGTGTGCTCGTGCCCGGGGAAGACGACAGGGGAGCCCCCCTGGTGGGCTGGGCCGGCTGGGGAGTGGGCCTTCGCCCCTGGGCGACAGGTAGGTCTCTCCCTTCTCTGTTTTCTCTTTTCTTTTTATTTCATTCTGTTCTATTTGTTCTGCCTAGATAAAAATACCTAGGCATTTTATTAAATGCCCCAAATTTTTATGTGGCCTCATAAAATAGAGAGCTAGCCACTTATAAAATTTGAGCATTTTTAAAATTCAAAACATTTGAATTTTAAATCAAATAGGGTATTTATTTAATTTCCAAGCCATTGTTTGAAAATTAGAAAATTCCATGAGCATGGGATTGATCCCAAACCATTTTTAAAATGATCAGCATCATTTATAGGAATTTTCCAAATGTTCAAATGATTTTTGAAAAAAGATTTTTATCTGGCCATTTGATTTAATTCTCAGGGCTTTTCTTTTCCCCATTTTTGAATTTTCTTTTGAAATTTTTGCATGAATGCAAAGTACCTCTGATCCTAGCACATACCTAACTTGGGGTTGTGACACGCAGCTCGGATAACTTCTCCAAATCCGACTCCAGCTTCGCGATACATGCTTCGTTTTCCTTCACCGCCTGTTTATAATAATGCAGACTTGTCTCCAAAGCCTTCTGAGCCTTGGCCCGTTTCTCAACTTGGTCTATCTCCTTCTTCATCTTCGCAACGAAATCATCGTTCTCTTTAACCTTGGCGTCAAAAGCTTTCTTCTCCGCTTCTGCAAACAGAAGTCAAAACCGATACATAGGATGATGACACACACCAATACATGATTGCAAGGCTCCTTACCATTGTCTTCAGCATGCTGTTTCTTAAGTTTGTTATGCTCTTCAAGCAGCACCTCATACGCACTCTTGGCAGCAGTGTTCTCCTCCTGCATCTTCACGAAGGCCGACCCAAGCTTGCATGCCTCTTATGAAGACAAGAGGAACACCATGCTCAAATAAAAATTTCCTATCAAAAGACTCTGAATAACTTCGCAAAGTTACTCGGAGCCTTGGGGGCTACACCCAGTGGGTGCACTAAGAAGTGCTCCCACTGGAAGTTCACTGAAATAAAAACCTCCTATCAAAAGACTCCGAATAACTTCGCAAAGTTACTCGGAGCCTTGGGGGCTACACCCAGTGGGTGCACTAAGAAGTGCTCCCACTGGAAGTTCACTGAAATAAAAACCTCCTATCAAAAGACTCCGAATAACTTCGCAAAGTTACTCGGAGCATTGGGGGCTACACCCAGTTTGTGCACTAAGAAGTGCTCCCACTGGAAGTTCACTGAAATAAAAACCTCCTATCAAAAGACTCTGAATAACTTCGCAAAGTTACTCGGAGCCTTGGGGGCTACACCCAGTGGGTGCACTAAGAAGTGCTCCCACTGGACGTTCACTGAAATAAAAACCTCCTACCAAAAGACTTTGAATAACTTCACAAAGTTACTCGGAGCCTTGGGGGCTACACCCAGTGGGTAGGAAAACTTACGTAAGTACTTACGTGCATGTTGGACTTCACCAACTCGGCCTCAGACGCTAGCTCCCACAACCGCAGCTCAAATTGAGATGCCATAACCAAAGACTCCTTCAATCCACCAACAATAGCACCCTCCACTGGGGCTCCGACTGGAATGGTTACCGAGTCAGCAGGTCCCCCCCCCTCGAGCAGCCGCTGAAGCGACAGGGGTCTCCTTAACAGCCTCCCCAGCCGGAGCATCAGGTGCGGCAGCTCGGGAACCAGACCCAGAGGATATCGTCCCCTCAGGAACAATCACCTCAGGAGGAGTGACCCCATCAGCGGCGGGCTCGGTAGCAATCCGAGTCGGGTCAGCAGTAGAATCAACATCCATGTCGGCAGCAGAAACAGCAAACTATTAGAAGTGAAAGGACGACAGTGGTAAAAGTCTCAACAAAAACAGCGAAGAACTCTCACCAACAGCCGCAGTGTCTTCTGGAATAGTGTCCATTCCAGGAAAGTCAGTCACCTCGCAAGTACTAACATCCTCCAAAGCTTCGACCCCGGGATCCTCGATCCCAGGTAACGTCTCAGAACCACTCGGACGAACACTGAAAAATGAAACAGCTGATGATGGGCCTGGGAAACCAACAGAGCGTCAAAACATATGAAAACCAACAACATTACTCGTGGACGGTCTTCAAGCTACGCCTCGGGGGAGCAACCCTGGCCGGACCAGATCCGGCCCCCTTGGTCTTCTCAACAGCAACACCCCCTGGGGGATTAGCCTCTCGGCCCCCAAGTGTGACAAGCTTCTTCTTCTTCATAGGCGCAACACTTCCCAGAACTGAGGCTCAAGGGCGGAAGCTTCCCACTGCCCTCTTCACCACTCGGAGTATGAGCCCTTTTAAGGGTCCGAGTAAGCCCCTCCCGAGCCGACTCGCGGTCCTGGTTGTTCTTCGAGCGCTGCTCGGACGCTGCCTGAACCCGAGACACCTCGGACTCCAGCTCCTCCCCCGCCTCAACTCCGACCCCCACACCGGCTGTACTGTCTTCATCCTCCTCGGCAGGATGCTGCGGAGACAGAGGAATAGGAGATCGGAACTGGGTAAAATCCTAGCAAAAAATAAGGAAGTCCGAGTTAGAGCCAACAAATGCAACGCACCCAAGATACACATGGCACAAGTCGGCATACCAAGGTGGGAGGGTTCTCGATGCTGAGAGGTCTCACTCGGCCAGCAGTCTAGAGACCTTGGGTCACGCTGGTTATTATTTTCATCTGAAGCTCAAATTCATCCACAGGCATCTCGGTATTGCTATAACGGGTGTCGTCCTGCAACCCGGAATATGTCCACATTCCCCGAGCTCTGGCCTGGAGAGGCTGAATCTTCCGAACCACAAAGGTGGCTATCAGATCCATGGCGTCTAAACCGTTCTTCTTCAGCCTGATGACTTCTCGCATCAAGGGGAGCACCTGCTCCTTATCAGCATTGGTGAGTCGGGGGTTCCAGCCCTGGGAGGAAGTTAGCCTAACGTCCGAGTAAGGCGGCAAGGTACGCACCCCCGGACCCTCGGCCACCTTACAGTAAAACCAACTGTTCTGCCAGTTCTTGACAGAATCGGGCCCACTAGAAGGAAAATACTGCACCCCTTGTTTCTTGGCCAAAAATAGGCCGCCGCACAGATGATTGAAGTCCACACCGCCACCCTCCACAGACTTCTTCGCCTTCTGAGGCTTGATGGCGTATATGCTACGGAAAAGATGCCAGTGGGGCTCTATGCCTAAGAATCCTTCACAAAGGGTGAAAAAGCTAGAGAGAAGGGTAACAGCGTTGGGAACAATGTGATGAAGCTGAGCACCCGTGAAAGCCAAAAAATCCAAGAAGAAAGGATGTGGGGGAAGAGAAAAGCCGATGTCCACATGCGAAATCAAAAGAACTCTCTCACCGTCCCGTGGAGCGGGCTCGTCTTCCCCAGCCGCGGGAAGATGGCAACCCTCGCAAGGAACCAGACCGGCGTCCTGGTACCCCAGCAGCATGTCCTCCGTCACGATCGACGGAAGCCACTCCCCCGCAGACATGGTCGTGGCCGCGGAGGAAGGGCAGCGCGAGTGACGGCCTCCCAGGATGGAACACGGGCAGCCGATGGAGGTGTCTTGGCGGCGAGGTTGAGCAGGCAAGGAAGAGGCGGAGCGAGAGAGAGAAGCGGAAGCGGCCGCGCAGGGGAAATGAGTAGATGTGCCCCAAACCGAAAGTTTGGGGCGGTTTTATAGCCCCAGGGGGCAACTTATTTACGCGTCAGATCCGTGCCCCATTATGGGCTTGCCGGTTGCCCTCCCCATAAAACCGCTCCACTTCCCCATGATCCCTCCCACTTCCCCACGGGCAGTTAATTATTATCCTATAAGACCGCAGCGGGAATCGAGGAGACAGGCCCAAACAGTGCGCCCACTTTCCTGGGCAAGAAGATTCTCTGACAGGGCGAGATCCTCCGTAAAAGACCGAATCTGATTTCGATCCGAAGCTCGGAACCACCCCAACTACTCGGAAGATACGAAGCATAGCGCACACCGACCAAACTCCCCGAGTACGCCATCACTCGGAAGAAATTACTAGGCTCCCGCAGCGTCTGAGTAAGCTGTCACTCGAAAGTACCACGAAAAGAACTACTTGAAGGTTCCCCGCGAAACGAAAAATCTCGCACCCAGTTACTCGGGCAAAAATCTGAGTAACTAGCTCGCTGGTGGCCCGTCTCTGACGTAGAATGCCAGACCACCAGTAAGACCCGGCGCAGGGGGTAAAGAATCAATGTCCCACGTGGCATGGACTAGGACTCGTCACGATGTCCTAGGGCATTGAACTTTACAAATTTGGTTCATATGGAGTTTAAGGCCTTTTACTTCGAGACACGCCTTCCGGGGCCTCAGTCCACCTCTTCCGAGAGACGTTTTAGTGTCGCCAAATTTTTCTGCTAACCTGCCCAACTCACACTCGAGGGAAAAGTTTGAACATCAATAAAGCCCTTCCGGGCCTCTTACTGAGTTTAATCTTTGCACACCTCAGAAAGACTAACAAATGTCAGCCACCTCAATTGCGAGCACCCGAAAGCGCTTGGGGGCTACTGTCGTGGTAATACTAAAGGCATACCCCTAGGCAAGGGAAACCAAGGGGTACCCTTAAGCCCTTGGTTATACGAATACTCCCAAACAAAATAAGACCAGTAAAAAACATGGAGCATCAATAATCTTCGAGTAACAAGTTACTCGGAGATCCGAAGCTGCTTCCGAGTACACGGCTACTCGGAAGTCCAGCAAGATCCGAGTAGATCGACACTCGGAAGCAATCGGCGAGTCCTCTCTTACTCGGATGACGGGAACGCAACGGACAGGAAGCATTCAATACCGCAGGCGTTTCTTCTCCTTTATTAGTAGTAATGGGCAGACCGTTTCTGTATTTAAGTACGCATTCAATCTTGTAATTAAGATCCATTTAAGCCGAGGGATTAAGAGGGTAGGGGCACACTCTATATAAGCGCCCCCCTCCCCTCCGGCGTGGGTACGCGCAATATTCTCCATTTCTCAGTATTTCTGAAGAAAGAACACCCAGTCAGCCTGGGACAGGACTAAGGTTTTTATCTCTACGGAGAGGCCTAACCTGTATAATCCCTTTGCATCAACCATCTCTACGTACAGATTCATTTAGCTCCTTTCATACCCCTATATCTATTGTTAGGATTGTATACACGACAATTCTCTCAAGATGATCAGTAATCTAATAATTTGCATCATAATTTTCCAAACAATAGTTAAGTATAGCAAGACTCTCAGATTTTTAAGGGGCATCATTAATATTTATAAGAAGATAAGTAATTTTATAGGCACCCTTATAAGAAACAAATTCTTCTATTTGCTTTGCTTCATCAAAATCATAATTTCTCTTAGCATAAGAAGCTAAGGTTTCATCATCATTGTACTCACATTGGAAAGCAAGGTGTTTGTGCCTCATAAAGCAACAAGATTCATCCCTCCAGAAAGATATATTATATATTGAGCACAAGTTTCTAGCATAGTCATACAACTGGTGTATTTGTTTCCATAAGTGTATCCCCTTTTGAGACAAGCGGTGTTCCTTGTACCACTTTTGTTAATCCTCGGTGAATCCTCCATGCCAATAAGATCTGGTTTCAAAGAAGTCAGACATTGATTGGCAAGTAAGGAACTAGACATACTATATATTTTTTAGATTTTTGATAAAGGACACGAAGATGAAAACTGAAAGGTAAACTAACAAGACTAAAAAGCAAAGATAAAAGATAGTGTGCAACTCCCATATCTTGAAGAGTGGAGTCCCCGGCAACGGCGCCAGAAATTTTCTTGATACACGAGATAACATCTCGCCCTCGTTGGTTACCCCAAGTGGAAGGTGAGATGTAGCGTAACGGCAAGTTTCCCTCGGTGAAGATACCGAGGTTTTAAGATTGTCTCCCGTAGGACTCCAAGGTCGACAAGTAGGTGGTTCGGCAAATGAGGCGCCGTTTGAAGATAATCACTTGCTTCTCCTGGACCTCACACACACAGATAGCTTTGCTCCCAACGAGTACAGAGGAGTTGTCAATTCCTCCGGCCTTGTTGTTTACAAAGGATAAAACACACGGGATAATAATGATAGATAGTGATAGCAACTGAAAAGTAAATACTGAAATTAAATTGATAGTGTAAACAGTGGTGGAAGTATGGACCGAGATCCCATGATGTTCACTAGTGATGTCTCTCTCCCAAAAGACGATAAAATAGCCATGCGAGGTAAACAAATTAAAGCTGGGCAATTGACAGGATTATGTGCGCAAACCAATGCTAATTATGCAAAACAGAAAGGAAGAGGCTCAAAAGCACGGGCAGCACGCCAAGACAAGTAGACCGAAATCCAACTGCATCTACCCACTAATCATCCACCTTGAGATATCTATCCAGAACATCTCGCTGGTATTAAGTTGCGAATCCCACCCAAAGTGTAAACTCAAAGCAACGGACAACTGCATTAAAGAACTTTGCCTAAAGTAAACAATCCTTGCACCCGCAAGTACAAGCACCGTTGTTTTCCCCGTTGTGGCAACATCACATCCCCTAGACTCATGTTTCTGTCACTCAAGCTAGTCATCGGGGGGCATGAACCCACAATCATGCATAACTCTCCCTCTTGGAGTCACTACCTACTACTTGGCCAAAGCAATAAACAGCAACGGATGACATGCAAGAGTTACTCAAGAACATAAATATAAAAGAAGATAATCAAATATATAACTCAATCACAATCTGAACATAATCTCATAATCCATCGGATCCCAGCAAACTCAGCATAGCAACAGCAGAAAAATTACATATGTGCCTCGATCATGTAGGGCAGCTCACGAGGTCTAATCCATGAAGAACAAAGAGGGGAGGAGAACATCACATAGCTACTGATCATGGACCCATGGTCCAAGGTGGACTACTCACGGTTCATCCGGGAAGCATCCATGGTGGTGGAGAAGCTCCCGGAGGTGATTCCTCCCTCCGGCAGGGTGCCGGGAAGAGGTCTTCTGGTGCTCCCGATCTTGGAAGCGCGGCGGCGGCGGAACAGAGGAGAGATCGCGAAAAAGGGTTTCGTCCCCGAGGATTTCTCGTCACGGGGAATAAATAGGCGAAAGGGGGCAGCCAGAGGTGGGCCAGGGGCTCCAGGCGCCCCCTGGCCGCCTGGCCCCCTGGCTCCCCTCTGGCCCCTCCTAGGCTCTTCGCGAAGCTTCCGGTACGCTGATTTTTCCTATATTTTTCCCGGAATTTTTCTGGTACTTTTAATAAGGGGGAACCTGAAATAGAAAAATAGCATATACAAGAATTGGCACTGGGGTGCACTGAGTTAATAGGTTAGTCCAAATATGATCAAAAGTGTATGGAAATTCATCAATATCATAGCAATATCACACAAAAGAGGCATGGAGCAAGCAAAAATTATAGATACGTTTTGGACGTATCAACTTGTTATGAACAGCAAGAAAAGCTAAAGAAAACTAAAGAGAAAACTAAAGATAAAGACACTCCAAGCATAGCACATAACGCATGAAGTGATAAAAATATAGTGGAACGAAGGACGAACTAATTATTGTCGATGGAGAAGGGGATGAACGGGGGCATCCCCAAGCTTAGACGCTTGAGTCTCCTTGGATTTTTATTGGGGGTGCATGGGGGCATCCCCAAGCTTGAGCATTTGACACTCCCGGATCTTCTTTCATCATCATCCCTCGCACACTTGAAAACTCCTTTCAAACATAACTCATCATAAGCTGATTAGAGAGGTTAGTACCCACAATAAAACAATTTGCCTCTACTGGAAATAAAGATTTTCTTGAAGGGCTACTGTTTCTCAAGATTGCCAAAAGGTTTTTGCAAAGAAAAAGCTAGCGCAAGACTTGCAAAATTGAGGAAAGGCAAAGCGTGGCAGAATCTGTGAAAAACAGACCAGCAGGTAGTAAATAATTTTTTGGGGTACTTCTGCAACTCAAATAAAAAAACTCAGACCAGAAGCCCAAAAGCTAATTGTATAGAGCATGCTGTCAAAAAATTCAGATCAAAAATCTGATCTGGTGATTTATCGTGAATTTTTCCGTCCAAGGATAGAATCTGTTTTCTGGACAGCATGTCACAACTCTTGAATTTTCTTGCAATAGGAGGCTAAACTTGGCACAAGTCTTGAAAATAAAGATGCAATGATGTTGCTACAGTAGTAACAATCATCAAGACCACTAAAACCAGAAGGAAAAAACATCTTGGGTTGCCTCCCAACAAGCTCTTTCTTTTACGCCTTTAAGTTTGGAAAGAAGCAAAAAGAAGAATCAAAGTTCACCGAAATCATCGGAATCATAAAAACCTTCAAATTGATTTTCAACAAGTTTATTCTTCTTTTTCCTAGGGAAGAGGTACGTACCTTTCGCTTTACCTCGTAAGCGTATTTGTCCCTTACCTATATCAATGAATCCCTTCATGGCTCGGAGGAAGTCCCTTCCAAGCATGATGTTACTTTGGCTTGGCTCCATGGTGAAGAAATCCACCGTTGCAATCCTCTTGAGGAATGCAACTTGGACATCTTTTACCTTTCCCTGGATCTCAAAAATATCTCCATTAGCATGTTCATGATAAGATGACAAATTGTCCATGTTTAGTTTCAAAGAATCATAAACTATTTTTGGCATTGTAGAAACCATGGATCCAATATCACAAAAAGAAAAGAAGTCTTGGTTAGAAATGATAATTCTAACAAAAGGCTCTCAATCATCATCTATCTCCAACATATCTTTCTTGTTGGGCTTAGGTCTCTCTACCTCCCTCAAGTCTAGAGAAACCATTCTCCTTTCAATAGTAGCAAGTCTATCTATAACAGTATCAAAACTACGATCATAAACAAAATAACTAGATAGACCATGTATAATATCAAGAGCTCTAGCTTCATCACACTCTAAGAATTCTCCCTCGGCTATAATATCAAGAGAGTGTTTACACCACTTAAAAAGACTATGGCAGAGATTTCTAAGCACAATTTTTATAGGTATCCAAGGCATAATTCTACTATGTGGTTCAGAAATTCTGTCCCATGCCTTCTTCATATTCTCTCCATCCCTTTGATGGAAATATAAAACTTCTGATTCCCTCAAAGCACAAAGTCCTAACATGCTTGACTAATCAAGAAGGACTACTAAAAGCAAGGTCATTAATTTTTTTGTGGTTTTTTATAAAGGACACGAAGATAAAAACAGACAGGTAAACTAACAAGACTAAAAGGCAAAGATAAAAGATAGCGTGCAACTCCCCTATCTTGTAGATTGGAGTCCCCGGCAACGGCACCAAAATATGCTTGATGCTAGCGAGGAAATACTTCTCGCCCCTCGTTGGTTACCCCAAGTGGAAGGTTGAGATGTAGCGTAGCGGCAAGATTTTCTTTGGCAAAGATAGCAAGGTTGGGAGTGTCTCCCGTAGGACTCCAAGGTCGACAAGTAGGTGGTAAAGTGAACAATGGTGCCGTTCACAACCTCTGTTTTCTTACTTTACCTGGACCTTCACACACAACAAATAACTTTGCTCCCAATGAAGTTCAGAGAGGTTGTCAATCTCTCTGGCCTTGTTGTTTACAAAGGATAAACGCAACAGATAAAAGATAGTGATAGCTACAACTAGACAGTAAAACAGGAAGTAAATTGAAGGTGTAATCAGTGGTGGAAATATGGACCGGGGTCCCATGATGTTCAATAGTGATGTCTCTCTCCAAAAATACGATAAACACAACTATGCAAGGTAAAAAAATTACAGTTGGGCAATTGACAGGATTACGGGCGCAAACCAATGTTAACTATGCTACAACAGAAAGGAAGAGGCTCAAAAGCATGGGCAGTACGCCAAGATAAGTAGACCGAAATCCATCTGCATCTACTACTAATCATCCACCTTGAGATATCTATCCAGAACATCTCGCTGGTATTAAGTTGTGAGCCCCACCCAAAGTGTAAACCCAAAGAAACAGACAACTGCATTAGAGCAAGTACAATAAGGTACCGTCAGCAGGCTCTAAGCATTAAAATATTATATTTGAGGTGAGGTGGAGGAGAGAGGAGAGGAAAGAGAAGAGAAGCGGGCTACAGATTAGTAGCCAGCTGCAGCACGTGCTCCTAGGCACTCTGTGAGATAGACATGTGGGTCATATATCAATAAAGTAGTACATATTTATAACTAACCATTGTACTAGTTGGCTATATATCAATAAGGTTGGCTATAGATGACATGGCATCTTCTTATAGCCAACAGTCGGCTATACTATTAACCATGCTCTTAAAAGAACTTTGCGTAAAGTAAACAATCCTTGCAACCGCGGTTACAAGCACCATTGTTTTCCCCCTTGTGGCAACAACACATCCCCTAGACTCATATTTCTGTCACTCAAGCTAGTCATCAGGGGGCATGAACCCACAATCAAGCATAACGCTCCCTCTTGGAGTCACTACCTACTACTTGGCCAAAGCAATAAACAGCAAAGGAGAACATGCGAGAATTACTCAAGAACAAAAATATAAAAGAGAAGAACCAAATATATTACTCATCATAATCTGAACATAGTCTCATAATCCATCAGATCCCAGCAAACTCAACATAGCAACAGCAGACAGAATTACATATGTGCCTTGATCATGTAGGGCAGCTCACAAGGTCTAATCCATGAAGAACAAAGAGGGGAGGAGAAGATCACATAGCTACTGATCATGGACTCATGGTCCAAGGTGGATTACTCACAGATCATCCGGGAAGCGTCCATGGTGGTGGAGAAGCTCCCGGAGGTCAATCCTCCCTCCAGCAGGGTGCCGGGAAGAGGTCTTATGGCGCTCCCGATCTTGGAAGCGTGGCGGAGGCGTAACAGAGGCGAGATCGCGAAAAAGGGTTCTGTATTTGGAGGTTTCGAGGCGAGACAAGTATATAGGCGAAGGGGAAGTCGGGGGGCCACCAGGGTGTGCGGGCGACCCCCTGGCGCGGCCTAGGGTGGGGCCGCGCCCCCTGGCCGCCTAGGCACCAGGGTGGCCCCTTGGCTCTCCTTCGGGGCTCTGGAAGGTTCCCGTACGCTGAATTTTTATTGGATTTTTCTAGAATTTTTGGAGCACTTTTAATACGGGGGAAACCTGAAATAAAAAGACAGCAGAAAACAGGAACTGACACTGGGGTGCACTGAGTTAATAGGTTAGTACAAATATGATCAAAAGTGTATGAAAGTGTATCAAAAGCATAGCAATATCACACAAAACATGCATGGAGCAAGCATAAATTATAGGTACGTTTGGGGCGTATCAACGTCCCCCTTTTATAGCTTAAGGGGATCGCCACAGGACCACTAATAGCTACAGCGGTGGTCGTTATCATTTCCTCCTTTGCGCGGACGCGAAGGGTCTCAGTACTTTCCGGGAAGGTCCAGCAGCGCCGCGGGGACAGTTGGCCCATGCGTGAGCTGAGTACCCGCAGGCCGTAGTTGTTTTACCACTAAAAAAAATCGTGTGTTAAGCTTAGTGTTGGTCCCTCTGTTGCTAGCATCGAACCCTGCTTTGGGCGTTCAAGAATTTTCAATCTCTTCTCTTGTGTTAATTGTACAGGTTTTAACCCGGTTTTCCTTATAAACCAGATCAATTTATTCACATTTTTGATTTGGTTTTCCTTATAAACTGGATTAAAAAAGTCTTTGAATGAGGTCAAATTCAGATGGGGATTTCTCTCCCTCCCCCCCCCCTCCCCCGGTGACGGTTGAAAAAAAAATACACCAAGATAGCTGCTCCCTTCCCTTGTAAGAGCATCCCTATTACATAATTTTAGGATCATTAACCATCGCGTAAACTTACGAATAGCCTTGGACCCTCTCCTTTAATGTACTAGCCTAATAGGAGAAAACATCTCCACTCTTGATAGGAAGGAATACATCTTCATTCTCGTACAATATAATAGGTGTTTTATCTTCTCCTACAATCGATGTAGAACTAAACCTATCAATCTTTCCCTCACCTCACATATCGTTCAACATAGATCCGCTAACATTTCATCCCATCAAACATGACCTATCACTCATGAATCTATAGAGATTTATTCCAAACACCTAGGCTTTGATAACACTTGTTACACAATCTTGGGTTCGCTAACCAACATTTTGATCCACATGCGTTCCAAGATTCAACAAAAAAATAACAGACTTATAAAGATCTTGGGTCCTCTCCTTCCAAAACACTAGCCTTCTCTCACAATCAATGCAAGACTGAACACAATAGTCCCCAGGGGTAAGCCTCTAATTTGGCCCTCCCATTTACACCGCGCAATCAACCTCTCCATGTACGTATGGATACAGGCGTCCGCGCTGGAGATATGTCAGTGCCAGTTTCATCAAGAATCCAGGTACAATTCCCAGGAGAAGAGCCGAAAGAAACGAAAAGCTTTAACTGTCAGGGAGGACAGTATTTCCATGACAGATTGCTCAGGAGATCACTACATTGATTCCTTTCAAGTTATTACACGCGAAGAACAGTCCATGCTCCAGCTATTCTCTTAGAAAATACCTAGAGCAGAAACTTAGCTGAACAAGAAAACTTTACTGAAGCTCTCTTTCACAGGCAAGTAAAATTTATCACCCTAGGAAGCCACAAATTAGTCATGTACTAGGCACCCGGTACAAGCACGACGATCTTTACCTCCCTAAAACTCGAGGATCCTACCTTCAATCACTGACACATTGTACGAACTACAAGCACGGGTTAAACAGCGCCATGGTTTGCAAAACTGACTTGTCAACATGCACCCGGCCCTAAAATCACGCTGCGCTGCCGGGCCTTCCTATTCCTGACGACACATTGTACAGCCAAAACGCACACCTCCAGACCAACAATTGCAGGAGATCTTCCACCTGGCAGGCAGCCCGAAAACAAACCACTACCTAGAATGAGAAGCTAATGATCATTGGCCTCATCTTCAGGAAGATGAGATGGAGCAGGAAGCAGTGGTTCCTCTAGCTGAGTATCTGCTTGAGCTTGAACCGGATCCTGGGACATGGTTTGGGCAGCATGCGCCTGTGCCATCACGTCTCCCTGGGCTTGGCTCTGCTGCTTCAGGAACCTATTCATCCGTTCAAGCAACTGGATCGCTTTCCTTTTCCCCCTGTCTGTGCCGCTTTCTGCTAGCTCCTCCAGCAGGGTCACGATGCCCTGCTCCTGTGCTTCTGCAAGATGCTGTTGCTGCTGTTCGCCATTACAGAGATGCACCAGAACAGCTGCAGCATTTTCCTTGTTCCTTGAGGATCCATTTCTGATAACTTCAACTAGAATTGGTATGGCGGCCGCAGCGCTGATAGCTGCCTTTCCATCAGGATGGCTCGACAGAATTGCCAGTATAGCAAGGGCCTCATCCACCATTCCGCTTTCAGTCTCTGATACAAGTTCAAGTAGTATAGGGACCAATCCAGCTCTAACAGCTTTGCCCTTGTTGCCCTGATAGATACACAAGTTGAATAGTGCTGTTGCTGCATCCTTTTTACCCCGTTGACTTCCATTACCCAATAGCAGCACCAGAGCTGGAATTGCCCCAGAAGCCCCGATCATCACCTTGTTCTCATCCACAAGTGATAGGCTAAAAAGTGTGGCAGCTGAATTCTCCCGAGCCTCCATGCTGCCCCTCTTTAGCACATGTACAATTCCAGGAATAGCTCCAGAGGTAATTATTCTTGCTTTGTTCTCTTCATAAATAGAAAGATTCAGGATAGCAGTAACCACATGTTCCTGGGTGCTAACATCGGTGGTTGGTAGAAGGCTCACAAGGATAGGAATAGCACCAGCTTCTCCTATACAAGCACGATTTTCAGCACTCCGCTTGGCAAGCTGACGAAGCATACCTGCAGCTCCACGTTGATCTGCAAGGTTCTGGGATGATAGTTTCTGCAGCAGCTCAATAACTTTACTATGCTCAGAGGCGGTACATGTTGCTGGTGCATTACTAGGCTGAGCAGGGCGTTTTGGCGGCTCTACACCATTTGCTTCACACCATTGAGCTATGAGGCTACGGAGCACATAGTTTGGAGTTAGAGATTTATTTGGAAGCTTCTGCTGTGTCTTAGGACAGGTGTCGTGCCCCGCCTCCAACCATCTCTCTATGCAACCTCGCTCGTAAGTCTGAATACAAACATTTTCAAGAAATTCTTGTGAGTTGAAAATAAATGAAAGATCACGGATTGATAGGAAACAAAAAATTAAGTTAGACACAGACCTGCCCAGTGGAGACAATAACTGGGTCTTTCATTAAATCCAGCGATATTGGGCAACGGAAATCATCCGGGACAACAGGAGATGCCAAGCTGTCATTTCGGGAAAGGTTTGTTGTACTTGCTGGGTTGCCTATTATAGGATCCTGGGTCTGCACAAAATCCTTGATCTTTTTCAGCAGCATTGACATATTCTCAACAACTGCGCCGGGATCCCCTCCACTAGCCATCTCATGCAAGGTCAACGATTCATGATTGAGGTCAGATATGGTGACAAGCTGCAACTTCTCAGATAACCTTTGAATGATGTCTGGGTCAACATTATCATTGGTGCTTGAATTATAGGCAGATATTAGATCATTAAAGAGAATGTCATCCGATGTATCTGGTCGTTCTTTTGCTCTTTTGAATTGAGCATGCACCAGTTCAACCTGCACAACATTGCAAGTGTTTCAGCTGCAGATAAGCAAGACAAGCCAAACAAAACAAATAAAAAAATCTAAATGGTTTCACTGACAAAGAAACTCGTGAGTGAGAAAAATTACCTGTTCCCTTACTTCATCTGATATGCCAAGCTCATCAAATGAGATACCAGCTAAGGCTTGCTCAAGCCTCGAGGTAATGTCCTGGAAAGTCTGCATTATCTTCTCTCTCTCAAGAACCTGCAAACGGGGAAACCGCTAATGGTTGGAAAATGGTAGTGATTTAAATATGTATGAAAAAGCAATTGCAAAATTATACAGCAAAATTAACCACAAGATCTGCTGACTAACTGTATTTTAATGTTCATTAAGGTAAACGTATCAAGAAATATTAAGCCTACTCAACTACACAGCCTTGCTACTGGAAACACATGGAAGTGCTTGATTGACCATCACATACGTCATTAGAACAGAGCAACATAGTGTCGTTATTACTTAAAAGCAATCACGTAAAATAAATACTAAAAACTATTTTAAAGTTATCCTATGCAGTGCAATTCAAACAGCACGTAGCCTTCGACCTAAAATATCTTGTACTGAGACAGTACAATTTTTTACCCTGTACAACTACATAACAAACATGACTCCAAACATTATTACTAGATCTTTTTACTCTCTTAAGCACTTGTAGTGGCTTTGCAACTATGGCTAAAATACTTGTCTATTAACTACGCCTTTCACCTGATCTTGGACCCTGGCCGTCCTTCTGTGGATATAACCTTGTGGAGTGTCATTCCCATTTAAGTTTGATTCAGATCACTTTGATGTTCCCATTTCCTCATATAATCTTCCATCAAGGACTGGCCAATATCCCGGTGATCGGAGCAGATCGGCATCCCCGTGTGGCCTGGCTTTGACCCATAAGGAGTGGACTCAATCTCATTGCTTATTTCGTGGGGTGAAGACACCAGTGTATCTCGTCTCTTACAGTGTGCCCACCGTTCTAGTACCCTCGGTCTCATTATCTATATAACAGTCCATCAGTTGCAGTATCAATATGGAGCTCCAGAAATTACCTATCTATCCCCTCCAGAAAGACCTATCACAGTAGTCCAGCTGCCAGATGCAGCTGATCATAATTTCCAACAATCCTGATCCGCCAAATGCGATCATGACAGATGATTCACACTACATTCACCAATCCCACAGACCACAGACGTAAGCTAAGTATATATACGATCCTCGGTGGTGAACAAGTTTGAGTTATCGGGTATTCCCATTTCCCAGTAACGAGCAACTATGCCAATTTGAGCAACTACAAACTCAACTAGCAATAATACTCCAACCTTATCAATGCCATTCCCCATACATCCATACTTAACATCGAGGGCACATTTGAACTCTGCATGAACAGTTTTTTCTACTTATTGAAATCAGTATCGCCAAATAAATTGGCACAAATGCTCAGTACAACATGATCAACTCATGCCGCAGGCACCCTCACCCCCGAGAAAAAAATCATAAATGAATGTAACGCCATGCTGATCAAAGTCCCCATATATCTGAGTCATGGATTTCGAGTCGAACGACTAGTCGACGAGTCGCAAAGCAAAGGTCGACTCAGGTTTTCGACTCGACTCATTTTCTGAGTCGATCGAGTCGCTCGACTAGTCTTGACTAGTCTCGACTAGTCTCTGTTTTTGAGTCGGCCGACCCAAAAAATGACCCCACAAGTCAGTTTTTTTCCAGTTTTTCCTCTCCTCCCCTTTTAACCCCCAGTTTTCCCGTGAAACCTAGATCGAGATCCCCCCCCCTTTCCCTTGGCCGTCGCCTCTAAGAACCTGGCTGGGCGGCGCCGCCACCTCCGCCAGCAGCTGCTGCTGGTCTGCTCTGCTCTCCTCCACGGCTGCTGCTGGTGGTCTGCTCTCCTCCATAGCAGCTGCTGCTGGTATGCTCTCCTCCATAGCAGCTGCTGCTGGTCTGCTCTCCTCCACGGCTGCTGCAGCTGGTCTGCTCCTCCACGGCTGCTGCAGCTGGTCTGCTCTCCTCCACTATCTTCATCAGTCGCAAATTAACATATGTAACAAACTTAAACATAGACAAAAAAACATGAGTCTTGCTGAGTCGAGACTAGTCTTGACTAGTCTATGAGTCGCTGGCCCAGAACGACCAGTCGACTCGTCGACTCGCAATTCTTGATCTGAGTCCTCCACCTCCAATGCAAAAATAATGTATAAATAAACAAGACTAGGGCTGAGCAACAGAGCAACCATAGTGATAGTCCTGAGTCCTGGCACAAGATGCAGCAAAAGGAAGAAGACTTATACTGTGACTGAGAATCTCAGGCAGTGTCCTGGCCCCATTGGAGGTTTCCTTCCAGTGAGTTGCTATGGAAAAACAAATTAAAGTACCCAAGATGCCGAGCCACAAAAACTGGTAATGCTATACTAGCCTATGTGATACCCTCATTGTTTCCTATTACATAACTATCTTACATAAATTAGATTTTAATTTATCATATAAATTGGAGTTGGTGGTGGTGGCGGCCAGTACACCGTCCCCACTCCATCTCAATCTGCCGGATCTATCCAGAACCTATTAGATCCCTTCTGATCCAACCAGGGGCGGAGCCACCATCAGGGTAGGTATGGGTGGCCGCCCCGGGGAGCCGTAATATGTGCCCCAAATACTTGTTGATTCATCCATCCCAGTAGAGATTTGTTTTGAACGAGGAGGCAAACAACGTGAGGTAAGAAACAGAAAAAACGATTCGTTTTGGATGCAGGCTAGCACTTAAATGGAAAACGGCCTAAATGCAGCCCAGCTGCAGTCCAAATTAGATAGCAAATCTCCCTCCCAGGACACGACCACTCGACCAGGTTGCAGGCAATCCTAACCTAGCCGTGGCCCAAGCCAGTGGCGTAGATAGGATCCAGGCTAAAAGGGCCGCGACCCGGGTCAAAACACCAGATTTCTTTGTAACTGTAGCAATTTGAACACTGTTTGCCACTATAGAACATATTTGGGCTGGGGCTCGGCCCGATCCTGGCTACGCCATTGGCCCACGCCCAGTCCTGCCGCCACCGTCTCGCGGGTAAAAAGCTCAGCCCCGCTAGATGCCGCACCTGGCGAATGGCAGAACGAGAAGAAACGGTCGCCGGCACGACCTGCGGCGGCACAGCATCGAGCTCGCACAACTCATTTTTCTCATATCAACCGTAAATTTATGGGCTTATGGACAATTATTGAACCTAAGGATATTGCAATGTGGTGAATCTATAAGAGAATGAAACCAATTGCTGCTTATTCTGGAACACCCCCAATTACTGAACCCTCCTCGTATAATTACAACTTAGGGTAAATACTTTTCCAACTGCTATGTAGCTTTTTCACATGCTATAGGTACCTACCAGATTTGGAGTTGGACATTGTGGGCTAGGGAATGAATGATTCAAGCAGCGATGAGTACATGCTAGTAATTAATTGTGGCGTTTATATTGTATTTTGTGATTTTTGGTGGTTACATCACCTAGTTGTCAAGAATCTTGAACTATTTCAAACCATTAGTTGTGTTAAAAAAAATTAGTACATCTAGCTTCACATTTGAATTTTATGAGTTCTTGTAGAGCAGACTTGAAGGGGAGCATTGGCGCAGTGGTAAAGCTGCTGCCTTGTGACCATGAGGTCAAGGGTTCAAGTCCTGGAAACAGCCTCTTGCAGAAATGTAGGGAAAGCTGCGTACAATAGACCCAAAAGTGGTCGGACCCTTCCCCGGACCCTGCGCAAGCGGGAGCTACATGCACCAGGCTGCCCTTTTTTTTGTAGAGCAGACTTGCATTTGTACCTTAAATAATTTAGACCTTAAATTTCTCGCCCCGGCTAAGTTCAATTCCTCACTCATGTCTTGCATGGGAAAGTATTTTGTAAGTACACATCAGTACGTAATTTATTTCTGCGACACGAACCAGCCAGTCAATCCGCCAATCGATTTTGTTTCCTGCAGGGGCTCCTCCCCAATACACATTCTCGAACCACCGCTCCTCCCCAGTCCCCGTGCTTCGGACGCCTTTTGATTCCGTAGCGGCGCACAGGCGTTATGCTAGTTACATATAAGTGGCACTTGCCAGTAATTTTATCACAACTTTGGTTGCAAACAGGACCACCATCTCAGCAATTTGCAACAGATCTAACGTCTGGTATCAGAAGGGGGTAGGAGGTGAACCGACCGCCACCAACAACAGACAAATACATATAAGACTAAATAGTAGCATTGAGAGCCATTGCTTTCAACTGCACCCTAAAACACAAAGCTGAACAAGTCCTATCAGCTTTTCAGCTGCAAAGATGCATTTTGTGAGCAATGCTAATGTTGACCCCAGATATGGTAACTAAATAGCAACGGTGGTGAATAACTAGTTCTTGTGGAGCAAACTCACAGCTATCTTTTAGTCTTGTACAATCATGCGGTTACACGGATTACTATATATGATCTAGTAGCCTCTCAAACTGTCCATATTTAGAAGTACAATAGTATTGGTCACGCCAAAATTAGAAGGTACAGAATTCAGTAAGTATACCTTGGTTTTTCCACCCATGTGTGTAAACAAAACCAATACCAGCAATAAGCTACGGTATTAGGCAGACTTTCCCAACACCACTAAACAATGTCAAGTTGTCAACTACTCTGGGCCAGCATTAATTTGACACCCGGGAATTCAAAACCTGGTCCAACCTCAGCTATTTTTGAAGGATAAGCTTTCCACAGGCAAATAAGAAAAAAAAGGTAACATGCTAACAAAGTGATTAGCAAGAAATTCTAATTCTGCAGCACTGCACGGTAAAATACAATCTAATCCGTCAGGCGAAATTTTGTTAAACTCCGCAGCTACAACCTTATCTAGCGCAAAAGGTGGAACAATATGGGCAATTTGGGATACACCGTATAAACAAGACAACAAAACAAAGAGGTATAATCGAGATATCCCACCAGGAAGATCTTGCTACCGTTGCTGCCGAGGCGGAGCAGCTCCCTGGAACCGGCGAGCGCGTCCCCGAGCTGCCTGAGCGCGGCCACTGACGCCTCCGGCAGCGGGCGTGGGCCCTCCTTGACCTCCTCCATCATGGGCGCGAGCAGCCGGATCCGCCGCGACAGGTTGCAGAACTGCCTCCGGTAGGCGTTCCTGAAGTCCGAGATCAGCGCGATCTCGTCCACCAGCTCCGCGACCTTCTCCACCAAGTCACCCACCTCCTCCTTCCCCACCTCCGGCGACTCCGAAGCCGAGGGCATCGGCGAAGTAGCCGCCTCGGAAGCACCGGCGGCGACGGCAGCAGCAGTGGTGTTGGTGCTCGCCTCCTCGCTCGTGTTGGGCCTCGCGTCCTCGTCCATGGCGGCAGTGCTAGGCCTCAGAGCAGCGCAGTGCGGCTGCTCGGGGGTCGCGGCGCAGCGGTGGTGAAACTGGCGAATGGCAATGTGCAGAGAAGGGGATTTGGGGTGGTGGCCTGGCCTCCTTTTCGACTAGCGCTCCGCTCCCCCCTGTGGGCCTCCGGCCCCACCTGTCAGTGTAACGATATAGGTGCCGCAGGAGCCGCCGGCTTCGGCGCGGCTCGGCTGCTGCTGCGGCTGGTGTATGGGGTGGGTTCAGGGAGATCTGCGAGCCGCCGGCGGAGGCTCCAAACTGTCTTCTGTTTATCTCGCCGCGTCGATATCTGGCTGCTTAGCTTAAGACAATGCTGTATTTCGTGTTGCTTAAAGCGCTTTCTAACCAGAGGCGGCTGAGCTGTGGGGCCGGGGTTTCCGGTGGTGCGTGGGACCGATGAAGACATGCGGCGTGGGCCGTGGCGGGCGTTCGGAGCTCTTTCGAGACCGTCGGATCAAACGGATCAGGGAACGCTCGACTAAAAAAAGAATGGAAAAGGGCACGCGTATTGTGGAATATAGGACAAGTGGGAAATATCTTGTCAGAAAGTCTTGTTAAATTATGTCGATTATATCTACGCGCACAGGAGCGCGGATCTTGCAAGCAAGCTTCTCTCTTATTTTTTGCACGCCGAAACGTTTCTTTCTTGGCCACAGGCTGCAAGTGGGTGAGTAATTAATTAGCTGGATTTTTAAAATGGCAAATTCGGGACTTTCTTTATAGTGCCTAACGAAGGACTCGGTCACCAAGTTTGAAGCTGGTTTGATCATTGAAGCACATGTTCTTTGGTCAAACTAAATGATAGATGCATCCATGGCAGCTATAAAAACGATGATTTATTTATTTATAGTGTATAAAATTATATATTAATATCAGATGAAAATTTTAACGCAAAGGATCATTTATGCGAGTGAATTGACAAAAAACACTCTTAAGCAGAAATGATAAAACTACTGCCATCAACTGTGCCGGGAAGGCTAACACATGTCATTTTGCCGCTCCTGGCCTTTCGCGCCGCCCCCGCAGACGATGGGGAGGAAATGATCCGCCGCCAGCCATCACCCCCTACCCCCGCGAAAAGGCATGACCGCGCGAAGCGGACAGCACCAGCGGCGACAGGGACCTCCGTCCCATCGCACATGGATCCTATGTGCGTCGGAGTCAACTGGGCAAGGCATCGCGATGTGGGACCACGGTGGTGCGTCTCTGCTCTATGGAGTAGCGGCGGCGTGTGCCAGCGCTGGTACTCCCTGGGATGGCGACATGGGGGACAATGTGGGCGGGGCGGTTGCAGGCGTAGTCCAGCCTCCGATCAGATCTGATCTGGCCGGAGTGACTTGTTCATTGTCCGGCCTTCGATCAGATGAGATATTCGTCTGTCGTGACACGTTGGTTTACACAACGCATTCCGGAAAGCCTTGGGGTGGCGCCGTGACAGCTGGGAGCATGCAGGTGTTGAATGGCTGGAAAGCGCGCGCCAAATGTCCCTCCTTGCCCGCCACGCGCAGGGTCTTGTCTCTTCGGCATTAAATGCTCCTGACCGGTTGGTCTGCTTGGTGGAGTTCAACCTGTACTCCACTACCTCACTGGGGCGGAGAGCTTCTCGGGAGTGAGGCGTAGTTACCGGAGGACGCCGGCGACCCGCATGCTCCGGTTATTGTCTTCTTGGGGGGCAGAGTGTGGTTACCGAAGGATGATATTATTCCATCCACCCCGGTAATTTCCTTTCTGTACATACTTGTGGTGCTTGACTTTAATATAATCTACATGAGTTCCACCTCTGGTGGCCCACAACTTATATGAGAGGATAGCAGCATGTTCCCGGAGTAGGGATACCCGGGAATAACTTTCCGAACAATGGTAAACAGGGGACTCCGAGTTCCCGGTACCGATAATATCCCCCGGGCTTAACTCGGACGGTTGCTCCCTCCATAGTCTGAGTTAAGCCTCCCGAGAGGCAGTAGAGAGATCGATGAAAAATTGTCCCTTCACTTGGGCGGTGCTGATGCTGCCACATGTAAAGGCACCTAGTCGGACATGACACGTGGTGACCTGTTGAGTAATGATGACAGCTTGCAGAGGGGAGAACTCGAGGATGCGCGGTGACAACACATCGCTAATGAAACCGCTGGCCAAAGAGGGGTAGAAAATGTGCAACTTGTTCGCATCCCCGTAGTATTTAACCGGGGGTGCTGGAAATGGGAAGGGTAAACCTCGTCCCGCGTTTCACATCCACCCCAAGCTCGTTCCCTCCCCTTGGCTCCATGGCCTCTCCGAGACGCGCCCACACCTTGGAGGAGGCCGCCGAAGCAATGTTGGGGGCTTAAGGAGGAGCAGGGTCCCGCGGGCGTGGGGCTTGCCACCGGAGTGCATTGGCCATCTGATGGGTGTAGATAACACCTCCTCGTTGGTTACCCCAAGTGGAAGGTTATGATGTAGATAGCAGCAAAATTTCCTCGGTGAAGATACCAAGGTTATCAATCCAGTAGGATTCCAGGGACGACAAGTAGGTGGCAACAGCACCAGAAGTATGCTTGATGGCTAAGTTGACGTGGACCTGCACACAAGAACGTAAATAACTTTGATCCCAACGAGTACAGAGAGGTCGTCAATCTCACCGGCCTTTCTGTTTACAAAGGATCAAAACACATGGTGGAATAATAATTGGTGCAACTGAAAGGAAATAAAAGCAGTAAATGTGAACGGTGTAAACAATGGTGGAAATATGGATCGGGGTGTCATGACTTTCACTAGTGATGTCTCTCTTCCAAAAGACGATAAACAACCATGCTGGCTGAACAAATTACAGTTGGGCAATTGACAGAATTATAAACGCACGGCAATGCTAATCCTGCTACTAGAAAGTAAGAGGCTTAATCATGTGGGCATTAAACCAAAACAAGTAGACCGTTTATCCATCAGCATGTACTCACTAATCATCCACCTTGAGGTATCTATCCAGAACATCTCGTTGGTATTAAGTTGCGAAGCCCAACCAAGTTGTCGGATCAAAGCAACGGACAATTGCCTTAACACTCTATGCATAATTTAAGCAATCCTTGCAAGCGCAATTACAAGCACCATTGTTTTCTCCCTGGTGGCAACATCACATCCCCTAGTCTCATATTTCTATCACTCAAGCTAGACAGTGGGGGTCATGAACCCACAATCATGCATAACGCTCCCTCTTAGAGTTGCAATCTACTACTTGGCCAAAGTAACAAACGACAACAGATAACATGCAAGAATACTCAAGAACTAAAATATAAAGGTAAACCAAATATATTACTCACCACAAACTAAACATAATCTCATATAATCCATCAGATCCCAGCAAACACAGCATAGAAAAATAGGAACTAATACATATATGCCTTGATCATGATAGGCAACTCACAAGGGCTAAACATTAAAGCACAATATTGGAGATAAGACATCACATAGCTATTGGTCATGGACTCATGGTCCAAGGGCGACTACTCATGGCGCATCCCGGAGGTGATCATGGTGATAGAGAGGCCTCCGAAGGTCAATCCTCCCTCCGGCAGGGTGACGAGACAGGTTCTTCTAGCGATCCCGAGATCGGAATCGCTTCAGCGGCGGAACAGTAGCAGAAATCGCGTAACAGGGGTCTCTCTCAGGGTTTCTTTATCGAGGGCTAAATATATGCCAAAGGGGAGCCTAAGGGGTGCCCCCTGGCCCAGGCGGCCAGAGGGCGCGGCCACCCCCCTGGCCGCGCCTGGCTAGGGTGGCCCCTTCGGGCTTCTAGAGTCTTCCGACTTGGATATTTTTTTGGTATCTTTTCTGGAATTTTCCGAACACTTTTATTTTTGATCTTTTTCTGCAATGCACGGACTATAACAGACAGAAACTGGCAGTGGGCAGTGAATTAGTAGGTTAGTCCAAAATATGTTGTAAATGATATGAAAGTGCATCAAAACATATAGCAATATCACCAAAATAAGCATGGAGCATGCAGAAATTATAGATATTTTTGGGACGTATCAACATCCCCAATCTTAATTCCTACTCGTCCTCGAGTAGGTAAATGACAACAAAGATAATTTCTGTGGTGACAGGCTACCAACAAAGATTTGAACTTTAAAGTACAACAAGCAAGATATGCAATTCAAGTTAAGATAATAACAAGCAAGAGTATATATGTAGTATTGAAACTAGCAAAGTAAGAACATAAAGGTGCAAGAGCTCTCGCTGTCCGTGACTCATATGTCTCTAATCGGTGTTTTCTGTGCAGAAAGTGGGAGATGGGTTTAGAGCATTGTAACAGCCCAGTTTTTGCAAAAGTCAAAAATTTTGTTTTCGGTGTGAATTGTTTGCTTGTCTGATTTGTTTGCGGTGTTTGCATCCCCGATTTATCGATCGGCGATTATTTTCCCCCTCTTATCTCGTATCGGACGGAGACCGACCCTTGCCACCCTGACACTCGACCTTTGCGACACCGGGTTTCGCCCAAACACCGTCGCGAAAACCGCACGAGACCAGCCGTAGCCAACGGAACGTAAAACCCCGTTTAATAACTAAACGGAATATTTTTATAGCGCGCCGGAAAGTGTTTTCGGAACGGTTCCAGCGCGAGGTGAATGCCTCCGGCTCGATGCACTGATCGCGCAGTTCGAAGTTTTACACGAATCGGAGGTACTGCGGACCCCCGGCGGTCAGAAACGTGAGCACCGTGCGCGCGAGGTAAAAACAGATGATGTTTTTGCAAACTGCCAGCCACCGGGGCTATATAAAGACCACCACACTCCGACCCATTCCTAGGGTTTTCCTAGGCAGCCACCAGCCCCAGATCTGGCCCCAAATACCCCAATTTTCGCAGCAAACCCTAGCTCCCAGATCTGGAATCAGCCCAATCAGTTTTGAACCGTCAGATCGACAGATCCGACGGCCCCGGAAGCCGCCACGTCACCCCTGGAGTCTCCTCTCTCCTCTCCCCTTGCGCAGCCGCCCGTGGGCATCCCCGCCGAGCGCTGCCCGGCCATGGAGGCCACCGGAGCTCGCCGCCGGCGCCCCATCTCTCCCCGCAGCAGGTCGCCGCGCTCCTCTGCCCTCTCCTTCTCTTCTCTCCCTCACCCCCTTGCTCTCTTCCTCGCAGGTCCGCCGCCGCCATGAAACGAGCTCGGCCAGGAGCTCGGGCCGCCGCGCCCAACTGCCCGCCGCCGGAGCCCCGCGCCCCTCCAGGACCCCTGCCTCGCCTCCGCCGCTTGCCTCCCCCGCCTGCGCCCCCTGCCTCGCCGCCTTGAGCCGCCCCTCGCCGGAGGGCGCAGCAGCCGCCGCCGCTCGGGTGTGCTCGGGGTGGAGCCCGACGCCCCGGCCGCTGCGTGCTGCCAGGTGGGCCGGCCAGCCCCAGGCGGCCCAGCAGCCACGGCAGCCCAGGCCGGCGCCTCCCACCTCCAGCCTCTTGGGCCAGGCCCATAGGGTGAGCGCCCCCAGCTCTTTTTTTTTCCTGCGCTGCTAGTTGGGCCGGCCCAGTAGTTTCGGCCTGTCAACTGTTTTTTTTTCTGCTTATTTATTTATTTAGGCAGTTTGTATTAGGATTTTTCGGTGCCCGTAACTTTTTAACCGTAGCTCCGATTGCGACGCGTAAAATATGAAACTTGCTTAGAATTGTGTCTAGTTTAATAATTTGTTGCTTGTTGCCATGTTCGACTTTGTTTACTTGTTGTTTATCTGCTAATTACACTGCTTTCCACTGTAAACTGTAACTGCTATAACTTTTTATCTGTTGCTCTGTTTAAAATGTTCTTTATATGTAACTTGACTAGAATTGCATGTAGGTTGTGTTTTTGCTGCTGCTGCTTGCTAATAACAAATATAAAATATGGTTTAGGACAGAACAGTACCAAATCGTTTAATCATCGTGCGGCACTTAGTGTTATGCCATGTTTACGTTGTGCCTCACTTAAATTGACTAGCATAGATAGTTTACATCGTGCTTCACCTCTTGCCATGTTTGTGTGCTATGCCATGCTTGCTTGAGTTGCCATGTTAATAACCGTTGGTTGACCACCTGTAGCTAAGCAACTTGAACCACCTTAAACGTGCGGTATTCGTCGTGTGTGACGAGTACTCCACTTAAATCGTTAGTAACCGTTCTCGATGATAGATCCGTATCGTGTTGCCGTGCCTTGTGTTGTCTCTTTGATCTTGTGTTGCTCCGTAGTAATAGTGGTGCACCGTTGATTGCCTTCCAGTGTTTACTTCTTGTGTGCTCCCGCGGATACTCTCGGAGACGATGCGAGCGTGCGATCGACTACACCTTCGGAACCCGACTTATCAACAGGCAAGGACTATACATTACTTATGATCCATTCTATTTCAACCAGCGGTTTTCATGCTAGTCTAGGTTAGGTTCGATGTTTGATCCTACCACATGTTTACAACCTCTTTCAAACCGATACAGCCATGTCCCTTCCCAGCAAACCTTGTACCGCTATGTTACTATTGTTCGTTGCTCAGCCCCTGCTTAGTATGCATGCTTAGGATGCTACGATGTTATCCCGTTACTCTTTGGGTTGGGATATCACCTGATTATTATATTATTGCTGATGATATGATTATTATAATGTTGACTATATTCGACGAAGGATGGAAGGTCTAGGCTATCCCGCCCCGACGCTTTGTTCCATTCGAGTCACCTAGGATCCGAGTTCCGGGTATTGGTTTTAAGACTGAGCGTGCCTAACCGCGTGTGGGATTTTATGGGGTCCCCTTTTCTTACCTATCTAGCTTCAAACAGTTCTAGTGGTGGCCCAAGCTGATTTACCATTTGAAACTCATGCATATACGTCTGTCGGGTAGCTCCTTGCAGATGTCTTTTCAAAACACCCCGGGCCAGCGAGGACATAGCTTCTCTGTTGGTCCAATCTGACCGGCTGAGGACCCGGTCTCATAAGAGAACTAACCGGTAATCCAAACCTGGAGTCAGACGATAGAGACCAGATCTAGAGCGCGGCCGGCTCCTGAGCTGGATGTCGACTCACCGGGGGCCACCCGGATTTGTTCGTTGTTAGCTAGAGGGACTTGTCGTTTCGGATCTCTTGGAACTAAATCATAAAATGGTTGCCTGTGATGGGTAGCAACTGAGAGAGATGGGCGTGCGTGCGGAGCCTCGTAATGGGCAGTTGGTACACCCCTGTAGGGTTAAATCATTTCGAGAAGCCGTGTCCACGGTTATGGACGACTTGAGACCTACTCCTTGTTCATAGACAACAACAACTGAGATAATCTTAATATAACTTGATCAACGTGTGCGTGTGCCTTGATTGCTTCTTCTTCGTCGGGATGCGAAGAGGAGGACAAGGATAGGATAGGTGTTATGTTTGCGTAAGTAGTTGATAGCAAGACTTGTTGGAGGCGATTTCCTCATTGAATGCTTGGCTTCTTATCTCACTCTCTAGATCGTTAGCCACTTCATAAATGCTAGTGCGGCAGCAACCTCACCACTTACCCCTTCCTTACCGTAAACTACTAGTTGTCCTAGAATGACGAGTGATGAAGTCCTTGCTGGGTCAGATGACCACTACAGTTGGATGCTGAGTACCTCTGTACTCATGATACTACCCCCAAACTCTTTTCAGGGTCTTGATCGACAATAGGTATGGTGATCGACGTTTCACGTGGAGACTCGACGACGACTAGTTAGGCGGATCCCGGCGGAGGGCCTGGACCCGTGTGGTTATGGGATCGATGCTTTTCTCTTTGCCAGTAGGCATTTGATTGTAGTCTGTACTCAGACATGTATCTTCCGCTGTTGTATTGTATTTGAGGCAGTTGTATGCCGATTGTATGAGATGTTGTATCCTGTATCTGTAATGTTGTGATATCATGTTGGAAATCCGGGGCATATGGCTTTGTCATATGTCGCGGTGGGACCGATATGTGCTTCGTCCCCGGATCTGGGTGGAAACACCTAGATCTGGAACAGTACCGCATATCGGGCCTTACAAGCATAAAATACTGAATAGTTGTTGAGAACTCAATCTACTAAAACTTCACACTTAGTCTCCTTTGGAATTTTATTATGACTCGTCCCTAGACCACTGACCAGGTACAAGTCAATTCGATCCTTTCCCTTTTGACTTTGAGCATTCATGCAATGAATGAGCATGGGCAAGATTAGTTGGCACTTAGGATGGCGAAGAGAATAAATGATGGGGAAGGGAAGTTAAAAAGTGTGAAAGGCTCGCATCAATGAGGACAATCATAGACGAGAGAAAGCCAAATGATAGATATGATGTGAGGAGTAGGGACTACCATGCAACGGATGGACAAATGAGCTATGAATATGAAAGTTCTCCAATGGAACTAGTGGGGGTGCATCTAACTCGCTTACTCACGAAGACCTAGAGCTATTTTGAGGAGGCTCATCATTGGAATATACAAGCCAAGTTCTATAGTGTAAGGGTCCCCACATAGTTATGCATGCATGATATGAAAACTCGTATGAAGTACTGATACGGTGAGGATCTCTCACTCGTCGTTGGTTACCCCAAGTGGAAGGTGAGATGTAGCGTAGCAGCAAATTTCCCCTATGTAGAGGATAGAGTTTGTCTCCCATAGGACTCACAGAGATACAAGAAGGTGGTAAAGTGAACAATGGCGCCGATATTGCTAACTTCACCTGGACCTGCACACAGATACAAATAACTTTTCTCCCAACGAGTATAGAGGAGTTGTCAATTCCTCCGGCCTTGTTGTTTACAAAGGATTAACGCAAGAGATGATAATAGTGGCAACTGAAAGTAAAGACTGAAAGTAAATTGAGGGTATAAACAATGATATGAAGATGGACCTGGGTCCCGTGATTTTCACTAGTGATGTATCTCTCCCAAAAGACGATAAAAGTGCTAGCGAGGTAAACAAATCACAGTTGGGCAATTGACATGATTATGAAGGCACCGCAATGCTAACTATGCTGCAAAGAAAGGAAGGGCTCAAAAGCAATGGGCAGTACGCCAAGGTAAGTAGACCGAGATCCAACTGCATCTACTACGAATCATCCACCTTGAGATATCTATCCAGAACATCTCGCTGGTATTAAGTTGCGAATCCTACGCAAAGTGTAAACTCAAAGCAACAGACAACTGCATTAAAAGAAATTTGCGTAAAGTAAACAATCCTTGCATCCGCGGATACAAGCACCGTTGTTTTATCCCTGGTGGCAACATCACATCCCCTAGTCTCATGTTTCTGTCACTCAAGCTAGATATCAAGGGGCTGAACCCACAATCAAGTATAACGCTCCCTCTTGGAGTTGCAACAAATCACTTGGCCAAAGTAAAATACGGCAACGGAGAACATGCAAGAATTTACTCAAGAACAAAATATAAAAGAGAAGAACCAAATATATTACTCATGACAATCTGAACATAGTCTCATAATCTATCAGATCCCAACAAACTCAACATAGCAACGGCAGAAAATTACAAAGGTGCCTCGATCATGTGAGGCAGCTCACGAGGTCTCGAAAGTGGAAGCACAAAGAGGGGAGAGATAGATCACTTAGCTACTGGTCACGGACCCATGGTCCAAGGGGAACTACTCACGGTACATACGGGAGGCGTCCATGGCTATGGATGGTCTCCCGGAGGGGGTAGCTTCTCCCGGCAGGGTGCCGGAGTAGCTTCTCCAGACAGCCCCGATCTTGAAACGGCGGCGGCGGTACAGAGGCGAGATCGCGAAAGAGAGATCGATCTTAGGGGTTTCCGTCACGGGGGGTAAATATAGGCGAAGGGGGGCACCGAGAGGGGCCACAGGGCAGCCAGGAGGCTCCCTGGCGCGGCCTAGGGTGGGGCCGCGCCAGGGACCCTTCTGGAGTCCCTGTGGTGGCCCCCCTTCCCTCCTTTGGTGTTTCCGGAAGCTTCCATGTCGCTGATTTTTTATCTGATTTTTCCGGATTTTTTGGAGCACTTTTAATGGCCAGAAAACCTGAAATACAAAAACAGCAGAAAGCAGCAACTGGCAGTTAATAGATTAGTCCAAATATGCTCAAAAGTGTATGAAAGTTCAAGCAAAACATGACAAAGTCACACAAAACATGCATGGAGGAAGCAGAAATTATAGATACGTTTGGGACGTATCAACATCCCCAAGCTTAATTCCTGCTCGTCCTCGAGTAGGTAAATGATAACAAGCATAATTCTGTGGTGAAATGCCACACAACCATATAAGGACTTTTAAGTAAAGCAATCAAAGCATGCAATTCAATTCAAGTCTTAACAAGCAAGAGTCTATATTAGCATTGACACAAGCAACAAAAGAACAAAAGGTGCAAGAGCTCTCGCTGTCCATGACTCGAATGTCTCCAGATGGTGTTTGCGTGCAAGCAGGGGACTGGGAAAAAGAGAGAAAAAAGGTTGTTGAGAACAACTATCTACTAAAGTTTCACACTTGGTCTCCTTTGGATTCTTATCTTGACTCGTCCCCAGACCACTAGTCAGGTACAAGTCAAACTGATCCACTCCCTTTCGATATTTTGAGCACTCATGCAATGGATGAGCGTGAGCAATAAAGTTGACACCAAAAAGGCGAAACAGAAAGAAGGTGGAGGAGGAAGACAAAAAGGTGTGAAAGGCTCACGTTAATGAGGACAATCATAGGCGAGAGAAGGCCATATGATAGATATGATGTGAGGAGTAGGGATTGCCATGCAACAGATGCACAAGTGAGCTAAAATCTCTCCAAGGGAACTAGTGGGGGTGCATCTAACTTGCTTGCTCAAGAAGACCTAGAGCTCGTTTGAGGAGGCTCATCATTGGAATATACAAGCCAAGTTCTATAGTGTGAAGGTCCCCAAATAGCTATATGTATGATGATCTCTATGGAGTACAAGGGATAGAGGATGAAGTACTAGTGTGGATCTCTCAAAAGGAATATTAGTGTGCCCCTTCTCTCTTTTTATTTTTCTTTTTCTCTTTTTTCTATTTTTTGTATTTTTTGGTGGCCTCAATGACTCTTTCTATTTAACTCTCATTTGTCCTCTTTGGGATCTTCTGATTTTGTCCTCTTTGGGATCTTTTCCTCACTTTAGGGGCAACACTCTATATTTTACAAGAATATAGGAGATCTTTCACACTTTACAAAGGTACTCACATAAAGAAGATATAACTATCATGATGCAAATGTATGACATGAGGATCAAGTCATGAGAAGAAGGATGTTGCATGGCAATGTATCTCGGAAAGGCTATGGAAATGCCTTGTAGGTAGGTATGGTGGCTGTTTTGAGGAAAGATATAAGGAGGCTTATGATGACAGAGCGTATCGTGCCAAGGGTTTGGATGCACCGGCGAAGTATACGTCAACTCTCAAGGTGAGAAAGGGCAATGCACGGTACCGAAGAGGCTAGAAAAAGTATAGGTGGGTGGAAGTGTCAACTTTCGAATACTCACATTAGTCCGAAGAACTCATGCACTTATTATCGGTAACTCTCAATCTAATTAGGAGGTTCACAAAGAGACAATTACCCCGAGGAGGAGTGTATGGGGGTTTGGTTATCCTTGTGCATCCTCGACTCATGGTACGTGAGTGTACTCTAATATTCGAACCCTCCACAGGTTAGTGATCCATCTAGTAGCTAGAGTTCTCAACAGGGGTTTTTGGTTTTCGAAAAACACATGGATTCCCAAAATACGACATCTATCACTAATAGGCTCGAGCTCTTGACACCAAAAGTTCAAACAATACTCTAGTCAATACCTCAAAACTATTGCAAGTTACTACTACAAAGAGAACATCAACTTCAACTACCTACTTCTAGTCAAGGCACAAAACTCAGTGCAACAGGCAAACTCTCTAACAAGATAAAACATGCAACCTATAGAAAGTTCAACCTAAAACAAAAGAAAAGCTCTAGTAAAACTAAAGCACTACAACTAAACAGAGCAGCAGCTAAGAAAAGAAAAAGAACACCTCACAGCTAAAAGAATAGGCATGCAAATCCTATGAGGAGTTCTAGTTCAAGCGGAGTGTGTAACTCTCCCACACAAAAGAGTAAGTAAGCTGAGGTATAACTTGTTACTACAGAAAACAAAGCAAAAACTAACCTAGAAAAGTAAAGAGCGAGACGCTCCAAGCATAACACACAACGCATGAAGTGATAAAAATATAGTGCAACGAGGGACGAACTGATAATTGTTGATGAAGAAGGGGATGCACGGGGGCATCCCCAAGCTTAGACGCTTGAGTCTCCTTGAATATTTATTGGGGGAGCACATGGGCATCCCCAAGCTTGAGCGTTTGACACTCCAGGATCTTCTTTCATCATCTTCCATCGCACACTTGAAAACTCCCTTCATACATAACTCATTATAGACTGATTAGAGAGGTTAGTACCCTAATAAAATAATTTTTCTCTTACTGTAAATAAAGATAATCTTGAAGAGATATTGTTTCTCAAGAGTGCCAAAAAGTTTTTGCAAAGAAAAAGCAAGCTTAAGGTTTGTAAAAGTAAAGAGACAAAACGTGGCAGAATCTGTGAAAAACAGAACAGAAGATAGAAAAGAATTTTTTAAGGATACTTCTGCAACTCAAATAAAAAAACTCAAAACATACGCAAGTTTCGTAATTGTATAGAGCACGCTGTGTAAACAATTCAGCTCAAAAAGATGAACTGGGATTTTTCTCTGATTTTTCTAGTCACGAGGACAAAATCTGTTTTCTGGACAGCATGTCACAACTTTCACTTCCCTTGTCGTATGAGGCTAAACTTGGCACAAAGCTTGAAAAGTAAAGATACAATGATGTTGCTACAGTAGTAACAATCATCAAGACCACTAAGAACAGAATAAAAGCAAAAAGAAAAACCAAAATTTGTTGCGGGCTGCCTCCCGAAAGCGCTTCTTTAAAGCCATTAGCTAGGCTTAAAGCAAAAGATCAAGTCTTTTCAACAAAATAACTAGCCCGTGTGACGGACTCAAAAGGTAACTTAATCTTTTTCCTAGGAAAATGTTCCATCCCTTTCTTGAGAGGGAATTGGAATTTGATATTCCCCTCTTTCATATCAATAACAGCACCAACTATGCGAAGAAAAGGACGTCCCAAAATAATTGGACAAGAAGGTTCGCATTCAATGTCCATAATAGTAAAATCAACGGGAACATAATTTTCATTGACAATGATAAGAACATCGTCGATCTTCCCCAAAGGTTTCTTTATGGAAGAATCAACAAGACGAACACCAAAAGAACAAGGATCAAAAGGTTTCAATTCAAGCATATCATACATTCTTTTGGGCATAACAGAGGTACTTGCTCCAACGTCACAAAGAGCATAACAAGAGAAGTTATTCAATTTGATTTTTATCATAGGATCCCAACCATCTTCTAGCTTCCTAGGTATGGAGGCTTCTAGTCTAAGCTTCTCCTCCCTAACTTTGATTAGAGCATTGGTGATATGCTATGTGAAGGAAAGATTAAGTGTGCTAGTGTGGGGGTCTCTAGACATCTTGTGTAGGAAACCAATAACTTCAGATAAAGTGCAGTTGTCAAAGTCTAGATGACGGGGATGTACCCCGGCAAATCCCATGGTCAGGGACCCTAGGTTAGTCATGAGAGGCACAAGTTGGACGATAAGCTCGTCGGCTAACAGGAGGATACGTTCCTGCTCGATATTATTGATTGGAGATGGCGATTACGGGGAAGCCGAGGCTAGTGCGCACAAGGCTAGGTTACATATTGTGTATTGCTTGATCTCTATGTCTCCCCTCCTAGCCCTTATATACTAGGCTAGGTCTTGGGGAGTCCGTCTTGATTACATATGAGGTTTCCTAACCATGATCTTCTTCCGTACGACAAGTTTACACCTTCCTTATGACTCGTGGACTCCTACATCAGTGCCACTAGTGGGCCAAGGCTGGGCCCAGGCGGCATCTTTGTAGGCCTTCTGTCTTCTGGTACACCGGGTAGGCTCATCCATAGGAGTCGTGGGGTCACCCCCTCGTCAGTAGCCCCCGAGTGCCTGGGGGACTCGAAGAGGCGCATAGGGACTCGAATCCACTCTAGCGTCGTTTTGATGTATGCACGGTTCAACCGCGGGTCGTTGGCAGTCTGTGGCCATGAAAAAACCTGTTTCGAGGGATGCTAAGCTGAAAGGGCCCAAGGTGTCGACTGGTCGAGCCTTGGTGAATTGCACTAGTGGCAAAAACCGCAGTAGCCCAATCAAACCCATGTCCCTCGACATGAATTTGGAACACTGGTGTCTAGAAAAAGTCATGTCGTTGCATGTCTTAAAGTGATCAATTGCCGCCAGTAAGGTTCGTAGCCTAGGCGCGTCCTCCCGGATTTTTCTATCATGCATGCGCATGGAAAAGGTTGGGAGTGAAATCGCTCTTCGGCAAGTCCCAGCCCGGCCGATCTTCGCGGCGGGCTCTTACCTACACGCTAAGCTTGTGTGGCATCTGGGCACAATGTATCGTGTTCCAGGAATATGTATTTTTATTGAGGCGCGGAGCCTAGTAGATAATGCACCCACTTGGAATAAATAATCAAGTGGGCGGTTTCAGCGGTCACTCGTGGAGCTTTTCCGAGTGCTTGGGTGTAGAGGGATATTTTCTCGGAAGGTCGTCGAGTGCTTGAGTGTATATAGAGTTTTGCGAGTAATCACTCGAATATCTCTTTTGCTCTCGGGGTGAGGGAGCACCCGATACTCCAGGACCGCTCGAGCTGGCGAGTGCAAGTCTGCTCATCTTGCGTCATGGTGAGGGAGAAACCGAAACTCTCATGGGTGCGAGTAATCACTCGAGCATATCTTTTCTTCTAGGTGAGGGAGCACCTGAGACTCTCGTAGGTGTGAGTGATCACTCGAGCACATTTTTTCTTTTGGGTGAGGGAGCACCCGAAACTCTCGCAGGTGGATACACTCCCGATGGGAGTTAGATATATTTGAAAAATGTATTTAAGCTATGCAGAAAACGGTGCTTGCAAGCTGCCTCTTCTGCTCACCGCCCCTTTGATTTACCTCTTGTTTGGTGAAGATAACTATCTCCTTACTGGAGGACCGTCAAAAGATGCTCTGGCTGCTAACCATCATGTCTTCATGACCGGTCATAATGATGGCTTTTGGTGGCGTGCTGCAGCCGCCTGTTGAGTTATCGATGCGCGCATTGAAAACGCGCGAGATTTGACGCGTCCAGCGCACTGTGCCTCCCGTGTGAAGGCATATTTGTCTCGGACTTCGAATCGCCCGGCATGCTTGGTCTTTGAATTAATGGCTCCCGTCGTCTGGGCTTCTACTTGCTCTAGGGTTTGTGCTATAAATAGGCCCCTCTTCTTCCTCTAGCAGCGGTATTCGTCCTCTGCTCATTTTGCTCCTCTTTCTCTTCCTCTTCTCATGGCGCCCAAGCGTGGAGCTGGTATGAATGGTCGTGGTCGTGCTCGCCGCAGCCGTGGTGGTCGTACTCCGCGCTCTTCTCGCGGTGGTCGTCATGGTGCAGCGTTGGTGCCTTCCTCTTCTTCCTCGGAGGAGGGTGTTTGGTGTTATGACTTTCTCCTGCACGTCCGTGGCCGGGGCGCTGCTCGCATTCTTCTTCCTTCTGCATTTTCTGCCATTGTTTCTGAACGTGACCTTGATGGCTTGTTGCTTCGTCTTCAGGGGTGCGCTCGATGTCCTTCTTATGTTAAGTTGGAGATCGATAGTTCCCGCTTGATTTTTCTTGGCTTTGGCTGGAAATCCTTTGCTCGTCGGTTGAACTTGCGTGATGGTGACACTCTTTGTTGCCGTTTTGATGGCAAAGACACTCTTGTCATCCGCACTTTTGACCCGAGCGGCAACCGCATTGATCCGTACTGGCCAGAGACAAGCAGCGATGGTTCTGACAGGTCGAGGAGTTCGTCGCCTGCTTCTTCAACTGCTTCCTCCTCCGGTGACTCTTTGGGTGCTGATGCTGAGCTGTCTTCAACTGCTTCCCTCTCCGGTTCTGAAGAGGATCTCGATGTCAAACCACCAGTGAAGCGAGCGCGCCATGCGACCTTGTAGAACTGGAGGCGGCAGCGTCATCTTCGCCGACAGCTAGGGTGGAGCTGGAGAAGAAGCTAGTCGAGCAAGAGAAGAAGCTGGTGGAGCAGCGTCTTCAACTACTCTGCAAATAAGTCGAGCTTCACCTTTTGTTATGTCATTGACATTGTGAGCCTGTTGCTTCGACTCCTCCTTTGTCTGTGATGATGCTTGCTGTCTTGGTGCAAATCATCCCAGCATGGGCACTCATGTAGAAGTCATAATCCCTTGCTGTAGGCTTATCGGCTGCTTGTGCCTTCTGTAACTAGGTTAGTTGTCCATGTAATGAGGATTGCCTTTGAGCAATCAGAGCTGCCTTCTATCCAAAGAACCATCAAATCTTTTGTACTAAGAATGATCTTCGGGTCCTTGTAATGCGAACTGTGCTTGAGTTTTTGTAATGGAATTTGTCTTTGAGTCCTTTGCAAACGAAAGTTGTGTTCAAGTCCTTGGCGATCAAAAGTTGTCTTCGATTCCTTTGCAACCGGGAGCTGTCTTCGGGTCCATTAAAACTTCGCATTGTGGGTTCTATCGGGTGCGCGACAGCGCTCCCGATGGGAGTAGCCCCCGAGGCTACGTTTGAGTCGAAGAGTCGAACGTAGGCTGAGATCTGTTTCCTTTGTCGTTCTTCCATTATTTTCTGTCTTTAATCGGGTGCGCGGCAGCGCTCCCGATGGGGGTAGCCCTCGAGTCTTTAGGTGATCGCTGGTGATCAGGTGAAAACTCAAAGAATTGTCTTCGTCCTGCGCTCCGTCCATATTTCTTCGGAGTACGTGGAGTTCCATCTGGTTGTAGCCGTGTCTTTCCTTTTGATTCCGAATAGAGTTCGACGGTTGGCGCTTGTTGCTGGGTTTTTTCTTGGACCCTTTTGAGTTTCGGGCTGCGTGAGCGACGATGACGTCTCTCGGGGGAAGATTTTGTAATCGAGCCCCCGAGTGTTTGGGTGATGAGATCGCGATTGCGATGATAGCGTTTCTCGGGGGGAGATTTAGTACTCGATCCCTCGAGTTCTTTGGTAAGAGATCGCGATTGCGACGATAGCGTCTTCTCGGGGGGAGTTTTGTGCTTGAGCCCCCGAGTTCTTTGGTAAGAGATCGCGATTGCGACGATAGCGTCTCTCGGGGGGAGTTTTGTGCTCGAGTCCCCGAGTGCTTTGGTAAGAGATCGCGATTGCGACGATAGCGTCTCTCAGGGGGAGTTTTGTGCTCGAGCCCCGAGTGCTTTGGTATGGGATCGCGATTGCGACGATAGCGTCTCTCGGGGGGAGTTTTGTGCTCGAGCCCCCGAGCGCTTTGGTAAGAGATCGAGATTGTGACGATAGCGTCTCTCGGGGGGAGTTTTGTGCTCGATCCCTCGAGTGCTTTGGTATGGGATCGCGATTGCGACGATAGCGTCTCTCGGGGGGAGTTTTGTGCTCGAGCCCCTGACGGGGATCAACCCCGGAAAATCCCATGGTCAGGGACCCTGGGTTAGTCATGAGAGGCACAGGTTGGACGATAGCTCGTCGGCAAACAGGAAGGCTCGCTCCTGCTCGATATTATTGATGGGGGAGATGCGATTACAGTGGATGCCAAGGCTGGAGCGCTCAAGGCTAGGGTTACAGGTGATATTAGATGTCTTTGGCGTCGCCCCTCCTAGCCCTTATATGCCGGGCTAGGTCTCGGGGAGTTCATATACGTTTACAGGTAAGCTTTCCTAACCCTAGCTTGCTCCGTACGGCAGGTCTTCGCACCTTCCTTATGAGTCGTGGACTCCTACGTCGGTGCCAACTAGCGGGCCGAGGCTGTATCTTCATGGGCCTTCTGTCTTCATGGACACCAGGTAGGCTTATCCGTAGGAGTCATGGGGTCACCCCCTCGTCCGTAGCCCCCGAGTGCCTGGGGGACTCGAAGAGTCGCGCAGGGACTCGAGTACATTCATTTGTCGTTCATTGGTATGTGCGGTAAGTCCGCGGGTCGCTGGCAGTCTGGTGGCCATGACAAAACCTGTTTCGAGGGATGCTAAGCTGAAAGGGCCCAAGGAGTCGACGGGTCGAGCCTTGGTGAATTTCACTAGGGCAAATACCACAGTAGCCCAATCAAACCCACGTCCCTCGATGTGAGCTTGTAACACTGGTGTCGAGCAAAAGTCCGGCCGCTTCAGGTCTTACGGTGTTCATTTGCCGCCAGTAATGTGCATAGCCTAAGGCGCGTCTGCCCGGCTTTTCTATCATGCGCAGCGCATGGGAAAGGTTGGGAGTGAAATCGCTCTTCGGCAAGTCCCAGCCCGGCCGAACTTCGCAGCGGGGTCTTACCTACACGCTAATCTTGTGTGGCATCTGAGCACAGTGTATCGTGTTCCAGGTATGTGTGTTTTTGAGGCGCGGAGCCTTATAGCATTGCACTCTCTTGGGCCAAACCATCAAGCGAGCTGTTCAATCATTCACCCGAGGAGCTTGTTTCGAGTGCTCAGTCGGGGGGGGGGGGGGTTTCGCGAGTAATCACTCGAATGTCGTTTCGGCTCTTGAGGTGAGGGAGCACCTGAGACTCTTAGCGTCGTATGATCTTGGCGAATGCATGCTTGTCTTTGCGTCGGGTTGAGGGAGCACCCGAGACTCTTGGTGAGTGCGAGTGGTCACTCGAGCACTTTGCTGACCTTTAGGTGAGGGAGCACCCGGGACTCTTATGATGTACTCTCCCGATGGGAGTAAGATGTTTTTTCTCCATCGGGAAAAAGATCTGAAAGATAGAATCTCAGGGCCTTGATGGCGTACTCAGTACGTCTTGCTGTGATATGACGTTGGCGTGGTCTTCTGCAATTTTTTGACGGCTGCGGCCTGTCGTGGGAAATGACTTGGCGCTGTCCCGCCGAAATTTTCGCGTCGCGCGATCATGGTCCTCCTTTTGCGCGCGTAGTGGGCGGTTTTGTTATTGCGCGGGTTGGATTTTCCATACTTTTCGCCTCTGTATGGGGTCGTGCCACGTTTTACTGGGCAAAAAGGTTGCATGGTGGCCCTTTTTCTAGGCTCTTGAGTTAAATACCATGTGGTTAGATAAATTGTAGGTTTTACCCAGCCATTGCCTTCCTCCTCTTTCTCTGCTTCCTTCGTGTTCCTAAGCCTTCGTCTTTTCTCTTCTGCGTGCTGTTGTGAGATCTATGTCCAAGCGCCCCCGTGCTGCTGTCGAGTCGGCCAAGATGTCCGGCAAGTGGGAGCGGTCCACGTTCGGGGCTGGAGATCTGGATGCGCTGGTTGCTGATGGCATGGTGGTGGTGGGCGATGTCCGTCTACTTGGTGATGAGTCGATTCCAGCGCCGGCGGCGGACGAGCGGGTATGCTTCCAGGCTTTGTTCCACCGTGGGTTTGCTCTTCCGCTGCATCCTTTCATTCGGGGCTTGCTGTATTCCTATCGACTCCAGTTGTATGACCTGACTCCCAATGGGATTTTGCACATTGCGTGTTTCATCACTCTTTGCGAGGCCTTCCTGGGGATTTACCCCCATTGGGGACTTTGGAGGCGCCTTTTTAATGTAAAAAGGACGAACTCTGAGTACGCCGTGGGTCGAGTGGGTATCTCCATTGGGGATAAACATTCATATTTTGACTTGGAGAAGATCGATTCCGTTAGTGGCTGGCGAAGAGGCTGGTTTTATCTGAAGGATTGCTTCGTTGTTGGTCAGCAATTTGGTCTTGCTTCTTTCAATCCGGGCACGCGGGTGGTCAGACAGCCTTCGTGGTCTCATTCTTTGACCGAGGTGGAGTCGTCCGAGCTGACTCCGTTTTTGGAGAGGATTTCTGTGTTGAAGGATAACTTGACTGGTGGTCAACTTATCTCTGTTTTTGTGGGGAGGTGAGTTCAACCGTTGCAACATCGAGCTCGCCCTATGTGGCAGTACGAGGGACTCGGTGACTCGACGAGATGCTCGCCTGAAGAGCTAGAACATGATGCCTTGCTGGCTCGTATCCAGCATGTGACCAAGTGCTCGAGTATTTCCGAGATGCGCCTTGTCCTTCCATATGCTTCTGATCATTCTCCGCCACCGGTTGGTGCTCGTGTTCATTCATTTGTTTGGACGAGTACCTAGTTTTGTTTTGTTGTTGACATTGCTTGCCTTGAAGGGCCATGCTCCTGTGCCGTGTAATCCTCCGCAGCCGGAGGACGCCGATATTCGTGAAGAGCCTGATGCTTCCACAGTTGATAATGCTGTGCCGGCTGTTGATGCTGAGATTGTGCTAGTGGAGACTGGAGATAGTGAGGACTCGAGTCCCTTTCGTGTGAAGCGGTCGCGCCCCTTGGATGCTGAAGATCATGCTGCGTTAGGTGATGATGTCCCGCCTGCTGCTCCTTTTGCTGGGCCTTCCCCTTCGGCTGCTGCTCCGGCCCCTCCTCCCAAGAGGGTCAGGCTTGGGAGGCTGGGGCGTCCTCGTGCTGCGCGTGTCGGGTAAGAGTCTGCTGGATTTGTGCCCGTTCCTTTTTTCTTGTTCTTGCGTCTGATAATGCTTATTTTGTAGTGCTGCGCCTGCTCCGGCTGCTTCATGCACCAGCGCAGCTGCTACTGATCTGAATTCGACGAGTTCTGGGGCGGCAGCCAAACATCTCGAGGACCTCTCGGCTGCCGCTGGTCAATCTGGGCCGACGGCGACTCCTGCCGTTTCGGCTACGGGTGTAGTTCCTGGTGTGCCTTCTTCTGAGGCGCCTGGTGCTGTTGCTCCTGAGCCCAAGCCGACTGAACTTGGTTCTCCGTACTTTGGCCGTCTTGATCTGGCGATTGAAGACAAGGCCTGTGTTTTCGACCATGTCTCCAAGCTGGTAAGATGATTCGTGTCTGTGTTACTTTATCATCGGGGGCACGACAGTGCTCCCGATGGGAGTAGCCCCCGAGGCTAGAAGTAACTGTTTGCAGTTGCTTGTAGTCTTGTCTTTCCTTAACACCTGATTGCCTGGTATTTGTAGCCTGTTTTCCAACACTGTGAGCGTTTTATGATTGATGCTGAGTGTTGGCAACGGGCCCACGATTCTGCCCAGGATGCCTTGTCTGCTATGGATGGTGAGTTTTTTGTTTTTGTGCTGCTGAGCTTTGGGCGCTTCGTCTTTTGTTCTGAGTGCTGTCTTGCCTTGTAGATCGTCGCCAGGTAGCCGAGAAGCAAGCCGAGAAGGCGGAAAAGACGGTTTCCGTTCTCAAGGCTGCCTTGGCTTCCAAGGAGGCGGAGTTGCACGGTCAACATGAGGAGCTGGTTCGCCTTCGCCAGGCTGAGGACGCGCGTGCGCGGGTGGAAGAAGTCGAGGGCAAACGTCTTCGCTCTTTGGCGGACTCGCTTGTGTGTAAGTTTTGGCATTCAACCATTGGTCTTGCTGTTCCTACTGTCTTCCCCTGGTGACGTTTCTTTGCTTGGTGCAGCTGCTGTAGGTGCGAAGCCGGTGGAGACTGCTGCGTCAGGGTCTGGAATTCTCCAAGGTGCTGTGGATACTGTTGCAGAGGTTGTTTCGGTGGTCGAGGACGTCTGCGCCCGGGCTTCCAATCTTGTGGGGCTTGCGCACGAGCACCTTATGCCGGAGGGTTCAAAGGTGCCTGATGGCCTGGGCGCTCGGGTGGCTGCATTCGGCCACGATGGGAGACGTATGGTGGAGCTGGTTGCAGAGAGCGTGGTGAGTGGTTCTTCCACGGCCCTTGTCGTCCTTATAGGGCATGGGGTTTCCTTTGATGATTCCTTGGTTGAGACCATCCCGGACTATTCTGATGAGCAGGACGACCGAGCCGATAAGCTGGCTCGTCGCCTGCAACAGGTTGTGGATGCTCAGGGTCCCCCTGTCGTAGGTGAGGGGGAGGCATAGTAGTGTTGCGTCGCTTTGAAACTTTGTCTGTAATTCATGACTCCGTTGTGATGGTTGACCTTTTTCTACCTTTATCTGAGTGACTGCTTGGCTATTCCTCTTGCTGTTTTTGATTTCTTTGTTTTGTTCATCTTGTGGTAGGCCACTCCGGGCGTTCTTCGTCCGTGGAGTTCGCTGAAGGATGACGCTCGCGAGGGTGCGTACGAGTCCGTTTGCTTGCGGCTGAAGGACGCTGAGCGTGAGATTGTTCGACTGAAGGGATCCATAGCCGTTCAGCGTACTCGGCGCGAGCGTGCCGAGGCCGTGGTTGAGAGCCTTGCTTCGTGGGTGGTGAAGTTGTCCGACCTCCTGCGGGGTGAGTCTTGCCTCTCCTTGGTTGCTTGATTCCGCTTAGTGGGTTTTGCCGTCTCTGTCTTGATCGTAGTTTTTGACATTCGAAGTGCTGGCAGGGCGAACTTGGGATGAAGAGAGGGCCGTTCAGTCTGAGATGTCGCAGCTTGATGATCCTAGTGTGCAGGCGAGCAATCCCTTTTGGGCAGATGGGGCTCGTGCTCGAGCGTTTGCTTTGCTTCGTCTCTGAGTTGAGCGGGTACCGGATGCTCTCAAATACTGCCAGCGGGTATTGGATGGTATCCATGCTGAGTTCTATCCATTGGAGGTGGTTCCTTCGTCCCTTGAGAGGCTCTGTCGCATATTTTCTCAGCCTGCCGAGTTACGTCGAGTGATGGATCATCAGATTCGTGCTAGAGCCCGAGCTGCTTTGGGTTTGGTCCATAGTCATTGGCCAGTGGTGCATTTTGCTCAGGTGGTGGCGGGTCCTCCAGGCGGTAGGGGCCATCCGATGAACGAGCACTATATGGCTGTAGATAAACCTGCGCGCCAGGTTGTGAGGCGAGTTTGTGAAGAAAACGACCGCCATCTGGGTGCACTTATTAAGGAGAAGTTGGAGCCTAAAAATTAGGTGCTTCCCTTCGTTGTATATGCTTCTTCTTGGTGGTGTATATTCCATTCTGTCTTGTTCGCGTCGCGGGGGGTCGTCTACGTTGTAATTGCGGGGGACGTTGCCGCGGCTTGTCCCCGAGTGTAAAGTTTTTTATGTGTCGCGGTTGCGAAGGACGCCTCGGGGGTGGCAGTTTCGGCGAACCCCCGAGTGCCAAGTTTTGATGTGCCGCGGTTGCGGAGGACGACTCGGGGGGTAGATGCTTCGGCGAGCCCTCGAGTGCCAAGTTTAATGTGCCGCGGTTGCGGAGGACGACTCGGGGGGTGGCTGCTTTGGCGAGCCCCTGAGTGCCAAGTTTAATGTGCCGCGGTTGCGGAGGACGACTCGGGGGGTGGCTGCTTCGGCGAGCCCCCGAGTGCCAAGTTTAATGTGCCGCGGTTGCGGAGGACGACTCGGGGGGTGGCTGCTTCGGCGAGCCCCCGGGTGCCAAGTTTAATGTGCCGCGGTTGCGGAGGACGACTCGGGGGGTGGCTGCTTTGGCGAGCCCCCGAGTGACAAGTTTAATGTGCCGCGGTTGCGGAGGACGACTCGGGGGGTGGCTGGATCGGCGAGCCCCTGAGTGCCAAGTTTAATGTGCCGCGGTTGCGGAGGACGACTCGGTGGGTGGCTGCATCGGTGAGCCCCCGAGTGCCACGTTTAATGTGCCGTGGTTGTGGAGGACGACTCGGGGGGTGGATGCATCGGCGAGCCCCCGAGTGCCACGTTTAATGTGCCGCGGTTGCGGAGGACGACTCGGGGGGTGGCTGCATTCGGCGAGCCCCCGAGTGCCAAGTTTAATGTGCCGCGGTTGCGGAGGACGACTCGGGGGGTGGCTGCATCGGCGAGCCCCCGAGTTCCACGTTTAATGTGCCGCGGTTGCGGAGGACGACTCTGGGGTGGCTTCATCAGCGACCCCCCGAGTGCCATGTTTAATGTGCCGTGGTTGCGGAGGACGACTCGGGGGGTGGATGCATCGGCGAGCCCCCGAGTGCCAACAGATTTTGGGGAAAAATATTTATGTAATACTTTTCCTGCTGTCTCTTACAGAGAGTAGGGGGTTCTGTTGAAGACATATCCCTTTTACTTAGAACGGTGATGTGGTGGCCTTAAAGGCCTGGTAATTTTATCTCCGAGTGCCTGGGTTCGGGCGATTTTCCTTTCCTTCTACGGGAACGCTTCTTCTGCAAGTCCCGTGGTCCTGCTGTCTTGGTGGGCTATGAAGGCTTCTGATATCTTGTGGAATTCTTTGTTGCAGCGTTTGGATCTGACGAAACTGCCGCTGATTGTAATGACCCCGTGCGGGCCAGGCATCTTCAGCTTGAGGTAGGCGTAATGGGGTACGGCCATGAAGCGAGCGAAAGCTGGTCGCCGGAGGATTGCGTTGTATTGCGACTTCCAGTCGACCACTTCAAAGTCAAGCGTTTCCTTGTGGAAGTTTGTCGCGTTCCCGAAGACTACCTCCAGGCTTATCCTTCCGAGGGGGTAGACTGCTTTTCCTGGTACGATCCCGTGGAAGGTTGTGCCTGAGGACTTGAGTGCATTGTTTTGGATGAGCATGTCGTCGAGTGTTCGGGTGAAGATGATGTTGATCTCGCTGCCACCGTCCATGAATACTCGCGACATGTCGTAATTTCTGATTCTGGCCTCGAGTACTAGTGTGGTGTGCCCTGGTTGGGGAACGACTGGCGGGTGGTCGTCCCGGGAGAAGGAGATTTCTGTCTCCGACCCGCGCAGGTACTCTGGGATGGCCGGGTGTGCGGAGGTTGCCAGGAAGACTTGTCTGGTGACTTGTTTCTGCTGCCTGTTGAAAGGTCTACCTTCTTGTATCATGTAGATCCTCCCGTCGGATTCTGGGTACTGGTTTTCTTCTTCTGGTGTCCTTTGCTGTTCCTGGATGGCGGCCACCTGTCTAGTTGGCAGAGGGGGGGGGGCTGGTGGCGCATCGTGGGCAACTGGCCCAACTGCTATGTTTGCGAGTGGTCGTGCTGTTGCGGCCGCGGAGCGGCTTTTCTCCTCGGCCAACTCGTTGAAGCTTCTGCAATTCCTGAGGGTGTGGGATGATGTGAGCTCTCCTCCCTCGTTTCTGAATCTGTGTATAGAGCACGGTCCGTCGACTACTTCTTTGGCGGAGCGGAATGCGCGACTGCCGTCGCGTGTCTGCTTTGTCCTCCATTCCCGTCTCTGAGCCTGGGGCTCGTCTTCTGGGTTGTCTCGTTGCTGTGGTCTGTTGTCATCACGGTGCCTACCATTCCGATCGTCCGAGAAACCGGCGGTGACCATGTCAGGTCCTCTGTCGTCGTAGAAGTTCTGTCTGGGTCGCTTCCTTCTTTTGTCGGCTCCTCTATCTCCGTTGTAGTCGTAGTCGTACTTTGATCGTGCAGTGTGGGTTTCTGTTTCATTACGAACGGAGTCTTCTCCGTCCGCCCAGCTGTTGGCTAGTTCTAACAGCCATGCGAGTGTTCGGACTTTCATCTGTTCGAGCTGCTCCTTGAATTCAACGCGCTGAAGGCCTCGCCTGAATGCGTCGATCGCACTTTCGTCCGAGATGTCTTCCGCTGAATTCTTGAGTATCGTCCAACGCTGGATGTATGCTCGCAGGGCCTCCCTTGTTCCTTGTTTGCATGCCCGCAGCTCCTCGAGTGAGGCTGGTCGCTTGTATGTGTATTTGAAGTTTTCTATGAAGGCTCCTCGGAACTGGCTCCAGGAGCTGATGGATCCGCGCCGAAGATTTTTCAGCCAATGTCGAGCGGAGCTCTCGAGCATGGGCTGCACGTACTGCATTGCCGTGACATTGGTTCCTCTTTGAAACTTGACTGCTGTTAGGTAGTCGTCGAGCCATGCCTCCGGCTCCTCGAGTCTGTTGTACTTTAGTGACGTGGAGTTCAGTTTGAACCCGTTTGGCATATGCGTCTCACGTATGGCACGTGTGAAGCAAAGTGCTCCACATGGCTCGATTTCCTCGTCGGAAGCCTCTTCATCCGAGTACTCCTCGCGTGCTGCGCGTCTTCGCCTGCTGCGGTTAACTCTGTTCTGTGTGATGTCGTCTCGCGCATCTCGCCGAGTGCTGCGGCGCCTGTTGTTGTCGTCGCTGTCGTGTTTCTTGTACCTGTCGGGGCGCCTGCGCCTGTCGTCATGACCGTCGTCGTCGTCTGGTGAACTGGGGTCCCTGTCCGGTGTCCGCTCGCGAGTCTGTCGTTTTGCGCTAGATTTCTTAGGTACCGAGGCAACGATGGCGTCCTTCATTATCTGCAAAGCAATGGAAGTGTAGCGATCCGTCTTGCCCTTTCTGCTTTTCTAGGCACGGGACAGGTAGTCCTGGGCGCTTATGAGTGCTTCTGCCGGAGTGAGGGGCTCTTCTTCGTCGTCGTCCTCCTCTGATCTGAAGTCGTATTCCAGTTTCCGCACTACTCTCGCCCTTTCTGTCTTCCGCAGGTTGTTGAGTTTCGATATGTTGCGGGTGGGGGAGTCGTGGCCTGGGGAGTCACTTCTGGGAGATTGTCTGCGACTGCTTTTCCTTTCGGGTTCCGCTTTTGCTTGCTTCTCCATGGCTATGCGCCACTGTCTCGTCTGTTTGGTTAACTCACCCACTAACTTGTTGTATGCCCTTAGCTCGTCTCTTGAGGCATCTGATGGTAGTAACCTGCCGCGGGCGACTGCTTCCGTTACCATTGCCATTGATTCCTTGGACAAGTATATTTTTTCTTTGGGTGGTTCGTCCGCCGCTGCAACCGGGGTTTGCTGCCTGCTGCGTGATGGCTGGATGCCTTGGCCGGGTGCTTGCTGTTTGCTGCTTAGCGGCTGACTGCTTTTTTGATTGCTGGGTCCTTGTTCCACCGAGACTTTCCTTGGTATGGTCCCCGGTTCTCCTAGCTGTATGACCATCTGACTGGTGTTGCCGGGGCCTGCCGCCCTGTTGGTGGTTGGGGTGTCTTGACAAGTGCCCGGGTCATCGATTCACCCGTTGTTACCTGACGCTGATGCGCCAACTTCTGCCATGAACACATGCGATGGTGTCCTTGCCGTCTCCTTGCTGATACGTGCGATGGTGCTTCTCCATGCCGGGGCTTTACTCGAGCGGTCGCGAGTGGCGTGGAGCCTTGAGTTGGGTGGGTAGCTACAACCGCCAGATAGGTTGGCCGTGCGGGCGGTGTCCGCTCCGGTCACTGCCGCAGCTGTTGCCGTGGGCGCACGGGTGCCGTCGATGAGGCGAAGGGTCCCCCAATGGTTTATGTAGATCTGATATGCTCCAAAGATCAGATTGACCCCGGAGTGTAGATTGGTGAAGACTGGCTTGAGGGCCGAGAGGTGGGTCGTGAATCCGAGGGACTCGAACAGGTTGGATCTTGCCGGAGCCGTCGAGTCGATGAGTGCTGATGATGATGAGGCCGCCGAGATCGCGTTCCCAACCTGCGCGGTTCCCACAGATGGCGCCAATTGACGGGGATCAACCCCGGAAAATCCATGGTCAGGGAACCTGGGTTAGTCATGAGAGGCACAGGTTGGACGATAGCTCGTCGGCAAACAGGAAGGCTCGCTCCTGCTCGATATTATTGATGGGGGAGATGCGATTACAGTGGATGCCAAGGCTGGAGCGCTCAAGGCTAGGGTTACAGGTGATATTAGATGTCTTTGGCGTCGCCCCTCCTAGCCCTTATATACCGGGCTAGGTCTCGAGGAGTTCATCTACGTTTACAGGTAAGCTTTCCTAACCCTAGCTTGCTCCGTACGGCAGGTCTTCGCACCTTCCTTGTCAGTCGTGGACTCCTACGTCGGTGCCAACTAGCGGGCCGAGGCTGTATCTTCATGGGCCTTCTGTCTTCATGGACACCAGGTAGGCTTATCCGTATGAGTCGTGGGGTCACCCCCTCGTCAGCCCCCGAGCAATTTGGTAAGAGATCGCGATTGCGACGATAGCGTCTCTCAGGGGGAGTTTTGTGCTCGAGCCCCCGAGTGCTTTGGTATGGGATCGCGATTGTAACGATAGCGTCTTTCGGGGGGAGTTTTGTGCTCGATCCCCCGAGTGCTTTGGTATGGTGGTGTTTGGGCAACATCATTTTATTGCGTCGAAGGTATACATGAGCTGCCAGATGAGAATGACTGGTGGAGACTATGGGTAGAACAGGCGTAGTTCGCTACGTTCCATGGATTTCCCACGTCCTCGTTAGTCTTCGTGTTCTTCAGTCGATAGGCGCCTCCTCCTATGACTTCTGTGATTATGAACGGTCCTTCCCATTGGGGGGAGAGCTTGTGAACTTTCTCTTGTATGAGTGGTAGGACGAGGTCGCCTTTATTGAAGGTTCTGGTGCGTAGGCGACTGCTCTGGTAAGTGCGCAGTTTGTCCTGGTATCCCTCTGATTTTGCTAGGGCTGTATCCCTTGCTTTTGCTGCTGTGTCCTTGTCATCTTGCAGTGCTTCTTCTGCTTCCTCTTCTTCGTACCCTGAGATCCGGGGTGCCCCAAATTTGAGGTCATGTGGTAGCACCGCCTCCGACCCGTATACCATAAAGAAAGGTGTGTACTGGGTTGCAGTATTCGGGGTGGTGCGTAGGCTCCATAGTCCGGCGGGGAGTTCTTCTACCTAGTTGCCCGCGGCCTGCTCGAGTGGTGCGAGGAGCCGCTTTTTGAGTCCTCCACATACTAGGCCGTTTGCTTTTTCCACCTGGCCGTTGGATTGCGGGTGTGCGACTGATGCATAATTGACTTTGATGCCTAGCTCTTCGCAGAGGTTCTGGGGCTCTGTCGCTTTGGGGTTCGTACCGTTGTCCGTGGTGATGTTGTGCGGCTTTCCGAACTTGAAGGTGATTGATCTGATAAGATTTGCTGCCGTGAGGGCTGTATTGCTGGTAATAGGTGCTGCTTCGATCCACTTGGTAAATTCGTCGACTGCTACTAGCAGGTGAGTTATTCCTCCCTTTGAAGATTTTTTGAGCGGGCCCACCTTGTCGAGTCTCCAGATGGCGAATGGCCATGAGGGTGGTATGGTCTTGAAATCTGAGGCTGGAGCGTGTGGTCTGCTGGAAAATTTGTGGCAGGCCATGCAACGCCGTATGATGTCCTCTGCGTTCCTCATGGTTGTTGGCCAATAAAGTCCTGTTCTAAAGGCTTTTGCCACGAGTGCTCGACTGCAGGCATGGTGCCCGCAGGTGCCTTCGTGGATCTCCAGTAGTAGGGTCTTGTCGTCTTCCTCGTCTATGCATTTGTGTAGGACCTGGGAAACGCCGCGCTTGTAGAGTTGTCCGTTGATTACTGTGAATGTTTTGGAGCGCCGATTAATGCGTTTGGCTTCTGCGGCGTCCAGCGGTAGGGTGTCGTCGATTAGGAACCTGTGGAGTGGCTCTCTCCAAGATTGGTCCTCTGGTGCGGGTGGCTCTGGCTCCTCATCTGCGTTGTGGGCTTCTTCATTGACTATTGTGTCTTCGGCTGCTACTTGTGCTGGTTCAACTATGTTGTCATCCTCCGTGTCTGCTTCTGGTCCGAGTCCTTTGATTGCTGTGATTGTCTCGTCTATATAGGCCTGAATGTTTCCACCGATCCATTTTCTCATGTGTGATTGCGCCATTCGCTGGTATATTTCTCCTGCGTTGCTTAAGCCGAAGGGCATTTTGGGGTGGCCTGCTTTTCCTGAGTCTGTCGGGTGTACTTGGTGCTTGACCGCGTCGCTGTCGATCCTGGATTCCCGTCCATGCTCTTTTGACTCTCTTCTGCCTGCTAGTGGGAAGGTGCTCTTGTCTGTTGCCGTGGCTATTTTTGTGAGTTCTTGCTCGTCTCCGAAGGTGTCAGAGACTTTGTGGAAATCGCGGTCACATTTGTCTGACTTGATGAAGCTCCCGTTGACTGTGATGACGCCCGCGGATCCTGGGATCTTGAGTTTAAGGTAGGCATAGTGCGGAGTCGCCATGAATTGTCCGAACGCTGGACGCCCCAATATGGCGTGGTACTGTGATTGCCAATTGAGTACTTCAAACTCGAGGGTGCATCTTGCGAAATTGCGTCTGTTGCCGAAGACGACTTCGAGCTCGATTAATCCAAGGGAAGTAGCTGCTTCTCCTGGGACTACTCCGTATAACACGGTGCTTGATTTCTTCCATACTGATCAAGGGATCAGCATCTTGCGCAGGGTGACGACGAAGATTATGTTCATGTTGCTGCCTCCGTCCATGAAGATTATGTCCATGTCGTACCCTCCGATTTGAGCGTCGAGGACCAGGGGCGCGTGCCCCGGCCTTGGGACTGCAGGCGAGTGGTCGCTCTAGGAGAACGTGATGCTGGTTTCTGCGTCGTGTAGCTGGTAGACTTCGACTGCGGTAAGATTCTCGACTGCTCTAGCCTGCAGGGTGTAGGCGTCCTGTTGGGCTTGCAATACCTTGCCTTCTTGGATCGTGTACACCTATCCTTGAGTGGGCGACTGCTCGGTTCGTCGGGCGCGCTTGGCTTCTTGCTGTTTTTCCTCCTTGAGGCTGTCGGCGAGTTCATTGAACAAGCGACCGTCTCCTAGAGTGTGGCGCGATCTGATGTTTCCCCAGTTGTCTTTGAAGTAGTGGATCGTGCAGGGTCCTTCTAGCCGTTGCCTAACCGTGAGCTTGCTGGATCCGGCGTGCCGTTTCCTCCTTGAGATTCGGAAGAACAGCGCGTGGTCCGTTGGGTGCTCGTGAGCTCGCGGGTCGACTGCGATCCCTTCACTTAGATTCTGGTTCCTTATGAGATTGGCGAATTCGTCTGGCCTTTGATCTGGGTCGTAGTATTCGCCGGTCCGAGTCTCAGAGTCGCTGTCCTGGCGGGTGGTGGCTGTCCGCACGGCGGCGGGCCGTCGAGTGGTCGGCGATCGTGCGGCTGTATAGTTCGACTCGTCGGGTGGAGTTTCTTCGTAGGATCCACGCGCATGTCTTCTGGGTCGTCGATTTCTTCCTTGGCGATGATCTTGGCGTTCGCTGATCTCGAGCTCGGAGTCAGTGTCCTGTTGTGCGGCGGGTGCCTGGGTGGTGGTGGGTCGTCGAGTGGCCGGCAGGTCCTTTGCTTCATGTGTAGTTCGTCGATCCGGGTCTCCGTGTAGAACCCTCGCTCCTTTCTTTTGGGTCGTCGAGTTCTCCTTCGCTAGCGGCGGGCTCGGTTGCCGCCGTAGTATTGATCTTGACACGGCCGCGGGCTGAGCGATCTTGCCGGGGTGGCGGAGATATTCGCCGTGATCTTGAATTCCTCGGGTAGATTGCATCTGGTTCTTGCCCTTGAGTTGCGGCTTGCTGGAGACGAAACTGCCGAGATCGTAATTCCAACCTGTGTAGTTCCCACAGACGGCGCCAATTGACGGGGATGTACCCCAGCAAATCCCATGGTCAGGGACCCTGGGTTAGTGATGAGATGCACAGGTTGGACGATAAGCTCGTCGGCTAACAGGAGGATACGTTCCTGCTCGGTATTATTGATTGGAGATGGCGATTACGGGGAAGCCGAGGCTAGTGCGCACAAGTCTAGGTTACAGATTGTGTATTGCTTGATCTCGACGTCTCCCCTCCTAGCCCTTATATACTAGGCTAGGTCTCGGGGAGTCCGTCCTGATTACAGATGAGGTTTCCTAACCATGATCTTCTTCCGTACGGCAAGTTTACACCTTCCTTATGACTCGTGGACTCCTACGCCGGTGCCACTAGTGGGCCAAGGCTGGGCCCAGGCGGCATCTTTGTAGGCCTTCTGTCTTCTGGTAAACCGGGTAGTCTCATCCATAGGAGTCGTGGGGTCACCCCCTCGTCACTAGATCACTACTATCTATCAAGGAGGTAGTGATATCATTTAAGCTCACTTTTTTTAAAGCCTCTATGTTCATAGAGGTTTCTTCATCTATGGTTGAGGTGGTAGCATCACCATTGATAGGTCCAGTGGGACTAGGGGTGTGATGGGTGCTAACAGTTTGGACATCCTCAACTACTTGGATAGTGGCTACTGTGTGGTAGGTAGGTAAAGTTCAAGCCTGCATAAAAAGTCTGGATAACCATCCAGGTAGTCAGTCCATGTGTGGGGCATTTCTTCACAAGCGTCTTCATACGTTCCCATGCCTGGGCAACGTGTTCATTATCCAATTGCCTGAAATTCATAATGTTACTCCTCAATTGAATAATTTTAGCAGGGGGATAGTACTTCCTGATAAAAGCATCCTTGCACTTATCCCAAGAATCTATGTTATTCTTAGGCAAGGATTGAAACCAGATTTTAGCTTCATCCCTCAAAGAGAAAGGAAAAAGCTTAAGCTTAACAATTTCACCATCTACTTATTTGTACTTTTGCATATCACAAAGCTCAATAAAATTATTTAAATGCAAAGCAGCATCATCTCTAGCACCAGATAATTGATCTTTCATAACAAGGTTCAGCAAAGCAGGTTTAATCTCATAAGAAGGTGCTGAAGTAACAGGTGTAGCAATAGGAGTGCAGATAAAGTCACTTTTGTTGTGACTAGTGAAGTCACACAACTTGGTGTTTTCATTGGAACCCATAGTAGCAGCAGGTATTTTTGGTATTTTTGATAAGGGACACAAAAGTAAAAACTGAAAGGTAAACTAACAAGACTAAAAAGCAAAGATAAAAGACAGTGTGCAACTCCCTTATCTTGTAGACTGGAGTCCCCGGCAACGGCGCCAGAAATTGGCTTGATACGGTGAGGATCTCTCACTCCTCGTTGGTTACCCCAAGTGGAAGGTGAGATGTAGCGTAGCAGCAATTTTCCCCTATGTAGAGGATAGGGTTTGTCTCCCGTAGGACTCGCAGAGATACAAGAAGGTGGTAAAGTGAACAATGGCTCCGATATTGCTAACTTCACTTGGACCTGCACACAGATACAAATAACTTTGCTCCCAACGAGTACAGAGGAGTTGTCAATTCCTCCGGCCTTGCTGTTTACAAAGGATTAACGCAAGAGATAATAATAGTGGCAACTGAAAGTAAAGACTGAAATTAAATTGAGGGTGTAAACAATGATATGAAGATGGACCTGGATCCCGTGATTTTCACTAGTGATGTCTCTCTCCAAAAAGACGATAAAAGTGCTAGCGAGGTAAACAAATCACAGTTGGGCAATTGACAGGATTATGAAGGCACCGCAATGCTAACTATGCTGCAAAGAAAGGAAGGGCTCAAAAGCAATGGGCAGTACGCCAAGGTAAGTAGACCGAAATCCAACTGCATCTACTACGAATCATCCACCTTGAGATATCTATCCAGAACATCTCGCTGGTATTAAGTTGCGAATCCCACCCAAAGTGTAAACTCAAAGCAAAAGACAACTGCATTAAAATAACTTTGCGTAAAGTAAACAATCCTTGCATCCACGGATACAAGCACCGTTGTTTTATCCCTGGTGGAAACAACACATCCCCTAGTCTCATGTTTCTGTCACTCAAGCTAGACATCAAGGGGCTGAACCCACAGTCAAGCATAACGCTCCCTCTTGGAGTTGCAACAAATCACTTGGCCAAAGTAAAATACGGCAACAGAGAACATGCAAGAATTTACTCAAGAACAAAATATAAAAGAGAAGAACCAAATATATTACTGATCACAATCTGAACATAGTCTCATAATCCATCAGATCCCAACAAACTCAGATAGCAATGGAAGAAAATTACAAAGGTGCCTCGATCATGTGAGGCAGCTCACGAGGTCTCGAAAGTGGAAAAACAAAGAGGGGAGAGATAGATCACATAGCTACTGGTGACGGACCCATGGTCCAAGGGGAACTACTCACGATTCAGGGTGTGCATTCGGTTTTTTCAGTTTAATTCGGTTCAGTTTATACGGTTTTAGGTTTTATACGGTTTTTATACTTCGGTTTATACAGTTTTATATGTAGGTACGGTTCGGTTTCGGTAATAACCATTAATTTCGGTTCGGTTTCGGTAATAACCAAAATAACCAAAGTTGACGCGAATTTTTGAAAGACAACAAATATTTTTTGGTCGCATGATTTGGACTATGTATGTAGGGTAGATTTTTCTTGTAAGTACTACCTACATATGTACATTAGATCATTATATGACTTTTTTTCTAGGCATTAGATGACACACATGATTTGATGCTAGGCATGGCAGTGCATCTAAGGATTTATTAAATATTATACTATTAGTATATGTAGGTTCCATGTTCAAAACAAAATATGTAGGTTTCTAATGACGTGAAGGAGTAGGCAGAAAAAAAGAAAGCCACAACGCTCGTGAAACAAGCCAATACTATTCCCTCCGTCCCATAATATAGTACTTCCTCCGATCCTTATTACTTGTCTTAAAATTGATGTATCTATCACTAAAATGCATCTAGATACACCCATTTTAGGACAAATAATATGGATCGGAGGGAGTAACATTTTTTAAGCTAGACTACCTCAAAAAACGTTACTATCTTATGGGACGGAGGGAGTACTATCCTAGTCCCGACAAAAGCGATTACCTTTTAAGTTTTTGAAGCTAGCAATCAGATTCCTTTTTTTGAGCGTAGAGATCAGATTCCTGGAAAGCTCGCTCTATCTCTCACTCAAGCCGTATATGGGCTGGGATTATTTGAGGCCCAAACGCGATAGGTGCACCGCAGCACAGGTCGTCGGTTCAATGAGCTGCAGAAATTTTAGTACCACCTCGGGCACGGAGGTGAAGCGTAGTGGAGCGGAAGGCTATATAAGGAGGGGCTATGTGCCAAGGCTTCAACTAATATCTACAGTTTTCACACAGTGAATCTACTATCCGTTATTTCGGTTTAACCGAAAACCGAATGGTTTCTAACTGAAAAAACCAAAGATCAAATGGTTTCTAAAAGTGGAAAATGAAACTGAAACCGAAAACTTAAAAACCGAAATTTTGGTTCGGTTTTGTTTTTTCTGGTTCGGTTTATGATTTTCGGTTCGGTTTTGCACACCCTGGCTCACGATACATACGGGAGGCGTCCATGGCTATGGATGGTCTCCCGGAGGGGGTAGCTTCTTCCGGCAGGGTGCCGGAGCAGCTTCTCCAGGCACCCCGATCTTGAAACGGCGGCGGCGGCGGTACAGAGGCGAGATCGCGAAAGAGGGATCGATCTTAGGGGTTTCCGTCATGGGGGGTAAATATAGGCGAAGGGGGCACCGAGAGGGGCCACAGGGCAGCCAGGAGGCTCCCTGGAGTGGCCTAGGGTGGGGCCGCGCCAGGTACCCTTCTGGAGTCCCTGTGGTGGCCCCCCTTCCCTCCTTTGGTGTTTCTGGAAGCTTCCGTGTATCTGATTTTTATCTGATTTTTCCGGATTTTTGGAGCACTTTTAATGGCCGGAAAACCTGAAATACAAAAACAGCAGAAAACAGCAACTGGCAGCTGGGTGCACTGGGTTAATAGATTAGTCCAAATATGCTCAAAAGTGTATGAAAGTTCAAGCAAAACATGGCAAAGTCACACAAAACATGCATGGAGCAAGCAGAAATTATAGATACGTTTGGGACGTATCAAGTACAAATGCTACTTTGAAGCACGGGTGTGGATCTTTAAAAATGAATAGTAGTGTTGCCCCCTTCTCTATTTTCTTTCTCTTTTTTGTATTTTTTGTATTTTTATATTTTTGGCCTCTTTGGCTCTTTCTATTTATCTCTCATTTGTCCTCTTTGGGATCTTTTCATGTGTCCTCTTTTGGGATCTTTTATTTGTGTCCTCTTTGGGATCTTTTCCTCACTTAAGGGAAACACTCTATATTTTACAAGGATGATTAAGATCACACACTTTACAAAAAGTGCTCAAAATAAAGAATACGGAAATTAATCATGATGTATGAAAATGTATGCCGCTGCCAGTGTGGCAGGATATGCAATGATACTAGCGCATCATGCAACAGTTATAAGGGAAATTCCCAACTAGCATGAGGCTCTACGATCAAGCAAAAGTATGTATGACAATAAAAGATCCAGTCATGAGAAGATGGATGTTGCATGGCAATGTATCTCGGAAAGGCTATGAAAATGCCTTGATAGGTAGGTATGGTGGATGTTTTGAGGAAAGATATAATGAGGCTTATGATGAAGGAGCGTATCATGCCAAGGATTTGGATGCACCGACGAAGTTTGCATCGACTCTCAAGATGAGAAAGGGCAATGCACAGTACCGAAGAGGCTAGCAAAATATAGATGGTGGAAGTGCTAACAATCGAATACTCGCATCAGTCAAAGGAACTTATCCGCTTATTATCGGTAACTCTCTATCTAGTTAGGAGATTCAAAAAGAGACAAGTACACCTAGGAGGTGTGTATGGGGGCTTGGTTATCCTTGCGCATCCTCGACCCGTGATAACTTGAGGGTACTCTATATATTACAACCCCTCAAGAGGTTAGTTATCCATCTAGTAGCTAGAGTTCTCAACTAATTTTTCTAGTTTTCGAAAATACGAACGTTGAACCAAAATACGACACCTATCACTAATAGGCTTAAGCTCTTGACACATAGAAGTCCAAACATTACTCGAAACAACACATCAAAACCATTGCAAGTTACTACTAAACTTATAATAACAACCTCAATTACCTACTCAAAGTGAGACACACATTCAGTGCAACAGACCAACTCTCTAAACAAGATAAGTGTGAAACTCAAGAGATTACTAAAAACAATATCCTAAATAAATCTCTTAAAGATAACATGAAAAGCAAGAGCTAAACATGATAGCAGCTAGAAATAATAAAGAAAGCTCAACAAAGATTGGAATGAAAACTATGAGTATTCTAGGCAAAAGTGGAGCGTGTTTCTCTCCCAAACAAGGCATGCTAGGGTCCAACTTGTTATGAACTGCAAACAAAACAAAACTAAGCTAGGCAAACTAAAAAGTAAATGCAAGATACTCAAAGCATAGAACATAACATATGAAGTGATAAAAACATAGCGTGGAGAAGGAAGAACTGATGATTGTTGATGTATAAGGGGATGCACGGGGGCATCCCCAAGCTTAGACGCTTGAGTCTCCTTGAATATTTCTTGAGGGTGTCGGGGGCATCCCCAAGCTTGAGCTTTTGGCACTCGTGGATCTTCTTTCATCATCTCCCTTCGCACGCTTGAAAACTCCCTTCATATGAAACTCATCATAAACTGATTAGAGTGGTTATTACCTCAAATAAATTAACTTCAATTAGTATTTGTTGGAAATAAAGATTTTCAACAAGGCCTACTGTTTCTTAAGATTGCCAAAAAAAATTGCAAGAAAAAAGCATGCGCAAGATTTGCAAAATTGAAGAAACGCAAAATAATGCAGAATCTGGTAACAATAGAACAACAGGTAGTAAATAATTTTTTCGGGGTACATATGCAACTCAAATCAAAAAACTCAGAATAGGTGGTAGTTATCCAATTGTATAAAGGACACTATCAAAACAATTCAGATCAAAAAGATGATATGGTGATTTTACGCGAAGTCTTCTGTCAAGCAGACAGAATTTGTTTTCTGGACAACATGTCACAACTTTTGATCCACTTGCTAGGCATGAAGCAACAAGATCATGTTTTATCAATATCGAAAGCATACCTTTCCCAAATAACGGACTCAAAAGGTAACTTAATCTTCTTTCTAGGGAAATGTTCCATGCCCTTCTGTTGACACCGGTTTTTGGCACAAGAATATTCATATACAAGATGACCTCAAATGGAGAAATGCTCTACATGAAAAGTTTGGTATTGTCGACATGAACAACTTTGAAGTTTGGGTCATCGTGAGGTCATCTCTGAGGCCGAAGCTGTGATTGAAGTGGTGATATTTGGTGCTCAGTTTACTATTTCGCCAATTAGGCCCCCAAGACGACCTCAAATGGGAAAATGTTCTACATGAAGTGTCTTCTTCTCGTCGGTCGATTTTGATATTTGAAACGTCCAAATCGAACATCGTATGAAAAAGTTACGGCCAAATCAAAACCGGAGACAGGAGCGAAAAAGATAAGTCGGACATTCTGACTCAATATCCGACCCATTGTTGGACTTATCGGAAAACTTTTTGTAAAGGTCTGTCCCAAAGCCAGACTTCGGTTGGAACATCTGACCCTAATGTCAGACTTAAGTCAGATATTCCGACCCAACCTTTGACTTTGCTGGGCGTAGTTTTTGTCTAAGTCAGGCTAGGTTTTTGCCTCTTGGTCGGTTTTCCAAGCCCTTTTCTTGTACGGAAAGTCCATCCGCCTCATATATAGATGAGAGGTGATATAGGATTAACAACACACAATCGAACAAACACATCTACATCTTTTGAGGTCCTCAACAACATGTAAAGTAGAAAGTGTGGTGTGTGTAGGAAGGCTCTTAACTCTCTTTTCCTATTCTTATTCTCTAGCCCATTGATGGCACTGAAGTAGTGCTACTCATTGGCTACCTCAAGTGGAGGCTGAGATGTCGACATCAGGAAATTTCCCTCAGTGAAGATACCAAGGTTATCGTACCAGGAGGACTCAAAGTTCTTCAAGTAGGTGGTCAAACGAGCAAGGCGCCATTTGAGATAAGTTACTCACTTGACCTGGACCTGCACACAAAAGAAAATAACTTATCTCCCATCGAGTTCAGAGAGGTTGTCAATCTCTCCGGCCTTGTCGTTTACAAAGGATCAAACGCACAGTGGAAATAATGATGGTGATTGCAACTGAAAGGAAATAAAGCAGTAAAGAGTTGAGGTGTAAACAATGGTGGAAATATGGACCGGGGTCCCATGATGTTCACTAGTGATGTCTCTCTCCCAAAAGACGATAAAACAACTAAGCTGGGTGAAAAAATTACTGCTGGTCAATTGACATAATTATAAACGCACTTCAATGCTAATTATGCCACAAGAAAGTTAAAGGCTCAAAAGTATGGGCAGTACGCCAAGTCAAGTAGACGTTTATCCATCAGCAACTTCTCACTAATCATCCACCTTGATATACCTATCCAGAACATCTCGCTGGTATTAAGTTGCGAGCCCCACACAAAGTGTAAACCCAAAGCAAAAGACAACTGCGTTAACAAACTTTGTGTAAGGTAAACAATCCTTGCAACCGCGGTTACAAGCACTGTTGTTTTATCTCTGGTGGAAACAACACATCCCCTAGTCTCATGTTTTTTTCACTCAAGCTAGACTTTGAGGGGGGGGGGGCATGAACCCACAATCATGCATAACGCTCCTTCTTGGAGTTACTATCTACTACTTGGCCAAAGAAATGGAGAACATGCAAGAATTACTCAAGAACAAAATATAAAAGGAGAACCAAATATATAACTCATCACAATCTGAACATAATCTCATAATCCATCGGATCCCAGCAAACACAACATAGCAACAGCAGAAAAATTACATAGGTGCCTTGATCATGTAGGGCAGCTCATAAGGGCTAAGAATTTAAGCACAAGATTGGAGAGAAGACATCACATAGATACTGGTCATGGACCCATGGTCCAAGGGGGACTACTCACAGCACATCCGAGAAGCGCTCATGGGGGTGGTCAATCTCCCGGACATCAATCCTCCGTCCGACAAGGTGCCGGGATGAGGTCTCCTGGCGGTCACGATCTCGGGATCGCAACGGCGGCAGAATAGTGGGGAAAGTCGCGATGCAGGTCTCTTTTTAGGGTTTCCGTATTGAGGAGGTAATATAGGCCGAAGGGGGGCACCAGGGGAGGTGCCCACCTCTCAGGAGGCCTGTGGGCGCGACCCCACCCCTGGCCGCGCCAGGTGGCCGTCTGGGAGGGGGTGGCCCCCTCCGGCTACCCTTCGGTCTTCTGGAAGCTTCCCTTATGCTGATTGTTTATATATTTTTCTTGGAATTTTTTGGGCAATGTAAATATGGGTAAAACCTACAATTCACAGACATTAGCAGACAAAAACTGGCACTTCGTGCACTAAGTTATCAGGTTAGTCCAAATATGTGTAAGAAGGTATGAAAGTGTAGCAAAACACATAGCAATGTCACCCAAGTGAGCATGGAACATGCGGAAATTATAGATACGTTCGGGACGTATCAACATCCCCAAGCTTAATTCATTCTCGCCCTCGAGTAGGTAAATGATAACATAGATAATTTCTGTGGTGACATGCTAACACACATATAAGAACTTCAAAGTAAAGCAAGTAAGATATGCAGTTCAAGTCAAGACAATAACAAGCAAGAGTCTATAGCTAGTATTGAAACTAGCAAAGTAAAAAACATAAAGGTGCAAGAGCTCTCGCTGTCCGTGACTCGAATGTATCAAAAATGTGTTTGTGTGCAAGAAGTAGGAGATGGGTTTAGAGAATAAAAATACTATATAGTTTAATTGAGAACTCAATCTACTAAAACTTCACACTTCGTCTCCTTCGGAATCTTATTTTGACTCGTTCCTAGACCGCCAGTCAGGCACAAGTCAAACTGATCCTCTCCCTTTTGACTTTGAGAACACATGCAATGGATGAGAGCAAGCAAGATATGTTGGCACTTAGGATGGCGAAGATAAAAATTATGGGGAAGGAAGACAAAAAGGTGTGAAAGGCTCACATCAATGAGGACAATCATAGGCGAGAGAAAGCCAAATGATAGATATGATGTGAGGATTAGGGATTGCCATGAAACGGATGCACATAGAGCTAAGGTAAGCTCTCCAATGGAACTAGTGGGGTACATCCAACTTGCTTGCTCATGAAGACCTAGAGCTCTTTTGAGGAGGCTCATCCTTGGAATATGCAAGCCAAGTTATATAGTGTAAGGATCTCCACATAGTTATGCATGAATGATAATCTCTATGGAGTAAAAATATGACAATGGAGTACGAGTGTGGATCTTTCAAAAGGAATAGTAGTGTTGCCCCCTTCTCTCTTTTTATTTCTTTTTCTCTTTTGTCTCTTTTTTGTATTTTTGTGGCCTCATTGGCTCTTTCTATCTATCTCTCATTTGTCCTCTTTGGGATATTTTAATTTCTCCTCTTTTGGGATCTTTTATTTTGTCCTCTTTGAGATATTTTCCTCACTTTAAGGGCAACACTCTATATTTTACAAAAATATAAAGAAGATCTTCACACTTTAGAAGTACTCAACATAAGGCAAAATGAAAATTATCATGATGTATGCAAATGTATGCCTCTGCTAGTGTAGCAGGATATGCAATGATACTAGTGTGTCATGTAGTAATTATAAGGGCAAGGCACAAATAGCACGCGGCTCCTCGATCAAGCAAAATCATGTATGACATGAAGATCAAGTGATGAGATGGTGGATGTTAGATGGCAATGTATCTCGGAAAGGCTATGGAAATGCCTTGATAGGTAGGTATGGTGGCTGTTTTGAGGAAGATATAAGGAGATTTATGATGACAGAGCGTATCATGCCAAGGGTTTGGCTGCACCGGCAAAGTATGCACCAACTCTCAAGATTATAAAGGGCAATGCACGGTACCGAAGAGGCTAGCAAAATTTGGAAGGTGGAAGTGCCAACAATCGAATACTCGCATTAGTCCGAAGAACTCATGCACTTATTATCGGCAACTCTCTATCTAGTCAGGAGGTTCACAAAGGGACAAGTACCCCGAGGAGGAGTGTATGGGGGTTTGGTTATCCTTGCGCATCCTCGACCCATGGTACGTGAGGGTACTCTATATATTTCAACCCCTCCAGAGCTTAGCGATCCATCTAGTATCTAGAGTTCTCAACTAATTTTTGTAGTTTCCGAAAATAAACACAGATTGCCCATGATATGGCACCTATCACTAATAGGCTCAAGCTCTCGGCACCAAAAGTGCAAACATTACTCAAATCAATACCTCAAAACTATTGCAAGTTACTTCTACACTTGTAATAGCAACCTCAATTACCTACTCATGCAACACACACAACTCAGTGCAAAAAGCCAACTCTCTAAACAAGATAAACATGATGACTCAAGATAGTTCCAAAAGCAACCTAAATAAAAGCTCTTAATGAGGTAAAGCATGAAAACTAAGAGCTAAGCATGACAGCAGCTATGAAAACATAAAGAAGACACAATAAGATAAGTGTGCAAACCTATGTTGTGTTCTAGGGTGGAGTGGAACGTGTTTATCTCCAAAACAATGAAGGCTAGGGTCCTACTTGTTATGAACAGAAAGTAAAACTAAAACAAACTAAGAAGTAAAGAGCGAGATGCTTCAAGTTTAGCACATAACACATAGTTATGCATGAATGATAAAAAAATCTCTATGGAGTACAAATATAACTATGGAGTACGAGTGTGGATCTTTCCAAAGGAATAGTAGTGTTCCCCCCTTCTCTTTTTTTATTTTTTCTTGTTTTTTGACCTCATTGCCTTTTTCTATTTATCTCTCATTTGTCCTCTTTGGGATCTTTTAATTTGTCCTCTTTCGGGATCTTATATTTTTTCCTTTTCTGGGTTCTTAACTCTCTCTGCCTCTTCTTATTCTCTAGCCCATTGATGGCACTGAAGTAGTGCTCCTCGTTGGCTATCCCAAGTGGAAGGTTGAGATATAGACAGTAGCAAATTTCCCTCGGTGAAGATACCAAGGTTATCGTACCAGGAGGACTCCAAGTTCTGCAAGTAGGTGGTCAAACGAGCAAGGCACCGTTTGAGATAAGTTACTCACTTGACCAAGACATGCACACAAAAACGAATAACTTTTCTCCCAACGAGTTCAGAGAGGTTGTCAATCTCTCCGGACTTGTCGTTTACAAAGGATCAAACGCACGGTGGAAATAATGATGGTGATTGCAACTGAAGGGAAATAAAGCAGTAAAGAGTTTTGGTGTAAACAATGGTGGAAATATGGACCGGGGTCCCATGATGTTCACTAGTTATGTCTCTCTCCCAAAAGACGATAAAACAGCTAAGCTGGGTGAAAAAATTACAGCTGGGCAATTGATAGAATTATAAGCGCACCGCAATGCTAATTATGCCACAAGAAAGTTAAAGGCTCAAAAGTATGGGCAGTACACCAAGACAAGTAGACCGTTTATCCATCAGCATCTACTCACTAATCATCTACCTTGAGATATCTATCCATAGCATCTAGCCAGTATTAAGTTGCGAGCCCCACCCAAAGTGTAAACCCAAAGCAACAAACAACTGCATTAACAAACTTTGCATAAGGTAAACAATCCTTGCAACCGCGTTTACAAACACCGTTGTTTTGTCCCTGGTGGCAACATCACATCCCCTAGTCTCATGTTTCTGTTACTCAATATAGACATCGGGGGGGGGGGGCATGAACCCAAAATCATGCATAACGCTCCCTCTTGAACCAAATATATAACTCATCACAATATGAACATAATCTCATAATCCATCGGATCCCAGCAAACACAACATAGCAACAACAAAACAATTACATAGGTGCCTTGATTATGAGATTATGTTCAGATTGTGATGAGTAATATATTTGGTTTACCTTTTATGTTTTACTTCTTGGGCATTCTTGCATGTTCTCCATTGCTTTTTATTGCTTTGTCCAAGTAGTAGATAGTAAATCCAAGAGGGAGTGTTATGCATGATTGTGGGTTCATGCCCCCGATGTCTAGTTTGAGTGATAGAAACATGAGACTAGGGGATGTTTTGTTGCCACCAGGGAGAAAACATCATTGCTTGTAACTGCGGTTGCAAGGATTGCTTACATTACGCATAGAGTGTTAATGCAGTTGTCTGCTGCTTTGATCCTATAGTTTGGCTAGGGTTCGCAACTTAATACCAGCGAGATGTTCTGGATAGATATCTCAAGGTGGATGATTAGTGAGTAGATGTTGATGAATAAACGGTCTACTTGTTTTGGTGTAATGCCCATACGATTGAGCATCTAGCTTTCTTCTAGCATAATTAGCACTGCGTTGCATTTATAATTCTGTCAATTGCCCAGCTGTAATTTGTTCACCCAACATAGTTTTTATCGTCTTTTGGGAGATAGACATCACTAGTGAAAGTCATGGGACCCCGGTCCATATTTCCATCATAGTTTACACTGTTTACTTTTACGGATTTTATTTCCTTTCCGTTGCAATCACCACTTTTATTTCCCCTTGTGTTTGATCCTTTGTAAACAACAAGACCGGAGAGATTGACAACCTCTCTGACTCGTTGGGAGCAAAGTTATTTGCGTCTGTGTGCAGGCCCACGTCAACTTAATCTCCATTTGGAAAACCTACTTGCTGCTGGTATCTGGCGCCATTGGTATATTCACTGAGGGAAATTTTCCGTTGTCTACATCTCAACCTTCCACTTGGGATAGCCAACAAGGAGCACTATCTAGTGCCATCAAGCGGATTTCTGGCGCCGTTGCCGGGGACTCCAGTCTACAGGATAGGGGAGTTGCACACTATCTTTTACCTTTGCTTTTAGTATTGTTAGTTTCCCTTTCAATTTTTTCTTTAGAGTCTTATATCAAAAACCACAAAAAATTAGTTACTTTGCTTTTGCTTGATGCTGTTATTATGGGTTCCTCTGAAAACACCAAGTTGTGTGACTTCACTAGTCACAGCAACAAGGACTTTATTTGCACTGCTATTTCTGCACCCACCACTTAGGCGACTAACTATGTGATTAAACCGGCTTTATTGAATCTTGTTATGAAAGAACAATTTTCCGGTGCTTGAGATGATGCTGCTTTGCATTTGAATAATTTTGTTGAGCTTTGTGATATGCAAAAGTATAAGGAAGCAGATGGTGATATTGTTAAACTTAAGCTCCTTCTTTTGTCTTTGGGAGGAAGAGCTAAGGTGTGGCTCCAATCCTTGCCTTGTAATAGCATGGATTATTGTGATAAGTGCAAGGTTGCTTTTATTGGGAAGTACTACCCACCTGCTAAGATTATCCAGTTGAGAAGTAATATTATGAATTTTAGACAAATGAATAATGAACACGTTGCCCAAGCTTGGGAACGTGTGAAATCTCTTGTTAAGAATTGCCTACACATGGTTTGACTACTTGGATGGTTATCCAAACTTTCTATGCAGGATTAAACTTTACCTCGCGGAATCTGTTGGACTCGGCCGCGGGAGGAACTTTTATGCAAACCACACTTCGTGTTGCCACGAAGATATTAGATGATATGATGACAAACTACTCTAAATGGCACACCGAAAGATCTCCAACAGGTAGGAAGGTATACTCTGTTGAGGAGATATCCTTTTTAAATTAAAAGGTTGACTTGATCATGTCTTTACTTACTAAGCAAGCTCCTATTGATCCTCATGATGTTCCTTTAAATTCTTTGGTTGTTCAAGAGAGAGAGAGAGAGAGAGAGCAAATACGTGTTAATTTTATTTCTAGGAACAACTTCAACAATAATACTTATAGGAGTAACTTTGGTAGCAACAATCCTATACCGTTCCCCTCTAACTCTTATGGGAGCAACAACGCTTATCCTAGCACCAAAAACTTCACTTCTGAATTAGAGAGCATGCTTAAGCACTTCATCAGCTCTCAAAAAGCCTTCAGTAAGAGTATAGAAGAGAAGTTAGACAAATTAGATAGTCTCTCTTTGAAGGTCGACAACATTGCTCATGACGTTGAGATGCTCAAAATTAGGACTTCACCCCTTGAGGAGAGGAAAACCACACCTATGAATTCTATCCAAGCGCAAATCAATGAGAACATTAGAATGCTAGAAAAATTTAAGGATAGATGGGCTAGAGAGAAAGAAGAGGAACAGAAAGTTAAGAGCCTTCCTCTCTTTGTGAATCTCCTAACTGGATAGAGAGTTACCGATATTAAGTGGATGAGTTCCTTTGACTAATGCGAGTATTCAATTGTAGGTACTTTCACCATCCATATTTTTCTAGCCTCTTCGGTACCGTGCATTGCCCTTTATCGTCTTGAGAGTTGGTGCAAACTTCGTCGGTGAATCCAAATCCTTGGCCTGATACGCTCTATCATCATAAGCCTCATTATATCTTCCTCAAAACAACCACCATAGCTACCTATCAAGGCATTTCCATAGCCTTTCCGAGATACATTGCCATTCAACATCCATCTTATCATGACTTGATCTGCATTTTCATACGTGCTTTTGCTTGATCATAGATCCGCATGATATTTGGGCCTTGCCCTCATAATTGCTACATGACGCACTAGTATCATTGCATATCCTTCTACATTAGCAGAGGCATACATTTGCATACATCATGATTAAGTTGTAGTTTTCTTTATGTTGAGTACCTCTTGTAAAGTGTGTAATCTTCTACATCCTTGTAAAATATAGAGTGTTTCCCTTAAAGTGAGGAAAATATCCTAAAGAGGACACAAATAAAAGATCCCAAAAGAGGACACATGAAAATATCCTAAAGAGGACAAATGAGAGGTAAATAGAAAAGAGCCAATGAGGCCACAAAAAAGAGAGAGAAGGGGGCAACACTACTATTCCTTTTGATAGATCCACACTTGTGCTCCAAAGTAGTATTTTTACTTCATAGAGAGCTTTATATCACTCATGCATAACTATGTGGGGATCCTTACACTATAGAACTTGGCTTGTATATTCCAATGATGAGCCTCCTCAAATGAGCTATAGGTCTTCTTAAGGAAGTGACGAGGATCTACCTCGGCAAATCCCATGGTAAGGTACCTTGGGTTTAGATCGTAGAGAGAGGTGCAGGTTGGCGATGCTCGTCGGCTAACAGGAGACAGGGATTTACCCGGGTTCAGTGCCCTCGATCGGTAAAACCACTACTTCCTGCTCGATTGTATTATGATGGAGGCGATTACAATGGAGGTCTCGTTGAGAGTGCTCTCGCCGAGGGTGGAGCTATGAAATTGGATGCCCTAGACGTCCCCTCTCCCAACCTTTATATATTAGGCTAGGTCGCAAGGATTCCATCTAGGTTTACAGAGACAGTTGCCTAATCTAGCTTTAGTCGTGGATGCCAAGTCTTGGTTTCCCTAATGCCGTGGACTCCTACGTTGGTGCAGCCGCCGGTGCTTTGATTGGGCCAGTCGAGGCTTCTGGCGATCGTCTTGTCTTGACACGCACCAAGTACCCTCATCCTTAGGATCCGTGGGGACATCCCCTCGTCAGTAGCCCCCGAGTGCCTGGGGGAGTCGAAGAGTCGCGCAGGGACTCAAACCAGCAATTAGTCGAAGTGGTGTGTGTCGCGTTGTTGCGAGTCATCACTTGTTGTTCGTGAGAGAGCTTTCCGAGGGATGATAAGCTGAAAGGGCCCAAGGCACTCGACTGGTCAAGTCTCGGTGAATTGCGCTAGCGGAAAATACCACAGTTGCCCAATAAAGCTCGCGTCCCTTGACACGAGCTTGGAAACGACTAGTGTCAAGACAGGTCCATGCCGCTGCAGGGCTTACAGGATCAATGCCGCCAATTTAAGTACTGAATACGAACCTAACGCGTTCGTTAGTGGTAACTTTCCATCATGCACCGCGCATGGAACCGTCGGGAGTGAAGTCACGTTGTGGCAAGTCCCGGCCCGGCTGACTGATCAGCGGGGTCTTACCTACGCGCAATCTTGCGCGTCATCTGGGGTGTAGTGTATCGCAGCGCAAGCAATGTTTGTAGGGGCGTGTGCCAAAATAGAATGCACCCACTAAAAAAAATGATTGAGTGGACTAGTAGTATGATCACCCGCGGGGCGTCCGAGTGCTCAGGCGAGGCGTAAGTGTATGGGATGCACCCACTCGGACAAGCGTCGAGTGGGCTCGTAGTATGAGCACCCGTGGAGCGTCCGAGTGTGCATACGGGGATTCTGTTTGCTTGTGTTTTGTGCCTTGAATGTTTTGTGCGAGTAGTCACTCGAGCACCTTTTTGTCTGGGCGAGTGAGTACTCGAGCCTTTTAGTGTGCGCGAGTAGTCACTCGAGCCTTGTAGATGTATTGTTCTTGTCGGAGGGGAGTAGCCACTCGCACCCTTGATATTTGGTGCATATTTTTCTGTGCTCCAACAGTGGTAGGGCGCTCCCGATGGGAGTAAAATTTTGATGTAATCAAAAATTGAAAAGAAGTATTATAACTTCAAAGAACCTGGTCGCTTGGTTCGTCAACAAAGGGCGGTCCATGGTCAAACTCCCTTGCTCAAGTGGGCGCTCAACTCTGCCAGGATGGGACATCTCGAATGGCTTTGACACCTATAGACGGCTGCGCGCTGTGGTCAGAGGTGATGTGATGCATCATGCCGCGGTAATTTCGCGGTTCGTGATGATGGCTCCTTGTTTTTCGTGCGAAATGGGTGGCGCAGTTACTGCGCCGGTTGAGATTTCCATGCCGTGTGGTCATCATGGGATCGTGCCACGTCATTTCGGTTCCGAGATCAACGGTGGATGGGTGTCCAGGCTCCGCTGGTTATATAAGAGAGGCTTGCGGTAAATTTTAGGTTTACCCCGCTCTTGCCTTCCTCTTCTTCTTCCTCCGCTTCTTGCCTCCACGTTCATCTGTTATGCGTGGTTGTTGTAGAGGCCATGTAAAAACATGCGGAGGGCGCAAAGCTGACCAAGGGCACGTCGTAGGAGCCATCGACGACGAAGATGACCCGAAAGTGGGAGCAGTCGTCTTTTGAATCTGTTGATGTGGAGGCGCTGGTGGCGGATGGACACACTGCTGAAGGCGCTTCTCGGATACCAATGGAAGAGGAGGTGCCTGCCCCTCTTGTCGTTGAGCGGGCATGCTTTCAAATCTTCTTTCCACGCGGATTTTCTCTCGCCGTGCACCCCTTCATTCGTGGGCCGCTGTTTTCATATCAGCTGGAGTTGCACGATCTTACTCCCAATGGGATATTGCACATAGCGTGCTTCATCATGCTATGTGAGTGTTTCCTGAGGATTTATCCCCATTGGTGGCTCTATAAGCGCCTCTTTAGTGTGAAGAGGACCAATTCATAGTATGCCATTGGTGGCGTTGGCATTTCTATCAAAGATAAGAATGCCTACTTTGATTTGGAGAAGTTGGATTACGTCCATATGTGGCGGAAAGGCTGGTTCTATCTGAAGGACCAAACTGTTATCGGCCAATAGTATGGTCTGGCGCCGTTTGATTTGGTTGCACGAGTGGCGAAGCAATCATCTTGGGGGCATCTCTTGTCTGCTGCTGAGTTGGTGCAGTGGAGCCCTTGGTGCGAGCTGTCGTGGATCCGAAGGGGAAGATTACCGATGGACAGCTCATTGTTGTCTTCATGAGGAGACGCGTTCAATCGTTGCAGTATCGAGTGCGTCCCATGTGGCGGTACTCGGGACTGAAGGACCCAACGAGGTGTTCTCCTGTAGATATTTCGGATTGCGATCTCATGTTTCGGATCCAGCAGATTACCAAGTGCACGAGTACTGGGATTGTGAGCTCCGTCCTTCTGTACTCTACTGACGTGCCGTTTCCTGGGGTACTTTTCTTTGTCTTGGTCGTAGAAGTCGTCTAAAGTCTGTGTAGGACCATGTTCCTCTTCTCAGAAACCCGCCGCAACCTAAGGGTGCTAAAATGTGGGAGGAGTCTGAGGCGATGCCGATAACTTCTGTGTCTATGAAGGGTGATGGTGTTGGTCAGGCTTCGGGCGCTGACGATGTGGTGTAGCCCGCTCTTGCTACTGATGATGATGATGGCCGGGTGCCACTGAGTTTGTGTTGCAAGCGGTCTCGCTCGTCGACTTCTGTTAGCCTGTCGACTGGGGGTGGCAATGGGGTTCCCGAGGCGCTAGATGCTGCCCCTCGTCCTCCTCCTGTTTCTCAAAAGAAGCAGAAGTTTGGTGTTCTCCTTCGCTCGGGTGCCGCGCCTGCTGGGTTTGTGCTTTAGATCTTCTCGTGGTTTTGTCATTACTTTGTTTTGTTCCGAGTGCTGATACTTGTATATTGCAGGACTCAGTCGGTTCTGACCGCCTCTGCCGCGAGTGCTTCTGCTGCTGATCTTCTTGTGGCCGATGCTGGTGTTGTTGCTGAGCAGTCGGGTCCCGCGTCCACTCCAACGTCTCGGGCGTGGGTGCAACTCCTACAGCCGCTCCTTCGGGTGGTTCTGGCGCGGCCACGGAGGGCATTTCTTCTCCGACTATGAAACCTTTCGTTGCTGAGGGGTATCCATTGGAGAGGAAGGACGTCACCATGGAAGATAAGGCAACCTTCTTTGGTCGGATGGCTGAACAGGTAACAATCTGATGCTTTTTGCCTTTGGAACTTTGTTTCTTGATTTCATTGGGTGCGCGACAACGCTTCCGATGGGAGTAGCCCCCGAGGTTGCACGCAACCACTCATGATTGGTTGCAGTCTTTTAACAGTTTTCCCTTGTGTAATCTTGTTCTTGACTCGCCTGCTGTTGTAGCCTTTCTTCAAGATGTTCAGACATGTGCTTACTGACGTTGACCGGTATAAGGCCGCCCATGATGTTGTGCAGGACAAGCTTACTCACATGGCCCGTGAGTTCTTCTGACTGCTCTTTTCATAAAGACAATGTTTTTCCGATAGGTGCGTGAGTGATGACTCTTTTGGTGCAGGCCAAAAGAATAAGGCCGTCAAACGGGTTGCTGAGGTGGAGGCAGAGCTCGCCTTGCTTCGGAGCAATTTGTAGTTGAAAGAGAAAGAACTCCAGCTGCACAGTTGTGAGGCGGAGCGGCTTTAGCAGGTGGAGGAGCAGCTTCTATATTGTATGAGGGTGAGCGCATGCGTGATACGTCCAAAATGCATCACTATTTTATATTGTAATTCATCCTTATTCATTGATATATTTCATATTACGATGATGTTCTTATGTTGTTTTGGCTTATTTTATACAGTTTGCAACTTTCCGGTGCCGAAGCAGCAGACGCAGGATTCAGCGGTAAAAAGTGGACGCCGAGTTGCTGAAGAATAATACCTCCAAATTACCTGAAAATGGATGGGGGGTATTTTCCAGAAGATTAACGAAGCACGCCGAAGAGGGGCCAGAGGGGGGGCCACCGGAGCCCAAGGCGGCCACCTGGCGCGGCCCCACCCCTGGCCGCGCCGGGAGGGCGCCTAGAGCCCTGGGGCCACTCCCGGCTCCCCCCTCTGGCCTATATACTATTCGTTACGCGAAAACCTAGAAAAGAGAAGCTTTCACGAAGTTCCTCTGCCGCTTCGTGGCGGAAACCTACAGAGAAGAAAAGGGCTCTCCGACGGGCAGATTCCGCCGAGGAGATCACCTCCCGGAAGGGGAGATCATCGCCATCGTCATCACCATCGCCCGGGCATCATCGAGATCATCATCAACATCATCCCCAACATTAGCACCATTTCCACCACCATCCAATCTCACCTCACAAGTTTGTCTTGTGTTGTAATCCGTACTATCTATCCTCTCTACTCTACCGGTGTTGATTACTACTTTGTGGTGAATGCTATTGAGTTTTGTTGGAGAAATATCATTATGTCCAGATTGTTTATCATATATTTATCACCTCTGATCATGATCTCTTTTATGTCTTGTGAGTAGTTACTTTAGTTCTTGAGGACATGGGAGAAGTCTAGTTGTTAGTAGTCATATGATGTTGAAGTAATATGTGTTGTTTGATATTTAATTTGTGTTGTTATTTTCCTAGTGGTGTTATGTGAGTCGAACACTCAAAACTTCGCCTTCTTAAGGACCTAGGGGAATACATTGTGTATTAAGAATGCTTACGGTGGGTTGCCGGAGTGACAGAAACCTGAACCCCAGTTTGCACACTTTTGCACAAGGGACTATTGAATCCTTGATCTTATTGTTGTGGTTAGGCTTTGCCTTAATTTCTATCTTGTATTTGTGGATGCTTGTAAGATGTTTAATCATAAGAGTGCACTTATCTTAGTCTAGAAGGTATGCTAGCATAGATCCACCCACTCAACACTCGTTATCGATACGGAGTATGGCGAAAGCACGTGACTACCTCCCCATGTGTCCTCAAGAACGCTTTAGTCTTTATAAGTTTAGTTGTTAGGATTATCCTTTGCTCAAAAGGATTGGGCCACTTGCTACTCCTCAGTACTACTTACTTTGCTTGCTTTTATCTTCTTGTTGCTTATATCGAAAACCCCTAAAAAGATATCTTTCAGTGCTTGCAGTTATTCCTTGTCCAAAATTACCTATCAATACATTTCACTCCTCGTTGGGTTCGACACTCTTATTTATCGAAAACGCTGCAATAGAACCCTTTACGTTGAGGGTCATCAAGTAACGTTTTCTGGCGCCGTTGTCGGGGAGCATTGCGATATTGGTAAGTGAAGCTGGTAAGGGATTTTTTTATATTGTTGTTTTTATTTTGCTGTTGCTGCTCTTTGTCCGTATGGACAACCTAGCTATTGGATCATTGCTTACGGGGAAACACCCCACATATGTGGTTGTTGTACTCCCCCTACTGAAATTGTGCCTTATAAAATACCAGCTGGTATTATCGATTGTGTTTTGGCTAATCGTTATGCAGGAGACAGACATCCTAGTGAACACCTGCTATATTTCTCACAACTATGTTCACTATTTAAGCTTGCAGGTGTATCAAAGGAGTTTGTCATGAAGAAATGGTTCTCCGTATCGCTTACAGATAAAGCTTCAGATTGGTATAAGCTTCTTGATAATTCTCATTTGCTTGATTGGAAGAGCTTATGTCTCTCTTTTATTATAAGTTTTATCCTCTTCATGAAAATCACCGAGATAGGAATTATATCTATGACTTTGGGTCTCATGACGGATAAAGCATCGCTCAAGCTTGGGGGAGATTGAAATCTATAATGCTCAAATGTCCTATTCATGAGCTCCCCAAGAAAACTGTACTTACAAATTTTTATGCTAGACTTTCTCGCCAGGATAAGGAGATGTTGGATGCCTCCTCTAGTGGGGTATTTTAGACAAAAAGCGTTGAAGAAAGATGGGATCTCCTTGAAAGGATCCAGAAGAATACCGAAGATTGGGAAATAGATAAAGGTATTGAATCCACTATAAATTATGAGCATGATTATATAGAGAGCTATGTGAAAATTGATTACTTTAATGCCTTTTGCTCTAAGATTGGTCTTGATTCCCATCTAATGATTGATTTTTGTAAGGACTTTGCCTCTCATATTGACTCTTCTAAGAAGAAGAAGGATCAGCATCATAAACCCTTCAAAGAATTACCTATTGATATTCATGTCGCAGACCCTATTGTGCCTGCAGTTATATATGAAAATCCCCCTTTTCCCGTAAGAATAAGGGAGCACTCTTTCGTGATAGGCATAATGAATAAGAGTGAGAGAAGAATTGATGAGCCTGAGGACCAGATCAAGGTCGATCCTCGAGTTGCATTGGTTAAGGATCTTATTACTAATGATGCCTTAGATTCCAATATAAATTTTTGTGCTGTTTCCACTAACCTTGTCACAGCCAAGAATAAAGGCCCAATTTCAGGTACTCCAGTAGTATCTGTTAAAATAGGAGATCACAATTATTATGGGCTATGCGATTTGGGATCGAGTGCTAGTGCTATCCCGTATTTACTTTATCAAGAGATCATGGGTGAAATTTCACCTTGTGAACTGGAAGAAGTTGATGTTACGATTCATCTTGCAAACAGAGCAACTATCTCTCCTATCGGAATTGTGAGAGATGTTGAGATTTTATGCGGAAAGGTAAAATATCCTACCGACTTTCTAGTACTTGGTTCAGTAAGGGATAATTTTTTTCCTATTATTTTCGGTAGACCTTTTCTTAGAACTTGTGGAGCTATAATAGATTGCAAGAAAGGTAAAGTTTCTGTTGAATTCAATGGTGAGCCATATGAATTTAATTTTTCTAAGTTCTCTAAGCAACCTCGTGGTACTGATTTGCCTAGTAATGATAAGATTATTGAAGATATTGCTTCCATTGCTATTCCTCCTAATGATCCTTTGCAGCAATATATGGAGGACCACGAGAATGATTTGCATATGCAGAAGAGGAATGAGCTGGACGAAATATTCTTAAGACAACCTGCTATCCTAAAGCACAACATTCCAGTTGAGCCTTTGGGAATTTTATCGAAACCAAAAGAAGATCCAGTGTTTGATCTTAAACCTCTTCCTGATACGCTCAAATATGCTTACTTAGATGAAAAGAAGATATATCCTGTTATTATCAATTCTAACCTTTCAGGGTATGAAGAAGAGCGACTATTGGAAGTACTTAGAAAACATCGAGGTGCCATTGGCTATACCCTTGGTGACCTTAAGGGGATTAGTCCGTCTATTTGTCAACATAGCATCAACCTTGAGCCTGATGCTAAACCATTTGTTGATCATCAACGAAGGTTGAATCCAAAAATGATGGATGTTGTAAGGACTGAGATTCTCAAGCTTCTAGCCGCAGGTATTATCTACCCTATAGATGATAGTAAGTGGGTAAGCCCGGTTCATTGTGTTCCAAAGAAAGGAGGAACAACTGTGGTTCCTAATGATAAGAATGAACTAATACCTCAGAGAATTACTATTGGATATAGAATGTGTATTGATTACAGGAAGCTGAACAAGGCAACCAGGAAGGACCACTACCCGTTTCCGTTCATCGACCAAATGCTTGAAATGTTATCCAAAAATACTCACTTTTGTTATCTTGATGGTTATTCTGGCTTCTCTCAAATTCATGTTACCACTGCTGATCAAGAGAAGACCACTTTCACTTGTCCCTATGGTAATTATGCTTACAGACGTATGCCTTTTGGTCTATGTAATGCCCCTCCTACTTTTCAAAGGTGTATGTCTGCTATCTTTCATGGTTTTTGTGAAGAAATTGTGGAGGTATTCATGGACGATTTCTCCGTCTATGGAACCTCTTTTGACCATTGTCTCCAGAACCTTAATAAAGTTTTGCAGAGATGTGAGGAGACAAATCTGGTGCTTAACTGGGAGAAGTGCCACTTTATGGTCAACGAGGGAATTGTTCTTGGCCAAAAGATTTCCGAGAGGGGGATTGAGGTGGACAGGGCCAAGATCGAAGCAATTGAAAGGATGCCCTACCCAAGGGACATCAAAGGTATTCGTAGTTTTCTCGGTCATGCTGGTTTCTATAGAAGATTTATTAAAGACTTTTCTAAGACTTCGAGACCCCTCACTAATCTTCTCCAGAAGGACGTTCCTTTTGTTTTTTATGAAGATTGTAAGGAAGCCTTCGAAGTTCTTAAGAAAGCTTTAATAACTGCTCCTATAGTACAACCACCTGATTGGAATTTACCTTTTGAAATTATGTGTGATGCTAGTGATTTTGTTGTTGGAGCTGTTTTAGGGCAAAGGGTTGATAAGAAGTTGAATGTTATATATTATGCTAGAAAAACCCTTGATAGTGCTCAAAAGAATTATGCTACTACTGAGAAGGAATTCTTAGCAGTAGTGTTTTCTTGTGATAAGTTTAGGCAGTATATTGTTGATATAAGATTATTGTTCATACTGACCATGCTGTCATTAAGTATCTTATGGAGAAGAAGGATGCCAAACCAAGGCTCATCCGATGGGTACTCCTTCTTCAAGAATTTGATTTGCAGATTGTCAATAGGAAAGGAGCAGACAATCCGGTAGCGGATAATCTTTCAAGGATGGAAGATATACCGCATGATCCCATTCCAGTCAACGACAGTTTTCCAGACGAACAACTAGCTGTTGTAAAAGTACAATCTCTCTCCGATCCTTGGTTTGTAGATTATGCTAACTTTATCGTTGAAAAGTTTTTGCCTCCAGGTTTAACATTTCAGCAAAGGAAGACGATCTTTCATAATTTGAGGCATTAGTTTTGGGATGACCCACATATTTTCAAAGAAGGTCCAGATGGGATCGTGAGAAGATGCATACCGGAACACGAGCAGAAGGACATTCTCAAAAAATGTCACGACAGTCCATATGAAGGACATCATGCTGGTGAGAGGACCGCACATAAGGTTCTTCAATCAAGTTTTTATTGGCCTACTCTCTTTAAGGATGCTAGAAATTATGTTTTATCTTGTGATAAGTGTCAAAGAGTTGGTAATATTAGTAGAAGGAATGAGATGCCTATGAATTACTCTCTAGTGATTGAGCCTTTTGATTGCTGGGGTTTTGATTTTAGGGTTAATTGGATCTATGCCAATGTGAATTTCATAACTTGGAGAAATGCCATTACAAAAACTGAACTTGGAAATATGCCACTCCAACTTTTCTATACCTCTATCTATGCCATTTTATAAATAATGGTTCAAAGAATACATGTATTTCAGTGTATACTATTGTATTCCTCTAGCTGCTCTTTTTTTTGCGGGTATTCCTCCAGCTGCTCATGGGATTGGCCATGGCGGCTGCAGGCTGGGGCTGCTCCGGCGAGGACGGTGGGCACCGGCGAGGTCCAAGGGGCGCGGGGAAGGCCGGGGAAAGGCGGGGCGGCGGCGGCGGAGGTCGCCGGATCCGGGCGCACATGAGGTCCAGTCCGCAGCGGCGCGAGCTCCACGGCGCCATGGCCATGACGACCTGCGAGGGAGAGAGAAAATGTGAGAGAGGGAGGAGAGGAGAGAAAGGAAAGGGGGCGCGGGGGTGACCTGGGCGTGGCGCGGCTCGCCGGAGCTGGGCGGCGCGGCCACGGGAGCGGCTGGGAGGAGGAGGGCGCGGCGCCTCCTGCCGCGGGCGACTGCAGCCGCGTTGGCGTCCCTGCGGGTCCAGTCGTCGTGCGTGCGTTTTTTCTGTATGTCTCTCTATACGTAAGTTTTGTACGTATAAAGTATACCTGAATGTGTATTGTTTGGAGTAATGGCCATAATGGCATAGATAGAGGTATAGAAAAGTTGGAGTGGCATATTTCCAAGTTCAGTTTTTGTAATGGCAATTCTCCAAGTGATGAAATTCACAATGGCATAGATCCAATTAACCCTTGATTTTATGGGTCCTTTTCCTTCCTTGCACAAGTATACTCACATTTTAGTTGCTGTGGATTATGTAATAAAGTGGGTGGAAGCAATCCCCACCGAAAGTGCTGATCACAAGACATCTTTGAAAATGCTCAAGGATGTAATTTTTCCTAGGTTTGGAGTACCCAGGTACCTCATGACTGATGGGGGTTCGCACTTTACACATGGAGCTTTTAGAAAAGCTTTAGCCAAGTACGATGTCAATCAAACAATTGCTTCACCGTACCACCCTCAAACTAGTGGGCAAGTTGAGGTCACCAATAGAGAGATCAAGTTGATCTTACAGAAGACAGTCAATAGAAATAGAAAAGATTGGTCAAATAAGTTAGGAGATGCCTTGTGGGCGTATAGAACTGCTTACAAAAAACCCATGGGCATGTCTCCCTATAAGATGGTCTATGGAAAGGCTTGCCATCTGCCATTAGAATTAGAACACAAAGCTTTCTGGGCTATTAGAGAGCTTAATGCAGACCCAAAATTAGCTGGTGAAAAGCTTCTCATGAACTTGACTTCTCTAGATGAGAGGAGAAGTGAAGCTTACGAGAGCGCTAAAATGTTCAAGGAAAAGGTAAATAAGTGGCACGATAGGAGGATTCTGAAACGTGAATTTAATGTTGGTGATAAAGTGTTGTTGTTTAGATCTCGTTTCAGGTTTTCTCCAGGCAAACTACTTTCCAGGTGGGAAGGGCCATTTCATATTGAGGAAGTATACCGCCCGGGTGCGATCAAGATTAAAAATTTTGAAGGCACCAAACCTCAAGTGGTGAATGGGCAAAGACTTAAGCATTACATAGCAGGAGATCCTGTCAATGTTGATGTAGATTTGGTATACACAACAACTCATGAAGAACATGTTGCAACCCTGTTTCAGACACCAACATGAGCAAAATAAGGGAAGGTATGTATTACGGTAAGGAAAAATCGCTAAACCACCATAAAAATTCCAGATTACGAGTTTTTGCAAAATATAGAAAATTTGAGGCCGAAGTGGAGCCGAAGACCAGCTCCAGGGGGCCCAGGCGCCCCCCCTGGCGTGGCCCCACCCCTGGCCGCCCCGGGAGGCCGCCTGGGCACCCCGGGAGGCCGCCTGGGCATCCCGGAGTCCGTCTCCGACCCCGCTTTGGCTCGTTACCTTCCTTTTTGTGCAGAAATTTTTTCTATATATTTTCCCGGATCGTTCCGGCAACGTATCACGCGATTTCGTGTGTTTTCTTTTCGAGCTGTTTCTGCCAGGAAAGCTTTCAGCTAGACCTAGGTGCCAAGGCTTCCCCAAGTTCCCCGAAGGACAAGTTCGTCGTCAACGTCATCAACCCTTACCTCGCTGAGGTGAAGAAGCACCCCCAGATCCTTCGTGTAGAGGATGGTGACCTCCAAAAGGAGGATCTGAAGGGACCAGTCAAGGAGAGGAGCACCGAGGAGCGGCTGAAGGAGATGGAACATGAGGTCTTCAAGTTCAAGAAGATGGTGGAGCGTGGTGTTGAAGCTAACTTTGACATCATGCACGAGATAGAGGCTTCCCACAAGAAGGAGATGAAGGAGATGTGGTCAAGTTTGGCCGCACTGGAAGAAAAAGTTTATGAGCTCCAAGCACAGATCTATGATCTACAGAACCAGAACTGTGAGTATGAACTAAAATTTCTGCGCATGGGTTTGGGTGCTGAATGCAGGATCCTGGAGACGGGAATGTCCTTCGAGACTGGAGAACAACTGCCATGGAAGCGCTTCGCAAGGAGTACGTGATCAACAAGAACAAGGATGAGAAGTAAATCTCCTTGGGTAATGGCATCCCCTTAGCTTGTTCCAAGCTTGGGGGAGTGCCCGGTATTTTTATCTTTATCTATGTTATTTAGAGTCAAGTAGAGTCTTATCATGTCTAGGGAAGTTATCTTATAAAATAGGTGTTTGCTTTGAGGTCTATCACTCCTTTTTGGAGAGTTATGTATCCATGAGTGTGGAGTCGTCTATGATGGAATATTAATGAGAAGTCTATTGATCCCTTCGCTGCACTCGGTATTCTCTTCACGCAATCGACCTCGTGATGATTCTTATGGGGAGTATTGACCTTATATCAGGTATGGCTTTGAAAACTTTATTTAATCTTGGCAAACATAGCTTTGGTCATAACAACAAGCATGTTATTTTTCTCAAAGTAGCGACATAGCCAAACCCTCTTTGTTATTATGCTTGTAGTGTTATGTTGACAAGGAAGACAACTTGATGTGCTATGCTTGTTTTAATGTTTATCCTTTATATTGCTTTGCATCCAAGTCATCATCAATTGTCTGTTCTCTCAAAGCCTTTGCTAGCCAAACCTCTGTACTAAGTGGAATTCTTCTTCTACATCCATACCCTGAAACCAGTATCTTCCATATGAGTCCACCATACCTTCCTATTCGTGGTATTCCACTACCACTCCTAAAGCATAGAATTTTTGTGTTATCCTTAGATGTTCAAAATCTTCTATTTTGTGCCCCTGTTTTAGCTCATGAGTAAGTAGTAGTTAACTCAGGATCTTCTTAAGTTGGACAAGTTTTACCCCGGGATTGCACGTCTAATCTGCAAACCCCTAATACGAGGAGGAACTGGCATGAGTGCGCCCAGCTCACAAAAGATAATACAACAAGCAAACCCTCCTTCACACTTTGTTCATGAGAAATCAGAAAACTTTGGCAGTGATAAACAAAGGAGATTGCGGGGATGTGATCGTCCCCGTTTAGGAGCCGTTCCTCGAAACTTGTCCAATCTGAGAAGCAATTGAGTTGTCTATTAGCATTCGTTGACAAATCATGCACCTCTCAAAACTTGTTTTCATTCTGTTTGATTTAAGGATAGCACTTGAGTTTTCCCTGCTTGCCTTTAACAAGGCTTTTTTCCTTTTCTTTTATGTTGAGTCAGTTTTCCCTACTTCCTCCTTTCCTAAAGAGAATAGACACTTGATGTTGATGAAGATTCATCCATATAATGCTGCATTAAAGTTTTGCCATGACATATCATTGTTGACATTATCTCTCGGTAAGTACGTTGTTTGCAAAAGCATTTGCCAAGCAAACATCTTCCTTTGTCTTAGCATTTGCACTTCATGACTAATTGCTTGTTCTTTCAAAAAGTTCCAAATTGTTTCTTCAAAATATAAAGAGTAAGAGCAAAAGTAAAAGCTATTAGTTGTCCCTTGACCAAAGGACTTGTGTGCCATGATTTGATGAGTTTCCTTAGCCCTACTTTTGATTATAATTGTTATTACTCTTTTATAAGGGCCTTATGAGTTGGAGATTGCTGTTTAGGATGTTTGAGTTTGGTGAAAAGATCATGATGCTTCTTGTATGTATTTTATTTATCGACACTTCACTCTCTAAACTTGTGGACAGGTTTACCGAGCTCAGTTTTCGCTTGGGGACATGCGAGGTCTAAGCTTGGGGGATTTGATACGTCCAAAATGCATCACTATTTTATATTGTAATTCATCCTTATTCATTGATATATTTTATATTACGATGATGTTCTTATGTTGTTTTGGCTTATTTTACACAGTTTGCAACTTTCCGGTGCCGAAGCAGCAGACGCAGGATTCAACGGTAAAAAGTGGACGCTGAGTTGCCGAAGAAGAATACCTCCAAATTACCTAAAAATCGACGGGGGGTATTTTCCAAAAAATTAACGAAGACACACCGAAGAGGGGCCAGAGGGGGGGGGGGAAGGAGCCCCAGGCGGCCACCTGGCGCGACCCCACCCCTGGCCGCGCCGGGAGGGCGCCTGGAGCCCTGGGGCCACTCCCGGCTCCCCCCTCTGGCCTATATACTCCTCTTTACGCAAAAACCTAGAAAAGAGAAGCTTTTACGTAGTTCTGGCGCTGCTCCGTGGAGGAAACCTACATAGAAGAAAAGGGCTCTCCGGCGGGCAGATTCTGCCGAGGAGATCACCTCCCGGAAGGGGAGATCATCGCCATCGTCATCACCATCGTCACGGGCATCATCGAGATCATCATCAACATCATCCCCAACATCAGCACCATCTCCCCCACCATCCAATCTCACCTCACAAGTTTATCTTGTGTTGTAATCCGTACTATCTATCCTCTCTAATCTACCGGTGTTGATTACTACTTTATGGTGAATGCTATTGAGTTTTGTTGGAGAAATATCATTATGTCCAGATTGTTTATCATATATTTATCACCTCTGGTCATGATCTCTTTTATGTTTTGTGAGTAGTTACTTTAGTTCTTGAGGACATGGGAGAAATCTAGTTGTTAGTAGTCATATGATGTTGAAGTAATATGTGTTGTTTGATATTTAAGTTGTGTTGTTATTTTCCTAGTGGTGTTGTGTGAGTCAAACACTCAACACTTAGCCTTCTTAAGGAACTAGGGGAATACATTGTGTATTAAGAATGCTTACGGTGGGTTGCCGGAGTGACAGAAACCTGAACCCCAGTTTGCACACTTTTGCACAAGGGACTATTGGATCCTTGATGTTATTGTTGTGGTTAGGCTTTTCTTTAATTTCTATCTTGTATTTGCGGATTCTTGCAAGATGTTTAATCATAAGAGTGCAGTTATCTTAGTCTAGAAGGTGTGCTAGCATAGATCCACCCACTCAATACTTATCAGCTCAACACTCGTTATCGATACGGAGTATGGCGAAAGCACGTGACTACCTCCCCATGTGTCCTCAAGAACGCTTTAGTCTTTATAAGTTCAGTTGTCAGGCTTATCCTTTGCTCAACAAGATTGGGCCACTTGCTACTCCTCAGTACTACTTACTTTTCTTGCTTTTATCTTATTGTTTCTTATATCGAAAACCCGTAAAAAGTTATCTTTCAGTGCTTGCAGTTATTCCTTGTCCAAAATCACCTATCAATACCTTTCGCTCCTCGTTTTGTTCGACACTCTTACTTATCGAAAATGCTGCAATAGATCCCTTTACGTTGAGGGTCATCAATGCGCGCCCTGGCGGGTGATCTGATGGGTAAGCAAGTTTCTGTTGTTGTTCTTCGTTTGAGTTGCAAATTTTGGCCCGATTTTCTGATCACTGCTTTCTGGTATATAGGTTCCGTGGATGTTGAAGTTGCGGCCATTGCCTCTGGATAGTCGAACACTCTTCACGGAGTCGTTGATGCCGTGTCTGGTGCAGCGGAGTCCGTTAAGGTAGCGACTGGTCGGGCTGCCACCGTCCTCAAGCTTCTTCACGAAAGCGTGTTTCCAGAAGAGGTCGTGCCTGAGGGTCTTGATCCGCTGGCCGCTGCATTTCGCGCAGGTGGTGGCCTTCTGGAGAGCTTCATCTGCGAGACCGTGGTGAGTGGTTTTGCGACGTCATTTGTTGTTCTCTTGGGGCATGATGTGCTGCTTGATGATGACATGGTAGCTACCATGCCCGATTACACGGAGGAGAAGAGTGACCGACCGACAAAACTGGCCCGTCGCTTGCAATTGGTTCTAGAGGATGATGTCCGCAAGTCCGAAGGTGCCAAGTAGTTAGAGGCGTGCTTCGACGGGTGTTGTTTCTTCGGGTGACATTTGTTTTGTAATGGACCTCCTCCTGAGAGGGTGTTCGATAATTCTTGATATGTTTCCCGGTCCTTGAGGCTTTTATTTTGCTTCGTCTTTGACTTCTTTTCCTTTTCGTCTTGCGGTAGGACGTCTCGGGCATTTCTCGGGCTTGGAATTCGTTGAAGGAGGATGCTTGCGAGGATGTGTACGAGTCCCTCCGCGTGCCCCTTAGGGATGCTGAGCGAGAGATCGGTCGACTCAAAGGTGTTGTTGCTATTCATCGCTTGAAGCGCGAGTAAGCCGAGGCCATGCTGGATGGTTTTGTGGCCTGGATACCAAAGTTATCCGGTCTTCTGAAGGGTGCATGTCGATGTGCGGCTACGCGTGTGCTTCTTCCCTTTTCTTCTTGACAAAAATTTTCCAATGTTTTCTTTTTTTCTTTGAAGTCTTGTCTGGCCGGACCCTCGAAGAGGAGGAGGCGGTGCAGTCGGAGTTGTCGCGACTGGACAACCCGGCTGTGCGGGCTGAAAATCCTTTGTGGTTGGACAAAGATCGCGCTCGTGTGTTTGTTGTTCTTCGTCTGCGAATCAACAGGGTTCCGAAGGCTCTTGAGTACTATTGCGGGGTGCTTGGTAGCATCTTCTCTGATTTTTATCCTTTGCACCCTGTTCCGTCGACCTTGGAGAAGCTTTGTCGCTTGTTTTCTCGTCCCTTCGAGCTTCGTCGTGTTGTGAATCATCATATCCATGCGGGAGCTCGCTGCGCCTTCGCCTTGGTGCATAGTCATTGGCCTGGGATAGATCTCATGCTGGCGGCTCATGGTCCTCCTGGTGGTCGACATGAGCTGATGGGGAAGCACTATGAGGTGGTGGATGAGCCCTCGCACCTGTTTATAAAGAGGGTCTGCGAGGAGAACGACCGCATACTTGGCTCTCTCTGCAAGGTTAAAGCAGAGCCTGATATATAGTACTTCTTGTAGCTTCGATACGGTGCTTCTTTGTTATGACTTGCAAGTACAGGACTTGTCTTCTCACTGTTGATGTAGTGTATATAAGGGTGCTTTGAGGGTGGTTTTGACTTCCTGCATTTATAAATGCCGAGTTTTGAGTCGCGTGAGCTAAAAACACCTCGGAGAGTGGCTGTCGCGCGCAAGTCCTTGAGTGCCAATTTTGAGTCGCGTAAGTGAAGAACGGCTCGGAGGGTGGCTATCGGGCGCAAGCCCCTGAGTGTCAATTTTGAGTCACGTGAGCGAAGAAACGCCTTTGAGGGCGGCTGTCGCGCGCAATCCCCCGAGTGCCAATTTTGAGTCGTGTAAGCGAAGAACACCTCGAAGGGTGGCTGTCGCGCGCAAGCCCCCGAGTTCCTTTTGATTCGCGTAAACGAAGAACACCTCGGAGGGTGGCTGCCGCACGCAAGCCCCCTAGTGCCAATTTTGAGTCGCGTAAGCGAAGAAGGCCTCGGAGGGTGGTTGTCGCGCGCAAGCCCTCGAGTGCTAATTTTGAGTCGTGTGAGCGAAGAATGCCTCGGAGGGTGGATGTCGCGCGCAAGCCCCCGAGTGCCAATTTTGAGTCGCGTAGGCGAAGAACGCCTTGGAGGGTGGCTGTCGCGCGCAAGCCCCTGTGTGCCAATTTTGAGTCGCGTAAGCGAAGAACGCCTCGGAGGGTGGTTGTCGTCCGCAACTCCGAGTGCCAATTTTGAGTCATGTAAGCAAAGAATGCCTCAGAGGGTGGCTGTCGCGCGCAAGCCCTTGAGTGCCAATTTTGATTCGCGTAAGATGCTTGGGAGAAAGCTTCCTCGTACCGATGTTTCCCTGATGTTCTTATACGAATGGCTAGAGGCAACCTTATTGTGGATTGATGGCTTGATAGCCCTAGGAATAAAAAAATGCTGATAATATAGTGAGTAGAGGGAGCGTGAAGCGCTGACTTCTACTTTTTTTCCTTGTTCTGGTGGTGCTCGTGACTTCTTCAGGGCTTCCCGTGGTGCTATTTGAGCGATGCTGCTTGGTCCGTCGTTTCGCTGCTTTGATGAGCTCCGAACGTCTCTGAGATCTTGTGGAACTCTTTCTCGCAGCGATCTGACCTGACGAAACTACCACTAATGGTGATGACTCCCCTTGCCCCCGGCATTTTCAACTTGAGATATGCGTAGTGTGGGACGTCCATGAAGCGTGCAAAGGCTAGTCAACCAAGGATGGCGTGATATAGTGATCTCCAGTCGACTACTTCAAAATCCAAGGTCTCCTTTCTGAAGTTGCTTTCATTATCGAAGACCACCTTCAGGCTTATTTTTTCAAGGGGATAGACTGCTTTGGCTGGCACGATTCCATGAAAGGTCGTGCTTGAAGTTTTGAGTGCTGAGGTTGGGATGAACATTTCTTCTAGGGTGTTTGTGAATATGATGTTGATGCCACTGCCTCCGTCCATGAACACTCGCGACATGTCGTAGTTTTCGATTCTTGCTTCGAGTACGAGTACGGCGTGCCCTAGTCGTGGGATGGCTGGCGGGTGGTCCTCCCGGGAGAAAGTCATGTCAGTCTCTCACATGCGAAGGAATTCTAGTATCGCTGGGTATGAGGAGACTGCCAGGAAAAATTGTTTGTAGACTTGCTTCTGTTGATTGTTTGATGGACTTCCTTCTTGGATCATGCAGAACCGTTCGTGCGCCGTTGGATATTCGTCCTCTTCTTCTGATGCCACGTGCCTTTGTGGATGGCGGCTACCTGACTTGATGGTATGGCAGGAGCGGGCGGTGCATTGTGTGCGATTGGTCCGATAGCTACGCTTGCGAGTGGTTGTGGGGTTGGTTCTGCGGTCCGCCTTTTTTCTTCCGAGAGTTCATTGAAACGTCTGCAATCCCTCAAGGTATGCCCTGATCTGAGATCTCCGTGCTCGTCCTGGAACCCATGGAATGTGCATGGCCCTTCGAGTTGTACCTTTACCGAACAGAGTGCTCGGGTGTCGTCGCGCGGCTGCCGTACTCGCCACTCATGCTTCTGACTGTGCGGTGGGTCGTCTTGGCTGTCTCTCCTTTGCGGTCTGTTGTCTTCACGACGTCTGCCATCAATGTCCCCTGGGAAACTGGCCGCGACCATATCAGGTCCTCTGTCATCGTAAAAGTTGCGCCTGGGTCGCTTTCTTCTTTGGTCGAAACTTCTGTCCCCGCCGTAATAGTCGTAGTAGCGGTCGCCACGGGTCACCGGGATGTCTGATTCATTGTGTATGGAGTCTTCTCCGTCAGCCCAGTTGTTGGCGTGCTACATTAGTTGCGCGAGTGTGTGGACTTTTAGCTTCCCTAACTGTTCTTGGAAATCAATGTGTTGCAGTCCTCGTCTGAACGCGTCGATCACGCTTTCGTCTGATATGTCCTCGGCTGAGTTTTTGAGTATGGTCCATCGTTGGATATAGGTTCTCAAGGACTCTCGGGTTCCTTGCTTGCAGGCTCTCAGTTCTTCGAGTGATGCCGGTCGATTGTAAGTCGACTTGAAGTTCTCGATGAATGCGTTGCGGGACTGTCTCTAGGAGCCGATGGAGCCTCGCTGTAAGTTCTTCAGCCAATGCCTTGCCGACCCTTCGATCATGAGTTGTACGTACTATATGGCTGTGGTGTTAGTGCCTCGCTGGAACTTGACGGTTGTTAAGTAGTCGTCTAGCCATCCTTCTGGTTCTTCGAGTTTGTCGTATTTATGCGTTGTTGAGTTCAACATGAAACCCTTGGGCATCCGAGTCTCGTGTATTGCTCGTGTGAAGCAAAGTGCTCCGCAGGGTTCAGAATCTCTATATGACTCTGGTTCGTCTAATTATTCCTCATAGGCCTCACATCTGCGGCATCCTCGGTTAATCTTGTTCTGTGTGATGTCGTCCCGCACGTCACGTCATCTATCGTTGTGTCGTCGGTTTCCTCGAGCGTCCCTGTCGCGCTCTTCGTTTCGGCCAGGGTCGTTGTCGCGGCGATAGTCGTCGCTGTCGTCATCGTCGTCAGGTGCACTCGGGTCCTTGTCCGGCGACTGCCTGCGGGTCACTCGTTTTTAAATTGATTTTTTGGCTCCTGATGCGGCGATCATGTCGTTCATCACCTTGAGTGCTCCCGCGGTATTGCGGTTTGCTTCCTATTTTTCTCCGGTCTGCGTGCAGTGAAGTTATGCCTTTGCGGCGATGAGTGCTTCTGCTGGTGTGAGCTATTCTTCTTCCCTGTCCTCGTCTTCGAGTCGTGAATGTGTTGTCTAGGTTGCGGGTGACTGTTGCCTTGTCCGTTCGGCGTAAGTTTTTGAATCTGGACCTGCGTTGGTGAGGTGATTCGTCGTCGGAGGTGTCATCCGAGGGTTTTGGAGGTGCTTGTCGATTAGCGTTCGACTCATCCTCCACTCGCATTTGCTTCTCCAGTTCGAGCCTCAGTCGTCTGGTTTTATTTGTGACATCACTTGCTAGCTTGTTGTATGCTCTGAGTTCGTCGCGTGTTGCGTCCTCTGGCAGGAGCTTGCCGCGTTTTACTGCATATTTTACACTGGGCATTGCCTCTTTGGATAGGATGGTTTTTTCGCGGGTTCCTCCTGCCTTGCAGCTTCTGAAGCGTGGCGCCTGCTGCTTTCAGGCTGATCGCTTTCGTGGTTACTTCTTCCTGAGTTATCGCTGGGTTGCGCGCCTGCGCGAGCTCTTCCTTGTCTCCTGAAGACTTTTCATGGTATAGTTCCTTGTTCACCAAGGGTGAGGTTGGTCGCTCGTTGTCGTCGGGCTCGCTGTCTCTGCTGTTTGCACTGGTTCCTCCGTTGCTATCAGGGTTGTCTGCTTCGCTCCTGTTATCTGAAGTTGGTGCATTGGTGTTTGCCATGAACACCTGGAACGACGTCTTGCTTGTTGGTCTCGTCGCGCTTCTGATGGGCCTTCTCTGTGCCAGTACCTCACTCGTGAAGTCGCGACTGGCGCAATGGATCGAACTGACGTGGGAGGCGCGGACGACTCGAGGAGTCGTCGTTCGGGCGGGTTCTTCACCCTTAGTCATTGCTGCCATTGTAGTTTCCGCTATGGGCGCTCGATCAAGATCCGCAAGACGGAGAGTACCCCAGCGATTGATTTAGATCTGGTACCCACCGAAGGTCAGACCCACGCATGTGCGTAGGTCGGCGAAGACCGATCGCAAGATCGGAAGGTGCACGATGAAGCCGAGGGAATCGAACATATCAGATTCTGCTTGAGCCATGGAGATGTCGAGTGCTGACGTAGTCGTCGAGTTGCTAGTTGCTGGTGACGGGACCGCCGAGAGTGTGATTCCAACCCGCGTCTTCCCCACGGCCGGCGCCAATTGGCGAGGATCGGCCTCGGAAAATCCCATGGTAAGGTAACCCTATGTTTAGATCGTAGAGAGGTGCAGGTTGGCGATGGTCATCCGCTAGCAGGAGACAGGGATTTACCCAGGTTGAGGGCCCTTTATCGGTAAAATCCCTACTTCTTGCTCGATTGTATTATTATGGAGGCGATTACAATGGAGGTCTCGTCGAGAGTGCTCTCGCCGAGGGTTGAGCTATCAGATTGGATTCCCTACACGTCCCCTCTCCCAGCCTTTATACATTTGGCTAGGCCGCAAGGAGTCTATCTAGGTTTACAGAGGCAGTTGCCTAATCTAGCTTTAGTCTTGGTTTCCATAATGTCGTGGACTCCTACATCGGTGCAGCCGCCGGTGCTTCGAGTGGGCCAGTCCTGGGCCAGTCGACGCTTCTGGTGGTCCTCCTGTCTTGACACGCACCAGGTACCCTCATCCGTAGGAGTCGTGGGGACATCCCCTCGTCAGCAAGAAAGTTGGATGTAATCCCCACTAGTTCCATTGGAGAGATTCCCATAGCTCATATGTGCATCCGTTGCATGGAAATCCCTACTCCTCACATCATATCTATCATTTGGCTTTGTCTCGCCTATGATTGTCCTCATTGATGTGAGAATTTCACACCCATTTTGTCTTCCTTCCCCATCATTTATTCTATTTGCCATCCTAAGTGCCAAAATATCTCGCTTGCACTCATTCATTGCATGAGTGCTCAAAGTGGAAAGGGAGAGGATCAGTTTGACTTGTACCTGGCCAGTGGTCTGGTGACGAGTCATAATAAGATTCCAAAGGAGACTAAGTTTGAAGTTTTAGTATATTGAGCTCTCAACAACTACTAGTATTTTTATACTCTAAACCGATCTCCCACTTCTTGCACAAGAAACACCGATTGGAGACATTTGAGTCACGGACAGCAAGAGCTCTTGCATCTTTATGTTCTTATTTTGCTAGTTTCAATACTAGATATAGACTCTTGCATGTTATTTTCTTGTATTGAATTGCATATCTTAATTGTTGTACTTTAAAGTTCAATTATTTGTTGGTAGCCTGTCACCACAGAAATTATCTTTGTTATCATTTACCTGCTCGAGGAAAAGCAGAAATAATGCTTGGGGATGTTGATACCTCGGAAACGTATCTATAATTTCTTCTTATTCCATGCTTATTTTGGTGATATTGCTATCTGTTTTGCTACACTTTCATACATTTTCAACATATTTGTACTAACCTACTAACTCAGTGCCTCGGTGCCAGTTTTTGTCCGCTGTTGTCTGTGCATTGCAGGAAAGTGCCAATTATTAAATTGCTCAGAAAAATCCAGAAAAATCATATAAAAAATCAGCGCGACAGAAGACTCCAGAAGGTCGAAGGGGAGCTGGAGGGGCTCACCCCCTGGCCAGGCGACCACCAGGCGCGGCCTAGGGTGGGGCCGCGCGACCTGGCCACCTGGTCATGTGGCCCCCTGGTGCCCCCTTTGGCCTATTTATCCCTCATGTTCCAAAAACCCTCGGGAGGACCTCTGTTATGCTATTTTCACCACTAGTCCACCGCCGTCGCGATCCCGAGATCAGGATCGCCTGAAGAACCTGTCCCGGCACCCTGCAGGAGGGATGATTCAGCTCCGAAGACTCCTCCACCACCATGCTCACCGCTCGGATGTGCCGTGGGTAGTTCCCCTTGGACCATGTGTCCATGATCAATAGCTAGATGATGTCTTCTCTGTTGGGATAGGGGGCAGAAAACACAAATTTTTCACACCTACGGCACCCGAACCCAAGATCTATGCTATGGCGATGTAAAGTAACGAAGGGAATCGGTGTTCATACCTTTGAAGACCGAAAGAGGGAAACGTTCTTACGAACGTGGTTGGCGTAGACTCAGAACTACGACCTCCCTGTCGTGTAGAAGACCAACACCGGCGAGGATGACTCCCGGTAAACCTCCAGCGACGAAGTAGCACCACAGGTGTAGTGCCTCGAAGAGATTATACACGTACGGTACAATCGATGTTCCTCCCGGGCCCCGAACCAGGCGAGCAGCGGAAGAAAGATGGCTACGGATCCCCACTCCAGCAGAGCGACGGCCTGCCTTATGGTGGAGAACTCCAGTCCTGGTGCAGACTCCAAACAAGGGGAGTCCACTTCCGGGAAGGAGAAGGAAGAAAGAAGGAGATTTGGTGTCTTGGGAAAAAGGGGGGTCTACCCCTCCTTATATAGGCCAAGGGGGGGTGTGATCCTCCTCCCCTCCCCCATGTGGGACTAAACCCCCAAGGGGGGGAGGTGCGCCGGCCATAGGGGGGGATGGGCCCCACCCTTGGCGCCAAGCCCAAGGGGGGAAACCCCCTCCTCCCCTAATGGGCCCCATGGGCCCATATAGCCTTTTTCCCATTTTTTTAATTTTTTAAATATGTTTTAAATATTTAATTGAGATAATTAAATAATAAAAACATTATTAAAACAATTAAACTTTATTTTGAACTATTCAAAATGTCCGGAAACCATTCCGTCCTCCTCCGGAACTATTCCGGTGATTTCTCCTATTTCACCGATTGATCCCGTAACTGTCCTATGCATCGATTGCCCTTAAGTGTAACACCCTAACGGTCCGGGAAACAGCAGACATGGTCGAGACTCTTCTCATTGACCAATGACTAGTCAGTTGGACCTGGTTACAATCCTTGACAGCCCCTGCGCTTCCATCGAATGAACTTCGATCGCTTTTGGAAACCGTTAACGATACGACGTAATCCCTTTGTGCTGCGGTACTTTGTTTGTCCGAGGTTTGATCGTGGTATCCCACATACCGTGTTCACATCTCGTTCACAATAAACAACTTCTCTCGTCCATGATCATTGCATCTCTTGTGACCTAGTCACGTCCTTGCAAGGTGTTGATGCAATATCACCGAGTGGGCCCAGAGTACCTGTCCTTTCACAAGGACTGACAAATCCCGCTCTGATCTATTAACATACTCATCAACCATCTATTTCGGAATACCCAAAGTGCTCCGTTATAGCCAGCATATTTCAGTCAGGCGGTGGGATACAAATCAAAGTCTCCTCATAGATCATGATTACGTATGATCATTACGGTCTAAGGACTAAGCCATACGTTACAAAGTCATAGCAACGCTGAACTATGTGACTCGATCACATTGCAATACTTTAGGTGGGTGTACGTCCATCACATCATTCCCCTTAATGATATGACCTCATTGTCAATGGACTTAAGTGTCTCCATGATCAGGAAAGCTTGATCAATCAATTTCCCAATGAGATAGTTTACCCGAGTTAAACTACGGACCATGTTTTATACTACACCTGTATTAGTATTTCCAAGTAATACAGTTATAGCACAGTATAAAACGTATTATGAACAAAATGGATATGTGACAAATATCTTTATTAATTTGTCTCTAGGGCACATATCCAACATTCTCTCCAATATCGTTCCTCAATTCTTAGCCCTTGTGAGCTGTCCTACATGATCAAGGCACTTATGCATTAGTTTCTGTGTTGCTATGTTGTGTTTGCTGGGATCCGATGGATTATGAGATTATGTTCAGATTGTGATGAGTAATATATTTGGTTTACCTTTTATGTTTTAGTTCTTGAGTATTCTTGCATGTTCTCGGTTGCTTTTTATTGCTTTGACCCAGTAGTAGATAGTAACTCAAAGAGGGAGGTGTTATGCATGATTGTGGGATCATGCCCTCCGATGTCTAGCTTGAGTGACAAAAACATGAGACTAGGGGATGTGTTGTTGCCACCAGGGAGAAAACAACGGTGCTTGTAACTGTGTTGCAAGGATTGCTTACATTACGCATAGAGTGTTAATGCAGTTGTATGTTGCTTTAATCCTATAGTTTGGCTTGGGTTCGCAACTTAATACCAACGAGATGTTCGGGATAGATATCTTATGGTGGGTGATTAGTGAGTAGATGCTGATGAATAAATGGTCTGCCAAGACACTCGGGGGCTTCAGATAGTTGTCACCCCATCCCCCTCCAAAGATACTAACAACCAGTGGCAAAAGCAAGCACTCGACAATCTGAAAGCTGCACCAAGCATGCCACGACTAAAGAAGGCCAAAGAGAAAACATCACAACACTTGCAAGAAGTCCAAGTGCCTTTACCAGAAAACCTACATAGTCAAGGGCCCACCTCACTTGGGGACACAAAGCCGCGAAGTCCCAACAACAAGGGATAAACGAGACGACTTGAAAATTTATAAGCTTTCTCTCAATCGCCAGTGACTGGCCAAAGCCTCGGGGGCTAATCCCATCGGGAGCGCTGTCGTGCACCCGATAAATTAGAGGCTAGTCGAAAAGAAGAAGAAAACAAAGAACAGAAGCACTTTAATAAGATCATCATAGAAAGATCTAGGCATATGTTAATTTGCACAAAGGCTTACAACAGAGCATACAAAGGGGATTCTTTACACCAAAAGGATTACAAGGCCAATGCTCCAAGGAATTATGACTTCTACATGAGTACCCATGCTGAGATAATTGGCACTACTCTACATTGTGTCAAGCATCATCACAGACAAAGGCAAATTTACAACATTAAGTCTATGAAGACAAGCACACACGAGGACACGCTTGATAGCCTTGTCCTATCGGTGAGTCCACTTAATCAGTGGCTTGACATCAGCGTCCTTCTCAAAACTTGAGTAGCTATCACCATTACCACCAGGCAAAGACTGGGAGGAGCGAGAACCTGCAAGCGAGTCGCCAACAGAAGAAGAAATTGAAGCATCACACGCGCCTCCAGAGTCGCCGTCACTTGAGCTCGCCCAGCAAGGTTCCCGCCGATTCCTAGTGGAGTCGAAGGCCCTAACAGAGAGGGTTTCTTCTCCATCGAACCGGCAAAAGAGGTTGTCACCCTTGCGCAGATTAAATGGCGGGTAAACACCCTCCAACCGGACTCCAAGAAAACCAAGGATAATGATTCAACCCTGAGGATCACCCAAAGTGGGAAATGCGGATACCCTTGGAAGCGCAGCCAGAGACCATCCAAGTTCAAATCAGAAACAAGAGACGAAAAAGAAGAAGGGAGAGGAATCCAACCAGCAATACGGCTACGAACATAAAGAATAAAATCATGGACACAAACGCCCTCATCCACAGTAGCAGTAGAAGAACTTGGAGAAGAATCCCCACGGTGATAGCGCGTTGCGCGGAGATCACACACACCACGGCTTCGACGGTCACAGACGGCGGCGTCACGAACAGCACGCGCACCACGACCTCGATGACCAAGACCAACGATGCCCCATGCAACACTAACACAAGAAGCACCACAGGCACGACATTTCGGAGCCATGAGAATAAACCATAGAACAGAATAAGGGGAAGGAGATGGATTTCCAAGTGCAAAGCAATAACCCATATTTATACTCCCCCTCAAGGGTAAATGGGTCCATCTAGTTCAAAGAAATAGGAAACGATGCAATACAAGAAATTAAAGGCTGGGGCAGGCAACCCCATGGATTCCAAGACAAACACGACTCTTCGCATCCAACAAGTTCAAATCAGAATCAAGAGACGAAAAAGAAGAAGGGAGAGGAATCCGGCCAGCAAAACAGCTACGGACATAAAGAGTAAAATCATGGACACAAACGCCCTCATCCACATCAGCAGCAAAAGAACTAGGAGAAGAACCCCCACGGTGACATCGCGCTGCACGGGGAGCACACACACCACGGCTTCGACGGTCACAGACGGTGGCGTCACAAATAGCACGCGCACACGGGCTCGACGACCACAACCAGCGACGCCCCGTGCAGCACTAACACAAGAAGCACCACAGGCACGGCGTTTCGGAGCCATGAGAATAAACCATAGAAGAGAAGAAGGGGAAGGAGATGTATTGCCAAGTGCAAAGCAATAACCCATATTTATACATCCCCCTCAAGGGTAAATGGGTCCATCCAGTTCAACGAAATAGGAAACGACGCAATACAAGAAATTAAAGGCCGGGCAGGCAACCCCACGGATTTCAAGACAAAGACGGCTCTTCGCATCCAACACTATTCAAACATAGCAATAAATCACACAGCCTTGGAAACATAATAGGTGTAATAAAAGCGGCAATCTAATCCATGCGCATATCGAAGCGTCATCATAACCACATGCGGATGCGACGGGTCACAATAGACCGCTGTCATCTTACATACGTCATCAAGTAGCATCATTAGGCCCTTTCACATCTCTGCAGGATAGACGGGACGGTCGATACCCTCGCGGGCGCTCTGACAAGGAAGATATGTATTTTTTTTCTTTTTCTTCTTTCTAAATTTTTTCCTCCTATTTTGATTTGATTCCATCAAATAAACTCCCATCGGGAGCACTCTGCCACCGCTAACGGAGCAAAGACAGTGCGATGCACATTACGAGGGGTTTGAGTGGCTACTCCCCTTAGCGTATTCAGAACAACACCTCTTCAAGTCATGAGTGCTTACTCGCCCCTACTATAAAGCGCCAGAGTGCCTACTCACAAAAAGACACGAGGAACAAGCAACTAGATCTTTGAGTGAGCACCTGAAAGCTCATCGGGTGTTCATACTATAAGTCCACTCTATCGTTTTTCGAGTGGGTGCATTCTATATCAGCTCCTCGAGCAAGCACCTAAAATCTCATCGGGTGCTCACACTACAAGTCCACTCGATCGTTTTCCGAATGGGTGCACTCTATATTGGCCACACGCCCCTACTAAATGACCTGGGTTGCGATACACTGCACCCCAGATGCACTGCAAGCTTGCGTGTAGGTAAGACCCCGCTGATCCGTCGGCCGGGCCGAGACTTGCCACATCGTGACATCATTCCCGATCGTTCCATGCTCGGTGCATGACAGAGATAACCACTAACGGACGCGTTAGGGTCGTACTCAGTACTTTAACTGACGACATTGATCCAATAAGCCCTTAACAACATGGACCTTGCTTGAAAACAATCTTTTCCAAGTTCGTGTCGATGGACTCGAGCTTGACTGGGCTACTATGGTATTTTCCGCGAACGCAATTCACTGAGGCTCGACCAGTCGAGTGCCTCGAGCCTTTTAGCTTAGCATCCCTCTCAAAACTATCTCTTACGAATAAACTTATGACTCGCAAAAATGAAACGCACTATTGCAGCTAACACAGATTCGAGTCCCTGCGCGACTCTTGGAGTCCCTGTTATGCGAGAGATTATAATTGCTTCTCGCCCTTCGTTGGTTACCCCAAGTGGAAGGTGAGATGCAGCGTAGCGGCAAGTTTCCCTTGGTGAAGATACCAAGGTTGAGAGTGTCCACCAGTAGGACTCCGATAGTGATAAGTAGGTGGTTCGACAAGTGATGCTTCGTTTGAAGATAATCACTTGCTTCTCCTGGACTTGCACACAGAAACAAATAACTTTGCTCCCAATGAAGTTCAGAGAGGTTGTCAATCTCTCCGGTCTTGTTGTTTACAAAGGATCAAAAGGCAAGGGATAATGATAATGACAGCAACTGGAAAGTAAAAGAAGAAAAGTAAATAAGGGTGTAAAAAGTGATGAGCATATGGACCAGGGTCCCGTGATGTGCACTAGTGATTTCTCTCTCCCAAAAGACGATAAAACTGCTATGCGAGGTGAACAAATTACAGATGGGAAATTGACAGGATTATAAAGGCACCGCAATGCTAACTATGCTACAAAGAAAGGAAGAGGCTAAAAAGCATGGGCAATACGCCAAAATAAGTAGACCAAAATCCAACTTCATCTACTACTAATCATCCACCTTGAGATATCTATCCAGAACATCTCGCTAGTATTAAGTTGCGAGCCCCACCCAAAGTGTAAACCCAAAGGAACAGACAACTGCATTAAAAATCACTTTGCGTAAAGTAAACAATCCTTGCAACCGCGGTTACAAGCACCGTTGTTTTCCCTCTTGTGGCAACAACACATCCCCTAGACTCATGTTTCTGTCACTCAAGCGTGTCATCGGGGGGCATGAACCCACAATCGAGCATAACGTTCCATCTTGGAGTTACTAACTACTACTTGGCCAAAGCAATAAACAACAACGGAGAACATGCAAGAATTACTTAGGAACAAAAATATAAAAGATAAGAACCAAATGTATTAATCTATCACAATCTGAACATAATCTCATAATCCATCAGATCCCATCAAACTCAGCATAGCAACAATAGAAAGATTACATATGTGCCTCGATCATGTAGGGCAGCTCACGAGGACTAAACCATGAAGAACAAAGAGGGGAGGAGAACATCACATAGCTACTGATCACGGACCCATGGTCCAAAGGAAACTACTCACGTCACATCCGGGAAGCGTCCATGGTGGAGGGGAAGCTCCCGGAGGTCGATCCTCCCTCCGGCAGGGTGCCGGGAAGAGGTCTCCTGGCGCTCCCGATCTTGGAAGAGCGGCGACGGCGGAACAGAGGCGAGATCGCGGAAAAGGGTTCTCTCTTCGGAAGTTTCACGTCACGGGAAATAAATAGGCGAAGGGGGCATCCAGGGGGCCACCAGGGGTTCAGGTGCCCCCCTGGCGCGACCAAGCCCTAGGCTGCGCCAGGTGGCCGCCTGGGCCCCTGGTGGGTCCCACCTGGTCCTCCTTCGGGACTTCAGAAGGTTCCTTCACGCTGATTTTTTTATCGGATTTTTCCTGAATTTTGGGAGCACTTTTTATATGGGGGAAAACTGAAATAGAAAAACAAGAGAAAACAAAAGCTGGCACTGGGGTGCACTGAGTTAGTAGGTTAGTCCAAATATGATCAAAAGTGTATGAAAATGTATCTATATCATAGCAATATCACGCAAAAAATGCATGGAGCAAGCATAAATTATATATAAGTTTGGGACGTATCAGTCCCCAGGCACTCGGGGCTACTGACGAGGGGAGACTCCCATGACTCCTCGGCTTGAGGGTACCAAGAGCATGTCAAGACAAAAGGCCCACTAGAAGCTTCGACTGGCCCAATATTAGCCCACCTGAAGCACCGACGGTTGCGCCGACATGGAGGCTAAGACGATACAGAGTCCAAGGCGTGACCGCCAAGACTAGCTAGATTAGGAAACTATCTATGTAAACCTAGGCGGACTCCTTGAGACCTAGCCTAGTATATAAAGGCTAGGAGAGAGGACGTCTAGGGCATCCAATCTTGCATAGCTATATCCTTAGCTAGAGCAATCTCACCAAGACCTCTACTGTAATCGCCTCCACCATATAATACATCGAGGGCCCTGAAAATGGGTAAATCCCTGTCTCCTGTTTGCCGACGAGATCGCCAACCTTGCACTCCTTCTCTTACGATCAAACCCAAGGTTCCTAACCATGGGATTTTCCGATGCCGATCCTCGTCAATCAGGGACACGGTACAACCAAGGAAACAACGAGGAGCTACCAAGCACGAGCTGCGTATCCAGTGTGGGCCCGCGGTGGAGCGGGGCGCTCATGTGGATTGCAGGAAGACGGTTGTCACATATGCCGGGTGAGCGGGAGCCTGGGCGTTCGGTTACTGCGGTTGGTTAAGTACAATTTCTTTAAGCAAAATACTCTGTAAAATACAGGTATTCACATACATGAGCATGCAATTTACCTTTATAAACGCTTACATGCGAGCATCGATATCAAATATAGGACTTGAATTATGGTGGCATGAGGATACCACTATCCTTCTAACCAACCAATCGCAGTCCATTCGTGCGATAAATATGATTATCTGATCAATATAGTTTAAATACAATAACTAACACGGTAAAAGGAGCTATATGTATCCCTGCATAAAAGGAGCTATATGATTTAATTATGGTTAAATATAAAACTTACGAATACATCGGCAAGGTCGGACACTCAAACCTGTTGAGACACTAAACTTTATTTGAGTATCTTTTTCATAAAACGGATACCACATCCATCTGTGGATAAAAAAGGGTAAGTCCATGAATACAGATGTGAGAGTCGGTCAACCGGACCTAACTTGAAATATCCGCCAACAGTTCAATTCAAATTAGGAAAATCGCATAAATTCGAATGATAATTATTTAAGTTTGGATATAATTTATATGAATCAAACGCATTTCATAGAAACCGAACGATTTTGATAAAAAATAAACTTTGCCCTAGTCTAAAACTACATCCCTCCGCGACATTCGTGAGCTACATGATTTGCTTGTCGCTTTCGACCGTTCCAAGTCATTGGCAAAGAAGTTACAAAACATGAAAATCGGGTGACGAAGAAGCTCAAAGCAGCTTTGGTGCAACCAACACATAAGATGTGGCAGTATGATCTTTTGTACCAAGATGCTTCATCTTCGAGGTTGCAGACGGTAAAGAAGTGTGATGCCAATCCAAGGAAAAGGACATTCCGACAGGCAAGCAACCATCAATGGCCGTCGTGTTGTGGATATCCAGCTTCTGCCATGAGGCAAAAGCATGAAAGGACTACCCATGTAGGGCTCTACGTGAACTTTCTATTGGAGAAAAACGGGTGCGCATCGTAGTCAGCCGACACGTAGCCCTACGAAGAGGATTTCTGCTACCCGTAATCACGCATGCACCGGCGTTGCGCCCGGCTTATTGAGAATATTTGCCACAATCACTATTGCTAGGCCGAGGAACCGAACTCTATCTTCCAATAGCATAGATCTCATCGTCACAGCGGAGATGGAGGAAAAAGAAAGATGAGCGAGCGGAGCGCGGTGTGTTCCATGGCCTTGCGAGGATCCTTATAAATAATGGGCATCGACTACGGGAGTAGGGAATCCGGTTTAAATGCCGGGCACCAGAGTGAGTTTCTCGACTCCCACACATGTTTAGTGTCGGCACACAACAAATGGGTTGTTGTTCCGTCGCGTCTCTTCAATATTGAACAAGCGCTGATATGAGATCTGTCAATCAACGCGTCATCTATCCCTTCAGTGACCGGTTGCGTCTGCTCTGGCTGGACATCAATGTTAGCCACTGTAACGACCCAATTCACACAGAATTGAAGTCTCTGTGCTCAAGTGCCAGTCCCTGGATCGAACTCGCTGGCACACACAGTATTATAGATGTATACCAAAGTACAAGTGCATCATTATTACAACGTATAATCCAGAGTAAATAAATAACAAGTTGCATAGCTCAAGGCTAGCTTAATCAATATAAATATAGCGGAAGCAAAAGCAAATAACGTGGAGTCCATCAACATCCACATGCGAACATGCTGAGTGTTGACTCGCAACCCCTAAACGCACCTTACTGATCGTCTGAAAAACCTACAACACCGAAGGTTACAGCTCGACAACGGGTCAGTACATCTGATTTGTACGGCAAGAAACACGGAAAAGTTTATATAAAGGACCTACAACTACATGCCAGGTACGTCAAAGGAAAGGCTTATGGTTTAGTTTTGCAGCAAGCCAATTTTCTCCTGAACTAAACTAGTCAAAATTTTAAGTTGCACTTACTACTTAAGAACGAACTGGGCACACCAGTTCCAACACCACACCCTTTATTTAATCTTTCCCACTCAAATTATTAAGGTGATTCATATGTCAAGATCCTCCAGTAACAGTAATGTCTAGTAGCTCAAGGATGTCCATAACCGGGGACACGGCTAATCATGATTAGTTTTTACTCTGCAGAGGTTAGTACACTTTCCCCGCTGGACTCAACCCGAAGATTGAGACGAAGTCTTTCATAAGAGGTCACCTACCCCCAACAGAAAGCCGGTACCACCTATCACATCTACATCTGCTAGCATTGCACGGGAGAGGCTTCCTACATCATACTCAACTAAGACAGAGCCCATATGGCCAGCGGCTGTACATGTAAGCTCCTAGTCACCAAGTATGTCTGATCTTTTTGAGCCTGGACGACGCCCACTGCGTCAGAGGGTACTCGCCATGACGTATTCTCGACCACCAAACCAACCATTAGGGGTACAACCTGGTCTCGACCTTAGATAAGGAACGAGCCCCCAGGAAGCACTCCCTGCCCGTCCAGAAGTGATTTCTATTTATTAAACAGTTGCTACACAAGTTATTAAATAGATCACATGCACTCCATGAATTTGCACAACCCAAACCACGTCTACAAAGCATAGCAATAAAGCAACAACACGGCTAGGTTGATCTATGGTAGACAAGTCAAAACATGTGGCTATCCTAACTGGTTTTGCAGCAACAGTATAATAAACTACCTATCATGCAATAGGGTGATATTCCTTAACATAATGCATATAGAAAATATAGGTATGAGTATGGTCAAAGTATCACTTGCCTTATATATTCGATGAATATCTTCGCTCTCACGTTCCAGTCAACTCTATTCGTCACACTCCGAGAAATCTATCGTCAACGAAAGAACTCAATAAGCAATCATACCACAAGACAAACAAAAGATCAACAAAACAATCACTAAAGTTTTAGCAACAAAAAAAAAGGTTTTGAAGTGCAAAGGTGTGGATGTGCTCGAAGGTGATCGGTGGAACGTGAACTAGAGAGAGTCAACGGATAAAGAGTTGTTGAAACAAGAGTATGATCAAGGCATTAAGAAATCAAGGTAAAGATCATAGCAATATGAATGGTATGTCGATATTGCCGATAAGATGTCTCATATGATCCAATATGCAAAAAGAATCACGTGAAACGAAATACTACAACACAGGTCATAGCAATTGCAACATGGAAGTGAATTTGAATTTAAACAGATCAATAAACTTGTGATTTTTTGTGCACACATGATATAAACATAAGGTACATGGAACGAGTAATCCAACGCAAAAAGAAACGGCGCAAACAGGCGCACTGGTAAAAAGTTACGGCGGCCGGAAGTTCAAATTTGGATCAGCTTGGGATCCAAATTTAAAAACTTCAAACTTCTGTAACACTAGTTCTACTGGCTAGAAAATTTCTACACGGTCGCAACGCAACTGGAATCACTCGATTCCGAGCTACGGTTAAAAAGTAATCGCGAAAACGGTATCGGGTGAAAACCGGGGGTACCGGGGTGTTCTACTGTAAAAAGGACCCGTACGTAAATAATTTTTTTACGAAAAACGCGATCGGGTCCCCGGGCGGTTTGGATCCAGATCTGAAAAAAAAAATTCGAAACGTTTTTTGACTTTTTTTTTCTAATCTCATCTTCTTCCTCGCGCGGCCAGCACAGGGGAGGCCATGGAGGCCTGAGCTCGGGTCCGGCTCGGGGCTCGGCGAGCAGCCGGTGAGGGCGGCGGCCAGCCGCGGCGGAGGGCCGGCGGCGCGGGCAAGGCCAGGAGCACGGGCGCGCGGCAGCGGGGCGGGCGCGGGGTGCACGGGCCAGGGCGGCCAGGGCGCCGGCCATGGAGCTCGCGGCCATGGCGCGGGCGGCGGCGCTCCGGCCGGCCAGCTCGCTCCGGCGAGCGGCGGCGGCGCGGCGGCTGCGGGCCGGGGTGGCGCGACTCCGGTGAGGCGCGGGGACGGCTAGGCCGGCGACGGCTCGCGAAGATTACCTCAAGAAAACGCACCTTTGGCGAAAATCCGGCGATGCTCCGGCAAGATTCCAGCGATGACGTCGGCGGCGGCGGGTCCCGCGGATTAGTTTAGTCTAAACCTAAAAACGCTAAGCGAAAATAATTTAGCCCTAATCGGGGCTATTTATAGCCAGCCCCTAATCCTCTTTTTTTAAATCCGAGATAAATACAAAATCGGTCTGCGGAAAAAAAACAGAGTAGGCCCATTAGGCCCAAAACAATATTATAAAAATCACGGAAATTTATTTTAAAATTCCGTCTTCGCCAATATTTTTAAAATAATAAAATTGAATTTTTGGCTTGACTAAAATAATAAAATAAAATAAAAACTTTTCAACTTATTTTTAAATATTTTTAAATACTTTTCTAGCATTTTAAAAATACCCAAAACTCCGAAAATTGATTTAAAAACTTTTCCAGAGCATAAATAAATTCCAATAATAATTTTAGAAAATATTTATAACTCCAAAGTAAAATTAAGAAGTCTCCCAAAAATATTTTAAACTATTTTTCAACGGATTAAAAATGGGGATAAGTCCTTTTATATCCTCTCCAGCGAACTGCCATGTGCTGAAAAATATTTTGAATATTCAAAAGAATTCCAATAAAGATTTAAAACATTTTCCAAATTTTTAATAAGTTGAAGGAGTCATATTACCTTCTCTCATTTTATTTTGTTGGTTTTGTTTTAAAATAATAAATTCCAAAAACACCAATTATGAATATTAGGGAAAGTCATTTTATTCCCTCTCTTTTTAATATTCAATAAACTCCAAAAGTTTTAAATCCCATAGAAAATCAAACTCATCAATCAAACAATCATTATCTATTTAATTTTATTAACATTCCAAAATTCGGAGAAATTTTGGGATGTTACAGCCACCATGGTCGGCCGCGCATGCGCTCAGCCGTCATCCAATGCCAGCGACCTCCACGAATGTGTATCCGCTTTGTGCGTGAATAAATTTTTGGCATAGGGTGATGTTGTGTGATACCTAGATGTCGGTGAAGACGTTTCGGTGATCTGGACTCCCGTAAAGCCCCTCGGTTTGTGTTAGATTTGCAGAAAAAATAGACATACAAACCGGTCCACAAACAGATATAGACACTACTACAAAAATGCCTTGTAGAGACACTCAATGTGGGTACTAAAGACGCATGGAATTATCGTAATCAAATTTAGAGTCGTTCACTAAAGTGTATTATGCACCTTCTCGAAGACCGTTAAGACGCACATGAAGAATATCTACATGAAAACGAGACATTTTAAGAGAAAATGTGACGAGTTATAAATACTCCAACCATTTATTTTTACTCCGCGTATAAGATATGTGTCAAGTCATACTTTCTAAAGTTTGACTAAGTTTATATATTAAAAAATATATCAGCATCTATAATACCAAATATATGAAATAAGAAGCTACATTCCATAATGAATCTAAAGATATTGATTTGGTATTGTGAAAGTTAATACATTTTTCTATAAATTTGGTCAAACTATAGATACTTTGACTTCGAACAAAACTTACATATAAACTAAAAATAAATGGAGGAGTAAATTTATTGGACATTCTACGAGTAAGTTTTCTTTCTTTGGACATACAATGTAAGAATAGAGAAGAAACAATACCTATGTACCGCATCAAGTAAACATGTGATGCATAAGTTCAATCTAGTCCGGTATATATCATGTGATCATAAGAACTATAGATACATACTATAAAAAGAAGATAAATAATGATGTCATCAATGGATTGCCTAACGTGAAAATGCATTAAGTGTATTTGTAAGAGAAATTACAAAAATTTCCTAAGTATGTATACACCATAGGAAGTATATGTAATGAAATAACACTAGCTGAACATACAATGACTGAATTGTCATGGTTGTTGACACTAATAATCTTCAAGCCTCAATACTACATAAGAAGCCAGTTTACTAGATTAAGACCGAATTCTCATGGTTGTTCATATTAATAATCTTTAGTCTAACATGGTATCTACATAAGCGAGCATGACACCATTTTGCTCCTCCATACATTGTGCAACACATGTGACCCAGATGTTTCACATAATCACATATGATTAAATCTTACCAACGTCGTATATATCCATCCAAGGCGCTCCTTATCAGACAACATGAGAGAAGTTTCTGCAGGTGAGAAATGACATGTATGAGTTGATCTCTCCTCTTATAGTACAAGAAATGTTTATTCCATAAAATATTAGAATGTTCTTATAAAGTTCTTAAGTTTACTTGCGGGTGTTTCGATAGTTGATGAGAATTATTAAGTGCATGAAAAACAAAGGTTTATAAGAACACTGACCATCTTGTTTTATTAGGATATTCTCATAGGCTTTTTAGCAAGCACCTGCATACGTGAGTGTCAATACACCTCTTAATTTACTAAAGTCCCTAGGGGAAAAAGCGCCGAGAATTGATTGAGATCGATTTCACTCGGTGCCCCAATTTTGACCGACTAGACTAAGACGTCTCGATGTGGGCCCTTGGAGCAACGTAGGAAACCGACGTCCTCTCGCTCCCAAACCTATCGCCTCTGAAACCTCCTTCTATTCCGACCGCCTTGCCACTAATCAACTGCGACATAGGTTCTTATTGTTGTACAACCCCTGCCGGCTGGCCCGTCCCTAGGGTGTACAGCGTAGACGAAGTAGTCAAAGGCGCGGGCATCACACAATACACAAAAGTAAAAGGACACAAAGATGTAGGGGTAGACCTCTCTTTATTATTCATTCATCAACTGTCCATACAATGGGTGCTCTCCTCTCTATATTGCTACTAGGGGTAGGGGTAAGTGCCCAATTAACGTTAAGTGGGGAAACGTTCGGTCAAAGAGATGACCAGGCCAGATCGGGCCGTTGCTGACCGAGTCGGCCCATCAGTTTCCCAACACTCCCCCTTGGGTACTTAACCGTATATCCATGTCTCAAAAACTCTGAAAAACCCAGTGGAAAAAATATGGAGAAATAGCACATAGCATACATTGCTGAGTTGCACGAATTGCCTCGTTAAAAACCTCGTGTGAGAAACATCTGGAAAACTCACTCAAGGGAAAAAGAGTACAATCCACTCAACCGCTAAGTTGAGTACTCGATCATCGGGATCAAGATTTAACGATGAGTTTGTGAAGTTTCTCCCCCTGAACCTTGCATCTCTCTAAGTCTCATCATACCGATTCCACACACACATCTCTCAAAAGATGACGCCGGTGATGACTTAGTGAGTAAACCAACAGGATTTTCACACGACTTAGAATGCAAGATCCTTACTTCGTTCACCTTTTGCAACTCATGAGAATGAAGAACTTCGGATTGATATGCTTCGCGAGATTGATCTTCACATAACTCGTCTGAACTTGTGCAACACAAGCGTCATTATCTTCATAGATAATAGTGGGGGTTTTGATGGTGTTCAATACACATGTCACCTGGATGTGGCTGATCATCCGACGAAGCCATACACATTCTTGCGATCCTTCATATATAATGCTATGATTTCCGAGTGGTTCGTCGAATTGATACAAGATCTTTTATAGACGATTTCTAGGAAACTGCAGTTCCACCACAAAGGAAAACATATCCAGTCTGAGACTTGGAAGTATGTGGGTCCGACAGGTACCCAACATCGGCATAGCCTACAACCGAGAGGTCTTGATTTATTCAGTAAAACAAGCCAAGATATTTCGTCCCATGCAGGTACCGGAAGACGTCCTTAATGCCTTTTCAATGTCTTTTGGTAGGCTCAAAACTGTACGTACCAAGAAAATTGACGGCAAAGGCAATGTCCGACCATGTACAATTTGCGAGGTACATGAGTGCACCAACTGCACTTGATGACCCTCAACTGTAGGGGATCGATTGTAGTGTTCTCGCGGGTAAGTCAACCCAATTTATTGATTCGACACAAGGGGACACAAAGAATATTTATAAGCTTTGATAGTTGAGTTGTCAATTCAACCGCAGCTGAAATATGCTTGCTTGCAACAAAGTATTAATAGCAACTGTGATATGACAGCAATAGTGATGATAGCGAAAGTGAAACAGCGAAAAGTAACAACTAATGAATAGCAGGATTAAAATACTGTAGGCTAGGTAGATGGATGGTCGGGCGCTGCATGAATAAGAATGAACATGTAATAGATTCTAACATGGTGCAAGGCACATAGAAAATCAATGATCATCTAGGAAAATATCAAACATTAGGCATGTATCCCGTAGGTAGTTGTGCGTTCTTGCAATAAGAACTTGGACAACATCTTTTGTCCTACCATCCCGCTACTAACGGGGCCAAAAGGAACTTATGGAGATTAAGGTGCTCCTGTCAAAGAGCACCAGAACAAAGCAATAAAATCAATGGATACATGGAATCCTCAAATTATGGACCATCCCCTTTGGTGTCCCAAGCTGTCACCTTTGGGATCGCCGGTTCCGGACCATATTACGTGCATACAACTCAAAGATAGGATCTTGAACATAGATAAACTCATGAAAACGTAAGTTGTTCACATCTGAAAACATGGCACTCGGGCCCAAAGTGACAAGCATTAAGAACAAAAATTTGTTGCAAAGATGATAAACACCAAAGTAGATGATAGGCAACATGCCCCCAACAATCTGACGAACTATTACATGATCAATCTCATCCAATCCCTACCATCACCTTTGCCTACAGCAGGGAATTACTCACACATGTGAAGAGAATTCATGGAGGAAGGATGGAGTGGTGATGGTGATGGCGACGATATCCCCTCTACGGAGGCCAAATCAACATCTAGATTAGCCCTCCCGAGGAAGAACAGAGGTTGGCGGCGGCTCCGCGACGGGTTCTGGAAAAGCGATTTCTCTTTCGGAGTTTCCCTGTCACGGGAATAAATAGGAGACGAAGTAGGGCACCAAGGGAGGGGGCAGTCGCCCAGGCAGCCAGAGGGCTCGACCCCACCCCTGATCGCGCTAGCAGGGCGCCTGGGGCCCCCTGGCTGCCCTCTGGCCCCCCTTCTGGCTCCGGGCTCCTTCGGGTGCATGGATTTTTTGGTATTTTTCTGGGAATTTTCTGAGATGTCCAAAAATCCATTTTCCCGTGCACAATAAAACAATACAGGCAGCTCTGTTGAAAACAGCGTCAGTCCGGGTTAGTTTAGCTCAAATCATGCAAGAATGAGGGCAAAACAATAGCAAAAGTGTTTGGAAAAGTAGATACGTTTGAGACGTATCAACTCCATCAAGCTTAGCCTATTGCTTGTCCTCAAGCAATCCAGTTCAACGAACTGGACGCGACAAAGAAAATTTTGACAAACTCTTTTGCTTCATAAGATGTATATAAGCCGGTACTATGAAAAGAGTTTAGCAAGTATCAAAACAATGCTATGAGTGTCAGAACCCCAACTAGGGTAAGTGCTAGGGTTTGCTTGATCCCTTTGCATCATGTAAAAATTCAAATGAAATTCAAAATTGGGGAAAAAAGAAAGCCCTGAGAAATTAATTCAAATGGCCAGATAAATATCTTTTTTCCAAAAATCATTTGAACATTTGGAAAATTCTTATAAATGATGCTGATCATTTTAAAAATGGTTTGGGATCAATCCCATGCTCATGGAATTTTCTAATTCTCAAAATGTGCCTTGGAAAATTAAAATAACCCCTATTTGAATTGATATTCAAATTTATTGAATTTCAAAAATGCCCAAAAGTCATAAGTGGTTTGCTACTGACCACCTAGGATTTATAAAAATAATTGGGCATTTTACTAAAATACCTAGCTATTTTTTTTGCTAGGTCAATAAATTACAGAAAATAAAAAATAAAAACAGAAAGAGAGAAGACCTACCTGTTGCCCAGGGCGAAGGCCCAGCATGGCCCAGCCCACCCCAGCGTTTGTCTTCTTCTTCCCCACGCCTCCAAGCAGCTCCGTGTAGGGCTGGTCACCGTGGATGCCACCGAGGCGAGCCTAGACCTCCCCAGGCCAGCTCCTCGTGCCACGACGACGCCCACAAGCTTCCTAACCCTTTCCCTCTCTCCCCGGTCTCTCTCCCACCCTCTGTTACTCGTCCCAGAGAGAAACTGCACACCGCCATCGCCACTGGTTCGTCGCCGGCGTGGCCACAGAGCTCGCCTCGCCAGCTTGTCCACAAGGAGCGCAGCCCTCGTCTCCGTTGTCTGGTGCGCTCAATTCGAGCTCGGAGCCACGGTGTACAACGCTAGGATCTTTTCCTCGCCGCCGGCCGCCGAACACATCTCCGACGAATTCGCCGAAACCGAGCACCCCCGGCCTCTCCGACTCCATCTGCGTGCTCCGGTGAGCTCCACGCCCCGATTCCCCCTTTTCCTTGCTCCTTCCACGCTGTATTTCTCCTCGACGTCGAGGTCAGTAGCCGGCCTCCGCTGCTCTTGTCGCCGACGTCGAAGTAGCCATCCCCGAGGCCCCCAGCTTGTCCCAGGCGAAGCACGCGAGCAAGGGGATCCCTCTGGTGGTCTTCCCGTTCAATTTGAGGCACTGGAGCGCCGTCCAACACCACTCCGGCGAGCCTCCAGTCGCTGGCGACGACACTCCGTCCAGCCCCGTTTAGTTAACCCCAAACCACCCCCTAATCCCCCCCGAGTCCATGACAGGTGGCCCCCCTGGCCCCCTAAACCCCTCTGTTAATTAAACAGAGAGGGGTTAACCCCCTGTGACACTGACAGAAGTGGCCCACAGGTCAGCCCCTCCTGACGTCACCCCTGCGTCACAGTGACGCAGTAAATCAATTTTTTTGAATTAAAAGAATTCTAGAAAATTCCAGAAATTGAATTAAACTTTGGAAATTCATATAAAATTCATACTAACTCCAAATTAAACATATAATATATGAAAAATTATCACAAAAATGCAAGGATTAATAATATGCAATTTGTTTTTATGTTTGACCATTTTAAAATGGGTGAACAGAAGCAAATGTGTATATGACTTAATTTGAAATTGAATTTGGAGTTTGAATTTGCATTTCAAATGCAATATACTTCAATTAAGATGAATATTCTACAAACCAGTACCACTCACATCATGGACAAACTTATCATGTGCTTGTGCATTTATTTTCGAAGTTGTCCCCCCCCTTTGTTGATGATTGCCTCCGATGACAGACGTTTCGAGACGGTGATCACCCCCGAAGAAGAAGACCACCGTTAAGACCCGTGTATCGTCAGCAAGGCAAGCAAACCCCATTGATCATATCTATAAAATCCTATTTCCCTCTTAGTCTCGCTTATGCATGTTTAGGAGATCACCGAGACACGTTCTTTCGCATAGTTGAACCCATTCTGATGCATGACCTATCATTTTGTCACCGTATTAAGCAAACCACAATCCTAGCAGATTTAGGAGTTGAATGATGAGCATGTGTCCCCTGCAACTGTTACTGCTTTTGCTGCTTAGTGATACAATGAGGATGTTATGTTTGTGAGTCGGGATGGAATGAACACAGTGGTACCGATGATAAACGTGTTGGTGAATCCACCCTAAACAAAGGTGAACGATGAGAGGTTGTGTAGGAGTACACAGTGGGTTGTCTCGTTGAACACTGCCCTAGGCCCCGAGTTCCTGTTTTGTGATCCAAGACAAAGAGTATGACCACATGTAGGGTTTTATGGGAGCCCCGTTTGGCCTCTTTACGTACCCGATCCGGTCCAGGAGTCGCACTAGATTCGGGCTTTCCATTTGATTTATGTATAGATATGTGGGTGGACCTGTGAGGCAGTGAAACCATCTGTCAAAGGTGGCGTCTCGGTACCTTGCATTATCTGAGTCCGTTTCGTGGAACCGGCCGGACTCTCGAGCGGTGACAAACTCAGGTAGTCGACTCCTGGATTAGAGAAGGTGATGTGAGGGTAGTGCCTTGGTTTCATCCACGTCCGACACCCGCTTGAAGGGTGACAAGAACGAGACGATAAGTGATGACACGCGTGTGAAGATGTACACCCCTGCAGGGTTAATGAACTATTCGAATAGCCGTGTCCGCGGTTATGGACTACTTGGAAACCTTTACTTGATCATAGACAACTTGAATGGATACTTATAAAACTCGCAAGGTAAGCGTGAGTGCTATGGCGTGCTTTCTCGTGGGGAAGTCGAGGAAGTATCCATAGTGGTGTATTGGTTGGAGACTTAGTAGTGGACTCGTGTACGCTTCTTACCTCAAGTCTGGTAATCGTAGTACAGGACTAGCCAAGTCAAAGCTGGCACTTCTGCATGTTGAACCCCACCTCCTTTACCTTGATACTTGAGCATGAGTAGTGTAGTTCTGATGTAAGTCTTGCTGAGTACGACTTTGTACTCACGTTTGCTTATTCTATGTTTTAGATGGAAACCCAGACCCCGATGGAGTCACCGACCTGAAGCTCGACGTTGACTAAGTTAGTATAGTCCCAGACAGCAGTCTGGTCCCTCGTGGAAGGGCATGTATGTTTACAAGGCTTCTCTAAGCCATTTGTTAAACTTGTCTATAGTCAGACCTAATTTGCTTCCGTTGTATGATGTAATGTTGATCACAGACATGTGATCTTTGTATGCTCTATGTGTATATAAATAAAGAGTACTTGTAGAGTTATGTGATGATACCTGCTGTTCATACTAGACATGTGTGATGCGTGTATGATTATAACATGCATGTCTTAGTATGGGTTTTCGAGACCTTAGTTGTGATCTGGCTGGCGGTCTTTTATACACCAAGTGGCCCTTAGATGTGCGCAGCTTGGGGCATCGAGATGCGATTGCTCGTGACTCCGTCACGTGCACACTTTGTTGTATGATCGAGCCCGCCCTAGACCCCGACTAAGTGATCGGGCTGGAGTAAGTCTATGTAAGAGTTAGGATTCAATCGGTAACATGGTTGAGGCGACTTGTCTATGCATATGGGATTCACCACCCATAAACATTTAGACTTGTGAGCGGACGTTGAGGACCCATCTCAGTTGATCATCCGGCCTGAATGGGATGCCCCTCACGTTCGATGCTTACCGAGAACGTTCTGTGCTTGGCCTTGTCTGCTTAGACAAGTGGGTACGGTTCTCGGCTCTCCATGTGATTGCATCGTGACTGGAATTACATATGCTAACCCCGGGTCCCGACAATGAGGACAATGCACGAAGCAATCCTTCTTTCAAGTGATCAATCACAAACAACCTAAAGTGAATAATATGCTGCTGAAAATCAAAACAAGATCACAATGCACATAGCCTGAACATATCAAAGTGGTATCTCTCTAGCCTCCATGAGTGAAGCAAAACATAAATGCAGAAACTCCTCCGGAGTTTTAAAGGAGACAAGAACTAAGAATTTCAGACTAGCAATATAACAAGCATGCATAAGACAATGTAATACTTTGGGACAATGCATGTTACACTAAGAATGACAATTATGCTCTCAATAGTTGTTGCTTTGAATAAAGAAGGTGAGACTCTCGAACCGTGGATTTTTGATGGTAAGATTGAAAACCCGTGAAAGGAAGCAAAGACTAAACATGTGCCAGAGCTCTTGGTTTTGAAAACAGAGATTAATTTTTTTGAGAAGTGCAACTTTCCAGTCAATGGTGAACGGTAAATGTCTCTCAATATCTCCCATGCCAACTATATTAATGTCTTTTGCTTACACATGTTCCCTTATCCATAAATCCTTTGATAGTCTACGGAGCCTTTTATTTTGCCTCAAGTATGGAAGGAGGGTATCGTTCCACCTATCATTAGCAACATTTGGTCCATTTCATTCCATCATCAAGTATGGGGGAGGTGTAACTCTCATTCATTTTTTTATTTGACTAGTTAAAACTTCCGTCAAAATATTTTTGGCATGGTAGATACTGATTTTCCCTCACCGTACCATGAGCTTGTACGGTTACAAAAGGGAAGCTTTTGAATACATTTCGAGATGGCACAAGAAAGTCTAAGTTAGGAGCGGCCGGTAAATACCACATATAGGAAGATATGGTGGACTCAAGTGGAATAAATGGTCTGAAATGGGGTTTGGATGCACACACAGAACTCTGCTTGGTGCGAGTGAGGGCTAGCAAAAGACTGGGAAGCGACCAACTAGAGAGAAATAATTGTCATAATCATGCAGAGTGACAAAGCAACATTGAATCGGGCATGAAATTAATATAACTATTCTGAAATAAAAAGGTCATGAAGGCATGATAGACATATCAGTCATAAACATGTGTGAACATGTGCCAAGTCAATCCAAGAATTCTACGAAGGGAAATACCAGTTCAATATGCCAAACCATGAATAATGCGATGCATGTAAATCATTCCAACAACATATTATGCACCCTAGCTATTTGAGATCAGCCACAAGGAAAGCATGAACACTGGGAAAGCATGTTCAACATAGCACTATGTCGCTACAAGTTGGTCTCTAGATCATAAGTACATGCATATGTACAAAAGTAGAAACAAGAAGAGTTCATACCGGTTTTCCTTGTTGCTTCCATTCCGTCGATCTTCGTCATTACTGCCTTGTCACTTGCAGAACCGAACGTGGGAAATATAATCAAATGCCATTACGGACCCGAGCTGAACTCTGAAAACAAAGAAAACTAACGAGAGAAAGGAAATATTTTTTGGTTTTTAAGAGTTTTTCAAAAGAAAAAGAAAATAGAAATCCTTTTGTTGTTTTTGCAAAATAAAAGAACAAAGAAGAACGGGCAAAAACTTCAAAAAAGATCAAAGGAAATAAAATAAAAACGGATAATACAATGGAAAAGTGATAAGGGCACGTACTCCCCCAAGCTTAGGATTTTGGCCTAAGTTGGTAGCAGCTACTACGCCGAGGAGCCTCCTGCTCCGAGGTAATGGTGAGTCCAAGGGTCGAACGAGCCCTCCGATGCGTACACCGAAGTCCTCGGGTCCTCCCATGAGGAAGGTCCCTCGTCCCAAGCTGAAGAAAATCCCTCACCATGCTCGGTGAAGGTCTCTCCCTGGAAAGGTGGGAACTCACCATGCTCCTCCTCGTCGGGCACAACCCCCTTCTTGGGGTTATGCGGCTGGTAATGAGCCATGAACTCATCAAACTGAATATCGTTTAAGGACCATCTGTTCCAACGAGTGTTATCAAACAAAAGTGGTGCAGGTAGACGGATCTCACAAGTAATGGTCCTCTCAAACCTCAAAATATAAACATGGTTACCAAACTGGGAAGTCATGGTAACAAACTTATGCCTCTTCATAGCCGCAAGATTGAGACTTGCGTACGAAAAGGGAACATCATCAGGATGCGGGGTGCGCTCAAGAGACTCAAGGATGAGTGTGGCATAAACACCACCATATAAATCACCCTTGTTACTGTTCGTAACAAGGCGCCTAGCAATTAAGGCACCCACATTATAATCATTCTTATCAGAGAGGGCATTCGCATAAATAGCGAAATCTGGTGCAGAACCACTTCTCGTGTTGTCACGAGCCAACACCCCTCTAGCAAAAAAATACGCAAAATACCTGAGGTGTGGAAACAGAATGCTGGAAATCTTTGTGCGCCGAATGTCAGTCTCCTCCTGGCAACAAAGGGAGTTGAAGAGGGTCCTCAACTCGGAAGGCTGAGAAGTCATTTTCGCCGTCTAACCAGCGTTCGGCACACCTATTATATCACAAAACTGTGCCAAAGAGATAGTTATGAGATCATTATAAAGTTTGAACTCGACGGTTCCAGCATTATGGTTATAACGAAAACTGTTAACAAGCGGGAGGTAAGATTCTTGTATTGTACCACACGACATAATGCTAGCCGTGTCAAACCTGCATTGGCACAAAGCCCATAGAATTCCTCCTTAATTCCTGCAGCTGTAAGAAAATCATCGCACGGATACATCATTGCGCATGCTGGACTCGTGTCTTCCAACAACTCCAGGGGCACATGATCTTCATGGTAGCTCACCCTAACTGCTGAGGGTGAAGATGCAGCTCTAGTAACTCGATCGGAGCTCTCGGGCTTCTTCTTCCCAAGCCACCCCTTTGCTTTTCCTAGCAAACTCATTTATGAAATTTTTGACAATTCACAAAAAAAAGAATTTAAACAAAGTGAGTTGAGGAAAACTACTCTACTCACTTACCTAAGGCATAAACTTGCATCAAAACTTGGAAAATAAATTTGTACACATGCATGCAAGCTCATCTAAACAGCACCAAGAACTACTAAATACTCACAAATGAAGCCACCAATCAAAAATCTATATGGAGGGGTGGAGGAGTTACATATCAGGGAGTATTTTCCCAAAATCTCAGCTCAAATGATAGGTCGTAGAGAGAGATCGAAATTATGGACGGAGAGCAGCAAGAACGCAAGTTCCAGGTGCAGAAATCGTGTTTCTGGGGGAAAAGAGAGAGAGAGAGAGAGAGGAAGAAGACTCACCTGAAGATGGGGCCTGTGTGCCCCAGGCGCCCTATGGGCGCGGCCAGGGGGTTGGCCGCCTGGGCCCCTGGTGGCCCCCCTGGTCAGCCCCAGGTGCCTCTGAGCCACTCCAGGCATGGAAATTTTTAATATAATTTTTCTGGATTTTTTCTGAAAACTTCACGGTTGAAAATTTTCTGGGATTCAAAACGCTGCAAAACTTTCTGAAAACTTGAATCAGTGATTAGAATTGTGAAGCTTCAAAAACATATAAACTTGGTACAGCAAGGAGAATAAAAGCTAAGGAGAATGAAAACATAACAAGCTCCACTTTTTACCTATATAAAACATGCCCACTAGCAAGGTTGATCAAGTCTTACCAACGAACCGACGATATATAGAACAAAAAGTCTCACCTCTTATGAAGTGATCATTGCACCTTTATTTTAATGTACATTGTCCCCACCATGATGGTTTTGTATTTGTGCTGCACGTCTAGAGGACAATCCCATTCTCCAATCTTCACGGTCTCGATATTCTCTATTGAGTTAAGGCCATGCCTTTTGTCGATCTTCTTTGGAAAATACACCGTGTGTTCTTTATCGTCTACATTGAAGGTGACCTTTCCTTTATTGCAATCAATAATGGCACCTGCGGTGTTAAGAAAAGGTCTACCAAGAATAATGGGCATGCTCCCATCAACGGGCATGTCAAGCACAACAAAATTAGTAAGAATTAAACAATTAGCAACTTCAACTGGAACATCCTTAAAAATACCTATCAGGACGGCTGTTGATTTGTCAGCCATCTGAAGAGAGATATCTGTAGGGATTATCTTATCTAAACATAGCCTTTTGTAAAGAGAAAAAGGCATAACACTCACCCCTGCTCCGAGATCACATAAGGCAGTCTTAACATAATTATTTTTTATAGAGCAAGGAATGGTGGGTATACCTGGATCACCAAGCTTTTCAGGAATCTTGCCTCTGAAAGAGTAATTAGCAAGCATAGTAGATATTGCCTCATTAGGTTCTTTTCTTTTGTTAGTGACAATATCTTTCATGTATTTGGAATAAGGAGGTAACTTGATAGCATCAGTCAAAGGAATTTGCAGAAAAGGAGGTTTCATCCATTCACAAAATTTATTATAATGCTCTTCTTCTTTAGATTTGAGAGACTTTCTTGGAAAGGGCATGGGTTTTTTTACCCATGGTTCTCTTTCCTTCCCATGTCTTCTTGCTATGAAGTCCTCTCTGGTATACTTCTTGCGTTTATCCGGTGCTTCTTCTTCTCGCACCTCGGGAGGATCATTCTTCTCCTTATCATTTTCTTCGGTCTCAGCACCGTCTTCAGTTTCAACATCGGAGGTAGATATGCTGTTGGGATCAAAAACAGGTTCTTCACTTGTAATAGGATCATTGGAGTTGTCAGCTTCCTTGTGTTTCTTCTTCTTCTTCTTCTTTTTCTTCTTTGGAGAGCTAACAACCTCTTCTTCTACTTGCACTTGAGAATCTTTCTCGATCCTCTTCGGATGCCCCTCAGGATAGATTGGGTCCTGGGTGTGTGTTCCACCCCTGGTCTTGATGCCATAAGCTTGTATTTCCTTTTTGGCATTGTTAGCAAGCAAATATTTTTGAACATTAGAAATTTGTTCAAGCTGAGTTTGAACCATATGAAAATGCTTAACAAGACATTTAACATCAATAACTGTTCTTTCAAGAACACCAAGTAAACTTTTGATAGCAAGAGAATTATCATGCAACTGACTTTGTATCCTCCTATTAAAACTGTTTTTCTTAATAATAAAATTATCAAGCTCATCTAAGCATTGATCGGGAGGCTTACCTTTATGGATGTCACTTTCAGTAAAGTCTAATAGAGAGTGTACCTCTACCAAGGGAGGGTGAGTAGTAGGCTCACACAACTTCTCGATAGGCAGAAGATTCTTCACGTCTTCGGCTTTGATGCCTTTCTCCTTAATAGACTTCTTTGCTTCTTGCATATCTTTGGGGCTTAGAACAAGCATGCCCCTCTTCTTTGGTGGTGGAGGTGGTTCAGGGGTGGACCAATCTTCGTGGTTCTTGGCGATCTTGCCCATTAATTCTTCATCATCGGCTGCTGTTCTTTCCCTGAAAACACAACCAGCGCAACTATCCAGATAGGACCTGGATTCATCGGTTAGACCAGCATAAAATATATCGAGTAATTCATTCTTTGGGACTTCATGTCCCGTTCTAGCCTTAATTAAGTCACAATACCTTCCCCAAGATTTAGGGAGGTGCTCATCCTGCAACTGTTTAAAGTTATAGATTCTTTGCAAAGCGGCATGTTGCATATGAGCAGGAAAATATTTATCAACAAAAAATTGAACTAAGTCCCGAGGACTCTTAATGGAACCATAGGGTAGCGCATCGTACCAGGATTTGGCATCTTCCTTTAAAGAGAAAGGAAAAAAGCTTGGCCACATAGAAATTTTGTATCTTCTCATCAATAGTGAATAGGTCACCTAACTCAGCAAATTTGGTCAGGTGTGATATAGCATCATCATTTTCTCTACCATAAAAAGGGTCAGCCTCGACTGTAGATATAAGTGAAAGATCAACAGAGAAATCATAATCAAGATCAGTGATGCATATAGGAGATGTGTCAAATTTAGGATCAGGAATACTCTTGTTCTTCATGGAGTGCTTTTCGAGCAGCTCCTTAATAGCTTCAGGGTCAGATTTGGTAAACTCTCTGAGTTCCCTGCATACATCATCAGCAAGAGTAACATAATCATCATCAAGGAGTGTCTCCTTGAGTTCATCTAAGGTTGGGTAACCAAAGGTTTTGCAAGTAGGAATATAGGTAGCAGGACTCTCGGTCTCGAGTTCTGTTGTAGCCTTAGCAGTCTGAGTTTCAATATAGTGACCAAGAAAATTATCATCATCAAGAGTAGTGGAATCATCATAAAAAGTATTGGACATAGTAACAGACTCAGTAGAAGTAGCATGTGGTGGTAGTGGTGAAGCAAACTTACCTATAACGGAAGGTGAATCAAGCGTAGCACTGGTACTCAGAACAGTACCTTTTCTTGTAGTGGATGGGAGGATAGGAACCTTGGGGTCTCCTTTCTTACCCATAGAGGATGAAGTGTGGCAGGCAGGATACTTCAAGTAGACTTGTAAATATTGCTATGGTCCCCGGCAACGGCGCCAGAGAACAGTACTTGATGACCCTCAACTGTAGGGGATCGATTGTAGTGTTCTCGCGGGTAAGTTAACCCAATTTATTGATTCGACACAAGGGGACACAAAGAGTATTTATAATCTTTGACAGTTGAGTTGTCAATTCAACCGCACCTGAAATATGCTTGCTTGCAAAAAAGTATTAATAGCAACTGTGATATAATAGCAATAGTGATGATAGCGAAAGTGAAACCGCGAAAAGTAACAACTAATGAACAGCAGGATTAAAATATTGTAGGCTAGGGAGATGGATGGTCGGGCGCTGCATGAATAAGAATGAACATGTAATAGATTCTAACATGGTGCAAGGCACATAGAAAAGCAATGATCATCTAGGAAAATATCAAACATTAGGCATGTATCCCGTAGGTAGTTGTGCGTGCTTGCAATAAGAACTTGGACAACATCTTTTGTCCTACCATCCCGCTACTAACGGGGCCAAAAGGAACTTATGGAGATGAAGGTGCTCCTGTCAAAGAGCACTGGAACAAAGCAATAAAATCAATGGATACATGGAATCCTCAAATTATGGACAATCCCCTTTGGTGTCCCAACCTGTCACCTTTGGGATCGCCGGTTCCGGACCATAATACGTGCATACAACTCATAGATAGGATCTTGAACATAGATAAACTCATGAAAACATAAGTGGTTCAGATCTGAAAACATGGCACTCGGGCCCAAAGTGACAAGCATTAAGAACAACAAGTTGTAGAAAAGATGATAAACACCAAATTATATGATAGGCAACATGCCCCCAACAATCTGACGAACTATTACATGATCAATCTCATCCAATCCCTACCATCCCCTTTGCCTACAGTAGGGAATTACTCACACATGTGAAGAGAAGTCATGGAGGAAGGATGGAGTGGTGATGGTGATGGCGATGGCGACGATCTCCCCTCTCCGGAGGCCAAATCATCCTCCAGATTAGCCCTCCTGAGGAAGAACAAAGGTTGGAGGCGGCTCCGCGATGGGTTCTAGAAAAGTGACTTCTCTTTCGGAGTTTCCCCGTCACGGGAATAAATAGGAGACGATGTAGGGCACCAGGGGAGGGGGCAGTCGCCCAGGCGGCCAGAGGGCACGACCCCACCCCTGGTCTCGCCAGCAGGGCTCCTGGGGGCCCCCCTGGCTGCCCTCTGGCCCCACTTCTAGCTCCGGGCTCCTTCGGGTGCGTGGATTTTTTGGTATTTTTCTGGGAATTTTCTGAGATGTCCAAATATCCATTTTCCTGCGCACAATAAAACCATACAGGCAGCTCTGCTGAAAATAGCGTCAGTCCGGGTTAGTTTAGCTCAAATCATGCAAGAATGAGGGAAAAGCAATAGCAAAAGTGTTTGGAAAAGTAGATACGTTTGAGATGTATCAGCACTCAAGTAGGGGAATTCTGGTCCCACAATTTCCTCCCCCTCTTCCTTGGACTAAACGGGTCCTTGTCCTGTTGTAAAGATCTCCCAATCATCGGGGTCCTAGAAGGATATGCTTTCTCAAAACCAAATCTATCCAACACCTTCTGGGTGTAGCAGACTGGTGCATTAGAATCCCAGCAGGGGAATGCTCAAGTTGCAATGTTCATCTCGAATTCTTACAGCAGGTAGGAACTCGCTTCCTCAATATCCTTAGGTGTATCGATTATGTTTAAATCGTCCACGTACACCGAGATAATACAGAAACCATCTTGTGATTTCTGTATAAAAACACATGGGAAATGTTCATTGCTCGTGTAGCCCTTCTGATGAAGGAAATTGCTTAAACGATTATACCACATCCTTAAGTCCATACAGTGACTTTTTACACTGTATAAACTAATATTTTCTCTATCTTGGTTCCAAACAGGGATACCTTCGGGGTACCTTCATATATATGTTTGAATTCAAGTTACCATATAGGTAAACGCTGACAACATCCGTAAGTTCCATTTTCAAGTCCAAGTTTACTGCCATTGAGATCAAGTATCTAAAGGTAATTTCATCCATGACAGGGGAGTAAGTTTCCTCATAGTTGACACCTGGTCGCTGAGAGAAACCTTGAGCAACGAGCGTTGCTTTGTACAATACTACCTTGTTATTTTCGTTCTCTTTCAAACAAAACCCACTTATGGCCAACAGGGCGTATGTAGGGAGGAGTTAGACAAACAGGTTCAAACACCTCTCTTTTGTTGAGAGAAACTAACTCAGTAGTTATTGCCTTCTCCCAATCTTTCCAATCTGACCTTTTCAGGGTCAAGATCTATGATTGAGGAAATTTCTTCACAAAATAAATGTCGACATTTACCATGACTCAATTAATTAACTCGCCCGAATTAACATAGTTAATGGCCATTTTCTGTTTTCTGCTGTTTTTCTATTTCAGTTTTCCCCCATATTAAAAGTCTCCAAAAATCCGGGAAAATCAGATAAAAAATCAGCACAACGGAAGCTTCCGGAACACCGAAGGAGGGCCAGAGGAGCCCCACCTGGTGCCCAGGCGGCCAGATGGCGCGGCCTAGGGCTTGGCCGCGCCACCAAGGCGCGTGGACCCCTGGTGCCCCCATAGCTTCCCCCCTTCGCCTATTTAATCTCCGTAACGCGAAACCTTTGAAGACAGAACCCTTTTTCTCAATCTCGCCTCTATTCAGCCGCTGTCGCGCTTCCAAGACCGGGAGCGCCTGCAGACTTCTTCCCGGCACCCTGCCGGAGGGAGGATTGACCTCCGGGAGCTTCCCCTCCACCATGGACACTTCCCGGATGTGCCGAGAGTAGTTTTCCTTGGACCATGGGTCCATGATCAGTAGATATGTCATGTTCTCCTCCCCTCTTTGTTCTTCATGGTTTAGTCCTCGTGAGATGCCCTACATGATCGAGACACATATGTAATCTTTCTACTGTTGCTATGCTGAGTTTGCTGGGATCTGATGGATTATGAGATTATGTTCAGATTGTGATAGAGTAATATATTTGGTTCTTATCTTTTATATTTTTGTTCCTAAGTAATTCTTCATGTTCTCCGTTGCTGTTTATTGCTTTGGCCAAGTGGTAGGTAGTAACTCCAAGAGGGAACGTTATGCTCGATTGTGGGTTCATGCCCCCCGATGACATGCTTGAGTGACAGAAACATGAGTCTAGGGGATGTGTTATTTCCACAAGGGGGAAAAACGGTTCTTGTAACCGCGGTTTCAAGGATTGCTTACTTTATGCAAAGTCATTTTTAATGCAGTTGTCTGTTGCTTTGGGTTTACACTTTGGATGGGGCTCGCAACTTAATACCAGCGAGATGTTCTGGATAGATATCTCAAGGTGGATGATTAGTAGTAGATGCAGTTGGATTTTGGTCTACTTATTTTGGCGTACCGCCCATGCTTTTGAGCCTCTTCCTTTCTTTGTAGCATAGTTAGCATTGCGGTGCGTTTTTAATCCTGTCAATTGCCCAGCTGTAATTTCTTTACCTCGCATAGCAGTTTTATCGTCTTTTGGGAGAGAGACATCACTAGTAAACATCACGGGACCCCGGTCCATATTCTCATTATTGTTTACACGCTCATCTACTTTTATGTTTTTACTTTTTAGCTGCTATCATTATTATCCGTTGTGTTGATCCTTTCTGAATAGCAAGGCCGGATAGATTGACAACCTCTCTGTACTCGTTGGGAAGCAAAGTTATTTGTGTTGTGTGCAGGTGTCGGGACCCGGGGTTAGCGTATGCAAGTACAGCTAAGACATAGTCACATGGAGAGCCGAGAACCGTACCCACTTGTCTAAGCAGACAAGGCCAAGCACAGAACGTTCTCGGAAAGCATCGTACGTGAGGGGCATCCCATCCAGGCCGGATGATCAACTGAGATGGGTCCTCATCGTCCGCACACAAGTCTAATGATATGGGTGGTGAACTCCCATATTCAAAGACAAGTCGCCTCAACCATACTATCGACTATCTCAAAACTCTTACATAGACTTACTCCAGCCCGATCACTTAGTCGGGGTCTAGGGCGGGCTCGATCATACCACAAAGTGTGCACGAGACGGAGTCTCGAACAATCGCATCGCGATGCCCCAAGCTGCGCACATCTAAGGGCCACTTGGTGTATGAAAGACCGCCAGCCAGAACACAACTAAGGTCTCGAAAACCCATACAAAGACATGCATGTTATAAACATACACGCAACACACATGCCTTGTATGAACAGCAGGTACCATTGCAATTCTCTACAAAGTGTACAATTTTATTGATAACTCTTATAGAGTGCAAACAGAGATCACAAACATGTGATCCAACATTACAACACAAACGGAAGCAAATTATGTCTGAGTACAGACAAGTTTAACAAATGGCTTAAGAAGCCTTATTTAAACACAAGCCCTCAACGAGGGAACCAGTCGTCTGACTAGGACTAGACTAGTTGGTCTTCAGTCGTCCAGCTCGATGAAGAAGCCACCTAAGGGGTCAGTGGCATCATCTAAAACATAGATTAAGCAAACGTGAGTACAAAGTCGTACTCAGAAAGACTTACATAGGAGCTATACTACTCATGCACATGTATCAAGGTAAAGGGAGGTGGGGTTCACTTGCAGAAGTGCCAGCTTTGACTTGGCTAATCCTGAACTACGAGTACCAGACTTTGAGGTAAGAAGCGTACACGAGTCCACTACTTTCTCCAACCAATTACACCACTATGGTGCCTTCCTCGACTTCCCCACGAGAAAGCACGCCATAGCACTCACACTTATCTTGGTGTGTTTTAGAAGTATCCAGTTCAAGTTATCTAATAATCAAGCTAAGCTTTCCAAGAAGTCCATAACCGCGGACGCGGCTATTCGAATAGTTTTGTTAACCCTGCAGGGGTGTACCGCTACACACACATGATCATCATTTACCGCCTTTGATCTCGACACCATTCAAGGGGTGCCAGCGGGGATGCTCACCACAACTGTTACCTCATAGCCGATATAGTCCGAGAAAGCCGCCTACTTGGGTTGGTTACCACAATCGTGAACCCGGCCGGTTTACTGAAGTGGACCCAAGTGATGTGTGTGTGGTGCATAAGCCGGTCTCGGATGAGCCGTTCTCTCACTTAGCAACCAGGCCACAGACCTACCAGAACTCCGAACTATTGCGACATCTGCACATCGAAAGGGATGAGTTAGTAAGTTGAGAGGGGTCAGTGTGTCGGGACCCAGGGTTAGCGTATGCAAGTCCAGTTAAAACATAGTCATATGAAGAGCCGAGAACCGCACCCACTTGTCTAAGCAGACAAGGCCAAGCACTGAACATTCTCGGAAAGCATCGTACGTGAGGGGCATCCCATCCAGGCCGGATGATCAACTGAGATGGGTCCTCATCGTCCGCACACAAGTCAAATGATATGGGTGGTGAACTCCCATATTCAAAGACAAGTCGCCTCAACCATACTACCGACTATCTCAAAACTCTTACATAGACTTACTCCAGCCCGATCACTTAGTCGGGGTCTAGGGCGGGCTCGATCATACCACAAAGTGTGCACGAGACGAAGTCTCGAGCAATCGCATCGCGATGTCCCAAGCTGCGCACATCTAAGGGCCACTTGGTGTATGAAAGACCGCCAGCCAGAACACAACTAAGGTCTCGAAAACCCATACAAAGACATGCATGTTATAAACATACACGCAGCACACATGCCTTGTATGAACAGTAGGTACCATTGCAATTCTCTACAAAGTGTACATTTTATTTATAACTCTTATAGAGTGCACACAGAGATCACATACATGTGATCCAACATTACAACACAGAACGGAAGCAAATTATGTCTGAGTACAGACAAGTTTAACAAGTGGCTTAAGAAGCCTTATTCAAACACAAAGCCCTCCACGAGGGAACCAGTCTGCTGACTGGGACTAGACTAGCTTAACTTCAGTCGTCCAGCTCAATGAAGAAGCCACCTTCGGGGTCAGTGGCGTCATCTAAAACATAGATTAAGCAAACGTGAGTACAAAGGCGTACTCAGCAAGACTTACATAGGAACTATACTACTCATGCACATGTATCAAGGTAAAGGGTGGTGGGGTTTCACTTGCAGAAATGCCAGCTTTGACTTGGCTAATCCTGAACTATGAGTACCAGACTTTGAGATAAGAAGCGTACACGAGTCCACTACTTTCTCCAACCAATACACCACTATGGTGCCTTCCTCGACTTCCCCACGAGAAAGCACGCCATAGCACTCACACTTATCTTGGTGTGTTTTAGAAGTATCCGGTTCAAGTTATCTAATAATCAAGCTAAGCTTTCCAAGTAGTCCATAACCGCGGACGCGGCTATTCGAATAGTTTTGTTAACCTTGCAAGGGTGTACCGCTACACACACATGACCATCATTTAGCGCCTTTGATCTTGACACCATTCAAGGGGTGCCAGCGAGGATGCTCACCACAACTGTTACCTCATAGCCTATCTAGTCCAAGAAAGCCGCCTACTTGGGTTGGCTACCACTATCGTGAACCCGGCCGGTTTACCGAAGTGGACCCAAGCGATGTGTGCGTGGTGCATAAGCCGGTCTCGGGTGAGCCTTTCTCTCACTTAGCATCCAGGCCACAAGCCTACCAGAACTCTGAACTACTGCGACATCTGGACATCGAAAGGGATGAGTTAATAGGTTGAGAGGGGTCAGTGAGCCCAATGTGTGGTTGTACTCTTCATCTTGGATCACCACACAAGAACTCGGACTTAGGGCGGTGTTCAACGAGACAACCCACTGTGTACTCCTACACAGCCTCTCATCGTTCACCTTGTATTAGGGTCGATTCACCAACACTTTTCTACCATCATCAACATGATCATTCCCATCCCGACTCACATCACAGTAACAACATGGTATCATACTAAGCATGCAATAAGCAGTAACATTGCAGGGGCCACATGTTATCAAACAACTCCTACATTTGCTAGGATTTGTGTTTGCTTACTACTGTGACAAAAGATAGGTCATGCAAAGGAATGGGTTCATCTATGCGATAGAATCGTAACATGGTGATCATCCTAAACAATGCATAAGCGAGACATGAGAGGGAAGTGGGATTTTATCGACATGATCAATGGGGTTTTGCTTGCCTTGCTGACGAGGTTCGGGCTCTGGATCTTCAGCGAAGGGGGTGACCTCTTGCTCCGGTTCCACCTCTACTCGACAAACAAAGCACGAAGTAGCAATCAATATGAATGCAATGCTCAAGCACATGATGGAATGTTAAAGCTTGAAGTATAATTTTGATGTGTGAGGCAATTCCATTTAAGTGGAATATATTGCATTTAAAATGCAAATTCAAACTCCACATTTGAATTCAACATTATCCAAGTAATATGTGATATGGTTTGATCATTTTGAATTATCTTCAAATGTGTATGATATGCCTCTGATGTGTAAGTGAAAGGTAGCATGTTTCCATGGTTCAAGTTGCAAAAATATTTGAATTGAATTTGATTTAATTTCATTTAAATCAAATAGCAAATGCTACTGATCACATTTTAAATTCAACTCCAACAGAGTTGAAAGTTGCATATTTGGAAAGATAATTTTCTCTTGATCATTTTTCATATATTATTTGTCCAATTTGGAGTTGATATGAATTTTCTATGAATTTCCAAAGTTTGGGGTATTTTCTGGAATTTCTGGAATTTTCTATGAATTTCCAAAGTTTGGCGACGCTGCTCGGGATCACGTTCCTGTGCATCATTCGATGCGCTGAGACCACGGGAGCGTAGCCCGTGCTCTCGCGCGTCGTCTGGTGCACGCGGGCGACCTCGGGGGTGACCAGGGCGACAGCGTCTTCAAAGGTGGCGGCGGCCGGAGGCACGGGCTCGACGGAGAGGTGGCTGTGAGGGGAGAGCTTGGGCTTGAGCTAGCGTTTTGGAACACTGGGATCACCAGGAAGACGAAGGACAAGGCTGCGGGAACGATGGCCTAACGGTTGCTTGCCAACGACGAGCACGGCGGCGCTGCACCTCGGTGTTCATGGCGAACAACGACAGGGAGCGGGAGGGAGACCACGGAGTAGTTCTAGCGAACTGGGAGCTCACCGTGAATCCAACTGAAACGGTGGCGAAGTCGGAGGAGCTCGGGGTTGGCCGGAATTGAAGGAAGCTCGCGGCGGCTCCGATGATGAAGATGTTGAAGCTCACGTCGTCTGCGTTGGCGTTGATCTTCGATTGACTTGGGGGAACGACGGAGTCGACGGTGCTGGAGCGACTAGACACGGCGGCAAGGCTGGAGGAGCTCAGTCGCCACGTCGGTGCACTGCGGCGCCCGGCTAGGGTTTCTGTGGCGGAGCGATTTCTTCGCGGGGAGAAGAACCAGAGGACGAGGAGGGGGAAAGTGAGGCGCGGGGCGTCTCCTGGTGTGATAACGACGCCTGGGGAGGCCTGGAAGCTTGAAGACGTCGCGGTGGCGTCCACGGCGTCGGCGCCTCGCCACCGAGCTGCTTGGGCGCGCGGGGGAAGAAGACGACAGGCGAGTTCGCGGGCTGGGCTGCGGGAGAGGTAAGTCGGGCCGAGGTGGCCCAGGTAAGTGGGCTACTTTCGGTTTTTCTTTTTCTTTCTGTTTCCTCTTCTGATCTTTGTTCTGTTTAGCTAAATAAAATAGCTAAACATTTTATTAAATGCTGAAAATTTTTATATGGCTTCATAACAATATAGACTAGCCACTTATAAAGTTTCAACATTTTTAAAATTCAACTGATTTGAATTTTTAATCAAATAGGGGTTTTTCATTAAATCCAAGGCACTGTTTGAATATTTGAAAATTCTATGAGCATGGGATGGGTCCCACATCACTTGATATGTGATCACACTCATTTATAAGACTTTTCAAAATTCTAACATGAATTTTTGGAGAAGATTTTTATCTGGCCTTTTGAATTAATTCATCTGGGGGGGGGGTCCTTCTCCCATTTGGATTTTGTTTGAATTTCCTTTGATTTCTTTCATGAATGCAAAGTGAAATTGATCCTAGCACATTACCTAACAGAGGGTTCTGACAACTCGCCCCCACTCAGCAGAATCTCGTCCCGAGATTCAGAAGTCTGCGGGTGGAAGGTGGGGCACTCGGCATTGAGACGGTCTTCTCTTTCCCACGTAGCTTCTCTTTCAGAGTGGTGTGACCATTGCACTTTCAGAAACCTAATCTTCTGACGACGAGTGACACGCTCTGCGGAATCAAGAATACGAACGGGGTATTCTCGATAAGAAAGGTCATCTTGGAGATCAAGCGTTTCATGGTCGACTTCGCGGATAGGGTCCTTGAAGCAACGCCTGAGTTGGGACACATGGAATACATCATGTACTCGGGAGAGGTGCGGAGGTAGTTCAAGTTGGTAGGCAACTTCTCCACGTTTAGCAATAATGAGGAAAGGTCCGATGTAACGTGGGGCCAATTTGCCTTTGATACCGAAACGTTGGGTTCCCTTCAGAGGAGTAACCCGAAGGTAAGCCTTCTCATCCAGATTGTAGCTCTCTTGCCTATGATGACGATCATAGTAGCTTTTCTGACGAGACTGGGCTGCTTTCAATTGATCACGAACAAGGCGAACTTGCTCTTTTGGTTCCTTGATCATGTCCGGTCCAAAGAATATTCTTTCACCGGTTTTTGACCAGTTTAGTGGTGTTCGACATCGTCGTCCATATAGGAGTTCAAAAGGAGCCATGTTCAGACTAGATTGAAAACTATTGTTATAAGCAAATTCGGCGAATGGAAGAGACTTCTCCCAATTCTTTCCGAATGAGATAACTCAAGCTCTGAGCATGTCTTCGAGAATTTGGTTAACCCTTTCAACTTGACCGCTAGACTGAGGATGGAAAGCTGTACTAAAGGAGAGATGAGTTCCCATAGCATTCTAAAAACTTTCCCAAAATCTAGAGGTAAAAAGGCTACCGCGATCAGAATTGATTTCCAAAGGAACACCATGAAGGGATACAATTCTAGAGATGTACAAGTCCGCTAACTGGCTAGCAGCTATAGACTCGCGAACCGGAAGGAAGTGAGCAACTTTGGAAAGTCTATCTATGACAACAAAGATGGCATTGTTTCCTTTCTGGGTTTTTGGAAAGCCGGTGATGAAGTCCATACCGACTTTGTCCCATTTCCACTCGGGAATAGACAAAGGTTGAAGTGTACCAGCAGGTCTTTGATGTTCTGCCTTAATGCGACGACAAACATCACATTCAGCAACAAGTTGAGCAATGTCTCTCTTCATCCTAGTCCACCAAAATCTCTGGCGTAGATCTCGGTACATTTTTGTGCTACCGGGATGAATCGAGAGGGGTGTGTCATGGGCTTCTTTGAGGATGAGTTGCCTTAGTTGCCTATTCTTAGGTACTACCAAACGATTTCCAAAGAATACCGTTCCCTTGCTATCTGTGGAGAAACATCTAGCAACTCCGCTAGCAATGTTCTCCTTGATCCGGCGAACACCTCGTGCACGCCTTTGGGCAACTATGATTTGATCCTCAAGAGTTGGTTTCTCCACCAAGGTAGAAAGATAGCCATGAGGAATAATCTCAAGATTGAGCTTGCGAAAGTCCTCATGAAGAAGTGGTTGATACTGTTGTAACATGAGGTTGTTACAATACGACTTACGACTTAGTGCATCAGCCATGACGTTGGCCTTGCCTGGGGTGTAAGAAATTACTACGTCGTAATATTTTATCAACTCAATCCAGCGTCTTTGCCTGAGATTAAGATCTGGCTGGGTGAAAATGTATTTCAGGCTTTGGTGGTCGGAATAAATCTCACAACGATTACCAAGGTTGTAATGTCGCCAAGTTGTTAGGGCATGAATTACGGCAGCGAGTTCAAGGTCATGGGTAGGATAGTTTTCTTCATGTGGCCGCAACTGGCGTGAATAATAAGCTACCACATGTCGATCTTGCAGAAGTATGCATCCTAACCCTTGCCGTGATGCATCACAATAGATCTTGAAATCCTTTTTAGTGTCTGGAGGTGCAAGTACGGTTGCAGAAGTCAATCTTCTTTTTAGCTCTTGAAAGCTTTCCTCGCACTTGGGAGTCCATAGGAATTTCTTATATTTCTTGAGGAGTTCAGTTAGAGGCTTTGCAACTTTAGAAAAGTTCTCGACGAAGCGTCAGCAATAGCTGGCTAGGCCAAGAAAACTCCTAACTTGCTTAACCGATTCAGGTGGAGTCCAGTCAAGGACGGCCTGAACTCTCTCGGGATTCACAGCAATGCCTTTTGCAGAAATCACGTGGCCTAAGTAGGTCACTTCTGGTAGCCAGAATTCACACTTGGAGAATTTAGCGTACAGGCGATGCTCTCTAAGTTTCATCAATACCAGCCTTAGGTGTTCGGCATGTTCTTCTTCGTTCTTCGAGTATATAAGGATGTCATCGAGGTAAACCACAACGAACTGGTCCAAATACTCCATGAAGATCGAGTTCATCATGCGTGAGAAAGTGGCGGGGGCATTGGTTAAACCAAAGGACATGACGGTGTACTCGTAAAGACCATAACGAGTAGTAAAAGCCGTTTTGGGAATGTCCTCGTTTCGGATCTTGATTTGATGATAACCTAATCTCAAATCCATCTTGGAGAAGACAGAGGATCATGCAAGTTGATCATAAAGATCATTGATCCTGGGCAATGGGTACTTGTTCTTTATCGTCGCTAAATTTAGCGGGCGATAGTCTACGCACATCCTTTCTGTTCCATCTTTCTTCATTACGAACAGAACGGGGCAACCCCATGGCGATGAGCTAGGGCGGATGAAGCCTTTCTCCAACAAAGCTTCCAGTTGGGTTTTAAGCTCAGCTAACTCACGTGGGGCCATTTTGTATGGGCGTCTAGAAATTGGTGCGGTTCCTGGGGCAAGATCCACTATAAGCTCTACACATCTGTCGGGTGGCATGCCCGGCAGCTCTTCAGGAAAGACATCCGGGAAGTCACGAACCACCGGAATATCTTCAAGTTCGGGAAGGGGAAGTACATTCAAAGAATGCACTTGGGTTCTTGTTCTGGGTGAGGTATAGTTGACGGTTTTGCCTGAAGGGTGGGTGAGTTTCACGGATTTGCCTTTGCAATCCAGGTAGGCATTCTGTCTTGATAGCCAATCCATGCCAAGGATGACATCAATGTCTGAAGACTTGAGGGCTATGAGTGAAGCAAGGAATACTAAACCCTCAATTGCAATTTGATTACCATGGCTTACTCTATTAGTCTGCCATCTTGACCCTGGAGTTTGAATAATCATTGGGGTGGACAATTCAACAAAAGATAACTCATGACGAAGTGCATAACTTTCCGACATGAATGAATGAGATGCTCCTGGGTCGAAAAGAACGGAAGTAGGAACATAATTGACTGGGAGCGTACCAAGAATGACGTCAGTGGTGTCGTCAGTCTCTTCGGCGGCGATCTGGTTCACACGTCCACGAGTGGCGGAAGGAGCGGGCTTGGCGGTGTAGACCTTCTGGGGTGGCTTGCCACGACCATTGTTGTTATTGTTGCCTCCGGCACGGGGTGGAGCATTCTGATGCTGGATCTGGTTCTGGGGACACTCGCGAGAGTAGTGGCCTGCCTGACCACACTTGTAACAGGCTCCGAAAATAGCGTGTGGAGCTGGGTTGTTTGGTGGAGCTGGGTGGAACTGGGTTGGTGGACGAGGCGCCACATAGGATGGCCTCGGTGGGTTGTTCTGGCGGAACATACTGTTTGGGATCCAGATCTTGCGCTTCTGGGAGCCAGAACTGGATGAACTGTCATCTCTAGGGTGTTTGCGAAAGTCGTTGGGGGTGTTCATGTCCTCTGCCTTAATGGCCTTGTTTACAAGGACCTAGAATGAGGCAAAGTCATGAAGGTTGAGCTCACGACGAAGTCCAGTGTTGAGGCCACGACGAAACCTCTCTTGCTTCTTTGCGTCGGTGGAGACTTCTTCGGTAGCATAACGAGCAAGTCGGTTGAACTCACGACTAAACTCGTCAACGGTCCTTCTGCCTTGAGTGAGGTTGCAGAACTCCTCACGCTTGCGGTCCATAAGACCCTTGGGAATGTGGTGCTCGCGGAAAGAAGTGCAGAATTCCTCCCAAGATGCAGGTGGTCCAACGGGACGCATATTCAGAAAGTTCTCCCACCAAGAGCTAGCTGCACCTTCAAGGTGATAAGTAGCATAGCTGACCTTGTCACCAATTGCAACACGGCCTGCTTGGAGCTTCCTCTCGATGCTGCGAAGCCAGTCATCGGCGTCAAGGGGCTCGGTGGAGTAACTGAAAACTGGGGGATGAAGTCGGATGAAGTCATTCAGGGACACCAGCTCATTGCGCTGCTGAGTGGTGTTGCGAGCAATGACTTCCAACAGATGGTGAGAGTCTCGGAGGTTCCTCTCGACCTCCATCAGAACCTGAGCCATCGTGGGTGGGGGTGGAAGGTTGCCTTCCTCCTGGTCATTCCCACGACCTTGGTTACGACAAACCTGGCCACGGGTTCCTTGAGACATCCTGAAGGTGAAAAACCAAAGTCAAACGGAGTTGATTGGGAGAGTCTAAACAAGGTACTGGAGTACTGGAAGGATTACAGAGCAAATAAAGTAATCATCTTGACAACATGGTGATAAAGCATACAAGCCATATATTCACAAGCTGTCATACAAACCATACATCGTTTTAGTACAAGCACCAAGCTAATAAAAACGTGATGAAGATGATACATCCTTCAGAGGCACTCTGACTTCCTATACATTATTTATCTAAGCCTCTGGAACTTAGACACCTTGCATACCATACACTAAGATACTACATCATCATCACTAAGTAAGACCACAGGCGGTCTCACTCATCTCCATCTCCATAGTAGTCCTCATAAAAGTTACCCGCGTTTCCCGGTAGTTGGAGGTGACCATCGGAAAACACGGAGGCTTGTGGACCCTGATATCCATTTGGGCAAGGATGGGGCCTAGGTCCAGCGTAGGGTGGAAGCAAAGGACCACGGGGTGGAAAAATGCCTCCAATCTCAGGCCAAGCAACTCGAGAAGGCATCTGAGTCCTCACTGGGTAGATTGCATCAAACTCAACTGATCCCACGCTCACAAAGGGTGCCAAGAGGGTCAGTGCTCGATACAGACGAACACGGGTGGCGTGGAGCTCGAAACGCAGAGCGCGTGCATCACGATCTCTGTCACTAGCAAACCTAGCAGTCACCTGGAGTGCTGGATCTTCTGCAGAGTGATCTGAGTAGAGTCCGGTGTAATATCCCTCTTCTCCTGGAAGTGCAGCAGGGATATAGCGGAATGAGGTCTCTCTCAGCATAGTGTGCTCCTCTCTCAGCAGGGTCATACATGAGTATGCAGCATCCTGCATAGCCATGTTCTCGGTAACGCCAATGCCATGTCCAAAGTGGATAGGCTGGGTGACTCCAACGTGGTGCGGATAGATCCGAACAATGCAGTGGAACTGCGTCTGGTTGAAGTCGTGGAACTGCTCTTCGACGGTGTACTCAGGGTACCATCGATATCCCACATAGGACATCATCTCGATCAACGTGGCGGGATGGCCACGCACACCGAGGCACCTGGTCAAACGAACAATCTGCCGAGGGGGAAGATCTGCCATCTGAAACAGAAAGGAGTTTGCAAATGCATCAGATTATGAGATAAACCTGGAATGACTCGGACAGCATAACGGCTGTAATTGCAAGAAAAGACAATTTCTTACAACATGGAAACAACACTTACATACGATGTAATAAATCAGGAAGCATAACCACTCTAACAAACCGATCACAACTTTCCTACGGCTATGAGGAAGCAATCAACGAGATGTTCTAACCAGACAGAGGACCAATTTCTGATACCAAGTCTGTCGGGACCCGGGGTTAGCGTATGCAAGTACAGCTAAGACATAGTCATATGGAGAGCCTAGTCCTATCTTCCCGTAGAATAAGATGAGGGTGACTCAGAACTCAGAACGAAGGGGGTAAGGAGAAAAAAGAAGCCTTACGTTATTCCCTTATATACCCAGAGTAACTATATTACTATAGAAAGCTAGACTCAACTTCGGCCAAGGCTACTAGTCCTACAGTCAGTCCTGCTCTGATACCAAGTCTGTCGGGACCCGGGGTTAGCGTATGCAAGTACAGCTAAGACATAGTCATATGGAGAGCCGAGAACCGTACCCACTTGTCTAAGCAGAAAAGGCCAAGCACAGAACGTTCTCGGAAAGCATCGTACGTGAGGGGCATCCCATCCAGGCCGGATGATCAACTGAGATGGGTCCTCATCGTCCGCACACAAGTCTAATGATATGGGTGGTGAACTCCCATATTCAAAGACAAGTCGCCTCAACCATACTATCGACTATCTCAAAACTCTTACATAGACTTACTCCAGCCCGATCACTTAGTCGGGGTCTAGGGCGGGCTCGATCATACCACAAAGTGTGCACGAGACGGAGTCTCGAACAATCGCATCGCGATGCCCCAAGCTGCGCACATCTAAGGGCCACTTGGTGTATGAAAGACCGCCAGCCAGAACACAACTAAGGTCTCGAAAACCCATACAAAGACATGCATGTTATAAACATACACGCAACACACATGCCTTGTATGAACAGCAGGTACCATTGCAATTCTCTACAAAGTGTACAATTTATTGATAACTCTTATAGAGTGCAAACAGAGATCACAAACATGTGATCCAACATTACAACACAAACGGAAGCAAATTATGTCTGAGTACAGACAAGTTTAACAAGTGGCTTAAGAAGCCTTATTCAAACACAAAGCCCTCCATGAGGGAACCAGTCTACTGACTGGGACTAGACTAGCTTAACTTCAGTCGTCCAGCTCGATGAAGAAGCCACCTTCGGGGTCAGTGGCGTCATCTAAAACATAGATTAAGCAAACGTGAGTACAAAGGCGTACTCAGCAAGGTTTACATAGGAGCTATACTACTCATGCACATGTATCAAGGTAAAGGGAGGTGGGGTTCACTTGCAGAAGTGCCAGCTTTGACTTGGCTAATCCTGAACTACGAGTACCAGACTTTGAGGTAAGAAGCGTACACGAGTCCACTACTTTCTCCAACCAATTACACCACTATGGTGCCTTCCTCGACTTCCCCACGAGAAAGCACGCCATAGCACTCACACTTATCTTGGTGTGTTTTAGAAGTATCCAGTTCAAGTTATCTAATAATCAAGCTAAGCTTTCCAAGCAGTCCATAACCGCGGACGCGGCTATTCGAATAGTTTTGTTAACCCTGCAGGGGTGTACCGCTACACACACATGATCATCATTTACCGCCTTTGATCTCGACACCATTCAAGGGGTGCCAGCGGTGATGCTCACCACAACTGTTACCTCATAGCCGATCTAGTCCGAGAAAGCCGCCTACTTGGGTTGGTTACCACAATCGTGAACCCGGCCGGTTTACCGAAGTGGACCCAAGTGATGTGTGCGTGGTGCATAAGCCGGTCTCGGATGAGCCGTTCTCTCACTTAGCAACCAAGCCACATACCTACCAGAACTCCGAACTATTGCGACATCTGCACATCGAAAGGGATGAGTTAGTAAGTTGAGAGGGGTCAGTGTGTCGGGACCCAGGGTTAGCGTATGCAAGTCCAGTTAAGACATAGTCATATGAAGAGCCGAGAACCGCACCCACTTGTCTAAGCAGACAAGGCCAAGCACTGAACATTCTCGGAAAGCATCGTACGTGAGGGGCATCCCATCCAGGCCGGATGATCAACTGAGATGGGTCCTCATCGTCCGCACACAAGTCAAATGATATGGGCGGTGAACTCCCATATTCAAAGACAAGTCGCCTCAACCATACTACCGACTATCTCAAAACTCTTACATAGACTTACTCCAGCCCGATCACTTAGTCGGGGTCTAGGGCGGGCTCGATCATACCACAAAGTGTGCACGAGACGAAGTCTCGAGCAATCGCATCGCGATGTCCCAAGCTGCGCACATCTAAGGGCCACTTGGTGTATGAAAGACCGCCAGCCAGAACACAACTAAGGTCTCGAAAACCCATACAAAGACATGCATGTTATAAACATACACGCAGCACACATGCCTTGTATGAACAGTAGGTACCATTGCAATTCTCTACAAAGTGTACATTTTATTTATAACTCTTATAGAGTGCACACAGAGATCACATACATGTGATCCAACATTACAACACAGAACGGAAGCAAATTATGTCTGAGTACAGACAAGTTTAACAAGTGGCTTAAGAAGCCTTATTCAAACACAAAGCCCTCCACGAGGGAACCAGTCTGCTGACTGGGACTAGACTAGCTTAACTTCAGTCGTCCAGCTCGATGAAGAAGCCACCTTCGGGGTCAGTGGCGTCATCTAAAACATAGATTAAGCAAACGTGAGTACAAAGGCGTACTCAGCAAGACTTACATAGGAACTATACTACTCATGCACATGTATCAAGGTAAAGGGAGGTGGGGTTTCACTTGCAGAAATGCCAGCTTTGACTTGGCTAATCCTGAACTATGAGTACCAGACTTTGAGATAAGAAGCGTACACGAGTCCACTACTTTCTCCAACCAATACACCACTATGGTGCCTTCCTCGACTTCCCCACGAGAAAGCACGCCATAGCACTCACACTTATCTTGGTGTGTTTTAGAAGTATCCGGTTCAAGTTATCTAATAATCAAGCTAAGCTTTCCAAGTAGTCCAGAACCGCGGACGCGGCTATTCGAATAGTTTTGTTAACCTTGCAAGGGTGTACCGCTACACACACATGACCATCATTTAGCGCCTTTGATCTTGACACCATTCAAGGGGTGCCAGCGAGGATGCTCACCACAACTGTTACCTCATAGCCTATCTAGTCCAAGAAAGCCGCCTACTTGGGTTGGCTACCACTATCGTGAACCCGGCCGGTTTACCGAAGTGGACCCAAGCGATGTGTGCGTGGTGCATAAGCCGGTCTCGGGTGAGCCGTTCTCTCACTTAGCATCCAGGCCACAAGCCTACCAGAACTCCGAACTACTGCGACATCTGGACATCGAAAGGGATGAGTTAATAGGTTGAGAGGGGTCAGTGAGCCCAATGTGTGGTTGTACTCTTCATCTTGGATAACCACACAAGAACTCGGACTTAGGGCGGTGTTCAACGAGACAACCCACTGTGTACTCCTACACAGCCTCTCATCGTTCACCTTGTATTAGGGTCGATTCACCAACACTTTTCTACCATCATCAACATGATCATTCCCATCCCGACTCACATCACAGTAACAACATGGTATCATACTAAGCATGCAATAAGCAGTAACATTGCAGGGGCCACATGTTATCAAACAACTCCTACATTTGCTAGGATTGTGGTTTGCTTACTACTGTGACAAAAGATAGGTCATGCAAAGGAATGGGTTCATCTATGCGATAGAATCGTAACATGGTGATCATCCTAAACAATGCATAAGCGAGACATGAGAGGGAAGTGGGATTTTATCGACATGATCAATGGGGTTTTTCTTGCCTTGCTGACGAGGTTCGGGCTCTGGATCTTCAGCGAAGGGGGTGACCTCTTGCTCCGGTTCCACCTCTACTCGACAAACAAAGCACGAAGTAGCAATCAATATGAATGCAATGCTCAAGCACATGATGGAATGTTAAAGCTTGAAGTATAATTTTGATGTGTGAGGCAATTCCATTTAAGTGGAATATATTGCATTTAAAATGCAAATTCAAACTCCACATTTGAATTCAACATTATCCAAGTAATATGTGATATGGTTTGATCATTTTGAATTATCTTCAAATGTGTATGATATGCCTCTGATGTGTAAGTGAAAGGTAGCATGTTTCCATGGTTCAAGTTGCAAAAATATTTGAATTGAATTTGATTTAATTTCATTTAAATCAAATAGCAAATGCTACTGATCACATTTTAAATTCAACTCCAACAGAGTTGAAAGTTGCATATTTGGAAATATAATTTTCTCCTGATCATTTTTCATATATTATTTGTCCAATTTGGAGTTGATATGAATTTTCTATGAATTTCCAAAGTTTGGGGTATTTTCTGGAATTTCTGGAATTCTTTTTAAATAGAAAAGATTTTATTGCGCCAGCACTGCATCAGCATGACGTAGGGGGTTTTGACCCCGGTCAAACTGACCAGTGGGCCAGGGTTGTCAGCCTCTCTGGGATAAATCCCTGTTAATTTAAATTAACAGAGAGATTAGAGGGGTCCTGGGCCCACCTGTAAGTGACTCTGGGGGTCATTAGGGGTTGGATTAGGCTCAGGGTTAGGCTAACCCACCGGCGGCTAAACGCCGGCGGCCTGGCCACGGCGGCGCTGCGCGGATCTGCTGTTCACGTGGTCCAAACGAAGCGCCGAGACCACGGGAGCAAAGCCTGTGTTCTCGCACGTCTCCTGGTGCACGCCAGCGTCCAAGACGACGACCCCAGCGACGGCGGTGACCTCGCCGGCGGCAACAGAAACACGGGGAGGAGGCAATCGTCGCCACGGTGCTCCAAATCCAGCAATCTTGAGCTCGTTCGACGCGTTAGACCACAGGGAAGACGTCGGACATGCTCTTGGGTACGTGTGCTTCACGGATGCTCGCCGACGACGACCGCGGCGGTCAGGTACCTCGGCGTCCATGGCAGCTCGAGCTAGAGGAGGAGAAGGGAGTCGTGGCTTGAGGGGAAACGCTCACCAGGCTACAGGGAACTCGACGAAGTAGTCGACGGAGCCGGTGAGGGAACGTGGACGGAGTATTGAACGGCGACGAGCAGCGGATCCGGCGAGCTCTCGGTGACGATTCCAACGACTAGAAGGGCTCCGGGATCTTGATTCCTTGCCGGGAGACGTAGTCGAGGGTGGCGAAGCTGATGGACAAGTTCTTCTGGTTCTTCTCCGGCGCTGGCCACGGATGTCGTCGACGGTGAACGGCGGCTGCTCTCGGAGAAGAAGGGGAAAACGAGGAGAGGAAGGGAGAGCACGAGAGAGGAGGGGGAATTGAAGCACGGCTTCACGGCGGTTCTCCAGGACACGAGAAGATGGCACGGGGAGATCTGGAAGGTCGAAGACATCGCGGTGGCGTCCACGGCGTCGGCGCCCTGCCACGGAGCTGCTTGGACGCGCGGGAGGAAGACGACAGAACGGTTCGGGTGGGCTGGGCCGGCTGGAGAGGTGGGCCTCGCCCCAGGCGAGAGGTAAGCCTTTTCTTTTTCTCTCTGTTTAATCTTTCCTTTCTTTTTCTGTAATTTGTTTTGGCTCTGATAAAAATACCAAACCATTTTATTAAATGCTGAAAACTTTTATATGGCCTCATAATAATATAGACTAACCACTTATGAAGTTTCAACATTTTTAAAATTCAAATGATTTGAATTTTAAATCAAATAGGGGGATTTCTTTAATTCCAAGGTATTGTTTGAATATTTGAAAAATCTATGAGCATGGGGTGGGTCCCACATCACTTGATATGTGATCACACTCATTTATAGGACTTTTCAAAACTCTAACATGAATTTTTGGAAAAGATTTTTATCTGGCCTTTTGAATTAATTCATCTGGGGGGTGTTCCTTCTCCCATTTGCTTTTGAATTTTGATTTCAAGGATTTCTTTTGAAATTTTGACATGATGCAAAGGTACTAACTAACCCTAGCACATACCTAACATAGGGTTCTGACACAGTGAGCCCAATGTGTGGTTGTACTTTTCATCTTGGATCACCACACAAGAACTCGTACTAGGGCGGTGTTCAACGAGACAACCCACCGTGTACTCCTACACACCCTCTCATCGTTCACCTTGTATTAGGGTCGATTCACCAACACTTTTCTACCAACATCAACATGATCACTACCATCCCGACTCACATCACAGTAACAACATGGCATCATACTAAGCATGCAATAAGCGATAAACATTTGCAGGGGCCACATGATATCAAACAACTCCTACATTTGCTAGGATTGTGGTTTGCTTACTACTGTGACAAAAAGATAGGTCATGCAAAGGAATGGGTTCATCTATGCGGTAGAAACGAATCATGGTGATCATCCTAAATAATGCATAAGCGATACATGAGAGGGAAGTGGGATTTTATCGACATGATCAATGGGGGTTTGCTTGCCTTGCTGACGAGGTTCGGTTTCGAGGTCTTCAACGAAGGGGGCAGCCTCTTGCTCCGGTTCCACCTCTACTCGACAAACAACAAGCAAAGTAGCAAAGTAAATACAATGCACAATCACATGATGGAAGTTTGAATCTTGAAGTATATGCTTTGATGTGTGAAGCAATTCCATTTAAATGGAGTATATTGCAAATTGAATTGCAAATTCAAACTCCAATTTGAATTCAAACTTAGTCAAGTTATATGTGACATTGTTTGATCATTTTGAACCTTATTCAAATGTGTGTGATATGCCTCTGAAGTGTGGTTGAATTGTAGCATAATTCCATGGTTCAAGTTGCAAAATCATTTGATTTGAATTTGAATTAATTTCAAATAAACCAAATGACATATGCTACTGGTCCCATTTTAAAATCAACTCCAACATAGTTGAAAGTTGCATATTTGGAAAGATAATTTTCTCTTGATCATTTTTCATATATTATTTGTCCAATTTGGAGTTAATATGAATTTTCTATGAATTTCCAAAGTTTGGGGTATTTTCTGGAATTTCTGGAATTTCTTTAATTTCTTTTCTATTTCTGGAAATTCATTTAATAGATTTAATGCGCCAGGCTGACGTCAGGGGGGGGGGCTGACATGTGGGTCCAGGGTGTCAGTGGCTGGGTTTAGTTAACTGGTTGGTTAATCTAATCCAGTGGCTTAATTAAGCCACTGGGCCCACTGGTCAGTGACCCAGGGGGTCATTAGTTGGGTGATTAACAGGGGGGGGGGGGGGGGGGGTTTGGCTAACCCGCCGGCGGCTAAACGCCGGCGACTGGGGCCACGGCGGCGCTGCTCGGGATCACGTTCCTGTGCATCATTCGATGCGCTGAGACCACGGGAGCGTAGCCCGTGCTCTCGCGCGTCGTCTGGTGCACGCGGGCGACCTCGGGGGTGACCAGGGCGACGGCTTCTTCAAAGGTGGCGGCGGCCGGAGGCACGGGCTCGACGGAGAGGTGGCTGTGAGGGGAGAGCTTGGGCTTGAGCTAGCGTTTTGGAACACTGGGATCACCAGGAAGACGAAGGACAAGGCCGCGGGAACGATGGCCTAACGGTTGCTTGCCGACGACGAGCACGGCGGCGCTGCACCTTGGTGTTCATGGCGAACGACGACAGGGAGCGGGAGGGAGACCACAGAGTAGTTCTAGCGAACTGGGAGCTCACCGTGAATCCAACTGAAGCGGTGGCGAAGTCGGAGGAGCTCGGGGTTGGCCGGAATTGAAGGAAGCTCACGGCGGCTCCGGCGATGAAGATGTTGAAGCTGACGTCGTCTGCGTTGGCGTTGAGCTTCGATTGACTTGGGGGAACAACGGAGTCGACGGTGCTGGAGCGATTAGACACGGAGGCAAGGCTGGAGGAGCTCAGTCGCCACGTCGGTGCACTGCGGCGCCCGGCTAGGGTTTCTGTGGCGGAGCGATTTCTTCGCGGGGAGAAGAACCAGAGGGCGAGGAGGGCGAAAGTGAGGCGCGGGGCGTCTCCTGGTGTGATAAGGACGCCTGGGGAGGCCTGGAAGCTTGAAGACTTCGCGGTGGCGTCCACGGCGTCGGCGCCTCGCCACCGACCTGCTTGGGCGCGCGGGGGAAGAAGACGACAGGCGAGTTCGCGGGCTGGGCTGCGGGAGAGGTAAGTCGGGCCGAGGTGGCCCAGGTAAGTGGGCTACTTTCGGTTTTTCTTTTTCTTTCTGTTTTCTCTTCTGATCTTTGTTCTGTTTAGCTAAATAAAATAGCTAAACATTTTATTAAATGCTGAAATTTTTTATTTGAATTTCCTTCTCCCATTTGGATTTTGTTTGAATTTCCTTTGATTTCTTTCATGAATGCAAAGTGAAATTGATCCTAGCACATTAGCTAACAGAGGGTTCTGACAGCAGGTCAACGTCAATTGCGCCGTTGACACGTACTTATCATCTCCGGAGTCCTACGGGAGACAAACCCTATCCTCTACATAGGAGAAATTTGCTGTTATCCAACATCTCACCTTCCACTTGGGGTAACCAACGAGGAGAGGTGTTGCACCCGTCAACTCTCTCGTCATCAAGCAAATTTCTGGCGCCGTTGCCGGGGACTCCGAGTGATTAGATAGGGGAGTTTCCCACTACATTTTACCTTTGATTTTTAGTCTTGTTAGTTTACCTTTTAGTTTTTATCTTTGTGTCTTATATCAAAAATTACAAAAAAACTGCCACACTTGCTGCTACTATAGGTTCCTCTGAAAACACCAAGTTGTGTGACTTCACTAGTCACAACAACAAAGACTTTATCTGCACTCCTATTGTCACACCTGCCACTTCGACTACCTCTTATGAAATTAAACCTTCTTTGCTAAACCTTGTCATGACAGATCAATTCTCTGGTGCTGGAGATGATGCTGCTTCACACTTAAATAATTTCGTTGAGTTATGTGATATGCAAAAGTATAAAGAAGTAGAAGGTGATGTTGTTAAGATCAAGCTTTTTCCTTTCTCTTTGGGGAAGGAGCTAAAATTTTGTTTCAATCTTTGCCTAGGAATAGCATAGATTCTTGAGATAAGGGAAAAGATGCTTTTATTGGGAAGTATTACCCACCCGCTAAAATTATCCAATTGAGGAGTAACATTATGAATTTTAAGCAATTGGATAATGAAAAAGTTTCCCAAGCTTGGGAACGTATGAAATCTCTTGTTAAGAAATGCCCTACACATGGTTTGACTACCTGGATGGTTATCCAGACTTTTTATGCAGGCTTGAACTTTACCTCGCGGAACCTGTTAGATTCGGCCGCGGGAGAAACCTTTATGTCAACTACACTTGGTGCTGCCACAAAGCTTCTCGATGAGATGATGACCAACTATTCCCAATGGCACACCGAACGCGCTCCAACAGGTAGGAAGGTAAACTCTGTCGAGGAGATTACCTCCCTAAATGAAAAGGTTGACTTGATTATGTCTCTACTTACCAAGCAACCTTCTATTGATCCTCATGATGTTCCTTTAAATTCTTTGGTTTCTCAGGAACAAGTAGATGTGAACTTTATTGCTAGAAACAACTTCAACAATAATGCTTATAGGGTCAACTTTGCTAGTAATCCTAGACCGTTTCCATCCAACTATGGGAACAACAACACTTATCCTAGCAACAAGAACCTCACTTCTAAACAAGAAAACGTGCTTAGAGACTTTATCACTACCCAAAAAGCCTTCAATAAGAATGTAGAAGAGAAATTAGCTAAGTTAGATAATCTCTCTTTGAAGGTAGATAGCCTAGCCCTTGATGTTGAGATGCTAAAAATTAGAACCTCTCCCCTTGAGGAGAGGAAGGCTACTCCTATTAATGCTATCCAATTACAAATCAATGAAAATAATAGGATGATGGATAATCTTAAAGAAAGATGGGCTAGATAAAAAAGGAAGAGGATAGAATTAAGAGCCTTCGTACACACCACACAGTTGCTACTATCCAAATTGTTGAGGACACCCAAACTATTAGCACCCAATGCACTCCTAGTCCCATTGGACCTATTAATGGTGATGGTAATACCTCAACCATAGAAGTAGAAACTCCTATGAACATAGAGGGTTTCAAACAAGTGATCCTAGATGACACTACTACCACCTTTGATAGTAGTGATATTTATTTTGATAGTTGCACCCTCTCAGAAGTTATTAGCTTGTTACACAAAATGTCTAGAGACCCCCACACTAGCACACTTAATCTTGCCTTCATGGAGCATATCACAAATTCTCTCATCAAAGCTAGGGAGGAGAAGCTTAGGATAGAAGCCTCCATACCTAGGAAGCTAGATGATGGTTGGGACCCTATGATAAAAATTAAATTAAATAACTTCTCTTGCTATGCTTTATGTGACGTTGGAGCTAGTACCTCCGTCATGCCCAAAAGAATGTATGATATGTTTGAATTGAAACCTTTTGATTCTTGTTCTTTTGGTGTTCGTCTTGTTGATTCTTCCGTAAAGAAACCTTTGGGGAAGATTGACGATGTTCTTACCATTGCCAATGACAATTATGTTCCCATTGATTTTATTATTATGGATATAGAGTGCGAACCTTTATGTCCAATTATTTTGGGACGTCCTTTTCTTCGCACCGTTGGTGCAGTTATTGACATGAAAGAGGGGAATATAAAATTTCAAATTCCTCTCAAAAAGGGGATGGAACACTTCCCTAGAAAGAAAATCAAGTTACCATTTGAGTCTGTTACACGGGCTAGCTATTCTCTTTCTCTTGATAAAACTTGATTCTTCTTTTGCCTTATGCCTAGCTTAAAGGCGTAAAAGAAAGCGCTTGTTGGGAGGCAACCCAAGATGTTTTTACTTCTGTTATTAGTGGTATTGATGATTGTTACTACTGTAGCAACATCATTGTATCTTTAGTTTCAAACTTTGTGCCAAGTTATAGCCTCTTATCATAAGGGAAACAAAAGTTATGACATGCTGTCCAGAAAACAAATTCTGTCTTCTTGGCGGAAAAATCAGAAAAAATCACCAGTTCATCTTTTTGAGCTGAATTTTTTACATAGCATGCTCTATAAAATTGTGAAACTTTCTTATGTTCTGAGTTGTTTTATTTGAGTTGCAGAAGTGCTCCAAAAAAATTCTCTACTACCTGTTGTTCTGTTTTTCACAGATTCTACCACGTTTTTCCTTTCCTTAGTTTTGCAAACCTTAAGCTCGCATTTTTCTTTGAAAAAACCTTTTTGCAATTTTGAGAAACAATAATTCTTCAAGAATATTTTTATATCCAGTGGGGAAAATTATTTTATTAAGGGTACTAACCTCTCTAATCAGCTTATGATGAGTTATGTATGAAGGAAGTTTTCAAGTGTGCGAGAGAAGATGATGAAAGAAGATCCGGGAGTGTCAAGCGCTCAGGCTTGCATGCGTCTAAGCTTGGGGATGCCCCCATGCATCCCCTTCTCCATCAACAATCATCAGTTCGTCCTTCGTCTCACTATATTTTTATCACTTCATGCATTATGTGATATGCTTGGAGCGTCTCGCTCTTAGGTTTACTTTTTAGTTTTCTTTAGCTTTGCTGGCTTTTAATAACAAGTTATACCCCAGCTTACCTTGTGTGGGAGAGAAACACGCTCCACTCTAATCTAGAACACATCATAGGATTTTTCCTGCTTATCTCTTTGTTGTTGTGTGTTCTTTATCTTTTAGTAGCTACTGCCATGTTTAGTTCTAATCTTAGTTTGTCTTTAGCAAGAGCCTTGGATTTTGTTTAGTTTGTTGCTGGAACTCTCTTTAGTTTTCATGTTTATCTTGTTAAGAGAGTTGGTTGTTGCACTGAGTTGTGTCTTGTCTTGAAAGTAGGTAATTGAGGTTGCTATTTAATTGTAGTAGTAACTTGCAATAGTTTTGAGGTATTGATGTGAGTATTATTTGAACTTTTGGTGCCAAGAGCTCTAGCCTATTAGTGATAGGTGTCGTATTTTCGGCAATCCGTGTTTTATTTCAAAAACCTACAAAACTAGTTGAGAACTCTAGCTACTAGATGGATCACTAATCTTTTGAGGGATCGGATATTAGAGTACACTCAGATACCATGAGTCGAGGATGCGCAAGGATAACCAAACCCCCATACACTCCTCCTCGGGGTACTTGTATCTTTGTGAACCTCCTTATTAGATTGAGAGTTACCTATAATAAGTGCATGAGTTCTTCGGACTAATGTAAGTATTGAAAGTTGACACTTCCACCTCCTCATATTTGCTAGCCTCTTCTGTATCGTGCCTGCCTTCTTCTCACTCCGAGAGTTGGCGTGCACCTTCGCCGGTACATCCAAACCATTGGCATGATACGCTCTGTCATCATAAACCTCCTCATATCTTTTCTCAAAACAGCCATCATACCTACCTATCAAGGCATTTCCATAGCCTTTCAGAGATATATTGCCATGCAACATCCACCTATTCATGACTTGATCTTCATGTCATACATGTTCGTGCTACACTGGCACAGGCATACATTGCATACATCATGATAGCTACATCTTCTTTATGTTTGAGTACCATGTAAAGTGTGAAAGATCTTATATACCCTCTTGTAAATTAGAGTGTTGCCCTTAAGTGAGGGAAAGATCCCAAAGTGGACAAATAAAAGATCCCAAAGAGGACAAATGAGAGCTAAATAGAAAGAGCCTTTGAGGCCACCAAAAAAATACAAAAAATAGAAAAAAGAGAAAAAGAAAATAAAAGAGAGAAAGGGGCAACACTACTATCCTTTTGAAAGATCCACACTAGTACTCCCTCTTATCCTTGTACTCCATAGAGATGATCATACATGCATATAGCTATGTGGGGACCTTCACTATAGAACTTGGCTTGCATATTCCAAGGATGAGCCTCCTCAAACAATATCTAGGTCTTCATGAGCGAGCAAGTTGGATGCACCCCAACTAGTTCCATTAGAGATCTTTTCTTAGCTCATATGTGCATCCGTTGCATGGCAATCCCCACTCCTCACATCATATCTATCATTTGGCCTTCTCGCCTATGATTGTCCTCATTGATGTGAGCCTTTCACACACTTTTTGTCTTCCTCCTCCACCATATTTCTCTCTTTGCCATCCTAAGTGTCAACTCTCGTGCTTACGCTCATCCAGTGCATGAGTGCTCAAAATATCGAAAATGAGTGGATCAAATTGACTTGTACCTGGCTAGTAGTCTAGGGACGAGTCAACATAAGATTCCAAAGAAGACCAAGTGTGAAACTTTAGTAGATTGAGTTCTCAACAAAAAAACTTTTTTCTCGTAATATCATATCCCCTTTCTTGCACGCAAACACCATTTGGAGACACTCGAGTCACGGACAGCACGAGCTCTTGCACCTAATGTTCTTCCGTTGCTTGTTTCAATGCTAATATAGACTCTTGCATGTTATGACTTGAATTGAATCACATACCTTGATTCCTTTACTTTTCAAAGTTCTTATATGGTTGCTAGCATGACACCACATAAATTATGCTTGTTATCATTAACCTACTCGAGGACGAGCAAGAATTAAGCTTGGGGATGTTGATACGTCCCAAACGTATCTATAATTTTTGCTTGCTCCATGCATGTTTTGTGTGATATTGCTTTGATCTAGATACACTTTCATACAATTTTGATCATATTTGGACTAACTTATTAACTCAGTACACCACAGTGCCAGTCCTGTTTTCTGCTGTTTTTCTATTTCAGTTTTCCCCAATATTAAAAGTGCTCCAAAAATCGAGGAAAAATAAGCTAAAAATCAGCGCAACGGAAGCTTTCGAAACCCCGAAGGAGGGCCAAAGGGGCCCCAACTGGTGCCCAGGCGACCAGGTGGCACGGCCTAGGGCTTGGCCGCACCACCAGGGCACCTGGACCCCTGGTGGTGTTGGGGTTCGGGTCAGAAAAAACAAAATTGTGTTAACCTACGATACCCAATCCCGAGACCTATGCTATGTCGATGTAAGTAACGGATGGAATAGGTCACATACCAGTATGTAGTCCGTTAAGCGGGAAACGTTCCCGCATGAACGTGGTTGATGTAGTCGTACCGGCAATCCCCGATGTCGTGCAGCTCCACGATGACTCCAGTAGCCACCCGGTCCTTGAGACCGATGATGGGATTACTTCCCCGTTGGAACGTTGTCGGTGAAGACGCTGCGATACGTCCACGACGATGAAGTAGCACCACAAGTGTATTGCCTCCCGGGATTATACACATACAGTATAGCCGACGTCCCTCCGGGCTCCGAACCAGTATAGTAGAGGAAAGAAGATGGATTCGGATCCCGATTCCAGCAGCACGACAGCGTGCGTATGGTGGAGAAATCCCCAACCTAGTGCAGACTCCATACAAGGGGAGTCCGCTCATAGGAGGGAGAAGGGAGGAAGAGAGAATTTGTTGGATGAATCAAAAGGGCACCCCTACCCCTCCTTATATAGGCTGAGGGGGGGTGGGAACCTTCATCCCTCTCTGAGGTGCGACTAATCCAACCAAGGGGGGGGGGGTGCGCTGGCCAGGGGGGAGTGGGGCCCTCCCTTGGCGCAAGGCCCAAGGGGGAGGCTCCTCCTTCCCCTAATGGGCCCTATGAGGCCCATATATATGCCTTTTAATTCATTTTTAATTATATTTTAATATTTAATTCAGATAAATAAATAATAAAACATTAATTAAACATTATTAAATATATTTTGAGCTTTTCAAAATACCCAGAACAACTTCCGGCCTTCACCGGAACAATTCTGGTGTTCTCTCCTATTTCTCCAGTAATCCAGAATCTATCCTTACTGCGTCGAATACCCTTAAGTGTAACACCCTACAGTCCGGGAAACAACAGATATGATCGAGACAATATCATTGATCAATGACTAATCAATTGGACCAGGTTACAATCCTTGATAGCCCCTGCACTTCCATCGAATGAACTTAAATCGTTGTTGGATCCGTTAACCGTGTGCTTGTTCCCTTTGTCCTACGGTACTTTGCTTGTCCGAGGTTTGATCATCGTTATCCAATATACCTAGTTCATCCTCGTTCTCAACAAACAAGTTTACTCATTCCCATGATATTACAACTCCGTGACCTAGTCAAATGTTTGCGCAAACCTTATGATGCAATATCACCGAGTGGGCCCAGAGTACCTATCCGTCACTCGGATGGACAAATCCCGCTTTGATCTATTTGCATACTCATCAACCATCTATTTCGGAATACCCAAAGTGCACCGTTATGGCCAGCATATTTCAGTCAGGCGGTGGGATACAAATCAAAGTCTCCTTATAGATGAAAATTACGTATGATCATTACGGTCAAAGGATCTAGTCACTACGTTATAGTTATCGCAATGTCGAACTATGTGACTTGATCACATCGCAACACTTCTGGTGGGTGTATGTCCATCATATCATTATCCCAATGGTACGACTCCATTGCTAACAGACTTATTTGTCTCATGATCAGGAAACCTTGATCATCAATCGCCCAATGGACTAGTATACTAGAGTTAACTAGGGACCTGGTAGTTTGTATACCACACCTGTATTAAGGTTTCCGCTTAATACAGTTATAGCATAGTATAAAACGTATTATGAACTAATGGAATATGCTCAATAAAACATATTTTATTTGCCTCTAGGGCACATTCCCAACAGTCTCCCACTTGAACTAGTAGAGTACAAATAATCTAGTTGCATTTTCTGTGGATCATAACTCCATATCATCTATATGGTTATTGATCATGCTTGCCCATGGAAAAGGTTGTATCAACAGTCTGGGTACCATTCAGATCTGTATGTCTTCTGCAAATCATTAATGTCACCTTATGGTGTGGAAGTGATAATGGCTTCTCGCCCTTCGTTGGTTACCCCAAGTGGAAGGTGAGATGTAGGATAGCAGCAAATTTCCCCTATGTAGAGGATAGGGTTTGTGTCCCGTAGGACTCTGGCGATGATAGGTAGGTGTCAGTGGCGCACCTGACGCGGACCTGCACACAATACAATTAACTTTGCTCCCAACGAAGTTCAGAGAGGTTGTCAATCTCTCTGGTTACAAAGGGTCAAACACACAAGAGATAATGATAATGATAGCAACTGAAAGTAAAGACGGAAAAAGGAAATAGCTTGTAAAAAATAATGAGAATATGGACCGGGGTCCCGTGATGTTCACTAGTGATGTCTCTCTCCCAAAAAACGATAAAATTGTTATGCAAGGTAAACAAATTACAGAAGGGAAATTGACAGGATTATGAACGCACCGCAATGCTAACCATGCTACAAAAGAAAGGAAGGGGCTCATAAGCATGGGCAGTCCACCAAAATAAGTAGACCGAAATCCATCTACATCTACTACTAATCATCCACCTTGAGATATCTATCCAAAACATCTCGCTGGTATTAAGTTGCGAGTCCCACCCAAAGTGTAAACCCAAAGCAACAGACAACTGCATTAAAATAACTTTGCGTAAAGTAAACAATCCTTGCAACCGCGGTTACAAGCACCATTGTTTTACCCTTGGTGGCCACAACACATCCCCTAGACTCATGTTTCTGTCACTCAAGGGTATCATCAAGGGGCATGTACCCACAATCGAGCATAACGTTCCCTCTTGGAGTTACTATCCACCACTTGGCCAAAGCAATAAACAGCAACAGAGAACATGTAAGAATTACTTAGGAACAAAAATATAAGAGATCAAAACCAAATATATTACTCTATCACGATCTAAACATAATCTCATAATCCATTGGATCCCATCAAACTCAACATAGCAAAAGCAGAAGAATTACATATGTGCCTCGATCATGTAGGGCAGCTCACGAGGTCTAAACCATGAAGAACAAAGAGGGGAGGAGAACATCACATAGCTACTGATCACGGACCCATGGACCAAGGTAGACTACTCACGGCACATCCGGGAAGCGTCCATGGTGGAGGACAAGCTCCCGGAGGTCGATCCTCCCTCCGGCAGGGTGCCGGGAAGTGTCCTGACGGTGTTCCCGATCTTGGAAGCACGCCGGCGGGTGAACAGAGGCGAGATTGGAAAATAGGGTTCTATCTTCGGAGTTTCCCGTGACGGAGGAATAAATAGGCGAAGGGGGGCAGCCAGGGGGGCCACCAGGGTCCCAGGCGCCCCCATGGAGCGGCCAAGCCCCTGGCCGCGCCAGTTGGCCGCCCAGGGCCCTGGTGGTGGCCCTCTGGCCCCACTTGGGTGCTTCTGGAAGACTCCGATGCGCTGATTTTTTATCCGATTTTTCCCGAATTTTTGGAGCACTTTTAATATGGGGGAAACCTGGAATAGAAAAACAGCAGAAAAAAGAAACTGGCACTGGGGTGCACTGAGTTAGTAGGTTAGTCCAAATATGATCAAAAGTATATGAAAGTGTATCTAGATCATAGCAATATCACACAAAACATGCATGGAGCGAGCAGAAATTATCGATACGTTTGAGACGTATCATCACCTAGTTTGACATTCCTTCATTATCCAACATAATGATGAGGTATATTTATTTGGTGGTGGAGTGAGACTGCGTTCGTTGTGTTTCAGCAATGACGTCCGTTGGATCACGCGGACCTTCACTTAGTCATGCACACTAAAAACTCACTTAGTCGGAAGTCGAACTTGTCCAGCCAAATTGTAACTCCTACCACTTCGAAAGTAGCCACATCAATGTAGACTTATTCCTTAGTGCATTGTGTGCAACTTTGATATCTAACCATGTTTCTTTCAACTTAGGCATTTATTAGTATGATATCTCAATTTTCTAGGTTAGTGTCACAACTTGAACCAGCATAACATTTATGGTCAAGTCCACTATCCTTTACAAATTTGAGATGTATCCTCGGTTCTCTCGAGACAGTGAAGGATAAACTTAACTATTTGTTCAATGATTTACTCATAAATCATATCACAACATGTTCTTACTACTAAGAACCTGGGTCACATTACGTCGAATACATAACTATGGTTTTATATGGAAGAACCTATGACAAAGGCATAGAGGATCCAACACATCCATTTCTTTCATTTAATTAACCATTGTTCTTGTACTGAGATTAACTCGATACTTCTCTTGGATATACAAGTAAGAACTACTTCTTGACTTGTCCCATTCTGAACTCCTTCAAAATCTTATCCAGGAAAGTATTCCGACTCAATGTTTATCAAACACATTAATCTATCTTCATATATTTCAATGCTTAATAATTGTTCATCTTCATTTATGAAAGATTCAAATAATCATTAATACCAACTACACCATTCACAATATGTTATCCATATATGATAATGTTTTCATGCTCCCACTCAAATATGTCATGCACATATTAAGTTCAGGATAACACTCATATAGCTCCCACTCAAATATGTCAGTCACATATAAGATATGGATAACATCCACATGGCTCCCACTTAGATATGTCAAACACATATTAAGTTCAGGATACTAACCACATGGATCCTACTCAGATATGTCAGTTACATATAAGGATAGGATAATACTCCCATAGCTCCCACTGAAAATATGTCGTCCGCTTATTAAGTTTCAGGAAACTATTCTGCTCCCACTTAGTTTCATGCAAATGCATGTTTCCTCTATATTCTGGCTAAGTCCATATCATTTGATCATTCATCAAATAGAGAATTCCTGTCACGAGACACTAGAATCCATATGTTTTTCAAAACCTTCTTGTTGTACCAATTACAACACTTCTTCAAATGCAGGATTTGAGGAAGTCACGGTATTAATAACAATTTTGGATCAATTGTAGTGAATATCCCATTGACTCAAGCATTGCTACATATTGTAGTCAACCTATTGAATTTGTCAGAGACATTCTTTGTGACAAATCAATCTTGATGTCTTCTTTGATGTTTACATTTATTCCTTATAACTCCGAAGTTATTGAGAATATCAAGTAACTTTTTTACTCGATACGGTTCAAGTAATCTTAAATTTAACTCAATATAGGATATCATGACTCATAGTCATATCTCGTACTTAGATCCACCGTCGCTTCTTCGTAGTTCGTAGGTATGTCTTGTGCCATTAACTCGACACGTGAATCAAGAATGTCATTTTGCACAAGGGGCAAATATGCATTCTTGAATCCTACTTTGTTCAGTAAAAGTTTCCATCAAAACATCATGATCATTATCATTAGTTTCTCCTCTAATTTTAGAGTATTACTTCCGGAACATATTCCTTTGTGCTACTCCGACATTTGGAGGCAAGGTCAATTACCTTGGTTGAACTTTCACTTTTTTCCATTACCACATTTATCAAGAACAATTCTTGACAAACACCAAGCTTAGCAATACAAGTTTTTCTCCTTTGGTTCTAGTTATGGAAGATGCATCCATAGTTGACTAAGGATACACTACAAATATGATTTATCATATAAATCAGGCTTCCTAGAAACCACAACACACCATAACATATATAGTGTTGGTTTCCACGAACTCAGATGGTTCCCTATACTGAAATAAGTGTTTGCATATCAAATTAATAACTCTGAACAATAATAACTTAACTCGGTAAGAGATAACTTAGACCGTACACTATTCAATAGAGTATGATTACGATGTCCAGGCACATCAACAATATTGAAGTGTACAAGCATTGTAATTTGTGAAACAACTTTCACAAGTCTTTATGCCCAAGACTAACTCAAAACATCTGTCACTTTGATCAGATCATAGAGACTTGTTTTTCTTGTTAATTTAATATCCATCTTTACTCTGAAATCCCTTTTGATCATATCAAATTATTTCAGACCCATGTTTCATTAGTGAATACACATATTCATCTAAGTCCAGATACGAAGTTCACGAAATAATGAAATTCACTACATGTTGATATAGGATACATCACAATGTATGATATTCAACAATCAGTACACACTCTATTTTACTAGAACGCGAGGTTTTAGTCATCTCAACTAAAGAGGCATGGTTTTCATGTGTCAAGAGATCAAGTATCTCAACACATCATCATACCATTCATGACTTAAAATGTAGTGTCATTATTAAGTCTGGATAATTCTTTGTATTACAATATTTCTTATAAATGATCAAACTACTATCATCAATATAAGAATAACTCATTCATGACCGTAATGTGACCATAAAATATATCATTCATAAAAGGAGAACAACTGACTTGTTGCTCGCTAATATGAATAATTGTCTTTGAAAGACACAGTAATATAGTTCACAGTCAAACGATCATAAATTTATTCATATATTAATCAAATGATAGATTTAGAGGGAGAGTGTGGTCGACCATCAACTATCTTAATTGTCGTTAGCACACATTGTCACCTCATCCCTTCCAAGCCACTCTCAAGCAGTATGTTCAAGCATCAAATACTTGATCAACCGCAATTAGTGTTTTGTGGGGAAAGACATTTATAACTTGTGTATCAAATATAATTTCTCCGTCAATGACTATTCCTTCATTGGTTCTACTTCATGACAGGTGAACAATTCTCCTTCATGACATAGTCTAGACATGGTCTTTGTAGCTGGGAGGAAGCGGATTCCACTTCCCAGTTATCGCAAAGTAACCAGTCATTCAGTGGTCCAAGTTGTACACAAGGTGTTCATGTATCGTATACAATTTCCAAGTGCCTTTCTTAGCAGGTTGTTCCTTCCACCATGGTTGAAAGAAACCCCGTCCATATACTCATATTCCATTACTGTGATTTGTGACTTCGTGCTTTCAAGTTCACCTAGCACGTCATACGTGTTGGTTAACATGCATTCACAATTCAGATTCAATAGAATGAAGTATGGTGTATTGGACATTCATTCATAAGTGACGGTGAGTATGATACTCATCATCATCTTACTTGATTACAGAGTTATCAGGTGTATCTCCTAGCAGTTCTTCGTATTATGTTTATCAAGTCATTAATAATGAGTATGTCTCTAACGGTGTTGGTACACACCAATGAAGTAAGACCCATCTACCTTAAGTTCTTCAGAACGCTAAAGAGCCATAGTTATAAACATTTTGGGTATGACATTTTCTACAATGATATTTGCTAAGACATGAAGATTAAGTTCATAATATGTGGAGTTCAATTTTAATCAATTCCAAAACTCCCACTTAGTAAAACATCCCTCAATTTACTAAGTGATTACATGATCCAGATTCACTGTCCGCCCTCGAATATCACACGGCCGACGGATCAGTTTCAAAGGTAGATAACTACTTGTGCGATCACATCATCTATGTGACTCATGCTCGATCTTTCGATCTCTAGTATTCCGAGGCCATATCTGCATATGCTAGGCTCGCCAAATTGACCTAAGTGTTATATGATGCTCAGCAAGGCCATATCCCGCATGAACGTGGTTGATGTAGTCGTACCGGAAATCCCCGATGCCGCGCAGCTCCACGATGACTCTAGTAGCCACCCGATCCTTGAGACCGATGACGTCATTACGTCCCCGTCGGATTATAGACATACAGTATACCCGACGTCCCTCCGGGCTCCGAACCAGTAGATCAGCGGAAAGAAGATGGATTCAGATCCCGATTCCAACAGCATGACAGCGTGCGTATGGTGGAGAAATCCCCAACCTAGTGCAAACTCCATACAAGGGGAGTCCGCTCATAGGAGGGAGAAGGGGGGAAGAGAGAATTTGTTGGATGAATCAAAATGGCACCCCTAACCCTCCTTATATAGGCTGAGGGGGGTTGGGAACCTTCATCCCTCCCCGAGGTGGGACTAATCCCACCAAGGGGGGGTGCGCCGGCCAGGGGGGAGTGGGCCCCTCCCATGGTGCAAGGCCCAAGGGGGGAGACTCCTCCTTCCCCTAATGGTCCCTATGAGGCCCATATGCCTTTTAATTCATTTTTAATTATATTTTAATATTTAATTTGGATAATTAAATAATAAAACATTAAGTAAACATTATTAAATGAACCTTTCAAAATACCCAGAAAAACTTTCGGCCTTCACCGGAACAATCCAGGTGTTCTCTCCTATTTCTCCGGTGATCCCGAATCTATCCTCACTGCATCGAATACCCTTAAGTGTAACACCCTACGGTCCGGGAAATAGCACACATGATCGAGACAATCTCATTGATCAATGACTAATCAATTGGACCTGGTTACAATCCTTGATAGCGCCTGCGCTTCCATCGAATGAACTTCAATCGCTGTTGGATCCGTTAACCGTGTGCCTGTTCCCTTTGTCCTACGGTACTTTGCTTGTCCGAGGTTTGATCATCGATATCCAATATACCTAGTTCGTCCTCGTTCTCAACAAACAACTTTACTCGTTCCCGTGATATTACAACTCCGTGACCTAGTCACATGTTTGCGCAAACCTTATGATGCAATATCATCAAGTGGGCCGAGAATACCTATCCGTCACTCGGATGGACAAATCCCGCTTTGATCTATTTGCATACTCATAAACCATCTATTTCGGAATACCCTCAGTGCACCGTTATGGCCAGCATATTTCAGTCAGGCGGTGGGATACAAATCAAAGTCTCCTTATAAATGACAAGTACGTATGATCATTACAGTCAAAGGATCTGGTCACTACGTTATAGTTATCGCAATGTCGAACTATGTGACTTGATCACATCGCAACACTTCTGGTGCGTGTATGTCCATCATATCATTATCCCAATGATACGACTCCATTGCTAAGAGACTTATTTGTCTCATGATCAGGAAACCTTGATCATCAATCGTCCAATGGACTAGTATACTAGAGTTAAATAGGGACCTGGTTGTTTGTATACCACACCTGTATTAAGGTTTCCGCTTAATACAGTTATATCATAGTATAAAACATATTATGAACTAATGGAATATGCTCAATAAAACATATTTTATTTGCCTCTAGGGCACATATCCAACAGGTGGCCCCCTGGCTTCCCCCCTTAGCCTATTTAATCTCCGTGACGCGAAACCTCCGAAGATAGAACCCTTTTTCGCGATCTCGCCTCTGTTCCGCCGCCGTCGTGCTTCCAAGATCGGGAGCGCCAACAGACTTCTTCCAGGCATCCTGCCGGAGGGAGGATTGACCTCTGGGAGCTTCCCCTCCACCATGGACGCTTCCCGGATGTGTTGTGGCTAGTTTTTCTTGGACCATGGGTCCGTGATCAGTATCTATGTCATGTTCTCCTCCCCTCTTTGTTCTTCATGGTTTAGTCCTCGTGAGCTGCCCTACATGATCGAGGCACATATGTAATATTTCTACTGTTGCCATGCTGAGTTTGCTGGGATCTGATGGGTTATGAGATTATGTTCAGATTGTGATAGAGTAATATATTTGGTTCTTATCTTTTATATTTTTGTTCCTAAGTAATTCTTGCATGTTCTCCGTTCATGTTTATTGTTTTGGCCAAGTAGTAGGTAGTAACTCCAAGAGGGAACGTTATGCTCGATTGTGGGTTCATGCCCCCCAATGACATGCTTGAGTGAAAGAAACATGAGTCTAGGGGATGTGCTGTTGCCACAAGGGGGAAAACAACGGTGCTTGTAACCGCGGTTACAAGGATTGTTTATTTTACGCAAAGTGCTTTTTAATGCAAGTGTTTGTTGCTTTGGGTTTAAACTTTGGGTGGGGCTCGCAACTTAATACCAGCGAGATGTTCTGGATAGATATCTCAAGGTGGATGATTAGTAGTAGATGCAGTTGGATTTCGGTCTACTTATTTTGGCGTACCACCCATGGTTTTGAGCCTCTTCCTTTCTTTGTAGAATAGTTAGCATTGCGATGCGTTTATCATCCTGTCAATTGCCCAGTTGTAATTTGTTTACCTCTTAGAGAAGTTTTATCGTCTTTTGGGAGAGAGACATCACTAGTGAACTGTTGGATATATGCTCTAGAGGCAAATAATATATGATTATTCAAATATATATAAATAAGTTCATGACCAGTTTCATACTGTGCTGGAACTGTATCAGTGAAACAATGATACAAGTGTGGTATAGAAACAACCAGAGTTCCTAGTCAGCCTCTCATGATGACTGGTTTATCGTCAACTGATGATGGTGGTTTCACGATCATGGACAATCAAGTCAATTGACGGTAAGGTCACCTCATTGAATGAATGACGTGATGAACATTACCCAATGCAAGCATTGCAACATGATCAAATCCTAAAAGTTCAGTGTTGTAATTACAGAACGTAGTAGCATGTTCCTTTGACCATGAGATCACGCATAATTGCTCTCTTCTGAGGATGCTTTGAGTGCATTAACTGTCACACTGAAACATGATGACCATAAAGGTGTATCTCGGGCTATCCGATGGGATATGTTGAGTAGTGTTGATTCAAGAGCGGGATTTGTCAATACATATAATGGAAATATACTTCATGGCCAACTCGGTGAGATTGCATCCATAAAGCTGTGTAGCGTGTGACTAGGTCACAAGGATGAATATCACGGAACGAGTGAATAAGATTGTCGGTAACAAGATAGAACTAATGCATTGGATGCAATTGATCGAATCTTGGACTAATCTAGTATCGCATGACAAAAGGAATGGTATACAACGTGTACGGTTCAATCGGTTACTTCCGGAATGCACAGGGGTCATTATGGGAATCCAGGTCCTTCTATTGATCATTGGCCGTAGACTTTGTCTCGGTCATGACTGGAGTGTTCTCGGACCGTAAGGTAACACACTTAAGGGCTCGATGAAATCAGAGACCTTTTCGGAACTATCGATGTTACCGGAGATATGAGAGAGAACTCCGAAATTGTTTCGGAGGGGAGACGGAAAAAGGTTCCGTGGTTTTCGAATTGTTCGAAAATTTATTTAGATATGTTTTATTATTTAATTAATGAATTAAATATTAAAATATAATTTAAATAATTAATGGAATATTATTCTTTTGGTTTTTAGTTTTTTATTTAAAGAAAGAAGAAAAAAAGAAGAAAAAAGGGGGTAGGTGGCCCATGGGGCCCATAGCCACCACGGCCACAAAGGCCACTTTGCCATTAGGCCTTGTGTGCCGCCGTCGGCCACATGCATGGCCTCGGCCATGTGCATGTATGGCACGGCTAGGAAGGTGGTAATAGTACCACCTCGCCTAGCTAAGTGCCCACGCATCCCGTTTGCCCCTATATATAGATGTGGAGGGTCCCCGTTTTTCTACACAGAAAATTCCAGAAAATTCCAGATAAATTCTGTAGATCTCTCTCTCTCCCTATTTCTCCCTCCTATGACCGGACTCCCCTTGTTTGGAGTCTGCACTGGGTTGGGGATGTCTCCACTATACGCACGCCGTCGTGCTGCTGCAACTCTGGTTCCGGAGGTCTGCTTCCGCCACCTTCGCTCGATCGGAGAACGGAGGTCGTCATCGAGTCCCGTATGTGTGCGAGTACTAGGAGGTGCTACACGTGTGGCACTACACCCATCCGGGTGCTCAACACAGCCCGGGGGCTGTGAACTTTGATCGGCTACATCAACCACGTTTGCGGGAGCGTTTCCCGCGCAACGGACTACACCCCGAGGTATGTTTCCGCAAGTCTTTCCGTTACAGCATTACAGCTAGATAGATCTTGGGTTAAGGGCGACACAAGTTAGAAAAAATATTGTTTTCTGCTGCGAGACCCAACAGTGGTATCAGAGCTAGATCTATGCTTCGTATTGATGTACGGTTAGAACACATCGGGGATGTGGGCGTTGATTCTACGATTGTTACCCTCTCACGTGTACTTGTTATATCTGTAGCATTGTTTGATGAAGCGGCCCCCGACCGACCTTACGCGTACGCTTACGCGAGACTGGTTCCACGCTTGACATACGGCTTATACCGTATAAAGTGGCTCCGCGGGGTGTATGTCTCTCTTACTTTAGCGGATATGGCATTTGCAACGGAGGGCCCCGTACGGGGTGTAATAGAGACAATCTATAATCAACGTTGTGGTTCAATGTTCGTAGAAACGGTTGATCTATGAAAAGCCCTTGCAGCCACGTAAAACATGCAATATACAAAATAGAGGCGTCTAACTTTATATTGCAGAGGGGGCTATTGTTGTTTGCTTGATCTTGATGTAGTGATAGCTTTGCTATGTGTTACTAGAAAGTAGTAAACGATCATCATGATGAAACAAACTTAAATGGAGACACTGTAGACTTAGTGCCACCATGATCATACATCTTAAAACTTGCTAGTATAGGATACACGACGGTAGCATTAAATAAGATGATCCTTTATAAAATGCCAAACATAAGTATTCTACCGAAGTGCACCACTTGGAAGGTTCTCTTTATGATAGGCAGGCCGTGACGATCGGGTGTCATACATACATTAGAGTTCGCATGAGGTTGGGCCTGGCAAGCCTAGCATATGTAGATATGGCCTTGCTAAGCAGCATATAACACTAAGGTCAATTTGGCGAGCCTAGCATATGTAGATATGGCCTCAGAATACTAGAGATCAAAAGATCGAGCATGAGTCACATATAGGATGTGATCGCACAAACTAGTTGTCTACCTTTGAAACTAATCCGTCTGCCGTTGTGATATTCGAGGACGGATAGTGAATCTGGATCATGTAATCACTAAAACTTCTTAGGGATGATTGTTATAGTGTGAGCTCATCTATAATATGATTATTATGAACTCATTGTTATGAACTAGTCTTAATTGTTTTCCTTGCAAATATTTTTTAGAAAATTAAAATGGACATGAATTAGTATCATGGATTGGTTACTTTCTTACGTGGTGAAAGACTTAAAGATGATGGGTCAAATTTCGTTGATTGTTACTTATACCTTAGGACTGTGCTCAAGAGAGCTAACCTCTTGTTCGTGATACAAGAGCGTATGGGAGACCCCCCAGTAGACAACATGGATGAAAAAGTAATGCTTGATTACCATAATCGTCGAAGGACTTACGCCATGGTTAAAAGTGTCATAGAAACCAGCTTTCCGCAAGATTTACCTGAACAATATGCGGATATGGACACGTTTGACACAATCGACATGATGAAGTCATTGTTTATACATCAGTTCAGAGTGGCCAGATTTGAGTTAGAAAATGAGTTTCTTACTACAAAGATGGAAGAGAACACTTGTCTGAAAACTCACGTAGCCAAGATGCATGGGATACATCTGAAACTCGTGGAGGACTTTGACTATTGGACCACAGAGGAGTCTGCTATAAACACGGTGCTACACTCTCTTCCACTGAGTTACACAGACTTTGTCCATGACTATGTCGGAAGAGGTGAAAGCCTTCAGTTCTTTGAGTTCATGGTCAACCTCCGAGATTTAGAGGTTGAACCCATTGAAGGAGAAATTGTTGATGGAGAAGGTATATATTTGATATACTCGTTATAAATGTTTGTTCCCTTATACAACATTTGCAGTTTAATAAGTATTTGATACTTGTTCTGTTTTATGAAAACAGGGCCTGCCGTTGCATGGACGGGAAGAGGTGCGATCCAGGATTGATGGCAACCAAGACAGTTGATGGCCACCAAGATTTCACCAAGACATCTATCATAGAATTATACTTAGAGTATTAGATAAATCTTTTGTAATCGATTAAGTATGAACACATAGTGATATGTCTTGCATCTCGCAAGACGAAGTTATTCATGTTTTGAGACAAGTTAGTTGTTCCAGTTTGATGAATAAAGTGTGCTTATACTATGATTACAACTGAGTTTATATTATGATAGAAGTATTTATATAACACAATAATTGTCAAGTGATACTCAATGTTTAATGATTGAGTTATTATGAATAACAACGAAGTCAAAAGTCAAAGTTATATTAAATGCATGAGATGAATAACAACGAAGTTAAAAGTCAAAGTTATATTAACTCATGAATTTATTACCAACCAAGATGACTAATGACGGAGTTCTAGCAAAGTAGAACTTGCGCCAAACATTGTACATAAATGATGTATTAACCAAGCGCATGAATAATCATTAAAGATGATTCGCATGATTAATTGAACAAGGATTCAATTGAGATCATAAATCTGAGATTACAGAATCACAGTGAAGTAAAATATAAGAAAACGAATCACCATGATGTGATCAAAGTGATAAGTATTATAGTTGACATAAATGGGAGACTTGTGGAAGTAATACCACAAATTACGATGGAAGTTTAAAATGCTCAAGAACCTAAAACCATTCGTAGTCATGCTAAAATGTAGTGTGGTCTAAATACATTCCCCTTACGCTAATGCTATTGAATGAACAAAGTTGTTATAATTTATTAAGTTAAAACACACACTTCATGAAATAAGGAAACCATTCTGAATTTAATGAAGTTGATGACCCCATATGATGATGGTGTTAGAAAGTTTCTAGAAGTTTTATATGGTATAACTTTCTTTGTATTAGAGTTGTGAGCAATTGTAAAACACACCTTCTCAAATAGCAGAACTTGTATTGCTTAATTGGTAAATGAGAAGATGGTTCTCAATGGATAAGCCAATGGGAGAAAAATGAAATCTTTGACCAGGGTGATTGACCCTGCCTCCAGATAGCAGAGTAACGCAAAGGAATACGTTCCGCTGAAATGACTCCATGAGAAGAGGAAATATGCTATTGATGATGATCATGGTATATTAGTTAAAGCCTTAGTTTAAAAATAATAAGATTGTCATGAATAAGTTCTGTACAGAGCAATAATAATGAGTCTTCTTAAGTGAAACAAAAAGGACACTGCTCATAAATTACGAAGGATTGATGGTTACCTAGGAAACGAGGAGAAATGAAATCATATTGAGTTGCATATGGGATGGCTCACATACTATGAAATAAAGTAGTTATTTCACATTCCGAATAACCAGGTACTTATTAAGAATGATGCAACACATAAAGATTGATTTGGCACATAAAAGATATTATGGCTAAATTCAATAATGATCGACTACGGAAGCGTAATAATGCTAAATCAATATGGGTATTTCATTCACGAACACTATGAAGGGACCATAACTTGAAATTGCATCACATTCAAGTTGTGGAATTTGAAGAGAAGTAGGAATTGGCATAACGAAAGAATGTTTCGATAAGATGGACCATAGTCCCTCAAGGCAGAAACTCTCAACCTTGATTTGATCAAGTGATTTTGAAGTAATCAAAATATTGAGATGGACTGCAATTTCATGAAACTGAGTGGGAGCTTTGGAGACTTCCTGAAAACTTGGAATGCAGAGAGCATTTTCTGAGTGGGGAGCTTTGGGAGAAATATTATTATGTCTGGCATAATTAGAATAGAAACTTAATAAAAGCTTACTTACAGATATATGTCGGATATATTTGAGTGGGAGCACAATGTCAATTTCATATATATACGATGATATATGTGAAAACAATCTCATATATATACATTGATATACATGGATATTAAGGCTAATAAGATGAAAGGATTACGAGAATCTTATATGAACGAAATACAGAAGTTTCACACACTAAAATCTATAAGGATAGATTAGGACACGTGTAATGAACATCAAAAGGATTGGAATGATATCCTAAACAAGAAAAGGTTCTTGTGGCTAGGAATTATATAAAGGATGTAAAACCTTAATATCACAAAATAATCTTTTAATGGAAGAATAGGGATGCCTTTTTTCTCAAGACATGTGATCCTATATGACCATTAACATATGATTCTACCATAAAACGGAAGTTGTGAATCCAATAAAAGAATGACTCAAAAGTTCTTAGAAGAAGAACAGGTTCTGATGTGCTTGGTTGGCAAAACACAGAACCTGAGCAAAGTCCAAGCATTCAGTATCTGAAGAGAAACTGAGGACAATACTCTAAATGATAGAAAAGATAATAGACTTGAATGTAATACTGGATTACGATTGCAAGCCTTATTATGGGTCTATATGAATTAGAGATATCACCAAAAGGAATAGAAAGGAAATGTGAGCTATAATTTCACGAACCAAAACTCTACAAAATATAAATATCTACTTAAAGAAGTAGAAGGTTGAATAAAGTTTAGCGTAAGAAGTTTAGGCTTCTGGCTGAGTGTATTTTTCAGTATACATGACTATGGGAGTCCTAGGGACTAAAACCATTTTGCCATTAGAGAATACTGTAAAATAAGAAGTCTCACTCTCCCGCCAAACTTATAATTCAAGCATTATTAGATAATGAAGGGTATATAAAGCAAGTTGACCAATACCTGTTGCAAAGGAACATACGAATCTGAACGGGTACAGATCGTTGACGAAACCTCTTCCATGAGCAAGCATGATCAATAAACACTTATATGATAAGATGATTATGATCGAGAAAATATGCAGCTAGATTATTTGCTATCTAGTGCAAGTGGGAGACTGTTGGATATATGCTCTAGAGGCAAATAATATATGATTATTCCAATATATCTAAATAAGTTCATGACCAGTTTCATACTATGCTGGAACTGTATCAGTGAAACAATGATACAAGTGTGGTATAGAAACAACCAGAGTTCCTAGTCAGCCTCTCATGATGACTGGTTTATCGTCAACTGATGATTGTTGTTTCACGATCATAGACAATCAAGTCAATTGACGGTAAGGTCACCTCATTGAATGAATGACGTGATGAACATTACCCAATGCAAGCATTGCAACATGATCAAATCGTAAAAGTTCAGTGTTGTAATTACAGAACGTAGTAGCCTGTTCCTTTGACCGTGAGATCACGCATAACTGCTATCTTCTGAGGATGCTTTGAGTGCATTAACCGTCACATTGAAAAATGGTGACCATAAAGGTGTATCTTGGGCTATCCGATGGGATATGTTGAGGAGTGTTGATTCAAGAGCGGGATTTGTCAATCCATATAATGGAAAGATACTTCATGGCCAACTCGGTGATATTGCATCCATAAAGCTGCGCAGCGTGTGACTAGGTCACAAGGATGAATATCACGGAACGAGTGAATAAGATTTGTCGATAACAAGATAGAACTAATGCATTGGATTTAGTTGATTGAATCTTGGACTAATCTAGTATCGCATGACAAAGGGAATGGTATACAACGTGTACGGTTCAATCGGTTACTTCCGGAATGCACAAGGGTCATTATGGGCATCCAGGTCCCGCTATTGATCATTGGTCGTAGCCTTTGTCTCGGTCATGACTAGAGGAATCTCGGACCGTAGGGTAACACACTTAAGGGCTCGATGAAATCGAAGAGCTATTCGGAACTATCGGAGTTACCGGAGATATGAGAGAGAACTCCGAAATTGTTTCGAAGGGGAGACGGAAAAAGGTTCCGTGGTTTTTGAATTGTTCGGAAAGTTATTTAGATATATTTTATTATTTAATTAATGAATTAAATATTAAAATATAATTTAAATAATTAATGGAATAATATTCTTTTGGTGTTTAGTTTTTTCTTTAAAGAAAGAAGAAAAAAAAGAAAAAAGGGGGTAGGTGGCGCATGGGCCATGGGGCCCATAACCACCACGGCCACAAAGGCCACTTGGCCATTAGGCCTTGTGTGCCGCCACCGGCCACATGCATGGCCTCGTCCATGTGCATGTATGGCACGGCTAGGAAGGTGGTAATAGTACCACCTCGCCTAGATAAGTGCCTGCGCACCCCGTTTGCCCCTATATATAGATGTGGAAGGTCCCCGTTCTTCTACACAGAAAATTCCAGAAAAATACAGATAAATTATGTAGATCTCTCTCTCCCTATTTCTCCCTCCTATGAGCGGACTCCCCTTGTTTGGAGTCTGCACTGGGTTGGGAATGTCTCCACTATACGCACGTCGTCGTGCTGCTGCAACTCTGGTTCCGGAGGTCTTCTTCCGCCACCTTCGCTGGATCAGAGAACGAAGGTCGTCATCGAGTCTCGTATGTGTGCGAGTACTACGAGGTGCTACACGTGTGGCACTACACCCATCCGGATGCTCAACACGGCCAGGGGGCTGTGAACCTTGATCGGCTACATCAACCACGTTTGCGGGAACGTTTCCCGTGCAACGGACTACACCCCGAGGTATGTTTCTGCAAGTCTTTCCGTTACAGCATTACAGCTAGATAGATCTTGGGTTAAGGGGGGACGCTAGTTAGAAAAATTATTGTTTTCTGCTACGAGACCCAACATGAACATCACGGGAGCCCGGTCCATATTCTCATTATTTTTTACATGCTCATTTACTTTGTCTAAACCATGAAGAACGAAGAGGGGAGGAGAACATCACATAGCTACTGATCACGGACCCATGGTCCAAAGGAAACTACTCACTGCACATCCGGGAAGCATCCATGGTGAAGGGGAAGCTCCCAGAGGTCGATCCTCCCTCTGGAAGGGTGCCGGGAAGGAGTCTGCTGGTGCTCCCGATCTTGGAAGCGCGGCGGCGGCGGAACAGAGGCGAGATCGCGAAAAGGGATTCTCCGTTCGGAAGTTCCACGTCACGGGGAATATGTAGGCGAAGGGGGCAGCCTGGGGGCCACCAGGAGTCCAGGAGCCCCTTGGCGCGGCCAAGCCCTAGGCCGCGCCAGGTGGCCGCCTGGGCACCTGGTGGTGGCCCTCGACCCTCCTTCGGGGTTCTGGAGGCTTCCGATGCGCTGATTTTTTATTCGATTTTTCCCGAATTTTTGGAGCACTTTTAATATGGGGGAAACCTGGAATAAAAAAACAACAGAAAACAGAAACTGGCATTGGGGTGCACTGAGTTAATAGGTTAGTCCAAATATGATCAAAAGTGTATGAAATTGTATCTAGATCATAGCAAAATCACACAAAACATGCATGGAGCAAGCAGGATATGCAATGATACTAGCGTGTCATGTAGCAATGATTAGGGCAAGGCCCAACTAGCACGCGGTTCATCGATCAAGCAAGTATCATGTATGACATGAAGATCAAGTCATGAGAAGATATATGTTGCATGGCAATGTATCTCGGAAAGGCTATTGAAATGCCTTGATAGGTAGGTATGGTGGTTGTTTTGAGGAAAGATATAAGGAGGTTTATGATGATAGAGCGTATCATGCCAAGGGTTTGGATGTACCGGCGAAGGTGGACGCCAACTCTTGGAGTGAGAAGGAGACAATGCACGGCACAGGAGAGGCTAGAAAAATATGGGAGGTGGAAGTTTCAACTATCGAATACTCACATTAGTCCAAAGAACTCATGCACATATTATCGATAACTCTCAATCTAATCAGGATGTTCACAAAGAGGCAAGTACCCCGAGGAGGAGTGTATGGGGGTTTGCTTATCCTTGCGCATCCTCGACTCATGGTACGTGAGTGTACTCTAATATTCGATCCCTCCTGTCGGGACCCGGAATATGTGTATGTAATTCCAGTCACAACTCAATCATATGGAGAGCCGAGAGCCGTACCCACTTGTCTAAGCAGAAAAGGCCAAGCACAGAACACTCTCGGAAAGCATAGAACGTGAGGGGCATCCCATCCAGGCCGGATGATCAACTGAGATGGGTCCTCATCGCCCGCTCACAAGTCTAAATGACTATGGGTGGTGAAATCCCATACTCATAGACAATTCGCCTCAACCATATTATCGATTGAATCATAACACTTACATAAACAGACTCCAGCCCGATCACTTAGTCGGGGTCTAGGGCGGGCTCGATCATACAACAAAGTGTGCACGTGACAGAGTCACGATCAACCGCATCGCGATGCCCCAAGCTACGCACATCTAAGGGCCACTTGGTGTATAAAAGACCGCCAGCCAGATCACAACTAAGGTCTCGAAAACCCATACTAAGACATGCATGTTATAATCATACACGCAGCACACATGTCTAGTATGAACAGCAGGTATCATCACATAACTCTACAAAGTACTTCTTTATTGACTTACACATAGAGCATACAAAGATCACATGTCTGTGATCAACATTACATTATACAACGGAAGCAAATTAGGTCTGAGTACAGACAAGATTAACAAATGGCTTAGAGAAGCCTTGTTCAACAAACATGCCCTTCCACGAGGGACTAGGCTGCTGTCTGGAACTATAATAGCTTAGTCAACGTCGAGCTTCAGGAAGGTGACTCTGTCGGGGTCTGGGTTTCCATCTAAAACATAGAATAAGCAAACGTGAGTAGTCGTACTCAGCAAGACTTACATCAGAACTATACTGCTCATGCTCAAGTTTCAAGGTAAAGGGAGGTGGGGTTTCAACATGCGGAAGTGCCAGCTTTGACTTGGCTAGTCCTGTACTACGAATACCAGACTTGAGGTAAGAAGCGTACACGAGTCCACTACCAAGTCTCCAACCAATACACGACTATGGATCCTTCCTGGACTTCCCCACGAGGAAGCACGCCATAGCACTCACGCTTATCTTGCGAGTTTTAGAGTATCCATTCAAGTTGTCTAATAATCAGGTATAGGTTCCAAGTAGTCCATGACCACGGACGCGGCTATTCGAATAGTTTTGTTAACCCTGCAGGGGTGTAAACTACACACACATGACCATCAGTTACCGCCAAGTCTCTTCACCATTCAAGGGGTGACAGCGAGGATGTTGACCACGACACTTCGCTCACAACCGGTCTATTCCAGGAGTCGACTATCTGAGTTTGTCACCGCTCGAGAGTCCGGCCGGATGAACGATACGGACTCAGACAATGTAGGCAACCAAGACGCCACCTCTGACAGATGGTTTCACAGATCCACCCACATATCTAGGATGATGCAACACTTCACTCACTCTTTTTCTATGCATATGCCAAATGGAAGGCCCGAACTAATGTGACTCCTGGATGTCAACACGGATCAAGGTACTAGGACGAGAGGGGTCAGTGAGCCCAATGTGTGGTTGTACTCTTTGTCTTGGATTACCATACAAGAACTCGGTGCTTAAGGCGGTGTTCAACGAGACAACCCACTGTGTACTCCTACACAGCCTCTCATCGTTCACCTTGTATTAGGGTGGATTCACCAACACAGTTTCACCTTCATCAACACCATGTTCACTATCATCCCGACTCACATCAAAAGTATCCTCATTGTAACTCTAAGCATGCAATAAGCAGTAATAGTTGCAAGGGCCACATGATATCAATCAACTCCTATGTCAGCTAGGATTGTGGTTTGCTTACTACTGTGACAAGATGATAGGTCATGCATCGGATATGCGTTCAACTATGCGGTAGAATCGACACATGGTGATCTCATAATCATGCATAAGCGAGACTGAGAGGGAAGTGGGATTTTATAGATATGATCAATGAGGTTTGCTTGCCTTGCTGACGATACACGGGTCTTAACGGTGGTCTTCTTCTTCAGGGGTGATCACCGTCTCGGAGGCACTGTTACCGGCACAAACATCAACAAAGGGGGGCAACATTGAATGTAAATGCACAAGCACATGCTTATGTTGTCACATGATGTGAATGGTATTGATGTGACCTAGGTTCAATTTGTCACATGTTAATTGAAGTTGATTTGAAAAGTTAATTCAAATTCAAACTCCAAATGTTGTTCAAATTAGCTAAGTTGCATTTGCTATTGTTTGTTCTTTGTAAACCATCTTGACATGTGTATGATATGCCTCTGATGTTTAAGTGAAATGGTTGGCATTGCAATGGTTCAAATTAGAATAGCATTTGAATTTAATTTGAATTAATTCCAATTAAGCCAAATAGCAAAAACTAATGGTCCCATTTTAAAATTAACTCAAGCATGGTTAAAATTTGGATTTTGGATAGAGCATTTTCTGCTGATCATTTTTCATATATTATATGTTAAATTTGGAGCTCATATGAATTTTCTATGAATTTTAGAAGTTTATTCAAATTTTCTGACAATTTTTGAATTCTTTTAAAGCAATAAACGATTTATTGCGTCATCCCTGCGTCACAGTGACGTCAGGGGGGCTCTGACGACTGGGTCCCACTGGTCAGTGGGAGAGGGGCTAATCCCTCTCCGTTTAAAAATAACAGGGGGTTAGGGGGGTCAGGGGCCCACCTGGCAGCCATTGTTCGGGGGAGGGTTAGGAGGGTCATTAGCCCTAATGGCTAGGGCTCGCCGGCGACGCCACTGCATCCCACCGGAGCATCGCCGGAATCACGAAATCGTGCACGGGAGGGAAGATGGAGAGCACGGGCGCGTAGCCCGCAGCCTCGCGCATCCGTTCATGCCATCTGGGAATCAAGGAGAGGCCCCAGGCCATGGCAACGACAACAATGGCGGCGGCCGAGCTCGGGCTTAGGTGAAGACGGTGAGTCGAGCCACCATTTTGAGCAAGAAAAGGAGGAAAAGGAGGCTAGCCTCACCCTGGTTCTGCAGACGAGCACGGCGGGGTCAGAGAAGCTTCGACGGCGAAGAATTTGGAGAGGATCTCCGTGGCGGACGGCGGGAAGACGATGACCCTGGCGTCGAGGTTGGAGCCATTCGGGCTCGATTAGCCGAGGCATCCGACGAAGACGGTGGTGCTTGACCTTCTGGACATCACGGCGAGGAGGATGGAGGCCGGTGGCCGCGTGGTCTGCTTGGGGCCGCTCCGGCGTGCTCTCTGCGGCGACCAAAAATGCGAGCTCGGAAGCAGTGGGGAGACCAGGGAGAGAGGGGAAAGGAAGGGGGCTCTGTGGCGTGTCACGTGGCGCGTAGAGGAGCAAGGGGGAGGCCTCTAGACGTCTTTGTACGTCGAGGTGGTGACGGCGCGCTCTCAAGCCACCAGCGACCCGCTTCGGTGCGCGGGGAGGAAGACGACATGGGTGCGGCTGGGCTGGGCCGGGGAAGACTAGTTGGGCCCGAGGCCATAGGGGGGTGGGCTAGGTTTTCTTTCCTTTCTCTTGTTTTTCTGTTTGTTGTTTTCTATTTTTCTTTGATCTGTTTTGCTCCAAATAAATAGCAGAGCATTTTTATTAAATGCCCTAATATTTTTATAAATCTTAGGTGGCCAGTATCAAGCCACTTATGACTTTTGGGCATTTTTAAATTCAAACAATTTGAATTTCAATTCAAAATAGGGGTCAACTTTAATTTCCAAGGCACATTTTGAATTTTAGAAAATTACATGGGCATGGGGATGATCCCAAACCACTTTTGCAATGATCAGCAACAATTCTAGGAATTTTCCAAATGTTCAAATGATTTTCGGAAAAAGATTTTTATCTGGCCATTTGATTTAATTTCTTAGGGCTTTTCTTTTCCCTATTTTGAATTTCTTTTAAATTTTTCACCATGATGCAAAGGGATCAAACAACCGAAGCACTTACCCTAGTTGGGGTTCTGACAACTCGCCCCCATTCAAAAGAATCTCGTCCCGAGATTCAGAAGTCTGCGGGAGGAAGGTTGGGTATTCGGCACTGAGACGGTCTTCTCTTTCCCATGTTGCTTCTTTCTCGGAGTGATGTGACCATTGCACTTTCAGAAACCTGATCTTCTGACGATGAGTGACACGCTCTGCTGAAGTAAGAATACGAACATGGTACTCTCGATAAGAAGGGTCATCTTGGAGATCAAGCGTTTCATGGTCGACTTCGCGGATGGGGTCCTTGAAGCAACGCCTGAGTTGTGACACATGGAATACATTGTGTACTCGGGAAAGGTGCGGAGGTAGTTCAAGTTGGTAGGAAACTTCTCCACGTTTAGCAAGAATGCGGAAAGGTCCAATGTAACGTGGGGCCAACTTGCCTTTGATACTGAATCGTTGGGTACCCTTCAGAGGAGTAACCCGAAGGTAAGCCTTCTCATCAAGATTGTAGCTCTCTTCTTATGATGACGATCATAGTAGCTTTTCTGAAGAGATTGAGCGGCTTTCAATCGATCACGAACAATGCGAACTTGCTCTTCTGCTTCCTTGATCATATCCGGTCCAAAGAGTTGTCTTTCATCGGTTTCTGACCAGTTAAGGGGTGTTCGACATTGTCGGCCATAGAGGAATTCAAAAGGAGCCATGTTCAGACTAGATTGATAGCTATTATTATAAGCAAATTCGGCAAATGGAAGAGATTTCTCCCAGTTCTTTCCGAATGAGATAACACAAGCTCTAAGCATGTCTTCCAAGATTTGATTAACCCTTTCAACTTGACCGCTAGACTGAGGGTGGAAAGCTGTACTAAAGGAGAGATGAGTTCCCATAGCATTTTGAAAACTTTCCCAGAATCTAGAGGTGAAAAGGATACCACGATCAGAATTGATTTCCAAAGGAACACCGTGAAGAGACATACAAGTCCGCTAACTGACTAGCAGTAATAGACTCGCAAACTGGAAGAAAGTGAGCAACTTTTGAAAGTCGGTAAATGACCACAAAGATGGCATCATTTCCTTTCTGGGTTTTCAGAAAGCCGTTGATGAAGTCCATACCGACCTTTTAACATTTCCACTCGGGAATAGGCAATGGTTTAAGAGTACCAGCAAGTCTTTGGTGTTCTGCCTTAACGCGACGACAAACATCACATTCGGCAATGAACTGTGCGGTTTCTCTCTTCATCCTAGTCCACCAAAATCTCTGGCGTAGATCTCGGTACATTTTTGTGCTACCGGGATGAATCGAGAGAGGTGTGTCATGAGCTTCTTTGAGGATGAGTTTCCTTAGGTTCTTATTCTTAGGTACTACCAAACGATTTTCAAAGAATATCGTTCCTTTGCTATCTGTGGAGAAACATTTAGCAGCTCCGCTAGCAATGCTCTACTTGATCCGGAGAACACCTCGTGCACGCCTTTGGGCACCTATGATTTGATCCTCAAGAGTGGGTTTCGCCAACAAGGTAGAGAGAAAGCCATGAGGAACTATCTCAAGGTTGAGCTTGCGAAATTCCTCATGAAGAAGTGGTTGATACTTCTGTAACATGAGGTTGTTACAGTACGACTTACGACTTAGTGCATCAGCCATGACATTGGCTTTGCCTGGGGTGTATGAGATTCCTACGTCGTAATCTTCTATCAACTCAATCCAGCGTCTTTTCCTGAGATTAAGATCTGGCTGGGTGAATATGCATTTGAGGCTTTGGTGATCAGAATAGATCTCACAATGATTACCAAGGAGGTAATGTCACCAAGTTTTCAAGGCATGAACTACGGCAGCGAGTTCAAGATCATGGGTAGGATAGTTCTCTTCATGTGGACGCAACTGGCGTGAAGCGTATGCTACCACATGTCGATCTTGCATAAGTATGCATCCTAGCCCTTGCCGGGAAGCGTCACAATAGATCTCAAAATCCTTTTTGGTGTCTGGAGGTGCAAGTACGGGTGCAGAAGTCAATCTTCTCTTTAGCTCTTGAAAGCTTTCCTCGCACTTGGGGGTCCATTGTAATTTCTTATCTTTCTTAAGGAGTTCAGTTAGAGGCTTTGCAACTTTGGAGAAGTACTCTACGAAGCGGCGACAATAGCTTGCTAAGCCAAGAAAACTCCTAACTTGCTTAACCGATTCAAGTGGAGTCCAGTCAAGGACGGCCTGAACTCTCTCGGGGTTGACAACAATGCCTTTTGTAGAAATCACGTGGCCTAAGTAGGTCACTTCTGGTAGCCAAAATTCACACTCAGAGAATTTAGCATACAGGCGATGCTCTCGAAGTTTCATCAATACCAGCCTAAGATGCTCGGCATGTTCTTCTTCGTTCTTCGAGTATATAAGGATGTCATCGAGGTAAACCACGACGAACTTGTCCAAATACTCCATGAATATTGAATTCATCATGCGCAGAAAGTGGAGGGGCCATTGGTTAGACCGAAGGATATGACGGTGTACTCGTAAAGACCATATCGAGTAGTGAAAGTCGTCTTGGGAATGTCCTCATTTCGGGTTTTGATTTGATGATAACCTAATCTCAAATCCATCTTGGAGAAGATAGAGGATCCAGCAAGTTGATCATAAAGATCATTGATCCTGGGCAGTGGGTACTTGTTCTTTATCGTCGCTAGATTTAGCGGGCGATAGTCTACACACATCCTTTCTGTTCCATCTTTCTTCGTTACGAACAGAACGGGGCAACCCCATGGTGATGAGCTAGGGAGGATGAAGCCTTTTTCCAATGAAGCATCAAGTTTGGTTTTTAGCTCAGCTAACTCATGTGGGGCCATTCTATATGGACTTCTGGAAATTGGGGTTGTGCCTGGTATAAGATCCACTATGAATTCTACACATCTGTCGGATTACTAAGTTTAAGGATTTGGGTTACTGGGTAGTTTTCCTAGAGGATAACCACGACTTACTAGGGTAACAACATACATGTCAGAGTAGCAAAGTACCCCAACACTATGGTTAGTGTGGTTCTTCTTGCTAGAAGACATCTAAAGTGGGAGGAAGAGCTGCAAATGAATCACTATAGGTTTCTAGAACAAAACCTACAACAAACTCTAGAGAACTGTCGGGCATGCCACCTAATAATTCTTATGGAAAGACAACCGAAATGGAGGGAAGGATTTTGCAAATGCATCAGCTTATGAAGAAACCTGGAATGACTCGGACAGCATAACGGCTATAATTGTAAGAAATGTCTTTTCTTGCAATGTAGAAACATCACTTACATACGATGTGAGAAATCAGGAAGCACAACAACTCTAGCAAACCGAACACAACTTTCCTATGGCTACAAGGAAGCAATCAACGAGATGTTCTAGTAAGACATAGATGAGCCTAGTCCTATCTTCCCGTAGAACAAGATGAGGGTGACTCAGAACTCAGATCGATGAGGGTAAGGAGAAAAAGAAGCCTTACGTTGTTCCCTTTATACCCAAGTAACTATATAACTATAGAATGCTAGACTCGACTTCGACCAAGGGTTTGATAATCCTACAGACAGTCCTGCTCTGATACCAAGTCTGTCGGGACCCGGAATATGCGTATGTAATTCCAGTCACAACTCAATCATATGGAGAGCCGAGAGTCGTACCCACTTGCCTAAGCAGACAAGGCCAAGCACAGAACACTCTCGGAAAGCATCGAACGTGAGGGGCATCCCATCCAGGCCGGATGATCAACTGAGATGGGTCCTCATCGCCACCTCACAAGTCTAAATGACTATGGGTGGTGAAATCCCATACTCATAGACAAGTTGCCTCAACCATATTATCGATTGAATCATAACACTTACATAAACAGACTCCAGCCTGATCACTTAGTCGGGGTCTAGGGCTGGCTCGATCATACAAAAAAGTGTGCACGTGACAGATTCATGAGCAATCGCATCACGATGCCCCAAGCTGCGCACATCTAAGGGCCACTTGGTGTATAAAAGACCACCAGCCAGATCACAACTAAGGTCTCGAAAACCCATACTAAGACATGCATTTTATAATCATACACGCAGCACACATGTCTAGTATGAACAGCAGGTATCATCACATAACTCTACAAAGTACTTCTTTATTGACTTACACATAGAGCATACAAAGATCACATGTCTGTGATCAACATTACATCATACAACGGAAGCAAATTAGTTCTGAGTACAGACAAGATTAACAAATGGCTAAGAGAATCCTTGTTCAACAAACATGGCCTTCCACGAGGGACCAGGCTGTTTTCTGGAACTGTACTAGCTTAGTCAACGTCGAGCTTCAGGAAGGTGACTCCATCGGGGTCTGGGTTTCCATCTAAAACATAGAATAAGCAAACGTGATTACAAAGTCATACTCAGCAAGACTTACATTAGAACTATACAACTCATGCTCAAGTTTAAAGGTAAAGGGAGGTGGGGTTTCAACATGCGGAAGTGCCATCTTTGACTTGGCTAGTCCTGTACTACGAATACCAGACTTGAGGTAAGAAACGTACACGAGTCCACTACCAAGTCTCCAACCAATATACCACTATGGATCCTTCCTCGACTTCCCCACGAGGAAGCACGCCATAGCACTCACGCTTATCTTGCGAGTTTTAGAGTATCCATCAAGTTGTCTAATAATCTGGTACAGGTTCCAAGTAGTCCATGACCGCGGACGCGGCTATTCGAATAGTTTTGTTAACCCTGCAGGGGTGTAAACTACACACACATGACCATTAGTTACCGCCAGGTCTCGTCACCATTCAAGGGGTGACAGCGAGGATGTTCACCACGACACTTCGCTCACAACCGGTCTATTCCAGGAGTCGACTATCTGAGTTTGTCACCGCTCGAGAGTCCGGCCGGATCAACGATACGGACTCAGACAATGTAGGCAACCAAGACGCCACCTCTGACAGATGGTTTCACAGATCCACCCACATATCTAGGATGATGCAACACTTCACTCACTCTTTTTCTATGCATATGCTAAATGGAAGGCCCGAACTAATGTGACTCCTGGAAGTCAACACGGATCAAGGTACTAGGCCGAGAGGGGTCAGTGAGCCCAATGTGTGGTTGTACTCTTTGTCTTGGATTACCATAAAAGAACTCGGTTCTTAAGGCTATGTTCAACGAGACAACCCACTGTGTACTCCTACACAGCCTCTCATCGTTCACCTTGTATTAGGGTGGATTCACCAATACAGTTTCACCTTCATCAACACCATGTTCACAATCATCCCGACTCACATCAAAAGTATCCTCATTGTAACTCTAGGCATGCAATAAGCAGTAACAGTTGCAGGGGCCACATGATATCAATCAACTCCTGTGTCAGCTAGGATTGTGGTTTGCTTACTACTGTGACAAGATGATAGGTCATGCATCGGATATGGGTTCAACTATGCGGTAGAATCGATACAAGGTGATCTCCTAATCATGCATAAGCGAGACAGAGAGGGAAGTGGGATTTTATAGATATGATCAATGGGGATTGCTTGCCTTGCTGACGATACACGGGTCTTAACGGTGGTCTTCTTCTTCGGGGGTGATCACCGTCTCAGAGGCACTGTTACCGGCACAAACATCAACAAAGGGGGGGGCAACATTGAATGTAAATGCACAAGCACATGCTTATGTTGTCACATGATGTGAATGGTATTGATGTGACCTAGGTTCAATTTGTCACATGTTAATTGAAGTTGATTTGAAAAGTTAATTCAAATTCAAACTCCAAATGTTGTTAAAATTAGCCAAGTTGCATTTGCTATTGTTTGTTCTTTGTAAACCATCTTGACATGTGTATGATATGCCTCTGATGTTTAAGTGAAATGGTTGGCATTGCAATGATTCAAATTAGAATAGCATTTGAATTTAATTTGAATTAATTACAATTAAGCCAAATAGAAAAAACTACTAGTCCCATTTTAAAATCAACTCAAACATGGTTAAAATTTGGATATTTGTATAGAGCATTTTCTGCTGATCATTTTTCATATATTATATGTTAAATTTGGAGCTCATATGAATTTTAGAAGTTTATTCAATTTTCTGACAATTTTTTAATTCTTTTAAAGCAATAAACGATTTATTGCGTCATCCCTGCGTCACAGTGACGTCAGGGGGGCTCTGACGACTGGGTCCCACTGGTTAGTGGGAGAGGGGCTAATCCCTCTCCGTTTAAAAATAACAGGGGGTTAGGGGGGCCAGGGGCCCACCTGGAAGCCACTGTTAGGGGGAGGGTTAGGAGGGTCATTAGCCCTAATGGCTAGGGCTCGCCGGCGACGGCCTGCGGCCCACCGGAGCACCGCCGGAACCGCGAAATCGTGCACGGGAGGGAAGAGGGAGAGCACGGGCGCGTAGCCCGTAGCCTCGCGCATCCGTTCATGCCATCTGGGAATCAAGGAGAGGCCCCAGGCCATGGCAACGACAACAATGGCGGCGTCCGAGCTCGGGCGTAGGGGAAGACGGTGAGTCGAGCCACCATTTTGAGCAAGAAAAGGAGGAAAAGGAGGCTAGCCTCACCCTAGTTCTGCAGGCGAGCACAACGGGGTCAAAGAAGCTTCGACGGCAAAGAATTTGGAGAGGATCTCCATGGCGTCCGGCGGGAAGACGATGACCCTGGCGTCGCCGTTGGAGCCGTTCGGGCTCGATTAGCCGGGGGATCCGACGAAGACGGTGGTGCTTGACCTTCTGGACATCACGGCGAGGAGGATGGAGGCCGGTGGCCGCGTGGTCTGCTTGGGGCCGCTCCGGCGTGCTCTCTGCGGCGGCCAAAAACGCGAGCTCGGAAGCAGTGGGGAGACCAGGGAGAGAGGGCAAAGGAAGGGGGAGGCCTCTAGACGTCTCTGGACGTCGAGGTGGCGACGGCGCGCTCTCAGGCCGCCAGCGACCTGCTTCGGTGCGCGGGGAGGAAGACGACACGGGTGCGGCTGGGCTGGGCCGGGGAAGACCAGTTGGGCACGAGGCCATAGGGGTGGGCTGGGTTTTCTTTCCTTTCTCTTTTTGTTTCTGTTTCATGTTTTCTATTTTTCTTTGATCTTTTTTGCTCCAAATAAATAGCAGAGCATTTTTATTAAATGCCCAAATATTTTTATAAATCGTAGGTGGCCAGTAGCAAGCTACTTATGACTTTTGGGCATTTTTTAAATTCAAACAATTTGAATTTCAATTCAAATAGGGGTCAACTTTAATTTCCAAGGCACATTTTGAATTTTAGAAAATTCCATGGGCATGGGGATGATCCCAAACCACTTTTGCAATGATGAGCAACAATTCTAGGAATTTTCCAAATGTTGAAAGGATTTTTGGAAAAAGATTTTTATCTGGCCATTTGATTTAATTTCTCAGGGCTTTCCTTTTCCCTATTTCGATTTTCTTTTGAATTTTTCACCATGATGCAAAGGGATCAAACAACCCTAGCACTTACCCTAGTTGGGGTTCTGACACCTCCAAAGATTAGCGATCCATCTAGTAGCTAGAGTTCTCAAATAGTTTTGTAGGTTTTTTAAAATAAACACGGATTGCCAAAAATACGACACCTATCACTAATAGGCTAGAGCTCTTGACACCAAAATTTCAAACATTACTCACATAAATTCCTCAAAACTATTGCATGTTACTATTAAAATTAAATAGCAACCTCAATTACCTACTCTCAAGACAAGACATAACTCGGTGCAACAACCAACTCTCTTACCAAGATAAACATTAAAACTAAAGAGAGTTCCAGCAACAAACTAAAAAAAAGCCGAGGCTCTTGCTAAAGACAAACTAAGACTAAAACTAGACATGGCAGTAGCTACGAAAAGATTAAGAACACACAACAGCAAAAAGATGGGCATGAAGAATCCTATGATGTGTTCTAGATTGAAGTGGAGCGTGTTTCTCTCCCACTCAAAGCATGATGGGGTCTAACTTGTTATGAACAGAAAGCAAAGCTAAAGAAAACTAAAAATAAAACCTAAGAGCGAGACGCTCCAAGAATAGCACATAACGCATGAAGTGATAAAAATATAGTGAGACGAAGGACGAACTGATGATTGTTGATGTAGACGGGGATGCACGGGGGCATCCCCAAGCTTAGACGCTTGATTCTCCTTGAATATTTATTGGGGATGCATGGGGGCATCCCCAAGGTTGAGCGCTTGACACTCCCGGATCTTCTTTCATCATCTTCCCTCGCACACGTGAAAACTCCCTTCATACATAACTCATCATAAGCTGATTAGAGAGGTTAGTACCCTTAATAAAAATAACTTTCCCCACTGGATAAAAAGATATTCTTGAAGAGCTATTGTTTCTCAAGATTTCCAAAAGGTTTTTGCAAAGAAAAAGCAAGCTTAAGGTTTGCAAAAGTAAGGAAAGGCAAAACGTGGCAGAATCTGTGAAAAACAGAACAGCAGGTAGTAAATAATTTTTTTGGGGTACGTCTGCAACTCAAATCAAAAAAACTCAGAACAGACGCTCGAAATTCAATTTTATGGAGCACGCTTTCAAAAACACTCAGATCAAAAATATGATCGGGTGATTTTAGGCTAATTTTTCCGTCCAAGGACAGAATCTGTTTTCTGGACAGCATGTCACAACTTTTGAACTTTCTTGCAATCGGAGGCTAAACTTGGCACAAAGCTTGAAAATAAAGATACAATGATGTTGCTAAAGTAGTAACAATCATCAAGACCACTTAAAACAGAAGTAAAAACATCAAATTAAAGATAACAAGGGTTGTCTCCCTAGAGCTCTTTCTTTATAGCCATAAAGATAGGCTTAAGATTTTAGTGATGCTCTCGTAGGAATAAGAGTTGAAGCACAAAAGAGAGCATAAAGAAGAAAATACCAAACATATTTAAGTATAACATGCTTCCTATGCAAAGGGATCTTGTAGAGAAATAACTCATTGAAGCATAAAGATATTAGCATAGGAAGCCAAAATAAGTGCAACTTCAAAACCTTCAACATAAAGAGAGGGAACTTGATATTATTGAAATATCTTTAAGCATAGGTTCCCCTCTAATAATAATTTTTAGTGGGGTCATGAATAAACTCAAAAATATAAGTATCACATAACAAAATCTTATCATGATCCACAAGCATAGAAAATTTGTTACTCTCCACATACGCAAAATCCTTCTCATTAGTAATAGTGGGAGCAAACTCAAGAAAATAGTTATCACATGAATCATTCTTATCCTGATACACTTCAAAACATTTATTCTTTATAGCATAAGTGTCATCACAATAATCATCATAAATAGGAGGCAAATTATCATCAAAATAATTTTCCTCGTCAAAACTTGGGGGGGGGGGCTAAAAAGATCATCTTCATAAAACGTAGCATCCCCAAGCTTATAGCTTTGCATATCATTAGGATCAAAGGTATTCAAAGAAGACATACTAATAACATTGCTACTATCATGAGTGTTGTGCAAATAGTAAAGCTCCATATGCTTTTTTGATTTTCTCTTCAAACACTTCATGTCCCAACTCAAGGTAGAGCTCATAAAGCTCTCTCATAATATTTTTGTTGTTTTCCATAAGCCTAACTAGTGAAAATAAAAACAAGAAACAAAAATAATTAATTGAAAGATCTAAAGATATACCTTCAAACCTTACCTCCCCGGCAACGGCGCCAGAAATAGCTTGATGTCTACACATGCTTCTATTCTTGTATACTATGTTGGGCCTCCAAGCGCAGAGGTTTGTAGGACAGCAGCAATTTCCCTCAAGTGGATGACCTAAGGTTTATCGAACTCAGGGAAGTAGAGGTTGAAGATGGTCTCTCTCAAGCAACTCTGCAATTAAGATACAAGAAGTCTCTTGTGTCCCCAACACACCTAATACAACTAGGAGTTGTATAGGTGCACTAGTTCGGCGAAGAGATGATAAAATATGGGTGATAGGTGTGGCAAAACAAAGTAATAGAAATCTGTAATAAAAAGTGCTTCAAGAAAACATGTGACAAAAGTGAGCAGAAACGGTGTAACAATGGTGGAAACAAGGCCTAGGCTTCATACTTTCACTAGTGGCAACTCTCAACAACATTAACATAGTCTAATCACATGATATTTCCCATAAAACATGCAATAGAGACGCACTCGAAGGTCATTCCTTTGTGGTCAAGAGAGGACGAGAATTATATAGGGCTACAAAAGCACACCTCAAAGTTCGTAGTTCTCAATCTATGGATTTCCCAATGTCACCGCGGCCATCCAAAGAGAGTACCACAATCACCACAATATATCTCATGGATAGTGAAAGACAGGCACCAAGAGACTCTCAATTTTCAATCAACACACAAAAGAGGAAATCACTCATGAAAATATTCTTCTAATCCATGTCCAATAGACCGCTGTCACCATGGTCTCGGGGATTATACTAGATAAGATCAAGTGAGTACATCAATCCAATGCATAGAAGAAGGGGAAATATCATGGGGTCACCCTAGATTAACATAGCCTATGGTCACAACGAAGATCACATCATGGGAGAGAGAGAAGAACACATAGCTACTGGTAGAAACCTCAGTCCCGAGGGAGAACTGCTCCCGCTTCATGGAGGAAGGAAGCAACATCGATGGAGATGAATCCGAGGGCACTTCCCCGTCCTGGAAGGGTGCCGGCACAGGAATTCTGGTCCCCCAAAGCTTGTTGGCCATGGTGGCGGAGATCGGAATCGCTTCTGGAAAAAGTACTTCGATATTAGGGATTTCCTCCGCGGGGGCTAAATATAGGCCAAAGGAGGGGGCCAGGGGGCCACCACGGCTCCAGAAGGGTCTATGGCGCGGCCTATGGGGGACCCGCGCCGGGCGCCCTCCTGGGGCCCTGGTGGTGGCCCTCCTTCCATGTCTTGGTTATTCCGGAAGCTTCCGGGACGCTGATTTATTATATAATTTTTCCGGAATTTTTGGAGCACTTTTAATGGCCGGAAAACCAGAAATACAAAAACAGCAGAAAACAGGAACTGGCAACTGGGTGCACTCAGTTAATAGGTTAGTCCAAATATGATCAAAAGTGTATGAAAGTTCAAGCAAAACATGGAAAAGTCACACAAAACATGCATGGAGCAAGAAGAAATAATAGATACGTTTGGGACGTATCAGCATGTTGTGTAAAAAAATCAGCTCAAAAAGATGAACTGGTGATTTGATCCGATTTTTTCCGTCACGAAGACAAAATCTGTTTTCTGGACAACATGTCACAACTTTTGCTTCCCTTATCATAAGAGGCTATAACTTGGCACAAAGCTTGAAAATAAAGATACAATGATGTTGCTACAGTAGTAACAATCATCAAGACCACTAAAAACAGAAGTAAAAACATCTTGGGTTGCCTCCCAACAAGCGCTTTCTTTTACTCCTTTAAGCTAGGCATAAGGCAAAAGAAGAATCAAGTTTTATCAAGAGAAAGAGAATAGCTAGCCCGTGTAACGGACTCAAATGGTAACTTGATTTTCTTTCTAGGGAACTGTTCCATCCCCTTTTTGAGAGGGAATTGAAATTTTATATTCCCCTCTTTCATGTCAATAACGGCACCAACGGTGCGAAGAAAAGGACGTCCCAAAATAATTGGACATAAAGGTTCGCATTCTATATCCATAATAATAAAATCAACGGGAACATAATTGCCATTGACAATGATAAGAACATCGTCGATCTTTCCCAAAGGTTTCTTTACGGAAGAATCAACAAGACGAACACCAAAAGAACAAGAATCAAAAGGTTTCAATTCAAACATATCATACATTATTTTGGGCATGACGGAGGTACTAGCTCCAACGTCACATAAAGCATGGCAAGAGAAGTTAGTTAATTTAATTATAATCATAGGGTCCCAACCATCATCTAGCTTCCTAGTTATGGAGGCTTCTATCCTAAGCTTCTCCTACCTAGCTTTGATGAGAGAATTTGTGATATGCTCCGTGAAGGCAAGATTAAGTGTGCTAGTGTGGGGGTCTCTAGAAATTTTGCGTAACAAGCTAATAACTTCTGAGAGGGTGCAACTATCAAAATCAATATCACTACTATCAAAGGTGGTAGTAGTGTCATCTAGGCTCACTTGTTTGAAACCCTCTATGTTCATAGGAGTTTCTTCTTCTATGGTTGAGGTATTAGCATCACCATTAGTAGGTCCAATGGGACTAGGAGTGCATTGGGTGCTAATAGTTTTGGTATCCTCAACAATTTGGATAGTGGCAACTGTGTGGTGTGTAGGAAGGCTCTTAATTCTATCATCTTCCTCTTTTTCTCTAGCCCATCTTTCTTTAAGTATAGCCATCATCCTAGTATTTTCATTAATTTGTAATTGGATAGCATTAATAGGGGTGGCTTTCCTCTCCTCAAGGGGAGAGGTTCTAATTTTCAGCATCTCAACATCAAGGGCTAGGCTATCTACCTTCAAAGAGAGATTATCTAACTTAGCTAATTTCTCTTCTACATTTTTGTTGAAGGCTTTTTTGGTAGTGATAAATTCTCTAAGCGTACTTTCTAGTTCAGAAGTGGGGTTCTTGTGGCTAGGATAAGTGTTTTTGTTCCCATAGTTGGATGGAAACGGTCTAGGATTTCTAGCAAAATTTCCCCTATAAGCATTGTTGCTGAAGTTGTTTCTAGCAATAAAGTTCACATCTACATGTTCCTAAGCAACCAAAGAATTTAAAGGAACATCATGAGGATCAATAGAAGGTTGCTTGGTAAGTAGAGACATACTTAAGTCAACTTTTTCATTTAGGGAGGTAATCTCCTCGACAAAGTTTACCTTCATACCTGTTGGAGCGCGTTCAGTGTGCCATTGAGAATAATTGGTCATCATCTCGTCGAGAATCTTTGTGGCGGCACCAAGTGTAGTTGACATAAAGGTTCATCCAGCGGCCGAATCTAACAAGTTCCGCGAGGTAAAGTTCAAGCCTGCATAAAAAGTCTGGATAACCATCCAGTTAGTCAAACCATGTGTAGGGCATTTCTTAACAAGAGATTTCATATGTTCCCAAGCTTGGGCAATGTGTTCATTATCCAATTTCTTAAAATTCATAATGTTACTTCTCAATTGGATAATTTTAGCAGGTGCGTAATACTTCCCGATAAAAGCATCTTTGCACTTATCCCAAGAATCTATGCTATTCCTAGGCAAATATTGAAACCAGATTTTAGCTCCTTTCCTTAAAGAGAAAGGAAAAAAAGCTTGAGCTTAAAAACATCACCTTCTACTTCTTTATACTTTTGCATATCACATAACTCATCAAAATTATTTAAGTGTAAAGCAGCATCATCTCCATCACTAGAGAGTTGATCTCTCATAACAAGGTTTAGCAAAGCAGGTTTAATTTCATAAGAGGTAGCTGAAGTGGCAGGTGTGGCAATAGGAGTGCAGATAAAGTCTTTGTTGTTGTGATTAGTGAAGTCACACAACTTGGTGTTTTCAGTGGAACCCATAGTAGCAGAAGTGTGGCAGATTTTTTCGTAATTTTTGATATACGACACAAAGTAAAAAACTGAAAGGTAAACTAACAAGACTAAAAAGTAAAGGTAAAAGGTAGTGGGCAACTCCCCTATCTTATCACTCAGAGTCCCCGGCAACGGTGCCAGAAATTTGCATGATACGCAAGAGAGGATAATTGCTTCTCGCCCTTCGTTGGTTACCCCAAGTGGAAGGTGAGATGCAGCGTAGCGGCAAGTTTCCCTCGGTGAAGATACCGAGGTTTTAAGATTGTCTCCGTAGGACTCCGGCAATGATAAGTAGGTGGTTCGGAAAGTGATGCGTCGTTTGAAGATAATCACTTGCTTCTCCTGGACCTGCACACAGACACAAATAACTTTGCTCCCAACTAAGTTCTGAGAGATTTTCAATCTCTCCGGTCTTGTTATTTACAAAGGATCAAACGCTAGGGATAATGATAATGATGATAGCAACTGAAAGTAAAAGAAGAAAAGTAAATGAGCGTGTAAACAGTGATGAGAATATGAACCGGGGTCCCGTGATGTTCACTAGTGATGTCTCTCTCCCAAAAGACGATAAAACTGCTATGCGAGGTAAACAAATTACAGATGGGCAATTGACAGGATTATAAACGCACCGCAATGCTAACTATGCTACAAAGAAAGGAAGAGGCTCAAAAGCATGGGCGGTACGCCAAAATAAGTAGACCAAAATCCAACTGCATTTACTACTAATCATCCACCTTGAGATATCTATCCAGAACATCTCGCTGGTATTAAGTTGTGAGCCCCGCCCAAAGTGTAAACCCAAAACAATAGACAACTGCATTAAAAAGCACTTTGCATAAAGTAAACAATCCTTGCAACCGCGGTTACAAGCACCTTTGTTTTCCCCCTTGTGGCAACAGCACATCCCCTAGACTCATTTTTCTGTCACTCAAGCGTGTCATCAGGGGGCATGAACCGACAATCGAGCATAACGTTCTCTCTTGGAGTTACTACCGACTACTTGGCCAAAGCAATAAACAGCAACAGAAAACATGCAAGAATTACTTAGGAAAAAAAATATAAAAGATAAGAACCAAATATATTACCCTATCACAATCTGAACATAATCTCATAATACATCAGATCCCATCAAACTCATCATAGCAACAGCAGAAAGATTACATATGTGTCTCGATCATGTAGGGCAGCTCACGAGATCTAAACCATGAAGAACGAAGAGGGGAGGAGAACATCACATAGCTACTGATCACGGACTCATGGTCCAAAGTAAACTACTCGCGACACATCTGGGAATTGTCCATGGTGAAGGGGAAGCTCCCGGAGGTCGATCCTCCCTCCGGCAGGGTGCCGGGAAGGAGTCTCCTGGCACTCCCGATCTTGGAAGCGCGGCGGCGGTGGAACAGAGGCGAGATCAGGAAAAAGGGTTCTCCCTTCGGAAGTTTCACGTCACGGGGAATATATAGGTGAAGGGGGGCAGCCATGGGGCCACCAGGAGTATAGGCGCCCCCTGGCGCGGCCAAGCCCTAGGCCGCGCCAGGTGGCCGCTTGGGCACCTGGTGGTGGCCCCCCGGCCCTCCTTCGGGGTTCTGGAGGCTTTCGATGCGCTGATTTTTTTATCCGATTTTCCCGAATTTTTGGAGCACTTTTAATATGGGGGAAACCTGGAATTAAAAAAACAACAGAAAGCAGAAACTGGCATTGGTGTGCACTGAGTTAATAGGTTAGTCCAAATATGATCAAAAGTGTATGAAAGTGTATCTAAATCATATCAATATCACACAAAACATGCATGGAGCAAGCAGAAATTATCGATACGTTTGGGACATATCAATTACACGTTGTGTGTGTCGGTCGGTGAGGCTTACATGGGGTACATGATGGATGCGTGCAACCGGCGCACACAAACGTGTGCCAAAGTGGTACGTTCCTGCTGGGCCGACGGGGACGTCGGTTCCTTTGAGGGGTGGTGTATGTAACAGCCTAGGATCTCAATAGGAATGATAGACTACTCATATCAACAAGGTGCACCTTCTTTTCCGAAAGCCCAGCTCCAAGGAACTCCCAAGTTAAGCGTGCTTGGCTTGGAGTAGTCTTGGATGGGTGACCGGCCAGGAAGTTGATCCCGGGTGCGCACGAGTGAGGACAAAGTGTGCAGAAAAGACTAGTGTTGATTATTGAGGACAGTCTGGATCCCAGGCGCACCGACCATGGAATCGGTGGTTAACCGGTTGGGAGTGGTCGGGGCGTTACACCAACGGAAAGAAAAAATCACAGCTCACTTACATAAATTAATTTTGTCTATAGATATCTCAGTAAATCCAGTTAACTTAGATCTTTTATATCACTAAACCCCCTTGGTCCCTTTTTTTTTGCAGGGTATATCACTAAACCCCTTAGGAGTGAAGCCATGAGAATCAATTGAGAATTCAATTTTGACTTGATCAAACCTTTGGTCATGTATGTAAGTTATTTTTTCCTTTTCTTTTTAAACTTCTTAGAGGTGATAGCCATGTGAGTCAATTGAGGATCTTTGACTTGGTCTTACCCTGGTCAAATGTGTAAATTATTATTATTTTATTATTAAATTTATCTTTCAGTCATATGATAAAAAAGAATCACCCAAACATCATACTTCCTCCGTCTCAAAATAAATGTCACTGGTTTAGTACAAAGTTATACTAAGTTAGTGACATTAATTTTGAGATGGAGGGAATAGAAAATAAAGACTTAAGAAAACTAACACATAAAAATAAAATTTATACAATCAAAAATTCAAAAACGGCGCGACAAAGCGCGTATTGCATTTCTAGTTGGAAGCAAACAACAAAGAAAGTATGTGTAAGATCGACATTGAACTGAGGCAGTAGTATCCACCAAGAGAAACTCTGCACGAGTGTCAGCACATTGGTGCTATCCACGTGAGTCATATTTTTTCAACTGTCCGATTGACCGGGTAGCAACATCAAATGGACGATGATCCTGCATCCAACATTGGCCAGTCAACCATGTTAAGCAATGTGTGTGAGAGAGAGAGGAGCAACGCCACATTGTTTTTGAAATAAAACGCAGGAGAGCTACGTATTTCATTGATTAGAAGAGGGGCAGACTGCCGGTACAGAAACAAGCTAGCGAAGTAGCATGCCAAAACAGAGACACAAGGGCCAAGCGGCCAAAAGAAAATGCATATAGGCCTATTCTCGCAGCATCAAATGTCGTCCACCGACCAACGCCCAATCCTTGAGCTCAATGAGCAGCAGTCCAAGCACCTGGTTAGGGGTGCGAGAAGAATCCCTGAAGATACGCTCCTTGCTCTCCTTCCAAATCCACCAAACAGTCAGGAGGACTACCGACCTCGCCGCCTTCTTGGTGGCTCCCGAGGAAGACAGGTCAGCGAACCAATCTACCAATTAGTCGTCTCGACGCCACGCCACAGAGCTAGGGGAAAGCTCAGGTAGCGTGATACGCGAGGCGACAAGGGCCGCGCCACATTGTGGCTGCTGTCATGGGCATGGGCGGCCACACACTCTGGGCAAGGAAAAGAGAGAGGAGATGCTGGCCGTGTCGCGGGAGCGGCCCCACAGCTAGGAATACATGTCTTCCTTTTTCTTGAGTTGTTGGCTTTTTATCCGTATTCTTTTAAATGATTAGATTTTGTCGATACCCTAAATAGATAAAACGTGGATGGTCACTCAAACGGATGTATTTAGATGTATTTTAATATTAGATACATTTATTTAAGTGCGTGCGTAATCGGTCACGACGATACTACTTTTTTGGTAATCAGGAATCCATGCCTTCCGCTTTCTTTTGTGTTGTTGGATTTTTATCTGCGTTTTTTAGACCGTTACATTTTGTAGATACATCAAACAGATGAAATGTGGATGCATGCTAAAACAGATGAATCTAGATATATTTTAATACTAGTTACATCTATTTAATAGTGTGATCGATGGCGATGATATTACTTTTTTTGGCAGCTAGGAATCCACGTTTTCCACTTTTTTGCGCTGTTGGATCTTCATTCGTATCACTTTAGACCGTTAGATTTGTAGGTACACTATACACCAAATGAATAAAACGTGAATAATCATTTAAATGAATATATCTAGATGTATTTTAATTCTAAATATATCTATGTAAAAATGTGATCGGTAACGATGATACTAGTTTTTTACTACAACAGATAACAAAAAAGAACTACTAATTTCTTCAACGTAATTTATCCACTGATGTAATGGAGCGCGCCAAAGCGCGCATTTGAAACTAGTATCGTGTACAAAGATGGAGTTTAGAAACAACGACCAAGTAGTGTTGTCCTATCTACACACCACATAAATTTTAATATATGGTGAACTTTTTTAATGCATATTGTTTTTTTTATACACATGTATTCAACAAATTTTAAACGTTTAATTTTATTTTGAAATTTATTTTTAAATATCAAACTCCAAGAAATAACAGATTGTTTTTGTAGGTGATAAACCGATTAAAAGACCACGATAGATATAGAAAGCCGGTCAGTGGGCGAATGGGCCGTACGATTTGGGTTTCACTTCAGCCAAAGCCCCTGTTTAGCGCCCACGGGCGTCATAAAGTAGCTCTCAATATATGCTGCCTGAAGAGCCGAATAGTATTTTCCTCCATTGCAAAGGGGCGCTCGCCCAGTGTTCGGACGGATTTATGGATGGGCTGGTCCACGTCTGAGCTAGAGATGTTAGCAAGCTAGTTATGTCAATCGCTAATTAGCGGGCACCCACCCTTTCGCGCGCCCTTATAGATGTTATTTTTCGTGTTTTCTGAATCCAACATGTGTCGCGTTTTTACTGTATCCCACGCCAACAACAAAATGTGGCTGCGCGTGGATCTGTGGCTTTGGACTGTGGCTGGAAAAATTATGGCTTTGGCTGAAATAACTGTGGCTTTGGCTGAAAAAACGGTGGTTTTCGCTGAAAAACCGGGATGTGGCAGGAGGTGTGGCTGAAAAAACTGCGGATTTGGCTGAAAAAACTGTGGTTTTCGCTGAAAAACTGTGGGTTTGGCATGAGCTATGGCTAAAAAACTGTGGCTTTGGCTCAAAAAATTGTGGCTTTGGCAGAGGCTGTGGCTAAAAAACTGTGGCGTTGTGGCAGGGCTGTGGCTAAAAAACTAGGCTGTGACTGAGCGGAAAACTGTGGCTGAATCTCGCATGCGCTGTGGCTGCGCTCTGTGCGTCCAAAACGTGTCACGTGGCAACTCTATATCACACGAAAAGTGACCTCTGCGGGGGCATGCGGGAGAATACCCGCTAATTAGTTGGTTCGCTAGTTATTCTGGTTTTTTTATTTCTTCTAGTTATTTTGTTTCGGTACTTCTATATGAAATATTTTGAAAAATATATGTTTTGGCTATAAATCTATTCAGTATTTTAAACAGAAATGCATATGTACATGTACAAGCGGGTACATGTGATATCATGTCCGCATAATGCTAAAAGATTGCTCTGAGATCCGTAAAAACTGTGCTAAGAACATTGCATATTTTATTAAAAAACCAATGCAATGTATCTAATCCATAAGGAAAAAAAATCCAGTGAATTGAACCATGCATTTTCAAATCATATAGGAACCAATACGTAATAGCATATTAGTCATATGTTTTTTCTGCTCCTATGTTTTTAGAATCCAACAAAAAATGAATCAATTTTAAGTTCCATTCATATATGTCGGTAAACGCATAGTGTAAAAAATATAGAATTTTTTGGCAAAAATCTCAAACAACAACGCACGGATAAGATATCACATCTACCCGCTTACACATGTAGAAAATCCACACTCTATTTTAAATTTATTGTTATTGTATATTAAAATGGTTCATCAGGTATTTAAAAGGTTCATTGTGTATTAAGAGTATTCATAGTGTATTAAAAATAAATAAATCATGTATTAAAATGATTCATCATGTATTTTAAAATTCTTTGTGTATCAAAAATTCTCATCCTCTATTAAAATTCATACAATATAATAAATTTTGTTCATTATATATTTCAAAAAGTTCATCATGCAATTAATAAATAGTCATTGTGTATTAGACAATGTTCATGATGCATATAAATTCATAGTGTATCAGGAAATATACCACCGTGTATTTTATTACACTTTCTCATGTACTTACTAATGTTCATTATGAATTTTCTAAATGTTCAAGCATATATTCTAAAAACTCGCAATGTGTGTTTGAAAACTGTTCATTGTGTATTTAAAAAAATACTCATCATGTACTTAGAAAATGTTTGACACGCACTTGATGATGTTCAAACATGTATTCAGAAAATATTCACCATGTATTAGAAAAATATTTACCATGTATTTACAAAGCGTTCATCGTGTATTTAAAAAATGTTCATCATGTAAAAAAATATGTTTAACGAGCATTTGGAAAATACTAAAATATACATTAAAAAATTGTTTAACATGTTTTTTTAGGTCAAAACCATTGAACAAGTATTCTACGGTAATTTTCTATTAATAAAGGTATGTCAAAATGGAAGGATAAAGAAGCAAGAAAAAATAGCTAAAGTTAACCAATTAGTGCTCTAGAAAATAACCTTTTCCTTGAAGCAAAGCTCTGGTGCTGATTATATTGTGACCTACCCGCTAGTAAAATAGTTTGTGTTTGATTATGCTAGACAGCTAGAGCTCTTTCAAAAAAATTGGAGAAGTTTAGAACTATCTTAAACAGGAAGGAGCTTCTAGTCGATGTTCATTCAAGAAAAAGAGCTTTATCGCTATGATTTTGGGAATCTTTCTCCATTGATTTGGAGTGAATCAAATCAACACATACATGATTGAATTGGTTCCAAGGTTGTTTTGAAAGGGGGCATGAGAGTGATCACCCCAACATTCAGTATTGGTAAAGCTTGCAAAAGTTATTTGATCATATTTGGCAAACGAGAACAATTGAGGGTAAGTCATCCTTAGAGGTTATTTCATCCAGGTATCATTCCAAAGCATAATATTGTCCCCTTTCCATTTTTGCATGTGGCAAAATTTTTGTAGTATGGAATCACATGAATATGAGCATTCCACCACAATTATTCTTCAAACTTGTTATTAGGTTGGCTTTAATTGTATGTTGTTTCCCAACTTAGATTAACCCATGAGCTTTCTTTCTTATTGAAGAATGTGTGAACATTTTTAAGAAGAAGAGCCTTATTATGAGTGGAAATTTCAAGAATACCCTGGCCTCCTTTTTATTTAGGAAGAAAAAAGATTATGTTAGGTAGTTAGGGAAGAACAACCTTCTTGCATGCCATATTTTCTCTGAAAGAAATTCCTTCAATATTTATTGAGCTGATTGATGACACTAGCAGGAAGTGTTAAAGAGCACATCAAGTATGTAGGGAGTGAGGAGAGCACTAATTTGATGAGCAGCATTCTGCCATCATATGAAAGCATGGTAGAACATCCCGTCAGTCTTTTTTCAATTCCTTGCATTATAGTGGAAAATTCTTCACTTTAGGCTCAGAGGTAGTCACAGGCAATAAAAAATATGTGAAAGGGAAGAAGCCTTATTGACACCCTGGTTTGGTAGTGAGTAAATGAATTATACCCTCTCGGTCATTGATGGGGACAAGCACAGATTTATTGTAGATACTCTTTATTCCAGTGAAGGGTGTAAAAAGGATGTTCATATTTCTTACTTGTGTTAGTTGCAAAGTTTCAGCTGGCAAGAGAATAATTGTGTCATCAACATACTAAATTATTGGGAAGTCAAGACATCATGTGACTTGTATTGGAGCCTGAATACCGAATTATGCATGCAGAGGAAGATTTGGGCCTATGAAACCAAGGCTATAGCCCTAGTCGTGGCCCCTCTAGTACTACTACATAGTATACTAGATCGTTGATGGTGCGTGTTGTTGCACCCGTCTATTTTGGCTCTTAATTGTTAGGGATATATAGTAACTTGTATTCATTTTTTTGCAATGCTTTGAAATATTGTCCTTATCTCCTCCATTTTGAAGAATATAATGGTATCTAATTGATGAGAGAAATCGAGAATATAATGCTATGTAATTCAAGAGAGAAATTCAATAAATAAAAAGTAGTGTTTTGAGTTTTTTTCTCCCTTAGATCTAATTGACTTGTTGGTTCGAGTTGTGGCATTAAGACATGAATTAGGATGATTGAAAAGGATCCCGACCTCTTTTTGTCTCCTCAAAAGACTCCCTCAAAGACTGACACCATGATAACTAAAATAAATAAATACTAAGAAAATACATTTTGAGTATGTGAAAAAAAATCGGCAGTGCAAATATTAGCTAGAAAATCTCAATGCATTCTAGCAGTAATACAATTATAAAGTGTAGTCTACCTGAAAAATATGCTTGCATTGTGTCGGCATAGATGACTGAATGTGAACTTGCTCATATTTGAAGTAGAAGAATTCCATCTGACCTATAATAAGAAGAAGAAAACTAAGAGTGAGTTGTTGCAAACAATGGCTCAAGTTGTGTTACAATTGATTACATTGTAGTAAAACAATACTTATTAGTAAGATAAATCAATCGAGGAAATAAGTAAAGAAGCAGTACCCAAGGAGAAATGCAAAAAAATTATAATAGCTCCATAAGTAATAGTGTGTATGTTTGTCATGGATACAATAATAACAACATTACACATATATTTTTTGCTAATACTCGTAAGAGAACATCATCTATCAAATCAGAATCATAAATTGAGTGTGGTTTACAGAACTATCCTTACTAAATCTAGATCATGTGTATCAAATGAGAATTGCATGAATTGATTAAAACTAAACGTATGGGAATGGGAATGCATGTAGATGTGCTGGTAATAATTATAGTACCTTCCACATGCTACAACGCTCGAGTGAAATTATCCACTTGCTTTAAGACACCTCAAAATATTAGATAAATTACTACTATTATAATCATGTGATTTCACTTCTTTCAAAATAACATCACAATTTTTTTTTTTGCTGAAGGCTACCTAAGTAATTCGTGACTAAGATCGAAAACCAGTCACTTGATGGTACGTGAAAATCTAAGAACCTTTTGATACAAAAATATTAGCATCTAATTTGTAAGATCCCCTCTTGCTAGAACCTATGCAGCATTGCAGCCTTGAGGGTCTGTCCATCATTTTTAACTATAATTTATTATTTAAAAAGGCGACAGACGTGACCTGCACAAAATCCCAAAGATAGAAGTGGCGTAATCACCCTTTTTTCCATGCCTTATCTGACTCCAGATATTCTCATAAACCAACCAAAAAGAAATCTCGAATATAATTCAAATAAGATAAGAAAAATCTTAAATTTATATGTATGATTAGATAATAAGTATGTACCATTGTAACACCCAGGTGTCACCCTACAGTAACCACCTTGTTAGATGCCATGTCATCGTGATTTGGCATGTGATGATCACTCTTGATCATGACTTGTTCAGATTCAACCCAAATAAAAATTCCCCGAATAAAAATTCGAACACAATGTGAAAATCAAACTTTTAAAGATGATAAATCTGAAGGTCCATAATCTTGCAAATAACACACATGCTATTATAGAATTTAAATCAATATGTTAACATTACTAAATTGTCCCGAGAAAATTAAATAAAACTGATGTATAAAAGTTGCAGCAAAATTTATGGAAAGATATTTGTAAAATATCTAATAATCAATGGGTCATGATAAAATAGGAAAAGGAATTTATTAAAATGTGTAGATAATTTAAATAAATAATAGAAGTGCTAAACAACCCCATATAAGCCTTCTAAAGTAAATAACCATATTCAAATGATTTTATTTTTATCCCAAACTTTTTCTAGCAGTGTAATATAATGCAATACAAATACTGGTGCAAGTTTCACTGATGAATAAATTCAAATACCGTCTAAATAAATTATAAAGAAAAAGAAAAAGGAAAGAAAACTATTTATCGCCCTAGGCAACACTCCCAAGCCGGCCCAGCCCAACCGAGCCCATCCCACTCTCTCCCCATTTTCTTCTACCTCGCGCTATAGGAACAGACCAGGGCAGCCATGGCACCCGACGCTGGACGCCGTCCCCGTCGGACCCGTTCCACTTTGCGTCGCTACAGTAGATCGGCGGGGATAAGATGGCCACGCCCCCGCGAACCCTAGATCGAGCTTCCCCCTTTCTCCCCTCTCCAGTCTTCTTCCCCGCACGGGATCGAGCGCTCCCGTGGCCACGTCGTCATCGCCGGCGCAGCCATCGTCCACCCCTTCGACCAGGAGCACGTCTGAGAGGACCGCCGTCGACCACTGCCCCACCCCCGTGCCTCAATTTGAGTGGGGGCGCGCTGCAACGCTCGCCGTCGTCGTCGTCCTCACCCACGGCCGCCACCCTCGTCGTCAAATTTGTCGCGCCCCGGCCACCCGGCACCCCCAAGCACGCCCACGAGCTTTACGGTGAGCATCTCGTCCGATTCCCCATCTCCACCGCTTGATTCGATCACCGTAGGTTGTCCTCATCGTGTCGTCGTCGTGCGCGTCGGCTACGACTTTGCCCGCGGCTGCCTTGCCATGGCCGTGCGTCGGACGTCACTGGCCGCTCCCTGGCATCCCTGCCTTGCGTTCGGCCTCGCCCCCGCGTGCGTGCGCCCACCCGCGTGGCCACGCTCGCTCGCCCTGGCTGCTGGCTATGGCCAGCCATGGCCGTGCGTCTGTGTGTGTGTTGTGTGCGCCTGTGATATGTGTGCGTACGTGGTGTGTGCATGTGTGTGTGCGTGCGTGGGTTTGTGTGTGTGCACGACAGCCGCCGGCTAGCTCCGGCCGCCGTCGCCGGCCGATCCCAACGCGCATGCCCGCCCGTGGCTGGCCGCTGCCGCTACTGCATCTGCTGCTGTCGCTATGCTGCTGCGTTACAGTTGCTGCTGAACTCTACTGAACCTGAAGAAACTTTGTTAAGTGTAAAATGTTGCTGCTAGATGCTACTTTGGATATCAACAAGTAATAGCAAACGAAATGTGATATAGCTAAGAATTGTATGGGCATGTAGTGCACCTAACAAGCTTTATTTTGTTTCATTGGAACAGTCCCAGTTAATGCCTGGATTAAATCATATAAAAATCACAAAACGCATATTTCTGTTAACAATAAATGACGAAAAAACAGAATTACTTGATAGCTACTTTAGGGTTGTTAATATATAATTTATAAAACTGTTTTATGAAAATTGAAGCCATAGAATGTTAGTATACCTTATATGTGACAAATCATCTATAGAAAGTACCCCAATTTAAGCTATAGATCAATAGCTATTAACTTGCAAATAATGAATAAAATAATAGTAATCTGTAATTAAGAATTGATAGCACTGTTTAGGCAAGATTTTAATTAAGTAAATGAACTGTTTTAAAGTTGAGACTGGTACCATATTAAAGACCACCTAAAACTAATCAACTTTGATATAGGGCACTAATTCATAGGATTTATAAATTACTAGTTATAACAATTTAAAAACTGCTAAAAATGTTAATATTCTCAGACTTAGCCAAATTTCAGAAACCCCAAAGTGGGTCAATGACATATGGGTCCCACTTTGACCTTGTTTCCTTGATCTCATTGGGCCCACATGTCAGGTTTGACCAGTCAACCTACTGACAGTTGGGTCCCACCTGTCGGTTGACCAGTCAACTTTACTATTTTGGATAATGTAAATTTAATAATAAAAACAATTCTAGAAAATTCCTAAAAGCATTTAAAGATTAGAAAGTCAATATCTTTTAAATCATAAGTCGGATCAAAATAATTTATATATCAAATTTGATCAGAAAAATATAACGAAAAAGAATACCTCACCCGTATAGGCACCACACCCCTCTAACATACCGAACACGGAACATTTTCCCTCCGGTTTATCAGTCTGTCAAACGACCGGAGCCGGGAAAACTTTCCGGATAAAAATGTTCTGAATATGAAAATTGTTCAGAACGAATCAATGAGCACGAATACAATATCCACATGTCTGTCAGATGTCTCTAACACTACAGACATGGAACCTTCCCCCTCCGGATCATCTGTCCGGTAATCAACCGATACCGATGAATCATCCCCGAATAATTTGCCGCTCTGACGTAAGCACCTAGCACTGCGTTAGAACACCGCCAACACTGTGTTTTCCATGTCTTGAATTTGTATTGCTATTATTGCCGTGTATTTATTGTTTCCTCCCCCTCTCTTATTGTCCGATAGTCTCGACGTCCGCTGTCGATGCCCCTGTGATCAAATACTTCGTCTACGACCCTACCCCTACCGTCGAGCTTCCAGGCAAGCAGAGCCATTCTCTTCCCTAGATATCGCCTATCTTTCCATACATTTCTTGCACTAGGCATTGTTACTGCTGCTACGTTACAATCCTATTCAATTGCATAGCCTGATTTTGTCGCCCCTTGATGTACCTCCTTTATCCTATGCTGCCTATTATTATTACGCATTATTCAGCAGTGAGCCCTACGCATTGTAAGCTAGGATTAGATAGAGGGCCGTGATCACTCAGGGGAGTAAATGCGGATACGATTATTATAACTGCACAGGTACGGTACAATGCAGACACCTCCTCGGGCCCCTACCTCGGCTCTGCCAAGCCACCATCAACTGTGAGCTATCAAGGAGTAATCCTTGTACTCCACTCATTGCTGACTCTGTATAGCCGCTCTAGGTACCTGAGCAATGGTTGTCCTTCAGGTAAGAAGTCGGGCGACCCAACGGTACCCGCGAGAGGTATTGCGACGGGACGACAGGGAGGGTACGACCAGTTTACCGGTGTGCTTGGCCCCTGATCGTTTGCCGCGAGAGTTACCAAACTACGAAATTCGAGCTCCTCCAGGAGCATACGCGAGACAAGGTAAGGAGACGGTTCACCTTGTTGGTAACCGCAGTGGCTTGGTGGGACGACAGGGAAGGCACCGATGTACTGGTGGTCCTGGCTGCTGTCGTTGTCCGCGGGTCAGTTAAGTCGAGGCAACGATAACGGTTGTCCCGCAAGTTAATAAAATGACTAATGGTTAAGTGAATGTCTTGAGTTGGCTATATGCCATGTACGCACTACCTACCCGTGGGAATTACGAGTTATGGGCTCCTCTGCTTTGTAGTGTCGTCTGAGGACTCTTCAGACGTCAGCAGTACTGCGGGCTGATTGCCGGGAAGTGGTGTTGTCTTATTTGCTCGCGCGGTGGTGTCTTATTTGGATTTGCTTTAACTTCACCGGCCAGCCACGCACCGTGCAGGAGTACGTTCGGGTTGGGGTCCAAGGCCCGTCGTACTTAGGATTTAGACCGGCGGATGGCCTCTCTGTTGAGTTTGAAAGATGGGCTATGAAGTGTCGGATAGCCTCGGTGGAGCATTCCCTAACAAGGTTCCCGCCACCCTGGAGATCCGTGCGTGTAGCGTAACACAAGTGCACCCCTGCAGGGAAGACTAATCTATTCGGATAGTCGTGTCCACGGTAACAGGACGCTTTATGCTGAAGCTGGATCTTACCACTTCAAACTATTATTATTAAACTGTATGGTTCCGGATTTTCTTCCTCGCTGGGATGTCGAGGAGGGGATCTCGGAGGCATTGTTAATTATTACAACTTATTATTATACAATGCTGCAGCAACTTCTGCTGCATTGTTACTTTATGCTTTATATAAACTGTTGGCTGATTCTTACCTCATGCTGCAAGACATCGTCGGAAGATGCTAGTCTTCGATAGGCCTAGCTTCTTACCCTTGCTCTGGATTTCTGCCTTTCAGTCCACTATATACAGCCTCTTCTTTCCGTTGATACAATGCATAATGCTTAGTAGCGGACGTAAGACTCGCGGGTATGCTAGATACTCACCTGCTTTATTTTCCCCTTTATTTGTTTTGCCTGATCGGCCGCTGCAGTCGACGTTGGAGCCTTGGAGTCCAGGAGCAGGAGATCCCCGATGCCGACCACCGCAACGTGAAGACCCCCGATGCCTACTACGACGTCGAGTTCCCCTTTGACCAGGAGTAGTTTGGAGGTTCCCAGGCAGGAGGCCTTGCCTTTTCGATCGAGTGTTGATTTTTGTGCTAGCCTTCTTAAGGCAACCTTGTATCCTTGTGTCTGTACTCAGATACTATTGCTTCCGCTGACCTTGTGCTCTCGAGCTGTTGTATTCGAGCCCTCGTGGCCCCTGGCTTGTATTAAACAGCTTGTATTATTTTATTTGTAGAGTTGTGTTGTGATATCTCACCGTGAGTCCCTAATCTTGATCGTGTACCTTGCGTGTATGATTACTGTACACGGTCTGATTTTGGGGGCGTCACAAGTTGGTATTAGAGCCGACTGCCTGTAGGAAGCCCCTAACCACTCCTTGGTCGAAGTTGAGTCTAGTATTTGCAAAACTATTTTGCTAACTTAATGTTTGGCTCACGGGCCCACATCGATGTCACTACGTGTGATATCTATGGTATTAGGATCTTTTTCTCCGTACCTATGCTCTGGGACTCTGCTCTCTTATCCTTGCTGGTAAGTTTTATTAACTTTGACTTTAGGTTCTCGTACCTCCTTCCTTCCGGAGAGCACTGCATTCCCGATGATCGCCTGATTCACCTAAAGATTCCGAAGATTACTCTCCGATAAATTCCCGAGAACCTACGTGTTCATCACCTTTGCAATCCCCTGCCACCGATAAGTCTGTATGGAGGATTAAGTCCACCTCTCGATCTGGAAAACACGATTCCCTTGTACTTAAGCATCGAATTATTCCGATGCTTCCGTCACCCGATGGCTTTGCATTCTTTCTCCTCCCGATTGAGTGCCGATACTCACATCGGATCCTTTGCGAGTCGTCCGACCTTTTCATGGATTTTTATCCGACAAATCTTACGTGGATTATTCCACGTGTCAATTGGATTGACCGTGTGAAATACCATTCTTGCCCCTCAAGGATTTTTATTATCATCGACAACCTCCCTTTACTCCATGCCGATACAACGTGGTCATGTATATTGTGCTCTATTTTCCCTTAGGAAAGATATACACGTGATACTTGTGTATCATTACATTTTCCCTTCCATTGGTCTGTTTAATCTTACTTCTTGTATTGTACTTATCTGAGCAGTGACAATTCCCTGCTTATGTAAACACTTTGGTGTGCTACATTGTCTGAACAACCAGTTACGATTGTTGATGACTTTTCGGTGACCACCGATGGACGAGAACTTTGCCAATTGGTCCGCCTCGTCTTAACGAGCAGGAAAATGGTTCTCTTCGTCCCTCGCCCTTGGCACTGATGATGTTGCCGACACAGTTGACAAATTGTTCTCTGACAAACCTTGCATCGTGCTCGCATGGAATGTCGCCACCCTTCTTACCTTCTGTGGGCCCATAACCCACAGCTCCACAAGACCGAAACCTGACTCTTGCCATCGACCTTGTGATATTCCGTCTGAGATCAGACTCGGTGCTTACGCCTGATGATCGCGGCCCCCTTTCCCATCATCTGTCATCGGCATCGAATGCGTGCCGATCCGCTTAAAACTTCTCTCGATGTACTTCCCTGAGCTTAAACTCGGAAGGACTTTGTACCCCATAACCTTGAGCAACCCCATTCGATTGACCTTGTGTCGATCCGACCCCCCCCCCTTAAGCTTTATCTCTTAACCGGTTCGTAATTACGATGAAGCCCTCGAAGAAAGGATAAAAACTCATCGAGATGCACTCATGCAGTACAGTGAAGGACTCAACGTGAAGGATTAACTTCTTCGAGAAGCACAACAAGCACCAGAAGAATCGTTAAAATACGAAACCGAAACCTTACCCCTTACACTACTTTTAATTCTCGGGACGAGAATTCTTTGTCGTGGTGGAGATTTGTAACACCCAGGTGTCACCCTACAGTAACCACCTTGTTAGATGCCATGTCATCGTGATTTGGCATGTGATGATCACTCTTGATCATGACTTGTTCAGATTCAACCCAAATAAAAATTCCCCGAATAAAAATTCCAACACAATGTGGAAATCAAACTTTTAAAGATGATAAATCTGAAGGTCCATAATCTTGCAAATAACACACATGCTATTATAGAATTTAAATCAATATGTTAACATTACTAAATTGTCCCGGGAAAATTAAATAAAACTCATGTATAAAATTTGCAGGAAAATTTATGGAAAGATATTTATAAAATATCTAATAATCAATGGGTCATGATAAAATAGGAAAAGGAATTTATTAAAATGTGTAGATAATTTAAATAAATAATAGCCGTGCTAAACAACCCCATATAAGCCTTCTAAAGTAAATAACTATATTCAAATGATTTTATTTTTATCCCAAACTTTTTCTAGCAGTGTAATATAATGCAATACAAATACTGGTGCAAGTTTCACTGATGAATAAATTCAAATACCGTCTAAATAAATTAAAAAGAAAAAGAAAAAGGAAAGAAAACTATTTATCGCCCTAGGCAACACTCCCAAGCCGGCCCAGCCCAACCGAGCCCATCCCACTCTCTCCCCATTTTCTTCTACCTCGCGCTACAGGAACAGACCAGGGCAGCCATGGCACCCGACGCTGGACGCCGTCCCCGTCGGACCCGTTCCACTTCGCGTCGCTGCAGTAGATCGGCGGGGATAAGATGGCCACGCCCCCGCGAACCCTAGGTCGATCTTCCCCCTTTCTCCCCTCTCCACTCTTCTTCCCCGCACGGGATCGAGCGCTCCCGTGGCCACGTCGTCATCGCCGGCGCAGCCATCGTCCACCCCTTCGACCAGGAGCACGTCTGGGAGGACCGCCGTCGACCACTGCCCCACCCCCGTGCCTCAATTTGAGTGGGGGCGCGCTGCAACGCTCGCCGTCGTCGTCGTCCTCACCCACGGCCGCCGCCCTCGTCGTCAAATTTGTCGCGCCCCGGCCACCCGGCACCCCCCAAGCACGCCCACGAGCTTCACGGTGAGCATCTCGTCCGATTCCCCATCTCCACCGCTTGATTCGATCACCGTAGGTTGTCCCCATCGTGTCGTCATCGTGAGCGTCGGCTATAACTTTGCCCGCGGCTGTAACAGCCCAGTTTTCACAAAAAATGAAAATTTTGTTTTCAGTGTGAATTGTTTGATTGCCTGATTTGTTTGCGGTGTTTGCATCCCCGATTTATCGATCGGCGATTATTTTTCCCCCTCTTATCTCGTATCGGACGGAGACCGACCCTTGCCACCTCGACACTCGACCTTTGCGACACCGGGTTTCACCCGATCACCATCGCGAAAACCGCACGACACCAGCCGCAGCCAACGGAACGAAAAACCCCGCTTAATAATTAAGCGGGATATTTTTCTAGCGCACCGGAAAGTGTTTTCGGAACGGTTCCAGCGCGAGGTGAACGCCTCCGGCTCGACGAACTGATCGCGCAGTTCGAAGTTTTACCCGAATCGGAGGTACTGCGGACCCCCGGCGGGTAGAAACGTGAGCACCGTGCGCGTGAGACAAAAACCGGGGATGTTTTTGCAAACTGCCAGCCACCCATGCTATATAAAGACCACCACACTCCCACCCATTTTTAGGGTTTCCCTAGCCAAAATATGCAGCCACACCCCTGTTTTACCCCAATTTTCGCAATAGGCACAGCCCAGCAGATCTGGACCGTCAGGTCGCCCGATCTGACGGCTGAGATCGCTCCCAGCCACCCACCTTTCCCTCTCTCCTCTCTCTCTCCCGTGAAGCTCCAACCTCCATGCCCGTGGAGCACCCGAGCCCGCCGCCGGCCGCCACCCCGGCGAGGCAGCAGCAGCCGGCGCCCCTCTCCTCCCCTTCTTCCCTCTCTTCCCTATCTCTCATCTCCTCTCCCGCTGACCCCCTCTCCCCGTGCAGAGCGCCGCCCGTTCGAGCTCGTCCGCCGCCGCCCTGTGATGCCCGCGCCGGAGCCCCGCGCCTTCCGGATCCCTGCCGCGCCCGTTCCTCCTCGTCCAGGGCGCCCCGCTGCCCTCGTCGCCGGTGGCCGGCACGCCACCGGGAGGAGCCGCCGCCGCTGCCTCCCCGTGCGGGAACGGGAGGAGCCAGCCGGCTGCCCGACCAGCCAGATAGGCCGGCGCGGCCAGGCGGCCCAGCAACGCCTCCAACCGCCTCTCCAGGCCAGTGGGCTCGGCCCAGTTGGGGTGAGGCCCAGGCCGCCCTTTTATTTTTTTTCTGCTGTGCTGTTATTTATTTCTGTTATTTTTGCTAAGTGCTGATAAACTGTGTGCTGATTCGATATTACGTTGAAGTTTGCGAGTGATCCGTAGCTCTGATGACGTTGCCCCCAAAACGAAAGTTGCTCAGAATTGCATGTACTTTAATTCATCTTTTGTGAGCATTTGCATTTGAGCTCATCTTAATTGTGTAATTGTGTGCTGAACAGGGCATCAGGCCGTTAAACTGCTAATTTTCCTGTTAGATGCTGCTGTTATTATTTTGTTGCAACTTTGCATGATGATTGTAAGAAATCCATGAGGCCTATTGCATTGATTCCTTTTGCGTTGCGTTAAGCAATGTTTCTACTTCAGTTTCATGCATTCACATGCCATATTTGCTTGCTGCATCATGTTTATATCTTGCTCCAAAGTAGCTATCCTGATGTTATTGTGCTGTTGTTGCTGAAACTGTTATTTTGTTGCAACTTCGGTCGACGATTGCTTCGCAACCGTTTATCGGAATTGAGTGATTCCAGTTTCATATTGTTAAGCATCATGTATATTTTCATCCCATGTATTGCTATGTCATGTTGCTGCACTTTTTCATATAGATTTACCCCTGTTTATACAGCATGTGTGCATAACTTGTCGTGCTTATATCTTTTTAACTGTAACTCCGTTTGGGGTGTTATTTATATGTAACTTGATTAGTTTTTCGTGTTCTTTGTGTTTATGCTTTTGTTTGCTGTTGTTAACCAACTTAAAATATGGTTTAGGACAGAACAATACCAAATCTTTTACTTATCGTGCGGCACTTAGTGTTATGCCATGTTTAGGTTGTGCCTAACTTAAATTGACTAGCATAGATAGTTTACTTTGTGCTTCACCTCTTGACCTGTTTGTGTGCTATGCCATGCTTGCTTGAGTTTCCATGTTAATAACCGTTGTTTGATCACCTGTAGCTAAGCAACTTGAACCACCGTAAACGTGCGGTATCGTCGTGTGTGACGAGTACCCCACTTAAATCGTTAGTAACCGCTTTCGACGGTAGGTGCGATGTCTCGTGTTGCCTTTTTCTTGATGCTTGCTCGTGTTTGCTTCGTAGTAATAGATGCTTGCTCGTTGATTGCTTTCCAGTGTTTACTTCTTGTGTGCTCCCGCGGGTACCTCTCGGAGACGATGCGAGCGTGCGATCGACTACACCTTCGGAACCCGACTTATCAACAGGCAAGGACTATACATTACTTATGATCCATTCTATTTCAACCAGCGGTTTGCATGCTAGTATAGGTTAGGTTCGATGTTTGATCCTACCACATATTTACAGCCTTTTTCAAACCGATACAGCCATGTCCCCTCCCAGCAAACCTTGTACTACTATGTTACTATTGCTCGTTGCTCAGCCCCTGCTTAGTATGCATGCTTAGGATGCTACGATGTTACCCTGTTACTCTTTGGGTTGGGATATCACCTGATTATTATATTATTGTTGATGATATGATTATTATTATAATGTTGACTATATTCGACGAAGGATGGAAGGTCTAGGCTATCCCGCCCCGACGCTTTGTTCCATTCGATTCCCCTAGGATCCGAGTTCCGGGTATTGGTTTTAAGACTGAGCGTGCCTAACCGCGTGTGGGATTTTATGGGGTCCCCTTTTCTTACCTATCTAGCTTCAAACACTTCTAGAGGTGGCCCAAGCTGATTTACCATTTGAAAACATGCATATATATCTTGTCGGGTCGCTCCTAGCAGATATCTTTTAAAACAACTTGGGCCAGTGGAGGCATGGTTTCTCTGTTGGTCCACCCGATCAGCTAGGACCCGATTTCCCATGTGTGATTAACCGTCAATCCGACCTGCGTCATACGGAAGAGTCCGATCCGAGAGCGTGGCCAGCTTTTGGATTGGGTGTCGACTCCCCGGGGGCCACCCGGATTTGTTCGTTGTTAGTTAGAGGGACCTGTCGTTTCGGATCTTTTGGAACTAAATCATAAAATGGTTGCCTGTGATGGGTAGCAACTGAGAGTGATGGACGTGCGTGCGGAGCCTCGTAATGGGCAGTTGGTACACCCCTGCAGGGTTAAATCTTTTCGAGAAGCCGTGTCCACGGTTATGGACGACTTGAGACCTACTCCTTGTTCATAGACAACAACAACTGAGATAATCTTAATATAACTTGATCAACGTGTGCGAGTGCCTTGACTGCTTCTTCTTCGTCGGGATGCGAAGAGGAGGACAAGGATAGGATAGGTGTTATGTTTGCGTAAGTAGTTGATAGCAAGACTTGTTGGAGGCGATTCCTCATCGAATGCTTGGCATCTTATCTTACTCTCTAGATCGTTAGCCACTTCATACATGCTAGTGCGGCAGCAACCTCACCACTTACCCCTTCCTTACCGTAAACTACTAGTTGTCCTAGAATGACGAGTGATGAAGTCCTTGCTGGGTCAGATGACCACTACAGTTGGATGCTGAGTACCTCTGTACTCATGATACTACCCCCAAACTCTTTTCAGGGTTCTGATCGACAACAGGTATGGTGATCGACGTTTCACGTGGAGACTCGACGACGACTAGTTAGGCGGATCCCGGCGGAGGGCCTGGACCCGTGTGGTTGTGGGGTCGATGCTTTCTCTTTGCCAGTAGGCATTTGCTTGTAGTCTGTACTCAGACATGTATCTTCCGCTATTGTACTGTATTTGAGGCAGTTGTATGCCAATTGTATGAGATGTTGTATCCTTGTATCTGTAATGTTGTGATATCATGTTGGAAATCCGGGGCATATGGCTTTGTCATATGTCGCGGTGGGACCGATATGTACTTCGTCCCCGGATCTGGGTGGAAACACCTAGATCTGGAACAGTACCGCATATCGGGCCTTATAACTTGGTATCAGAGCCTTACCGACCGTAGGATCCCTTCTCTGGCCGAAGTCGAGTCTAGACAAAAACTATTTTGCAGTTACTAAGTTAGTTATCGGAGAGTATGAATCTTTTTACTCCTTACCCTTGCTCTGGTCAGGACAAGTGTCGCAAGTGTTTTACTCTCGACTTATCCCCTTCAAAACTCTAGGATCTCGAGTGTGTGGAGTTTCGGAACCATTACAATGCCTTGCTTGCAGCGTATTGTCTCGATTCCGATCTCAAGTTGGGAAATCCTGTAGTACCTTTAGATTTCCAACTCTGGCGTACATCTGGGTCGTCCTTTGCCCTCCATCCTTTTTCTCGGTGTTTTTACGACTTGCGTCGAAAACACTATCCTTTGATCTGGTTTTCGCGATCGATGTTCCTCTTGTCACTGATGGTTTCGTTTTCCGACGTTGCCGTCTCTCTGCGGAAAATTTATCTCAACCGAAGTTCGACGTCGACATGGAGCAGAGTCCCTTGTTGGTGGTGTTGAAGATCGTCGACTCTCTTTTCTCTCCCCCCCCCCTCTCCCCCGGATCGTCCTGGATCTCGGGACGAGATCCCTTGTTGGTGGTGTTGTATTGTAACAGCCCAGTTTTCACAAAAATTAAAATTTTTGTTTTCAGTGTGAATTGTTTGATTGCCTGATTTGTTTGCGGTGTTTGCATCCCCGATTTATCGATCGGCGATTATTTTTCCCCCTTTTATCTCGTATCGGACGGAGACCGACCCTTGCCACCTCGACACTCGACCTTTGCGACACCGGGTTTCACCCGATCACCGTCGCGAAAACCGCACGAGACCAGCCGCAGCCAACGGAACGAAAAACCCCGCTTAATAATTAAACGGGATATTTTTATAGCGCGCCGGAAAGTGTTTTCGGAACGGTTCCAGCGCGAGGTGAACGCCTCCGGCTCGACGCACTGATCGCGCAGTTCGAAGTTTTACCCGAATCGGAGGTACTGCGGGCCCCCGGCGGGCAGAAACGTGAGCACCGTGCGCGTGAGACAAAAACCGGGGATGTTTTTGCAAACTGCCAGCCACCCATGCTATATAAAGACCACCACACTCCCACCCATTTTTAGGGTTTCCCTAGCCAAAATATGCAGCCACACCCCTGTTTTACCCCAATTTTCGCAGTAGGCACAGCCCAGCAGATCTGGACCGTCAGGTCGCCCGATCTGACGGCCGAGATCGCTCCCAGCCACCCACCTTTCCCTCTCTCCTCTCTCTCTCCCGTGAAGCTCCAACCTCCATGCCCGTGGAGCACCCGAGCCCGCCGCCGGCCGCCACCCCGGCGAGGCAGCAGAAGCCGGCGCCCCTCTCCTCCCCTTCTTCCCTCTCTTCCCTATCTCTCTTCTTCTCTCCCGCTGACCCCCTATCCCCGTGCAGAGCGCCGCCACGGAGCTCCGCCGCGCCATGGACAGGAGGTCCTTGCGCCGCCCGTTCGAGCTCGTCCGCCGCCGCCCTGTGATGCCCGCGCCGGAGCCCCGCGCCTTCCGGATCCCTGCCGCGCCCGTTCCTCCTCGTCCAGGGCGCCCCGCTGCCCTCGTCGCCGGTGGCCGGCGCGCCACCGGGAGGAGCCGCCGCCGCTGCCTCCCCGTGCGAGAACGGGAGGAGCCAGCCGGCTGCCCGACCAGCCAGATGGGCCGGCGCGGCCAGGCGGCCCAGCAACGCCTCCAACCGCCTCTCCAGGCCAGTGGGCTCGGCCCAGTTAGGGTGAGGCCCAGGCCGCCCTTTTATTTTTTTTTCTGCTGTGCTGTTATTTATTTCTGTTATTTTTGCTAAGTGCTGATAAACTGTGTGCTGATTCGATATTACGTTGAAGTTTGCGAGTGATCCGTAGCTCCGATGACGTTGCCCCCAAAACGAAAGTTGCTCAGAATTGCGTGTACTTTAATTCATCTTTTGTGAGCATTTGCATTTGAGCTCATCTTAATTGTGTAATTGTGTGCTGAACAGGGCATCAGGCCATTAAACTGCTAATTTTCCTGTTAGATGCTGCTGTTATTATTTTGTTGCAACTTTGCATGATGATTGTAAGAAATCCATGAGGCCTATTGCATTGATTCCTTTTGCGTTGCGTTAAGCAATGTTTCTACTTCAGTTTCATGCATTCACATGCCATATTTGCTTGCTGCATCATGTTTATATCTTGCTCCAAAGTAGCTATACTGATGTTATTGTGCTGTTGTTGCTGAAACTGTTATTTTGTTGCAACTTCGGTCGACGATTGCTTCGCAACCGTTTATCGGAATTGAGTGATTCCAGTTGCATATTGTTAAGCATCATGTCTATTTTCATCCCATGTATTGCTATGTCATGTTGCTGCACTTTTGCATATAGATTTACCCCTGTTTATACAGCATGTGTGCATAACTTGTCGTGCTTATATCTTTTTAACCGTAACTCCGTTTGGGGTGTTCTTTATATGTAACTTGATTAGTTTTTCGTGTTCTTTGTGTTTATGCTTTTGTTTGCTGTTGTTAACCAACTTAAAATATGGTTTAGGACAGAACAATACCAAATCTTTTAATTATCGTGCGGCACTTAGTGTTATGCCATGTTTAGGTTGTGCCTAACTTAAATTGACTAGCATAGATAGTTTACTTTGTGCTTCACCTCTTGACCTGTTTGTGTGCTATGCCATGCTTGCTTGAGTTTCCATGTTAATAACCGTTGTTTGATCACCTGTAGCTAAGCAACTTGAACCACCGTAAACGTGCGGTATCGTCGTGTGTGACGAGTACCCCACTTAAATCGTTAGTAACCGCTTTCGACGGTAGGTGCGATGTCTCGTGTTGCCTTTTTCTTGATGCTTGCTCGTGTTTGCTTCGTAGTAATAGATGCTTGCTCGTTGATTGCTTTCCAGTGTTTACTTCTTGTGTGCTCCCGCGGGTACCTCTCGGAGACGATGCGAGCGTGCGATCGACTACACCTTCGGAACCCGACTTATCAACAGGCAAGTACTATACATTACTTATGATCCATTCTATTTCAACCAGCGGTTTGCATGCTAGTATAGGTTAGGTTCGATGTTTGATCCTACCACATGTTTACAGCCTTTTTCAAACCGATACAGCCATGTCCCCTCCCAGCAAACCTTGTACTACTATGTTACTATTGCTCGTTGCTCAGCCCCTGCTTAGTATGCATGCTTAGGATGCTACGATGTTACCCTGTTACTCTTTGGGTTGGGATATCACCTGATTATTATATTATTGTTGATGATATGATTATTATTATAATGTTGACTATATTCGACGAAGGATGGAAGGTCTAGGCTATCCCGCCCCGACGCTTTGTTCCATTCGAGTCCCCTAGGATCCGAGTTCCGAGTATTGGTTTTAAGACTGAGCGTGCCTAACCGCGTGTGGGATTTTATGGGGTCCCCTTTTCTTACCTATCTAGCTTCAAACACTTCTAGAGGTGGCCCAAGCTGATTTACCATTTGAAAACATGCATATATATCTTGTCGGGTCGCTCCTAGAAGATATCTTTTAAAACAACTTGGGCCAGTGGAGGCATGGTTTCTCTGTTGGTCCACCCGATCAGCTAGGACCCGGTTTCCCATGTGTGATTAACCGGCAATCCGACCTGCGTCATACGGAAGAGTCCGATCCGAGAGCGTGGCCAGCTTTTGGATTGGGTGTCGACTCCCCGGGGGCCACCCGGATTTGTTCGTTGTTAGTTAGAGGGACCTGTCGTTTCGGATCTCTTGGAACTAAATCATAAAATGGTTGCCTGTGATGGGTAGCAACTGAGAGTGATGGACGTGCGTGCGGAGCCTCGTAATGGGCAGTTGGTACACCCCTGCAGGGTTAAATCTTTTCGAGAAGCCGTGTCCACGGTTATGGACGACTTGAGACCTACTCCTTGTTCATAGACAACAACAACTGAGATAATCTTAATATAACTTGATCAACGTGTGCGAGTGCCTTGACTGCTTCTTCTTCGTCGGGATGCGAAGAGGAGGACAAGGATAGGATAGGTGTTATGTTTGCGTAAGTAGTTGATAGCAAGACTTGTTGGAGGCGATTCCTCATCGAATGCTTGGCATCTTATCTTACTCTCTAGATCGTTAGCCACTTCATACATGCTAGTGCGGCAGCAACCTCACCACTTACCCCTTCCTTACCGTAAACTACTAGTTGTCCTAGAATGACGAGTGATGAAGTCCTTGCTGGGTCAGATGACCACTACAGTTGGATGCTGAGTACCTCTGTACTCATGATACTACCCCCAAACTCTTTTCAGGGTTCTGATCGACAACAGGTATGGTGATCGACGTTTCACGTGGAGACTCGATGACGACTAGTTAGGCGGATCCCGGCGGAGGGCCTAGACCCGTGTGGTTGTGGGGTCGATGCTTTCTCTTTGCCAGTAGGCATTTGCTTGTAGTCTGTACTCAGACATGTATCTTCCGCTGTTGTACTGTATTTGAGGCAGTTGTATGCCAATTGTATGAGATGTTGTATCCTTGTATCTGTAATGTTGTGATATCATGTTGGAAATCCGGGGCATATGGCTTTGTCATATGTCGCGGTGGGACCGATATGTGCTTCGTCCCCGGATCTGGGTGGAAACACCTAGATCTGGAACAGTACCGCATATCGGGCCTTAGAACTTGGTATCAGAGCCTTACCGACCGTAGGATCCCTTCTCTGGCCGAAGTCGAGTCTAGACAAAAACTATTTTGCAGTTACTAAGTTAGTTATCGGAGAGTATGAATCTTTTTACTCCTTACCCTTGCTCTGGTCAGGACAAGTGTCGCAAGTGTTTTACTCTCGACTTATCCCCTTCAAAACTCTAGGATCTCGAGTGTGTGGAGTTTCGGAACCGTTACAATGCCTTGCTTGCAGCGTATTGTCTCGATTCCGATCTCAGGTTGGGAAATCTTGTAGTACCTTTAGACTTCCAACTCTGGCGTACATCTGGGTCGTCCTTTGCCCTCCATCCTTTTTCTCGGTGTTTTTACGACTTGCGTCGAAAACACTATCCTTTGATCTGGTTTTCGTGATCGTTCTTCCTCTTGTCACTGATGGTTTCGTTTTCCGACGTTGCCGTCTCTCTGCGGAAAATTTATCTCAACCGAAGTTCGACGTCGACATGGAGCAGAGTCCCTTGTTGGTGGTGTTGAAGATCGTCGACTCTCTTTTCTCTCCCCCCCCCTCTCCCCCGGATCGTCCTGGATCTCGGGACGAGATCCCTTGTTGGTGGTGTTGTATTGTAACAGGCCAGTTTTCACAAAAATTAAAAAATTTGTTTTCAGTGTGAATTGTTTGATTGCCTGATTTGTTTGCGGTGTTTGCATCCCCGATTTATCGATCGGCGATTATTTTTCCCCCTTTTATCTCGTATCGGACGAAGACCGACCCTTGCCACCTCGACACTCGACCTTTGCGACACCGGGTTTCACCCGATCACCGTCGCGAAAACCGCACGAGACCAGCCGCAGCCAACGGAACGAAAAACCCCGCTTAATAATTAAACGGGATATTTTTATAGCGCGCCGGAAAGTGTTTTCGGAACGGTTCCAGCGCGAGGTGAACGCCTCCGGCTCGACGCACTGATCGCGCAGTTCGAAGTTTTACCCGAATCGGAGGTACAGCGGGCCCCCGGCGGGCAGAAACGTGAGCACCGTGCGCGTGAGACAAAAACCGGGGATGTTTTTGCAAACTGCCAGCCACCCATGCTATATAAAGACCACCACACTCCCACCCATTTTTAGGGTTTCCCTAGCCAAAATATGCAGCCACACCCCTGTTTTACCCCAATTTTCGCAGTAGGCACAGCCCAGCAGATCTGGACCGTCAGGTCGCCCGATCTGACGACCGAGATCGCACCCAGCCACCCACCTTTCCCTCTCTCCTCTCTCTCTCCCGTGAAGCTCCAACCTCCATGCCCGTGGAGCACCCGAGCCCGCCGCCGGCCGCCACCCCGGTGAGGCAGCAGCAGCCGGCGCCCCTCTCCTCCCCTTCTTCCCTCTCTTCCCTATCTCTCTTCTCCTCTCCCGCTGACACCCTCTCCCCATGCAGAGCGCCGCCACGGAGCTCCGCCGCGCCATGGACAGGAGGTCCTCGCGCCGCCCGTTCGAGCTCGTCCACCGCCGCCCTGTGATGCCCGCGTCGGAGCCCCGCGCCTTCCGGATCCCTGCCGCGCCCGTTCCTCCGCCTCCTGGGCGCCCCGCTGCCCTCGTCGCCGGTGGCCGGCGCGCCACCGGGAGGAGCCGCCGCCGCTGCCTCCCCGTGCAGGAACGGGAGGAGCCAGCCGGCTGCCCGACCAGCCAGATGGGCCGGCGCGGCCAGGCGGCCCAGCAACGCCTCCAACCGCCTCTCCAGGCCAGTGGGCTCGGCCCAGTTGGGGTGAGGCCCAGGCCGCCCTTTTATTTTTGCCAAGTGCTGATAAACTGTGTGCTGATTCGATATTGCGTTGAAGTTTGCGAGTGATCCGTAGCTCCGATGACGTTGCCCCCAAAACGAAAGTTGCTCAGAATTGCGTGTACTTTTATTCATCTTTTGTGAGAATTTGCATTTGAGCTCATCTTAATTGTGTAATTGTGTGCTGAACAGGGCATTAGGCCGTTAAACTGCTAATTTTCCTGTTAGATGCTGCTGTTATTATTTTGTTGCATCTTTGCATGATGATTGTAAGAAATCCATGAGGCCTATTGCATTGATTCCTTTTGCTTTGCGTTAAGCAATGTTTCTACTTCAGTTTCATGCATTCACATGCCATATTTGCTTGCTGCATCATGTTTATATCTTTCTCCCAAGTAGCTATCCTGATGTTATTGTGCTGTTGTTGCTGAAACTGTTATTTTGTTGCAACTTCGGTCGACGATTGCTTCGCAACCGTTTATCGGAATTGAGTGATTCCAGCTACATATTGTTAAGCATCATGTCTATTTTCATCCCATGTATTGCTATGTCATGTTGCTGCACTTTTGCATATAGATTTACCCCTGTTTATACAGCATGTGTGCATAACTTGTCGTGCTTATATCTTTTTAACCGTAACTCCGTTTGGGGTGTTCATTATATGTAACTTGATTAGTTTTTCGTGTTCTTTGTGTTTATGCTTTTGTTTGCTGTTGTTAACCAACTTAAAATATGGTTTAGGACAGAACAATACCAAATCTTTTAATTATCGTGCGGCACTTAGTGTTATGCCATGTTTAGGTTGTGCCTAACTTAAATTGACTAGCATAGATAGTTTACTTTGTGCTTCACCTCTTGACCTGTTTGTGTGCTATGCCATGCTTGCTTGAGTTTCCATGTTAATAACCGTTGTTTGATCACCTGTAGCTAAGCTACTTGAACCACCGTAAACGTGCGGTATCGTCGTGTGTGACGAGTACCCCACTTAAATCGTTAGTAACCGCTTTCGACGGTAGGTGCGATGTCTCGTGTTGCCTTTTTCTTGATGCTTGCTCGTGTTTGCTTCGTAGTAATAGATGCTTGCTCGTTGATTGCTTTCCAGTGTTTACTTCTTATGTGCTCCCGCGGGTACCTCTCGGAGACGATGCGAGCGTGCGATCGACTACACCTTCGGAACCCGACTTATCAACAGGCAAGGAATATACATTACTTATGATCCATTCTATTTCAACCAGCGGTTTGCATGCTAGTATAGGTTAGGTTCGATGTTTGATCCTACCACATGTTTACAGCCTTTTTCAAACCGATACAGCCATGTCCCCTCCCAGAAAACCTTGTACTACTATGTTACTATTGCTCGTTGCTCAGCCCCTGCTTAGTATGCATGCTTAGGATGCTACGATGTTACCCTGTTACTCTTTGGGTTGGGATATCACCTGATTATTATATTATTGTTGATGATATGATTATTATTATAATGTTGACTATATTCGACGAAGGATGGAAGGTCTAGGCTATCCCGCCCCGACGCTTTGTTCCATTCGAGTCCCCTAGGATCCGAGTTCCGAGTATTGGTTTTAAGACTGAGCGTGCCTAACCGCGTGTGGGATTTTATGGGGTCCCCTTTTCTTACCTATCTAGCTTCAAACACTTCTAGAGGTGGCCCAAGCTGATTTACCATTTGAAAACATGCATATATATCTTGTCGGGTCGCTCCTAGAAGATATCTTTTAAAACAACTTGGGCCAGTGGAGGCATGGTTTCTCTGTTGGTCCACCCGATCAGCTAGGACCCGGTTTCCCATGTGTGATTAACCGGCAATCCGACCTGCGTCATACGGAAGAGTCCGATCCGAGAGCGTGGCCAGCTTTTGGATTGGGTGTCGACTCCCCGGGGGCCACCCGGATTTGTTCGTTGTTAGTTAGAGGGACCTGTCGTTTCGGATCTCTTGGAACTAAATCATAAAATGGTTTCCTGTGATGGGTAGCAACTGAGAGTGATGGACGTGCGTGCGGAGCCTCGTAATGGGCAGTTGGTACACCCCTGCAGGGTTAAATCTTTTCGAGAAGCCGTGTCCACGGTTATGGACGACTTGAGACCTACTCCTTGTTCATAGACAACAACAACTGAGATAATCTTAATATAACTTGATCAACGTGTGCGAGTGCCTTGACTGCTTCTTCTTCGTCGGGATGCGAAGAGGAGGACAAGGATAGGATAGGTGTTATGTTTGCGTAAGTAGTTGATAGCAAGACTTGTTGGAGGCGATTCCTCATCGAATGCTTGGCATCTTATCTTACTCTCTAGATCGTTAGCCACTTCATACATGCTAGTGCGGCAGCAACCTCACCACTTACCCCTTCCTTACCGTAAACTACTAGTTGTCCTAGAATGACGAGTGATGAAGTCCTTGCTGGGTCAGATGACCACTACAGTTGGATGCTGAGTACCTCTGTACTCATGATACTACCCCCAAACTCTTTTCAGGGTTCTGATCGACAACAGGTATGGTGATCGACGTTTCACGTGGAGACTCGATGACGACTAGTTAGGCGGATCCCGGCGGAGGGCCTAGACCCGTGTGGTTGTGGGGTCGATGCTTTTTCTTTGCCAGTAGGCATTTGCTTGTAGTCTGTACTCAGACATGTATCTTCCGCTGTTGTACTGTATTTGAGGCAGTTGTATGCCAATTGTATGAGATGTTGTATCCTTGTATCTGTAATGTTGTGATATCATGTTGGAAATCCGGGGCATATGGCTTTGTCATATGTCGCGGTGGGACCGATATGTGCTTCGTCCCCGGATCTGGGTGGAAACACCTAGATCTGGAACAGTACCGCATATCGGGCCTTAGAACTTGGTATCAGAGCCTTACCGACCGTAGGATCCCTTCTCTGGCCGAAGTCGAGTCTAGACAAAAACTATTTTGCAGTTACTAAGTTAGTTATCGGAGAGTATGAATCTTTTTACTCCTTACCCTTGCTCTGGTCAGGACAAGTGTCGCAAGTGTTTTACTCTCGACTTATCCCCTTCAAAACTCTAGGATCTCGAGTGTGTGGAGTTTCGGAACCGTTACAATGCCTTGCTTGCAGCGTATTGTCTCGATTCCGATCTCAGGTTGGGAAATCTTGTAGTACCTTTAGACTTCCAACTCTGGCGTACATCTGGGTCGTCCTTTGCCCTCCATCCTTTTTCTCGGTGTTTTTACGACTTGCGTCGAAAACACTATCCTTTGATCTGGTTTTCGTGATCGTTCTTCCTCTTGTCACTGATGGTTTCGTTTTCCGACGTTGCCGTCTCTCTGCGGAAAATTTATCTCAACCGAAGTTCGACGTCGACATGGAGCAGAGTCCCTTGTTGGTGGTGTTGAAGATCGTCGACTCTCTTTTCTCTCCCCCCCCTGTCCCCCGGATCGTCCTGGATCTCGGGACGAGATCCCTTGTTGGTGGTGTTGTATTGTAACAGGCCAGTTTTCACAAAAATTAAAAAATTTGTTTTCAGTGTGAATTGTTTGATTGCCTGATTTGTTTGCGGTGTTTGCATCCCCGATTTATCGATCGGCGATTCTTTTTCCCCCTTTTATCTCGTATCGGACGGAGACCGACCCTTGCCACCTCGACACTCGACCTTTGCGACACCGGGTTTCACCCGATCACCGTCGCGAAAACCGCACGAGACCAGCCGCAGCCAACGGAACGAAAAACCCCGCTTAATAATTAAACGGGATATTTTTATAGCGCGCCGGAAAGTGTTTTCGGAACGGTTCCAGCGCGAGGTGAACGCCTCCGGCTCGACGCACTGATCGCGCAGTTCGAAGTTTTACCCGAATCGGAGGTACAGCGGGCCCCCGGCGGGCAGAAACGTGAGCACCGTGCGCGTGAGACAAAAACCGGGGATGTTTTTGCAAACTGCCAGCCACCCATGCTATATAAAGACCACCACACTCCCACCCATTTTTAGGGTTTCCCTAGCCAAAATATGCAGCCACACCCCTGTTTTACCCCAATTTTCGCAGTAGGCACAGCCCAGCAGATCTGGACCGTCAGGTCGCCCGATCTGACGACCGAGATCGCACCCAGCCACCCACCTTTCCCTCTCTCCTCTCTCTCTCCCGTGAAGCTCCAACCTCCATGCCCGTGGAGCACCCGAGCCCGCCGCCGGCCGCCACCCCGGTGAGGCAGCAGCAGCCGGCGCCCCTCTCCTCCCCTTCTTCCCTCTCTTCCCTATCTCTCTTCTCCTCTCCCGCTGACACCCTCTCCCCATGCAGAGCGCCGCCACGGAGCTCCGCCGCGCCATGGACAGGAGGTCCTCGCGCCGCCCGTTCGAGCTCGTCCACCGCCGCCCTGTGATGCCCGCGTCGGAGCCCCGCGCCTTCCGGATCCCTGCCGCGCCCGTTCCTCCGCCTCCTGGGCGCCCCGCTGCCCTCGTCGCCGGTGGCCGGCGCGCCACCGGGAGGAGCCGCCGCCGCTGCCTCCCCGTGCAGGAACGGGAGGAGCCAGCCGGCTGCCCGACCAGCCAGATGGGCCGGCGCGCCCAGGCGGCCCAGCAACGCCTCCAACCGCCTCTCCAGGCCAGTGGGCTCGGCCCAGTTGGGGTGAGGCCCAGGCCGCCCTTTTATTTTTGCCAAGTGCTGATAAACTGTGTGCTGATTCGATATTGCGTTGAAGTTTGCGAGTGATCCGTAGCTCCGATGACGTTGCCCCCAAAACGAAAGTTGCTCAGAATTGCGTGTACTTTTATTCATCTTTTGTGAGAATTTGCATTTGAGCTCATCTTAATTGTGTAATTGTGTGCTGAACAGGGCATTAGGCCGTTAAACTGCTAATTTTCCTGTTAGATGCTGCTGTTATTATTTTGTTGCATCTTTGCATGATGATTGTAAGAAATCCATGAGGCCTATTGCATTGATTCCTTTTGCTTTGCGTTAAGCAATGTTTATACTTCAGTTTCATGCATTCACATGCCATATTTGCTTGCTGCATCATGTTTATATCTTTCTCCCAAGTAGCTATCCTGATGTTATTGTGCTGTTGTTGCTGAAACTGTTATTTTGTTGCAACTTCGGTCGACGATTGCTTCGCAACCGTTTATCGGAATTGAGTGATTCCAGCTGCATATTGTTAAGCATCATGTCTATTTTCATCCCATGTATTGCTATGTCATGTTGCTACACTTTTGCATATAGATTTACCCCTGTTTATACAGCATGTGTGCATAACTTGTCGTGCTTATATCTTTTTAACCGTAACTCCGTTTGGGGTGTTCATTATATGTAACTTGATTAGTTTTTCGTGTTCTTTGTGTTTATGCTTTTGTTTGCTGTTGTTAACCAACTTAAAATATGGTTTAGGACAGAACAATACCAAATCTTTTAATTATCGTGCGGCACTTAGTGTTATGCCATGTTTAGGTTGTGCCTAACTTAAATTGACTAGCATAGATAGTTTACTTTGTGCTTCACCTCTTGACCTGTTTGTGTGCTATGCCATGCTTGCTTGAGTTTCCATGTTAATAACCGTTGTTTGATCACCTGTAGCTAAGCTACTTGAACCACCGTAAACGTGCGGTATCGTCGTGTGTGACGAGTACCCCACTTAAATCGTTAGTAACCGCTTTCGACGGTAGGTGCGATGTCTCGTGTTGCCTTTTTCTTGATGCTTGCTCGTGTGTGCTTCGTAGTAATAGATGCTTGCTCGTTGATTGCTTTCCAGTGTTTACTTCTTGTGTGCTCCCGCGGGTACCTCACGGAGACGATGCGAGCGTGCGATCGACTACACCTTCGGAACCCGACTTATCAACAGGCAAGGACTATACATTACTTATGATCCATTCTATTTCAACCAGCGGTTTGCATGCTAGTATAGGTTAGGTTCGATGTTTGATCCTACCACATGTTTACAGCCTTTTTCAAACCGATACAGCCATGTCCCCTCCCAGAAAACCTTGTACTACTATGTTACTATTGCTCGTTGCTCAGCCCCTGCTTAGTATGCATGCTTAGGATGCTACGATGTTACCCTGTTACTCTTTGGGTTGGGATATCACCTGATTATTATATTATTGTTGATGATATGATTATTATTATAATGTTGACTATATTCGACGAAGGATGGAAGGTCTAGGCTATCCCGCCCCGACGCTTTGTTCCATTCGAGTCCCCTAGGATCCGAGTTCCGAGTATTGGTTTTAAGACTGAGCGTGCCTAACCGCGTGTGGGATTTTATGGGGTCCCCTTTTCTTACCTATCTAGCTTCAAACACTTCTAGAGGTGGCCCAAGCTGATTTACCATTTGAAAACATGCATATATATCTTGTCGGGTCGCTCCTAGAAGATATCTTTTAAAACAACTTGGGCCAGTGGAGGCATGGTTTCTCTGTTGGTCCACCCGATCAGCTAGGACCCGGTTTCCCATGTGTGCTTAACCGGCAATCCGACCTGCGTCATACGGAAGAGTCCGATCCGAGAGCGTGGCCAGCTTTTGGATTGGGTGTCGACTCCCCGGGGGCCACCCGGATTTGTTCGTTGTTAGTTAGAGGGACCTGTCGTTTCGGATCTCTTGGAACTAAATCATAAAATGGTTGCCTGTGATGGGTAGCAACTGAGAGTGATGGACGTGCGTGCGGAGCCTCGTAATGGGCAGTTGGTACACCCCTGCAGGGTTAAATCTTTTCGAGAAGCCGTGTCCACGGTTATGGACGACTTGAGACCTACTCCTTGTTCATAGACAACAACAACTGAGATAATCTTAATATAACTTGATCAACGTGTGCGAGTGCCTTGACTGCTTCTTCTTCGTCGGGATGCGAAGAGGAGGACAAGGATAGGATAGGTGTTATGTTTGCGTAAGTAGTTGATAGCAAGACTTGTTGGAGGCGATTCCTCATCGAATGCTTGGCATCTTATCTTACTCTCTAGATCGTTAGCCACTTCATACATGCTAGTGCGGCAGCAACCTCACCACTTACCCCTTCCTTACCGTAAACTACTAGTTGTCCTAGAATGACGAGTGATGAAGTCCTTGCTGGGTCAGATGACCACTACAGTTGGATGCTGAGTACCTCTGTACTCATGATACTACCCCCAAACTCTTTTCAGGGTTCTGATCGACAACAGGTATGGTGATCGACGTTTCACGTGGAGACTCGATGACGACTAGTTAGGCGGATCCCGGCGGAGGGCCTAGACCCGTGTGGTTGTGGGGTCGATGCTTTCTCTTTGCCAGTAGGCATTTGCTTGTAGTCTGTACTCAGACATGTATCTTCCGCTGTTGTACTGTATTTGAGGCAGTTGTATGCCAATTGTATGAGATGTTGTATCCTTGTATCTGTAATGTTGTGATATCATGTTGGAAATCCGGGGCATATGGCTTTGTCATATGTCGCGGTGGGACCGATATGTGCTTCGTCCCCGGATCTGGGTGGAAACACCTAGATCTGGAACAGTACCGCATATTGGGCCTTAGAACTTGGTATCAGAGCCTTACCGACCGTAGGATCCCTTCTCTGGCCGAAGTCGAGTCTAGACAAAAACTATTTTGCAGTTACTAAGTTAGTTATCGGAGAGTATGAATCTTTTTACTCCTTACCCTTGCTCTGGTCAGGACAAGTGTCGCAAGTGTTTTACTCTCGACTTATCCCCTTCAAAACTCTAGGATCTCGAGTGTGTGGAGTTTCGGAACCGTTACAATGCCTTGCTTGCAGCGTATTGTCTCGATTCCGATCTCAGGTTGGGAAATCTTGTAGTACCTTTAGACTTCCAACTCTGGCGTACATCTGGGTCGTCCTTTGCCCTCCATCCTTTTTCTCGGTGTTTTTACGACTTGCGTCGAAAACACTATCCTTTGATCTGGTTTTCGTGATCGTTCTTCCTCTTGTCACTGATGGTTTCGTTTTCCGACGTTGCCGTCTCTCTGCGGAAAATTTATCTCAACCGAAGTTCGACGTCGACATGGAGCAGAGTCCCTTGTTGGTGGTGTTGAAGATCGTCGACTCTCTTTTCTCTCCCCCCCCCTCTCCCCCGGATCGTCCTGGATCTCGGGACGAGATCCCTTGTTGGTGGTGTTGTATTGTAACAGGCCAGTTTTCACAAAAATTAAAAAATTTGTTTTCAGTGTGAATTGTTTGATTGCCTGATTTGTTTGCGGTGTTTGCATCCCCGATTTATCGATCGGCGATTATTTTTCCCCCTTTTATCTCGTATCGGACGGAGACCGACCCTTGCCACCTCGACACTCGACCTTTGCGACACCGGGTTTCACCCGATCACCGTCGCGAAAACCGCACGAGACCAGCCGCAGCCAACGGAACGAAAAACCCCGCTTAATAATTAAACGGGATATTTTTATAGCGCGCCGGAAAGTGTTTTCGGAACGGTTCCAGCGCGAGGTGAACGCCTCCGGCTCGACGCACTGATCGCGCAGTTCGAAGTTTTACCCGAATCGGAGGTACAGCGGGCCCCCGGCGGGCAGAAACGTGAGCACCGTGCGCGTGAGACAAAAACCGGGGATGTTTTTGCAAACTGCCAGCCACCCATGCTATATAAAGACCACCACACTCCCACCCATTTTTAGGGTTTCCCTAGCCAAAATATGCAGCCACACCCCTGTTTTACCCCAATTTTCGCAGTAGGCACAGCCCAGCAGATCTGGACCGTCAGGTCGCCCGATCTGACGACCGAGATCGCACCCAGCCACCCACCTTTCCCTCTCTCCTCTCTCTCTCCCGTGAAGCTCCAACCTCCATGCCCGTGGAGCACCCGAGCCCGCCGCCGGCCGCCACCCCGGTGAGGCAGCAGCAGCCGGCGCCCCTCTCCTCCCCTTCTTCCCTCTCTTCCCTATCTCTCTTCTCCTCTCCCGCTGACACCCTCTCCCCATGCAGAGCGCCGCCACGGAGCTCCGCCGCGCCATGGACAGGAGGTCCTCGCGCCGCCCGTTCGAGCTCGTCCACCGCCGCCCTGTGATGCCCGCGTCGGAGCCCCGCGCCTTCCGGATCCCTGCCGCGCCCGTTCCTCCGCCTCCTGGGCGCCCCGCTGCCCTCGTCGCCGGTGGCCGGCGCGCCACCGGGAGGAGCCGCCGCCGCTGCCTCCCCGTGCAGGAACGGGAGGAGCCAGCCGGCTGCCCGACCAGCCAGATGGGCCGGCGCGGCCAGGCGGCCCAGCAACGCCTCCAACCGCCTCTCCAGGCCAGTGGGCTCGGCCCAGTTGGGGTGAGGCCCAGGCCGCCCTTTTATTTTTGCCAAGTGCTGATAAACTGTGTGCTGATTCGATATTGCGTTGAAGTTTGCGAGTGATCCGTAGCTCCGATGACGTTGCCCCCAAAACGAAAGTTGCTCAGAATTGCGTGTACTTTTATTCATCTTTTGTGAGAATTTGCATTTGAGCTCATCTTAATTGTGTAATTGTGTGCTGAACAGGGCATTAGGCCGTTAAACTGCTAATTTTCCTGTTAGATGCTGCTGTTATTATTTTGTTGCATCTTTGCATGATGATTGTAAGAAATCCATGAGGCCTATTGCATTGATTCCTTTTGCTTTGCGTTAAGCAATGTTTCTACTTCAGTTTCATGCATTCACATGCCATATTTGCTTGCTGCATCATGTTTATATCTTTCTCCCAAGTAGCTATCCTGATGTTATTGTGCTGTTGTTGCTGAAACTGTTATTTTGTTGCAACTTCGGTCGACGATTGCTTCGCAACCGTTTATCGGAATTGAGTGATTCCAGCTGCATATTGTTAAGCATCATGTCTATTTTCATCCCATGTATTGCTATGTCATGTTGCTGCACTTTTGCATATAGATTTACCCCTGTTTATACAGCATGTGTGCATAACTTGTCGTGCTTATATCTTTTTAACCGTAACTCCGTTTGGGGTGTTCATTATATGTAACTTGATTAGTTTTTCGTGTTCTTTGTGTTTATGCTTTTGTTTGCTGTTGTTAACCAACTTAAAATATGGTTTAGGACAGAACAATACCAAATCTTTTAATTATCGTGCGGCACTTAGTGTTATGCCATGTTTAGGTTGTGCCTAACTTAAATTGACTAGCATAGATAGTTTACTTTGTGCTTCACCTCTTGACCTGTTTGTGTGCTATGCCATGCTTGCTTGAGTTTCCATGTTAATAACCGTTGTTTGATCACCTGTAGCTAAGCTACTTGAACCACCGTAAACGTGCGGTATCGTCGTGTGTGACGAGTACCCCACTTAAATCGTTAGTAACCGCTTTCGACGGTAGGTGCGATGTCTCGTGTTGCCTTTTTCTTGATGCTTGCTCGTGTTTGCTTCGTAGTAATAGATTCTTGCTCGTTGATTGCTTTCCAGTGTTTACTTCTTGTGTGCTCCCGCGGGTACCTCTCGGAGACGATGCGAGCGTGCGATCGACTACACCTTCGGAACCCGACTTATCAACAGGCAAGGACTATACATTACTTATGATCCATTCTATTTCAACCAGCGGTTTGCATGCTAGTATAGGTTAGGTTCGATGTTTGATCCTACCACATGTTTACAGCCTTTTTCAAACCGATACAGCCATGTCCCCTCCCAGCAAACCTTGTACTACTATGTTACTATTGCTCGTTGCTCAGCCCCTGCTTAGTATGCATGCTTAGGATGCTACGATGTTACCCTGTTACTCTTTGGGTTGGGATATCATCTGATTATTATATTATTGTTGATGATATGATTATTATTATAATGTTGACTATATTCGACGAAGGATGGAAGGTCTAGGCTATCCCGCCCCGACGCTTTGTTCCATTCGAGTCCCCTAGGATCCGAGTTCCGGGTATTGGTTTTAAGACTGAGCGTGCCTAACCGCGTGTGGGATTTTATGGGGTCCCCTTTTCTTACCTATCTAGCTTCAAACACTTCTAGAGGTGGCCCAAGCTGATTTACCATTTGAAAACATGCATATATATCTTGTCGGGTCGCTCCTAGCAGATATCTTTTAAAACAACTTGGGCCAGTGGAGGCATGGTTTCTCTGTTGGTCCACCCGATCAGCTAGGACCCAGTTTCCCATGTGTGATTAACCGACAATCCGACCTGCGTCATACGGAAGAGTCCGATCCAAGAGCGTGGCCAGCTTTTGGATTGGGTGTCGACTCCCCGGGTTCCACCCGGATTTGTTCGTTGTTAGTTAGAGGGACCTGTCGTTTCGGATCTCTTGGAACTAAATCATAAAATGGTTGCCTGTGATGGGTAGCAACTGAGAGTGATGGACGTGCGTGCGGAGCCTCGTAATGGGCAGTTGGTACACCCCTGCAGGGTTAAATCTTTTCGAGAAGCCGTGTCCACGGTTATGGACGACTTGAGACCTACTCCTTGTTCATAGACAACAACAACTGAGATAATCTTAATATAACTTGATCAACGTGTGCGAGTGCCTTGACTGCTTCTTCTTAGTCGGGATGCGAAGAGGAGGACAAGGATAGGATAGGTGTTATGTTTGCGTAAGTAGTTGATAGCAAGACTTGTTGGAGGCGATTCCTCATCGAATGCTTGGCATCTTATCTTACTCTCTAGATCGTTAGCCACTTCATACATGCTAGTGCGGCAGCAACCTCACCACTTACCCCTTCCTTACCAGAAACTACTAGTTGTCCTAGAATGACGAGTGATGAAGTCCTTGCTGGGTCAGATGACCACTACAGTTGGATGCTGAGTACCTCTGTACTCATGATACTACCCCCAAAAACTTTTCAGGGTTCTGATCGACAACAGGTATGGTGATCGACGTTTCACGTGGAGACTCGACGACGACTAGTTAGGCGGATCCCGGCGGAGGGCCTGGACCCGTGTGGTTGTGGGGTCGATGCGTTCTCTTTGCCAGTAGGCATTTGCTTGTAGTCTGTACTCAGACATGTATCTTCCGCTGTTGTACTGTATTTGAGGCAGTTGTATGCCAATTGTATGAGATGTTGTATCCTTGTATCTGTAATGTTGTGATATCATGTTGGAAATCCGGGGCATATGGCTTTGTCATATGTCGCGGTGGGACCGATATGTGCTTCGTCCCCGGATCTGGGTGGAAACACCTAGATCTGGAACAGTACCGCATATCGGGCCTTAGAACTTGGTATCAGAGCCTTACCGACCTTAGGATCCCTTCTCTGGCCGAAGTCGAGTCTAGACAAAAACTATTTTGCAGTTACTAAGTTAGTTATCGGAGAGTATGAATCTTTTTACTCCTTACCCTTGCTCTGGTCAGGACAAGTGTCGCAAGTGTTTTACTCTCGACTTATCCCCTTCAAAACTCTAGGATCTCGAGTGTGTGGAGTTTCGGAACCGTTACAATGCCTTGCTTGCAGCGTATTGTCTCGATTCCGATCTCAGGTTGGAAAATCGCGCATACAGTTATTATAACTGCACAGGTACGGTACAATGCAGACACCGCTTGAGGCCCCCTAGCTCGGCTCTGCCGAGCCACCATCAAGGTTGAGCTATCAAGGAGTAATCCTTGTACTCCACTCGTTGTTGATTCTGTACAGCCGCTCTAGGTACCTGAGTAACGGTTGTCCTAAAGGTAAGAAATCGGGCGACCCAACGGTGCCCGCGAGAGGTATTGCGACGGGACGACAGGGAGGGTACGACCAGTGTACCGGTGTGCTTGACCCCTGATCGTTGGCTGCGAGAGTTACCAAACCACCAAAGTCGAGCTCCTCCAGGAGCACACGCGAGACAAGGTAAGGAGACGGTTCACCTTGTTGGTAACCGCAGTGACTTGGTGGGACGACGGGGCAGGCACCGATGTACTGGTGGTCCTAGCTGTTGTCGTTGTCCGCGGGTCAGTTAAGTCGAGGCAACGATAACGGTTGTCCCGCAAGTTAATAAAATGACTAATGGTTAAGTGAATGTCTTGAGTTGGCTATATGCCATGTACGCACTACCTACCCGTGGGAATTACGAGTTATGGGCTCCTCTGCTTTGTAGTGTCGTCTGAGGACTCTTCAGACGTCAGCAGTACTGCGGGCTGATTGCCGGGAAGTGGTGTTGTCTTATTTGCTCGCGCGGTGGTGTCTTATTTGGATTTGCTTTAACTTCACCGGCCAGCCACGCACCGTGCAGGAGTACGTTCGGGTTGGGGTCTAAGGCCCGGCGTACTTAGGTTTTAGACCGGCGGATGGCCTCTCTGTTGAGTTTGAAAGATGGGCTATGAAGTGTCGGATAGCCTCGGTGGAGCGTTCCCTAACAAGGTTCCCGCCACCCTGGAGATCCGTGCGTGTAGCGTAACACAAGTGCACCCCTGCAGGGAAGATTAATCTATTCGGATAGTCGTGTCCACGGTAACAGGATGTTTTATGCTGAAGCTGGATCTTACCACTTCAAACTATTATTATTAAACTGTATGGTTCCGGGTTTTCTTCCTCGCTGGGATATCGAGGAGGGGATATCGGAGGCATTGTTAATTATTACAACTTATTATTATACAATGCTGCAGCAACTTCTACTGCATTGTTACTTTATGCTTTATATAAACGGTTGGCTGATTCTTACCTCATGCTGCAAGACATCGTCGGAAGATGCTAGTCTTCGATAGGCCTAGCTTCTTACCCTTGCTCTGGATTTCTGTCTTTCAGTCCACTATATACAGCCTCTTCTTTCCATTGATACAATGCATAATGCTTAGTAGCGGACGTAAGACTCGCGGGTATGCTAGATACTCACCTGCTTTATTTTCCCCTTTATTTGTTTTGCCTGATCGGCCGCTGCAGTCGACGTTGGAGCCTTGGAGTCCAGGAGCAGGAGATCCCCGATGCCGACCACCGCAACGTGAAGACCCCCGATGCCTACTACGACGTCGAGTTCCCCTTTGACTAGGAGTAGTTTGGAGGTTCCCAGGCAGGAGGCCTTGCCTTTTCGATCGAGTGTTGATTTTTATGCTAGCCTTCTTAAGGCAACCTTGTATCCTTGTGTCTGTACTCAGATACTATTGCTTCCGCTGACCTTGAGCTCTCGAGCTGTTGTATTCGAGCCCTCATGGCCCCTGGCTTGTATTAAACAGCTTGTATTATTTTATTTGTAGAGTTGTGTTGTGATATCTCACCGTGAGTCCCTAATCTTGATCGTGTACCTTGCGTGTATGATTACTGTACACGGTCTGATTTTGGGGGCGTCACAACCATGGGTTGTGGTCATGTGGTAGACTGCCCAAGTAGAGGCAATAACGGTGGCGGTCTCTCGTGCTTCGTCTTGCAGCCTCTTTTGGTGCCTTTGTACACTTAATGGATATCTTCATAGATTATGGTATGACTCGACAAGGAATATGAACATACTTGTGTCGATTATGTTATCGGAAATTCATGAAGTAATTAGTACTTTTGACATGTACAACCTAATCAAGAAATACCCTAACCAAGAAATATATTTCAGTGAGGTCTCCGTTGTAGTGAAAATATGTTACGAAGCTGATTTAAAATGATCTAACAATTTATTTGCAGATAGTTTGTCTTGATGGGGATCATGGCGATTCGGAGTAAAATAAGTATTTCAAAAAGCAAAAACATTAGCATAGAATGGGAAGAAATTAAAAAACATATAAAATAACATGATTATTCATATTAGATAAAATATTTTAAAGATAAAATGATGAAACAAGCCAAGTGATATAGTGGATGCGATGAAACCAGTGTTGTTTTCTAGCATAGAGTTGCAATTTATAGATTGGCTACTGCAAACAAAACAGATAATAAACAACTTCACCATACCAATCAATTAAAACTACATAATGGTTTGAAGCAAATTTTGATACAGATCTAATAAGCAATCTCATTTAGAAAGATAAATAAACACATCTTTCCATCAATGGTAAGAAATGAAAATTAATTTCTGAGCAAACAAATGGTAGAGGGCAAACGGGTGGGGGTCCTTACCTTGTTGTTGCTGGCTCGCGTTGCTTAAGGATGCAACGACTGCAGGCTTGATAGGAGTACAACAAGGAGAAGGTCATACGGTAAACTAAGAGTCAGTCGGTACATTGTTGTTGGAGGCGCGCCGCCGCGGGATGAGGTCAACGACTAAGTTGGTGGTGTCCGACCATTGTTGAAGCTGCCAGTACCTTACTTAGCTGCCACCGATTTCGGCTTGGGTGCCAAGTTCCGGGGTCGAACGAGTCAAGGAATGGGAACAAGGAACGAGGATCGCTGGTGGAAAAAACTTGGGATCGATCGAAAATCGACAGTGGGAACCTGATCCCATTAAATCCGGGACGATCAATCTGGATTGATCAGTCTGATCTTTACATGGTATACATAGAAAGTCAACACTCGTACATGGAAAGCAAAACAAAATTAAGGAAAGAGAAAATTAAGGAAATTACGATAATGGTAGTTATGATATGTCGTTTCCTTTATTCTGCTATCTCTAGTACATGCGAATATGTGATGCGCAAACTCTCCTGTTTTAGCGCCCTCTCTCCTGCAGGGCACGGATTAATGTACCTGGATGATTCAGTCTTTGCGAGAACGCGTTCCGGCCATCAAATCCGATGGAACCTCATTCGACTCTGACTCTCGACTAGGGACGATGAACCTGGAACATGGAACGCGGCGTCGACCCGCATTCTCGACTACCATGTGCGTGACAAGGACGAAGAAATCGCCATTGAACCAGGATGCTTGGATTGGTGACGATGCTGCCTAGTGCCTACAGCCAGGAAGAAGAAAGACGACTAGAAGTAGGAAGGTCGAGGAGAGGAGGAGGCGATGTGAGATAGATAGGGCTAGAACTGATCGAGTTTCTTCGGTGGGATTCGTTAATTCATCGGTGAACCGTGGTGTGTAGGCCTGATCAACAGAAACACTCCGTTTTTTCTACCGGAGTAGCGTCCCTCTAGGACAGAAGGCCCACTGAGCTAGAGATGAAGAGCTAATGGAGATCGAATGATCAAAACGAACATATCACAAAAATGAACGGCCATAACATCTAAGGGCGTGAGAGGGCTCGGCAAGTGCCCAGTTTTACTGTCCTAAATATAGTACAAAAATCAGATTTTTAGAAGTAACAAGGCCCATTGCCAGGCATAAAATGCGGGCTCTCAGCGACTCACCCAGTCAGCCAAAATAGAGACGCACATCCCACTAGTTGGTCGTTGGCTTGTTCCTTGTTGGATGGTTGTGTGCGAGACGTTTCGATAGATTACTCGATGCTTCAACTTACGATCTACAAAAAATGCGCTCCTCTCCTGTTCTGTGTGTCGCCCTGGTCTGCAGATGCTTTCCCTGCCCTTGATCCCTCGCCGGACTGGGACGAACTGGACCAGCATGGTTGCGCGCTTGTGCCTAACGCCCGCCACCTCATCGGAGCAGTTCCTTTCATCCTTTTAATATAATCTTTGAAACTGACAGCTTTTTTATCTGCTTCACCTCCACAACCGGGTACTGATGGCAAGAGAGTGTTATACTCTTCAAGCCCTCGTTGATTACCCCAAGTGCAGGGTGAGATATAGTGCAGCGGCAAGTTTTTCCTTGGCAAAGATACCAAGGTTTGTCTCCCGTAGGACTCCGAAGGATACAAGAAGGTGGTAAAGTGAACAATGGCGCCGAGGTTGCTACTTCACCTGGACCTGCACACACATACAAATAACTTTTCTCCCAACGAGTACAGAGGAGTTGTCAATTTTTCCGGCCTTGCCGTTTACAAAGGATCAACGCAAGAGATAATGATAGTGGCAACTGAAATTAAGACTGAAAGTAAATTGAGGGTGTAAACAATGATATGAAGATGAACCAAGGTCGCGTGATTTTCACTAGTGATGTCTCTCTCCCAAAAGATGATAAAAGTGCTAGCGAGGTAAACAAATCACAGTTGGGAAATTGACAGGATTATGAAGGCACCGCAATGCTAACTATGCTGCAAAGAGAGAAAGGACTCAAAAGCAATGGGCAGTACGCCAAGGTAAGTAGACCGAAATCCATCTGCATCTACTACGAATCATCCACCTTGAGAAGCACCGGCGAAGTATGCGCCAACTCTCAAGATGAGAAAGGGCAATGCACAGTACCGAAGAGGCTAGAAAAAGTATAGGTGGGTGGAAGTGTCAACTTTCGAATACTCACATTAGTCCGAAGAACTCATGCACTTATTATCGGTAACTCGCAATCTAATCAGGAGGTTCACGGAGAGACAAGTACCCCGAGGAGGAGTGTATGGGGGTTTGGTTATCCTTGCGCATCCTCGACTCATGGTACGTGAGTGTTCTCTAATATTCGAACCCTTCAAAGGTTAGTGATCCATCTAGTAGCCAGAGTTCTTGTGACGCCCCCAAAATCAGACCGTGTACAGTAATCATACACGCAAGGTACAGGATCGAGATCAGGGACTCACAGTGAGATATCACAACACAACTCTACAATAAAATAATACAAGTTGTATAATACAAGCAAGGGGCCACGAGGGCTCGAATACAACAGATCGAGAGCACAAAGTCAGCGGAAGCAATAGTATCTGAGTACAGACACAAAGATACAAAGTTACCTTAAGAAGGCTAGCACAAATATCAACAACGATCAAAAAGGCGAGGCCTCCTTCCTGTGAACCTCCAACTACTCCTGGTCAACGGAAAACTCGACGTAGTAGAAGGCATCGGGGATCTTCATGTTGCGGTGCTCTACATCGGGGATCTCCTGCTCCTAGACTCCAAGGCTCCAACGTCGACTGCAGCGGCCGATCAGGCAAAACAATAAAAGGGGAAAATAAAGCAGGTGAGTATCTAGCATACCCGCGAGTCTTACGTCCGTTACTAAGCATTATGCATTGTATCAACGGAAAGAAGAGGTTGTATATAGTGTACTGCAAGATAGAAATCAGAATAAGGGTAAGAAGTTAGGCCTATCGAAGACTAGCATCTTCCGACGAGTCTTGCAGCATGAGGTAAGAATCAGCCAACAGTTTATATAAAGCATAAAGTAACAATGCAGCAGAAGTTGCTGCAGCATTGTATAATAGTAAGTTGTAATAATTAGCAATACCTCTGAGATCACCTCCTCGACATCCCAGCGAGGAAGAAAACCCGGAACCATACAGTTTAATAATAATAGTTTGTAGTGGTAATATCCAGCTTCAGCATAAAGCGTCCTGTTACCGTGGACACGGCTATTCGAATAGATTAATCTTCCCTGCAGGGTGCACTTGTGTTACACTACACGCACGGATCTCCAGGGTGGCGGGCACCTTGTTAGGGAACGCTCCACCGAGGCTATCCGACACTTCGTAGCCCATCTTTCAAACTCAACAGAGAGGCCATCCGCCGGTCTAAATCCTAAGTACGCCGGGCCTTGGACCCCAACCCGAACGTACTCCTGCACGGTGTGTGGCTGGCCGGTGAAGTTAAAGCAAATCCAAATAAGACACCACCGCGCGAGCAAATAGGACAACACCACTTCCCAGCGCAGGCCGCGGTACTGCTGACGTCTGGAGAGTCCTCGGACGACACTACAAAGCAGAGGAGCCCATAACTCGTAATTCCCACGGGTAGGTAGTGCGTACATGGCATATAGCCAACTCAAGACATCCACTGAACCATTAGTCATTTTATTAACTTGTGGGACAACCGTTATCGTTGCCTCGACTTAACTGACCCGCGGACAACGACAGCAGCCAGGACCACCAGTACATCGGTGCCTGCCCTGTCGTCCCACCAAGTCTCTGCGGTTACCAACAAGGTGAACCGTCTCCTTACCTTGTCTCGCATGTGCTCCTGGAGGAGCTCGACTTTCGTGGTTTGGTAACTCTCGCGGCCAATGATCAGGGGCCAAGCACACCTGTACACTGGTCGTACCCTCCCTGTCGTCTCGTCGCAATACCTCTCGCGGGTACCGTGTAACACCCTCAGTTGCTTGTAACAGTAATCATCCTTACTGTTGATCATCACTGTTGAGTTATCACTGTTGATTCCCTGACCCTGTTCAAACTTTGTGATGATAATGATCAAAACCTTGATGTGGGTGATCAACACCCCATGCACCATGTACTTGAGCCCTTGGAATAAAAACCCCAAAGTTAAAACCCTAAAACCCCTTTCTGTGGATAATAAAAACTTGGTGGAAATTGAACCTTGCTCAAAAATCATGAAACCATTTTTGTAAATTGCCTAAAATCATTACAATCATGTTGGACCAACTTTGGTAAATTTTGGAGTTATGAAAAATCTCAAAACAATTATAACAGTAGCTTGTAAGGTCCTTGTTAATCATAAAATATTTAAAAGAAATACCCACTGAGTTTCAAAATGCACCAAACCTTTTGTGTCAGCTACATGTGACATACACCTAATTTAGAAACCACTGGCACCTTTTATAAAAATGTTTTAGCATTTAAATTAATTGTTTCTAGCAGTAACAGAAAAGGAAAAAGGCAAATAAAGGAAAATGGTTATTCCTCACCTGGGGCGAGGCCCACCCCCGGCCCACCCCTGCTTTGTCTTCTTCCTCCCGGCACAGTGGCCATGCCGCGCGCTCTTCGCCGACAAGCCGGCCCCGCCCTCCTCACCTGCTCCCCCTCCACATCGACGTCGGGGAGCGGATAAGGAACCCCCCCCCCCCCCCGCCCCGCACATCCTGGATCTCACCTGCCCCCTTCTCCCCTCCTCCTCGCGCTGCTCTCGCTGGGGGAAAACCCGAGCCCCGCCGCCGTCGCCATGTCCGTGGGTTCACGCGGCCAATGAACCCCTCCCACCTCCTCGCCGTGTCCAGGAGAAGTGTCGTCGTCGTATTCGTCAACTACACCATCCAATCGAGCCCGGGGAGCACCACAGCCGTCGCCCGCGTCTTCTTCCCCCACTCCGGCCGCCGCAACCTCAACGGCAAATCCGTCCACAGCAAGCCCCCGTCGAGCCCGCTGCCACCTCCTGCGTGCTCAAGGTGAGCTGTCGCACCTTCCCCAACTTCCCACGTGCTTTCCCTCTCATCGTAGCCGTCTCCACCATTGGAGCAGAGCTCCGGCGCCGCGCCCGTCGACATACCCGTGGCCTCAGCTCACGCCTTTAGCTGTCGACCGCGTCCTTTTGCTCCCCGTCGTCTGTTAGCTCGATTCCCCCCGTAGCTAGCTCGCCCGCTTTAGAAATCCGTGGATTCGTCATCGCCACCGTACTGACCGCCGCCCCGCTCGACGTCGGCGTCGTTCCGGCGAACCCCCGGCCACCACAATCCCACCAAACGACGCCCCGTCCTCTCCTCTTTCAAATGAACCCAGGCGCGCCTCCTCCCGTGACCTGTGGCGAGCACACCCTCGTCGCCGGCGTACTGCTCGCCGCCGGCGAGGTCGCCCTGTCACTGACCGGTGGGCCACGCTGGTCAGATCCGCTGTTAGGGGCTAATCAGCGACTGACAGCTGGGCCCCACCCCCTGTTAAACTTGTTATTCTGCCTAAATGGAAATAACCCCCTTGGTCTCTGACATGTGGGCCTAGGCAATTGATTTAATCACTGAATTTGTTTAGCTGTTAAATCAACACATGTGACAATGACATGTGGCGCCCACTGGGTTAATTGCTTAATAAAATGTTTTAGCTAATAATCAGAGGCTGACTGGTGGGCCCAGAGGCTTTTCTGATTTATTAAAATGTTTTATAAATAAACAGAGGATGACATGTAGGTCCCACATGTCAGTCACTGTTTTGGATAATGTTCTGGATAATGTTGAATAAATAATAAAAGAAATTCAGAAAATCATTTAAATGATTTAAAACTTTGAAATTCAATAACTTTTAAACCGTAACTCGGATTCAAAAACTTTATACATGAAAATTGATCGGAAAAATATAACGAATACGAATATGCTATCCGTATGCCTATCACACCCCTCTAACACAACGAACATCGAACCGTCCCCCCTCCGGACCGGCAGTCCGATAAATTGTCCAGCACTGTTAGAGTGCCCGGATGAATTTATTCCGAACACGAATGTTTCTCGGAATAGATCAACTAGCACGGATACACCCCCCTTATGTTTTTCCGGTACCCACGACACCTCCGGCTTGATCCTTCCCCCTCTGGACACCCTGTCCGGTAATCATCCGGAGCTGGTAGTTCATCCTCAGATGAATTTCCGTTCCGAGCAATGTGCATTGCACTGCGTTTGAATACCGTTAACTTTTCGTCTGTCATGTCATGCATCTGTTTGTATATGCTTGCTGTGTATATACTGTTTTCTTCCCCCCCCCTTAATCTCCGGTAGACCCCGCTGCTGTCGTCGACTACACCGCTGTTGAGTACGACTACTTCATCGACGACCCTACTACTACCGTCGAGCTTCCAGGCAAGCAGATCCATTCTCTTCCCCAGATATCTCCTATCTTTCCGTATATTTCTTGCACTAGGCATTGTTACTGCTGCTGCTATGTTGCAATCCTATTCAATTCCATAGCCTGTTTTTGTCGCCCCTTGATGTACCTCCTTTATCCTATGCTGCCTATTATTATTATTATGCATTATTCAGCAGTGAGCCCTGCGCATTCTTAGCTAGGATTAGATAGAGGGCCGTGATCACTCCGGGGAGTGAACGCGGATAAAGTTATTATAACTGCACAGGTACGGTACAATGCAGACACCGCCTGAGGCCCCCTAGCTCGGCTCTGCCGAGCCACCATCAAGTGTGAGCTATCAAGGAGTAATCCTTGTACTCCACTCGTTGTTGATTCTGTATAGCCGCTCTAGGTACCTGAGTAACGGTTGTCCTAAAGGTAAGAAGTCGGGCGACCCAACGGTGCCCGCGAGAGGTATTGCGACGGGACGACAGGGAGGGTACGACCAGTGTACCGGTGTGCTTGACCCCTGATCGTTGGCCGCGAGAGTTACCAAACCACGAAAGTCGAGCTCCTCCAGGAGCACACGCGAGACAAGGTAAGGAGACGGTTCACCTTGTTGGTAACCGCAGTGACTTGGTGGGACGATGGGGCAGGCACCGATGTACTGGTGGTCCTGACTGCTGTCGTTGTCCGCGGGTCAGTTAAGTCGAGGCAACGATAATGGTTGTCACGCAGGTTAATTAAAATACTAAATGGTTCAGTGAATGTCTTAAGTTGGCTATATGCCATGTACGCACTACCTACCCGTGGGAATTACGAGTTTATGGGCTCCTCTGCTTCGTAGTGTCGTCCGAGGACTCTTCAGACGTCAGCAGTACCGTGGGCTGATTGCCGGGAAGTGCGCTGTCTTCTTTGCTCGAGCTGTGTTGTTTTTGTTACGGCTTCCCGGCCACCCACGCACCGTGCAGGAGTACGTCAGGGTTGGGGTCCAAGGCCCTGAGTACTTAGGATTTAGACCGGCGGATGGCCTCTCTGTTGAGTTTGAAAGATGGCCTATGAAGTGTCGGATAGCCTCGGTGGAGCGTTCCCTAACAAGGTTCCCGCCACCCTGGAGATCCGTGCATGTAGCGTAACACAAGTGCACCCCTGCAGGGAAGATTAATCTATTCGGATAGCCGTGTCCACGGTAACAGGACGCTTTATGCTGAAGCTGGATCTTACCACTACAAACTATTATTATTAAACTGTATGATTCCGGGTTTTCTTCCTCGCAGGGATGTCGAGGAGGTGAACTCGGAGGCATTGTTAATTATTACAACTTATTATTATACAATGCTGCAGCACCTTCTGCTGCATTGTTACTTTATGCTTTATATAAACTGTTGGCTGATTCTTACCTCTTGCTGCAAGACATCGTCGGAAGATGCTAGTCTTCGTTAGGCCTAGCTTCTTACCCTTGCTCTGGATTTCTGTCTTTCAGTCCACTATATACAGCCTCTTCGTTCCGTTGATACAATGCATAATGCTTAGTAGCGGACGTAAGACTCGCGGGTATACTAGATACTCACCTGCTTTATTTCCTTTACTGTTTTGCCTAATCGGCCGCTGCAGCCGACGTTGGAGCCAAGGAGCAGGAGTACCCCGGAGGCGCCTACTACGACGTCGAGTTCCCCGTTGACCAGGAGTAGTTCGGTGGATCCCAGGCAGGAGGCCTCGCCTTTTCGATCTGTATCTCTGATGTGATTTGTGCTAGCCTTCTTAAGGCAAAACTTGACTAACTATGTCTGTACTCAGATATTATGGCGTGTATGACTTATGTATTCGGGTCCGCGTGACCCCCACGATTGTTACCTATTTGTTTATCCTTTTGTGTTTAGTGTTGTGCTGTGATATTATCACCGTGGCACCCTAATCTCAGCCGTGTACCCTGCGTGTATGATTACTGTACACGGATTGATTTTGGGGGCGTCACAAGTTGGTATCAGAGCCGACTGCCTGTAGGGAGCCACCCCACCACTACTTGGTCGTTGTTGAGTCTAGACTTTGAAAAACTATTTGGCTAACTTAATATTTGGCTTACGGGCCCACATCGATGTCACTACGTGTGATATCTATGGTATTAGGATCCTTTTCTCCTTACCTATGCTCTGGGAATCTGCTCTCTTATCCTTGCTGGTAAGTTTTACAAAATCTGACATTAGGATCACGTTCTCTTGATTCCACCCGGAGTTTTGGTGCTTCCCCCATTGATTGAGTCGTGTCGCAGGAGTCATACCCCAGGTCCCGGACCGCGGATCCCATTCTCATTCTGGGCAGGCTGCGCGTTCTCTGGCATTAACTCCTGTGGCCAACAGTTTTCTTGCGGCGTGATTGACATAGTGGAATCTATGTCGCGTCTTGTAATCCTAACCGCGGTCTGCGCGCCGCCTAGTGAGTCCTTTTTCCTTAATTTATACGACATTACGCTGCCCGATTTTCGATTGACTCTGTGTGTGAATGTGTATGTCTTATATGACTACTCCTATATATATCTGCTCCTCCTTTTTCGTTGCCGTTTTACTTAAGGCTTGATTCCGGTATCTCGTTAAATTTCCATCGCTGAAATACCCCTGTTAAATTCTAGCAGGATGGCTGGTCGTGGTCGTGGTCGTGGTCGTGGTGCCAACGACCCACCTCCGCCGCCGGATTACATGGCCGCGATGATGCAGCAGTTCGAGATGAACTGTCAGTTCATGCAGAATATCATGGCTCAGTTCCCCCATCCGAATCAGAATGGGCACCACCATCAGCATGCCACCGTGACTCTGCACGACTTCACCCGCCTCAACCCCACTATGTTCCGCAACACTGTTCAGCCGTTGGATGCTGATGACTGGCTTCGCGACATCACGCACGAGCTGGAGTTTGCTAATGTCGATCCAACCAACTATGTGAACTTTGCGTCTTATCATCTGAAAGGCGCCGCTGCTCAGTGGTGGAGCACCCACAAGCGTTCACTACCAGTTGGAGAAGTCATCACTTGGGATGAATTTCAGTCTGCCTTCCAGGCCCGCTACATTCCTCAGGGGATCATGGATCGTAAGGCGGAAGAATTCCGCAACCTCACTCAGGGCGACATGACTGTTGAAGCCTATCAGCGCGAGTTCCTCAACCTCTCTCGCTATGCAGAAGGAGAGATCACCACTGATGCTCGCAGGCAGCAGAAGTTCCGTCGTGGCCTCAACCCAGACCTCAGGCTCGCTCTTGCCGTTCATGATTTCGCCAACTTCGCCACCATGGTGAACAAGTCTATCACCGTCGAGACTTCCCAAATGGAGCACAAGAACTCTCTGAAGCGTTATCGTGACGTTGGCTCATCTTCGGGCGCAACGCAGAAGCGTCGTATCTGGCTCCCTACCAGTGTGACCCATTCACTTGTCCCTGCTCCAAGGCCGTCTTATGCTGCACCCCGTCTGCCTCCGCCACCGCAGATGCCAAGAGCTCTGCCTGCACCACCCAATGCTACCCCCCTTCGTCCTCAGGATGGATTATGCTTCACGTGCCGCCAACCTGGGCATTTTTCCAGGGAGTGCCCCCAGAAACAGAAGCAACTGGTAGTTCACCCCGCTGGCCGTGGAAATGGTCGTGGCAACAACAGGACCCCCAACTATAATGCTGGGTCTTCTGCTCATGCTCGTGGACATGCTTACAACATTAATGTGGAAGAAGCTCAGGAACAACCCGCTACCGTGATGGGTACCCTTCTCGTTAATTCCGCACATGCTACTGTTTTATTTGATTCAGGAGCATCACATTCATTCATGTCGGAAGCATTTGCATTGTCGCGTAACATTACGTTTGAGAAGATGAACCCACTGATGGTTGTCCGCACCCCTGGAGGCCGTTGCCAAACCTCCATGATGGTACGCGGTGTCACCATTGACGTCGAAGGGATTATATTCCTTGTGTCCCCCATCATCCTGAAAACCTCCACCATAGACCTAATTCTGGGCATGGATTGGTTGAAAGTTCACGATGCCGCACTCTATTGTGGCACCAAGTCTGTCCAACTTTTTCACCACTCCGGCGAGATTGTTAACCACACCACCCGAGTTACCCGTAATGCTGAAAACACAGATATTTATGATGAATGCTTTAAATGCCGCCCCCCTCGAAGGCATCGAGAACGTTCCAGTCGTTCGCGACTTTCCCGACGTTTTCCCAGAAGAACTGTCGGGAATACCCCCGATCAGAGAAGTCGAATTTGTCATCGACTTGAAGCCCGGCACCACCCCTATTGCCAAGCGTCCTTACAAGATGCCTCCACATGAACTCCTTGAACTTAAGGAGGAAATCGACAAGGCACTTCAGAAAGGATTCATTCGCCCCAGTTCCTCATCTTGGGGAGCACCTTCGCTTTTTGTCAAGAAGAGCGATGGGACAAACCGATTGGTGCAAGATTATCGGCCCATTAACCAAGCCACCATCCAGAACAAATACCCACTTCCCCGGATCAACGATCTGTATGGTCAACTTGCCGGATCCAAGGTGTTTTCTAAACTCGACTTGAGGTTGGGTTATCACCAAATCCGAGTCTGTGATGAGGACATTCGGAAGACTGCCTTCATTACTCGCTATGGTTCATACGAGTACACTGTCATGTCCTTTGGCTTAACCAATGCTCCAGCCACCTTCTCCAGATTGATGAATTATATTTTCATGGAGTACCTCGACCAGTTCGTCGTGGTTTATCTGGATGATATATTGATATATTCCAAGAATGAAGAAGAACATGCTGAACATCTTCATCTTATACTGGAGAAGCTTTGAGAACACAAACTCTACGCTAAGTATTCTAAGTGTGAGTTATGGATTCCCGAAGTAACCTACCTTGGACATGTGATTTCCAAGGATGGCATTGCCGTCACCCCAGAACGTATCCAGGCTATTCTTGACTGGACTCCTCCCAAGACCGTCAAGCAAGTCCGCAGTTTCCTCGGGCTCGCTAGCTATTTCCGTCGTTTCATCGAGAATTTCTCCAAGATTGTCAGGCCTCTGACTAATCTGCTTCACAAAGGCGTCAAGTTTGAGTGGACAGATAAATGTCAAGAAAGTTTCCAAGCGCTCAAGGACAAGCTAACTTCTCCCCCGGTGCTCGCTCCCCCTGATACTCAGAAAGACTTCGTGATATATTGCAACGCGTCTCGTCAAGGGTTAGGCTGTGTCCTAATGCAAGAGCGCAAAGTGATTGCTTATGGCTCTCGTCAGTTGCGTGCTCACGAAGACAAATATCCAACACATGATCTCGAATTGGCAGCAGTAATTTATGCATTGAAGCTGTGGCGACATTACCTCGTCGGTAATCGTTGCGAGGTCTACACCGATCACCAAAGTCTGAAGTACCTGTTTACTCAGCCAGATCTGAATCTTCGTCAACAACGATGGCTCGAGACAATAGCCGACTTCAACATGGATATTTCGTATACCCCGGGCAAGGCTAATGTGATGGCCGATGCCTTGAGCCGCAAAGCTTACTGTTCTGAACTTGAGGTTCAGGTGCAGCAACCACTTCTGTATGAAGATTTTCAAAAGTTAAACCTCGAGATTGTCCCTCAAGGTTATGCAAATAACCTGGTTATCGAACCGGATCTCGTCAAATCCGTCAAGGGTATACAGTTTTATGATGATTTCGTACACAAGATTAAGCGCGATATCGCCAATGGGAGACCCTCACCCTTCACCATTGATGGCAAAGGTGCGGTGTTCTACCAGAACCGTTTAGTGGTTACTCACACCAAGGGCAGGCATGACAACCTGGATATGACCCCGAAGTTCATGAGAGCGGCTCACGATACCCCGTTGTCCATTCATCCTGGAAGCACCAAGATGTACCAAGACATTCGTCAGCAATTCTGGTGGCCTAACATGAAGCAAGACATTGCCCGGTATGTTTCTGAATGTGACATTTTCCGTCGCGTCAAGGCAGAACATCAAAGACCTGCTGGAACTCTACAACCACTCTCTATTCCTGAATGGAAGTGAGACAAGATCGAGATGGACTTCGTCACCGGTTTTCCCCGATCACAGAAGGGTCATGATTGCATCTTTGTTGTCATCGACCGATTCTCCAATGTTGCCCACTTTCTGCCAGTCAAGGAGACGATCTCTGCTAGTCAGTTAGCAGACTTGTATGTTTCCAGAATTGTGTCCCTCCATGGTACTCCGCTGGAGATCAGTTCTGACCGTGGCAGCATTTTCACCTCAAGATTCTGGGATAGTTTCCAAGAAGCTATGGGAACTCACCTAAATTTCAGCACCGCTTATCACCCCCAGTCGCAAGGACAGGTCGAACGAGTCAACCAAGTGCTTGAAGATATGCTTCGAGCTTGTGTCATCTCATTCGGTAAGAAATGGGAGGAATCTCTTCCATTTGCTGAATTCTCGTACAACAATAGCTATCAAGCTAATCTGAAGATGGCACCCTTTAAAGTTCTCTATGGACGTAAGTGTCGAACCCCTCTGAATTGGTCAGAAACTGGAGAACGAACTCTCATTGGTCCGGACGTTATTCAGCATGCCGAAGATCAGGTTCGCGTTATCCGTGAACACCTGAAAGTTGCTCAGTCTCGTCAGAAGAGCAACTATGATCGCAAGCACAAGGAAATGGTCTATCAACCTGGCGAATACGCGTACCTTCGTGTCACTCCTATGAGAGGCACTCATCGTTTCGGAATCAAGGGCAAGTTGGCTCCTCGCTACATTGGCCCGTTCCGTATCCTTTCCAGGAGTGGACCCGTGGCATACCGGTTGGAATTGCCGCCGAACCTCTCCCAAGTCCACGATGTCTTCCACGTGTCGCAACTCCGTCGCTGCTTCAAGGATCCTATCCGCGAAGTGGAGCATGATATCATCGAGCTGCAACAAGACTTGACTTATCGAGAACATCCGAGCCGCATTCTCGACCAGTCTGAGCGTCGAACCCGCAACAAGACCGTCAAGTTCCTCAAGGTCCAGTGGTCGAATCATTCTGAAGATGAAGCCACTTGGGAACGCGAAGATCGCCTTCGCGATGAATACCCCGATCTTTTCCTCGCTACCACTTAAATTCTCGGGACGAGAATTCTTGTAGTGGGGGAGATTTGTAACACCCTCAATTGCTTGTAACAGTAATCATCCTTACTATTGATCATCACTGTTGAGTTATCACTGTTGATTCCCTGACCCTGTTCAAACTTTGTGATGCTAATGATCAAAACCTTGATGTGGGTGATCAACACCCCATGCACCATGTACTTGAGCCCTTGGAATAAAAACCCCAAAGTCAAAACCCTAAAACCCCTTTCTGTGGATAATAAAAACTTGGTGGAAATTGAACCTTGCTCAAAAATCATGAAACCATTTTTGTAAATTGCCTAAAATCATTACAATCATGTTGGACCAACATTGGTAAATTTTGGAGTTATGAAAAATCTCAAAACAATTATAACAGTAGCTTGTAAGGTCCTTGTTAATCATAAAATATTTAAAAGAAATACCCACTGAGTTTTAAAATGCACCAAACCTTTTGTGTCACCTACATGTGACATACACCTAATTTAGAAACCACTGGCACCTTTTATAAAAATGTTTTAGCATTTAAATTAATTGTTTCTAGCAGTAACAGAAAAGGAAAAAGGCAAATAAAGGAAAATGGTTATTCCTCGCCTGGGGCGAGGCCCACCCCCGGCCCACCCCTGCTTTGTCTTCTTCCTCCCGGCACAGTGGCCATGCCGCGCGCTCGTCGCCGACAAGCCGGCCCCGCCCTCCTCACCTGCTCCCCCTCCACCTCGACGTCGGGGAGCGGATAAGGAACCCCCCCCCACATCCTGGATCTCACCTGCCCCCTTCTCCCCTCCTCCTCGCGCTGCTCTCGCTGGGGCAAACCCGAGCCCCGCCGCCGTCGCCATGTCCATGGGTTCACGCGGCCAGTGAACCCCTCCCGCCTCCTCGCCGTGTCCAGGAGAAGCGCCATCGTCGTCTTCGTCGACTACACCATCCAATCGAGCCCGGGGAGCACCACAGCCGTCGCCCGCGTCTTCTTCCCCCACTCCGGCCGCCGCAACCTCAACGGAAAATCCGTCCACAGCAAGCCCCCGTCGAGCCCGCTGCCACCTCCTGCGTGCTCAAGGTGAGCTGTCGCACCTTCCCCAACTGCCCACGTGCTTTCCCTCTCACCGTAGCCGTCTCCACCATTGGAGCAGAGCTCCGGCGCCGCGCCCGTCGACATACCTGTGGCCTCGGCTCACGCCTTTAGCTGCCGACCGCGTCCTTTTGCTCCCCGTCGTGTGTTAGCTCGATTCCCCCCCCCCCCCCGTAGCTAGCTCGCCCGCTTTAGAAATCCGTGGATTCGTCGTCGCCACCGTACTGACCGCCGCCCCGCTCGACGTCGGCGTCGTTCCGGCGAACCCTCGGCCACCACAAGCCCACCAAACGACGCCCCGTCCTCTCCTCTTTCAAATGAACCCAGGCGCGCCTCCTCCCGTGACCTGCGGCGAGCACACCCTCGTCGCCGGCGTACTGCTTGCCGCCGACGAGGTCGCCCTGTCACTGACCGGTGGGCCACGCCGGTCAGATCCGCTGTTAGGGGCTAATCAGCGACTGACGGCTGGGCCCCACCCCCTGTTAAACTTGTTATTATGCCTAAATGGAAATAACCCCCTGGGTCTCTGACATGTGGGCCTAGGCAATTGATTTAATCACTGAATTTGTTTAGCTGTTAAATCAACACATGTGATAATGACATGTGGCCCCCACTGGGTTAATTGATTAATAAAATGTTTTAGCTAATAATCAGAGGCTGACTGGTGGGCCCGGAGGCTTTTCTGATTTATTAAAATGTTTTATAAATAAACAGAGGATGACATGTGGGTCCCACATGTCAGGCACTGTTTTGGATAATGTTCTGGATAATGTCGAATAAATAATAAAAGAAATTCAGAAAATCATTTAAATGATTTAAAACTTTGAAATTCAATAACTTTTAAACCATAACTCGGATTCAAAAACTTTATACATGAAAATTGATCAGAAAAATATAACGAATACAAATATGCTATCTGTATGCCTATCACACCCCTCTAACACAACGAACATCGAACCGTCCTCCCCTCCGGACCGGCAGTCCGATAAATTGTCCGGCACTGTTAGAGTGCCCGGATGAATTTATTCCGAACACGAATGTTTCTCGGAATAGATCAACTAGCACGGATACACCCCCCTTATGTTTTTCCGGTACCCACGACACCTCCGGCTTGATCCTTCCCCCTCCGGACACCCTGTCCGGTAATCATCCGGAGCCGGTAGTTCATCCTCAGATGAATTTCCGTTCCGAGCAATGTGCATTGCACTGCGTTAGAATACCGTTAACTTTTCGTCTGTCATGTCATGCATCTGTTTGTATATGCTTGTTGTGTATTTACTGTTTTCTTCCCCCCCCCCTTAATCTCCGGTAGACCCCGCTGCTGCCGTCGACTACACCGCTGCTGAGTACGACTACTTCGTCGACGACCCTACTATTACCGTCGAGCTTGCAGGAAAGCAGAGTCATTCTCTTCCCCAGATATCGCCTATCTTTCCGTACATTTCTTGCACTAGGCATTGTTACTGCTGCTGCTACGTTGCAATCCTATTCAATTGCATAGCCTGTTTTTGTCGCCCCTTGATGTACCTCCTTTATCCTATGCTGCCTATTATTATTATGCATTATTCAGCAGTGAGCCCTGCGCATTGTTAGCTAGGATTAGATAGAGGGTCGTGATCACTCCGGGGAGTGAACGCGCATACAGTTATTATAACTGCACAGGTACGGTACAATGCAGACACCGCCTGAGGCCCCCTAGCTCGGCTCTGCCGAGCCACCATCAAGTGTGAGCTATCAAGGAGTAATCCTTGTACTCCACTCGTTGTTGATTCTGTACAGCCGCTCTAGGTACCTGAGTAACGGTTGTCCTAAAGGTAAGAAATCGGGCGACCCAACGGTGCCCGCGAGAGGTATTGCGACGGGACGACAGGGAGGGTACGACCAGTGTACCGGTGTGCTTGACCCCTGATCGTTGGCCGCGAGAGTTACCAAACCATGAAAGTCGAGCTCCTCCAGGAGCACACGCGAGACAAGGTAAGGAGACGGTTCACCTTGTTGGTAACCGCAGTGACTTGGTGGGACGACGGGGCAGGCACCGATGTACTGGTGGTCCTGGCTGTTGTCGTTGTCCGCGGGTCAGTTAAGTAGAGGCAACGATAACGGTTGTCACGCAGGTTAATTAAAATACTAAATGGTTTAGTGAATGTCTTAAGTTGGCTATATGCCATGTACGCATTACCTACCCGTGGGAATTACGAGTTTATGGGCTCCTCTGCTTCGTAGTGTCGTCCGAGGACTCGTCAGACGTCAGCAGTACCGCGGGCTGATTGCCGGGAAGTGCGCTGTGTTCTTTGCTCGAGCTGTGTTGTTTTTGTTACGGCTTCCCGGCCACCCACGCACCGTGCAGGAGTACGTCAGGGTTGGGGTCCAAGGCCCTGAGTACTTAGGATTTAGACCGGCGGATGGCCTCTCTGTTGAGTTTGAAAGATGGGCTATGAAGTGTCGGATAGCCTCGGTGGAGCGTTCCCTAACAAGGTTCCCGCCACCCTGGAGATCCATGCGTGTAGCGTAACACAAGTGCACCCTTGCAGGGAAGATTAATCTATTCGGATAGCCGTGTCCACGGTAACAGGACGCTTTATGCTGAAGCTGGATCTTACCACTACAAACTATTATTATTAAACTGTATGGTTCCGGGTTTTCTTCCTCGCGGGGATGTCGAGGAGGTGAACTCGGAGGCAATGTTAATTATTACAACTTATTATTATACAATGCTGCAGCAACTTCTGCTGCATTGTTACTTTATGCTTTATATAAACTGTTGGCTGATTCTTACCTCTTGCTACAAGACATCGTCGGAAGATGCTAGTCTTCGTTAGGCCTAGCTTCTTACCCTTGCTTTGGATTTCTGTCTTTCAGTCCACTATGTACAGCCTCTTCTTTCCGTTGATACAATGCATAATGCTTAGTAGCGGACGTAAGACTCGCGGGTATACTAGATACTCACCTGCTTTATTTCCTTTACTGTTTTGCCTGATCGGCCGCTGCAGCCGACGTTGGAGCCCAGGAGCAGGAGTACCCCGGAGGCGCCTACTATGACGTCGAGTTCCCCGTTGACCAGGAGTAGTTCGGTGGATCCCAGGCAGGAGGCCTCGCCTTTTCGATCTGTATCTCTGATGTGATTTGTGCTAGCCTTCTTAAGGCAAAACTTGACTAACTATGTCTGTACTCAGATATTATGGCTTGTATGACTTATGTATTCGGGTCCGCGTGACCCCCTCGATTGTAACCTATTTGTTTATCCTTTTGTGTTTAGTGTTGTGCTGTGATATTATCACCGTGGCACCCTAATCTCAGCCGTGTACCCTGCGTGTATGATTACTGTACACGGATTGATTTTAGGGGCGTCACATACCGTTGGGTCGCCCGACTTCTTTCCTGAAGGACAACCGTTGCTCAGGTACCTAGAGCGGCTATACAGAGTCAGCAACGAGTGGATTACAAGGATTACTCCTTGATAGCTCACACTTGATGGTGGCTCGGCAGAGCCGAGGTAGGGGCCTGAGGCGGTGTCTGCATTGTACCGTACCTGTGTAGTTATAATATTTGTATCCGCGTTCACTCCCCAGAGTGATCACGACCCGCTATCTAATCCTAGCTAACAATGCGCAGGGCTCACTGCTGAAATATGCATAATTATAATAGGCAGCATAGGATAAAGGAAGGTACATCAAGGGGGGACAAAAACAGGCGATGCAATTGAATAGGATTGTAATCGTAGCAGCAGCAGTAACAATGCCTAGTGCAAGAAATGTACGGAAAGATAGGCGATATCCGGGGAAGAGAATAGCTCTGCTTGCCTGGAAGCTCGATGGTAGGGGTAGGGTCATCGACGTAGTAGTCGTACCCGGCAGCGGTGTAGTCGGCGACAGCAGCGGGGTCTACCGGAGATTAAGGGGGGGGGAAGAAACAGTAAATACAAAGCAATCATAAACAAACATATGCATGGATGACATAAGCAAAGGTAACTATTCTAACGCAGGGCAATGTATTATGCTCGGAGCGGGAATTCATCCGGGGATGAACTGCCAGCTCCGGGTATTTACCGGACAGGGTGACTGGAGGGGGAAGGTACCATGCCAGAGGTGTCGTGGACATCCGACAAACAAGTGAAATGTGTATCCGTGTTAGTTGATCCATTCTGAACAACTTTCGTGTTCAGAATAAATTCATCCGGATAGTTTAACGGTATCGGGCAATCGTCGGACAATCGGTCCTGAGGGGGACGGTTCGATGTTCGGTATGTTAGAGGGGGTGGTAGACCAACGGATAGCGTATTCATATTCGTTATATTTTTCTAATCAATTTTCATGTATAAAGTTTTTGAATCTGGCTTGCGGATTAAAAGATATCAATTTCTCAAATTTAAACCAATTTATAAATATTTCTCGAATTTCTTTTATTATTAAAATCAACATTATCCAAAACAGTAGGTTTGACCAGTCAAACCTGACCAGTGGTCAGCCTCACATGATTAATAATACATTTTATTTAATTTAAATAGCAGTGGGGCCACATGTCATGGACTCACTATTTATTAATCATTTAAATTAATTTAAATAACTACTGGGCCCACCTGTCATTGAGACAGAACTAATTAACATGTTTAATTAGCCAAAGCTTATTTTTAAGTGGTTGGGCCCACATGTCATAGAGTGCTTGAGCTAATTAACTAAATAATTGACTAACTAATTAACTGTTTCACTAATCATCTTTTTATTATTTTTTTTATTTCCTTATTATTATTTTTTATTATTTTTTTGTGCGCTGGCCCACTGGACAGGTGCACAGTCGTGCCCACCGCGCTGGAACCGCACGCACGCACAGGGGCGCCGGCGACCAAGGCCAGCAGCCGCGCTGGCGGCAGCGGTTGCCGAAGGCAGCGCAGTTGGCCGGAATGGGGCGGCAGCGGCCACTGCCAGAGGCTGCGAGGCGCACACACGCACAGGCGCCCATGGCGCGCGGCGGCGCAGCCAGGGAGCCACGGGCGACGGTGCGGCAAGCAATGCATGGGGCCACGACAGGGGGTAGAGGAGGCGAGCCACAGGGGCACGGCCGCGGCGGCAGGTGCGACGCGCACGCACCGGGCGTTCCCTGGGCGCACCAGCAGCCCAGCAGCCGCAAGCAACATCAGGCAGCCGTAGAGGCACTGGATGAGCTCCCGTCCATGGTGCTTGCGCACACGAGGACGACGGGGGAGGTGGTAAACGACACAGAACAAAGGGGAAAAGGAGGGGAATCGAACCAAATGCTCACAGGGATGCTCGAGGACGTCTCAGGGAGGTCGGAGGGGCTCAGACGACGACGCAATCGTCGTCGAAGCACGGCGGCCGCGGCGGAGGTGGTGGCCCGATTCGCGCGACAGGGAGCCCTGCGGCTCGATTCGCCGTGCACCAAGACGAAGCCGACGACGAGGGGGTGGCAGGACATGACGTCTGGGGCGGGGAGACGTGGTGGTCGCGCGAGCTCGCGAGCTCGCGGCCATGGCGGCTCGGGCATGGCGAGGAAAAGGGGCAGAGGAGGGGGAAAACGACCTAGGCCCGATCTAGGGTTCCAGGGGGTCAAGGAGGGGGACCTTATCTCCATGGGGAGCAGGTGGAGGAGGGGAGGGAGCAGGTGAGGGGGGCGGCGAGGCAGTGGCCTTCGCGCAACTGTCGCCGGGGTGGGGGCAGGAACAGGGGAGGAAGGGGAGAGAGAGAGGGGGTTGGGCCTGGGTGGGCCTCGCCCCCAGCGTAGTATATGTTTTTTTGTTTTTATTTTCTTTGTTAGTTTTCTTTCTGTTTTAAATTTCTTTAGCCTAACAATTTAATTTTGTAATCGGTGAAACCTATACCAATATTATGGTGGAAATTTAGTTTACTGCTACAAAAAAATGTGGACCCCAAACAAAAAATCAATTGAATTTTTATTTAATTTAAAATCGATCAAATGGGCTACCTTGCTACTATTTTTAAATTGTTTATATTATCTAAACTACTTATTAAATCCCCAATACAGTTTAAGGTGACCTACTGATTATTTGGTATTTAATAAAATCGTTTCCTTAATTTTTGGATCAACTATTATTCCCACTTATTTATTTTGATTACCATGAAAATTTAATAATCCCCAAGCAATAGTTTTTATTCCATAATATTTCTAAAACACTTTAGTAGAATATCCATTGCTATTTTTAACATGGCCCAAGATTATTTGCTATTAAATAATGAAAGTTCTTGCAACACCTAGGGTTTAATTCAAAATTCCAAGTTGCTTTTATATTAATATTATAAGGCAATTTAATCACTCACCATTATTGGTTTATAATTAACACTGACCTGGGATTCTGCAAATGACTAAGGTTGATTGGGTTGAACAACGATCAAGTGTATTGACATGCATCCACAATTCTTGGAGGAAAGTTTTATAGTTTACCCAATTTGAAAATTTTATCCGGGTTGGAAATTGACAGAGCTATGATCAAGGTGATCATGGCTTGATCATCAACAGTAATGATCACTAACAGTGGAATCATTGTAGTGATTACTGTTACTGATTCTGAGGGTGTTACAGTTCTCAACAGGGGTTTTTGGTTTTCGAAAAACACACGGATTGCCCAAAATACGACATCTATCACTAATAGGCTCGAGCTCTTGACACCAAAAGTTCAAACATTACTCTAGTCAATACCTCAAAAATATTGCAAGTTACTACTACAAAGAGAAAAGCAACTTCAACTACCTACTTCTAGTCAAGACACAAAACTCAGTGCAACAGGCAAACTCTCTAACAAGATAAAACATGCAACCTATAGAAACTTCAACCTAAAACAGAAGAAAAGCTCTAGTAAAACTAAAGCACTACAACTAAACAGAGCAGCAGCTAAGAAAAGAAAAAGAACAACTCACAGCTAAAAGAATAAGCATGCAAATCCTATGAGGATTTCTAGTTCAAGCGGAGCATGTATATCTCCCACACAAAAGAGTAAGCTGGGATCTAACTTGTTACTACAGCAAACAAAGAAAAGGCAAACCTAGAAAAGTAAAGAGCGAGACGCTCCAAGTATAGCACATAACGCATGAAGCAATAAAAATATAGTGCAACGAGAGACGAACTGATAATTGTTGATGAAGAAGGGGATGCACGGGGGCATCCCCAAGCTTAGACGCTTGAGTCTCCTTGAATATTTATTGGGGGTGCACATGGTGATGACCCTCAACGTAGAGGGATCTATTGCAGTGTTTTCGATAAGTAAGAGTGTCGAACCCAACGAGGAGCAGCAGGTAGTAGCAAGTGACTTTGGTAAGGAGGTAACTGCAAGCACTGAAAGATAACTTTTTAGGGATTTTCTTGGTATAAGTGACAAGATAGTAAAAACTAGCAAAGTAAAAGATACTGGATAGTAAAGAGTGGCCCAATCCTTTCTGAGCAAACGAGAGGCCTAGCAACTGAACTTATAAAAGCTAAAGTGTTCTTGAGGACACACGGGAGAAGTAGTCATGTGCTTTCGCCATATTCCGTATCGGTACTATGTGCTGCGTTGATAAGTGTTGAGTGGGTGGATCTATGCTAGTATACCCTCTAGACTAAGATGAGTGTACTCTTATGATTAAACACCTTGCAAGCATCCGCAAATACAAGGTAGTAATTAAGGCAAAAGCCTAACCATAGCAATACGATTGGTGATCCATTGTTCCCTTGTGCAAAAGCGTGCAAACTGGGGTTCAGGTTTCTGTCACTCCGGCAACCCACCGTAAGCATTCTTTGTACACAATGTATCCCCCTAGGTCCTTGATAAGGCGAAGTGTTGAGTGTTCGACTCACACAACACCACTAGGAAAATAACAACACAACTTAAATATCAACCAACACATATTACTTCAACATCATATGACTACTAACAACTAGACTTCTCCCATGTCCTCAAGAACTAAAGTAACTACTCACAAGACATAAAAGAGATCATGATCATTGGGGATAAATAGATGATAAACAATCTGAACACAATAATATTTCTCCAACAAAACTCAATAGCATTCACCACAAAGTAGTAATCAACACCGATAGAGTAGAGAGGATAGATAGTACGGATTACAACGCGAGTTGCAATTGTGAGATAAGATTGGATGAAGATGGAGATGGTGCTGATGATGGGGATGATGTTGATGATGATCTCGATGATGCCCGTGACGATGGTGATGACGATGGCGACGATCTCCCCTTCCGGGAGGTGATCTCCCCGGCGGAATCTGCTCGCCAGAGATGGCTTTTCTTCTCTGTAGGTTTCCGCCACGGAGCGGCGGCGGAACTCCGAAAACTCTCCCTTTTTTAGGGTTTTTGGACGACGAGGAGTATATAGGCCAGAGGGGGGAGCCGGGAGTGGCCCCGGGGGTCCAGGAGCCCTCCCGGCGCGGCCAGGGGTGGGGCCGCGCCAGGTGGCCGCCTGGGCACCCTGTGGCCCCCCTTTGGTCGCTCTTTTGCGTGTCTTCGTGATCCTGCTGGAAAACAGCCTCCGTCGATTTTCAGGTAATTTGGAGGTGTTCTTCTTCAGCAACTCAGCATTCACTTTTTACCGATGAATCCTGCGTCTGCTGCTTCGGCACCGGAAAGTTGCAAACTGTGTAAAATAAGCCAAAACAACATAAGGATAGCATCATATCATGAAATATATCAATGAATAAGAAATAATTACTATATAAAATAGTGGTGCATTTTGGACGTATCAACTCCCCCAAGCTTAGACCTCGCTTGTCCCCAAGCGAATACTGAGCTCGATAAACCTGTCCACAAGTTTAGAGAGTGAAGTGTCGCTAAATAAAATACGGACAAGAAGCATCAAGGTTTCTCCATCAAACTCAAGCATCCTCAATAGCAACCTCAACTCATAAGGCCCTCATGATAAATTAATAACAATTATAATCAAAAGTAGGGCTGAGGAAACTCATCAAATTATGGCAAACATAACCTTGGTCAAAGGACAACTACAAACAATTTGAAGCTTTTGAAAGGGCATGTTAATAGTCATGAAGTGCAAATGCTAACACAAAGGAAGATGCTCGCTAGGCAAAAGCTTTCGCAAACAACTTACTTATCAAAAGATAATGTCAACAAGGATATGGCATGACAAAACTTAATGTAGCTCTATATGGATGAATCTTCATCAACATCAAATGTCTGTTCTCTTAGGGAAAAGAAGGAAGTGGGAAAACTGACTCAGCATGAAAGTGGAAGAAAGGCCTTGTTAAGGGCAAGCAGGGAAAACTCATGTGCTATCCTTAAATCAAACAGAACAAAAATAGATTTTGGGACGGTGCATAGTTTGTCAACGAATGCTAATAGATAGCTTAATTACTTCTCAAGATGGACAAGTTTCGAGGAACGGCTCCCAAGTGAGGACGATCACATCCCCTTAATCTCCTTTGTTTATCACTGCCAAAGTTTCTGATTTCTCATAGACCAAGCGTGAAGGAGGGTTTGTTTGTTATATTATCTTTCGAGATGGGCGCACCCATGCCAGTTCCTCCTCGTATTATGGGTTTGCAGATTACACATGCAATCCCGGGATAAAACTTGTCCAACTTAAGAAGATCATGAATTACCTACTACTTCCTCATGAGCTAAACAAGAGGCACAAAACAGAAGATTTTGAACATTTAAGGATAACACATAAATTCTATACTAATAGGAGTGGTAGGGGAATACCACGAATAGGAAGGTATGGTGGACTCAAATGGAAGGTAATGGTTTCAGGGTATGGATGCACAAGAAGAAGTCTACTTGGCAAAGAGATTGGCTAGCAAAGGCTTTGAGAGAACAGACAGTTGATGCTAATTTAGATGCAAAACATATAAGGCATAAACATTAAGGTAAGCATAACACATCAAGTTGTCTTCCTTGTCAACATAACACTTCAAGCATAATAACATAAAGGTTTTGGCTATGTCGCTACTTGAGAAAACATGCATGTTGTCAAGACCAAAGCTATGTTTGCCAAAATTAAATAAAGTTTTCAAAACCATACCTGATATAAGGTCAATACTCCCCATAAGAATCGTCATATGAGGCCGATTGCGTGAAGAGAATACCGAGTGCAGCGAAGGAACCAATAAACTTCTCATTAATATTCCATTAAAGACGACTCCACACTCACGGATACAAACTCTCCACAGACGAAGTTATAGACCTCAATGCAAACACCTATTTCATATAATAAACTCCCTAGACATGATACGACTCTACTTGACTCTAAAAGACTAAGATAAAGATAAAGATACCCGGCACTCCCCCAAGCTTGGAACAAGCTGAGGGGATGCCATTACCCGAGGAGATCTACTCCTCATTCTTGTTGTTGTTGATTCTTCAAATCTTTGATGACAGGACGAAGGGTTTGGTTTTCTTTCTCCAAAATCTCCACTTGCACCTTTAGTACACGGAAATCTTCACACAGTTGATTGGTGATGCGGTAGGCTTCGGAGATGGTAGAAATCGTACGTTGATCTTCAGGTGTAGGGGCCATTCCTTTTCTTATTCTGCTTCTGTCGGTGACTGAAACAGGACTGCAACATGTTCTTCATGAGTTGTTGTGCGTATTATATTTACATCCACATTGACGGGATATCCCGCCATGTAATGCTTGAGTCTTTGCCCATTCACAACTTGAGGTTTGGTGCCTTCAAAATTGTTAATCTTAATTGCACCAGACCGGTAGACTTCTTCGATATGAAATGGACCTTCCCACCTAGAAAGTAGTTTACCTAGAGAAAACCTGAAACGGGATCTAAACAATAAAACTTTATCACCCACATTAAATTCACGTTTCAGAATCCTCCTGTCATGCCATTTCTTTACCTTTTCCTTGAACATTTTAGCGCTCACGTAAGCTTCACTTCTCCACTCATCTAGAGAAGTCAAGTTCATGAGACGCTTTTCACCGGCTAACTTTGGGTCAGCATTAAGCTCTCTAACAGCCCATAAAGCTTTGTGTTCTAACTCTAATGGCAGATGGCAAGCCTTGCCATAGACCATTTTATAGGGAGACATGCCCATGGGGTTTTTGTAAGCAATTCTATACGCCCACAAAGCATCTCCTAACTTATTTGACCAGTCCTTCCTATTTTTGTTGACTGTCTTCTGCAAGATCAACTTGATCTCTCTATTGGTGAGCTCAACTTGCCCATTAGTTTGAGGATGGTACGATGACGCAATCCTATGATTGACATCGTACTTGGCTAAAGCTTTTCTAAAAGCTCCATGCGTGAAGTGTGATCCTCCATCAGTCATGAGATACCTAGGTACACCAAACCTAGGGAAATTACATCTTTGAGCATTTTCAAAGATGTTTTGTGATCAGCACTCTTAGTGGGGATTGCTTCAACCCACTTGGTCACATAATCAACACCAACTAATATGTGAGTGTACTTGTGTGAAGAAGGAAAAGGACCCATAAAATCAAAACCCCAGCAATCAAAAGGTTCAATCACTAGTGAGTAATTCATAGGCATTTCATTCCTCCTAATAATATTACCAACTCTCTGACATTTATCACAGGCTAAAACATAATTTCTAGCATCTTTAAAGAGAGTAGGCCAATAAAAACCTGATTGGAGAACCTTATGTGCGGTACTCTCACCGGCGTGATGTCCTCCGTAGGGACTATCGTGACATTGCTTGAGAATGTCCTTCTGCTCGTGTTCCGGTATGCATCTTCTCACGATCCCGTCCGGACCTTCTTTGAAAAGATGTGGGTCATCCCAAAAGTAATGCCTCAAATCATGGAAGAACTTCTTCCTTTGCTGAAATGTTAAACCTGGAGGCAAATACTTTGCAACGATAAAATTAGCATAATCTGCAAACCAAGGATCAGAAAGAGATTGTACTTTAACAACTGCAAGTTGTTCGTCTGGAAAATTGTCGTTGACTGGGATGGGATCATGCGGTATATTTTCCATCCTTGAAAGATTGTCCGCTACAGGGTTGTCTGCTCCTTTTCTATCAACAATCTGCAAATCAAATTCTTGAACAAGGAGTACCCATCTGATGAGCCTTGGTTTGGCATCATTCTTCATCATAAGATACTTAATGGCAGCATGGTCAGTATGAATAATAACTTTAGAATCAACAATATACTGCCTAAACTTATCCCAAGCAAACACTACTGCTAAGAATTCCTTCTCAGTAGTAGCATAATTCTTTTGAGCACTATCAAGGGTCTTACTATCATAATAAATAACATTCAACTTTTTATCAACCCTTTGTCCTAAAACAGCTCCAACAGCAAAATCACTAGCATCACACATAATTTCAAAGGGCAAATTCCAGTCAGGCGGTTGTACTATAGGAGCGGTTATTAAAGCTTTCTTAAGAACTTCGAAAGCCTCCTTACAATCTTCATCAAATACAAAAGGAACATCCTTCTGGAGAAGATTAGTGAGGGGTCTCGAGGTCTTAGAAAAGTCTTTAATAAATCTTCTATAGAAACCGGCATGACCGAGAAAACTACGAATACCTTTAATGTCCCTTGGATAGGGCATCCTTTTGATAGCTTCAATCTTCGCCTTGTCCACTTCAATTCCCCTCTCAGAAATCTTGTGGCCAAGCACGATCCCTTCGTTAACCATGAAGTGGCACTTTTCCCAGTTTAGAACTAAATTTGTATCCTCGCATCTTTGCAAAACTTTATTAAGATTGTGGAGACAGTGGTCAAAGGAAGTTCCATAGACGGAGAAATCGTCCATGAAGACTTCCACAATCTCCTCACAGAAACCATGAAATATTGCAGACATACATCTCTGAAAAGTAGCAGGGGCATTGCATAAACCAAAAGGCATACGCCTATAAGTATAGGTACCATAAGGACAAGTGAAAGTGGTCTTCTCTTGATCGGCAGTGTTAACATGAATTTGAGAGAAGCCAGAGTACCCGTCAAGATAGCAAAAGTGGGTGTTTTTCGACAACCTCTCAAGCATCTGATCAATGAAAGGCAGCGGGTAGTGGTCCTTCCTGGTTGCCTTGTTCAACTTCCTGTAATCAATACACATTCTATATCCAATAATAATTCTATGAGGTATTAGTTCATTCTTATCATTAGGGACTACAGTTGTCCCTCCTTTCTTAGGAACACAATGAACTAGACTTACCCACTTACTATCGGCTATAGGGTAGATAATACCTGCGGCTAGAAGCTTGAGGATTTCGGTCCTCACAACATCCATCATCTTTGGGTTCAACCGTCGTTGATGGTCAACAACAGGTTTAGCATCGGGCTCGAGGTTAATAGTATGTTGATAGATAGATGATAGATAGATGCACTAATTCCCTTAAGGTCATCAAGGGTATAGCCAATTGCACCACGGTGTTTACGAAGTACTTCCAATAATCGCTCTTCTTCATATCCTGAAAGGTTAGAGTTGATAATAACAGGATATACTTTCTTTTCATCTAAATAAGCATACTTGAGCGTATCGGTAAGAGGTTTGAGATCAAACACCGGGTCTTCTTTTGGTTTGGATAGAATTCCTAAAGGTTCAACCGGAAGATTGTGCTTCAGGATAGCAGGTTGTCTCAAGAAGATTTCATCAATTTCATTTCTTTCCTGCATATGAGTATCATTCTCGTGGTCCTCCATGTATTGCTGCAAAGGATCATTAGGGGGAATAGCAATAGAAGCAATACTTTCAATAATTTTATCATCACTAGGTAATTCAGTACCACGAGGCTGCTTGGAAATCTTAGAAAAGTTAAATTCATATGGCTCACCATTGAATTCAACAGAAACTTTACCTTTCTTGCAATCTATAATAGCTCCACAAGTTCTGAGAAAAGGTCTACCAAAAATAATAGGACAAAAACTATCTTGTACTGAACCAAGTACAAGAAAGTCGGTAGGATACCTTACCTTTCCACATAGGACTTCAACATCTCTCACAATCCCAATAGGAGAGATAGTAGCTTTGTTTGCAAGATGAATAGTAACATCAATCTCTTCAAGTTCACAGGGTGAAATCTCACTCATGATCTCTTGATAAAGCGAATAAGGAATCGCGCTAGCACTTGATCCCAGATCGCATAGCCCGTAATAATTGTGATCTCCTATTTTAACAGATACAACTGGTGTACCTGAAATTGGGCTTTTATTCTTGGTTGTGACAATGTTAGTTGAAACAACACAAAAATTTATAATAGAATTTGAAACAACATTAGTAACTAAATCTTTAACCATAGCAACTTGAGGATCGACTCTGATCTGGTCCTAAGGTTCGCCTGTTCTTCTCTCACTTTTATTTATGATGCCTGTCACAAAAGAGTGCTCCCTTATTCTTGAAGGAAAAGGGGGCTGTTCATATATAACTGCAGGCAAAATGGGATCAGCAACGTGAATATCAATAGGTACTTCTTTGAAAGTCTTATGGTACTGATCCTTCTTCATCTTAGAAGAATCAATATGAGAGGCAAAGTTCTTAAAAAAATCAATCATTAGATGGGAATCCAGACCAATCTTAGAGAAAAAGGTATTAAAATAATCAGTTTTCACATAGCTCTCAATATAATCATGCTCATAATTTATAGCAGGTTCAATACCTTTATCGATTTTCCAATCTTCAGTATTCTTCTGGATCCTTTCGATGAGATCCCATCTTTCTTCCACACTCTTTGTCTGAAATACCCCGCTAGAGGAGGTATCCAGCCTTTCCTTATCCTGACGAGAAAGCATGGCAAAAAAAATTGTAAGTATAATATCTTTGGGGAGATTATGGATAGGACATTTAAACATTAGGGATTTAAGCCTCCCCCAAGCTTGAGCGATGCTCTCTCCGTTGCGAGACCTAAAGTTATAGATGTAATTCCTGTCTCGATAAACTTCATGAAGAGGGTAAAACTTTGTATAAAAGAGAGACATAAGCTCTTCCTAATTAAGAGAATGTGAGTTATCGAGGAGCTTATACCAATATGAAGCTTTGCCTGTAAGCGATATGGAGAATAATTTCTTCATAACGAACTCCAGTGACACACCGGCAAGCTTGACTAATGAACATAGTTGTGATAAATATAGCAAGTGTTCACCTGGATGCCTGTCTCCTGCATAGCGATTAGATAGAACATAGTCGATAATACCAGATGGTATCTTATAAGGCACAATTTCAGCAGGGTCAGGAGTAACTACCTTAGTTGTGGGGCGGCTCCCCAAGAACAACGATCCAATAGTAGGGGTGTTCATAAGGACAAAAACAGCAACAGCAAAACTAAAAAAGAAATATAAAAACTTCCTTACCGGCTTCACTTACTAATAGCGCTACACTCCCCGGCAACGGCGCCAGAAAACGTAGCTTGATGACCCTCAACGTAGAGGGATCTATTGCAGTGTTTTCAATAAGTAAGAGTGTCGAACCCAACGAGTAGCAGAAGGTAGTAGCAAGTGACTTTGGTAAGGAGGTAACTGCAAGCACTAAAAGATAACTTTTTAGGGATTTTCTTGGTATAAGTGACAGGATAGCAAAAACTAGCAAAGTAAAAGATACTGGATAGTAAAGAGTGGCCCAATCCTTTCTGAGCAAAGGAGAGGCCTAGCAACCGAACTTATAAAAGCTAAAGTGTTCTTGAGGACACACGGGAGAGGTAGTCATGTGCTTTCGCCATATTCCGTATCGGTACTATGTGCTGCGTTGATAAGTGTTGAGTGGGTGGATCTATGCTAGTATACCCTCTAGAATAAGATGAGTGTACTCTTATGATTAAACACCTTGCAAGCATCCGCAAATACAAGGTAGTAATTAAGGCAAAAGCCTAACCATAGCAATACGATTGGTGATCCATTGTTCCCTTGTGCAAAAGCGTGCAAACTGGGGTTCAGGTTTCTGTCACTCCGGCAACCCACCGTAAGCATTCTTTGTACACAATGTATCCCCCTAGGTCCTTGATAAGGTGAAGTGTTGAGTGTTCGACTCACACAACACCACTAGGAAAATAACAACACAACTTAAATATCAACCAACACATATTACTTCAACATCATATGACTACTAACAACTAGACTTCTTCCATGTCCTCAAGAACTAAAGTAACTACTCACAAGACATAAAAGAGATCATGATCAGTGGGGATAAATAGATGATAAACAATCTGAACACAATAATATTTCTCCAACAAAACTCAATAGCATTCACCACAAAGTAGTAATCAACACCGATAGAGTAGAGAGGATAGATAATACGGATTACAACGCGAGTTGCAATTGTGAGATAAGATTGGATGAAGATGGAGATGGTGTTGATGATGGGGATGATGTTGATGATGATCTCGATGATTCCCGTGACGATGGTGATGACGATGGCGACGATCTCCCCTTCCGGGAGGTGATCTCCCCGGCGGAAACTGCCCGCCAGAGATGGCTTTTCTTCTCTGTAGGTTTCCGCCACGGAGCGGCGGCGGAACTCCGGAAACTCTCCCTTTTTTAGGTTTTTTGGACGACGAGGAGTATATAGGCCAGAGGGGGGAGCCGGGAGTGGCCCCGGGGGTCCAGGAGCCCTCCCGGCGCGGCCAGGGGTGGGGCCGCGCCAGGTGGCCGCCTGGGCACCCTGTGGCCCCCCTCTGGTCGCTCTTTTGCGTGTCTTCGTGATCCTGCTGGAAAATAGCCTCCGTCGATTTTCAGGTAATTTGGAGGTGTTCTTCTTCAGCAACTCAGCGTCCACTTTTTACCGTTGAATCCTGCGTCTGCTGCTTCGGCACCGGAAAGTTGCAAACTGTGTAAAATAAGCCAAAACAACATAAGGATAGCATCATATCATGAAATATATCAATGAATAAGAAAGAATTACTATATAAAATAATGATGCATTTTGGACGTATCACATGGGAATCCCCAAGCTTAAGTGTTTGACACTCCAAGATCTTCTTTCATCATCTTCCATCGCACACATGAAAACTCCCTTCATACATAACTCATTGTAGACTGATTAGAGAGGTTAGTACCCTAATAAAATAAAACAATTCTCCGCTGGAAATAAATATAATCTTGAAGAGCTACTGTTTTTCAAGATTTCCAAAAAAAATTTGCAAAGAAAAAGCAAGCTTAAGGTTTGCAAAAGTAAGGAGAGACAAAACGTGGCAGAATCTGTGAAAAACAGAACAGCAGATAGAAAATAATTTTTTAGGGATACTTCTGCAACTCAAATCAAAAAAGTCAGAACATACGCAAGTTTCGTAATTGTATAGAGCATGCTGTGTAAAAATTTCAGCTCAAAAAGATGAACTGGGATTTTTCTCTGATTTTTCTAGTCACGAGGACAGAATCTGTTTTCTGGACAGCATGTCACAACTTTTATTTCCCTTGTCGTATGAGACTATAAAAGGCACAAAGCTTGAAAAGTAAAGATACAATGATGTTTCTACAGTATTAAAAATCATCAAGACCACTAAAAACAGAAGAAAAGCAAAAAGAAAAACCTAAATTCGTTGCGGGCTGCCTCCCGAAAGCGCTTCTTTAAAGCCATTAGCTAGGCTTAAGGCAAAAGATCAAGTTGTATCCATTGAACCATCATCAAGATCATCAAAAATCTCTTCAATAGTACAACTAGTCTTAATAGGTTTCTCAAATAAAGGACGAATGAAAATGCTTCTTGGAATAAAATCAAAAGGAGGGAAATCAATTGGAGTTTCATTAAAGTTAAAGATAGGTGTCTCCTCCAAAGTTTTCACCGTTTCAACTCTCTTGGCAATTGGTGTGTTTGCTTTAGTTCGAGGAACCTTGGGGACGTAAAAGAACTTAGGTTCCTTCTTTGCCGGAGTTTCATCCTTTTTGGTTTTGATTGAGGAAAAGGTAGTTCCTAGAGTTTCAATAACTTCCTCAATTTTTTCTATCCTAGAAGACTTCTCATCAAGGGATTTGATAGTCTCCAAAGTTTTGATAATTTTCTGCATGGAGTTATCTAACCTATTCAAATTCCCTTGAATCTTACGATCCAACTCATTCACCCTATCGATACTTGGCATCTCTAGCTCTATTTTTTCAAGTTTTCTCATAATGTGAGCTAAAGTAATGTCCTCCTTAATACTAACAACTGAGAGACTTCCAACAAGATTTTCAATAACATTAAGGGCTTCCCAAACTGGGGCCTCTACGAAGTTCCCATTGATAGCAGTGTCTAAAAGAAACCTATTCCGAGAAGTAATCCCAACATAAAAATTTCTAAGCAAGATAGTAGTGGATTGCTTCTTGGTGGCTCTTTTTTGAGAATCATTAATTCTATACCAAGCATCTTTCAAACTTTCACCACCTCTTTGAGTAAAGGTAAGTACTTCTGCCTCCACAAAGGCAAAAGGACCAACCATAGTGGTAACTACTGACAAGGTAACAAGTATTTTTGGTATTTTTGATAAGGGACACAAAGGTAAAAAATGAAAGGTAAACTAACAAGACTAAAAAGCAAAGATAAAAGATAGTGTGCAACTCCCCTATCTTGTAGGCTGGAGTCTCCGGCAACGGCGCCAGAAAACTTGCTGATGGCAAGAGAGTGTTATACTCTTCAAGCCCTCGTTGAATACCCCAAGTGCAGGGTGAGATATAGTGCAACGGCAAGTTTTCCCTTGGCAAATATACCAAGGTTTGTCTCCCGTAGGACTCCGAAGGATACAATAAGGTGGTAAAGTGAACAATGGCGCCGAGGTTGCTACTTCACCTGGACCTGCACACAGATACAAATAAATTTGCTCCCAACGAGTACAGAGGAGTAGTCAATTCCTCCGGCCTTGCCGTTTACAAAGGATCAACGCAAGAGATAATGATAGTGGCAACTGAAAGTAAATTGAGGGTGTAAACAATGATATGAAGATGGACCAAGGTCGCGTGATTTTCACTAGTGATGTCTCTCTCCCAAAAGACGATAAAAGTGCTAGCGAGGTAAACAAATCACAGCTGGGCAATTGACAGGATTATGAAGGCACCGCAATGCTAACTATGCTGCAAAGAAAGGAAGGGCTCAAAAGCAATGGGCAGTACGCCAAGGTAATTAGACCGAAATCCATCTGCATCTATTACGAATCATCCACCTTGAGATATCTATCCAGAACATCTCGCTGGTATTAAGTTGTGAATCCCACCCAAAGTGTAAAATCAAAGCAACAGACAACTGCATTAAAAGAACTTTGCGTAAAGTAAACAATCCTTGCACCCGCGGATACAAGCACCGTTGTTTTATACCTGGTGGCAACTACACATTCCCTAGTCTCATGTTTCTGTCACTCAAGCTAGACATCAAGGGGCTGAACCCACAATCAAGCATAACGCTCCCTCTTGGAGTTGCAACAAATCACTTGGCCAAAGTAAAATACGGCAACGGAGAACATGCAAGAATTTACTCAAGAAAAAAATACAAAAGATAAGAACCAAATATATTACTCATCACAATTTGAACATAGTCTCATAATCCATCAGATCCCATCAAACTCAGCATAGCAACGGCAGAAAATTACAAAGGTGCCTCAATCATGTGAGGCAGCTCACGAGGTCTCGAAAGTGGAAGCACAAAGAAGGGAGAGACATATCACATAGCTACTGGTCACGGTACATACGGGAGGCGTCCATGGCTATGAATGGTCTCCCGGAGGGGTAGCTTCTCCCGGCAGGGTGCCGGAGCAGATTCTCCAGGCAGCCCCGATCTTGAAACGGCGGCGCCGGCGGTACAGAGGCGAGATCGCGAAAGAGGGGTCCGTATTAGGGGTTTCCACCCCGAGGGGTAAATATAGGCGAAGGGAGGTGTCGAGGGGACCCGAGGCTGTCAGGAGGGTCCCTGGCGCGGCCCAAGGTGGGGCCGCGCCACCTGCCCTCCTGGCTGCCTGGTGGTGGCCCCCCTTCGCTTTTTTGGTGTTTCCGGAAGCTTCCTTGACGTTGATTTTTTATCTGATTTTTCCGGATTTTTTGGAGCACTTTTAATGGGCGGAAAACCTGAAATACAAAAACAGTAGAAAACAACAACTGACAGCTGGGTGCACTGGGTTAATAGATTAGTCCAAATATGCTCAAAAGTGTATGAAAGTTCAAGCAAAACATGGCAAAGTCACACAAAACATGCATGGAGCAAGCAGAAATTATAGATACGTTTGGGACGTATCAGATCAGGTAGACATATCACTTTTCATGCACAATACTAAATTACATGACCAACACCACACCTACGAGTAAGATTTTGGCAATCATATTATCACACACTCAGCAAAGCTGGTTGTAGACAAAACTTGAGTGGATTTGGCCAATACGCACCGTGAGCTTCTACAATAATTTAGCTTCTTGCTACAAAAGGGTCAATGCCTCCCCACGCGAACCTCCCCCTCCTCACGCGAACCCTAGCCCCCGCGCCGGCGGCGCCGCGCCGCGCCGGGGCTCTCGCCGCCTCCCTTACTTCGCCCCCCTCTACTCGAGCCCCCTTCCGCCGCCGCCGCCCGAGGCGTCGCCGGGCTAGACCCGTGCTGCGCGGCGGTGGCAGCGGTTCTTCTCCAACGCCGAGCGGGAGGAGGTGCTGCGGCGCCCGGCGCCCCTTCTTCAACCAGCGGTGAGGCGGAGTGGCGGCGACTGGGCGGATCTGACTCGTGGCGGCGGCGGCCGGGTGTGGCGCGGACGTCTGCTCCGATCTGGGTCTGTTTAGGCTTGGTACGGCGGCAGCTCGCTTCCTATCCCGCTGCTTCTCCGCTAGCAACGAGCTGATTCTTCCCTAGGCCACGTCTGCATCACGGAGATGCTCGGATCTGTTCTGGGCATGGCGGTGGTGGTGGTCTCATCCTTCGCCGGAGGCGGTCGGCCTGCTTCCGGCGGCACGGCGTGGCGGAGATGGTGGGACGCCACCGGTCTCCTACACCTCTCCTACACTGATGTTTCTGTTGGGAGTGGTCTCGCTGCGTCGAGGCCTGGCGGCGGTCCTAGGGTTACTCTGACGCCAAGACGAAGGACTACCGCGCGCCTGTCCTCTTTGATTTGGCCAGAGTGTCGGGTTCTGGAAGGCTCCGCCGGCGATCTCTCACCGGCGTTCATGCCTAGAGATTGTTGGATCGGGTGGTATTCGGTCGTGCCGGAAAAATCGGCGCGAAACTCTACTCTGTTGCCATGATGGGCAAATCCATGGTGAAGTCAGCGGGAGAATGTCATGGAAGTTGTGATTGGAGGACTAGCAATGGTGTTCGGAGCCTTTGCGTTGATGAGAAACTGGCTCGGAGTTTCAGGAATCATGGCAGCAGTATGTAAGCGGGGGCGACAACGCAGGTGAAGTTCAAAGCTCTACCTTTCAGGGTGAAAATTCAAGGCCTGACCTTAATTGGTTGTGCCTGGCAATGGGATTGCTGAAGACACATTGTTTTTAGAGAAGGGACTATCTTCAGGGTGAAAACCCAAGGTCTGGCCTTAATTGGTTGTGCCTGGCACTGACCTTCTTAAAGGTGTTGCTTTTAAAGAATTGGACATCAGGTGTTGACCTGGTGGTGGTTGTGCTGCGGCTGCGAGGATTGTAACTTTATAGCGGGAGTATTATTTTTCTTATTCTCTTTTTGTTTTTGATTGGGTGAGTGCATCCGTAGTGCCTTTTGAGCATTGTGTAGTTGCAGAGGCTGGGTGTAATTGATATATTTTCGATATTAATATATTCTTCTTTTTCAAAAAAAGGGTCAATGGATCATAGGAATGAAATTTTGCTGCTGGATGGGTGAGGAAGAAGAAGCAAATATGGCTAATGACTTGAGGGTGGCGGCAAGACCAGTTTTAGGAAAGAGAAGAGACAAGCGAGGAAGATCAGGGAAAGGGTCACGAGGTACGTTATCCACCTCGATGGTGGTAGGTGGCCGTAGCAGTAGTATGAACATGCAACTAATGCTTTGAAGGCAGCTTGAAATACGCCCGAGATATACACAACACATACGAAAAGAAATACTAGAATGGATAGATCTCGGGGAGGATGAGAGCTTAGGATATCATGTCCATCTAGTAAAATATGTAGTCATATGCATGTGGTTCTTAGATAATTGCTAATGTGCTAAAAAGGAAAATTAGATCATGAACATAGAGAGCAGATCCCCACAACAGAGTATGAGAAACACTAATAAGAGAAAATAAGATTATCCAACAAAGCAAACTAATTTTAGGGAGCTTGTGCGTTGAATCCGTCCCATGATTCTTCTTACCGGATGATCTGTTTCGTCAATGGCACAATACCAAATGCAATCAAGAAGTTAGATCAACTATATAATAATATAAATCTTATTTTCGAAATTCAAAAACACCCTTTCAACGCACCACAGGAATATTCCTCAAAAGACAATAATTTTTTAATGCCTTCGTGGCCGAGTCTAAAGGTTGTCGATCCAATCCATCCTTTATAGATGTTTTTTTTCCGGGTAATTTATAGATGTTTTCGAGTAACTTTGAAAGCATTGAAAGCATTACGAATTTGGGTACTTTTGGCAGATGAAAGAAAATGCGAGCAAGAGAGGAAGGGGACATCTGAAAGAAAAAGCAATCCCCTCACTAACACTTTTGATTAGAACCCTTTTTAATAAGTTAGTTCGTGCTAAGCTTCATTAGTAAGGTCACAACAGTGATCTTGGCCAGTTGAATGATAGCGTCGGCGTCATTCTCAACCGCTCCCGTCCGTGAACGATGGCCGCCGGCCGGCCTTTGCTTTCCCGCAACTTAGACCGGTCACAATGGGGAGTAACTTAGACTAATAACATACATGGATTACGAGTATATGTTACTACCTTCACAATGAATAATAACATATATGTAGTGTCATATAAAACTTTATTTATCAGATTATAAACTCATATTGTCTTGGTATATGTGATGTTACTCAAACTATCCATAGTGGGAGTAGCATCACTAGTAACATCACACTTATTTATGCAAAATAGATGATGTGACAAATAGTTAATGAGGAAAGAGAGGAATGTGGTAACATAGGTAGTTACTTGCTCTTTGAGTAACATCACACATACCAATACAATATGAGTCTATATAATAATAAATAAAGTGTTGCATGACACCACATCTATGTTACTTTCCATTATAGAGGTAGTAATATAGATTAGTAACAACGCGATGTTACTAGTCGAAGTTACTCCCCACTATGGCTAGTCTCAAAGAGCAAGTAACTAGCTAAATTACATAAGCAAAATTGCTGAGTTGGACTCTATGTTACTGCTAAGACTGGTCACAATGGGGAGTAACTTAAACTAGTAACATACACAAATTACGAGTGTATGTACTACCTCCATAATGGGTAGTAACATATATGTAGTGTCATATAAGACTTCATTTATTAGATTATAACTCATATTGTCTTGGTATATGTGACGTTACTCAAAGAGCAAGTAACTAGCTAAGTTACTCCAAACATCTTTCTCCTTATTAACTCATTGTCACATAAGCAAAATTACTTATTATTACTGCTAAGTTATTTCCCATTGGGGCCAGCCTAAGTTACTCCCCATTGAGACCAACTTATTTCCCCCTGCGGCATGCCTTTGTTTTACTTTAGTATCGTCTGTAATGAGACGCACATCACGCTTCCATTACACTGGTGTACACCACAACATATATACAGCCAAGATGCTGACACAACAACAATGCAAGAAAACACCGTCCACGGTAATGGCCAGTCGCTTTCAAAGTTGCGGATAAAGCAACTCAATTATCCCTGTAGAAAATTAGACCGATTGATTAGGACTAACAGTTTATACGGCTCGCTTTAGGCGTGATATATAATGTGCAGCATCGTTACTGTAAAGTAAGGAGTAGCAAACTGCAGGATAAGCAATGTGGGTGATTTTCTTTAGACAATCCCGGTCACTTAAAACTAGTACACTACAAAAGTAAAGTATGGGTCTCCCACTCCTGATGCGCAGACAATTCAAGCGAACCTGAATCTAGAGGGATCAGTGGAGCATCTTGAGCCTAATAAAGCTGTCTGCTCAACACTATGTTACACGTGGATGGACGCATTTTACTTGGTGATTAAGAGATGACATTCCTTCCGGTGATCCAGTGCCAAGGCCTGCTTTACGCCCCCACTAATCTAACTTCACCTCTCCACCAAAGAACACGATGCCTCCTCGCCTTTGCTTGGATCGTCTTCATCCGCCGCCCCCACATAGGCAGAATGCGCGGCCCCTTTCATGGTTTTAGAAGGCAGCATCGAACCATCCAAAATTCCTGCTATCATCACCCGCCGGTTCTTGCGAACGTCGTTAATTACCCGCCTGTTCTTGGGAACATCGTTAATTTCTCATTTTTACATCGAACTCCACCTAGATCCCTTGTCGCAACCAAAAACAGGTCGTTACCAAGACTACTCGTAGGAACACATCGGCGAGGTTACTGAGATAGGCTGTGTAGGAAACGAAGGCGGGGCGGCGGGGCGGCCTGCACCTGGCTGGAACCGTGCTTACAGTACATGGTTCGTGGAACCATTTGGGTTGCCAGCCATGAGACATCACGCGTACGTAGACTCCGTCTTTGCAGTCTGGGTACAACACGGAAACGCGAGGCCTGGCTGGCTGGCCGTCCTGGTTGCGGCACATCTCAAGCCAGTTCATCGCCTGCAGAGTTTGTTTACTATTTTTTTTCGAAACGGAGGCAAAAGAATTGCCTCATCGATTAATTAAGGAGAAGAAAATTGCCCAGTTAATTTATGAAAAACCGGGTAAAAACCGATACAAAAATCCCAAAAAGGGATTACTCACACAACACGAAACACCATGACCGCACTCAAAACTCTTCAAATGCTTCCAACACACCACAACTAGGAAACTCAACACCAACATGGTGCATTAAAACACCATACGTGAGCTCAGACAATCGAAACCGACACATTGGTTGCATCAACATCCTCAACCACACTATCATGTAACCCCGTGGAACCAGACACCTTTAGTTGCTCACATGATAGAGGCGAATCATGCCCCTTACACGAGATCTTCAATGACGAGTTCACCTTTGTATTTTCCAAAAACAAAGGCAAAGCAGCACTGGAGCATAACTCTCGAAGCTCGGGCATGATCTGCAAAATCAGAGCCACCAACACATCAATAGAATCACCCTCAATGGTAGATGACACATGAGGCGAGTCAGCAATGAGCGGCGGATACTCCCTAGCATGAGGAGAGAAGCTACCGTATAACTCCACCTCCTTGTCTTTCGTAGAGCAAACATCGGACACAACAGAAGGACACACCATCTGAGCAGTTTGCAACATAGCCGGCAAAAGGAAAAGCTTACTCAAAGCAGCCTCCGCCCGCTCAAGAAAGCTCCCAACTCGCTCCATCCACCCCTGTAGCAGCGCACTCTGATCAACCAAAGCGGAGTGCAACACCACATCAGATGGGGTTATCGAGCAAGCGGTAGAAGAGACGACAGACGCCCAAGAACCACCATGAAGCGCCTTGGAGGGTAGCGTGGGTTTCATCTTTCCCTGGCATGAAGCTGGATCATGATGACGCACGGCGCCAAGACGAGACACGGGTGGCGCGACAAGACATGACAAGGAACTCAAAGGACGCCAACGGTTGCGATATCCACGCGCGCGATGCCCATTCTCCAAACAGCGAGAGCACCGAAGCGGGTCTCTGCATCCAGCCGCACGATGCCCAGGAGCCAGACATCTGCAACATCTACTATGCAGCCAAGCAGGAATGGGACGGGGAGCGATTGCCGGAGCATGCGGCGTTGGACAGCGAGGACCGTGCTGTGGCTGCACCTCCTGCCACCCCTCATCCGTCGCCTTCTCGCGCCTCACAAACGGCAGAGCAATTGAAGTGGAGCATTTGGCAGCCCGCTATATACGTATTGAAGAGAACTAGTACTAGAACCAATGTTTATTACTGTAAATAAATGAAGACCATCCACGTTTAAATGAGCTGTTTCACGGTGTTGATGGTGGGTATCAAGGCGAGCGCAATAATTGCATGCTTAACTTACTCTACCAACAGAGCACAGTCAACAGCATGGCATGTGGAGAGGCGTACTACCCCAAAACAAAACAATTGTCCATTCACATGTTTCTCACCAGCGGCATGCAAAGATCCCGTCCTCGCCTGCGTGTAGCGTGCCAAAAGAAAAAAAGTTTGACAAGTAAACGGTGACCCAGGTACTTACGTGCGTGCAGCCTTTGGGCAAAAGAGGAATGAGCCACGCACGACATCTCATGGACAGCCTCTATTTTCAGCTCCAAACAACGGTTCCGTCGGTCCGTCCAACGCACGCACCAGATCGTCACCCTACAAACGAAGACAGCGACAGTGCGATGCAGTGTGGACTCACCGTGGCACGAGCCGACGTCAACGCCACGGCGACCCTCCGGCGTCACGCTCCGGCTGGCACCATTTGTAGTAGGATAATGATCACAGCACCGCACCGCCCCAGTCCACCGTCGGCGGCATGGCGTCCCCGCCTCCGCCCCCCCCCCCCCCCCCCCCCGCGCGCCGCCGGCAGCGTGTGCGTGTACGCGGTAGGCGCCGACCGACCGACACAGGAGGGGCGCGCGCGCGTCGGCGCCAGCGGGACCGAGACGGAACGGAAGCCACGGGAAGGTCGCTGCTTTCCTTTGCCTCCTCCTCCCGCCCCCGAAATAAAAATCTGAAAACAGCAAGGCACCAAACGCCGGGAGCCCCCAGCACACCACCACACACCATTTCTTCCCCCTTTTGCCGTCTCCCTCCCTCTATCTCGCCTCCTCTTCCCCCCGAGGACCTCAGCCGGCCTAGCCTCCCAGGTCAAACTTCCCCAGCTAGCGAGGGAGACGGCGGAGAGAGAGAGAGAGAGAGAGAGAGAGGCTCTCGGATCCGACCGAGCTGCTCCCTCCCAGATCTCCTGCCCAGCACTCGACGCCCCGGATCTGCGCCTACCCAAAGGTATTCCCTTTTTCCGTCCAGTCTCCTCCCTGGATCTGCGCCGCCTTCCCGTAGCCGGAGATTGTTCCGTTCCTACCTCCGCGGCTGCCGCTGATGCTTCGGCTGAAGAGTAGCTAGCTTAGTTAGCTGATCTAGATGATGATAAGCATGGATAGTGGAGTTTACTCAGGCCCACACGTGTATATATGGTAGGTCCAGACTCCAGAGCCGAGCAAATCTCGCCTCCCGGCTCCGGGGATCTCGATATCTTTATTTGCTTCCATTTCAATGTGAAGGATCTGCGTTTGGCTTTGATGAAATCTGCGAGGCTCATGTAGAATCTGCTTCTTGTTGGTCAGATCTACACACAAGCGACCAGCCGGTAGGCAGCTGGTGGTTGGTTGGCGAGGAGGAGGATTAGGCGGCGGAGATGTCGTCCAGCACGATCCGCAAGGCGCTGGGCGCCGTCAAGGACCAGACCAGCATCGGGCTCGCCAAGGTCACCAGCAACATCGCGCCGGAGCTCGACGTGCTCATCGTCAAGACCACCAGCCACGACGACGAGCCGGCCGAGGAGCGCCACATCCGCGAGATCCTCCACCTCACCAACGGATCCCGCGCCCATGTCGCCGCCGCGGTGTCCGGCTGCTCACGCAGGCTCTCCCGCACGCGCGACTACGTCGTCGCGCTCAAGTCGCTCATGCTCGTGCACCGTCTCCTCACCGACGGCGACCCCTTCTTCCACCGGGAGCTCCTCCATGCCACGCGCCGGGGCACCCGCCTCCTCAACCTCTCCGACTTCCGTGACGAGGCGCACTCTGGGTCCTGGGACCACTCCGCCTTCGTGCGCACCTATGCTCTGTACCTCGACCAGCGCCTTGAGTTCCTCCTCCACGAGCGCAAGCAGGGGCCCAACAACGGTAATGGAAGCACCAGCCTGAATGGGCCATCGCCGCGTGACCGTGACCGTTGGGGTTCACCTGACCCATATGGCCGCCGGTCACCCTCCTACACCTCCCCTCCGGGGAATGGCTATGGAGGTTACGATGACAACCGTGACAGGGACAGCAGGAACGGCGGGAATGCCGATGACAAGAAGCCGCCGACCCCTGTGAGGGACATGAAGGCGGAGCGGGTCCTTGGCCGTATGCACCACCTGCAGCAGCTGCTCGACAGGTTCCTTGCCTGCCGCCCCACAGGTGGCGCGAAGCAAAGCAGGATGGTGCTGGTTGCACTGTATCAGATGGCGAGGGAGAGCTTCCAGCTCTACGCTGATATCTGTGAGGTACTTGCCGTGCTGCTGGACAGGTTCTTCGACATGGAATATGCTGATTGTGTGAAGGCCTTCGAGGCCTATGCCAGTGCGGCAAAGCAGATTGATGAGCTTTGCTCCTTCTATGCTTGGTGTAAGGACACCGGAGTAGCGAGATCATCGGAGTACCCAGAGGTGCAGCGGGTCACCGATAAGTTACTGGAGACATTGGAGGAGTTTATGAGGGACCGGGCAAAGCGTCCAAAGAGCCCACCGCGGGAGCCTGAGCCTGAGCCTGAGCCCGTCAAGGAGGAAGAGCCAGAGCCCGACATGAACAGCATCAAGGCTCTTCCTGCACCAGAATATAAGGAGCCTGAACCTGAGAAGGTGGAGGAAGAGGTGAAGCCAGAACCCCCGCCGCAGCCCCAGGGTGATCTGGTGGATCTTAGAGAAGATACTGTGAGTGCAGATGAGCAAGGTAATAGGCTTGCTCTGGCCCTATTCCAAGGGCCACCTGCTGCTGGTGGTAGCAATGGGTCATGGGAGGCCTTCCCTGCCAATGGTGCCAACGAAGTGACTTCTGCATGGCAGAATCCTGCGGCTGAGCCCGGGAAGGCCGATTGGGAACTTGCCCTTGTGGAGACGGCTAGCAACTTGTCCAAGCAGAAGGCTGTAATGACAGGTGGTATGGATAATCTGCTGCTGAATGGCATGTACGACCAAGGTGTTGTGCGTCAGCATGTCAATGCGCAGGCAACCAGTGGGAGCTCCAGCAGTGTTGCCCTACCTGCGCCTGGACAGCATACAAAGATGCTGGCTCTTCCGGCACCAGACGGTTCAATGCAGAATGTTGGTGGAGATCCTTTCGCGGCATCGCTTACCTTCGCACCACCATCCTATGTTCAGATGGCTGAGATGGAGAAGAAGCAGCAGTTCTTGACACAGGAGCAGATGATGTGGCAGCAGTACCAAAGGGACGGCATGCAGGGGCCATCGAGCTTGGCCAAGCTCGATCGGACCTACAACAACGGCTTCGGTCCCAACCCAGCCATGCCATATGGGATGCCAAACGCGCCAATGGCGAATGCAGGGTATTACTACCCCACTTACTGAGCTATTCTTTCTTCATCATCCCTTACAGTTGCTGTGAATTTTGTTCTGTATTTGTGATCTTACTCCTCGGGGCTGTGTCCAGCATCAGTTGTTGTGTCCCCTGTCTCTGGATCAAACCTTTTGGTCTCTTATATATATGTAATTCTATTTGTTTGGAACCAAATGCGGCATCTACGGGTGGTTATAGTTGAATACATAATCTGAGCTGATGTTCTTTCATACTGTTTGATACCACAGACCTTGTGCATATTGTCGGTCACTTGGTTCTACCCATTTTTAGTAGTTGTTAGTAGTGTACTGCGTGTCACATCTGTCATCTACCTGCTACGACGGAAATTTGTTCCGTTTCTCAGATCTAGATCTCCTTGTTCGCTGGAAAAGTTTGTTGCTAGTAGTTGGCATTAAGGAAGTCTTGGTAGGTGGTTTTGATCAATTATAACTTCGTTGGAGTGTTTGCTTTCGGTGATGGACTTTGTAACAAAGTTTCATCGTACACTAAAATAGAGCTGGAATAATTGAATTGCTTTGCTGCTGGTTGAAGTTAAGGAAACGCCTGTTGCTGGAACATTTCAGTTGTTGCTTTGCCAATGTAAGTTTTGAACGTTCCTGAGAGAATTGGATGAAACCTCTCCTGTTGTTGGAATCGTACAGATTTTTATGAGGGGACGGTGGTGGTGGGCGTGATGGTTTCAACAACTACACCATGCGGGTTAGTGGTCGGCAAGGACGATCAAATCAAAGCGATCGGGTCCGTCGTTCGTGATTGACTCTTTCGCTTGGTGCTGTGTTTTCCTGAAGAAAAGTAGTTTCCCCGGGTTGCTTTCTCCTGATGACCCTTTCTTCAGTGCTGCTTGTCGTCATCTCATCTGGTTGCAAATTCCTTCATTTTTCTCTCGGCCCTTATTTTCCAATTAGCAATGATTGGACGCTTGGAAATTGGAATACAGCTCGGCATCTTTATCTCCTCCATTCGGAAAACAGAGCCACTCTCAGACATGGAGTTTATATTCCTGGATACAAATGCATGGTTGAACAGTAAAATTTAAAATGGTACTACCTTCTGTAAAAAAAAGACGTTTTTGTAGTTCAATTTGAACTAAAAAACTTCTTATATTTTGATAAAAAGTGTGATGTTTTTAGAGCACATGACAGGATGTTCTACTTACCTGTAAATTTTGTGAAGAAATAACATTCAATGTGGTCAACGTAAAAATGAAGGAAACACTCAAAAATACTAATCTCTCCGTTCCAAGATATAGGCCGTATAGTTTTTGGCACGAAAATTAAAGAACACATCTAGAGGAAAAATTACACCAAGTTTGAAAGGGATTATCCATAGTTAATTGATGTGAGAAAATAGAGGGGTTTGTAAAAAATAAGAAAACATAATCAATTTTTTACAAAAATTGTCCAAACGAGTGTTGTAACACAATATATCTTATATTTTGGACTTTTTGTCATAAAAAACTATACGCCCTATATCTAGGAACGAAAGGAGTATTTGTCTATAATTCTTTTTTGGAACATTTTCTAACTTTTTATGATTTACTATTCATTCATGTGTAGATTTGTTTAAACAGAGGCATAAGCTTTGCCTCATCGATTAATTAAAGAGGATAGAGTTTGTTACATGACCCCAAAAGTTCAGCATGCAGATTACTCATGTATAAATTATAATAGATCCAAGTTCCTTTGTCCGTGTGGCAATCGGCAAATTTGATTCCTTCATGATGGTTTGGAGCAAGATTGTAGGAGGGGCGCTCTTATTTCAGAACATCCTTACATTTCGTTCACTTCAAATGGTCCATGAAACAAGCATGTTGGTCAACACGAAGACCGTGCGGTGCGGCTTGCCAAATCCGGGCATACTCGCCCACCAATTCTTCACAGAGTCCATGTGTGCCCAAGGGGACATGTTAGTGCTCACCAACGACAGCTTCTCGAAGACCAAATCCCAAAGGTGAAGGGAGAATTGACATTTGGAAAGGAGACGCGCTCCGCTTTTTGGCTTTCTTTTGGAAAGAGGGCAAGAGCCACAGTTCGTACACCCTCGCTTGGCCAACCGAAGCGGTGATTCAAATTCTATCTTGAATGGCCAGCCACATAGAAAATTTAACTTTGGTCGGAGCCCACACCTTCCAAACCATTTGCTCCAATGGAGAGCGCACCAAACCAAGGGATTGTGCCCCGTTATGCGGGATACCGCCGAGTAGTGCCCGTGAGCGGTATGCTTTCACACAATGCCATCTGATGGCTTCTCGCCCCTCGTTGGTTACCCCAAGTGGAAGGTTGAGATGTAGTTACCAATAAATTTCCCTTACACGAGAAAGGTAAGGTTTATCGAATCCAGGAGGACTCCAAGATCTGCAAGTAGGTGTCTGCAGCTCTGGCGCTTACAGAAGACGTGGACCTGCACACAACAACAAATAACTTTTCTCCCAAACGAGTTCAGAGAGGTTGTCAATCTCGCCGGCCTTGTCGTTTACAAATGATCAAACGTACGGTTGAAATAGTGATGGTGATTGCAATTGAAAGGAAATAAAAATGGTAAAGAGTTGAGGTGTAAACAATGGTGGAAATATGGACCGGGGTCCCATGATGTTCACTAGTGATGTCTCTCTCCTAAAAGACGATAAAACAACTAAACTGGATGAACAAATTACAGCCGGGCAATTGACATAATTATAAATGCACCGCAATGCTAATTATGCTCTAACAAAGTTAGAGGCTCAAAAGTATGGGCAGTACGCCAAAACAAGTAGACGGTTTATCCATCATCATCTACTCACTAATCATCCACCTTGAGATATTTATCCAGAACATCTCACTAGTATTAAGTTGTGAGCCCTACCCAAAGTATAAACCCAAAGCAACAGACAACTACATTAACAAACTTTGCGTAAGATAAACAATCCTTGCAACCGCGGTTACAAACACCGTTGTTTTCTCTCTGGTGGCAACAACACATCCCCTAGTCTCATGTTTCTGTCACTCAAGCTAGACATCGGGGGCATGAACCCACAATCAAGCATAAACACTCCCTCTTGGAGGTACTATTCACTACTTGGCCAAAGCAATAAAAAGCAACGGAGAACATGCAAGAATTACTCAAGAACAAAATATATAACTCATCACAATCTGAACATAATCTCATAATCCATCGGATCCCAGCAAACACAACATAGCAACAACAGGAAAATTACATAGATGCCTTGATCATGTAGGGCAGCTCACAAGGGCTAAGAATTGAAGCACAAGATTGGAGAGAAGACATCACATAGCTACTGGTCATGTACCCATGGTCCAAGGGGGACTACTCACGGCACATCCGGGAAACGCTCATGGTGGTGGAGAAGCTTTCGGAGGTCAATTCTCCCTCCGGTAGGGTGCCGAGAAGAGGTCTTCTGGTGCTCCCGATCTTGGAAGTGCGGCGGCAGCGGAACATAGGTGAAAATCGCGATGCGGGCTCTCTCCCGAGGGTTTCCGTGACGGGGTGTAAATATAGGCCAAAGGGGGCACCAAGGGGTGGCCCCTCCCCCCAGGCGGTGTAACATCCCAAAACTTTCTAAATTTTGGAATGTTAATAAAATTAAATAGATAATGATTGTTTGCTTGATGTGTTTGATTTTCTCTAGGATTTAAAACTTTTTGGAGTTATTGAATATTAAAAAGAGAGAGAATAAAAGGACTTTCCCTAATATTCATAATTGATGTTTTTGGAATTTATTATCTTAAAACAAAACCAAAAAAACAAAATGAGAGAAGGTAATATGACTCCTTCAACATATTAAAAGGTTGGAAAATGTTTTAAATCATTCTTGGAATTCTTCTGAATATTCAAAACATTTTTCAACTCAAGGAAATTCATTTGAGAGGATATAAAATGACTTATCCCCTTTTTAATAACGTTGGAAAATATTTAGAATATTACTTTAAAGTTTTTAAAATTTATTATGAGTATTATAAATAACTCTAAAATTATTTTAGGGATTATATAATTCTAAGAGAGTTTTTATTTCATTGAAATGATTTAGTAAATATTTTAAAATAGTTGAAAAAGTATTCCAATGGGATATTTTTATTTTACCAAATTATTTATTGTTGTAACAATTTTAAAATCTATATTTTATTATTTAGAAATGGTTTGTCAATGCTTTTGACCAAATAAAAATACTTTTAATAATTTATCGGATTTTATTTGATTTATGAAAAGTATTTTATATTTAAATAAAGTATTTAGAAAATGTTTTTATTTTTATTTTACATTTTGGAAAAATGTATTCATTAAATAAAATTCTTTGTATTATTTTATGAATTTAGAAATTTATTTCATATTTTTCCGTTGAGTATTTATTTTTCTATAATTGTTTGAATTTTCGATTTTTAAATAAAAAGAAAAATCCGTAGCCGGCCCAATAGTGCTTTTTCGCCCGCAAGCGCAGTAGAGTCCTTTTTGGACCCGTTTTCGTTTTTTTTCTTTTTCCCCTCTGCCAATATATAGAAGATTAGGAAATCTTTTTTCTCTTTTTCTTTTCCGTCAAACAAAAAAATAGAAAAAAAACCTAGCGCGGGACCCGCGGTCCAGCCGCCGCCGCCGGGCCTCGACCTCGCCGGAATCCGGCCGCCGCGACCGCGCCCTCGCCGGAGCTGCGGCTGCTCCGTCACCGGCCGCCTCCAGGACCGTGCCCTGACCCGAGCCGCCTGCGCCGCCTTCCCGCGCCCGCCCCGCCCTGGCTGGCGTCGCCACGGAGGGCAGGCCGCCGGAGCCGCCCCCGCCCGAGGCCAGCTCGCCGGAGCCGCGGGCCAAGCCGCCGCCGCCGTGCGCGGCTACGCCGCTGCCCACGCGCCTCCTCCTGCCGCCACGCGCCGCCTCGTCGGCCGGCGACCACCCTGCCTCGGCCGCCTCCCACCACGAGCTCGCCGGAGCCGAGCCGGGCTCGCCGGAGTGCCCTCGCTGGAGTCAAACTCCGGTCAGATCTGAGTCAAACTGCCACAGGGACCCGATTGCTTTTTAGCAATTAACTTTATTTGCAAACAGGTCCCTATTGGCAGAAAACACCCCGCCGCCGTACTCACAGCATCTCCCACACCATGCGTCGGATTGAGGTGAAACTTTTTTGCTACGCGCTCGTGTTGTTCTGTAGTTTAGCATAGAATCAACTTTTTAAACTTTTGCACACTTTTCAATTTGAATTTATTTCAACTCAAATTCAAATCCCAGAGGCCATATCTTTTGAACCGTTGATTCAAATCGAGTGATTCTTTTTGCGTTGGATCACTCGTTCCATGTACTTTCTGTTCATAGCATGTGTACACAAAATTTCAGAAGTTTCTTGATCTGTTTAAAGTCAAATTCAATTCAAATTGAACTTACTATGACCTGTGTTGTAGTGTTCTGTTTCACGTGATTCTTTTTGCATATCGGATCACTTGAGACATGTTATGGGTAAGATTCATACACTTTTCATGTGGGCATGATATTCACCTTGAATTCATAATGTCCATGATCACAATTCCTTACCGATGAATCTTTATCTATTGACTCTCTCGAGTTTACGTTCCACCGATCACCTTCGAGCACATCGACACCTTTACCCTTCGAAGTCTTTTTGTTTTGTTGCTAGAAACTTTGTGATTGTTTTTTGATCTTTTGTTTTGTCCTTGTGGTGTGATTGCTAATTCGAGTTCCTTCGTCTGCGATAGATTTCTCGGAGTGTGACGAGTAGAGTTGACTGGACCGTGAGAGCGAAGAACTTCACCGAATGGAAAAGGAAAGTTACACTTTGACCATACCTCAACCTATATTTTGTATTATGCATGTAGCAAATTATCACTCTATGCATGTGTAGGACTACATATTAGTTATGATTTAAACCTAGTTGGATAGCCATATGTTATGACCTTGTATTTCATTGTCGCCCTAGGATCGTGGTTGTATATATACTGCTATTGCTTTGTAGACGGGGATTGGTTGAGTTATCATTGAGCTATGAGTGGATTAATGACTTGACTAGCAAACTTAAATAGAAATAACCTCTGGGCGGGCAGGGAATGCATCCTGGGGCTCGTGCCTTGTCTAAGGAGGGACCAGGGCTAAATGCTTCCCGAATGGTTGTTTTGGTGGTGAACCGGGTGCGACATGGTGTCTACCCTCTGAACGCAGTGGGCGCCGTCCAGGCTCAAAAAGATTGGACAGACAGTGTGACTAGTATCTTCCATGTACAACCACTGGCTATATGGGCTCTGGCTTAGATGAGTAAGTTGTGGGGAACCTGGCCCTGGTAGCTAGCTGATGTAGATATGATAGGTGTACCGGCTACCAAAGGGTGGAGGAAACCTCTTCTGAAAGACTATGTCTCAATTTTCGGGTTGAGTCCAGTGGGGAAAGTGTACAAACCTCTGCAGAGTATAAAAACTGATCATGATTAGCCGTGTCCACGGTTACGGACAACTTTGAGCAACTGGGCATTATTGTTGTTGGATGGTCTTGATAGATAATTCACCTTAATAAGAATTTGAGTGGGAACTTTTAATAAAGGGATGGTTGGAATTGGTGTAGCACGATTCAACCATACATAGGACTAGCAAGTTAAATTAAAATTTGATTAGTTGTAGTATGTGAGGGAAAAACTGGCTTTCTGCAAAACTAAACTATAAACCTTTCGTTTGACTTACCTTGCATGTAGATGTAGGTCTGCTATATACTTTTTCGTGTGACTTGCCGTACAAATCAGATGTACTGACCCGTTGTCGGGCTGTAACCTTCGGTGTTGCAGGATTATATACGACGAGTAAGTGATGCGATGTAGGGTTACGATGTCTATACTCAACTATGCCGGTGGAGTTGATGGACGCCACGAAGCTTTTATTGTTTTTCCGCTGTATTCTATTTGTAAGCTAGCCTTGAGCTATGCAAGTATGCTATATTGTAATACTGGATCTTCGATGTAATATATATGACATGTGGTTTATTCTTGATATTACATCATGTACTGTGTGTGCTAGCTATTGATCCAGGGACTAGCACAGAATGCACAGAGACTCCGGTTTGTGATGAACCAGGTCGTTACAGATGGTATCAGAGCCCATGTTGACTGTAGGTCATGACCCTAGAAAATGGTTAGGAAAAGCCATAGGAAGAAAAATATTTTTTATCACTCTTTGATTACTTACTCTCTCCACTAGTATTTCTCATCTATTATTCATCTTCTAAACTTATTATCTTGTTTTAATGTAAACACCCCTCCGAGTGGGTTATGCCCCTGAAGATATGATTTTTGAGAGGTGCATCATCAACCCCGTGGATCAATTGAAGTTATGACCACAAGAATGAGAAGAATACCCTATGAGGATAAATAAGTTTTGACACTACGAGAGGAATCTTTAAGATCAGCTTAGCTGAGAAGGATGAAGCTAAGAATGAGACCACCACCTTTTAGGTGAAGTTAGATGAACGAATTTCGCGTAGTATGATGAGATCGTATGTCTTGCACATATGACCTTACTCTAGGTGTTGTTTGTGTGTTTTGACTTTTGTGACTGTATTGTTTGTTGTTATGTGTTGCTGTTGAACGTAGGTGTTTTTGCCTCTTTCTTGTTTGAGTGCATATGTTTGGTGTTATCTTTAGTTGTTGTCTTGTCGGTGTTATAGTTTTGCCCTAACCCTTGTCGTATGGGTTTAATAGATGGAGTATGGAGTAGGACTCATTTTTTTCTGGGGCGATGACTAGACTGAAGGTGGAGCAATGGATTCATAATATGGAGGAGCACATGAAGATAAACCAGGTTGGAAGTTAGGACAGATGTTCGTAGGTGTGCACTAAGTGTACGTTGTTACCTTTTAATGTTAACTGGAGATGTGGATCGATGCATGTTTTGCTGTGGTTGAACTAGATGTTTTATGTCATGATTGTTTTTTTAAGTTTTGTCTTGTTCCCTGTGGCCCTGTTATGTCTTTGATTGATGTTGTGTGTTGTACTTTGTGTTTCTTCTATACGAGTAGAATAAGTACACATCACCTTAGACCCTCATCTATTTAGTATGTTTCAAGACTGAAGAAGATACATCAACAGGGAGAATAAATCGACAAGTGATAACAGTATATGAAGATTGTTTCGACAATGCGAAACTGAAGCTACCGTCACTGAAGACCCGAAGACCTGGAAGATTCAAGATTCCTATCGTTAGGTCGTTCTTGTGAGCTGTCATTTCTTGGTTTTACCGACAACTACAAATCGAAACTTATGTTTTCAAAACTAGTGGGAAGTTTGTATGGGTATCTCTTGCTATCTCTCTCTCTTCCTCGCTATCTACATTCTATTCCCTCTCATCCTGAAGGAGTTACTACAATGGATGCTAATGTCAAGATTGGAATAAAGATGATGCAACCAATGCCAAGTTCAAAGTTAACCCCGTATGCCAGGATCTTACAACAAGCAAGCACAATCTTGCTGAAAGAAGAACCCTCGAAGAAGTTGGATTCCACTAGTACACGTTTTATAGCAGTTTGCGCAAACCCGAGTGTTGTGAAGAAACGATAGAGGTTTGGTTGGCTTGCAGAACCATGGATTTATCTGAACCCAGTTCATGATCAGGAGGAACTTCTGCAATGCTTGTGAGGATGACCGAGTGTTAGATTGCGAGATTCTCTAAACCATATACAAGGTAATGATTTGGGTGCGGAATGGATTGATCACCATCAAGACTACTCTTATTATTCGCGCTTGCTATGCGGGATAGTAAATCTTGAGTGACTTACCTATAGCAGAGAGACGACGATGTTAAGCCTGAACCAAAAAATGGTACGATGTGTGACCCCTGTAGGTGAGTACCGTTTGTGTTACGCAGTGAGTATAGACCAAGACCTTTTGCTGCAGATATCCCGTAATAGTATTCTTGATGACCACCATGAGAAAATTGATAGTTGCTTAGCATTGGCGCCTGACCTGTCAGCCATGAAGGTTAAGTATACGGAAGACTCCTCTTTTGCTAAGGATTTAAGACCTGAAAGGAGGAGGTGAATCTCTTTGAAAGATGTCATCGATGGATTACGATTTTGAAGACCATGTCGCTTTCCTTTTAAGGGTGGTAGCACCCTAGCTAATCGGAGGATCGATGGACTGTCATGAAGACCCGAACCCTAACCTTTCTTTCTAGCCTTCTCGAATCTCGAGGACGAGATTTCTTTTAAGGGTGGTAGTCTATAACATCCCAAATTTTTCTAAATTTTGGAATGTTAATAAATTTAAATAGATAGTGATTGTTTGCTTGATGTGTTTGATTTTCTCTAGGATTTAAAACTTTTTGGAGTTATTGAATATTAAAAAGAGAGGGAATAAAAGAACTTTCCCTAATATTCATAATTGATGTTTTTGGAATTTATCATTTTAAAACAAAACCAACAAAACAAAATGAGAGAATGTAATATGACTCCTTCAACATATTAAAAGGTTGGAAAATGTTTTTAATCATTCTGGGAATTCTTCTGAATATTCAAAATATTTTTCAACTCAAGGAAATTCATTTGAGAGGACATAAAATGACTTATCCCCTTTTTAATAAAGTTGGAAAATATTTAGAATATTACTTTAAAGTTTTCGAAATTTATTATGAGTATTATAAATAATTCTAAAATTATTTTAGGGATTTTATAATGCTAAGAGAGTTTTTATTTCATTAAAATGATTTAGTAAATATTTTAAAATAGTTGAAAAAGTATTCCAATGGGATATTTTTATTTTACCAAATTATTTATTGTTGTAACAATTTTAAAATCTATATTTTATTATTTAGAAATGGGTTGTCAATGCTTTTGACCAAATAAAAATACTTTTAATAATTTATCGGACTTTATTTGATTTATGAAAAGTATTTTATATTTAAATAAAGTATTTCGAAAATGTTTTTATTTTTATTTTACTTTTTGGAAAAAATGTATTCATTAAATAAAATTCGCTGTATTATTTGATGAATTTAGAAATTTATTTCATATTTTTCCGATGAGTATTTATTTTTCTACAATTGTTTGAAGTTTCAATTTTTAAATAAAAAGAAACATCCATAGCCGGCCCAATAGTGCTTTTTCGCCCGCGACCGCAGTAGAGTCCTTTCGGACCCGTTTTCTTTTTTTTTCTTTTTCCCCTCTGCCTATATATAGAAGATCAGGAAATGTTTTTTCTCTTTTTCTTTTCCGTCAAACAAAAAAATAGAAAAAACCTAGCGCGGACCCGCGGGCCAACCGCCGCCGCCGGGCCCCGACCTCGCCGGAATCCGACCGCCGCGACCGTGCTCTCGCTGGAGCCGCGGCTGCGCCTTCATCGGGCGCCTCCTGAACCGCTTTCCGAGCCGCATACGCCGCCTTCCCGCGCCCGCCCCGCCTTGGCCGGCGCCGCCACGGAGGGAAGGCCGCAGGAGCCGCCCCCGCCGGAGGCCATCTCGCCGGAGCCGCGGGCCAAGCCGTCGCAGCCGTGCGCGGCCAGGCCGCTGGCCACGCGCCTCCTCCCGCCGCCACGCTCCGCCTCGTCGGCCGGCGACCACCCTGCCTCGGCCGCCTCCCACCACGAGCTCGCCGGAGCCGAGCCGGGCTCGCCAGAGTGCCCTCGCTGGAGTCAAACTCCGGTAAAATCTGAGTCAAACTGTCACAAGGACTCGATTGCTTTTTAGCAAAAAACATTATTTGCGAACATGTCCCTATTGGCAGAAAACACCCCGGCACCGTACTCACAATATCTCCCACACCGTGCGTCGGATTGAGGTGAAACTTTTGGCTACGCGCTTGTGTTTTTCTGTAGTTTAGCATAGAATCAACCTTTTAAACTTTTGAACACTTTTTAATTTGAATTTATTTAAAATTCAAATTCAAATACCGGAGGCCATATCTTTTAAACCGTTGATCCAAATCGAGTGATTCTTTTTGTGTTGGATCACTCGTTCCATGTACTTTCTGTTCATAGCATGTGTACACAAAATTTCACAAGTTTCTTGATCTATTTAAAGTCAAATTTAATTCAAATTGAACTTACTATGACCTGTGTTGTAGTGTTCTGTTTCACGTGATTCTTTTTGCATATCGGATCACTTGAGACATGTTATGGGTAAGATTCATACACTTTTCATGTGGGCATGATATTCACCTTGAATTCATAATGTCCATGATCACAATTCCTTACCGATGAATCTTTATCTGTTGACTCTCTCGAGTTCACGTTCCACCGAACACCTTCGAGCACATCGACACATTTACCCTTCGAAGCCTTTTTGTTTTGTTGCTAAAACCTTTGTGATTGTTTTGTTGATATTTTGTTTTGTCCTTGTGGTGTGATTGCTTATTCGAGTTCCTTCGTTTGCGATAGATTTCTCGGAGTGTGACGCGTAGAGTTGACTGGACCGTGAGAGCGAAGAACTTCACCGAATGGAAAAGGCAAGTTACACTTTGACCATATCTCAACCTATATTTTGTATTATGCATGTAGCAAATTATCACTCTATGCATGTGTAGGACTACATATTAGTTATGATTTAAACCTAGTAGGATAGCCATATGTTCTGACCTTGTATTTCATTGTCTCCCTAGGATCGTGGTTGTATATATACTGCTATTGCTTTGTAGACGGGGATTGGTTGAGTTATCATTGAGCTATGTGAGGATTAATGACTTGACTAGCAAACTTAAATAGAAATCTCCTCTGGGCGGGCAGGGAATGCATCCTGGGGCTCGTGCCTTGTCTAAGGAGGGACCAGGGCTAAATGCTCCCCGAATGGTTGTTTTGGTGGTGAACCGGGTGCGACATGGTGTCTACCCTCTGAACGCAGTGGGCGCCGTCCAGGCTCAAAAAGATCGGACAGACAGTGTGACTAGTAGCTTCCATGTACAACCACTGGCTATATGGGCTCTGGCTTAGATGAGTAAGTTGTGGGGAACCTGGCCCTGGTAGCTAGCTGATGTAGATATGATAGGTGTATCGGCTACCAAAGGGTGGAGGCAACCTCTTCTGAAAGACTATGTCTCAATCTTCGGGTTGAGTCCAGTGGGGAAAGTGTACAAACCTCTGCAGAGTGTAAAAACTGATCATGATTAGTCGTGTCCACGGTTACGGACAACTTTGAGCAACTGGGCATTATTGTTGTTGGATGGTCTTGACAGATAATTCACCTTAATAAGAATTTGAGTGGGAACTTTTAATAAAGGGATGGTTGGAATTGGTGTAGCCTGATTCAACCATACTTAGGACTAGCAAGTCAAATTAAAATTTGATTAGTTGTAGTATGTGAGGGAAAAACTGGCTTTCTGCAAAACTAAACTATAAACCTTTCCTTTGACTTACCTTGCATGTGGATGTAGGTCTGCTATATACTTTTTCGTGTGACTTGCCGTACAAATCAGATGTACTGACCCGTTGTCGGGCTGTAACCTTCGGTGTTGCAGGATTATATACGACGAGTAAGTGATGCGATGTAGGGTTACGATGTCTATACTCAACTATGCCAGTGGAGTTGATGGACGCCACAAAGCTTTTATTGGTTTTCCGCTGTATTCTATTTGTAAGCTAGCCTTGAGCTATGCAGGTATGATATATTGTAATATTGGATCTTCGATGTAATATATATGACATGTGGTTTATTCTTGATATTACATCATGTACTGTGTGTGCTAGCTATTGATCCAGGGACTAGCACAGAATGCACAGAGACTCCGGTTTGTGATGAACCGGGTCGTTACAGGCGGCCTCCTAGCGTGGCCAGGAGTTAGGCCGCGCCCCATGGCTGCCTGGGAGGGGGTGGACCCCCTCCGGCCCTCCTTCGCTCTTCCGGAAGCTTCTATTGCGCTGATTTTTTTTATATATTTTTCTTGGAATTTTTTGGGCTCTGTAAATATGGGTAAAAACCTGCAATTCACAAACATCAGCAAACAGAAACTGGCACTAGGTGCACTGAGTTAGTAGGTTAGTACAAATATGTGTAAAAATGTATGAAAGTGTAGCAAAACAAACAACAATGTCACCCAAATGAGCATGGAACAAGCAAAAATTATAGATATGTTTGGGACGTATCACCATCCTCGGTGAAACTCACGAACTAGCCTCCGAAGAGTGAAAAATTGTCAAATGTGCTGAACGGAGGCAATGGTGGTGGTGGTGGTGGTGTGTGTGTGTGTGTGGGGGGGGGTTAATCTTGAGGATCCAAGTATCATTATAATGGACTTCCCTATTTATAATTCTTTGTCAAAGAGGGCTTAAAGATGAGAGGTGCAACATCTTTGGGCTTCCTCACTTGAAGCCAAAGGGCCTCCCAAAACGGGATCCTTGCACCATTTCCTAGTACAATGTTTTTGGAAGCATAGAAAAATTGAGGTCATTCCCGTCACAAGGGTTACCCATCTGAGCCCAGGATCTCAATAGGAACGATAGACTGCTCATATCAACAAGGTGCACCTTCTTTATTGGGATCCCATAAGGAAAGAATGATCAAGTTAAGTGTGTTATGCTTGGAGTAGTCTTGGGATGGATGACTGACTGGGAAGTTGATCGATGGATGCACACGAGTGAGGAAAAAGTTTGCATAAAAGACTAGTGTTGGTATGTGAGGACACTCTGGATCCCAAACGCACCGACCATGGAATCAGTGGTTAACCGATGGGTTTGGTCTGGGTGTTACACCATCCCAACGCAAAGCCTGGATGTCTCTTTCCATTCATACCATGACCATCACAAATATAAGGAACACACAAATTTATCGGTGTTGCGCACACCCAAATCATCGTACTCTATAGGTCGGCACACCATGTCCCAATTGACCTTGTACGTGGCGCTCGTAGTCTTGTAGAAATCCGACCAAACGAAGGCCCTGTTGAGTTTGTTGATGGAATTAAGTGTCATTGCTGGTAAAACAATGGGTGTGAGGAAGTATATCTCTTGAGAGGTTAACACGGATTTGATAAGAGTTGTACACCCACATGTGGTGCTGTTTTGACCCCGTAAGTGACCAATTTGTTAGACACCTTGTCCTTACGAAATTAGAGACCCACCTTTTTAAGCTTCCAATGGAGAGAGGAGACCCAAGTATCACATTGGGAAAGAGGTGGATGCCAGAAGACTTTGGAGGATGTGTCCCAAATCAAGATGCACTACTTGAAACATGTTCTTTTTCGTGTTTTTTTATTTATCGTTAGTTTTTCATCGAGGCGAAGGACAAAGAGGTGCTTTGACACCAGCCTTTTAGAAACAGACGAAAAATACAAGCTATCGACGTTGATGTACTTTGACGTTCGCTTTCTGAATGGCCGATGGCAAAGGGCCAAAAGGCACACAAAAAATCACCTCGCGAGTGAGGGATAACGGTGTACTTCTTTGTCGACCGCCAGCTGATGGCGAAGAAGTGTGTCATTATCCCCACATCATCCCTCTCCCCTGTTCATTTTATCTCTCTCTCTCTCTCCCACCCACGCCCGTGGATCGATGATGTGGCAGGGCGACCACTCCCACGGGTCGAGGTTCTACATGGCGCCGATCCCACCCGTCCATCTCTCTCCCGATCCCACCCTCTCCCTTTTCACCTATACGGCCATGGCACGAGGAGGACGACCATCCTCGTCGGCACTTCCAACTCCCACCTCAAATGCTCCTCTCCTTCATCGTCCTCTTTCACTCCTTTTCCTCCTCGCCATTGAGCTCGGAACCCCTCGTTGTCCCGCGCTCGCCTCACTGTCGAACTCGGAGCCCTCGCCGTCCTACGCTCCTCTCCCTCCTCACCATCAAGCCCCTCGTCACCGTCCTCGCGCCTTGACATCATCTTGTGCTCGCCTCTCCAATGAGCCCCTCGTCTTCCTACTCTCCTCTCCCTCCTCACCGTCAAGCCACTCGCCATCGAGCTCCTCATTGTGCTGCTCTCCTCTCCTTACTCACCGTAGACCTCGGAGCCCCTCGTCGTCCTGCGCTCACCTCTCCGGACATGGCATGAGGCATCTAGGGAAGGGCGTCTTGCTGGGAGCGACACGCCGTCCACGGCATGAGCCTCACCATCACCATCGTTGGGAGGGCGGGAGACGGAGAGATCAGGGGAAGGACCAGGGAGAGGCGAGGCAGCTCCAGCGAGGTTCTGGTTGCTCCCGATGGTGCATTTTTTATATTATACAAACCTCTCTGTCGTTCGCCAAAGTAAAATAGAAGGCACAACACACTGTTAGACCCCTAATGGGGTCAAGGCGTCCGGGGTGTCGTCCAGTGTCTTTGACGTCCGTGCGCATAGCCTCCCTGATGGAAAACCTCTTTGTTGTTCGTCGATTTAAAGTAGACGGCAAAGACCCTGTTTGCCGACTATTTCGGTATTAGGATCTTCGCCGTCGGTAAGCGGACTACAAAGACTTTGCCGTTCGGATTTCTGCCCTATGTCGTTCGCCCCTGGCTGATGGCAAAGACCCAGTTTCCTGTAGTGATGGTTGCATCAAATGGGAACTACAGAGATCTTAAGGAAGTTGGTGTGAAGGCATGTGACCTCTTCAAAGTCCCTAAGAATGGTCGAGAGGTTATCCACATCCCTCTTATTTGGGTAAAAAAATGTCGTATCACCCGCATAAAGTGAGGTACGCACGATGTCACCTTTCTCTCGAATCTTGTGCAAGTAAACCTTCCTCGTGGCCAACTCAAGAATATGTAGGAGGGGATTGATGGCGATGGCGAAGAGAAGAGGGGAAACGGGTTCACCCTGCCACACCCCTCTCCCATGCTTGATAGGGACGCTGGTAAACCCATTCAATAGGATCCTCGAAGATGATGACCGGATGAATGCCAAAATCCATTCCATAAACTTGTTTGGGAACCCTCATCATTGTAGGAGGTCAAGGATGTACTCCCATTTGATCGAGTCAAAATTCTTGCGGATGTCGAGTTTGAAGAGTAGGGAAGGGTCTTTCTCTTGTGGAGACGATGGGAAAGGTTCCAAACAAACATGAATTTATCATGAATGCTTGTTGATTTGATGAAGGCGCTTTGGGCATTGGAGATGTGTCGGGGGAATGATACCCGGGTAGGGTCACCAAAACGAAAGCAATCTTTCAAGACAAGGCTGGGGCCGATTGCGCTACAGCTGGGCCGAGCTAGGCAGTCGCATGGCCGATTGCCCACAAGCAATCGACCATGCCGAATGCGAGCAGTCGGCCCAGGCACAATCGGCTCACCCTTTAATCGGCTCAAGAGTTGACCTTGTTAAGGTCGGAGCTCCTGGTACAAGGTCATAAATGCATGATCCCGAGAGATCCGGGTGGAAGAAAGCCAAGTCACTTCGCCGATCTGTCATAGGAGAGTTGTCACCCTTTCCTATGAATCCGCAGACAGGACGACAAGACCAGAGATCATAGCTCCACTACTCACTCATCATAACCTACAAGCTACAACATGGGCAGCCGCTTGACAGGTCCGGATCAACCGGAGAGTTGCAGTCGGTGGACCCCAGCCGATGAGAGGATGACAGTTGGGGTCAGTACCCGACTGAAATGACCGTAGTACCCCAAGCTCACACTATAAGAGACCGGGGTACCCCTCCTGCGAGAGGGACGACCCCATTGCATTTAATTCACACATTAGTTCATGTAGAGAAGAAGGAGAGAACCATGTCCACTTAAGGTCTCTTCTTCCTCTAAACAACTCCAGGAGCATTGATTATAGTTCGTGAGATCATTTATATCAAGCAGACAAGCAGGAGTAGGGGTGTTATCTCTCCGGAGAGCCCCAAACCTGGGTACATCGTGGTGTCCTCCACCATGCTTGTGCCCAACCCGATTCCGGCACCATCAACAGAGTTATCCCTCGAGTCTTCCCCTCTCTTTAGCCATCCCTATGTCATCTTCTGTTACTACGCGACGACAGTTGGTGCCCACCGTGGGGTAGACCGAGGCGTCGACTGGAGGTCTGATACGGACGGGATCTTCCTCGTCATCGAGCATGTGCCACACATCTGGCCTGATCTTTAGGCATGGGGCAATGGACTTTGTGGTGGACTACGCTGCGCGGTTTGGGGTCGGCACACCCCTGCCGCCCAGTGTATCGCTACAGATCGGCAACCATCGCCTCTTCATCAACAGCTTCCCCGAGGCATATCCAGGGAGGTGTGCGTTTTCTCGAGTGCCACAGATCCGCTCCCGACCAGGGGCCGCACGACAGCTCCCGACGGAGTGGAGTCGTGTGTGCACACATCCATCATGATGGTCGGGACAACTGCATCAAGCAATCAAGGTATGGCAAGCGCAGCAAGGAAAGCCTAGGAGGCCGCAGACGCCGCCGAAAGAGTCGGAACCAGTGCGTTGCGGGATGTGTTGTACATGCCCGTGAACAGGAATGGCGATCCCGACCAGGTTCATACAGATCTGGAGACGGCGCGGCTAGCTCTCGCTCGCAGGGCCGAGCATGTGCTGGCGGAAGAGCGCAGGCTGGGAGCCATCACCAGAGAGTACAATGCAGCGCACGCCAGTCAGCGGCGACCGATTGCACTAGCGGTCTTAGAGGATCTCTGGAGTAGAGGCCGAGCAGTCGGCAGAGAGCTGTCAGGAGTTGAGCAGCCGGAAGCATCAACATTTGTCCAGCGTCCAACATACAGCACACCCGACAAGAATCTGCGAGCTTCCGAGCAGATTGCGATCGAGCTGGAGGACTTGGAAGGAGAGGAACGGCGTCAGCAAACTCGCCAAATGCGCGAGCTGCTGGCATCGGCAAAGCGGCAACAGCAAGCGGCGTTGGAAGACCCGGTTGCAGGACCTGAAGCGTCAAGAAGGACTGCGAGGCCAGTTCCAGAAGCCAACCAGTGGCCGAATGCGTCGCGGCAAAACAGGCAGTAGGGCCAATGTCGGCGTGAGAGCAGGGTGAGGAGCAATCGGGGTCCACCGATCATGAACAAAATAGCATAGGAGCCGACTGTTAGCAGCAGGCGCAATGACCCACCTCGTCAACCAGAAGGAAGACCCGCAATCAGCAATCGGCTCGGTGCTCGTCATGTCGGCGAGAATGATGCCAGGCATCGCATTGAGCTGCTGGAAAGAGATTCCCAACAAGAGGAGGAGGGAGCAGCCGGCCCAGCGTGTTTCGGACACCGCATTCGGACCGAGCAGTTTCCCAAAGGGTTCACCTTGCCCAGAGACACCCCAAGTACAACGGCTCCATTAAGCCAGAGGACTGGTTGACAGATTACATGATCGCAGTCGGCATTGCTGGTGGCAGTTGGCGTGTAGCTGTACGCTATGATCCTCTGATGCTACAGGGGTCAGCTCGGACTTGGCTGAACAGTTTTCCCAGCAACAACATCAATTGTTGGGAGGATTTCTCGGAAGCTTTCGTTCGCAACTTCACTGGCACGTATGATCGCTCGCATCTTCCTCGGCAGCTCGCCCTCTGCGTGCAAGGCAAGGACGATACACTCCGAGAGTATTTAGCTCGGTGGATCAAGTTGAAGAACTCGTGTGAAGGAGTCCACGAGATACAGGCCATCCAATATTTCACTGACGGATGCTTGGCGGGATCAATGCTGAAGCACAAGCTGCTCCGCGAAGATTTTTCGTCGTTGGCCGAGCTCATGAAGGTCGCCAATGCGTTTGCTGTCTCCGACTCCGCGATGCGCGAGCCCATTCAACTCAGCGTCGACGGTGTTGTTCAGACACAAGAGGCTGCACAGGCGGCAGAGGCAGGAAACAAAGGGCTCAGTCGGCGAGAGAGCAGAGAAAACAATCGGAACAACAACAATAACAACCAACAGAACAGTGGAAGAGGAAGGATGAGCAACCAGATGGTCAGTATGGCAGTCAACATGTGGCCGCTATTCAGGACCAAGAGGAACAAGGGGCTGCAGGAGGCAGTCAGAAGATGAAGCCGAATGCAAAGCCGCAGTGGCCGATGAATCCCAAGTACACATTCGAGGACATGTTGGACCAGCCATGCAAAATGCAAAACATTCCGGGTAAGCCAGCGGCATATACCACTCGGCAGTGTGACTTTTTCAAGCGCATCGCGAAGGGAGAAGTGATGGCTTCTCGCCCCTCGTTGGTTACCCCAAGTGGAAGGTGTGAGATGCAGTGCAGCAGCAAGTTTCCCTCAGTGTAGATACCAAGGTTATCGAACCAGTAGGACTCAGGAGATACAAGTAGGTGGTAAAGTGAACAATGGCGCCGTAGGTTGCTAACTTCACCTGGACCTGCACACAGATATAAATAAATTTGCTCCCAACGAGTTCAGAGGAGTTGTAAATTCCTCCGGCCTTGCTGTTTACAAAGGATTAACGCAAGAGATAATGATAGTGGCAACTGAAAAGTAAATACTGAAAGTAACTTGGTAGTGCAAACAATGATGTGAAGATGGACCGGGGTCCCGTGATTTTCACTAGTGATGTCTCTCTCCCTAAAGACGATGAAAGTGCTAGCGAGGTAAACAAATCACAGTTGGGCAATTGACAGGATTATGAAGGCACCGCAATGCTAACTATGCTGCAAAGAAAGGAAGGGCTCAAAAGCAATGGGCAGTACGCCAAGGTAAGTAGACTGAAATCCATCTGCATATACTACGAATCATCCACTTTGAGATATCTATCCATAACATCTTGCTGGTATTAAGTTGCGAATCCCACCCAAAGTGTAAACTCAAAGCAACATACAACTGCATTAAAAGAACTTTGCGTAAAGTAAACAATCCTTGCACCCGCAAGTACAAGAATCGTTGTTTTATCCCTGGTGGCAACAACACATCCCCTAGTCTCATGTTTCTGTCACTCAAGCTAGACATCAAGGGGCTGAACCCACAATCGAGCATAACGCTCTCTCTTGGAGTTGCAAATAAAATACTTGGCCAAAGCAAATACCGCAACGGAGAACTTGCAAGAATTTACTAAAGAACAAAATACAAAAGAGAAGAACCAAATATATTACTCATCACAATCTGAACATAGTCTCATAATCCATCAGATCCCAACAAACTCAGCATAGCAACAACAGAAATTACATAGATGCCTCGATCATGTGAGGCAGCTCACGAGGACTCGAAAGTGGAAGCACAAAAGAGGGAGAGATAGATCACATAGCTACTGGTCACGGACCCATGGTCCAAGGGGGACTACTCACGGTACATACGGGAGGCGTCCATGGCTATGGATGTTCTCCCGGAGGGGGTAGCTTCTCCCGGCAGGGTGCCGGAGCAGCTTCTCCAGGAAGCCCCGATCTTGAAACGGCGGCGGCGGAACAGAGGCGAGATCGCGAAAGAGGGATAGATATTAGGGGTTTCCGTCACGGGGGGTAAATATAGGCAAAGGGGGGCACCGAGAGGGGCCACAGGGCATCCAGGAGGCTCCCATCAATGAGGACATTCATAGGCGAGAGAAAGCCATGAGATAGATATGATGTGAGGAGTAGGGATTGCCATACAACGGATGCACATGTGAGCTAAAAGCTCTCCAAGGGAACTAGTGGGGGTGCATTTAACTCGCTTGCTCAAGAAGACCTAGAGCTCGTTTGAGGAGGCTCATCATTGGAATATACAAGCCAAGTTCTATAGTGTGAAGGGTCCCCACGTAGCTGTATGCATAATGATGATCTCTATGGAGTACAAGGGATAGAAGATGAAGTACTAGTGTGGATCTCTCAAAAGGAATAGTAGTATGCCCCCTTCTCTCTTCTTATTTTTCTCTTTTTTTTTCTTTTTTCTTTTTTGTATTTTTTTGTATTTTTTGGTGGCCTCAATGGCTCTTTCTATTTAACTCTCATTTGTCCTCTTTGGGATATTTTGATTTTTTCCTCTGTGGGATCTTTTGATTTTGTCCTCTTTGGGATCTTTTCCTCACTTTAGGGAAAATACTCTATATTTTACAAGAATATAGGAGATCTTTCACACTTTACAAAGGTACTCACATAAAGAAAATGTAACTATCATGAAGTATGCAAATGTATGCCTCTGCCAGTGTAGCAGGATATGCAATGATACTAGCGCGTCATGTAGCAATGATTAGGGCAAGGCCCAACTAGCATGCGGCTCATCGATCAAGAAAGTAGCATGTATGACATGAAGATCAAGTCATGAGAAGGTGGATGTTCCATAGCAATGTATCTCGGAAAGGCTATGGAAATGCCTTGTAGGTAGGTATGGTGGATGTTTTGAGGAAAGATATAAGGAGGCTTATGATGACAGAGCGTATCATGCCAAGGGTTTGGATGCACTGGCGAAGTATGCGCCAACTCTCGAGGTGAGAAAGGGGAATGAACGGTACCGAAGAGGCTATAAAAAGTATAGGTGGGTGGAAGTGTCAACTTTCGAATACTCACATTAGTCCGAAGAACTCATGCACTTATTATTGGTAACTCTCAATCTAATCAGGAGGTTTCACAAAGAGACAAGTATCCCGAGGAGGAGTGTATGGGGGTTTGGTTATCCTTGCGCATCCTCGACTCATGGTACGTGAGTGTACTCTAATATTCGAACCCTCCAGAGTTTAGTGATCCATCTAGTAGCTAGAGTTCTCAACAGGGTTTTTTTGGTTGTCGAAAAACACAAGGATTGCCCAAAATACGACATCTATCACTAATAGGCAAGATCTCTTGACACCATAAGTTCAAACATTACTCTAATCAATACCTCAAAACTATTGCAAGTTACTACTACAAAGAGAACAACCACTTTAACTACCTACTTTCAGTCAAGACACAGAACTCAGTGCAACATGCAAACTCTCTAACAAGATAAAACATGCAACCTATAGAAAGTTCAACCTAAGACAAAAGAAAAGCTCTAGAAAAACTAAAGCACTACAACTAAACAGAACAACAGCTAAGAAAAGAAAAATAACAACTCACAGCTAAAAGAATAAGCAAGCAAATCCTATGAGGAGTTCTAGTTCAAGCGGAGCGTGTATCTCTCCCACACAAAAGAGTAAGTAAGCTGGGATCTAAATTGTTACTAAAGCAAACAAAGCTAAGAAAAACTAAAAACGAAACAAAACCTAAGAACGAGACGCTCCAAGAAAAGCACATAACACATGAAGTGATAAAAATATAGTGCAACGAGGGACAAACTGATGACTGTTGATGGAGAAGGGGATGCACGGGGGCATCCCCAAGCTTAGACGCTTGAGTCTCCTTGAATATTTGTTGGGGATGCATGGGGGCATCCCCAAGCTTGAGCGCTTGACACTCCCGAATCTTCTTTCATCATCTTCCATCGCACACTTGAAAACTCCCTTCATACATAGCTCATTGTAGACTGATTAGAGAGGTTAGTACCCTAATAAAATAATTTTTCCTCTACTGAAAATAAAGATTTCCAGGAAGAGCTACTGTTTCTCAAGATTTTTAAAAAGTTTTTGCAAAGAAAAAGCAAGCTTAAGGTTTGCAAAGTAAGGAGAGACAAAACGTGGCAGAATCTGTGAAAAACAGAACAGCAGATAGAAACGAATTTTTTAGGGATACTTCTGCAACTCAAATAAAAAAACTCAGAACATAAGGAAGTTTCGTAATTGTATAGAGCACGCTGTGTAAAATTTTTAGCTCAAAAAGATTAACTGGGATTTTTCTGTAATTTTTCTAGTCACGAGGACAGAATCTGTTTTCTGGACAGCATGTTACAACTTTCACTTCCCTTGCCGTATGAGGCTAAACTTGGCACAAAGCTTGAAAAATAAAGATACAATGATGTTTCTACAGTAATAACAATCATCAAGACCACTAAGAACAGAACAAAAGCAAAAAGAAAAACCTAAATTCGTTGCGGGCTGCCTCCCGAAAGCGCTTCTTTAGAGCCATTAGCTAGGCTTAAAGCAGAAGATCAAAGTTCTCCAAAATCATGGGAAGGTTCACCAAGGATTTCAAAAGGGTTTTCAATAAGCTCATCCTTGTTCTTCCGAGGGAAGAGGTACGTACCTTTTGCCTTACCACGCAAACGTATTTGTCCTTTACCTATATCAATGACGCCTTTCATGGCTCGGAGGAAGTTCCTTCCGAGCACTATATTTCCTTTGTTGGCCTTCATGATGACAAAGTCAATCTCTACACTCCTTTTAAGAAATATGACCTGGACATGTTTTAATCTTCCCTGGATCTCAGAAATATCACCATTAGAATGTTCATGGAAAGATGGAAATTTGTCCATGCTTGCAAGGTACAAAGAATCATAAATAAAGTTTGGCATTATATAAACTGTAGATCCAATGTCACAAAAAGCAAGGAAGTTTTGATTAGAGATAACAACCTTAACAAAAGGTTCGCAGTCATTTTCTATTTCCAAAATCTCCTCTCTAGGTGGTTTTAACTTCTCTACTTCTTTTAAGTCTAGTGTATCAAGTCTCTTCTCAATAGTAGCAATTCTGTCTATAACAGTGTTAAGACCATCATAAACAAAATAACCAGATAAACCATGTATAATTTCAAGAGCTCTAGCTTCATCACACTCTAAAAAGTCTCCTTCAGCTATAAGATCAAGAGAGTGCTTACACCACTTAAAAAGGCCAAAGTAAAAATTTCTAAGCACAATTCTTATAGGTAACCAAGGCATATTTGCCTTATGCGCTTCAGAAATTCTGTCCCATGCCTTCTTCATATTCTCCCCGTTCCTTTGATGGAAATCCAAGACTTCGGATTCCCTCATAGTACCAACTCCTAACATACTTAACCACACAAGAAGGGTAACATGTATTTTTGGTATTTTTAATTAGGGACACAAAAGTAAAAACTGAAAGGTAAACTAACAAGACTAAAAAGAAAAGGTAAAAGATAGTGTGCAACTCCCCTATCTTGTAGACTTGAGTCCCCGGCAACGGCGCCAGAAATTTGCTTGATGGCTTCTCGCCCCTCGTTGGTTACCCCAAGTGGAAGGTGTGAGATGCAGTGCAGCAGTAAGTTTCCCTCAGTGTATATACCAAGGTTATCGAACCAGTAGGACTCAGGAGATACAAGTAGGTGGTAAAGTGAACAATGGAACCGTAGGTTGCTAACTTCACCTGGACCTGCACACAGATACAAATAACTTTGCTCCCAACGAGTTCAGAGGAGTTGTCAATTCCTCCGGCCTTGCTGTTTACAAAGGATTAACGCAAGAGATAATGATAGTGGCAACTGAAAAGTAAATACTGAAAGTAAATTGGTAGTGAAAACAATGATGTGAAGATGGACCGGGGTCCCGTGATTTTCACTAGTGATGTCTCTCTCCCAAAAGACGATAAAAGTGCTAGCGAGGTAAACAAATCACAGTTGGGCAATTGACAGGATTATGAAGGCACCGCAATGCTAACTATGCTGCAAAGAAAGGAAGGGCTCAAAAGCAATGGGCAGTACGCCAAGGTAAGTAGACCGAAATCCATCTGCATCTACTACGAATCATCCACCTTGAGATATCTATCCAGAACATCTCGCTGGTATTAAGTTGCGAATCCCACCCAAAGTGTAAACTCAAAGCAACATACAACTGCATTAGAAGAACTTTGTGTAAAGTAAACAATCCTTGCACCCACAAGTACAAGCACCGTTGTTTTATCCCTGGTGGCAACAACACATCCCCTAGTCTCATGTTTCTGTCACTCAAGCTAGACATCAAGGGGCTGAACCTACAATCGAGCATAACGCTCTCTCTTGGAGTTGGAAATAAAATACTTGGCCAAAGCAAATACCGCAACGGAGAACATGAAATAATTTACTAAAGAACACAATATAAAAGAGAAGAACCAAATATATTACTCATCACAATCTGAACATAGTCTCATAATCCATCAGATCCCAACAAACTCAGCATAGCAACAACAGAAATTACATAGATGCCTCAATCATGTGAGGCAGCTCACGAGGACTCGAAAGTGGAAGCACAAAAGAGGGAGAGATAGATCACATTGCTACTGGTCACGGACCCATGGTCCAAGGGGGACTACTCACGATACATATGGGAGGCGTCCATGGCTATGGATGGTCTCCCGGAGGGGGTAGCTTCTCCCGGCAGGGTGCCGGAGCAGCTTCTCTAGGCAGACCCGATCTTGAAACGGCGGCGGCGGAACAGATGCGAGATCGCGAAAGAGGTATCGATATTAGGGGTTTCCGTCACGGGGGGTAAATATAGGCGAAGGGGGGCACCGAGAGGGGCCACAGGGCAGCCAGGAGGCTCCTTGGCGCGGACTAGGGTGGGGCCGCGCCAGGGACCCTTTTGGAGTCCCTGTGGTGGCGCCCCTTCCCTCCTTTGGTGTTTCCGGAAGCTTCCGTGTCACTGATTTTTTATCTGATTTTTCCGGATTTTTTGGAGCACTTTTAATGGCCGGAAAACCTGAAATACAAAAACAAAAGAATACAACAACTGGCAGCTGGGTGCACTGAGTTAGTAGGTTAGTCCAAATAGGTTCAAAAAGTGTATGAAAGTTCAACCAAAACATGGAAAAGTCACACTAAACATGCATGGAGCAAGCAGAAATTATGTATACGTTTGGGACGTATCAAGAAGCATTACCACCTCCACCCCCACCACCACCCCAGAACAGAGCACCACCTCAGGCGCAGAACCAGTTTCTGCGGCAAGACGCCGTATATATGATCTTTACCAGTGAATCAAGTGACAAGGGCAGTCGGAGATCCCGAGCTCAGGAGGTTAATGCCACCATGCCACCGATTCCCCAGTACATGCACTGGTCGGATTGCAAGATTACATGGGGCAGGGAGGATCACCCAAGTGTCATGCCGAATCCAGACACCTATCTACTCGTGGTGGATGCGCTGTTTGCGGCTCCCAAGTTTTCATGCCTGTTTTCCCGAGTGCTCATTGATCGAGGGAGCACAATCATCCTTCTGTAAAAAGATACGATTGTCAAGTTGGGTCTCACGGAAAGGGATCTGGAGCGCAGTGGGACGGCCTTCCATGGGATTGTCCCTGGTCTGTCATGCACCCCTATGGGTCGCATTCGGCTGGATGTAATTTTTGACACAGAGGAGAACTTTAGGAGAGAGCCGATCTGGTTCGAGGTCGCCGACCTCAGCAACCCGTACCATGCCCTCTTGGGATTGCCCGCAAACTCCATGTTTATGCTCAAATCATATGAGCCCCACCTGAAGATGAAGCTCCCAGGGCCAAATGGCATCATCACCGTCACCGGGGACTTCAGGAAGTCCCTCGAGTGCTCGTCAGCTGGTGCAAATTTGGCCGATTCCTTGGTGATCGTCGAAGAGAAGCGTCAGCTCGACAAGGTGGTAGCAATGGCTCAAGCTCAAAGCAAGGTTCCCCTTCCAGTCGGCCCAGCCAAGAGAGAAGATGAAGAGACCACTTTTCAGTCGGCCAAGGACAGCAAGAAGGTTGCTCTAGATCCCTCCGACCCAACAGAGTTTGTTGTGGTCTGTCAGAACCCCAACTAGGGTAAGTGCTAGGATTGTTTGACCCTTTTGCATCATGAAAAATTCAAAAAGAAATTCAAAAATGGGGAAGCAGAAAGCCCTGAGAAATTATTTGAAATGGCCAGATAAAAATATTTTTCCAAAGATCTTTTGAATGTTTGGAAAATTCCTATAAATGATGCTGATCATTTTAAAAGTGGTTTGGGTATTTTCCCATACTCATGGAATTTTCTAATATTCAAATAGTGCTCTGGAAATTAAAGTTTACCCCTATTTGAATTGAAATTCAAATTTATTGAATTTCAAAAATGTCCAAATTATTTATGTGACTAGCTACTGGTCACCTAGTATTTATAAAAGTATTTGGACATTTATTAAAAATGCCTAGCTATTTTAAATCTAGGCAAAGCAAATGAAACAGAAAAACTAAAAAGAAAAGCAAAAGGAGAGGCTTACCTTGCGCCCACAGGCGAGGCCCACCTCTCCACTGGCCTGGCCCAGCCCAGCCCGAGCTCTGTCGTCTTCTACCCCTCGCCCCGAAGCTGCTCCGTGGCGGACGGGAGCGCGCCGACGCCACGTCGCCGCCGTGAGAGACGTCTAGGCCTCCCCTGCCTCTCTCCTTCCGCCACGCCACGCCCAGAGCACGCCCCGCTCTTCTCCCCCTCTCTCTGGACCTCCTCCCCCTCTCCTCCTCGTGGATCTCGCGCAGACCCGAGCACAGCCGGAGGACGCCGGCGAGCTTCTGCGTGGACAACGACGACGAGGCGCCGCACCAACGTGTCCATCAGAACCGCGGTCGTCTTCTCCGTCGATTTGAGGCGTCAATTCGAGCTCACAGCCCCAGAGCGGATGCCAGCTTCAACTTCCTCCCGCCGGCCACCGTGGACTTCGAGCTCGAAATACGCCGCCGGCCAAGCTTCTCCGCCTCCCTTGGCTTCTCCTTTACCCTCCCGGTGAGCTCTTGGTTCGTTTCCCCCTAACCCCAGCTCCTCCCGTGCCCCCAAACGTCGACGCCTTCTCCCAGTGGCTCCGGCCGCCGCGAAAGTTGAAGCCGCCGACGCCGTGGTCCTCCCCGGCGACGATGGACTAGTCCATCGTATGCGCGAGGCCACGGGGAGCCAAACGGTACCCTCTGCAAGGCCCCTGGTGGCCGGAAGCCCACTCCGGCGAGCCCTCCGCCGTGTCTGTGGCTGCCGCCGGTTAGCCGCCGGGCATTTGGGCTAATGACCCTGCTAATTCCCCCCTAGCCCAATGACATGTGGACCCCAGAGCCCCCCTAACACCCTGTTAACTCTAATTAAACGGTTTTTAACCCAGGCTCACTGACCTGCGGGTCCCACATGTCAGGTTGACCAGTCAGCGGCCCTGACGTCAACATGACACAATGCTGATGCAGAAAAGCCTTTTCCAGAGATTTAAAATAATCCAGAAAAATCCAGAAAATCATTTAAAATTTGGGAAATTCATAACTAATTCATTTTAACTCCAAATATAACAAATAATATGTCAAAAAATATCATAAAAATCCAAGGATTATGAATATGGGCTCTGTTTTCATGTTTGACCAATTAAAATTGGGTGAACAGTGCAAAACATCCATATGGCTTTATTTCAAATTCAAAATTGAAGCACATTTGCAAATGACTTTGCATTTGACTTCTTTTAAATGGAATTGTACCCACATTGTGACCAAGAACATCAGCATTTCAATATTGATCATGTGTTTGATGCATTGCAATTAAATTTATATTTATTCTTTATTTGGTTGTTTGCTCGATAGACGTGCAACCGGAACCGGAGGCCACCTTCTTCGTTGAAGACCCCGATATCGAACCTCGTCAGCAAGGCAAGCAAACCCCGTTGATAATGTCTATAAAATCCTATTTCCATCTCAGTCTCGCTTATGCATGTTTAGGAGATCACCGAGACACGTTCTTTCGCATAGTTGAACCCATTCCGATGCATGACCTATCATTCTGTCACCGTATTAAGCAAACCACAATCCTAGCATAATTAGGAGTTGAATGATGAGCATGTGGCCCCTACAACTGTTACTGCTTTTGCTGCTTAGTGATACAATGAGGATGTTTTGATTGTGAGTCGGGATGGAATGAACACAATGGTGTTGATGAAAGTGAAACGTGTTGGTGAATCCACCCTAAACAAAGGTGAACGATGAGAGGCTGTGTAGGAGTACACAGTGGGTTGTCTCGTTGAACACTGCCCTAGGCCCCGAGTTCCTGTTTTGTGATCCAAGACAAAGAGTATGACCACATGTAGGGTTTTATGGGAGCCCCGTTTGGCCTCTTTACATACCCGATCCGGTCCAGGAGTCACAATAGATTCGGGCTTTCCATTTGGCATATGCATAGAAAAAGTATGAAGAAAAGGTTGCATCATCCTAGATATGTGGGTGGACTTGTGAGGCAGTGAAACCATCTGGGAGAGGTGGCGTCTCGGTCCCTTACATTATCTGAGTCCGTTTCGTGGAACCGGCCGGACTCTCGAGCGGTGCCAAACTCAGGTAGTCGACTCCTGGATTAGAGAAGGTGATGTGAGGTTAGTGCCTTGGTTTCATCCACGTCCGACATCCGCTTGAAGGATGCCAAGAACGAGGCGATAAGTGATGACACGCGTGTGAAGATGTACACCCCTGCAGGGTTAATGAACTATTCGAATAGCCGTGTCCGCGGTTATGGACTACTTGGAGACCTCTACTTGATCATAGACAACTTGAATGGATACTTATAAAACTCGCAAGATAAGCGTGAGTGCTATGGTGTGCCTCCTCGTGGGGAAGTCGAGGAAGTAACCATAGTGGTGTATTGGTTGGAGATGTAGTGGACTCGTGTACGCTTCTTACCTCAAAGTCTGGTACTCGTAGTACAGGTTAGCCAAGTCAAAGCTGGCACTTCTGCATGATGAAACCCCACCTCCTTTACCTTGATACTTGAGCATGAGTAGTGTAGTTCTGATGTAAGTCTTGCTGAGTACGACTTTGTACTCACGTTTGCTTATTCTATGTTTTAGATAAGAACCGGACCCCGATGGAGTCACCTTCGTGAAGCTCGACGTTGGCTAAGTTAGCATAGTCCCAGATAGCAGTCTGGTCCCTCGTGGAAGGGCATGTTTGTTTACAAGGCTTCTCTAAGCCATTTGTTAAACTTGTCTGTACTCAGACCTAATTTGCTATCCGTTGTATGATGTAATGTTGATCACAGACATGTGATCTTTGTATGCTCTATGTGTATATCAATAAAGATTACTTTGTATAGTTATGTGATGATACCTGCTGTTCATACTAGGCATGTGTGCTGCGTGTATGTTTATAACATGCATGTCTTAGTATGGGTTTTTGAGACCTTAGTTGTGATCTGGCTGGCGGTCTTTTATACACCAAGTGGCCCTTAGATGTGCGCAGCTTGGGGCATCGCGATGCGATTGTTCGTGACTCTGTCACGTGCACACTTTGTTGTATGATCGAGCCCGCCCTAGACCCTGACTAAGTGATCGGGCTGGAGTAAGTCTATGTAAGAGTTAGGATCCAATCGATAGCATGGTTGAGGCGACTTGTCTATGAGTATGGGATTCACCACCCATAAGCATTTAGACTTGTGAGCGGACGTTGAGGACCCATCTCAGTTGATCATCCGGCCTGAATGGGATGCCCCTCACGTTCGATGCTTACCGAGAACGTTCTGTGCTTGGCCTTGTCTGCTTAGACAAGTGGGTACGGTTCTCGGCTCTCCATGTGATTGTATCGTGACTGGAATTACATACGCTAACCCCGGGTCCCGACATGGTCGGAGCCGAACTTAGAAACAAATAGGAAAGCGACCTCGTCGAGTTCCTCCGTGAGAACTGGGACATCTTTGCATGGTCTCCACAAGACATGCCTGGAGTGCCGAGGGAACTCGCCGAGCACAAGCTCCACATTCGGCCAGGTTCGAAACCGGTCGAACAACCCCTTCGACGTTTTTCTAAAGACAAGAGAAGAGCAATCGACGAAGAAGTCACCAAGCTCAAAGCTGTAGGCTTCATCATGGAGGTGTTCTACCCCGTGTGGTTGGCAAACCCAGTCCTCGTGACGAAGAAGAACAATACCTGGCGCATGTGTATCGATTACACTTGCCTGAACAAGGCATGCCCCAAGGATCCGTTTGCTCTACCCCGTACAGATCAATAAATTGACTCTACGACTGGCTGTGAGCTTTTGTCATTTTTGGATGCCACTGCTGGCTATCACCAGATCAAACTTTCTGTGGAAGATCAAATAAAAAATGCCTTTATAACCCCCTTTGGGGCTTATTGCTATATCACCATGCCTTTCGGTCTCAAGAATGGAGGCGCTACATATCAGCGCACCATCCAGCGATGCACGCATTCTCAGCTCGGCAGAAACTTGCATGTGTATGTAGATGATCTGGTAGTGAAAACGGTCAAAGGAGTCACACTCCTGGACGACCTCAAGGAGACATTCGCCAACCTGCGCACCTACCATATCAAACTGAATCCAGAGAAGTGTGTATTTGGTGTTCCAGCCGGCAAACTCTTGGGATTTATTGTTTCTGAAAGAGGAATCAAATGCAACCCCGAGAAGATAGCCGCAATCGAACAAATGGACAAGGCCAAAAATCTGAAGCAAGTGCAGAAATTCACCGGTTGCTTGGCATCACTCAGCCGATTCCTCAGTCGGCTGGGAGAAAAGGCAACCCCGTTGTATCAGCTAATGAAGAAGACAAAGAAGTTCACATGGACTCCGCAGGCAGATGAAGCATTCAAAGAACTGAAGCGCATGCTCTCCACCGCGCCGATTCTGGCCGCTCCGATTGAGAAGGAGCCGATGCTGTTATATATCGCGGCGACCAATCGGGTGACCAGTGCAGTGATGGTGGTAGAGCGTCCTGAGAAGGACAAAGCGCAACAGATTCAGCGGCCAGTATATTACATTAGCGAGGTGCTCTCAGTATCCAAGCAAAACTATCCTCATTACCAGAAGATGTGCTATGGAGTCTACAAGGCGGCCAAAAGATTGAAGCCTTATTTTCAAGCTCATCCGATTACAGTGGTCAGCTCGGCTCCACTAGATGACATCATCGGCAACAGAGATGCAACCGACAGATTAGCCAAATGGGTAATTGAGATCGCCTCTCACGGCATCCAGTACGAGCCAAGAACAACAATCAAATCCCAAGCATTGGCCGATTTCCTGGTGGACTGGGCTGAAACTAAATATGTGCCACCCGCTCCAGGATCGGACCATTGGAGGATGCACTTTGATGGATCCAAGATGAAGAATGGCCTAGGGGTTGGCATCGTCCTCACATCACCCAGACGAGGCCGATTGCACTACGTGTTGCGAATCCACTTCGCAGCGTCAAACAATGTTGCTGAGTATGAGGCCCTTGTTGTCAGGCCCGATATGCGGTACTGTTCCAGATCTCGATGTTCCCATCCAGATCCGGGGACGAAGCACATATCGGTCCCACCGCGACATATGACGAAGTCATATGCCCCCGGATTTCCAATATGATATCACAACATTACAGATACAAGGATACAACATCTCATACAATCGGCATACAACTGCCTCAAATACAATACAACAGCGGAAGGTACATGTCTGAGTACAGACTACAATCAAATGCCTAGTGGCAAAGAGAAAAACATCAATCCCCATAACCACAAGGGTCCAGGCCTTCCGCTGGGATCCGCCTAACTAGTCGTCGTCGAGTCTCCACGTGAAACGTCGATCACCATACCTGTTGTCGATCAAGAACCCTGAAAAAAGTTTGGGGGTAGTATCATGAGTACAGAAGTACTCAGCATCCAACTGTAGTGTTCAACTGACCCAGCAAGGACTTCATCACTCATCATTCTAGGACAACTAGTAGTTTACGGTAAGGAAGGGGTAAGTGGTGAGGTTGCTGCCGCACTAGCATTTATGAAGTGGCTAACGATCTAGAGAGCAAGATAAGAAGCCAAGCATTCGATGAGGAATCGCCTCCAACAAGTCTTGCTATTAACTACTTACGCAATCATAACACCTATCCTATCCTTGTCCTCCTCTTCGCATCCCGACGAAGAAGAAGCAGTCAAGGCACACACACACGTTGATCAAGTTGTATTAATATTATCTCAGTTGTTGTTGTCTATGAACAAGGAGTAGGTCTCAAGTCGTCCATAACCGTGGACACGGCTTCTCGAAAAGATTTAACCCTGCAGGGCTGTACCAACTGCCCATTACAAGGCTCCGCACGCACGCCCATCTCTCTCAGTTGCTACTCATTATAGGCAACCATTTTATGATTTAGTTCCGAGAGATCCGAAACGACAGGTCCCTCTAACTAACAACGAACAAATCCGGGTGGCCCCCAGTGAGTCGACACCCAACTCAAAAGCCGGCCGCGCTCTCGAATCGGTTTGCTGGGAAGGGACATGGCTGTATCGGTTTGAAAGAGGCTATAAACATGTGGTAGGATCAAACATCGAACCTAACATAGACTAGCATGCAAACCGCTGGTTGAAATCAAATGGATCATAAGTAATGTATAGTCCTTGCCTGTTGATAAGTCGGGTTCCGAAGGTGTAGTGGATCGCAAGCTCGCATCGTCTCCGAAGGTACCCGCGGAAGCACACAAGACGATAAACACTGGAAAGCAATCAACGAGCAAGAATCTATTACTACGAGGCAAACACGAGCAAGCATCAACAATAAGGCAACACGCGACGTCGCACCTACCGTCGAGAGCGGTTACTAACAGGTTAAGTGGAGTACTTGTCACGCACGACGATACCGCACATTTAGAAAGGTTCAAGTTGTTTAGCTACAGGTGATCAACAAAGGTTGTTAACATGGCAAATCAATCAAGCATGGCATAGCACACACACATGTCAAGAGTTGAAGCACAAAGTAAACTATGTATGCTAGTCAATTTAAGTGAGGCACAACCTAAACATGGCATAACACTAAGTGCCGCACGATGATTAAAACATTTGGTACTGTTCTGTCCTAAACCATATTTTAGGTTGGTTAACAACAGAGAAACATAGCATAAACATAAATTACACGAAAAACTAATCAAGTTACATATAAGGCACACTCCAAACGGAGTTACGGTTAAAAATATATAAGCAAAACAAGTTACGGGCACAATCTGCCAACATCCGGAAGCACACTTTAGAGCAATGCATAAACAGGATAATGAATGCAAACATGCTCACAAATGATATGGAACTAAAGTAGACATGACAGGGAAGGCATGACAAAAAGAATCATGCAAATAGGCATCATAGATCAAAAGATATTAAGCATGCAACATGGCATCGGGACGTTACAGACTTAGAGAAAAACAGAGGTGGCTGTCAAAAACAGCGGGATAGCAACTTTGGAGCTAAAAATATATATGACCAGAAAACATATCATGACAATGCAATACATATAATGGAAGTAGACATGATGCTTAACAATATGCAATTGGAATCACTCAATTCCGATAAACGGTTGCGACGCAACCGTCACCCGAAGTTGCAACAAATTAACAGTTTTCAGCACAGCAGCACATTAACATCAGGATCACCACTTTGGAGCAAGATTTAATATAGCTAAAGCACCCAAACATGAAAAGTTAAAGCATGGAAATGAAGTACACATGATGCTTAACACATAGGAAAAAGAATCAATGCAATAGCCCTTATGGATTTGACACAAGCATCACCCAAAGTTTGAACAAAATAACAATAGCAGTAGTTAATAGTAGATTAGCAACTTAACGATCTGGTGCCCTGTTTAACACACAAATACATATTCAAGATGACCTCAAAATAAATAACTTCCTAAAGATGAACTCTAGAGCACACAAAGCACAACCAAACAAAAAAAGAATCACTTCATCCGGACCTACGAGTCAACGGGAAATTACGTTGCAAAACAGTAAACAGATAACAGTTACAGACTTGGAAAATAAATAAATAAGAGCAGAGCTGGGAAAAAAAAGAAAGGGCCTCACCCCTTAACGGGCTCGTCCCAAGGTGGCTGGCAGTTTGCAAAAACATCCCAAATTTTTCTCTCGCGCGCGCGGTGTTTACGTTTCTAACCGCCGGGGGTCCGCAGTACCTCCGATTCGGGTAAAACTTCGAACTGCGCGATCAGCGCGTCGAGTCGGAGGTGTTCACCTCGCGCTGGAACCGTTCCGAGAACACTTTACGACGCGCTATAAAAATATCCCGTTTAATTATTAAACGAGGTTTTTGTTCCGTTGGCTGCGGCTGGTCTCGTGCGGTTTCGCGACGGTGATCGGGTGAACCCGGTGTCGCAAAGGTCGAGTGTCAGGGTGGCAAGGGTCGGTCTCCGTCCGATACGATATAAGAGGGGAAAAAATAATCACCGATCGACAAATCGGGGATGTAAACACTGCAAACAAATCAGACAATCAAAAATTCACACCGAAAACAAATTTTTTAATTTTTGTGAAAACTGGGCTGTTACAATACAACACCACCAACAAGGAATCTTGTCCCGAGATCCTGGACGATCCGGGGGAGAGGGGGGAAGAGAAAAGAGAGTCGAAGATTCTTCAACACCACCAACAAGGGACTCTGCTCCATGTCGACGTCGAACTTATGTCGAGATAAATTTCCGCAGAGAGTCGACATTGTCGGAAAACGAAACCATCAGTGTCAAGAGGAAGAACGACAATCCAAAGTGACGATCAAGGGAAGAATTCTGACTGAAATCGTGAGGATACTCAGCAAGGGAACTGAAGTCAACAGAAGACCAAGATGTTTACCCAGAGTCGGAAGAACTAAAGGTACTACAGGATTTCCCAAACCTGAGATCAGAATCGAGACAATACGCTGCAAGCAAGGTATTGTAACGGTTTCGAAACTCCACACTCAGCGAGATTCTAAAGTTTGAAGTGGATAAGACGAGAATAAAACACTTACGACACTTGTCCTGACCAGAGCAAGGGTAAGGAGTAAAAATATTCCTACTCTCCGATAAATAACTTAGTAACTACAAAATAGTTTTTGTCTAGACTCGACTTCGGCCAGAAAAGGGATCCTACGGTCGGTAAGGCTCTAATACGAAGTTGTAAGGCCCGATATGCGGTACTGTTCCAGATCTCGATGTTCCCATCCAGATCCGGGGATGACGTACATATCGGTCCCACCGCGACATATGAAGAAGTCATATGCCCCCGGATTTCCAACATGATATCACAACATTACAGATACAAGGATACACCATCTCATATAATCGGCATACAACTGCCTCAAATACAATACAACAGTGGAAGGTACATGTCTGAGTACAGGCTACAATCAAATGCCTAGTGGAAAAGAGAAAAACATCGATCCCCATAACCACACGGGTCCAGGCCCTCCGCCGGGATCCGCCTAACAAGTCGTTGTCGAGTCTCCACGTGAAACGTCGATCACCATACCTGTTGTCGATAAAGAACCCTAAAAATAGTTTGGGGGTAGTATCATGAGTACAGAAGTACTCAGCATCCAACTGTAGTGGTCAACTGACCCAGCAAGGACTTCATCACTCGTCATTCTAGGACAACTAGTAGTTTACGGTAAGGAAGGGGTAAGTGGTGAGGTTGTTGCCGAACTAGCATTTATGAAGTGGCTAACGATCTAGAGAGCAAGATAAGAAGCCAAGAATTCGATGAGGAATCGCCTCCAACAAGTCTTTCTATTAACTACTTACGCAATCATAACACCTATCCTATCCTTGTCCTCCTCTTCACATCCCGATGAAGAAGAAGCAGTCAAGGCACACACACACACGTTGATCAAGTTGTATTAAGATTATCTCAGTTGTTGTTGTCTATGAAGAAGGAGTAGGTCTCAAGTCGTCCATAATTGTGGACACGGCTTCTCGAAAAGAATTAACCCTGCAGGGGTGTACCAACTGCCCATTACAAGGCTCCGCACGCACGCGCATCTCTCTCAGTTGCTACCCATTATAGGCAACCATTTTATGATTTAGTTCCGAGAGATCCGAAACGACAGGTCCCTCTAACTAACAACGAACAAATCCGGGTGGCCCCCGGTGAGTCGACACCCAACTCAACAGCCGGCCGCGCTCTCGAATCGGTCTCTACCGTCTGTCTCGGGTTTGGATAGCCGGTTAATCACACATGGGAAACCGGGTCCTCAGCCGAACAAGGTGGGCCAGCAAGGGAACTATGTCCTCACTGGTCCAGGTTGGTTTGAAAACTACTGGCAGCTGACCAGCACACACACGGTTTCAAATGGTAAATCATCTTGGGCCACCACTAGAAATGTTTGAAGCTAGGAAGGTAAGAAAAGGGGACCCCATAAAATCCCACACGCGGTTAGGCACGCTCAGTCTTAAAACCAATACCTGGAACTCGGATCCTAGGTGACTCGAATGGAACAAAGCGTCAGGGCGGGATAGCCTAGACCTTCCATCCTTCGTCGAATATAGTCAACATTATAATAATCATATCATCAACAACAATATAATAATGTGATATCCCAAACCAAGGAGTAACAGAGTAACATCGTAGCATCCTAAGCATGCATACTAAGCAGGGCCTGAGCAACAAGCAATAGTAACATAGCAGTACAAGGTTTGCTGGGAAGGGACATGGCTGTATCGGTTTGAAAGAGGCTGTAAACATGTGGTAGGATCAAACATCGAACCTAACCTAGACTAGCATGCAAACCGCTGGTTGAAATAGAATGGATCATAAGTAATGTATAGTCCTTGCCTGTTGATAAGTCGGGTTCCGAAGGTGTAGTGGATCGCAAGCTCGCATCGTCTCTGAAGGTACCCTGCGGAAGCACACAAGACGATAAACACTGGAAAGCAATAAACAAGCAAGCATCTATTACTACGAGGCAAACACGAGCAAACATCAACAATAAGGCAACACGCGACATCGCACCTACCGTCTAGAGCGGTTACTAACAGCTTAAGTGGAGTACTCGTCACGCACGACGATACCGCACATTTAGAAAGGTTCAAGTAATTTAGCTACAGGTGATCAACAAAGGTTGTTAACATGGCAACTCAAGAAAGCATGTCATAGCACACAAACATGTATAGAGGTGAAGCACAAAGTAAACTATCTATGCTAGTCAATTTAAGTGAGGCACAACCTAAACATGGCATAACACTAAGTGCCGCATGATGATTAAAACATTTGGTACCGTTCTGTCGTAAACCATATTTTAGGTTGATTAACAACAACAAACAATAGCATAAACACAAAGTACACGAAAACTAATCAAGTTACATATAAGGCACACTCCAAACAGAGTTATGGTTAAAAAGATATAAGCAAAACAAGTTACGGGCACAATCTGCCAACATCCGGAAGCACACTTTAGAGCAATGCATAAACAAGATAATGAATGCAAACATGCTCACAAATGATATGGAACTAAAGTAGACATGACAGGGAAGGCATGGCAAAAAGAATCATGCAAATAGGCATCATAGATAAAAAGATATTAAGCATGCAACATGGCATCGGGACGTTACAGACTTAGAGAAAAACAGAGGTGGCTGTCAAAAACTGCGGGATAGCAACTTTGGAGCTAAAAATATATATGACCAGGAAGAATATCATGACAATGAAATACATATAATGTAAGTAGACATGATGCTTAACAATATGCAATTGGAATAACTCAATTCCGATAAACGATTGCGACGCAACCGTCACCCGAAGTTGCAACAAATTAACAGTTTTCAGCACAGCAACACATTAACATCAGGATCGCCACTTTGGAGCAAGATTTAATATAGCTAAAGCACCCAAACATGACAAGTTAAAGCATGGAAATGAAGTACACATGATTCTTAACACATAGGAAAAAGAATCAATGCAATAGCCCTCATGGATTTGACACAAGCATCACCCAAAGTTTGAAAAAAATAACAGCAGCAGTAGTTAACAGCAGATTAGCAACTTAACGATCTGGTGCCCTGTTCAACACACAAATACATATTCAAGATGACCTCAAAATAAATAACTTCCTAAAGATGAACTCTAGAGCACACAAAGCATAACCAAACCAAAAAAAGAATCACTTCATTCGGACCAACGAGTCAACGGGAAATTACGTTGCAAAAAAGTAAATAGATAACAGTTACAGACTTAGAAAATAAATAAATAAGAGCAGATCTGGGAAAAAAGGGCCTCACCCCTTAACGGGCTCGGCCCAAGGTGGCTGGCAGTTTGCAAAAACATCCCCGGTTTTTGTCTCGCGCGTGCGGTGTTTACGTTTCTGACCGCCGGGGGTCCACAGTACCTCTGATTCGGGTAAAACTTCGAACTGCGCGATCAGCGTGTCGAGCCGGAGGCGTTCACCTCGCGCTGGATCCGTTCCGAGAACACTTTCCGGCGCGCTATAAAAATATCCCTTTTAATTATTAAACGGGGGTTTTGTTCCGTTGGCTGCGGCTGGTCTCGTGCGGTTTCGCGACGGTGATCGGGTGAAACCCGGTGTCGCAAAGGTCGAGTGTCAGGGTGGAAAGGGTCGGTCTCTGTCCGATACGAGATAATAGGGGGAAAAAATAATCGTCGGTCGATAAATCGGGGATGCAAACACCGCAAACAAATCAGACAATCAAATAATTCACACCGAAAACAAACTTTTGAATTTTTATGAAAACTGGGATGTTACACTTGTGCATGTCATCAAGCTGGCTGATGGCGGAGAAGTTAATATGTTTAGTTGGGATGCCTCCCCTGTTAACCGCGCCAATAAACAATTCTTGATAACCCACAAGTCTAGGGGATCAATTGTAGCTTTTTGATAAATAAGAGTGTCGAACCCAACGAGTTGCAGAAGGTGCTGATAAGTGACACTGGATAAGGAAAGGCTGCACACACTCAAAGGTAAATATTTAGGGGGTTTTGGTTTAAGAAATATAAAAGTAAAAGACAAGAAAAGTAAACAGGGTAACTAAGGAGTAGCAAGTGGCCCAATCCTTTTACAAGGATAAGCCTAGGAACTAAACTTATAAAAGCTAAAGCGTTCTCGAGAACACACGGGAGAGATAGCCAAGTTACTTTCACCATACTCCGCCAAGTAATATGTATTGTATTGATAAGTGTTGGTGGGTGGATCAATGCTAGTACACCTTCTAGACTAAGATAAGTGTACTCTTATGATTACACACCTTGCAAGCATCTGCAAATACAAGGTAGTAATTAAGGCATAAGCCTAACCACAACATTACGATCAAGGATCCATAACTCCCTCGTGCAAAAGTGTGCGAATTGGGGTTCAGGTTTATGTCACTCAAGCAAACCACCATAAGCAACCTTTGTACACAATGTATTCCTCTAGTCCCATGAAAGGTGAAGTGTTAAATATTCGACTCACATAACAGCACTAGAGAAATAACAACACAACTTAAGTATCAAACAACACATAATACTTCAACATCATATGACTACTAACAACTAGACTTCTCCCATGTTCTCAAGAACTAAAGTAACTACTCACAAGACATAAAAGAGATCATGATCAGAGGTGATAGATGGGTGGAAAAAAATCTGGACACAATGATATTTCTCCAACAAAACTCAATAGCATTCACCACAAAGTAGTAATCAACACCAACAGAGTAGAGAGGATGGATAGTACGGATTACACAAGTTGCAATTATGAGATGAGATGGGATGGAGATGGAGATGGTGCTGATGTTGGGGATTATGTTGATGATGATCTCGATGATGCCCGTGACGATGATGGTGATGATGGCGAAGATCTCCCCTTTCGGGAGGTGATCTCCTCGGCGGAATCTGCCCGCCGGAGATGGCTTTTCTCCTTTTTAGGTTTCCGCCCCGTGACGGCGGCGAAACACGGAAACTCTTCTTCTTTTAGGGTTTTCACTCCAGGGGGGTCTTATAGGCGAGAGGGGGCACCGAGAGGGGCCACCAGGCATCCAGGAGGGTGCCTGGCGCGGCCAGGAGGGGGCCGCGCCAGGCACCCTTCTGGCTGCCTGGTGGGTCCCCTCACCTTCGTCTTCGGTGATCCCCAGTCAATTCCCATAAAAAGATCCCCGTAAATTTTCATCGCATTTGGACTTGATCTGATTCAGCAACTTGGCGTCCACTTTTCACCGCTGAATCCTGGTTCTGCTGCTTCCGCACCGGAAAGTTGTAAACTGTGTAAAACAAGCCAAAACAACATAAGAACCATATTTTAAAGTGGAATATATCAATGAATAGGATGAAATTATGATATAAAATAGTGATGCTTTTTGGATGTATCAACTCCCCCAAGCTTAGACCTCACTTGTCCCCAAGCGATTACTGAGCTCGGTAAACCTGTCCACAAGTTTAGAGAGTGAAGTATCGATAAAATAATATGGACAAGAAGCATCAAGATTTCTCACCAAACTGAAGCATCCTCAACAGCAACCTCAACTCATAAGGTCCTTATGAGTAATTAGTAACAATTATAACAAAGTAGGACCTGGAAAACTCATCAAATCATGGCAAACATAGCCTTGGTCAAGGAACAACTAATAACTTTTACTTTTGCTCTTTCACTTATAAAGGAACCAGTTGAAGCTTTGGAAAGAACATGTTATTAGTCAAGAAGTGCACATGTTAACACAAAGGAAGATGTTTACTAAGCATAAGATTTGGCAACAACTCACTTACCAAAAGATAATGTCAACAAAGATGTAACATGCTAACTTTCAATGCAGCTTTGTATGCAAGAATCTTTATTATCATCAAGTGTCTGTTCTCTCTCAAGAAGGAAGGAAGTAGGAAGGACTGACTCAGTGTCACAACCCCAAGTTAGGTATGTGCTAGGTTAGCAAGTAACTTTGCATCATGATAAAAATTTCAAAAAGAAATCAAAATGGAAGAGAGAACACCCCCCAGATGAATTAAATCAAATGGCCAGATAAAAATCTTTTTCCAAAAATCATTTGAGTATTTGGAAAATTCCTATAAATGATGGTGATCATTTTAAAAGTGGTTTGGGTTCATTCCCATACTCAAGGAATTTTCTAGAATTCAAACAGTGCCTTGGAAAATTAAAAGAACCCCTATTTGATTTGAAATTCAAATAAGTTGAATTTCAAAAATGCCCAAATCCTAAATGTGACTAGCTACTGGTCACCTAGGGTTTATAAAAGTATTTGGGCATTTTTATGAAATGCTATGGTATTTTTACCAGAGCAAAACAAATCAAACAGAAACAATAAAAGAAAACAGAAGAAAAAGGGGCTTACCTTTCGCTCAGGGCGAATGCCCATCTGGCCCGGTCCAGTTCCCCTTGTCCTCTTCCTCCTCGCCAGAAGGAGAGACGACCGAGCCGTGCACTGGGCATGGCCGCCACCTCCTCCTCCTCGCCAGCACAAAGGCTCTCTCCTCTATCTCTCTCGCCACAAGACGTCTGGAGAAACCCCTCCTCTTTTCCCCCTAGCCGCTGGTCCTTATCTTCTTCCTCCTCGCGTCGAATCGCAACCCTAGCAGAGGCCCGCGGAGCACCGAAGACGAACGCCCGCGGCCACCGGCCGAGCTGGAGCGCGCCACCTTGTCCATTCGATCCGCCGGGGTCGACTTCTTAGAGCCACAACTCCAATTTTAAGCGAGAGGCAACTACGGTGAAGACAACTTCGACGAGCCGCCGCGGCCACCCTGACTCCGGCGCCAAATCGAGCTCCGTCCTCTCCTTCTCCGGCTTCCCCAAGCTCACCACTGCATCCCTCGTGAGCCGCTCCTTGATTTCCCTCTCTCTTCACCCCTCCCCGTTCTCTCTGTCGCCAATTGCCATGAACAGAGCCACGACCAGCCGCCAAGCTCGATGCCGGCGTGGCCTGGGGCCTCTCCTCGATGCCTAGGTGGCACCAGTGGGTGCGGGCGAGCGAGAGGATCCCCCCGGTGCTCTCTGTTGTCCTCCCCGAGCCCCCGAGCCGATTCCAGGGAAACTCCGGCGAAGCCCCGTGTCGGCGGCGCCATTAACCCCCTCCCCTCTCTCACTGTCCCGTGGGCCCAAGGCCATTAGCGCTAACCCCTGCACTAATCCCCCCTTAGTGTCTCTGTCCAGTGGGCCCAAGGCCCTAATCTAATTAGGTTTAGATTAAACAGAACGGTTTAATCCCCCCAGCCACTGACAACAGGGCCCCACACGTCAGCAGCCCTCCGACGTCACACTGATGTCATGATGACGCAGTAAAACGATTAATTGATTTAATTTAATTCCAGAAAATAGCTTAAAATTCAATAAATCATAGAAAATTCATTTTAACTCCAAATTGGACAAATAATATGTCTAAAATTATCAGAAAAATACAAGGATTCTGAATATGCACTTTGTTTTCATGTTTGACCATTTTAAAATGGGTGAACAGTAGCAAACATGCATATGGCATTCTTTTGAATTCAAATTTGGAGTGAAATTGCAAATGATTTTGCAACACACTTCTTTTAAATGATTTCACCCCCACATCAGAGACATTACCTCAATTATACCACATCACTTCATGCTCAACCTTTTCAAATGAACTTCCATGCATTCAAATGCATTTGAAATTCATCGATAAATCAAATGGAGTTTGAATTTGCAACTCAATTGCAATATACTCCTTTTAAATAGAATTGTCCACACCATGCAACCATGAACATCACCATTACAATCTTATTCATATGATTGTGCATTGTACCTTATGTTGATCCTATGATTGTCATGTTGCTGATAGAAGTGGACCCGGAACCCGAGATCACCCCCTTCGTTGAAGACCCCGTGACTGAACCTCGTCAGCAAGGCAAGCAAACCCCCATTGATCATGTCTATAAAATCCCAATTCCCTCTCAGTATCGCTTATGCATGTTAGGAGATCACCTTGTGTCGATTCTACCGCATAGTTGAACCCATATCCGATGCATGACCTATCATCTTGTCACAGTAGTAAGAAAACCACAATCCTAGCTGACATAGGAGTTGATTGATATCATGTGGCCCCTGCAACTGTTACTGCTTATTGCATGCTTAGTGGTACAATGAGGATGCTTTTGATGTGAGTCGGGATGATAGTGAACATGGTGTTGATGAAAGTGAAACTGTGTTGGTGAATCTACCCTAATACAAGGTGAACGATGAGAGGCTGTGTAGGAGTACACAGTGGGTTGTCTCGTTGAACACCGCCTTCAGTCCGAGTTTGTCAGAACCCTCTGTTAGGTAATGTGCTAGGATCAAGTAACCTTGCACCATGTCAAATTTTCAAAGGAAATCAACTTCAAAATCCAAATGGGAGAAGGAACACCCCCCAGATGAATTAATTCAAAAGGCCAGATAAAAATCTTCTCCAAAAATTCATGTTAGATTTTTGAAAAGTCTTATAAATGAGTGTGATCACATATCAAGTGATGTGGGACCCATCCCATGCTCATAGATTTTTCAAATAATCAAACAGTGCCTTGGAATTATTGAAATACCCCTATTTGATTTAAAATTCAAATCTTTTGAATTTTAAAAATGTTGAAAGTTTATGAGTGGCTAGTCTATATTATTATGAGGCCATGTAAAAGTTTTCAGCATTTAATAAAATGGTTTGGTATTTTTACCAAAGTCAAAACAAATTTACAGAAAAGAAAGGAAAGATTAAACAGAAAAAGGAGCAGGAAACTTACCTCTCGCTAGGGGCGAGGCCCACCTCTCCAGCCGGCCCAGCCCGCGAAGCCCCCCTTGTCGTCTTCTACCCCCGCGCTGCCAAGCAGCTCGGTGGCGCGGCGCCGACGCCGTGGACACCATGTCGACGCCCAGGAGCTTCCAAGCCGCCCCAGGACTCCAAAGTGCGCCACGGAGACGCCCTCGACTCCCTCTCTCACTTTCCCCCATCGCCGCTTCGTCCAGAACCCTCCCCTAGTTTTCCCCTTCTTCCCCGAGAGCGTCCGCCGTTCGTCGTCGACGAGAACCGCAGCCAGCGCCAGAGAGAAGCCTGAAGGCCATGTCCATCGTGCGCGCCATCGTCGACTTCCTCTTCACGCAGCAGGCGGAGCTGTGATCTGGACTCAAGCCGCTGGAATCGAGCTTGAGCCGCCGCCGGACCCGCAAGTCGCCGTCGTCGAATTCGCCGCCACCACGACCTCCCCGACCTCCCTGACCCCTCTGCTAGCATCACGGTGAGCTCGCGGTTCGACCGAGCCATTCCTTCGTCTCCCTCCTCCTCCCTAGCTGGATCCTCCATGGACGCCGAAGCTCCTCGCCGCCACGGTCATCGTAGTCGAGCGTCCGTGACGCAAACGAGCTCGGGGGCATGCCCTTCGTCTTCACCTTGCTCCTCTGCATCGATTGCGAGCATCCCCGGTTCAAATGGAGCACCACAGCAAGCTTTGCCCCAAGCCCGAGCCACGGCCGCCGCTAGGGCTTGACGCCGACGACGCTCCGGTGAGTTCCAGCCCCCCTGTCTGGCTCCATTCGACGCGGCGTCCTTCCAGCAGCCGTTTGGTGCCTCTGGCGTGCCAAACGCACGACCAGGGCGCGAACCCGTGCAGCGCCGCCGCAACTCCAGTCGCCGGTGTTTAGCCGCCGGCGTGTTAGCCCAAGCCCCCCCCACTAATCACCTAGTTAGTGACCCCCTGGGTCACTGACCAGTGGGCCCAGTGGCTTAATTAAGCCACTGGATTAATTTAACCCACGGGTTAGTTAACCCAGTCACTGACAAGGTGACCCCACATGTCAGCCCCCCCTGACGTCAGCACTTGCGCAATAAATCGTTTTATGAATTTCCAGAAAATCAAAATGAATTAAAAGAATTCCAGAAATTCCAGAAAATACCCCAAACTTTGGAAATTCATAGAAAATTCATATTAACTCCAAATTGGACAAATAATATATGAAAAATAATCAGGAGAAAATTATCTTTCCAAATATGCAACTTTCAACTCTGTTTGAGTTGAATTTAAAATGTGATCAGTAGCATTTGCTATTTGATTTAAATGGAATTAAATCAAATTCAAATCAAATATTTTTGCAACTTGAACCATGGCAACATGCTACATTTCAATCACACATCAGAGGCATATCATACACATTTGAAGTTGTTTCAAAATGATCAAACTATATCACATATAACTTGGTTAATGTTGAATTCAAATGTGGAGTTTGAATTTGCAATATACTCCATTTAAATGTAATGCTCAACACATCAGTACCATGAAAATCACCCTTTCAATATTATTCATGTGATTGTGCATTGTACATTCTGTTGATCCTATGATTGTCATGTTGCTGATAGACGTGGAACCGGAGCAAGAGGTTGCAACCTTCGTTGAAGACCCCGAACCCGAACCTCGTCAGCAAGGCAAGCAAACCCCCATTGATCATGTCGATAAAATCCCACTTCCCTCTCATGTCTCGCTTATGCATTGTTTAGGATGATCACCATGCTTCGTTTCTACCGCATAGATGAACCCATTCCTTTGCATGACCCATCTTTTTGTCACAGTAGTAAGCAAACCACAATCCTAGCAAATGTAGGAGTTGTTTGATATCATGTGGCCCCTGCAATGTTACTGCTTATTGCATGCTTAGTTGATACCATGTTGTTACTGTGATGTGAGTCGGGATGGGAATGATCATGTTGATGATGGTAGAAAAGTGTTGGTGAATCGACCCTAATACAAGGTGAACGATGAGAGGCTGTGTAGGAGTACACAGTGGGTTGTCTCGTTGAACACCGCCCTAGTACGAGTTCTTGTGTGGTGATCCAAGATGAAGAGTACAACCACACATTGGGCTCACTGACCCCTCTCAACTTACTAACTCATCCCTTTCGATGTCCAGATGTCGCAATAGTTCGGAGTTCTGGTAGGTCAGTGGCCTGGTTGCTAAGTGAGAGAACGGCTCATCCGAGACCGGCTTATGCACCACGCACACATCACTTGGGTCCACTTCCGTAAACCGGCCGGGTTCACGATTGTGGTAACCAACCCAAGTAGGCGGCTTTCTCGGACTAGATCGGCTATGAGGTAACAGTTGTGGTGAGCATCCTCGCTGGCACCCCTTGAATGGTGTCGAGATCAAAGGTGGTAAATGATGATCATGTGTGTGTAGCGGTACACCCTTGCAAGGTTAACAAAACTATTCGAATAGCCGCGTCCGCGGTTATGGACTGCTTGGAAAGCTTAGCTTGATTACTAGATAACTTGAACTGGATACTTCTAAAACACACCAAGATAAGTGTGAGTGCTATGGCGTGCTTCCTCGTGAGGAAGTCGAGGAAGGCACCATAGTAGTGTATTGATTGGAGAAAGTAGTGGACTCGTGTACGCTTCTTACCTCAAGTCTGGTACTCGTAGTTCAGGATTAGCCAAGTCAAATCCGACATTTCCGCAAGTGAACCCCACCTCCCTTTACCTTGATACATATGCATGAGTAGTATAGCTCCTATGTAAGTCTTGCTGAGTACGACTTTGTACTCACATTTGCTTAATCTATGTTTTAGATGATGCCACTGACCCCGAAGGTGGCTTCTTCATCGAGCTGGACGACTGAAGACCAACTAGTCTAGTCCCAGTCAGACGACTGGTTCCCTCGTGGAGGGCTTTGTGTTTAAATAAGGCTTCTTAAGCCATTTGTTAAACTTGTCTGTACTCAGACATAATTTGCTTCCGACTGTGTTGTAATGTTGGATCACATGTATGTGATCTCTGTGTGCACTCTATAAGAGTTATCAATAAAGATGTACACTTTGTAGAGAATTGCAATGGTACCTACTGTTCATACAAGGCATGTATGCTGCGTGTATGTTTATAACATGCATGTCTTTTTATGGGTTTTCGAGACCTTAGTTGTGTTCTGGCTGGCGGTCTTTCATACACCAAGTGGCTCTTAGATGTGCGCAGCTTGGGGCATCGCGATGCGATTGCTCGAGACTCCGTCTCGTGCACACTTTGTGGTATGATCGAGCCCGCCCTAGACCCCGACTAAGTGATCGGGCTGGAGTAATTCTATGTAAGAGTTTTGAGATAGTCGGTAGTATGGTTGAGGCGACTTGTCTTTGAATATGGGAGTTCACCACCCATATCATTTGACTTGTGTGCGGACGATGAGGACCCATCTCAGTTGATCATCCGGCCTGGATGGGATGCCCCTCACGTACGATGCTTTCCGAGAATGTTCAGTGCTTGGCCTTGTCTGCTTAGACAAGTGGGTGCAGTTCTCTGCTCTCCATATGACTATGTCTTAACTGTACTTGCATACGCTAACCCCGGGTCCCGACAGACTTGGTATCAGAGCAGGACTGACTGTAGGACTAGTAGCCTTGGCCGAAGTCGAGTCTAGCTTGCTATAGTTATATAGTTACTCTGGGAATATAAGGGAACAACGTAAGGCTTCTTTTTTCTCCTTACCCCCTTCGTTCTGAGTGCTGGGTCACCCTTATCTTATTCTACGGGAAGATAGGACTAGGCTCTCCTCTGTCTGATTAGAAAATCTCGTTGTTTGCTTCCTCATAGCCGTAGGAAAGTTGTGATCGGTTTGCTAGAGTGGTTATGCTCCCTGTTTTATTACATCGTATGTAAGTGCTGTTTCCATATTGTAAGAAATTGTCTTTTTTTTGCAATTGCAGCCGTTATGCTGTCCGAGTCATTCCAGGTTATCTCATAATCTGATGCATTTGCAAAACTTCTTTCTGTTTCAGATGGCAAATCTTCCCCCTCGGCAGATTGTTCGTTTGACCAGGTGCCTCGGTGTGCGTGGCCATCCCGCCACGTTGATCGAGATGATGTCCTATGTGGGATATCGGTGGTACCCTGAGTACACCATTGAGGAGCAGTTTCACGACTTCAACCAGACCCAGTGTCGGGACCCGGGGTTAGCGTATATAAGCCTCGCTACAACACAATCATATGGAGAGCCGAGAACCGTACCCACTTGTCTAAGCAGACAAGGCCAAGCACAGAACGTTCTCGGAAAGCATCGAACATGAGGGGCATCCCATTCAGGCCGGATGATCCACTGAGATGGGTCCTCATCGTCCGCACACAAGTCTAACTGATATGGGTGGTGAATGCCCATACTCATAGACAAGTCGCCTCAACCATACCATCGATTGTATCATAACCCTTACATAGACTTACTCCAGCCCGATCACTTAGTCGGGGTCTAGGGCGGGCTCGATCATACATCAAAGTGTGCACGAGACAGAGTCTCGAGCAATCGCATCGCGATGCCCCAAGCTGCGCACATCTAAGGGACACTTGGTGTATAAAAGACCGCCAGCCAGAACACAACTAAGGTCTCGAAAACCCATACAAAGACATGCATGTTATAAACATACGCGCAGCACACATGCCTTGGATGAACAGTAGGTACCATTGCAATTCTCTACAAAGTGTACATTTTATTTATAACTCTTATAGAGTACACACAGAGATCACATACATGTGATCCAACATTACAACACAGGCGGAAGCATATTATGTCTGAGTACAGACAAGTTTAACAAATGGCTTAAGAAGCCTTATTTAAACACAAAGCCCTCCACGAGGGAACCAGTCTGCTGACTGGGACTAGACTAGCTTAACTTCAGTCGTCCAGCTCGATGAAGAAGCCACCTTCGGGGTCAGTGGCGTCATCTAAAACATAGATTAAGCAAACGTGAGTACAAAGGCGTACTCAGCAAGACTTACATAGGAACTATACTACTCATGCACATGTATCAAGGTAAAGGGAGGTGGGGTTTCACTTGCAGAAATGCCAGCTTTGACTTGGCTAATCCTGAACTACGAGTACCAGACTTTGTGGTAAGAAGCGTACACGAGTCCACTACTTTCTCCAACCAATACACCACTATGGTGCCTTCCTCGACTTCCCCACGAGAAAGCACGCCGTAGCACTCACACTTATCTTGGTGTGTTTTAGAAGTATCCGGTTCAAGTTATCTAATAATCAAGCTAAGCTTTCCAAGCAGTCCATAACCGCGGACGCGACTATTCGAATAGTTTTGTTAACCTTGCAAGGGTGTACCTCTACACACACATGACCATCATTTACCGCCTTTGATCTCGACACCATTCAAGGGGTGCTAGCGAGGATGCTCACCACAACTGTTACCTCACAGCCGATCTAGTCCGAGAAAGCCGCCTACTTGGGTTGGTTACCACAATCGTGAACCCGGCCGGTTTACCGAAGTGGACCCAAGTGATGTGTGCGTGGTGCATAAGCCGGTCTCGGGTGAGCCGTTCTCTCACTTAGCATCCAGGCCACAAGCCTACCAGAACTCCGAACTACTGCGACATCTGGACATCGAAAGGGATGAGTTAATAGGTTGAGAGGGGTCAGTGAGCCCAATGTGTGGTTGTACTCTTCATCTTGGATCACCACACAAGAACTCGTACTAGGGCGGTGTTCAACGAGACAACCCATTGTGTACTCCTACACAGCCTCTCATCGTTCACCTTGTATTAGGGTCGATTCACCAACACTTTTCTACCATCATCAACATGATCACTACCATCCCGACTCACATCACAGTAACAACATGGTATCATACTAAGCATGCAATAAGCGATAACAATTGCAGGGGCCACATGATATCAAACAACTCCTACATTTGCTAGGATTGTGGTTTGCTTACTACTGTGACAAAATGATAGGTCATGCAAAGGAATGGGTTCATCTATGCGGTAGAAACGAATCATGGTGATCATCCTAAACAATGCATAAGCGAGACATGAGAGGGAAGTGGGATTTTATCGACATGATCAATGGGGGTTTGCTTGCCTTGCTGACGAGGTTCGGGTTCTGGATCTTCAGCGAAGGGGGTAGCCTCTTGCTCCGGTTCCACCTCTACTCGACAAACAAAGCACGAAGTAGCAATCAATATGAATGCAATGCTCAAGCACATGATTGAATGTTAAAGCTTGAAGTATAAGTTTTGATGTGTGAGGCAATTCCATTTAAGTGGAATATATTGCATTTAAAATGCAAATTCAAACTCCACATTTGAATTTAACTTAGCCAAGTTGAATGTGACATAGTTTGATCATTTTGAATCAACTTCAAATGTGTATGATATGCCTCTGAAGTGTGGTTGAATTACATCATAATTCCATGGTCCAAGTTGCAAGATCAATTGATTTGAATTTGAATTAATTTCAAATAAACCAAATGACATATGCTACTGGTCCCATTTTAAAATCAACTCCAACATAGTTGAAAGTTGCATATTTGGAAAGATAATTTTCTCCTGATCATTTTTCATATATTATTTGTCCAATTTGGAGTTAATATGAATTTTCTATGAATTTCCAAAGTTTGGGGTATTTTCTGGAATTTCTGGAATTCTTTTAATTCAAATAATCTCTGGAAATTCATTTAAATGATTTACTGCGTCAGGCTGACGTCAAGCTGGCGTCAGGGGGGGCTGACATGTGGGGCCACCCTGTCAGTGGCTGGTTAACTTAACCCGTGGGTTGACTTAATCCAGTGGCTTAATTAAGCCACTGGGCCCACTGGTCAGTGACCCAGGGGTCACTTAACTGGTAAAAACAGGGGAGGGGTTAGAGCTGACTCGCCGGCGGCTAAACGCCGGCGGCCTGGCCACGGCGGCGCAGCACGGGAGCTCGATTCCGTCCACCATTTGGAGCGCGAAGACCATCATCTTGAAGCTCTTACTCGCGCACGTCGAACGGGACCAAAGGCAAGCACTGGGGTGCACCGTACGCTCGCCGGCGTCAACTTTCGCGGCGACCTAGCTACGGCCACCATCGAGATTTGTCTCCAGGGAACGACTTGAGGCGAGGCTAGGCTGGTTCGACGAGGAAGAACACGGGGAACACATTGGACAACAAGCTGAGCTCGATTACCTAACGGATGGACCTCGCCATGGATTCCGGCGGCGAGAAGCTTCGGCTTTCATGGCGGCCACGGCTACAGGGAGTAAACGAAGGGGAAAAGTGAGGGGTTTTGACCCCAAGCTCACCAGGAGCTCAGCAGAGGTGGTGGCGAGGGTTGGGGTGGCTCAACAGCGGCGTAATCGATGAAGTCCTTCACGGCGGCCGGCGGGGACTCGAGGAAGAACTCGGCGTCTACGGGGGCTTCGGGCTCGATTCCTTCTGCAAGTCGGTGAAGACGACGACGATGAAGCGCTTGGACACCGTCCTAGGGCTTCTCGGCGTCACTGGCCACGCGTGTGCTCGACGACGCTCCGGCGTGTTCCTCGGGCGGCGACGAATCGGGCGAGAGAGGAGAGGAGGGAGCTCGTGGATGGGGGGGAAAGAACTGGGGTGGCTCCAGGACGCTTCTGGACGCGATTACGTGGGCGGGGAGGGAAGAAGGAGGTGGCTAGCGACGACGGCATGCTCACCACGGCGGCAGCAGCCTGCCTGGCGCGAGGAAGAAGACGCCCCTGTCCCTGGGCCGGGCTGCCTCGGTGAGTTGGGCCCATTTGAGGTAAGCCCTCTTTTCCTTTTCTGTTTTCTGTTTTTCCTTCTGTCATTTGTTCTGTTTAGCTAAAATAAATAGCTAAACATTTTATTAAATTCTGAAAACTTTTATGTGGCCTCATAATAATATAGACTAGCCACTCATAAACTTTCAACATTTTTAAAATTCAAATGATTTGAATTTTAAATCAAATAGGGGTATTTCTTTAATTCCAAGGTACTGTTTGAATATTTGAAAAATCTATGAGCATGGGGTGGGTCCCACATCACTTGATATGTGATCACACTCATTTATAAGACTTTTCAAAACTCTAACATGAATTTTTGGAAAAGATTTTTATCTGGCCTTTTGAATTAATTCATCTGGGGGGTGTTCCTTTTCCCATTTTGGTTTTGAATTTGATTTCCAAGATTTCTTTTTGAAATTTTGACATGATGCAAAAACACTAGATAACCCTAGCACATACCTAATAGAGGGTTCTGACAACTCGCGCCCACTCAAAAGAATCTCGTCCCGAGATTCAGAAGTCTGCGGGAGGAAGGTGGGGTACTCGACAGTGAGACGGTCTTCTCTTTCCCACGTAGCTTCTCTTTCAGAGTGGTGTGACCATTGCACTTTCAGAAATCTAATCTTATGACGACGAGTGACACGCTCTGCGGAATCAAGAATACGAACGGGGTATTCTTGATAAGAAAGGTCATCTTGGAGATCAAGCATTTCATGGTCGACTTCACGGATGGGGTCCTTGAAGCAACGCCTGAGTTGGGACACATGGAATACATCGTGTACTCGGGAAAGGTGCGGGGGTAGTTCAAGTTGGTAGGCAACTTCTCCACGTTTAGCAATAATGCGGAAAGGTCCGATGTAACGTGGGGCAAACTTGCCTTTGATACCAAAACGTTGGGTTCCCTTCAGAGGAGTAACCCGAAGGTAAGCCTTCTCATCCAGATTGTAGCTCTCTTGCCTATGATGACGATCATAGTAGCTTTTCTGACGAGACTGGGCTGCTTTCAATTGATCACAAACAATGCGAACTTGCTCTACTGCTTCCTTGATCATATCCGGTCCAAAGAATTGTCTTTCACCGGTTTCAGACCAGTTTAGTGGTGTTCGACATCGTCGTCCACAAAGGAGTTCAAAAGGAGCCATGTTCAGACTAGATTGAAAACTATTGTTATAAGCAAATTCGGTAAATGGAAGAGAATTCTCCCAATTCTTTCCGAATGAGATAACACAAGCCCTGAGCATGTCTTCAAGAATTTGGTTAACCCTTTCGACTTGACCGCTAGACTGAGGATGGAAAGCTGTACTAAAGGAGAGATGAGTTCCCATAGCATTTTGAAAGCTTCCCCAAAATCTAGAGGTAAAAAGGCTACCACGATCAGAATTGATTTCCAAAGGAACACCATGAAGGGATACAATTCTAGAGACGTACAAGTCCGCTAACTGGCTAGCAGTTATAGACTCGTGAACCGGAAGGAAGTGAGCAACTTTGGAAAGCCTATCTAAGACAACGAAGATGGCATTGTTTCCTTTCCGGGTTTTTGGAAAACCGGTGATGAAATCCATACCGACTTTGTCCCATTTCCACTCGGGAATAGACAAAGGTTGAAGTGTACCAGCAGGTCTTTGATGTTCTGCCTTAATGCGACGACAAACATCACATTCGGCAACAAATTGAGCAATGTCTCTCTTCATCCTAGTCCACCAAAATCTCTGGCGTAGATGTCGGTGCATTTTTGTGCTACCGGGATGAATTGAGAGGGGTGTGTCATGGGCTTCTTGAGGATGAGTTGCCTTAGTTCCCTATTCTTAGGTACTACCAATCGATTTCCAAAGGAAACCGTTCCCTTGCTATCTGTGGAGAAACATTTAGCAACTCTGCTAGCAATGTTCTCCTTGATCCGGCGAACACCTCGTGCACGCCTTTGGGCAACTATGATTTGATCCTCAAGAGTTGGTTTCGCCACCAAGGTAGAAAGATAGCCATGAGGAACAATCTCAAGGTTGAGCTTGCGAAATTCCTCATGAAGAAGTGGTTGATACTGTTGTAACATGAGGTTGTTACAATACGACTTACGACTTAGTGCATCAGCCATGACATTGGCTTTGCCTGGGGTGTAAGAAATTACTACGTCGTAATCTTTTATCAACTCAATCCAGCGTCTTTGCCTGAGATTAAGATCTGGCTGGGTGAAAATGTATTTGAGGCTTTGGTGGTCGGAATAATTCTCGCAACGGTTACCAAGGAGGTAATGTCGCCAAGTTGTTAGGGCATGAACTACGGCAGCGAGTTCAAGACCATGGGTAGGATAGTTCTCTTCATGTGGCCGCAACTGGCGTGAAGCATAAGCTACCACATGTCGATCTTGCAGAAGTATGCATCCTAACCCTTGCCGTGAGGCATCACAATAGATCTCGAAATCTCCTTTGGTGTCTGGAGGTGCAAGTACGGGTGCAGAAGTCAATCTTCTTTTTAGCTCTTGAAAGCTTTCCTCGCACTTGGGAGTCCATAAGAATTTCTTATCTTTCTTGAGGAGTTCAGTTAGAGGCTTTGCAACTTTAGAAAAGTTCTCGACGAAGCGACGGCAATAGCTGGCTAGGCCAAGAAAACTCCTAACTTGCTTAACCGATTCAGGTGGAGTCCAGTCAAGGACGGCCTGAACTCTCTCGGGATTCACAGCAATGCCTTTTGCAGAAATCACGTGGCCTAAGTAGGTCACTTCTGGTAGCCAGAATTCACACTTGGAGAATTTAGCGTACAGGCGATGCTCTCTAAGCTTCATCAATACCAGCCTTAAGTGTTCGGCATGATCTTCTTCGTTCTTCGAGTAGATGAGAATATCATCAAGATAAACCACAACAAATTTATCTAGGTACTCCATGAAGATCGAATTCATCAAGCGTGAGAATGTGGCGGGGGCATTGGTTAAACCAAAGGACATGACGGTGTACTCGTAAAGACCATAACGAGTAGTGAAAGCCGTTTTGGGAATGTCCTCGTTTCGGATTCTGATCTGATGATAACCTAATCTCAAATCCATCTTGGAGAAGACGGAGGATCCTGCAAGTTGATCATAAAGATCATTGATCCTGGGCAGTGGGTATTTGTTCTTTATTGTCGCTAAATTTAGCGGGCGATAGTCTACGCACATCCTTTCTGTTCCATCTTTCTTCCTTACGAACAGAACGGGGCAACCCCATGGCGATGAGCTAGGGCGGATGAAGCCTTTTGCCAACGAAGCATCAAGTTGGGTTTTTAGCTCAGCTAACTCATGTGGGGCCATTTTATATGGGAGTTTGGAAATTGGTGCGGTTCCTGGAACAAGATCCACTATAAATTCTACACACCTGTCGGGTGTCATGGTTTAAGGATTTTGTTTACTGGATGGTTTTCTTGAGGATGACCAAGGTTTACTAGGGCTACAACAGATATGTCAGAGTAGCAAAGTACCCCAACACTATGGTTAGTGTGGTTCTTCTTGCTGGAAGACATCCAAAGTGGGAGCAAGAGCTGCAATTGAATCACTATAGGTTTCTAGAAGAAAACCTACATCAAACTCTATGGAACTGTCGGGCATGCCACCTGGAAGTTCTTCTAAAAGGACAATCGAAAAGGAGGGAAGAATTTTGCAATTGCATCAGATTTTGAAGAAACCTGGAATGACTCGGACAGCATAACGGCTGTAATCGCAAGAAAACAATTTTCTTTCAATGTAGATACAGCACTTACATAATACGATGTAAGAAATCAGCATTACAACAATGCTAGGAAACCGGACACAACTTTCCTACGGCTATAAGGAAGCAATCAACGAGATGTTCTAATCAGACAGAGGAGAGCCTAGTCCTATCTTCCCGTAGAATAAGATAAGGGTGACCCAGAACTCAGAACGAAGGGGGTAAGGAGAAAAAAGAAGCCTTACGTTGTTCCCTTATATACCCAGAGTAACTATATAACTATAGAAAGCTAGAATCGACTTCGGCCAAGGCTACTAGTCCTACAGTCAGTCCTGCTCTGATACCAAGTCTGTCGGGACCCGGGGTTAGCGTATATAAGCCTCGCTACAACACAATCATATGGAGAGCCGAGAACCGTACCCACTTGTCTAAGCAGACAAGGCCAAGCACAGAACGTTCTCGGAAAGCATCGAACATGAGGGGCATCCCATTCAGGCCGGATGATCCACTGAGATGGGTCCTCATCGTCCGCACACAAGTCAAACTGATATGGGTGGTGAATTCCCATACTCATAGACAAGTCGCCTCAACCATACCATCAATTGTATCATAACCCTTACATAGACTTACTCCAGCCCGATCACTTAGTCAGGGTCTAGGGCGGGCTCGATCATACATCAAAGTGTGCACGAGACAGAGTCTCGAGCAATCGCATCGCAATGCCCCAAGCTGCGCACATCTAAGGGCCACTTGGTGTATAAAAGACCGCCAGCCAGAACACAACTAAGGTCTCGAAAACCCATACAAAGACATGCATGTTATAAACATACGCGCAGCACACATGCCTTGTATGAACATTAGGTACCATTGCAATTCTCTACAAAGTGTACATTTTATTTATAACTCTTATAGAGTACACACAGAGATCACATACATGTGATCCAACATTACAACACAGGCGGAAGCAAATTATGTCTGAGTACAGACAAGTTTAACAAATGGCTTAAGAAGCCTTATTTAAACACAAAGCCCTCCACGAGGGAACCAGTATGCTGACTGGGACTAGACTAGCTTAACTTCAGTCGTCCAGCTCGATGAAGAAGCCACCTTCGGGGTCAGTGGCGTCATCTAAAACATAGATTAAGCAAACGTGAGTACAAAGGCGTACTCAGCAAGACTTACATAGGAACTATACTACTCATGCACATGTATCAAGGTAAAGGGAGGTGGGGTTTCACTTGCAGAAATGCCAGCTTTGACTTGGCTAATCCTGAACTACGAGTGCCAGACTTTGTGGTAAGAAGCGTACACGAGTCCACTACTTTCTCCAACCAATACACCACTATGGTGCCTTCCTCGACTTCCCCACGAGAAAGCACGCCGTAGCACTCACACTTATCTTGGTGTGTTTTAGAAGTATCCGGTTCAAGTTATCTAATAATCAAGCTAAGCTTTCCAAGCAGTCCATAACCGCGGACGCGACTATTCGAATAGTTTTGTTAACCTTGCAAGGGTGTACCGCTACACACACATGACCATCATTTACCGCCTTTGATCTCGACACCATTCAAGGGGTGCCAGCGAGGATGCTCACCACAACTGTTACCTCACAGCCGATCTAGTCCGAGAAAGCCGCCTACTTGGGTTGGTTACCACAATCGTGAACCCGGCCGGTTTACCGAAGTGGACCCAAGTGATGTGTGCGTGGTGCATAAGCCGGTCTCGGGTGAGCCGTTCTCTCACTTAGCATCCAGGCCACAAGCCTACCAGAACTCCGAACTACTGCGACATCTGGACATCGAAAGGGATGAGTTAATAGGTTGAGAGGGGTCAGTGAGCCAAATGTGTGGTTGTACTCTTCATCTTGGATCACCACACAAGAACTCGTACTAGGGCGGTGTTCAACGAGACAACCCATTGTGTACTCCTACACAGCCTCTCATCGTTCACCTTGTATTAGGGTCGATTCACCAACACTTTTCTACCATCATCAACATGATCACTACCATCCCGACTCACATCACAGTAACAACATGGTATCATACTAAGCATGCAATAAGCGATAACAATTGCAGGGGCCACATGATATCAAACAACTCCTACATTTGCTAGGATTGTGGTTTGCTTACTACTGTGACAAAATGATAGGTCATGCAAAGGAATGGGTTCATCTATGCGGTAGAAACGAATCATGGTGATCATCCTAAACAATGCATAAGCGAGACATGAGAGGGAAGTGGGATTTTATCGACATGATCAATGGGGGTTTGCTTGCCTTGCTGACGAGGTTCGGGTTCTGGATCTTCAGCGAAGGGGGTAGCCTCTTGCTCCGGTTCCACCTCTACTCGACAAACAAAGCACGAAGTAGCAATCAATATGAATGCAATGCTCAAGCACATGATTGAATGTTAAAGCTTGAAGTATAAGTTTTGATGTGTGAGGCAATTCCATTTAAGTGGAATATATTGCATTTAAAATGCAAATTCAAACTCCACATTTGAATTTAACTTAGCCAAGTTGAATGTGACATAGTTTGATCATTTTGAATCAACTTCAAATGTGTATGATATTCCTCTGAAGTGTGGTTGAATTACATCATAATTCCATGGTCCAAGTTGCAAGATCAATTGATTTGAATTTGAATTAATTTCAAATAAACCAAATGACATATGCTACTGGTCCCATTTTAAAATCAACTCCAACATAGTTGAAAGTTGCATATTTGGAAAGATAATTTTCTCCTGATCATTTTTCATATATTATTTGTCCAATTTGGAGTTAATATGAATTTTCTATGAATTTCCAAAGTTTGGGGTATTTTCTGGAATTTCTGGAATTCTTTTAATTCAAATAATCTCTGGAAATTCATTTAAATGATTTACTGCGTCAGGCTGACGTCAAGCTGGCGTTAGGGGGGCTGACATGTGGGGCCACCCTGTCAGTGGCTGGTTAACTTAACCCGTGGGTTAACTTAATCCAGTGGCTTAATTAAGCCACTGGGCCCACTGGTCAGTGACCCAGGGGTCACTTAACTGGTAAAAACAGGGGAGGGGTTAGAGCTGACTCGCCGGCGGCTAAACGCCGGCGGCCTGGCCACGGCGGCGCAGCACGGGAGCTCGATTCCGTCCACCATTTGGAGCGCGAAGACCTTCATCTTGAAGCTCTTACTCGCGCGCGTCGAACGGGACCAAAGGCAAGCACTGGGGTGCACCGTACGCTCGCCGGCGTCAACTTTCGCGGCGACCTAGCTACGGCCACCATCGAGGTTTGTCTCCAGGGAACGAATTGAGGCGAGGCTAGGCTGGTTCGACGAGGAAGAACACAGGGAACGCATTGGACAACAAGCTGAGCTCGATTACCTAACGGATGGACCTCGCCATGGATTCCGGCGGCGAGAAGCTTCGGCTTTCATGGCGGCCACGGCTACAGGGAGTAAACGAAGGGGAAAAGTGAGGGGTTTTGACCCCAAGCTCACCAGGAGCTCAGCAGAGGTGGTGGCGAGGGCTGGGGTGGCTCAACGGCGGCGTAATCGATGAAGTCCTTCACGGCGGCCGGCGGGGACTCGAGGAAGAACTCGGCGTCTACGGGGGCTTCGGGCTCGATTCCTTCTGCAAGTCGGTGAAGACGACGACGACGAAGCGCTTGGACACCGTCCTGGGGCTTCTCGGCGTCACTGGCCACGCGTGTGCTCGACGGCGCTCCGGCGTGTTCCTCGGGCGGCGACGAATCGGGCGAGAGAGGAGAGGAGGGAGCTCGTGGATGGGGGGGAAAGAACTGGGGCGGCTCCAGGACGCTTCTGGACGCGATTACGTGGGCGGGGAGGGAAGCAGGAGGTGGCTAGCGACGACGGCATGCTCGCCACGGCGGCAGCAGCCTGCCTGGCGCAAGGAAGAAGACGCCCCTGTCCCTGGGCCGGGCTGCCTCGGTGAGTTGGGCCCATTTGAGGTAAGCCCTCTTTTCCTTTTCTGTTTTCTGTTTTTCCTTCTGTCATTTGTTCTGTTTAGCTAAAATAAATAGCTAAACATTTTATTAAATGCTGAAAACTTTTATGTTGCCTCATAATAATATAGACTAGCCACTCATAAACTTTTAACATTTTTAAAATTAAAATGATTTGAATTTTAAATCAAATAGGGGTATTTCTTTAATTCCAAGGTACTGTTTGAATATTTGAAAAATCTATGAGCATGGGGTGGGTCCCACATCACTTGATATGTGATCACACTCATTTATAAGACTTTTCAAAACTCTAACATGAATTTTTGGAAAAGATTTTTATCTGGCCTTTTGAATTAATTCATCTGGGGGGGTGTTCCTTCTCCCATTTTGGTTTTGAATTTGATTTCCATGATTTATTTTTGAAATTTTGACATGATGCAAAGGCACTAGATAACCCTAGCACATACCTAACAGAGGGTTCTGACACCCAGTTCCACTGCATTGTTCGGATCTATCCGCACCACGTTGGAGTCACTCAGCCTATCCACTTTGGACATGGCATTGGCGTTACCGAGAACATGGCTGTGCAGGATGCTGCATACTCATGTATGACACTGCTGAGAGAGGAGCACACTTTGCTGAGAGAGACTTCTTTCCGCTATATCCCTGCTGCACTTCTAGGAGAAGAGGGATATTACACCGGACTCTACTCAGATCACTCTGCAGAGGATCCAGCACTTCAGGTGACTGCTAGGTTTGCTAGTGACGGAGATCGTGATGCACGCGCTCTCCGTTTCGAGCTCCACGCCACCCGTGTTCGTCTGTATCGAGCACTGACACTTTTGGCACCCTTTGTGAGCGTGGGATCAGTTGAGCATTGTCGTCGATATGTGACGGCAGATGCCATGGGGATGGCTAAAGTGAGGGGAAGACACGAGGGAGAGAATGTCGATGGTGCCGGAATCGGGTTGGGCTCAAGCACGGTGACGACACCATGATGTACCCAGGTTCGGGGCTCTCCGGAGAGATAACACCCCTACTCCTGCCTGTCTCTTATATATCAATGAAGGAACTACAATAACTGCTCTTCTATCTTCTCAGGGGAAGGAGTAAACCGCCGCCGTGGGCAAGGTCTTCTCCTGCTTCCCTGAGGAGTGACTACGGGCAGTAAATGAACTGAAAGGAGAAAGAGTTAATGAGATCTCAGGTGTGGCGTCCCTCGCGCAGGAGGGGTACCCTGGCTCTTATAATGTGAGTCCAGGGTACTTCGGTAACTTCAGTGCTGACTGGGCCCAGCTGTCAACCTCTAATCGGCCTGGGCCCACCGACTGCTCCTATCCGGGTGATCCGGAGCCTATGAGCGGTGGCCCATGCTGCTACCTTGTAGGGTCTAGTGATGAACAGTGGAGCTATGAGGTACGGTCTTGTCGGCCTGTCCGCGGAATCGGCGGAGAGGTCGACATCGTATCTCCCGGAAATCCTCGATGTGACTTGGCCTTCCTGCCACCCAGATATCTCGGGATATGGCATTTATGACCTCGTAATCATACCCCCGACTGGGTGTCAGGTAGCTCCGATTGCGCCTGGACCGACTGGTGGTTCCTGGGTAAGGTCGATTGCTCTGGGCAATCGGTCTTCTAGGAAACGACCTCGGTCCAGCAGCAGGCCAATCGGACGATCGTCTTCAATGAACAAAAGGGTGGACCGATTGCGCCTGGGCCGACTACCGGCACTTGGTATGGTCGATTGCCTTAGAGCAATCGGCCGTACCTCTGCCTAGCTCGGCCCAGCTGCAGCCCAATCGGCCCAGCCTTGTCTTGAAAGCTTGCTTCCGCTTGGGTTAGCCTACCCAGGTACCAATCCCCCGACAGTAGCCCCTAAAGCTGTAAAGGTCCCACAGTCACTTGACCGCGGGGCCTTTGCAGTTTTTCAATTTGTCTTGAGGTTTTCCGACTGCTATGGCCTCTTCGAGTGCTTCATTCCGAGTTCGTCGGCCGACTCGGAGATCACACTCGGCTGACCTCGTTCCCATCCGATTGGATTTGGTTCCTTCTCGCTTCGTATCTTCATTTTCTGGAACAGTACCTTCTGCCGACTGCGCTCCAACGGTTACCTCCGACTTGCCCACGACGTGATCAATGAGCTGGGACCCACGACCCACGCGCGACGTGACATTACTGCAGGAGCCGACCCCCACGTCGCGCGTCTCGCCTTCTGTGCCAAGATCCTCTGTGCTGATCTGTCAGTTGGCTTCCTTGTGCCCTAGGTCACACCGGGTCACATGGCCACGGGGTGATCCCACTCCCCTCCCCCGCCGCCCATATAAGCCACCGGGGGGGGGGAGCCTCGCCTCTTCCTTCTCCAACACATCTCCTTCACCCTCCAGCTTTCTCTCTCTCTCTGCGCCATTGCCGCTCCTCGCGCAGATTTCTCTCCCGCGGACCTCTGCTCTCCCGCCTGCTCCGACAACTGATTCGCGCTCCTTGCCGCCTCCGCCGCCGCCGCAGCAGTTCGCCGGCGTCGTTCTCGCGCTCCGCCTCGGTCTGCTTCCTCTCCTTCCTCTTCTGCGGAATCAATGGAGCCACGAAGGGACGTCTCGCAGGCGAGCCGCGGGTGCTGGAAGGGATCCCAAGCCACCGCCGTCGCCGTCGAAGCACTGATTCGCGCCCGAAAGATGCCCGCAGAGATCGAATGGCGGATCCCGGGCCAGGCCGACGTCGTGCCCAGCGCGCGCACGGGCGTGAGGGTCGTCTTCCTCGCTCACTTTGAGCGTGGATTCGGCCTTCCCGCAAGCGCCTTCTTCCGCGAGTTCCTTGAGTTCCACCGACTTCAGCCTCATCATCTCGCCGCCAACTTCATCATGAACCTTTCCGGGTTCGTGACACTCTGCGAGGGCTATCTCGGCTGCCGACCTAGCATCGCGCTCTTCAAGCGCTTCTTCAACCTCCGAGCCCACAATGCTCGAACAGGAGAGATCGTTGCCCCCACCATCGAAGGCGGCAAACCCTCCTATCCGACTGATATGACCGACTGCGGCAGTTGTCTTGCCGCAGCCGGCAAGATAAAATATCCCAGCCCCGACATCGTCCAGTCCTGCAAAAACTGGCAGACGTCGTTCTTCTATGTCAAGTCTCCCGATCAAGGCCCCGACCTCCTCAACCTGCCCAAGTTCTCACTCGCTAGGCCGGTTGAGAAGCATCAATGGGCTCTGAAGCACGGTGCTGGGGATTGCGACGTCGACGCTCAAGCCACCAGGGTCACCCAGCTGGAGCGAGAGGGACTCCTTCCCACCGACTTGATAGCGGCATGGCTTCACGCGCGAATTCTTCCCCTGCAGCGCCGAGCGCATCGTCTCTGCGACGTGTCGGGGCCTCGGGACCCCACTCGACTCTGCACGTGGGAAATGAAGACCGAGATCCTCTGCGCCCGAGTGAAAGCCATCACCGCCAGTGCGCTGCCTGATCCTTTCCGGTTCGGGCTTGCCTACCTTACCCGACAGCGGAAACCGCCTGTGGTATGCTCCGATTACTTGTGCCTTCTTTTCAGCACTTCATTCAGTCCGACTGCCTGCTCTTCCGATTGCTTTTTCTTCAAACTACATGCTCTTCCGATTGCTCTGATCACTTGTGCCCTTTTTTAGCACTTCATTCAGTCCGACCTCATGGAGGACGGCCAGGAAGCTGGTGTGTTTGCCCCTGATCGCACAGAAGAGGACCCCATTGACCTTGAGTACAATGGCGAGATCCCTTCCGCCGAGCTCAGTGAAGATGATGAGGATGAAGATGAGTCCTCTGGGGAATCCTCCGACCCCATGGACGCCGAAGATGATGCTGCTGCACGCGCCATCCCTCCAAGGACCACCACTCGGCTGCCAGCTCAAGGGGGTACGCCCGACTCTTCCTTTGAGCGACTTTTGGCTGATTGGAGTGACGATGATAGTATCTCAACGGGTGCTGCTCCTGATGCAGCTCCTCGGGATAAGCCTCCCAGGGTGCCAGCCAAACGCATCTCGGCAGCTGGCTCTTCCTCTGGTACCGCTCCCTCCAAGGTCATCCAAACCGCGCCGACTGCCCACAAAGGCAAGCAGGCCCAGAAGACGACAGCTCGAAGGCCGACCACTCAGGCGCCGCAGAATGTCGCCCCACTCCGCTGCCGAATGCCTACCGGCGCACCTCGGACGATCGGGTATGCTTCTGACTTTCTGCGCAGTACTTTGCTACCTCTGCTTCTACTGACTCTTCTCCCTTTCTCCATTCAGCGAGCCGATTGGGCTTGCTGACATCGACACCGAGATTCCGGCTCGTGTCGGCGCCATCATCCCGCCCGCTGCTTCTGCTGCGGCTGTTCGCAAACGGCCGACCGCCACCAAACACTCCTCCAAAGACGCCGAACGTGCTGCCAAGAGAGCTCAGCTCGCAGCAGCCCAGAAGACGTCTCCTTCCGAGCTCGCCCCAAAGATCATCAAGCGTGCGGCCGACACGGTATCTCCTGGTGTCGGGGGAACGCAATCGGTCGATCCGATTGCCCCGTCCCCGCCACGCCGCTCCAGCCCGGCCGCCGCTGCTATAACTTCTCCCGCTCCGTCGACCGCCGTGCCCGACGCACCAATGGTGACGATCTCGCCGCCGACTGTGATGTCGGCACCGCCAACCATTGCTACCACGCCACCCGCTGTTCTATCGGCGCCGCCGACGACCACAACTCTTCCCCCAGTCATCGTTACTACCGCTGCTCCGACTCGCCCGATTGTGCCACCGCCGCAATCGGGTGCTTCTGATTTTCAAGTGACGACGGTGCCACCAGCTCTTACAACTGCCACTTCCATCGCGATTCCAACCTCAGCGCCGACGCCGACCCCTACTGCCTCAGAAGTTTTAATGCGCACGGTGGATCAATTTCGGGCCGAGTACTCTCGCGCCCGTCATGCTGGTGCCGAGGCTGACGCTGCGCTTCCTCCTCAAGAGCCCATGGCGTCCGCGCTGAGCCGAGTAAACCGCTTCGCCAATGCCATTGCTCGGGATCTGCAACAGCTCGCCTCGCATCATACGGCAACCTCTTGCTTTCCTTCTTTTCCTTCTTTTACTTTAGACATTTTTCTTCCGGTGGGTGCGCGCAAGCGCACCCAGTGGGTGTAGTCCCCGAGATTCGGGCCGATTGATTACAATCGGTTCGGATCTTCTTAGTACTTTCGCTTTTCTCGTTTGCCTTCCTCAATCGGTGGACTTTCCTTCCGGTGGGTGCGCGGAAGCGCACCCACTGGGTGTAGTCGCCGAGATTCGGGCCGATTGGTTACAATCGGTTCGGATCTTTTAGCATTTTTGCTTTTCTCATTTGCCTTCCTCAATCAGTGGACTTTCCTTCCGGTGGGTGCGCGCAAGCGCACCCACTGGGTGTAGTCCCCGAGATTCGGGCCGATTGGTTACAATCGGTTCGGATCTTTTAGCATTTTTGCTTTTCTCATTTGCCTTCCTCAATCGGTGGACTTTCCGTCCGGTGGGTGCGCGCAAGCGCACCCACTTGGTGTAGTCCCCGAGATTCGGGCTGATTGGTTACAATCGGTTTGGATCTTTTAGCATTCTTTGCTCTATCACTGACTTTGTCGTACTGTTCTTCTCAGGCTGTTATGGAGGAGAAACGAAATGTCTTCGAGAAACTTCTTGAAGCTTATACTGCCAGCCTCCGGACCCTCGCCCAGGCCCAGCTGCAGGTCAACAACCTGTCAGCCGAGACCTCCAAACTGAAAGGTATTTTCTAGCCCATCTGTCTTTTCTCCACTAGCCGATTGCTCTAGCGCTCATATCTCTATGCTCTCTTCTAGCTACTGTTCCTCTGGTAGGTGACCTCCAGGGCCGGATTTCTGAATTAACTGCAGAACTTAACCAGCAGAGCCCAGCTCTCGCCAAAGCTTCTGAAGAAGTGACTCGGCTGCAAGGGGTAGAGATTGACTTGAACCGGACTATTCACAATCTTCGCGCCGAGATGGCAGCTCTTGAAAAGAAGCGGACGTTGCTGCTGTGACGGCTACCAGCGCTGGGCTTCTTGCCGTGCGGGATGCCGCAGTCTCCGCCCGAGATGCTTTACAAGCCGAGAGGGATGAAGCAGTCGCCACGCGGGATTCCATTCGCAAGGATCACGACGAGCATATCGCCAAATATGAAGAAATGGAGAAGCAGCTTCTTGAAGAGAATGCCCGAATGCGCCGCCGAGCCAAGGGTTTCTGCGACTCGCTAACTGACATGGATCTCCTCCTTAGCGGTGAGTCTTCCTTTATGCCGATTGCATTTTCCGATTGCTTTCTTCTTGTATCTGATTTCTCACATTTTTCCTTCTTGACACAGAGGCCTGGCCCGAATCTGAGGCGGCTGCCTACGCCGCTGTCGCCAAGTCTCGGGAGGATCATATCGCTGCCGGAGGGACTTGTGACCGCGCGGACAGCGTCTGGACCCGACATGAATATCTGATCGGCACTCAAGCTCGCATTCCGGTCATCCAGGGAGTGGCCCTGTCCTTCAAACTCGGAATTCTGAAGATTGCCGAAGCCCTGTGGCCGGCGGCTGAGCTCAAGGCCGGACTAAAGAGAATGGAACATGCTGCCGACTCCTCCGCCGAGGTCCGCAAGGACGACCCCCAAGAGGAGGAAGATTCTGATCAAGGGGAAACTCCGAATGCGACCACTGAGCAAACTCGGATTCTCCTCAAGGCTATCCCACGTCGGATCGACGTTCTGCTGAATTCCACGGGTCGTACTGGTGCGGAGACCGCCCTTCAGACAATATTGACTTGGTACCCTCAGGTGAAACTCTCCAAGTTCTACAGCCTCCGAGATGGTGCCGGGGACCTTCTTGAGAAAACCTATGCTGAAGTCAATCGGCTGGCCAGCACTATGGCGAACTGGTTCTCTCCGTATGACTACACTCCATATCTTGATGACAGAGGGAATCCACTCCCTGCTTCAACTATCTCTGCGCTAGCCGAGGAGGCTTCCGACAGCGATTCATCTCGGACCTCTCCGAAACGAGCTGATGCTGCCGGTTCTGAAGCTCAATCAGATCCATCTGCTCCATCCTCCAGCTCGGTGCCTCCGACTGCTTGAGATGTGCCATCTTGATTTGTATTCGGACTGTCCACCTGCCGATATTAGATCGGTTTTACTTTTCCTTGTAAGACAATTTTAATTCTGCCGACACCCACTGGGGACCTGGATGTAATGAACTTATTCGGCCTTGGGCCTGTTACTTTTGATGCAAATCGATTGCTTGTTTTAACTGTTTTCATGTGCGATCAACTTTGCGTCTTTGCCGGTTTCTTTCATCGGCTGCGCTTGGGAATGGTTACTGTGTCGATCTTGCTGCCGACATGCGGTCCGCAATCGGATCAACAGTAAACATCCAGCCAAGGTTCGATGAGTTTTTATTTTTACACGACAAGATTTCTAACGCAAAGGATTCTGCAACAGCAGGCGCCGATTGCTCTCTTCTGGATCTCGTGTCCGAGTTTGCGGCGCAATCGGCGATTTTATCTCGTCGGCGCTGCTTGTGGTGGCATGTTTCGAGTTGTTTCCCGGGATTTGTACTACCGACTGCTTCAATCGTCACCCTTTTCAATGCCACAAATCCCTTAGTGATTTGCGCTTGAGCTGGGTGTCCGATTGCGAGCCAGCCTGCAGTCCCAGTGCCACGATGGCTTATTTTCTTGACCTCGTGGTCGGCCAGTCCCCGGGTATGCTATGCACGTCTCGGGTCTGACGGAGCGTTGCCGATTAGGGCTAGCTCTTCGAATGGAATTATACGAAAAGTACTCGAATGCTCATTTTCAGAGACATGATAACTTTAACTGATTGTTTTGCCGAATGGCTCACATAAAGTTATGCCGTTCAACTATAGAACGGACATAACAACTCGGCATTCCACGGCCGCTCTGTCTCTACTCCCGATATGTCCTTGTGCCGAGTTCCCTTGGTGCAATCGATCAGGTATTAGGAGTTGTTCTTGAGCGCTCTGCTGACAATAAATGGCCCTTCCCAAGGTGAGGATAGCTTGTGCTGCCCATCTGACTTCTGGATTCGGCGTAGCACCATGTCCCCCTCTCGGAAAGAGAGAGGTCGAATCTTCTTGCTGTGGTAGTGCCGCAACTTCTGCTGATAGATTGCTGACGTAGACAAGGCCAACAAACAAGCTTCTTCTTTGAGGTCGACGCCGTCTTCTCTTGCTAACTTAGCTTCTTCTTCAGTGTATAAAGCGTGCCGAGGTGAATCAAACTCAATGTCGGAGGGGATGACTGCTTCTGAACCATATACCAGGAAGAAAGGAGTGAATCCAGTCGACCTATTCGGCGTGGTCCTCAAACTGAAAAGTACTGCGGGGAGCTCATCAATCCATGCCCCAGGTGCCCTCTCAAGTGGCTCTACCAATCTGGGCCTGATACCCGATAGGATTAGTCCATTTGCCCTTTCGACCTGACCATTGGACTGTGGGTGTGCCACAGATGCCAGATCAAGCCGAATGCCTTGCTGAGATGCATATCGAGCCAATGCCCCCTTTGCAAAGTTTGTGCCGTTGTCGGTGATGATGCTATTAGGAACACCATATCTGCATACGATGTCGGCCACAAACTTGACTGCAGTCGGGCCATCCAACTTCTTGATTGGTCTTGCCTCGATCCACTTTGTAAACTTGTCGACTGCCACAAGGAGATGTGTCATGCCCCTTCTAGCTCTCTTGAATGGTCCAACCATATCCAAACCCCAAACAGCAAACGGCCATGCTATCGGGATGGTCTTCAGTGCTGATGCCGGCTGATGACTCTTTGCCTTGAATCGCTGAAAACCCTTGCAGTGCTTCACCAGATTTTCAGCTGCTGCGAGTGCAGTTGGCCAGTAGAAACCATGTCGGAAAGCCTTGTTGGCGATTGCCTTTGCTGACGCGTGATGTCCACATTCACCTTGATGGATGTCTCTGAGCAGCTCCAAGCCTCTGTCCTCTTGAACACACCTCTGAAGAACACCAGTCGGACTCTTGCGCATCAGCTCGTTGTTGATGATTGTATATGCCCAAGATCGGCGACTGATCTTCCTGGACAATGCCAAATCTGGTGTAAGGATCCCATCTGCCAAAAAATCTCGAATCGGCTGTGCCCATGATGGCGCACTGACCACTACCATTACTACTGCCTGCTGGGGTAAGACTTCTTCTTGGATTTCGGTCTCTTGAGCATTGGCCTGCTCGATCTCGGCCTCTTGAACCTCTGCTATCTCTTCTTCTGCTTGCGAACTGCCGACTGCGGCGCCTGGCACGCATTCGGCAGCCTCTGGTGCTGACTTCTCATCTGGGGTTGAAACTTCATTACTGCAATCGGCAGCCTCTGCTTGCTTCTCTGTGGTATCGCTCTTCTTCTTCTCTTCTGCAGCCCCTGGTTCGCAATTGGCAGCCCCTGGTGCTATTGCCGAGACACCCTGAGCGCTGGATTGCTTCTTCATGGTTGCAGGCTTGGCCGGTTGAACTTCTTTTGCCTTTCTCAGAGCTTCAAGATCGGTCTCCGAGATGAATATGGACTCGGAGTCTGGTGACGGAGTGATGGATGGCTTCTTGATATGCTCGAGAGATATGCCTGGTGGAATTGCTTGCCTTGTGGAACCAAGCTTGGACAATGCATCTGCTGCTTCATTATTTGCTCTTGGAACATGATGGAACTCACAACCTTCAAAGTATCCGCTGATTTGCTGCACCAGGAATCGGTAGCTTGCCATATTAGCATCTTTAGCATCCCACGTGCCCGAGCACTGCTGTACCACCAGATCGGAGTCACCATAGCACTCAATATTCCGAATACTGATTTCCTTGGCCATCTTGACACCATGCACAAGGGCTTCGTACTCGGCTACATTGTTTGATGCTGCGAAGTGAATCTGGAGCACATATTTCAATTGATCTCCTCTTGGGGACGTGAGCACCACCCCAGCCCCTAGGCCATTCTTCATCTTGGAGCCATCGAAGTGCATTCGCCAGACCTCCGACATGGGGAGCTGTGGCATGTACTGAGTTTTAGTCCAGTCCACCAGGAAATCGGCTAGTGCCTGCGACTTGATTGCAGTCCTTGGCTCATATTGGATGCCATGACTGGCCACTTTGATTGCCCATTTCGCCACTCTTCCGGTTTCATCTTTGCTTCCCATGATGTCGGCTAACGGGGCCGAACTGACAACAGTGATCAAGTGGGCTTGAAAATATGGCTTCAATCTCTTGGCCGCCATGTATACTCCATAGCACATCTTCTGGTAGTGAGGATAGTTCTGCTTGGATGCCGAAAGCACTTCGCTGATGTAGTACACTGGACGCTGGACTTGCTGTGCCTTGTCCTTCTCGGGCCGCTCCACCACCATAACTGCGCTGATCACCCGATTGGTTGCCGCAATGTATAACATCATGGGCTCCTTCTCAATCGGGGCAGCCAGAATCGGTGCCGTGGATAGCATGCGCTTGAGCTCTCGGAATGCTTCATTTGCCTGGGGGGTCCAAGTAAACTTCTCTGTCTTCTTCATCAACTGGTACAAGGGAATTGCCTTCTCGCCCAGCCGACTGAGGAATCGGCTGAGGGATGCGAGGCAACCGGTGAATTTCTGCACTTGCTTCAAGGTCTTTGGCTGCTCCATGCGCTCTATTGCGGCTATCTTCTCGGGGTTGCATTCGATTCCTCTCTCGGAAACGAGAAACCCCAAGAGCTTGCCGGCTTAGACTCCAAACACACACTTCTCCGGGTTGAGCTTGATCTGATAGGTTCTCAGATTTGCAAAGGTCTCTCTGAGGTCGTCCAACAATGTGACTCCCCTTGCCGACTTCACCACCAAGTCGTCCACGTAAACGTGGATATTTCTGCCGAGCTGAGAGTGTGTGCATCTTTGCATCATGCGCTGATAAGTGGCACCTCCATTTTTCAGACCAAAAGGCATGGTGATATAGCAGTAGGCCCCGAAAGGGGTTATGAATGCTGTCTTGATCTGATCTTCCACGGCTAACTTTATCTGGTGATATCCAGCAGTAGCATCCAAAAAGGATAACAACTCGCAGCCGGCCGTAGAATCAACCACTTGGTCAATTCGGGGCAAAGCAAATGGATCTTTGGGGCATGCCTTGTTCAAACAAGTGTAATCTATACACATACGCCAAGTCTTGTTATTCTTCATGACGAGGACTGGATTGGCCAGCCACTCGAGGTAAAACACTTCCATGATGAAACCTGCAGCTTGTAACTTTGCAATCTCTTCGCCGATTGCTCTTCTCTTGTCCTTAGAAAAACGTCTCAGGGGTTGTTTGACCGGCTTCGAGCCTGGCCGAATGTGCAGCTTGTGCTCGGCGAGTTCTCTCGGAACACCAGGCATGTCCTGTGGAGAACATGCAAAGATGTCCCGATTCTCACGGAGAAACTCGACGAGCTCGCTTTCCTATTTGTCGCTAAGTCCAGCTCCGACCACAACAAACTTGGTCGAGTCGGAGGGATCTAGAGCGATTTTCTTGCTGTCCTTGGCCGATTGAAAAGACGATTCCTCATCTGCTCTCTTTGCTGGACCAACCGGCAGTGGATTCTTGCTCTGCGCTTGCGCCATTGCAATCACCTTGCCGAGCTGACGCTTCTCTGTCTCCACCACTAAGGACTCAGCCAAACTGCTGCCAGCGGATGTGCACTCGAGGGACTTCCTGAAGTCTCCGGTGACTGTGATGACGCCGCTTGGCCCCGGGATCTTCATCTTCAGGTATGTCTGCTGTGTATTGATCATGAACTTGGCAAATGCTGGTAATCCCAACAAAGCATGGTATGGACTGCTAAGGTCGGCCACCTCGAACCAAATCGGCTCTCTCCTGAAATTCTCTTTTGTGCCAAAAATGACATCCAGCCGAATGCGACCCAAGGGGGTGCAAGACAACCCAGGGACAATCCCGTGGAATGTCGTCCGACTGCGCTCCAAATCCCTCTCTGTAAGTCCTAGCTTGAGCATCGTATCTCGGTACAGGATGTTGATTGTGCTTCCTCCATCAACTAGCACTCTTGAAAACTTGCATGAAAACTTAGGCCCTGCGACCAGAGCATCCTCCACCAGCGGATAGTTTCCCGGATTCGGAAAAATGGTGGGGTGATCTGCTCTGTCCCAGGATATCGGACATTCTGACCAGTGCATGAATTGGGGGATCGGTGGCATAGTTGCATTGACTTCCTGAGCTCGGGCTCTCCGACTGCCCTTATCTGTGGACTCACTGGTAAAAATCATATATGCTACATCTTGCTGCGGGTACTGGTTCTGCTGCTGAGGTGGTCCTCTGTTCTGCGGTGGTGGTGGTGGTGGTGGGGGTAAAGCTTCTCCTTTTGCTATCCTTCTCACAAAATCACACTGCCGAGTGGTGTGCGCAGACGGCCTCCCAGGCGTGCTGTGCAACTTACATGGTGCATCCAACATGTCCTCAAACGTGTACTTGGGCTTCATCTGCCCTGGAGGTCTCACGTTTGGCCTCATCTTCCGACTGCCTCCTGCAGCCGCTGGGTCTTCCTCGTTCTGAACAGCGGCCACCTGCCGACTGCCATACTGAGTGTCCGGTTGCTCGTCCTTTCGCTTGCCGTTGTTCTGCTGGTTGTTGTTGTTGTTGTTGTTGCGGTTGTTCTCTCTTCTCTCTTTCCGACTGAGGCCTTGGTTTCCTGTGTCCGACTGCGGAGCCCCTGGTGACTGGATCACACCTCTAACTCCAAGTTGGATAGGGCGCATCGCAGAATCGGACATAGCAAAAGCATTTGCCACCTTCATGAGCTCGGCGAACGATGTGAAGTCTTTGCGGAGCAGCTTGTGCTTCAGCATAGAATCGGCCAGGCATCCATCAGTGAAGTACTGAATGGCCTGAATCTCATGGACTCCTTCGCACGAATTCTTCAACTTGATCCACCGAGACAGGTAATCTCGGAGGGGCTCGTCCTTGCCTTGCACGCACAAAGATAACTGCCGAGGGAGGTTGGGCCTTTCATATGTGCTTGTGAAGTTGTGGATGAACGCAGTCGTGAAGTCCTCCCAACAGTTCACACTATCCTTGGGCAAACTATTCAACCATGTCCGACCTGAACCCTGCAGCATGAGCGGTGCATAGCGAACTGCCACACGCCGATTGCCTCCCGCAATGCGAACTGCTGTCAGGTAATCGGACAGCCAGTCCTCAGGCTTTACCGAGCCATTGTACTTGGGGGTATCTCTCGGCAGTGTAAAGCCTTTGGGGAACTTCTCTGTTCGAATGCGATGACCGAAACATGCTGGGCCAGCTTCTCCTTCTTCATCTTCCTGGGCCTCCTTCTCCAGGAGCTCAATGCGATGCCTTGCATCATTCTGACCGATTTGGCGAGGGCCAAGTCGGGTGATGATTGCTGGTCTCGGTGCCGACTGCTGCGGCATGTCATGGCGCCTGCTGTTAACAACCGGCTCTTCCATTCTTCTGCTTGCTGCTGGGCGATTGCTTCTGACCTTGCTGTCATGCCGAGATGGCGCGGGCTGGTGCCGATTCTGGCGCGACGCATTCGGCCGCTGGCTAGCTCCCGCATTCGGCCTCATTGTCCCTCTTGATGCCTCTGGCCCAGCGTTTTGGTTTGCCATTGCCGCGATCTTCTGCTCCTTCGCGGCCGCTATCAGTTCACGCATTCGGCACGACTGCTCGCGCCGCTCATCTCCTTCCAACTCTTCCAGCTCAAGCGCTATCTGCTCGGCTGCTCTCAGATTCTTGTCGGGTGTGCTATATGTGGGCCTTTGGACAAATGCCGATTGCACCGGTTGCTCCGGTTGTGCTGGCCTTCTCGGACGCTCCGGTTGCTCCGCCCCAGACAACTGCTGGTTGACTGCCCTTCCTCGGCTTCTCAGGTCTTCCAGGACTGCGGGCTCAATCGGCCGGCGCGGTCCTGCATGCGCTGCGTTGTACTCCCGAGTGATGGCCCCCAGCCGTCGCTCCTCAGCCAGCACTTGCTCGGCCCTGCGAGCCAGGGCAAGCCGTGCTGTTTCCAGCTCGGTATGCACCTACTCTGGATCACCATTCCTGTTCACGGGCGTGTACAACACATCCCGCAACGCACTGGTGCCGATTCGCTCTGCTGCATCAGCCACTTCCTTTGCCTTCCTTGCTGCGCTTGCCGGGTCCCGATTGGTCGAGGACGACGCTCCCGCCATCATGACTGCAGCGTGCAGTCGGCCCTCCCCTTGGCCAGGTGCTGCGGTGCAGCCCCTGGTCAAGAGAGGGTCTGTAGCACATGAGAAAACTCGGATGTCTCTTGGATATGCCTCAGGGAAGGCACCGATGAAGAGACGGTGACTTCCCACCTGCAGCGACACCCCGGGCGGCAAGGGAACTCCTTCCTTGTACCGCGCCGAGTAGTCCACCACATAGTCGATTGCCCCACGCCTTAGAATCAGGCCAGAGGCGTGGCTACCGCCCGATGCATAGGTTGATCCCGTCCGGATCTTGACTCCAGTCGACGCCTCGGTCTGCCCCATGGTGGGCGCCAACTGTCGTCGATATGTGACGGCAGATGGAATGGGGATGGCTAATGTGAGGGGAAGACACGAGGGAGAGAATGTCGATGGTGCCGGAATCGGGTTGGGCTCAAGCACGGTGACGACACCACGATGTACCCAGGTTCGGGGCTCTCCGGAGAGATAACACCCCTACTCCTGCCTGTCTCTTATATATCAATGAAGGAACTACAATAACTGCTCTTCTATCTTCTCAGGGGAAGGAGTAAACTGCCGCCGTGGGCAAGGTCTTCTCCTGCTTCCCTGAGGAGTGACTACGGGCAGTAAATGAACTGAAAGGAGAAAGAGTTAATGAGATCTCAGGTGTGGCGTCCCTCGCGCAGGAGGGGTACCCTGGCTCTTATAGTGTGAGTCCAGGGTACTTCGGTAACTTCAGTGCCGACTGGGCCCAGCTGTCAACCTCTAATCGGCCTGGGCCCACCGACTGCTCCTATCCGGGTGATCCGGAGCCTACGAGCGGCGGCCCATGCTGCTAACTTGTAGGGTCTAGTGATGAACAGTGGAGCTATGAGGTACGGTCTTGTCGGCCTGTCTGCGGAATCGGCGGAGAGGTCGACATCGTATCTCCCGGAAATCCTCGATGTGACTTGGCCTTCCTGCCACCCAGATATCTCGGGATATGGCATTTATGACCTCGTAATCATACCCCCGACTGGGTGTCAGGTAGCTCCGATTGCGCCTGGACCGACTGGTGGTTCCTGGGTAAGGTCGATTGCTCTGGGCAATCGGTCCTCTAGGAAACGACCTCGGTCCAGCAGCAGGCCAATCGGACGATCGTCTTCAATGAACAAAAGGGTGGACCGATTGCGCCTGGGCCGACTGCCGGCACTTGGTATGGTCGACTGCCTTAGAGCAATCGGCCGTACCTCTGCCTAGCTCGGCCCAGCTGCAGCCCAATCGGCCCATCCTTGTCTTGAAAGCTTGCTTCCGCTTGGGTTAGCCTACCCGGGTACCAATCCCCCGACAAGCATGATGCGATCTATCCAGTGAGGACCCAGATGCCTTCTCGAGTTGCTTGGCCCGAGATTGGAGGAATTTTTCCACCCCGTGGTCCTTTGCTTCCACCCTACGCTGGACCTAGGACCCATCCTTGACCAAATGGATATCAGGGTCCACAAGCCTCCGTGTTTTCCGATGGTCACCTCCAGCTACCGGGATACGCGGGTAACTTTTACGAGGACTACTATGGAGATGGAGATGAGTGAGACCGCCTGTGGTCTTACTTAGTGATGATGTAGTAGTATCTTAGTGTATTGTATGCAAGGTGTCTAAGTTCCAGAGGCTTAGATAAATAATGTATAGGAAGTCAGAGTGCCTCTGAAGGATGTATCATCTTCATCACGTTTGTATTAGCTTAGTGCTTGTACTAAAAAGATGTATGGTTGGTATGACAGCTTGTGAATATATGGCTTGTATGCTTTATCACCATGTTGTCAAGATGATTACTTCCTTTGCTCTGTAATCCTTCCCGTACTTCAATACCTTGTTTAGACTCTCCCAATCAACTCTGTTTGACTTTGGTTTTCCCTTCAGGATGTCTCAAGGAACCCGTGGCCAGGTTGGTCGGAACCAAGGTCGTGGAAACGACCAGGAGGAAGGCAACCTTCCACCCCCACCCACGATGGCACAAGTTCTAATGGAAGTCGAGAGGAACCGCCGTGACTCTCACCACCTGCTGGAAGTCATCGCACGCAACACCACTCAACAGCGCAATGAGCTGGTGTCCCTGAACGACTTCATCCGGCTTCATCCCCCGGTTTTCAGTTACTCCACCGAGCCCCTTGATGCCGATGACTGGCTTCACAGCATCGAGAGGAAGCTCCAAGCAGGCCGTGTTGCAACTAGTGACAAGGTCAGCTATGCCACCTATCACCTCGAAGGTGCAGCTAGTTCTTGGTGGGAGAACTTTCTGAATATGCGTCCCGTTGGACCACCTGCATCTTGGGAAGAATTCTGCACGTCCTTCCGCGAGCACCACATTCCCAAGGGTCTTATGGACCGCAAGCGTGAGGAGTTCTGCAACCTCACTCAAGGCAGAAGAACTGTTGATGAGTTTAGTCGTGAGTTCAACCGAATGGCTCGTTATGCTACCGAAGAAGTCTCCACCGACTCCAAGAAACAAGAGAGGTTCCGTCGTGGCCTCAACGCTGGACTTCGTCGTGAGCTCAACCTTCATGACTTTGCCACATTCCAGGTCCTTGTCAACAAGGCCATCAAGGCCGAGGACATGAACACCCCCAACGACTTTCGCAAACACCCCAGAGATTATGGTTCATCCAGTTCTGGCTCCCAGAAGCGCAAGATCTGGATCCCAAACAGCATGTTCCCCCAGAACAACCCACCGAGGCCATCCTATGTGGCGCCTCGTCCACCAACCCAGTTCCACCCAGCTCCACCAAACAACCCAGCTCCACGCACTGTTTTCGGAGCCTGTTACAAGTGTGGTCAGGCAGGCCACTACTCTCGCGAGTGTCCCCAGAACCAGCTCCAGCATCAGCATGCTCCACCACGTGCCGGAGGCAACAACAACAACAACAATGGTCGTGGCAAGCCACCCCAGAAGGTCTACACCGCCAAACCCGCTCCTCCCGCCACTCGTGGACGTGTGAACCAGATTGCCGCCGAAGAGACTGACGACACCACTAACGTCATTCTTGGTACGCTCCCAGTCAATTTTGTTCCTACTTCCGTTCTTTTCGACCCAGGAGCATCTCATTCATTCATGTCGGAAAGTTATGCACTTCGTCATGAGTTATCCTTTGTTGAATTGTCCACCCCAATGATTATTCAAACTCCAGGGTCAAGATGGCAAACTAATAGAGTAAGCGATGGTAATCAAATTGCAATTGAGGGTTTAGTATTCCTTGCTTCACTCATAGCCCTCAAGTCTTCAGACATTGATGTCATCCTTGGCATGGATTGGCTATCAAGACAGAATGCCTACCTGGATTGCAAAGGAAAATCCGTGAAACTCACCCACCCTTCAGGCCAAACCGTCAACTATACCTCACCCAGAACAAGAACCCAAGTGCATTCCTTGAATGTACTTCCCCTTCCCGAACTTGAAGATATTCCGGTGGTTCGTGACTTCCCGGATGTCTTTCCTGAAGAGCTGCCGGGAATGCCACCCGACAGATGTGTAGAGTTTATAGTGGATCTTGCCCCAGGAACCACACCAATTTCTAGACGCCCATACAAAATGGCCCCACGTGAGTTAGCTGAGCTTAAAACCCAACTGGAAGCTTTGTTGGAGAAAGGCTTCATCCGCCCTAGCTCATTGCCATGGGGTTGCCTCGTTCTGTTCGTAACGAAGAAAGATGGAACAGAAAGGATGTGCGTAGATTATCGCCCGCTAAATTTAGCGACGATAAAGAACAAGTACCCACTGCCCAGGATCAATGATCTTTATGATCAACTTGCAGGATCCTCTGTCTTCTCAAAGATGGATTTGAGGTTAGGTTATCATCAAATCAAGATCCGAAACGAGGACATTCCCAAAACGGCTTTTACTACTCGTTATGGTCTTTACGAGTATACCGTCATGTCCTTTGGTTTAACCAATGCCCCCGCCACTTTCTCACGCATGATGAACTCGATCTTCATGGAGTATTTGGACCAGTTCGTCGTGGGTTACCTCGATGACATCCTTATATACTCGAAGAACGAAGAAGAACATGCCGAACACCTAAGGCTGGTATTGATGAAACTTAGAGAGCATCGCCTGTATGCTAAATTCTCCAAGTGTGAATTTTGGCTACCAGAAGTGACCTACTTAGGCCACGTGATTTCTGCAAAAGGCATTGCTGTGAATCCCGAGAGAGTTCAGGCCGTCCTTGACTGGACTCCACCTGAATCGGTTAAGCAAGTTAGAAGTTTTCTTGGCCTAGCCAGCTATTGTCGTCGCTTCGTCGAGAACTTTTCTAAAGTTGCAAAGCCTCTTACTGAACTCCTCAAGAAAGATAAGAAATTCCTATGGACTCCCAAGTGCGAGGAAAGCTTTCAAGAGCTAAAAAGAAGATTGACTTCTGCACCTGTACTTGCACCTCCAGACACCAAAAAGGATTTCGAGATCTATTGTGATGCATCACGGCAAGGGTTAGGATGCATACTTCTGAAAGATCGACATGTGGTAGCTTATGCTTCACGCCAGTTGCGGCCACATGAAGAGAACTATCCTACCCATGACCTTGAACTCGCTGCCGTAGTTCATGCCCTAACAACTTGGCGACATTACCTCCTTGGTAACCGTTGCGAAATCTATTCCGACCACCAAAGCCTCAAATATATTTTCACCCAGCCAGATCTTAATCTCAGGCAAAGACGCTGGATTGAGTTGATAAAAGATTACGACGTAGTAATTTCTTACACCCCAGGCAAAGCCAATGTCATGGCTGATGCACTAAGTCGTAAGTCGTATTGTAACAACCTCATGTTACAACAGTATCAACCACTTCTTCATGAGGACTTTCGCAAGCTCAATCTTGAGATTGTTCCTCATGGCTATCTTTCTACCTTGGTGGCGAAACCAACTCTTGAGGATCAAATCATAGTTGCCCAAAGGCGTGCACGAGGTGTTCGCCGGATCAAGGAGAACATTGCTAGCGGAGTTGCTAAATGTTTCTCCACAGATAGCAAAGGAACGGTATTCTTTGAAAATCGTTTGGTAGTACCGAAGAATAAGGAACTAAGGCAACTCATCCTCAAGGAAGCCCATGATACACCCCTCTCAATTCATCCCGGTAGCACAAAAATGTACCGAGATCTACGCCAGAGATTTTGGTGGACTAGGATGAAGAGAGACATTGCTCAATTTGTTGCCGAATGTGATGTTTGTCGTCGCATTAAGGCAGAACATCAAAGACCTGCTGGTACACTTCAACCTTTGTCTATTCCCGAGTGGAAATGGGACAAAGTCGGTATGGACTTCATCACCGTCTTTCCAAAAACCCAGAAAGGAAAAAATGCCATCTTCGTTGTCATAGATAGGCTTTCCAAAGTTGCTCACTTCCTTCCGGTTCGCGAGTCTATAACTGCTAGCCAGTTAGCAGACTTGTACATCTCTAGAATTGTATCCCTTCATGGTGTTCCTTTGGAAATCAATTCTGATCGTGGTAGCCTTTTTACCTCTAGATTTTGGGGAAGCTTTCAGAATGCTATGGGAACTCATCTCTCCTTTAGTACAGCTTTCCATCCTCAGTCTAGCGGTCAAGTCGAAAGGGTTAACCAAATTCTTGAAGACATGCTCAGAGCTTGTGTTATCTCATTCGGAAAGAATTGGGAGAAGTCTCTTCCATTTGCCGAATTTTCGTATAACAATAGTTTTGAATCTAGTCTGAACATGGCTCCTTTTGAACTCCTTTATGGACGACGATGTCGGACACCTTTAAATTGGTCAGAAACCGGTGAAAGACAATTCTTTGGACCGGATATGATCAAGGAAGCAGAAGAGCAAGTTCGCATTGTTCGTGATCAATTGAAAGCAGCCCAGTCTCGTCAGAAAAGCTACTATGATCGTCATCATAGGCAAGAGAGCTACAATCTGGATGAGAAGGCTTACCTTCGGGTAACTCCTCTGAAGGGAACCCAAGGTTTCGGTATCAAAGGCAAGTTGGCCCCACATTACATCGGACCTTTCCGCATTATTGCTAAACGTGGAGAAGTTGCCTACCAACTTGAACTACCTCCGCACCTCTCCCGAGTACATGATGTATTCCATGTGTCCCAACTCAGGCGTTGCTTCAAGGACCCTATCCGCGAAGTCGACCATGAAACGCTTGATCTCCAAGATGACCTTTCTTATCGAGAATACCCCATTCGTATTGTTGATTCCGCAGAGCGTGTCACTCGTCGTCAGAAGATTAGGTTTCTGAAAGTGCAATAGTCACACCACTCTGAAAGAGAAGCTACGTGGGAAAGAGAAGACCGTCTCAGTGCCGAGTACCCCACCTTCCTCCCGCAGACTTCTGAATCTCGGGACGAGATTCTGTTGAGTGGGGGCGAGTTGTCAGAACCCTCTGTTAGGTAATGTGCTAGGATCAAGTAACCTTGCACCATGTCAAATTTTCAAAGGAAATCAACTTCAAAATCCAAATGGGAGAAGGAACACCCCCCCAGATGAATTAATTCAAAAGGCCAGATAAAAATCTTCTCCAAAAATTCATTTTAGATTTTTGAAAAGTCTTATAAATGAGTGTGATCACATATCAAGTGATGTGGGACCCATCCCATGCTCATAGATTTTTCAAATAATCAAACAGTGCCTTGGAATTATTGAAATACCCCTATTTGATTTAAAATTCAAATCTTTTGAATTTTAAAAATGTTGAAAGTTTATGAGTGGCTAGTCTATATTATTATGAGGCCATGTAAAAGTTTTCAGCATTTAATAAAATGATTTGGTATTTTTACCAAAGTCAAAACAAATTTACAGAAAAGAAAGGAAAGATTAAACAGAAAAAGGAGCAGGAAACTTACCTCTCACTAGGGGCGAGGCCCACCTCTCCAGCCGGCCCAGCCCACGAAGCCCCCCTTGTCGTCTTCTACCCCCGTGCTGCCAAGCAGCTCGGTGGCGTGGCGCCGACGCCGTGGACGCCACCTCGACGCCCAGGAGCTTCCAGGCCGCCCCAGGACTCCAAAGTGCGCCACGGAGACGCCCTCGACTCCCTCTCTCACTTTCCCCCATCGCCGCTTCGTCCAGAGCCCTCCCCTAGTTTTCCCCTTCTTCCCCGAGAGCGTCCGCCGTTCGTCGTCGACGAGAACCGCAGCCAGCGCCGGAGAGAAGCCTGAAGGCCATGTCCATCATGCGCGCCATCGTCGACTTCCTCTTCATGCAGGAGGCGGAGCTGTGATCTGGACTCAAGCCGCCGGAATCGAGCTCAAGCCGCCGCCGGACCCGCAAGTTGCCGTCGTCGAATTCGCCGCCACCACGACCTCCCCGACCTCCCTGACCCCTCTGCTAGCATCACGGTGAGCTCGCGGTTCGACCGAGCCATTCCTTCGTCTCCCTCCTCCTCCCTAGATGGATCCGCCATGGACGCCGAAGCTCCTCGCCGCCACGGTCATCGTAGTCGAGCGTCCGTGACGCAAACGAGCTCGGGGGCATGACCTTCGTCTTCACCTTGCTCCTCTGCATCGATTGCGAGCATCCCCGGTTCAAATGGAGCACCACAGCAAGCTTTGCCCCAAGCCCGAGCCACGGCCGCCGCTAGGGCTTGACGCCGACGACGCTCCGGTGAGTTCCAGCCCCCCCTGGCTTGCTCCATCCGACGCGGCGTCCTTCCAGCAGTCGTTTAGTGCCTCTGGCGTGCCAAACGCGCGACCAGGGCGCGAACCCGTGCAGCGCCGCCGCGACTCCAGTCGCCGGCGTTTAGCCGCCGGCGTGTTAGCCCAAGCCCCCCCCCACTAATCACCTAGTTAGTGACCCCCTGGGTCACTGACCAATGGGCCCAATGGCTTAATTAAGCCACTGGATTACTTTAACCCACGGGTTAGTTAACCCAGTCACTGACAAGGTGACCCCACATGTCAGCACCCCCCTGACGTCAGCACTTGCGCAATAAATCGTTTTATGAATTTCCAGAAAATCAAAATGAATTAAAAGAATTCCAGAAATTCCAAAAAATACCCCAAACTTTGGAAATTCATAGAAAATTCATATTAACTCCAAATTGGACAAATAATATATGAAAAATGATCAGGAGAAAATTATCTTTCCAAATATGCAACTTTAAACTCTGTTTGAGTTGAATTTAAAATGTGATCAGTAGCATTTGCTAATTGATTTAAATGGAATTAAATCAAATTCAAATCAAATATTTTTGCAACTTGAACCATGGCAACATGCTACATTTCAATCACACATCAGAGGCATATCATACGCATTTGAAGTTGTTTCAAAATGATCAAACTATATCACATATAACTTGGTTGATGTTGAATTCAAATGTGGAGTTTGAATTTGCAATTCAATTTGCAATATACTCCATTTAAATGTAATGCTCAACACATTAGTACCATGAACATCACCCTTTCAATTTTATTCATGTGATTGTGCATTGTACATTCTGTTGATCCTATGATTGTCATGTTGCTGATAGACGTGGAACCGGAGCAAGAGGTTGCAACCTTCGTTGAAGACCCCGAACCCGAACCTCGTCAGCAAGGCAAGCAAACCCCCATTGATCATGTCGATAAAATCCCACTTCCCTCTCATGTCTCGCTTATGCATTGTTTAGGATGATCACCATGCTTCGTTTCTACCGCATAGATGAACCCATTCCTTTGCATGACCCATCTTTTTGTCACAGTAGTAAGCAAACCACAATCCTAGCAAATGTAGGAGTTGTTTGATATCATGTGGCCCCTGCAATGTTACTGCTTATTGCATGCTTAGTTGATACCATGTTGTTACTGTGATGTGAGTCAGGATGGGAATGATCATGTTGATGATGGTAGAAAAGTGTTGGTGAATCGACCCTAATACAAGGTGAACGATGAGAGGCTGTGTAGGAGTACACAGTGGGTTGTCTCGTTGAACACCGCCCTAGTACGAGTTCTTGTGTGGTGATCCAAGATGAAGAGTACAACCACACATTGGGCTCACTGACCCCTCTCAACTTACTAACTCATCCCTTTCGATGTCCAGATGTCGCAATAGTTCGGAGTTCTGGTAGGTCAGTGGCCTGGTTGCTAAGTGAGAGAACGGCTCATCCGAGACCGGCTTATGCACCACGCACACATCACTTGGGTCCACTTCGGTAAACCGGCCGGGTTCACGATTGTGGTAACCAACCCAAGTAGGCGGCTTTCTCGGACTAGATCGGCTATGAGGTAACAGTTGTGGTGAGCATCCTCGCTGGCACCCCTTGAATGGTGTCGAGATCAAAGGTGGTAAATGATGATCATGTGTGTGTAGCGGTACACCCTTGCAAGGTTAACAAAACTATTCGAATAGCCGCGTCCGCGGTTATGGACTGCTTGGAAAGCTTAGCTTGATTAGTAGATAACTTGAACCGGATACTTCTAAAACACACCAAGATAAGTGTGAGTGCTATGGCGTGCTTCCTCGTGGGGAAGTCGAGGAAGGCACCATAGTAGTGTATTGATTGGAGAAAGTAGTGGACTCGTGTACGCTTCTTACCTCAAGTCTGGTACTCGTAGTTCAGGATTAGCCAAGTCAAAGCCGGCATTTCCGCAAGTGAACCCGACCTCCCTTTACCTTGATACATATGCATGAGTAGTATAGCTCCTATGTAAGTCTTGCTGAGTACGACTTTGTACTCACGTTTGCTTAATCTATGTTTTAGATGATGCCACTGACCCCGAAGGTGGCTTCTTCATCGAGCTGGACGACTGAAGACCAACTAGTCTAGTCCCAGTCAGACGACTGGTTCCCTCGTGGAGGGCTTTGTGTTTAAATAAGGCTTCTTAAGCCATTTGTTAAACTTGTCTGTACTTAGACATAATTTGCTTCCGACTGTGTTGTAATGTTGGATCACATGTATGTGATCTCTGTGTGCACTCTATAAGAGTTATCAATAAAGATGTACACTTTGTAGAGAATTGCAATGGTACCTACTGTTCATACAAGGCATGTATGCTGCGTGTATGTTTATAACATGCATGTCTTTGTATGGGTTTTCGAGACCTTAGTTGTGTTCTCGCTGGCGGTCTTTCATACACCAAGTGGCCCTTAGATGTGCGCAGCTTGGGGCATCGCGATGCGATTGCTCGAGACTCCGTCTCGTGCACACTTTGTGGTATGATCGAGCCCGCCCTAGACCCCGACTAAGTGATCGGGCTGGAGTAAGTCTATGTAAGAGTTTTGAGATAGTCGGTAGTATGGTTGAGGCGACTTGTCTTTGAATTTGGGAGTTCACCACCCATATCATTTGACTTGTGTGCAGACGATGAGGACCCATCTCAGTTGATCATCCGGCCTGAATGGGATGCCCCTCACGTACGATGCTTTCCGAGAATGTTCAGTGCTTGGCCTTGTCTGCTTAGACAAGTGGGTGCGGTTCTCGGCTCTCCATATGACTATGTCTTAACTGTACATGCATACGCTAACCCCGGGTCCCGATAGAGTTCTTGTGTGGTGATCCAAGAAGAAGAGTACAACCACACATTGGGCTCACTGACCCCTCTCATCCTGGTACCTCACCCCGTTCGAACCCCAGAAGTCGCAGTAGTTCGGAGTTCTGGTAGGGCTGTGGCACGGTCTACGAAGTGGATGAACGGCTTTTCAAGACCGGCTTGGGAACCTGCACACATCGTTTGAAGCTGTACTAGAACCTCGGCCGGACTTCCATATGGATCCCCTCAGATAGGCGACTCTCTGGACTAGAACGGAGCTGTGGGCGAAGTGTTGTGGTGGCATCCTCACTGTCACCTCTTGAACGGTGACACGCAAAAGGCGGTAACTGATGACACGTGTGTGTAGCGGTACACCCCTGCAGGGTTAACAAAACTATTCGAATAGCCGCGTCCGTGGTTAAGGACTACTTGGAAAGCTTAGCTTGATTATTAGAAAACTTGAACTGGATACTTCTAAAACTCGCAAGATAAGCGTGAGTGCTATGGTGTGCTCCTCGTGGGGAAGTCGAGGAAGTAACCATAGTGGTGTATTGGTTGGAGACATGTAGTGGACTCGTGTACGCTTCTTACCTCAAGTCTGGTACTCGTAGTTCAGGACTAGCCAAATCAAAGCTGGCACTTCTGCAAGTGAAACCCCACCTCCCTTTTCCTTGATACATGTGCATGAGTAGTATAGCTCCTACGTAAGTCTTGCTGAGTACGACTTTGTACTCACGTTTTCTTATTCTATGTTTTAGATGAACCCACTGCCCCCGAAGGTGGATTCTTCCTCGAGATCGACGACTGTATACCAAGCTAGTGTAGTCCCAGTCAGACGACTTGTTCCCTCATGGAGGGCTTGTTTTTAGATAAGGCTTATCTAAGCCATTTTTTAAACTTGTCTGTACTTAGACCTACTTTGCTTCCGCATGTTTGATGTAATGTTGGATCACAGACTTGTGATCTCTGTGTGCACTCTGTAAGAGTTATCAATAAAGTTGTATACTTTGTAGAGAATTGCAATGATACCCGCTGTTCATACAAGGCATGTGTGCTGCGTGTATGTTTATAACAAGCATGTGTTTGTATGGGTTTTCGAGACCATAGTTGTGATCTGGCTGGCGGTCTTTTATACACCAAGTGGCCCTTAGATGTGCGCAGCTTGGGGAATCACGATGCGATTGTTCGAGACTCTGTCTCGTGCACACTTTGATGTATGATCGAGCCCGCCCTAGACCTCGACTAAGTGATCGGGCTGGAGTAAGTCTATGTAAGAGTTATGAGATAGTCGATAGTATGGTTGAGGCGACTTGTCTGCGAATATGGGAGTTCATCACCCATATCATTAGACTTGTGTGTGGACGATGAGGACCCATCTCAGATGATCATCCGGCCTGGATGGGATGCCCCTCACGTACGATGCTCTCCGAGAACGTTCCGTGCATGGCCTTGTCTGCTTAGACAAGTGGGTACGGTTCTCGGCTCTCCATATGACTATGTCGTAGCGGGACATGCATACGCTAACCCCGGGTCCAGACAGACTTGGTATCAGAGCAGGACTGACTGTAGGATTATCAGCCTTGGCCGAAGTCGAGTCTAGCCTTCTATAGTTATATAGTTACTCTAGGTATATAAGGGAACAACGCAAGGCTTCTTTTTCTCCTTAGCCTCATCGTTCTGAGTTCTGAGTCGCCCTCATCTTTTCTACGGGAAGACATGACTAGGCTCATCTATGTCTTCCTAGAACATCTCGTTGATTGCCTCCTTATAGCCGTAGGATGGTTTTGGTTGTCCAGAGTCTCCGTGTGTTGAGTTCCTTGAAGAAGTTCTGTCCAATTTCTTCGAGGTTGTTTCAATTTCCATCCCAGTGTAGTTGTTATGCTGCCGGATTTGTTCCGTGTTTCTTTGGGTCATTGCCTTCGCATTATTATCTTTTCCGCCTAAATCATATCCTTTTATCCTTGCCTCCATCGTACAACCTGTTCTGATTGTTGATTTTTATCACACAGGATGTCAGGTGGAACTCGTAGTGTTGTTCTTCGGAATCGAGACCGTGATCGGAATCGAAATGATGATGAACCTCCACCACCTTCTGCGGCGGAAATCATGATGGAAGCTGAGCGGAATAGACGTGATCAGACACGCCTTCTGGAGCTCACCGAGCAGAATACCGCCCACCATCATAATGTGGTGGTCAGCATTCAGGATTTCATCCTCCTCAAGCCACTGGTATTCCGATGTTCTTCTGAGCCCCTTGAAGCTGATGATTGGCTCCGTTCCATCGAGCGTAAGCTTGATACTGCACATGTTGCTCCCGATGACCGAGTTATTTTCGCGGTATACTTCCTGGAAGGTGCTGCTGCACGGTGGGAGAACTATGTTGCAATGCAGCCAGATGGTCATGTAGTGACTTGGCAGGAGTTCTGTGTTGCCTTTCGAGGGTACCACCTTCTAGATGAGTTAATGGAGCGCAAGAAGGAAGAGTTCTGCAATCTGACTCAAGGAGAGATGTCCATGCATGAGTATGTGAGAGAGTTCAATCGTCTTGCTCAATATGCCCAAGATGAGATCACCACCGATGCCAGAAAGCAGGCAAGGTTCCGCAAGGGACTTAGCCCCATCCTTCGCCATGATCTCTACCTCATCGAATTTGGCACCTTTGAGGATTTATTCAACAGATCCTTCAGAGCTGAGCATGGCAATGAAATTTTCGAGGAGTCTCGCAAGCATGCTCTTGAGCATGCCCCTTCTTCAAGTTCAGCCCCTCAGAAACGCCGAATTTGGATTCCAACCAGTGTCATACCTCAAAACCTTCTCCAGAGGCCACCACCGAATATATGCCATCCACCTCAACACATTGTTCCTCCCCAAAATGATGATGTGCAACCAAGTAATCCCACTCCCAGCAGTTCAGGCAGGGTGTGTTTCACGTGTGGTCTGACAGGCCATCACTTCCGACAATGCCCTACAGTGTTTGTGGCACCCCGTCGACCTAGTCATAAGCCTTCAAAGAAATCCACCACCAAAACCATTCCAGCAAAGTTTTCATCCACAAGTAGTGGATATGTGAACCAAATCTCAGTTGAGGAAACCACTGCTGCTTCTGACGTCATTCTTGGCACACTCCCAGTCAATCATGTTCCCGCCTCCGTTCTTTTCGATCCAGGAGCATCTCACTCATTCATGTCGGAGAGTTATGCACTTCGACATGAGATATCCTTTTATGAAATGTTCACCCCAATGATCATTCAAACTCCTGTTTCAAAATGGCAAACTAATAGAGTAAGCCATGGTAATCAAATTGCAATTGAGGGTTTAGTATTCCTTGCTTCACTCATAGCCCTCAAGTCTTCAGCCATTTATGTCATTCTTGGTATGGATTGGTTATCAAGACAAAATGCTTTTCTTGATTGTAAAGCCAAGTCAGTTAGACTTACCCATCCTTCAGGCAAGACAATAGATTACACCTCACCCAGAACAAGAACCCAAGTACAATCTTTGAATGTGCTTCCCCTTCCCGACCTTGAAGATATTCCGGTGGTTCGTGACTTCCCAGATGTTTTTCCTGAAGAACTGCCAGGAATGCCTCCTGACAGATGTGTAGAATTCATTGTAGATCTTGCCCCAGAAACCAACCCTTGAGGATAAAATCATAGCCGCCCAGAAACGTGATAGTGGTATTCGAGAGATCAAGAAGAACATTGCTAGCGGAGTTGCGAAATGTTTCTCCATAAATGATCAAGGTGTCGTTTTCTTTTGCACTCGATTGGTTGTACCACGAAAACACAATCTTAGGAGGCTAATCCTCAAGGAAGCTCATGACACTCCCCTTTCAATTAATCCTGGTAGCACAAAGATGTACCGAGACCTACGCCAGAGATTTTGGTGGACTAGGATGAAGAGAGTAATTGCTAAGTTTATTGCCGAATGTGATGTTTGTCGTCGCATTAAGGCCGAGCACCAAAGATGTCAGATCCCTCTGTTAGGTATGTGCTAGGGTTAGCTAGTGCCTTTGCATCATGTCAAAATTTCAAAAAGAAATCTTGGAAATCAAATTCAAAATCAAAATGGGAGAAGGAACACCCCCCAGATGAATTAATTCAAAAGGCCAGATAAAAATCTTTTCCAAAAATTCATGTTAGAGGTTTGAAAAGTCTTATAAATGAGTATGATCACATATCAAGTGATGTGGGACCCACCCCATGCTCATAGATTTTTCAAATATTCAAACAGTACCTTGGAATTAAAGAAATCCCCCTATTTGATTTAAAATTCAAATCATTTGAATTTTAAAAATGTTGAAAGTTTATGAGTGGCTTGTCCATATTATTATGAGGCCATGTAAAAGTTTTCAGCATTTAATAAAATGGTTTGGTATTTTTATCAGAGCCAAAACAAATTACAGAAAAAGAAAGGAAAGATTAAACAGAGGAAAAAGGAAAAACTTACCTCCCGCCAGGGGCGAGGCCCACCTCTCCAGCCGGCCCAGCCCACCAGGGGAACTCCCCTGTCGTCTTCCACCCCGCGCTGCCAAGCAGCTCGGTGGCGCGGCGTCGACGCCGTGGACGCCACCTCGACGCCCAGGACCTTCCAGGCCGCCCCAAGCCTCCAAAGTGCGCCACGGAGATGCCCTCGGCTCCCTCTCTCACTTTCCCCCATCGCCGCTTCGTCTCGCGCCTCCTCCTCGCTTTCCCCTTTTCCCCTGAGAGCAGCCTCCGTTCGTCGACGCAAGAACCCGTAGCCAACGCCGGAGATAGGCGAGGAGAACCTGTCCATCGTGCGCAGCATCACCGTTTACCCCGATCTGGAGAAGATGGCGTCCTAATCGAGCCCGAGGACGACGCACGCTTCACCGAGAGCTCGCCGGACCCGCAAGCCGCCGTCGTCGATTACTCCGGCCACAGAGCTCCTCCGACCACACCACCGCCTCCACTGCAACCGTGGTGAGCTTCTGCTTCACCCCATCTACTACACGGCCACCCTCTTGTCCCGTACCGTGTTTTGCCATTAAGGCCGGAGCTCCTCGCCGCTGAGATCCATGGAGACGACCCCCTGTTGCGCAATCGAGCCCGCCTCCTTGTCTGACGTCTTCGCAGTGCTCCAAAGCTTCGATTGCAACCATGTATGCTTCTGTTGGTGCACCGCAGCGACTTCCACCCCGGACCCGTGCCACAGCCGCCGCCCGAGCACGTCGTCGACGAGCTTCCAGCGACTCCCGAGCCTCCCCGTGTGTGCGGGATGAACTGCGCGTGCATGGGGTCCATTTTGGTGGCCTTGGCTTGCCAAATGGTGGCCTGTGCTGCCGTCTTGCGCAACGCCGCCGCGACGGTTGGTTAACCACTAAACCACTAAACCAACCCCCCTGGGTCACTTACACGTGGGCCTAGCCCCCTCTAATCCTCTCTGTTAGATTAATCTAACAGGGAAATTAGATGAGAGGCTGACAGCCCTGGCCCAGTGGTCAGTTTGACCGGGGTCAAAACCCCCTGACGTCATGCTGACGCAGTGCTGGCGCAATAAAGGTTTTTCTATTTTAAAAGAATTCCAGAAATTCCAGAAAATACCCCAAACTTTGGAAATTCATAGAAAATTCATATTAACTCCAAATTGGACAAATAATATATGAAAAATGATCAGGAGAAAATTATCTTTCCAAATATGCAACTTTCAACTCTGTCTGAGTTGAATTTAAAATGTGATCAGTAGCATTTGCTATTTGATTTAAATGGAATTAAATCAAATTTAATTCAAATATTTTGGCAACTTGAACCATGGCAACATGCTACATTTCACTTACACCTCAGAGGCATATCATACACATTTGAAGATAATTCAAAATTATCAAACCATATCACATATTACTTGGATAATGTTGAATTCAAATGTGGAGTTTGAATTTGCATTTTAAATGCAATATATTCCACTTAAATGGAATTGCCTCACACATCAAAATTATACTTCAAGCTTTAACATTCCATCATGTGCTTGAGCATTGCATTCATATTGATTGCTACTTCGTGCTTTGTTTGCCGAGTAGAGGTGGAACCGGAGCAAGAGGTCACCCCCTTCGCTGAAGATCCAGAACCCGAACCTCGTCAGCAAGGCAAGCAAAACCCCTTTGATCATGTCGATAAAATCCCACTTCCCTCTCATGTCTCGCTTATGCATTGTTTAGGATGATCACCATGCTTCGTTTCTACCGCATAGATGAACCCATTCCTTTACATGACCTATCATTTTGTCACAGTAGTAAGCAAACCACAATCCTAGCAACTGTAAGAGTTGTTTGATATCATGTGGCCCCTGCAAATGTTATCGCTTATTGCATGCTTAGTATGATACCATGTTGTTACTGTGATGTGAGTCGGGATGGTAATGATCATGTGGATGATGGTAGAAAAGTGTTGGTGAATCGACCCTAATACAAGGTGAACGATGAGAGGCTGTGTAGGAGTACACGGTGGGTTGTCTCGTTGAACACCGCCCTAAGTCCGAGTTCTTGTGTGGTGATCGAAGATGAAGAGTACAACCACACATTGGGCTCACTGACCCCTCTCAACTTATTAACTCATCCCTTTCGATGTCCAGATGTCGCAGTAGTTCGGAGTTCTCGTAGGCTTGTGGCCTGGATGCTAAGTGAGAGAACGGCTCAACCGAGACCGGCTTATGCACCACGCACACATCGCTTGGGTCCACTTCGGTAAACCGGCCGGGTTCACGATTGTGGTAGCCAACCCAAGTAGGCGGCTTTCTTGGACTAGATAGGCTATGAGGTAACAGTTGTGGTGAGCATCCTCGCTGGCACCCCTTGAATGGTGTCGAGATCAAAGGCGGTAAATGATGGTCATGTGTGTGTAGTGGTACACCCTTGCAAGGTTATCAAAACTATTCGAATAGCCGCGTCCGCGGTTATGGACTACTTGGAAATCTTATCTTGATTATTAGATAACTTGAACCGGATACTTCTAAAATACACCAAGATAAGTGTGAGTGCTATGGCGTGCTTTCTCGTGGGGAAGTCGAGGAAGGCACCATAGTGGTGTATTGGTTGGAGAAAGTAGTGGACTCGTGTACGCTTCTTACCTCAAAGTCTGGTACTCCTAGTTCAGGATTAGCCAAGTCAAAGATGGCATTTCTGCAAGTAAACCCCACCTCCCTTTACCTTGATACATGTGCATGAGTAGTATAGCTCCTATGTAAGTCTTGCTGAGTACGCCTTTGTACTCACATTTGCTTAATCTATGTTTTAGATGACGCCACTGACCCCGAAGGTGGCTTCTTCATCGAGCTGGACGACTGAAGTTAAGCTAGTCTAGTCCCAGTCAGCAGACTGGTTCCCTCGTGGAGGGCTTTATGTTTGAATAAGGCTTCTTAAGCCAATTTGTTAAACTTGTCTGTACTCAGACATAATTTGCTTCCGCTTTATGTTGTAATGTTGGATCACATGTTTGTGGTCTCTGTGTGTACTCTATAAGAGTTATGAATAAAATGTACGCTTTGTAGAGAATTGCAATGGTACCTACTTTTCATACAAGGCATGTGTGCTGCGTGTATGGTTATAACATGCATGTCTTTGTATGGGTTTTCGAGACCTTAGTTGTGTTCTGGCTGGCGGTCTTTCATACACCAAGTGGCCCTTAGATGTGCGCAGCTTGGGGCATCGCGATGCGATTGCTCGAGACTCCGTCTCGTGCACACTTTGTGGTATGATCGAGCCCGCCCTAGACCCCGACTAAGTGATCGGGCTGGAGTAAGTCTATGTAAGAGTTTTGAGATAGTCGATAGTATGGTTGAGGCGACTTGTCTTTGAATATGGGAGTTCACCACCCATATCATTAGACTTGTGTGCGGACGATGAGGACCCATCACAGTTGATCATCCGGCCTGGATGGGATGCTCCTCACGTACGATGCTTTCCGAGAATGTTCAGTGCTTGGCCTTGTCTGCTTAGACAAGTGGGTGCGGTTCTCGGCTCTCCATATGACTATGTCTTAACTGTACTTGCATACGCTAACCCCGGGTCCCGACAAAAGACCTGCTGGCACTCTTCAACCATTGCCTATCCCTGAGTGGAAACAGGATAAAGTCAGTATGGATTTCATCACCGTCTTTCGAAAAACCCAGAAAGGAAATGATGCCATCTTCGTTGTGGTGGATAGACTTTCAAAAGTTGCACAATTCCTGCCCGTTCGCGAGTCTATAACTGCTATCCAGTTAGCGGACTTGTACGTCTCTAGAATTGTATCCCTTCATGGTGTTCCTTTGGAAATCAATTCTGATCGTGGTAGCCTTTTCACCTCTAGATTTTTGGGAAGCTTCCAACATGCTATGGGAACTCATCTCTCCTTTAGTACAACTTTCCATCCTCAGTCTAGCGGTCAAGTCGAAAGGGTTAACCAAATTCTTGAAGACATGCTCAGAGCTTGTGTTATCTCATTCGGAAAGAATTGGGAGAAGTCTCTTCCATTCACCGAATTTGCTTATAACAATAGTTTTCAATCTAGTCTGAACATGGCTCCTTTTGAACTCCTTTATGGACGACGATGTCGAACACCCTTTAACTGGTCAGAAACCGGTGAAAGACAATTCTTTGGACCAGATATGATCATGGAAGCAGAAGAGAAAGTTCGCATTGTTCATGATCAATTGAAAGCCGCCCAGTCTCGTCAGAAAAGCTACTATGATCGTCATCATAGGCAAGAGAGCTACAATCTGGACGAGAAAGTTTACCTTCGGGTTACTCCTCTGAAGGGGACCCAAAGATTCGGTATCAAAGGCAAGTTGGCCCCACGTTACATCGGACCTTTCCGCATTCTTGCTAAACGTGGAGAAGTTGCCTACCAACTTGAACTACCCCCGCACCTTTCCAGAGTACATGATGTATTCCATGTGTCACAACTCAGGCGTTGCTTCAAGGACCCCATCCGCGAAGTCGACCATGAAACGCTTGATCTCCAAGATGACCTTTCTTATCGATAATACCCCGTTCGTGTTCTTGATTCAGTAGAGCGTGTCACTCATCGTCAGAAAATTAAGTTTCTGAAAGTGCAATGGTCACACCACTCTGAGAGAGAAGCTACGTGGGAGAGAGAAGACCGTCTCCGTGCCGAGTACCCCACCTTCCTCCCGCAGACTTTTGAATCTCGGGACGAGATTCTTTTGAGTGGGGGCGAGTTGTCACAACCCCAAGTTAGGTATGTGCTAGGTTAGCAAGTAACTCTGCATCATGATAAAAATTTCAAAAAGAAATCAAAATGGGAGAGAGAACACCCCCAGATGAATTAAATCAAATGGCCAGATAAAAATCTTTTTCCAAAAATCATTTGAGTATTTGGAAAATTCCTATAAATGATGGTGATCATTTTAAAAGTGGTTTGGGTTCATTCCCATACTCAAGGAATTTTCTAAAATTCAAACAGTGCCTTGGAAAATTAAAAGAACCCCTATTTGATTTGAAATTCAAATAAGTTAAATTTCAAAAATGCCCAAATCCTAAATGTGACTAGCTACTGGTCACCTAGGGTTTATAAAAGTATTTGGGCATTTTTATGAAATTCTATGGTATTTTTACCAGAGCAAAACAAATCAAATAGAAACAATAAAAGAAAACAGAAGAAAAAGGGGCTTACCTTTCGCTCAGGGCGAAGGCCCATCTGGCCCAGTCCAGCTCCCCTTGTCCTCTTCCTCCTCGCCAGAAGGAGTTACGACCGAGCCGTGCACTGGGCATGGACACCACCTCCTCCTCCTCGCCAGCACAGAGGCTCTCTCCTCTATCTCTCTCGCCACACGACGTATGGAGAAGCCCCTCCTCTTTTCCCCCTAGCCGCTGGTCCTTATCTTCTTCCTCCTCGCGTCGAATCGCTACCCTAGCAGGGCCCGCGGAGCGCCGAAGACGAACTCACGCGGCCACCGGCCGAGCTGGAGCGCGCCACCTTGTCCATTCGATTCGCCGGGGTCGACTTCTTCGAGCCACAACTCCAATTTGAAGCGAGAGGCAACTACGGTGAAGACAACTTCGACGAGCCGCCGCGGCCACCCCTGACTCCGGCGCCAAATCGAGCTTCGTCCGCTCCTTCTCCGGCTTCCGCAAGCTCACCACTGCATCCCTAGTGAGCCGCTCGTCGATTTCCCTCTCTCTTCACCACTCCCCGTTCTCTCTGTCGCCGATTGCCATGAACAGAGCCACGACCAGCCGCCGAGCTCGATGCCGGCGTGGCCTGGGGCCTCTCCTCGATGCCTAGGTGGCACCAGTGGGTGCGGGCGAGCGAGAGGATCCCCCCGGTGCTCTCGGTTGTCCTCCCCGAGCCCCCGAGCCGATTCCGGTGAAACTCCGGCGAGCCCCGTGCCGGCGGCGCCATTAATCCCCTCCCCTCTCTCACTGTCCCGTGGGCCCAAGGCCATTAGCGCTAACCCCTGCACTAATCCCCCCTTAGTGTCTCTGTCCAGTGGGCCCAAGGCCCTAATCTAATTAGGTTTAGATTAAACAGAATTTTTTAATCCCCCCAGCCACTGACAACAGGGCCCCACACGTCAGCAGCCCTCTGACGTCACACTGACGTCATGATGACGCAGTAAAACGATTAATTGATTTAATTTAATTCCAGAAAATTCCAGAAAATAGCTTAAACTTAAATAAATCATAAAAAATTTATTTTAACTCCAAATTGGACAAATAATATGTCTAAAATTATCAGAAAAATACAAGGATTCTGAATATGCACTTTGTTTTCATGTTTGACCATTTTAAAATGGGTGAACAGTTGCAAACATGCATATGGCATTCTTTTGAATTCAAATTTGGAGTGAAATTGCAAATGATTTTGCAACACACTTCTTTTAAATGATTTCACCCCCACATCAAAGACATTACCTCAACTATACCACATCACTTCATGCTCAACCTTTTCAAATGAACTTCCATGCATTCAAATTCATTTGAAATTCATCGATAAATCAAATGGAGTTTGAATTTGCAACTCAATTGCAATATACTCCTTTTAAATAGAATTGTCCACACCATGCAACCATGAACATCACCATTACAATCTTATTCATGTGATTGTGCATTGTACCTTATGTTGATCCTATGATTGTCATGTTGCTGATAGAAGTGGACCCGGAACCCGAGATCACCCCCTTCGTTGAAGACCCCGTGACTGAACCTTGTCAGCAAGGCAAGCAAACCCCCATTGATCATGTCTATAAAATCCCAATTCCCTCTCAGTCTCGCTTATGCATGTTTAGGAGATCACCTTGTGTCGATTCTACCGCATAGTTGAACCCATATCCGATGCATGACCTATCATCTTGTCACAGTAGTAAGCAAACCACAATCCTAGCTGACATAGGAGTTGATTGATATCATGTGGCCCCTGCAACTGTTACTGCTTATTGCATGCTTAGTGGTACAATGAGGTTGCTTTTGATGTGAGTCGGGATGATAATGAACATGGTGTTGATGAAAGTGAAACTGTGTTGGTGAATCTACCCTAATACAAGGTGAACGATGAGAGGCTGTGTAGGAGTACACAGTGGGTTGTCTCGTTGAACACCGCCTTAAGTCCGAGTTCTTGTGTGGTGATCCAAGAAGAAGAGTACAACCACACATTGGGCTCACTGACCCCTCTCATCCTAGTACCTCACCCCGTTCGAACCCCAGAAGTCGCAGTAGTTCAAAGTTGTGGTAGGGCTGTGGCACGGTCTGCGAAGTGGATGAACGGCTTGGGACCCTACACACATTGTTTGAGGCTGTACTAGAACCTCGGCCAGACTTCCATACGGATCCCCCTCAGATAGGCGACTCTCTGGACTAGAACGGAGCTGTGGGCGAAGTGTTGTGGTGGCATCCTCGCTGTCACCTCTTGAACGGTGACACGCAAAAGGCGGTAACTGATGAAACGTGTGTGTAGCGGTACACCCCTACAGGGTTAAGAAAATTATTCGAATAGCCGCGTCCGTGGTTAAGGACTGCTTGGAAAGCTTAGCTTGATTATTAGACAACTTGAACTGGATACTTCTAAAACTCGCAAGATAAGCGTGAGTGCTATGGTGTGCTCCTCGTGGGGAAGTCGAGGAAGTAACCATAGTGGTGTATTGGTTGGAGACATGTAGTGGACTCGTGTACGCTTCTTACCTCAAGTCTGGTACTCATAGTTCAGGACTAGCCAAATCAAAGCTGGCACTTATGCAAGTGAAACCCCACCTCCCTTTTCCTTGATACATGTGCATGGGTAGTATAGCTCCTACGTAAGTCTTGCTGAGTACGACTTTGTACTCACGTTTGCTTATTCTATGTTTTAGATGAACCCACTGCCCCCGAAGGTGGATTCTTCCTCGAGATCGACGACTGAATACCAAGCTAGTTTAGTCCAAGTCAGTCGACTGGTTCCCTCGTGGAGGGCTTGTTTTTAGATAAGGCTTCTCTAAGCCATTTGTTAAACTTGTCTGTACTCAGACCTACTTTGCTTCCGCATGTTTGATGTAATGTTGGATCACAGACTTGTGATCTCTATGTGCACTCTGTAAGAGTTATCAATAAAGTTGTATACTTTGTAGAGAATTGCAATGATACCTGCTGTTCATACAAGGCATGTGTGCTGCGTGTATGTTTATAACATGCATGTGTTTGTATGGGTTTTTGAGACCTTAGTTGTGATCTGGCTGGCGGTCTTTTATACAGCAAGTGGCCCTTAGATGTGCGCACCTTGGGGCATCGCGATGCGATTGTTCGAGACTCTGTCTCGTGCACACTTTGTTGTATGATCGAGCCCGCGCTAGACCTCGACTAAGTGATCGGGCTGGAGTAAGTCTATGTAAGAGTTATGAGATGGTCGATAGTGTGGTTGAGGAGACTTGTCTGCGAATATGGGAGTTCATCACCCATATCATTAGACTTGTGTGCGGATGATGAGGACCCATCTCAGATGATCATCCGGACTGGATGGGATGCCCCTCACGTACGATGCTCTCCCAGAATGTTCTGTGCTTGGCCTTGTCTGCTTAGACAAGTGGGTACGGTTCTCGGCTCTCCATATGACTATGTCGTAGCGGGACTTGCATACGCTAACCCCGTGTCCAGACACTCAGCACAAAATAAAGGATAAACCCCGTGGAAAAGGGTAAGCAGGGAAAACTCATGTGCCATCTCTAGATCAAACAGAATAAAAGCAGACTTTTGGGACGTGCATGATCCGTCAACGACTGCTGATAATTAACTCACTCACTTCATGATTTGGACAAGTTTTGAGGAACGACTCCCATGTGAGGACGATCACATCCCCTTATATTCCTTTGTTTATCACTCATGAATGGGCGAAGGAACTTGTGTGTTAGTATTTATCTTTTACGAGCTGGGCACTCATGCCAGTCCCTTCTCGTATTAGGGGTTTGCAGATTAGGCATGCAATCCCAAGATAAAACTTGTCCAAATTAAGAAGATCATGGGTTACCCACCACTTGCTCATGAGCTGAATCAGCGGCACAAAACAGAAGATTTTGAACATCTAGAGATAGCACACAAATTATATACTTTAGGAGTGGTAGTGGAATACCACAAATAGGAAGGTATGGTGGATTCAAGTGGAAGAGGTTGGTTTCAGGGTATGGAAGTACAAGCAGAATTTCGCTTAGTACAGAGTTTTGGCTAGCAAGGCTTTGAGAGACCAGACAATTGATGACAATTTAGATGCAAGCAATGCAAAGCATAAACATTAAAACTAGCATGAAACATCTAGTTGTCTTCCTTGTCAACATAACACTTCAAGCATAATAACACAAAGGTTTTGACTATGTCGCTACTTTGAGAAAAACATGCTTGTTGTTATGACCAAAGCTATACTTGCCAAGTTTTAAATAAAGTTTTTGAAGCCATAGCTGATATAAGGTCAATACTCCCCATAAGAATCAGCTCATAATGTCGATTGCGTGAAGAGAATACCGAGCGCAGCGAAGAAACCAATAGACTTCTCATTAATATTCCTTCATAGACGACTCCACACTCACGGATACAAAGCTCTCCACAAAAGGAGTGATAGACCTCCAAGAAACACCTATTTCATAAAGTAACTCCCCTAGACATGATACGACTCTACTTGACTTCTAAATACAAGGATAAAGATAAAGATACCCGGCACTCCCCCAAGCTTGGAACAAGCTAAGGGGATTCCATTACCCGAGGAGTTTCACTCCTCATTCTTGTTGTGGTTGTTTCTTCAGATCGAAGATGACACGACGAAGGGTTCGGTTCTCTAACTCCAAGACTTCCACTTGTATTTTTAGTAGACGGAAATCTTCAATGAGTTGATTGGTGACGCGGTAGGCTTCGGAGATGGTGGAAAGCATGCGTTGATCTTTCAAGTGAAGTGGAGGGCCCTGAAAGGTTAAGAGAAATATCATATTGAGGTTGGACGGATCCCATCATGATGGGATTGCTTGGACCTCCTTGTTGTTGGGCAGTGATAGTCTTGACTTCCTCTCTCACGGAGCGCTCCATCTCCGCTTGTCTTGCGGCAATTTCTTCTTTGGTAACCCAATCAACGTGCTTCCCCTGATTAAGATCCTTCTGAACTTGACGTAGGCGCCATCCCAAGAAGTCCTCTCCGCTCGAGCCACACGAAGACATCTCTAGCAACAGCTTTTAACCCTGGCAGAAATAGACCGGGAAAGAAAACACGCGAAATCGAGAGATACGGTGCCGGGACGATCCAGGCAAATATATAGAAAAACTTTCCGCAACAGAAGGAAGGTTTCAAGCCTAGGTGGAGTCGGAGTCGGAGTCCGGGGCACCCAGGAGGGTGCCTTGCGCGGCCAGGAGTGGGGCCGCGCCAGGAGACCTTCTGGCCCCCCTGGAGCTCCTCTCCGGCTCCACTCGGGCTTGGAAATTTCCTAATTTTGCAAAAACTTTGAAAAGTAGACTTTTATTGATGTTTGCGATGTTTCCTTACCGTAATACATACCTTTTCTTATTATGCTCCTGCCGGAGTCTGAAACTGGGCTGCAACATGTTCTTCATGAGTCTTTGTATATATCTTGTTGGCATCCACATTGATAGGATCACCTGCCATGTAATGTTTGAGTCTTTGTCCATTCACAACTTGAGGTTTGGTGCCTTCGAAATTATTGATCTTGATTGCACTAGACCGATATACTTCTTCGATATGAAAAGGTCCTTCCTATCTGGAAAGTAGTTTACCTGGAGAAAACCTGAAAGGAGATCTAAACAACAAAACTTTATCACCAACATTAAATTCACGTTTCAGAATTCTTTTATCGTGCCACTTCTTTACCTTTTCCTTGAACATTTTAGCGCTCTCGTAAGCTTCACTCCTCCACTCTTCTAGATAAGTCAAGTTCATGAGACGCTTTTCACCAGCTAACTTTGGGTCAGCATTTAGCTCTCTGACAACCCAGAAAGCTTGTGCTCTAACTCTAATGGTAAATGGCAAGCCTTGCCATAGACCATTTTATTCGGAGACATGCCCATGGTTTTTTTAAGCATTTCTATACGCCCACAAAGCATCTCCTAACTTATTTGACCAATCCTTTCTATTGAATGTCTTCTGTAAGATCAACTTGATCTCTCTATTGGTGAGCTCAACTTGCCCACTAGTTTGAGGGTGGTACGGTGATGCAATCCTATGATTGACATCGTACTTGGCTAGAGCTTTCCTAAAATCTCCATGCGTGAAGTGTGACACTCCATCTGTCATGAGGTACCTTGGTACTCCAAACCTAGGAAGAATTACATCCTTGAGCATTTTCAAAGATGTCTTGTGATCAGCACTCTCAGTGGGGATTGCTTCAACCCACTTGGTTACATAATCAACAACAACTAAGATGTGTGTGTACTTGTGTGAGAAGGGAAAAGGACGCATAAAATCAAAACCCCAGCAATCGAAAGGTTCGATCAATAGTGAGTAATTCATAGGCATCTCATTTCTCCTGCTAATGTTACCAAATCTCTGACACTTATCACAAGATAGAACGTACCTTCGGGTGTCCTTAAAAGGAGTAGGCCAATAAAAACCTGATTGTAATACTTTATGTGCGGTCCTTTCACCGGCATGATGTCCTCCATAGGGGCTATCGTGACATTGTCGAAGAATGTCCTGCTGCTCGTGTTCCGATACGCATCTTCTCACGATCCCATCTGGACCCTCTTTGAAAATATGTGGATCATCCCAAAAGTAGTGCCTCAAATCTGTGAAGAATTTCTTCCTCCGCTGAAATGTAAAACCTGGAGGCAAAAACTTTGCAACGATAAAATTAGCATAATCTGCAAACCAAGGGTCGGAATGAGATTGTACTTTTACAACAGCAAGTTGTTCATCTGGGAAACTGTCGTTGACTGGAACAGGATCGTGCGGAATATCTTCCATCCTTGAAAGATTATCCGCCACCAGATTGTCTTCTCCTTTTCTATCGACAATCTGCAAATAAAATTCTTGAAGAAGGAGTACCCATCTAATGAGTCTTGGTTTGGCATCCTTTTTCTGCATAAGATACTTAATGGCAGCATGGTCAGTATGAATAATAACTTTAGAATCAACAATATATTGCCTAAACTTATCACAAGAAAACACCACTGCCAAGAATTCCTTCTCGGTAGTAGCATAATTCTTTTGAGCACTATCAAGTGTCTTGCTGGCATAGTGGATGAAATTCAGTTTCTTGTCAACCCTTTGTACTAAAACAGCTCCCACAGCAAAATCACTAGCATCACACATAATTTCAAAGGGCAAATTCCAGTCAGGTGGTTGTACTATAGGAGCGGTTATCAAGGCTTTCTTGAGAACTTAAAAAGCTTCCTTACAATCTTCATCAAATACAAAAGGAGAATCCTTCTGGAGAAGATTGGTAAGGGGTCTCGAGGTCTTAGAAAAGTCCTTGATAAATCTTCTATAGAAACCAGCATGACCTAGAAAACTACGAATACCTTTGATGTCCCTTGGGTAGGGCATCCTTTCGATAGCTTCAATCTTTGCCTTGTCCACTTCAATTCCCCTTTCGGAAATCTTGTGTCCAAGAACTATCCCTTCGTTAACCATGAAATGGCACTTCTCCCAATTGAGCACCAAATTAGTTTCTTCACATCTCTGCAAAACTTTATTAAGATTGTGGAGACAGTGGTCAAAGGAGTTTCCATAGACGGAAAAGTCGTCCATGAAAACTTCTAAAATCTCCTCACAGAAACCATGAATATTGCAGACATACACCTCTGAAAAGTAGCTGGTGCATTACACAAACCAAAAGGCATACGCCTATAAGCATAAGTACCGTAAGGACACGTAAAGGTGGTCTTCTCTTGATCCGCGGTGTTAACGTGAATCCGGGAGAAGCTAGAATACCCATCAAGATAGCAGAAGTGGGTTTTTTTAGACAGCCGCTCGAGCATCTGATCAGTAAAGGGCAGAGGATAGTGGTCCTTCCTGGTGGCCTTGTTCAACTTCCTGAAATCAATACACATTCTATATCCAATAATAGTCCTCTGAGGTATTAGTTCATTTTTATCATTAGGAACAACAGTTATACCTCCTTTCTTAGGAACAAAATGAACGGGACTTACCCACTTACTATCAGCTATAGGATAGATGATACCTGTGGCTAGAAGTTTGATAACCTACATCCTAACCACGTCCTTCATCCTTGGGTTCAACCGTCGTTGATGATCAACAACTGGTTTAGCATCGGGCTCGAGATTGATAGTATGTTGGCAAATGGACGGACTAATACCCTTGAGATCATCAAGAGTATAGCCAATAGCACCTCGGTGTCTATGGAGTGTCTCCAATAATCGCTCTTCTTCATACCCTGAAAGGTTAGAATTGATAATAACCGGATATACTTTCTTGTCATCTAAATAAGCATACTTGAGCGTATCGGGCAGTGGTTTTAGATCAAACACCGGGTCTTCCTTTGGTTGCGAGAGGATTCCTAAAGGTTCAACCGGGAGATTGTGCTTCAGGATAGGAGTTTGTCCTAAAAATATGTCTTCTAGTTCATCCCTCTCCTGCATATGTATGTCATTCTCATGGTCTTCCATAAATTGCTGCAAAGTATCATTAGGAGGAATAGCAATAGAAGAAATTTCTTCAATAATCTTGTCATTACTTGACAAGTCAGTACCACGAGGCTGCTTAGAAAACTTAGAAAAATTAAATTCATACGGCTCACCGTTGAATTCAACAGAAACTTTACCTTTCTTGCAATATATTATAGCTCCGCAAGTGCTGGGGAAGGGCCTACCAAAGATAATAGGGCAAAAACTATCTTGCACTGAACCGAGTACAAGAAAGTCCGTAGGATACTTTACCTTCCCACAGAGTACTTCAACATCTCTCACAATCCCAAATGGAGAGATTGTTTGTGTATTTGCAAGATGAATCGTGACATCAATGTCCTCGATCTCACACGGCTGAATCTCATGCATGATATCTTGATAAAGTGTGAAGGGAATAGCGGTGATGCTAGATCCAAAATCACATAGCCCATAGTAATTATGATTTCCTATTTTGACAGATACCACTGGTGTACCTGAAATTGGGCCTTTGTTCTTGGCTGTGACAATGTGAGTGGAAACAAGACAAAAACTAATAGTGGATTCTTTAATATCACTGGTTACCACATCCTTGAGCATTGCAACTTGAGGCTTGACCTTGATCATGTCCTCAGGTTCGTCAGTGGTCCTTCCGTTTTTGTTTAGAATACCTGTAACAAAAGAGTGCTCATTTATCCTTGAGGGATAAGGAGGCTGTTCATACACAACTGCAGGTAAAACAGGATCAGTAACATTAATCTCAATAGGTGACTCCTTGAAAGGTTTATGATGTTGACTCTCCTTCTTAGAAGAATTAATATGAGAAGAAAAGTCCTTGCAAAAGTCAACCATTAGCTGGGAATCAAGACCAATTTTAGAGCAAAAGGTATTGAAGTAATTAGTCTTCATATAGCTCTCAATGTAATAATGTTCATATTTTATAGCGGGTTCAATACCTTTATCAATTTCCCAGTCTTCAGTGTTCTTCTGGATCCTTTCTAGAAGATCCCATTTTTCTTCCATACTTCTGGTCTGGAATACCCCGCTAAAGGAGGCATCCAACAACTCCATGTTCTGACGAGAAATCCTGGCATAAAAATTTGTAAGTATAATTTCCTTGGGGAGCTCATGGTTTGGGCATTTGAGCATCAGTGACTTCAGTCTCCCCCAAGCTTGAGCGATGCTCTCTCCGTCGTGAGACCAAAAGTTGTAGATGTAGTTCCTGTCTTGGTGAATTTCACAAAGAGGATAAAAATTTGCATAAAAGAGAGACATAAGCTCTGGCCATCCAAGCAGATCAGAGTTGTCGAGTATCTTATACCAATCTGAAGCCCTATCTTTGAGTGATACGGAGAATAATTTCTTCAGGATGAACTCCATCGTTACTCCTGCAAGCTTAAATAAAGAACATAATTGTGATAAATATAGCAGGTGTTCTCCCGGATGTCCTTCTCCTGTATAACGATTAGACAAGACAAGATCAATAATACCAGGTGGTATTTTATAGGGCACAATTTTAGTAGGGGTAGGAGTGACCACCACAGTCGTGGGGCGGCTCCTTACCAGCAATGAACCAACAGAAGCAGAGTCCATAATGACTGAAAGTAGCAACAGAAAATAAAGATTTCCTTACCGGCTTCACTTACCAATAGCGCTACACTCCCCGACAACGGCGCCAGAAAATCTCATTGATGGCGGAGAAGTTAATAGGTTTAGTTGGGATGCCTCCCCTGTTAACCGCGCCAATAAACTATTCTTGATAACCCACAAGTCTAGGGGATCAATTGTAGCTTTTTGATAAATAAGAGTGTCGAACCCAACGAGGAGCAGAAGGTGCTGATAAGTGACACTGGATAAGGAAAGGCTGCACACACTCAAAGGTAAATATTTAGGGGGTTTTGGTTTAAGCAACAGAAAAGTAAAAGACAAGCAAAGTAAACAGGGTAACTGAGGAATAGCCACGGGAGAGATAGCCAAGTTACTTTCACCATACTCCGCCTAGTAATATGTATTGTATTGATAAGTGTTGGTGGGTGGATCAATGCTAGTACACCTTCTAGACTAAGATATGTGTACTTTTATGGTTACACACCTTGCAAGCATCCGCAAATACAAGGTAGTAATTAAGGCATAAGCCTAACCACATCATTACGATCAAGGATCAATAACTCCCTCGTGCAAAAGTGTGCGAATTGGGGTTCAGGTTTCTGTCACTCCGACAACCCACCATAAGAAACCTTTGTACACAATGTATTCCTCTAGGCCCATGAAAGGTGAAGTGTTAAGTGTTCGACTCACATAACACCACTAGAGAAATAACAACACAACTTAAGTATCAAACAACACATAATACTTCAACATCATATGACTACTAACAACTAGACTTCTCCCATGTTCTCAAGAAATAAAGTAACTACTCACAAGACATAAAAGAGATCATGATCAGAGGTGATAGATGGGTGGAAAACAATCTGGACACAATGATATTTATCCAACAAAACTCAATAGCATCCACCACAAAGTAGTAATCAACACCAACAGAGTAGAGAGGATAGATAGTACGGATTACAACACAAGTTGCAATTGTGAGATGAGATGGGATGGAGATGGAGATGGTGCTGATGTTGGGGATGATGTTGATGATGATCTCGATGATGACCGTGACGATGATGGTGATGATGGCGATGATCTCCCCTTCCGGGAGGTGATCTCCTCGGCGGAATCTGCCCGCCGGAGATGGCTTTTCTCCTCTATAGGTTTCCGCCCCGTGACGGCGTCGAAACACGGAAACTCTTCTTATTTTAGGGTTTTCACCCCAGGGGGTCTTATAGGCGAGAGGGGGCACCGAGAGGGGCCACCAGGCATCCAGAAGGGTGCCTGGCGCGGCCAGGAGGGGGGCCGCGCCAGGAACCCTTCTGGCTGCCTGGTGGGTCCCCTCACCTCCGTCTTCGGTGATCCCCAGTCAATTCCCATAAAAACGATCTCCGTAAATTTCCATCGCATTTGGACTTGATCTGATTCAGTAACTTGGCGTCCACTTTTCACCGCTGAATTCTGGTTCTGCTGCTTCGACACCGGAAAGTTGTAAACTGTGTAGAACAAGCCAAAACAACATAAGAACCATACTTTAAAGTGGAATATATCAATGAATAGGATGAAATTACGATATAAAATAGTGATGCTTTTTGGACGTATCACTGGCCAAGGAGATCGGCATTCGGAACATAGAGTGTTTTGGCGACTCCGATCTGGTGGTGCAGAGTGCACAGAAAATTTGGATGAAAAGGATTCAAATATTGCAAGCTATCACTTCTTGGTGCAACAGCTCAGCGGATATTTTGAAGGTTGTGAATTTCATCACGTGCCCAGAGCAAACAATGAAGCAGCAGATGCACTATCCAAGCTCGGTTCCACCAGGCAAAGCATTCCGCCAGGGGTATCACTGTAGCACATCAAGAAGCCGTCCATAAAGCCCTCACCAGAATCTGAGTCCATATTCATATCAGAAACTGACCTAGAGGCTTTGAGGCCAGCAAAGTTGGTCCAACCGGCAAAGATCACAACTCTGAAGAAGAAACCGAACGCCCAAAGGGCTGGGGCCTCAGCAGAGCCAGCAGAACCAGGGGCTGCCGATTGCAGTCCAGGGGCTGCTGATTGCAGCAAAAAGAAGAAATCCAAGGCGAAGGCAGCAGCGATAGCACCAGGTGTCATGGCCCCATCCGAGATAACGACACTAGGGGCTGCCGATTGCGAGCCAGAAGTACCGATGCCTCAGCCTCAGCAGAGGAAGCAGTACGAGGGGCTGCCGATTGCAAGCTAGGCGTTGCAGTCGCCAGCTCGGAGATTGAGCCTGAGATGACAGAAGCACAAGAGACCGAGCTGGAAGAAACAGTCGCACCACAACAGGCAATGGTCATGGTGGTTGTCAGCGCTCCAGCCTGGGCACAGCCGATCAAAGAATTTTTGGTCGATGGAACCCTCCCCCCAGATGAAGTAGAAGCTAGGCAAATCCAGCGCCGATCTGGTGCATACACCATCATCAACAACGAGCTGATGCACAGAAGCGCAACTGGAGTTCTGAAGAGGACAAGGGACTAGAGTTGCTCCGGGAAATTCATCAGGGTGCATGTGGTCACCATGCATCAGCAACAACAATCGTAGCCAAGTCGTTCCACCATGGTTTTTATTGGACAACGGCGCGAGCAGCAGAGCATCTGGTGAAGCATTGCAACGGCTGTCAGCGATTCAGAGCCAAAAGTTACCTGCCGGCATCATCACTCAAAACAATCCCAATAACATGTCCGTTTGCGGTTTGGGGGCTGGACATGGTGGGGCCGTTCAAGAGAGCTAGAGGCGTTTTGACCCACCTACTAGTCGCAGTCGAAAAATTCACCAAGTGGATTGAGGCATGTTCGATCAAGAAGCTGGATGTTCTGACGACAGTCAGGTTCATCGCCGACATCGCAAGCAGATACGGAGTCCCCAATAGCATCATCACCGACAACGGCACGAATTTTGCAAAGGGAGCATTGGCTCGGTATGCATCCGAGTATGGCATTCGACTCGAAATGGCATCCGTGGCACACTCCCAGTCAAATGGCCAAGAGAAAGGGCAAACGGCCTCATCCTGGCGGGGATCAAACCCCGATTGGTTGAGCCGCTTGAAAGAGCACCCGGAGCATGGATTGAAGAACTTCTGGCAGTCTTGTGGAGCTTGTGAATCACACCAAACCGATCAACTGGATTCACTCCATACTTCCTCGTGTATGGCTCAGAAGAAGTCATCCCAGCCGATATCGAGTTTGACTCACCAAAGCATGCCTCATACACTGAAGCAGAAGCCAAGGAAGCCCGAAAAGACGGCGTCGATATAAAAGAAGAAGCCTGCTTGTTGGCCCTATCCAGGTCGGAAATTTATCAACAGAAGTTGCGGCACTACCATAGCAAGAAGATTCACCCCTCGCTTTTCGTGAGGGCGATTTGGTGCTCCGCCGAATCCAGAAGTCGGACAGTCAGCACAAGCTGTCCTCACCTTGGGAAGGTCCTTTCATCATCAGCCGAGCGCTCAAGAACAACGCATACTACCTCATTGATTGCACCCAAGGCACTCGACACAAGGATACTTCAGGAGTTGAAACGCAGCGTCCCTGGAACGCCGAGCTGTTATTGCCCGTTTTATAGTTGAGTCGCACAAATGTATTCATGCTATCCCGCAATCAATCAGTAAAGCGGTCATGCATCTAAAGTATAACATTCGATTGTCTTTATATGATACTTTAGTTTTCGAGCAAGCCTCATTTGGCAACACTTTTTCATCCCCGAGATGTGTGAAAAACTCACTCGGGGACTGACCGACCATACGGTCACGAAGTATCAGCGCCAACTGCTGCCCCACGTCTGGATCACAGAAGTAGGGCCATCATAGCTCCACTGTCGTCGCATAGTAACAACAGATGACATAGGGATGGCTAAAGAGAGGGGAAGACTCGGGGGAGAACTATGTCGATGGTGCCGGAATCGGGTTGGGCACAAGCACGGTGAAGGACACCACGATGTACCCAGGTTCGGGGCTCTCCTGAGAGATAACACCTCTACTACTTCTTGTCTGCTTGATATAAATGATCTCACGAACTACAATAAATTCTCCTGGAGCTGTTCAGAGGAAGAAGAGACCTGCCGTGGGCATGGTTCTCTCCTGCTTCTCTACGGGAACTACTGTGGGAAGTAAATGCGAATGGGGGCGTCCCTCTCGCAGGAGGGGTACCCCGGGATCTTATAGTGTGAGCTCGGGGTACTACGGTCATTTCAGTCGGGTACTGGCCCCAGTTGTCATCCTCTCGTCGGCTTGGGTCCACCGACTGCAAATCTCCGGTTGATCCGGACCTGTCAAGCGGCTGCCCATGCTGTAGCTTGTAGGTTATGATGAGTGAACAGTGGAGCTATGATCTTTGGTCTTGTCGTCTTGTTTGCGGATTCAGAGGAAAGGGTAACTACTCTCCTCTGACAGATCGGCGAAGTGACTTGGCTTACTGCCACCCGGATCTCTTGGGATCATGCATTTATGACCTTGTACCAGGAACTCCGACCTGGACAAGGTCAACTCTTGAGCAGATTGAAGGGTGAGCCGATTGCGCCTAGGCCGACTGCTTGCATTCGGCATGGTTGATTGCTTGAGGGCGATCGGCCATGCTACTGCCTAGATCGGCCCAGCTGCAGCGCAATCGGCCCCAGCCTTGTCTTGAATTATTTCTTTCGTCCGGGTGACCCTACCCGGGTATCATTCCCCTGACACTAGCCCCTAAAGCTGTAAGGGTCCCGCGGTTTCTTGACTGCGGGGCCTTTGCAGTTTTTCTTTTCTTTTCTTTGTGCTTCGATTGTTCTGTCCTCATCGGGTTCTTCAATCAGAGCTGAACTTTCAGCTCGGAGATCATGCCCGGCCGACCAGACCTGTGCTGCTTCGAAATCCTCTCTCCAATCTAACCGACGACCTTGCCGACTGCTCTTGTATTCTTCTAAAAAAACTTTTTCTGGTAGAACCTCGCCGAGCTGAGATCAGGCGCGGCCGATTGCTTTTCCAACGGTTACATTTGACCGAAACTCTGACCAACCCACGTCGCACGTCGCACGCCGCTTCCGATTCCCCGGGGCAGTTAATGCTACGGGCCCCACGTCCCACGCGCGACGGGACGTTACTGCGCATGCCTCGCCTTCTACGCCACGATCTTCTGCACCGAACCCGCTGAGCTACCTCTTGATACACGCGGTCACACCAGGCCACACGAACCGCATCCATGATCCCACTCGCCCCCGCTGCCCATATAAGTCACAGGGGGGGGGGAACTCCTCGGACTCTCGACCACTTCTTATTCTTCTTTTCCCTAGCTCTCCTCCTCGTGTTGCCGCGATTTTCTTGCTCCGGCGACCTCTGTTTTGCACACTCGCGGCGCCAACGCACCACACATCTTCTCTGCTTCCTGCTCGCACGCTCCACCGCAGCCGCGCCTCCACCTGCCAGCACTCGCTGCTGCCATCTCCTTCTCCCTCTTCTCTTTTTCTCTTGTCGCCGTCCTGGAGGACACCATGGCCGCCGAGGATGAGAAATCCACTGCCAGCCGTGGCCGGTGGAAAGGCTCTTCGGTGAATGAGGGCGAGATCCGCCAACTGCTCTACTCGCGCAAGATGCCGACCAGCTTCCAATGGCGTGCTCCTGGCGAGGAGATTGTGCCAGAGCCGCGTGCCGGTGAGCGCGTGGTCTTCTCCGCACACTTCGAGCGCGGCTTCGGGCTGCCGGTGAGCACGTTCTTCCGGGAGTTCCTCGACTTCCACCGACTGCAACCGCATCATCTTGCCGCCAACTTCATCATGACGATGTCCGACTTCGTCACTCTCTGCGAGGGCTACCTCGGTATCCGGCGGAGCATCGGGCTGTGGAAGCGCCTCTTCCACATCTGAGGTCACATGGCTCTAACCGGGAACATGCTGCCGAATCCAGAAGGGGAAGACAAGCCGCTGATCTATGAGACCGCCATGACCGATTGCGGCGGTTGCATCCTCTATTCCAGCAAGCAGGGCTATGATTCTCCTGCTGTCATCTAGTCTTGCAAAGACTGGCAAACGACCTTCTTTTACGTCGGATCTCCTGACGCCGGCCCCGACCTCATCAATCTTCCCGAATTCCAGCTCGCCCCGCCGATTGAGAAATGCCAATGGTTGACTAAGCTCGGAGTCGGCGACTGCGACATCGATGCCCAGGTAGCTCGGATTGCCCAACTGGAGAAGGATGACTTGCAGGCGTATGACCTCGTGGCCACCTGGCTTTAGGTCCGAGTGCTCCCACTTCAGCGCCGAGTGCACCGGATCTGCGACATGGCCACCTGGAGGGATCCCACTCGGATTTGTACCAAGAAATTGAGAAAAAAAGCGTCGTGCCTCCGATTGAAAGCACTCACCAGCACCCCGACGCCGAAACCCTTCAGGTTCGGCCTGAATTGCCTTCACCGCGGGCTCCCCCCTCCAGAGGTATATTCTGATTGCTTTTTATCTTTGCCCGATTGCTCAGTTGCTCACTTGCTTTCCTGATATCTTCATCTCCTTTTAGTACTTCATTGCGACTGTCGTGATGCAAGACGGCCGGGTTGTCGGCTCCTTCGCCCCTGATCGCGACGAGGAGGACCCGACCGACCTCGAGTATGATGACTCGCCCACTTCCGACTCCGACGCCGAGGAAGACCCCGCCGACGCCGGTTCGACAGACCAAGGGGGTATGCATGACTCCTCTTTCGAACACTTTCTGGATGAGTGGAGTGATGATGACAGCGCCTCAAAAGTTGGAGGTTCCGGTGCAGATTCACATCCCGAACCCAAGAAGGCGTCGCTCAAACGCCCCCGAGCTGATGGCTCGACCTCTGGTGCTGCAACCGGCAAGAGTGCAAAGGCTGCGGTGGATGTTCCGAAAGGGAAGGTCCCTCAAACTGGGCGCACTCGGGCTCAGACTGGGAAAGCTCCCGGTGTGAAGCCCAAGGTCGGCCCAGTTCTGCAGGATGCCCCTCTGGACATTCCGCCCCTGCTCTTCCGGATGCCCCGAGGAGGTCCGATGTCTGTTGGGTAATGACCTGTCCTTGTGACTCGTCCTTTACATTCTTCTTTTCTCTATTGCTTATCTCTTTATTTCTCTTCAGGGCTGCTATTGACCTGGATGCCATCGATCACGAGGTTCCTGCCTTTACTGGCCCGATTGCCTCTGCCACCTCCGTCCATGCTGATGTTGTTAGAAAAAGGCCCCTGATTGCTCCTCTTTTGACGAAGGAAGCCGAGCGCAAAGCTAAGAGAGCCCGCGCCGACCTCGCCAAACCTCCGAGCAAGCCTCTGCCCAAAGCTTCAGTGGCTCCTAAGGATATCGTCGACCTGGAGGCCGCCGACAACGAGGGACTGCAATCGGATCCTCCGATTGCTCCATCCCCGCCGCGGTCCTCCGATCGGATCCATCATGCCTCTGCCACAACCAACCCACCAATCGTGACGGTGTCTCTTCCTCCAACAACCGCGCCAACTCTGAGCGTTACCGCCCTGCCGGCGACTTCAACGCCACCCTCGACTGCTGCAGCCTCTAAGGCTTTGATTCTTCAGCCGACGTCGGCGAAAACCTCGTCTGCTGCTCCTGAATCGCAGATGCACTCGGTAGAGCACTTCCTCGTGGAATACTCCCGCACCGGTCCTGCCGGCACTAAGCCTGACTCCTCACGCCGCTTTCCTCTAGCCTCGGCCTACGACCGAGTGAAGGAACTCTCGCCGGCGTGCTTCAGGAGCTTGAGCTCATTGACCGCAACCATACTGTAAGTTTCCTTCTCTGAGTGGGGGCGCGCAAGCGCACCCACTGGGTGTAGTCCCTGAGATTTGAGCCGATTGCTTGCAATCCGCTCGGATCTTCTCTGGTTCTCATTTTGTCATGTCGTCCTTAGATCGTTGGATCTACCCTCGAGTGGGTGCGCGCAAGCGCACCCACTGGGTGTAGTCCCCGAGATTCGGGCCGATTGCTTTGTAATCAGCTCGGATCTTCTCTCGACTTCTTGCTTTTTTCTGTGACTGACTTCTCCTTTTATTCAGGCTGTCTCCGAGGAAAAACGCCAAGTTTTTGAGAGTTTGCTCGAGTCTTACGCAGCCAGCTTGCGACTCCTCGCCTCTGCTCAGCTCCAAGTGAACCAGCAGACCGCCAAAGTTGCCGAGCTGACAGGTAATCTTGCTGATCCCCAACCGATTGATTTTGTCCTCTGATTCTAGCTTTTTCTTCACAACAATCTTGCAGCAGCTGCTGCAGCCTTTCCCACTATCACTGCTCTTCAGGGCCGGGTAGCCGAGCTGGTGGAGCAGCTCGACCGTCAAGGCCCCGAGCTCATTGCTGCTGGGCAGGAGCTTGAGCGTCTGCGAGCTGCTGAGGCTGATCTATCTCAATCTGCCGAGCGGCTGCGGGGAGAGATGACTGCGCTGAAGGCTAGTCACAAAACCAAGATGGAGGACGTGATCTCAGCTCAAGTCATGATTGTTGATGCCCTGCGCTCAGAGCGCGATGCTACAGTGACTGCTCAGACCGCTCCGCAGGCAGAAAGAGATGATATCGTGGCCAAGCTGGATGCCATGATGCTGCGTCACAACGACGAGCTGACCAAAGGCCGACGCGAGGCCAGAGCTAATCTCGAGGGACTGCGCGAGATGGATTCCCTTCTTTCTGGTGAGCTCTCCTTCTTGTCTCGGTTTTCTTGTCGATTTCTTCTCTTTTCAATCTTCTTACGTTGAATCTTCTGATGTAGAGCACTGGCCTGCCTTCGAATCTGCTGCCCATCATGCAGTTGCTGAAGAAAGGAAAATCCGAGCAGAAGAGGGCTGGCCAGTGAGGACCGAAGCCGAGGGATGGATCCCTCGGGAGTTCATCATTGCTACTGAGGCTCGCATTCCCGTGATTCTTGGCAGCGTCTTCGCTTTTAAGCTGGGCGTCCAGAAGCTTGCCGAGCTTCTTTGGAGGCCTACCGAGCTAAAACAAGCACTTGGGCGGATGCGCCACGGCGAAGGGTCTTCAGCTGGCACCAACGAGGATGATTCGGAGCAAGGAGATGCTCCCAATGCTACTAATGAACAGGTGCTGCAACTTCTCAAGGCCGCTCCCCGCTGGGTCGAGGCTTTGCTTGATTCAGCAGCTCGGACTGGTGTGGAGACGGCGCTTCAGACCGTGCTGAGCTGGTATCCCAAGATGATCTTGGATCGTCTCTACACCATGCGAGACTGGGGCGTAGGATCTTCTCGAAAGCGCCTATTCCCTGGTAAACCGCCTTTCCACGACCATGGTCGGATGGTTCCCTCACACTGATTATACACCCGTTCTTGACAGTGCCGGGATGTCGATTGCTCCCCTGTCGATAGCCGCTCTGGCCGAAGACAACCCCTCTGCTGACAGCCGCACCAGAGGGGGTCAGGGCAGTCAGCCAGCTCGCTCCTAGAGCACTCATTTGTACCAAGATTGCTTATTTGGCAGCAGCTCCTCTCATACTTCGCCAAAGGCCACCTCAGGAAGGACTAGCGCCAAGACAGCCGACGCTGATTATTCCAAGGCAAAGGAAGATTCGGCTGAGCCAGAGCAATCGGAGGCCGCTTCTATGCAAGAGGGTCCGACTGCGCCGGAGCAGATAGTTCCGGCCATTACGCAGGCACCATCGATTACTCCGACTGCCTCGACCGCACCGCCGACAGCTCCGGCCACCTCAGCCGCTCCGCCGACAGCTCCAGTCTCCTCCGCTCCCGACGCCTAGCTAGTTACTTTATTTCCATTGCTGGAAACTTTCATAAGACTTGCATGATTCCGAGGACACCCATTGGGGGTGGTTTGATGTAATGAACCTATTCGGCCTTGATCCTTTTATCTTTGCTTGTTGCATGAATTTCTTATGTGATCGACTTCGTGCTTTTCTGCCTTTTCGCTTTTGCCTTTGCCATTTTTCCCTTGGGGGCACGATTCCATGTTCGCCGACGGCCGACGTACGGTAGGCTCAAAGGATCGTGCTCCACTCTGGGTCCGGTCAATAGGACTGAGCTACTCGAGCGCCAGCGCAGAAGGATTCTGCATAGATCAAATGACCGATTGCTCCTTGCCGATTGCTCGATGCATCGATCGGGGACGCAATCGGTGAACGACGCAGTCGGTCGCATTCCTCTGTGACGAGGGGGTGACCCCACGACTTCTACATGTGAGACTACCTGGTGCGCATGAAGATAGAAGACCCGCTGGGAAGCTACAACAAGACCACGATTGGCCCAACCAGGCACCGACGTAGGAGTCCGCGACTAACATGGAAGGCACAACTTGGCGTACAAGGCAAGACTAGAACTAGGAAACTACCTCTATAACCTAGCACGGACTCCCCGAGACCTAGCCTAATATATAAAGGCTAGGAGGGGAGACGTCCAGATCAACTCAATACGCATCTACTCACCTTAGCCTTGCGAGAACTCACCTTGGCCTCTACTGTAATCGCCCCCTCATGCAATAATATCGAGCAGGGAGTGCTTCTCCTGTTAGCCGACGAGTATCGTCCAACCTGTGCCTATCTCTATGACTAACCCAGGGTCCCTGACCATGGGATTTGCCGGGGTTGATCCCCGTCAATTGGCGCCGTCTGTGGGAACTACACAGGTTGGAATCACGATCTCGGCGGTCCCGACCTCAACAGATCAAGACTCGAGGACTGGAGCCAGATCCGGTCCACTCGAAAGATTCAAGTTCACCGCAAGCGTCTCCACCGCCCCGTCAGGATCACCCAGCCTGCAGCCGAACCAAGTCCAGCACCTCGACGACTGTCAGATCCATCACCGACGGAAAAGAACCCGAGAATCCCACTAGAGGAGTCGCGGCGCGTGGCCGAGGGCTCGCCTATCAGTCGACGACCCGCCGCCGCCCGGACCCCCACCACAGGCCAAGACAGCGACTCTGAGACCCAGACCGGAGATTACTACGACCCAGATCGAAGGCCGGACAAATTCGCCAACTTCATCCGGAATCAATCACTCAACGATGGGATAGAGCTCGACCCAAGAGTTCATAGCCGAGAAGAAGACCGCTTGCAGATCTTCCAAGTCTCAAGGAGAAGAAGGCACGCCGGCTCCAGCAAACTCACAGCTAAAGAGCAACTGGAAGGACCTTGCGCGATCCATTGTTTTGAAGACAGTCGAGGACACCTCAGAGCAAGCCACACACTGGGAGACTGCCGCCTATTCGCCAAACTCTCCAACAGCCTCAAGGAGGAGAAGCAGCGTGAAGCCAAACGCACTCGAAGAAGCACACAATCATCTGCACCAAGTGCAGAGGACCAATACCCCGCGTCCCAGGGACGAATCTGCATGATCCAAGAAGGAAGACCCTCGAAACCAAAGCAAGACACCTACACCTTGCAGGACGAAGCAACCGAGGACCCAAAGACAACAGAGACCTACAAGTTGCATGGCGCAGAGACCAACATAACTTTCTCACATTGTGACCACCCTCCTGCGATCCCAAGGCATGGACATGCACCCTTGGTCCTCGAAGCCCAAATTGGAGGATACGACATGGACAGAATCTTCATGGATGGAGGCAGCAGCCTAAACATAATCTTCGCCAGCACTCTACGCAAGATGCTCAGCCCACGATCAGTTTGGAAGAAATCAGGAACCACAATATACGGCGTAGTCCCGGGCGAAGCATTCACCTCCATCAGAACAATACAACTCGATGTGATCTTCGGCAGCAAGCGCAACTTCGCAAAGAAGGCACTCGACTTCGAAGTGCTCGACTGGCAGTCGCAGTACCACGCCATACTCAGGCGACCAGCATTCGCACAGTTCATGGTGGTTCCACACTACGCATATCTCAAACTCAAGATGCCGGGACCTGCAGGAATCATCACATTCAAGGGAAGCTTCATCAAATCGGACCAGTGCGACCGCGACTTCCACAAAGTGTCCGACACATCTGGAGCCCAACAACAACTCAAAGAAACAGCCATGGTGGCGGACAAAATCACATTTCCACTAGCAAACAGAAGCGAGATAAAATAATTTGGCCACGACTTCAGCGTCGACAGCGACACGATCACACACCAAGTACACCCAACAGACCCAGAGAAGACAGTCCGTGTATATGCCCACCTTCCAGAAGAGCAAGCAACCGCACTCATAACCTTCCTTCGTGAAGAGTGGAAAATTTTCGCCTGGTGCCCAGCCGACATGCCAGGGTTACCATGAGAATTCGTGGAACACACGCTCCACATCAAGCCAAACACGAAGCCAGTAAAACAGGCGCTGCGACGGTCTTCAAAGCCAGAAAGCAGAGCAACCGGAGAAGAAGTAAATTGACTACTCGACGCACAGTTCATCAGAGAGACAAAGAAAGCAACATGGATAGCAAGCCCAGTCCTAGTCCCTAAAAAGGACACCGAGGTACTGAGGATGTGCGTCGAATACGGGCCTATCAACAAGCATTCCCAGACGACCACTTCCCCCTGCTACCAACCGATCAAATAATCGACTCCACAGCAGGATGCGACCTTCTATCTTTTCTCGACGCATACTCAGGATACAATCAGATCAGGATGAAGGAAGAAGACGAAGAGCACACCTCGTTCATCACCCCCTACGGAGTATTCTGTTACCAAACAATGCCCTTCGGACTAAAAAATGCCAGAGCCACGTACCAGCGGATGATTCAAGCATGTCTGAGAGACCAGATCGGCAGGAACGTCCAGGTCTATGTAGACGACATTGTCATCAAAACCTATAGCGCAAACACACTACTCGACGACCTCCGCGAGACGTTCGTGACCCTCAACAAGTACATGATCAAGTTGAACCCCAAAAAATGCGTGTTCGGCGTCCTAGCCGGAAAATTACTCGGGTATAGGGTCTCTGCCCGAGGAATCGAAGCAAACCCTGAAAAGGTTCAAGCAATCTCCAAAATGCAAAGGCCAACCTACATCAGAGGAATACAATAGCTCACACGAAAGCTCGCAGCATTGAGCCGCTTCATCAGCAGGCTAGGCGAACGGACCCTACCTTTCTACAAACTGCTGAGAAAAGGAGAAAAATTCGAGTGGATCGAGGAAGCCAGCAATGCATTTGCAGACTTGAAGAAGACCCTCTCTACCACACCAATATTGGCAGTGCCTAAATAAAGGGAAAAGTTGTATCTCTACATAGCAGCACGCAGCAGCGTCGTGAGCACAGTGCTCGTCGTCGAGTGTACAGAAGAAGGAAAAATACAGAGCATCCAAAGACCAATTTATTACCTGAGCACGCTACTCACGAAGCCACAGCAGCGGTACCCACATTACCAGAAGCTCCTGCTCGCCATTATCATGACCTCCAGGAAAGTATCGCACTACTTCGACGAACACTCCATCACAATCGTGAGCAGTGTACCACTCGCGGACATCCTCAACAACCCCGGCGCGACCGATCGAGTCGCCGAGTGGAACATGGAGCTTAGACCGCGAGACCTACAGTTCAAACACACAACAGCAATCAAATCCCAAGTACTCCCAGATTTCCTGGTCGAGTGGGCAGAAGTCCAAACACCAGGGCCCCAGACTTATCCAACTTATGCACGATGTACTTTGACGGATCCAAAAGACAGCAAGGAGCCGGAGAAGGCGTCGTCCTAGTCTCCCCCAAAGGAATGAAGCTCAAAAACATCTTCCAGATCAACTTCATCAACGCCTCCAACAATGAAGCAGAATACGAGGCACTAATTCACGGCATGCGCATGGCAAAAACTTGCGGTGCCACTCGCCTATCGATCTATGGCGACTCCAACCTCCTCGTCCAGCAGGCGATGAGAGACTGTAACGCAGTCGCAGACAACATGTTAGCTTACCATAAGCTCTACAACGTGCTATAAGGAGGATTCAACGGCTGTGAACTCAACTACATCCCCAGAGAAAACAATACAGAAGCCGACGAACTTGCGAACATCGGATCGACTGGAGGACCAATACCACCGGGCGTTTTCCTCGAGAGCATCGACCAGAGATCAATAAAAGCAAAACCAGCGGAGCCCAAAGCAGTCACAGAAGAAGACGACACAAATGAGCCAGCACAGGTGGCGGCAACGAGCGCAGCTGACGCTACAAATAGCCAAGCAATCGAAGTTGAAGCACCAGCAGCACTCGAAGACCTGGCCTGGGCAAGACCTTTTCTTCGATTCCTAATCGAAGGCACCCTACCACAAGAAGTTGCAGAAGCCCGACGCATCAGTCGACGATCTAAAGCATTCATGGTAATCAACAGAAAGCTCTACAAGCGCAGCATCTCTCAGGTACTCCAAAAGTGCATAGACGAAGAAGACGGCAAAGACCTATTACTGGAGATTCACGAAGGCACCTGCGGGCATCATGCCAGCCGTCGAGCACTCATGGAAAAATCCTTTCGAGCAGGATTCTATTGGCCAACCTCCATGAGAAATGCAGAGGATATCGTACGGCGTTGCATCGTCTGCCAAAAGATCGCCAGCAGGCCGCACGCCCCAGCATCAGAACTCAAAACCATACCGTTATCATGACCATTCGCCACATGTGGACTCGACATGGTAGGCCCACTCAAGAAATCATCAAAAGGAGGAAGAACACACCTACTGGTCGCAGTCGACAAATTCACCAAATGGATCGAGGCAGTACCAATCACCAGCTCTATAGCCCTCACGGCAGTCAACTTCATCAAATCAATCATCTTCAGATTCGGTGTACCACACAACATCATCACAGACAATGGTACCAACTTCACGACAGCAGAGTTCCAAAACTTCTATCAAGAGTTGGGCATCAAAATCAACTACGCATCAGTCGCACACCCGCAGTCTAATGGCCAAGTGGAGAAAGCAAACAGCTTAGTATGCGGAGGATTAAAGAAGCGACTCCTAGCACCACTTGAACAGGCCGCAGGAAACTGGATAGAGGAGCTCCCCGCAGTCCTATGGAGCCTACACACCACCCCAAACAGCTCAACCCAGTATACGCCTTTCTTCTTGGTATACGGGGTAGAAGCAGTGCTACCGCACGACCTAAAATTCGGAGCACCCAGAATCTCAGGGTACGAAGAGGAAGAGGCAGAAGAAGCGCTGCAGAACGACAAAGACATATCATACGAAGCACGAAACACAAACCTCACAAAATCTGAAGGATACCAGGACAAGCTGCGCACCTATCAAAGCAATCGCCTACGGACCAGATCATTTAATAAAGGAGATCTCGTGCTACGACTAATACAGGAAAAAGTGCACAAACTCCCCCCTCAATGAGAAGGGTTACTCATCATCTCATAAGTCATAGGAGGAGGAGCATACAGATTGAAGAACCCGAAGACCAACGAGGACGTGGAAAATCCATGGAACGTAGCGAACCTACGCCTGTTCTACCCATATTCCTCCAGGCATTATTAGAGACATCGGCAGCAGCACCGATTGGCAACACATGTAAAATACGAAGGAATAAAATAATGTTGCCCAAAGCATCTTACTTACAAGCACTCGGGGGCTCGAGCCTAGAACTCCCCCGAGAGACGCTATGTTCGCAAACGCGACCTTTACTTACAAGCACTCGGGGGCTCGAGCCTAGAACTCCCCCCGAGAGACGCTATCTTCGCAAACGCGACCTTTACTTACAAGCACTCGGGTGGATCGAGCCTAGAACTCCCCCCGAGAGACGCTATCTTCGCAAACGCGACCTTTAATTACAAGCACTCGGGGGCTCGAGCCTAGAAATCCCCCCGAGAGACGTTATCTTCGCAAACGCGACCTTTATTTACAAGCACTCGGGGGCTTGAGCCTAGAACCCCCCCCCCCCCCCCGAGAGACGCTAGCTTCGTAAGTGCGGCTTTTTACTTAAAAACACTCGGGAGCTCGAGCATACAATTTCCCCAGAAGACGTTACCCTCGCTAAAAAAGCGACTCTCTCCAAACAAAGTTGCATCGAAAAGAAAATGATTCTTTAGTCTTCACCCGATCACAAGCGATCGCCTAAAGACTCGGGGGCTACTCCCATCTGGAGGGCTGACGCGCACCCGATATAAATTTGGAAAAATTCAAATACATGAGACAAAAATTCATAAAGCCTACGTTTGATTCTGCAAATCAAACGCAGCCTCGGGGGCTACTCCCATCGGGAGCGCTTGAGCGCACCCGCAAAGGAGTCGAAGACATTCTCATTAAAAAGGAGTCGAAGACATTCTCATTAAAAAGGAGTCGAAGACATTCTCATTACAAAGGAGTCGAAGACATTCTCATTACAAAGGAGTCGAAGACATTTCATTACAAAGAAGTCGAAATGACAGTTTGCCATTACAGAAGGACTAACGGAACTACAAGCTGGGCTACATTTCAACTTCTACATGTGTGCTCATGCTGAGATAATTGGCACTTTCGTGCCACAACCAGACGGGCATCATCACAGACAAAGTAGCAGCCTAGCCGGCGAGGGAGAAGCTCGCCGTCCTCCAGTTCTACAAGGTGCCTCGCCTACTGCCACTCCCGCTTGACGACTGGCTTGACGTCCAGTTCCTCCTTAGAACTAGAAGAGAAAACACCATCGCCTGAGGGATCAGCCGAAGACGAAGAAACAGGGGAAGCAGGCGAACCACCACTCGAGCCATCAGAATCGCTGCTGCTTGTCTCCACACAGTATGGATCCAGACGGTTCCCCCAGCATCAAATGCACGGATAATAACAGTATCTTCGCCGTCAAAACGACAGCAAAGGCTTTCCCCGCCGCGCAAATTCGACTGACGAGAAAACGTCCTCCAGCCAAACCCAAGGGATATCAAAGAAGAACTATCAAAATCCAGCTCCACCCAAGAAGAAGAAAGAGAGCATCCATGAAGACGGAGCCAGAAGCCCTTTAAGCCACGCTCAGAAGCAATGGAGGCAAACGAGGCAGGAAGAGGAATCCGGGCAGCATTTCGCCCAAGAACATGCAAAAGAAAATCATGGCGCCAAAATCCCTCTTCCATGGAGGAAGATGAAGAAAGCTCCAACGCAGTACCATGACACCCACCGCGTGAAGAACGAGGGGTGCGGCCACCACGACCACGGCGGCCACGACCTCGCCCAACTACACTGCTACCATGTTTGGGTGCCATATGAAGAAGAAGAAGCAGAAGGAAAAAGATGCGAAGAATGGATGCCAAGGACGGGCAACCAAAGGAGGTATTTATAGCTCAATACAAGGGCAAAAGAGGAAAAACACACAGAAGCCCAGGCGGCACCATCATTGCATCAAAGACCGAACGGGCCGAGCGTTACGAATTCCTAGACGAAGATGACTTCACACGATCACCATTATTTACAGGACGCGTCAAATCTCGCTTGTTTCCCATAAAAAGCCTTGGAAACCCAACCAGCAACAGGATGCGCGTCGTCCAAACCGTCATTATGACAGTCCAGAAGACGTGACGGGTCAAAAATATCAAGCATCATCATAGGTCATCAAACAGCATGACAATACATATCAGCATGACACCCGAAAGAGAACGGATCAAGGCTAAAGCAGTTGGAAAAAACCAAACAATTCCAAGAGCCAGCTATATGTCTAAATTTTCTGACTCTAAAAAATTCTTACTCCCATCGGGAGTACCCTTTTGAGTTCGGGTGCTCCCTCACCCAGAAGGAAAAGATGTGCTCGAGTGATCACTCGCACCAGCGAAAAACAACATACTCTCAGAGTTCGGGTGCTCCGTCACCCCAAAAGCAGAAAAGCATTCGAGTGACCACTCGCAAAAAAAAGACTCAACAGTTCAATAAACATGACTTACTCGCACACTCGACGATATTCCGAGTGAGTGCTATTTTATTTTCCTCGCCTGAGTTCATTACAAGCTCCGTGAGTGACGACTAAAACAACTCACTTGATTGTTTATTCCAAGTGGGTGCATTGCTAAATCAGGCTCTGTGCCTCAACAAAAACAAATTATGCCTGGGCTACGACACACTGTATCCAGATGCCACGCAATCTTAGCATGTAGGTAAGACCCCGCTGAGAATAACGGCCGGGCCGGGACTTGCCGCAGAGCGATTTCACTCCCGACCTTTTCCATGCGCTCGCTTGATAGAAAGAGCCAAGCGGACGCGCTCAGGCTATGTGCTTAGAGTGGCAGCAATTGATCCTATAAGACCTGCAACGACATGACTTTTCTTGACACCAGTGTTCCAAGTTCATGTCGAGGGACATGGGCTTGATTGGGCTACTTTGGTATTTGTCACTCGCACAATTCACCAAGGCTCGACCAGTCGACTCGTTCGGCCCTTTCAGCTTAGCCATCCCTCGAAACAGATATTGTCATGGCTCAAAACTGCCAGCGACCCGTGGTGATGCTGCGCTTACAAACAATAAAGGCGCAGATGAATTCGAGTCCCTGCGCGGCTCTTCGAGTCCCCAGGCACTCGGGGGCTACTGACGAGGGGGTGACCCCACGACTCCTACATGTGAGACTACCATGTGTGCATGAAGACAGAAGGCCCGCTGGGAAGCTACTACAAGCCCACAATTGTCCCAACCAGGCACCGATGTAGGAGTCCGGGACTAACATGGAAGGCACAACTTGGCGTACAAGGCAAGACTAGAACTAGGAAACTACCTCTGTAACCTAGCACGGACTCCCCGAGACCTAGCCTAATATATAAAGGCTAGGAGGGGAGACGTCCAGATCAACTCAATACGCATCTACTCACCTTAGCCTTGCGAGAACTCGCCTTGGCCTCCACTGTAATCGCCCCCTCATGCAATAATATCGAGCAGGAAGTGCTTCTCCTGTTAGCCGACGAGTATCGTCCAACCTGTGCCTATCTCTATGACTAACCCAGGGATTTGCCGGGGTTGATCCCCGTCACTCTTTTTAGAGTGTTTTGAAGTTCGTGAAGTAATACCGTAGGTCCGACCTGCCGCCGCTTTCATCGATGCCACTGCCAACTTGTGATCTGTGCTCGCGTCAAGTGCTAGCTCGGTTCCGAACCTGCAGTCCTCATGGTTTCTCACCCTACGCTTCGTGACCATATGGTCGGTTAGTCCCCGAGTGAGTTTTTTCACACACTTCGGGGATGAAAATTGTTGCCGAATGAGGCTTGATTGAAAGCGAAATGATCATATAAAGACAATCGAATGCCATCTTTTAGATGCATGACAACTTTACTGATTGATTGCCAGATAGCATGAATACATTCGTACGACTCAACTGTAAAACGGGCATAATAGCTCGGCGTTCCAGGGAAGCTGCGTTTCAACTCCTGAAGTTTTCTTGTGCCGAGTGCCTTGGGTGCAATCGATGAGGTAGTATGCATTGTTCTTGAGTGCTCAGCTGACGACGAAAGGACCTTCCCAAGGTGAGGAAAACTTGTGCTGACCATCTGACTTCTGGATTCGGCGGAGCACCAAATCGCCCTCACGAAAAGCGAGGGGGAGGGTCTTCTTGCTATGGTCGTGCCTCAGCCTCCGTTGGTAGATTTCCGACCTGGATAGGGCCAACAGGCAAGCTTCTTCTTTTAGATCGACGCCATATTCTCGAGCTTCCTTGGCTTCTGCTTCAGTGTATAATGCATGCCGGGGTGAATCAAATTCGATGTCGGCTGGGATGACTGCTTCTGAGCCATACACAAGGAAGTATAGAGTGAATCTGGTTGATCGGTTTGGTGTGGTTCTCAAACTCCACAAGACTGCTGGAAGCTCTTCAATCCATGCTCCAGGTGCTCTTTCAAGTGGCTCAACCAACCGGGGTTTGATGCCCGCCAGGATGAGGCCGTTTGCTCTTTCTGCTTGGCCATTTGACTGGGGTGTGCCACGGATGCCACATCGAGCCCAATGCTCCCTTTGTAGAATTTGTGCCGTTGTCGGTGATGATGCTGTTGGGAACTCCATATCTTCTTGCGATGTCGGCGATGAATCTGACTGCTGTCGGACCGTCCATCTTCTTGATCGGATGTGCCTCAATCCACTTGGTGAATTTGTCGACTGCAACTAGTAGGTGTTGGGGATCGGCGCAGAAAACAAAAAAATTCCTACCTACGAGTCCCGAACCCAAGATCTATGCTATGCTGATGTATGTAACGGAAGGAATCGGTGTTCATTCCTTTGAAGACCGAAAGAGGAAAACGTTCCTCGAACGTGGTTGGCGTAGACTCTGATCCTACGACCTCCCTGTCGTGTTGAAGAACCTCCGACGATGAAGTAGAACCACACGTGTAGTGCCTCGTGGGATTACACACGTACAATGCAACCGACGTCCCTCCGGGCTCCGAACCAGAAGAGCAGCGGAAAGAAGATTGATCCGGATCCAGATTCCGGCAGCGCGACGGCGTCCGGATGATGGTGAAACCCCCAACCAGATGCAAACTCCAAACCAGGGGAGTCCGCTCTAGGTCGGAGAAAGAGAGAGAGAGAGAAACTCAATGTTTTGCTGAAAAAGGCACCCCACCCCTCCTTATATAGGCCAAGGAGGGGCTCCACCCCCTCCCCTTTCCCCCATGTGGGACTAAACCCCCAAGGGGGGGAGTGGCACGGCTAGGAGGGGGGATGGGCCCCTCCCTTGCCGCCCAGCCCAAGGGGGGAGGCTCCCCCTTCCCCTCATGGGCCTTTTAAGGCCCAAATACCTTTTCACCTTTTAATTAATTATTTAAATCATTTTTAATATTTAATTCTGTCAATTAAAGAATAAAACATATTTAAACATTGATATATATTATTTTGAACCTTTTAAAATATCCGGAACAGCTTCCGACACCTCCCAGTACATTTCCGGTGTTTTCTCTCTTTTCAACGATGATCCCGAATCAATCCTTAATGCATCGATTGCCCTTAAGTGTGACACCCTACGGTCTGGGAAACAGTAGACATGATCGAGACACTCTCTGACCAATGACCATCATGTGGGATCTGGTTACAATCCTTGATGTGCCCCTACGCTTCCATCAAATAAAGTTCATCGTTGTTGAACCGTTAACAATATGACTTGATCCCTTTGTGCTTCGGTACTATGTTTGTCCGAGGTATGATCGTCGGTATCCAATACCTAGTTCTACCTCATCTCCGACATAACATGTTTACTCGTCTGTGAAGATTACATCTCTTGTGACCTAGTCACTTGCTTGCAAGCTATTGATGCACCACCACCGAGTGGGCCCAGAGTACCTATCCGTCATTCGGATTGACAAATCCCGCTCTAATATATTTCATACTCCTCAACATATCTACTTCGGAATACCCAAGATACACCTTTTCAGTTACCATGTTTCAGTGTAACGGTTCATGCACTCAAAGCATCCTAATAGATAGCAATTATGTATGATCATCACGGTCTAAGGATTCAGTCACTATGTTATTAAGTCATCGCAATGCTGAACTTATGTGACTTGATCACACTGCAATGCTTAAGGTGGGTGTGTGTCCATCACATCATTCTCGTAATGATATGACCTCATTGTCAATAGACTATTATGTTCTCATGATCAGGAAACCTTGATCATCAATTTCTCAATGAGCTAGTATGCCTGAGTTTAACTAGGGACCAGGTTGTTATATATCACACATGTATTAATGTTTCCGCTTGATACAGTTCTAGCACAATATATAACGTATTATGAACAAACAGATATGTGACAAATATCTTTATTAATTTGCCTCTAGGGCACATATCCAACAGTCTCCCACTTGCACTAGAGTACAAATTACACTAGTTTACATCAGGTATGTATCGAACAGAAATAGTCTCTCGGTGTTGTTCAAACTTGGCTTGTGTGTCACAACCCCAAGTTAGGTATGTTCTAGGGTAGGCTTAGGCCTTTGCATCATGTTAAAATTTTCAAAAGAAATTGAAATGGGAGAGAGAACACCCCCCAGATGAATTTATTTCAAATGGCCAGATAAAAAGTTGCTCCAAAAATTCCTTTTGTATTTTTGAAAACTCACATAAATGAGTTTGATCACATATAAATTGATGTGGGACCAAACCCATGCTCATGGATTTTTTCAAATATTCAAACAGTAGCTTGGATTTAAATTTAAACTCCTATTTGAATTAAAGTTCAAATTATTTGAATTTTAAAAATGCCCAAACTTTATAAGTGGCTAGCTATATGCATCTCAAGTCCACATAAAAATTTGGAGCATTTATAAAAATACTTTGCTATTTTTTTAGCAAGGCACAACAAATGTCAGAAAAGAAAACAGAAAATAAAAGGAAAAAGGCTTACCAAGATAAACTGGCCCAACTTATCCCCCCCCGGCCCAGCACCACGGCCCAGCCCAGCCCCTCTCCTTGTCGTCTTCTTCAAGCTCCTCAGTGGCGAGCCGAGAGCACGCGGCGACGCCACCGCGACGACGAGGCGCTTCCAGGCCCTCCCCCTCGCCTCCCAGCACGCCACGGAGACGCCATGAATCCCGTGTGTCACTTCCCCCTCCTCCAGCTTGCTATCCCTCCCCTGCGTCGCCATTTTCGTCGCCTCCAGAGAGCAGCCGCCGCTCGCCATCGCGCGCTGACGTGGCCAAAGGCCACAAGGAACCGCGCGACAGTGTCCGTCCGCTCCGCCTTCGTCTTCTTCGTCGATCTGCGCAGCCAATCGAGCAAGAGGAGCACCGTACGCGACGCCATCGACCCCGAAGAACTCCGGACACCGAGAACTTCTGGCGACGATTCCGGCAACGCTGACCCCTCCCCGCCCCTGTCGTCTTCTTCATCGCGCTCCTGGTGAGCCGCTGATCTTTTCCCCCAAACTCTATTAGCCCCGCTCTTCCTCTAAGCATGACCGCCATGAGAGCCGAGCTCCGTCGCCGCCGTGGTTGACCATGCGCTCGCCCCGTGCGTCCTCCGTCCACCCCCGGCTGTCCATCGTGCTCCTGGGCTCTCCAGGAGTACAAAGAGCTAACGCCCGCGTCTTGTTTCGCTTTGTGTCATCGCGCCGCCCACGCCCGTGCCTCCGTCGCCGTCCAAACTCCGGCGCCTCCCGGTGGCCCTTTCCAGCACCTGTCGACGCGTGCGGGCACGGGCTGTCTTCTGGTGCTCTTGGCGCATAGATTGATGGTCGGGAACGCCTTCCCCGTGCAGCGCCGCCGTGTCCGTGGCCACCGGCAGCTAGCCGCCGGCGAGGCCACTTAATTACGGGCTAACCCCCCTGTTAGTTGACCCCAGGTCAATGCCAGGTGGGGCCCCCAGGCCTTAACCCCCCTCTGTTTAATTTAAACAGAGGGATTAAGCCCTGTGACTCTGACCATTGGACCCCACGTGTCAGCCCCCCCTTGACGTCATGATGACGTCAGGCCTATGCAGTAAATAGAAATGAATTAAAAGAATTACTTCAATAAATACAATGATTCTGAATATGCAAACCTGTTTCTAAAATCCAGAAAAATAGCCAAACTTCAATAAATCATAGAAAATTCATTTTAACTCCAAATTGGACAAATAATATGTCTAAAATTATCAGAAAAATACAATGATTCTGAATATGCAACCTGTTTCTATGTTTGACCATTTTAAAATGGGTGAACAGTAGCAAACATGCATATGGCATTCTTTTGAATTCAAATTTGGAGTGATTTTGCAAATGACTTTGCAACACCCTTATTTTAAATGGTTTCATCCACACATCAGAAAACTTTACCTCACCTTTACAACATCACTACATGCTCAAACTTTTCAAATAAACATTCATGCATTCAAATGCATTTGAAATTCGTTGATAAATCAAATGGAGTTTGAATTTGCAATTCAATTGCAATATACTCCTTTTAAATGGAATTTTCCACACAATACAACCATGAACATCACCTTATACATTTGATCATGTGGTTGTGCATTGTACCTTATGTTGATCACTTTGTTTGTATTGTTTGCCCGGATAGAAGTGGAGCCGGACCCGAGTTCACCCCCTTCGTTGAAGACCCCGTGACTGAACCTCGTCAGCAAGGCAAGCAAAACCCCATTGATCATGTCGATAAAATCCCACTTCCTTCTCATGTTTCGCTTATGCATTGTATACGATGATTACCATGATAACGTTTCTACCGCATAGTTGAACCATATCCTTTGCATGACCTATCATCTTGTCAGAGTAGTAAGAAAACCACAATCCTAGCAGATGTAGGAGTTGGTTGATATCTTGTGGCCCCTGCAACTGTTACTGCTTATTGCATGCTTAGAGTTACAATGAGGTTACTCTTTTGTGAGTCGGGATGTTAGTGAACATGGTGTTGATGAAAGTGAAACTCTGTTGGTGAATCTACCCTAATACAAGGTGAACGATGAGAGGCTGTGTAGGAGTACATAGTGGGTTGTCTCGTTGAACACCGCCTTAAGTCCGAGTTCTTGTGTGGTGATCCAATAAGAAGAGTACAACCACACATTGGGCTCACTAACCCCTCTCATCCTTGTACCTCACCCCGTTCGAACCTCAGAAGTCGCAGTAGTTCGGAGTTCTGGTAGGGCTGTGGCACGGTCTGCGAAGTGGATGAACGGCCTTTCAAGACCGGCTTGGGACCCTGCACACATCGTTTGAGGCTGTACTGGAACCTCGGCCGGATTTCCATACGGATCCCCCTCAGATAGGCGACTCTCTGGACTAGAATGGAGCTGTGGGCGAAGTGTTGTGGTGGCATCCTCGCTGTCACCTCTTGAACGGTGACACACAAAAGGCGGTAACTGATGACACGTGTGTGTAGCGGTACACCCCTGCAGGGTTAACAAAACTATTCGAATAGCCGCGTCCGCGGTTAAGGACTGCTTGGAAAGCTTAGCTTGATTATTAGACAACTTGAACTGGATACTTATAAACATTACCAAGATAAGCGTGAGTGCTATGGCGTGCTTTCTCGTGGGGAAGTCGAGAAAGGCACCATAGTGGTGTAATTGATTGAAGAGATGTAGTGCACTCGTGTACGCTTCTTACCTCAAGTCTGGTACTCGTAGTTCAGGACTAGCCAAGTCAAAGCTGGCACTTCTGCTTATGAACCCCACCCCCCTTTACCTTGATACATGTGCATGAGTAGTATAGCTCCTACGTAAGTCTTGCTGAGTACGACTTTGTACTCACGTTTGCTTATTCTATGTTTTAGATGAACCCATTGACCCCGAATGTGGCTTCTTCATCGAGCTCGACGACTGAAGACCAAGCTAGTGTAGTCCCAGTCAGACAACTGGTCCCTCGTGGAAGGGCTTGTTTTAGATAAGGCTTCTCTAAGAAATTTGTTAAACTTGTCTGTACTCAGACCTACTTTGCTTCCATATGTTTGATGTAATGTTGGATCACAGACTTGTGATCTCTGTGTGCACTCTGTAAGAGTTATCAATAAAGTTGTAAACTTTGTAGAGAATTGCAATGATACCTGCTGTTCATACTGGACATGTGTGATGCGTGTATGTTTATAACATGCATGTCTTAGTATGGGTTTTCAAGATCTTAGTTGTGATCTAGCTGGCGGTCTTTTATACACCAAGTGGCCCTTAGATTTGCGCAGCTTGGGGCATCGCGATGCGCTTGTTCGTGACTCCGTCACATGCACACTTTGATGTATGATCGAGCCCGCCCTAGACCCCGACTAAGTGATCGGGCTGGAGTAAGTCTATGTAAGGGTTATAATACAATCGATAGTATGGTTGAGGCGACTTGTCTATCAGTATGGGAGTTCACCACCCATATCAGTTAGACTTTTGTGCGGACGATGAGGACCCATCTCAGTGGATCATCCGGCCTAATGGGATGCCCCTCACGTTCGATGCTTTCCGAGAACGTTCTGTGCTTGGCCTTGTCTACTTAGACAAGTGGGTACAGTTCTCGGCTCTCCATATGATTGTGTTGTAGCGAGGCTTGCATACGCTAACCCCGGGTCCCGACAGACTTGGTATCAGAGCAGGACTGACTGTAGGATTATCAGCCTTGGCCGAAGTCGAGTCTAGCCTTCTATAGTTATATAGTTACTCTGGGTATATAAGGTAACAACGTAAGGCTTCTTTTTGTCCTTACCCTCATCGTTCTGAGTTCTGAGTCACCCTCATCTTTTCTACGGAAAGATAGGACTAGTCTCATCTATGTCTTACTAGAACATCTCATTGATTGCCTCCTTATAGCCGTAGGATTGTTGTGGTTGTCTAGAGTCTCCGTGTTTTGAGTTCCTTGAAGAAGTTCTGTCCAATTTCTTCGAGGTTGTTTCATTTTCCATCCCGGTGTAGCCGTTATGCTGCCGGATTTGTTCCATGCTTCTTTGAGTCATTGACTTCGCATTAAAATCTTTTCCGCCTAAATCATATCCTTTTATCCTTGCCTCCATCGTACAACCTGTTCAAATTTTTTATTTTTATCACACAGGATGTCAGGTGGAACTCGTACTACTGTTCTTCAGAATCGAGACCGTGATCGGAATCGAAATGATGATGAACCTCCACCACCGCCTTCTGTGGCGGAAATCATGATGGAAGCTGAGCGGAATAGACGTGATCAAACACGCCTTCTGGAGCTCATCAAGCAGAATACCACCCACCATCGTAATGTGGTGGTCAGCATTCAGGACTTCATCTTCCTCAAGCCACCGGTATTCTGATGTTCTTCTGAGCCCCTCCAAGCTAATGATTGGCTCCGTTCCATCGAGCGTAAGCTTGATACAACACATGTTGCTCCCGACGACTGAGTTATTTTTGCGGTATACTTCTTGGAAGGTGCTGCTCTTCAATGGTGGGAGAACTATGTTGCAATGCAGCCAGATGGTCACGTAGTGACTTGGCAGGAGTTCTGTGTTGCCTTTCGAGGGTATCACATTCTGGATGAGTTGATGGAGCGAAAGAAGGAAGAGTTCTGCAATCTGAATCTAGAAGAGATGTCCATTCATGAGTATGTGAGGGAATTCAACCGTCTTGCTCGTTATGCCCAAGATGAGATCACTACCGATGCCTGAAAGCAGTCAAGGTTCCGCAAGGGACTTAGCCCCATCCTTCTTCATGATCTCAACCTCCTTGAGTTTGCCACCTTTGAGGATTTAGTCAACAAATCCTTCAGAGCTGAGCATGGCAATGAAGTTTTTGAGAAGTCTCGCAAGCAGGCTCTTGAGCTTGCCCCTTCTTCCAGTTCACGCCCTCAGAAGCGCATGATCTGGATTCCTAACAGTTTGATCCACCAAAACAACCCACCGAGGCCATCCCTTGTGCCGCCTCGTCCACCAGCTCCACCAAACAACCCAGCTCCCCGCACTATCTTTGGAGCCTTCTTCAGATGTGGCCAGCCTGGTCACTATTCTCGTGAGTGCCCCGTCAGTCAGAATGCTCCACACCATGCCAAAGGGAACCCCCATGTTCTTGCCAAACCACCCCCGAAAGTTTCCATCGCTAAGCCTTCCACTTCCGCAAGTCTTGGACGTGTGAACCAAATCTCAGCTGAGGAAACTGATAGTACATCTGACGTCATTCTTGGTACGCTCCCAGTCAATTTTGTTCCCACTTCTGTCCTTTTCGATCCAGGAGCATCTCACTCATTCATGTCGGAGAGTTATGCACTTCGGCATGAGATATCCTTTGATGAAATTTTCACCCCAATGATTATCCAAACTCCTGGTTCCAAGTGGCAAACTAATAGAGTAAGCCATGGTAATCAAATTGCAATTGAGGGTTTAGTATTCCTTGCTTCACTCATAGCCCTCAAGTCTTCAGACATTGATGTCATCCTTGGTATGGATTGGTTAACAAGACAACATGCTTTTTTTGATTGTAAAGCCATGTCGGTTAGACTTACACATCCTTCAGGCCAGACAATAGATTATTCCTCGCCAAGAACAAGAACCCAGGTGCATTCTTTGAATGTGCTTCCCCTTCCCGACCTTGAAGATGTTCCGGTGGTTTGTGACTTCCCGGATGTCTTTCCTGAAGATCTGCCGGGAATGCCACCCGACAGATGTGTAGAGTTCATTGTAGATCTTGCCCCAGGAACCGCCAATTTCCAGACGCCCATACAAAATGACCCCACGTGAGCTAGCCGAGCTTAAAATACAACTTGAAGCGTTGTTGGCAAAAGGCTTCATCCGCCCTAGCTCATCGCCATGGGGTTGCCCCATTCTGTTCGTAACGAATAAAGATGGAACAGAAAGGATGTGCGTAGACTATCGACCGCTAAATCTAGCGACGATAAAGAACAAGTTCCCACTGCCCAGGATCAATGATCTTTATGATCAACTTGCTGGATCCTCTGTCTTCTCCAAGATGGATTTTAGATTAGGTTATCATCAAATCAAAATCCGAAACGAGGACATTCCCAAAACGGATTTTACTACTCGTTATGGTCTTTACGAGTACACCGTCATGTCCTTTGGTTTAACCAATGCCCCCGCCACTTTCTCGCGCATGATGAATTCGATCTTCATGGAGTACCTAGATAAATTTGTTGTAGTTTATCTTGATGACATTCTCATCTACTCGAAGAACGAAGAAGAACATGCCGAACATCTTAGGCTGGTATTGATGAAACTTAGAGAGCACAGCCTGTATGCTAAATTCTCCAAGTGTGAATTTTGGCTACCAGAAATGACCTACTTAGGCCACGTGATTTCTGCAAAAGGCATTGCTGTGAATCCCGAGAGAGTTCAGGCCGTCCTTGACTGGACTCCACCTGAATCGGTTAAGCAAGTTAGGAGTTTTCTTGGCCTAGCCAGCTATTATCGTTGCTTCGTCGAGAACTTTTCTAAAGTTGCAAAGCCTCTAACTGAACTCCTCAAGAAAGATAAGAAATTCCTATGGACTCCCAAGTGCGAGGAAAGCTTTCAAGAGCTAAAAATAAGATTGACTTCTGCCCCCGTACTTGCACCTCCAGACACCAAAAAGGATTTCGAGATCTTTTGTGACGCCTCGCGGCAAGGCTTAGGATGGATACTTATGCAAGATAGACATGTGGTAGCTTATGCTTCACGCCAGTTGCGTCCACATGAAGAGAACTATCCTACCCATGAACTTGAACTCGCTGCCCTATTTCATGCCCTAACAACTTGGCGACATTACCTCCTTGGTAATCGTTGTGAGATCTATTCCGACCACCAAAGCCTCAAATACATATTCACCCAGCCAGATCTTAATCTCAGGAAAAGACGCAGGAATGCATCATGTTAAAATTTTCAAAAGAAATTGAAATGGGATAGAGAACACCCCCCAGATGAATTTATTTCAAATGGCCAGATAAAAAGTTGCTCCAAAAATTCCTTTTGTATTTTTGAAAACTCACATAAATGAGTTTGATCACATATAAAGTTATGTGGGACCAAACCCATGCTCATGGATTTTTTTCAAATATTCAAACAGGAGCTTGGATTTAAAGTTAAACTCCTATTTGAATTAAAATTCAAATTATTTGAATTTTAAAAATGCCCAAACTTTATAAGTGGCTAGCTATATGCATCTGAAGTCCACATAAAAATTTGGAGCATTTATAAAAATACTTTGCTATTTTTTTAGCAAGGCACAACAAATGTCAGAAAAGAAAAGGAAAAAGGCTTACCAAGCAAAACTAGCCCAACTTATCCACCCTGGCCCAGCACCACGGCCCAGCCCAGCCCCTCTCCTTGTCGTCTTCTTCAAGCTCCTCGGTGGCGAGTTGAGAGCACGCGGCGACGCCACCGCGACGACGAGGCGCTTCCAGGCCCCCCCTGGCCTCCCAGCACGCCACGGAGACGCCATGAGTCCCGTGTGTCACTTCCCCCTCCTCCAGCTTGCTCTCCCTCCCCTGCGTCGCCATTTTCGTCGCCTCTAGAGAGCAGCCGCCGCTCGCCGTCGCGCGCTGACGCAGACAAAGGCCACAAGGAACCGCGCCACAGTGTCCGTCCGCTCCGCCTTCGTCTTCTTCGTCGATCTACGCAGCCAATCGAGCAAGAGGAGCACCGTACGCGACGCCATCGACCCCGAAGAACTCCGGCCACCAAGAACTTCCGGCGACGATTCCGGCAACGCTGACCCCTCCCCGCCCCTGTCGTCTGCTTCATCGCGCTCCTGGTCTGCCGCTGATCTTTTCCCCCAACCTCTATTAGTCCCGCTCTTCCTCTAAGCCTGACCGCCATGGGAGCTGAGCTCCGTCGCCGCCGTGGTTGACCATGCGCTCGCCCCGTGCGTCATCTGTCCACCCCTAGCTGTCCATCGTGCTCCTGGGCTCTCCAGGAGTACAAAGAGCTAACGCCCGCGTCTTCTTGCGCTTTGTGTCGTCGCGCCGCCCACGCTCGTGGCTCCGTCGCCGCCGAACTCGTCGCCGGCCAAACTACGGCGCCTCCAGGTGGCCCTTTCAGGCACCTGTCGACGCGCGTGGGCACGGGCTGTCTTTTGGTGCTCTTGGCGCATCGATTGATGGCCGGGAACGCCTTCCCCGTGCAGCACCGCCGTGCCCGTGGCCACCGGCGGCTAGCCGCCGCCGAGGCCACTTAATTAGCGGCTAACCCCCTGTCAGAGACCTCTGTTAGGTAATGTGCTAGGATCAAGTAACCTTGCATCATGTCAAATTTTCAAAGGAAATCAATTTCAAAATCAAAATGGGAGAAGGAACACCCCCCAGAGTTTTGAAAAGGCCAGATAAAAATCTTTTCCAAAAATTCATGTTAGAGTTTTGAAAAGTCTTATAAATGAGTGTGATCACATATCAAGTGATGTGGGACCCACCCCATGCTCATAGATTTTTCAAATATTCAAACAGTACCTTGGAATTAAAGAAATACCCCTTTTTGATTTAAAATTCAAATCATTTGAATTTTAAAAATGTTGAAAGTTTATGAGTGGCTAGTCTATATTATTATGAGGCCACATAAAAGTTTTCAGCATTTAATAAAATGTTTAGCTATTTAATTTAGCCAAACAGAACAAATGTCAGAAGAGAAAACAGAAAGAAAAAGAAAAAGGAAAGGGCTCACCTGGAAGCAGTCCGACTTACCCCCCCCCCCAGCCTCCAACCGGCCCAGCCCAGCCCACCTAGCCCTTGTCGTCTACCTCCACGACGACAAGCAGCTCGGTGGCCGGCATGCCGTGGCCACCGACGCCCCCGACGAGCTGCCTGCTTCCCCTCCTTCTTCCGCGTGTCCAGGAGAAGCCTCTGGACGTCCTCGTCACTCTCCCTCTCTCGCCGCACTCTCTCAAGCTCCCTGTGCGTTTCCCCCTTTTCCCCCAGGAGCAGCCGCCGTTCGTCGACGCAAGAACCCGTAGCCAACGCCGGAGATAGGCGAGGAGAACCTGTCCATCGTGCGCAGCGTCGCCGTTTACCCCGATCTGGAGAAGGTGGCGTCCTAATCGAGCCCGAGGACGACGCACGCTTCACCGAGAGCTCACCGGACCCGCAAGACGCCGTCGTCGATTACTCCGGCCACAGAGCTCCTCCGACCACACCACCGCCTCCACTGCAACCGTGGTGAGCTTCTGCTTCACCCCATCTACTACACGGCCACCCTCTTGTCCCGTACCGTGTTTTGCCATTAAGGCCGGAGCTCCTCGCCGCCGAGATCCATGGAGACGACCCCCTGTTGCGCAATCGAGCCCGCCTCCTTGTCTGACGTCTTCGCAGTGCTCCAAAGCTTCGATTGCGACCATGTCTGCTTCTGTTGGTGCACCGCAGCGACTTCCACCCCGGACCCGTGCCACAGCCGCCGCCCGAGCACGTCGTCGACGAGCTTCCGGCGACTCCCGAGCCTCCCCGTGTGTGCGGGATGAACTGCACGTGCATGGGCTCCGATTTGGTGGCCTTGGCTTGCCAAATGGTGGCCTGTGCCGCCGTCTTGCGCAACACCGCCGCGTCGGTTGGTCGCCGGCAATCCTGACGTGGCTGGGGTGGTTAACCACTAAACCAACCCCCCTGGGTCACTTACAGGTGGGCCCAGCCCCCTCTAATCCTCTCTGTTAGATTAATCTAACAGGGAAATTAGATGAGAGGCTGACAGCCCTGGCCCACTGGTCAGTTTGACCGGGGTCAAAACCCCTTGACGTCATGCTGACGCGGTGCTGGCGCAATAAAGGTTTTTCTATTTTAAAAGAATTCTAGAAATTCCAGAAAATACCCCAAACTTTGGAAATTCATAGAAAATTCATATTAACTCCAATTTGGACAAATAATATATGAAAAATGATCAGGAGAAAATTATCTTTCCAAATATGCAACTTTCAACTCTGTTTGAGTTGAATTTAAAATGTTATCAGTAGCATTTGCTATTTGATTTAAATGGAATTAAATCAAATTCAAATCAAATAATTTTGCAACTTGAACCATGGCAACATGCTACAATTCAATCACACATCAGAGGCATATCTTATTCATTTGAAGATAATTCAAAATGATCAAACTATGTCACATACAACTTGGTTAATTTGAATTCAAATGTGGAATTTGAATTTGCATTTTAAATGCAATATTTTCCACTTAAATGGAATTGTCTCACACACATCAAAACTTATACTTCAAGTTTCAACATTCATTCATGTGTTTGAGCATTGCATTCATATTGATTGCTACTTCGTGCTTTGTTTGTCGAGTAGAGGTGGAACCGGAGCAGGAGGCTACCCCCTTCGCTGAAGATCCAGAACCCGAACCTCGTCAGCAAGGCAAGCAAACCCCCATTGATCATGTCAATAAAATCCCACTTCCCTCTCATGTATCGCTTATGCATCGTTTAGGATGATCACCATGCTTCGTTTCTACCGCATAGATGAACCCATTCCTTTGCATGACCTATCTTTTGTCACAGTAGTAAGCAAACCACAATCCTAGCAAATGTAGGAGTTTTTTGATATCATGTGGCCCCTGCAATATTACTGCTTATTGCATGCTTAGTGTGATACCATGTGGATACTGTGATGTGAGTCGGGATGGGAATGATCATGTTGATGATGGTAGAAAAGTGTTGGTGAATCGAACCTAATACAAGGTGAACGATGAGAGGCTGTGTAGGAGTACACAGTGGGTTGTCTCGTTGAACACCGCCCTAGTACGAGTTCTTGTGTGGTGATCCAAGATGAAGAGTACAACCACACATTGGGCTCACTGACCCCTCTCAACTTACTAACTCATCCCTTTCGATGTCCAGATGTCGCAGTAGTTCGGAGTTCTGGTAGGCTTGTGGCCTGGATGCTAAGTGAGAGAACGGCTCACCCGAGACCGGCTTATGCACCACGCACACATCGCTTGGGTCCACTTCGGTAAACCGGCAGGGTTCACGATAGTGGTAACCAACCCAAGTAGGCGGCTTTCTCGGACTAGATTGGCTATGAGGTAACAGTTGTGGTGAGCATCCTCGCTGGCACCCCTTGAATGGTGTCGAGATCAAAGGCGGTAAATGATGGTCATGTGTGTGTAGCGGTACACCCTTGCAAGGTTAACAAAACTATTCGAATAGCCGCGTCCGCGGTTATGGACTACTTGGAAAGCTTAGCTTGATTATTAGATAACTTGAACCAGATACTTCTAAAACAAACCAAGATAAGTGTGAGTGCTATGGCGTGCTTTCTCGTGGGGAAGTCGAGGAAGGCACCATAGTGGTGTATTGGTTGGAGAAAGTAGTGGACTCGTGTACGCTTCTTACCTCAAAGTCTGGTACTCGTAGTTCAGGATTAGCCAAGTCAAAGCTGGCATTTCTGCAAGTGAACCCCACCTCCCTTTACCTTGATACATGTGCATGAGTAGTATAGTTCCTATGTAAGTCTTGCTGAGTACGCCTTTGTACTCACGTTTGCTTAATCTATGTTTTAGATGACGCCACTGACCCCGAAGGTGGCTTCTTCATCGAGCTGGACGACTGAAGTTAAGCTAGTCTAGTCCCAGTTAGCAGACTGGTTCCCTCGTGGAGGGCTTTGTGTTTAAATAAGGCTTCTTAAGCCATTTGTTAAACTTGTCTGTACTCAGACATAATTTGCTTCCGCTCTGTGTTGTAATGTTGGATCACATGTATGTGATCTCTGTGTGTACTCTATAAGAGTTATAAATAAAATGTACACTTTGTAGAGAATTGCAATGGTACCTACTGTTCATACAAGGCATGTGTGCTGCGTGTATGTTTATAACATGCATGTCTTTGTATGGGTTTTCGAAACCTTAGTTGTGTTCTGGCTGGCGGTCTTTCATACACCAAGTGGCCCTTAGATGTGCGCAGCTTGGGGCATCGCGATGCGATTGTTCGAGACTCCGTCTCGTGCACATTTTGTGGTATGATTGAGCCCGCCCTAGACCCCGACTAAGTGATCGGGCTGGAGTAAGTCTATGTAAGAGTTTTGAGATAGTCGATAGTATGGTTGAGGCGACTTGTCTTTGAATATGGGAGTTCACCACCCATATCTTTAGACTTGTGTGCGGACGATGAGGACCCATCACAGTTGATCATCCGGCCTGGATGGGATGCCCCTCACGTACGATGCTTTCCGAGAATGTTCAGTGCTTGGCCTTGTCTGCTTAGACAAGTGGGTGCGGTTCTCGGCTCTCCATATGACTATGTCTTAACTGTACTTGCATATGCTAACCCCGGTTCCCGACACCCCCCTGTTAGTTGACCCCAGGTCAATTACAGGTGGGCCCTGTAAGTGCATCAAGTGCCCTCCCCTTGAGGTTTTGGAGTTTGATGAAAAAACGGTTAAGGGACTGATGTGTTTGTGAGTATACACAGGAGAACAGTCCCTGATGAGGTGTTTAACCACCAATGTCGACCCCTCAAAATGTTGAGGAACATTGGAGAAATCGGTGCGTTTCCTGAGGAATGAAGTTGCGCGAAATCCTGAGGAAGTAGGATCCTGAAGCGTTCGGTTGATGCTGAAGCTGAAGACGATCCTGAGGACGTTCGCACTGAAGACGAAGTTGAAGAGTAGTCTTTGCTAAGACTTTTTATACTTCTTGAGGAAAACACCGCACTGTTGGAGGGGTTGAAGAAAACGAGTTCTGAAGGTCTGAGGAAGTGCTCAGTTAGGAATCCTGAAGAAAAACCCTGAGGAAATCTCCTGCAGTAGAAGTTCAGTCCTCGGGTGTCTGAGACGTTGTTCTTCAGGACACTGAGGTAACTAACTTCGGTTGAGGAGTCTGAAGATCGCCAGTGCGATTCTTCTGAAAGTCGTGAGGAGAGAGAATACTTTGACCGTGCCACATGTTGCGTGCTGAGAGGCTAGATCTTGTCTTGCAACGGTCAGTTCCGAGGGCATGAGAGTAATTGCATGCATGGGCATTTATGTCCTTTCACCTCGGGTTGCTCCGCGGCTATAAATAGCCACCCCCAGCCCCATTTATGGGTTGGCTGCTCCGAGGGAGAAACTGACACTTGTCATTTGAGAGAAACCCACCTCTGAGGAAACTGAAGAACCTATGTGAGTAAAACCACCAGCCTGAGTAGTTGAGCATTTCTGAGGAAGTCGGTTCGAGTGATCCGTAGCTTTTTACTCTTGAAGACTGTGATCTTCCAGCCGGTGTAGAAGTCTTCAGTCTGAGGAAGTCAAGATGCAATTGTGACTTCCCGGAGTGACTGAGTCTGTGAAGGTTTCGGGAGTCTACCTTGAAGACTCGCCTGAGTTATTGGACGGAGTCTGAGGACTCTAGTTCAAGGAGAACAAGGTGAAGACTATGTCTTCTGAGTTGAATCTCAGCCTCTCCAACCAGACGTAGAGTTGTCACAGCAACTTGAACTGGTCTATTAAACCAATGTCTTCAATCTCTGGTGCTATCTCTTCAACCTCTTAAGTTTCAGTATTTGCTATGTTGACTTATTATGCTTCAGCTCTCCCTCTGCTCTTTGTCTTCGTACTATGCATCTGAAGCACTTCTGCTTATCTGAATTGATTTATTTCTGTTGCATTATGATGAGCTGCCCTAATGATTATATTCTGTGAAGTTTTATTTCTTCACCATTTTGGTTACTTCTTCAGCTTCATGATTGCTTCAGTCCTGAAGAAAACCAAAATCTTGTAGTAAAATTAAAAATCTCCCATTCACCCCCTCTAGTCGATATATTGCGCTTTCAATTGGTATCAGAGCAAGGTACTCCCTTGTTCTGTGTGATTCGGTTTAACCACCTGGAGTTTTAGTTATGTCGACCTCAGGTACAATGAGTGTTGCCTCAAACTGCCCTATCTTCGACGGGACAGACTATCCATACTGGAAGAACAAGATGAGGATGCATCTTGAAGCCATTGACAAGGATCTGTGGGATGTTGTTGATCAAGGCATTCCTGAAGCAAATTTGATGACTGCTCCTGAAGTTGTCAAGAAGAACTGGCAGCTTGATGCTAAAGCTCGAAGCATCATTGGTGGTCATCTCAACAAGGCCCAGTTCAACCATATTAGTGGTCTGGACACTGCAAATAAGATATGGACAAGACTGTCTAAAGTCAATGAAGGAGTCTCAGCTCAACGAGACTCGCGGGTTGATACACTTCGCAGTCTCTTCAACAGGTTCAAGAGGCTGGACAATGAGCACGTGCAACAAACCTTTGACAGACTCACTGACATATCCAATGAACTTCAAGCATTAGGTGCCGCTGATATCACAGACCATGAAGTTGTGAAGAAACTACTAAGGTCAATGGATGACTCATTCGAGTTCCTATCGCTGATGATTCAAGAAAGGCCTGACTTCAAGACTCTGGATCCAGCGGACATTCTCGAGCGCCTCAATGCTCATGAACTGAAGCTCTCTGAAAAACGAGATTTATATAGCTCCACGCCTAAAGTCCGCTCGCTAAAAGCTAGAGCACGAAGAGTGTCCTCTGATGAAGAGTCTGAGGCTGATACTGATAATCCTGAAACTCTCAGCCGTGAACTTGCTCTCCTTACCAGAAAGTTTCAGAGATTCACAAAGAAGAATCGCCTCGGAAATTCCTCAAGATCGTCCTCAAGAAAAAGCAAAGATGATGACTCTGTCGAAGCAAGAAAGAGAGTCTGCCACAAGTGCAAGAAACCTGGGCATTACATCGCTGAATGTCCTTTATGGGAAAAGGAAGCTAGACTGAAGAAGAAGAAGAAAGGGAAAGATGACAGTTCTGATGAAAAGACAAAGAAGAAATCCTCAAGATCCTCAAAGTCTGCTGGATACAGGAACAACAGTGCTCGTAATGCTCGCGCATATCTCGGCAAAGAATTGGACTCGGAAGAATCTGGTTCCAACCCTGATGCTGAGGAAGAAGAATCTGAAGAATCTGAGGGTGTGGCCGGTCTGGCTCTTGCCACGACGCTTGTCTCAAAGTCAATCTTCAGCACTGAGGAATCTGGTTTATCACATGTTGATGATGAAGCTGAAGAAACAACTCCTGCGTTCTGCTTCATGGCCAAGTCCTCCAAGAACCCACCAAAGTCACCGAGGCATTCCAAGAAGCGGAATGGATTCAGGCCATGCAAGACGAACTTCTTCAGTTTAAACTAAATGATGTTTGGGAACTTGTCAAATGCCCTAATCCTCGAGTTCACAATGTCATCGGCACGAAGTAGATCTACCGCAACAAACTCGATGAAGATGGACAAGTCATCAGAAACAAAGCTCGTCTCGTAGCTCGAGGATATACTCAAGTCGAGGGGATCGACTTTGGTGAAACCTTCGCTCCTGTTGCTAGACTTGAGTCCATTCGTATTATGCTTGCATTCGCTAACCATCATAATATCAAGTTATATCAAATGGATGTGAAAAGTGCTTTCCTCAATGGTAATATCGAGGAAGAAGTATATGTTGCTCAACCTCCAGGTTTTGAAGACGCAAAGAAACCTGATATGGTGTACAGATTGAAGAAAGCCCTCTATGGACTGAAGCAAGCCCCTCGGGCTTGGTATGACACACTAAGGGACTTCCTCATCAGCAAGGGCTTCAAATCTGGTTCCCTCGATCCAACTCTTTTCACAAAACGATATGATGATGCATTATTCATATGTCAAATTTATGTTGATGACATAATATTTGGATGCACTAACAAGAAATATAGTGAAGAATTTGCATTCTTAATGAGTGAACAGTATCAGATGTCCATGATTGGCGAACTGAAGTTCTTCTTAGGGCTACAAATTCGTCAACAACGCAATGGCATCTTCATCTCTCAGGAGAAGTACCTCAAGGAGTGCCTGAGGAAATTTGGGATGCAAGACTGCAAGGGCATCAAGACACCGATGCCCACAAATGGACAACTTGGCCCTGATGAAAATGGCAAGGACTACGATCAAAAGGTATATCGCTCCATGATAGGTTCTCTGCTATATCTATGTGCATCTAGGCCTGATATAATGTTGAGCGTTTGCATGTGTGCCCGATTCCAAGCGGCACCAAAGGAATCGCATCACCCGGCGGTGAAACGAATTCTTCGATATTTGGCTCACACCACGTCGCTAGGCTTATGGTATCCAAAAGGCACGCAGCTGGATCTCGTCGGGTACTCAGACTCAGATTATGCTGGAGATCGAGTGGATCGGAAGTCTACCTCAGGAACATGTCAGTTCCTTGGACGTTCTCTTGTGTGCTGGTCATCGAAGAAGCAGAACTACGTCTCCCTCTCCACCGCTGAAGCTGGATACATTGTTGCTGGTGCCAGCTGCTCACAGCTTCTTTGGATGAAGCAAACTCTGAAGGACTACGGCATCAATCTGAAGAAAGTACCACTACTATGTGACAATGAGAGCGCCATCAAGATCTCTCAGAACCCAGTACAGCACTCGAGGACGAAGCACATTTAGATTCGGTATCACTTTCTTCGAGATCATGTATTGAAGGAAGATATCGTCATTAGCCACGTGAAGAGTGAAGATCAACTTGTTGATATATTCACTAAGCCTTTGGATGAGAAGCGATTTAGCACTCTGAGGTGTGAGCTAAATATCTTAGATTCCTCAAACGTCCAGTGAATGGACTCACATCCTAACGCTTAAACAATATTGAAGAATCATGATGCACAACACACGATGCGTTGTACTCCTCAAATCATGAGGAACTACCTTGCTAAGTGTGAATAAATTAACATGGAATTGACTCAAGATCCATACGACAATTGTATGGTATCAAGTGTCTCATTCCCTATAAGGTGGGTAGCGCCACCGCCCAAACACCTCAGGATCTGGTGTTCCTCAACTTCCTCAGGATTTGATGTTATTTAGCTTCCTCAAGATTCGAAGTCTTCATTACTGATGATTACCGAGTTTTGTCCTCAACAGCGTTCACCTATAGTTATTAATCTTTAGCTTTTGCTTCTTCATCTAGGTGAACGTGATCGGACCCGTCCCTCTGTGCTCACTTATCTAATCTCTCTATCTCATATGCGTTCATCCGGAAATCATGTATTCCTCAGGCTGAGACCATTAGTCTTCATCATCAGTCTGAGACCAGTTGTCTTCATCCTCAGCCTTTGTTCTCATGTTCCTCAAATCTCGGATTTACTGTTACAATTGTTTTCAATTTTTTGCGATTTTACCGCACCATTAAGATATCCACTGAGGATCCCAACAATCAGGGACAATCTGGTCCACAAATTTCGCAACCCCTCAGTTTTTACCCCTCTATAAATAGCCCTCTACCCCCTCCCTCGGTCATTTACCCCCAACGCCTCGATCACTCTCGCGCCGCCGCCCTTGAGCTCCTCAAGCTCGAGCGCTAACGTCGCCGGAGTTCGCCATCGCCGGGGACGAAGACTCATTGTTCCTCAGCATTCGCCTCAAGTCTGGTATGCTTATTCCTCCGTGGTTTATTCCTCAGCATATTATTCCTCAGTACTGTTGTGTCCTCAAGCCAGTTCATCCTCAACTATACTGCTAGCTTTCTGAAACCTGTACCTATGCCTCATTTCTTTGTTTTCCTCAGCCTATTCCTCATGAACGCATATAACCGTACCCCACTTCCCTCGCAACTTAATTCTGTCACAGGTACATGTCTGCTGAGTGTCAGAACCCCAACTTAGGTAAGTGCTAGGGTTTTATTGTGCCTTTGCATCATGCAAAAATTCAAAAGAAAATTCAAAAATGGGGACAAGAAAAGCCCTGAGAATTTAAATCAAATGGCCAGATAAAAATATTTTTCGAAAAATCATTTGAACATTTGGAAAATTCCTATAAATGATGCTGATCATTTTAAAAATGGTTTGGGATCAATCCCATGCTCATGGAATTTTCTAATTTTCAAACAATGCCTTGGAAAATGAAATAAAACCCTATTTGAATTAAAATTCAAATTCTTTGAATTTTAAAAATGCTCAAATTTTATAAGTGGCTAGCTCTAGCTTTTATGAGGCCATAAAAAAAATTGACATTTAATAAAATGCCTAGCTATTTTAAATAGCTAGGTCAATCAATTTAAAGAAAATATAAAAAGAAAAGAGCAGAGAAACCTTACCTTTCGCCTAGGCAAAAGCCCACCTGGCCCAGCCTGCGAGCGCCCTTGTCTTCTTCCTCAGGCACACGCACAGCTGCGTGGAGGCAGGGCACGCGCCGACGCCACCGCGACGCCCCGAGGCTTCTAGGCCACCTCCCTCGCCTCTCTTGCGCCACGCAACTGCTCTGTTCCCCCCCCCCCCCACGCCTTCCCCCTCGTTCTGGTCACCTTCCCCTTCCTCCCCGGCGAAGAACCTCGCCCACCCGTGACCTAGAGGGAGCGCGACTGCGCCCCGACGCGGCGACCAAGCTCCCCGAGCCGCATCAACTTGTCCAAAGCATCCGAAACCACCGTCTACGTCGATCCCCCGCCTCAATTTGAGCAGAAGACGCCCCAGGACGACGCGAGCCCCAATTCCTCCCCGCCGGCCGACGCGAATCCGGCGACAAATTGAAGCCTCTCCGGTTCTTCTCCGACAACGCTGGCCATCCCATCTTCACCGGGGTGAGCTTCTGCCTCGATCCCCTCCTTCCGTTGTTTTTCCCGCGCCCTGCAGCCCTTCCCCGACGAGCACAGAGGCTCCGGCCGCCGCTTCCTTGACGTAGCCATGGCCAGAGGCCATGCCCTTGGCCCCTCCTACCACGCTTGATGCGCCAAACGAAAAGGAGCACGCCCGTGGACTCCCCTCCTCGCCCCGTGCCGAAAACCCAAGTCCGGCGAGCTCTCCGGCTAGAGCTCCGGCAACCCCGCCATTAGAGCCCTTAAACCTAAGCTAATCCCCCCTAACCTCACTGCCATGTGGGCCCCAGTCCCCTAATCCCCCTCTGTTAGCTTATTTAAACAGGGGTTAACCCCCACTGAGGCTGACAGCACGGCCCCACTCGTCAGCTGCCCCCTGACGTCAGCACTGCGCCAGGCTGACGCAGTAAAGCATTTAAATCATTTTAGATTATTCCAGAAATTACAGAAAATGGCCAAAACTTCAATAAATCATAGAAAATTCATTTTAACTCCAAATTGGACAAATAATATGTCTAAAATTATCAGAAAAATACAAGGATTATGAATATGCACTTTGTTTTCATGTTTGACCATTTTAAAATGGGTGAACAGTAGCAAACATGCATATGGATCCTTTTCAAATTCAAATTTGGAGTGATTTTGCAAATGATTTTGCAACACCCTTAATTCAAAAGGATTCATCCACACAGCAGAGACATTACTTCAACCATACCACATCACTTCATGATCAAACTTTTCAAGTGAACTTTCATGCATTTAAATGCATTTGAAATTCGTCGATAAATCAAATGGAGTTTGAATTTGCATTTCAAATACAATATACTCCTTTTAAATGGAATGATCAACACATCAGTACCGTGAACATCACCGTTACAATCTTATTCATGTGATTGTGCATTGTACATTATGTTGCTCCTATGATTGTCATGTTGCTGATAGAAGTGGAGCCGGAATCTGAGATCACCCCCTTCGTTGAAGACCCCGTGACTGAACCTCGTCAGCAAGGCAAGCAAACCCCCATTGATCATGTCGATAAAATCCCACTTCCCCCTCATGTCTCGCTTATGCATTGTTTAGGATGATCACCATGATAACGTTTCTACCGGATAGTTGAACCCATATCCTTTGCATGACCTATCATCTTGACACAGTAGTAAGCAAACCACAATCCTAGCAGATGTAGGAGTTGGTTGATATCATGTGGCCCCTTAAACTGTTACTGCTTATTGCATGCTTAGTGGTACAACGAGGTTGCTTTTGATGTGAGTCGGGATGATGGTGAACATGGTGTTGATAAAAGTGAAATGTGTTGGTGAATCTACCCTAATACAAGGTGAACGATGAGAGGCTGTGTAGGAGTACACAGTGGGTTGTCTCGTTGAACACCGCCTTAAGTCCGAGTTCTTGTGTGGTGATCCAAGAAGAAGAGTACAACCACACATTGGGCTCACTGACCCCTCTCATCCTAGTACCTCACCCCGTTCGAACCCCAAGAGTCGCAGTAGTTCGGAGTTCTGGTAGGGTTGTGGCACGGTCTGCGAAGTGGATGAACGGCTTTTCAAGACCGGCTTGGGACCCTGCACACATCGTTTGAGGCTGTACTGGAATCTCGGCCGGACTTCCATACGGATCCCCCTTAGATAGGCGACTCTCTGGACTAGAACGGAGCTGTGGGCGAAGTGTTGTGGTGGCATCCTCGCTGTCACCTCTTGAACGGTGACATGCAAAAGGCGGTAACTGATGACACGTGTGTGTAGCGGTACACCCCTGCAGGGTTAACAAAACTATTCGAATAGCCACGTCCGCGGTTAAGGACTGCTTGGAAAGCTTAGCTTGATTATTAGACAACTTGAACTGGATACTTCTAAAACACACCAAGTTAAGCGTGAGTGCTATGGGGTGCTTCTCGTGGGGAAGTCGAGGAAGTAACCATAGTGGTGTATTGGTTGAAGAGATGTAGTGGACTCGTGTACGCTTCTTACCTCAAGTCTGGTACTCGTAGTTCAGGACTAGCCAAGTCAAAGCTGGCACTTCTGCAAGTGAAACCCCACCTCCCTTTACCTTTATACATGTGCATGAGTAGTATAGTTCCTATGTAAGTCTTGTTGAGTACGACTTTGTACTCACGTTTGCTTATTCTATGTTTTAGATGAACCCACCGACCCCGATGGTGGAATTCTAACCGAAGCTCGAAGAATGAAGAATCAGACCAAGACCAAGCTAGTGTAGTCCCAGTCAGACGACTGGTTCCCTCGTGGAGGTCTTGTTTTTAGATAAGGCTTCTCTAAGCCATTTGTTAAACTTGTCTGTACTCATACCTACTTTGCTTCCGCTTGTCTGTTGTAATGTTGGATCACATGCTTGTGATCTCTGTGTGCACTCTGTAAGAGTTATCAATAAAGATGTATACATTGTAGAGAATTGCAATGATACCTGCTGTTCATACAGGGCATGTGTGCTGCGTGTATGTTTATAACATGCATGTCTTTGTATGGGTTTTCGAGACCTTAGTTGTGATCTGGCTGGCGGTCTTTTATACACCAAGTGGCCCTTAGATGTGCGCAGCTTGGGGCATCGCGATGCGATTGCTCGAGACTCCGTCTCGTGCACACTTTGATGTATGATCGAGCCCGCCCTAGACCTCGACTAAGTTATCGGGCTGGAGTAAGTCTATGTAGGGGTTATAATACAATCGATAGTATGGTTGAGGCGACTTGTCTATGAGTATGGGAGTTCACCACCCATATCATTTATACTTGTGTGCGGACGATGAGGACCCATTTCAGTTGATCATCCGGCCTGGATGGGATGCCCCTCACGTTCGATGCTTTGCGAGAACGTTCTGTGCTTGGCCTTGTCTGCTTAGACAAGTGGGTACGGTTCTCGGCTCTCCATATGATTGTGTTGTAGCGAGGCTTGCATACGCTAACCCCGGACACTGATACCGCTAAAGACGTAAGCACACTGATACCGCTAAAGACTTACCCCCGACACTATATGAGAAGCTGAAGACTCCCGAACGAGAAACTGTTGATGAACGAAAGAAGTGGGTACAGAAGATCACGAGGGAATGGGCCAAGCGTTGGGTGGCCTATCAATGGCTTAATCCTCAGCATGAGGAAATGTTTGCAGTAAATCCGCCACTGAAGACCTTGGGTATCAAGGCTCGACCTCCACCAGCTCCTGGAGTCATTCCTGATCCCACAACAATGCGCACTCCTGAAGACTTTCCTGCGGCATATGAGCAGTACCTCAAGCGCTCTCGCAGCCGTGTCAAGAATCTGCGGCATATGTTGACATGACTGCTTCAATACAGATTCCGCCTCAAGATCAGTCTCAACCCAGAAAACAACCTCCGCCTCAGCACCGCAAAAAGGCTCCTGGCATGAAACCTCAAGTTGTTGGCTCCTCATGTCAACGCACAGATGGTGGTGCCCCCTCCTCAAGGATACGCACTGATGAATCTGGTGCTCCTGAGGCCTCAACCACAATGCCTCAGCCTCAGCTGAAGACCAAAACTGTTCTTCAACGCGGCCCTCGCCCCTCACCAAAGAAAACTGCTATGCGTGGCACTATTCATCATACTCCTCAATCTTCTGATGATGAAGATGAATTTGAGGATTTGGCCAGCTTCGTCGCCACTGAAGCTGATAAGATTGAATATGTGCGTGCTGCGGCCAGACTTAAAGCTGAATCAACGGGTTCAGAAATCCCGCTTCTCCTTGATCCCAAGAAGATCTTGGAGTACATTGAAATTTGGTCTGTTAAGCCTGACACTCCGCTTGATGATTTGGACATCCCGAAAGACATCAAATTCTATGTTCAACAATTCCTCATAAATGAGATTCATCAACGAGATCTTCAGAAACAGTTGAAGGCCAAACTGAAGAAAGTCCTCAGTGACTTCAAGAAGAGACCTATCACTGATGTTACTCCTCAGGAGTTTATTGAGCATCAATGTGAAGTTCAACGACTCAACATTGAGTTCGCTGCCAACCGGACTTATATTGGCAAATCCAAGGAACGGATCTCACAACAGATGGCAAAGTTGATGAAGCTTCGACAGCCTGCTTCCTCAGTACCCACTGATGCTTCTGCCAAAATCCTCAAGCGCATGCCTGAAGCCCAACCCTCAACTCCACCTGCTGCGAAGAAGCCTACTGTTGAAGAACCCATTGATGCTACACCACTTTCATCAGCTCCTCCGACAAATCAGGCCGCCGATACCACCGCTCATGTTACTGCTGCCTCAACTCCACCTCAGAATCCTCAACGCAGTTTAATCGTCTTCACTCCACCCCCTGCTGCAACACCAATTGTTCCAACTCCACCGTCCCCACCGCCACCAGTTATCACTGAGATTGAAGACATGGACGTCGACATTATGGATGATGGAACTCCTCGTGTCCATGATGAGGATTACGGGCTGACCAACTCGCCCACTCATACGGTCTTCTCACCTGAGCCTCACTCCAACACTATGACTGAGGTGCTTCCTGATACTTCTCTACAGTCTGAAGAATCCGTTGGTGCATCGTCCTCAGCGTCTGATGCTGATGACCCAGAAGCCACAAGTGCTCCCACAAACTCTGCTGTTGATACTGATGCTGCAGCAACCATGACTACTGATACTGATGATGCTGAACCTACCACTGCTGATCCTCAGCCTGACCCACCAGCTGCTGCAACTGAAGCTGAAGCCGAGCAAAGCACAAATGCCCCTCCTGAAGCAGAAAACAGTACAAATGCTGATGCTGAAGCCTCAAAGGATGGATCTGAAGACAAACATGCTACATCACCTCGTCTTCCCAAGGACCTCACCACATCTGTGCCTGAAGCATCTTTAGCAGCTCCGCCTCAACCTCAAGCCTCTCTTCAGATTGAAGTGCCTCAAGCGCCTTCACCACCTCAAGGCCCAGTTCAAGCTCGGTCCTTGTGTCCGAAGCAGAAGCAACCGTTCTTCCGTGACCTTGAAGCTGATGATACCCCAAGCTTGATGCTACTGATTTCTTCAATGCCATGAGTTTCTTCCAAGAGGGGATTCAAAATCCATATCATTCTGCTCCACCTCGAAAGCTACTGAGGTTCTGGACTGCCACTCAGAACAACTACTATGCTTCAGTGCTCTACAAGCAAAACAAACTGTTTCCTCACAAGCACATTCCTCTGATGGATATGGAAGCCCTTCCCTGCTTCAACTATGTGCTTCAGGATCTGCATCATGCCAAGCTGCTTCAGTTCTACTCTGAATGCATACACTGGAATGAAGAGCTTGTGCTTCAGTTTTATGCCACGTTGTATGTTTCAGGAAATCCTCTGGATATCAACACCTGGGTCCTCGAGTGGATGAATGAGCATCATCACTACACCATCACTGTTCCTGAAGCAATTGATATTCTTGAGTTGCCTCAGTGCACTTCCCCAGCTGCTTGCTCCTATGGGGCTCAAATTCTTCGGGATGACCTGATGAACATGCTAATGAAACCTCAGGTCCCTGAAGCCCCAGCTTGCACAAAGTTTCCTGTCTCTGAGCTTCTGTATTTGCCAAGTACGTTGTATCGGATTATGGCGAAGACCTTCTTCCCCATTAAAGGCTATGAATCCACTGCTGAAGAAGTCATTGGCATCATGAAGAACATACTCCACAACCTTTGCATGTCTGGGCCAATCAACGTCCCTGACTTCTTCTTCAGAACTATGGTTGATGCCGCACAGAATCCTCATATCCTGAAGCCATATGCGCCTTGGATCATGAAGCTCATCCGAGCCGTGAATGGAATTGATTTCCAACCTGATCACCCGAATCACAGGACCTATCTGCCGCTTGTCGAAGTGCTTCAGCATACTATTGCTTAAATGACAAAGGCAAAGGCATCTTCTATGAAGAAGTTCTCCCGACCAATTCCCTCGGTGGAAACATTCGTCATCCTCAGTCTCGCACAACGGATGAAACCAGAACTCATGCCTCAACTGAGGATACAACTCAGGATCGAGTGATGACTGACCGAGAGCTTCTGATTAGTCTTCATCAGAAATTTGATCGTAATCATGATTGGGTGAAGCGACAGTTTTCTGAAATTCTCAGCTACATGGCTTAGACGCATTCTTCAGTGAAGAAAGTGCACCAGTATACTCATCATACATATCAACATCTTGATGCCTTGATGAAAGAAGTACTCACCCCTGAAGACCTTGCAAATTTGAATCTTCAACAGCCTCCGATTCCTGCAATCCGACCCCCGAGGCAATTCAGACGTTGCACAACTCCTCCTCCGGCCATGGATTCCTATTCTTCAAACCAGGAGTTGACTTCTGAAGAAGCTGAAGACACTGCTGCATGCCCGCACACTGCAACAGACTGCCTCAGGCGTGACTCACCTCAGCCTTGAAGCATATTCAACAGGGCGTTAGCTTCAGTTTTTTCCCATTTTGTTCATTTTATGACAAAGCGGGAGAATCTGTTAGTCTTCAAGAGGGTTTTAGTTATGGGGTTCTTCAGTTACAACTCTCGTTCTTCAGATTTTTTTAACAAGTTGTAAACTGTTATTTTGGTGTTTTCCTGATACTATTCCTCAGTTACCTCATGCTATTTCCTCACGTTTATCATATATGCATGTGATTATCTCTGCAAACATCTCTCTCAGTGCGTTGTTTAAATTCCTCAAAAACTTCATAACATGCACTGCTTCAAAAATGCCTGGATATAGGGGGAGCTCCTCATATACCTCAAAATGCTTTAGATATTAAACATTCTTCAACTTATATGCATATCCTCAGGGGGAGCTTCATTATATCCAGCTTAATAACAGAAATGTTCTTCAAAGTTTTTATTCTTCAAACTCATAATTTTATCCCCGTTGAAGCTTAACCTGATTGTCATCAAATCACCAAAAAGGGGGAGATTGTAAGTGCACCAAGTGCCCTCCCCTTGAGGTTTTGGAGTTTGATGACAAAACGGTTAAGGGACTGATGTGTTTGTGAGTATACACAGGAGAGCAGTCCCTGATGAGGTGTTTAACCACCAATGTCGACCCCTCAAAATGTTGAGGAACATTGCAGAAATCGGTGTGTTTCCTGAAGAATGAAGTTGCGCGAAATCCTGAGGAAGTAGGATCCTGAAGCGTTCGGTTGAAGCTGAAGCTGAAGACGATCCTGAGGACGTTCGCGCTGAAGAAGAAGTTGAAGAGTAGTCTTCGCTAAGACTTTTTATACTTCTTGAGTCATAGGAAAACACCGCACTGTTGGAGGGGTTGAAGAAAACGAGTTCCGAAGGTCTGAGGAAGTGCTCAGTTAGGAATCTTGAAGAAAAACCCTGAGGAAATCTCCTGCAGTAGAAGTTCAGTCCTCGGGTGTCTGAGACGTTGTTCTTCAGGACACTGAGGTAACTAACTTCGGTTGAGGAGTCTGAAGATCGCCAGTGCGATTCTTCTGAAAATCGTGAGGAGAGAGAATACTTTGACCGTGCCACGTGTTGCGTTGTGAGAGGCTAGATCTTGTCTAGCAACGGTCAGTTCCGAGGGCGTGAGAGTAATTGCATGCATGGGCATTTATGTCCTTTCACCTCGGGTTGCTCCGCGACTATAAATAGCCACCCCCAGCCCCATTTGTGGGTTGGCTGCTCGAGAGAAAAACTGACACTTGTCATTTGAGAGCAACCCACCTCTGAGGAAACTGAAGAACCTATGTGAGGAAAACCACCAGCCTGAGTAGTTGAGCATTTCTGAGGAAGTCGGTTCGAGTGATCCGAAGCTTTTTACTCTTGAAGACTGTGATCTTCTAGCCGGTTAGAAGTCTTCAGTCTGAGGAAGTCAAGATGCAATTGTGACTTCCCGGAGTGACTGAGTCTGTGAAGGTTTCGGGAGTCTACCTTGAAGACTCACCTGAGTTATTGGACGGAGTCTGAGGACTCTAGTTCAAGGAGAACAAGGTGAAGACTATGTCTTCTGAGTTGAATCTCAGCCTCTCCAACCAGACGTAGAGTTGTCACAGCAACTTGAACTGGTCTATCAAACCAATGTCTTCAATCTCTGGTGCTATCTCTTCAACCTCTTAAGTTTCAGTATTTGCTATGTTGACTTATTATGCTTCAGCTCTCCCTCTGCTCTTTGTCTTCATACTATGCATCTGAAGCACTTCTGCTTATTTGAATTGATTTATTTCTGTTGCATTATGATGAGCTGTCCTAATGATTATATTCTGTGAAGTTTTATTTCTTCACCATTTTGGTTACTTCTTCAGCTTCATGATTGCTTCAGTCCTGAAGAAAACCAAAATCTGGTAGTAAAATTAAAAATCTCCCATTCACCCCCCCCCTCTGGTCGATATATTGCGCTTTCAGGCCCCCCAGGCCTTAACCCCCCTCTGTTTAATTTAAACAGAGGGATTAAGCCCTGTGATACTGACCACTGGACCCCACGTGTCAGCCCCCCCTTGACGTCATGATGACGTCAGGCCTACGCAGTAAATAGAAATGAATTAATAGAATTACTGAAAATCCAGAAAAATAGCCAAACTTCAATAAATCATAGAAAATTCATTTTAACTCCAAATTGGACAAATAATATGTCTAAAATTATCAGAAAAATACAAGGATTCTGAATATTCAACTTGTTTCTATGTTTGACCATTTTAAAATGGGTGAACAGTAGCAAACATGCATATGGCATTCTTTTGAATTCAAATTTGGAGTGATTTTGCAAATGACTTTGCAACACCCTTATTTTAAATGGTTTCATCCACACATAAGAAAACTTTACCTCACCTTTATAACATCACTACATGCTCAAACTTTTCAAATAAACATTCATGCATTCAAATGCATTTGAAATTCATCGATAAATCAAATGGAGTTTGAATTTGCAATTCAATTGCAATATACTCCTTTTAAATGGAATTGTCCACACAATGCAACCATGAACATGACCTTATACATTTGATCATGTGCTTGTGCATTGTACCTTATGTTGATCACTTTGTTTGTATTGTTTTCTCGGATAGAAGTGGAGGCGGAACCCGAGTTCACCCCCTTCGTTGAAGACCGCGTGACTGAACCTCGTCAGCAAGGCAAGAAAAACCCCACTTCCCTCTCATGTCTCGCTTATGCATTGTATAGGATGATTACCATGATAACGTTTCTACCGCATAGTTGAACCATATCCTTTGCATGACCTATCATCTTGTCACAGTAGTAAGCAAACCACAATCCTAGCAGATGTAGGAGTTGGTTGATATCATGTGGCCCCTGCAACTGTTACTTCTTATTGCATGCTTAGAGTTACAATGAGGTTACTCTTTTGTGAGTCGGGATGTTAGTGAACATGGTGTTGATGAAAGTGAAACTGTGTTGGTGAATCTACCCTAATACAAGGTGAACGATGAGAGGCTGTCTAGGAGTACACAGTGGGTTGTCTCGTTGAACACCGCCTTAAGTCCGAATTCTTGTGTGGTGATCCAAGAAGAAGAGTACAACCACACATTGGGCTCACTGACCCCTCTCATCCTAATACCTCACCCCATTCGAACCTCAGAAGTCGCAGTAGTTTGGAGTTCTGGTAGGGCTATGGCACGGTCTGCGAAGTGGATGAACGGCTTTTCAAGACCGGCTGGGGACCCTGCACACATCGTTTGAGGCTATACTGGTACCTCTGCCGGACTTCCATACGGATCCCCCTCAGATAGGCGACTCTCTGGACTAGAACGTAGCTGTGGGCGAAGTGTTGTGGTGGCATCCTCGCTTTCACCTCTTGAACGGTGACACGCAAAAGGAGGTAACTGATGACATGTGTGTGTAGCGGTACACCCCTGCAGGGTTAACAAAACTATTCGAATAGCCGCGTCCGCGGTTAAGGACTGCTTGGAAAGCTTAGCTTGCTTATTAGACAACTTGAATTGGATACTTATAAAAATTACCAAGATAAGCGTGAGTGCTATGGCGTGCTTTCTCGTGGGGAAGTCGAGAAAGGCACCATAGTGGTGTAATTGGTTGAAGAGATGTAGTGGACTCGTGTACGCTTCTTACCTCAAGTCTGGTACTCGTAGTTTAGGACTAGCCAAGTCAAAGATGGCACTTCTGCTTATGAACCCCACCCCCTTTACATTGATACATGTGCATGAGTAGTATAGCTCATACGTAAGTCTTGCTGAGTACGACTTTGTACTCACGTTTGCTTATTCTATGTTTTAGATGAACCCACTGACCCCGAAGGTGGATTATTCATCAGGCTCGACGACTGAAGACCAAGCTAGTGTAGTCGCAGTCGGACGACTGGTCCCTCGTGGAAGGGCTTGTTTTAGATAAGGCTTATCTAGGCCATTTGTTAAACTTTTCTGTACTCAGACCCACTTTGCTTCCGCATGTTTGATGTAATGTTGGATCACAGCCTTGTGATCTCTTTGCGCACTCTGTAAGAGTTATCAATAAAGTTGTAAACTTTGTAGAGAATTGCAATGATACCTTCTGTTCATACTGGACATGTGTGATGCGTGTATGTTTATAACATGCATGTCTTAGTATGGGTTTTCGAGACCTTATTTGTGATCTGGCTGGCGGTCTTTTATACACCAAGTGGTCCTTAGATGTGCGCAGCTTGGGGCATCGCGATGCGATTGTTCGTGACTCTGTCACATGCACACTTTGATGTATGATCGAGCCCGCCCTAGACCCCGACTAATTGATCGGGCTGGAGTAAGGGTTATAATACAATCGATAGTATGGTTGAGGCGACTTGTCTATGAGTATGGGAGTTCACCACCCTTATCAGTTAGACTTGTGTGCGGACGATGAGGACCCATCTCAGTGGATCATCCGGCCTGAATGGGATGCCCCTCACGTTTGATGCTTTCCGAGAACGTTCTGTGCTTGGCCTTGTCTGCTTAGACAAGTGGGTACGGTTCTCGCCTCTCCATATGATTGTGTTGTAGCGAGGCTTGCATACGCTAACCCCGGGTCCCGACAGACTTGGTATCAGAGCAGGACTGGCTGTAGGATTATCAGCCTTGGCTGAAGTCGAGTCTAGCCTTCTATAGTTATATAGTTACTCTGGGAATATAAGGGAACAACGTAAGGCTTATTTTTCTCCTTACCATCATCGTTCTGAGTTCTGAGTCACCCTCATCTTTTCTACGGGAAGATAGGACTAGGCTCATCTATGTCTTACTAGAACATCTCGTTGATTGCCTCCTTATAGCCGTAGGATTGTTGTGGTTGTCTAGAGTCTCCGTGTTTTGAGTTCCTTGAAGAAGTTCTGTCCAATTTCTTCGAGGTTGTTTCATTTTCCATCCCGGTGTAGCCGTTATGCTGCCAGATTTGTTCCGTGCTTCTTTGAGTCATTGACTTCGCATTATAATCTTTTCCGCCTAAATCATATCCTTTTATCCTTGCCTCAATCGTACAACCTGTTCTGATTGTGGATTTTTGTCACACAGGATGTCAGGTGGAACTCGTACTACTGTTCTTTGGAATCGAGACCGTGATCGGAATCAAAATGATGATGAACCTCCACCACCGCCTTCTGCGGCGGAAATCATGATGGAAGCTGAGCGGAATAGACGTGATCAAACACGCCTTCTGGAGCTCATCGAGCAGAATACCGCCCACCATCGTAATGTGGTGGTCAGCATTCAGGACTTCATCTTCCTCAAGCCACCGGTATTCCGATGTTCTTCTGAGCCCCTCGAAGCTGATGATTGGCTCCGTTCCATGGAGCGTAAGCTTGATACAGCACATGTTGCTCCCGACGACCGAGTTATTTTCGCGGTATACTTCTTGGAAGGTGCTGCTCTTCAATGGTGGGAGAACTATGTTGCAATGCAGCCAGATGGTCACGTAGTGACTTGGCAGGAGTTCAGTGTTGCCTTTCGAGGGTACCACATTCTGGATGAGTTGATGGAGCGCAGGAAGGAAGAGTTCTGCAATCTGATTCTAGGAGAGATGTCCATTCATGAGTATGTGAGGGAATTCAACCGTCTTGCTCGTTATGCCCAAGATGAGATCACCACCGATGCCAGAAAGCAGTCAAGGTTCCGCAAGGGACTTAGCCCCATCCTTTGTCATGATCTCAACCTCCTTGAGTTTGCCACCTTTGAGGATTTAGTCAACAGATCCTTCAGAGCTGAGCATGCCAATGAAGTTTTCGAGAAGTCTCGCAAGCATGCTCTTGAGCTTGCCCCTTCTTCCAGTTCACGCCCTTAGAAGCGCATGATCTGGATTCCTAACAGTTTGATCCAGCAAAACAACCCATCGAGGCCATCCCTTGTGCCGCCTCGTCCACCAGCTCCACCAAACAACCTAGCTCCCCGCACTATCTTTGGAGCCTGCTTCAGATGTGGCCAGCCTGGTCACTATTCTCGTGAGTGCCCCGTCAGTCAGAATGCTCCATACCATGCCAAAGGGAACCCCCATGTTTGTGCCAAACCACCCCCGAAGGTTTCCATCGCTAAGCCTTCCACTTCCGCAAGTCTTGTACGTGTGAACTAAATCTCAGCTGAGGAAATTGATAGTACTTCTGACGTCATTCTTGGTATGCTCCCAGTCAATTTTGTTCCCTCTTCTGTCCTTTTCGATCCAGGAGCATCTCACTCATTCATGTCGGAGAGTTATGCACTTCGGCATGAGATATCATTTGATGAAATGTTCACCCCAATGATTATCCAAACTCCTGGTTCCAAGTGGAAAACTAATAGAGTAAGCCATGGTAATCAAATTGCAATTGAGGGTTTAGTATTCCTTGCTTCACTAATAGCCCTCAAGTCTTCAGACATTGATGTCATCCTTGGTATGGATTGGTTATCAAGACAACATGGTTTTTTTGATTTTAAAGCCAAGTCAGTTAGACTTACACATCCTTCAGGCCAGACAATAGATTATTCCTCGCCAAGAACAAGAACCCAGGTGCATTCTTGTCATCGGGATTTTGAGTCATCGGGATCAGTACCAAGACTAGCATCGACATAACCTGTTACGGCGAGCTCTTCTTCACATCCTCCATAGACAAGAACCAGATCCTTAGTTCTTCGTAAGTACTTAAGGACATTCTTCACTGCAATCCAATGATCCATTCAAGGATTAATTTGGAAAGGATTAGTTAGACAAACCGCCAGGGCCACATCTGGTCGAGTACACAGCATAGCATACATGATAGAACCTATGGCTGAGGCATAGGGCTTTGAGGACATTTTCTCCCTTTCTTTTGCTGTTACTGGGCATTGAGTCACACTCAATTTACTTCCTTTCATAACAGGCAAGAGGCCTCTCATGGCGTTATCCATATTTAACCTCTTCAATAACTTCTCAAGGTAAGTTATCTTACTCAGTGCTAATAGGCATCTTGATCTATCTCAATAGATTTTAATGCCTAATATGTATGCAGCTTCACCTAGGTCCTTCATGGAAAATTGTCCATTCAAATATTCCTTTACCCCCTCTAGAAATTTCACATCATTCCCTATCAATAATATGTCATCCACATATAGTACTAGGAATGCCACAGAGCTCCCACTTGCTTTCTTATAAACACAGAATTCTTCTTCATTTTGGACAAATCCAAAAGCTTTGATCACCTCATCAAAACGAAGATTCCAGCTCCAAGATGCTTGCTTCAACCCATAAATGGACCGTTGAAGTTTGCATACCTTACCAGCGTCCTTAGGAACAATAAAACCTTTCGGTTCTACTATATACAACTCTTCCTCAATGTTGCCATTTAGGATCGCGGTTTTCACATCCATCTTCCATATTTCATAATCGTAATAGGCAGCAATTGCTAGCATTATCCGGATAGACTTTAGCATCGCTACGGGAGAGAAAGTCTCTTCGTAGTCAACTCCTTGAATTTGTCGTTAACCTTTTGTGACAAGTCGAGCTTTATAGACAGATACGTTTCCGTCTGCGTCAGTCTTTTTCTTGAATATCCACTTATTCTCGACGGCCTTTCGATCCTCGGGAATATCCACCAAAGTCCGTACTTTGTTGGCATACATGGAGTCTATCTCGGATTTCATGGCTTCCAACCATTTCTCGGACTCGGGCCCCTCCATTGCTTCTTTGTAGTTCGCAGGTTCGTCAGGTTCATTTAACATGACTGCATTGACAAGTTTCCCATAAAACTGAGTTTTTACTCGGGCTCTTGATGACCTGTGGGGTACAATAGGATCCTCTTCATCTTGATCATGATCATCATGTATGTCACGATCGTTATGAATATCATGATGACCGTTCTCTTTAGCTCCCACTACGGAAGATGGTTCTGGAACAACTTCCATTGCCATTTCTTCCACTTGGAGTGATTGGTCAATCATCTCGTTGAGGTCTATTTTCCTCCCACTCAATTCTTTCGAAAGAAACTCTTTCTCAAGAAAGCATCCAGTCTTGGGGACAAACGTTTTTCCCTCAGACTGGTTGTAGAAGGTGTATCCAACGGTTTCCCTTGGATATCCCACAAAGATGCACTTATCCGCTTTTGATTCGAGTTTGTCAGGCTGAAGTTTCCTAACATAAGCCTCACAACCCAAAATCTTCAAGTGAGACAACTTTGGTTTCTTGCCATGCCATTCCTCAAATGGTGTTGTTTTTCGGATTTGGACGGTGCCCTATTAAGAATGTAAGCGGAAGTTTCTAATGCATACCCCCAGAATGACACAGGTAAGTCGGTATGAGACATCATCGATCATACGCTATCCAATAGAGTTCAAATACGTCGCTTAGAAACACCGTTATGCTGAGGTGTTCCTGCCGGCGTAAGTTGTGGTACGATGCCACAAGTCTTAAGATGATCGCCAAACTCGTGACTTAAATACTCGCCACCTCAATCGGATCTAAGGTGCTTGATTTTCTCCCCGAGTTGATTCTTGACCTCACTCTGAAATTCCTTGAACCTTTCAAAGGTTTCAGACTTATGTTTCATTAAGTAGATATACCCATATCTTCTTAAGTCATCTGTGAAGGTCACGAAGTAACGAAGACCATTGCGTGTGGGGACGTTCATAGGTCCACATACATCTGAATGTATGATCCCTAACAAGTCTTCCGCACGCTCCATTGTTCCATTGAATGGATTCCTTGTCATCTTCCCCATAAGGAATGGTTCACATGTGTCAAGGGATCCAAATCCAATGACTCCAGAAGTCCATCATCATGAAGCTTCTTCATGCGCTTTTCACCAATATGACCAAGTCGACAATGCCAAGTCATCATGTGTTCTTCGCCACTAGGTTTTAATCTTTTGGCCTCTACGTTATCAATATGAAGTATATCACAATCGAGATTAAGAATGAATAAGCCATTTTTCTCCGGTGCGTGAACATAAAACACATCATCCTTATAAATTGCACAACCAATTGTATCTGACTTAAAAGAATAGTGGTCTCGCTTCAAGCAAGAACCACTAACGATGTTCACACTCAATGCGGGTACATAGTAGCACTTATTCAAAATCAAAACTAATACCGAAGGGAGACTAAGATGCTTCGTGCCGACCGCCACCACTTCAATCCGGCAGCCGTTTCCCACGCGCATCGTCACTTCATCTTTCATCAAGCGTCGCCTATTCTGTAGCCCCTGAGAGGAGTTAGAAATATGAGTAACAGATCCTGTATCAAATATCCAGGATTTGTTCCCAGCGCTTGTTAAGAAAAGATCAATAACGTGAATATCAAATATACCTTTGTCTCTTCTGACAATCTTGTCAGCCTTCTTATCCTCTAGGTACTTGGGGAAGTTGCGTTTCCAATCACCATCACCCTTGCAGTAGAAGCACTCAACGTCGGGCTTGGGTCCAGATTTGGGTGCCTTACGAGGAGTGACAACTGGCTTGTCACCCTTCTTCGGGCTTCCCTTCTTTCCCTTCTCCTTCTTGCCAGACTTCTTGAATTCAACGGTCTTGTTGACCATGAATACAACATGCTCCTTCTTGATCTCAACCTCAATAGTTTTCAGCATGGAGAACAACTCAGAAGGGGTCTTAGTCATCCCCTGCATGTTGTAGTTCAACACAAAGCCTTTGTAGCTAGGGGGCAGCAACTGCAGCACCCTATCAACAGCAAGTTCATCTGGAATCTGACATTCCAGAGCATTCAAGCGTTGAACGTAGCCAGACATCTTGACCACGTGCTCACTAACACTGCTATGCTCATCCATCTTTGCTGAGAAGAAAGCTTCAGAAGCCTCATAACGTTCAGCCCTGGCTTGGGTTGCAAAGACGGCCTTGAGGTCGGTGATTATCTCATATGCACCCATCCTCTCAAAGTGTTTCTGCAGCTCAGCCTCCATGGAGTAAAGCATTCCACTCTGGACAAGGTTGTAATCATCCATCTTGGAGAGGTAGACATTCTTCTCATCCTGACTAGCGTCGGCTGGTGGTTCGTCACCTAACGTGGCCTCTAGTACGTATGCCATCTTGAGGGGAACGAGGAGAATCCTCAGAGTGCGGAACCATTTGGTGAAGTTTAACCCATCGGTTTTCAGTTTGTCTTTGTCTAGGAATGACCCTAAGTTGAATGATGGGCGAGGTGCAACCATCTACAATGGTTATTTTCAAAACACATATTTAGACTTTGTTCATAATTGGAGTTCAATTTTAATTAATTCTAAAACTCCTACTTAGTTAAACATCTCTCCAAATTCACTAAGTGATTAACATAATCCTAGTTTGAATGATAGTCCTCGAATATCACACGGCCGACGACACATCTCCCTAGGTAGTCCATCATGCCAATCATATCCATTATATGACTCATGCTTAACCTTTCGGTCATCCGTATCCCAAGCTTATATCTACATATGTCAAGCCTGCCAGTCGAACCTTAGTGTATGGCTATTCAGCAAGGCCATATCTGCATATGCTAGGCTGGCCAAACTCAACCTCATGCGATCGCTAATGTATGTATGACACCCGATCGTCACGGCCTGCCTATCATAAAGAGATCCTTCCAGGCGGTGCCCACTAAGGGAGAATACAATCATGGTATTGAGAGAGATTATCCTATCATGCTACCGTCGCATATCTATCATATTAGCAAGACAGGAAGTAAAACTGTAAATCATACAAGCTATGATCCCCCCTTACATGCAAATTAAAGTTAAAACGCCTTCTACTTTATCTTTTGCAAGTTTTACGTGGCTGCTAAGGGGTTTCGAGAGAGAACCGCTTTCTATCCTGCGAAAACAAGCCACAACACCAATCCTGCAATCGTCTCTATTACACCCCTGTCGGGGCCCTCAGTTGCAAATGTCTTCGCATCGCTAATGTTAGAGAGACAGACAACCCCCAGCCACTTATATGGTACAAGCCATATGTCAAGCGTGGAACCAGTCTCGCGTAAACGCGTAAGGTCGGTCAGGGCCGCTTCATCAAGACATTGCCGCAACGCTAAACGAGTACACGTGGGAGGGTAACAATTGGAGAATTGATGCCCACATCCTAGATGTGTTCTACCCGTACAATACATCTATGCATAGCCTTTCTCATGATACCACTGTTGGGGATCGGCGCAGAAAACAAAAAATTTCCTACCTACGAGTCCCGAACCCAAGATCTATGATATGTTGATTATGTAACGGAAGGAATCGGTGTTCATACCTTTGAAGACCGAAAGAGGGAAACATTCCTCGAATGTGGTTGGCGTAGACTCTGATCCAACGACCTCCTTGTCGTGTTGAAGAACCTCCGACGATGAAGTAGAACCACACGTGTAGTGCCTCGCGGGATTACACACGTACGGTGCAACCGACGTCCCTCCAGGCTCCGAACCAGAAGAGCAGCGGAAAGAAGATTGATCCGGATCCCAATTCCGGCAGCGCGACGGCGTCCGGATGATGGTGAAACCCCCAAGAAGGTGCAAACTCAAAACCAGGGGAGTCTGCTCTAGGTCGGAGGAAGAGAGAGACAGAGAAACTCAATGTTTTGTTGAAAAAGGCACCCCCGCCCCTCCTTATGTAGGCCAAGGAGGGGCTCCACCCCCTCCCCTTCCCCCATGTGGGACTAAACCCCCAAGGGGGGCAGTGGTGCGGCTAGTAGGGGGGATGGGCCCCTCCCTTGGCGCCAAGCCCAAGGGGGGAGGCTCCCCCTTCCCCTCATGGGTCTTTTAAGGCCCAAATACCTTTTCACCTTTTTAATTAATTATTTAAATCATTTTTAATATTTAATTCTGTCAGTTAAATAATAAAACATATTTAAACATTAATATATATTATTTTGAACCTTTCAAAATATCCGGAACAGCTTCCGGCACCTCCCGGTACATTTTCGGTGTTTTTCTCTCTTTTCACCGATGATCCCGAATCAATCCTTAATGCATCGATTGCCCTTAAGTGTGACACCCTACGGTCCAGGAAACAGTAGACATGATCGAGAAACTCTCTGACCAATGACCATCATGTGGGATCTGGTTACAATCCTTGATGTGCCCCTACGCTTCCATCGAATAAACTTCATCACTGTTGAACCGTTAACAATATGACTTGATCCCTTTGTGCTTCGGTACTATGTTCGTCCGAGGTATGATCGCCGGTATCCAATACCTAGTTCTTCCTCGTCTCCGGCATAACATGTTTACTCGTCTGTGAATATTACATCTCCTGTGACCTAGTCACTTTCTTGCAAGCTATTGATGCAACACCACCGAGTGGGCCTAGAGTACCTATCCGTCACTCAGATTGACAAATCCCGCTCTGATCTATTTCATACTCCTCAACATATCTACTTCGGAATACCCAAGATACACTTTTTCAGTTACCATGTTTCAGTGTTATAGTTAATGCACTCAAAGCATCCTAATAGATAGCAATTATGTATGTTCATCACGGTCTAAGGATTCAGTCACTATGTTATTAAGTCATCGCAATGTTGAACTTATGTGACTTTATCACACTGCAATGCTTAAGGTGGGTGTGTGTCCATCACATCATTCTCCTAATGTATGACCTCATTGTCAATAGACTATTATGTTCTCATGATCGGGAAACCTTGATCATCAATTTCCCAATGAGCTAGTATGCCTGAGTTTAACTAGGGACCAGGTTGTTATATATCACATGTGTATTAATGTTTCCGCTTAATACAGTTCTAGCACAATATATAACGTATTATGAACAAACAGATATGTGACAAATATCTTTATTAATTTGCCTCTAGGGCACATATCCAACAGTAGGTGAGTCAAACCGCCCCTTGCTCGCTTGAACGGCCCAACCATGTCCAGTCCCCATACCGCAAACGGCCATGTTATTGGGATCGTTTTGAGTGCTGACTCCGGGAGGTGACTCTTAGCTCTGAATCGCTGACAACCGTTGAAATGCTTCACCAGATGCTCTGCTGCTTCTCGCGCAGTCTGCCAATAGAATCCATGGAGAAAAGCCTTGGCTACGATTGCTGTTGATGATGCATGGTGACCACATTCACCTTGATTAATGTCCCGGAGCAGCTCCAGTCCCCTGTCCTCTTCTACACATCGCTGGAGAACCCCAGTTGCGCTTCTGTGCATCAGCTCATTGTTTATGATGGTGTACGCACCAGATCGGGGCTGGATTTGCCTAGCTTCGACTTCATCTGGGGGAAGAGTCCCGTCGACCAGAAAATCTCTGATCGGCTGTGCCCAGGTTGAAGCGGTGACAACCACCATGACCATTGCCTGCTGTGGTGCGACTGCTTCTTCCAGCTCGGTCTCTTGTTCTTCCGTCATCTCAGACTCAATCTCCGAGCTGACGATTGCCGCGCCTCGCTTTTCATCGGAAGCCCCTGGTGTTTGCTCTGCTGAAACTGAAGCTTCAGGACCTACTGGTTCTTCTCTTAGACTCGGCGTCTCTGGATCGCACTCGGTAGCCCCTAGTGTCAATAGCTCGGATGACGCCATGACACCTGGTGCCGTGCTGCTGCTTTTGCCTTGGATTTCTTCTTCTTGCTACACTTGGCAGCCCCTGGATTGCAATCGGCAGCCCCTGAGTCTGCTGGCTTTGCTGAGGCTGCAGCTCCTTGGGAATTCGGTTGCTTCTTCAGAGTCGGGATCTTCATTGGCTGGACTAACTTTGCTTGCCTTAGCGCCTCCAAGTCGGTTTCTGATATGAAGATGAACTCGGACTCTGGTGAAGGCGTGATGGACGGCCTCTTGATGTTCTCCAGTGATACCCCTGGTGGAATGCTTTGCCTGGTGGAGCCGAGCTTGGACAGTGCATCTGCTACATCATTGTTTGCTCTGGGCACGTGATGAAATTCGCAGCCTTCAAAATATCCGCTGAGCTGTTGCACCAAGAAATGATAGATTGTCATATTTGCATCCTTTGCATCCCAATTGCCTGTACATTGCTGCACCACTAGGTCGGAGTCGCCAAAACACTCGATGTTCCGAATGCCGATTGATACGTCCAAAACGTATCTATAATTTCTGCTCGCTCCATGCATGTTTTGTGTGATATTGCTATGATCTAGATACATTTTCATACACTTTTGATCATATTTGGACTAACCTATTAACTCAGTGCACCACAGTGCCAGTTCCTGTTTTCTGCTGTTTTTCTATTTCAGTTTTCCCCCATATAAAAAGTGCTCCAAAAATTCGGGAAAATCAGATAAAAAATCAGCGCAGAAGAACCTTCCGGAAGAACTTGAGTGGGGCCAGAGGGCCACCACCAGGGGCCCAGGCGCCCTGGTGGCGCGCCCCAGGGGCTGGCCGCACCAGGGGGGCGCCTGGACCCCTGGTGGCCCCCCTGGCTGCCCCCCTTCGCCTATATATTCTCCGTGACGAGAAACACTTAAGGACAAAACCCTTTTTCGCGATCTCGCCTCTGTTCCGCCGCCGCCGCGCTTCCGAGATCGGGAGAACTAGCAGACCTCTTCCTGGCACCCTGCCGGAGGGAGGGCCGACCTCCGGGAGTCTCCTCTCCACCATGGATGCTTCCCGGATGTATCGTGAGTAGTTTCCTTTGGAACATGGGTCCGTGATCAGTAGCTATGTGATGTTCTCCTCCCCTCTTTGTTCTTCACGGTTTAGACCTCGTGAGCTGCCTTACATGATCGAGGCACTTTTGTAATCTTTCTGCTGTTGCTATGCTGAGTTTGATGGGATCTGATGGATTATGAGATTATGTTCATATTGTGATTGAGTAATATATTTGGTTCTTCTCTCTTATATTTTTGTTCTTAAGTAATTCTTGCATGTTCTCCATTGCTGTTTATTGCTTTGGCCAAGTAGTAGGTAGTAACCCCAAGAGGGAACGTTATGCTCGATTGTGGGTTCATGCCCCCTGATGACACGCTTGAGTGACAGAAACATGAGTCTAGGGGATGTGTTGTTGCCACAAGGGGGAAAACAACGGTGCTTGTAACCGCGGTTGCAAGGATTGTTTACTTTACGCAAAGTGCTTTTTAATGCAGTTGTCTCTTGCTTTGGGTTTACACTTTGGGTGGGGCTCGCAACTTATTACCAGCGAGATGTTCTGGATAGATATCTCAAGGTGGATGATTAGTAGTAGATGCAGTTGGATTTCGGTCTACTTATTTTGGCGTTCTGCCCATGCTTTTGAGCCTCTTCCTTTCTTTTGTAGCATAATTAGCATTGCAGTGCGTTCATAATCCTGTCAATTGCCCTTCTATAATTTGTTCACCTCACATAGCAGTTTTATCTTCTTTTGGGAAAGAGACATCACTAGTGAACGTCACGTATCCCGGTCCATATCATCATTACTGTTTCCACGCTCATTTACTTTTCTGCTTTTACTTTCAGATGCTATCATTATCCCTTGCGTTTGATCCTTTGTGAACAACAAGACCGGAGAGATTGACAACCTCTCTGAACTTCGTTGGGAACAAAGTTATTTGTGTCTGTGTGCAGATCCGCGTCAGTTGCGCCGCTGACACCTACTTATCATCTCCGGAGTCCTACTTCTGTGCTACATCAAACCTTCCACTTGGGGTTTACCAACGAAGGGCGAGAAATCACTATCATCCCCTCGCACATCAAGCGAAATTTCTGGCGCCGTTGCCGGGGACTCCGAGTGCTAAGGTAGGGGAGTTGCACAGTACCCTTTACCTTTGTTTTTTAGTCTTGTTAGTTTACCTTTCAGTTTTTATCTTTGAGTCTTATATCAAAAATCACAAAAAAAATGTTTATCTTTCTTTTAGTAGTCCTCCTTGTTTAGATGAACATGTTAGGGCTAGGTGCTTTGCGGGGATCGGAAGTTCTCGATTTCCGTCAAAGAGATGGAGAAAATATGAAGAAGGCATGGGACAGAATTTCTGAAGCACATAAAAGAATTATGCCTTGGATACCTATAAAAATTGTGCTTAGAAATTTTTACCATGGTCTTTTTAAGTGGTGTAAACACTCTCTTGATATTATAGTTGAAGGAGATTTTCTAGAGTGTGATGAAGTTAGGGCTCTTGATATTTTGCATAGTTTATCTAGTTATAATTTATGATCGTAGTATTGATACTGTCATAGATAGACTTGCCACTATTGAAAAAAGATTGGATGCTCTAGACTTGAGGAAAGTAGAGGAACTTAAATCCAACAAGAAAGAAATGTTGGAGATAGATGATGATTGGGAGCCCTTTTTTAGGATTAGAATCTCTAACCAAGGCTTCCTTGCTCTTTGTGATATTGGATCCACAGTTTCTACTATGCCAAAAATAGTTTATGATTCTTTGAAGCTAGATATGGATGAATTATCATCTTATCATGAACATTCTAATGGATATATTGCAGAGATTAAAAGAAATGTAAAAGAAGTCCAAGTTGCATTCCTTCATAGGACTGCACCAATTGATTTCTTCATCATGGAGCCAAACCAAAGTAACATTGTGCTCAGAAGAGACTTCCTCCGTACTATGAAAGGCTTCATTGATATTGGTAACGGGCGCATACGCTTACGCGGTATGGCGAAAGGTAAGTGCCTCTTTCCTAGGAAGAAGAAGAATGAGCTATTTGAAAATAAATTTTAAGGTTTTTATGATTCTGATCTTGGAGACCCTTGATTCTTCTTTTGCATCATGCCTAGCTTAAAGGCATAAAAGAAAGCGCTTTTGGGAGGCAGCCCACAATGATTTAGGTTTCAATTTGCTTTTGTTGTGTCTTGATATTTGTTAATACTGTAGCAACATCATTGTATCTTTATTTTTCAGCTTTGTGCCAAGTTATAGCCTCTTATGATAAGGGAAGCAAAAGTTGTGACATGCTGTCCAGAAAACAGATTCTGTCCCTGGACAGAAAAATTCGGATAAAATCACCAGATCATCTTTTTGATCTGAATTTTTTTGACAGCATGATCGATACAATTGTGAAACTTTCGTATGTTCTGAGTTTTTTCATTTGAGTTGCAGAAGTTCCCCGAAAAAATTCTCTACTACCTGTTGTTCTGTTTTTCACAGATTCTGCCACGTTTTGCCTCTCTTCACTTTTGCAAACCTTAAGCTTGCTTTTTCTTTTCAAAAACTTTTTTGCACTCTTGAGAAATAGTAGATCTTCAAGAATATCTTTATATCCAGTGGGGAAAAATTATTTTATTAAGGGTACTAACCTCTCTAATCAGCTTATGATGAGTTATGTATGAAGGGAGTTTTCAAGTGTGCGATGGAAGATGATGAAAGAAGATCGAGGTGTGTCAAGCGCTCAAGCTTGGGGATGCCCCCATGCATCCCCAATAAATATTCAAGGATACTCAAGCGTCTAAGCTTGGGTATGCCCCCGTGCATCCCCTTCTCCATCAACAATCATCAGTCCGTCCTTCGTCTCACTATATTTTTATCACTTCATGCGTTATGTGCTATGCTTGGAGTGTCTCGCTCTTAGGTTTTATTTTTAGTTTTCTTTAGTTTTGCTTGCTGGTCATAACAAGTTAGACCCCATCTTACTTTGTGTGGGAGATAAACACGCTCCACTCCAATCTAGAACACATCATAGGATTTTTCCTGCTTATCTTTTTGCTGTTGTGTGTTCTTTATCTTTTCGTAGCTGCTGCCATGTTTAGTTTTAGTCTTAGTTTGTCTTTAGCAAGAGCCTTGGCTTTTGTTTAGTCTATTGCTGGAACTCTTTTTAGTTTTCATGTTTATCTTGTTAAAGAGAGTTGGTTGTTGCACTGAGTAGTGTCTTGTCTTGAAAGTAGGTAATTGAGGTTGCTATTTAATTCTAGTAGTAACTTGCAATGGTTTTGAAGTATTGATGTGAGTAATGTGTGAACTTTTGGTGTCAAGAGCTTTAGCCTATTAGTGATAGGTGTCGTATTTTGGGCAATCCATGTGTATTTTCAAAACCTACAAAACTAGTTGAAAACTCTAGCTACTAGATGGATCACTGATGACCCACGACGTAATGGGATCTATTGCAGAGTTTTCGATAAGTAAGAGTGTTGAACCCAACGAGGAGCAGAAGGTAGTAGTAAGTGACTTTGGTAAGGAGACAGCTGCAAGCACTGAAAGATAACTTTTTAGCGGTTTTCTTGGTATAAGCAATAGGATAGTAAAGACTGGCATAGTAAAAGGTACTAGATAATAAAGAGTGGCCCAATCCTTTCTTAGCAAAGGAGAGGCCTAGCAACTGAAATTATAAAAGCTAAAGTGTTCTTGAGGACACACGGGAGAGGTAGTCATGTGCTTTCGCCATATTCCGTATCGGTACTATGTGCTGGGTTGATAAGTGTTTGGTGGGTGGATCTATGCTAGTGCACCCTCTAGACTAAGATTAATGCACTCTTATGATTAAACACCTTGCAAGCATCCGCAAATACAAGATAGTAATTAAGGCAAAAGCCTAACCATAGCAATACGATCGGTGATCCATTGTTCCCTTGTGCAAAAGCGTGCAAACTGGGGTTCAGGTTTCTGTCACTCCGGCAACCCACCGTAAGCATTCTTTATACACAATGCATTCCCCTAGGTCCTTGATAAGGCGAAGTGTTGAGTGTTCGACTCACACAACACCACTAGGAAAATAACAACACAACTTAAATATCAACCAACACATATTACTTCAACATCATATGACTACTAACAACTAGACTTCTCCCATGTCCTCAAAAACTAAAGTAACTACTCACAAGACATAAAAGAGATCATGATCAGTGGGGATAAATAGATGATAAACAATCTGAACACAATAATATTTCTCCAACAAAACTCAATAGCATTCACCACAAAGTAGTAATCAACACCGATAGAGTAGAGAGGATAGATAGTACGGATTACAACACGAGTTGCAATTGTGATGCAAGATTGGATGGAGGTGGAGATGGTGCTGATGATGGGGATGATGTTGATGATGATCTCGATGATGCCCGTGATGATGGTGATGACGATGGCGACGATCTCCCCTTCCGGGAGGTGGTCTCCCCGGCGGAATCTGCCCGTCAGAGATGGCTTTTCTTCTCTGTAGGTTTCCGCCACGAAGCGGCGGCGGAACTCCAAAAACTCTCTTCTTTTTAGGGTTTCTGGATGACGAGGGGTATATAGGCCAGAGCCGGGAGACGGGAGATCTCCAGGGGGCCCAGGCGCCCTCCCGGCGCGGCCAGAGGTGGGGCCGCGCCAGGTGGCCGCCTGGACACCCTGTGGCCCCCCTCTGGTTGCTCTTTTGCGTGCCTCCTTTCTCCTTCCGAAAAACTGCCTCCGTCGATTTTCAGGTAATTTGGAGGTGTTCTTCTTCAGCAACTCAGCGTCCATTTTTTACCGCTGAATCCTGCGTCTGCTGCTTCGGCACCAGAAAGTTGAAAACTGTGTAAAATAAGCCAAAACAACATAAGAATAGCATCATATCATAAAATATATCAATGAATAAGAAAGAATTACTATATAAAATATTGATGCATTTTGGACGTATCAACTCCCCCAAGCTTAGACCTCGCTTGTCCCCAAGCGAATACTGAGCTCGGTAAACCTGTCCACAAGTTTAGAGAGTGAAGTGTCGATAAATAAAATACGGACAAGAAGCATCAAGGTTCCTTCATCAAACTCAAGCATCCTCAACAGCAACCTCAACTCATAAGGCCCTTATGAGAAAGTAATAACAATTATAATCAAAAGTAGGGCTGAGGAAACTCATCAAATTATGGCAAACATAACCTTGGTCAAAGGGTAACTAGAAACAATTTGAAGCTTTTGAAAGAACATGTTAATAGTCATGAAGTGCAAATGCTAACACAAAGGAAGATGCTTGCTAGGCAAAAACTTTCGCAAACAACTTACTTATCAAAAGATAATGTCAACAAGGATATGGCATGGCAAAACTTAATGCAGCTTTATATGGATGAATCCTCATCAACATCAAATGTTTGTTCTCTTAGGGAAAAGAAGGAAGTAGGACAACTGACTCAACATAAAGGTAAAAAGAAAGCCTTGTTTAAGGGCAAGCAGGGAAAACTCATGTGCTATCCTTAAATCAAACAGAATAAAGATAGATTTTGGGACGGTGCATAGTTTGTCAACGAATGCTAATAGATAGCTCAATTACTTCTCAAGATGGACAAGTTTCGAGGAACGGCTCCCAAGTGAGGATGATCACATCCCCTTAATCTCCTTTGTTTATCACTGCCAAAGTTTCTGATTTCTCATAGACGAGCGTGAAGGAGGGTTTGTTTGTTATATTATCTTTCGAGCTGGACGCACCCATGACAGTTCCTCCTCGTATTATGGGTTTGCAGATTAGACATGCAATCCCGGGTTAAAACTTGTCCAACTTGAGAAGATCATGAATTACCTACTACTTCCTCATGAGCTAAACAAGTGGCACAAAACAGAAGATTTTTAACATTTAAGGATAACACATAAATTCTATACTTATAGGAGTGGTAGGGGAATACCACGAATAGGAAGGTATGGTGGACTCACATGGAAGGTAAAGGTTTCAGGGTATGGATGCACAAGTATAAATCTACTTGGCAAAGAGTTTGGCTAGCAAAGGCTTTGAGAGAACAGACAAATGATGCTAATTTAAATGCAAAACATATAAGGCATAAACATTAAGGTAAGCATAACACATCAAGTTGTCTTCCTTGTCAACATAACACTTCAAGCATAATAACATAAAAGTTTTGGCTATGTCGCTACTTGAGAAAACATGCATGTTGTCAAGACCAAAGCTATGTTTGCGAAAATTTAAATAAAGTTTTCAAAGCCATACCTGATATAAGGTCAATACTCCCCATAAGAATCATCATATGATGCCGATTGCGTGAAGAGAATACCGAGTGCAGCGAAGGAACTAATAGACTTCTCATTAATATTCCAATATAGACGACTCCACACTCACGGATACAATCTCTCCACAGACGGAGTGATAGACCTCAATGCAAACACCTATTCCATATAATAAAATCCCTAGACATGATACAACTCTACTTGACTCTAAAAGATAAAGATAAAGATACCGGGCACTCCCCCAAGCTTGGAACAAGCTAAGGGGATGCCATTACCCGAGGAGATTTACTCCTCCTCCTTGTTCTTCTCAATCAAATACTCCTTGGGGAAGCGCTTCCATGGTAGCTCCTCTCCACTCTCGAAGGACAGTCTAGTCTCCAGGATCCTGCACTCAGCACCTAAACCCATGCGCAGAAACTTTAGTTCATACTCACAGTTCTGGTTGTGCAGATCATAGATTTGTGCTTGAAGCTGGTAGACTTTTTCTTCTAGTGCGGACAAACTTGACCACATCTCCTTCATCTCTTTTCTATGGGAAGCCTCGATCTCGTTCCTGATGTCGAAGTTGGCTTCAACACCACGCTCCACCATCTTCTTGAACTTGAAGACCTCATGTTCCATCTCCTTCAGCCGCTCCTCGGTGCTCCCCTCCATGACTGGTCCCTTCAGATCTTCCTTGTGGAGAACACCGTCCTCCACACGAAGGACCTGGGGGTGCTTGTTCACCTCAGCGAGGTAAGGGTTGATGACGTTGACGACGAACTTGTCCTTGGGGGAACTTGGGGAAGCCATGGCACCTAGGTCTAGCTAAAAGATTTCCTGGCAGAAACAGATTGAAGAGAAAACACACAAAATCGCGAGATACGTTGTCGGAACGATCCGGGTGAATATATATTATATAGCAAAAATTTCTGCAACAAAAGGAAGGTAACGAGCCAAAGTGGGGTCGGAGACGGAGTCCTGGGTGCCCAGGCGGCCTCCCGGCGCGGCCAGGGGGTAGGGCGCGCCAGGGGGGCGCCTGGGCCCCCTGGAGCTCGTCTCCGGCTCCACTTAGGCCTCGAATTTTCCTAATTTTGCAAAAACTCATAATATGGAACTTTTATGGCGGTTCGCGATGTTTCCTTACCATAATACATACCTTTTCTTATTCTGTTTCTTTCAGTGTCTGAAACAGGGCTTCAACATGTTCTTCATGAGTTGTTGTGCGTATTATATTCACATCAACATTGACGGGTTCTCCCGCTATGTAATGCTTGAGTCTTTGCCCATTCACAACTTGAGGTTTGGTGCCTTAAAAATTGTTAATCTTAATTGCACCAGACCGGTAGACTTCTTCGATATGAAATGGCCCTTCCCACCTGGAAAGTAGTTTACCTGGAGAAAACCTCAAACGGGATCTAAACAATAAAACTTTATCACCAACGTTAAATTCACATTTCAGAATCCTCCTGTCATGCCACTTCTTTACCTTCTCCTTGAACATTTTAGCGCTCTCGTAAGCTTCACTTCTCCACTCATCTAGAGAAGTCAAGTTCATGAGACGCTTTTCACCAGCTAAATTTGGGTCAGCATTAAGCTCTCTAACAGCCCAGAAAGCTTTGTGCTCTAACTCTAATGGCAAATGGCAAGCCTTGCCATAGACCATCTTATAGGGAGACATGCCCATGGGGTTTTTGTAAGCAGTTATATACGCCCACAAAGCATCTCCTAACTTATTTGACCAGTCCTTCCTATTTCTGTTAACCGTCTTTTGCAAGATCAACTTGATCTCTCTATTGGTGAGCTCAACTTGCCCACTAGTTTGAGGATGGTACGGTGATGCAATCCTATGATTGACATCGTACTTGGCTAAAGTTTTTCTAAAAGCTCCATGCGTGAAGTGTGATCCTCCATCAATCATGAGATACCTAGGTACACCAAACATAGGGAAAATTACACCTTTGAGCATTTTCAAAGATGTTTTATGATCAGCACTCTCAGTGGGGATTGCTTCAACCCACTTGGTTACATAATCAACAGCAACTAATATGTGAGTGTACTTGTGCGAAGAAGGAAAAGGACCCATAAAATCAAAACCCCAGCAATCAAAAGTCTCAATCACTAGTGAGTAATTCATAGGCATCTCATTCCTCCTACTAATATTACCAACTCTCTGACATTTATCACAGGCTAAAACGTAACTTCTAGCATCTTTAAAGAGAGTAGGCCAATAAAAACCTCATTGGAGAACCTTATGTGCGGTCCTCTCACCGGCGTGATGTCCTCTGTAGGGACTATCGTGACATTCCTTGAGAATGTCCTTCTGCTCGTGTTCCGGTACGCATCTTCTCACGATCCCGTCTGGACCTTCTTTGAAAAGATGTGGGTCATCCCAAAAGTAATGCCTCAAATCATGAAAGAACTTCTTCCTTTGCTGAAATGTTAAACCTGGAGGCAAATACTTTGCAACGATAAAATTAGCATAGTCTACAAACCAAGGATCAGAAAGAGATTGTACTTTAACAACGGCAAGTTGTTCGTCTGGAAAACTGTCGTTGATTGGGATGGGATCATGCGGTATATCTTCCATCCTTGAAAGATTGTCCGCTATAGGGTTGTCTGCTCCTTTCCTATCAAAAATCTGCAAATCAAATTCTTGAAGAAGGAGTACCCATCTGATAAGTCTTGGTTTGGCATTGGCATCCTTCTTCGTCATAAGATACTTAATGGCAGCATGGTCAGTATGAATAATAACTTTAGAATCAACAATATACTGCCTAAACTTATCACAAGCAAACACCACTGCTAAGAATTCCTTCTCAGTAGTAGCATAATTCTTTTGAGCACTATCAAGGGTCTTTCTAGCATAATAAATAACATTCAATTTCTTATCAACCCTTTGTCCTAAAACAGCTCCAACAGCAAAATCACTAGCATCACACATAATTTCAAAGGGCAGATTCCAGTCAGGCGGTTGTACTATAGGAGCGGTTATTAAAGCTTTCTTAAGAACTTCGAAAGCCTCCTTACAATCTTCATCAAATACAAAAGGAACATCCTTCTGGAGAAGATTAGTGAGGGGTCTCGAGGTTTTAGAAAAGTCTTTAATAAATCTTCTATAGAAACCAGCATGACCGAGAAAACTTCGAATACCTTTAATGTCCCTTAGATAGGGCATCCTTTCGATAGCTTCAATTTTCGCCTTGTCCACTTCAATTCCCCTCTCGGAAATCTTGTGTCCAAGCACGATCCCTTCTTTAACCATGAACTGGCACTTTTCCCAGTTTAGAACTAAGTTTGTATCCTCTCATCTCTGCAAAAATTTATTAAGATTGTGGAGACAGTGGTCAAAGGAAGTTCCATAGACGGAGAAATCGTCCATGAAAACTTCCACAATCTCCTCACAGAAACCGTGAAATATTGCAGACATACATCTCTGAAAAGTAGCAGGTGCATTGCATAAACCAAAAGGCATACGCCTATAAGCATAAGTACCATAAGGACAAGTGAAAGTGGTCTTCTCTTGATCGGCAGTGTTAACATGAATTTGAGAGAAGCCAGAGTACCCGTCAAGATAGCAGAAGTGGGTGTTTTTGGACAGCCTCTCAAGCATCTGATCAATAAAGGGCAGCGGGTAGTGGTCCTTCCTGGTCGCCTTGTTCAACTTCCTGTAATCAATACGCATTCTATACCAATAATAATTCTCTGAGGTATTAGTTCATTCTTATCATTAGGGACTACAGTTGTCCCTCCTTTCTTAGGAACACAATGAACTGGACTTACCCACTTACTATCGGCTATAGGGTAGATAATACCTGCAGCTAGAAGCTTGAGGATTTCGGTCCTCACAACATCCATCATCTTTGGGTTCAACCGTCGTTGGTGGTCAACAACAGGTTTAGCATCGGGCTCGAGGTTGATAGTATGTTGACAGATAGATGGACTAATCCCCTTAAGGTCATCAAGGGTATAGCTAATTGCACCACGGTGTTTACGAAGTACTTCCAATAGTCGCTCTTCTTCATATCCTGAAAGGTTAGAGTTGATAATAACAGGATATATTTTCTTTTCATCTAAATAAGCATACTTGAGCGTATCGGGAAGAGGTTTGACATCAAACATTGGGTCTTCTTTTGGTTTGGATAGAATTCCTAAACGTTCAACCGGAAGGTTGTGCTTCAGGATAGCAGGTTGTCTCAAGAAGATTTCGTCAATTTCATTTCTTTCCTGCATATGAGGATCATTCTCGTGGTCCTCCATCTATTGCTGCAAAGGATCATTAGGGGGAATAGCAATAGAAGCAATACTTTCAATAATTTTATCATCACTAGGTGATTCAGTACCACGAGGCTTCTTGGAAATCTTAGAAAAATTAAATTCATATGGCTCACCATTGAATTCAACAGAAACTTTACCTTTCTTGCAATCTATAACAGCTCCACAAGTTCTGAGAAAAGGTCTACCAAAAATAATAGGACAAAAACTATCTTGCACTGAACCAAGTACAAGAAAGTCGGTAGGATACTTTACCTTTCCGCATAGGACTTCAACATCTCTCACAATCCCAATAGGAGAGATAGTAGCTTTGTTTGCAAGATGAATAGTAACATCAATCTCTTCAAGTTCACGGGGTGAAATCTCACTCATGATCTCCTGATAAAGTGAATAAGGAATCGCGCTAGCGCTCGATCCCAGATCGCATAGCCCGTAATAATTGTGATCTCCTATTTTAACAGATGCAACTGGTGTACCTGAAACTGGGCTTTTATTCTTGGCTGTGACAATGTTAGTTGAAACAGCACAAAAATTTATAATAGAATCTGAAACATCATTAGTAACTAAGTCTTTAACCATAGCGACTTGAGGATCGACTCTGATCTGGTCCTCAGGTTCGCCAGTTCTTCTCTCGCTTTTATTTATGATGCCTGTCACAAAAGAGTGCTCCCTTATTCTTGAAGGAAAAGGGGGTTGTTCATATATAACTGCAGGCAAAATAGGATCAGCAACGTGAATATCAATAGGTACTTCTTTGAAAGGATTATGGTACTGATCCTTCTTATTCTTAGAAGAATCAACATGAGAGGCAAAGTCCTTACAAAAATCGATCATTAAATGGGAATCCAGACCAATCTTAGAGCAAAAGGTATTGAAATAATCAGTTTTTACATAGCTCTCAATATAATCATGCTCATAATTTATAGCGGGTTCAATACCTTTATCGATTTCCCAATCTTCAGTATTCTTCTGGATCCTTTCGATGAGATCCCATCTTTCCTCCATGCTCTTTGTCTGAAATACCCCGCTAGAGGAGGCATCCAGCCTTTCCTTGTCCTGATTAGAAAGCATGGCATAAAAATTTGTAAGTATAACATCTTTGGGGAGCTTATGAATAGGAAATTTGAACATTAGGGACATAAGCCTCCCCCAAGCTTGAGCGATGCTCTCTCCTTCGCGAGACCTAAAGTTATAGATGCGATTCCTGTCTCGATAAACTTCATGAAGAGGGTAATACTTTGTATAAAAGAGAGACTTAAGCTCTTCCCAATTAAGAGAATGTGGGTTATCGAGGAGCTTATACCAATCTGAAGCTTTGTCTGTAAGCGATACGGAGAATAATTTCTTCATAACGAACTCCAGTGACACACCTGCAAGCTTGAATAATCAACATAGTTGTGATAAATATAGCAAGTGTTCACGTGGATGTCTGTCTCATGCATAGCGATTGGTCAAGACATAATCGATAATACCAGATGGTATCTTATAAGGCACAATTTCAGCAGGGGTAGCAGTGACTACCTTAGTTGTGGGGCGGCTCCCCAAGAACAACGATCCAATAGTAGGGGTCTCCATAAGGAAAAAAACAGCAACATCAAAACTAAAACAGAAATATAAAAGCTTCCTTACCAGCTTCACTTACTAATAGCGCTACACTCCCCGGCAACGGGGCCAGAAAACGTAGCTTGATGACCCACGACGTAATGGGATCTATTGCAGTGTTTTCGATAAGTAAGAGTGTCGAACCCAACGAGGAGCAGAAGGTAGTCGTAAGTGACTTTGGTAAGGAGACAGCTGCAAGCACTGAAAGATAACTTTTTAGGGGTTTTCTTGGTATAAGCAACAGGATAGTAAAGACTGGCAGAGTAAAAGGTACTGGATAATAAAGAGTGGCCCAATCCTTTCTTATCAAAGGAGAGGCCTAGCAACTGAAATTATAAAAGCTAAAGTGTTCTTGAGGACACACGGGAGAGGTAGTCATGTGCTTTCGCCATATTCCGTATCGGTACTATGTGCTGGGTTGATAAGTGTTTGGTGGGTGGATCTATGCTAGTGCACCCTCTAGACTAAGATGAATGCACTCTTATGATTAAACACCTTGCAAGCATCCGCAAATACAAGATAGTAATTAAGGCAAAATCATAACCGTAGCAATACGATCGCTGATCCATTGTTCCCTTGTGCAAAAGCGTGCAAACTGGGGTTCAGGTTTCTGTCACTCCGGCAACCCACCGTAAGCATTCTTTATACACAATGCATTCCCCTAGGTCCTTGATAAGGCGAAGTGTTGAGTGTTCGACTCACACAACACCACTAGGAAAATAACAACACAACTTAAATATCAACCAACACATATTACTTCAACATCATATGACTACTAACAACTAGACTTCTCCCATGTCCTCAAGAACTAAAGTAACAACTCACAAGACATAAAAGAGATCATGATCAGTGGGGATAAATACATGATAAACAATCTGAACACAATAATATTTATCCAACAAAACTCAATAGGATTCACCACAAAGTAGTAATCAACACTGATAGAGTAGAGAGGATAGATAGCACGGATTACAACACGAGTTGCAATTGTGATGCAAGATTGGATGGAGGTGGAGCTGGTGCTGATGATGGGGATGATGTTGATGATGATCTCGATGATGCCCGTGACGATGGTGATGACGATGGCGACGATCTCCCCTTCCGGGAGGTGGTCTCCTCGGCGGAATCTGCCCGCCAGAGATGGCTTTTATTCTCTATAGGTTTCCGCCACGGAGCGGCGGCGGAACTCCGAAAACTCTCTTATTTTTAGGGTTTCTGGAAGACGAGGGGTATATAGGCCAGAGGGGGGATCCGGGAGAGCTCCAGGGGGCCCAGGCGCCCTCCCGGCGCGGCCAGAGGTGGGGCCGCGCCAGGTGGCCGCCTGGACACCCTGTGGCCCCCCTCTGGTTGCTCTTTTGCGTGCCTCTATTATCCTTCCGAAAAACTGCCTCCGTCGATTTTCAAGTAATTTGGAGGTGTTCTTCTTCAGCAACTCAGCGTCCATTTTTTACCGTTGAATCCTGCGTCTGCTGCTTCGGCACCGGAAAGTTGCAAACAGTGTAAAATAAGCCAAAACAACATAAGAATAGCATTATATCATAAAATATATCAATGAATAAGAAAGAATTACTATATAAAATAGTGATGCATTTTGGACGTATCAATCACTAATCTTTGGAGGGATCGAATATTAGAGTACACTCACGTACCATGAGTCGAGGATGCGAAAGGATAACCAAACCACCATACACTCCTCCTCGGGGTACTTGTCTCTTTCTGAACCTCCTTATTAGATTGAGAGTTACCGATAATAAGTGCATGAGTTCTTCGGACTAATGTAAGTATTGAAAGTTGACACTTCCACCTTCCCATATTTTGCTAGTCTCTCCCGTGGCGTGCATTGCCTTCTTCTCACTCCGAGAGTTGGTGTCCACCTTCGCCGGTACATCCAAACCCTTGGCATGATACGCTCTGTCATCATAAGCCTCCTTATATCTTTCCTCAAAACAGCCACCATACCTACCTATCCAGGCATTTCCATAGCCTTTCCGAGATATATTGCCATGCAACATCCACCTCTTCATGCCTTGATCTTCATGTCATACATGTTCCTGCTACACTGGAAGCGACATACATTGCATACATCATGATAGTTACATCTTCTTTATGATTTTGAGTACCTTGTAAAGTGTGGAAGATCTCCTTTACCTTCTTGTAAAATAGAGTGTTGCCCTTAAGTGAGGAAAAGATCCCAAAGTGGACACACTAAAAGATCCCAAAGAGGACAAATGAGAGTTAAATAGAAAGAGCCATTGAGGCCACAAAAAAATACAAAAAGGAGAAAAAAGAGAGAAAAAGAAATAAAAAGAGAGAAAGGGGCAACACTACTATCCTTTTGAGAGATCCACACTAGTACTCCCTCTATATCCTTGTACTCCATAGAGATGATCATTATGCATATAGCTATGTGGGGACCTTCACACTATAGAACTTGGCGTGCATATTCCAAGGATGAGCCTCCTCAAACGAGCTCTAGGTCTTCATGAGCGAGAAAGTTAGATGCACCCCCACTAGTTCCATTGGAGAGCTTCCTAGCTCATATGTGCATCCGTTGCATGGCAATCCCTACTCCTCACATCATATATATCATTTGGCATCTCTTGTCTATGATTGTCCTCATTGATGTGAGCCTTTCTCATTCTTTTTTGTCTTCCTCTTCCTCCTCTCTTTGCCATCCTAAGTGTCAACTCTCGTGATTACGCTCATCCATTGCATGAGTGCTCAAAATATTGAAAAAGGAGTGGATCAAATTGACTTGTACCTGGCTAGTGGTCTGGGGACGAGTCAAGATAAGATTCCAGAAAAAGACCAAGTGTGAAACTTTAGTAGATTGAGTTCTCAACAAATAAATATTTTTCTCGTATTCCCTATCCCCCTTCTTGCACGCAAACACCATTTGGAGACATTCGAGTCACGGACAGCGAGAGCTCTTGCACCTAATGTTCTTTTGTTACTTGTTTCAATGCTAATATAGACTCTTGCATGTTATGACTTGAATTGAATCTCTAACTTTGATTGGTTTACTTTTCAAAGTTCTTATATGGTTGCTAGCATGTCACCACAGAAATTATGCTGTTATCATTTACCTACTCGAGGACGAGCAGGAATTAAGCTTGGGGTGTTGATACGTCCAAAACGTATCTATAATTTCTGCTCGCTCCATGCATGTTTTGTGTGATATTGCTATGATCTAGATACACTTTCACACACTTTTGATCATATTTGGACTAATCTATTAACTCAGTGCACCACAGTGCCAGTTCCTGTTTTCTGCTGTTTCTCTATTTCAGTTTTCCCTCATATAAAAAGTGCTCCAAAAATTCGGGAAATATCAGATAAAAAATCAGCGCAGAAGAACCTTCCGGAAGAACCTGAGTGGGGCCCAGGCACCCTGGTGGCGCGCCCCAGGGGCTGGCCGCGCCAGGGGGGCGCCTGGACCCCTGGTGGCCCCCCTGGCTGCCCCCCTTCGCCTATATATTCTCCGTGACGAGAAACCCTCGAGGACAGAACCCTTTTTCGCGATCTCGCCTCTGTTCCGCCGCCGCCGCGCTTCCAAGATCGGGAGCACTAGCAGACCTCTTCCCGGCACCCTGCCGGAGGGAGGGCCGACCTCCGGGAGTCTCCTCTCCACCATGGATGCTTCCCGGATGTATCGTGAGTAGTTTCCTTTGGACCATGGGTCCGTGATCAGTAGCTATGTGATGTTCTCCTCCCCTCTTTGTTCTTCATGGTTTAGACCTCGTGAGCTGCCCTACATGATCGAGGCACTTTTGTAATCTTTCTGTTGTTGCTATGCTGAGTTTGATGGGATCTGATGGATTATGAGATTATGTTCAGATTGTGATTGAGTAATATATTTGGTTCTTATATCTTATATTTTTGTTCTTAAGTAATTCTTGCATGTTCTCCATTGATGTTTACTGCTTTGGCCAAGTACTAGGTAGTAACCCCAAGAGGGAACGTTATGCTCGATTGTGGGTTCATGCCCTGTAACAGCCCAGATTTCACAAAAATTAAAATTTTTGTTTTCGGTGTGAATTGTTTGATTGTCTGATTTGTTTGCGGTGTTTGCATCCCCGATTTATCGATCGGCGATTATTTTCCCCCTCTTATCTCGTATCGGACGGAGACCGACCCCTGCCACCCTGACACTCGACCTTTGCAACACCGGGTTTCACCCGATCACGTCGTGAAAACCGCACGAGACCAGCCGCACCCAAAGGAACGAAAAACCCCGTTTAATAATTAAACGGGATATTTTTATAGCGCAACGGAAAGTGTTCTTAGAACGGTTCCAACGCGAGGTGAACGCCGCCGGCTCGACGCGCTGATCGCGCAGTTCGAAGTTTTACCCGAATCGGAGGTACTGCGGACCCCCGGCGGTCAGAAACGTGAACACCGGACGCGCGAGAGAAAAACCGGGGATGTTTTCGCAAACTGCCAGCCACCTGGGGTATATAAATACCACCACACTCCCACCCATTTCTAGGGTTTCCCTAGCACAAAATTGTAGTCACACCCCCCAGTTTTGCTCAATTTTCTGCCCAATGAGTTCTGGACCGTCAGATCCGGAGATCCGACGACCCAGATCGCGTCTAGCCTCCACCTCTCTCTCCTACCCTCCTCCTCTCTCCTCACGCAGCTGCTCATGGAGGCCGAGCCGCCGCCTCTCGCCTCCGGCCAGCAGGCCGCAGCCGCCGCGCCCGGCCAGCCTCTCCCCGCCGGCTCCCCTCCTCTCCTTCCCCTCTCTCTCTTCCTCCTCCTTCCCTCCTCCCCATCTCATCTCTCCTCACCTCTCTCTCTCTCTCAACAGGAACCGAGCTGCGCCATGGCCCCTCAAGCTCGAGCTGCCCCGCCCATGGACCTCACCGGCGAGGGACTTCGGCGGGATCCGGCCGCCCTGCCCCTCTACGCCGCCCTTCCCCCACGCCCTCGCCGCCGGTGGCCGGCGCAACCACCAGAAAGCCGCCGCCGCGCCGTTCGATCGGGATCGGGAGGAGCCCCGATCCGGTCGCCTCCCTCTAGCGGACGGCAACGTGGGCCCCAGCCCAGCACAGCCTCCACGGCCCGTCCAGCCAGAGCCGGCCTGGCCTCCCTTCGCGGTCTCTTGGGCCTCGGCCCATGGTGAGGCCCGAGCGCCCGTTTTTTTTTATTTTTTCCCTTTGCATTTTTTTTCTGTTAAGTCTGGGATTTTTGCTGCTGATGTCTTTTTGCGACGTTAATTCCCGTTGATCCGTAGCTCCGATGAACGTGCCCCCAAAATGAAAGTTGCTTAGAATTGCGTGTACTTTAATTCATCTTTTGTGAGCATTTGCATTTGAGGTCATCTTGATTGTGTATTTGTGTGCTAAACATGGCATCCGATCGTTAATTGCAACTGCTGCTGTTAAACTTGCTGAAACTGTTGCTTGATTGAAACTTCGGGTGACGATTGCTTCGCAACCTTTCATCAGAATTGATTGATTCCTTTTGAGTTGCGTTAAGCATTGTTTCTAATTCAGTTTCATGCATTCACATGCCATATTTGCTTGCTGCATGTTGATTGTATCTTGCTCCAAAGTAGCTATCCTGCTGTTAGTGTGTTGCTGTTTATATTTTGTTGCAACTTCGGTCGACGAGTGTGTCGCGACCGTTTATCGGAATTGAATGATTCCAATTGCATATTGTTAAGAATCATGTCTACTTTAATTACATGTATTGCATCTTCATTTTATCATTCCTGGTCATATAGATTTTCTGCTCTAAAGTTGCTATGCCGCTGTTTTTGACAGCCACCTCTGTTTTTTTCTAAGTCTGTAACGTTCCGATGCCATGTTGCATGCTTAATATCTTTTGATCTATGATGCCTATTTGCATGATTCTTTTTGCCATGCCTTCCCTGTCATGTCTACTTTAGTTCCATATCATTTTTGAGCATGTTTGCATTGATTATCCTGTTTATGCAATCTCTAAAGCGTGCTTCCTGATGTTGGCAGTTTGTGCCCATAACTTGTTTTGCTTGTATCTTTTTAACCGTAACTCCGTTTGGAGTGTTCTTTATATGTAACTGGATTAGTTTTTCGTGTACTTTGTGTTTATGCTATTGTTTTCTGTTGTTAACCAACCTAAAATATGGTTTAGGACAGAACAGTACCAAATGTTTTAATCATCGTGCGGCACTTAGTGATATGCCATGTCTAGGTTGTGCCTCACTTAAATTGACTAGCATAGATAGTTTATCTTATGCTTCATCTCTTGACATGTTTATGTGCTATGCCATGCTTGCTTGAGTTGCCATGCTAATAACCGTTGCTTGATCACCTGTAGCTAAGCAACTTGAACCACCATAAACGTGTGGTATCGTCGTGTGTGACGAGTACTCCACTTAACCTGTTAGTAACCGCTCTCGACGGTAGGTGCGATGTCTCGTGTTTCCTTATTGTTGATGCTTGCTCGTGTTTTCTTCGTAGTAATAGATGCTTGCTCGTTGATTGCTTTCCAGTGTTTATCGTCTTGTGTGCTTCCGCGGGTACCTCTCGGAGACGATGCGAGCTTGCGATCCACTACCCCTTCGGAATCCGACTTATCAACAGGCAAGGACTATACATTACTTATGATCCATTCTATTTCAACCAGCGGTTTGCATGCTAGTCTAGGTTAGGTTCGATGTTTGATCCTACCACATGTTTACAACCTCTTTCAAACCCATACAGCCATGTCCCCTCCCAACAAACCATGTAATGCTATGTTACTATTGCTCGTTGCTCAGCCCCTGCTTAGTATGCATGCTTAGGATGCTACGATGTTACCCTGTTACTTCTGGTGGGCTATCACATTATTATTATTGTTATGGATGATATGATTATTATAAATGTTGACTATATTCGACGAAGGATGGAAGGTCTAGGCTATCCCGCCCCGACGCTTTGTTCCATTCGAGTCACCTAGGACCCGAGTTCCGGGTATTGGTTTTAAGACTGAGCGTGCCTAACCGCGTGTGGGATTTTATGGGGTCCCCTCTTTTTACCTATCTAGCTTCAAACATTTCTAGTGGTGGCCCGAGCTGGTTTTACCTTTTGCAAAACGTGTGTGTGCGAGTGTCGACCTCGCAGATTTTCAAACAACTCGGGCCAGCGGAGACATAGTTCCTTTGTTGGTCCACACCTGGAAGCTAGGGGGCTGCCCACATCTGTTTGGGTAGCTAACCCAACCTCGTCCAGACGGTAGAGGCCGATTCGAGAGCGCGGACGGCTTTTGAGTTGGATGTCGACTCACCGGGGGCCACCCGGATTTGTGCGTTGTTAGTTAGAGGGACATGTCGTTCCGGATCTCTTGGGACTAAATCATAAAATGGCTGCCTGTGATGGGTAGAAACTGAGAGATGGGCATGCGTGCAGAGCCTTATGGGCAGTTGGTACACCCCTGCAGGGTTAAATCTTTTCGAGAAGCCGTGTCCACGGTTATGGACGACTTGAGACCTACTCCTTGTTCATAGACAACAACAACTGAGATAATCTTAATATAACTTGATCAACGTGTGTGTGCCTTGCTTCTGGTCGATTGCTCATTGCTGGTCGCTCTTCTGGTTGATGAGGTGGGTCATTGCTCTTGCTGCTGACAGCCGGCTCCTCTGCTCTTCTGTTCATGATCGGGGGACCCCGATTGCTCCTGACCCTGCTCTCGCGCCGGGACTGGCCCTGCTGCTTGTTCTGCCGCGACGCATTCGGCCGCTGGCTGGCTTCCGGAATCGGCCTCGCGGTCTTTCTTGATGCTTCAGGTCATGCAACCGGGTCCTCCAACGCCGCTTGCTGCTGTTGCTTTACCGATGCCAGCAGCTCGCGCATTCGGCGAGTTCGCTGACACCGTTCTTCTCCTTCCAAGTTTTCCAGCTCGTTCGCAATCTGCTCGGCAGCTCACAAATTCTTGTCGGGCATGTTGTATGTCGGCCGCTAGACAAATGCTGATGCTGCCGGCTGCTCGGCTCCCGACAGCTCTCTGCCGACTGCTCGGCCTCTACTCCTGAGATCTTCTAAGACCGCAGGTGCAATCGGTCGTCGCTGACTGCCGTGCGCTACATTGTATTCTTTGGTAATGGCTCCCAGCCTACGCTCTTTTTCCAGCACATGCTCGGCACTACGAGCAAGGGCTAGCCGTGCTGTCTCCAGACCGATGTGGACCTGATCGGGGTCACCATTCCTGTTCACGGGCGTGTACAACACGTCCCGCAACGCACTGGTGTCGACTCTTTCCGCGGCGCCCGCCGCCTCTTTGGCTTTCCTCGCTGCACTTGCCGCACCTTGATTGCTTGACGCTGTCGTCCCAGCCATCATGACGGCTGCGTGCACACGCGGCTCCGCTACGCCGGGAGCTGCCGTGCAACCCCTGGTCAGGAGCGGATCCGTGGTACTAGAGAAGACGTGAACCTCCCTGGGATAAGTCTCGGGAAGAAGCTGATGAAGAGGCGATGGCTGCCGATCTGCAGCGAAACACCGGGCGGCAGGGCTGCACCGACCCCAAACCGCGCAGCATAATCCACCACAAAGTCCACTGCCCCACGCCAAAAGATCAGGACAGAGGCGTGGCTCATGCTTGATGACGAGGAAGATCCCGTCCGGATCAGAACTCCAGTCGACGTCTCGGTCTGCCCCACGATGGGCGCCAACTGTCGTCGCATAGTAACAACAGACGCCATAGGGATGGATAAAGAGAGGGGAAGACTCGGCGGAGAACTATGTCGATGGTGCCGAAATCGGGTTGGGCACAAGCACGGTGAAGGACACCACGATGTACCCAGGTTCGGGGATCTCCTGAGAGATAACACCCCTACTCCTGCTTGTCTGCTTGATAAAAATGATCTCATGAACTACAATCAATGCTCCTGGAGCTGTTCAGAGGAAGAAGAGACCTGTCGTGGGCATGGTTCTCTCCGGCTTCTCTACGGGAACTACTGTGGGAAGTAAATGCGAATGGGGGCGTCCCTCTCGCGGGAGGGGTACCCCGGGCTCTTATAGTGTGAGCTCGGGGTACTACGGTCATTTCAGTCGGGTACTGTCCCCAGCTGTCATCCTCTCGTCGGCTGGGGTCCACCGACTGCAAATCTCCGGTTGATCCGGACCTGTCAAGCAGCTGCCCATGTTGTAGATTGTAGGTTATGATGAGTGAACAGTGGAGCTATGATCTCTGGTCTTGTCGTCCTGTTTGCGGATTCAGAGGAAAGGGTGACGACTCTCCCCTGACAGATCGGCGAAGTGACTTGGCTTACTGCCACCCGGATCTCTCGGGATCATGCATTTATGACATTGTACCAGGAACTCCGACCTGGACAAGGTCAACTCTTGAGCCCATTGAAGAGTGAGCCGGTTGCGCCTGGGCCGGCTGCTTGCATTCGACATGGTCGATTGCTTGAGGGAAATCGGCCATGCTACTGCCTAGCTCGGCCCAGCTGCAGCCCAATCGGCCCCAGCCTTGTTTTGAAATATTGCTTTCGTCTGGGTGACCCTACCCGGGTATCATTCCCCTGACACCTTATACACTGAAGCAAAAGCCAAGGAAGCTCAAGAAGACGGCGTCGATCTAAAAGAAGAAGCCTGCTTGTTGGACCTATCCAGGTCGGAAATTTATCAATAGAAGTTGTGGCACTACCATAGCAAGAAGATTCGCCCCCTCACTTTTCGTGAGGGCGATTTGGTGCTCCGCCGAATCCAGAAGTCGGACGGTCAGCACATGTTGTCCTCACCTTGGGAAGGTCCTTTGATCATCAGCCGAGCGCTCAAGAACAACACATACTACCTCATCGATTGCAACCAAGGCACTCGGCACAAGGATACTTCAGGATTTGAAACGCAGCATCCCTGGAATGCCGAGTTGTTATGCCCGTTTTACAGTTGAGTCGAACAAATGTATTCATGCTATCTCGCAATCAATCAGTAAAGCGGTCATGCATCTAAAGGATAGCATTCGATTGTCTTTATATGATTCTTTAGTTTTTGATCGAGCCTCATTCGGCAACACTTTGGCGGGGACTGACCGACCATACGGTCACGAAGTATAAGATGAAAAACCATGAGGACTGCAGGTTCAAAACCGAGCAAGCGCTTGACGCGAGCACAGATCACAGGTTGGCTGTGGCATCGATAAAAGCGGCGGCTGGTCGGACCTGCGGCGTTACCTCGCGGACTCGAAAACACTCTAAAAAGAGAGAAAACACGGCTGAATGCGCGGTTCACCGATTGTGTCCCCGATCGATGCACCGAGCAATTGGCAAGGAGCAATCGGTCATTTATTCTATGTAGAATCCTTCTGCGTTGGCGCTCGAGTAGATCAGTTCCATTGACCAAGCCCAGAGCGGAGCACGATCCTTTGAGCCGACCATAGACCGCACGTCGGCTGTCGCCGAACATGGAATCGTGTCCCCAAGGGAAAAATGGCAAAGGCAAAAGCAAAAAGGCACAAACCATGAAGTTGATCACATAAGAAATTCATGCAACAAGCAAAGATAAAAGGCTCAAGGCCGAATAGGTTCATTACATCAAACCACCCCTCGTGGGTGTCCTCGGAATCTTGCAAGTCTTACGAAAGTTTGCAGCAAAGGAAATAAAATAAACTAATCATGCATCGGGAGCAGAAGAGACTGGAGCTGTCGGTGGTGAGGCCGAAGCAGTCGGAGCTGTCAGCGGAGCGGCTGAAGTGGTCGGAGCTGTCAGCGGTGCAGTTGAGGTAGTCAGAGTAATTGATGGCGCTTGCGTAGTGGCCGGAACTGTTTTCTCCGGCGCAGTCGGAGCTTCTTGCGTAGCAGCGGCCTCTGATTGCTCCGGCTCAGCCAAATCTTTCTTTGCCTTGGAGGAATCAACGTCGGCGGTCTTGGCGCTAGTCCTTCCAGACGAGGCTTTTGGCGAAGTATGAGAGGAGCTGCTGCCAGATAAGTCGTCTTGGTACAAATGGGTGCTCGAGGAGCGAGCTAGCTGACTGCCCTGACCTCCTCTGGCGCGGCTGTCAGCAGAGGGGCTGTCGTCGTCCAGAGCGGTTATCGACAAGGGATCAATCGGCATCCCATCATTATCAAGAGTTGGAGTATAGTCAGTGTGCGGGAACCACCCATCCATTGTCTCCGCAAGGCGATTCACCTGGGAATAGGCGCTCTCAAGAAGATCCGACGCCCCGTCTCGCATGGTGTAAAGACGAGCTAAGCTCAGCTTGGGATACCAGCTCAGCACAGTTTGAAGCGACGTCTCCACACCAGACCGAGCTACTGAATCAAGCAAAGCCTCGACCCGGCGGGGAGCAGCCTTGAGAGGCAGCAGCACCTGTTCATTGGTAGCGTTGGGAGCATCTCCTTGCTTTGAACCTTCCTCGTCGGACTCATTGGTGCCAGCCGAAGATCCCTCACCATGGCGCATGCGCCCAAGTGCTTGTTTCAGCTCGACAGGCCTCCAAAGCAGCCTGGCAAGCTTCTGGACGCCCAATTTAAATGTGAAGACACTGCCAAGAATCACGGGAATGCGAGCCTCGGTTGCAATGATAAATTCCCGAGGACTCCATCCCTCGGCATCAGTCCTCACCGGGCAGCCCTCTTAGGATCGGATTTTCCATTCTTCAGCAACAGCATGCTGAGCAGCGGATTCGGAGGCAGGACAGTGCTCTGCATCAGAAGGTTAAACGTGAGAAGATCCAAAAGAGATGAAATCGGCAAGAAAACCAAGATAAGAATGATAGCTCACCCGAAAGAAGGGAATCCATCTCGCACATTCCCTCAAGTCTAGCTCGGGCCTCGGGTCGGGCTTTAGTTAGCTCATCATTGTGGCGCGGCACCATGGCCTCCAGCTTGGCCACGGCATCATCTCTCTCTGCTTGCAGCACGGCCCTAGGAGTCACCGCAGCATCGCGCTCTGAGGGCAGGGCATCAGCAGTCGCCATTTGGGCCGAGATCACCTCCTCCAGCTCAGTCTTGTGATTGGCTTTAAGCGCGGTGATCTCTCCCCGCAGCCGCTCGGCAGATCGAGATAGATCGGACTCAGCAGATGATACGTCCAAAACGTATCTATAATTTCTGCTTGCTCCATGCTTCTTTTGTGTGATATTGCTATGGTATTCATACACTTTCATACACTTTTCATCATATTTGGACTAACTTATTAACTCAATGCACCCAAGTGTCGGTTCCTGTTTGCTGCTGTTTTTCTAGTTCAGGTTTCCCCCATATTAAAACTGCTCCAAAATTTCGGGAAAATCCAATAAAAATTTAGCGCTTCGGAAGCTTTGGGAATCACCAAGGAGGGGCCAGAGGGGACCCACCAGGGCCCAGGTGGCCCCCCTGGCTGCCCCCTTCGCCCATATATTCTCCGTGACGCGAAACCCCCGAAGACAGAACCCTTTTTCGTGATCTCTCCTCTGTTTCGCCGTCACCGCTCTTCCAAGATCGGGAGCACCAGAAGACCTCTTCCCGGCACCCTGCCGGAGGAAGGAACCACCTCCGGGAGCTTCTCCGCCACCATGGATGCTTCCCGGATGAACCGTGATTAGTCCACCTTGGACCATGGGTCTATGATCAATATCTATGTGATGTTCTCCTCCCCTCTTTGTTCTTCATGGTTTAGACCTCGTGAGCTTCCCTACATAATCGAGGCACATATGTAATCTTTCATTTGTTGCTATGCTGAGTTTGCTGGGATATGATGGATTATGAGACTATGTTCAGATTGTGTTTGAGTAATATATTTGATTCTCCTCTTTTATATTTATGTTCTTGAGTAATTCTTGCATGTTCTCTGTTGTTGTTTATTGATTTGGCCAAGTATTAGGTAGTGACTCCAAGAGGGAGAGTTATGCATGATTGTGGGCTCATGCCCCCTGATGACTAGCTTGAGTGACAGAAGCATGAGTCTAGGGGATGTGTTGTTGCCACAAGGGAGAAAACAACGGTGCCTGTACTTGCGGGTGCAAGGATTGTTTACTTTACGCAAAGTTCTTTAATGCAGTTGTCTGTTGCTTTGAGTTTACACTTTGGGTGGGATTCGCAACTTAATACCAGCGAGATGTTCTGGATAGATATCTCAAGGTGGATGATTAGTAGGTAGATGCAGATGGATTTTGGTCTACTTGTCTTGCCGTACCGCCCATGCTTTTGAGCCTCTTCCTTTCTTTATAGCATAGTTAGCATTGGTTTGCGCACATAATCCTGTCAATTTCCCAGCTGTAATTTGTTTACCTTGCATGGCTATTTTATCGTCATTTGGGAGAGAGACATCACTAGTGAACATCATGGGATCCTGGGTCATATTTCCAATACTGTTTACACCCACTATTTATTTTCTGCTTTGTTTACTTTTCCGTTGCTATCACTATCATTATTATCCCGTGTGTTATATCCTTTGTAAACAACAAGGCCGGAGGGATTGAAAACCTCTCTAAACTCGTTGGGAGCAAAGTTATCTGCTGTGTGTGCAGGTCCACGTCAACCGCCTAATTTATGGCGCCGTTGTCACGTTCATGTCGTTGCCGGAGTCCTACTGGAGACAAACCTTGGTATCTTCACCGAGGGAAATTTGTTGCTATGTGCATCTCAAACCTTCCACTTTTGGTAACCAACGAGGGGCGAGAAGCCATTGAAGCCATTTCTGGCGCTGTTGCCGGGGACGCAAGCAAAGCTATACCCGCCAACACTAGCGCCATCAAAGCAATTTCTGGCGCCGTTGCCGGGGACTCCGCACTTCAAGATAGGGGAGTTGCACACTATCTTTTATCTTTTCTTTTTAGTCTTGTTAGTTTACCTTTCAGTTTTTACTTTAGTGTCCTTTATCAAAAATCAAAAAATAGTTACCTTGCTTGCTACTACTATGGGTTCCTCCGAGAACACCAAGTTGTGTGACTTCACTAGTCATAACAAAAGTGACTTTATCTGCACTCCTATTGCTACACCTGCAACTTCAGCACCTTCTTATGAGATTAAACCTGCTTTGCTGAACCTTATTATGAAAGATCAATTCTCCGGTGCTGGAGATGATGCTGCTTTGGACTTAAATAATTTTATTGAGCTCTGTGATATGCAAAAGTACAAAGAAGTAGATGGTGATATTGTTAAGCTTAAGCTTTTTCCTTTCTCCTTGAGAGGAGGAGCTAAAATATGGTTTCAATCCTTGCCTAGGAATAGCATAGATTCTTGGGATAAGTGCAAGGATGCTTTTATTGGGAAGTACTACCCCCCAGCTAAGATTATCCAATTAAGGAGTAATATTGTGAATTTTAAGCAATTGGATAATGAACACATTGCCCAAGCTTGGGAACGCATGAAACCTCTTGTTAAGAATTGTCCTGCGCATGGTTTGACTACTTAGATGGTTATCCAAACTTTTTACGCATGCTTGAACTTTACCTCGCGGAACTTGCTAGATTCGGCCGCGGGAGGAACCTTTATGTCAACAACGCTAGGTGCTGCCACGAAACTACTCGATGAGATGATGATCAACTATTCCCAATGGCACACCGAAAGAGCTCCAACAGGTAGGAAGGTAAACTCTATCGAGGAGATCTCCTCCCTAAATGAAAAAGTTGACTTGATTATGTCTCTACTTCCCAAGCAATCTCATATTGATCCTCATGATGTTCCTTTAAATTCTTTGATTGCTCAAGATCAAGTAGATGTGAACTTTATCTCTAGAAGCAACTTTAATAACAATTCTTAAAGGAGTAATTTTGGTAGCAATCCTAGACCGTTCCCCTCCAACAACTATGGGAACAACAACACTTATCCTAGCACCAAGAACTCCACTTCTGAACTAGAGAGTATGCTTAAAGACTTCACCCTAGAACACAACATAGGATTTTTCATGCTTATCTTTGCTTCATGTGTTCTTTATCTTTTCCGTAGCTACTTTCATGTTTAGCTCTTAATTTTCATGCTTATCTTTTTAAAGATCTTTCGTTTAGTTTGTTGCAGGAACTCTCTTGAGTTTTCATGTTTATCTTGTTTAGAGAGTTTGCATGTTGCACTGAGTTTTGTGTCTTGACTTGAGTAGGTAATTGAGGTTGCTATTCAACTGTAGTAGTAACTTGAAATAGTTTTGAGGTATTGTCTTGAGTAATGTTTGGACTTTTGGTGTCAAGAGCTTTAGCCTATTAGTGATAGATGTCGTTTTTGGGCAATCCGTGTTTATTTTCAAAACTTACAAATTAGTTGAGAACTTTAGCTACTAGATGGATCACTACTCTTTGGAGGGATCGAATATTAGAGTACACTCACGTACCATGAGTCGAGGATGCGCAAGGATAACCAAACCCCCATACACTCCTCCTCGGGGTACTTGTCTCTTTGAGAACCTCCTATTAGATTGAGAGTTACCGATAATAAGTGCATGAGTTCCTCGGACTAATGTGAGTATTCGAAAGTTGACACTTCCACCTTCCCATATTTTTCTAGCCTCTCCTGTGCCATGCATTGCTTTCTTCTCACTCCGAGAGTTGGCGTCCACCTTCGCCGGTACATCCAAATCCTTGGCACGATACGCTCTGTCATCATAAACCTCATTATATCCTTCCTCAAAACAGCCACCATACCTACCTATCAAGGCATTTCCATAGCCTTTCCGAGATACATTGACATGCAACATCCATCTTCTCATGACTTGATCTTCATGGCATACATGCTACTTGCTTGATCGATGAACCGCATGCTAGTTGGGCCTTGCCTTAATCATTGCTACATGACGCACTAGTATCATTGCATATCCTGCTTCACTGGCAGAGGCATACATTTGCATACTTCATGATAGTTTCATTTTCTTTATGATAGAGTAATTTTGTAAAGTGTGAAAGATCTTCTATACTTCTTGTAATATATAGAGTGTTGCCCCTAAAGTGAGGAAAAGATCCCAAAGAGGACAAAATCAAAAGATCCCAAAGAGGACAAATGAGAGTTAAATGGAAAGAGCCATTTAGGCCACCAAAAAATAGAAAAAAGAGAAAAAGAAATAAAAAGAGAGAAGGGGGCACACTACTATTCCTTTTGAGAGATCCACACTCGTACTCCATCTTATATCTTGTACTCCATAGAGATTATCATTCATGCATATAGCTATGTGAGGACCTTCACACTATAGAACTTGGCTTGTATATTCCAATGATGAGCCTCCTCAAATGATCTCTAGGTCTTCTTGAGCAAGCAAGCTGGATGCACCCCCACTAGTTCCATTGAAGAGCTTACCTTAGCTCATATGTGCATCCGTTGCATGGCAATCCCTACTCCTCACATCATATCTATCATTTGGCTTTCTCTCGCCTATGATTGTCCTCATTGATGTGAGCCTTTCACACCCTTTTTTGTCTCCCCCCTCCATCATTCTTTCTCTCTTTTCCATCCTAAGTGTCAACTTTCTTGCTTACACTCATCCATTGCATGAGTGCTCAAAATATCGAAAAGGAGTGGATCATTTTGACTTGTATCTGGCTAGTGGTCTGGGGATGAGTCAAGATAAGATTCCAAAGAAGACCAAGTGTGAAACTTTAGTAGATTGAGTTCTCAACACAAAATACATTTTTCTCTCGTAATCCCTATTCACTTTCTTGCACGCAAACACCATTTGGAGACATTCGAGTCACGGATAACGAGAGCTCTTTCACCTTTATGTTCTTATGTTGCTTGTTTCAATGCTAATATAGACTCTTGCATGTTATGACTTGAATTGGATTACATGCCTTGATTGCTTCACTTAAAACTCCTTATATGGTTGGTAGCATGTCGCCATAGAAATTATGCTTTTTATCATTTACCTACTCGAGGACGAGCAGGAATTAAAATTGGAGATGTTGATACGTCCAAAACGTATCTAAAATTTCTGCTTGCTCCATGCATGTTTTGTGTGATATTGCTATGATCTAGATACACTTTCATACACTTTTGATCATATTTGGACTAACCTATTAACTTAGTGCACCACAGTGCCAGTTCCTGTTTTCTGTTGTTTTTCTATTTCAGTTTTCTCCCATATAAAAAGTGCTCCAAAAATTCGGGAAAAATCAGATAAAAATCAGCGCAGAAGAACCTTCCAGATGAACCTAGGTGGGGCCAGAGGGACACCACCAGGGGCCCAGGCGCCCTGGTGGCGCGCCCCAGGGGCTGGCCGCGCCAGGGGGGCGCCTGGACCCTTGGTGGCCCCCCTTGCTGCCCCCCTTCGCCTATATATTCTCCGTGACGAGAAACCCTCGAGGCCAGAACCCTTTTTCGCGATCTCGCCTCTGTTCCGCCGCCGCCGCGCTTCCGAGATCGAGAGCACCAGCAGACCTCTTTCCGGCACCCTGCCGGAGGGAGGGCCGACCTCCGGGAGTCTCCTCTCCACCATGGATGCTTCCCGGATGTGTCGTGAGTAGTTTCCTTTGGACCATGGGTCCGTGATCAGTAGCTATGTGATGTTCTCCTCCCCTCATTGTTCTTCATGGTTTAGACCTCGTGAGCTGCCCTACATGATCGAGGCACTTTTGTAATCTTTCTGCTGTTGCTATGCTGAGTTTGATGGGATCTGATGGATTATGAGATTATGTTCCGATTGTGATTGAGTAATATATTTGGTTCTTATCTCTTATATTTTTGTTCTTGAGTAATTCTTGCATGTTCTCCATTGATGTTTATTGCTCTGGCCAAGTAGTAGGTAGTAACCCCAAGAGGGAACGTTATGCTCGATTGTGGGTTCATGCCCCCTGATGACACGCTTGAGTGACAGAAACATGAGTCTAGGGGATGTGCTGTTGCTACAAGGGGGAAAACAAAGGTGCTTGTAACCGCGGTTGCAAGGATTGATTACTTTACGCAAAGTGCTTTTTAATGCAGTTGTGTGTTGCTTTGGGTTTACACTTTGGGTGGGGCTCGCAACTTAATACCAGCGAGATGTTCTGGCTAGATATCTCAAGGTGGATGATTAGTAGTAGATGCAGTTGGATTTCGGTCTACTTATTTTGGCGTTCTGCCCATGCTTTTGAGCCTCTTCCTTTCTTTTGTAGCATATTTAGCATTGCGGTGCGCTCATAATCCTGTCAATTTCCCTTCTGTAATTTGTTCACCTCGCATAGCAGTTTTATCGTCTTTTGGGAGAGAGACATCACTAGTGAACATCACGTATCCCGGTCCATATCCTCATCACTGTTTCCACGCTCATTTACTTTTCTGCTTTTACTTTCAGTTGCTATTATTATCCCTTGTGTTTGATCCTTTGTGAACAACAAGACCGGAGAGATTGACAACCTCTCTGAACTTCGTTGGGAACAAAGTTATTTGTGTCTGTGTGCAGGTCCGCGTCAGTTGCGCCGCTGACACCTACTTATCATCTCCGGAGTCCTACTGGAGACAAACCTTGGTATCTTTACTGAGGGAAATTTGCTGTTGTGCTACATCACACCTTCCACTTGGGGTTTACCAACGAAGGGCGAGAAATCACTATCATCACCTCGCACATCAGCTTCATCCTTATTTTTTGTGATATTGCTATGGTATTGATACACTTTCATACACTTTTGATCATATTTGGACTAACTTATTAACTCAGTGCACCCCAGTGTCAGTTCCTGTTTTCTGCTGTTTTTCTATTTCAGGTTTCCGCCATATTAAAACTGCTCCAAAAATTCGGGAAAATCCAATAAAAATCAGCGCTTCGGAAGCTTTTGGAATCACCAAGGAGGGGCCAGAGAGGACTCACCAGGGCCCCAGGCGCCCTCCCGGCGCACCCTAGGGTGGGTCCGCGCCAGGGGGCGCCTGGACCCCTGGTGGCCCCCCTGACTGCCCCCCTTCGCCCATATATTCTCCGTGACACGAAACCCCCGAAGACAGAAACCCTTTTTCGGGATCTCTCCTCTCTTCCGCCGCCGCCGTGCTTCCAAGATCGGGAGAACCAGGAGACCTCTTCCCAGCACCCTGTCGGAGGGAGGAACCACCTCCGAGAGCTTCTCCACCATCATGGATGCTTTCCGGATGAACCGTGAGTACTCCACCTTGGACCATGGATCTATGATCAGTAGCTATGTGATGTTCTCCACCCCTCTTTGTTCTTCATGGTTTAGACCTCGTGAGATGCCCTACATGATCGAGGCACATATGTAATCTTTCTGTTGTTGCTATGCTGAGTTTGTTGGGATCTGATGGATTATGAGACTATGTTCAGATTGTGTTTGAGTAATATATTTGATTCTCCTCTTTTATATTTATGTTCTTGAGTAATTCTTGCATGTTCTCCGTTGCTGTTTATTGCTTTGGCCAAGTAGTAGGTAGTGACTACAAGAGGGAGCGTTATGCATGATTGTGGGTTCATGCCCCCTGATGACTAGCTTGAGTGACAGAAACATGAGTCTAGGGGATGTGTTGTTGCCACAAGGGAGAAAACAACGGTGCATGTACTTGCGGGTGCAAGGATTGTTTACTTTACGCAAAGTTCTTTAATGCAGTTGTCTGTTGCTTTGAGTTTACACTATGGGTGGGATTCTCAACTTAATACCAGCGAGATGTTCTGGATAGATATCTCAAGGTGGATGATTAGTAGGTAGATGCAAATGGATTTCGGTCTACTTGTCTTGGCGTACCGCCCATGCTTTTGAGCCTCTTCCTTTCTTTATAGCATAGTTAGCATTGGTTTGCGCACATAATCCTGTCAATTTCCTAGTTGTAATATGTTTACCTCGCATGCTATTTTATCGTCTTTTGGGAGAGAGACATCACTAGTGAACATCATGGGATCCCGGTCCATATTTCCAATACTGTTTACACCCACTATTTATTTTCTGCTTTATTTACTTTTCCGTTGCTATCACTATCATTATTATCCCGTGCGTTTTATCCTTTGTAAAAAACAAGGCCGAAGGGATTGACAACCTCTCTGAACTCGTTGGGAGCAAAGTTATCTGTTTTGTGTGCAGGTCCACGTCAACCGCCTAATTTTTGGCGCCTTTGTCACCTTCCTGTCGTTGCCAGAGTCCTACTGGAGACAAACCTTGTTATCGTCACCGAGGGAAATTTTCTGCTATCTGCATCTCAAACCTTCCACTTTGGGTAACCAACGAGGGGCGAGAAGCCATTGAAGCAATTTCTGGCGCTGTTTCCGGGGACGCAAGCAAAGCTATACCCGCCAACTCTCGCGCCATCAGCAGCTCGCGGGCGTTCAAGCTCCTACCGAGGAGCAATGAGTTTGGGGCCTTGATGGTCGAGGTGCTCCACCAGCTCGGGTACCCGGCCCTGAAGAGCAGTGACAGTGGGCAAGGATGCAGCAGCTGCTGCAAAATTGTTGTGAAGTAAAAGTTAGAATCGGAGGACAAAATCCATCGGTTGGTGATCAGCAAGATTACCTGTTAGCTTGGTAAATTTGGCGGTCTTCTGGTTCACTTGTAGCTGAGCAGAGTCGAGGAATCGCAAGCTAGCGGAGTACGATTCGAGCAAGTTCTCAAAAACTTGGCGTTTTCCCTCGGAGACAGTCTGAATAAAAGGAGAAGTCAGACGCAGAAAAAATCAAAAGTCGAGAGGAGATCCGAGCTGATTACAAAGAAATCGGCCCGAATCTCGGGGACTACACCCAGTGGGTGCGCGCAAGCGCACCCACTTGAGGGCAGATCCACCGATCTGAGGACGGCATGAGAAAATAAGAATCAGCACAAGATTCAAGCTGATTGCAAGCAATCGTATCGAATCTCGGGAACTACACCCAGTGGGTGCGCTTGCGCGCTCCCACTAAGAGAAGGAAACTTACAGTGTGATTGAGGTCGATGAGCTCGAGCTCCTGAAGCACACCGGCGGAGAATTCCTTTACCCGGTCATAGGCCGAATCCATAGTTCCATGAGAGGCCAGGGGAAAGCGGCGCGAGGAGTCGGGCTCAGGGCCAGCAGGACCGGTGCGAGAGTACTCCACTCGGAAGTGCTCCACCGAGTGCAGCTGCGATCCAGGAGTAGCGGACGACGTCATTGCCGACGTCGGTCGAGGAATCAAAACTTTGGAAGCAGCAGCAGTCGAGGGCGGCGCTGAAGTCGCCGGTGGGGCAGTAACGCTCGCAGTCGGCACAGTGGTTGGAGGAAGAGACACCGTCACGATTGGCGGGGTAGTCGTGGAGATGGTGTGGTGGATCCGGTCGGACGACCGTTGCGGGGATGGAACAATCGGAGGATCGGGTTGCGGCCCCTCGCCACCGGTGGCTTCCAGGTCGACGATGTCCTTAGGGGCCACAGAAACTTTGGGCAGAGGCTTGCTTGGAAGCTTGCTCGGAGGCTTGGCGAGGTCGGCGCAGGCTTTCTTGGCTTCGCGCTCGGCTTCCTTCGCTGAAAGAGGAGCAATCGGCGGCCGTTTTTTGGTGCTCTCGGCATGGACGGAGGTGGCAAAGGCAATCGGGCCAGTGAATGCAGGAATCTCGCGATCGATATCATCCAGGTCAATAGCAGCCCTAAGAAGAAGAAAAGAGATAAGCAACACAGAGAGAAGAAGAATGTAAAGGACGAGTTCCAAGGGAAGATCATACCCAACGGACATCGGAGCTCCTCGGGGCATTCGGAAGCGCAGGGGCGGAATATCCAGAGGGGCATCCTGCAGAACTGGACTGACCTTGGACTTGACACCGGGAGCTTTCCCAGTCTAAGCCCGAGTGCACCCAGTCTGAGGGGCCTTTCCCTTCGGAATAGCCACTGCAGCCGTTGCATCTTTTCCGGTTACGGTGCCAGAAGCCGAGCTCGAAGCTCGGGAGCGTTTGGGCGGCGCCATCTTAGGCTCGGGATTTGAATCTGCACCGGAATCTCCAAAGTTTGAGACGCTGTCATCATCGCTCCATTCATCCAGAAAGCGTTCGGAAGAGGTATCGTGCATACCCCATTGATCTGCCGCACCGGCGTCGGCAGGTTCGTCCTCGACGTCGGAGTCGGAAGTGGGGGAGCCGTCATACTCAAGGTCGGCCGGGTCCTCCTCGGAGCGATCCGGGGCGAAGGAGCCGGCAACCTGGCCGTCTTGCATCACGGCAGTCGCAATAAAGTACTAGAAGGAAATGCGCAAGAGGCCAGGAAGTCAAGCGGATAACCGAGCAATCGGACAAAGAGAAAAAGCAGTCGGAGCATACCTCTGGAGGGGGGAGCCCGCGGTGAAGGCATTTCAGGCCGAACTTGAAGGGATTCGGCGTCGGGGTGCTGGTGAGTGCTTTCACTCGGAGGCGCAACGCCTTGCTTCTCAGTTTCTTGGTGCAAATCCGAGTTGGATCCCTCCAGGTCTACATGTCGTAGATTCGGTGCACTCGGCGCTGAAGCGGGAGCACTCGGACCTGGAGCCATGTAGCCACCAAGTCGTAGGCCTTCAGGCCGTCCTTCCTCAGCTGCTCGATTCGATCTACTTGGGCATCAATGTCACAGTCGCCGACTCCAAACTTGGTCGACCACTGGTACTTTTCAATCGGCGGGGCGAGCTGGAATTCGGGCAGATTGATGAGGTCGGGGCCGTCGTCTGGAGATCGGACATAGAAGAAAGTTGTTTGCCAGTCTTTGACAAACTGGATGATGGCAGGAGACTCGTAGCCCTGTTTGCTGGAGTAGAGGATGCAATCGCCGCAATCGGTCATGACGGTCTCGTGAATCGGAGGCTTGTCTTCCCCCTCTGGATTCGGTAGAATGTTCCCGGTCCGAGCCATATGACCTCGGATGTGGAAGAGGCGCTTCCACAGCCCGATCCTCGGCCGGAATGCTGGAGCCTTTCCATCGGCCACGGCTGGCGGCGGATTTCACTGTCGTTGTCGTGGAGCCTTTCCATCGGCCACGGCTGGCGGAGGATTTCTCATCCGCGGCGGCCATGGCGTCCTCCAGGACGACAGTGAGAAAAACCGAAAAGAAGGAAAAGGAGATGGCGGCAGCGAGTGCTGGAAGGCGGAGGCGCGGCGGCGGCAGAGCTTGCGAGCGGGAGGCAGAGAGGTTGCGCGGTGCGGCGGCGCCACCAGCGCGCAGGACAGATGTCGCCGGGGCAGTAAAACCGCGGCGGCGCGAGGAGGAGAGCAAGGTCAAGGAAGAAGAAAAAGTGGGAGAGATGAACCCGAGGAACCCCCCACACACACACACACACCTCGTGACTTATATGGGCGGCGGGGGCGAGTGGTATCGTGGGTGCGGGTCGTGTGGCCCGGTGTGGCCGCGTGTATCCAGAGGTGGATCAACGGTTTCGGCACAAAAGATCATGGCGCAGAAGGCGAGGCGTGCGCAGTAACGTCCCGTCGTGCGTGGGTCTTGGAGCCCGGGGCATTAACTGCACCCAGAGGAATCAGAAGCGACGGGAGACGTGGGTTGGTCAGAATATCGGTCAAAAGTAACCGTTGGAGAAGCAATCGGCCGCGCCTGATCTCAGCTCGGTGAGGTTTTGCCAGAAGAAGTTTTTTCAAAAAGCACGAAAGCAGTCGGCAAGGTCTTGGTTTAGATCGGAGAGAAGATTTCTAAGCAGCACAGATCTGGTCATCCGGGCATGATCTCCGAATTCAGCTCGGAGCGAGGAACCCGATGAGGCCAGAACAATCAAAGCGCGAAGAAAATAAAAGAAAAAGTGCAAAGGCCCCGCAGTCAAGCAACCGCGGGACCTTTATAGCTTTAGGGGATAGTGTCGGGGGAATGATACCCGGGTAGGGTCACCCAGACGAAAGCAATCTTTAAAGACAAGGATGGGGCCGATTGGGCTGCAGCTGGGCCGATCTAGGCAGTCGCATGGCCAATTGCCCACAAGAAATCGACCATGCCGGATGTGAGCAGTCGGCCCAGGCGCAATCGACTCACCCTTCAATCGGCTCAAGAGTTGACCTTGTTCAAGTCGGAGCTCCTGGTACAAGGTCATAAATGCATGATCCCAAGAGATCCGGGTGGCAGCAAGCCAAGTCACTTCACCGATCTGTCAGAGGAGATTTGTCACCCTTTCCTATGAATCCGCAGACAGGACGACAAGACCAGAGATCATAGCTCCATTGTTCACTCATCATAACCTACAAGCTACTGCATGGGCAGCCGCTTGACAGGTCCGGATCAACCGGAGAGTTGCAGTCGGTGGACCCCAGCCGAGGAGAGGATGACAGCTTGGGTCAGTACCCGACTGAAATGACCGTAGTACCCCGAACTCACAATATAACAGCCCGGGGTACCCCTCCTGCGAGAGCGACGACCCCATTGCATTTACTTCACACAGTAGTTCCCGTAGAGAAGCAGGAGAGAACCATGCCCACGGCAGGTCTCTTCTTCCTATGAACAGCTCCAGGAGCATTGATTGTAGTTCGTGATATCATTTATATCAAGCAGACAAGCAGGAGTAGGGGTGTTATCTCTCCGGAGAGCCCCGAACCTGGGTACATCGTGGTGTCCTTCACCGTGCTTGTGCCCAACCCGATTCCGGCACCATCGACAGAGTTCTCCCTCGAGTCTTCCCCTCTCTTTAGCCATCCCTATGGCATCTGTTGTTACTACGCGACGACAAGATGAGTAGTTGTTTATGTGAGGTTTGAGTCGGATAGAGAGGATCTTGGTAATGGCATGAATGAGACTAATGGATCTATAGTCACAAACCCCTTTTGCACCATCCTTCTTAGGTACAGTAAACAGTGTAAAACTACCACATTCTGGGCTAGGTCACTGATACGACCTAAACATATCTATAATTTATGCTTGCTCCATGCATGTTTTGGGTTATATTGCTATGTTTTTTATACACTTTCATACACTTTTGATCATATTTGTACTAACCTATTAACTCAGTGCACCCCCGTGCCAGTTTCTGTTTTCTTCTGTCTTTTTATTTCAGGTTTTCCCATTACGTAAAATGCCAGAAAAATTCCGGGGAAAATATATATATAACAGCGTACCGGAAGCTTCCAGATGCCTGAAGGGGGGGCCAGAGGGGCCCCACCTGGTGCCCAGGCGGCCAGGGGGTGCGGCCTAGGGTGGGGCCGCGCCGGGAGGCCGCCTGGACTCTTGGTGGCCCCCTTGGCTGCCCCCCTTCGCCTATATTTACCTCGTCCTCTGAAACCCCCGAGGACAGAACCCTTTTTCGCGATCTCGCCTTTGTTCCGCCGCCGCCGCGCTTCCAAGTTCTGGAGCACCAGAAGACCTCTTCCCAGCACCCTGTCGGAGGGAAGATTGACCTCCGGGAGCTTCTCCGCCACCATGGACGCTTCCCGGATGATCCGTGAGTAGTCCACCTTGGACCATGGGTCCATGATCAGTAGCTATGTGATGTCCTCTCCCCCTCTTTGTTCTTCATGGATTAGACCTTGTGAGCTGCCCTACATGATCAAGGTACATATGTAATTCTTTCTGCTGTTGCTATGGTTAGTTTGCTGGGATCTGATGGATTATGAGACTATGTTCAGATTGTGATGAGTAATATATTTGGTTCTTCTCGTTTTATATTTTTGTTCTTGAGTAATTCTTGCATGTTCTCCGTTGTTGTTTATTGCTTTGGCCAAGTAGTAGGTAGTAACTCCAAGAGGGAGCGTTATGCAATATTGTGGGTTCATGCCCCCCGATGACTAGCTTGAGTGACAGAAACATGAGTCTAGGGGATGCGTTGTTGCCACAAGGGAGAAAACAACGGTGCTTGTAACCACAGTTGCAATGATTGTTTACTTTGTGCAAAGTTCTTTTAATGCAGTTGTCTGTTGCTTTGGATTTACACTTTGGGTGGGGCTCGCAACTTAATACCAGTGAGATGTTCTGGATAGATATCTCAAGGTGGATGATTAGTAGTAGATGCAGATGGATTCAGTCTACTTATCTTGGCGTACTGCCCATGCTTTTGAGCATCTTCCTTTCTTTTGTAGCATAATTAGCTTGGTTTGCGTCCGTAATCCTGTCAATTGCCCAGCTATAATTTGTTCACCTTGCATAGTTGTTTATTGTCTTTTGGGAGAGAGACATCACTAGTGAACTTCATGGGACCCCGGTCCATATTTTCATCACTGTTTACACCCTCAATTTACTTTCTGTTTTACTTTCTAGTTGCAGTTATCATTACCCTTTTATCTGTTGTGTTTGATCCTTTGTAAGCGGCAAGGCCGGAGGGATTGACAACCCCTATGTACTCGTTGGGAGAAAAGTTAATTGTTGTGTGTGCAGGTCCAGGCAAAGCAAGTGATTATCAACGGCGCATCACTTGTCGAACCACCTACTTGTTGCTGTCGGAGTCCTACTAGAGACATAAACCTCGGTATCTTCACTGAGGGAAATTTGCTACTACGCTACATCTCAACCTTCCACTTGAGGTAGCCAACAAGGACACTACTTCAGTGTCATCAGTCACAGAAAACTACCCCTTTTGCTAATCTTTAAAAAAACCATGACTTTTTTGGTGGGCTATTCCAAAAAAAAACTCAGGTCACCCAGCGGTTAAATTTTAAGCGTAATTATGACAAGGCTAGCCCACCCGTCAGAACTAACATGTGACAGAGTCAACACACACTTTGCATTTAATTTCATGCATAAAAAAATAAAAAGCAATTAGGTCCCTCCCTAGAAAATATCAATTTACCCAATTGTTTTCGAGGGAAAAATATTTTCCAACCAAAAAAATAGTTTTCCGCAGGAAAAAAAATTATCTATTCCCTTGGGAAAAAAATCGTCCCACAAAATCCTAATATTTTCCGAACAAATAATATATTTTATCCAAACATTTTTTGCCCGAAGAAAGTAATTTTGGTCCAAAAAATCCAACTTTATCCCAAATATATACATTTTACCTTATTTTTTCGGCCAAATAATTTTTCACCCGAAAATATTTTTGTCCCACAAAATCCTAATATTATCCCGAAAAACATTATTTTTTATCAAAATATATATTTTTTTCCCGGAAAAAGTAATTTCGGTCCAAAAAATATCCAACTTTTTCCCAAATATATATTTTTTACCTGATGTTTTTCGGCCAAACAATATTTTTATAAGTCACAGAAAGATGATAATGCTACAAATTGAACTTCAAAGTTTAGATTGCACGGGGGAAGATGATGACAGTTGGCACAATGCGGGAAGGAGGCAGACAAAATAGACATCCCCAAATGCGCGCTTGGGAGGACCGACTAGAGTGTGCTTTCCCCGCACGGCAACGCACCTCTTAAACCAACGACTATCCGTGCCGGATAAGCAGCACGTCTTTGTCATTTCAGGCAACTACTCGCCGTTGCAGCAACGCTACAATTCTTTTCTTGTGCCAATCAGTAGCGGGGCACCGAAAATGATAGCAACAAACTGATGCAATAAACCTCCCATGGAAACATGCAGAATTTACAGGAATATATCCTGAATTCCAATACTGCTTAACTGATAGCCATATTTGGGTGGGTGCCCACTGCCCAGATCACATTCACATCTACACGGCATTCATCAGCATGCAGTTAGCGTTCAAACAGGAACTTCAAAAAATGATAATTGCTCGTATTAAAGGCAGACACCAGACTGCCAGTATCAAAACAATACACAAATCAATGAATATGAATCCGTGTTGCAATAGCAGGCAAAAAATATCTTCAGGAATCTTGAGTGGTGGTCTCCAGTCTCCGTGCATTTTAGATTAACTTACGTATATTATTTCGGCTTCAGGAACTCCCTAATGTTACCAAGCATGCCTTTGTCGTATGGATTGACAAACTTGACTTCAAAATCTGCATTTATGGTTCGAAAAGAAGGTCAAACATGTATCATGTTTAAAAAGCAATAAGAGTATTTAATCAACCAGCCGTAACGTTTATACATGTAAAGCACCTGATTGAGGTTGTTCCTTCATTTGGAATTCAGGATATTTCTTCCAGTTTATCTGGATAAATCTCATCTCTTAGCTATAAGAAACAGCAAACGAGAAGACGACCTGCAATTGGTGAAGAAAGAGTCCAAAACATGGGAAATTCGACATTACCCACTCATCCGTCCTGATGTTGAAGCAGATGCCGTACACATGCCATATCAGGAATACAACCTGGCAAGGAGTAGCAAAATTCATACCCCAGAATTATGAGAAACAGCACAGGTAGTAAACGGTCATAATCAGCACGTTTGGTCTAGACAAAGGCTCACAGTAACACATGTACCCATACCCTTGCATAAGCTATAGCTACACTTGTCTGCGACACAACAGAAAAGGCAGGGCAGATTTCAAGCTCTGTGCAAGAAGCCAAGAATACAAAGATTCGCCAACCGACATATTTAAGAAACTTGGTCAATCACAGAAAAAGCGCCCAGTGATTGAGATTAGAGAAAGAGAACTGGTATTTCTATTTGCATGCTTTCAGTGTGCTAGATCAGGATGGCCGTAGCTGAATATACTTTTACAAATGTTGTCAGTTCCAGTACAGTTGATGCATGAAAAAACAGACACCGGGTATCACTAGTTCTGATCCTCTGCAGTGTACAAGTTACTATACAGTACATCATTCGTCCATGAAGCATGATCTGTTACACCATTATCCTATATTCTACCCAAAAAATTACTCTGATTATCTTGTCAGATAAATTATTGATTGCATGCAGACCCCTCTATCTCATAAGAGAATATTGCCACAATTCAGACATGTCCTTCCAAATAATACAGCTCATTCATGTGCAGAGGTAAATGGTTACAGAAGCAAAAACTATGGTTAATGTTGCTTCCAAGAGGTTAACAACGAACCTGCCATAGCACTTGAAGGACTGAGAAGAGCATTGTGCCAATCACCATGTTTAGAGAAAAATGATTCTGTAAAGTTGTGCAAATTAAGTATTATGTTACTCATGTAGTGATCCTCACATATAATGATGTTATCTGATGGACAAATCATGCATATGACAGGATTCTTTATTACACACTGAATTATATGTTCTCTGGACAAACATACTGAACTACAGATACACTTATTGTGCCTAATATCTGAATCTACTAAGGTATACCAGCATTGGTCGAAGCTCAATGTGCACTGTTGCATCCATAAGTCCATAATAATGCTTACAAAACAACCAATGTGTGTTAACATGAGCTGTGGGTTTTATGCCTTTGACCAACAAAGTTTGCCTTGCCTAACTTTGATCAAATTTTGGTAACATCTAATTTGACGCTGAAGTTTTGGGCTTATACTCAATAATACTTTAGGAACAGAACTTAGCCAAAATATGGGGGCCACCTAGATTTTGGTAAAAAAAAAACATTTGGCCATTTGGGCGTAACCCAACATGATCAATGTATAAAACCATTCATGCAAGAAGGAGAAGATCGATTAGCTCGAAAATGTAATTATAATATCACTTGGCAAGGTATGCAAAATAAAATGATGAAGGAGATACCTCAGTTCTTATAGTTCCTGAATTTATGCATCTAGCTATATCTGCAAAAAAAAGTTATAAATGCAGCGAAATCCATAACAGTAAATACTATTTAGCCATCCGAAACGTGGAAGTCTATAAAGAGTACATGTATGTACAGTGCCTTTAATTATAAGAACAAAAGACCTTCCGAGCTGTGAAAGCATGTAGACCACCTATCCCAGAAAACAATTAATTCATTTCAGACATGAAGGAAATAGAAAGCCACATACATTTAGTTGAACACATTGTATATGTTGATTCAGCAACAACGAATCCTGTCAAAAGTGCCATAAATAGCCTATGATTTTTCCGTCCTGCAAAATATGGCATACAAATTAAAATGCGCGTCTACCTACAATGAAATAACAGGAGCAAAACTAAAGAGAATAAAAAATGCAATATAGTACCTATGCAGTTACCAAATGCAGGGCAATGGTGGTCATAACCTCTAACATTTGCTTTACAACAGTTACAATGCCTCACCCTTGAGAGTGATGGATGCTTCTACACAAAAAGTACAAAAGATGCCATCATTTTAATGCATGGACTCAACATTTCAGGTTAGCAACTAAATATAACTTCATTTAAAAACTACTTTCTCAACACCTCACTCGAGCATATAGCATCCACAAAATTCTTGCAGCCAGCCTCTTCCAAAAATGAAGATTCGTATGCAACAATACCTGGATCACCAGACAGAATCCTGCAATAAAGAAATCAAACTAAACCCCCAATACCAGAGGCAGTAGTATGCTAAGGCCAATAATGTTAAGCAGAGTATGTCCAAAGAGAAAATTTTCCATTTTAAAGCCTGAAATCGGTATTGCCTCGAACTTCTGATCCCCGAAACTTGAATCCTGAACTTATAATCCTGGCTCAACCCTTGCAAATCCTGACCTTGAGCCTGTTTGACACACCCCCGAGAAGAGCAATCCCATTCGAGAACTCATATGGCATATTCTCTCACACTCTTCTCACTAACATTCCTAGGGTTTCATATCCATAGGAATGGCTGGTTTTTACGTTGGTTCGCCAAGCTTAAAACAACCCTCCTCCTTTGTACGGACTTGGGACCGGCTATGCCTAAAAAGACATAGATGGAATTCTCACTAACATTCCTAGCCTTCCCCAAATTCACTCCCATTTCCCGCTGATTGTCAAGCTTCCCTTCCCCTAGCCGTATTCCCTATTCCATCAGCCACTGCTCGCCTCTATTTCTCCTCCACCATCACCTCCGTCGCTTTACTATTTCCCATTGGCCTCTTGGTGGTGTGCTGGTGGTGGGGGTGGGGGTGGGGGAGGAGAGATATTTGTGATTCGGAGAGAGGGACGTATGAGATTCCAATCAGGACATCGTTTTTCTTAGTGTGTCGATTAAAGTACAAACTCGAGGTCAGGATCTGTCAGGATTAGAAAGTTCAAAGTTCCCCTTTCAATGATTGAAAGTTCAGGGTCCATCTTACAATGAGAACCATAGTTTACAGTTGAAAATGAACAGTTTCCTTTTAGAGACAACAATGCAAAAATGATTAAATAGAGCTTGGAGATTGGCAAGTGCATCGCGAACAAATATGTTCCAGAGAAGGAGCTGACCTGTAAAGTCCCCACAGAAGAAGTGCACACTCAGCATTAATCAGCATATCTAGTAGAGAAGAGGTATCTGCAATACATAAGGCTAGTTATAAAATAATTCTAGAGTGCTGTTAGAAAACTATCAGAAGCTTTATACACATATAACTATACTCTCTCCAAAATTACATAATTTTGGTAGAAGAAACTATGCATATTGTGAGGAGACAAGTGTATAAACTACATGCTTGGATCCCAGAAAAATTGATGGCAACTGATCTACGATTCCACCCCAAATCGTAACAAAATGTCGGGTATTACCATATTTATTTCAATATAACTATACTCTAGAATTGCCATACACCACGAACGGTTCTTAGCTCCATCCAGAAAATAGCAACAGCACTAATTATAGCATATATCTGAAACAATGGACACCGTCCAAAAGCTATTCCACCAGTGCACTGAGCTATAATGAGTGATTACCTTCTATAGTATTAAAAAGGAAAGGAGACGTACAAATTGCAGCCGCATAATATGCAATTTCAAACACTAAAGACATAAGCACTCTGCTATGTCCAAACAGATGTAATGCACAGGGATTTCACCTGTCCTGATGACGAATACGTAGACGCCCCACAAAAACAGCACGTTGAACAGCACGAAGAGCGGCGCCGACGCGGCCACTCCGATGAACCTCCTCCAGAACCTACCCAGCACAATAGCCGCCAGGAATACCAAACCTGTGCAGCACGCAACCGAAGCTAAGTTCAAAATTGCACTAAAAGAGCCACAGAAAAGCAAAGCAAGCACGCACTGACCTGCGACGGGGAGCATGGCGAGGAGGGAGATGGATGGGAAGAGGCGGGGCACTATGGCCACGGCGAGCTGCGAGAATAGCACCAGGCCGCATGATACCAGCGCCGACAGCAGCACCTCCCATGGCGACCTCTGCAGCCGGTGGAGCTCCGACGCCAGCCTGCTCATCGCCGAGAACTCCTCCGCCGCACCCTCCGGATCCCAAGAACCATCAATAACTCTTGAGCCCGGGGATCCAGCCGTTGTCGGGACGGCCAGCGCAGGGTTCCGGCGAGACCCTCCGATCTTGGCGGACTCCGAGACGGAAACTCGGGAAGGAATCGATGGAGATGCGGGCGAATCTTAGTGGAAGACCCGCGGGGGAATTTCGTCGGACGTGTGTAGTGGGCGGTGGTGTGGGAACTGTAACAACTAGCAAGGCGTTTAAGGAAATAATTTTCATTTTTTAAATGAAAGTGTAGAGCTTTTGCTTTGCTTTCTTACAAAAAGGGAAGCTTTTTAAAATAATTTGCATTTTGCTACATACCGATATAAAAGTAAAAACAAATAGTTGTTCATCCTATTAAAAATTTTCAACGAAGATGCAAGACATACATAACTTTCAATTAATAAAACTATGAACAATAAGTGTGAATCTTTCTGCTTAAGTCATGTCAAACATCAAGATTTTTCCAAGCCTTGTCACTCCCGACCATCATATCTTCCCCTTCAAACGATCTTTATCCTTTGTTTTCTCACCGCGAATGGTAAAAAACCACAATAGAAACCCTAGCATCCACTCCTGATCCTGCATCCCCTTCATTGCGCACTCGTTTTTCACTTCGCCGCAACCCTCCTAGCATTTCACGTGTCCTTTCCCATGGCATGGTCACACTGTTGTTGTGCTCTCTCCTTGGAACTTGGAAAGAGGATCTCAGATCATGTAGTTGGACGGGGAGGTGGTGGCATCGTCATTCATCAAGACTCGACCGACATAAGGAACCATGATCGTCCGTGATGGCATCACCACCGTCCTCGCCTTGTCCTAGTTTCCATGATGACTTGAGGATATGCTCTTCATCCTGCTCTGCACATCTCTTTTTGGCACATCGATGTCGCCTGTGTCGATATATCTGAATGTGACGATGCTTATAAAACTTCAGGGTGACGTAGATATTGATGGCATTGAACCATAGATATCGACTCGTCACCATAACATCCTTAGATGGAGCAAGGAGAAGTACGCTGCTTTTGATTTTTGCAAATGTTTTCCCGTTCTTTTCTTACTACTCTTCATTTCAGTTTGTTTCATTGTGCTATGCACTTAATTCTCTTTCAGTTGTGTTGTATTATTACATAAAGAGCATAAATGTGTTGAAAGCAATTGAGCATAATTTACTAACTTATCTTCACATGCATACCTAAAAAGATAATTTCATATGTTCTTATGTCTTCTCCTTTTTCATCAACGAGATTAAGCTATGATGTTCTTTTTGCTGATGTTGCCAATTTTTTGCTATGCCATAAAAGAGATGATCATGAGCGAAAAATGGTGTGCCTAATGTTACTCATCAAGGCTTGATTAGTGATGCTGCAATGAAATATGTGAGCACATTATCATCAAGTGACTAATTTTCTGTAGTCTTAATCGCCTGCAATTATATTGATGCTAGATAAATCATCAGTTATCTTGTTCATAATCAGTTGTTCATGTGGCTTACCACTTATTTGATACCATGTAATATGTTTTTTCACTTTGTATTCACAGATTATTTACATGCTTGATTTAAAATTATACATGGTCAGTGCTTGATCCATGTTGAGGTAGGAAATTTAATCCTATGTACTGGCTCCCTACGCCAACCTCAATACCCGTCGCACATCTCTCGACCCTTGCCCTGATATGCCTCTCTCAGCGTCGTGGGAATGACCCACGGGAAGGGTCACCCAGGAGAAACAACACTTCAAGACAAAGATCGCCAATCTGATGACCGCCGATCTAAGTGAGGCCGAGCTAAGTTGGGCCGACCTGAATCGTCATTCAGAGAAAGGCCGATCTAGTCAAGGCCGACCTGAAGACCACTGATCTGAGGATCACCGATCTAGAACAAGACCAAGCAAGCACAAGACCGATCTCCAGAGGGCTGAGCTGATTAGGTCGGAGGCCGATTGCTCCAGGAGAGTGCAATTGACCTCACCTAAGTTCATTTGGCCGAAGAAGACACAGCTCCATCCGAACTAACACCAAGAGTTGACTTTATCCCAGGTCGGACACCCGGTACAAGGTCATCAATGCTCAATCCCAGAACATCCGGGTTGCAGAGAAGTCATGTTCATTCGTTGGCCTCGTCAGTGACGTGATGTCCCCTCCAGCGCGGTTCACGCGGACAGGCCGACAAGACCAAGCTTCTAGCTGCACTATTCACTACGCAAGACCTACGAGCTAGCGGTATAGAGAGCCGCAAGTCTACTCCGGGTCAGCCGAAGAGCAGACGTCATGAGGGCCCCATCTTGTGGCCTGAGGCTTACAGCTGGGTCCTCCTTTGCTGTGTAATTACCTTAGCACCCCGGGCTCGGCCTATAAGAGCCCCGGGTACCCCTCCTGTATGGGGAGACAGCTGCATTTACTACACTTTCACCCACTAGAGAGAGCAAGGAGAGACTTGTGCCTAGATCCCTCTTCTCATTCCTCTCATACAGCTCAAGGAGCATTCATTGTAGCCAAAGTTATTGCTTATAGCTAGCTCAGCAGGAATAGGGGTGTTAGCTCTACGGAGAGCCCCGAACCTGGGTACATCGTGGTGTCTCACTGTGTTTGTCCTCATTCTCGATTCCGACACCATCTACACTCACCTCGGTTTGTCTCCCTCTTTAGCCATCCCCATGGCATCTGTCGTTACCAAACGACGACAATTGGCGCCCACCGTGGGAGGACAACGACCCCGATTGTAAGTTTTCATCCCGAATCTGAAAGGATCAAGGAGGAGGGGGGCATCAGTCTGCATATACACCCGCCGAACAAGCTCGTCTTCTTCTATGCGATGGGTAGATCCGAATCGGATCCCGCCAATTGCTCATGTCACAGATCCTATGGCACCGGCGCTGCAGTGGGAGCACTCGGCAGCATATCCAAGCCGCGACAAGATCGGGAAGGGCGCAATCCTTCCTCTACCAGCTCGGCGACCCAAGCCACTTGGGCATCCAGATCGGTGTCGCCGTGCCCGGGCTTCTCAGTCCACTGATGTTTGGTCGGCAGCGGTGATACGTCCCAAACGTATCTATAATTTCTGCTTGCTCCATGCATGTTTTGTGTGACTTTGCCATGTTTTTCTTGAACTTTCATACACTTTTGAGCATATTTGTACTAATCTATTAACCCAGTGCACCCAGCTGTCAGTTGCTGTTTTCTGCTGTTTTTGTATTTCAGGTTTTCCGGCCATTAAAAGTGCTCCAAAAAATACGGAAAAATCAGATAAAAAATCAGCGACCCGGAAGCTTCTGGAATAACCAAGGCAGCGGAGGGGGGCCACCACCAGGAGACCAGGAGGGTCCCTAGCGCGGCCCCACCCTAGGCCGCGCCAGGAGGCCTCCTGGCTGCCTGGTGGGTCCCCTCAACACCCCCCTTCGCCTATATTTAGCCCTCGGGGTGGAAACCCCTAATATCGATCTCTTTTCCGCGATCTCGCCTCTGTGCTGCCGCCGCCGCCGCTTCAAGATCGGGGCTGCCTGGAGAAGATGCTCCGGTGCTTATTGGCTTCTCGCCCTTCGTTGGTAGGCCCCAAGTGGAAGGCGTGATGCAGTACAGCAGCGAGTTTTCCCTCGGTAAAGATACCAAGGTTTGTCTCCAGTAGGACTCCAGAGATGATAAGTAGGTGTCAGCGGCACAACTGACGCGGACCTGCACACAGACACAGATAACTTTGTTCCCAACGAAGTTCAGAGAGGTTGTCAATCTCTCCGGTCTTGTTGTTCACAAATGATAAAACGCAAGGGATAATGATAGCAACTTGAAAGTAAATGCAGAAAAGTAAATATAGCTTGGAAACAATAATGTGGATATGGACCGGGATACGTGATGTTCGCTAGTGATGTCTCTCTCCCAAAAGACGATAAAAATTGCTATGCGAGGTAAAAAAATTACATAAAGGCAATTGACAGGATTATGAACGCACCGCAATGCTAACTATGCTACAAAAGAAAGGAAGAGGTTCAAAAGCACGGGCAGCACGCCAAAATAAGTAGACCGAAATCCATCTGCATCTACTACTAATAATCCACCTTGAGATATCTATCCAGAATATCTCGCTGGTATTAAGTTGTGAGCCCCACCCAAAGTGTAAACCCAAAGCAACAGACAACTGCATTAAAAATAACTTTGCGTAAAGTAAAAAATCCTTGTAACCGCGGTTACAAGAACCGTTGTTTTCCCCCTTGTGGCAACAGCACATCCCCTAGACTCATGTTTCTGTCACTCAAGCATGTCATCGGGGAGGCATGAACCCACAATCTAGCACAACGCTCCCTCTTGGAGTCACTACCTACTACTTGGCCAAAGCAATAAACAGCAACGGAGAGCATGCAAGAATTACTTAGGAACAAAAATACAAGAGATAAGAACCAAATATATTACTCTATCACAATCTGAACATAATCTCATAATCCATCAGGTCCGATCAAACTCAACATAGCAATAGCAGAAATATTACAAAGGTGCCTCGATCATGTAGGGCAGCTCACGAGGTCTAAACAATGAAGATCAAAGAGGGGAGGAGAACATCACATAGCTACTGATCACGGACCCATGGTCCAAGGAAAAATACTCACGAGGCATCCGGGGAGCATCCATGGTGGAGAGGAGACTCCCGGAGGTCAATCCTCCCTTCGGCAGGGTGCCGGGAAGAGGTCTTCTGGTGCTCCCGATCTTGGAAGCGCGGCGGCGGCGGAACAGAGGTGAGTTCGCGGAATAGGGTTCTCCTTCTGGACTTTTCCCGTGACGGGGGATAAATAGGCGAAGGGGGGCAGCCAGAGGTGGACCAGGGGCGCCAGGCGCCCCCCTGGCGCGGCCATGGGTGGGGCCGCGCCGGGTGGCCGCCTGGGCCCCCTGGCTCCCCTCTGGCCCTTCCCAGGCTCTTCTCGAAGCTTCCGTCACGCTGATTTTTTATCTAAATTTTCCCGAATTTTTCTGGCACTTTTTATATGGGGGAAAACTGAAATAGAAAAACAACAAAAAACAGGAACTGGCACTGGGGTGCACTGAGTTAATAAGTTAGTCCAAATATGATCAAAAATGTATGAAAGTGTATCTAGACCATAGCAATATCACACAAAACATGCATGGAGCAAGCAGAAATTATCGATACGTTTTGGACGTATCATCCGGCACCCTGCCGGGAGAAGCTACCCCCTCCGGGAGACCATCCATAGCCATGGACACCTCCCGTATGTACCGTGAGTAGTTCCCCTTGGACCATGGGTCCGTGACCAGTAGCTATGCGATGTTCCTCTCCCCTCTTTGTGCCTCCACTTTCGAGACCTCGTGAGCTGCCTCACATGATCGAGGCACCTTTGTAATTTTCTGCCGTTGCTATGCTGAGTTTGTTGGGATCTGATGGATTATGAGACTATGTTCAGATTGTGATGAGTAATATATTTGGTTCTTCTCTTTTCTATTTTTTTTTCTTGAGTAAATTCTTGCATGTTCTCCGTTGCCGTATTTTACTTTGGCCAAGTATTTTTTTGCAACTCCAAGAGGGAGCGTTATGCTTGATTGTGGGTTCAGCCCCTTGATGTCTAGCTTGAGTGATAGAAACATGAGACTAGGGGATGTGTTGTTGCCACCAGGGATAAAACAACGGTGCTTGTATCCGCGGATGCAAGGATTTTTTACTTTACGCAAAGTTATTTTAATGCAGTTGTCTGTTGCTTTGAATTTACACTTTGGATGGGATTCGCAACTTAATACCAGCGAGATGTTCTAGATAGATATCTCAAGGTGGATGATTCGTAGTAGATGCAGTTGGATTTCGGTCTACTTACCTTGGCATACTGCCCATTGCTTTTGAGCCCTTCCTTTGTTTGCAACATAGTTAGCATTATGGTGCCTTCATAATCCTGTCAATTGCCCAACTGTGATTTGTTTACCTCGCTAGCACTTTTATCGTCTTTTGGGAGAGAGACATCACTAGTGAAAATCTCGGGAACCCGGTCCATCTTCACATTATTGTTTACATCCTTAGTTTACTTTCCAGTTGCTATCACTATCATTATCTCTTGCGTTAATCCTTTGTAAAAAGAAAGGCCGGAGGAATTGACAACTCCTCTGTACTCGTTGGGAGAAAAGTTATTTGTATCTGTGTGCAGGTCCAGGTGAAGTTAGCAACCCTCGGTTGCGAACGGCGCCATTGGTCACTTTACCACCTTCTTGTATTTCTGCGAGTCCTACGGGAGACAAACCCTATCCTCTACATAGGGGAAATTTGCTGCTACGCTACATCTCACCTTCCACTTGGGGTAACCAACGAGGAGTGAGAACTATCCTCACCGTATCAAGCCAATTTCTGGCGCCGTTGCCGGGGACTCCAGTCTACAAGATAGGGGAGTTGCACGCTATCTTTTATCTTTGCTTTTTAGTCTTGTTAGTTTACCTTTCAGTTTTTACTTTTGTGTCCCTTATCAAAAATACCAAAAATACCTGCTGCTACTATGGGTTCCAATGAAAACACCAAGTTGTGTGACTTCACTAGTCACAACAACAGTGACTTTATCTGCACTCCTATTGCTCCACCTGCTACTTCAGCAGCTTCTTATGAGATTAAACCTGCTTTGCTGAACCTTGTTATGAAAGATCAATTCTCTGGTGCTAGAGATGATGCTGCTTTGCACTTAAATAATTTTATTGAGCTTTGTGATATGCAAAAGTACAAAGAAGTAGATGGTGAAATTGTTAAGCATAAGCTTTTTCCTTTCTCTTTGAGGGATGAAGCTAAAATCTGGTTTCAATCCTTGCCTAAGAATAGCATAGATTCTTGGGATAAGTGCAAGGATGCTTTTATCGGGAAGTACTATCCCCCGGCTAAAATTATTCAATTGAGGGGTAACATTATGAATTTCAGGCAATTGGATAATGAACACGTTGCCCAGGCATGGGAACGTATGAAGACGCTTGTCAAGAACTGCCCCATACATGGACTGACTACCTGGATGGTTATCCAGAATTTTTATGCAGGCTTGAACTTTACCTCGCGGAACCTGTTAGATTCGGCCGTGGGAGGAACTTTTATGTCAACCACACTTGGTGCTGCCACAAAGCTACTTGATGAGATGATGCTGAACTACTCCAAGTGGCACACCGAAAGATCTCCAACTGGTAAGAAGGTAAATTCTGTCGAGGAGATCTCCTCTCTAAATGAAAAGGTTGACCTTATCATGTCTCTACTTACCAAGCAAGCTCCTATTGATCCTCAGGATGTTCCTTTAAATTCTTTGGTTGCTCAAGAACAAATAGATGTGAACTTTATCTCTAGAAACAACTTCAACAATAATGCTTATAGGAGTAATTTTGGTAGCAACAATCCTAGAACTTTCCCATCCAACAACTATGGGAACGGTAATAGCAACTCCTACAGCCAGAATTATAGAGAAAGAGACCTACCCAGCTATGAGAAACTTATAGAAATAGAAAAAGCCATCAAAAGCTATATGCACACACAGTTTGAGCAAAACAAGGCCTTTTCCAGACAGTTGGATGAGCATTCCTCTATCCTGCAAAACATTAGCAAACAACTTGAGAGCCTGAATAGTGACATTTCCAGCCTCCAAACTAGACTCACTGCCATTGAGACCTACGTTTCAAACATGTCTCACACCCAATCTACCTTGATAAACCAGATGGCAGCCAAACCAGAAGTCATTCCCAAGGAAGAGGGTAGAATTAAGAGGCTTCCCACCTACCACACAGTAGCCACTATCCAAGTAGTTGAGGATGTCCAAACAGTTAGCACCCATCACACCCCTAGTCCCACTGGACCTATCAATGGTGATGCTACCACCTCAACCATAAATGAAGAAACCTCTATGAACATAGAGGCTTTCAAACAAGTGAGCTTAAATGATATCACTACCTCCTTGATAGATAGTAGTGACCTAGACTTTGACAACTGCACTTTACCTGAACTTATTGGTTTCCTACACAAGATGTCTTGAGACCCCCACACTAGCACACTTAATCTTGCCTTCACAGAGCATATCACCAACGCTCTAATCAAAGTTAGGGAGGAGAAACTTAGATTAGAAGCCTCCATACCTCAGAAGCTAGAAGATGGTTGGGATCCTATGATAAAAATCAAATTAAATAACTTTTCTTGTTATGCTCTTTGTGATGTTGGAGCAAGTACCTCTGTTATGCCCAAAAGAATGTATGATATGCTTGAATTGAAACCTTTTGATCCTTGTTCTTTTGGTGTTCGTCTTGTTGATTCTTCCGTAAATAAACCTTTGGGGAAGATCGACGATGTTCTTATCATTGTGAATGACAATTATGTTCCCGTTGATTTCACTATTATGGACGTTGAGTGTGAGCCCTCTTGTCCAATTATTTTGGGACGTCCTTTTCTTCGCACAGTTGGTGCTATTATTGACATGAAAGAGGGGAATATCAAATTCCAATTCCCTCTCAAGAAAGGGATGGAACATTTCCCTAGGAAAAATATTAAGTTACCTTTTGAGTCCGTCACACGGGCTAGTTATTCTTTTGAAAAGACTTGATCTTCTGCTTTAAGCCTAGCTAATGGCTTTAAAGAAGCGCTTTCGGGAGGCAGCCCGCAACGAATTTAGGTTTTCCTTTTTGCTTTTCTTCTATTCTTAGTGGTCTTGATGATTGTTACTACTGTAGAAACATCATTGTATCTTTACTTTTCAAGCTTTGTGCCTTTTATAGCCTCATACGACAAGGGAAGTGAAAGTTGTGACATGCTGTCCAGAAAACAGATTCTGTCCTCGTGACTAGAAAAATCATGCAAAAATATCAGTTCATCTTTTTGAGCTGAAATTTTTACACAGCATGCTCTATACAATTACGAAACTTGCGTATGTTCTGAGTTTTTTGATTTGAGTTGCAGAAGTACACCTAAAAAATTCGTTTCTATCTGTTGTTCTGTTTTTCACAGATTCTGCCACGTTTTGTCTCTCTCTACTTTTGCAAACCTTAAGCTTGCTTTTTCTTTGCAAAAACTTTTTGGCAATCTTGAGAAACAGTAGCTCTTCAAGATTATCTTTATTTCCAGTAGAGGAGAAATTATTTTAGTAGGGCACTAACCTCTCTAACCAGTCTACAATGAGTTATGTATGAAGGGAGTTTTCAAGTGCGCGATGAAAGATGATGAAAGAAGATCTTGGAGTGTCAAACGCTCAAGCTTGGGGATGCCCAGGTGCACCCCCAATAAATATTCAAGGAGACTCAAGCGTCTAAGATTTGGGATGCCCCCGTGTATCCCCTTCTTCATCAACAATTATCAGTTCGTCCCTCGCTGCACTATATTTTTATCACTTCATGCGTTATGTGCTATACTTGGAGCGTCTCGCTCTTTACTTTTCTAGGTTTGTTTTTTCTTTGTTTGCTGTAGTAACAAGTTAGATCCCAGATTACTCTTTTGTGTGGGAGAATTACATGCTCCGCTTGAATTAGAACTCCTCATAGAATTTGCATGCTTATTCTTTTAGCTGTGAGTTGTTCTTTTTCTTTTCTTAGCTGCTGCTCTGTTTAGTTGTAGTGCTTTAGTTCTTTTTCTAGAGATTTTCTTTTGTTTTAGGTTGAACTTTCTATAGGTTGCATGTTTTATCTTGTTAGAGAGCTTGCCTGTTGCACTGAGTTTTGTGTCTTGACTAGAAGTAGGTAGTTGAAGTTGCTATTGTCTTTGTAGTAGTAACTTGCAATAGTTTTGAGGTATTGACTAGATTAATGTTTGAACTTTTGGTGTCAAGAGATCGAGCCTATTAGTGATAGATGTCGTATTTTGGGAAATCCGTGTGTTTTTCTAAAACCAAAAACCCCTGTTGAGAACTCTAGCTATTAGATGGATCACTAACCTCTGGAGGGTTCGAATATTAGAGAACACTCACGTACCATGAGTCGAGGATGCGCAAGGATAACCAAACCCCCATACACTCCTCCTCGGGGTACTTGTCTCTTTGTGAACCTCCTGATTAGAGTGAGAGTTACCGATAATAAGTGCATGAGTTCTTCGGACTAATGAGAGTATTCGAAAGTTGACACTTCCACCCACCTATACTTTTTCTAGCCTCTTCGGTACTGTGCATTGCCCTTTCTCATCTCGAGAGTTGGCGCATACTTCGCCGGTGCATCCAAACCCTTGGCACGATACGCTCTGTCATCATAAGCCTCCTTATATCTTTCCCCAAAACAGCCAACATTCCTACCTACAAGGCATTTCCATAGCCTTTCCGAGATACATTGCCATGCAACATCCATCTTTTGATGACTTGATCCTCATGTCATACCTTTGCATCATGATAGTTATATCTTCTTTGTGTGAGTACTTTTGTAAAGTGTGAAAGATCTCGTATATTCTTGTAAAATATAGAATGTTGCCCCTAAAGTGAGGAAAAGATCCCAAAGAGGACAAAATCAAAAGATCCCAAAGAGGACAAATGAGAGTTAAATAGAAAGAGCCATTGAGGCCACCAAAAAAATACAAAAAAATAGAAAAAAGAGAAAAAGAAAAATAAAAAGAGTGAAGGGGCACACTACTATTCCTTTTGAGAGATCCACGCTAGTACTTCATCCTCTACCCCTTGTACTCCATAGAGATCATCATTCATGCATATAGCTATGTGGGGACCTCCACACTATAGAACTTGGCTTGTATATTCCAATGATGAGCCTCCTCAAACGAGCTCTAGGTCTTCTTGAGCAAGCAAGTTAGATGCACCCCCACTAGTCCCCTTGGAGAGCTTTTAGCTCACACGTGCATCCGTTGCATGGCAATCCCTACTCCTCACATCATATCTATCATTTGGCTTTCTCTCGCCTATGATTGTCCTCATTGATGTGAGCCTTTCACAATTTTTTTGTCTTCCTCCTCCACCTTCTTTCTGTTTCGCCTTTTAGGTGTCAACTTTCTTGCTCACACTCATCCATTGCATGAGTGCTCAAAATATCGAAAGGGAGTGGATCAATTTGACTTGTACCTGACTAGTGGTCTAGGACGAGTCAAGATAAGAATCCGAAGGAGACCAAGTGTGAAACTTTAGTAGATAGTTGTTCTCAACAACCTTTTTTTCTCTCTTTTTCCCAGTCCCCTGCTTGCACGCAAACACCATCTGGAGACATTCGATTCACGGACAGCGAGAGCTCTTGCACCTTTTGTTCTTTTGTTGCTTGTGTCAATGATAATATAGACTCTTGCTTGTTAAGACTTGAATTGAATTGCATGCTTTGATTGCTTTACTTACAAAGTTCTTATATGGTTGTGTGCATGTCACCGCAGAAATTATGCTTGTTATCATTTACCTACTCGAGGACGAGCAGGAATTAAGCTTGGGGATGTTGATACGTCCCAAACGTATCTATAATTTCTGCTTGCTCCATGCATGTTTTGTGTGACTTTGCCATGTTTTGCTTGAACTTTCATACACTTTTGAGCATATTTGGACTAATCTATTAACCCAGTGCACCCAGCTGCCAGTTGCTGTTTTTGTATTTCAGGTTTTTCGGCCATTAAAAGTGCTCCAAAAAATCCGGAAAAATCAGATAAAAAATCAGTGACCCGGAAGCTTCCGGAATAACCAAGGCAGCGGAGGGGGGCACCACCAGGAGACCAGGAGGGTCCCTGGCGCGGCCCCACTCTAGGCCGCGCCAGGAGGCCTCCTGGCTGCCTGGTGGGTCCTCTCGACACCCCCCTCCACCTATATTTAGCCCTCGGGGTGGAAAGCCCTAATATCGATCTCTTTTCTGCAATCTCGCCTCTGTACTGCCGCCGCCTCCGCTTCAAGATCAGGGCTGCCTGGAGAAGCTGCTCCGGCACCCTGCCGGGAGAAGCTACCCCCTCCGGGAGACCATCCATAGCCATGGACACCTCCCATATGTACCGTGAGTAGTTCCCCTTGGACCATGGGTCCGTGACCAGTAGCTATGTGATGTTCCTCTCCCCTCTTTGTGCCTCCACTTTCGAGACCTCGTGAGCTGCCTCACATGATCGAGGCACCTTTGTAATTTTCTGCCGTTGCTATGCTGAGTTTGTTGGGATCTGATGGATTATGAGACTATGTTCAGATTGTGATGAGTAATATATTTGGTTCTTCTCTTTTATATTTTGTTCTTGAGTAAATTCTTGCATGTTCTCCGCTGCCGTATTTTACTTTGGCCAAGTATTTTGTTGCAACTCCAAGAGGGAGCGTTATGCTTGATTGTGGGTTCAGCCCCTTGATTTCTAGCTTGAGTGACAGAAACATGAGACTAGGGGATGTGTTGTGGCCACCAGGGATAAAACAACGGTGCTTGTATTCGCAGATGCAAGGATTGTTTACTTTACGCAAAGTTCTTTTAATGCAGTTGTCTGTTTCTTTGGATTTACACTTTGGGTGGGATTCTCAACTTAATACCAGTGAGATGTTCTGGATAGATATCTCAAGGTAGATGATTCGTAGTAGATGCAGTTGGATCTCGGTCTACTTACCTTGGCGTACTGCCCATTGCTTTTGAGCCCTTCCTTTCTTTGCAGCATAGTTAGCATTGCGGTGCCTTCATAATCCTGTCAATTGCCCAACTGTGATTTGTTTACCTCGCTAGCACTTTTATCATCTTTTGGGAGAGATACATCACTAGTGAAAATCACGGGACCCCGGTCCATTTTCACATTACTGTTTACATCCTTAGTTTACTTTCCAGTTGCTATCACTATCATTATCTCTTGCGTTAATCCTTTGTAAACAACAAGGCCGGAGGAATTGACAACTGCTCTGTACTCGTTGGGAGCAAAGTTATTTGTATCTGTGTGCAGGTCCAGGTGAAGTTAGCAACCCTCGGTTATGAACGGCACCATTGTTCACTTTACCACCTTCTTGTATTTCTGCGAGTCATACGGGAGACAAACCCTATCCTCTACATAGGGGAAATTTGCTGCTACGCTACATCTCACCTTCCACTTGGGGTAACCAACGAGGAGTGAGAACTATCCTCACCATATCAGGTGGCAGTGAATATTTTGGTAGATTCAAGCAGTCGGCTTCGTTTTCCGGCGTCCGAACATAGAAAAAGCCCATCTGCCAGTCCTTGATGGACTGCGGCGGCTGAGTATTGGGATAGGCGCCGGACCGGTTGGTGTAAATTATGGCGGTACCACACTCGGCCATCACCTTGACCTCCTTGGTAGCACCAGTCCCACCCTCGGGATCTAGGACATACACTCCAGTGCCGACTCCGAAGGAGCGCAAGTGGAAGAACTGTCTCCACATCCCTATGCTCGACCACACGCCGAGGTAGCCCTCACATAAAGTAACGAAGGCGGAGAGTAGGATCACTGTAAGAGCAAGTTTTGCCCCCGAAGGTTTTGGAGATTGTTGGACAAAGAAGTAGTGGAACTAATATTGTTTTCGAGTATAAACAGATACTTAGGTTCCGAAAGAATGGAGTTTTCAAGTAGAAGCTCGAAGGACAACTCGCTACAGCGAAGCTGCAGTGAACTACCGAAACCTTTGAAGGAGGACGAACCCCAAAAATGTCATCGAAAAAGAAGATGCTCTCGAGTAAAAGCGCAACAAGGAGAAAACTGAAGCTGGATGAAGACTTAGTCTTTCTACTAGTTTCTCTTTTTTTTTCTTGAGTCGTAGGAAAAACCGTACTATCAAGAGGAGTTTGCTAGTTGAGATCTTAGTCGAAGTGAATCTGCTCTGATCAACATAAACCCACAAAAGCCTACTGAGATAAATCTCACTAAGTCGAGTGATAGATCGAAGGCAAAGTCATCGCACTTCGTGCCTTCGAGAGAGAACTCGTTCGGTGAGTCAGCTTACTTGCTCCGCAAGAAAACCTGTGCAGTGATTGAAAATCTGACCGTTGTGGACACGCGTCAAGCGGTTGCATCGGGTCACTTCAGGAATTTCACCCATCGGGATCGCCACCTATAAATACCCCGCACCTACCCGCCATTTCGGGTTGGATGCTCCACTGAACATTCTGAGACCGAAGTGTTGTGAGCATCCCGAGAGAGAACTCGAGAGAAAACCAAAACCCAAGTCTGAACTGAGTTGAGAAATTCACAGATACTTAGGTCGAGATTAGCCGATCTTTTTATCTTGGAGAACTGAAAGTCGCCTAGACGGTGAGGCGTCGCCTGTCAAGCAGTCGAAGAGAAATTGTCGCTGCTGAAGGAAGTTTGTAAAGGTCTCGGAGATGTCCTAAATCATCTACCATGAGTTAAAACTGGACAAGCTCGAGGAGTTTGTTGTAGTGGAGAATAGGACGGAGAGAGTTTTTCTCCAGGTGTTCAATCACCAGCCCCTCCAACCACACGTAGCACTTTGCAGAGTGTGAACTGGTTTACCAAACATCGTTGTGTCAGGCTCGTTTTCCTTCTAGTATTTACTTTTTATATTTACTCGTATGCCTGTTTGCCTTCGTTGTTTCCTTCCGTTCGCAATCCTTATGATCTAAGCATGTCTTTTGATACTCTATTTCCTTCGAGTTTCCTTTAGTCCTTTGCAGTTTGCATGAATTCCTTCTAAGTTTTTTAGAATTTTTGAAGTGATCATTCATCCCCTCCCCCTCTGATCATTCTTGAGCTTTCAACTGGTATCAGAGCTAGGCACTCCCTACGCTCTGCGTATTTTGGTCTAACCACCTGGAGTGTTGTCAAGAATGTCGTTTGCAGCTGTTCGCTCAGGCGAACCGATTCCTATCTACAATGGGAAGGACTATCCTTATTGGAAGGACAAAATGAAGAGGAACATTATGGCCATCAACTCTGCTGCTTGGGAAGTTGTAAAGAATGGTGCTAATGTCAAAGACAAGAGTGCTATCACACCTGCTGAAGCAAAGAGCATGTATCTCGATTCTGAAGTCTGGGTGTTCATCAAAAACCATCTGACTCCAGAAAAATATCATGAGGTCAAGAATATTTCTACGGACAAAGGTGTTTGGGACTATCTCGAGAAGATTGGTGAAGGTGCCTCTACCCAGAAAGATGCTCACATTGACACCCTTCGAAGCAAATTCTACCGATTCAAGAGGCACAAGAGAGAAAAAGTTAACTCCATATACAACAGACTCACTGCTCTATCTAATGAGCTGATTTCTCTCAGTGCTGAAGATATTACCAGTCGGATAGTTGTCAGAACTCTGCTTCGTTCTCTCGATGAGTCCTTCGATCACATTGTTCTGATGATCAAGGAAAGGACTGATTTCAAAGATCTTGTTGCCGCTGATATTCTCGAGAGACTCAACACATTTGAGATGGAAGAAGAAGAAAAACGTGATGTCAACGAAACTCGAAAAAAATCTCATGCTCTTAAGGCCAAAGCTTCACATCACTCCTCTCCTGAAGCTAGTTCTGAATCTAGGGGTGCCTCAGGTGAACCCGAGAATATTGGAAATGACTTGGCACTGATAATGAAAAGATTCAACCGCTTCCAGAGAAGGAATTTCTCTTCACCGAAGAAAAACTACTCCTCCAGACATTCAAGCAATCCATCACAACATCGATCATCATCCAGAAACTCTTCAGCGAAAGATAACTGCTGCTACAAGTGCAAGAATCCAGGTCACTTCATTGCTGATTGTCCTCTTTGGGAAATTGAACATAGATCCAAGCATTCACACATCAACTCTTCGAGCAAGTCACACAGATCGAGTAAAAACTATGAGTCAAAGAGATATGATTCAAAGTCCAGAAAATACAAGAAAGATGGTTCTGATGATGACAAGAAGAAGAAGTATCACAAACATCGAGAGAGTTCTTCCTCGAAATCACATTCCTCTCGACGCAAGAATTCTCACCGTGCCAAGGCCTATCTGGGTAAAGAGATGAACTCTGAAGATGAAGCCTCTGGTTCCGAAGCTGAATCAAACTCAAGATCTGGTTCTAGTTCTGGTTCTGAATCTGATGGTGTTGCTGGTCTAGCATTTGCTTCGAACAAAACATCAAGTTCATTCTTCACCAACCAAAGCAGTGAATATGAATCTCCAGCTTACTGCTTCATGGCCAAGGCTAAGGGCTATGTCTTCGGTGGCTCTGAATGGTTCATGGATAGTGGTTGTACAAATCATATGACCGGAGACAAAGATTTGTTCACCAAGGACAAACTTATTGAATCTTCGTAGAGATATATTACCTTCGGTGACAACAACAAAGGAAAAGTACATGGTTTGGGTAAGCTTGCTATATCGAAGGATCAACATATTGTCACAACCCTAATTTTGGTATGTGCTTTTTATTTCTAGAAATAAGGCATCATGTTTAATTTCCCTTTTTAATAATTGAGGAATTTGGAAAAGCCTCAAAAAGAATTTAAATAAATGGCCAGACAAAAATCTTTTTCCAAAAATCTTTTGAACTTTTTGAAAATCTCTATAATTGGGCATGATCACATTTCATGTGTTGTGGGTCTAACCTCATGCTCAAAGAATTTTCAAAAATTCAAACAGGAGCTTGGAAATTAAATCATATTCATATTTGAATTGAAATTCAAATGTTTTGAATTTCAAAAAATTTCAAAACTTGGGAGTGGCTAGTACTATGTCACATAAGTCCAAATAAAATGTTTGGAGATTTTCTAAAAATGCTGTGGTATTTTTCTTTCAGAGCAAAACAAATAAAAAAACAATAAAAGAAAAAGAAAGAAAAGGGGGCAAAGCCCACTTACCTGGGCCCAACTAGCCTAGGTGGCCCAGCCCAGGGGCATGGGCGTTTTCCTCCTCGTGCTAGCCACGCAGCTCATGCCGTGGAGGGCATGCCGAGCCAGTTGCCACCTCTTGCTTGCCACGGGGCCTCCCCGTCCTCATCTCATCCCCAGGAGAAGGCCCTGGACGCCTCCTCCATTCCCCCCTTTTTCCAGGCCACTCCGCTCCTTCCTCGCCTTTTTCTGCGCGTACCCGAAGCTCGCCGGCGGCCGCCGTTGCGCGCAGACGTGGCCACTGACCTTCCCTTGCCGCACCAAGTTGTCCAGGAGGTGCGCTCCTTCGAGAAGCCCCGCCCCGCTGAATATCGTGAGCCTGGCCGCCTTGTAGACGGCGCCAGCTTCACCGAAGCGCTCCGGCCGCCGTGGCCTTCCTCCGACAAGTTCGTCGCCGCAGCCACTCCTCAGCCTCCTTCGATAGCACCACTGTGCTTGGGGTGAGGTTTTCTTCAAAACCCCCTACTCCATGCTCTGTTTCGTGCCCCGTCGCAAAATTCCCGTCGAGGCAGAACTCCGGCCGTCGTGGAGCTCCTCACCGCCGTGGCCTCCAGCCTCATCCGGCTAGCGCGTGTGCTCCATTGGATGCGCGCGTGCAAGGGCCGCATCCTGGTGCCCTTGGCGCAGCCATCCGTGGCCGGAGACGCCGTCCGCATCGGGCATCGCGGCGTCCAGAGACGCCGGCCACCCAGGCCTAACCTCCCTACTAATCCCCCCTCTCTATGACAGTGGCCCCCACCCCACTAATTAAACCGATTTAGTTAAATTAACCCCCTGTTAGTTTAATTTAAACGGGTATTAACCCCTGGGCCACTGACCAGTGGGCCCCGCTGGTCAGCTTGACCAGTCAACCCCCTCACATCATCATTGCGTCATGCTTGCGCAATAATCCAATTCTCTGTTAATAGAAAATTCCAGAAATTGTTAAATCTTTGAAATTGAATAACTTTTAAACCAGAAGTCAGATGGAAAAGATTTATAGATGAAAAATTATCAGAAAAAATCAAGGAATCCAAATATGCAACTTTCAAGCTTGACAAAATAGTTTACAAAGTTCAAACAGTAGCAAATGCAATTTGGACAAATTTGAATATTCATTCGGAGCTTGAATTTGGAATTTTTTTCCAAATATACTTCAATTAACATGTTGAAACTTGAACATACCCCACATCAGTACCATGCCATGCTATGTTTTACATCTTGATTGTGCATTGCAATGTGATGTTTATACTTTGTTGTCTCGGTGTTTGCCTCTTCTCGATAGATTCATCGCCGGACGTAGTTTCCGACTGCCCTGAAGAGTGACACCTCGTGATCGTCAACAAGGCAAGCAAACCCCATTGATTATGTCTATATAAACCCATTTCCCTCTTGTTCTCTTATGCATGATTAGGTGTTTCACATGTTACCGTTCTACCGCTAGTTGAACCCATCCTTTGCATGACCTATCATTGTTGCCACGGTATTAAGCAAACCTCAACCTAGCAGATCCAGGATTGTTTGTTCATCATGTGGCCCTTCATCCATGTTTTGCTATGTTATGCTAGAGTTGTATGCAATGAAAATGATCCATCTAGGTGATGTATCGGGATGGTAGAGAACAATGCAATGTAATGGTAATGTGTTGGTGAAGTCACCCTAACAAAGGTGAACAATGAGAGGCTGTGTAGGAGTACACAGTGGGTTGTCTCATTTACACTGCCCTAGGCCCCGAGATCTCGTGTTGTGATCCAAGACAAGAGTACTTCCACATGCAGGGCTATGGACCCCGTTTGGCCTACTAACTCACCCTGACTATGGTCTAGGATTCGCTTGGGTTATTGCTTCTTCGATTTGATTTTGTGCCGGAGTGGGAGGAGATGCACGGTTACTTTGTAGAACGGTTTTAGACGAGAGCAGTACCATCCGTCGAGGTGGGCTTGTTGGACCGTCCATACATCGTTTGAGTCCTTAATGGAAACCCCGGCCGTATTTCTGATTGGGGTACATACTCAAATAGGCGATCCCCTGGACTAGAGTTGGAGCCGTGAGGTAAGTGCCTTGGTGTTTATCCTCGTCCGACATCCGCTTGAAGGATTACAAGTCACGGGCGGTAAGTGATGACACATGTGTGAAACGTACACCCCTGCAGGGTAATGATCTATTCGAAAAGCCGTGTCCGCGGTTATGGACTACTTGGAGACCTTTACTTGATTATTAGATAACTTAAATGGATACTCTAAAACTGCCAAGATAAGTGTGAGTGCTTTGGGTTCACTAGTAGAAACATGGCTTTGGTTCAGGCCTCTCCAGCTGATTTGTCCCGGTTGTGCCACGAACCGGAACCCATGGGGGTCATACGTCCCGGTTCGTGCGCCCAGGGGGTCGGCCGGGCCCCGTGGAGCATTGGTCCTGGTTCGTCTGGGGGCATATGTCCCGGTTCTAGACAAGAACCGGGACCAACGGGCCTCGCTCCTGGCCCACAACCACTAGTACCGGTTTGTGGCTCAACCCGGGACGAAAGGCTGGCCATTAGTACTGGTTCCATCCACAAACCGGGACTAATGATTTGGCTATATATACCCCTCGCCGGCGAGCAGAGCACTCCACTGGTGCTCTGTTTTTTTGAGGAGGGCAAGGGGAGGGCTTTGTGGTGCTCTAGCTCACCTCTTATGCACATGAGGTGTTTGATGAAATGCCCGAGCCACACTACTTAAGCTTTCTCCTCTCCAAACTCGACTTCCAAGCTCCATTTTTCTTAAGATTTGTCCAGATTTAGCGGTCCGTCACGTCCCATCCCCGTCTTCACCACCGTCGATCGCCCGCGCCGATCTCGTCGCCGACACCACCGTGGTGAGCCTCTTGTTCTTATCTTCTTTATAAAAGAAAATAAATTCTTACTTGTATGATTAGATAGATAATTGTCTAATTTTCTTACTTGTATTATTGCTTGTTATTATATAGTGCGATGGTTTTGGTATCCGCCCCCGTCGGCCCTCGTCCTCTCTATGATTCAGATGTGGTATATATTATCTTTTATAACTATTTGTTTCATTTAGTGTTTATGGTAATTATGCCGACACCAACTTGACATAGATGTATTTATCTAGGAGGTATGTGAATCGGATATTACATACGACCCTCTTGTCGAGAGGTTAAATTTAGTTGAAGAAGAAAACGAGTATTTAAAAGAAAAATTAAAAAGAGTTGAAGAAGAGAAGAAAAGAGTTGAAGAAGAGAAGATGATATTGGAGTTGCATGTTGCGGATGTCGTAGAAGGTCACAAGATCAAGATGGATGCAATGCGCTTGAAGATTAGAAAGTTTAGAAAATATGCCATTCATAGCGAGGCTTGGTATCATTATGCCGTTGGATCAATTGTTACCTTGGTTGCGATTATGATCGCATTTGTTGTTGCATTGAAATGTTTTACATAGTTTCAATGTATGGTTTAATTAGATGCTCTGGAGAGCTATATGTTGTTCAATGAGAACTATGTATGTACTTTGGTTTTAATGTGATGATAAACTTCTATTAATTTGGTCACTTATATATTCATGATGTTCTGTAATAATGGTTTTTGACACACTTAATGCACGCAGATGAACCGACAATGGATGTATGGTGACAGACACACCTCCGAGTACATTGAGGGCGTGCATGATTTTCTCGAAGTGGCTGAGGCAAACAAGCAGAATGGTTTTATGTGTTGTCCATGCTCTATATGTGGGAATACGAAGTCTTACTCTGACCGGAAAATCATTCACGCCCACCTGCTTTATAAGGGATTCATGCCACACTATAATGTTTGGACCAAGCACGAAGAAATAGGGGTTACGATGGAAGACGACGAATAAGAAGAGTACGATGAAAACTATGTGCCCCATGAATACGGTGATGCTGCAACGGGGGAAGCTGAAGATCAAGAGGAACTGGACGATGTGCCTGATGATGATCTCCGCCGGGTCATTGTTGATGCAAGGAGACAGTGTGAAAGTGAAAAGGAGAAGCTGAAGTTCGATCGGATGTTAGAGGATCACAAAAAAGGGTTGTACCCCAATTGCGAAGATGGCAACAAAAAGCTCGATACCGTACTGGAGTTGCTGCAGTGGAAGGCAAAGTATGGTATACCTGACAAGGGATTTGAGGATGTACTGAAAATATTTAAGAAGAGGCTTCCAAAGGATAACGAATTGCCCGACAGTACGTACGCAGCAAAGAAGGTCGTATGCCCTCTAGGATTGGAGGTGCAGAAGATACATGCATGCCCTAATGACTGCATCCTCTACCGCGGTGCGTACGAGGATTTGAACGCATGCCTGGTATGCGGTGCATTGTGGTATAAGATCAGACGAGATGACCCTGGTGATGTTGACAGCGAGCCCCCCAGGAAGAGGGTTCCTGCAAAAGTGATGTGGTATGCTCCTATAATACCACGGTTGAAACGTCTGTTCATGAACAAAGAGCATGCCAAGTTGATGTGATGGCACAATGAAGACCGTAAGAAAGACGGGAATTTGAGACACCCCGCTGATGGGTCGCAGTGGAGAAAAATCGAGAGAAAGTACCGGGCTGAGTTTGGAGATGACCCAAGGAACGTATGGTTTGGTTTAAGCGCGGATGGCATTAATCCTTTCGGGGAGCAGAGGAGCAATCACAGCACCTGGCCCGTGACTCTATGTATGTATAACCTTCCTCCTTGGGTGTGCATGAAGCGGAAGTTCATTATGATGCCAGTTCTCATCCAAGGCCCTAAGCAACCCGGCAACGACATTGATGTGTACCTAAGGCCATTAGTTGAAGAACTTTTACAGCTGTGGAATGGAAACGGTGTACGTGTGTGGGATGAGCACAAACAGGAGGAATTTGACCTGCATGCGTTGCTGTTTGTAACCATCAATGATTGGCCTGCTCTCAGTAACCTTTCAGGACAGACAAACAAGGGATACCACGCATGCACGCACTGTTTAGCTGACACCGAAAGTATATACCTGGACAAATGCAGGAAGAATGTGTACCTGGGGCATCGTCGATTTCTTCCGACCAACCATCAATGTCGTAAGAAAGGCAAGCATTTCAAAGGCGAGGCAGATCACCGGAAGAAGACCGCCATGCGTACCGGTGATCACGTACTTGCTATGGTCAATGATTTACACGTAATATTTGGAAAGGGTCCCGGCGGACTATCTGTTCCGAATGATGACGAGGGACATGCACCCATGTGGAAGAAGAAATCTATATTTTGGGACCTACCCTACTGGAAACACCTAGATGTCCGCTCTTCAATCGACATGATGCACGTGACGAAGAACCTTTGCGTGAACCTGCTAGGCTTCTTGGGTGTGTATGGGAAGACAAAAGATACACCGGAGGCACGGGAGGACCTGCAAAGTTTGCACGAAAAAGACGGCATGCCTCCAAAGCAGTATGAAGGTCCTGCCAGCTACGCTCTTACCAAAGAAGAGAAGGAAATCTTGTTTGAATGCCTGCTCAGTATGAAGGTCCCGTCTGGCTTCTCGTCGAATATAAAGGGAATAATAAATATGGCCGAGAAAAAGTTTCAGAACCTAAAGTCTCATGACTGCCACGTGATTATGACACAACTGCTTCCGGTTGCATTGAGGGGGCTTCTACCGGAAAACGTTCGATTAGCCATTGTTAAGCTATGTGCATTCCTCAATGCAATCTCTCAGAAGGTGATCGATCCAGAAATCCTACCAAGGCTAAGGAGTGATGTGGCGCAATGTCTTGTCAGTTTCGAGCTGGTGTTCCCACCATCCTTCTTCAATATCATGACGCACGTCCTAGTTCATATAGTCGACGAGATTTTCATTCTGGGCCCCGTATTTCTACACAATATGTTCCCCTTTGAGAGGTTCATGGGAGTTCTAAAGAAATATGTCCGTAACCGCGCTAGGCCAGAAGGAAGCATCTCCATGGGCCATCAAACAGAGGATGTCATTGGATTTTGTGTCGACTTCATTCCTGGCCTTAAGAAGATTGGTCTACCTGAATCGCGGTATGAGGGGAGACTGACTGGAAAAGGCACGATTGGAAGGGACTCAATAATATGCAGGGACGGACATTCTTGGTCTCAAGCACACTACACAGTTCTACAGAACTCTATCTTGGTGGCCCCGTATGTCGATGAACACAAGAACAGTCTGCGCTCCAAACACCCAGAGGAGTGTGACGACTGGATTACACATGAACACATCAGGACTTTCGGCGATTGGTTGGAAACACGTGTCAGAGGTGACAACACTGTTTCTGATGAGCTGTTCTCGTTGTCCAGGGGACCATCTTCAACTGTATTGACTTACAAAGGATACGAGATAAATGGGAATACATTTTACACGATCGCCCAAGATCAAAAGAGCACCAACCAAAACAGCGGTGTCCGCTTTGATGCAGCAACCAAGAGGGGAAAGGACACATATTATGGTTACATAGTGGACATATGGGAACTTGACTACGGACATGATTTTAAGGTCCCTTTGTTTAAGTGCAAATGGGTCAATCTGTCAGGAGGCGGGGTACAGGTAGACCCACAGTACGGAATGACAACAGTGGATCTGAACAATCTTGGGTACACAGACGAACCATTCGTCCTAGCCAATGATGTGGCGCAGGTTTTCTATGTGAAGGACATGTGTACCAAACCGAGAAAAAGAAAAGATATGGAAGCGAATACATCATACGATGAGCCAAAGCGCCACATAGTTCTTTCAGGAAAAAGAGACATCATGGGATTGGAGGGCAAGACCGACACGTCTGAAGATTATGAAAACTTTCATGAAATTCCTCCCTTCAAAGTCAAGGCTGATCCAAGCACCCTGTTAAGCGATGAAGAATATCCATGGTTATGGCGCAATAAGAAAAGGATGCAAGCGAAGAAAAAGTGAAGACAGATGAAGTCAGAAAGGGTTGAAAATTGATGATGTGGCTTTGAATGGTTCATTTTGAACACACAAAAAGTCCGGATTTCAAATAAGTTCAAAAAAATGAAATCCCTTTGTAGATAGATCAACAAAACACACGGTTCTCCTGCATACAGCCCGACTGTGGCTCGTGAGTGCCCGTATATCAAATGCACCGTCGGGTTGTATGCAGGGAATCCGAATGATTTGTATTTGGTCGATGAACTGAAGGATTTCTAGATATATCAACAAAACACATGGTTTCGCCTGCATACAACCCAACTGTGGCTCGTGAGTGCCCGCACAACAAATGCACCGTTGGGCGTATGCAGGCCAATCTGAATGATTTGTATTTGGTCGATGAACTGAAGGATTTCTAGATATATCAACAAAACACACGGTTTCGCCTGCATACAGCCCAACTGTGGCTCGTGAGTGCCCGCACATCAAATGCACCATTGGGCGTATGCAGGCCAATCCGAATGATTTGAATTCGTACACACCGAGTGTCCGAGAGGTGGGATATATATATAGGGGTCGTGTGCCTCTTTAGCCCCGGTTGCTAGCACAAACCGGTACTAGCGCGAGACCTTAACTGTGTACAGGCCGGTTCCCAGATCCAACGACTCACAAGCCGGATCCAACGACTCACAAGCGCTTAAAAGAAACACGCGATCCGTGTACTTCTTCCTGATTGGTGGGATTCAGACCCGGGTGAGTTTAAAAGCACGCGCAAAGCCAACCTCCACTATTTCTCTTCTCGCGAAGTCTTCCCCTTCCGCGGCACCGCCACCATCCAGTTTTTGCCGTAACCCTCTAAACTTTTTAGCACATGCTATGTGGGTCAAATGATGATACCATGCCAAGTTTCAACATTTTCGGAGTTCATTTGTAGTGCTAGAAACTGGAAAAATAAATAAAGAAAAAAAGAAAACAAAAAAACTGGAAAAAAGAAAAAAAATGCCACCTATTGGGCCATCACGGCCTGAATACGACTAGAAACCCAACCATGGGCCAGGATTCAGGCCCGCAATAGGCCCAATAGGCCCACAGGCAAGTAGTACCAGATTAGGCCCGGAAGCATGCAGTTGAGAGGAGCTCGAGACGGTACGCGCAGCAGCGCTTATAAACCGCTCGAGCGCTCCCTCGACTAGCGAGGTGGGACTAAACATCCCACTGCTCCGCAGCGCAAGGCGTTTGGTTCCGGTTGGTGGAGAATTGGTACCGGTTCGTGCCACCAACCGGGACCAATGCCCCCCTTTAGTCCCGGTTGGTGGCACCAACCGGAACCAAAGGTCTCTGTTTGCCGCCTTTTCGGCTGGTGAAAAAACCTTTGGGCCCGGTTGGTGTCATCAACCGGGACTAAAGGGGGGCATTGGTCCCGGTTGTAGGCACGAACCGGTACCAATACTCTGGGTATATAAATGGCACTTGTAAATTTTCAGTTCTAATCTCGCCATTTCCCCCGACGACGCCGGAGACGAAACCGACGCCGTCAGGCTGCCCAACCTCCGCCCGCCGCCCCCGTCGCACCCGCCGGAGACGACACCGACACCGTCAGGCTGCCCCGACGCCGCCCGCCGCCCCCGACGACGCCGGAGACGATACCGACGCCGCCAGGCTGCCCCGTCGCCGCCCGCCGCCCCCTCCGTCGCCCTCGCCACCGCCCGCGCCCGTCGTGCTTGCATTCTGGGTGAGCCACCGCCTCGTTTCCCCCTCCCAGTGCTCCTCCCCGCGCTCTCCTTCGCCTTCCCGCCGTGGACAGAGCTCCGGCCGCTGCCGGGCTCGTCGCCGTGGTCGCCTCAGACCTCCCCCGAGACCCCGTGTGCACCATCAGGTGCGGGAGGCCGCGGGCTACCTACGGATACCTTCCCCGTGCCCGGGAGCTCGACTCCGGGAGGGCGCCGCCGCGCACAGTGGCACCGACGTCATGCCGCCGGCCAGCCCTGGCCGTTTAGCCCCTAATCCCCCTGCTAACCCCCCCAAGCCACTGACATGTGGGCCCTAATGCCTAATTAAACCAGCCGGTTTAATTTAACAGAGAGATTAAGACCCCAATCACTGACCAGAGGGCCCCACTTGTCAGTTGGACCAGTCAACCCCCCCTGCGTCAGCATGATGCAGGCATGACGCAATAAAGGTTAAATGATTTAATTTAAATCAGAAATTCCAGGAACTTATGTACTTTACAAATGTTGAAAAATAAAAAAAAAGATTTATGTATTCATTGTTGCAATAATGGTGTATACAAACTTGAGAAATTTGAATAACTTTAGAAGTACCAGACTCTCAAGAGCTAAAACACCATTTGTAAAGCGTCGCCGAGGCCACCCAAATTTACCAAGTCGATGGTCGAAAACTAGGGTAAAGGGTCAAGGGTCACCGAGGGGTCGATGGTCGGGAACTAGGGTAGAGGGTCGAGGGTCACCGAGGGGTCGATGGTCGGGAACTAGGGTAGTGCCTTGTGTGAAAGTATTGAAGAAATCCATGGCTTCATCATTAGCCGGAAGTAACCGGGGCATGATGGTAAGAAGTTCACCAAAGTTGTTTTGGAACGGAGTCCCTGATAGGATAATTCGCTTTTTGGTACGAATTTCAGCAAAGGACTTCCAAATAGCGATATTCGGAAGGCTTTTGCTGAACTTTGTATCAAAAAGCGAATTATCCTATCTGGGACTCCATTCCAAAATAACTTTGGAGAGCTTCGTACCATCATGCGCCTCTTACTTTCGCCTAATGTTGAAGACATGGTTTTGTTGAATCCTTTGATACTAGACAAACGTGACATGAGGGGGTCTGGCTCCGGGCGTCATGTCACGTTTTCCATCTGACATCGGTTGCACGGGTGTCTGGCTCAGGGCGCCATCTTATATAGATTTATTGTCGTGCCAAAAACTGGTGTCAACACATGCCCCCATGTTTTTCGGCAATACTTGTATGTTTGGCACACTAATATATCCATGCTATATATATCATGTTTGTATATTAAGTGTCATGTTGTAATTAATATTTTGCAGAAACTATGGACGGTCGTCAAAGAAACTTAGAACAAGAAGAGATGTTGGGGGAAATCATCCGCGAAGGACCGTTGTTGGTGGGCGACATCGTCCGGGTAGGAGGTGATGTCTTCCAATTTCTGAACGACATCGATGGTCTGGAAGAAGAGGGTGAAGCAGGCTCCGGTGATAGGACAATGGAGGTGGAAGGACATGCTTATGATGGCTCCTGTGAGCGAACGGAGGAAGGAGTTGTTGGAAAGTCCGGCGAGGTATATATAATAATTAACCCTGTGCTGACTAGCTAATTGATGTATTAATTGTTTTGGACTGTGTACACATATTAACTCTCTTCTTTCTTCTTTTCTAGCCCTCTGTATCCGGATCGAGCCAAACTTCGGTAACGAGACGAGGCCCAAAGAAAAAGTTGCGCCCGGATGAAAGGTTCACGATCACCAGCATCAATAGAGATGGCCAACCGATTGAACCCAGCCGGACCAAAGATGCATTTTCTGCTCAGTCCGGGGTTCTTGTTAGGGACATGATCCCGATCAGCATCCAGCAATGGAATAAGCCGAAGGCCGGAGACCCTGAAGTGTCTTTTGTCACCGATAGAAAGAAAGATGATCTTTGGACCGCGCTGAAGGCAAATTTCACCCTACCGGAAGAGGAGCGTCCGGAAAAGCCAGTTACAGAGCAAAAGGTCAAGACTCATGCTCTTAAGAAGATGGCAGCTCTATTCAGGAGGTGGAAGAATGAGTTAAAAACAACGTTTGTCGATAAAGAGAAGACTCCAACATTCACCGGCCGATTTGAGAAGATAAGAGAACAGTGGCCCTCATTTGTGGCCCACAAGACATCGGAGAAGAGTAAGAAGATGTCAGCGATAAAAAAAACTAAATGCTGCAAAGAAGAAGCATCACCATTGCACGGGGTCAGGTGGCTACCACAAAGCCCGACTGTTGTGGGAGAAGGCTGAAAAGGACCTTCTTGACAAAGGGATCGTACCAGTGACATTGAATTGGCCAAAGCGTGCAAGGAATTGGTTCTTCGGGGTTGGGGGAACCTTGCACCCTGAAACAGGGAAGTGCTTTTGGACGAACGAACAACTGACAGTACCGATCACCAAGATTCAGGAGTTAATCGCCGAAACGGAGGCAGGGACGTTCGTTCCCGACAGAGAGAACGACGAGCTCACAATGGCCCTCGGGAATCCTGAGAACCTAGGACGAACACGAGGCACGACAGGCTCCCTTCCGTGGAAGCATGGGTTTCCCGACGCAGGCGGTTACAAAAGCAGGGGGAGGAAGAGGAAACAGGAGCAAAGCGAAATACAGAACCTGCCTGCAAGAGTACAAGCGCTAGAGGAGAGGCATCGAGCTGACGAAGCTACCCTAGAAGCTACCCCACCATCTCAGCGGAGAAGCAGCGTGGCTTCCACCGAGGTCATTGCGCAACCTGATTTGACGGCTTCCAGGTACCCCATGGATGAAATCACGGAGTCTCAAGAATACCAACTTAAGAAGCAATTGATGCAATTCAAACCCACGGTGGCTATCGGCCATGTTGCACCTCCTCGACCCAACGAAACTTTTCACTGTCTTCCGATTCCACAAGGCTATGCTGTTGTGATGGTCGATGAAATAATGGAGGGATATGAGGAGATCGAGCTTGAATACCCTACCGGCGAAGGGGAAAATCTCCTGCAGAATGCTCTGAGGACTTCATGTCTATGGCCGAAGGAATTCATCAAGCTTCCGAACTGGACGGCACCTACGCCTCCTCCTCCTCCTCCGGCAAGTAAGGGCCCGCCTCCTCCTCCGCCTCCTCCTCCGATGAGTAAGGGCCCGCCTCCTCCTCCGCCGGCGAGAGATCAGGGCACGCCTCCTTCTCCGCCTCCTCCTCCGGCGACTGATCAGTGCACGCCTCCTCCTCCGCCTCCTTCTCCGCCTGCGTCGGCGCGTCCGAGCAGCCCGTCTCCTCCTCCGCCTCCTTCTCCGCCTGCGTCAGCGCGTCCGAGCAGCCTGTCTCCTCCTCCGCCTCGTCAGCAAAAGCAGAAGAGAGCCTCCACCGGCGCTCCGGCTGCTCCGACGCCTCTTAAGAAACAAAGGAAAATAGCAGCCGTCGCTCCGGCATCTAGCAGTACAACCAGTGGTGGGAGGCGATTCCCATACGGTCCATCATTTCTCAAGCCTCGTGAGCCGTTACCATATGAGAGGAGCGATGAGGAAAGCGCGAAGATCTCTAAAGGCAAAGTGGATGCCTTTTAAAAAAAGAAAAATCCACCTCCGAAGGAGAAGATAGATGAGGTGAAATTGAAGCGCACTTTGGATGCCCTGAAGCGACCAGCACCGGCCCCGCTGGATGACAACCATGTCCGCGCTCTTAAAAAGAAAGTGCAAGAAACGCGCCGGTCCGGAAGCACTGCAACCGACCAAAGGAGAGAACAACAAATTGCAAGAGGGAAAAAAATTCCCCAGCTCGGCGAACAGGCGAAACAATTGTGCCCCCCACTGCAGGTGTCTGGTGATATCGTCGTCGCAAATCTGCCGGCCGGGATGGTGCCCGGTACCAATCCTGGTGATTACCTGCCAAACGATATACAATTTGATCCACTCCAGGTGGACGAACTCAAATTCCGGCATAGGTATCCTCTCGTTAGACCTGATCAACAGCTACCAACGATGATGCGAAGATTCCATGAGTGGTACATGGACACCTGCAAGAACTCTGGGTTGGATAATGTGTTGCTTATGGTTAAAGACAAGCACGACCTCCTTGGAATTGACACGTTGTGTGTTCCATTTGAGGAGTTATTCCAGCTTTACAATGCAATGGCCATCGATAAAGTAATCGTCACTTGCTACTGTCTGTAAGTACTACTTCTTTAATTAAGTTTCTATATATAGCTCAGCTCTTTCATTGCATGTACATATAATTCACTATATCATGCAGATTGAAGATCGTCGAATGCAAGCAAAGAGAAATCTATAATATTGGGTTCATTAACCTAAATCTCTTTGATGAATGGGCGATGGAAAAGAATCCCAAACAAGTCGAGGCCAACTTGCTACAATCATTGCTTCAACATCAAAACAAACAAAAAATAATCTTTCCTTACAACTTCGAGTGAGTGTTATACTATGCATATTCGGTTTTCCTTTATTTACTCGAGGTTATAGTAATGTAATTGATGAGTTATGCATGTGTGCGTAGCTTCCACTTTATTCTCCTAGAGATTAAGCTTGAGGAGGGACTATTAACCGTGTTAGACTCAAGACGAAAAGATCCCAAGACGTATGCGATCATCACTGAAATGCTTAAGAAGTAAGTGCAATCGATCATTATCGTAGCATTTTGGCAACTTTGTTCATTTCCTGATATTAGGTAATAATTATTTTCTATGTCTGCAGGGTTTGGATAACGTTCACTTCAAAATCTCCGGGACTGCCGAAGGAGCTGAAATTTACACGCCCGAAAGTAAGTACTACTAGCTAGTTCCGCGCATCTCCCATTAATTTGATTCTAGCTAGTTTCATCAATACCATTTATATAATGCTTGATTATCAGTTTGATTGACCTCTATTTCTCGTAAAGTGGTTGTGGAAGCAAGAAGGGACTAATCTTTGTGGATACTACGTATGCGAGTACATCTACAACGCTACGATCTCTAAGCAGGGCGGCTACTCTAAAAAAGATTTTGATGTGCGTAAGCAATAATATTCACAATTTTATTTTATTACCACCATTTGTGTTGAGTTTCATTCATATATATGTATTGACCCCTTTCTTCGAATTAGCATTGGGAGCTGCAGGAAGAACTCCTACCACAATATCGCATAATAGCAATTCGAGAGGAATTGGCGGGATTCTTTCTTGAACACGTCATCAGGAAAGAGGGAGAATACCATATGGAACTTGATTTCAGATGTTAGGGTATTGTAAGAGATCTTATATTGTATATATGTAGCCAGTAGCGTCGGATAGATATACGAAAACTTGTTGTTCGAACAATCTCACTTCTCTCTGTATATGTTCATGACGATCTTCTGTACTTAATGGTTTAATTCCTTCATTTTCTTACTAGCTAGCATGTCGAGTCCTCTCTATACGTATAGTACGTAGCTTCGACCAAGCACGGAGATAAGAGAGGACACCTCTCTCTATTAGCTACAATATATGAAACCCCTAAATTAACCCTACAAAACCCCCATCCCCCCTCTCAAAAAAAAACAAAACCCCAGACATGGAACTGCTAACGCGTGGAGGCATTTTGGTCCCGGTTGGTGCTACCAACTGGGACAAAGGGCCCTCCTGTCCGGGAAGGCCGCAGAGGCCACGTGGAGCCCCATCTGTCCCGGTTCATGGGCAAACCGGGCCTAAAGGTTTTGGGCATTAGTAACGACCCTTTAGTCCCGGTTCCGGAACCGGGACAAATGGCCCTCTAGAACCGGGACAAACGGGCCTTTTTCTACTAGTGGTTGCTTCCTCGTGGGGAAGTTGAGGAAGAATCCCTGGTAGTGTATTGATGTGGTGATCAAGATTAGATGGACTCGAGTGCGCCTCTCATCTCTACTGTATGTAGTTGTAGTACAGGATAGCCAAGTCAAAGCTTTCTGCATTACAACCCCACTTGCCTTTACCTTGATACCTGAGCATGAGTAGTATAGTTCTGATGTAAGTCTTGCTGAGTACGACTTTGTACTCACGTTTGCTTATTTTATGTTTTAGAGAAGAGACCAGTGACCCTGATGGTGGCCTCCCCCCTCAAGCTCGACGCCGACTAAATCGTATAGTTCCAGACAACAGCCTGGTTCCTTTGGAGGGTCGTTGTACTTTCTTTCAGGATTCTTAAGCCATTTGTTAACCTTGTCTTTACTAAGACATAATTTTCTTCCGTTGTTGTTTGATGTAATGTTGGATCACAGCCATGTGATCTCTGCTTGTAATACAACTACTATGTCTGCTCAGTTTAGCAGATGCATTAAAGTCTATGAGTTTGTAGAGTTCATGTTGTGTTACCTGCCGTTATACACTTGGCATGCATGCTGCGTGTATGTTTATATCGTGCATTTCATGTGTGGGGTTCGATAGCTTAGTTGTGTTCTCGCCGGCGGTCTTTTATACACCAAGTGGCCCTTAGATGTGCGCAGCTTGGGGCATCGCGATGCGATTGCTCGTGACTCTGTCACGTGGCACACTTTGTTGTATGATTGAGCCCGCCCGAGACCCCGACAAAGTGATCGGGCTGGACTCTGTTTATGTAAGTGTTATGATTCAATCGATAATATGGTTGAGGCGACTTGTCTATGCGTATGGGATTTCACCAACCATAAGCATTTAGACTTGTGAGCGGACAATGAGGACCCATCTCAGTTGATCATCCGGGCCTGGATGGGATGCCCCTCACTTTCGATCTTTCCGAGAGTGTCTTGTACTTGGCCTTGTCTTCTTAGACAAGTGGGTATGGCTCTCGGCTCTCCATATGATTGAGTTATGACTGGAATTACATATGGAAATTCCGGGTCCCAACACATATTGACAAAGTTATGCTTGTTCAATCTCTAGGATATAATCTTATGTCTATCTCAAAACTTTGAGATATGGGTATGCTTGTATTGTTCTCTGCTTCTCGTTTTGTTGTTTTTTCACAAGATGATTATTCCTTCGTGTTCGAAGGATATAGCAAAGATGATCTTTATATTGTTGATTTCTCTTCGGGACCTGCAGTGTCCACATGCTTAATGGCTAAAGCTACTTCTGGTTGGTTATGGCATAGAAGACTTGGTCATGCAGGGATGAAAAATCTTCAAACTCTTATCTCGAAGAAGAATATCGTTGGTATTAAGAATGTGAAATTCGATAAAGATCGTTTATGCAGTGCCTGTGAAGCAGGAAAGATTGCCAAGAAACATCACTCAGCAAAGACTATCGTGACTACTACTCGTCCTGTTGAATTACTTCATATGGATTTATTTGGTCCTCAAAATTATGCTAGTCTTGGAGGTAACAAGTATGGTCTGGTTATTGTTGATGATTTCTATCGATATAATTTGGTTTTCTTTCTAGATGACAAGAGCAAAGTTGTTGAAATTTTCAAATATTTCGCAAAGAGAGCACAAACTGAGTATGAACTATCTCTCAAGCATATCAGAAGTGATAATGGTACAGAATTCAAAAACACTCATATCGAAGAATTTCTTGATGAATAAGGCTTTACTCATGAATTCTCGGCTGCTTATACACGACAAAAAAATGGTGTGGTCGAGAGAAAGAACCGAACTCTTATTGAAATGGCCAGAACAATGCTTGCTGAATACAAGACTCCTATCAGGTTCTGGGCCGAAGCAATTAACACTGCTTGTCATATCATCAACAAGGTTTATCTGCACAAATTTCTGAAGAAAACTTCACATGAGCTTATCACTGGTAAAAAGCCAAATGTTTCATAACTCAGGGTATTTGGTGCTCCATGTTGTATCAGAGATATGAATCACAGCTCCAAGTTTGCCCCAAAGGCACACGAAGGTTTTCTCTTAGGTTATGATTCGAATTCTCACACTTACAGAGTATACAACTCTCATCTTGGCAAAGTTGTAGAAACTGTAAATGTTCGATTTGATGAAACTAACGACTCTCAAAAGGAGCAATTACCTCTTAACCTAGATGAACCACCTTTGGATGAAGTTATCAGGTACATGGCTATTGGAGATATTCATCATGTCGAAGGAAATGCACATCGACTCAACAAGGATGGTGATGATCCAATGTTCCTCCACATAGCCCAGGGCACTGGAGATCAACATCCCGAAGTCAATGATGCACAGGACAAAGGAAATCACATGAACGAAGAAAATGCTCAACCCGAAGGACAAGCTGATCCTGAAGGACAAGCTGAACCCGAAGAAAATGATCCCGAAGGACAAGCTGATCCTGAAGGCCAAGCTGATCCCAAAGAACAACCGGATCCTCAGTCTAACAAAGGAGTACTATCTCGAGTCCGAAGAAGAGTGGACGTCGACTCAATGCTCGAAGAGATTCGTCTACCAGGTCGTCCCACCACTCGCTCTCGTACTCGTTTAGCTAACTTCTGTGGAAACTTCTCGTTTGTATCCATGCTAGAACCGTCGAAATTCGATGAAGCCATGAAGGACTCAGACTGGATGACTGCAATGCTCGAAGAACTTAATCAGTTCGAGAGAAATAAAGTCTGGTCCCTTGTCGAAAGACCTGATCCCAAGAAGCATAATATCATTGGCACAAAGTGGATTTTTTGCAACAAGCAAGATGAATATGGTATTGTGGTAAGAAATAAAGCTCGACTGGTGGCGCAAGGTTACACCCAAATCGAAGGTATTGATTTTGGTGAGACTTATGCTCTAGTTTCTCGACTTGAATCCATTCGTGTCATGCTTACCTTTGCAAATTACAATGGTATATTGCTATATCAAATGGATGTCAAAAATGTATTTATTAACGGTGAAATGAAAGAAGTATATGTTATGCAGCCACCAGGTTTTGAAGACCCGAAGAATCCACATATGGTGTACAGGTTGCAGAAGGCCCTCTATGGGTTAAAGCAAGCACCTCGTGCTTGGTATGAAACACTGAAGGATTTTATTCTGAAGAAGGGCTTCAAACCAGGAACAACTAACCCAACTCTTTTTACTCGTGCATACAAAAATGATCTTTTTGTGTGTCAAATTTATGTCGATGATATTATTTTTGGCTGTACTAATCCTGATATCAGCGAAGAATTCGCTCGAATGATGTCGAAGAAATATGAAATGTCAATGATGGGTGAATTGAAGTTCTTCCTCGGACTTCAAATCCGTCAACATAAGAATGGGACATTTATCTCTCAAGAGAAGTATCTCAGAGATTGCCTGAAGAAGTTTGATCTTGTCAATTGCAAAACTATCAAGACTCCAATGCCTACAAATGTTCACCTAGATGCAGATGAGAAGGGCAAACCTTTCGACCAGGAGAAATATCGCTCGATGATCGGTTCGCATCTTTACCTGTGTGCATCTAGACCTGACATTATGCTATCAGTTTGCATGTGTGCTCGTTTTCAGGCAAACCCGAAAGAATCACATCATATTGTTGTCAAGCGAATTCTTCGATATCTTGCTCATACACCTACCCTGGGACTTTGGTATCCCAAAGGTGCCCAGTTTGATCTCGTTGGATATTCTGATTCTGACCGGGCTGGTGATCGAGTCGACAGGAAATCTACCTCAGGCACATGTCATTTTCTCGGTAGATCTCTTGTCTGTTGGGCTTCGAAGAAACAGAATTGTGTGTCCATTTATACGGCTAAAGCCGAGTATATTGCTGCCGGTTCATGATGCAATCAAATTCTGTGGCTCAAGCAAACGCTGAAATATTATGGTATTCTCATGAAGAAAATTCCATTGCTATGTGATAACGAGAGTGCTATCAAAATTTCCCATAATCCCTTGCAACACTCTCGAACGAAGCATATTGATATTCGTCATCATTTTCTTCAAGATCACGTTTAGCGAGAAGATATTGTTATCAGCCATGTTCGCACCGAAGATCAATTGGCTGATATCTTTACGAAGCCCCTGGATGAGAAAAGGTTCTGTGCACTAAGGTGTGAGTTGAACTATTGGACTCACGCAACGTGTAGTAAGATCATAACTATCTATACTCTGTATTATAAGTTTACTTTCTAGCTCTAGTTTAGTTTCGTTGGTTTTCTATCGTCTTTCTCTTTCGTTTCTGTGTTTTTATTCGTTTGGTGCTGTCCTATACACTTATCACTCCGATTTTTGTGTATGTTTTCTCTCGGATTGATTAAGTATCGGACACTGTTTTCCCTCTATTCTATCCCTACCCCATATTTACTTTTCTCTCGTGAAACATGTATATTTGTACTAGATTAAGATTTCCTTCGAATGTCATTGATTACGAAGGAGTATCTATCGAACTTTAATCTACTTTTACACTCGATGTTCGATGAGTTTGTTCTCGGACATGGGGAAACTTTCTTTCGGTTCGTTGGAATTTCTCCGTGCTTAGCGCCACAAAGTCCGTCCGTTGAATTCGAAGAGACGCGAGATCTGCGTTGTTGGATCAGATTTTACGGTTATGTCAGACCACACCTCTATATATACCGATCCACCCCACCGGCACAGACCTCGTATTCCCTCGACTTTGTCTCTCCCTCTCCCGGTCCAGAGCTCTTGCGCGCCGCCGTGCTGTTTCCGTCGCCGTTGATTCCCTCGCCGCTTTTCTGCTGGAAGGAAGTCACCGGAGGCCTTCCCGTCGAAGAGGGTCTTCATCCGCGTCGCCGTAGATCTCACGCATCACCAAGTTAGGGTCTGTGCGAGGCTAGAGCTCGATTCCTCTCTTATCTGTTCATCGAGCCATAGATTTGTTCTTGATTTTTTCCTTGATTTATTAGGTATGTTTGATCCGTCCAGATCATTGCACTTTGTGAAATTAGTTTCTAGCGTATTCCATCTAATTCCCATCCGATCTAGGTAAGAAATCCCTCGTCCCATGGAATTTCTCACTTAGGCAATTCTCTCAGATTCATATCGATAGATTTACACTTTAAGAAATTCATTCGTACCAGTCCTTCGTTAGATTTGCACCTGATGGAAATCTAGCCTAGCACTTGCATGAAAAGTTGCTTCAAGATAAATCCCTTTATATGTTTGCTGCGTTCAAAAAGTTTTTCCTCGTAAATGGTTGGTACATGTTCACATCTTCTCTATATTTCCCTCGTACCTATCTATTTCACAGGGAAATGTTTGACAACGCCGGAAACTTCAGGGAGCCCAAGCGTACTGGAGGCCGAAAAAAAATGACCAACAATTCAGAAGGCCTGTCTGAGAATTTGATCATAGAGAAAAATCTGAGAACGCCTGAAGGTTCAGTTGAAAATGCTCGAACGAGAGAAAACAGGCTACAAGAAATTCGAAGGCTTCAAGCTCTTCGTTGGTATGAATTCAAGGCTATAATCCCTCGTTGGGAAAGGTTGTTTGCTCTGAAGAACCCATGGTCTGATGTCAAGTCTTTGAGGCCCAAGTGGAACAAAGAAAACCGCCCTCTGATGTCTACACACACTTCTATTCTTGTAGACTATGGTTGGCCTCCAAGCGCAGCGGTTTGTAGGACAACAACAATTTCCCTCAAGTGGATGACCTAAGGTTTATCAAACTCAGGGAAGTAGAGGTTTAAGATGGTCTCTCTCAAGCAACCCTGCAATTAAGATACAAGAAGTCTCTTGTGTCCCCACCATACCTAATACAACTAGGAGTTGTATAGGTGCACTAGTTCGGCGAAGAGATGGTAAAATATGGGTGATAGGTGTGGCAAAGCAAGGTAATATAAATCAGTAATAAAAAGTGCAGCAAGCAAACATGTGACAAAAGTGAGCACAAACGGTGTAACAATGGTGGAAACAAGGCCTAGGCTTCATACTTTCACTAGTGGCAACTCCCAACAACATTAACATAGTCTAATCACATGATATTTCCCATAAAACATGCAATGGAGATGCACTCGGAGGTCATTCCTTTGTGGTCAAGAGAGGACGAGAATTATATAGTGTTGGGAATGTGCCCTAGAGGCAAATAAAATATGTTTTATCGAGCATATTCCATTAGTTCATAATACGTTTGATACTATGCTAGAACTGTATTAAGCGGAAACATTAATACAGGTGTGGTATACAAACAACCAGGTCCCTAGTTAACCCTAGTATACTAGTCCATTGGGCGATTGATGATCAAGGTTTCCTGATCATGAGACAAAGCGTCTGTTGACAATGGAGTCGTATCATTGGATAATGATATGATGGACATACACCCACCAGAAGTGTTGCGATGTGATCAAGTCACATAGTTCGACATTGCGATAACTATAACGTAGTGACCAGATCCTTTGACCGTAATGATCATACGTAATTGTCATCTATGAGGAGACTTTGATTTGTATCCCACCGCCTGACTGAAATATGCTGGCTATAACGGTGCACTTTGGGTATTCCGAAATAGATGGTTGATGAGTATGCAAATAGATCAAAGCGGGAATTGTCCATCCGTGTGACGGATAGGTACTCTGGGCCCACTCGGTGATGTTACATCATAAAGTTTGCAAACGTGTGACTAGGTCACGGAGTTGTAATATCACGGGAACGAGTAAACTTGTTTGTTGAGAACGAGGACGAACTAGGTATAGTGGATACCGATGATCAAACCTCGGACAAGCAAAGTACCATGGGACAAAGGGAACAGGCACACGGTTAACGGATCCAACAGCGATTGAAGTTCATTCGATGGAAGCGCAGGGGCTATCAAGGATTGTAACCAGGTCCAATTGATTAGTCGTTGATCAATGAGAATTGTCTCGATCATGTCTGCTGTTTCCCGGACCGTAGGGTGTTACACTTAAGGGTACTCGACGCAGTAAGGATTGATTCGGGATCACCGGAGAAATTGGAGAGAACACCGGAATTGTTCCGGTGCTGACCGGAATTGTTCCGATGAAGGCCGGAAGTTGTTCTGGGTATTTTGAAAGGTTCAAAATATATTTAATAATATTTAATATATGTTTTATTATTTAATTATCTGAATTAAATATTAAAATATAATTAAATATAATTAAAAATGAATTAAAAGGCATATGGGCCTCATAGGGCCCATTAGGGGGAGAGGGAGTCCTCCCCCATGGGCCATGGCGCCATGAGGGGGCCCACCCCCCTTATTTGGTGCGTCACACCCCCCCTTGGGATTAGTCCCACCCCGGAAGGGGAAGGGGGGGTGTCACCCCTCCTTGGCCTATATAAGGAGGGGTAGGGGTGCCCTTTTAATCATGAATTTTTTGAGAAAAGTTTCTCATCTCTCTCCCTCCTTTCTCCTTCCTCTGAGTGGACTCCCCTTGTTTGGAGGCTGCTCTGGGTTGGGGATTTCTCCACTATACGCACGCCGTCGTGCTGCTGGAATCGGGATCCGAATCCATCTTCTTTCCGCTGCTCTACTGGTTCGGAGCCCGGAGGGACGTCGGGTATACTGTATGTGTATAATCCCGCGAGGCACTACACTTGTGGTGCTACTTCATCGTCGTGGTCGTATCGCGAGGTCTTCATCAGCAACGTTCCGACGGGGACGTAATCCCGTCATCGGTCCGCAAGGATCGGGTGGCTACAGGAGTCATCGTGGATCTGCGCGGCATCGGGGATTGCCGGTACGACTACACCAACCACGTTCATGCGGGAACGTTTCCGCTTAACGGACTACATACTGGTATGTGATCTATTTCTGTCCGTTACTTACATCAGCATAGCATAGGTCTTGGGATTGGGTATCGTAGGTCAAGGAAAAATTTGTGTTTTCTGCCCCGAACTCCAACAGTGGTATCGTGAGCAAGGCTATGCGTAGATGTATTGTACGGATAGAACACATCTAGTATGTGGGCATAAATTCTCAATTGTTACCCTCTCACGTGTACTCATTTAGCGTTGCGGCAATGTTTGATGAAGCGGCCCCCGACCGACCTTACGCGTTTACGCGAGACTGGTTCCACGCTTGACATATGGCTTGTACCATATAAAGTGGCTGGGGGGGTGTCTGTCTCTCTGCATTAGCGATGCGAAGATGTTTGCAACGGAGGGCCCCGACAGGGGTGTAATAGAGACAATTGCGGGATTGGTGTTGTGGCTTGTTTTCGCAGGATAGAAAGCGGTTCTTTTCTCGAAACCCCTAGCAGCCACGTAAAACTTGCAAAATATAAAGTAGAAAGGCGTTTTCAAGTTTAATTTGCATGTCAGGGGGGAATCATAGCATGTATGATTTATGTTGCATCCTGTTTTGCTAATATGTTAGATATACGACGGTAGCATAATAGGATGATCCCTCACTAAAACCAACATAGTGTCCTTACCCTAGTGAGCACCACCTGGAAAGTTCTACATTATGGAGGCACCACGTGTCACACGTGTGTCAAACATTTTTTCGTTCACATGAGGTGGGTGTAGCAAGCCTGGCATATGTATATGATATGGCCTTGCATGACACAGCAACAAATCACATAGGGTGTGGTGGCGAGCCTGGCATATGTATATGATATGGCCTCGGGACACAAGAGACCGAAAGGTCGAGCATGAGTCACATGGATGATGTGATTGGCATGATGGCCTGCCTTGAACAACATACTGATGGCCGTGATGATCGGGGGAGGTATGTTCTTCAAGGATCGTGTAATCACTTAGAACAAACTATGAGGGATGTTTGTCTGAGTGGGAGTTCCAGAATTGTTTTTTGAAACATGAACTCCATATTATGAACTTAATCTTCATGTCTTTGCAAATATCATTGTAGATAACGTCATACCAATGTTTAGAACTATGGCTCTTTTAGTATGATAGAACTTAAGGTAAATGGGTCTTACTTCATTGACGTGTACCAACACCATTAGAGACATACTCGTTAGTAATGACTTGTTAAACATAATACGAAGAACTGCTAGGAGATACAACTGACAACTCCGTAATCAAGGAAGATGATGATGAGTATCGCACTCACCGTCACTTATGAATGACTGTCCAATACACCATAATTCATTCTATGGAATCAGAATTGTGAATGCATGTTAACCAACACGTATGACGTGCTAGGTGAACTTGAAAGCACTTGGTCACAAATCAGAGTAATGGAATATGAGTATATGGACGGGGTTTCTTTCAACCATGGTGGAAGGAACAACCTGTTGAGAAAGACACTTGGAAAATGTATAAGATACATGGAACACCTTGTGTATAACTTGGACTACTGAATGACTGGTTACTTTGCGATAACTGGGGAGTTGCATCCGCTTCCTCTCAGTTACAAAGACCATGTCTAGACTGTGCCATGAAGGAGAATCGTTCACCTGTCATGAGGTCATGGTTAAAGTTAAGAACTTTTAGAGTAGAACCAATGCAGGAATAGGTCATTGACGGAGAAGGTATATTTGATATACGAGTTATAAATGTCTTTCCCACGAAACACTAATTGCGGTTGATTAAGTATTCGATGCTTGAACTTACTGCTTAAGAGTGGCTTGGAAGGGATGAGGTGACAATGTGTGCTGACGGTAATCAAGATAGTTGATGGTCGACAACACTCTCCCTCTACATCTATCAATTGATCAATATATGAATAAATTTTATGATCGTTTGAATGAGGACTTTATTAGTGTGTCTTGCATCTCGCAAAGACAATTATTCATATTAGTGAGAAACAAGTCAGTTGTTCCCCTTTTATGAATGATATCTATTATGGTCACATTACGATTATGAATGAGCTATTCTTATATTGATGATAGTTGTTTGATCATTTATAAGAAATATTGTAATACCAAGAAATATCCAGGCTTAATAATGACACTACAGTTTAAGTCATGAATGGTATGATGATGTCTTAAGATACTTGATCTCTTGACATATACAAACCATGCCTTTGAGGTGAGATGACTAAAACCTCGCATTCTGGTAAAACAGATTGTGTACTGATTGTTGAGTATCATACATTGTGATGTATCGTATGTCAGCATGTGGTGAATTTCATTATTTCGTGAACTCCGTATGTGGACTTAGATGAATATTTGTATTCACTAATGAAACATGAGTCTGAAATAATTTGATATGATCAAAAGGGATTTCAGAGTAAAGATGGATATTAAATTAACAAGAAAGACAAGTCTCTACGATTTGATCAAAGTGACAAATGTTTTGAGTTAGTCTTGGGCATAAAGACTTGTGTGAAAGTTGTTCCACAAATTGCAATGTCTTGAGACACTTCAATATGATTGACGTGCCTGAACATTGTGATCATATTCTATGGAAAAGTGTATGGTCTAAGTTATCTCTTACCAAGTTACATTATTATTGTTTAGAGTTATTAATTTAATATGCAAACACTCACTTCAGCATAGGGAACCATCTGAGTTCGTGGAAACCAACCACTATATATGTCATGGTGTGTTGTGGTTTCTAGGAAGCTTGATTTATGTAAGATAAATTATCTTTGTAGTGTATCCTTAGACAACTATGGATGCATCTTCCACAACTAGAACCAAAAGGAGCAAAACTTGTATTGCTATGTTTGGTGTTTGTCAAGAATTGTTCTTGATAAATGTGGTAATGGAAGAAAAGTGAAAGTTCAACCAAGGTAATTGACCTTGCCTCCAAATGTCAGAGTAGCGCAACGGAATATGTTCCGGAAGCAAGACTCTACAATAAGAGGAGAAACTAATGATAAAGATCATGATGTTTTGAAGAGAGCTTTTACTGAGAAAGGTAGGATTCAAGAATATATATTTGCCCCTGGTGCAAAATGATATTCATGATTCACTTGTCATGTTAATGGAACAAGACATTCCTACGAACTACAAAGAAGCGATGGTGGACCTAAGTACGAGATATGACTATGAGTCATGAAATCCTTTGTTGAGTTACATTTAAGATTGCTTGAATCTTATCAAGTAAGGAGGTTACTTGATATTCACAATAACTTCAGAGTTATGAGGAATAAATGTGAACATCAAAGGGACGTCAAGATTGGTTTGTCACAAAGATTGTTTCTGACAAATTCAATGGGTTGACTACAATGTGTAGCAATGCTTGAGTCAAAGGGATATTCACTACGATTGATCCATGATTGTTATCAATACCGTGACTTCCTCAAATCCTGTATTTGAAGAAGTGTTGTAATTGGTACAACAAGAAGGTTTTGGAAAAACATATGGATGCTAGTGTCTCGTAAACTGAATTCTCGATTTGATGAATGATCAAAGGATTTTGGACTTAGCCAAAATATCGAGGAAACATGCTTTTGCATGAAACTGAGTGGGAGCTGAATAGTTTCCTGAAACTTGATATATGTAGACGACATATTTTGAGTGGGAGCTATGGGAGTATTATCCTAGCCTTATATGTAAATGACATATTTGAGTAGGAGCCATGTGGTTAGTATCCTGAACTTAATATGTGTCTGACATATCTAAGTGGGAGCCATGTGGATGTTATCCTTGTCTTATATGTGGCTGACATATTTGAGTGGGAGCAATATGAGTGTTATCTAAAGACTTAATATGTGCATGACATATTTGAGTGGGAGCATGATAACATTCTCATATATGGATAACATATTATGAATGGTGCAGTTTGTGTTAATGATTATTTGAATCTTTCATAAATGAAGATGAATAAGTATTAAGCATTGAAGATCTATTAAGATAGATATGTGTTTAATAACATTGAGTCGTAATACTTTCCTGGATAAGATTCTGAAGGAGTTCAGAATGGGACAAGTCAAGAAGTGGTCCTTACTTGTGTATCCAAGAGAAGTGTTGAGTTGATCTCAGTACAAGAAAAATGGTTAATGGTTAATGAAAGAAATGGATGTGTTGGATCCTCTATGCCTTTGTCATAGGTTCTTTCATATAAAACCAGAGTTATGTACTCGACGTAATGTGACCCAAGTTCTTAGTAGTAAGAACATGTTGTGATATGATTTATGAGTAAATCATTGAACAAAGAGTTAAGTTTATCCTTCAGTGTCTGAAGAGAACTGAGGATACATCTCAAATTTGTAAAGGATAGTTGACTTGACCATAAATGTTATGCTGGTTCAAGTTTTAACACTAACCTAGAAAATTGAGATATCATACTAATGAATGCCTAAGTTGAAAGAAACATGGTTAGACATCAAAGTTGCATACAATGCACGAAGGATTGAATCTACATTGATGTGGCTGCTCTAGAAGTAGCAGGATTTATATTATGGCTTAAGAAGTTCGACTTCTGATTGAGTGAGTTTCAAGTGTGCATGACTATGGGAAAGTCCGCGTGACCCACCGGATGTCATTGCTATGACACAGCAAACGAAGTCTCACTTCACCGCCAAATATATATACCTCATCATTATAGTGGATAATGAAGAATGTCAAATTAGGTGACATTATGATTTGCAAAAGGACATACGGTTCTGAATGGTACCCAGACCGTTGATACAACCTCTTCCACGGGCAAGCATGATCAATAAGGAGTTATGATCCAGAGAAAATGCAACTAGATTATTTGTACTCTAGTGCAAGTGGGAGACTGTTGGGAATGTGCCCTAGAGGCAAATAAAATATGTTTTATCGAGCATATTCCATTAGTTCATAATACGTTTGATACTATGCTAGAACTGTATTAAGCGGAAACATTAATACAGGTGTGGTATACAAACAACCAGGTCCCTAGTTAACCCTAGTATACTAGTCCATTGGGCGATTGATGATCAAGGTTTCCTGATCATGAGACAAAGCGTCTGTTGACAATGGAGTCGTATCATTGGATAATGATATGATGGACATACACCCACCAGAAGTGTTGCGATGTGATCAAGTCACATAGTTCGACATTGCGATAACTATAACGTAGTGACCAGATCCTTTGACCGTAATGATCATACGTAATTGTCATCTATGAGGAGACTTTGATTTGTATCCCACCGCCTGACTGAAATATGCTGGCTATAACGGTGCACTTTGGGTATTCCGAAATAGATGGTTGATGAGTATGCAAACAGATCAAAGCGGGATTTGTCCATCCGTGTGACGGATAGGTACTCTGGGCCCACTCGGTGATGTTACATCATAAAGTTTGCAAACGTGTGACTAGGTCACGGAGTTGTAATATCACGGGAACGAGTAAACTTGTTTGTTGAGAACGAGGACGAACTAGGTATAGTGGATACCGATGATCAAACCTCGGAAAAGCAAAGTACCATGGGACAAAGGGAACAGGCACACGGTTAACGGATCCAACAGCGATTGAAGTTCATTCGATGGAAGCGCAGGGGCTATCAAGGATTGTAACCAGGTCCAATTGATTAGTCATTGATCAATGAGAATTTTCTCGATCATGTCTGCTGTTTCCCGGACCGTAGGGTGTTACACTTAAGGGTACTCGACGCAGTAAGGATTGATTCGGGATCACCGGAGAAATTGGAGAGAACACCGGAATTGTTCCGGTGCTGACCGGAATTGTTCCGATGAAGGCCGGAAGTTGTTCTGGGTATTTTGAAAGGTTCAAAATATATTTAATAATATTTAATATATGTTTTATTATTTAATTATCTGAATTAAATATTAAAATATAATTAAATATAATTAAAAATGAATTAAAAGGCATATGGGCCTCATAGGGCCCATTAGGGGGAGAGGGAGTCCTCCCCCATGGGCCATGGCGCCATGAGGGGGCCCACCCCCCTTATTTGGTGCGCCACACCCCCCCCCCTTGGGATTAGTCCCACCCCGGAAGGGGAAGGGGGGGTGTCACCCCTCCTTGGCCTATATAAGGAGGGGTAGGGGTGCCCTTTTAATCATGAATTTTTTGAGAAAAGTTTCTCATCTCTCTCCCTCCTTTCTCCTTCCTCTGAGTGGACTCCCCTTGTTTGGAGGCTGCTCTGGGTTGGGGATTTCTCCACTATACGCACGCCGTCGTGCTGTTGGAATCGGGATCCGAATCCATCTTCTTTCCGCTGCTCTACTGGTTCGGAGCCCGGAGGGACGTCGGGTATACTGTATGTGTATAATCCCGCGAGGCACTACACTTGTGGTGCTACTTCATCGTCGTGGTCGTATCGCGAGGTCTTCATCAGCAACGTTCCGACGGGGACGTAATCCCGTCATCGGTCCGCAAGGATCGGGTGGCTACAGGAGTCATCGTGGATCTGCGCGGCATCGGGGATTGCCGGTACGACTACACCAACCACGTTCATGCGGGAACGTTTCCCGCTTAACGGACTACATACTGGTATGTAATCTTTTTCTGTCCGTTACTTACATCAGCATAGCATAGGTCTTGGGATTGGGTATCGTAGGTCAAGGAAAAATTTGTGTTTTCTGCCCCGAACTCCAACATATAGGACTACAAAAGCACACCTCAGAGTTCGTAGTTCTCAATCTATGGATTTCCCAATGTCACCGCGGCCATCCAAAGAGAGTACCACAATCACCACAACACATCTCATGGATAGTCAAAGAGAAGCACCAAGAGACTCTCAATCTTCAATCAACACACAAAAGAGGAAATCACTCATGAAAATATTCTTCTAATCCATGTCCAATAGAACGCTGTCACCATGGTCTCGAGGATTATACTAGATAAGATCAAGTGAGTACATCAAATCCAATACATAGAAGAAGGGGAAACATCATGGGATCACCCTAGATTGACATAGCCTATGATCACAATAAAGATCACATCATGGGAGAGAGAATTGACCACATAGCTACTGGTAGAAACCTTAGCCCCGAGGAGGAACTACTCCCGCTTCATGGAGGGAGGAAGCAATGTCGATGGAGATGAATCCGGGGGCACTTCCCCGTCCCGGCAGGGTGCAGACACAGAAATTCTGGTCCCCTGAAGCTTGTTGGCGATGGAGGCGGAGATCGTAATTGCTTCTGGAGGAGAGGGTTCTGGAATCAGGATTTTCGCAACGCGAGTAAAAATAAGGGCCAAGGGGGGCCACCAGGAGAGGTCCCAGTCGCCCACGCACCCTACCCGCGCGGCCCCACCCTAGGCCGCATCGGGTATTCGCCTCGGTGACTGGTGGCCCCCCTCCGGCTCTCCTTTGGTGATTCCGGAAGGTTCCTTCACGCTGATTTTTTATATATTTTTCTCAGAATTTATTCGGCACTTTAAGTAATTGGAAAACCTGAAATACAAAAACAGCAGAAAACAGAAACTGGCACTTGGGTGCACTGAGTTAATAGGTTAGTCCAAATATGATAAAAAGTGTATGAAAGTGTATCTAGATCATAGCAATGTCACACAAAACATGCATGGATCAAGCAAAAATTATCGATACGTTTGGGACGTATCAACATCCCCAAGCTTAATTCCTGCTCGTCCTTGAGTAGGTAAATGATAACAAGCATAATTTCTGTGGTGACATGCTAACAACCATATAAGAACTTTGAAAGTAAAGCAATCAAGATATGGGATTCAATTCAAGTCATTACAGACAAGAGTATATATTGGCATTGAAACATGCAACAAAAGAACATTAGGTGCAAGAGCTCTTAGCTGTCCGTGACTCGAATGTCTCCAAATGGTGTTTGCGTGCAAGAAGGGGGATAGGGAATACGAGAAAAAGTATTTTTGTATTGATAACTCAATCTACTAAAGTTTCACACTTGGTCTTCTTTGGAATCTTATCTTGACTTGTCCCCAGACCACTAGCCAGGTACAAGTCAATTTGATCCACTCCTTTTCGATATTTTGAGCACTCATGCAATAGATGAGCGTAAGCACGAAAGTTGACACTTAGGATGGCAAAGAGAGAGATAAGGTGGAGGAGGAAGAAAAAAAGGGTGTGAAAGGCTCACATCAATTAGGACAATCATAGGCGAGAAGGCCAAATGATAGATATGATGTGAGGAGTAGGGATTGCCATGCAACGGATGCACATATGAGCTAATAAAAGCTCTCCCATGGAACTAGTGGGGGTGCATCCAACTTGCTCGCTCATGAAGGCCTAGAGCTCGTTTGAGGAGGCTCATCCTTGGAATATGCAAGCCAAGTTCTATAGTGTGAAGGTCCCCACATAGCTATATGCATAAATGATCATCTCTATGGAGTACAAGGATAAGAGGAAGTACGAGTGTCGATCTTTCAAAAGGAATAGTAGTGTTGCCCCTTTCTCTCTTTTTATTTCTTTTTTATATTTTTTCTCTTTTTTGTATTTTTTTGGTGGCCTCAATGGATCGTTCTATTTAACTCTCATTTGTCCTCTTTGGGATCTTTTATTTTGTCCACTTCGGGATCTTTTCGTCACTTAAGGGCAACACTCTATTTTACAAGAAGGTATAGAAGATCTTCACACTTTACAAGGTACTCAACATAAAGAAGATGTAGCTATCATGATGTATGCAATGTGTGCCTCTCCCAGTGTAGCAGGAACATGTATGACATGAAGATCAAGTCATGAAGAGGTGGATGTTGCATGGCAATATATCTCGGAAAGGGTATCGAAATGGCTTGATAGGTAGGTATGGTGACTGTTTTGAGGAAAGGATATAAGGAGGTTTATGATGACAGAGCGTATCATGCCAAGGGTTTGGATGTACCAGCGAAGGTGGACGCCAACTCTCGGAGTGAGAAGGAGGCAATGCACGGCACAGGAGAAGCTAGCAAATATGAGATGGTGGAAGTGTCAACTTTCAATACTTACATTAGTCCGAAGAACTCATGCACTTGTTATCGGTAACTCTCAATCTAATAAGGATGTTCACAAAGAGACAAGTACCCCGAGGAGGAGTGTATGGGGGTTTGGTTATCCTTGCGCATCCTCGACTCATGGTACGTGAGTGTACTCTAATATTCGATCCCTCCAAAGATTAGCGATCCATCTAGTAGCCAAAGTTCTCTACTAGTTTTGTAGGTTTTGAAAATAAACACGGATTGCCCAAAATGCGACACCTATCACTAATAGGCTAGAGCTCTTGACACCAAAAGTTCAAACATGACTCACATCAATACCTCAAAACTATTGCAAGTTACTAATAAAATTAAATAACAACCTCAATTACCTTCTTTCAAGACAAGACACAACTCAGTGCAACAACCAACTCTCTTAACAAGATAAAAATGAAAACTAAAGAGAGTTCCAGCAACAAACTAAACAAAATCAAAGGTTCTTGCTAAAGACAAAATAAAATTGAACATGAAAGTAGCTACGAAAAGATAAAGAACAAACAACAGTAAAAAGATAGGCATGAAAAATCCTATGATGTGTTCTAGATTGGAGTGGAGTGTGTTTCTCTCCCACACAAAGTTAGACGGGGTCTAATTTGTTATGAACAGCAAGAAATCCTAAAGAAAATTAAAAATAAAACCTAAGAGCGAGACGCTCAAGCGTAGCACATAACGCATGAAGTGATAAAAATATAGTGAGACGAAGGACGAACTGACGATTGTTGATGGAGAAGGGGATGCACGGGGGCATCCCCAAGCTTAGACGCTTGAGTCTCCTTGAATATTTATTGGGGATGCATGGGGGCATCCCCATGCTTGAACGCTTGACACTCCCGGATCTTCTTTCATCATCTTCCATCGCACACTTGAAAACTCCCTTCATACATAACTCATGATAAGCTGATTGGAGAGGTTAGTACCCTTAATAAAATAATTTTCCCCCACTGGATATAAAGATATTCTTGAAGAGCTACTGTTTCTCAAGATTTCCAAATGGTTTTTGCAAAGAAAAAGCAAGCTTAAGGTTTGCAAAAGTAACGAGAGGGAAAACGTGGCAGAATCTATGAAAAACAGAACAGAAGGTAGTAGAGAATTTTTATGGGGTACTTCTGTAACTCAAATAAACAAACTCATGACATACGAAAGTTCCGCAATTGTATAGATCACGCTGTGTAAAAAATTCAGCTCAAAAAGATGAACTGGTGATTTGATCCGACTTTTTTCGTCAAGAAGACAGAATCTGTTTTCTAGCCAACATGTCACAACTTTTGCTTCCCTTATCATATGAGGCTATAACTTGGCACAAAGCATGCAAATAAAGATTAAATGATGTTTCTATAATAGTAACAATCAACCACTAATAACAGAAGTAAAAACTCAAACTAAAGATAACAAGGGTTCTCTCCCTAGAGCTCTTTCTTTATAGCCATAAAGATAGGCTTAAGATTTTAATGATGCTCTCATAGGAATAAGAAAATAAGAGTTGAAGAACAAAAGAGAGCATCAAGAAGCAAATAACAAACACATTTAAGTCTAACATGCTTCCTATGCAAAGGGATCTTGTAGAGAAATAACTCATTGAAGCATAAAGATATTAGCATAGGAAGGCAAAATAAGTGCAACTTCAAAACCTTCAACATAAAGAGAGGGAACTTGATATTATTGAAGTATCTATAAGAATTTGTTCCCTTCTCATTATAATTTCCAATAGGATCATGAATAAACTCAACAATATAAGTATTACATAAAGCATTGTTACCATGATCCACATGCGAAAGGGTACTCTTACTCTCCACATAAGCATAATCTTTCTCATTGGTAATAGTGGGAGTAGGACTATCATAAACAACTTGAACACTATAGATTAATCGTGTATTAGGAAGATGGTATTCAACAAGGGATTAATTCCCTCCATGATTATGACAAGTTTCATAAGGATAATTTCTCCTTATGTCATAGGTACCTTTATAATCACTATAGATAGGAGTTATAACATCATCACAGTAGACAAGAGCATTACCATTGCTAGCAACTATATTTGTAAACATGTTGTCTTTATTCTTACTAGAAAAAGAATTATTAATTACCACATCAATAATGGATAAAGGACTTGCAATCCTATCATCCCCAAGCTTAGAGCTTTCCATATCATCACTCTCAGAGTTGGTACCAAAAAGATTTTCAAGATCATAAGTAGCATTATCATCATTTTCCCAATCACAAAAAGTAACATGTATATCATAATCAAAATCATCTTCAATAGTGCCTACGGACTTAACATCAGGATAATAATGAATGCAATCAAGCTCACCGTCCTCCAAAAATTTATGTCCATTAGGATAAAAATTGATGCGAAGGATATGCTCAGGCCAGGTTGATACCCATTCTTCTTCCATCTTGCTCCTCTTCCTCCTCCTCTTCTTTTTCTTCTTCTTCACCTTAGGAGGGAGTGGTTGGAGATGATGTTTCTCCACATATCCTGGTTTATCATTAGAAACAATAGGGGAAACTTGGGAGAAACTCTCCTTTTTATTAGTAGAGATATAAGAGACATTTTTATACTTTGGTAAAGTTCCCTCCTTTCTAATTTTACTTATGTAATCATTTTCATGGCAATTAACAACACAATAGAGATGGCAATTTTGCAAAGTGTTGCTAATTCCAATCATCTAGCCAAGAAGTCTTTTCTGATAACTCTTCACACATAAAAAATAACATAAGTTCATCATAAAGATCAAAAGTGATCATGTTATCACACAACTGATTAACAATTATGCTTTGAAAGTTCATGCATTGAAAATTAAAGTGACCCTCTATACAGCAAAGTTCACAAGTAAAAGGATAAAGGTCACACAATTCTCTAGCAATTTCATTTAAATCTTTGACCCAAGTGATTGTTCTTTCATGCTTATGTTGCTTACAATACTTCTCTTCTTTAATCATAGGCCTTTCACAAGGTCTATCCACTGCACAAAAATTAACATGCTTATATAAAACTTCATTTTCAGGTATTGGATCATGCATTTTGCAATCTGATGGTACGAATTAACGCCCCCTCATTGGTTACCCAAAGTGGAAGGTTGAGATGTAGATAGCAGCAATTTCCCTTGTCAAAGATAACAAGGTTGAGATCGAACCAGTAGGACTCCAAGATCGACAAGTAGGTGGTTCGGCAAGTGATGCGCCGTTTTATAATCACTTGCTTCTCCTGGACCTGCACACATAGCAAATAACGTTGCTTCCCAACGAGTACAGAGGAGTTGTCAATTCCTCCGGCCTTGTTGTTTACAAAGGATAAAACGCACGAGATAATAATGATAGTGATAGCAATGGAAAAGTAAATACTGAAAGTAAATTGATAGTGTAAAAAGTGTTGGAAATATGGACCGGGGTTCTATGATGTTCACTAGTAATGTCTCTCTCCCAAAAGACGATAAAATAGCCATGCGAGGTAAACAAATTACAGCTAGGCAATTGACAGGATTATGTGCGCAAACCAATGCTAATTATGCTATAAAGAAAGAAAGAGGCTCAAAAGCATGGGCGGTACGCCAAGAAAAGTAGACCGAAATCCATCTGCATCTACCTACTAATCATCCACCTTGAGATATCTATCCAGAACATCTCGCTGGTATTAAGTTGCGAATCCCACCCAAAGTATACACTCAAAGCAACGGACAACTACATTAAAGAACTTTGCGTAAAGTAAACAATCCTTGCACCCGCAAGTACAAGCACCGTTGTTTTCCCCCTTGTGGCAACATCACATCCCCTAGACTCATGTTTCTGTCACTCAAGCTAGTCATCGGGGGGCATGAACCCACAATCATGCATAACGCTCCCTCTTGGAGTCATCACCTACTACTTGGCCAAAGCAATAAAAAGCAACGGAGAACAAGCAAGAATTACTCTAGAACATAAATATAAAAGAGGAGAATCAAATATATTACTCAAACATAATCTGAACATAATCTCATAATCCATCGGATCCCAGCAAACTCAGCATAGCAACAGCAGAAATATTACATATGTGCCTCGATCATGTAGGGAAGCTCACGAGGTCTAATCCATGAAGAACAAAGAGGGGAGGAGAACATCACATAGCTACTGATCATAGATCCATGGTCCAAGGTGGACTATAGACGGTTCATCCGGGAAGCATCCATGGTGGTGGAGAAGATCCCGGAGGTGGTTCCTCCCTCCGGCAGGGTGTCGGGAAGAGGTCTTTTGGTGCTCCTGATCTTGGAAGCCCGGCGGCGGCGGAACAGAGGAGAGATCGCGAAAAAGGGTTTCTCGTCACGAGGAATAAATAGGCGAAGGGGGCAGCCAAGGGGGCCACCAGGGGTCCAGGCGGCCCCCTGGAGCGGCCCCACCCTAGGGCGCGCCGGGAGGGCGCCTGGGGCCCTGGTGGGTCCCCTCTGGACCCCCTCGGTGATTTCCGAAGCTTCTTCTACGCTGATTTTTATTTGATTTTCCCGAATTTTTGCAGCACTTTTTATATGGAGGAAACCTGAAATAGAAAAACAACAGAAAAAAGGAACTGGCACTAGGGTGCACTGAGTTAATAGGTTAGTCCAAATATGATCAAAAGTGTATGGAAGTTCATCAATATCATAGCAATATCACACAAAAGAGGCATGGACCAAGCAGAAATTATAGATACGTTTTGGACGTATCAACATCCCCAAGCTTAATTCCTGCTCGTCCTCGAGTAGGTAAATGATAAAAGCATAATTTCTGTGGCGACATGCTAACAACCATATAAGAACTTTTAAGTAAAGCAATCAGGGCATGTAATTCAATTCAAGTCATAACAGGCAAGAGTCTATATTTAGTATTGAAACAAGCAACATAAGAACATAAAGGTGCAAGAGCTCTCGCTGTCCGTGACTCGAATGTCTCCAAATGGTGTTTGCGTGCAAGAAAGGGGATAGGGATATACGATAAAAAAGTATTTTTGTGTTGAGAACTCAATCTACTAAAGTTTCACACTTGGTCTTCTTTGGAATCTTATCTTGACTCATCCCCAGACCACTAGCCAGGTACAAGTCAAAATGATCCACTCCTTTTTGATATTTTGAGCACTCATGCAATGGAAGAGTCTAAGCAAGAAAGTTGACACTTAGGATGGCAAAGAGAGAATATGGTGGAGGAGGAATGTGACGCCCCCAAAATCAAGTCGTGTACGGTAAACATACACGCAAGGTACACGATCGAGATCAGGGACTCACGGTGAGATATCACAACACAACTCTACAAATAAAATAATACAAGCTGTTTAATACAAGCCAGGGGCCACGAGGGCTCGAATACAATAGCTCGAGAGCACAAAGTTAGCGGAAGCAATAGTATCTGAGTACAGACACAAGGTACAAGTTTGCCTTAAGAAGGCTAGCACAAAAACAACACGATCGAAAAGGCGAGGCCTCCTGCCTGGGAACCTCCAAACTACTCCTGGACAACGGGGAACTCGAACGTCATAGTAGGCATCGGGGGTCTTCATGTTGCGGTGGTCGACATCGGGGATCTCCTACTCCTGGACTCCAATGCCGACTGCAGCGGCCGATCAGGCAAAACAGTAAAGGAAATAAAGCAGGGTGAGTATCTAGTATACCCGCGAGTCTTACGTCCGCTACTAAGCATTATGCATTGTATCAACGGAAAGAAGAGGCTGTATATAGTGTACTGAAAGACAGAAATCCAGAGCAAGGGTAAGAAGCTAGGCCTATCGAAGACTAGCATCTTCCGACGATGTCTTGCAGCATGAGGTAAGAATCAGCCAACAGTTTATATAAAGCATAAAGTAGCAATGCAGCAGAAGTTGCTGCAGCATTGTATAATAATAAGTTGTAATAATTAACAATGCCTCCGAGTTCCCTCCTCGACTTCCCTGCGAGGAAGAAAACCCGGAACCATACAGTTTAATAATAATAGTTTGTAGTGGTAAGATCCAGCTTCAGTATAAAGCGTCCCGTTACCGTGGACACGGCTATTCGAATAGATTAATCTTCCCTGCAGGGGTACACTTGTGTTACGCTACACGCACGGATCTCCAGGGTGGTGGGAACCTTGTTAGGGAACGCTCCACTGAGGCTATCCGACACTTCATAGCCCATCTTTCAAACTCAACAGAGAGGTCATCCGCCGGACTATATCCTATGTACGCGGGGCTTTGGACCCTAACCCCGACGTACTCCTGCACGGTGCGAGGCTGGCCGATGAAGTTAAATCAAAGCAAATACAAATCACACTGCCGCGGATAATAAGACAACACCACTTCCCGGCGCAGGCCGCGGTACTGCTGACATCTGAAGAGTCCTCGGACGACACTACGAAGCAGAGGAGCCCATAATTCGTAATTCCCACGGGTAGGTAGTGCGTACATAGCATATAGCCAACTCAAGACATTCACTGAACCATTTAGCATTTTAATTAACCTGCGTGACAACCGTTATCGTTGCCCCGACTTAACTGACCGGCGGACAACGACAGCAGCCAGGACCACCAGTACATCGGTGCCTGCCCCATCATCCCACCAAGTCACTGTGGTTACCAACAAGGTGAACCGTCTCCTTACCTTGTCTCGCGTGTGCTCCTGGAGGAGCTCGACTTTCGTGGTTTGGTAACTCTCGCGGCCAACGATCAGGGGCCAAGCACACCGGTACACTGGTCGTACCCTCCCTGTCGTCCCGTCGCAATACCACTCGCGGGCACCGTTGGGTCACCCGACTTCTTACCTTTAAGGACACCAGTTGGTTCAAGCCCCTACCATTAAGTGAAACCAGGAGGTATCACCCTCGATGGCACACTTAAAGAAGTTTGACAGAGACATCAGCGGAATGAACTAAAGAGGTAAACCTCATATCATCCCGGTGATGCTACAATACTGAGCCGACGAGAGTGGAATACGAGTCCATTCCACTCGTAAGCCAAACTCGAAGCGTCTCGGCAGAGTCTCGCCGTTGTAGGTTCCCTAGGGCGTCTGCATTGATCCGTACATGTTGCAGTTGTAATATATCGTTTCCGCGATCACTCCCAAAGTGATCACGACCCGCTATCTAATCCTAGCTAACAATGCGCAGGGCTCACTGCTGAATAATGCATAAGTAATAATAGGCAGCATAGGATTAAAGGAAGGTACATCAAGGGGCTACAATGACAGGCTATGCAATTGAATAGGATTGTAATCGTAGCAGCAGCAGTAACAATGCCTAGTGCAAGAAATGTACGGAAAGATAGGCGATATCTGGGGAAGAGAATGGCTCTGCTTGCCTGGTAGCTCGACAGTAGCGGTACGGTCGTCGACGAAGTAGTCGTACTCAGCATCGTTGTAGTCGACGGCAGCAGCGGGGTCAACCGGAGATTAAGGGGGGGAGAAACAATAAATACACAACTATAATAGCAATACAAATGCAAGACATAACAGATGAATTGTAAACGGGGTTCTAACGCAGTACGATGCACGATACTCGGAGCGGGAATTCATCCGGGGATGAAATACCGGCTCCGGGTGATTAATGTACAAGGTGTCCGGAGGGGGGGAGATATCATGCTGGAGGTGTCGTGGACATACAACACATGGTGAGGGTGGTGTATCCGGGTTAGTTGATCTATTCCGAACAACTTTCGTGTTCGAAATAAATTCATCTGGGTAGTTTATCCGTATCGGGCAATCATCGGACAAACGGTACGAAGGGGACGGTTCGATGTTCGGTACGTTAGAGGGGGGTGGTGGGTGTACGGGTAGTGTATCCGTATTCGTGGATCCGTTCTGAGTAATTTTCGTATACAAAGTATTTTGATCCGGGCAACTCATATCGGTACCGGGAATTTCCGACAGACGGCCCGGGAGGGGGGGGGGTGTCGATGTTCGTTGTGTTAGGGGGGGGGGGTAGACATACGGATAGCGCGTCCGTATTCGTTATATTTTTCTGATCAACTTTGATGTATAAAGTTTTTGAATCTGAATTACGTTTAAAAGTTATTGAATTTCAAAGTTTTAAATTATTTAAATGATTTTCTGAATTTCTTTTTATTATTATATCCCAACATTATCCAAAACATTATCCACAACAGTGCTGACAGGGTGGACCCACATGTCATACACAGAGGCATTTAACTCATTTTATTTAAATCAAAAATATCAGAGGGCCCACATGTCATAGTCAGTATATTTTCTAAATATCTGATTAAATAGTTAATTAACTGGGTAGGGCCACATGTAAGTCACATGGACATTTTATTAGCAGCAATAATTTAATCACTGGCCCTAGGCCCGCTAGTAAGGGACTTAGGGGGTATCTTCTCTTTAATTAGCAGGGGGGGTTATTATGAATGGGGATTAGCCTCGTAACCAACACTGGGGGCGTGCCCACCGGCGACCAGGGGCACGCCGGTGAGGTCTGCTCCGGCGAGGGGGTAACCACGGCGGGCGGCGGCCAGCGCTGTGAGGGGGGGGGGGGTCGCCCTGCGGCGAGGCCTGCGCGAGGAGCGCGCAAGGGGACACGACCATGGGTAAGGGATCGCAAGCTCCAGGGGGCTCCGGCGAGGGAGCGCGTCTACGGCGATGGTCCAGCGGAAGGGAGCGGGGGAATCGAGGGCGAGGCTCACAGAGATTGTAGGGGAGAGGTCAGGGAAGCCGGAGCACTTCGGCGCGGCGCCCATCCGGCGAGGTCGTCGTCGGCTCGACGGGAAGAAGCTCCAGTGCCCGCGGACAGAGTCGAGGTCGATGCCGTCGTCGTGAAGGCATAGAGGTCCAGCTCGGGGGTCGAAGAGGGTGTAGAGGACGTCGGCGATCCCGCCTGGTACGGTGAGACGGCGAGGAGGGTACGGTGGCCACGGCTTGCCAAGGGCCGGCAATGGCGGGCTCGGGTGAGGGAGGGGGAGCAGGCAGAGGAGAGAGGGGGAAAACTGGGCTGGGAGGAGGAGGGGGAGATGAGGGCGAGGGGGGGATGAGCCCTCGGCCTTATCCAGAGGGGAAGGGGGAGCAGGTGGGAGTGGGGGCGAGGGAGCAGGTGGAGGGGCCATGGCGGCATGGCCTCTGTCCATGGCTACAGAGGGGGGGGGGGGCGATGGGGGCAGGGGGTTGGTGGGAGGGAGAAGGAGGAGAGAAGAAGGGGGCGGCCGGGGTGGGCCTCGCTCCACGCGTAGGATAGTTTTTTTATTTCTTTCTATTTCTATATTATTTAAGTGCCATGTGAATTTTTTTATCTATGAAAACATTTTTATTATTGGTGTTAAACATTATAGAGAGGCCACAAAAAGTTTGGCTCAAGTATAAAATCATTAGAATTTTTGTTTTATTTAAATGGGATTAAATGCCACTGATTTGACACTATTTTGATTGGATTAAATTAGTAAAACATTTTATAAACTCCTATTTCATTTTTAATAAGACCTACTGATTATTAGGCTTTTAATAAAAATGATTGCATAATTTTTAGTTCAATTATTATATCCACTTGTTTATTATAATTACCATGGCAAATCAATAATTCCCTAGCACTTATTTTTATTTCATATTACTAAATCACTTTAATAAAATATCCATTGTTATTTTTAATCATGGCCTAATGATTGCCAGGCATTTTATAAATTGATTCCACAGTGTAGGTTTAACTAAGATTTCCATTTCCATTTTTTTTAAATTCCATGATAATTTGGATAATCCAACCTTATGGGTTTCATGATTATCATTGACTTGGGATTATGCAAATGACTAAGGTGGTTTTGGTTTAACCATGATCAAATGATGGACAAGAATCCACAAGTCTTGGAGAGAATTTATAATTTACCCAATTTGAAAATGTTATCTGGGTTGGAAATTGACAGAGCTATGATCAAAGGTGATCATGTCTTGATCGTCAACAGTAATGATCACTAACAGTGGAATCACTCTAGTGATTACTGTACTGGATCTGAGGGTGTTACAATTCTCCACCACTACAAAGAATTCTCGTCCCTAGAATTTAAAAGTAGTGTAAGGGGTAGAGTTTCGGTTTCGCCTTCTAACAAATCTTCTGGTTCTTGTTGTCCTACTCGAAGAATTTAATCCTGCATGTTGAGGTCTTCATCTCTTTGCATCGGTACATCTCGATGAGTTTTCATCCTTTCGTTGGGGGCTTCATCGCACTTACGAACAGGTTAAAAGATAAAGCTTAAGGGGGTCGGATCGATACAAGATCAATTGAATGGGGTTGCTCAAGGGTATGGGGTACAAAGTCCTTCCGATTTTAACCTCAGGGAAGTACATCATGAGAAGTTTCAAGCGGTTAGGCACGTATTCGATGCCGATGACGGAAGATGGGAAAGGGGCCCTGATCATCAGACACAAGCACTGAGTCTGATATCGGATGGAATATCACAAGGTAGAGGACAAGAGTCAGGTTTCGGTCCTGTGGAACTGTGGGTTATGGGCCCACAGAAGGTAAGAAGGGTGGTGACATTCCATGCGAGCACGATGCAAGGTTTGTTAGAGACAATTTGTCAACTATGTCGGCAACATCATCAGTGCCAAGGGCGAGGGACGAAGAGAACCATTTTCCTGCTCGTTAAGACGAGGCGGACCAATTGGCAAAGTTCACGTCCATCGGTGGTCACCGAAAAGTCATCAACAATCGTAACTGGTTGTACAGACAATGTAGCACACCAAAGTGTTTACATAAGTAGGGAATTTCACTGCTTAGATAAGATACATTACAAGAAAGGTTAAACAGACCAATGGAAGGTAAAACATGGTTGTCTGATCAAACAGACCAACGGAAAGGTAAATGTCATTGTCTGATCAACAGACCAATGGATGGGAAAAGTGATGATACACAAGTATCACGTGTATAACCTTCCCAAGGGAAAGCAGAGCACGATATATATGATCAAGTTGTATTGGCACGGAGACAAGGGAGGTTTTCAACGATAACGCAAATCATCGAGGGTCATGGAGGGTATTTCACATGATGAATCCAATTGACACATGGAATAAGCCATGTAAGAATAGTCGGATAGTAATCCACAAAAAGGTCGGATGGTTCGCAAAGGATCCGATGTGAGTATCGGCACTCAATCGGGAGGAGAAAGAATGCAAAGGCATCGGGTGATGGAAGCATCGGAATAATTCGATGCTTAAGTACAAGGAAATTGTGATTTCTAGATCGGGAGGTGGATGTAATTATCCACACAGACTTGTCGGTGGCAGGGGATTGCAAGGCCACGAACACGTAGGTTCAAGGGAATTTATCGGAGCGTAATCTTCGGAATCTTCGGGTGAAGCAAACGATCATCTTGGGTGAAGGGCTCTCCGGGTAGACGTGACCACGAGATCCTAATGTCAGAGTTAGCAAAATTTCCCGAAAGGATAAGAGAGTAGAATCCCAGAGAAAAGGGGCGGAGAAAAAAGATCCTAATACCACCCAGTTTGCGACGTGGGCCGATAAGCCACACGACACTGTTAGTAAACTAGTTTTGCAAAGAATAGACTCGACTTCGACCAAGGAGTTGGAAGGGGGTGTCCTACAGGCAGTCGGCTCTGATACCAACTTGTGACGCCCCCAAAATCAAGTCGTGTACGGTAAACATACACGCAAGGTACACGATCGAGATCAGGGAATCACGGTGAGATATCACAACACAACTCTACAAATAAAATAATACAATCTGTTTAATACAAGCCAGGGGCCACGAGGGCTCGAATACAACAGCTCGAGAGCACAAATTTAGCGGAAGCAATAGTATCTAAGTACAGACACAAGGTACAAGTTTGCCTTAAGAAGGCTAACACAAAAACAACACGATCGAAAAGGCGAGGCCTCCTTCCTGGGAACCTCCAAACTACTCCTGGACAACGGGGAACTCAAACGTCGTAGTAGGCATCGGGGGTCTTCATGTTGCGGTGGTCGACATCGGGGATCTCCTACTCCTGGACTCCAACGCCGACTGCAGCGGCCGATCAGGCAAAACAGTAAAGGAAATAAAGCAGGGTGAGTATCTAGTATACCCGCGAGTCTTACGTCCGCTACTAAGCATTATGCATTGTATCAACGGAAAGAAGAGGCTGTATATAGTGGACTGAAAGACAGAAATCCAGAGAAAGGGTAAGAAGCTAGGCCTATCGAAGACTAGCATCTTCCGACGATGTCTTGCAGCATGAGGTAAGAATCAGCCAACAGTTTATATAAAGCATAAAGTAGCAATGCAGCAGAAGTTGCTGCACCATTGTATAATAATAAGTTGTAATAATTAACAATGCCTCCGAGTTCCCTCCTCGACTTCCCTGCGAGGAAGAAAACCCGGAACCATACAGTTTAATAATAATAGTTTGTAGTGGTATGATCCAGCTTCAGTATAAAGCGTCCTGTTACCGTGGACACGGCTATTCGAATAGATTAATCTTCCCTGCAGGGGTGCACTTGTGTTACGCTACACGCACGGATCTCCAGGGTGGCGGGAACCTTGTTAGGGAATGCTCCACTGAGGCTATCCGACACTTCATAGCCCATCTTTCAAACTCAACAGAGAGGTCATCCGCCGGACTATATCCTATGTACGCGGGGCTTTGGACCCTAACCCGGACGTACTCCTGCACAGTGCGAGGCTGGCCGGTGAAGTTAAATCAAAGAAAATACACATCACACTGCCGCGGAAAATAAGACAACACCACTTCCCGGCGCAGGCCGCGGTACTGCTGACGTGTGAAGCGTCCTCGGACGACACTACGAAGCAGAGGAGCCCATAACTCGTAATTCCCTCGGGTAGGTACTGCGTACATGGCATATAGCCAACTCAAGACATTCACTGAACCATTTAGAATTTTAATTAACCTGCGTGACAACCGTTATCGTTGCCCCAACTTAACTGACCCGCGGACAACGACAGCAGCCAGGACCACCAGTACATCGGTGCCTGCCCCGTCGTCCCACCAAGACACTGCAGTTACCAACAAGGTGAACCGTCTCCTTACCTTGTCTCGCGTGTGCTCCCGGAGGAGCTCGACTTTCGTGGTTTGGTAACTCTCGCGGCCAATGATCAGGGGCCAAGCACACCAGTACACTGTTCGTACCCTCGCTGTCGTCCCGTCGCAATACCACTCACGGGCACCGTTGGGTCGCCCGACTTCTTACCTTTAAGGACACCAGTTGGTTCGAGCCCCTACCATTAAGTGAAACCAGGAGGTATCACCCTCGATGGCACACTTAAAGAGGTTTGACAGAGACACCAGCGGAATGAACTAAAGAGTTAAACCTCATATCATCCCGGTGATGCTACACTACTGAGCCGACGAGAGTGGAATACGAGTCCATTCCACTCGTAAGCCAAACTCGAAGCGTCTCAGCAGATTCTCGCCGTTGTAGGTTCCCTAGGGCGTCTGCATTGATCCGTACCTGTTGCAGTTGTAATATATCGTTTCCGCGATCACTCCCAAAGTGATCACGACCCGCTATCTAATCCTAGCTAACAATGCGCAGGGCTCACTGCTGAATAATGCATAAGTAATAATAGGCAGCATAGGATTAAAGGAAGGTACATCAAGGGGCTACAATGACAGGCTATGCAATTGAATAAGATTGTAATCGTAGCAGCAGCAGTAACAATGCCTAGTGCAAGAAATGTACGGAAAGATAGGCGATATCTGGGGAAGAGAATGGCTCTTCTTGCCTGGTAGCTCGACAGTAGCGGTACGGTCGTCGAGGAAGTAGTCGTACTCAGCATCGGTGTAGTCGACGGCAGCAGCGGGGTCTACCGGAGATTAAGGGGGGAAGAAACAATAAATACACAACAATAATAGCAATACAAATGCAAGACATAATAGATGAATTGTAAACGGGGTTCTAACGCAGTATGATGCACGATACTCGGAGCGGGAATTCATCCGGGGATGAAATACCGGCTCCGGGTGATTAATGTACAAGGTGTCCGGAGGGGGGGAGATATCATGCCGGAGGTGTCGTGGACATCCAACACATGGTGAGGGTGGTGTATCCGGGTTAGTTGATCTATTCCAAACAACTTTCGTGTTCGAAATAAATTCATCTGGGTAGTTTATCCGTATCGGGCAATCATCGGACAAACGGTACGAAGGGGTACGGTTTGATGTTCGGTACGTTATAGGGGGGTGGTGGGTGTACGGGTAGCATATCCGTATTCGTGGATCCGTTCTGAGTAACTTTCGTATACAAAGTATTTTGATCCGGGCAACTCATATCGGTACCGGGAATTTCCGACAGACGGCCCGGGAGGGGGGGGTGTCGATGTTCGTTGTGTTAGGGGGGGGGGGTAGACATACGGATATCGCGTCCGCATTCGTTATATTTTTCTGATCAACTTTGATGTATAAAGTTTTTGAATCTGAATTACGTTTAAAAGTTATTGAATTTCAAAGTTTTAAATCATTTAAATGATTTTCTGAATTTCTTTTTATTATTATATCCCAACATTATCCAAAACATTATCCACAACAGTGCTGACAGGGTGGACCCACATGTCATACACAGAGGCATTTAACTCATTTTATTTAAATCAAAAATATCAGAGGGCCCACATGTCATAGTCAGTATATTTTCTAAATATCTGATTAAATAGTTAATTAACTGGGTAGGGCCACATGTAAGTCACAGGGACATTTTATTAGCAGCAATAATTTAATCACTGGCCCTAGGCCCGCTAGTAAGTGACTTAGGGGGTATCTTCTCTTTAATTAGCAGGGGGGGTTATTATGAATGGGGATTAGCCTCGTAACCAACACTGGGGGCGTGCCCACCGGCGACCAGGGGCACGCCGGTGAGGTCTGCTCCGGCGAGGGGGTAACCACGGCGGGCGGCGGCCAGCGCTGTGAGGTCGTCATCGGCTCGACGGGAAGAAGCTCCAGTGCCCGCGGATAGAGTCGAGGTCGAAGCCGTCGTCGTGAAGGCGTAGGGGTCCAGCTCGGGGTCGAAGAGGGTGTAGAGGACGTCGGCGATCTCGCCTGGCACGGTGAGACGGCGAGGAGGGTAGGGTGGCCACGGCTTGCCAAGGGCCGGCCATGGCGTGCTCGGGTGAGGGAGGGGGAGCACGCAGAGGAGTGAGGGGGAAAAACTGGGCTGGGAGGAGGAAGGGGAGATGAGGGCGAGGGGGGGATGAGCCCTCGGCCTTATCCAGAGGGGAAGGGGGAGCAGGTGGGAGTGGGGGCGAGGGAGCAGGTGGAGGGTCCATGGCGGCATGGCCTCTGTCCATGGCTACAGCGGGTGGGGGGGCGATGGGGGCAGGGGGTTGGTGGGAGGGAGAAGGAGGAGAGAGGAAGGGGGCGGCCGGGGTGGGCCTCGCCCCACGCGTAGGATAGTTTTTTTTCTTTCTATTTCTATTTTATTTAAGTGCCATGTGAATTTTGTTATCTATGAAAACATTTTTATTATTGGTGTTAAACATTATAGAGAGGCCACAAAAAGTTTGGCTCAAGTATAAAACCATTAGAATTTTTGTTTTATTTAAATGGGATTAAATGCCACTGATTTGACACTATTTTGAGTTGATTAAATTAGTAAAACATTTTATAAACTCCTATTTCATTTTTAATAAGACCTACTGATTATTAGGCTTTTAATAAAAATGATTGCATAATTTTTAGTTCAATTATTATATCCACTTGTTTATTATAATTACCATGACAAATCAATAATTCCCTAGCACTTATTTTTATTTCATATTACTAAATCACTTTAATAAAATATCCATTGTTATTTTTAATCATGGCCTAATGATTGCCAGGCACTTTATAAATTGATTCCACAGTGTTGGTTTAACTAAGATTTCCATTTCCATTTTTCTAAAATTCCAAGACAATTTGGATAATCCAACCTTATGGGTTTCATGATTATCATTGACTTGGGATTATGCAAATGACTAAGGTGCTTTTGGTTTAACCATGATCAAATGATGGACAGGAATCCACAAGTCTTGGAGAGAATTTATAATTTACCCAATTTGAAAATGTTATCTGGGTTGGAATTTGACAGAGCTATGATCAAAGGTGATCATGTCTTGATCGTCAACAGTAATGATCACTAACAGTGGAATCACTGTAGTGATTACTGTACTGGATCTGAGGGTGTTACAAGGAAGACAAAAAGGTGTGAAAGGCTCACATCAATGAGGACAATCATAGCCGAGAGAAAGCCAAATGGTAGATATGATGTGAGGAGTAGGGATTTTCATGCAACGAATGCACATATGAGCTAAGTTAAGCTCTCCAATGGAACTAGTGGGGGTGCATCCAACTTGCTTTCTCATGAAGACCTAGAGCTCATTTGAGGAGGCTCATCATTGGAATATACAAGCCAAGTTCTATAGTGTGAAGGTCCTCACATAGCTATATGCGTGAATGATAATCTCTGTGGAGTACAAGATATAAGAGGAGTACGAGTGTGGATCTCTCAAAAGGAATAGTATTGTGCCCCTTTCTCTCTTTTTATTTCTTTTTCTCTTTTTTCTATCTTTCTATTTTTTTGGTGGCCTCAATGGCTCTTTCTATTTCTCTCATTTTTCCTCTTTGGGATCTTTTAATTTGTCCTCTTTGGGATCTTTTAATTTTTCCACTTTGGGACCTTTTCCTCACTTTAGGGGCAACACTCTATATATTACAAAAAGTATAGAAGATCTTTCACACTTTACAAAAGGTACTCAAATCATAAAGAAGATGTAACTATCATGATGTATGCAAATGTATGCCTCTGCCAGTGTAGCAGGATATGCAATGATACTAGCGCATCATGTAGCAATGATTAGGGCAAGGCCCAACTAGCATGCGGCTCATCGATCAAGCAAGTAGCATGTATGACATGAAGATCAAGTCATGAGAAGGTGGATGTTGCATGGAAATATATCTCGGAAAGGCTATGGAAATGCCTTGGTAGGTAGGTATGGTGGCTGTTTTGAGGAAGGATATAAGGGGGTTTATGATGACAGAGCGTATCATGCCAAGGGTTTGGATGTACCGGCGAAGGTGGACTCCAACTCTCGGAGTGAGAAGAAAGCAATGCACGGCACATGAGAGGCTAGAAAAATATGGGAAGGTGGAAGTGTTAACTTTTGAATACTCACATTAGTCCGAAGAACTCATGCACTTATTATCGGTAACTCTCAATCTAATAAGGAGGTTTCACAAAGAGATAAGTACCCCGAGGAGGAGTGTATGGGGGTTTGGTTATCCTTGCGCATCCTCGACTCATGGTACGTGAGTGTACTCTAATATTCGACCTCTCAGAAGAGTAGTGATCCATCTAGTAGCTAAAGTTCTCAACTAATTTTATAAGTTTTGAAAATAAACACGGATTGCCCAAAATACGACATCTATCACTAATAGGCTAAAGCTTTTGACACCAAAAGTCCAAACATTACTCAAAAAAACACCTCAAAACTATTGCAAGTTACTACTACAAAAGAATAGCAACCTTAACTACCTTCTTCAAGTCAAGACACAAAACTCAGTGCAAGAAGAAAACTCTCTAAACAAGATAAACATGAAAACTCAAGAGCGTTCCAGAAACAAACTAAACAAAAGCTCTTTGAAAAGATAAGCATGAAAACTAAGAGCTAAACATGACAAAAGCTATGAAAAAGATAAAGAACACACATAGCAAAGATAAGCATGAAAAGTCCTATGTTGTGTTCTAGATTTTGGAAGTGGAGCGTGTTTCTCTCCCACACAAAGAAAGCTGGTTTCTAACTTGTTATGAACAGCAAGCAAAGCTAAAGAAAACTAAAAATAAAACCTAAGAGTGAGACGCTCCAAGCATAGCACATAATGCATGAAGTGATAAAAATATAGTGAAACGAGAGACGAACTGATAATTGTTGATGGATAAGGGGATGCACGGGGGCATCCCCAAGCTTAGACGCTTGAGTCTCCTTGAATATTTCTTGGGGATGCATGGGGGCATCCCCAAACTTGAGCGCTTGACACTCCTGAATCTTCTTTCATCATCTTCCCTCGCACACTTGAAAACTCCCTTCATTCATAACTCATCATAATCTGATTAGCAAGGTTAGTACCCATAGTAAAATATTTTTTCCTCTACTGGAAATAAAGATATTCTTGAAGAGCTACTGTTTCTCAAGAATGACAAAAAGTTTTTGCAAAGAAAAAGCAAGCTTAAGGTTTGCAAAACGAACAAAAGGCAAAACAGGACAGAATCTATGAAAAACAGACCATAAGGTAGTAAAGAATTTTTTAGGGATACTTCTGCAACTCAAATCAAAAGCCTCAGAACATACGAAAGTTCCGTAATTGTATAGAGCACGCTATGTAAACAATTCAGATCAAAAAGATGAACTGGGATTTTTTCCATGATTTTTCTAGTCACGAGGACAGAATCTGTTTTCTGGACAGCATGTCACAACTTTCACTTCCCTTGTCATATGAGGCTATAAATGGCACAAAGCGTGAAAAGTAAAGATACAATGATGTTGCTACAGTAGTAACAATCATCAAGACCACTAGAAACAGAAGAAAAACAAAAAGGAAATCCTAAATTCGTTGCGGGCTGCCTCCCGAAAGCGATTCTTTAAAGCCATTAGCTAGGCTTAATGCAAATAAATGAAGATGTATCAATTGAACCATCATCAAGATCATCAAAAATCTCTTCAATAGTACAACTACTCTGAAGAGGTCTTTCAAATAAAGGTCTAATAAAGCTACTTCTAGGAATAAAAGCAAAAGGCGGAAGATCAATTGGAGTCTCATTTATTTTAGTAAAGAGAGGTATTTCTTCCAAAGTCTTCAAAGTTTCAACCCCTTTGTCAATAGATAGATTATTTTTGAAACGAGGATCCTTTGGAACGTAAACGAACCTAGGTTCCTTCTTTGCTGGAGTTTCCTCCTTTCTGGTTTTGATTGAGGAAAAAGTAGTTCCTAGAGTGTCAATGATTTCCTCAATCTTATCAATCCTAGAAGGGTCCAAGTCATGGGATTTGATGGTCTCCAAAGTTTTGAAACATTTATGCATGGAGCTATGATACGTCCAAAACGTATCTATAATTTCTGCTTGCTCCATGCATGTTTTGTGTGATATTGCTATGATCTAGATACACTTTCATACATTTTTGATCATATTTGGACTAACCTATTAAACTCAGTGCACCCCAGTGCCAGTTCCTATTTTCTGCTGTTTTTCTATTTCAGTTTTCTCCCATATAAAAAGTGCCAGAAAAATTCGGGAAAATTCAGATAAAAAATCAGCGTGAAGGAAGCTTCGCGAAGAGCCCGAGTCGGGCCAGAGGGGAGCCAGGGGGGCCCAAGCGGCCACCCGGCGCGGCCCCACCCCTGGCCGCGCCAGGGGGCGCCTGGGGCCCCTGGTCCACCTCTGGCTGCCCCCTTCGCATATTTATTCTCCGTCACAGGGAAACTCCAGAAGAGGAACCCTATTTCGCAAACTCGCCTCTGTTCCGCCGCCGCCGCACTTCCGAGATCGGGAGCACGAGAAGACCTCTTCCTGGCACCCTGCCGGAGGGAGGATTGACCTTCGAGAGTCTCCTCTCCACCATGGATGCTCCCCGGATGTCTCGTGAGTATTTTTCCTTGGACCATGGGTCCGTGATCATTAGCTATGTGATGTTCTCCTCCCCTCTTTGTTCTTCATGGTTTAGACCTCGTGAGCTGCCCTACATGATCAAGGCACCTTTGTAATATTTCTGTTGTTGCTATGCTGAGTTTGATGGAATATGATGGATTATGAGATTATGTTCAGATTGTGATAGAGTAATATATTTGGTTTTTATCTCTTATATTTTTGTTCCTAAGTAATTCTTGCATGTTCTCCGTTCCTGTTTATTGCTTTGGCCAAGTAGTAGGTAGTGACTCCAAGAGGGAACGTTGTGCTCGATTGTGGGTTCATGCCCCCCGATGACACGCTTGACTGACAGAAACATGAGTCTAGGGGATGTGATGTTGCCACAAGGGGGAAAACACCGGTTCTTGTAACCGCGGTTGCAAGGATTGTTTACTTTACGCAAAGTTCTTTTTAATGCAGTTTTCTGTTCCTTTGGGTTTACACTTTGGGTGGGGCTCGCAACTTAATACCAGCGAGATGTTCTGGATAGATATCTCAAGGCGGATGATTAGTAGTAGATGCAGATGGATTTCGGTCTACTTATTTTGGCGTACTGCCCGTGCTTTTGAACCTCTTCCTTTCTTTTGTAGCATAGTTAGCATTGCGGTGCGTTCATAATCCTGTCAATTGCCCTTTTGTAATTTGTTTACCTCGCATAGCAGTTTTATCGTCTTTTGGGAGAGAGACATCACTAGTGAACATCACGTATCCCGGTCCATATCCTTATTACCGTTTCCACGCTATATTTACTTTCCTTCTTTTACTTTCAATTGCTATCATTATCCCTTGTGTTTTACCCTTTGTGAACAACAAGACCGGAGAGATTGACAACCTCTCTGAACTTCATTGGGAACAAAGTTATCTGTGTCTGTGTGCAGGTCCACGTCAGTTGTGCCGCTGACACCTACTTATCATCTCTGGAATCCTACTGGAGACAAACCTTGGTATCTTCACCGAGGGAAACTTGCTGCTGCGCTACATCGTAACCTTCCACTTGGGGTAACCAACGAAGGGCGAGAAGCCATCAAGCGAATTTCTGGCGCCGTTGCCGGGGACTCCGAGTGCTAAGATAGGGGAGTTGCATACTACCCTTTACCTTTGTTTTTTAGTCTTGTTAGTTTACCTTTCAGTTTTTATCTCAGTGTCCTTTATGAAAAACCACAAAAATAGTTGCTACCTTTTGCCTTTGTCTTGCTTTGCCTATCTATGCTATCCTCACCATGGGTGATGAACCATCCAAATATGATAGGATGGACATGTTTCACTTGGATCGTCTTCGATCAATTTGTGCTCGCGCTAAAAACCCAACCGACTTGGTTGAGGGAAAATCATTGGATGAGCATGCTCATTATACGCGGCACCGCCTATCTCAGAAAGGGAAACACTTATGGGATCAAATACATGTTTCTTATTGCCATGCTAAACTTTTGTGCCACATTTATGATTTTACTTGCTGTTCTAATATAGATCATAAACACCTTCCTTTCCAATGTGAGTTTAATGAAAATGAGATCTTATCTTCTTATGCTAAAGGTGTTTATGGTTACTTTGATGTTGAAAAGATTGAAGAGTTTGTTGCTTTTAAAGGTGCCTATGAGATTGCTTCTTTGATTGAAAAGTATCACGATACTATTTTCGAGTCTGAAAAATTTGCAGTTCTTGCTTATTTCTTTGAGAATTATACTTCCAATTCTTATATTGAGGATTTTAAAAATAAAATGTTTGCTGCCCAAGAAGAGGCCAATGATTTCTTTGAGGAGGAACCCCATGATTCCGAAGACTCACTTGAAATATCCCTTTCTGAAAATTTTGATACTTGATTGGATGATGGCCAAGATGCCACTATGGATGATGCTAACAAAATTAAACTCTCTATAGTTCCTTATGTTAAGCATGAAATTGTTGATATTGCACCCACACTTGATTGTCCTATTATCCTTTTGAAATCTCCAACTCCGGAGAATTCTAGTCTTATCAAAGCTCAATGTGATGGGTTTAATTTATCTTATGATCCTAAAAACCGTGTTGAAAACGATACACGCGTGATTGTAGGTCATGAACAACATGATTTATGTGATAGTTATATTCTTGATGTTGTTCATGATGCTACTGAAAATTACTTTGAGAGAGAAAAGTTTGGTTGTAGAAACTTCCATGTTACAAAAACACCTCTCTTCATGTTGAAAGTTTTGAAGTTGTTCTTGTTCTACCTTCCTATGCATGTCACTTTGTGCTTCTTTAATTTATTTTCTTACAAGATGCCTATGCATAGGAAGTGGGTTAGGCTTAAATTTGTTTCACATTTTCTTCTTGATGCTCTCTTTTGCTTCAATTCTTATTCTCTTGTGAGCATCTTTCATAATCTTTAAGCCTAGCTAATGGCTTTAAAGAAGCACTTTCGGGAGGCAGCCCGCAACGAATTTAGGTTTATTTTTGCTTTTTCTTGTGTCTTGATGTTTGTTTCTACTATAGCAACATCATTGTATCTTTATTTTTCAGCTTTGTGCCAAGTTATAGCCTCTTACGGCAAGGGAAGTAAAAGTTGTGACATGCTGTCCAGAAAACAGATTCTGTCCTCGTGACCAGAAAAAATCCATAAAAATCCCAGCTCATCTTTTTGATCTGAAATTTTTACACAGTATGATCTATACAATTATGAAACTTCCGTATGCTCTGAGTTTTTTGATTAGAGTTGCAGAAGTGTCCCGAAAAAATTCTTTACTACCTGTTGTTCTGTTTTTCACAGATTTTGCCACGTTTTGTCTCTCCTAACTTTTGCAAACCTTAAGCTTGCTTTTTCTTTGCAAAAGCTTTTTGGCACTCTTGAGAAACAGTAGATCTTCAAGAATATCTTTATATCCAGTGGGGAAAAATTATTTTATTAAGGGTACTAACCTCTCTAATCAGCTTATGATGAGTTATGTATGAAGGGAGTTTTCAAGTGTGCGATGGAATATGATGAAAGAAGATCCAGGAGTGTCAAGCGCTCAAGCTTGGGCATGCATCCCCAATAAATATTCAAGGAGACTCAAGAGTCTAAGCTTGGGGATGCCCCCGTGCATCCCCTTCTCCATCAACAATCATCAGTTCGTCCTTCGTCTCACTATATTTTTATCACTTCATGCGTTATGTGCTATGCTTGGAGCGTCTCGCTCTTAGGTTTTGTTTTTAGTTTTCTTTAGCTTTGGTTGCTGTTCATAGCAAGTTAGATCCCTTCTTACTTTGTGTGGGAGAGAAACACGCTCCACTTTCAAAATTTAGAACACATCATAGGATTTTTCCTGCTTATCTTTCTGCTATTGTTTGTTCTTTACCTTTTCATAGCTACTGCCATGTTTAGTTTTAGTTTTAGTTTGTCTTTAGAAAGAGCCTTGGCTTTTGTTTAGTTTTTTGCTGGAACTCTTTTTAGTTTTCATGTTTATCTTGTTAAAGACAGTTGGTTGTTGCACTGAGTTGTTTCTTGTCTTGAAAGTAGGTAATTGAGGTTGCTATTTAATTTTAGTAGTAACTTGCAATGGTTTTGAGGTATTGGTGTGAGTAATGTTTGAAATTTTGGTGTCAAGAGCTCTATCCTATTAGTGATAGGTGTCGTATTTTGGGCAATCCGTGTGTATTTTGAAAACCTACAAAACTAGTTGAGAACTCTAGCTACTAGATGGATCACTACTCTCCTGAGGGGTCGAATATTAGAGTACACTCACGTACCATGAGTCGAGGATGCGCAAGGATAACCAAACCCCCATACACTCCTCCTCGGGGTACTTGTCTCTTTGTGAACCTCCTTATTAGATTGAGAGTTACCGATAATAAGTGCATGAGTTCTTCGGACTAATGTAAGTATTGAAAGTTGACACTTCCACCTTCCCATATTTTGCTAGCCTCTCCCGTGCCGTGCATTGCCTTCTTCTCACTCCGAGAGTTGGTGTCCACCTTCGCCGGTACATCCAAACCCTTGGCATGATACGCTCTGTCATCATAAACCTCCTTATATCTTTCCTCAAAACAACCACCATACCTACCTATCAAGGCATTTCCATAGCCTTTCCGAGTTATATTGCCATGCAACATCCACCTCTTCATGACTTGATCTTCATGTCATACATGTTCCTGCTACACTGGCAGCGACATACCTTGCATACATCATGTTAGTTACATCTTCTTTATGATTTTGAGTACCTTGTAAAGTGTGAAATATCTCCTTTACCTTCTTGTAAAATAGAGTGTTGCCCTTAAGTGAGGAAAAGATCCCAAAGTGGACACGTTAAAAGATCCCAAAGAGGACAAATGAGAGTTAAATAGAAAGAGCCATTGAGGCCAAAAAAAAAGAGAAAAAGAAATAAAAAGAGAGAAAGGGACAACACTACTATCCTTTTGAGAGATCCACACTAGTACTCCATTTTTATCCTTGTACTCCATAGAGATGATCTTTATGCATATAGCTATGTGGGGACCTTCACACTATAGAACTTCGCTTGCATATTCCAAGGATGAGCCTTCTCAAACGAGCTCTAGGTCTTCATGAGCGAGCAAGTTAGATGCACCCCCACTAGTTCCACTGGAGAGCTTCTTAGCTCGTATGTGCATCCGTTGCATGGCAATCCCTACTCCTCAAATCATATCTATCATTTGGCATGTCTTGCCTATGATTGTCCTCATTGATGTGAGCCTTTCTCATCCTTTTTGTCTTCCTCCTCCATCATATTTCTCTCTTTGCCATCCTAGTGTCAACTCTCGTGCTTACGCTCATCCATTGCATGAGTGCTCAAAATATCGAAAAGGAGTGGATCAAATTGACTTGTACCTGGCTAGTGGTCTGGGGACGAGTCAAGATAAGATTCCAAAGAATACCAAGTGTGAAACTTTAATAGGAGTTCTCAACACAAAAATACTTTTTCTCATATTCCCTATCCCCTTTCTTGCACGCAAACACCATTTGGAGACATTCGAGTCACGGACAACGAGAGCTCTTGCACCTAATGTTCTTTTGTTACTTGTTTCAAAGCTAATATAGACTCTTTCATAATATGACTTGAATTGAATCTCTAACCTTGATTGCTTTACTTTTCAAAGTTCTTTTATGGTTGCTAGCATGTCACCACGGAAATTATGCTGTTATCATTTACCTACTCGAGGACGAGCAGGAATTAAGCTTGGGGATGTTGATACGTCCAAAACGTATCTATAATTTCTGCTTGCTCCATGCATGTTTTGTGTGATATTGCTGTGATCTAGATACACTTTCATACACTTTTTTATCATATTTGGACTAACCTATTAAACTCAGTGCACCCGAGTGCTAGTTCCTGTTTTCTCCTTGGACCATGAGTCTGTTTTCAGTAGCTATGTGAAGTTCTCCTCCCCTCATTGTTCTTCATGGTTTAGACCTCGTGAGCTTCCCTACATGATCGAGGCACCTTTGTAATATTTCTGCTGTTGCTATGCTGAGTTTGATGGGATCTGATGGATTATGAGATTATGTTCAGATTGCGATAGAGTAATATATTTGGTTTTTATCTCTTATATTTTTGTTCCTAAGTAATTCTTGCATGTTCTCAGTTGCTGTTTATTGCTTTGGCCAAGTAGTAGGTAGTGACTCTAAGAGGGAACGTTGTGCTCAATTGTGGGTTCATGCCCCCCGATGACATGCTTGAGTGACAGAAACATGAGTCTAGGGGATGTGTTGTTGCCACAAGGGGGAAAACAACGGTGCTTGTAACCGCGGTTGCAAGGATTGTTTACTTTACGCAAAGTTCTTTTTAATGCAGTTGTCTGTTGCTTTGGGTTTACACTTTGGGTGGGACTCGCAACTTAATACCAGCGAGATGTTCTGGATAGATATATCAAGGTGGATGATTAGTAGTAGATGCAGATGGATTTCGGTCTACTTATTTTGGCGTCCTGCCCGTGCTTTTGAACCTCTTCCTTTCTTTTGTAGTATAGTTAGAATTGCGGTGCGTTAATAATCTTGTCAATTCCCTTTTGTAATTTGTTTACCTCGCATAGCAATTTTATCGTCTTTTGGGAGAGAGACATCACTAGTGAACATCACGTATCCCGGTCCATATGCTTATTACTGTTTCCATGCTATATTTACTTTCCTGCTTTTACTTTCAATTGCTATCATTATCCCTTGCGTTTTACCCTTTGTGAACAACAAGACCGGAGAGATTGACAACCTCTCTGAACTTCGTTGGGAACAAAGTTATCTGTGTCTGTGTGCAGGTCCACGTAAGTTGCGCCGCTGACACCTACTTATCATCTCAGGAGTCCTACTGGAGACAAACCTTGGTATCTTCACCGAGGGAAACTTGCTGCTGCGCTACATCTTAACCTTCCACTTGGGGTAACCAACGAAGGGCAAGAAGCCATCAAGCTATCAAGTCTATTCAAATTCCCTTGAACCTTATGATCCAACTCACTTATCTTATTAATGCTTGGCATCTCTAGATCTCTCTTTTCATGTTTTTTCATAATATGAGCTAGGGTAATGTCCTCTTCAATGCTAGCAACAGGGAGATTTCCAACAAGATTTTTCATCACACTAAGAGCTTCCCAAACTGGGGCTTCTATGAAATTCCCATTGATAGAAGTATCTAGAATAAACCTATTCCAAGAAGTAATTCCAACATTAAAGTTTCTAAGCAGGATAGTAGTGGATTGCTTCTTGGTGGCTCTTTTTTGAGAATCATTAATTGCATACAAGGCATCTTTCAGACTATAACCACCTCTTTGTTTTAAGGTGAGCACTTCTGCTTCACCAAAGGTAAATGGACCAGACATAATGACAACTACTAGCAAGGTAACTATTTTTTTGATTTTTGATAAAAGACACTAAAGCAAAAACTGAAAGGTAAACAAACAAGAATAAAAAGCAAAGATAAAAGATAGTGTGCAACTCCCCTATCTTGAAGAGTGAAGTCCCCGGCAACGGTGCCAGAAATTTCTTTTGATGGTACGAATTAACGCCCCCTCGTTGGTTACCCAAAGTGGAAGGTTGAGATGTAGATAGCAGCAATTTCCCTTGGCAAAGATACCAAGGTTGAGATCGAACCGATAGGACTCCAAGAGTGTCGGACCCAACGAGGAGCAGAAGGTAGAAGCAAGTGACTTTGGTAAGGAGATAACTGCAAGCACTGAAAGATAACTTTTTAGGGATTTTCTTGGTATAAGCAACAGGATAGTAAAGACTGGCAGAGTAAAAGGTACTGGATAATAAAGAGTGGCCCAATCCTTTCTTAGCAAAGGAGAGGCCTAGAAACTGAACTTATAAAAGCTAAAGTGTTCTTGAGGACACACGGGAGAGGTAGTCATGTGCTTTCGCCATATTCCGCATCGGTACTATGTGCTGTGTTGATAAGTGTTGAGTGGGTGGATCTATGCTAGTACACCCTCTAGACTAAGATGAGTGTACTCTTATGATTAAACACCTTGCAAGCATCCGCAAATACAAGTTAGTAATTAAGGCAAAAGCCTAACCATAGCAATATGATCGGTGATCCATTGTTCCCTTGTGCAAAAGCATGCAAACTGGGGTTCAGGTTTCTATCACTCCGGCAACCCACCATAAGCATTCTTTATACACAATGCATTCCACTAGGTCATTGATAAGGCGAAGTGTTGAGTGTTCGACTCACACAACACCACTAGGAAAATAACAACACAACTTAAATATCAACCAACACATATTACTTCAACATCATATGGCTACTAACAACTAGACTTCTCCCATGTCCTCAAGAAATAAAGTAACTACTCACAAGACATAAAAGAGATCATGATCAGTGGGGATAAATAGATGATAACCAATCTGAACACAATAATATTTCTCCAACAAAACTCAATAGCATTCACCACAAAGTAGTAATCAACACCGATAGAGTAGAGAGGATAGATAGTACGGATTACAACGCGAGTTGCAATTGTGAGACAAGATTGGATGGAGGTGGAGATGGTGCTGATGATGGGGATGATGTTGATGATGATCTCGATGATGCCCGTGACGATGGTGATGACGATGGCGACGATATCCCCTTCCGGGAGGTGATCTCCCCGGCGGAATCTGCCCGCCAGAGATGGTTTTCTTCTCTGTAGGTTTCCGCCACGGAGCGGCGGCGGAACTCCGGAAACTCTCCCTTTTTTAGGGTTTTTGGACGACGAGGGGTATATAGGCCAGAGGGGGGAGCCGGGAGAGCTCCAGGGGGCCTAGGCGCCCTCCCGGCGCGGCCAGGGGTGGGGCCGCGCCAGGTGGCCGCCCGGACACCCTCTGGCCCCACTCTGGTTGCTCTTTTGCGTGCCTTCGTTATCCTTCTGGAAAACAGCCTCCATCGATTTTATGGTAATTTTGAGGTGTTCTTCTTCAGCAACTCAGCGTCCACTTTTTACCGCTGAATCCTGCGTCTGCTGCTTCGGCACCGGAAAGTTGTAAACTGTGTAAAATAAGCCAAACAACATAAGAATAGCATCATATCATGAAATATATCAATGAATAAGAAAGAATTACTATATAAAATAGTGATGCATTTTGGACGTATCAACTCCCCCAAGCATAGACCTCACTTGTCCCCAAGCGAATACTAAGCTCGGTAAACCGGTCCATAAGTTTAGAGAGTGAAGCGTCGATAAATAAAATACGGACAAGAAGCATCAAGGTTCCTTCATCATACTCAAGCATCCTCAACAGCAACCTCAACTCATAAGGCCCTCATGAGAAAGTAATAACACTTATAATCAAAAGTAAGGCTGCGGAAACTCATCAAATTATGGCAAACATAACCTTGGTCAAAGGAATACTAAAAACAATTTGAAGATTTTGAAAGAACATGTTAATAATCATGAAGTGCAAACGCTAACACAAAGGAAGATGCTCGCTAGGCAAAAGCTTTCGCAAACAACTTACTTATCAAAAGATAATGTCAACAAGGATATGGCATGGCAAAACTTAATGCAGCTTTATATGGATGAATCCTCATCTACATCAAATGTCTGTTCTCTTAGGGAAAAGAAGGAAGTGGGAAAACTGACTCAACATGAAAGTGGAAGAAAGGCCTTATCAAGGGCAAGCAGGGAAAACTCATGTGCTATCCTTAAATCAAACAGAATAAAAAAATAGATTTTTGGGGTGGTGCATAGTTTGTCAGAATGCTAATAGATAGCTCAATTACTTCTCAAGATGGACAAGTTTCGAGGAACGGCTCCCAAGTGAGGACGATCACATCCCCTTAATCTCCTTTGTTTATCACTGCCAAAATTTCTGATTTCTCATAGACCAGCGTGAAGGAGGGTTTTTTTGTTATATTATCTTTCGAGCTGGGCGCACCCATGCCAGTTCCTCCTCGTATTATGGGTTTGCAGATTAGACATGCAATCCCGGGATAAAACTTGTCCAACTTAAGAAGATCATGAATTACCTACTACTTCCTCATGATCTAAACAAGAGGCACAAAACAGAAGATTTTGAACATTTAAGGATAACACATAAATTCTATACTTATAGGAGTGGTAGGAGAATACCACGAATAGGAAGGTATGGTGGACTCATATGGAAGGTAAAGGTTTCAGGGTATGGATGCACAAGCAGGAATCTACTTGGCAAAGAGTTTGGCTAGCAAAGGCTTTGAGAGAACAGACAGTTGATGCTAATTTAGATGCAAAACATATAAGGCATAAACATTAAGGTAAGCATAACACATCAAGTTTTCTTCCTTGTCAACATAACACTTCAAGCATAATAACATAAAGGTTTTGGCTATGTCGCTACTTTTGAAAACATGCATGTTGTCATGACCAAAGCTATGTTTGCCAAAATTAAATAAAGTTTTCAAAGCCATACCTGATATAAGGTCAATACTCCCCATAAGAATCGTCATATGAGGCCGATTGCGCGAAGAGAATACCGAGTGCAGCGAAGGAACTAATAGACTTCTCATTAATATTCCATTATAGACGACTCCACACTCACGGATACAATCTCTCCACAGACGGAGTGATAGACCTCGATCCAAACACCTATTTCATATAATAACTTCCCTAAACATGATACGACTCTACTTGACTCTAAAAGACTAAGATAAAGATAAAGATACCGGGCACTCCCCCAAGCTTGGAACAAGCTGAGGGGATGCCATTACCCAAGGAGATTTCACTCCTCCTTCTTGTTCTTCTCAGTCAGGTACTCCTTGGCGAAGCGCTTCCATGGTAGCTCCTCTCCATTCTCGAAGGACATTCCCGTCTCCAGGATCCTGCACTCAGCACCTAAACCCATGCGCATAAACTTTAGTTCATACTCACAGTTCTGGTTGTGCAGATCATAGATTTGTTCTTGGAGCCCGTAAACTTTTTCTTCTAGTGCGGACAAACTTGACCACATCTCCTTCATCTCTTTCTTATGGGAAGCCTCGATCTCGTTCCTGATGTCGAATTTGGCTTCAACACCACGCTCCACCATCTTCTTGAACTCGAAGACCTCATGTTCCATCTCCTTCAGCCGCTCCTCGGTGCTCCCCTCCATGACTGGTCCCTTCAGATCTTCCTTGTGGAGAACACCGTCCTCCACACGAAGGACCTGGGGGTGCTTGTTCACCTCAGCGAGGTAAGGGTTGATGACGTTGACGACGAACTTGTCCTTGGGGGAACTTGGGGAAGCCATGGCACCTAGGGCTAGCTAAAAGATTTACTGGCAGAAACAGATTGAAGAGAAAACACACGAAATCGCGAGATACGTTGCCGGAACGATACGGGCAATTATATAGCAAAAATTTCTGCAACAAAAGGAAGGTAACGAGACAAAGTTTTCTTCCTTGTCAACATAACACTTCAAGCATAATAACACAAAGGTTTTGGCTATGTCGCTACTTGAGAAAACATGCAAGTTTTCAAGACCAAAGCTATGTTTGCCAAAATTAAATAAAGTTTTCAAAGCCATACCTGATATACGGTCAAAACTCCCCATAAGAATCGTCATATGAGGCCGATTGTGTGAAGAGAATACCGAGTGCAGCGAAGGAACCAATAGACTTCTCATTAATATTCCAATATAGACGACTCCACACTCACGGATTCAATCTCTCCACAGACGGAGTGATAGACCTCAATGCAAACATCTATTTCATATAATAAACTTCCTAGAGATGATACGACTCTACTTGACTCTAAAAGACTAAGATAAAGATAAAGATACCGGGCACTCCCCCAAGCTTGGAACAAGCTGAGGGGATGCCATTACCCGAGGAGATTTACTCCTCATCCTTGTTTTCTCAATAAGGTACTCCTTGGCGAAGCGCTTCCATGGCAACTCCTCTCCAGTCTCGAAGGACATTCCCATCTCCAGGATCCTGCACTCAGCACCTAAACCCATGCGCAGAAACTTTAGTTCATACTCACAGTTCTAGTTATGCAGATCATAGATTGTGCTTGGAGGTGATAAACTTTTTCTTCTAGTGCGGACAAGCTTGACCACATCTCCTTCATCTCTTTCCTATGGGAAGCTTCGATCTCGTTCCGGATGTCGAAGTTGGCTTCAACACCACGCTCCACCATCTTCTTGAACTTGAAGACTTCATGTTCCATCTCCTTAAGCCGCTCCTCGGTGCTCCCCTCCATGACTGGTCCCTTCAGATCTTCCTTGTGGAGAACACCGTCCTCCACACGAAGGACCTTGGGGTGCTTGTTCACCTCAGCGAGGTAAGGGTTGATGACGTTGACGACGAACTTGTCCTTGGGGGAACTTAGGGAAGCCATGGCACCTAGGTCTAGCTAAAAGATTTCCTGTCAGAAACAGATCGAAAATAAATCACACGAAATCGCGAGATACTTTGCCAGAACGATCCGGGTGAATATATAGCAAACATTTCTGCAACAAAAGGAAGGTAACGAGCCAAAGTGGGGTCGGAGACGGAGTCCTAGGTACCCAGGCAGCCTCCCGACGCGGCCAAGGGGTAGGGCACGCCAGGGGGGCGCCTGGGCCCCCTGGAGCTCGTCTCTGGCTCCACTTAGGCCTCAATTTTTCCTAATTTTGTAAAAACTCGTAATATATAACTTTTATGGCGGTTCGCGATGTTTCCTTACCGTAATACATACATTTTCTTATTCTTCTTCTGTCGGTGTCTGAAACAGGGCTGCAACATGTTCTTCATGAGTTGTTGTGCGTATTATATTTACATCAACATTAACGGGATCTCCCGCTATGTAATGCTTGAGTCTTTTCCCATTCACAACTTGAGGTTTGGTGCATTCAAAATTGTTAATCTTGATTGCACCAGACCGGTAGACTTCTTCGATATGAAATGGCCCTTCCCACCTGGAAAGTAATTTACGTGGAGAAAACCTGAAACGGGATCTAAACAATAAAACTTTATTACCAACATTAAATTCACGTTTCATAAACCTCCTGTCATGCCACTTCTTTACCTTTTACTTGAACATTTTAGCGCTCTCGTAAGCTTCACTTCTCCACTCATCTAGAGAAGTCAAGTTCATGAGACGCTTTTCACCAGCTAACTTTGGGTCAGTATTAAGCTCTCTAATAGCCCGGAAAGCTTTGTGCTCTAACTCTAATGGAAAATGGCAAGCCTTGCCAAAGACCATTTTATAGGGGGACATGCCCATGGGGTTTTTGTAAGCAGTTCTATACGCCCACAAAGCATCTCCTAACTTATTTGACCAGTCCCTCCTGTTTCTGTTAACTGTCTTTTGCAAGATCAACTTGAGCTCTCTATTGGTGAGCTCAACTTGCCCACTAGTTTGAGGATGGTACGGTGACACAATCCTATGATTTACATCGTACTTGGCTAAAGCTTTTCTAAAAGCTCCATGTGTGAAGTGTGATCCTCCATCAGTCATGAGATACCTAGGTACACCAAACCTAGGGAAAATTACATCTTTGAGCATTTTCAAAGATGTTTTGTGATCAACACTCTCAGTGGGGATTGCTTCAACCCACTTGGTTACATAATCAACAACAAATAATATGTGAGTGTACTTGTGTGAAGAAGGAAAAGGACCCATAAAATCAAAACCCCAGCAATCGAAAGGCTCAATCACTAGCGAGTAATTCATAGGCATCTCATTCCTCCTACAAATATTACCAACTCTCTGACATTTATCACAAGCTAAAACATAATTTCTAGCATCTTTAAAGAGAGTAGGCCAATAAAAACCTGATTGGAGAACCTTATGTGCGGTCCTCTCACCGGCGTGATGTCCTCCGTAGGGACTATCGTGACATTGCTTGAGAATGTCCTTCTGCTTGTGTTCCGGTATGCATCTTCTCACGATCCCGTCTGGACCTTCTTTGAAAAGATGTGGGTCATCCCAAAAGGAATGTCTCAAATCATAGAAGAACTTCTTCCTTTGCTGAAATGTTAAACCTGGAGGCAAATACTTTGCAACAATAAAATTAGCATAATCTGCAAACCAAGGATCGGAAAGAGATTGTACTTTAACAACGGCAAGTTGTTCGTCTGGAAAACTGTCGTTGACTGGGATGGGATCATGCGGTATATCTTCCATCCTTGAAAGATTGTCCGCTACAGGGTTGTCTGCCCCTTTTCTATCAACAATCTGCAAATCAAATTCTTGAAGAAGGAGTACCCATCTGATAAGTCTTGGTTGGCATCCTTCTTCGTCATAAGATACTTAATGGCAGCATGGTCAGTATGAATAATAACTTTAGAATCAACAATATACTGCCTAAACTTATCACAAGCAAACACTACTGCTAAGAATTCCTTCTCAGTAGTAGCACAATTCTTTTGAGCACTATCAATGGTCTTACTAGCATAATAAATAACATTCAACTTTTTATCAACCTTTGTCCTAAAACAGCTCCAACAACAAAATCACTAGCATCACACATAATTTCAAAGGGAAAATTCCAGTCAGGCGGTTGTACTATAGGAGCGGTTATTAAAGCTTTCTTAAGAACTTTGAAAGCCTCCTTACAATCTTCATCAAATACAAAAGGAACATCCTTCTGGAGAAGATTAGTGAGGGGTCTCGAGGTCTTAGAAAAGTCTTTAATAAATCTTCTATAGAACCCAGCATGACCGAGAAAACTACGAATACCTTTAATGTCCCTTGGAGAGGGCATCCTTTCGATAACTTCAATTTTCGACGTGTCCACTTCAATTCCCCTCTCGGAAATCTTATGACCAAGAACGATCCCTTCGTTAACCATGAAGTGGCACTTTTCCCAGTTTAGAACTAAGTTTGTATCCTCGCATCTTTGCAAAACTTTATTAAGATTGTGGAGACAGTGGTCAAAGGAAGTTCCATAGAAGGAGAAATCGTCCATGAAGACTTCCACAATCTCCTCACAGAAACCATGAAATATTGCAGACATACATCTCTAAAAAGTAGCAGGGGCATTTCATAAACCAAAAGGCATACGCTTGTAAGCATAAGTACCATAAGGACAAGTGAAAGTGGTCTTCTCTTGATCGGCAGTGTTTACATGAATTTGAGAGAAGCCTGAATACCCGTCAAGATAGCAGAAGTGGGTGTTTTTGGACAGCCTCTCAAGCATCTGATCAATAAAGGGCAGCGGGTAGTGGTCCTTCCTGGTTGCCTTGTTCAACTTCCTGTAATCAATACACATTCTATACCCAATAATAATTCTCTGAGGTATTAGTTCATTCTTATCATTAGGGACTACAGTTGTCCCTCCTTTCTTAGGAACACAATGAACTGGACTTACCCACTTACTATCGGCTATAGGGTAGATAATACCTGCAGCTAGAAGCTTGAGGATTTCGGTCCTCACAACATCCATCATCTTTGGGTTCAACCATCGTTGATGGTCAACAACAGGTTTAGCATCGGGCTCGAGGTTGATAGTATGTTGACAGATAGATGGACTAATCCCCTTAAGGTCATCAAGGGTATAGCCAATTGCACCACGGTGTTTACGAAGTACTTCCAATAGTCGCTCCTCTTCATATCCTGAAAGGTTAGAGTTGATAATAACAGGATATATTTTATTTTCATCTAAATAAGCATACTTGAGCGTATCGGGAAGAGGTTTGAGATCAAACACCAGGTCTTCTTTTGGTTTGGATAGAATTCCTAAAGGTTCAACCGGAAGGTTGTGCTTCAGGATAGCAGGTTGTCTCAAGAAGATTTCATCAATTTCATTTCTTTCCTGCATACGAGTATCATTCTCGTGGTCCTCCATGTATTGCTGCAAAGGATCATTAGGGGGAATAGCAATAGAAGCAATACTTTCAATAATTTTATCATCATTAGGTAATTCAGTACCACGAGGCTGCTTGGAAATCTTAGAAAATTTAAATTCATATGGCTCACCATTGAATTCAACAGAAACTTTACCTTTCTTGCAATCTATAATAGCTCCACAAGTTCTGAGAAAAGGTCTACCAAAAATAATAGGACAAAAGCTATCTTGTACTGAACCAAGTACAAGAAAGTCGGTAGGATACTTTACCTTTCCACATAGGACTTCAACATCTCTCACAATCCCAATAGGAGAGATAGTAGCTTTGTTTGCAAGATGAATAGTAACATCAATCTCTTCAAGTTCACAGGGTGAAATCTCACTCATGATCTCTTGATAAAGTGAATAAGGAATCGCGCTAGCGCTCGATCCCAGATCGCATCGCCCGTAATAATTGTGATCTCCTATTTTAACAGATACAACTGGTGTACCTGAAATTGGGCTTTTATTCTTGGCTGTGACAATGTTAGTTGAAACAGCACAAAAATTTATAATAGAATCTGAAACATCATTAGTAACTAAATCTTTAACCATAGCAACTTGAGGATCGACTCTGATCTGGTCCTCAGGTTCGCCTGTTCTTCTCTCACTTTTATTTATGATGCCTGTCACAAAAGAGTGCTCCCTTATTCTTGAAGGAAAAGGGGGCTTTTCATATATAACTGCAGGCAAAATAGGATCAGCAACGTGAATATCAATAGGCACTTCTTTGAAAGGCTTATGGTACTGATCCTTCTTCATCTTAGAAGAATCAATATGAGAGGCAAAATTCTTACAAAAATCAATCATTAGATGGGAATCAAGACCAATCTTAGAGCAAAAGTTATTGAAATAATCAGTCTTCATATAACTCTCAATATAATCATGCTCATAATTTATAGCAGGTTCAATACATTTATCGATTTCCCAATCTTCAGTATTCTTCTGGATCCTTTTGATGAGATCCCATCTTTCTTCCACGCTCTTTGTCTGAAATACCCCGCTAGAGGAGGTATCCAGCCTTTCCTTATCCTTGCGAGAAAGCATGGCATAAAAATTTGTAAGTATAATATCTTTGGGGAGCTTATGGATAGGACATTTGAACATTAGGGATTTAAGTCTCCCCCAAGCTTGAGAGATGCTCTCTCCTTCGCGAGACCTAAAGTTATAGATGTAATTCCTGTCTCGATAAACTTCATGAAGAGGGTAAAACTTTGTATAAAAGAGAGACTTAAGCTCTTCCCAATTAAGAGAATGTGGGTTATCGAGGAGCTTATACCAATCTGAAGCTTTGTCTGTGAGCGATACGAAGAATAAATTCTTCATAACGAACTCCAGTGACACACATGCAAGCTTGAATAATGAACATAGTTGTGATAAATATAGCAAGTGTTCACCTGGATGTCTGTCTCCTGCATAGCGATTGGTTAGGACATAATCGATAATACAAGATGGTATCTTATAAGGCACAATTTCAGTAGGGGTAGGAGTGACTACCTTAGCGGTGGGGCGGCTCCCCGAGAACAACGATCCAATAGTAGGGGTCTCCATAAGGACAAAACAACAACAGTAAAACAAAAACAAAATATAATAACTTCCTTACCAGCTTCACTTACTAATAGCGCTACACTCCCCGGCAACGGCGCCAGAAAACGTAGCTTGATGACCCTCAACGTAGAGGGATCTATTGCAGTGTTTTCGATAAGTAAGAGTGTCGAACCCAACGAGGAGCAGAAGGTAGAAGCAAGTGACTTTGGTAAGGAGATAACTGCAAGCACTGAAAGATAACTTTTTAGGGATTTCTTGGTATAAGCAACAGGATAGTAAAGACTGGCAGAGTAAAAGGTACTGGATAATAAAGAGTGGCCCAATCCTTTCTTAGCAAAGGAGAGGCCTAGGAACTGAACTTATAAAAGCTAAAGTGTTCTTGAGGACACACGGGAGAGGTAGTCATGTGCTTTCGCCATATTCCGCATCGTTACTATGTGCTGTGTTGATAAGTGTTGAGTGGGTGGATCTATGCTAGTACACCCTCTAGACTAAGATGAGTGTACTCTTATGATTAAACACCTTGCAAGCATCCGCAAATACAAGGTAGTAATTAAGGCAAAAGCCTAACCATAGCAATACGATCGGTGATCCATTGTTCCCTTGTGCAAAAGCGTGCAAACTGGGGTTCAGGTTTCTGTCACTCCGGCAACCAACCGTAAGCACTCTTTATACACAATGCATTTCCCTAGGTCCTTGATAAGGCGAAGTGTTGAGTGTTCGACTCACACAACACCACTAGGAAAATAACAACACAACTTAAATATCAACCAACACATATTACTTCAACATCATATGGCTACTAACAACTAGACTTCTCCCATGTCCTCAAGAACTAAAGTAACTACTCACAAGACATAAAAGAGATCATGATCAGTGGGGATAAATAGATGATAACCAATCTGAACACAATAATATTTCTCCAACAAAACTCAATAGCATTCACCATAAAGTAGTAATCAACACCGATAGAGTAGAGAGGATAGATAGTACGGATTACAACGCGAGTTGCAATTGTGAGACAAGATTGGATGGAGGTGGAGATGGTGCTGATGATGGGGATGATGTTCATGATGATCTCGATGATGCCCGTGACGATGGTGATGACGATGGCGACGATCTCCCCTTCCGGGAGGTGATCTCCCCGGTGGAATCTGCCCGCCAGAGATGGCTTTTCTTCTCTGTAGGTTTCCGCCACGGAGAGGCGGCGGAACTCCGGAAACTCTCCCTTTTTTAGGCTTTTTGGACGACGAGGGGTATATAGGCCAGAGGGGGGAGCCGGGAGAGCTCCAAGGGGCCCAGGCGCCCTCCCGGCGCAGCCAGGGGTGGGGCCGCGCCAGGTAGCCGCCTGGACACCCTGTGGCCCCACTCTGGTTGCTCTTTTGCGTGCCTTCGTTATCCTTCTGGAAAACAACCTCTGTCGGTTTTCAGGTAATTTGGAGGTGTTCTTCTTCAGCAACTCAGTGTCCACTTTTTACCGCTGAATCCTGCGTCTCCTGCTTCGGCACCGGAAAGTTGTAAACTGTGTAAAATAAGCCAAAACAACATGAGAATAGCATCATATCATGAAATATATCAATGAATAAGAAATAATTACTATATAAAACAATGATGCATTTTGGACGTATCAGATGCTCAAAAGCATGGGCGGTACGCCAAGACAAGTAGACCGAAATCCATCTGCATCTACCTACTAATCATCCACCTTGAGATATCTATCCAGAACATCTCGCTGGTATTAAGTTGCGAATCCCACCCAAAGTGTAAACTCAAAGCAACGGACAACTGCATTAAAGAACTTTGCGTAAAGTAAACAATCCTTGCACCCGCAGGTACAAGCACCATTGTTTTCCCCCTTGTGGCAACAGCACATCCCCTAGACTCATGTTTCTGTCACTCAAGCTAGTCATCGGGGGGCATGAACCCACAAACATGCATAACGCTCCCTCTAGGAGTCACTACCTACTACTTGGCCAAAGCAATAAACAACAACGGAGAACATGCAAGAATTACTCTAGAACATAAATATAAAAGAGGAGAATCAAATATATTACTCAAACACAATTTGAACATAATCTCATAATCCATCGGCTCCCAGCAAACTCGGCATAGCAACAGCAGAAATATTACATATGTGCCTATATCATGTAGGGAAGCTCACGAGGTCTAATCCATGAAGAACAAAGAGGTGAGGAGAACATCACATAGCTACTGATCATAGACCCATGGTCCAAGGTGGACTATTCAAGGTTCATCCGGGAAGCATCCAGGGTGATGGAGAAGCTCCCGGAGGTGGTTCCTCCCTCCGGCAGGGTGCCGGGAAGAGGACTTCTGGTGCTCCCGATCTTGAAGCACGGCGGCGGCGGAACAGAGGAGAGATCGCAAAAAAGGGTTCCCGTCACGAGGGTTTCTTGTCACGAGGAATAAATAGGCGAAGGGGGTAGCCAGGGGAGGCACCAGGGGTCAAGGCGGCCCCCTGGCGCGGCCCCACCCTAGGGCGCACCGGTAGGGCGCCTAGGGCCCTGGTGGGTCCCCTCTGCCCCCCCCTCGGTGATTCCCGAAGCTTCTTCTACGCTGATTTTTATTGGATTTTCTCGAATTTTTGGAGCACTTTTTATATGGGGGAAACCTGAAATAGAAAAACAGCAGAAAACAGGAACTGGCACTGGGGTGCACTGAGTTAATAGGTTAGTCCAAATATGATCAAAAGTGTATGGAGGTTCATCAATATCATAGCAATATCACACAAAATAGGCATGGAGCAAGCAGAACTTATAGATACGTTTTGGACGTATCACAATCATCATGAACAATTTCATTTTCTTTGCAAATCTCTTTAAAAGGTTCATGATGCTTGATCCAATTCTCCTTAGGCATATTAAGATGTGAAGCAAAAGATTTGAGGAAATCAACAAGGAGTTGAGAATCAAGACCAAACTTACTACTAAACTTATTAAAACTTGCAGTTTCAACAAAGGACTTAATGCAATCATACTCATAATTTATACCTGACTCTTTACCTTTGTCGATCTCCCAATCTTCAGTATTGCGTTGAATTCTTTCAAGGAGTTCCCATTTAGCATCAATCTTTTCGTTTGTGAAAGAACCCATAGAGGAAGTATCGAGCAAGTCTTTATCCCGTCGAGAGAGCCTCACATAAAAATTAGTAATAATTATATCTTTGGGGAGCCCATGGTTAGAACATTTTAGCATTAAAGCTATGCTCTCTCCGTCATGAGGATAGAAATTATAAACATAATTCCTATTCTCATGAACTTCATGAAGAGGGTAAAACTTGTAGTAGAAGAGAGACTGGATCTCTTCCCAATCTCGTAGGTGAGAATCATCTAGTAGCCTATACCATTCCAATGCTTTTCCTTTCAGTGATAAGACAAATAATTTCCTCATGACTCCATCTCTTGTCAAACCTGAAATCTTAAACAACTCACAAAGTTCTATAAGTTTCAACAAATGAGTACTAGGATGGACTATTCCATCCCTTGCATAACAATCATTCCTAATTATTTCAATTATGCTAAGTGTTATTTTGAACGGTATACATTCAGTAGGTGGAGGAGACTTCTCTACCACGGGCGTGGTAAAGCGGCATTCCCCAAACAGCAAACTAAGAGTGAAGTTTTCCATAAGCATAACTAGTGAAAATACAAACAAGAAATGAAAAGATTTAATTGCAAGATCTTAAGATATACCTTCAACGCTTACCTCCCCGGTAACGTTGCTAGAAATAGCTTGATGTCAACACATGCTTCTATTCTTGTAGACTATTTTGGGCCTCAAAGCGCAGAGGTTTGTAGGACATCAACAATTTCCCTCAAGTGGATGACCTAAGGTTTATCGAACTCAGGGAAGTAGAGGTTGAAGATGGTCTCTCTCAAGCAACCCTGCAATTAAGATACAAGAAGTCTCTTGTGTCCCCAACACATCTAATACAACTAGGAGTTGTATAGGTGCACTAGTTCGGCGAAGAGATGGTAAAATATGGGTGATAGGTGTCTCAAAGCAAGGAAATATAAATTTGTAGTAAAAATTGCAGCAAGCAAACATGTGACAAAAGTGAGCACAAACGGTGTAACAATGGTGGAAACAAGGCCTAGGCTTCATACTTTCACTAGTGGCAACTCCCAACAACATTAACATAGTCTAATCACATGATATTTCCCATAAAACATGCAATGGAGACGTACTCGGAGGTCATTCCTTTGTGGTCAAGAGAGGACGAGAATTATGTAGGGCTACAAAAGCACACCTCAGAGTTCGTAGTTCTCAATCTATGGATTTCCCAATGTCACCGCGGCCATCCAAAGAGAGTACCACAATCACCACAACATATCACATGGATAGTCAAAGACAAGCACCAAGAGACTCTCAATCTTCAATCAACACACAAAAGAGGAAATCACTCATGAAAATATTCTTCTAATCCATGTCCAATAGACCGCTGTCACCATGGTCTCGGGGATTATACTAGATAAGATCAAGTGAGTACATCAAATCCAATACATAGAAGAAGGGGAAACATCATGGGATCACCCTAGATTGACATAGCCTATGATCACAATCAAGATCACATCATGGGAGAGAGAATTGACCACATAGCTACTCGTAGAAACCTTAGCCTCGAGGAGGAACTACTCCCAATTCATGGAGGGAGGAAGCAACGTCGACGGAGATGAATCCGCAGAAATTCTGGTCCCCTGAAGCTTGTTGGCGATGGCGGCGGAGATCGGAATTGCTTCTGGAGGAGAGGGTTCTTGAATCAGGGTTTTTGCGACGCGAGTAAAAATAAGGGCCAAGGGAGGCCACCAGGAGAGGTCCCAGTCGCCCACGCACCCTCCCCGCGCGGCCCCACCCTAGGCCGCGCCGGGTGGTCGCCTCGGTGACTGGTGGCCCCCCTTCGGCTCTCCTTTGGTGATTCCGGAAGGTTCCTTTGCGCTGATTTTTTTTATATTTTTCTCGGAATTTATTGGGCATTTCAAGTAATGGGAAAACCTGAAATGCAAAAACAGCAGAAAACAGAAACTAGCACTGGGGTGCACTGAGTTAATAGGTTAGTCCAAATATGATCAAAAGTGTATGAAAGTGTATCTAGATCATAGCAATATCACACAAAACATGCACGGCGCAAGCAGAAAGTATCGATACGTTTGGGACGTACCACCCTCCTCCTCCACCTAATGCTCACCCATCCACTCTCAAGACTCCAGCTGATTTCAAAGAGTTGGTTGCTGCTCGAGCTGAACGGGCAGAAAAGAGAAAGGAGGCAAAGGCCAGGAAAGCTGTTGTGCTGCTGAGGGCAACGAAGGAGTTGACGAAGATGTTAGTCCTAGCACCAAGCAAAAGACTGGCACGAAATCTGCCAAACGCCAGAAAAAGGTCGTTGTTGTTTCTCCACCTGAAGCAACTTCTGACGAAGAAGAAGCCAGTATCGAGCAACAAGATCTAGGTACTGAGGCTGATGTCGAGGATACTCCTCCTCCCGTACCGAAAAATAAAGCAAGCACCAAGGGCATCACGATCCAGGAGCCAGCTGCTGCAGCTCCTCGAGCAACAATTGATATGACCAATTTATTCACGGATCCACCAATGTCCTCTGCTCCCCCTCGTCAACAAAAACCCTCGGCCAGGTCCAAGGGCAAGCAAGCGGCCGTGGCCGAAGATGATGAAACGTTGCTAAAGTGAAAGGAAAGGTTGGCCAAGGAACATGAACTTGAAAAGTCTAAACTGTTAAACTTTCAGAGTCAGCCCGAGGCAAAGAAAGCTATGATTGCCAAGCAATTGGGCATTCTTCATCTGGTTTCGGACAAGTACAAACGCCAGCTAAAAGAAAATCCTGATGCCAGTGTGGCGAAAGAAAAGGCCGTGGCCCCCAGTGCCACCGAGAAAGTTGTGACTCCTACAGTCATGAAGGAAAGAGCTGCAGCCGCTAGTGCTGCGAAAAAGAACGCTGAGGTAACTAGAGCCTCAAAGGATAAAGCTACAGCCCCAAGTGCCGTAAAAAACCAGTTGCTGCTGCCAAGGAGACCAAGGAGGCCGAATGGAAAGTCAAGGAGGCCCGACTGAAATCCCAGGCAGCTCCAGTCCCTCATGCTGCTCCGGCACCCGCTACCCCTGCTGCACCTGCTGTGTCCGACCCTCGTGCCGATGAAGAAAGCTCCAATGAAGGAGATTACTCCGCCACTGCTGCATGGGATGCAGTATAGATCTCAAACATTCTCTAGAGAATGGCCACCTGTAATGACCCGATTAACTAAGAATCCAAGTCTCTGTGCATTCTGTGCTAGTCCCTGGATCAATAGCTAGCGCACATAGTACATGATGTAATATCAAGAATAAACCACATGTCATATATATTACATCGAAGATCCAGTATTACAATAAAGCATACCTGCATAGCTCAAGGCTAGCTTACAATTAGAATACAGTGGAAAAACAATACAAGCTTCGTGGCGTCCATCAACTCCACCGACATAGTTGAGTATAGACATCGTAACCCTACGTCGCATCACTTACTCGTCGTATACAATCCTGCAACACCGAAGGTTACAGCCCGACAACAGGTCAGTACATCTCATTTGTACGGCAAGTCACACGAAAAATGATATAACAGACCTATCGCTACATGCAAGGTAAGTCAAAGGAAGGCTTAAGGTTTTATTTTGCAGAAAGCTGATTTTTCCTTAGTCTACCTAAATCAAATATTAGTTTATCTTACAATTTAAGGTTGAACTGGGCTACACCAGTTCCAACCCAAAACCCTTTATTGAATATTTCCCACTCAAGTTTTATTAAGGTGATTCATCTGTCAAGATCCTCCAATAACAGCAATGTCCAAGTTGCTCAAAGTTGTCCATAACCGTGGGCACGGCTAATCATGATTAGTTTTTACTCTACAGAGGTTAGTACACTTTCCCCGCTGGACTCAACCCGAAGATTGAGACGAAGTCTTCAGAAGAGGTCACATACACCCAACGGCAAGCCGGTACACCTACCAAAATCTACATCTCCTAGCTTTGCACGGGAGAGGCTTCCTACAACATACTCTACTAAGCCAGAGCCCATATGGCCAGTGGATGTACATGGAAGCTACTGGTCACAAAGTATGTTTGATCTTTTTGAGCCTGGACGGCGCCCACATACTTTTAGAGGGTAGATACCATGACATTCTTTCGACCACAAAACCATCCATTAGGGGTACAACCTGGTCTCGCCTTAGATAAGGCACGAGCCCCCAGGAAGCACTCCCTGCCCGTCCAGTGGTGTATTCTAATTAAAGGTTTGCTAGTCAAGTCATTAAATCCTCACATAGCTCAATGTAATCTCAAACCAATCCCCGTCTAGAAGCATAGCAAATATATAACAAGAACGTACTAGGACGACAAAGAATACATGATCAGATGATATGGCTATCCTACCAGGTTGGCAGCAATAATATATATACTAGTCCTACACATGCATAGGGTGATATTTGCTACGTGCATAAGTAAAAATATAGGTTGTGAAATTGTCAAAATATGACTTGCCTTGTACATTCGATGAAGTTCTTCGCTCTCACGATCCAGATAACTCTACTCGCCACACTCCGACAATCTATCGTAAACGAAAGAACTCAAATAAGCAATCATGGCAAAAGAAATATTAAAATACACATGAATCAAACACAACAAAGTTTAGCAACAAAAACAATTAGGCTTGATAAGGTATATTTGTCGATGTGCTCGAAGGTGATAGGTGGAAGATAAACTCAAGAGAGTCAACGGATAAAGAATTGTCGTCATAAAAAATTATGACTAAAGACATTACGGACCAAGGATCAAGATCTTTGCAACATGGAAGGTATGATAATATATAGCGGATATCATTTTACAAGTGCTCCAATAGGCAAAAAGAATCACCGAAAGAAAGAATACTTGTAACAGCCCAGTTTTCACAAAATTTTAAAAAAATTGTTTTCGACGTGAATTGTTTGATTGTCTGATTTGTTTGCGGTGTTTGCATCCCCGATTTATCGATCGACGATTATTTTCCCCCTCTTATCTCGTATCGGACGGACACCGACCCTTGCCACCCTGACACTCGACCTTTGCGACACCGGGTTTCACCCGATCACCGTCGAGAAAACCGCACGAGACCATCCGCAACCAACGGAACGAAAAACCCCGTTTAATAATTAAATGGGTTATTTTTATAGCGCGCCGGAAAGTGTTTTTGGAACGGTTCCAGCGCGAGGTGAACGCCTCCGGCTCGACGCGCTGATCGCGCAATTCGAAGTTTTACCCGAATCGGAGGTCCTGCGGACCCCCGGCGGTCAAAAACGTGAACACCGCGCGCGCGAGAGAGAAACCGGGGATGTTTTTGCAAACTGCCAGCCACCGGGGCTATATAAAGGCCACCACATTCCCACCCATTTCTAGGGCTTCCCTAGCACAAAATTTGCAGCCACCCCCCTCCACTTTGCCCAGTTTTGCATCCCAGATCCCAGACTTTTCGGGCCGTTCGATTCCGCGATCGGACGCACCGGAGTGCGCCACGTCAGCTCCCTAGCCATCTCTCTCCTCTGCCCGTGGAGTCCCACGCGCGCCGCCAGCCCGAGGGCAGCCGCCGCCCGCCGCACCTCCGGCTCCGGCGAGCCGCTGCCCCTGCCAGGCCGCCGCGCCCCTCCTCCTTCTCCGCTCCTCCCCCCTTCCTCTTCTTCCCCCTGCCCTCCTCTCTCACCCGCGCCTCGTCTCTACTAGCAGCGAAGCCGCGCGCCATGGCTGGCCGCCCGAGCATGAAGCTCCCGCCGCCGCGCGCGATGCGCCTCCTCCGCAGCCTCCCTCGACCGCCTCGGCACCACCGCGCTCAGATCCGGCAAGGGGCCGCCCGGATCCGCGCCTCCCCAGCCCTCCTCCAGCCGTCCTCGCTCCGCCTGCCTCGCCGGTGACCCAGCGGCACCGCCGCCGTCGACCTGGACGCACGGGGCGAGCCAGCCGCTCGTCCGAGCCGCCAAGTGGGCCGGCCTCCAGCCTCGGCCCGTCCAGCACGGCGCGGCCCAGCGCAGCCACGGCCTGCCAGCCGGGTCTACCTCCCCCGCCGGCCTTGTGGGCCTCGAAGCGTCTGTAATTTTTTCTAAGTCACTGATATTTTTTCTGCTGATCCCGTTTGGTAATGCGATTTCCCTTTGATCCGTAGCTCTGATGAACGTGCCCCCAAAACGAAAGTTGCTCAGTTTTGCGTGCTCTAGCATTCGTATGTAGAAATTTTTTCCGTTTGAGGTCATCTTGATTGTGAAATTATGTGCTGAACAGGGCATCAGGCCGTTAACTGCTATTTTTTCCTGTTAAGTGCTGCTGTTATTATTTTGTTGCAACTTTGCATGATGATTGTGACAAATCCATGAGGCATATTGCATTGATTCTTTCTCCTATGTGTTAAGCATCATACGTACTTCATTTCCATGCTTTAACTTGTCATGATTGGGTGCTTTAGCTATGTTAAATCTTGCTCCGAAGTGGTGACCCTGATGTTAATGTGCTGCTGTGCTGAAAACTGTTATTTTGGTGCAACTTCGGTCGACGAGTGTGTCGCGACCGTTTATCAGAATTGAGTGATTCCAATTGCATATTGTTCAGAATCATGTCTACTTTCATCCCACTGTTTTTGACAGCCACCTCAGTTTTTCACTAAGTCTGTTACCTTGTGATGCCATGTTGCATGCTTAATATCTTTTGATCTATGATGCCTTTTTGCATGATTATTTTTGCCATGCCTTCCATCTCATATCTACTTTAATTGCAAGTCATTTGTGAGCATGTTTGCATTGATTAACCTGTTTATGCATTGCTCTAAAGTGTGCTTCGTGATGTTGGCAGATTGTGCCCGTAACTTGTTTTGCTTATATATTTTAAACCGTAACTCCGTTTGGGGTGTTCTTTATATGTAACTTGATTAGTTTTCCGTGTACCTTGTGTTTATGGTATTTTTTGCTGTTGTTAACCAACCTAAGATATGGTTTAGGACAGAACAGTACCAAATCTTTTAATCATCGTGCGACACTTAGTGTTATGCCATGTTTAGGTTGTGCCTCACTTAAATTGACTAGCATAGATAGTTTACTTTGTGCTTCACCTCTTGACATGTTTGTGTGCTATGCCATGCTTGCTTGAGTTGCCATGTTAATAACCGTTGGTTGATCACCAATAGCTAAACAACTTGAACCTTTCTAAACGTGCGGTATTCGTCGTGTGTGACCGATACCCAACTTAAACTGTTAGTAACCGTTCTCGACGATAGATCCGTATCGCGTTGCTATGTCGTGTGTTGTCTTCTTGATCTTGTGTTGCTCCGTAGTAATAGTGGTGCGCCGTTGATTGCTTTCCAGTGTTTATCGTCTTGTGTGCTTCCGCGGGTACCTCTCGGAGACGATGCAAGCTTGCGATCAACTACACCGTCGGAACCCGACTTATCAACAGGCAAGGATTATATATTACTTATGATCCATTCTATTTCAACCAGCGGTTTGCATGCTAGTATAGGTTAGGTTCGATGTTTGATCCTACCACATGTTTACAGCCTCTTTCAAACCAACACAGCCATGTCCCTTCCCAGCAAACCTTGTACTGCTATGTTACTATTGCTCGTTGCTCAGCCCCAGCTTAGTATGCATGCTTAGGATGCTACGATGTTACCCTGTTACTCCTGGGTTTGGGATATCACATTATTATATTGTTATTGATGATATGATTATTATAATGTTGACTATATTCGACGAAGGATGGAAGGTCTAGGCTATCCCGCCCCGACGCTTTGTTCCATTCGAGTCACCTAGGACCCGAGTTCCGGGTATTGGTTTTAAGACTGAGCGTCCCTAATCGCGTGTGGGATTTTATGGGGTCCCCTCTTCTTACCTACCTAGCTACAAACATTTCTAGAGGTGTCCCAAGCTAATTTACCATTTGAAACCGTGTGTGTGCTGGTCAGCTGCCAGTAGTTTTCAAACAACTCGGGCCAGCGGAGACTTGGTTCCTCTGTTGGTCCACACTTGGTGAGCTAGGGAAGTCCCCTGTTATATAGGCGAGACTAAATCCGACCTTGGCTATATGGAAGAGTCCGATCCGAGAGCGTGGCCAGCTTTTGGATTGGGTGTCGACTCCCCGGGGGCCACCCGGATTTGTTCGTTGTTAGTTAGAGGGACCTGTCGTTTCGGATCTCTTGGAACTAAATCATAAAATGGTTGCCTATAATGGGTAGAAACTGAGAGAGATGGGCGAGCATGCGACGCCTCGTAATGGGTAGTTGGTACACCCCTGCAGGGTTAAATCTTTTCGAGAAGCCGTATCCACGGTTATGGACAACTTGAGATCTACTCCTTGTTCATAGACAACAACAACTGAGATAATCTTAATATAACTTTCTCAACGTGTGTGTGTGTGCCTTGACTGCTTCTTCTTCGTCGGGATGCGAAGAGGAGGACAAGGATAGGATAGGTGTTATGTTTGCGTTAGTAGTTGATAGCAAGACTTGTTGGAGGCGATTCATCATCGAATGCTTGGCTTCTTACCTTACTCTCTAGATCGTTAGTCACTTCATAAATGCTAGTGCGGCATCAACCTCACCACTTACCCCTTCCTTACCGTAAACTACTAGTTGTCCTAGAATGACGAGTGATGAAGTCTTTGCTGGGTCAGATGACCACTACAGTTGGATGCTGAGTACCTCTGTACTCATGATACTACCCCCAAACTCTTTTCAGGGTTCTTGATCGACAACAGGTACGGTGATCGATGTTTCACGTGGAGACTCGACGACGACTAGTTAGGCGGATCCTGGCGGAGGGCCTGGACCCGTGTGGTTATGGGATCGATGTTTTTCTCTTTGCCAGTAGGCATTTGATTGTAGTCTGTACCCAGACGTGTATCTTCCGCTGTTGTATTGTATTTGAGGCAGTTGTATGCCGATTGTATGAGATGTTGTATCCTGTATCTGTAATGTTGTGATATCATGTTGGAAATCCGGGGCATATGACTTCGTCATATGTCGCGGTGGGACTGATATGTGCTTCGTCCCCGGATCTGGATGGAAACATCTAGATCTGGAACAGTACCGCATATCGGGACTTACAACTTGGTATCAGAGCTTTACCGACCGTAGGATCCCCTCTCTGGCCGAAGTCGAGTCTAGACAAAAAATATTTTGTAAGTTAGTTATTAGAGAGTGGGAATCTTTTTACTCCTTACCCTTGCTCTGGTCAGGACAAGTGCCGTAAGTGTTTTATTCTAGCCTTATCCCCTTCAAAACTTTAGGATGTCGAGTGTGTTGAGTTTCGGAATAGTTACAATGCCTTGCTTGCAGCGTATTGTCTCGATTCCGAGCTCAGGTGGGAATTCCTGTAGTACCTTTAGCTTCTCCGATTTTTGGTATCATCTGGGTCATCCATTGCCATCCATCCTTTTTTCGGTGTTTTCATGACTTGCGTCGAAAACACTATCCTTTGATCCGGTTATCATTGTCGTTCTTCCTCTTGATCTCCCGATGGTTTCGTTTTTCGACGTTGCCGTCTCTCTGCGGAAATTTATCTCGACAGAAGTTCGACGTCGACATGGAGCAGAGTCCCTTGTTGGTGGTGTTGAAGATCGTCGACTCTTTTTCTCTTCCCCCTCTCCCCCGGATCGTCCTGGATCTCGGGACGAGATCCCTTGTTGGTGTTGTTGTATTGTAACAGCCCAGTTTTCACAAAATTTAAAAAAAAATTGTTTTCGGCGTGAATTGTTTGATTGTCTGATTTTTTTGTGGTGTTTGCATCCCCGATTTATCGATCGGCGATTATTTTTCCCCCTCTTATCTCGTATCGGACGGAGACCGACCCTTGCCACCCTGACACTCGACCTTTGCGACACCGGGTTTCACCGGATCACCGTCGCGAAAACCGCACGAGACAAGGCGCAACCAACGGAACGAAAAAGCCCCGTTTAATAATTAAACGGGTTACTTTTATAGCGCGCCGGAAAGTGTTTTCGGAACGGTTCCAGCGCGAGGTGAACGCCTCCGGCTCAACGCGTTGATCGCGCAATTCGAAGTTTTACCAGATTCGGAGGTCATGCGGACCCCCGGCGGTCAAAAACAAGAACACCGCGCGCGCGAGAGAGAAACTGGGGATGTTTCTGCAAACCGCCAGCCACCGGGGCTATATAAATACCACCACATTCCCACCCATTTCTAGGGATTTCCTAGCACAACATTTGCAGCCACCCCCCCTCCACTTTGCCCAGTTTTGCCTCCCAGATCCCAGATTTTTTAGGCCGTTCGATCCCGCGATCGGACACACCGGAGTGCGCCATGTCAGCTCCCTAACCATCTCTCTCCTCTGCCCGTGGAGTCCCACGCGCGCCGCCAGCCCGAGGGCAGCCGCCGCCCGCCGCACCTCCGGCTCCGGCGAGCCGCCGCCCCTGCCAGGCCGCCGCGCCCCTCCTCCTTCTCCTCTCCTCCCTCCTTCCTCTTCTTCCCCCTGCCCTCCTCTCTCACCCGCGCCTCGTCTCTACTTGCAGCGAAGCCACGCGCCATGGATGGCCGCCCGAGCATGAAGCTCCCGCCGCCGCGCGCCATGCGCCTCCTCCGCAGCCTCCCTCGACCGCCCCGGCAACACCGCGCTCAGATCCGGCAAGGGGCCGCCCGGATCGGCGCCTCCCCAGCCCTCCTCCAGCTGTCCTCGCCGCGCCTGCCTCGCCGGTGACCCAGCGGCGCCGCCGCCGTCGACCTGGACTCACGGGGCGAGCCAGCCGCTCGTCCGAGCCGCCAAGTGGGCCGGCCTCCAGCCTCGGCCCGTCCAACACGCCGCGACCCAGCGCAGCCACGGCCTGCCAGCCGGGTCTGCCTCCCCCGCCGGCCTCGTGGGACTCGAAGCCCATGGTGAGATCCACTGTTTTTTTTCCTTTGCGTCTGTAATTTTTTCTAAGTCACTGATATTTTTGCTGTTGATCCCGTTTGGTAATGCGATTTCCGGTTGATCCGTAGCTCCGATGAACGTGCCCCCAAAAGGAAAGTTGCTGAGTTTTGCGTGCTCTAGCATTCGTATGTAGAAAGTTTTTCCATTTGAGGTCATCTTCATTGTGAAATTGTGTGTTGAACAGGGTATCAAGCTGTTAACTGCTAATTTTTCCTGTTAAGTGATGCTGTTATTATTTTGTTGCCACTTTGCATGATGATTGTGACAAATCCATGAGGCATATTGCATTGATTCTTTCTCCTATGTGTTAAGCATCATGTGTACTCCATTTCCATGCTTTAACTTGTCATGTTTTGGTGCTTTAGCTATATGAAATCTTGCTCCAAAGTGGTGACCCTGATGTTAATGTGTTGCTGTGCTGAAAACTGTTATTTTGTTGCAACTTCGGTCGACGAGTGTGTCGCGACCGTTTATGGGAATTGAGTGATTCCAATTGCATATTGTTAAGCGTCATGTCTACTTTCATCCCATGTATTACATTGCCATGATATGCTTGCTGGTCATATAGTTATTAAGGTCCAAAGTTGCTATCCCGCTGTTTTTGACAGCCACCTCAGTTTTTCACTAAGTCTGTTACCTTGTGATGCCATGTTGCATGCTTAATATCTTTTGATCTATGATGCCTTTTTGCATGATTATTTTTGCCATGCCTTCCATGTCATGTCTACTTTAATTGCAAGTCATTTGTGAGCATGTTTGCATTGATTAACCTGTTTATGCATTGCTCTAAAGTGTGCTTCGTGATGTTGGCAGATTGTGCCCGTAACTTGTTTTGCTTATATCTTTTAAACCGTAACTCCGTTTGGGGTGTTCTTTATATGTAACTTGATTAGTTTTTCGTGTACCTTGTGTTTATGCTATTGTTTTATTTTGTTAACCAACCTAAAATATGGTTTAGGACAGAATAGTACCAAATCTTTTAATCATCGTGCGACACTTAGTGTTATGCCATGTTTAGGTTGTGCCCCACTTAAATTGACTAGCATAGATAGTTTACTTTGTGCTTCACCTCTTGACATGTTTGTGTGCTATTACATGCTTGCTTGAGTTTCCATGTTAATAACCGTTGGTTGATCACCTGTAGATAAACCACTTGAACCTTTCTAAACGTGCGGTATTCGTCGTGTGTGACCGATACCCGACTTAAACTGTTATTAACCGTTCTCGACGATAGATCTGTATCGTGTTGCTATGTCGTGTGCTGTCTTCTTGATCTTGTGTTGCTCTGTAGTAATAGTGGTGCGCCGTTGATTGCTTTCCAGTGTTTATCGTATTGTGTGCTTCCGCGGGTACCTCTCGGAGACGATGCGAGCTTGCGATCAACTACACCGTCGGAACCCGACTTATCAACAGGCAAGGATTATACATTACTTATGATCCATTCTATTTCAACCAGCGGTTTGCATGCTAGTATAGGTTAGGTTCGATGTTTGATCCTACCACATGTTTACAGCCTCTTTCAAACCGATACAGCCATGTCCCTTCCCAGCAAACCTTGTACTGCTGTAAGGCCCGATATGCGGTACTATTCCAGATCTAGGTGTTTCCACCCAGATCCGGGGACGAAGCACATATCGGTCCCACCGCGACATATGACAAAGCCATATGCCCCGGATTTCCAACATGATATCACAACATTACAGATACAAGGATACAACATCTCATACAATTCGCATACAACTGCCTCAAATATAATACAACAGCGGAAGATACATGTCTGAGTACAGACTACAATCAAATGCCTACTGGCAAAGAGAAAAGAATCGATCCCATAACCACACGGGTCCAGGCCCTCCGCCGGGTTACGCCTAACTAGTCGTCGTCGAGTCTCCACGTGAAACTTCGATCACCAAACCTGTAGTCGATCAAGAACCCTGAAAAGAGTTTGGGGGTAGTATCATGAGTACAGAGGTACTCAGCATCCAACTGTAGTGGTCATCTGACCCAGCAAGGACTTCATCACTTGTCATTCTAGGACAACTAGTAGTTTACGGTAAGGATGGGTAAGTGGTGAGGTTGATGCCGCACTAGCATTTATGAAGTGGCTAACAATCTAGAGAGTAAGGTAACAAGCCAAGCATTCGATGAGGAATCGCCTCCAACAAGTCCTTGTCCTCCTCTTCGCATCCCGACGAAGAAGAAGCAATCAAGGCACACGCACACGTTGATCAAGTTATATTAAGATTATCTCAGTTGTTGTTGTCTATGAACAGGACGTAGGTCTCAAGTTGTCCATAACCGTGGACACGCCTTCTCGAAAAGATTTAACCCTGCAGGGGTGTACCAACTGCCCATTACGAGGCTCCGCACACACGTCCATCACTCTCAGTTGCTCCCCATTATAGGCAACCATTTTATGATTTAGTTCCAAGAGATCCAAAACGACAGGTCCCTCTAACTAACAATGAACAAATCCGGGTGGCCTCCGGTGAGTCGACATCCATCTCAGGAGCCGGCCGCTCTCTCGATCTGGTCTCTACCGTCTGTCTCGGGTTTGGATAGCCGGTTCATCACACATTGGGATAACCGGGTCCTCAGCCGGACAAGGTGGGCCAGCAAGGGAACTATGTCCTCACTGGTCCGGGTCGGTTTGAAAACAACTGACAGCTGACCAGCACACACACGGTTTCAAATGGTAAATCAGCTTGGGCCACCACTAGAATGTTTGAAGCTAGATAGGTAAGAAGAGGGGACCCCATAAAATCCCACACGCGGTTAGGCACGCTCAGTCTTAAAACCAATACCCGGAACTCGGATCCTAGGTGACTCGAATGGAACAAAGCGTCGGGGCGGGAAAGCCTAGACCTTCCATCCTTCGTCGAGTATAGTCAACATTATAATAATCAATATCATCAACAACAATATAATAATAATGTGATATCCCAACCCAAGGAGTAGAAGGGTAACATCGTAGCATCCTAAGCATGCATACTAAGCAGGGGCTGAGCAACGAGCAAAATAGTAACATAGCAGTACAAGGTTTGCTGGGAAGGGACATGGCTGTATCGGTTTGAAAGAGGCTGTAAACATGTGGTAGGATCAAGCATCGAACCTAACCTATACTAACATGCAAACCGCTGGTTGAAATAGAATGGATCATAAGTAATGCAAGTCCTTGCCTGTTGATAAGTCGGGTTCCGAAGGTGTAGTCGATCGCACGCTCGCAACGTCTCCGAGAGTATCCGAGGGAGCACACAAGAAGATAAACACTGGAAAGCAATCAACGGTGCACCACTATTACTACGGAGCAACACAAGATCAAGAAGACAACACAAGGCACTTCAACGCGATACGGATCTATCGTCGAGAACGGTTTCTAACCGTTTAAGTGGGGTATCGGTCACACACGACGATACCGCACGTTTACGGTGGTTCAAGTTGTTTAGCTACAGGTGACCAAACAACGGTTATTAACATGGCAACTCAAGCAAGCATGGCATATCACACAAACATTGCAAGAGGTGAAGCACAAAGTAAACTATCTATGCTAGTCAATTTAAGTGAGGCACAACCTAAACATGGCATAGCACTAAGTGCCGCACGATGATTAAAAGATTTGGTACTGTTCTGTCCTAAACCATATTTTATCTTGGTTAACAACAGCAAACAATAGCATAAACACAAAGAACACGAAAAACTAATCAAGTTACATATAAAGAACACCCCAAACGGAGTTACGGTTAAAAAGATATAAGCAAAACAAGTTACGGGCACAAACTGCCAACATCACGAAGCACACTTTAGAGCAATGCACAAATAGGTTAATCAATGCAAACATGCTCACTAATGACTTGAAATTAAAGTAGACATGACATGGAAGGCATGGCAAAAAGTATCATGCAAAAAGGCATCATAGATCAAAAGATATTAAGCAAACAACATGGCATCGCAAAGTAACAGACTTAGAGAAAAACAGAGGTGGCTGTCAAAAACAGCGGCATAGCAACATTGGAGCTAAATAACTATATGACCAGTAAGCATATCATGAAGATTCAATACATTTAATGAAAGTAGACATGATGATTAACAAAATGCAATTGGAATCACTCAATTCCGATAAACGGTTGCGAAGCAATCGTCATCCGAAGTTGCAACAAAATAACAGTTTCAGCAATAGCAGCACAATAACATCAGGATAGCTATTTTGGAGCAAGATATAAACATGATGCAGCAGGCATATATGGCATGTGAATGCATCAAAATGAAGTAGAAACATTGCTTAACGCAATGCAAAAGGAATCAATGCAATAGGCCTCAGGGATTTGTTACACTCATCATGCAAAGTTGCAACAAAATAATAACAGCAGCACATAACAGGAAATAAATGCAATTAACGGCCTGATGCCCTGTTGAGCACACGATTACACAATCAAGATGAGCTCAAACGCAAAAGCTCACAAAAGATGAATTAAAGTACACGCAATTCTGAGCAACTTTCGTTTTGGGGGCACGTTCATCGGAGCTACAGATCGCTTGCTATCGTCGTTGCAAAATTGAATCAGCAGCACATTAACAGGGACTTAGCAAAAATTCCAGCAACAGAGCAAATACATAAAAAAAAGAAAAGGGGGCCTCACCCCACTAGTGGGCTCGGCCCACTGGAGCAGAGGAGGCGGCTGGGCTTGGAGGGCTGGCCTGGGCCTGGCACCTGTGGGCCGCAAGGGGGAGGAAGCCGGCTCGGGGAGGCCGAGCTCCTCCCGAGCTCTTCGACGGTGGCGGCGGACCGGTGGCGCGCTGGCCACCGGCGAGGCGCAGCGGCGCAGGGAGGCGCGGGGGACGGCGAGCAGGGGCGTGGAGGCGGGATCCCGCCGGATCTCGTCGCCGATGGAGGCCAGGGGCGGCGCGAGCTCGAGGAGCCCCGTCCATGGCGCGCGGCCTGCAAGGGATGAGAAGGAGGCGGGGTGAGCAGGAGGAGAAGGGGAAGGAGAGAGGGAAGAGAGGGAGGAGAAGGAGAGGAGGAGGGGCGCGGCGGCCCGGCTGGCTCGCCGGCCGGCGGCTGGCCGGAGCAGACGTGGAGGCGGCGGCGGTTGCCATGGGCACGGCGCTCGGGTGCGGGCTGGCTGCGGTGGGAGGAGAGAGAAAGGGAGGTGGTGGCCAGGTGCAATCTGGGCCATCGGATCTCCGGATCTGACGGTCCAGATCAGAAGGGGCTAGGGTTTGGACGAAAAATAGACCAAATTGCAAAAATTGGGGCAGTTGTGAAGGGGGTGGCTGCAAAATTGGACTAGGGAAACCCTAAAAATGGGTGGGAGTGTGGTGGTCTTTATATAGCCCCGGTGGCTGGCAGTTTGCAAAAACATCCCTGGTTTTGCTCTCGGGCGCACGGTGCTCACGATTCTGACCGCCGGGGGTCCGCAGTACCTCCGATTCGGGTAAAACTTCGAACTGCGCGATCAGTGCGTCGAGCCGGAGGCTTTCACCTCGCGCTGGAACCGTTCAGAAAACACTTTCCGGCGCGCTATAAAAATATCCCGTTTAATTATTAAACAGGGTTTTTCGTTCCGTTGGTTGCGGCTGGTCTCGTGCGGTTTTTGCGACGGTGATCGGGCGAAACCCGGTGTCGCAAGGTCATGTGTCGAGGTGGCAAGGGTCGGTCTCCGTCCGATACGAGATAAGAGGGGGGAAAATAATCGCCGATCGATAAATCGGGTATGCAAACACCGCAAACAAATCAGACAATCAAACAATTCACACCGAAAACAAAAATTTTAATTTTTGTGAAATCTGGGCTGTTACAACTGCTATGTTAGTATTGCTCGTTGCTCAGCCCCTGCTTAGTATGCATGCTTAGGATGCTACGATGTTACCCTGTTACTCTTGGGTTTGGGATATCACATTATTATATTGTTATTGATGATATGATTATTATAATGTTGACTATATTCGACGAAGGATGGAAGGTCTAGGCTATCCCGCCCCGACGCTTTGTTCCATTCGAGTCACCTAGGACCCGAGTTCCGGGTATTGGTTTTAAGACTGAGCGTGCCTAATCGCGTGTGGGATTTTATGGGGTCCCCTCTTCTTACCTACCTAGCTTCAAACATTTCTAGAGGTGGCCCAAGCTGATTTACCATTTGAAACCGTGTGTGTGCTGGTCAGCTGTCATTAGTTTTCAAACAACTCGGGCCAGCGGAGACTTAGTTCCTCGGTTGGTCCACACTTGGTGAGCTAGGGAAGTCCCCTGTTATATAGGTGAGACTAAATCCGACCTTGGCTATACGGAAGAGTCCGATCCGAGAGCGTGGCCAGCTTTTGGATTGGGTGTCGACTCCCCGGGGGCCACCCGGATTTGTTCGTTGTTAGTTAGCGGGACCTGTCGTTCCGGATCTCTTTGAACTAAATCATAAAATGGTTGCCTATAATGGGTAGCAACTGAGAGAGATGGGCGAGCATGCGACGCCTCGTAATGTGCAGTTGGTACACCCCTGCAGGGTTAAATCTTTTCGAGAAGCCGTGTCCACGGTTATGGACGACTTGAGATCTACTCCTTGTTCATAGACAACAACAACTTGCTACCGTTGTGTATGGACTCCTTGTTCACATGCTACCGTCGTGTATCCTATACTAGCAAGTTTTAATATGTCTGGGCTATGGCAACACTAAGTCTACAGTGTCTCCATTTTAGTTGGTTTTATGATGACGATTACTACTTACTAGTAACACATAGAAAAGCTATCACTACATCACAAACAAACAAAGGATAGCCCCCACTTAGCAATACAAGGTTTAGACGTTCTAGTTGTATATTGCAAGTTTTACGTGGCTGCTAGGGCTTTCATAGTTAAACAAGTTTTAACCTACGAGTCAACCACAACGTCAACCATACGATTGTCTCTATTACACCCCGCACGGGGCCCTCCGTTGCAAATGCCACATCCGCTAAAGTAGAGAGACAGACACCCCCGCAGCCACTTTATACGGTACAAGCCGTATGTCAAGCGTGGAACCAGTCTCGCGTAAGAGTACACGTAAAGTCGGTCGAGGGCCGCTTCATCAAACGATGCCGCAGATGTGAACAAGTACACGTGGGAGAGTAACAATCATACAATCAACGCCCACATCCCCGATGTGTTCTATCCGTACAGTAATACTAAGCATAGACCTAGCTCATGATACCACTGTTGGGGTTCGCAGCAGAAAACACAAATTTTTCTAACTAGCGTTCCCATAACCCAAGATCTAGCTAGCCGTATTACCGTAACGGAAAGTAGTGCGGAAATAACATACCTCGGGGTGTATTCCGTTGCGCGGGAAACGTTCCCGCAAACGTGGTTGATGTAGCCGATCAAGTTTCACAGCCCCCTGGCTGTGTTGAGCACCCGGATGGGTGTAGTGCCACACGTGCAACACCTCGTAGTACTCGCACACGTACGAGACTCGATGATGACCTTCGTTCTCCGATCCAGCGGAGGTGGCGGAAGCAGACCTCCGGACGGAGCTTTGGCAGCACGACGGCCTCCGATTCTAGCAGAGAAGCCTCAATTCCACTATAGACTCACACTAGGGAGTCCACCGTGAAAGAGACAAGGGAGGGGAGAAGACCGCAGAAAACCGATCTCAATTCGGAGTAATATTTATTTTCTCACGAATTTCTGTGTATTAAATATGTGCACCCTGGCTATCTATATATAGGCAGAGGGGAGGGAGTCAACCCCCCTCCCTTAGCAATGTGGGACTAAAGTCCCTTGCTAAGGGGGGTGGCCGGCCAAGGGGGGGAGGGGGCGCACCCCTCATGGGCCCTAGGGCCCATGGCGCCTCCCCCCTCTTTTTCTTTTTTTCTTTTTCCCTTTTAATTCCCCTAATGGGCCTTTTTCTCCACTAAGGCCCATAGCACATATTAATTAGAAATAAAATGATTTTAATTATTAATTCAATTAATTAATAACTAAAACATAATATTCCATCTCCCGGTGCTCCGGAACACCTTCCGGTTCACTCCGAACTTGTTTCGGTTCAACACGGTACTTCTCCGATATTGTTTCCTTTATTCTCTGGTTGCTCTGATGGTTCCGAAAAGGTCTCCGATTTCATCGAGCCCTTAAGTGTGTTACCCTACGGTACGAGAACACTCCAGTCATGACCTCGCAGAGGCTATTGTCAATGATCATCAGTGGGACCTGGATGCCCATAATGACCCCTGTGCATTCCGGATATCAACACCGATTGGACCTTACGCCGTATAGCATTCCCTTTGTCAGCGATACTGGATTGTTCCGAGATTCGATCAATGACATCCTATGTCTGGTTCAACCTCGTTCCGAACAAATCCTTATTCACTCGTTCCCGTGATATTCATCCCCGTGACCTAGTCACACGCTGCGCAGCTTTATGGATGGAATCTCACCGAGTGGGCCCCGAGTATCTATCCATTATATGGATTGACAAATCCCGCTCTTGTAACAATACTCCTCAACATATCTCCACGGAATACCTAAGATACAACCGTTATGACCCGCATATTTCAGTCAGGTGGTGGGATGTAAGTCAAAGCATCCGGGAAGATAGTGATTATGCACGTACTCACAATCAAAGGAAAGGTCTACCATGTTCTGTAATTACAACACTGAACCTTAATCAGATTTGATCATGCTGTAATGCTTACTTTGGGTAATGTTCACCACATCACTTAACCAGTGAGGTGACCTCATAGTCAAGAGACTTAATTGTCCATGATCGCGAAACCACGACCATCATGTTGACCATTAACTAGTTATCTATGTGGAGGCTAACTAGGAACTCTGGGGGTTTCTATACCACACCTGCATCATTGTTTCACTAACGCAGTTCTAACACGGTATGAAACTGGTTATTAACTTGCTTAGATATATTGGAATAATCATATTTTATTTGCCTCTAGAGCATATATCCAACAGTCTCCCACTTGCACTAGAGTGCTAATAATCTAGCCGCATTTTTCCGATCATAATCATCTTATCACATAAGTGTTTCATTGATCATGCATGCTCATGGAAGAGGGTTCGTCAACGAACTGCACCAATTCAGATTCGTATGTTTCCTTTGCAACTGGTATAGGTCAAAAACTCTTTTGACATACCACTCATTATCATATAATGGTTGAATATAAGTTTCGCGGGAGAGTGAGACTATTATTTCACAGTATCCTCCAATGATCTCTTGGTTCAGTCTTTAGAAGACTCATCCTTAGTCATATATACTGGGAAATACACTCAGCCAGAAGTCCAATACTTCTAACGCTAATCTTTTATCCATACATCTACTTTCTTAAGTAGTATTATGTTTGTAGTGCTGTGAATTTTGCTCACGTTTCTTTCATGTCTTTGGTGATGTCTCTAATTCCATATAGACCCATAATATGGCTTGCAATTGTAATCTTGCATTACATTCAAGTCTATTATCCTCTCTATATTTTAGAGTACAGTCCTCAGTATTCCTCATATACTGAAATCATGGACTTTATTCAGATTCTGTGTTTTACTCCTAAAGCACATCGGAATCTGTTCTTCTTCCAAGAACTGTTGAGTCATTCTGTTGTTGGATTCACAACGCATGTTATATGGTAGAATCATATGTCAAGAACATATAAGATCACATGTCCAGTACATGGTGCATCTATATTCTTCCATCAAGACATTGCTTGTGATATTTGGATTTCATCCATTATATAATTTCTAGCCACAAGAACCTGTTTCTTGTCTAGAAGATTATTCCAACCTTCACTTCGTTTCATTATCCGTATCTTAATCTACTCATATAGATTTCAACGTGTAATGTGTTGGTATTTCACATAAAAGAAGATTCTTGCAATCTTGTATTTTATTTGCCTTATGCTCTATATATATCATAATGCACATATGTATATAAGACGATTCTCTATATACACAATCAATGCATATCCATATATATGAGATCATTCTTCACACATATCAATGCATGTATGTTTGAGACAATGATCATGCTCCCACTCAAATATATCCATCATATACTCATATATTTGTGGTTCAGCTTTCATCAAGTCATTTTATTGTTCACTACGTCTCACATAATGACAAAACTTCCAAAGCTCCCACTCAGAAAATGCCCTCTGCATTCCAAGTTTCCGGGAAGTCTTCAAAGCTCCCACTCAGTTTCATGAAACTGCAGGCCCACTCAATATTTTGGTCATCACAAAATCACTTGATCAAATCAAGGTTGAGGGTTCCTGTCTTGAGGTACTATAGTCCATCCTTTCAACGAAGTAACCTTCGTCATTCCCATTACAATTCTCTTTCCAATACCAAATTTGACTGAGATGCAATTTCCGGCTATGGTCCATCGTAGTGTAAATGAAATATTTTATTGATTAAAGCATTCCTACGTTTCCGTAGTCAATCACCATTGAACTTTGGTCATAACCAAATAATGCCTTATGCCCATTACATTATTCTCAATAACTCTCCAGTTTGTCGAGAATATGAAATAACCGATTTATTTCACAGGACGTGAGCCATCCTATATGTAACTCAATATTATTTCATTTCTCCTCGTGTTCTAGGCTAACATCATTCCTTTGTGTCTTCAAGCAATATTATTCCCTATTGTTTTATTAAGAAGACTCATGATTAGTGTTCTGTACAGAACGTATTCATGACAACCTTCTAAATTCAACAATGGCTTCAACTCATATACCAAGATCAATCATCTTTGGCATATCCTTCCTTATGCAGTGCCATTACAGCGGAACATGCTTCCGTTGCAATACTCTGATATTCTGAAGGCAAGGTCCAATACCTCGGTCAAAGTTTGCATTATCTCCCATTGGATCCGTGTCGAGAGACTTTTCTCGTATTACCAATTAAGCAACACAAATTTTGCTATTCGGGGAGAATATGTAATTTCAATTTCTCGTAGTTTTATTACAAAGAAATTGTTTCTTTTAAGAAACCTTATAACACCATCAGTTATGGAGCTATCATGTCTCATTAGAATTAGGATGGTTTCCTATTCATGAAGTGGGTGTTTTAACTTAATGAATTAAACAACTTATTCGACAATAACTATAGTGCTAGGGGAAAGAACGTTTAGACCATACTATGGTTTAGTATGACTACGAATGGTTTAAGTAGTCTAGCACTTTCAACTTCCATCGTAGTTTGTGGTACAACTTCCACAAGTCTCCCATTATGTCAATATCAATACTTATCACTTCGGATCGTAGCGCAGTGATGTGTATTCTTGTATTCTCACTTCTAACTGTGATTCCTGAATCTCAGTTTTATGATCTCAATTGAATACAACTTTCAATTAATCATATGAAGTCTTTAATGATAACTCACGTGCCCATTTAGTACATCATTTATGTATAATGATTGGCACAAGTTCTACTTGCTAGAACCTTGTCATGATTATATTTATTGCAGAGGTTCATAGATCGTGTATCTAATCCATCTCATGCAATCAAGTTATGATTTTCATTCGATAATGAACTCACAAGTTAATAGATCATACATTTAATGAATTCATCAGTTATGAAGTCACCTCATGTAATCAAATCTTTGACTTGCTATAATCAAGACAACTTTATCATTAAACATTGAATATTTCTTGACAATAATAGTAGTATTATAAATGCTTTCTATCATATCATAAATCAAGACGTAATCAAAGTATAAGCACACTTTTATTCATAAAGATGGAACAACTGACTTGTCTCATTACATGAATAACTTTGTCTCGCGAGATGCAAGACACACAACTAAGTGTTCATACTACAATGATTACATAAGATTTATCTAATACTCTAAGTATCTCCTATGATAGATGTCTCGGCGGAATCCATGTTGGCCATCAACTGACTTGATATCCATCAATCCTTGATTTCACCTCTTCCCATCCATGCAACGGCAGGTCCCGTTTTCATAAAACAGAATAAGTATCACATACTCATTTACTGCAAGTGTTGTATAAGGGAGTAAACATTTATAAAGTATATCAAATATATACCTTCTCCATCCACGACTTCTGCATCCTCGATAGGAGCAATGTCCGCGGCCAAGAGATCAGTCATGAAGTTCTGGAGACTCATATTAGCTCCTCTTCCGACATATCTATGAACATAATCACCATAACTCGGAGGGAGTGAGTGCAATAACGTATTTATTGCATACTCTTCCGTGGTGCTTTCGTTCATTGTCCAATATTCATAGTCCTCCACCAGGGTCAGGTACATCTCATGCATCCTGTCTAAGTGATCATCAAGGCTTGTGTGTTCTTCCATCTTTGTAGATAGAAACTTGCTTTCTAACTCAAATCTGGCAATTCTGAACTCACGTACGAACATTGTCTTTAGCGTGTCCATCATGTCAAATGGGCCAGTGTCCTGAAACCGTATGCCCAAAACCTCTGACATGCTGAAGATCCTGACATTCCTGACTACGGAGCATTTCTGTCGGCGAGCATAATGATCAAGTATCTCTTGATCGCCAACATGATCGTCTGGATGTTCTTCCACATGCATTTCTATTGTAAACAAGATGTCTGCTCTCTTCAGCGACGTCCTAAGGCGTGAGTACCAACTAATGAAGTTTGACCCATTTTCTTTAAGTCTTTCACCGTGTAAGAAGGAAACCAATTCAAGGTACTGGGTATTATCCATTTTCTACAAACATAATTGCAAGGAACACAATTAAGACTAGTTCACAACAAATGAGTTCATATAATCATATTATAAATGAGCTCGCACTAAAACAATTCATCCCTAGGAAGTTTTAGTGATTACATGATCCAGATTCACTGCCCGACCTCGAATATCACACGGCTGACGGGTCAGTTTCAAAGGTAGACAACAACTTGTGCGATCACATTATCTTATATGTACTGTGACTCATGCTCGATCTTTCGATCTCTAGTATTCCGAGGCCATATCTGCATATGCTAGGCTCGCCAAATTAACCTCCATGTTATATGCTGCTCAGCAAGGCCATATCTGCATATGCCAGGCTTCCCGAACCCAACCTCATGCGAACTCCATTTAATATGTAGGACAACTCCGGTATGTACGGAGCATCAAGTCATATGGGAGAACCTTCCAGGCGGTGCACACTTCGGTAGAATACTTGTGTTTGGCTTTGTTAAGGGATCATCTTATCACATGCTACCGTCGTGTATCCTATACTAGCAAGTTTTAAGATGTCTGGGCTATGGCAACACTAAGTCTACAGTGTCTCCATTTTAGTTTGTTTTATGATGACGATTACTACTTACTAGTAACACATAGCAAAGCTATCACTACATCACAAACAAACAAACGATAGCCCCCAATTAGCAATACAAGGTTTAGACGTTCTAGTTGTATATTGCAAGTTTTACGTGGCTGCTAGGGCTTTCATAGTTAAACAGGTTTTAACCTACGAGTCAACCACAACGTCAACCATACGATTGTCTCTATTACACCCCGCAAGGGGCCCTCCGTTGCAAATGCCACATCCGCTAAAGTAGAGAGACAGACACCCACCCAGCCACTTTATACGATACAAGCCGCATGTCAAGCGTGGAACCAGTCTCGCGTAAGAGTACGCGTAAAGTCGGTGGGCCGCTTCATCAAACGATGCCGCAGATGTGAACAAGTGCACGTGGGAGGGTAACAATCATACAATCAACGCCCACATCCCCGATGTGTTCTATCCGTACAGGAATACTAAGCATAGACCTAGCTCATGATACCACTGTTGGGGTTCGCAGCAGAAAACACAATTTTTTCTTTTTTCTTTTTCCCTTTTAATTCCCCTAATGGGCCTTTTTCTCCACTAAGGCCCATAGCACATATTAATTAGAAATAAAATGATTTTAATTATTAATTCAATTAATTAATAACTAAAACATAATATTCCATCTCCCGGTGCTCCGGAACACCTTCCGGTTCACTCCGAACTTGTTTCGGTTCAACACGGTACTTCTCCGATATTGTTTCCTTTATTCTCTGGTTGCTCCGATGGTTCCGAAAAGGTCTCCGATTTCATCGAGCCCTTAAGTGTGTTACCCTACGGTCCGAGAACACTCCAGTCATGACCTCGCAGAGGCTATGGTCAATGATCATCAGCGGGACCTGGATGCCCATAATGACCCCTGTGCATTCCGGATATCAACACGGATTGGACCTTACGCCGTATAGCATTCCCTTTGTCAGCGATACTGGATTGTTCCGAGATTCGATCAATGACATCCTATGTCTGGTTCAACCTCGTTCCGAACAAATCCTTATTCACTCGTTCCCGTGATATTCATCCCCGTGACCTAGTCACACGCTGCGCAGCTTTATGGATGGAATCTCACCGAGTGGGCCCCGAGTATCTATCCATTATATGGATTGACAAATCCTGCTCTTGTAACAATACTCCTCAACATATCTCCACGGAATACCTAAGATACAACCGTTATGACCCGCATATTTCAGTCAGGTGGTGGGATGTAAGTCAAAGCATCCGGGAAGATAGTGATTATGCACGTACTCACAGTCAAAGGAACGGTCTACCACGTTCTGTAATTACAACACTGAACCTTCATAAGATTCTATCATGCTGTAATGCTTACTTTGGGTAATGTTCACCACGTCACTTAACCAGTGAGGTGACCTCATAGTCAAGAGACTTAATTGTCCATGATCGCGAAACCACGACCATCATGTTGACCATGAACTAGTTATTGATGTGGAGGCTAACTAGGAACTCTGGGGGTTTCTATACCACACCTGCATCATTGTTTCACTGACGCAGTTCTAGCACGGTATGAAACTGGTTATGAACTTGCTTAGATATATTGGAATAATCATATATTATTTGCCTCTAGAGCATATATCCAACAAAATGCTAGTGCGGCAGCAACCTCACCACTTACCCCTTCCTTACTGTAAACTACTAGTTGTCCTAGAATGACGAGTGATGAAGTCTTTGCTGGGTCAGATGACCACTACAGTTGGATGCTGAGTACCTCTGTACTCATGATACTACCCCCAAACTCTTTTCAGGGTTCTTGATCGACAACAGGTACGGTGATCGATGTTTCACGTGGAGACTCGACGAGGACTAGTTAGGCGGATCCCGGCGGAGGGCCTGGACCCGTGTGGTTATGGGATCGATGTTTTTTCTCTTTGCCAGTAGGAATTTGATTGTAGTTTGTACCTAGACGTGTATCTTCCGTTGTTGTATTGTATTTGAGGCAGTTGTATGCCGATTGTATGAGATGTTGTATCCTGTATCTGTAATGTTGTGATATCATGTTGGAAATCCGGGGCATTTGACTTCGTCATATGTCGCGGTGGGACTGATATGTTCTTCGTCCCCGGATCTGGATGGAAAAATCTAGATCTGGAACAGTACCGCATATCGGGCCTTACAACTTGGTATCAGAGCCTTACCGACCGTAGGATCCCCTCTCTGGCCGAAGTCGAGTCTAGACAAAAACTATTTTGTAAGTTAGTTATCGGAGAGTGGGAATCTTTTTACTCCTTACCCTTGCTCTGGTCAGGACAAGTGCCGTAAGTGTTTTATTCTAGCCTTATCCCCTTCAAAACTTTAGGATGTCGAGTGTGTTGAGTTTCGGAATAGTTACTATGCCTTGCTTGCAATGTATTGTCTCGATTCCGAGCTCAGGTGGGAATTCCTGTAGTACCTTTAGCTTCTCCGATATTTGGTATCATCTGGGTCATCCATTGCCATCCATCCTTTTGTCGGTGTTTTCATGACTTGCGTCGAAAACACTATCCTTTGATCCGGTTATCATTGTCGTTCTTCCTCTTGATCTCCCGATGGTTTCGTTTTTCGACGTTGCCGTCTCTCTGCGGAAATTTATCTCGACAGAAGTTCGACGTCGACATGGAGCAGAGTCCCTTGTTGGTGGTGTTGAAGATCGTCGACTCTTTTTCTCTTCCCCCTCTCCCCTGGATCGTCCTGGATCTCGGGACGAGATCCCTTGTTGGTGGTGTTGTATTGTAACAGCCCAGTTTTCACAAAATTTAAAAAAAATTGTTTTCGGCGTGAATTGTTTGATTGTCTGATTTTTTTGCGGTGTTTGCATCCCCGATTTATCGATCGGCGATTATTTCCCCCCCTCTTATCTCGTATCGGACAGAGACCGACCCTTGCCACCCTGACACTCGACCTTTGCGACACCGGGTTTCACCTGATCACCATCGCGAAAACCGCACGAGACCAGCCGCAACCAACGGAACGAAAAACCCCATTTATTAATTAAACGGGTTACTTTTATAGCGCGCCGGAAAGTGTTTTCGGAACGGTTCCAGCGCGAGGTGAACGCCTCCGGATCAACACGTTGATCGCGCAATTCGAAGTTTTACCCGAATCGGAGGTCCTGCGAACCCCCGGCGGTCAAAAACGTGAACACCGCGCGCGCGAGAGAGAAACTGGGGATGTTTTTGCAAACGCCAGCCACCGGGGCTATATAAAGACCATCACATTCCCACCCATTTCTAGGGTTTCCCTAGCACAAAATTTGCAGCCACCCCCCTCCACTTTGCCCAGTTTTGCCTCCCCGATCCCAGATTTTTCGTCCGTTCGATCCCGCAATCGGACGCATCGGAGTGCGCCACGTCAGCTCCCTAGCCATCTCTCTCCTCTGCCCGTGGAGTCCCACGCGCGCCGCCAGCCCGAGGGCAGCCGCCGCCCGCCGCACCTCTGGCTCCGGCGAGCCGCCACCCTTGCCAGGCCGCCGCGCCCCTCCTCCTTCTCCTCTCCTCCCTCCTTCCTCTTCTTCCCCCTGCCCTCCTCTCTCACCCGCGCCTCATCTCTACTTGCAGCGAAGCCGCGCGCCATGGCTGGCCGCCCGAGCATGAAGCTCCCGCCGCCGCGCGCGATGCGCCTCCTCCGCAGCCTCCCTCGACCGCCCCGGCACCACCGCGCTCAGATCCGGCAAGGGGCCGCCCGGATCCGCGCCTCCCCAGCCCTCCTCCAGCCGTCCTCGCCCCTCCTGCCTCGCCGGTGACCTAGCGGCGCCGCCGCCGTCGACCTGGACGCACGGGGCGAGCCAGCCGCTCGTCCGAGCCGCCAAGTGGGCCGGCCTCCAGCCTCGGCCCGTCCAGCACGCCGCGGCCCAGCGCAGCCACGGCCTGCCAGCCGGGTCTGCCTCCCCCGCCGGCCTCGTGGGCCTCGAAGCCCATGGTGAGAGCCACTGTTTTTTTTCCTTTGCGTCTGTAATTTTTTCTAAGTCACTGATATTTTTGTTGCTGATCCCGTTTGGTAATGTGATTTCCCGTTGATCCGTAGCTCCGATGAACATGCCCCAAAAACGTAAGTTGCTCTGTTTTGCGTGCTCTAGCATTCGTATGTAGAAAGTTTGTCCGTTTGAGGTCATCTTGATTGTGAAATTGTGTGCTGAACAGGGCATCAGGCCGTTAACTGCTAATTTTTCCTGTTAAGTGCTGCTGTTATTATTTTGTTGCAACTTTGCATGATGATTGTGACAACTCCATGAGGCATATTGCATTGATTGTTTCTCCTATGTGTTAAGCATCATGTGTACTTCATTTACATGCTTTAACTTGTCATGTTTGGGTGCTTTAGCTATATTAAATCTTGCTCCAAAGTGGTGACCCTGATGTTAATGTGTTGTTGTGCTGAAAACTGTTATTTTGTTGCAACTTCGGTCGACAAGTGTGTCGCGACCGTTTATCGGAATTGAGTGATTCCAATTGCATATTGTTAGGAATCATGTCTACTTTCATCCCATGTATTACATTGCCATGATATGCTTGCTGGTCATATAGTTATTAAGCTCCAAAGTTTCTATCCCGCTGTTTTTGATAGCCACCTCAGTTTTTCACCAAGTCTGTTACCTTGTGATGCCATGTTGCATGCTTAATATCTTTTGATCTATGATGCCTTTTTGCATGATTCTTTTTGCCATGCCTTCCATGTCATGTCTACTTTAATTGCAAGTCATTTGTGAGCATGTTTGCATTGATTAACCTGTTTATGCATTGCTCTAAAGTGTGCTTCGTGATGTTGGCAGATTGTGCCCGTAACTTGTTTTGCTTATATCTTTTAAACCGTAACTCCGTTTGGGGTGTTCTTTATATGTAACTTGATTAGTTTTTCGTGTACCTTGTGTTTAGACTATTGTTTGCTGTTGTTAACAAACCTAAAATATGGTTTAGGACAGAACAGTACCAAATCTTTTAATCATCGTGCGACACTTAGTGTTATGCCATGTTTAGGTTGTGCCTCACTTAAATTGACTAGCATAGATTGTTTACTTTGTGATTCACCTCTTGACATGTTTGTGTGCTATGTCATGCTTGCTTGAGTTGCCATGTTAATAACCTTTGGTTGATCACCTGTAGCTAAACAACTTGAACCTTTCTAAACGTGCGGTATTCGTCGTGTGTGACCGATACCCAACTTAAACTGTTAGTAACCGTTCTCGACGATAGATCCGTATCACGTTGCTATGTCGTGTGTTGTCTTCTTGATCTTGTGTTGCTCCGTAGTAATAGTGGTGCGTAGTTGATTGCTTTCCAGTGTTTATCATCTTGTGTGCTTCCGCGGGTACCTCTCGGAGACGATGCAAGCTTGCGATCAACTACACCGTCGGAACCCGACTTATCAACAGGCAAGGTTATACATTACTTATGATCCATTCTATTTCAACCAGCGGTTTGCATGCTAGTATAGGTTAGGTTCGATGTTTGATCCTACCAAATGTTTACAGACTCTTTCAAACCGATACAGCCATGTCCCTTCCCAGCAAACCTTGTACTGCTATGTTACTAGTGCTCGTTGCTCAGCCCCTGCTTAGTATGCATGCTTAGGATGCTACGATGTTACCCTGTTACTCCTGGGTTTGGGATATCACATTATTATATTGTTATTGATGATATGATTATTATAATGTTGACTATATTCGACGAAGGATAGAAGGTCTAGGCTTTCCCGCCCCGACGCTTTGTTCCATTCGAGTCACCTAGGACCCGAGTTCCGGGTATTGGTTTTAAGACTGAGCGTGCCTAATCGCGTGTGGGATTTTATGGGGTCCCCTCTGAAGGGAATATGCCCGAGAGGCAATAATAAAGTGGTTATTATCTTATTCCATGGTTTATATTAAATGTTTATTTTCATGCTATAATTGTGTTAATCGGAAACGTTAATACATGTGTGTTTAATAAACAAAGAAAAGGTTCCTAGTAATGTCTCTCTTTATACTAGCTTGTTGATTAACGGATGATCAAGGTTTCCTGATCATTGACATTGGATGTCGTTAATAACAAGGTCATATCATTGGAGAATGATGTGATGAACATACACCCACAGTAGTTATAGCAATACGATCATGTCATCAAAGTTTCTATTGCTGTATCAAACTTTCACGAAGTAACCCTAATCCTTAGACCATGAGATCACGTCAATCACTGACACCGGAAGAGTACTTTGATTCCATCAAACGTCACACCGTAACAGGGTGATTATAAAAGTGTCGTTGGGTACTTGGAAAGTGTTAGTTGAGGCTCGTGGATCAAGAGTGGGATTTGTCCATCCAGATGACGGAGAGATATACTCTGGGCCCTCTCGGTGATATCACATTGACATCGCTTGCAAGCACGTGACTGGCTCACGAGGATGTTATATCACGGAACGAGTAAAGAGTACTTGTCGGTAACGAGATCGAACTAGGTACGGATGATACCAAATGATCGGATCTCGGACAAGTAAAATATCGCGAGACAAAAGGAATTGGTTACGGAGTTTTGGTTCACACGATCACTAGTTCATCGTTGAGTAAGTGGGAGTCATCATGGATCTCCAGATCCCGCTGATGATTATTGATCAGAGAAGAGTCTCTGTCATGTACATTTTATTCACGAACCGTAGGGTGACACACTTAAGGATTCGTTGACGCGTTTGAGTGGATACGGAACGCCAGAGAATATACTGGACAGCACATGGACTGTTTTGATAAAACTGCTGGAATAGTTTCGGTATATCAAAATAGTGCAAGGGGATAATTGTTAATGTGTTCATTGAATGAAGTGTTCATCAATGAAGTACTCATTGAATGAAGTGTTCATTAATTTGAGTGACATTAAACAAGATAATTAAAAGTGTTTTAATGTGATAAACTCTTGGAATTTTGAGTGGAGAATTATGGAAGTTATGGGAATAATGTGTGACCCTTTGTTTTTGTGAGTGGGGAGTCCACCCACATGATGAGGGGAGAGGTGGGGGCACCTCTTGGGGCGTGCTACCCCTTGGGGGCTGCCTCCCCCTCCTATATATAGATGGGTGGAGACCTCTCTACACACCAATTCCTCCATCTCTCATATGCCCTTTGGTTGGCATCTTCCTCCCCTTGCTAGGTGATCCAGTTTCACGAGTACGGTGCTTAGGCGAAGCCCTTCTCAAGATCTTCTCTACCACCACCACCACTATGTTGTAGTGCTGCTGGAGTTCCCGAGGATCCACTACTTCCGCTGCCCAACTGGAGCAAGGGGCGGAGGTCGTCACTGATCTGTACGTGTGACCGACTACGGAGACGCTGCCCATTCGTGGCGTCAAGTCTTCATCACGACCTTGAGGTCGGCGAGTGTTCGACTACATCACCCACGAGAATAGTTCTCGTTAAAGCTTTTGGTCTTCGAGGGTGAGTCCTTCTCAAACCGTTACAAGTGATCTTCTAGATGTGATCTTGGCTGTTACAACCGTAGGAAAATTTTTGTTTTCTATGCAACGAACCCTTTCAGTGGTATCAGAGCCTCGTCTATGCGTAGATGCTTTGTACGGTTAGAACACATAGAGATGTGGCCGTTGATCCTCTAGTTGTTACCCTCTTTTGTGCACTTGTTCATATTGCGGCAATGTTGGATTGAAGCGGCCCTAAGCGCAGATTGCGTGTCACGCTTGACATACGGCTTGTACCGTATAAAGTGGCTTTGGGGGTGTCAGTTTCTCTAACATTAGTGATATGGAATTTGCAACGGAGGGCCCTGGAAAGGGACGAAAAGAAACAACTAGCGAATCAACGTTGTGGTTCTTGTCCGTAGGTAAGATCGGTTCTTTCCTAGGAAGCCCAAAACCACGTAAAATTTGCAAAGATAATTTAGAAGCGTCTAACTTGTTTTTGCAGGGCATGTGATGTGATATGGTCATTGTTACAAAATTGTTGTATGAAATGAGATTTATTGTAAACAACCGGCAGGAGCCATATGGTTGTGTTTTTCCTTTTTTAAGGCCTGCGTGCTGTAGATATATCCATGAGATATATTGTAATGGAGAAGGACGACCATGGTGGTGGCGCCATGGACCTTGGTGCCGCGCCGGTGGCATGATGGAGATCATACCAAGACGCACAAGATGGAGATCTAATGCGAGAAGGACCATATCATATCACATTATCCATACATGTGATGTTTATCCTTTTATGCATCTTATTTTGCTTAGTTACGATCATGATCGCTGCGGTAGCATTATAAGATGATCCCTCTCACTTAATATCAAGATAATTATATGTTCTTCCTTAGTATGCACCGTTAAGAAAGTTCGTCGTTTCGAGACACCACGTGATGATCGGGTGTGATAGACTCTACGTTCGCATACAACGGGTGTTTTCAAGCCTAGCATGTACAGACATGGCCTTGAAACACATGCAAATACTAAGGTTCTACTTGGCGAGCCTAGCATGTACAGACATGGCCTCGGAACATGGACCGAAAGGTTAAGCACGAGTCATATGGATGATAGGATGAACCATATTGAGATGCTCGCCATTGCAGCTACACTGCCTCACGTGATGATCGGTCGTGGTGTAGTGAATTTGGTTCGTGTAATCACCAAAGACGACTCGAGGGATGTTGTTTTTGAGTGGGAGTTAGATGAACTCATTTTATCATGAACTAAATCAAAGTGAATTTGCATAGTTCGTTGTAGTCATTGGCATTTGTTTACTACCTTTGCGCTTAGCTATAATTGAGATAATAGAACTATAGAATTCTGGATATTTAACTTTAAGGACTGGTACCGTATTGTTTGAGTGTCAATCTAAAGCTTAAAGTCTTATTGCAAACTTTAGCAAACCTTGCTTACTCCATGAAGTTTAATAATGTGTATTAAATCGAGAGTAACAATACCAGTGTTAGTGTCTAAGTATCACACTTGCCTCCATGATCCTTGATATTCAAATGTTGTTTGTTATTATCAAGGTTATCTAGGAGCTGAAAGGATTGTTTCAGAAACTATCATGTGTGGAAGATATAGTGATATCTGAAACAATGTTTAGTTGCAATGTGATAGAGTAAAATTTAGTGAGAAACATGTTCTCATATTGTATGAGAATTTGTGAAGGTTGGAGACACTATGTGTCCTAATCTCCCAAAAAGGTTTTGGGAACTAATATTGTACTCACAGTTTGTCCCTATGAGCTATGGTAGTTCTGTCATGAAAGTTGTCATGATAGGATGAATGGAAGATGTAGGTAAAATGTTTACTACACTATAAGATTACTAAAGAATGGAATTTGGAAGAACACCAAACATTTGATGACGGTGATCTACATAAAAGTGAGAATCAAAGGGTGTTAGTATTTGACTAACACACTTTGGATTATGTGTCATATGAATGGTGCCACAAGTGATGTTGATAAATTCTTCTAAAAAGGAAAGGAATTGCTGAAAGAGGATCTGAAAAATATTTTGGCGAAAAGAAAAAGGAAAAGACTGGAAATGTCCAGCTCGGGTATATAGATGATATACATGTTATGGGTATATTCATTGCTTGTTAAACAGTGTGATTCTTGAGTATTGGATACTGATTGGTTGGTATGAAGTGTCATACGGAACAACGCAATACAAGAGTTGCAATGTCCTGAGTAACTAGCAAATGAATATGGGATGATTCTCATCAAGAACAAAATAAAGTGTTATTGTGTTTATCGTTGGAATTAAACCTAGCCTTCAAGATTTATTTGAATAATTGTTATTCTGTTCTGGTGTTATACGAACAATAGTTGTTCAAATTATCACCATATTCATAGAAGATGGATGAACTCTATAAATCTTGTTGGAGAAATCACATCCATAATAACTGATGCTAAACATGTCGCAAGACAAATGATTAGAAGATCACTTATGAGTGACACCACCGTTTGAATCATATTGGAAAGAAACACATGAAGAAACTCCATGGTGATGGAATTTTGGAGTCTTTTGATTTTGAATCAATTGACGGTTGTGAGAAATTTCTAGAGATGATTGAAACACCGTTTAAATCATATTGGAAAGATAACATGAAGAAACTCCATGTTGGTGGAATTTTGGAGTCTTTTGATTTTGAATCAACTGACGCTTGTAAGAATTTCCTAGAAATGATTGAAACTCCGTTCATAGGCCAAAGAAGGACGGACGACTAACTTATTGGACATTATACATGTTGATGTGTATAGTTCATTATGTGTAGCCGTGTGTGGTGGGTCTTATAACTTCATATACTTTAAACGAGGATTTGAGTGAATATATGTGTATATTTACTTGATAAGGAAGAAGTATGAAATGTTTGAAAATGTTCAAATAAATTTCAAGATGAAGTGAAAATCATTGTAACGAGAAAATAAGAGTTTATGATTGGATCATAAAAGAAGATTTTTGAGTTAAAAGTTTAGCAAATGCCTGAGAGTTTAGGAATCGTTCCAAAACTTGCATTTCCCGAAACACCATAGGAGTATGGAGTGTTCGAGAGATGTAATCAAACCTTGTTTGACATGGTAAGGATCAAAGGTGTTATTTATAAAATTGCCATTATATTTTAAGGATTAAGCTTTAGAGACTACCGCTTTTCACTGAAAAGAGCGCCATCGAGATCCGTTGAAATGACACCATATAAGTTATGGAATGGGATAAAACCCAATTTGTCTTTTCTTAAATTTTGGTATGCAAGGCATATGTAAAATGTTTACAACCAAAGTCGGATAAAGTACGTCTTTGTAGGTTATCCCAAAGTAACCGTTGGGTATTCCTCCAGAACACTAAAGACAAAAGTTTTTTTTGTGGCTAAGAGCATCAAGTTTCTTGAGAAGGAATTTTTGCGAAAAGTTAAGTGGGAGGACAGTAGAACTTCGATTAGGTTGTTGAACCTAAGCTTTATGTGCTAAGTGGCGCAGCGCCGGAAAGTGTCCCGGAAGCGGCCGCAATGCTCTTGGCTCCCGTGTCCCAAAGGTTGTGGTCACGGCGATCTAAGTTCCTATTGAACTGCGTAGTTCGGATAATCGATCAAATAGTAAGATTTGAGATTGAATCATTGTTATTTGATAATAATGGACCGACTACATGCAAAGAAGCGATGATGGGCCCTGACTCCGTCAAAATGGCTAGAAGCTATAAAATCCGTGATAGTTCCATACACGAGAAACCAAGTTTCTGAACTTGGAAGACCCTCTAGATACCGTGTTTGGATCTATAAAGAAACAGACGTGGATGTTCTCACATCTATGAAATATTCGACATATCGTTAAAATGGTTTACGATTATGTTCAAAGAGTTGGCTATGACAAGATTTGATCTTTCATAACGATATTTAGTCTGGACGGATTATTGTAGCAACCACTACATATGCTAGTTTTGGTATATGGTAGTTGAACAAACGGAACAACGTTCTTCTAATAGAATGGTTACCTAGGACGTGTACAGGACACGGTCCAAAGGGTTCTGTTAATTCAAAGGATGCTAAAATAGCATGAAAATTTCAATGGTTGAAATAAGCATTCGCGGAGTTGGAATCTTCATCATGATGAAATTGTTAAAACATTTAGTTTCATCAGAGACGGTGAAGATGCTTGCTTTTGCAAGAAATTAAGTGGGAGCGTTGAGACATATTTCTAATACATTATGTAGAAGACATATTGTTGATTGGAAATGATGTATATTTTATTGACACGGGTGAAGTTTCATTGAAAATTTGACTTTAATGGAAGATTTGGGCAAAACCAGTATATTGGGCTAATATGGTCTATATAGATAGATTGAGGTGCTAATATGGTTGGGCCGAAGTACATATATGAAATATTGAATAAGTTCAATATGGAAACGACGAGAAAGGTTCTTGCCGCATGGAAAAGGTTGAAGCAAGATTCAAGTGTTTTGACACTTGGTGAGTAAAATCACATGAATGATTTGATCAATCATGTACACCATGATATGTACAATTCCAGAATGTCCTATGCTCTAAATGTTATGAGCATATACCAGAATGATTCATAAGATGATCATTGGACAATAGTAAAGATATCCTTACGTGCTTTGGAAGGACCAAGAATATATATTATGTATGTTGGACAATAGTTCATTGTAAAGTGTTACATTGATACTAGTTTTGTCGCAAGATACAATCTAAATTTATCTCAATTTTGGCGGTATGTTAAGGTGGCAAAATGTAATGGAAGAAAGTTCCATGATAGATTTGGAATAGTTTCAAATGGATTTGGATGAGTTCCAAAGTTAAGGCATTATAACGAATACTACAACGAAAGGCTAAGTATACGACTTCTCTAGCAGCAACAAAGGAGGGCATTTGTGTCAAGAAGTTTGTTTGACAAACTAGGTGTAGTTCAAAACGGGCTAATACTATGAAGATCTATTGTATGACAATAGATTCAACATGTTTTGAGCTCAAGGGACTAAGGTCTCACCGGAGGACCAAATTTATGCAATGCCATCTCATTAGTGAATGAGTGATGCGTAGAGACGCAAAGAAATGCAAATACACACGGACCTGAAGTGTCAGATCTGGATATTAGGTTTACCACTAGCAATGCGTATGGATAACACCTGAATGCCATAGGTGTTGGATGCGCAAGTACCAAACTAGATTATTGACTCTAGTGCAAGTGGGAGACTGAAGGGAATATGCCCGAGAGGCAATAATAAAGTGGTTATTATCTTATTCCATGTTTATGATAAATGTTTATTTTCATGCTATAATTGCGTTAACCGGAAACGTTAATACATGTGTGTTTAATAAACAAAGAAAAGGTTCCTAGTAATTTCTCTCTTTATACTAGCTTGTTGATTAACGGATGATCAAGGTTTCCTGATCATTGACATTGGATGTCGTTAATAACAAGGTCATATCATTGGAGAATGATGTGATGAACATACACCCACAGTAGTTATAGCAATACGATCATGTCATCAAAGTTTCTATTGCTGTATCAAACTTTCACGAAGTAACCCTAATCCTTAGACCATGAGATCACGTCAATCACTGACACCGGAAGAGTACTTTGATTCCATCAAACGTCACACCGTAACAGGGTGATTATAAAAGTGTCGTTGGGTACTTGGAAAGTGTTAGTTCAGGCTCGTGGATCAAGAGTGGGATTTGTCCATCCAGATGACGGAGAGATATACTCTGGGCCCTCTCGGTGATATCATATTGACATCGCTTGCAAGCACGTGACTGGCTCACGAGGATGTTATATCACGGAACGAGTAAAGAGTAATTCTCGGTAACGAGATCGAACTAGGTATGGATGATACCAAATGATCGGATCTCGGACAAGTAAAATATCGTGAGACAAAAGGAATTGGTTACGGAGTTTTGGTTCACACGATCACTAGTTCATCGTTGAGTAAGTGGGAGTCATCATGGATCTCCAGATCCCGCTGATGATTATTGATCAGAGAAGAGTCTCTGTCATGTCCATTTTATTCACGAACCATAGGGTGACACACTTAAGGATTCGTTGACGCGTTTGAGTGGATACGGAACGCCAGAGAATATACTGGACAGCACATGGACTGTTTTGATAAAACTGCTGGAATAGTTTCGGTATATCAAAATAGTGCAAGGGGATAATTGTTAATGTGTTCATTGAATGAAGTGTTCATCAATGAAGTACTCATTGAATGAAGTGTTCATTAATTTGAGTGACATTAAACAAGATAATTAAAAGTGTTTTAATGTGATAAACTCTTGGAATTTTGAGTGGAGAATTATGGAAGTTATGGGAATAATGTGTGACCCTTTGTTTTTGTGAGTGGGGAGTCCACCCACATGATGAGGGGAGAGGTGGGGGCACCTCTTGGGGCGTGCTACCCCTTGGGGGCTGCCTCCCCCTCCTATATATAGATGGGTGGAGACCCCTCTACACACCAATTCCTCCATCTCTCATATGCCCTTTGGTTGGCATCTTCCTCCCCTTGCTAGGTGATCCAGTTTCACGAGTACGGTGCTTAGGCGAAGCCCTGCTCAAGATCTTCTCTACCACCACCACCACTATGTTGTAGTGCTGCTGGAGTTCCCGAGGATCCACTACTTCCGCTGCCCAACTGGAGCAAGGGGCGGAGGTCGTCACTGATCTGTACGTGTGACCGACTACGGAGACGCTGCCCGTTCGTGGCGTCAAGTCTTCATCACGACCTTGAGGTCGGCGAGTGTTCGACTACATCACCCACGAGAATAGTTCTCGTTAAAGCTTTTGGTCTTCGAGGGTGAGTCCTTCTCAAACCGTTACAAGTGATCTTCTAGATGTGATCTTGGCTGTTACAACCGTAGGAAAATTTTTGTTTTCTATGCAACGAACCCTTTCACCCTCTTCTTACCTACCTAGCTTCAAACATTTCTAGAGATGGCCCAAGCTGATTTACCATTTGAAACCGTGTGTGTGCTGGTCAGCTGCCAGTAGTTTTCAAACAACTCGGGCCAGCGGAGACTTGGTTCCTCTGTTGGTCCACACTTGGCGAGCTAGGGAAGTCCCCTGTTATATAGGCGAGACTAAATCCGACCTTGGCTATACGGAAGAGTCCGATCCGAGATCGTGGCCAGCTTTTGGATTGGGTGTCGACTCCCCGGGGGCCACCCGGATTTTTTCGTTGTTAGTTAGAGGGACCTGTCATTTCGGATCTCTTGGAACTAAATCATAAAACGGTTGCCTATAATGGGTAGCAACTCAGAGAGATGGGCGAGCATGCGACGCCTCGTAATGGGCAGTTGGTACCCCTCTGCAGGGTTAAATCTTTTCGAGAAGCCGTGTCCACGGTTATGGACGACTTGAGACCTACTCCTTGTTCATAGACAACAACAACTGAGATAATCTTAATATAACTTGATCAACGTGTGTGTGTGTGTGCCTTGACTGCTTCTTCTTCGTCGGGATGCGAAGAGGAGGACAAGGATAGGATAGGCGTAATGTTTGCGTTAGTAGTTGATAGCAAGACTTGTTGGAGGTGATTCCGCATCGAATGCTTGGCTTCTTACCTTACTCTCTAGATCGTTAGCCACTTCATAAATGCTAGTGCGGCAGGAACCTCACCACTTACCCCTTCCTTACCGTAAACTACTAGTTGTCCTAGAATGACGAGTGATGAAGTCCTTGCTGGGTCAGATGACCACTACAGTTGGATGCTGAGTACCTTTGTACTCATGATACTATCCCCAAACTCTTTTCAGGGTTCTTGATCGACAACAGGTACGGTGATCGACGTTTCACGTGGAGACTCGACGACAACTAGTTAGACGTGTGGTTATGGGATCGATGTTTTTCTCTTTGCCAGTAGGCATTTGATTGTAGTCTGTACCCAGACGCGTATCTTCCGCTGTTGTATTGTATTTGAGGCAGTTGTATGCCGATTGTATGAGATGTTGTATCATGTATCTGTAATGTTGGGATATCATGTTGGAAATCCGGGTCATAAGACTTCGTCATATGTCGCGGTGGGACCGATATGTGCTTCGTCCCCGGATCTGGATGGAAACATCTAGATCTGGAACAGTACCGCATATCGGGCCATACAATTCTACAACACAAGTTATAGTAGGTTGAGGTTTGAATTAATTATAAATTCAAACAGATAAAATATATATTTGAATATTGTGTATATATGATATGGACAAAAGGTATATGATGTGAGCGTTCCAAAGGAAAAATGAATCAATTATATCGGAACAATGGTATAAAGGATATGACCTCCGGAAGATGAAATTTGAATATGAATAAATTCAAATTAAAGTTATTAAAAAGTGTGCAAACTTAGCATTATGATAATCTATAGATATAAACGCATAGGAAAAAGAATCACCTGAATTCGATTTACGGTTTAAAAAAATATAGCAAAACCAAAAGTGCGCAACCGATCTACTAAAACTGGGCTGGTTACTTTGCTGCAACGTGGTGGCTGCCTGAAATCCCTTCGCCTAGTGTGAAACAACATCAGTTGATCTAAGTGGTGATGGGTGCGTGAGAAGCTTACGTACAGAACGTGGCTACCACAGACGTCGAGGGAGGCTGATCTGATGTGCCTTCAGCGAAGAAAAGATTGCTAACTCATAAATATATCTGTGGGTAACGCACCTGTGCTGTCGGAAGCGATGGCTGGGTTTTAGTTCGATTGCGGCAGCGGCATGAATATTGTGCTCCCGGTGAACTCCGGCGACCTATGAAGTTGCGATGTAGCCATCGAAACCTTGTCAATCGGGTGCAGCACTGAGTGTACATTCCAGAGGTGTACATGGGGGCGTCGGAGATGGACTAACCGCGACGTAAACGACGACGAAGTGCTGCGGCCTGAGTGAACTCGGAGAGATCTAGAACTTCGGCGGCGTGGTCTCGGCTTCGGGAAAAAGAGGGAAAAGAGGTCGAGGGGTTGCGGTGTACGGTTATATAGGACGGGGGCAAGGAAAGGGAGTCCAAGATCGATCAGACCCATCGATTTAGAATCGGTTTGGATACAGTTGTATCTGTGTTCGTGAGGGACACTTCACGTACAGAAAGAAAAAACAACAACGGCCAAGTAGAGGGATAGCTCGGCTAGGCCTAGGCCGCTGCATGCTAATGCGCCAGATAGTAGAGCCTGTAAGTAAGTGAGGAAAAAAAATGGGCCGCGGCGGTGGCCTATTTCGCTGCGCGGTTTTTCCTTTTCTATTTCTACACAAGATATTTCTTTGGCTAAAAAAAATCTAAGAAAGATTCCTAAAAATCACCAAAGCATTCAAAACATTATTACAAAAATATATAGAAATTATAAATTACTCTAAGACCTAAATAACAATAATTTCAACTAACTTTTTTTTATTTTGGTCCTTATAAATATTCCCTAAAATAAATTTAGGATTATAAATAATTCCCAAAATATTTTTTTAAATCCTAATAATTATTTAAAACATTTACCTATTGTTTTTAATATGTTGAAGGAGTCATATTACCTTCTCTCATTTTATTTGTTGGAATTGTTTTAAATAACAAATAAGATAACAAATGAATAGTTGGGAAAGTCATTTTAATCCCTCTCATTTTAATATTCAATAAACTCCAAAAGTTTTAAGTCCTGGTGAAAATCAAACATATCAAGCAAACAATCATTATTATATTAGTTTATTAACATTCCAAAATATTGAAAAATTTGGGATGTTACAGACTACCACCCTTAAAAGGAAGCTCGTCCCCGAGATTTGAAAAATCTAGAAAGAAAAGGTTAGGGTTTGGGTATTCATGACTGTCTACCGATCCTCCGATGAGCTAGGGTGCTAGCACCCTTAAAAGGGATGCGACATGGTCGTGATGAGTCTTGCTCCACCGATGACATCCTTCATAGAGATTTCACCAACTCCTTTGAGGTCTTGAATCCTTAGCAAAAGAAGAGTCTTCCATATACCGTACCTCATTGGTTGGCAGGTCAAGTGTCAACACTGAGCAACTATTGATTCCCTCATGGTGGTCATCAAGGATACCTTTACAGGATAACTGCAGGAAATGGTCTTGGTCTATACTCACCGTATAACCTACTATTATTAACGATAATCTTATATAGGGGTCAAACATCCTACCATTCTATGGTTCAGGCTTAATCATCGTCGTCTCTCTACCATAGGTAAGTCACTCAAGATTTACTATCCCGCATAGCAAGAGCGAATAATAAGAGTAGTCGTCATGGTGATCAATCCATTCCGCACCCAAATTATTACCTTGTATATGGTTTAGAGAATATCGCAATATAACACTCGGTCATCCTCACAAGCGTTGCAGAAGTTCCTCTTGTTCATGAACTGGGTTCAGATAAGTCCATTGGTTCTGCAAGCCAAACAAAACATCTATCGTTTCTTCACAACACCCAGGTTTGCGCAAACTACTATAAAACTTGCACAGATGAACTACAAATTCCTCCGGGGTTCTTCCTTCAGCAAGATTGTGATTTCCTTGTTGTAAGATCCTGGCACATGGGGTTAAATTTGAACTCATCATTGGTTGCATCCATCTTTGTTCCAGTCTTGACATTAGCAGCCATTGTAGTAACTTCTTCAGTGTAGGATGAGGATGAGAGGGAATAGAATGTAGATAGAGATATATACCCATACAAACATCACACTAGTTTTGAAAATATAAGTTTTGATGTGTATCTGACGGTAAAAACAAGAAATGACAGCTCACAAAAACGATCTAACGGTAGAAACTTGAATCTTTCAGGTCTTCGGGTCTTCAATGACCGTAGCTTCAGTTTCGCGTTGTTGAAGTAATCTTCGTATCGTTGAGTCACTTGCCAATTTTCTTCTTGTTGTTATGTCTCCTTCAGTCTTGAAGCATACTAAATAGATGGGGGTCTAATGTAACGTAACTTATTCTACTCACGTAAAAGAAACGCAAGGCACGACACACAACATCAATCAAAGACATATCAGGGTCAAGAACACCAGCAAAACTTAACAAAACAAAACATGGCATAGAACATCTAGTTCAACCACAGCAAAAACATGCATCGATCCACATCTCCGACTAACATTAAAAGGTAACACCGTACACTTCGTGCACACCTACGAATTTCTATCCTCCAATTGCCAAACGTAAGCTTCAATATGTCGACATCTTTGCTTCTACGTTCACATCTTCTTCTTTCTATTCAATCCTGGACACATGTTGGCGTAGTGTCCCATGTTCCTGCACCGGTAACACTGAGGTTCGCTAAGATCCTTCTTTTTCTTCTTAAAGGGTGTTTCCTTGAACTCCTGGATAATATTTTTCATTCCTTCCTTTTGTTGTTGAAGTACTTGTTGTGTCATGAGGAAAAATTGACACTAAGCGGGGTAATGATTATTTCCTTCGCACATAAAACATGTGACTTGAGCATTGGGACATTCTTCACCCGAGTGAGTTTCCTCACAATAGGGACATCCATCTTGGTGTCCTTCGTAGGGGTGTCCTACTTCCTCGCAAATTTTGCAAGCACTGGGCCTTTTTAAAGTTTACCGCCCTTTGCATCGGGGTGACGAGGCGGGATCCCAACAAAATCTTTGTAAACTCCATCCAAGTAATCTTCTTTCTTGGTTCGTTAATCGCCTGATGCATTGTCCACCAAGTAGCGGCCTCTTCTACAAAGTGCTTGACAGCATAGTGGACCATGTCCTCACTTCCAACCTTGTTATGCTCCATGTGTTTCCTCCATATTATGAATCCATTTCTCCACCTTCAGTCTAGTCATCGCCCAGAAAAGGCGAGTCCTACTACATACTCCATCTATTGAGCCCATAGGACAAGGGTTAGGGGAAAACTAGGATACAGACAAGAAAACAATTTAAAGATAGCACCAAGCATATGCACACAAACCAGAATAAGGCAAAACACCTACTTGCAAACAACAACACCTAACAACAATCAATCAAGTCCCAAAAATCAAACCACACAAACAACTCCTAGAGTAAGGTCATATGTGCAAGAAATACGATCTCATCATACTACGCGCAATTCGTTTATCTAACTTCACATAAAAGTGGTGGTCTGCATCTAAACTTCTTCCTCCTTAGCCAAGCTAATCTTAAAGGTCCTCTCGTAGTGTCAAAGCTTATTGAACTCCATAAGGTACTCCTTCTAGTTCCGGCAGTGGTACTCCAACTGATCCATAAGTTTTATAAACTACTTCTCAAAAATCATATCTTCAGGGCATAATCAACTCGAAGGGGTATTTATAATAAAACAAGACAAGGAGTTTAGAAAATTGAATAATATATGAGAGATACTAGTGGAGAGAGTAAGTAACCAAGGAGTTATAAAATATTTTTGTTCCTATGGCTTTTCCTATCCATTTTCTAGGGTCACGACCTACAGTCAACATGGGCTCTGATACCATCTGTAATGACCCGATTCACTAAGAATCCAAGTCTCTGTGCATTTTGTGCTAGTCCATGGATCAATAGCTAGCACACACAGTACATGATGTAATATCAAGAATAAACCACATGTCATATATATTACATCGAAGATACAGTATTACAATAAAGCATACCTGCATAGCTCAAGGCTAGCTTATAAATAGAATAAAGCGGAAAAGCAATACAAGCTTCGTGGCGTCCATCAACTCCACCGGCATAGTTGAGCATAGACATCGTAACCCTACATCGCATCACTTACTCGTCGTATACAATCCTGCAACACCGAAGGTTACTGCCCGAAAACGGGTCAGTACATCTGATTTGTACGACAAGTCACACGAAAAATGATATAGCAGACCTATCGCTACATGCAAGGTAAGTCAAAGGAAGGCTTAAGGTTTTGTTTTGCAGAAAGCTGATTTTTCCTTAGTCTACCTAAATCAAATTTTAGCTTATCTTACTACTTAAGGTTGAACTGGGCTACACCAGTTCCAAACCAAAACCCTTTATTGAATCTTTCCCACTCAAGTTTTATTAAGGTGATTCATCTGTCAAGATCCTCCACTAACAGTAATGTCCAAGTTTCTCAAAGTTGTCCATAACCGTGGGCGCGGATAATCATGATTAGTTTTTACTCTGCAGAGGTTAGTACAATTTCCCCGCTGGACTCAACCCGAAGATTGAGATGAAGTCTTTCAGAAGAGGTCACCTACACCCAACGGCAAGCCGGTACACCTACCAAAATCTACATCTGCTAGCTTTGCACGGGAGAGGCTTCCTACAACATACTCGACTAAGACAGAGCCCATATGGCCAGCGGCTGTGTATGTAAGCTACTAGTCACCAAGTATGTCTGATCTTTTTGAGCCTGGACGGCGCCACATAAGTTCAGAGGGTAGATACCATGACGTTCTTTCGACCACCAAAACCATCCATTAGGGGTACAACCTGGTCTCGCCTTAGATAAGGCACGAGCCCCCAGGAAGCACTCCCTGCCCGTCCAGAGGTGTATTCTAATTAATGGTTTGCTAGTCAAATCATTAAATCCTCACATAGCTCAATGTAATCTCAAACCAATCCCCGTCTACAAGCATAGCAAATATATAACAAGCACGTACTAGGGCGACAAAAAATACAAGATCAGATCATATGGCTATCCTACCAGGTTTGCAGCAATATTATATATACTAGTCCTACACATGCATAGGGTGATATTTGCTACATGCATAAGTAAAAATATAGGTTGTGAAATTGTCAAAGTATGACTTGCCTTGTACATTCGATGAAGTTCTTCACTCTCACGATCCAGATAACTCTACTCGCCACACTCCGACAATCTATCATAAACGAAAGAACTCAAATAAGCAATCATGGCAAAAGAAATATTAAAATACACACAAATCAAACACAACAAAGTTTAGCAAAAAAACAATTAGGCTTGATATAGTATAGTTGTCGATGTGCTCGAAGGTGATAGGTGGAAGATAAACTCAAGAGAGTCAACGGATAAAGAATTGTCGTCATAAAAGATTATGACTAAAGACATTATGGACCAAGGATCAAGATCTTTGCAACATGAAAGGTATGCTAATATATAGCGGATAGAATTTTACAAGTGGTCCAATAGGAAAAAAGAATCACCGAAAGAAAGAATACTACAACACAAGTTATAGTAGGTTGAGGTTTGAATTAATTATAAATTCAAAAAGATAAAATATATATTTGAATATTGTGTATATATGATACGGACAAAAGGTATATGATGTGAGCGTTCCAAAGGAAAAAATGAATCAATTAAATCGGAAAAATGGTATAAAGGATATGACCTCCGAAAGATGAAATTTGAATATGAATAAATTCAAATTAAAGTTATTCAAAAGTGTGCAAACTTAGCTTTATGATAATCTACAGATATAAACGCACAGGAAAAAGAATCACCTGAATTCGATTTACGGTTTAAAAAAAATATAGCAAAACTAAAAAGTGTGCAACCGATCTACTAAAACTGGGCTGGTTACTATGCTGCAACGTGGTGGCTGCGTGAAATCCCTTCGCCTAGTGTGAAACAACATTAGTTGATCTAAGTGGTGATGGGTGCGTGAGAAGCTTATGTACAGAACGTGGACAAGGTACAGAACGTGGCTACCACAGACGTTGAGGGAGGTTGATCTGATGTGCCTTCGGCGAAGAAAAGATGTCTAACTCATAAATATATCTGTGGGTAACGCACATGTGCTGTCGGAAGCGATGGCCGGGTTTTAGTTCGACCGCGGCAGCGGCATGAATATTGTGCTCCCGGTGAACTCCGGCGACCTATGAAGTTGCGACATAGCCATTGAAACCTTGTCAATCGGGTGCGGCACTGAGTGTACATTCCAGAGGTGTACATGGGGGCGTCGGAGATGGACTAACCACGACGTAAACGACGACGAAGTGCTGCGGCCTGAGTGAACTCGACGAGATCTAGAACTTTGGCGGCGTGGTCTCGGCTTGGGGAAAAAGAGGGAAAAGAGGTCGAGGGGTTGCGGTGTACGGTTATATAGGACGGGGGCAAGGCAAGGGAGTCCAAGATCGATCAGACCCATCGATTTGGAATCGGTTTGGATACAGTTGTATCTGTGTTCGTGAGGGACACTTCACGTACAGAAAGAAAAAACAACACCGGCCAAGTAGAGAGATAGCTCGGCTGGGCCTAGGCCGCTGCATGCTAATGCGCCAGATAGTAGAGCCTGTAAGTAAGTGAGGAAAAACAAAATGGGCCGCGGCGGTGGCCAATTTCGCTGCGCAGTTTTTCCTTTTCTGTTTGTACAGAAGATATTTCTTTGGCTAAAAAAATTCTAAGAAAGATTCCTAAAAATCACCAAAGCATTCAAAACATTATTACAAAAATATATAGAAATTATAAATTACTCTAAGACCTAACTAACAATAATTTCAAATAATTTTTTTCTATTTTGGTCCTTATAAATATTCCCTAAAATAAATTTAGGATTATAAGTAATTCCCAAAATATTTTTTAAAATCCAAATAATTATTTAAAACATTTACCGATTGTTTTTAATATGTTGAAGGAGTCATATTACCTTTTCTCATTTTATTTGTTGGAATTGTTTTAAATAATGAAATTCAAATAAGATAACAAATGAATATTTGGGAAAGTCATTTTAATCCCTCTCATTTTAATATTCAAGAAACTCCAAAAGTTTTAAGTCCTGGTGAAAATCAAACATATCAAGCAAACAATCATTATTATATTAGTTTATTAACATTCCAAAATATTGAAAATTTTGGGATGTTACACCACCACTCCCAGTAAAGTGACTCGAGAGGATGATGTTCCCGCAGAAATTCAGGACCGAGTTGTCGCTATATGATTTGATGGGATGGATATCTCACCCAGGATCGCAAGGACCGCGAGCAAGAAATATTTTATTCAAAGCAGCATCGAGAGGAAACTGAGGACCAGGTGTCCCGACAGTTTTTCAAGTCCAAGCTCGCCACACTCGCTGAATCAAGGAGAGCGCAGAAGGAAAATATATCTGCTGTCAATGAAAAGGTTCGACAAATTGTGACAGATATGTGCAAAGAGCACAATCCTGCTCTCACCAAGAGACAATCTCGAAAGAGAAAGTCCACTGCCCCATCCTCTGAGCGTGGGACACCAGAGATCGAGAAGATATCCAAGAAGAAGAAGTCTGCCGACGTCGTTGCTGCAACAGCACGACAAGAAATCGCCTCTGCCAAACAGCCCACTCCACCCCATGAAAAAACACCACCACCTCGCCAACAAACTCCACCTCCGCAACAACCCACTCCATCAAAAGTTCCATCGCCACCACCCGCCCTTTCACCACCTCGACAAGATATTCCATCTACCACCCCTGCTGTTGTGCCCCAAGCACAAGTTGAGACCGAGCAGATTTCTCAGGTCGAGCAAGAACCCCCTGACCCAGTTCCATCAGTGCAGAAAGATTACTCATCTGCCCATACTCTGCACGAAGGATAAGAAGAACAAGTGGATGTGACCACCATTTCCTCTCGCCAAGAGGCACCTCCCGCTGAAGACGAGGCCGCTGCCAAAGAAAAAAGTTCTGGAGATGAAAGTTCTGACAGCTCCTCATCCTCCTCAAATTCTTCGAACGAAGAAATGATAGATGCTTTCGAGCAGCTTGATGTTGATCTCGAGGCCATGGAAACTGAAGAGGCCGAGAAAAAAGAGAATGCCAACGAAGGAGATGTCGTCGATGAGCAAGCCGAGGAAGATGATCCTGCTGCTATTCCAGCCCATGACATTGTCAATGTTCCATCTTCACAACCTCGGATTGCTGAGCCAATTCTGCAAAAGCCAGACAATGCACCTGAAGTGTTTCCTGTCGATGACTTGCTGCACTCTGCGCATCCGAGAGAAATGATGCCTTTGTTCCGCCCAGATGTCCCTCTTGGAGGACCTATCTTCAAGAGGCGAGAACATAAGCCCTATTTCTTCGGGCCCAATCCCTACGAGAAACCAAGGAATGCATATTCTCTTCGGTTTTGGACCCAAGAGCAGGTCATATATTACACTCGTGTGCTTTACAACAAGGCCAGAATTTTTCAACATCAATATCTTGATTTTCCTTCGGTATACGCCACATCATGGTTCGAGAATGTGGCCGAGACAATTGATGGCCTTCATGCTCACAAGATGTTTGCCCTCGACTATGGATACAATCCTGAGCTCATCAAACAGTTTTATGCCACGCTCTATGTCACTAGTGATCCTGAAGACTCGAAGACGTGGAAATTTGACTACATGATTCAAGGCCAAGTGTTTCAAATGACTGTCGATGAATTTCTGGCCATAATCAATTTACCTTGCTTCTAAGGATTACCACACAAGCTGCATGATCTACCTGCCCCAACTCCAGCTGAATTTTCCTCGCTGATGAATCCTGATGTTGTAGGAGATCACTACCCTGATGAGCCAAAGCCCAAGCACTTAGTCTTCGAAGCCAAATCTTGGTTTTATATTCTGTCGAATACTTTGATGCCAATGCTCAATGTGCATGATGATTTTCCAATTCCCAATGATGTGCAGCTCACACTTATGAAGCTGGTACATGGTCATCCTTTCGACTTTTAAGACTACTTCATTTGTACGATTGTTTCATGTGCTGATAATCACAATACTCACAAACCTTATGCACCATGGCTCATGGCAATATGCAATTACTCTCAGGACGTGCCATTCCCCGTGTCAATCTACCCAAAGATATTTATCCCACCATTCAGAGAAGTGTTGCAGATTGTTGCTCGTCCCAATGATCAGTTTGCTGAGCATACTGGAGTTCGAGCGCATATTACCGAAAGAAATGTTCGCTCGAAGTTTATCAAGCCAGTGCACCACATGGAAGTTTCTCTTTTTTCTCAGCAAATGCTTCAGCATAACATCGATCAAGATTTCGTGAAAAAGAAAAAGATGATGAGTGAGATAAACCTTCTGCGCAACATCACCATGAACAACAATCAACTTCTTCGTGAATGTCTTCACAGGGAATGGAAAGGTCTGCAGAGATTCTATTCCCTCGGTCAGCTGCAGCGCTGCGAATTCGAGGAATTTCCTCCGCATCTGCACAGGCAATGGAGTAATGATGATCGTGTCGATCGACCAGATTCCACAATTCCATTGCTGCCGAAGAACAAGGATGTACTCCGCGTCGATGATTATTATCACATCACTTTGGATGTTGTCTCCTCCGACTCCGACCCCGAGCAAGAACCTCGACGTTAAGCGAGAGTTTACTCTCCACTTCCATGAAGCCCCAAGACCCCGCCAGAGTCCCAGATGGAATCCTCTGGTGATCAGCACTCCTTCAGGACGAAGATCACTCCTCGCGGCAGCCACCCCCTTCGACGTGCTCCTTCGCTCGCCGAAACTTCTTGTCGTCGCCAGCACCGCTCAAGCGAGTAGGAATTTCTTTCGACCCTATTTACGAGGATCGACCTCGGCAAATCCCATGGTCAGGGACCTTGGGTTGGATCGTAGAGAGGAAACAGGTTGGCGATACTCGTCGGCTAACAGGAGAAAGTACTTCCTGCTCGATTGTATTATGCGGGGGGTGATTACAGTGGCGGTCTATGCGAGTTCGCTCAAGACCGGAGGTGGTGATTGAAGATTGGATGTCCTGAGCCGTCAGCCCTCCCAGCCTTTACATACTAGGCTGGGTCTCGGGGAGTCCGTCTCAGCTTACAGGGTTGATTGCCTAATCTAGTTTTTGCCTTGGACGCCAAGTCTTGCCTTCCATGTTGGTCGCCGACTCCTACGTCGGTGCCTGGAATGGGCCAGTCGTGGGCCTGTCGAGGCTTCTAGAGGGCCTTATGTCTTCATACTCACTAGGTATCCTCACACATAGGAATCGTGGGTTCACCCCATCGTCAGTAGCCCCCGAGTGCCTGGGGGACTCGAAGAGTCGCGCATGGACTCGAATCCGTCATCGCTTGCTTTCTCATGTGCAGCGCGGATGCGAGTCGTTGGTTGTTAACCATTAAAATGTTTTATTCGAGGGATGATAAGTTGAAAGGGCCCAAGGTAGTCGACTGGTCGAGCCTTCGTGAATTGCGCTAGTGGCAAATACCTCAGTATCCCAATCAAGATCGTGTGCCTCGACATGAACTTGGAAATGACCGGTGTCTAGCAATGCCCATGCCGCTGCAGGCCTTACAGTGTCAATGCCGCCGGCCTCAGCAAACAGCCTTAACGCGTCCGTTATCGGCTCTACTTCTTCATCCAAGCGCATGGAAAACACCGGGAGTGAAGTCGCGCTATGGAAAGTCCCGGCCTGGCCGACTGCGCAGCGGGGTCTTACCTACGCGCTAAGCTTGCCCAACATCTGGGGTACAACGTGTCGCCGCCCAGGCATCATTTTTTATAGAGGCGCGGAGCCTAATTAGATATGCACCCACTTGGATTAAACAGATCAAGTGGACTATTAGTAGTCACTCGCGGAGCATTTGCGAGCTCAGGCGAGGAGTTGATAAGAGATGCACCCACTCGGATAATCGTCGAGTGCGTGGGCAGATTTTCCTCCTAGGTACCAGTCCTGTGAGTACCCACTCGAATCTTCGTAATCTTCAGGACGAGGGAGCACCCGAACTCTGTAAAGGTATCACTTTTTTAGTGCGAGTCATCACTCGAGCACATTATTGCATCCTGGGTGAGGGAGCACCCGAACTCTATAGATGTGTCGATTATTGTTGAGTGGTCACTCGAGCAAATCTTTGCCTTCTGGGTGAGGGGGCACCCGCGCCCTCGAGGTTTGCACCTTGCTTTGTTTTTAGCAAAGGCAAGGTGCTCCCGATGGGAGTAAATTTTTTTGAAATGCGGTCAAAAGTTTTTAAAAACGGATCACTGACAGATGGCAATGACGCGTACTCAGCACACCTTGCTGAGATGTGACATTGCCGGGTTGTCTGACAAGTTGGATGGCCGTACTTTATGAATGGACGTGACATGACACAATGCTGCCCGGAAATTTCGCACTGTGTGATTATGGCCCTCGTTTTTCGCGCGGGGTGGCGGTATGGTTACTGCGCCGGTTGTGCTTTCCATGTTGCATGGGTATCGTGGGATCGCGCCACGTCTGCGGGGTTCCGAAATCAACGGTGGTTGGATGTTCCTCGGCTTTTGGTTAAATACTGGGGGGTTGGGTGGATTTAGGTTTTAACCACCCCTTGCCTTCTTGTTCTTCTTCCTCTGCTTCCTCTACTCTTTGCTTTTTGCCTCTCTACTCTGTGCGGTTGTGCGGCGAGATCCATGTCCAAGCGTCCTCGAAGTGCAGCGTAGGAGTCAGCACGGATGTCCGGTAGATGGGAGCGGTCTGCTTTTTGAGCTACGGATCTAGATGCGTTGGTGGAAGATGGCGTTGTGGTAGATGGTGCTGCTCGGATTCCTAGGGATGAAGAGGTTCCCGCACCTCATCCTGACGAACGGGTATGCTTCCAAAGCTTCTTACCTCGTGGGTTTGCGCTTCCAGTTCATCCTTTCGTTCGGGGATTGCTTTTTGCATATCAATTGTAGTTGCACGATTTGACCCCTAATGGGATACTACATATTGCCTGATTTATCACGCTCTGTGAGGGATTCTTAGGGATTTATCCCCATTGGGGGCTCTAGAAACGCCTCTTCAATGTGAAGAGGACGAACTTTGAGTACGCCGTTGGAGGCGTGGTCATTTCAATTAAGGATAAAAATGCCTACTTTGATATGGAGAAGCTGGATTCTGTCTATACATGGCGGAAGAGCTGGTTTTATCTGAAGGACAACCACGTTGATGGACAACAATTTGGTCTTTCTCCTTTCAATCCGGTTGCGTGAGTGGCAAAGCGGTCCTCGTGGGCACATTCTCTATCTGCTGGTGAGATATATGTTGTCGAGCCGTTGGTGCAGAAAATTTCTGATTTGAAGAAGGTGTTAACTGGTGGCCAACTTATCTCTGTGTTCGTGAAGAGGCGCATCCAACCACTTCAGCATCGGGTGCACCCCATGTGGCGGTATACTGGACCCGAGGACCCGACCAGGTGTTCACCCAAGGACTTCTCTGATGATGACCTTTTGGTTCGGGTCCAGCAGGTTACCAAATGCACGAGTGCTGGTTTTGAGAGCTCCATTCGTCCGTATGCTGCTGATATGCCTCTACCTGAGGTATTTACTTGAGTTCCTTGTGATTTGGCTGATATCTGTTGGTTATTGATGATGCCCTTACTTGTAGAATCATTCTTCCCTGCTGAAAAATCCTCCCCAGCCTGAGGATGCGGAGATACTGGATGAGCCTGATGCAGCCAAGGTGGATCCTGCGCCTGCGGGTGATGGAGGTGCTTCGTGTGCTGATGCTGGCGAGTCCACGAGTGGAAAACCGTCGTCTGTTGATGACGGTTAAGACTTGAGTCCCTTGCGCATCAAACGCAGTCGCTTCCCGACTGCAAGTGAGCGGGATGCAGAGAGGGCTGGTGGTGGGTTACCACCAGTCGCGCCTTCTCCTGGGCCTTTCCCTCCTCCGGCTGCTCAAAAGAGGCGCAAGTTTGAGGTGTTACTTCGTCCGGGTGCCGCGCCTGTTGGGTTCGTATATCTTCTGCTGGGTGATTTTGCTGTTGTTTTGACTTCTGTTCTGATGATATGTCATTTGCAGTACTATTCCTGTTCCTGTTGCCTCCTCCACGCGTACTGTTGTTGTTGATCTTCGGTCGACTGACTCCGGCATGGCGGTTAGTCAGTCAGTTCCTTACGCGACTCATGTAGCTTCGGGTGCAGGGACGACCCCCGCGACTGTTCCATCTAGGGGATCTGTTGCGGACACTGAAGGGAATTCCCCCCCAGACGCGAAACCCGCGATTCCTGAGGAGTACTTTTTGGAGAGGCGGGTGTCCCTATTGAAGACAAGGCCAAAAATTTTGATCGCATGGCTGAGCAGGTATAGAGTTCTTTGCCCTTCTGATCTATATTGGGGCTCGGCAGCGCTCCCGATGGGAGTAGCCTCCGAGGCTGCGAGCAATCACTTGTGATTGGTTGTAGTCGTAGACTTGACCTTCTGTCTACTTTTATTGATCTTTGTGCAGCATTGGGGGCACGGCAGTGCTCCCAATGGGAGTAGCCCCCGAGGCTGCGAGCAATCACTTGTGGTTGGTTGCAGTCTTTAGACATGAATTTTCTTTTGCTTGGCTCTGACTTGTACATACTATTCGGTTCCATCCTTTGTTCCGGATGTGCGAGCGTGTGCTGACCGATGTTGATCGGTGGTGACGTGCTCATGACTCAGCCCAGGGGAGCTTGACCACCATGAGGCGTAAGATGCTTTATTCCCCCTTTTGATCTTGTTCGGCTGTTGATTGGTCACCTGAATGATACCCTTTCTCCAGGTCGAAAAAAGGTGCTGAGAAGCGGGCTCAGACTACGGAAAAAGAACTCTCTTCGCTCCAGGCCGCTTTGGAGTCCAAGGAAAAGGATCTACAGGTGCAGCGTGGCGAGCTCGAACGGCTTCAGCAGGTGGAGAGACAGTTCCAGCTGATGGAGAAGATTGAGTGCGAACGCCTGCGCGACGTGGCGAGCTCATTAGCGGGTGAGGAGATTATTTCCTGCCCTTTTGTTGTGGTTCTTATCTTGAGTTTCTGATCACTGTTTGTTTCCCACTGTGGTGCAGGCTCCGTGGGTGTTGAGGTGGCGGAGGCTGCTACAACAGAGTCGAGTACTCTTCGTGGCACTGTGGATGCTGTGTCGGGTGCTGCTAGTGTCGTGAAGGATGTTTGTGGTCGAGATTCGACTCTTCTGAAGCTTCTTCATGAACATGTGTTCACGGACGAGGAAAAAAGGTCTAAGGGTCTTGATTTGCAGATCGCTGTGTTCGGACCAAATGGCGACCAGTTGGAGGGCTTGGTCCGTTAAAATGTGGTGAGTGTGTGATGCTAGCAAGGAAGATACTTCTCTCGCTTCGCGTTGGTTACCCCAAGTGGAAGGTGAGATGTAGCGTAGCAGAAGAATTTCCCCTATGTAGAGGATAGGGTTTGTCTCCCGTAGGACTCGCAGAGATACAAGAAGGTGGTAAAGTGAACAATGTTGCTGAGGTTGCTAACTTCACCTGGACCTGCACACACAGCAAATAACTTTGCTCCCAACGAGTACAGACGAGTTGTCAATTCCTCCGGCCTTGCTGTTTACAAAGGATCAATGCAAGAGATAATAATAGTGGCAACGGAAAGTAAGAACTGAAAGTAAATTGAAAGTGTAAACAATGATGGAAATATGGACCGGGGTCCCGTGATGTTCACTAGTGATGTCTCTCTCCCAAAAGATGATAAAAGTCCTAGCGAGGTAAACAAATCACAGCGCTAGCTATGCTACAAAAGAAAGGAAGAGGCTCAAAAGCAATGGGTAGTACGCCAAGGTAAGTAGACCGAAATCCATCTGCATCTACTACGAATCATCCACCTTGAGATATCTATCCAAAACATCTCGCTGGTATTAAGTTGCGAATCCCACCCAAAGTGTAAACTCAAAGCAACAGACAACTGCATTAAAAGAACTACGCGTAAAGTAAACAATCCTTGCACCTGTAAGTAACAGCACCGTTGTGTTATCCCTGGTGGAAACAACACATCCCCTAGTCTCATGTTTCTGTCACTAAAGCTAGACACCAAGGGGCTGAACCCACAATCAAGCATAACGCACCCTCTTGGAGTTGCAACAAATCACTTGGCCAAAGTAAAATATGGCAACGGAGAACATGCAAGAATTTACTAAAGAACACAAATATAAAAGAGAACCAAATATATTACTCATCACAATCTGAACATAATATCATAATCCATCAGAACCCAGCAAACTCAGCATAGCAACATAGAAAACTACAAAAGTGCCTCGATCATGTGAGGCAGCTCACGAGGTCTCGAAAGTGGAAGCACAAAGAGGGGAGGAGTACATCACATAGCTACTGGTCACGGACCCATGGTCCAAGGGGGACTACTCACGGCACATCCGGGAGGCGTCCATGGCGATGGATGGTCTCCCAGAGGGGATTCCTCCTTCCGGCAGGGTGCCGGGGCAGCTTCTCCTGGCAGCCCCGATCTTGAAACGGCGGCGGTGGAACAGAGAGGAGAACGGGAATAGCAGATCGATATTAGGGGTTTCCGTCACGGGGGGTAAATATAGGCGAAGGGGGGCACCGAGAGGGGACACAGAGCAGCTAGGAGGCCTCCTGGCGCGGCCTAGGGTGGGGCCGCGCCAGGGACCCTCCTGGGGCCCTGGTGGGTCCAGCCCCCTCCCCTCTTGATTATTCAGGAAGCTTTCGGATCGCTGATTTTTATTGGATTTTTCCGGAATTTATTTGGCACTTTTAATGGCCGGAAAACCTGAAATACAAAAACAACAGAAAACAGGAACTGGCAACTGCGTGCACTGATTTTAGTAGTTTAGTTCAAATATGATAAAAAGTGTATGAAAGTTCACACAAAACATGGCAATGTCACACAAATCATGCATGGAGCAAGCAGAAATTATAGATACGTTTGGGACATATCAACATCCCCAAGCTTAATTCCTGCTCGTCCTCGAGTAGGTAAATGATAACAAGCATAATTTCTGTGGCGACATGCCACACAGCGATATAAGGACTTTTAAGTAAAGCAATCAAAGCATGCAATTCAATTCAAGTCTTAACAAGCAAGAGTCTATATTAGTATTGACACAAGCAACAAAAGAACAAAAGGTGCAAGAGCTCTCGCTGTCCGTGACTCGAATGTCTCCAAATGGTGTTTGCGTGCAAGAAAGGGGATAGGGAATACGAGATAAAAAATAGTTGTTGAGAACCACTATCTACTAAAGTTTCACACTTAGTATCCTTTGGATTCTTATCTGGACTCGTCCCCAGACCACTAGTAAGGTACAAGTCAAACTGATCCACTCCCATTCGATATTTTGAGCACTCATGCAATGGATGAGCGTGAGCAATAAAGTTGACACCTAAAAGGTGAAACAGAAAGAAGGTGGAGGAGGAAGACAAAAAGTTGTGAAAGGCTCACATCAATGAGGACAATCATAGGCGAGAGAAAGCCATATGATAGATATGATGTGAGGAGAAGGGATTGCCATGCAACGGATGCACATGTGAGCTAAAAGCTCTCCAAGGGAACTAGTGGGGTGCATCCAACTTTCTTGCTCAAGAAGACCTAGAGCTCGTTTGAGGAGGCTCATCATTGGAATATACAAGCCAAGTTTTATAGTGTGAAGGGTCCCCACATATCTATATGCATGTATGATAATCTCTATGGAGTAAAAGGGATAGAGGATGAAGTACTAGTGTGGATCTCTCAAAAGGAATAGTAGTGTGCCCCCTTCTCTCTTTTTATTTTCCTTTTTCTCTTTTTTCTATTTTTTTTATTTTTTGGTGGCCTCAATGGCTCTTTCTATTTCTCTCAATTGTCCTCTTTTGGATCTTTTCCTCACTTTAGGGGAAACACTCTATATTTTACAAGAATATAGGAGATCTTTCACACTTTACAAAGGTACTCACATAAAGAAGATGTAACTATCATGATGCAAATGTATGCCTCTGCCAGGGTAGCAGGTTACGCAATGATACTAGCGCGTCATGTAGCAATGATTAGGGCAAGGCCCAACTAGCATGCGTCTCATCGATCAAGCAAGTAGCATGTATGACATGAAGATCAAGTCATGAGAAGGCGGATGTTGCATGGCAATGTATCTCAGAAAGGCTATGGAAATGCCTTGATAGGTAGGTATGGTGGCTGTTTTGAGGAAAGATATAAGGAGGTTTATGATGACAGAGCGTATCGTGCCAAGGGTTTGGATGTACCGGCGAAGGTGGACGCCAACTCTCGGAGTGAGAAGGAGACAATGCACGGCACAGAAGAGGCTAGCAAAATATGAGGAGGTGGAAGTGTCTCGAATACTCAAATTAGTCTCAAGAACTCATGCACTTATTATCGGTAACTCTCAATCTAATCAGGAGGTTCTCAAAGAGACAAGTACCCCGAGGAGGAGTGTATGGGGGTTTGGTTATCCTTGCGCATCCTCGACTCATGGTACGTGAGTGTACTCTAATATTCGAACCCTCCAGAGGTTAGTGATCTTCTGGGGCATGGTGTTCCTATTGAGGATTCCATGGTGGATAGCCTGCCTAGCTATACAGACGAGCAGAGTAGCCGAGACACTCGGCTTGCCCGTCAGCTGCAGCTGGTTGTGGAGGCTGATATCCGTAGCTCTCAGGGTGCGGAGTAGGTGAACTGGGAATTTATGCTTGACTTTAAGACTTGAGTGACTCCTTCGTGTTGTAACGTGCCTCCTTTGGAGGGCGGGATGTTGGATCTTCTTACTGGTGAAACTGCTTTGACCTTTATGTGCTGCTTGTTTTCATTTTTTCTTTGACTTGTTCTCCTTTTACGGTAGGCCACCCCGGGCGTTTCTCGGGCTTGGAATTTGTTGAAGAAGGATGCTCGCGAGGGTGCCTATCAGTCTGTCTGTTTGATACTTAGAGACGCGGAGCGTGAGATTATCCGCCTCAAGGGTGCTGTTGCAGTCTAGCGCTCCAAACGTGAACGTGTTGAGGCTGTTGTGGATAGCCTAGCTGTCTGGATGGAGAAATTGTCTGATCTTCTCAAGGTTGAGTTTGTCCTTTTTCGACTGTTCGGCTGCGCGAGAGCTTTTCCTTGTGCTTTCTGCTGATTCTTGCTCTTCTTATGAAGTGCTGGCTGGGCGATCTCCTGAGGAGGAGGAGGCCGTGCAGTCGGAGTTGTTACAGTTGGATGACCCGGTTGTGCAGGCGAACAATCCCTTTTGGATGGATATGGCGCGTGCTCGAATATTCGCCGTTCTTCGGCTACTGGTTAATAGGGTGTCGCGAGCTCTTAAGTACTGCTGCAGAGTGCTTGGTGGAATATTCCCTGAATTTTATCCACTGAGTTATGTTCCATCGTCACTTGAGAGGCTTTGCCGGATGTTCTCTCAACCTGCGGAGCTTCGACGCGTAGTGAATCATCAGATTCATGCAGGGGCTCGATGTGCATTTGCCTTTGTCCATAGTCATTATGCTGGAAGCTCAGGGTCCTCCTGGCGGTCGCGATCAGCCGATGGATGAGCACTACGCGGTGGCGGACAAGCCTGCGAGTCTAGTTGTGAAGTGGGTGTGTGTGTGAAGAAAATGACCGTCTTCTGGGTGCTCTTTGCAAAGTGAAATCGGAGCCGGGAGTTTAGACTTTTCTTGGTTTTTGTAAATTCTCCCTTTTGTAGTTGTAGTCTTTGTAGGATTTCTTCTTCTGGACGACGTGTGTTGTAATTGAGGTGGAGTCCCTTGGGGTTTTGTTGCATTATTTTGCTGAGCTGTTGCTATGAATGAAGCCCCCGAGTGTTGGAAAGATGAATCGCGTAGTCAGATATCGTCTTAGGGGGTGGCTGATGCGAGCGAGCCCACCGAGTGTCTGTTTTAGAGTCGCGTAGGCGAATAATGCCTCGGGGGGTGGCTGCTGCGAGCGTGCCCCCCGAGTGCCAATTTTCAAGTCGCGTAAGCGAATAACGCTTCGGGGGGTGGCTGCTGTGAGCGAGCCCCCGAGTGCCAATTTTCAAATCGCGTAAGCGAATAACGCCTCGGGGGGTGGCTGCTGCGAGCGAGCCCTCGAGTGCCAATTTTCAAATCGCGTAAGCGAATAACGCCTCGGGGGGTGGCTGATGCGAGCGAGCCCCCGAGTTCCAATTTTCAAGTCGTAAGCGAATAACGCCTCTGGGGGTGGCTGCTGCGAGCGAGCCCCCGAGTGCCAATTTTCAAGTCGCGTAAGCGAATAATGCCTTGGGGGTGGCTGCTGCGAGCGAGCCCCCGAGTGCCAATTTTCAAGTCGCGTAAGCACTTTTTGGAAAAATATTCTCGATATCTTTCCTGTTGTTCTTACACGAGGGGGTTGTTGGATCGATGGCTTGATATCCCTAAGAATGTAAAGTTGCTGCTAAGATAACTTGAGTCCTTGGCGTGTGATGCCGGCGAATCTTCTGGTTGCGCCTTGACTTCTATGGGAGCGCTTATTCTTCTTGTGTGGCGACTCTGTGGTTTTAGTGTGCTCCAAAGGTTTCTGATATCTTGTGGAATTCTTTGTCGCAGCAATTGGATCTGATGAAGTTGTCGCTGACTGTGATGACTCCTCATGGGCCTGGCATTTTCACCTTTAGGTAGGCGTAGTGCGATAGTGCCCTGAAGCACGCGAAGGTTGTTCGGCCGAGGATGGCATGATACCGCGATTTCCATTCGACCACTTCGAAGTCTAACATCTCCTTGCGGAAGTTTCTCGCGTTGCCGAATACCACTTCCAAGCTTATCCTTCCGAGGGGGTAAACAGCTTTTCCTGGCACGATTCCATGGAAAGTCGTGCCTGAAGTTTTACGTGCTGAATTTTGGATGAGCATTTCTTCCAGAGTTTTGGTAAATCTGATGTTGATTCCCCTGCCACCATCCATGAAGACTCGCGACATGTCGTGGTTTCAAATTCTTGCTTCGAGTACCAGTGCGGCGTGTCCTGGACGCGGGATGGCTGGCGGTTGGTCTTCTCGGGAAAAGGACACGTCGCAGATATTCTGGGATGGCCGGGTGCGAGAAGACTGCGAGGAAAACTTGTCTGGTGACCTTCTTTTGCTGCCTGTTTGATGGTCTTCCTTCTTGGATCATGTAGATTCGACCATGTGCCTCTGGGTACTTTTCTTCTTCGCCGGGTGTCGTGCACCGCTCCTGGATGGCTGCCACCTGTCTTGCTGGTGCGGCGGGTGCAGGTGGTGCATTGTGGGCGATTGTCCCAACTGCTACACTCTAGAGAGGTTGTGTTGTTGGTGCGGTGGACCGGCTCTTTTCTTCTGAGAGCTCGGTGAAATGTCTGCAATTTCTTAGGGTGTGCCCTGATCTAACTTCTCCGCGTTCGTTTTTTAACCCATGTAGTGTGCAGGGCCCATCGAGTTGTTCCTTAGCCGAGCGGTATGCTCGGGGGTCGTCCCGTGGCTGCCTTGATCTCCAATCTCGCTTCTGGGCGTACGGAGGTTCTTCTGGGTTGTCCCTCCACTGCACTCTGCTGTCGTCGCGATGTCTATCGTCTCTGTCATCTGGGAAACCGTCCGCGGCCATGTCGGGTCCTCTGTCGTCATAGAAGTTATGCCTGGGGCGCTTTCTTCTTCTGTCAAACCCTCTGTCTCCGGCGTAATAGTCGTAGTCGCGTTTTGAGCGCGCCGTCGAGATGTCTGATTCGTTCTGTATGGAGTCTTCTCCGTCAACCCAGTTGTTGGCTTGTTCCAATAACCGTGCGAGTGTTCTGACCTTCATCTGTCCGAGTTGCTCTTTGAAGTCTATGCGATGTAAGCCTCTTCTGAATGCGTCGATCGCACTTTCGTCTGATATGTCCTCGGCCGAGTTTTTGAGTATGGTCCACCGCTGAATGTGTGCCCTCAGGGACTCCCTGGTTCCTTGCCTACAGGCTCTCAGCTCTTCGAGTGATGTCGGTCGCTTGTAGGTAGACTTGAAGTTCTCAATGAAGGCGTTGCGAAACTGCTTCCAGGAACTGATCGATCCTCGTCGTAGGTTCTTCAGCCAATGTCGCGCCGATCCCTCGAGCATGATATGTACTTACTGCATTGCCATGATATTGGTTCCCCGCTGGAACTTGACGGATGTTAGGTAATCATCGAGCCATGCCTATGGCTCCTCCAGTCCGTCGTATTTGTGCATTGTGGAGTTTAACTTAAAGCCTTTGGGCATCCGTGTCTCGCGTATGGATCGTGCGAAGCACAGTGTGCCGCATGGTTCGAGATCTTCGTCGGATGCGTTCTCGTCTGAGTACTCTTCGCGGGCTGCGCGCCTGTGTCTTCCTCGATTGACTTTGTTTTGCGTTACGTCGTCACGTGCGTCCCGTCGATTGTTGCTACGTCGGTTGCCGTGGTCGTCCCTGTCATGGTCTTTGCTTCTATATGGACGCTTGTGAGGGTCATCGTTATTGTCGTCTTCGTCGTCTTCTGGTGAACTGGGGTCCATGTCTGGTGTCTGCTCGCGGGGCACTCGCCTTGTGCCTGCTTTTTTGGGTGCCGAAGCGGCGATGGCGTCGCTCATTACCTTGAGCGCTATCGTCTTGTTGCGATCTGCTTTGTCCTTGTTGCCCTTCTGAGCGCGATGGAGATATGCCTGGGAAGTTATGAGGGCTTTTGCTTGTGTGAATTGTTCTTATTCTTCGATATCTTCTTTGAGCCTGAAGTCGTCGTCTAGTTTGCGGGCGACTTTCTTCTTGTCTGTGCGTCTTAATTTGTCGAATCTGGATTTTCCTCGAGAGGGAGAGCCGTGGTCGGAGGAGTCACTCGGTTGTTCAGGCAGTGCTTTGCGGTTGGTCCTCGAGTTGGTAATGGTTTTTCCTTGTTTCTCCAATTCAAGTCCCATCCGTCTTGTTTTCTTGGTGATTTCACTAGCCAGCTTGTTGTATGATCTAAGCTCATCGCGAGTTGCATCTTCTGGGAGTAACTAGTCGTGCTTTACTGCGTTTTTTACTCTTGCGATTGCTTCTGTAGATAGGTAGATTTTCTCGGTGGGTTGGTCGTCTCTTGCCGCTTCCGAGATCTGGCGTCTGCTGCTCTCCGGCTCATCGTTCTTGTGGTTGTTGTGCTCCTTTCTTTTAAATTCCTTCCTTGGTATGGTTCCTGGTTCGCCAAGGGTGTCTGCCATGAACACCTGGAACGGTGCCTCAGTTGATAGCCCGGTCGCGTACGTGTTGTGTTTCTTCCCCGTTAGCGACCCACTCGTGTAGTCGCGAGAGATGAGATGTTTTATGTTGAGGTGGGAGTCACGGCTGACTCGCGGAGTTGCCGCGTGGGCAGGTGCTTCGTCTTCGACCGCTGCTTCCGTAACAGTTGTTGCTGCGGGTGCTCGAGCACGATCTGTGAGGCGGAGAGTGCCCGACTGGTTGACGTAGATCTGGTACCCACCGAAGGTCAGGTTGACGCCAGTGCGCGGGTCTCCGAAGGCTGGTCGCAGGATCGGGAGGTGTGCGATGAAGCCGAGGGACCCGACCAGATCGGAATCTTCTCGAGCCATGGAGACGTCGAGTGCTGATGGAATCGTCGACTTGTTGATTGCTGATGAAGGGGCCGCCGAGATCGTGATTCCAACCTGCGAAGTTCCCACAGACGGCGCCAATTAACGACGATCGACCTCGGTTAATCCCATGGTCAGGGACCCTGGGTTAGATCATAGAGAGGAAACAGGTTGGCGATACTCGTCGGCTAAAAGGATAATGTACTTCCTGCTCGATTGTATTATGCGGGAGGTGATTACAATGGCGGTCTAGGCGAGTTTGCTCAAGACCGGAGGTGGTTATTGAAGATTGGATGTCCTGATCCGTCACTAATACGTCCAAAAAGCATCACTATTTTATATCGTAATTCATCCTTATTCATTGATATATTTCACATTACGATGATGTTCTTATGTTGTTTTGGCTTATTATACACAATTTGCAACTTTCCGGTGCCGAAGCAGCAGACGCAGGGTTCTGCGGTAAAAAGTGGACGCTGAGTTGCTGAAGAAGAATACCTCCAAATTACCTGAAAATCGACGGGGGGTATTTTCCAGGAGATTCACGAAGACTCACCGAAGAGGGGCCAGAGGGGGGCCACAGGCGGCCACCTGGCGTGGCCCCACCCTTGGTCGCGCCAGGAGGGCGCCTGGAGCCCTGGGGCCACTCCCGGCTCCCCCCTCTGGCCTATATACTCCTCGTTATGCAAAAACCCTAAAATAGGAGGCCATCACGGAGTTCCGCCGCCGCTCCGTGGCGGAAACCTACAGAGAAGAAAAGGGCTCTCCGGCGGGCAGATTCCGCCGAGGAGATCACCTCCTGGAAGGGGAGATCATCGCCATCGTCATCACCATCGTCACGGGCATCATCGAGATCATCATCGAGATCATCATCAACATCATCCCCAACATCAGCACCATCTCCACCACCATCCAATCTCACCTCACAAGTTCATCTTGTGTTGTAATCTGTACTATCTATCCTCTCTACTCTACGGGTGTTGATTACCACTTTCTGGTGAATGCTATTGAGTTTTGTTGGAGAACCACCATTATGTCCAGATTGTTTATCATATATTTATCACCTCCGATCATGATCTCTTTTATGTTTTGTGAGTAGTTACTTTAGTTCTTGAGGACATGGGAGAAGTCTAGTTGCTAGTAGTCATATGATGTTGAAGTAATTTGTGTTGTTTTATATTTAAGTTGTGTTGTTAGTTTCCTAGTGGTGTTGTGTGAGTCGAACACTCAACACTTCGCCTTCTTAAGGACCTAGGGCAATACATTGTGTATTAAGAATGCTCACGGTGGGTTGCCAGAGTGACAGAAACCTGAACCCCAGTTTTCACACTTCTGCACAAGGGAGTAATGGATCCTTGATCTTATTGTTGTGCTTAGGCTTTGCTTTAATTTCTATCTTGTATTTTCGGCTGCTTGCAAGATGTTTAATCATAAGAGTGCACTTATCTTAGTCTACAAGGTGTGCTAGCATAGATCCACCCACTCAACACTTATCAGCACAACACTTGTTATCGATACGGAGTATGGCGAAAGCACGTGGCTACCTCTCCATGTGTCCTCAAGAACGCTTTAGTCTTTATAAGTTCAGTTGCCAGGCTTATCCTTTACTCAAAAGGATTGGGACACCTGCTGCTCCTCAGTGCTATTTACTTTGATTACTTTTATCTTATCGTTGCTTATATCGAAAACCCCTAAAAAGCTATCTTTCAGTGTTTGCAGATATTCCTTGCCTACTATCACCTATCAATACCTTTCGCTCATCATTGGGTTCGACACTCTTACTTATCGAAAACGCTACAATAGATCCCTTTATGTTGAGGGTCATCAGTCACCCCTCCCAGCCTTTATATAGTAGGCTGGGTCTCGGGGAGTCTGTCTCAGCTTACAGGGTTGATTGCCTAATCTAGTTTTTTCCTTGGATGCCAAGTCTTGCCTTCCATGTTGGTCGCGAACTCCTACGTCGGTGCCTTGAGTGGGCCAGTCGTGGGCCGGTCGAGGCTTCTAGCGGGCCTTCTATCTTCATACGCACCAGGTATACTATTCTCTCGACTTTTTGTACGTTGTGAAAAAAAGGGGGAGATGTAGTGGCATCGAAGAAATTAGTTTGCCTTCGGGGTTAAGGGCTTTGCTTTTTGGTCATTGAACTTTAAACTTTGAGTTTCTGAGTGGTTTCACCAAACATTCGATTCACATTCGATCTGGTTGTAACTAAGTCTACGTAGGTCTGTGAACTGCTACCTTATCATAAGATATCTATCTACCATGCTTGCAATACTTAACCTTTTGCAGGAAGTTATCTTTCATATGAGTTCACAGGTTAATCGAGAAGATTGCATATTTCTCATTGAAAATTATTTGGATTGCAATCTGGCTCGCTAAGATTATGATGTTTTCCCTCGACTCAATTCTCGTAAAATATGCACTTCACTGGAAATTTACATCTTCCGTGCATACATCAAGGGGGAGTATATCATCGATCTTAGCACTGGTTTATCATCAAAAACTCAAAACTCTTCAATTATTTATCGATGCCTGTTTTGTCAACAATCGTCCAAAAAGGGGGAGATTGTAAGAGCAAGTTTTTCCCCCGAAGGTTTTGGAGATTGTTGGACAAAGAAGTAGTGGAACTAATATTTTTTTCGAGTATAAACAGATACTTAGGTTCCGAAAGAATGGAGTTTGCAAGTAGAAGCTCGAAGGACAACTCACTGCAGCGAAACTGCAGTCAACTACCAAAACCTTTGAAGGAGGACGACCCCAATAAATTTCGTCAAAAAGAATATGCTCTCGAGTAAAAGCGCAACGAGGAGAAAGCTGAAGCTGGATGAAGACTTAGCCTTTTTACTAGTTTCTCTTTATTTTCTTGAGTCGTAGGAAAAACCGTACTATCAAGAGGGGTTTTCTTGTTGAGATCTTAGTCAAAGTGAATCTGCTCTGATCAACATAAACCCACAAAAGCCTACCGAGAGAAATCTCACTAAGTCGAGTAATAGCTCGAAGGCAAAGTCATCGCACTTCGTGCCTTCGAGAGAGAACTCGTTCGGCGAGTCATCTTACTTGCTCCGCAAGAAAAGTTGGGCATTGATCGAAAATCCGACCATTGTGGACAAGCGTCAAGCGGTTGCATCAGGTCACTTCAGTTATTTCACCCATCGGTATCGCCACCTATACATACCCCGCACCAACCCGCCATTTCGGGTTCGTTGCTCCACTGAACATTCTGAGACAGAACTGTTGTGATCATCCCGGGAGAGAACTCGAGAGAAAACCAAAACCCAAGTCTGAACTGAGTTGAGCATTTCACAAAGACTTAGGTCGAGATTAGCCAATCTTTTTATCTTAGAGAACTTCAAGTCTCCTAGACGGTGAGGCGTCGCCTGTCAAGCAGTCGAAGAGAAATTGTCGTTGCTGAAGGAATTTTGTAAAGGTCTCGCAGATGTCCCAAATCATCTACCACGAGTGAAAACTTTACAAGCTCGAGGAGTTTGTTGCAGTGGATAATAGGACGGAGAGAGTTTTGCTCCAGGTGTTTGATACACGAGATAACTTCTCGCCCCCGTTGGTTACCCCAAGTGGAAGGTGAGATGTAGATAGCGGCAAATTTCCCTTAGCAAAATGCTAAGGTTGAGTATCGTCCAGGAGGACTCCAACAGATACAAGTAGGTGGTGAAGTGAACAATGGCGCCGTTCACAATCGAGGTTGCTAACTTCACCTGGACCTGCACACACATAGATAGCTTCGCTTCCCAATGAGTATAGAGGAGTTTTCAATTCCTCCGGCCTTGTTGTTTACGAAGGATAAAACGCACGGGATAATAATGATAGATAGTGATAGCTACTGAAAAGTAAATACTGAAAGTAAATTGATAGTGTAAACAATGGAGGAAGTATGGACCGGGATCTCATGATGTTCACTAGTGATGTCTCTCTCCCAAAATACGATAAAATATCCATGTGAGGTAAACAAATTACAGCTGGGCAATTGACAGGATTATGTGCGCAAACCAATGCTAATTATGCAAAACAGAAAGGAAGAGGCTCAAAAGCACGGGCAGTACGCCAAGACAAGTAGATCGAAATCCATCTGCATCTACCCACTAATCATCCACCTTGAGATATCTATCCAGAACATCTCGCTGGTATTAAGTTGTGAATCCCACCCAAAGTGTAAACTCAAAGCAACGGACAACTGCATTAAAGAACTTTGCGTAAAGTAAACAATCCTTGCACCCGCAAGTACAAGCACCGTTGTTTTCCCCCTTGTGGAAAATACACGTCCCCTAGACTCATGTTTCTGTCACTCAAGCTAGTCATCGGGGGGCATGAACCCACAATCATGCATAACAATCCCTTTGGAGTCACTACCTACTACTTGGCCAAAGCAATAAACAGCAACGGAGAACATGCAAGAGTTACTCAAGAACATAAATATAAAATAAGAGAATCAAATATATAACTCAATCACAATCTAAACATAATCTCATAATCCATCGGATCCCAGCAAACTCAGCATAGCAACAGCAGAAAGATTACATATGTGCCTCGATCATGTAGGGCAGCTCACGAGGTCCAATCCATGAAGAACAAAGAGGGGAGGAGAACAGTACATAGCTAATGATCATGGACCCATGGTCCAAGGTGGACTACTAACGGTTCATCCGGGAAGCATCCATGGTGGTGGAGAAGCTCCCAGAGGTGTGATTCCTCCCTCCGGCAGGGTGCCGGGAAGAGGTCTTCTGGTGCTCCCGATCTTGGAAGTGTGACGGCGGCGGAACAGAGGACAGATCGCGAAAAAGGGTTCCGTCCCCGAGCGTTTCTCATCACGGGGAATAAATAGGCGAAAGGGGGGCAGCCAGGGGCTCCAGGCGCCCCCTGGCGCGGCCAGGGGCCTGGCGCGCCCTCTGGCCGCCTGGCCCCTGATGGCTTCTCGCCCTTCGTTGGTTACCCCAAGGGGAAGGTTTGAGATGTAGTGCAGCAGTAGTTTTCCCTCGGTGAAGATACCAAGGTTTGTCTCCAGTAGGACTCCAGAGATGATAAGTAGGTGTCAGCGGCGCAACTGACGCGGACCTGCACACAGACACAGATAACTTTGTTCCCAACGAAGTTCAGAGAGGTTGTCAATCTCTCCGGTCTTGTTGTTCACAAAGGAGAAAACGCAAGGGATAATGATAGCAACTTGAAAGTAAATGCAGAAAAGTAAATATAGCGTGGAAACAGTAATGAGGATATGGACCGGGATACGTGATGTTCGCTAATGATGTCTCTCTCCCAAAAGACGATAAAACTGCTATGCGAGGTAAACAAATTACAGAAGGGCAATTGACAGGATTATGAACGCACCGCAATGCTAACTATGCTACAAAAGAAAGGAAGAGGCTCAAAAGCACGGGAAGTACGCCAAAATAAGTAGACTGAAATCCATCTGCATCTACTACTAATCATCCACCTTGAGATATCTATCCAGAACATCTCGCTGGTATTAAGTTGCGAGCCCCACCCAAAGTATAAACCCAAAGCAACAAAAAACTGCATTAAAAAGAACTTTGCGTAAAGTAAACAATCCTTGTAACCGCGTTTACAAGCACCGTTGTTTTCCCCCTTATGGCAACAGCACATCCCCTAGACTCATTTTTCTGTCACTCAAGCGTGTCATCGGGGGGCATGAACCCACAATCTAGCACAACGTTCCCTCTTGGAGTCACTACCTACTACTTGGCCAAATCAATAAACAGCAACGGATAACATGCAAGAATTACTTAGGAACAAAATATAAGAGATAAAAACCAAATATATTACTCTATCACAATCTGAACATAATCTCATAATCCATCAGATCCCTCCAAACTCAGCATAGAAACAGCAGAAATATTACAAAGGTGCCTCGATCATGTAGGGCATCTTACGAGGTCTAAACAATGAAGATCAAAGAGGGGAGGAGAACATCACATAGCTACTGATCACGGACCCATGGTCCAAGGAAAACTATTCACGAGACATCCAGGGAGCATCCATGGTGGAGAGGAGACTCCCAGAGGTCAAGCCTCCCTCCGGCAGGGTGTCGGGAAGAGGTCTTCTGGTGCTCCCGATCTCGGAAGCGCGGCGGCGGCGGAACAGAGGCGAGTTTGCGGAATAGGGTTCTTCTTCTGGATTTTTCCCGTGAAGGAGAATAAATAGGTGAATGGTGGCAGCCAGAGGTGGACTAGGGGCCCCAGGCGCCCCCCTGGCGCGGCCAGGGGTGGGGCCGCGCCGGGTGGCCGCATGGGCCCCCCTGGCTCCCCTTTGGCCCCTCCCGGGCTCTTCTCGAAGCTTCCATCACGCTGATTTTTTATCTGAATTTTCCCGAATTTTTCTGGCACTTTTTATATGGGGGAAAACTGAAATAGAAAAATAGCAGAAAACAAGAACTGGCACTGGGGTGCACTGAGTTAATAGGTTAGTCCAAATATGATCAAAAGTGTATGAAAGTGTATCTAGATCATAGCAATATCACACAAAACATGCATGGAGCAAGCAGAAATTATAGATACGTTTTGGACGTATCAACATCCCCAAGCTTAATTCCTGCTCATCCTCGAGTAGGTAAATTATAACAAGCATAATTTATCTGGTGACATGCTAGCAACCATAAAAGAACTTTGAAAAGTAAAGCAATCAAGGTTAGAGATTCAATTCAAATCATAACATGCAAGAGTCTATATTAGCATCGAAACAAGTAAAAAGAACAAAAGGTGCAAGAGCTCTCTCTGTCCGTGACTCGAATGTCTCCAAATGGTGTTTCCGTGCAAGAAGGGGATAGGGAATACGAGAAAAAATTATTTTTGTTGAGAACTCAATCTACTAAAGTTTCACACTTGGTCTTCTTTGGAATCTTATGTTGACTCGTCCTCAGACCACTAGCCAGGTACAAGTCAATTTGATCCACTCCTTTTCGATATTTCTAGCACTCATGCAATGGATGAGCGTAAGCACGAGAGTTGACACTTAGGATGGCAAAGAGAGAAGTACGGAGGAGGAAGACAAAAAGGATGAGAAAGGCTCACATCAATGAGGACAATAATAGGCAAGAAATGCCAAATGATAGATATGATGTGAGGAGTAGGGATTGCCATGCAACGGATGCACATACGAGCTAAGAAGCTCTCCAATGGAACTAGTGGGGGTGCATCTAACTTGCTCGCTCACGAAGACCTAGAGCTCGTTTGAGGAGGCTCATCCTTGGAATATGCAAGCCAAGTTCGATAGTGTGAAGGTCCCCACATAGCTATATGCAAAAAGATCATCTCTATGGAGTACAAGGATATAAAAGGAGTACTAGTGTGGATCTCTCAAAAGGATAGTAGTGTTGCCCCTTTCTCTCTTTTTATTTCTTTTTCTCTTTTTTCTATTTTTTGTATTTTTTTGTGGCCTCAATGGCTCTTTCTACTTAACTCTCATTTGTCCTCTTTGGGATCTTTTATTGTGTCCACTTTGGGATTTTTTCCTCACTTAAGGGCAACACTCTATTTTACAAGAAGGTAAAGGAGATCTTTCACACTTTACAAGGTACTCAAAACATAAAGAAGATGTAACTATCATGATGTATGCAATGTATGTTGCTGCCAGTGTCGTAGGAACATGTATGACATGAAGATCAAGTCATGAAGAGGTGGAAGTTGCATGGCAATGTAACTCGGAAAGGCTATGGAAATGCCTTGATAGCTAGGTATGGTGGCTGTTTTGAGGAAAGATATAAGGAGGCTTATGATGACAGAGCGTATCATGCCAAGGGTTTGGATGTACCGGCGAAGGTGGACACCAACTCTCGGAGTGAGAAGAAGGCAATGCACGGCACGGGAAAGGCTAGAAAAATATGGGAAGGTGGAAGTGTCAACTCTCAATACTTACATTAGTCCGAAGAACTCATCCACTTATTATCGGTAACTCTCAATCTAATAAAGATTTCTCAACTAGTTTTGTAGGTTTTGAAAATAAACACGGATTGCCCAAAATACGACACCTATCACTAACAGGAAAGAGCTCTTCACACCAAAATTCCAAACATTACTCACAACAATACCTCAAAACTATTGCAAGTTACTACTAAAATTAAATAGCAACCTCAATTACCTACTTTCAAGACAAGACACAACTCAGTGCAACAACCAACTCTATTTAACAAGATAAACATGAAAACTAAAAAGAGTTCCAACAACGAACTAAACAAAAGCCAAGGCTCTTGCTAAAGACAAACTAAGACTAAAACTAAACATGGCAGTAGCTATGAAAAGATAAAGAACACACAACAGTAAAAAGATAAGCAGGAAAAATCCTATGATGTCTTCTAAATTTTGAAAGTGGAGCGTGTTTCTCTCCCACACAAAGTAAGAAGGGATCTAACTTGTTATGAACAGCAAGCAAAGCTAAAGAAAACTAAAAATAAAACCTAAGAGCGAGACGCTCCAAGCATAGCACATAACGCATGAAGTGATAAAAATATAGTGAGACGAAGGACGAACTGATGATTGTTGATGGATAAGGGGATGCACGGGGGCATCCCCAAGCTTAGACGCTTGAGTCTCCTTGAATATTTATTGGTGATGCATGGGGGAATCCCCAAGCTTGAGCGCTTGACACTCCTGGATCTTCTTTCATCATCTTCCAACGCACACTTGAAAACTCCCTTCATACATAACTCATCTTAAGCTGATTAGAGAGGTTAGTACCCTTAATAAAAAAATTCCCACTGGATATAAATATATTCTTGAAGATCTACTGTTTCTCAAGTTCCAAAAAGTTTTTTCAAAGAAAAAGCAAGCTTAAGGTTTGCAAAAGTAAGGAGAGACAAAACATGGCAGAATCTGTGAAAAACAGAACAACAGATAGTAAAGAATTTTTTAGGGGAACTTCTGCAACTCAAATCAAAAAACTCAGAAAATACGGAAGTTTCGTAATTGTATAGAGAATACTGTGTAAAACTTTAAGCTCAAAAAGATTAACTGGGATTTTTCAGGAATTTTTCTGGTCACAAGGACAGAATCTGTTTTCTGAACAGCATGTCACAATTTTTACTTCCCTTGCCGTAAGAGGCTATAACCTTGCACAAAGTTGAAAAAAATAAAGATACAATGATGTTGCTACAGAAGTAACAATCATCAAGACACAACAAAATCAAAAAGAAAAACCTAAATTTGTTGCGGGCTGCCTCCCGAAAGTGCTTCTTTAAAGCCATTAGCTAGGCATGATGCAAAAAGAAGAATCAAGTTTTATCAAGAGAAAGATAATAACTAGCCCATGTAACGGACTCAAAAGGTAACTTGATTTTATTTCTAGGGAAGTGTTCCATCCCCTTTTTGAATGGGAATTGGAATTTTATATTCCCCTCTTTCATGTCAATAACCGCACCAACGGTGCGAAGAAAAGGACGTCCCAAAATAATTGGACATAAAGGTTCACACTCTATATCCATAACAATAAAATCAACGGGAACATAGTTGTCATTGACAATGATAAGAACATCATCGATCTTCCCCAAAGGTTTCTTTATAGAAGAATCAACAAGACGAACACCAAAAGAACAAGGCTCAAAAGGCTTCAATTCAAACATATCAAATATTCTTTTGGGCATAACGGAGGTACTAGCTCCAACATCATATAAAGCATAGCAAGAGAAGTTATTTAATTTAATTTTGATCATAGGGTCCCAACCATCATCTAGCTTCCTAGGTATGGAGGCTTCTACTCTAAGCCTCTCCTCCCTAGCTTTGATAAGAGCATTTGTGATATGCTCCGTGAAGGCAAGATTAAGTGTGCTAGTGTGGGGGTCTCTAGACATTTTGTCTAGCAAGCTAATAACTTCTGAGAGGGTGCAACTATCAAAATCAATATCACTACTATCAAAGGTGGTAGTAGTGTCATCTAGGCTCACTTGTTTGAAACCCTCTATGTTCATAGGACTTTCTTTATCTACGGTTGAGGTATTAGCATCACCATTAATGGGTCCAACGGGACTAGGAGTGCATTGGGTGCTAATAGTTTGGGTGTCCTCAACAATTTGGATAGTGGCAACTGTGTGGTGTGTAGGAAGGCTCTTAATTCTATCTTCTTCCATAGGGATAACTTTCGGTTTGGCTGACATTTGATTTATCAAAGTAGATTGGGTGTGGGACATATTCGAAACATGGGTTTCGGTGGTGGTAAGTCTAGCCTGGAGATTAGAAATCTCACTGTTCAGGCTATCAAGCTGTTCACTAATGTTTTGCAGAATGGCAGTATGCTCACCTATTTTCTTAGAGAAGGCTTTGTTTTGTTCAAACTGGGTGTGCATATAGTTCTTAGTAGCTTTCTCTATTTCTACCAATTTATCATAGCTAGGTAGGTCTCTTTTCGTATAAGCAGGATTATAGGAGTTGTTGCTAGGATAGGTATTGTTGTTCCCATAGTTGGATGGAAACGGTCTAGGATTGCTAGCAAAATTTCCCCTATAAGCATTGTTGTTGAAGTTGTTTCTAACAATAAATTTCACATTTACTTGTTCTTGAGTAACCAAAGAATTTAAAGGAACATCATGAGGATCAATAGAGGGTTGCTTGGTAAGTAGAGACATAATTAAGTCAACTTTTTCTTTGAGGGAGGTAATTTCCTCGACAGAATTTACCTTCCTACCTGTTGGAGCGCGTTCGGTGTGCCATTGGGAATAATTGGTCATCATTTCATTGAGAAGCTTCGTGGCAGCACCAAGTGTAGTTGACATAAAGGTTCCTCCCGCGGCCGAATCTAACAGGTTCCGCAAGGTAAAGTTCAAGCCTGCATAAAAAGTCTGGATAACCATCCAGGTAGTCAAACCATGTGTAGGGCATTTCTTAACAAGAGATTTTATTCGTTCCCAAGCTTGGGCAACGTGTTCATTATCCAATTGCTTAAAATTCATAATATTACTCCTCAATTGGATAATCTTAGCAGGAGGGTAGTACTTCCCTATAAAAGAATCTGTGCACTTATCCCAAGAATCTATGCTATTTCTAGGCAAAGATTCAAACCAGATTTTAGCATCTCCCCTTAAAGAGAAAGGAAAGAGCTTGAGCTTAATAACATCACCTTCTACTTCTTTATACTTTTGCATATCACATAATTCAACAAAATTATTCAAGTGTAAAGCAGCATCATCTCCAGCACCAAAGAATTGATCTCTCATAACAAGGTTTAGCAAAGAAGGTTTAATTTCATAAGAGGTAGCTGAAGTGGCAGGTGTGGCAATGGGAGTGCAGATAAAGTCTTGGTTGTTGTGACTAGTGAAGTCACACAACTTGGTGTTTTCAGTGGAACCCATAGTAGCAGCAAGTGTGGCAGATTTTTTTGTAAATTTTGATAAAAGACACAAATATAAAAACTGAAAGATAAACTAACAAGACTAAAACACAAAGGTAAAGGGTAGTGTGCAACTCCCCTATCTTAGCACTCGGAGTCCCCGGCAACGGCGCCAGAAAACTTTGCTTGATGGCTTCTCGCCCTTTGTTGGTTACCCCAAGTGGAAGGTTTGAGATGTAGTGCAGCAGCAGTTTTACCTCGGTGAAGATACCAAGGTTTGTCTCCAGTAGGACTCCAGAGATGATAAGTAGGTGTCAGCGGCGCAACTGACGCGGACCTGCACACAGACACAGATAACTTTGTTCCCAACGAAGTTCAGAGAGGTTGTCAATCTCTCCGGTCTTGTTGTTCACAAAGGAGAAAACGCAAGGGATAATGATAGCAACTTGAAAGTAAATGCAGAAAAGTAAATATAGCATGGAAACAGTAATGAGGATATGGACCGGGATACGTGATGTTCGCTAGTGATGTCTCTCTCCCAAAAGACGATAAAACTGCTATGCGAGGTAAACAAATTACAGAAGGGCAATTGACAGGATTATGAACGCACCGCAATGCTAACTATGCTACAAAAGAAAGGAAGAGGCTCAAAAGCACGGGAAGTACGCCAAAATAAGTAGACTGAAATCCATATGCATCTACTACTAATCATCCACCTTGAGATATCTATCCAGAACATCTCGCTGGTATTAAGTTGCGAGCCCCACCCAAAGTGTAAACCCAAAGCAACAGAAAACTGCATTAAAAAGAACTTTGCGTAAAGTAAACAATCCTTGTAACCGCGGTTACAAGCACCGTTGTTTTCCCCCTTGTGGCAACAGCACATCCCCTAGACTCATTTTTCTGTCACTCAAGCGTGTCATCGGGGGGCATGAACCCACAATCTAGCACAACGTTCCCTCTTGGAGTCACTACCTACTACTTGGCCAAAGCAATAAACAGCAACGGATAACATGCAAGAATTACTTAGGAACAAAAGTATATGAGATAAAAACCAAATATATTACTCTATCACAATCTGAACATAATCTCATAATCCATCAGATCCCTCCAAACTCAGCATAGCAACAGCAGAAATATTACAAAGGTGCCTCGATCATGTAGGGCAGCTCACGAGGTCTAAACAATGAAGATCAAAGAGGGGAGGAGAACATCACATAGCTACTGATCACGGACCCATGGTCCAAGAAAATCTACTCACGAGACATCCGGGGAGCATCCATGGTGGAGAGGAGACTCCCGGAGGTCAATCCTCTCTCCGGCAGGGTGCCGGGAAGAGGTCTTTTGGTGCTCCCGATCTCGGAAGCGCGGCGGCGGCGGAACAGAGGCGAGTTTGCGGAATAGCGTTCTTCTTCTGGAGTTTTCCCGTGACGGAGAATAAATAGGCGAAGGGGGGCAGCCAGAGGTGGACCAGGGGCCCCAGGCGCCCCCCTGGCGCGGCCAGGGGTGGGGTCGCGCCGGGCGGCCGCCTGGGCCCCCTGGCTCCCCTCTGGCCCCTCCCGGGCTCTTCTCGAAGCTTCCGTCACGCTGATTTTTTATCTGAATTTTCCCGAATTTTTCTGGCACTTTTTATATGGGGGAAAACTGAAATAGAAAAACAACAGAAAACAGGAACTGGCACTGGGGTGCACTGAGTTAATAGGTTAGTCCAAATATGATCAAAAGTTTATGAAAGTGTATCTAGATCATAGCAATATCACACAAAACATGCATGGAGCAAGCAGAAATTATAGATACGTTTTGGACGTATCAGCCCCCCTGGCTCCCCTCTGGCCCCTCCTGGGCTCTTCGCGAAGCTTTCGGTGCACTGATTTTTCCTATATTTTTCCCGGAATTTTTCTGGTACTTTTAATAAGGGGGAAACTTGAAATAGAAAAACAGCAGAAAACAGAAACTGGCACTGGGGTGCACTGAGTTAATAGGTTAGTCCAAATATGATCAAAAGTGTATGGAAGTTCATCAATAACATAGCAATATCACACAAAAGAGGCATGGAGCAAGAAGAAATTATAGATACGTTTTGGACGTGTCAACATCCCCAAGCTTAATTCCTGCTCGTCCTCGAGTAGGTAAATGATAACAAGCATAATTTCTGTGGTGACATGCTAACAACCATATAAGAACTTTGTAAGTAAAGCAATCAAAGCATGCAATTCAGTTCAAGTCATAACAGGCAAGAGTATATATCTAGCATTGAAATAAGCAACATAAGAACGTTAACGTGCAAGAGCTCTCGCTGTCCGTGATTCGAATGTCTCCAAATGGTGTTTGCGTGCAAGAAAAGGGGATATGGATATACGAGAAAAAGGTATTTTTATTGTTGAGAACACAATCTACTAAGGTGTCACACTTGGTCTTCTTTGGAATCTTATCTTGACTCATCCCCAGACCACTGGCCAGGTACAAGTCAAAATGATCCACTCCTTTTCGACATTTTGAGCACTCATGCAATGGATGAGCGTAAGCAAGAAAGTTGACACTTAGGATGGCAAAGAGAGAATATGGTGGAGGAGGAAGACAAAAAAGGTGTTAAAGCCTCACATCAATGAGGACAATCATAGGCAAGAGAAACCCAAATGATAGATATGACGTGAGGAGTAGGGATTGCCATGCAACGGATGCACATACGAGCTAAGGTAAGCTCTCCAATGGAACTAGTGGGGGTGCATCCAACTTGCTTGCTCAAGAAGACCTAGAGCTCATTTGAGGAGGCTCATCATTGGAATATACAAGCGAAGTTCTATAGTGTGAAGGTCCCCACATAGTTATATGCATGAATGATAATCTCTATGGAGTACAAGATACAAGATGGAGTACGAGTGTGGATCTTCTCAAAAAGAATAGTAGTGTGCCCCCTTCTCTCTTTTTATTATTTTTTTCTTTTTCTATTTTACATATATTTATTTATTTATTTTGTATTTTTTGGTGGCCTCAATGGCTCTTTATATTTAACTCTCATTTGTCCTCTTTGGGATCTTTTAATTTGTCCTATTTGGGATCTTTTCCTCACTTTAGGGGCAACACTCTATATATTACAAAAATTATAGAAGATCTTTCACACTTTACAAAGTACTCGAATCATAAAGAAAATGTAAATATCATGGATGTATGCAAATGTATGCCTCTGCCAGTGTAGCAAGATATGCAATGATACTAGCGCGTCATGTAGCAATGATTAGGGCAAGGCCCAACTAGCATGCGGCTCATCGATCAAGCAAGTAGCATGTATGACATGAAGATCAAGTCATGAGAAGGTGGATGTTGCATGGCAATATATCTTGGAAAGGCTATGGAAATGCCTTGATAGGTAGGTATGGTGGCTGTTTTGAGGAAGGATATAAGGAGGATTATGATGACAGAGCGTATCATCCCAATGGTTTGGATGTACCGGCGAAGGTGGATGCTAACTCTCGGAGTGAGAAGAAAGCAATGCACGGCACAGGGAAGACTAGCAAAATATGGGAAGGTGGAAGTGTCAACTTTCGAATACTCACATTAGTCCGAAGAACTCATGCACTTATTATCGGTAACTCTCAATATAATAAGGAGGTTCACAAAGAGACAAGTACCCCGAGGAGGAGTGTATGGGGGTTTGGTTATCCTTGCGCATCCTCGACTCATGGTACGTGAGTGTACTCTAATATTCGACCCCTCAGAAGAATAGTGATCCATCTAGTAGCTAAAGTTCTCAACTAATTTTGTAAGTTTTTTGAAAATAAACACGGATTGCCCAAAATACGACATCTATCACTAATAGGCTAAAGCTCTTGACACCAAAAGTCCAAACATTACTCAAGACAACACCTCAAAACTTATGCAAGTTACTACTACAAAAAGAATAGCAACCTCAATTACCTACTTCAAGTCAAGACACAAAACTCAGTGCAACAGGCAAATTCTCTAAACAAGATAAACATGAAAACCCAAGAGAGTTCTAGAAACAAACTAAACAAAAGCTCTTTGAAAAGATAAGCATGAAAGCTAAGAGCAAAGCATGACTGCAGTTACGGAAAGATAAATAACAAACACAGCAAAGATCAGCATGAAAAGTCCTATGTTGTGTTCTAAATTTTTGGAATTGGAGCGTGTTTCTCTCCCACAAAAAGAAATCTCGGCTCTAACTTGTTATTAACACCAATCAAAGCTAAATAAAACTAAAAACAAAACCTAAGAGCGAGACGCTCCAAGAATAGCACATAACGCATGAAGCGATAAAAATATAGTGAAACGAGAGACGAACTGATAATTGTCGATGGAGAAGGGGATGCACGGGGGCATCCCCAAGCTTAGACACTTGAGTCTCCTTGAATATTTCTTGGGGATGCATGGGGGCATCCCCAAGCTTGAACGCTTGACACTTCTTAATCTTCTTTCATCATCTTCCCTCGCACACTTGAAAACTCCCTTCATACATAACTCATCATAATCTGATTAGCGAGGTTAGTACCCATAATAAAATAAAAAAATTATCTACTGTAAATAAAGATAACCTTGAAGAGATACTGTTTATAAAGATTTCCAAAAAGTTTTTGCAAAGAAAATCAATCTTAAGGTTTGCAAAACGAAGAAAAGGCAAAACAGGACAAAATCTGTGAAAAATAGACCAGCAGGTAGAAACGATTTTTTTAGGGATACTTCTGCAACTCAAATAAAAAAACTCAGAACATACTAAAGTTTTGTAATTGTATAGATCACGCTGTGTAAAAATTTCAGATCAAAAAGATGAAATTGGATTTTTCTCTGATTTTTCCAGTCACGAGGACAGAATCTGTTTTCTGGACAGCATGTCAGAACTTTCACTTCCCTTGTCGTATGAGGCTATAAAAGGCACAAAGATTGAAAAGTAAAGATACAATGATGTTGCTACAGTAGTAAAAATAATCAAGACCACTAAAAACAGAAGAAAAACAAAAAGAAAACCTAAATTCATTGCGGGCTGCCTCCCGAAAGCGCTTCTTTAAAGCCATTAGCTAGGCTTAATGCAAATAGATCAAGTCTTTTCAAGAAAATAACTAGCCTGTGTGACGGACTCAAAAGGCAACTTAATCTTTTTCTTAGGGAAGTGTTCCATCCCTTTCTTGAGAGGGAATTGGAATTTTATAATCCCTTCTTTCATATCAATAACAGCACCCACGGTGCGATGAAAAGGACGTCCCAAAATAATTGGACAAGAAGGTTCACATTCAATGTCCATAATAGTAAAATCAACGGGAAGATAATTGTAATTGACAATGATAAGATCATCATCTATCTTCCCCAAAGGTTTCTTTACGGAAGAATCGACGAGACGAACACCAAAAGAACAAGCATTAAAAGGTTTCAATTCAAATATATCATACATTCTTTTGGGCATAACAGAGGTACTAGCTCCAAGATCACATAAAGCATAGCAAGAAAAGTTATTCAACTTAATTTTAAACATAGAATCCCAACCATCTTCTAGCTTTCTAGGTATGGAGGCTTCTAACCTAAGCTTCTCCTCACTAGCTTTGATGAGAGCATTAGTGATATGCTCCATGACGGCAACATTAACTGTGCTAGTGTGGGGGTCTCTAGACATCTTGTGAAGGAAACGAATAACTTCAGAAAGAGTGCAATTATCAAAATCAAGGTCACTACTATCAAATAGAGTGGTAGTGGTGTCCTTTAGGCTCACTTGTTTGGTAGATTCTATAGTCATAGGAATTTCTTCTTCTACGGTTGAGGTTATAGCATCACCATTAATAGGTCCTATGGGACTAGGGGTGCATTGGGTGCTAAGAGTCTGGATATCCTCAACCACTTGGATAGTAGCAACAGTATGGTGTGTAGGAAGGCTCTTAATTCTATCTTCTTCTTCCTTTTCTCTAGCCCATCTCTCTTTGAGTTTAGCCATCATCCTAATGTTTTCATTAATTTGCAATTGGATAGCATTCATAGGAGTGACCTTCCTCTCCTCAAGGGGAGAAGTTCTAATCTTAAGAAATTCTACTTCATGAGCTAAATTATCTACCTTCGACGAGAGGGTATCTAGTTTGTCTAGTTTTTCCTCTACATTCTTGTTGAAGGCTTTTTGGGTAGTGATAAAGTCTTTAAGCATACTCTCTAATTCAGAAGTGGAGTTTTTGGTGCTAGGATAAGTGTTGTTGTTCCCATAGTTGTTGGAAGGGAACGGTCTATGATTGCTACCAAAGTTACTCTTATAAGCATTGTTGTTGAAGTTGTTTCTAGAGATAAATTTCACATGTACTTGATCCTGAGCAATCAAAGAATTTAAAGGAACATTTTGAGGATCAATAGGAGATTGCTTGGTAAGTAAAGACATGATCAAGTCAACTTTTTCATTTAGGGAGGAGATCACCTCGACAGAGTTTACCTTCCTACCTGTTGGAGCTCTTTCGGTGTGCCATTGGGAATAGTTGGTCATCATCTCATCGAGAAGTTTTGTGGCAGCACCAAGTGTAGTTGACATAAACGTTCCTCCCGCGGCCGAATCTAACAAGTTCCGCGAGGTAAAGTTCAAGCCTGCATAAAAAGTCTGGATAACCATCCAAGTAGTCAACCATGCGTAGGGAAATTCTTAACAAGAGATTTCATGCGTTCCCAAGCTTGGGAAATGTGTTCATTATCCAATTGTTTAAAATTCATAATAAAGCTCCTCAACTGGATAATCTTAGCAGGGGGTAGTACTTCCCGATAAAAGCATCCTTGCACTTATCCCAAGAATCTATGCTATTATTAGGCAAGGATTGAAACCAGATTTTACCTTCATCCCTCAAAGAGAAAGGAAAAAAGCTTAAGTTTAACAATATCACCATCTACTTCTTTGTACTTTTGCATATCAAAAAGCTCAATAAAATTATTTAAATGCAAAGCAGCAGCATCTCTAGCACCAGAGAATTGATCTTTCATAACAAGGTTCAGCAAAGCGGGTTTAATCTCATAAGAAGGTGCTGAAGTAGCAGGTGTAGCAATAGGAGTGCAGATAAAGTCACTGTTGTTGTGACTAGTGAAGTCACACAACTTGGTTTTCTCGGAGGAACCCATAGTAGCATCAAGCAAGATAACTATTATTTTTTATTTTTGATAAAGAGAACTACAGAAAAAACTGAAAGGTAAACTAACAAGACTAAAAAGCAAAGATAAAAGATAGTGTGCAACTCCCCTATCTTGAAGAGTTGAGTCCCCGACAACGGCACCAGAAATTGTCTTGATACACGAGATAACTTCTCGCCCCCCGTTGGTTACCCCAAGTGGAAGGTGAGATGTAGATAGCGGCAAATTTCCTTAGAAAAATGCTAAGGTTGAGTATCGTCCAGGAGGACTCCAACAGATACAAGTAGGTGGTGAAGTGAACAATGGCGCCGTTCACAACCGAGGTTGCTAACTTCACCTGGACCTACACAAACAGAGATAGCTTCGCTTCCCAACGAGTACAGAGGATTGTTCAATTCCTCCGGCCTTGTTGTTTACGAAGGATAAAACGCACGGGATAATAATGATAGATAGTGATAGCTACTGAAAAGTAAATACTGAAAGTAAATTGATAGTGTAAACAATGGTGGAAGTATGGACCGGGATCTCATGATGTTCACTAGTGATGTATCTCTCCCAAAAGACGATAAAATAGCCATGCGGGGTAAACAAATTACAGCTGGGCAATTGACAGGATTATGTGCGCAAACCAATGCTAATTATGCAAAACAGAAAGGAAGAGGCTCAAAAGCACGGGCAGTACGCCAACACAAGTAGACCGAAATCCATCTGCATCTACCCACTAATCATCCACCTTGAGATATCTTTCCAGAACATCTCGTTGGTATTAAATTGTGAATCCCATCCAAAGTTTAACTCAAAGCAACGGACAACTGCATTAAAGAACTTTGCGTAAAGTAAACAATCCTTGCACCCACAAGTACAAGCACCGTTGTTTTCACCCCCTTGTGGCAACATCACATCCCGTAGACTCATGTTTCTGTCACTCAAGCTAGTCATCGGGGGCATGAACCCACAATCACGCATAACGCTCCCTCTTGGAGTCACTACCTACTACTTGGCCAAAGCAATAAACAGCAACGGAAAACATGCAAGAGATACTCAAGAACATAAATATAAAAGAAGAGAATCAAATATATAACTCAATCACAATCTGAAGATAATCTCATAATCCATCGGATCCCAGCAAACTCAGCATAGCAACAGCAGAAAGATTACATATGTGCCTCGATCATGTAGGGCAGCTCACAAGGTCTAATCCATGAAGAACAAAGAGGGGAGGAGAACATCACATAGCTACTGATCATGGACCCAGGGTCCAAGGTGGACTACTCACGGTTCATCCGGGAAGCATCCATGGTGGTGGAGAAGCTCCCGGAGGTGATTCCTCCCTTCGGCAGGGTGCCGGGAAGAGGTCTTCTGGTGCTCCTGATATTGGAAGCGCAACGGAGGCGGAACAGAGGAGAGATCACGAAAAAGGGTTCCGTCCTCGAGGGTTTCTCGTCACGGGGAATAAATAGGCGAATAGGGGCAGCTAGAGGTGGGACAGGGGCTCCAGGAGCCCCCCTGGCTCCCCTCTGGCCCCTCCTGGGCTCTTCACGAAGCTTCCGATACGCTGATGTTTCCTATATTTTTCCTGGAAATTTTCTGGTACTTTTAATAAGGGGGAAACCTGAAATAGAAAAACAGCAGAAAACAGAAACTGGCACTGGGGTGCACTTAGCTAATAGGTTAGTCCAAATATGATCAAAAGTGTATGGAAGTTCATTAATAACATATCAATATCACACAAAAGAGGCATGGAGCAAGAAGAAATTATAGATACGTTTTGGACGTATCAGTGTTCAATCACCAGTCCCTCCAACCAGACATAGCACTTTACAGAGTGTGAACTGGTTCACACAACATCGTTGTGTCAGGCTCGTTTTCCTTCTAGTATTTACTTTCTGTATTTACTCGTATGCCTGTTTTCCTTCGTTGTTTCCTTCCGTTAGCAATCCTTACGATCTAAGCATGTCTTTCGATACTCTATTTCCTTCGAGTTTCCTTTAGTCCTTTGCAGTTTGCATGAATTCCTTCTAAGTTCTGAGTTTTTGAAGTGATCATTCACCCCCTCCCCCTCTGATCATTCTTGATCTTTCAATCACGGCGTTTGCGCCAAGGTGGTGTGGTTGCAATCGAAAGAAATCAAGAAAATCGAGGAATAATTTGCTCACAGGGTTCCCGAAGCCGCGCTCGAAATGGGAAAGGAAGACGATGCACTCACCAGCCGCGGGCACCGGCACCAGCTCAGGCCCGAGGACGTGGAACTCGATGTTCGCCGGGATCTTGCGCGCGCTGTGGAGGAGAAGAATGTCCATCTCGCGAACACTGGAGCCTTTCCAGGCGCCACGCGTGGTGGAGGCGTGGAGGTTTTGGTCCCCCATGGAGCCGTCAGAATCTGTGGCGGAAGGTGGCGGTGACGGCGACGGAGGCGGTGGCGGCGCTCGAGAGCGGCGTCCATCAATGGAGGCAGCGATGAGTGGTGGCGATGGCGGTGAGAAGCGAGAAGCAAGAGGCGGAGTTTGGTGGAGCGGATCTAGTTCTCGGTGGCAGCAGCGGTTGCGGCGAGATGTGCGTCGCTGCGGCGGCGGAGGCAGAGGAAGATCGAGCGCGAGGAAGAAGGAGGCAAAGCGGGCGGGGGCGAGCCACATCCCCAACCAATCGGCTATTTATTGGGCCAAGGGGTGATGGTGGGATCCGGTGCGGCGTCTATGTGACCGGTGCGGCCTCGTGTATCGCCAGAGCAACACAAGATTGAAGCACAGAAGATCCCGCGGATGGGAAGGGACGTGCGCACGTGTGATACGTCCCAAACGTAGCTATAATTTCTGCTTGCTCCATGCATGTTTTCTGTTATATTGCTATGATCTAGATACACTTTCATACACTTTCTATCATATTTGCACTAACTTATTAACTCAGTGCACCACAGTGTCAGTTCTTGTTTTCTGTTGTTTTTATATTTCAAGTTTCCCCCATATTAAAAGTGCTCCAAAAATTCGGGAAAAATCAGATAAAAAATCAGCGCAAAGGAAGCTTCTGGAGTCCCGAAAGGAGGACCAGAGGGGACCCACCAGGGCCCCAAGCAGCCACCAGGCGCGGCCTAGGGCTTGGCCACGCCAGGGGGGCGCCTGGACCCCTGGTGGCCCCCTGGTGCCCCCCTTCACCTATTTATTTCCCGTGACGTGAAACTTCCGAAGACAGAACCCCTTTTCACGATCTCGCCTCTGTTCCGCCGCCGCAGCGCTTCCAAGATCAGGAGCGCCAGCAGACCTCTTCCCGGCACCCTGCCGGAGGGAGGATTGACCTCCGGGAGCTTCCCCTCCACCATGGACGCTTCCCGGATGATCCGTGAGTAGTCTCCCTTGTACCATGGGTCCGTGATCAGTAGCTATGTGATGTTCTCCTCCCCTCTTTTTTCTTTGGTTTAGACCTCGTGAGCTTCCCTAGATGATCGAGGCACATATGTAATTTTTTGCTCTTTCTATGGTATGTTTGCTGAGTTCTGATGGATTATGAAACTATGTTCAGTTTTTGATTGAGTAATATATTTGGTTCTTATCTTTTATATTTTTGTTCCTAAGTAACTCTTGCATATTCTCCGTTGTTGTTTATTTCTTTGGCCAAGTAGTAGGTAGTGACTCCAATAGGGAACGTTATGCTCGATTGTGGGTTCATGCCCCCTGATGACACGCTCCAGTGACAGAAACATGAGTCTAGGGGATTTGATGTTGCCACAAGGGGGAAAACAATGATGCTTCTAACCGCGGTTGCAAGGATTGTTTACTTTACGCAAAGTGCTTTTTAATGCAGTTGTCTGTTCCTTTGGGTTTACACTTTGGGTGGGGTCGCAACTTAATACCAGCGAGATGTTCTGGATCGATATCTCAAGTTGGATGATTCGTAGTAGATGCACTTGGATTTCGGTCTACTTATTTTGGCGTACCGCCCATGCTTTTGAGCCTCGTACTTTCTTTGTAGCATAGTTAGCATTGCGGTGCGTTTTTTATCCTCTCAATTGCCCAGCTGTGATTTGTTTACCTCGCATAGCAGTTTTATCGTATTTTGGGAGAGAGACATCACTACTGAACATCACGGGACCCGATCCATATTCTCATCACTGTTTACACGCTATTTTATTTCCTGCTTTTACTTTCTAGCTGCTATCACCATTATCATTATCCATTGCGTTTGATTCTTTGTAAACAACAAGACCGAAGAGATTGAAAACCTCTCTGAACTTCGTTGGGAGCAAAGTTATTTGTTTCTGTGTGCAGGTCCACGTCAAATGCGCCGTTGACACCTACTTCTCACTTTCGGAGTCCTACTAGAGACACAAACCTCGGTATGTTCACTGAGGGAAACTTGCCGCTACGCTGCATCTCACCTTCCACTTGGGGTAACCAACGAAGGGCGAGAAGCCACTATCCTGTCTCGCGTATCAAGAAAAATCCTGGCGCCGTTGCCGGGGACTCCAAGTGCCAAGATAGGGGAGTTGCACACTATCTTTTACCTTTGCTTTTTAGTCTTGTTAGTTTGCTTTCCAATGTTTACCTTTGCTTATGTTTCTTTATTGAAAACAACAAAAAATGAGAGAGCTTCATGAGCTCTACCTTGAATTAGGTCATGAAGTGTTTGAAAATAAAATCAAAAAGCCTATGGAGCTTTATTATTTGCATAACACTCATGTTAGTAGCAATGTCATTAGTATGTCTTCTTTGAATAATTTTGATGCTAATGATATGCAAAGTTATAAGCTTGGGATGCTACGTTTGATGATCTTTTACGCCCCCCAAGTTTTGATGAGGAAATTTATTTTGATGATACCTTGCCTCCTATCTATGATGATTATTGTGATGAAACTTATGCTATAAAGAATAAATTTTTACAAGTGTATCATGATAAGAATGATTCATGTGATAGCTATTTTGTTGAGTTTTCTCCCACTACTATTGATGATTTTGCTTATGAGGGAAGTAATAAATTTTCTATACTTGTGGATCATGGTAAGAATTTTTTTTATGTGATACTTATATTGTTGAGTTTATTCATGATGCCACTGAAAATTACTATGAGAAAGGGAGACATGGCTTCACATATCTCAACGATATTAAACTCCCTCTCTCCATGATGAAATTTTTGAAGTTGTTCTTGTTCTACCTTCTTATGCTTGTTACTATGTGCTTCATTGATTTAGTTGGTCACAAGATCCTTATGCATAGGAAGTGGGTTAGGCTTAAATGTGTTTCACATTTGCTTCTTGATACTCTCGTTTGCTTAAACTCTTATTCCTTTGTGAGCATCTTTTCCAATCTTCATGCCTAGCTTAAAGGCGTAAAAGAAAGCGCTTGTTGGGAGGCAACCCAAGATGTTTTTACTTCTCTTTTTAGTGGTCTTGATGATTGTTACTACTGTAGCAACATCATTGTATCTTTATTTTCAAGCTTTGTGCCAAGTTCTAGCCTCTTATGATAAGGGAAGAAAAAGTTGTGACATGTTGTCCAAAAAACAGATTCTGTCTACTTGACGGAAAAAATCAAAAAAAATCACCAGTTCATCTTTTTGAGCTGACTTTTTTACACGGCATGCTCTATACAGTTGTGAAATTTTGTATGTTCTGAGTTTTTTATTTGAGTTGCAGAAGTACCCCCTAAAATTTATTTACTACCTGTTGTTCTGTTTTTCGCAGATTTTGCCACATTTTGCCTTTCCTTATTTTTGAAAACCTTAAGCTTGCTTTTTCTTTGCAAAAACCTTTTGGAAATCTTGAGAAACAACAGCTCTTCAAGAATATCTTTATTTCCAGTGGAGAAAAATTATTTTATTAAGGGTACTAAGCTCTCTAATCATCTTATGATGAGTTATGTATGAAGGGAGTTTTCAAGTGTGCGAGGGAAGATGATGAAATAAGATCCGGGAGTGTCAAACGCTCAATCTTGGGGATTCCCCCATGCATCCCCAATAAATATTCAAGGAGACTCAAGCGTCTAAGCTTGAGAATGCCCCCGTGCATCCCCTTCTCCATCAACAATCATCAGTTCGTCCTTCCTCTCACTATATTTTTATCACTTCATTCGTTATGTGCTATGCTTGGAGTGTCTCGCTGTTAGGTTTACTTTTTAGTTTTCTTTAGCTTTGCTTGTTGTTCATAAAAAGTTAGACCCCGGCTTACTTTGTGTGGGAGAGAAACACGCTCCACTCCAGTCTAGAACACATCATAGGATTTTCATGCCTATCTTTCTCTGTTGTGTGTTCTTTATCTTTTCGTAGCTGCTGTCATGTTTAGTTTTAGTTTTAGTGTTTGTATTTAGCAAGAGCCTTGGCTTTTGTTTAGTTTGTTGCTGGAACTCTCTTTAGTTTTCATGTTTATCTTGTTAAGAGAGTTGGTTGTTGCACTTAGTTGTGTCTTGTCTTGCAAGTAGGTAATTGAGGTTGCTATTCAATTGTAGTAGTAACTGGCAATAGTTTTGAGGTATTTTTGTGAGTAATGTTTGAACTTTTGGTGTCAAGAGATCTAGTCTATTAGTGATAGGTGTCGTATTTAGGGAAATCCGTGTTTATTTTCAAAAACCTACAAAACTAGTTGAGAACTCTAGCTACTAGATGGATCACTAATCTTTGGAGGGATCGGATATTAGAGTACACTCGCGTACCATGAGTCAAGGATGCGCAAGGATAACCAAACCCCCAAACACTCCTCCTCGGGGTACTTGTCTCTTTGTGAACCTCCTCATTAGATTGAGAATTACCAATAATAAGTGCATGAGTTCTTCGGACTAATGTAAGTATTGAAAGTTGACACTTCCACCTTCTCATATTTGCTAGCCTCTTCGGTACCGTGCATTGCCCTCTTCTCACTCCGAGAGTTGGCGTCTACCTGCCGGTGCATCCAAACCCTTGGCATGATATGCTCTGTCATCATAAACCTCCTTATATCTTTCCTCAAAACAGCCACCATACCTACCTATCAAGGCATTTCCATAGCCTTTCCGAGATATATTGCCATGCAACATCCACCTTCTCATGACTTGATCTTCATGTCATACATGTTCCTGCTACACTGGCAGATGCATACATTTGCATACATCATGATAGCTACATCTTATTTATGTTGAGTACTTTGTAAAGTGTGAAGATCTTCTATACCTTCTTGTAAAATAGAGTGTTGCCCTTAAGTGAGGAAAAGATCCCAAAGTGGACAAAATTAAAAGATCCCAAAGAGGACAAATGAGAGTTAAATAGAAAGAGCCATTGAGGCCACCAAAAAATACAAAAAAGGAGAAAAAGAAATAAAAAGAGAGAAAGGGCAACACTACTATTCCTTTTGAAAGATCCGCACTCGTACTCCCTCTATATCTTTGTGCTCCATAGAGATGATCATCTATGCATATAGCTATGTGGGGTCCTTCCCACTATAAAACTTGGCTTGCGTATTCCAAGGATGAGCCTCCTCAAACGATCTCTAGTTCTTCATGAGCGAGAAAGTTGAATGCACCCCCACTAGTTCCATTGGCAGAGATGCGCATGTTGAGATGGGCATGTGGCCACACAAGGAAGGATCGGATCCGGAATGATATTATACGGGAGAGAGTTGGGGTGACACCAATTGAAGAGAAGCTTGTCCAACATCGTCTGAGCTGGTTTGGGCATATCCAGCGTAGGCCTTATGAAGCGCCTGTGCATATCGGGCGGTTAAGGCGTGCTGATAATGTCAAGAGAGGTCGGGGGAGGCCAAACTTGACTTGGGAGGAGTCTGTGAAGAGAGACCTGAAGGACTGGGCTATCGACAAAGATCTAGCTCTGGACAGGGGTGCGTGGAAGTTAGCTATCCACGTGCCAGAACCGTGATTTGGTTACGATATCTTTTGGGTTTCAGCTCTAGCCTACCCCAACTTGTTTGGGACTGACAGGCTTTGTTGTTGTTGTTGTTGTATATGTGCATCCGTTCCATGGCAATCCCTACTCCTCACATCATATCTATCATTTGTCCTTCTCGCCTATGATTGTCCTCATTGATGTGAGCCTTCCTCACCCTTTTTGTCTTCCTCCTCCACCATATTTCTCTCTTTGCCATCCTAAGTGTCTACTCACGTGCTTACGCTCATCCATTGCATGAGTGCTCAAAATATCGAAAAGAAGTGGATCAAATTGGCTTGTACCTGGCTAGTGGTCTGGGGACGAGTCAAGATAAGATTCCAAAGAAGACCAAGTGTGAAACTTTAGTAGATTGAGTTCTCAACAAAAGAGTTCTCAACAAAAAATATTTTTTCTCTCGTATTCCCATATGCCCCTTCTTGCACGCAAACACCATTTGGAGACATTCGAGTCACGGACAGCGAGAGCTCTTGCACCTAATGTTCTTATGTTGCTTTTTTCAATGCTAATATAGACGCTTGCCTGTTATGACTTGAATTGAATCACATACCTTGACTGCTTTACTTTCAAAGTTCTTATATGGTTGGTAGCATGTCACCATAGAAATTATGCTTGTTATCATTTACCTACTCGAGGAAGAGCAGGAATTAAGCTTGGGGATGTGGATACGTATATATAATTTCTGCTTGCTCGATGCATGTTTTGTGTGAGATTGCTATGATCTAGATACACTTTCATACACTTTTGATCATATTTGGACTAACTTATTAACTCAGTGCACCACAGTGCCAGTTCCTGTTTTCTGTTGTTTTTCTATTTCAGGTTTCCTCCATATTAAAAGTGCTCAATTTTTTTGGGAAAATCAGATAAAAAATCAGCACAACGGAACCTTCTCGAGTCCCGAAGGAGGACTAGAGGGGACCCACCAGGGCCCCATGCGGCCACCTGGCGCGGCCTAGGGCTTGGCCGCGCTAGGGGGGCACCGATACGTCCCAAACGTATCTATAATTTCTGCTTGATCCATGCATGTTTTGTGTGATATTGCTATGATCTAGATACACTTTTGATCATATTTGGACTAACTTATTAACTCAGTGCACCACAGTGCTAGTTCCTATTTTCTGTTGTTTTTCTATTTCAGGTTTCCCCCATATTAAAAGTGCTCCAAAAATTCGGGAAAATCAGATAAAAAAATCAGCGTGCAGGAACCTTCCGGAATCACCTGGGTGGGGCCAGAGGGCCACCTGGGCCAAAGGGCCACCACCAGGGACCCAGGCGGCCACCTGGCACGACCTAGGGTCTGGCCGCGCCCGGGGGGTGCCTGGACCCCTGGTGGCCCCTGGCTGCCCCCTTCGCCTATTTATTCCCCGTACCGTGAAAGCTCCGAAGACAGAACCTTTTTAGCGATCTCGCCTCTGTTCTGCCGCCGCCGCGCTTCCAAGATCGGGAGCGTCAGCAGACTTCTTCCCGGCACCCTTCCGGAGGGAGGATTGACCTTCGAGAGCTTCCCCTCCATCATGGACGCTTCCCGGATGTGCCGTGAGTAGTTTCTCTTTGACCATGGGTCCGTGATCAGTACCTATCTTATGTTCTCCTCCCCTCTTTGTTCTTCATGGTTTAGACCTCTTGAGCTGCCCTACATGATCTAGGCACATATGTAATTTTCTATTGTTGCTATGCTGAGTTTCCTTGGATCTGATGGATTATGAGATTATGTTCAGATTGTGATTGAGTAATATATTTGGTTCTTATCTATTATATTTTTGTTCCTAAGTAATTCTTGCATGTTCTCCGTTTCTGTTTATTGCTTTGTCCAAGTAGTAGGTAGTGATTCCAAGAGGGAATATTATGCTCGATTGTGGGTTCATGTCCCCCGATAACACGCTTGAGTGACAGAAACATGAGTCGAGGGGACGTGCTATGTAAGGACCGATATGTGGTACTGTTCCAGATCTAGATGTTTCCATCCAGATCCGGGGACGAAGCACATATCGGTCCCACCGCGACATATGACGAAGCCATATGCCCCGGATTTCCAACATGATATCACAACATTACAACTACAAGGATACAACATCTCATACAATCGGCATAAAACTGCCTTAAATACAATACTACAGCGGAAGATACATGTCTGAGTACAGACTACAATCAAATGCCTACTGGCAAAGAGAAAAACATCGATCCCCATAACCACACGGGTCTAGGCCCTCCGCCGGGATCCGCCTAACTAGTCGTCGTCGAGTCTCCACGTGAAACGTCGATCACCATACCTGTTGTCGATCAAGAACCCTAAAAAGAGTTTGGGAGTATGTCCGAACCCCAACTTGGGTAAGTGCTAGGGTTTGAGTGCCCTTTGCATCATGAAATTTTTTGCAAAAGAAATTCAAAAATGGGGAAAAGAAAATCCCTAAAGAATTAATATAAAAGGCCAGAAATAAATCTTTTTCCAAAATTCTTTTGGATATGTTGCAAAATCCTAAAAATGAGTGTGATCATTTTAAAAGTGATTTGGGATTAATCCCATGCTCATAGATTTTTCAAAAATCCAAACGGTAGCTTGGAATTAATTCAAGACCCCTATTTGAATTAAAGTTCGAATAATTTGAATTTTAAAATTCCCAAACTTTATAAGTGGCTAGCTATATATATTGTGAGGCCATATAAAAATTTTGGGCATTTTATAAAATGCTCTGTTATTTTTTTAGCAGAGTAAACAAATGTCAGAAAAGAAAAAGAAAAGAAATAAAAAAAGGGCTTACCTGGGAAAATCCGGCCCAACTTGGGGAGGTGGCCCAGCCCAAGGGCACCACCGTCTTCTTCCTGGCGCCAGAGCAGGCAGCTCGCCGCCGTGGCGAGCATGCCGCGACGACTAAGCCTTCTAGGCCTCCCCTGCCTCTCCTCTCTCGCCACGCAGACGCCCACAAGGCTCCCCGTCCTTCCCCTAGCCCGTGGTCATCTCCTCCTCTCTGCGTCGCCATTGCCATGTGGTCCGAGAAGCTCGCCGGAGCGTGCAGCCGCGCCACCGTGGCCACTCTCCTCCTCACTCCGCCAAAACTTGTCCAGGAGACTCCCCGGCGTCGACTACTTCTTCCCACGCGAGCAAGGCAAGCCGGAGAGCCCAGGGAACACCGAATCGGACTTTTTCCTCCGCCACTGCCGTCGGACTCCGGCGAGGATTCCATCGCCCACAGTGCCTCTCCCACCTCGACGTCGACGCCTTTGCAATCACGGTGAGCCAGCGCTTCTTTCCCCTTTCTCCAAGCCCAGCCCCGTGCCCTCCTTCGTCGTGTTCATCTACGCAGAGCCACGGCCGCCGTGTGTCGTCGTCGCCGGCGACGATAGGGCCACCCCCTTGAACATCCACTAGTACCACTCGACGCGCGCCATCTCCAGCTCTCCAACGCACCTAGCTGCACCCCTTTTGGCCGCCGGAATCGCCCTCCCGCGTGTGTGCCGCCGCGCTTGATGCCACCGGCGGCTAACCGCCGGCGAGGCAGGGTTAATTAACCCTTAATCACCCCTCACCCTATGACAGTGGGCCCAATCCCCCCTAATGACCCTATTTAGTTTAAACTAAATCGGGTTTAAACCCACTGCCTCTGACGTCCTAGCCCCACAGGTCCGACCCGCCCCTGACGTCAGCCTGAGCTCACAGTGACGCAGTAATTGGATTTCTAATTAAATTTAATTCAGAAAAATCCATAAAAATGAATAAACTTTTAAATTCAATAACTTTTTAATCCTAACTCCAAAATTAACATATAATATATGAAAAATTATCAGAAAAACGCAAGGATTAAGAATATGCACTTTGTTTTTATGTTTGACCATTTTAAAATGGGTGAACAATAGAAAACATGCATATGGCTTAATTTGAATTTGAATTTGGAGTTTGAATTTGCAATTCAATTGCAATATACTTCAAGTAAGATGAATATTCAATCGATAACATGGTTGAGGCGACTTGTCTATGAGTATGGGATTCACCACCCATAAGCATTTAGACTTGTGAGCGGACGATGAGGACCCATCTCAGTTGATCATCCGGCCTGGATGGGATGCCCCTCACGTTCGATGCTTTCCGATGTTCTGTGCTTGGCCTTGTCTGATTAGATAAGTGGGTACGACTCTCGGCTCTCCAAGTGATTGCATCATGACTGCAATTACATACGCATATTCCGGGTCCCAACAGGGTAGTATCATGAGTACAGAAGTACTCAGCATCCAATTGTAGTGGTCAACTGACCCAACAAGGACTTCATCACTCGTCATTCTAGGACAACTAGTAGTTTACGGTAAGGATGGGGTAAGTGGTGAGGTTGCTGCCTCACTAGCATTTATGAAGTGGCTAACGATCTAGAGAGTAAGATAAGAAGCCAAGCATTCGATGAGGAAGCTTCGTGAAGAGCCCGGAAGGGGACAGAGGCGAGCCAGAGGGCCCAGGCGGACACCCGGCGCGCCCCACCCCTGGCCGCGCCAGGGGGGCGCCTGGGGCCCCTGTTCCACCTCTGGATGCCCCCCTTCGCCTATTTATCCCCCGTCACGGGAAAACTCCAGAACAAGAACCCTATTCCGCGAACTCGCCTCTGTTCCACCGCCGCCGCGCTTCCAAGATCGGGAGCACCAGAAGACCTCTTCCCGGCACCCTGCCGGAGGGAGTATTGACCTCCGGGAGTCTCCTCTCCACCATGGATGCTCCCCGGATGTCTCCTGAGTAGTTTTCCTTGGACCATGGGTCCGTGATCAGTAGCTATGTGATGTTCTCCTCCCCTCTTTGATCTTCATTGTTTAGACCTCGTGAGCTGCCCTACATGATCGAGGCACCTTTGTAATATTTCTGCTATTGCTATGTTGAGTTTGATCGGATCTGATGAATTATGAGATTATGTTCAGATTGTGATAGAGTAATATATTTGATTCTTATCTCTTGTATTTTTGTTCCTAAGTAATTCTTGCATGCTCTCCGTTGCTGTTTATTGCTTTGGCCAAGTAGTAGGTAGTGACTCCAAGTGGGAGCGTTGTGCTAGATTGTGGGTTCATGCCTCCCCGATGACATGCTTGAGTGACAGAAACATGAGTCTAGGAGATGTGTTGTTGCCACAAGGGGGAAAACAACGGTGCTTGTAACCGCGGTTACAAGGATTGTTTACTTTACGCAAACTTCTTTTTAATGCAGTTATCTGTTGCTTTGTGTTTACACTTCGGGTGGGGCTCGCAACTTAATACCAGCGAGATGTTCTAGATAGATATCTCAAGGTGGATGATTAGTAGTAGATGCAGATGGATTTCGGTCTACTTATTTTGGCGTACTGCCCGTGCTTATGAACCTCTTCCTTTCTTTTGTAGCATAGTTAGCATTGCGGTGCGTTCATAATCCTGTCAATTTCCTTTCTGTAATTTGTTTACCTCGCATAGCAATTTTTATCGTCTTTTGGGAGAGAGACATCACTAGCGAACATCACGTATCCCGGTCCATATCCACATTATTGTTTCCAAGCTATATTTACTTTTCTGCATTTACTTTCAAGTTGTTATCATTATCCCTTGCGTTTTATCATTTGTGAACAACAAGACCGGAGAGATTGACAACCTCTCTGAACTTCGTTGGGAACAAAGTTATCTGTGTCTGTGTGCAGGTCCGCGTCAGTTGCGCCGCTGACACCTACTTATCATCTCTGGAGTCCTACTGGAGACAAACCTTGGTATCTTTACTGAGGGAAAACTCGTTGTTGTACTGCATCACGCCTTCCACTTGGGGCCTACCAACGAAGGGCGAGAAGCCAATAAGCAAGAGTATTTCTGGCGCCGTTGCCCGGGACTCCAAGTGCTAAGATAGGGGAGTTGCACACTACCCTTTACCTTTGTTTTTTAGTATTGTTAGTTTATCTTTCAGTTTTTATCTTTGTGTCTTTTATCAAAATTTACAACCAAAAAATTATTTATCTTGCTGGTCGTTATTATGTCTGGCCCTTCTGCCTTTGTTGAGACAGAGGTTCTCACCTTTAAACAAAAAGGTGGAGAAAGTTTAAAAGATGCTTGGTTTAGAATTAATGATTCTCAAATAAGAGCCACGAAGAAGCAATCCACTACTATTCTTCTTAGAAATTTTTATGTTGGGATTACTCCTTGGAATAGGTTTATATTAGATACTGCTATCAATGGGAATTTTCTAGCAGCTCCGACTTGGGAGTCTCTTAATGTTATTTAAAATCTTGTTGGAAATCTCCCTATTGCTAGCATACAAGAAGATATAACTTTATCTCACATCATGAAGAAACTTGAAAAGATAGAGTTAGAAATACCAAGTATAACTAGGATAAATGAGTTGGATCGCAAGATTCAAGGGAATTTGAATAGGCTTGATAGCTCCATGCTTAAAATTATCAAAACTTTGGAGGTCATCAAATCCCGTAATACGGATCTTTCTAGGATAGATAAGATTGAGGAAATCATTAATACTCTTGGAACTACTTTCTCCTCAATCAAACCAAAAAAGGTAGATACTTCGGCAAGAAGGGAACCTAAGTTCAATTATGTCCCTAAGGTTCCCCGACCTAAAAAGGAACCACCTATTGCCAAAGAAGTTGAAACCGTGAAAACTTTGGAAGAAATACCTCCCATTGATAATTTTATAAATGAATCTTCCATTGATTTTCCGCCTTTTGGTTTTCTCCCTAGAAGTATCTTCATTAGGCCTTTATTTCAAAGACCTCTTAAGACTAGTTGTAGAATTGAAGAGCTTTTTGATGATCTTGATAATGATTCGATTGCTACAACTTGATCTTTTTGCATCATGCCTAGCTAATGGCTTTAAAGAAGCGCTTTCGGGAGGCAGCCCGCAACGAATTTAGGTTTTCATTTTGCTTTTGTTGTTTATTGATGGTTGTTACTTCTGTAGCAACATCATTGTATCTTTATTTTTCAGCTTTGTGCCAAGTTATAGCCTCTTACGGCAAGGGAAGTAAAAGTTGTGACATGCTGTCCAGAAAACAGATTCTGTCCTCGTGACCAGAAAAATTCCAGAAAAATCCCAGTTCATATTTTTGAGCTGAAATTTTTACACCGTATGCTCTATACAATTACGAAACTTCCGTATGTTCTGAGTTTTTTGATTTGAGTTGCAGAAGTATCCCTAAAAAATTCTTTACTATCTACTGTTCTGTTTTTTCAAAGATTCTGCCACGTTTTGTCTCTCCTTACTTTTGCAAACCTTAAGCTTTCTTTTTCTTTGCAAAAACTTTTTGGCACTCTTGAGAAACAGTAGCTCTTCAAGAATATCTTTATGTCCAGTGGAGAAAAATTATTTATTAAGGGTACTAACCTCTCTAATCAGCTTATGATGAGTTATGTATGAAGGGAGTTTTCAAGTGTGTGATGGAAGATGATGAAAGAAGATCCAGGAGTGTCAAGCGCTCAAGCTTGGGCATGCCCCCATGCATCCCCTTCTCCATCAACAATCATCAGTTCGTCCTTTGTCTCACTATATTTTTATCACTTCATGCGTTATGTGCTATGCTTGGAGCGTCTCGCTCTTAGGTTTTGTTTTTAGTTTTCTTTAGCTTTGCTTACTGTTCATAACAAGTTAGATCCTTTCTTACTTTGTGTGGGAGAGAGACACGCTCCACTTTCAAAATCTAGAACACATCATAGGATTTTTCCTGCCTATCTTTTTGTTGTTGTGTGTTCTTTATCTTTTCATAGCTACTGCCATGTTTAGTTTTAGTCTTAGTTTGTCTTTAGCAAGAGCCTTGTCTTTTGTTTAGTTTGTTGCTGCAACTCTTTTTAGTTTTCATGTTTATCTTGTTAAAGAGAGTTGGTTGTTGCACTGAGTTGTGTTTTCTCTTGAAAGTAGGTAATTGAGGTTGCTATTTAATTTTAGTAGTAGCTTGCAATAGTTTTGAGGCATTGTTGTGAATAATGTTTGGACTTTTGGTGTCAAGAGCTCTTGCCTATTAGTGATAGGTGTCGTATTTTGGGCAATCCATGTTTATTTTCAAAACCTACAAAACTAGTTGAGAACTCTAGCTACTAGATGGATCACTACTCTTCTGAGGAGTCGAATATTAGAGTACACTCACGTACCATGAGTCGAGGATGCGCAAGGATAACCAAACCCCCATACGCTCCTCCTCGGGGTACTTGTCTCTTTGTGAACCTCCTCATTAGATTGAGAGTTACCGATAATAAGTGCATGAGTTCTTCGGACTAATGTAAGTATTGAGAGTTGACACTTCCACCTTCCCATATTTTTCTAGCCTTTCCCGTGCCATGCATTGCCTTCTTCTCACTCCGAGAGTTGGTGTCCACCTTCGCCGGTACATCCAAACCCTTGGCATGATACGCTCTGTCATCATAAGCCTCCCTTTATCCTTCCTCAAAACAGCCACCATACCTACCTATCAAGGAATTTCCATAGCCTTTCCGAGTTACATTGCCATGCAACTTCCACCTCTTCATGACTTGATCTTCATGTCATACATGTTCCTGCTACACTGGCAGCGACATACATTACATACATCATGATAGTTACATCTTCTTTATGATTTTGAGTACCTTGTAAAGTGTGAAAGATCTCCTTTACCTTCTTGTAAATTAGAGTGTTTCCCTTAAGTGACGAAAAGATCCCAAAGTGAACACATTAAAAGATCCCAAAGAGGACAAATGAGAGTTATATAGAAAGAGCCATTGAGGCCACAAAAAAATACAAAAAAAAGAGAAAAAGAAATAAAAAGAGAGAAAGGGGCAACACTACTATCCTTTTGAGAGATCCACACTAGTACTCCCTTTATATCCTTGTACTCCATAGAGATGATATTTATGCATATAGTTTGGAGAGCTTCTTATCTCATATGTGCATCCGTTGCATGGCAATCCCTACTCCTCACATCATATCTATCATTTGGCATCTCTTTCCTATGATTGTCCTCATTGATGTGAGCCTCTCTCATCCTTTTTGTCTTCCTCCTCCACCATATTTCTCTCTTTGCCATCCTAAGTGTCAACTCTTGTGCTTACGCTCATCCATTGCATGAGTGCTCAAAATATCGAAAAGGAGTGGATCAAATTGACTTGTACCTGGCTAGTGGTCTGCGGACGAGTCAAGATAAGATTCCAAAGAGGACCAAGTGTGAAACTTTAGTAGATTGAGTTCTCAACAAAAATACTTTTTTCTCTCGTATTCCCTATTCTCCTTTCTTGCACGCAAACACCATTTGGAGACATTCGAGTCACGGACAGCGAGAGCTCTTGCACCTTTTGTTCTTTTGTTACTTGTTTCAATGCTAATATAGACTCTTTCCTGTTACGACTTGAATTGAATCTCTAACCTTGATTGCTTTACTTTTCAAAGTTCTTTTATGGTTGCTAGGATGTCACAACAGAAATTATGCTTGTTATCATTTACCTACTCGAGGATGAGCAGGAATTAAGCTTGGGGATGTTGGTACGTCCAAAACGTATCGATAATTTCTGCTTGCTCCATGCATGTTTTGTGTGATATTTCTTTGATCTAGATACACTTTCATACATTTTTTATCATATTTGGACTAACCTATTAACTCAGTGCACCCCAGTGCCAGTTCCTGATTTCTGCTGTTTTTCTATTTCAGTTTTCCCCCATATAAAAAGTTCCAGAAAAATTCGGGAAAATTCAGATAAAAATCAGCGTTACGGAAGCTTCGTGAAGAGCCCGGGAGGGGCCAGAGGGGAGCCAGGGGGGCCCAGGCGGCCACCCGGCGAGCCCCACCCCTGGCCGCGCCAGGGGGGCGCCTGGGGCCCCTGTTCCACCTCTGGATGCCCCCCTTCGCCTATTTATCCCCCGTCACGGGAAAACTCCAGAACAAGAACCCTATTCCGCGAACTCGCCTCTGTTCCACCGCCGCCGCGCTTCCAAGATCGGGAGCACCAGAAGACCTCTTCCCGGCACCCTGCCGGAGGGAGGATTGACCTCCGGGAGTCTCCTCTCCACCATGGATGCTCCCCGGATGTCTCGTGAGTAGTTTTCCTTGGACCATGGGTCCGTGATCAGTAGCTATGTGATGTTCTCCTCCCCTCTTTGATCTTCATTCTTTAGACCTCGTGAGCTGCCCTACATGATCGAGGCACCTTTGTAATATTTCTGCTATTGCTATGTTGAGTTTGATCGGATCTGATTGATTATGAGATTATGTTCAGATTTTGATAGAGTAATATATTTGGTTCTTATCTCTTGTATTTTTGTTCCTAAGTAATTCTTGCATGCTCTCCGTTGTTGTTTATTGCTTTGGCGAAGTAGTAGGTAGTGACTCCAAGAGGGAGCGTTGTGCTAGATTGTGGGTTCATGCCTCCCCGATGACATGCTTGAGTGACAGAAACATGAGTCTAGGGGATGTGCTGTTGCCACAAGGGGGAAAACAACGGTGCTTGTAACCGCGGTTACAAGGATTGTTTACTTTACGCAAAGTTCTTTTTAATGCGGTTGTCTGTTGCTTTGGGTTTACACTTTGGGTGGGGCTCGCAACTTAATACCAGCGAGATGTTCTGGATAGATATCTCAAGGTGGATGATTAGTAGTAGATGCAGATGGATTTGGGTCTACTTATTTTGGCGTACTTCCCGTGCTTTTGAACGTCTTTCTTTCTTTTGTAGCATAGTTAGCATTGCGGTGCGTTCATAATCCTGTCAATTGCCTTTCTGTAATTTGTTTACATCGCATAGCAATTTTTATCGTCTTTTGGGAGAGAGACATCACTAGCGAACATCACGTATCCCGGTCCATATCCACATTATTGTTTCCAAGCTATATTTACTTTTCTGCATTTACTTTCAAGTTGCTATCATTATCCCTTGCGTTTTATCATTTGTGAACAACAAGACCGGAGAGATTGACAACCTCTCTGAACTTCGTTGGGAACAAAGTTATCTGTGTGTGTGTGCAGGTCCGCGTCAGTTGCGCCGCTGACACCTACTTATCATCTCTGGAGTCCTACTGGAGACAAACCTTGGTATCTTTACTGAGGGAAAACTCGCTGCTGTACTGCATCACGCCTTCCACTTGGGGCCTACCAACGAAGGGCGAGAAGCCAATAAGCAAGAGTATTTTTGGCGTCGTTGCCGGGGACTCCAAGTGCTAAGATAGGGGAGTTGCACACTACCCTTTACCTTTGTTTTTTAGTCTTGTTAGTTTATCTTTCAGTTTTTATCTTTCTGTCTTTTATCAAAATTTACAAAAAATATATATTTATCTTGCTGGTTGCTATTATGTCTGGCCCTTCTGCCTTTGTTGAGACAGAGGTTCTCACCTTTAAACAAAAAGGTGGAGAAAGTTTAAAAGATGCTTGGTTTAGAATTAATGATTCTCAAATAAGAGCCACCAAGAAGCAATCCACTACTATCCTGCTTAGAAATTTTTATGTTGGGATTACTCCTTGGAATAGGTTTATATTAGATACTGCTATCAATGGGAATTTTCTAGAAGCAACGACTTGGGAGTCTCTTAATGTTATTTAAAATCTTGTTGGAAATCTCCCTATTGCTAGCATACAAGAAGATATAACTTTATCTCACATCATGAAGAAACTTGAAAATATAGAGTTAGAAATACCAAGTATAACTAGGATAAATGAGTTGGATCGCAAGATTCAAGGGAATTTGAATAGGCTTGATAGCTCCATGCTTAAAATTATCAAAACTTTGGAGGTCATCAAATCCCGTAATACGGATCTTTCTAGGATAGATAAGATTGAGGAAATCATTAATACTCTTGGAACTACTTTCTCCTCAATCAAACCAAAAAAGGTAGAGACTTCGGCAAGAAGGGAACCTAAATTCAATTATGTCCCTAAGGTTCCCAGGCCTAAAAAGGAACCACCTATTGCCAAAGAAGTTGAAACGGCGAAAACTTTGGAAGAAATACCTCTCTTTGATAATTTTACAAATGAATCTTCCATTGATTTTCCGCCTTTTGGTTTTCTCCCTAGAAGTATCTTCATTAGGCCTTTATTTGAAAGACCTCTTAATACTAGTTGTACAATTGAAGAGGTTTTTGATGATCTTGATAATGATTCGATTGCTACAACTTGATCTTTTTGCATCATGCCTAGCTAATGGCTTTAAAAAAGCGCTTTCGGGAGGCAGCCCGCAACGAATTTAGGTTTTTATTTTTTCTTTTGTTGTGTCTTGATGGTTGTTACTTCTGTAGCAACATCATTGTATCTTTATTTTTCAGCTTTGTGCCAAGTTATAGCCTCTTACGGCAAGGGAAGCAAAAGTTGTGACATGATGTCCAGAAAACAGATTATGTCCTCGTGACCAGAAAAATCCCAGTTCATCTTTTTGAGAAGAAATTTTTACACCGTATGCTCTATACAATTACGAAACTTTCGTATGTTCTGAGTTTTTTTATTTGAGTTGCAGAAGTATCCCTAAAAAATTCTTTACTATCTGTTGTTCTGTTTTTCACAGATTCTGCCACGTTTTGTCTCTCCTTACTTTTGCAAACCTTAAGCTTGCTTTTTCTTTGCAAAAACTTTTTGGCACTCTTGAGAAACAGTAGCTCTTCAAGAATATCTTTATGTCCAGTGGAGAAAAATTATTTATTAAGGGTACTAACCTCTCTAATCAGCTTATGATGAGTTATGTATGAAGGGAGTTTTCAAGTGTGCGATGGAAGATGATGAAAGAAGATCCAGGAGTGTCAAGCGCTCAAGCTTGGGGATGCCCCCATGCATCCCCTTCTCCATCAACAATCATCAGTTCGTCCTTTGTCTCACTATATTTTTATCACTTCATGTGTTATGTGCTATGCTTGGAGTGTCTCGCTCTTAGGTTTTGTTTTTAGTTTTCTTTAGCTTTGCTTGATGTTCATAACAAGTTAGATCCTTTCTTACTTTGTGTGGGAGAGAGACACGCTCCACTTTCAAAATCTAGAACACATCATAGGATTTTTCCTGCCTATCTTTTTGTTGTTGTGTGTTCTTTATCTTTTCATAGCTACTGCCATGTTTAGTTTTAGTCTTAGTTTGTCTTTAGCAAGAGCCTTGGCTTTTGTTTAGTTTGTTGCTGCAACTCTTTTTAGTTTTCATTTTTATCTTGTTAAAGAGAGTTGGTTGTTGCACTGAGTTGTGTTTTGTCTTGAAAGTAGGTAATTGAGGTTGCTATTTAATTTTAGTAGTAGATTGCAATAGTTTTGAGGCATTGTTGTGAGTAATGTTTGGACTTTTGGTGTCAAGAGCTCTTGCCTATTAGTGATAGGTGTCGTATTTTGGGCAATCCGTGTTTATTTTCAAGACCTACAAAACTAGTTGAGAACTCTAGCTACTAGATGGATCACTAATCTTCTGAGGAGTCGAATATTAGAGTACACTCACGTACCATGAGTCGAGGATGCGCAAGGATAACCAAACCCCCATACTCTCCTCCTCGGGGTACTTGTCTCTTTGTGAACCTCCTCATTAGATTGAGAGTTACCAATAATAAGGGCATGAGTTCTTCGGACTAATGTAAGTATTGAGAGTTGACACTTCCACCTTCCCATATTTTGCTAGCCTTTCCCGTGACGTGCATTGCCTTCTTCTCACTCCGAGAGTTGGTTTCCACCTTCGCCGGTACATCCAAACCCTTGGCATGATACGCTCTGTCATCATAAGCCTCCCTTTATCCTTCCTCAAAATAGCCACCATACCTACCTATCAAGGCATTTCCATAGCCTTTCCGAGTTACATTTCCATGCAACTTCCACCTCTTCATGACTTGATCTTCATGTCATACATGTTCCTGCTACACTGGCAGCGACATACATTGCATACATCATGATAGTTACATCTTCTTTATGATTTTGAGTACCTTGTAAAGTGTGAAAGATCTCCTTTACCTTCTTGTAAAATAGAGTGTTGCCCTTAAGTGAGGAAAAGATCCCAAAGTGGACACATTAAAAGATCCCAAAGAGGACAAATGAGAGTTAAATAGAAAGAGCCATTGAGGCCACAAAAAATACAAAAAAATACAAAAAAGAGAGAAAAAGAAATAAAAAGAGAGAAAGGGGCAACACTACTATCCTTTTGAGAGATCCACACTAGTACTCCCTTTATATCCTTGTACTCCATAGAGATGATATTTATGCATATAGTTTGGAGAGCTTCTTATCTCGTATGTGCATCCGTTGCATGGCAATCCCTACTCCTCACATCATATCTATCATTTGGCATCTCTTTCCTATGATTTTCCTCATTGATGTGAGCCTCTCTCATCCTTTTTGTCTTCCTCCTCCACCATATTTCTCTGTTTGCCATCCTAACTGTCAACTCTTGTGCTTACGCTCATCCATTGCATGAGTGCTCAAAATATCGAAAAGGAGTGGATCAAATTGACTTGTACCTGACTAGTGGTCTGCGGACGAGTCAAGATAAGATTCCAAAGAGGACCAAGTGTGAAACTTTAGTAGATTGAGTTCTCAACAAAAATACTTTTTTCTCTCGTATTCCCTATCCTCCTTTCTTGCACGCAAACACCATTTGGAGACATTCGAGTCACGGACAGCGAGGGCTCTTGCACCTTTTGTTCTTTTGTTACTTGTTTCAATGCTAATATAGACTCTTTCCTGTTACGACTTGAATTGAATCTCTAACCTTGATTGCTTTACTTTTCAAAGTTCTTTTATGGTTGCTAGGATGTCACCACAGAAATTATGCTTGTTATCATTTACCTACTTGAGGACGAGCAGAAATTAAGCTTGGGGATGTTGGTACGTCCAAAACGTATCGATAATTTCTGCTTGCTCCATGCATGTTTTGTGTGATATTTCTATGATCTAGATACACTTTCATACATTTTTGATCATATTTGGACTAACCTATTAACTCAGTGCACCCCAGTGCCAGTTCCTGCTTTCTGCTGTTTTTCTATTTCAGTTTTCCCCCATATAAAAAGTGCCATAAAAATTCGGGAAAATTCAGATAAAAAATCAGCGTGACGGAAGCTTCGTGAAGAGCCCGGAAGGGGCCAGAGGCGAGCCAGGGGGCCCAGGCGGACACCCGGCGCGCCCCACCCCTGGCCGCGCCAGGGGGGCGCCTGGGGCCCCTGTTCCACCTCTGGATGCCCCCCTTCGCCTATTTATCCCCCGTCACGGGAAAACTCCAGAACAAGAACCCTATTCCGCGAACTCGCCTCTGTTCCACCGCCGCCGCGCTTCCAAGATCGGGAGCACCAGAAGACCTCTTCCCGGCACCCTGCCGGAGGGAGTATTGACCTCCGGGAGTCTCCTCTCCACCATGGATGCTCCCCGGATGTCTCCTGAGTAGTTTTCCTTGGACCATGGGTCCGTGATCAGTAGCTATGTGATGTTCTCCTCCCCTCTTTCATCTTCATTGTTTAGACCTCGTGAGCTGCCCTACATGATCGAGGCACCTTTGTAATATTTCTGCTATTGCTATGTTGAGTTTGATCGGATCTGATGAATTATGAGATTATGTTGAGATTGTGATAGAGTAATATATTTGGTTCTTATCTCTTGTATTTTTGTTCCTAAGTAATTCTTGCATGCTGTCTGTTGCTGTTTATTGCTTTGGCCAAGTAGTAGGTAGTGACTCCAAGAGGGAGCGTTGTGCTAGATTGTGGGCTCATGCCTCCCCGATGACATGCTTGAGTGACAGAAACATGAGTCTAGGGGATGTGCTTTTGCCACAAGGGGGAAAACAACGGGTCTTGTAACCGCGGTTACAAGGATTGTTTACTTTACGCAAAGTTCTTTTTAATGCAGTAGTCTGTTGCTTTGGGTTTACACTTTGGGTGGGGCTCGCAACTTAATACCAGCGAGATGTTCTGGATAGATATCTCAAGGTGGATGATTAGTAGTAGATGCAGATGGATTTGGGTCTACTTATTTTGGCGTACTTCCCGTGCTTTTGAACATCTTCCTTTCTTTTGTAGCATAGTTAGCATTGCGGTGCGTTCATAATCCTGTCAATTGCCTTTCTGTAATTTGTTTACCTCGCATAGCAATTTTTATCGTCTTTTGGGAGAGAGACATCACTAGCGAACATCACGTATCCCGGTCCATATCCACATTTTTGTTTCCAAGCTATATTTACTTTTCTGCATTTACTTTCAAGTTTCTATCATTACCCCTTGCGTTTTATCATTTGTGAACAACAAGACCGGAGAGATTGACAACCTCTCTGAACTTCGTTGGGAACAAAGTTATCTGTGTGTGTGTTTGCAGGTCCGCGTCAGTTGCGCCGCTGACACCTACTTATCATCTCTGGAGTCCTACTGGAGACAAACCTTGGTATCTTTACTGAGGGAAAACTCGTTGTTGTACTGCATCACGCCTTCAACTTGGGGCCTACCAACGAAGGGCGAGACGCCAATAAGCAACCACCCATAAGCATTTAGACTTGTGAGAGGACGATGAGGACCCATCTCAGTTGATCATCCGGCCTGGATGGGATGCCCCTCACGTTCGATGCTTTCCGAGAGTGTTCTGTGCTTGGCCTTGTCTGCTTAGATAAGTGGGTACGGCTCTCCGCTCTCCATGTCATTGCATCATGACTGGAATTACATACGCATATTCCGGGTCCCGACAGACTTGGTATCCGAGCAGGACTGTCTGTAGGATTATCAAACCCTCGGTCTATGTCGAGTCTAGCATTCTATAGTTATATCGTTACTTGGGTATAAAGGGAACAGCGTAAGGCTTCTTTTTCTCCTTACCTTCATCGATCTGAGTTCTGAGTCACCCTTATCTTTTCTACGGGATGATAGGACTAGGCTCATCTATGTCTTACTAGAACATTTCGTTGATTGCTTCCTTGTAGTCTTAGGAAACTTGTGTTCGGTCTTCTAGAGTCATTGTGCTTCCTATCTTGAGACTTCCTATGTAAGTGTTGTTGAAATGTTGTGAGTATTTCCAATTCTCTTGCAATTACAGCCGTTATGCTGTCTGAGTCATTCCAGGTTTCTTCACAATCTGATGCAATTGCAGAATCCTTCTCTCCATTTCGGTTGTCCTTTAGAAGAACTTCTAGTTGGCATGCCCGACAGTTCCATAGTGTTTGTTGTAGGTTTTCTTCTAGAAACATATAGTGATTCGTTTGCAGTTCTTCCTCCCAGTTTAGATGTCTTCTAGCCAGAAGAACCACACTAACCATCGTGTTGGGGTACTTTGCTACTCTGACATATCTGTTGTAGCCCCTAGTAAACCTTGGTCATCCTCTAGGAAGCTATCTAGAGATCCAACCCCTTAAACCTAGCCACCCGACAGATGTGTAGAATTAATAGTTGACCTCATACCAGGCACAGCCCCAATTTCCAGACGCCCATATAGAATGGCCCCACATGAGTTAGCTGAGCTAAAAACCCAACTTGATGCTTCGTTGGCAAAAGGCTTCATCCGCCCTAGCTCATCGCCATGGGGTTGCCCCGTTCTGTTCGTAACGAAGAAATATGGAACAGAAAGGATGTGCATAGACTATCGCCCACTAAATCTAGCGATGATAAAGAACAAGTACCCACTGCCCAGGATCAATGATCTTTATGATCAACTTGCAGGATCCTCTGCCTTCTCCAAGATGGATTTGAGATTAGGCTATCATCAAATCAAAATCCGAATCGAGGACATTCCAAAAACGGCTATCACTACTCGTTATGGTCTTTACGAGTTTACCGTCATGTCCTTCGTTTTAACCAATGCCCCTGCCACTTTTTCACGCATGATGAACTCGATCTTCTTGGACAATTTGGACAAGTTCGTCGTGGTTTACCTCGATGACATACTTATATACTCGAACAACGAAGAAGAACATGCCGAACATCTTAGGCTGGTATTGATGAAACTTAGAGAGCATCGCCTGTATGCTAAATTCTCCAAGTGTGAATTTTTGTCTAACAAAAGTGACCTACTTAGGCCATGTGATTTCTGCAAAAGGCATTGTTGTCAATCCCGAGAGAGTTCAGGCCGTCCTTGACTGGACTCCACCTGAATCGGTTAAGCAAGTTAGAAGTTTTCTTGGCTTAGCAAGCTATTGCCGCCGCTTCGTCGAGAACTTCTCCAAAGTTGCAAAGCCTCTAACTGAACTCCTCAAGAAAGATAAGAAATTCCAATGGAACCCCAAGTGCGAGGAAAGCTTTCAAGAGCTAAAAAGAAGATTGACTTCTACACCCGTACTTGCGCCTCCAGACACCAAGAAGGATTTCGAGATCTTTTGTGACGCCTCACGGCAAGGGTTAGGATGCATACTTATGAAAGATAGACATGTGGTAGCTTATGCTTCACGCCAGTTGCGTCCACATGAAGAGAACTATCCTACCCATGATCTTGAACTCGCTGCTGCAGTTCATGCCCTGAAGACTTGGCAACATTATCTCCTTGGTAATCGTTGTGAGATCTATTCCGACCACCAAAGCCTCAAATACATATTCACCCAGCCAGATGTTAATCTCAGGCAAAGACGCTGGATTGAGTTGATAAAAGATTATGACTTAGGAATTTCTTACACCCCAGGCAAAGCCAACGTCATGGCTGATGCACTAAGTCGTAAGTCGTATTGTAACAACCTCATGTTAGAACAATATCAACCACTTCTTCATGAGGAATTTCGAAAGCTCAACCTCAAGATTGTTCCTCGTGGATCTCTTTTCAACTTGGTGGCAAAACCAACCCTTGAGGATCAAATCAGAGTTGCCCAAAGGCGTGCACGAGGTGTTCGCCGGATCAAGGAGAACATTGCTAGCAGAGTTGCTAAATATTTCTCCACAGATAGCAAAGGAACGGTATTCTTTGAAAATCGTTTGGTAGTACCTAAGAATAAGGATCTAAGGCAACTCATCCTCAAAGAAACCCATGATACACCCCTCTCTATTCATCCCGGTAGCACAAAATTGTACCGAGATCTACGCCAGAGATTTTGGTGGACTAGGATGAAGAGAGACATTGCTCGATATGTTGCCGAATGTGATGTTTGTCGTCGCATTAAGGAAGAACACCAAAGACCTGCTGGCACACTTCAACCTTTGCCTATTCCCGAGAGGAAATGGGACAAAGTCAGTATGGACTTCATCACCGGCTTTCCAAAAACCCAGAAAGGAAATGATGCCATCTTCGTTGCCATTGACCGACTTTCCAAAGTTGCTCACTTCCTTCCAGTTCGCGAGTCTATAACTGCTAGCCAGTTAGCGGACTAGTATGTCTCTAGAATTGTGTCTCTTCATGGTGTTCCTTTGGAAATCAATTATGATCGTGGTAGCCTTTTCACCTCTAGATTCTGGGGAAGCTTTCAGAATGCTATGGGAACTCATATCTCCTTTAGCACAACTTTCCATCCTCAGTCTAGCGGTCAAGTTGAAAGGGTTAATCAAATCTTGGAAGACATGCTCAGAGCTTGTGTTATCTCATTCGGAAAGAATTGGGAGAAATCTCTTCCATTCGCCGAATTTGCTTATAACAATAGCTATCAATCTAGTCTGGACATCGCTCCCTTTGAATTCCTCTATGGCCGACAATGTCGAACACCTATAAACTGGTCAGAAACCGGTGAAAGACAATTTTTTGGACCGGATATGATCAAGGAAGCAGAAGAGCAAGTTCGCATTGTTCATGGTCAATTGAAAGCCGCCCAGTCTCGTCAGAAAAGCTACTATGATCGTCATCATAGGAAAGAAAGCTACAATCTGGATGAGAAGGCTTACCTTCGGGTTACTCCTCCGAAGGGAACCCAACGATTCGGTATCAAAGGAAAGTTGGGCCCACGTTACATCGGACCTTTCCGCATTCTTGCTAAACGTGGAGAAGTTGCCTACCAACTTGAACTACCCCCGCACCTTTCCCGAGTACATGGCGTATTTCATGTGTCACAACTCAGGCGTTGCTTCAAGGACCCCATTCGCGAAGTCGACCATGAAACGCTTGATCTCCAAGATGACCTTTCTTATCGAGAGTGGCCTGTTCGTATTCTTGATTCAGCAGAGCGTGTCAATCGTCGTCAGAAGATCAGGTTTCTGAAAGTGCAATGGTCACATCACTCCGAGAAAGAAGCAACCTGGGAAAGAGAAGACCGCCTCCGTGCCGAGTACCCCTCCTTCCTCCTGAAGACTTCTGAATCTCGGGACGAGATTCTTTTGAGTGGGGGCGAGTTGTCAGAACCCCAACTTGGGTAAGTGCTAGGGTTTGAGTGCCCTTTGCATCATGAAATATTTTGCAAAATAAATTCAAAAATGGGGAAAAGAAAAACCCTAAAGAATTAATATAAAAGGCCAGAAATAAATCTTTTTCCAAAATTCTTTTGGATATGTTGAAAAATCCTAAAAATGAGTGTGGTCATTTTAAAAGTGATTTGGGATTAATCCCATGCTCATAGATTTTTCAAAAATCCAAACAGTAGCTTGGAATTAATTCAAGACCCCTATTTGAATTAAAGTTCAAATAATTTGAATTTGAAAAATTCCCAAACTTTATAAGTGGCTAGCTATATATATTGTGAGGCCATATAAAAATTTGGGGCATTTTATAAAATTCTCTGTTATTTTTTTAGCAGAGTAAACAAATGTCAGAAAAGAAAAAGAAAAGAAATAAAAAAGGGCTTACCTGGGAAAATCCGGCCCAACTTGGGGAGGAGGCCCAGCCCAAGGGCACCACCGTCTTCTTCCCGGCGCCAGAGCAGGCAGCTCGCCGCCGTGGCGAGCATGCCGCGACAACCGAGCCTTCTAAGCATCCCCTGCCTCTCCTCTCTCGCCACGCAGACGCCCACAAGGCTCCCCATACTTCCCCCCTAGCCCGTGGTCATCTCCTCCTCTCTGCGTCGCCATTGCCATGCGGTCTGAGAAGCTCGCCGGAGCGTGCAGCCGCGCCACCGTGGCCACTCTCCTCCTCACGCCGCCAAAACTTGTCCAGGAGACTCCCCGGCGTCGACTACTTCTTCCCACGCGAGCAAGGCAAGCCGGAGATCCCAGGGAACACCGAATCGACCTTTTTCCTCCGCCACTGCCGCCGGACTCCAGCGAGGATTCCATCGCCCACAGTGCCTCTCCCACCTCGACGTCGACACCTTTGCAATCACGGTGAGCCAGCGCATCTTTCCCCATTCTCCAAGCCCAGCCCCGTGCCCTCCTTCGCCGTGTTCATCTACGCAGAGCCACGGCCGTCGTACTTCATCATCGCCGGCGACGATATGGCCACCCCCTTGAACCTCCACTGGTACCACTCGACGCGCGCCATCTCCAGCTCTCCAACGCACCTAGCCGCGCCCCTTTTGGCCGCCGGAATCGCCCTGCCGCGTGTGCGCCGCCGCGCTAGATGCCACCGGCGGCTAACCGCCGGCGAGGCAGGGTTAATTAACCCTTAATCACCCCCCTCACCCTATGACAGTGGGCCCAACCCCCCCTAATGACCCTATTTAGTTTAAACTAAACCGGGTTTAAACCCACTGCCTCTGACGCACTAGCCCCATAGGTCAGACCCGCCCCTGACGTCAGCCTGAGCTCACAGTGACGCAGTAATTGGATTTCTAATTAAATTTAATTCAGAAAAATCCAGAAAAATGAATAAACTTTGAAATTCAATAACTTTTTAATCCTAACTCCAAAATTAACATATAATATATGAAAAATTATCAGAAAAACGCAAGGATTAAGAATATGCACTTTGTTTTTATGTTTGACCATTTTAAAATGGGTGAACAATAGAAAACATGCATATGGATTAATTTGAATTTGAATTTGGAGTTTGAATTTGCAATTCAATTGCATTATACTTCAATTAAGATGAATATGCTACAAACCAGTACCATTCACCTCATGAACAACCTCACCATGTGCTTCTTCATTTACATTCGATGTTGTCCCCCCCTTTGTTGATGATTGTTTCCGGTACCAGCCTTTTCGAGACGGTGATCACCCCCGACGAAGAAGAAGATCGGTAAACCCCGTGTATTGTTAGCAAGGCAAGCAAACCCCATTGATCATGTCTATAAAATCCCACTTCCCTCTCATTTACGCTTATGCATGTTTAGGAGATCATCGAGACGCGTTCTTTCGCATAGTTGAACCCATTCCGATGCATGACCTATCATTTTGTCACTGTATTAAGCAAACCACAATCCTAGCAGATATAGGAGTTGAATGATGAGCATGTGGCCCCTGCAACTGTTACTGCTTATTGGTGCTTAGTGATACAATGAGGTTACTTTGATTGTGAGTCGGGATGGATATTCATATTGGTGCTGATGATAACGTGTTGGTGAATCCACCCTAAACAAAGGTGAACGATGAGAGGCTGTGTAGGAGTGCACAGTGGGTTGTCTTGTTGAACACTGCCCTAGGCCCCGAGTTCCTGTTTTGTGATCCAAGACAAAGAGTATGACCACATGTAGGGTTTATGGGAGCCCCGTTTGGCCTCTTTACGTACCCGATCCAGTCCAGAAGTCACAATAGATTCGGGCTTTTCATTTGGCATGTGCATAGAAAAAGAATGAAGAAAAGGTTGCATCATATAGATATGTGGGTGGACCTGTGACGCAGTGAAACCATCTGGCAGAGGTGGCTTCTCGGTCCCTTACATTATCTGAGTCCGTTTTGTTGAACCGGTCGGACTCTCGAGCGGTGCCAAACTCAGGTAGTCGACTCCTGGATTAGAGAAGGTGATGTGAGGGTAGTGCCTTGGTTTCATCCACGTCCGACACCCGCTTGAAAGGTGACAAGAACGAGGCGATAAGTGATGACACGCGTGTGAAGATGTACACCCCTGCAGGGTTAATGAACTATTCGAATAGCCATGTCTGCGGTTATGGACTACTTGGAGACCTCTACTTGATCATTAGACAACTTGAATGGATACTTATAAAACTCGCAAGATAAGCGTGAGTGCTATGGTGGGCTTCCTCATGGGGAAGTCGAGGAAGTATCCATAGTGGTGTATTGTGTGGAGAATTGGTAGTAGACTCGTGTACGCTTCTTACCTCAAGTCTGGTACTCGTAGTTCAGGACTAGCCAAGTCAAAGCTGGCACTTCTGCATGTTGAAACCCCACCTCCCTTTACCTTGAAACTTGAGCATGAGTAGTGTAATTCTGATGTAAGTCTTGCTGAGTACGACTTTGTACTCACGTTTGCTTATTCTATGTTTTAGATGAGAAACCGGACCCCGATGGAGTCACCTTCGTGAAGCTCGACGTTGACCATTGTAGTATAGTTCCAGACAGCAGTCTGGTCCCTCGTGGAAGGGCATGTATGTTTACAAGGCTTCTCTAAGCCCTTTGTTAAACTTGTCTGTACTCACACCTAATTTTCTTCCGTTGTATGATGTAATGTTGATCACAGACATGTGATCTTTGTATGCTCTATGTGTAAGTCAATAAAAATATACTTTGTAGAGTTATGTGATGATACCTGATGTTCATACTAGACATGTGTGTTGCGTGTATGATTATAACATGCATGTCTTAGTATGGGTTTTCGAGACCTTAGTTGTGATCTGGTTGGCGCTCTTTTATACACCAAGTGGCCCTTAGATGTGCGCAGCTTGGGGCATCGCGATGCGATTGCTCGTGACTCTGTCACGTGCACACTTTGTGGTATGATCGAGCCCTCCCTAGACCTCGACTAAGTGATCGGGCTGGAGTAAGTCTATGTAAGAGTTAGGATTCAACCGATAACATGGTTGAGGCGACTTGTCTATGAGTATGGGATTCACCACCCATAAGCATTTAGACTTGTGAGCGGACGATGAAGACCCATCTCAGTTGATCATCCGGCCTGGATGGGATGCCCCTCACGTTCGATGTTTTCCGATGTTCTGTGCTTGGCCTTGTCTGATTAGATAAGTGGGTACGACTCTCGGCTCTCCAAGTGATTGCATCATGACTGGTATTACATACGCATATTCTGGGTCCCGACAGGGTAGTATCATGAGTACAGAAGTACTCAGCATCCAACTGTAGTGGTCAACTGACCCAGCAAGGACTTCATCACTCGTCATTCTAGGACAACTAGTAGGTTACGGTAAGGATGGGGTAAGTGGTGAGGTTGCTGCCTCACTAGCATTTATGAAGTGGCTAACAATCTAGAGAGTAAGATAAGAAGCCAAGCATTCGATGAGGAATCGCCTCCAACATGTCTTACTATCAGCTACTTACGCAAACATAACACCTATCCTATCCTTGTCCTCCTCTTTGCATCCCGACGAAGAAGAAGCAGTCAAGGCACACACACGTTGATCAAGTTATAATAAAATTATATCAGTTGTTGTTGTCTATGAACAAGGAGTAGGTCTCAAGTCGTCCATAACCGTGGACACGGCTTCTCGTAAAGATTTAACCCTGCAGGGGTGTACCAACTGCCCATTACAAGGCTCCGCACGCACGCCCATCACTCTTAGTTGCTACCCATGATAGGCAACCATTTTATGATTTAGTCCCGAGAGATCCGGAACGACAGGTCCCTCTAACTAACAACGCACAAATCCGGGTGGCCCCCGGTGAGTCGACATCCAACTCAAAAGCCGGCCGCGCTCTCGAATCGGCCTCTACCGTCTGGACGAGGTCGGGTTAGCTACCCAAACAGATGTGGGCAGCCTCCTAGCTCCCTGGGGTGGACCAACAAAGAAACCATGTCTCCGCTGGCCCAAGTTGTTTTAAAGAATATCTGCCAGGAGCAACCCAACAGACACAAACACGGTTTTCAAATGGTAAATCAGCTTGGGCCACCACTAGAAATTTTTGAAGCTAGATAGGTAAGAAAAGGGGACCCCATAAAATCCCACACGCGGTTAGGCACGCTCAGTCTTAAAACCAATACCCAGAACTCGGATCCTAGGTGACTCGAATGGAACAAAGCGTCGGGGCGGGATAGCCTAGACCTTCCATCCTTCGTCGAATATAGTCAACATTTATAATAATCATATCATCCATAACAATATAATAATGTGATATCCCAAACCAAGGAGTAATAGGGTAACATCGTAGCATCCTAAGCATGCATACTAAGCCGGGGCTGAGCAACGAGCAATAATAACATAGGAGTACAAGGTTTGCTGGGAGGGGACATGGCTGTATCGGTTTGAAAGAGGCTGTAAACATGTGGTAGGATCAAACATCGAACCTATCCTAGACTAGCATGCAAACCGCTAGTTGAAATAGAATGGATCATAAGTAATGTATAGTCCTTGCCTGTTGATAAGTCGGATTCCGAAGGTGTAGTTGATCGCAACCTCGCATCGTCTCCGAGAGTAACCGCGGGAGCACACAAGACGGTAGACACTGGAAAGCAATCAACGAGCAAGCAACTATTACTACGAAGCAAACACGAGCAAGCATCAACAAGAAGGCAACACGAGACATCGCACCTACCGTCGAGAGCGGTTACTAACAGGTTAAGTGGAGTATTCGTCACACACGACGATACCGCACGTTTACGGTGGTTCAAGTTGTCTAGCTACAGGTGATCAACAAAGGTTGTTAACATGGCATCTCACTCAAGCATGGCCTAGCACACAAACATGACAAGAGGTGAAGCATAAATAAACAATCTAATCTAGTCACTTTAAGTGGGGGGTAAAACCTATACATGGCAACTATTACGGACCCCCACGATAATTATAATGTTTGGTAATGTTTTGCCCTAAAAAATATTTTATAACTTTATTAGCAAGCAAGAACAGCTTAATCACAATCTACATGAAATTCTAATCAAGTTACATATAAAGAACATTTTAAACAGAGCAACGGTTAAGAAGTTATGGCAATTACAGTTTATAGTGGCAGGCAATGTAATTAGCAAGTAAACAACATGTAAAAAAAGTCAAACATGGCAAAGCAGCACATTTTATTAATCTACACAAAATTCTAACAAACTTTCATGTTTTACGCGTCGTGATCCGAGCTACGGTTTAAAAGATACGGGCCTCGCAAGAAATAAATAAATCTGCCAAAATAAATAAACGGAAAAAAAATACTAAGTCACTCTGGGCCGAATCTGGCGCTACTGGGCCTACACAGGCTGGGCGCAATATACTAACTGGCGCACCGAGCATCACACGGCAGCAGAATTGGGCCAAGCCCAACTATCAGCAGAGAAAAAAAGGCACGCAGCTCACCATGGTGGGTTGGGCCCAGACCGCGGGAGTGGCGTTGGATAGTGGCAGCAGCGCCCAGGCAAGAGGAGCATTGCGGGCCGCGCGGGAGATGGGCCGCGATGCTGGCAGGCCATGTGCGCTCGGAGGGCCCATCAGGGCGCTGGAAGCTGGGCTCGTCGGCCTCGTCTTCGTCTCGATCCAGCGGACGCTGGCGAGCGGCGGCGCAAGGGGCTCCCAGCGAGGTGCTCGGACGCAGGGAGGCGAGGGGCGCGGCGAGGACGGCCGAGGGGCTGCTGGTTGGACGTCGGCGAGGTGGACGGGGAGGCGACGCGGATGGCTTCGGGCGCGCGCTCCCGGCGGCGGCGGTGGAGCTCCGACCCGAGCTCCATGGTGGGCGGCGCTCCGACGGTTCCTGCGAGAGGGAGGAGAGGGTGAGAGAGGGAGAGAAGGAGAGAGAGGAAGGAGGGGTGCAGGGAGGAGGAGGTGCGGCGGCGCCTGGCGGCTGCCTGGCCGGAGGCGGCGGCGCGAGCCCCTCGGGCGGCGGCTGCGTCCACGGGAGCGCGAGAGGAGGTTGGTGGAGGCCAGATCTGGGCCGTCAGATCCCAGATCTGACGGTCTGGATCACATGGGAGCTAGGGTTTCGGGATTTGTCGGTAAATTGGGGCAGATTTGGGCAATTTCAGGGGTCTGGTTGCAATTTTTAGGCTAGGGAAACCCTAGAAAGGGGTGGGAGAGTGGTGGTCTTTATATAGCCCAGGTGGCTGGCAGTTTGCAAAAACATCCCCGGTTTTTCTCTCGCGCGCGGGGTGTTTACGTTTCTGACCGCCGGGGGTCCGCAGGACCTCTGATTCGGGTAAACCTTCGAACTGCGCGATCAGCGCGTCGAGCCGGTGGCGTTCACCTAGCGCTGGAACCGTTCCGAGAACACGTTCCAGTGCGCTATAAAAATATCCCGTTTACTTATTACGGGGTTTTTCGTCCCGTTGGCTGCGGCTGGTCTCGTGCGGTTTTCGCGACGGAGATCGGGTGAAACCCGGTGTCGCAAAGGTCGAGTGTCAAGGTGGCAAGGGTCGGTCTCCGTCCGGTACGAGATAAGGGGGGGGGAATGATCGTTGATCGATAAATCGGGGAAGCAAACACCGCAAACAAATCTGATAATCAAACAATTCACACCGAAAACAAAATTTTAATTTTTGTGAAATCTGGGCTGTTACATGCTATTGCCATGAGGGGGAAAACAACGATGCTTGTAACCGCGGTTGCAAGGATTGTTTACTTTACGCAAAGTTCTTTTTAATGCAGTTGTCTGTTGCTTTGGGTTTACACTTTGGGTGGGGCTCGCAACTTAATACCAGCGAGATGTTCTGGATAGATATCTCAAGGTGGATGATTAGTAGTAGATGCAGATGGATTTCGGTCTACTTATTTTGGCGTACTGCCCATGCTTATGAGCCTCTTCCTTTCTTTTGTAGCATAGTTCGCATTGCTGTGCGTTTATAATCCTGTCAATTGCCCATCTGTAATTTGTTTACCTCGCATAGCAGTTTTACCGTCTTTTGGGAGAGAGACATCACTAGTGAACATCACGGGACCCCGGTCCATATTCTCATCATTGTTTACAAGCTCATTTACTTTCTCGCATTTACTTTCAGTTGCTATCAGTATCATTATCCCTTGTGTGTTTGACCCTTTGTAAACAACAAGACCGGAGAGATTGACAACCTCTCTGAACTTCGTTGGGAGAAAAGTTAATTGTATCGTGTGCAGGTCCACGTCAGTTGCGCTGCTGACACCTACTTATCATCGCCGGAGTCCTACGGGAGACAAACCCTATCTTGCATGTTCCTAAGTAATTCTTGCATGATAGAGTAATATATTTGGTTTTTATCTCTTATATTTTTGTTCCTAAGTAATTCTTGCATGTTCTCCGTTGCTGTTTATTGCTTTGGCCAAGTAGTAGGTAGTGACTCCAAGAGGGAGCGTTGTGCTAGATTGTGGGTTCATGCTCCCCGATGACATGCTTGAGTGACAGAAACATGAGTCTAGGGGATGTGCTGTTGCCACAAGGGAGAAAACAACGGTGCATGTAACCGCGGTTACAAGGACTGTTTACTTTACGCAAAGTTCTTTTTAATGCAGTTGTCTGTTGCTTTGGGTTTACACTTTGGGTGGGGCTCGCAACTTAATACCAGCGAGATGTTCTGGATAGATATCTCAAGGTGGATGATTAGTAGTAGATGCAGTTAGATTTCGGTCTACTAATTTTGGCGTACTGCCCATGCTTTTGAGCCTCTTCCTTTCTTTGTAGCATAATTAGCATTGCGGTGCGTTTTTAATCCTGTCAATTGCCCAGCTGGTATTTGTTTACCTCGCATAGCAGTTTTATCGTCGTTTGGGAGAGATACATCACTAGTGAACATCACGGGACCCCGGTCCATATTATCATCATTGTTTACACGCCCTTTTACTTTCTTGCTTTTACTTTGCAGCTGCTATCATTATCATTATCCCTTGCGTTTGATCCTTTGTAAACAACAAGGCCGGAGAGATTGACAACCTCTCTGTACTCGTTGGGAGCAAAGTTATTTGTGTCGTTTCCATGCCAGTTGCGCCGCTGACACCTACTTATCATCTCTGAAGTCCTACTGGAGACAAACCTTGGTATCTTCACCGAGGGAAATTAGCCGCTATCCTACATCTCACCTTCCACTTGGGGTAACCAACGAGGAGAGAGTATCATGCGCCTGGACCCCTGGTGGCCCCCCTGGCTTCCCCCCTTCGCCTATTTATTTCCCGTGACGTGAAACCTCCGAAGACATAACCCCTTTTCGCGATCTCGCCTCTGTTCCGCCTTCGCCGCGCTTCCAAGATCGGGAGCGCCAGCAGACCTCTTCCAGGCACCCTGTCGGAGAGAGGATTGACCTCCGGGAGCTTCCCATCCACCATGGACGCTTCCCGGATGATCTGTGAGTAGTCTCCCTTGGACCATGGGTCCGTGATCAGTAGCTATGTGATGTTCTCCTCCCCTCTTTGTTCTTCATGGTTTAGACCTCGTGAGCTTCCCTACATGATCGAGGCACATATGTAATTTTCTGTTGTTGCTATGCTGAGTTTGCTGGGATCTGATGGATTATGAGACTATGTTCAGTTTGTGATTGAGTAATATATTTGGTTCTTATCTTTTATATTTTTGTTCCTAAGTAATTCTTGCATGTTCTCCGTTGTTGTTTATTGTTTTGGCCAAGTAGTAGGTAGTGACTCCAAGAGGGAACGTTATGCTCGATTGTGGGTTCATGCCCCCTGATGACACGCTTGAGTGACAGAAACATGAGTCTAGGGGATGTGTTGTTGCCACAAAGGGGAAAACAACGGTGCCTGTAACCGCGGTTGCAAGGATTGTTTACTTTACGCAAAGTGCTTTTTACTGCAGTTGTCTGTTGCTTTGGGTTTACACTTTGGGTGAGGCTCGCAACTTAATACCAGCGAGATGTTCTTGATAGATATCTCAAGGTGGATGATTAGTAGTAGATGCAGTTGGATTTCGGTCTACTTATTTTGGCGTACCGCCATGCTTTTGAGCCTCGTCCTTTCTTTGTAGCATAGTTAGCATTGTGGTGCGTTTTTAATCCTGTCAATTGCCCAGCTATGATTTGTTTACCTCGCATAGCAGTTTTATCATCTTTTGGGAGAGAGACATCACTAGTGAACATCACGGGACCCCGGTCCATATTCTCATCACTGTTTACACGTTATTTTATTTCCTGCTTTTACTTTCTAGCTGCTATCACCATTATCATTATCCCTTGCATTTGATTCTTTGTAAAGAACAAGACCGGAGAGATTGACAACCTCTCTGAACTTCATTGGGAGCAAAGTTATTTGTTTTTGTGTGCAGGTCCACGTCAATTGCGTTGTTGATACCTACTTCTCACTTTCGGAGTCCTATTGGAGACATAAACCTCGGTATCTTCACTGAGGGAAACTTGTCACTACGCTGCATCTCACCTTCCACTTGGGTAACCAAAGAAGGGCAAGAAGCCACTATCCTCTATCTCGTTTCAGCGTGGCCCGAGGCGTCCGTTATGTCACATCCATCATGGCACGTCGCCACGTATTCCGTGGCGAATTTGAAATGGCAAGTTTCGGTCAACATTCTGGTCAAAGCAACCATTGGCCAGATCGGCTGAGCGGAAGAAGCAATCGGCAAAAGTGACAAGAGCAATCGGCCAAGCATGGTCTGCAGTCGGTCGGTTGAGAAGCGTCCGAACTAAGTAAGAGCAGTCGTCCAATTGAGAGCAATCGGTCAATTGAGAGCAATCGGTCAGCAAAGCAAAGCAGATATAGAAAGACTCAAGAGAAGTATGGGAGGAACCTGTGCAGGCCCCACTGTCATTTATTTCGGCGGGACCTCCGCAGCTTCAGGGGCTACTGTCGTGGGAATGACCCCCGGGTAGGGTCACCCAGGAGAAACAACACTTCAAGACAAAGATCCCCGATCTGATGACCGCTGATCTAAGTGAGGCCGAGCTAAGTTGGGCCGACCTGAAGATCGTCATTCGGTGAAAGGCCGATCTAGTCAAGGCCGACCTGAAGATCACCGATCTGAGAATCACTGATCTAGAACAAGACCAAGCAAGCACAAGACCGATCTCCAGAGGGCCGAGCTGATTAGGTCAGAGGCCGATTTCTCCAGGAGAAGAAGACACAGCTCCATCCGAGCTAACACCAAGAGTTGAATTTATCGCAGGTCGGACACCTGGTACAAGGTCATCAATGCTCAATCCCAGAAGATTCGGGTGGCAGAGAAGTCCTGTTCATTCGTCGGCCATGTCAGGGACGTGTTGTCCCCTCCAGCGCGGTTCACGCGGACAGGCCGACAAGACCAAGCTTCTAGCTACACTATTCACTACGAAAGACCTACGAGCTAGCGTCATGGAGATCCACAAGTCTACTTCGGGTCAGCCGGAGAGCATACTTCATGAGGGCCCCAGCTTGTGGCCTGAGGCTTACAGCTGGGTCCTCCTTTACTATGTAATTACCTTAGCACCCTGGGCTCGGCCTATAAGAGCCCCGGGTACCCCTCCTGCGTGGGGAGGCGACTGCATTTACTACAATTTCACCCACTAGAGAGAGGAAGGAGAGAGTTTTGCCTAGAGCCCTCTTCTCCTTCCTCTCATACAACTCAAGAAGCATTCATTTTAGCCAGAGTTATTGCTTATAGCTAGCTCGGCAGGACTAGGGGTGTTATCTCTACGGAGAGCCCCGAACCTGGGTACATCGCGGTGTCTCACTGTGTTTGTCCTCATTCTCGATTCCGGCACCATCGACACTCACCTTGGTTTGTCCCCCTCTTTAACCATCCCCATGGCATCTTCCGTTACCAAACGACGACACTCGCCCAACGTCATCGGTCACCATAGTAAGCCCGAGTACCTCTCTAGACCCCTGCCCCACCAGCCTCTCCCAGCTAATGGCATTGGTCACCATAGTCAGCCTGAGTATTTGGGGCTATCAGGTTCGTTTGCCTCTTTGGCATGATTATTTTTCCGTATGATAGTTTTCAACAACTGTAATGGTCAGTTTCAAGTCCCGCATCTTCTCCTCCTATTTTTTTTATGTCAGTCTGTGATATTTCTCTACCTTTATGACATTTCTCATTTGAACACCTTCTTTGGCTTAACTCTTGCCTCGAGGTGCTCTAGTGATATTATTCCATGAAGTGAATTTTCTAGATTTTATTAGTCCTTGAAAAAATATCTTCTTTCTTACGCATAAAAACAAAAACATGCATTTGAAATTGTATTAATATGTTAGTTTAATAAAATAAAAAAAATACATGTTAAACCTACATATAAATAATATATATATATAACAAAAAAATACAAATATGTTGTAGAAAATAATATAGATATTAAAACTATATATAAATGATATAGGTACAAATCTATTCCTCTGGGATTTTTTAGGAATTAGGTTTTTTTTTATTCATAGGATAGGAATATCATAGGAACAAAAAAGTTGTAGAAAATGTGATGTCACGTATCTCAAATCCTATGCATACGAATAGGAAAAGTGATGTACTTTGATTCATATCATAGGATTTATTTTTCGTTGGATCTAAGCTAATGTTTATTTTCGTTTGAAATGTAAAAAATAGGAATAGTTCTAAAGGACATGTTCTATATATATTCCATTCCTACAAATGAAAGGGTTCTAAAGAAAAAAATAGGAATCCTATCCTATAATATGTATACAAAATTCCTCCAAACTAAAGAAGGTCTTAGTGGATTCATGGGCCAAAGCTCACCAATAATTCAACATGTTGTGTGTCTCCTAACCCGACAAGAACCACTTAAAATTATTTTATTTTGTTGAAAGGAAGTCCATATGGTTTGGATTGCTTAGTGACGAGGGGTGACCCCACGACTCCTACTAATGGGCCTACCCGGTGTCATTGAAGGCCCACGGAGCTACCACCGGATTCACCTTGGCCCACTAGATGGCACCGACATTGGGAGTCCTCGACTGACAAGGAAGGTGCAGGGACTTGCCGTACAAGCTAGGGTTAGATTTCCTGTAATTGTAGATTGATTCCCCGAGACCTAGTCTACTATATAAAGGCCAGGAGGGGCAACGCATAAAGGAGGGACATCGCCTGTAACCCTAGCCTAGAGCGCATCTCCCTTGGCATCCCCTGTAACTTCTCCAAAATCAATATATCGAGCAGGAAGTGTATCCTCCTGTTTGCCGATGAGCTTATCTTCTAACCTGTGTCTTCTCCAACTAGCCCAGGGTCCCTAACCATGGGACTTGCCGGGGCTGATCCTCGACAATTGGCGCCGACCGTGGGGACTACACAGGTTGGAATTACGATCTCGGCGGTCCCATCTTCAGCAAATCGCAACTCAAGGGCAAGAGCCGGACCCAATCCACTCGAAGGATTCAAGGTCACGGCAAACATCTTCGCCGTCCTAGCAGTCTCGATCGAGTCGCAACCGTATCGGACCCAGTACAGTGGAGGCAACCAAACACGGCGTCAGCAACGAAGGAACCAACGACCCAGAAGAGACGCAAAGAACCCCTACGCAGGAGTCCCACTCGAGGAGGCGCGACGTGCGGCAGGAGACCCGCAGGTCTTTCGACGGCCCACCACCACCCGGGCACCCGCCGAGCATCACCATGATGGCTACGAGCCTGACACCAGCAACCAAGAATATCGCCTCCAAAGGAGGAATCGACGACCTAGGAAGCGTTCCAGGGAGATCTGCAACGAGGACAAACCCTGCAAGCCGCACGACGCAGTCGAGGAGCCAAGGGCCGTCCGGCGCACCGCCACGCGGGCACTCAACGACAGCCAAGACAGCGACTCGGAGACACCGGTCGGCGAATACTACGACCCGGAGCGAAGGCCAGACGAATTCGCCAACCTCATCAAGCATCAGGACACAATTCGAGGAATCGAAACAGACCCCCGATTCTACGAACGCCCGGAGCATGTCTTCACAATCTCAAGGAGGAAGAGGCACGGCGGGTCAAGCAAACTTACGGTCAGAGAACAGCTTGCAGGACCCTGCACAATTCACAACTTTGAAGACGAATGGGGGCGCATCAGATCCAACCACACCCTGGGAGAATGTCGCCTGTTCAACGAGCTGGCCGACGACCTCAGGAACGAAAAACGCAAAGGAGTCAAGCGCGCTCGAGAGCTCGAGCAATCGCCACCACCAAGCCACGAAGGACGCCGCAGCCCGCCGCATGGGCAGGTGCTCATGATACAGGAAAGCAGGATGCCACAAGCGCGGCGTGACGCCTACACCCTGCAGGCTGCAGCAACCGAGAACATGAAACCAGTGGAAACCTACCAACTGCACGACGCGGAGACCATCATCACGTTCTCACAGGATGACCACCCGCCAGCCATACCAAGACCAGGACACGCGCCTCTCGTTCTCGACGCACAAATCGGAGGATATGACATGGATAGGGTTTTCATGGACGGAGGCAGCAGCATGAACATCATCTTCGCAAGCACCCTGCATAAAATGCTGACCCCTCGGTCGGTATGGAAGAAGTCAAGCACCGTACTAAACGGTGTAGTACCTGGAGAAGCAGCAACATCACTCAGATCAATCGAGCTTGAGGTTGTCTTTGGCAACCGACGCAATTTCTCCAAGCACGTCCTCGAGTTCGAGGTGCTCGACTGGCCATCTCAATACCACGCCATATTGGGACGACCAGCGTTTGCGCAGTTCATGGCAGTACCACACTACGCCTATCTCAAGCTCAAGATGCCAGGCTCAACAGGAGTCCTCACGATCAGTGGAAGCTCCATCAAGTCAGACCAATGCAACCGCGATTTCCACAAAACCTCCGACACACTAGGAGCGGACCAAGAACTGAGAGAAATAGTCATGGTCGTCGACAAGAAAATCTTCCCATTGGCAAGCCGCAGCGAGTCAAAGGAGTATGGTCCTATCTTCAGCATCGACGGCGACACGGTCACGCACCAAGTACACCCGACGGACCCAGATAAAACAGTCCGCGTGTACGCCCACCTGCCAGAGAAACAAGCGACTGCTCTAGTGGCTCTCCTTCGAGACGAGTGGAAGACATTCGCCTGGTGCCCAGCCGACATGCCTGGCATACCACGCGAATTCGCAGAACACGCCCTAAACATCAAACCAAACACGAAACCAGTAAAGCAAGCTCTGAGACGATTCTCGGAGCCCAAGCGTAGGGCAATCGGAGAAGAAGTCAACCGATTGCTCGACGCCCAGTTCATCCGAGAAACCAAGAAGGCCACTTGGATAGCAAACCCAGTGCTTGTGCCCAAGAAGGACACGGACGTACTGCGTCGACTACGGACCAGTGAACAAGCACTGCCCGAAAGACCACTTTCCCCTGCCAAGGATCGACCAAATAATCGATTCGACTGCGGGATGCGATCTGCTTTCCTTTCTGGATGCATATTCAGGATACAACCAGATCAGGATGAAAGAAGAAGACGAAGAGCACACCTCATTCATCACACCTTACGGTGTATTCTGTTACAAGACCATGCCCTTCGGGCTGAAGAATGCACGTGCCACATACCAGCGGATGATGCAAGCCTGCCTAAAGGAGCAAATCGGGAGGAACGAACAGGTGTACGTAGACGATATCGTCATCAAGACCTACAAAGCAGACACGCTACTCGACGACCTGCGCGAAACCTTCGCAGCACTCAACAAATACAGGATCAAACTGAATCCAAAGAAGTGCGCTTTTGGCGTACCGGCCGGGAAACTGCTCGGTTACATGGTCTCCGCCCGAGGAATCGAAGCAAACCCTGAGAAGGTCCAAGCCATTGCCAAGATGCAAGAGCCGACTGACATAAAAGGAGTACAGCAGCTAACTGGAAGACTCGCAGCACTAAGCCGCTTCATCAGCCGGCTAGGGGAACGCACGCTGCCCTTCTACCAACTGCTAAGGAAAGGAGAAAAATTCGAGTGGACAGTGGAAGCACGCCAAGCATTCGCGGACCTCAAAAAGACGCTCTCAACCCCACCAGTTCTGGCGGTACCCAGGGACAAAGAGAAACTCTACCTCTACATAGCAGCACGCAGCAACGTAGTAAGCACGGCACTCGTCGTTGAACGCATGGAAGAAGGCAAAGTCCAAAGCATACAAAGGCCAATCTACTACCTCAGCATGCTACTGAACAAGTCCCAGCAGCGATATCCACACTACCAGAAGTTACTGCTGGCTGTCATCATGACTTCACGGAAGGTATCACACTACTTCGACGAGCACCCGATCACCATAGTGAGCAACGCCCCACTCGCGGACATTCTCAACAACCCGGGAGCAACTGGACGAGTCGCCGAGTGGAACATAGAGCTCAGCCCGCGAGATCTACAGTTCAAGCACCCAACAGCAATCAAATCCCAAGTACTCCCAGACTTCCTGGTCGAGTGGGCAGAGGTCCAAACACCAGGACCCCAGGATCTGTCGAACTCATGGTCAATGTTTTCGACGGATCGAAAATACAACAAGGAGCAGGAGCAGGATTCGTCCTACTCTCCCCCAAAGGAACGAAGCTGAAGTACATCCTCCAGATAAATTTCAGCCACGCATCCAACAACGAAGCAGAGTACGAGGCACTCCTCCACGGCATGCGCATGGACAAAACATGCGGAGCCACCCGCCTCATCATCTACGGGGACTCCAATCTCGTCGTCCAGCAGGGATGAGAAATTGCAACGCCCTAGCCGACAACATGGCAGCTTATCAGAAACTCTACAACGAACTCGAAGGGAGTTTCGACAGCTGCGAGCTCAACTACATCACCAGGGCCAACAACACGGAGGCGGACGAGCTCGCAAACATCGGATCGACCCGAGGACCAATACCACCCGGAGTTTTCCTGGAAAGCATCAGCCAAAGGTCCATCAAAACACCGGCAGTGGCACTCGGGACAGCCGAGGAAGAAGAGGACGCAACAGACCCTGCGTAGGTGGCATCAGCAAGCCCGTCAGAAGGCACCGGCACCAGCACACCCGACGGCACAGCAGCAGATGAGCTCGACGGACCAGCCTGGGCAAAACCATTCCTTCGGTTCATAATCGAGGGAACGCTACCGCAAGACGTGGCCGAAGCACGACGCATCAGCAGACGCTCCAAAGCGTTCACGGTGATCAACAGACAGTTGTACAAGCGCAGCATCACGCAAATACTACAAAAGGGCATCGAAGAGGAAGACGGCAAATCCCTACTCCTCGAAATCCACGAGGGCACATGCGGGCACCACGCAAGCAGTCGAGCACTCGTGTACAAGGCATTCCGAGCGGGATTCTACTGGCCCACAGCTATGAAAACCGCAGAGGACATAGTGCGGCGCTGTGTCGCCTGCCAGAAATTCGCTAACAGGCCGCACGCCCCGGCCTCAGAGCTCAAGACCATACCATTATCCTGGCCATTCGCCACCAGAGGACTCGACATGGTCGGCCCACTCAAGAAATCATCAAAAGGAGGAAGGACACATCTACTGGTCGCAGTCGACAAGTTCACCAAGTGGATCGAAGCAGTGCCAATCACTAGTTCCACCGCCCTCATGGTCGTGAACTTCATCAAGTCAATAATCTTCAGATTCGGAGTGCCACACAACATCATCACAGACAATGGCACAAATTTCACAGCTGCCGAATTCCAGAACTTCTGCGAAGAACTAGGCATTTAAATAAACTACGCGTCAGTCGTGCACCCGCAATCCAACGGCCAGGTGAAGAAAGCAAACGGTCTCGTATGCGGAGGACTCAAGAAACGGCTCCTCGCACCACTCGAGCAGACCGCCGGAAACTGGGTAGAAGAGCTCCCCGCAGTACCTTGGAGCCTACGGACCACGCCAAATACTGCGACCCAATTCACACCGTTCTTTATGGTTTACGGGGCCGAAGCAGTACTACCACATGACCTCAAGTTCGGAGCCCCTCGGGTCACGGGGTACGAAGAAGAGGAAGCAGAGGAAGCACTCCAAGACGACAAAGACACAGTCGACGAGGCAAGAGACGTGGCCCTGTCAAAGTCAGAAGGATACCAGGACAAGCTGCGCACTTACCAAAGCAGCCGCCTTTGAACGAGAACCTTCAACAAAGGGGACCTAGTACTACGACTGATACAAGAGAAGGTCCACAAATTAGCCCCCCAATGGGAAGGCCCATTCATAGTATCAGAAGTCACCGGAGGCGGCGCCTACAGGCTAAAGAACCCAAAGACGGACGAAGATGTGGGCAATCCATGGAATGTCGCAAACCTGCGACTGTTCTACCCTTAGCATCAATCGGTTGGACATGACCGGCAACTCATGTAACCACTCGACCGCAATAAAGCATATGTTGCCCAAACATTACCAGCTTTCAAACAAAGCACTCGGGGGCTTAAGAAAAAATCCCCCCGAGCCCTGCTATCGCCTACGCGATCTTACATCAAAAAGCACTCGGGGGCTTAAGAAAAATCCCCCCGAGCCCTGCTATCGCCTACGCGATCTTACATCAAAAAGCACTCGGGGGCTTAAGAAAAATCCCCCCGAGCCCTGCTATCGCCTACGCGATCTTACATCAAAAAGCACTCGGGGGCTTAAGAAATATCCCCCCGAGCCCTGCTATCGCCTACGCGATCTTACATCAAAAGGCACTCGGGGGCTTAAGAAAAATCCACCCGAGCCCTGCTATCGCCTACGCGATCTTACATCAAAAAAGCACTCGGGGGCTTAAGAAAAATCCCCCCGAGCCCTGCTATCGCCTACGCGATCTTACATCAAAAAGCACTCGGGGGCTTAAGAAAAATCCCCCCGAGCCCTGATATCGCCTACGCGATCTTACAAAAAAAACACTCGGGGGCTTAAGAAAAATCCCCCCGAGCCCTGCTATCGCCTACGCGATCTTACATCAAAAAGCACTCGGGGGCTTAAGAAAAATCCCCCCGAGCCCTGCTATCGCCTACGCGATCTTACGCCAAAAAGCACTCGGGGGCTTAAGAAAAATCCCCCCGAGCACGCCATCGCCCACGTGATTCAACACTTGAAAACTGGAATCACCATAGCAACAAACAGGAGTACCCAAAGCTTTCACAAACGACAACGTCTACATCTTCGCCATAGAAAAATAAGAGGATTACTGCAGAAGCTCATCACGCAAAGTTCATATCAGCCTACGTCCGACTCCCCGACTCGAACGTAGCCTCGGGGGCTACTCCCATCGGGAGCGCTGACGCGCACCCAATAGAGTTTGAACAAGCAGGCCACAGCCAGCTGCACCTGTGAAAGGACACGAGACTCGCAAAGGGTGTAGTCAGCACTATCTCCAACTTCACCCCGGCGAAGATCAAACCGCGGCTGCTCCAAGGATGGCGCCAAAGGAAATAGGCCAAGTTTCTCTCAGCCTACGCTCGACTCTACAACTCGAACGAAGCCTCGGGGGCTACTCCCATCGGGAGCGCTGACACGCACCCGATAGAATCTACATCCAAAAGCAGTACACCAGGAGGAGCCGAACACATTTCAAGCAGTTAAGACACAGCAGAAGGAGTCGACGACCTAGCACAGTCGAGTGCATAATGTTGGAAAGACTGGAGGCAAAACACTTTACTCAAAACAGCCTGAAACACAACTTGGACACAAAGACTCAGTTACATTTGGATAGAAGGCAGCTCCTACTACAAGAGGGAATTAGCCAAGGAATTATGACTTCTACATGTGTGCCCATGAAGTACATGACTACATTACAAGGACATCAACACAGATAACGGGAGGAAAAGGGACTCATGGAGGATGTCAATGACATAACAAAAGGTGAAGCTCGAGTTATTTCTCGATGCTCCACCAGCCTCTTCTCCAGCTCCACGAGTTTCTTCTTCAACCCCTCTACAGCAGCAGCACCACCATCTTCTTCTCCAGTTGCAGCCACACAGCCGTCGAAGAAAAGCCGTCGTCAGCCCTACGAAGCCCCTTGGCATGCTCGCTTGGTCGAAGGCTTGACGTCGGCGTCCTCGCCAGAGCTGGCCACCAAGTCATCACCACCATAGGAGCTCCTGGAAGACGGAGCCGAAGAAGAAGAAGGCGTAGCACCCCCGACCTTCTGGAAACGTCGCTGCTTGACTCCTGAGTTCACGGGTCCATGCTGTTGCCGCTCGGATCAAAAGCACGGACGGCAACAGTGCTCTCACCATCAAATCGACAGCAAAGAACATCGCCATCGCGCAGACCCAAACGACGAGAAAATGAACTCCAACCAGAACCAAGAAAGACCAAGCGGGAACGGTCAAACTCCAAATCAACGTAGGAGGGAGCTCGATCGTTCCCCTGAAGACGCAGAAGCAAGCCATCCAAACCAAGATCGACCACGATGGCAGAACAAGAGGGAGGAAGAAGAACGCGAGTGGCACTAAGGCCACGAACGCGCAACAAGAAGTCATGCTGCCAAAAGCCCTCTGCAGAAGAAGAAGAAGGTGGTAGAAAAGTTCGACCACCGCGTCCAGAATGAGGAGTACATCCACCTCTACTACGACGGACGGGGCCACGGCCAGAGCCTCGTTTTGGTGTCATGAAAAGTTAGTAAAAGGGAAGTAGAAGAGGAGACAGATGGAGGAAAGCAAACCAGGACGAAGCCAATTTATAGTGCAAGGAAGCCCCGACGCGGCAAGGCCAAGCGATGCCCGCACTTAAAACTACGCCGACGCTTCAAAATCCGAGGCCAAAGATGCTCGCCCACGGGGCGCGCTGCTCATACTACCATCAAATCACGCGCGTTGGAAACGCGCGCCTCGGGAACTTAACCGGCGCTGCTAGCACGCCACTGAGCTCATCATTATGACCGGTCAAGATGAAAAGACGGTTCACTGCCAAGCATCTATGACAATAACCACACAGTGACGTGGTTATCCTGACAAAAAAAAGCAGAAGACCAACCAACGTCTTGTCACAGGCAAAAGCGTATCAGGTACCTACCGACGCCTAGAGATTTTATCAGATCTTTTTCCAACAAAGCAAAAAAATCTCACTCCCATCGGGAGGAGCCCATCTCGAGAGTCACCAGGTGCTCACTCATCTGAAGATCAACAAGGTTCTCTAGTGATCACTCGCCCACACTAGAGTTACAGGTGCTCCCTCACCTATGGACCCACAAGGCGCTCGAGTGACCACTCACACCCTTGAGAGTCTCGGGTGCTCCCTCACCTCTGAAAGAAACTCAAACATCTTTCGAGTAATTACTCGTAGAAGGATTCCTCGCCTGAGCACTCGGAACAAGCTCCGCGAGTGAGATGAGTGAACAGCTCACTTGATGATTTGTTCCAAGTGGGTGAAATGCTATAAGGCTCCGCGCCTCAAAAACACACCTATTCCTGGAACCACGACACACTGTGCCCAGATGCCACGCAAGATTAGCGTGTAGGTAAGACCCCGCTGCGAAGTTCGGCCGGGCTGGGACTTGCCGAAGAGCGATTTCACTCCCAACCTTTCCATGCGCTGCGCATGAAGTATCAAGCCGGGCGGACGCGCCTTAGGCTACGCAACCAGCTGGCGGCAAATGAACACTGTAAGACCTGAAGCGGCCGGACTTTTGCTATGCTCCAGTATCCCAAGCTCATGTTGAGGGACATGGGTTTGATTGGGCGATCGTGGTATTTGCCACTAGCGCAATTCACCAAGGCTCGATCCGTCGACTCCTTGGGCCCTTTCTGCTTAACATCCCTCGGAACAGGTTTTGTCATGGCCACCATGCTGCCAGCAACCGCGGGTTCACCGCGCATACAAGCCACGGACGAATGAAGACGAACTCGAGTCCCTGCGCGACTCTTCGAGTCCCCCAGGCACTCGGGGGCTACTGACGAGGGGGTGACCCCACGACTCCTACTAATGGGCCTACCCGGTGTCATTGAAGGCCCACGGAGCTACCACCGGATTCACCTTGGCCCGCTAGATGGCACCGACATTGGGAGTCCTCGACTGACAAGGAAGGTGCAGGGACTTGCCGTACAAGCTAGGGTTAGATTTCCTGTAATTGTAGATTGATTCCCCGAGACCTGGTCTACTATATAAAGGCCAGGAGGGGCAACGCATAAAGGAGGGACATCGCCTGTAACCCTAGCCTAGAGCGCATCTGCCTTGGCATCCCCTGTAACTTCTCCACAATAAATATATCGAGCAGGAAGTGTATCCTCCTGTTTGCCGACGAGCTTATCGTCCAACCTGTGTCTTCTCCAACTAGCCCAGGGTCCCTAACCATGGGACTTGCCGGGGCCGATCCTCGACACTTAGGTAACTAGATGATAGCCCGCGCGTTGCTGTGAAAATTGTTAAGAAATAATTTGATGTTTTAAAACATGAGAAAGTTTGTTAAACATAGAATGATAGAAATTATAGGTGTGCATAGAAAAAAATTAGATAACTCACAATTTATTTATTTTATAGAAATGTCTCTTATATATAGTAATGTGATGTCACGTATCTCAAATTCTATGCATAGGAATAGGAAAAGTTATGTCCTTTGATTCATATCATAGGATTTTCTTCAGTGAGTCTAAGCTAATATTCATTTGTATTTGAAATGTGAAGAATAGGAATAGTTCTAAAGGACATGTTTATATTCCATTCCTACAAATTAAAGGGTTCTAAAGGGGGAAAATAGGAATCTTATCCTATAAAGTGTATAAAAAAATCATTCAAATTAAAGAAGGTCTTAGTGGATACATGGGCCAAAGCCCACCAATAATTCAACATGTTGTGTGTCTCCTAACCCGACAAGAACCACTTAAAATTACATTATTTTATTGAAAGGAAGTACATCTGGTTTGGATTGCTTAGGTAACTAGATGATATCCTGCGTGTTGCTGCGGAAATTTTTAAGAAATAATTTGATGTTTTAAAATATGAGAAAGTTTATTAAACATAGAAATTATAGCAATTATAGATATGCATAGAAAAATAAAATTTGATATAACTCACAATTTATTTATTTTATAGTAATGTATCTTATAAATAGTGAGGCTAAGTGCATAATTTTTTTTCTTATTTATTTAGGTTGTATGCACATATGGAGTTAATGAGAGCATGTGCATGAAGATTTAGTGATTTTTTTACATGGTTGGCCTACTTGATGATGTGGATAGCTTGCATGTCAAAATAAATAAGTTAGTGGGGATGAATTATTTAGGTATTATAGATATAAAAATGTCTCTTATAAATAGTGAGGCTAAGTGCATGAATTTTTTATTTATTTAGGTTGCATGCACATATGGAGTTAATGGAAGCAAGTATATGAAGAGTTGGTGATTTTTTACATGGTGGGCCTACTTGATGATGTGAATAGCTTGCATGTTAAGATAAATAAGTTAGCGGAAACAAACTATTTAGGTATTATAGATGCTTGTTATGCGCTATAATACGAGACAAATATATGTAAACAGAAGAAAAAAATATTTGGAATGGGTTGTTCCATATGTTTGAACCATTTAGACTCTATGGCAATCTCATACATCTTTCTAGAATATCATATGTTTAGGGTGTCTTTAATCTCGACTCTCAAAACCAACATTGTATCCATATATGGACTGGTCAGTACCAATCCGTGGACACTGATACAGGAGCCGACCATCCAATAACATTCCGTAAACAATTGCTTTTGTTTTTTAAATCTAAAACACTCAATATAATTATGGAAACACTCACCAATCAGAATGAAGTAGCTGGATCAAGACGAAGGGAACTTTTGGAACGCGAGACTATAGAGAACTAATTCTCGTCAAACTCGCTTTCTGTTAAAACAACCTAAAACTATGTTTGGATTGTATAACAAAATTGTGTATATATAAATCTGAGTTTTACAAAAACTCAAAAACCGAGTTTATATAAAATGACTTATTGCCGTTTTTCTTTAAACCGGTTTCCAGCCGATTGTGGCCACGAAGTGGTTGAACAAGAGACTCATCATGATTTCATCTTTCGACACGAAGGAGATCAACAAAGCGCCCATTTTATCGCCTAGGTCACTAGTTGAGGCCTGGACGGTGTCGTCGTCGTCGTGTGGGACTGTGAGGCGCGAGCGGGGTGGTGGGCTTGCCGGTTGGGTCATGAACGTGGTCTCCTCTGTGTAGGGCAGTAACGCGGGGAGTGGCCACGACGGGCTCGCCGGTTGCGACCTGAACGTGCTCTCCGCCGTGTAGGCCGACAAAGAGGGAGCGGACACGGTGGGCTTGCGGTTGCATCTTGAACATATTCTTCGCCGTGTAGGGTGATAAGGCAGGAGCGGTCAGGGTGAGATCGTTGGTTGCGACCTAGACATGGTCATGGTTGCGAGGTGCCCTTCAGTTTGTCCCTATAACACATTGCCCTAGACATAATCGAAGTTGTGTGGGATGGCAGGGCGGCAACGATCGTGCTGGCTTGATGGACGTGATTACCACAGTGGCGGCATCGATTGCACAAGCTTGTCGGTTGGGGTCTGAAGGCCATCACCCTGTGGGTTGCAAGTAACTAGTCAACAAGGTTGCTCTGATGGCTCGAACACAAGAAATTGTGGATGAAGGGGATCGACTTGGTTGACTGTGTCCTTTCAGTGCAATTTGAGATGGGTCCAACCTATCAAGTCCGATGTGATAGACACGCCAGAACCTTCCATATTCACTCAAGATTTGGATTGAATATGAGGAATTCGGTCAATGTAGACGTATAGGACCGATATGAAGAATGCGTATGAGTTATATTGTTTATCAATTAGTGATCGGACCGTTCGTTCGAATGTAGAGCATCGGTATGAGAAGCGGGGTGTAGATTTTTTTTTTGAGACGGATCCAAAAGACGCGGGCGCAGGTGCTTTGAGCCGATGATGACGCTTAATCTGGGCCGCGGCAATAACACGGTGCCCGGCACCGAGAGGGAGGGAGCCAGGGAGGAGAGGACGAATCCACGGCGTCGGTCCAGTGACCGGCACAAGCATGTTCCCATCCGGCCGGTCATGTACGTGTGGTTACTTGCGAAGAGGAATCGTAGTATTTGCGATTGTCCGTCCGATCGTTCGTTCGGGTCTCAAAATCCACAAAGATATCGTACGACTCGTGCGCGTTCGGTCGCGTCAAATCGCCACCAACCGTGCTAGATACCACATTTCTTTCTCATCCTACCAACCGGACTACACCACATCACGGATCCACGGCCGATTGCTTATTCCCATTGGACTCAAACTCTATCGTCATATCATGGCACACAGTGAGCGAGATATACAACCACAGCCACATACCCTCCACTTAGCAACAAGAAACAAATCGGCTCGTATCATCCAGCCCTTTGCTGGACCATAAACGGCACCACACATGTCACTCGAGCGCACGGATGCCTTTTGTTCCGGCCCCAGCGGAACAATGCTCGTCTCGACATGCACGAATAGGAAACCCGTACGCTTCTCGCGAGGACCACAGTACACTCACTCACACACATAACTCATGAAAATCTTTTCGCGTTATAACCAACAGCCCGTGCTCCCAGCTCGTGCACTCATCAGCCCAGCAACTAACTAATCCAGCCACCATCATTCGATGCGAGAAAGCAAGGACCGGAGCTGGGCAGGAGTAGCTCTCTCTTTCCGTTTTCTCAAAAAAAAGAACTCCCTCTTTCCGACCTTTTTTTGCTGATTTAATAACAAAAATGCGTGTGGTAAACGATAGCTTTCACGAAGGTGGAGCGTTGCATGCAACGCAAAGGAACCGGTGAAAGCTCCCACGCAACGGCAGAGAGAGAGAGAGAGCGCTAAGGTGCGGGGTTGCGAGTTCACGGGGGGCGCGCGACGGCAGTCGTGATTATTTTGTGGCGGATGCTAGGAATCAACCGGCTGATATTAGCCAGTTTTAAACCGCCTCGGGCACCGTACGATTGGACGCGTTGAATCCGTTGGATGACAACCACCCAGCAGCTTCGTTTCCCCTGCGCGATTCAGCCGTCCTGAGTTGCAAGGAAGCTCGACCGGCGACGCTCCATTGCAGCATAGATGAATGTGGCGATGCTCCGTTGAAGTCCGGAGACGCTCCAACGCAACACCGGCGAAGCTCCATTGCAGCTTGGCTGTCCTGTTGAATGTTATTGCTTCGTCCCCACGTGGCCGCAACACTCAGATGTGTGACCCTCGCAGCACAACCGCCGCCACTGCTCGCTCCACAACACATTCGATAGCAGCACCGGCGGCGGCAGCTCGCCGGCAGCAGCCCTGCCGCCCGCTCCATTGCAACTCTGTCGGCAGCAGCAGTATCGCCGCCCCGCTCCATTGCATCGTCGCTGGGCCGCAGCACTCCATTGCAGCGCTGACGGTAGAAGCAGTGCCACCACTCGCTCCATTGCAGCGTCGCCGGAAGCAGCAGCGCCGCCGTCTTTGATTTGTCGCATCGACGGCAACAGCGCCCGCTGCAGCGTCGTCGTCGCACCATCAGCCAGAAGCAACACTCGCTTCATTGCAGCGCCATCATTATCGATATTTTCACCGGCAGCAAGGCTCGCTTCATTTCGACGTCGGCGAGCGTTCCATTGAAGCCGCCCACAAGTGTTGGCGAGCGCTCCCCAGGGAATTGTCACACGAACCATTGAAGCACTTCCCTATAGCAGAAAAAAGCAACAAGTGCACAATGGCCACTCCCTTTTTACTCTGCATCAGTGGGTAGGAGTAGCAGCGGAGGCGGAGTATAGCTTGCGGCAGTAATGGCCGGTGTTGGCCTTATCTAGAGGAAGGGGGAGATGACGATGTGCAGGAAAAAATGAGTGGTTGTGCTTCGTGCATGAAGGGATAAGGCGGAAACTGGGGTGGCCCCACGAGGACGTGTGGCGCGCGAGCAACGCGGCTTATTTCTGGAGAAAATCAGTCGGCTGTTTTTAAACATTTTCCTTATTTTGTTTCTCCAACAAGGAACCAGCAGCAGTAACTGCAAACTGGGCATCGCGTACAGCCAGTCTGCTGCTGCCGCTGCCGAGGCGCGTCACTCGGCCTCGGTTCGGTTGGATCGAAGGATGGGGGGATCTGCTGACACGGCAGCGACTGGCGGTGGGGCTGGGGTTTGCCGGGTGAAAGAAAAATGAGATGGAAATGGATTGTTTTTTCATATATTAGAAGATAGAAAAGGGGTAAAGAGCGGAAATTCCAAACAGCTCACGTGGTCATATGCACCCATTAATTAGAAAATTTATAAAAAATGCAAAAGCAATTCAATAAATATTGAATTTTTGTGAAATCCAACATGCTCATGCATGTGACATCCGTGCAAAATTTCATGGTATTTCGACATTCGATTTCCGAAAATCCATGACCATATTGATACTTGATGAATAGTGCCATTTTTTAAAAACCCTCATAGTCCCAAAATTTGTCATTTTTGCCGAGGATTACTCGAATGTTCAAACTTCACGAATTTTGGCATGGACTTCGCACACATGATCATCTTGCATCATACTAAAAATCTGAATTTTTTAATTTTGTTTACTTTTTGAAATGATGTTCGTATTACTAATAGGAGAAAATGCACCTATGACCCAAAAAGCTGCTCTCGGTAAAGAGCATCTCTACAGTTTGAAATACAACTTCACCTTACAACGTCACCCTACCTCTAACTCTAGCATGCGGACTACTTCCCATTTGCCCGCCTAGTGAGGGCCTATAGCGATACCTTCTGCTCCACCGTAAGTAGTCCAGCTCGGATCTAGCCTTTCACTCGACCAAATTTTTGCTTCAAACAACCACCACGGATGGGGTGGCACCATCGAACACAACGTTGTAATGAGGATAGCCCTCAGATCCTTGGGGGCACCAGAGCCAGAGCCCTTTGCTTTACACCACTCGTTAAGTGTGGTGGTGGGCGTGTGCTCCCAATCCGGCTTGCCAATCGCCCAACAGATGTCATGCCATAACACCCGCACAAAAACACACTTCACAAGAATATGACTGATAGTTTAGTACGAAAGTAATAGGCAAAATGGCAAGACTCCATAAAAATGTATATGTAATGAAATGTTCATCCAGGTTATTTTTAAGCAAACAAAATTGATCAAGGAAAAAGTTAGTTCTCGATACATCTCGACACATACTTCAACCCTGAGGTTGCTTATCAAACGACCATAGAACTCCACCAAGCAAATAATAAAGTTGATACCCTACAACATGCCATAGAGTCGTTGCATTGGCTTAAAAACCCTCACTAACACACATTTACTATTTGAGAGATTGCATCACTACCTTGACAATGACTGTACCATTCAAGCGACCAAATCGACACCCTACAACACGAAGACGAAACCAAGAGTCTTCACTCCGGCATCCACACATCACACTTATCTAGCTCACGACGAAACAATAAGACCACACAAGGCAATGTCCTATGACAGAAGACAATACCTCCAAAGTTGTACCCCCGCAAGAAAGCGACTGCTAGCTACACCATCGACACGTACTTCGGTCAACGCCAAAACTTGGGTTCTGGCTCAGAAGACTCGAGAACCAAACCACGAGGGTTTAGGAGCTCCACGAAGACACACCAAGAAGGGTAACATTGTTCGAGGATTTTATCGTTGCCGACATGAACCAAAGTCCCTGCTAGACATTCGCTCGATGATTACCAAAACCAACATCAACACATCACGTCCAACCATTTGTCTGTGTTATAATAGACATATGACACATCCATGTCGTTACTGCAACAATCATAATTGGCGGTCAACAAGGCTTAGTTGTACAAAATTAATGCAGTCCACGCACTCGTCACCTCGTTGCACCAACTTGTCTCCCATGTTGTGAAAGGAGCGTAAACCCTACACCATGGAGTCTTCTCAACAATATAACATGATGCTACAACCCTGAGCACCACCACCTCGTCGGCCCAGTCGTCGCGGCTTCATGACACCCCAACCCAATCCCTGCGATCACCTGAGAGGTATCACAACCACATTGGACGCAAAAGGTGAAGCCCACCCGTAGCAGATCCACAACACCACGAGGCACCGCCGAGGGGGGGGGTGCAACACCTTCACAAGGAGAAACGCGCTAGACAATCCACCGCCAACCCTCAAATGTGGTCGCACCATGGTAAAGGGGTTTGTCGCCACCGAGGCACGGGTATAAGGGGACGCAAGGGAGGGGGGCGCAAAAATTACTGTTTTGACCCTCTTGCTGAAGAAATTCGGGATTTGACCCTAATTAAAAAGTATTTCACGATCTGATATTTTTGCTATCAACGTAGTCTTTGGCGGTATAGTTACACTGCCTACCGCCAATATCAATGACGGTAAAATTTAACTACACAATTATTCCCATTTGTTGTTGTAAATACCCTATCGCCAAAGTCTTCAGCGGTAGAACAATATAACCTACCGCCACGGTCCTTGGCGGTAGGGTATTTATGCCTACCTACCCCTCCACGGCACACACACACATGAGCTGGAGTTGGAGCTCTCTTGTTTAGCTTGGTCTGCATCTCGTCATATCCACTAGACCTGTAGTGCGCTTTGCCGCACGATACCAGGTTTAAAGTATGGTGCCCAAACATTATTGTGACATGTATCTTAAGCATGTGTATCCGGCACAGTTAGCAGGACAAATTATGGTGGAAGAAAATCATATGAAAGCAACATGCCCTGCCACGCGTGGCCGGGTCAAAGGTCATGTATCCAAACATTACTAACACAGCCATTTTAATCAGTCAGCAGGGTGATGCATTGGGTAAGAAGTATTGTTCAGAAATGCATTGGGTAAGAAGTATTGTTCAGAAATGTGTAGTCAGGAGCAGGTAAAACGCTTTTAGTACCTAGTAGGATAATAAGTTCATTATCATATCCACACCATTTCATTTGTACAGAAGTTGACTGCTTGAAGGAAGGCCTAATAATTTAATCCAGACGTTATTGCCACACATAATGGGTAAGGTATTGTGTAGTAAGAAATGTTAAGAAAACCTTGTAGGGGACCAAATAAAATGCTTTGAGCATAGCATTTGCACGAATAGAAGTTACATAAACTGCACACTGGAAGGGAAGTGTACTTAAATATCTGGATAGCTAGTAGGACAGTACATAGTCGTTAGGACAACATTTAGAGAAGTTGTTTACACAGAAGCCAGATGCTGGAAGTGAAAGCTACTTAGCATGTGGTATGATACATAGCAGGTCGGTAAAAGTGTCGAAGGGAGTGTTTTTAATTGCATCTTATCACCTCCAGCAGTAGATGGCAATATGCTATGCAATTATAACCTCCAGCGGTAAATGGCATCAGGGATTCGAAGTTGCTCTAACATGAGACTAAGAATCATTCTAGATGGCACCCTTATAACCCCAGATTAATCTGTGATAATTTGCATTATGTTAGAGGTGTATATAATGTTTGAATTGATCCATATATCTAGAAACAATCTATATAGAGAGCTGGTCTATCGATGAATTCTAGCTGACCTGGACAATTGTTTTGATCGTCTTGTTAACAGAGGTCTCAGATCCAAGCAAGATTCGATCATTCACCTCCGCAGTATCCATGCTAGCTGCGAAACAGAGTACAAAGATTGAGTCGAGATGAACAATTATATATTGCAAGAGGGACAAACAAAAGGAAATCACCTTTAGAGGGGAAGTTAGTTGTGGCCGAGCCCCGTGCGTCTCCTCCAGCGATGTCGGACTCTTTCTTTCGAAGTAGAGCGATTAGCAATGCTAGGTTAGTTATGGCTGTTTTTTATAAGGCTGATAACAAGTAAGATGGGCCTTCCTAACTATAATGACATTGCATCGGAAGCACGCCTCCTTCAAACATTGCATCACACAAGATGTAATTGTTACAACCCACAATGAGCATGATGACGCAAACAAACACATAAGAAGAGAATAACCTTTTTTCATAGAAGTTGAAATTGAGTAGGTAATCGAGGGAACTCTTCGCACAATGGCCATTCGGGTACGGCCATAATAAGATTTTAGAGGGCGCAACCAATGCGTCGTTGCAGTGAAGGAGCCAAGCAGCTTGTATTTAGATAGATATCATGCCATAATACCCCGCCAAGCTAATTTATCAGATGCACTTTTTGTACTAATCTGCTCCGGAATGTGCTAATCTCCGATATATGTTCGTTCACATAGCATCTGCACGCACCTTCCACGGACAACTCTTTTATGCCTAAGAGAAGCCAACACGATAGCACAATGGTAAGTAAACGACCATTGCAGTTTACACACATAAGCGAACAGCAAAACGATATTTACCTCCCTCAATTCACATAGTGGTTCCGACAAAAAACGCAACGACCGCTTCTTCTTGACCTAGCATGCATATACTCTCAGCATTTCATCGCACAGCAGCTTCGCCCCATAGGGCAATCATTAATGGATGCCCGCTGCAGTCAGAAATAAGATATTTATTAACTTTTTTTATGTAATTCGCAGGGATATGTGAGAACGCATAAATCTTGCTGTCCCAAAGAAGACGAACCTACAATCGAAGAGAAGCAAGCATCTCTTAACAATATACGCCATTGTACCAGGAGCCTGATAGCTACAGATGGGAGAAATAGCTCATATAACTCCAATCACATCTAACAGTAAAAAAAATCAGATAGTTCCAATCAACAGAACATACATTTTATAGCCCGTGTAACAATCAAAGCATATACCAACTATGACCTATCTCAAAGGTCACTTCTGCAGGCTTAAGGGCCACTGCTTCAACAAAGTGAATGTCGGCATCATTGTCACCGTCGAAGATAAACAATAACCAGTAAGAACATTGGAAATGCATATATTATTGGAGGTCACAGGCAAAAGAAAGAAATGGTGTGGGAGAGAATTACCCAGCCAGCTTCCTTTCAAGGTAAAGGAAGGGTTTCTCAAAGTTGTAGTTGCTCATGGTAGAAATTTCATAGTACTGCAGGTTATCCTTCGTGTGGAGTGTGACCTGCTTGGCTTTAACTTTTTTGTTCTTCACATCAACCTTGTTACTGTAGAGTACAAAGGAAATGTTCTCACACTCTCTGCAAGAGTTAATATACATACATTAAACTCCAAAGCACAACTACACGTACATTATGTGCAGTAAACACAATTGGTTCAGAAGAAAACCTGCACAGGTCCACATGCCTCTATTTCTTCTCCTAAACATAGGTAGACAAAGTTAGAATCATAGTGGGTTAGCAAGGTCCAACAAATCCCTGCAGAAAAGTGAAAAGACAACAATTCAGCGATTAGATAATGTCATATATTCAACAATTCAGGGTAATACATATGGGTTTGAAGGTAATAGAATTTAAAGCCATTCAACTTTCTAAATTAATACTAAAATCAAACAAATGATATGATATGAACATAGAGGGCATGGGATTCCAGTAATTCACGCAAATTCATCCATAAAACTGAAACACTAACAATAAGATAGATTGGTGTGCCAGCCTGCGAGGTTATGCTCAATTGTTTATACAGTAGCAAACAACATAAAAAGGAATAAATCAGACTACATATAGATTTTTTCCAGATAAAAACAAAGCAAGTAACAGAAATAGGAGGATATGGAATGGAACCTTGCTCTAGCCACACATAACCTCTGTTATATGCTTCTCCTGAAAGAACAAACCAAAAAAATGACTGTTTTTAGCAAATGACAATGGCAATGCTGCTGCGACTGTCGTGGGGGCACATAACCTCGAACAGAGTATAATAAAAGAACACTGGAATTGCGGATTTGTAGTAGGATCTAGTGGCAGCATGTTGATTATAATGGTGCACACTCTAGTAAGAAGGGGAATGCATTTTTCATTTAATTAAGTACTTGTGTTCCTTGCTGTATTACAAAATTATACTGTAACCCATCTGCTTATAATTAATTATACAACTGAGATATTAGCTTATGCCCCACATCTCATATATACTTACTAATGGCTACACAGATCCTTGCTGAATAATGCCCAAGAATGACTTTCTTGAACAATAAAAAAACACAGAATACACGCGAAAGGATCATGTTTCTATCTAAAATTAGATGGTGCCCATAGTAAAGAAGTAAATGTAGCATTGCCGTGGTTAGCTTGTCCGTGTCTATCCGTCGTGCTTTTTGCGATCTCTTCCTTCCAATCTCATCAGAAAAAGAATGCACACTTACTGCGTGGGGGAGATGTTTTGGTTCAGATTCATGTCTGTACGTGGTGACCACCCTTTCCACTCCTTGTAGCCGCTGGTTCATCTAGCCATTTAAGCCTATCTAAGCTCAGCTTAGCATCGAAAGATGAGGAAAGGACGGGGAAAAACTCACCTACGCTCAACCTCTCCTCCTCTCTCGTAGCCGTGGCCTGCCTAGCTCGTGTGCGCCGTCTTCGCCGGCCTGGACAGGAGAGATTTGAGGAGGGTGGAACAGGTAGGAAGAGAAGATGACTGAGGAAGAGAGGAAAAAAGAGAAGGAGGGCTCACCTGCAGCTGGAACCCTAGCTGGATGGATGGTGCCGCAAACGGATCGAAGGCCAGGACGGCGGGCCGCCATCCTGGCTCTCCTGGCCGTCACCGCCGCCGCGCAGGCCCTCGGAGCGGCGCCTAGGATGACCCCTCTCCCCGCGGCGGCATCGAAGTCCCCGGCCACCGCACCTGCACCGGTTGCCACGCCACCCACCGCGCGTCGCCGTCCCCGTCCCCGATGGCCTCTCCCGCCCGCTGACGCCCCGACCAACGCTCCCTCCGCGATGACGCCTTCCGCGGTGTCAGCTTCCCTCTGCTCCACATATATATCGGCGGCGGCTCGAAAGAGGGATGTGCCGGAGAGGGCGAGGAAGAGAGGAGACTGGGCGGGAGGGCGGCGACGCGAGGGAACGGGAGGAAGAGAGCGGCGGCTGGGGATGGAGGGAGAGCGAGCATAGGAAGACGCGCGGATATGGCGGCTAGGGTTATACCACGAGAGCTGCTGTTTTTATATGCTTATGGATGAAATGACAATAGTGCCCTGGTGGGGCATGGATATTACAATTATTTGCCATCAAAATTTTATTCAAGGGGTGAGGTTGATCGCGAAAATATCGAACAACTCACATCAATCTGGCCCGAGATCCGACGGCCTGTATCGCGAGAGGGTTTCGATCGGACGGCCAGCATGCCTTGAGCGCCGAGGAGGCTCCATTCCCGCCGGGGTTCTAACAATGGGATGCATGCAACTAGATTAGTGGCTTCTATACGCCTACAGATTAGAAGACTAGAGAGCACTCATGCGCAACAATTAATTTTATTGCAATCGATGGTTACAAAAATGTATATTAGTGCTAAATATATTTATTTAAGAAAGTGTAATCGTCTAATCAATGATAACACTAAATTATTAAACACAACGGGTAATAGAAACAACAATCATCAACCGGCGCTAATTAACGCTAGATATAACTAATTCACATAAGGGGTAACGATCACATGCATAAATATGAAAAGTAGCCTTTCATTTTATGTATGGTTGTGTGATCGATGATCAATCCATCCACACATACATGTATAAGCAAACAATGCCACTTGATCTGGTTGGTCATTGTTGTATCCTACCGCCAAAGATCATGGTGGCAGGGATAATGGCCCACCATTAAATATCTTGGCTGTAGGGTATTTTTAATAGCAAACAAATATAACGATGCAGTTAAATCGTAATGTTAATGATTTTGGTGGTAGACAATGTTATCCAATCACCGAGGATTACAACAGCAACAAAAAGATGTGAATCAACCTGTGGTTGAGTTGGTTCGGTCGATGTTGTATTTCCAGCCCATCAAAGTTCAAATTACAGATTTGATAATGGTGCTCGCATTTTCCTAGATTTATTTCAGAACTTTTGGTGATATGCTTTCAGTGGAAGAAGACGTTCTCGTTGAAGACGAGTTGATAACTTCGTTAATCTCAAGATGATGTACTAGCTCAGTATTGCGAAGATGCTCATAAGGATATGTGTGTGTGTCATAGTGGTAATTGTATATTCGTGTATGTGAGTGTCCGAGTTATACTGTTTTTCTCAAAAGAAAAAAGATTAGACCGTAAAATATTTTATGATTGGAACTAAATCCTGATTTTCTTTAGAAAAAAGATTAAAACAGTAATTTTCCGGGCAAGGAAGAAGGAAAATTTTGGTAGGCCTGCTGCCGTTTGTAGATAGAATCGGATGTCCTAGCCCTCAACCAGTATGCGAGCACATGTATGTACCATAAATACCGTTGGGAGGAATCGGCACGAAACAAATCATCTCATGACAAAACAACATTTATCTCGGCGACGATGACGGTGACGGTATGTTTGTAAAGACATCTGGTGAAATATCCTGGCGTGCGAAAGGAGCAGTTTATCAGCAGAGGGAAATCTCTCGCTCTCAATAAGAGAAGCTTTTTTTTTCGAAACCACAAGAAAGCGCACGCACTATTAAGCTCGCCATCGCGCCCCACTCCTCAGCCCACGCTTCGTGCTCACTCTCCTCCCCCCACATTATTCCCCCGCCGGCCACCGCGGCCGGCCGGCTCGCCGGGCGTCCGCCGAGAGGCGTGACGGGCGATGGGGCACGGAGCCAGCTGCGGCCGCCCCAGCGAGGAGGTGGACTTCTTCGGCGCGGCTCAGTCCGGCGACCTCGCCCGTCTCGCCGCCGCCGTCACCTCCCGCCCCTCCCTCCTCCGCCGCACCACGCTCTTCGACCGCCTCTCCGCGCTCCACATCGCGGCCGCCCACGGCCACCTCCAAGTACAAACTAAACTGACACCTAGCTTGGTTCCCTTTACTTCCGTCTGCTTCGTCCCCGTCCAATTTATTGCCACCCTGTGTATCTGCTGCGGCGAGCTGATTCTTTTGCTTACTTAGGTGGTTTCCATGGCATTGGATCTTTGCGTGCAGCCGGACGTCGTGAACCGCCACAAGCAGGTTAGCCACGCTTCCCCTGTTCTTTTCCGTGTCGCTCCCTTTGTGGAAAGCTTATCCTCACATCGCGGGAGCTTCCGCAGACGGCGCTGATGCTGGCGGCGATGCACGGGCGGACCGAGTGCGTGCGACGGCTGCTCGACGCCGGCGCCAATGTGAGACTTCCGGACACGGTTTCGGCGATTGGGACTGTTCTTGTCGGAGCTTCTTCTGAAATTAATGGTGTTTCTGTCTGGGTGCGCAGATCCTGATGTTCGATTCGTCGCACGGGAGGACGTGCCTGCACTACGCGGCGTACTACGGCCACTCGGACTGCCTCCGGGCCATCCTGACGGCGGCCCGGACCGCGCCGGTGTCGCAATCCTGGTTGGCCCTTCTTCTCAGTCAGAGCCGCCATTGTTGGCCGCAACGCACTGCGCCAGCCTTAGCTAATGGTTCATCAGCTGTGGTTTTGGAGGTGCAGGGGATACGCGAGGTTCGTCAATGTGCGGGATGACACCGGAGCGACGCCGCTGCACCTCGCGGCGAGGCAGGGCTGGCGCCGCTGCGTCCACGTCCTGCTGGAGAACGGCGCCATCGTGTCCGCCTCCAGCGGCGCCTTCGGGTAAAACTTTTCCCCAAGTCAATGACCGCGCTTCTCAGTAGGAGTACCCCAAAAAATCGCTCCTTTTTAGGAAGGCGAAAGCTGCGACATTGACGCGGGCGCTCTCCTTCCTGCAGATTCCCCGGGAGCACGCCGCTGCATTTGGCCGCGCGCGGCGGGAGCCTCGACTGCGTCCGCCAGCTGCTCTCCTGGGGCGCCGACCGCCTCCAGCGCGACTCCGTCGGGTGCGTGCGTCAGCATTTTCTTCCAAAATCAGTGCTGAATTCACTGAAGATGCCGATACAATGTTGTCTGAAGGTATTGTGTTCATCAGTCTAATGTCTAATATGTACTGATGTGAATTGGTTTCTGCAGGAGAATTCCGTATGAGGTTGCGGTGAAGCGAGGGCATGTGGCGTGCGCGGCGCTGCTGAACCCGTTATCGGCGGAGCCCCTGGTGTGGCCTGCCCCTCTCAAGTTCATCAGCGAGCTGGAACCGGACGCCAAAGCTCTCCTGGAGGCGGCTCTGATGGAGGCCAACCGGGAGAGGGAGAAGAGGATCCTGAAAGGGACCAAGAATTCATCGGCATCGCCGACGCATTCCGATGACGGTGCCACCATATCCGAGGTACCGTACCACCAGCACCAGGCCTTGCCTTGCAAATTACGTTCTACTCCATTGCTGACCTCATACGCAAGAAATAGTTCGAGGTAAACAGTGGGAGTTTCCCCGTACCGATCGAGATGCCATTGCTTCATTGGCACAATGGCAGTAATTTACTAGCCAAGTAGGAGTAATACTACTCATTTTGATCGATCTCAATCAAGATTTCGAGGGTAGCATTATCCGAGAGTTCATCATTGCATTGGTTCCAGCAGCTACAACGTGCCGTCAGGTCTCAGCTCAACATGGAGCCAGCCACTTGCCCCAAAAATGTACTCCTACTCCAAGTATGATATTCATGTCGATCCGAGAGACGAATGGCTTAACTAATTGGCTGCTGCCGTACTGGTTTAATTAACTAGATGATGCCCCGCACGTTGTTGCGAGAATTTTCTTATAATATTGAATAAAATATTTTGCTAAATAAAACTTAAATATTAGGCATAATAGTGATTGAATTAATATATGAATTTAAGACGAATATATTAATAGAATAGATTTTTTATGCATGCATGTTGCATGTTAAGGTTGATTGTTATTATGCTTAGTGTCATCTTTAGGTGGACCTTTTATCATGCATGTGAAATAATGAGGTGGCATGCTTACATGTTTAAAAAATATGTTAGTGGAGGCTAGCTATTTAGATATAGAAGATTTTAAATATCACGCACACAACTTATTATATTTGATTGTGTTTTTTTATTATAAGCATAGTAAAAGAATGAAAAATATTTTTCCATGTTACATTTTGTAGTGGGTCTTGTCTCATGCATCGTTGCAAGATGTGGCATGCTTGTATTTCGAGATAAATAAGTTAGTGGAGATCATGGGAATTGGTCGCCCTATATTTCAACAAAATTTAATTATGTGAATTTTAAATATTTAGATTAATGAAAAATGAACCAAAATTTTAATCACACATACTACTTATTAAATTTGATTGTTTATATTTATAAATTATTTTTTGAATATAATTATAGTAAGAGAATGAAAATATTTTTTCATGCATGGTTGCATATAGTGGTGGGTCTTGTCTCATGCATGGTTGCATGTTGAGGTGGACCTTATTCCATTCATAATTATGTGATGATGTGGCATGCTTGCATGTTGAGATAGATAAGATAGTGGGGATGATCTATTATAGTATTATAGATTAATGGTTCTTGTTGGTAATGACAAGTTTGGTGTCAAACTTGTGGCAGCGTAGGCACGCACCTGCTTGCACGAACTGCACGTCTGCTGAGCAATCCATATGCACGAAACATTATTCAATCGCCGGTGCAGTGCACCACCACATGCATCCATGATCTTCTGGCCTTTGCATCGACATCTCCCTCGGATCTTGTTGTTCGGACTGATACTAACTCCAGGAGTCGTGCAGGGCGGTGACGGCGCCGAGGTGTGCAGCATCTGCTTCGACCAGGCGTGCACGATCGAGGTCCGGGAGTGCGGTCACCAGATGTGCGCGGCGTGCACGCTGGCGCTCTGCTGCCACACCAAGCCCAACCCGGCGACCCAGAGCCAGCCGCTGCCCACCTGCCCCTTCTGCCGCGGCAGCATCTCCCAGCTGGCGGTGGCCACCAGGGCCAAGGCCGGCGATGAAGACGAAGACGACGAAGGAGAAGGCAGGCTGGAGTCTCCGCGGCAGCGGAGGTCTCGCCGGTCCCTGAACCTCGGCAGCGGCGGCGACGGGGGCAGCAGCAGCGGCGGCAGCATCATGGGCAGCATCGCCTCGTCCATCGGCAAGATGGGCCGGCGCAAAACCGACAGCAGCGAGCTGCAGGTGCAGGTCGACGACGACAAGCCATAGAATGCTCTCTCGGCATTCACATCCACCACCGTGTTATTACAAAAGCGTCATTGTCAACGATGGAGCTACTATTTTTGTACGTAGATTATATGTTATAATTTTCGGGGAGGATTAGCAATTGTTCCATCTGTGTAGATTCGATCCCAAGTTGTAGGCTAGATCCAGTCCGAATAAGAGTGCGGCTCTCGTTGCTTGGTTGGAGTTGTTGAAAGGTTGTACATGTCCGGATTCAGAGGGGTTGAAAGCTTGGCCCCGATATGATAATGAGAACCCAGTACAAATCCATGTGCTCTCCCTTGATATAATTGGCCTACTTTGCTCAGGTGTTCCCTTCCGCCCTGTTTGGTTGCGCAGAATTCGCCGCGGAATTGGAGAATCTAGAATTGAGGGGGTAATTCTGCCGTTTGGATGTCCGTGAAATCGGTCCCTGGAATCGAAATCTTAATTCCACTGGAGGGGTACGTACGAAGTAATAACACTACTCACGTTTCCGAGCTCTCGAAAGTCGCGAAATCGCGTCCGCGCTCCCTGCCCTCGTAGCACCCTATCCACTCGCGACCAAGGACGGGGACCGGACGTCGCCGCCGCCGGCCGGAGCAGGTGCCCACCCTCTCCCCTGCCCTCTTTCTCCTCCCCGCTTCCTCCTCCCTGCCCTCTTTCTCCGCGCCGCGAGAGGCGAGCCACCGCGCGCCGGTGCTGGTGGCGGCGGGGTCGGGCCGTGGAGGCGATCCGGTGCTGGTGCTGGTGGAGGCCGAGGAGGCGCGCCGGTGCTGGTGCTGGTGGAGGCCGTGGAGGCGAGCCACCGCGCCGGTGCTGGTGTTGATTTTTTTTCTTGCTATGAAATTGCAGATAGGGTAACTAACTTGTGTTTGTTCTTGCTATAAAATTGCAGATTTCAGAAGAATAGGAAGTGTTGATTCTTAGAAAGAGTACCTGCTTTGAGCTATGTGTTGGAGAAATATTTATCATCCATGTTATTATACGAATTCCACATGATGTACATCCAAACAGGATTTGGAATTCCATTCCAACCTTGATTCTACGGATGAATACCATGCGCATCCAAACAACAACACTGGAATTCCATTGAAATTGTTGATTTGGTATTCCATTGATAATTCAATTCCGCGGCGAATTCTGCGCAACCAAACAGGGCGTTCAGGGTTTCTGCCTGTCTTATCAAGATTTTTTGTGTTTTCTGAATCTGGTGAGTGATGACCACCGTGCTTAGGATCCCTCGAGTAGATGTACAAAATGGGGACAGTTTATTTTGGCAAGTTTCTGTTTGGCTTAACTGTGCTGAGGTGTAGAAAGCACCACTAGGGCACCAGTCAGCTTCATGGGTTGTCTTGTCCCCATTCAGCGTGTGTCAATTTAGGACCAGCCCTAGCAAAAACGAGCAGGAAAATTGACTGAGAAGCAGGAGATGGGTGGAGTGTAATGTAATGGTTGGCAGGAGCTTAAACAGGCAGCGTATAGACTGCAGAAGGATGGCTCAGTTCAACTGAGTAAAGCATGTTTCAGAAGACAGTGACACTGACGCTTGGGGGCGAGGGCTGAAGTTCACAGAAGGCCGAAGAGAAGAGGATGGACTTGACATCACATCCTCTGGGTGAGGATGCCGACGCCCTGTTGCTAGAAATGCGAGGATGTATGTCGTGGCAGCCTGGCAGGTGCAATACTGTTACACTGAGTCACTGCCCATGGTCCACGAACAAGGAGAGAAAGATCGATCTCAGGTAATTCCTGCTCTTCTTCTTTTGCAACAAGAATCTTTCTGAATCAGGATCAAAAGCAATCCAAATAAACCTGCTTTTCTGCACATCGAGAGTAAGCACTCAGATGCTCAACTTGTCAAAGTCAAGCCAAGCCAAGTCATTTTCAGACCTGTGCGAGCTTCGGTGTGCGTGCAGCTAGTCTGCTACTGACCGGGCAAGTGCTGCCACAAACACTGACGGGATCATGGCGCCCCAGGAAAACTTGCCCAGCAAGATTGATCCTGCACAGTGCCTGATTGCTTGCAGCTGTAGATGATAGGTCGCGTTCACAGTCACAGATCTGTGGCCACATCGCTGCACGAATTAAGTTAAGCATTTTCTTTTGCGGGAAAAGTGCACGGGGTACAAATTAACTTAAGGCTCGTTTGATTCATAGGAATTTCATAGGATTCTTGTAGGATTTTATCTCATAGGATTTTTTCCTACGTTATTCATTTGATTCATAGGAATTGTTCATATAGGAATTTTTCTCATAAGAATTTTTGTACTACTTCCTATAGAAATTCTAATATTCACTCCAACTTCTTTTTACAATTTCTTTGATGGAATCGAACAAACTTTGCTGCAAGCAAAATTCTATAGGATTGAAGTGAGCATGCCATTGCAATCCTATGTTTTTCCTGTTTCTATGATTTTCCTACAAGCCCTAAAACAATGTACTGTGTACTACTATAGTTTTGAACTAGTGCTAAAAGCTATCGGAATTGGTGCCGCTACTTCACGTCTCCCGTTCTTGGAGCCATAAAAAAGAACGGATGGAGACATAAATTATCAACTACACGTTCTGACGATGTCTCGCACCATGATATGCAAAGGACAAACGGCCTAAAACCAGAATGGACAGAAAGCTAATGCACTACTATGCTCCAAGATATCTTGGGTTGCTGAGCTGCCGTGTCAGCGATCACCTTGAGCACGGCTCGTCAGAAACAACAGGGCCAGAAGATAAGCTACAAAATTAATCACAGGATAAAAAGGAGAGCGAATAAGTTTCTATCCCTCTGAATTCGATCAAACATCTCATTAATTCTGGAGGCTTCCAACAACCTGGCCTCCAGTGCTCCAGTTTCCACAGTGATTACACACGCAGAGGCATAACTCTCATGCTGGAGCAGCAGCCATTTGAGTACTCTTGCCTTCAGTTTTTCTCAAGAAACGTGAGAGGGAGTTGCGAATACGGATTTCTCTTAGACTAGCCATAGTGAGAGTAATTTCGACTAGTAACATTGCGTTGTTACTAGTCTATGTTATCATCTTTATAGTGGAGAGTAACATAGATATGGTGTCATACAACACTTCATTTATTGTGTTGTAGACTCATATTGTATTGGTATGTGTGATGTTACTCAAAGAGCAAGTAACTACCTAAGTTACCACATCCTTCTCTTTCCTCATTAACTACTTGCCACATCATCTATTTTGTATAGATAAGTGTGATGTTACTAGTGATGTTACTCCCACTATGGATAGTCTTAACACTGACCTATCGCTTGGATAAAGGAAGGCGAATAATAGTATCCGGGAGACACGCAAGCGGGCAGGACCCAGCAGCCAGAACGACCAAAGTGTTCGACAACTAAAAGGATCTGAAACGGACATGTATAACCTTGAAAAACTGACGAGTTACCGGATGCAACTGACGGCACCAATGGCTTGTCTCATGAGTTACGGCGGCTGGGTCTTTCCGAGGAGCAGTTCTAAGCTGGTTGTATAAATTTATCTTATAAAAGCTGAGGAACTCGTTAGGCAGACATAGATTGCTGCCGTACGACCTAAGAACTGTTGGGAAACCAGGCCCAGCGCGAGGGCGTAGGCGGCAGGTGCGGAAGCGCTGTTTCGCACCGGCTTCGCTCGGTTGGTTTCCCCTCTTTATGTATGTTATGTGGGCATTTACACATCCCCTTTACTCCTTATATAAACAGAAGATATTCTGCGCTTCCGCATCGGCTTTACTCGGTTTGTTTTCCCTCTTTACGCAATGTGGGCACTTATCCATCCCCTTTTCCCCTTATATAAACAGAAGACTTTCTTAACACTGGTAAGCTTGTACGTACAACGCACGTGTAATATTCAAAAAAATTTATCCATTTTTATTGGTAGGACAATATTAAATAAAATAAGAATAAAAACTTTGGACTTTATGCCACATTAGTTTTCTTTGTTCATCTCTACCAGAAAATCCTCGTATTCTTTCTTTTGAAATGCAATTGCAGTACCACTGCCTAATTATTCAAAAAAGCTACTAATATACGAATATAATATCAGTATTAGTTAAGTGTCTATTTAGTTGCAAAGTATCGGTTATGTGGGCCGAATCGAATGTGGCGGCGTCCGCACAGCCCCGCGCATCGTCGGACCTGATCCAAGAGAGGGTTGGCTGCCACCACCGCTCTGCGCCGCCTGCGCCTCCACCAACCAAAGTTGTCGCAACTCTCGCCGGACCCGCCCTCAGCCCGCGCTGCCACATAGGGCAAACGGGCAGGGCTGCCGCCGGCAAACTGACGGCCACGCCAAGATCCTTCGCTGCCCGTAAGACACGCACCACCGACACCCAGAAGAACGCCACGAAACCGCCAGATTGTGCGATCGCAGTCCGCGGCTTCTTCCTGAGCCATACGCCAACCGAAGCCATATCTGGCCATAGGCCGGCAGGACCGCCACAACCCGAAGGGGCCGTTGCCGAGGAGGGCCGCCGAGGCCAGCCCCCACCAGCGGCGAGCCAGAGCCCGGCCGCCGTCGTGCCCATGGACGCCTGGAACCCCGCTGCGCCGGATCTAGAAAACCATCGCCAATGCAAGTCACGAACGCCCGGCCGCCGCCACTCGCTGCGCCTCCACCGCCGCGCCCCTAGATAGCGCCACATCACCCAACCCGAGGGCCCGCACTCGTCAACACCTCGCGCAGAAGAAGGGCCCCACCGCCCCCCGCGCTTGCCGGACTTTGCTCGCCAGCACGACGGGGCACCGGCGAGGGGGTAGGAGCACGAGGAGGGGGGAGGAGGGGGGGGGGGGGTTGTTGGCTAGCGCTAGGCTTTTCCCCCAGCGGCTCCGGCAGGAGCGTCGCGGGAGGGGGGTGGGTGGGGAGAAAAATCCGGTCCGAACACGTATCGGTACAGGGACTCGAAGCTGAAGTTGAATCAACATGCACATCAATACTGATATTTCACATCTTAGGGGATATCATATAATCCACATTATTTCACATATTTGGGGAAAATAATCCACTTCATTTCACATATTCAATACTATTATTATCACCACGAGCAATAGGTATTTTATTGCAGTACAACATTCCCTTAAACAACGTAGATGTGTTTGAAGATGCAAAACCCAAATGATGAGAACAAAATACACATGTTATGTAAGAAATTTTGAGATAGGATTCGTGTTCAAAGCTACCTAGCTTGGTACGTGAACACAATATATTAGATCACTGTTCCCCATTATCTCCAGTCAATTAAGCATAATGTCACACAATCGATGCAACTTCTGTCTGCAACAAAAATTCCAACAAGGAAGTACAGAATAAGAATTTTTAAATACAGAATTACCACTCAAATCCTAAAACACGTACATAACATCCTGCATGACAAAGAAGCATATCATGATTTCCTTACATATTTTCTTGGCACATATATATATATATATATACGAAACTCTTAACCTCAACTTACGAAAGAAACTGCAGGTTCTTATTTAATAAAATTCCATCATCCCAAAACAGAACAAATGAGAATTTTTACTTACAGAACTTCGTATGAACCTTCTCACATCTTCCAATTTTGTGAAAAAATACGGAGATCATAAACAAGCTATCATAGCATTTACTCATTAGGCTATGAACTCTGAATTTGAGTGTTTTCTGCTCTAATTTTCAACTTATAGAGATAGACCAGGATCATAGACGGAGGAACGACGATGGCGTTTTGGGATTTTGGCTAGACCGACGAACGATGGTGAGGATTGTGTACCTGGTACGTGAAGCGTGTGAAGGTATGGCATTGAAATTTGCATCTTCGGCGTATCCTTCAAAGCGATGGCCTCGGTGTGTGGCAGAATGCAGCGACAGCTTGTTCGTCCTTGGAAGGTGGTTACGTATAGCCCCGACAGCTTCCCCACATCGAACAATGCATCGAATCGGAGGTTGCAGTAGTTATCACGTATCTAGCGGCGTCTCTCGCGCCCTTCATTCCGTCATCGGATGTGGCGTCGATCGAGCGCGTGCTTAGCAGAGGTAGTGGCGGCTAGCGCGAGGGATTCCAGAAGATTTTGTTAAACGGAGGGAAAACACGGAGGAGCGATGGGCTGCATAGGCAGTGATGAGATGACACAGGGAGGGATTACCTTTGAATACCAATGTCAATGAAGAGGTTTCCTTTTTTAACAGACAATCGTATTAATTACTACCTGATAGTTATTCTCTCAGCGGATCATAAGCAATAGGGATTACCTTTGAACGCCAATGTCAATGAAGATGTTTCCTTTTTTCACAGACAATCGTATTAATTACTTGATAGTTATTCTCTCAGCGGATTATAAGCAATAGGGATACCTTTGAACGCCAATGTCAATGAAGACGTTTCCTTTTTTAACAGACAATCGTATTAATTACTTGATAGTTATTCTCTCAGCGGATTATAAGCAATGGCAGTGGTGGGTAATTAATAGTAAATTTTAGGGTATAAGGTGTGTTGTGCTCCGTTAAACATGGAAGTAATCTGCACCGTTAGATCGACATTGTTTAACGATGAAGATGATTTGGATCAGCACCTCTGGTGCTTTTTATATTAGTAGTAGATTCTATCCGAATGCTCTCCAGAGTGCATGAAATTACCGTCAGGAGAACTTCACGCAGTATGCAACTCTCATTGACGCCCTCCAGATGGCTGAGGCGCAGGACGAGGTTCTAAAAAAGAACTTCAACACGCGGCCTTTCGGAGGTGATCCAAGTCAAGAAGCTCACGCCGGCGCCTACGAAGTGCGCAAGCCCAACTTTAAGAAGCGTGGTCAGAAGGGCAAGAAGGGGCCTAATCCCAACACCCGGCCAAGAAACAACATGCGGGCAAGGGGGATGCAAGGCCCCAGGATTGCTACCGCTTGTAACACCCCGGGAGTCACACTACAGTAATCATTATTAATAATGATCATTACTGTTACTAATCATGCCTTGATCAACTTTGCATTTGATCATATACAAAATCATGATGGTTGATATTAAAACCAATGTGCCAACTATGCCTTGCTCATCATGGTTCAAATCAAAATCCGAAATCCCTTTTTCATGCTAATAAAACAAAGTGATAAAATAAAGTTTCTCTAAAAATGATGAAACCAATTTTGTTAAATGCCTAAAATCAATAGAACCATGCTAAACCAACATTGGATATTTATTGCAATATTTAGATATTGCAAACAATTCAAACTAGTGCTAAAATAGCCCCTTTCACTAGTTGCATAATAAAAATAAATATTAAATAATTTTTTTTTGCACCCAAACTTTTTGTGGCACTCTATTAATTTGCAATACTAATTATGGGACAAGTTCCATATTTTAAAAAATGCAAAAGTGCCTAAAACAACTAAATACAGGAAAGAAAACAAAAAATAAAAAGAAGAAAATGCAAAAAGCACTATCCCTCGCCTAGTGCGAGGCCCACTAGGCCTAGTCCACCCCGGCCCAAAAATCCTTTCCCGTTGTCTTCTTCCTCCGTCGCCGTGGCACGCATCCCGCGGCCGGCCGACATCGCCGTGGAGGCTATCCCCCGGTCGCCGGCAAGGGTAAGTGCCCCCGCACCCCTGGGAACCCTAGCACCCTTCCCAGTTCCCCCTCGAGCCGCCGCTTTCCCTCTCCCTCACCTCGCCCTCGTCTCGGTGGTCTTCTCCAAGTGCGGTCGTGGGCACGCCGTCGTCGCCCACGCGGCCAACGACCATCATTCGTCGCCCCGCCGTGTCCTGAAGCTTCCCCTCCGTCGTCTTCGTCGTCTCGTGCAGCCAATCGATGCCAAGACGGCCCGCAACCTTGTCATCGAGCCGTTCCTCGTATCCACGGCCGTCGACTCCGGCGACAAATCACCGCCACCCCGCGCCCTCCCGGAGCTCACTGCTCCCCTCTTCAAGCTCCTGGTGAGCATCTCCCCAACCTCCTACTGCTCCTCGCCGCCCCCTAAGCTCCAATCGAAGGTCCCCTTTTTTACTGTGCACTGACCTCTGCCGTGGCAGCCATTGCCGCGCTCCCAGAACCCTCTAGCGCGTGCATGTGGCACTAGTGTGCTCCTGGTGAGCCGTAGATGCCTCCCCGCTGCTTGGCACGCGTTGATTCGCATTGGAACCTCGTCGCCGTCGCGCCCGTGCCACTGACTTCCGCCCCGCTCTCCGCCGTTGGTGCTCCGGAACGTCTCCGGCGAGCCCAGCACCACCAATCAACGGAGCATACTGCCAGCTACACGTAGAGCCCCCCACACCTGCTCCCGTCGCCGGAGCTGGCCGGCAGCCTCGATGTCGTGCCTCCTGTTCGCCGGCGGGCATACGCGAGCATAACCATGTGGGTTAATCCCGTGTTAATCTGAGCCCCCCTTGAGTCTATGACAGTGGGACACCCCCCTGATTAAACCCCTTAATTAAAACTGTTAAAGAAATAAACCCCCTGGACCTATGACATATGGGCCAATGCCCTTTTAATTAAATAAAACATGTTAATTTAACCCCTGTGTCACTTACACCTAGGGCCCACCTGTAAATTGATTAGTTTAATTAAATATTAAATACAATGTGTGTATGACATGTGGGACCCCCACTGTTATTAAATTTAATTAATTGTTTTATTAGCAATGTGAGGCTGACCAGTGGGACCCACTGGTCAGGTTTGACCACTCAACCCTCTGTGGATAATGTTAGGATTTATTAATAGAAGAAAATCCAGAAATTGATTTAAATTTATTTAAATTTGGAAATTCAATATCTTTTAAACCGTAAGTCTGATTCAAAAACTTTATACATGAAAATTGATCAGAAAAATACAATGAATACGGATACGCTATCCGTATACCAACCACCCCCCTCTAACATACCGAACATCGAACCGTCCCCCTTCGGGCCGTTTGTCCGATGATTTGTCCGGTACTGTTAAAGTACCCAGATGAATTTATTCTGAACACGAAAGTTGTTCGGATTGTTTCAATTAGCACGGTTACACCATCCACACATTTGTCGGATGTCCACGACACCTCCGGCATGAACCCTTCCCCCTTCGGACACTCTGTCGATAATCACCCGGAGCCGGTATTTCATCCCCGGATGAATTCTCGCTCCGAGCAACGTGCATTTCACTGCGTTAGAGCACCGTTAACATTGTGTTTGCCATGCCTTGTATTTGTATTGTTATTATTTCCGTGTATTAATTGTTTCTCCCCCCTCTTATTGTCCGGTAGACCCGGCGACCGCTGTCGACGCCCGTGTGATCGACTACGTCGTCGACGACCCTACCCCTACCGTCGAGCTACCAGGCAAACAGAGCCATTCTCTTCCCTAGATATCGCCTATCTTTTTGTACATTTCTTGCACTAGGCATGGTTACTACTGCTGCTACGATTACAATCCTATTCAATTGCATAGCCTGTTTTTGTCGCCCCTTGATGTACCTTCCTTTATCCTATGCTGCCTTATAAATATATATTATTTTCAGCAGTGAGCCCTGCGCATTGTTAGCTAGGATTAGATAGCAGGGCCGTGACCACTCAGGGGAGTGAGCACGGATGCGATATATTAACTGTTACAGGTACGGTACAATGCAGACACCGCCTAAGGCCCCCTAGCTCGGCTCTGCCGAGCCACCATCAAGTGTGAGCTATCGAGGAGTAATCCTCGTACCTCCACTCGTTGCTGACTCTGTATAGCCGCTCTAGGTACCTGAGAAACGGTTGTCCTTAAAGGTAAGAAAGTCGGGCGACCCAACGCTGCCCGCGAGCGGTATTGCGTCGGGAACGACAGGGAGGGTACGACCGACGTTACTGGCGTGCTTGGCCCCTGCTCATATCTCGCGAGAGTTACCAAACCACGAAAGTCGAGCTCTACCCAGAGCACACGCGAGATAAGGTAAGGAGTCGGTTCACCTTGTTGGTAATCGCAGAGACTTGGTGGGACGACAGGGCAGGCACCGATGTACTGGTGGTCCTGACTGCTGCCGTTGTCCGCGGGTCAGTTAAGTCGAGGCAACGATAATGGTTGTCACGCAGGTTAATTAAAATGCTAAATGGTTCGGCGGATGACTTGAGAGGCCGCAAAGGCCTGTACGCACTACCTTCACGTGGGATAAGGAGTTATGGGCTCCCCTGCGTCGTAGTTTGTCCGAAAGCTCTTCAGACGTCAGCAGTACCACGGGCTGATAGCCGGGAAGCGGTCTTGTCTTCTTTGCTGCAGCAGGTGTGTTTTGGATTTGCTTTTGCTTCACCGGCCAGTCTCGTACCGTGCAGGAGTGTGCAAGGGTGAGGGACTTAGACCCCTTGGCGCATAGGATATAGTCCGGCGGATGGCCTCTCTGCTGAGCCTAGGATGAACTGCGATGTGTCGGATAGCCTCGGTGGGGCGTTCCCTAACAAGGTTCACGCCACCCTGGATATCCGAGCGTGCAGGCTGAACAGTAGTGCACCCCTGCAGGGAGTTTAATCTATTCGAATAGCCGTGTCCACGGTAACAGAATGCTTTATGCTGAAGTTGGATCTTACCACTACAAACTATTACTATTAAACTGTATGGTTCCGGTTCTTCTTCCTCGCAGGGAGTCGAGGAAGGTGATATGTCCAAAACGTATCTATAATTTCTGCTTGCTCCATGCATGTTTTGTGTGATATTGCTATGATCTAGATACACTTTCATACACTTTTGATCATATTTGGACTAACCTATTAACTCAGTGCACCACAGTGCCAGTTCCTGTTTTCTGCTGTTTTTCTATTTCAGTTTTCCCCCATATAAAAGTGCTCCAAAAATTCGGGAAAAATCAGATAAAAAATCAGCGCAGAAGAACCTTCCGGAAGAACCTGAGTGGGGCCAGAGGGCCACCACCAGGGGCCCAGGCGCGCCCCAGGGTCTGGCCGCGCCAGGGGGGCGCCTGGACCCCTGGTGGCCCCCCTGGATGCCCCCTTCGCCAATATATTCTCCGTGACGAGAAACCCTGGAGGACAGAACCCTTTTTCGTGATCTCGCCTCTGTTCCACCGCCGCTGCGCTTCCGAGATCGGGAGCACGAACAGACCTCTTCCCGGAACCATGCCGGAGGGAGGGCCGACCTCCGGGAGTCTCCTCTCCACCATGGATGCTTCCCGGATGTCTCGTGAGTAATTTTCTTTGGACCATGGGTCCGTGATCAGTAGCTATGTGACGTTCTCCTCCCCTCTTTGTTCTTCATGGTTTAGACCTCATGAGCTGCCCTACATGATCGAGGCACTTTTGTAATCTTTCTGCTGTTGCTATGCTGAGTTTGATGGGATCTGATGGATTATTAGATTATGTTCAGATTGTGATTGAGTAATATATTTGGTTCTTATCTCTTATATTTTTGTTCTTAAGTAATTCTTGCACGTTCTCCGTTGCTGTTTATTGGTTTGGCCAAGTAGTAGGTAGTAACCCCAAGAGGGAACGTTATGCTCGATTGTGGGTTCATGCCCCCTGATGACACGCTTGAGTGACAGAAACATGAGTCTAGGGGATGTGTTGTTTTTCCACAAGGGGGAAAACAACGGTGCTTGTAACCGCGGTTGCAAGGATTGTTTACTTTACGCAAAGTGCTTTTTAATGCAGTTGTCTGTTGCTTTGGGTTTACACTTTGGGTGGGGGTCGCAACTTAATACTAGCGAGATGTTCTGGATAGATATCTCAAGGTGGATGATTAGTAGTAGATGCAGTTGGATTTCGGTCTACTTATTTTGGCGTTCTGCCCATGCTTTTGAGCCTCTTCCTTCCTTTTGTAGCTAGGTAGCATTGCGGTGCGTTCATAATCCTGTCAATTGCCCTTCTGTAATTTGTTCACCTCGCATAGCAGTTTTATCGTTTTTTGGGAGAGAGACATCACTAGTGAACATCACGTATCCTGGTCCATATCCTCATTACTGTTTCCACGTTCATTTACTTTTCTGCTTTTACTTTCAGTTTCTATCATTATCCCTTGTGTTTGATCCTTTGTGAACAACAAGACCGGAGAGATTGACAACCTCTCTGAACTTCGTTGGGAACAAAGTTATTTGTGTCTATGTGCAGGTCCGCGTCAGTTGCGCCGCCGACACCTACTTATCATCTCTGGAGTCCTACTGGAGACAAACCTTGGTATCTTTACTGAGGGAAATTTGGTTCTGTGCTACATCACACCTTCCACTTGGGGTTTACCAACGAAGGGCGAGAAATCACTATCATCACCTCGCACATCAAGCGAAATTTCTGGCGCCGTTGCCGGGGACTCCGAGTGCTAAGATAGGGGAGTTGCACACTACCCTTTACCTTTGGTTTTTAGTCTTGTTAGTTTACCTTTCAGTTTTTATCTTTGTGTCTTATATCAAAAATCACAAAAAAATCTGCCACACTTGCTGCTGCTATAGGTTCCACTGAAAACACCAAGTTGTGTGACTTCACTAGTCACAACAACCAAGACTTTATCTGCACCCCCATTGCCACACCTGCCACTTCAGCTACCTCTTATGAAATTAAACCTGCCTTGCTAAACCTTGTTATGAGAGATCAATTCTCTGGTGCTGGAGATGATGCTGCTTTACACTTGAACAATTTTGTTGAATTATGTGATATGCAAAAGTATAAAGAAGTAGAAGGTGATATTGTTAAGCTCAAGCTCTTTCCTTTCTCTTTAAGGGGAGAAGCTAAAATCTGGTTTCAATCTTTGCCTTGGAATAGCATAGATTCTTGGGATAAGTGCAAAGATGCTTTTATAGGGAAGTACTACCCACCTGCTAAAATTATCCAATTAAGGAGTAAAATTATGAATTTTAAGAAATTGGATAATGAACACGTTGCCCAAGCTTGGGAACGAATGAAATCTCTTGGTAAGAAATGCCCTACACATGGTTTGACTACCTGGATGGTTATCCAGACTTTTTATGCATGCTTGAACTTTACCTCGCGGAACCTGTTAGATTCGGCCGCAGGAGGAACCTTTATGTCAACTACACTTGGTGCTGCCACGAAGCTTCTCGATGAGATGATGACCAATTATTCCCAATGGCACACCGAACACGCTCCAACAGGTAGGAAGGTAAACTCTGTCGAGGAAATTACCTTCCTCAATGAAAAAGTTGACTTAATTATGTCTCTACTTACCAAGCAACCCTCTATTGATCCTCGTGATGTCCCTTTAAATTCTTTGGTTGCCCAAGAACAAGTAGATGTGAACTTTATTGCTCTAAACAACTTCAACAACAATGCTTATAGGGGTAATTTTTCTAGCAATCCTAGACCGTTTCCATCCAACTATGGGAACAACAACACCTACCCTAGCAACAAGAACCCCTCTTCTGAATTTGAAAACATGCTTAGAGATTTTATCACTACCCAAAAAGCCTTCAATAAAAATGTAGAGGAGAATTTAGCTAAATTAGATAATCTCTCTTTGAAGGTAGAAAGCTTAGCCCTTCATATTGAGATGCTTAAAATTAGAACCCCTCCCCTTGAGGAGAATAAGGCCACTCCTATTAATGCTATCCAATTGCAAATTAATGAAAATATTAGGATGATGGCTAAACTTGAAGAAAGGTGGGCTGGAGAAAAAGAGGAAGAGGATAGAATTAAGAGCCTTCCTACACACCACACAGTTGCCACTATCCAAATTGTTGAGGACACCCAAACTATTAGCACCCAATGCACTCCTAGTCCCGTTGGACCTATTAATGGTGATGATAATACCTCAACCGAAGATGAAGAAACTCCTATGAACATAGAGGGTTTCAAACAAGTGAGCCTAGACGACACTACTACCACCTTTGATAGTAGTGATATTGATTTTGATAGTTGCACCCTCTCAGAAGTTATTAGCTTGCTACACAAAATGTCTAGAGACCCCCACACTAGCACACTTAATCTTGCCTTCACGGAGCATATCACAAATGCTATCATCAAAGCTAGGGAGGAGAAGCTTAGAGTAGAAGCCTCCATACCTAGGAAGCTAGATGATGGTTGGGACCCTATGATCAAAATTAAATTAAATAACTTCTCTTGCTATGCTTTATGTGATGTTGGAGCTAGTACCTCCGTTATGCCCAAAAGAATATATGATATGTTTGAATTGAAGCCCTTTGAGCCTTGTTCTTTTGGTGTTCTTCTTGTTGATTCTTCCGTAAAGAAACCTTTGGGGAAGATCAAAGATGTTCTTATCATTGTCAATGACTACTATGTTCCCGTTAATTTTATTGTTATGGATATAAAGTGTGAACCTTTGTGTCCAATTATTTTGGGACGTCCTTTTCTTCGCACCGTTGGTGCGGTTATTGACATGAAAGAGGGGAATATAAAATTCCAATTCCCTCTCAAGAAAGGGATGGACCACTTCCCTAGAAATAAAATCAAGTTACCTTTTGAGTCCGTTACACGGGCTAGTTATTCTCTTTCTCTTGATAAAACTTGATTCTTCTTTTGTATCATGCCTAGCTCAAAGGCATAAAAGAAAGCGCTTTTGGGAGGCAGCCCACAACGAATTAGGTTTCTTTTTGCTTTTGTTGTGTCTTGATGTATGTTACTACTGTAGCAACATCATTGTATCTTTATTTTTCAGCTTTGTGCCAAGTTATAGCCTCTTATGATAAGGGAAGCAAAAGTTGTGACATGCTGTCCAGAAAAAAGATTCTGTCCCTTGACAGAAAAATTCGAATAAAATCACCAGATCATCTTTTTGATCTGATTTTTTTTGAAAGCATGCTCTATACAATTGTGAAACTTTCGTATGTTCTGAGTTTTTTAATTTGAGTTGCAGAAGTGCCCCGAAAAAATTCTCTACTACCTGCTGTTCTGTTTTTCACAGATTCTGCCACGTTTTGCCTCTCTTCACTTTTGCAAACCCTAAGCTTGCTTTTTCTTTGCAAAACTTTTTGGCACTCTTGAGAAACAGTATCTCTTCAAGAATATCTTTATATCCAGTGGGGAAAAATTATTTTATTAAGGGTACTAACCTCTCTAATCAGCTTATGATGAGTTATGTATGAAGGGAGTTTTCAAGTGTGCGATGGAAGATGATGAAAGAAGATCCAGGAGTGTCAAGCGCTCAAGCTTGGGGATGCCCCCATGCATCCCCAATAAATATTCAAGGAGACTCAAGCGTCTAAGCTTGGGGATGCCCCCGTGCATCCCCTTCTCCATCAACAATCGTCAGTTCGTCCTTCGTCTCACTATATTTTTATCACTTCATGCGTCATGTGCTATTCTTGGAGCGTCTCGCTCTTAGGTTTTAATTTTTAGTTTTCTTTAGTTTTTCTTGCTGGTCATAACAATTTAGACCCCATTTTACTTTGTGTGGGAGAGAAACACGCTCCACTCCAATCTAGAACACATCATAGGATTTTTCCTGCTTATCTTTTTGCTGTTGTGTGTTCTTTATCTTTTCGTAGCTGCTGCCATGTTTAGTTTTAGTCTTAGTTTGTCTTTAGCAAGAGCCTTGGCTTTTGTTTAGTTTGTTACTGGAACTCTTTTTAGTTTTCATGTTTGTCTTGTTAAAGAGAGTTGGTTGTTGCACTGAGTAGTGTCTTGTCTTGAAAGTAGGTAATTGAGGTTGCTATTTAATTCTAGTAGTAACTTGCAATGCTTTTGAAGTATTGATGTGAGTAATGTCTGAACTTTTTGTGTCAAGAGCTTTAGCCTATTAGTGATAGGTGTCGTATTTTAGGCAATCCGTGTGTATTTTCAAAACCTACAAAACTAGTTGAGAACTCTAGCTACTAGATGGATCACTAATCTTTGGAGGGGTCGAATATTAGAGTACACTCACGTACCATGAGTCGAGGATGCGCAAGGATAACCAAACCCCCATACACTCCTCCTTGGGGTACTTGTCTCTTTGTGAACCTCCTTATTAGATTGAGAGTTACCGATAATAAGTGCATGAGTTCTTCGGACTAATGTAAGTATTGAAAGTTGACACTCCACCTTCCCATATTTTGCTAGCCTCTCCCGTGCCGTGCATTGCCTTCTTCTCACTCCGAGAGTTGGTGTCCACCTTCGCCGGTACATCCAAACCCTTGGCATGATACGCTTTGTCATCATAATCCTCCTTATATCTTTCCTCAAAACAGCCACCATACCTACCTATCAAGGCATTTCCATAGCCTTTCCGAGATATATTGCCATGCAACATCCACCTCTTCATGCCTTGATCTTCATGTCATACATGCTTTTGCTTGATCGATGAGCCACATGCTAGTGGGGCCTTGCCCTAATCATTGCTACATGACACGCTAGTATCATTGCATATTCTGCTACACTGGCAGACGCATACATTGCATACATCATGATAGTTACATCTTCTTTATGATTTCGAGTACCTTGTAAAGTTTGAAAGATCTCCTTTACCTTCTTATCAAATAAAGTGTTGCCCTTAAGCGGGGAAAAGATCCCAAAGTGGACACAATAAAAGATCCCAAAGAGGACAAATGAGAGTTAAATAGAAAGAGCCATTGAGGCCACAAAAAAATACAAAAAAATAAAAAGAGAGAAAGGGGCAACACTACAATCCTTTTGAGAGATCCACACTAGTACTCCCTCTATATCCTTGTACTCCATAGAGATGATCATTATGCATATAGCTATGTGGGTACCTTCACACTATAGAACTTGGCTTGCATATTCCAAGGATGAGCCACCTCAAACGAGCTCTAGATCTTCATGAGCGAGCAAGTTAGATGCACCCCCACTAGTTCCATTGGAGAGATTCCTAGCTCATATGTGCATCCGTTGCATGGCAATCCCAACTCCTCACATCATATCTATCATTTGGCATCTCTTGCCTATGATTGTCCTCATTGATGTGAGCCTGTCTCATTCTTTTTTGTCTTCCTCCTGCTCCTCCGTACTCCTCTCTTTGCCATCTTAAGTGTCAACTCTCGTGCTTACGCTCATCCATTGCATGAGTGCTCAAAATATTGAAAAGGAGTGGATCAAATTGACTTGTACCTGGCTAGTGGTCTGGGGACGAGTCAAGATAAGATTCCAGAAAAAGATCAAGTGTGAAACTATAGTAGATTGAGTTCTCAACAAATAAATATTTTTCTCGTATTCCCTATCCCCCTTCTTGCACACAAACACCATTTGGAGACATTCGAGTCACGGACAGCGAGAGCTCTTGTACCTAATGTTCTTTTGTTACTTGTTTCAATGCTAAATATAGACTCTTGCATGTTATGACTTGAATTGAATCTCTAACCTTGATTGCTTTACTTTTCAAAGTTCTTATATGGTTGCTAGCATGTCACCACAGAAATTATGCTGTTATCATTTACCTACTCGAGGACGAGCAGGAATTAAGCTTGGGGATGTTGATACGTCCAAAACGTATCTATAATTTCTGCTTGCTCCATGCATGTTTTGTGTGATATTGCTATGATCTAGATACACTTTCATACACTTTTGATCATATTTGGACTAACCTATTAACTAAGTGCACCACAGTGCCAGATCCTGTTTTCTGCTGTTTTTCTATTTCAGTTTCCCCCCATATAAAAAGTGCTCCAAAAATTCATGAAAAGTCAGATAAAAAATCAGCGCAGAAGAACCTTTCGGAAGAACCTGAGTGGGGCCAGAGGGCCACCACAAGGGGCCCAGGCGCCCTGGTGGCGCGCCCCAGGGTCTGGCCGCGCCAGGGGGGGGGGCGCATGGACCCCTGGTGGCCCCCTGGCTGCCCCCCTTCGCCTATATATTCTCCGTGACAAGAAACCCTCGAGGACAGAACCCTTTTTCGCGATCTCCCCTCTGTTCCGCCGCCGTCGCGCTTCCGAGATCGGGAGCACCAGCAGACCTCTTCCCGGCACCCTGCCGGAGGGAGGGCCGACCTCCGGGAGTCTCCTCTCCACCATGGACTCTTCCCGAATGTCTCGTGAGTAGTTTCCTTTGGACCATGGGTCCGTGATCAGTAGCTATGTGATGTTCTCCTCCCCTTATTGTTCTTCATGGTTTAGACCTCGTGAGCTGCCCTACATGATCGAGGCACTTTTGTAATCTTTCTGCTGTTGCTATGCTGAGTTTGATGGGATCTGATGGATTATGAGATTATGTTCAGATTGTGATTGAGTAATATATTTGGTTCTTATCTCTTATATTTTTGTTCTTAAGTAATTCTTGCATGTTCTCCGTTGCTGTTTATTGCTTTGGCCAAGTAGTAGGTAGTAACCCCAAGAGGGAACGTTATGCTCGATTGTGGGTTCATGCCCCCTGATGACACATTTGAGTGACAGAAACATGAGTCTAGGGGATGTGCTGTTGCCACAAGGGGGAAAACAACGGTGCTTGTAACCACGGTTGCAAGGATTGTTTACTTTATGCAAAGTGCTTTTTAATGCAGTTGTCTGTTGCTTTGGGTTTACACTTTGGGTGGGGCTCGCAACTTAATACCAGCGAGATGTTCTGGATAGATATCTCAAGGTGGATGATTAGTAGTAGATTGATGGCTTCTCGCCCTTCGTTGGTTACCCCAAGTGGAAGGTTAAGATGTAGCGCAGCAGCAAGTTTCCCTCGGTGAAGATACCAAGGTTTGTCTCCAGTAGGACTCCAGAGATGATAAGTAGGTGTCAGCGGCGCAACTGACGTGGACCTGCACACAGACACAAATAACTTTGTTCCCAACGAAGTTCAGAGAGGTTGTCAATCTCTCCGGTCTTGTTGCTCACAAAGGGTAAAAGACAAGGGATAATGATAGCAATTGAAAGTAAATGCAGGAAAATAAATATAGCATGGAAACAGTAATAAGGATATGGACCGGGATACGTGATGTTCACTAGTGATGTCTCTCTCCCAAAAGACGATAAAACTGCTATGCGAGGTAAACAAATTATAGAAGGGCAATTGACAGGATTATTAACGCACCGCAATGCTAACTATGCTACAAAATAAAGGAAGAGGTTCAAAAGTACGGGCAGTACGCCAAAATAAGTAGACCGTAATCAAACTACATCTACTACTAATCATCCACCTTGAGATATCTATCCAGAACATCTCGCTGGTATTAAGTTGCGAGCCGTACCCAAAGTGTAAACCCAAATCAACAGACAACTGCATTAAAAAGAACTTTGAGTAAAGTAAAGAATCCTTGCAACTGCGGTTACAAGAACCGTTGTTTTCCCCCTTGTGGCAACAACACATCCCCTAGACTCATGTTTCTGTCACTCAAGCGTGTCATCGAGGGGCATGAGCCCACAATCGAGCACAACGTTCCCTCTTGAAGTCACTACCTACTACTTGGCCAAAGCAATAAACAGCAACGGAGAACATGCAAGAATTACTTAGGAACAAAAATATAAGAGATAAAAACCAAATATATTACTCTATCACAATCTGAACATAATCTCATAATCCAACAGATCCCATCAAACTCAGCATAGCAACAGCAGAAATATTACAAAAGTGCCTCGATCATGTAGGGCAGCTCACGAGGCCTAAACCATGAAGATAAAAGAGGGGAGGAGAACATCACATAGCTACTGATCACGGACCCATGGTCCAAGTAAAACTACTCACGAGACATCCGGGTAGTATCCATGGTGGAGAGGAGACTCCCGGAGGTCAATCCTCCCTCCGGCAGGGTGCCGGGAAGAGGTCTTCTGGTGCTCCTGATCTCGGAAGCGCGGCGGAGGCGGAACAGAGGCGAGTTTGCGAAATAGGGTTTTGTCCTCGGAGTTTCCCCGTGACGGAGAATAAATAGGAGAAGGGGGGCAGCTAGAGGTGAACCAGGGGCCCAGGCGCCCCCCTGGCGCGGCCAGGGGTGGGGCCGCGCCGGGTGGCCGCCTGGGCCCCCTGGCTCCCCTCTGGCCCCACTCGGGCTCTTCGCTAAGCTTCCTTCACTCTGATTTTTTATCTGAATTTTCCCAAATTTTTCTGGCACTTTTTATATGGGAGAAAACCGAAATAGAAAAACAGCAGAAAACAGGAACTGGCACTGGGGTGCACTGAGTTAATAGGTTAGTCCAAATATGATTAAAAGTGTATGAAAGTGTATCTAGATCATAGCAATATCACACAAAACATGCATGGAGCAAGCAGAAATTATAGATACGTTTTGGATGTATCAACATCCCCAAGCTTAATTCCTGCTCGTCCTCGAGTAGGTAAATGATAACATCATAATTTCGGTGGTGACATGCTAGCAACCATAAAAGAACTTTGAAAAGTAAAGCAATCAAGGCTAGAAATTCAATTCAAGTCATAACATGCAAGAGTCTATATTAGCATTGAAACAAGTAACAAAAGAACATTAGGTGCAAGAGCTCTCGCTTTCCGTGACTCGAATGTCTCCAAATGGTGTTTGCGTGCAAGAAGGGGGATAGGGAATACGAGAAAAAAGGTATTTTGTTGAGAACTCAATCTACTAAAGTTTCACACTTGGTCCTCTTTGGAATCTTATCTTGACTCGTCCCCAGACCACTAGCCAGGTTCAAGTCAATTTGATCCACTCCTTTTCGATATTTTGAGCACTCATGCAATGGATGAGCATAAGCACGAGAGTTGACACTTAGTATGGCAAAGAGAGAAATATGGTGGAGGAGTAAGACAAAAAAGGATGAGAAAGGCTCACATCAAAGAGGACAATCATAGGCAAGAGACGCCAAATGATAGATATGATGTGAGGAGTAGGGATTGCCATGCAACGGATGCACATACGAGCTAAGAAGCTCTCCAATGGAACTAGTGGGGGTGCATCTAACTTGCTTGCTCATGAAGACCTAGAGCTCGTTTGAGGAGGCTCATCCTTGGAATATGCAAGCCAAGTTCTATAGTGTGAAGGTCCCCACATAGCTATATGCATGAAGATCATCTCTATGGTGTACAAGGGATAGAGGAAGAATTACTAGTGTGGATCTCTCAAAAGAATAGTAGTGTTGCCCCTTTCTCTCTTTTTATTTATTTTTCTCTTTTTTTTCTATTTTTTTGTATTTTTGTGTGGCCTCAATGGCTCTTTCTATTTAACTCTCATTTGTCCTCTTTGGGATCTTTTATTGTGTCCACTTTGGGATCTTTTTCCTCACTTAAGTGCAACACTCTATTTTACAAGAAGGTAAATGAGATCTTTCACACTTTACAAGGTACTCAAAATCATAAAGAAGATGTACCTATCATGATGTATGCAATGTATGTCGCTGCCAGTGTAGCAGGAACAGGTATGACATGAAGATCAAGTCATGAAGAGGTGGATGTTGCATGGCAATATATCTCGGAAAGGCTATGGAAATGCCTTGATAGGTAGGTATGGTGGCTGTTTTGAGGAAAGATATAGGGAGGCTTATGATGACAGAGCGTATCATGCCAAGGGTTTGGATGTACCGGCGAAGGTGGACACCAACTCTCGGAGTGAGAAGAAGGCAATGCACGGCACGGGAGAGGCTAGCAAATAAGGGAAGGTGGAAGTGTCAACTTTCAATACTTACATTAGTCCGAAGAACTCATGCACTTATTATCGGTAACTCTCAATCTAATAAGGAGGTTCACAAAGAGACAAGTACCCCGAGGAGGAGTGTATGGGGGTTTGGTTATCCTTGCGCATCCTCGACTCATGGTACGTGAGTGTACTCTAATATTCGACCCCTCAAAAGAGTAGTGATCCATCTAGTAGCTAGAGTTCTCAACTAGTTTTGTAGGTTTTGAAAATAAACACGGATTTCCCAAAATACGACACCTATCACTAATAGGCAAGAGCTCTTGACTCCAAAAGTTCAAACATTACTCACATCAATACCTCAAAACTAATGCAAGTTACTACTAAAATTAAATAGCAACCTCAAATACCTACTTCCAAGACAAGACACAACTCAGTGCAAGAACCAACTCTCTTTAACAAGATAAACATGAAAACTAAAAAGAGTTCCAGAAACAAACTAAACAAAAGCCAAGGCTCTTGCTAAAGACAAACTAAGACTAAAACTAAACAAGGCAGTAGCTATGAAAAGATAAAGAACACACAACAGCAAAAAGATAAGCAGGAAAAATCCTATGATGTGTTCTAGATTTTGAAAGTGGAGCGTGTTTCTCTCCCACACAAAGTAAGACGGGATCTAACTTGTTATGAACAGCAAGCAAAGCCAAAGAAACTAAAAATAAACCTAAGAGCGAGACGCTCCAAGCATGGCACATAACGCATGAAGTGATAAAAATATAGTGAGACGAAGGACGAACTGATGATTGTTGATGGAGAAGGGGATGCACGGGGGCATCCCCAAGCTTAGACGCTTGAGTCTCATTGAATATTTATTGGGGATGCATGGGGGCATCCCCAAGCTTGAGCGCTTGACACTCCTGGATCTTCTTACATCATCTTCCATCGCACACTTGAAAACTCCCTTCATACATAACTCATCATAAGCTGATTAGAGAGGTTAGTACCCTAAATAAAATATTTTTTTTTCACTGGATAAAAAGATAAACTTGAAGATCTACTGTTTCTCAAGATTTCAAAAAGTTTTTGCAAAGAAAAAGCAAGCTTAAGGCTTGCAAAAGTTAGGAGAGACAAAACGTGGCAGAATCTGTGATAAACAGAACAACAGATAGTAAAGAATTTTTTAGGGGCACTTCTGCAACTCAAATAAAAAAACTAAGGACATACGCAAGTTTCGTAATTGTATAGAGCATACTGTGTAAAAATTTCAGCTCAAAAAGATTAACTGGGATTTTTCTGGAATTTTTCTGGTCACGAAGACAGAATCTGTTTTCTGGACAGCATGTCACAACTTTTACTTCCCTTGCCGTAAGAGGCTATAACTTGGCACAAAGTTGAAAAATAAAGATACAATGATGTTTCTACAGTAGTAACAATCATCAAGACACAACAAAATCAAAAAGAAAAACCTAAATTAGTTGCGGGCTGCCTCCCAAAAGCGCTTTCTTTTATGCCTTTAAGCTAGGCTTAAAGATTATAGAAGATGCTCTCACAAGAGAATAAGAATTGAAGCAAAAGAGAGCATCAAGAAGCAAATGTGAAACACATTTAAGCCTAACCCACTTCCTATTCATAGGCATCTTGTAAGAAAATAAATCAAAGAAGCACAAATTGACATGCATAGGAAGGTAGAACAAGAAAAACTTCAAAACTTTCAACATGAAGAGAGGTGTTTTTGTAACATGGAAGTTTCTACAACCAAACTTTCCTATCTCAAAGTAATTTTCAGTAGCATCATGAACAACATCAAGAATATAACTATCACATAAGTCATGTTGTTCATGACCTACAAGCTCACGTGTATTGTTTTCAACACGGTTTTTAGGATGATAAGATAGATGCAACCCATCACATTGAGCCTTGATAAGAGAAAAATTCTCCGGAATAGTTGGAGATTTCAAAAGGATAATAGGGCAATCAAGTGTGGGTGCAACAACAATAATTTCATGCTTAACATAAGGAACTATAGCAAGTTCATCTTCGTAGGCATCATCCATAGTGCCATCATGGCCATCAACAAAGCAAGTATCAAAATCATCAGAAAGGGAAGTATCAAGTGAGTCCTCGGAATCATAAGATTCCTCTTCATAGCAATCATTAGCCTCTTCTTGGGCAGCAAGCATTCTATTTTTAAAATCCTCAATATAAGCATTGGAAGTATAATTCTCGAAGCAATAAGCAAGAACTGCAAAGTTTTCAGACTCGAAAATAGTATCGTGATACTTTTCAATCAAAGAAGCAATCTCATAAGCACCTTTAAAAGCAACAAACTCTTCAATCTTTTCAACATCAAAGTAATCATAAAAACCTTTGGAATAAGAAGATAGGATCTCATTTTCATTAAACTCACATTGGAAAGGGAGGTGTTTATGATCTATATTAGAACAGTAAGTAAAATCATAAATGTGGCACAAAAGTTTAGCATGGCAATAAGAAACATGGATTTGATCCCATAAGTGTTTCCCTTTCTGAGATAGGCGGTGCCGCGTATAATGAGTATGCTCATCCAATGATTTTCCCTCAACCATGTCGGTTGGGTTTTTAGCGCGAGCACAAATTGATCGAAGACGATCCAAGTGAAACATGTCCATCCTACCATATTTGGGTGGTTCCACACCCATGGTGAAGATAGCATTAGTAGGTATTTTTGGTATTTTTTATAAGGGACACAAAAGTAAAAATAGAAAGGTAAACTAACAAGACTAAAAAACAAAGGTAAAGGGCAGTGTGCAACTCCCCTATCTTAGCACTCGGAGTCCCCGGCAACGGCGCCAGAAATTCGCTTGATGGGTTCTCGCCCTTCGTTGGTTACCCCAAGTGGAAGGTTAAGATGTAGCGCAGCAGCAAGTTTCGCTCGGTGAAGATACCAAGGTTTGTCTCCAGTAGGACTCCCGAGATGATAAGTAGGTGTCAGCGGCGCAACTGACGTGGACCTGCACACAGACACAGATAACTTTGTTCCCAACGAAGTTCAGAGAGGTTGTCAATCTCTCCGGTCTTGTTGTTCACAAAGGGTAAAAGACAAGGGACAATGATAGCAATTGAAAGTAAATGCAGGAAAATAAATATAGCGTGGAAACAGTAATAAGGATATGGACCGGTACGTGATGTTCACTAGTGATGTCTCTCTCCCAAAAGACGACAAAACTGCTATGCGAGGTAAACAAATTACAGAAGGGCAATTGACAGGATTATGAACGCACCGCAATGCTAACTATGCTACAAAAGAAAGGAAGAGGTTCAAAAGCACGGGCAGTACGCAAAAATAAGTAGACCGTAATCCAACTACATCTACTACTAATAATCCACCTTGAGATATCTATCCAGAACATCTCGCTGGTATTAAGTTGCGAGCCCCACCCAAAGTGTAAACCCAAAGCAACAGACAACTGCATTAAAAAGAACTTTGCGTAAAGTAAACAATCCTTGCAACCGCGGTTACAAGCACGGTTGTTTTCCCCCTTGTGGAAACAACACATCCCCTAGACTCATGTTTCTGTCACTCAAGCGTGTCATCGGGGGGCATCAACCCACAATCGAGCACAACGTTCCCTCTTGAAGTCACTACCTACTACTTGGCCAAAGCAATAAACAGCAACGGAGAACATGCAAGAATTACTTAGGAACAAAAATATAAGAGATAAAAACCAAATATATTACTCTATCACAATCTGAACATAATCTCATAATCCATCAGATCCCATCAAACTCAGCATAGCAACAACAGAAATATTACAAAAGTGCCTCGATCATGTAGGGCAGCTCACGAGGTCTAAACCATGAAGATCAAAGAGGGGAGGAGAACATCACATAGCTACTGATCACGGACCCATGGTCCAAGGAAAACTACTCACGAGACATCCGGGGAGCATCCATGGTGGAGAGGAGACTCCCGGAGGTCAATCCTCCCTTCGGCAGGGTGCCGGGAAGAGGTCTTCTGGTGCTCCCGATCTCGGAAGCGCGGCGGCGGCGGAACAGAGGCGAGTTTGCGAAATAGGGTTCTGTCCTCGGAGTTTCCCCATGACGGAGAATAAATAGGCGAAGGGGGGCAGCTAGAGGTGGACCAGGGGCCCCAAGCGCCCCCCTGGCGCGGCCAGGGGTGGGGCCGCGCCGGGTGGCCGCCTGGGCCCCCCTGGCTCCCCTCTGGCCCCACTCGGGCTCTTCGCGAAGCTTCCTTCACGCTGATTTTTATCTGAATTTTCCCGAATTTTTCTGGCACTTTTTATATGGGGTAAAACTGAAATAGAAAAATAGCAGAAAACAGGAACTGGCACTGGGGTGCACTGAGTTAATAGGTTAGTCCAAATATGATCAAAAGTGTATGAAAGTGTATCTAGATCATAGCAATATCACACAAAACATGCATGGAGCAAGCAGAAATTATAGATACGTTTTGGACGTATCATAGATGCAGTTGGATTTCGGGCTACTTATTTTGGCGTTCTGCCCATGCTTTTGAGCCTCTTCCTTTCTTTTGTAGCATAGTTAGCATTGCGGTGCGTTCTTAATCCTGTCAATTGCCCTTCTGTAATTTGTTCATCTCGCATAGCAGTTTTATCGTCTTTTGGGAGAGAGAAATCACTAGTGAACATCACGTATCCCGGTCCATATCCTCATTACTGTTTCCACTCTCATTTACTTTTCTGCTTTTACTTTCAGTTGCTATCATTATCCCTTGTGTTTGATCCTTTGTGAACAACAAGACCGGAGAGATTGACAACCTCTCTGAACTTCGTTGGGAACAAAGTTATTTGTGTCTGTGTGCAGGTCTGCGTCAGTTGCGCCGCTGACACCTACTTATCATCTCCGGAGTCCTACTGGAGAAAAACCTTGGTATCTTTACTGAGGGAAATTTGCTTCTGTGCTACATCACACCTTCCACTTGGGGTTTACCAACGAAGGGAGAGAAATCACTATCATCACCTCGCACATCAGAAGGGAACTCGGAGGCATTATTATTTTTAATCTTTACAACTTATATTATACAATGCTGCAGCAACTTCTGCTTCATTGTTACTTTATTGCTTTATATAAACTGTTGGCTGATTCTCTCGTTGTGCTGCAAGACACGTCAGAATATGCTAGTCTTCGATAGGCCTAGCTTCTTACCCTTATTCTGATTTCTACCTTGCAGTCCACTATATACAGCCTCCCCTTTCCATTGATACAAATGCATAATGCTTAGTAGCGGACGTAAGACTCGCGGGTATGCTAGATACTCACCTTTGCTTTATTTTCCCCTTTATGTTTTGCCTGATCGACCGCTGCATTCGACGTTGGAGCCTTGGAGTCCAGGAGCAGGATATCCCCGATGCCGACCACCGCAACATGAAGCCCGATGCCTTCTACGATGTCGAGTTCCCCGTTGACCATGAGTAGTTTGGAGGTTCCCAGGCAGGAGGCCTCGCCTTTTCGATCTGTTGTTATTTGTGCTAGCCTTCTTAAGGCAACCTTGTATTCTCGTGTCTGTACTCAGATACTATTGCTTCCGCTAACTTTGTCTCTTGAGCTGTTGTATTCGAGCCCTCGTGGCCCCTGGCTTGTATTAAACAGCTGGTATTATTTTATTTGTAGAGTTGTGTTGTGATATCTCACCGTGGCATCCTGATCTCGATCGTGTACCTTGCGTGTATGATTACTGTACACGGTCTGATTTTGGAGGCATCACAAGTTGGTATCAGAGCCGACTGCCTGTAGGTAACCCCCTTCCTACTCCTTGGTCGAAGTCGAGTCTAGTCCTTGCAAAACTACTTTACTAACCGTGTCGTGTGGCTTATCGGCCCACGCCGCAAAATGGGTGGTATTAGGATCTTTTTCTCCGTACCTTTACTCTGGAACTCTGATCTCTCTTCTCTTTCGGGTTAAAGATTTTGCTAACTCTGACATTAGGATTCTCGTGACTACTTCCTTCCGGAGAGCCCCTCATTACAAATGATCGCTTACTTCACGAGAAGATTCTGAAGATTACTCTCCGATACATTCCCGAGACCATATGTGCCGACACCTTGACCATTCCCTGCCACTGATAAGTCCGTATGTATAACCACATACACCTTGCGTTCTTCCATTTAATCCCAGTTGCTCTTGTGTTCACAAGATGCAGCGAAATATTTTCCGTTGATTCAGGAATCCTTTGAGCCTACTGCCTTGCAGCTTCTTTTCACCCTGCGGATAACTCCTCCCATTTATCGAGGATCCGTTCATCCTAAGTGGTTCCTGTGATTCCCAAAATACTTTGAAATACTATCCGATCTCGCGCCAATCCTTGGCAGCCTACTGCTTTAGAGATTCTTCTTGCCTGCTTGCACTATGATTTATCCCATTTTTCTGGTAGTCTTTGTTGACCTCCCTTGGCATTGACATTCTGATCTATTGAATTGTCGTGTGTGCTAGTATACACAATCATCAGTTGATCCCTATGAATCCATTCTTCTGGCTCAGACGTCATTCCGGACATGAGCTGGTTCTCGGTAAATCAAACCTTAATCGATTAACCGTCAAGCTTCTGTTCAACTTAATCATATTTGATCGATTTATCTGAATCTGATACACCGATATGGAAGTCATAATTCCTTTGCACTTAAGCTTGAAAATATTCAGATGCTTCTTTCATCCGATGCATTTGTATTCTTTCTTCTTATGGGTGAGTAACGATACTCGCACCAGACTCTCTGTACGCCACCTGACCTCTTTGGTGGATTACTACCTATTGTCCCCTTGTTCCCTGAGTCATTGATGAATTTTCCCCTGATACAAGATGCCTCCCGCTAATGGTATCATCTACTTCATGTCTTTAGCCTTCTGCTATCGAACTTGTAAACTTTACTCCTGTTGTTGGATGTAAAGATTTGAAAAGTGTCCCGTTGGGTTGTATTTATGCTTCATCCATCTGTATGAACCCAAACTTTATGCGGCCTCCCGTCAGATGAGCTTGCAATCCTACCACCTCCCCGAAAGCGAGAAGTGAATGAGGGGTTATGCATTGAAGAAGTGGGAGTCGACCCTGAAGTCCTGAACCTTTGTGTTCATGCCCATGGATACTAAGTAGAACTCATCATGAAAGCTTCTGGTAAAAGTGATTGTCCCCTTGGTGGAAATTCTTCCTGCGTCTGTGATCTTTCGTTCTACCTTCGAGTATTACCCCCTGGTATCTCGAGGATATCATGCCTTTGCACTACATCTAATGAATTTTAATGGAACAATACTTATCCCTCTCGTAACCACTCTATCGGTTCTGGGTTGTTGTCAACCGAGAACACCGAATACTTTTGCTTCACCATTCCGTTTGCTTGATGTGTCCGTTGTTCGATTGTATTTTCTTGAAACCTTTTGACATGATGTATCGTGGTCCTCATTAACATTTTTCCTTCTTCCAGGTGTAAATTTAATTCATTGTGGGAAATACCATTCTTGCCCCTCGATGATTTTTGTCATCATTGACAACCCCCTTTGACTTCCTTCCAATACAAACTTGGTCATGTATATCATGCCCTGCTTTCCCTTGGGAAGGATATACCCCTAATGCTTGTGTATAATCACATTTTCCTTTCCATTGTTCTGTTTAACCTTTCTTTGAATATAAATTATCCGAGCAGTGATGATTCCCTGATGATGTTAACACTTCGGTGTACTACTATGTCCGTACAACCTGTTACTACTGTTGATAATATTTTGGTAACCACCGATGGACGAGAACTTTGCCTATTGGTCCGCCTCGTCTTAACGAGCAGGAAAATGGTTCTCTTCGTCCCTCGCCCTTGGCACCGACGTTGTTGCTGACATAACTAACAAGTTGTTCTCTGACTTACCTTCTAATTTGATCGCATTGTTTGTCACCACCCTTCTTATTCAATGTGTGCCCATAACCCACAGTTCCACAGGATCGAAACCTGACTCTCTTGTACCCTTCTGTTATCGAAGTTATTCCTCTTGCTTGACCTCGTATGCAACTCAACAGTCTTCTACCTTGTGATATTCAGTTCGATATCAGACTCAGTGCTTATGCCTGATGCTCTGGACCCCTTTTCATCCTCCGTTATCATCGACGAATACTTGCATATCCGCTGGAAAACTTCTCATGCATTCTTTTGTTTCTCTCGATGTATCTCCATGTGTTTCAACTCGTGAGATACCTTGAGCCCCATTCCTTTGGACAACTCCGGTTAATTAACCTTGTGTCGATTCGACCCCCTAAGTGTCCCCTCCTAGCCTATCCGTAGGTACGATGCAACCACGAAAGAAGGATGACAACCGTCGAGATGCACTGATGCAGAGAAATGAAGACATCAACGAGAAGGATTAACTACTTCGAGAAGGACAACAGGAACCAGAAGATTCGTTAGAATACGAAACCAAAGCTTTACCCCTTCCACTACCTTTTAATTCTCGGGACGAGAATTCTTTGTAGTGGGGGAGATTTGTAACACCCCGGGAGTCACACTACAGTAATCACTATTGATAATGATCATTACTGTTACTAATCATGCCTTGATCAACTTTGCATTTGATCATATCCAAAATCATGATGGTTGATATTAAAACCAATGTGCCAACTATGCCTTGCTCATCATGGTTCAAATCAAAATCCAAAATCCCTTTTTCATGATAATAAAACAAAGTGATAAAATAAAGTTTCTCTAAAAATGATGAAACCAATTTTGTTAAATTCCTAAAATCAATAGAACCATGCTAAACCAACATTGGATATTTATTACAATATTTAGATATTGCAAACAATTCAAACTAGTGCTAAAATAACCCCTTTCACTAGTTGCATAATAAAAATAAATATTAACTGAATTTCTTTTGCACCCAAACTTTTTGTGACACTCTATTAATCTGCAATACTAATTATGGGACAAGTTCCATATTTTACAAAATGCAAAAATGCCTAAAACAATTAAATACAGGAAAGAAAACAAAAATTAAAAAGAAGAAAATGCAAAAAGCACTATCCCTCGCCTAGCGCGAGGCCCACTAGGCCCAGTCCACCCCGGCCCAAAAATCCTTTCCCGTTATCTCCTTCCTCCGTCGCCGTGGCACGCATCCCGCGGCCGGCCGACATCGCCGTGGCGGCTATCCCCCGGTCGCCGGCAAGGGTAAGTGCCCCCGCACCCCTGGGAACCCTAGCACCCCTCCCAGTTCCCCCATCGCGCCACCGCTTTCCCTCTCCCTCACCTCGCCCTCGTCTCGGTCGTCTTCTCCAAGTGTGGTCGTGGGCACGCCGTCGTCGCCCACGCGGCCAACGACCGTCATTTGTCGCCCCGTCGTGTCCTGAAGCTGCCCCTCCGTCGCATTCGTCGTCTCGTGCAGCCAATCGACGCCAAGACGGCCCGCAACCATGTCATTGAGCCGTTCCTCGTCTCCACGGCCGTCGACTCCAGCGACAAATCACCGCCACCCCGCGCCCTCATGAAGCTCACTGCTCCCCTCTTCAAGCTCCTTGTGAGCATCTCCCCAACCTCCTACTGCTCCTCGCCGCCCCCTAAGCTCCAATCGACGGTCCCCTTTTTACCGTGCTCTGACCTCCGCCGTGGCAGCCATTGCCGCGCTCCCAGAACCCTCTAGCGCGCGCCTGTGGCACTAGTGTGCTCCTGGTGAGCAGTAGATGCCTCCCCGCTGCTTGGCACGCGTTGATTCGCATTGGAACCTCGTCGCCGTCGCGCCCGTGCCACTGACTTCGGCCCCACTCTCCGCCGTTCGTGCTCCGGTACGTCTCCGGCGAGCCCAGCACCACCAATCAACGGAGCGTACTGCCAGCTACGCGTAGAGCCCCCCACACCTGCTCCCGTCGCCGGAGCTGGCCGACAGCCTCGTCGTCGTGCCTCCTGTTTGCCGGCGGGCATACGCGAGCTTAACCATGGGGGTTAATCCCGTGTTAATCTGAGCCCCCCTTGAGTCTATGACAGTGGGACACCCCCTTGATTAAACCCTATAATTAAAACTATTAAAGAAATAAACCCCCTTGGACCTATGACATATGGGCCCATGCACTTTTAATTAAATAAAACATGTTAATTTAATCCATGTGTCACTTACACCTAGGGCCCACCTATAAATTGATTAGTTTAATTAAATAGTCAATACAATATGTGTATGACATGTGGGACCCCCAATGTTATTAAATTTAATTAATTATTTTATTAGCAATGTGAGGCTGACCAGTGGGACCCACTGGTCAGGTTTGATCAGCCAACCCTCTGTGGATAATGTTAGGATTTATTGATAAAAGAAAATCCAGAAATTGATTTAAATTTATTTAAATTTGGAAATTCAATATCTTTTAAACCGTAAGTCTGATTCAAAAACTTTATACATGAAAATTGATCAGAAAAATACAACGAATACGGATACGCTATCCGTATACCAACCACCCCCTCTAACATACCGAACATCGAACCTTCCCCCTCCGGGCCGTTTGTCCGATGATTTGTCCGGTACTGTTAAAGTACCCGGATGAATTAATTCTGAACACGAAAGTTGTTCGGATTGTTTCAACTAGCACGGTTACACCATCCACATGTTTGTCGGATGTCCACGACACCTCCGGCATGAACCCTTCCCCCTTCGGACACTCTGTCGATAATCACCCAGAGCCGGTATTTCATCCCCGGATGAATTCCCGCTCCGAGCAACATGCATTTCACTGCGTTAGAGCACCGTTAACATTGCGTTTGCCATGTCTTGTATTTTTATTGTTATTATTTCCGTGTATTAATTGTTTCTCCCCCCTCTTATTGTCCGGTAGACCCGGTGACCGCTGTCGACGCCCGTGTGATCGACTACGTCGTCGACGACCCTACCCCTACCGTCGAGCTACCAGGAAAGCAGAGTCATTCTCTTCCCCAGATATCGCCTATCTTTCCGTACATTTCTTGCACTAGGCATGGTTACTGCTGCTGCTACGATTACAATCCTATTCAATTGCATAGCCTGTTTTTGTCGCCCCTTGATGTACCTTCCTTTATCCTATGCTGCCTTATAAATATATATATTATTTTCAGCAGTGAGCCCTGCGCATTGTTAGCTAGGATTAGATAGCAGGGCCGTGACCACTCAGGGGAGTGAGCACGGATGCGGTATATTAACTGTTACAGGTACGGTACAATGCAGACACCGCCTAAGGCCCCCTAGCTCGGCTCTGCCGAGCCACCATCAAGTGTGAGCTATCGAGGAGTAATCCTCGTACCTCCAATCGTTGCTGACTCTGTCTAGCCGCTCTAGGTACCTGACCAATGGTTGTCTTTAAAGGTAAGAAAGTCGGGCGACCCAACGGTGCCCGCGAGCGGTATTGTGTCGGGAACGACAGGGAGGGTACGACCGACGTTACTGGCGTGCTTGGCCCTGCTCGTATCTCGCGAGAGTTACCAAACCACGAAAGTCTACCTCTACCCAGAGCACACGCGAGATAAGGTAAGGAGTCGGTTCACCTTGTTGGTAACCGCAGAGACTTGGTGGGACGACAGGGTAGGCACCGATGTACTGGTGGTCCTGACTGCTGTCGTTGTCCGCGGGTCAGTTAAGTCGAGGCAATGATAATGGTTGTCACGCAGGTTAATTAAAATGCTAAATAGTTCGGCGGATGACTTGAGAGGCCGCAAAGGCCTGTACGCACTACCTTCACGTGGGACAAGGAGTTATGGGCTCCCCTGCGTCGTAGTTTGTCCGAAAGCTCTTCAGACGTCAGCAGTACCACGGGCTGATAGCCGGGAAGCGGTCTTGTCTTCTTTGCTGCAGCAGGTGTGTTTTGGATTTCCTTTTGCTTCACCGGCCAGTACCATGCAGGAGCGTGCAAAGGTGAGGGACCTAGACCCCTTGGCGCATAAGATATAGTCCAGCGGATGGCCTCTCTTGTGAGCCTAGGATGAACTTCGATGTGTCGGATAGCCTCGGTGGGGCGTTCCCTAACAAGGTTCACGCCACCCTAGAGATCCGAGCGTGCATGCTGAACAGTAGTGCACCCATGCAGGGAGTTTAATCTATTCGAATAGTCGTGTCCACGGTAACAGGACGCTTTATGCTGAAGCTGGATCTTACCACTACAAACTATTAATATTAAACTGTATGGTTCCGGGTCTTCTTCCTCGCAGGGAGTCGAGGAAGGGAACTCGGAGGCATTATTATTATTAATCTTTACAACTTATATTATACAATGCTGCAGCAACTTCTGCTTCATTGTTACTTTATTGCTTTATATAAACTGTTGGCTGATTCTCTCCTTGTGCTGCCAGAAGATGCTAGTCTTCGATAGGCCTAGCTTCTTGCCCTTATTCTGATTTCTACCTAGCAGTCCACTATATACAGCCTCCCCTTTCCATTGATAGAAATGCATAATTCTTAGTAGCGGACGTAAGACTCGCGGGTATGCTAGATACTCACCTTTTCTTTATTTTCCCCTTTATGTTTTGCCTGATCGGCCGCTGCAGTCGACGTTGGAGCCTTGGAGTCCAGGAGCAGGAGATCCCCGATGCCGACCACCGCAACATGAAGCCCGATGCCTTCTATGATGTTGAGTTCCCCGTTGACCAGGAGTAGTTTGGAGGTTCCTAGGCAGGAGGCCTCTCCTTTTCGATCTGTTGTTTTTTGTGCTAGCCTTCTTAAGGGAACCTTGTATCCTCGTGTCTGTACTCAGATACTATTGCTTCCACTAACTTTGTGCTCTCGTGCTGTTGTATTCGAGCCCTCGTGGCCCCTGGCTTGTATTAAACAACTTGTATTATTTTATTTGTAGAGTTGTGTTGTGATATCTCACCATGGCATCGTGATCTCGATCGTGTACCTTGCGTGTATGATTATTGTACACGGGTTATTTTGGGGGCGTCACACCGCTGCGGCAGAAAGGATCACTGGTCTAGGCAGTGCCAGGCTCCCAACCATGTTGTGGTGGCATACAAGGACAAGAAGGCGCGCGAGGCGCACCTCGTCGAGGTAGAGACACCACCGGCACCCGCTGTGATGCCCGTGGTGATCCCGACGTCCACTGAGGCGCCCGCGATGACGCCGGTCGTGGCACGTGTGGCAATACCTTTGGCGGTTCCCACGAACACCGGTGTTCCCATGGATCTTGAGTACATTGTGCCCCCTTCAGTGACCCATTTGGACATCGCCGCTGCCTCGACGATGATAGCAAACGAAGAGAAGCTCAGCGAGTTGGAGATATCTGCTGAAGTGAATGGGTTCTTCGCATAATCTACCTAGCTTCACCTCGTTTCGTTCATTCATGATTTCCCCTTTTTCCAATAATTGATACTCCCTCCGATCCATATTAATTGACGCACACTTAGTACATCTCTAGTACAAAGTTGTATTAAGTGTGCGTCAATTAATTTGGATCGGGGGGAGTACATTATTTCGATATGGTTGTAAGCTCTATGAGAGCAACCCATTTATTTGTTTCGGCGATTGGATGACATTCATTTCATTCATTTATTCCATTATTTAATAAGAGATAATTATGTTATGTTCTCAAATGTTTATGTGTTTACTTACATGTCGCATTTTCCTCGCTTCATTATATTAATTAGACACTACATTTTAGAACACGTGTGGCGCCCGAATGGAGGAAACATGCCTTGACGATAGTGGCACTACGAATACCATCTTAAGAGAAACAAAGTACTTTGAGTCTATTACCAAACATCCAGGTAATATAATGACGATCGCCGGCTGCGGTCAGAATATTGTTGGCTCCGGAAGAGCAACTATTCTACTCCCGAATGGAAAAACTCTGCTCATAAATGAAGCATTGTTGTACCCGAAGTCGACTCGTACTCTCTTAAGTTTTAAAGACATATGCGCAAATGGTTTCCACATAAAGACCAACAAATGATGATAATGGTAAGGAGTATCTACTCATCACCAAGCGCGATGAAAATGGTAAACATGTTGTCGAAAGGCTTCCTTCATTAGCTACAGGGTTGTACTACACCAAGATCGTAGCACGCCCATGTACACTACCCTTAAAACTGTTTTTAGAAGCTCTGAACTATTTTGCCTCTGACATGGTAGGTTAGGCCACCCCGGTCTTAGGATGATGAGGAATATAATTAACAACTTGGATGGCCATAGTGTTAATGTAAATTTTTTTCCCGAATCCTGAAGATTTCGTATGCTCCGCATGCGCTACGGGGAAATTAATCATTAGGACATCCCCTTAAAAGTGAAGGATGAAATCCCTGCGTTCTTCGAACATATCCAGGGGGACATATGCGGTCCGATTCATCCCCTCTCCGTAAGTCGGGGATATACGTTGGTTATGAGACTCCGTCCATAATCAGGTTTTTGGACCCCGCGACAGGTGACTGTCATACGGCCCGCTTTGCTGATTGCATTTTCGACGAGGATCTTTTCCCGACTTTAGGGGGAGATAATCAACCCCTTGATGATAAAAGTGGCGAAATCACGTGACAAGCCACGAGGATGCACGCTCATGACCCACGCACTGCTGATACTAAAAGAGAAGTCCAAAAGATAATACATTTTCACTCGTTAGCGAATCAACTGCCTGATCATTTCAGTGGCTTAATGACTGTGACAAAGTCGCATGTGCCTGCGCAATGCACCGGAAAGGGTCGAAATACCAAAGAAAAACAATGGTATACCCTCTACCATACTTAGGCCTAAAAGGACGAGGAATCCGCTTCCTCAAATCCCAAGTACTCGGGGACGCCCGAAGAAAAAGGATAAGAGAGATTTATCGTAGTCTTCCTCAGAAGAGGCGAGCCAGTTGAGACCCGGCACAAGTACGAAAGTTTTAGTGCACGAAATTCCGGACTTGAATTTTCCTATATCGGAAATACCCAGCGAAGATGTGTGCGCACACATCGGAGCAGGAAATCTAAAGGACCTTGATCCTGGATTTGGAAATCCGGTGGAGGAAGGGAATGTGCCCGATGCACCCCATGACGAAATGGCCATTAACTATGTTAATTAGGGCGAGTCAATTAATCGAGCCATGGAAAATGTCGACATTTATTTTTCCAAGAAAATTTCCTCAATCATAGATCTTGACCCCGATAATAACACGCTGATAACCCTCAACTGTAGGGGATCGAGATAGTCTTCGCGGGCAAGATAACCCAATTTATTGATTCGACACTTGGGGACACAAAGAATACGTACAGGATTTGACAATTGAGTTGTCAATTCAACCGCACCTGAAACAAACACTTGCTTGCACAAAGGTATTAGTAGCAACTGTGATACAGTGGTAGTAGTGGTGGTGATAGTAGTGATGATGGTGGTGGAACAACAAAAGTAAAACAGCAAAAGTAAACAACTAGTAACCAGCAGGAAAGAAAACACTTTAGGCTAGGGAGATGGATGGTTGGGCGCTGCTTGGATGAGAACAAACATGTAATAGATTCTAACACGGGCAAGGCTCACAGAAAAGAAAGGATCATCTAGGCAAATATTAAACATCAGGCATGTATCCCAAGGTAATTGTACGTGCTTGCAATAAGAACTTTGCACAACATCTTTTGTCCTACCCTCCCGCTATAAAACGGGGCCAAAAGGAACTTAGGGAGATTAAGGTACTCCTGTCAAAGAGCACCGGAACAAAGCATTAACACTTCATGGATACACGGAATCCTCAAATTATAGTCCATCCCCTTTGGTGTCCCAAGCTATCACCATTAAGATCGCCGGTTCCGGACTATAATAGGTGCATACAACTCATAGATAGGATCAAGAACACCACAAACTCAAGAAACAAAAGGGTGATCAGATCTGAAATCATGGCACTCGGGCCCAAAGTGGCAAGCATTAAGAGCAACAAGTTGTAACAGAGATGATAAACACCAAGTAGATGATAGGCAACATGCCCCCAACAATCTGATTGAACTATTACATGATCTAACTCATCCAATCCCTACCATCCCCTTTGCCTACAGCAGGGAATTACTCACACATGAGAGAAGAAGTCATGGAGGGGTGATGGAGAGCCAATGATGATGACGATGGCGATGATTTCCCCTCACCGGAGGCCAAAGCAGCATCCAGATTAGCTCTCCCGGAGAAGAACAGAGGGTTGCGGCGGCTCCACGACGTAGATTGGAAAAGCGACTTCTGTTCTGGGGTTTCCGCGTCGGGAGAATAAATAGGGGCCAAGGTAGGTCACCAGGGGGTGTGGGACCCAGCCAGGAGGGCAGGTGGCGCGGCCAGGGGCTGGGCCGCACAAGGCACCCTCCTGGCTGCCCCCTGGATGCCCTTTGGCCCCCCTTTGGATCCTCGGATGCTTCCGGAACGCTGATTTTTTATATATTTTCTTGGGATTTTTCCAGCGTACCTAAATATCCAGAAACCTGCACAAAAGAAAACAACACTGGTAGCTCTGCTGAAAACAGCGTCAGTCCGGGTTAGTTTCGTTCAAATCATGCAAGAATGAAGCCAAAACAATAGCAAAAGTGTTTGGAAAAGTAGATACGTTTGAGACGTATCAACTCCCCCAAGCTTAGCTATTGCTTGTCCTCAAGCAATTCGGTTCAATTAACTGGACGCGACAAAGAAAACTTTGAAAAACTCTTTTTGCTTCAATAGATGTATATAAGCATGTACTACGAAAGAGTTTAGCAAGTTTTGACACCATGCTACAAGGACAATGCACGAAGCAATCCTTCTTTCATGTAATCAGTCACAAACAAACAAAAAGTAAATAATATGCTGTTGAAAATCAATCTAAGATCACAATGCACATAGCATAAACATATCAGAGTGGTATCTCGCAAGCCTCCATGAGTGAAGCAAAACATAAATGCAGAAACTCCTCCGGAGTTTTAAAGGAGACTAGAACTCAGAACTCAAAGTAAGAAACATCACAAGCATGCAGAAGACAATGTGATACTTTGGGACAATGCATGTTACACTAAGAATGACAATTATGCTCTCATAGTTGGTGCTTTGGAGAAAGGAAGGTGGAGACTCTCGAACCGTGGATTTTGATGGCAAGGTTGAAAACCCGTGAAAGGAAGCAAAGACTAAACATCCACCAGAGCTCTTGGTTTTGAAAACAGAGATAAAACTCTTTTGAGAGGTGCAACTTTCCAGTCAACGGTGAACGATAAAGGTCTCTCAATATCTCCCATGCCAACCATATTAATGCCTTTTGTTTACACATGTTCCCTTATCCATCAATCCTTTGATGGTCTACGGAACCTTTTATTTTGCCTCAAGTATGGAAGGAGGGTATCGTTCCACCTATCATAAGCAGCATTTGGTCCATTTCATTCCATCATCAAGTATGGGGGAGGTGTAAATCATTTTTTAATTAACTAGTTAAAACTTCCATCAAAATATTTTTGGCATGAAAGATACAGATTTTCCCTCACCGCACCATGAGCTTGTATGGTTACAAAGGGGAAGCTTTTGAATAAATTTCGAGATGGTACAAGAAAGTCTAAGTTAGGAGTGGCCGGTAAATACCACATATAGGTAGGTATGGTGGACTCAAATGGAACGACTGGGTTGAAAAAGGAGTTTTAAAACACAAGCAGAATTCCGCTTGGTGCTGGAGGAAGGCTAGCAAAAGACGGGAAAGCGACCAACTAGAGAGCATAACAGTCATAATCATGCAGGGCGACAAAGCAACATTGAATCGGGCATGAAAGTGATATAACTCACCCTGAAGTAAAAAGATCATCAAGGCATAACAGACTTTTTAGTCTTAACATGCGTGAACATGTGCCAAGTCAATCCAAGAATCCGCCGGAGGGAAATAACACTTCAATATGCCATACCATGAACAATGCAATGCATGTCAATCATTTCAAGCAACACATTATAAACTCTAGCTATTTGAGACTAACCACAAAGAAAGCATGAATCACTGGGAAAGCATTATAAACATAGCACTATGTCGCTACAAGATGGTCTCTAATCATAAGTATAGGCATATGTACAAAAGTAGAAACAAAAAGAGTTCATACCGACTTTCCTTGTTGCATCCCTTCCGTCGATCTTCGTCATTACTGCCTTGTCACTTGCACGATCGAACGTAGGAAATTATAATCATCACGGACTCGAGCTGAACTCTGAAACAAAGCAAACTAAAGAGCAAAGAAAACACAACTTTTTTTTGGGTTTTTTTTAAAGGTTTAACGAAAGCAAAAGAAAGGAGAAATCTTTTTGGGTTTTTGCAAACTAAAAGAACAAAGAAGAACAGGCAAAAACTTGCAAAAAGATAAAAGCGAACCAACGGTAGATACAACGGAAAGGGGAGGAGAGCACGTACTCACCCAAGCTTAGGCTTTTGGCCGAAGTTGGGCTCTTCTACTACGGTCCCGAGGAGCCTCCTCCTCCGGGGTAATGGTAATCCCAAGGGTTATATGAGCCCTCCGGTGCGTACACTAAAGTCCTCGGATCCTCCCACGTGGAAGAGGAAGGTCCCGCCCCCATCCAGAGGAAGACCCTTCACCCCAAGGGGTGACAGTCTCCTCCTGAAATGGTGGATATACCACGTGCTCCTCCTCGTCTGGCTCGACCCCCTCCGTGGGGTCGTGAAACTGGTATCTCCCCATGATCTCTTCAAACTCGGCCACTGAAAAACAAAATCCGTTCCCGCGATAAAAATCAAACACAAGTGGTGCAGGTAGACGGACAGTGCATTCCACACCGTCTTTAAACCGCAAAATATAATCAAGTGTATAGCGGTCAGAGGCCTTAGTAACAAAGAAATGCCTCTTCATGGCAGCCAAGTCAAGGCTAACAAAAGGAAAGACTGTATCATCTGGGCGCGATTCTCCTTGGAGAAACTGCAAAAGAAGTGTGGCATAGACGCCATCAAAGAGGTCCCCCTTGTTACTATTATTAGCAAGGCGTTTCGCAATAAGCGAACCCACATGATACTCATGCTTCCCTGAGAGGGCATTCGCCATGATAGCAGTATCAAGCGTAGAAGTGCTTCTCGTGTTGTCTCGAGCCAACACTCCTCTAGAAATATAATAGGCGAAATATCTGAGGTGAGGGAACATAATGTTGGAAATCTTCTGATGGTTGTATGCCCTCACTTCAGTGTTACAGAACGAGTCGAGGAGGGTGTTGAGTGCAACAGTTTGGACATTTTTCCTCTTCTTCTTCTCGACCAAGCCTGGCAAACCTAAAGCTTCACAAAATGTACTCATAGGCATGGTCAGAAATCTTTCATAAAGTCGAAACACCATACTATCATTGTCAGGATAAAACCTGAAACTGTTAACAAAAATAGCGGTGAGTGTCTCATACTGTGGTACACGGCTCGTAACAAGCAGTGTCAAACCTGCATTGGCACACAGAGAATAGAACTCTTCTCGTATGCCGGCATCCTCCATGAAATCTTTGCATGGGAATGCCATAGCTCTCGCGGGTGACTCGTCCAATATCTCCATGGGTACGATATCTTCATTATAGCTCACCCTCGTGGTCGAAGATGAAGCTGCGGAACGCGTAACACGGCTAGAGCGCTCGGGTTTCTTCTTCCCAAGCCACTTTCCTAGCCTCTCCATTTCAGAGATTATTTGTTCCAAATTTCAGCTCAAATGAGTGGTTGTACACGGAGATCGAAGTTCTGTGCTCAAGAACAGCAAGAACACGAAACCAGAGCAAGAACACGAGTTTTTGGGGTGAAAGAGAGAGAGAGAGGAAGAAGAGATGCCAGCAGGGGGTGCTTGTGGGCCCCAGGAGGGTGGGTGGCGCGACCAGGAGCTGGGCCGCGCCACCTGGCCTCCTGGGCCATGGGTGGACCCCCCTGGTCAGCCACAGGTACTCCACGATGGCTTTTTACCTGGAAATTTTTATTTTGAATTTTCTGGAATTTTCTGGGCAACTTCACTGTAGAGAATTTTTCAAAGTTCAAAAAGCTGCGAAAACTTTCGTGAACTTGAGACAAAAGTTAGAACAAGTGAAGCTTTAAACACAAAACTTTGGTACAGCAAGGAGAATAAAATCTAAAGGAAATGAAAACATAACAAGCTCAACTTTTTACCTATATAAAACATGCTAGTTAGCAAGGTTGATCAAGTCTTACCAACAAACCTGTGGTATATAGCGCGGAAAGTCTCGCCTCTTATGAAGTGATCATTGCACTCCACTTTAATGGACATTGTCCCCACCATAATTGTTTTGTATTTGTGGTATAAATGTAGTGGACAATCCCATTCTCCAATCTTCACGGTCTCGATATTCTCAACGGAGTTATGGCCATGCCTTTTGTCGATCTTCTTCGGAAAATACACCGTGTGGTCTTTGTCATTCACGTTGAAGGTAACCTTCCCTTTATTTCAATCAATAACAACACCTACGGTGTTAAGAAAAGGTATACCAAGGATAATGGACATGCTCCCATCCTCGGGCATGTCAAGCACAACAAAATCAGTAAGTATTAAGCAATTGGAAACTTCAACAGGAACATCCTCACAAATACCGACCGGGACGGCCGTGGACTTGTCGGCCATCTGTAGAGAGATATCTGTAGGAATTAATTTCTCTAAACAAAGTCTTTTGTAGAGAGAAAAGGGCATAACACTCACTCCTGCACCAAGATCACATAAAGCAGTTTTAACATATTTAATTTTTATGGTGCAAGGAATGGTGGGTATACCTGGATCACCGAGCTTCTCAGGAATCTTTCCACTGAAAGAGTAGTTAGGAAGCATAGTAGATATTGCCTCATTAGGGACTTTTCTTTTATTAGTAACAATATCTTTCATGTATTTAGAGTAAGGAGGTAACTTAATAGCATCAGTCAAAGGGATTTGAAGAAAAAGAGGTTTCATCCACTCACAAAATTTGTTGTAGTGCTCTTCTTCTTTGGTTTTGACGGACTTGCTTGGGAAAGGTATGGGTTTCTCTACCCATGGTTTTCGTTCCTTCCCATGTCTCCTTGCAAGAAAGTCTTCTCTAGTATACTTCTTGCGCTTATCGGGTGCTTCTTCTTCACGAACCTCGGGTGGATCATTCTTTTCAACATCTTTTTCTGGTTCAACACCGTCTTCAGTCTCAGCATCTGAGGTAGATATGATGTTTGTATCAACAGCTTGTTCTTCTTCTTCTTCTTCTATTGGATCATTGGAATTGTCAGCTTCCTTGTGTTTCTTTTTCTTCTTCTTTGGAGAGCTAACAATTTCTTCTTCCTGCACTTGAGAATCTTTCTCGATCCTCATTGGATGGCCTTCTGGATAGAGAGGGTCCTGGGTGTGTGTTCCACCCCAGGTCTTTATACCATAAGCCTGTAAATTGTCCTGTTTGGCATTGTTAGCAAGCAAATCTTTTTGCACATTAGATATTTGTTCAAGCTGAGTTTGAACCATATGAAAATGCTTCACAGGACATTTAACATCATTAACTGTTCTTCCTAGAACATCAAACAAACTTTTGATAGCAAGAGTATTATCATGCAACTGACCTTGTACCTTCTCATTGAAGTGTTTCTTCTTCGTAATAAAATTATCAAGCTCATCTAAACATTGGTCAGGAGGTTTACCTTTAGGGATGTCACTTGCATTGAAATCTAAAAGAGAGTGTACCTCTACCATAGGTGGGTGAGTGGTAGGCTCAGACAACTTCTCAATTGGAGGTAGATTCTTCACGTCTTTAGCTTTAATTCCTTTCTCTTTTATAGACTTATTTGCTTCTTGCATATCTTCGGGGCTTAGGACAAGCATGCCCCTCTTCTTTGGTGGTGGAGGTGGTTCAGGCACGGACCAATCTTCATGGTTTTTGGCAATCTTGCCCATCAATTCTTCCGCATCGTCCGGTGTTCTTTGCCTGAAAACACAACCAGCACAACTATCTAGATAGGATTTAGACCCATCGGTTAGACCAGCATAAAATATATCAAGTAATTCATTCTTAGGGATTTCATGTCCCGGTCTAGCCTTCAGCAAACTGCAAAATCTCCCCCAAGCTTTAGGGAGATGCTCATCCTGCAACTGTTTAAAGTTATAAATTCTTTGTAAAGCAGCATGTTGCATATGAGCAGGAAAATACTTATCAACGAAGGATATATCCATATCTTGAGGACTCTGAATGGACCCACATGGTAGTGCATCATACCATGCCCTAGCATCTCCTTTCAAGGAAAAAGGAAAAAGCTTGGTCACATAAATGTTCCGGATCCTTTCATCAGTAGTAAACAAGCCACCCAACTCAGTGAGTTTGGTCAGGTGCTCGATAGCATCATCATTTTCTCTGACATAAAAGGGACCAGCTTCAACTATGGATATAAGTGAAAGGTCAACGGAGAAATCATAATCAGGATCAGTGATGCATATAGGAGATGTAGCAAAAGTAGGATCAGGAGTAAACTTGTTCTTCAGGGAGTGCTTCGCTAGCAACTTCTTTATAGTAGCAGGGTCGGAATCAGCACATTCATTAAGCTCCCTGCATAAATCATCATCAAGTATAACATAATCGTCCTCATGGAGTTTCTCCTTAAGGCCAGTAAGGTTATGAATTTTTCCAATAGGTGTTTCGGTAACAGGAATTTCAACACCCGAGAATCGGGCAGCAGCAGCAATTTGTTCTTCAATAAAAGAACCAAGTAAACCTGTAGTCTCAAAGATAGTAGAAGCATCATCAAAAGTATCTGACATATTTCCAGACTCAGCAGAAGTAGCATGTAATTGAGGTGAATCAAATTGGCTCATAACTGAAGGTGAATCAAGTTTAGCACTAGTGCTAAGAGCAGTACATCTTCTCGTACGGGATGGTAAGATCGGAACCTTGGGGTCTCCTTTCTTACCCATAGTGGATAGCATGCAGAAGGTAGGATACTTCAAGTAGACCTGTAAATAAAGCTATGGTCCTTGGCAACGGCGCCAGAAAACAATACTTGATAACCCTCAACTGTAGGGGATCGAGATAGTCTTCACGGGCAAGATAACCCAATTTATTGATTGGACACTTGGGGACACAAAGAATACGTACAGGCTTTGACAATTGAGTTGTCAATTCAACCGCACCTGAAATAAACACTTGCTTGCACAAAGGTATTAGTAGCAACTGTGATACGGTGGTAGTAGTGGTGGTGATAGTAGTGATGATGGTGGTGGAACAGCAAAAGTAAAACAGCAAAAGTAAAAAACTAGTAATCAGCAGGAAAGAAAACACTGTAGGCTAGGGAGATGGATGGTTGTGCGCTGCTTGGATGAGAACGACCATGTAATAGATTCTAACACGGGCAAGGCTCACAGAAAAGAAAGGATCATCTAGGCAAATATCAGACATCAGGCATGTATCCCAAGGTAGTTGTACGTGCTTGCAATAAGAACTTTTCACAACATCTTTTGTCCTACCCTCCCGCTACAAACGGGGCCAAAAGGAACTTAGGGAGATTAAGGAACTCTTGTCAAAGAGCACCGGAACAAAGCATTAACACTTCATGGATACATGGAATCCTCAAATTATAGTCCATCCCCTTTGGTGTCCCAAGCTGTCACCATTGGGATCGCCGGTTCCGGACTATAATAGGTGCATACAACTCATAGATAGGATCAAGAACACCACAAACTCAAGAAACAAAAGGGTGATCAGATCTGAAATCATGGTACTCGGGCCCAAAGTGGCAAGCATTAAGAGCAACAAGTTGTAACAGAGGTGATAAACACCAAGTAGATGATAGGCAACATGCCCCCAACAATCTGATTGAACTATTACATGATCTAACTCATCCTATCCCTAGCATCCCCTTTGCCTACAGCAGGGAATTACTCACACATGAGAGAAGAAGTCATGGAGGGGGTGATGGAGAGGCGATGATGATGACGATGGAGATGATTTCCCCTCACCGGAGGCCAAAGCAGCCTCCAGATTAGCTCTGCCGAAGAAGAACAGAGGGTTGCGGCGGCTCCACGACGTATATTGGAAAAGCGACTTCTGTTCTGGGGTTTCTACGTCGGGAGAATAAATAGGGGCCAAGGTAGGTCACCAGGGGGTGTGGGACCCAGCCAGGAGGGCAGGTGGCGCGGCCAGGGGCTGGGCCGCGCCAGGCACCCTCTTGGCTGCCCCCTGGCTGCCCTGTGGCCCCCCTTTGGATCCTTGGAAGCTTCCGGAACGCTGATTTTTCATATATTTTCTTGGGATTTTTCCAGCGTACCTAAATATCTAGAAACCTGCACAAAATAAAACAACACTGGTAGCTCTGCTGAAAACAGCGTCGGTCTGGGTTAGTTTCGTTCAAATCATGCAAGAATGAAGCCAAAACAATAGCAAAAGTGTTTGGAAAATTAGATACGTTTGAGACGTATCACACGCTCGCTGATTGTAAGAAAAGGTCGGATTGGAAAGATTGGCAGAAGGCAATAACTGCTGAGTTAGTTTCTCTCAACAAAAGAGAGGTGTTTGGACCTGTTTGTCTAACTCCTCCCCACATACGCCCTGTTGGCCACAAGTGGGTTTTTGTCCGCAAGAGGAACAAAAATAACGAGGTAGTACTGTACAAAGTAAGGCTCATTGCTCAAGGTTTCTCTCAACGACCAGGTGTCGACTATGAGGAAACTTACTCCCCTGTCATGGATGGAATTACCTTTAGATACGTGATCTCAATGGAAGTAAACTTGGACTTGAAAATGAAACTTATGGATGTTGTCACCGCTTACCTATATGGTAACTTGGATTCAGACATATACATGAAGGTACCCGAAGGTATTCCTGTCCCGAACCAGGATAGAGCAAATAGAAGTTCATAAAGTGTTCAGCTTAAGAAGTCATTGTGTGGAATTAAGCAGTCAGGTAGAATGTGTTATAATCGTTTAAGCGATTTCCTTCACCAGAAGGGCTACACGAGCAATGAAGATTTCCCATGTGTTTTTCTACGGAGATCACAAGATGGTTTCTGTATTATCTTGGTGTACGTGGACGATTTAAACATAATCGGTACACCTGAGAATATTGAGGAAGCGAGTTCCTGATACGTCCAAAATGCATCACTATTTTATATAGTAATTCTTTCTTATCCATTGATATATTTCATGATATGATGCTATTCTTATGTTGTTTTGGCTTAATTTACATAGTTTGCAACTTTCCGATGCCGAAGCAGTAGGCGCAGGATTCAGCGGTAAAAAGTGGACGCTGAGTTGCTGAAGAATAATACCTTTAAATTACCTGAAAATCGACGGAGGGTATTTTTCAGACGGATGACGAAGACACGCCAAAAAGGGGCCAGATAGGGGCCACAGGGTGCCCAGGCGGCCACTTGGCGCAGCCCCACCCTGGCCGCGCCGGGAGGGCGCCTGGACCCCTTGGGCCACTCCCGGCTCCCCCCTTTGGCCTATATATCGCACATCATCCAAAAACCCTAAAAAGGGGAGAGTTTTCGGAGTTCCGGCACCACTCCGTGGCGGAAACCTACAAAGGAGAAAAGACATCTCCGACGGGCAGATTCCGCCGGGGAGAACACCTTCCGGAAGGGGAGATCGTCGCCATCGTCATTACCATCATCACGGTCATCATCGAGATCATCATCAACATCATCAACAACATCAACACCATCTTCATCTTCATCCAATCTCACCTCACAAGTTCAACTTGTGTTGTAATCCGTACTATCTATCCTCTTTACTCTACCGGTGTTGATTACTACTGTGTGATGAATGCTATTGAGTTTTGTTGGAGAAATATCATTGTGTCCAGATTGTTTATCATATAGTTATCCCCTCTGATCATGATCTCTTTTATGTCTTGTGAGTAGTTACTTTAGTTCTTGAGGACATGGGAGAGAAGTCTAGTTGCTAGTAGTCATATGATGTTGAAGTAATATGTGTTGTTTGATATTTAAGTTGTGTTGTTATTTTCATAGTGGTGTTGTGTGAGTCGAACACTCAACACTTCGCCTTATTAAGGACCTAGGGGAATGCATTGTGTACAAAGATTGCTTATGGTGGGTTGCCGGAGTGACAGAAACCCGAACCTCAGTTCGCACGCTTTTGCACAAGGGAACAATGGATCATCGATCGTATTGCTATGGTTAGGCTTTTGCCTTAATTACTATCTTGTATTTGCGGATGCTTGCAAGGTGTTTAATCATAAGAGTGCACTTATCTTAGTCTAGAGGGTGCACTAGCATAGATCCACCCACTCAACACTTATCAACACATCACATAGTACCGATGCGGAATATGGCGAAAGCACGTGACTATTTCTCCCGTGTGTCCTCAAGAACGCTTTAGCCTTTATAAGTTAAATTGCTAGGCCTATACTTTGCTCAAAAGGATTGGGCCACTTGTTACTCTTCAAAGCCTTGCACTTTGCTTGATTTAACCTCTTTGTTCCTTATATCAAAACCCCCCCTAAAAAGCTATCTTTCAATTCCTGCAGCTATTTCTTTACCAAAGTTACTGACGGGGATCAACCCCGGCAAATCCCATGGTCAGGGACCCTGGGTTAGTCATAGAGATGGCACAGGTTGGACGATACTCGTAGGCTAACAGGAGAAGCACTTCCTGCTCGATATTATTACGTGAGGGGGCGATTACAGTGTCGGCCAATGCGAGTTCTCGCAAGTCTAGGATGAGTAGATGCGTATTGAGATGAGATAGACGTCTCCCCTCCCAGCCTTGATATACCAGGCTAGGTCTCGGGGAGTTACATAGGTAGTTTCCTAATCCTAGTCCTGCCTTGTACGCCAAGTTTCACCTTCCATGTTAGTCGCGGACTCCTACGTCAGTGCTTGGTTGGGCCAATCGTGGGGTTGTCGCAGCTTACCAACGGGCCTTCTGTCTTCATACGCACCAGGTAGCCTCACATGTAGGAATCGTGGGGTCACCCCCTCGTCAGTAGCCCCCGAGTGCCTGAGGAACTCGAAGAGTCGCGTAGGGACTCGAATTCATCTGCGCCTTTATTGTTTGTAAGCGTGGTATCGCCATGGGTCGCTGGCAGTTTTGAGCCATGACAATATCTGTTTCGAGGGATTTCTAAGTTGAAAGGGCCCAAGGAGTCGACTGGTCGAGCCTTGGTGAATTGTGCTAGTGAAAAATACCACAGTAGCCCAATCAAGCCCACGTCCCTCGACGTGAACTTGGAACACTGGTGTCAAGCAAAGTCATGCCGCTGCAGGTCTTATAGGATCAATTGCGCCAGTCTAAGCACATAGCCTGAGCGCGTCCGCTCGGCTCTTTCTATCATGCGAGCGCATGGAAAAGGTCGGGAGTGAAATCGCTCTGCGGTAAGTCCCGGCCCGGCCGTTCTGCGCAGCGGGGTCTTACCTACACGCTAAGCTTGCGTGGCATCTGGGTACAGTGTGTCGTAGCCCAGGCATAATTATTTTTGTTGAGGCACAGAGCCTGATATAGCAATGCACCCACTTGGAATAAACAATCAAGTGAGCTGTTTTAGTCGTCACCCGCGGAGTTTGTAATGAACTCAGGTGAGGAAAGTAAAATATTTCCCACTCGGAAAGTCGTCGAGTGCGCGAGTAAGTTATGTTTATTGAATTGCTGAGTCTTTTCTGCGAGTGGTCACTCGAATGATTTTCTGCTCTTGGGGTGAGGGAGCACCCGAACTCTGAGAGTATGTTGTCTCTGCTTGGTGGGAGTGATCACTCGAGCACATATTTGCCTTATGGGTGAGGGAGCACCCGAACTCAAATAAAGGTACTCCCGATGGGAGTAAGAATTTTGTGGAGTCAGAAAATTTGGACGTATAGCTGGCTTTTGAAATCTTTTGGTTCTTGTCCAAATGTTTTTATTTTAATCCGTCCTTCTTGAGACGTCGCGCTGTCATACCGTTGGATGACCTGTGATGATGTTTGATTTCTTGATCCGTCGCGTCTTCTGGACCGTCATAATGATGGTTTGGACGTCGTGCTGCCTGTTGCCCATTGGGTTTCCAAGGCTTCGTATGGGGAACCGGCGAGATTTGACGCGTCCTGTAAAAAATGCTGACCGTGTGAAGGCATCTTTGTCTTGGAATTTGTAACGCCCAGGCTGGCGGTCTTTGATGCAATGATGACGCCGCCTGGGCTTCTGTGTGTTTAACCTCGTTTTCCCTTGGATTGAGCTATACATGCTTCCTTTTGTTTCCCGTCCTTTGCGTCCATTCTTCGCATCTTTCTCTTCTTCTTCTTCTTTTTTCATATGGCACCCAAGCGTGGTAGAGGTGTGGTTGGGCGAAGTCGTGGCCGCCGTGGTTGTGGTGGCAACACTCCTCGTTCTTCATGAGGTGGACGCCATGGTGCCACGTTGGTGCTTTCTTCCTCTTCCTCCATGGAGGAGGGTTTTTGGCGCTATGACTTTCTTTTGCGTGTTCTCATCAGGGATGCTGCCCAGATTCCTCTTCCCTTTTCGTTTGCCTCCATTGCTTCTGAGCGTAACTTGAAGGGTTTTTGGATCCGTCTTCACGGGAGCTCTCGTTCTTCTTCTTGGGTGGAGCTGGAAGTTGATGCTTCGTCCTTGATATTTCTTGGTTCTGGCTGGAGGATTTTTTCTCGTCAGCTGAATCTGCGCAGCGGGGACAGTCTTTGCTGTCGCTTTGACGACGCGCATACTGTTATTATCTGTGCGTTCGATGCTGGTGGCAACCGTTTGGATCCGTACTGTGAGGAGACGAGCGGCAGAGATTCTGAAGGCTCGAGTGATGGTTCACCTGCTTCTCCCGTGTCTTCGTCTTCGGCTGATCCCTCGGGCGATTGTGTTTTCTCTTCTAGTTCTAAGGAAGAACTGGAAGTCAAGCCAATCGTCAAGCGGCAGCGGCAGTAGGCGAGGCACCTTGTAGAACTGGAGGACGGAGAGCTTCTTCTTCGACTGGGCTGCTACTTTGTCTATGATGATGCCCGCAAGGATGTGGCACGGAAGTGCCAATTATCTCAGCATGAACACATATGTAGAAGTTGAAAAGTAGCCCGGCTTGTAGTTCCGCAGGTCCTTCTGTAACGGCAAACTGTCGTTTCGACTTCTTTGTAATGAAATGTCTTCGACTCCTTTGTAATGATGGTGTCCTCGACTCCTTTGTAGCGTCTTCTCGGGTGCGCGCGAGCGCTCCCAATGGGAGTAGCCCCCGAGGCTACGTTTGATTTGTAGAATCAAGCGTAGGCTTTATGTATTTTTTAACTCATTGTTTTGTGGCTTGTCTTTGAATTTTTCCAGGTTTAGATCGGGTGCGCGTCAGCGCTCCCGATGGGAGTAGCCCCCGAGTCTTTAGGCGATCGCTTGCGATCGGGTGAAGACTAAAGAGTCGTGCGCTTTTGAAACTTTCTTTTGTCTGGGTTTTGTCTTTTGGCGAGAGTCGTGTCTTTGATGAGGATGACTTCTTTTAGGGGGGTTTTATGGCTGAGCCCCCGGGTCTTGAGTAATAGTCGCGTTTGCGAGGATATCGTTTCTCGAGGGGAGTTCTAGGCTCGAGCCCCCGAGTGCTTGTAAGTAAAAGTCGCGTTCGTGAAGATTGCGTCTCTCGGGGGGAGTTCTAGGCTCGAGGCCCCGAGTGCTTGTAAGTAAAAGTCGCGTTCGCGAAGATAGCGTCTCTCGGGGGGAGTTCTAGGCTCGAGCCCCCGAGTGCTTGTAAGTAAAAGTCGCGTTCGCGAAGATAGCGTCTCTCGGGAGGAGTTCTAGGCTCGAGCCCCCGAGTGCTTGTAAGTAAAAGTCGCGTTCGCGAAGATAGCGTCTCTCGGGGGGAGTTCTAGGCTCGAGCCCCCGTGTGCTTGTAAGTAAAAGTCGCGTTCGCGAAGATAGCGTCTCTCGGGGGAAGTTCTAGGCTCGAGCCCCCGAGTGCTTGTAAGATGTTTTGGGCAACATTTCTTTATTCCTTTGAATTTTTACATGAGTTGCCGATCAGTGCTACTGCCGATGTTTTGATAATGCCTAGGATACTTATGGGTAGAAAAAGCGTAGGTTCTCTACATTCAATGGATTTCCCAAGTCCTCATTGGTCTTCGGATTCGCCAGTCTGTATGCTCCTCCTCCTATGACTTCCATGATGATGAACGGCCCTTCCCACTGTGGGGCAAGTTTGTGCACTTTTTCCTGTATTAGCCGTAGCACAAGGTCTCCTTTGTTGAACGATCTAGTCCGCAGTCGGCTGCTTTGATATGTACGCAGCTTGTCCTGGCACCCTTCAGATCTTGTGATGGCCGTGCCTCGGGATTCGTCTGCTACGTCTTTGTCATTCTGCAGTGCTTCTTCTGCCTCTTCTTCTTCGTACCCTGAGATTCTGGGTGCTCCGAATTTTAGGTCGTGTGGTAGCACTGCTTCTGCCCCGTATACCAAGAAGAAGGGCTTATATTGGGTTGAGCTGTTCGGGGTGGTGCGTAGGCTCCATAGAACTGCGGGGAGCTCTTCTATCCAATTGCCTGCGGCTTGCTCGAGTGGTGCCAGGAGTCGCTTCTTTATTCCTCCGCATACTAAGCCGTTTGCTTTCTCCACTTGGCCATTGGACCGCGGGTGTGCGACTGATGCGTAGTTGATTTTGGTGCCCAACTCTTGACAGGAGTTTTGGAACTCTGATGCCGTGAAGTTGGTACCATTGTCTGTGATGATGTTGTGTGGTACTCTGAATCTGAAGATGATTGATTTGATGAAGTTGACTGCCATGAGGGCTGTTGAGCTGGTGATTGGTACTTATTCGATCCATTTGGTGAATTTGTCGACTGCGACCAGTAGGTGTGTTCTTCCTCCTTTTGATGATTTCTTGAGTGGGCCTACCATGTCGAGTCCCCATGTGGCGAATGGCCATGATAACGGTATGGTTTTGAGTTCTGATGCTGGGGCGTGCGGCCTGCTGGCGAACTTTTGGCAGGCAATGCAATGCCGCACGATATCCTCTGCGTTTCTCATGGCTGTTGGCCAATAGAATCCTGCTCGAAAGGCTTTTTCCATGAGTGCTCTAATGCTGGCGTGATGCCCGCAGGTGCCTTCGTGAATCTCTAGTAGAAGGTCTTTGCCGTCTTGTTCGTCTATGCACTTTTGGAGTACCTGAGAGATACTACGCTTGTATAGCTTTCTGTTGATTACTGTGAATGCTTTGGATCGTCGACTGATGCACCGAGCTTCTGCAACGTCTTGTGGTAGGTTTCCTTTGATTAGGAATCGAAGAAAAGGTCCTTCCCAGGCTGAGTATTCGAGTGCTGCTGGTGCTTCAACTTCGATTGCTTGGCTGTTTGTAGTGTCAGCTGCCGTCGTTGCCGCCACCTGTGCTAGCTCACTTGCGTTGTCTTCTTATGCGGCTTCTTTGGGCTTCGCTGGCTTTGCTTTTATTGATCTCTGGTTGATGCTCTCGAGGAAAACGCTCAGTGGTATTTGCCCTCGAGTCGATCCGATGTTAGCAAGTTCGTCGGCTTCTGTATTGTTTGCTTTGGGGATGTAGTTGAGTTCGCAGCCGTCGAATCCTCCTTCTAGCGTGTTGTAGAGCTTCTGGTAAGCCGCCGTGTTGTCTGCGACTGTGTTACAGTCTCTTATCGCCTGCTGGACGACGAGGTTGGAATCGCCATAGATCGATAGGCGAGTGGCACCACAAGTCTTTGCCATGCACATGCCGTGAGTTAGCGCCTCGTACTCTGCCTCGTTTTTGGATGCGTTGCTGAAATTGATCTGGAGGATGTATTTGAGCTTCGTTCCTTTTGGGGAGACTAGGACGACGCCTACTCTGGCTCATTGCTGTGTTTTGGATCCGTCGAAGTACATCGTCCATGAATTGGATAGGTCTGGGGGACCTGGTGTTTGGACTTCTGCCCACTCGAGCAAGAAATCTGGGAGTACTTGGGCTTTGATTGTTGTTGGGTGTTTGAACTGCAGGTCTCGTGGTCCGAGCTCCGTGTTCCACTCGGCGACTCGACTGATCGCTCCGGGGTTGTTGAGGATGTCCGCGAGTGGTGCGCTTCTCACGATTGTGATGGAGTGTTCGTCTAAGTAGTGCGATACTTTCCTGGAGGTCATGATGATAGAGAGCAGGAGCTTCTAGTAGTGTGGATACCGTTGCTGTGGCTTTGTGACTAGCGTGCTGAGGTAGTAGATTGGTCTCTGGATGCTCTGGATTTTCCCTTCTTCTGCACGTTCGACAACGAGTACTGTGCTCACGACACTGCTGCATGCTGCTATGTAGAGATACAACTTTTCCCTTTCTTTAGGCACCGCTAATATTGGTGGGGTCGAGAGGGTCTTCTTTAAGTCTGTGAATGCGTTGCTTGCTTCCTCGGTCCATTTGAAATTTTCTCCCTTTCTCAGCAGTTTGTAAAATGGCAAAGTTCTTTCGCCCAATCTGCTGATGAAGCGGCTCAGTGCTGCGAGCTTTCCTGTGAGCTGATGTATTCCTTTGATGTTGGTTGGCCTTTGCGTCTTGGCGATTGCTTGGAACTTTTCCGGGTTTGCTTTGATTCCTTGGGCAGAGACCATGTATCTGAGAAGTTTTCCAGCTGGGACGCCAAACACGCATTTTTTGGGATTGAGCTTAATCCTGTACTTGTTGAGGGCCGCAAATGTCTCGCAGAGGTCGTCGAGTAGCGTGTTTGCGCTGTAGGTTTTGATGACGATGTCGTCCACGTACATTTGAACGTTCCTACCGATCTGGGCTCTCAAGCATGCTTGCATCATCCACTGGTATGTGGCTCCCGCGTTTTTTAGGCCAAAATGTTGTTTGGTAGCAGAATACTCCATAGGGGGTGATGAATGAGGTGTGCTCTTCGTCTTCTTCCTTCATCCTGATCTGATTGTATCCTGAGTATGCGTCGAGGAAGGAGAGGAGGTCGCATCCTACTGTGGAGTCGATTATTTGATCGATTCTTGGCAGGGGGAAGTGTTCTTTTGGGAAGTGCTTGTTGATGGGCTCGTAATCGACGCACATCCTTAGTACCTCGGTGTCCTTTTTAGGGACTAGGACCGGATTTGCTATCCATGTTGCTTTCTTTGTCTCTCTGATGAACTGTGCGTCGAGTAGTTGATTGACTTTTTCTCCGATTGCTCTGTGTTTGGGATCTGAGAACCGTCGCAGCGTTTGCTTTACTGGCTTCGTGTTTGGCTTGATGTGGAGCGCGTGTTCTGTGAATTCTCGTGGTATCCCGGGCATCTCGGCTGGGCACCAGGCGAAAATTTTCCACTCTTCTCGAAGGAATGTTATGAGGGCTGTTGCTTGCTCTTCTGGGAGGTGGGCATATACGCGGACTGTCTTCTCTGGGTCTGTTGGGTGTACTTGGTGTGTGATCGTGTCGCTGTCGACGCTGAAGTCGCGACCGAATTCCTTTGTCTCGCTTCTGTTTGCTAGTGGAAATATGGTTTTGTCCGTCACCATGGCTATTTCTTTGAGCTGTTCTTGGGCTCCGAATGTGTCGGATACTTTGTGGAAGTCGCGGTCGCACTGGTCCGATTTGGCGAAGCTTCCCTTGACTGTGATGATTCCTGCAGGTCCTGGCATCTTGAGCTTGAGATATGCATAGTGTGGAACCGCCATGAACTATGCGAACGCTGGTCTCCCGAGTATGGCGTGATACTGCGAATGCCAGTCGAGTACTTCAAACTTGAGTGCCTGCTTTGCGAAGTTGTGTTTGCTGCCGAAGATCACATCAAGCAGTATTGCTCTGATGGAGGTTGCTTCTTCGCCCGGGACTACGCCGTATAGTGTGGTTCCTGACTTCTTCCACACTGATCGTGGGATGAACATCTTGCGTAGAGTGCTGGCGAAGATTATGTTTAGACTGCTGCCTCCGTCCATGAAGATTCTGTCCATTTCGTATCCTCCGATCTGCGCTTCGAGGGCCAGGGGTGAATGCCCAGGCCTCGGGACTGCGGGCGGATGGTCGCTTTGTGAGAAGGTGATGCTGGTCTTGGCGCCGCTCAGTTGGTAGATTTCAGTTGCCTTTAGGTCTTCGGCTGCTTCGGCCTGCAAGGTGTAGGCATCTTGCTTTGCTTTCGAGGGTATTCCTTCTTGGATCATGCAGATTTGTCCCTGGAACGCGAGGTATTGCTCCTCTGTACTTGGTGCGGGTGACTGCATGCTTCTTCGAGTGCGTTTGATTTCACTCTGCTTCTCCTCCTTGAGGCTGTTGGAGAGTTCGGCGAATAGGAGGCAGTCTCCCAGTGTGTGGCTTGCTCTAAGGTATTCTCGACTGTCTTCAAAACAATGAATCGCGCAAGGTCCTTCCAGTTTCTCTTTGGATGTGAGTTTGCTGGAGCCGGCGTGCCTTCTTCTCCTTGAGACTTGGAAGATCTGCGAGGGGTCTTCTTCTCGGCTGTGGAATCTTGGGTCGAGTTCTATTCCGTCGCCGAGTGATTGATTTCGGATGAAGTCGGCGAATTTGTCTAGCCTTCGATCCGGATCGTAGTACTCTCTGGACTGTGTCTCGGAATCGCTGTCTTGGCGCGTGGTGGGAGTCCGGGCGGCGACGGGTCGTCGACTGATGGGAGAGCCTTTGGGCACGCGTCGCGACTCCTCGAGTGGGATTCTCGAGTAGCCTCCTTGTGCTTGTATTCTGGGTCGTCGAGTTATTTTCCGTCGGTGATGGATCTGTCAGTCGTCGAGGTGCTGAGCTTGGTTCTGCTGCAGGCTGGGTGGTCCTGACGGGGTGACAGAGACGCTTGCGGTGAACTTGAATCTCTCGAGCGGATTGGATCTGGCCCTAGTCCTCGAGTCTCGATCTGTTGAAATCGGGACCGCCGAGATCGTGATCCCAACCTGTGTAGTTCCCACAGACGGCGCCAATTGACGGGGATCAACCCCGGCAAATCCCATGGTCAGGGACCCTGGGTTAGTCATAGAGATGGCACAGGTTGGACGATACTCGTTGGCTAACAGGAGAAGCACTTCCTTCTCGATATTATTACGTGAGGGGGCGATTATAGTGGAGGCCAAGGCGAGTTCTCGCAAGGTTAGGATGAGTAGATGCGTATTGAGATGAGATAGACGTCTCCCCTCCCGGCCTTTATATACCAGGCTAGGTCTCGGGGAGTCTGTTCTAGGTTACATAGGTAGTTTCCTAATCCTAGTCCTGCCTTGTACGCCAAGTTGCACCTTCCATGTTAGTCGCGGACTCCTACGTCGGTGCTTGGTTGGGCCAATCGTGGGCTTGTCGCAGCTTCCCTACGGGCCTTCTGTCTTCATACGCACCAGGTAGCCTCACATGTAGGAATTGTGGGGTCACCCCCTCGTCAGTTACTTACCAATACCTTCTTCTCCTCGTTGGGTTCGACACTCTTATTTATCGAAAACGCTACAAATGATCCCTTACAGTTGAGGGTCATCAAGTACTGTTTTCTGGCGCCGTTGCCGGGGAGCGTAGCGCTATTAGTAAGTGAAGTTGGTAAGGAATTTTATATATTTCTGTTTTTATTTTGCCGTTGCTGCTTTTGTCCTTATGGACACCTCTACTCTTGGATCGTTATTTATGGGGAAACGCCCCACAACTGTGGTGGTCACTCCTACCCCTACTGAAATTGTGCCTTACAAAATATCGTCTGGTATTATCAATTATGTCTTATCTAATCGTTATGCAGGAGACAAACATCCAGGTGAACACTTGCTATTTTTGACACAACTATGTTCATTATTTAAGCTTGCAGGTGTGTCACTGGATTTCATCATGAAGAAATTATTCTCCATATCGCTTATAGGTAAAGCTTCAGATTAATATAAGCTCCTCGATAACTCACATCTACTTAATTGGGAAGATCTTATGTTTCTCTTTTATACAAAGTTTTACCCTCTTCATGAAATTCATCGAGATAGGAATTACATCTATAACTTTTGGTCTCGCGACGGAGAGAGCATCGCTCAAGCTTGGGGGAGACTTAAATCCATGAACTCCCCATGTTCAAATGTCCTATCCATGAACTCCCCAAAAATATTATACTTACAAATTTTTATGCCAGGCTTTCTCGTCAGGATAAGGAGATGTTGGATGCCTCCTCTAGCGGGGTATTCCAAACAAGAAGCGTCGAAGAAAAGTGGGATCTTATTGAGAGGATCCAGAAGAATACCGAAGACTGGGAAATCGATAAAGGTATTGAACCTGCTATAAATTATGAGCATGATTACATTGAGCGCTATGTGAAAACTGATTATTTTAATACCTTTTGTTCTAAGTTTGGTCTTGATTCCCAGCTTATGATTGATTTTTGTAAGAACTTTGCCTCTCACATTGACTCTTCTAAGGAGGAGAAGGATCAGTATCATAAACCCTTTAAAGAGTTACCTGTTGATACTCATGTTGCAGACCCTATTCTGCCTGCATTTTTTTTATGAAAAGTCCCGTTTTCCTACAAGGATGAGGGAGCACTCTTTTGTAACAGGCATAGTAAATAAAAGTGGGAGAAGAACTGACGAACATGAGGACCTGATCAAGGTCGATCCTCAAATTGCGATGGTTAAAGATTTAGTTACTAATGATATCTCAGACTCCAAGATAAATTTTTGTGTTGTTTCAACTAACATTGTCACAACCAAGAATAAGAGCCCAATTTCAGTTACACTAGTTGTATGTGTCAAAATAGGAGATCACAACTATTACGGGCTTTGCGATCTGGAGTCCAGTGCTAGCGCTATCCCTTATTCACTCTATCAGGAGATCATGGGTGAGATTTCACCCTGTGAACTTGAAGAGATCGATGTTACCATTTATCTAGCAAACAAAGAAACTATCTCTCCCATTGGAATTGTGAGAGATGTTGAAGTCCTATGTGGAAAGGTAAAGTATCCTACCGACTTTCTCGTACTTGGTTCAGTGCAAGATAGTTTTTTCCCTATTATCTTTGGTAGACCTTTCCTCATCACTTGTGGTGTTATTATAGATTCTAAAAAAAGGCAAAGTCTCTGTTGAATTCAATGGTGAGCCATATGAATTTAACTTTTCTAAAATTTCCAAGCAACCTCGTGGTACTGATTTACTTAGTGATGACAAAATTGTTGAAAATCTTTCTTCTATTGCTATTCCTCCTAATGATCCTTTGCAGCAATATATGGAAGACCACGAGAATGATATGCATATGCAGGAAAGAAATGAGTGTGACGAAATTTTTGCAAGACAAGCTGCTATCCTGAAGCACAACCTTCCAGTTGATCCTTTGGGGATCCTAGCACAACCAAAAGAAGACCCGGTGTTTGACCCCAAACCATTGCCCGATACGCTCAAGTATGCCTATTTAGATGAAAATAAAATATATCTTGTCATTATCAATGCTAACCTTTCAGGATTTGAAGAAGAGCGATTATTGGAGACACTTCGCAGACACCATGGTGCCTTGGGGTATACCTTGATGACCTTAAGGGGATTAGTCCGTCGCTTTGCCAACACACTATCAATCTCGAGCCTGATGCTAAGCCAGTTGTTGATCATCAACGACGGCTGAACCCAAAGATGAAGGACGTGGTTAGGACGGAGATTCCCAAGCTTCTAGCCGAGGTATCATCTATCCTATAGCTGATAGTAGGTGGGTAAGTCCAGTTCATTGTGTTCCAAAGAAAGGAGGTATGACTGTTATTCCTAATGATAAAAATGAACTAATACCTCAAAGAGTTGTTATTGGATATAGAATGTGTATTGATTACATGAAGTTGAACAAGGCAACTAGGAAGGACCACTACCCACTGCCATTTATTGATCAGATGATAGAGAGGTTGTCTAAAAACACCCACTTTTGCTATCTTGATGGGTACTCCGGCTTCTCTCAAATTCATGTCAACACTACCGATCAAGAGAAGACCACTTTCACGTGTCCTTACGGTACTTATGCTTACAGGCGTATGCCTTTTGGTTTATGCAATGCACCTGATACTTTTCAGAGATGCATGTCTGCTATTTTTCATGGTTTCTGTGAGGAGATTGTGGAAGTCTTCATGGACGATTTCTCCGTCTATGGAACTTCCTTTGACCACTGTCTCCACAATCTTAATAAAGTTTTGCAGAGATGTGAGGATAGAAACTTAGTTCTAAACTGGGAAAAATTCCACTTCATGGTTCACGAAGGTATCGTGCTTGGTCGCAATATTTCCGAGAGGGGAATTGAAGTGGACAAGGCGAAGATTGAAGCTGTTGAAAGGATGCCCTACCCAAGGGACATTAAAGGTATTCGTAGTTTTCTCGGTCATGCTGGTTTCTATAGAATATTTATCAAAGACTTTTCTAAGACCTCGAGACCCCTCACTAATCTTCTCCAGAAGGATGTTCCTTTTGTATTTTATGAATATTGTAAGGAGGCCTTCGAAGTTCTTAAGACAGCTTTGATAACTTCTCCTATAGTACAACCACCTGACTAGAATTTGCCCTTTAAAATTATGTTTGATGCTAGTGATTTTGCTGTTGGAGATGTTTTAGGACAAAGGGTTGATAAGAAATTGAATGTTATACATTATGCTAGCAAAACCCTTGATAGTGCTCAATAGAATTATGCTACTACTGAGAAGGAATTCTTAGCAGTAGTGTTTGCTTGTGATAAATTTAGGCCTTCCATTGTTGATTCAAAAGTTATTATTCATACTGACCATGCTGCTCTTAAGTACCTTATGGCGAAGAAGGATGCCAAACCAAGACTCATCAGGTGGTTACTCCTTCTTCAAGAGTTTGATTTACAGATTGTTGATAGGAAAGGAGCAGACAATCCGGTGGCAGACAATCTTTCAAGGATGGAAGATATACCGCATGAACCCATCCCAGTCAACGACAGTTTTCCAGATGAACAACTTGCCGTTGTAAAAGTACAATCTCTTTCTGATACTTGGTTTAAAGATTATGCTAATTTTATCGTTGCAAAGTATTTGCCTCCAGGTTTAACATATCATCAGGGGAAGAAGTTCTTCCATGATTTGAGGCACTACTTTTTGGGTGACCCTCATCTTTTCAAAGAAGGTCCAAACGGGATCGTGAGAAGATGTATACCGAAACATGAGCAGAAGGACATTCTCAAGCAATGTCATGACAGTCCCTATGGAGGACATCACGCCGGTGAGAGGACAACACATAAGGTTCTCCAATCAGGTTTTTATTGGCCTAGTCTCTCTAAAGATGCTAGAAATTATGTTTTATCTTGTGATAAGTGTCAGAGAGTTGGTAATATTAGTAGGAGGAATGAGATGCCTATGAATTACTCACTAGTGATTGAGCCTTTTGATTGATGGGGTTTTGATTTTATGGGTCCTTTTGTAGGAGATATGCCCTAGAGGCAGTAATAACAGTTATTTTGTATCTCCGAGTTTGTAATGAATGTTTATGTTCCATGCTATAACTGCAATGATTCTCGAGTCTGCAATATCCACGAGGCTCGGAGGGAAACTCATGTGCACGTGTGGTATAATAAACAGTAAAATGTATTCCTAGTCATGCCTCTAAGACTGGCTCATGTATTGCATGATGATCCTGTTTTCCTGATCATGGGCATGTCTATGCCGGCAATTTTGAGGGCACAATGTTAGAAGAACATTTGTGTTGAATCGACCCGAATTGATGTTATGCTATGAGATACATTCGTCACAAGTTAATGGTTAATAACACAGAGAAAGTTGTGCGTTTGCATAATTCCTTAGACCATGAGAGTATCGAGTTCCTTCGTACTTGCTTCGTGAACTTTGGGGTTTTGTTAAACGTCATCTGTAAAAGGGTGGCTATTACGGCAGCTTGCGGGTTCACGGAAAAGTATGACAAGGAACTAGGTAGCTCGAGATTGGGATTTGCTCCTCCGTCGTTGGAGAGATATTCTTAGGGCCCTCTCGGTGTTACGGTATCCACCATCGTCTGGCCAGACACAGTGTGATTTGATCACAGGGATGCCGGAACGCGGGAACGAGAAAAGAGAACAATACCAGGAACGAGGTAACTGGCATAGTGGACAAGTTGTTGATTCACGAGGATGCCAATAAGTCTCACCTCGGGTATTTGTAATATATCGCGAAGCAACAGGAATAGCACACAACAACTAAAGGTTCACTCGAATAATTCTTCGTATGGGTATTGGGATCAATATGGATGTCCTCGGTTCCGCTATTGATCATTGATCGGAAAGTGTTCCGGTCATGTCTATACTTCATCGAACCTACAGGGTCACACGCTTAAGGGTCATCTATCTGTTGAATACTAGACAGGGAGTCTGAGATAAAGTCACCGGAAAGGTTTCGGAGACGGCGGAAAAGTTCCGAGAGAGAAAACCGAAAAGTTGTTTCGGGGTAAACCACTAAGCCGAAAAGGTTTCGGAGAGCACCTGGTAATTTTGGAGAGTGCCAGAATTGTTCTGGTAACTTCTGGAATTTTTCTGGAGAAAAGATTAAAATATTTTTTTCGGAAATATTTCGGAGCTGCCGAAAATGCTTAGGTTGCTTTTCGCAGATGAAAATCACTAATCCGGAATTGTTTCGGAATGCGCCCAAAATCATTTTAGTGGGTGTTGGAATTATTCTAAGACCCACAAAAATATTTTCGGAATTTTCGGACGCGAAAAAGTGGTGTCATGAATAGTAAAAAGTACTACTTGAGATATTTTTGGAAAGCCTTCTAGAAGGACTTGGGAGCCAAGAAAGCCCCCTTGGGTTTCCTATAAATAGAGGTGTGAGGGCAGCCCCATATCCTTGATCCAAGCTCTCACTTGAGTTCTCAACACATGCCATGCAATTATCTGGCTTCTTCTCTCCCTCACACGAAAGAGTTTCGTAGAGCCGAAAGGTTCTCTGGGTTCCGGCAGGAACTAGTTCTGGACGGCGAAGCCCTGCTGGATAGCTGACACCGTATGTGTGCAACTTGGTAGAGAGGTCGTTGTTTCGATCTTAGTTCGAGTGTGCCTCCCGAAGGGCTGTCCGAGTTACAGATCGAGTTTCGAGGGTCCTCCCGAAGGGCTGTCCGTGACATCGTCCGAGGGACTGTCCGACCGCCTCCCGGAGCGCTGTTCGTGGGGCAGACGAGGGAATACATTCTCGCGGTTGGGAGGTTGTAAATCCTAGCTGCGGGGATCTGCACCGAAGATCTTCATCGACTCTACTTCCCGCTGCGCTACGAGTCGGTAACGATCAGATCAAAACCTTGTATGCGTCTCCATAGTGGTCCTGGGCGTGCTCGCTATACCGAAATTTTTTGTTTTCTGTTGCGTTCCCCTACAGTGGTATCAGAGCCGTGCTATGCGTAGATGCATGTTATGATCTAGAATACATGGAGATGTATGGGTATTGCATAATATAATTTTGGAGTAGATCAGATCTATTGTTGAAAATTATTTATGCGGGTGGCAGATGAAATCTGTTACCCGATATTCTTGTTGCTTCCCTAGAATTTGCGTATTTCTGATCTCGAGACAGCATGGTGGAATTTTACAAAGTTCTGGCAATCCGCGATCCTGATTGATCAACGAAGTGCTATCAGTTCTTTGGGTTCCGCCATAGTCAAAAGAAAGATGAAATTCGCAGACTAAAGGGCAATGCAGATATGATCTGCACGGGGATCACGCGTATGACGAAGTTCAGTATGGGGTTCAAGATTTTATTATCTTGTGCTTCATACACCCCGCAATGTTAATCTAGTGACTTGAATAATCATACTTGATGATAAAACGTTGGTAGTTGCGGTTTAAGTCAAAACCTTAGAAGCCACGTAAAATAAAATTTTGCGTAAACCGGTTTAGAGGCGTCTAACTTGTTTTTGCAGGATGTGCATGTGATGTGGTATAGCAAAGCTCATATTAATTCGATTATGTATGAGATGACTATATAATGTAAATTTATTAACATGACCTGCGTGTCATGATTCGGCATGATGGATGGAGCCATATGATTGTCACTTTAATGACCTGCGTGTCAACCTTAGGTAATGCACTTATTCATTTGCTATAAAGATAGCAATATTATTTGGTGCATCGACAAGGTGGTGGCAATCTTCGCGAAGGTGAACTCCGACGCAAATGCCAAAGACGAAGAAATACTTGACTTCTCCGTCAGAAGGGGCTATACCATATCATGCTATTATGAATTGCATGGGATGTTTATCCCTTATGTTGCACCCTTCTTGATTGCGCGGTAGTCTCTTTTTATTAGGGTGATCTCTCACTTAAAATATCAAGTAGTTAGTGTTCTCCCAAGTGTAGCGCCGTCACAGCATCTATACTCTCGGGGTGCGCCATGGATGCATGGGTACGAACGATTGGAGAAATGTAAGGCGGGTGAGGTCAGACCTCGCAGCAAGATCACTTGGTTGTCTTGACGTTCATGGAAGGATCGTCCTGAGCTCGGAACACACGCATCGAAATATGAACAAGAGTCACATAGAGATGTGATCGGCAAGTTGGCCTACCAAATCAAAATCCTCGTCATGAGATGATGATTCTATGGCGTTGTATTGATATTTGGATCTTGAATCACTCATAATCAATTTTGAGAGATATTGATTTAAGTGGGAGCACACTTTAGAATAAAATTGTTTATTCACTAGTGCAAAAATCATTATGAACAAAGTCTAAGTGAAACTTGTGTTTACCGTTGTAGATCAAATGGCTCGCAACACCGCTTTCAACTTGGGGCCATTGTTAGAGAAAGAAAAGTTAGCTGCGACTGGAAACAACTATGCGGACTGGGTCCGTCACCTGAGGATTGTCCTCAGGAGCGCTAAGAAAATCTATGTGCTTGAAAAAGCTCTTCCAGCTAAACCGGCGGCAGGTGCCTCGGAAGATGAACAAAATGTCTGGGCCACTCAGGATGATGATCACAACGCAGTACAGTGCCTCATGCTAGCTTGCATGAGTCCAGAGCTCCAAAAACGTTTTGAATTCCATAAACCCCGTGATATGATCCGGGAATTGGATGCTCTTTACAAGGAAACCGCAAGGTCTGAACGTTTTGATATCATGAATATCTTGATGAATTTCAAGATGGATGAGGGCGGTTCAGTTGGCGAACACATAGTCAAAATGATTGGCTATGCTGAAAGGCTTAAAACCCTGGAATTTCCAATTCCAGCATCCCATATGATGGACATGATGCTTTCTTCACTCCCCCCGTCTTACAACGGTTTTGTCATGAATTACAACATGAGTGGGATGGAGAAAACACCAGAAGAGGTGCTCGCCATGCTGAAAACTGTGGAAGAAGGACTGCGGAAAAATCACAAGCAAGTGTTGCTTGTGAATAAAACCGCCAGTTTCAAAAAGAAAGGCAAGCCAAAGAAGGGCAAGGGTGCCGGTAAGACCGGCTCCCAAAGCAACTCTAAGGGCGGAGCCAAGAATGAAACTGAGTGCTTCTACTGCAAGGGCACAGGACACTGGAAGAGAAACTGCAAGAAGTATCTGGCCGATAAGAAGTCCGGGAAAACCGGAAAAGGTATAATTGTTATACAAGTTAATGTCATTGATGTTTTTCTTGCTAGCGAAAATTCTAAGTCTTGGGTATTTGATACCGGATCGGTTGCTCACATTTGCAACTCGATACAGGGACTGCAGAAGGTCCGCAAGCTAGCAAAGAATGAAGTCATGATGCGCGTCGGGAACGGCGCTGGGATCGCCGCTCAAGCCGTCGGCATTATGCCTCTACGTCTCCCTTCAGGATTTATCTTAGAGCTAAATAAATGTTATTTTGTTCCACTATTGTGTAGAAACTTTATCTCTGGATCATGTTTAGTACCCGATGGGTATTCGTACAAGTCTGAGAACAATGGTTGTTCACTTTATTGTAAGGATATGTTTTATGGATTTGCACCCATTGTTGGGGGCCTTTTCATACTAAATCTTGAATGTGAAAATGATGTCTTTAACATGAATGCTAAACGCCTTAAGAAGGTTGATACCACAACCACTTATTTGTGGCACTGTCGGCTTGGCCACATCGGAAAGAAACGCATGCAAAGACTCCAAAGAGATGGAGTTTTACCGTCCTTTGATTTTGAATCATTTGACACATGTGAAGCTTGTCTAATGGGAAAAATGACCAAGATGCCGTTCAAGGGTCATCCTGAACGGGCGGGTGAATTATTGGAAATAATACATAGTGATGTATGTGGTCCAATGAGCACAGCCGCACGGGGTGGGTATTTCTACTTCGTGACTTTTACTGATGATTTAAGTCGGTATGGCTACATCTACTTGATGAAGCATAAGTCGGAAACCTTTGAAAAGTTCAAGGAATTTCAGAATGAGGTAGAAAATCATCGTGACAAAAAGATTAAGTTTCTGCGGTCTGATCGCGGAGGCGAATACCTTAGTCATGAGTTTGGCCAACATCTAAGTGACCGTGGAATCGTTTCACAGCTTACGCCTCCCGGAACTCCACAGCGAAATGGAGTATCGGAAAGACGTAACCGAACCTTGTTAGACATGGTAAGGTCGATGATGTCTCTTACAGATCTGCCGATATCTTTTTGGGGTCACGCACTAGAAACTGCCGCTCACACACTAAACCGAGCACCGTCTAAGTCTGTTGAAACGACACGACATGAGATGTGGAATGGGAAGAAACCCAGTTTGTCGCACCTTAAAATTTGGGGATGTGAGGTACTTGTAAAACGTTTACAACCAACCAAACTCGATCCCAGATCAGACAAATGTAACTTTGTAGGTTATCCAAAAGAAACAATTGGGTATTCCTTCTACCTACCCTCCGAGCACAAAGTGTTTGTCGCTAAAAGCGGAGTCTTTCTTGAGAAAGAGTTTCTCGCCAAAGAAGTAAGTGGGAGGACAGTACAACTTAATGAGATTAGTGAATCTTCGGCGACCGTTGCTATGGCTAAAGAACCGGAAGTAATTCCGCAAATTATCCCTACAACCGAGCCGGAAGTTGTCGCATATAATGCAAAAACTTCAGACAATGTTGTAACTGAACCGCGTAGATCAGGTAGGGCTGTCCAGCCACCTGAGTGGTTTCATGATGAAATCTTCATTCTTGAAGACGATGAACCTGCGCACTACAAAGAAGCGATGGCGGGGCCTAGCTCAAGGGAATGGCACAGAGCCATGAAATCCGAGATGGAATCCATGTACGAAAACCAAGTTTGGAACTTGGAAGAACTTCCAGAAGGCGTAAATCCCATTGGTTGTAAATGGATTTTCAAAAGAAAGACGGACGCGGATGGTAACATTACTATCCACAAAGCTAGACTTGTCGCGAAAGGGTTCACGCAAGTTCCAGGAGTGGACTACGACGAGACGTTCTCGCCAGTAGCTATGCTTAGGTCTGTACGGATATTACTAGCAATTGCTGCTTATTTCGACTATGAAATATGGCAGATGGACGTCAAAACGGCTTTCCTAAATGGAAACCTCAAAGAGGATGTATACATGATACAGCCAGAAGGTTTTGTCATTCATAAGGATGCTAAAAAGGTACGCAAGCTTCAGAAAGCCATTCATGGTCTGAAGCAAGCATCAAGGAGCTGGAACATTCATTTTGATGAAGTAGTCAAACGGTTTGGCTTCATCAGGAATGACGAAGAATCTTGTGTTTACAAGAAGTTTAGTGGGAGCGCAAAAGCATTTCTAATCTTGTATGTGGATGACATATTGTTGATTGGAAATGATGTGAATTTCCTTAGCGAAATAAAAGACTCATTGAAAAGGAGTTTTTCAATGAAAGACTTAGGCGAAGCGGCATATGTATTGGGCATTAGGATCTATAGAGATAGATCAAGACGCCTGATAGCGCTTAGCCAAAGCACGTACATTGACAAGGTGTTGAAAAGGTTCAACATGGAGAACTCCAAGAAAGGCCTACTCCCCATGTCACCTGGCACAGTGCTTTGCAAGAATCAGTGTCCTCGGACTCTCGATGAGCGAGTACAAATGAATGATGTTCCATATGCCTCGGCAGTTGGTTCTATTATGTATGCCATGCTATGTACAAGACCAGACGTTTCCTATGCGCTAAGTGTTAGCAGCCGGTACCAAAGTGATCCAGGATTGGAACACTGGGCCACAGTCAAGGGTATTCTTAAGTACCTCAAACGGACCAAGGATTTACTCCTTGTGTACGGAGGTGATGAAGAGCTCATTGTAAGTGGTTACACTGATGCAGGCTTCATGACTGACCCAGATGACTTCAAATCTCAATCAGGCTATGTTTTCATATTGAACGGCGGCGCAGTTCATTGGAAAAGTTCCAAACAAAAGACTGTGGCGGATTCTACGACAGAGGCGGAATATGTTGCTGCTTCAGAAGCCTCCAAAGAGGCGGTATGGATCAAGCAATTTCTTGAAGACCTTGGTGTGGTTCCAAGTGCTCTGGACCCGGTGGAGATCTATTGTGATAATAGTGGCGCCGTGGCTCAGGCAAGGGAGCCAAGTTCGCACCATAAGACAAGACATATTGAACGCAAATATAAACTCATTCGACATCATGTCGAAGCGGGTTTAGTGAAAGTACGCAAAGTTCACACGGATCTGAACGTGTCAGACCCGATGACAAAGCCTCTACCACGAGCAAAGCATGAGCAGCACCGGATAACCATTGGTGTAGGGGAAGCCATGTAACTGGATTATGACTCTAGTGCAAGTGGGAGTCTGTAGGAGATATGCCCTAGAGGCAGTAATAACAGTTATTTTGTATCTCCGAGTTTGTAATGAATGTTTATGTTCCATGCTATAACTGCAATGATTCTCGAGTCTGCAATATCCACGAGGCTCGGAGGGAAACTCATGTGCACGTGTGGTATAATAAACAGTAAAATGTATTCCTAGTCATGCCTCTAAGACTGGCTCATGTATTGCATGATGATCCTGTTTTCCTGATCATGGGCATGTCTATGCCGGCAATTTTGAGGGCACAATGTTAGAAGAACATTTGTGTTGAATCGACCCGAATTGATGTTATGCTATGAGATACATTCGTCACAAGTTAATGGTTAATAACACAGAGAAAGTTGTGCGTTTGCATAATTCCTTAGACCATGAGAGTATCGAGTTCCTTCGTACTTGCTTCGTGAACTTTGGGGTTTTGTTAAACGTCATCTGTAAAAGGGTGGCTATTACGGCAGCTTGCGGGTTCACGGAAAAGTATGACAAGGAACTAGGTAGCTCGAGATTGGGATTTGCTCCTCCGTCGTTGGAGAGATATTCTTAGGGCCCTCTCGGTGTTACGGTATCCACCATCGTCTGGCCAGACACAGTGTGATTTGATCACAGGGATGCCGGAACGCGGGAACGAGAAAAGAGAACAATACTAGGAACGAGGTAACTGGCATAGTGGACAAGTTGTTGATTCACGGGGATGCCAATAAGTCTCACCTCGGGTATTTGTAATATATCGCGAAGCAACAGGAATAGCACACAGCAACTAAAGGTTCACTCGAATAATTCTTCGCATGGGTATTGGGATCAATATGGATGTCCTCGGTTCCGCTATTGATTATTGATCGGAAAGTGTTCCGGTCATGTCTATACTTCATCGAACCTACAGGGTCACACGCTTAAGGGTCATCTATCTGTTGAATACTAGACAGGGAGTCTGAGATAAAGTCACCGGAAAGGTTTCGGAGACGGCGGAAAAGTTCCGAGAGAGAAAACCGAAAAGTTGTTTCGGGGTAAACCACTAAGCCGAAAAGGTTTCGGAGAGCACCTGGTAATTTTGGAGAGTGCCAGAATTGTTCTGGTAACTTCTGGAATTTTTCTGGAGAAAAGGTTAAAATATTTTTTTCGGAAATATTTCGGAGCTGCCGGAAATGTTCCGGAGCTGCCGGAAATGCTTAGGTTGCTTTTCGCAGATGAAAATCACTAATCCGGAATTGTTTCGGAATGCGCCCAAAATCATTTTAGTGGGTGTTGGAATTATTCTAAGACCCACAAAAATATTTTCGGAATTTTCAGACGCGAAAAAGTGGTGTCATGAATAGTAAAAAGTACTACTTGAGATATTTTTGGAAAGCCTTCTAGAAGGACTTGGGAGCCAAGAAAGCCTCCTTGGGTTTCCTATAAATAGAGGTGTGAGGGCAGCCCCATATCCTTGATCCAAGCTCTCACTTGAGTTCTCAACACATGCCATGCAATTATCTGGCTTCTTCTCTCCCTCACACGAAAGAGTTTCGTAGAGCCGAAAGGCTGTCTGGGTTCCGGCAGGAACTAGTTCTGGACGGCGAAGCCCTGCTGGATAGCTGACACCGTATGTGTGCAACTTGGTAGAGAGGTCGTTGTTTCGATCTTAGTTCGAGTGTGCCTCCCGAAGGGCTGTCCGAGTTACAGATCGAGTTTCGAGGGTCCTCCGAAGGGCTGTCCGTGACATCGTCCGAGGGACTGTCCGACCGCCTCCCGGAGCGCTGTTCGTGGGGCAGACGAGGGAATACATTCTCGCGGTTGGGAGGTTGTAAATCCTAGCTGCGGGGATCTGCACCGACGATCTTCATCGACTCTACTTCCCGCTGCGCTACGAGTCGGTAACGATCAGATCAAAACCTTGTATGCGTCTCCATAGTGGTCCTGGGCGTGCTCGCTATAGCGAAATTTTTTGTTTTCTGTTGCGTTCCCCTACACCTTTTCCTCCATCAAACAAGTACAATCACATTTTAGTAGCTGTTGATTATGTGACCAAGTGGGTTGAAGCAATCCCCACTGAGAGGGCTGATCACAAGACATCTTTGAAGATGCTCAAAGATGTAATTTTCCCTAGGTTTGGTGTACCTAGGTATCTTATGACTGATGGAGGATCACACTTCACGCATGGAGCTTTTAGAAAAGATTTAGCCAAGTACGATGTCAATCATAGAATTGCTTCACCGTACCATCCTCAAACTAGTGGGCAAGTTGATCTCACCAATAGAGAGATCAAGATGATCTTGCAAAAGACAGTTAACAGTTCTAGGAAGGACTGGTCAAAGAAGTTAGGAGATGCGTTGTGGGCGTATAGAACTTCTTACAAAAACCCCAAGGGCATGCCCCCGTATAAGATGGTCTATTGCAAGGCTTGCCATTTTCAATTAGAATTAGAACATAAAGCTTTCTGGGCTGTTAGAGAGCTTAATGCTGACCGAAATTTAGCTGGTGAAAAGCGTCTCATGAACTTGACTTCTCTAGATGAGTGGAGAAGTGAAGCTTACGAGAGTGCTAAAATGTTTCAAGAAAAGGTAAATAAGTGGCATGATAGAAGGATTCTGAAACGTGACTTTAATGTTGGTGATAAAGTTTTATTCTTTAGATCATGTTTCAGGTTTTCTCTAGGTAAATTACTTTCCAGATGGGAAGGGCCATTTCATATCGAAGAAGTCTACCGGTCAGGTGCAATTAAGATTAACAATTTTGATGACACCAAACCTCAAGTTGTGAATGGGCAAAGACTCAAGCATTACATGACGGGAGATCCCGTCAACGTTGATGTAAATATAATACACACAACAACTCATGAAGAATATGTTGAAGCCCCGTTCCAGACACCAACAGAAGCTGAATAAGAAAAGGTATGTATTATGGTAAGGAAACATCAGGAACCGTCATAAAAGTTCCAATTGCGCGTTTTTGCAAAATATAGAAAATTCAGAGCCTAATTGGAGCCGGAGAGGAGCTCCAGGGGGCCCAGGCGCCCCCCTGGCGCGGCCTACCTCCTGGCCTCGCCGGGAGGCCGCCTGGGCACCCTGGAGCCCGTCTCCGACTCCACTTTGGCTCGTTACCTTCCTATTGTTGCAGAAATTTTTTCTATATATTTTCCCGGATAGTCCCGGCACCGTATCTCACGATTTCGTGTGTTTTCTTCTTGAGTTGTTTCTGCCAGGAAATATCTTAGCTAGACCTAGGTGCCATGGCTTCTCCAAGTTCCCCAAGGACAAGTTCGTCGTCAACGTTATCAACCCTTACCTCTCTTAGGTGAAGAACCATCCTCGAAACGTCCAGTTGGAGGATGGTGTCCTTCACCAAGAGGATCTAAAGGAACCTGCCAAGGAGGGGAGCATCGAGGCCAGGCTAGAATAGATGTATCAAGAAGTCTTCAAGTAAAATAATATGGTTGAGAGGGGTGTTGAAGCCAACTTCGACATCATCAACGAGCTGAAGACGTTCTACAAGAAGGAGATGAGGGGGATTTGGTCAAGCATCACCACAGCAGAAGAAAGAATTGATGATCTCGAAGGGAAGATCTATGATCTGCACAACCAGAACTATGAGTATGAACTAAAGTTTATGCGCATGGGTTTAGGTGCTGGAAGCAGGATCTTGGAGACTGAAGCCTCTCATGGGACCGGAGAACCTCTACCATGGAAGCGCTTTGTCCATGACTACATAAACAACAACCACAACAAGAATGAGGAGTAAATCTCCTCGGGTAATGGCACCCCCTCAGCTTGTTTCAAGCTTGGGGGAGTGCCCGATATCTTTATCTTTATCTTAGTCTTTTAGAGTCAAGTCGAGTCATATGAAGTCTAAGGAAGTTATTATATGAAATAGGTGTTTGCATTGAGGTCTATCACTCCTTCTGTGGAGAGTTTGTATCCGTGAGTGTGGAGTCGTCTATGATGGAATATTAATGAGAAGTCTATTGGTTCCTTCGCTGCACTCGGTATTATCTTCATGCAATCAACCTTATATGATGATTCTTATGGGTAGTATTGACCTTATATCAGGTATGGCTTTGAAAACTTTATTTAATTTTGGCAAACATAGCTTTGGTCTTGACAACATACATGTTTTCTCAAGTAGCGACATAGCCAAACCTTTATTTTATTATGCTTGAAGTGTTGTGTTGACAAGGAAGACAACTTGATGTGTTATGCTTACCTTAATGTTTATGCTTTATATGTTTTGCATCTAAGTTAGCATCAATTGTCTGTTCTTTCAAAACCTTTGCTAGCCAAACTCCTTGCCTAGCAGATTTCTGCTTGTGCATCCGTACCCTGAAACCAATACCTTCCGTAGGAGTCCACCATACCTTCCTATTCGTGGTATTCCCCTATCACTCCTATAAGTATAGAATTTATGTGTTATCCTTAAATGTTAAAAATCTTCTGTTTTGTGCCTCTTGTTTAGCTCATGAGGAAGTAGTACATAATTCATGATCTTCTTAAGTTGGACAAGTTTTACCACGGGATTGCATGTCTAATCTGCAAACCCATAATACGAGGAGGAACTGGCATGAGTGCGCCCAGCTCGAAAGATAATATAACAAACAAACCCTCCTTCACGCTCGGTCATGAGAAATCAGAAACTTTGGCAGTGATAAACAAAGGAGATTAAGGGGATGTGATCGTCCCCACTTGGGAGCCGTTCCTCGAAACTTGTCCATCTTGAGAAGTAATTGAGCTATCTATTAGTATTCGTTGACAAACTATGCACCTCCAAAAATTTATTTTCATTCTGCTTGATTTAAGGATAGCACATGAGTTTTCCCTGCTTGCCTTTAACAAGGCTTTTCTTTTACTTTTGTGTTGAGTTAGTTTTCCTGCTTCTTTCTTATCCCAAAGTGAACAGACACTTGATGCTGATGAGGATTCATCCACATCATCGTTTACATTATCTTTTTGATAAGTAAGTTGTTTGCGAAAGCTTTTGCCAACCAAACATCTTCCTTTGTGTTAGCATTTGCACTTCATGACTAATAACATGTTCTTTGAAAATCCTCAATTTGTTTCATCATAACTAGAAAGAGCAAAAGTAAAAGTTATTAGTTGTCCTTTGACCAAAGATATGTTTGCCATAATTTGATGAGTTCTCTCAGCCCTACTTTTGATTATAATTGTTATTACTTTCTCATAAGGACCTTATGAGTTGAGGTTGCTGTTGAGGATGTTTGAGTTTGATGAAGAAATCTTGATGCTTCTTGTCCGTATTATATTTATCGACGCTTCACTCTAAACTTGTGGACAAGTTTACCGAGCTTAGTATCCGCTTGGGGACAAGCGAGGTCTAAGCTTGGGGGAGTTGATACGTCCAAAATGCATCACTATTTTATATAGTAATTCTTTCTTATTCATTGATATATTTCACGATATGATGCTGCTCTTATGTTGTTTTGGCTTAATATACACAGTTTGCAACTTTCCGATGCCGAAGCAGCAGACGCAGGATTCAACGGTAAAAAGTGGACGCTGAGTTGCTGAAGAAGAATACCTCCAAATTACCTGAAAATGGACGGAGGGTATTTTTCAGACGGATGACGAAGACACGCCGAAGAGGGGCCAGAGGGGGGCCACAGGGTGCCCAGGCGGCCACCTGGCACGGCCCCCGCCCTAGCCTAGCCGGGAGGGCGCCTCGACCACTGGGGCCTATCCCGCTCCCCCTTTGTCCTTGATACGTCCAAAACGTATCTATAATTTCTGCTTGCTCCATGCTTCTTTTGTGTGATATTGCTATGGTATTGATACACTTTCATACGCTTTTGATCATATTTTGACTAACTTATTAACTCAGTGCACCCCAGTGACAGTTCCTGTTTTCTGCTGTTATTTCTATTTCAGGTTTCCCCCATATTAAAAGTGCTCCAAAAATTCGGGAAAAATTCGATAAAAAAATCAGCGCTTCAGAAGCTTCGGGAATCACCAAGGAGGGTCCAGAGGGGACCCACCAGGGGCCCAGGCGCCCTGCCGGCGCGCCCTAGGGTGGGGCCGCGCCAGGGGCCCGCTTGGACCCCTGGTGGACCCCTGGCTGCCCCCCTTCGCCCATATATTCTCCGTGACGCGAAACCTCCGAGACGGGAACCCTTTTTCGCGATCTCTCCTCTGTTCCGCCGCCGCCGTGCTTCCAAGATCGGGAGCACCAGGAGACCTCTTCCCGGCACCCTGCCGGAGGGAGGAACCACCTCCGAGAGCTTCTCCACCACCATGGATGCTCCCCGGACGAACCGTGAGTAGTACACCTTGGACCATGGGTCTATGATCAGTAGCTATGTGATGTTCTCCTCCCCTCTTTGTTCTTCATGGTTTAGACCTCATGAGCTGCCCTACATGATCGAGGCACATATGTAATCTTTCTGTTGTTGCTATGCCGAGTTTGCTGGGATCCGATGGATTATGAGACTATGTTCAGATTGTGTTTGAGTAATATATTTGATTCTCCTCTTTTATATTTATGTTCTTGAGTAATTCTTGCATGATCTCCATTGTTGTTTATTGCTTTGGCCAAGTAGTAGGTAGTGACTCCAAGAGGGAGCGTCATGCTTGATTGTGGGTTCATGCCCACTGATGACTAGCTTGAGTAACAGAAACATGAGTCTAGGGGTTGTGTTGTTGCCACAAGGGAGAAAACAACGGTGCTTGTACTTGCGGGTGCAAGGATTGTTTACTTTACACAAAGTTCTTTAATGCAGTTGTCTGTTGCTTTGAGTTTACACTTTGGGTGGGATTCGCAACTTAATACCAGCGAGATGTTCTGGATAGATATCTCAAGGTGGATGATTAGTAGGTAGATGCAGATGGATTTCGGTCTACTTGTCTTGGCGTACCGCCCATGCTTTTGAGCCTCTTCCTTTCTTTATAGCATAGTTAGCATTGGTTTGCGCACATAATACTGTCAATTGCCTAGCTGTAATTTGTGTACCTCGCATGGTTATTTTGTCGTCTTTTGGGAGAGAGACATCACTAGTGAACATCATAGGATCCCGGTCAATATTGTTGACATCCACTATTTATTTTCTGCTTTATTTACTTTTCCGTTGCTATCACAATCCCGTGTGTTTGACCCTTTGTAAACAACAAGCCGGAGGGATTGACAACCTCTCTGTACTCGTTGGGAGCAAAGTTATCTGGTGTGTGTGCAGGTCCACGCCAACTCTCACGCGATCAAACCAATCTGGCGTCGTTGTCACCTTCCTGTCGTTGCCGGAGTCCTACTGGAGACAAACCTTGGTATCTTCACCGAGGGAAATTTGCTGCTGTCTACATCTCAAACCTTCCACTTTGGGTAACCAACGAGGGGCGAGAAGCCATCAAAGCAATTTCTGGCGCCGTTGCCGGGGACTCCGCACTTCAAGATAGGGGAGTTGCACACTATATTTTATCTTTGCTTTTTTGTCTTGTTAGTTTACCTTTCAGTTTTTGCTTTAGTGTCCTTTATCAAAAATCCAAAAAAATAATAGTATGTCTAGTTCCTTACTTGCCAATCAATGTCTAACTTCTTTGAAACCAGATCTTATTGGCATGGAGGATTCACCGAGGATCAACAAAAGTGGTACAAGGAACACCGCCTGTCTCAAAAGGGAATACACTTATGGAAACAAATACATCAGTTGTATGAGTATGCTAGAAACTTGTGCTCAATATGTAATATATCTTTCTGCGTGGATGAATCTTGTTGTTTTATGAAGCACAAACACCTTGCTTTCCAATGTGAGTACAATGATGATGAAACCTTAGCTTCTTATGCTAAGATAAATTATGATTTTGATGATGCAGAGCAAATAGAAGAATTTGTTGCTTATAAGGGTGCCTATGAAATTACTTCTCTTATTAAAAATATTGATGATGCCCCTTACAAATCTGAGAGTCTTGCTATACTTAACTATTTTTTGGAAAATTATGATGCAAATTATTATACTACTGATCATCTTGAGAGAATCTCTCCCCCAAAGGAAGAGACTAATGATTTGCAGGGCTGTATGGAAGAAGAAATTGCTGAACCTGAAAGGTCCTTGGATGAAAAAGAGGAGGAGAGTGACAAACAAAAGGAGGAAGAATGGAGCTATCCATGTCTACATTCTAATGAGAGTAATTCTTTGAATCTAACCTTATATGAGTATTATGATCCTATGGATTCTTTTGAAATATCCCTCTTTGATGAAGTTGATGACTTCTATGCTTATGGTTGTGATGCCACTATGGATGATGCTCACAGAGATGAACTTGCTATAGTTCCTCATGTTAAGCATGAATGTTTTGCTATTGCACCCACACTTTACTGTCCTATTATCCTTTTGAAATCTCCAAATCATATTCCGGAGAATTATGCTCTTATTGAGGCTCAATGTGATGGGTTGCATTTATCTTATAATCCTAAAGACCGTGTTGAAAACTATACACGTGTGCTTGTAGGTCATGAACAACTGATACGTCCCAAACGTATGTATAATTTCTTCTTGCTCCATCATGTTTTGTGTGACTTTGCCATGTTTTGCTTGAACTTTAATACACTTTTGAACCTATATGGACTAACCTATAAACTCAGTGCACCTAGTTGCCAGTTTCAGTTTTCTGCTGTTTTTGTATTTCAGGTTTTCCGGCCATTAAAAGTGCTCCAAAAGTTCCGGGAAAAATATATAAAAAATCAGCGCAACAGAAGCTTCCGAAATCACCAACAGAGGGAAGGGGGCCACCACCAGGCAGGCAGGAGGGCAGGTGGCGCGGCCCCACCCTGGGCCGCGCCAGGGACCCTCTTGACTGCCTCGTGGGTCCCCTCAATGCCCCCCTTCGCCTATATTTACCCCTCGGGGTGGAAACCCCTAATATTGATCTCTTTCTCGCGAACTCCCCTCTGTACTGCCGCAAGCCACCGTTTCAAGATCGGGGCTGCCTGGAGAAGCTGCCCCGGCACCCTGCCGGAAGGAGGAACCCCCTCCAGGAGACCATCCATAGCCATGGACTCCTCCCGGATGTGCCGTGAGTAGTCCCCCTTGGACCATGGGTCCGTGACCAGTAGCTATGTGAGGAATCTCTTCCCCATTTTGTGCTTACACTTTCGAGTCCTCGTGAGCTGCCTCACATGATCGAGGCATCTATGTAATTTCTGCTGTTGCTATGCTAAGTTTGTTGGGATCTGATGGATTATGAGACTATGTTCAGATTGTGATGAGTTATATATTTGGTTCTTCTCTTTTATATTTTGTTCTTGAGTAAATTCTTGCATGTTCTCCGTTGCGGTATTTTCTTTGGCCAAGTATTTTATTTGCAACTCCAAGAGAGAGCATTATGCTCGATTGTGGGTTCAGCCCCCTGATGTCTAGCTTGAGTGACAGAAACATGAGACTAGGGGATGTGTTGTTGCCACCAGGGATAAAACAACAGTGCTTGTACCTGCGGGTGCAAGGATTGTTTACTTTACGCAAAGTTCTTTTAATGCAGTTGTCTGTTGCTTTGAGTTTACACTTTGGGTGGGATTCGCAACTTAATACCAGCGAGATGTTCTGGATAGATATCTCAAGGTGGATGATTCGTAGTAGATGCAGATGGATTTCGGTCTACTTACCTTGGCGTACTGCCCATTGCTTTTGAGCCCTTCCTTTCTTTGCAGCATAGTTAGCATTGCGGTGACTTCATAATCCTGTCAATTGCCCAACTGTGATTTGTTTACCTCGCTAGCACTTTTATCATCTTTTGGGAGAGAGACATCACTAGTGAAAATCACGGGACCCCGGTCCATTTTCACATTATTGTTCACACTCTCAATTTACTTTCAGCTTTTACTTTCCTTTGCACCTTTTATCTCTTGCGTTGATCCTTTGTAAACGACAAGGCCGGAGGAATTGACAACTCCTCTATACTCGTTGGGAGCAAAGTTATTTGTTGCTGTGTGCAGGTCCACGACAACACCCTAGTCAGGAAGCAATTTCTGGCGACGTTGCCACCTACTTGTATCTCCTGAGTCCTACTGGTTCAATAACCTTGGTATCTTCACCGAGGGAAACTTGCTGCTGCACTGCATCTCAAACCTTCCACTTGGGGTAACCAACGAGGGGCGAGAAGCCATCAAGCAAATTTCTGGCGCCGTTGCCGGGGACTCAAGTCTACAAGATAGGGGAGTTTCACACTATCTTTTATCTTTGCTTTTTAGTCTTGTTAGTTTACCTTTCAGTTTTTATGTTCATGTCCTTTATCAAAAATCCAAAAAAAAATAGTATATCTAGTTCCTTACTTTCCAATCAATGTCTGACTTCTTTGAAACCAGATCTTATTGGCATGGGGGATTCACCGAGGATCAACAAAAGTGGTACAAGCAACACCGCTTGTCTCAAAATGGGATACACTTATGGAAACAAATACACCAGTTGTATGAGTATGCTAGAAACTTGTGCTCAATATATAATATATCTTTCTGCAGGGATGAATCTTGTTGCTTTATGAGGCACAAACACCTTGCTTTCCAATGTGAGTACAATGATGATGAAACCTTAGCTTCTTATGCTAAGAGAAACTATGATTTTTATGATGCAGAGGAAATAGAAGAATTTGTTGCTTATAAGGGTGCCTATGAAATTACTTCTCTTCTTAAAAATATTGATGATGCCCCTTACAAATCTGAGAGGCTTGCTATATTTAACTATTGTTTGGAAAATTATGATGCAAATTATTATATTACTGATCATCTTGAGAGAATCTCTCCCCCAAAGGAAGAGACTAATGTTTTGCAGGACTCTATGAAAGAAGAAATTGATGAAACCGAAAGCTCCTTGGATGAAAAAGAGGAGGAGAGTGACGAACAAAAGGAGGAAGAATGGAGCCATCCATGTCTACCTTCTAATGAGAGTAACTCTTTGAATCTTACCTTATATTAGTGTTATGATCCTATGGATTCTTTTGAAATATCCCTTTTTGATGAAGTTGATGCCTTCTATGCTTATGGCCATGATGCCACTATGGATGATGCTTACGGAGATGAACTTTCTTTAGTTCCTCATGTTAAGCATGAAATTGTTGCTATTGCACCCACACTTGATATTCCTATTATCCTTTTGAAATCTCCAACTCTGGAGAACTTTGCTCTTATCAAGGCTCAATGTGATGGGTTGCATTTATCTTATAATCCTAAAGACCGTGTTGAAAACTATACACGTGTGCTTGCAGTTCATGAACAACATGATTTATGTGATAGTTATATTCTTGATGTTGTTCATGATACTACTGAAAATTATTTTGAGAGAGGGAAGTTTGGTTGTAGAAACCTCCATATTACTAAAACTCCTCTCTTTATGTTGAAAGTTTTGAAGATGTTCCTGTTCCACCTTTCTATGCATGCCACTTTGTGCTTCTTTGACTTATTTTCTTACAAGATGCCTATCCATAGGAAGTGGGTTAGGCTTAAATGTGTTTCATATTTGTTTCTTGATGCTCTCTTTTGCTTCAAATTCTTATTCTTATGAGAGCACCTTTTACAAGCTTTAAGCCTAGCTAATGGCTTTAAAGAAGCGCTTTCGGGAGGCAGCCCGCAACGAATTTAGGTTTTTCTTTTTGCTTTTGTTCTATTCTTAGAGGTCTTGATGATTTTTACTTCTGTAGCAACATCATTGTATCTTTACTTTTCAAGCTTTGTGCCAAGTTTAGCCTCAGATTGCAAGAAAGTTCAAAAGGTTGTGCTTGCTGTCCAGAAACAGATTCTGTCTGCTTGACGGAAAAATTCTCAATAAATCACCAGATCATCTTTTTGACCTGAATTGTTTTGAAAGCATGCTCCATACAATTACCTCTCAGGCGTCTGTTCAAAAAATTTTATTTGAGTTGCAGAAGTACCTCAAAAAATTCTCCTTTCTCTGATGTTCTATTTTTCTCACCTTCTGCCCGGGTTTTTATTTTCGCAGTTTTGCAATCCTTAAGCTTGCTTTTTCTTTGCAAACTTTTTTTGGCAGGCAAGAGAAACAATAGCTCTTCCTAGAAATATTTATTTGCAGTAGAGGAAAATTATTTTATTAGGGTACTAACCTCTCTAATCAGTCTACAATGAGTTATGTATGAAGGGAGTTTTCAAGTGCGCGATGGAGGATGATGAAAGAAGATTCAGGAGTGTCAAATGCTCAAGCTTGGGGATGCCCATGTGCACCCCCAATAAATATTCAAGAAGACTCAAGCGTCTAAGCTTGGGGATGCCCCCGATGCATCCCCTTCTTCATCAACAATCATCAATTTGTCCCTCGTTGCACTATATTTTTATCACTTCATGCGTTATGTGCTTTGCTTGGAGCGTCTCGCTCTTTAATTTTCTAGGTTTGTTTTGCTTTCTTTGCTTTAGTAACAAGTTAGACCCCAACTCACTCTTTTGTGTGGGAGAGATTCACGCTCCGCTTGAACTAGAACTCCTCATAGGATTTGCATGCTTATTCTTTTAGCTGTGAGCTATTCTTTTTCTTTTCTTAGCTGCTGTTCTGTTTAGTTGTAGTGCTTTAGTTTTTCTAGAGCTTTTCTTTTGTCTTAGGTTGAACTTTCTATAGGTTGCATATTTTATCTTGTTAGAGAGTTTTTCTGTTGCACTGAGTTCTATGTCTTGACTGAAAGTAGGTAGTTAAAGTTGCTATTCTCTTTGTAGTAGTAACTTGCAATAGTTTTGAGGTATTGACTAGAGTAATGTTTGAACTTATGGTGTCAAGAGCTCTTTCCTATTAGTGATAGATGTCGTATTTTGGGCAATCCATGTTTTTTTTTCGAAAACCAAAAAACCCCTGTTGAGAACTCTAGCTACTAGATGGATCACTAACCTCTGGAGGGTTTGAATATTAGAGTACACTCACGTACCATGAGTCGAGGATGCGCAAGGATAACCAAACCCCCATACACTCCTCCTCGGGGTACCTGTCTCTTTGTGAACCTCCTGATTAGATTGAGAGTTACCGATAATAAGTGCATGAGTTCTTCGGACTAATGTGAGTATTCGAAAGTTAACACTTCCACCCACCTATACTTTTTCTAGCCTCTCCTGTGTCGTGCATTGCCTCCTTCTCACTCCGAGAGTTGGCGTCCACCTTCGCCGGTACATCCAAACCCTTGGCACGATACGCTCTGTCATCATCAACCTCATTATATCCTTCCTCAAAACAGCCACCATACCTACCTACCAAGGAATTTCCATAGCCTTTACGAGATACATTCCCATGCAACATCCACCTTCTCATGACTTGATTTTCATGTCATACATGCTACTAGCTTGATCGATGAGCCGCATGCTAGTTGGTCCTTGCCCTAATCATTGCTACATGACGCGCTAGTATCATTGCATATCCTGCTACACTGACAGAGGCATACATTTGCATACTTCATGATATTTTCATTTTCTTTATGTTGAGTACTTTTGTAAAGTGTGAAAGATCTTCTATACTTCTTGTAATATATAGAGTGTTGCCCCTAAAGTGTGGAAAAGATCCCAAAGAGGAAAAAATCATAACATCCCAAACAGGACAAATGAGAGGAATAGAAAGAGCAATTGAGGCCACCAAAAAATACAAAAAATAGAAAAACGAGAAAAAGAAATAAAAAGAGAGAAGGGGGCACACTACTATTCCTTTTGAGAGATCCACACTCGTACTCCTTCTTATATCTTGTACTCCATAGAGATTATCATTCATGCATATAGCTATGTGGGGACCTTCACACTATAGAACTTGGCTTGTACATTCCAATGCTGAGCCTCCTCAAATGAGCTCTAGGTCTTCTTGAGCAAGCAAGTTGGATGCACCCCCACTAGTTCCATTGGAGAGCTTACCTTAGCTTATATGTGCATCCGTTGCATGGCAATCCCTACTCCTCACATCATATCTATCATTTTCCTTTCTCTCGCCTATGATTGTCCTCATTGATGTGAGCCTTTCACACCTTTTTTGACTTCCCCCTCCTTCATTCTTTTTCTCTTTGCCATCCTAAGTGTCAACTTTCTTGCTTACGCTCATCCATTGCATGAGCGCTCAAAATATCGAAAAGGAGTGGATCATTTTGACTTGTACCTGGCTAGTGGTCTGGGGATGAGTCAACATAAGATTCCAAATAAGACCAAGTGTGAAACTTTAGTAGATTGAGTTCTCAACACAAAAATACCTTTTTCCTCTCGGAATCCCTATCCCCTTTCTTGCACGCAAACACCATTTGGGGACATTCGAGTCACAGACAGCGCGAGATCTTGCACCTTTATGTTCTTATGTTGCTTGTTTCAATGATAATATAGACTCTTGCCAGTTATGACTCGAATTGGATAACATGCCTTGATTGCTTTACTTAACAGTTCTTATATGGTTGGTAACATGTCACCACAGAAATTATGTTTGTTATCATTTACCTACTCGAGGACGAGCAGGAATTAAGCTTGGGGATGCTGATACGTCCAAAACGTATCTATAATTTCTGCTTGCTCCATGCTTCTTTTGTGTGATATTGCTATGGTATTGATACACTTTCATACACTTTTGATCATATTTGGAATAACTTATTAACTAAGTGCACCCTAGTGCCAGTTCATGTTTTCTGCTGTTTTTCTATTTCAGGTATCCCCCATATGAAAAGTGCTCCAAAAATTCGGGAAAATCCAATAAGAAATCAGCGCTTCGGAAGCTTCGGGAATCACCAAGGAGGGGCCAGAGGGGACTCACCAGGGCCCCAGGCGCCCTCCCGGCGCGCCCTAGGGTGGGGCCGCGCCAGGGGGACGCCTGGACCCCTAGTGGCCCCACTGGCTGCCCCCCTTCGCCCATATATTCTCCGTGACGCAAAACCTCCGAGACGGGAACCCTTTTTCGCGATCTCTCCTCTGTTCCGCCGCCGCGGCGCTTCCAAGATCGGGAGCACCAGGAGACCTCTTCCCGGCACCCTGCCGGAGGGAGGAACCACCTCCGGGAGCTTCTCCACCACCATGGATGCTTCCCGGATGAACCGTGAGTAGTCCACCTTGGACCATGGGTCCATGATCATTAGCTATGTGATTTTCTCCTCCCCTCTTTGTTCTTCATGGTTTAGACCTCGTGAGCTGCCCTACATGATCGAGGCACATATGTAATATTTCTGCTGTTGCTATGCCGAGTTTGCTGGAATCCGATAGATTATGAGACTATGTTCAGATTGTGTTTGAGTAATATATTTGATTCTCCTCTGTTATATTTATGTTCTTGAGTAATTCTTGCATGTTCTCCGTTGCTGTTTATTGCTTTGGCCAAGTAGTAGGTAGTGACTCCAAGAGGGAGCATTATGCTTGATTGTGGGTTCATGCCCCTAGACGACTAGCTTGAGTGACAGAAACATGATTCTAGGGGATGTGATGTTGCCACAAGGGAGAAAACAAAGGTGCTTGTACTTGCGGGTGCAAGGATTGTTTAGTTTACGCAAAGTTCTTTTATGAAGTTGTCTGTTGCTTTGAATTTAGAATTTGGGTGGGATTCTCAACTTAATACTAGCGAGATGTTCTGGATAGATATCTCAAGGTGGATGATTAGTAGGTAGATGCAGATGGATTTCGGTTTACTTGTCTTGGCGTACCGCCCATGCTTTTGAGCCTCTTTCTTTATAGCATAGTTAGCATTGGTTTGCGCACATAATACTGTCAAGTGCCCAGCTGTAATTTGTTTACCTCGCATGGTTTATCGTCTTTTGGGAGAGAGACATCACTAGTGAACATCATTGGATCCCGGTCTATATTTCCAATACTGTTTACACCCACTATTTATTTTCTGCTTTATTTACTTTTCCGTTGCTATCACTATCATTATTATCCCGTGCGTTTGACCCTTTGTAAACAACAAGCCGGTGGGATTGACAACCTCTCTGTACTCGTTGGGAGCAAAGTTATCTGATGTGTGTGCAGGTCCACGCCAACTCTCGCGCCATCAAACTAATCCGGCGTCGTTGTCACCTTCATGTCGTTGCCGGAGTCCTACTGGAGACAAACCTTGGTATGTTCACCGAGGGAAATTTGCTGTTGTCTACATCTCAAACCTTCCACTTTGGGTAACCAACGATGGGCGAGAAGCCATCAGGCCTATATATCGCACATCATCCAAAAACCCTAAAAAGGGGAGAGTTTTCGGAGTTCCGCCGCCGCTCCGTGGCGGAAACCTACAGAGGAGAAAAGACATCTCCGGCGGGCAGATTCTGCAGGGGAGAACACCTCCCGGAAGGGGAGATCTTCGCCATCGTCATCACTATCGTCATGGGCATCATCGAGATCATCATCAAAATCATCCCCAACATCAACACCATCTTCATCTTCATCCAATCTCACCTCACAAGTTCAACTTGTGTTGTAATCCGTATGATGGTGTGGAAGAGGTAATGGCTTCTTGCCCTTCGTTGGTTACCCCAAGTGGAAGGTGAGATGTAGGATAGCAGCAAATTTCCCTCGGTGAAGATACCGAGCTTGAGTATCGTCCAGAAGGACTCCGGCAATTATAAGTAGGTGGTGAAGTGAACAATGGCGCCGTTCACAACCTCAGGGTTGCTTACTTCACCTAGACCTGCACACGATACAATTAACTTTGCTCCCAACGAAGTTCAGACAGGTTGTCAATCTCTCCGGTCTTGTTGTTTACAAAGGGTCAAACACACAAGGGATAATGATAATGCTAGTGGTAGCAACTGAAAGTAAATACTGAAAAGGAAATAGGCTTGTAAACAATGATGAGAATATGGATCGGGCTTCCGTGATGTTCACTAGTGATGTCTCTTTCCCAAAAGACGATAAAACTGCTGTGCGAGGTAAACAAATTACAGATGGGCAATTGGCAGGATTATAAACGCACCGCAATGCTAACTAGTGATCAATCCTTGCAACCGCGGTTACAAGCACCATTGTTTTCCCCCCTTGTGGCCACAACACATCCCCTAGACTCATGTTTTTGTCACTCAAGCGTGTCATCAGGGGGCATGTACCCACAATCGAGCATAACGTTCCCTCTTGGAGTTACTGTCCACCACTTGGCCAAAGCAATAAACAGCAACGGAGAACATGCAAGAATTACTTAGGAACAAAAATATAACAGATCAAAATAAAATATATTACTCTATCATGATCTGAACATAATCTCATAATCCATCGGATCCCATCAAACTCAACATAGCAACAACGGAAGAATTACATATGTGCCTCGACCAAGTAGGGAAGCTCACGAGCTCTAAACCATGAAGAACAAACAGGGGAGGAGAACATCACATAGCTACTGATCACGGACCCATGGTCCAAGGTAGATTACTCACGGCACATCCGGGAAGCGTCCATGGTGGAGGAGAAGCTCCCGGAGGTCGATCCTCCCTCCGGCAGGGTGCCGGGAAGGGTCCTGATGGTGCTCCCGATCTTGGAAGCGCGGCGGCGGCGGAACAGAGGAGAGATTCCGAAATAGGGTTCTGTCTTTGGAGTTTCCCCGTCATGAGGAATAAATAGGCGAAGGAGGGCAGCCACGGGGCCCAACAGGGGTCCAGGCGCCCCCCCTGGCGCGGCCAGGCCTCTGGCCGCGCCAGGTGGCCGCTGATACGACCAAAACATATCTATAATTTCTGCTTGCCCCATGCCTCTTTTGTGTGATATTTCTATGATATTGATAAACTTCCATACACTTTTGATCATATTTGGACTAACCTATTAACTCAGTGCACCCCAGTGCCAGTTCCTGTTTTCTGCTGTTTTTCTATTTCAGGTTTCCCGCTTATTAAAAGTACCAGAAAAATTCCAGGAGAAATATAGGAAAAATCAGCATACCGGAAGCTTCGCGAAGAGCCCAGGAGAGGCCAAAGGGGAGCCAGGGGGTCCCCAGGCGGCCAGAGGGCGCGGCCAGGCCCCTGGCAGCGCCAGGGGGGCGCCTGGAGCCCCTGTCCCACCTCTGGCTGCCCCATTTCGCCTATTTATTCCCCGTGACGAGAAACCCTCGGGGACGGAACCCTTTTTCGCGATCTCTCCTCTGTTCCACCGCCGCCGCGCTTCCAAGATCGGGAGCCCCAAAACACCTCTTCCCGGCACCCTGCCGGAGGGAGGAATCACCTCCGGGAGCTTCTCCACCACCATGGATGCTTCCCGGATGAACCGTGAGTAGTCCACCTTGGACCATGGGTCCATGATCAGTAGCTATGTCATGTTATCCTCCCCTCTTTGTTCTTCATGGATTAGACCTCGTGAGCCTACCTACATGATCGAGGCACATATGTAATCTTTCTGCTATTGTTATGCTGAGTTTGCTGGGATCCGATGGATTATGAGATTATGTTCAGATTGTGATTGAGTTATATATTTGATTCTCTTATTTTATATTTATGTTCTTGAGTAACTCTTGCATGTTCTCCGTTGGTGTTTATTGCTTTGGCCAAGTAGTAGGTAGTGACTCCAAGAGGGAGCGTTATGCATGATTGTTGGTTCATGCCCCCCCCATGACTAGCTTGAGTGACAGAAACATGAGTCTAGGGGATGTGCTGTTTCCACAAGGGGGAAAACAACGGTGCCTGTACTTGCGGGTTGAAGAGATTGTTTACTGTACGCAAAGTTTTTTAATGCAGTTGTCCGTTGCTTTGAGTTTACACTTTGTGTGGGATTCACAACTTAATACCAGCGAGATGTTCTGGATAGATATGTCAAGGTGGATGATTAGTGGGTAGATGCAGATGGATTTCGGTCTACTTGTCTTGGCGTACCGCCCGTGCTTTTGAGCCTCTTCCTTTCTGTTTTGCATAATTAGCATTGGTTTGCGCACATAATCCTGTCAATTGCCCAGCTGTAATTTGTTTACCTCGCATGGCTATTTTATCATCTTTTGGGAGTGAGACATCACTAGTGAACATCATGAGATCCCGGTCCAAACTTCCACCACTGTTTACACTATCAATTTACTTTCAGTATTTACTTTTGAGTTGCTATCACTAGCATTATTATCCCGTGCGTTTTATCCTTTGTAAACAACAAGGCCGGAGGAATTGACAACTCCTCTGAACTCGTTGGGAGCAAATTTATCTGTGTGTGTGTGCAGGTCCAGGGGAAGCAAGTGATTATCTTCAAACGGCGCCTCACTTGCCGAACCACCTACTTGTCGACCTAGGAGTCCTATGGGTTCGATACTTTAAACCTTAGCATCTTCGCTAAGGGAAACTTGCTGCTACGCTACATCTCACCTTCCACTTGGGGTAACCAACGAGGGACGAGAAGTTATCTCGTGTATCAGCCGCCTGGGCCCCTGGTGGTGGCCCTCTGGCCCCACTTGGGTGTTTCTGGAAGACTCCGTTACACTGATTTTTTATCCGATTTTCCCGAACTTTTGGAGCACTTTTAATATGGGGGAAACCTGGAATAGAAAAACAGTAGAAAACAGGAACTGGCACTGGGGTGCACTGAGTTAGTAGGATAGTCCAAATATGATCAAAAGTATATGAAAGTGTATCTAGATCATAGCAATATCACACAAAATATGCATGGAGCAAGCAGAAATTATCGATACGTTTGAGACATATCAACATCCCCAAGCTTAATTCCTTCTCGTCCTCGAGTAGGTAAATGATAAAAGGCATAATTTCTGTGGTGACTTGCTAGAAACCATATAAGTACTTTGAAAAGTAAAACAATTAAGGTATGTAATTCAATTCAAGTCATAACATGCAAGAGTCTACATTAGCATTGAAACAATCAACGAAAGAACATTAGGTGAAAGAGCTCTCACTGTCCGTGACTCGAATCTCTCCAGATGGTGTTTGTGTGCAAGAAAGGGATAGGGAATACGAGAAAAAAGTATTTTTGTGTTGAGAACTCAATCTACTAAAGTTTCACACTTGGTCTTCTTTGGAATCTTATCTTGACTCGTCCCCAGACCACTAGCCGGGTACAAGTCAATTTGATCCACTCCTTTTCGATATTTTAAGCACTCATGCAATGGATGAGCGTAAGCACGAGAGTTGACACTTAAGATGAATGAGACTCCAATTGATTTTCCTCCTTTTGATTTTATTCCGAGAAGTATCTTTATTAGGCCTTTATTTGAAAGACCTCTTAAGAGTGGTTGTATTATTGAAGACCTTTTTGATGATCTTGATGATGGTTCAATCGTACAACTTGATCTTTTTGCATTAAGCCTAGCTAATGACTTTAAAGAAGCGCTTTCGGGAGGCAGCCCGCAACGAATTTAGGATTTCCTTTTTTGTTTTTCTTCTGTTTTTAGTGGTATTGATGATTGTTACTACTGTAGCAACATCATTGTATCTTTATTTTTCAAGCTTTGTGCCTTTTATAGCCTCATACGACAAGGGAAGTGAAAGTTGTGACATGTTGTCCAGAAAAGAGATTCTGTCCTCGTGACTAGAAAAATCAGAGAAAAATACCAGTTCATCTTTTTGAGCTAAAGTTTTTACACAACGTGCTCTATAAAATTACTAAACTTTCGTATGTTCTGAGTTTTTTGATTTGATTTGCAGAAGTACCCTCAAACAATTCTTTACTACCTGCTGGTATGTTTTTCAAAGATTCTGTCCTGATCTGCCTTTTCTTTATTTTGCAAACCTTAAGCTTGCTTTTTCTTTGAAAAAACTTTCGTCTCTCGTTTCACTATATTTTTATCACTTCATGCGTTATGTGCTATTCTTGGAGTGTCTCGCTCTTAGGTTTTGTTTTTGGTTTTCTTTAGATTTGCTTGCTGTTCATAACAAGTTAAAACCCAATTTTCTTTTTGTGGGAGAGAAACACGCTCCACTTCCAAAAATTAGAACACAACATAGGACTTTTTCCTGCTTATCTCTGTTGTGTTTGTTCTTTATCTTTCCGTAGCTGTTGTCATGCTTTGCTCTTAGCTGTCATGTTTATCTTTTAAAAGAGCTTTTGTTTAGTTTGCTGCTGGAACTCTCTTGAGTTTTCATGTTTATCTTGTTTAGAGAGTTTGCCTATTGCACTGAGTTTTGTGTCTTGACTTGAAGTAGGTAATTGAGGTTGCTATTCTTTTTGTAGTAGTAACTTGCAAAAGTTTTGAGGTGTTGTCTTGAGTAATGTTTAGACTTTTGGTGTCAAGAGCTTTAGACTATTAGTGATAGGTGTCGTATTTTGGGCAATCCGTGTTTATTTTCAAAAACCTACAAATTAGTTGAGAACTTTAGCTACTAGTTGGATCACTACTCTTCTGAGGGGTCGAATATTAGAGTACACTCACGTACCATGAGTCGAGGATGCGCAAGGATAACCAAACCCCCATACACTCCTCCTCGGGGTACTTGTCTCTTTGTGAACCTCCTTATTAGATTGAGAGTTACTGATAGTAAGTGCATGAGTTCTTCGGACTAATGTGAGTATTCGAAAGTTGACACTTCCACCTTCCCATATTTTGCTAGCCTTCCCTGTGTCGTGCATTGCTTTCTTCTCACTCTGAGAGTTAGCGTACACTTTCGCCGGTACATCCAAACCCTTGGCACGATACGCTCTGTCATCATAAGCCTCCTTATATCCTTCCTCAAAACAGCCACCATACCTACCTATCAAGGCATTTCCATAGCCTTTCCTAGATATATTGCCATGCAACACCCATCTTCTCTTGACTTGATCTTCATGTCATACGTGCTACTTGCTTGATCGATGAGCCGCATGATAGTTGGGCCTTGCCCTAATCATTGCTACGTGATGCGCTAGTATCATTGCATATCCTGCTACACTGGCAGAGGCATACATTTGCATACATCATGATATTTACATTTTCTTTATGATTCGAGTACTTTGTAAAGTGTGAAAGATCTTCTATACTTTTTGTAATATATATAGTGTTGCCCCTAAAGTGAGGAAAAGATCCCAAAGTGGACAAAATTAAAAGATCCCAAAGTGGACAAATTAAAAGATCCCAAAGAGGACAAATGAGAGTTAAATAGAAAGAGCCATTGAGGCCACCAAAAAATACGAAAAAAAAAAAAGAAAGAGAAAAAAATAAAAAGAGAGAAGGGGGCACACTACTATTCTTTTTTTGAGAAGATCCACACTCGTACTCCATCTTGTATCTTGTACTCCATAGAGATTATCATTCATGCATATAACTATGTGGGGACCTTCACACTATGGAACTTGGCTTGTATATTCCAATGATGAGCCTCCTCAAATGAGCTCTAGGTCTTCTTGAGCAAGAAAGTTGGATGCACCCCCCACTAGTTCCATTGGAGAGCTTACCTTAGCTCATATGTGCATCCGTTGCATGGCATCCCTACTCCTCACATCATATCTATCATTTGGCTTTCTCCCGCCTATGATTGTCCTCATTGATGTGAGCCTTTCACACCTTTTTGTCTTCCTCCTCCACCTTATTCTCTCTTTGTCATCCTAAGTGTCAATTTTCTTGCTTACGCTCATCCATTGCATTAGTGCTCAAAATATCGAAAAGGAGTGGATCATTTTGACTTGTACCTGGCTAGTGGTCTGGGGATGAGTCAAGATAAGATTCCAAAGAAGACCAAGTGTGACACTTTAGTAGATTGAGTTCTCAACAATAAAAATACTTTTTCTCGTATATCCCTATCCCCTTTCTTGCATGCAAACACCATTTGGAGACATTCCAGTCACGGACAGTGAGAGCTCTTGCACCTTTATGTTCTTATGTTGCTTATTTCAGTGCTAGATATAGACTCTTGCCCGTTATGACTTGAATTGAATTGCATGCTTTGATTGCTTTACTTACAAAGTTCTTATATGGTTGTTAGCATGTCACCATAGAAATTAGGCTTGTTATCATTTACCTACTCGAGGACGAGAAAGAATTAAGCTTGGGGATGTTGATACGTCCAAAACGTATCTATAATTTCTGCTTCCTCCATGCCTCTTTTGTGTGATATTGCTATGATATTGATGAACTTCCATACACTTTTGATCATATTTGGACTAACTATTAACTCAGTGCACCCCAGTGCCAGTTCCTGTTTTCTGTTGTTTTTCTATTTCAGGTTTCCCCCTTATTAAAATTACCAGAAAAATTCCGGGAAAAATATAGGAAAAATCAGGGTACCGAAAGCTTCGCGAAGAGCCCAGGAGGGGCCAGAGGGGAGCCAGGGGGCCCAGGCGGCCAGAGGGCCCCTGGAGCCCCTAGCCCACCTCTGGCTGCCCCCTTTCACCTATTTATTCCCCGTGATGAGAAACCCTTGGGTACGGAACCCTTTTTCGCGATCTCTCCTCTGTTCCGCCGCTGCCGCGCTTCCAAGATCGGGAGCACCAGAAGACCTCTTCCCGGCACCCTGCCGGAGGGAGGAATCACCTCCGGGAGCTTCTCCACCACCATGGATGCTTCCCGGATGAACCGTGAGTAGTCCACCTTGGACCATGGGTCCATGATCAGTAGTTATGTGATGTTCTCCTCCCCTCTTTGTTCTTCATGGATTAGACCTCGTGAGCTGCCCTACATGATCGAGGCACATATGTAATATTTCTGCTGTTGCTATGCTGAGTTTGCTGGGATCCGATGGATTGTGAGATTATGTTCAGATTGTGATCGAGTTATATATTTGATTCTCTTCTTTTATATTTATGTTCTTGAGTAACTCTTGCATGTTCTCCGTTGCTGTTTATTACTTTGGCCAAGTAGTAGGTAGTGACTCCAAGAGGGAGAGTTGTGCATGATTGTGGGTTCATGCCCCCCGATGACTAGCTTGAGTGGAAGAAACATGAGTCTAGGGGATGTGATGTTGCCACAAGGGGGAAAACAACGGTGCTTCTACTTGCAGGTGCAAGGATTGTTTACTTTACGCAAAGTTCTTTAATGCAGTTGTCCGTTCCTTTGAGTTTACATTTTAGGTGGGATTCGCAACTTAATACCAGCGAGATGTTCTGGATAGTTATCTCAAGGTGAATGATTAGTGGGTAGATGCAGATGGATTTCGGTCTACTTGTCTTGGCGTACCGTCCGTGATTTTGAGCCTCTTCCTTTCTGTTTTGCATAATTAGCATTGGTTTGCGCACATAATCCTGTCAATTGCCCAACTGTAATTTGTTTACCTCGCATGGCTATTTTATCGTCTTTTGGGAGAGAGACATCACTAGTGAACATCATGAGATCCCTGTCCATACTTCCACCACTGTTTACACTATCAATTTACTTTCAGTATTTACTTTTCACTTGCTATCACTATCATTATTATCCCGTGCGTTTTATACTTTGTAAACAACAAGGCCGGAGGAATTGACAACTCCTCTGAACTCGTTGGGAGCAAAGTTATCTGTGTGTCTGCAGGTCCAGGGGAAGCAAGTGATTATCTTCAAACGGCGCCTCACTTGCCGAACCACCTACTTGTCGACCCAGGAGTCCTACGGGTTCGATACTTTAAACCTTAGCATCTTTGCTAAGGGAAACTTGCTGCTACGCTACATCTCACCTTCCACTTGGGGTAACCAATGAGGGACGAGAAGTTATCTCGTGTATCAGCCGTCTGGGCCCCTGGTGGTGGCCCTCTGGCCCCACTTGGGTGTTTCTGGAAGACTCCGTTACGCTGAATTTTTATCCGATTTTCCCGAATTTTTGGAGCACTTTTAATATGGGGGAAACCTGGAATAGAAAAACAGGAGAAAACATGAACTGGCACTGGGGCGAGCAGAAATTATCGATACATTTGAGACATATCAACATCCCCAAGCTTAATTCCTGCTCGTCCTCGAGTAGGTAAATGATAACAGGAATAATTTCTTTGGTGACATGCTAGAAACCATATAAGAACTTTGAAAAGTAAAACAATTAAGGTATGTAATTCAACTCAAGTCATAACATGCAAGAGTCTATATTAGCATTGAAACAAGCAACGAAAGAACATTAGGTGCAAGAGCTCTCGCTGTCCGTGGCTCGAATGTCTCCAGATGGTGTTTGTGTGCAAGAAAGGGATAGGGAATACGAGAAAAAAATTTATTTTTGTGTTGAGAACTCAATCTACTAAAGTTTCACACTTGGTCTTCTTTGGAATCTTATCTTGACTCGTCCCCTGACCACTAGCCAGGTACAAGTCAATTTGATCCACTCCTTTTCGATATTTTAAGCACTCATGCAATGGATGAGCGTAAGCACGAGAGTTCACACTTAGGATGGAAAAGAGAGAATATGGTGGAGGAGGAAGACAAAAAGGATGAGAAAGGCTCACATAAAGAGGAAAATCATAGGCGAAAAGGCCAAATGATAGATAATATGTGAGGAGTAGGGCTTGCCATGCAACGGATGCACATATGATCTAAAAATCTCTCCAACGGAACTAGTGGGGGTTCATCTAACTTGCTCGCTGATGAAGACATAGAGCTCATTTGAGGAGGCGCATCCTTGGAATATGCAAGCCAAGTTCTATAGTGTGAAGGTCCCCACATAGCTATATGCATGATCATCTCTACGGAGTACAAGGATAAGAGGGAGTACTAGTGTGGATCTTTCAAAAGGATAGTAGTGTTGCCCCTTTCTCTCTTTTTGTTTCTTTTTCTCCTTTTTCTATTTTTTCTATATTTTTGGTGGCCTCAAATGCTCTTTCTATTTAACTCTCATTTGCCCTCTTCGGGATCTTTTATTTTGTACACTTTGGGAGCTTTTCCTCACTTAAGGGCAACACTCTAATTTACAAGAGGGTATAGAAGATCTTTCACACTTTACAAGGTACTCAGATCATAAAGAAGATGTAGCTATCATGATTTATGCAATGTATGCCGCTGCCAGTGTAGCAGGAACATGTATGACATGAAGATCAAGTCATGAAGAGGTGGAAGTTGCATGGCAATATATCTCGGAAAGGCTATGGAAATTCCTTGATAGGTAGGTATGGTGGCTGTTTTGAGGAAAGATATAAGGAGGTTTATGATGACAGAGCGTATCATGCCAAGGGTTTGGATGTACCGGAGAAGGTGGACGCCAACTCTCGGAGTGAGAAGAAGGAAATGCACGGCACATGAAAGGCTAGCAAATATGAGGTGGTGGAGGTGTCAACTTTCAATACTCACATTAGTCCGAAGAACTCATGCACTTATTATCGGTAACTCTCAATCTAATAAGGAGGTTCACAAAGAGACAAGTACCCCGAGGTGGAGTGTATGGGGGTTTGGTTATCCTTGTGCATCCTCGACTCATGGTAAGTGAGTGTACTGTAATATTCGACCCCTCAGAAGAGTAGCGATCCATCTAGTAGCTAGAGTTCTCAACTAGTTTTTTAGGTTTTTGAAAATAACACACAGATTGCCCAAAATATGACACCTATCACTAATAGGCTAGAAATCTTGACACCAAAAGTTCAAACATTACTCACATCAATACCTCACAACTACTGCAAGTTACTACTGAAATTAAATAGCAACCTCAATTACCTACTTCTAAAAAACAAGACATAAATCAATGCAACAACCAACTCTTTTAACAAGATAAACATGAAAACTAAAGAGAGTTCCAACGACAAACTAAACACAATCCAAGGCTCTTTCTAAGACAAACTAAGACTAAAACTAGACAGGGCAGTAGCTACGAAAATATAAAGAACACTCAACAGCAAAAAGATAGGCATGAAGAATCCTCTGATGTGTTCTAGATTTTGAAAGTGGAGCGTGTTTCTCTCCCACACAAAGTAAGACGGGATCTAAATTGTTATGAACATCAAGCAAAGATAAAGAAAACTAAAAATAAAACCTAGGAGCGAGACGCTCCAAGCATAGCACATAACGCATGAAGTGATAAAAATATAGTGAGACGAAGTACGAACTGATGATTGTTGATGGAGAAGGGGATGCTCGGGGGAATCCCCAAGCTTAGATGCTTGAGTCTCCTTGAGTATTTTTTGGGTATGCATGGGATCATCCCCAAGCTTGATCGTTTGACAATCCCGAATCTTCTTTCATCATCTTCCATCGCACACTTGAAAACTCCCTTCATACACAACTCATCATAAGCTGATTAGAGAGGTTAGTACCCTTAATAAATATTTTTTTCCCCACTGGATATAAAGATATTATTGAATATATACTGTTCCTCAAGATTTACAAAAGGTTTTTTCAAAGAAAAAGCAAGCTTAAGGTTTGCAAAAGTTAGAAGAGACAAAACGTGGCAGAATCTGTGAAAAACAGAAAGCAGGCAGTAAAGAATTTTTAGGGGTACTTCTGCAACTCAAATAAAAAAACTCAGAACATACGAAAGTTCCGTGATTGTATAGAGTACACTGTGTAAAAAACTCAGCTCAAAAAGATGAACTGGTGATTTATTCTGATTTTTCCCGTCACGAGGACATAATCTGTTTTCTGGACAGCATGTCACAACTACCACTTCCCTTGTCATATGAGGCTATACTTGGCACAAAGATTAAAAAATAAAGATACAATGATGTTGCTACAGTAGTAACAATCATCAAGACCACTAAAAAGAGAAGTAAAAACATCTTGGGTTGCCTCCCAACAAGCGCTTTCTTTTACGCCTTTAAGCTAGGCATAAGGCAAAAGAAGAATCAAGTTTTATCAAGAGAAAGAGAATAGCTAGCCCGTGTAACGGACTCAAAAGGTAACTTGACTTTCTTTCTAGGGAAGTGTTCCATCCCTTTTTTGAGAGGGAATTGGAATTTTATATTCCCCTCTTTCATGTCAATAACAACACCAACGGTGCAAAGAAAAGGACGTCCCAAAATAATTGGACATAAAGGTTCACACTCTATATCCATAATAATAAAATCAACGGGAACATAGTTGTCATTGACAATGATAAGAACATCGTCGATCTTCCCCAAAGGTTTCTTTACGGAAGAGTCGACAAGACAAACACCAAAAGAACATGAATCAAAAGGTTTCAATTCAAACATATCATACATTCTTTTGGGCATGACGGAGGTACTAGCTCCCACGTCACATAAAGCATAGAAAGAGAAGTTATTTAATTTGATTTTTATCATAGGGTCCCAACCATCATCTAGCTTCCTAGGTATGGATGCTTCTATCCTAAGCTTATCCTCCCTAGCTTTCATAAGAGCATTTGTTATATGCTCCGTTAAGGCAAGATTAAGTGTGCTAGTGTGGGGGTCTCTAGACATCTTGTGTAATAAGCTGATAACTTCTGAGAGGGTGCAACTATCAAAATCAATATCACTACTATCAAAGGTGGTAGTAGTGTCATCTAGGCTCACTTGTTTGAAACCCTCTATGTTCATAGGAGTTTCTTCTTCTACGGTTGAGGTATTAGCATCACCATTAATAGGTCCAATGGGACCAGGGGTGCATTGGGTGCTAATTGTTTCAGTGTCCTCAACAATTTGGATAGTGGCAACTGTGTGGTGTGTAGGAAGGCTCTTAATTCTATCCTCTTCCTCTTTTTCTCTAGCCCATCTTTCTTTAAGTTTAGCCATCATCCTAATATTTTCATTGATTTGTAACTGGATAGCATTAATAGGAGTGGCCTTGCTCTCGTCAAGGGGAGAGGTTCTAATTTTTAACATCTCAACATCAAGGGCTAAGTTGTCTACCTTCAAACAAAGATTATCTAATTTAGCTAGTTTTTCTTCCACATTCTTGTTGAAGGCTTTTTGGGTAGTGATAAAGTCTCCAAGAATATTTTCTAGTTCAGAAGTGGGGTTCTTGTTGCTAGGGTAGGTGTTGTTGTTCCAATAACTGGATGGAAACGGTCTAGGATTACTAGCAAAGTTGCCCCTATAAGCATTATTATTAAAGTTGTTTCTAGCAATGAAGTTCACATCTACTTGCTCCTGAGCAACCAAAGAGTTTAAAGGAGCATCATGAGGATCAATAGAGGGTTGCTTGGTAAGTAGAGACATAATTAAGTCATCTTTATCTTTAGGGAGGTAATTTCCTCGACAGAATTTACCTTCCTACCTGTTGGAGCGCGTTCGGTGTGCCCTTGAGAATAGTTGGTCATCATCTCATCGAGGAGTTTTGGTGGCAGCACCGAGTGTAGTTGACATAAAGGTTCCTCCCGCGGCCGAATCTAACAGGTTCCACGAGGTAAAGTTCAAGCCTGCATAAAAACTCTGGATAACCATGTGTAGGGCATTTCTTAACAAGAGATTTCATACGTTCCCGAGCTTGGGAAACGTGTTCATTATCCAATTGCCTACAATTCATAATGTTACTTCTTAATTGGATAATTTTTGCAGGTGGGTAATACTTCCCAATAAAAGCATCTTTGCACTTATCCCAGGAATCTATGCTATTCCTAGGCAAAGATTGAAACCAGATTTTAGCTCCGTCCCTCAAAGAGAAAGGAAAAAGCTTGAGCTTAACATCATCACCTTCTACTTCTTTATAATTTTTCATATCACATAATTCGACAAAATTATTTAAGTTTAAAGCAACATCATCTCTAGCTCCAGAGAATTGATCTCTCATAACAAGATTCAGTAAAGCAGGTTTAATTTCATAAGAGGTAGCTGAAGTGGCAGGTGTGGCAATAGGAGTGCAGATAAAGTCTTCGTTGTTGTGACTGGTGAAGTCACACAACTTGGTGTTTTCAGTAGAACACATAGTAGCAGCAGGTGTGCCAGATTTTTTTGTAATTTTCGATATAAGACACAAAGATAAAAACAGAAAGGTAAACAAACAAGACTAAAAAGTAAAGGTAAATGATAGTGGGAAACTCCCCTATCTTATCACTCGGAGTCCCCGGCAACGACGCCAGAAATTTTCTTGATGGCGTGGAAGTGGTAATGGTTTATCGCCCTTCGTTGGTTACCCCAAGTGGAAGGTGAGATGTAGGATAGCAACAAATTTCCCTCGGTGAAGATACCGAGGTTGAGTATCGTCCAGAAGGACTCCGGCAATGATAAGTAGGTGGTGAAGTGAACAATGGCACCGTTCACAACCTCAGGGTTGCTTACTTCACCTGGACCTGCACACGATACAATTAACTTTGCTCCCAACAAAGTTCAGAGAGGTTGTCAATCTATCCTGTCTTGTTGTTTACAAAGGGTCAAACACACAAGGGATAATGATAATGATAATGGTAGCAACTGAAAGTAAATACTGAAAAGGAAATAGGCTTGTAAACAATGATGATAATATGGACTGGGGTCCCGTGATGTTCACTAGTGATGTCTCTCTCCCGAAAGACGATAAAACTGCTATGCGAGGTAAATAAATTACAGATGAGCAATTGACAGGTATTTAAATGCATCGCAATGCTAACTATGTTACAAAATAAAGGAAGAGGCTCATAAGCATGGGCAGTACGCCAAAATAAGTAGACCGAAATCCATCTACATCTACTACTAATCATCCACCTTGAGATATCTATCCAGAACATCTCGCTGGTATTAAGTTGCGAGTCGCACCCAAAGTGTAAACCCAAAGCAACAGACAACTGCATTAAAAGAACTTTGCGTAAAGTAAACAATCCTGGCAACCGCGGTTACAAGCACCGTTGTTTCCCCCCTTGTGACCACAACACATCCCCTAGAATCATGTTTCTGTCACTCAAGCGTGTCATCAGGGGACATGTACCCACAATCGAGCATAACGTTCCCTCTTGGAGTTACTATCCACCACTTGTAAAAAGCAATGAACATCAACGGAGAACACGCAAGAGTTACTTAGGAACAAAAATATAAGAGATGAAAACCAAATATATTAGTCTATCATGATCTGAACATAATCTCATAATCCATCAGATCCCATCAAACTCAACATAGCAACAGTCGAAGAATTACATATGTGCCTCAATCATGTAGGGCAGCTCACGAGGTCTAAACCCGGAAGAACAAAGAGGGGAGAAGAACATCACATAGCTACTGATCACGGACCCATGGTCCAAGGTAGACTACTCACGGCACATCAGGGAAGCGTTCATGGTGGAGGAGAAGATCCCGGAGGTCGATCCTCCCTCCGGCAGGGTGCCGGGAAGGGTCCTGAAGGTGCTCCCGATGTTGGAAGCGCGGCGGCGGCGGAACAGAGGTGAGATTGCGAAATAGGGTTCTGTCTTCGGAGTTTTCCCGTCACGAGGAATAAATAGGCGAAGGGGGACAGCCAGGGGGGCCAACAGGGGTCCAGGCGACCCCCTGGCGCGGCCAGGCCTCTGGCCGCGCCGGTTGTCCGCCTGGGCCCCTGGTGGTGGCCCTCTGGCACCACTTGTGTGTTTCTGGAAGACTCCGTTACCAAGTCATCACCACCAGAGGAGCTCCTGGAATACGGAGTCGAAGAAGAAGAAGGCGTAGCACCCCCCGACCTTGTGGAAACGTCGCTGCTTGACTCCTGAGTTCGCGGGTCCATGCTGTTGCCGCTCGGATCAAAAGCACGGACGGCAACAGCGCTCTTACCATCAAATCGACAGCAAAGAACATCGCCATCGCGCAGACCCAAACGGCGAGAAAACGAACTCCAACCAGAACCAAGAAAGACCAAGCGGGAACGGTCAAACTCCAAATCGACGTAGGAGGGAGCTCGATCGTTCCCCTGAAGACGCAGAAGCAAGCCATCCAAACCAAGATTGACCACAATGGCAGAAAAAGAGGGAGGAAGAAGAACGCGAGTGGCACTAAGGCAACGAACGCGCAACAAGAAGTCATGCTGCCAAAAGCCCTCTGCAGAAGAAGAAAGAAGGTGGTAGCGAAGTTCGACCACCGCGTCCAGAACGAGGAGTACATCCACCTCTACTACGACGGACGCGGCCACGGCCGGAGCCTCGTTTTGGTGTCATGAAAAGTTAGTAAAAGGGAAGTAGAAGAGGAGACAGATGGAGGAAAGCAAACCAGGACGAAGCCAATTTATAGTGCAAGGAAGCCCCGACGCGGCAAGGCCAAGCGATGCCCGCACTTAAAACTACGCCGACGCTTCAAAATCCGAGGCCAAAGATGCTCGCCCACGGGGCGCGCTGTTCATACTACCATCAAATCACGCGCGTTGGAAACGCGCGCCTCGGGAACTTAACCGGCGCTGCTAGCACGCCACTGAGCTCATCATTATGACCGGTCAAGATGAAAAGACGGTTCACTGCCAAGCATCTATGACAATAACCACACAGTGACGTGGTTATCCTGACAAAAAAAAGCAGAAGACCAACCAACATCTTGTCACAGGCCAAAGCGTATCAGGTACCTACCGAAGCCTAGAGATTTTATCAGATCTTTTTCCAACAAAGCAAAAAAATCTCACTCCCATCGGGAGGAGGCCATCTCGAGAGTCACCAGGTGTTCACTCATCTGAAGATCAACAAGGTGCTCGAGTGATCACTCGCCCACACTAGAGTTACAGGTGCTCCCTCACCTATGGATCCACAAGGTGCTCGAGTGACCAATCGCACCCTTGAGAGTCTCGGGTGCTCCCTCACCTCTGAAAGAAAACTCAAACAGCTTTCGAGTAATTACTCATAGAAGGATTCCTCGCCTGAGCACTCGGAACAAGCTCCGCGAGTGAGATGAGTGAAAAGCTCGCTTGATGATTTGTTCCAAGTGGGTGAAATGCTATAAGGCTCCGCGCCTCAAAAACACACCTATTCCTGGAACCACGACACACTCTGCCCAGATGCCACACAAGATTAGCGTGTAGGTAAGACCCCGCTGTGAAGTTCGGCCGGGCTGGGACTTGCCGAAGAGCGATTTCACTCCCAACCTTTCCATGCGCTGCGCATGAAGTATCAAGTCGGGCGGACGCGCCTTAGGCTACGCAACCAGCTGGCGGCAAATGAACACTATAAGACCTGAAGCGGCCAGACTTTTGCTATGCTCCAGTATCCCAAGATCATGTCGAGGGACATGGGTTTGATTGGGCGATCGTGGTATTTGCCACTAGCGCAATTCACCAAGGCTCGATCCGTCGACTCCTTGGGCCCTTTCTGCTTAACATCCCTCGAAACAGGTTTTGTCATGGCCACCATGCTGCCAGCGACCGCGGGTGCACCGCGCATACAAGCCACGGACGTATGAAGACGAACTTGAGTCCCTGCGCGACTCTTCGAGTCCCCCAGGCACTCGGGGGCTACTGACGAGGGGGTGACCCCACGACTCCTACTAATGGGCCTACCCGGTGTCATTGAAGGCCCACGGAGCTACCGCCGGATTCACCTTGGCCCGCTAGATGGCACCGACATTGGGAGTCCTCGACTAACAAGGAAGGTGCAGGGACTTGCCGTACAATCTAGGGTTAGATTTCCTGTAATTGTAGATTGATTCCCCGAGACCTGGTCTACTATATAAAGGCCAGGAGGGGCAACGCATAAAGGAGAGACATCGCCTGTAACCCTAGCCTAGAGCGCATCTGCCTTGGCATCCCCTGTAACTTCTCCACAATCAATATATCGAGCAGGAAGTGTATCCTCCTGTTTGCCTATGAGCTTATCGTCCAACCTGTGTCTTCTCCAACTAGCCCAGGGTCCCTAACCATGGGACTTGCCGGGGCCGATCCTCGACAAGAGGTGTACACGATCCAAGAAGGCAGGGTATCGCAAGCCCAACAAGACGCCTACACCCTGCAAGCCAGAGCAGCCAAGAACCTAAACACAGTCGAAGTCTACCAGCTACACGATGCAGAAACCAGTATCACGTTCTCCCAGAACGATCACCCACCTGCAGTCCCAAGGCCGGGGCACGCGCCCCTGGTACTCGATGCCCAAATTGGAGGGTACGACATGGACATAATCTTCATGGATGGAGGCAGCGGCATGAACATAATCTTCATCAGCACGCTACACAAGATGCCGATCCCACGATCAGTATGGAAAAAATCAAGCACCGTGTTATACGGAGTAGTCCCAGGAGAAGCGGCTACTTCCCTTCGAATAATCGAGCTCGAAGTTGTCTTTGGCAGCAGACGCAATTTCGCAAGACACACCCTCGAGTTCGAAGTACTCGATTGGTAGTCACAGTACCACGCTATACTGGGACGACCAGTATTCACGCAATTCATGGCGGTCCCGCACTACGCCTACCTCAAACTCAAGATGCCAGGATCCGCGGGCGTCATTACAGTCAACAGGAGCTTCACCAAATCAGACCAATGTGATCGCGACTTCCACAAATTTTCCGACACCTTTGGAGCCGAGCAAGAACTCACAGAAATAGCCATGGCGACAGACAAAAGTATCTTTCTGCTAGCAAGTCGAAGCGAGTCAAAAGAGTATGGGCGGGACTTCAGCATCGACAGCGACACGGTCACCCACCAAGTGCACCCGATGGACCCAGAAAAAACAGTCCGCGTGTACGCCCACCTCCCGGAAGAGCAAGCGACTGCCCTCATCACCTTCCTCCGTGAATAATGGGAAATCTTTGCCTGGTGCCAATCCGACATGCCATGAATACCGCGCGAGTTCGCGGAACACGCGCTGCACATCAAGCCAAACACCAAGCCAGTGAAGCAAGCACTACGAAGATTCTCAGAACCCAAGCGTAGAGCAATCGGGGAGGAGGTCAACCGATTACTCGACGCGCAGTTCATCCGAGAGACGAAGAAAGCCACTTGGATCGCCAACCCCGTGTTGGTCCCCAAGAAAGACACATACGTGATGCGGATGTGCGTCGACTACGGGCCAGTCAACAAATACTGCCCAAAGGATCACTTTCCCCTGCCAAGAATCGATCAGATAATTGACTCGACGGCAGGATGCGATCTAGTATCGTTCCTCGATGCCTACTCAGGATACAATCAGATCAGGATGAAGGAAGAAGATGAAGAGCATACATCATTCATCACCCCTTACGGCGTATTCTGCTACAGGACAATGCCCTTCAGACTCAAGAACGTCGGTGCCACATACCAGCGGATGATGCAAGCCTGCTTGAAAGAGAAAATCAGAAGAAACGTGCAAGTCTATGTGGACGACATCATCATCAAAACTTACAGTGCAAACACGCTACTCGACGACCTGTGCGAGACCTTCGCAGCACTCAACAAGTACAGAATCAAGCTCAACCCGAAGAAGTGCGCATTTGGCGTCCCAGCCGGGAAGTTTCTCGGGTACATGGTCTCCGCTCGAGGAATCGAAGCGAACCCTGAGAAAGTTCAAGCAATCGCCAGGATGCAGGAGCCAACCGACATCAAAGGCGTGCAGCAGCTCACCGGAAGACTCGCAGCCTTGAGTCGTTTCATCAGCAGATTGGGAGAACGCACAATGCCATTCTACCAGTTTCTCAGAAAAGGGTAGAAATTCGAGTGGACCAAAGAAGCCCGCAAAGCATTCGCGGACCTGAAGAAGACACTCTCGACCCCACCGATCTTGGCGGTACCCAGAAAACGAGAAAAGCTGTACCTCTATGTGGCGGCACGCAACAGCGTGGTAAGCACATCACTCGTCGTCGAGCGCACAGAAGAAGGCAAGGTCCAGAGCATACAAAGGCCGATCTACTACCTCAGCATGCTCTTGGTAAAATCCCAGCAGCGGTACCCGCACTATCAGAAGATACTACTGGCCATCATCATGACCTCAAGAAAGGTGTCGCACTACTTCGACGAACATCCTATCACAATCGTGAGCAACACACCACTCGCGGACATCCTCAACAACCCCGGAGCGACTAGGCAAGTCGCCGAGTGGAAAATTGAGCTCAGCCCACGAGACCTGCAGTTCAAAAATCCAACATCAATCAAGGCCCAAGTACTCCCAGATTTTCTGGTTGAGTGGACGGGGGTCCAGACACCAGGCCCCCCGGACATGTCGAATTCATGGAAAATGTTCTTCGACGGGTCCAAAAGACAGCAAGGAGCCGGAGCAGGAATCATTCTGATCTCCCCCAAAGGGACGAAGCTCAGATACGTCCTCCAGATCAATTTCAGCCACGCCTCCAACAACGAAGCCGAATACAAGGCACTACTCCATGGCATGCGCATGGACAAAACATGCGGTGCCACTCGCCTCGTAATCCATGGAGACTCCAACCTCGTCGTCCAGCAGACGATAAAAGAATGCGATGTAGTAGCCGACAACATGGTGGCCTATTAGAAGCTCTACAACACACTCGAAGGAAGTTTTGACGGTTGCGAGCTCAATTATACCTCCAGAGCAAACGACACACAAGCCGACGAACTCGCAAACATTAGCTCGACTCGAGGACCAGTACCACCCGGCGTCTTCCTCGAAAGAATCAGCCAAAGATCCATCAAAGTAAAAATAGCAGCACCCGAGGCAGATGGAGATGACGACACCACTGAGCCAGCACAGGTTGCATCAGCGAGTCCATCCGAAGGCAACAGCAGCCAATCGGTCGAACCTGCAGATACAACAGCACTCGAAGGACCAGCGTGGACGAAACCGTTCCTCCGATTCCTAATTGAAGGCACGTTACCGCAAGATGTCACAGAAGCTCGACGCATCAGTCGTTGATCCAAGGCATTCACAGTGATCAACAGACAGTTATACAAGCGCAGTATCACCCAGATACTCCAAAAGTGCATCGACGAAGAAGACGGCAAAGCCCTACTGCTCGAAATCCACGAGGGTACCTGCAGGCACCATGCGAGCAGTCGAGTGCTCGTGTCCAAGGCATTCCGAGCGGGGTTTTATTGGCCCACTGCCATGAAAAATGCAGAAGACATCGTGCGGTGTTGCATCGCCTGTCAAAAATTCGCCAGCAGACCACACGCTCCAACCTCAGAGCTCAAGACCATTCCAATATCATGGCCGTTCGCCACCTGGGGACTCGACATGGTGGGCCCGCTCAAGAAATCATCAAAGGGAGGAAGAAGACGCCTGCTAGTAGCAATCGACAAGTTCACCAAGTGGATCGAAGAAGTGCCCATCACCAGCTCCACAGCCCTCACGACAGTGAATTTTATCAAATCAATCATCTTCAGGTTCGGCGTACCACACAACATCATCACGGACAACGGTACGAACTTCATAGCGGCAGAATTCCAGAACTTCCTCGATGAACTGGGCATCAAAATCAACTATGCATCAGTCGCGCACCCGCAGTCCAACGGCCAGGTGGAAAAAGCAAATGGCCTAGTATGCGGAGGAATCAAAAAACGGCTCCTTGCACCACTCGAGCAGGCTGCAGGCAACTGGGTAGAAGAACTCCCTGCAGTACCATGGAGCCTGCGTACTACCCCAAACACCGCAACCCAGTACACACCTTTCTTCATGGTGTACGGGGCGGAGGCAGTACTACCACATGACCTCAAATTCGGGGCACCCCGGATCTCGGGATACGAAGAAGAGGAAGCAGAAGAAGCACTGCAAGATGACAACGACACAATAGACGAAGCAAGAGACACAACCCTAGCAAGGTCAGAGGGGTACCAAGACAAGTTGCGCACTTATCAAAGCAGCCGTGTGCGCACCAGAACCTTCAACAAAGGCGACCTTGTCCCACGACTCATACAAGAGAAAGTCCACAAGCTTGCCCCCCAATGGGAAGGACCGTTCATAGTTTCAGAAGTCATAGGAGGAGGCGCCTATAGACTGAAGAACCCGAATACTGACGAGGACGTGGGAAATCCATGGAACGTAGCGAACCTACGCCTGTTCTACCCAAAGTCCCCACCAGTCATGCTCAAACTAGCAACTCATGTAACCGTTCGACGCAATAAAATGATGTTGCCCAAATACTACCATCCCAAAGCACTCGGGGGCTCGAGTACTAACTCCCCTCGAGAGACGCTATCGTCGCTCACGCGATCTCCACCCAAAGCTCTCAGGGGCTCGAGTACAGACTCCCCCCGAGAGACGCTATCGTCGCTCACGGGATATTTACCCAAAGCACTCGGGGGCTCGAGAACAAACTCTCCCCGAGAGACGCTATCGTCGCTCATGTGATCTTTACCCAAAGCACTCGGGGGCTCGAGTACAGACTCCCCCCGAGAGACGCCATTGATACGTCCAAAACGTATCTATAATTTCTGCTTGCTCCATGCATGTGTTTGTGTGATATTGCTATGATCTAGATACACTTTCATACACTTTTGATCATATTTGGACTAACCTATTAACTCAGTGCACCCCAGTGCCAGTTCCTGTTTTCTGCTGTTTTTCTATTTCAGTTTTCCCCCATATAAAAAGTGTCAGAATAATTCGGGAAAATTCAGACAAAAAATCAGCGTGAAGGAAGCTTCGCGAAGAGCCCGAGTGGGGCCAGAGGGGAACCAGGGGGGCCCAGGCGGCCACCCGGCGCGGCCCCACCCCTGGCCGCGCCAGGGGGGCGCCTGGGGCCCTTGGTCCACCTCTGGCTGCCCCCCCTTCGCCTATTTATTCTCCGTCACGGGGAAACTCCGAAGACAGAACCCTATTCCGCAAACTCGCCTCTGTTCCGCCGCCGCCGCGCTTCCGAGATCGGGAGCACCAGAAGACCTCTTCCCGGCACCCTGCCGGAGGGAGGATTGACCTCCGGGAGTCTCCTCTCCACCATGGATTCTCCCCGGATGTCTCGTGAGTATTTTTCCTTGGACCATGGGTCCGTGATCAGTAGCTATGTGATGTTCTCCTCCCCTCTTTGATCTTCATGGTTTAGACCTCGTGAGCTGCCCTACATGATCGAGGCACTTTTGTAATATTTCTGCTGTTGTTATGCTGAGTTTGATGGGATCTGGTGGATTATGAGATTATGTTCAGATTGTGATAGAGTAATATATTTGGTTTTTATCTCTTATATTTTTGTTCCTAATTAATTCTTGCATGTTCTCCGTTGCTGTTTATTGCTTTGGCCAAGTAGTAGGTAGTGACTCCAAGAGGGAACGTTGTGCTCGATTGTGGGTTCATGCCCCCCGATGACACGCTTGAGTGACAGAAACATGAGTCTAGGGGATGTGTTGTTGTCACAAGGGGGAAAACAGCGGTGCTTGTAACCGCGGTTGCAAGGATTGTTTACTTTACGCAAAGTTCTTTTTAATGCAGTTGTCTGTTGCTTTGGGTTTACACTTTGGGTGGGGCTCACAACTTAATACCAGGGAGATGTTCTGGATAGATATCTCAAGGTGGATGATTAGTAGTAGATGCAGTTGGATTACGGTCTACTTATTTTGGCGTACTTCCCGTGCTTTTGAACCTCTTCCTTTCTTTTGTAGCATAGTTAGCATTGCGGTGCGTTCATAATCCTGTCAATTGCCCTTCTGTAATTTGTTTACCTCGCATAGCAGTTTTATCGTCTTTTGGGAGAGAGACATCACTAGTGAACATCACGTATCCCGGTCCATATCCTTATTACTGTTTCCACACTATATTTACTTTACTGCTTTTACTTGCTATCATTATCCCTTGTGTTTTACCCTTTGTGAACAACAAGACCGGAGAGATTGACAACCTCTCTGAACTTCGTTGGGAAAAAGTTATCTGTGTCTATGTGCAGGTCCATGTCAGTTGCGCCGCTCACACCTACTTATCATCTCTGGAGTCCTACTGGAGACAAACCTTGGTATCTTCACCGAGGGAAACTTGCTGCTGCGCTACATCTCCACCTTCCACTTGGGGTAACCAACGAAGGGCGAGAAGCCATCAGCCATCGTCGCTCACGCGATCTTTACTTAAATCACTCGGGGGCTCAACTCCCGCCGAGAGACGCCATCATCACTCGCGCGATCTTTACCCCAAAATGCCCGGGGGCCCGAGCACACCTCCCCCGGAGAAACACTATCACCTCCCCGGGAGAAACGCGCAGCCCGTAACTCAAAAATAATGTACCAAGCAAAAAAAAACCGACAGCCGCCACTCGCTGAAAACCGTTCGGAATCAAAGGGAAGACACGGCTACAACCAGGTAGAACACCAAGTACTTTGGAGAAATATCGATGGAGCATAGGACACAGACAATCCTTCAGTCTTCACCTGATCGCCAACGATCACCTAAAGACTCGGGGGCTACTCCCATCGGGAACGCTGTCGCGCACCCGATAATAGACGACAGTTAACAGAAGAAACGACAAAGGAAACAAATCTCAGCCTACGTTCGACTCTTCAACTCGAACGTAGCCTCGGGGGCTACTCCCATCGGGAGCGCTGTCGCGCACCCGATAGAACCCATAGTACAAGGGCTTGACGGACTCGAAGACAGCTCTCGTTGAAAAAATTCACAAACAGCTCACAACACAAGGACTCGAAGACAGGTCACATTGCAAAGGACTCGAACACAGTCCAAGACTCGAGTACATTGGATGGAAGGCAGCTCTCATTACTTGAATACAATCCTCATTACTTGGATAATTAACCTATTTACAAAGACACAGGAAGCCGACAAGACTACAGCACCAATCACCCAAGGAATTATGACTTCTACATGTGTGCCTATGTTGGGGTGATTAGCACCAATGCAATGAGCATCATCACAGACAAAGGAGGAGTCGAAGCAGCTAGCTCATGATGTCAACGACATAACAAAAGGTGAAGCTCGACTTATTTGTGGAGCACCGAAGCCGATGCTCCACCAGCTTCTTCTCCAGCTCCACCAGCTTCTTCTCTAGCTCCACCAGCTTCTTCTCCAGCTCCACCCGAGCTGCCGACGAAGATGACGCCGCTGTCTCCAGTTCTACAAGGTCGCCTGGCGTGCCTGCTTGATCGATGGCTTGACGTCGAGGTCCTCTCCAGAGCTGTAGGACATAGCATCACCACCCGAGGAGTCGCCAGAGGATGAAGCCATTGAAGACATGGGCGTGGGACTCCCCGACCTGCCGGAATTGTCATTGCTTGTCTCCTGCTAGGACGGATCCATGCGATTGCCGCTCGGGTCAAAAGCGCGGATGGTGAGAGTATTTTCGCCATCAAAACGACAACATAGAGTATCACCATCACGCAAGTTCAAACGCTGCGAAAACGACTTCCAGCCAAAACCAAGAAAAATCAAGCGGGAACTGTCGGTCTCCAACTCAACATAAGCAGGAGGCCGAGAGCACCCCTGAAGACGAAGAAGCAGGCCATCCAGGCTACGCTCAGAAACAATGGCAGAAAATGCAGAAGGAAGAAGAATGCGAGCAGCGTTCCGGCCACATACGCGTAGGAGAAAGTCGTAGCACCAAACACCCTCCTCTGAGGAAGAGGAGGAATGCATCAACGCTGCACCACGACGGCCACCGCGAGAAGAGCGCGGAATATGACCTCCGCGGCCACGGCAAACCCGGCCGTGGCCAATCATACCTGCACCTCGCTTTGGCCCCATAAGAAGATGAACAAGAGGAGCAAGATGGGCAGAGGACGAACATTGCTGCTAGATGAAAAAAGGGGTCTATTTATAGTGCAAACCCAAGGGCACGCAGAAGCCCAGACGACGATAGCAATTAATTCAAAGACCGAGCATGCCGGGCGGTTCGAATTCTGAGACAAAGATGCCTTCACACGGGAGGCACAGTACGCTGGACGCGTAAAATCTCGCGCGTTTTCAATGCGCGCATCGATAACTCAACAGGCGGGTGCAGCAAGCCACAAAAGGCCATCATTATGACCGGTCATGAAGACATGACGGCTCGCAGACAGATCATCTTTGACGGTCATTCAACAAGGAGATCGTTATCCTTACCAAGAAGAGATAAATCAAAAGTGGCAACACATAAGAAAGTGCAGCTTGCAGGGATCATTTTTCACCAATTCAAATACATTTAAATAAATATATATATATATATATATATATTTAACTCCCATCGGGAGCGTCTCCACCCATGAGAGTCTCAGGTGCTCCCTCACCTAGAAGAAAGCTCGAGTGATTACTCGCACCCATGAGAGTTTCGGGTGCTCCCTCACCTAGAAGAAAAGGACGTGCTCGAGTGATTACTCGCACCCATGAGAGTTTCGGGTGCTCCCTCACCACGACACAATATAAGCAGAACTCCACTCGCCAGATCGTACGGTCCCAGAGTATCGGTTGCTCCCTCACCCCGAGAGGGAAGGCGATACTCGAGTGACTACTCGCAAAACTCTGAGTACCCGAACACTCGAAGACCTCTCGAGCAAGTATTCCTCTACATTACTCCTCGCCCGAGCGCTCGACAAAGATCCGCGAGTGACCGCTAAAATAGCTCACTTGATTGTTTATTCCAAGTGGGTGCATTACTAACTAGGCCCCGCGCCTCGATAAAAAATACATATTCCTAGAACACAATACACTGTGCCCAGATGCCACGCAAGCTTAGCTTGTAGGTAAGACCCCGCTGCGCAGATCGGCCGGGCTGGGACTTGCCACAGAGCAATTTCACTCCCAACCTTTCCATGCGCTTGCATGATAGAAAACGCCCGGCGGACGCGCCTAGACTACGAACTTTACTGGCGGCAATTGATCACTGTAAGACCTGCAGCGGCATGACTTTTGCTCGACACCAGTGTTCCAAGCTCATGTCGAGGGACGTGAGTTTGATTGGGCTACTGCGGTATTTTCCACTAGAGCAATTCACCAAGGCTCGACCAGTCGACTCCTTGGGCCCTTTCAGCTTAGCATTCCCTCGAAACAAGTTGTGTCATGGCCCTAGACTGCCAGCGACCTGCGGTTGAACTGTGCATACATCAAAACGACGCAAGAATGGACTCGAGTCCCTGCGCAACTCTTCGAGTCCCCCAGGCACTCGGGGGCTACTGACAAGGGGGTGACCCCACGACTCCTATGTATGGGCCTACCCGGTGTACCCGAAGACAGAAGGCCCACAAAGACGTCGTCTGGGCCTAGCCTTGGCCCACTAGTGGCACCGACGTAGGAGTCCGCAAATCGTACGGAAGGTGCAAACCTGCTGGGCGGTACAAGATCAGGGTTAGGAAATACTATATGTAATCTAGGACGGACTCCCCGAGACCTAGCCTAGTATATAAAGGCTAGGAAGGGAGGCGTCAAGACATCCAACACGCAATCTGTAACCCTAATCTTGTGCGCACTAGCCTTGGCCTTCCCTGTAATCGCATCTCCAAGCAATAATATCGAGCAGAAACGTCTCCTCCTGTTAGCCGACGAGCTATCGTCCAACTTGTGCCTCTCATGACTAACCCAGGGTCTATGTCCATGGGATTTGACGGGATTGATCCCCCTCACCCATCCTCGATCTCTTCTTCAGGCTAGCCTCGCCTCAGTGGAGGTCGATGATTAGAGGCAGCGTCAAACTTGCTGGTTTGGTGGCCAGCCACATTCAAGTCCAAGGGGAGATGCGGCCGGGATCTGGTTGAAGCTCGCCAACCATGGATCGGCTGGATCCCGGCGTGCAGGTGCCCTCAGGTAGAAGGAGGGGGCCGGAGAGGAGGGCAAGCAGCAGGGGAGAGGATCCCATGTGTAAGAAGGCTCTGGGAGGAGGATGCGTTCACGGTGCGCCTCGACCTAGTCTTCTCCGACGCGCCCTTCCCCATCAAGGACAAGTCCACCATCAGGGCGCCACCTCTCCTGTTATCCTTTGCGTGTCTTACACTTCCATATCGTCCACCTCTCCCATTCCATTGGCTTGAATGCGGAGACATGGGCATGAGGAGAGCGAGGAGAGTGAGGGGAAGAGCGACAGACGCGGGGTGGCGGCGCTTCGGCTCGATGGCCATGTGGTGAGAGCTCCCCTCTCCACCGACCGTCTTCTCTTCCTCGCCGTTTCTCCTCCTCTAATCTCTCCAATTCAGGCAAGGTGGAAGTGGCGCAGTGCGCGCGCTCGTGGACACAGCGGCGGCGCTCCTCTCCTCTCCCCGGATTATCCATGCCTTCACAAGTGGTTCCACCCGTCGAGGTTCTACAACGCCTCAACATTTTCCAAATCTGTTAGTTAATTTTTATTTTGTGAGAGTGCGACCCTGCGAGGCAGCAAGAACGGTATGTGGTTCAAAATACTCCCTCCGTTCCAAAATAGATGACTTTTATTTGTATACATGTGTACTACACATGTGCACAAATGGAAGTCATCTAATTTAGAACGAAGGGAGTAGTACCTATGTTTACGTGAACAGGTCTGGTTAATTCAGTAAGCTTGGGCTTCTCATGTCTGGCTTGTTTGTGTGTTAGCCGGCGTGATATTAGTGTTACTTTTACGAAATCCACCCCCTCTATCCACTACCATGGTGCATCAATTGTTGGCCTACTGATTATGTTTGACATGGTACTTTGCCTATGATGATTCCTTTTGTCTTGCTACAATTTGGCAGAATCAGTCATGTTTACCTTAACTATGTATTTGTAGTTAGAAGATTACATTTTTCACTTCTTACAAATGTTTTCTTCTTTAAACAATGTTCTTCTTAATTTTTGGATTTGATGCAGGTTCGAGGATGTAAATCTGCCTTATATATTGTTTATGGGGATTAAGTATTGTCCTGAGATTTGTAGTGACCAGTTTGCTACCAGGTAGCTATACCCAGCACAGATTAATTTTTTGTGTTTCAAATCATTTAAATGCATGTTAATTTTCTCACAAAGTTCCTGCTGCAGCTACATATTCCTTTGTACGATAATATTGACCTTATTCTCAAATCTTACTCCTCGGTGTGAGGCTGCGACCGAGTTCAAGTTTTTATTGCTGGAAACGGACATGTAATGCTATCTTACTGTATGTTAGTTTTGTATCTCTTTGCTATGAATTTTCTTGCAGAGATTTTTTCCATGGTGTGAACTACTCCCTCCGTTCCAAATTAGACGACTTTCATTTGTTCACATGTGTATCTAGACGTATACACAAATGAAAGTCATCTAATTTGGAACAGAGGAAGTATGTTGTATTTTTACTAGCAGAGAAGTTTTTCATGGTGTGAACTTTGATGTATTATCAATATTTACTATTTAGGAAGTCCCGGTGCCAGCTTGGCTTCTTTTTATTTTATTTTAGAGATGAGCTTGGCTTCTTTTTTAGGATGCATTTATGGTACCATATGATCATTGAGTTCCAGATGATTTCGCTTTTTTACATCAACGTATACTATATATGTGATATAATATTTATTAAGAATGCCTTAGAAATTGTGAGTAGATGGTTACTCTTGCCCTCCAGATTCTTCAGGAGTGAGGTGCTTGCTAAGATGACCCGAATTGTGATTTTCTTTAAGTATGTTACCCTTCTGCTCTTGAGAGATTAAGCTGTTGTGGTTTTGCTTGGTGAATGAATGACATGCTAAAATGTTGCAATGTTGCTTGTTATTTCACGGTTAACTTGAACATGCGGGTTCCAGATAACGAATTTGCAGGGAAAGCGGCAAAGCCCTGACCAACAAGTTTGCCTACAAAGCGATGTGGTCAGCCCATCCAACAGATCAATTAGCTGATACTATCTTGCGCAACTACGCCCCCAACAAATGCAGGATTTTCGCATGGCTCCCCACAAAGACCGCCTTTACATGAATGCACGACGGTTTGTAAGGACTATTGCACCGTCCGATGCATGCCCCTTCTGTGGGGTCTTCGAAGACATCCACCACCTCTTGTTTCGCCCTCTTTGGAGCAATCTGGAAAGCATCCAATTTAGTCACTGCAACAATCTCTTTGACATCTGAAATGGTGATTTCATGAACAAAGTACGATCCACAGTCATCATCACCATCCTTTGGAACATTTGGAAGTGGATAAATACCAAAATTTTCCGCCACGAAACGCTCGACCTCCACCATGTCGCCAAAGCTGCTGCTGGCAACTTATCTCTTTGCTCCAACAGATGTAATAATAATGAGCGCCAAAGTCTTCTCAAAGACTGGAGCTCCATGTTGTTTTTTCTGGCTGTAATAATGTAGCCTTATGTAATCACCCTTCCTCTCTCTCTCCTCTCCCTTGTAAAATGTCATGTTGTACTGTTTCCCTTGAGGCGTAATAAATGGTTCAGGCCGGCATAAGCCCGCCGTTGAAGCTTCAAAAAAAGAAGAAGAAAGAACATCCTTGCTTAGATGGATGGTTAAGTCATGGGTACAACAAGGAAAGGGCTAGTTGGTCGGGTGTTAGACATGCATGTGATGAATTGTCAGCTAATTAGCTAACGGTTCTGGACTTGAGGTCTAACAAAAAGTGGATGCCAGGTGTATTGTTTTTCTGGTTACTTGACCGGTGTGTCAGAGACCACATACTGTTTTGATGCTTGCAAGTATTTCTTTTGGACTGTATTTGCAAAGCATACCCGGGTTGAGAGCCTAGGAGGGATCTTGCTGAACAAATATACCGGACTTCACGATTATTCGTACTTACCAATTAGCACAATTAGCATGCTTGTGATCTTCACAATTAATGCAAGCGAAGCTCTTGGGCTACAAAATAATACAACCATGTGATATAATTCATTGTTTACTATCAGAATTTTGTGTGGAGATATTTATTCCATCAATACACATGTTCATTTCCCTTTTTAGACGATCCTGGATTATAATTGATTGTATCCAGATGTTGTTAATTTTGTATGGGCTGTAGGTGACATGTTCTTTCATTTTTTTGAAAGAATATTTTCTTACTAATACTGAGTTTTCTTCCAGGAATAATGATTATTTCACTCTTCTGCCAGATTAACGATTTTCGTTGACCTCTATTGCACCTTTAATTCTAAGCTTTGCATTATTATATATGCAATATGTTCCTGCTACTTAATTATAATTCTATGTGATCATGCAATTGCATTCATTTTTAGTGTTCTCCAGTGATGGGACTTTGGGTTTGGTATGTAGTTTCCTCTTTCGTTGGCTCTTAAATTCACATTCATTTTGTTTTCTTGTCTCATTAGTTTTTCATTTCTGTTTTGAAAATCACATGCCTACGAACAAAATACGGGCAATTGGGGCTCATTTACTTATTTCTTCCCTTAGATTTGAGTAGGCAACAACTTGTAGTGGCGGAGGCAAACCATAGCGCAGTAGGCAGCTCATGTGGTTGTGTGATGGACGGTGACCACAAAAAGTGGGCAACGGATTCTACATCTGGGCTATACAGTTCTATGCTAGATTGGTGCATACATTGTGTTTAGGATGTGATTTTAAGGCCATTGTTAGCTGACCTGGAATTGGATCACAATTTGTTAGATTATTCTGTCAATGATCATGTCTTCAGTTTAGTTCTTCGTCTGACATGTTTCCATTATCTTTTGTGTGTGTAAAGACAGGGAGATTGATACGTCTCAAATGTATCTATAATTTTTGCTCGTTCCATGCTCTTTTTGTGTCATTGCTATATCTTTTTGCCATGCTTTTGAATCATTTATTGGACTAACCTACTAATATAGATCCCAGTGCCAGTTCCTGTTTGTTTTCTCTTTGCAATGCAGAAAAAGTCCATAAATGAAGTTGCTTAGAAAATTCCCAAAAAATATTTACATCGGAGGAGTCCTCCAGCCGGAGGACGGAGTCAGGAGGTGGCCCCAGTCCCCCAGGTGCCCTCCCGATGCGGCCAAGGGGGACCCGCACCAGGTGGCCGCCTGGGTGACCTGGGTACCGCCTCAGACTCCCCCTTGGCCTATATATTTACTCGCGACGCAAAAACCCGAGATATTGAACTCATTTTTCCAGAAGCTCTCTCGATCTCCGCCGCCATTGAAACCTAGCTTAAGGGGTCACCAGGATCCTGCTCCGGCACCCTGCCAGAGAGGGACTTGGACACCAAGGCCATCTCCATCAACTCTTCTTCACCCCATGATGGATCGTGAGTAGCCCCTCCTTGGACTACGGGTTCTTGGCAGTAGCTTGTTGGTATCTTCTCCCCTAGATCTTCAATACAAAGTTCTCATGAGTTTCCCTACATGATTGAGATCCATATGATGTAATTGGTGTTGTGTTTTTTGGGATCCGATGAATTGTTACCTTGTTCAGTCCTAAGAGGTTTATGAATTATTGTTGCTGCAATTTTGTTGTTCTTAATTCTTGTTACTAGTGCATGAGTAGCATGATTTCAGATCTGAGCACGTTATGGTTGCATGATTATAATTGTTGTTCTAGATCTTATCTACGGTTGTATGCACCTATTATAGTCCGGAACCGGCGATCCCAATGGTGACAGCTTGGGACACCAAAGGGGATGAACTATAATTTGAGGATTACGTGTGTTCATAGAGTGTTAATGCTTTGTTCCGGTGCTCTTTGATAGGAGCACCTTAATCTCCGTAAGTTCCTTTTGGCCCCGTTTGTAGCCGGACGGTATGACAAAAGATGTTGTGCAAGTTCTTATTGCAAGCACGTACAACTACATACGGAACACATGCCTACATTTGGTTCTTAGACTAGGATTGCTCTAGTTTGTTCTTTGGCTAGAGTTTGTGCAATTTTGTCAATTGCCCAACTGTAATTTGTTCACCCAAAACCTTGTTCTTTTTTCTTGGAGAGTTAGCACTAGTGAAACCTTGAACCTCGATCCATCTTTCATCTTCATTGCCTTCGTTGTTACTATCTCTCTCATTACTGCTGCTACTATTTTGTTACTACTTTGTGGTGTTGGTGATTGGGGAAGTCTTAAGGCTACACCTGTCAACAAACCATTGCTACTTATATCTTTTCTAGTGCTTTTTCAGGTGTGGTTGAATTGACAACTCAACTTCTAAGGCTTATAAGTATTCTTTGGCTCCCCTTGTGTCGAATCAATAAATTAGGGTTATACCTACCCGCGAAGACTGTTGTGATCTCCTACACTTGTGGGTTATCAAGACTATTTTATGGCGCCGTTGCCGGGGAGCATAGCTTAACTTATAAGTTCACTTGATAAGTACACTTTATCTTATCACTTTGTTTTCTTACAATGATTACTTTATCTGAAACTAGATCTTATTGGCAAGGTGGATTCACTGAGGATCAACAAAAATATTATAAGGAATACCGCTTGTCTGAAAAAGGGATATTTATATGGAAAATGATACAAAAAGTATATCACTATGCTAGAAACTTATGCTCTGATTATGATATACTCCCTCCGTTCCTTGATATAAGGTGCCTAAGGTTTTTGCACGGATATTAACGCGTACATAGAATGGTACAATTGGGCTGATCTTTCCCTAGAATAAATCGAGATAAAACTGTTCGAATCAGCCAATAATAGGAAAGAGACCCTCCGTTCTATCTCTTTCAGTAGATATATTTGCCTAGACGGATGGTATAATATCAATATGCCATGTGTTTTGGAATTTTTTTCAAAACCTTAGGCACCTTATATCTTATTGCTGTGATGAATCTTTTTGCTGCTTTCCGTTTAAACACCTTCCTTTCCAATGTTGGTGTAATGATAATGAAACCTCGGTATCTTATACTAAGGGACATTATGATTTCTTTGATGTAGCACAAATAGAAGAATTTGTTGTCTTTAAGGGTGCCTGTGAAATTGCTTTCCTTGTTGAAAATATTGAAGATGCCCCTTACAAATTTGAGAGTCTTGCTATATTTAAAATTGATTTGAGGATTTTAATGATAATTCTTATATTACTAACTATCTGAAAAGGTTCTCTCCACAAGAGGAAGGGACTAATGCTTTGCAGGACTCTACGGAAGAAGAAATTTCTTAAACTTAAAGCTCATTGGATGAAAAAGAGGAGGAGAGTGACGAACAAAAGGAGGAAGAATGGAGTAGCTACCCATCTCTACCTACTCATGAGAGTAACTCTTTGACTCTTACTTATATGATTGCCCTCCATGCTCACCGAAGGAGGATGAATGCTATATTGATTGCTATGATCCTATTGAATCTTTTGAAATATCCCCTTTTGATGAAATTGATGCTTGTGGCCATGATGCCCCCATGAATGAGACTTGCAAGGATGATTTTTCTACTGTTATTTATGATAACCCTCTATTTTTGCCTACTATGGATGTTCTTGATAATGAGGAGTTTTTCTTAGAAAGTTTATATGATTATGTGCTAGTAGATCATGAAAATCATGCTTTATGTGACGGTTATATTGTTTAGTTTGCTCATGATTCTACTGAAAATTATTATGAGAGAGGGAAACATGGTTATAGAAATTTTCATGTTAGGAAAACACCCCTCTCCATGTAGAAAATCTTGAAGGTGCTCTTGTTTTACCTTCCTATACCTGATACTTCGTGCTTCATTGATTTATTTTATTACAAGATGCCCATGCATAGGAAGCATGTTAGAATTAAATGTGATTTATATTTTCTCCTTTGATGCTCTCTTTTGTGCTTCAACTTTTTATTCTTGTGTGAGCGTCGTTACACCCATGCCTAGCTAATGGCTTTAAAGAAGCGCTTTTGGGAGGCAGCCCAAAACGGATTAGGTTTCTTTTGCTTTTGTTGTGTCTTGGATGTTGTTTCAAATGTAGAAGCACCATTGTATCTTTATTTTCAAGTTTTGTGCCAAGTTCTAGCCTCTTATGATAAGGGAAGCAAAAGTTGTGACATGCTGTCCAGAAAATAGATTCTGTCTGCTTGACGAAACAATTCATGATAAATCACCAGTTCATATTTTTGAGCTGATTGTTTTACACACCATGCTCTATGCAATTGCGAAACTTTCATATGTTTTGTGTTTTATTATTTGAGCAGCAGAAGTGCACCTGAAAAATCAATCTTTACAATCTGTCCTATTTTGGCAAATTATCTATTAGTGTACTAACCGGTCTAATAAGTTTATGAGAAGTTTTGTGTGAAGGAAAACCAGAGGAAAAAGCTCAAGCTTGGGGAAGCCCCGGCACCCCCAACAAGTATTAGAGGAGACTCAAGCATCTAAGCTTAGGGATGCCCCCGTGCATCCCCTTCTTCATCAAACAATTATCAGGTCGTCTCTCTCAATATATACTTTTATTACTTCGCATGATATGTGCTGTTCTTGGAGCGTCTGTATATTTGCTTTTTAGTTTAGTTTTTTTTTCTGGTCATTAGAATGTTGGACCCTACCATGATTTATTGGGAGAGATACACGCTCCACTTTATCATAGAACACTCTAGAGCTTCACTTATATCCGTTGAGTGTTAAATTTATCTACTGCATGTTTATCTTAGCTCTTGTTCTTCACTTAGATCTTTTTTGAGAGCATTAATTTTCTTTTGTAGAAAGTTTAGAACTCTCGTGCTTCACTTATATTTGTTTAGAGAGTTATTTCTGTTGCAATGTTTTATATGTGGTGTATAGGTAATCTAGATCACTAGGTCTAGCTTAGGATATCTTGCAATAGTTTTGAGGTATTGATTGAGTAATGATGAATGTTTATGCAATTGAGCTTGCGCCCATTAGTGATAGGTGTCGTATCTTGGCTAACCGTGCCTTATTTTCGAAAACTACAAAAAAAATAGTTGAGAACTCTAGCTACTAAAAGGATCACTAATCTTTGCGGGGTTGGAATATATAGAGTACCCCCACGTACCATGGGTCGAGGATGCGCAAGGATAACCAAACCCTGATACACTCATCCTCGGGGTACTTGTCTCTTTGTGAATCTTCTGACTAGATAGAGAGTTACTGATAATAAGTGCATGAGTTCTTCGGACTAATGCGAGTATTCGATTGTTGGCACTTACACCTTCCCATATTTTGCTAGCCTCTTCGGTACCGTGCATTGCCCTTCTCGTGGGAGTTGGTGCAAACTTCGCTGGTGCATCCAAACCCTTGGCATGATACACTCTGTCATCATAAACCTCATTATATATTTCCTCAAAACATCCAGCATACCTACCTATCAAGGCATTTCCATAGCCTTTCCGAGATATATTTCCATGCAACATCCATCGTTCTTCATGTTCATATGACTTATCCTTCACTGTCATATTGCCTACTGCTATACTGGCAGAGGCATTCATATAGAGTCATTACTTTTTGATTCAGAGTTGTAAGTAAATAAAAGTGTGTTGATGTTCTTATAAGTGTTGCCCCTACAGTGAGGAAAGGAATAAAAGATCCCAAAGTGGACGAAATAATAAAAAAGGAGAGAGAGAATAAAGAGCCATGGAGGCCACCCAAAATCAAAAAAATACAAAAAAGGTGAAAAAGAAAAAAAGAGAGAGGGGCATCACTACTGTCCTTTATTCCACACTTGTGCTTCAAAGTAGCACCCGTACTTCATAGAGAGTTTTCATATCATTCATGTATAACTATGTGGGGATCTATACACTATAGAACTTGGCTTGCATATTCCAAGGATGAGCCTCCTCAAAAGAGCTCTAGGTATCCATGAGCAAGTAAGTTGGATGCACCTCCACTAGTTCCATTGGACGGCTTTCATACACTTATAGCTCTTTGTCCATCTACACGTTGCATGGCAATCCCTACTCACACCAGATCTATCATTTGGCTTTCTCCCGCCTATGATTGTCCTCATTGGTGTGAGCCTTTCTCACTTTTTGACTTCCTATCCCCATCATTATTCTATTTTGCCATCCTAAGTGCCAACGTATCTTGCTCGCGCTCATCCATTGCATGAGTGCTCAAAGTCGAAAGGAAGAGGATCAATTTGACTTGTACCTGACTAGTGGTCTGGGGACGAGTCAAAATAAGATTCCAAAGGGACCATGTGTGAAATTTATTAGATTGAGTTCTCAACAACTATTCAGTATTTTTATGCTCTAAAACTTCCCCACTCTTGGCACGGGGACTCCGACTGAGACATTCGATTCACGGACAACAAGAGCTCAATTGTTTATGTGTTCTTCATTGCTTGCTTAATATTAACTATAGACTATTTCTTTATATCACTTTATCTTTGGCTTATGTATCTTCATTACATTAGATTGATTGCCTTTACTCCTAAGTAGCATGTCACATCAAAAATTATCTTGTTATCATTTACCTACTCGAGGAAGAGCAGGAATGAAGCTTGGGGATGCTGATACGTCTCAAACGTACCTATAATTTTTGCTCGTTCCATGCCCTTTTTGTGTCATTGCTACATCTTTTTGCCATCCTTTTGAATCATTTATTGGACTAACCTACTAATATAGAGCCCAATGCCAGTTCTTGTCTGTGTTGTCTTTGCAATGCAGAAAAATTCCATAAATGAAGTTGCTCAGAAAATTCCCAAAAAATATTTACATCGGAAGAGTCCTCCAGCCGGAGGACGCAGTCAGGAGGTGGCCCCAGGCCCCCAGGCGCCCTCCTGACGCAACCAGGGGGTACCCGTGCCAGGTGGCCGCCTGGGTGCCCTGGGCACCGCCTCGGACTCCCCCTTGGCCTATATATTTACCCGTGACGTAAAAACCCAAGGTAACGAAATCCTTTTTCCAGAAGCTCTCTGATCTCCGCTGCCATCGAAACCTAGCTTCGGGGGTCATCAGGATCCTGCTCCGGCACCCTACCCGAGAGGTCCTTGGCCCCCGGGGCCATCTTCATCAACTCTTCTTCACCCCATGATGGATCGTCAGTAGTCCCTCCTTGGACTACGGATTCTTGGCAGTAGCTTGTTGGTATATTCTCCCCCTGGATCTTCAATACAAAGTTCTCATGAGTTTCCCTACATGATTGAGATCCATATGTTGTAATTGGTGTTGTGTTTGTTGGGATCCGATGTATTGTTACCTTGTTCAGTCCTAAGAGGTTTATGAATTATTGTTGCTGCAATTTTGTTGTTCTTAATTCTTTTTACTAGTTCATGAGTAGCATGATTTCAGATCTGATCACGTTATGGTTGCATGATTATAATTGTTGTTCTAGATCTTATTTGCGGTTGTATGCACCTATTATAGTCTGGAACCGGCGATTCCAATGGTGAAAGCTTGGGACACCAAAGGAATTGAGCTATAATTTGAGGATTACGTGTGTTCATAGAGTGTTAATGCTTTGTTCCGGTGCTCTTTGATAGCAGCACCTTAATCTCCGTAAGTTCCTTTTAGCCCCGTTTGTTGCGGGACGGTAGGACAAAAGATGTTGTGCAAGCTCTCATTGCAAGCACATACAACTACATACGGAACACAGACCTACATTTGGTTCTTAGACTAGGATTTCTCTAGTTTGTTCTTTGGCTAGACTTTGTGCAATTTTGTCAATTGCCCAACCATAATTTGTTCACCCAACACCTTGTTCTTTTTTCTTGGAGAGTTACCCCGGTCCATCTTTCATCTTCATTGCCTTCATTGTTACTATTGCTCTCGCTACTGCTGCTACTATTTTGCTACTACTTTGTGGTGTTGGTGATTAGGGAAGTCTTAAGGCTACACCCGTCAACAAACCATTGCTACTTATATCTTGTCTAGTGATTTTTCAGGTGTGGTTGAATTGACAACACATGCCTTAGGTGTGTCGAAACAATAAATTAGGGTTATACCTACCCGCGAAGACTGTTGCGATCCCCTACACTTGTGGGTTATTAGAAATGCATTGGTAATGGGTCATGATGAGATGGGGTGAGCTAATTCTTATATCTCTACCTTTCCAATTTATATTGGATGAAATGTACCTAATTCCTCGAAGAAACTCAAAATTTTAGATAAGGAAGCATATGAGGGAGAATGAAAGATTGAAGAGGACAGGGAGGTGCAGAGGTGGATGGGAGAGGGTCCTTAGCCGTTGTTGGCCTCCGCCTATGAGGTCGAGAGCGACCTGGCGATTTTGCAACTTTTTTTGGTAAGGTTTCTTGTTGGCTGTTTGTAACATAAAGGGGTATATGTGTGTGTGTGTGTGTGTGTTATTGTTTTCAGTTTCAAGGTCGTAGCTCCATTGCTTTTCTTGGCCCTTGCCGCCCCATGACTGAATTTGTTATTGTTAAACGTTTCCCGATGCCTGAATGCTAGACTTTTGTGTTTTTTTCTGCTGGATCGCCGCACACATAGGTGTACAGTAACTATCACTCGTTAATCATGTGATTGACTATGAGCCTACTACTCGTGTCGTTATTTGTGGTAACATAGTCATAACCTCTTGCAAGATACACACTTTGAACAATAATTATATTTTAATCAATCTCTTTACATCTAAACTATTATTCAAGCATGGACCAGTTCAAGATGATTGATTTTGATTCTTCAATCTCGCATGATTGTGTGTATTTTAGATTAGCAACAGACTATATAAGCATTAATTTAAGTTGTTAATTCAAATTGTATTATTGGTTTCTAGCTCAAAACTACTCAATACTCATCAAAGAATTTGCTACTGCCAGTCATCAAAGATTTCTCATCGGAAAATTTCTATGCACACGAAGGGCAACAAAGATGCCACAACATCGTATTTCTTCAAGCCTCACTTGATGGAATGAAAAAATGGGTCCTGCTACCAGTCAAGCAATAGGATCTTATTTTGATGCAAAATTTATACTTTTATTCTCCTAATGTACGTGTGATGATAGGCTGAAATATTTTGTCTATCAAACCTTGCTTAGTACAAAATTTCAAGATTTGAACTATTGCCTTGCTCGTGTGGGCTGCATTATATGCTTTATGGAGATGAACATGAGAGTTGCAATTGAATAATTTGAATATGGGGATTGGTGCTTTATGGAGCCGCCTCATATATGAAAGATGGCGTGGTGAAATTGATGTTGGCATGGATGTTAAATATTTGTAAGATTGTGTTTGTGTATTACGAAGTTAGATGGCTTTTTCTCGTACTGCTGCTGCTTGCCTGTTGCTTTCCCATGCTGCTCCTGCTGCTTACTATGGTCATCTGAATTGCTTGCTATGTGTCTACCTAAGCCATATAATCTCCTGCTTGTTATGTTTTGTGAAATATTTGATGTTGTGATGTACTGCTTGTCTGTGTCCCCGATCGGCTGTTTTTGGAAAATCATGTATCCCGTGTGCCCGTTTGTGTTGTGTATCCGTGCTTTTTGAGGTATGCCTATTTATTTCCTCCGCAAAGCAACTCTCACATAGTATAATTGTTTTTCTTATCAGTTACAGATTTACTATCTGCACCGGTAACTGTAATTCATTCAAATAGCTTGTGTTTTTTTCTTTTTATTGGAGTAGTAGCCTAGCTACCAGCAGAGTGTCATCAACAACCAAATGAACAAGAAAATAAATCAAGCCTAGGATGCTCTTTGATTTTTCATGCATGGTCTGATGGATCATGGACTATAGATGTTTAAATTTGTGATATTGTTGACTCATGGTTGTATTTTGAGGCCCAAACTTATTTATTTAATGATGAATGGCTATGGAAAAAATATGTTGGTGGTTGTTATTCTGTTGTGTTGTGTAATATGTCGGTGTGACAGTGATGATGATATTTTCTTGTTTGTATGGTTGGTTGGTTGTATTATTTTGTTGTGTCTATTGATAGATTTTGTTCAAAAATTTAAAACCGTCATAAAAACACCACATCCATGTGTCTTTTGTTCGCTATATAGACTCCTATTTATTAAAGAAACAAACCCGAATATAAGTTATGAGTAGCACCAACATAGTTACGATGAAATGTTTATGTATGCACTTGGATCAAACCAACGCAATCTTATGCTTAGTTCACCATTTATGATATGAGTGCCACCAATTGAGTTGGTTATCAAGCCAACACAATTTTGTGCTTAGTTCACTATTTAGGATATAAGTACCACCAATTAACTTGGTTACCTATTTACCCCATTTGATGTCTCTCTGGCATTTGCTGGAACGAGTCATCTACCTACATTACCATTTCTATATCCTGATTGGAAAGCGAATCAGAGTTATGAACAAACATTGAACTTCTGACAAACATTGCCCTACGAACCCATCGTCTACTCTTCCATCGAAAGCATTGCATCACAGGAAGCACACATAACACTACATCCACCTATGCCTCCTTCAGCTAGTTAAGGTTTTTGTGTTATTTTTCAAGTCTTAACTTTCTCAATATTGGTCGTAGGTCTCAACTTTCACTACATTGGTCGTGTTATTCATCAGCTCTTAACTTTCACTACATCAGTTTAGTTATTTCATCAATGCCGCCGCCTTCATCTACCATCATCTCTTCATTTCATCGTATCTTTCTTTCACCGCAACGCAATTCTTAAGACAACATTTGGTATATGAGTAACACCAATTGAGTTGGTACCAAGACCACCCCAGCATCAGTCTCATCCGGCATTTGACGGAACGGGTCATCTAGTAAAATAAAATAAGCAACACTTGGCACTAGTGGTGTCTTCTAATGAGTGATACTCCTCCTATTCAATGTGGTTGTATAAATAAACGAAAATAAGCAGCACTAGCAGTGTCTTCTAAGACTATCCATAGTGGGGAGTAACTTCGACTAGTAACATGGCATATGTTACTAGTCTATGTTACTACCTATATAGTGGGGAGTAACATATATGCGGTGTCATGCAACACTTCATTTATTATGTTGTAGACTCATATTTTTTTGATATGTGTGATGTTACTCAAAGAGCAAGTAACTACCTAAGGCTGGTCATAGTGGGGAGTAACAGAGACTAGTAACATGCACATGTTACTAGTCTATGTTACTACTCTCATAGTGGGTAGTTTCGTATGAGTAGTGTCGTCGTTTAGTAACAACAGATGCCATAGGGATGGCTAAAGAGAGGGGAAGACTCGAGGGAGAACGATGTCGATGGTGCCGGAAACGGGTTGGGCACAAACACGGTGAAGGACACCACGATGTACCCAGGTTCGGGGCTCTCCTGAGAGATAACACCCCTACTCCTGCTTGTCTGCTTGCTATAAATGATCTCACGAACTACAATCAATGCTCATGGAGCTGCTCAGAGGAAGAAGAGATCTGCCGTGGGCATGGCTCTCCTCTGCTTCTCTACGGGTTCTACTGTGGGAAGTAAATGAGAATGGGGCGTCCCTCTCACAGGAGGGGTACCTCGGGCTCTTATAGTGTGAGCTCGAGCTACTACGGTCATTTCAGCCGGGGGCTGGCCCCAGCTGTCATCCTCTCGTCGGATGGGGTCCACCGACTGCAAATCTCCTGTTGATCCAGACTTGTCAAGCGGTTGCCCATGTTGTAGCTTCTAGGTAATGATGATGAACAGTGGAGCTACGTCCTCCGGTCTTGTCGTCCTGTCTCCGGATTCAGAGGAAAATGGTGACAACACTCCTCTGACAGATCGGCGAAGTGACTTAGCTTACTACCACCCGGATCTCTCGGGATCCTGCATTTATGACCTTGTACCAGAGACGTCCAACCTGGATAATGTCAACTCTTGAGACGATTGAGGAGTGGGCCGATTGCGCCTGGGCCGACTGCTCGCATTCGGCATGGTCGATTGCTTGGGAGCAATCGGCCATGCGACTGCCTAGCTCGGCCCAGCAGCAGCCCAATCGGCCTCCTCCTTATCTTGAAATATTGCTTTCGTCTGTGTGACCCTACCCGGGTATCATTCCCTCGACACTAGCCCCTAAAGCTGTAAGGGTCCCACGGTTACTTGACTGTGGGGCCCTTGCAGTTTTTCTTTTTTTTCTTTTCGCGCTTTGACTGATCTGGCCTCATCGGACTTCTCGATCTGATCTGAACGCTCAGATCGGAGATTCTTCCCGGCCGACCAGACCAATAATGGTTCGATACACCTTCTCCTTTCTCGACTACCTTCCCGCCGATTGCTCTCGTGCTTCTCTGATAAATGATCCGTTGCCAAACTTTTGGCCGAGCTGAGATCTGGCTCAACCGATTGCTTCTCCAACGGTTACTTTTGACCAACTTCTGACCAACCCACGACGCACGTAGCTTCCGATACCCCGGGGAAGTTAATGCTCTAGGCCCCACGACCCACACGCAACGGGACATTACTGCGCACGCCTCGCCTTCTGCGCCATGATCTTTTGCGCCGAAACCGCCCAACATTCTCTTGATACACGCGGCCACACCGGGCCACACGAGCCGCACCTGCGATCCCACTCGCCCCCGCCGCCCATATAAGCCACCGGGGGAGGGGGCTCCTCGGGCTCATCTCCACTTCTTGTTACTCGCTCTCCTTCTCCTCTTCGTGCCGCCGCAGTGCTTCTGCTTCGGCGACCTTAGCCTAGCGTGCTTGTGGCGCCACCGCACCGCACCGCCTCTCTGCAACCCGCTTGCGCCCTTCGCCGCCGCCGCGCCTCCCTTAACCAGCATCAGCTGCCGGACTCTTCTCTCCCTTCTCTCCGGATTCATCCTCCGCCGCCCTGGAAGACGCCATGGCCGCCGTGGACGAGAAATCCGCTGCCAGCCGTGGCCGGTGGAAAGGCTCCACCGTCAACGACAAAGAGATCCGCCAACTTCTCCACGCGCGCAATATGCCGGTTGGCATCCAATGGCGTGCCCCCGGCGAGTAGATCGTGCCAGAAGCGCGCGCCGGTGAGCGCGTGGTTTTCGTGGCGCACTTCGAGCACGGCTTCGGGCTGCCGGTGAGCACCTTTTTCCGAGAATTCTTGGACTTCCACCGACTGCAACCGCACCATCTCGCCGCCAACTTCATCATGACAATGTCGGGATTCGTCACCATCTGCGAAGGCTATCTCGGCATCCGGCCGAGCATCGGGATGTGGAAGCGCCTCTTCCACCTCCGAGGTCACATGGCTCGGACCGGGAGACTGCTGCCGAATCCAGACGGAGAAGACAACACGCCGATTCACGAGACCGCCATGACCGACTGTGGCGGCTGCATCCTTTACTCTAGCAAACAGGGCTATGAGTCCCCTGCCATCATTCAATCGGTCAAAGACTGGCAAACCACCTTTTTCTATGTCCGATCTCCTGGCAAGCGCCCCGACCTCATAAACTTGCCCGAATTCCAGCTTGCTCCTCCGGTGGAGAAATACCAGTGGTCGACCAAGCTTGGGGTCGGCGACTGCGACATAGACTCTCAGGTAGCTCGGATTGCTCGGCTTGAGAAAGATGGCCTTAAGGCGTACGATCTCGTGGCCACCTGGCTCCAGGTCCGAGTGCTCCCGCTTCAGCGCCGAGTGCACCGCATCTTCGACATGGCAACTTGGAGGGATCCCACTCGGATTTGCACTAAGAAGCTGAGAAACAGAGCGTTGCGCCTCCGAGTGAAAGCACTCACCACCACTCCCTTGCCGAAACCATTTCGATTCGGCCTGAAGTGCCTTCACCGCGGAGTTAACCCTCCAGAGGTATGCTCCGATTTCTTTCTCTCTTCGCCTGATTGCTCAATTTCTCCTTTTCTCTTCTGATGCTTTGCTCATTCTTCAGTATTTTATCCCGACTGCTGCGATGCAAGATGGCCAAGTCGCTGGTGAATTCGCCCCTGATCGCGAGGAGGAGGACCCAAACGACATTGAATACGACAGCTCCCTCGCCTCCGATTTCAACGCCGAGGACAACCCCTCCAACGTCGGTGCAGCCGAACAAGGGGGTATGCATGATTCCTCCTTCGAACGATTTCTGGATGAATGCAGTGATGATGACAACGCCTCAAAGGTTGGAGGTTCCGGTGCAGATTCGCATCCCGACCCCAAGAAGGCACCGCTCAAACGCTCCTGAGCTGACGGCTCATCAATCGTTGTTGCACCGAGCAAGAGCGCGAAGACCGCGATGGTCGCTCCGAGAGGGAAAGCCACTCAGGCTGGGCGCACTCGGGTTCAGCAGACCGGGAAAGATCCCGGTGCCAAGCCCAAGGTCGGCCCCGTTCTGCAGGACGCTCCTCTGGATATCCCACCTCTGCACTTCCGGATGCCCCGAGGGGCACCGATGACTGTGGGGTAATTATTTCTCCTTCCTGCTCTTCCTTGACATTCTCCTTTCCTTTGTTGCTTATCTCTCTTTTCTGCTTAGGGCTGCTATTGACCTGGACGACATTGACCGAGACATCCCTGCCTTCACCGGCCCAGCTCCTTCTACCACTTCCATTCATGCTGACACCACCAGAAAACGGCCGCCGATTGCTCCTCTCTTGACCAAGGACGCCGAGCGCAAGGCTAAGAAGCTTTGTGCCGACATCGCCAAACCTCCGAGCAAGCCTCTTCCCACAGCTTCTGTGGTTCCCAAGGACATCGTCGACCTGGAGTCCGCCGACGCCGAGGGATTGCAACCGGACTCTCCGATTGCTCCTTCCCTGTCGCGGTCCTCTGGTCAGATCCTGACTGCCATCGGCACGACCACCCCGCCGATCGTGACGGTGTCTCCTCCTTCAAAAACTTCTCCGACACCGAGTGCTACTGCCCCGCCAGCCACCTCGGCGCCACCCTCGACTGCTGCTACCTCCAAGGATATAATCCTTCAGCCGATGTTGACGACGACCTCGACGACCTCCTCTGCTGCTCCCGAATCGCAGATGCATTCGGTGGAGCACTTCCGAATGGCCTACTCCCGCACCAGTCCTGCCGACTCCGAGCCTGACGCCTCGCGCCGCTTTCCCTTGGCATCCCATGGCACTATGGCTTCATCTTACGACCGAGTGAAGGCACTCTCCACCGGCATGCTTCAGGAGCTCGAGCTCGTAGACCGTAATCACACTGTAAGTCCTCTTTCCAAGTGGGGGCGCGCAAGCGCACCCACTGGGTGTAGTCCACGAGATTCGGGCCGATTCCGTGCAATCAGCTCGGATCTTCTTCTTACTTTTGCTTTCCTAAGCCGTCCTCAGATCGGTGGATCTGCCCTCGAGTGGGTGCGCACAAGCGTACCCACTGGGTGTAGTCCCCGATATTAGGGCCGATTGCGTGCAATCAGCTCGGATCTTCTTTCGACTTTTGATCTCGTCAACTTTTTTACTGACTCTTTCAATGCACGGGCTACCGCTGAGGAAAAACGCAAGGTTTTTGAGACCTTGCTCGAGTCTTATGCTGCCAGCTTGCGACTCCTTGCCTCTGCTCAGCTTCAGGTGAACCAACAGACCGCCAAGTTCGCCGAGCTCACAGGTAATTCTGTTGATTCCCGACCGATCGATTTCATTTTCTGATTCTAACTTTTTCCTCGGATCCGCGCTGCAGCTGCTGCCGCATCTTTGCCCACTATTACCGCTCTTCAGGGCCGTGTGGCCGAGCTGGTGGAGCAGCTCGGCCGTCAAGGCCCCGAGCTTTCTGCTGCTTAGAAGGAACTTGAGCGCCTTCGATCCGCCGAAGCTGATTTATCTCGCACTGCCGAGCGGCAGCGATGTGAGATGGCTGCGCTCAGAGCCAGTCACAAAGCGGAACTGGAGGCGGTGATCTCGGCCCATGCCACGACTGCCGAGATCTTGCGCTCGGAGCGTGATGCCGCGGTGACAGCTCGGACTGCCATGCAAGCTGAACGGGGTGACGCGGTGGCCAAGTTGGAGGCTATGACGATGCGCCACAATGACGAGCTAACCAAAGCCCGACGCGAGGCCCGGGTCAATCTCGAGGGGCTTCGTGAGATGGATTCTCTTCTTTCTGGTGAGCCATCTCTATTGTCTCGGTTCCCCTGTTGGTTTCTTCTCTTTTGCCTCTTCTCATATTTATCTTCCCGATACAGAGCATTGGCCTGCCTCCGACTCCGCCAGTCAGCACGCAGTTTCTGAGGAGAAACGAGTCCGAGCCGAAGAAGGCTGGCCTATGAGGACTGAGGCTTAAGGATGGAGTCCCCGGGAGTTCATCATTGCCACCGAAGCTCGTATCCCAGTCATCCTTGGAAGCGTCTTCGCATTCAAACTGGGCGTCCAGAAACTTGCCGAGCTGCTTTGGGTGCCTGCCGAACTGAAACAAGCACTCGGGCGACTGCGCCATGGTGAAGGATCCTCAACCGGCACACATGACTCCGACGACGATGATTCGGAGCAAGGGTATGCCCCGACTGCCACTCATGACCAGGTGCTGATGCTGCTGAAAGCCGCTCCTCGCCGAGTCGAGGCTTTGCTTGACTCAGCTGCTCGGACTGGCGCCGAGATGGCGCTTCAGACCGTGCTGAGCTGGTATCCCAAGCTAAGCCTGGCTCGGCTTTACACTATGCGAGACAGGGCAGCCGACCTCCTTGAGACGGCCTATACCCAGGTGAACCGTCTTGCCACGACCATGGCCGGGTGGTTCCCTTATACTGAATACACCTCTGTTCTTGACGACGCCGGTATGCCGATTGCTCCACTTCCTATCACTGCCCTAGCCGACGACAACCCTTCTGCTGGCGGACGTGCCCGAGGAGGTCAAGGCAGTCAACCTGAACACTCTCCAAGCTCTCATCTTTATCACGATGACTTATCCGACAGCAGCTCGTCTCATACTTCACCCAAGGCCACCTCAGGACGGACAAGTGCCAAGCCAGCTGATGTGGAGCCCTCCAAGGTGCGGGAAGATTTGACGGATCCTAAGCAATCGGAGGTGGCTATTGTGCCAGAGGGTCCGACTGTGCTGGAGCAAACAGTTTCGACCGTTACACAAACGCCATCCACTGCTCCGACTGCTTCGATCGTGCTGCCGACCTCTACCGTTCCCGACGCCTAGCGAGTGAACTTTATGTATTTTACCGCAACTCTCGCAAGACTTTGCTAAATTTCAAGGACACCCACTGGGGATGTTTTGATGTAATGAACTCATTCGGCCTTGAGCCTCTTATCTTTGCTTATTGCACAACTTTCTTATGCAATCAACTTCCAGCCTCTGGCTTGTCGTCGGCAGCCCCTGGTATTGCCTGCTCTGCTGAGACTGGAGCCCCAGGATCTACTGGCTCTTCCCTCGAAACCGGTATCTCTAGATCGGAATCGGTAGCTCTTGGTGTCGATAGCTCGGATGAGTTCCCAACACCTGGTGTTGCTGCTTCTTTTGCTTTCAACTTCTTCTTCTTGCCGAGATCGTCAGCCCTTGGACCACAATCGGCAGAATCTGGATTTGCCGGACTTACCGATGCCGCAGCTTCCTGGGCGCCTGATTGCCTCTTCAACGTCGGAATCTTCGTTGGTTGAACCAGCTTTGCTTGCCTTAATGCCTCCAGGTCGGTTTCTGATATGAAGATAGACTCAGACTCTGGTGAAGGCGTGATAGAGGGCTTCCTGATGTGCTCCAACGATACCCCTGGTGGAATGCTTTGCCTGGTGGAGCCGAGCTTGGACAGGGCGTCTGCTGCTTCATTTTTTGCTCCGGGCACATGATGAAATTCGCAGCCTTCAAAATATCCACTCAGCTGCTGCACCAGGAAACGGTAGCTCGCCATATTTGCATCTTTGGCATCCCAATTGCCTGTACACTGCTGCACCACCATGTCGGAGTCGCCAAAACATTCTATGTTCCGAATGCCGATCTCCTTGGCTAGCTTGATGCCATGCACAAGGGCCTCGTATTCGGCAACATTGTTTGATGCTGCGAAATGGATTTGCAATACATAGTGCAGTCGGTCTCCTTTTGGTGATGTGAGAACAATGCCGGCCCCTAGGCCATTCTTCATCTTGGACCCATCAAAATGCATTCTCCAGAAGTCCGATCTTGGGACGGGTGGCATATACTGAGTTTCAGCCCAGTCCACTAGGAAGTCGGCCAACGCTTGACACTTGATTGTTGTTCTCGGCTCATACTGGATGTCGTGGTTAGCGATCTCAATTGCCCATTTGGCCACTCTGCCGGTTGCATCTCTACTGCCGATGATGTCGGCTAACGGGGCTGAGCTGACCACCACAATCGGATGAGCTTGAAAATAGGGCTTCAATCTCTTGCCTACCATGTAGACTCCGTAACGCATCTTCTGGTAGTGGGATAATTTTGCTTGGATGTTGAGAGCACCTCGTTGATTTAATATACTGGCCGCTGAATTGGTTGCGCTTTGTCCTTCTCAGGACGCTCTACCACCATCACTGCACTGATCACCCGATTGGTTGCCGCGATATACAACATCATCGGCTCCTTCTCAATCGGTGCGGCCAGAATTGGTGCGGTGGAGAGCATACGCTTCAGCTCCTTGAATGCCTCATCTGCTTGTGGAGTCCAGTTGAACTTCTCCGTCTTCTTCATGAGTTGAAACAACGGGATTGCCTTCTCTCCCAGCCGACTGAGAAATCGGTTGAGTGATGCCAAGCAACCGGTGAACTTATGTACTTGCTTCAAATTCCTGGGTCGATCCATCCGTTCGATTGCGTCTATCTTCTCGGGATTGCATTCGATTCCTCTTTCAGAAACGAGAAATCCCAAGAGTTTGCCGGCTGGAACACCAAACACACACTTATCTGGATTCAGCTTGATCTGGTAGACGCGCAAATTGGCGAATGTTTCCTTGAGATCATCCAGGAGTGTGACCCCTTTGACCGTCTTCACCACCAAATCATCTACATACACATGCAAGTTTCTGCCGAGATGAGAATGCGTGCAGCGCTGGATGGTGCGCTGATAAGTAGCACCTCCATTCTTCAGACCAAAAGGCATGGTGATATAGCAATAAGCCCCAAAGGGGGTTATAAAGGCAGTTTTTATTTGATCTTCCATAGCAAGTTTGATCTGGTGATAGCCAGCAGTGGCATCCAGAAATGACAATAGCTCGCAGCCGGCCGTAGAGTCAATGACTTGATCTATATGGGGCAGAGCAAATGGATCTTTGGGGCATGCCTTGTTCAGGAAGGTGTAATCGATACACATGCACCAAGTCTTGTTCTTCTTCATCACGAGGACTGGGTTTGCCAGCCACTCGGGGTAGAACACCTCCATGATGAAGCCTGCAGCCTTGAGTTTGGCGATCTCCTCGCCGATTGCTCTTCTCTTGTCTTCGGAAAAACGTCGAAGAGGTTGCTTGACCGGTTTAGAACCTGGCCGAATGTGGAGCTTGTGCTCGGCGAGTTCCCTCGGCACTCCAGGCATGTCTTGCGGAGACCATGCAAAGATGTATCGGTTCTCACGGAGGAACTCGACGAGCTCGCCTTCCTATTTGTTGCTAAGTCCTGCTCCGACCACAAAAACTTGGCTGGGTCGGAGGGATATAGAGCAACCTTCTTGTTGTCCTTGGATGCCTGGAAAGTGGTCTCCTCATCTGCTCGCTTGGTTGGGTCGACTGGGAGAGGAGCCTTGCTTTGAGCCTGGGCCATTGCCACCACCTTGTCGAGCTAACGCTTCTCTTCGACCACCACCAAGGAATCGGCCAGGTTTGCACCGGCGGATGAGCACTTGAGAGACTTCCTGAAGTCCCCGGAAACAGTGATGATGCCATTCAGACCTGGAAGCTTCATCTTCAGATAGGGATCATATGAGTTAAGCATGAACTTGGCGATTGCAGGAAATCCCAAAAGGGCGTGGTATGGGCTGCTGAGGTCGGCGACTTCGAACCAGATCGGCTCTCTCCTGAAGTTCTCCTCTGTCCCAAAGATCACATCCAGCCGAATGCGACCCATGGGAGTGCATGACAAGCCAGGGACAATCCCATGGAAGGTCGTCCGACTGTTTTCCAAGTCCCTCTCCGTGAGTCCCAACTTGATCAATGTGTCCCTGTACAGAATGTTGATTGTGCTCCCTGGATCAATGAGCACTCGGGAAAACAGACATGAAAACTTTGGTGCCGCAAACAGGGCATCCACCACGAGCGGATAGGTGCCTGGATTCGGCATGATGCTTGGGTAATCCTCCCTGCCCCAGGTAATCTTGCAATCGGACCAATGCATGTACTGGGGAATCGGGGGCATGATGGCATTGACCTCCTGAGCTCGGGCTCTCCGACTGCCCTTGTCACTTGACTCGCTAGTAAAGATAATATATGCGGCATCTTGCCACGGGAACTGGTTCTGCGCCTGAGGTGGTGCTCTGTTCTGAGGTGGTGGTGGGGGTGGAGGTGGTAATGCTTCTCAATTTGCTATGTGTTTGACAAAATCACATTGCCGAGTGGTATGTGTTGGGAATGTGCCCTAGAGGCAAATAAAATATGTTTTATCGAGCATATTCCATTAGTTCATAATACGTTTGATACTATGTTATAACTGTATTAAGCGGAAACATTAATACAGGTGTGGTATACAAACAACCAGGTCCCTAGTTAACCCTAGTATACTAGTCTATTGGGCGATTGATGATCAAGGTTTCCTGATCATGAGACAATGGCGTCTGTTGACAATGGATTCGTATCATTGGATAATGATATGATGGACATACACCCACCAGAAGTGTTGCGATGTGATCAAGTCACATAGTTCGACATTGCGATAACTATAACGTAGTGACTAGATCCTTTGACCGTAATGATCATACGTAATTGTCATCTATGAGGAGACTTTGATTTGTATCCCACCGCCTGACTGAAATATGCTGGCCATAACGGTGAACTTTGGGTATTCCGAAATAGATGGTTGATGAGTATGCAAATAGTTCAAAGTGGGATTTGTCCATCCGTGTGACGGATAGGTACTCTGGGCCCACTCGGTGATATTGCATCATAAAGTTTGCAAACATGTGACTAGGTCACGGAGTTGTAATATCACGAGAACGAGTAAACTTGTTTGTTGAGAACGAGGACGAACTAGGTATAGTGGATACCAATGATCAAACCTCGGACAAGCAAAGTACCCCATGACAAAGGGAACATGCACACGGTTAACGGATCCAACAACGATTGAAGTTCATTCGATGGAAGCGCAGGGGCTGTCAAGGATTCTAACCAGGTCCAATTGATTAGTCATTGATCAATGAGAATTGTCTCGATCATGTCTGCTGTTTCCCGGACCGTAGGGTGTTACACTTAAGGGTACTCGACGCAGTAAGGATTGATTTGGGATCACCGGAGAAATTGGAGAGAACACCGGAATTGTTCTGATGAAGGCCGGAAGTTGTTCCGGATATTTTGAAAGGTTCAAAATATATTTAATATATGTTTTATTATTTAATTATCTGAATTAAATATTAAAATGTATTTAAATATAATTAAAAATGAATTAGAAGGCATATGGGCCTCATAGGGCCCATTAGGGGGAGAGGGAGTCCTCCCCCATGGGCCATGGCGCCATGAGGGGGCCCACCCCCCTTATAGGTGCGCCACACCCCTCCCTTGGGATTAGTCCCACCCCGGAAGTGGAGGGGGTGGCACCCCTCCTTGGCCTATATAAGGAGGGGTAGAGGTGCCCTTTTAATCATCATATTTTTGAGATAAGTTCTCATCTCTCTCTCCCTCCTTTCTCCTTCCTCGAGTGGACTCCCCTTGTTTGGAGTCTACACTTGGTTGGGTATTTCTCCACTATACGCACGCCGTCGTGCTGCTGGAATCGGGATTCGAATCCATCTTCTTTCCGCTGCTCTACTGGTTCGGAGCCCGGAGGGACGTCGGGTATACTGTATGTGTATAATCCTGCGAGGCACTACACTTGTGGTGCTACTTCGTCGTCGTGGCCGTATCGCGAGGACTTCATCGAAAACATTCCGACGGGGACGTAATCCCGTCATCGGTCTACAAGGATCGGGTGGCTACAGGAGTCATCGTGGATCTGCGCGGCATCGGGGATTGCCGGTACGACTACACCAACCACGTTCATGCGGGAACGTTTCCCGCTTAACGGACTACATACTGGTATGTGACCTATTTCTGTCGTTTACTTGCATCGCCATAGCATAGGTCTTGGTTATGGGTCTCGTAGGTTATGAAAAATTTGTGTTTTCTGCCCCGAACCCCAACAGTGGTATCATGAGCAAGGCTATGTGTAGATGTATTGTACGAATAGAACACATCTAGTATGTGGGCATCAATTCTCAAATTGTTACCCTCTCACGTGTACTCATTTAGCGTTGCGGCAATGTTTGATGAAGCGGCCCCCGACCGACCTTACGCGTTTACGCGAGACTGGTTCAACGCTTGACATATGGCTTGTACCATATAAAGTGGCTGGGGGGGGTGTCTGTCTCTCTGCATTAGCGATGCGAAGATGTTTGCAACGGAGGGCCCCGACAGGGGTGTAATAGAGACAATTGTGGATTGGTGTTGTGGCTTGTTTTCGCAGGATAGAAAGCGGTTCTTTTCTCGAAACCCCTAGCAGCCACGTAAAACTTGCAAAAGATAAAGTAGAAAGGCGTTTTCAACTTTAATTTGCATGTCGGGGGGAATCATAGCATGTATGATTTATACTATTGCATCCTGTTTTGCTAATATGTTAGATATACGACGGTAGCATAATAGGATGATCCCTCACTAATCCAACAAAGTGTCCTTCCTTAGTGAAGCACCATCTGGAAAGTTCTTCATTATGGAGGCATCACGTGTCACACGGGTGTCAAACATTTTTACGTTCACATGAGATGGGTGGAGCAAGCCTAGCATGTCCAGAAACATGGCCTTGCCTACGCGGCATATACTCACTAAGGTTATTGTGGCGAGCCTGGCATGTGCAGACATGGCCTCGGGACACAAGAGACCGAAAGGTCGAGCATGAGTCACATGGATGATGTGATTGGCATGATGGCCTACCTTGAACAACATACTGATGGTCGTGTCACACGGGGGAGGTATGTTCTTCAAGGATCGTGTAATCACTTAGAACAAACTATGAGGGATGTTTGTCTGAGTGGGAGTTCCATAATTGTTTTTGAAACATGAACTCCATATTATGAACTTAATCTTCATGTCTTAGCAAATATCATTGTAGATAACGTCATACCAATGTTTAGAACTATGGCTCTTTTAGTATGATAGAACTTAAGGTAAATGGGTCTTACTTCATTGATGTGTACCAACACCATTAGAGACATACTCATTAGTAACGACTTGCTAAACATAATACGAAGAACTGCTAGGAGATACACCTGACAACTCCGTAATCAAGGAAGATGATGATGAGTATCGCACTCACCGTCACTTATGAATGACTGTCCAATACACCATACTTCATTCTATGAGTCTGACTTGTGAATATATGTTAACCAACACGTATGACGTGCTAGGTGAAACTTGAAAGCACTAGGTCACAAATCAGAGTAATGGAATATGAGTATATGGACGGGGTTTCTTTCAACCATGGTGGAAGGAACAACCTGCTGAGAAAGTCACATGAAAAATGTATAAGATACATGAACACCTTGTGTATAACTTGGACTACTGAATGACTCGTTATTTTGCGATAACTGGAGAGTTGCATCCGTTTCCTCCCATCTACAAAGACCGTGTCTGGACTATGTCATGAAGGATAACTGTTCACCTATCATGAGATCATGGTCAAAGTTGAGAACTTTAAGAGTAGAACCAATGCAGGAATAGTCATTGACGGAGAAAGTATATTTGATATACAAGTTATAAATGTCTTTCCCCACGAAACACTAATTGCGGTTGATTAAGTATTTGATGCTTGAACTTACTGCTTGAAAGTGTCTTGGAAGGGATGAGGTGACAATGTGTGCTGACGGCAATCAAGATAGTTGATGGTCGACAACACTCTCCCTCTACATCTATCAATTGATTAATATATGAATAAATTTGTGATCGTTTGAATGTGAACTTTATTAGTGTGTCTTGCATCTTGCGAAGACAATTATTCATATTAGTGAGAAACAAGTCAGTTGTTCTCCTTTTATGAATGATATCTTTTATGGTGACATTACGATTATGAATGGGTTATTCTTATATTGATGATCGTAGGTTGATCATTTATAAGAAATATTGTAATGCCAAGAAATATCCAGGCTTACTAATGACACTACAGTTTAAGTCATGAATGGTATGAGGATGTCTTAAGATACTTGATCTCTTGACACATACAAAACCATGTCTTTTAGGTGAGATGACTAAAACCTCGCATCCTGGTAAACGGAATGTGTACTGATTGTTCAGTATCATACATTGTGATGTATCGTATGTCAGCATGTGGTGAATTTTCATTATTTCGTGAACTTCGTATGTGGACTTGGATGAATATTTGTATTCACTAATGAAACATGAGTCTGAAATAATTTGATATGATCAAAAGGGATTTCAGAATAAAGATGGATATTAAATTAACAAGAAAGACAAGTCTCTACGATTTGATCAAAGTGACAAATGTTTTGAGTTAGTCTTGGGCATAAAGACTTGTGTGAGAGTTGTTCCACAAATTGCAATGTCTTGAGACACTTCAATATGATTGACGTGCCTGAACATTGTGATCATATTCTATCGAAGAGTGTATGGTCTAAGTTATCTCTTACCAAGTTACGTTATTATTGTTTAGAGTTATTCATTTAATATGCAAACACTCACTTCAGCATAGGGAACCATCTGAGTTCGTGGAAACCAACACTATATATGTCATGGTGTGTTGTGGTTTCTAGGAAGCTTGATTTATGTAAGATAAATTATCTTTGTAGTGTATCCTTAGACAACCTGGATGCATCTTCCACAACTAGAACCAAAAGGAGCAAAACTTGTATTGCTATGTTTGGTGTTTGTCAAGAATTGTTCTTGATAAATGTGGTAATGGAAGAAAAGTGAAAGTTCAACCAAGGTAATTGACCTTGCCTCCAAATGTCAGAGTAGTGCAACGGAATATGTTCTGGAAGCAAAGCTCTAAAATTAGAGGATAAACTAATGATAATGATCATGATGTTTTGATGAAAACTTTTACCGAGAAAAGTAGGATTCAAGAATATATATTTTCCCCTGGTGCGAAATGATATTCATGATTCACTTGTCATGTTAATGGAACAAGACATTCCTACGAACTACAAAGAAGCGATGGTGGACCTAAGTATGAGATATGACTACAAGTCATGAAATCCTATGTTGAGTTACATTTAAGATTGCTTGAATCTTATCAAGTAAGGAGGTTACTTGATATTCACAATAACTTCAGAGTTATGAGGAATAAATGTTAACATCAAAGGGACGTCAAGATTGGTTTGTCACAAAGATTGTTTCTGACAAATTCAATGGGTTGACTACAATGTGTAGCAATGCTTGAGTCAAAGTGATATTCACTACGATTGATCCAGGATTGTTATCAATACCGTGACTTCCTCAAATCCTGTATTTGAAGAAGTGTTGTAATTGGTACAACAAGAAGGTTTTGGAAAAACAATGGATACTAGTGTCTCGTAAACTGAATTCTCATTTTGATGGATGATCAAAGGATTTTGGACTTAACCAAAATATCAAGGAAACATGCATTTGCATGAAACTGAGTGGGAGCTGAATAGTTTCCTGAAACTTAATATGTAGACGACATATTTTGAGTGGGAGCTATGGGAGTATTATCCTAGACTTATATGTAAATGACATATTTGAGTACGAGCCATGTGGTTAGTGTCCTGAACTTAATATGTGTCTGACATATCTAAGTGGGAGCCATGTGGATGTTACCCTTGTCTTATATGTGGCCGACATATTTGAGTGGGAGCAATATGAGTGTTATCCTATAACTTAATATGTGCATGACATATTTGAGTGGGAGCATGATAACATTCTCATATATGGATAACATATTATGAATGGTGCAGTTGGTGTTAATGATTATTTGAATCTTTCATAAATGAAGATGAATAAATATTAAGCATTGAAGATCTATTAAGATAGATATGTGTTTAATAACATTGAGTCGTAATACTTTCCTGGATAAGATTCTGAAGGATTTCAGAATGGGACAAGTCAAGAAGTGGTCCTTACTTGTATATCCAAGAGAAGTGTTGAGTTAATCTCAGTACAAGAACAATGGTTAATGGTTAATGAAAGAAATGGATGTGTTGGATCCTCTATGCCTTTGTCATAGGTTCTTTCATATAAAACCAGAGTTATGTACTCGACGTAATGTGACCCAAGTTCTTAGTAGTAAGAACATGTTGTGATATGATTTATGAGTAAATCATTGAACAAAGAGTTAAGTTTATCCTTCAGTGTCTGAAGAGAACTGAGGATACATCTCAAATTTGTAAAGGATAGTAGACTTGACCATAAATGTTATGCTGGTTCAAGTTTTGACACTAACCTAGAAAATTGAGATATCATACTAATGAATGCCTAAGTTGAAAGAAACATGGTTAGACATCAAAGTTGCATACAATGCACTAAGGATTGAATCTACATTGATGTGGCTGCTTTAGAAGTAGCAGGAGTTATATTATGGCTTAAGAAGTTCGACTTCTGATTGAGTGAGTTTCAAGTGTGCATGACTATGGGAAAGTCCGTGTGACCCACCGGATGTCATTGCTATGACACAGCAAACGAAGTCTCACTTCACCGCCAAATATATATACCTCATCATTATAGTGGATAATGAAGGAATGTCAAATTAGGTGAAATTATGATTTGCAAAAGGGCATACGGTTCTGAATGGTACCCAGACCGTTGATACAACCTCTTCCACGGGCAAGCATGATCAATAAGTAGTTATGATCCAGAGAAAATGCAACTAGATTATTTGTACTCTAGTGCAAGTGGGAGACTGTTGGGAATGTGCCCTAGAGGAAAATAAACTATGTTTTATCGAGCATATTCCATTAGTTCATAATACGTTTGATACTATGCTATAACTTTATTAAGCGGAAACATTAATACAGGTGTGGTATACAAACAACCAGGTCCCTAGTTAACCCTAGTATACTAGTCCATTGGGCGACTGATGATCAAGGTTTCCTGATCATGAGACAATGGCGTCTGTTGACAATGGATTCGTATCATTGGATAATGATATGATGTACATACACCCACCAGAAGTGTTGCGATGTGATCAAGTCACATAGTTTGACATTGCGATATAATGTAGTGACTAGATCCTTTGACCGTAATGATCATACGTAATTGTCATCTATGAGGAGACTTTGATTTGTATCCCACCGCCTGACTGAAATGTGTTTTCCATAACGGTGCACTTTGGGTATTCCGAAATAGATGGTTGATGAGTATGAAAATAGATGAAAGCGGGATTTGTCCATCCGTGTGACGGATAGGTACTCTGGGCCCACTCGGTGATATTGCATCATAAAGTTTGCAAACATGTGACAAGGTCACGAAGTTGTAATATAACGGGAACGAGTAAACTTTTTTGTTGAGAACGAGGACGAACTAGGTATAGTGGATACCGATGATCAAACCTCGGACAAGCAAAGTACCCCAGGACAAAGGGAACAGGCACACGGTTAACGGATCCAACAGCGATTGAAGTTCATTCGATGGAAGCGCAGGGGCTATCAAGGATTGTAACCAGGTTTAATTGATTAGTCATTGATCAATGAGAATTGTCTCGATCATGTATGTTGTTTCCCGGACCGTAGGGTGTTACACTTAAGGGTACTCGACGCAGTAAGGATTGATAGGGGATCACCGGAGAAATTGGAGAGAACACCGGAATTGTTCCGATGAAGGCCGGAAGTTGTTCCGGGTATTTTGAAAGGTTCAAAATATAATTAATATATGTTTTATTATTTAATTATCTGAATTAAATATTAAAATGTATTTAAATATAATTAAAAATGAATTAAAAGGCATATGGGCCTCATAGGGCCCATTAGGGGGAGAGGGAGTCCTCCCCCATGGGCCATGGCGCCATGAGGGGGCCCACCCCCCTTATAGGTGCGCCACCCCCTCCCTTGGGATTAGTCCCACCCCGGAAGTGGAGGGGGGGTGGCACCTGTAAGGCCCGATATGCGTTACTGTTCCAGATCTAGATGTTTCCATCCAGATCCGGGGACGAAGCACATATCAGTCCCACCACGACATATGACGAAGTCATATTCCCCGAATTTCCAACATGATATCACAACATTATAGATACAAGGATACAACATCTCATACAATCGGCATACAATTGCCTTAATACAATACAGCAGCGGAAGATACATGTCTGAGTACAGACTACAAGCAAATGCCTAGTGGCAAAGAGAAAAAACATCGATCCCCATAACCACACGGGTCCAGGCCCTCCACCGGGATCCGCCTAACTAGTCGTCGTCGAGTCTGTAGGGGAACGCGGCAGAAAACAAAAAATTTCCGCACTACGAACAGCCCAGGACCACTATGGAGACTGCATACAAGGTTTTTGATCTGATCGTTACCGACTCGTAGCGCAGCGGAAGTAGAGTCGATGTAGATCGTCGGTGCAGATCCCCGCAGCTAGGATTTACAACCTCCCAACCGCGAGAATGTATTCCCTCGTCTGCTCCTCGGACAGCGCTCAGGGAGGCGGTCAGACAGTCCCTCGAACGATGTCACGGACAGCCCTTCGGGAGGCCCCTCGAAACTCGATCGGTAACTCGGACAGCCCTCCGGGAGGACCCTTGAAACTCGAACGATAATTTGGACAGCCCTTCGGGAGGACCCTCGAACAGCCCCTCGGGCAAAAGATCGAAACTACGACCTCTCTACGGGGTTGCACACATACGGTGTCAGCTATCCGGCAGGGCTTCGCCGTCCAGAACTAGTTCCTGCCGGAACCCAGACAGCCTTTCGGCTCTACGAAACTATTTCGCGGGGAGGGAGAGAGAATGCCAGATCATGCATGGCTTGTGTATTGAACTCAAGGGAGAGCTTGGATCAAGGATATGGGGCTGCCCTCACACCTCTATTTATAGGAAACCCAAGGGGGCTTTCTTGGCTCCCAAGTCCTTCTAGAAGGCTTTCCAAAAATATCTCAAGTAGTACTTTTTACTATTCATGACACCACTTTTTCGCGTCCGAAAATTCCGAAAATATTTCTGTGGGTCTTAGAATAATTCCAACACCCACTAAAATGATTTTGGGCGCATTCCGAAACAATTCCGGATTAGTGATTTTCATCTGCGAAAAGCAACCTAAGCATTTCCGGCAGCTCCGGAACATTTCCGGCAGCTCCGAAATATTTCCGAAAAAAATATTTTAATCTTTTCTCCAGAAAAATTCCAGAAGTTACCAGAACAATTCTGGCACTCTCCAAAATTACCAGGTGCTCTCCGAAACCTTTTCGGCTTAGTGGTTTACCCCGAAACAACTTTTCGGTTTTCTCTCACGGAACTTTTCCGCCGTCTCCGAAACCTTTCCGGTGACTTTATCTCAGACTCCCTGTCTAGTATTCAACAGATAGATGACCCTTAAGCGTGTGACCCTGTAGGTTCGATGAAGTATAGACATGACCGGAACACTTTCCGATCAATGATCAATAGCGGAACCGAGGACATCCATATTGATCCCTATACCCATACGAAGAATTATTCGAGTGAACCTTTAGTTGCTGTGTGCTATTCCTGTTGCTTCGCGATATATTACAAATACCCGAGGTGAGACTTATTGGCATCCCCGTGAATCAACAACTTGTCCACTATGCCAGTTACCTCGTTCCTGGTATTGTTCTCTTTTCTCGTTCCCGCGTTCCGGCATCCCTGTGATCAAATCACACTGTGTCTGGCCAGACGATGGTGGATACCGTAACACCGAGAGGGCCCTAAGAATATCTCTCCAACGACGGAGGAGCAAATCCCAATCTCGAGCTACCTAGTTCCTTGTCATACTTTTCCGTGAACCCGCAAGCTGCCGTAATAGCCACCCTTTTACAGATGACGTTTAACAAAACCCCAAAGTTCACGAAGCAAGTACGAAGGAACTCGATACTCTCATGGTCTAAGGAATTATGCAAACGCACAACTTTCTCTGTGTTATTAACCATTAACTTGTGACGAATGTATCTCATAGCATAACATCAATTCGGGTCGATTCAACACAAATGTTCTTCTAACATTGTGCCCTCAAAATTGCCGGCATAGTCATGCCCATGATCAGGAAAACAGAACCATCATGCAACACTTGAGCTAGTCTTAGAGGCGAGACTAGGAATATATATTTTTTTATCCGTTTATTATTCCACACGTGCATATGAGTCTTCCTCCGAGCCTCGTGGTTATTGCAGACTCGAGAACCATAGCAGTTATAGCATGGAATATAAACATAATTAGGAACATGGGGATAAATAATAACATTTATTATTGCCTCTAGGGCATATCTCCTACAGACTCCCACTTTCACTAGAGTCAATAATCTAGTCAATGCTAATGCACTTTACACCTACGGCATACTGGTGTAAAATATGCTTCACATGTGGTATAGCCTGATGTCCAACGGATCTGACAATTTCAACTCCGTGTGTATCTTTGCATATCCTCGCGTTTTCACGCTTTCACAAAATTCATATTTTGTGTGGACTTGGCTTTGTATATATGTGAATCACTGGTCGAACCTTGATTCCTCAGACTGAGCTATGGAGCAACTATCTTCAATAGTGTTCCATTGACCAAAGCCATATTGGAACCATACTAAGTTCATGAATGAACTATATGATTCAACATTTTCTTTGTTGCTTCTAAAGCAGCAACATACATAGCCATTTGTTATAGAATTTCGCCACAGTAACCTGTTATGAACAATTCCAACTTACTGTGCCACCATATTGTGTATTACACACAAAAAAACTTTAACTCAAATCGAAAATCGCATGGAGCATTGATGAAGACCGTATCGATGTAATTACTTACAACAAGTACTTCATAATCTCTTCTTGCGAGAAAACATGTCATCAGTGCTACTTTAGTACTCAATGACATTTTTCACTGTTGTCCCACGATCAGTTCTTTGATCACTTTGGTATCTATACTCACAACAACTTTGGAGTATTGGACATATCTGGTTGTTTTACATACCATGGAATACATGATTAATCCCAACACGAAGGTGTGTGGAATCTCCATCATGTAATTTGCTCATCAGTGTTTTGGGACACTGAGTCTTGCAAAAACTCTTTCCATGTGACTTTGGCAAGAATCACTCCTTGTCGTTTTTAATGCTAAATTGTTTTGGCATCTTGTCAGTATGTATTTTGGCTTAGCCCTATTAGGAAAGTCTATCTCTTAGATAATTATGCCTAATATCAAGGCTACTTAACCCAAGCACTTCATCAAAAAACTATTTTCAATGAAGTCCTAATTCATGTCAAGAAATTTATATTATTTCCAATTAACAATGTGTCAAGCACACACAAGGTTTTTAGAAATATTATTATGCTCCCACTTACTTTCTTGCAATCACAAGCATCTTCGTTATCCATTGATGAAATCAAACTCTTTTGACTATTTCATCAAAAACGAAGATTCCAACTCCATTATGCTCTCTTTTGTCCATCGCAGGAACTCTGAAGTTTGCATACTTACTAGCATCCTCTGGACTGACAAAATACCTTGGACTGTATCTCCAAGGAAGTATTTCCATCTCATGGAAATCCTTTTGGCATCCATGTTTCATATCTCATGAATGAAATACGTATTAATTGCTAGTTTAACCCGAACCGACTTTAAGCATCGCTACGGAGAGACAATCTCGCCGTAGTTAATTCCTTGAAATTGTTATAAGCAACAAGTCGAGCTTTATGGATAAAACATTTTTATCCGTATCAGTTTATAGTTCCATTAATATTCGTTAGACTCTAAGTCTTCCGAATGGTCCATCAAGATACAATCTTGAATTACGTATATGGAAACTATCTCGGATTTGTATTGGCATTTAGCCAATTCCGGAGTCAGGGCCCATCATCGCTTCCTTGATTATCGTAGGTATGCTGTTGTCTAACAACAATATCTCGTTTGCGCACCTGAGAGGTTTGCACGAGTTTTGCCTACGTGGCTCAGTTGCAAGTTTGACCGAAGTCCATACATCTCATGTAGAGGCTTCCGTATCAGTTGCAGTAGGAAACTCTGGAATCACTTCCAAGGTTCCTTTCCTTTGATCTGATGACGAAGATACTGTTATCTCGTCGATTTGCACTGTCCTCCCACTCACCTTTTTTCAAGAACCATTCTCTTTAAAAGCATACCGTTCTTTGTGGCAAAACCTTTTGCCTCGGTATAGTGGTGGAGGAATTCCCAATAATTTGGGATAACCTACAAAGTAGCACTTGTCTGATTTGGAATAGGTTTGTAAACAGTTTACACAATCCCCATATTCCAAATGTTAAGAAAAGATAAAACATGGTTGGGCGTACCATACCATGGCGTCATTTCAACAGACCTGATGGCGCTCCTTTCAGTGTAAAAGCCGCAGTCTCTAAAGCATTACATTAAAAGGAATAATGGCAAATTGATTTATGTCATCTTTGATCTTACCATGTCATAAAAGGTTTGATTACATCTTCAAGGACATTCCACTTGCAGTGGTGTTCCGGGAGGTGCAAGTTATGAAAGCTCTTTTCACAACTCATCAGACATTGGCTAAACTTGTAACTCAAAAATTCCTTTCTGCAATCGAATTGTAGAAACATAATTTTCTTGTCACAATAACTTTCACTTCATTTTTGAAAACCTTTCGAATGATTTCAAAAGATCCAGACTTACGTCTCATCAAGTAAATATCCATATATCTACTTGAGTCTTTTCTGAAGATAGATAAATCCACTACTAACAACATTTAACGGACTACACACATCAAATGTATGATCACCAATAAGTTTGTTGTTCGTTCCTCATGGCCTGTGAACGGTATTTCAGTCACTTAACTTTTCGGACGAAAGTTGCAAGTGTGAGATGATTCATAATCAAATGACTTCAAAATCCATCATTGTGGAATTTCTCCATGCGGGTTTCTCCAATGTGACCAAATGCAGTGCCACACATATGTGGTATTCTTTTAGTCTTTCGACATTTAGCGTCATTGTTATGGATGTATCCTATTACCATCAATATTCGTAACATACATCCCATCCCCGATGGAAGCATGGCCCTTTATGTTATTCATAATACTGAACAACAATTGTTCTTTTATGAAAAACCTTCTTGCAACATACTTTATGCAATCGGCTAGAGTGTATAAAACTCTAAAACGAATTATGAAAATAAATACAGATGGTGATACACCGATGGAAGGTATCGTAACTTTTACTATGTTCCCAGCGCGTATCTAAACCTCATTACTGGCAAGTCTTTTAGGCCGTAGTGGTTCTTGCATCGAGTTGCAACAGAATTCAATCGAGCGGGTATTCCTGTGATCAACTTTTAATCATAATACCCAAGAATTATGGACTAACTGTTTAATCACAATTCCCAAGAACTATTTATTTTTGACCAACCTTCCATACATCAATAACTTTCATGACTTTTATACATGAGCTGGACATTCCAGTCTTCTTTCTTTTTGCCCTTATACTTTTAACAGTTTAACTTTCAATATATTTCTCCTACTCTCAGAAGAAGCACCCAACTTTAAGAGTGGCGTTAGCCCCGGACTTCCTAGGCGTGTGAGTCATACTAACACCCTTTGGACATTTCCTTTCTCTTTAAGTTGTTTGTTTTATTCACCTTCATCATATGACAGGCGTTCTTCTGGATCCCTCTCTTATCAGTCAAATGCCCAGTAAACACTTTACTAATACTTTGCAAACAAATATTGCTTTGGATATCTCATATCTTTTAGCCTTTGTCTGTATCTGAAAACAATTTTCAGTTCCATGAATATTACATAACTATCCCAAACTTGTGAAGTTCGGGTCTTATGGAAGCAAACGTATTGCACTTGACCACAATGGAATTCTAGCTTTTGGATCGAAGGACGAGAGTCACATCATCCATAGCATTAGCGGGAGGACACCGAAAGCATGCGATAGGACAAATCCTTCTCGGCACTCTTGAGGACAATCCTCGCATTACGTTACCAACCGTAAAGTTTTAACCAGATATTTAACAGCTTATTCAATTTTAATAGGGAAGGTGGAAACGCGAGCCATTATTCTACAACTATTAGCAAATTATACTTAGACAGTGTTCATAATTAATTGCACTCAGAATTAAACAAGTTAATTCTAAAATGCGCTCCCACTCAAATCAATATCTCTCAAAATTGATTATGAGTGATTCAAGATCCAAATATCAATACAACGCCATAGAATCATCATCTCATGACGAGGATTTTGATTTGGTAGGCCAACTTGCCGATCACATCTCTATGTGACTCTTGTTCATCTTTCGATGCATGTGTTCCGAGCTCAGGACGATCCTGCCATGAACGTCAAGACAACCAAGTGATCTTGCTGCGAGGTCTGACCTCACCCGCCTTACATTTCTCCAATCGTTCGTACCCATGCATCCATGGCGCACCCCGAAAGGATAGATGCTGTGACGGTGCTACATTTGGGAGAACACTAACTACTTGATATTTTAAGTGAGAGATCACCCTAATAAAAAGCGACTACCGCGCAATCAAGAAGGGTGCAACTTAAGGGATAAACATCTCAGGTAATTCATAATTGCATGATATGGTATAGCCCCTTCTGACGGAGAAGTCAAGTATTTCTTCGTCTTAGGCATTTGCGTCGGAGTTCACCTTCGCGAAGTTTGCCACCACCTTGTCGATGCACCAAATAATATTGCTATCTTTATAGCTAATAAAATAAGTGCATTACATAAGGTTGACTCGTAGGTCATTAAAGTGACAATCATATGGCTCCAGCCATCATGCCGAATCATGACACGCAGGTCATGTTAATAAATTTACATTATATAGTCATCTCATACATAATCAAATTAATATGAGCTTTGCTATACCACATCACATGCACATCCTGCAAAACCAAGTTAGACGCCTCTAATCGGTTTATGCAAAATTTTATTTTACGTGGCTTCTAAGGTTTTGACTTAAACCGCAGCTACCAACGTTTATCATCAAGCATGATTATTCAAGTCGCTAGATTAACTTTGCGGGGTGTATGAAACACGAGATAATAAAATCTCGAGCCCCATACTGAACTTCGTCATACGCGTGATCCCCGTGCAGATCATATTTGCATTGCCCTTTAGTCTGCAGAATTTCTTCTTTCTCTAACTATGGTGGAATTCAACGAACTGTTAGCACTTCTTTGATCAATCAGGATCGCAGATTGCCAGAACTTTGAAACTCCACCATACTGTTATTGAGATCAGAAATACACAAATTCCAGGGAAGCAACAAGAACATCGGGTAACAGATTTCATCTGCCACCCGCATAAATAATTTTCAGCAATAGATCTGATCTACTCCAAAATTATATTATGCAATACCCATACATCTCTATGTATTCTAGATCGCAACATGCATCTACGCATAGCACGGCTCTGATGCCACTGTAGGGGAACGCGGCAGAAAACAAAAAATTTCCGCACTACGAACAGCCCAGGACCACTATGGAGACTGCATACAAGGTTTTTGATCTGATCGTTACCGACTCGTAGCGCAGCGGAAGTAGAGTCGATGTAGATCGTCGGTGCAGATCCCCGCAGCTAGGATTTACAACCTCCCAACCGCGAGAATGTATTCCCTCGTCTGCTCCTCGGACAGCGCTCAGGGAGGCGGTCAGACAGTCCCTCGAACGATGTCACGGACAGCCCTTCGGGAGGCCCCTCGAAACTCGATCGGTAACTCGGACAGCCCTCCGGGAGGACCCTTGAAACTCGAACGATAATTTTGACAGCCCTTCGGGAGGACCCTCGAACAGCCCCTCGGGCAAAAGATCGAAACTACGACCTCTCTACGGGGTTGCACACATACGGTGTCAGCTATCCGGCAGGGCTTCGCCGTCCAGAACTAGTTCCTGCCGGAACCCAGACAGCCTTTCGGCTCTACGAAACTATTTCGCGGGGAGGGAGAGAGAATGCCAGATCATGCATGGCTTGTGTATTGAACTCAAGGGAGAGCTTGGATCAAGGATATGGGGCTGCCCTCACACCTCTATTTATAGGAAACCCAAGGGGGCTTTCTTGGCTCCCAAGTCCTTCTAGAAGGCTTTCCAAAAATATCTCAAGTAGTACTTTTTACTATTCATGACACCACTTTTTCGCGTCCGAAAATTCCGAAAATATTTCTGTGGGTCTTAGAATAATTCCAACACCCACTAAAATGATTTTGGGCGCATTCCGAAACAATTCCGGATTAGTGATTTTCATCTGCGAAAAGCAACCTAAGCATTTCCGGCAGCTCCGGAACATTTCCGGCAGCTCCGAAATATTTCCGAAAAAAATATTTTAATCTTTTCTCCAGAAAAATTACAGAAGTTACCAGAACAATTCTGGCACTCTCCAAAATTACCAGGTGCTCTCCGAAACCTTTTCGGCTTAGTGGTTTACCCCGAAACAACTTTTCGGTTTTCTCTCACGGAACTTTTCCGCCGTCTCCGAAACCTTTCCGGTGACTTTATCTCAGACTCCCTGTCTAGTATTCAACAGATAGATGACCCTTAAGCGTGTGACCCTGTAGGTTCGATGAAGTATAGACATGACCGGAACACTTTCCGATCAATGATCAATAGCGGAACCGAGGACATCCATATTGATCCCTATACCCATACGAAGAATTATTCGAGTGAACCTTTAGTTGCTGTGTGCTATTCCTGTTGCTTCGCGATATATTACAAATACCCGAGGTGAGACTTATTGGCATCCCCGTGAATCAACAACTTGTCCACTATGCCAGTTACCTCGTTCCTGGTATTGTTCTCTTTTCTCGTTCCCGCGTTCCGGCATCCCTGTGATCAAATCACACTGTGTCTGGCCAGACGATGGTGGATACCGTAACACCGAGAGGGCCCTAAGAATATCTCTCCAACGACGGAGGAGCAAATCCCAATCTCGAGCTACCTAGTTCCTTGTCATACTTTTCCGTGAACCCGCAAGCTGCCGTAATAGCCACCCTTTTACAGATGACGTTTAACAAAACCCCAAAGTTCACGAAGCAAGTACGAAGGAACTCGATACTCTCATGGTCTAAGGAATTATGCAAACGCACAACTTTCTCTGTGTTATTAACCATTAACTTGTGACGAATGTATCTCATAGCATAACATCAATTCGGGTCGATTCAACACAAATGTTCTTCTAACATTGTGCCCTCAAAATTGCCGGCATAGTCATGCCCATGATCAGGAAAACAGAACCATCATGCAACACTTGAGCTAGTCTTAGAGGCGAGACTAGGAATATATTTTTTTTTATCCGTTTATTATTCCACACGTGCATATGAGTCTTCCTCCGAGCCTCGTGGTTATTGCAGACTCGAGAACCATAGCAGTTATAGCATGGAATATAAACATAATTAGGAACATGGGGATAAATAATAACATTTATTATTGCCTCTAGGGCATATCTCCTACAGAGTCTCCACGTGAAACGTCGATCACCGTACCTGTTGTCGATCAAGAACCCTGAAAAGAGTTTGGGGGTAGTATCATGAGTACAGAAGTACTCAGCATCCAACTGTAGTGGTCATCTGACCCAGCAAGGACTTCATCCCTCGTCATTCTAGGACAACTAGTAGTTTACGGTAAGGATGGGGTAAGTGGTGAGGTTGCTGCCGCACTAGCATTTATGAAGTGGCTAACGATCTAGAGAGTAAGATAAGAAACCAAGCATTCGATGAGGAATCGCCTCCAACAAGTCTTGCTATCAACTACTACGCAAACATAACACCTATCCTATCCTTGTCCTCCTCTTCGCATCCCGACGAAGAAGAAGCAGTCAAGGCACACACACGTTGATCTAATTATATTAAGATTATCTCAGCTGTTGTTGTCTGTGAACAAGGAGTAGGTCTCAAGTCGTCCATAACCGTGGACACGGCTTCTCGAGAAGATTTAACCCTGCAGGGGTGTACCAACTGCCCATTACAAGGCTCCGCACGCACGCCCATCTCTCTCAGTTGCTACCCATCACAGGCAACCATTTTATGATTTAGTTCCAAGAGATCCGAAACGACAAGTCCCTCTAGCTAACAACGAACAAATCCGGGTGGCCCTCGGGGAGTCGACACCCAATCCAAAAGCTGGCCACGCTCTCGGATCAGACTCTTCCGTATGGCCAAGGTCGGGTTTAGTCTCACCTATATAAAAGGGGACTTCCCTAGCTCACCAGTGTGGACCAACAAAGGAACTATGTCTCTGCTGGCCCGAGTTGTTTTAAAACCATTGGCTGCAGACCAGTTATGCATGCGGTTTCAAATGGTAAATCAGCTTGGGCCACCTCTAGAAATGTTTGAAGCTAGGTAGGTAAGAAAAGGGGACCCCATAAAATCCCACACGCGGTTAGGCACGCTCAGTCTTAAAACCAATACCCGGAACTCGGGTCCTAGGTGACTCGAATGGAACAAAGCGTCGGGGCGGGATAGCCTAGACCTTCCATCCTTCGTCGAATATAATCAACATTTATAATAATCATATCATCAAAAAAAATATAATAATGATAATGTGATATCCCAAACCAAGGAGTAACAGGGTAACATCGTAGCATCCTAAGCATGCATACTAAGCAGGGGCTGAGCAACGAGCAATAGTAACATAGCAGTACATGGTTTGCTGGGAGGGGACATGGCTGTATCGGTTTGAAAGAGGCCGTAAACATGTGGTAGGATCAAACATCGAACCTAACCTAGACTAGCATGCAAACCGCTGGTTAAAATAGAATGGATCATAAGTAATGTATAGTCCTTGCCTGTTGATAAGTCGGGTTCCGAAGGTGTAGTTGATCGCAAGCTCGCATCGTCTCCGAGAGGTACCCGCGGAAGCACACAAGACGGAAACACTGGAAAGCAATCAACGAGCAAGCATCTATTACTACGAAGCAAACACGAGCAAGCATCAACAAGAAGCAACACGAGACATCGCACCTACCATCGAGAGCGGTTACTAACAGGTTAAGTGGAGTACTCGTCACACACGACGATACCGCACATTTAGAGAGGTTCAAGTTGTTTAGCTACAAGTGTTCAACCAACGGTTATTAACATGGCAAGGCACCCAAGCATGGCATGCCACACAATCAAGGAAAAGGGTTAAGCACAAAGTAAACTACCTATACTAGTCAAGTTAAGCGAGGCAACACCCTAAACATGGCATCACACTAAGTGCCTCACGATGTTCAAAGGATTTGGTACTGTTCTTCCCTAAACCATATTTTAGTTTTGTTAACAGCAGCAAACAATAGCATAAACACAAAGTGCACGAAAAACTAATCAAGTTACATATAAAGAACACCCAAACGGAGTTACGGTTAAAAAGATACAAGCAAAACAAGCTACGGGCACAAACTGCCAACATCACGAAGCACACTTTAGAGAATGGCATAAACAGGGTAATGAGTGCAAACATGCTCACAAATGACATGCAATTAAAGTAGACATGGCACGGAAGGCATGGCAAAAAGAATCATGCAAAAAGACATCACGGATCAAAAGATATTAAGCAAACAACATGGCAGAAACTATTATTTTTATGCTGTATAAACAGGGGTATAACTATATGCAAAAGTGCAGCTACATGACATAGAAATACATGGGAATTAAGTAGACATGATGCTTAACAATATGCAATTGGAATCACTCAATTCTGATAAACAGTCGCGACACACTCGTCGACCGAAGTTGCAACAAAATATAAACAGCAGCACACTAACAGCAGGGTAGCTACTTTGGAGCAAGATACAATCAACATGCAGCAAGAAAATATGGCATGTGAAGGCATGGAACTGAAGTATAAACAATGCTTAACAGGATGCAAAAGGAATCAATCAATTCCGACGTACGGTTGCGAAGCAACCGTCGCCCGAAGTTGCAATAAAATAACAGTTTTCAGCACAGCAGCACATTAACGATCTGGTACCCACTTCGACGCAGAATTAAATTATCTAGACGGCCTCAAACGGAAAAAACTTTCTACATACGAACGCTAGAGCACGCAAAACTGAGCAACTCATCTTTTGGGTGCAACACGATCTGAGTTATGGTTTAATCGCAGATCTACGCGCAAAACGGCAATCAGCAGCAATTTCATTCCAGACTTAGAAAATATTCGCAGGCTCTTATTAACACAAAAAGAAGGTCGGGCCAAACTCTCACCCAGGCCTGGCCCAAGAGGAGGGGCTGGCTGGTAGATCTGGCCGGGCCTTGGCGGACTGATGGGCCGGCCCACCTGGCTTGGCTGGAGCCGGCCTGGCTGCAGTGGCTAGGCACCGGCTCGGCCGGTTCGTCCCGAGCGGGAGCTCGAAGCGGCGGCGCCGGGCTGGCTGCCGGCAAGGAGCAGCCGAGGGCGGCGGCAGGAGAGGGCGCCGGAGGCCGGAGAAGGGCACGGTGGGCCGCGGGCGACCGGATCTGGCTGGGGTTGGTCGCCGGCGTGGATCGGCGGCGGCTCGTGCTCCTGGAGCTCCGTCAATGGCGGCCGCAACTCCTGTGCGTGAGAGAAAAAGGTAAGGGAGGAGAAGAGGGGCGCGGGGAGGCGACCTGCGGCGGGGGCAGCGGCTCGCCGGCGGCCGGAGCAACGCCGGTGGAGGTGGCCGCGGGCTGGGGCGCCATGCGCTCGTGCTCGGTGGAGGGAGGAGCTCCACGGGCGTGAGGGATCCGGTGGGGGTCAAGTGGACGGTCCTGGGCCGTTGGATCCGCCGATCCGACGGTCCAGATCGAGAGGGGCTAGGGTTGGACGAAAAAATGGGGTATTTTTGGGCAGATCAGGAAAATCAGAGGTTTGTGGCTGCAAATTTTGTGCTAGGGAAACCCTAGAAAGAGGTGGGAGTGTGGTGGTTTTTATATAGCCCCGGTGGCTGGCAGTTTGCAAAAACATCCCCGGTTTTTCTCTCGCGCGCGGGGTGTTTACGTTTTCTGACCGCCGGGGGTCCGTAGGACCTCCGATTCGGGTAAAACTTCGAACTGCGCGAACAGCGCGTCGAGCCGGCGGCGTTCACCTCGCGCTGGAACGGTTCCGAGAACACTTTCCGGCGCGCTATAAAAATATCTCGTTTACTTTTTAAACGGGGTTTTTCGTTCCGTTGGCTGCGGCTGGTCTCGTGCGGTTTTCATGACGGTGTTCGGGTGAAACCCGGTGTCGCAAAGGTCGAGTGTCAGGGTGGCAAGGGTCGGTCTCCGTCCGGTACGAGATAAGAGGGGGGAAATAATCGCCGATCAATAAATCGGGGATGCAAACACCGCAAACAAATCAGACAATCAAACAATTCACACCGAAAACAATTTTTTAAATTTTTGTGAAAACTGGGCTGTTACAGCACCCCTCCTTGGCCTATATAAGGAGGGGTAGAGGTGCCCTTTTAATCATCATATTTTTGAGATAAGTTCTCATCTCTCTCTCCCTCCTTTCTCCTTCCTCGAGTGGACTCCCCTTGTTTGGAGTCTACACTTCGTTGGGGATTTCTCCACTATACGCACGCCGTCGTGCTGCTGGAATCGGGATCCGAATCCATCTTCTTTCCGCTGCTCTACTTGTTCGGAGCCCGGAGAGACGTCGGGTATACTGTATGTGTATAATCCTGCGAGGCACTACACTTGTGGTGCTACTTCGTCGTCGTGGCCGTATCGCGAGGTCTTCATCGACAATGTTCCGACGTGGACGTAATCCCGTCATCGATCTACAAGGATCGGGTGGCTACAGGAGTCATCGTGGATCTGCGCGGCATCGGGGATTGCCGGTACGACTACACCAACCACGTTCATGCGGGAACGTTTCCCGCTTAACGGAGTACATAATGGTATGTGACCTATTTCTGTCTGTTACTTGCATCTCCATAGCATAGGTCTTGGTTATGGGTCTCGTAGGTTATGAAAATTTTGTGTTTTCTGCCCCGAACCCCAACAGTATGCGCCGCTGGCTTGCCTGGACTGCTGTGCATCTTGCATGGCTGATCTAGCATATCCTCGAATGTGTACTTGGGCTTCATTGGCCACTGCGGCTTCGCATTTGGCTTCATCTTGCGACTGCCTCCTGCAATCCCTTGTTCGTCTTGATCCTGGACAGCGGCCACCTGCCGACTGCCATATTGAGCGTCTGGCTGCTCGTCTTTCCTCTTTCCGCTGTTTTGCTGGTTGTTGTTGTTGTTCCGATTGATATCTCTGCGCTCTCACCGGCTGAGCCCCTGGTTCCCCGCCTCTGCCGCTTGCGCAGCCCCTTGCGTCTGAACCACGCCGCCGACGCCGAGCTGAATGGTCTCACGCATCGCGGAGTCAGAGACGGCAAACGCATTGGCTACCTTCATGAGCTCGGCAGTGACGAAAAATCTTTGCGGAGCAGCTTGTGCTTCAGCATTGATCCCGCCAGACACCCATCAGTGAAATACTGGATGGCCTGGATCTCATGGACTCCTTCACATGAATTCTTCAGCTTGATCCACCGAGCTAGGAATTCTCGGAGTGGCTCGTCCTTGCCTTGCACACACAGGGCAAGCTGCCGAGGAAGATGCGGCCGGTCATACGTGCCGGTGAAGTTGCGAATGAAAGCTTCCGAGAAATCTTCCCAGCAGTTGATGCTGTTGCCAGGCAAACTGTTCAGCCATGTCCGAGCTGACCCCTGTAGCATCAGAGGAGCGTAGCGTACAGCTACACGCCGACTGCCGCCGGCAATGCCGACTGCGGTCATGTAATCTGTCAGTCAGTCCTCTGTCTTAACGGAGCCGTTGTACTTGGGGGTGTCTCTGGGCAAGGTGGATCCCTTGGGAAACTTCTCAGTCCGAATGTGGTGCCCGAAACACGCTGGGCCGGCTGCTCCCTCCTCCTCTTGCTGTGCATCTCTTTCCAACAGCTCAATGCGATGCCTGGCATCGTTCTGGCCGATCTGACGAGCACCGAGCCGATTGTTGATCGCTGGTCTTGCTTCCGGCTGACGAGGTGGAACATTGTGCTTGCTGCTCACAGCTGGCTCTTCTGCTCTACGGTTCATGACTGGGGGACCCCGGTTGCTTCTGACCCTACTCACGTCGGGACTGGCCTTGCTGCATGTTCTGCCGCGACGCATTCGGCCGCTGACTGACCTCTGGAGCTGGCCTCGCAGTCCTTCTTGATGCCTCAGGGCCTGCCCCCGGATTGTCCAGCGCCGCTTGATGTTCCTGCTTCGACGATGCCAGCAGCTCGCGCATTTGGTGAGTTTGCTGACGCCGCTCTTCGCCTTCCAGATCTTCCATCTCGTTTGCAATCTGCTCGGCAGCTCGCAAATTCTTCTCGGGCGTGCTGTATGCTGGCCGCTGGACGAATATCGACGCTGCCGGTTGCTCAGCTCCTGACAGCTCTCTGCCGACAGCGCAGCCTCTGCTCCTGAGATCTTCTAGGACTGTAGGCGCAATCGGCCGCCGCTGGCTGGCATGCACTGCGTTGTACTCTCTAGTGATGGCTCCCAGCCTACGCTCTTCTGCCAGCACATGCTCGGCCCTGCGAGCGAGAGCGAGCCGTGCAGTCTCCAGATCAGTGTGAACTTGATCGGGATCACCATTCCTATTCACGGGTGTGTATAACACATCCCTCAACGCACTGGTGCCGACTCTTTCCGCGGCGTCGGCCGCCTCCTTGGCTTTCCTAGCCGCACTCGCTGCGCCTTGGTTGCTTGACGCAGTCGTTCCCGCCATCATGCCGGCTGCATGCACACGTGGCTCCTCTCCGCCGGGAGCTGCTGTGCAGCCCCTGGTTGGGAGCGAATCCGTGGCATTGGAGAAGATGCGCACCTCCCTGGGATACGCCTCGGGGAAGCAGCTGATGAAGAGGCGGTGCCTACTGATCTGCAGTGATACACCAGGTGGCAGGGGTGCGCCGACCCCGAACCGCGCGGTGTAATCCACCACAAAGTCCACTGCCCCATGCCTAAAGATCGGGCCAGAGGCTTGGCTCATGCTCGACAACGAGGAAGATCCCATCCGGATCAGAACTCCAGTCGATGCCTCGGTCCTCCCCACGGTGGGCGCCAACTGTCGTCGTTTAGTAACAACAGATTCCATAGGGATGGCTAAAGAGAGGGGAAGACTCGAGGGAGAACGATGTCGATGGTGCCGGAAACGGGTTGGGCACAAACATGGTGAAGGACACCACGATGTACCCAGGTTCGGGGCTCTCCTGAGAGATAACACCCCTACTCCTGCTTGTCTGCTTGCTATAAATGATCTCACGAACTACAATCAATGCTCATGGAGCTGCTCAGAGGAAGAAGAGATCTGCCGTGGGCATGGCTCTCCTCTGCTTCTCTACAGGTTCTACTGTGGGAAGTAAATGCGAATGGGGTGTCCCTCTCACAGGAGGGGTACCCTGGGCTCTTATAGTGTGAGCTCGGGCTACTACGGTCATTTCAGTCGGGGGCTGGCCCCAGCTGTCATCCTCTCGTCGGCTGGGGTCCACCAACTGCAAATCTCCAGTTGATCCGGACTTGTCAAGCGGCTTCCCATGCTGTAGCTTCTAGGTAATGATGATGAACAGTTCAGCTACGTCCTCTGGTCTTGTCGTCCTGTCTCCGGATTCAGAGGAAAAGGGTGACAACACTCCTCTGACAGATCGGCGAAGTGACTTAGCTTACTGCCACCCAGATCTCTCGGGATCCTGCATTTATGACCTTGTACCAGAGACGTCTGACCTGGATAAGGTCAACTCTTGAGCCGATTGAGGAGTGGGCCGACTGCTCGCATTCTGCATGGTCGATTGCTTGGGAGCAATCGGCCATGCGACTGCCTAGCTCGGCCCAGCAGCAACCCAATCGGCCTCCTTCTTATCTTGAAGTATTGCTTTCGTCTGGGTGACCCTACCCGTGTATCATTCCCCCGACAAGTAGTAACATAGGAACATTCATTTATTACCTTGTAGAGTCATTTTGCATTGAGAACCACTATGTGATGGTAATATATTATGTTACTCTATTCATCTCTCTCCTCCTTAATTGCTTGCCACATCATCTTTTTTGCTTATGTGGAATCTATGTTACTACCTATGTTACTCCCACTATGAGAAGTCTAAGTTACCACATGCCTCTCTTTCCTCATTAATCACTTGCCACATCATCTATTTTTCCTAGATATGTGGGATGTTACCACTGATGTTACTCCCACTATGGATAATCTAAGCAGAGATACTCTTCTGATTCAGTGTTTTTGAAGAAACACGAGGTCACGCAGACTAGAAAAGAATCAAGTCAATGGAAGGTCCTCCCAGTTTAGGGGGCAAAAATCATTTCTTAACTTTTACAATTAAATCTTAGGTCTAACAAACAAATCATCCTCTCCTCCATGATGACTAGGGTTTTCGCCACCGCCCGCGCCGCCCATCGACTAGCGAAGGGTTCCGATGCAGAAAATGATAATATTTCTAGGTAGAATAACACTTATCCCAAATATCTAAACTATGCTGCTGTAAAGTAACGGTAGTTTCACTATTCATACATTTGTAGACCGAAAGTGGGAAACGTTCTCACGAACGTTGACGAGGGGGTGACCCCACGACTCCTGCGTGTAAGGCTACCTGGTGCGTATGAAGACAGAAGGACGGTTGGGAAGCTAAGACAAGCCCATGATTGGCCCAACCAGGCGCCGACGTAGGAGTCCGCGACTAACATGGAAGGCACAACTTGGCGTACAAGGCAAGACTAGAACTAGGAAACTATCTTTGTAACCTAGTACGGACTCCCCGAGACCTAGCCTAGTACATAAAGGCTGGGAGGGGAGATGTCCAGGACAATCCAATACACATCTACTCATCTAGCCTTGCGAGAACTCGCCTTGGCCTCCACTGTAATCGCCCCCTCACGCAATAATATCGAGAAGGAAGTGCTTCTCCTGTTAGCCGACGAGTATCGTCCAACATGTGCCTTCTCTATGACTAACCCAGGGTCCCTGACCATGGGATTTGCCGGGGCTGATCCCCGTCAATTGGCGTCGTCTGTGGGAACTACACAGGTTGGAATCACGATCTCGGCGGTCCCTCCCTCGGCAGATCAAGACTCGAGGACTAGAACCAGATCTAGACCGCTCGAGGAATTCAAGATCACCACAAGCATCTCCATCGTCTCGACAAGATCATCTAGCCTGCAGCCGAATCAAATTCAGCACCCCGACGACCATCAGATCCATCGCCGACGGAAAAGAACTCGACGACTCAGAAGGCAAACACGAGGAATCTACTCAGGGACACCACTCGAATCGAGGCGTGTAACTGATGGCTCGCCTACCAGTCGACGACCCGCTGCCGCCCGGACTCCCACCACACGCCAAGACAGCGACTCCGAAACCCAGACCGGAGAGTACTACGACCCGGACCGAAGGCCGGATGAATTTTCCAACTTCATCCGGAGCCAATCACTCAGTGACGGGATAGAACTTGACCCAAGATTCCACAATCGAGCAGAAGACCCCTCGGAGATCTTCCAAATCTCAAGGAGAAGAAGGCACGCCGGCTCTAGTAAACTCACGGCCAAAGAGCAACTGGAAGGACCTTGCGCGATCCACTGTCTCGACGACAGTTGGGGACATCTCAGAGCAAGTCACACCCTAGGAGATTGTCGCCTATTCACCGAACTCTCCAACAGCCTCAAGGAGGAGAAGCAGCGTGAAGCCAAGCGCACTCGAAGAAGCGCGCAGTCACCAGCACCAAGCACAGAAAGACAATACCCCGCATCCTAGGGACGAGTCTGCATGATCCAAGAAGGAAGACCCTCGAAAGCAAAGCAAGATGCCTACACCTTGCAGGCTGAAGCAGCCGAAGGCCTAAAGATAGCTAAAACCTACCAACTGAGTGGCGCCGAGACCAGCATCACTTTCTCACAGAGCGACCATCCGCCCGCAGTCCCAAGGCCTGGACACGCACCCTTGGTCCTCGAAGCTCAGATCGGAGGATACGACATGGACAGAGTCTTCATGGACGGAGGCAGCAGTCTAAACATAATCTTCGCCAGCACCCTACGCAAGATGTTAATCCCACGATCAGTTTGGAAAAAGTCAGGCACCATAATATACGGGGTAGTTCCGAGCGAAGCAGCCACCTCCATCGGAACAATACAGCTTGATGTGATCTTTGGCAGCAAGCGCAACTTCGCAAAGCAAGCGCTCGAGTTCGAAGTGCTCGACTGACAGTCGCAGTATCACGCCATACTCGGGCGACCAGCGTTCGCACAGTTCATGGCGGTTCCACACTACGCATATCTCAAGCTCAAGATGCCAGGACCCGCAGGAATCATCACAGTCAAGGGAAGCTTGACCAAATCGGACCAGTGCAACCGCGACTTCCACAAAGTCTCCGACACATTTGGAGCCCAAAAACAGCTCAAAGAAATTGCCATGGTGACGGACAAAAGCATATTTCCGCTGGCAAGCCGAAGTGAGACAAAAGAATTTGGCCTCGACTTCAGCATCGACAGCGACACAATCACACACAAAGTCCACCCAACAGACCCAAAGAAGACGGTTCGCGTATATGCCCACCTTCCAGAAGGGCAAGCTACCGCCCTCATAACCTTCCTTCGCGAAGAGTGGAAATTTTTTGCCTGGTACCCAGCCGACATGGCCGGAATACCACGCGAATTTGCAGAACACGTGCTCCACATAAAGCCAAACACCAAACCAGTAAAGCAGGCAGTGCGATGATTCTTAGAAACCAAGCGCAGAGCAATCGGAGAAGAAGTCAACCGACTACTCGACGCACAGTTCATCCGAGAGAAAAAGAAAGCAACCTGGATAGCAAACCCAGTCCTAGTCCCTAAAAAGGACACCGAGGTACTGAGGATGTGCGTCGACTATGGGCCTATCAACAAGCACTGCCCAAAAGACCACTTCCCCCTGCCAAGAATCGATCAAATAATTGACTCCACGGCAGGATGCGACCTCCTTTCCTTCCTGGACGCATACTCAGAATACAATCAGATCAGGATGAAGGAAGAAGACGAAGAGCACACCTCGTTCATCACCCCCTACGGAGTATTCTGCTATCAAACAATGCCCTTTGGCCTAAAAAATGCGGGAGCCACGTACCAACGGATGATGCAAGCATGTTTGAGAGACCAGATTGGCAGGAACGTGCAGGTCTCTGTAGACGACATTGTAATCAAAACCTACAGCGCAAACACGCTACTCGACGACCTCCGCGAGACATTCGCGGCCCTCAACAAGTACATGATCAAGCTCAACCCCAAAAAATGTGTGTTCGGCGTCCCAGCAGGAAAATTACTCAGATACATGGTCTCTGCCCAAGGAATCGAAGCAAACCTCGAAAAGGTTCAAGCAATCTCCAAGATGCAAAGGCCAACCAACATCAGAGGAGTACAGTGGCTCACAGGAAAGCTCGCAGCATTGAGCCGCTTCATAAGCAGATTAGGCAAAAGGACCTTACCGTTCTACAAACTGTTGAGAAAAGGAGAAAAATTCGAGTGGACCGAGGAAGCCAGCAATGCATTCGCAGACTTAAAGAAGACCCTCTCGACCCCACCAATTTTGGCGGTGCCTAAAGAAAGGGAAAAGTTGTACCTCTACATAGAAGCACGCAGTAGTGTCGTGAGCACAGTGCTTGTCGTCGAGCGCGCAAAAGAAGGAAAAATCCAAAGCATCCAAAGACCAATATACTACTTCAGCACACTACTCACGAAACCACAGCAACGGTACCCACACTATCAGAAGCTCCTGCTCGCCATTATCATGACCTCCAGGAAAGTATCGCACTACTTCGACGAACACTCCATCACAATCGTGAGCAGTGCACCACTCGCGGACATCCTCAACAATCCCGGAGCGGCCGGTCGAGTCGCTGAGTGGAACATGGAGCTCAGCCCACGAGACCTGCAGTTCAAACACCCGACAGCAATCAAAGCCCAAGTACTCCCAGATTTCCTGGTCGAGTGGGCAGAAGTCCAAACACCAGGTCCCCCAGACCTATCCAACTCATGGACGATGTATTTCGACGGACCTAAAAGATAGCAAGGAGCCGAAGCAGGCGTCTTCCTAGTCTCCCCCAAAGGAACAAAGCTCAAATACATCCTCCAGATCAACTTCAGCAACGCCTCCAACAACGAAGCAGAATACGAGGCACTAATTCACGGCATGCGCATGGAAAAAACTTGCGGTGCCACTCGCCTCTCGATCTATGGCGACTCCAACCTCGTCATCCAGCAGGCGATGAGAGACTGTAACGCAGTCGCAAAAAAACAACATGGCAGCCTACCAGAAGCTCTATAACACACTAGAGGGAGGATTCGACGGCAGTGAACTCAACTACATCCCCAGAGCAAATAATACAGAAGCCAACGAACTCGCGAACATCGAATCGACTCGAGGACCAATACCACCAGACGTTTTCCTCGAAAGCATCAATCAAAGATCAATAAAAGCAAAGCCAGCTGAACCCAAGGTAGTCACAGAGGAAGACGACACAAATGACCCACCACAGGTGGCAGCAACGAGAGCAGCTGACGATACAAACAGTCAAGCAATCGAAGTCGAAGTACCGGCAACACTCGAAGACCCGTCCTGGGCAAGACCCTTCCTTCGATTCCTAGTCGAAGGCACTCTACCACAAGACGTTGCAGAAGCCCAACGCATCAGTCGACGATCTAAAGCATTCACAGTAATCAACAGAAATCTTTACAAACGCAGCATTTCTCAGGTCCTCCAAAATTGTATAGAAGAAGAAGACGGCAAAGCCCTACTACTCGAGATTCACGAAGGCACCTGCGGGCATCATGCCAGCAGTCGAGCACTCGTGGCAAAAGCCTTTCGGGCAGGTTTCTACTGGTCGACCGCTATGAGAAATGTAGAGGATATCGTACGGTGTTGCATCGCCTGTCAAAAGTTCGCCAGCAGGCCGCATGCCCCAGCATCGGAACTCAAAACCATACCGTTATCATGGCCATTCACCACATGGGGACTCGACATGGTGGGACCACTCAAGAAATCATCAAAAGGAGGACGAACACACCTACTATTCGCAGTTGACAAGTTCACCAAATGGATCGAAGAAGTACCAATCACCAGCTCAACAGCCCTCACGGCAGTCAACTTCATCAAATCAATCATCTTCAGATTCGGGGTACCACACAACATCATCACAGACAATGGTACAAACTTCACAGCAGCAGAGTTCCAAAACTTCTGTCAAGAGCTGGGCATCAAAATCAACTACGCATCAGTCGCACACCCACAGTCCAACGGCCAAGTGGAGAAAGCAAACGGCCTAGTATGCGGGGGAATAAAGAAGCGACTCCTAGCACCACTAGAACAAGCCGCAGGCAACTAGTTAGAAGAGCTCCCCGCAGTACTATGGAGCCTGCGCACCACTCCAAACAGCTCGACCCAGTATACACATTTCTTCTTGGTATACGGGGCAGAAGCAGTACTGCTGCACGACTTAAAATTCGGAGCCCCCAGAATCTCAGGGTACGAAGAGGAAGAGGCAGAAGAAGCGCTGCAGAATGACAAAGACATAGCAGATGAAGCTCGGGACAAAGCTATCACAAGATCTGAAGGATACCAGGTCAAATTACGCACATATCAAAGCAGTCGCCTGCGGACCAGAACATTCAGCAAAGGAGATCTTGTGCTACGACTAATACAGGAAAAAGTGCACAAACTTGCCCCACAATGGGAAGGCCCGTTCATCATCTCAAAAGTCATAGGAGGAGGAGCATACAGATTGACGAACCCGAAGACCAATGAGGACGTGGGAAATCCATGGAACGTAGCGAACCTACGTCTGTTCTACCCATAGTCCTCTAGGCATTATCAGAAACATCGGTAGCAGCACAGATCGGCAACTCATGTAAAATTCGAAGGAATAAAATGATGTTGCCCAAAGCATCTTACTCAAAAGCACTCGGGGGTCTGAGCATAAAACTCCCCCCGAGAGACGCTATCTTCGCTCACGCGACCTTTACTAAAAAACACTCGGGGGCTTGAGTCTAAACTCCCCCGAGAGACGCTATCTTCTCTCACGCGACCTTTACTAAGAAAGCACTCGGGGGCTTGAGTATAAACTCCCCCCGAGAGACGCTATCTTCGCTCACCCGACCTTTACTAAAAAGCACTCGGGGGCTTGAGTCTAAACTCCCCCCGAGAGACGCTATCTTCGCTCACGCGACCTTTACTAAAAAGCACTCGGGGGGCTTGAGTCTAAACTCCCCCCGAGAGACGCTATCTTCGCTCATGCGACCTTTACTAAAAAGCACTCGGGGGCTTGAGTCTAAACTTCCCCCGAGAGACGCTATCTTCGCTCATGCGACCTTTACTAGTCTAACCCCCCCCCCCCCCCGGAGAGACGCTATCTTTGCTCACGTGACTTTTACTTAAAAGCACTCGGGGGCTCAAGCATAAACTTCCCCCGAGAGACGCTATCCTCGCGAAAAAACGCGACCATTTACAACCATCGGGAGGTCAGAACCCTAGAACGCAAGACTCCCGCCCAAAAACAAAAGCTCAGGCAAAGAAAGTTGCACCAAAAAGCACACGGTTCTTTAGTCTTCACCCGATCGCAAGCGGTCACCTAAAGACTCGGGGGCTACTCCCATCGGGAGCGCTGGCGCGCACCCGATCCAAACTTGGAAATTTTCAAAAACAGCTACAAACCAGTGAGACAAAAATTCATAAAGCCTACGCTTGATTCTACAAATCAAACGCAGCCTCGGGGGTTACTCCCATTGGGAGCACTGCCGCGCACCCGAGAAGACATTTTCATTACAAAGGAGTCGAAGACATTCTCATTACAAAGGATTCGAAGACATTTTCATTACAAAGGAGTCGAAGACATTTTCATTACAAAGGAGTCGAAGACATTTTCATTACAAAGGAGTCGAAGACATTTTCATTACAAAGGAGTCGAAGACAGTCATTACAAAGGAGTCGAAGACAGTTTCAGTACAAAGAAGTCAAAACGAAAGTTGTCGCTACAGAAGGGCCTGTGGAACTACAAGATAGGCTACATTCAACTTCTACATGTGTGCTCATGCTGAGATAATTGGCACTTTCGTGCCACAACCTGACGGGCATCACCACAGACAAAGTAGCAACCCAGCTCGTGAAGAAGAAGGTCGCCGTCCTCCAGTTCTACAAGGTGTCTCTCTTACTGACGTAGCCGCTTTACGATGGGCTTGACGTCCAGTTCATCCTTAGAACTAGAAGAGAAAACACCATCGACCGAGGAATCAGCCGAAGACAAAGACACGGGAGAAGCGGGCGAACCACCACTCGAGCCATCGGAATCGCCGCTGCTTGCTTCTTCCTAGTATGGATCCAGACGGTTGCCACCAGCATCAAATGCACGGATAATAACAGTATCTTCACCGTCAAAACGACATCAAAGGCTATCTCCACCGCGCAGATTCAACTGACGAGAAAACGCCCTCCAGCCAGACCCAAGGAAAACCAAGGACAAACTATCAATTTCCAGATCCACCCAAGAAGAAGAATGAGCGCATCCGTGAAGGCGGAGCCAGAAGCCCCTCAAGTTACGCTCAAAAGCAATGGAGGCAAACGAGAACGGAAGAGGAATCCAGGCAGCATTCCGGCCAAGAACACGCAAAAGAAAATCATAGCGCAAAAAACCCTCTTCCATGGAGGAAGAAGAAGAAGGCACCGACGCGGTACCATGACGTCTACCGCGTGAAGAACGAGGTGTGCGGCCACCACGACCAAGGTGGCCACGGCCTCGCCTAGACACACCACTACCACGCTTGGGCGCCATATGAAGAAGAAGCATAAGAGAAAGATGCGAAGAATGGATGCCAAGGACAGGCAACCACATGAAGTATTTATAGCGCAATCCAAGGGCAAACCAGGAAAAACACGCGAAAGCTCAGGTGGCACCATCATTGCATCAAAGACCAAACGGGTCGGGCGTTACGAATTCCAAGGCAAAGATGCCTTCACACAGCCAGCATTATTTACAAGACGCATCAAATCTCGCATGTTTCCCATACAAGCCTTGGAAACCCAACAGGCAACAGGCAGCACGACGTCCAAACCATCATTATGTCGGTCCAGAAGACGCGACGGATCGAAGAATCAAACATCATCATCGATCATCAAACAGTACGACAAATCATATCAACATGACATCTCAAGAGGACGGATCAAGATAAAAGCAGTTGGGAAAAATCAAAAGATTCCAAAAGCCAGCCATATGTCCAAATTTTTGGACTCTAAAAAATTCTTACTCCCATCGGGAGTACCTTTATTTGAGTTCGGGTGCTCCCTCACCCAGAGTGCAAATATGTGCTCGAGTGATCACTCGCACCAGCAGAAACCAAATACTCTCAGAGTTCGGGTGCTCCCTCACCCTGAATACAGTAAAGCATTCGAGTGACTACTCGCCAAAAAAAGACTTAGAAATTCAACAACATGACTTACTCGCGCACTCGACGACATTTCGAGTGGGTGCTTTCTTATTTTCCTTGCCTGAGTTCACTACAAACTCCGCGGGTGACGACTAAACAGCTCGCTTGATTGTTTATTCCAAGTGGGTACATCGCTAATCAGGTTCCGTGCCTCTACAAAAGCAATTATGCCTGGGTTACGACACACTGTACCCAGATTCCACGCAAGCTTAGCGTGTAGGTAAGACCCCGCTGCGCAGAACGGCCGGGTCGGGACTTGCCGCAGAGCGATTTCACTCCCGACCTTTTCCATGCGCTCGCATGATAGAAAAGGTCGAGCGGACGCGCTCAGGCTATGTGCTTAGACTGGCATCAATTGATCCTATAAGACCTGCAGCGGCATGACTTTGCTTGACACCGGTCGTTCCAAGTTCTTGTCGAGGGACGTGAGCTTGATTGGGCTACTGCGGTATTTTCCACTAGCGCAATTCACCAAGGCTCGACCAGTCGACTCATTGGGCCCTTTCAGCTTAGCAATCCCTCGAAACAGATATTCTCATGGCTCAAAACTGCCAGCGACCCATGGCGATGCCGCGCCTACAAACGATAAAGCATGGATGAATTCGAGTCCCTGTGCGACTCTTCGAGTACCCAGGCACTCGGGGGCTACTGACGAGGGGGTGACCCCGCGACTCCTGTGTGTAAGGCTACCTGGTGTGTATGAAGACAGAAGGCCCGTTTGGAAGCTACGACAAGCCCATGAATGGCCCAACCAGGCGCCGACGTAGGAGTCCACGACTAATATGGAAGGCACAACTTGGCGTACAAGGCAAGACTAGAACTACGAAACTATCTTTGTAACCTAGTACGGACTCCCTAAGACCTAGCCTAGTATATAAAGGCTGGGAGGGGAGACGTCCAGGACGATCCAATACACATCTACTCATCTAGCCTTGCGAGAACTCGCCTTGGCCTCCACTGTAATCGCCCCCTCACGCAATAATATCGAGCAGGAAGTGCTTCCCCTGTTAGTCGACGAGTATCGTCCAACCTGTGCCTTCTCTATGACTAACCCAGGGTCCCTGACCATGGGATTTGCCGGGGTTGATCCCCGTCAGGTGCCAATTGACGAGGATCGGCCTCGGCAAATCCCATGGTAAGTACCCTGGGTTTAGATCGTAAAGAAGTAGTGCAGGTTGGCGATACTCGTCGGCTAACAGGAGACAAGGATTTACCCAGGTTCAGGGCCCTCGACCGGTGAAACCCCTACTTCCTGCTCTTTTGTAGTATGATGGCGTCGATTATAGTGGAGATCGAGGCGAGATCGCTCGGGACCGGAGGTGTTGCTATGAAATTGGATGCCCTAGACGTCCCCTCTCCCAGCCTTTATATACTAGGTTGTTGATACGTCCCAAATGTATTTATAATTTCAGCTTGCTCCATGCATGTTTTGTGTGATATTGCTATGCTTTTGATACACTTTCATATCTTCTTATAACATATTTTGGAACTAACCTATTAATGGTTGCAAGAGTGCACAAGTTCTTGTTTTTGTACTTTATGTGTAGGAAGTACTTGGATAAAGGAAAAAATCACAAAAGAAGCCTTGTAGGAGTTGGACTCTAGCTCTCCCGAAATTTTTCCCCACCATACAGGTTTTAAAGCTCGCCTCGGAAACGCTAGAATACGGCCTCAAACGGAAAACCTTAAAACTACAAAATTGTAGGGAATTTTTTTCCGGTGGGTCTAGACATAAAATTGGACCCAATCGGAGTTCGTATGCTCCCTGGATCCCCGAAATACCGAAGACGTAATCTGGATGACGGGAATCCGAGAGTCTATATAAAGAGAGCAAACCTAAGTCAAAGGGCACCACAAAATTTCCTCCCCCTTGGCAGCCGTCTTGAGGGAGAGATCAATCTCCACAACAGCACCATCTCCAAGGAAGAAGAAGAGGGCTAAGGGCCTCTGCCCCCAAGGGTCGTGGCCGCCGCTGGCGTGGCCGTGGCCGCCGCCGCCGTCTCCTTCACCTCCTCCGGGCCGCACCTCTCCATCAACATCTCTCTCTTTCTCACCATGTCTATGTGTGAGTAGTTCTCCTCGGGGCTAAGGTTTCTACCAGTATTTATGTGGTCAATTCTCTCTCCCATGATGTGATCTTCGTTGTGATCATAGGCTATGTTAATCTAGGGTGATCCCATGATATTACCCCTTCCTCTATGTATTGGATTGATGTACTCACTTGATCTTATCTAGTATAATCCCTGAGACCATGATGACAGCGGTCTATTGGAAATGGATTAGAAGAATATTTTCATGAGTGATTTCCTCTTTTGTGTGTTAATTTAAGATTGAGAGTCTCTTGGTGCTTGCCTTTGACTATCCTTGAGCTATGTTGTGGTGATTGTGGTACTCTCTTTGGATGGCCGCAGTGAAATTGGGAAATCCATAGATTGAGAACTACGAACTTTGAGGTGTGCTTTTGTAGCCCTACATAATTCTTGTCCTCTCTTGACCACAAAGGAATGACCTTCGAGTGCGTCTCCATTGCGTGTTTTATGGGAAATATCATGTGATTAGATTGTGTTAATGTTGTTGGGAGTTGCCACTAGTGAAAGTATGAAGCCTAGGCCTTGTTTCCACCATTGCAATACCGTTTGTGCTCACGTTTACCACTTGTTTGCTTGCTAAACTTTTTATTACAGATTTATATTACTTTGTTTTGCCGCACCTATCACCCATGTTGTATCATCTCTTCGCCCAACTAGTGCACCTATACAACTCCAAGTTGTATTAGGTGTGTTGGGGACACAAGAGACTTCTTGTATCTTAATTGCAGGGTTGCTTGAGAGAGACCATCTTCAACCTCTACTTCCCTGAGTTTGATAAACCTTTGGCCATCCACTTGAGGTAAATTGCTGTTGTCCTACAAACCTCTGCGCTTGGAGGCCCAACATAGTCTACAAGAATAGAAGCGTGCGTAGACATCAAGCTATTTCTGGCGCCGTTGCCGGGGAGGTAAGCATTGAAGGTATATCTTTAGATCTTGCAATTAAATATTTTCGTTTCTTTTTTTGCTTTTCACTAGTTAGGCTTATGGAAAACAACAAAAATATTATGAGAGAGCTTTATGAGCACTACCTTGAGTTGGGACATGAAGTGTTTGAAGAGAAAATCAAAAATCCTATGGAGCTTTACTATTTGCACAACACTCATGATGGTAGAAATGTTATTAGTATGTCTTCTTTGAATACCTTTGATCCTAATGATATGCAAAGCTATAAGCTTGGGGATGCTACGTTTTATGAAGATGATCTTTTTAGCCCCCCAAGTTTTGATGAGGAAAATTATTTTGATGATACTTTGCCTCCTATCTATGATGATTATTGTGATGACACTTATGCTATAAAGAATAAATGTTTGGAAGTGTATCATGATAAGAATGATTCATGTGATATCTATTTTCTTGAGTTTGCTCCCACTATTACTAATGAGAAGGATTTTGCTTATGTGGAGAGTAACAAATTTTCTATGCTTGTGGATCATGATAAGAATTTTTTATGTGATACTTATATTGTTGAGTTTATTCATGATCCCACTGAAAATTATTATGAGAGGGGAACATACGCTTATAGATATTTCAATAATATCAAGTTCCCTCTCTTTATGTTGAAGGTTTTGAAGTTGCACTTATTTTGGCTTCCTATGCTAATATCTTTATGCTTCAATGAGTTATTTCTCTACAAGATCCCTTTGCATAGGAAGCATGTTAGACTTAAATGTGTTTGATATTTGCTTCTTGATGCCCTCTTTTGTTCTTCAACTCTTATTCCTACGAGAGCATCACTAAAATCTTAAGCCTATCTTTATGGCTATAAAGAAAGAGCTCTAGGGAGACAACCCTTGTTATCTTTACTTTGAGTTTTTACTTTCAGTTTTTAGTGGTCTTGATAATTTTTACTACTGTAGCAACATCATTGTATCTTTATTTTCAAGCTTTGTGCCAAGTAATAGCCTCATATGACAAGGGAAGTGAAAGTTGTGACATGCTGTCCAGAAAACAGATTCTGTCCTTGTGACGGGAAAATCAGAAATAAATCACCAGTTCATATTTTTGAGCTGAATTTTTTACACAGTGTGATCTATATAATCATGGAACTTTCGTATGTTCTGAGTTTTTTGATTTGAGTTGCATAAGTACCCCTAAAAAATACTTTACTACCTGTTGTTCTGTTTTTCACAGATTCTGCCACGTTTTATCTCTCCTAACTTTTGCAAACCTTAAGCTTGCTTTTTATTTCCAAAAACCTTTTGGAAATGTTGATAAACAGTAGCTCTTCAAGAATATCTTTATATCCAGTAGGCAAAAATTATTTATTAAGGGTACTAACCTCTCTAATCAACTTATGATGAGTTATGTATGAAGGGAGTTTTCAAGTGTGCGATGGAAGATGATGAAAGAATATTCGGGAGTGTCAAGAGCTCAAGCTTGGGGATGCCCCCATGCATCCCCAACAAGTATTCAAGGAGACTTAAGCGTCCAAGCTTGGGGATGCCCCCGTGCATCCCCTTCTCCATCAACAATCATCAGTTCGTCCTTCGTCTCACTATATTTTTATCACTTCATGCATTATGTGCTATGCTTGGAGCGTCTCGCTCTTAGGTTTTATTTTTAGTTTTCTTTAGCTTTGCTTGTTGTTCGTAACAAGTTAGATCCCGTCTTACTTTGTGTGGGAGAGAAACACGCTCCACTTTCAAAATATAGAACACATCATAGGATTCTTCATGCCTATCTTTTTGATGTTGTGTGTTCTTTATCTTTTCGTAGCTACTGCCATGTTTAGTTTTAGTTTTAGTTTGTCTTTAGCAAGAGCCTTGGCTTTTGTTTAGTTTGTTGTTGGAACTCTCTTTAGTTTTCATGTTTATCTTATTAAGAGAGTTGGTTGTTGCAATAAGTTGTGTCTTGTCTTGAGAGTAGGTAATTGAGGTTGCTATTTAAATTTAGTAGTAACTTGCAATAGTTTTGAGGTATTTTTGTGAGTAATGTTTGAACTTTTGGTATCAAGATCTCTAGCCTATTAGTAGGTGTCGTATTTTTTGCAATCCGTGTTTATTTTCAAAACCTACAAAACTAGTTGAGAACTCTAGCTACTAGATGGATCACTAATCTTTTGAGGGATCGGATATTAGAGTACACTCACGTACCATGAGTCGAGGATGCGCAAGGATAACCAAACCCCCGTACAATCGTCCTCGGGGTACTTGTCTCTTTGTGAACCTCTTTATTAGATTGAGAGTTACCGATAATAAGTGCATGAGTTCTTCGGACTAATGTAAGTATTGAAAGTTGACACTTCCACCTCCTCATATTTGCTAGCCTCTCCCGTGCCGTGCATTGCCTTCTTCTCACTCCAAGAGTTGGCGTCCACCTTCGCCGGTACTTCCAAACCCTTGGCATGATATGCTATGTCATCATAAACCTCCTTATATCTTTTCTCAAAACATCCACCATACCTACCTATCAAGGCATTTCCATAGCCTTTCCGAGATATATTGCCATGCAACATCTATCCCTTCATGACTTGATCTTCATGTCATATATGTTCCTGCTACACTGGCAGCGGCATACATTGCATACATCATGATAGCTACATCTTCTTTATGATTTGACTACCTTGTAAAGTGTGAAAGATCTTCTATACCCTCTTGTAAATTAGAGTGTTTCCCTTAAGTGAGGAAAAGATCCCAAAGTGGACAAAATACAAAATCCCAAAGAGGACAAATGGGAGTTAAATAGAAAGAGCCATTGAGGCCACCAAAAAAATACAAAAAAAGAGAAAAAGAGAAAAAAAATAAAAAGAGAGAAAGGGGCAACACTACTATCCTTTTGAAAGATCCACACTAGTACTCCCTCTTATCCTTGTACTCCATAGAGATGATCATACATGCATATAACTATGTGGGGACCTTCACACTATAGAACTTGGCTTGCATATTCCAAGGATGAACCTCCTCAAAAGAGCTCTAGGTCTTCATGAGCGAGCAAGTTAGATGCACCCCCACTAGTATCATTGCAGAGCTTTTTAGCTCATATGTGCATCCGTTGCATGGCAATCCCTACTCGTCACATCATATCTACATTTGGCCTTCTCGCCTATGATTGTCCTCATTGATGTGAGCCTTTCTCGCCTTTTTGTCTTCCTCCTCCACCATATTTCTCTCTTTGCCATCCTAAGCGTCAACTTTCGTGCTTACGCTCATCCATTGCATGAGTGCTCAAAATATCGAAAAGGAGTGGATCAATTGACTTGTTCTTGGCTAGTGGTCTGGGGACGAGTCAAGATAAGATTGCAAAGAAGACCAAGTCTAAAACTTTAGTAGATTGAGTTCTCAACAAAAAATACTTTTTTCTCGTATTCCCTATCCCTTCTTGCACACAAACACCATTTGGAGACATTCAAGTCACGGACTGCGAGAGCTCTTGCACCTAATATTCTTTCGTTGCTTGTTTCAATGCCAATATAGACTCTTGCATGTTATGACTTCAATTGAATCACATACCTTGATTGCTTTACTTTTCAAAGTTCTTATATGGTTTCTAGCATGTAACCACAGAAATTATGCTTTTTATCATTTACCTACTCGAGGACGAGCAGGAATTAAGCTTGGGGATGTTGATACGTCACAAACGTATCTATAATTTTTGCTTGCTCCATGCATGTTTTGTGTGATATTGCTATGATTTTGATACACTTTCATATCTTTTTATAACATATTTTGGAAATAACCTATTAATGGTTGCAAGAGTGCACAAGTTCTTGTTTTTGTACTTTATGTGTAGGAATTACTTGGATAAAGGAAAAATCACAAAAAGAAGCCTTGTAGGAGTTGGACTCTAACTCTCCTTAAATCTGTCCCCACCAGACAGGTTTTAAAGATCGCCTCGGAAACTCTAGAATACAGCCTCAAAAGGAACAACTTAAAACTGCAAAGTTGTAGGGATTTTTTTTCCGGTGAATCTAGACATAAAATTCGGCCCAATCGAAGTTCCGATGCTCCCTTGAGCCCCGAAATACCGAAGACGTAATCTGGATGACGGGAATCCGAGAGTCTATATAAAGAGAGCAAACCTAGGTCAAAGGCACCACGAAATTTCCTCCCCCTTGGAAGACGTCTTGAGAGGGAGATCAATCTCCACGGTAGCACCATCTCCAAGGAAGAAGAAGGGGGCTAAGGGTCGCTGCCCCCAAGGGTCGTGGCTGCCGGCGGCGTGGCCGTCTCCTTCACCTCTGTTAAAACCCTCTGTTAGGTATGTGCTAGGATCAAGTCTCACTTTGCATCATGGAAAAATTTCAAAAAGAAAATGAAATGGGAGAGAGAACACCCCCCATATGAATTTAATTCAAATGGCCAGAATAAAAGTTGCTCCAAAAATTCCTTTTTCATTTTTGAAAAGTCTCATAAATGAGTGTGATCACATATCAAGTGATGTGGGCCCAACTCCATGCTCATGGATTTTTCAAATATTCAAACAGGAGCATGGATTGAAATTTAAACCCCTATTTGTATTAAAGTTCAAATTATTTGAATTTTAAAAATGCCCAAACTTTATAAGTGGCTAACTATATGCATTACAAGTCCACATAAAAATTTGGGGCATTTTTTAAAATGGCTAGCTATTTTTTTTAGCAAAGCCAAAACAAATCACAGAAAGAAATAGAAAAGAAAAAGGGAAAAGAGGAAGCCCACCCGTGTTTTGGCCCAACTTAAACTCCAGCCGGCCCAGCCCAGCTTCCCTCCTCTATCGTCTTCCTCAAGCAGCTCGGTGTCGAGCCAGAGCGTGCCGTGGACGCCGCCGCGACATCGAGAGCCTTCCAGGCGCTCCCCCAAGCCTTATTCTCGCGCCTGGAGACGCCCAGCTCACTCCCTCGTTCATTCCCCCTCTCCACGCTCGCTTCCCACCTCTCATGTGCTCGTTTCCGCCGACACCCAAGAACTCACCGGAGCGCATCGCCATGGAATACGCGTCCACCGTGCCCTAGAGCTCGAACCAGTGTGTACCTCGCGTTCGTCGTCGTCGACTTCATCTCCCCGCAGAAGATGGTGCCGTGATTTGGACTCGAGCCACCGCAATCGCCCCCGAGCCGTCGCTAGACCCGCAAGCTCGCCGCCGTCGATTCGCCACTGTTGAAGCCTCCCCGCGCCTGTTGTTGCTTCCGTTCGATTCGCGGTGAGCTACTGAGTGTTTCCCCCTTGGTCTCGTACCTTCAACGTAGCTATAGCCGGATCCGTCATGGAAGCCGACGAGCTTCGTCGCCATGGACGACGGCGACACTGCTCCAGTACCCCTCCATCTCAACTAGCGCACGCACCATGTTCCCCATCTCTGCAGCTCCACAACGCGCTAGGCCACGCCTGTTTACGTACGCTGTGGCGTCGACTGCCTCAACCCCTAGCCACGGCCGCCGCCTGAGCACGTCGTCGACAAGGCTCCGACCACGCCCGAGCCTCCCCGTGGGTGCTGGGTGAAGCGGGCGTGCACGAGCCGCCTTTTGGTGATCACAGCGCGCCAGATGGTGGCCGGATTCACGAACCCGAGCAGCGCCGCCGCGGTTTTGGTCACCGGAGGCTAGCCGCCGGCGAGGCCGACGTGGCCGGGTTAAGCTAACACTAATCTCCCCCTAAGCAATCACTGACCAGTGGACCCAAGGCCACTAAACCCTCTGTTTAAAATAAACCAAGCTGGTTTAATTAACTGAGTCACTGACCAGTGGGGCCCCCATGTCAGTTTGACCGTGGTCAAGCCCCTGACGTCAGACTGGCGCAGTGCTGATGCGGTAAAGTTTTTTTCCTATTTAAAATTTTCCAGAAGAGGCAGAAATTTATTTAAACTTTGGAAATTCATAACTAATTCATTTTAACTCCAAATTAAACATATAATATATGTAAAATTATCAGAAAAATGCAAGGATTTTGAATATGCAATCTGTTTTCATGTTTGACCAAATCAAATTGGGTGAATAGTGGCAACATTGCATATGAACCCTTTTGAAAATCAATTGGAGTTTGATTTTGCATTTCAAATGCAATGCACACCTTTTAATTGGAATAACTCACACATCAGTGACACATACATCAAGTTTCAACCTTCAACTCATGTGTTTGAGCATTGTCTTATTATTTTTTCGATGTTTGTGTTGTTTTTCGAATAGAGGTGGAGCCGGAACCCGAGTTCACCCCCTTCGTTGAAGACGCCGTGACTGAACCTCGTCAGCAAGGCAAGCAAACCCCCATTGATCATGTCGATAAAATCCCTCTTCCCTCTCAGTCTCTCTTATGCATTGTTTAGGATGATTACCATGGTACGTTTCTACCGCATAGATGAACCCATTCCTTTGCATGACCTATCTTTTGTCACAGTAGTAAGCAAACCACAATTCTAGCAGATGTAGGATTTGATTGATATCATGTGGCCCCTGCAACTGTTACTGCTTATTGCATGCTTATAGTGTTAAAATGTTGATACTGTTATGTGAGTCGGGATGGTAGCAATCATGTTGATGATGGTGGAAATGTGTTGGTGAATCTACCCTAATACAAGGTAAACGATGAGAGGAGGTGTAGGAGTACACAGTGGGTTGTCTCGTTGAACACCGCCCTAAGTCCGAGTTCTTGTGTGGTGATCCAAGATAAAGAGTACAACCACACATTGGGCTCACTGACCCCTCTCAACCTACTAACTCATCCCTTTCGATGTCCAGATGTCGCAGTAGTTCGGAGTTCTGGTAGGTTTGTGGCCTGGCTGCTAAGTGAGAGAACGGCTCAACCGAGACCGTCTTATGCACCACGCACACATCATCTGGGTCCACTTCGGTAAACCGGTCGGATTCACGATAGTGGTAGCCAACCTAGGTAGGCGGCTTTCTTGGACTAGATCGGCTATGAGGTAACAGTTGTGGTGAGCATCCTCGCCGACAACCCTTGAATGGTGTCGAGGCCAAAGGAGGTAATTGATGATCATGTGTGTGTAGCGATACACCCCTGCAGGGTTAACAAAACTATTCGAATAGCCGCGTCCGCGGTAAGGGACTGCTTGGAAAGCTTAGCTTGATTATTAGACAACTTGAACTGGATACTTATAAAACTTGCCAAGATAAGCGTGAGTGCTATGGCGTGCTTTCTCATGGGAAGTCGAGGAAGGCACCATAGTGGTGTAATTGGTTGGAGACATGTAGTGGACTCGTGTACGCTTCTTACCTCAAGTCTGGTACTCGTAGTTCAGGACTAGCCAAGTCAAAGCTGGCAGTTCTGCTTGTGAACCCCACCTCCCTATACCCTGATACAAGTGCATGAGTAGTATAGTTCGTACGTAAGTCTTGCTGAGTACGACTTTGTACTCACGTTTGCTTATTCTATGTTTTAGATGAACCCACTGACCCCGAAGGTGGATTCTTCCTGCAGCTCGACGACTGAAGCCAAGCTAGTGTAGTCCCAGTCAGACGACTGGTCCCTCGTGGAAGGGCTTGTTTATAAACAAGGCTTATCTAAGTCATTTGTTAAACTTGTCTGTACTCAAACCTACTTTGCTTCCGCATGTTTGATGTAATGTTGGATCACGGTCTCGTCTCTGCGTGCACTCTGTAAGAGTTATCAATAAAGTTGTACACTTTGTAGAGAATTGCAATGATACATGTTGTTCATACTAGACATGTGTGCTGCGTGTATGATTATAACATGCATGTCTTAGTATGGGTTTTCGAGACCTTAGTTGTGATCTGGTTGGCGGTCTTTTATACAGCAAGTGGCCCTTAGATGTGCGCAACTTGGGGCATCGCGATGCGATTGCTCGTGACTCCGTCACGTGCACACTTTGATGTATGATCGAGCCCGCCCTAGACCCCGACTAAGTGATCGGGCTGGAGTAAGTCTATGTAAGTGTTATCATACAATCGAGAGTATGGTTGAGGCGACTTGTCTATGAATATGGGAGTTCATCACCCATATCATTTAGACTTGTGTGTGGACGATGAGGACCCATCTGAGTTGATCATCCGGCCTGGATGGGATGCCCCTCACGTTCGATGCTTTCCGAGAGCGTTCTGTGCTTGGCCTTGTCTGCTTAGACAAGTGGGTACGGCTCTCGTCTCTCCATATGATTGTGTCGTAACGGGAATTTCATACGCTAACCCCGGGTCCCGACAGACTTGGTATCAGAGTAGGACTGACTGTAGGATTATCAGCCTTGGTCGAAGTCGAGTCTAGCCTTCTATAGTTATATAGTTACTCTGGGTATATAAGGGAACAACGTAAGGCTTCTTTTTTCTCCTTACCCTCATCGTTCTGAGTTCTGAGTCACCCTCACCTTTTCTACGGGAAGATAGGACTAGGCTCATCTATGTCTTACTAGAACATCTCGTGGATTGCTTCCTTGTACGTAGGAAAGTTTTGTTCGGTTGTCTAGAGTCGTTGCGCTTCCTATTCTGAGACTTCTTATGTAAGTGTTGTTGAAATGCTATGAGGATTTCCATTTCTCTTGCAATTACGGCCGTTATGTTGTCCGAGTCATCCCAGGTTTCTTCATAATCTGATGCATTTTCAAAATCCTTCTCTCCATTTCGGTTGTCTTTCCAGAAGATTTGTTAGGTGGCATACTCGACAGTTCCACAGAGTTTGTTGTAGGTTTTATTCTAGAAACCTATATTGATGCATTTGCAGCTCTTCATCCCACTTTGGATGTCTTCTAGCCAGAATAACCACACTAACCATCGTGTTGGGGTACTTTTCTACTCTGACATATCGGTTCTAGCCCCTAGTAAACCTTGGTCATCCTCTAAGAAAACCATCCAGTAACCCAACTCCTTAAACCTAGTCACCCGACAGATGTGTATAGTTCATAGTGGATCTTATGCCAGGCACCGCCCCAATTTCCAGACGCCCATACAAAATGGCCCCACGTGAGTTAGCTGAGCTTAAAATCCAACTTGAAGCTTTGTTGGAAAAAGGCTTCATCCGCCCTAACTCATCGCCATGGGGTTGCCCCGTTCTATTCGTAACGAAGAAAGATGGAACAGAAAGGATGTGCGTAGACTATCGCCCGCTAAATCGAGCGACGATAAACAACAAGTACCCACTGCCCAGGATCAATGATCTTTATGATCAACCTGCTGGATCCTCTGTCTTCTCCAAGATGGATTTGAGATTAGGTTATCATCAAATCAAAATCAGAAACGAGGACATTCCCAAAACGGCTTTCACTACTCGTTATGGTCTTTACGAGTAGACTGTCATGCCCTTCGGTTTAACCAATGCCCCCGCCACTTTTCGCGCATGATGAATTCGATCTTCATGGAGTACCTAGATAAATTTGTTGTAGTTTATCTTGATGACATTCTCATCTACTCGAAGAACGAAGAAGAACATGCCGAACATCTCAGGCAATAGATTTGCATACGTTTGGAATGGACAGACAAACAGCCTTGTTAAATCGCCATTCATCCGCAACATCGTCTTCAAACCTCTTCCTCTTGGTGCTATTAACATTCTTCAAAAAAGGAAAAAAATGCAGTTCACACCAATAAACTCATAAAAATGCACTTCACATCAGTAACTCATGAAAAACTGAAACAACAGTAAAAACCAAAAAAATGTAATACCTTACTAGCATCAACATCCTCCCCACCAGAATCATCGTCCGGACCTTCTCCAGCTACATTTTCCCATGCACGCTTAGATCGACCCTCAACGTCCTCAACATCAACATCCGAGTGGTCGTCAACACGTGGACACTTTTCTTGAAGCCCATCCACATCAACTTCCGCATAATTAGGCCTCTTTGAATCAGCAATGTGAGTGCTACAACGTGGAGAACTTAAACCTTCCTCAGCAACAGTGTTAAGTTTTCTCTTAATAGCATTCTTTGTAGGGGCAAATTTAGCAGACTTGTTTGAATCTGCAATCCTCCTTCCTTTCTCCTTTTCCTCATCAAACTTAACTCACTTTGCCTTATGGTCCTGCTCAAAACGCTCACCGAGCAAGACCGCTTTCTTCTTTGTCCTCTCAATATCAGTTGCAATCTGATCAGGACCATCCAATCCTGTGTAATTTGCTTTGTGCCATCAACAAATTGTGACTGGGTTTCTCTCATTTCAAGTGGCATGCTGCCCTGATCAGAAGTCCCGCCAGCAGCAACATCGGCTATGAAATAATGTGTAATTAAATAATTGACACCACCACCCCCGAACCCACCAGGACATAAAACTGTAGGTAAGATAAGATAAGAAAAGATGTGTGTGAGAGCGAAAACAAAACTTAATGCAGCTCATATCAATTTTCCACACATGTGAATAGACAATACTACAGCAATGTATAATGCAGTGCACTTTTAGCAAATAAGAATTTGAACACAAATAACTTAATGCAGTTCATTAACTTAAAAATTTATAATGCAATGCACTATTTCATGCAAAAAATGACAATTAGAAATAACAGAAAACTTAATGAAGTTCATGTCATGCCGAAAATTGAAAACAATTAACTCAATGTCGTTCATATAAATTCGTCCACATGTCTGAAATGCACCATAATAAAAGCAATGTATAAGGCAGTGTACTGTTTCATTCAAAATTAAAAAAACAATTAAAATTAGCAGAAAACTTAATGCAGTTCATATGAAAATAAATTTGGCCACAGATGTGAATTGGACCATACATGAATGGTCCAAACTAAAAGCAATGAATGAATGCAATACACTTTTAGCGAAGAAAAATGAAACAATTAACTTAAACAGTTCATATCATATCATTTATATCGTTCCCAACATATAAACCTACAAAACTAGTTGAGAACTCTAGCTACTAGATGGATCACTAATCTTTTGAGGGATCGGATATTAGAGTACACTCACGTACCATGAGTCGAGGATGTGCAAGGATAACCAAACCCCCGTACAATCGTCCTCGGGGTACTTGTCTCTTTGTGAACCTCTTTATTAGATTGAGAGTTACCGATAATAAGTGCATGAGTTCTTCGGACTAATGTAAGTATTGAAAGTTGACACTTCCACCTCCTCATATTTGCTAGCCTCTCCCGTGCCGTGCATTGCCTTCTTCTCACTCCAAGAGTTGGCGTCCACCTTCGCCGGTACTTCCAAACCCTTGGCATGATACGCTATGTCATCATAAACCTCCTTATATCTTTTCTCAAAACATCCACCATACCTACCTATCAAGGCATTTCCATAGCCTTTCCGAGATATATTGCCATGCAACATCTATCCCTTCATGACTTGATCTTCATGTCATATATGTTCCTGCTACACTGGCAGCGGCATACATTGCATACATCATGATAGCTACATCTTCTTTATGATTTGACTACCTTGTAAAGTGTGAAAGATCTTCTATACCCTCTTGTAAATTAGAGTGTTTCCCTTAAGTGAGGAAAAGATCCCAAAGTGGACAAAATACAAAATCCCAAAGAGGACAAATGGGAGTTAAATAGAAAGAGCCATTGAGGCCACCAAAAAAATACAAAAAAAGAGAAAAAGAGAAAAAAAATAAAAAGAGAGAAAGGGGCAACACTACTATCCTTTTGAAAGATCCACACTAGTACTCCCTCTTATCCTTGTACTCCATAGAGATGATCATACATGCATATAACTATGTGGGGACCTTCACACTATAGAACTTGGCCTGCATATTCCAAGGATGAACCTCCTCAAAAGAGCTCTAGGTCTTCATGAGCGAGCAAGTTAGATGCACCCCCACTAGTATCATTGCAGAGCTTTTTAGCTCATATGTGCATCCGTTGCATGGCAATCCCTACTCGTCACATCATATCTACATTTGGCCTTCTCGCCTATGATTGTCCTCATTGATGTGAGCCTTTCTCGCCTTTTTGTCTTCCTCCTCCACCATATTTCTCTCTTTGCCATCCTAAGCGTCAACTTTCGTGCTTACGCTCATCCATTGCATGAGTGCTCAAAATATCGAAAAGGAGTGGATCAATTGACTTGTTCTTGGCTAGTGGTCTGGGGACAAGTCAAGATAAGTGATAGGTTTATTATTATTTATTATCAGGATGTGTGATACGTTTTAAGTCGTTACTTGGTATTGGCGCATTTATTTCAATGTTGGTGGAGAGGCGTGCTCGTATTTGAAAGGGGTCGAAATAGTGGTGTATGTGGAAGAGGGGGAAAGGTGAATACAACGGTGAGAGAAAGGGAGCCCTTCTCCGTAGTGGATCTGGGAGTGAGAGGGATAAGGGGATAAGATTGAGAGAACTTGACGGATGCGATCATACCAGCACTAAAGCACCGGATCCCATCAGAACTCCAAAGTTAAGCGTGCTTGGGCGAGAGTAGTACTAGGATGGGTGACCTCCTGGGAAGTCCTCGTGTTGCATTCCTTTTTATTTTATTTTTGCGTCTGTGTGCGCGATATATTTGTATGAAGTTTTATTTATTATCAGGATGTGTGATACGTTTTAAGTCGTTACTTGGTATTGGCGCATTTATTTCAATGTTGGTGGAGAGGCGTGCTCGTATTTGAAAGGGGTCGAAATAGTGGTGTATGTGGAAGAGGGGGAAAGGTGAATACAACGGTGAGAGAAAGGGAGCCCTTCTCCGTAGTGGATCTGGGAGTGAGAGGGATAAGATTGAGAGAACTTGACGGATGCGATCATACCAGCACTAAAGCACCGGATCCCATCAGAACTCCGAAGTTAAGCGTGCTTGGGCGAGAGTAGTACTAGGATGGGTGACCTCCTGGGAAGTCCTCGTGTTGCATTCCTTTTTATTTTATTTTTGCGTCTGTGTGCGCGATATATTTGTATGAAGTTTTATTTATTATCAGGATGTGTGATACGTTTTAAGTCGTTACTTGGTATTGGCGCATTTATTTCAATGTTGGTGGAGAGGCGTGCTCGTATTTGAAAGGGGTCGAAATAGTGGTGTATGTGGAAGAGGGGGAAAGGTGAATACAACGGTGAGAGAAAGGGAGCCCTTCTCCGTAGTGGATCTGGGAGTGAGAGGGATAAGGGGATAAGATTGAGAGAACTTGACGGATGCGATCATACCAGCACTAAAGCACCGGATCCCATCAGAACTCCAAAGTTAAGCGTGCTTGGGCGAGAGTAGTACTAGGATGGGTGACCTCCTGGGAAGTCCTCGTGTTGCATTCCTTTTTATTTTATTTTTGCGTCTGTGTGCGCGATATATTTGTATGAAGTTTTATTTATTATCAGGATGTGTGATACGTTTTAAGTCGTTACTTGGTATTGGCGCATTTATTTCAATGTTGGTGGAGAGGCGTGCTCGTATTTGAAAGGGGTCGAAATAGTGGTGTATGTGGAAGAGGGGGAAAGGTGAATACAACGGTGAGAGAAAGGGAGCCCTTCTCCGTAGTGGATCTGGGAGTGAGAGGGATAAGATTGAGAGAACTTGACGGATGCGATCATACCAGCACTAAAGCACCGGATCCCATCAGAACTCCAAAGTTAAGCGTGCTTGGGCGAGAGTAGTACTAGGATGGGTGACCTCCTGGGAAGTCCTCGTGTTGCATTCCTTTTTATTTTATTTTTGCGTCTGTGTGCGCGATATATTTGTATGAAGTTTTATTTATTATCAGGATGTGTGATACGTTTTAAGTCGTTACTTGGTATTGGCGCATTTATTTCAATGTTGGTGGAGAGGCGTGCTCGTATTTGAAAGGGGTCGAAATAGTGGTGTATGTGGAAGAGGGGGAAAGGTGAATACAACGGTGAGAGAAAGGGAGCCCTTCTCCGTAGTGGATCTGGGAGTGAGAGGGATAAGGGGATAAGATTGAGAGAACTTGACGGATGCGATCATACCAGCACTAAAGCACCGGATCCCATCAGAACTCCAAAGTTAAGCGTGCTTGGGCGAGAGTAGTACTAGGATGGGTGACCTCCTGGGAAGTCCTCGTGTTGCATTCCTTTTTATTTTATTTTTGCGTCTGTGTGCGCGATATATTTGTATGAAGTTTTATTTATTATCAGGATGTGTGATACGTTTTAAGTCGTTACTTGGTATTGGCGCATTTATTTCAATGTTGGTGGAGAGGCGTGCTCGTATTTGAAAGGGGTCGAAATAGTGGTGTATGTGGAAGAGGGGGAAAGGTGAATACAACGGTGAGAGAAAGGGAGCCCTTCTCCGTAGTGGATCTGGGAGTGAGAGGGATAAGATTGAGAGAACTTGACGGATGCGATCATACCAGCACTAAAGCACCGGATCCCATCAGAACTCCGAAGTTAAGCGTGCTTGGGCGAGAGTAGTACTAGGATGGGTGACCTCCTGGGAAGTCCTCGTGTTGCATTCCTTTTTATTTTATTTTTGCGTCTGTGTGCGCGATATATTTGTATGAAGTTTTATTTATTATCAGGATGTGTGATACGTTTTAAGTCGTTACTTGGTATTGGCGCATTTATTTCAATGTTGGTGGAGAGGCGTGCTCGTATTTGAAATGGGTCGAAATAGTGGTGTATGTGGAAGAGGGGGAAAGGTGAATACAACGGTGAGAGAAAGGGAGCCCTTCTCCGTAGTGGATCTGGGAGTGAGAGGGATAAGGGGATAAGATTGAGAGAACTTGACGGATGCGATCATACCAGCACTAAAGCACTGGATCCCATCAGAACTCCGAAGTTAAGCGTGCTTGGGCGAGAGTAGTACTAGGATGGGTGACCTCCTGGGAAGTCCTCGTGTTGCATTCCTTTTTATTTTATTTTTGCGTCTGTGTGCGCGATATATTTGTATGAAGTTTTATTTATTATCAGGATGTGTGATACGTTTTAAGTCGTTACTTGGTATTGGCGCATTTATTTCAATGTTGGTGGAGAGGCGTGCTCGTATTTGAAAGGGGTCGAAATAGTGGTGTATGTGGAAGAGGGGGAAAGGTGAATACAACGGTGAGAGAAAGGGAGCCCTTCTCCGTAGTGGATCTGGGAGTGAGAGGGATAAGATTGAGAGAACTTGACGGATGCGATCATACCAGCACTAAAGCACCGGATCCCATCAGAACTCCGAAGTTAAGCGTGCTTGGGCGAGAGTAGTACTAGGATGGGTGACCTCCTGGGATGTCCTCGTGTTGCATTCCTTTTTATTTTATTTTTGCGTCTGTGTGCGCGATATATTTGTATGAAGTTTTATTTATTATCAGGATGTGTGATACGTTTTAAGTCGTTACTTGGTATTGGCGCATTTATTTCAATGTTGGTGGAGAGGCGTGCTCGTATTTGAAAGGGGTCGAAATAGTGGTGTATGTGGAAGAGGGGGAAAGGTGAATACAACGGTGAGAGAAAGGGAGCCCTTCTCCGTAGTGGATCTGGGAGTGAGAGGGATAAGGGGATAAGATTGAGAGAACTTGACGGATGCGATCATACCAGCACTAAAGCACCGGATCCCATCAGAACTCCAAAGTTAAGCGTGCTTGGGCGAGAGTAGTACTAGGATGGGTGACCTCCTGGGAAGTCCTCGTGTTGCATTCCTTTTTATTTTATTTTTGCGTCTGTGTGCGCGATATATTTGTATGAAGTTTTATTTATTATCAGGATGTGTGATACGTTTTAAGTCGTTACTTGGTATTGGCGCATTTATTTCAATGTTGGTGGAGAGGCGTGCTCGTATTTGAAAGGGGTCGAAATAGTGGTGTATGTGGAAGAGGGGGAAAGGTGAATACAACGGTGAGAGAAAGGGAGCCCTTCTCCGTAGTGGATCTGGGAGTGAGAGGGATAAGATTGAGAGAACTTGACGGATGCGATCATACCAGCACTAAAGCACCGGATCCCATCAGAACTCCGAAGTTAAGCGTGCTTGGGCGAGAGTAGTACTAGGATGGGTGACCTCCTGGGAAGTCCTCGTGTTGCATTCCTTTTTATTTTATTTTTGCGTCTGTGTGCGCGATATATTTGTATGAAGTTTTATTTATTATCAGGATGTGTGATACGTTTTAAGTCGTTACTTGGTATTGGCGCATTTATTTCAATGTTGGTGGAGAGGCGTGCTCGTATTTGAAAGGGGTCGAAATAGTGGTGTATGTGGAAGAGGGGGAAAGGTGAATACAACGGTGAGAGAAAGGGAGCCCTTCTCCGTAGTGGATCTGGGAGTGAGAGGGATAAGATTGAGAGAACTTGACGGATGCGATCATACCAGCACTAAAGCACCGGATCCCATCAGAACTCCGAAGTTAAGCGTGCTTGGGCGAGAGTAGTACTAGGATGGGTGACCTCCTGGGATGTCCTCGTGTTGCATTCCTTTTTATTTTATTTTTGCGTCTGTGTGCGCGATATATTTGTATGAAGTTTTATTTATTATCAGGATGTGTGATACGTTTTAAGTCGTTACTTGGTATTGGCGCATTTATTTCAATGTTGGTGGAGAGGCGTGCTCGTATTTGAAAGGGGTCGAAATAGTGGTGTATGTGGAAGAGGGGGAAAGGTGAATACAACGGTGAGAGAAAGGGAGCCCTTCTCCGTAGTGGATCTGGGAGTGAGAGGGATAAGGGGATAAGATTGAGAGAACTTGACGGATGCGATCATACCAGCACTAAAGCACCGGATCCCATCAGAACTCCAAAGTTAAGCGTGCTTGGGCGAGAGTAGTACTAGGATGGGTGACCTCCTGGGAAGTCCTCGTGTTGCATTCCTTTTTATTTTATTTTTGCGTCTGTGTGCGCGATATATTTGTATGAAGTTTTATTTATTATCAGGATGTGTGATACGTTTTAAGTCGTTACTTGGTATTGGCGCATTTATTTCAATGTTGGTGGAGAGGCGTGCTCGTATTTGAAAGGGGTCGAAATAGTGGTGTATGTGGAAGAGGGGGAAAGGTGAATACAACGGTGAGAGAAAGGGAGCCCTTCTCCGTAGTGGATCTGGGAGTGAGAGGGATAAGATTGAGAGAACTTGACGGATGCGATCATACCAGCACTAAAGCACCGGATCCCATCAGAACTCCGAAGTTAAGCGTGCTTGGGCGAGAGTAGTACTAGGATGGGTGACCTCCTGGGAAGTCCTCGTGTTGCATTCCTTTTTATTTTATTTTTGCGTCTGTGTGCGCGATATATTTGTATGAAGTTTTATTTATTATCAGGATGTGTGATACGTTTTAAGTCGTTACTTGGTATTGGCGCATTTATTTCAATGTTGGTGGAGAGGCGTGCTCGTATTTGAAAGGGGTCGAAATAGTGGTGTATGTGGAAGAGGGGGAAAGGTGAATACAACGGTGAGAGAAAGGGAGCCCTTCTCCGTAGTGGATCTGGGAGTGAGAGGGATAAGATTGAGAGAACTTGACGGATGCGATCATACCAGCACTAAAGCACCGGATCCCATCAGAACTCCGAAGTTAAGCGTGCTTGGGCGAGAGTAGTACTAGGATGGGTGACCTCCTGGGAAGTCCTCGTGTTGCATTCCTTTTTATTTTATTTTTGCGTCTGTGTGCGCGATATATTTGTATGAAGTTTTATTTATTATCAGGATGTGTGATACGTTTTAAGTCGTTACTTGGTATTGGCGCATTTATTTCAATGTTGGTGGAGAGGCGTGCTCGTATTTGAAAGGGGTCGAAATAGTGGTGTATGTGGAAGAGGGGGAAAGGTGAATACAACGGTGAGAGAAAGGGAGCCCTTCTCCGTAGTGGATCTGGGAGTGAGAGGGATAAGATTGAGAGAACTTGACGGATGCGATCATACCAGCACTAAAGCACCGGATCCCATCAGAACTCCGAAGTTAAGCGTGCTTGGGCGAGAGTAGTACTAGGATGGGTGACCTCCTGGGATGTCCTCGTGTTGCATTCCTTTTTATTTTATTTTTGCGTCTGTGTGCGCGATATATTTGTATGAAGTTTTATTTATTATCAGGATGTGTGATACGTTTTAAGTCGTTACTTGGTATTGGCGCATTTATTTCAATGTTGGTGGAGAGGCGTGCTCGTATTTTAAAGGGGTCGAAATAGTGGTGTATGTGGAAGAGGGGGAAAGGTGAATACAACGGTGAGAGAAAGGGAGCCCTTCTCCGTAGTGGATCTGGGAGTGAGAGGGATAAGGGGATAAGATTGAGAGAACTTGACGGATGCGATCATACCAGCACTAAAGCACCGGATCCCATCAGAACTCCAAAGTTAAGCGTGCTTGGGCGAGAGTAGTACTAGGATGGGTGACCTCCTGGGAAGTCCTCGTGTTGCATTCCTTTTTATTTTATTTTTGCGTCTGTGTGCGCGATATATTTGTATGAAGTTTTATTTATTATCAGGATGTGTGATACGTTTTAAGTCGTTACTTGGTATTGGCGCATTTATTTCAATGTTGGTGGAGAGGCGTGCTCGTATTTGAAAGGGGTCGAAATAGTGGTGTATGTGGAAGAGGGGGAAAGGTGAATACAACGGTGAGAGAAAGGGAGCCCTTCTCCGTAGTGGATCTGGGAGTGAGAGGGATAAGATTGAGAGAACTTGACGGATGCGATCATACCAGCACTAAAGCACCGGATCCCATCAGAACTCCGAAGTTAAGCGTGCTTGGGCGAGAGTAGTACTAGGATGGGTGACCTCCTGGGAAGTCCTCGTGTTGCATTCCTTTTTATTTTATTTTTGCGTCTGTGTGCGCGATATATTTGTATGAAGTTTTATTTATTATCAGGATGTGTGATACGTTTTAAGTCGTTACTTGGTATTGGCGCATTTATTTCAATGTTGGTGGAGAGGCGTGCTCGTATTTGAAAGGGGTCGAAATAGTGGTGTATGTGGAAGAGGGGGAAAGGTGAATACAACGGTGAGAGAAAGGGAGCCCTTCTCCGTAGTGGATCTGGGAGTGAGAGGGATAAGATTGAGAGAACTTGACGGATGCGATCATACCAGCACTAAAGCACCGGATCCCATCAGAACTCCGAAGTTAAGCGTGCTTGGGCGAGAGTAGTACTAGGATGGGTGACCTCCTGGGATGTCCTCGTGTTGCATTCCTTTTTATTTTATTTTTGCGTCTGTGTGCGCGATATATTTGTATGAAGTTTTATTTATTATCAGGATGTGTGATACGTTTTAAGTCGTTACTTGGTATTGGCGCATTTATTTCAATGTTGGTGGAGAGGCGTGCTCGTATTTGAAAGGGGTCGAAATAGTGGTGTATGTGGAAGAGGGGGAAAGGTGAATACAACGGTGAGAGAAAGGGAGCCCTTCTCCGTAGTGGATCTGGGAGTGAGAGGGATAAGGGGATAAGATTGAGAGAACTTGACGGATGCGATCATACCAGCACTAAAGCACCGGATCCCATTAGAACTCCAAAGTTAAGCGTGCTTGGGCGAGAGTAGTACTAGGATGGGTGACCTCCTGGGAAGTCCTCGTGTTGCATTCCTTTTTATTTTATTTTTGCGTCTGTGTGCGCGATATATTTGTATGAAGTTTTATTTATTATCAGGATGTGTGATACGTTTTAAGTCGTTACTTGGTATTGGCGCATTTATTTCAATGTTGGTGGAGAGGCGTGCTCGTATTTGAAAGGGGTCGAAATAGTGGTGTATGTGGAAGAGGGGGAAAGGTGAATACAACGGTGAGAGAAAGGGAGCCCTTCTCCGTAGTGGATCTGGGAGTGAGAGGGATAAGATTGAGAGAACTTGACGGATGCGATCATACCAGCACTAAAGCACCGGATCCCATCAGAACTCCGAAGTTAAGCGTGCTTGGGCGAGAGTAGTACTAGGATGGGTGACCTCCTGGGAAGTCCTCGTGTTGCATTCCTTTTTATTTTATTTTTGCGTCTGTGTGCGCGATATATTTGTATGAAGTTTTATTTATTATCAGGATGTGTGATACGTTTTAAGTCGTTACTTGGTATTGGCGCATTTATTTCAATGTTGGTGGAGAGGCGTGCTCGTATTTGAAAGGGGTCGAAATAGTGGTGTATGTGGAAGAGGGGGAAAGGTGAATACAACGGTGAGAGAAAGGGAGCCCTTCTCCGTAGTGGATCTGGGAGTGAGAGGGATAAGGGGATAAGATTGAGAGAACTTGACGGATGCGATCATACCAGCACTAAAGCACCGGATCCCATCAGAACTCCGAAGTTAAGCGTGCTTGGGCGAGAGTAGTACTAGGATGGGTGACCTCCTGGGAAGTCCTCGTGTTGCATTCCTTTTTATTTTATTTTTGCGTCTGTGTGCGCGATATATTTGTATGAAGTTTTATTTATTATCAGGATGTGTGATACGTTTTAAGTCGTTACTTGGTATTGGCGCATTTATTTCAATGTTGGTGGAGAGGCGTGCTCGTATTTGAAAGGGGTCGAAATAGTGGTGTATGTGGAAGAGGGGGAAAGGTGAATACAACGGTGAGAGAAAGGGAGCCCTTCTCCGTAGTGGATCTGGGAGTGAGAGGGATAAGGGGATAAGATTGAGAGAACTTGACGGATGCGATCATACCAGCACTAAAGCACCGGATCCCATCAGAACTCCAAAGTTAAGCATGCTTGGGCGAGAGTAGTACTAGGATGGGTGACCTCCTGGGAAGTCCTCGTGTTGCATTCCTTTTTATTTTATTTTTGCGTCTGTGTGCGCGATATATTTGTATGAAGTTTTATTTATTATCAGGATGTGTGATACGTTTTAAGTCGTTACTTGGTATTGGCGCATTTATTTCAATGTTGGTGGAGAGGCGTGCTCGTATTTGAAAGGGGTCGAAATAGTGGTGTATGTGGAAGAGGGGGAAAGGTGAATACAACGGTGAGAGAAAGGGAGCCCTTCTCCGTAGTGGATCTGGGAGTGAGAGGGATAAGATTGAGAGAACTTGACGGATGCGATCATACCAGCACTAAAGCACCGGATCCCATCAGAACTCCGAAGTTAAGCGTGCTTGGGCGAGAGTAGTACTAGGATGGGTGACCTCCTGGGAAGTCCTCGTGTTGCATTCCTTTTTATTTTATTTTTGCGTCTGTGTGCGCGATATATTTGTATGAAGTTTTATTTATTATCAGGATGTGTGATACGTTTTAAGTCGTTACTTGGTATTGGCGCATTTATTTAAATGTTGGTGGAGAGGCGTGCTCGTATTTGAAAGGGGTCGAAATAATGGTGTATGTGGAAGAGGGGGAAAGGTGAATACAACGGTGAGAGAAAGGGAGCCCTTCTCCGTAGTGGATCTGGGAGTGAGAGGGATAAGATTGAGAGAACTTGACGGATGCGATCATACCAGCACTAAAGCACCGGATCCCATCAGAACTCCGAAGTTAAGCGTGCTTGGGCGAGAGTAGTACTAGGATGGGTGACCTCCTGGGAAGTCCTCGTGTTGCATTCCTTTTTATTTTATTTTTGCGTCTGTGTGCGCGATATATTTGTATGAAGTTTTATTTATTATCAGGATGTGTGATACGTTTTAAGTCGTTACTTGGTATTGGCGCATTTATTTCAATGTTGGTGGAGAGGCGTGCTCGTATTTGAAAGGGGTCGAAATAGTGGTGTATGTGGAAGAGGGGGAAAGGTGAATACAACGGTGAGAGAAAGGGAGCCCTTCTCCGTAGTGGATCTGGGAGTGAGAGGGATAAGGGGATAAGATTGAGAGAACTTGACGGATGCGATCATACCAGCACTAAAGCACCGGATCCCATCAGAACTCCGAAGTTAAGCGTGCTTGGGCGAGAGTAGTACTAGGATGGGTGACCTCCTGGGAAGTCCTCGTGTTGCATTCCTTTTTATTTTATTTTTGCGTCTGTGTGCGCGATATATTTGTATGAAGTTTTATTTATTATCAGGATGTGTGATACGTTTTAAGTCGTTACTTGGTATTGGCGCATTTATTTCAATGTTGGTGGAGAGGCGTGCTCGTATTTGAAAGGGGTCGAAATAGTGGTGTATGTGGAAGAGGGGGAAAGGTGAATACAACGGTGAGAGAAAGGGAGCCCTTCTCCGTAGTGGATCTGGGAGTGAGAGGGATAAGATTGAGAGAACTTGACGGATGCGATCATACCAGCACTAAAGCACCGGATCCCATCAGAACCCCGAAGTTAAGCGTGCTTGGGCGAGAGTAGTACTAGGATGGCTGACCTCCTGGGAAGTCCTCGTGTTGCATTCCTTTTTATTTTATTTTTGCGTCTGTGTGCGCGATATATTTGTATGAAGTTTTATTTATTATCAGGATGTGTGATACGTTTTAAGTCGTTACTTGGTATTGGCGCATTTATTTCAATGTTGGTGGAGAGGCGTGCTCGTATTTGAAAGGGGTCGAAATAGTGGTGTATGTGGAAGAGGGGGAAAGATGAATACAACAGTGAGAGAAAGGGAGCCCTTCTCCGTAGTGGATCTGGGAGTGAGAGGGATAAGGGATAAGATTGAGAGAACTTGACGGATGCGATCATACCAGCACTAAAGCACCGGATCCCATCAGAACTCCGAAGTTAAGCGTGCTTGGGCGAGAGTAGTACTAGGATGGGTGACCTCCTGGGAAGTCCTCGTGTTGCATTCCTTTTTATTTTATTTTTGCGTCTGTGTGCGCGATATATTTGTATGACGTTTTAAGTCGTTACTTGGTATTGGCGCATTTATTTCAATGTTGGTGGAGAGGCGTGCTCGTATTTGAAAGGGGTCGAAATAGTGGTGTATGTGGAAGAGGGGGAAAGGTGAATACAACGGTGAGAGAAAGGGAGCCCTTCTCCGTAGTGGATCTGGGAGTGAGAGGGATAAGGGGATAAGATTGAGAGAACTTGACGGATGCGATCATACCAGCACTAAAGCACCGGATCCCATCAGAACTCCGAAGTTAAGCGTGCTTGGGCGAGAGTAGTACTAGGATGGGTGACCTCCTGGGAAGTCCTCGTGTTGCATTCCTTTTTATTTTATTTTTGCGTCTGTGTGCGCGATATATTTGTATGAAGTTTTATTTATTATCAGGATGTGTGATACGTTTTAAGTCGTTACTTGGTATTGGCGCATTTATTTCAATGTTGGTGGAGAGGCGTGCTCGTATTTGAAAGGGGTCGAAATAGTGGTGTATGTGGAAGAGGGGGAAAGGTGAATACAACGGTGAGAGAAAGGGAGCCCTTCTCCGTAGTGGATCTGGGAGTGAGAGGGATAAGATTGAGAGAACTTGACGGATGCGATCATACCAGCACTAAAGCACCGGATCCCATCAGAACTCCGAAGTTAAGCGTGCTTGGGCGAGAGTAGTACTAGGATGGGTGACCTCCTGGGAAGTCCTCGTGTTGCATTCCTTTTTATTTTATTTTTGCGTCTGTGTGCGCGATATATTTGTATGAAGTTTTATTTATTATCAGGATGTGTGATACGTTTTAAGTCGTTACTTGGTATTGGCGCATTTATTTCAATGTTGGTGGAGAGGCGTGCTCGTATTTGAAAGGGGTCGAAATAGTGGTGTATGTGGAAGAGGGGGAAAGGTGAATACAACGGTGAGAGAAAGGGAGCCCTTCTCCGTAGTGGATCTGGGAGTGAGAGGGATAAGGGGATAAGATTGAGAGAACTTGACGGATGCGATCATACCAGCACTAAAGCACCGGATCCCATCAGAACTCCAAAGTTAAGCGTGCTTGGGCGAGAGTAGTACTAGGATGGGTGACCTCCTGGGAAGTCCTCGTGTTGCATTCCTTTTTATTTTATTTTTGCGTCTGTGTGCGCGATATATTTGTATGAAGTTTTATTTATTATCAGGATGTGTGATACGTTTTAAGTCGTTACTTGGTATTGGCGCATTTATTTCAATGTTGGTGGAGAGGCGTGCTCGTATTTGAAAGGGGTCGAAATAGTGGTGTATGTGGAAGAGGGGGAAAGGTGAATACAACGGTGAGAGAAAGGGAGCCCTTCTCCGTAGTGGATCTGGGAGTGAGAGGGATAAGATTGAGAGAACTTGACGGATGCGATCATACCAGCACTAAAGCACCGGATCCCATCAGAACTCCGAAGTTAAGCGTTCTTGGGCGAGAGTAGTACTAGGATGGGTGACCTCCTGGGAAGTCCTCGTGTTGCATTCCTTTTTATTTTATTTTTGCGTCTGTGTGCGCGATATATTTGTATGAAGTTTTATTTATTATCAGGATGTGTGATACGTTTTAAGTCGTTACTTGGTATTGGCGCATTTATTTCAATGTTGGTGGAGAGGCGTGCTCGTATTTGAAAGGGGTCGAAATAGTGGTGTATGTGGAAGAGGGGGAAAGGTGAATACAACGGTGAGAGAAAGGGAGCCCTTCTCCGTAGTGGATCTGGGAGTGAGAGGGATAAGATTGAGAGAACTTGACGGATGCGATCATACCAGCACTAAAGCACCGGATCCCATCAGAACTCCGAAGTTAAGCGTGCTTGGGCGAGAGTAGTACTAGGATGGGTGACCTCCTGGGAAGTCCTCGTGTTGCATTCCTTTTTATTTTATTTTTGCGTCTGTGTGCGCGATATATTTGTATGAAGTTTTATTTATTATCAGGATGTGTGATACGTTTTAAGTCATTACTTGGTATTGGCGCATTTATTTCAATGTTGGTGGAGAGGCGTGCTCGTATTTGAAAGGGGTCGAAATAGTGGTGTATGTGGAAGAGGGGGAAAGGTGAATACAACGGTGAGAGAAAGGGAGCCCTTCTCCGTAGTGGATCTGGGAGTGCGAGGGATAAGATTGAGAGAACTTGACGGATGCGATCATACCAGCACTAAAGCACCGGATCCCATCAGAACTCCGAAGTTAAGCGTGCTTGGGCGAGAGTAGTACTAGGATGGGTGACCTCCTGGGAAGTCCTCGTGTTGCATTCCTTTTTATTTTATTTTTGCGTCTGTGTGCGCGATATATTTGTATGAAGTTTTATTTATTATCAGGATGTGTGATACGTTTTAAGTCGTTACTTGGTATTGGCGCATTTATTTCAATGTTGGTGGAGAGGCGTGCTCGTATTTGAAAGGGGTCGAAATAGTGGTGTATGTGGAAGAGGGGGAAAGGTGAATACAACGGTGAGAGAAAGGGAGCCCTTCTCCGTAGTGGATCTGGGAGTGAGAGGGATAAGATTGAGAGAACTTGACGGATGCAATCATACCAGCACTAAAGCACCGGATCCCATCAGAACTCCGAAGTTAAGCGTGCTTGGGCGAGAGTAGTACTAGGATGGGTGACCTCCTGGGAAGTCCTCTTGTTGCATTCCTTTTTATTTTATTTTTGCGTCTGTGTGCGCGATATATTTGTATGAAGTTTTATTTATTATCAGGATGTGTGATACGTTTTAAGTCGTTACTTGGTATTGGCGCATTTATTTCAATGTTGGTGGAGAGGCGTGCTCGTATTTGAAAGGGGTCGAAATAGTGGTGTATGTGGAAGAGGGGGAAAGGTGAATACAACGGTGAGAGAAAGGGAGCCCTTCTCCGTAGTGGATCTGGGAGTGAGAGGGATAAGGGGATAAGATTGAGAGAACTTGACGGATGCGATCATACCAGCACTAAAGCACCGGATCCCATCAGAACTTCGAAGTTAAGCGTTCTTGGGCGAGAGTAGTACTAGGATGGGTGACCTCCTGGGAAGTCCTTGTGTTGCATTCCTTTTTATTTTATTTTTGCGTCTGTGTGCGCGATATATTTGTATGAAGTTTTATTTATTATCAGGATGTGTGATACGTTTTAAGTCGTTACTTGGTATTGGCGCATTTATTTCAATGTTGGTGGAGAGGCGTGCTCGTATTTGAAAGGGGTCGAAATAGTGGTGTATGTGGAAGAGGGGGAAAGGTGAATACAACGGTGAGAGAAAGGGAGCCCTTCTCCGTAGTGGATCTGGGAGTGAGAGGGATAAGGGGATAAGATTGAGAGAACTTGACGGATGCGATCATACCAGCACTAAAGCACCGGATCCCATCAGAACTCCGAAGTTAAGCGTGCTTGGGCGAGAGTGGTACTAGGATGGGTGACCTCTTGGGAAGTCCTCGTGTTGCATTCCTTTTTATTTTATTTTTGCGTCTGTGTGCGCGATATATTTGTATGAAGTTTTATTTATTATCAGGATGTGTGATACGTTTTAAGTCGTTACTTGGTATTGGCGCATTTATTTCAATGTTGGTGGAGAGGCGTGCTCGTATTTGAAAGGGGTCGAAATAGTGGTGTATGTGGAAGAGGGGGAAAGGTGAATACAACGGTGAGAGAAAGGGAGCCCTTCTCCGTAGTGGATCTGGGAGTGAGAGGGATAAGGGGATAAGATTGAGAGAACTTGACGGATGCGATCATACCAGCACTAAAGCACCGGATCCCATCAGAACTCCGAAGTTAAGCGTGCTTGGGCGAGAGTAGTACTAGGATGGGTGACCTCCTGGGAAGTCCTTGTGTTGCATTCCTTTTTATTTTATTTTTGCGTCTGTGTGCGCGATATATTTGTATGAAGTTTTATTTATTATCAGGATGTGTGATACGTTTTAAGTCGTTACTTGGTATTGGCGCATTTATTTCAATGTTGGTGGAGAGGCGTGCTCGTATTTGAAAGGGGTCGAAATAGTGGTGTATGTGGAAGAGGGGGAAAGGTGAATACAACGGTGAGAGAAAGGGAGCCCTTCTCCGTAGTGGATCTGGGAGTGAGAGGGATAAGGGGATAAGATTGAGAGAACTTGACGGATGCGATCATACCAGCACTAAAGCACCGGATCCCATCAGAACTACGAAGTTAAGCGTGCTTGGGCGAGAGTAGTACTAGGATGGGTGACCTCCTGGGAAGTCCTCGTGTTGCATTCCTTTTTATTTTATTTTTGCGTCTGTGTGCGCGATATATTTGTATGAAGTTTTATTTATTATCAGGATGTGTGATACGTTTTAAGTCGTTACTTGGTATTGGCGCATTTATTTCAATGTTGGTGGAGAGGCGTGCTCGTATTTGAAAGGGGTCGAAATAGTGGTGTATGTGGAAGAGGGGGAAAGGTGAATACAACGGTGAGAGAAAGGGAGCCCTTCTCCGTAGTGGATCTGGGAGTGAGAGGGATAAGGGGATAAGATTGAGAGAACTTGACGGATGCGATCATACCAGCACTAAAGCACCGGATCCCATCAGAACTCCGAAGTTAAGCGTGCTTGGGCGAGAGTGGTACTAGGATGGGTGACCTCTTGGGAAGTCCTCGTGTTGCATTCCTTTTTATTTTATTTTTGCGTCTGTGTGCGCGATATATTTGTATGAATTTTTATTTATTATCAGGATGTGTGATACGTTTTAAGTCGTTACTTGGTATTGGCGCATTTATTTCAATGTTGGTGGAGAGGCGTGCTCGTATTTGAAAGGGGTCGAAATAGTGGTGTATGTGGAAGAGGGGGAAAGGTGAATACAACGGTGAGAGAAAGGGAGCCCTTCTCCGTAGTGGATCTGGGAGTGAGAGGGATAAGGGGATAAGATTGAGAGAACTTGACGGATGCGATCATACCAGCACTAAAGCACCGGATCCCATCAGAACTCCGAAGTTAAGCGTGCTTGGGCGAGAGTAGTACTAGGATGGGTGACCTCCTGGGAAGTCCTTGTGTTGCATTCCTTTTTATTTTATTTTTGCGTCTGTGTGCGCGATATATTTGTATGAAGTTTTATTTATTATCAGGATGTGTGATACGTTTTAAGTCGTTACTTGGTATTGGCGCATTTATTTCAATGTTGGTGGAGAGGCGTGCTCGTATTTGAAAGGGGTCGAAATAGTGGTGTATGTGGAAGAGGGGGAAAGGTGAATACAACGGTGAGAGAAAGGGAGCCCTTCTCCGTAGTGGATCTGGGAGTGAGAGGGATAAGGGGATAAGATTGAGAGAACTTGACGGATGCGATCATACCAGCACTAAAGCACCGGATCCCATCAGAACTACGAAGTTAAGCGTGCTTGGGCGAGAGTAGTACTAGGATGGGTGACCTCCTGGGAAGTCCTCGTGTTGCATTCCTTTTTATTTTATTTTTGCGTCTCTGTGCGCGATATATTTGTATGAAGTTTTATTTATTATCAGGATGTGTGATACGTTTTAAGTCGTTACTTGGTATTGGCGCATTTATTTCAATGTTGGTGGAGAGGCGTGCTCGTATTTTAAAGGGGTCGAAATAGTGGTGTATGTGGAAGAGGGGGAAAGGTGAATACAACGGTGAGAGAAAGGGAGCCCTTCTCCGTAGTGGATCTGGGAGTGAGAGGGATAAGGGGATAAGATTGAGAGAACTTGACGGATGCGATCATACCAGCACTAAAGCACCGGATCCCATCAGAACTCCGAAGTTAAGCGTGCTTGGGCGAGAGTAGTACTAGGATGGGTGACCTCCTGGGAAGTCCTCGTGTTGCATTCCTTTTTATTTTATTTTTGCGTCTGTGTGCGCGATATATTTGTATGAAGTTTTATTTATTATCAGGATGTGTGATACGTTTTAAGTCGTTACTTGGTATTGGCGCATTTATTTCAATGTTGGTGGAGAGGCGTGCTCGTATTTGAAAGGGGTCGAAATAGTGGTGTATGTGGAAGAGGGGGAAAGGTGAATACAACGGTGAGAGAAAGGGAGCCCTTCTCCGTAGTGGATCTGGGAGTGAGAGGGATAAGGGGATAAGATTGAGAGAACTTGACGGATGCGATCATACCAGCACTAAAGCACCGGATCCCATCAGAACTTCGAAGTTAAGCGTGCTTGGGCGAGAGTAGTACTAGGATGGGTGACCTCCTGGGAAGTCCTTGTGTTGCATTCCTTTTTATTTTATTTTTGCGTCTCGTGGCACGGGAGCGTGTGTGCGCGATATATTTGTATGAAGTTTTATTTATTATCAGGATGTGTGATACGTTTTAAGTCGTTACTTGGTATTGGCGCATTTATTTCAATGTTGGTGGAGAGGCGTGCTCGTATTTGAAAGGGGTCGAAATAGTGGTGTATGTGGAAGAGGGGGAAAGGTGAATACAACGGTGAGAGAAAGGGAGCCCTTCTCCGTAGTGGATCTGGGAGTGAGAGGGATAAGGGGATAAGATTGAGAGAACTTGACGGATGCGATCATACCAGCACTAAAGCACCGGATCCCATCAGAACTCCGAAGTTAAGCGTGCTTGGGCGAGAGTAGTACTAGGATGGGTGACCTCCTGGGAAGTCCTCGTGTTGCATTCCTTTTTATTTTCTTTTTGCGTCTGTGTGCGCGATATATTTGTATGAAGTTTTATTTATTATCAAGATGTGTGATACGTTTTAAGTCGTTACTTGGTATTGGCGCATTTATTTCAATGTTGGTGGAGAGGCGTGCTCGTATTTGAAAGGGGTCGAAATAGTGGTGTATGTGGAAGAGGGGGAAAGGTGAATACAACGGTGAGAGAAAGGGAGCCCTTCTCCGTAGTGGATCTGGGAGTGAGAGGGATAAGGGGATAAGATTGAGAGAACTTGACGGATGCGATCATACCAGCACTAAAGCACCGGATCCCATCAGAACTCCGAAGTTAAGCGTGCTTGGGCGAGAGTAGTACTAGGATGGGTGACCTCCTGGGAAGTCCTCGTGTTGCATTCCTTTTTATTTTATTTTTGCGTCTGTGTGCGCGATATATTTGTATGAAGTTTTATTTATTATCAGGATGTGTGATACGTTTTAAGTCGTTACTTGGTATTGGCGCATTTATTTCAATGTTGGTGGAGAGGCGTGCTCGTATTTGAAAGGGGTCGAAATAGTGGTGTATGTGGAAGAGGGGGAAAGGTGAATACAACGGTGAGAGAAAGGGAGCCCTTCTCCGTAGTGGATCTGGGAGTGAGAGGGATAAGATTGAGAGAACTTGACGGATGCGATCATACCAGCACTAAAGCACCGGATCCCATCAGAACTCCGAAGTTAAGCGTGCTTGGGCGAGAGTAGTACTAGGATGGGTGACCTCCTGGGAAGTCCTCGTGTTGCATTCCTTTTTATTTTATTTTTGCGTCTGTGTGCGCGATATATTTGTATGAAGTTTTATTTATTATCAGGATGTGTGATACGTTTTAAGTCGTTACTTGGTATTGGCGCATTTATTTCAATGTTGGTGGAGAGGCGTGCTCGTATTTGAAAGGGGTCGAAATAGTGGTGTATGTGGAAGAGGGGGAAAGGTGAATACAACGGTGAGAGAAAGGGAGCCCTTCTCCGTAGTGGATCTGGGAGTGAGAGGGATAAGATTGAGAGAACTTGACGGATGCGATCATACCAGCACTAAAGCACCGGATCCCATCAGAACTCCGAAGTTAAGCGTGCTTGGGCGAGAGTAGTACTAGGATGGGTGACCTCCTGGGAAGTCCTCGTGTTGCATTCCTTTTTATTTTATTTTTGCGTCTGTGTGCGCGATATATTTGTATGAAGTTTTATTTATTATCAGGATGTGTGATACGTTTTAAGTCATTACTTGGTATTGGCGCATTTATTTCAATGTTGGTGGAGAGGCGTGCTCGTATTTGAAAGGGGTCGAAATAGTGGTGTATGTGGAAGAGGGGGAAAGGTGAATACAACGGTGAGAGAAAGGGAGCCCTTCTCCGTAGTGGATCTGGGAGTGCGAGGGATAAGATTGAGAGAACTTGACGGATGCGATCATACCAGCACTAAAGCACCGGATCCCATCAGAACTCCGAAGTTAAGCGTGCTTGGGCGAGAGTAGTACTAGGATGGGTGACCTCCTGGGAAGTCCTCGTGTTGCATTCCTTTTTATTTTATTTTTGCGTCTGTGTGCGCGATATATTTGTATGAAGTTTTATTTATTATCAGGATGTGTGATACGTTTTAAGTCGTTACTTGGTATTGGCGCATTTATTTCAATGTTGGTGGAGAGGCGTGCTCGTATTTGAAAGGGGTCGAAATAGTGGTGTATGTGGAAGAGGGGGAAAGGTGAATACAACGGTGAGAGAAAGGGAGCCCTTCTCCGTAGTGGATCTGGGAGTGAGAGGGATAAGATTGAGAGAACTTGACGGATGCGATCATACCAGCACTAAAGCACCGGATCCCATCAGAACTCCGAAGTTAAGCGTGCTTGGGCGAGAGTAGTACTAGGATGGGTGACCTCCTGGGAAGTCCTCGTGTTGCATTCCTTTTTATTTTATTTTTGCGTCTGTGTGCGCGATATATTTGTATGAAGTTTTATTTATTATCAGGATGTGTGATACGTTTTAAGTCGTTACTTGGTATTGGCGCATTTATTTCAATGTTGGTGGAGAGGCGTGCTCGTATTTGAAAGGGGTCGAAATAGTGGTGTATGTGGAAGAGGGGGAAAGGTGAATACAACGGTGAGAGAAAGGGAGCCCTTCTCCGTAGTGGATCTGGGAGTGAGAGGGATAAGGGGATAAGATTGAGAGAACTTGACGGATGCGATCATACCAGCACTAAAGCACCGGATCCCATCAGAACTTCGAAGTTAAGCGTGCTTGGGCGAGAGTAGTACTAGGATGGGTGACCTCCTGGGAAGTCCTTGTGTTGCATTCCTTTTTATTTTATTTTTGCGTCTGTGTGCGCGATATATTTGTATGAAGTTTTATTTATTATCAGGATGTGTGATACGTTTTAAGTCGTTACTTGGTATTGGCGCATTTATTTCAATGTTGGTGGAGAGGCGTGCTCGTATTTGAAAGGGGTCGAAATAGTGGTGTATGTGGAAGAGGGGGAAAGGTGAATACAACGGTGAGAGAAAGGGAGCCCTTCTCCGTAGTGGATCTGGGAGTGAGAGGGATAAGGGGATAAGATTGAGAGAACTTGACGGATGCGATCATACCAGCACTAAAGCACCGGATCCCATCAGAACTACGAAGTTAAGCGTGCTTGGGCGAGAGTAGTACTAGGATGGGTGACCTCCTGGGAAGTCCTCGTGTTGCATTCCTTTTTATTTTATTTTTGCGTCTCTGTGCGCGATATATTTGTATGAAGTTTTATTTATTATCAGGATGTGTGATACGTTTTAAGTCGTTACTTGGTATTGGCGCATTTATTTCAATGTTGGTGGAGAGGCGTGCTCGTATTTGAAAGGGGTCGAAATAGTGGTGTATGTGGAAGAGGGGGAAAGGTGAATACAACGGTGAGAGAAAGGGAGCCCTTCTCCGTAGTGGATCTGGGAGTGAGAGGGATAAGGGGATAAGATTGAGAGAACTTGACGGATGTGATCATACCAGCACTAAAGCACCGGATCCCATCAGAACTCCGAAGTTAAGCGTGCTTGGGCGAGAGTGGTACTAGGATGGGTGACCTCTTGGGAAGTCCTCGTGTTGCATTCCTTTTTATTTTATTTTTGCGTCTGTGTGCGCGATATATTTGTATGAATTTTTATTTATTATCAGGATGTGTGATACGTTTTAAGTCGTTACTTGGTATTGGCGCATTTATTTCAATGTTGGTGGAGAGGCGTGCTCGTATTTGAAAGGGGTCGAAATAGTGGTGTATGTGGAAGAGGGGGAAAGGTGAATACAACGGTGAGAGAAAGGGAGCCCTTCTCCGTAGTGGATCTGGGAGTGAGAGGGATAAGGGGATAAGATTGAGAGAACTTGACGGATGCGATCATACCAGCACTAAAGCACCGGATCCCATCAGAACTCCGAAGTTAAGCGTGCTTGGGCGAGAGTAGTACTAGGATGGGTGACCTCCTGGGAAGTCCTTGTGTTGCATTCCTTTTTATTTTATTTTTGCGTCTGTGTGCGCGATATATTTGTATGAAGTTTTATTTATTATCAGGATGTGTGATACGTTTTAAGTCGTTACTTGGTATTGGCGCATTTATTTCAATGTTGGTGGAGAGGCGTGCTCGTATTTGAAAGGGGTCGAAATAGTGGTGTATGTGGAAGAGGGGGAAAGGTGAATACAACGGTGAGAGAAAGGGAGCCCTTCTCCGTAGTGGATCTGGGAGTGAGAGGGATAAGGGGATAAGATTGAGAGAACTTGACGGATGCGATCATACCAGCACTAAAGCACCGGATCCCATCAGAACTACGAAGTTAAGCGTGCTTGGGCGAGAGTAGTACTAGGATGGGTGACCTCCTGGGAAGTCCTCGTGTTGCATTCCTTTTTATTTTATTTTTGCGTCTGTGTGCGCGATATATTTGTATGAAGTTTTATTTATTATCAGGATGTGTGATACGTTTTAAGTCGTTACTTGGTATTGGCGCATTTATTTCAATGTTGGTGGAGAGGCGTGCTCGTATTTGAAAGGGGTCGAAATAGTGGTGTATGTGGAAGAGGGGGAAAGGTGAATACAACGGTGAGAGAAAGGGAGCCCTTCTCCGTAGTGGATCTGGGAGTGAGAGGGATAAGGGGATAAGATTGAGAGAACTTGACGGATGCGATCATACCAGCACTAAAGCACCGGATCCCATCAGAACTCCGAAGTTAAGCGTGCTTGGGCGAGAGTGGTAATAGGATGGGTGACCTCCTGGGAAGTCCTCGTGTTGCATTCCTTTTTATTTTATTTTTGCGTCTCGTGGCACGGGAGCGTGTGTGCGCGATATATTTGTATGAAGTTTTATTTATTATCAGGATGTGTGATACGTTTTAAGTCGTTACTTGGTATTGGCGCATTTATTTCAATGTTGGTGGAGAGGCGTGCTCGTATTTGAAAGGGGTCGAAATAGTGGTGTATGTGGAAGAGGGGGAAAGGTGAATACAACGGTGAGAGAAAGGGAGCCCTTCTCCGTAGTGGATCTGGGAGTGAGAGGGATAAGATTGAGAGAACTTGACGGATGCGATCATACCAGCACTAAAGCACCGGATCCCATCAGAACTCCGAAGTTAAGCGTGCTTGGGCGAGAGTAGTACTAGGATGGGTGACCTCCTGGGAAGTCCTCGTGTTGCATTCCTTTTTATTTTATTTTTGCGTCTGTGTGCGCGATATATTTGTATGAAGTTTTATTTATTATCAGGATGTGTGATACGTTTTAAGTCGTTACTTGGTATTGGCGCATTTATTTCAATGTTGGTGGAGAGGCGTGCTCGTATTTGAAAGGGGTCGAAATAGTGGTGTATGTGGAAGAGGGGGAAAGGTGAATACAACGGTGAGAGAAAGGGAGCCCTTCTCCGTAGTGGATCTGGGAGTGAGAGGGATAAGGGGATAAGATTGAGAGAACTTGACGGATGCGATCATACCAGCACTAAAGCACCGGATCCCATCAGAACTCCGAAGTTAAGCGTGCTTGGGCGAGAGTGGTACTAGGATGGGTGACCTCCTGGGAAGTCCTCGTGTTGCATTCCTTTTTATTTTATTTTTGCGTCTCGTGGCACGGGAGCGTGTGTGCGCGATATATTTGTATGAAGTTTTATTTATTATCAGGATGTGTGATACGTTTTAAGTCGTTACTTGGTATTGGCGCATTTATTTCAATGTTGGTGGAGAGGCGTGCTCGTATTTGAAAGGGGTCGAAATAGTGGTGTATGTGGAAGAGGGGGAAAGGTGAATACAACGGTGAGAGAAAGGGAGCCCTTCTCCGTAGTGGATCTGGGAGTGAGAGGGATAAGGGGATAAGATTGAGAGAACTTGACGGATGCGATCATACCAGCACTAAAGCACCGGATCCCATCAGAACTCCGAAGTTAAGCGTGCTTGGGCGAGAGTAGTACTAGGATGGGTGACCTCCTGGGAAGTCCTTGTGTTGCATTCCTTTTTATTTTATTTTTGCGTCTCGTGGCACGGGAGCGTGTCTGCGCGATATATTTGTATGAAGTTTTATTTATTATCAGGATGTGTGATACGTTTTAAGTCGTTACTTGGTATTGGCGCATTTATTTCAATGTTGGTGGAGAGGCGTGCTCGTATTTGAAAGGGGTCGAAATAGTGGTGTATGTGGAAGAGGGGGAAAGGTGAATACAACGGTGAGAGAAAGGGAGCCCTTCTCCGTAGTGGATCTGGGAGTGAGAGGGATAAGGGGATAAGATTGAGAGAACTTGACGGATGCGATCATACCAGCACTAAAGCACCGGATCCCATCAGAACTCCGAAGTTAAGCGTGCTTGGGCGAGAGTGGTACTAGGATGGGTGACCTCTTGGGAAGTCCTCGTGTTGCATTCCTTTTTATTTTGTTTTTGCGTCTGTGTGCGCGATATATTTGTATGAATTTTTATTTATTATCAGGATGTGTGATACGTTTTAAGTCGTTACTTGGTATTGGCGCATTTATTTCAATGTTGGTGGAGAGGCGTGCTCGTATTTGAAAGGGGTCGAAATAGTGGTGTATGTGGAAGAGGGGGAAAGGTGAATACAACGGTGAGAGAAAGGGAGCCCTTCTGCGTAGTGGATCTGGGAGTGAGAGGGATAAGGGGATAAGATTGAGAGAACTTGACGGATGCGATCATACCAGCACTAAAGCACCGGATCCCATCAGAACTCCGAAGTTAAGCGTGCTTGGGCGAGAGTGGTACTAGGATGGGTGACCTCCTGGGAAGTCCTCGTGTTGCATTCCTTTTTATTTTATTTTTGCGTCTCGTGGCACGGGAGCGTGTGTGCGCGATATATTTGTATGAAGTTTTATTTATTATCAGGATGTGTGATACGTTTTAAGTCGTTACTTGGTATTGGCGCATTTATTTCAATGTTGGTGGAGAGGCGTGCTCGTATTTGAAAGGGGTCGAAATAGTGGTGTATGTGGAAGAGGGGGAAAGGTGAATACAACGGTGAGAGAAAGGGAGCCCTTCTCCGTAGTGGATCTGGGAGTGAGAGGGATAAGGGGATAAGATTGAGAGAACTTGACGGATGCGATCATACCAGCACTAAAGCACCGGATCCCATCAGAACTCCGAAGTTAAGCGTGCTTGGGCGAGAGTAGTACTAGGATGGGTGACCTCCTGGGAAGTCCTCGTGTTGCATTCCTTTTTATTTTATTTTTGCGTCTGTGTGCGCGATATATTTGTATGAAGTTTTATTTATTATCAGGATGTGTGATACGTTTTAAGTCGTTACTTGGTATTGGCGCATTTATTTCAATGTTGGTGGAGAGGCGTGCTCGTATTTGAAAGGGGTCGAAATAGTGGTGTATGTGGAAGAGGGGGAAAGGTGAATACAACGGTGAGAGAAAGGGAGCCCTTCTCCGTAGTGGATCTGGGAGTGAGAGGGATAAGGGGATAAGATTGAGAGAACTTGACGGATGCGATCATACCAGCACTAAAGCACCGGATCCCATCAGAACTCCGAAGTTAAGCGTGCTTGGGCGAGACTGGTAATAGGATGGGTGACCTCCTGGGAAGTCCTCGTGTTGCATTCCTTTTTATTTTATTTTTGCGTCTCGTGGCACGGGAGCGTGTGTGCGCGATATATTTGTATGAAGTTTTATTTATTATCAGGATGTGTGATACGTTTTAAGTCGTTACTTGGTATTGGCGCATTTATTTCAATGTTGGTGGAGAGGCGTGCTCGTATTTGAAAGGGGTCGAAATAGTGGTGTATGTGGAAGAGGGGGAAAGGTGAATACAACGGTGAGAGAAAGGGAGCCCTTCTCCGTAGTGGATCTGGGAGTGAGAGGGATAAGGGGATAAGATTGAGAGAACTTGACGGATGCGATCATACCAGCACTAAAGCATCGGATCCCATCAGAACTCCGAAGTTAAGCGTGCTTGGGCGAGAGTAGTACTAGGATGGTTGACCTCCTGGGAAGTCCTCGTGTTGCATTCCTTTTTATTTTATTTTTGCGTCTCGTGGCACGGGAGCGTGTGTGCGCGATATATTTGTATGAAGTTTTATTTATTATCAGGATGTGTGATACGTTTTAAGTCGTTACTTGGTATTGGCGCATTTATTTCAATGTTGGTGGAGAGGCGTGCTCGTATTTGAAAGGGGTCGAAATAGTGGTGTATGTGGAAGAGGGGGAAAGGTGAATACAACGGTGAGAGAAAGGGAGCCCTTCTCCGTAGTGGATCTGGGAGTGAGAGGGATAAGGGGATAAGATTGAGAGAACTTGACGGATGCGATCATACCAGCACTAAAGCACCGGATCCCATCAGAACTCCGAAGTTAAGCGTGCTTGGGCGAGAGTAGTACTAGGATGGGTGACCTCCTGGGAAGTCCTCGTGTTGCATTCCTATTTATTTTATTTTTGCGTCTGTGTGCGCGATATATTTGTATGAAGTTTTATTTATTATCAGGATGTGTGATACGTTTTAAGTCGTTACTTGGTATTGGCGCATTTATTTCAATGTTGGTGGAGAGGCGTGCTCGTATTTGAAAGGGGTCGAAATAGTGGTGTATGTGGAAGAGGGGGAAAGGTGAATACAACGGTGAGAGAAAGGGAGCCCTTCTCCGTAGTGGATCTGGGAGTGAGAGGGATAAGGGGATAAGATTGAGAGAACTTGACGGATGCGATCATACCAGCACTAAAGCACCGGATCCCATCAGAACTCCGAAGTTAAGCGTGCTTGGGCGAGAGTGGTAATAGGATGGGTGACCTCCTGGGAAGTCCTCGTGTTGCATTCCTTTTTATTTTATTTTTGCGTCTCGTGGCACGGGAGCGTGTGTGCGCGATATATTTGTATGAAGTTTTATTTATTATCAGGATGTGTGATACGTTTTAAGTCGTTACTTGGTATTGGCGCATTTATTTCAATGTTGGTGGAGAGGCGTGCTCGTATTTGAAAGGGGTCGAAATAGTGGTGTATGTGGAAGAGGGGGAAAGGTGAATACAACGGTGAGAGAAAGGGAGCCCTTCTCCGTAGTGGATCTGGGAGTGAGAGGGATAAGGGGATAAGATTGAGAGAACTTGACGGATGCGATCATACCAGCACTAAAGCATCGGATCCCATCAGAACTCCGAAGTTAAGCGTGCTTGGGCGAGAGTAGTACTAGGATGGTTGACCTCCTGGGAAGTCCTCGTGTTGCATTCCTTTTTATTTTATTTTTGCGTCTCGTGGCACGGGAGCGTGTGTGCGCGATATATTTGTATGAAGTTTTATTTATTATCAGGATGTGTGATACGTTTTAAGTCGTTACTTGGTATTGGCGCATTTATTTCAATGTTGGTGGAGAGGCGTGCTCGTATTTGAAAGGGGTCGAAATAGTGGTGTATGTGGAAGAGGGGGAAAGGTGAATACAACGGTGAGAGAAAGGGAGCCCTTCTCCGTAGTGGATCTGGGAGTGAGAGGGATAAGGGGATAAGATTGAGAGAACTTGACGGATGCGATCATACCAGCACTAAAGTACCGGATCCCATCAGAACTCCGAAGTTAAGCGTGCTTGGGCGAGAGTAGTACTAGGATGGGTGACCTCCTGGGAAGTCCTTGTGTTGCATTCCTTTTTATTTTCTTTTTGCGTCTCGTGGCACGGGAGCGTGTGTGCGCGATATATTTGTATGAAGTTTTATTTATTATCAGGATGTGTGATACGTTTTAAGTCGTTACTTGGTATTGGCGCATTTATTTCAATGTTGGTGGAGAGGCGTGCTCGTATTTGAAAGGGGTCGAAATAGTGGTGTATGTGGAAGAGGGGGAAAGGTGAATACAACGGTGAGAGAAAGGGAGCCCTTCTCCGTAGTGGATCTGGGAGTGAGAGGGATAAGGGGATAAGATTGAGAGAACTTGACGGATGCGATCATACCAGCACTAAAGCACCGGATCCCATCAGAACTCCGAAGTTAAGCGTGCTTGGGTGAGAGTAGTACTAGGATGGGTGACCTCCTGGGAAGTCCTCGTGTTGCATTCCTTTTTATTTTATTTTTGCGTCTGTGTGCGCGATATATTTGTATGAAGTTTTATTTATTATCAGGATGTGTGATACGTTTTAAGTCGTTACTTGGTATTGGCGCATTTATTTCAATGTTGGTGGAGAGGCGTGCTCGTATTTGAAAGGGGTCGAAATAGTGGTGTATGTGGAAGAGGGGGAAAGGTGAATACAACGGTGAGAGAAAGGGAGCCCTTCTGCGTAGTGGATCTGGGAGTGAGAGGGATAAGGGGATAAGATTGAGAGAACTTGACAGATGCGATCATACCAGCACTAAAGCACCGGATCTCATCAGAACTCCGAAGTTAAGCGTGCTTGGGCGAGAGTGGTACTAGGATGGGTGACCTCCTGGGAAGTCCTCGTGTTGCATTCCTTTTTATTTTATTTTTGCGTCTCGTGGCACGGGAGCGTGTGTGCGCGATATATTTGTATGAAGTTTTATTTATTATCAGGATGTGTGATACGTTTTAAGTCGTTACTTGGTATTGGCGCATTTATTTCAATGTTGGTGGAGAGGCGTGCTCGTATTTGAAAGGGGTCGAAATAGTGGTGTATGTGGAAGAGGGGGAAAGGTGAATACAACGGTGAGAGAAAGGGAGCCCTTCTCCGTAGTGGATCTGGGAGTGAGAGGGATAAGGGGATAAGATTGAGAAAACTTGACGGATGCGATCATACCAGCACTAAAGCACCGGATCCCATCAGAACTCCGAAGTTAAGCGTGCTTGGGCGAGAGTAGTACTAGGATGGGTGACCTCCTGGGAAGTCCTCGTGTTGCATTCCTTTTTATTTTATTTTTGCGTCTGTGTGCGCGATATATTTGTATGAAGTTTTATTTATTATCAGGATGTGTGATACGTTTTAAGTCGTTACTTGGTATTGGCGCATTTATTTCAATGTTGGTGGAGAGGCGTGCTCGTATTTGAAAGGGGTCGAAATAGTGGTGTATGTGGAAGAGGGGGAAAGGTGAATACAACGGTGAGAGAAAGGGAGCCCTTCTCCGTAGTGGATCTGGGAGTGAGAGGGATAAGGGGATAAGATTGAGAGAACTTGACGGATGCGATCATACCAGCACTAAAGCACCGGATCCCATCAGAACTCCGAAGTTAAGCGTGCTTGGGCGAGACTGGTAATAGGATGGGTGACCTCCTGGGAAGTCCTCGTGTTGCATTCCTTTTTATTTTATTTTTGCGTCTCGTGGCACGGGAGCGTGTGTGCGCGATATATTTGTATGAAGTTTTATTTATTATCAGGATGTGTGATACGTTTTAAGTCGTTACTTGGTATTGGCGCATTTATTTCAATGTTGGTGGAGAGGCGTGCTCGTATTTGAAAGGGGTCGAAATAGTGGTGTATGTGGAAGAGGGGGAAAGGTGAATACAACGGTGAGAGAAAGGGAGCCCTTCTCCGTAGTGGATCTGGGAGTGAGAGGGATAAGGGGATAAGATTGAGAGAACTTGACGGATGCGATCATACCAGCACTAAAGCACCGGATCCCATCAGAACTCCGAAGTTAAGCGTGCTTGGGCGAGAGTGGTAATAGGATGGGTGACCTCCTGGGAAGTCCTCGTGTTGCATTCCTTTTTATTTTATTTTTGCGTCTCGTGGCACGGGAGCTTGTGTGCGCGATATATTTGTATGAAGTTTTATTTATTATCAGGATGTGTGATACGTTTTAAGTCGTTACTTGGTATTGGCGCATTTATTTCAATGTTGGTGGAGAGGCGTGCTCGTATTTGAAAGGGGTCGAAATAGTGGTGTATGTGGAAGAGGGGGAAAGGTGAATACAACGGTGAGAGAAAGGGAGCCCTTCTCCGTAGTGGATCTGGGAGTGAGAGGGATAAGGGGATAAGATTGAGAGAACTTGACGGATGCGATCATACCAGCACTAAAGCACCGGATCCCATCAGAACTCCGAAGTTAAGCGTGCTTGGGCGAGAGTAGTACTAGGATGGGTGACCTCCTGGGAAGTCCTTGTGTTGCATTCCTTTTTATTTTATTTTTGCGTCTCGTGGCACGGGAGCGTGTGTGCGCGATATATTTGTATGAAGTTTTATTTATTATCAGGATGTGTGATACGTTTTAAGTCGTTACTTGGTATTGGCGCATTTATTTCAATGTTGGTGGAGAGGCGTGCTCGTATTTGAAAGGGGTCGAAATAGTGGTGTATGTGGAAGAGGGGGAAAGGTGAATACAACGGTGAGAGAAAGGGAGCCCTTCTCCGTAGTGGATCTGGGAGTGAGAGGGATAAGGGGATAAGATTTAGAGAACTTGACGGATGCGATCATACCAGCACTAAAGCACCGGATCCCATCAGAACTCTGAAGTTAAGCGTGCTTGGGTGAGAGTAGTACTAGGATGGGTGACCTCCTGGGAAGTCCTCGTGTTGCATTCCTTTTTATTTTATTTTTGCGTCTGTGTGCGCGATATATTTGTATGAAGTTTTATTTATTATCAGGATGTGTGATACGTTTTAAGTCGTTACTTGGTATTGGCGCATTCATTTCAATGTTGGTGGAGAGGCGTGCTCGTATTTGAAAGGGGTCGAAATAGTGGTGTATGTGGAAGAGGGGGAAAGGTGAATACAACGGTGAGAGAAAGGGAGCCCTTCTGCGTAGTGGATCTGGGAGTGAGAGGGATAAGGGGATAAGATTGAGAGAACTTGACGGATGCGATCATACCAGCACTAAAGCACCGGATCCCATCAGAACTCCGAAGTTAAGCGTGCTTGGGCGAGAGTGGTACTAGGATGGGTGACCTCCTGGGAAGTCCTCGTGTTGCATTCCTTTTTATTTTATTTTTGCGTCTCGTGGCACGGGAGCGTGTGTGCGCGATATATTTGTATGAAGTTTTATTTATTATCAGGATGTGTGATACGTTTTAAGTCGTTACTTGGTATTGGCGCATTTATTTCAATGTTGGTGGAGAGGCGTGCTCGTATTTGAAAGGGGTCGAAATAGTGGTGTATGTGGAAGAGGGGGAAAGGTGAATACAACGGTGAGAGAAAGGGAGCCCTTCTCCGTAGTGGATCTGGGAGTGAGAGGGATAAGGGGATAAGATTGAGAGAACTTGACGGATGCGATCATACCAGCACTAAAGCACCGGATCCCATCAGAACTCCGAAGTTAAGCGTGCTTGGGCGAGAGTAGTACTAGGATGGGTGACCTCCTGGGAAGTACTCGTGTTGCATTCCTTTTTATTTTATTTTTGCGTCTGTGTGCGCGATATATTTGTATGAAGTTTTATTTATTATCAGGATGTGTGATACGTTTTAAGTCGTTACTTGGTATTGGCGCATTTATTTCAATGTTGGTGGAGAGGCGTGCTCGTATTTGAAAGGGGTCGAAATAGTGGTGTATGTGGAAGAGGGGGAAAGGTGAATACAACGGTGAGAGAAAGGGAGCCCTTCTCCGTAGTGGATCTGGGAGTGAGAGGGATAAGGGGATAAGATTGAGAGAACTTGACGGATGCGATCATACCAGCACTAAAGCACCGGATCCCATCAGAACTCCGAAGTTAAGCGTGCTTGGGCGAGTGTGGTAATAGGATGGGTGACCTCCTGGGAAGTCCTCGTGTTGCATTCCTTTTTATTTTATTTTTGCGTCTCGTGGCACGGGAGCGTGTGTGCGCGATATATTTGTATGAAGTTTTATTTATTATCAGGATGTGTGATACGTTTTAAGTCGTTACTTGGTATTGGCGCATTTATTTCAATGTTGGTGAAGAGGCGTGCTCGTATTTGAAAGGGGTCGAAATAGTGGTGTATGTGGAAGAGGGGGAAAGGTGAATACAACGGTGAGAGAAAGGGAGCCCTTCTCCGTAGTGGATCTGGGAGTGAGAGGGATAAGGGGATAAGATTGAGAGAACTTGACGGATGCGATCATACCAGCACTAAAGCACCGGATCCCATCAGAACTCCGAAGTTAAGCGTGCTTGGGCGAGAGTGGTAATAGGATGGGTGACCTCCTGGGAAGTCCTCGTGTTGCATTCCTTTTTATTTTATTTTTGCGTCTCGTGGCACGGGAGCGTGTGTGCGCGATATATTTGTATGAAGTTTTATTTATTATCAGGATGTGTGATACGTTTTAAGTCGTTACTTGGTATTGGCGCATTTATTTCAATGTTGGTGGAGAGGCGTGCTCGTATTTGAAAGGGGTCGAAATAGTGGTGTATGTGGAAGAGGGGGAAAGGTGAATACAACGGTGAGAGAAAGGGAGCCCTTCTGCGTAGTGGATCTGGGAGTGAGAGGGATAAGGGGATAAGATTGAGAGAACTTGACGGATGCGATCATACCAGCACTAAAGCACCGGATCCCATCAGAACTCCGAAGTTAAGCGTGCTTGGGCGAGAGTGGTACTAGGATGGGTGACCTCCTGGGAAGTCCTCGTGTTGCATTCCTTTTTATTTTATTTTTGCGTCTCGTGGCACGGGAGCGTGTGTGCGCGATATATTTGTATGAAGTTTTATTTATTATCAGGATGTGTGATACGTTTTAAGTCGTTACTTGGTATTGGCGCATTTATTTCAATGTTGGTGGAGAGGCGTGCTCGTATTTGAAAGGGGTCGAAATAGTGGTGTATGTGGAAGAGGGGGAAAGGTGAATACAACGGTGAGAGAAAGGGAGCCCTTCTCCGTAGTGGATCTGGGAGTGAGAGGGATAAGGGGATAAGATTGAGAGAACTTGACGGATGCGATCATACCAGCACTAAAGCACCGGATCCCATCAGAACTCCGAAGTTAAGCGTGCTTGGGCGAGAGTAGTACTAGGATGGGTGACCTCCTGGGAAGTCCTCGTGTTGCATTCCTTTTTATTTTATTTTTGCGTCTCGTGGCACGGGAGCGTGTGTGCGCGATATATTTGTATGAAGTTTTATTTATTATCAGGATGTGTGATACGTTTTAAGTCGTTACTTGGTATTGGCGCATTTATTTCAATGTTGGTGGAGAGGCGTGCTCGTATTTGAAAGGGGTCGAAATAGTGGTGTATGTGGAAGAGGGGGAAAGGTGAATACAACGGTGAGAGAAAGGGAGCCCTTCTCCGTAGTGGATCTGGGAGTGAGAGGGATAAGGGGATAAGATTGAGAGAACTTGACGGATGCGATCATACCAGCACTAAAGCACCAGATCCCATCAAAACTCCGAAGTTAAGCGTGCTTGGGCGAGAGTAGTACTAGGATGGGTGACCTCCTGGGAAGTCCTCGTGTTGCATTCCTTTTTATTTTATTTTTGCGTCTGTGTGCGCGATATATTTGTATGAAGTTTTATTTATTATCAGGATGTGTGATACGTTCTAAGTCGTTACTTGGTATTGGCGCATTTATTTCAATGTTGGTGGAGAGGCGTGCTCGTATTTGAAAGGGGTCGAAATAGTGGTGTATGTGGAAGAGGGGGAAAGGTGAATACAACGGTGAGAGAAAGGGAGCCCTTCTCCGTAGTGGATCTGGGAGTGAGAGGGATAAGGGGATAAGATTGAGAGAACTTGACGGATGCGATCATACCAGCACTAAAGCACCGGATCCCATCAGAACTCCGAAGTTAAGCGTGCTTGGGCGAGAGTGGTAATAGGATGGGTGACCTCCTGGGAAGTCCTCGTGTTGCATTCCTTTTTATTTTATTTTTGCGTCTCGTGGCACGGGAGCGTGTGTGCGCGATATATTTGTATGAAGTTTTATTTATTATCAGGATGTGTGATACGTTTTAAGTCGTTACTTGGTATTGGCGCATTTATTTCAATGTTGGTGGAGAGGCGTGCTCGTATTTGAAAGGGGTCGAAATAGTGGTGTATGTGGAAGAGGGGGAAAGGTGAATACAACGGTGAGAGAAAGGGAGCCCTTCTCCGTAGTGGATCTGGGAGTGAGAGGGATAAGGGGATAAGATTGAGAGAACTTGATGGATGCGATCATACCAGCACTAAAGCACCGGATCCCATCAGAACTCCGAAGTTAAGAGTGCTTGGGCGAGAGTGGTACTAGGATGGGTGACCTCCTGGGAAGTCCTCGTGTTGCATTCCTTTTTATTTTATTTTTGCGTCTCGTGGCACGGGAGCGTGTGTGCGCGATATATTTGTATGAAGTTTTATTTATTATCAGGATGTGTGATACGTTTTAAGTCGTTACTTGGTATTGGCGCATTTATTTCAATGTTGGTGGAGAGGCGTGCTCGTATTTGAAAGGGGTCGAAATAGTGGTGTATGTGGAAGAGGGGGAAAGGTGAATACAACGGTGAGAGAAAGGGAGCCCTTCTCCGTAGTGGATCTGGGAGTGAGAGGGATAAGGGGATAAGATTGAGAGAACTTGACGGATGCGATCATACCAGCACTAAAGCACCGGATCCCATCAAAACTCCGAAGTTAAGCGTGCTTGGGCGAGAGTGGTACTAGGATGGGTGACCTACTGGGAAGTCCCCGTGTTGCATTCCTTTTTATTTTATTTTTGCGTCTCGTGGCATGGGAGCGTGTGTGCGCGATATATTTGTATGAAGTTTTATTTATTATCAGGATGTGTGATACGTTTTAAGTCGTTACTTGGTATTGGCGCATTTATTTCAATGTTGGTGGAGAGGCGTGCTCGTATTTGAAAGGGGTCGAAATAGTGGTGTATGTGGAAGAGGGGGAAAGGTGAATACAACGGTGAGAGAAAGGGAGTCCTTCTCCGTAGTGGATCTGGGAGTGAGAGGGATAAGGGGATAAGATTGAGAGAACTTGACGGATGCGATCATACCAGCACTAAAGCACCGGATCCCATCAGAACTCCGAAGTTAAGCGTGCTTGGGCGAGAGTAGTACTAGGATGGGTGACCTCCTGGGAAGTCCTCGTGTTGCATTCCTTTTTATTTTATTTTTGCGTCTGTGTGCGCGATATATTTGTATGAAGTTTTATTTATTATCAGGATGTGTGATACGTTTTAAGTCGTTACTTGGTATTGGCGCATTTATTTCAATGTTGGTGGAGAGGCGTGCTCGTATTTGAAAGGGGTCGAAATAGTGGTGTATGTGGAAGAGGGGGAAAGGTGAATACAACGGTGAGAGAAAGGGAGCCCTTCTCCGTAGTGGATCTGGGAGTGAGAGGGATAAGGGGATAAGATTGAGAGAACTTGACGGATGCGATCATACCAGCACTAAAGCACCGGATCCAATCAGAACTCCGAAGTTAAGCGTGCTTGGGCGAGAGTGGTACTAGGATGGGTGACCTCCTGGAAAGTCCTCGTGTTGCATTCCTTTTTATTTTATTTTTGCGTCTCGTGGCACGGGAGCGTGTGTGCGCGATATATTTGTATGAAGTTTTATTTATTATCAGGATGTGTGATACGTTTTAAGTCGTTACTTGGTATTGGCGCATTTATTTCAATGTTGGTGGAGAGGCGTGCTCGTATTTGAAAGGGGTCGAAATAGTGGTGTATGTGGAAGAGGGGGAAAGGTGAATACAACGGTGAGAGAAAGGGAGCCCTTCTCCGTAGTGGATCTGGGAGTGAGAGGGATAAGGGGATAAGATTGAGAGAACTTGATGGATGAGATCATACCAGCACTAAAGCACCAGATCCCATCAGAACTCCGAAGTTAAGCGTGCTTGGGCGAGAGTAGTACTAGGATGGGTGACCACCTGGGAAGTCCTCGTGTTGCATTCCTTTTTATTTTATTTTTGCGTCTCGTGGCACGGGAGCGTGTGTGCGCGATATATTTGTATGAAGTTTTATTTATTATCAGGATGTGTGATACGTTTTAAGTCGTTACTTGGTATTGGCGCATTTATTTCAATGTTGGTGGAGAGGCGTGCTCGTATTTGAAAGGGGTCGAAATAGTGGTGTATGTGGAAGAGGGGGAAAGGTGAATACAACGGTGAGAGAAAGGGAGCCCTTCTCCGTAGCGGATCTGGGAGTAAGAGGGATAAGGGGATAAGATTGAGAGAACTTGACGGATGCGATCATACCAGCACTAAAGCACCGGATCCCATCAGAACTCCGAAGTTAAGCGTGCTTGGGCGAGAGTAGTACTAGGATGGGTGACCTCCTGGGAAGTCCTCGTGTTGCATTCCTTTTTATTTTATTTTTGCGTCTGTGTGCGCGATATATTTGTATGAAGTTTTATTTATTATCAGGATGTGTGATACGTTTTAAGTCGTTACTTGGTATTGGCGCATTTATTTCAATGTTGGTGGAGAGGCGTGCTCGTATTTGAAAGGGGTCGAAATAGTGGTGTATGTGGAAGAGGGGGAAAGGTGAATACAACGGTGAGAGAAAGGGAGCCCTTCTCCGTAGTGGATCTCGGAGTGAGAGGGATAAGGGGATAAGATTGAGAGAACTTGACGGATGCGATCATACCAGCACTAATGCAAAGGGATCCCATCAAAACTCCGAAGTTAAGCGTGCTTGGGCGAGAGTAGTACTAGGATGGGTGACCTCCTAGGAAGTCCTCGTGTTGCATTCCTTTTTATTTTATTTTTGCGTCTTGTGGCACGGGAGCGTGTGTGCGCGATATATTTGTATGAAGTTTTATTTATTATCAGGATGTGTGATACGTTTTAAGTCGTTACTTGGTATTGGCGCATTTATTTCAATGTTGGTGGAGAGGCGTGCTCGTATTTGAAAGGGGTCAAAATAGTGGTGTATGTGGAAGAGGGGGAAAGGTGAATACAACGGTGAGAGAAAGGGAGCCCTTCTCCGTAGTGGATCTGGGAGTGAGAGGGATAAGGGGATAAGATTGAGAGAACTTGACGGATGCGATCATACCAGCACTAAAGCACCGGATCCCATCAGAACTCCGAAGTTAAGCGTGCTTGGGCGAGAGTAGTATTAGGATGGGTGACCTCCTGGGAAGTCCTCGTGTTGCATTCCTTTTTATTTTATTTTTGCGTCTGTGTGCGCGATATATTTGTATGAAGTTTCATTTATTATCAGGATGTGTGATACGTTTTAAGTCGTTACTTGGTATTGGCTCATTTATTTCAATGTTGGTGGAGAGGTGTGCTCGTATTTGAAAGGGGTCGAAATAGTGGTGTATGTGGAAGAGGGGGAAAGGTGAATACAACGGTGAGAGAAAGGGAGCCCTTCTCCGTAGTGGATCTGGGAGTGAGAGGGATAAGGGGATAAGATTGAGAGAACTTGACGGATGCGATCATACCAGCACTAAAGCACCGGATCCCATCAGAACTCCGAAGTTAAGCGTGCTTGGGCGAGAGTAGTACTAGGATTGGTGACCTCCTGGGAAGTCCTCGTTTTGCATTCCTTTTTATTTTATTTTTGCGTCTGTGTGCGCGATATATTTGTATGAAGTTTTATTTATTATCAGGATGTGTGATACGTTTTAAGTCGTTACTTGGTATTGGCGCATTTATTTCAATGTTGGTGGAGAGGCGTGCTCGTATTTGAAAGGGGTCGAAATAGTGGTGTATGTGGAAGAGGGGGAAAGGTGAATACAACGGTGAGAGAAAGGGAGCCCTTCTCTGTAGTGGATCTGGGCGTGAGAGGGATAAGGGGATAAGATTGAGAGAACTTGACGGATGCGATCATACCAGCACTAAAGCACCGGATCCCATCAGAACTCCGAAGTTAAGCGTGCTTGGGCGAGAGTGGTACTAGGATGGGTGACCTCCTGGGAAGTCCTCGTGTTGCATTCCTTTTTATTTTATTTTTGCGTCTCGTGGCACGGGAGCGTGTGTGCGCGATATATTTGTATGAAGTTTTATTTATTATCAGGATGTGTGATACGTTTTAAGTCGTTACTTGGTATTGGCGCATTTATTTCAATGTTGGTGGAGAGGCGTGCTCGTATTTGAAAGGGGTCGAAATAGTGGTGTATGTGGAAGAGGGGGAAAGGTGAATACAATGGTGAGAGAAAGGGAGCCCTTCTCCGTAGTGGATCTGGGAGTGAGAGGGATAAGGGGATAAGATTGAGATAACTTGACGGATGCGATCATACCAGCACTAAAGCACCGGATCCCATCAGAACTCCGAAGTTAAGCGTGCTTGGGCGAGAGTAGTAGTAGGATTGGTGACCTCCTGGGAAGTCCTCGTGTTGCATTCCTTTTTATTTTATTTTTGCGTCTCGTGGCACGGGAGCGTGTGTGCGCGATATATTTGTATGAAGTTTTATTTATTATCAGGATGTGTGATACGTTTTAAGTCGTTACTTGGTACTGGCGCATTTATTTCAATGTTGGTGGAGAGGCGTGCTCGTATTTGAAAGGGGTCGAAATAGTGGTGTATGTGGAAGAGGGGGAAAGGTGGATACAACGGTGAGAGAAAGGGAGCCCTTCTCCGTAGTGGATCTGGGAGTGAGAGGGATAAGGGGATAAGATTGAGAGAACTTGACGGATGCGATCATACCAGCACTAATGCAAAGGGATCCCATCAGAACTCCGAAGTTAAGCGTGCTTGGGCGAGAGTAGTACTAGGATGGGTGACCTCCTGGGAAGTCCTCGTGTTGCATTCCTTTTTATTTTATTTTTGCGTCTCGTGGCACGGGAGCGTGTGCGCGCGATATATTTGTATGAAGTTTTATTTATTATCAGGATGTGTGATACGTTTTAAGTCGTTACTTGGTATTGGCGCATTTATTTCAATGTTGGTGGAGAGGCGTGCTCGTATTTGAAAGGGGTCGAAATAGTGGTGTATGTGGAAGAGGGGGAAAGGTGAATACAACGGTGAGAGAAAGGGAGCCCTTCTCCGTAGCGGATCTGGGAGTAAGAGGGATAAGGGGATAAGATTGAGAGAACTTGACGGATGCGATCATACCAGCACTAAAGCACCGGATCCCATCAGAACTCCGAAGTTAAGCGTGCTTGGGCGAGAGTAGTACTAGGATGGGTGACCTCCTGGGAAGTCCTCGTGTTGCATTCCTTTTTATTTTATTTTTGCGTCTGTGTGCGCGATATATTTGTATGAAGTTTTATTTATTATCAGGATGTGTGATACGTTTTAAGTCGTTACTTGGTATTGGCGCATTTATTTCAATGTTGGTGGAGAGGCGTGCTCGTATTTGAAAGGGGTCGAAATAGTGGTGTATGTGGAAGAGGGGGAAAGGTGAATACAACGGTGAGAGAAAGGGAGCCCTTCTCCGTAGTGGATCTCGGAGTGAGAGGGATAAGGGGATAAGATTGAGAGAACTTGACGGATGCGATCATACCAGCACTAATGCAAAGGGATCCCATCAAAACTCCGAAGTTAAGCGTGCTTGGGCGAGAGTAGTACTAGGATGGGTGACCTGCTGGGAAGTCCTCATGTTGCATTCCTTTTTATTTTATTTTTGCGTCTCGTGGCACGGGAGCGTGTGTGCGCGATATATTTGTATGAAGTTTTATTTATTATCAGGATGTGTGATACGTTTTAAGTCGTTACTTGGTATTGGCGCATTTATTTCAATGTTGGTGGAGAGGCGTGCTCGTATTTGAAAGGGGTCAAAATAGTGGTGTATGTGGAAGAGGGGGAAAGGTGAATACAACGGTGAGAGAAAGGGAGCCCTTCTCCGTAGTGGATCTGGGAGTGAGAGGGATAAGGGGATAAGATTGAGAGAACTTGACGGATGCGATCATACCAGCACTAAAGCACCGGATCCCATCAGAACTCCGAAGTTAAGCGTGCTTGGGCAAGAGTAGTACTAGGATGGGTGACCTCCTGGGAAGTCCTCGTGTTGCATTCCTTTTTATTTTATTTTTGCGTCTGTGTGCGCGATATATTTGTATGAAGTTTTATTTATTATCAGGATGTGTGATACGTTTTAAGTCGTTACTTGGTATTGGCGCATTTATTTCAATGTTGGTGGAGAGGCGTGCTCGTATTTGAAAGGGGTCGAAATAGTGGTGTATGTGGAAGAGGGGGAAAGGTGAATACAACGGTGAGAGAAAGGGAGCCCTTCTCCGTAGTGGATCTGGGAGTGAGAGGGATAAGGGGATAAGATTGAGAGAACTTGACGGATGCGATCATACCAGCACTAAAGCATCGGATCCCATCAGAACTCCGAAATTAAGCGTGCTTGGGCGAGAGTAGTACTAGGATGGGTGACCTCCTGGGAAGTCCTCGTGTTGCATTCCTTTTTATTTTATTTTTGCGTTTGTGTGCGCGATATATTTGTATGAAGTTTTATTTATTATCAGGATGTGTGATACGTTTTAAGTCGTTACTTGGTATTGGCGCATTTATTTCAATGTTGGTGGAGAGGCGTGCTCGTATTTGAAAGGGGTCGAAATAGTGGTGTATGTGGAAGAGGGGGAAAGGTGAATACAACGGTGAGAGAAAGGGAGCCCTTCTCCGTAGTGGATCTGGGAGTGAGAGGGATAAGGGGATAAGATTGAGAGAACTTGACGGATGCGATCATACCAGCACTAAAGCACCAGATCCCATCAGAACTCCGAAGTTAAGCGTGCTTGGGCGAGAGTGGTACTAGGATGGGTGACCTCCTGGGAAGTCCTCGTGTTGCATTCCTTTTTATTTTATTTTTGCGTCTCGTGGCACGGGAGCGTGTGTGCGCGATATATTTGTATGAAGTTTTATTTATTATCAGGATGTGTGATACGTTTTAAGTCGTTACTTGGTATTGGCGCATTTATTTCAATGTTGGTGGAGAGGCGTGCTCGTATTTGAAAGGGGTCGAAATAGTGGTGTATGTGGAAGAGGGGGAAAGGTGAATACAACGGTGAGAGAAAGGGAGCCCTTCTCCGTAGTGGATCTGGGAGTGAGAGGGATAAGGGGATAAGATTGAGAGAACTTGACGGATGTGATCATACCAGCACTAAAGCACCGGATCCCATGTGCTTGGGCGAGAGTAGTACTAGGATGGGTGACCTCCTGGGAAGTCCTCGTGTTGCATTCCTTTTTATTTTATTTTTGCGTCTCGTGGCACGGGAGCGTGTGTGCGCGATATATTTGTATGAAGTTTTATTTATTATCAGGATGTGTGATACGTTTTAAGTCGTTACTTGGTATTGGCGTATTTATTTCAATGTTGGTGGAGAGGCGTGCTCGTATTTGAAAGGGGTCGAAATAGTGGTGTATGTGGAAGAGGGGGAAAGGTGAATACAACGGTGAGAGAAAGGGAGCCCTTCTCCGTAGTGGATCTGGGAGTGAGAGGGATAAGGGGATAAGATTGAGAGAACTTGACGGATGCGATCATACCAGCACTAAAGCACCGGATCCCATCAGAACTCCGAAGTTAAGCGTGCTTGGGCGAAAGTAGTACTACGATGGGTGACCTCCTGGGAAGTCCTCGTGTTGCATTCCTTTTTATTTTATTTTTGCGTCTCGTGGCACGGGAGCGTGTGTGCGCGATATATTTGTATGAAGTTTTATTTATTATCAGGATGTGTGATACGTTTTAAGTCGTTACTTGGTATTGGCGCATTTATTTCAATGTTGGTGGAGAGGCGTGCTCGTATTTGAAAGGGGTCGAAATAGTGGTGTATGTGGAAGAGGGGGAAAGGTGAATACAACGGTGAGAGAAAGGGAGCCCTTCTCCGTAGTGGATCTGGGAGTGAGAGGGATAAGGGGATAAGATTGAGAGAACTTGACGGATGCGATCATACCAGCACTAAAGCACCGGATCCCATCAGAACTCCGAAGTTAAGCGTGCTTGAGCGAGAGTAGTACTAGGATGGGTGACCTCCTGGGAAGTCCTCGTGTTGCATTCCTTTTTATTTTATTTTTGCGTCTGTGTGCGCGATATATTTGTATGAAGTTTTATTTATTATCAGGATGTGTGATACGTTTTAAGTCGTTACTTGGTATTGGCGCATTTATTTCAATGTTGGTGGAGAGGCGTGCTCGTATTTGAAAGGGGTCGAAATAGTGGTGTATGTGGAAGAGGGGGAAAGGTGAATACAACGGTGAGAGAAAGGGAGCCCTTCTCCGTTATATATTTGTATGAAGTTTTATTTATTATCAGGATGTGTGATACGTTTTAAGTCGTTACTTGGTATTGGCGCATTTATTTCAATGTTGGTGGAGAGGCGTGCTCGTATTTGAAAGGGGTCGAAATAGTGGTGTATGTGGAAGAGGGGGAAAGGTGAATACAACGGTGAGAGAAAGGGAGCCCTTCTCCGTAGTGGATCTGGGAGTGAGAGGGATAAGGGGATAAGATTGTGAGAACTTTACGGATGCGATCATACCAGCACTAAAGCACCGGATCCCATCAGAACTCCGAAGTTAAGCGTGCTTGGGCGAGAGTAGTACTAGGATGGGTGACCTCCTGGGAAGTCCTCGTGTTGCATTCCTTTTTATTTTATTTTTGCGTCTGTGTGCGCGATATATTTGTATGAAGTTTTATTTATTATCAGGATGTGTGATACGTTTTAAGTCGTTACTTGGTATTGGCGCATTTATTTCAATGTTGGTGGAGAGGCGTGCTCGTATTTGAAAGGGGTCGAAATAGTGGTGTATGTGGAAGAGGGGGAAAGGTGAATACAACGGTGAGAGAAAGGGAGCCCTTCTCCGTAGTGGATCTGGGAGTGAGAGGGATAAGGGGATAAGATTGAGAGAACTTGACGGATGCGATCATACCAGCACTAAAGCACCGGAACCCATCAGAACTCCGAAGTTAAGCGTGCTTGGGCGAGAGTGGTACTAGGATGGGTGACCTCCTGGGAAGTCCTCGTGTTGCATTCCTTTTTATTTTATTTTTGCGTCTCGTGGCACGGGAGCGTGTGTGCGCGATATATTTGTATGAAGTTTTATTTATTATCAGGATGTGTGATACGTTTTAAGTCGTTACTTGGTATTGGCGCATTTATTTCAATGTTGGTGGAGAGGCGTGCTCGTATTTGAAAGGGGTCGAAATAGTGGTGTATGTGGAAGAGGGGGAAAGGTGAATACAACGGTGAGAGAAAGGGAGCCCTTCTCCGTAGTGGATCTGGGAGTGAGAGGGATAAGGGGATAAGATTGAGAGAACTTGACGGATGCGATCATACCAGCACTAAAGCACCGGATCCCATCAGAACTCCGAAGTTAAGCTTGCTTGGGCGAGAGTAGTACTAGGATGGGTGACCTCCTGGGAAGTCCTCGTGTTGCATTCCTTTTTATTTTATTTTTGCGTCTCGTGGCACGGGAGCGTGTGTGCGCGATATATTTGTATGAAGTTTTATTTATTATCAGGATGTGTGATACGTTTTAAGTCGTTACTTGGTATTGGCGCATTTATTTCAATGTTGGTGGAGAGGCGTGCTCGTATTTGAAAGGGGTCGAAATAGTGGTGTATGTGGAAGAGGGGGAAAGGTGAATACAACGGTGAGAGAAAGGGAGCCCTTCTCCGTAGTGGATCTGGGAGTGAGAGGGATAAGGGGATAAGATTGAGAGAACTTGACGGATGCGATCATACCAGCACTAAAGCACCGGATCCCATCAGAACTCCGAAGTTAAGCGTGCTTGGGCGAGAGTAGTACTAGGATGGGTGACCTCCTGGGAAGTCCTCGTGTTGCATTCCTTTTTATTTTATTTTTGCGTCTGTGTGCGCGATATATTTGTATGAAGTTTTATTTATTATCAGGATGTGTGATACGTTTTAAGTCGTTACTTGGTATTGGCGCATTTATTTCAATGTTGGTGGAGAGGCGTGCTCGTATTTGAAATGGGTCGAAATAGTGGTGTATGTGGAAGAGGGGGAAAGGTGAATACAACGGTGAGAGAAAGGGAGCCCTTCTCCGTAGTGGATCTGGGAGTGAGAGGGATAAGGGGATAAGATTGAGAGAACTTGACGGATGCGATCATACCAGCACGAAAGCACCGGATCCCATCAGAACTCCGAAGTTAAGCGTGCTTGGGCGAGAGTAGTACTAGGATGGGTGACCTCCTGGGAAGTCCTCGTGTTGCATTCCTTTTTATTTTATTTTTGCGTCTCGTGGCACGGGAGCGTGTGTGCGCGATATATTTGTATGAAGTTTTATTTATTATCAGGATGTGTGATACGTTTTAAGTCGTTACTTGGTATTGGCGCATTTATTTCAATGTTGGTGGAGAGGCGTGCTCGTATTTGAAAGGGGTCGAAATAGTGGTGTATGTGGAAGAGGGGGAAAGGTGAATACAACGGTGAGAGAAAGGGAGCCCTTCTCCGTAGTGGATCTGGGAGTGAGAGGGATAAGGGGATAAGATTGAGAGAACTTGACGGATGCGATCATACCAGCACTAAAGCACCGGATCCCATCAGAACTCCGAAGTTAAGCGTGCTTGGGCGAGAGTAGTACTAGGATGGGTGACCTCCTGGGAAGTCCTCGTGTTGCATTCCTTTTTATTTTATTTTTGCGTCTGTGTGCGCGATATATTTGTATGAAGTTTTATTTATTATCAGGATGTGTGATACGTTTTAAGTCGTTACTTGGTATTGGCGCATTTATTTCAATGTTGGTGGAGAGGCGTGCTCGTATTTGAAAGGGGTCGAAATAGTGGTGTATGTGGAAGAGGGGGAAAGGTGAATACAACGGTGAGAGAAAGGGAGCCCTTCTCCGTAGTGGATCTGGGAGTGAGAGGGATAAGGGGATAAGATTGAGAGAACTTGACGGATGCGATCATACCAGCACTAAAGCACCGGATCCCATCAGAACTCCGAAGTTAAGCTTGCTTGGGCGAGAGTAGTACTAGGATGGGTGACCTCCTGGGAAGTCCTCGTGTTGCATTCCTTTTTATTTTATTTTTGCGTCTCGTGGCACGGGAGCGTGTGTGCGCGATATATTTGTATGAAGTTTTATTTATTCTCAGGATGTGTGATACGTTTTAAGTCGTTACTTGGTATTGGCGCATTTATTTCAATGTTGGTGGAGAGGCGTGCTCGTATTTGAAAGGGGTCGAAATAGTGGTGTATGTGGAAGAGGGGGAAAGGTGAATACAACGGTGAGAGAAAGGGAGCCCTTCTCCGTAGTGGATCTGGGAGTGAGAGGGATAAGGGGATAAGATTGAGAGAACTTGACGGATGCGATCATACCAGCACTAAAGCACCGGATCCCATCAGAACTCCGAAGTTAAGCGTGCTTGGGCGAGAGTAGTACTAGGATGGGTGACCTCCTGGGAAGTCCTCGTGTTGCATTCCTTTTTATTTTATTTTTGCGTCTGTGTGCGCGATATATTTGTATGAAGTTTTATTTATTATCAGGATGTGTGATACGTTTTAAGTCGTTACTTGGTATTGGCGCATTTATTTCAATGTTGGTGGAGAGGCGTGCTCGTATTTGAAATGGGTCGAAATAGTGGTGTATGTGGAAGAGGGGGAAAGGTGAATACAACGGTGAGAGAAAGGGAGCCCTTCTCCGTAGTGGATCTGGGAGTGAGAGGGATAAGGGGATAAGATTGAGAGAACTTGACGGATGCGATCATACCAGCACGAAAGCACCGGATCCCATCAGAACTCCGAAGTTAAGCGTGCTTGGGCGAGAGTAGTACTAGGATGGGTGACCTCCTGGGAAGTCCTCGTGTTGCATTCCTTTTTATTTTATTTTTGCGTCTCGTGGCACGGGAGCGTGTGTGCGCGATATATTTGTATGAAGTTTTATTTATTATCAGGATGTGTGATACGTTTTAAGTCGTTACTTGGTATTGGCGCATTTATTTCAATGTTGGTGGAGAGGCGTGCTCGTATTTGAAAGGGGTCGAAATAGTGGTGTATGTGGAAGAGGGGGAAAGGTGAATACAACGGTGAGAGAAAGGGAGCCCTTCTCCGTAGTGGATCTGGGAGTGAGAGGGATAAGGGGATAAGATTGAGAGAACTTGACGGATGCGATCATACCAGCACTAAAGCACCGGATCCCATCAGAACTCCGAAGTTAAGCGTGCTTGGGCGAGAGTAGTACTAGGATGGGTGACCTCCTGGGAAGTCCTCGTGTTGCATTCCTTTTTATTTTATTTTTGCGTCTGTGTGCGCGATATATTTGTATGAAGTTTTATTTATTATCAGGATGTGTGATACGTTTTAAGTCGTTACTTGGTATTGGCGCATTTATTTCAATGTTGGTGGAGAGGCGTGCTCGTATTTGAAAGGGGTCGAAATAGTGGTGTATGTGGAAGAGGGGGAAAGGTGAATACAACGGTGAGAGAAAGGGAGCCCTTCTCCGTAGTGGATCTGGGAGTGAGAGGGATAAGGGGATAAGATTGAGAGAACTTGACGGATGCGATCATACCAGCACTAAAGCACCGGATCCCATCAGAACTCCGAAGTTAAGCGTGCTTGGGCGAGAGTGGTACTAGGATGGGTGACCTCCTGGGAAGTCCTCGTGTTGCATTCCTTTTTATTTTATTTTTGCGTCTCGTGGCACAGGAGCGTGTGTGCGCGATATATTTGTATGAAGTTTTATTTATTATCAGGATGTGTGATACGTTTTAAGTCGTTACTTGGTATTGGCGCATTTATTTCAATGTTGGTGGAGAGGCGTGCTCGTATTTGAAAGGGGTCGAAATAGTGGTGTATGTGGAAGAGGGGGAAAGGTGAATACAACGGTGAGAGAAAGGGAGCCCTTCTCCGTAGTGGATCTGGGAGTGAGAGGGATAAGGGGATAAGATTGAGAGAACTTGACGGATGCGATCATACCAGCACTAAAGCACCGGATCCCATCAGAACTCCGAAGTTAAGCTTGCTTGGGCGAGAGTAGTACTAGGATGGGTGACCTCCTGGGAAGTCCTCGTGTTGCATTCCTTTTTATTTTATTTTTGCGTCTCGTGGCACGGGAGCGTGTGTGCGCGATATATTTGTATGAAGTTTTATTTATTATCAGGATGTGTGATACGTTTTAAGTCGTTACTTGGTATTGGCGCATTTATTTCAATGTTGGTGGAGAGGCGTGCTCGTATTTGAAAGGGGTCGAAATAGTGGTGTATGTGGAGGAGGGGGAAAGGTGAATACAACGGTGAGAGAAAGGGAGCCCTTCTCCGTAGTGGATCTGGGAGTGAGAGGGATAAGGGGATAAGATTGAGAGAACTTGACGGATGCGATCATACCAGCACTAAAGCACCGGATCCCATCAGAACTCCGAAGTTAAGCTTGCTTGGGCGAGAGTAGTACTAGGATGGGTGACCTCCTGGGAAGTCCTCGTGTTGCATTCCTTTTTATTTTATTTTTGCGTCTCGTGGCACGGGAGCGTGTGTGCGCGATATATTTGTATGAAGTTTTATTTATTATCAGGATGTGTGATACGTTTTAAGTCGTTACTTGGTATTGGCGCATTTATTTCAATGTTGGTGGAGAGGCGTGCTCGTATTTGAAAGGGGTCGAAATAGTGGTGTATGTGGAAGAGGGGGAAAGGTGAATACAACGGTGAGAGAAAGGGAGCCCTTCTCCGTAGTGGATCTGGGAGTGAGAGGGATAAGGGGATAAGATTGAGAGAACTTGACGGATGCGATCATACCAGCACTAAAGCACCGGATCCCATCAGAACTCCGAAGTTAAGCGTGCTTGGGCGAGAGTAGTACTAGGATGGGTGACCTCCTGGGAAGTCCTCGTGTTGCATTCCTTTTTATTTTATTTTTGCGTCTGTGTGCGCGATATATTTGTATGAAGTTTTATTTATTATCAGGATGTGTGATACGTTTTAAGTCGTTACTTGGTATTGGCGCATTTATTTCAATGTTGGTGGAGAGGCGTGCTCGTATTTGAAATGGGTCGAAATAGTGGTGTATGTGGAAGAGGGGGAAAGGTGAATACAACGGTGAGAGAAAGGGAGCCCTTCTCCGTAGTGGATCTGGGAGTGAGAGGGATAAGGGGATAAGATTGAGAGAACTTGACGGATGCGATCATACCAGCACGAAAGCACCGGATCCCATCAGAACTCCGAAGTTAAGCGTGCTTGGGCGAGAGTAGTACTAGGATGGGTGACCTCCTGGGAAGTCCTCTTGTTGCATTCCTTTTTATTTTATTTTTGCGTCTCGTGGCACGGGAGCGTGTGTGCGCGATATATTTGTATGAAGTTTTATTTATTATCAGGATGTGTGATACGTTTTAAGTCGTTACTTGGTATTGGCGCATTTATTTCAATGTTGGTGGAGAGGCGTGCTCGTATTTGAAAGGGGTCGAAATAGTGGTGTATGTGGAAGAGGGGGAAAGGTGAATACAACGGTGAGAGAAAGGGAGCCCTTCTCCGTAGTGGATCTGGGAGTGAGAGGGATAAGGGGATAAGATTGAGAGAACTTGACGGATGCGATCATACCAGCACTAAAGCACCGGATCCCATCAGAACTCCGAAGTTAAGCGTGCTTGGGCGAGAGTAGTACTAGGATGGGTGACCTCCTGGGAAGTCCTCGTGTTGCATTCCTTTTTATTTTATTTTTGCGTCTGTGTGCGCGATATATTTGTATGAAGTTTTATTTATTATCAGGATGTGTGATACGTTTTAAGTCGTTACTTGGTATTGGCGCATTTATTTCAATGTTGGTGGAGAGGCGTGCTCGTATTTGAAAGGGGTCGAAATAGTGGTGTATGTGGAAGAGGGGGAAAGGTGAATACAACGGTGAGAGAAAGGGAGCCCTTCTCCGTAGTGGATCTCGGAGTGAGAGGGATAAGGGGATAAGATTGAGAGAACTTGACGGATGCGATCATACCAGCACTAAAGCACTGGATCCCATCAGAACTCCGAAGTTAAGCGTGCTTGGGCGAGAGTGGTACTAGGATGGGTGACCTCCTGGGAAGTCCTCGTGTTGCATTCCTTTTTATTTTATTTTTGCGTCTCGTGGCACGGGAGCGTGTTTGCGCGATATATTTGTATGAAGTTTTATTTATTATCAGGATGTGTGATACGTTTTAAGTCGTTACTTTGTATTGGCGCATTTATTTCAATGTTGGTGGAGAGGCGTGCTCGTATTTGAAAGGGGTCGAAATAGTGGTGTATGTGGAAGAGGGGGAAAGGTGAATACAACGGTGAGAGAAAGGGAGCCCTTCTCCGTAGTGGATCTGGGAGTGAGAGGGATAAGGGGATAAGATTGAGAGAACTTGACGGATGCGATCATACCAGCACTAAAGCACCGGATCCCATCAGAACTCCGAAGTTAAGCGTGCTTGGGCGAGAGTGGTACTAGGATGGGTGACCTCCTGGGAAGTCCTCGTGTTGCATTCCTTTTTATTTTATTTTTGCGTCTGTGTGCGCGATATATTTGTATGAAGTTTTATTTATTATCAGGATGTGTGATACGTTTTAAGTCGTTACTTGGTATTGGCGCATTTATTTCAATGTTGGTGGAGAGGCGTGCTCGTATTTGAAAGGGGTCGAAATAGTGGTGTATGTGGAAGAGGGGGAAAGGTGAATACAACGGTGAGAGAAAGGGAGCCCTTCTCCGTAGTGGATCTGGGAGTGAGAGGGATAAGGGGATAAGATTGAGAGAACTTGACGGATGCGATCATACCAGCACTAAAGCACCGGATCCCATCAGAACTCCGAAGTTAAGCGTGCTTGGGCGAGAGTGGTACTAGGATGGGTGACCTCCTGGGAAGTCCTCGTGTTGCATTCCTTTTTATTTTATTTTTGCGTCTGTGTGCGCGATATATTTGTATGAAGTTTTATTTATTATCAGGATGTGTGATACGTTTTAAGTCGTTACTTGGTATTGGCGCATTTATTTCAATGTTGGTGGAGAGGCGTGCTCGTATTTGAAAGGGGTCGAAATAGTGGTGTATGTGGAAGAGGGGGAAAGGTGAATACAACGGTGAGAGAAAGGGAGCCCTTCTCCGTAGTGGATCTGGGAGTGAGAGGGATAAGGGGATAAGATTGAGAGAACTTGACGGATGCGATCATACCAGCACTAAAGCACCGGATCCCATCAGAACTCCGAAGTTAAGCGTGCTTGGGCGAGAGTGGTACTAGGATGGGTGACCTCCTGGGAAGTCCTCGTGTTGCATTCCTTTTTATTTTATTTTTGCGTCTCGTGGCACGGGAGCGTGTGTGCGCGATATATTTGTATGAAGTTTTATTTATTATCAGGATGTGTGATACGTTTTAAGTCGTTACTTGGTATTGGCGCATTTATTTCAATGTTGGTGGAGAGGCGTGCTCGTATTTGAAAGGGGTCGAAATAGTGGTGTATGTGGAAGAGGGGGAAAGGTGAATACAACGGTGAGAGAAAGGGAGCCCTTCTCCGTAGTGGATCTGGGAGTGAGAGGGATAAAGGGATAAGATTGAGAGAACTTGACGGATGCGATCATACCAGCACTAAAGCACCGGATCCCATCAGAACTCCGAAGTTAAGCGTGCTTGGGCGAGAGTAGTACTAGGATGGGTGACCTCTTGGGAAGTCCTCGTGTTGCATTCCTTTTTATTTTATTTTTGCGTCTGTGTGCGCGATATATTTGTATGAAGTTTTATTTATTATCGGGATGTGTGATACGTTTTAAGTCGTTACTTGGTATTGGCGCATTTATTTCAATGTTGGTGGAGAGGCGTGCTCGTATTTGAAAGGGGTCGAAATAGTGGTGTATGTGGAAGAGGGGGAAAGGTGAATACAATGGTGAGAGAAAGGGAGCCCTTCTCCGTAGTGGATCTGGGAGTGAGAGGGATAAGGGGATAAGATTGAGAGAACTTGACGGATGCGATCATACCAGCACTAAAGCACCGGATCCCATCAGAACTCCGAAGTTAAGCGTGCTTGGGCGAGAGTGGTACTAGGATGGGTGACCTCCTGGGAAGTCCTCGTGTTGCATTCCTTTTTATTTTATTTTTGCGTCTCGTGGCACGAGAGCGTGTGTGCGCGATATATTTGTATGAAGTTTTATTTATTATCAGGATGTGTGATACGTTTTAAGTCGTTACTTGGTATTGGCGCATTTATTTCAATGTTGGTGGAGAGGCGTGCTCGTATTTGAAAGGGGTCGAAATAGTGGTGTATGTGGAAGAGGGGGAAAGGTGAATACAACGGTGAGAGAAAGGGAGCCCTTCTCCGTAGTGGATCTGGGAGTGAGAGGGATAAGGGGATAAGATTGAGAGAACTTGATGGATGCGATCAGACCAGCACTAAAGCACCGGATCCCATCAGAACTCCGAAGTTAAGCGTGCTTGGGCGAGAGTAGTACTAGGACGGGTGACCTCCTGGGAAGTCCTCGTGTTGCATTCCTTTTTATTTTATTTTTGCGTCTCGTGGCACGGGAGCGTGTGTGCGCGATATATTTGTATGAAGTTTTATTTATTATCAGGATGTGTGATACGTTTTAAGTCGTTACTTGGTATTGGCGCATTTATTTCAATGTTGGTGGAGAGGCGTGCTCGTATTTGAAAGGGGTCGAAATAGTGGTGTATGTGGAAGAGGGGGAAAGGTGAATACAACGGTGAGAGAAAGGGAGCCCTTCTCCGTAGTGGATCTGGGAGTGAGAGGGATAAGGGGATAAGATTGAGAGAACTTGACGGATGCGATCATACCAGCACTAAAGCACCGGATCCCATCAGAACTCCGAAGTTAAGCGTGCTTGGGCGAGAGTAGTACTAGGATGTGTGACCTCCTGGGAAGTCCTCGTGTTGCATTCCTTTTTATTTTATTTTTGCGTCTCGTGGCACGGGAGCGTGTGTGCGCGATATATTTGTATGAAGTTTTATTTATTATCAGGATGTGTGATACGTTTTAAGTCGTTACTTGGTATTGGCGCATTTATTTCAATGTTGGTGGAGAGGCGTGCTCGTATTTGAAAGGGGTCGAAATAGTGGTGTATGTGGAAGAGGGGGAAAGGTGAATACAACGGTGAGAGAAAGGGAGCCCTTCTCCGTAGTGGATCTGGGAGTGAGAGGGATAAGGGGATAAGATTGAGAGAACTTTATGGATGCGATCATACCAGCACTAAAGCACCGGATCCCATCAGAACTCCGAAGTTAAGCGTGCTTGGGCGAGAGTAGTACTAGGATGGGTGACCTCCTGGGAAGTCCTCGTGTTGCATTCCTTTTTATTTTATTTTTGCGTCTGTGTGCGCGATATATTTGTATGAAGTTTTATTTATTATCAGGATGTGTGATACGTTTTAAGTCGTTACTTGGTATTGGCGCATTTATTTCAATGTTGGTGGAGAGGCGTGCTCGTATTTGAAAAGGGTCGAAATAGTGGTGTATGTGGAAGAGGGGGGAAAGGTGAATACAACGGTGAGAGAAAGGGAGCCCTTCTCCGTAGTGGATCTGGGAGTGAGAGGGATAAGGGGATAAGATTGAGAGAACTTGACGGATGTGATCATACCAGCACTAAAGCACCGGATCCCATCAGAACTCCGAAGTTAAGCGTGCTTGGGCGAGAGTGGTACTAGGATGGGTGACCTCCTGGGAAGTCCTCGTGTTGCATTCCTTTTTATTTTATTTTTGCGTCTCGTGGCACGGGAGCGTGTGTGCGCGATATATTTGTATGAAGTTTTATTTATGATCAGGATGTGTGATACGTTTTAAGTCGTTACTTGGTATTGGCGCATTTATTTCAATGTTGGTGGAGAGGCGTGCTCGTATTTGAAAGGGGTCGAAATAGTGGTGTATGTGGAAGAGGGGGAAAGGTGAATACCACGGTGAGAGAAAGGGAGCCCTTCTCCGTAGTGGATCTGGGAGTGAGAGGGATAAGGGGATAAGATTGAGAGAACTTGACGGATGCGATCATACCAGCAGTAAAGCACCGGATCCCATCAGAACTCCGAAGTTAAGCGTGCTTGGGCGAGAGTGGTACTAGGATGGGTGACCTCCTGGGAAGTCCTCGTGTTGCATTCCTTTTTATTTTATTTTTGCGTCTGTGTGCGCGATATATTTGTATGAAGTTTTATTTATTATCAGGATGTGTGATACGTTTTAAGTCGTTACTTGGTATTGGCGCATTTATTTCAATGTTGGTGGAGAGGCGTGCTCGTATTTGAAAGGGGTCGAAATAGTGGTGTATGTGGAAGAGGGGGAAAGGTGAATACAACGGTGAGAGAAAGGGAGCCCTTCTCCGTAGTGGATCTGGGAGTGAGAGGGATAAGGGGATAAGATTGAGAGAACTTGACGGATGTGATCATACCAGCACTAAAGCACCGGATCCCATCAGAACTCCGAAGTTAAGCGTGCTTGGGCGAGAGTGGTACTAGGATGGGTGACCTCCTGGGAAGTCCTCGTGTTGCATTCCTTTTTATTTTATTTTTGCGTCTCGTGGCACGGGAGCGTGTGTGCGCGATATATTTGTATGAAGTTTTATTTATGATCAGGATGTGTGATACGTTTTAAGTCGTTACTTGGTATTGGCGCATTTATTTCAATGTTGGTGGAGAGGCGTGCTCGTATTTGAAAGGGGTCGAAATAGTGGTGTATGTGGAAGAGGGGGAAAGGTGAATACCACGGTGAGAGAAAGGGAGCCCTTCTCCGTAGTGGATCTGGGAGTGAGAGGGATAAGGGGATAAGATTGAGAGAACTTGACGGATGCGATCATACCAGCAGTAAAGCACCGGATCCCATCAGAACTCCGAAGTTAAGCGTGCTTGGGCGAGAGTGGTACTAGGATGGGTGACCTCCTGGGAAGTCCTCGTGTTGCATTCCTTTTTATTTTATTTTTGCGTCTGTGTGCGCGATATATTTGTATGAAGTTTTATTTATTATCAGGATGTGTGATACGTTTTAAGTCGTTACTTGGTATTGGCGCATTTATTTCAATGTTGGTGGAGAGGCGTGCTCGTATTTGAAAGGGGTCGAAATAGTGGTGTATGTGGAAGAGGGGGAAAGGTGAATACAACGGTGAGAGAAAGGGAGCCCTTCTCCGTAGTGGATCTGGGAGTGAGAGGGATAAGGGGATAAGATTGAGAGAACTTGACGGATGTGATCATACCAGCACTAAAGCACCGGATCCCATCAGAACTCTGAAGTTAAGCGTGCTTGGGCGAGAGTAGTACTAGGATGGGTGACCTCCTGGGAAGTCCTCGTGTTGCATTCCTTTTTATTTTATTTTTGCGTCTCGTGGCACGGGAGCGTGTGTGCGCGATATATTTGTATGAAGTTTTATTTATTATCAGGATGTGTGATACGTTTTAAGTCGTTACTTGGTATTGGCGCATTTATTTCAATGTTGGTGGAGAGGCGTGCTCGTATTTGAAAGGGGTCGAAATAGTGGTGTATGTGGAAGAGGGGGAAAGGTGAATACAACGGTGAGAGAAAGGGAGCCCTTCTCCGTAGTGGATCTGGGAGTGAGAGGGATAAAGGGATAAGATTGAGAGAACTTGACGGATGCGATCATACCAGCACTAAAGCACCGGATCCCATCAGAACTCCGAAGTTAAGCGTGCTTGGGCGAGAGTAGTACTAGGATGGGTGACCTCTTGGGAAGTCCTCGTGTTGCATTCCTTTTTATTTTATTTTTGCGTCTGTGTGCGCGATATATTTGTATGAAGTTTTATTTATTATCGGGATGTGTGATACGTTTTAAGTCGTTACTTGGTATTGGCGCATTTATTTCAATGTTGGTGGAGAGGCGTGCTCGTATTTGAAAGGGGTCGAAATAGTGGTGTATGTGGAAGAGGGGGAAAGGTGAATACAATGGTGAGAGAAAGGGAGCCCTTCTCCGTAGTGGATCTGGGAGTGAGAGGGATAAGGGGATAAGATTGAGAGAACTTGACGGATGCGATCATACCAGCACTAAAGCACCGGATCCCATCAGAACTCCGAAGTTAAGCGTGCTTGGGCGAGAGTGGTACTAGGATGGGTGACCTCCTGGGAAGTCCTCGTGTTGCATTCCTTTTTATTTTATTTTTGCGTCTCGTGGCACGAGAGCGTGTGTGCGCGATATATTTGTATGAAGTTTTATTTATTATCAGGATGTGTGATACGTTTTAAGTCGTTACTTGGTATTGGCGCATTTATTTCAATGTTGGTGGAGAGGCGTGCTCGTATTTGAAAGGGGTCGAAATAGTGGTGTATGTGGAAGAGGGGGAAAGGTGAATACAACGGTGAGAGAAAGGGAGCCCTTCTCCGTAGTGGATCTGGGAGTGAGAGGGATAAGGGGATAAGATTGAGAGAACTTGACGGATGTGATCATACCAGCACTAAAGCACCGGATCCCATCAGAACTCCGAAGTTAAGCGTGCTTGGGCGAGAGTGGTACTAGGATGGGTGACCTCCTGGGAAGTCCTCGTGTTGCATTCCTTTTTATTTTATTTTTGCGTCTCGTGGCACGGGAGCGTGTGTGCGCGATATATTTGTATGAAGTTTTATTTATGATCAGGATGTGTGATACGTTTTAAGTCGTTACTTGGTATTGGCGCATTTATTTCAATGTTGGTGGAGAGGCGTGCTCGTATTTGAAAGGGGTCGAAATAGTGGTGTATGTGGAAGAGGGGGAAAGGTGAATACCACGGTGAGAGAAAGGGAGCCCTTCTCCGTAGTGGATCTGGGAGTGAGAGGGATAAGGGGATAAGATTGAGAGAACTTGACGGATGCGATCATACCAGCAGTAAAGCACCGGATCCCATCAGAACTCCGAAGTTAAGCGTGCTTGGGCGAGAGTGGTACTAGGATGGGTGACCTCCTGGGAAGTCCTCGTGTTGCATTCCTTTTTATTTTATTTTTGCGTCTGTGTGCGCGATATATTTGTATGAAGTTTTATTTATTATCAGGATGTGTGATACGTTTTAAGTCGTTACTTGGTATTGGCGCATTTATTTCAATGTTGGTGGAGAGGCGTGCTCGTATTTGAAAGGGGTCGAAATAGTGGTGTATGTGGAAGAGGGGGAAAGGTGAATACAACGGTGAGAGAAAGGGAGCCCTTCTCCGTAGTGGATCTGGGAGTGAGAGGGATAAGGGGATAAGATTGAGAGAACTTGACGGATGTGATCATACCAGCACTAAAGCACCGGATCCCATCAGAACTCTGAAGTTAAGCGTGCTTGGGCGAGAGTAGTACTAGGATGGGTGACCTCCTGGGAAGTCCTCGTGTTGCATTCCTTTTTATTTTATTTTTGCGTCTCGTGGCACGGGAGCGTGTGTGCGCGATATATTTGTATGAAGTTTTATTTATTATCAGGATGTGTGATACGTTTTAAGTCGTTACTTGGTATTGGCGCATTTATTTCAATGTTGGTGGAGAGGCGTGCTCGTATTTGAAAGGGGTCGAAATAGTGGTGTATGTGGAAGAGGGGGAAAGGTGAATACAACGGTGAGAGAAAGGGAGCCCTTCTCCGTAGTGGATCTGGGAGTGAGAGGGATAAAGGGATAAGATTGAGAGAACTTGACGGATGCGATCATACCAGCACTAAAGCACCGGATCCCATCAGAACTCCGAAGTTAAGCGTGCTTGGGCGAGAGTAGTACTAGGATGGGTGACCTCTTGGGAAGTCCTCGTGTTGCATTCCTTTTTATTTTATTTTTGCGTCTGTGTGCGCGATATATTTGTATGAAGTTTTATTTATTATCGGGATGTGTGATACGTTTTAAGTCGTTACTTGGTATTGGCGCATTTATTTCAATGTTGGTGGAGAGGCGTGCTCGTTTTTGAAAGGGGTCGAAATAGTGGTGTATGTGGAAGAGGGGGAAAGGTGAATACAATGGTGAGAGAAAGGGAGCCCTTCTCCGTAGTGGATCTGGGAGTGAGAGGGATAAGGGGATAAGATTGAGAGAACTTGACGGATGCGATCATACCAGCACTAAAGCACCGGATCCCATCAGAACTCCGAAGTTAAGCGTGCTTGGGCGAGAGTGGTACTAGGATGGGTGACCTCCTGGGAAGTCCTCGTGTTGCATTCCTTTTTATTTTATTTTTGCGTCTCGTGGCACGAGAGCGTGTGTGCGCGATATATTTGTATGAAGTTTTATTTATTATCAGGATGTGTGATACGTTTTAAGTCGTTACTTGGTATTGGCGCATTTATTTCAATGTTGGTGGAGAGGCGTGCTCGTATTTGAAAGGGGTCGAAATAGTGGTGTATGTGGAAGAGGGGGAAAGGTGAATACAACGGTGAGAGAAAGGGAGCCCTTCTCCGTAGTGGATCTGGGAGTGAGAGGGATAAGGGGATAAGATTGAGAGAACTTGATGGATGCGATCAGACCAGCACTAAAGCACCGGATCCCATCAGAACTCCGAAGTTAAGCGTGCTTGGGCGAGAGTAGTACTAGGACGGGTGACCTCCTGGGAAGTCCTCGTGTTGCATTCCTTTTTATTTTATTTTTGCGTCTCGTGGCACGGGAGCGTGTGTGCGCGATATATTTGTATGAAGTTTTATTTATTATCAGGATGTGTGATACATTTTAAGTCGTTACTTGGTATTGGCGCATTTATTTCAATGTTGGTGGAGAGGCGTGCTCGTATTTGAAAGGGGTCGAAATAGTGGTGTATGTGGAAGAGGGGGAAAGGTGAATACAACGGTGAGAGAAAGGGAGCCCTTCTCCGTAGTGGATCTGGGAGTGAGAGGGATAAGGGGATAAGATTGAGAGAACTTGACGGATGCGATCATACCAGCACTAAAGCACCGGATCCCATCAGAACTCCGAAGTTAAGCGTGCTTGGGCGAGAGTAGTACTAGGATGTGTGACCTCCTGGGAAGTCCTCGTGTTGCATTCCTTTTTATTTTATTTTTGCGTCTCGTGGCACGGGAGCGTGTGTGCGCGATATATTTGTATGAAGTTTTATTTATTATCAGGATGTGTGATACGTTTTAAGTCGTTACTTGGTATTGGCGCATTTATTTCAATGTTGGTGGAGAGGCGTGCTCGTATTTGAAAGGGGTCGAAATAGTGGTGTATGTGGAAGAGGGGGAAAGGTGAATACAACGGTGAGAGAAAGGGAGCCCTTCTCCGTAGTGGATCTGGGAGTGAGAGGGATAAGGGGATAAGATTGAGAGAACTTTACGGATGCGATCATACCAGCACTAAAGCACCGTATCCCATCAGAACTCCGAAGTTAAGCGTGCTTGGGCGAGAGTAGTACTAGGATGGGTGACCTCCTGGGAAGTCCTCGTGTTGCATTCCTTTTTATTTTATTTTTGCGTCTGTGTGCGCGATATATTTGTATGAAGTTTTATTTATTATCAGGATGTGTGATACGTTTTAAGTCGTTACTTGGTATTGGCGCATTTATTTCAATGTTGGTGGAGAGGCGTGCTCGTATTTGAAAGGGGTCGAAATAGTGGTGTATGTGGAAGAGGGGGGAAAGGTGAATACAACGGTGAGAGAAAGGGAGCCCTTCTCCGTAGTGGATCTGGGAGTGAGAGGGATAAGGGGATAAGATTGAGAGAACTTGACGGATGCGATCATACCAGCAGTAAAGCACCGGATCCCATCAGAACTCCGAAGTTAAGCGTGCTTGGGCGAGAGTGGTACTAGGATGGGTGACCTCCTGGGAAGTCCTCGTGTTGCATTCCTTTTTATTTTATTTTTGCGTCTGTGTGCGCGATATATTTGTATGAAGTTTTATTTATTATCAGGATGTGTGATACGTTTTAAGTCGTTACTTGGTATTGGCGCATTTATTTCAATGTTGGTGGAGAGGCGTGCTCGTATTTGAAAGGGGTCGAAATAGTGGTGTATGTGGAAGAGGGGGAAAGGTGAATACAACGGTGAGAGAAAGGGAGCCCTTCTCCGTAGTGGATCTGGGAGTGAGAGGGATAAGGGGATAAGATTGAGAGAACTTGACGGATGTGATCATACCAGCACTAAAGCACCGGATCCCATCAGAACTCTGAAGTTAAGCGTGCTTGGGCGAGAGTAGTACTAGGATGGGTGACCTCCTGGGAAGTCCTCGTGTTGCATTCCTTTTTATTTTATTTTTGCGTCTCGTGGCACGGGAGCGTGTGTGCGCGATATATTTGTATGAAGTTTTATTTATTATCAGGATGTGTGATACGTTTTAAGTCGTTACTTGGTATTGGCGCATTTATTTCAATGTTGGTGGAGAGGCGTGCTCGTATTTGAAAGGGGTCGAAATAGTGGTGTATGTGGAAGAGGGGGAAAGGTGAATACAACGGTGAGAGAAAGGGAGCCCTTCTCCGTAGTGGATCTGGGAGTGAGAGGGATAAAGGGATAAGATTGAGAGAACTTGACGGATGCGATCATACCAGCACTAAAGCACCGGATCCCATCAGAACTCCGAAGTTAAGCGTGCTTGGGCGAGAGTAGTACTAGGATGGGTGACCTCTTGGGAAGTCCTCGTGTTGCATTCCTTTTTATTTTATTTTTGCGTCTGTGTGCGCGATATATTTGTATGAAGTTTTATTTATTATCGGGATGTGTGATACGTTTTAAGTCGTTACTTGGTATTGGCGCATTTATTTCAATGTTGGTGGAGAGGCGTGCTCGTATTTGAAAGGGGTCGAAATAGTGGTGTATGTGGAAGAGGGGGAAAGGTGAATACAATGGTGAGAGAAAGGGAGCCCTTCTCCGTAGTGGATCTGGGAGTGAGAGGGATAAGGGGATAAGATTGAGAGAACTTGACGGATGCGATCATACCAGCACTAAAGCACCGGATCCCATCAGAACTCCGAAGTTAAGCGTGCTTGGGCGAGAGTGGTACTAGGATGGGTGACCTCCTGGGAAGTCCTCGTGTTGCATTCCTTTTTATTTTATTTTTGCGTCTCGTGGCACGAGAGCGTGTGTGCGCGATATATTTGTATGAAGTTTTATTTATTATCAGGATGTGTGATACGTTTTAAGTCGTTACTTGGTATTGGCGCATTTATTTCAATGTTGGTGGAGAGGCGTGCTCGTATTTGAAAGGGGTCGAAATAGTGGTGTATGTGGAAGAGGGGGAAAGGTGAATACAACGGTGAGAGAAAGGGAGCCCTTCTCCGTAGTGGATCTGGGAGTGAGAGGGATAAGGGGATAAGATTGAGAGAACTTGATGGATGCGATCAGACCAGCACTAAAGCACCGGATCCCATCAGAACTCCGAAGTTAAGCGTGCTTGGGCGAGAGTAGTACTAGGACGGGTGACCTCCTGGGAAGTCCTCGTGTTGCATTCCTTTTTATTTTATTTTTGCGTCTCGTGGCACGGGAGCGTGTGTGCGCGATATATTTGTATGAAGTTTTATTTATTATCAGGATGTGTGATACGTTTTAAGTCGTTACTTGGTATTGGCGCATTTATTTCAATGTTGGTGGAGAGGCGTGCTCGTATTTGAAAGGGGTCGAAATAGTGGTGTATGTGGAAGAGGGGGAAAGGTGAATACAACGGTGAGAGAAAGGGAGCCCTTCTCCGTAGTGGATCTGGGAGTGAGAGGGATAAGGGGATAAGATTGAGAGAACTTGACGGATGCGATCATACCAGCACTAAAGCACCGGATCCCATCAGAACTCCGAAGTTAAGCGTGCTTGGGCGAGAGTAGTACTAGGATGTGTGACCTCCTGGGAAGTCCTCGTGTTGCATTCCTTTTTATTTTATTTTTGCGTCTCGTGGCACGGGAGCGTGTGTGCGCGATATATTTGTATGAAGTTTTATTTATTATCAGGATGTGTGATACGTTTTAAGTCGTTACTTGGTATTGGCGCATTTATTTCAATGTTGGTGGAGAGGCGTGCTCGTATTTGAAAGGGGTCGAAATAGTGGTGTATGTGGAAGAGGGGGAAAGGTGAATACAACGGTGAGAGAAAGGGAGCCCTTCTCCGTAGTGGATCTGGGAGTGAGAGGGATAAGGGGATAAGATTGAGAGAACTTTACGGATGCGATCATACCAGCACTAAAGCACCGGATCCCATCAGAACTCCGAAGTTAAGCGTGCTTGGGCGAGAGTAGTACTAGGATGGGTGACCTCCTGGGAAGTCCTCGTGTTGCATTCCTTTTTATTTTATTTTTGCGTCTGTGTGCGCGATATATTTGTATGAAGTTTTATTTATTATCAGGATGTGTGATACGTTTTAAGTCGTTACTTGGTATTGGCGCATTTATTTCAATGTTGGTGGAGAGGCGTGCTCGTATTTGAAAGGGGTCGAAATAGTGGTGTATGTGGAAGAGGGGGGAAAGGTGAATACAACGGTGAGAGAAAGGGAGCCCTTCTCCGTAGTGGATCTGGGAGTGAGAGGGATAAGGGGATAAGATTGAGAGAACTTGACGGATGCGATCATACCAGCACTAAAGCACCGGATCCCATCAGAACTCTGAAGTTAAGCGTGCTTGGGCGAAAGTGGTACTAGGATGGGTGACCTCCTGGGAAGTCCTCGTGTTGCATTCCTTTTTATTTTATTTTTGCGTCTCGTGGCACGGGAGCGTGTGTGCGCGATATATTTGTATGAAGTTTTATTTATGATCAGGATGTGTGATACGTTTTAAGTCGTTACTTGGTATTGGCGCATTTATTTCAATGTTGGTGGAGAGGCGTGCTCGTATTTGAAAGGGGTCGAAATAGTGGTGTATGTGGAAGAGGGGGAAAGGTGAATACAACGGTGAGAGAAAGGGAGCCCTTCTCCGTAGTGGATCTGGGAGTGAGAGGGATAAGGGGATAAGATTGAGAGAACTTGACGGATGCGATGATACCAGCAGTAAAGCACCGGATCCCATCAGAACTCCGAAGTTAAGCGTGCTTGGGCGAGAGTGGTACTAGGATGGGTGACCTCCTGGGAAGTCCTCGTGTTGCATTCCTTTTTATTTTATTTTTGCGTCTGTGTGCGCGATATATTTGTATGAAGTTTTATTTATTATCAGGATGTGTGATACGTTTTAAGTCGTTACTTGGTATTGGCGCATTTATTTCAATGTTGGTGGAGAGGCGTGCTCGTATTTGAAAGGGGTCGAAATAGTGGTGTATGTGGAAGAGGGGGAAAGGTGAATACAACGGTGAGAGAAAGGGAGCCCTTCTCCGTAGTGGATCTGGGAGTGAGAGGGATAAGGGGATAAGATTGAGAGAACTTGACGGATGGGATCATACCAGCACTAAAGCACCGGATCCCATCAGAACTCTGAAGTTAAGCGTGCTTGGGCGAGAGTAGTACTAGGATGGGTGACCTCCTGGGAAGTCCTCGTGTTGCATTCCTTTTTATTTTATTTTTGCGTCTCGTGGCACGGGAGCGGGTGTGCGCGATATATTTGTATGAAGTTTTATTTATTATCAGGATGTGTGATACGTTTTAAGTCGTTACTTGGTATTGGCGCATTTATTTCAATGTTGGTGGAGAGGCGTGCTCGTATTTGAAAGGGGTCGAAATAGTGGTGTATGTGGAAGAGGGGGAAAGGTGAATACAACGGTGAGAGAAAGGGAGCCCTTCTCCGTAGTGGATCTGGGAGTGAGAGGGATAAGGGGATAAGATTGAGAGAACTTGACGGATGCGATCATACCAGCACTAAAGCACCGAATCCCATCAGAACTCCGAAGTTAAACGTGCTTGGGCGAGAGTAGTACTAGGATGGGTGACCTCCTGGGAAGTCCTCGTGTTGCATTCCTTTTTATTTTATTTTTGCGTCTCGTGGCACGGGAGCGTGTGTGCGCGATATATTTGTATGAAGTTTTATTTATTATCAGGATGTGTGATACGTTTTAAGTCGTTACTTGGTATTGGCGCATTTATTTCAATGTTGGTGGAGAGGCGTGCTCGTATTTGAAAGGGGTCGAAATAGTGGTGTATGTGAAAGAGGGGGAAAGGTGAATACAACGGTGAGAGAAAGGGAGCCCTTCTCCGTAGTGGATCTGGGAGTGAGAGGGATAAGGGGATAAGATTGAGAGAACTTGACGGATGCGATCATACCAGCACTAAAGCACCGGATCCCATCAGAACTCCGAAGTTAAGCGTGCTTGGGCGAGAGTAGTACTAGGATGGGTGACCTCTTGGGAAGTCCTCGTGTTGCATTCCTTTTTATTATATTTTTGCGTCTGTGTGCGTGATATATTTTTATGAAGTTTTATTTATTATCAGGATGTGTGATACGTTTTAAGTCGTTACTTGGTATTGGCGCATTTATTTCAATGTTGGTGGAGAGGCGTGCTCGTATTTGAAAGGGGTCGAAATAGTGGTGTATGTGGAAGAGGGGGAAAGGTGAATACAACGGTGAGAGAAAGGGAGCCCTTCTCCGTAGTGGATCTGGGAGTGAGAGGGATAAGGGGATAAGATTGAGAGAACTTGACGGATGCGATCATACCAGCACTAAAGCACCGGATCCCATCAGAACTCCGAAGTTAAGCGTGCTTGGGAGAGAGTAGTACTAGGATGGGTGACCTCCTGGTAAGTCCTCGTGTTGCATTCCTTTTTATTTTATTTTTGCGTCTGTGTGCGCGATATATTTGTATGAAGTTTTATTTATTATCAGGATGTGTGATACGTTTTAAGTCGTTACTTGGTATTTGCGCATTTATTTCAATGTTGGTGGAGAGGCGTGCTCGTATTTGAAAGGGGTCGAAATAGTGGTGTATGTGGAAGAGGGGGAAAGGTGAATACAACGGTGAGAGAAAGGGAGCCCTTCTCCGTAGTGGATCTGGGAGTGAGAGGGATAAGGGGATAAGATTGAGAGAACTTGACGGATGCGATCATACCAGCACTAAAGCACCGGATCCCATCAGAACTCCGAAGTTAAGCGTGCTTGGGCGAGAGTGGTACTAGGATGGGTGACCTCCTGGGAAGTCCTCGTGTTGCATTCCTTTTTATTTTATTTTTGCGTCTCGTGGCACGGGAGCGTGTGTGCGCGATATATTTGTATGAAGTTTTATTTATGATCAGGATGTGTGATACGTTTTAAGTCGTTACTTGGTATTGGCGCATTTATTTCAATGTTGGTGGAGAGGCGTGCTCGTATTTGAAAGGGGTCGAAATAGTGGTGTATGTGGAAGAGGGGGAAAGGTGAATACAACGGTGAGAGAAAGGGAGCCCTTCTCCGTAGTGGATCTGGGAGTGAGAGGGATAAGGGGATAAGATTGAGAGAACTTGACGGATGCGATGATACCAGCAGTAAAGCACCGGATCCCATCAGAACTCCGAAGTTAAGCGTGCTTGGGCGAGAGTGGTACTAGGATGGGTGACCTCCTGGGAAGTCCTCGTGTTGCATTCCTTTTTATTTTATTTTTGCGTCTGTGTGCGCGATATATTTGTATGAAGTTTTATTTATTATCAGGATGTGTGATACGTTTTAAGTCGTTACTTGGTATTGGCGCATTTATTTCAATGTTGGTGGAGAGGCGTGCTCGTATTTGAAAGGGGTCGAAATAGTGGTGTATGTGGAAGAGGGGGAAAGGTGAATACAACGGTGAGAGAAAGGGAGCCCTTCTCCGTAGTGGATCTGGGAGTGAGAGGGATAAGGGGATAAGATTGAGAGAACTTGACGGATGCGATGATACCAGCAGTAAAGCACCGGATCCCATCAGAACTCCGAAGTTAAGCGTGCTTGGGCGAGAGTGGTACTAGGATGGGTGACCTCCTGGGAAGTCCTCGTGTTGCATTCCTTTTTATTTTATTTTTGCGTCTGTGTGCGCGATATATTTGTATGAAGTTTTATTTATTATCAGGATGTGTGATACGTTTTAAGTCGTTACTTGGTATTGGCGCATTTATTTCAATGTTGGTGGAGAGGCGTGCTCGTATTTGAAAGGGGTCGAAATAGTGGTGTATGTGGAAGAGGGGGAAAGGTGAATACAACGGTGAGAGAAAGGGAGCCCTTCTCCGTAGTGGATCTGGGAGTGAGAGGGATAAGGGGATAAGATTGAGAGAACTTGACGGATGCGATCATACCAGCACTAAAGCACCGGATCCCATCAGAACTCTGAAGTTAAGCGTGCTTGGGCGAGAGTAGTACTAGGATGGGTGACCTCCTGGGAAGTCCTCGTGTTGCATTCCTTTTTATTTTATTTTTGCGTCTCGTGGCACGGGAGCGTGTGTGCGCGATATATTTGTATGAAGTTTTATTTATTATCAGGATGTGTGATACGTTTTAAGTCGTTACTTGGTATTGGCGCATTTATTTCAATGTTGGTGGAGAGGCGTGCTCGTATTTGAAAGGGGTCGAAATAGTGGTGTATGTGGAAGAGGGGGAAAGGTGAATACAACGGTGAGAGAAAGGGAGCCCTTCTCCGTAGTGGATCTGGGAGTGAGAGGGATAAGGGGATAAGATTGAGAGAACTTGACGGATGCGATCATACCAGCACTAAAGCACCGGATCCCATCAGAACTCCGAAGTTAAGCGTGCTTGGGCGAGAGTAGTACTAGGATGGGTGACCTCCTGGGAAGTCCTCGTGTTGCATTCCTTTTTATTTTATTTTTGCGTCTGTGTGCGCGATATATTTGTATGAAGTTTTATTTATTATCAGGATGTGTGATACGTTTTAAGTCGTTACTTGGTATTGGCGCATTTATTTCAATGTTGGTGGAGAGGCGTGCTCGTATTTGAAAGGGGTCGAAATAGTGGTGTATGTGGAAGAGGGGGAAAGGTGAATACAACGGTGAGAGAAAGGGAGCCCTTCTCCGTAGTGGATCTGGGAGTGAGAGGGATAAGGGGATAAGATTGAGAGAACTTGACGGATGCGATCATACCAGCACTAAAGCACCGGATCCCATCAGAACTCCGAAGTTAAGCGTGCTTGGTCGAGAGTAGTACTAGGATGGGTGACCTCCTGGGAAGTCCTCGTGTTGCATTCCTTTTTATTTTATTTTTGCGTCTGTGTGCGCGATATATTTGTATGAAGTTTTATTTATTATCAGGATGTGTGATACGTTTTAAGTCGTTACTTGGTATTGGCGCATTTATTTCAATGTTGGTGGAGAGGCGTGCTCGTATTTGAAAGGGGTCGAAATAGTGGTGTATGTGGAAGAGGGGGAAAGGTGAATACAACGGTGAGAGAAAGGGAGCCCTTCTCCGTAGTGGATCTGGGAGTGAGAGGGATAAGGGGATAAGATTGAGAGAACTTGACGGATGCGATCATACCAGCACTAAAGCACTGGATCCCATCAGAACTCCGAAGTTAAGCGTGCTTGGGCGAGAGTGGTACTAGGATGGGTGACCTCCTGGGAAGTCCTCGTGTTGCATTCCTTTTTATTTTATTTTTGCGTCTCGTGGCACGGGAGCGTGTGTGCGCGATATATTTGTATGAAGTTTTATTTATTATCAGGATGTGTGATACGTTTTAAGTCGTTACTTGGTATTGGCGCATTTATTTCAATGTTGGTGGAGAGGCGTGCTCGTATTTGAAAGGGGTCGAAATAGTGGTGTATGTGGAGGAGGGGGAAAGGTGAATACAACGGTGAGAGAAAGGGAGCCCTTCTCCGTAGTGGATCTGGGAGTGAGAGGGATAAGGGGATAAGATTGAGAGAACTTGACGGATGCGATCATACCTGCACTAAAGCACCGGATCCCATCAGAACTCCGAAGTTAAGCGTGCTTGGGCGAGAGTAGTACTAGGATGGGTGACCTCCTGGGAAGTCCTCGTGTTGCATTCCTTTTTATTTTATTTTTGCGTCTCGTGGCACGGGAGCGTGTGTGCGCGATATATTTCTATGAAGTTTTATTTATTTTCAGGATGTGTGATACGTTTTAAGTCGTTACTTGGTATTGGCGCATTTATTTCAATGTTGGTGGAGAGGCGTGCTCGTATTTGAAAGGGGTCGAAATAGTGGTGTATGTGGAAGAGGGGGAAAGGTGAATACAACGGTGAGAGAAAGGGAGCCCTTCTCCGTAGTGGATCTGGGAGTGAGAGGGATAAGGGGATAAGATTGAGAGAACTTGACGGATGCGATCATACCAACACTAAAGCACCGGATCCCATCAGAACTCCGAAGTTAAGCGTGCTTGGGCGAGAGTAGTACTAGGATGGGTGACCTCCTGGGAAGTCCTCGTGTTGCATTCCTTTTTATTTTATTTTTGCGTCTCGTGGCACGGGAGCGTGTGTGCGCGATATATTTGTATGAAGTTTTATTTATTATCAGGATGTGTGATACGTTTTAAGTCGTTACTTGGTATTGGCGCATTTATTTCAATGTTGGTGGAGAGGCGTGCTCGTATTTGAAAGGGGTCGAAATAGTGGTGTATGTGGAAGAGGGGGAAAGGTGAATACAACGGTGAGAGAAAGGGAGCCCTTCTCCGTAGTGGATCTGGGAGTGAGAGGGATAAGGGGATAAGATTGAGAGAACTTGACGGATGCGATCATACCAGCACTAAAGCACCGGATCCCATCAGAACTCCGAAGTTAAGCGTGCTTGGGCGAGAGTGGTACTAGGATGGGTGACCTCCTGGGAAGTCCTCGTGTTGCATTCCTTTTTTTTTGCGTCTCGTGGCACGGGAGCGTGTGTGCGCGATATATTTGTATGAAGTTTTATTTATTATCAGGATGTGTGATACGTTTTAAGTCGTTACTTGGTATTGGCGCATTTATTTCAATGTTGGTGGAGAGGCGTGCTCGTATTTGAAAGGGGTCGAAATAGTGGTGTATGTGGAAGAGGGGGAAAGGTGAATACAACGGTGAGAGAAAGGGAGCCCTTCTCCGTAGTGGATCTGGGAGTGAGAGGGATAAGGGGATAAGATTGAGAGAACTTGACGGATGCGATCATACCAGCACTAAAGCACCGGATCCCATCAGAACTCCGAAGTTAAGCATGCTTGGTCGAGAGTAGTACTAGGATGGGTGACCTCCTGGGAAGTCCTCGTGTTGCATTCCTTTTTATTTTATTTTTGCGTCTGTGTGCGCGATATATTTGTATGAAGTTTTATTTATTATCAGGATGTGTGATACGTTTTAAGTCGTTACTTGGTATTGGCGCATTTATTTCAATGTTGGTGGAGAGGCGTGCTCGTATTTGAAAGGGGTCGAAATAGTGGTGTATGTGGAAGAGGGGGAAAGGTGAATACAACGGTGAGAGAAAGGGAGCCCTTCTCCGTAGTGGATCTGGGAGTGAGAGGGATAAGGGGATAAGATTGAGAGAACTTGACGGATGCGATCATACCAGCACTAAAGCACTGGATCCCATCAGAACTCCGAAGTTAAGCGTGCTTGGGCGAGAGTGGTACTAGGATGGGTGACCTCCTGGGAAGTCCTCGTGTTGCATTCCTTTTTATTTTATTTTTCCGTCTCGTGGCACGGGAGCGTGTGTGCGCGATATATTTGTATGAAGTTTTATTTATTATCAGGATGTGTGATACGTTTTAAGTCGTTACTTGGTATTGGCGCATTTATTTCAATGTTGGTGGAGAGGCGTGCTCGTATTTGAAAGGGGTCGAAATAGTGGTGTATGTGGAAGAGGGGGAAAGGTGAATACAACGGTGAGAGAAAGGGAGCCCTTCTCCGTAGTGGATCTGGGAGTGAGAGGGATAAGGGGATAAGATTGAGAGAACTTGACGGATGCGATCATACCAGCACTAAAGCACCGGATCCCATCAGAACTCCGAAGTTAAGCGTGCTTGGGCGAGAGTAGTACTAGGATGGGTGACCTCCTGGGAAGTCCTCGTGTTGCATTCCTTTTTATTTTATTTTTGCGTCTGTGTGCGCGATATATTTGTATGAAGTTTTATTTATTATCAGGATGTGTGATACGTTTTAAGTCGTTACTTGGTATTGGCGCATTTATTTCAATGTTGGTGGAGAGGCGTGCTCGTATTTGAAAGGGGTCGAAATAGTGGTGTATGTGGAAGAGGGGGAAAGGTGAATACAACGGTGAGAGAAAGGGAGCCCTTCTCCGTAGTGGATCTGGGAGTGAGAGGGATAAGGGGATAAGATTGAGAGAACTTGACGGATGCGATCATACCAGCACTAAAGCACCGGATCCCATCAGAACTCCGAAGTTAAGCGTGCTTGGTCGAGAGTAGTACTAGGATGGGTGATCTCCTGGGAAGTCCTCGTGTTGCATTCCTTTTTATTTTATTTTTGCGTCTGTGTGCGCGATATATTTGTATGAAGTTTTATTTATTATCAGGATGTGTGATACGTTTTAAGTCGTTACTTGGTATTGGCGCATTTATTTCAATGTTGGTGGAGAGGCGTGCTCGTATTTGAAAGGGGTCGAAATAGTGGTGTATGTGGAAGAGGGGGAAAGGTGAATACAACGGTGAGAGAAAGGGAGCCCTTCTCCGTAGTGGATCTGGGAGTGAGAGGGATAAGGGGATAAGATTGAGAGAACTTGACGGATGCGATCATACCAGCACTAAAGCACTGGATCCCATCAGAACTCCGAAGTTAAGCGTGCTTGGGCGAGAGTGGTACTAGGATGGGTGACCTCCTGGGAAGTCCTCGTGTTGCATTCCTTTTTATTTTATTTTTGCGTCTCGTGGCACGGGAGCGTGTGTGCGCGATATATTTGTATGAAGTTTTATTTATTATCAGGATGTGTGATACGTTTTAAGTCGTTACTTGGTATTGGCGCATTTATTTCAATGTTGGTGGAGAGGCGTGCTCGTATTTGAAAGGGGTCGAAATAGTGGTGTATGTGGAAGAGGGGGAAAGGTGAATACAACGGTGAGAGAAAGGGAGCCCTTCTCCGTAGTGGATCTGGGAGTGAGAGGGATAAGGGGATAAGATTGAGAGAACTTGACGGATGCGATCATACCTGCACTAAAGCACCGGATCCCATCAGAACTCCGAAGTTAAGCGTGCTTGGGCGAGAGTAGTACTAGGATGGGTGACCTCCTGGGAAGTCCTCGTGTTGCATTCCTTTTTATTTTATTTTTGCGTCTCGTGGCACGGGAGCGTGTGTGCGCGATATATTTCTATGAAGTTTTATTTATTTTCAGGATGTGTGATACGTTTTAAGTCGTTACTTGGTATTGGCGCATTTATTTCAATGTTGGTGGAGAGGCGTGCTCGTATTTGAAAGGGGTCGAAATAGTGGTGTATGTGGAAGAGGGGGAAAGGTGAATACAACGGTGAGAGAAAGGGAGCCCTTCTCCGTAGTGGATCTGGGAGTGAGAGGGATAAGGGGATAAGATTGAGAGAACTTGACGGATGCGATCATACCAACACTAAAGCATCGGATCCCATCAGAACTCCGAAGTTAAGCGTGCTTGGGCGAGAGTAGTACTAGGATGGGTGACCTCCTGGGAAGTCCTCGTGTTGCATTCCTTTTTATTTTATTTTTGCGTCTCGTGGCACGGGAGCGTGTGTGCGCGATATATTTGTATGAAGTTTTATTTATTATCAGGATGTGTGATACGTTTTAAGTCGTTACTTGGTATTGGCGCATTTATTTCAATGTTGGTGGAGAGGCGTGCTCGTATTTGAAAGGGGTCGAAATAGTGGTGTATGTGGAAGAGGGGGAAAGGTGAATACAACGGTGAGAGAAAGGGAGCCCTTCTCCGTAGTGGATCTGGGAGTGAGAGGGATAAGGGGATAAGATTGAGAGAACTTGACGGATGCGATCATACCAGCACTAAAGCACCGGATCCCATCAGAACTCCGAAGTTAAGCGTGCTTGGGCGAGAGTGGTACTAGGATGGGTGACCTCCTGGGAAGTCCTCGTGTTGCATTCCTTTTTTTTTTGCGTCTCGTGGCACGGGAGCGTGTGTGCGCGATATATTTGTATGAAGTTTTATTTATTATCAGGATGTGTGATACGTTTTAAGTCGTTACTTGGTATTGGCGCATTTATTTCAATGTTGGTAGAGAGGCGTGCTCGTATTTGAAAGGGGTCGAAATAGTGGTGTATGTGGAAGAGGGGGAAAGGTGAATACAACGGTGAGAGAAAGGGAGCCCTTCTCCGTAGTGGATCTGGGAGTGAGAGGGATAAGGGGATAAGATTGAGAGAACTTGACGGATGCGATCATACCAGCACTAAATCATCGGATCCCATCAGAACTCCGAAGTTAAGCGTGCTTGGGCGAGAGTAGTACTAGGATGGGTGACCTCCTAGGAAGTCCTCGTGTTGCATTCCTTTTTATTTTATTTTTGCGTCTGTGTGCGCGATATATTTGTATGAAGTTTTATTTATTATCAGGATGTGTGATACGTTTTAAGTCGTTACTTGGTATTGGCGCATTTATTTCAATGTTGGTGGAGAGGCGTGCTCGTATTTGAAAGGGGTCGAAATAGTGGTGTATGTGGAAGAGGGGAAAGGTGAATACAACGGTGAGAGAAAGGGAGCCCTTCTCCGTAGTGGATCTGGGAGTGAGAGGGATAAGGGGATCAGATTGAGAGAACTTGACGGATGCGATCATACCAGCACTAAAGCACCGGATCCCATCAGAACTCCGAAGTTAAGCGTGCTTGGGCGAGAGTGGTACTAGGATGGGTGACCTCCTGGGAAGTCCTCGTGTTGCATTCCTTTTTATTTTATTTTTGCGTCTCGTGGCACGGGAGCGTGTGTGCGCGATATATTTGTATGAAGTTTTATTTATTATCAGGATGTGTGATACGTTTTAAGTCGTTACTTGGTATTGGCGCATTTATTTCAATGTTGGTGGAGAGGCGTGCTCGTATTTGAAAGGGGTCGAAATAGTGGTGTATGTGGAAGAGGGGGAAAGGTGAATACAACGGTGAGAGAAAGGGAGCCCTTCTCCGTAGTGGATCTGGGAGTGAGAGGGATAAGGGGATAAGATTGAGAGAACTTGACGGATGCGATCATACCAGCACTAAAGCACCGGATCCCATCAGAACTCCGAAGTTAAGCGTGCTGTGCGAGAGTGGTACTAGGATGGGTGACCTCCTGGGAAGTCCTCGTGTTGCATTCCTTTTTATTTTATTTTTGCGTCTCGTGGCACGGGAGCGTGTGTGCGCGATATATTTGTATGAAGTTTTATTTATTATCAGGATGTGTGATACGTTTTAAGTCGTTACTTGGTATTGGCGCATTTATTTCAATGTTGGTGGAGAGGCGTGCTCGTATTTGAAAGGGGTCGAAATAGTGGTGTATGTGGAAGAGGGGGAAAGGTGAATACAACGGTGAGAGAAAGGGAGCCCTTCTCCGTAGTGGATCTGGGAGTGAGAGGGATAAGGGGATAAGATTGAGAGAACTTGACGGATGCGATCATACCAGCAGTAAAGCACCGGATCCCATCAGAACTCCGAAGTTAAGCGTGCTTGGGCGAGAGTAGTACTAGGATGGGTGACCTCCTGGGAAGTCCTCGTGTTGCATTCCTTTTTATTTTATTTTTGCGTCTGTGTGCGCGATATATTTGTATGAAGTTTTATTTATTATCAGGATGTGTGATACGTTTTAAGTCGTTACTTGGTATTGGCGCATTTATTTCAATGTTGGTGGATAGGCGTGCTCGTATTTGAAAGGGGTCGAAATAGTGGTGTATGTGGAAGAGGGGGAAAGGTGAATACAACGGTGAGAGAAAGGGAGCCCTTCTCCGTAGTGGATCTGGGAGTGAGAGGGATAAGGGGATAAGATTGAGAGAACTTGACGGATGCGATCATACCAGCACTAAAGCACCGGATCCCATCAGAACTCCGAAGTTAAGCGTGCTTGGGCGAGAGTGGTACTAGGATGGGTGACCTCCTGGAAAGTCCTCGTGTTGCATTCCTTTTTATTTTATTTTTGCGTCTCGTGGCACGGGAGCGTGTGTGCGCGATATATTTGTATGAAGTTTTATTTATTATCAGGATGTGTGATACGTTTTAAGTCGTTACTTGGTATTGGCGCATTTATTTCAATGTTGGTGGAGAAGCGTGCTCGTATTTGAAAGGGGTCGAAATAGTGGTGTATGTGGAAGAGGGGGAAAGGTGAATACAACGGTGAGAGAAAGGGAGCCCTTCTCCGTAGTGGATCTGGGAGTGAGAGGGATAAGGGGATAAGATTGAGAGAACTTGACGGATGCGATCATACCAGCACTAAAGCACCGGATCCCATCAGAACTCCGAAGTTAAGCGTGCTTGGGCGAGAGTAGTACTAGGATGGGTGACCTCCTGGGAAGTCCTCGTGTTGCATTCCTTTTTATTTTATTTTTGCGTCTGTGTGCGCGATATATTTGTATGAAGTTTTATTTATTATCAGGATGTGTGATACGTTTTAAGTCGTTACTTGGTATTGGCGCATTTATTTCAATGTTGGTGGAGAGGCGTGCTCGTATTTGAAAGGGGTCGAAATAGTGGTGTATGTGGAAGAGGGGGAAAGGTGAATACAACGGTGAGAGAAAGGGAGCCCTTCTCCGTAGTGGATCTGGGAGTGAGAGGGATAAGGGGATAAGATTGAGAGAACTTGACGGATGCGATCATACCAGCACTAAAGCACCGGATCCCATCAGAACTCCGAAGTTAAGCGTGCTTGGGTGAGAGTAGTACTAGGATGGGTGACCTCCTGGGAAGTCCTCGTGTTGCATTCCTTTTTATTTTATTTTTGCGTCTGTGTGCGCGATATATTTGTATGAAGTTTTATTTATTATCAGGATGTGTGATACGTTTTAAGTCGTTACTTGGTATTGGCGCATTTATTTCAATGTTGGTGGAGAGGCGTGCTCGTATTTGAAAGGGGTCGAAATAGTGGTGTATGTGGAAGAGGGGGAAAGGTGAATACAACGGTGAGAGAAAGGGAGCCCTTCTGCGTAGTGGATCTGGGAGTGAGAGGGATAAGGGGATAAGATTGAGAGAACTTGACAGATGCGATCATACCAGCACTAAAGCACCGGATCTCATCAGAACTCCGAAGTTAAGCGTGCTTGGGCGAGAGTGGTACTAGGATGGGTGACCTCCTGGGAAGTCCTCGTGTTGCATTCCTTTTTATTTTATTTTTGCGTCTCGTGGCACGGGAGCGTGTGTGCGCGATATATTTGTATGAAGTTTTATTTATTATCAGGATGTGTGATACGTTTTAAGTCGTTACTTGGTATTGGCGCATTTATTTCAATGTTGGTGGAGAGGCGTGCTCGTATTTGAAAGGGGTCGAAATAGTGGTGTATGTGGAAGAGGGGGAAAGGTGAATACAACGGTGAGAGAAAGGGAGCCCTTCTCCGTAGTGGATCTGGGAGTGAGAGGGATAAGGGGATAAGATTGAGAGAACTTGAAGGATGCGATCATACCAGCACTAAAGCACCGGATCCCATCAGAACTCCGAAGTTAAGCGTGCTTGGGCGAGAGTAGTACTAGGATGGGTGACCTCCTGGGAAGTCCTCGTGTTGCATTCCTTTTTATTTTATTTTTGCGTCTGTGTGCGCGATATATTTGTATGAAGTTTTATTTATTATCAGGATGTGTGATACGTTTTAAGTCGTTACTTGGTATTGGCGCATTTATTTCAATGTTGGTGGAGAGGCGTGCTCGTATTTGAAAGGGGTCGAAATAGTGGTGTATGTGGAAGAGGGGGAAAGGTGAATACAACGGTGAGAGAAAGGGAGCCCTTCTCCGTAGTGGATCTGGGAGTGAGAGGGATAAGGGGATAAGATTGAGAGAACTTGACGGATGCGATCATACCAGCACTAAAGCAACGGATCCCATCAGAACTCCGAAGTTAAGCGTGCTTGGGCGAGAATGGTACTAGGATGGGTGACCTCCTGGGAAGTCCTCGTGTTGCATTCCTTTTTATTTTATTTTTGCGTCTCGTGGCACGGGAGCGTGTGTGCGCGATATATTTGTATGAAGTTTTATTTATTATCAGGATGTGTGATACGTTTTAAGTCGTTACTTGGTATTGGCGCATTTATTTCAATGTTGGTGGAGAGGCGTGCTCGTATTTGAAAGGGGTCGAAATAGTGGTGTATGTGGAACAAGGGGAAAGGTGAATACAACGGTGAGAGAAAGGGAGCCCTTCTCCGTAGTGGATCTGGGAGTGAGAGGGATAAGGGGATAAGATTGAGAGAACTTGGCGGATGCGATCATACCAGCACTAAAGCACCGGATCCCATCAGAACTCCGAAGTTAAGCGTGCTTGGGCGAGAGTAGTACTAGGATGGGTGACCTCCTGGGAAGTCCTCGTGTTGCATTCCTTTTTATTTTATTTTTGCGTCTGTGTGCGCGATATATTTGTATGAAGTTTTATTTATTATCAGGATGTGTGATACGTTTTAAGTCGTTACTTGGTATTGGCGCATTTATTTCAATGTTGGTGGAGAGGCGTGCTCGTATTTGAAAGGGGTCGAAATAGTGGTGTATGTGGAAGAGGGGGAAAGGTGAATACAACGGTGAGAGAAAGGGAGCCCTTCTCCGTAGTGGATCTGGGAGTGAGAGGGATAAGGGGATAAGATTGAGAGAACTTGACGGATGCGATCATACCAGCACTAAAGCACCGGATCCCATCAGAACTCCGAAGTTAAGCGTGCTTGGGCGAGAGTGGTACTAGGATGGGTGACCTCCTGGGAAGTCCTCGTGTTGCATTCCTTTTTATTTTATTTTTGCGTCTCGTGGCACGGGAGCGTGTGTGCGCGATATATTTGTATGAAGTTTTATTTATTATCAGGATGTGTGATACGTTTTAAGTCGTTACTTGGTATTGGCGCATTTATTTCAATGTTGGTGGAGAGGCGTGCTCGTATTTGAAAGGGGTCGAAATAGTGGTGTATGTGGAAGAGGGGGAAAGGTGAATACAACGGTGAGAGAAAGGGAGCCCTTCTCCGTAGTGGATCTGGGAGTGAGAGGGATAAGGGGATAAGATTGAGAGAACTTGACGGATGCGATCATACCAGCACTAAAGCACCGGATCCCATCAGAACTCCGAAGTTAAGCGTGCTTGGGCGAGAGTAGTACTAGGATGGGTGACCTCCTGGGAAGTCCTCGTGTTGCATTCCTTTTTATTTTATTTTTGCGTCTGTGTGCGCGATATATTTGTATGAAGTTTTATTTATTATCAGGATGTGTGATACGTTTTAAGTCGTTACTTGGTATTGGCGCATTTATTTCAATGTTGGTGGAGAGGCGTGCTCGTATTTGAAAGGGGTCGAAATAGTGGTGTATGTGGAAGAGGGGGAAAGGTGAATACAACGGTGAGAGAAAGGGAGCCCTTCTCCGTAGTGGATCTGGGAGTGAGAGGGATAAGGGGATAAGATTGAGAGAACTTGACGGATGCGATCATACCAGCACTAAAGCACCGGATCCCATCAGAACTCCGAAGTTAAGCGTGCTTGGGCGAGAGTGGTACTAGGATGGGTGACCTCCTGGGAAGTCCTCGTGTTGCATTCCTTTTTATTTTATTTTTGCGTCTGTGTGCGCGATATATTTGTATGAAGTTTTATTTATTATCAGGATGTGTGATACGTTTTAAGTCGTTACTTGGTATTGGCGCATTTATTTCAATGTTGGTGGAGAGGCGTGCTCGTATTTGAAAGGGGTCGAAATAGTGGTGTATGTGGAAGAGGGGGAAAGGTGAATACAACGGTGAAAGAAAGGGAGCCCTTCTCCGTAGTGGATCTGGGAGTGAGAGGGATAAGGGGATAAGATTGAGAGAACTTGACGGATGCGATCATACCAGCACTAAAGCACCGGATCCCATCAGAACTCCGAAGTTAAACGTGCTTGGGCGAGAGTAGTACTAGGATGGGTGACCTCCTGGGAAGTCCTCGTGTTGCATTCCTTTTTATTTCATTTTTGCGTCTGTGTGCGCGATATATTTGTATGAAGTTTTATTTATTATCAGGATGTGTGATACGTTTTAAGTCGTTACTTGGTATTGTCGCATATATTTCAATGTTGGTGGAGAGGCGTGCTCGTATTTGAAAGGGGTCGAAATAGTGGTGTATGTGGAAGAGGGGGAAAGGTGAATACAACGGTGAGAGAAAGGGAGCCCTTCTCCGTAGTGGATCTGGGAGTGAGAGGGATAAGGGGATAAGATTGAGAGAACTTGACGGATGCGATCATACCAGCACTAAAGCACCGGTTCCCATCAGAACTCCGAAGTTAAGCGTGCTTGGGCGAGAGTAGTACTAGGATGGGTGACCTCCTGGGAAGTCCTCGTGTTGCATTCCTTTTTATTTTATTTTTGCGTCTCGTGGCACGGGAGCGTGTGTGCGCGATATATTTGTATGAAGTTTTATTTATTATCAGGATGTGTGATACGTTTTAAGTCGTTACTTGGTATTGGCGCATTTATTTCAATGTTGATGGAGAGGCGTGCTCGTATTTGAAAGGGGTCGAAATAGTGGTGTATGTGGAAGAGGGGGAAAGGTGAATACAACGGTGAGAGAAAGGGAGCCCTTCTCCGTAGTGGATCTGGGAGTGAGAGGGATAAGGGGATAAGATTGAGAGAACTTGACGGATGTGATCATACCAGCACTAAAGCACCGGATCCCATCAGAACTCCGAAGTTAAGTGTGCTTGGGCGAGAGTAGTACTAGGATGGGTGACCTCTTGGGAAGTCCTCGTGTTGCATTCCTTTTTATTTTATTTTTGCGTCTCGTGGCACGGGAGCGTGTGTGCGCGATATATTTCTATGAAGTTTTATTTATTTTCAGGATGTGTGATACGTTTTAAGTCGTTACTTGGTATTGGCGCATTTATTTCAATGTTGGTGGAGAGGCGTGCTCGTATTTGAAAGGGGTCGAAATAGTGGTGTATGTGGAAGAGGGGGAAAGGTGAATACAACGGTGAGAGAAAGGGAGCCCTTCTCCGTAGTGGATCTGGGAATGAGAGGGATAAGGGGATAAGATTGAGAGAACTTGACGGATGCGATCATACCAGCACTAAAGCACCGGATCCCATCAGAACTCCGAAGTTAAGCGTGCTTGGGCGAGAGTAGTACTAGGATTGGTGACCTCCTGGGAAGTCCTCGTGTTGCATTCCTTTTTATTTTATTTTTGCGTCTGTGTGCGCGATATATTTGTATGAAGTTTTATTTATTATTAGGATGTGTGATACGTTTTAAGTCGTTACTTGGTATTGGCGCATTTATTTCAATGTTGGTGGAGAGGCGTGCTCGTATTTGAAAGGGGTCGAAATAGTGGTGTATGTGGAAGAGGGGGAAAGGTGAATACAACGGTGAGAGAAAGGGAGCCCTTCTCCGTAGTGGATCTGGGAGTGAAAGGGATAAGGGGATAAGATTGAGAGAACTTGACGGATGCGATCATACCAGCACTAAAGCACCGGATCCCATCAGAACTCCGAAGTTAAGCGCGCTTGGGCGAGAGTAGTACTAGGATGGGTGACCTCCCGGGAAGTCCTCGTGTTGCATTCCTTTTTATTTTATTTTTGCGTCTGTGTGCGCGATATATTTGTATGAAGTTTTATTTATTATCAGGATGTGTGATACGTTTTAATTCGTTACTTGGTATTGGCGCATTTATTTCAATGTTGGTGGAGACGCGTGCTCGTATTTGAAAGGGGTCGAAATAGTGGTATATGTGGAAGAGGGGAAAGGTGAATACAACGGTGAGAGAAAGGGAGCCCTTCTCCGTAGTGGATCTGGGAGTGAGAGGGATAAGGGGATAAGATTGAGAGAACTTGACGGATGCGATCATACCAGCACTAAAGCACCAGATCCCATCAGAACTCCGAAGTTAAGCGTGCTTGGGCGAGAGTAGTACTAGGATGGGTGACCTTCTGGGAAGTCCTCGTGTTGCATTCCTTTTTATTTTATTTTTGCGTCTCGTGGCACGGGAGCGTGTGTGCGCGATATATTTGTATGAAGTTTTATTTATTATCAGGATGTGTGATACGTTTTAAGTCGTTACTTGGTATTGGCGCATTTATTTCAATGTTGATGAAGAGGCGTGCTCGTATTTGAAAGGGGTCGAAATAGTGGTGTATGTGGAAGAGGGGGAAAGGTGAATACAACGGTGAGAGAAAGGGAGCCCTTCTCCGTAGTGGATCTGGGAGTGAGAGGGATAAGGGGATAAGATTGAGAGAACTTGACGGATGCGATCATACCAGCACTAAAGCACCGGATCCCATCAGAACTCCGAAGTTAAGCGTGCTTGGGCGAGAGTAGTACTAGGATGGGTGACCTCCTAGGAAGTCCTCGTGTTGCATTCCTTTTTATTTTATTTTTGCGTCTCGTGGCACGGGAGCGTGTGTGCGCGATATATTTGTATGAAGTTTTATTTATTTTCAGGATGTGTGATACGTTTTAAGTCGTTACTTGGTATTGGCGCATTTATTTCAATGTTGGTGGAGAGGCGTGCTCGTATTTGAAAGGGGTCGAAATAGTGGTGTATGTGGAAGAGGGGGAAAGGTGAATACAACGGTGAGAGAAAGGGAGCCCTTCTCCGTAGTGGATCTGGGAGTGAGAGGGATAAGGGGATAAGATTGAGAGAACTTGATGGATGCGATCAGACCAGCACTAAAGCACCGGATCCCATCAGAACTCCGAAGTTAAGCGTGCTTGGGCGAGAGTAGTACTAGGACGGGTGACCTCCTGGGAAGTCCTCGTGTTGCATTCCTTTTTATTTTATTTTTGCGTCTCGTGGCACGGGAGCGTGTGTGCGCGATATATTTGTATGAAGTTTTATTTATTATCAGGATGTGTGATACGTTTTAAGTCGTTACTTGGTATTGGCGCATTTATTTCAATGTTGGTGGAGAGGCGTGCTCGTATTTGAAAGGGGTCGAAATAGTGGTGTATGTGGAAGAGGGGGAAAGGTGAATACAACGGTGAGAGAAAGGGAGCCCTTCTCCGTAGTGGATCTGGGAGTGAGAGGGATAAGGGGATAAGATTGAGAGAACTTGACGGATGCGATCATACCAGCACTAAAGCACCGGATCCCATCAGAACTCCGAAGTTAAGCGTGCTTGGGCGAGAGTAGTACTAGGATGGGTGACCTCCTGGGAAGTCCTCGTGTTGCATTCCTTTTTATTTATTTTTGCGTCTCGTGGCACGGGAGCGTGTGTGCGCGATATATTTGTATGAAGTTTTATTTATTATCAGGATGTGTGATACGTTTTAAGTCGTTACTTGGTATTGGCGCATTTATTTCAATGTTGATGAAGAGGCGTGCTCGTATTTGAAAGGGGTCGAAATAGTGGTGTATGTGGAAGAGGGGGAAAGGTGAATACAACGGTGAGAGAAAGGGAGCCCTTCTCCGTAGTGGATCTGGGAGTGAGAGGGATAAGGGGATAAGATTGAGAGAACTTGACGGATGCGATCATACCAGCACTAAAGCACCGGATCCCATCAGAACTCCGAAGTTAAGCGTGCTTGGGCGAGAGTAGTACTAGGATGGGTGACCTCCTGGGAAGTCCTCGTGTTGCATTCCTTTTTATTTTATTTTTGCGTCTCCTGGCACGGGAGCGTGTGTGCGCGATATATTTGTATGAAGTTTTATTTATTTTCAGGATGTGTGATACGTTTTAAGTCGTTACTTGGTATTGGCGCATTTATTTCAATGTTGGTGGAGAGGCGTGCTCGTATTTGAAAGGGGTCGAAATAGTGGTGTATGTGGAAGAGGGGGAAAGGTGAATACAACGGTGAGAGAAAGGGAGCCCTTCTCCGTAGCGGATCTGGGAGTAAGAGGGATAAGGGGATAAGATTGAGAGAACTTGACGGATGCGATCATACCAGCACTAAAGCACCGGATCCCATCAGAACTCCGAAGTTAAGCGTGCTTGGGCGAGAGTAGTACTAGGATGGGTGACCTCCTGGGAAGTCCTCGTGTTGCATTCCTTTTTATTTTATTTTTGCGTCTGTGTGCGCGATATATTTGTATGAAGTTTTATTTATTATCAGGATGTGTGATACGTTTTAAGTCGTTACTTGGTATTGGCGCATTTATTTCAATGTTGGTGGAGAGGCGTGCTCGTATTTGAAAGGGGTCGAAATAGTGGTGTATGTGGAAGAGGGGGAAAGGTGAATACAACGGTGAGAGAAAGGGAGCCCTTCTCCGTAGTGGATCTCGGAGTGAGAGGGATAAGGGGATAAGATTGAGAGAACTTGACGGATGCGATCATACCAGCACTAATGCAAAGGGATCCCATCAAAACTCCGAAGTTAAGCGTGCTTGGGCGAGAGTAGTACTAGGATGGGTGACCTCCTAGGAAGTCCTCGTGTTGCATTCCTTTTTATTTTATTTTTGCGTCTGTGTGCGCGATATATTTGTATGAAGTTTTATTTATTATCAGGATGTGTGATACGTTTTAAGTCGTTACTTGGTATTGGCGCATTTATTTCAATGTTGGTGGAGAGGCGTGCTCGTATTTGAAAGGGGTCGAAATAGTGGTGTATGTGGAAGGGGGGGAAAGGTGAATACAACGGTGAGAGAAAGGGAGCCCTTCTCCGTAGTGGATCTGGGAGTGAGAGGGATAAGGGGATAAGATTGAGAGAACTTGACGGATGCGATCATACCAGCACTAAAGCACCGGATTCCATCAGAACTCCGAAGTTAAGCGTGCTTGGGCGAGAGTAGTACTAGGATGGGTGACCTCCTGGGAAGTCCTCGTGTTGCATTCCTTTTTATTTTATTTTTGCGTCTCGTGGCACGGGAGCGTGTGTGCGCGATATATTTGTATGAAGTTTTATTTATTATCAGGATGTGTGATACGTTTTAAGTCGTTACTTGGTATTGGCGCATTTATTTCAATGTTGGTGGAGAGGCGTGCTCGTATTTGAAAGGTGTCGAAATAGTGGTGTATGTGGAAGAGGGGGAAAGGTGAATACAACGGTGAGAGAAAGGGAGCCCTTCTCCGTAGTGGATCTGGGAGTGAGAGGGATAAGGGGATAAGATTGAGAGAACTTGACGGATGCGATCATACCAGCACTAAAGCACCGGATCCCATCAGAACTCCGAAGTTAAGCGTGCTTGGGCGAGAGTAGTACTAGGATGGGTGACCTCCTGGGAAGTCCTCGTGTTGCATTCCTTTTTATTTTATTTTTGCGTCTCGTGGCACGGGAGCGTGTGTGCGCGATATATTTGTATGAAGTTTTATTTATTATCAGGATGTGTGATACGTTTTAAGTCGTTACTTGGTATTGGCGCATTTATTTCAATGTTGATGGAGAGGCGTGCTCGTATTTGAAAGGGGTCGAAATAGTGGTGTATGTGGAAGAGGGGGAAAGGTGAATACAACGGTGAGAGAAAGGGAGCCCTTCTCCGTAGTGGATCTGGGAGTGAGAGGGATAAGGGAATAAGATTGAGAGAACTTGACGAATGCGATCATACCAGCACTAAAGCACCGGATCCCATCAGAACTCCGAAGTTAAGCGTGCTTGGGCGAGAGTAGTACTAGGATGGGTGACCTCCTGGGAAGTCCTCGTGTTGCATTCCTTTTTATTTTATTTTTGCGTCTCGTGGCACGGGAGCGTGTGTGCGCGATATATTTGTATGACGTTTTATTTATTATCAGGATGTGTGATACGTTTTAAGTCGTTACTTGGTATTGGCGCATTTATTTCAATGTTGGTGGAGAGGCGTGCTCGTATTTGAAAGGGGTCGAAATAGTGGTGTATGTGAAAGAGGGGGAAAGGTGAATACAACGGTGAGAGAAAGGGAGCCCTTCTCCGTAGTGGATCTGGGAGTGAGAGGGATAAGGGGATAAGATTGAGAGAACTTGACGGATGCGATCATACCAGCACTAAAGCACCGGATCCCATCAGAACTCCGAAGTTAAGCGTGCTTGGGCGAGAGTAGTACTAGGATGGGTGACCTCCTGGGAAGTCCTCGTGTTGCATTCCTTTTTATTTTATTTTTGCGTCTGTGTGCGCGATATATTTGTATGAAGTTTTATTTATTATCAGGATGTGTGATACGTTTTAAGTCGTTACTTGGTATTGGCGCATTTATTTCAATGTTGGTGGAGAGGCGTGCTCGTATTTGAAAGGGGTCGAAATAGTGGTGTATGTGGAAGAGGGGGAAAGGTAAATACAACGGTGAGAGAAAGGGAGCCCTTCTCCGTAGTGGATCTGGGAGTGAGAGGGATAAGGGGATAAGATTGAGAGAACTTGACGGATGCGATCATACCAGCACTAAATCACCGGATCCCATCAGAACTCCGAAGTTAAGCGTGCTTGGGCGAGAGTAGTACTAGGATGGGTGACCTCCTGGGAAGTCCTCGTGTTGCATTCCTTTTTATTTTATTTTTGCGTCTGTGTGCGCGATATATTTGTATGAAGTTTTATTTATTATCAGGATGTGTGATACGTTTTAAGTCGTTACTTGGTATTGGCGCATTTATTTCAATGTTGGTGGAGAGGCGTGCTCGTATTTGAAAGGGGTCGAAATAGTGGTGTATGTGGAAGGGGGGGAAAGGTGAATACAACGGTGAGAGAAAGGGAGCCCTTCTCCGTAGTGGATCTGGGAGTGAGAGGGATAAGGGGATAAGATTGAGAGAACTTGACGGATGCGATCATACCAGCACTAAAGCACCGGATTCCATCAGAACTCCGAAGTTAAGCGTGCTTGGGCGAGAGTAGTACTAGGATGGGTGACCTCCTGGGAAGTCCTCGTGTTGCATTCCTTTTTATTTTATTTTTGCGTCTCGTGGCACGGGAGCGTGTGTGCGCGATATATTTGTATGAAGTTTTATTTATTATCAGGATGTGTGATACGTTTTAAGTCGTTACTTGGTATTGGCGCATTTATTTCAATGTTGGTGGAGAGGCGTGCTCGTATTTGAAAGGTGTCGAAATAGTGGTGTATGTGGAAGAGGGGGAAAGGTGAATACAACGGTGAGAGAAAGGGAGCCCTTCTCCGTAGTGGATCTGGGAGTGAGAGGGATAAGGGGATAAGATTGAGAGAACTTGACGGATGCGATCATACCAGCACTAAAGCACCGGATCCCATCAGAACTCCGAAGTTAAGCGTGCTTGGGCGAGAGTAGTACTAGGATGGGTGACCTCCTGGGAAGTCCTCGTGTTGCATTCCTTTTTATTTTATTTTTGCGTCTCGTGGCACGGGAGCGTGTGTGCGCGATATATTTGTATGAAGTTTTATTTATTATCAGGATGTGTGATACGTTTTAAGTCGTTACTTGGTATTGGCGCATTTATTTCAATGTTGATGGAGAGGCGTGCTCGTATTTGAAAGGGGTCGAAATAGTGGTGTATGTGGAAGAGGGGGAAAGGTGAATACAACGGTGAGAGAAAGGGAGCCCTTCTCCGTAGTGGATCTGGGAGTGAGAGGGATAAGGGAATAAGATTGAGAGAACTTGACGAATGCGATCATACCAGCACTAAAGCACCGGATCGCATCAGAACTCCGAAGTTAAGCGTGCTTGGGCGAGAGTAGTACTAGGATGGGTGACCTCCTGGGAAGTCCTCGTGTTGCATTCCTTTTTATTTTATTTTTGCGTCTCGTGGCACGGGAGCGTGTGTGCGCGATATATTTGTATGAAGTTTTATTTATTTTCAGGATGTGTGATACGTTTTAAGTCGTTACTTGGTATTGGCGCATTTATTTCAATGTTGGTGGAGAGGCGTGCTCGTATTTGAAAGGGGTCGAAATAGTGGTGTATGTGGAAGAGGGGGAAAGGTGAATACAACGGTGAGAGAAAGGGAGCCCTTCTCCGTAGTGGATCTGGGAGTGAGAGGGATAAGGGGATAAGATTGAGAGAACTTGACGGATGCGATCATACCAGCACTAAAGCACCGGATCCCATCAGAACTCCGAAGTTAAGCGTGCTTGGGCGAGAGTAGTACTAGGATGGGTGACCTCCTGGGAAGTCCTCGTGTTGCATTCCTTTTTATTTTATTTTTGCGTCTCGTGGCACGGGAGCGTGTGTGCGCGATATATTTGTATGAAGTTTTATATATTATCAGGATGTGTGATACGTTTTAACTCGTTACTTGGTATTGAAGCATTTATTTCAATGTTGGTGGAGAGGCGTGCTCGTATTTGAAAGGGGTCGAAATAGTGGTGTATGTGGAAGAGGGGGAAAGGTGAATACAACGGTGAGAGAAAGGGAGCCCTTCTCCGTAGAGGATCTGGGAGTGAGAGGGATAAGGGGATAAGATTGAGAAAACTTGACGGATGCGATCATACCAGCACAAAAGCACTGGATCCCATCAGAACTTCGAAGTTAAGCGTGCTTGGGCGAGAGTAGTACTAGGATGGGTGACCTCCTGGGAAGTCCTCATGTTGCATTCCTTTTTATTTTATTTTTGCGTCTCGTGGCACGGGAGCGTGTGTGCGCGATATATTTGTATGAAGTTTTATTTATTATCAGGATGTGTGATACGTTTTAAGTCGTTACTTGGTATTGGCGCATTTATTTCAATGTTGGTGGAGAGGCGTGCTCGTATTTGAAAGGGGTCGAAATAGTGGTGTATGTGGAAGAGGGGGAAAGGTGAATACAACGGTGAGAGAAAGGGAGCCCTTCTCCGTAGTGGATCTGGGAGTGAGAGGGATAAGGGGATAAGATTGAGAGAACTTGATGGATGCGATCATACCAGCACTAAGATCCGGATCCCATCAGAACTCCGAAGTTAAGCGTGCTTGGGCGAGAGTAGTACTAGGATGGGTGACCTCCTGGGAAGTCCTCGTGTTGCATTCCTTTTTATTTTATTTTTGCGTCTTGTGGCACGGGAGCGTGTGTGCGCGATATATTTGTATCAAGTTTTATTTATTATCAGGATGTGTGATACGTTTTAAGTCGTTACTTGGTATTGGCGCATTTATTTCAATGTTGGTGGAGAGGCGTGCTCGTATTTGAAAGGGGTCGAAATAGTGGTGTATGTGGAAGAGGGGGAAAGGTGAATACAACGGTGAGAGAAAGGGAGCCCTTCTCCGTAGTGGATCTGGGAGTGAGAGGGATAAGGGGATAAGATTGAGAGAACTTGACGGATGCGATCATACCAGCACTAAAGCACCGGATCTCATCAGAACTCCGAAGTTAAGCGTGCTTGGGCGAGAGTAGTACTAGGATGGGTGACCTCCTGGGAAGTCCTCGTGTTGCATTCCTTTTTATTTTATTTTTGCGTCTCGTGGCACGGGAGCGTGTGTGCGCGATATATTTGTATGAAGTTTTATTTATTATCAGGATGTGTGATACGTTTTAAGTCGTTACTTGGTATTGGCGCATTTATTTCAATGTTGGTGGAGAGGCGTGCTCGTATTTCAAAAGGGGTCGAAATAGTGGTGTATGTGGAAGAGGGGGAAAGGTGAATACAACGGTGAGAGAAAGGGAGCCCTTCTCCGTAGTGGATCTGGGAGTGAGAGGGATAAGGGGATAAGATTGAGAGAACTTGACGGATGCGATCATACCAGCACTAAAGCACCGGATCCCATCAGAACTCCGAAGTTAAGCGTGCTTGGGCGAGAGTAGTACTAGGATGGGTGACCTCCTGGGAAGTCCTCGTGTTGCATTCCTTTTTATTTTATTTTTGCGTCTGTGTGCGCGATATATTTGTATGAAGTTTTATTTATTATCAGGATGTGTGATACGTTTTAAGTCGTTACTTGGTATTGGCGCATTTATTTCAATGTTGGTGGAGAGGCGTGCTCGTATTTGAAAGGGGTCGAAATAGTGGTGTATGTGGAAGAGGGGGAAAGGTGAATACAACGGTGAGAGAAAGGGAGCCCTTCTCCGTAGTGGATCTGGGAGTGAGAGAGATAAGGGGATAAGATTGAGAGAACTTGACGGATGCGATCATACCAGCACTAAAGCACCGGATCCCATCAGAACTCTGAAGTTAAGCGTGCTTGGGCGAGAGTAGTACTAGGATGGGTGACCTCCTGGGAAGTCCTCGTGTTGCATTCCTTTTTATTTTATTTTTGCGTCTCGTGGCACGGGAGCGTGTGTGCGCGATATATTTGTATGAAGTTTTATTTATTATCAGGATGTGTGATACGTTTTAAGTCGTTACTTGGTATTGAAGCATTTATTTCAATGTTGGTGGAGAGGCGTGCTCGTATTTGAAAGGGGTCGAAATAGTGGTGTATGTGGAAGAGGGGGAAAGGTGAATACAACGGTGAGAGAAAGGGAGCCCTTCTCCGTAGTGGATCTGGGAGTGAGAGGGATAAGGGGATAAGATTGAGAGAACTTGACGGATGCGATCATACCAGCACTAAAGCACCGGATCCCATCAGAACTCCGAAGTTAAGCGTGCTTGGGCGAGAGTAGTACTAGGATGGGTGACCTCTTGGGAAGTCCTGGTGTTGCATTCCTTTTTATTTTATTTTTGCGTCTCGTGGCACGGGAGCGTGTGTGCGCGATATATTTGTATGAAGTTTTATTTATTATCAGGATGTGTGATACGTTTTAAGTCGTTACTTGGTATTGGCGCATTTATTTCAATGTTGGTGGAGAGGCGTGCTCGTATTTGAAAGGGGTCGAAATAGTGGTGTATGTGGAAGAGGGGGAAAGGTGAATACAACGGTGAGAGAAAGGGAGCCCTTCTCCGTAGTGGATCTGGGAGTGAGAGGGATAAGGGGATAAGATTGAGAGAACTTGATGGATGCGATCATACCAGCACTAAGCACCGGATCCCATCAGAACTCCGAAGTTAAGCGTGCTTGGGCGAGAGTAGTACTAGGATGGGTGACCTCCTGGGAAGTCCTCGTGTTGCATTCCTTTTTATTTTATTTTTGCGTCTTGTGGCACGGGAGTGTGTGTGCGCGATATATTTGTATCAAGTTTTATTTATTATCAGGATGTGTGATACGTTTTAAGTCGTTACTTGGTATTGGCGCATTTATTTCAATGTTGGTGGAGAGGCGTGCTCGTATTTGAAAGGGGTCGAAATAGTGGTGTATGTGGAAGAGGGGGAAAGGTGAATACAACGGTGAGAGAAAGGGAGCCCTTCTCCGTAGTGGATCTGGGAGTGAGAGGGATAAGGGGATAAGATTGAGAGAACTTGACGGATGCGATCATACCAGCACTAAAGCACCGGATCTCATCAGAACTCCGAAGTTAAGCGTGCTTGGGCGAGAGTAGTACTAGGATGGGTGACCTCCTGGGAAGTCCTCGTGTTGCATTCCTTTTTATTTTATTTTTGCGTCTCGTGGCACGGGAGCGTGTGTGCGCGATATATTTGTATGAAGTTTTATTTATTATCAGGATGTGTGATACGTTTTAAGTCGTTACTTGGTATTGGCGCATTTATTTCAATGTTGGTGGAGAGGCGTGCTCGTATTTCAAAAGGGGTCGAAATAGTGGTGTATGTGGAAGAGGGGGAAAGGTGAATACAACGGTGAGAGAAAGGGAGCCCTTCTCCGTAGTGGATCTGGGAGTGAGAGGGATAAGGGGATAAGATTGAGAGAACTTGACGGATGCGATCATACCAGCACTAAAGCACCGGATCCCATCAGAACTCCGAAGTTAAGCGTGCTTGGGCGAGAGTAGTACTAGGATGGGTGACCTCCTGGGAAGTCCTCGTGTTGCATTCCTTTTTATTTTATTTTTGCGTCTGTGTGCGCGATATATTTATATGAAGTTTTATTTATTATCAGGATGTGTGATACGTTTTAAGTCGTTACTTGGTATTGGCGCATTTATTTCAATGTTGGTGGAGAGGCGTGCTCGTATTTGAAAGGGGTCGAAATAGTGGTGTATGTGGAAGAGGGGGAAAGGTGAATACAACGGTGAGAGAAAGGGAGCCCTTCTCCGTAGTGGATCTGGGAGTGAGAGGGATAAGGGGATAAGATTGAGAGAACTTGACGGATGCGATCATACCAGCACTAAAGCACCGGATCCCATCAGAACTCCGAAGTTAAGCGTGCTTGGGCGAGAGTAGTACTAGGATGGGTGACCTCCTGGGAAGTCCTCGTGTTGCATTCCTTTTTATTTTATTTTTGCGTCTGTGTGCGCGATATATTTGTATGAAGTTTTATTTATTATCAGGATGTGTGATACGTTTTAAGTCGTTACTTGGTATTGGCGCATTTATTTCAATGTTGGTGGAGAGGCGTGCTCGTATTTGAAAGGGGTCGAAATAGTGGTGTATGTGGAAGAGGGGGAAAGGTGAATACAACGGTGAGAGAAAGGGAGCCCTTCTTCGTAGTGGATCTGGGAGTGAGAGGGATAAGGGGATAAGATTGAGAGAACTTGACGGATGCGATCATACCAGCACTAAAGCATCGGATTCCATCAGAACTCCGAAGTTAAGCGTGCTTGGGCGAGAGTAGTACTAGGATGGGTGACCTCCTGGGAAGTCCACGTGTTGCATTCCTTTTTATTTTATTTTTGCGTCTCGTGGCACGGGAGCGTGTGTGCGCGATATATTTGTATGAAGTTTTATTTATTATCAGGATGTGTGATACGTTTTAAGTCGTTACTTGGTATTGGCGCATTTATTTCAATGTTGGTGGAGAGGCGTGCTTGTATTTGAAAGGGGTCGAAATAGTGGTGAATGTGGAAGAGGGGGAAAGGTGAATACAACGGTGAGAGAAAGGGAGCCCTTCTCCGTAGTGGATCTGGGAGTGAGAGGGATAAGGGGATAAGATTGAGAGAACTTGACGGATGCGATCATACCAGCACTAAAGCACTGGATCCCATCAGAACTCCGAAGTTAAGCGTGCTTGGGCGAGAGTAGTACTAGGATGGGTGACCTCCTGGGAAGTCCTCGTGTTGCATTCCTTTTTATTTTATTTTTGCGTCTCGTGGCACGGGAGCGTGTGTGCGCGATATATTTGTATGAAGTTTTATTTATTATCAGGATGTGTGATACGTTTTAAGTCGTTACTTGGTATTGGCGCATTTATTTCAATGTTGGTGGAGAGGCGTGCTCGTATTTGAAAGGGGTCGAAATAGTTGTGTATGCGGAAGAGGGGGAAAGATGAATACAACGGTGAGAGAAAGGGAGCCCTTCTCCGTAGTGGATCTGGGAGTGAGAGGGATAAGGGGATAAGATTGAGAGAACTTGACGGATGCGATCATACCAGCACTAAAGCACCGGATCCCATCAGAACTCCGAAGTTAAGCGTGCTTGGGCGAGAGTAGTACTAGGATGGGTGACCTCCTGGGAAGTCCTGGTGTTGCATTCCTTTTTATTTTATTTTTGCGTCTCGTGGCACGGGAGCGTGTGTGCGCGATATATTTGTATGAAGTTTTATTTATTATCAGGATGTGTGATACGTTTTAAGTCGTTACTTGGTATTGGCGCATTTATATCAATGTTGGTGGAGAGGCGTGCTCGTATTTGAAAGGGGTCGAAATAGTGGTGTATGTGGAAGAGGGGGAAAGGTGAATACAACGGTGAGAGAAAGGGAGCCCTTCTCCGTAGTGGATCTGGGAGTGAGAGGGATAAGGGGATAAGATTGAGAGAACTTGACGGATGCGATCATACCAGCACTAAAGCATCGGATCCCATCAGAACTCCGAAGTTAAGCGTGCTTGGGCGAGAGTAGTACTAGGATGGGTGACCTCCTGGGAAGTCCTGGTGTTGCATTCCTTTTTATTTTATTTTTGCGTCTCGTGGCACGGGAGCGTGTGTGCGCGATATATTTGTATGAAGTTTTATTTATTATCAGGATGTGTGATACGTTTTAAGTCGTTACTTGGTACTGGCGCATTTATTTCAATGTTGGTGGAGAGGCGTGCTCGTATTTGAAAGGGGTCGAAATAGTGGTGTATGTGGAAGAGGGGGAAAGGTGAATACAACGGTGAGAGAAAGGGAGCCCTTCTCCGTAGTGGATCTGGGAGTGAGAGGGATAAGGGGATAAGATTGAGAGAACTTGACGGATGCGATCATACCAGCACTAAAGCACCGGATCCCATCAGAACTCCGAAGTTAAGTTAAGCGTGCTTGGGCGAGAGTAGTACTAGGATGGGTGACCTCCTGGGAAGTCCTCGTGTTGCATTCCTTTTTATTTTATTTTTGCGTCTGTGTGCGCGATATATTTGTATGAAGTTTTATTTATTATCAGGATGTGTGATACGTTTTAAGTCGTTACTTGGTATTGGCGCATTTATTTCAATGTTGGTGGAGAGGCGTGCTCGTATTTGAAAGGGGTCGAAATAGTGGTGTATGTGGAAGAGGGGGAAAGGTGAATACAACGGTGAGAGAAAGGGAGCCCTTCTCCGTAGTGGATCTGGGAGTGAGAGGGATAAGGGGATAAGATTGAGAGAATTTGACGGATGCGATCATACCAGCACTAAAGCACCGGATCCCATCAGAACTCCGAAGTTAAGCGTGCTTGGGCGAGAGTAGTACTAGGATGGGTGACCTCCTGGGAAGTCCTCCTGTTGCATTCCTTTTTATTTTATTTTTGCGTCTCGTGGCACGGGAGCGTGTGTGCGCGATATATTTGTATGAAGTTTTATTTATTATCAGGATGTGTGATACGTTTTAAGTCGTTACTTGGTATTGGCGCATTTATTTCAATGTTGGTGGAGAGGCGTGCTCGTATTTGAAAGGGGTCGAAATAGTGGTGTATGTGGAAGAGGGGGAAAGGTGAATACAACGGTGAGAGAAAGGGAGCCCTTCTTCGTAGTGGATCTGGGAGTGAGAGGGATAAGGGGATAAGATTGAGAGAACTTGACGGATGCGATCATACCAGCACTAAAGCACCGGATCCCATCAGAACTCCGAAGTTAAGCGTGCTTGGGCGAGAGTAGTACTAGGATGGGTGACCTCCTGGTAAGTCCTCGTGTTGCATTCCTTTTTATTTTATTTTTGCGTCTGTGTGCGCGATATATTTGTATGAAGTTTTATTTATTATCAGGATGTGTGATACGTTTTAAGTCGTTACTTGGTATTGGCGCATTTATTTCAATGTTGGTGGAGAGGCGTGCTCGTATTTGAAAGGGGTCGAAATAGTGGTGTATGTGGAAGAGGGGGAAAGGTGAATACAACGGTGAGAGAAAGGGAGCCCTTCTCCGTAGTGGATCTGGGAGTGAGAGGGATAAGGGGATAAGATTGAGAGAACTTGACGGATGCGATCATACCAGCACTAAAGCACCGGATCCCATCAGAACTCCGAAGTTAAGCGTGCTTGGGCGAGAGTAGTACTAGGATGGGTGACCTCCTGGGAAGTCCTCGTGTTGCATTCCTTTTTATTTTATTTTTGCGTCTGTGTGCGCGATATATTTGTATGAAGTTTTATTTATTATCAGGATGTGTGATACGTTTTAAGTCGTTACTTGGTATTGGCGCATTTATTTCAATGTTGGTGGAGAGGCGTGCTCGTATTTGAAAGGGGTCGAAATAGTGGTGTATGTGGAAGAGGGGGAAAGGTGAATACAACGGTGAGAGAAAGGGAGCCCTTCTCCGTAGTGGATCTGGGAGTGAGAGGGATAAGGGGATAAGATTGAGAGAACTTGACGGATGCGATCATACCAGCACTAAAGCACTGGATCCCATCAGAACTCCAAAGTTAAGCGTGCTTGGGCGAGAGTAGTACTAGGATGGGTGACCTCCTGGGAAGTCCTCGTGTTGCATTCCTTTTTATTTTATTTTTGCGTCTGTGTGCGCGATATATTTGTATGAAGTTTTATTTATTATCAGGATGTGTGATACGTTTTAAGTCGTTACTTGGTATTGGCGCATTTATATCAATGTTGGTGGAGAGGCGTGCTCGTATTTGAAAGGGGTCGAAATAGTGGTGTATGTGGAAGAGGGGGAAAGGTGAATACAACGGTGAGAGAAAGGGAGCCCTTCTCCGTAGTGGATCTGGGAGTGAGAGGGATAAGGGGATAAGATTGAGAGAACTTGACGGATGCGATCATACCAGCACTAAAGCACTGGATCCCATCAGAACTCCGAAGTTAAGCGTGCTTGGGCGAGAGTAGTACTAGGATGGGTGACCTCCTGGGAAGTCCTCGTGTTGCATTCCTTTTTATTTTATTTTTGCGTCTGTGTGCGCGATATATTTGTATGAAGTTTTATTTATTATCGGGATGTGTGATACGTTTTAAGTCGTTACTTGGTATTGGCGCATTTATTTCAATGTTGGTGGAGAGGCGTGCTCGTATTTGAAAGGGGTCGAAATAGTGGTGTATGTGGAAGAGGGGGAAAGGTGAATACAATGGTGAGAGAAAGGGAGCCCTTCTCCGTAGTGGATCTGGGAGTGAGAGGGATAAGGGGATAAGATTGAGAGAACTTGATGGATGCGATCAGACCAGCACTAAAGCACCGGATCCCATCAGAACTCCGAAGTTAAGCGTGCTTGGGCGAGAGTGGTACTAGGATGGGTGACCTCCTGGGAAGTCCTCGTGTTGCATTCCTTTTTATTTTATTTTTGCGTCTGTGTGCGCGATATATTTGTATGAAGTTTTATTTATTATCAGGATGTGTGATACGTTTTAAGTCGTTACTTGGTATTGGCGCATTTATTTCAATGTTGGTGGAGAGGCGTGCTCGTATTTGAAAGGGGTCGAAATAGTGGTGTATGTGGAAGAGGGGGAAAGGTGAATACAACGGTGAGAGAAAGGGAGCCCTTCTCCGTAGTGGATCTGGGAGTGAGAGGGATAAGGGGATAAGATTGAGAGAACTTGACGGATGCGATCATACCAGCACTAAAGCACCGGATCCCATCAGAACTCCGAAGTTAAGCGTGCTTGGGCGAGAGTAGTACTAGGATGGGTGACCTCCTGGGAAGTCCTCGTGTTGCATTCCTTTTTATTTTATTTTTGCGTCTGTGTGCGCGATATATTTGTATGAAGTTTTATTTATTATCAGGATGTGTGATACGTTTTAAGTCGTTACTTGGTATTGGCGCATTTATTTCAATGTTGGTGGAGAGGCGTGCTCGTATTTGAAAGGGGTCGAAATAGTGGTGTATGTGGAAGAGGGGGAAAGGTGAATACAACGGTGAGAGAAAGGGAGCCCTTCTCCGTAGTGGATCTGGGAGTGAGAGGGATAAGGGGATAAGATTGAGAGAACTTGACGGATGCGATCATACCAGCACTAAAGCACCGGATCCCATCAGAACTCCGAAGTTAAGCGTGCTTGGGCGAGAGTAGTACTAGGATGGGTGACCTCCTGGGAAGTCCTCGTGTTGCATTCCTTTTTATTTTATTTTTGCGTCTGTGTGCGCGATATATTTGTATGAAGTTTTATTTATTATCAGGATGTGTGATACGTTTTAAGTCGTTACTTGGTATTGGCGCATTTATTTCAATGTTGGTGGAGAGGCGTGCTCGTATTTGAAAGGGGTCGAAATAGTGGTGTATGTGGAAGAGGGGGAAAGGTGAATACAACGGTGAGAGAAAGGGAGCCCTTCTCCGTAGTGGATCTGGGAGTGAGAGGGATAAGGGGATAAGATTGAGAGAACTTGACGGATGCGATCATACCAGCACTAAAGCACTGGATCCCATCAGAACTCCAAAGTTAAGCGTGCTTGGGCGAGAGTAGTACTAGGATGGGTGACCTCCTGGGAAGTCCTCGTGTTGCATTCCTTTTTATTTTATTTTTGCGTCTGTGTGCGCGATATATTTGTATGAAGTTTTATTTATTATCAGGATGTGTGATACGTTTTAAGTCGTTACTTGGTATTGGCGCATTTATTTCAATGTTGGTGGAGAGGCGTGCTCGTATTTGAAAGGGGTCGAAATAGTGGTGTATGTGGAAGAGGGGGAAAGGTGAATACAACGGTGAGAGAAAGGGAGCCCTTCCCCGTAGTAGATCTGGGAGTGAGAGGGATAAGGGGATAAGATTGAGAGAACTTGACGGATGCGATCATACCAGCACTAAAGCACCGGATCCCATCAGAACTCCGAAATTAAGCGTGCTTGGGCGAGAGTAGTACTAGGATGGGTGACCTACTGGGAAGTCCTCGTGTTGCATTCCTTTTTATTTTATTTTTGCGTCTGTGTGCGCGATATATTTGTATGAAGTTTTATTTATTATCAGGATGTGTGATACGTTTTAAGTCGTTACTTGGTATTGGCACATTTATTTCAATGTTGGTGGAGAGGCGTGCTCGTATTTGAAAGGGGTCGAAATAGTGGTGTATGTGGAAGAGGGGGAAAGGTGAATACAACGGTGAGAGAAAGGGAGCCCTTCTCCGTAGTGGATCTGGGAGTGAGAGGGATAAGGGGATAAGATTGAGAGAACTTGACGGATGCGATCATACCAGCACTAAAGCACCGGATCCCATCAGAACTCCGAAGTAAAGCGTGCTTGGGCGAGAGTAGTACTAGGATGGGTGACCTCCTGGGAAGTCCTCATGTTGCATTCCTTTTTATTTTATTTTTGCGTCTCGTGGCACGGGAGCGTGTGTGCGCGATATATTTGTATGAAGTTTTATTTATTATCAGGATGTGTGATACGTTTTAAGTCGTTACTTGGTATTGGCGCATTTATTTCAATGTTGGTGGAGAGGCGTGCTCGTATTTGAAAGGGGTCGAAATAGTGGTGTATGTGGAAGAGGGGGAAAGGTGAATACAACGGTGAGAGAAAGGAGCCCTTCTCCGTAGTGGATCTGGGAGTGAGAGGGATAAGGGGATAAGATTGAGAGAACTTGACGGATGCGATCATAACAGCACTAAAGCACCGGATCCCATCAGAGCTCCGAAGTTAAGCGTGCTTGGGCGAGAGTAGTACTAGGATGGGTGACCTCCTGGTAAGTCCTCGTGTTGCATTCCTTTTTATTTTATTTTTGCGTCTGTGTGCGCGATATATTTGTATGAAGTTTTATTTATTATCAGGATGTGTGATACGTTTTAAGTCGTTACTTGGTATTGGCGCATTTATTTCAATGTTGGTGGAGAGGCGTGCTCGTATTTGAAAGGGGTCGAAATAGTGGTGTATGTGGAAGAGGGGGAAAGGTGAATACAACGGTGAGAGAAAGGGAGCCCTTCTCCGTAGTGGATCTGGGAGTGAGAGGGATAAGGGGATAAGATTGAGAGAACTTGACGGATGCGATCATACCAGCACTAAAGCACCGGATCCCATCAGAACTCCGAAGTTAAGTGTGCTTGGGCGAGAGTAGTACTAGGATGGGTGACCTCCTGGGAAGTCCTCGTGTTGCATTCCTTTTTATTTTATTTTTGCGTCTCGTGGCACGGGAGCGTGTGTGCGCGATATATTTGTATGAAGTTTTATTTATTATCAGGATATGTGATACGTTTTAAGTCGTTACTTGGTATTGGCGCATTTATTTCAATGTTGGTGGAGAGGCGTGCTCGTATTTGAAAGGGGTCGAAATAGTGGTGTATGTGGAAGAGGGGGAAAGGTGAATACAACGGTGAGAGAAAGGGAGCCCTTCTCCGTAGTGGATCTGGGAGTGAGAGGGATAAGGGGATAAGATTGAGAGAAGTTGACGGATGCGATCATACCAGCACTAAAGCATCGGATCCCATCAGAACTCCGAAGTTAAGCGTGCTTGGGCGAGAGTAGTACTAGGATGGGTGACCTCCTTGGAAGTCCTTGTGTTGCATTCCTTTTTATTTTATTTTTGCGTCTCGTGGCACGGGAGCGTGTGTGCGCGATATATTTGTATGAAGTTTTATTTATTATCAGGATGTGTGATACGTTTTAAGTCGTTACTTGGTATTGGCGCATTTATTTCAATGTTGGTGGAGAGGCGTGCTCGTATTTGAAAGGGGTCGAAATAGTGGTGTATGTGGAAGAGGGGGAAAGGTGAATACAACGGTGAGAGAAAGGGAGCCCTTCTCCGTAGTGGATCTGGGAGTGAGAGGGATAAGGGGATAAGATTGAGAGAACTTGACGGATGCGATCATACCAGCACTAAAGCTTCGGATCCCATCAGAACTCCAAAGTTAAGCGTGCTTGGGCGAGAGTAGTACTAGGATGGGTGACCTCCTGGGAAGTCCTCGTGTTGCATTCCTTTTTATTTTATTTTTGCGTCTCGTGGCACGGGAGCGTGTGTGCGCGATATATTTGTATGAAGTTTTATTTATTATCAGGATGTGTGATACGTTTTAAGTCGTTACTTGGTATTGGCGCGTTTATTTCAATGTTGGTGGAGAGGCGTGCTCGTATTTGAAAGGGGTCGAAATAGTGGTGTATGTGAAAGAGGGGGAAAGGTGAATACAACGGTGAGAGAAAGGGAGCCCTTCTCCGTAGTGGATCTGGGAGTGAGAGGGATAAGGGGATAAGATTGAGAGAACTTGACGAATGCGATCATACCAGCACTAAAGCACCGGATCCCATCAGAACTCCGAAGTTAAGCGTGCTTGGGCGAGAGTAGTACTAGGATGGGTGACCTCCTGGGAAGTCCTCGTGTTGCATTCCTTTTTATTTTATTTTTGCGTCTGTGTGCGCGATATATTTGTATGAAGTTTTATTTATTATCAGGATGTGTGATACGTTTTAAGTCGTTACTTGGTATTGGCGCATTTATTTCAATGTTGGTGGAGAGGCGTGCTCGTATTTGAAAGGGGTCGAAATAGTGGTGTATGTGGAAGAGGGGGAAAGGTGAATACAACGGTGAGAGAAAGGGAGCCCTTCTCCGTAGTGGATCTGGGAGTGAGAGGGATAAGGGGATAAGATTGAGAGAACTTGACGGATGCGATCATACCAGCACTAAAGCACCGGATCCCATCAGAACTCCGAAATTAAGCGTGCTTGGGCGAGAGTAGTACTAGGATGGGTGACCTCCTGGGAAGTCCTCGTGTTGCATTCCTTTTTATTTTATTTTTGCGTCTGTGTGCGCGATATATTTGTATGAAGTTTTATTTATTATCAGGATGTGTGATACGTTTTAAGTCGTTACTTGGTATTGGCGCATTTATTTCAATGTTGGTGGAGAGGCGTGCTCGTATTTGAAAGGGGTCGAAATAGTGGTGTATGTGGAAGAGGGGGAAAGGTGAATACAACGGTGAGAGAAAGGGAGCCCTTCTCCGTAGTGGATCTGGGAGTGAGAGGGATAAGGGGATAAGATTGAGAGAACTTGACGGATGCGATCATACCAGCACTAAAGCACCGGATCCCATCAGAACTCCGAAGTTAAACGTGCTTGGGCTATAGTAGTACTAGGATGGGTGACCTCCTGGGAAGTCCTCGTGTTGCATTCCTTTTTATTTTATTTTTGCGTCTCGTGGCACGGTAGCGTGTGTGCGCGATATATTTGTATGAAGTTTTATTTATTATCAGGATATGAGATACGTTTTAAGTCGTTACTTGGTATTGGCGCATTTATTTCAATGTTGGTGGAGAGGCGTGCTCGTATTTGAAAGGGGTCGAAATAGTGGTGTATGTGGAAGAGGGGGAAAGGTGAATACAACGGTGAGAGAAATGGAGCCCTTCTCCGTAGTGGATCTGGGAGTGAGAGGGATAAGGGGATAAGATTGAGAGAACTTGACGGATGCGATCATACCAGCACTAAAGCACCGGATCCCATCAGAACTCCGAAGTTAAGCGTGCTTGGGCTATAGTTGTACTAGGATGGGTGACCTCCTGGGAAGTCCTCGTGTTGCATTCCTTTTTATTTTATTTTTGCGTCTCGTGGCACGGGAGCGTGTGTGCGCGATATATTTGTATGAAGTTTTATTTATTATCAGGATGTGTGATACGTTTTAAGTCGTTACTTGGTATTGGCGCATTTATTTCAATGTTGGTGGAGAGGCGTGCTCGTATTTGAAAGAGGTCGAAATAGTGGTGTATGTGGAAGAGGGGGAAAGGTGAATACAACGGTGAGAGAAAGGGAGCCCTTCTCCGTAGTGGATCTGGGAGTGAGAGGGATAAGGGGATAAGATTGAGAGAACTTGACGGATGCGATCATACCAGCACTAAATCACCGGATCCCATCAGAACTCCGAAGTTAAGCGTGCTTGGGCGAGAGTAGTACTAGGATGGGTGACCTCCTGGGAATTCCTCGTGTTGCATTCTTTTTTATTTTATTTTTGCGTCTCGTGGCACGGGAGCGTGTGTGCGCGATATATTTGTATGAAGTTTTATTTATTATCAGGATGTGTGATACGTTTTAAGTCGTTACTTGGTATTGGCGCATTTATTTCAATGTTGGTGGAGAGGCGTGCTCGTATTTGAAAGGGGTCGAAATAGTGGTGTATGTGGAAGAGGGGGAAAGGTGAATACAACGGTGAGAGAAAGGGAGCCCTTCTCCGTAGTGGATCTGGAAGTGAGAGGGATAAGGGGATAAGATTGATAGAACTTGACCGATGCGATCATACCAGCACTAAAGCACCGGATCCCATCAGAACTCCGAAGTTAAGCGTGCTTGGGCGAGAGTAGTACTAGGATGGGTGACCTCCTGGGAAGTCCTCGTGTTGCATTCCTTTTTATTTTATTTTTGCGTCTGTGTGCGCGATATATTTGTATGAAGTTTTATTTATTATCAGGATGTGTGATACGTTTTAAGTCGTTACTTGGTATTGGCGCATTTATTTCAATGTTGGTGGAGAGGCGTGCTCGTATTGGAAAGGGGTCGAAATAGTGGTGTATGTGGAAGAGGGGGAAAGGTGAATACAACGGTGAGAGAAAGGGAGTCCTTCTCCGTAGTGGATCTGGAAGTGAGAGGGATAAGGGGATAAGATTGAGAGAACTTGACGGATGCGATCATACCAGCACTAAAGCACCGGATCCCATCAGAACTCCGAAGTTAAGCGTGCTTGGGCGAGAGTAGTACTAGGATGGGTGACCTCCTGGGAAGTCCTCGTGTTGCATTCCTTTTTATTTTATTTTTGCGTCTCGTGGCACGGGAGCGTGTGTGCGCGATATATTTGTATGAAGTTTTATTTATTATCAGGATGTGTGATACGTTTTAAGTCGTTACTTGGTATTGGCGCATTTATTTCAATGTTGGTGGAGAGGCGTGCTCGTATTTGAAAGGGGTCGAAATAGTGGTGTATGTGGAAGAGGGGGAAAGATGAATACAACGGTGAGAGAAAGGGAGCCTTTCTCCGTAGTGGATCTGGAAGTGAGAGGGATAAGGGGATAAGATATAGAGAACGTGACGGATGCGATAATACCAGCACTAAAGCACCGGATCCCATCAGAACTCCGAAGTTAAGCGTGCTTGGGCGAGAGTAGTACTAGGATGGGTGACCTCCTGGGAAGTCCTTGTGTTGCATTCCTTTTTATTTTATTTTTGCGTCTGGGTGCGCGATATATTTGTATGAAGTTTTATTTATTATCAGGATGTGTGATACGTTCTAAGTCGTTACTTGGTATTGGCGCATTTATTTCAATGTTGGTGGAGAGGCGTGCTCGTATTTGAAAGGGGTCGAAATAGTGGTGTATGTGGAAGAGGGGGAAAGGTGAATACAACGGTGAGAGAAAGGGAGCCCTTCTCCGTAGTGGATCTGGGAGTGAAAGGGATAAGGGGATAAGATTGAGAGAACTTGACGGATGCGATCATACCAGCACTAAAGCACCGGATCCCATTAGAACTCCGAAGTTAAACGTGCTTGGGCGAGAGTAGTACTAGGATGGGTGACCTCCTGGGAAGTCCTCGTGTTGCATTCCTTTTTATTTTATTTTTGCGTCTCGTGGCACGGGAGCGTGTGTGCGCGATATATTTGTATGAAGTTTTATTTATTATCAGGATGTGTGATACGTTTTAAGTCGTTACTTGGTATTGGCGCATTTATTTCAATGTTGGTGGAGAGGCGTGCTCGTATTTGAAAGGGGTCGAAATAGTGGTGTATGTGGAAGAGGGGGAAAGATGAATACAACGGTGAGAGAAAGGGAGCCTTTCTCCGTAGTGGATCTGGAAGTGAGAGGGATAAGGGGATAAGATATAGAGAACGTGACGGATGCGATAATACCAGCACTAAAGCACCGGATCCCATCAGAACTCCGAAGTTAAGCGTGCTTGGGCGAGAGTAGTACTAGGATGGGTGACCTCCTGGGAAGTCCTTGTGTTGCATTCCTTTTTATTTTATTTTTGCGTCTGGGTGCGCGATATATTTGTATGAAGTTTTATTTATTATCAGGATGTGTGATACGTTCTAAGTCGTTACTTGGTATTGGCGCATTTATTTCAATGTTGGTGGAGAGGCGTGCTCGTATTTGAAAGGGGTCGAAATAGTGGTGTATGTGGAAGAGGGGGAAAGGTGAATACAACGGTGAGAGAAAGGGAGCCCTTCTCCGTAGTGGATCTGGGAGTGAAAGGGATAAGGGGATAAGATTGAGAGAACTTGACGGATGCGATCATACCAGCACTAAAGCACCGGATCCCATCAGAACTCCGAAGTTAAGCGTGCTTGGGCGAGAGTAGTACTAGGATGGGTGACCTCCTGGGAAGTCCTCGTGTTGCATTCCTTTTTATTTTATTTTTGCGTCTCGTGGCAAGGGAGCGTGTGTGCGCGATATATTTGTATGAAGTTTTATTTATTATCAGGATGTGTGATACGTTTTAAGTCGTTACTTGGTATTGGCGCATTTATTTCAATGTTGGTGGAGAGGCGTGCTCGTATTTGAAAGGGGTCGAAATAGTGGTGTATGTGGAAGAGGGGGAAAGATGAATACAACGGTGAGAGAAAGGGAGCCTTTCTCCGTAGTGGATCTGGAAGTGAGAGGGATAAGGGGATAAGATATAGAGAACGTGACGGATGCGATAATACCAGCACTAAAGCACCGGATCCCATCAGAACTCTGAAGTTAAGCGTGCTTGGGCGAGAGTAGTACTAGGATGGGTGACCTCCTGGGAAGTCCTTGTGTTGCATTCCTTTTTATTTTATTTTTGCGTCTGGGTGCGCGATATATTTGTATGAAGTTTTATTTATTATCAGGATGTGTGATACGTTCTAAGTCGTTACTTGGTATTGGCGCATTTATTTCAATGTTGGTGGAGAGGCGTGCTCGTATTTGAAAGGGGTCGAAATAGTGGTGTATGTGGAAGAGGGGGAAAGGTGAATACAACGGTGAGAGAAAGGGAGCCCTTCTCCGTAGTGGATATGGGAGTGAAAGGGATAAGGGGATAAGATTGAGAGAACTTGACGGATGCCATCATACCAGCACTAAAGCACCGGATCCCATCAGAACTCCGAAGTTAAGCGTGCTTGGGCGAGAGTAGTACTAGGATGGGTGACCTCCTGGGAAGTCCTCGTGTTGCATTCCTTTTTATTTTATTTTTGCGTCTGTGTGCGCGATATATTTGTATGAAGTTTTATTTATTATCAGGATGTGTCATACGTTTTAAGTCGTTACTTGGTATTGGCGCATTTATTTCAATGTTGGTGGAGAGGCGTGCTCGTATTTGAAAGGGGTCGAAATAGTGGTGTATGTGGAAGAAGGGGAAAGGTGAATACAACGGTGAGAGAAAGGGAGCCCTTCTCCGTAGTGGATCTGGGAGTGAGAGGGATAAGGGGATAAGATTGAGAGAACTTGACGGATGTGATCATACCAGCACTACAGCACCGGTTCCCATCAGAACTCCAAAGTTAAGCGTGCTTGGGCGAGAGTAGTACTAGGATGGGTGACCTCCTGGAAGTCCTCGTGTTGCATTCCTTTTTATTTTATTTTTGCGTCTCGTGGCACGGGAGCGTGTGTGCGCGATATATTTGTATGAAGTTTTATTTATTATCAGGATGTGTGATACGTTTTAAGTCGTTACTTGGTATTGGCGCATTTATTTCAATGTTGGTGGAGAGGCGTGCTCGTATTTGAAAGGGGTCGAAATAGTGGTGTATGTGGAAGAGGGGGAAAGATGAATACAACGGTGAGAGAAAGGGAGCCTTTCTCCGTAGTGGATCTGGAAGTGAGAGGGATAAGGGGATAAGATATAGAGAACGTGACGGATGCGATAATACCAGCACTAAAGCACCGGATCCCATCAGAACTCCGAAGTTAAGCGTGCTTGGGCGAGAGTAGTACTAGGATGGGTGACCTCCTGGGAAGTCCTTGTGTTGCATTCCTTTTTATTTTATTTTTGCGTCTGGGTGCGCGATATATTTGTATGAAGTTTTATTTATTATCAGGATGTGTGATACGTTCTAAGTCGTTACTTGGTATTGGCGCATTTATTTCAATGTTGGTGGAGAGGCGTGCTCGTATTTGAAAGGGGTCGAAATAGTGGTGTATGTGGAAGAGGGGGAAAGGTGAATACAACGGTGAGAGAAAGGGAGCCCTTCTCCGTAGTGGATCTGGGAGTGAAAGGGATAAGGGGATAAGATTGAGAGAACTTGACGGATGCGATCATACCAGCACTAAAGCACCGGATCCCATCAGAACTCCGAAGTTAAGCGTGCTTGGGCGAGAGTAGTACTAGGATGGGTGACCTCCTGGGAAGTCCTCGTGTTGCATTCCTTTTTATTTTATTTTTGCGTCTGTGTGCGCGATATATTTGTATGAAGTTTTATTTATTATCAGGATGTGTGATACGTTTTAAGTCGTTACTTGGTATTGGCGCATTTATTTCAATGTTGGTGGAGAGGCGTGCTCGTATTTGAAAGGGGTCGAAATAGTGGTGTATGTGGAAGAAGGGGAAAGGTGAATACAACGGTGAGAGAAAGGGAGCCCTTCTCCGTAGTGGATCTGGGAGTGAGAGGGATAAGGGGATAAGATTGAGAGAACTTGACGGATGTGATCATACCAGCACTACAGCACCGGTTCCCATCAGAACTCCAAAGTTAAGCGTGCTTGGGCGAGAGTAGTACTAGGATGGGTGACCTCCTGGGAAGTCCTCGTGTTGCATTCCTTTTTATTTTATTTTTGCGTCTCGTGGCACGGGAGCGTGTGTGCGCGATATATTTGTATGAAGTTTTATTTATTATCAGGATGTGTGATACGTTTTAAGTCGTTACTTGGTATTGGCGCATTTATTTCAATGTTGGTGCAGAGGCGTGCTCGTATTTGAAAGGGGTCGAAATAGTGGTGTATGTGGAAGAGGGGGAAAGGTGAATACAACGGTGAGAGAAAGGGAGCCCTTCTCCGTAGTGGATCTGGGAGTGAGAGGGATAAGGGGATAAGATTGAGAGAACTTGACGGATGCGATCATACCAGCATTAAAGCACCGGATCCCATCAGAACTCCAAAGTTAAGCGTGCTTGGGCGAGAGTAGTACTAGGATGGGTGACCTCCTGGGAAGTCCTCGTGTTGCATTCCTTTTTATTTTATTTTTGCGTCTCGTGGCACGGGAGCGTGTGTGCGCGATATATTTGTATGAAGTTTTATTTATTATCAGGATATGTGATACGTTTTAAGTCGTTACTTGGTATTGGCGCATTTATTTCAATGTTGGTGGAGAGGCGTGCTCGTATTTGAAAGGGGTCGAAATAGTGGTGTATGTGGAAGAGGGGGAAAGGTGAATATAACGGTGAGAGAAAGGGAGCCCTTCTCCGTAGTGGATCTGGGAGTGAGAGGGATAAGGGGATAAGATTGAGAGAACTTGACGGATGCGATCATACCAGCACTAAAGCACCGGATCCCATCAGAACTCCGAAGTTAAGCGTGCTTGGGCGAGAGTAGTACTAGGATGGGTGACCTCCTGCGAAGTCCTCGTGTTGCATTCCTTTTTATTTTATTTTTGCGTCTCGTGGCACGGGAGCGTGTGTGCGCGATATATTTGTATGAAGTTTTATTTATTATCAGGATATGTGATACGTTTTAAGTCGTTACTTGGTATTGGCGCATTTATTTCAATGTTGGTGGAGAGGCGTGCTCGTATTTGAAAGGGGTCGAAATAGTGGTGTATGTGGAAGAGGGGGAAAGGTGAATACAACGGTGAGAGAAAGGGAGCCCTTCTCCGTAGTGGATCTGGGAGTGAGAGGGATAAGGGGATAAGATTGAGAGAACTTGACGGATGCGATCATACCAGCACTAAAGCATCGGATCCCATCAGAACTCCGAAGTTAAGCGTGCTTGGGCGAGAGTAGTACTAGGATGGGTGACCTCCTGGGAAGTCCTTGTGTTGCATTCCTTTTTATTTTATTTTTGCGTCTCGTGGCACGGGAGCGTGTGTGCGCGATATATTTGTATGAAGTTTTATTTATTATCAGGATGTGTGATACGTTTTAAGTCGTTACTTGGTATTGGCGCATTTATTTCAATGTTGGTGGAGAGGCGTGCTCGTATTTGAAAGGGGTCGAAATAGTGGTGTATGTGGAAGAGGGGGAAAGGTGAATACAACGGTGAGAGAAAGGGAGCCCTTCTCCGTAGTGGATCTGGGAGTGAGAGGGATAAGGGGATAAGATTGAGAGAACTTGACGGATGCGATCATACCAGCATTAAAGCACCGGATCCCATCAGAACTCCAAAGTTAAGCGTGCTTGGGCGAGAGTAGTACTAGGATGGGTGACCTCCTGGGAAGTCCTCGTGTTGCATTCCTTTTTATTTTATTTTTGCGTCTCGTGGCACGGGAGCGTGTGTGCGCGATATATTTGTATGAAGTTTTATTTATTATCAGGATATGTGATACGTTTTTAGTCGTTACTTGGTATTGGCGCATTTATTTCAATGTTGGTGGAGAGGCGTGCTCGTATTTGAAAGGGGTCGAAATAGTGGTGTATGTGGAAGAGGGGGAAAGGTGAATACAACGGTGAGAGAAAGGGAGCCCTTCTCCGTAGTGGATCTGGGAGTGAGAGGGATAAGGGGATAAGATTGAGAGAACTTGACGGATGCGATCATACTAGCACTAAAGCACCGGATCCCATCAGAACTCCGAAGTTAAGCGTACTTGGGCGAGAGTAGTACTAGCATGGGTGACCTCCTGGGAAGTCCTCGTGTTGCATTCCTTTTTATTTTATTTTTGCGTCTCGTGGCACGGGAGCGTGTGTGCGCGATATATTTGTATGAAGTTTTATTTATTATCAGGATATGTGATACGTTTTAAGTCGTTACTTCGTATTGGCGCATTTATTTCAATGTTGGTGGAGAGGCGTGCTCGTATTTGAAAGGGGTCGAAATAGTGGTGTATGTGGAAGAGGGGGAAAGGTGAATACAACGGTGAGAGAAAGGGAGCCCTTCTCCGTAGTGGATCTGGGAGTGAGAGGGATAAGGGGATAAGATTGAGAGAACTTGACGGATGCGATCATACCAGCACTAAAGCATCGGATCCCATCAGAACTCCGAAGTTAAGCGTGCTTGGGCGAGAGTAGTACTAGGATGGGTGACCTCCTGGAAAGTCCTTGTGTTGCATTCCTTTTTATTTTATTTTTGCGTCTCGTGGCACGGGAGCGTGTGTGCGCGATATATTTGTATGAAGTTTTATTTATTATCAGGATGTGTGATACGTTTTAAGTCGTTACTTGGTATTGGCGCATTTATTTCAATGTTGGTGGAGAGGCGTGCTCGTATTTGAAAGGGGTCGAAATAGTGGTGTATGTGGAAGAGGGGGAAAGGTGAATACAACGGTGAGAGAAAGGGAGCCCTTCTCCGTAGTGGATCTGGGAGTGAGAGGGATAAGGGGATAAGATTGAGAGAACTTGATGGATGCGATCATACCAGCATTAAAGCACCGGATCCCATCAGAACTCCAAAGTTAAGCGTGCTTGGGCGAGAGTAGTACTAGGATGGGTGACCTCCTGGGAAGTCCTCGTGTTGCATTCCTTTTTATTTTATTTTTGCGTCTCGTGGCACGGGAGCGTGTGTGCGCGATATATTTGTATGAAGTTTTATTTATTATCAGGATGTGTGATACGTTTTAAGTCGTTACTTGGTATTGGCGCATTTATTTCAATGTTGGTGGAGAGGCGTGCTCGTATTTGAAAGGGGTCGAAATAGTGGTGTATGTGGAAGCGGGGGAAAGGTGAATACAACGGTGAGAGAAAGGGAGCCCTTCTCCGTAGTGGATCTGGGAGTGAGAGGGATAAGGGGATAAGATTGAGAGAACTTGATGGATGCGATCATACCAGCACTAAAGAACCGGATCCCATCAGAACTCCGAAGTTAAGCGTGCTTGGGCGAGAGTAGTACTAGGATGGGTGACCTCCTGGGAAGTCCTCGTGTTGCATTCCTTTTTATTTTATTTTTGCGTCTGTGTGCGCGATATATTTGTATGAAGTTTTATTTATTATCAGGATGTGTGATACGTTTTAAGTCGTTACTTGGTATTGGCGCATTTATTTCAATGTTGGTGGAGAGGCGTGCTCGTATTTGAAAGGGGTCGAAATAGTGGTGTATGTGGAAGAGGGGGAAAGGTGAATACAACGGTGAGAGAAAGGGAGCCCTTCTCCGTAGTGGATCTGGGAGTGAGAGGGATAAGGGGATAAGATTGAGAGAACTTGACGGATGCGATCATACCAGCACTACAGCACCGGATCCCATCAGAACTCCGAAGTTAAGCGTGCTTGGGCGAGAGTAGTACTAGGATGGGTGACCTCCTGGGAAGTCCTCGTGTTGCATTCCTTTTTATTTTATTTTTGCGTCTGTGTGCGCGATATATTTGTATGAAGTTTTATTTATTATTAGGATGTGTGATACGTTTTAAGTCGTTACTTGGTATTGGCGCATTTATTTCAATGTTGGTGGAGAGGCGTGCTCGTATTTGAAAGGGGTCGAAATAGTGGTGTATGTGGAAGAGGGGGAAAGGTGAATACAACGGTGAGAGAAAGGGAGCCCTTCTCCGTAGTGGATCTGGGAGTGAGAGGGATAAGGGGATAAGATTGAGAGAACTTGACGGATGCGATCATACCAGCACTAAAGCACCGGATCCCATCAGAACTCCGAAGTTAAGCGTGCTTGGGCGAGAGTAGTACTAGGATGGGTGACCTCCTGGGAATTCCTCGTGTTGCATTCTTTTTTATTTTATTTTTGCGTCTCGTGGCACGGGAGCGTGTGTGCGCGATATATTTGTATGAAGTTTTATTTATTATCAGGATGTGTGATACGTTTTAAGTCGTTACTTGGTATTGGCGCATTTATTTCAATGTTGGTGGAGAGGCGTGCTCGTATTTGAAAGGGGTCGAAATAGTGGTGTATGTGGAAGAGGGGGAAAGGTGAATACAACGGTGAGAGAAAGGGAGCCCTTCTCCGTAGTGGATCTGGAAGTGAGAGGGATAAGGGGATAAGATTGAGAGAACTTGACGGATGCGATCATACCAGCACTAAAGCACCGGATCCCATCAGAACTCCGAAGTTAAGCGTGCTTGGGCGAGAGTAGTACTAGGATGGGTGACCTCCTGGGAAGTCCTCGTGTTGCATTCCTTTTTATTTTATTTTTGCGTCTGTGTGCGCGATATATTTGTATGAAGTTTTATTTATTATCAGGATGTGTGATACGTTTTAAGTCGTTACTTGGTATTGGCGCATTTATTTCAATGTTGGTGGAGAGGCGTGCTCGTATTTGAAAGGGGTCGAAATAGTGGTGTATGTGGAAGAGGGGGAAAGGTGAATACAACGGTGAGAGAAAGGGAGCCCTTCTCCGTAGTGGATCTGGGAGTGAGAGGGATAAGGGGATAAGATTGACAGAACTTGACGGATGCGATCATACCAGCACTAAAGCACCGGATCCCATCAGAACTCCAAAGTTAAGCGTGCTTGGGCGAGAGTAGTACTAGGATGGGTGACCTCCTGGGAAGTCCTCGTGTTGCATTCCTTTTTATTTTATTTTTGCGTCTCGTGGCACGGGAGCGTGTGTGCGCGATATATTTGTATGAAGTTTTATTTATTATTAAGATGTGTGATACGTTTTAAGTCGTTACTTGGTATTGGCGCATTTATTTCAATGTTGGTGGAGAGGCGTGCTCGTATTTGAAAGGGGTCGAAATAGTGGTGTATGTGGAAGAGGGCGAAAGGTGAATACAACGGTGAGAGAAAGGGAGCCCTTCTCCGTAGTGGATCTGGGAGTGAGAGGGATAAGGGGATAAGATTGAGAGAACTTGACGGATGCGATCATACTAGCACTAAAGCACCGGATCCCATCAAAACTCCGAAGTTAAGCGTACTTGGGCGAGAGTAGTACTAGCATGGGTGACCTCCTGGGAAGTCCTCGTGTTGCATTCCTTTTTATTTTATTTTTGCTTCTCGTGGCACGGGAGCGTGTGTGCGCGATATATTTGTATGAAGTTTTATTTATTATCAGGATGTGTCATACGTTTTAAGTCGTTACTTGGTATTGGCGCATTTATTTCAATGTTGGTGGAGAGGCGTGCTCGTATTTGAAAGGGGTCGAAATAGTGGTGTATGTGGAAGATGGGGAAAGGTGAATACAACGGTGAGAGAAAGGGAGCCCTTCTCCGTAGTGGATCTGGGAGTGAGAGGGATAAGGGGATAAGATTGAGAGAACTTGCCGGATGCGATCATACCAGCACTAAAGCACCGGATCCCATCAGAACTCCGAAGTTAAGCGTGCTTGGGCGAGAGTAGTACTAGGATGGGTGACCTCCTGGGAAGTCCTCGTGTTGCATTCCTTTTTATTTTATTTTTGCGTCTGTGTGCGCGATATATTTGTATGAAGTTTTATTTATTATCAGGATGTGTGATACGTTTTAAGTCGTTACTTGGTATTGGCGCATTTATTTCAATCTTGGTGGAGAGGCGTGCTCGTATTTGAAAGGGGTCGAAATAGTGGTGTATGTGGAAGAGGGGGAAAGGTGAATACAACGGTGAGAGAAAGGGAGCCCTTCTCCGTAGTGGATCTGGAAGTGAGAGGGATAAGGGGATAAGATTGAGAGAACTTGACGGATGCGATCATACCAGCACTAAAGCACCGGATCCCATCAGAACTCCGAAGTTAAGCGTGCTTGGGCGAGAGTAGTACTAGGATGGGTGACCTCCTGGGAAGTCCATGTGTTGCATTCCTTTTTATTTTATTTTTGCGTCTCGTGGCACGGGAGCGTGTGTGCGCGATATATTTGTATGAAGTTTTATTTATTATCAGGATGTGTGATACGTTTTAAGTCGTTACTTGGTATTGGCGCATTTATTTCAATGTTGGTGGAGAGGCGTGCTCGTATTTGAAAGGGGTCGAAATAGTAGTGTATGTGGAAGAGGGGGAAAGGTGAATACAACGGTGAGAGAAAGGGAGCCCTTCTCCGTAGTGGATCTGGGAGTGAGAGGGATAAGGGGATCAGATTGAGAGAACTTGACGGATGCGATCATACCAGCACTAAAGCACCGGATCCCATTAGAACTCCGAAGTTAAGCGTGCTTGGGCGAGAGTAGTACTAGGATGGGTGACCTCCTGGGAAGTCCTCGTGTTGCATTCCTTTTTATTTTATTTTTGCGTCTCGTGGCACGGGAGCGTGTGTGCGCGATATATTTGTATGAAGTTTTATTTATTATCAGGATGTGTGATACGTTTTAAGTCGTTACTTGGTATTGGCGCATTTATTTCAATGTTGGTTGAGAGGCGTGCTCGTATTTGGAAGGGGTCGAAATAGTGGTGTATGTGGAAGAGGGGGAAAGGTGAATACAACGGTGAGAGAAAGGGAGCCCTTCTCCGTAGTGGATCTGGGAGTGAGAGGGATAAGGGGATCAGATTGAGAGAACTTGACGGATGCGATCATACCAGCACTAAAGCACCGGATCCCATTAGAACTCCGAAGTTAAGCGTGCTTGGGCGAGAGTAGTACTAGGATGGGTGACCTCCTGGGAAGTCCTCGTGTTGCATTCCTTTTTATTTTATTTTTGCGTCTCGTGGCACGGGAGCGTGTGTGCGCGATATATTTGTATGAAGTTTTATTTATTATCAGGATGTGTGATACGTTTTAAGTCGTTACTTGGTATTGGCGCATTTATTTCAATGTTGGTTGAGAGGCGTGCTCGTATTTGGAAGGGGTCGAAATAGTGGTGTATGTGGAAGAGGGGGAAAGGTGAATACAACGGTGAGAGAAAGGGAGCCCTTCTCCGTAGTGGATCTGGGAGTGAGAGGGATAAGGGGATAAGATTGAGAGAACTTGACGGATGCGATCATACCAGCACTAAAGCACCGGATCCCATTAGAACTCCGAAGTTAAGCGTGCTTGGGCGAGAGTAGTACTAGGATGGGTGACCTCCTGGGAAGTCCTCGTGTTGCATTCCTTTTTATTTTATTTTTGCGTCTCGTGGCACGGGAGCGTGTGTGCGCGATATATTTGTATGAAGTTTTATTTATTATCAGGATGTGTGATACGTTTTAAGTCGTTACTTGGTATTGGCGCATTTATTTCAATGTTGGTTGAGAGGCGTGCTCGTATTTGGAAGGGGTCGAAATAGTGGTGTATGTGGAAGAGGGGGAAAGGTGAATACAACGGTGAGAGAAAGGGAGCCCTTCTCCGTAGTGGATCTGGGAGTGAGAGTGATAAGGGGATAAGATTGAGAGAACTTGACGGATGCGATCATACCAGCACTAAAGCACCGGATCCCATCAGAACTCCGAAGTTTTATTTATTATCAGGATGTGTGATACGTTTTAAGTCGTTACTTGGTATTGGCGCATTTATTTCAATGTTGGTGGAGAGGCGTGCTCGTATTTGAAAGGGGTCGAAATAGTGGTGTATGTGGAAGAGGGGGAAAGATGAATACAACGGTGAGAGAAAGGGAGCCTTTCTCCGTAGTGGATCTGGAAGTGAGAGGGATAAGGGGATAAGATATAGAGAACTTGACGGATGCGATCATACCAGCACTAAAGCACCGGATCCCATCAGAACTCCGAAGTTAAGCGTGCTTGGGCGAGAGTAGTACTAGGATGGGTGACCTCCTGGGAAGTCCTTGTGTTGCATTCCTTTTTATTTTATTTTTGCGTCTGGGTGCGCGATATATTTGTATGAAGTTTTATTTATTATCAGGATGTGTGATACGTTTTAAGTCGTTACTTGGTATTGGCGCATTTATTTCAATGTTGGTGGAGAGGCGTGCTCGTATTTGAAAGGGGTCGAAATAGTGGTGTATGTGGAAGAGGGGGAAAGGTGAATACAACGGTGAGAGAAAGGGAGCCCTTCTCCGTAGTGGATCTGGGAGTGAGAGGGATAAGGGGATAAGATTGAGAGAACTTGACGGATGCGATCATACCAGCACTAAAGCACCGGATCCCATCAGAACTCCAAAGTTAAGCGTGCTTGGGCGAGAGTAGTACTAGGATGGGTGACCTCCTGGAAAGTCCTCGTGTTGCATTCCTTTTTATTTTATTTTTGCGTCTCGTGGCACGGGAGCGTGTGTGCGCGATATATTTGTATGAAGTTTTATTTATTATTAGGATGTGTGATACGTTTTAAGTCGTTACTTGGTATTGGCGCATTTATTTCAATGTTGGTGGAGAGGCGTGCTCGTATTTGAAAGGGGTCGAAATAGTGGTGTATGTGGAAGAGGGGGAAAGGTGAATACACCGGTGAGAGAAAGGGAGCCCTTCTCCGTAGTGGATCTGGGAGTGAGAGGGATAAGGGGATAAGATTGAGAGAACTTGACGGATGCGATCATACTAGCACTAAAGCACCGGATCCCATCAGAACTCCGAAGTTAAGCGTACTTGGGCGAGAGTAGTACTAGCATGGGTGACCTCCTGGGAAGTCCTCGTGTTGCATTCCTTTTTATTTTATTTTTGCGTCTCGTGGCACGGGAGCGTGTTTGCGCGATATATTTGTATGAAGTTTTATTTATTATCAGGATGTGTCATACGTTTTAAGTCGTTACTTGGTATTGGCGCATTTATTTCAATGTTGGTGGAGAGGCGTGCTCGTATTTGAAAGGGGTCGAAATAGTGGTGTATGTGGAAGATGGGGAAAGGTGAATACAACGGTGAGAGAAAGGGAGCCCTTCTCCGTAGTGGATCTGGGAGTGAGAGGGATAAGGGGATAAGATTGAGAGAACTTGCCGGATGCAATCATACCAGCACTAAAGCACCGGATCCCATCAGAACTCCGAATTTAAGCGTGCTTGGGCGAGAGTAGTACTAGGATGGGTGACCTCCTGGGAAGTCCTCGTGTTGCATTCCTTTTTATTTTATTTTTGCGTCTGTGTGCGCGATATATTTGTATGAAGTTTTATTTATTATCAGGATGTGTGATACGTTTTAAGTCGTTACTTGGTATTGGCGCATTTATTTCAATGTTGGTGGAGAGGCGTGCTCGTATTTGAAAGGGGTCGAAATAGTGGTGTATGTGGAAGAGGGGGAAAGGTGAATACAACGGTGAGAGAAAGGGAGCCCTTCTCCGTAGTGGATCTGGAAGTGAGAGGGATAAGGGGATAAGATTGAGAGAACTTGACGGATGCGATCATACCAGCACTAAAGCACCGGATCCCATCAGAACTCCGAAGTTAAGCGTTCTTGGGCGAGAGTAGTACTAGGATGGGTGACCTCCTGGGAAGTCCTTGTGTTGCATTCCTTTTTATTTTATTTTTGCGTCTCGTGGCACGGGAGCGTGTGTGCGCGATATATTTGTATGAAGTTTTATTTATTATCAGGATGTGTGATACGTTTTAAGTCGTTACTTGGTATTGGCGCATTTATTTCAATGTTGGTGGAGAGGCGTGCTCGTATTTGAAAGGGGTCGAAATAGTGGTGTATGTGGAAGAGGGGGAAAGGTGAATACAACGGTGAGAGAAAGGGAGCCCTTCTCCATAGTGGATCTGGGAGTGAGAGGGATAAGGGGATAAGATTGAGAGAACTTGACGGATGCGATCATACCAGCACTAAAGCACCGGATCCCATTAGAACTCCGAAGTTAAGCGTGCTTGGGCGAGAGTAGTACTAGGATGGGTGACCTCCTGGGAAGTCCTCGTGTTGCATTCCTTTTTATTTTATTTTTGCGTCTCGTGGCACGGGAGCGTGTGTGCGCGATATATTTGTATGAAGTTTTATTTATTATCAGGATGTGTGATACGTTTTAAGTCGTTACTTGGTATTGGCGCATTTATTTCAATGTTGGTTGAGAGGCGTGCTCGTATTTGGAAGGGGTCGAAATAGTGGTGTATGTGGAAGAGGGGGAAAGGTGAATACAACGGTGAGAGAAAGGGAGCCCTTCTCCGTAGTGGATCTGGGAGTGAGAGTGATAAGGGGATAAGATTGACAGAACTTGACGGATGCGATCATACCAGCAGTAAAGCACCGGATCCCATCAGAACTCCGAAGTTAAGCGTGCTTGGGCGAGAGTAGTACTAGGATGGGTGACCTCCTGGGAAGTCCTCGTGTTGCATTCCTTTTTATTTTATTTTTGCGTCTCGTGGCACGGGAGCGTGTGTGCGCGATATATTTGTATGAAGTTTTATTTATTATCAGGATGTGTGATACGTTTTAAGTCGTTACTTGGTATTGGCGCATTTATTTCAATGTTGGTGGAGAGGCGTGCTCGTATTTGAAAGGGGTCGAAATAGTGGTGTATGTGGAAGAGGGGGAAAGGTGAATACAACGGTGAGAGAAAGGGAGCCCTTCTCCGTGGTGGATCTCGGAGTGAAAGGGATAAGATGATAAGATTGAGAGAACTTGACGGATGCGATCATACCAGCATTAAAGCACCGGATCCCATCAGAACACCGAAGTTAAGCGTGCTTGGGAGAGAGTAGTACTAGGATGGGTGACCTCCTGGGAAGTCCTCGTGTTGCATTCCTTTTTATTTTATTTTTGCGTCTCGTGGCACGGGAGCGTGTGTGCGCGATATATTTGTATGAAGTTTTATTTATTATCAGGATGTGTGATACGTTTTAAGTCGTTACTTGGTATTGGCGCATTTATTTCAATGTTGGTTGAGAGGCGTGCTCGTACTTGGAAGGGGTCGAAATAGTGGTGTATGTGGAAGAGGGGGAAAGGTGAATACAACGGTGAGAGAAAGGGAGCCCTTCTCCGTAGTGGATCTGGGAGTGAGAGTGATAAGGGGATAAGATTGAGAGAACTTGACGGATGCGATCATACCAGCACTAAAGCACCGGATCCCATCAGAACTCCGAAGTTAAGCGTGCTTGGGCGAGAGTAGTACTAGGATGGGTGACCTCCTGGGAAGTCCTCGTGTTGCATTCCTGTTTATTTTATTTTTGCGTCTCGTGGCACGGGAGCGTGTGTGCGCGATATATTTGTATGAAGTTTTATTTATTATCAGGATGTGTGATACGTTTTAAGTCGTTACTTGGTATTGGCGCATTTATTTCAATGTTGGTGGAGAGGCGTGCTCGTATTTGAAAGGGGTCGAAATAGTGGTGTATGTGGAAGAGGGGGAAAGGTGAATACAACGGTGAGAGAAAGGGAGCCCTTCTCCGTAGTGGATCTCGGAGTGAAAGGGATAAGGGGATAAGATTGAGAGAACTTGACGGATGCGATCATACCAGCATTAAAGCACCGGATCCCATCAGAACACCGAAGTTAAGCGTGCTTGGGCGAGAGTAGTACTAGGATGGGTGACCTCCTGGGAAGTCCTCGTGTTGCATTCCTTTTTATTTTATTTTTGCGTCTCGTGGCACGGTAGCGTATGTGCGCGATATATTTGTATGAAGTTTTATTTATTATCAGGATGTGTGATACGTTTTAAGTCGTTACTTGGTATTGGCGCATTTATTTCAATGTTGGTGGAGAGGCGTGCTCGTATTTGAAAGGGGTCGAAATAGTGGTGTATGTGGAAGAGGGGGAAAGGTGAATACAACGGTGAGAGAAAGGGAGCCCTTCTCCGTAGTGGATCTGGGAGTGAGAGGGATAAGGGGATAAGATTGAGAGAACTTGACGGATGCGATCATACCAGCACTAAAGCACCGGATCCCATCAGAACTCCGAAGTTAGGAAGTCCTCGTCTTGCATTCCTTTTTATTTTATTTTTGCGTCTGTGTGCGCGATATATTTGTATGAAGTTTTATTTATTATCAGGATGTGTGATACGTTTTAAGTCGTTACTTGGTATTGGCGCATTTATTTCAATGTTGGTGGAGAGGCGTGCTCGTATTTGAAAGGGGTCGAAATAGTGGTGTATGTGGAAGAGGGGGAAAGGTGAATACAACGGTGAGAGAAAGGGAGCCCTTCTCCGTAGTGGATCTGGGAGTGAGAGGGATAAGGGGATAAGATTGAGAGAACTTGACGGATGCGATCATACCAGCACTAAAGCACCGGATCCCATCAGAACTCCGAAGTTAAGCGTGCTTGGGCGAGAGTAGTACTAGGATGGGTGACCTCCTGGGAAGTCCTCGTGTTGCATTCTTTTTTATTTTATTTTTGCGTCTCATGGCACGGGAGCGTGTGTGCGCGATATATTTGTATGAAGTTTTATTTATTATCAGGATGTGTGATACGTTTTAAGTCGTTACTTGGTATTGGCGCATTTATTTCAATGTTGGTGGAGAGGCGTGCTCGTATTTGAAAGGGGTCGAAATAGTGGTGTATGTGGAAGAGGGGGAAAGGTGAATACAACGGTGAGAGAAAGGGAGCCCTTCTCCGTAGTGGATCTGGGAGTGAGAGGGATAAGGGGATAAGATTGAGAGAACTTGACGGATGCGATCATACCAGCACTAATGCACCGGATCCTATCTTGGGCGAGAGTAGTACTAGGATGGGTGACCTCCTGGGAAGTCCTCGTGTTGCATTCCTTTTTATTTTATTTTTGCCTCTCGTGGCACGGGAGCGTGTGTGCGCGATATATTTGTATGAAGTTTTATTTATTATCAGGATGTGTGATACGTTTTAAGTCTTTACTTGGTATTGACACATTTATTTCAATGTTGGTGGAGAGGCGTGCTCGTATTTGAAAGGGGTCGAAATAGTGGTGTATGTGGAAGAGGGGGAAAGGTGAATACAACGGTGAGAGAAAGGGAGCCCGTCTCCGTAGTGGATCTGCGAGTGAGAGGGATAAGGGGATAAGATTGACAAAACTTGACGGATGCGATCATACCAGCACTAAAGCACCGGATCCCATCAGAACTCCGAAGTTAAGCGTGCTTGGGCGAGAGTAGTACTAGGATGGGTGACCTCCTGGGAAGTCCTTGTGTTGCATTCCTTTTTATTTTATTTTTGCGTCTCGTGGCACGGGAGCGTGTGTGCGCGATATATTTGTATGAAGTTTTATTTATTATCAGGATGTGTGATACGTTTTAAGTCGTTACTTGGTATTGGCGCATTTATTTCAATGTTGGTGGAGAGGCGTGCTCGTATTTGAAAGGGGTCGAAATAGTGGTGTATGTGGAAGAGGGGGAAAGGTGAATACAACGGTGAGAGAAAGGGAGCCCTTCTCCATAGTGGATCTGGGAGTGAGAGGGATAAGGGGATAAGATTGAGAGAACTTGACGGATGCGATCATACCAGCACTAAAGCACCGGATCCCATTAGAACTCCGAAGTTAAGCGTGCTTGGGCGAGAGTAGTACCAGGATGGGTGACCTCCTGGGAAGTCCTCGTGTTGCATTCCTTTTTATTTTATTTTTGCGTCTCGTGGCACGGGAGCGTGTGTGCGCGATATATTTGTATGAAGTTTTATTTATTATCAGGATGTGTGATACGTTTTAAGTCGTTACTTGGTATTGGCGCATTTATTTCAATGTTGGTTGAGAGGCCTGCTCGTATTTGGAAGGGGTCGAAATAGTGGCGTATGTGGTAGAGGGGGAAAGGTGAATACAACGGTGAGAGAAAGGGAGCCCTTCTCCGTAGTGGATCTGGGAGTGAGAGTCATAAGGGATAAGATTGAGAGAACTTGACGGATGCGATCATACCAGCACTAAAGCACCGGATCCCATCAGAACTCCGAAGTTAAGCGTGCTTGGGCGAGAGTAGTACTAGGATGGGTGACCTCCTGGGAAGTCCTCGTGTTGCATTCCTTTTTATTTTATTTTTGCGTCTCGTAGCACGGGAGCGTGTGTGCGCGATATATTTGTATGAAGTTTTATTTATTATCAGGATGTGTGATACGTTTTAAGTCGTTACTTGGTATTGGCGCATTTATTTCAATGTTGGTGGAGAGGCGTGCTCGTATTTGAAAGGGGTCGAAATAGTGGTGTATGTGGAAGAGGGGGAAAGGTGAATACAACGGTGAGAGAAAGGGAGCCCTTCTCCGTAGTGGATCTCGGAGTGAAAGGGATAAGGGGATAAGATTGAGAGAACTTGACGGATGCGATCATACCAGCATTAAAGCACCGGATCCCATCAGAACACCGAAGTTAAGCGTGCTTGGGCGAGAGTAGTACTAGGATGGGTGACCTCCTGGGAAGTCCTCGTGTTGCATTCCTTTTTATTTTATTTTTGCGTCTCGTGGCACGGTAGCGTATGTGCGCGATATATTTGTATGAAGTTTTATTTATTATCAGGATGTGTGATACGTTTTAAGTCGTTACTTGGTATTGGCGCATTTATTTCAATGTTGGTGGAGAGGCGTGCTCGTATTTGAAAGGGGTCGAAATAGTGGTGTATGTGGAAGAGGGGGAAAGGTGAATACAACGGTGAGAGAAAGGGAGCCCTTCTCCGTAGTGGATCTGGGAGTGAGAGGGATAAGGGGATAAGATTGAGAGAACTTGACGGATGCGATCATACCAGCACTAAAGCACCGGATCCCATCAGAACTCCGAAGTTAGGAAGTCCTCGTGTTGCATTCCTTTTTATTTTATTTTTGCGTCTGTGTGCGCGATATATTTGTATGAAGTTTTATTTATTATCAGGATGTGTGATACGTTTTAAGTCGTTACTTGGTATTGGCGCATTTATTTCAATGTTGGTGGAGAGGCGTGCTCGTATTTGAAAGGGGTCGAAATAGTGGTGTATGTGGAAGAGGGGGAAAGGTGAATACAACGGTGAGAGAAAGGGAGCCCTTCTCCGTAGTGGATCTGGGAGTGAGAGGGATAAGGGGATAAGATTTAGAGAACTTGACGGATGCGATCATACCAGCACTAAAGCACCGGATCCCATCAGAACTCCGAAGTTAAGCGTGCTTGGGCGAGAGTAGTACTAGGATGGGTGACCTCCTGGGAAGTCCTCGTGTTGCATTCTTTTTTATTTTATTTTTGCGTCTCATGGCACGGGAGCGTGTGTGCGCGATATATTTGTATGAAGTTTTATTTATTATCAGGATGTGTGATACGTTTTAAGTCGTTACTTGGTATTGGCGCATTTATTTCAATGTTGGTGGAGAGGCGTGCTCGTATTTGAAAGGGGTCGAAATAGTGGTGTATGTGGAAGAGGGGGAAAGGTGAATACAACGGTGAGAGAAAGGGAGCCCTTCTCCGTAGTGGATCTGGGAGTGAGAGGGATAAGGGGATAAGATTGAGAGAACTTGACGGATGCGATCATACCAGCACTAATGCACCGGATCCTATCTTGGGCGAGAGTAGTACTAGGATGGGTGACCTCCTGGGAAGTCCTCGTGTTGCATTCCTTTTTATTTTATTTTTGCCTCTCGTGGCACGGGAGCGTGTGTGCGCGATATATTTGTATGAAGTTTTATTTATTATCAGGATGTGTGATACGTTTTAAGTCTTTACTTGGTATTGACACATTTATTTCAATGTTGGTGGAGAGGCGTGCTCGTATTTGAAAGGGGTCGAAATAGTGGTGTATGTGGAAGAGGGGGAAAGGTGAATACAACGGTGAGAGAAAGGGAGCCCGTCTCCGTAGTGGATCTGGGAGTGAGAGGGATAAGGGGATAAGATTGACAGAACTTGACGGATGCGATCATACCAGCACTAAAGCACCGGATCCCATCAGAACTCCGAAGTTAAGTAGTACTAGGATGGGTGACCTCCTGGGAAGTCCTTGTGTTGCATTCCTTTTTATTTTATTTTTGCGTCTCGTGGCACGGGAGCGTGTATGCGCGATATATTTGTATGAAGTTTTATTTATTATCAGGATGTGTGATACGTTTTAAGTCGTTACTTGGTATTGGCGCATTTATTTCAATGTTGGTGGAGAGGCGTGCTCGTATTTGAAAGGGGTCGAAATAGTGGTGTATGTGGAAGAGGGGGAAAGGTGAATACAACGGTGAGAGAAAGGGAGCCCTTCTCCATAGTGGATCTGGGAGTGAGAGGGATAAGGGGATAAGATTGAGAGAACTTGACGGATGCGATCATACCAGCACTAAAGCACCGGATCCCATTAGAACTCCGAAGTTAAACGTGCTTGGGCGAGAGTAGTACTAGGATGGGTGACCTCCTGGGAAGTCCTCGTGTTGCATTCCTTTTTATTTATTTTTGCGTCTCGTGGCACGGGAGCGTGTGTGCGCGATATATTTGTATGAAGTTTTATTTATTATCAGGATGTGTGATACGTTTTAAGTCGTTACTTGGTATTGGCGCATTTATTTCAATGTTGGTTGAGAGGCGTGCTCGTATTTGGAAGGGGTCGAAATAGTGGTGTATGTGGAAGAGGGGGAAAGGTGAATACAACGGTGAGAGAAAGGGAGCCCTTCTCCGTAGTGGATCTGGGAGTGAGAGTGATAAGGGGATAAGATTGAGAGAACTTGACGGATGCGATCATACCAGCACTAAAGCACCGGATCCCATCAGAACTCCGAAGTTAAGCGTGCTTGGGCGAGAGTAGTACTAGGATGGGTGACCTCCTGGGAAGTCCTCGTGTTGCATTCCTTTTTATTTTATTTTTGCGTCTCGTGGCACGGGAGCGTGTGTGCGCGATATATTTGTATGAAGTTTTATTTATTATCAGGATGTGTGATATGTTTTAAGTCGTTACTTGGTATTGGCGCATTTATTTCAATGTTGGTGGAGAGGCGTGCTCGTATTTGAAAGGGGTCGAAATAGTGGTGTATGTGGAAGAGGGGGAAAGGTGAATACAACGGTGAGAGAAAGGGAGCCCTTCTCCGTAGTGGATCTCGGAGTGAAAGGGATAAGGGGATAAGATTGAGAGAACTTGACGGATGCGATCATACCAGCATTAAAGCACCGGATCCCATCAGAACACCGAAGTTAAGCGTGCTTGGGCGAGAGTAGTACTAGGATGGGTGACCTCCTGGGAAGTCCTCGTGTTGCATTCCTTTTTATTTTATTTTTGCGTCTCGTGGCACGGTAGCGTATGTGCGCGATATATTTGTATGAAGTTTTATTTATTATCAGGATGTGTGATACGTTTTAAGTCGTTACTTGGTATTGGCGCATTTATTTCAATGTTGGTGGAGAGGCGTGCTCGTATTTGAAAGGGGTCGAAATAGTGGTGTATGTGGAAGAGGGGGAAAGGTGAATACAACGGTGAGAGAAAGGGAGCCCTTCTCCGTAGTGGATCTGGGAGTGAGAGGGATAAGGGGATAAGATTGAGAGAACTTGACGGATGCGATCATACCAGCACTAAAGCACCGGATCCCATCAGAACTCCGAAGTTAGGAAGTCCTCGTGTTGCATTCCTTTTTATTTTATTTTTGCGTCTGTGTGCGCGATATATTTGTATGAAGTTTTATTTATTATCAGGATGTGTGATACGTTTTAAGTCGTTACTTGGTATTGGCGCATTTATTTCAATGTTGGTGGAGAGGCGTGCTCGTATTTGAAAGGGGTCGAAATAGTGGTGTATGTGGAAGAGGGGGAAAGGTGAATACAACGGTGAGAGAAAGGGAGCCCTTCTCCGTAGTGGATCTGGGAGTGAGAGGGATAAGGGGATAAGATTGAGAGAACTTGACGGATGCGATCATACCAGCACTAAAGCACCGGATCCCATCAGAACTCCGAAGTTAAGTGTGCTTGGGCGAGAGTAGTACTAGGATGGGTGACCTCCTGGGAAGTCCTCGTGTTGCATTCTTTTTTATTTTATTTTTGCGTCTCATGGCACGGGAGCGTGTGTGCGCGATATATTTGTATGAAGTTTTATTTATTATCAGGATGTGTGATACGTTTTAAGTCGTTACTTGGTATTGGCGCATTTATTTCAATGTTGGTGGAGAGGCGTGCTCGTATTTGAAAGGGGTCGAAATAGTGGTGTATGTGGAAGAGGGGGAAAGGTGAATACAACGGTGAGAGAAAGGGAGCCCTTCTCCGTAGTGGATCTGGGAGTGAGAGGGATAAGGGGATAAGATTGAGAGAACTTGACGGATGCGATCATACCAGCACTAAAGCACCGGACCCCATCAGAACTCCGAAGTTAAGCGTGCTTGGGCGAGAGTAGTACTAGGATGGGTGACCTCCTGGGAAGTCCTCGTGTTGCATTCCTTTTTATTTTATTTTTGCGTCTGTGTGCGCGATATATTTGTATGAAGTTTTATTTATTATCAGGATGTGTGATACGTTTTAAGTCGTTACTTGGTATTGGCGCATTTATTTCAATGTTGGTGGAGAGGCGTGCTCGTATTTGAAAGGGGTCGAAATAGTGGTGTATGTGGAAGAGGGGGAAAGGTGAATACAACGGTGAGAGAAAGGGAGCCCTTCTCCGTAGTGGATCTGGGAGTGAGAGGGATAAGGGGATAAGATTGAGAGAACTTGACGGATGCGATCATACCAGCACTAAAGCACCGGATCCCATCAGAACTCCGAAGTTAAGCGTGCTTGGGCGAGAGTAGTACTAGGATGGGTGACCTCCTGGGAAGTCCTCGTGTTGCATTCCTTTTTATTTTATTTTTGCGTCTCGTGGCACGGGAGCGTGTGTGCGCGATATATTTGTATGAAGTTTTATTTATTATCAGGATGTGTGATACGTTTTAAGTCGTTACTTGGTATTGGCGCATTTATTTCAATGTTGGTGGAGAGGCGTGCTCGTATTTGAAAGGGGTGGAAATAGTGGTGTATGTGGAAGAGGGGGAAAGGTGAATACAACGGTGAGAGAAAGGGAGCCCTTCTCCGTAGTGGATCTGGGAGTGAGAGGGATAAGGGGATAAGATTGAGAGAACTTGACGGATGCGATCATACCAGCACTAAAGCACCGGATCCCATCAGAACTCCGAAGTTAAGCGTGCTTGGGCGAGAGTAGTACTAGGATGGGTGACCTCCTGGGAAGTCCTCGTGTTGCATTCCTTTTTATTTTATTTTTGCGTCTGTGTGCGCGATATATTTGTATGAAGTTTTATTTATTATCAGGATGTGTGATACGTTTTAAGTCGTTACTTGGTATTGGCGCATTTATTTCAATGTTGGTGGAGAGGCGTGCTCGTATTTGAAAGGGGTCGAAATAGTGGTGTATGTGGAAGAGGGGGAAAGGTGAATACAACGGTGAGAGAAAGGGAGCCCTTCTCCGTAGTGGATCTCGGAGTGAAAGGGATAAGGGGATAAGATTGAGAGAACTTGACGGATGCGATCATACCAGCATTAAAGCACCGGATCCCATCAGAACTCCGAAGTTAAGCGTGCTTGGGCGAGAGTAGTACTAGGATGGGTGACCTCCTGGGAAGTCCTCGTGTTGCATTCCTTTTTATTTTATTTTTGCGTCTCGTGGCACGGTAGCGTGTGTGCGCGATATATTTGTATGAAGTTTTATTTATTATCAGGATGTGTGATACGTTTTAAGTCGTTACTTGGTATTGGCGCATTTATTTCAATGTTGGTGGAGAGGCGTGCTCGTATTTGAAAGGGGTCGAAATAGTGGTGTATGTGGAAGAGGGGGAAAGGTGAATACAACGGTGAGAGAAAGGGAGCCCTTCTCCGTAGTGGATCTGGGAGTGAGAGGGATAAGGGGATAAGATTGAGAGAACTTGACGGATGCGATCATACCAGCACTAAAGCACCGGATCCCATCAGAACTCCGAAGTTAAGCGTGCTTGGGCGAGAGTAGTACTAGGATGGGTGACCTCCTGGGAAGTCCTCGTGTTGCATTCCTTTTTATTTTATTTTTGCGTCTGTGTGCGCGATATATTTGTATGAAGTTTTATTTATTATCAGGATGTGTGATACGTTTTAAGTCGTTACTTGGTATTGGCGCATTTATTTCAATGTTGGTGGAGAGGCGTGCTCGTATTTGAAAGGGGTCGAAATAGTGGTGTATGTGGAAGAGGGGGAAAGGTGAATACAACGGTGAGAGAAAGGGAGCCCTTCTCCGTAGTGGATCTGGGAGTGAGAGGGATAAGGGGATAAGATTGAGAGAACTTGACGGATGCGATCATACCAGCACTAAAGCACCGGATCCCATCAGAACTCCGAAGTTAAGCGTGCTTGGGCGAGAGTAGTACGAGGATGGGTGACCTCCTGGGAAGAACTCGTGTTGCATTCTTTTTTATTTTATTTTTGCGTCTCATGGCACGGGAGCGTGTGTGCGCGATATATTTGTATGAAGTTTTATTTATTATCAGGATGTGTGATACGTTTTAAGTCGTTACTTGGTATTGGCGCATTTATTTCAATGTTGGTGGAGAGGCGTGCTCGTATTTGAAAGGGGTCGAAATAGTGGTGTATGTGGAAGAGGGGGAAAGGTGAATACAACGGTGAGAGAAAGGGAGCCCTTCTCCGTAGTGGATCTGGGAGTGAGAGGGATAAGGGGATAAGATTGAGAGAACTTGACGGATGCGATCATACCAGCACTAAAGCACCGGACCCCATCAGAACTCCGAAGTTATGCGTGCTTGGGCGAGAGTAGTACTAGGATGGGTGACCTCCTGGGAAGTCCTCGTGTTGCATTCCTTTTTATTTTATTTTTGCGTCTGTGTGCGCGATATATTTGTATGAAGTTTTATTTATTATCAGGATGTGTGATACGTTTTAAGTCGTTACTTGGTATTGGCGCATTTATTTCAATGTTGGTGGAGAGGCGTGCTCGTATTTGAAAGGGGTCGAAATAGTGGTGTATGTGGAAGAGGGGGAAAGGTGAATACAACGGTGAGAGAAAGGGAGCCCTTCTCCGTAGTGGATCTGGGAGTGAGAGGGATAAGGGGATAAGATTGAGAGAACTTGACGGATGCGATCATACCAGCACTAAAGCACCGGATCCCATCAGAACTCCGAAGTTAAGCGTGCTTAGGCGAGAGTAGTACTAGGATGGGTGACCTCCTGGGAAGTCCTCGTGTTGCATTCCTTTTTATTTTATTTTTGCGTCTCGTGGCACGGGAGCGTGTGTGCGCGATATATTTGTATGAAGTTTTATTTATTATCAGGATGTGTGATACGTTTTAAGTCGTTACTTGGTATTGGCGCATTTATTTCAATGTTGGTGGAGAGGCGTGCTCGTATTTGAAAGGGGTGGAAATAGTGGTGTATGTGGAAGAGGGGGAAAGGTGAATACAACGGTGAGAGAAAGGGAGCCCTTCTCCGTAGTGGATCTGGGAGTGAGAGGGATAAGGGGATAAGATTGAGAGAACTTGACGGATGCGATCATACCAGCACTAAAGCACCGGATCCCATCAGAACTCCGAAGTTAAGCGTGCTTGGGCGAGAGTAGTACTAGGATGGGTGACCTCCTGGGAAGTCCTCGTGTTGCATTCCTTTTTATTTTATTTTTGCGTCTGTGTGCGCGATATATTTGTATGAAGTTTTATTTATTATCAGGATGTGTGATACGTTTTAAGTCGTTACTTGGTATTGGCGCATTTATTTCAATGTTGGTGGAGAGGCGTGCTCGTATTTGAAAGGGGTCGAAATAGTGGTGTATGTGGAAGAGGGGGAAAGGTGAATACAACGGTGAGAGAAAGGGAGCCCTTCTCCGTAGTGGATCTGGGAGTGAGAGGGATAAGGGGATAAGATTGAGAGAACTTGACGGATGCGATCATACCAGCACTAAAGCACCGGATCCCATTAGAACTCTGAAGTTAAGCGTGCTTGGGCGAGAGTAGTACTAGGATGGGTGACCTCCTGGGAAGTCCTCGTGTTGCATTCCTTTTTATTTTATTTTTGCGTCTCGTGGCACGGGAGCGTGTGTGCGCGATATATTTGTATGAAGTTTTATTTATTATCAGGATGTGTGATACGTTTTAAGTCGTTACTTGGTATTGGCGCATTTATTTCAATGTTGGTGGAGAGGCGTGCTCGTATTTGAAAGGGGTCGAAATAGTGGTGTATGTGGAAGAGGGGGAAAGGTGAATACAACGGTGAGAGAAAGGGAGCCCTTCTCCGTAGTGGATCTGGGAGTGAGAGGGATAAGGGGATAAGATTGAGAGAACTTGACGGATGCGATCATACCAGCACTAAAGCACCGGATCCCATGAGAACTCCGAAGTTAAGCGTACTTGGGCGAGAGTAGTACTACGATGGGTGACCTCCTGGGAAGTCCTCGTGTTGCATTCCTGTTTATTTTATTTTTGCGTCTGTGTGCGCGATATATTTGTATGAAGTTTTATTTATTATCAGGATGTGTGATACGTTTTAAGTCGTTACTTGGTATTGGCGCATTTATTTCAATGTTGGTGGAGAGGCGTGCTCGTATTTGAAAGGGGTCGAAATAGTGGTGTATGTGGAAGAGGGGGAAAGGTGAATAAAACGGTGAGAGAAAGGGAGCCCTTCTCCGTAGTGGATCTGGGAGTGAGAGGGATAAGGGGATAAGATTGAGAGAACTTGACGGATGCGATCATACCAGCACTAAAGCATCGGATCCCATCAGAACTCCGAAGTTAAGCGTGTTTGGGCGAGAGTAGTACTAGGATGGGTGACCTCCTGGGAAGTCCTCGTGTTGCATTCCTTTTTATTTTATTTTTGCGTCTCGTGGCACGGGAGCGTGTGCGCGCGATATATTTGTATGAAGTTTTATTTATTATCAGGATGTGTGATACGTTTTAAGTCGTTACTTGGTATTGGCGCATTTATTTCAATGTTGGTGGAGAGGCGTGCTCGTATTTGAAAGGGGTCGAAATAGTGGTGTATGTGGAAGAGGGGGAAAGGTGAATACAACGGTGAGAGAAAGGGAGCCCTTCTCCGTAGTGGATCTGGGAGTGAGAGGGATAAGGGGATAAGATTGAGAGAACTTGACGGATGCGATCATACCAGCACTAAAGCACCGGATCCCATCAGAACTCCGAAGTTAAGCGTGCTTGGGCGAGAGTAGTACTAGGATGGGTGACCTCCTATGAAGTCCTCGTGTTGCATTCCTTTTTATTTTATTTTTGCGTCTCGTGGCACGGGAGCGTGTGTGCGCGATATATTTGTATGATGTTTTATTTATTATCAGGATGTGTGATACGTTTTAAGTCGTTACTTGGTATTGGCGCATTTATTTCAATGTTGGTGGAGAGGCGTGCTCGTATTTGAAAGGGGTCGAAATAGTGGTGTATGTGGAAGAGGGGGAAAGGTGAATACAACGGTGAGAGAAAGGGAGCCCTTCTCCGTAGTGGATCTGGGAGTGAGAGGGATAAGGGGATAAGATTGAGAGAACTTGACGGATGCGATCATACCAGCACTAAAGCACCGGATCCCATCAGAACTCCGAAGTTAAGCGTGCTTGGGCGAGAGTAGTACTAGGATGGCTGACCTCCTGGGAAGTCCTCGTGTTGCATTCCTTTTTATTTTATTTTTGCGTCTCGTGGCACGGGAGCGTGTGTGCGCGATATATTTGTATGAAGTTTTATTTATTATCAGGATGTGTGATACGTTTTAAGTCGTTACTTGGTATTGGCGCATTTATTTCAATGTTGGTGGAGAGGCGTGCTCGTATTTGAAAAGGTCGAAATAGTGGTGTATGTGGAAGAGGGGGAAAGGTGAATACAACGGTGAGAGAAAGGGAGCCCTTCTCCGTAGTGGATCTGGGAGTGAGAGGGATAAGGGGATAAGATTGAGAGAACTTGACGGATGCGATCATACCAGCACTAAAGCACCGGATCCCATTAGAACTCCAAAGTTAAGCGTGCTTGGGCGAGAGTAGTACTAGGATGGGTGACCTCCTGGGAAGTCCTCGTGTTGCATTCCTTTTTATTTTATTTTTGCGTCTCGTGGCACGGGAGCGTGTGTGCGCGATATATTTGTATGAAGTTTTATTTATTATCAGGATGTGTGATACGTTTTAAGTCGTTACTTGGTATTGGCGCATTTATTTCAATGTTGGTGGAGAGGCGTGCTCGTATTTGAAAGGGGTCGAAATAGTGGTGTATGTGGAAGAGGGGGAAAGGTGAATACAACGGTGAGAGAAAGGGAGCCCTTCTCCGTAGTGGATCTGGGAGTGAGAGGGATAAGGGGATAAGATTGAGAGAACTTGACGGATGCGATCATACCAGCACTAAAGCACCGGATCCCATGAGAACTCCGAAGTTAAGCGTGCTTGGGCGAGAGTAGTACTAGGATGGGTGACCTCCTGGGAAGTCCTTGTGTTGCATTCCTGTTTATTTTATTTTTGCGTTTGTGTGCGCGATATATTTGTATGAAGTTTTATTTATTATCAGGATGTGTGATACGTTTTAAGTCGTTACTTGGTATTGGCGCATTTATTTCAATGTTGGTGGAGAGGCGTGCTCGTATTTGAAAGGGGTCGAAATAGTGGTGTATGTGGAAGAGGGGGAAAGGTGAATAAAACGGTGAGAGAAAGGGAGCCCTTCTCCGTAGTGGATCTGGGAGTGAGAGGGATAAGGGGATAAGATTGAGAGAACTTGACGGATGCGATCATACCAGCACTAAAGCATCGGATCCCATAAGAACTCCGAAGTTAAGCGTGTTTGGGCGAGAGTAGTACTAGGATGGGTGACCTCCTGGGAAGTCCTCGTGTTGCATTCCTTTTTATTTTATTTTTGCGTCTCGTGGCACGGGAGCGTGTGCGCGCGATATATTTGTATGAAGTTTTATTTATTATCAGGATGTGTGATACGTTTTAAGTCGTTACTTGGTATTGGCGCATTTATTTCAATGTTGGTGGAGAGGCGTGCTCGTATTTGAAAGGGGTCGAAATAGTGGTGTATGTGGAAGAGGGGGAAAGGTGAATACAACGGTGAGAGAAAGGGAGCCCTTCTCCGTAGTGGATCTGGGAGTGAGAGGGATAAGGGGATAAGATTGAGAGAACTTGACGGATGCGATCATACCAGCACTAAAGCACCGGATCCCATCAGAACTCCGAAGTTAAGCGTGCTTGGGCGAGAGTAGTACTAGGATGGGTGACCTCCTATGAAGTCCTCGTGTTGCATTCCTTTTTATTTTATTTTTGCGTCTCGTGGCACGGGAGCGTGTGTGCGCGATATATTTGTATGATGTTTTATTTATTATCAGGATGTGTGATACGTTTTAAGTCGTTACTTGGTATTGGTGCATTTATTTCAATGTTGGTGGAGAGGCGTGCTCGTATTTGAAAGGGGTCGAAATAGTGGTGTATGTGGAAGAGGGGGAAAGGTGAATACAACGGTGAGAGAAAGGGAGCCCTTCTCCGTAGTGGATCTGCGAGTGAGAGGGATAAGGGGATAAGATTGAGAGAACTTGACGGATGCGATCATACCAGCACTAAAGCACCGGATCCCATCAGAACTCCGAAGTTAAGCGTGCTTGGGCGAGAGTAGTACTAGGATGGCTGACCTCCTATGAAGTCCTCGTGTTGCATTCCTTTTTATTTTATTTTTGCGTCTCGTGGCACGGGAGCGTGTGTGCGCGATATATTTGTATGATGTTTTATTTATTATTAGGATGTGTGATACGTTTTAAGTCGTTACTTGGTATTGGCGCATTTATTTCAATGTTGGTGGAGAGGCGTGCTCGTATTTGAAAGGGGTCGAAATAGTGGTGTATGTGGAAGAGGGGGAAAGGTGAATACAACGGTGAGAGAAAGGGAGCCCTTCTCCGTAGTGGATCTGGGAGTGAGAGGGATAAGGGGATAAGATTGAGAGAACTTGACGGATGCGATCATACCAGCACTAAAGCACCGGATCCCATCAGAACCCCGAAGTTAAGCGTCCTTGGGCGAGAGTAGTACTAGGATGGGTGACCTCCTGGGAAGTCCTCGTGTTGCATTCCTTTTTATTTTATTTTTGCGTCTCGTGGCACAGGAGCGTGTGCGCGCGATATATTTGTATGAAGTTTTATTTATTATCAGGATGTGTGATACGTTTTAAGTCATTACTTGGTATTGGCGCATTTATTTCAATGTTGGTGGAGAGGCGTGCTCGTATTTGAAAGGGGTCGAAATAGTGGTGTATGTGGAAGAGGGGGAAAGGTGAATACAACGGTGAGAGAAAGGGAGCCCTTCTCCGTAGTGGATCTGGGAGTGAGAGGGATAAGGGGATAAGATTGAGAGAACTTGACGGATGCGATCCTACCAGCACTAAAGCACCGGATCCCATCAGAACTCCGAAGTTAAGCGTGCTTGGGCGAGAGTAGTACTAGGATGGGTGACCTCCTGGGAAGTCCTCGTGTTGCATTCCTTTTTATTTTATTTTTGCGTCTGTGTGCGCGATATATTTGTATGAAGTTTTATTTATTATCAGGATGTGTGATACGTTTTAAGTCGTTACTTGGTATTGGCGCATTTATTTCAATGTTGGTGGAGAGGCGTGCTCGGATTTGAAAGGGGTCGAAATAGTGGTGTATGTGGAAGAGGGGGAAAGGTGAATACAACGGTGAGAGAAAGGGAGCCCTTCTCCGTAGTGGATCTGGGAGTGAGAGTGATAAGGGGATAAGATTGAGAGAACTTGACGGATGCGATCATACCAGCACTAAAGCACCGGATCCCATGAGAACTCCGAAGTTAAGCGTGCTTCGGCGAGAGTAGTACTAGGATGGGTGACCTCCTGGGAAGTCCTCGTGTTGCATTCCTTTTTATTTTATTTTTGCGTCTGTGTGCGCGATATATTTGTATGAAGTTTTATTTATTATTAGGATGTGTGATACGTTTTAAGTCGTTACTTGGTATTGGCGCATTTATTTCAATGTTGGTGGAGAGGCGTGCTCGTATTTGAAAGGGGTCGAAATAGTGGTGTATGTGGAAGAGGGGGAAAGGTGAATACAACGGTGAGAGAAAGGGAGCCCTTCTCCGTAGTGGATCTGGGAGTGAGAGGGATAAGGGGATAAGATTGAGAGAACTTGACGGATGCGATCATACCAGCACTAAAGCACCGGATCCCATCAGAACTTCGAAGTTAAGCGTGCTTGGGCGAGAGTAGTACTAGGATGGGTTACCTCCTGGGAAGTCCTAGTGTTGCATTCCTTTTTATTTTATTTTTGCGTCTCGTGGCACGGGAGCGTGTGTGCGCGATATATTTGTATGAAGTTTTATTTATTATCAGGATGTGTGATACGTTTTAAGTCGTTACTTGGTATTGGCGCATTTATTTCAATGTTGGTGGAGAGGCGTGCTCGTATTTGAAAGGGGTCGAAATAGTGGTGTATGTGGAAGAGGGGGAAAGGTGAATACAACGGTGAGAGAAAGGGAGCCCTTCTCCGTAGTGGATCTGGGAGTGAGAGGGATAAGGGGATAAGATTGAGAGAACTTGACGGATGCGATCATACCAGCACTAAAGCACCGGATCCCATCAGAACTCCGAAGTTAAGCGTGCTTGGGCGAGAGTAGTACTAGGATGGGTGACCTCCTATGAAGTCCTCGTGTTGCATTCCTTTTTATTTTATTTTTGCGTCTCGTGGCACGGGAGCGTGTGTGCGCGATATATTTGTATGATGTTTTATTTATTATCAGGATGTGTGATACGTTTTAAGTCGTTACTTGGTATTGGCGCATTTATTTCAATGTTGGTGGAGAGGCATGCTCGTATTTGAAAGGGGTCGAAATAGTGGTGTATGTGGAAGAGGGGGAAAGGTGAATACAACGGTGAGAGAAAGGGAGCCCTTCTCTGTAGTGGATCTTGGAGTGAGAGGGATAAGGGGATAAGATTGAGAGAACTTGACGGATGCGATCATACCAGCACTAAAGCACCGGATCCCATCAGAACTCCGAAGTTAAGCGTGCTTGGGCGAGAGTAGTACTAGGTTGGGTGACCTCCTGGGTAGTCCTCGTGTTGCATTCCTTTTTATTTTATTTTTGCGTCTCGTGGCACGGGAGCGTGTGTGCGCGATATATTTGTATGAAGTTTTATTTATTATCAGGATGTGTGATACGTTTTAAGTCGTTACTTGATATTGGCGCATTTATTTCAATGTTGGTGGAGAGGCGTGCTCGTATTTGAAAGGGGTCGAAATAGTGGTGTATGTGGAAGAGGGGGAAAGGTGAATACAACGGTGAGAGAAAGGGAGCCCTTCTCCGTAGTGGATCTGGGAGTGAGAGGGATAAGGGGATAAGATTGAGAGAACTTGACGGATGCGATCATACCAGCACTAAAGCACCGGATCCCATCAGAACTCCGAAGTTAAGCGTGCTTGGGCGAGAGTAGTACTAGGATGGCTGACCTCCTATGAAGTCCTCGTGTTGCATTCCTTTTTATTTTATTTTTGCGTCTCGTGGCACGGGAGCGTGTGTGCGCGATATATTTGTATGATGTTTTATTTATTATTAGGATGTGTGATACGTTTTAAGTCGTTACTTGGTATTGGCGCATTTATTTCAATGTTGGTGGAGAGGCGTGCTCGTATTTGAAAGGGGTCGAAATAGTGGTGTATGTGGAAGAGGGGGAAAGGTGAATACAACGGTGAGAGAAAGGGAGCCCTTCTCCGTAGTGGATCTGGGAGTGAGAGGGATAAGGGGATAAGATTGAGAGAACTTGACGGATGCGATCATACCAGCACTAAAGCACCGGATCCCATCAGAACTCCGAAGTTATGCGTGCTTGGGCGAGAGTAGTACTAGGATGGGTGACCTCCTGGGAAGTCCTCGTGTTGCATTCCTTTTTATTTTATTTTTGCGTCTCGTGGCACAGGAGCGTGTGCGCGCGATATATTTGTATGAAGTTTTATTTATTATCAGGATGTGTGATACGTTTTAAGTCGTTACTTGGTATTGGCGCATTTATTTCAATGTTGGTGGAGAGGCGTGCTCGTATTTGAAAGGGGTCGAAATAGTGGTGTATGTGGAAGAGGGGGAAAGGTGAATACAACGGTGAGAGAAAGGAAGCCCTTCTCCGTAGTGGATCTGGGAGTGAGAGGGATAAGGGGATAAGATTGAGAGAACTTGACGGATGCGATCATACCAGCACTAAAGCACCGGATCCCATCAGAACTCCGAAGTTAAGCGTGCTTGGGCGAGAGTAGTACTAGGATGGGTGACCTCCTGGGAATTCCTCGTGTTGCATTCCTTTTTATTTTATTTTTGCGTCTCGTGGCACGGGAGCGTGTGTGCGCGATATATTTGTATGAAGTTTTATTTATTATCAGGATGTGTGATACGTTTTAAGTCGTTACTTGGTATTGGCGCATTTATTTCAATGTTGGTGGAGAGGCGTGCTCGTATTTGAAAGGGGTCGAAATAGTGGTGTATGTGGAAGAGGGGGAAAGGTGAATACAACGGTGAGAGAAAGGGAGTCCTTCTCCGTAGTGGATCTGGGAGTGAGAGGAATAAGGGGATAAGATTGAGAGAACTTGACGGATGCGATCATACCAGCACTAAAGCACCGGATCCCATCAGAACTCTGAAGTTAAGCGTGCTTGGGCGAGAGTTGTACTAGGATGGGTGACCTCCTGGGAAGTCCTCGTGTTGCATTCCTGTTTATTTTATTTTTGCGTCTGTGTGCGCGATATATTTGTATGAAGTTTTATTTATTATCAGGATGTGTGATACGTTTTAAGTCGTTACTTGGTATTGGCGCATTTATTTCAATGTTGGTGGAGAGGCGTGCTCGTATTTGAAAGGGGTCGAAATAGTGGTGTATGTGGAAGAGGGGGAAAACGTTACTTGGTATTGGCGCATTTATTTCAATGTTGGTGGAGAGGCGTGCTCGTATTTGAAAGGGGTCAAAATAGTGGTGTATGTGGAAGAGGGGGAAAGGTGAATACAACGGTGAGAGAAAGGGAGCCCTTCTCCGTAGTGGATCTGGGAGTGAGAGGGATAAGGGGATAAGATTGAGAGAACTTGACGGATGCGATCATACCAGCACTAAAGCACCGGATCCCATCAGAACTTCGAAGTTAAGCGTGCTTGGGCGAGAGTAGTACTAGGATGGGTGACCTCCTGGGAAGTCCTCGTGTTGCATTCCTTTTTATTTTATTTTTGCGTCTCGTGGCACGGGAGCGTGTGTGCGCGATATATTTGTATGAAGTTTTATTTATTATCAGGATGTGTGATACGTTTTAAGTCGTTACTTGGTATTGGCGCATTTATTTCAATGTTGGTGGAGAGGCGTGCTCGTATTTGAAAGGGGTCGAACTAGTGGTGTATGTGGAAGAGGGGGAAAGGTGAATACAACAGTGAGAGAAAGGGAGCCCTTCTCCGTAGTGGATCTGGGAGTGAGAGGGATAAGGGGATAAGATTGAGAGAACTTGACGGATGCGATCATACGAGCACTAAAGCACCAGATCCCATCAGAACTCCGAAGTTAAGCGTGCTTGGGCAAGAGTAGTACTACGATGGGTGACCTCCTGGGAAGTCCTCGTGTTGCATTCCTTTTTATTTTATTTTTGCGTCTGTGTGCGCGATATATTTGTATGAAGTTTTATTTATTATCAGGATGTGTGATACGTTTTAAGTCGTTACTTGGTATTGGCGCATTTATTTCAATGTTGGTGGAGAGGCGTGCTCGTATTTGAAAGGGGTCGAAATAGTGGTGTATGTGGAAGAGGGGGAAAGGTGAATACAACGGTGAGAGAAAGGGAGCCCTTCTCCGTAGTGGATCTGGGAGTGAGAGGGATAAGGGGATAAGATTGAGAGAACTTGACGGATGCGATCATATCAGCAGTAAAGCACCGGATCCCATCAGAACTCCGAAAGTTAAGCGTGCTTCGGCGAGAGTAGTACTAGGATGGGTGACCTCCTGGGAAGTCCTCGTGTTGCATTCCTTTTTATTTTATTTTTGCGTCTCGTGGCACGGGAGCGTGTGTGCGCGATATATTTGTATGAAGTTTTATTTATTATCAGGATGTGTGATACGTTTTAAGTCGTTACTTGGTATTGGCGCATTTATTTCAATGTTGGTGGAGAGGCGTGCTCGTATTTGAAAGGGGTCGAAATAGTGGTGTATGTGGAAGAGGGGGAAAGGTGAATACAACGGTGAGAGAAAGGGAGCCCTTCTCCGTAGTGGATCTGGGAGTGAGAGGGATAAGGGGATAAGATTGAGAGAACTTGACGGATGCGATCATACCAGCACTAAAGCACCGGATCCCATCAGAACTCCGAAGTTAAGCGTGCTTGGGCGAGAGTAGTACTAGGATGGGTGACCTCCTGGGAAGTCCTCGTGTTGCATTCCTTTTTATTTTATTTTTGCGTCTCGTGGCACGGGAGCGTGTGTGCGCGATATATTTGTATGAAGTTTTATTTATTATCAGGATGTGTGATACGTTTTAAGTCGTTACTTGGTATTGGCGCATTTATTTCAATGTTGGTGGAGAGGCGTGCTCGTATTTGAAAGGGGTCGAAATAGTGGTGTATGTGGAAGAGGGGGAAAGGTGAATACAACGGTGAGAGAAAGGGAGCCCTTCTCCGTAGTGGATCTGGGAGTGAGAGGGATAAGGGGATAAGATTGAGAGAACTTGACGGATGCGATCATACCAGCACTAAAGCACCGGATCCCATTAGAATTCCGAAGTTAAGCGTGCTTGGGCGAGAGTGGTACTAGGATGGGTGACCTCCTGGGAAGTCCTCGTGTTGCATTCCTTTTTATTTTATTTTTGCGTCTCGTGGCACGGGAGCGTGTGTGCGCGATATATTTGTATGAAGTTTTATTTATTATCAGGATGTGTGATACGTTTTAAGTCGTTACTTGGTATTGGCGCGTTTATTTCAATGTTGGTGGAGAGGCGTGCTCGTATTTGAAAGGGGTCGAAATAGTGGTGTATGTGAAAGAGGGGGAAAGGTGAATACAACGGTGAGAGAAAGGGAGCCCTTCTCCGTAGTGGATCTGGGAGTGAGAGGGATAAGGGGATAAGATTGAGAGAACTTGACGAATGCGATCATACCAGCACTAAAGCACCGGATCCCATCAGAACTCCGAAGTTAAGCGTGCTTGGGCGAGAGTAGTACTAGGATGGGTGACCTCCTGGGAAGTCCTCGTGTTGCATTCCTTTTTATTTTATTTTTGCGTCTCGTGGCACGGGAGCGTGTGTGCGCGATATATTTGTATGAAGTTTTATTTATTATCAGGATGTGTGATACGTTTTAAGTCGTTACTTGGTATTGGCGCATTTATTTCAATGTTGGTGGAGAGGCGTGCTCGTATTTGAAAGGGGTCGAAATAGTGGTGTATGTGGAAGAGGGGGAAAGGTGAATACAACGGTGAGAGAAAGGAAGCCCTTCTCCGTAGTGGATCTGGGAGTGAGAGGGATAAGGGGATAAGATTGAGAGAACTTGACGGATGCGATCATACCAGCACTAAAGCACCGGATCCCATCAGAACTCCGAAGTTAAGCGTGCTTGGGCGAGAGTAGTACTAGGATGGGTGACCTCCTGGGAAGTCCTCGTGTTGCATTCCTTTTTATTTTATTTTTGCGTCTCGTGGCACGGGAGCGTGTGCGCGCGATATATTTGTATGAAGTTTTATTTATTATCAGGATGTGTGATACGTTTTAAGTCGTTACTTGGTATTGGCGCATTTATTTCAATGTTGGTGGAGAGGCGTGCTCGTATTTGATAGGGGTCGAAATAGTGGTGTATGTGGAAGAGGGGGAAAGGTGAATACAACGGTGAGAGAAAGGGAGCCCTTCTCCGTAGTGGATCTGGGAGTGAGAGGGATAAGGGGATAAGATTGAGAGAACTTGACGGATGCGATCATACCAGCACTAAAGCACCGGATCCCATCAGAACTCCGAAGTTAAGCGTGCTTGGGCGAGAGTAGTACTAGGATGGGTGACCTCCTGGGAAGTCCTCGTGTTGCATTCCTTTTTATTTTATTTTTGCGTCTCGTGGCACGGGAGCGTGTGTGCGCGATATATTTGTATGAAGTTTTATTTATTATCAGGATGTGTGATACGTTTTAAGTCGTTACTTGGTATTGGCGCATTTATTTCAATGTTGGTGGAGAGGCGTGCTCGTATTTGAAAGGGGTCGAAATAGTGGTGTATGTGGAAGAGGGGGAAAGGTGAATACAACGGTGAGAGAAAGGGAGCCCTTCTCCGTAGTGGATCTGGGAGTGAGAGGGATAAGGGGATAAGATTGAGAGAACTTGACGGATGCGATCATACCAGCACTAAAGAACCGGATCCCATCAGAACTCCGAAGTTAAGCGTGCTTGGGCGAGATTAGTACTAGGATGGGTGACCTCCTGGGAAGTCCTCGTGTTGCATTCCTTTTTATTTTATTTTTGCGTCTCGTGGCACGGGAGCGTGTGCGCGCGATATATTTGTATGAAGTTTTATTTATTATCAGGATGTGATACGTTTTAAGTCGTTACTTGGTATTGGCGCATTTATTTCAATGTTGGTGGAGAGGCGTGCTCGTAATTGAAAGGGGTCGAAATAGTGGTGTATGTGGCAGAGGGGGAAAGGTGAATACAACGGTGAGAGAAAGGGAGCCCTTCTCCGTAGTGGATCTGGGAGTGAGAGGGATAAGGGGATAAGATTGAGAGAACCTGACGGATGCGATCATACCAGCACTAAAGCACCGGATCCCATCAGAACTCCGAAGTTAAGCGTGCTTGGGCGAGAGTAGTTTTAGGATGGGTGACCTCCTGGGAAGTCCTCGTGTTGCATTCCTTTTTATTTTATTTTTGCGTCTCGTGGCACGGGAGCGTGTGCGCGCGATATATTTGTATGAAGTTTTATTTATTATCAGGATGTGTGATACGTTTTAAGTCGTTACTTGGTATTGGCGCATTTATTTCAATGTTGGTGGAGAGGCGTGCTCGTATTTGAAAGGGGTCGAAATAGTGGTGTATGTGGAAGAGGGGGAAAGGTGAATACAACGGTGAGAGAAAGGAAGCCCTTCTCCGTAGTGGATCTGGGAGTGAGAGGGATAAGGGGATAAGATTGAGAGAACTTGACGGATGCGATCATACCAGCACTAAAGCACCGGATCCCATCAGAACTCCGAAGTTAAGCGTGCTTGGGCGAGAGTAGTACTAGGATGGGTGACCTCCTGGGAATTCCTCGTGTTGCATTCCTTTTTATTTTATTTTTGCGTCTCGTGGCACGGGAGCGTGTGTGCGCGATATATTTGTATGAAGTTTTATTTATTATCAGGATGTGTGATACGTTTTAAGTCGTTACTTGGTATTGGCGCATTTATTTCAATGTTGGTGGAGAGGCGTGCTCGTATTTGAAAGGGGTCGAAATAGTGGTGTATGTGGAAGAGGGGGAAAGGTGAATACAACGGTGAGAGAAAGGGAGTCCTTCTCCGTAGTGGATCTGGGAGTGAGAGGAATAAGGGGATAAGATTGAGAGAACTTGACGGATGCGATCATACCAGCACTAAAGCACCGGATCCCATCAGAACTCTGAAGTTAAGCGTGCTTGGGCGAGAGTTGTACTAGGATGGGTGACCTCCTGGGAAGTCCTCGTGTTGCATTCCTGTTTATTTTATTTTTGCGTCTGTGTGCGCGATATATTTGTATGAAGTTTTATTTATTATCAGGATGTGTGATACGTTTTAAGTCGTTACTTGGTATTGGCGCATTTATTTCAATGTTGGTGGAGAGGCGTGCTCGTATTTGAAAGGGGTCGAAATAGTGGTGTATGTGGAAGAGGGGGAAAACGTTACTTGGTATTGGCGCATTTATTTCAATGTTGGTGGAGAGGCGTGCTCGTATTTGAAAGGGGTCAAAATAGTGGTGTATGTGGAAGAGGGGGAAAGGTGAATACAACGGTGAGAGAAAGGGAGCCCTTCTCCGTAGTGGATCTGGGAGTGAGAGGGATAAGGGGATAAGATTGAGAGAACTTGACGGATGCGATCATACCAGCACTAAAGCACCGGATCCCATCAGAACTTCGAAGTTAAGCGTGCTTGGGCGAGAGTAGTACTAGGATGGGTGACCTCCTGGGAAGTCCTCGTGTTGCATTCCTTTTTATTTTATTTTTGCGTCTCGTGGCACGGGAGCGTGTGTGCGCGATATATTTGTATGAAGTTTTATTTATTATCAGGATGTGTGATACGTTTTAAGTCGTTACTTGGTATTGGCGCATTTATTTCAATGTTGGTGGAGAGGCGTGCTCGTATTTGAAAGGGGTCGAACTAGTGGTGTATGTGGAAGAGGGGGAAAGGTGAATACAACAGTGAGAGAAAGGGAGCCCTTCTCCGTAGTGGATCTGGGAGTGAGAGGGATAAGGGGATAAGATTGAGAGAACTTGACGGATGCGATCATACGAGCACTAAAGCACCAGATCCCATCAGAACTCCGAAGTTAAGCGTGCTTGGGCAAGAGTAGTACTACGATGGGTGACCTCCTGGGAAGTCCTCGTGTTGCATTCCTTTTTATTTTATTTTTGCGTCTGTGTGCGCGATATATTTGTATGAAGTTTTATTTATTATCAGGATGTGTGATACGTTTTAAGTCGTTACTTGGTATTGGCGCATTTATTTCAATGTTGGTGGAGAGGCGTGCTCGTATTTGAAAGGGGTCGAAATAGTGGTGTATGTGGAAGAGGGGGAAAGGTGAATACAACGGTGAGAGAAAGGGAGCCCTTCTCCGTAGTGGATCTGGGAGTGAGAGGGATAAGGGGATAAGATTGAGAGAACTTGACGGATGCGATCATATCAGCAGTAAAGCACCGGATCCCATCAGAACTCCGAAAGTTAAGCGTGCTTCGGCGAGAGTAGTACTAGGATGGGTGACCTCCTGGGAAGTCCTCGTGTTGCATTCCTTTTTATTTTATTTTTGCGTCTCGTGGCACGGGAGCGTGTGTGCGCGATATATTTGTATGAAGTTTTATTTATTATCAGGATGTGTGATACGTTTTAAGTCGTTACTTGGTATTGGCGCATTTATTTCAATGTTGGTGGAGAGGCGTGCTCGTATTTGAAAGGGGTCGAAATAGTGGTGTATGTGGAAGAGGGGGAAAGGTGAATACAACGGTGAGAGAAAGGGAGCCCTTCTCCGTAGTGGATCTGGGAGTGAGAGGGATAAGGGGATAAGATTGAGAGAACTTGACGGATGCGATCATACCAGCACTAAAGCACCGGATCCCATCAGAACTCCGAAGTTAAGCGTGCTTGGGCGAGAGTAGTACTAGGATGGGTGACCTCCTGGGAAGTCCTCGTGTTGCATTCCTTTTTATTTTATTTTTGCGTCTCGTGGCACGGGAGCGTGTGTGCGCGATATATTTGTATGAAGTTTTATTTATTATCAGGATGTGTGATACGTTTTAAGTCGTTACTTGGTATTGGCGCATTTATTTCAATGTTGGTGGAGAGGCGTGCTCGTATTTGAAAGGGGTCGAAATAGTGGTGTATGTGGAAGAGGGGGAAAGGTGAATACAACGGTGAGAGAAAGGGAGCCCTTCTCCGTAGTGGATCTGGGAGTGAGAGGGATAAGGGGATAAGATTGAGAGAACTTGACGGATGCGATCATACCAGCACTAAAGCACCGGATCCCATTAGAATTCCGAAGTTAAGCGTGCTTGGGCGAGAGTGGTACTAGGATGGGTGACCTCCTGGGAAGTCCTCGTGTTGCATTCCTTTTTATTTTATTTTTGCGTCTCGTGGCACGGGAGCGTGTGTGCGCGATATATTTGTATGAAGTTTTATTTATTATCAGGATGTGTGATACGTTTTAAGTCGTTACTTGGTATTGGCGCGTTTATTTCAATGTTGGTGGAGAGGCGTGCTCGTATTTGAAAGGGGTCGAAATAGTGGTGTATGTGAAAGAGGGGGAAAGGTGAATACAACGGTGAGAGAAAGGGAGCCCTTCTCCGTAGTGGATCTGGGAGTGAGAGGGATAAGGGGATAAGATTGAGAGAACTTGACGAATGCGATCATACCAGCACTAAAGCACCGGATCCCATCAGAACTCCGAAGTTAAGCGTGCTTGGGCGAGAGTAGTACTAGGATGGGTGACCTCCTGGGAAGTCCTCGTGTTGCATTCCTTTTTATTTTATTTTTGCGTCTCGTGGCACGGGAGCGTGTGTGCGCGATATATTTGTATGAAGTTTTATTTATTATCAGGATGTGTGATACGTTTTAAGTCGTTACTTGGTATTGGCGCATTTATTTCAATGTTGGTGGAGAGGCGTGCTCGTATTTGAAAGGGGTCGAAATAGTGGTGTATGTGGAAGAGGGGGAAAGGTGAATACAACGGTGAGAGAAAGGAAGCCCTTCTCCGTAGTGGATCTGGGAGTGAGAGGGATAAGGGGATAAGATTGAGAGAACTTGACGGATGCGATCATACCAGCACTAAAGCACCGGATCCCATCAGAACTCCGAAGTTAAGCGTGCTTGGGCGAGAGTAGTACTAGGATGGGTGACCTCCTGGGAAGTCCTCGTGTTGCATTCCTTTTTATTTTATTTTTGCGTCTCGTGGCACGGGAGCGTGTGCGCGCGATATATTTGTATGAAGTTTTATTTATTATCAGGATGTGTGATACGTTTTAAGTCGTTACTTGGTATTGGCGCATTTATTTCAATGTTGGTGGAGAGGCGTGCTCGTATTTGATAGGGGTCGAAATAGTGGTGTATGTGGAAGAGGGGGAAAGGTGAATACAACGGTGAGAGAAAGGGAGCCCTTCTCCGTAGTGGATCTGGGAGTGAGAGGGATAAGGGGATAAGATTGAGAGAACTTGACGGATGCGATCATACCAGCACTAAAGCACCGGATCCCATCAGAACTCCGAAGTTAAGCGTGCTTGGGCGAGAGTAGTACTAGGATGGGTGACCTCCTGGGAAGTCCTCGTGTTGCATTCCTTTTTATTTTATTTTTGCGTCTCGTGGCACGGGAGCGTGTGTGCGCGATATATTTGTATGAAGTTTTATTTATTATCAGGATGTGTGATACGTTTTAAGTCGTTACTTGGTATTGGCGCATTTATTTCAATGTTGGTGGAGAGGCGTGCTCGTATTTGAAAGGGGTCGAAATAGTGGTGTATGTGGAAGAGGGGGAAAGGTGAATACAACGGTGAGAGAAAGGGAGCCCTTCTCCGTAGTGGATCTGGGAGTGAGAGGGATAAGGGGATAAGATTGAGAGAACTTGACGGATGCGATCATACCAGCACTAAAGAACCGGATCCCATCAGAACTCCGAAGTTAAGCGTGCTTGGGCGAGATTAGTACTAGGATGGGTGACCTCCTGGGAAGTCCTCGTGTTGCATTCCTTTTTATTTTATTTTTGCGTCTCGTGGCACGGGAGCGTGTGCGCGCGATATATTTGTATGAAGTTTTATTTATTATCAGGATGTGATACGTTTTAAGTCGTTACTTGGTATTGGCGCATTTATTTCAATGTTGGTGGAGAGGCGTGCTCGTAATTGAAAGGGGTCGAAATAGTGGTGTATGTGGCAGAGGGGGAAAGGTGAATACAACGGTGAGAGAAAGGGAGCCCTTCTCCGTAGTGGATCTGGGAGTGAGAGGGATAAGGGGATAAGATTGAGAGAACTTGACGGATGCGATCATACCAGCACTAAAGCACCGGATCCCATCAGAACTCCGAAGTTAAGCGTGCTTGGGCGAGAGTAGTTTTAGGATGGGTGACCTCCTGGGAAGTCCTCGTGTTGCATTCCTTTTTATTTTATTTTTGCGTCTCGTGGCACGGGAGCGTGTGCGCGCGATATATTTGTATGAAGTTTTATTTATTATCAGGATGTGTGATACGTTTTAAGTCGTTACTTGGTATTGGCGCATTTATTTCAATGTTGGTGGAGAGGCGTGCTCGTATTTGAAAGGGGTCGAAATAGTGGTGTATGTGGAAGAGGGGGAAAGGTGAATACAACGGTGAGAGAAAGTGAGTCCTTCTCCGTAGTGGATCTGGGAGTGAGAGGGATAAGGGGATAAGATTGAGAGAACTTGACGGATGCGATCATACCAGCACTAAAGCACCGGATCCCATTAGAACTCCGAAGTTAAGCGTGCTTGGGCGAGAGTAGTACTAGGATGGGTGACCTCCTGGGAAATCCTCGTGTTGCATTCCTGTTTATTTTATTTTTGCGTCTGTGTGCGCGATATATTTGTATGAAGTTTTATTTATTATCAGGATGTGTGATACGTTTTAAGTCGTTACTTGGTATTGGCGCATTTATTTCAATGTTGGTGGAGAGGCGTGCTCGTATTTGAAAGGGGTCGAAATAGTGGTGTATGTGGAAGAGGGGGAAAACGTTACTTGGTATTGGCGCATTTATTTCAATGTTGGTGGAGAGGCGTGCTCGTATTTGAAAGGGGTCGAAATAGTGGTGTATGTGGAAGAGGGGGAAAGGTGAATACAACGGTGAGAGAAAGGGAGCCCTTCTCCGTAGTGGATCTGGGAGTGAGAGGGATAAGGGGATAAGATTGAAAGAACTTGACGGATGCGATCATACCAGCACTAAAGCACCGGATCCCATCGGAACTCCGAAGTTAAGCGTGCTTGGGCGAGAGTAGTACTAGGATGGGTGACCTCCTGGGAAGTCCTCGTGTTGCATTCCTTTTTATTTTATTTTTGCGTCTCGTGGCACGGGAGCGTGTGTGCGCGATATATTTGTATGAAGTTTTATTTATTATCAGGATGTGTGATACGTTTTAAGTCGTTACTTGGTATTGGCGCATTTATTTCAATGTTGGTGGAGAGGCGTGCTCGTATTTGAAAGGGGTCGAAATAGTGGTGTATGTGGAAGAGGGGGAAAGGTGAATACAACGGTGAGAGAAAGGGAGCCCTTCTCCGTAGTGGATCTGGGAGTGAGAGGGATAAGGGGATAAGATTGAGAGAACTTGACGGATGCGATCATACCAGCACTAAAGCACCGGATCCCATCAGAACTTCGAAGTTAAGCGTGCTTGGGCGAGAGTAGTACTAGGATGGGTTACCTCCTGGGAAGTCCTAGTGTTGCATTCCTTTTTATTTTATTTTTGCGTCTCGTGGCACGGGAGCGTGTGTGCGCGATATATTTGTATGAAGTTTTATTTATTATCAGGATGTGTGATACGTTTTAAGTCGTTACTTGGTATTGGCGCATTTATTTCAATGTTGGTGGAGAGGCGTGCTCGTATTTGAAAGGGGTCGAAATAGTGGTGTATGTGGAAGAGGGGGAAAGGTGAATACAACGGTGAGAGAAAGGGAGCCCTTCTCCGTAGTGGATCTGGGAGTGAGAGGGATAAGGGGATAAGATTGAGAGAACTTGACGGATGCGATCATACCAGCACTAAAGCACCGGATCCCATCAGAACTCCGAAGTTAAGCGTGCTTGGGCGAGAGTAGTACTAGGATGGGTGACCTCCTGGGAAGTCCTCGTGTTGCATTCCTTTTGATTTTATTTTTGCGTCTCGTGGCACGGGAGCGTGTGTGCGCGATATATTTGTATGAAGTTTTATTTATTATCAGGATGTGTGATACGTTTTAAGTCGTTACTTGGTATTGGCGCATTTATTTCAATGTTGGTGGAGAGGCGTGCTCGTATTTGAAAGGGGTCGAAATAGTGGTGTATGTGGAAGAGGGGGAAAGGTGAATACAACGGTGAGAGAAAGGGAGCCCTTCTCCGTTGTGGATCTGGGAGTGAGAGGGATAAGGCGATAAGATTGAGAGAGCTTGATGGATGCGATCATACCAGCACTAAAGCATCGGATCCCATCAGAACTCCGAAGTTAAGCGTGCTTGGGCGAGAGTGGTACTAGGATGGGTGACCTCCTGGGAAGTCCTCGTGTTGCATTCCTTTTTATTTTATTTTTGCGTCTCGTGGCACGGGAGCGTGTGCGCGCGATATATTTGTATGAAGTTTTATTTATTATCAGGATGTGTGATACGTTTTAAGTCGTTACTTGGTATTGGCGCATTTATTTCAATGTTGGTGGAGAGGCGTGCTCGTATTTGAAAGGGGTCGAAATAGTGGTGTATGTGGAAGAGGGGGAAAGGTGAATACAACGGTGAGAGAAAGGGAGCCCTTCTCCGTAGTGGATCTGGGAGTGAGAGGGATAAGGGGATAAGATTGAGAGAACTTGACGGATGCGATCATACCAGCACTAAAGCACCGGATCCCATCAGAACTCCGAAGTTAAGCGTGCTTGGGCGAGAGTAGTACTAGGATGGGTGACCTCCTGGGAAGTCCTCGTGTTGCATTCCTTTTTATTTTATTTTTGCGTCTGTGTGCGCGATATATTTGTATGAAGTTATATTTATTATCACGATGTGTGATACATTTTAAGTCGTTACTTGGTATTGGCGCATTTATTTCAATGTTGGTGGAGAGGCGTGCTCGTATTTGAAAGGGGTCGAAATAGTGGTGTATGTGGAAGAGGGGGAAAGGTGAATACAACGGTGAGAGAAAGGGAGCCCTTCTCCGTAGTGGATCTGGGAGTGAGAGGGATAAGGGGATAAGATTGAGAGAACTTGACGGATGCGATCATACCAGCACTAAAGCACCGGATCCCATCAGAACTCCGAAAGTTAAGCGTGCTCGGGCGAGAGTAGTACTAGGATGGGTGACCTCCTGGGAAGTCCTCGTGTTGCATTCCTTTTTATTTTATTTTTGCGTCTCGTGGCACGGGAGCGTGTGTGCGCGATATATTTGTATGAAGTTTTATTTATTATCAGGATGTGTGATACGTTTTAAGTCGTTACTTGGTATTGGCGCATTTATTTCAATGTTGGTGGAGAGGCGTGCTCGTATTTGAAAGGGGTCGAAATAGTGGTGTATGTGGAAGAGGGGGAAAGGTGAATACAACGGTGAGAGAAAGGGAGCCCTTCTCCGTTGTGGATCTGGGAGTGAGAGGGATAAGGGGATAAGATTGAGAGAACTTGACGGATGCGATCATACCAGCAGTAAAGCACCGGATCCCATCAGAACTCCGAAGTTAAGCGTGCTTGGGCGAGAGTGGTACTAGGATGGGTGACCTCCTGGGAAGTCCTCGTGTTGCATTCCTTTTTATTTTATTTTTGCGTCTGTGTGCGCGATATATTTGGATGAAGTTTTATTTATTATCAGGATGTGTGATACGTTTTAAGTCGTTACTTGGTATTGGCGCATTTATTTCAATGTTGGTGGAGAGGCGTGCTCGTATTTGAAAGGGGTCGAAATAGTGGTGTATGTGGAAGAGGGGGAAAGGTGAATACAACGGTGAGAGAAAGGGAGCCCTTCTCCGTAGTGGATCTGGGAGTGAGAGGGATAAGGGGATAAGATTGAGAGAACTTGACGGATGCGATCATACCAGCACTAAAGCACCGGATCCCATCAGAACTCCGAAGTTAAGCGTGCTTGGGCGAGATTAGTACTAGGATGGGTGACCTCCTGGGAAGTCCTCGTGTTGCATTCCTTTTTATTTTATTTTTGCGTCTCGTGGCACGGGAGCGTGTGCGCGCGATATATTTGTATGAAGTTTTATTTATTATCAGGATGTGTGATACGTTTTAAGTCGTTACTTGGTATTGGCGCATTTATTTCAATGTTGGTGGAGAGGCGTGCTCGTATTTGAAAGGGGTCGAAATAGTGGTGTATGTGGAAGAGGGGGAAAGGTGAATACAACGGTGAGAGAAAGGGAGCCCTTCTCCGTAGTGGATCTGGGAGTGAGAGGGATAAGGGGATAAGATTGAGAAAACTTGACGGATGCGATCATACCAGCACTAAAGCACCGGACCCCATCAGAACTCCGAAGTTAAGCGTGCTTGGGCGAGAGTAGTACTAGGATGGGTGACCTCCTGGGAAGTCCTCGTGTTGCATTCCTTTTTATTTTATTTTTGCGTCTCGTGGCACGGGAGCGTGTGTGCGCGATATATTTGTATGAAGTTTTATTTATTATCAGGATGTGTGATACGTTTTAAGTCGTTACTTGGTATTGGCGCATTTATTTCAATGTTGGTGGAGAGGTGTGCTCGTATTTGAAAGGGGTCGAAATAGTGGTGTATGTGGAAGAGGGGGAAAGGTGAATACAACGGTGAGAGAAAGGGAGCCCTTCTCCGTAGTGGATCTGGGAGTGAGAGGGATAAGGGGATAAGATTGAGAGAACTTGACGGATGCGATCATACCAGCACAAAAGCACCGGATCCCATCAGAACTCCGAAGTTAAGCGTGCTTGGGCGAGAGTAGTACTAGGATCGGTGACCTCCTGGGAAGTCCTCGTGTTGCATTCCTTTTTATTTTATTTTTGCGTCTCGTGGCACGGGAGCGTGTGTGCGCGATATATTTGTATGAAGTTTTATTTATTATCAGGATGTGTGATACGTTTTAAGTCGTTACTTGGTATTGGCGCATTTATTTCAATGTTGGTGGAGAGGCGTGCTCGTATTTGAAAGGGGTCGAAATAGTGGTGTTTGTGGAAGAGGGGGAAAGGTGAATACAACGGTGAGAGAAAGGGAGCCCTTCTCCGTAGTGGATCTGGGAGTGAGAGGGATAAGGGGATAAGATTGAGAGAACTTGACGGATGCGATCATACCAGCACTGAAGCACCGGATCCCATCAGAACTCCGAAGTTAAGCGTGCTTGGGCGAGAGTGGTACTAGGATGGGTGACCTCCTGGGATGTCCTCGTGTTGCATTCCTTTTTATTTTATTTTTGCGTCTCGTGGCACGGGAGCGTGTGTGCGCGATATATTTGTATGAAGTTTTATTTATTATCAGGATGTGTGATACGTTTTAAGTCGTTACTTGGTATTGGCGCATTTATTTCAATGTTGGTGGAGAGGCGTGCTCGTATTTGAAAGGGGTCGAAATAGTGGTGTATGTGGAAGAGGGGGAAAGGTGAATACAACGGTGAGAGAAAGGGAGCCCTTCTCCGTAGTGGATCTGGGAGTGAGAGGGATAAGGGGATAAGATTGAGAGAACTTGACGGATGCGATCATACCAGCACTAAAGCACCGGATCCCATCAGAACTCCGAAGTTAAGCGTGCTTGGGCGAGAGTGGTACTAGGATGGGTGACCTCCTGGGAAGTCCTCGTGTTGCATTCCTTTTTATTTTATTTTTGCGTCTCGTGGCACGGGAGCGTGTGTGCGCGATATATTTGTATGAAGTTTTATTTATTATCAGGATGTGTGATACGTTTTAAGTCGTTACTTGGTATTGGCGCATTTATTTCAATGTTGGTGGAGAGGCGTGCTCGTATTTGAAAGGGGTCGAAATAGTGGTGTATGTGGAAGAGGGGGAAAGGTGAATACAACGGTGAGAGAAAGGGAGCCCTTCTCCGTAGTGGATCTGGGAGTGAGAGGGATAAGGGGATAAGATTGAGAGAACTTGACGGATGCGATCATACCAGCACTAAAGCACCAGATCCCATCAGAACTCCGAAGTTAAGCGTGCTTGGGCGAGAGTGGTACTAGGATGGGTGACCTCCTGGGAAGTCCTCGTGTTGCATTCCTTTTTATTTTATTTTGGCGTCTCGTGGCACGGGAGCGTGTGTGCGCGATATATTTGTATGAAGTTTTATTTATTATCAGGATGTGTGATACGTTTTAAGTCGTTACTTGGTATTGGCGCATTTATTTCAATGTTGGTGGAGAGGCGTGCTCGTATTTGAAAGGGGTCGAAATAGTGGTGTATGTGGAAGAGGGGGAAAGGTGAATACAACGGTGAGAGAAAGGGAGCCCTTCTCCGTAGTGGATCTGGGAGTGAGAGGGATAAGGGGATAAGATTGAGAGAACTTGACGGATGCGATCATACCAGCACTAAAGCACCGGATCCCATCAGAACTCCGAAGTTAAGCGTGCTTGGGCGAGAGTGGTACTAGGATGGGTGACCTCCTGGGAAGTCCTCGTGTTGCATTCCTTTTTATTTTATTTTTGCGTCTCGTGGCACGGGAGCGTGTGTGCGCGATATATTTGTATGAAGTTTTATTTATTATCAGGATGTGTGATACGTTTTAAGTCGTTACTTGGTATTGGCGCATTTATTTCAATGTTGGTGGAGAGGCGTGCTCGTATTTGAAAGGGGTCGAAATAGTGGTGTATGTGGAAGAGGGGGAAAGGTGAATACAACGGTGAGAGAAAGGGAGCCCTTCTCCGTAGTGGATCTGGGAGTGAGAGGGATAAGGGGATAAGATTGAGAGAACTTGACGGATGCGATCATACCAGCACTAAAGCACCGGATCCCATCAGAACTCCGAAGTTAAGCGTGCTTGGGAGAGAGTGGTACTTGGATGGGTGACCTCCTGGGAAGTCCTCGTGTTGCATTCCTTTTTATTTTATTTTTGCGTCTCGTGGCACCGGAGCGTGTGTGCCCGATATATTTGTATGAAGTTTTATTTATTATCAGGATGTGTGATACGTTTTAAGTCGTTACTTGGTATTGGCGCATTTATTTCAATGTTGGTGGAGAGGCGTGCTCGTATTTGAAAGGGGTCGAAATAGTGGTGTTTGTGGAAGAGGGGGAAAGGTGAATACAACGGTGAGAGAAAGGGAGCCCTTCTCCGTAGTGGATCTGGGAGTGAGAGGGATAAGGGGATAAGATTGAGAGAACTTGACGGATGCGATCATACCAGCACTGAAGCACCGGATCCCATCAGAACTCCGAAGTTAAGCGTGCTTGGGCGAGAGTGGTACTAGGATGGGTGACCTCCTGGGATGTCCTCGTGTTGCATTCCTTTTTATTTTATTTTTGCGTCTCGTGGCACGGGAGCGTGTGTGCGCGATATATTTGTATGAAGTTTTATTTATTATCAGGATGTGTGATACGTTTTAAGTCGTTACTTGGTATTGGCGCATTTATTTCAATGTTGGTGGAGAGGCGTGCTCGTATTTGAAAGGGGTCGAAATAGTGGTGTATGTGGAAGAGGGGGAAAGGTGAATACAACGGTGAGAGAAAGGGAGCCCTTCTCCATAGTGGATCTGGGAGTGAGAGGGATAAGGGGATAAGATTGAGAGAGCTTGACGGATGCGATCATACCAGCACTAAAGCACCGGATCCCATCAGAACTCCGAAGTTAAGCGTGCTTGGGCGAGAGTGGTACTAGGATGGGTGACCTCCTGGGAAGTCCTCGTGTTGCATTCCTTTTTATTTTATTTTTGCGTCTCGTGGCACGGGAGCGTGTGTGCGCGATATATTTGTATGAAGTTTTATTTATTATTAGGATGTGTGATACGTTTTAAGTCGTTACTTGGTATTGGCGCATTTATTTCAATGTTGGTGGAGAGGCGTGCTCGTATTTGAAAGGGGTCGAAATAGTGGTGTATGTGGAAGAGGGGGAAAGGTGAATACAACGGTGAGAGAAAGGGAGCCCTTCTCCGTAGTGGATCTGGGAGTGAGAGGGATAAGGGGATAAGATTGAGAGAACTTGACGGATGCGATCATACCAGCACTAAAGCACCGGATCCCATCAGAACTCCGAAGTTAAGCGTGCTTGGGCGAGAGTGGTACTAGGATGGGTGACCTCCTGGGAAGTCCTCGTGTTGCATTCCTTTTTATTTTATTTTTGCGTCTCGTGGCACGGGAGCGTGTGTGCGCGATATATTTGTATGAAGTTTTATTTATTATCAGGATGTGTGATACGTTTTAAGTCGTTACTTGCTATTGGCGCATTTATTTCAATGTTGGTGGAGAGGCGTGCTCGTATTTGAAAGGGGTCGAAATAGTGGTGTATGTGGAAGAGGGGGAAAGGTGAATACAACGGTGAGAGAAAGGGAGCCCTTCTCCGTAGTGGATCTGGGAGTGAGAGGGATAAGGGGATAAGATTGAGAGAACTTGACGGATGCGATCATACCAGCACTAAAGCACCGGATCCCATCAGAACTCCGAAGTTAAGCGTGCTTGGGCGAGAGTGGTACTAGGATGGGTGACCTCCTGGGAAGTCCTCGTGTTGCATTCCTTTTTATTTTATTTTTGCGTCTCGTGGCACAGGAGCGTGTGTGCGCGATATATTTGTATGAAGTTTTATTTATTATCAGGATGTGTGATACGTTTTAAGTCGTTACTTGGTATTGGCGCATTTATTTCAATGTTGGTGGAGAGGCGTGCTCGTATTTGAAAGGGGTCGAAATAGTGGTGTATGTGGAAGAGGGGGAAAGGTGAATACAACGGTGAGAGAAAGGGAGCCCTTCTCCGTAGTGGATCTGGGAGTGAGAGGGATAAGGGGATAAGATTGAGAGAACTTGACGGATGCGATCATACCAACACTAAAGCACCGGATCCCATCAGAACTCCGAAGTTAAGCGTGCTTGGGCGAGAGTGGTACTAGGATGGGTGACCTCCTGGGAAGTCCTCGTGTTGCATTCCTTTTTATTTTATTTTTGCGTCTCGTGGCACGGGAGCGTGTGTGCGCGATATATTTGTATGAAGTTTTATTTATTATCAGGATGTGTGATACGTTTTAAGTCGTTACTTGCTATTGGCGCATTTATTTCAATGTTGGTGGAGAGGCGTGCTCGTATTTGAAAGGGGTCGAAATAGTGGTGTATGTGGAAGAGGGGGAAAGGTGAATACAACGGTGAGAGAAAGGGAGCCCTTCTCCGTAGTGGATCTGGGAGTGAGAGGGATAAGGGGATAAGATTGAGAGAACTTGACGGATGCGATCATACCAGCACTAAAGCACCGGATCCCATCAGAACTCCAAAGTTAAGCGTGCTTGGGCGAGAGTGGTACTAGGATGGGTGACCTACTGGGAAGTCCTCGTGTTGCATTCCTTTTTATTTTATTTTTGCGTCTCGTGGCACGGGAGCGTGTGTGCGCGATATATTTGTATGAAGTTTTATTTATTATCAGGATGTGTGATACGTTTTAAGTCGTTACTTGGTATTGGCGCATTTATTTCAATGTTGGTGGAGAGGCGTGCTCGTATTTGAAAGGGGTCGAAATAGTGGTGTATGTGGAAGAGGGGGAAAGGTGAATACAACGGTGAGAGAAAGGGAGCCCTTCTCCGTAGTGGATCTGGGAGTGAGAGGGATAAGGGGATAAGATTGAGAGAACTTGACGGATGCGATCATACCAGCACTAAAGCACCGGATCCCATCAGAACTCCGAAGTTAAGCGTGCTTGGGCGAGAGTGGTACTAGGATGGGTGACCTCCTGGGAAGTCCTCGTGTTGCATTCCTTTTTATTTTATTTTTGCGTCTCGTGGCACGGGAGCGTGTGTGCGCGATATATTTGTATGAAGTTTTATTTATTATCAGGATGTGTGATACGTTTTAAGTCGTTACTTGGTATTGGCGCATTTATTTCAATGTTGGTGGAGAGGCGTGCTCGTATTTGAAAGGGGTCGAAATAGTGGTGTATGTGGAAGAGGGGGAAAGGTGAATACAACGGTGAGAGAAAGGGAGCCCTTCTCCGTAGTGGATCTGGGAGTGAGAGGGATAAGGGGATAAGATTGAGAGAACTTGACGGATGCGATCATACCAGCACTAAAGCACCGGATCCCATCAGAACTCCGAAGTTAAGCGTGCTTGGGAGAGAGTGGTACTTGGATGGGTGACCTCCTGGGAAGTCCTCGTGTTGCATTCCTTTTTATTTTATTTTTGCGTCTCGTGGCACCGGAGCGTGTGTGCCCGATATATTTGTATGAAGTTTTATTTATTATCAGGATGTGTGATACGTTTTAAGTCGTTACTTGGTATTGGCGCATTTATTTCAATGTTGGTGGAGAGGCGTGCTCGTATTTGAAAGGGGTCGAAATAGTGGTGTCTGTGGAAGAGGGGGAAAGGTGAATACAACGGTGAGAGAAAGGGAGCCCTTCTCCGTAGTGGATCTAGGAGTGAGAGGGATAAGGGGATAAGATTGAGAGAACTTGACGGATGCGATCATACCAGCACTAAAGCACCGGATCCCATCAGAACTCCGAAGTTAAGCGTGCTTGGGCGAGAGTGGTACTAGGATGGGTGACCTCTTGGGATGTCCTCGTGTTGCATTCCTTTTTATTTTATTTTTGCGTCTCGTGGCACGGGAGCGTGTGTGCGCGATATATTTGTATGAAGTTTTATTTATTATCAGGATGTGTGATACGTTTTAAGTCGTTACTTGGTATTGGCGCATTTATTTCAATGTTGGTGGAGAGGCGTGCTCGTATTTGAAAGGGGTCGAAATAGTGGTGTATGTGGAAGAGGGGGAAAGGTGAATACAACGGTGAGAGAAAGGGAGCCCTTCTCCATAGTGGATCTGGGAGTGAGAGGGATAAGGGGATAAGATTGAGAGAGCTTGACGGATGCGATCATACCAGCACTAAAGCACCGGATCCCATCAGAACTCCGAAGTTAAGCGTGCTTGGGCGAGAGTGGTACTAGGATGGGTGACCTCCTGGGAAGTCCTCGTGTTGCATTCCTTTTTATTTTATTTTTGCGTCTCGTGGCACGGGAGCGTGTGTGCGCGATATATTTGTATGAAGTTTTATTTATTATCAGGATGTGTGATACGTTTTAAGTCGTTACTTGGTATTGGCGCATTTATTTCAATGTTGGTGGAGAGGCGTGCTCGTATTTGAAAGGGGTCGAAATAGTGGTGTATGTGGAAGAGGGGGAAAGGTGAATACAACGGTGAGAGAAAGGGAGCCCTTCTCCGTAGTGCATCTGGGAGTGAGAGGGATAAGGGGATAAGATTGAGAGAACTTGACGGATGCGATCATACCAGCACTAAAGCACCGGATCCCATCAGAACTCCGAAGTTAAGCGTGCTTGGGCGAGAGTGGTACTAGGATGGGTGACCTCCTGGGAAGTCCTCGTGTTGCATTCCTTTTTATTTTATTTTTGCGTCTCGTGGCACGGGAGCGTGTGTGCGCGATATATTTGTATGAAGTTTTATTTATTATCAGGATGTGTGATACGTTTTAAGTCGTTACTTGGTATTGGCGCATTTATTTCAATGTTGGTGGAGAGGCGTGCTCGTATTTGAAAGGGGTCGAAATAGTGGTGTATGTGGAAGAGGGGGAAAGGTGAATACAACGGTGAGAGAAAGGGAGCCCTTCTCCGTAGTGGATCTGGGAGTGAGAGGGATAAGGGGATAAGATTGAGAGAACTTGACGGATGCGATCATACCAGCACTAAAGCACCAGATCCCATCAGAACTCCGAAGTTAAGCGTGCTTGGGCGAGTGTGGTACTAGGATGGGTGACCTCCTGGGAAGTCCTCGTGTTGCATTCCTTTTTATTTTATTTTGGCGTCTCGTGGCACGGGAGCGTGTGTGCGCGATATATTTGTATGAAGTTTTATTTATTATCAGGATGTGTGATACGTTTTAAGTCGTTACTTGGTATTGGCGCATTTATTTCAATGTTGGTGGAGAGGCGTGCTCGTATTTGAAAGGGGTCGAAATAGTGGTGTATGTGGAAGAGGGGGAAAGATGAATACAACGGTGAGAGAAAGGGAGCCCTTCTCCGTAGTGGATCTGGGAGTGAGAGGGATAAGGGGATAAGATTGAGAGAACTTGACGGATGCGATCATACCAGCACTAAAGCACCGGATCCCATCAGAACTCCGAAGTTAAGCGTGCTTGGGCGAGAGTGGTACTAGGATGGGTGACCTCCTGGGAAGTCCTCGTGTTGCATTCCTTTTTATTTTATTTTTGCGTCTCGTGGCACGGGAGCGTGTGTGCGCGATATATTTGTATGAAGTTTTATTTATTATCAGGATGTGTGATACGTTTTAAGTCGTTACTTGGTATTGGCGCATTTATTTCAATGTTGGTGGAGAGGCGTGCTCGTATTTGAAAGGGGTCGAAATAGTGGTGTATGTGGAAGAGGGGGAAAGGTGAATACAACGGTGAGAGAAAGGGAGCCCTTCTCCGTAGTGGATCTGGGAGTGAGAGGGATAAGGGGATAAGATTGAGAGAACTTGACGGATGCGATCATACCAGCACTAAAGCACCGGATCCCATCAGAACTCCGAAGTTAAGCGTGCTTGGGAGAGAGTGGTACTTGGATGGGTGACCTCCTGGGAAGTCCTCGTGTTGCATTCCTTTTTATTTTATTTTTGCGTCTCGTGGCACCGGAGCGTGTGTGCCCGATATATTTGTATGAAGTTTTATTTATTATCAGGATGTGTGATACGTTTTAAGTCGTTACTTGGTATTGGCGCATTTATTTCAATGTTGGTGGAGAGGCGTGCTCGTATTTGAAAGGGGTCGAAATAGTGGTGTTTGTGGAAGAGGGGGAAAGGTGAATACAACGGTGAGAGAAAGGGAGCCCTTCTCCGTAGTGGATCTGGGAGTGAGAGGGATAAGGGGATAAGATTGAGAGAACTTGACGGATGCGATCATACCAGCACTGAAGCACCGGATCCCATCAGAACTCCGAAGTTAAGCGTGCTTGGGCGAGAGTGGTACTAGGATGGGTGACCTCCTGGGATGTCCTCGTGTTGCATTCCTTTTTATTTTATTTTTGCGTCTCGTGGCACGGGAGCGTGTGTGCGCGATATATTTGTATGAAGTTTTATTTATTATCAGGATGTGTGATACGTTTTAAGTCGTTACTTGGTATTGGCGCATTTATTTCAATGTTGGTGGAGAGGCGTGCTCGTATTTGAAAGGGGTCGAAATAGTGGTGTATGTGGAAGAGGGGGAAAGGTGAATACAACGGTGAGAGAAAGGGAGCCCTTCTCCATAGTGGATCTGGGAGTGAGAGGGATAAGGGGATAAGATTGAGAGAGCTTGACGGATGCGATCATACCAGCACTAAAGCACCGGATCCCATCAGAACTCCGAAGTTAAGCGTGCTTGGGCGAGAGTGGTACTAGGATGGGTGACCTCCTGGGAAGTCCTCGTGTTGCATTCCTTTTTATTTTATTTTTGCGTCTCGTGGCACGGGAGCGTGTGTGCGCGATATATTTGTATGAAGTTTTATTTATTATTAGGATGTGTGATACGTTTTAAGTCGTTACTTGGTATTGGCGCATTTATTTCAATGTTGGTGGAGAGGCGTGCTCGTATTTGAAAGGGGTCGAAATAGTGGTGTATGTGGAAGAGGGGGAAAGGTGAATACAACGGTGAGAGAAAGGGAGCCCTTCTCCGTAGTGGATCTGGGAGTGAGAGGGATAAGGGGATAAGATTGAGAGAACTTGACGGATGCGATCATACCAGCACTAAAGCACCGGATCCCATCAGAACTCCGAAGTTAAGCGTGCTTGGGCGAGAGTGGTACTAGGATGGGTGACCTCCTGGGAAGTCCTCGTGTTGCATTCCTTTTTATTTTATTTTTGCGTCTCGTGGCACGGGAGCGTGTGTGCGCGATATATTTGTATGAAGTTTTATTTATTATCAGGATGTGTGATACGTTTTAAGTCGTTACTTGCTATTGGCGCATTTATTTCAATGTTGGTGGAGAGGCGTGCTCGTATTTGAAAGGGGTCGAAATAGTGGTGTATGTGGAAGAGGGGGAAAGGTGAATACAACGGTGAGAGAAAGGGAGCCCTTCTCCGTAGTGGATCTGGGAGTGAGAGGGATAAGGGGATAAGATTGAGAGAACTTGACGGATGCGATCATACCAGCACTAAAGCACCGGATCCCATCAGAACTCCGAAGTTAAGCGTGCTTGGGCGAGAGTGGTACTAGGATGGGTGACCTCCTGGGAAGTCCTCGTGTTGCATTCCTTTTTATTTTATTTTTGCGTCTCGTGGCACAGGAGCGTGTGTGCGCGATATATTTGTATGAAGTTTTATTTATTATCAGGATGTGTGATACGTTTTAAGTCGTTACTTGGTATTGGCGCATTTATTTCAATGTTGGTGGAGAGGCGTGCTCGTATTTGAAAGGGGTCGAAATAGTGGTGTATGTGGAAGAGGGGGAAAGGTGAATACAACGGTGAGAGAAAGGGAGCCCTTCTCCGTAGTGGATCTGGGAGTGAGAGGGATAAGGGGATAAGATTGAGAGAACTTGACGGATGCGATCATACCAACACTAAAGCACCGGATCCCATCAGAACTCCGAAGTTAAGCGTGCTTGGGCGAGAGTGGTACTAGGATGGGTGACCTCCTGGGAAGTCCTCGTGTTGCATTCCTTTTTATTTTATTTTTGCGTCTCGTGGCACGGGAGCGTGTGTGCGCGATATATTTGTATGAAGTTTTATTTATTATCAGGATGTGTGATACGTTTTAAGTCGTTACTTGCTATTGGCGCATTTATTTCAATGTTGGTGGAGAGGCGTGCTCGTATTTGAAAGGGGTCGAAATAGTGGTGTATGTGGAAGAGGGGGAAAGGTGAATACAACGGTGAGAGAAAGGGAGCCCTTCTCCGTAGTGGATCTGGGAGTGAGAGGGATAAGGGGATAAGATTGAGAGAACTTGACGGATGCGATCATACCAGCACTAAAGCACCGGATCCCATCAGAACTCCAAAGTTAAGCGTGCTTGGGCGAGAGTGGTACTAGGATGGGTGACCTACTGGGAAGTCCTCGTGTTGCATTCCTTTTTATTTTATTTTTGCGTCTCGTGGCACGGGAGCGTGTGTGCGCGATATATTTGTATGAAGTTTTATTTATTATCAGGATGTGTGATACGTTTTAAGTCGTTACTTGGTATTGGCGCATTTATTTCAATGTTGGTGGAGAGGCGTGCTCGTATTTGAAAGGGGTCGAAATAGTGGTGTATGTGGAAGAGGGGGAAAGGTGAATACAACGGTGAGAGAAAGGGAGCCCTTCTCCGTAGTGGATCTGGGAGTGAGAGGGATAAGGGGATAAGATTGAGAGAACTTGACGGATGCGATCATACCAGCACTAAAGCACCGGATCCCATCAGAACTCCGAAGTTAAGCGTGCTTGGGCGAGAGTGGTACTAGGATGGGTGACCTCCTGGGAAGTCCTCGTGTTGCATTCCTTTTTATTTTATTTTTGCGTCTCGTGGCACGGGAGCGTGTGTGCGCGATATATTTGTATGAAGTTTTATTTATTATCAGGATGTGTGATACGTTTTAAGTCGTTACTTGGTATTGGCGCATTTATTTCAATGTTGGTGGAGAGGCGTGCTCGTATTTGAAAGGGGTCGAAATAGTGGTGTATGTGGAAGAGGGGGAAAGGTGAATACAACGGTGAGAGAAAGGGAGCCCTTCTCCGTAGTGGATCTGGGAGTGAGAGGGATAAGGGGATAAGATTGAGAGAACTTGACGGATGCGATCATACCAGCACTAAAGCACCGGATCCCATCAGAACTCCGAAGTTAAGCGTGCTTGGGAGAGAGTGGTACTTGGATGGGTGACCTCCTGGGAAGTCCTCGTGTTGCATTCCTTTTTATTTTATTTTTGCGTCTCGTGGCACCGGAGCGTGTGTGCCCGATATATTTGTATGAAGTTTTATTTATTATCAGGATGTGTGATACGTTTTAAGTCGTTACTTGGTATTGGCGCATTTATTTCAATGTTGGTGGAGAGGCGTGCTCGTATTTGAAAGGGGTCGAAATAGTGGTGTCTGTGGAAGAGGGGGAAAGGTGAATACAACGGTGAGAGAAAGGGAGCCCTTCTCCGTAGTGGATCTAGGAGTGAGAGGGATAAGGGGATAAGATTGAGAGAACTTGACGGATGCGATCATACCAGCACTAAAGCACCGGATCCCATCAGAACTCCGAAGTTAAGCGTGCTTGGGCGAGAGTGGTACTAGGATGGGTGACCTCTTGGGATGTCCTCGTGTTGCATTCCTTTTTATTTTATTTTTGCGTCTCGTGGCACGGGAGCGTGTGTGCGCGATATATTTGTATGAAGTTTTATTTATTATCAGGATGTGTGATACGTTTTAAGTCGTTACTTGGTATTGGCGCATTTATTTCAATGTTGGTGGAGAGGCGTGCTCGTATTTGAAAGGGGTCGAAATAGTGGTGTATGTGGAAGAGGGGGAAAGGTGAATACAACGGTGAGAGAAAGGGAGCCCTTCTCCATAGTGGATCTGGGAGTGAGAGGGATAAGGGGATAAGATTGAGAGAGCTTGACGGATGCGATCATACCAGCACTAAAGCACCGGATCCCATCAGAACTCCGAAGTTAAGCGTGCTTGGGCGAGAGTGGTACTAGGATGGGTGACCTCCTGGGAAGTCCTCGTGTTGCATTCCTTTTTATTTTATTTTTGCGTCTCGTGGCACGGGAGCGTGTGTGCGCGATATATTTGTATGAAGTTTTATTTATTATCAGGATGTGTGATACGTTTTAAGTCGTTACTTGGTATTGGCGCATTTATTTCAATGTTGGTGGAGAGGCGTGCTCGTATTTGAAAGGGGTCGAAATAGTGGTGTATGTGGAAGAGGGGGAAAGGTGAATACAACGGTGAGAGAAAGGGAGCCCTTCTCCGTAGTGGATCTGGGAGTGAGAGGGATAAGGGGATAAGATTGAGAGAACTTGACGGATGCGATCATACCAGCACTAAAGCACCGGATCCCATCAGAACTCCGAAGTTAAGCGTGCTTGGGCGAGAGTGGTACTAGGATGGGTGACCTCCTGGGAAGTCCTCGTGTTGCATTCCTTTTTATTTTATTTTTGCGTCTCGTGGCACGGGAGCGTGTGTGCGCGATATATTTGTATGAAGTTTTATTTATTATCAGGATGTGTGATACGTTTTAAGTCGTTACTTGCTATTGGCGCATTTATTTCAATGTTGGTGGAGAGGCGTGCTCGTATTTGAAAGGGGTCGAAATAGTGGTGTATGTGGAAGAGGGGGAAAGGTGAATACAACGGTGAGAGAAAGGGAGCCCTTCTCCGTAGTGGATCTGGGAGTGAGAGGGATAAGGGGATAAGATTGAGAGAACTTGACGGATGCGATCATACCAGCACTAAAGCACCGGATCCCATCAGAACTCCGAAGTTAAGCGTGCTTGGGCGAGAGTGGTACTAGGATGGGTGACCTCCTGGGAAGTCCTCGTGTTGCATTCCTTTTTATTTTATTTTTGCGTCTCATGGCACCGGAGCGTGTGTGCGCGATATATTTGTATGAAGTTTTATTTATTATCAGGATGTGTGATACGTTTTAAGTCGTTACTTGGTATTGGCGCATTTATTTCAATGTTGGTGGAGAGGTGTGCTCGTATTTGAAAGGGGTCGAAATAGTGGTGTATGTGGAAGAGGGGGAAAGGTGAATACAACGGTGAGAGAAAGGGAGCCCTTCTCCGTAGTGGATCTGGGAGTGAGAGGGATAAGGGGATAAGATTGAGAGAACTTGACGGATGCGATCATACCAGCACTAAAGCACCGGATCCCATCAGAACTCCGAAGTTAAGCGTGCTTGGGCGAGAGTGGTACTAGGATGGGTGACCTCCTGGGAAGTCCTCGTGTTGCATTCCTTTTTATTTTATTTTTGCGTCTCGTGGCACGGGAGCGTGTGTGCGCGATATATTTGTATGAAGTTTTATTTATTATCAGGATGTGTGATACGTTTTAAGTCGTTACTTGGTATTGGCGCATTTATTTCAATGTTGGTGGAGAGGCGTGCTCGTATTTGAAAGGGGTCGAAATAGTGGTGTATGTGGAAGAGGGGGAAAGGTGAATACAACGGTGAGAGAAAGGGAGCCCTTCTCCGTAGTGGATCTAGGAGTGAGAGGGATAAGGGGATAAGATTGAGAGAACTTGATGGATGCGATCATACCAGCACTAAAGCACCGGATCCCATCAGAACTCCGAAGTTAAGCGTGCTTGGGCGAGAGTGGTACTAGGATGGGTGACCTCCTGGGAAGTCCTCGTGTTGCATTCCTTTTTATTTTATTTTTGCGTCTCGTGGCACCGGAGCGTGTGTGCGCGATATATATGTATGAAGTTTTATTTATTATCAGGATGTGTGATACGTTTTAAGTCGTTACTTGGTATTGGCGCATTTATTTTAATGTTGGTGGAGAGGCGTGCTCGTATTTGAAAGGGGTCGAAATAGTGGTGTATGTGGAAGAGGGGGAAAGGTGAATACAACGGTGAGAGAAAGGGAGCCCTTCTCCGTATTGGATCTGGGAGTGAGAGGGATAAGGGGATAAGATTGAGAGAACTTGACGGATGCGATCATACCAGCACTAAAGCACCGGATCCCATCAGAACTCCGAAGTTAAGCGTGCTTGGGCGAGAGTGGTACTAGGATGGGTGACCTCCTGGGAAGTCCTCGTGTTGCATTCCTTCTTATTTTATTTTTGCGTCTCGTGGCACGGGAGCGTGTGTGCGCGATATATTTGTATGAAGTTTTATTTATTATCAGGATGTGTGATACGTTTTAAGTCGTTACTTGGTATTGGCGCATTTATTTCAATGTTGGTGGAGAGGCGTGCTCGTATTTGAAAGGGGTCGAAATAGTGGTGTATGTGGAAGAGGGGGAAAGGTGAATACAACGGTGAGAGAAAGGGAGCCCTTCTCCGTAGTGGATCTGGGAGTGAGAGGGATAAGGGGATAAGATTGAGAGAACTTGACGGATGCGATCATACCAGCACTAAAGCACCGGATCCCATCAGAACTCCGAAGTTAACCGTGCTTGGGCGAGAGTAGTACTAGGATGGGTGACCTCCTGGGAAGTCCTCGTGTTGCATTCCTTTTTATTTTATTTTTGCGTCTCGTGGCACGGGAGCGTGTGTGCGCGATATATTTGTATGAAGTTTTATTTATTATCAGGATGTGTGATACGTTTTAAGTCGTTACTTGGTATTGGCGCATTTATTTCAATGTTGGTGGAGAGGCGTGCTCGTATTTGAAAGGGGTCGAAATAGTGGTGTATGTGGAAGAGGGGGAAAGGTGAATACAACGGTGAGAGAAAGGGAGCCCTTCTCCGTAGTGGATCTGGGAGTGAGAGGGATAAGGGGATAAGATTGAGAGAACTTGACGGATGCGATCATACCAGCACTAAAGCACCGGATCCCATCAGAACTCCGAAGTTAAGCGTGCTTCCTGGGAAGTCCTCGTGTTGCATTCCTTTTTATTTTATTTTTGCGTCTCGTGGCACGGGAGCGTGTGTGCGCGATATATTTGTATGAAGTTTTATTTATTATCAGGATGTGTGATACGTTTTAAGTCGTTACTTGGTATTGGCGCATTTATTTCAATGTTGGTGGAGAGGCGTGCTCGTATTTGAAAGGGGTCGAAATAGTGGTGTATGTGGAAGAGGGGGAAAGGTGAATACAACGGTGAGAGAAAGGGAGCCCTTCTCCGTAGTGGATCTGGGAGTGAGAGGGATAAGGGGATAAGATTGAGAGAACTTGACGGATGCGATCATACCAGCACTAAAGCACCGGATCCCATCAGAACTCCAAAGTTAAGCGTGCTTGGGCGAGAGTAGTACTAGGATGGGTGACCTCCTGGGAAGTCCTCGTGTTGCATTCCTTTTTATTTTATTTTTGCGTCTCGTGGCACGGGAGCGTGTGTGCGCGATATATTTGTATGAAGTTTTATTTATTATCAGGATGTGTGATACGTTTTAAGTCGTTACTTGGTATTGGCGCATTTATTTCAATGTTGGTGGAGAGGCGTGCTCGTATTTGAAAGGGGTCGAAATAGTGGTGTATGTGGAAGAGGGGGAAAGGTGAATACAACGGTGAGAGAAAGGGAGCCCTTCTCCGTAGTGGATCTGGGAGTGAGAGGGATAAGGGGATAAGATTGAGAGAACTTGACGGATGCGATCATACCAGCACTAAAGCACCGGATCCCATCAGAACTCCGAAGTTAAGCGTGCTTGGGCGAGAGTGGTACTAGGATGGGTGACCTCCTGGGAAGTCCTCGTGTTGCATTCCTTTTTATTTTATTTTTGCGTCTCGTGGCACGGGAGCGTGTGTGCGCGATATATTTGTATGAAGTTTTATTTATTATCAGGATGTGTGATACGTTTTAAGTCGTTACATGGTATTGGCGCATTTATTTCAATGTTGGTGGAGAAGGCGTGCTCGTATTTGAAAGGGGTCGAAATAGTGGTGTATGTGGAAGAGGGGGAAAGGTGAATACAACGGTGAGAGAAGGGATCCCTTCTCCGTAGTGGATCTGGGAGTGAGAGGGATAAGGGGATAAGATTGAGAGAACTTGACGGATGCGATCATACCAGCACTAAAGCATCGGATCCCATCAGAACTCTGAAGTTAAGCGTGCTTGGGCGAGAGTAGTACTAGGATCGGTGACCTCCTGGGAAGTCCTCGTGTTGCATTCCTTTTTATTTTATTTTTGCGTCTCGTGGCACGGGAGCGTGTGCGCGCGATATATTTGTATGAAGTTTTATTTATTATCAGGATGTGTGATACGTTTTAAGTCGTTACTTGGTATTGGCGCATTTATTTCAATGTTGGTGGAGAGGCGTGCTCGTATTTGAAAGGGGTCGAAATAGTGGTGTATGTGGAAGAGGGGGAAAGGTGAATACAACGGTGAGAGAAAGGGAGCCCTTCTCCGTAGTGGATCTGGGAGTGAGAGGGATAAGGGGATAAGATTGAGAGAACTTGACGGATGTGATCATACCAGCACTAAAGCACCGGATCCCATCAGAACTCCGAAGTTAAGCGTGCTTGGGCAAGAGTGGTACTAGGATGGGTGACCTCCTGGGAAGTCCTCGTGTTGCATTCCTTTTTATTTTATTTTTGCGTCTCGTGGCACGGGAGCGTGTGTGCGCGATATATTTGTATGAAGTTTTATTTATTATTAGGATGTGTGATACGTTTTAAGTCGTTACTTGGTATTGGCGCATTTATTTCAATGTTGGTGGAGAGGCGTGCTCGTATTTGAAAGGGGTCGAAATAGTGGTGTATGTGGAAGAGGGGGAAAGGTGAATACAACGGTGAGAGAAAGGGAGCCCTTCTCCGTAGTGGATCTGGGAGTGAGAGGGATAAGGGGATAAGATTGAGAGAACTTGACGGATGCGATCATACCAGCACAAAAGCACCGGATCCCATCAGAACTCCGAAGTTAAGCGTGCTTGGGCGAGAGTAGTACTAGGATCGGTGACCTCCTGGGAAGTCCTCGTGTTGCATTCCTTTTTATTTTATTTTTGCGTCTCGTGGCACGGGAGCGTGTGTGCGCGATATATTTGTATGAAGTTTTATTTATTATCAGGATGTGTGATACGTTTTAAGTCGTTACTTGGTATTGGCGCATTTATTTCAATGTTGGTGGAGAGGCGTGCTCGTATTTGAAAGGGGTCGAAATAGTGGTGTATGTGGAAGAGGGGGAAAGGTGAATACAACGGTGAGAGAAAGGGAGCCCTTCTCCGTAGTGGATCTGGGAGTGAGAGGGATAAGGGGATAAGATTGAGAGAACTTGACGGATGCGATCATACCAGCACTAAAGCACCGGATCCCATCAGAACTCCGAAGTTAAGCGTGCTTCCTGGGAAGTCCTCGTGTTGCATTCCTTTTTATTTTATTTTTGCGTCTCGTGGCACGGGAGCGTGTGTGCGCGATATATTTGTATGAAGTTTTATTTATTATCAGGATGTGTGATACGTTTTAAGTCGTTACTTGGTATTGGCGCATTTATTTCAATGTTGGTGGAGAGGCGTGCTCGTATTTGAAAGGGGTCGAAATAGTGGTGTATGTGGAAGAGGGGGAAAGGTGAATACAACGGTGAGAGAAAGGGAGCCCTTCTCCGTAGGGGATCTGGGAGTGAGAGGGATAAGGGGATAAGATTGAGAGAACTTGACGGATGCGATCATACCAGCACTAAAGCACCGGATCCCATTAGAACTCCGAAGTTAACCGTGCTTGGGCGAGAGCAGTACTAGGATGGGTGACCTCCTGGGAAGTCCTCGTGTTGCATTTCTTTTTATTTTATTTTTGCGTCTCTTGGCACGGGAGCGTGTGTGCGCGATATATTTGTATGAAGTTTTATTTATTATCAGGATGTGTGATACGTTTTAAGTCGTTACTTGGTATTGGCGCATTTATTTCAATGTTGGTGGAGAGGCATGCTCGTATTTGAAAGGGGTCGAAATAGTGGTGTATGTGGAAGAGGGGGAAAGGTGAATACAACGGTGAGAGAAAGGGAGCCCTTCTCCGTAGTGGATCTGGGAGTGAGAGGGATAAGGGGATAAGATTGAGAGAACTTGACGGATGCGATCATACCAGCACAAAAGCACCGGATCCCATCAGAACTCCGAAGTTAAGCGTGCTTGGGCGAGAGTAGTACTAGGATCGGTGACCTCCTGGGAAGTCCTCGTGTTGCATTCCTTTTTATTTTATTTTTGCGTCTCGTGGCACGGGAGCGTGTGTGCGCGATATATTTGTATGAAGTTTTATTTATTATCAGGATGTGTGATACATTTTAAGTCGTTACTTGGTATTGGCGCATTTATTTCAATGTTGGTGGAGAGGCGTGCTCGTATTTGAAAGGGGTCGAAATAGTGGTGTATGTGGAAGAGGGGGAAAGGTGAATACAACGGTGAGAGAAAGGGAGCCCTTCTCCGTAGTGGATCTGGGAGTGAGAGGGATAAGGGGATAAGATTGAGAGAACTTGACGGATGCGATCATACCAGCACTAAAGCACCGGATCCCATCAGAACTCCGAAGTTAAGCGTGCTTGGGCGAGAGTGGTACTAGGATGGGTGACCTCCTGGGAAGTCCTCGTGTTGCATTCCTTTTTATTTTATTTTTGCGTCTCGTGGCACGGGAGCGTGTGTGCGCGATATATTTGTATGAAGTTTTATTTATTATCAGGATGTGTGATACGTTTTAAGTCGTTACTTGGTATTGGCGCATTTATTTCAATGTTGGTGGAGAGGCGTGCTCGTATTTGAAAGGGGTCGAAATAGTGGTGTATGTGGAAGAGGGGGAAAGGTGAATACAACGGTGAGAGAAAGGGAGCCCTTCTCCGTAGTGGATCTGGGAGTGAGAGGGATAAGGGGATAAGATTGAGAGAACTTGACGGATGCGATCATACCAGCACTAAAGCACCGGATCCCAACAGAACTCCGAAGTTAAGCGTGCTTGGGCGAGAGTGGTACTAGGATGGGTGACCTCCTGGGAAGTCCTCGTGTTGCACTCCTTTTTATTTTATTTTTGCGTCTCGTGGCACGGGAGCGTGTGTGCGCGATATATTTGTGTGAAGTTTTATTTATTATCAGGATGTGTGATACGTTTTAAGTCGTTACTTGGTATTGGCGCATTTATTTCAATGTTGGTGGAGAGGCGTGCTCGTATTTGAAAGGGGTCGAAATAGTGGTGTATGTGGAAGAGGGGGAAAGGTGAATACAACGGTGAGAGAAAGGGAGCCCTTCTCCGTAGTGGATCTGGGAGTGAGAGGGATAAGGGGATAAGATTGAGAGAACTTGACGGATGCGATCATACCAGCACTAAAGCACCGGATCCCATCAGAACTCCGAAGTTAAGCGTGCTTGGGCGAGAGTGGTACTAGGATGGGTGACCTCCTGGGAAGTCCTCGTGTTGCATTCCTTTTTATTTTATTTTTGCGTCTCGTGGCACGGGAGCGTGTGTGCGCGATATATTTGTATGAAGTTTTATTTATTATCAGGATGTGTGATACGTTTTAAGTCGTTACATGGTATTGGCGCATTTATTTCAATGTTGGTGGAGAAGGCGTGCTCGTATTTGAAAGGGGTCGAAATAGTGGTGTATGTGGAAGAGGGGGAAAGGTGAATACAACGGTGAGAGAAGGGACCCCTTCTCCGTAGTGGATCTGGGAGTGAGAGGGATAAGGGGATAAGATTGAGAGAACTTGACGGATGCGATCATACCAGCACTAAAGCATCGGATCCCATCAGAACTCCGAAGTTAAGCGTGCTTGGGCGAGAGTAGTACTAGGATGGGTGACCTCCTGGGAAGTCCTCGTGTTGCATTCCTTTTTATTTTATTTTTGCGTCTCGTGGCACGGGAGCGTGTGCGCGCGATATATTTGTATGAAGTTTTATTTATTATCAGGATGTGTGATACGTTTTAAGTCGTTACTTGGTATTGGCGCATTTATTTCAATGTTGGTGGAGAGGCGTGCTCGTATTTGAAAGGGGTCGAAATAGTGGTGTATGTGGAAGAGGGGGAAAGGTGAATACAACGGTGAGAGAAAGGGAGCCCTTCTCCGTAGTGGATCTGGGAGTGAGAGGGATAAGGGGATAAGATTGAGAGAACTTGACGGATGTGATCATACCAGCACTAAAGCACCGGATCCCATCAGAACTCCGAAGTTAAGCGTGCTTGGGCGAGAGTGGTACTAGGATGGGTGACCTCCTGGGAAGTCCTCGTGTTGCATTCCTTTTTATTTTATTTTTGCGTCTCGTGGCACGGGAGCGTGTGTGCGCGATATATTTGTATGAAGTTTTATTTATTATCAGGATGTGTGATACGTTTTAAGTCGTTACATGGTATTGGCGCATTTATTTCAATGTTGGTGGAGAAGGCGTGCTCGTATTTGAAAGGGGTCGAAATAGTTGTGTATGTGGAAGAGGGGGAAAGGTGAATACAACGGTGAGAGAAGGGATCCCTTCTCCGTAGTGGATCTGGGAGTGAGAGGGATAAGGGGATAAGATTGAGAGAACTTGACGGATGCGATCATACCAGCACTAAAGCACCGGATCCCATCAGAACTCCGAAGTTAAGCGTGCTTGGGCGAGAGTGGTACTAGGATGGGTGACCTCCTGGGAAGTCCTCGTGTTGCATTCCTTTTTATTTTATTTTTGCGTCTCGTGGCACGGGAGCGTGTGTGCGCGATATATTTGTATGAAGTTTTATTTATTATCAGGATGTGTGATACGTTTTAAGTCGTTACTTGGTATTGGCGCATTTATTTCAATGTTGGTGGAGAGGCGTGCTCGTATTTGAAAGGGGTCGAAATAGTGGTGTATGTGGAAGAGGGGGAAAGGTGAATACAACGGTGAGAGAAAGGGAGCCCTTCTCCGTAGTGGATCTGGGAGTGAGAGGGATAAGGGGATAAGATTGAGAGAACTTGACGGATGCGATCATACCAGCACTAAAGCACCGGATCCCATCAGAACTCCGAAGTTAAGCGTGCTTGGGCGAGAGTAGTACTAGGATGGGTGACCTCCTGGGAAGTCCTCGTGTTGCATTCCTTTTTATTTTATTTTTGCGTCTCGTGGCACGGGAGCGTGTGTGCGCGATATATTTGTATGAAGTTTTATTTATTATCAGGATGTGTGATACGTTTTAAGTCGTTACTTGGTATTGGCGCATTTATTTCAATGTTGGTGGAGAGGCGTGCTCGTATTTGAAAGGGGTCGAAATAGTGGTGTATGTGGAAGAGGGGGAAAGGTGAATACAACGGTGAGAGAAAGGGAGCCCTTCTCCGTAGTGGATCTGGGAGTGAGAGGGATAAGGGGATAAGATTGAGAGAACTTGACGGATGCGATCATACCAGCACAAAAGCACCGGATCCCATCAGAACTCCGAAGTTAAGCGTGCTTGGGCGAGAGTGGTACTAGGATGGGTGACCTCCTGGGAAGTCCTCGTGTTGCATTCCTTTTTCTTTTATTTTTGCGTCTCGTGGCACGGGAGCGTGTGTGCGCGATATATTTGTATGAAGTTTTATTTATTATCAGGATGTGTGATACGTTTTAAGTCGTTACTTGGTATTGGCGCATTTATTTCAATGTTGGTGGAGAGGCGTGCTCGTATTTGAAAGGGGTCGAAATAGTGGTGTATGTGGAAGAGGGGGAAAGGTGAATACAACGGTGAGAGAAAGGGAGCCCTTCTCCGTAGTGGATCTGGGAGTGAGAGGGATAAGGGGATAAGATTGAGAGAACTTGACGGATGCAATCATACCAGCACTAAAGCACCGGATCCCATCAGAACTCCGAAGTTAAGCGTGCTTGGGCGAGAGTGGAACTAGGATGGCTGACCTCCTGGGAAGTCCTCGTGTTGCATTCCTTTTTATTTTATTTTTGCGTCTCGTGGCACGGGAGCGTGTGTGCGCGATATATTTGTATGAAGTTTTATTTATTATCAGGATGTGTGATACGTTTTAAGTCGTTACTTGGTATTGGCGCATTTATTTCAATGTTGGTGGAGAGGCGTGCTCGTATTTGAAAGGGGTCGAAATAGTGGTGTATGTGGAAGAGGGGGAAAGGTGAATACAACGGTGAGAGAAAGGGAGCCCTTCTCCGTAGTGGATCTGGGAGTGAGAGGGATAAGGGGATAAGATTGAGAGAACTTGACGGATGCGATCATACCAGCACAAAAGCACCGGATCCTATCAGAACTCCGAAGTTAAGCGTGCTTGGGCGAGAGTAGTACTAGGATGGGTGACCTCCTGGGAAGTCCTCGTGTTGCATTCCTTTTTCTTTTATTTTTGCGTCTCGTGGCACGGGAGCGTGTGTGCGCGATATATTTGTATGAAGTTTTATTTATTATCAGGATGTGTGATACGTTTTAAGTCGTTACTTGGTATTGGCGCATTTATTTCAATGTTGGTGGAGAGGCGTGCTCGTATTTGAAAGGGGTCGAAATAGTGGTGTATGTGGAAGAGGGGGAAAGGTGAATACAACGGTGAGAGAAAGGGAGCCCTTCTCCGTAGTGGATCTGGTAGTGAGAGGGATAAGGGGATAAGATTGAGAGAACTTGACGGATGCGATCATACCAGCACTAAAGCACCGGATCCCATCAGAACTCCGAAGTTAAGCGTGCTTGGGCGAGAGTGGTACTAGGATGGGTGACCTCCTGGGAAGTCCTCGTGTTGCATTCCTTTTTATTTTATTTTTGCGTCTCTTGGCACAGGAGCGTGTGTGCGCGATATATTTGTATGAAGTTTTATTTATTATCAGGATGTGTGATACGTTTTAAGTCGTTACTTGGTATTGGCGCATTTATTTCAATGTTGGTGGAGAGGCGTGCTCGTATTTGAAAGGGGTCGAAATAGTGGTGTATGTGGAAGAGGGGGAAAGGTGAATACAACGGTGAGAGAAAGGGAGCCCTTCTCCGTAGTGGATCTGGTAGTGAGAGGGATAAGGGGATAAGATTGAGAGAACTTGACGGATGCGATCATACCAGCACTAAAGCACCGGATCCCATCAGAACTCCGAAGTTAAGCGTGCTTGGGCGAGAGTGGTACTAGGATGGGTGACCTCCTGGGAAGTCCTCGTGTTGCATTCCTTTTTATTTTATTTTTGCGTCTCTTGGCACGGGAGCGTGTGTGCGCGATATATTTGTATGAAGTTTTATTTATTATCAGGATGTGTGATACGTTTTAAGTCGTTACTTGGTATTGGCGCATTTATTTCAATGTTGGTGGAGAGGCGTGCTCGTATTTGAAAGGGGTCGAAATAGTGGTGTATGTGGAAGAGGGGGAAAGGTGAATACAACGGTGAGAGAAAGGGAGCCCTTCTCCGTAGTGGATCTGGGAGTGAGAGGGATAAGGGGATAAGATTGAGAGAACTTGACGGATGCGATCATACCAGCACTAAAGCACCGGATCCCATCAGAACTCCGAAGTTAAGCGTGCTTGGGCGAGAGTGGTACTAGGATGGGTGACCTCCTGGGAATTCCTCGTGTTGCATTCCTTTTTATTTTATTTTTGCGTCTCGTGGCACCGGAGCGTGTGTGCGCGATATATTTGTATGAAGTTTTATTTATTATCAGGATGTGTGATACGTTTTAAGTCGTTACTTGGTATTGGCGCATTTATTTCAATGTTGGTGGAGAGGCGTGCTCGTATTTGAAAGGGGTCGAAATAGTGGTGTATGTGGAAGAGGGGGAAAGGTGAATACAACGGTGAGAGAAAGGGAGCCCTTCTCCGTAGTGGATCTGGGAGTGAGAGGGATAAGGGGATAAGATTGAGAGAACTTGACGGATGCGATCATACCAGCACTAAAACATCGGATCCCATCAGAACTCCGAAGTTAAGCGTGCTTGGGCGAGAGTAGTACTAGGATGGGTGACCTCCTGGGAAGTCCTCATGTTGCATTCCTTTTTATTTTATTTTTGCGTCTCGTGGCACGGGAGCGTGTGTGCGCGATATATTTGTATGAAGTTTTATTTATTATCAGGATGTGTGATACGTTTTAAGTCGTTACTTGGTATTGGCGCATTTATTTCAATGTTGGTGGAGAGGCGTGCTCGTATTTGAAAGGGGTCGAAATACTGGTGTATGTGGAAGAGGGGGAAAGGTGAATACAACGGTGAGAGAAAGGGAGCGCTTCTCCGTAGTGGATGTGGGAGTGAGAGGGATAAGGGGATAAGATTGAGAGAACTTGACGGATGCGATCATACGAGCACTAAAGCATCGGATCCCATTAGAACTCCGAAGTTAAGCGTGCTTGGGCGAGAGTAGTACTAGGATGGGTGACCTCCTGGGAAGTCCTCATGTCGCATTCCTTTTTATTTTATTTTTGCGTCTCGTGGCACGGGAGCGTGTGTGCGTGATATATTTGTATGAAGTTTTATTTATTATCAGGATGTGTGATACGTTTTAAGTCGTTACTGGGTATTGGTGCATTTATTTCAATGTTGGTGGAGAGGCGTGCTCGTATTTGAAAGGGGTCGAAATAGTGGTGTATGTGGAAGAGGGGGAAAGGTGAATACAACGGTGAGAGAAAGGGAGCCCTTCTCCGTAGTGGATCTGGGAGTGAGAGGGATAAGGGGATAAGATTGAGTGAACTTGACGGATGCGATCATACCAGCACTAAAGCACCGGATCCCATCAGAACTCCGAAGTTAAGCGTGCTTGGGCGAGAGTAGTACTAGGATGGGTGACCTCCTGGGAAGTCCTGGTGTTGCATTCCTTTTTATTTTATTTTTGCGTCTCGTGGCACGGGAGCGTGTGTGCGCGATATATTTGTATGAAGTTTTATTTATTATCAGGATGTGTGATACGTTTTAAGTCGTTACTTGGTATTGGCGCATTTATTTCAATGTTGGTGGAGAGGCGTGCTCGTATTTGAAAGGGGTCGAAATAGTGGTGTATGTGGAAGAGGGGGAAAGGTGAATACAACGGTGAGAGAAAGGGAGCCCTTCTCCGTAGTGGATCTGGGAGTGAGAGGGATAAGGGGATAAGATTGAGAGAACTTGACGGATGCGATCATACCAGCACTAAAGCACCGGATCCCATCAGAACTCCGAAGTTAAGCGTGCTTGGGCGAGAGTAGTACAAGGATGGGTGACCTCCTGGGAAGTCCTCGTGTTGCATTCCTTTTTATTTTATTTTTGCGTCTCGTGGCACGGGAGCGTGTGTGTGCGATATATTTGTATGAAGTTTTATTTATTATCAGGATGTGTGATACGTTTTAAGTCGTTACTTGGTATTGGCACATTTATTTCAATGTTGGTGGAGAGGCGTGCTCGTATTTGAAAGGGGTCGAAATAGTGGTGTATGTGGAAGTGGGGGAAAGGTGAATACAACGGTGAGAGAAAGGGAGCCCTTCTCCGTAGTGGATCTGGTAGTGAGAGGGATAAGGGGATAAGATTGAGAGAACTTGACGGATGCGATCATACCAGCACTAAAGCACCGGATCCCATCAGAACTCCGAAGTTAAGCGTGCTTGGGCGAGAGTGGTACTAGGATGGGTGACCTCCTGGGAAGTCCTCGTGTTGCATTCCTTTTTATTTTATTTTTGCGTCTCGTGGCACCGGAGCGTGTGTGCGCGATATATTTGTATGAAGTTTTATTTATTATCAGGATGTGTGATACGTTTTAAGTCGTTACTTGGTATTTGCGCATTTATTTCAATGTTGGTGGAGAGGCGTGCTCGTATTTGAAAGGGGTCGAAATAGTGGTGTATGTGGAAGAGGGGGAAAGGTGAATACAACGGTGAGAGAAAGGGAGCCCTTCTCCGTAGTGGATCTGGGAGTGAGAGGGATAAGGGGATAAGATTGAGAGAACTTGACGGATGCGATCATACCAGCACTAAAACATCGGATCCCATCAGAACTCCGAAGTTAAGCGTGCTTGGGCGAGAGTAGTACTAGGATGGGTGACCTCCTGGGAAGTCCTCATGTTGCATTCCTTTTTATTTTATTTTTGCGTCTCGTGGCACGGGAGCGTGTGTGCGCGATATATTTGTATGAAGTTTTATTTATTATCAGGATGTGTGATACGTTTTAAGTCGTTACTTGGTATTGGCGCATTTATTTCAATGTTGGTGGAGAGGCGTGCTCGTATTTGAAAGGGGTCGAAATAGTGGTGTATGTGGAAGAGGGGGAAAGGTGAATAAAACGGCGAGAGAAATGGAGCCCTTCTCCGTAGTGGATCTGGGAGTGAGAGGGATAAGGGGATAAGATTGAGAGAACTTGACGGATGCGATCATACCAGCACTAAAGCACCGGATCCCATCAGAACTCCGAAGTTAAGCGTGCTAGGGAGAGAGTAGTACTAGGATGGGTGACCTCCTGGGAAGTCCTCGTGTTGCATTCCTTTTTATTTTATTTTTGCGTCTCGTGGCACGGGAGCGTGTGTGCGCGATATATTTGTATGAAGTTTTATTTATTATCAGGATGTGTGATACGTTTTAAGTCGTTACTTGGTATTGGCGCATTTATTTCAATGTTGGTGGAGAGGCGTGCTCGTATTTGAAAGGGGTCGAAATAGTGGTGTATGTGGAAGAGGGGGGAAGGTGAATACAACGGCGAGAGAAATGGAGCCCTTCTCCGTAGTGGATCTGGGAGTGAGAGGGATAAGGGGATAAGATTGAGAGAACTTGACGGATGCGATCATACCAGCACTAAAGCACCGGATCCCATCAGAACTCCGAAGTTAAGCGTGCTCGAGCGAGATTAGTCCTCGTGTTGCATTCCTTTTTTTTTTTTTTGCGTCTCGTGGCACGGGAGCGTGTGTGCGCGATATATTTGTATGAAGTTTTATTTATTATCAGGATGTGTGATACGTTTTAAGTCGTTACTTGGTATTGGCGCATTTATTTCAATGTTGGTGGAGAGGCGTGCTCGTATTTGAAAGGGGTCGAAATAGTGGTGTATGTGGAAGAGGGGGGAAGGTGAATACAACGGCGAGAGAAATGGAGCCCTTCTCCGTAGTGGATCTGGGAGTGAGAGGGATAAGGGGATAAGATTGAGAGAACTTGACGGATGCGATCATACCAGCACTAAAGCACCGGATCCCATCAGAACTCCGAAGTTAAGCGTGCTAGGGCGAGATTAGTACTAGGATGGGTGGCCTCCTGGGAAGTCCTCGTGTTGCATTCCTTTTAATTTTATTTTTGCGTCTCGTGGCACGGGAGCGTGTGTGCGCGATATATTTGTATGAAGTTTTATTTATTATCAGGATGTGTGATACGTTTTAAGTCGTTACTTGGTATTGGCGCATTTATTTCAATGTTGGTGGAGAGGCATGCTCGTATTTGAAAGGGGTCGAAATAGTGGTGTATGTGGAAGAGGGGGAAAGGTGAATACAACGGTGAGAGAAAGGGAGCCCTTCTCTGTAGTGGATCTGGGAGTGAGAGGGATAAGGGGATAAGATTGAGAGAACTTGACGGATGCGATCATACCAGCACTAAAGCACCGGATCCCATCAGAACTCCAAAGTTAAGCGTGCTTGGGCGAGAGTAGTACTAGGATGGGTGACCTCCTGGGAAGTCCTCGTGTTGCATTCCTTTTTATTTTATTTTTGCGTCTGTGTGCGCGATATATTTGTATGAAGTTTTATTTATTATCAGGATGTGTGATACGTTTTAAGTCGTTACTTGGTATTGGCGCATTTATTTCAATGTTGGTGGAGAGGCGTGCTCGTATTTGAAAGGGGTCGAAATAGTGGTGTATGTGGAAGAGGGGGAAAGGTGAAGTGAGAGAAAGGGAGCCCTTCTCCGTAGTGGATCTGGGAGTGAGAGGGATAAGGGGATAAGATTGAGAGAACTTGACGGATGCGATCATACCAGCACTAAAGCACCGGATCCCATCAGAACTCTGAAGTTAAGCGTGCTTGGGCGAGAGTAGTACTAGGATGGGTGACCTCCTGAGAAGTCCTCGTGTTGCATTCCTTTTTATTTTATTTTTGCGTCTCGTGGCACGGGAGCGTGTGCGCGCGATATATTTGTATGAAGTTTTATTTATTATCAGGATGTGTGATACGTTTTAAGTCGTTACTTGGTATTGGCGCATTTATTTCAATGTTGGTGGAGAGGCGTGCTCGTATTTGAAAGGGGTCGAAATAGTGGTGTATGTGGAAGAGGGGGAAAGGTGAATACAACGGTGAGAGAAAGGGAGCCTTTCTCCGTAGTGGATCTGGGAGTGAGAGGGATAAGGGGATAAGATTGAGAGAACTTGACGGATGCGATCATACCAGCACTAAAGCACCGGATCCCATCAGAACTTTGAAGTTAAGCGTGCTTGGGCGAGAGTAGTACTAGGATGGGTGACCTCCTGGGAAGTCCTCGTGTTGCATTCCTTTTTATTTTATTTTTGCGTCTCGTGGCACGGGAGCGTGTGCGCGCGATATATTTGTATGAAGTTTTATTTATTATCAGGATGTGTGATACGTTTTAAGTCGTTACTTGGTATTGGCGCATTTATTTCAATGTTGGTGGAGAGGCGTGCTCGTATTTGAAAGGGGTCGAAATAGTGGTGTATGTGGAAGAGGGGGAAAGGTGAATACAACGGTGAGAGAAAGGGAGCCCTTCTCCGTAGTGGAGCTGGGAGTGAGAGGGATAAGGGGATAAGATTGAGAGAACTTGACGGATGCGATCATACCAGCACTAAAGCATCGGATCCCATCAGAACTCCGAAGTTAAGCGTGCTTGGGCGAGAGTAGTACTAGGATGGGTGACCTCCTGGGAAGTCCTCATGTTGCATTCCTTTTTATTTTATTTTTGCGTCTCGTGGCACAGGAGCGTGTGCGCGTGATATATTTGTATGAAGTTTTATTTATTATCAGGATGTGTGATACGTTTTAAGTCGTTACTTGGTATTGGCGCATTTATTTCAATGTTGGTGGAGAGGCGTGCTCGTATTTGAAAGGGGTCGAAATAGTGGTGTATGTGGAAGAGGGGGAAAGGTGAATACAACGGCGAGAGAAATGGAGCCCTTCTCCGTAGTGGATCTGGAAGTGAGAGGGATAAGGGGATAAGATTGAGAGAACTTGACGGATGCGATCATACCAGCACTAAAGCACCGGATCCCATCAGAACTCCGAAGTTAAGCGTGCTTGGGCGAGAGTAGTACTAGGATGGGTGACCTCCTGGGAAGTCCTCTTGTTGCATTTCTTTTTATTTTATTTTTGCGTCTCGTGGCACGGGAGCGTGTGTGCGCGATATATTTGTATGAAGTTTTATTTATTATCAGGATGTGTGATACGTTTTAAGTCGTTACTTGGTATTGGCGCATTTATTTCAATGTTGGTGGAGAGGCGTGCTCGTATTTGAAAGGGGTCGAAATAGTGGTGTATGTGGAAGAGGGGGAAAGGTGAATACAACGGTGAGAGAAAGGGAGCCTTTCTCCGTAGTGGATCTGGGAGTGAGAGGGATAAGGGGATAAGATTGAGAGAACTTGACGGATGCGATCATACCAGCACTAAAGCACCGGATCCCATCAGAACTCTGAAGTTAAGCGTGCTTGGGCGAGAGTGGTACTAGGATGGGTGACCTCCTGGGAAGTCCTCGTGTTGCATTCCTTTTTTTTTTATTTTTGCGTCTCGTGGCACGGGAGCGTGTGCGCGCGATATATTTGTATGAAGTTTTATTTATTATCAGGATGTGTGATACGTTTTAAGTCGTTACTTGGTATTGGCGCATTTATTTCAATGTTGGTGGAGAGGCGTGCTCGTATTTGAAAGGGGTCGAAATAGTGGTGTATGTGGAAGAGGGGGAAAGGTGAATACAACGGTGAGAGAAAGGGAGCCCTTCTCCGTAGTGGATCTGGGAGTGAGAGGGATAAGGGGATAAGATTGAGAGAACTTGACGGATGCGATCATACCAGCACTAAAGCATCGGATCCCATCAGAACTCCGAAGTTAAGCGTGCTTGGGCGAGAGTAGTACTAGGATGGGTGACCTCCTGGGAAGTCCTCATGTTGCATTCCTTTTTATTTTATTTTTGCGTCTCGTGGCACGGGAGCGTGTGCGCGTGATATATTTGTATGAAGTTTTATTTATTATCAGGATGTGTGATACGTTTTAAGTCGTTACTTGGTATTGGCGCATTTATTTCAATGTTGGTGGAGAGGCGTGCTCGTATTTGAAAGGGGTCGAAATAGTGGTGTATGTGGAAGAGGGGGAAAGGTGAATACAACGGCGAGAGAAATGGAGCCCTTCTCCGTAGTGGATCTGGAAGTGAGAGGGATAAGGGGATAAGATTGAGAGAACTTGACGGATGCGATCATACCAGCACTAAAGCACCGGATCCCATCAGAACTCCGAAGTTAAGCGTGCTTGGGCGAGAGTAGTACTAGGATGGGTGACCTCCTGGGAAGTCCTCTTGTTGCATTTCTTTTTATTTTATTTTTGCGTCTCGTGGCACGGGAGCGTGTGTGCGCGATATATTTGTATGAAGTTTTATTTATTATCAGGATGTGTGATACGTTTTAAGTCGTTACTTGGTATTGGCGCATTTATTTCAATGTTGGTGGAGAGGCGTGCTCGTATTTGAAAGGGGTCGAAATAGTGGTGTATGTGGAAGAGGGGGAAAGGTGAATACAACGGTGAGAGAAAGGGAGCCTTTCTCCGTAGTGGATCTGGGAGTGAGAGGGATAAGGGGATAAGATTGAGAGAACTTGACGGATGCGATCATACCAGCACTAAAGCACCGGATCCCATCAGAACTCTGAAGTTAAGCGTGCTTGGGCGAGAGTGGTACTAGGATGGGTGACCTCCTGGGAAGTCCTCGTGTTGCATTCCTTTTTTTTTTATTTTTGCGTCTCGTGGCACGGGAGCGTGTGCGCGCGATATATTTGTATGAAGTTTTATTTATTATCAGGATGTGTGATACGTTTTAAGTCGTTACTTGGTATTGGCGCATTTATTTCAATGTTGGTGGAGAGGCGTGCTCGTATTTGAAAGGGGTCGAAATAGTGGTGTATGTGGAAGAGGGGGAAAGGTGAATACAACGGTGAGAGAAAGGGAGCCCTTCTCCGTAGTGGATCTGGGAGTGAGAGGGATAAGGGGATAAGATTGAGAGAACTTGACGGATGCGATCATACCAGCACTAAAGCATCGGATCCCATCAGAACTCCGAAGTTAAGCGTGCTTGGGCGAGAGTAGTACTAGGATGGGTGACCTCCTGGGAAGTCCTCATGTTGCATTCCTTTTTATTTTATTTTTGCGTCTCGTGGCACGGGAGCGTGTGCGCGTGATATATTTGTATGAAGTTTTATTTATTATCAGGATGTGTGATACGTTTTAAGTCGTTACTTGGTATTGGCGCATTTATTTCAATGTTGGTGGAGAGGCGTGCTCGTATTTGAAAGGGGTCGAAATAGTGGTGTATGTGGAAGAGGGGGAAAGGTGAATACAACGGCGAGAGAAATGGAGCCCTTCTCCGTAGTGGATCTGGAAGTGAGAGGGATAAGGGGATAAGATTGAGAGAACTTGACGGATGCGATCATACCAGCACTAAAGCACCGGATCCCATCAGAACTCCGAAGTTAAGCGTGCTTGGGCGAGAGTAGTACTAGGATGGGTGACCTCCTGGGAAGTCCTCTTGTTGCATTTCTTTTTATTTTATTTTTGCGTCTCGTGGCACGGGAGCGTGTGTGCGCGATATATTTGTATGAAGTTTTATTTATTATCAGGATGTGTGATACGTTTTAAGTCGTTACTTGGTATTGGCGCATTTATTTCAATGTTGGTGGAGAGGCGTGCTCGTATTTGAAAGGGGTCGAAATAGTGGTGTATGTGGAAGAGGGGGAAAGGTTAATACAACGGCGAGAGAAAGGGAGCCCTTCTCCGTAGTGGATCTGGGAGTGAGAGGGATAAGGGGATAAGATTGAGAGAACTTGACGGATGTGATCATACCAGCACTAAAGCACCGGATCCCATCAGAACTCCGAAGTTAAGCGTGCTTGGGCGAGAGTAGTACTAGGATGGGTGACCTCCTGGGAAGTCCTCGTGTTGCATTCCTTTTTATTTTATTTTTGCGTCTCGTGGCACGGGAGCGTGTGCGCGCGATATATTTGTATGAAGTTTTATTTATTATCAGGATGTGTGATACGTTTTAAGTCGTTACTTGGTATTGGCGCATTTATTTCAATGTTGGTGGAGAGGCGTGCTCGTATTTGAAAGGGGTCGAAATAGTGGTGTATGTGGAAGAGGGGTAAAGGTGAATACAATGGCGAGAGAAAGGGAGCCCTTCTCCGTAGTGGATCTGGGAGTGAGAGGGATAAGGGGATAAGATTAAGAGAACTTGACGGATGCGATCATACCAGCACTAAAGCACCGGATCCCATCAGAACTCCGAAGTTAAGCGTGCTTGGGCGAGAGTAGTACTAGGATGGGTGACCTGCTGGGAAGTCCTCGTGTTGCATTCCTTTTTATTTTATTTTTGCGTCTCGTGGCACGGGAGCGTGTGCGCGTGATATATTTGTATGAAGTTTTATTTATTATCATGATGTGTGATACGTTTTAAGTCGTTACTTGGTATTGGCGCATTTATTTCAATGTTGGTGGAGAGGCGTGCTCGTGTTTGAAAGGGGTCGAAATAGTGGTGTATGTGGAAGAGGGGGAAAGGTGAATACAACGGTGAGAGAAAGGGAGCCCTTCTCCGTAGTGGATCTGGGAGTGAGAGGGATAAGGGGATAGGATTGAGAGAACTTGACGGATGCGATCATACCAGCACTAAAGCACCGGATCACATCAGAACTCCGAAGTTAAGCATGCTTGGGCGAGAGTAGTACTAGGATGGGTGACCTCCTGGGAAGTCCTCGTGTTGCATTCCTTTTTATTTTATTTTTGCGTCTCGTGGCACGGGAGCGTGTGCGCGCGATATATTTGTATGAAGTTTTATTTATTATCAGGATGTGTGATACGTTTTAAGTCGTTACTTGGTATTGGCGCATTTATTTCAATGTTGGTGGAGAGGCGTGCTCGTGTTTGAAAGGGGTCGAAATAGTGGTGTATGTGGAAGAGGGGGAAAGGTGAATACAACGGTGAGAGAAAGGGAGCCCTTCTCCGTAGTGGATCTGGGAGTGAGAGGGATAAGGGGATAAGATTGAGAGAACTTGACGGATGCGATCATACCAGCACTAAAGCACCGGATCCCATCAAAACTCCGAAGTTAAGCGTGCTTGGGCGAGAGTAGTACTAGGATGGGTGACCTCCTGGGAAGTCCTCGTGTTGCATTCCTTTTTATTTTATTTTTGCGTCTCGTGGCACGGGAGCGTGTGCGCGCGATATATTTGTATGAAGTTTTATTTATTATCAGGATGTGTGATACGTTTTAAGTCGTTACTTGGTATTGGCGCATTTATTTCAATGTTGGTGGAGAGGCGTGCTCGTATTTGAAAGGGGTCGAAATAGTGGTGTATGTGGAAGAGGGGGAAAGGTGAATACAACGGCGAGAGAAAGGGAGCCCTTCTCCGTAGTGGATCTGGGAGTGAGAGGGATAAGGGGATAAGATTGAGAGAACTTGATGGATGCGATCATACCAGCACTAAAGCACCGGATCCCATCAGAACTCCGAAGTTAAGCGTGCTTGGCGAGAGTAGTACTAGGATGGGTGACCTCCTGGGAAGTCCTCGTGTTGCATTCCTTTTTATTTTATTTTTGCGTCTCGTGGCACGGGAGCGTGTGCGCACGATATATTTGTATGAAGTTTTATTTATTATCAGGATGTGTGATACGTTTTAAGTCGTTACTTGGTATTGGCGCATTTATTTCAATGTTGGTGGAGAGGCGTGCTCGTATTTGAAAGGGGTCGAAATAGTGGTGTATGTGGAAGAGAGGGAAAGGTGAATACAACGGCGAGAGAAAGGGAGCCCTTCTCCGTAGTGGATCTGGGAGTGAGAGGGATAAGGGGATAGGATTGAGAGAACTTGACGGATGCGATCATACCAGCACTAAAGCACCGGATCCCATCAGAACTCCGAAGTTAAGCGTGCTTGGGCGAGAGTAGTACTAGGATGGGTGACCTCCTGGGAAGTCCTCGTGTTGCATTCCTTTTTATTTTATTTTTGCGTCTCGTGGCACGGGAGCGTGTGCGCGTGATATATTTGTATGAAGTTTTATTTATTATCAGGATGTGTGATACGTTTTAAGTCGTTACTTGGTATTGGGGCATTTATTTCAATGTTGGTGGAGAGGCGTGCTCGTGTTTGAAAGGGGTCGAAATAGTGGTGTATGTGGAAGAGGGGGAAAGGTGAATACAACGGTGAGAGAAAGGAAGCCCTTCTCCGTAGTGGATCTGGGAGTGAGAGGGATAAGGGGATAAGATTGAGAGAACTTGATGGATGCGATCATACCAGCACTAAAGCACCGGATCCCATCAAAACTCCAAAGTTAAGCGTGCTTGGGCGAGAGTAGTACTAGGATGGGTGACCTGCTGGGAAGTCCTCGTGTTGCATTCCTTTTTATTTTATTTTTGCGTCTCGTGGCACGGGAGCGTGTGCGCGTGATATATTTGTATGAAGTTTTATTTATTATCAGGATGTGTGATACGTTTTAAGTCGTTACTTGGTATTGACGCATTTATTTCAATGTTGGTGGAGAGGCGTGCTCGTATTTGAAAGGGGTCGAAATAGTGGTGTATGTGGAAGAGGGGGAAAGGTGAATACAACGGTGAGAGAAAGGGAGCCCTTCTCCGTAGTGGATCTGGGAGTGACAGGGATAAGGGGATAAGATTGAGAGAACTTGACGGATGCGATCATACCAGCACTAAAGCACCGGATCCCATCAGAACTCCGAAGTAAAGCGTGCTTGGGCGAGAGTAGTACTAGGATGGGTGACCTCCTGGGAAGTCCTCGTGTTGCATTCCTTTTTATTTTATTTTTGCGTCTCGTGGCACGGGAGCGTGTGCGCGTGATATATTTGTATGAAGTTTTATTTATTATCAGGATGTGTGATACGTTTTAAGTCGTTACTTGGTATTGGCGCATTTATTTCAATGTTGGTGGAGAGGCGTGCTCGTGTTTGAAAGGGGTCGAAATAGTGGTGTATGTGGAAGAGGGGGAAAGGTGAATACAACGGTGAGAGAAAGGGAGCCCGTCTCCGTAGTGGATCTGGGAGTGAGAGGGATAAGGGGATAAGATTGAGAGAACTTGACGGATGCGATCATACCAGCACTAAAGCACCGGATCCCATCAAAACTCCGAAGTTAAGCGTGCTTGGGCGAGAGTAGTACTAGGATGGGTGACCTCCTGGGAAGTCCTCGTGTTGCATTCCTTTTTATTTTATTTTTGCGTCTCGTGGCACGGGAGCGTGTGTGCGCGATATATTTGTATGAAGTTTTATTTATTATCAGGATGTGTGATACGTTTTAAGTCGTTACTTGGTATTGGCGCATTTATTTCAATGTTGGTGGAGAGGCGTGCTCGTATTTGAAAGGGGTCGAAATAGTGGTGTATGTGGAAGAGGGGGAAAGGTGAATACAACGGCGAGAGAAAGGGAGCCCTTCTCCGTAGTGGATCTGGGAGTGAGAGGGATAAGGGGATAAGATTGAAAGAACTTGATGGATGCGATCATACCAGCACTAAAGCACCGGATCCCATCAGAACTCCGAAGTTAAGCGTGCTTGGCGAGAGTAGTACTAGGATGGGTGACCTCCTGGGAAGTCCTCGTGTTGCATTCCTTTTTATTTTATTTTTGCGTCTCGTGGCACGGGAGCGTGTGCGCACGATATATTTGTATGAAGTTTTATTTATTATCAGGATGTGTGATACGTTTTAAGTCGTTACTTGGTATTGGCGCATTTATTTCAATGTTGGTGGAGAGGCGTGCTCGTATTTGAAAGGGGTCGAAATAGTGGTGTATGTGGAAGAGAGGGAAAGGTGAATACAACGGCGAGAGAAAGGGAGCCCTTCTCCGTAGTGGATCTGGGAGTGAGAGGGATAAGGGGATAAGATTGAGAGAACTTGACGGATGCGATCATACCAGCATTAAAGCACCGGATCCCATCAGAACTCCGAAGTTAAGCGTGCTTGGGCGAGAGTAGTACTAGGATGGGTGACCTCCTGGGAAGTCCTCTTGTTGCATTCCTTTTTATTTTATTTTTGCGTCTCGTGGCACGGGAGCGTGTGTGCGCGATATATTTGTATGAAGTTTTATTTATTATCAGGATGTGTGATACGTTTTAAGTCGTTACTTGGTATTGGCGCATTTATTTCAATGTTGGTGGAGAGGCGTGCTCGTATTTGAAAGGGGTCGAAATAGTGGTGTATGTGGAAGAGGGAGAAAGGTGAATACAACGGTGAGAGAAAGGGAGCCCTTCTCCGTAGTGGATCTGGGAGTGAGAGGGATAAGGGGATAAGATTGAGAGAACTTGACGGATGTGATCATACAAGCACTAAAGCACCGGATCCCATCAGAACTCCGAAGTTAAGCGTGCTTGGGCGAGAGTAGTACTAGGATGGGTGACCTCCTGGGAAGTCCTCGTGTTGCATTCCTTTTTATTTTATTTTCGCGTCTGTGTGCGCGATATATTTGTATGAAGTTTTATTTATTATCAGGATGTGTGATACGTTTTAAGTCGTTACTTGGTATTGGCGCATTTATTTCAATGTTGGTGGAGAGGCGTGCTCGTATTTGAAAGGGGTCGAAATAGTGGTGTATGTGGAAGAGGGGGAAAGGTAAATACAACGGTGAGAGAAAGGGAGCCCTTCTCCGTAGTGGATCTGGGAGTGAGAGGGATAAGGGGATAAGATTGAGAGAACTTGACGGATGCGATCATACCAGCACTAAAGCACCGGATCCCATCAGAACTCCGAAGTTAAGCGTGCTTTGGCGAGAGTAGTACTAGGATGGGTGACCTCCTGGGAAGTCCTCGTGTTGCATTCCTTTTTATTTTATTTTTGCGTCTCGTGGCACGGGAGCGTGTGCGCGTGACATATTTGTATGAAGTTTTATTTATTATCAGGATGTGTGATACGTTTTAAGTCGTTACTTGGTATTGGCGCATTTCTTTCAATGTTGGTGGAGAGGCGTGCTCGTCTTTGAAAGGGGTCGAAATAGTGGTGTATGTGGAAGAGGGGGAAAGGTGAATACAACGGTGAGAGAAAGGGAGCCCTTCTCCGTAGTGGATCTGGGAGTGAGAGGGATAAGGGGATAAGATTGAGAGAACTTGACGGATGCGATCATACCAGCACTACAGCACCGGATCCCATCAGAACTCCGAAGTTAAGTGTGCTTGGGCGAGAGTAGTACTAGGATGGGTGACCTCCTGGGAAGTCCTCGTGTTGCATTCCTTTTTATTTTATTTTTGCGTCTCGTGGCACGGGAGCGTGTGTGCGCGATATATTTGTATGAAGTTTTATTTATTATCAGGATGTGTGATACGTTTTAAGTCGTTACTTGGTATTGGCGCATTTATTTCAATGTTGGTGGAGAGGCGTGCTCGTGTTTGAAAGGGGTCGAAATAGTGGTGTATGTGGAAGAGGGGGAAAGGTGAATACAACGGCGAGAGAAAGGGAGCCCTTCTCCGTAGTGGATCTGGGAGTGAGAGGGATAAGGGGATAAGATTGAGAGAACTTGATGGATGTGATCATACCAGCACTAAAGCACCGGATCCCATCAGAACTCCGAAGTTAAGCGTGCTTGGGCGAGAGTAGTACTAGGATGGGTGACCTCCTGGGAAGTCCTCGTGTTGCATTCCTTTTTATTTTATTTTTGCGTCTCGTGGCACGGGAGCGTGTGCGCGTGATATATTTGTATGAAGTTTTATTTATTATCAGGATGTGTGATACGTTTTAAGTCGTTACTTGGTATTGGCGCATTTATTTCAATGTTGGTGGAGAGGCGTGCTCGTATTTGAAAGGGGTCGAAATAGTGGTGTATGTGGAAGAGGGGGAAAGGTGAATACAACGGCGAGAGAAAGGGAGCCCTTCTCCGTAGTGGATCTGGGAGTGAGAGGGATAAGGGGATAAGATTGAGAGAACTTGTCGGATGCGATCATACCAGCACTAAAGCACCGGATCCCATCAGAACTCCGAAGTTAAGCGTGCTTGGGCGAGAGTAGTACTAGGATGGGTGACCTCCTGGGAAGTTCTCGTGTTGCATTCCTTTTTATTTTATTTTTGCGTCTCGTGGCACTGGAGCGTGTGCGCGTGATATATTTGTATGAAGTTTTATTTATTATCAGGATGTGTGATACGTTTTAAGTCGTTACTTGGTATTGGCGCATTTATTTCAATGTTGGTGGAGAGGCGTGCTCGTGTTTGAAAGGGGTCGAAATAGTGGTGTATGTGGAAGAGGGGGAAAGGTGAATACAACGGTGAGAGAAAGGGAGCCCTTCTCCGTAGTGGATCTGGGAGTGAGAGGGATAAGGGGATAAGATTGAGAGAACTTGACGGATGCGATCATACCAGCACTAAAGCACCGGATCCCATCAGAACTCCGAAGTTAAGCGTGCTTGGGCGACAGTAGTACTAGGATGGGTGACCTCCTGGGAAGTCCTTGTGTTGCATTCCTTTTTATTTTATTTTTGCGTCTCGTGGCACGGGAGCGTGTGTGCGCGATATATTTGTATGAAGTTTTATTTATTATCAGGATGTGTGATACGTTTTAAGTCGTTACTTGGTATTGCCGCATTTATTTCAATGTTGGTGGAGAGGCGTGCTCGTATTTGAAAGGGGTCGAAATAGTGGTGTATGTGGAAGAGGGAGAAAGGTGAATACAACGGTGAGAGAAAGGGAGCCCTTCTCCGTAGTGGATCTGGGAGTGAGAGGGATAAGGGGATAAGATTGAGAGAACTTGACGGATGCGATCATACCAGCACTAAAGCACCGGATCCCATCAGAACTCCGAAGTTAAGCGTGCTTGGGCGAGAGTAGTACTAGGATGGGTGACCTCCTGGGAAGTCCTCGTGTTGCATTCCTTTTTATTTTATTTTTGCGTCTCGTGGCACGGGAGCGTGTGCGCACGATATATTTGTATGAAGTTTTATTTATTATCAGGATGTGTGATACGTTTTAAGTCGTTACTTGGTATTGGCGCATTTATTTCAATGTTGGTGGAGAGGCGTGCTCGTATTTGAAAGGGGTCGAAATAGTGGTGTATGTGGAAGAGGGGGAAAGGTGAATACAACGGTGAGAGAAAGGGAGCACTTCTCCGTAGTGGATCTGGGAGTGAGAGGGATAAGGGGATAAGATTGAGAGAACTTGACGGATGCGATCATACCAGCACTAAAGCACCGGATCCCATCAGAACTCCGAAGTTAAGCGTGCTTCGGCGAGAGTAGTACTAGGATGGGTGACCTCCTGGGAAGTCCTCGTGTTGCATTCCTTTTTATTTTATTTTTGCGTCTCGTGGCACGGGAGCGTGTGCGCGCGATATATTTTTATGAAGTTTTATTTATTATCAGGATGTGTGATACGTTTTAAGTCGTTACTTGGTATTGGCGCATTTATTTCAATGTTGGTGGAGAGGCGTGCTCGTGTTTGAAAGGGGTCGAAATAGTGGTGTATGTGGAAGAGGGGGAAAGGTGAATACAACGGTGAGAGAAAGGGAGCCCTTCTCCGTAGTGGATCTGGGAGTGAGAGGGATAAGGGGATAAGATTGAGAGAACTTGACGGATGCAGTCATACCAGCACTAAAGCACCGGATCCCATCAAAACTCCGAAGTTAAGCGTGCTTGGGCGAGAGTAGTACTAGGATGGGTGACCTCCTGGGAAGTCCTCGTGTTGCATTCCTTTTTATTTTATTTTTGCGTCTCGTGGCACGGGAGCGTGTGCGCGTGATATATTTGTATGAAGTTTTATTTATTATCAGGATGTGTGATACGTTTTAAGTCGTTACTTGGTATTGGCGCATTTATTTCAATGTTGGTGGAGAGGCGTGCTCGTGTTTGAAAGGGGTCGAAATAGTGGTGTATGTGGAAGAGGGGGAAAGGTGAATACAACGGTGAGTGAAAGGGAGCCCTTCTCCGTAGTGGATCTGGGAGTGAGAGGGATAAGGGGATAAGATTGAGAGAACTTGACGGATGCGATCATACCAGCACTAAAGCACCGGATCCCATCAGAACTCCGAAGTTAAGCGTGCTTCGGCGAGAGTAGTACTAGGATGGGTGACCTCCTGGGAAGTCCTCGTGTTGCATTCCTTTTTATTTTATTTTTGCGTCTCGTGGCACGGGAGCGTGTGCGCGTGACATATTTGTATGAAGTTTGATTTATTATCAGGATGTGTGATACGTTTTAAGTCGTTACTTGGTATTGGCGCATTTATTTCAATGTTGGTGGAGAGGCGTGCTCGTCTTTGAAAGGGGTCGAAATAGTGGTGTATGTGGAAGAGGGGGAAAGGTGAATACAACGGTGAGAGAAAGGGAGCCCTTCTCCATAGTGGATCTGGGAGTGAGAGGGATAAGGGGATAAGATTGAGAGAACTTGACGGATGCGATCATACCAGCACTAAAGCACCGGATCCCATCAGAACTCCGAAGTTAAGCGTGCTTGGGCGAGAGTAGTACTAGGATGGGTGACCTCCTGGGAAGTCCTCGTGTTGCATTCCTTTTTATTTTATTTTTGCGTCTCGTGGCACGGGAGCGTGTGCGCGCGATATATTTGTATGAAGTTTTATTTATTATCAGTATGTGTGATACGTTTTAAGTCGTTACTTGGTATTGGCGCATTTATTTCAATGTTGGTGGAGAGGCGTGCTCGTATTTGAAAGGGGTCGAAATAGTCGTGTATGTGGAAGAGGGGGAAATGTGAATACAACGGTGAGAGAAAGGGAGCCCGTCTCCGTAGTGGATCTGGGAGTGAGAGGGATAAGGGGATAAGATTGAGAGAACTTGACGGATGCGATCATATCAGCACTAAAGCACTGGATCCCATCAGAACTCCGAAGTTAAGCGTGCTTGGGCGAGAGTAGTACTAGGATGGGTGACCTCTTGGGAAGTCCTCGTGTTGCATTCCTTTTTATTTTATTTTTGCGTCTCGTGGCACGGGAGCGTGTGCGCGCGATATATTTGTATGAAGTTTTATTTATTATCAGGATGTGTGATACGTTTTAAGTCGTTACTTGGTATTGGCGCATTTATTTCAATGTTGGTGGAGAGGCGTGCTCGTATTTGAAAGGGGTCGAAATAGTGGTGTATGTGGAAGAGGGGGAAAGGTGAATACAACGGCGAGAGAAAGGGAGCCCTTCTCCGTAGTGGATCTGGGAGTGAGAGGGATAAGGGGATAAGATTGAGAGAACTTGACGGATGCGATCATACCAGCACTAAAGCACCGGATCCCATCAGAACTCCGAAGTTAAGCGTGCTTGGGCGAGAGTAGTACTAGGATGGGTGACCTCCTGGGAAGTCCTCGTGTTGCATTCCTTTTTATTTTATTTTTGCGTCTCGTGGCACGGGAGCGTGTGCGCGCGATATATTTGTATGAAGTTTTATTTATTATCAGGATGTGTGATACGTTTTAAGTCGTTACTTGGTATTGGCGTATTTATTTCAATGTTGATGGAGAGGCGTGCTCGTATTTGAAAGGGGTCGAAATAGTGGTGTATGTGGAAGAGGGGGAAAGGTGAAGTGAGAGAAAGGGAGCCCTTCTCCGTAGTGGATCTGGGAGTGAGAGGGATAAGGGGATAAGATTGAGAGAACTTGACGGATGCGATCATACCAGCACTAAAGCACCGGATCCCATCAGAACTCCGAAGTTAAGCGTGCTTGGGCGAGAGTGGTACTAGGATGGGTGACCTCCTGGGAAGTCCTCGTGTTGCATTCCTTTTTATTTTATTTTTGCGTCTCGTGGCACGGGAGCGTGTGTGCGCGATATATTTGTATGAAGTTTTATTTATTATCAGGATGTGTGATACGTTTTAAGTCGTTACTTGGTATTGGCGCATTTATTTCAATGTTGGTGGAGAGGCGTGCTCGTATTTGAAAGGGGTCGAAATAGTCGTGTATGTGGAAGAGGGGGAAATGTGAATACAACGGTGAGAGAAAGGGAGCCCGTCTCCGTAGTGGATCTGGGAGTGAGAGGGATAATGGGATAAGATTGAGAGAACTTGACGGATGCGATCATATCAGCACTAAAGCACCGGATCCCATCAGAACTCCGAAGTTAAGCGTGCTTGGGCGAGAGTAGTACTAGGATGGGTGACCTCTTGGGAAGTCCTCGTGTTACATTCCTTTTTATTTTATTTTTGCGTCTCGTGGCACGGGAGCGTGTGCGCGCGATATATTTGTATGAAGTTTTATTTATTATCAGGATGTGTGATACGTTTTAAGTCGTTACTTGGTATTGGCGCATTTATTTCAATGTTGGTGGAGAGGCGTGCTCGTATTTGAAAGGGGTCGAAATAGTGGTGTATGTGGAAGAGGGGGAAAGGTGAATACAACGGCGAGAGAAAGGGAGCCCTTCTCCGTAGTGGATCTGGGAGTGAGAGGGATAAGGGGATAAGATCAAGAGAACTTGACGGATGCGATCATACCAGCACTAAACACCGGATCCCATCAGAACTCCGAAGTTAAGCGTGCTTGGGCGAGAGTAGTACTAGGATGGGTGACCTCCTGGGAAGTCCTCGTGTTGCATTCCTTTTTATTTTATTTTTGCGTCTCGTGGCACGGGAGCGTGTGCGCGCGATATATTTGTATGAAGTTTTATTTATTATCAGGATGTGTGATACGTTTTAAGTCGTTACTTGGTATTGGCGCATTTATTTCAATGTTGGTGGAGAGGCGTGCTCGTATTTGAAAGGGGTCGAAATAGTGGTGTATGTGGAAGAGGGGGAAAGGTGAAGTGAGAGAAAGGGAGCCCTTCTCCGTAGTGGATCTGGGAGTGAGAGGGATAAGGGGATAAGATTGAGAGAACTTGACGGATGCGATCATACCAGCACTAAAGCACCGGATCCCATCAGAACTCCGAAGTTAAGCGTGCTTGGGCGAGAGTGGTACTAGGATGGGTGACCTCCTGGGAAGTCCTCGTGTTGCATTCCTTTTTATTTTATTTTTGCGTCTCGTGGCACGGGAGCGTGTGTGCGCGATATATTTGTATGAAGTTTTATTTATTATCAGGATGTGTGATACGTTTTAAGTCGTTACTTGGTATTGGCGCATTTATTTCAATGTTGGTGGAGAGGCGTGCTCGTATTTGAAAGGGGTCGAAATAGTCGTGTATGTGGAAGAGGGGGAAATGTGAATACAACGGTGAGAGAAAGGGAGCCCGTCTCCGTAGTGGATCTGGGAGTGAGAGGGATAAGGGGATAAGATTGAGAGAACTTGACGGATGCGATCATATCAGCACTAAAGCACCGGATCCCATCAGAACTCCGAAGTTAAGCGTGCTTGGGCGAGAGTAGTACTAGGATGGGTGACCTCTTGGGAAGTCCTCGTGTTGCATTCCTTTTTATTTTATTTTTGCGTCTCGTGGCACGGGAGCGTGTGCGCGCGATATATTTGTATGAAGTTTTATTTATTATCAGGATGTGTGATACGTTTTAAGTCGTTACTTGGTATTGGCGCATTTATTTCAATGTTGGTGGAGAGGCGTGCTCGTATTTGAAAGGGGTCGAAATAGTGGTGTATGTGGAAGAGGGGGAAAGGTGAATACAACGGCGAGAGAAAGGTAGCCCTTCTCCGTAGTGGATCTGGGAGTGAGAGGGATAAGGGGATAAGATTGAGAGAACTTGACGGATGCGATCATACCAGCACTAAAGCACCGGATCCCATCAGAACTCCGAAGTTAAGCGTGCTTGGGCGAGAGTAGTACTAGGATGGGTGACCTCTTGGGAAGTCCTCGTGTTGCATTCCTTTTTATTTTATTTTTGCGTCTCGTGGCACGGGAGCGTGTGCGCGCGATATATTTGTATGAAGTTTTATTTATTATCAGGATGTGTGATAAGTTTTAAGTCGTTACTTGGTATTGGCGCATTTATTTCAATGTTGGTGGAGAGGCGTGCTCGTATTTGAAAGGGGTCGAAATAGTGGTGTATGTGGAAGAGGGGTAAAGGTGAATACAATGGCGAGAGAAAGGGAGCCCTTCTCCGTAGTGGATCTGGGAGTGAGAGGGATAAGGGGATAAGATTGAGAGAACTTGACGGATGCGATCATACCAGCACTAAATCACCGGATCCCATCAGAACTCCGAAGTTAAGCGTGCTTCGGCGAGAGTAGTACTAGGATGGGTGACCTCCTGGGAAGTCCTCGTGTTGCATTCCTTTTTTTTTATTTTTGCGTCTCGTGGCACGGGAGCGTGTGCGCACGATATATTTGTATGAAGTTTTATTTATTATCAGGATGTGTGATACGTTTTAACTCGTTACTTGGTATTGGCGCATTTATTTCAATGTTGGTGGAGAGGCGTGCTCGTATTTGAAAGGGGTCGAAATAGTGGTGTATGTGGAAGAGGGGGAAAGGTGAAGTGAGAGAAAGGGAGCCCTTCTCCGTAGTGGATCTGGGAGTGAGAGGGATAAGGGGATAAGATTGAGAGAACTTGACGGATGCGATCATACCAGCACTAAAGCACCGGATCCCATCAGAACTCCGAAGTTAAGCGTGCTTGGGCGAGAGTGGTACTAGGATGGGTGACCTCCTGGGAAGTCCTCGTGTTGCATTCCTTTTTATTTTATTTTTGCGTCTCGTGGCACGGGAGCGTGTGTGCGCGATATATTTGTATGAAGTTTTATTTATTATCAGGATGTGTGATACGTTTTAAGTCGTTACTTGGTATTGGCGCATTTATTTCAATGTTGGTGGAGAGGCGTGCTCGTATTTGAAAGGGGTCGAAATAGTCGTGTATGTGGAAGAGGGGGAAATGTGAATACAACGGTGAGAGAAAGGGAGCCCGTCTCCGTAGTGGATCTGGGAGTGAGAGGGATAAGGGGATAAGATTGAGAGAACTTGACGGATGCGATCATATCAGCACTAAAGCACCGGATCCCATCAGAACTCCGAAGTTAAGCGTGCTTGGGCGAGAGTAGTACTAGGATGGGTGACCTCTTGGGAAGTCCTCGTGTTGCATTCCTTTTTATTTTATTTTTGCGTCTCGTGGCACGGGAGCGTGTGCGCGCGATATATTTGTATGAAGTTTTATTTATTATCAGGATGTGTGATACGTTTTAAGTCGTTACTTGGTATTGGCGCATTTATTTCAATGTTGGTGGAGAGGCGTGCTCGTATTTGAAAGGGGTCGAAATAGTGGTGTATGTGGAAGAGGGGGAAAGGTGAATACAACGGCGAGAGAAAGGGAGCCCTTCTCCGTAGTGGATCTGGGAGTGAGAGGGATAAGGGGATAAGATTGAGAGAACTTGACGGATGCGATCATACCAGCACTAAAGCACCAGATCCCATCAGAACTCCGAAGTTAAGCGTGCCTGGGCGAGAGTAGTACTAGGATGGGTGACCTCCTGGGAAGTCCTCGTGTTGCATTCCTTTTTATTTTATTTTTGCGTCTCGTGGCACGGGAGCGTGTGCGCGCGATATATTTGTATGAAGTTTTATTTATTATCAGGATGTGTGATACGTTTTAAGTCGTTACTTGGTATTGGCGCATTTATTTCAATGTTGGTGGAGAGGCGTGCTCGTATTTGAAAGGGGTCGAAATAGTGGTGTATGTGGAAGAGGGGTAAAGGTGAATACAATGGCGAGAGAAAGGGAGCCCTTCTCCGTAGTGGATCTGGGAGTGAGAGGGATAAGGGGATAAGATTGAGAGAACTTGACGGATGCGATCATACCAGCACTAAAGCACCGGATCCCATAAGAACTCCGAAGTTAAGCGTGCTTGCGCGAGAGTAGTACTAGGACGGGTGACCTCCTGGGAAGTCCTCGTGTTGCATTACTTTTTATTTTATTTTTGCGTCTCGTGGCACGGGAGCGTGTGCGCACGATATATTTGTATGAAGTTTTATTTATTATCAGGATGTGTGATACGTTTTAACTCGTTACTTGGTATTGGCGCATTTATTTCAATGTTGGTGGAGAGGCGTGCTCGTATTTGAAAGGGGTCGAAATAGTGGTGTATGTGGAAGAGGGGGAAAGGTGAAGTGAGAGAAAGGGAGCCCTTCTCCGTAGTGGATCTGGGAGTGAGAGGGATAAGGGGATAAGATTGAGAGAACTTGACGGATGCGATCATACCAGCACTAAAGCACCGGATCCCATCAGAACTCCGAAGTTAAGCGTGCTTGGGCGAGAGTAGTACTAGGATGGGTGACCTCCTAGGAAGTCCTCGTGTTGCATTCCTTTTTATTTTATTTTTGCGTCTCGTGGCACGGGAGCGTGTGTGCCCGATATATTTGTATGAAGTTTTATTTATTATCAGGATGTGTGATACGTTTTAAGTCGTTACTTGGTATTGGCGCATTTATTTCAATGTTGGTGGAGAGGCGTGCTCGTATTTGAAAGGGGCCGAAATAGTGGTGTATGTGGAAGAGGGGGAAAGGTGAATACAACGGTGAGAGAAAGGGAGCCCTTCTCCGTAGTGGATCTGGGAGTGAGAGGGATAAGGGGATAAGATTGAGAGAACTTGACGGATGCGATCATACCAGCACTAAAGCACCGGATCCCATCAGAACTCCGAAGTTAAGCGTGCTTGGGCGAGAGTAGTACCAGGATGGGTGACCTCCCGGGAAGTCCTCGTGTTGCATTCCTTTTTATTTTATTTTTGCGTCTCGTGGCACGGGAGCGTGTGTGCCCGATATATTTGTATGAAGTTTTATTTATTATCAGGATGTGTGATACGTTTTAAGTCGTTACTTGGTATTGGCGCATTTATTTCAATGTTGGTGGAGAGGCGTGCTCGTATTTGAAAGGGGTCGAAATAGTGGTGTATGTGGAAGAGGGGGAAAGGTGAATACAACGGTGAGAGAAAGGGATCCCTTCTCCGTAGTGGATCTGGGAGTGAGAGGAATAAGGGGATAAGATTGAGAGAACTTGACGGATGCGATCATACCAGCACTAAAGCACCGGATCCCATCAGAACTCCGAAGTTAAGCGTGCTTGGGCGAGAGTAGTACTAGGATGGGTGACCTCCTAGGAAGTCCTCGTGTTGCATTCCTTTTTATTTTATTTTTGCGTCTCATGGCACGGGAGCGTGTGCGCGCGATATATTTGTATGAAGGTTTATTTATTATCAGGATGTGTGATACGTTTTAAGTCGTTACTTGGTATTGGCGCATTTATTTCAATGTTGGTGGAGAGGCGTGCTCGTATTTGAAAGGGGTCGAAATAGTGGTGTATGTGAAAGAGGGGGAAAGGTGAATACAACGGTGAGAGAAAGGGAGCCCTTCTCCGTAGTGGATCTGGGAGTGAGAGGGATAAGGGGATAAGATTGAGAGAACTTGACGGATGCGATCATACCAGCACTAAAGCACCGGATCCCATAAGAACTCCGAAGTTAAGCGTGCTTGCGCGAGAGTAGTACTAGGACGGGTGACCTCCTGGGAAGTCCTCGTGTTGCATTACTTTTTATTTTATTTTTGCGTCTCGTGGCACGGGAGCGTGTGTGCGCGATATATTTGTATGAAGTTTTATTTATTATCAGGATGTGTGATACGTTTTAAGTCGTTACTTGGTATTGACGCATTTATTTCAATGTTGGTGGAGAGGCGTGCTCGTATTTGAAAGGGGTCGAAATAGTGGTGTATGTGGAAGAGGGGGAAAGGTGAATACAACGGTGAGAGAAAGGGAGCCCTTCTCCGTAGTGGATCTGGGAGTGAGAGGGATAAGGGGATAAGATTAAAAGAACTTGACGGATGCGATCATACCAGCACTAAAGCACCGGATCCCATCAGAACTCCGAAGTTAAGCGTGCTTGGGCGAGAGTAGTACTAGGACGGGTGACCTCCTGGGAAGTCCTCGTGTTGCATTACTTTTTATTTTATTTTTGCGTCTCGTGGCACGGGAGCGTGTGTGCGCGATATATTTGTATGAAGTTTTATTTATTATCAGGATGTGTGATACGTTTTAAGTCGTTACTTGGTATTGACGCATTTATTTCAATGTTGGTGGAGAGGCGTGCTCGTATTTGAAAGGGGTCGAAATAGTGGTGTATGTGGAAGAGGGGGAAAGGTGAATACAACGGTGAGAGAAAGGGAGCCCTTCTCCGAAGTGGATCTGGGAGTGAGAGGGATAAGGGGATAAGATTGAGAGAACTTGACGGATGCGATCATACCAGCAATAAAGCACCGGCTCCCATCAGAACTCCGAAGTTAAGCGTGCTTGGGCGAGAGTAGTACTAGGATGGGTGACCTCCTGGGAATTCCTCGTGTTGCATTCCTTTTTATTTTATTTTTGCGTCTCGTGGCACGGGAGCGTGTGTGCGCGATATATTTGTATGAAGTTTTATTTATTATCAGGATGTGTGATACGTTTTAAGTCGTTACTTGGTATTGGCGCATTTATTTCAATGTTGGTGGAGAGGCGTGCTCGTATTTGAAAGGGGTCGAAATAGTGGTGTATGTGGAAGAGGGGGAAAGGTGAATACAACGGTGAGAGAAAGGGAGCCCTTCTCCGTAGTGGATCTGGGAGTGAGAGGGATAAGGGGATAAGATTGAGAGAACTTGACGGATGCGATCATACCAGCACTAAAGCACCGGATCCCATCAGAACTCCGAAGTTAAGCGTGCTTGGGCGAGAGTAGTACTAGGACGGGTGACCTCCTGGGAAGTCCTCGTGTTGCATTCCTTTTTATTTTATTTTTGCGTCTCGTGGCACGGGAGCGTGTGTGCGCGATATATTTGTATGAAGTTTTATTTATTATCAGGATGTGTGATACGTTTTAAGTCGTTACTTGGTATTGGCGCATTTATTTCAATGTTGGTGGAGAGGCGTGCTCGTATTTGAAACGGGTCGAAATAGTGGTGTATGTGGAAGAGGGGGAAAGGTGAATACAACGGTGAGAGAAAGGGAGCCCTTCTCCGTAGTGGATCTGGGAGTGAGAAGGATAAGGGGATAAGATTGAGAGAACTTGACGGATGCGATCATACCAGCACTAAAGCACCAGATCCCATCAAAACTCCGAAGTTAAGCGTGCTTGGGCGAGAGTAGTACCAGGATGGGTGACCTCCCGGGAATTCCTCGTGTTGCATTCCTTTTTATTATATTTTTGCGTCTCGTGGCACGGGAGCGTGTGTGCCCGATATATTTGTATGAAGTTTTATTTATTATCAGGATGTGTGATACGTTTTAAGTCGTTACTTGGTATTGGCGCATTTATTTCAATGTTGGTGGAGAGGCGTGCTCGTATTTGAAAGGGGTCGAAATAGTGGTGTATGTGGAAGAGGGGGAAAGGTGAATACAACGGTGAGAGAAAGGGAGCCCTTCTCCGTAGTGGATCTGGGAGTGAGAGAAATAAGGGGATAAGATTGAGAGAACTTGAGGGATGCGATCATACCAGCACTAAAGCACCGGATCCCATCAGAACTCCGAAGTTAAGCGTGCTTGGGCGAGAGTAGTACTAGGATGGGTGACCTCCTAGGAAGTCCTCGTGTTGCATTCCTTTTTATTTTATTTTTGCGTCTCGTGGCACGGGAGCGTGTGTGCCCGATATATTTGTATGAAGTTTTATTTATTATCAGGATGTGTGATACGTTTTAAGTCGTTACTTGGTATTGGCGCATTTATTTCAATGTTGGTGGAGAGGCGTGCTCGTATTTGAAAGGGGTCGAAATAGTGGTGTATGTGGAAGAGGGGGAAAGGTGAATACAACGGTGAGAGAAAGGGAGCCCTTCTCCGTAGTGGATCTGGGAGTGAGAGGAATAAGGGGATAAGATTGAGAGAACTTGAGGGATGCGATCATACCAGCACTAAAGCACCGGATCCCATCAGAACTCCGAAGTTAAGCGTGCTTGGGCGAGAGTAGTACTAGGATGGGTGACCTCCTAGGAAGTCCTCGTGTTGCATTCCTTTTTATTTTATTTTTGCGTCTCGTGGCACGGGAGCGTGTGTGCGCGATATATTTGTATGAAGTTTTATTTATTATCAGGATGTGTGATACGTTTTAAGTCGTTACTTGGTATTGGCGCATTTATTTCAATGTTGGTGGAGAGGCGTGCTCGTATTTGAAAGGGGCCGAAATAGTGGTGTATGTGGAAGAGGGGGAAAGGTGAATACAACGGTGAGAGAAAGGGAGCCCTTCTCCGTAGTGGATCTGGGAGTGAGAGGGATAAGGGGATAAGATTGAGAGAACTTCACGGATGCGATCATACCAGCACTAAAGCACCGGATCCCATCAGAACTCCGAAGTTAAGCGTGCTTGGGCGAGAGTAGTACCAGGATGGGTGACCTCCCGGGAAGTCCTCGTGTTGCATTCCTTTTTATTTTATTTTTGCGTCTCGTGGCACGGGAGCGTGTGTGCCCGATATATTTGTATGAAGTTTTATTTATTATCAGGATGTGTGATACGTTTTAAGTCGTTACTTGGTATTGGCGCATTTATTTCAATGTTGGTGGAGAGGCATGCTCGTATTTGAAAGGGGTCGAAATAGTGGTGTATGTGGAAGAGGGGGAAAGGTGAATACAACGGTGAGAGAAAGGGATCCCTTCTCCGTAGTGGATCTGGGAGTGAGAGGAATAAGGGGATAAGATTGAGAGAACTTGACGGATGCGATCATACCAGCACTAAAGCACCGGATCCCATCAGAACTCCGAAGTTAAGCGTGCTTGGGCGAGAGTAGTACTAGGATGGGTGACCTCCTAGGAAGTCCTCGTGTTGCATTCCTTTTTATTTTATTTTTGCGTCTCATGGCACGGGAGCGTGTGCGCGCGATATATTTGTATGAAGTTTTATTTATTATCAGGATGTGTGATACGTTTTAAGTCGTTACTTGGTATTGGCGCATTTATTTCAATGTTGGTGGAGAGGCGTGCTCGTATTTGAAAGGGGTCGAAATAGTGGTGTATGTGGAAGAGGGGGAAAGGTGAATACAACGGTGAGAGAAAGGGAGCCCTTCTCCGTAGTGGATCTGGGAGTGAGAGGGATAAGGGGATAAGATTGAGAGAACTTGACGGATGCGATCATACCAGCACTAAAGCACCGGATCCCATAAGAACTCCGAAGTTAAGCGTGCTTGCGCGAGAGTAGTACTAGGACGGGTGACCTCCTGGGAAGTCCTCGTGTTGCATTACTTTTTATTTTATTTTTGCGTCTCGTGGCACGGGAGCGTGTGTGCGCGATATATTTGTATGAAGTTTTATTTATTATCAGGATGTGTGATACGTTTTAAGTCGTTACTTGGTATTGACGCATTTATTTCAATGTTGGTGGAGAGGCGTGCTCGTATTTGAAAGGGGTCGAAATAGTGGTGTATGTGGAAGAGGGGGAAAGGTGAATACAACGGTGAGAGAAAGGGAGCCCTTCTCCGTAGTGGATCTGGGAGTGAGAGGGATAAGGGGATAAGATTGAGAGAACTTGACGGATGCGATCATACCAGCACTAAAGCACCGGATCCCATCAGAACTCCGAAGTTAAGCGTGCTTGGGCGAGAGTAGTACTAGGACGGGTGACCTCCTGGGAAGTCCTCGTGTTGCATTACTTTTTATTTTATTTTTGCGTCTCGTGGCACGGGAGCGTGTGTGCGCGATATATTTGTATGAAGTTTTATTTATTATCAGGATGTGTGATACGTTTTAAGTCATTACTTGGTATTGACGCATTTATTTCAATGTTGGTGGAGAGGCGTGCTCGTATTTGAAAGGGGTCGAAATAGTGGTGTATGTGGAAGAGGGGGAAAGGTGAATACAACGGTGAGAGAAAGGGAGCCCTTCTCCGTAGTGGATCTGGGAGTGAGAGGGATAAGGGGATAAGATTGAGAGAACTTGACGGATGCGATCATACCAGCAATAAAGCACCGGCTCCCATCAGAACTCCGAAGTTAAGCGTGCTTGGGCGAGAGTAGTACTAGGATGGGTGACCTCCTGGGAATTCCTCGTGTTGCATTCCTTTTTATTTTATTTTTGCGTCTCGTGGCACGGGAGCGTGTGTGCGCGATATATTTGTATGAAGTTTTATTTATTATCAGGATGTGTGATACGTTTTAAGTCGTTACTTGGTATTGGCGCATTTATTTCAATGTTGGTGGAGAGGCGTGCTCGTATTTGAAAGGGTTCGAAATAGTGGTGTATGTGGAAGAGGGGGAAAGGTGAATACAACGGTGAGAGAAAGGGAGCCCTTCTCCGTAGTGTATCTGGGATTGAGAGGGATAAGGGGATAAGATTGAGAGAACTTGATCGATGCGATCATACCAGCACTAAAGCACCGGATCCCATCAGAACTCCGAAGTTAAGCGTGCTTGGGCGAGAGTAGTACTAGGATGGGTGACCTCCTGGGAAGTCCTCTTGTAGCATTCCTTTTTATTTTATTTTTGCGTCTCGTGGCACGAAAGCGTGTGCGCGCGCTATATTTGTATGAAGTTTTATTTATTATCAGGATGTGTGATACGTTTTAAGTCGTTACTTGGTATTGGCGCATTTATTTCAATGTTGGTGGAGAGGCGTGCTCGTATTTGAAATGGGTCGAAATAGTGGTGTATGTGGAAGAGGGGGAAAGGTGAATACAACGGTGAGAGAAAGGGAGCCCTTCTCCGTAGTGGATCTGGGAGTGAGAGGGATAAGGGGATAAGATTGAGAGAACTTGACGGATGCGATCATACCAGCTCTAAAGCACCAGATCCCATCAGAACTCCAAAGTTAAGCGTGCTTGGGCGAGAGTAGTACTAGGATGGGTGACCTCCCGGGAAGTCCCCGTGTTGCATTCCTTTTTATTTTATTTTTGTGTCTCTTGGCACGGGCGCGTGTGTGCGCGATATATTTGTATGAAGTGTTATTTATTATCAGGATGTGTGATACGTTTTAAGTCGTTACTTGGTATTGGCGCATTTATTTCAATGTTGGTGGAGAGGCGTGCTCGTATTTGAAAGGGGTCGAAATAGTGGTGTATGTGGAAGAGGGGGAAAGGTGAATACAACGGTGAGAGAAAGGGAGCCCTTCTCCGTAGTGGATCTGGGAGTGAGAGGGATAAGGGTATAAGATTGAGAGAACTTGACGGATACGATCATACCAGCACTAAAGCACCGGATCCCATCAGAGCTCCGAAGTTAAGCGTGCTTGGGCGAGAATAGTACTAGGATGGGTGACCTCCTGGGAAGTCCTCGTGTTGCATTCCTTTTTATTTTATTTTTGCGTCTCGTGGCACGGGAGCGTGTGCGCGCGATATATTTGTATGAAGTTTTATTTATTATCAGGATGTGTGATACGTTTTAAGTCGTTACTTGGTATTGGCGCATTTATTTCAATGTTGGTGGAGAGGCGTGCTCGTATTCGAAAGGGGTCGAAATAGTGGTGTATGTGGAAGAGGGGGAAAGGTGAATACAACGGTGAGAGAAAGGGAGCCCTTCTCCGTAGTGGATCTGGGAGTGAGAGGGATAAGGGGATAAGATTGAGAGAACTTGACGGATGCGATCATACCAGCACTAAAGCACCGGATCCCATCAGAACTCCGAAGTTAAGCGTGCTTGGGCGAGAGTAGTACTAGGATGGGTGACCTCCTGGGAAGTCCTCGTGTTGCATTCCTTTTTATTTTATTTTTGCGTCTCGTGGCACGGGAGCGTGTGTGCGCGATATATTTGTATGAAGTTTTATTTATTATCAGGATGTGTGATACGTTTTAAGTCGTTACTTGGTATTGGCGCATTTATTTCAATGTTGGTGGAGAGGCGTGCTCGTATTTGAAAGGGGTCGAAATAGTGGTGTATGTGGAAGAGGGGGAAAGGTGAATACAACGGTGAGAGAAAGGGAGCCCTTCTCCGTAGTGGATCTGGGAGTGAGAGGGATAAGGGGATAAGATTGAGAGAACTTGGCGGATGCGATCATACCAGCACTAAAGCACCGGATCCCATCAGAACTCCGAAGTTAAGCGTGCTTGGGCGAGAGTAGTACTAGGATGGGTGACCTCCTGGGAAGTCCTCGTGTTGCATTCCTTTTTATTTTATTTTTGCGTCTCGTGGCACGGGAGCGTGTGCGCGCGATATATTTGTATGAAGTTTTATTTATTATCAGGATGTGTGATACGTTTTAAGTCGTTACTTGGTATTGGCGCATTTATTTCAATGTTGGTGGAGAGGCGTGCTCGTATTTGAAAGGGGTCGAAATAGTGGTGTATGTGGAAGAGGGGGAAAGGTGAATACAACGGTGAGAGAAAGGGAGCCCTTCTCCGTAGTGGATCTGGGAGTGAGAGGGATAAGGGGATAAGATTGAGAGAACTTGACGGATGCGATCATACCAGCACTAAAGCACCGGATCCCATCAGAACTCCGAAGTTAAGCGTGCTTGGGCGAGAGTAGTACTAGGATGGGTGACCTCCCGGGAAGTCCTCGTGTTGCATTCCTTTTTATTTTATTTTTGCGTCTCGTGGCACGGGAGCGTGTGTGCGCGATATATTTGTATGAAGTTTTATTTATTATCAGGATGTGTGATACGTTTTAAGTCGTTACTTGGTCTTGGCGCATTTATTTCAATGTTGGTGGAGAGGCGTGCTCGTATGTGAAAGGGGTCGAAATAGTGGTGTATGTGGAAGAGGGGGAAAGGTGAATACAACGGTGAGAGAAAGGGAGCCCTTCTCCGTAGTGGATCTGGGAGTGAGAGGGATAAGGGGATAAGATTGAGAGAACTTGATGGATGCGATCATACCAGCACTAAAGCACCGGATCCCATCAGAGCTCCGAAGTTAAGCGTGCTTGGGCGAGAGTAGTACTAGGATGGGTGACCTCCTGGGAAGTCCTCGTGTTGCATTCCTTTTTATTTTATTTTTGCGTCTCGTGGCACGGGAGCTTGTGCGCGCGATATATTTGTATGAAGTTTTATTTATTATCAGGATGTGTGATACGTTTTAAGTTGTTACTTGGTATTGGCGCATTTATTTCAATGTTGGTGGAGAGGCGTGCTCGTATTTGAAAGGGTCGAAATAGTGGTGTATGTGGAAGAGGGGGAAAGGTGAATACAACGGTGAGAGAAAGGGAGCCCTTCTCCGTAGTGGATCTGGGAGTGAGAGGGATAAGGGGATAAGATTGAGAGAACTTGACGGATGCGATCATACCAGCACTAAAGCACCGGATCCCATCAAAACTCCAAATTTAAGCGTGCTTGGGCGAGAGTAGTACTAGGATGGGTGACCTCCTGGGAAGTCCTCGTGTTGCATTCCTTTTTATTTTATTTTTGCGTCTCGTGGCACGGGAGCGTGTGTGCGCGATATATTTGTATGAAGTTTTATTTATTATCAGGATGTGTGATACGTTTTAGGTCGTTACTTGGTATTGGCGCATTTATTTCAATGTTGGTGGAGAGGCGTGCTCGTATTTGAAAGGGGATAAGATTGAGAGAACTTGACGGATGCGATCATACCAGCACTAAATCACCGGATCCCATCAGAACTCCGAAGTTAAGCGTGCTTGGGCGAGAGTAGTACTAGCATGGGTGACCTCCTGGGAAGTCCTCGTGTTGCGTTCCTTTTTATTTTATTTTTGCGTCTCGTGGCACGGGAGCGTGTGTGCGCGATATATTTGTATGAAGTTTTATTATCAGGATGTGTGATACGTTTTAAGTCGTTACTTGGTATTGGCGCATTTATTTCAATGTTGGTGGAGAGGCGTGCTCGTATTTGAAAGGGGTCGAAATAGTGGTGTATGTGGAAGAGGGGGAAAGGTGAATACAACGGTGAGAGAAAGGGAGCCCTTCTCCGTAGTGGATCTGGGAGTGAGAGGGATAAGGGGATAAGATTGAGAGAACTTGACGGATGTGATCATACCAGCACTAAAGCACCGGATCCCATTAGAGCTCCGAAGTTAAGCGTGCTTGGGCGAGAGTAGTACTAGGATGGGTGACCTCCTGGGAAGTCCTCGTGTTGCATTCCTTTTTATTTTATTTTTGCGTCTCGTGGCACGGGAGCGTGTGTGCGCGATATATTTGTATGAAGTTTTATTTATTATCAGGATGTGTGATACGTTTTAAGTCGTTACTTGGTATTGGCGCATTTATTTCAATGTTGGTGGAGAGGCGTGCTCGTATTTGAAAGGGGTCGAAATAGTGGTGTATGTGGAAGAGGGGGAAAGGTGAATACAACGGTGAGAGAAAGGGAGCCCTTCTCCGTAGTGGATCTGGGAGTGAGAGGGATAAGGGGATAAGATTGAGAGAACTTGACGGATGCGATCATACCAGCACTAAAGCACTGGATCCCATCAGAACTCCGAAGTTAGGCATGCTTGGGCGAGAGTAGTACTAGGATGGGTGACCTCCTGGGAAGTCCTCGTGTTGCATTCCTTTTTATTTTATTTTTGCGTCTGTGTGCGCGATATATTTGTATGAAGTTTTATTTATTATCTGGATGTGTGATACGTTTTAAGTCGTTACTTGGTATTGGCGCATTTATTTCAATGTTGGTGGAGAGGCGTGCTCGTATTTGAAAGGGGTCGAAATAGTGGTGTATGTGGAAGAGGGGGAAAGGTGAATACAACGGTGAGAGAAAGGGAGCCCTTCTCCGTAGTGGATCTGGGAGTGAGAGGGAAAAGGGGATAAGATTGAGAGAACTTGACGGATGCGATCATACCAGCACTAAATCACCGGATCCCATTAGAACTCCGAAGTTAAGCGTGCTTGGACGAGAGTAGTACTAGGATGGGTGACCTCCTGGGAAGTCCTCGTGTTGCATTCCTTTTTATTTTATTTTTGCGTCTCGTGGCACGGGAGCGTGTGTGCGCGATATATTTGTATGAAGTTTTATTTATTATCAGGATGTGTGATACGTTTTAAGTCGTTACTTGGTATTGGCGCATTTATTTCAATGTTGGTGGAGAGGCGTGCTCGTATTTGAAAGGGGTCGAAATAGTGGTGTATGTGGAAGAGGGGGAAAGGTGAATACAACGGTGAGAGAAAGGGAGCCCTTCTCCGTAGTGGATTTGGGAGTGAGAGGGATAAGGGGATAAGATTGAGAGAACTTGACGGATGCGATCATACCAGCACTAAAGCACCGGATCCCATCAGAACTCCGAAGTTAAGCGTGCTTGGGCGAGAGTAGTACTAGGACGGGTGACCTCCTGGGAAGTCCTCGTGTTGCATTCCTTTTTATTTTATTTTTGCGTCTCGTGGCACGGGAGCGTGTGTGCGCGATATATTTGTATGAAGTTTTATTTATTATCAGGATGTGTGATACGTTTTAAGTCGTTACTTGGTTTTGGCGCATTTATTTCAATGTTGGTGGAGAGGCGTGCTCGTATTTGAAAGGGGTCGAAATAGTGGTGTATGTGGAAGAGGGGGAAAGGTGAATACAACGGTGAGAGAAAGGGAGCCCTTCTCCGTAGTGGATCTGGGAGTGAGAGGGATAAGGGGATAAGATTGAGAGAACTTGACGGATGCGATCATACCAGCACTAAAGCACCGGCTCCCATCAGAACTCCGAAGTTAAGCGTTCTTGGGAGAGAGTAGTACTAGGATGGGTGACCTCCTGGGAAGTCCTCGTGTTGCATTCCTTTTTATTTTATTTTTGCGTCTCGTGGCACGGGAGCGTGTGTGCGCGATATATTTGTATGAAGTTTTATTTATTATCGGGATGTGTGATACGTTTTAAGTCGTTACTTGGTATTGGCGCATTTATTTCAATGTTGGTGGAGAGGCGTGCTCGTATTTGAAAGGGGTCGAAATAGTGGTGTATGTGGAAGAGGGGGAAAGGTGAATACAACGGTGAGAGAAAGGGAGCCCTTCTCCGTAGTGGATCTGGGAGTGAGAGGGATAAGGGGATAAGATTGAGAGAACTTGACGGATGTGATCATACCAGCACTAAAGCACCGGATCCCGTCAGAACTCCGAAGTTAAGCGTGCTTGGGCGAGAGTAGTACTAGGATGGGTGACCTCTTGGGAAGTCCTCGTGTTGCATTCCTTTTTATTTTAATTTTGTGTCTCGTGGCACGGGAGCGTGTGTGCGCGATATATTTGTATGAAGTTTTATTTATTATCAGGATGTGTGATACGTTTTAAGTCGTTACTTGGTATTGGCGCATTTATTTCAATGTTGGTGGAGAGGCGTGCTCGTATTTGAAAGGGGTCGAAATAGTGGTGTATGTGGAAGAGGGGGAAAGGTGAATACAACGGTGAGAGAAAGGGAGCCCTTCTCCGTAGTGGATCTGGGAGTGAGAGGGATAAGGGGATAAGATTGAGAGAACTTGACGGATGCGATCATACCAGCACTAAAGCACGGGATCCCATCAGAACTCCGAAGTTAAGCATGCTTGGGCGAGAGTAGTACTAGGATGGGTGACCTCCTGGGAAGTCCTCGTGTTGCATTCCTTTTTATTTTATTTTTGCGTCTGTGTGCGCGATATATTTGTATGAAGTTTTATTTATTATCAGGATGTGTGATACGTTTTAAGTCGTTACTTGGTATTGGCGCATTTATTTCAATGTTGGTGGAGAGGCGTGCTCGTATTTGAAAGGGGTCGAAATAGTGGTGTATGTGGAAGAGGGGGAAAGGTGAATACAACGGTGAGAGAAAGGGAGCCCTTCTCCGTAGTGGATCTGGGAGTGAGAGGGAAAAGGGGATAAGATTGAGAGAACTTGACGGATGCGATCATACCAGCACTAAAGCACCGGATCCCATCAGAACTCCGAAGTTAAGCGTGCTTGGGCGAGAGTAGTACTAGGACGGGTGACCTCCTGGGAAGTCCTCGTGTTGCATTCCTTTTTATTTTATTTTTGCGTCTCGTGGCACGGGAGCGTGTGTGCGCGATATATTTGTATGAAGTTTTATTTATTATCAGGATGTGTGATACGTTTTAAGTCGTTACTTGGTATTGGCGCATTTATTTCAATGCTGGTGGAGAGGCGTGCTCGTATTTGAAAGGGGTCGAAATAGTGGTGTATGTGGAAGAGGGGGAAAGGTGAATACAACGGTGAGAGAAAGGGAGCCCTTCTCCGTAGTGGATCTGGGAGTGAGAGGGATAAGGGGATAAGATTGAGAGAACTTGACGGATGCGATCATACCAGCACTAAAGCACCGGATCCCATCAGAACTCCGAAGTTAAGCGTGCTTGGGCGAGAGTAGTACTAGGACGGGTGACCTCCTGGGAAGTCCTCGTGTTGCATTCCTTTTTATTTTATTTTTGCGTCTCGTGGCACGGGAGCGTGTGTGCGCGATATATTTGTATGAAGTTTTATTTATTATCAGGATGTGTGATACGTTTTAAGTCGTTACTTGGTATTGGCGCATTTATTTCAATGCTGGTGGAGAGGCGTGCTCGTATTTGAAAGGGGTCGAAATAGTGGTGTATGTGGAAGAGGGGGAAAGGTGAATACAACGGTGAGAGAAAGGGAGCCCTTCTCCGTAGTGGATCTGGGAGTGAGAGGGATAAGGGGATAAGATTGAGAGAACTTGACGGATGCGATCATACCAACACTAAAGCACCGGATCCCATCAGAACTCCGAAGTTAAGCGTGCTTGGAGTCCTCGTGTTGCATTCCTTTTTATTTTATTTTTGCGTCTCGTGGCACGGGAGCGTGTGTGCGCGATATATTTGTATGAAGTTTTATTTATTATCGGGATGTGTGATACGTTTTAAGTCGTTACTTGGTATTGGCGCATTTATTTCAATGTTGGTGGAGAGGCGTGCTCGTATTTGAAAGGGGTCGAAATAGTGGTGTATGTGGAAGAGGGGGAAAGGTGAATACAACGGTGAGAGAAAGGGAGCCCTTCTCCGTAGTGGATCTGGGAGTGAGAGGGATAAGGGGATAAGATTGAGAGGACTTGACGGATGCGATCATACCAGCACTAAAGCACCGGATCCCATCAGAACTCCGAAGTTAAGCGTGCTTGGGCGAGAGTAGTACTAGGACGGGTGACCTCCTGGGAAGTCCTCGTGTTGCATTCCTTTTTATTTTATTTTTGCGTCTCATGGCACGGGAACGTGTGTGCGCGATATATTTGTATGAAGTTTTATTTATTATCAGGATGTGTGATACGTTTTAAGTCGTTACTTGGTATTGGCGCATTTATTTCAATGTTGGTGGAGAGGCGTGCTCGTATTTGAAAGGGGTCGAAATAGTGGTGTACGTGGAAGAGGGGGAAAGGTGAATACAACGGTGAGAGAAAGGGAGCCCTTCTCTGCAGTGGATCTGGGAGTGAGAGGGATAAGGGGATAAGATTGAGAGAACTTGACGGATGCGATCATACCAGCACTAAAGCACCGGATCCCATCAGAACTCCAAAGTTAAGCGTGCTTGGGCGAGAGTAGTACTAGGAAGTCCTAGTGTTGCATTCCTTTTTATTTTATTTTTGCGTCTCGTGGCACGGGAGCGTGTGTGCGCGATATATTTGTATGAAGTTTTATTTATTATCAGGATGTGTGATACGTTTAAGTCGTTACTTGGTATTGGCGCATTTATTTCAATGTTGGTGGAGAGGCGTGCTCGTATTTGAAAGGGGTCGAAATAGTGGTGTATGTGGAAGAGGGGGAAAGGTGAATACAACGGTGAGAGAAAGGGAGCCCTTCTCCGTAGTGGATCTGGGAGTGAGAGGGATAAGGGGATAAGATTGAGAGAACTTGATGGATGCGATCATACCAGCACTAAAGCACCGGATCCCATCAGAACTCCGAAGTTAAGCGTCCTTGGGCGAGAGTAGTACTAGGACGGGTCACCTCCTGGGAAGTCCTCGTGTTGCATTCCTTTTTATTTTATTTTTGCGTCTCGTGGCACGGGAGCGTGTGTGCGCGATATATTTGTATGAAGTTTTATTTATTATCAGGATGTGTGATACGTTTTAAGTCGTTACTTGGTATTGGCGCATTTATTTCAATGTTGGTGGAGAGGCGTGCTCGTATTTGAAAGGGGTCGAAATAGTGGTGTATGTGGAAGAGGGGGAAAGGTGAATACAACGGTGAGAGAAAGGGAGCCCTTCTCCGTAGTGGATCTGGGAGTGAGAGGGATAAGGGGATAAGATTGAGAGAACTTGACGGATGCGATCATACCAGCACTAAAGCACCGGATCCCATCAGAACTCCGAAGTTAAGCGTGCTTGGCGAGAGTAGGACTAGGACGGGTGACCTCCTGGGAAGTCCTCGTGTTGCATTCATTTTTATTTTATTTTTGCGTCTCGTGGCACGGGAGCGTGTGTGCGCGATATATTTGTATGAAGTTTTATTTATTATCAGGATGTGTGATACGTTTTAAGTCGTTACTTGGTATTGGCGCATTTATTTCAATGTTGGTGGAGAGGCGTGCTCGTATTTGAAAGGGGTCGAAATAGTGGTGTATGTGGAAGAGGGGGAAAGGTGAATACAACGGTGAGAGAAAGGGAGCCCTTCTCCGTAGTGGATCTGGGAGTGAGAGGGATAAGGGGATAAGATTGAGAGAACTTGATGGATGCGATCATACCAGCACTAAAGCACCGGATCCCATCAGAACTCCGAAGTTAAGCGTGCTTGGGCGAGAGTAGTACTAGGACGGGTGACCTCCTGGGAAGTCCTCGTGTTGCATTCCTTTTTATTTTATTTTTGCGTCTCGTGGCACGGGAGCGTGTGTGCGCGATATATTTGTATGAAGTTTTATTTATTATCAGGATGTGTGATACGTTTTAAGTCGTTACTTGGTATTGGCGCATTTATTTCAATGTTGGTGGAGAGGCGTGCTCGTATTTGAAAGGGGTCGAAATAGTGGTGTATGTGGAAGAGGGGGAAAGGTGAATACAACGGTGAGAGAAAGGGAGCCCTTCTCCGTAGTGGATCCGGGAGTGAGAGGGATAAGGGGATAAGATTGAGAGAACTTGACGGATGCGATCATACCAGCACTAAAGCACCGGATCCCATCAGAACTCCTGGGAAGTCCTCGTGTTGCATTACTTTTTATTTTATTTTTGCGTCTCGTGGCACGGGAGCGTGTGTGCGCGATATATTTGTATGAAGTTTTATTTATTATCAGCATGTGTGATACGTTTTAAGTCGTTACTTGGTATTTGCGCATTTATTTCAATGTTGGTGGAGAGGCGTGCTCGTATTTGAAAGGGGTCGAAATAGTGGTGTATGTGGAAGAGGGGGAAAGGTGAATACAACGGTGAGAGAAAGGGAGCCCTTCTCCGTAGTGGATCCGGGAGTGAGAGGGATAAGGGGATAAGATTGAGAGAACTTGACGGATGCGATCATACCAGCACTAAAGCACCAGATCCCATCAGAACTCCGAAGTTAAGCGTGCTTGGGCGAGAGTAGTACTAGGACGGGTGACCTCCTGGGAAGTCCTCGTGTTGCATTCCCTTTTATTTTATTTTTGCGTCTCGTGGCACGGGAGCGTGTGTGCGCGATATATTTGTATGAAGTTTTATTTATTATCAGGATGTGTGATACGTTTTAAGTCGTTACTTGGTATTGGCGCATTTATTTCAATGTTGGTGGAGAGGCGTGCTCGTATTTGAAAGGGGTCGAAATAGTGGTGTATGTGGAAGAGGGGGAAAGGTGAATACAACGGTGAGAGAAAGGGAGCCCTTCTCCGTAGTGGATCTGGGAGTGAGAGGGATAAGGGGATAAGATTGGGAGAACTTGACGGATGCGATCATACCAGCACTAAAGCACCGGATCCCATCAGAACTCCGAAGTTAAGCGTGCTTGGCGAGAGTAGGACTAGGACGGGTGACCTCCTGGGAAGTCCTCGTGTTGCATTCCTTTTTATTTTATTTTTGCGTCTCGTGGCACGGGAGCGTGTGTGCGCGATATATTTGTCTGAAGTTTTATTTATTATCAGGATGTGTGATACGTTTTAAGTCGTTACTTGGTATTGGCGCATTTATTTCAATGTTGGTGGAGAGGCGTGCTCGTATTTGAAAGGGGTCGAAATAGTGGTGTATGTGGAAGAGGGGGAAAGGTGAATACAACGGTGAGAGAAAGGGAGCCCTTCTCCGTAGTGGATCTGGGAGTGAGAGGGATAAGGGGATAAGATTGAGAGAACTTGATGGATGCGATCATACCAGCACTAAAGCACCGGATCCCATCATAACTCCGAAGTTAAGCGTTCTTGGGCGAGAGTAGTACTAGGATGGGTGACCTCCTGGGAAGTCCTCGTGTTGCATTCCCTTTTATTTTATTTTTGCGTCTCGTGGCACGGGAGCGTGTGTGCGCGATATATTTGTATGAAGTTTTATTTATTATCAGGATGTGTGATACGTTTTAAGTCGTTACTTGGTATTGGCGCATTTATTTCAATGTTGGTGGAGAGGCGTGCTCGTATTTGAAAGGGGTCGAAATAGTGGTGTATGTGGAAGAGGGGGAAAGGTGAATACAACGGTGAGAGAAAGGGAGCCCTTCTCCGTAGTGGATCCGGGAGTGAGAGGGATAAGGGGATAAGATTGAGAGAACTTGACGGATGCGATCATACCAGCACTAAAGCACCGGATCCCATCAGAACTCCGAAGTTAAGCGTGCTTGGGCGAGAGTAGTACTAGGACGGGTGACCTCCTGGGAAGTCCTCGTGTTGCATTACTTTTTATTTTATTTTTGCGTCTCGTGGCACGGGAGCGTGTGTGCGCGATATATTTGTATGAAGTTTTATTTATTATCAGCATGTGTGATACGTTTTAAGTCGTTACTTGGTATTTGCGCATTTATTTCAATGTTGGTGGAGAGGCGTGCTCGTATTTGAAAGGGGTCGAAATAGTGGTGTATGTGGAAGAGGGGGAAAGGTGAATACAACGGTGAGAGAAAGGGAGCCCTTCTCCGTAGTGGATCCGGGAGTGAGAGGGATAAGGGGATAAGATTGAGAGAACTTGACTGATGCGATCATACCAGCACTAAAGCACCAGATCCCATCAGAACTCCGAAGTTAAGCGTGCTTGGGCGAGAGTAGTACTAGGACGGGTGACCTCCTGGGAAGTCCTCGTGTTGCATTCCTTTTTATTTTATTTTTGCGTCTCGTGGCACGGGAGCGTGTGTGCGCGATATATTTGTATGAAGTTTTATTTATTATCAGGATGTGTGATACGTTTTAAGTCGTTACTTGGTATTGGCGCATTTATTTCAATGTTGGTGGAGAGGCGTGCTCGTATTTGAAAGGGGTCAAAATAGTGGTGTATGTGGAAGAGGGGGAAAGGTGAATACAACGGTGAGAGAAAGGGAGCCCTTCTCCGTAGTGGATCCGGGAGTGAGAGGGATAAGGGGATAAGATTGAGAGAACTTGACGGATGCGATCATACCAGCACTAAAGCACCGGATCCCATCAGAACTCCGAAGTTAAGCGTGCTTGGGCGAGAGTAGTACTAGGACGGGTGACCTCCTGGGAAGTCCTCGTGTTGCATTCCTTTTTATATTATTTTTGCGTCTCGTGGCACGGGAGCGTGTGTGCGCGATATATTTGTATGAAGTTTTATTTATTATCAGGATGTGTCATACGTTTTAAGTCGTTACTTGGTATTGGCGCATTTATTTCAATGTTGGTGGAGAGGCGTGCTCGTATTTGAAAGGGGTCGAAATAGTGGTGTATGTGGAAGAGGGGGAAAGGTGAATACAACGGTGAGAGAAAGGGAGCCCTTCTCCGTAGTGGATCCGGGAGTGAGAGGGATAAGGGGATAAGATTGAGAGAACTTGACGGATGCGATCATACCAGCACTAAAGCACCGGATCCCATCAGAACTCCGAAGTTAAGCGTGCTTGGGCGAGAGTAGTACTAGGATGGGTGACCTCCTGGGAAGTCCTCGTGTTGCATTCCTTTTTATTTTATTTTTGCGTCTCGTGTCAAGGGAGCGTGTGTGCGCGATATATTTGTATGAAGTTTTATTTATTATCAGGATGTGTGATACGTTTTAAGTCATTACTTGGTATTGGCGCATTTATTTCAATGTTGGTGGAGAGGCGTGCTCGTATTTGAAAGGGGTCGAAATAGTGGTGTATGTGGAAGAGGGGGAAAGGTGAATACAACGGTGAGAGAAAGGGAGCCCTTCTCCGTAGTGGATCTGGGAGTGAGAGGGATAAGGGGATAAGATTGAGAGAACTTGACGGATGCGATCATACCAGCACTAAAGCACCGGATCCCATCAGAACTCCGAAGTTAAGCGTGCTTGGGCGAGAGTAGTACTAGGATGGGTGACCTCCTAGGAAGTCCTCGTGTTGCATTCCTTTTTATTTTATTTTTGCGTCTCGTGGCACGGGAGCGTGTGTGCGCGATATATTTGTATGAAGTTTTATTTATTATCAGGATGTGTGATACGTTTTAAGTCGTTACTTGGTATTGGCGCATTTATTTCAATGTTGGTGGAGAGGCGTGCTCGTATTTGAAAGGGGTCAAAATAGTGGTGTATGTGGAAGAGGGGGAAAGGTGAATACAACGGTGAGAGAAAGGGAGCCCTTCTCCGTAGTGGATCCGGGAGTGAGAGGGATAAGGGGATAAGATTGAGAGAACTTGACTGATGCGATCATACCAGCACTAAAGCACCGGATCCCATCAGAACTCCGAAGTTAAGCGTGCTTGGGCGAGAGTATTACTAGGACGGGTGACCTCCTGGGAAGTCCTCGTGTTGCATTCCTTTTTATATTATTTTTGCGTCTCGTGGCACGGGAGCGTGTGTGCGCGATATATTTGTATGAAGTTTTATTTATTATCAGGATGTGTGATACGTTTTAAGTCGTTACTTGGTATTGGCGCATTTATTTCAATGTTGGTGGAGAGGCGTGCTCGTATTTGAAAGGGGTCGAAATAGTGGTGTATGTGGAAGAGGGGGAAAGGTGAATACAACGGTGAGAGAAAGGGAGCCCTTCTCCGTAGTGGATCTGGGAGTGAGAGGGATAAGGGGATAAGATTGAGAGGACTTGACGGATCCGATCATACCAGCACTAAAGCACCGGATCCCATCAGAACTCCGAAGTTAAGCGTGCTTGGGCGAGAGTAGTACTAGGATGGGTGACCTCCTGGGAAGTCCTCGTGTTGCATTCCTTTTTATTTTATTTTTGCGTGTCGTGGCACGGGAGCGTGTGTGCGCGATATATTTGTATGAAGTTTTATTTATTATCAGGATGTGTGATACGTTTTAAGTCGTTACTTGGTATTGGCGCATTTATTTCAATGTTGGTGGAGAGGCGTGCTCGTATTTGAAAGGGGTCGAAATAGTGGTGTATGTGGAAGAGGGGGAAAGGTGAATACAACGGTGAGAGAAAGGGAGCCCTTCTCCGTAGTGGATCTGGGAGTGAGAGGGATAAGGGGATAAGATTGACAGAACTTGACGGATGCGATCATACCAGCACTAAAGCACCGGATCCCATCAGAACTCCGAAGTTAAGCGTGCTTGGGCGAGAGTAGTACTAGGATGGGTGACCTCCTGGGAAGTCCTCGTGATGCATTCCTTTTTTTTTTTGCGTCTCGTGGCACGGGAGCGTGTGTGCGCGATATATTTGTATGAAGTTTTATTTATTATCAGGATGTGTGATACGTTTTAAGTCGTTACTTGGTATTGGCGCATTTATTTCAATGCTGGTGGAGAGGCGTGCTCGTATTTGAAAGGGGTCGAAATAGTGGTGTATGTGGAAGAGGGGGAAAGGTGAATACAACGGTGAGAGAAAGGGAGCCCTTCTCCGTAGTGGATCTGGGAGTGAGAGGGATAAGGGAATAAGATTGAGAGAACTTGACGGGTGCGATCTTACCAGCACTAAAGCACCGGATCCCATAAGAACTCCGAAGTTAAGCGTGCTTGGGCGAGAGTAGTACTAGGATGGGTGACCTCCTGGGGAGTCCTCGTGTTGCATTCCTTTTTATTTTATTTTTGCGTCTCGTGGCACGGGAGCGTGTGTGCGCGATATATTTGTATGAAGTTTTATTTATTATCAGGATGTCTGATACGTTTTAAGTCGTTACTTGGTATTGGCGCATTTATTTCAATGCTGGTGGAGAGGCGTGCTCGTATTTGAAAGGGGTCGAAATAGTGGTGTATGTGGAAGAGGGGGAAAGGTGAATACAACGGTGAGAGAAAGGGAGCCCTTCTCCGTAGTGGATCTGGGAGTGAGAGGGATAAGGGGATAAGATTGAGAGAACTTGACGGATGCGATCATACCAGCACTAAAGCACCGGATCCCATCAGAACTCCGAATTTAAGCGTGCTTGGGCGAGAGTAGTACTAGGATGGGTGACCTCCTGGGAAGTCCTCGTGATGCATTCCTTTTTATTTTATTTTTGCGTCTCGTGGCACGGGAGCGTGTGTGCGCGATATATTTGTATGAAGTTTTATTTATTATCAGCATGTGTGATACGTTTTAAGTCGTTACTTGGTATTGGCGCATTTATTTCAATGCTGGTGGAGAGGCGTGTTCGTATTTGAAAGGGGTCGAAATAGTGGTGTATGTGGAAGAGGGGGAAAGGTGAATATAACGGTGAGAGAAAGGGAGCCCTTCTCCGTAGTGGATCTGGGAGTGCGAGGGATAAGGGGATAAGATTGAGAGAACTTGACGGATGCGATCATACCAGCACTAAAGCACCGGATCCCATAAGAACTCCGAAGTTAAGCGTGCTTGGGCGAGAGTAGTACTAGGATGGGTGACCTCCTGGGAAGTCCTCGTGTTGCATTCCTTTTTATTTTATTTTTGCGTCTCGTGGCACGGGAGCGTGTGTGCGCGATATATTTGTATGAAGTTTTATTTATTATCAGGATGTGTGATACGTTTTAAGTCGTTACTTGGTATTGGCGCATTTATTTCAATGCTGGTGGAGAGGCGTGCTCGTATTTGAAAGGGGTCGAAATAGTGGTGTATGTGGAAGAGGGGGAAAGGTGAATACAACGGTGAGAGAAAGGGAGCCCTTCTCCGTAGTGGATCCGGGAGTGAGAGGGATAAGGGGATAAGATTGAGAGAACTTTACGGATGCGATCATACCAGCACTAAAGCACCGGATCCAATCAGAACTCCGAAGTTAAGCGTGCTTGGGCGAGAGTAGTACTAGGACGGGTGACCTCCTGGGAAGTCCTCGTGTTGCATTCCTTTTTATATTATTTTTGCGTCTCGTGGCACGGGAGCGTTTGTGCGCGATATATTTGTATGAAGTTTTATTTATTATCAGGATGTGTGATACGTTTTAAGTCGTTACTTGGTATTGGCGCATTTATTTCAATGTTGGTGGAGAGGCGTGCTCGTATTTGAAAGGGGTCGAAATAGTGGTGTATGTGGAAGAGGGGGAAAGGTGAATACAACGGTGAGAGAAAGGGAGCCCTTCTCCGTAGTGGATCCGGGAGTGAGAGGGATAAGGGGATAAGATTGAGAGAACTTGACGGATGCGATCATACCAGCACTAAAGCACCGGAACCCATCAGAACTCTGAAGTTAAGCGGGCTTGCGCGAGAGTAGTACTAGGATGGGTGACCTCCTGGGAAGTCCTCGTGTTGCATTCCTTTTTATTTTATTTTTGCGTCTCGTGGCACGGGAGCGTGTGTGCGCGATATATTTGTATGAAGTTTTATTTATTATCAGGATGTGTGATACGTTTTAAGTCGTTACTTGGTATTGGCGCATTTATTTCAATGTTGGTGGAGAGGCGTGCTCGTATTTGAAAGGGGTCGAAATAGTGGTGTATGTGGAAGAGGGGGAAAGGTGAATACAACGGTGAGAGAAAGGGAGCCCTTCTCCGTAGTGGATCCGGGAGTGAGAGGGATAAGGGGATAAGATTGAGAGAACTTGACGGATGCGATCATACCAGCACAAAAGCACCGGATCCCATCAGAACTCCGAAGTTAAGCGTGCTTGGGCGAGAGTAGTACTAGGATGGGTGACCTCTTGGGAAGTCCTCGTGTTGCATTCCTTTTTATATTATTTTTGCGTCTCGTGCCACGGGAGCGTGTGTGCGCGATATATTTGTATGAAGTTTTATTTATTATCAGGATGTGTGATACGTTTTAAGTCGTTATTTTTTATTGGCGCATTTATTTCAATGTTGGTGGAGAGGCGTGCTCGTATTTGAAAGGGGTCGAAATAGTGGTGTATGTGGAAGAGGGGGAAAGGTGAATACAACGGTGAGAGAAAGGGAGCCCTTCTCCGTAGTGGATCCGGGAGTGAGAGGGATAAGGGGATAAGATTGAGAGAACTTGACGGATGCGATCATACCAGCACTAAAGCACCGGATCCCATCAGAACTCCGAAGTTAAGCGTGCTTGGGCGAGAGTAGTACTAGGATGGGTGACCTCCTAGGAAGTCCTCGTGTTGCATTCCTTTTTATTTTATTTTTGCGTCTCGTGGCACGGGAGCGTGTGTGCGCGATATATTTGTATGAAGTTTTATTTATTATCAGGATGTGTGATACGTTTTAAGTCGTTACTTGGTATTGGCGCATTTATTTCAATGTTGGTGGAGAGGCGTGCTCGTATTTGAAAGGGGTCGAAATAGTGGTGAATGTGGAAGAGGGGGAAAGGTGAATACAACGGTGAGAGAATAGGAGCCCTTCTCCGTAGTGGAACCGGGAGTGAGAGGGATAAGGGGGTAAGATTGAGAGAACTTGACGGATGCGATCATACCAGCACTAAAGCACCGGATCCCATCAGAACTCCGAAGTTAAGCGTGCTTGGGCGAGAGTAGTACTAGGATGGGTGACCTCCTGGGAAGTCCTCGTGTTGCATTCCTTTTTATATTATTTTTGCGTCTCGTGGCACGGGAGCGTGTGTGCGCGATATATTTGTATGAAGTTTTATTTATTATCAGGATGTGTGATACGTTTTAAGTCGTTACTTGGTATTGGCGCATTTATTTCAATGTTGGTGGAGAGGCGTGCTCGTATTTGAAAGGGTCGAAATAGTGGTGTATGTGGAAGAGGGGGAAAGGTGAATACAACGGTGAGAGAAAGGGAGCCCTTCTCCGTAGTGGATCCGGGAGTGAGAGGGATAAGGGGATAAGATTGAGAGAACTTGACGGATGCGATCATAGCAGCACTCAAGCACCGGATCCCATCAGAACTCCGAAGTTAAGCGTGCTTGGGCGAGAGTAGTACTAGGATGGTTGACCTCCTGGGAAGTCCTCGTGTTGCATTCCTTTTTATTTTATTTTTGCGTCTCGTGGCACGGGAGCGTGTGCGCGCGATATATTTGTATGAAGTTTTATTTATTATCAGGATGTGTGATACGTTTTAAGTCGTTACTTGGTATTGGCGCATTTATTTCAATGTTGGTGGAGAGGCGTGCTCGTATTTGAAAGGGGTCGAAATAGTGGTGTATGTCGAAGAGGGGGAAAGGTGAATACAACGGTGAGAGAAAGGGAGCCCTTCTCCGTAGTGGATCCGGGAGTGAGAGGGATAAGGGGATAAGATTGAGAGAACTTGACGGATGCGATCATACCAGCACTAAAGCACCGGATCCCATCAGAACTCCGAAGTTAAGCGTGCTTGGGCGAGAGTAGTACTAGGATGCGTGACCTCCTGGGAAGTCCTCGTGTTGCATTCCTTTTTATCTTATTTTTGCGTCTCGTGGCACGGGAGCGTGTGTGCGCGATATATTTGTATGAAGTTTTATTTATTATCAGGATGTGTGATACGTTTTAAGTCGTTACTTGGTATTAGCGCATTTATTTCAATGTTGGTGGAGAGGCGTGCTCGTATTTGAAAGGGGTCGAAATAGTGGTGTATGTGGAAGAGGGGGAAAGGTGAATACAACGGTGAGAGAAAGGGAGAAGGGCTCCGTAGTGGATCCGGCAGTGAGAGGGATAAGGGGATAAGATTGAGAGAACTTGACGGATGCGATCATACCAGCACTAAAGCACCGGATCTTATCAGAACTTCGAAGTTAAGCGTGCTTGGGCGAGAGTAGTACTAGGATGGGTGACCTCCTGGGAAGTCCTCGTGTTGCATTCCTTTTTATTTTATTTTTGCGTCTCGTGGCACGGGAGCGTGTGCGCCCGATATATTTGTATGAAGTTTTATTTATTATCAGGATGTGTGATACGTTTTAAGTCGTTACTTGGTATTGGCGCATTTATTTCAATGTTGATGGAGAGGCGTGCTCGTATTTGAAAGGGGTCGAAATAGTGGTGTATGTGGAAGAGGGGGAAAGGTGAATACAACGGTGAGAGAAAGGGAGCCCTTCTCCGTAGTGGATCCGGGAGTGAGAGGGATAAGGGGATAAGATTGAGAGAACTTGACGGATGCAATCATACCAGCACTAAAGCACCGGATCCCATCAGAACTCCGAAGTTAAGCGTGCTTGGGCGAGAGTAGTACTAGGATGGTTGACCTGCTGGGAAGTCCTCGTGTTGCATTCCTTTTTATTTTATTTTTGCGTCTCGTGGCACGGGAGCATGTGTGCGCGATATATTTGTATGAAGTTTTATTTATTATCAGGATGTGTGATACGTTTTAAGTCGTTACTTGGTATTGGCGCATTTATTTCAATGTTGGTGGAGAGGCGTGCTCGTATTTGAAAGGGGTCGAAATAGTGGTGTATGTGGAAGAGGGGGAAAGGTGAATACAACGGTGAGAGAAAGGGAGCCCTTCTCCGTAGTGGATCCGGGAGTGAGAGGGATAAGGGGATAAGATTGAGAGAACTTGACGGATGCAATCATACCAGCACTAAAGCACCGGATCCCATCAGAACTCCGAAGTTAAGCGTGCTTGGGCGAGTTTAGTACTAGGATGGGTGACCTCCTGGGAAGTCCTCGTGTTGCATTCCTTTTTATTTTATTTTTGCGTCTCGTGGCACGGGAGCGTGTGCGCGCGATATATTTGTATGAAGTTTTATTTATTATCAGGATGTGTGATACGTTTTAAGTCGTTACTTGGTATTGGCGCATTTATTTCAATGTTGATGGAGAGGCGTGCTCGTATTTGAAAGGGGTCGAAATAGTGGTGTATGTGGAAGAGGGGGAAAGGTGAATACAACGGTGAGAGAAAGGGAGCCCTTCTCCGTAGTGGATCCGGGAGTGAGAGGGATAAGGGGATAAGATTGAGAGAACTTGACGGATGCAATCATACCAGCACTAAAGCACCGGATCCCATCAGAACTCCGAAGTTAAGCGTGCTTGGGCGAGAGTAGTACTAGGATGGTTGACCTGCTGGGAAGTCCTCGTGTTGCATTCCTTTTTATTTTATTTTTGCGTCTCGTGGCACGGGAGCGTGTGTGCGCGATATATTTGTATGAAGTTTTATTTATTATCAGGATGTGTGATACGTTTTAAGTCGTTACTTGGTATTGGCGCATTTATTTCAATGTTGGTGGAGAGGCGTGCTCGTATTTGAAAGGGGTCGAAATAGTGGTGTATGTGGAAGAGGGGGAAAGGTGAATACAACGGTGAGAGAAAGGGAGCCCTTCTCCGTAGTGGATCCGGGAGTGAGAGGGATAAGGGGATAAGATTGAGAGAACTTGACGGATGCAATCATACCAGCACTAAAGCACCGGATCCCATCAGAACTCCGAAGTTAAGCGTGCTTGGGCGAGAGTAGTACTAGGATGGTTGACCTGCTGGGAAGTCCTCGTGTTGCATTCCTTTTTATTTTATTTTTGCGTCTCGTGGCACGGGAGCGTGTGTGCGCGATATATTTCTATGAAGTTTTATTTATTATCAGGATGTGTGATACGTTTTAAGTCGTTACTTGGTATTGGCGCATTTATTTCAATGTTGGTGGAGAGGCGTGCTCGTATTTGAAAGGGGTCGAAATAGTGGTGTATGTGGAAGAGGGGGAAAGGTGAATACAACGGTGAGAGAAAGGGAGAAGGGCTCCGTAGTGGATCCGGGAGTGAGAGGGATAAGGGGATAAGATTGAGAGAACTTGACGGATGCGATCATACCAGCACTAAAGCACCGGATCTCATCAGAACTCCAAAGTTAAGCGTGCTTGGGCGAGAGTAGTACTAGGATGGGTGACCTCTTGGGAAGTCCTCGTGTTGCATTTTTTTTTTGCGTCTCGTGGCACGGGAGCATGTGCGCGCGATATATTTGTATGAAGTTTTATTTATTATCAGGATGTGTGATACGTTTTAAGTCGTTACATGGTATTGGCGCATTTATTTCAATGTTGGTGGAGAGGCGTGCTCGTATTTGAAATGGGTCGAAATAGTGGTGTATGTGGAAGAGGGGGAAAGGTGAATACAACGGTGAGATAAAGGGAGCCCTTCTCCGTAGTGGATCCGGGAGTGAGAGGGATAAGGGGATAAGATTGAGAGAACTTGACGGATGCGATCATATCAGCACTAAAGCACCGGATCTTATCAGAACTCCGAAGTTAAGCGTGCTTGGGCGATAGTATTACTAGGATGGGTGACCTCCTGGGAAGTCCTCGTGTTGCATTCCTTTTTATTTTATTTTTGCGTCTCGTGGCACGGGAGCGTGTGCGCGCGATATATTTGTATGAAGTTTTATTTATTATCAGGATGTGTGATACGTTTTAAGTCGTTACTTGGTATTGGCGCATTTATTTCAATGTTGGTGGAGAGGCGTGCTCGTATTTGAAAGGGGTCGAAATAGTGGTGTATGTGGAAGAGGGGAAAGGTGAATACAACGGTGAGAGAAAGGGAGAAGGGCTCCGTAGTGGATCCGGGAGTGAGAGGTATAAGGGGATAAGATTGAGAGAACTTGACGGATGCGATCATACCAGCACTAAAGCACCGGATCCCATCAGAACTCCGAAGTTAAGCGTGCTTGGGCGAGAGTAGTACTAGGATGGGTGACCTCCTGGGAAGTCCTCGTGTTGCATTCCTTTTTATTTTATTTTTGCGTCTCGTGGCACGGGAGCGTGTGTGCGCGATATATTTGTATGAAGTTTTATTTATTATCAGGATGTGTGATACGTTTTAAGTCGTTACTTGGTATTGGCGCATTTATTTCAATGTTGGTGGAGAGGCGTGCTCGTATTTGAAAGGGGTCGAAATAGTGGTGTATGTGGAAGAGGGGGAAAGGTGAATACAACGGTGAGAGAAAGGGAGCCCTTCTCCGTAGTGGATCCGGGAGTGAGAGGGATAAGGGGATAAGATTGAGAGAACTTGACGGATGCGATCATACCAGCACTAAAGCACCGGATCCCATCAGAACTCCGAAGTTAAGCGTGCTTGGGCGAGAGTAGTACTAGGATGGGTGACCTCCTAGGAAGTCCTCGTGTTGCATTCCTTTTTATTTTATTTTTGCGTCTCGTGGCACGGGAGCGTGTGTGCGCGATATATTTGTATGAAGTTTTATTTATTATCAAGATGTGTGATACGTTTTAAGTCGTTACTTGGTATTGGCGCATTTATTTCAATGTTGGTGGAGAGGCGTGCTCGTATTTGAAAGGGGTCGAAATAGTGGTGTATGTGGAAGAGGGGGAAAGGTGAATACAACGGTGAGAGAAAGGGAGCCCTTCTCCGTAGTGGATCCGGGAGTGAGAGGGATAAGGGGATAAGATTGAGAGAACTTGACGGATGCCATCATACCAGCACTAAAGCACCGGATCCCATCAGAACTCCGAAGTTAAGCGTGCTTGGGCGAGAGTAATACTAGGATGGGTGATCTCCTGGGAAGTCCTCGTGTTGCATTCCTTTTTATTTTATTTTTTCGTCTCTTGGCACGGGAGCGTGTGCGCGCGATATATTTGTATGAAGTTTTATTTATTATCAGGATGTGTGATACGTTTTAAGTCGTTACTTGGTATTGGCGCATTTATTTCAATGTTGGTGGAGAGGCGTGCTCGTATTTGAAAGGGGTCGAAATAGTGGTGTATGTGGAAGAGGGGGAAAGGTGAATACAACGGTGAGAGAAAGGGAGCCCTTCTCCGTAGTGGATCCGGGAGTGAGAGGGATAAGGGGATAAGATTGAGAGAACTTGACGGATGCGATCATACCAGCACTAAAGCACCGGATCTTCTCAGAACTCCGAAGTTAAGCGTGCTTGGGCGAGAGTAGTACTAGGATGGGTGACCTCCTAGGAAGTCCTCGTGTTGCATTCCTTTTTATTTTATTTTTGCGTCTCGTGGCACGGGAGCGTGTGCGCGCGATATATTTGTATGATGTTTTATTTATTATCAGGATGTGTGATACGTTTTAAGTCGTTACTTGGTATTGGCGCATTTATTTCAATGTTGGTGGAGAGGCGTGCTCGTATTTGAAAGGGGTCGAAATAGTGGTGTATGTGGAAGAGGGGGAAAGGTGAATACAACGGTGAGAGAAAGGGAGCCCTTCTCCGTAGTGGATCTGGGAGTGAGAGGGATAAGGGGATAAGATTGAGAGAACTTGACGGATGCGATCATACCAGCACTAAAGCACCGGATCCCATCAGAACTCCGAAGTTAAGCGTGCTTGGGCGAGAGTAGTACTAGGACGGGTGACCTCCTGGGAAGTCCTCGTGTTGCATTCCTTTTTATTTTATTTTTGCGTCTCGTGGCACGGGAGCGTGTGTGCGCGATATATTTGTATGAAGTTTTATTTATTATCAGGATGTGTGATACGTTTTAAGTCGTTACTTGGTATTGGCGCATTTATTTCAATGTTGGTGGAGAGGCGTGCTCGTATTTGAAAGGGGTCGAAATAGTGGTGTATGTGGAAGAGGGGGAAAGGTGAACACAACGGTGAGAGAAAGGGAGCCCTTCTCCGTAGTGGATCTGGGAGTGAGAGGGATAAGGGGATAAGATTGAGAGAACTTGACGGATGCGATCATACCAGCACTAAAGCACCGGATCCCATCAGAACTCCGAAGTTAAGCGTGCTTGGGCGAGAGTAGTACTAGGACGGGTGACCTCCTGGGAATTCCTCGTGTTGCATTTCTTTTTATTTTATTTTTGCGTCTCGTGGCACGGGAGCGTGTGTGCGCGATATATTTGTATGAAGTTTTATTTATTATCAGGATGTGTGATACGTTTTAAGTCGTTACTTGGTATTGGCGCATTTATTTCAATGTTGGTGTAGAGGCGTGCTCGTATTCGAAAGGGGTCGAAATAGTGGTGTATGTGGAAGAGGGGGAAAGGTGAACACAACGGTGAGAGAAAGGGAGCCCTTCTCCGTAGTGGATCTGGGAGTGAGAGGGATAAGGGGATAAGATTGAGAGAACTTGACGGATGCGATCATACCAGCACTAAAGCACCGGATCCCATCAGAACTCCGAAGTTAAGCCTGCTTGGGCGAAAGTAGTACTAGGACGGGTGACCTCCTGGGAAGTCCTCGTGTTGCATTTCTTTTTATTTTATTTTAGTGTCTCGCGGCACGGGAGCGTGTGTGCGCGATATATTTGTATGAAGTTTTATTTATTATCAGGATGTGTGATACGTTTTAAGTCGTTACTTGGTATTGGCGCATTTATTTCAATGTTGGTGGAGAGGCGTGCTCGTATTTGAAAGGGGTCGAAATAGTGGTGTATGTGGAAGAGGGGGAAAGGTGAATACAACGGTGAGAGAAAGGGAGTCCTTCTCCGTAGTGGATCTGGGAGTGAGAGGGATAAGGGGATAAGATTGAGAGAACTTGACGGATGCGATCATACCAGCACTAAAGCACCGGATCCCATCAGAACTCCGAAGTTAAGCGTGCTTGGGCGAGAGTAGTACTAGGACGGGTGACCTCCTGGGAAGTCCTCGTGTTGCATTCCTTTTTATTTTATTTTTGCGTCTCGTGGCACGGGAGCGTGTGTGCGCGATATATTTGGATGAAGTTTTATTTATTATCAGGATGTGTGATACGCTTTAAGTCGTTACTTGGTATTGGCGCATTTATTTCAATGTTGGTGGAGAGGCGTGCTCGTATTCGAAAGGGGTCGAAATAGTGGTGTATGTGGAAGAGGGGGAAAGGTGAACACAACGGTGAGAGAAAGGGAGCCCTTCTCCGTAGTGGATCTGGGAGTGAGAGGGATAAGGGGATAAGATTGAGAGAACTAGGAGGCGAGAGTAGTACTAGGACGGGTGACCTCCTGGGAAGTCCTCGTGTTGCATTCCTTTTTATTTTATTTTTGCGTCTCGTGGCACGGGAGCGTGTGTGCGCGATATATTTGGATGAAGTTTTATTTATTATCAGGATGTGTGATACGCTTTACGTCGTTACTTGGTATTGGCGCATTTATTTCAATGTTGGTGGAGAGGCGTGCTCGTATTCGAAAGGGGTCGAAATAGTGGTGTATGTGGAAGAGGGGGAAAGGTGAACACAACGGTGAGAGAAAGGGAGCCCTTCTCCGTAGTGGATCTCGGAGTGAGAGGGATAAGGGGATAAGATTGAGAGAACTTGACGGATGCGATCATACCAGCACTAAAGCACCGGATCCCATCAGAACACCGAAGTTAAGCGTGCTTGGGCGAAAGTAGTACTAGGACGGGTGACCTCCTGGGAAGTCCTCGTGTTGCATTTCTTTTTATTTTATTTTTGCGTCTCGCGGCACGGGAGCGTGTGTGCGCGATATATTTGTATGAAGTTTTATTTATTATCAGGATGTGTGATACGTTTTAAGTCGTTACTTGGTATTGGCGCATTTATTTCAATGTTGATGGAGAGGCGTGCTCGTATTTGAAAGGGGTCGAAATAGTGGTGTATGTGGAAGAGGGGGAAAGGTGAATACAACGGTGAGAGAAAGGGAGCCCTTCTCCGTAGTGGATCTGGGAGTGAGAGGGATAAGGGGATAATATTGAGAGAACTTGACGGATGCGATCATACCAGCACTAAAGCACCGGATCCCATCAGAACTCCGAAGTTAAGCGTGCTTGGGCGAGAGTAGTACTAGGACGGGTGACCTCCTGGGAAGTCCTCGTGTTGCATTTCTTTTTATTTTATTTTTGCGTCTCGTGGCACGGGAGCGTGTGTGCGCGATATATTTGGATGAAGTTTTATTTATTATCAGGATGTGTGATACGCTTTAAGTCGTTACTTGGTATTGGCGCATTTATTTCAATGTTGGTGGAGAGGCGTGCTCGTATTTGAAAGGGGTCGAAATAGTGGTGTATGTGCAAGAGGGGGAAAGGTGAATACAACGGTGAGAGAAAGGGAGCCCTTCTCCGTAGTGGATCTGGGAGTGAGAGGGATAAGGGGATAAGATTGAGAAAACTTGACGGATGCGATCATACCAGCACTAAAGCACCGGATCCCATCAGAACTCCGAAGTTAAGCGTGCTTGGGCGAGAGTAGTACTAGGACGGGTGACCTCCTGGGAAGTCCTCGTGTTGCATTTCTTTTTATTTTATTTTTGCGTCTCGTGGCACGGGAGCGTGTGTGAGCGATATATTTGTATGAAGTTTTATTTATTATCAGGATGTGTGATACGTTTTAAGTCGTTACTTAGTATTGGCGCATTTATTTCAATGTTGGTGGAGAGGCGTGCTCGTATTTGAAAGGGGTCGAAATAGTGGTGTATGTGGAAGAGGGGGAAAGGTGAATAGAACGGTGAGAGAAAGGGAGCCCTTCTCCGTAGTAGATCTGGGAGTGAGAGGGATAAGGGGATAAGATTGAGAGAACTTGACGGATGCGATCATACCAGCACTAAAGCACCGGATCCCATCAGAACTCCGAAGTTAAGCGTGCTTGGGCGAGAGTAGTACTAGGACGGGTGACCTCCTGGGAATTCCTCGTGTTGCATTTCTTTTTATTTTATTTTTGCGTCTCGTGGCACGGGAGCGTGTGTGCGCGATATATTTGGATGAAGTTTTATTTATTATCTGGATGTGTGATACGTTTTAAGTCGTTACTTGGTATTGGCGCATTTATTTCAATGTTGGTGGAGAGGCGTGCTCGTATTTGAAAGGGGTCGAAATAGTGGTGTATGTGGAAGAGGGGGAAAGGTGAATACAACGGTGAGAGAAAGGGAGCCCTTCTCCGTAGTGGATCTGGGAGTGAGAGGGATAAGGGGATAAGATTGAGAGAACTTGACGGATGCGATCATACCAGCACTAAAGCACCGGATCCCATCAGAACTCCGAAGTTAAGCGTGCTTGGGCGAGAGTAGTACTAGGACGGGTGACCTCCTGGGAAGTCCTCGTGTTGCATTTCTTTTTATTTTATTTTTGCGTCTCATGGCACGGGAGCGTGTGTGCGCGATATATTTGTATGAAGTTTTATTTATTATCAGGATGTGTCATACGTTTTAAGTCGTTACTTGGTATTGGCGCATTTATTTCAATGTTGGTGGAGAGGCGTGCTCGTATTTGAAAGGGGTCGAAATAGTGGTGTATGTGGAAGAGGGAGAAAGGTGAATACAACGGTGAGAGAAATGGAGCCCTTCTCCGTAGTGGATCTGGGAGTGAGAGGGATAAGGGGATAAGATTGAGAGAACTTGACGGATGCGATCATACCAGCACTAAAGCACCGGATCCCACCAGAACTCCGAAGTTAAGCGTGCTTGGGCGAGAGTAGTACTAGGACGGGTGACCTCCTGGGAAGTCCTCGTGTTGCATTTCTTTTTATTTTCTTTTTGCGTCTCGTGGCACGGGACCGTGTGTGCGCGATATATTTGTATGAAGTTTTATTTATTATCAGGATGTGTGATACGTTTTAAGTCGTTACTTGGTATTGGCGCATTTATTTCAATGTTGGTGGAGAGGCGTGCTCGTATTTGAAAGGGGTCGAAATAGTGGTGTATGTGGAAGAGGGGGAAAGGTGAATACAACGGTGAGAGAAAGGGAGCCCTTCTCCGTAGTGGATCTGGGAGTGAGAGGGATAAGGGGATAAGATCGAGAGAACTTGACGGATGCGATCATACCAGCACTAAAGCACCGGATCCCATCAGAACTCCGAAGTTAAGCGTGCTTGGGCGAGAGTAGTACTAGGACGGGTGACCTCCTGGGAAGTCCTCGTGTTGCATTTCTTTTTATTTTATTTTTGCGTCTCGTGGCACGGGAGCGTGTGTGCGCGATATATTTGTATGAAGTTTTATTTATTATCAGGATGTGTGATATGTTTTAAGTCGTTACTTGGTATTGGCGCATTTATTTCAATGTTGGTGGAGAGGCGTGCTCGTATTTGAAAGGGGTCGAAATAGTGGTGTATGTGGAAGAGGGGGAAAGGTGAATACAACGGTGAGAGAAAGGGAGCCCTTCTCCGTAGTGGATCTGGGAGTGAGAGGGATAAGGGGATAAGATTGAGAGAACTTGACAGATGCGATCATACCAGCACTAAAGCACCGGATCCCACCAGAACTCCGAAGTTAAGCGTGCTTGGGCGAGAGTAGTACTAGGACGGGTGACCTCCTGGGAAGTCCTCGTGTTGCATTTATTTTATTTTATTTTTGCGTCTCGTGGCACGGGACCGTGTGTGCGCGATATATTTGTATGAAGTTTTATTTATTATCAGGATGTGTGATACGTTTTAAGTCGTTACTTGGTATTGGCGCATTTATTTCAATGTTGGTGGAGAGGCGTGCTCGTATTTGAAAGGGGTCGAAATAGTGGTGTATGTGGAAGAGGGGGAAAGGTGAATACAACGGTGAGAGAAAGGGAGCCCTTCTCCGTAGTGGATCTGGGAGTGAGAGGGATAAGGGGATAAGATTGAGAGGACTTGACGGATGCGATCATACCAGCACTAAAGCACCGGCTCCCATCAGAACTCCGAAGTTAAGCGTGCTTGGGCGAGAGTAGTACTAGGACGGGTGACCTCCTGGGAAGTCCTCGTGTTGCATTTCTTTTTATTTTAGTTTTGCGTCTCGTGGCACGGGAGCGTGTGTGCACGATATATTTGTATGAAGTTTTATTTATTATCAGGATGTGTGATACGTTTTAAGTCGTTACTTGGTATTGGCGCATTTATTTCAATGTTGGTGGAGAGGCGTGCTCGTATTTGAAAGGGGTCGAAATAGTGGTGTATGTGGAAGAGGGGGAAAGGTGAATACAACGGTGAGAGAAAGGGAGCCCTTCTCCGTAGTGGATCTGGGAGTGAGAGGGATAAGATTGAGAGAACTTGACGGATGCGATCATACCAGCAATAAAGCACCGGATCCCATCAGAACTCCGAAGTTAAGCGTGCTTGGGCGAGAGTAGTACTAGGACGCGTGACCTCCTGGGAAGTCCTCGTGTTGCATTTCTTTTTATTTTAGTTTTGCGTCTCGTGGCACGGGAGCGTGTGTGCGCGATATATTTGTATGATGTTTTATTTATTATCAGGATGTGTGATACGTTTTAAGTCGTTACTTGGTATTGGCGCATTTATTTCAATGTTGGTGGAGAGGCGTGCTCGTATTTGAAAGGGGTCGAAATAGTGGTGTATGTGCAAGAGGGGGAAAGGTGAATACAACGGTGAGAGAAAGGGAGCCCTTCTCCGTAGTGGATCTGGGAGTGAGAGGGATAAGGGGATAAGATTGAGAGAACTTGACGGATGCGATCATACCAGCACTAAAGCACCGGATCCCATCAGAACTCCGAAGTTAAGCGTGCTTGGGCGAGAGTAGTACTAGGACGCGTGACCTCCTGGGAAGTCCTCGTGTTGCATTTCTTTTTATTTTATTTTTGCGTCTCGTGGCACGGGAGCGTGTGTGCGCGATATATTTGTATGAAGTTTTATTTATTATCAGGATGTGTGATACGTTTTAAGTCGTTACTTGGTATTGGCGCATTTATTTCAATGTTGGTGGAGAGGCGTGCTCGTATTTGAAAGGGGTCGAAATAGTGGTGTACGTGGAAGAGGGGGAAAGGTGAATACAACGGTGAGAGAAAGGGAGCCTTTCTCCGTAGTGGATCTGGGAGTGAGAAGGATAAGGGGATAAGATTGAGAGAACTTGACGGATGCGATCATACCAGCACTAAAGCACCGGATCCCATCAGAACTCCGAAGTTAAGCGTGCTTGGGCGAGAGTAGTACTAGGACGGGTGACGTCCTGGGAAGTCCTCGTGTTGCATTTCTTTTTACTTTATTTTTGCGTCTCGTGGCACGGGAGCGTGTGTGCGCGATATATTTGTATGAAGTTTTGTTTATTATCAGGATGTGTGATACGTTTTAAGTCGTTACTTGGTATTGGCGCATTTATTTCAATGTTGGTGGAGAGGCGTGCTCGTATTGGAAAGGGGTCAAAATAGTGGTGTATGTGGAAGAGGGGGAAAGGTGAATACAACGGTGAGAGAAAGGGAGCCCTTCTCCGTAGTGGATCTGGGAGTGAGAGGGATAAGGGGATAAGATTGAGAGAACTTGACGGATGCGATCATACCAGCACTAAAGCACCGGATCCCATCAGAACTCCGAAGTTAAGCGTGCTTGGGCGAGAGTAGTACTAGGACGCGTGACCTCCTGGGAAGTCCTCGTGTTGCATTTCTTTTTATTTTATTTTTGCGTCTCGTGGCACGGGAGCGTGTGTGCGCGATATATTTGTATGAAGTTTTATTTATTATCAGGATGTGTGATACGTTTTAAGTCGTTACTTGGTATTGGCGCATTTATTTCAATGTTGGTGGAGTGGCGTGCTCGTATTTGAAAGGGGTCGAAATAGTGGTGTATGTGGAAGAGGGGGAAAGGTGAATACAACGGTGAGAGAAAGGGAGCCCTTCTCCGTAGTGGATCTGGGAGTGAGAGGGATAAGATTGAGAGAACTTGACGGATCCGATCATACCAGCACTAAAGCACTGGATCCCATCAGAACTCCGAAGTTAAGCGTGCTTGGGCGAGAGTAGTACTAGGAAGGGTTACCTCCTGGGAAGTCCTCGTGTTGCATTCCTTGTTATTTTATTTTTCCGTCTCGTGGCACGGGAGCGTGTGTGCGCGATATATTTGTATGAAGTTTTATTTATTATCAGGATGTGTGATACGTTTTAAGTCGTTACTTGGTATTGACGCATTTATTTCAATGTTGGTGGAGAGGCGTGCTCGTATTTTAAAGGGCTCGAAATAGTGGTGTATGTGGAAGAGGGGGAAAGATGAATACAACGGTGAGAGAAAGGGAGCCCGTCTCCGTAGTGGATCTGGGAGTGACAGGGATAAGATTGAGAGAACTTGACGGATGCGATCATACCAGCACTAAAGCATCGGATCCCATCAGAACTCCGAAGTTAAGCGTGCTTGGGCGAGAGTAGTACTAGGAAGGGTTACCTCCTGGGAAGTCCTCGTGTTGCATTCCTTGTTATTTTATATTTACGTCTCGTGGCACGGGAGCGTGTGTGCGCGATATATTTGTATGAAGTTTTATTTATTATCAGGATGTGTGATACATTTTAAGTCGTTACTTGGTATTGACGCATTTATTTCAATGTTGGTGGAGAGGCGTGCTCGTATTTGAAAGGGGTCGAAATAGTGGTGTATGTGCAAGAGGGGGAAAGGTGAATACAACGGTGAGAGAAAGGGAGCCCGTCTCCGTAGTGGATCTGGGAGTGAGAGGGATAAGATTGAGAGAACTTGACGGATGCGATCATACCAGCACTAAAGCATCGGATCCCATCAGAACTCCGAAGTTAAGCGTGCTTGGGCAAGATTAGTACTAGGAAGGGTTACCTCCTGGGAAGTCCTCGTGTTGCATTCCTTTTTATTTTATTTTTGCGTCTCGTGGCACGGGAGCGTGTGTGCGCGATATATTTGTATGAAGTTTTATTTATTATCAGGATGTGTGATACGTTTTAAGTCGTTACTTGGTATTGACGCATTTATTTCAATGTTGGTGGAGAGGCGTGCTCGTATTTGAAAGGGGTCGAAATAGTGGTGTATGTGGAAGAGGGGGAAGATGAATACAACAGTGAGAGAAAGGGAGCCCGTCTCCGTAGTGGATCTGGGAGTGACAGGGATAAGATTGAGAGAACTTGACGGATGCGATCATACCAGCACTAAAGCATCGGATCCCATCAGAACTCCGAAGTTAAGCGTGCTTGGGCGAGAGTAGTACTAGGAAGGGTTACCTCCTGGGAAGTCCTCGTTTTGCATTCCTTGTTATTTTATTTTTGCGTCTCGTGGCACGGGAGCGTGTGTGCGCGATATATTTGTATGAAGTTTTATTTATTATTAGGATGTGTGATACGTTTTAAGTCGTTACTTGGTATTGACGCATTTATTTCAATGTTGGTGGAGAGGCGTGCTCGTATTTGAAAGGGGTCGAAATAGTGGTGTATGTGGAAGAGGGGGAAAGATGAATACAACGGTGAGAGAAAGGGAGCCCGTCTCCGTATTGGATCTGGGAGTGAGAGGGATAAGATTGAGAGAACTTGACGGATGCGAGCATACCAGCACTAAAGCACCGGATCCCATCAGAACTCCGAAGTTAAGCGTGCTTGGGCGAGAGTAGTACTAGGACGGGTGACCTCCTGGGAATTCCTCGTGTTGCATTTCTTTTTATTTTATTTTTTCGTCTCGTGGCACGGGAGCGTGTGTGCGCGATATATTTGGATGAAGTTTTATTTATTATCTGGATGTGTGATACGTTTTAAGTCGTTACTTGGTATTGGCGCATTTATTTCAATGTTGGTGGAGAGGCGTGCTCGTATTTGAAAGGGGTCGAAATAGTGGTGTATGTGGAAGAGGGGGAAAGGTGAATACAACGGTGAGAGAAAGGGAGCCCTTCTCCGTAGTGGATCTGGGAGTGAGAGGGATAAGGGGATAAGATTGAGAGAACTTGACGGATGCGATCATACCAGCACTAAAGCACCGGATCCCATCAGAACTCCGAAGTTAAGCGTGCTTGGGCGAGAGTAGTACTAGGACGGGTGACCTCCTGGGAAGTCCTCGTGTTGCATTTCTTTTTATTTTATTTTTGCGTCTCGTGGCACGGGAGCGTGTGTGCGCGATATATTTGTATGAAGTTTTATTTATTATCAGGATGTGTCATACGTTTTAAGTCGTTACTTGGTATTGGCGCATTTATTTCAATGTTGGTGGAGAGGCGTGCTCGTATTTGAAAGGGGTCGAAATAGTGGTGTATGTGGAAGAGGGGGAAAGGTGAATACAACGGTGAGAGAAATGGAGCCCTTCTCCGTAGTGGATCTGGGCGTGAGAGGGATAAGGGGATAAGATTGAGAGAACTTGACGGATGCGATCATACCAGCACTAAAGCACCGGATCCCACCAGAACTCCGAAGTTAAGCGTGCTTGGGCGAGAGTAGTACTAGGACGGGTGACCTCCTGGGAAGTCCTCGTGTTGCATTTCTTTTTATTTTCTTTTTGCGACTCGTGGCACGGGACCGTGTGTGCGCGATATATTTGTATGAAGTTTTATTTATTATCAGGATGTGTGATACGTTTTAAGTCGTTACTTGGTATTGGCGCATTTATTTCAATGTTGGTGGAGAGGCGTGCTCGTATTTGAAAGGGGTCGAAATAGTGGTGTATGTGGAAGAGGGGGAAAGGTGAATACAACGGTGAGAGAAAGGGAGCCCTTCTCCGTAGTGGATCTGGGAGTGAGAGGGATAAGGGGATAAGATTGAGAGAACTTGACGGATGCGATCATACCAGCACTAAAGCACCGGATCCCATCAGAACTCCGAAGTTAAGCGTGCTTGGGCGAGAGTAGTACTAGGACGGGTGACCTCCTGGGAAGTCCTCGTGTTGCATTTCTTTTTATTTTATTTTTGCGTCTCGTGGCACGGGAGTGTGTGTGCGCGATATATTTGTATGAAGTTTTATTTATTATCAGGATGTGTGATATGTTTTAAGTCGTTACTTGGTATTGGCGCATTTATTTCAATGTTGGTGGAGAGGCGTGCTCGTATTTGAAAGGGGTCGAAATAGTGGTGTATGTGGAAGAGGGGGAAAGGTGAATACAACGGTGAGAGAAAGGGAGCCCTTCTCCGTAGTGGATCTGGGAGTGAGAGGGATAAGGGGATAAGATTGAGAGAACTTGACAGATGCGATCATACCAGCACTAAAGCACCGGATCCCACCAGAACTCCGAAGTTAAGCGTGCTTGGGCGAGAGTAGTACTAGGACGGGTGACCTCCTGGGAAGTCCTCGTGTTGCATTTATTTTATTTTATTTTTGCGTCTCGTGGCACGGGACCGTGTGTGCGCGATATATTTGTATGAAGTTTTATTTATTATCAGGATGTGTGATACGTTTTAAGTCGTTACTTGGTATTGGCGCATTTATTTCAATGTTGGTGGAGAGGCGTGCTCGTATTTGAAAGGGGTCGAAATAGTGGTGTATGTGGAAGAGGGGGAAAGGTGAATACAACGGTGAGAGAAAGGGAGCCCTTCTCCGTAGTGGATCTGGGAGTGAGAGGGATAAGGGGATAAGATTGAGAGAACTTGACGGATGCGATCATACCAGCACTAAAGCACCGGCTCCCATCAGAACTCCGAAGTTAAGCGTGCTTGGGCGAGAGTAGTACTAGGACGGGTGACCTCCTGGGAAGTCCTCGTGTTGCATTTCTTTTTATTTTATTTTTGCGTCTCGTGGCACGGGAGCGTGTGTGCACGATATATTTGTATGAAGTTTTATTTATTATCAGGATGTGTGATACGTTTTAAGTCGTTACTTGGTATTGGCGCATTTATTTCAATGTTGGTGGAGAGGCGTGCTCGTATTTGAAAGGGGTCGAAATAGTGGTGTATGTGGAAGAGGGGGAAAGGTGAATACAACGGTGAGAGAAAGGGAGCCCTTCTCCGTAGTGGATCTGGGAGTGAGAGGGATAAGGGGATAAGATTGAGAGAACTTGACAGATGCGATCATACCAGCACTAAAGCACCGGATCCCACCAGAACTCCGAAGTTAAGCGTGCTTGGGCGAGAGTAGTACTAGGACGGGTGACCTCCTGGGAAGTCCTCGTGTTGCATTTATTTTATTTTATTTTTGCGTCTCGTGGCACGGGACCGTGTGTGCGCGATATATTTGTATGAAGTTTTATTTATTATCAGGATGTGTGATACGTTTTAAGTCGTTACTTGGTATTGGCGCATTTATTTCAATGTTGGTGGAGAGGCGTGCTCGTATTTGAAAGGGGTCGAAATAGTGGTGTATGTGGAAGAGGGGGAAAGGTGAATACAACGGTGAGAGAAAGGGAGCCCTTCTCCGTAGTGGATCTGGGAGTGAGAGGGATAAGGGGATAAGATTGAGAGAACTTGACGGATGCGATCATACCAGCACTAAAGCACCGGCTCCCATCAGAACTCCGAAGTTAAGCGTGCTTGGGCGAGAGTAGTACTAGGACGGGTGACCTCCTGGGAAGTCCTCGTGTTGCATTTCTTTTTATTTTATTTTTGCGTCTCGTGGCACGGGAGCGTGTGTGCACGATATATTTGTATGAAGTTTTATTTATTATCAGGATGTGTGATACGTTTTAAGTCGTTACTTGGTATTGGCGCATTTATTTCAATGTTGGTGGAGAGGCGTGCTCGTATTTGAAAGGGGTCGAAATAGTGGTGTATGTGGAAGAGGGGGAAAGGTGAATACAACGGTGAGAGAAAGGGAGCCCTTCTCCGTAGTGGATCTGGGAGTGAGAGGGATAAGATTGAGAGAACTTGACGGATGCGATCATACCAGCAATAAAGCACCGGATCCCATCAGAACTCCGAAGTTAAGCGTGCTTGGGCGAGAGTAGTACTAGGACGCGTGACCTCCTGGGAAGTCCTCGTGTTGCATTTCTTTTTATTTTATTTTTGCGTCTCGTGGCACGGGAGCGTGTGTGCGCGATATATTTGTATGATGTTTTATTTATTATCAGGATGTGTGATACGTTTTAAGTCGTTACTTGGTATTGGCGCATTTATTTCAATGTTGGTGGAGAGGCGTGCTCGTATTTGAAAGGGGTCGAAATAGTGGTGTATGTGCAAGAGGGGGAAAGGTGAATACAACGGTGAGAGAAAGGGAGCCCTTCTCCGTAGTGGATCTGGGAGTGAGAGGGATAAGGGGATAAGATTGAGAGAACTTGACGGATGCGATCATACCAGCAATAAAGCACCGGATCCCATCAGAACTCCGAAGTTAAGCGTGCTTGGGCGAGAGTAGTACTAGGACGCGTGACCTCCTGGGAAGTCCTCGTGTTGCATTTCTTTTTATTTTATTTTTGCGTCTCGTGGCACGGGAGCGTGTGTGCGCGATATATTTGTATGATGTTTTATTTATTATCAGGATGTGTGATACGTTTTAAGTCGTTACTTGGTATTGGCGCATTTATTTCAATGTTGGTGGAGAGGCGTGCTCGTATTTGAAAGGGGTCGAAATAGTGGTGTATGTGCAAGAGGGGGAAAGGTGAATACAACGGTGAGAGAAAGGGAGCCCTTCTCCGTAGTGGATCTGGGAGTGAGAGGGATAAGGGGATAAGATTGAGAGAACTTGACGGATGCGATCATACCAGCACTAAAGCACCGGATCCCATCAGAACTCCGAAGTTAAGCGTGCTTGGGCGAGAGTAGTACTAGGACGCGTGACCTCCTGGGAAGTCCTCGTGTTGCATTTCTTTTTATTTTATTTTTGCGTCTCGTGGCACGGGAGCGTGTGTGCGCGATATATTTGTATGAAGTTTTATTTATTATCAGGATGTGTGATACGTTTTAAGTCGTTACCTGGTATTGGCGCATTTATTTCAATGTTGGTGGAGAGGCGTGCTCGTATTTGAAAGGGGTCGAAATAGTGGTGTACGTGGAAGAGGGGGCAAGGTGAATACAACGGTGAGAGAAAGGGAGCCTTTCTCCGTAGTGGATCTGGGAGTGAGAGGGATAAGGGGATAAGATTGAGAGAACTTGACGGATGCGATCATACCAGCACTAAAGCACCGGATCCCATCAGAACTCCGAAGTTAAGCGTGCTTGGGCGAGAGTAGTACTAGGACGGGTGACCTCCTGGGAAGTCCTCGTGTTGCATTTCTTTTTACTTTATTTTTGCGTCTCGTGGCACGGGAGCGTGTGTGCGCGATATATTTGTATGAAGTTTTGTTTATTATCAGGATGTGTGATACGTTTTAAGTCGTTACTTGGTATTGGCGCATTTATTTCAATGTCGGTGGAGTGGCGTGCTCGTATTTGAAAGGGGTCGAAATAGTGGTGTATGTGGAAGAGGGGGAAAGGTGAATACAACGGTGAGAGAAAGGGAGCCCTTCTCCGTAGTGGATCTGGGAGTGAGAGGGATAAGATTGAGAGAACTTGACGGATCCCATCAGAACTCCGAAGTTAAGCGTGCTTGGGCGAGAGTAGTACTAGGAAGGGTTACCTCCTGGGAAGTCCTCGTGTTGCATTCCTTGTTATTTTATTTTTCCGTCTCGTGGCACGGGAGCGTGTGTGCGCGATATATTTGTATGAAGTTTTATTTATTATCAGGATGTGTGATACGTTTTAAGTCGTTACTTGGTATTGACGCATTTATTTCAATGTTGGTGGAGAGGCGTGCTCGTATTTTAAAGGGCTTGAAATAGTGGTGTATGTGGAAGAGGGGGAAAGATGAATACAACGGTGAGAGAAAGGGAGCCCGTCTCCGTAGTGGATCTGGGAGTGACAGGGATAAGATTGAGAGAACTTGACGGATGCGATCATACCAGCACTAAAGCATCGGATCCCATCAGAACTCCGAAGTTAAGCGTGCTTGGGCGAGAGTAGTACTAGGAAGGGTTACCTCCTGGGAAGTCCTCGTGTTGCATTCCTTGTTATTTTATATTTACGTCTCGTGGCACGGGAGCGTGTGTGCGTGATATATTTGTATGAAGTTTTATTTATTATCAGGATGTGTGATACATTTTAAGTCGTTACTTGGTATTGACGCATTTATTTCAATGTTGGTGGAGAGGCGTGCTCGTATTTGAAAGGGGTCGAAATAGTGGTGTATGTGCAAGAGGGGGAAAGGTGAATACAACGGTGAGAGAAAGGGAGCCCGTCTCCGTAGTGGATCTGGGAGTGAGAGGGATAATATTGAGAGAACTTGACGGATGCGATCATACCAGCACTAAAGCATCGGATCCCATCAGAACTCCGAAGTTAAGCGTGCTTGGGCAAGAGTAGTACTAGGAAGGGTTACCTCCTGGGAAGTCCTCGTGTTGCATTCCTTGTTATTTTATTTTTGCGTCTCGTGGCACGGGAGCGTGTGTGCGCGATATATTTGTATGAAGTTTTATTTATTATCAGGATGTGTGATACGTTTTAAGTCGTTACTTGGTATTGACGCATTTATTTCAATGTTGGTGGAGAGGCGTGCTCGTATTTTAAAGGGCTCGAAATAGTGGTGTATGTGGAAGAGGGGGAAAGATGAATACAACGGTGAGAGAAAGGGAGCCCGTCTCCGTAGTGGATCTGGGAGTGACAGGGATAAGATTGAGAGAACTTGACGGATGCGATCATACCAGCACTAAAGCATCGGATCCCATCAGAACTCCGAAGTTAAGCGTGCTTGGGCGAGAGTAGTACTAGGAAGGGTTACCTCCTGGGAAGTCCTCGTGTTGCATTCCTTGTTATTTTATATTTACGTCTCGTGGCACGGGAGCGTGTGTGCGCGATATATTTGTATGAAGTTTTATTTATTATCAGGATGTGTGATACATTTTAAGTCGTTACTTGGTATTGACGCATTTATTTCAATGTTGGTGGAGAGGCGTGCTCGTATTTGAAAGGGGTCGAAATAGTGGTGTATGTGCAAGAGGGGGAAAGGTGAATACAACGGTGAGAGAAAGGGAGCCCGTCTCCGTAGTGGATCTGGGAGTGAGAGGGATAAGATTGAGAGAACTTGACGGATGCGATCATACCAGCACTAAAGCATCGGATCCCATCAGAACTCCGAAGTTAAGCGTGCTTGGGCAAGAGTAGTACTAGGAAGGGTTACCTCCTGGGAAGTCCTCGTGTTGCATTCCTTGTTATTTTATTTTTGCGTCTCGTGGCACGGGAGCGTGTGTGCGCGATATATTTGTATGAAGTTTTATTTATTATCAGGATGTGTGATACGTTTTAAGTCGTTACTTGGTATTGACGCATTTATTTCAATGTTGGTGGAGAGGCGTGCTCGTATTTGAAAGGGGTCGAAATAGTGGTGTATGTGGAAGAGGGGGAAGATGAATACAACAGTGAGAGAAAGGGAGCCCGTCTCCGTAGTGGATCTCGGAGTGACAGGGATAAGATTGAGAGAACTTGACGGATGCGATCATACCAGCACTAAAGCATCGGATCCCATCAGAACTCCGAAGTTAAGCGTGCTTGGGCGAGAGTAGTACTAGGAAGGGTTACCTCCTGGGAAGTCCTCGTTTTGCATTCCTTGTTATTTTATTTTTGCGTCTCGTGGCACGGGAGCGTGTGTGCGCGATATATTTGTATGAAGTTTTATTTATTATTAGGATGTGTGATACGTTTTAAGTCGTTACTTGGTATTGACGCATTTATTTCAATGTTGGTGGAGAGGCGTGCTCGTATTTGAAAGGGGTCGAAATAGTGGTGTATGTGGAAGAGGGGGAAAGATGAATACAACGGTGAGAGAAAGGGAGCCCGTCTCCGTATTGGATCTGGGAGTGAGAGGGATAAGATTGAGAGAACTTGACGGATGCGAGCATACCAGCACTAAAGCACCGGATCCCATCAGAACTCCGAAGTTAAGCGTGCTTGGGCGAGAGTGGTACTAGGACGGGTGACCTCCTGGGAAGTCCTCGTGTTGCATTTCTTTTTATTTTATTTTTGCGTCTCGTGGCACGGGAGCGTGTGTGCGCGATATATTTGTATGAAGTTTTATTTATTATCAGGATGTGTGATACGTTTTAAGTCGTTACTTGGTATTGACGCATTTATTTCAATGTTGGTGGAGAGGCGTGCTCGTATTTGAAAGGGGTCGAAATAGTGGTGTATGTGAAAGAGGGGGAAAGATGAATACAACGGTGAGAGAAAGGGAGCCCGTCTCCGTAGTGGATCTGGGAGTGACAGGGATAAGATTGAGAGAACTTGACGGATGCGATCATACCAGCACTAAAGCATCGGATCCCATCAGAACTCCGAAGTTAAGCGTGCTTGGGCGAGAGTAGTACTAGGAAGGGTTACCTCCTGGGAAGTCCTCGTGTTGCATTCCTTGTTAGTTTATTTTTGCGTCTCGTGGCACGGGAGCGTGTGTGCGCGATATATTTGTATGAAGTTTTATTTATTATCAGGATGTGTGATACGTTTTAAGTCGTTACTTGGTATTGACGCATTTATTTCAATGTTGGTGGAGAGGCGTGCTCGTATTTGAAAGGGGTCGAAATAGTGGTGTATGTGGAAGAGGGGGAAAGGTGAATACAACGGTGAGAGAAAGGGAGCCCGTCTCCGTAGTGGATCTGGGAGTGAGAGGGATAAGATTGAGAGAACTTGACGGATGCGAGCATACCAGCACTAAAGCACCGGATCCCATCAGAACTCCGAAGTTAAGCGTGCTTGGGCGAGAGTAGTACTAGGACGGGTGACCTCCTGGGAAGTCATCGTGTTGCATTTCTTTTTATTTTATTTTTGCGTCTCGTGGCACGGGAGCGTGTGTGCGCGATATATTTATATGAAGTTTTATTTATTATCAGGATGTGTGATACGTTTTAAGTCGTTACTTGGTATTGGCGCATTTATTTCAATGTTGGTGGAGAGGCGTGCTCGTATTTGAAAGGGGTCGAAATAGTGGTGTATGTGGAAGAGGGGGAAAGGTGAAGTGAGAGAAAGGGAGCCCTTCTCCGTAGTGGATCTGGGAGTGAGAGGGATAAGGGGATAAGATTGAGAGAACTTGACGGATGCGATCATACCAGCACTAAAGCACCGGATCCCATCAGAACTCCGAAGTTAAGCGTGCTTTGGCGAGAGTAGTACTAGGACGGGTGACCTCCTGGGAAGTCCTCGTGTTGCATTTCTTTTTACTTTATTTTTGCGTCTCGTCGCACGGGAGCGTGTGTGCGCGATATATTTGTATGAAGTTTTGTTTATTATCAGGATGTGTGATACGTTTTAAGTCGTTACTTGGTATTGGCGCATTTATTTCAATGTTGGTGGAGAGGCGTGCTCGTATTTGAAAGGGGTCGAAATAGTGGTGTATGTGGAAGAGGGGGAAAGGTGAATACAACGGTGAGAGAAAGGGAGCCCTTCTCCGTAGTGGATCTGGGAGTGAGAGGGATAAGGGGATAAGATTGAGAGAACTTGACGGATGCGATCATACCAGCACTAAAGCACCGGATCCCATCAGAACTCCGAAGTTAAGCGTGCTTGGGCGAGAGTAGTACTAGGACGGGTGACCTCCTGGGAAGTCCTCGTGTTGCATTTCTTTTTATTTTATTTTTGCGTCTCGTGGCACGGGAGCGTGTGTGCGCGATATATTTGTATGAAGTTTTATTTATTATCAGGATGTGTGATATGTTTTAAGTCGTTACTTGGTATTGGCGCATTTATTTCAATGTTGGTGGAGAGGCGTGCTCGTATTTGAAAGGGGTCGAAATAGTGGTGTATGTGGAAGAGGGGGAAAGGTGAATACAACGGTGAGAGAAAGGGAGCCCTTCTCCGTAGTGGATCTGGGAGTGAGAGGGATAAGGGGATAAGATTGAGAGAACTTGACAGATGCGATCATACCAGCACTAAAGCACCGGATCCCATCAGAACTCCGAAGTTAAGCGTGCTTGGGCGAGAGTAGTACTAGGACGGGTGACCTCCTGGGAAGTCCTCGTGTTGCATTTCTTTTTATTTTATTTTTGCGTCTCGTGGCACGGGAGCGTGTGTGCCCGATATATTTGTATGAAGTTTTATTTATTATCAGGATGTGTGATACGTTTTAAGTCGTTACTTGGTATTGGCGCATTTATTTCAATTTTGGTGGAGAGGCGTGCTCGTATTTGAAAGGGGTCGAAATAGTGGTGTATGTGGAAGAGGGGGAAAGGTGAATACAACGGTGAGAGAAAGGGAGCCCGTCTCCGTAGTGGATCTGGGAGTGAGAGGGATAAGATTGAGAGAACTTGACGGATGCGAGCATACCAGCACTAAAGCACCGGATCCCATCAGAACTCCGAAGTTAAGCGTGCTTGGGCGAGAGTAGTACTAGGACGGGTGACCTCCTGGGAAGTCATCGTGTTGCATTTCTTTTTATTTTATTTTTGCGTCTCGTGGCACGGGAGCGTGTGTGCGCGATATATTTATATGAAGTTTTATTTATTATCAGGATGTGTGATACGTTTTAAGTCGTTACTTGGTATTGGCGCATTTATTTCAATGTTGGTGGAGAGGCGTGCTCGTATTTGAAAGGGGTCGAAATAGTGGTGTATGTGGAAGAGGGGGAAAGGTGAAGTGAGAGAAAGGGAGCCCTTCTCCGTAGTGGATCTGGGAGTGAGAGGGATAAGGGGATAAGATTGAGAGAACTTGACGGATGCGATCATACCAGCACTAAAGCACCGGATCCCATCAGAACTCCGAAGTTAAGCGTGCTTTGGCGAGAGTAGTACTAGGACGGGTGACCTCCTGGGAAGTCCTCGTGTTGCATTTCTTTTTACTTTATTTTTGCGTCTCGTCGCACGGGAGCGTGTGTGCGCGATATATTTGTATGAAGTTTTGTTTATTATCAGGATGTGTGATACGTTTTAAGTCGTTACTTGGTATTGGCGCATTTATTTCAATGTTGGTGGAGAGGCGTGCTCGTATTTGAAAGGGGTCGAAATAGTGGTGTATGTGGAAGAGGGGGAAAGGTGAATACAACGGTGAGAGAAAGGGAGCCCTTCTCCGTAGTGGATCTGGGAGTGAGAGGGATAAGGGGATAAGATTGAGAGAACTTGACGGATGCGATCATACCAGCACTAAAGCACCGGATCCCATCAGAACTCCGAAGTTAAGCGTGCTTGGGCGAGAGTAGTACTAGGACGGGTGACCTCCTGGGAAGTCCTCGTGTTGCATTTCTTTTTATTTTATTTTTGCGTCTCGTGGCACGGGAGCGTGTGTGCGCGATATATTTGTATGAAGTTTTATTTATTATCAGGATGTGTGATATGTTTTAAGTCGTTACTTGGTATTGGCGCATTTATTTCAATGTTGGTGGAGAGGCGTGCTCGTATTTGAAAGGGGTCGAAATAGTGGTGTATGTGGAAGAGGGGGAAAGGTGAATACAACGGTGAGAGAAAGGGAGCCCTTCTCCGTAGTGGATCTGGGAGTGAGAGGGATAAGGGGATAAGATTGAGAGAACTTGACAGATGCGATCATACCAGCACTAAAGCACCGGATCCCATCAGAACTCCGAAGTTAAGCGTGCTTGGGCGAGAGTAGTACTAGGACGGGTGACCTCCTGGGAAGTCCTCGTGTTGCATTTCTTTTTATTTTATTTTTGCGTCTCGTGGCACGGGAGCGTGTGTGCCCGATATATTTGTATGAAGTTTTATTTATTATCAGGATGTGTGATACGTTTTAAGTCGTTACTTGGTATTGGCGCATTTATTTCAATGTTGGTGGAGAGGCGTGCTCGTATTTGAAAGGGGTCGAAATAGTGGTGTATGTGGAAGAGGGGGAAAGGTGAATACAACGGTGAGAGAAAGGGAGCCCTTCTCCGTAGTGGATCTGGGAGTGAGAGGGATAAGGGGATAAGATTGAGAGAACTTGACGGATGCGATCATACCAGCACTAAAGCACCGGATCCCATCAGAACTCCGAAGTTAAGCGTGCTTGGGCGAGAGTAGTACTAGGACGGGTGACCTCCTGGGAAGTCCTCGTGTTGCATTTCTTTTTATTTTATTTTTGCGTCTCGTGGCACGGGAGCGTGTGTGCGCGATATATTTGTATGAAGTTTTATTTATTATCAGGATGTGTGATACGTTTTAAGTCGATACTTGGTATTGGCGCATTTATTTCAATGTTGGTGGAGAGGCGTGCTCGTATTTGAAAGGTGTCGAAATAGTGGTGTATGTGGAAGAGGGGGAAAGGTGAATACAACGGTGAGAGAAAGGGAGCCCTTCTCCGTAGTGGATCTGGGAGTGAGAGGGATAAAGGGATAAGATTGAGAGAACTTGACGGATGCGATCATACCAGTACTAAAGCGCCGGATCCCATCAGAACTCCGAAGTTAAGCGTGCTTGGGCGAGAGTAGTACTAGGACGGGTGACCTCCTGGGAAGTCCTCGTGTTGCATTTCTTTTTACTTTATTTTTGCGTCTCGTGGCACGGGAGCGTGTGTGCGCGATATATTTGTATGAAGTTTAATTATTATCAGGATGTGTGATACGTTTTAAGTCGTTACTTGGTATTGACTCCGTAGTGGATCTGGGAGTGAGAGGGATAACGGGATAAGATTGAGAGAACTTGAAGGGTGCGATCATACCAGCACTAAAGCATCGGATCCCATCAGAACTCCGAAGTTAAGCATGCTTGGGCGAGAGTAGTACTAGGATGGGTGACCTCCTGGGAAGTCCTCGTGTTGCATTCCTTTTTATTTTATTTTTGCGTCTCGTGGCACGGGAGCGTGTGTGCGCGATATATTTGTATGAAGTTTTATTTATTATCAGGATGTGAGATATTTTTGAAGTCGTTACTTGGTATTGACTCCGTAGTGGATCTGGGAGTGAGAGGGATAAGGGGATAAGATTGAGAGAAATTGACGGATGCGATCATACCAACACTAAAGCACCGGATCCCATCAGAACTCCGAAGTTAAGCGTGCTTGGGCGAGAGTAGTACTAGGATGGGTGACCTCCTGGGAAGTCCTTGTGTTGCATTTCTTTTTATTTTATTTTTGCGTCTGGTGGCACGGGAGCGTGTGTGCGTGATATATTTGTATGAAGTTTTATTTATTATCAGGATGTGTGATACGTTTTAAGTCGTTACTTGGTATTGACGCATTTATTTCAATGTTGGTGGAGAGGCGTGCTCGTATTTGAAAGGGGTCGAAATAGTGGTGTATGTGGAAGAGGGGGAAAGGTGAATACAACGGTGAGAGAAAGGGAGCCCGTCTCCGTGGTGGATCTGGGAGTGAGAGGGATAAGGGGATAAGATTGAGAGAACTTGACGGATGCGATCATACTAGCACTAAAGCACCGGATCCCATCAAAACTCCAAAGTTAAGCGTGCTTGGGCGAGAGTAGTACTAGGATGGGTGACCTCCTGGGAATCCTTGTGTTGCATTCCTTTTTATTTTATTTTTGCGTCTCGTGGCACGGGAGCGTGTGTGCGCGATATATTTGTATGAAATTTTATTTATTATCAGGATGTGTGATACGTTTTAAGTCGTTACTTGGTATTGACGCATTTATTTCAATGTTGGTGGAGAGGCGTGCTCGTATTTGAAAGGCGTCGAAATAGTGGTGTACGTGGAAGAGGGGGAAAGGTGAATACAACGGTGAGAGAAAGGGAGCCCGTCTCCGTAGTGGATCTGGGAGTGCGAGGGATAACGGGATAAGATTGAGAGAACTTGATGGGTGCGATCATACCAGTACTAAAGCATCGGATCCCATCAGAACTCCGAAGTTAAGCGTGCTTGGGCGAGAGTAGTACTAGGATGGGTGACCTCCTGGGAAGTCCTCGTGTTGCATTCCTTTTTATTTTATTTTCGCGTCTCGTGGCACGGGAGTGTGTGTGCGCGATATATTTGTATGAAGTTTTATTTGTTATCAGGATGTGTGATACGTTTTAAGTCGTTACTTGGTATTGACGCATTTATTTCAATGTTGGTGGAGAGGCGTGCTCGTATTTGAAAGGGGTCGAAATAGTGGTGTATGTGGAAGAGGGGGAAAGGTGAATACAACGGTGAGAGAAAGGGAGCCCGTCTCCGTAGTGGATCTGGGAGTGAGAGGGATAAGGGGATAAGATTGAGAGAACTTAAAGGATGCGATCATACCAGCACTAAAGCACCGGATCCCATCAAAACTTCGAAGTTAAGCGTGCTTGGGCGAGAGTAGTACTAGGATGGGTGACCTCCTGGGAAGTCCTCGTGTTGCATTCCTTTTTATTTTATTTTTGCGTCTCGTGGCACGGGAGCGTGTGTGCGCGATATATTTGTATGAAGTTTTATTTTTTATCAGGATGTGTGATACGTTTTAAGTCGTTACTTGGTATTGACGCATTTATTTCAATGTTGGTGGAGAGGCGTGCTTGTAATTGAAAGGGGTCGAAATAGTGGTGTATGTGGAAGAGGGGGAAAGGTGAATACAACGGTGAGAGAAAGGGAGCCCGTCTCCGTAGTGGATCTGGGAGTGAGAGGGATAAGGGGATAAGATTGAGAGAACTTGACGGATGCGATCATACCAGCACTAAAGCACGGGATCCCATCAAAACTTCAAAGTTAAGCGTGCTTGGGCGAGAGTAGTACTAGGATGGGTGAACTCCTGGGAAGTCCTTGTGTTGCATTCCTTTTTATTTTATTTTTGCGTCTCGTGGCACGGGAGCGTGTGTGCGCGATATATTTGTATGAAATTTTATTTATTATCAGGATGTGTGATACGTTTTAAGTCGTTACTTGGTATTGACGCATTTATTTCAATGTTGGTGGAGAGGCGTGCTCGTATTTGAAAGGGGTCGAAATAGTGGTGTACGTGGAAGAGGGGGAAAGGTGAATACAACGGTGAGAGAAAGGGAGCCCGTCTCCGTAGTGGATCTGGGAGTGCGAGGGATAAGGGGATAAGATTGAGAGAACTTGACTGATGCGATCATACCAGCACTAAAGCACCGGATCCCATTAGAACTCCGAAGTTAAGCGTGCTTGGGCGAGAGTAGTACTAGGATGGGTGACCTCCTGGGAAGTCCTCGTGTTGCATTCTTTTTTATTTTATTTTTGCGTCTCGTGGCACGGGAGCATGTGTGCGCGATATATTTGTGTGAAGTTTTATTTATTATCAGGATGTGTGATACGTTTTAAGTCGTTACTTGGTATTGACGCATTTATTTCAATGTTGGTGGAGAGGCGTGCTCGTATTTGAAAGGGGTCGAAATAGTGGTGTATGTGGAAGAGGGGGAAAGGTGAATACAACGGTGAGAGAAAGGGAGCCCGTCTCCGTGGTGGATCTGGGAGTGAGAGGGATAAGGGGATAAGATTGAGAGAACTTGATGGATGCGATCATACCAGCACTAAAGCAACGGATCCCATTAGAACTCCGAAGTTAAGCGTGCTTGGGAGAGAGTAGTACTAGGATGGGTGACCTCCTGGGAAGTCCTCGTGTTGCATTCCTTTTTATTTTATTTTTGCGTCTCGTGGCACGGGAGCGTGTGTGCGCGATATATTTGTATGAAGTTTTATTTGTTATCAGGATGTGTGATACGTTTTAAGTCGTTACTTGGTATTGACGCATTTATTTCAATGTTGGTGGAGAGGCGTGCTCGTATTTGAAAGGGGTCGAAATAGTGGTGTATGTGGAAGAGGGGGAAAGGTGAATACAACGGTGAGAGAAAGGGAGCCCGTCTCCGTAGTGGATCTGGGAGTGAGAGGGATAAGGGGATAAGATTGAGAGAATTAGACGGATGCGATCATAGCAGCACTAAAGCACCGGATCCCATCAAAACTCCGAAGTTAAGCGTGCTTGGGCGAGAGTAGTACTAGGATGGGTGACCTCCTGGGAAGTCCTTGTGTTGCATTCCTTTTTATTTTATTTTTGCGTCTCGTGGCATGGGAGCGTGTGTGCGCGATATATTTGTATGAAGTTTTATTTATTATCAGGATGTGTGATACGTTTTAAGTCGTTACTTAGTATTGGCGCATTTATTTCAATGTTGGTGGAGAGGCGTGCTCGTATTTGAAAGAGGTCGAAATAGTGGTGTATGTGGAAGAGGGGGAAAGGTGAATACAACGGTGAGAGAAAGGGAGCCCTTCTCCGTAGTGGATCTGGGAGTGAGAGGAATAAGGGGATAAGATTGAGAGAACTTGACGGATGCGATCATACCAGCACTAAAGCATCGAATCCCATCAGAACTCCGAAGTTAAGCGTGCTTGGGCGAGAGTAGTACTAGGACGGGTGACCTCCTGGGAAGTCCTCGTGTTGCATTTCTTTTTACTTTATTTTTGCGTCTCGTGGCCCGGGAGCGTGTGTGCGCGATATATTTGTATGAAGTTTTATTTATTATCAGGATGTGTGATACGTTTTAAGTCGTTACTTGGTATTGACTCCGTAGTGGATCTGGGAGTGAGAGGGATAACGGGATAAGATTGAGAGAACTTGAAGGGTGCGATCATACCAGCACTAAAGCATCGGATCCCATTAGAACTCCGAAGTTAAGCGTGCTTGGGCGAGAGTAGTACTAGGATGGGTGACCTCCTGGGAAGTCCTCGTGTTGCATTCCTTTTTATTTTATTTTTGCGTCTCGTGGCACGGGAGCGTGTGTGCGCGATATATTTGTATGAAGTTTTATTTATTATCAGGATGTGTGATATTTTTGAAGTCGTTACTTGGTATTGACTCCGTAGTGGATCTGGGAGTGAGAGGGATAAGGGGATAAGATTGAGAGAACATGACGGATGCGATCATACCAGCACTAAAGCACCGGATCCCATCAGAACTCCGAAGTTAAGCGTGCTTGGGCGAGAGTAGTACTAGGATGGCTGACCTCCTGGGAAGTCCTCGTGTTGCATTTCTTTTTATTTTAATTTTGCGTCTCGTGGCACGGGAGCGTGTGTGCGTGATATATTTGTATGTAGTTTTATTTATTATCAGAATGTGTGATACGTTTTAAGTCGTTACTTGGTATTGACGCATTTATTTCAATGTTGGTGGAGAGGCGTGCTCGTATTTGAAAGGGGTCGAAATAGTGGTGTATGTGGAAGAGGGGGAAAGGTGAATACAACCGTGAGAGAAAGGGAGCCCGTCTCCGTAGTGGATCTGGGAGTGAGAGGGATAAGGGGATAAGATTGAGAGAACTTGACGGATGCGATCATACCAGCACTAAAGCACCGGATCCCATCAAAACTCCAAAGTTAAGCGTGCTTGGGCGAGAGTAGTACTAGGATGGGTGATCTCCTGGGAAGTCCTTGTGTTGCATTCCTTTTTATTTTATTTTTGCGTCTCGTGGCACGGGAAAGTGTGTGCGCGATATATTTGTATGAAATTTTATTTATTATCAGGATGTGTGATACGTTTTAAGTCGTTACTTGGTATTGACGCATTTATTTCAATGTTGGTGGAGAGGCGTGCTCGTATTTGAAAGGGGTCGAAATAGTGGTCTACATGGAAGAGGGGGAAAGGTGAATACAACGGTGAGAGAAAGGGAGCCCGTCTCCGTAGCTGATCTGGGAGTGCGAGGGATAACGGGATAAGATTGAGAGAACTTGACGGGTGCGATCATACCAGCACTAAAGCATCGGATCCCATCAAAACTCCGAAGTTAAGCGTGCTTGGGCGAGAGTAGTACTAGGATGGGTCACCTCCTGGGAAGTCCTCGTGTTGCATTCCTTTTTATTTTATTTTTGCGTCTCGTGGCACGGGAGCGTGTGTGCGCGATATATTTATATGAAGTTTTATTTGTTATCAGGATGTGTGATACGTTTTAAGTCGTTACTTGGTATTGACGCATTTATTTCAATGTTGGTGGAGAGGCGTGCTCGTATTTGAAAGGGGTCGAAATAGTGGTGTATGTGGAAGAGGGGGAAAGGTGAATACAACGGTGAGAGAAAGGGAGCCCGTCTCCGTAGTGGATCTGGGAGTGAGAGGGATAAGGGGATAAGATTGAGAGAACTTGACGGATGCGATCGTACCAGCACTAAAGCACCGGATCCTATCAAAACTCCGAAGTTAAGCGTGCTTGGGCGAGAGTAGTACTAGGATGGGTGACCTCCTGGGAAGTCCTCGTGTTGCAATCCTTTTTATTTTATTTTTGCGTCTCGTGGCACGGGAGCGTGTGTGCGCGATATATTTGTGTGAAGTTTTATTTATTATCAGGATGTGTGATACGTTTTAAGTCGTTACTTGGTATTGACGCATTTATTTCAATGTTGGTGGAGAGGCGTGCTCGTATTTGAAAGGGGTCGAAATAGTGGTGTATGTGGAAGAGGGGGAAAGGTGAATACAACGGTGAGAGAAAGGGAGCCCGTCTCCGTAGTGGATCTGGGAGTGAGAGGGATAAGGGGATAAGATTGAGAGAACTTGACGGATGCGATCATACCAGCACTAAAGCACCGGATCCCATAAAAACTCCGAAGTTAAGCGTGCTTGGGCGAGAGTAGTACTAGGATGGGTGACCTCCTGGGATGTCCTCGTGTTGCATTCCTTTTTATTTTATTTTTGCGTCTCGTGGCACGGGAGCGTGTGTGCGCGATATATTTGTATGAAGTTTTATTTTTTATCAGGATGTGTGATACGTTTTAAGTCGTTACTTGGTATTGACGCATTTATTTCAATGTTGGTGGAGAGGCGTGCTTGTAATTGAAAGGGGTCGAAATAGTGGTGTATGTGGAAGAGGGGGAAAGGTGAATATAACGGTGAGAGAAAGGGAGCCCGTCTCCGTAGTGGATCTGGGAGTGAGAGGGATAAGGGGATAAGATTGAGAGAACTTGACGGATGCGATCATACCAGCACTAAAGCACCGGATCCCATCAAAACTTCAAAGTTAAGCGTGCTTGGGGGAGAGTAGTACTAGGATGGGTGACCTCCTGGGAAGTCCTTGTGTTGCATTCCTTTTTATTTTCTTTTTGCGTCTCGTGGCACGGGAGCGTGTGTGCGCGATATATTTGTATTAAATTTTATTTATTATCAGGATGTGTGATATGTTTTAAGTCGTTACTTGGTATTGACGCATTTATTTCAATGTTGGTGGAGAGGCGTGCTCGTATTTGAAAGGGGTCGAAATAGTGGTGTACGTGGAAGAGGGGGAAAGGTGAATACAACGGTGAGAGAAAGGGAGCCCGTCTCCGTAGTGGATCTGGGAGTGAGAGGGATAAGGGGATAAGATTGAGAGAACTTGACTGATGCGATCATACCAGCACTAAAGCACCGGATCCCATTAGAACTCCGAAGTTAAGCGTGCTTGGGCGAGAGTAGTAGAGGGTGACCTCCTGGGAAGTCCTTGTGTTGCATTCCTTTTTATTTTATTTTTGCGTCTCGTGGCACCGGAGCGTGTGTGCGCGATATATTTGTGTGAAGTTTTATTTATTATCAGGATGTGTGATACGTTTTAAGTCGTTACTTGGTATTGACGCATTTATTTCAATGTTGGTGGAGAGGCGTGCTCGTATTTGAAAGGGGTCGAAATAGTGGTGTATGTGGAAGAGGGGGAAAGGTGAATACAACGGTGAGAGAAAGGGAGCCCGTCTCCGTAGTGGATCTGGGAGTGAGAGGGATAAGGGAATAAGATTGAGAGAATTTGACGGATGCGATCATACCAGCACTAAAGCACCGGATCCCATCAGAACTTCGAAGTTAAGCGTGCTTGGGCGAGAGTAGTACTAGGATGGGTGACCTCCTGGGAAGTCCTTGTGTTGCATTCCTTTATATTTTATTTTTGCGTCTCGTGGCACGGGAGCGTGTGTGCGCGATATATTTGTGTGAAGTTTTATTTATTATCAGGATGTGTGATACGTTTTAAGTCGTTACTTGGTATTGACTCCGTAGTGGATCTGGGAGTGAGAGGGATAACGGGATAAGATTGAGAGAAAACTTGACGGGTGCGATCATACCAGCACTAAAGCATCGGATCCCATCAGAACTCCGAAGTTAAGCGTGCTTGGGCGAGAGTAGTACTAGGATGGGTGACCTCCTGGGAAATGCTCGTGTTGCATTCCTTTTTATTTTATTTTTGCGTCTCGTGGCACGGGAGCGTGTGTGCGCGATATATTTGTATGAAGTTTTATTTGTTATCAGGATGTGTGATACGTTTTAAGTCGTTACTTGGTATTGACGCTTTTATTTCAATGTTGGTGGAGAGGCGTGCTCGTATTTGAAAGGGGTCGAAATAGTGGTGTATGTGGAAGAGGGGGAAAGGTGAATACAACGGTGAGAGAAAGGGAGCCCGTCTCCGTAGTGGATCTGGGAGTGAGAGGGATAAGGGGATAAGATTGAGAGAACTTGACTGATGCGATCATACCAGCACTAAAGCACCGGATCCCATTAGAACTCCGAAGTTCAGCGTGCTTGGGCGAGAGTAGTACTAGGATGGGTGACCTCCTAGGAAGTCCTCGTGTTGCATTCCTTTTTATTTTATTTTTGCGTCTCGTGGCACGGGAGCGTGTGTGCGCGATATATTTGTGTGAAGTTTTATTTATTATCAGGATGTGTGATACGTTTTAAGTCGTTACTTGGTATTGACGTATTTATTTCAATGTTGGTGGAGAGGCGTGCTCGTATTTGAAAGGGGTCGAAATAGTGGTGTATGTGGAAGAGGGGAAAAGGTGAATACAACGGTGAGAGAAAGGGAGCCCGTCTCCGTAGTGGATCTGGGAGTGAGAGGGATAAGGGGATAAGATTGAGAGAACTTGATGGAAGCGATCATACCAGCACTAAAGCACAGGATTCCATCAGAACTCCGAAGTTAAGCGTGCTTGGGCGAGAGTAGTACTAGGATGGGTGACCTCCTGGGAAGTCCTCGTGTTGCATTCCTTTTTATTTTATTTTTGCGTCTCGTGGCACGGGAGCGTGTGTGCGCGATATATTTGTATGAAGTTTTATTTTTTATCAGGATGTGTGATACGTTTTAAGTCGTTACTTGGTATTGACGCATTTATTTCAATGTTGGTGGAGAGGCGTGCTCGTATTTGAAAGGGGTCGAAATAGTGGTGTATGTGGAAGAGGGGGAAAGGTGAATACAACGGTGAGAGAAAGGGAGCCCGTCTCCGTAGTGGATCTGGGAGTGAGAGGGTTAAGGGGATAAGATTGAGAGAACTTGATGGATGCGATCATACCAGCAATAAAGCAACAGATCCCATTAGAACTCCGAAGTTAAGCGTGCTTGGGAGAGAGTAGTACTAGGATGGGTGACCTCCTGGGAAGTCCTCGTGTTGCATTCCCTTTTATTTTATTTTTGCGTCTCGTGGCACGGGAGCGTGTGTGCGCGATACATTTGTAGGAAGTGTTATTTATTATCAGGATGTGTGATACGTTTTAAGTCGTTACTTGGTATTGACGCATTTATTTCAATGTTGGTGGAGAGGCGTTCTCGTATTTGAAAGGGGTCGAAATAGTGGTGTATGTGGAAGAGGGGAAAAGGTGAATACAACGGTGAGAGAAAGGGAGACCGTCTCCGTAGTGGATCTGGGAGTGAGAGGGATAAGGGGATAAGATTGAGAGAACTTGACGGAAGCGATTATACCAGCACTAAAGCACAGGATCCCATCAGAACTCGGAAGTTAAGCGTGCTTGGGCGAGAGTAGTACTAGGATGGGCGACCTCCTGGGAAGTCCTCGTGTTGCATTCCTTTTTATTTTATTTTTGCGTCTCGTGGCACGGGAGCGTGTGTGCGCGATATATTTGTATGAAGTTTTATTTTTTATCAGGACGTGTGATACGTTTTAAGTCGTTACTTGGTATTGACGCATTTATTTCAATGTTGGTGGAGAGGCGTGCTCGTATTTGAAAGGGGTCGAAATAGTGGTGTATGTGGAAGAGGGGGAAAGGTGAATACAACGGTGAGAGAAAGGGAGCCCGTCTCCGTAGTGGATCTGGGAGTGAGAGGGATAAGGGGATAAGATTGAGAGAACTTGACGGAAGCGATTATACCAGCACTAAAGCACAGGATCCCATTAGAACTCGGAAGTTAAGCGTGCTTGGGCGAGAGTAGTACTAGGATGGGCGACCTCCTGGGAAGTCCTCATGTTGCATTCCTTTTTATTTTATTTTTGCGCCTCGTGGCACGGGAGCGTGTGTGCGCGATATATTTGTATGAAGTTTTAATTTTTATCAGGACGTGTGATACGTTTTAAGTCGTTACTTGGTATTGACGTATTTATTTCAATGTTGGTGGAGAGGCGTGCTCGTATTTGAAAGGGGTCGAAATAGTGGTGTATGTGGAAGAGGGGGAAAGGTGAATACAACGGTGAGAGAAAGGGAGCCCGTCTCCGTAGTGGATCTGGGAGTGAGAGGGATAAGAGGATAAGATTGAGAGAACTTGATGGATTCGATCATACCAGCACTAAAGCAACGGATCCCATTAGAACTCCGAAGTTAAGCGTGCTTGCGAGAGAGTAGTACTAGGATGGGTGACCTCCTGGGAAGTCCTCGTGTTGCATTCCCTTTTATTTTATTTTTGCGTCTCGTGGCACGGGAGCGTGTGTGCGCGATATATTTGTAGGAAGTGTTATTTATTATCAGGATGTGTGATACATTTTAAGTCGTTACTTGGTATTGACGCATTTATTTCAATGTTGGTGGAGAGGCGTGCTCGTATTTGAAAGGGGTCGAAATAGTGGTGTATGTGGAAGAGGGGGAAAGGTGAATACAACGGTGAGAGAAAGGGAGCCCGTCTCCGTAGTGGATCTGGGATTGAGAGGGATAAGGGGATAAGATTGAGAGAACTTGACAGAAGCGATCATACCAGCACTAAAGCACAGGATCCCATCAGAACTCGGAAGTTAAGCGTGCTTGGGATAGAGTAGTACTAGGATGGGCGACCTCCTGGGAAGTCCTCGTGTTGCATTCCTTTTTATTATATTTTTGCGTCTCGTGGCACGGGAGCGTGTGTGCGCGATATATTTGTATGAAGTTTTATTTATTATCAGGATGTGTGATACGTTTTAAGTCGTTACTTGGTATTGACGCATTTATTTCAATGTTGGTGGAGAGGCGTGCTCGTATTTGAAAGGGGTCGAAATAGTTGTGTATGTGGAAGAGGGGGAAAGGTGAATACAACGGTGAAAGAAAGGGAGCCCGTCTCCGTAGTGGATCTGGGAGTGAGAGGGATAAGGGGATAAGATTGAGAGAACTTGATGGGTGCGATCAAACCAGCACTAAAGCAACGGATCCCATTAGAACTCCGAAGTTAAGCGTGCTTGGGAGAGAGTAGTACTAGGATGGGTGACCTCCTGGGAAGTCCTCGTGTTGCATTCCCTTTTATTTTATTTTTGCGTCTCGTGGCACGGGAGCGTGTGTGCGCGATATATTTGTAGGAAGTGTTATTTATTATCAGGATGTGTGATACGTTTTAAGTCGTTACTTGGTATTGACGCATTTATTTCAATGTTGGTGGAGAGGCGTGCTCGTATTTGAAAGGGGTCGAAATAGTGGTGTATGTGGAAGAGGGGAAAAGGTGAATACAACGGTGAGAGAAAGGGAGCCCGTCTCCGTATTGGATCTGGGAGTGAGAGGGATAAGGGGATAAGATTGGGAGAACTTGACGGAAGCGATCATACCAGCACTATAGCACATGATCCCATCAGAACTTGGACGTTAAGCGTGCTTGGGCGAGAGTAGTACTAGGATGGGTGACCTCCTGGGAAGTCCTCGTGTTGCATTCCTTTTTATTTTATTTTTGCGTCTCGTGGCACGGGAGCGTGTGTGCGCGATATATTTGTATGAAGTTTTATTTTTTATCAGGATGTGTGATACGTTTTAAGTCGTTACTTGGTATTGACGCATTTATTTCAATGTTGGTGGAGAGGCGTGCTCGTATTTGAAAGGGGTCGAAATAGTGGTGTATGTGGAAGAGGGGGAAAGGTGAATACGACGGTGAGAGAAAGGGAGCCCGTCTCCGTAGTCGATCTGGGAGTGAGAGGGATAAGGGATAAGATTGAGAGAACTTGATGGATGCGATCATACCAGCACTAAAGCAACGGATCCCATTAGAACTCCGAAGTTAAGCGTGCTTGGGAGAGAGTAGTACTAGGATGGGTGACCTCCTGGGAAGTCCTCGTGTTGCATTCCCTTTTATTTTATTTTTGCGTCTCGTGGAACGGGAGCGTGTGTGCGCGATATATTTGTAGGAAATGTTATTTATTATCAGGATGTGTGATACGTTTTAAGTCGTTACTTGGTATTGACGCATTTATTTCAATGTTGGTGGAGAGGCGTGCTCGTATTTGAAAGGGGTCGAAATAGTGGTGTATGTGGAAGAGGGGGAAAGGTGAATACAACGGTGAGAGAAAGGGAGCCCGTCTCCGTAGTGGATCTGGGAGTGAGAGGGATAAGGGGATAAGATTGAGAGAACTTGACGGAAGCGATCATACCAGCACTAAAGCCCAGGATCCCATCAGAACTCGGAAGTTAAGCGGGCTAGGGAGAGAGTAGTACTAGGATGGGCGACCTCCTGGCAAGTCCTCGTGTTGCATTCCTTTTTATTTTATTTTTTCGTCTCGTGGCACGGGAGTGTGTGTGCGCGATATATTTGTATGAAGTTTTATTTATTATCAGGATGTGTGATACGTTTTAAGTCGTTACTTGGTATTGACGCATTTATTTCAATGTTGGTGGAGAGGCGTGCTCGTATTTGAAAGGGGTCGAAATAGTGGTGTATGTGGAAGAGGGGGAAAGGTGAATACAACGGTGAGAGAAAGGGAGCCCTTCTCCGTAGTGGATCTGGGAGTGAGAGGGATAAGGGGATAAGATTGAGAGAACTTGACGGATGCGATCATACCAGCACTAAAGCACCGGATCCCATCAGAACTCCGAAGTTAAGCGTGCTTGGGCGAGAGTGGTACTAGGATGGGTGACCTCCTGGGAAGTCCTTGTGTTGCATTCCTTTTTATTTTATTTTTTCGTCTCGTGGCACGGGAGCGTGTGTGCGCGATATATTTGTAGGAAGTGTTATTTATTATCAGGATGTGTGATACGTTTTAAGTCGTTACTTGGTATTGACGCATTTATTTCAATGTTGGTGGAGAGGCGTGCTCGTATTTGAAAGGGGTCGAAATAGTGGTGTATGTGGAAGAGGGGAAAAGGTGAATACAACGGTGAGAGAAAGGGAGCCCGTCTCCGTATTGGATCTGGGAGTGAGAGGGATAAGGGGATAAGATTGAGAGAACTTGACGGAAGCGATCATACCAGCACTAAAGCACATGATCCCTTCAGAACTTGGAAGTTAAGCGTGCTTGGGCGAGAGTAGTACTAGGATGGGTGACCTCCTGGGAAGTCCTCGTGTTGCATTCCTTTTTATTTTATTTTTGCGTCTCGTGGCACGGGAGCGTGTGTGCGCGATATATTTGTATGAAGTTTTATTTTTTATCAGGATGTGTGATACGTTTTAAGTCGTTACTTGGTATTGACGCATTTATTTCAATGTTGGTGGAGAGGCGTGCTCGTATTTGAAAGGGGTCGAAATAGTGGTGTATGTGGAAGAGGGGGAAAGGTGAATACGACGGTGAGAGAAAGGGAGCCCGTCTCCGTAGTGGATCTGGGAGTGAGAGGGATAAGGGGATAAGATTGAGAGAACTTGATGGATGCGATCATACCAGCACTAAAGCAACGGATCCCATTAGAACTCCGAAGTTAAGCGTGCTTGGGAGAGAGTAGTACTAGGATGGGTGACCACCTGGGAAGTCCTCGTGTTGCATTCCCTTTTATTTTATTTTTGCGTCTCGTGGCACGGGAGCGTGTGTGCGCGATATATTTGTAGGAAGTGTTATTTATTATCAGGATGTGTGATACGTTTTAAGTCGTTACTTGGTATTGACGCATTTATTTCAATGATGGTGGAGAGTCGTGCTCGTATTTGAAAGGGGTCGAAATAGTGGTGTATGTGGAAGAGGGGGAAAGGTGAATACAACGGTGAGAGAAAGGGAGCCCGTCTCCGTAGTGGATCTGGGAGTGAGAGGGATAAGGGGATAAGATTGAGAGAACTTGACGGAAGCGATCATACCAGCACTAAAGCACAGGATCCCATCAGAACTCGGAAGTTAAGCGGGCTAGGGAGAGAGTAGTACTAGGATGGGCGACCTCCTGGGAAGTCCTCGTGTTGCATTCCTTTTTATTTTATTTTTGCGTCTCGTGGCACGGGAGCGTGTGTGCACGATATATTTGTATGAAGTTTTATTTATTATCAGGATGTGTGATACGTTTTAAGTCGTTACTTGGTATTGACGCATTTATTTCAATTTTGGTGGAGAGGCGTGCTCGTATTTGAAAGGGGTCGAAATAGTGGTGTATGTGGAAGAGGGGGAAAGGTGAATACAACGGTGAGAGAAAGGGAGCCCGTCTCCGTAGTGGATCTGGGATTGAGAGGGATAAGGGGATAAGATTGAGAGAACTTGACGGATGCGATCATACCAGCACTAAAGCACCGAATCCCATGAGAACTCCGAAGTTAAGCGTGCTTGTGCGAGGGTGGTACTAGGATGGGTGACCTCCTGGGAAGTCCTCGTGTTGCATTCCTTTTTATTATATTTTTGCGTCTCGTGGCACGGGAGCGTGTGTGCGCGATATATTTGTATGAAGTTTTATTTATTATCAGGATGTGTGATACGTTTTAAGTCGTTACTTGGTATTGACGCATTTATTTCAATGTTGGTGGAGAGGCGTGCTCGTATTTGAAAGGGGTCGAAATAGTGGTGTATGTGGAAGAGGGGGAAAGGTGAATACAACGGTGAGAGAAAGGGAGCCCGTCTCCGTAGTGGATCTGGGAGTGAGAGGGATAAGAGGATAAGATTGAGAGAACTTGACGAAAGCGATCATACCAGCACTAAAGCACAGGATCCCATCAGAACTCGGAAGTTAAGCGTGCTTGGGAGAGAGTAGTACTAGGATGGGCGATCTCCTGGGAAGTCCTCGTGTTGCATTCCTTTTTATTTTATTTTTGCGTCTTGTGGCACGGGAGCGTGTGTGCGCGATATATTTGTATGAAGTTTTATTTATTATCAGGATGTGTGATACGTTTTAAGTCGTTACTTGGTATTGACGCATTTATTTCAATGTTGGTGGAGAGGCGTGCTCGTATTTGAAAGGGGTCGAAATAATGGTGTATGTGGAAGAGGGGGAAAGGTGAATACAACGGTGAGAGAAAGGGAGCCCGTCTCCGTAGTGGATCTGGGAGTGAGAGGGATAAGGGGATAAGATTGAGAGAACTTGATGGATCGATCATACCAGCACTAAAGCAACGGATCCCATTAGAACTCCGAAGTTAAGCGTGCTTGGGAGAGAGTAGTACTAGGATGGGTGACCTCCTGGGAAGTCCTCGTGTTGCATTCCCTTTTATTTTATTTTTGCGTCTCGTGGCACGGGAGCGTGTGTGCGCGATATATTTGTATGAAGTTTTATTTATTATCAGGATGTGTGATACGTTTTAAGTCGTTACTTGGTATTGACGCATTTATTTCAATGTTGGTGGAGAGGCGTGCTCGTATTTGAAAGGGGTCGAAATAGTGGTGTATGTGGAAGAGGGGGAAAGGTGAATACGACGGTGAGAGAAAGGGAGCCCGTCTCCGTAGTGGATCTGGGAGTGAGAGGGATAAGGGGATAAGATTGAGAGAACTTGATGGATGCGATCATACCAGCACTAAAGCAACGGATCCCATTATATCTCCGAAGTTAAGCGTGCTTGGGAGAGAGTAGTACTAGGATGGGTGACCTCCTGGGAAGTCCTCGTGTTGCATTCCCTTTTATTTTATTTTTGCGTCTCGTGGCACGGGAGCGTGTGTGCGCGATATATTTGTAGGAAGTGTTATTTATTATCAGGATGTGTGATACGTTTTAAGTCGTTACTTGGTATTGACGCATTTATTTCAATGTTGGTGGAGAGGCGTGCTCGTATTTGAAAGGGGTCGAAATAGTGGTGTATGTGGAAGAGGGGGAAAGGTGAATACAACGGTGAGAGAAAGGGAGCCCGTCTCCGTAGTGGATCTGGGAGTGAGAGGGATAAGGGGATAAGATTGAGAGAACTTGACGGAAGCGATCATACCAGCACTAAAGCACAGGATCCCATCAGAACTCGGAAGTTAAGCGGGCTAGGGAGAGAGTAGTACTAGGATGGGCGACCTCCTGGGAAGTCCTCGTGTTGCATTCCTTTTTATTTTATTTTTGCGTCACGTGGCACGGGAGCGTGTGTGCGCGATATATTTGTATGAAGTTTTATTTATTATCAGGATGTGTGATACGTTTTAAGTCGTTACTTGGTATTGACGCATTTATTTCAATGTTGGTGGAGAGGCGTGCTCGTATTTGAAAGGGGTCGAAATAGTGGTGTATGTGGAAGAGGGGGAAAGGTGAATACAACGGTGAGAGAAAGGGAGCCCTTCTCCGTAGCGGATCTGGGAGTGAGAGGGATAAGGGGATAAGATTGAGAGAACTTGACGGATGCGATCATACCAGCACTAAAGCACCGGATCCCATCAGAACTCCGAAGTTAAGCGTGCTTGGGCGAGAGTGGTACTAGGATGGGTGACCTCCTGGGAAGTCCTCGTGTTGCATTCCTTTTTATTTTATTTTTTCGTCTCGTGGCACGGGAGCGCGTGTGCGCGATATATTTGTAGGAAGTGTTATTTATTATCAGGATGTGTGATACGTTTTAAGTCGTTACTTGGTATTGACGCATTTATTTCAATGTTGGTGGAGAGGCGTGCTCGTATTTGAAAGGGGTCGAAATAGTGGTGTATGTGGAAGAGGGGAAAAGGTGAATACAACGGTGAGAGAAAGGGAGCCCGTCTCCGTATTGGATCTGGGAGTGAGAGGGATAAGGGGATAAGATTGAGAGAACTTGACGGAAGCGATCATACCAGCACTAAAGCACATGATCCCATCAAAACTTGGAAGTTAAGCGTGCTTGGGCGAGAGTAGTACTAGGATGGGTGACCTCCTGGGAAGTCCTCGTGTTGCATTCCTTTTTATTTTATTTTTGCGTCTCGTGGCACGGGAGCGTGTGTGCGCGATATATTTGTATGAAGTTTTATTTTTTATCAGGATGTGTGATACGTTTTAAGTCGTTACTTGGTATTGACGCATTTATTTCAATGTTGGTGGAGAGGCGTGCTCGTATTTGAAAGGGGTCGAAATAGTGGTGTATGTGGAAGAGGGGGAAAGGTGAATACGACGGTGAGAGAAAGGGAGCCCGTCTCCGTAGTGGATCTGGGAGTGAGAGGGATAAGGGGATAAGATTGAGAGAACTTGATGGATGCGATCATACCAGCACTAAAGCAACGGATCCCATTAGAACTCCGAAGTTAAGCGTGCTTGGGAGAGAGTAGTACTAGGATGGGTGACCTCCTGGGAAGTCCTCGTGTTGCATTCCCTTTTATTTTATTTTTGCGTCTCGTGGCACGGGAGCGTGTGTGCGCGATATGTTTGTAGGAAGTGTTATTTATTATCAGGATGTGTGATACGTTTTAAGTCGCTACTTGGTATTGGCGTATTTAATTCAATGTTGGTGGAGAGGCGTGCTCGTATTTGAAAGGGGTCGAAATAGTGGTGTATGTGGAAGAGGGGGAAAGGTGAATACAACGGTGAGAGAAAGGGAGCCCGTCTCCGTAGTGGATCTGGGAGTGAGAGGGATAAGGGGATAAGATTGAGAGAACTTGACGGAAGCGATCATACCAGCACTAAAGCACAGGATCCCATCAGAACTCGGAAGTTAAGCGGGCTAGGGAGAGAGTAGTACTAGGATGGGCGACCTCCTGGGAAATCCTCGTGTTGCATTCCTTTTTATTTTATTTTTGCGTCTCGTGGCACGGGAGCGTGTGTGCGCGATATATTTGTATGAAGTTTTATTTATTATCAGGATGTGTGATACGTTTTAAGTCGTTACTTGGTATTGACGCATTTATTTCAATGTTGGTGGAGAGGCGTGCTCGTATTTGAAAGGGGTCGAAATAGTGGTGTATGTGGAAGAGGGGGAAACGTGAATACAACGGTGAGAGAAAGGGAGCCCGTCTCCGTAGTGGATCTGGGATTGAGAGGGATAAGGGGATAAGATTGAGAGAACTTGACGGAAGCGATCATACCAGCACTAAAGCACAGGATCCCATCAGAACTCGGAAGTTAAGCGTGCTTGGGAGAGAGTAGTACTAGGATGGGCGACCTCCTGGGAAGTCCTCGTGTTGCATTCCTTTTTATTATATTTTTGCGTCTCGTGGCACGGGAGCGTGTGTGCGCGATATATTTGTATGAAGTTTTATTTATTATCAGGATGTGTGATACGTTTTAAGTCGTTACTTGGTATTGACGCATTTATTTCAATGTTGGTGGAGAGGCGTGCTCGTATTTGAAAGGGGTCGAAATAGTGGTGTATGTGGAAGAGGGGGAAAGGTGAATACAACGGTGAGAGAAAGGGAGCCCGTCTCCGTAGTGGATCTGGGAGTGAGAGGGATAAGAGGATAAGATTGAGAGAACTTGACGAAAGCGATCATACCAGCACTAAAGCACAGGATCCCATCAGAACTCGGAAGTTAAGCGTGCTTGGGAGAGAGTAGTACTAGGATGGGCGATCTCCTGGGAAGTCCTCGTGTTGCATTCCTTTTTATTTTATTTTTGCGTCTTGTGGCACGGGAGCGTGTGTGCGCGATATATTTGTATGAAGTTTTATTTATTATCAGGATGTGTGATTCGTTTTAAGTCGTTACTTGGTATTGACGCATTTATTTCAATGTTGGTGGAGAGGCGTGCTCGTATTTGAAAGGGGTCGAAATAGTGGTGTATGTGGAAGAGGGGGAAAGGTGAATACAACGGTGAGAGAAAGGGAGCCCGTCTCCGTAGTGGATCTGGGAGTGAGAGGGATAAGGGGATAAGATTGAGAGAACTTGATGGATCGATCATACCAGCACTAAAGCAACGGATCCCATTAGAACTCCGAAGTTAAGCGTGCTTGGGAGAGAGTAGTACTAGGATGGGTGACCTCCTGGGAAGTCCTCGTGTTGCATTCCCTTTTATTTTATTTTTGCGTCTCGTGGCGCGGGAGCGTGTGTGCGCGATATATTTGTATGAAGTTTTATTTATTATCAGGATGTGTGATACGTTTTAAGTCGTTACTTGGTATTGACGCATTTATTTCAATGTTGGTGGAGAGGCGTGCTCGTATTTGAAAGGGGTCGAAATAGTGGTGTATGTGGAAGAGGGGGAAAGGTGAATACGACGGTGAGAGAAAGGGAGCCCGTCTCCGTAGTGGATCTGGGAGTGAGAGGGATAAGGGGATAAGATTGAGAGAACTTGATGGATGCGATCATACCAGCACTAAAGCAACGGATCCCATTAGAACTCCGAAGTTAAGCGTGCTTGGGAGAGAGTAGTACTAGGATGGGTGACCTCCTGGGAAGTCCTCGTGTTGCATTCCCTTTTATTTTATTTTTGCGTCTCGTGGCACGGGAGCGTGTGTGCGCGATATATTTGTAGGAAGTGTTATTTATTATCAGGATGTGTGATACGTTTTAAGTCGTTACTTGGTATTGACGCATTTATTTCAATGTTGGTGGAGAGGCGTGCTCGTATTTGAAAGGGGTCGAAATAGTGGTGTATGTGGAAGAGGGGGAAAGGTGAATACAACGGTGAGAGAAAGGGAACCCGTCTCCGTAGTGGATCTGGGAGTGAGAGGGATAAGGGGATAAGATTGAGAGAACTTGACGGAAGCGATCATACCAGCACTAAAGCACAGGATCCCATCAGAACTCGGAAGTTAAGCGGGCTAGGGAGAGAGTAGTACTAGGATGGGCGACCTCCTGGGAAGTCCTCGTGTTGCATTCCTTTTTATTTTATTTTGGCGTCACGTGGCACGGGAGCGTGTGTGCGCGATATATTTGTATGAAGTTTTATTTATTATCAGGATGTGTGATACGTTTTAAGTCGTTACTTGGTATTGACGCATTTATTTCAATGTTGGTGGAGAGGCGTGCTCGTATTTGAAAGGGGTCGAAATAGTGGTGTATGTGGAAGAGGGGGAAAGGTGAATACAACGGTGAGAGAAAGGGAGCCCTTCTCCGTAGCGGATCTGGGAGTGAGAGGGATAAGGGGATAAAATTGAGAGAACTTGACGGATGCGATCATACCAGCACTAAAGCACCGGATCCCATCAGAACTCCGAAGTTAAGCGTGCTTGGGCGAGAGTGGTACTAGGATGGGTGACCTCCTGGGAAGTCCTCGTGTTGCATTCCTTTTTATTTTATTTTTTCGTCTCGTGGCACGGGAGCGTGTGTGCGCGATATATTTGTAGGAAGTGTTATTTATTATCAGGATGTGTGATACGTTTTAAGTCGTTACTTGGTATTGACGTATTTATTTCAATGTTGGTGGAGAGGCGTGCTCGTATTTGAAAGGGGTCGAAATAGTGGTGTATGTGGAAGAGGGGAAAAGGTGAATACAACGGTGAGAGAAAGGGAGCCCGTCTCCGTAGTGGATCTGGGAGTGAGAGGGATAAGGGGATAAGATTGAGAGAACTTGACGGAAGCGATCATACCAGCACTAAAGCATAGGATCCCATCAGAACTCGGAAGTTAAGCGGGCTAGGGAGAGAGTAGTACTAGGATGGGCGACCTCCTGGGAAGTCCTCGTGTTGCATTCCTTTTTATTTTATTTTTGCGTCTCGTGGCACGGGAGCGTGTGTGCGCGATATATTTGTATGAAGTTTTATTTATTATCAGGATGTGTGATACGTTTTAAGTCGTTACTTGGTATTGACGCATTTATTTCAATGTTGGTGGAGAGGCGTGCTCGTATTTGAAAGGGGTCGAAATAGTGGTGTATGTGGAAGAGGGGGAAAGGTGAATACAACGGTGAGAGAAAGGGAGCCCGTCTCCGTAGTGGATCTGGGATTGAGAGGGATAAGGGGATAAGATTGAGAGAACTTGACGGAAGCGATCATACCAGCACTAAAGCACAGGATCCCATCAGAACTCGGAAGTTAAGCGTGCTTGGGAGAGAGTAGTCCTAGGATGGGTGACCTCCTGGGAAGTCCTGGTGTTGCATTCCTTTTTATTATATTTTTGCGTCTCGTGGCACGGGAGCGTGTGTGCGCGATATATTTGTATGAAGTTTTATTTATTATCAGGATGTGTGATACGTTTTAAGTCGTTACTTGGTATTGACGCATTTATTTCAATGTTGGTGGAGAGGCGTGCTCGTATTTCAAAGGGGTCGAAATAGTGGTGTATGTGGAAGAGGGGGAAAGGTGAATACAACGGTGAGAGAAAGGGAGCCCGTCTCTGTAGTGGATCTGGGAGTGAGAGGGATAAGAGGATAAGATTGAGAGAACTTGACGAAAGCGATCATACCAGCACTAAAGCACAGGATCCCATCAGAACTCGGAAGTTAAGCGTGCTTGGGAGAGAGTAGTACTAGGATGGGCGATCTCCTGGGAAGTCCTCGTGTTGCATTCCTTTTTATTTTATTTTTGCGTCTTGTGGCACGGGAGCGTGTGTGCGCGATATATTTGTATGAAGTTTTATTTATTATCAGGATGTGAGATACGTTTTAAGTCGTTAGTTGGTATTGACGCATTTATTTCAATGTTGGTGGAGAGGCGTGCTCGTATTTGAAAGGGGTCGAAATAGTGGTGTATGTGGAAGAGGGGGAAAGGTGAATACAACGGTGAGAGAAAGGGAGCCCGTCTCCATAGTGGATCTGGGAGTGAGAGGGATAAGGGGACAAGATTGAGAGATCTTGACGGATGCGATCATATCAGCACTAAAGCATCGGATCCCATCAAAACTCCGAAGTTAAGCGTGCTTGGGAGAGAGTAGTACTAGGATGGGTGACCTCCTGGGAAGTCCTCGTGTTGCATTCCTTTTTATTTTATTTTTGCGTCTCGTGGCACGGGAGCGTGTGTGCGCGATATATTTGTATGAAGTTTTATTTATTATCAGGATGTGTGATACGTTTTAAGTCGTTACTGGGTATTGACTCCGTAGTGGATCTGGGAGTGAGAGGGATAAGGGGATAAGATTGAGAGAACTTGACGGATGTGATCATACCAGCACTAAAGCATCGGATCCCATCAGAACTCCGAAGTTAAGTGTGCTTGGGCGAGAGTAGTACTAGGATGGGTGACTTCCTGGGAAGTCCTCGTGTTGCATTCCTTTTTATTTTATTTTTGCGTCTCGTGGCACGGGAGCGTGTGTGCGCGATATATTTGTATGAAGTTTTATTTATTATCAGGATGTGTGATACGTTTTCAGTCGTTACTTGGTATTGACGCATTTATTTCAATGTTGGTGGAGAGGAGTGCTCGTATTTGAAAGGGGTCGAAATAGTGGTGTATGTGGAAGAGGGGGAAAGGTGAATACAACGGTGAGAGAAAGGGAGCCCGTCTCCGTAATGGATCTGGGAGTGAGAGGGATAAGGGGATAAGATTGAGAGAACTTGACAGATGCGATCATACCAGCACTAAAGCAACGGATCCATCAGAACTCCGAAGTTAAGCGTTCTTGGGCGAGAGTAGTACTAGGATGGGCGACCTCCTGGGAAGTCCTCGTGTTGCATTCCTTTTTATTTTATTTTTGCGTCTCGTGGCACGGGAGCGTGTGTGCGCGATATATTTGTATGAAGTTTTATTTATTATCAAGATGTGTGATACGTTTTAAGTCGTTACTTGGTATTGACGCATTTATTTCAATGTTGGTGGAGAGGCGTGCTCGTATTTGAAAGGGGTCGAAATAGTGGTGTATGTGGAAGAGGGGGAAAGGTGAATACAACGGTGAGAGAATGGGAGCCCGTCTCCGTAGTGGATCTGGGAGTGAGAGGGATAAGGGGATAAGATTGAGAGAACTTGACGGATGCGATCATACCAGCACTAAACACCGGATCCCATCAAAACTCCGAAGTTAAGCGGGCTACGGAGAGAGTAGTACTAGGATGGGCGACCTCCTAGGAAGTCCTCGTGTTGCATTCCTTTTTATTTTATTTTTTCGTCTCGTGGCACGGGAGCGTGTGTGCGCGATATATTTGTATGAAGTTTTATTTATTATCAGGATGTGTGATACGCTTTAAGTCGTTACTTGGTATTGACGCATTTATTTCAATGTTGGTGGAGAGGCGTGCTCGTATTTGAAAGGGGTCGAAATAGTGGTGTATGTGGAAGAGGGGGAAAGATGAATACAACGGTGAGAGAAAGGGAGCCCGTCTCCGTAGTGGATCTGGGAGTGAGAGGGATAAGGGGATAAGATTGAGAGAACTTGACGGATGCGATCGTACCAGCACTAAAGCATCGGATCCCATCAGAACTCTGAAGTTAAGCGTGCTTGGGCGAGAGTAGTACTAGGATGGGCGACCTCCTAGGAAGTCCTCGTGTTGCATTCCTTTTTATTTTATTTTTGCGTCTCGTGGCACGGGAGCGTGTGTGCGCGATATATTTGTGTGAAGTTTTATTTATTATCAGGATGTGTGATACGTTTTAAGTCATTACTTGGTATTGACGCATTTATTTCAATGTTGGTGGAGAGGCGTGCTCGTATTTGAAAGGGGTCGAAATAGTGGTGTATGTGGAAGAGGGGGAAAGGTGAATACAACGGTGAGAGAAAGCGAGCCCGTCTCCGTAGTGGATCTGGGAGTGAGAGGGATAAGGGGATAAGATTGAGAGAACTTGATGGATGCGATCATACCGGCACTAAAGCAACGGATCCCATTAGAACTCCGAAGTTAAGCGTGCTTGGGAGAGAGTAGTACTAGGATGGGAGACCTCCTAGGAAGTCCTCGTGTTGCATTCCTTTTTATTTTATTTTTGCGTCTCGTGGCACGGGAGCGTGTGTGCGCGATATATTTGTAGGAAGTGTTATTTATTATCAGGATGTGTGATACGTTTTAAGTCGTTACTTGGTATTGACGCATTTATTTCAATGTTGGTGGAGAGGCGTGCTCGTATTTGAAAGGGGTCGAAATAGTGGTGTATGTGGAAGAGGGGAAAAGGCGAATACAACGGTGAGAGAAAGGGAGCCCGTCTCCGTAGTGGATCTGGGAGTGAGAGGGATAAGGGGATAAGATTGAGAGAACTTGACGAAAGCGATCATACCAGCACTAAAGCACAGGATCCCATCAGAACTCGGAAGTTAAGCGTGCTTGGGCGAGACTAGTACTAGGATGGGTGACCTCCTGGGAAGTCCTCATGGTGCATTCCTTTTTATTTTATTTTTGCGTCTCGTGGCACGGGAGCGTGTGTGCGCGATATATTTGTAGGAAGTGTTATTTATTATCAGGATGTGTGATACGTTTTAAGTCGTTACTTGGTATTGACGCATTTATTTCAATGTTGGTGGAGAGGCGTGCTCGTATTTGAAAGGGGTCGAAATAGTGGTGTATGTGGAAGAGGGGGAAAGGTGAATACAACGGTGAGAGAAAGGGAGCCTGTCTCCGTAGTGGATCTGGGAGTGAGAGGGATAATGGATAAGATTGAGACATCTTGACGGATGCGATCATACCAGCACTAGAGCATCGGATCCCATCAGAACTCTGAAGTTAAGCGTGCTTGGGCGAGGAAGTCCTCGTGTTGCATTCCTTTTTATTTTATATTTGGTTCTCGTGGCACGGGAGCGTGTGTGCGCGACATATTTGTATGAAGTTTTATTTATTATCAGGATGTGTGATACGTTTTAAGTCGTTACTTGGTATTGACGCATTTATTTCAATGTTGGTGGAGAGGCGTGCTCGTATTTGAAAGGGGTCGAAATAGTGGTGTATGTGGAAGAGGGGGAAAGGTGAATACAACGGTGAGAGAAAGGGAGCCCGTTCTCCGTAGTGGATCTGGGAGTGAGAGGGATAAGGGGATAAGATTGAGAGAACTTGACGGATGCGATCATACCGGCACTAAAGCACTTGTTCCCATCAGAACTCCGAAGTTAACCGTGCTTGGGCGAGAGTAGTAGTAGGATGGGTGACCTCCTGGTAAGTCCTCGTGTTGCATTCCTTTTTATTTTATTTTTGCGTCTCGTGGCACGGGAGCGTGTGTGCGCGATATATTTGTATGAATTTTTATTTATTATCAGGATGTGTGATACGTTTTAAGTCGTTACTTGGTATTGACGCATTTATTTCAATGTTGGTGGAGAGGCGTGCTCGTATTTGAAAGGGGTCGAAATAGTGGTGTATGTGGAAGAGGGGGAAAGGTGAATACAACGGTGAGAGAAAGGGAGCCCGTCTCCGTAGTGGATCTGGGAGTGAGAGGGATAAGAGGATAAGATTGAGAGAACTTGATGGATGCGATCATACCAGCACTAAAGCAACGGATCCCATTAGAACTCCGAAGTTAAGCGTGCTTGGGCGAGAGTAGTACTAGTATGGGTGACCTCCTGGTAAGTCCTCGTGTTGCATTCCTTTTTATTTTATTTTTGCGTATTGTGGCACGGGAGCGTGTGTGCGCCATATATTTGTATGAAGTTTTATTTATTATCAGGATTTGTGATAAGTCTGAAGTCGTTACTTGGTATTGACGCATTTATTTCAATGTTGGTGGAGAGGCGTGCTCGTATTTGAAAGGGGTCGAAATAGTGGTGTATGTGGAAGAGGGGGGAAAGGTGAATACAACGGTGAGAGAAAGGAGCCCGTCTCCGTAGTGGATCTGGGAGTGAGAGGGATAAGGGGATAAGATTGAGAGAACTTCACGGATGCGATCATACCAGCACTAAAGCACCAGATCCCATCAGAACTCCGAAGTTAAGCGTGCTTGGGCGAGAGTAGTACTAGGATTGGTGACCTCCTGGGAAGTCCTTGTGTTGCATTCCTTTTTATTTTATTTTTGCATCTCGTGGCACGGAAGCGTGTGTGCGCGATATATTTGTATGAAGTTTTATTTATTATCAGGATGTGTGATACGTTTTAAATCGTTACTTGGTATTGACGCATTTATTTCAATGTTGGTGGAGAGGCGTGCTCGTATTTGAAAGGGGTCGAAATAGTGTTGTATGTGGAAGAGGGGGAAAGGTGAATACAACGGTGAGAGAAAGGGAGCACGTCTCCGTAGTGGATCTCGGAGTGAGAGGGATAAGGGGATAAGATTGAGAGAACTTGACAGATGCGATCATACCAGCACTAAAGCACCGGATCCCATCAGAACTCCGAAGTTAACCGTGCTTGGGAGAGAGTAGTACTAGGATGGGTGACCTCCTGGGAAGTCCTCGTGTTGCATTACTTTTTATTTTATTTTTGCGTCTCGTGGCACGGGAGCGTGTGTGCGCGATATATTTGTAGGAAGTGTTATTTATTATCAGGATGTGTGATACGTTTTAAGTCGTTACTTGGTATTGACGCATTTATTTCAATGTTGGTGGAGAGGCGTGCTCGTATTTGAAAGGGGTCGAAATAGTGGTGTATGTGGAAGAGGGGAAAAGGCGAATACAACGGTGAGAGAAAGGGAGCCCGTCTCCGTAGTGGATCTGGGAGTGAGAGGGATAAGGGGATAAGATTGAGAGAACTTGACGAAAGCGATCATACCAGCACTAAAGCACAGGATCCCATCAGAACTTAGAAGTTAAGCGTGCTTGGGCGAGACTAGTACTAGGATGGGTGACCTCCTTGGAAGTCCTCGTGTTGCATTCCTTTTTATTTTATTTTTGCGTCTCGTGGCACGGGAGCGTGTGTGCGCGATATATTTGTAGGAAGTGTTATTTATTATCAGGATGTGTGATACGTTTTAAGTCGTTACTTGGTATTGACGCATTTATTTCAATGTTGGTGGAGAGGCGTGCTCGTATTTGAAAGGGGTCGAAATAGTGGTGTATGTGGAAGAGGGGGAAAGGTGAATACAACGGTGAGAGAAAGGGAGCCCGTCTCCGTAGTGGATCTGGGAGTGAGAGGGATAATGGATAAGATTGAGACATCTTGACGGATGCGATCATACCAGCACTAAAGCATCGGATCCCATCAACCTCCTGGGAAGTCCTCGTGTTGCATTCCTTTTTATTTTATTTTTGCGTCTCGTGGCACGGGAGCGTGTGTGCACGATATATTTGTGTGAAGTTTTATTTATTATCAGGATGTGTGATACGTTTTAAGTCATTACTTGGTATTGACGCATTTATTTCAATGTTGGTGGAGAGGCGTGCTCGTATTTGAAAGGGGTCGAAATAGTGGTGTATGTGGAAGAGCGGGAAAGGTGAATACAACGGTGAGAGAAAGGGAGCCCGTCTCCGTAGTGGATCTGGGAGTGAGAGGGATAATGGGATAAGATTGAGAGAACTTGATGGATGCGATCATACCAGCACTAAAGCAACGGATCCCATTAGAACTCCGAAGTTAAGCGTGCTTGGGAGAGAGTAGTACTAGGATGGGTGACCTCCTAGGAAGTCCTCGTGTTGCATTCCTTTTTATTTTATTTTTGCGTCTCGTGGCACGGGAGCGTGTGTGCGCGATATATTTGTAGGAAGTGTTATTTATTATCAGGATGTGTGATACGTTTTAAGTCGTTACTTGGTATTGACGCATTTATTTCAATGTTGGTGGAGAGGCGTGCTCGTATTTGAAAGGGGTCGAAATAGTGGTGTATGTGGAAGAGGGGAAAAGGCGAATACAACGGTGAGAGAAAGGGAGCCCGTCTCCGTAGTGGATCTGGGAGGGAGAGGGATAAGGGGATAAGATTGAGAGAACTTGACGAAAGCGATCATACCAGCACTAAAGCACAGGATCCCATCAGAACTCGGAAGTTAAGCGTGCTTGGGCGAGACTAGTACTAGGATGGGTGACCTCCTGGGAAGTCCTCGTGTTGCATTCCTTTTTATTTTATTTTTGCGTCTCGTGGCACGGGAGCGTGTGTGCGCGATATATTTGTAGGAAGTGTTATTTATTATCAGGATGTGTGATACGTTTTAAGTCGTTACTTGGTATTGACGCATTTATTTCAATGTTGGTGGAGAGGCGTGCTCGTATTTGAAAGGGGTCGAAATAGTGGTGTATGTGGAAGAGGGGGAAAGGTGAATACAACGGTGAGAGAAAGGGAGCCCGTCTCCGTAGTGGATCTGGGAGTGAGAGGGATAATGGATAAGATTGAGACATCTTGACGGATGCAATCATACCAGCACTAAAGCATCGGATCCCATCAGAACTCTGAAGTTAAGCGTGCTTGTGCGAGAGTAGTACTAGGATGGGTGACCTCCTGGGAAGTCCTCGTGTTGCATTCCTTTTTATTTTATATTTGGTTCTCGTGGCACGGGAGCGTGTGTGCGCGACATATTTGTATGAAGTTTTATTTATTATCAGGATGTGTGATACGTTTTAAGTCGTTACTTGGTATTGACGCATTTATTTCAATGTTGGTGCAGAGGCGTGCTCGTATTTGAAATTGGTCGAAATAGTGGTGTATGTGGAAGAGGGGGAAAGGTGAATACAACGGTGAGAGAAAGGGAGCCCGTCTCCGTAGTGGATCTGGGAGTGAGAGGGATAAGGGGATAAGATTGAGAGAACTTGACGGATGCGATCATACCAGCACTAAAGCACTTGTTCCCATCAGAACTCCGAAGTTAACCGTGCTTGGGCGAGATTAGTAGTAGGATGGGTGACCTCCTGGTAAGTCCTCGTGTTGCATTCCTTTTTATTTTATTTTTGCGTCTCGTGGCACGGGAGCGTGTGTGCGCGATATATTTGTATGAATTTTTATTTATTATCAGGATGTGTGATACGTTTTAAGTCGTTACTTGGTATTGACGCATTTATTTCAATGTTGGTGGAGAGGCGTGCTCGTATTTGAAAGGGGTCGAAATAGTGGTGTATGTGGAAGAGGGGGAAAGGTGAATACAACGGTGAGAGAAAGGGAGCCCGTCTCCGTAGTGGATCTGGGAGTGAGAGGGATAAGAGGATAAGATTGAGAGAACTTGATGGATGCGATCATACCAGCACTAAAGCAACGGATCCCATTAGAACTCCGAAGTTAAGCGTGCTTGGGCGAGAGTAGTACTAGTATGGGTGACCTCCTGGTAAGTCCTCGTGTTGCATTCCTTTTTATTTTATTTTTGCGTCTTGTGGCACGGGAGCGTGTGTGCGCCATATATTTGTATGAAGTTTTATTTATTATCAGGATGTGTGATACGTCTTAAGTCGTTACTTGGTATTGACGCATTTATTTCAATGTTGGTGGAGAGGCGTGCTGGTATTTGAAAGGGGTCGAAATAGTGGTGTATGTGGAAGAGGGGGGAAAGGTGAATACAACGGTGAGAGAAAGGGAGCCCGTCTCCGTAGTGGATCTGGGAGTGAGAGGGATAAGGGGATAAGATTGAGAGAACTTCACGGATGCGATCATACCAGCACTAAAGCACCGGATCCCATCAGAACTCCGAAGTTAAGCGTGCTTGGGCGAGAGTAGTACTAGGATTGGTGACCTCCTGGGAAGTCCTTGTGTTGCATTCCTTTTTATTTTATTTTTGCATCTCGTGGCACGGAAGCGTGTGTGCGCGATATATTTGTATGAAGATTTATTTATTATCAGGATGTGTGATACGTTTTAAATCGTTACTTGGTATTGACGCATTTATTTCAATGTTGGTGTAGAGGCGTGCTCGTATTTGAAAGGGGTCGAAATAGTGTTGTATGTGGAAGAGGGGGAAAGGTGAATACAACGGTGAGAGAAAGGGAGCACGTCTCCGTAGTGGATCTCGGAGTGAGAGGGATAAGGGGATAAGATTGAGAGAACTTGACAGATGCGATCATACCAGCACTAAAGCACCGGATCCCATCAGAACTCCGAAGTTAACCGTGCTTGGGCGAGAGTAGTACTAGGATGGGTGACCTCCTGGGAAGTCCTCGTGTTGCATTCCTTTTTATTTTATTTTTGCGTCTCGTGGCATGGGAGCGTGTGTGCGCGATATATTTGTATGAAGTTTTATTTATTATCAGGATGTGTGATACGTTTTAAGTCGTTACTTGGTATTGACGCATTTATTTCAATGTTGGTGGAGAGGCGTGCTCGTATTTGAAAGGGGTCGAAATAGTGGTGTATGTGGAAGAGGGGGAAAGGTGAACAAACGGTGAGAGAAAGGGAGCCCGTCTCCGTAGTGGATCTGGGAGTGAGAGGGATAAGGGGATAAGATTGAGAGAACTTGACGGATGCGATCATACCAGCACTAAAGCACCGGATCCCATCAGAACTCCGAAGTTAAGAGTGCTTGGGCGAGAGTAGTACTAGGATGGGTGACCTCCTGGGAACGTGTTGCATTCCTTTTTATTTTATTTTTGCGTCTCGTGGCACGGGAGCGTGTGTGCGCGATATATTTGTATGAAGTTTTATTTATTATCATGATGTGTGATACGTTTTAAGTCGTTACTTGGTATTGACGCATTTATTTCAATGTTGGTGTAGAGGCGTGCTCGTATTTGAAAGGGGTCGAAATAGTGGTGTATGTGGAAGAGGGGGAAAGGTGAATACAACGGTGAGAGAAAGGGTGCCCGTCTCCGTAGTGGATCTGGGAGTGAGAGGGATAAGGGGATAAGATTGAGAGAACTTGACGGATGCTATCATACCAGCACTAAAGCACCGGATCCCATGAGAACTCCGAAGTTAAGCGTGCTTGGGCGAGAGTAGTACTAGGATGGGTGACCTCCTGGGGAGTCATCGTGTTGCATTCCTATTTTTGCGTCTCGTGGCACGGGAGCTTGTGTGCGTGATATATTTGTATGAAGTTTTATTTATTATCAGGATGTGTGATACGTTTTAAGTCGTTACTTGGTATTGACGCATTTATTTCAATGTTGGTGTAGAGGCGTGCTCGTATTTGAAAGGGGTCGAAATAGTGGTGTATGTGGAAGAGGGGGAAAGGTGAATACAACGGTGAGAGAAAGGGAGCCCGTCTCCGTAGTGGATCTGGGAGTGAGAGGGATAAGGGGAAAAGATTGAGAGAACTTGATGGATGCTATCATACCAGCACTAAAGCACCGGATCCCATGAGAACTCCGAAGTTAAGCGTGCTTGGGCGAGAGTAGTACTAGGATGGGTGACCTCCTGGGAAGTCATCGTGTTGCATTCCTTTTTATTTTATTTTTGCGTCTCGTGGCACGGGAGCGTGTGTGCGCGATATATTTGTATGAAGTTTTATTTATTATCAGGATGTGTGATACGTTTTAAGTCGTTACTTGGTATTGACGCATTTATTTCAATGTTGGTGGAGAGGCGTGCTCGTATTTCAAAGGGGTCGAAATACTGTTGTATGTGGAAGAGGGGGAAAGGTGAATACAACGGTGAGAAAAAGGGAGCACGTCTCCGTAGTGGATCTGGGAGTGAGAGGGATAAGGGGATAAGATTGAGAGAACTTGACGCATGCGATCATACCAGCACTAATGCACCGGATCCCATCAGAACTCCGAAGTTAAGAGTGCTTGGGCGAGAGTAGTACTAGGATGGGTGACATCCTGGGAACGTGTTGCATTCCTTTTTATTTTATTTTTGCGTCTCGTGGCACGGTAGCGTGTGTGCGCGATATATTTGTATGAAGTTTTATTTATTATCAGGATGTGTGATACGTTTTAAGTCGTTACTTGGTATTGACGCATTTATTTCAATGTTGGTGTAGAGGCGTGCTCGTATTTGAAAGGGGTCGAAATAGTGGTGTATGTGAAAGAGGGGGAAAGGTGAATACAACGGTGAGAGAAAGGGAGCCCGTCTCCGTAGTGGAGCTGGGAGTGAGAGGGATAAGGGGATATGATTGAGAGAACTTGACGGATGCGATCATACCAGCACTAAAGCACTTGTTCCCATCAGAACTCCGCAGTTAAGCGTGCTTGGGCGAGAGTAATACTAGGATGGGTGACCTCCTGGGAAGTCCTTGTGTTGCATTCCTATTTATTTTATTTTTGCGTCTCGTGGCACGGAAGTGTGTGTGGGCAATATATTTGTATGAAGTTTTATTTATTATCAGGATGTGTGATACGTTTTAAGTCGTTACTTGGTATTGACGCATTCATTTCAATGTTGGTGGAGAGGCGTGCTCGTATTTAAAGGGGTCGAAATAGTGGTGTATGTGGAAGAGGGGGAAAGGTGAACAAACGGTGAGAGAAAGGGAGCCCGTCTCCGTAGTGGATCTGGGAGTGAGAGGGATAAGTGGATAAGATTGAGAGAACTTGACGGATGCGATCATACCAGCACTAAAGCACCGGATCCCATCAGAACTCCGAAGTTAAGAGTGCTTGGGCGAGAGTAGTACTAGGATGGGTGACCTTCTGGGAACGTGTTGCATTCCTTTTTATTTTATTTTTGCGTCTCGTGGCACGGGAGCGTGTGTGCGCGATATATTTGTATGAAGTTTTATTTATTATCAGGATGTGTGATACGTTTTAAGTCGTTACTTGGTATTGACGCATTTATTTCAATGTTGGTGTAGAGGCGTGCTCGTATTTGAAAGGGGTCGAAATAGTGGTGTATGTGGAAGAGGGGGAAAGGTGAATACAATGGTGAGAGAAAGGGAGCCCGTCTCCGTAGTGGAGCTGGAAGTGAGAGGGATAAGGGGATATGATTGAGAGAACTGTACGGATGTGATCATACAAGCACTAAAGCACCGGATCCCATCAGAACTCCGAAGTTAAGCGTGCTTGGGCGAGACCTCCTGGGAAGTCCTCGTGTTGCATTCCTTTTTATTTTATTTTTGCGTCTCGTGGCACGGGAGCGTGTGTGCGCGATATATTTGTATGAAGTTTTATTTATTATCAGGATGTGTGATACGTTTTAAGTTGTTACTTGGTATTGACGCATTTATTTCAATGTTGGTGGAGAGGCGTGCTCGTATTTGAAAGGGGTCGAAATAGTGGTGTATGTGGAAGAGGGGGAAAGGTGAATACAACGGTGAGAGAAAGGGAGCCCGTCTCCGTAGTGGATCTGGGAGTGAGAGGGATAAGGGGATAAGATTGAGAGAACTTGACGGATGCGATCATACCAGCACTAAAGCACCGGATCCCATCAGAACTCCGAAGTTAAGCGTGCTTGGGCGAGAGTAGTACTAGGATGGGTGACCTCCTAGGAGTCCTCGTGTTGCATTCCTTTTTATTTTATTTTTGCGTCTCGTGGCACGGGAGCGTGTGTGCGCGATATATTTGTATGAAGTTTTATTTATTATCAGGATGTGTGAGACGTTTTAAGTCGTTACTTGGTATTGACGCATTTATTTCAATGTTGGTGGAGAGGCGTGCTCGTATTTAAAAGGGGTCGAAATAGTGGTGTATGTGGAAGAGGGGGAAAGGTGAATACAACGGTGAGAGAAAGGGAGCCCGTCTCCGTAGTGGATCTGGGAGTGAGAGGGATAAGGGGAAAAGATTGAGAGAACTTGATGGATGCTATCATACCAGCACTAAAGCACCGGATCCCATGAGAACTCCGAAGTTAAGCGTGCTTGGGCGAGAGTAGTACTAGGATGGGTGACCTCCTGGGAAGTCATCGTGTTGCATTCCTTTTTATTTTATTTTTGCGTCTCGTGGCACGGGAGCGTGTGTGCGCGATATATTTGTATGAAGTTTTATTTATTATCAGGATGTGTGATACGTTTTAAGTCGTTACTTGGTATTGACGCATTTATTTCAATGTTGGTGGAGAGGCGTGCTCGTATTTCATAGGGGTCGAAATACTGTTGTATGTGGAAGAGGGGGAAAGGTGAATACAACGGTGAGAGAAAGGGAGCACGTCTCCGTAGTGGATCTGGGAGTGAGAGGGATAAGGGGATAAGATTGAGAGAACTTGACGGATGCGATCATACCAGCACTAATGCACCGGATCCCATCAGAACTCCGAAGTTAAGAGTGCTTGGGCGAGAGTAGTACTAGGATGGGTGACATCCTGGGAACGTGTTGCATTCCTTTTTATTTTATTTTTGCGTCTCGTGGCACGGGAGCGTGTGTGCGCGATATATTTGTATAAAGTTTTATTTATTATCAGGATGTGTGATACGTTTTAAGTCGTTACTTGGTATTGACGCATTTATTTCAATGTTGGTGTAGAGGCGTGCTCGTATTTGAAAGGGGTCGAAATAGTGGTGTATGTGAAAGAGGGGGAAAGGTGAATACAACGGTGAGAGAAAGGGAGCCCGTCTCCGTAGTGGATCTGGGAGTGAGAGGGATAAGGGGATAAGATTGAGAGAACTTGACGGATGCTATCATACCAGCACTAAAGCACCGGATCCCATGAGAACTCCGAAGTTAAGCGTGCTTGGGCGAGAGTAGTACTAGGATAGGTGACCTCCTGGGAAGTCATCGTGTTGCATTCCTTTTTATTTTATTTTTGCGTCTCGTGCCACGGGAGCTTGTGTGCGTGATATATTTGTATGAAGTTTTATTTTATATCAGGATGTGTGATACGTTTTAAGTCGTTACTTGGTATTGACGCATTTATTTCAATGTTGGTGTAGAGGCGTGCTCGTATTTGAAAGGGGTCGAAATAGTGGTGTATGTGGAAGAGGGGGAAAGGTGAATACAACGGTGAGAGAAAGGGAGCCCGTCTCCGTAGTGGATCTGGGAGTGAGAGGGATAAGGGGATAAGATTGAGAGAACTTGACGGATGCTATCATACCAGCACTAAAGCACCGGATCCCATGAGAACTCCGAAGTTAAGCGTGCTTGGGCGAGAGTAGTACTAGGATGGGTGACCTCCTGGGAAGTCATCGTGTTGCATTCCTTTTTATTTTATTTTTGCGTCTCGTGGCACGGGAGCGTGTGTGCGCGATATATTTGTATGAAGTTTTATTTATTATCAGGATGTGTGATACGTTTTAAGTCGTTACTTGGTATTGACGCATTTATTTCAATGTTGGTGGAGAGGCGTGCTCGTATTTCAAAGGGGTCGAAATACTGTTGTATGTGGAAGAGGGGGAAAGGTGAATACAACGGTGAGAGAAAGGGAGCACGTCTCCGTAGTGGATCTGGGAGTGAGAGGGATAAGGGGATAAGATTGAGAGAACTTGACGCATGCGATCATACCAGCACTAATGCACCGGATCCCATCAGAACTCCGAAGTTAAGAGTGCTTGGGCGAGAGTAGTACTAGGATGGGTGACATCCTGGGAACGTGTTGCATTCCTTTTTATTTTATTTTTGCGTCTCGTGGCACGGGAGCGTGTGTGCGCGATATATTTGTATGAAGTTTTATTTATTATCAGGATGTGTGATACGTTTTAAGTCGTTACTTGGTATTGACGCATTTATTTCAATGTTGGTGTAGAGGCGTGCTCGTATTTGAAAGGGGTCGAAATAGTGGTGTATGTGAAAGAGGGGGAAAGGTGAATACAACGGTGAGAGAAAGGGAGCCCGTCTCCGTAGTGGAGCTGGGAGTGAGAGGGATAAGGGGATATGATTGAGAGAACTTGACGGATGCGATCATACCAGCACTAAAGCACTTGTTCCCATCAGAACTCCGCAGTTAAGCGTGCTTGGGCGAGAGTAATACTAGGATGGGTGACCTTCTGGGAAAGTGTTACCTTTTTATTTTATTTTTGCGTCTCGTGGCACGGGAGCGTGTGTGCGCGATATATTTGTATGAAGTTTTATTTATTATCAGGATGTGTGATACGTTTTAAGTCGTTACTTGGTATTGACGCATTTATTTCAATGTTGGTGTAGAGGCGTGCTCGTATTTGAAAGGGGTCGAAATAGTGGTGTATGTGGAAGAGGGGGAAAGGTGAATACAATGGTGAGAGAAAGGGAGCCCGTCTCCGTAGTGGAGCTGGAAGTGAGAGGGATAAGGGGATATGATTGAGAGAACTGTACGGATGTGATCATACCAGCACTAAAGCACCGGATCCCATCAGAACTCCGAAGTTAAGCGTGCTTGGGTGAGACCTCCTGGGAAGTCCTCGTGTTGCATTCCTTTTTATTTTATTTTTGCGTCTCGTGGCACGGGAGCGTGTGTGCGCGATATATTTGTATGAAGTTTTATTTATTATCAGGATGTGTGATACGTTTTAAGTTGTTACTTGGTATTGACGCATTTATTTCAATGTTGGTGGAGAGGCGTGCTCGTATTTGAAAGGGGTCGAAATAGTGGTGTATGTGGAAGAGGGGGAAAGGTGAATACAACGGTGAGAGAAAGGGAGCCCGTCTCCGTAGTGGATCTGGGAGTGAGAGGGATAAGGGGATAAGATTGAGAGAACTTGACGGATGCGATCATACCAGCACTAAAGCACCGGATCCCATCAGAACTCCGAAGTTAAGCGTGCTTGGGCGAGAGTAGTACTAGGATGGGTGACCTCCTAGGAGTCCTCGTGTTGCATTCCTTTTTATTTTATTTTTGCGTCTCGTGGCACGGGAGCGTGTGTGCGCGATATATTTGTATGAAGTTTTATTTATTATCAGGATGTGTGAGACGTTTTAAGTCGTTACTTGGTATTGACGCATTTATTTCAATGTTGGTGGAGAGGCGTGCTCGTATTTAAAAGGGGTCGAAATAGTGGTGTATGTGGAAGAGGGGGAAAGGTGAATACAACGGTGAGAGAAAGGGAGCCCGTCTCCGTAGTGGATCTGGGAGTGAGAGGGATAAGGGGAAAAGATTGAGAGAACTTGATGGATGCTATCATACCAGCACTAAAGCACCGGATCCCATGAGAACTCCGAAGTTAAGCGTGCTTGGGCGAGAGTAGTACTAGGATGGGTGACCTCCTGGGAAGTCATCGTGTTGCATTCCTTTTTATTTTATTTTTGCGTCTCGTGGCACGGGAGCGTGTGTGCGCGATATATTTGTATGAAGTTTTATTTATTATCAGGATGTGTGATACGTTTTAAGTCGTTACTTGGTATTGACGCATTTATTTCAATGTTGGTGGAGAGGCGTGCTCGTATTTCATAGGGGTCGAAATACTGTTGTATGTGGAAGAGGGGGAAAGGTGAATACAACGGTGAGAGAAAGGGAGCACGTCTCCGTAGTGGATCTGGGAGTGAGAGGGATAAGGGGATAAGATTGAGAGAACTTGACGGATGCGATCATACCAGCACTAATGCACCGGATCCAATCAGAACTCCGAAGTTAAGAGTGCTTGGGCGAGAGTAGTACTAGGATGGGTGACATCCTGGGAACGTGTTGCATTCCTTTTTATTTTATTTTTGCGTCTCGTGGCACGGGAGCGTGTGTGCGCGATATATTTGTATGAAGTTTTATTTATTATCAGGATGTGTGATACGTTTTAAGTCGTTACTTGGTATTGACGCATTTATTTCAATGTTGGTGTAGAGGCGTGCTCGTATTTGAAAGGGGTCGAAATAGTGGTGTATGTGAAAGAGGGGGAAAGGTGAATACAACGGTGAGAGAAAGGGAGCCCGTCTCCGTAGTGGATCTGGGAGTGAGAGGGATAAGGGGATAAGATTGAGAGAACTTGACGGATGCTATCATACCAGCACTAAAGCACCGGATCCCATGAGAACTCCGAAGTTAAGCGTGCTTGGGCGAGAGTAGTACTAGAATAGGTGACCTCCTGGGAAGTCATCGTGTTGCATTCCTTTTTATTTTATTTTTGCGTCTCGTGCCACGGGAGCTTGTGTGCGTGATATATTTGTATGAAGTTTTATTTTATATCAGGATGTGTGATACGTTTTAAGTCGTTACTTGGTATTGACGCATTTATTTCAATGTTGGTGTAGAGGCGTGCTCGTATTTGAAAGGGGTCGAAATAGTGGTGTATGTGGAAGAGGGGGAAAGGTGAATACAACGGTGAGAGAAAGGGAGCCCGTCTCCGTAGTGGATCTGGGAGTGAGAGGGATAAGGGGATAAGATTGAGAGAACTTGACGGATGCTATCATACCAGCACTAAAGCACCGGATCCCATGAGAACTCCGAAGTTAAGCGTGCTTGGGCGAGAGTAGTACTAGGATGGGTGACCTCCTGGGAAGTCATCCTGTTGCATTCCTTTTTATTTTATTTTTGCGTCTCGTGGCACGGGAGCGTGTGTGCGCGATATATTTGTATGAAGTTTTATTTATTATCAGGATGTGTGATACGTTTTAAGTCGTTACTTGGTATTGACGCATTTATTTCAATGTTGGTGGAGAGGCGTGCTCGTATTTCAAAGGGGTCGAAATACTGTTGTATGTGGAAGAGGGGGAAAGGTGAATACAACGGTGAGAGAAAGGGAGCACGTCTCCGTAGTGGATCTGGGAGTGAGAGGGATAAGGGGATAAGATTGAGAGAACTTGACGCATGCGATCATACCAGCACTAATGCACCGGATCCCATCAGAACTCCGAAGTTAAGAGTGCTTGGGCGAGAGTAGTACTAGGATGGGTGACATCCTGGGAACGTGTTGCATTCCTTTTTATTTTATTTTTGCGTCTCGTGGCACGGGAGCGTGTGTGCGCGATATATTTGTATGAAGTTTTATTTATTATCAGGATGTGTGATACGTTTTAAGTCGTTACTTGGTATTGACGCATTTATTTCAATGTTGGTGTAGAGGCGTGCTCGTATTTGAAAGGGGTCGAAATAGTGGTGTATGTGAAAGAGGGGGAAAGGTGAATACAACGGTGAGAGAAAGGGAGCCCGTCTCCGTAGTGGAGCTGGGAGTGAGAGGGATAAGGGGATATGATTGAGAGAACTTGACGGATGCGATCATACCAGCACTAAAGCACTTGTTCCCATCAGAACTCCGCAGTTAAGCGTGCTTGGGCGAGAGTAATACTAGGATGGGTGACCTCCTGGGAAGTCCTTGTGTTGCATTCCTTTTTATTTTATTTTTGCGTCTCGTGGCACGGAAGTGTGTGTGGGCGATATATTTGTATGAAGTTTTATTTATTATCAGGATGTGTGATACGTTTTAAGTCGTTACTTGGTATTGACGCATTAATTTCAATGTTGGTGGAGAGGCGTGCTCGTATTTGAAAGGGGCCGAAATAGTGGTGTATGTGGAAGAGGGGGAAAGGTGAACAAACGATGAGAGAAAGGGAGCCCGTCTCCGTAGTGGATCTGGGAGTGAGAGGGATAAGGGGATAAGATTGAGAGAACTTCACGGATGTGATCATACCAGCACTAAAGCACCGGATCCCATCAGAACTCCGAAGTTAAGAGTGCTTGGGCGAGAGTAGTACTAGGATGGGTGACCTTCTGGGAACGTGTTGCATTCCTTTTTATTTTATTTTTGTGTCTCGTGGCACGGGAGCGTGTGTGCGCGATATATTTGTATGAAGTTTTATTTATTATCAGGATGTGTGATACGTTTTAAGTCGTTACTTGGTATTGACGCATTTATTTCAATGTTGGTGTAGAGGCGTGCTCGTATTTGAAAGGGGTCGAAATAGTGGTGTATGTGGAAGAGGGGGAAAGGTGAATACAACGGTGAGAGAAAGGGAGCCCGTCTCCGTAATGGAGCTGGAAGTGAGAGGGATAAGGGGATATGATTGAGAGAACTGTACGGATGTGATCATACCAGCACTAAAGCACCGAATCACATCAGAACTCCGAAGTTAAGCGTGCTTGGGCGGGAGTAGTACTAGGATGGGTGACCTCCTGGGAAGTCCTCGTGTTGCATTCCTTTTTATTTTATTTTTGCGTCTCGTGGCACGGGAGCGTGTGTGCGCGATATATTTGTATGAAGTTTTATTTATTATCAGGATGTGTGATACGTTTTAAGTCGTTACTTGGTATTGACGCATTTATTTCAATGTTGGTGGAGAGGCGTGCTCGTATTTGATAGGGGTCGAAATAGTGGTGTATGTGGAAGAGGGGGAAAGGTGAATACAACGGTGAGAGAAAGGGAGCCCGTCTCCGTAGTGGATCTGGGAGTGAGAGGGATAAGGGGATAAGATTGAGAGAACTTGACGGATGCGATCATACCAGCACTAAAGCACCGGATCCCATCAGAACTCCGAATTTAAGCGTGCTTGGGCGAGAGTAGTACTAGGATGGGTGACCTCCTGGGAAGTCCTCGTGATGCATTCCTTTTTATTTTATTTTTGCGTCTCGTGGCACGGGAGCGTGTGTGCGCGATATATTTGTATGAAGTTTTATTTATTATCAGCATGTGTGATACGTTTTAAGTCGTTACTTGGTATTGGCGCATTTATTTCAATGCTGGTGGAGAGGCGTGTTCGTATTTGAAAGGGGTCGAAATAGTGGTGTATGTGGAAGAGGGGGAAAGGTGAATACAACGGTGAGAGAAAGGGAGCCCGTCTCCGTAGTGGATCTGGGAGTGAGAGGGATAAGGGGATAAGATTGAGAGAACTTGACGGATGCTATCATACCAGCACTAAAGCACCGGATCCCATGAGAACTCCGAAGTTAAGCGTGCTTGGGCGAGAGTAGTACTAGAATAGGTGACCTCCTGGGAAGTCATCGTGTTGCATTCCTTTTTATTTTATTTTTGCGTCTCGTGCCACGGGAGCTTGTGTGCGTGATATATTTGTATGAAGTTTTATTTTATATCAGGATGTGTGATACGTTTTAAGTCGTTACTTGGTATTGACGCATTTATTTCAATGTTGGTGTAGAGGCGTGCTCGTATTTGAAAGGGGTCGAAATAGTGGTGTATGTGGAAGAGGGGGAAAGGTGAATACAACGGTGAGAGAAAGGGAGCCCGTCTCCGTAGTGGATCTGGGAGTGAGAGGGATAAGGGGATAAGATTGAGAGAACTTGACGGATGCTATCATACCAGCACTAAAGCACCGGATCCCATGAGAACTCCGAAGTTAAGCGTGCTTGGGCGAGAGTAGTACTAGGATGGGTGACCTCCTGGGAAGTCATCCTGTTGCATTCCTTTTTATTTTATTTTTGCGTCTCGTGGCACGGGAGCGTGTGTGCGCGATATATTTGTATGAAGTTTTATTTATTATCAGGATGTGTGATACGTTTTAAGTCGTTACTTGGTATTGACGCATTTATTTCAATGTTGGTGGAGAGGCGTGCTCGTATTTCAAAGGGGTCGAAATACTGTTGTATGTGGAAGAGGGGGAAAGGTGAATACAACGGTGAGAGAAAGGGAGCACGTCTCCGTAGTGGATCTGGGAGTGAGAGGGATAAGGGGATAAGATTGAGAGAACTTGACGCATGCGATCATACCAGCACTAATGCACCGGATCCCATCAGAACTCCGAAGTTAAGAGTGCTTGGGCGAGAGTAGTACTAGGATGGGTGACATCCTGGGAACGTGTTGCATTCCTTTTTATTTTATTTTTGCGTCTCGTGGCACGGGAGCGTGTGTGCGCGATATATTTGTATGAAGTTTTATTTATTATCAGGATGTGTGATACGTTTTAAGTCGTTACTTGGTATTGACGCATTTATTTCAATGTTGGTGTAGAGGCGTGCTCGTATTTGAAAGGGGTCGAAATAGTGGTGTATGTGAAAGAGGGGGAAAGGTGAATACAACGGTGAGAGAAAGGGAGCCCGTCTCCGTAGTGGAGCTGGGAGTGAGAGGGATAAGGGGATATGATTGAGAGAACTTGACGGATGCGATCATACCAGCACTAAAGCACTTGTTCCCATCAGAACTCCGCAGTTAAGCGTGCTTGGGCGAGAGTAATACTAGGATGGGTGACCTCCTGGGAAGTCCTTGTGTTGCATTCCTTTTTATTTTATTTTTGCGTCTCGTGGCACGGAAGTGTGTGTGGGCGATATATTTGTATGAAGTTTTATTTATTATCAGGATGTGTGATACGTTTTAAGTCGTTACTTGGTATTGACGCATTAATTTCAATGTTGGTGGAGAGGCGTGCTCGTATTTGAAAGGGGTCGAAATAGTGGTGTATGTGGAAGAGGGGGAAAGGTGAACAAACGATGAGAGAAAGGGAGCCCGTCTCCGTAGTGGATCTGGGAGTGAGAGGGATAAGGGGATAAGATTGAGAGAACTTCACGGATGTGATCATACCAGCACTAAAGCACCGGATCCCATCAGAACTCCGAAGTTAAGAGTGCTTGGGCGAGAGTAGTACTAGGATGGGTGACCTTCTGGGAACGTGTTGCATTCCTTTTTATTTTATTTTTGTGTCTCGTGGCACGGGAGCGTGTGTGCGCGATATATTTGTATGAAGTTTTATTTATTATCAGGATGTGTGATACGTTTTAAGTCGTTACTTGGTATTGACGCATTTATTTCAATGTTGGTGTAGAGGCGTGCTCGTATTTGAAAGGGGTCGAAATAGTGGTGTATGTGGAAGAGGGGGAAAGGTGAATACAACGGTGAGAGAAAGGGAGCCCGTCTCCGTAATGGAGCTGGAAGTGAGAGGGATAAGGGGATATGATTGAGAGAACTGTACGGATGTGATCATACCAGCACTAAAGCACCGAATCACATCAGAACTCCGAAGTTAAGCGTGCTTGGGCGGGAGTAGTACTAGGATGGGTGACCTCCTGGGAAGTCCTCGTGTTGCATTCCTTTTTATTTTATTTTTGCGTCTCGTGGCACGGGAGCGTGTGTGCGCGATATATTTGTATGAAGTTTTATTTATTATCAGGATGTGTGATACGTTTTAAGTCGTTACTTGGTATTGACGCATTTATTTCAATGTTGGTGGAGAGGCGTGCTCGTATTTGATAGGGGTCGAAATAGTGGTGTATGTGGAAGAGGGGGAAAGGTGAATACAACGGTGAGAGAAAGGGAGCCCGTCTCCGTAGTGGATCTGGGAGTGAGAGGGATAAGGGGATAAGATTGAGAGAACTTGACGGATGCGATCATACCAGCACTAAAGCATCGGATCCCATCAGAACTCCGAAGTTAAGCGTGCTTGGGCGAGAGTAGTACTAGGATGGGTGACCTCCTAGGAAGTCCTCGTGTTGCATTCCTTTTTATTTTATTTTTGCGTCTCGTGGCACGGGAGCGTGTGTGCGCGATATATTTGTATGAAGTTATATTTATTATCAGGATGTGTGATACGTTTTAAGTCGTTACTTGGTATTGACGCATTTATTTCAATGTTGGTGGAGAGGCGTGCTCGTATTTAAAAGGGGTCGAAATAGTGGTGTATGTGGAAGAGGGGGAAAGGTGAATACAACGGTGAGAGAAAGGGAGCCCGTCTCCGTAGTGGATCTGGGAGTGAGAGGGATAAGGGGATAAGATTGAGAGAACTTGACGGATGCTATCATACCAGCACTAAAGCACCGGATCCCATGAGAACTCCGAAGTTAAGCGTGCTTGGGCAAGAGTAGTACTAGGATGGGTGACCTCCTGGGAAGTCATCGTGTTGCATTCCTTTTTATTTTATTTTTGCGTCTCGTGGCACGGGAGCGTGTGTGCGCAATATATTTGTATGAAGTTTTATTTATTATCAGGATGTGTGATACGTTTTAAGTCGTTACTTGGTATTGGCGCATTTATTTCAATGTTGGTGGAGAGGCGTGCTCGTATTTGAAAGGGGTCGAAATAGTGGTTTATGTGGAAGAGGGGGAAAGGTGAATACAACGGTGAGAGAAAGGGAGCCCGTCTCGGTAGTGGATCTGGGAGTGAGAGAGATAAGGGGATAAGATTGAGAGAACTTGACGGATGCGATCATACCAGCACTAAAGCACCGGATCCCATCAGAACTCTGAAGTTAAGCGTGCTTGGGCGAGAGTAGTACAAGGATGGTTGACCTCCTGGGAAGTCCTCTGTTGCATTCCTTTTTATTTTATTTTTGCGTCTCGTGGCACGGGAGCGTGTGTGCGCGATATATTTGTATGAAGTTTTATTTATTATCAGGATGTGTGATACGTTTTAAGTCGTTACTTGGTATTGACGCATTTATTTCAATGATGGTGGAGAGGCGTGCTCGTATTTCAAAGGGGTCGAAATACTGTTGTATGTGGAAGAGGGGGAAAGGTGAATACAACGGTGAGAGAAAGGGAGCACGTCTCCGTAGTGGATCTGGGAGTGAGAGGGATAAGGGGATAAGATTGAGAGAACTTGACGCATGCGATCATACCAGCACTAATGCACCGGATCCCATCAGAACTCCGAAGTTAAGAGTGCTTGGGCGAGAGTAGTACTAGGATGGGTGACATCCTGGGAACGTGTTGCATTCCTTTTTATTTTATTTTTGCGTCTCGTGGCACGGGAGCGTGTGTGCGCGATATATTTGTATGAAGTTTTATTTATTATCAGGATGTGCGATACGTTTTAAGTCGTTACTTGGTATTGACGCATTTATTTCAATGTTGGTGTAGAGGCGTGCTCGTATTTGAAAGGGGTCGAAATAGTGGTGTATGTGGAAGAGGGGGAAAGGTGAATACAACGGTGAGAGAAAGGGAGCCCGTCTCCGTAGTGGATCTGGGAGTGAGAGGGATAAGGGGATAAGATTGAGAGAACTTGACGGATGCTATCATACCAGCACTAAAGCACCGGATCCCATGAGAACTCCGAAGTTAAGCGTGCTTGGGCGAGAGTAGTACTAGGATGGGTGACCTCCTGGGAAGTCATCCTGTTGCATTCCTTTTTATTTTATTTTTGCGTCTCGTGGCACGGAAGTGTGTGTTGGCGATATATTTGTATGAAGTTTTATTTATTATCAGGATGTGTGATACGTTTTAAGTCGTTACTTGGTATTGACGCATTCATTTCAATGTTGGTGGAGAGGCGTGCTCGTATTTGAAAGGGGTCGAAATAGTGGTGTATGTGGAAGAGGGGGAAAGGTGAACAAACGGTGAGAGAAAGGGAGCCCGTCTCCGTAGTGGATCTGGGAGTGAGAGGGATAAGGGGATAAGATTGAGAGAACTTGACGGATGCGATCATACCAGCACTAAAGCACCGGATCCCATCAGAACTCCGAAGTTAAGCGTGCTTGGGCGAGAGTAGTACTAGGATGGGTGACCTCCTAGGAAGTCCTCGTGTTGCATTCCTTTTTATTTTATTTTTGCGTCTCGTGGCACGGGAGCGTGTGTGCGCGATATATTTGTATGAAGTTTTATTTATTATCAGGATGTGTGATACGTTTTAAGTCGTTACTTGGTATTGACGCATTTATTTCAATGTTGGTGTAGAGGCGTGCTCGTATTTGAAAGGGGTCGAAATAGTGGTGTATGTGGAAGAGGGGGAAAGGTGAATACAACGGTGAGAGAAAGGGAGCCCGTCTCCGTAGTGGAGCTGGAAGTGAGAGGGATAAGGGGATATGATTGAGATAACTGTACTGATGTGATCATACCAGCACTAAAGCACCGGATCCCATCAGAACTCCGAAGTTAAGCGTGCTTGGGCGAGAGTAGTACTAGGATGGGTGACCTCCTGGGAAGTCCTCCTGTTGCATTCCTTTTTATTTTATTTTTGCGTCTCGTGGCACGGGAGCGTGTGTGCGCGATATATTTGTATGAAGTTTTATTTATTATCAGGATGTGTGATACGTTTTAAGTCGTTACTTGGTATTGACGCATTTATTTCAATGTTGGTGGAGAGGCGTGCTCGTATTTGAAAGGGGTCGAAATAGTGGTGTATGTGGAAGAGGGGGAAAGGTGAATACAACGGTGAGAGAAAGGGAGCCCGTCTCCGTAGTGGATCTGGGAGTGAGAGGGATAAGGGGATAAGATTGAGAGAACTTGACGGATGCGATCATACCAGCACTAAAGCACCGGATCCCATCAGAACTCCGAAGTTAAGCGTGCTTGGGCGAGAGTAGTACTAGGATGGGTGACCTCCTAGGAATTCCTCGTGTTGCATTCCTTTTTATTTTATTTTTGTGTCTCGTGACACGGGAGCGTGTGTGCGCGATATATTTGTATGAAGTTTTATTTATTATCAGGATGTGTGATACGTTTTAAGTCGTTACTAGGTATTGACGCATTTATTTCAATGTTGGTGGAGAGGCGTGCTCGTATTTAAAAGGGGTCAAAATAGTGTGTATGTGGAAGAGGGGGAAAGGTGAATACAACGGTGAGAGAAAGGGAGCCCGTCTCCGTAGTGGATCTGGGAGTGAGAGGGATAAGGGGATAAGATTGAGAGAACTTGACGGATGCTATCATACCAGCACTAAAGCACTGGATCCCATGAGAACTCTGAAGTTAAGCGTGCTTGGGCGATAGTAGTACTAGGATGGGTGACCTCCTGTGAAGTCATCGTGTTGCATTCCTTTTTATTTTATTTTTGCGTCTCGTGGCACGGGAGCGTGTGTGCGCAATATATTTGTATGAAGTTTTATTTATTATCAGTATGTGTGATACGTTTTAAGTCGTTACTTGGTATTGGCGCATTTATTTCAATGTTGGTGGAGAGGCGTGCTCGTATTTGAAAGGGGTCGAAATAGTGGTTTATGTGGAAGAGGGGGAAAGGTGAATACAACGGTGAGAGAAAGGGAGCCCGTCTCGGTAGTGGATCTGGGAGTGAGAGAGATAAGGGGATAAGATTGAGAGAACTTGACGGAAGCGATCATAGCACTAAAGCACCGGATCCCATCAGAACTCCGAAGTTAAGCGTGCTTTGGCGAGAGTAGTACTAGGATGGGTGACCTCCTGGGAAGTCCTCTGTTGCATTCCTTTTTATTTTATTTTTGCGTCTCGTGGCACGGGAGCGTGTGTGCGCGATATATTTGTATGAAGTTTTATTTATTATCAGGATGTGTGATACGTTTTAAGTCGTTACTTGGTATTGACGCATTTATTTCAATGTTGGTGGAGAGGCGTGCTCGTATTTCAAAGGGGTCGAAATAGTCGTGTATGTGGAAGAGGGGGAAAGGTGAATACAACGGTGAGAGAAAGAGAGCCTGTCTCCGTAGTGGATCTGGGAGTGAGAGGGATAAGGGGATAAGATTGAGAGAACTTGACGGATGCGATCATACCAGCACTAAAGCACTTGTTCCCGTCAGAATTCTGAAGTTGAGCGTGCTTGGGCGAGAGTAGTACTAGGATGGGTGACCTCCTGGGAAGTCCTTGTGTTGCAGTCCTTTTTATTTTATTTTTGCGTCACGTGGCACGGAAGTGTGTGTGCGCGATATATTTGTATGAAGTTTTATTTATTATCAGGATGTGTGATACGTTTTAAGTCGTTACTTGGTATTGACGCATTCATTTCAATGTTGGTGGAGAGGCGTGCTCGTATTTGAAAGGGGTCGAAATAGTGGTGTATGTGGAAGAGGGGGAAAGGTGAACAAACGGTGAGAGAAAGGGAGCCTGTCTCCGTAGTGGATCTGGGAGTGAGAGGGATAAGGGGATAAGATTGGGAGAACTTGACGGATGCGATCATACCAGCACTAAAGCACCGGATCCCATCAGAACTCCGAAGTTAAGAGTGCTTGGGCGAGAGTAGTACTAGGATGGGTGACCTCCTGGGAACGTGTTGCATTCCTTTTTATTTTATTTTTCCGTCTCGTGGCACGGGAGCGTGTGTGCGCGATATATTTGTATGAAGTTTTATTTATTATCAGGATGTGTGATACGTTTTAAGTCGTTACTTGGTATTGACGCATTTATTTCAATGTTGGTGTAGAGGCGTGCTCGTATTTGAAAGGGGTCGAAATAGTGGTGTATGTGGAAGAGGGGGAAAGGTGAATACAACGGTGAGAGAAAGGGAGCCCGTCTCCGTAGTGGAGCTGGAAGTGAGCGGGATAAGGGGATATGATTGAGAGAACTTGACGGATGTGATCATACCAGCACTAAAGCACTAGATCCCATCAGAACTCCGAAGTTAAGCGTGCTTGGGCGAGAGTAGTACTAGGATGGGTGACCTCATGGGAAGTCCTTGTGTTGCATTCTTTTTTATTTTATTTTTGCGTCTCGTGGCACGGGAGCGTGTGTGCGCGATATATTTGTATGAAGTTTTATTTATTATCAGGATGTGTGATACGTTTTAAGTCGTTACTTGGTATTGACGCATTTATTTCAATGTTGGTGGAGAGGCGTGCTCGTATTTGAAAGGGGTCGAAATAGTGGTGTATGTGGAAGAGGGGGAAAGGTGAATACAACGGTGAGAGAAAGGGAGCCCGTCTCCGTAGTGGATCTGGGAGTGAGAGGGATAAGATTGAGAGAACTTGACGGATGCGATCATACCAGCACTAAAGCACCGGATCCCATCAGAACTCCGAAGTTAAGCGTGCTTGGGCGAGAGTAGTACTAGGATGGGTGACCTCCTAGGAAGTCCTCGTGTTGCATTTCTTTTTATTTTATTTTTGCGTCTCGTGGCACGGGAGCGTGTGTGTGCGATATATTTGTATGAAGTTTTATTTATTATCAGGATGTGTGATACGTTTTAAGTCGTTACTAGGTATTGACGCATTTATTTCAATGTTGGTGGAGAGGCGTGCTCGTATTTAAAAGGGGTCGAAATAGTGGTGTATGTGGAAGAGGGGTAAAGGTGAATACAACGGTGAGAGAAAGGGAGCCCGACTCCGTAGTGGATCTGGGAGTGAGAGGGATAAGGGGATAAGATTGAGAGAACTTGAGGGATGCTATCATACCAGCACTAAAGCACCGGATCCCATGAGAACTCCGAAGTTAAGCGTGCTTGGGCGAGAGTAGTACTAGGATGGGTGACCTCCTGGGAACGTGTTGCATTCCTTTTTATTTATTTTTGCGTCTCGTGGCACGGGAGCGTGTGTGCGCGATATATTTGTATGAAGTTTCATTTATTATCAGGATGTGTGATACGTTTTAAGTCGTTACTTGGAATTGACGCATTTATTTCAATTTTGGTGGAGAGGCGTGCTCGTATTTGAAAGGGGTAGAAATAGTCGTGTATGTGGAAGAGGGGGAAAGGTGAATACAACGGTGAGAGAAAGAGAGCCTGTCTCCGTAGTGGATCTGGGAGTGAGAGGGATAAGGGGATAAGATTGAGAGAACTTGACGGATGCGATCATACCAGCACTAAAGCACTTGTTCCCATCAGAACTCTGAAGTTAAGCGTGCTTGGGCGAGAGTAGTACTAGGATGGGTGACCTCCTGGGAAGTCCTTGTGTTGCATTCCTTTTTATTTTATTTTTGCGTCTCGTGGCACTGAAGTGTGTGTGCGCGATATATTTGTATGAAGTTTTATTTATTATCAGGATGTGTGATACGTTTTAAGTCGTTACTTGGTATTGACGCATTCATTTCAATGTTGGTGGAGAGGCGTGCTCGTATTTGAAAGGGGTCGAAATAGTGGTGTATGTGGAAGAGGGGGAAAGGTGAACAAACGGTGAGAGAAAGGGAGCCTGTCTCCGTAGTGGATCTGGGAGTGAGAGGGATAAGGGGATAAGATTGAGAGAACTTGACGGATGCGATCATACCAGCACTAAAGCACCGGATCCCATCAGAACTCCGAAGTTAAGAGTGCTTGGGCGAGAGTAGTACTAGGATGGGTGACCTCCTGGGAACGTGTTGCATTCCTTTTTATTTTATTTTTCCGTCTCGTGGCACGGGAGCGTGTGTGCGCGATATATTTGTATGAAGTTTTATTTATTATCAGGATGTGTGATACGTTTTAAGTCGTTACTTGGTATTGACGCATTTATTTCAATGTTGGTGTAGAGGCGTGCTCGTATTTGAAAGGGGTCGAAATAGTGGTGTATGTGGAAGAGGGGGAAAGGTGAATACAACGGTGAGAGAAAGGGAGCCCGTCTCCGTAGTGGAGCTGGAAGTGAGAGGGATAAGGGGATATGATTGAGAGAACTTGACGGATGTGATCATACCAGCACTAAAGCACCGGATCCCATCAGAACTCCGAAGTTAAGCGTCCTTGGGCGAGAGTAGTACTAGGATGGGTGACCTCCTGGGAAGTCCTTGTGTTGCATTCTTTTTTATTTTATTTTTGCGTCTCGTGGCACGGGAGCGTGTGTGCGCGATATATTTGTATGAAGTTTTATTTATTATCAGGATGTGTGATACGTTTTAAGTCGTTACTTGGTATTGACGCATTTATTTCAATGTTGGTGGAGAGGCGTGCTCGTATTTGAAAGGGGTCGAAATAGTGGTGTATGTGGAAGAGGGGGAAAGGTGAATACAACGGTGAGAGAAAGGGAGCCCGTCTCCGTAGTGGATCTGGGAGTGAGAGGGATAAGGGATAAGATTGAGAGAACTTGACGGATGCGATCATACCAACACTAAAGCACCGGATCCCATCAGAACTCCGAAGTTAAGCGTGCTTGGGCGAGAGTAGTACTAGGATGGGTGACCTCCTAGGAAGTCCTCGTGTTGCATTCCTTTTTATTTTATTTTTGCGTCTCGTGGCACGGGAGCGTGTGTGTGCGATATATTTGTATGAAGTTTTATTTATTATCAGGATGTGTGATACGTTTTAAGTCGTTGCTAGGTATTGACGCATTTATTTCAATGTTGGTGGAGAGGCGTGCTCGTATTTAAAAGGGGTCGAAATAGTGGTGTATGTGGAAGAGGGGGAAAGGTGAATACAACGGTGAGAGAAAGGGAGCCCGACTCCGTAGTGGATCTAGGAGTGAGAGGGATAAGGGGATAAGATTGAGAGAACTTGAGCGATGCTATCATACCAGCACTAAAGCACCGGATCCCATGAGAACTTCGAAGTTAAGCGTGCTTGGGCGAGAGTAGTACTAGGATGGGTGACCTCCTGGGAACGTGTTGCATTCCTTTTTATTTTATTTTTGCGTCTCGTGGCACGGGAGCGTGTGTGCGCGATATATTTGTATGAAGTTTCATTTATTATCAGGATGTGTGATACGTTTTAAGTCGTTACTTGGTATTGACGCATTTATTTCAATGTTGGTGGAGAGGCGTGCTCGTATTTAAAAGGGGTCGAAATAGTCGTGTATGTGGAAGAGGGGGAAAGGTGAATACAACGGTGAGAGAAAGAGAGCCTGTCTCCGTAGTGGATCTGGGAGTGAGAGGGATAAGGGGATAAGATTGAGAGAACTTGACGGATGGGATCATACCAGCACTAAAGCAGTTGTTCCCATCAGAACTCCGAAGTTAAGCGTGCTTGGGCGAGAGTAGTACTAGGATGGGTGACCTCCTGGGAAGTCCTTGTGTTGCATTCCTTTTTATTTTATTTTTGCGTCTCGTGGCACGGAAGTGTGTGTGCGCGATATATTTGTATGAAGTTTTATTTATTATCAGGATGTGTGATACGTTTTAAGTCGTTACTTGGTATTGACGCATTCATTTCAATCTTGGTGGAGAGGCGTGCTCGTATTTGAAAGGGGTCGAAATAGTGGTGTATGTGGAAGAGGGGGAAAGGTGAACAAACGGTGAGAGAAAGGGAGCCTGTCTCCGTAGTGGATCTGGGAGTGAGAGGGATAAGGGGATAAGATTGAGAGAACTTGACGGATGCGATCATACCAGCACTAAAGCACCGGATCCCATCAGAACTCCAAAGTTAAGAGTGCTTGGGCGAGAGTAGTACTAGGATGGGTGACCTCCTGGGAACGTGTTGCATTCCTTTTTATTTTATTTTTCCGTCTCGTGGCACGGGAGCGTGTGTGCGCGATATATTTGTATGAAGTTTTATTTATTATCAGGATGTGTGATACGTTTTAAGTCGTTACTTGGTATTGACGCATTTATTTCAATGTTGGTGTAGAGGCGTGCTCGTATTTGAAAGGGGTCGAAATAGTGGTGTATGTGGAAGAGGGGGAAAGGTGAATACAACGGTGAGAGAAAGGGAGCCCGACTCCGTAGTGGAGCTGGATGTGAGAGGGATAAGGGGATATGATTGAGAGAACTTGATGGATGTGATCATACCAGCACTAAAGCACCGGATCCCATCAGAACTCCGAAGTTAAGCGTGCTTGGGCGAGAGTAGTACTAGGATGGGTGACCTCCTGGGAAGTCCTTGTGTTGCATTCTTTTTTATTTTATTTTTGCGTCTCGTGGCACGGGAGCGTGTGTGCGCGATATATTTGTATGAAGTTTTATTTATTATCAGGATGTGTGATACGTTTTAAGTCGTTACTTGGTATTGACGCATTTATTTCAATGTTGGTGTAGAGGCGTGCTCGTATTTGAAAGGGGTCGAAATAGTGGTGTATGTGGAAGAGGGGGAAAGGTGAATACAACGGTGAGAGAAAGGGAGCCCGTCTCCGTAGTGGAGCTGGAAGTGAGAGGGATAAGGGGATATGATTGAGAGAACTTGACGGATGTGATCATACCAGCACTAAAGCACCGGATCCCATCAGAACTCCGAAGTTAAGCGTCCTTGGGCGAGAGTAGTACTAGGATGGGTGACCTCCTGGGAAGTCCTTGTGTTGCATTCTTTTTTATTTTATTTTTGCGTCTCGTGGCACGGGAGCGTGTGTGCGCGATATATTTGTATGAAGTTTTATTTATTATCAGGATGTGTGATACGTTTTAAGTCGTTACTTGGTATTGACGCATTTATTTCAATGTTGGTGGAGAGGCGTGCTCGTATTTGAAAGGGGTCGAAATAGTGGTGTATGTGGAAGAGGGGGAAAGGTGAATACAACGGTGAGAGAAAGGGAGCCCGTCTCCGTAGTGGATCTGGGAGTGAGAGGGATAAGGGGATAAGATTGAGAGAACTTGACGGATGCGATCATACCAGCACTAAAGCACCGGATCCCATTAGAACTCCGAAGTTAAGCGTGCTTGGGCGAGAGTAGTACTAGGATGGGTGACCTCCTAGGAATTCCTCGTGTTGCATTCCTTTTTATTTTATTTTTGCGTCTCGTGGCACGGGAGCGTGTGTGTGCGATATATTTGTATGAAGTTTTATTTATTATCAGGATGTTTGATACGTTTTAAGTCGTTACTAGGTATTGACGCGTTTATTTCAATGTTGGTGGAGAGGCGTGCTCGTATTTAAAAGGGGTCGAAATAGTGGTGTATGTGGAAGAGGGGGAAAGGTGAATACAACGGTGAGAGAAAGGGAGCCCGACTCCGTAGTGGATCTCGGAGTGAGAGGGATAAGGGGATAAGATTGAGAGAACTTGAGGGATGCTATCATACCAGCACTAAAGCACCGGATCCCATGAGAACTCCGAAGTTAAGCGTGCTTGGGCGAGAGTAGTACTAGGATGGGTGACCTTCTGGGAAGTCATCGTGTTGCATTCCTTTTTATTTTATTTTTGCGTCTCGTGGCACGGGAGCGTGCGTGCGCAATATATTTGTATGAAGTTTTATTTATTATCAGGATGTGTGATACGTTTTAAGTCGTTACTTGGTATTGACGCATTTATTTCAATGTTGGTGGAGAGGCGTGCTCGTATTTGAAAGGGGTCGAAATAGTGGTTTATGTGGAAGAGGGGGAAAGGTGAATACAACGGTGAGAGAAAGGGAGCCCGTCTCGGTAGTGGATCTGGGAGTGAGAGAGATAAGGGGATAAGATTGAGAGAACTTGACGGATGCGATCGTACCAGCACTAAAGCACCGGATCCCATTAGAACTCCAAAGTTAAGCGTGCTTGGGCGAGAGTAGTACTAGGATGGGTGACCTCCTGGGAAGTCCTCGTGTTGCATTCCTTTATATTTTATTTTTGCGTCTCGTGGCACAGGAGCGTGTGTGCGCGATATATTTGTATGAAGTTTTATTTATTATCAGGATGTGTGATACGTTTTAAGTCGTTACTTGGTATTGACGCATTTATTTCAATGTTGGTGGAGAGGCGTGCTCCTATTTGAAAGGGGTCAAAATAGTGGTGTTTGTGGAAGAGGGGGAAAGGTGAATACAACGGTGAGAGAAAGGGAGCCCGTCTCCGTAGTGGATCTGGGAGTGAGAGGGATAAGGGGAAAAGATTGAGAGAACTTGACGGATGCGATCATACCAGCACTAAAGCACCGGTTCCCATCAGAACTCCGAAGTTAAGCGTGCTTGGGCGAGAGTTGTACTAGGATGGGTGACCTCCTAGGAAGTCCTCGTGTTGCATTCCTTTTTATTTTATTTTTGCGTCTCGTGGCACGGGAGCGTGTGTGCGCGATATATTTGTATGAAGTTTTATTTATTATCAGGATGTGTGATACGTTTTAAGTCGTTACTTGGTATTGACGCATTTATTTCAATGTTGGTGGAGAGGCGTGCTCGTATTTGAAAGGGGTCGAAATAGTGGTGTATGTGGAAGAGGGGGAAAGGTGAATACAACGGTGAGAGAAAGGGAGCCCGACTCCGTAGTGGATCTGGGAGTGAGAGGGATAAGGGGATAAGATTGAGAGAACTTGACGGATGCGATCATACCAACACTAAAGCACCGGATCCCATCAGAACTCCGAAGTTAAGCGTGCTTGGGCGAGAGTAGTACTAGGATGGGTGACCTCCTAGGAAGTCCTCGTGTTGCATTCCTTTTTATTTTATTTTTGCGTCTCGTGGCACGGGAGCGTGTGTGTGCGATATATTTGTATGAAGTTTTATTTATTATCAGGATGTGTGATACGTTTTAAGTCGTTGCTAGGTATTGACGCATTTATTTCAATGTTGGTGGAGAGGCGTGCTCGTATTTAAAAGGGGTCGAAATAGTGGTGTATGTGGAGGAGGGGGAAAGGTGAATACAACGGTGAGAGAAAGGGAGCCCGACTCCGTAGTGGATCTAGGAGTGAGAGGGATAAGGGGATAAGATTGAGAGAACTTTAGGGATGCTATCATACCAGCACTAAAGCACCGGATCCCATGAGAACTCCGAAGTTAAGCGTGCTTGGGCGAGAGTAGTACTAGGATGGGTGACCTCCTGGGAACGTGTTGCATTCCTTTTTATTTTATTTTTGCGTCTCGTGGCACGGGAGCGTGTGTGCGCGATATATTTGTATGAAGTTTCATTTATTATCAGGATGTGTGATACGTTTTAAGTCGTTACTTGGTATTGACGCATTTATTTCAATGTTGGTGGAGAGGCGTGCTCGTATTTGAAAGGGGTCGAAATAGTCGTGTATGTGGAAGAGGGGGAAAGGTGAATACAACGGTGAGAGAAAGAGAGCCTGTCTCCGTAGTGGATCTGGGAGTGAGAGGGATAAGGGGATAAGATTGAGAGAACTTGACGGATGCGATCATACCAGCACTAAAGCACCGGATCCCATCAGAACTCCGAAGTTAAGCGTGCTTGGGCGAGAGTAGTACTAGGATGGGTGACCTCCTGGGAAGTCCTCGTGTTGCATTCCTTTTTATTTTATTTTTGCGTCTCGTGGCACGGAAGTGTGTGTGCGCGATATATAAGTTTTATTTATTATCAGGATGTGTGATACGTTTTAAGTCGTTACTTGGTATTGACGCATTCATTTCAATCTTGGTGGAGAGGCGTGATCGTATTTGAAAGGGGTCGAAATAGTGGTGTATGTGGAAGAGGGGGAAAGGTGAACAAACGGTGAGAGAAAGGGAGCCTGTCTCCGTAGTGGATCTGGGAGTGAGAGGGATAAGGGGATAAGATTGAGAGAACTTGACGGATGCGATCATACCAGCACTAAAGCACCGGATCCCATCAGAACTCCGAAGTTAAGAGTGCTTGGGCGAGAGTAGTACTAGGATGGGTGACCTCCTGGGAACGTGTTGCATTCCTTTTTATTTTATTTTTGCGTCTCGTGGCACGGGAGCGTGTGTGCGCGATATATTTGTATGAAGTTTTATTTATTATCAGGATGTGTGATACGTTTTAAGTCGTTACTTGGTATTGACGCATTTATTTCAATGTTGGTGGAGAGGCGTGCTCGTATTTGAAAGGGGTCGAAATAGTGGTGTATGTGGAAGAGGGGGAAAGGTGAATACAACGGTGAGAGAAAGGGAGCCCGTCTCCGTAGTGGATCTGGGAGTGAGAGGGATAAGGGGATAAGATTGAGAGAACTTGACGGATGCGATCATACCAGCACTAAAGCACCGGATCCCATCAGAACTCCGAAGTTAAGCGTGCTTGGGCGAGAGTAGTACTAGGATGGGTGACCTCCTAGGAAGTCCTCGTGTTGCATTCCTTTTTATTTTATTTTTGCGTCTCGTGGCACGGGAGCGTGTGTGTGCGATATATTTGTATGAAGTTTTATTTATTATCAGGATGTGTGATACGTTTTAAGTCGTTACTAGGTATTGACGCATTTATTTCAATGTTGGTGGAGAGGCGTGCTCGTATTTGAAAGGGGTCGAAATAGTGGTGTATGTGGAAGAGGGGGAAAGGTGAATACAACGGTGAGAGAAAGGGAGCCCGACTCCGTAGTGGATCTGGGAGTGAGAGGGATAAGGGGATAAGATTGAGAGAACTTGACGGATGCGATCATACCAACACTAAAGCACCGGATCCCATCAGAACTCCGAAGTTAAGCGTGCTTGGGCGAGAGTAGTACTAGGATGGGTGACCTCCTAGGAAGTCCTCGTGTTGCATTCCTTTTTATTTTATTTTTGCGTCTCGTGGCACGGGAGCGTGTGTGTGCGATATATTTGTATGAAGTTTTATTTATTATCAGGATGTGTGATACGTTTTAAGTCGTTGCTAGGTATTGACGCATTTATTTCAATGTTGGTGGAGAGGCGTGCTCGTATTTAAAAGGGGTCGAAATAGTGGTGTATGTGGAGGAGGGGGAAAGGTGAATACAACGGTGAGAGAAAGGGAGCCCGACTCCGTAGTGGATCTAGGAGTGAGAGGGATAAGGGGATAAGATTGAGAGAACTTTAGGGATGCTATCATACCAGCACTAAAGCACCGGATCCCATGAGAACTCCGAAGTTAAGCGTGCTTGGGCGAGAGTAGTACTAGGATGGGTGACCTCCTGGGAACGTGTTGCATTCCTTTTTATTTTATTTTTGCGTCTCGTGGCACGGGAGCGTGTGTGCGCGATATATTTGTATGAAGTTTCATTTATTATCAGGATGTGTGATACGTTTTAAGTCGTTACTTGGTATTGACGCATTTATTTCAATGTTGGTGGAGAGGCGTGCTCGTATTTGAAAGGGGTCGAAATAGTCGTGTATGTGGAAGAGGGGGAAAGGTGAATACAACGGTGAGAGAAAGAGAGCCTGTCTCCGTAGTGGATCTGGGAGTGAGAGGGATAAGGGGATAAGATTGAGAGAACTTGACGGATGCGATCATACCAGCACTAAAGCACCGGATCCCATCAGAACTCCGAAGTTAAGCGTGCTTGGGCGAGAGTAGTACTAGGATGGGTGACCTCCTGGGAAGTCCTCGTGTTGCATTCCTTTTTATTTTATTTTTGCGTCTCGTGGCACGGAAGTGTGTGTGCGCGATATATTTGTATGAAGTTTTATTTATTATCAGGATGTGTGATACGTTTTAAGTCGTTACTTGGTATTGACGCATTCATTTCAATCTTGGTGGAGAGGCGTGATCGTATTTGAAAGGGGTCGAAATAGTGGTGTATGTGGAAGAGGGGGAAAGGTGAACAAACGGTGAGAGAAAGGGAGCCTGTCTCCGTAGTGGATCTGGGAGTGAGAGGGATAAGGGGATAAGATTGAGAGAACTTGACGGATGCGATCATACCAGCACTAAAGCACCGGATCCCATCAGAACTCCGAAGTTAAGAGTGCTTGGGCGAGAGTAGTACTAGGATGGGTGACCTCCTGGGAACGTGTTGCATTCCTTTTTATTTTATTTTTGCGTCTCGTGGCACGGGAGCGTGTGTGCGCGATATATTTGTATGAAGTTTTATTTATTATCAGGATGTGTGATACGTTTTAAGTCGTTACTTGGTATTGACGCATTTATTTCAATGTTGGTGGAGAGGCGTGCTCGTATTTGAAAGGGGTCGAAATAGTGGTGTATGTGGAAGAGGGGGAAAGGTGAATACAACGGTGAGAGAAAGGGAGCCCGTCTCCGTAGTGGATCTGGGAGTGAGAGGGATAAGGGGATAAGATTGAGAGAACTTGACGGATGCGATCATACCAGCACTAAAGCACCGGATCCCATCAGAACTCCGAAGTTAAGCGTGCTTGGGCGAGAGTAGTACTAGGATGGGTGACCTCCTAGGAAGTCCTCGTGTTGCATTCCTTTTTATTTTATTTTTGCGTCTCGTGGCACGGGAGCGTGGGTGTGCGATATATTTGTATGAAGTTTTATTTATTATCAGGATGTGTGATACGTTTTAAGTCGTTACTAGGTATTGACGCATTTATTTCAATGTTGGTGGAGAGGCGTGCTCGTATTTAAAAGGGGTCGAAATAGTGGTGTATGTGGAAGAGGCGGAAAGGTGAATACAACGGTGAGAGAAAGGGAGCTCGACTCCGTAGTGGATCTGGGAGTGAGAGGGATAAGGGGATAAGATTGAGAGAACTTGAGGGATGCTATCATACCAGCACTAAAGCACCGGATCTTATGAGAACTCCGAAGTTAAGCGTGCTTGGGCGAGAGTAGTACTAGGATGGGTGGCCTTCTGGGAAGTCATCGTGTTGCATTCCTTTTTATTTTATTTTTGCGTCTCGTGGCACGGGAGCGTGCGTGCGCAATATATTTGTATGAAGTTTTATTTATTATCAGGATGTGTGATACGTTTTAAGTCGTTACTTGGTATTGACGCATTTATTTCAATGTTGGTGGAGAGGCGTGCTCGTATTTGAAAGGGGTCGAAATAGTGGTTTATGTGGAAGAGGGGGAAAGGTGAATACAACGGTGAGAGAAAGGGAGCCCGTCTCGGTAGTGGATCTGGTAGTGAGAGAGATAAGGGGATAAGATTGAGAGAACTTGACGGATGCGATCGTACCAGCACTAAAGCACCGGATCCCATCAGAACTCCGAAGTTAAGCGTCCTTGGGCGAGAGTAGTACTAGGATGGGTGACCTCCTGGGAAGTCCTCGTGTTGCATTCCTTTATATTTTATTTTTGCGTCTCGTGGCACAGGAGCGTGTGTGCGCGATATATTTGTATGAAGTTTTATTTATTATCAGGATGTGTGATACGTTTTAAGTCGTTACTTGGTATTGACGCATTTATTTCAATGTTGGTGTAGAGGCGTGCTCGTATTTGAAAGGGGTCGAAATAGTGGTGTATGTGGAAGAGGGGGAAAGGTGAATACAACGGTGAGAGAAAGGGAGCCCGACTCCGTAGTGGAGCTGGATGTGAGAGGGATAAGGGGATATGATTGAGAGAACTTGACGGATGCGATCATACCAGCACTAAAGCACCGGTTCCCATCAGAACTCCGAAGTTAAGCGTGCTTGGGCGAGAGTTGTACTAGGATGGGTGACCTCCTAGGAAGTCCTCGTGTTGCATTCCTTTTTATTTTATTTTTGCGTCTCGTGGCACGGGAGCGTGTGTGCGCGATATATTTGTATGAAGTTTTATTTATTATCAGGATGTGTGATACGTTTTAAGTCGTTACTTGGTATTGACGCATTTATTTCAATGTTGGTGTAGAGGCGTGCTCGTATTTGAAAGGGGTCGAAATAGTGGTGTATGTGGAAGAGGGGGAAAGGTGAATACAACGGTGAGAGAAAGGGAGCCCGACTCCGTAGTGGAGCTGGATGTGAGAGGGATAAGAGGATATGATTGAGAGAACTTACGGATGTGATCATACCAGCACTAAAGCACCGGATCCCATCAGAACTCCGAAGTTAAGCGTGCTTGGGCGAGAGTAGTACTAGGATGGGTGACCTCCTGGGAAGTCCTTGTGTTGCATTCTTTTTTATTTTATTTTTGCGTCTCGTGGCACGGGAGCGTGTGTGCGCGATATATTTGTATGAAGTTTTATTTATTATCAGGATGTGTGATACGTTTTAAGTCGTTACTTGGTATTGACGCATTTATTTCAATGTTGGTGGAGAGGCGTGCTCGTATTTGAAAGGGGTCGAAATAGTGGTGTATGTGGAAGAGGGGGAAAGGTGAATACAACGGTGAGAGAAAGGGAGCCCGTCTCCGTAGTGGATCTGGGAGTGAGAGGGATAAGGGGATAAGATTGAGAGAACTTGACGGATGCGATCATACCAGCACTAAAGCACCGGATCCCATCAGAACTCCGAAGTTAAGCGTGCTTGGGCGAGAGTAGTACTAGGATGGGTGACCTCCTAGGAAGTCCTCGTGTTGCATTCCTTTTTATTTTATTTTTGCGTCTCGTGGCACGGGAGCGTGTGTGTGCGATATATTTGTATGAAGTTTTATTTATTATCAGGATGTTTGATACGTTTTAAGTCGTTACTAGGTATTGACGCGTTTATTTCAATGTTGGTGGAGAGGCGTGCTCGTATTTAAAAGGGGTCGAAATAGTGGTGTATGTGGAAGAGGGGGAAAGGTGAATACAACGGTGAGAGAAAGGGAGCCCGACTCCGTAGTGGATCTGGGAGTGAGAGGGATAAGGGGATAAGATTGAGAGAACTTGAGGGATGCTATCATACCAGCACTAAAGCACCGGATCCCATGAGAACTCCGAAGTTAAGCGTGCTTGGGCGAGAGTAGTACTAGGATGGGTGACCTTCTGGGAAGTCATCGTGTTGCATTCCTTTTTATTTTATTTTTGCGTCTCGTGGCACGGGAGCGTGCGTGCGCAATATATTTGTATGAAGTTTTATTTATTATCAGGATGTGTGATACGTTTTAAGTCGTTACTTGGTATTGACGCATTTATTTCAATGTTGGTGGAGAGGCGTGCTCGTATTTGAAAGGGGTCGAAATAGTGGTTTATGTGGAAGAGGGGGAAAGGTGAATACAACGGTGAGAGAAAGGGAGCCCGTCTCGGTAGTGGATCTGGGAGTGAGAGAGATAAGGGGATAAGATTGAGAGAACTTGACGGATGCGATCGTACCAGCACTAAAGCACCGGATCCCATCAGAACTCCAAAGTTAAGCGTGCTTGGGCGAGAGTAGTACTAGGATGGGTGACCTCCTGGGAAGTCCTCGTGTTGCATTCCTTTATATTTTATTTTTGCGTCTCGTGGCACAGGAGCGTGTGTGCGCGATATATTTGTATGAAGTTTTATTTATTATCAGGATGTGTGATACGTTTTAAGTCGTTACTTGGTATTGACGCATTTATTTCAATGTTGGTGGAGAGGCGTGCTCCTATTTGAAACGGGTCAAAATAGTGGTGTTTGTGGAAGAGGGGGAAAGGTGAATACAACGGTGAGAGAAAGGGAGCCCGTCTCCGTAGTGGATCTGGGAGTGAGAGGGATAAGGGGAAAAGATTGAGAGAACTTGACGGATGCGATCATACCAGCACTAAAGCACCGGTTCCCATCAGAACTCCGAAGTTAAGCGTGCTTGGGCGAGAGTTGTACTAGGATGGGTGACCTCCTAGGAAGTCCTCGTGTTGCATTCCTTTTTATTTTATTTTTGCGTCTCGTGGCACGGGAGCGTGTGTGCGCGATATATTTGTATGAAGTTTTATTTATTATCAGGATGTGTGATACGTTTTAAGTCGTTACTTGGTATTGACGCATTTATTTCAATGTTGGTGGAGAGGCGTGCTCGTATTTGAAAGGGGTCGAAATAGTGGTGTATGTGGAAGAGGGGGAAAGGTGAATACAACGGTGAGAGAAAGGGAGCCCGACTCCGTAGTGGATCTGGGAGTGAGAGGGATAAGGGGATAAGATTGAGAGAACTTGACGGATGCGATCATACCAACACTAAAGCACCGGATCCCATCAGAACTCCGAAGTTAAGCGTGCTTGGGTGAGAGTAGTACTAGGATGGGTGACCTCCTAGGAAGTCCTCGTGTTGCATTCCTTTTTATTTTATTTTTGCGTCTCGTGGCACGGGAGCGTGTGTGTGCGATATATTTGTATGAAGTTTTATTTATTATCAGGATGTGTGATACGTTTTAAGTCGTTGCTAGGTATTGACGCATTTATTTCAATGTTGGTGGAGAGGCGTGCTCGTATTTAAAAGGGGTCGAAATAGTGGTGTATGTGGAGGAGGGGGAAAGGTGAATACAACGGTGAGAGAAAGGGAGCCCGACTCCGTAGTGGATCTAGGAGTGAGAGGGATAAGGGGATAAGATTGAGAGAACTTTAGGGATGCTATCATACCAGCACTAAAGCACCGGATCCCATGAGAACTCCGAAGTTAAGCGTGCTTGGGCGAGAGTAGTACTAGGATGGGTGACCTCCTGGGAACGTGTTGCATTCCTTTTTATTTTATTTTTGCGTCTCGTGGCACGGGAGCGTGTGTGCGCGATATATTTGTATGAAGTTTCATTTATTATCAGGATGTGTGATACGTTTTAAGTCGTTACTTGGTATTGACGCATTTATTTCAATGTTGGTGGAGAGGCGTGCTCGTATTTGAAAGGGGTCGAAATAGTCGTGTATGTGGAAGAGGGGGAAAGGTGAATACAACGGTGAGAGAAAGAGAGCCTGTCTCCGTAGTGGATCTGGGAGTGAGAGGGATAAGGGGATAAGATTGAGAGAACTTGATGGATGCGATCATACCAGCACTAAAGCACCGGATCCCATCAGAACTCCGAAGTTAAGCGTGCTTGGGCGAGAGTAGTACTAGGATGGGTGACCTCCTGGGAAGTCCTCGTGTTGCATTCCTTTTTATTTTATTTTTGCGTCTCGTGGCACGGGAGCGTGTGTGTGCGATATATTTGTATGAAGTTTTATTTATTATCAGGATGTGTGATACGTTTTAAGTCGTTGCTAGGTATTGACGCATTTATTTCAATGTTGGTGGAGAGGCGTGCTCGTATTTAAAAGGGGTCGAAATAGTGGTGTATGTGGAGGAGGGGGAAAGGTGAATACAACGGTGAGAGAAAGGGAGCCCGACTCCGTAGTGGATCTAGGAGTGAGAGGGATAAGGGGATAAGATTGAGAGAACTTTAGGGATGCTATCATACCAGCACTAAAGCACCGGATCCCATGAGAACTCCGAAGTTAAGCGTGCTTGGGCGAGAGTAGTACTAGGATGGGTGACCTCCTGGGAACGTGTTGCATTCCTTTTTATTTTATTTTTGCGTCTCGTGGCACGGGAGCGTGTGTGCGCGATATATTTGTATGAAGTTTCATTTATTATCAGGATGTGTGATACGTTTTAAGTCGTTACTTGGTATTGACGCATTTATTTCAATGTTGGTGGAGAGGCGTGCTCGTATTTGAAAGGGGTCGAAATAGTCGTGTATGTGGAAGAGGGGGAAAGGTGAATACAACGGTGAGAGAAAGAGAGCCTGTCTCCGTAGTGGATCTGGGAGTCAGAGGGATAAGGGGATAAGATTGAGAGAACTTGATGGATGCGATCATACCAGCACTAAAGCACCGGATCCCATCAGAACTCCGAAGTTAAGCGTGCTTGGGCGAGAGTAGTACTAGGATGGGTGACCTCCTGGGAAGTCCTCGTGTTGCATTCCTTTTTATTTTATTTTTGCGTCTCGTGGCACGGAAGTGTGTGTGCGCGATATATTTGTATGAAGTTTTATTTATTATCAGGATGTGTGATACGTTTTAAGTCGTTACTTGGTATTGACGCATTCATTTCAATCTTGGTGGAGAGGCGTGATCGTATTTGAAAGGGGTCGAAATAGTGGTGTATGTGGAAGAGGGGGAAAGGTGAACAAACGGTGAGAGAAAGGGAGCCTGTCTCCGTAGTGGATCTGGGAGTGAGAGGGATAAGGGGATAAGATTGAGAGAACTTGACGGATGCGATCATACCAGCACTAAAGCACCGGATCCCATCAGAACTCCGAAGTTAAGAGTGCTTGGGCGAGAGTAGTACTAGGATGGGTGACCTCCTGGGAACGTGTTGCATTCCTTTTTATTTTATTTTTGCGTCTCGTGGCACGGGAGCGTGTGTGCGCGATATATTTGTATGAAGTTTTATTTATTATCAGGATGTGTGATACGTTTTAAGTTGTTACTTGGTATTGACGCATTTATTTCAATGTTGGTGGAGAGGCGTGCTCGTATTTGAAAGGGGTCGAAATAGTGGTGTATGTGGAAGAGGGGGAAAGGTGAATACAACGGTGAGAGAAAGGGAGCCCGTCTCCGTAGTGGATCTGGGAGTGAGAGGGATAAGGGGATAAGATTGAGAGAACTTGACGGATGCGATCATACCAGCACTAAAGCACCGGATCCCATCAGAACTCCGAAGTTAAGCGTGCTTGGGCGAGAGTAGTACTAGGATGGGTGACCTCCTAGGAAGTCCTCGTGTTGCATTCCTTTTTATTTTATTTTTGCGTCTCGTGGCACGGGAGCGTGTGTGTGCGATATATTTGTATGAAGTTTTATTTATTATCAGGATGTGTGATACGTTTTAAGTCGTTACTAGGTATTGACGCATTTATTTCAATGTTGGTGGAGAGGCGTGCTCGTATTTAAAAGGGGTCGAAATAGTGGTGTATGTGGAAGAGGGGGAAAGGTGAATACAACGGTGAGAGAAAGGGAGCCCGACTCCGTAGTGGATCTGGGAGTGAGAGGGATAAGGGGATAAGATTGAGAGAACTTGAGGGATGCTATCATACCAGCACTAAAGCACCGGATCTTATGAGAACTCCGAAGTTAAGCGTGCTTGGGCGAGAGTAGTACTAGGATGGGTGGCCTTCTGGGAAGTCATCGTGTTGCATTCCTTTTTATTTTATTTTTGCGTCTCGTGGCACGGGAGCGTGCGTGCGCAATATATTTGTATGAAGTTTTATTTATTATCAGGATGTGTGATACGTTTTAAGTCGTTACTTGGTATTGACGCATTTATTTCAATGTTGGTGGAGAGGCGTGCTCGTATTTGAAAGGGGTCGAAATAGTGGTTTATGTGGAAGAGGGGGAAAGGTGAATACAACGGTGAGAGAAAGGGAGCCCGTCTCGGTAGTGGATCTGGTAGTGAGAGAGATAAGGGGATAAGATTGAGAGAACTTGACGGATGCGATCGTACCAGCACTAAAGCACCGGATCCCATCAGAACTCCGAAGTTAAGCGTCCTTGGGCGAGAGTAGTACTAGGATGGGTGACCTCCTGGGAAGTCCTCGTGTTGCATTCCTTTATATTTTATTTTTGCGTCTCGTGGCACAGGAGCGTGTGTGCGCGATATATTTGTATGAAGTTTTATTTATTATCAGGATGTGTGATACGTTTTAAGTCGTTACTTGGTATTGACGCATTTATTTCAATGTTGGTGGAGAGGCGTGCTCCTATTTGAAAGGGGTCAAAATAGTGGTGTTTGTGGAAAAGGGGGAAAGGTGAATACAACGGTGAGAGAAAGGGAGCCCGTCTCCGTAGTGGATCTGGGAGTGAGAGGGATAAGGGGAAAAGATTGAGAGAACTTGACGGATGCGATCATACCAGCACTAAAGCACCGGTTCCCATCAGAACTCCGAAGTTAAGCGTGCTTGGGAGAGAGTTGTACTAGGATGGGTGACCTCCTAGGAAGTCCTCGTGTTGCATTCCTTTTTATTTTATTTTTGCGTCTCGTGGCACGGGAGCGTGTGTGCGCGATATATTTGTATGAAGTTTTATTTATTATCAGGATGTGTGATACGTTTTAAGTCGTTACTAGGTATTGACGCATTTATTTCAATGTTGGTGGAGAGGCGTGCTCGTATTTAAAAGGGGTCGAAATAGTGGTGTATGTGGAAGAGGGGGAAAGGTGAATACAACGGTGAGAGAAAGGGAGCCCGTCTCCGTAGTGGATCTGGGAGTGAGAGGGATAAGGGGGTAAGATTGAGAGAACTTGACGGATGCTATCATACCAGCACTAAAGCACCGGATTGAAGGGAATATGCCCGAGAGGCAATAATAAAGTGGTTATTATCTTATTCCATGTTTATGATAAATGTTTATTTTCATGCTATAATTGTGTTAACCGGAAACGTTAATACATGTGTGTTTAATAAACAAAGAAAAGGTTCCTAGTAATGTCTCTCTTTATACTAGCTTGTTGATTAACGGATGATCAAGGTTTCCTGATCATTGACATTGGATGTCGTTAATAACAAGGTCATATCATTGGAGAATGATGTGATGAACATACACCCACAATAGTTATAGCAATACGATCATGTCATCAAAGTTTCTATTGCTGTATCAAACTTTCACGAAGTAACCCTAATCCTTAGACCATGAGATCACGTCAATCACTGACACCGGAAGAGTACTTTGATTCCATCAAACGTCACACCGTAACAGGGTGATTATAAAGGTGTCGTTGGGTACTTGGAAAGTGTTAGTTGAGGCTCGTGGATCAAGAGTGGGATTTGTCCATCCAGATGACGGAGAGATATACTCTGGGCCCTCTCGGTGATATCACATTGACATCGCTTGCAAGCACGTGACTGGCTCACGAGGATGTTATATCACGGAACGAGTAAAGAGTACTTGTCGGTAACGAGATCGAACTAGGTATGGAAGATACCAAATGATCGGATCTCGGACAAGTAAAATATCGCGAGACAAAAGGAATTGGTTACGGAGTAATGGTTCACACGATCACTAGTTCATCGTTGAGTAAGTGGGAGTCATTATGGATCTCCAGATCCCTCTGATGATTATTGATCGGAGAAGAGTCTCTTTCATGTCCATTTTATTCACGAACCGTAGGGTGACACACTTAAGGATTCGTTGACGCGTTTGAGTGGATACGGAACGCCGGAGAATATATTGGACAGCACATGGACTGTTTTGATAAAACTGCTGGAATAGTTTCGGTATATCAAAATAGTGCAAGGGGATAATTGTTAATGTGTTCATTGAATGAAGTGTTCATCAATGAAGTACTCATTAAATGAAGTGTTCATTAATTTGAGTGACATTAAACAAGATAATTAAAAGTGTTTTAATGTGATAAACTCTTGGAATTTTGAGTGGAGAATTATGGAAGTTATGGGAATAATGTGTGACCCTTTGTTTTTGTGAGTGGAGAGTCCACCCACATGATGAGGGGAGAGGTGGGGGCACCTCTTGGGGCGTGCTACCCCTTGGGGGCTGCCTCCCCCTCCTATATATAGATGGGTGGAGACCCCTCTACACACTCATTCCTCCATCTCTCATATGCCCTTTGGTTGGCATCTTCCTCCCCTTGCTAGCTGATCCAGTTTCACGAGTACGGTGCTTAGGCGAAGCCCTGCTCAAGATCTTCTCTACCACCACCACCACTATGTTGTAGTGCTGCTGGAGTTCCCGAGGATCCACTACTTTCGCTGCCCAACTGGAGCAAGGGGCGGAGGTCGTCACTGATCCGTACGTGTGACCGACTACGGAGACGCTGCCCGTTCGTGGCGTCAAGTCTTCATCACGACCTTGAGGTCGGCGAGTGTTCGACTACATCACCCATGAGAATAGTTCTCGTTAAAGCTTTTGGTCTTCGAGGGTGAGTCCTTCTCAAACCGTTACAAGTGATCTTCTAGATGTGATCTTGGCTGTTACAACCGTAGGAAAATTTTTGTTTTCTATGCAACGAACCCTTTAGTGGTATCAGAGCCTCGTCTATGCGTAGATGCTTTGTACGGTTAGAACACATAGAGATGTGGGCGTTGATCCTCTAGTTGTTACCCTCTTTTGTGCACTTGTTCATATTGCGGCAATGTTGGATTGAAGCGGCCCTAAGCGCAGATTGCGTGTCACGCTTGACATACGGCTTGTACCGTATAAAGTGGCTTTGGGGGTGTCTGTTTCTCTAACATTAGTGATATGGCATTTGCAACGGAGGGCCCTGGAAAGGGATGAAAAGAAACAACTAGCGAATCAACGTTGTGGTTCTTGTCCGTAGGTAAGATCGGTTCTTTCCTAGGAAGCCCAAAACCACGTAAAATTTGCAAAGATAATTTAGAAGCGTCTAACTTGTTTTTGCAGGGCATGTGATGTGATATGGTCATTGTTACAAAATTGTTGTATGAAATGAGATTTATTGTAAACAACCGGCAGGAGCCATATGGTTGTGTTTTTCCTTTTTAAGGCCTGCGTGCTGTAGATATATCCATGAGATATATTGTAATGGAGAAGGACGACCATGGTGGTGGCGCCATGGACCTTGGTGCCGCGCCGGTGGCATGATGGAGATCATACCAAGACGCACAAGATGGAGATCTAATGCGAGAAGGACCATATCATATCACATTATCCATGCATGTGATGTTTATCCTTTTATGCATCTTATTTTGCTTAGTTACGATCATGATCGCTGCGGTAGCATTATAAGATGATCCCTCTCACTTAATATCAAGATAATTATATGTTCTTCCTTAGTATGCACCGTTAAGAAAGTTCGTCGTTTCGAGACACCACGTGATGATCGGGTGTGATAGACTCTACGTTCGCATACAACGGGTGTTTTCAAGCCTAGCATGTACAGACATGGCCTTGAAACACATGCAAATACTAAGGTTCTACTTGGCGAGCCTAGCATGTACAGACATGGCCTCGGAACATGGACCGAAAGGTTAAGCACGAGTCATATGGATGATATGATGAACCATATTGAGATGCTCGCCATTGCAGCTACACTGCCTCACGTGATGATCGGTCGTGGTGTAGTGAATTTGGTTCGTGTAATCACCAAAGACGACTCGAGGGATGTTGTTTTTGAGTGGGAGTTAGATGAACTCATTTTATCATGAACTAAATCAAAGTGAATTTGCATAGTTCGTTGTAGTCATTGGCATTTGTTTACTACCTTTGCGCTTAGCTATAATTGAGATAATAGAACTATAGAATTCTGGATATTTAACTTTACGGACTGGTACCGTATTGTTTGAGTGTCAATCTAAAGTTTAAAGTCTTATTGCAAACTTTAGCAAACCTTGCTTACTCCATGAAGTTTAATAATGTGTATTAAATCGAGAGTAACAATTCCAGTGTTAGTGTCTAAGTATCACACTTGCCTCCATGATCCTTGATATTCAAATGTTGTTTGTTATTATCAAGGTTATCTAGGAGCTGAAAGGATTGTTTCAGAAACTATCATGTGTGGAAGATATAGCGATATCTGAAACAATGTTTAGTTGCAATGTGATAGAGTAAAATTTAGTGAGAAACATGTTCTCATATTGTATGAGAATTTGTGAAGGTTGGAGACACTATGTGTCCTAATCTCTCAAAAAGGTTTTGGGAACTAATATTGTACTCACAGTTTGTCCCTATGAGCTATGGTAGTTTTGTCATGAAAGTTGTCATGATAGGATGAATGGAAGATGTAGGTAAAATGTTTACTACACTATAAGATTACTAAAGAATGGAATTTGGAAGAACACCAAACATTTGATGACGGTGATCTACATCAAAGTGAGAATCAAAGGGTGTTAGTATTTGACTAACACACTTTGGATTATGTGTCATATGAATGGTGCCACAAGTGATGTTGATAAATTCTTCTAAAAAGGAAAGGAATTGCTGAAAGAGGATCTAAAAAATATTTTGGCGAAAAAGAAAAAGGAAAAGACTGGAAATGTCCAGCTCGGGTATATAGATGATATACATGTTATGGGTATATTCATTGCTTGTTAAACAGCGTGATTCTTGAGTATTGGATACTGATTGGTTGGTATGAAGTGTCATACGGAACAACGCAATACAAGAGTTGCAATGGCCTGAGTAACTAGCAAATGAATATGGGATGATTCTCATCAAGAACAAAATAAAGTGTTATTGTGTTTATCGTTGGAATTAAACCTAGCCTTCAAGATTTGTTTGAATAATTGTTATTCTGTTCTGGTGTTATACGAACAATAGTTGTTCAAATTATCACCATATTCATAGAAGATGGATGAACTCTATAAATCTTGTTGGAGAAATCACATCCATAATAACTGATGCTAAACATGTCGCAAGACAAATGATTATAAGATCACTTATGAGTGACACCACCGTTTGAATCATATTGGAAAGAAACACATGAAGAAACTCCATGGTGATGGAATTTTGGAGTCTTTTGATTTTGAATCAATTGACGGTTGTGAGAAATTTCTAGAGATGATTGAAACACCGTTTAAATCATATTGGAAAGATAACATGAAGAAACTCCATGTTGGTGGAATTTTGGAGTCTTTTGATTTTGAATCAATTGACGCTTGTAAGAATTTCCTAGAAATGATTGAAACTCCGTTCATAGGCAAAGAAGAACGGACGACTAACTTATTGGACATTATACATGTTGATATGTATAGTTCATTATGTGTAGCCATGTGTGGTGGGTCTTATAACTTCATATACTTTAACCAAGGATTTGAGTGGATATATGTGTATATTTACTTGATAAGGAAGAAGTATGAAATGTTTGAAAATGTTCAAATAAATTTCAAGATGAAGTGAAAATCATTGTAACAAGAAAATAAGAGTTTATGATTGGATCATAAAAGAATATTTTTGAGTTAAAAGTTTAGCAAATGCCTGAGAGTTTAGGAATCGTTCCAAAACTTGCATTTCCCGAAACACCATAGGAGTATGGAGTGTTCGAGAGATGTAATCAAACCTTGTTTGACATGGTAAGGATCAAAGGTGTTATTTATAAAATTGACATTATATTATAAGGATTAAGCTTTAGAGACTACCGCTTTTCACTGAAAAGAGCGCCATCGAGATCCGTTGAAATGACACCATATGAGTTGTGGAATGGGATAAAACCCAATTTGTCTTTTCTTAAATTTTGGTATGCAAGGCATATGTAAAATGTTTACAACCAAAGTCGGATAAAGTACGTCTTTGTAGGTTATCCCAATGTAACCGTTGGTTATTCCTCCATAAAGACAAAAGTGTTTTGTGGCTAAGTGCATCAAGTTTCTTGAGAAGGAATTTTTTGCGAAAAGTTAAGTGGGAGGACAGTAGAACTTCGATTAGGTTGTTGAACCTAAGCTTTATGTGCTAAGTGGCGCAGCGCCGGAAAGTGTCCCGGAAGCGGCCGCAATGCTCTTGGCTCCCGTGTCCCAAAGGTTGTTGTCACGGCGATCTAAGTTCCTATTGAACTGCGTAGTTCGGGTAATCGATCAAATAGAAAGATTTGAGATTGAATCATTGTTATTTGATAATAATGGACCGACTACATGCAAAGAAGCAATGATGGGCCCTGACTCCGTCAAAATGGCTAGAAGCTATAAAATCCGTGATAGTTCCATACACGAGAAACCAAGTTTCTGAACTTGGAAGACCCTCTAGATACCGTGTTTGGATCTATAAAGAAACAGACGTGGATGTTCTCACATCTATGAAATATTCGACATATCGTTAAAATGGTTTACGATTATGTTCAAAGAGTTGGCTATGACAAGATTTGATCTTTCATAACGATATTTAGTCTGGACGGATTATTGTAGCAACCACTACATATGCTAGTTTTGGTATATGGTAGTTGAACAAACGGAACAACGTTCTTCTAATAGAATGGTTACCTAGGACGTGTACAGGACACGGTCCAAAGGGTTCTGTTAATTCAAAGGATGCTAAAATAGCATGCAAATTTCAATGGTTGAAATAAGCATTCGCGGAGTTGGAATCTTCATCATGATGAAATTGTTAAAACGTTTAGTTTCATCAGAGACGGTGAAGATGCTTGCTTTTGCAAGAAATTAAGTGGGAGCGCTGAGACATATTTCTAATACATTATGTAGAAGACATATTGTTGATTGGAAATGATGTATCTTTTATTGACACGGGTGAAGTTTCATTGAAAATTTTATTTTAATGGAAGATTTGGGAAAAACCAGAATATTGGACATCAATGTCTATGCAGATAGATTGAGGTTCTAATATGGTTGTGCCAAAGTACATAGATGAGGTATTGAATGAAGTTCAATATGGAAACGACGAGAAAAGTTCTTGCCGCATGGAAAAGGTTGAAGCGAGATTCAAGTGTTTTGACACTTGGTGAGTAAAACCACATGAATGATTTGATCAATCATGTACACCATGATATGTACAATTCCAGAATGTCCTATGCTCTAAATGTTATGAGCATATACCAGAATGATCCATAAGATGATCATTGGACAATAGTAAAGATATCCTTACGTGCTTTGGAAGGACTAAGAATATATATTATGTATGTTGGACAATAGTTCATTGTAAAGTGTTACATTGATACTAGTTTTGTCGCAAGATACAATCTAAATTTATCTCAATTTTGGCGGTATGTTAAGGTGGCAAAATGTAATGGAAGAAAGTTCCATGATAGATTTGGAATAGTTCCAAATGGATTTGGATGAGTTCCAAAGTTAAGACATTATAACGAATACTACAAGGAAAGGCTAAGTATATGACTGCTCTAGCAGCAGCAAAGGAGGGCATTTGTGTCAAGAAGTTTGTTTGACAAACTAGGTGTAGTTCCAAGCGAGCTAATACTATGAAGATCTATTGTACGACAATAGATTCAACATCTTTTGAGCTCAAGGGACTAAGGTCTCACCGGAGGACCAAATTTATGCAATGCCATCTCATTGGTGAATGAGTGATGCGTAGAGACGCAAAGAAATGCAAATACACACGGACCTGAAGTGTCAGATCTGGATATTAGGTTTACCACTAGCAATGCGTATGGATAACACCTGAATGCCATAGGTGTTGGATGCGCAAGTACCAAACTAGATTATTGACTCTAGTGCAAGTGGGAGACTGAAGGGAATATGCCCGAGAGGCAATAATAAAGTGGTTATTATCTTATTCCATGTTTATGATAAATGTTTATTTTCATGCTATAATTGTGTTAATCGGAAACGTTAATACATGTGTGTTTAATAAACAAAGAAAAGGTTCCTAGTAATGTCTCTCTTTATACTAGCTTGTTGATTAACGGATGATCAAGGTTTCCTGATCATTGACATTGGATGTCGTTAATAACAAGGTCATATCATTGGAGAATGATGTGATGAACATACACCCACAGTAGTTATAGCAATACGATCATGTCATCAAAGTTTCTATTGCTGTATCAAACTTTCACGAAGTAACCCTAATCCTTAGACCATGAGATCACGTCAATCACTGACACCGGAAGAGTACTTTGATTCCATCAAACGTCACACCGTAACAGGGTGATTATAAAGGTGTCGTTGGGTACTTGGAAAGTGTTAGTTGAGGCTCGTGGATCAAGAGTGGGATTTGTCCATCCAGATGACGGAGAGATATACTCTAGGCCCTCTCGGTGATATCACATTGACATCGCTTGCAAGCACGTGACTGGCTCACGAGGATGTTATATCACGGAACGAGTAAAGAGTACTTGTCGGTAACGAGATCGAACTAGGTATGGAAGATACCAAATGATCGGATCTCGGACAAGTAAAATATCGCGAGACAAAAGGAATTGGTTACGGAGTAATGGTTCACACGATCACTAGTTCATCGTTGAGTAAGTGGGAGTCATCATGGATCTCCAGATCCCTCTGATGATTATTGATCGGAGAAGAGTCTCTTTCATGTCCATTTTATTCACGAACCGTAGGGTGACACACTTAAGGATTCGTTGACGCGTTTGAGTGGATACGGAACGCCGGAGAATATACTGGACAACACATGGACTGTTTTGATAAAACTGCTGGAATAGTTTCGGTATATCAAAATAGTGCAAGGGGATAATTGTTAATGTGTTCATTGAATGAAGTGTTCATCAATGAAGTACTCATTAAATGAAGTGTTCATTAATTTGAGTGACATTAAACAAGATAATTAAAAGTGTTTTAATGTGATAAACTCTTGGAATTTTGAGTGGAGAATTATGGAAGTTATGGGAATAATGTGTGACCCTTTGTTTTTGTGAGTGGAGAGTCCACCCACATGATGAGGGGAGAGGTGGGGGCACCTCTTGGGGCGTGCTACCCCTTGGGGGCTGCCTCCCCCTCCTATATATAGATGGGTGGAGACCCCTCTACACACTCATTCCTCCATCTCTCATATGCCCTTTGGTTGGCATCTTCCTCCCCTTGCTAGCTGATCCAGTTTCACGAGTACGGTGCTTAGGCGAAGCCCTGCTCAAGATCTTCTCTACCACCACCACCACTATGTTGTAGTGCTGCTGGAGTTCCCGAGGATCCACTACTTCCGCTGCCCAACTGGAGCAAGGGGCGGAGGTCGTCACTGATCCGTACGTGTGACCGACTACGGAGACGCTGCCCGTTCGTGGCGTCAAGTCTTCATCACGACCTTGAGGTCGGCGAGTGTTCGACTACATCACCCATGAGAATAGTTCTCGTTAAAGCTTTTGGTCTTCGAGGGTGAGTCCTTCTCAAACCGTTACAAGTGATCTTCTAGATGTGATCTTGGCTGTTACAACCGTAGGAAAATTTTTGTTTTCTATGCAACGAACCCTTTAGTGGTATCAGAGCCTCGTCTATGCGTAGATGCTTTGTACGGTTAGAACACATAGAGATGTGGGCGTTGATCCTCTAGTTGTTACCCTCTTTTGTGCACTTGTTCATATTGCGGCAATGTTGGATTGAAGCGGCCCTAAGCGCAGATTGCGTGTCACGCTTGACATACGGCTTGTACCGTATAAAGTGGCTTTGGGGGTGTCTGTTTCTCTAACATTAGTGATATGGCATTTGCAACGGAGGGCCCTGGAAAGGGATGAAAAGAAACAACTAGCGAATCAACGTTGTGGTTCTTGTCCGTAGGTAAGATCGGTTCTTTCCTAGGAAGCCCAAAACCACGTAAAATTTGCAAAGATAATTTAGAAGCGTCTAACTTGTTTTTGCAGGGCATGTGATGTGATATGGTCATTGTTACAAAATTGTTGTATGAAATGAGATTTATTGTAAACAACCGGCAGGAGCCATATGGTTGTGTTTTTCCTTTTTAAGGCCTGCGTGCTGTAGATATATCCATGAGATATATTGTAATGGAGAAGGACGACCATGGTGGTGGCGCCATGGACCTTGGTGCCGCGCCGGTGGCATGATGGAGATCATACCAAGACGCACAAGATGGAGATCTAATGCGAGAAGGACCATATCATATCACATTATCCATGCATGTGATGTTTATCCTTTTATGCATCTTATTTTGCTTAGTTACGATCATGATCGCTGCGGTAGCATTATAAGATGATCCCTCTCACTTAATATCAAGATAATTATATGTTCTTCCTTAGTATGCACCGTTAAGAAAGTTCGTCGTTTCGAGACACCACGTGATGATCGGGTGTGATAGACTCTACGTTCGCATACAACGGGTGTTTTCAAGCCTAGCATGTACAGACATGGCCTTGAAACACATGCAAATACTAAGGTTCTACTTGGCGAGCCTAGCATGTACAGACATGGCCTCGGAACATGGACCGAAAGGTTAAGCACGAGTCATATGGATGATATGATGAACCATATTGAGATGCTCGCCATTGCAGCTACACTGCCTCACGTGATGATCGGTCGTGGTGTAGTGAATTTGGTTCGTGTAATCACCAAAGACGACTCGAGGGATGTTGTTTTTGAGTGGGAGTTAGATGAACTCATTTTATCATGAACTAAATCAAAGTGAATTTGCATAGTTCGTTGTAGTCATTGGCATTTGTTTACTACCTTTGCGCTTAGCTATAATTGAGATAATAGAACTATAGAATTCTGGATATTTAACTTTACGGACTGGTACCGTATTGTTTGAGTGTCAATCTAAAGTTTAAAGTCTTATTGCAAACTTTAGCAAACCTTGCTTACTCCATGAAGTTTAATAATGTGTATTAAATCGAGAGTAACAATTCCAGTGTTAGTGTCTAAGTATCACACTTGCCTCCATGATCCTTGATATTCAAATGTTGTTTGTTATTATCAAGGTTATCTAGGAGCTGAAAGGATTGTTTCAGAAACTATCATGTGTGGAAGATATAGCGATATCTGAAACAATGTTTAGTTGCAATGTGATAGAGTAAAATTTAGTGAGAAACATGTTCTCATATTGTATGAGAATTTGTGAAGGTTGGAGACACTATGTGTCCTAATCTCTCAAAAAGGTTTTGGGAACTAATATTGTACTCACAGTTTGTCCCTATGAGCTATGGTAGTTTTGTCATGAAAGTTGTCATGATAGGATGAATGGAAGATGTAGGTAAAATGTTTACTACACTATAAGATTACTAAAGAATGGAATTTGGAAGAACACCAAACATTTGATGACGGTGATCTACATCAAAGTGAGAATCAAAGGGTGTTAGTATTTGACTAACACACTTTGGATTATGTGTCATATGAATGGTGCCACAAGTGATGTTGATAAATTCTTCTAAAAAGGAAAGGAATTGCTGAAAGAGGATCTAAAAAATATTTTGGCGAAAAAGAAAAAGGAAAAGACTGGAAATGTCCAGCTCGGGTATATAGATGATATACATGTTATGGGTATATTCATTGCTTGTTAAACAGCGTGATTCTTGAGTATTGGATACTGATTGGTTGGTATGAAGTGTCATACGGAACAACGCAATACAAGAGTTGCAATGGCCTGAGTAACTAGCAAATGAATATGGGATGATTCTCATCAAGAACAAAATAAAGTGTTATTGTGTTTATCGTTGGAATTAAACCTAGCCTTCAAGATTTGTTTGAATAATTGTTATTCTGTTCTGGTGTTATACGAACAATAGTTGTTCAAATTATCACCATATTCATAGAAGATGGATGAACTCTATAAATCTTGTTGGAGAAATCACATCCATAATAACTGATGCTAAACATGTCGCAAGACAAATGATTATAAGATCACTTATGAGTGACACCACCGTTTGAATCATATTGGAAAGAAACACATGAAGAAACTCCATGGTGATGGAATTTTGGAGTCTTTTGATTTTGAATCAATTGACGGTTGTGAGAAATTTCTAGAGATGATTGAAACACCGTTTAAATCATATTGGAAAGATAACATGAAGAAACTCCATGTTGGTGGAATTTTGGAGTCTTTTGATTTTGAATCAATTGACGCTTGTAAGAATTTCCTAGAAATGATTGAAACTCCGTTCATAGGCAAAGAAGAACGGACGACTAACTTATTGGACATTATACATGTTGATATGTATAGTTCATTATGTGTAGCCATGTGTGGTGGGTCTTATAACTTCATATACTTTAACCAAGGATTTGAGTGGATATATGTGTATATTTACTTGATAAGGAAGAAGTATGAAATGTTTGAAAATGTTCAAATAAATTTCAAGATGAAGTGAAAATCATTGTAACAAGAAAATAAGAGTTTATGATTGGATCATAAAAGAATATTTTTGAGTTAAAAGTTTAGCAAATGCCTGAGAGTTTAGGAATCGTTCCAAAACTTGCATTTCCCGAAACACCATAGGAGTATGGAGTGTTCGAGAGATGTAATCAAACCTTGTTTGACATGGTAAGGATCAAAGGTGTTATTTATAAAATTGACATTATATTTTAAGGATTAAGCTTTAGAGACTACCGCTTTTCACTGAAAAGAGCGCCATCGAGATCCGTTGAAATGACACCATATGAGTTGTGGAATGGGATAAAACCCAATTTGTCTTTTCTTAAATTTTGGTATGCAAGGCATATGTAAAATGTTTACAACCAAAGTCGGATAAAGTACGTCTTTGTAGGTTATCCCAATGTAACCGTTGGTTATTCCTCCATAAAGACAAAAGTGTTTTGTGGCTAAGTGCATCAAGTTTCTTGAGAAGGAATTTTTTGCGAAAAGTTAAGTGGGAGGACAGTAGAACTTCGATTAGGTTGTTGAACCTAAGCTTTATGTGCTAAGTGGCGCAGCGCCGGAAAGTGTCCCGGAAGCGGCCGCAATGCTCTTGGCTCCCGTGTCCCAAAGGTTGTTGTCACGGCGATCTAAGTTCCTATTGAACTGCGTAGTTCGGGTAATCGATCAAATAGAAAGATTTGAGATTGAATCATTGTTATTTGATAATAATGGACCGACTACATGCAAAGAAGCAATGATGGGCCCTGACTCCGTCAAAATGGCTAGAAGCTATAAAATCCGTGATAGTTCCATACACGAGAAACCAAGTTTCTGAACTTGGAAGACCCTCTAGATACCGTGTTTGGATCTATAAAGAAACAGACGTGGATGTTCTCACATCTATGAAATATTCGACATATCGTTAAAATGGTTTACGATTATGTTCAAAGAGTTGGCTATGACAAGATTTGATCTTTCATAACGATATTTAGTCTGGACGGATTATTGTAGCAACCACTACATATGCTAGTTTTGGTATATGGTAGTTGAACAAACGGAACAACGTTCTTCTAATAGAATGGTTACCTAGGACGTGTACAGGACACGGTCCAAAGGGTTCTGTTAATTCAAAGGATGCTAAAATAGAATGCAAATTTCAATGGTTGAAATAAGCATTCGCGGAGTTGGAATCTTCATCATGATGAAATTGTTAAAACGTTTAGTTTCATCAGAGACGGTGAAGATGCTTGCTTTTGCAAGAAATTAAGTGGGAGCGCTGAGACATATTTCTAATACATTATGTAGAAGACATATTGTTGATTGGAAATGATGTATCTTTTATTGACACGGGTGAAGTTTCATTGAAAATTTTATTTTAATGGAAGATTTGGGAAAAACCAGAATATTGGACATCAATGTCTATGCAGATAGATTGAGGTTCTAATATGGTTGTGCCAAAGTACATAGATGAGGTATTGAATGAAGTTCAATATGGAAACGACGAGAAAAGTTCTTGCCGCATGGAAAAGGTTGAAGCGAGATTCAAGTGTTTTGACACTTGGTGAGTAAAACCACATGAATGATTTGATCAATCATGTACACCATGATATGTACAATTCCAGAATGTCCTATGCTCTAAATGTTATGAGCATATACCAGAATGATCCATAAGATGATCATTGGACAATAGTAAAGATATCCTTACGTGCTTTGGAAGGACTAAGAATATATATTATGTATGTTGGACAATAGTTCATTGTAAAGTGTTACATTGATACTAGTTTTGTCGCAAGATACAATCTAAATTTATCTCAATTTTGGCGGTATGTTAAGGTGGCAAAATGTAATGGAAGAAAGTTCCATGATAGATTTGGAATAGTTCCAAATGGATTTGGATGAGTTCCAAAGTTAAGACATTATAACGAATACTACAAGGAAAGGCTAAGTATATGACTGCTCTAGCAGCAGCAAAGGAGGGCATTTGTGTCAAGAAGTTTGTTTGACAAACTAGGTGTAGTTCCAAGCGAGCTAATACTATGAAGATCTATTGTACGACAATAGATTCAACATCTTTTGAGCTCAAGGGACTAAGGTCTCACCGGAGGACCAAATTTATGCAATGCCATCTCATTGGTGAATGAGTGATGCGTAGAGACGCAAAGAAATGCAAATACACACGGACCTGAAGTGTCAGATCTGGATATTAGGTTTACCACTAGCAATGCGTATGGATAACACCTGAATGCCATAGGTGTTGGATGCGCAAGTACCAAACTAGATTATTGACTCTAGTGCAAGTGGGAGACTGAAGGGAATATGCCCGAGAGGCAATAATAAAGTGGTTATTATCTTATTCCATGTTTATGATAAATGTTTATTTTCATGCTATAATTGTGTTAACCGGAAACGTTAATACATGTGTGTTTAATAAACAAAGAAAAGGTTCCTAGTAATGTCTCTCTTTATACTAGCTTGTTGATTAACGGATGATCAAGGTTTCCTGATCATTGACATTGGATGTCGTTAATAACAAGGTCATATCATTGGAGAATGATGTGATGAACATACACCCACAGTAGTTATAGCAATACGATCATGTCATCAAAGTTTCTATTGCTGTATCAAACTTTCACGAAGTAACCCTAATCCTTAGACCATGAGATCACGTCAATCACTGACACCGGAAGAGTACTTTGATTCCATCAAACGTCACACCGTAACAGGGTGATTATAAAGGTGTCGTTGGGTACTTGGAAAGTGCTAGTTGAGGCTCGTGGAGCAAGAGTGGGATTTGTCCATCCAGATGACGGAGAGATATACTCTAGGCCCTCTCGGTGATATCACATTGACATCGCTTGCAAGCACGTGACTGGCTCACGAGGATGTTATATCACGGAACGAGTAAAGAGTACTTGTCGGTAACGAGATCGAACTAGGTATGGAAGATACCAAATGATCGGATCTCGGACAAGTAAAATATCGCGAGACAAAAGGAATTGGTTACGGAGTAATGGTTCACACGATCACTAGTTCATCGTTGAGTAAGTGGGAGTCATCATGGATCTCCAGATCCCTCTGATGATTATTGATCGGAGAAGAGTCTCTTTCATGTCCATTTTATTCACGAACCGTAGGGTGACACACTTAAGGATTCGTTGACGCGTTTGAGTGGATACGGAACGCCGGAGAATATACTGGACAGCACATGGACTGTTTTGATAAAACTGCTGGAATAGTTTCGGTATATCAAAATAGTGCAAGGGGATAATTGTTAATGTGTTCATTGAATGAAGTGTTCATCAATGAAGTACTCATTAAATGAAGTGTTCATTAATTTGAGTGACATTAAACAAGATAATTAAAAGTGTTTTAATGTGATAAACTCTTGGAATTTTGAGTGGAGAATTATGGAAGTTATGGGAATAATGTGTGACCCTTTGTTTTTGTGAGTGGAGAGTCCACCCACATGATGAGGGGAGAGGTGGGGGCACCTCTTGGGGCGTTCTACCCCTTGGGGGCTGCCTCCCCCTCCTATATATAGATGGGTGGAGACCCCTCTACACACTCATTCCTCCATCTCTCATATGCCCTTTGGTTGGCATCTTCCTCCCCTTGCTAGCTGATCCAGTTTCACGAGTACGGTGCTTAGGCGAAGCCCTTCTCAAGATCTTCTCTACCACCACCACCACTATGTTGTAGTGCTGCTGGAGTTCCCGAGGATCCACTACTTCCGCTGCCCAACTGGAGCAAGGGGCGGAGGTCGTCACTGATCTGTACGTGTGACCGACTACGGAGACGCTGCCCGTTCGTGGCGTCAAGTCTTCATCACGACCTTGAGGTCGGCGAGTGTTCGACTACATCACCCACGAGAATAGTTCTCGTTAAAGCTTTTGGTCTTCGAGGGTGAGTCCTTCTCAAACCGTTACAAGTGATCTTCTAGATGTGATCTTGGCTGTTACAACCGTAGGAAATTTTTTGTTTTCTATGCAACGAACCCTTTAGTGGTATCAGAGCCTCGTCTATGCGTAGATGCTTTGTACGGTTAGAACACATAGAGATGTGGGCGTTGATCCTCTAGTTGTTACCCTCTTTTGTGCACTTGTTCATATTGCGGCAATGTTGGATTGAAGCGGCCCTAAGCGCAGATTGCGTGTCACGCTTGACATACGGCTTGTACCGTATAAAGTGGCTTTGGGGGTGTCTGTTTCTCTAACATTAGTGATATGGCATTTGCAACGGAGGGCCCTGGAAAGGGATGAAAAGAAACAACTAGCGAATCAACGTTGTGGTTCTTGTCCGTAGGTAAGATCGGTTCTTTCCTAGGAAGCCCAAAACCACGTAAAATTTGCAAAGATAATTTAGAAGCGTCTAACTTGTTTTTGCAGGGCATGTGATGTGATATGGTCATTGTTACAAAATTGTTGTATGAAATGAGATTTATTGTAAACAACCGGCAGGAGCCATATGGTTGTGTTTTTCCTTTTTAAGGCCTGCGTGCTGTAGATATATCCATGAGATATATTGTAATGGAGAAGGACGACCATGGTGGTGGCGCCATGGACCTTGGTGCCGCGCCGGTGGCATGATGGAGATCATACCAAGACGCACAAGATGGAGATCTAATGCGAGAAGGACCATATCATATCACATTATCCATGCATGTGATGTTTATCTTTTTATGCATCTTATTTTGCTTAGTTACGATCATGATCGCTGCGGTAGCATTATAAGATGATCCCTCTCACTTAATATCAAGATAATTATATGTTCTTCCTTAGTATGCACCGTTAAGAAAGTTCGTCGTTTCGAGACACCACGTGATGATCGGGTGTGATAGACTCTACGTTCGCATACAACGGGTGTTTTCAAGCCTAGCATGTACAGACATGGCCTTGAAACACATGCAAATACTAAGGTTCTACTTGGCGAGCCTAGCATGTACAGACATGGCCTCGGAACATGGACCGAAAGGTTAAGCACGAGTCATATGGATGATATGATGAACCATATTGAGATGCTCGCCATTGCAGCTACACTGCCTCACGTGATGATCGGTCGTGGTGTAGTGAATTTGGTTCGTGTAATCACCAAAGACGACTCGAGGGATGTTGTTTTTGAGTGGGAGTTAGATGAACTCATTTTATCATGAACTAAATCAAAGTGAATTTGCATAGTTCGTTGTAGTCATTGGCATTTGTTTACTACCTTTGCGCTTAGCTATAATTGAGATAATAGAACTATAGAATTCTGGATATTTAACTTTACGGACTGGTACCGTATTGTTTGAGTGTCAATCTAAAGTTTAAAGTCTTATTGCAAACTTTAGCAAACCTTGCTTACTCCATGAAGTTTAATAATGTGTATTAAATCGAGAGTAACAATTCCAGTGTTAGTGTCTAAGTATCACACTTGCCTCCATGATCCTTGATATTCAAATGTTGTTTGTTATTATCAAGGTTATCTAGGAGCTGAAAGGATTGTTTCAGAAACTATCATGTGTGGAAGATATAGCGATATCTGAAACAATGTTTAGTTGCAATGTGATAGAGTAAAATTTAGTGAGAAACATGTTCTCATATTGTATGAGAATTTGTGAAGGTTGGAGACACTATGTGTCCTAATCTCTCAAAAAGGTTTTGGGAACTAATATTGTACTCACAGTTTGTCCCTATGAGCTATGGTAGTTTTGTCATGAAAGTTGTCATGATAGGATGAATGGAAGATGTAGGTAAAATGTTTACTACACTATAAGATTACTAAAGAATGGAATTTGGAAGAACACCAAACATTTGATGACGGTGATCTACATCAAAGTGAGAATCAAAGGGTGTTAGTATTTGACTAACACACTTTGGATTATGTGTCATATGAATGGTGCCACAAGTGATGTTGATAAATTCTTCTAAAAAGGAAAGGAATTGCTGAAAGAGGATCTAAAAAATATTTTGGCGAAAAAGAAAAAGGAAAAGACTGGAAATGTCCAGCTCGGGTATATAGATGATATACATGTTATGGGTATATTCATTGCTTGTTAAACAGCGTGATTCTTGAGTATTGGATACTGATTGGTTGGTATGAAGTGTCATACGGAACAACGCAATACAAGAGTTGCAATGGCCTGAGTAACTAGCAAATGAATATGGGATGATTCTCATCAAGAACAAAATAAAGTGTTATTGTGTTTATCGTTGGAATTAAACCTAGCCTTCAAGATTTGTTTGAATAATTGTTATTCTGTTCTGGTGTTATACGAACAATAGTTGTTCAAATTATCACCATATTCATAGAAGATGGATGAACTCTATAAATCTTGTTGGAGAAATCACATCCATAATAACTGATGCTAAACATGTCGCAAGACAAATGATTATAAGATCACTTATGAGTGACACCACCGTTTGAATCATATTGGAAAGAAACACATGAAGAAACTCCATGGTGATGGAATTTTGGAGTCTTTTGATTTTGAATCAATTGACGGTTGTGAGAAATTTCTAGAGATGATTGAAACACCGTTTAAATCATATTGGAAAGATAACATGAAGAAACTCCATGTTGGTGGAATTTTGGAGTCTTTTGATTTTGAATCAATTGACGCTTGTAAGAATTTCCTAGAAATGATTGAAACTCCGTTCATAGGCAAAGAAGAACGGACGACTAACTTATTGGACATTATACATGTTGATATGTATAGTTCATTATGTGTAGCCATGTGTGGTGGGTCTTATAACTTCATATACTTTAACCAAGGATTTGAGTGGATATATGTGTATATTTACTTGATAAGGAAGAAGTATGAAATGTTTGAAAATGTTCAAATAAATTTCAAGATGAAGTGAAAATCATTGTAACAAGAAAATAAGAGTTTATGATTGGATCATAAAAGAATATTTTTGAGTTAAAAGTTTAGCAAATGCCTGAGAGTTTAGGAATCGTTCCAAAACTTGCATTTCCCGAAACACCATAGGAGTATGGAGTGTTCGAGAGATGTAATCAAACCTTGTTTGACATGGTAAGGATCAAAGGTGTTATTTATAAAATTGACATTATATTTTAAGGATTAAGCTTTAGAGACTACCGCTTTTCACTGAAAAGAGCGCCATCGAGATCCGTTGAAATGACACCATATGAGTTGTGGAATGGGATAAAACCCAATTTGTCTTTTCTTAAATTTTGGTATGCAAGGCATATGTAAAATGTTTACAACCAAAGTCGGATAAAGTACGTCTTTGTAGGTTATCCCAATGTAACCGTTGGTTATTCCTCCATAAAGACAAAAGTGTTTTGTGGCTAAGTGCATCAAGTTTCTTGAGAAGGAATTTTTTGCGAAAAGTTAAGTGGGAGGACAGTAGAACTTCGATTAGGTTGTTGAACCTAAGCTTTATGTGCTAAGTGGCGCAGCGCCGGAAAGTGTCCCGGAAGCGGCCGCAATGCTCTTGGCTCCCGTGTCCCAAAGGTTGTTGTCACGGCGATCTAAGTTCCTATTGAACTGCGTAGTTCGGGTAATCGATCAAATAGAAAGATTTGAGATTGAATCATTGTTATTTGATAATAATGGACCGACTACATGCAAAGAAGCAATGATGGGCCCTGACTCCGTCAAAATGGCTAGAAGCTATAAAATCCGTGATAGTTCCATACACGAGAAACCAAGTTTCTGAACTTGGAAGACCCTCTAGATACCGTGTTTGGATCTATAAAGAAACAGACGTGGATGTTCTCACATCTATGAAATATTCGACATATCGTTAAAATGGTTTACGATTATGTTCAAAGAGTTGGCTATGACAAGATTTGATCTTTCATAACGATATTTAGTCTGGACGGATTATTGTAGCAACCACTACATATGCTAGTTTTGGTATATGGTAGTTGAACAAACGGAACAACGTTCTTCTAATAGAATGGTTACCTAGGACGTGTACAGGACACGGTCCAAAGGGTTCTGTTAATTCAAAGGATGCTAAAATAGCATGCAAATTTCAATGGTTGAAATAAGCATTCGCGGAGTTGGAATCTTCATCATGATGAAATTGTTAAAACGTTTAGTTTCATCAGAGACGGTGAAGATGCTTGCTTTTGCAAGAAATTAAGTGGGAGCGCTGAGACATATTTCTAATACATTATGTAGAAGACATATTGTTGATTGGAAATGATGTATCTTTTATTGACACGGGTGAAGTTTCATTGAAAATTTTATTTTAATGGAAGATTTGGGAAAAACCAGAATATTGGACATCAATGTCTATGCAGATAGATTGAGGTTCTAATATGGTTGTGCCAAAGTACATAGATGAGGTATTGAATGAAGTTCAATATGGAAACGACGAGAAAAGTTCTTGCCGCATGGAAAAGGTTGAAGCGAGATTCAAGTGTTTTGACACTTGGTGAGTAAAACCACATGAATGATTTGATCAATCATGTACACCATGATATGTACAATTCCAGAATGTCCTATGCTCTAAATGTTATGAGCATATACCAGAATGATCCATAAGATGATCATTGGACAATAGTAAAGATATCCTTACGTGCTTTGGAAGGACTAAGAATATATATTATGTATGTTGGACAATAGTTCATTGTAAAGTGTTACATTGATACTAGTTTTGTCGCAAGATACAATCTAAATTTATCTCAATTTTGGCGGTATGTTAAGGTGGCAAAATGTAATGGAAGAAAGTTCCATGATAGATTTGGAATAGTTCCAAATGGATTTGGATGAGTTCCAAAGTTAAGACATTATAACGAATACTACAAGGAAAGGCTAAGTATATGACTGCTCTAGCAGCAGCAAAGGAGGGCATTTGTGTCAAGAAGTTTGTTTGACAAACTAGGTGTAGTTCCAAGCGAGCTAATACTATGAAGATCTATTGTACGACAATAGATTCAACATCTTTTGAGCTCAAGGGACTAAGGTCTCACCGGAGGACCAAATTTATGCAATGCCATCTCATTGGTGAATGAGTGATGCGTAGAGACGCAAAGAAATGCAAATACACACGGACCTGAAGTGTCAGATCTGGATATTAGGTTTACCACTAGCAATGCGTATGGATAACACCTGAATGCCATAGGTGTTGGATGCGCAAGTACCAAACTAGATTATTGACTCTAGTGCAAGTGGGAGACTGAAGGGAATATGCCCGAGAGGCAATAATAAAGTGGTTATTATCTTATTCCATGTTTATGATAAATGTTTATTTTCATGCTATAATTGTGTTAACCGGAAACGTTAATACATGTGTGTTTAATAAACAAAGAAAAGGTTCCTAGTAATGTCTCTCTTTATACTAGCTTGTTGATTAACGGATGATCAAGGTTTCCTGATCATTGACATTGGATGTCGTTAATAACAAGGTCATATCATTGGAGAATGATGTGATGAACATACACCCACAGTAGTTATAGCAATACGATCATGTCATCAAAGTTTCTATTGCTGTATCAAACTTTCACGAAGTAACCCTAATCCTTAGACCATGAGATCACGTCAATCACTGACACCGGAAGAGTACTTTGATTCCATCAAACGTCACACCGTAACAGGGTGATTATAAAGGTGTCGTTGGGTACTTGGAAAGTGTTAGTTGAGGCTCGTGGATCAAGAGTGGGATTTGTCCATCCAGATGACGGAGAGATATACTCTAGGCCCTCTCGGTGATATCACATTGACATCGCTTGCAAGCACGTGACTGGCTCACGAGGATGTTATATCACGGAACGAGTAAAGAGTACTTGTCGGTAACGAGATCGAACTAGGTATGGAAGATACCAAATGATCGGATCTCGGACAAGTAAAATATCGCGAGACAAAAGGAATTGGTTACGGAGTAATGGTTCACACGATCACTAGTTCATCGTTGAGTAAGTGGGAGTCATCATGGATCTCCAGATCCCTCTGATGATTATTGATCGGAGAAGAGTCTCTTTCATGTCCATTTTATTCACGAACCGTAGGGTGACACACTTAAGGATTCGTTGACGCGTTTGAGTGGATACGGAACGCCGGAGAATATACTGGACAACACATGGACTGTTTTGATAAAACTGCTGGAATAGTTTCGGTATATCAAAATAGTGCAAGGGGATAATTGTTAATGTGTTCATTGAATGAAGTGTTCATCAATGAAGTACTCATTAAATGAAGTGTTCATTAATTTGAGTGACATTAAACAAGATAATTAAAAGTGTTTTAATGTGATAAACTCTTGGAATTTTGAGTGGAGAATTATGGAAGTTATGGGAATAATGTGTGACCCTTTGTTTTTGTGAGTGGAGAGTCCACCCACATGATGAGGGGAGAGGTGGGGGCACCTCTTGGGGCGTTCTACCCCTTGGGGGCTGCCTCCCCCTCCTATATATAGATGGGTGGAGACCCCTCTACACACTCATTCCTCCATCTCTCATATGCCCTTTGGTTGGCATCTTCCTCCCCTTGCTAGCTGATCCAGTTTCACGAGTACGGTGCTTAGGCGAAGCCCTGCTCAAGATCTTCTCTACCACCACCACCACTATGTTGTAGTGCTGCTGGAGTTCCCGAGGATCCACTACTTCCGCTGCCCAACTGGAGCAAGGGGCGGAGGTCGTCACTGATCTGTACGTGTGACCGACTACGGAGACGCTGCCCGTTCGTGGCGTCAAGTCTTCATCACGACCTTGAGGTCGGCGAGTGTTCGACTACATCACCCACGAGAATAGTTCTCGTTAAAGCTTTTGGTCTTCGAGGGTGAGTCCTTCTCAAACCGTTACAAGTGATCTTCTAGATGTGATCTTGGCTGTTACAACCGTAGGAAATTTTTTGTTTTCTATGCAACGAACCCTTTAGTGGTATCAGAGCCTCGTCTATGCGTAGATGCTTTGTACGGTTAGAACACATAGAGATGTGGGCGTTGATCCTCTAGTTGTTACCCTCTTTTGTGCACTTGTTCATATTGCGGCAATGTTGGATTGAAGCGGCCCTAAGCGCAGATTGCGTGTCACGCTTGACATACGGCTTGTACCGTATAAAGTGGCTTTGGGGGTGTCTGTTTCTCTAACATTAGTGATATGGCATTTGCAACGGAGGGCCCTGGAAAGGGATGAAAAGAAACAACTAGCGAATCAACGTTGTGGTTCTTGTCCGTAGGTAAGATCGGTTCTTTCCTAGGAAGCCCAAAACCACGTAAAATTTGCAAAGATAATTTAGAAGCGTCTAACTTGTTTTTGCAGGGCATGTGATGTGATATGGTCATTGTTACAAAATTGTTGTATGAAATGAGATTTATTGTAAACAACCGGCAGGAGCCATATGGTTGTGTTTTTCCTTTTTAAGGCCTGCGTGCTGTAGATATATCCATGAGATATATTGTAATGGAGAAGGACGACCATGGTGGTGGCGCCATGGACCTTGGTGCCGCGCCGGTGGCATGATGGAGATCATACCAAGACGCACAAGATGGAGATCTAATGCGAGAAGGACCATATCATATCACATTATCCATGCATGTGATGTTTATCTTTTTATGCATCTTATTTTGCTTAGTTACGATCATGATCGCTGCGGTAGCATTATAAGATGATCCCTCTCACTTAATATCAAGATAATTATATGTTCTTCCTTAGTATGCACCGTTAAGAAAGTTCGTCGTTTCGAGACACCACGTGATGATCGGGTGTGATAGACTCTACGTTCGCATACAACGGGTGTTTTCAAGCCTAGCATGTACAGACATGGCCTTGAAACACATGCAAATACTAAGGTTCTACTTGGCGAGCCTAGCATGTACAGACATGGCCTCGGAACATGGACCGAAAGGTTAAGCACGAGTCATATGGATGATATGATGAACCATATTGAGATGCTCGCCATTGCAGCTACACTGCCTCACGTGATGATCGGTCGTGGTGTAGTGAATTTGGTTCGTGTAATCACCAAAGACGACTCGAGGGATGTTGTTTTTGAGTGGGAGTTAGATGAACTCATTTTATCATGAACTAAATCAAAGTGAATTTGCATAGTTCGTTGTAGTCATTGGCATTTGTTTACTACCTTTGCGCTTAGCTATAATTGAGATAATAGAACTATAGAATTCTGGATATTTAACTTTACGGACTGGTACCGTATTGTTTGAGTGTCAATCTAAAGTTTAAAGTCTTATTGCAAACTTTAGCAAACCTTGCTTACTCCATGAAGTTTAATAATGTGTATTAAATCGAGAGTAACAATTCCAGTGTTAGTGTCTAAGTATCACACTTGCCTCCATGATCCTTGATATTCAAATGTTGTTTGTTATTATCAAGGTTATCTAGGAGCTGAAAGGATTGTTTCAGAAACTATCATGTGTGGAAGATATAGCGATATCTGAAACAATGTTTAGTTGCAATGTGATAGAGTAAAATTTAGTGAGAAACATGTTCTCATATTGTATGAGAATTTGTGAAGGTTGGAGACACTATGTGTCCTAATCTCTCAAAAAGGTTTTGGGAACTAATATTGTACTCACAGTTTGTCCCTATGAGCTATGGTAGTTTTGTCATGAAAGTTGTCATGATAGGATGAATGGAAGATGTAGGTAAAATGTTTACTACACTATAAGATTACTAAAGAATGGAATTTGGAAGAACACCAAACATTTGATGACGGTGATCTACATCAAAGTGAGAATCAAAGGGTGTTAGTATTTGACTAACACACTTTGGATTATGTGTCATATGAATGGTGCCACAAGTGATGTTGATAAATTCTTCTAAAAAGGAAAGGAATTGCTGAAAGAGGATCTAAAAAATATTTTGGCGAAAAAGAAAAAGGAAAAGACTGGAAATGTCCAGCTCGGGTATATAGATGATATACATGTTATGGGTATATTCATTGCTTGTTAAACAGCGTGATTCTTGAGTATTGGATACTGATTGGTTGGTATGAAGTGTCATACGGAACAACGCAATACAAGAGTTGCAATGGCCTGAGTAACTAGCAAATGAATATGGGATGATTCTCATCAAGAACAAAATAAAGTGTTATTGTGTTTATCGTTGGAATTAAACCTAGCCTTCAAGATTTGTTTGAATAATTGTTATTCTGTTCTGGTGTTATACGAACAATAGTTGTTCAAATTATCACCATATTCATAGAAGATGGATGAACTCTATAAATCTTGTTGGAGAAATCACATCCATAATAACTGATGCTAAACATGTCGCAAGACAAATGATTATAAGATCACTTATGAGTGACACCACCGTTTGAATCATATTGGAAAGAAACACATGAAGAAACTCCATGGTGATGGAATTTTGGAGTCTTTTGATTTTGAATCAATTGACGGTTGTGAGAAATTTCTAGAGATGATTGAAACACCGTTTAAATCATATTGGAAAGATAACATGAAGAAACTCCATGTTGGTGGAATTTTGGAGTCTTTTGATTTTGAATCAATTGACGCTTGTAAGAATTTCCTAGAAATGATTGAAACTCCGTTCATAGGCAAAGAAGAACGGACGACTAACTTATTGGACATTATACATGTTGATATGTATAGTTCATTATGTGTAGCCATGTGTGGTGGGTCTTATAACTTCATATACTTTAACCAAGGATTTGAGTGGATATATGTGTATATTTACTTGATAAGGAAGAAGTATGAAATGTTTGAAAATGTTCAAATAAATTTCAAGATGAAGTGAAAATCATTGTAACAAGAAAATAAGAGTTTATGATTGGATCATAAAAGAATATTTTTGAGTTAAAAGTTTAGCAAATGCCTGAGAGTTTAGGAATCGTTCCAAAACTTGCATTTCCCGAAACACCATAGGAGTATGGAGTGTTCGAGAGATGTAATCAAACCTTGTTTGACATGGTAAGGATCAAAGGTGTTATTTATAAAATTGACATTATATTTTAAGGATTAAGCTTTAGAGACTACCGCTTTTCACTGAAAAGAGCGCCATCGAGATCCGTTGAAATGACACCATATGAGTTGTGGAATGGGATAAAACCCAATTTGTCTTTTCTTAAATTTTGGTATGCAAGGCATATGTAAAATGTTTACAACCAAAGTCGGATAAAGTACGTCTTTGTAGGTTATCCCAATGTAACCGTTGGTTATTCCTCCATAAAGAAAAAAGTGTTTTGTGGCTAAGTGCATCAAGTTTCTTGAGAAGGAATTTTTTGCGAAAAGTTAAGTGGGAGGACAGTAGAACTTCGATTAGGTTGTTGAACCTAAGCTTTATGTGCTAAGTGGCGCAGCGCCGGAAAGTGTCCCGGAAGCGGCCGCAATGCTCTTGGCTCCCGTGTCCCAAAGGTTGTTGTCACGGCGATCTAAGTTCCTATTGAACTGCGTAGTTCGGGTAATCGATCAAATAGAAAGATTTGAGATTGAATCATTGTTATTTGATAATAATGGACCGACTACATGCAAAGAAGCAATGATGGGCCCTGACTCCGTCAAAATGGCTAGAATCTATAAAATCCGTGATAGTTCCATACACGAGAAACCAAGTTTCTGAACTTGGAAGACCCTCTAGATACCGTGTTTGGATCTATAAAGAAACAGACGTGGATGTTCTCACATCTATGAAATATTCGACATATCGTTAAAATGGTTTACGATTATGTTCAAAGAGTTGGCTATGACAAGATTTGATCTTTCATAACGATATTTAGTCTGGACGGATTATTGTAGCAACCACTACATATGCTAGTTTTGGTATATGGTAGTTGAACAAACGGAACAACGTTCTTCTAATAGAATGGTTACCTAGGACGTGTACAGGACACGGTCCAAAGGGTTCTGTTAATTCAAAGGATGCTAAAATAGCATGCAAATTTCAATGGTTGAAATAAGCATTCGCGGAGTTGGAATCTTCATCATGATGAAATTGTTAAAACGTTTAGTTTCATCAGAGACGGTGAAGATGCTTGCTTTTGCAAGAAATTAAGTGGGAGCGCTGAGACATATTTCTAATACATTATGTAGAAGACATATTGTTGATTGGAAATGATGTATCTTTTATTGACACGGGTGAAGTTTCATTGAAAATTTTATTTTAATGGAAGATTTGGGAAAAACCAGAATATTGGACATCAATGTCTATGCAGATAGATTGAGGTTCTAATATGGTTGTGCCAAAGTACATAGATGAGGTATTGAATGAAGTTCAATATGGAAACGACGAGAAAAGTTCTTGCCGCATGGAAAAGGTTGAAGCGAGATTCAAGTGTTTTGACACTTGGTGAGTAAAACCACATGAATGATTTGATCAATCATGTACACCATGATATGTACAATTCCAGAATGTCCTATGCTCTAAATGTTATGAGCATATACCAGAATGATCCATAAGATGATCATTGGACAATAGTAAAGATATCCTTACGTGCTTTGGAAGGACTAAGAATATATATTATGTATGTTGGACAATAGTTCATTGTAAAGTGTTACATTGATACTAGTTTTGTCGCAAGATACAATCTAAATTTATCTCAATTTTGGCGGTATGTTAAGGTGGCAAAATGTAATGGAAGAAAGTTCCATGATAGATTTGGAATAGTTCCAAATGGATTTGGATGAGTTCCAAAGTTAAGACATTATAACGAATACTACAAGGAAAGGCTAAGTATATGACTGCTCTAGCAGCAGCAAAGGAGGGCATTTGTGTCAAGAAGTTTGTTTGACAAACTAGGTGTAGTTCCAAGCGAGCTAATACTATGAAGATCTATTGTACGACAATAGATTCAACATCTTTTGAGCTCAAGGGACTAAGGTCTCACCGGAGGACCAAATTTATGCAATGCCATCTCATTGGTGAATGAGTGATGCGTAGAGACGCAAAGAAATGCAAATACACACGGACCTGAAGTGTCAGATCTGGATATTAGGTTTACCACTAGCAATGCGTATGGATAACACCTGAATGCCATAGGTGTTGGATGCGCAAGTACCAAACTAGATTATTGACTCTAGTGCAAGTGGGAGACTGAAGGGAATATGCCCGAGAGGCAATAATAAAGTGGTTATTATCTTATTCCATGTTTATGATAAATGTTTATTTTCATGCTATAATTGTGTTAACCGGAAACGTTAATACATGTGTGTTTAATAAACAAAGAAAAGGTTCCTAGTAATGTCTCTCTTTATACTAGCTTGTTGATTAACGGATGATCAAGGTTTCCTGATCATTGACATTGGATGTCGTTAATAACAAGGTCATATCATTGGAGAATGATGTGATGAACATACACCCACAGTAGTTATAGCAATACGATCATGTCATCAAAGTTTCTATTGCTGTATCAAACTTTCACGAAGTAACCCTAATCCTTAGACCATGAGATCACGTCAATCACTGACACCGGAAGAGTACTTTGATTCCATCAAACGTCACACCGTAACAGGGTGATTATAAAGGTGTCGTTGGGTACTTGGAAAGTGTTAGTTGAGGCTCGTGGATCAAGAGTGGGATTTGTCCATCCAGATGACGGAGAGATATACTCTAGGCCCTCTCGGTGATATCACATTGACATCGCTTGCAAGCACGTGACTGGCTCACGAGGATGTTATATCACGGAACGAGTAAAGAGTACTTGTCGGTAACGAGATCGAACTAGGTATGGAAGATACCAAATGATCGGATCTCGGACAAGTAAAATATCGCGAGACAAAAGGAATTGGTTACGGAGTAATGGTTCACACGATCACTAGTTCATCGTTGAGTAAGTGGGAGTCATCATGGATCTCCAGATCCCTCTGATGATTATTGATCGGAGAAGAGTCTCTTTCATGTCCATTTTATTCACGAACCGTAGGGTGACACACTTAAGGATTCGTTGACGCGTTTGAGTGGATACGGAACGCCGGAGAATATACTGGACAACACATGGACTGTTTTGATAAAACTGCTGGAATAGTTTCGGTATATCAAAATAGTGCAAGGGGATAATTGTTAATGTGTTCATTGAATGAAGTGTTCATCAATGAAGTACTCATTAAATGAAGTGTTCATTAATTTGAGTGACATTAAACAAGATAATTAAAAGTGTTTTAATGTGATAAACTCTTGGAATTTTGAGTGGAGAATTATGGAAGTTATGGGAATAATGTGTGACCCTTTGTTTTTGTGAGTGGAGAGTCCACCCACATGATGAGGGGAGAGGTGGGGGCACCTCTTGGGGCGTTCTACCCCTTGGGGGCTGCCTCCCCCTCCTATATATAGATGGGTGGAGACCCCTCTACACACTCATTCCTCCATCTCTCATATGCCCTTTGGTTGGCATCTTCCTCCCCTTGCTAGCTGATCCAGTTTCACGAGTACGGTGCTTAGGCGAAGCCCTGCTCAAGATCTTCTCTACCACCACCACCACTATGTTGTAGTGCTGCTGGAGTTCCCGAGGATCCACTACTTCCGCTGCCCAACTGGAGCAAGGGGCGGAGGTCGTCACTGATCTGTACGTGTGACCGACTACGGAGACGCTGCCCGTTCGTGGCGTCAAGTCTTCATCACGACCTTGAGGTCGGCGAGTGTTCGACTACATCACCCACGAGAATAGTTCTCGTTAAAGCTTTTGGTCTTCGAGGGTGAGTCCTTCTCAAACCGTTACAAGTGATCTTCTAGATGTGATCTTGGCTGTTACAACCGTAGGAAATTTTTTGTTTTCTATGCAACGAACCCTTTAGTGGTATCAGAGCCTCGTCTATGCGTAGATGCTTTGTACGGTTAGAACACATAGAGATGTGGGCGTTGATCCTCTAGTTGTTACCCTCTTTTGTGCACTTGTTCATATTGCGGCAATGTTGGATTGAAGCGGCCCTAAGCGCAGATTGCGTGTCACGCTTGACATACGGCTTGTACCGTATAAAGTGGCTTTGGGGGTGTCTGTTTCTCTAACATTAGTGATATGGCATTTGCAACGGAGGGCCCTGGAAAGGGATGAAAAGAAACAACTAGCGAATCAACGTTGTGGTTCTTGTCCGTAGGTAAGATCGGTTCTTTCCTAGGAAGCCCAAAACCACGTAAAATTTGCAAAGATAATTTAGAAGCGTCTAACTTGTTTTTGCAGGGCATGTGATGTGATATGGTCATTGTTACAAAATTGTTGTATGAAATGAGATTTATTGTAAACAACCGGCAGGAGCCATATGGTTGTGTTTTTCCTTTTTAAGGCCTGCGTGCTGTAGATATATCCATGAGATATATTGTAATGGAGAAGGACGACCATGGTGGTGGCGCCATGGACCTTGGTGCCGCGCCGGTGGCATGATGGAGATCATACCAAGACGCACAAGATGGAGATCTAATGCGAGAAGGACCATATCATATCACATTATCCATGCATGTGATGTTTATCTTTTTATGCATCTTATTTTGCTTAGTTACGATCATGATCGCTGCGGTAGCATTATAAGATGATCCCTCTCACTTAATATCAAGATAATTATATGTTCTTCCTTAGTATGCACCGTTAAGAAAGTTCGTCGTTTCGAGACACCACGTGATGATCGGGTGTGATAGACTCTACGTTCGCATACAACGGGTGTTTTCAAGCCTAGCATGTACAGACATGGCCTTGAAACACATGCAAATACTAAGGTTCTACTTGGCGAGCCTAGCATGTACAGACATGGCCTCGGAACATGGACCGAAAGGTTAAGCACGAGTCATATGGATGATATGATGAACCATATTGAGATGCTCGCCATTGCAGCTACACTGCCTCACGTGATGATCGGTCGTGGTGTAGTGAATTTGGTTCGTGTAATCACCAAAGACGACTCGAGGGATGTTGTTTTTGAGTGGGAGTTAGATGAACTCATTTTATCATGAACTAAATCAAAGTGAATTTGCATAGTTCGTTGTAGTCATTGGCATTTGTTTACTACCTTTGCGCTTAGCTATAATTGAGATAATAGAACTATAGAATTCTGGATATTTAACTTTACGGACTGGTACCGTATTGTTTGAGTGTCAATCTAAAGTTTAAAGTCTTATTGCAAACTTTAGCAAACCTTGCTTACTCCATGAAGTTTAATAATGTGTATTAAATCGAGAGTAACAATTCCAGTGTTAGTGTCTAAGTATCACACTTGCCTCCATGATCCTTGATATTCAAATGTTGTTTGTTATTATCAAGGTTATCTAGGAGCTGAAAGGATTGTTTCAGAAACTATCATGTGTGGAAGATATAGCGATATCTGAAACAATGTTTAGTTGCAATGTGATAGAGTAAAATTTAGTGAGAAACATGTTCTCATATTGTATGAGAATTTGTGAAGGTTGGAGACACTATGTGTCCTAATCTCTCAAAAAGGTTTTGGGAACTAATATTGTACTCACAGTTTGTCCCTATGAGCTATGGTAGTTTTGTCATGAAAGTTGTCATGATAGGATGAATGGAAGATGTAGGTAAAATGTTTACTACACTATAAGATTACTAAAGAATGGAATTTGGAAGAACACCAAACATTTGATGACGGTGATCTACATCAAAGTGAGAATCAAAGGGTGTTAGTATTTGACTAACACACTTTGGATTATGTGTCATATGAATGGTGCCACAAGTGATGTTGATAAATTCTTCTAAAAAGGAAAGGAATTGCTGAAAGAGGATCTAAAAAATATTTTGGCGAAAAAGAAAAAGGAAAAGACTGGAAATGTCCAGCTCGGGTATATAGATGATATACATGTTATGGGTATATTCATTGCTTGTTAAACAGCGTGATTCTTGAGTATTGGATACTGATTGGTTGGTATGAAGTGTCATACGGAACAACGCAATACAAGAGTTGCAATGGCCTGAGTAACTAGCAAATGAATATGGGATGATTCTCATCAAGAACAAAATAAAGTGTTATTGTGTTTATCGTTGGAATTAAACCTAGCCTTCAAGATTTGTTTGAATAATTGTTATTCTGTTCTGGTGTTATACGAACAATAGTTGTTCAAATTATCACCATATTCATAGAAGATGGATGAACTCTATAAATCTTGTTGGAGAAATCACATCCATAATAACTGATGCTAAACATGTCGCAAGACAAATGATTATAAGATCACTTATGAGTGACACCACCGTTTGAATCATATTGGAAAGAAACACATGAAGAAACTCCATGGTGATGGAATTTTGGAGTCTTTTGATTTTGAATCAATTGACGGTTGTGAGAAATTTCTAGAGATGATTGAAACACCGTTTAAATCATATTGGAAAGATAACATGAAGAAACTCCATGTTGGTGGAATTTTGGAGTCTTTTGATTTTGAATCAATTGACGCTTGTAAGAATTTCCTAGAAATGATTGAAACTCCGTTCATAGGCAAAGAAGAACGGACGACTAACTTATTGGACATTATACATGTTGATATGTATAGTTCATTATGTGTAGCCATGTGTGGTGGGTCTTATAACTTCATATACTTTAACCAAGGATTTGAGTGGATATATGTGTATATTTACTTGATAAGGAAGAAGTATGAAATGTTTGAAAATGTTCAAATAAATTTCAAGATGAAGTGAAAATCATTGTAACAAGAAAATAAGAGTTTATGATTGGATCATAAAAGAAGATTTTTGAGTTAAAAGTTTAGCAAATGCCTGAGAGTTTAGGAATCGTTCCAAAACTTGCATTTCCCGAAACACCATAGGAGTATGGAGTGTTCGAGAGATGTAATCAAACCTTGTTTGACATGGTAAGGATCAAAGGTGTTATTTATAAAATTGACATTATATTTTAAGGATTAAGCTTTAGAGACTACCGCTTTTCACTGAAAAGAGCGCCATCGAGATCCGTTGAAATGACACCATATGAGTTGTGGAATGGGATAAAACCCAATTTGTCTTTTCTTAAATTTTGGTATGCAAGGCATATGTAAAATGTTTACAACCAAAGTCGGATAAAGTACGTCTTTGTAGGTTATCCCAATGTAACCGTTGGTTATTCCTCCATAAAGACAAAAGTGTTTTGTGGCTAAGTGCATCAAGTTTCTTGAGAAGGAATTTTTTGCGAAAAGTTAAGTGGGAGGACAGTAGAACTTCGATTAGGTTGTTGAACCTAAGCTTTATGTGCTAAGTGGCGCAGCGCCGGAAAGTGTCCCGGAAGCGGCCGCAATGCTCTTGGCTCCCGTGTCCCAAAGGTTGTTGTCACGGCGATCTAAGTTCCTATTGAACTGCGTAGTTCGGGTAATCGATCAAATAGAAAGATTTGAGATTGAATCATTGTTATTTGATAATAATGGACCGACTACATGCAAAGAAGCAATGATGGGCCCTGACTCCGTCAAAATGGCTAGAAGCTATAAAATCCGTGATAGTTCCATACACGAGAAACCAAGTTTCTGAACTTGGAAGACCCTCTAGATACCGTGTTTGGATCTATAAAGAAACAGACGTGGATGTTCTCACATCTATGAAATATTCGACATATCGTTAAAATGGTTTACGATTATGTTCAAAGAGTTGGCTATGACAAGATTTGATCTTTCATAACGATATTTAGTCTGGACGGATTATTGTAGCAACCACTACATATGCTAGTTTTGGTATATGGTAGTTGAACAAACGGAACAACGTTCTTCTAATAGAATGGTTACCTAGGACGTGTACAGGACACGGTCCAAAGGGTTCTGTTAATTCAAAGGATGCTAAAATAGCATGCAAATTTCAATGGTTGAAATAAGCATTCGCGGAGTTGGAATCTTCATCATGATGAAATTGTTAAAACGTTTAGTTTCATCAGAGACGGTGAAGATGCTTGCTTTTGCAAGAAATTAAGTGGGAGCGCTGAGACATATTTCTAATACATTATGTAGAAGACATATTGTTGATTGGAAATGATGTATCTTTTATTGACACGGGTGAAGTTTCATTGAAAATTTTATTTTAATGGAAGATTTGGGAAAAACCAGAATATTGGACATCAATGTCTATGCAGATAGATTGAGGTTCTAATATGGTTGTGCCAAAGTACATAGATGAGGTATTGAATGAAGTTCAATATGGAAACGACGAGAAAAGTTCTTGCCGCATGGAAAAGGTTGAAGCGAGATTCAAGTGTTTTGACACTTGGTGAGTAAAACCACATGAATGATTTGATCAATCATGTACACCATGATATGTACAATTCCAGAATGTCCTATGCTCTAAATGTTATGAGCATATACCAGAATGATCCATAAGATGATCATTGGACAATAGTAAAGATATCCTTACGTGCTTTGGAAGGACTAAGAATATATATTATGTATGTTGGACAATAGTTCATTGTAAAGTGTTACATTGATACTAGTTTTGTCGCAAGATACAATCTAAATTTATCTCAATTTTGGCGGTATGTTAAGGTGGCAAAATGTAATGGAAGAAAGTTCCATGATAGATTTGGAATAGTTCCAAATGGATTTGGATGAGTTCCAAAGTTAAGACATTATAACGAATACTACAAGGAAAGGCTAAGTATATGACTGCTCTAGCAGCAGCAAAGGAGGGCATTTGTGTCAAGAAGTTTGTTTGACAAACTAGGTGTAGTTCCAAGCGAGCTAATACTATGAAGATCTATTGTACGACAATAGATTCAACATCTTTTGAGCTCAAGGGACTAAGGTCTCACCGGAGGACCAAATTTATGCAATGCCATCTCATTGGTGAATGAGTGATGCGTAGAGACGCAAAGAAATGCAAATACACACGGACCTGAAGTGTCAGATCTGGATATTAGGTTTACCACTAGCAATGCGTATGGATAACACCTGAATGCCATAGGTGTTGGATGCGCAAGTACCAAACTAGATTATTGACTCTAGTGCAAGTGGGAGACTGAAGGGAATATGCCCGAGAGGCAATAATAAAGTGGTTATTATCTTATTCCATGTTTATGATAAATGTTTATTTTCATGCTATAATTGTGTTAACCGGAAACGTTAATACATGTGTGTTTAATAAACAAAGAAAAGGTTCCTAGTAATGTCTCTCTTTATACTAGCTTGTTGATTAACGGATGATCAAGGTTTCCTGATCATTGACATTGGATGTCGTTAATAACAAGGTCATATCATTGGAGAATGATGTGATGAACATACACCCACAGTAGTTATAGCAATACGATCATGTCATCAAAGTTTCTATTGCTGTATCAAACTTTCACGAAGTAACCCTAATCCTTAGACCATGAGATCACGTCAATCACTGACACCGGAAGAGTACTTTGATTCCATCAAACGTCACACCGTAACAGGGTGATTATAAAGGTGTCGTTGGGTACTTGGAAAGTGTTAGTTGAGGCTCGTGGATCAAGAGTGGGATTTGTCCATCCAGATGACGGAGAGATATACTCTAGGCCCTCTCGGTGATATCACATTGACATCGCTTGCAAGCACGTGACTGGCTCACGAGGATGTTATATCACGGAACGAGTAAAGAGTACTTGTCGGTAACGAGATCGAACTAGGTATGGAAGATACCAAATGATCGGATCTCGGACAAGTAAAATATCGCGAGACAAAAGGAATTGGTTACGGAGTAATGGTTCACACGATCACTAGTTCATCGTTGAGTAAGTGGGAGTCATCATGGATCTCCAGATCCCTCTGATGATTATTGATCGGAGAAGAGTCTCTTTCATGTCCATTTTATTCACGAACCGTAGGGTGACACACTTAAGGATTCGTTGACGCGTTTGAGTGGATACGGAACGCCGGAGAATATACTGGACAACACATGGACTGTTTTGATAAAACTGCTGGAATAGTTTCGGTATATCAAAATAGTGCAAGGGGATAATTGTTAATGTGTTCATTGAATGAAGTGTTCATCAATGAAGTACTCATTAAATGAAGTGTTCATTAATTTGAGTGACATTAAACAAGATAATTAAAAGTGTTTTAATGTGATAAACTCTTGGAATTTTGAGTGGAGAATTATGGAAGTTATGGGAATAATGTGTGACCCTTTGTTTTTGTGAGTGGAGAGTCCACCCACATGATGAGGGGAGAGGTGGGGGCACCTCTTGGGGCGTGCTACCCCTTGGGGGCTGCCTACCCCTCCTATATATAGATGGGTGGAGACCCCTCTACACACTCATTCCTCCATCTCTCATATGCCCTTTGGTTGGCATCTTCCTCCCCTTGCTAGCTGATCCAGTTTCACGAGTACGGTGCTTAGGCGAAGCCCTGCTCAAGATCTTCTCTACCACCACCACCGCTATGTTGTAGTGCTGCTGGAGTTCCCGAGGATCCACTACTTCCGCTGCCCAACTGGAGCAAGGGGCGGAGGTCGTCACTGATCTGTACGTGTGACCGACTACGGAGACGCTGCCCGTTCGTGGCGTCAAGTCTTCATCACGACCTTGAGGTCGGCGAGTGTTCGACTACATCACCCACGAGAATAGTTCTCGTTAAAGCTTTTGGTCTTCGAGGGTGAGTCCTTCTCAAACCGTTACAAGTGATCTTCTAGATGTGATCTTGGCTGTTACAACCGTAGGAAAATTTTTGTTTTCTATGCAACGAACCCTTTAGTGGTATCAGAGCCTCGTCTATGCGTAGATGCTTTGTACGGTTAGAACACATAGAGATGTGGGCGTTGATCCTCTAGTTGTTACCCTCTTTTGTGCACTTGTTCATATTGCGGCAATGTTGGATTGAAGCAGCCCTAAGCGCAGATTGCGTGTCACGCTTGACATACGGCTTGTACCGTATAAAGTGGCTTTGGGGGTGTATGTTTCTCTAACATTAGTGATATGGCATTTGCACTAAAGCACCGGTTCCCATCAGAACTCCGAAGTTAAGCGTGCTTGGGCGGGCGAGAGTAGTACTAGGATGGGTGACCTCCTGGGAAGTCCTCGTGTTGCATTCCTTTTTATTTTATTTTTGCGTCTCGTGGCACGGGAGCGTGTGTGCGCGATATATTTGTATGAAGTTTTATTTATTATCAGGATGTGTGATACGTTTTAAGTCGTTACTTGGTATTGACGCATTTATTTCAATGTTGGTGGAGAGGCGTGCTCGTATTTCAAAGGGGTCGAAATACTGTTGTATGTGGAAGAGGGGGAAAGGTGAATACAATGGTGAGAGAAAAGGAGCACGTCTCCGTAGTGGATCTGGGAGTGAGAGGGATAAGGGGATAAGATTGAGAGAACTTGACGCATGCGATCATACCAGCACTAAAGCACCGGATCCCATCAGTACTCCGAATTAAGCGTGCTTGGGAGAGAGTAGTACTAGGATGGGTGACCTCGTGGGAAGTCCTCGTGTTGCATTCCTTTTTATTTTATATTTGCGTCTCGTGGCACGGGAGCGTGTGTGCGCGATATATTTGTATGAAGTTTTATTTATTATCAGGATGTGTGATACGTTTTAAGTCGTTACTTGGTATTGACGCATTTATTTCAATGTTGGTGGAGAGGCGTGGTCGTATTTGAAAGGGGTCAAAATAGTGGTGTATGTGGAAGAGGGGGAAAGGTGAATAGAACGGTGATAGAAAGGGAGCCCGTCTCCGTAGTGGATCTGGGAGTGAGAGGGATAAGGGGAAAAGATTGAGAGAACTTGACGGATGCGATCATACCAGCACTAAAGCACCGGTTTCCATCAGAACTCCGAAGTTAAGCGTGCTTGGGCGAGAGTTGTACTAGGATGGGTGACCTCCTGGGAAGTCCTTGTGTTGCATTCCTTTTTATTTTATTTTTGCGTCTCGTGGCACGGGAGCGTGTGTGCGCAATATATTTGTATGAAGTTTTATTTATTATCAGGATGTGTGATACGTTTTAAGTCGTTACTTGGTATTGACGCATTTATTTCAATGTTGGTGGAGAGGCGTGCTCGTATTTGAAAGGGGTCAAAATAGTGGTGTATGTGGAAGAGGGGGAAAGGTGAATACAACGGTGAGAGAAAGGGAGCCCGTCTCCGTAGTGGATCTGGGAGTGAGAGGGATAAGGGGAAAAGATTGAGAGAACTTGACGGATGCGATCATACCAGCACTAAAGCACCGGTTCCCATTAGAACTCCGAAGTTAAGCGTGCTTGGGCGAGAGTTGTACTAGGATGGGTGACCTCCTAGGAAGTCCTCGTGTTGCATTCCTTTTTATTTTATTTTTGCGTCTCGTGGCACGGGAGCGTGTGTGCGCGATATATTTGTATGAAGTTTTATTTATTATCAGGATGTGTGATACGTTTTAAGTCGTTACTTGGTATTGACGCATTTATTTCAATGTTGGTGGAGAGGCGTGCTCGTATTTCAAAGGGGTGGAAATACTGTTGTATGTGGAAGAGGGGGAAAGGTGAATACAACGGTGAGAGAAAGGGAGCACGTCTCCGTAGTGGATCTGGGAGTGAGACGGATAAGGGGATAAGATTGAGAGAACTTGACGCATGCGATCATACCAGCACTAAAGCACCGGATCCCATCAGTACTCCGAAGTTAAGCGTGCTTGGGAGATAGTAGTACTAGGATGGGTGACCTCCTGGGAAGTCCTCGTCTTGCATTCCTTTTTATTTTATATTTGCGTCTCGTGGCACGGGAGCGTGTGTGCGTCATATATTTGTATGAAGTTTTATTTATTATCAGGATGTGTGATACGTTTTAAGTCGTTACTTGGTATTGACGCATTTATTTCAATGTTGGTGGAGAGGCGTGCTCGTATTTGAAAGGGTCGAAATAGTGGTTTATGTGGAAGAGGGGGAAAGGTGAATACAACGGTGAGAGAAAGGGAGCCCGTCTCGGTAGTGGATCTAGGAGTGAGAGAGATAAGGGGATAAGATTGAGAGAACTTGACGGATGCGATCATACCAGCACTAAAGCACCGAATCCCATCAGAACTCCGAAGTTAAGCGTGCTTGGGCATACTAGGATGGGTGACCTCCTGGGAATTCCTTGTGTTGCATTCCTTTTTATTTTATTTTTGCGTCTCGTGGCACGGGAGCGTGTGTGCGCAATATATTTGTATGAAGTTTTATTTATTATCAGGATGTGTGATACGTTTTAAGTCGTTACTTGGTATTGACGCATTTATTTCAATGTTGGTGGAGAGGCGTGCTCGTATTTGAAATGGGTCAAAATAGTGGTGTATGTGGAAGAGGGGGAAAGGTGAATACAACGGTGAGAGAAAGGGAGCCCGTCTCCGTAGTGGATCTGGGAGTGAGAGGGATAAGGGGATAAGATTGAGAGAACTTGACGGATGCGATCATACCAGCACTAAAGCACCGGTTCCCATCAGAACTCCGAAGTTAAGCGTGCTTGGGCGAGAGTTGTACTAGGATGGGTGACCTCCTAGGAAGTCCTCGTGTTGCATTCCTTTTTATTTTATTTTTGCGTCTCGTGGCACGGGAGCGTGTGTGCGCGATATATTTGTATGAAGTTTTATTTATTATCAGGATGTGTGATATGTTTTAAGTCGTTACTAGGTATTGACGCATTTATTTCAATGTTGGTGGAGAGGCGTGCTCGTATTTGAAAGGGGTCGAAATAGTGGTTTATGTGGAAGAGGGGGAAAGGTGAATACAACGGTGAGAGAAAGGGAGCCCGTCTCGGTAGTGGATCTAGGAGTGAGAGAGATAAGGGGATAAGATTGAGAGAACTTGACGGATGCGATCATACCAGAACAAAAGCACCGAATCCCATCAGAACTCCGAAGTTAAGCGTGCTTGGGCATACTAGGATGGGTGACCTCCTGGGAATTCCTTGTGTTGCATTCCTTTTTATTTTATTTTTGCGTCTCGTGGCACGGGAGCGTGTGTGCGCAATATATTTGTATGAAGTTTTATTTATTATCAGGATGTGTGATACGTTTTAAGTCGTTACTTGGTATTGACGCATTTATTTCAATGTTGGTGGAGAGGCGTGCTCGTATTTGAAATGGGTCAAAATAGTGGTGTATGTGGAAGAGGGGGAAAGGTGAATACAACGGTGAGAGAAAGGGAGCCCGTCTCCGTAGTGGATCTGGGAGTGAGAGGGATAAGGGGAAAAGATTGAGAGAACTTGACGGATGCGATCATACCAGCACTAAAGCACCGGTTCCCATCAGAACTCCGAAGTTAAGCGTGCTTGGGCGAGAGTTGTACTAGGATGGGTGACCTCCTAGGAAGTCCTCGTGTTGCATTCCTTTTTATTTTATTTTTGCATCTCGTGGCACGGGAGCGTGTGTGCGCGATATATTTGTATGAAGTTTTATTTATTATCAGGATGTGTGATATGTTTTAAGTCGTTACTAGGTATTGACGCATTTATTTCAATGTTGGTGGAGAGGCGTGCTCGTATTTAAAAGGGTTCGAAATAGTGGTGTATGTGGAAGAGGGGGAAAGGTGAATACAACGGTGAGAGAAAGGGAGCCCGTCTCCGTAGTGGATCTGGGAGTGAGAGGGATAAGGGGATAAGATTGAGAGAACTTGACGGATGCGATCATACCAGCACTAAAGCACCGGATCCCATCAGAACTCCGAAGTTAAGAGTGCTTGCGCGAGAGTAGTACTAGGATGGGTGACCTCCTGGGAACGTGTTGCATTCCTTTTTATTTTATTTTTGCGTCTCGTGGCACGGGAGCGTGTGTGCGCGATATATTTGTATGAAGTTTTATTTATTATCATGATGTGTGATACGTTTTAAGTCGTTACTTGGTATTGACGCATTTATTTCAATGTTGGTGTAGAGGCGTGCTCGTATTTGAAAGGGGTCGAAATAGTGGTGTATGTGGAAGAGGGGGAAAGATGAATACAACGGTGAGAGAAAGGGAGCCCGTCTCCGTAGTGGATCTGGGAGTGAGAGGGATAAGGGGATAAGATTGAGAGAACTTGACGGATGCTATCATACCAGCACTAAAGCACCGGATCCCATGAGAACTCCGAAGTTAAGCGTGCTTGGGCGAGAGTAGTACTAGGATGGGTGACCTCCTGGGAAGTCATCTTGTTCCATTCCTTTTTATTTTATTTTTGCGTCTCGTGGCACGGGAGCGTGTGTGCGCGATATATTTGTATGAAGTTTTTTTTATTATCAGGATGTGTGATACGTTTTAAGTCGTTACTTGGTATTGACGCATTTATTTCAATGTTGGTGGAGAGGCGTGCTCGTATTTCAAAGGGGTGGAAATACTGTTGTATGTGGAAGAGGGGGAAAGGTGAATACAACGGTGAGAGAAAGGGAGCACGTCTCCGTAGTGGATCTGGGAGTGAGACGAATAAGGGGATAAGATTGAGAGAACTTGACGCATGCGATCATACCAGCACTAAAGCACCGGATCCCATCAGTACTCCGAAGTTAAGCGTGCTTGGGAGATAGTAGTACTAGGATGGGTGACCTCCTGGGAAGTCCTCGTCTTGCATTCCTTTTTATTTTATATTTGCGTCTCGTGGCACGGGAGCGTGTGTGCGTCATATATTTGTATGAAGTTTTATTTATTATCAGGATGTGTGATACGTTTTAAGTCGTTACTTGGTATTGACGCATTTATTTCAATGTTGGTGGAGAGGCGTGCTCGTATTTGAAAGGGTCGAAATAGTGGTTTATGTGGAAGAGGGGGAAAGGTGAATACAACGGTGAGAGAAAGGGAGCCCGTCTCGGTAGTGGATCTAGGAGTGAGAGAGATAAGGGGATAAGATTGAGAGAACTTGACGGATGCGATCATACCAGCACTAAAGCACTGAATCCCATCAGAACTCCGAAGTTAAGCGTGCTTGGGCGAGAGTAGTACTAGGATGGGTGATGTCCTGGGAACTCCTTGTGTTGCATTCCTTTTTATTTTATTTTTGCGTCTCGTGGCACGGGAGCGTGTGTGCGCAATATATTTGTATGAAGTTTTATTTATTATCAGGATGTGTGATACGTTTTAAGTCGTTACTTGGTATTAACGCATTTATTTCAATGTTGGTGGAGAGGCGTGCTCGTATTTGAAAGGGGTCAAAATAGTGGTGTATGTGGAAGAGGGGGAAAGGTGAATACAACGGTGAGAGAAAGGGAGCCCGTCTCCGTAGTGGATCTGGGAGTGAGAGGGATAAGGGGAAAAGATTGAGAGAACTTGACGGATGCGATCATACCAGCACTAAAGCACCGGTTCCCATCAGAACTCCGAAGTTAAGCGTGCTTGGGCGAGAGTTGTACTAGGATGGGTGACCTCCTAGGAAGTCCTCGTGTTGCATTCCTTTTTATTTTATTTTTGCGTCTCGTGGCACGGGAGCGTGTGTGCGCGATATATTTGTATGAAGTTTTATTTATTATCAGGATGTGTGATATGTTTAAAGTCGTTACTAGGTATTGACGCATTTATTTCAATGTTGGTGGAGAGGCGTGCTCGTATTTAAAAGGGTTCGAAATAGTGGTGTATGTGGAAGAGGGGGAAAGGTGAATACAACAGTGAGAGAAAGGGAGCCCGTCTCCGTAGTGGATCTGGGAGTGAGAGGGATAAGGGGATAAGATTGAGACAACTTGACGGATGCGATCATACCAGCACTAAAGCACCGGATACCATCAGAACTCCGAAGTTAAGCGTTCTTGGGCGAGAGTAGTACTAGGATGGGTGACCTCCTAGGAAGTCCTCGTGTTGCATTCCTTTTTATTTTATTTTTGCGTCTCGTGGCACGGGAGCGTGTGTGCGCGATATATTTGTATGAAGTTTTATTTATTATCAGGATGTGTGATACGTTTTAAGTCGTTACTTGGTATTGACGCATTTATTTCAATGTTGGTGGAGAGGCGTGCTCGTATTTGAAAGGGGTCCAAATAGTGGTGTATGTGGAAGAGGGGGAAAGGTGAATACAACGGTGAGAGAAAGGGAGCCCGTCTCCGTAGTGGATCTGGGAGTGAGAGGGATAAGGGGATAAGATTGAGAGAACTTGACGGATGCGATCATACCAGCACTAAAGCACGGGATCCCATCAGAACTCCGAAGTTAAGCGTGCTTGGGCGAGAGTAGTACTAGGATGGGTGACCTCCTAGGAAGTCCTCGTGTTGCATTCCTTTTTATTTTATTTTTGCGTCACGTGGCACGGGAGCGTGTGTGTGCGATATATTTGTATGAAGTTTTATTTATTATCAAGATGTGTGATACGTTTTAAGTCGTTACTAGGTATTGACGCATTAATTTCAATGTTGGTGGAGAGGCGTGCTCGTATTTAAAAGGGGTCGAAATAGTGGTGTATGTGGAAGAGGGGGAAAGGTGAATACAACGGTGAGAGAAAGGGAGCCCGCCTCCGTAGTGGATCTGGGAGTGAGAGGGATAAGGGGATAAGATTGAGAGAACTTGACGGATGCTATCATACCAGCACTAAAGCACCGGATCCCATGAGAACTCTGAAGTTAAGCGTGCTTGGCGAGAGTAGTACTAGGATGGGTGACCTCCTGGGAAGTCATCGTGTTGCATTCCTTTTTATTTTATTTTTGCGTCTCGTGGCACGGGAGCGTGTGTGCGCAATATATTTGTATGAAGTTTTATTTATTATCAGGATGTGTGATACGTTTTAAGTCGTTACTTGGTATTGACGCATTTATTTCAATGTTGGTGGAGAGGCGTGCTCGTATTTGAAAGGGGTCGAAATAGTGGTTTATGTGGAAGAGGGGGAAAGGTGAATACAACGGTGAGAGAAAGGGAGCCCGTCTCGGTAGTGGATCTAGGAGTGAGAGAGATAAGGGGATAAGATTGAGAGAACTTGACGGATGCGATCATACCAGCACTAAAGCACCGAATCCCATCAGAACTCCGAAGTTAAGCGTGCTTGGGCATACTAGGATGGGTGACCTCCTGGGAATTCCTTGTGTTGCATTCCTTTTTATTTTATTTTTGCGTCTCGTGGCACGGGAGCGTGTGTGCGCAATATATTTGTATGAAGTTTTATTTATTATCAGGATGTGTGATACGTTTTAAGTCGTTACTTGGTATTGACGCATTTATTTCAATGTTGGTGGAGAGGCGTGCTCGTATTTGAAATGGGTCAAAATAGTGGTGTATGTGGAAGAGGGGGAAAGGTGAATACAACGGTGAGAGAAAGGGAGCCCGTCTCCGTAGTGGATCTGGGAGTGAGAGGGATAAGGGGAAAAGATTGAGAGAACTTGACGGATGCGATCATACCAGCACTAAAGCACCGGTTCCCATCAGAACTCCGAAGTTAAGCGTGCTTGGGCGAGAGTTGTACTAGGATGGGTGACCTCCTAGGAAGTCCTCGTGTTGCATTCCTTTTTATTTTATTTTTGCGTCTCGTGGCACGGGAGCGTGTGTGCGCGATATATTTGTATGAAGTTTTATTTATTATCAGGATGTGTGATATGTTTTAAGTCGTTACTAGGTATTGACGCATTTATTTCAATGTTGGTGGAGAGGCGTGCTCGTATTTGAAAGGGGTCGAAATAGTGGTTTATGTGGAAGAGGGGGAAAGGTGAATACAACGGTGAGAGAAAGGGAGCCCGTCTCGGTAGTGGATCTAGGAGTGAGAGAGATAAGGGGATAAGATTGAGAGAACTTGACGGATGCGATCATACCAGAACAAAAGCACCGAATCCCATCAGAACTCCGAAGTTAAGCGTGCTTGGGCATACTAGGATGGGTGACCTCCTGGGAATTCCTTGTGTTGCATTCCTTTTTATTTTATTTTTGCGTCTCGTGGCACGGGAGCGTGTGTGCGCAATATATTTGTATGAAGTTTTATTTATTATCAGGATGTGTGATACGTTTTAAGTCGTTACTTGGTATTGACGCATTTATTTCAATGTTGGTGGAGAGGCGTGCTCGTATTTGAAATGGGTCAAAATAGTGGTGTATGTGGAAGAGGGGGAAAGGTGAATACAACGGTGAGAGAAAGGGAGCCCGTCTCCGTAGTGGATCTGGGAGTGAGAGGGATAAGGGGAAAAGATTGAGAGAACTTGACGGATGCGATCATACCAGCACTAAAGCACCGGTTCCCATCAGAACTCCGAAGTTAAGCGTGCTTGGGCGAGAGTTGTACTAGGATGGGTGACCTCCTAGGAAGTCCTCGTGTTGCATTCCTTTTTATTTTATTTTTGCATCTCGTGGCACGGGAGCGTGTGTGCGCGATATATTTGTATGAAGTTTTATTTATTATCAGGATGTGTGATATGTTTTAAGTCGTTACTAGGTATTGACGCATTTATTTCAATGTTGGTGGAGAGGCGTGCTCGTATTTAAAAGGGTTCGAAATAGTGGTGTATGTGGAAGAGGGGGAAAGGTGAATACAACGGTGAGAGAAAGGGAGCCCGTCTCCGTAGTGGATCTGGGAGTGAGAGGGATAAGGGGATAAGATTGAGAGAACTTGACGGATGCGATCATACCAGCACTAAAGCACCGGATCCCATCAGAACTCCGAAGTTAAGAGTGCTTGCGCGAGAGTAGTACTAGGATGGGTGACCTCCTGGGAACGTGTTGCATTCCTTTTTATTTTATTTTTGCGTCTCGTGGCACGGGAGCGTGTGTGCGCGATATATTTGTATGAAGTTTTATTTATTATCATGATGTGTGATACGTTTTAAGTCGTTACTTGGTATTGACGCATTTATTTCAATGTTGGTGTAGAGGCGTGCTCGTATTTGAAAGGGGTCGAAATAGTGGTGTATGTGGAAGAGGGGGAAAGATGAATACAACGGTGAGAGAAAGGGAGCCCGTCTCCGTAGTGGATCTGGGAGTGAGAGGGATAAGGGGATAAGATTGAGAGAACTTGACGGATGCTATCATACCAGCACTAAAGCACCGGATCCCATGAGAACTCCGAAGTTAAGCGTGCTTGGGCGAGAGTAGTACTAGGATGGGTGACCTCCTGGGAAGTCATCTTGTTCCATTCCTTTTTATTTTATTTTTGCGTCTCGTGGCACGGGAGCGTGTGTGCGCAATATATTTGTATGAAGTTTTATTTATTATCAGGATGTGTGATACGTTTTAAGTCGTTACTTGGTATTGACGCATTTATTTCAATGTTGGTGGAGAGGCGTGCTCGTATTTGAAAGGGGTCGAAATAGTGGTTTATGTGGAAGAGGGGGAAAGGTGAATACAACGGTAAGAGAAAGGGAGCCCGTCTCGGTAGTGGATCTAGGAGTGAGAGAGATAAGGGGATAAGATTGAGAGAACTTGACGGATGCGATCATACCAGAACAAAAGCACCGAATCCCATCAGAACTCCGAAGTTAAGCGTGCTTGGGCATACTAGGATGGGTGACCTCCTGGGAATTCCTTGTGTTGCATTCCTTTTTATTTTATTTTTGCGTCTCGTGGCACGGGAGCGTGTGTGCGCAATATATTTGTATGAAGTTTTATTTATTATCAGGATGTGTGATACGTTTTAAGTCGTTACTTGGTATTGACGCATTTATTTCAATGTTGGTGGAGAGGCGTGCTCGTATTTGAAATGGGTCAAAATAGTGGTGTATGTGGAAGAGGGGGAAAGGTGAATACAACGGTGAGAGAAAGGGAGCCCGTCTCCGTAGTGGATCTGGGAGTGAGAGGGATAAGGGGAAAATATTGAGAGAACTTGACGGATGCGATCATACCAGCACTAAAGCACCGGTTCCCATCAGAACTCCGAAGTTAAGCGTGCTTGGGCGAGAGTTGTACTAGGATGGGTGACCTCCTAGGAAGTCCTCGTGTTGCATTCCTTTTTATTTTATTTTTGCATCTCGTGGCACGGGAGCGTGTGTGCGCGATATATTTGTATGAAGTTTTATTTATTATCAGGATGTGTGATATGTTTTAAGTCGTTACTAGGTATTGACGCATTTATTTCAATGTTGGTGGAGAGGCGTGCTCGTATTTAAAAGGGTTCGAAATAGTGGTGTATGTGGAAGAGGGGGAAAGGTGAATACAACGGTGAGAGAAAGGGAGCCCGTCTCCGTAGTGGATCTGGGAGTGAGAGGGATAAGGGGATAAGATTGAGAGAACTTGACGGATGCGATCATACCAGCACTAAAGCACCGGAAACCATCAGAACTCCGAAGTTAAGAGTGCTTGCGCGAGAGTAGTACTAGGATGGGTGACCTCCTGGGAACGTGTTGCATTCCTTTTTATTTTATTTTTGCGTCTCGTGGCACGGGAGCGTGTGTGCGCGATATATTTGTATGAAGTTTTATTTATTATCATGATGTGTGATACGTTTTAAGTCGTTACTTGGTATTGACGCATTTATTTCAATGTTGGTGTAGAGGCGTGCTCGTATTTGAAAGGGGTCGAAATAGTGGTGTATGTGGAAGAGGGGGAAAGATGAATACAACGGTGAGAGAAAGGGAGCCCGTCTCCGTAGTGGATCTGGGAGTGAGAGGGATAAGGGGATAAGATTGAGAGAACTTGACGGATGCTATCATACCAGCACTAAAGCACCGGATCCCATGAGAACTTCAAAGTTAAGCGGGCTTGGGCGAGAGTAGTACTAGGATGGGTGACCTCCTGGGAAGTCATCTTGTTCCATTCCTTTTTATTTTATTTTTGCGTCTCGTGGCACGGGAGCGTGTGTGCGCAATATATTTGTATGAAGTTTTATTTATTATCAGGATGTGTGATACGTTTTAAGTCGTTACTTGGTATTGACGCATTTATTTCAATGTTGGTGGAGAGGCGTGCTCGTATTTGAAAGGGGTCGAAATAGTGGTTTATGTGGAAGAGGGGGAAAGGTGAATACAACAGTGAGAGAAAGGGAGCCCGTCTCGGTAGTGGATCTAGGAGTGAGAGAGATAAGGGGATAAGATTGAGAGAACTTGACGGATGCGATCATACCAGCACTAAAGCACCGAATCCCATCAGAACTCCGAAGTTAAGCGTGCTTGGGCATACTAGGATGGGTGACCTCCTGGGAATTCCTTGTGTTGCATTCCTTTTTATTTTATTTTTGCGTCTCGTGGCACGGGAGCGTGTGTGCGCAATATATTTGTATGAAGTTTTATTTATTATCAGGATGTGTGATAGGTTTTAAGTCGTTACTTGGTATTGACGCATTTATTTCAATGTTGGTGGAGAGGCGTGCTCGTATTTGAAATGGGTCAAAATAGTGGTGTATGTGGAAGAGGGGGAAAGGTGAATACAACGGTGAGAGAAAGGGAGCCCGTCTCCGTAGTGGATCTGGGAGTGAGAGGGATAAGGGGAAAAGATTGAGAGAACTTGACGGATGCGATCATACCAGCACTAAAGCACCGGTTCCCATCAGAACTCCGAAGTTAAGCGTGCTTGGGCGAGAGTTGTACTAGGATGGGTGACCTCCTAGGAAGTCCTCGTGTTGCATTCCTTTTTATTTTATTTTTGCGTCTCGTGGCACGGGAGCGTGTGTGCGCGATATATTTGTATGAAGTTTTATTTATTATCAGGATGTGTGATATGTTTTAAGTCGTTACTAGGTATTGACGCATTTATTTCAATGTTGGTGGAGAGGCGTGCTCGTATTTGAAAGGGGTCGAAATAGTGGTTTATGTGGAAGAGGGGGAAAGGTGAATACAACGGTAAGAGAAAGGGAGCCCGTCTCGGTAGTGGATCTAGGAGTGAGAGAGATAAGGGGATAAGATTGAGAGAACTTGACGGATGCGATCATACCAGAACAAAAGCACCGAATCCCATCAGAACTCCGAAGTTAAGCGTGCTTGGGCATACTAGGATGGGTGACCTCCTGGGAATTCCTTGTGTTGCATTCCTTTTTATTTTATTTTTGCGTCTCGTGGCACGGGAGCGTGTGTGCGCAATATATTTGTATGAAGTTTTATTTATTATCAGGATGTGTGATACGTTTTAAGTCGTTACTTGGTATTGACGCATTTATTTCAATGTTGGTGGAGAGGCGTGCTCGTATTTGAAATGGGTCAAAATAGTGGTGTATGTGGAAGAGGGGGAAAGGTGAATACAACGGTGAGAGAAAGGGAGCCCGTCTCCGTAGTGGATCTGGGAGTGAGAGGGATAAGGGGAAAATATTGAGAGAACTTGACGGATGCGATCATACCAGCACTAAAGCACCGGTTCCCATCAGAACTCCGAAGTTAAGCGTGCTTGGGCGAGAGTTGTACTAGGATGGGTGACCTCCTAGGAAGTCCTCGTGTTGCATTCCTTTTTATTTTATTTTTGCATCTCGTGGCACGGGAGCGTGTGTGCGCGATATATTTGTATGAAGTTTTATTTATTATCAGGATGTGTGATATGTTTTAAGTCGTTACTAGGTATTGACGCATTTATTTCAATGTTGGTGGAGAGGCGTGCTCGTATTTAAAAGGGTTCGAAATAGTGGTGTATGTGGAAGAGGGGGAAAGGTGAATACAACGGTGAGAGAAAGGGAGCCCGTCTCCGTAGTGGATCTGGGAGTGAGAGGGATAAGGGGATAAGATTGAGAGAACTTGACGGATGCGATCATACCAGCACTAAAGCACCGGATCCCATCAGAACTCCGAAGTTAAGAGTGCTTGCGCGAGAGTAGTACTAGGATGGGTGACCTCCTGGGAACGTGTTGCATTCCTTTTTATTTTATTTTTGCGTCTCGTGGCACGGGAGCGTGTGTGCGCGATATATTTGTATGAAGTTTTATTTATTATCATGATGTGTGATACGTTTTAAGTCGTTACTTGGTATTGACGCATTTATTTCAATGTTGGTGTAGAGGCGTGCTCGTATTTGAAAGGGGTCGAAATAGTGGTGTATGTGGAAGAGGGGGAAAGATGAATACAACGGTGAGAGAAAGGGAGCCCGTCTCCGTAGTGGATCTGGGAGTGAGAGGGATAAGGGGATAAGATTGAGAGAACTTGACGGATGCTATCATACCAGCACTAAAGCACCGGATCCCATGAGAACTTCAAAGTTAAGCGTGCTTGGGCGAGAGTAGTACTAGGATGGGTGACCTCCTGGGAAGTCATCTTGTTCCATTCCTTTTTATTTTATTTTTGCGTCTCGTGGCACGGGAGCGTGTGTGCGCAATATATTTGTATGAAGTTTTATTTATTATCAGGATGTGTGATACGTTTTAAGTCGTTACTTGGTATTGACGCATTTATTTCAATGTTGGTGGAGAGGCGTGCTCGTATTTGAAAGGGGTCGAAATAGTGGTTTATGTGGAAGAGGGGGAAAGGTGAATACAACAGTGAGAGAAAGGGAGCCCGTCTCGGTAGTGGATCTAGGAGTGAGAGAGATAAGGGGATAAGATTGAGAGAACTTGACGGATGCGATCATACCAGCACTAAAGCACCGAATCCCATCAGAACTCCGAAGTTAAGCGTGCTTGGGCATACTAGGATGGGTGACCTCCTGGGAATTCCTTGTGTTGCATTCCTTTTTATTTTATTTTTGCGTCTCGTGGCACGGGAGCGTGTGTGCGCAATATATTTGTATGAAGTTTTATTTATTATCAGGATGTGTGATAGGTTTTAAGTCGTTACTTGGTATTGACGCATTTATTTCAATGTTGGTGGAGAGGCGTGCTCGTATTTGAAATGGGTCAAAATAGTGGTGTATGTGGAAGAGCGGGAAAGGTGAATACAACGGTGAGAGAAAGGGAGCCCGTCTCCGTAGTGGATCTGGGAGTGAGAGGGATAAGGGGAAAAGATTGAGAGAACTTGACGGATGCGATCATACCAGCACTAAAGCACCGGTTCCCATCAGAACTCCGAAGTTAAGCGTGCTTGGGCGAGAGTTGTACTAGGATGGGTGACCTCCTAGGAAGTCCTCGTGTTGCATTCCTTTTTATTTTATTTTTGCGTCTCGTGGCACGGGAGCGTGTGTGCGCGATATATTTGTATGAAGTTTTATTTATTATCAGGATGTGTGATATGTTTTAAGTCGTTACTAGGTATTGACGCATTTATTTCAATGTTGGTGGAGAGGCGTGCTCGTATTTGAAAGGGGTCGAAATAGTGGTTTATGTGGAAGAGGGGGAAAGGTGAATACAACGGTAAGAGAAAGGGAGCCCGTCTCGGTAGTGGATCTAGGAGTGAGAGAGATAAGGGAATAAGATTGAGAGAACTTGACGGATGCGATCATACCAGAACAAAAGCACCGAATCCCATCAGAACTCCGAAGTTAAGCGTGCTTGGGCATACTAGGATGGGTGACCTCCTGGGAATTCCTTGTGTTGCATTCCTTTTTATTTTATTTTTGCGTCTCGTGGCACGGGAGCGTGTGTGCGCAATATATTTGTATGAAGTTTTATTTATTATCAGGATGTGTGATACGTTTTAAGTCGTTACTTGGTATTGACGCATTTATTTCAATGTTGGTGGAGAGGCGTGCTCGTATTTGAAATGGGTCAAAATAGTGGTGTATGTGGAAGAGGGGGAAAGGTGAATACAACGGTGAGAGAAAGGGAGCCCGTCTCCGTAGTGGATCTGGGAGTGAGAGGGATAAGGGGAAAAGATTGAGAGAACTTGACGGATGCGATCATACCAGCACTAAAGCACCGGTTCCCATCAGAACTCCGAAGTTAAGCGTGCTTGGGCGAGAGTTGTACTAGGATGGGTGACCTCCTAGGAAGTCCTCGTGTTGCATTCCTTTTTATTTTATTTTTGCATCTCGTGGCACGGGAGCGTGTGTGCGCGATATATTTGTATGAAGTTTTATTTATTATCAGGATGTGTGATATGTTTTAAGTCGTTACTAGGTATTGACGCATTTATTTCAATGTTGGTGGAGAGGCGTGCTCGTATTTGAAAGGGGTCGAAATAGTGGTTTATGTGGAAGAGGGGGAAAGGTGAATACAACGGTAAGAGAAAGGGAGCCCGTCTCGGTAGTGGATCTAGGAGTGAGAGAGATAAGGGGATAAGATTGAGAGAACTTGACGGATGCGATCATACCAGAACAAAAGCACCGAATCCCATCAGAACTCCGAAGTTAAGCGTGCTTGGGCATACTAGGATGGGTGACCTCCTGGGAATTCCTTGTGTTGCATTCCTTTTTATTTTATTTTTGCGTCTCGTGGCACGGGAGCGTGTGTGCGCAATATATTTGTATGAAGTTTTATTTATTATCAGGATGTGTGATACGTTTTAAGTCGTTACTTGGTATTGACGCATTTATTTCAATGTTGGTGGAGAGGCGTGCTCGTATTTGAAATGGGTCAAAATAGTGGTGTATGTGGAAGAGGGGGAAAGGTGAATACAACGGTGAGAGAAAGGGAGCCCGTCTCCGTAGTGGATCTGGGAGTGAGAGGGATAAGGGGAAAATATTGAGAGAACTTGACGGATGCGATCATACCAGCACTAAAGCACCGGTTCCCATCAGAACTCCGAAGTTAAGCGTGCTTGGGCGAGAGTTGTACTAGGATGGGTGACCTCCTAGGAAGTCCTCGTGTTGCATTCCTTTTTATTTTATTTTTGCATCTCGTGGCACGGGAGCGTGTGTGCGCGATATATTTGTATGAAGTTTTATTTATTATCAGGATGTGTGATATGTTTTAAGTCGTTACTAGGTATTGACGCATTTATTTCAATGTTGGTGGAGAGGCGTGCTCGTATTTAAAAGGGTTCGAAATAGTGGTGTATGTGGAAGAGGGGGAAAGGTGAATACAACGGTGAGAGAAAGGGAGCCCGTCTCCGTAGTGGATCTGGGAGTGAGAGGGATAAGGGGATAAGATTGAGAGAACTTGACGGATGCGATCATACCAGCACTAAAGCACCGGATCCCATCAGAACTCCGAAGTTAAGAGTGCTTGCGCGAGAGTAGTACTAGGATGGGTGACCTCCTGGGAACGTGTTGCATTCCTTTTTATTTTATTTTTGCGTCTCGTGGCACGGGAGCGTGTGTGCGCGATATATTTGTATGAAGTTTTATTTATTATCATGATGTGTGATACGTTTTAAGTCGTTACTTGGTATTGACGCATTTATTTCAATGTTGGTGTAGAGGCGTGCTCGTATTTGAAAGGGGTCGAAATAGTGGTGTATGTGGAAGAGGGGGAAAGATGAATACAACGGTGAGAGAAAGGGAGCCCGTCTCCGTAGTGGATCTGGGAGTGAGAGGGATAAGGGGATAAGATTGAGAGAACTTGACGGATGCTATCATACCAGCACTAAAGCACCGGATCCCATGAGAACTTCAAAGTTAAGCGTGCTTGGGCGAGAGTAGTACTAGGATGGGTGACCTCCTGGGAAGTCATCTTGTTCCATTCCTTTTTATTTTATTTTTGCATCTCGTGGCACGGGAGCGTGTGTGCGCAATATATTTGTATGAAGTTTTATTTATTATCAGGATGTGTGATACGTTTTAAGTCGTTACTTGGTATTGACGCATTTATTTCAATGTTGGTGGAGAGGCGTGCTCGTATTTGAAAGGGGTCGAAATAGTGGTTTATGTGGAAGAGGGGGAAAGGTGAATACAACAGTGAGAGAAAGGGAGCCCGTCTCGGTAGTGGATCTAGGAGTGAGAGAGATAAGGGGATAAGATTGAGAGAACTTGACGGATGCGATCATACCAGCACTAAAGCACCGAATCCCATCAGAACTCCGAAGTTAAGCGTGCTTGGGCATACTAGGATGGGTGACCTCCTGGGAATTCCTTGTGTTGCATTCCTTTTTATTTTATTTTTGCGTCTCGTGGCACGGCAGCGTGTGTGCGCAATATATTTGTATGAAGTTTTATTTATTATCAGGATGTGTGATACGTTTTAAGTCGTTACTTGGTATTGACGCATTTATTTCAATGTTGGTGGAGAGGCGTGCTCGTATTTGAAATGGGTCAAAATAGTGGTGTATGTGGAAGAGGGGGAAAGGTGAATACAACGGTGAGAGAAAGGGAGCCCGTCTCCGTAGTGGATCTGGGAATGAGAGGGATAAGGGGAAAAGATTGAGAGAACTTGACGGATGCGATCATACCAGCACTAAAGCACCGGTTCCCATCAGAACTCCGAAGTTAAGCGTGCTTGGGCGAGAGTTGTACTAGGATGGGTGACCTCCTAGGAAGTCCTCGTGTTGCATTCCTTTTTATTTTATTTTTGCGTCTCGTGGCACGGGAGCGTGTGTGCGCGATATATTTGTATGAAGTTTTATTTATTATCAGGATGTGTGATATGTTTTAAGTCGTTACTAGGTATTGACGCATTTATTTCAATGTTGGTGGAGAGGCGTGCTCGTATTTGAAAGGGGTCGAAATAGTGGTTTATGTGGAAGAGGGGGAAAGGTGAATACAACGGTAAGAGAAAGGGAGCCCGTCTCGGTAGTGGATCTAGGAGTGAGAGAGATAAGGGGATAAGATTGAGAGAACTTGACGGATGCGATCATACCAGAACAAAAGCACCGAATCCCATCAGAACTCCGAAGTTAAGCGTGCTTGGGCATACTAGGATGGGTGACCTCCTGGGAATTCCTTGTGTTGCATTCCTTTTTATTTTATTTTTGCGTCTCGTGGCACGGGAGCGTGTGTGCGCAATATATTTGTATGAAGTTTTATTTATTATCAGGATGTGTGATACGTTTTAAGTCGTTACTTGGTATTGACGCATTTATTTCAATGTTGGTGGAGAGGCGTGCTCGTATTTGAAATGGGTCAAAATAGTGGTGTATGTGGAAGAGGGGGAAAGGTGAATACAACGGTGAGAGAAAGGGAGCCCGTCTCCGTAGTGGATCTGGGAGTGAGAGGGATAAGGGGAAAAGATTGAGAGAACTTGACGGATGCGATCATACCAGCACTAAAGCACCGGTTCCCATCAGAACTCCGAAGTTAAGCGTGCTTGGGCGAGAGTTGTACTAGGATGGGTGACCTCCTAGGAAGTCCTCGTGTTGCATTCCTTTTTATTTTATTTTTGCATCTCGTGGCACGGGAGCGTGTGTGCGCGATATATTTGTATGAAGTTTTATTTATTATCAGGATGTGTGATATGTTTTAAGTCGTTACTAGGTATTGACGCATTTATTTCAATGTTGGTGGAGAGGCGTGCTCGTATTTAAAAGGGTTCGAAATAGTGGTGTATGTGGAAGAGGGGGAAAGGTGAATACAACAGTGAGAGAAAGGGAGCCCGTCTCCGTAGTGGATCTGGGAGTGAGAGGGATAAGGGGATAAGATTGAGAGAACTTGACGGATGCGATCATACCAGCACTAAAGCACCGGATCCCATCAGAACTCCGAAGTTAAGAGTGCTTGCGCGAGAGTAGTACTAGGATAGGTGACCTCCTGGGAACGTGTTGCATTCCTTTTTATTTTATTTTTGCGTCTCGTGGCACGGGAGCGTGTGTGCGCGATATATTTGTATGAAGTTTTATTTATTATCATGATGTGTGATACGTTTTAAGTCGTTACTTGGTATTGACGCATTTATTTCAATGTTGGTGTAGAGGCGTGCTCGTATTTGAAAGGGGTCGAAATAGTGGTGTATGTGGAAGAGGGGGAAAGATGAATCCAACGGTGAGAGAAAGGGAGCCCGTCTCCGTAGTGGATCTGGGAGTGACAGGGATAAGGGGATAAGATTGAGAGAACTTGACGGATGCTATCATACCAGCACTAAAGCACCGGATCCCATGAGAACTCCGAAGTTAAGCGTGCTTGGGCGAGAGTAGTACTAGGATGGGTGACCTCCTGGGAAGTCATCTTGTTCCATTCCTTTTTATTTTATTTTTGCGTCTCGTGGCACGGGAGCGTGTGTGCGCAATATATTTGTATGAAGTTTTATTTATTATCAGGATGTGTGATACGTTTTAAGTCGTTACTTGGTATTGACGCATTTATTTGAATGTTGGTGGAGAGGCGTGCTCGTATTTGAAAGGGGTCGAAATAGTTGTTCCATTCCTTTTTATTTTATTTTTGCGTCTCGTGGCACGGGAGCGTGTGTGCGCAATATATTTGTATGAAGTTTTATTTATTATCAGGATGTGTGATACGTTTTAAGTCGTTACTTGGTATTGACGCATTTATTTCAATGTTGGTGGAGAGGCGTGCTCGTATTTGAAAGGGGTCGAAATAGTTGTTGCATTCCTTTTTATTTTATTTTTGCGTCTCGTGGCACGGGAGCGTGTGTGCGCAATATATTTGTATGAAGTTTTATTTATTATCAGGATGTGTGATACGTTTTAAGTCGTTACTTGGTATTGACGCATTTATTTCAATGTTGGTGGAGAGGCGTGCTCGTATTTGAAAGGGGTCGAAATAGTGGTTTATGTGGAAGAGGGGGAAAGGTGAATACAACGGTGAGAGAAAGGGAGCCCGTCTCGGTAGTGGATCTGGGAGTGAGAGAGATAAGGGGATAAGATTGAGACAACTTGACGGATGCGATCATACCAGCACTAAAGCACCGGATACCATCAGAACTCCGAAGTTAAGCGTGCTTGGGCGAGAGTAGTACTAGGATGGGTGACCTCCTGGGAAGTCCTCGTGTTGCATTCTTTTTTATTTTATTTTTGCGTCTCGTGGCACGGGAGCCTGTGTGCGCGATATATTTGTATGAAGTTTTATTTATTATCAGGATGTGTGAGACGTTTTAAGTCGTTACTTGGTATTGACGCATTTATTTCAATGTTGGTGGAGAGGCGTGCTCGTATTTAAAAGGGTTCGAAATAGTGGTGTATGTGGAAGAGGGGGAAAGGTGAATACAACGGTGAGAGAAAGGGAGCCCGTCTCCGTAGTGGATCTGGGAGTGAGAGGGATAAGGGGATAAGATTGAGAGAACTTGACGGATGCGATCATACCAGCACTAAAGCACCGGATCCCATCAGAACTCCGAAGTTAAGAGTGCTTGCGCGACAGTAGTACTAGGATGGGTGACCTCCTGGGAACGTGTTGCATTCCTTTTTATTTTATTATTGCGTCTCGTGGCACGGGAGCGTGTGTGCGCGATATATTTGTATGAAGTTTTATTTATTATCATGATGTGTGATACGCTTTAAGTCGTTACTTGGTATTGACGCATTTATTTCAATGTTGGTGTAGAGGCGTGCTCGTATTTGAAAGGGGTCGAAATAGTGGTGTATGTGGAAGAGGGGGAAAGGTGAATACAACGGTGAGAGAAAGGGAGCCCGTCTCCGTAGTGGATCTGGGAGTGAGAGGGATAAGGGGATAAGATTGAGAGAACTTGACGGATGCTATCATACCAGCACTAAAGCACCGGATCCCATGAGAACTCCGAAGTTAAGCGTGCTTGGGCGAGAGTAGTACTAGGATGGGTGACGTCCTGGGAACTCCTTGTGTTGCATTCCTTTTTATTTTATTTTTGCGTCTCGTGGCACGGAAGCGTGTGTGCGCGATATATTTGTATGAAGTTTTATTTATTATCAGGATGTGTGATACGTTTTAAGTCGTTACTTGGTATTGACGCATTTATTTCAATGTTGGTGGAGAGGCGTGCTCGTATTTGAAAGGGGTCGAAATAGTGGTTTATGTGGAAGTGGGGGAAAGGTGAATACAACGGTGAGAGAAAGGGAGCCCGTCTCGGTAGTGGATCTGGGAGTGAGAGAGATAAGGGGATAAGATTGAGATACTTGACGGATGCGATCATACCAGCACTAAAGCACCGGATACCATCAGAACTCCGAAGTTAAGCGTGCTTGGGCGAGAGTAGTACTAGGATGGGTGACCTCTTGGGAAGTCCTCGTGTTGCATTCCTTTTTATTTTATTTTTGCGTCTCATGGCACGGGAGCGTGTGTGCGCGATATATTTGTATGAAGTTTTATTTATTATCAGGATGTGTGATACGTTTTAAGTCGTTACTTGGTATTGACGCATTTATTTCAATGTTGGTGGAGAGGCGTGCTCGTATTTCAAAGGGGTCGAAATACTGTTGTATGTGGAAGAGGGGGAAAGGTGAATACAACGGTGAGAGAAAGGGAGCACGTCTCCGTAGTGGATCTGGGAGTGAGACAGATAAGGGGATAAGATTGAGAGAACTTGACGCATGCGATCATACCAGCACTAAAGCACCGGATCCCATCAGTACTCCGAAGTTAAGCGTGCTTGGGAGATAGTAGTACTAGGATGGGTGACCTCCTGGGAAGTCCTCGTGTTGCATTCCTTTTTATTTTATATTTGCGTCTCGTGGCACGGGAGCGTGTGTGCGTCATATATTTGTATGAAGTTTTATTTATTATCAGGATGTGTGATACGTTTTAAGTCGTTACTTGGTATTGACGCATATATTTCAATGTTGGTGGAGAGGCGTGGTCGTATTTGAAAGGGGTCAAAATAGTGGTGTATGTGGAAGAGGGGGAAAGGTGAATACAACGGTGATAGAAAGGGAGCCCGTCTCCGTAGTGGATCTGGGAGTGAGCGGGATAAGGGGAAAAGATTGAGAGAACTTGACGGATGCGATCATACCAGCACTAAAGCACCGGTTCCCAACAGAACTCCGAAGTTAAGCGTGCTTGGGCGAGAGTTGTACTAGGATGGGTGACCTCCTGGGAAGTCCTCGTGTTGCGTTCCTTTTTATTTTATTTTTGCGTCTCGTGGCACGGGAGCGTGTGTGCGCGATATATTTGTATGAAGTTTTATTTATTATCAGGATGTGTGATACGTTATAAGTCGTTACTTGGTATTGACGCATTTATTTCAATGTTGGTGGAGAGGCGTGCTCGTATTTCAAAGGGGTCGAAATACTGTTGTATGTGGAAGAGGGGGAAAGTTGAATACAACGGTGAGAGAAAGGGTGCCCGTCTCCGTAGTGGATCTGGGAGTGAGAGGGATAAGGGGATAAGATTGAGAGAACTTGACGGATGCTATCATACCAGCACTAAAGCACCGGATCCCATGAGAACTCCGAAGTTAAGCGTGCTTGGGCGAGAGTAGTACTAGGATGGGTGACCTCCTGGGAAGTCATCGTGTTGCATTCCTTTTTATTTTATTTTGCGTCTCGTGGCACGGGAGCGTGTGTGCGCAATATATTTGTATGAAGTTTTATTTATTATCAGGATGTGTGATACGTTCTAAGTCGTTACTTGGTATTGACGCATTTATTTCAATGTTGGTGGAGAGGCGTGCTCGTATTTGAAAGGGGTCGAAATAGTGGTTTATGTGGAAGTGGGGGAAAGGTGAATACAACGGTGAGAGAAAGGGAGCCCGTCTCGATAGTGGATCTAGGAGTGAGAGAGATAAGGGGATAAGATTGAGAGAACTTGATGGGCGCGATCATACCAGCACTAAAGCACCGGATCCCATCAGAACTCCGAAGTTAAGCGTGCTTGGGCGAGAGTAGTACTAGGATGGGTGACCTCCTGGGAAGTCCTTGTGTTGCATTCCTTTTTATTTTATTTTTGCGTCTCGTGGCACGGGAGCATGTGTGCGCGATATAGTTGTATGAAGTTTTATTTATTATCAGGATGTGTGATATGTTTTAAGTCGTTACTAGGTATTGACGCATTTATTTCAATGTTGGTGGAGAGGCGTGCTCGTATTTGAAAGGGGTCGAAATAGTGGTTTATGTGGAAGAGGGGGAAAGGCGAACAAACGGTGAGAGAAAGGGAGCCCGTCTCCGTAGTGGATCTGGGAGTGAGAGGGATAAGGGGATAGGATTGAGAGAACTTGACGGATGCGATCATACCAGCACTAAAGCACCGAATCCCATCAGAACTCCGAAGTTAAGCGTGCTTGGGCGAGAGTAGTACTAGGATGGGTGACCTCCTGGGAAGTCCTCGTGTGAGAGAAATGGAGCGCGTCTCCGTAGTGGATCTGGGAGTGAGGGGGATAAGGGGATAAGATTGAGAGAACTTGACCGATGCGATCATACAAGCACTAAAGCACCGGTTCCCATCAGAACTCCGAAGTTAAGCGTGCTTGGGCGAGAGTAGTACTAGGATGGGTGACCTCTTGGGAAGTCCTCGTGTTGCATTCGTTTTTATTTTATTTTTGCGTCTCGTGGCACGGTAGCTTGTGTCCGCGATATATTTGTATGAAGTTTTATTTATTATCAGGATGTGTGATACGTTATAAGTCGTTACTTGGTATTGACGCATTTATTTCAATGTTGGTGGAGAGGCGTGCTCGTATTTCAAAGGGGTCGAAATACTGTTGTATGTGGAAGAGGGGGAAAGGTGAATACAACGGTGAGAGAAAGGGAGCACGTCTCCGTAGTGGATCTGGGAGTGAGAGGGATAAGGGGATAAGATTGAGAGAACTTGACGGATGCGATCATAGCAGCACTAAAGCACCGGATCCCATCAGAACTCCGAAGTTAAGTGTGATTGGGAGAGAGTAGTACTAGGATGGGTGACCTCCTGGGAAGTCCTCGTGTTGCATTCCTTTTTATTTTATATTTGCGTCTCGTGGCACGAGAGCGTGTGTGCGCGATATATTTGTATGAAGTTTTATTTATTATCAGGATGTGTGATACGTTTTAAGTCGTTACTTGGTATTGACGCATTTATTTCAATGTTGGTGGAGAGGCGTGCTCGTATTTGAAAGGTGTCAAAATAGTGGTGTATGTGGAAGAGGGGGAAAGGTGAATACAACGGTGAGAGAAAGGGAGCCCGTCTCCGTAGTTGATCTGGGAGTGAGAGGGACAAGGGGATAAGATTGAGAGAACTTGACGGATGCGATCATACCAGCACTAAAGCAACGGTTCCCATCAGAACTCCGACGTTAAGCGTGCTTGGGCGGGCGAGAGTAGTACTAGGATGGGTGACCTCCTGGGAAGTCCTCGTGTTGCATTCCTTTTTATTTTATTTTTGCGTCTCGTGGCACGGGAGCGTGTGTGCGCGATATATTTGTATGAAGTTTTATTTATTATCAGGATGTGTGATATGTTTAAAGTCGTTACTAGGTATTGACGCATTTATTTCAATGTTGGTGGAGAGGCGTGCTCGTATTTAAAAGGGTTCGAAATAGTGGTGTATGTGGAAGAGGGGGAAAGGCGAACAAACGGTGAGAGAAAGGGAGCCCGTCTCCGTAGTGGATCTGGGAGTGAGAGGGATAAGGGGATAGGATTGAGAGAACTTGACGGATGCGATCATACCAGCACTAAAGCACCGAATCCCATCAGAACTCCGAAGTTAAGCGTGCTTGGGCGAGAGTAGTACTAGGATGGGTGACCTCATGGGAAGTCCTCGTGTGAGAGAAATGGAGCGCGTCTCCGTAGTGGATCTGGGAGTGAGGGGGATAAGGGGATAAGATTGAGAGAACTTGACGGATGCGATCATACCAGCAATAAAGCACCGGATCCCATCAGAACTCCGAAGTTAAGCGTGCTTGGGCGAGAGTAGTACTAGGATGGGTGATCTCCTGGGAAGTCCTCGTGTTGCATTCGTTTTTATTTTATTTTTGCGTCTCGTGGCACGGGAGCGTGTGTCCGCGATATATTTGTATGAAGTTTTATTTATTATCAGGATGTGTGATACGTTTTAAGTCGTTACTTGGTATTGACGCATTTATTTCAATGTTCGTGGAGAGGCGTGCTCGTATTTGAAAGGGGTCGAAATACTGTTGTATGTGGAAGAGGGGGAAAGGTGAATACAACGGTGAGAGAAAGGGAGCCCGTCTCCGTAGTGGATCTGGGAGTGAGAGGGATAAGGGGATAAGATTGAGAGAACTTGACGGATGTGATCATGCCAGCACTAAGCACCGGATCCCATCAGAACTCCGAAGTTAAGCGTGCTTGGGCGAGAGCAGTATTAGGATGGGTGACCTCATGGGAAGTCCTCGTGTTGCATTCCTTTTTATTTTATTTTTGCGTCTCGTGGCACGGGAGCGTGTGTGCGCGATATATTTGTATGAAGTTTTATTTATTACCAGGATGTGTGATACGTTTTAAGTCGTTACTTGGTATTGACGCATTTATTTCAATGTTGGTGGAGAGGCGTGCTCGTATTTGAAAGGGGTCGAAATACTGTTGTATGTGGAAGAGGGGGAAAGGTGAATACAACGGTGAGAGAAAGGGAGCACGTCTCCGTAGTGGATCTGGGAGTGAGAGGGATAAGGGGATAAGATTGAGAGAACTTGACGCATGCGATCATACCAGCACTAAAGCATCGGATCCCATCAGTACTCCGAAGTTAAGCGTGCTTGGGAGAGAGTAGTACTAGGATGGGTGACCTCCTGGGAAGTCCTCGTGTTGCATTCCTTTTTATTTTGTATTTGCGTCTCGTGGCACGGGAGCGTGTGTGCTTGATATATTTGTATGAAGTTTTATTTATTATCAGGATGTGTGATACGTTTTAAGTCGTTACTTGGTATTGACGCATTTATTTCAATGTTGGTGGAGAGGCGTGGTCGTATTTGAAAGGGGTCAAAATAGTGGTGTATGTGGAAGAGGGGGAAAGGTGAATACAACGGTGATAGAAAGGGAGCCCGTCTCCGTAGTGGATCTGGGAGTGAGAGGGATAAGGGGAAAAGATTGAGAGAACTTGACGGATGCGATCATACCAGCACTAAAGCACCGGTTCCCATCAGAACTCCGAAGTTAAGCGTGCTTGGGCGAGAGTTGTACTAGGATGGGTGACCTCCTGGGAAGTCCTCGTGTTGCATTCCTTTTTATTTTATTTTTGCGTCTCGTGGCACGGGAGCGTGTGTGCGCGATATATTTGTATGAAGTTTTATTTATTATCAGGATGTGTGATACGTTTTAAGTCGTTACTTGGTATTGACGCATTTATTTCAATGTTGGTGGAGAGGCGTGCTCGTATTTGAAAGGGGTCAAAATAGTGGTGTATGTGGAAGAGGGGGAAAGGTGAATACAACTGTGAGAGAAAGGGAGCCCGTCTCCGTAGTTGATCTGGGAGTGAGAGGGATAAGGGGATAAGATTGAGAGAACATGACGGATGCGATCATACCAGCACTAAAGCACCGGTTCCCATCAGAACTCCGAAGTTAAGCGTGCTTGGGCGGGCGAGAGTAGTACTAGGATGGGTGACCTCCTGGGAAGTCCTTGTGTTGCATTCCTTTTTATTTTATTTTTGCGTCTCGTGGCACGGGAGCGTGTGTGCGCGATATATTTGTATGAAGTTTTATTTATTATCAGGATGTGTGATACGTTTTAAGTCGTTACTTGGTATTGACGCATTTATTTCAATGTTGGTGGAGAGGCGTGCTCGTATTTGAAAGGGGTCGAAATAGTGGTGTATGTGGAAGAGGGGGAAAGGCGAACAAACGGTGAGAGAAAGGGAGCCCGTCTCCGTAGTGGATCTGGGAGTGAGAGGGATAAGGGGATAGGATTGAGAGAACTTGACGGATGCGATCATACCAGCACTAAAGCACCGAATCCCATCAGAACTCCGAAGTTAAGCGTGCTTGGGCGAGAGTAGTACTAGGATGGGTGACCTCCTGGGAAGTCCTCGTGTGAGAGAAATGGAGCGCGTCTCCGTAGTGGATCTGGGAGTGAGGGGGATAAGGGGATAAGATTGAGAGAACTTGACGGATGCGATCATACCAGCACTAAAGCACCGGATCCCATCAGAACTCCGAAGTTAAGCGTGCTTGGGCGAGAGTAGTACTAGGATGGGTGATCTCCTGGGAAGTCCTCGTGTTGCATTCGTTTTTATTTTATTTTTGCGTCTCGTGGCACGGGAGCGTGTGTCCGCGATATATTTGTATGAAGTTTTATTTATTATCAGGATGTGTGATACGTTTTAAGTCGTTACTTGGTATTGACGCATTTATTTCAATGTTGGTGGAGAGGCGTGCTCGTATTTGAAAGGGGTCGAAATACTGTTGTATGTGGAAGAGGGGGAAAGGTGAATACAACGGTGAGAGAAAGGGAGCCCGTCTCCGTAGTGGATCTGGGAGTGAGAGGGATAAGGGGATAAGATTGAGAGAACTTGACGGATGTGATCATGCCAGCACTAAGCACCGGATCCCATCAGAACTCTGAAGTTAAGCGTGCTTGGGCGAGAGCAGTATTAGGATGGGTGACCTCATGGGTAGTCCTCGTGTTGCATTCTTTTTTATTTTATTTTTGCGTCTCGTGGCACGGGAGCGTGTGTGCGCGATATATTTGTATGAAGTTTTATTTATTATCAGGATGTGTGATACGTTTTAAGTCGTTACTTGGTATTGACGCATTTATTTCAATGTTGGTGGAGAGGCGTGCTCGTATTTGAAAGGGGTCAAAATAGTGGTGTATGTGGAAGAGGGGGAAAGGTGAATACAACTGTGAGAGAAAGGGAGCCCGTCTCCGTAGTTGATCTGGGAGTGAGAGGGATAAGGGGATAAGATTGAGAGAACATGACGGATGCGATCATACCAGCACTAAAGCACCGGTTCCCATCAGAACTCCGAAGTTAAGCGTGCTTGGGCGGGCGAGAGTAGTACTAGGATGGGTGACCTCCTGGGAAGTCCTTGTGGTGCATTCCTTTTTATTTTATTTTTGCGTCTCGTGGCACGGGAGCGTGTGTGCGCGATATATTTGTATGAAGTTTTATTTATTATCAGGATGTGTGATACGTTTTAAGTCGTTACTTGGTATTGACGCATTTATTTCAATGTTGGTGGAGAGGCGTGCTCGTATTTGAAAGGGGTCGAAATAGTGGTGTATGTGGAAGAGGGGGAAAGGCGAACAAACGGTGAGAGAAAGGGAGCCCGTCTCCGTAGTGGATCTGGGAGTGAGAGGGATAAGGGGATAGGATTGAGAGAACTTGACGGATGCGATCATACCAGCACTAAAGCACCGAATCCCATCAGAACTCCGAAGTTAAGCGTGCTTGGGCGAGAGTAGTACTAGGATGGGTGACCTCCTGGGAAGTCCTCGTGTGAGAGAAATGGAGCGCGTCTCCGTAGTGGATCTGGGAGTGAGGGGGATAAGGGGATAAGATTGAGAGAACTTGACGGATGCGATCATACCAGCACTAAAGCACCGGATCCCATCAGAACTCCGAAGTTAAGCGTGCTTGGGCGAGAGTAGTACTAGGATGGGTGATCTCCTGGGAAGTCCTCGTGTTGCATTCGTTTTTATTTTATTTTTGCGTCTCGTGGCACGGGAGCGTGTGTCCGCGATATATTTGTATGAAGTTCTATTTATTATCAGGATGTGTGATACGTTTTAAGTCGTTACTTGGTATTGACGCATTTATTTCAATGTTCGTGGAGAGGCGTGCTCGTATTTGAAAGGGGTCGAAATACTGTTGTATGTGGAAGAGGGGGAAAGGTGAATACAACGGTGAGAGAAAGGGAGCCCGTCTCCGTAGTGGATCTGGGAGTGAGAGGGATAAGGGGATAAGATTGAGAGAACTTGACGGTTGTGATCATGCCAGCACTAAGCACCGGATCCCATCAGAACTCCGAAGTTAAGCGTGCTTGGGCGAGAGCAGTATTAGGATGGGTGACCTCATGGGAAGTCCTCGTGTTGCATTCCTTTTTATTTTATTTTTGCGTCTCGTGGCACGGGAGCGTGTGTGCGCGATATATTTGTATGAAGTTTTATTTATTATCAGGATGTGTGATACGTTTTAAGTCGTTACTTGGTATTGACGCATTTATTTCAATGTTGGTGGAGAGGCGTGCTCGTATTTCAAAGGGGTCGAAATACTGTTGTATGTGGAAGAGGGGGAAAGGTGAATACAACGGTGAGCGAAAGGGAGCACGTCTCCGTAGTGGATCTGGGAGTGAGAGGGACAAGGGGATAAGATTGAGAGAACTTGACGCATGCGATCATACCAGCACTAAAGGACCGGATCCCATCAGTACTCCGAAGTTAAGCGTGCTTGGGACAGAGTAGTACTAGGATGGGTGACCTCCTGGGAAGTCCTCGTGTTGCATTCCTTTTTATTTTATATTTGCGTCTCGTGGCACGGGAGCGTGTGTGCGCGATATATTTGTATGAAGTTTTATTTATTATCAGGATGTGTGATACGTTTTAAGTCGTTACTTGGTATTGACGCATTTATTACAATGTTGGTGGAGAGGCGTGGTCGTATTTGAAAGGGGTCAAAATAGTGGTGTATGTGGAAGAGGGGGAAAGGTTCATACAACGGTGATAGAAAGGGAGCCCGTCTCCGTAGTGGATCTGGGAGTGAGAGGGATAAGGGGAAAAGATTGAGAGAACTTGACGGATGCGATCATACCAGCACTAAAGCACCGGTTCCCATCAGAACTCCGAAGTTAAGCGTGCTTGGGCGAGAGTTGTACTAGGATGGGTGACCTCCTGGGAAGTCCTCGTGTTGCATTCCTTTTTATTTTATTTTTGCGTCTCGTGGCACGGGAGCGTGTGTGCGCGATATATTTGTATGAAGTTTTATTTATTATCAGGATGTGTGATACGTTTTAAGTCGTTACTTGGTATTGACGCATTTATTTCAATGTTGGTGGAGAGGCGTGGTCGTATTTGAAAGGGGTCAAAATAGTGGTGTATGTGGAAGAGGGGGAAAGGTGAATACAACTGTGAGAGAAAGGGAGCCCGTCTCCGTAGTTGATCTGGGAGTGAGAGGGATAAGGGGATAAGATTGAGAGAACATGACGGATGCGATCATACCAGCACTAAAGCACTGGTTCCCATCAGAACTCCGAAGTTAAGCGTGCTTGGGCGGGCGAGAGTAGTACTAGGATGGGTGACCTCCTGGGAAGTCCTTGTGTTGCATTCCTTTTTATTTTATTTTTGCGTCTCGTGGCACGGGAGCGTGTGTGCGCGATATATTTGTATGAAGTTTTATTCATTATCAGGATGTGTGATACGTTTTAAGTCGTTACTTGGTATTGACGCATTTATTTCAATGTTGGTGGAGAGGCGTGCTCGTATTTGAAAGGGGTCGAAATAGTGGTGTATGTGGAAGAGGGGGAAAGGCGAACAAACGGTGAGAGAAAGGGAGCCCGTCTCCGTAGTGGATCTGGGAGTGAGAGGGATAAGGGGATAGGATTGAGAGAACTTGACGGATGTGATCATACCAGCAGTAAAGCACCGAATCCCATCAGAACTCCGAAGTTAAGCGTGCTTGGGCGAGAGTAGTACTAGGATGGGTGACCTCCTGGGAAGTCCTCGTGTTGCATTCCTTTTTGTTTTATTTTTGCGTCTCGTGGCACGGGAGCGTGTGTGCGCGATATATTTGTATGAAGTTTTATTTATTATCAGGATGTGTGATACGTTTTAAGTCGTTACTTGGTATTGACGCATTTTTTTCAATGTTGGTGGAGAGGCGTGCTCGTATTTGAAAGGGGTCGAAATAGTGGTGTATGTGGAAGAGGGGGAAAGGCGAACAAACGGTGAGAGAAAGGGAGCCCGTCTCCGCAGTGGATCTGGGAGTGAGAGGGATAAGGGGATAGGATTGAGAGAACTTGACGGATGCGATCATACCAGCACTAAAGCACCGAATCCCATCAGAACTCCGAAGTTAAGCGTGCTTGGGCGAGAGTAGTACTAGGATGGGTGACCTCCTGGGAAGTCCTCGTGTGAGAGGAATGGAGCGCGTCTCCGTAGTGGATCTGGGAGTGAGGGGGATAAGGGGATAAGATTGAGAGAACTTGACGGATGCGATCATACCAGCACTAAAGCACCGGATCCCATCAGAACTCCGAAGTTAAGCGTGCTTGGGCGAGAGTAGTACTAGGATGGGTGATCTCCTGGGAAGTCCTCGTGTTGCATTCGTTTTTATTTTATTTTTGCGTCTCGTGGCACGGGAGCGTGTGTCCGCGATATATTTGTATGAAGTTTTATTTATTATCAGGATGTGTGATACGTTTTAAGTCGTTACTTGGTATTGACGCATTTATTTCAATGTTCGTGGAGAGGCGTGCTCGTATTTGAAAGGGGTCGAAATACTGTTGTATGTGGAAGAGGGGGAAAGGTGAATACAACGGTGAGAGAAAGGGAGCCCGTCTCCGTAGTGGATCTGGGAGTGAGAGGGATAAGGGGATAAGATTGAGAGAACTTGACGGATGTGATCATGCCAGCACTAAGCACCGGATCCCATCAGAACTCCGAAGTTAAGCGTGCTTGGGCGAGAGCAGTATTAGGATGGGTGACCTCATGGGAAGTCCTCGTGTTGCATTCCTTTTTATTTTATTTTTGCGTCTCGTGGCACGGGAGCGTGTGTCCGCGATATATTTGTATGAAGTTTTATTTATTATCAGGATGTGTGATACGTTTTAAGTCGTTACTTGGTATTGACGCATTTATTTCAATGTTGGTGGAGAGGCGTGCTCGTATTTCAAAGGGGTCGAAATACTGTTGTATGTGGAAGAGGGGGAAAGGTGAATACAACGGTGAGAGAAAGGGAGCACGTCTCCGTAGTGGATCTGGGAGTGAGAGGGACAAGGGGATAAGATTGAGAGAACTTGACGCATGCGATCATACCAGCACTAAAGGACCGGATCCCATCAGTACTCCGAAGTTAAGCGTGCTTGGGACAGAGTAGTACTAGGATGGGTGACCTCCTGGGAAGTCCTCGTGTTGCATTCCTTTTTATTTTATTTTTGCGTCTCGTGGCACGGGAGCGTGTGTGCGCGATATATTTGTATGAAGTTTTATTTATTATCAGGATGTGTGATACGTTTTAAGTCGTTACTTGGTATTGACGCATTTATTTCAATGTTGGTGGAGAGGCGTGCTCGTATTTCAAAGGGGTCGAAATACTGTTGTATGTGGAAAAGGGGGAAAGGTGAATACAACGGTGAGAGAAAGGGAGCACGTCTCCGTAGTGGATCTGGGAGTGAGAGGGACAAGGGGATAAGATTGAGAGAACTTGACGCATGCGATCATACCAGCACTAAAGGACCGGATCCCATCAGTACTCCGAAGTTAAGCGTGCTTGGGACAGAGTAGTACTAGGATGGGTGACCTCCTGGGAAGTCCTCGTGTTGCATTCCTTTTTATTTTATTTTTGCGTCTCGTGGCACGGGAGCGTGTGTGCGCGATATATTTGTATGAAGTTTTATTTATTATCAGGATGTGTGATACGTTTTAAGTCGTTACTTGGTATTGACGCATTTATTTCAATGTTGGTGGAGAGGCGTGCTCGTATTTCAAAGGGGTCGAAATACTGTTGTATGTGGAAGAGGGGGAAAGGTGAATACAACGGTGAGAGAAAGGGAGCACGTCTCCGTAGTGGATCTGGGAGTGAGAGGGACAAGGGGATAAGATTGAGAGAACTTGACGCATGCGATCATACCAGCACTAAAGGACCGGATCCCATCAGTACTCCGAAGTTAAGCGTGCTTGGGACAGAGTAGTACTAGGATGGGTGACCTCCTGGGAAGTCCTCGTGTTGCATTCCTTTTTATTTTATTTTTGCGTCTCGTGGCACGGGAGCGTGTGTGCGCGATATATTTGTATGAAGTTTTATTTATTATCAGGATGTGTGATACGTTTTAAGTCGTTACTTGGTATTGACGCATTTATTTCAATGTTGGTGGAGAGGCGTGGTCGTATTTGAAAGGGGTCGAAATAGTGGTGTATGTGGAAGAGGGGGAAAGGTGAATACAACGGTGAGAGAAAGGGAGCCCGTCTCCGTAGTGGATCTGGGAGTGAGAGAGATAAGGGGATAGGATTGAGAGAACTTGACGGATGCGATCATACCAGCACTAAAGCACCGAATCCCATCAGAACTCCGAAGTTAAGCGTGCTTGGGCGAGAGTAGTACTAGGATGGGTGACCTCCTGGGAAGTCCTCGTGTGAGAGGAATGGAGCGCGTCTCCGTAGTGGATCTGGGAGTGAGGGGGATAAGGGGATAAGATTGAGAGAACTTGACGGATGCGATCATACCAGCACTAAAGCACCGGATCCCATCAGAACTCCGAAGTTAAGCGTGCTTGGGCGAGAGTAGTACTAGGATGGGTGATCTCCTGGGAAGTCCTCGTGTTTCATTCGTTTTTATTTTATTTTTGCGTCTCGTGGCACGGGAGCGTGTGTCCGCGATATATTTGTATGAAGTTTTATTTATTATCAGGATGTGTGATACGTTTTAAGTCGTTACTTGGTATTGACGCATTTATTTCAATGTTCGTGGAGAGGCGTGCTCGTATTTGAAAGGGGTCGAAATACTGTTGTATGTGGAAGAGGGGGAAAGGTGAATACAACGGTGAGAGAAAGGGAGCCCGTCTCCGTAGTGGATCTGGGAGTGAGAGGGATAAGGGGATAAGATTGAGAGAACTTGACGGATGTGATCATGCCAGCACTAAGCACCGGATCCCATCAGAACTCCGAAGTTAAGCGTGCTTGGGCGAGAGCAGTATTAGGATGGGTGACCTCATGGGAAGTCCTCGTGTTGCATTCCTTTTTATTTTATTTTTGCGTCTCGTGGCACGGGAGCGTGTGTGCGCGATATATTTGTATGAAGTTTTATTTATTATCAGGATGTGTGATACGTTTTAAGTCGTTACTTGGTATTGACGCATTTATTTCAATGTTGGTGGAGAGGCGTGGTCGTATTTGAAAGGGGTCGAAATAGTGGTGTATGTGGAAGAGGGGGAAAGGTGAATACAACGGTGAGAGAAAGGGAGCCCGTCTCCGTAGTGGATCTGGGAGTGAGAGAGATAAGGGGATAGGATTGAGAGAACTTGACGGATGCGATCATACCAGCACTAAAGCACCGAATCCCATCAGAACTCCGAAGTTAAGCGTGCTTGGGCGAGAGTAGTACTAGGATGGGTGACCTCCTGGGAAGTCCTCGTGTGAGAGGAATGGAGCGCGTCTCCGTAGTGGATCTGGGAGTGAGGGGGATAAGGGGATAAGATTGAGAGAACTTGACGGATGCGATCATACCAGCACTAAAGCACCGGATCCCATCAGAACTCCGAAGTTAAGCGTGCTTGGGCGAGAGTAGTACTAGGATGGGTGATCTCCTGGGAAGTCCTCGTGTTGCATTCGTTTTTATTTTATTTTTGCGTCTCGTGGCACGGGAGCGTGTGTCCGCGATATATTTGTATGAAGTTTTATTTATTATCAGGATGTGTGATACGTTTTAAGTCGTTACTTGGTATTGACGCATTTATTTCAATGTTCGTGGAGAGGCGTGCTCGTATTTGAAAGGGGTCGAAATACTGTTGTATGTGGAAGAGGGGGAAAGGTGAATACAACGGTGAGAGAAAGGGAGCCCGTCTCCGTAGTGGATCTGGGAGTGAGAGGGATAAGGGGATAAGATTGAGAGAACTTGACGGATGTGATCATGCCAGCACTAAGCACCGGATCCCATCAGAACTCCGAAGGTAAGCGTGCTTGGGCGAGAGCAGTAATAGGATGGGTGACCTCATGGGAAGTCCTCGTGTTGCATTCCTTTTTATTTTATTTTTGCGTCTCGTGGCACGGGAGCGTGTGTGCGCGATATATTTGTATGAAGTTTTATTTATTATCAGGATGTGTGATACGTTTTAAGTCGTTACTTGGTATTGACGCATTTATTTCAATGTTGGTGGAGAGGCGTGGTCGTATTTGAAAGGGGTCGAAATAGTGGTGTATGGGGAAGAGGGGGAAAGGTGAATACAACGGTGAGAGAAAGGGAGCCCGTCTCCGTAGTGGATCTGGGAGTGAGAGAGATAAGGGGATAGGATTGAGAGAACTTGACGGATGCGATCATACCAGCACTAAAGCACCGAATCCCATCAGAACTCCGAAGTTAAGCGTGCTTGGGCGAGAGTAGTACTAGGATGGGTGACCTCCTGGGAAGTCCTCGTGTGAGAGGAATGGAGCGCGTCTCCGTAGTGGATCTGGGAGTGAGGGGGATAAGGGGATAAGATTGAGAGAACTTGACGGATGCGATCATACCAGCACTAAAGCACCGGATCCCATCAGAACTCCGAAGTTAAGCGTGCTTGGGCGAGAGTAGTACTAGGATGGGTGATCTCCTGGGAAGTCCTCGTGTTGCATTCGTTTTTATTTTATTTTTGCGTCTCGTGGCACGGGAGCGTGTGTCCGCGATATATTTGTATGAAGTTTTATTTATTATCAGGATGTGTGATACGTTTTAAGTCGTTACTTGGTATTGACGCATTTATTTCAATGTTCGTGGAGAGGCGTGCTCGTATTTGAAAGGGGTCGAAATACTGTTGTATGTGGAAGAGGGGGAAAGGTGAATACAACGGTGAGAGAAAGGGAGCCCGTCTCCGTAGTGGATCTGGGAGTGAGAGGGATAAGGGGATAAGATTGAGAGAACTTGACGGATGTGATCATGCCAGCACTAAGCACCGGATCCCATCAGAACTCCGAAGGTAAGCGTGCTTGGGCGAGAGCAGTAATAGGATGGGTGACCTCATGGGAAGTCCTCGTGTTGCATTCCTTTTTATTTTATTTTTGCGTCTCGTGGCACGGGAGCGTGTGTGCGCGATATATTTGTATGAAGTTTTATTTATTATCAGGATGTGTGATACGTTTTAAGTCGTTACTTGGTATTGACGCATTTATTTCAATGTTGGTGGAGAGGCGTGGTCGTATTTGAAAGGGGTCGAAATAGTGGTGTATGGGGAAGAGGGGGAAAGGTGAATACAACGGTGAGAGAAAGGGAGCCCGTTTCCGTAGTGGATCTGGGAGTGAGAGAGATAAGGGGATAGGATTGAGAGAACTTGACGGATGCGATCATACCAGCACTAAAGCACCGAATCCCATCAGAACTCCGAAGTTAAGCGTGCTTGGGCGAGAGTAGTACTAGGATGGGTGACCTCCTGGGAAGTCCTCGTGTGAGAGGAATGGAGCGCGTCTCCGTAGTGGATCTGGGAGTGAGGGGGATAAGGGGATAAGATTGAGAGAACTTGACGGATGCGATCATACCAGCACTAAAGCACCGGATCCCATCAGAACTCCGAAGTTAAGCGTGCTTGGGCGAGAGTAGTACTAGGATGGGTGATCTCCTGGGAAGTCCTCGTGTTGCATTCGTTTTTATTTTATTTTTGCGTCTCGTGGCACGGGAGCGTGTGTCCGCGATATATTTGTATGAAGTTTTATTTATTATCAGGATGTGTGATACGTTTTAAGTCGTTACTTGGTATTGACGCATTTATTTCAATGTTCGTGGAGAGGCGTGCTCGTATTTGAAAGGGGTCGAAATACTGTTGTATGTGGAAGAGGGGGAAAGGTGAATACAACGGTGAGAGAAAGGGAGCCCGTCTCCGTAGTGGATCTGGGAGTGAGAGGGATAAGGGGATAAGATTGAGAGAACTTGACGGATGTGATCATGCCAGCACTAAGCACCGGATCCCATCAGAACTCCGAAGTTAAGCGTGCTTGGGCGAGAGCAGTATTAGGATGGGTGACCTCATGGGAAGTCCTCGTGTTGCATTCCTTTTTATTTTATTTTTGCGTCTCGTGGCACGGGAGCGTGTGTGCGCGATATATTTGTATGAAGTTTTATTTATTATCAGGATGTGTGATACGTTTTAAGTCGTTACTTGGTATTGACGCATTTATTTCAATGTTGGTGGAGAGGCGTGCTCGTATTTCAAAGGGGTCGAAATACTGTTGTATGTGGAAGAGGGGGAAAGGTGAATACAACGGTGAGAGAAAGGGAGCACGTCTCCGTAGTGGATCTGGGAGTGAGAGGGACAAGGGGATAAGATTGAGAGAACTTGACGCATGCGATCATACCAGCACTAAAGCACCGGATCCCATCAGTACTCCGATGTTAAGCGTGCTTGGGACAGAGTAGTACTAGGATGGGTGACCTCCTGGGAAGTCCTCGTGTTGCATTCCTTTTTATTTTATATTTGCGTCTCGTGGCACGGGAGCGTGTGTGCGCGATATATTTGTATGAAGTTTTATTTATTATCAGGATGTGTGATACGTTTTAAGTCGTTACTTGGTATTGACGCATTTATTACAATGTTGGTGGAGAGGCGTGGTCGTATTTGAAAGGGGTCAAAATAGTGGTGTATGTGGAAGAGGGGGAAAGGTGAATACAACGGTGATAGAAAGGGAGCCCGTCTCCGTAGTGGATCTGGGAGTGAGAGGGATAAGGGGAAAAGATTGAGAGAACTTGACGGATGCGATCATACCAGCACTAAAGCACCGGTTCCCATCAGAACTCCGAAGTTAAGCGTGCTTGGGCGAGAGTTGTACTAGGATGGGTGACCTCCTGGGAAGTCCTCGTGTTGCATTCGTTTTTATTTTATTTTTGCGTCTCGTGGCACGGGAGCGTGTGTCCGCGATATATTTGTATGAAGTTTTATTTATTATCAGGATGTGTGATACGTTTTAAGTCGTTACTTGGTATTGACGCATTTATTTCAATGTTCGTGGAGAGGCGTGCTCGTATTTGAAAGGGGTCGAAATACTGTTGTATGTGGAAGAGGGGGAAAGGTGAATACAACTGTGAGAGAAAGGGAGCCCGTCTCCGTAGTTGATCTGGGAGTGAGAGGGATAAGGGGATAAGATTGAGAGAACATGACGGATGCGATCATACCAGCACTAAAGCACCGGTTCCCATCAGAACTCCGAAGTTAAGCGTGCTTGGGCGGGCGAGAGTAGTACTAGGATGGGTGACCTCCTGGGAAGTCCTTGTGTTGCATTCCTTTTTATTTTATTTTTGCGTCTCGTGGCACGGGAGCGTGTGTGCGCGATATATTTGTATGAAGTTTTATTTATTATCAGGATGTGTGATACGTTTTAAGTCGTTACTTGGTATTGACGCATTTATTTCAATGTTGGTGGAGAGGCGTGCTCGTATTTGAAAGGGGTCAAAATAGTGGTGTATGTGGAAGAGGGGGAAAGGTGAATACAACTGTGAGAGAAAGGGAGCCCGTCTCCGTAGTTGATCTGGGATTGAGAGGGATAAGGGGATAAGATTGAGAGAACATGACGGATGCGATCATACCAGCACTAATGCACCGGTTCCCATCAGAACTCCGAAGTTAAGCGTGCTTGGGCGGGCGAGAGTAGTACTAGGATGGGTGACCTCCTGGGAAGTCCTTGTGTTGCATTCCTTTTTATTTTATTTTTGCGTCTCGTGGCACGGGAGCGTGTGTGCGCGATATATTTGTATCAAGTTTTATTTATTATCAGGATGTGTGATACGTTTTAAGTCGTTACTTGGTATTGACGCATTTATTTCAATGTTGGTGGAGAGGCGTGCTCGTATTTGAAAGGGGTCGAAATAGTGGTGTATGTGGAAGAGGGGGAAAGGCGAACAAACGGTGAGAGAAAGGGAGCCCGTCTCCGTAGTGGATCTGGGAGTGAGAGGGATAAGGGGATAGGATTGAGAGAACTTGACGGATGCGATCATACCAGCACTAAAGCACCGAATCCCATCAGAACTCCGAAGTTAAGCGTGCTTGGGCGAGAGTAGTACTAGGATGGGTGACCTCCTGGGAAGTCCTCGTGTTGCATTCCTTTTTATTTTATTTTTGCGTCTCGTCGCACGGGAGCGTGTGTGCGCGATATATTTGTATGAAGTTTTATTTATTATCAGGATGTGTGATATGTTTTAAGTCGTTACTTGGTATTGACGCATTTTTTTCAATGTTGGTGGAGAGGCGTGCTCGTATTTGAAAGGGGTCGAAATAGTGGTGTATGTGGAAGAGGGGGAAAGGCGAACAAACGGTGAGAGAAAGGGAGCCCGTCTCCGTAGTGGATCTGGGAGTGAGAGGGATAAGGGGATAAGATTGAGAGAACTTGACGGATGCGATCATACCAGCACTAAAGCACCGAATCCCATCAGAACTCCGAAGTTAAGCGTGCTTGGGCGAGAGTAGTACTAGGATGGGTGACCTCCTGGGAAGTCCTCGTGTGAGAGGAATGGAGCGCGTCTCCGTAGTGGATCTGGGAGTGAGGGGGATAAGGGGATAAGATTGAGAGAACTTGACGGATGCGATCATACCAGCACTAAAGCACCGGATCCCATCAGAACTCCGAAGTTAAGCGTGCTTGGGCGAGAGTAGTACTAGGATAGGTGATCTCCTGGGAAGTCCTCGTGTTGCATTCGTTTTTATTTTATTTTTGCGTCTCGTGGCACGGGAGCGTGTGTCCGCGATATATTTGTATGAAGTTTTATTTATTATCAGGATGTGTGATACGTTTTAAGTCGTTACTTGGTATTGACGCATTTATTTCAATGTTCGTGGAGAGGCGTGCTCTTATTTGAAAGGGGTCGAAATACTGTTGTATGTGGAAGAGGGGGAAAGGTGAATACAACGGTGAGAGAAAGGGAGCCCGTCTCCGTAGTGGATCTCGGAGTGAGAGGGATAAGGGGATAAGATTGAGAGAACTTGACGGATGTGATCATGCCAGCACTAAGCACCGGATCCCATCAGAACTCCGAAGTTAAGCGTGCTTGGGCGAGAGCAGTATTAGGATGGGTGACCTCATGGGAAGTCCTCGTGTTGCATTCCTTTTTATTTTATTTTTGCGTTTCGTGGCACGGGAGCGTGTGTGCGCGATATATTTGTATGAAGTTTTATTTATTATCAGGATGTGTGATACGTTTTAAGTCGTTACTTGGTATTGACGCATTTATTTCAATGTTGGTGGAGAGGCGTGCTCGTATTTCAAAGGGGTCGAAATACTGTTGTATGTGGAAGAGGGGGAAAGGCGAACAAACGGTGAGAGAAAGGAAGCCCGTCTCCGTAGTGGATCTGGGAGTGAGAGGGATAAGGGGATAGGATTGAGAGAACTTGACGGATGCGATCATACCAGCACTAAAGCACCGAATCCCATCAGAACTCCGAAGTTAAGCGTGCTTGGGCGAGAGTAGTACTAGGATGGGTGACCTCCTGGGAAGTCCTCGTGTTGCATTCCTTTTTATTTTATTTTTGCGTCTCGTGGCACGGGAGCGTGTGTGCGCGATATATTTGTATGAAGTTTTATTTATTATCAGGATGTGTGATATGTTTTAAGTCGTTACTTGGTATTGACGCATTTTTTTCAATGTTGGTGGAGAGGCGTGCTCGTATTTGAAAGGGGTCGAAATAGTGGTGTATGTGGAAGAGGGGGAGAGGCGAACAAACGGTGAGAGAAAGGGAGCCCGTCTCCGTAGTGGATCTGGGAGTGAGAGGGATAAGGGGATAAGATTGAGAGAACTTGACGGATGCGATCATACCAGCACTAAAGCACCGAATCCCATCAGAACTCCGAAGTTAAGCGTGCTTGGGCGAGAGTAGTACTAGGATGGGTGACCTCCTGGGAAGTCCTCGTGTGAGAGGAATGGAGCGCGTCTCCGTAGTGGATCTGGGAGTGAGGGGGATAAGGGGATAAGATTGAGAGAACTTGACGGATGCGATCATACCAGCACTAAAGCACCGGATCCCATCAGAACTCCGAAGTTAAGCGTGCTTGGGCGAGAGTAGTACTAGGATAGGTGATCTCCTGGGAAGTCCTCGTGTTGCATTCGTTTTTATTTTATTTTTGCGTCTCGTGGCACGGGAGCGTGTGTCCGCGATATATTTGTATGAAGTTTTATTTATTATCAGGATGTGTGATACGTTTTAAGTCGTTACTTGGTATTGACGCATTTATTTCAATGTTCGTGGAGAGGCGTGCTCGTATTTGAAAGGGGTCGAAATACTGTTGTATGTGGAAGAGGGGGAAAGGTGAATACAACGGTGAGAGAAAGGGAGCCCGTCTCCGTAGTGGATCTGGGAGTGAGAGGGATAAGGGGATAAGATTGAGAGAACTTGACGGATGTGATCATGCCAGCACTAAGCACCGGATCCCATCAGAACTCCGAAGTTAAGCGTGCTTGGGCGAGAGCAGTATTAGGATGGGTGACCTCATGGGAAGTCCTCGTGTTGCATTCCTTTTTATTTTATTTTTGCGTTTCGTGGCACGGGAGCGTGTGTGCGCGATATATTTGTATGAAGTTTTATTTATTATCAGGATGTGTGATACGTTTTAAGTCGTTACTTGGTATTGACGCATTTATTTCAATGTTGGTGGAGAGGCGTGCTCGTATTTCAAAGGGGTCGAAATACTGTTGTATGTGGAAGAGGGGGAAAGGTGAATACAACGGTGAGAGAAAGGGAGCACGTCTCCGTAGTGGATCTGGGAGTGAGAGGGACAAGGGGATAAGATTGAGAGAACTTGACGCATGCGATCATACCAGCACTAAAGGACCGGATCCCATCAGTACTCCGAAGTTAAGCGTGCTTGGGACAGAGTAGTACTAGGATGGGTGACCTCCTGGGAAGTCCTCGTGTTGCATTCCTTTTTATTTTATATTTGCGTCTCGTGGCACGGGAGCGTGTGTGCGCGATATATTTGTATGAAGTTTTATTTATTATCAGGATGTGTGATACGTTTTAAGTCGTTACTTGGTATTGACGCATTTATTACAATGTTGGTGGAGAGGCGTGGTCGTATTTGAAAGGGGTCAAAATAGTGGTGTATGTGGAAGAGGGGGAAAGGTGAATACAACGGTGATAGAAAGGGAGCCCGTCTCCGTAGTGGATCTGGGAGTGAGAGGGATAAGGGGAAAAGATTGAGAGAACTTGACGGATGCGATCATACCAGCACTAAAGCACCGGTTCCCATCAGAACTCCGAAGTTAAGCGTGCTTGGGCGAGAGTTGTACTAGGATGGGTGACCTCCTGGGAAGTCCTCGTGTTGCATTCCTTTTTATTTTATTTTTGCGTCTCGTGGCACGGGAGCGTGTGTGCGCGATATATTTGTATGAAGTTTTATTTATTATCAGGATGTGTGATACGTTTTAAGTCGTTACTTGGTATTGACGCATTTATTTCAATGTTGGTGGAGAGGCGTGCTCGTATTTGAAAGGGGTCAAAATAGTGGTGTATGTGGAAGAGGGGGAAAGGTGAATACAACTGTGAGAGAAAGGGAGCCCGTCTCCGTAGTTGATCTGGGAGTGAGAGGGATAAGGGGATAAGATTGAGAGAACATGACGGATGCGATCATACCAGCACTAAAGCACCGGTTCCCATCAGAACTCCGAAGTTAAGCGTGCTTGGGCGGGCGAGAGTAGTACTAGGATGGGTGACCTCCTGGGAAGTCCTTGTGTTGCATTCCTTTTTATTTTATTTTTGCGTCTCGTGGCACGGGAGCGTGTGTGCGCGATATATTTGTATGAAGTTTTATTTATTATCAGGATGTGTGATACGTTTTAAGTCGTTACTTGGTATTGACGCATTTATTTCAATGTTGGTGGAGAGGCGTGCTCGTATTTGAAAGGGGTCGAAATAGTGGTGTATGTGGAAGAGGGGGAAAGGCGAACAAACGGTGAGAGAAAGGGAGCCCGTCTCCGTAGTGGATCTGGGAGTGAGAGGGATAAGGGGATAGGATTGAGAGAACTTGACGGATGCGATCATACCAGCACTAAAGCACCGAATCCCATCAGAACTCCGAAGTTAAGCGTGCTTGGGCGAGAGTAGTACTAGGATGGGTGACCTCCTGGGAAGTCCTTGTGTTGCATTCCTTTTTATTTTATTTTTGCGTCTCGTGGCACGGGAGCGTGTGTGCGCGATATATTTGTATGAAGTTTTATTTATTATCAGGATGTGTGATACGTTTTATGTCGTTACTTGGTATTGACGCATTTTTTTCAATGTTGGTGGAGAGGCGTGCTCGTATTTGAAAGGGGTCGAAATAGTGGTGTATGTGGAAGAGGGGGAAAGGCGAACAAACGGTGAGAGAAAGGGAGCCCGTCTCTTTAGTGGATCTGGGAGTGAGAGGGATAAGGGGATAGGATTGAGAGAACTTGACGGATGCGATCATACCAGCACTAAAGCACCGAATCCCATCAGAACTCCGAAGTTAAGCGTGCTTGGGCGAGAGTAGTACTAGGATGGGTGACCTCCTGGGAAGTCCTCGTGTGAGAGGAATGGAGCGCGTCTTCGTAGTGGATCTGGGAGTGAGGGGGATAAGGGGATAAGATTGAGAGAACTTGACGGATGCGATCATACCAGCACTAAAGCACCGGATCCCATCAGAACTCCGAAGTTAAGCGTGCTTGGGCGAGAGTAGTACTAGGATGGGTGACCTCCTGGGAAGTCCTCGTGTTGCATTCGTTTTTATTTTATTTTTGCGTCTCGTGGCACGGGAGCGTGTGTCCGCGATATATTTGTATGAAGTTTTATTTATTATCAGGATGTGTGATACGTTTTAAGTCGTTACTTCGTATTGACGCATTTATTTCAATGTTGGTGGAGAGGCGTGGTCGTATTTGAAAGGGGTCGAAATAGTGGTGTATGTGGAAGAGGGGGAAAGGTGAATACAACGGTGAGAGAAAGGGAGCCCGTCTCCGTAGTGGATCTGGGAGTGAGAGGGATAAGGGGATAAGATTGAGAGAACTTGACGGATGTGATCATGCCAGCACTAAGCACCGGATCCCATCAGAACTCCGAAGGTAAGCGTGCTTGGGCGAGAGCAGTAATAGGATGGGCGACCTCATGGGAAGTCCTCGTGTTGCATTCCTTTTTATTTTATTTTTGCGTCTCGTGGCACGGGAGCGTGTGTGCGCGATATATTTGTATGAAGTTTTATTTATTATCAGGATGTGTGATACGTTTTAAGTCGTTACTTGGTATTGACGCATTTATTTCAATGTTGGTGGAGAGGCGTGGTCGTATTTGAAAGGGGTCGAAATAGTGGTGTATGTGGAAGAGGGGGAAAGGTGAATACAACGGTGAGAGAAAGGGAGCCCGTCTCCGTAGTGGATCTGGGAGTGAGAGGGATAAGGGGATAAGATTGAGAGAACTTGACGGATGCGATCAAACCAGCACTAAAGCATTGGATCCCATCAGAACTTCGAAGTTAAGCTTGCTTGGGCGAGAGTAGTACTAGGATGGGTGACCTCCTGGGAAGTCCTTGTGTTGCAATCCTTTTTATTTTATTTTTGCGTCTCGTGGCACGGGAGCGTGTGTGCGCGATATATTTGTATGAAGTTTTATTTATTATCAGGATGTGTGATACGTTTTAAGTCGTTACTTGGTATTGACGCATTTATTTCAATGTTGGTGGAGAGGCGTGCTCGTATTTGAAAGGGGTCGAAATAGTGGTGTATCTGGAAGAGGGGGAAAGGTGAATACAACGGTGAGAGAAAGGGAGCCCGTCTCCGTAGTGGATCTGGGAGGGAGAGAGATAAGGGGATAACATTGAGAGAACTTGACTGATGCGATCATACCAGCACTAAAGCACCGGATCCCATCAAAACTCTGAAGTTAAGCGTGCTTGGGCGAGAGTAGTACTAGGATGGGTGACCTCCTGGGAAGTCCTCATGTTGCATTCCTTTTTATTTTATTTTTGCGTCTCGTGGTACAGGAGCGTGTGTGCGCGATATATTTGTATGAAGTTTTATTTATTATCAGGATGTGTGATACGTTTTAAGTCGTTACTTGGTATTGACGCGTGTGTGCGCGATATATTTGTATGAAGTTTTATTTATTATCAGGATGTGTGATACGTTTTAAGTCGTTACTTGGTATTGACGCATTTATTTCAATGTTGGTCGAGAGGCGTGCTCGTATTTGAAAGGGGTCGAAATAGTGGTGTATGTGGAAGAGGGAGAAAGGTGATTACAACGGTGAGAGAAAGGGAGCCCGTCTCCGTAGTGGATCTGGGAGTGAGAGGGATAAGGGGATAAGATTGAGAGAACTTGATGGATGCGATCATACCAGCACTAAAGCACAGGATCCCATCAGAACTCCGAAGTTAAGCGTGCTTGGTCAAGAGTAGTACTAGGATGGGTGACTTCCTGGGAAGTCCTCGTGTTGCATTTCTTTTTATTTTATTTTTGCGTCTCGTGGCACGGGAGCGTGTGTGCGCGATATATTTGTATAAAGTTTTATTTATTATCAGGATGTGTGATACGTTTTAAGTCGTTACTTGGTATTGACGCATTTATTTCAATGTTGGTGGAGAGGCGTGGTCGTATTTGAAAGGGGTCGAAATAGTGGTGTATCTGGAAGAGGGGGAAAGGTGAATACAACGGTGAGAGAAAGGGAGCCCGTCTCCGTAGTGGATCTGGGAGTGAGAGAGATAAGGGGATAAGATTGAGAGAACTTGACTGATGCGATCATACCAGCACTAAAGCACCGAATCCCATCAGAACTCCGAAGTTAAGCGTGCTTGGGCGAGAGTAGTACTAGGATGGGTGACCTCCTGGGAAGTCCTCGTGTGAGAGAAAGGGAGCGCGTCTCCGTAGTGGATCTGGGAGTGAGGGGGATAAGCGGATAAGATTGAGAGAACTTGACGGATGCGATCATACCAGAACTAAAGCACCGGATCCCATCAGAACTCCGAAGTTAAGCGTGCTTGGGCGAGAGTAGTACTAGGATGGGTGACCTCCTGGGAAGTCCTAGTGTTTCATTCCTTTTTATTTTATTTTTGCGTCTCGTGGCACGGGAGCGTGTGTGCGCGATATATTTGTATGAAGTTTTATTTATTATCAGGATGTGTGATACGTTTTAAGTCGTTACTTGGTATTGACGCATTTATTTCAATGTTGGTGGAGAGGCGTGCTCGTATTTGAAAGGGGTCGAAATAGTGGTGTATGTGGAAGAGGGGGAAAGGTGAATACAACGGTGAGAGAAAGGGAGCCCGTCTCCGTAGTGGATCTGGGAGTGAGAGGGATAAGGGGATAAGATTGAGAGGACTTGACGGATGTGATCATGCCAGCACTAAGCACAGGATCCCATCAGAACTCTGAAGTTAAGCGTGCTTGGGCGAGAGCAGTATTAGGATGGGTGACCTCATGGGAAGTCCTCGTGTTGCATTCCTTTTTATTTTATTTTTGCGTCTCGTGGCACGGGAGCGTGTGTGCGCGATATATTTGTATGAAGTTTTATTTATTATCAGGATGTGTGATACGTTTTAAGTCGTTACTTGGTATTGACGCATTTATTTCAATGTTGGTGGAGAGCCGTGGTCGTATTTGAAATGGGTCGAAATAGTGGTGTATGTGGAAGAGCGGGAAAGGTGAATACAACGGTGAGAGAAAGGGAGCCCGTCTCCGTAGTGGATCTGGGAGTGAGAGGGATAAGGGGATAAGATTGAGAGAACTTGATGGATCCGATCATACCCGCACTAAAGCACCGGATCCCATTAGAACTCTGAAGTTAAGCGTGCTTGGGCGAGAGTAGTACTAGGATGGGTGACCTCCTGGGAAGTCCTTGTGTTGCAATCCTTTTTATTTTATTTTTGCGTCTCGTGGCACGGGAGCGTGTGTGCGCGATATATTTGTATAAAGTTTTATTTATTATCAGGATGTGTGATACGTTTTAAGTCGTTACTTGGTATTGACGCATTTATTTAAATGTTGGTGGAGAGGCGTGCTCGTATTTGAAAGGGGTCGAAATAGTGGTGTATGTGAAAGAGGGGGAAAGGTGAACAAACGGTGAGAGAAAGGGAGCCCGTCTCCGTAGTGGATCTGGGAGTGAGAGGGATAAGGGGATAGGATTGAGAGAACTTGACGGATGCGATCATACCAGCACTAAAACACCGAATCCCATCAGAACTCCGAAGTTAAGCGTGCTTGGGCGAGAGTAGTACTAGGATGGGTGACCTCCTGGGAAGTCCTCGTGTGAGAGAAATGGAGCGCGTCTCCGTAGTGGATCTGGGAGTGAGGGCGATAAGGGGATAAGATTGAGAGAACTAGACGGATGTGATCATACCAGCACTAAAGCACCGGATCCCATCAGAACTCCGAAGTTAAGCGTGCTTGGGCGAGAGTAGTACTAGGATGGGTGACCTCCTGGGAAGTCCTCTTATTGCATTCGTTTTTATTTTATTTTTGCGTCTCGTGGCACGGGAGCGTGTGTGCGCGATATATTTGTATGAAGTTTTATTTATTATCAGGATGTGTGATACGTTTTAAGTCGTTACTTTGTATTGACGCATTTATTTCAATGTTGGTGGAGAGGCGTGCTCGTATTTGAAAGGGGTCGAAATAGTGGTGTATGTGGAAGAGGGGGAAAGGTGAATACACCGGTGAGAGAAAGGGAGCCCGTCTCCGTAGTGGATCTGGGAGTGAGAGGGATAAGGGGATAAGATTGAGAGAACTTGATGGATGCGATCATACCAGCACTAAAGCACAGGATCCCATCAGAACTCCGAAGTTAAGCGTGCTTGGGCGAGAGTAGTACTAGGATGGGTGACCTCCTGGGAAGTCCTCGTGTTGCATTTCTTTTTATTTTATTTTTGCATCTCGTGGCACGGGAGCGTGTGTGCGCGATATATTTGTATAAAGTTTTATTTATTATCAGGATGTGTGATACGTTTTAAGTCGTTACTTGGTATTGACGCATTTATTTCAATGTTGGTGGAGAGGCGTGGTCGTATTTCGAAATAGTGGTGTATGTGGAAGAGGGGGAAAGGTGAATACAACGGTGAGAGAAAGGGAGCCCGTCTCCGTAGTGGATCTGGGAGTGAGAGGGATAAGGGGATAAGATTGAGAGAACTTGACGGATGGGATCAAACCAGCACTAAAGCACTGGATCCCATCAGAACTCCGAAGTTAAGCGTTCTTGGGCGAGAGTAGTACTAGGATGGGTGACCTCCTGGGAAGTCCTCGTGTTGCAATCCTTTTTATTTTATTTTTGCGTCTCGTGGCACGGGAGCGTGTGTGCGCGATATATTTGTATGAAGTTTTATTTATGATCAGGATGTGTGATACGTTTTAAGTCGTTACTTGGTATTGACGCATTTATTTCAATGTTGGTGGAGAGGCGTGCTCGTATTTGAAAGGGGTCGAAATAGTGGTGTATCTGGAAGAGGGGGAAAGGTGAATACAACGGTGAGAGAAAGGGAGCCCGTCTCCGTAGTGGATCTGGGAGTGAGAGAGATAAGGGGATAAGATTGAGAGAACTTGACTGATGCGATCATACAACCACTAAAGCACCGGATCCCATCAGAACTCCGAAGTTAAGCGTGCTTGGGCGAGAGTAGTACTAGGATGGGTGACCTCCTGGGAAGTCCTCATGTTGCATTCCTTTTTATTTTATTTTTGCGTCTCGTGGCACAGGAGCGTGTGTGCGCGATATATTTGTATGAAGTTTTATTTATTATCAGGATGTGTCATACGTTTTAAGTCGTTACTTGGTATTGACGCGTGTGTGCGCGATATATTTGTATGAAGTTTTATTTATTATCAGGATGTGTGATACGTTTTAAGTCGTTACTTGGTATTGACGCATTTATTTCAATGTTGGTGGAGAGGCGTGCTCGTATTTGAAAGGGGTCGAAATAGTGGTGTATGTGGAAGAGGGAGAAAGGTGATTACAACGGTGAGAGAAAGGGAGCCCGTCTCCGTAGTGGATCTGGGAGTGAGAGGGATAAGGGGATAAGATTGAGAGAACTTGATGGATGCGATCATACCAGCACTAAAGCATCGGATCCCATCAGAACTCCGAAGTTAAGCGTGCTTGGGCGAGAGTAGTACTAGGATGGGTGACCTCCTGGGAAGTCCTAGTGTTGTATTTCTTTTTATTTTATTTTTGCGTCTCGTGGCACGGGAGCGTGTGTGCGCGATATATTTGTATAAAGTTTTATTTATTATCAGGATGTGTGATACGTTTTAAGTCGTTACTTGGTATTGACGCATTTATTTCAATGTTGGTGGAGAGCCGTGGTCGTATTTGAAATGGGTCGAAATAGTGGTGTATGTGGAAGAGCGGGAAAGGTGAATACAACGGTGAGAGAAAGGGAGCCCGTCTCCGTAGTGGATCTGGGAGGGAGAGAGATAAGGGGATAACATTGAGAGAACTTGACTGATGCGATCATCCCAGCACTAAAGCACCGGATCCCATCAGAACTCTGAAGTTAAGCGTGCTTGGGCGAGAGTAGTACTAGGATGGGTGACCTCCTGGGAAGTCCTGATGTTGCATTCCTTTTTATTTTATTTTTGCGTCTCGTGGCACAGGAGCGTGTGTGCGCGATATATTTGTATGAAGTTTTATTTATTATCAGGATGTGTGATACGTTTTAAGTCGTTACTTGGTATTGACGCGTGTGTGCGCGATATATTTGTATGAAGTTTTATTTATTATCAGGATGTGTGATACGTTTTAAGTCGTTACTTGGTATTGTCGCATTTATTTCAATGTTGGTCGAGAGGCGTGCTCGTATTTGAAAGGGGTCGAAATAGTGGTGTATGTGGAAGAGGGAGAAAGGTGATTACAACGGTGAGAGAAAGGGAGCCCGTCTCCGTAGTGGATCTGGGAGTGAGAGGGATAAGGGGATAAGATTGAGAGAACTTGATGGATGCGATCATACCAGCACTAAAGCACAGGATCCCATCAGAACTCCGAAGTTAAGCGTGCTTGGTCAAGAGTAGTACTAGGATGGGTGACTTCCTGGGAAGTCCTCGTGTTGCATTTCTTTTTATTTTATTTTTGCGTCTCGTGGCACGGGAGCGTGTGTGCGCGATATATTTGTATAAAGTTTTATTTATTATCAGGATGTGTGATACGTTTTAAGTCGTTACTTGGTATTGACGCATTTATTTCAATGTTGGTGGAGAGGCGTGGTCGTATTTGAAAGGGGTCGAAATAGTGGTGTATCTGGAAGAGGGGGAAAGGTGAATACAACGGTGAGAGAAAGGGAGCCCGTCTCCGTAGTGGATCTGGGAGTGAGAGAGATAAGGGGATAAGATTGAGAGAACTTGACTGATGCGATCATACCAGCACTAAAGCAGCGAATCCCATCAGAACTCCGAAGTTAAGCGTGCTTGGGCGAGAGTAGTACTAGGATGGGTGACCTCCTGGGAAGTCCTCGTGTGAGAGAAAGGGAGCGCGTCTCCGTAGTGGATCTGGGAGTGAGGGGGATAAGCGGATAAGATTGAGAGAACTTGACGGATGCGATCATACCAGAACTAAAGCACCGGATCCCATCAGAACTCCGAAGTTAAGCGTGCTTGGGCGAGAGTAGTACTAGGATGGGTGACCTCCTGGGAAGTCCTAGTGTTTCATTCGTTTTTATTTTATTTTTGCCTCTCGTGGCACGGGAGCGTGTGTCCCCGATATATTTGTATGAAGTTTTATTTATTATCAGGATGTGTGATACGTTTTAAGTCGTTACTTGGTATTGACGCATTTATTTCAATGTTGGTGGAGAGGCGTGGTCGTATTTGAAAGGGGTCGAAATAGTGGTGTATGTGGAAGAGGGGGAAAGGTGAATACAACGGTGAGAGAAAGGGAGCCCGTCTCCGTAGTGGATCTGGGAGTGAGAGGGATAAGGGGATAAGATTGAGAGGACTTGACGGATGTGATCATGCCAGCACTAAGCACAGGATCCCATCAGAACTTTGAAGTTAAGCGTGCTTGGGCGAGAGCAGTATTAGGATGGGTGACCTCATGGGAAGTCCTCGTGTTGCATTCCTTTTTATTTTATTTTTGCGTCTCGTGGCACGGGAGCGTGTGTGCGCGATATATTTGTATGAAGTTTTATTTATTATCAGGATGTGTGATACGTTTTAAGTCGTTACTTGGTATTGACGCATTTATTTCAATGTTGGTGGAGAGCCGTGGTCGTATTTGAAATGGGTCGAAATAGTGGTGTATGTGGAAGAGCGGGAAAGGTGAATACAACGGTGAGAGAAAGGGAGCCCGTCTCCGTAGTGGATCTGGGAGTGAGAGGGATAAGGGGATAAGATTGAGAGAACTTGATGGATCCGATCATACCAGCACTAAAGCACCGTATCCCATTAGAACTCTGAAGTTAAGCGTGCTTGGGCGAGAGTAGTACTAGGATGGGTGACCTCCTGGGAAGTCCTTGTGTTGCAATCCTTTTTATTTTATTTTTGCGTCTCGTGGCACGGGAGCGTGTGTGCGCGATATATTTGTATAAAGTTTTATTTATTATCAGGATGTGTGATACGTTTTAAGTCGTTACTTGGTATTGACGCATTTATTTAAATGTTGGTGGAGAGGCGTGCTCGTATTTGAAAGGGGTCGAAATAGTGGTGTATGTGAAAGAGGGGGAAAGGTGAACAAACGGTGAGAGAAAGGGAGCCCGTCTCCGTAGTGGATCTGGGAGTGAGAGGGATAAGGGGATAGGATTGAGAGAACTTGACGGATGCGATCATACCAGCACTAAAACACCGAATCCCATCAGAACTCCGAAGTTAAGCGTGCTTGGGCGAGAGTAGTATTAGGATGGGTGACCTCCTGGGAAGTCCTCGTGTGAGAGAAATGGAGCGCGTCTCCGTAGTGGATCTGGGAGTGAGGGCGATAAGGGATAAGATTGAGAGAACTAGACGGATGTGATCATACCAGCACTAAAGCACCGGATCCCATCAGAACTCCGAAGTTAAGCGTGCTTGGGCGAGAGTAGTACTAGGATGGGTGACCTCCTGGGAAGTCCTCTTATTGCATTCGTTTTTATTTTATTTTTGCGTCTCGTGGCACGGGAGCGTGTGTGCGCGATATATTTGTATGAAGTTTTATTTATTATCAGGATGTGTGATACGTTTTAAGTCGTTACTTTGTATTGACGCATTTATTTCAATGTTGGTGGAGAGGCGTGCTCGTATTTCAAAGGGGTCGAAATAGTGGTGTATGTGGAAGAGGGGGAAAGGTGAATACAACGGTGAGAGAAAGGGAGCTCGTCTCCGTAGTGGATCTGGGAGTGAGAGGGATAAGGGGATAAGATTGAGAGAACTTGATGGATGCGATCATACCAGCACTAAAGCACAGGATCCCATCAGAACTCCAAAGTTAAGCGTGCTTGGGCGAGAGTAGTACTAGGATGGGTGACCTCCTGGGAAGTCCTCGTGTTGCATTTCTTTTTATTTTATTTTTGCATCTCGTGGCACGGGAGCGTGTGTGCGCGATATATTTGTATAAAGTTTTATTTATTATCAGGATGTGTGATACGTTTTAAGTCGTTACTTGGTATTGACGCATTTATTTCAATGTTGGTGGAGAGGCGTGGTCGTATTTGAAAGGGGTCGAAATAGTGGTGTATGTGGAAGAGGGGGAAAGGTGAATACAACGGTGAGAGAAAGGGAGCCCGTCTCCGTAGTGGATCTGGGAGTGAGAGGGATAAGGGGATAAGATTGAGAGAACTTGACGGATGGGATCAAACCAGCACTAAAGCACTGGATCCCATCAGAACTCCGAAGTTAAGCGTTCTTGGGCGAGAGTAGTACTAGGATGGGTGACCTCCTGGGAAGTCCTCGTGTTGCAATCCTTTTTATTTTATTTTTGCGTCTCGTGGCACGGGAGCGTGTGTGCGCGATATATTTGTATGAAGTTTTATTTATGATCAGGATGTGTGATACGTTTTAAGTCGTTACTTGGTATTGACGCATTTATTTCAATGTTGGTGGAGAGGCGTGCTCGTATTTGAAAGGGGTCGAAATAGTGGTGTATCTGGAAGAGGGGGAAAGGTGAATACAACGGTGAGAGAAAGGGAGCCCGTCTCCGTAGTGGATCTGGGAGTGAGAGAGATAAGGGGATAAGATTGAGAGAACTTGACTGATGCGATCATACCAGCACTAAAGCACCGGATCCCATCAGAACTCCGAAGTTAAGCGTGCTTGGGCGAGAGTAGTACTAGGATGGGTGACCTCCTGGGAAGTCCTCATGTTGCATTCCTTTTTATTTTATTTTTGCGTCTCGTGGCACAGGAACGTGTGTGCGCGATATATTTGTATGAAGTTTATTTATTATCAGGATGTGTCATACGTTTTAAGTCGTTACTTGGTATTGACGCGTGTGTGCGCGATATATTTGTATGAAGTTTTATTTATTATCAGGATGTGTGATATGTTTTAAGTCGTTACTTGGTATTGACGCATTTATTTCAATGTTGGTGGAGAGGCGTGCTCGTATTTGAAAGGGGTCGAAATAGTGGTGTATGTGGAAGAGGGAGAAAGGTGATTACAACGGTGAGAGAAAGGGAGCCCGTCTCCGTAGTGGATCTGGGAGTGAGAGGGATAAGGGGATAAGATTGAGAGAACTTGATGGATGCGATCATACCAGCACTAAAGCATCGGATCCCATCAGAACTCCGAAGTTAAGCGTGCTTGGGCGAGAGTAGTACTAGGATGGGTGACCTCCTGGGAAGTCCTAGTGTTGTATTTCTTTTTATTTTATTTTTGCGTCTCGTGGCACGGGAGCGTGTGTGCGCGATATATTTGTATAAAGTTTTATTTATTATCAGGATGTGTGATACGTTTTAAGTCGTTACTTGGTATTGACGCATTTATTTAAATGTTGGTGGAGAGGCGTGCTCGTATTTGAAAGGGGTCGAAATAGTGGTGTATGTGGAAGAGGGGGAAAGGTGAACAAACGGTGAGAGAAAGGGAGCCCGTCTCCGTAGTGGATCTGGGAGTGAGAGTGATAAGGGCATAGGATTGAGAGAACTTGACGGATGCGATCATACCAGCACTAAAGCACCGAATCCCATCAGAACTCCGAAGTTAAGCGTGCTTGGGCGAGAGTAGTACTAGGATGGGTGACCTCCTGGGAAGTCCTCGTGTGAGAGAAAGGAAGCGCGTCTCCGTAGTGGATCTGGGAGTGAGGGGGATAAGGGGATAAGATTGAGAGAACTCGACGGATGCGATCATACCAGCACTAAAGCACCGGATCCCATCAAAACTCCGAAGTTAAGCGTGCTTGGGCGAGAGTAGTACTAGGATGGGTGACCTCCTGGGAAGTCCTAGTGTTGCATTCCTTTTTATTTTATTTTTGCGTCTCGTGGCACGGGAGCGTGTGTCCCCGATATATTTGTATGAAGTTTTATTTAGTATCAGGATGTGTGATACGTTTTAAGTCGTTACTTGGTATTGACCCATTTATTTCAATGTTGGTGGAGAGGCGTGCTCGTATTTGAAAGGGGTCGAAATAGTGGTGTATGTGGAAGAGGGGGAAAGGTGAATACAACGGTGAGAGAAAGGGAGACCGTCTCCGTATTGGATCTGGGAGTGAGAGGGATAAGGGGATAAGATTGAGAGAACTTGACGGATGCGATCATACCAGCACAAAAGCACCGGATCCCATCAGAACTCCGAAGTTAAGTGTGTGCGCGATATATTTGTATGAAGTTTTATTTATTATCAGGATGTGTGATACGTTTTAAGTCGTTACTTGGTATTGACGCATTTATTTCAATGTTGGTGGAGAGGCGTGGTCGTATTTGAAAGGGTTCGAAATAGTGGTGTATGTGGAAGAGGGGGAAAGGTGAATACAACGGTGAGAGAAAGGGAGCCCGTCTCCGTAGTGGATCTGGGAGTGAGAGAGATAAGGGGATAAGATTGAGAGAACTTGACGGATGCTATCATACCAGCACTAAAGCACCGGATCCCATCAGAACTCCGAAGTTAAGCGTGGTTGGGCGAGAGTAGTACTAGGATGGGTGACCTCCTGGGAAGTCCTTGCATTCCTTTTTATTTTATTTTTGCGTCTCGTGGCACAGGAGCGTGTGTGCGCGATATATTTGTATGAAGTTTTATTTATTATCAGGATGTGTGATACGTTTTAAGTCGTTACTTGGTATTGACGCGTGTGTGCGCGATATATTTGTATGAAGTTTTATTTATTATCAGGATGTGTGATACGTTTTAAGTCGTTACTTGGTATTGACGCATTTATTTCAATGTTGGTGGAGAGGCGTGCTCGTATGTGAAAAGGGGTCGAAATAGTGGTGTATGTGGAAGAGGGAGAAAGGTGATTACAACGGTGAGCGAAAGGGAGCCCGTCTCCGTAGTGGATCTGGGAGTGAGAGGGATAAGGGGATAAGATTGAGAGAACTTGACGGATGCGATCATACCAGCACTAAAGCACCGGATCCCATCAGAACTCTGAAGTTAAGCGTGCTTGGGCGAGAGTAGTACTAGGATGGGTGACCTCCTGGGAAGTCCTTGTGTTGCATTTCTTTTTATTTTATTTTTGCGTCTCGTGGCACGGGAGCGTGTGTGCGCGATATATTTGTATAAAGTTTTATTTATTATCAGGATGTGTGATACGTTTTAAGTCGTTACTTGGTATTGACACATTTATTTCAATGTTGGTGGAGAGTCGTGCTCGTATTTGAAAGGGGTCGAAATAGTGGTGTATGTGGAAGAGGGGGAAAGGTGAATACAATTGTGAGAGAAAGGGAGCCCGTCTCCGTAGTGGATCTGGGAGTGAGAGGGATAAGGGGCTAAGATTGAGAGAACTTGACGGATGCGATCATACCAGCACTAAAGCACCGGATCCCATCAGAACTGCAAACAAAGTTAAGCGTGCTTGGGCGAGAGTAGTACTAGGATGGGTGACCTCCTGGGAAGTCCTCGTGTTGCATTCCTTTTTATTTTATTTTTTGCGTCTCGTGGCACGGGAGCGTGTGTGCGCGATATATTTGTATGAAGTTTTATTTATTATCAGGATGTGTGATACGTTTTAAGTCGTTACTTGGTATTAACGCATTTATTTCAATGTTGGTGTAGAGGCGTGCTCGTATTTGAAAGGGGTCGAAATAGTGGTGTATGTGGAAGAGGGGGAAAGGTGATTACAACGGTGAGAGAAAGGGAGCCCGTCTCCGTAGTGGATCTGGGAGTGAGAGGGATAAGGGGATAAGATTGAGAGAACTTGACGGATGCGATCATACCAGCACTAAAGCACCAGATCCCATCAAAACTCCAAAGTTAAGTGTGCTTGGGCGAGAGTAGTACTAGGATGGGTGACCTCCTGGGAAGTCCTCGTGTTGCATTCCTTTTTATTTTATTTTTTGCGTCTCGTGGCACGAGAGCGTGTGTGCGCGATATATTTGTATAAAGTTTTATTTATTATCAGGATGTGTGATACGTTTTAAGTCGTTACTTGGTATTAACGCATTTATTTCAATGTTGGTGGAGAGGCGTGCTCGTATTTGAAAGGGGTCGAAATAGTGGTGTATGTGAAAGAGGGGGAAAGGTGAATACAACGGTGAGAGAAAGGGAGCCCGTCTCCGTAGTGGATCTGGGAGTGAGAGGGATAAGGGGATAAGATTGAGAGAACTTGACTGATGCGATCATACCAGCACTAAAGCACCGGATCCCATCAGAACTCCGAAGTTAAGCGTGCTTGAGCGAGAGTAGTACTAGGATGGGTGACCTCCTCGGAAGTCCTCGTGTTGCATTCCTTTTTATTTTATTTTTGCGTCTCGTGGCACGGGAGCGTGTGTGCGCGATATATCTGCATGAAGTTTTATTTATTATCAGGATGTGTGATACGTTTTAGGTCGTTACATGGTATTGACGCATTTATTTCAATGTTGGTGGAGAGGCGTGCTCGTATTTGAAAGGGGTCGAAATAGTGATGTATGTGGAAGAGGGGGAAAGATGAATACAACGGTGAGAGAAAGGGAGCCCGTCTCCGTAGTGGATCTGGGAGTGAGAGGGATAAGGGGATAAGATTGAGAGAACTTGACGGATGCGATACTACCAGCACAAAAGCACCGGATCCCATCAGAACTCCGAAGTTAAGCGCGCTTGGGCGAGAGTAGTACTAGGATAGGCGACCTCCTGGGAAGTCCTCGTGTTGCATTCCTGTTTATTTTATTTTTACGTCTCGTGGCACGGGAGCGTGTGTGCGTGATATATCTGTATGAAGTTTTATTTATTACCAGGATGTGTGATACGTTTTAAGTCGTTATTTGGTATTGACGCATTTATTTCAATGTTGGTGGAGAGGCGTGCTCGTATTTGAAAGGGGTCGAAATAGTGGTGTATGTGGAAGAGGGGGAAAGGTGAATACAACGGTGAGAGAAAGGGAGCCCGTCTCCGTAGTGGATCTGGGAGTGAGAGGGATAAGGGGATAAGATTGAGAGAACTTGACGGATGCGATCATACCAGCACTAAAGCACCGGATCCCATCAGAACTCCGAAGTTAAGCGTGCTTGAGCGAGAGTAGTACTCGGATGGGTGACCTCCTGGGAAGTGCTTGTGTTGCATTCCTTTTTATTTTATTTTTGCGTCTCGTGGCACGGGAGCGTGTGTGCGCGATATATCTGTATGAAGTTTTATTTATTATCAGGATGTGTGATACGTTTTAAGTCGTTACTTGGTATTGACGCATTTATTTCAATGTTGGTGGAGAGGCGTGCTCGTATTTGAAAGGGGTCGAAATAGTGGTGTATGTGTAAGAGGGGGAAAGGTGAATACAACGGTGAGAGAAAGGGAGCCCGTCTCCGTAGTGGATCTGGGAGTGAGAGGGATAAGGGGATAAGATTGAGAGAACTTGACGGATGCGATCATACCAGCACTAAAGCACTTGTTCCCATCAGAACTCCGAAGTTAAGCGTGCTTGTCCGAGAGTAGTACTAGGATGGGTGACCTCCTGGGAAGTCCTTGTGTTGCATTCCTTTTTATTTTATTTTTGCGTCTCGTGGCACGGGAGCGTGTGTGCGCGATATATCTGTATGAAGTTTTATTTATTATCAGGATGTGTGATACGTTTTAGGTCGTTACTTAGTATTGACGCATTTATTTCAATGTTGGTGGAGAGGCGTGCTCGTATTTGAAAGGGGTCGAAATAGTGATGTATGTGGAAGAGGGGGAAAGATGAATACAACGGTGAGAGAAAGGGAGCCCGTCTCCGTAGTGGATCTCGGAGTGAGAGCGATAAGGGGATAAGATTGAGAGAACTTGACGGATGCGATCATACAAGCACTAAAGCACCGGATCCCATTAGAACTCCGAAGTTAAGCGTGCTTGGGCGAGAGTAGTACTAGGATGGGTGACCTCCTTGGAAGTTCTCGTGTTGCATTCCTTTTTATTTTATTTTTGCGTCTCGTGGCACGGCAGCGTGTGTGCGCGATATATCTGTATGAAGTTTTATTTATTACCAGGATGTGTGATACGTTTTAAGTCGTTACTTGGTATTGACGCATTTATTTCAATGTTGGTGGAGAGGCGTGCTCGTATTTGAAAGGGGTCGAAATAGTGGTGTATGTGGAAGAGGGGGAAAGGTGAATACAACGGTGAGAGAAAGGGAGCCCGTCTCCGTAGTGGATCTGGGAGTGAGAGGGATAAGGGGATAAGATTGAGAGAACTTGACGGATGCGATCATACCAGCACAAAAGCACCGGATCCCATCAGAACTCCGAAGTTAAGGCGCTTGGGAGAGAGTAGTATTAGGATGGGTGACCTCCTGGGAAGTCCTCGTGTTGCATTCCTGTTTATTTTATTTTTACGTCTCGTGGCACGGGAGCGTGTGTGCGTGATATATCTGTATGAAGTTTTATTTATTATCAGGATGTGTGATACGTTTTAAGTCGTTACTTGGTATTGACGCATTTATTTCAATGTCGGTGGAGAGGCGTGCTCGTATTTGAAAAAGTTCGAAATAGTGGTGTATGTGGAAGAGGGGGAAAGGTGAATACAGCGGTGAGAGAAAGGGAGTCCGTCTCCGTAGTGGATCTGGGAGTGAGAGGGATAAGGGGATAAGATTGAGAGAACTTGACGGATGCCATCATACCAGCACTAAAGCACTTGTTCCCATCAGAACTCCGAAGTTAAGCGTGCTTGGGCGAGAGTAGTACTAGGATGGGTGACCTCCTGGGAAGTCCTTGTGTTGCATTCCTTTTTATTTTATTTTTGCGTCTCGTGGCACGGGAGCGTGTGTGCGCGATATATCTGTATGAAGTTTTATTTATTATCAGGATGTGTGATACGTTTTAGGTCGTTACTTAGTATTGACGCATTTATTTCAATGTTGGTGGAGAGGCGTGCTCGTATTTGAAAGGGGTCGAAATAGTGGTGTATGTGGAAGAAGGGGAAAGGTGAATACAACGGTGAGAGAAAGGGAGCCCGTCTCCGTAGTGGATCTGGGAATGAGAGGGATAAGGGGATAAGATTGAGATAAATTGACGGATGCGATCATACCAGCACTAAAGCACCGGATCCCATCAGAACTCCGAAGTTAAGCGTGCTTGGGCGAGAGTAGTACTAGGATGGGTGACCTCCTGGGAAGTCCTTGTGTTGCATTCCTTTTTATTTTATTTTTGCGTCTCGTGGCACGGGAGCGTGTGTGCGCGATATATTTGTATGAAGTTTTATTTATTATCAGGATGTGTGATACGTTTTAAGTCGTTACTTGGTATTGGCGCATTTATTTCAATGTTGGTGGAGAGGCGTGCTCGTATTTGAAAGGGGTCGAAATAGTGATGTATGTGGAAGAGGGGGAAAGATGAATACAACGGTGAGAGAAAGGGAGCCCGTCTCCGTAGTGGATCTGGGAGTGAGAGGGATAAGGGGATAAGATTGAGAGAACTTGTCGGATGCGATCATACCAGCACTAGAGCACTGGATCCCTTCAGAACTCCGAAGTTAAGCGTGCTTGGGCGAGAGTACTTCTAGGATGGGTGACCTCCTGGGAAGTCCTCGTGTTGCATTCCTGTTTATTTTATTTTTGCGTCTCGTGGCACGGGAGCGTGTGTGCGTGATATATCTGTATGAAGTTTTATTTATTATCAGGATGTGTGATACGTTTTAAGTCGTTACTTGGTATTGACGCATTTATTTCATTGTTGGTGGAGAGGCGTGCTCGTATTTGAAAGGGGTCGAAATAGTGGTGTATGTGGAAGAGGGGGACAGGTGAATACAACGGTGAGAGAAAGGGAGCCCGTCTCCGTAGTGGATCTGGGAGTGAGACGGATAAGGGGATAAGATTGAGAGAAATTGACGGATGCGATCATACCAGCACTAAAGCACCGGATCCCATCAGAACTCCGAAGTTAAGCATGCTTGAGCGAGAGTAGTACTAGGATGGGTGACCTCCTGGGAAGTGCTCGTGTTGCATTCCTTTTTATTTTATTTTTGCGTCTCGTAGCACGGGAGCGTGTGTGCGTGAAATATCTCTACGAAGTTTTATTTATTATCAGGATGTGTGATACGTTTTAAGTCGTTACTTGGTATTGACGCATTTATTTCAATGTTGTTGGAGAGGCGTGCTCGTATTTGAAAGGGGTCGGAATAGTGGTGTATGTGGAAGAGGGGGAAAGGTGAATACAACAGTGAGAGAAAGGGAGCCCGTCTCCGTAGTGGATCTGGGAGTGAGAGGGATAAGGGGATAAGATTGAGAGAAATTGACGGATGTGATCATACCAGCACTAAAGCACCGGATCCCATCAGAACTCCGAAGTTAAGCGTGCTTGGGCGAGAGTAGTACTAGGATGGGTGACCTCCTGGGAAGTCCTCTTGTTGCATTCCTTTTTATTTTATGTTTACGTCTCGTGGCACGGGAGCGTGTGTGCACGATTTATCTGTATGAAGTTTTATTTATTATCAGGATGTGTGATACGTTTAAAGTCGTTACTTGGTATTGACGCATTTATTTCAATGTTGGTGGAGAGGCGTGCTCGTATTTGAAAGTGGTGGAAATTATGGTGTATGTGGAAGAGGGGGAAAGGTGATTACAACGGTGAGAGAAAGGGAGCCCGTCTCCGTAGTCTATCTGGGAGTGAGAGAGATAAGGGGATAAGATTGAGAGAACTTGACGGATGCGATCATACCAGCACTAAAGCACCGGATCCCATCAGAACTCCGAAGTTAAGCGTGCTTGGGCGAGAGTAGTACTAGGATGGGTGACCTACTGAGAAGCCCTCGTGTTGCATTCCTTTTTATTTTATTTTTGCGTCTCGTGGCACGGGAGCGTGTGCGCGCGATATATTTGTATGATGTTTTATTTATTATCAGGATGTGTGATACGTTTTAAGTCGTTACTTGGTATTGACGCATTTATTTGAATGTTGGTGGAGAGGCGTGCTCGTATTTGAAAGGGGTCGAAATAGTGGTGTATGTGGAAGAGGGGGAAAGGTGAAGACAACGGTGACAGAAAGGGAGCCCGTCTCGTGGCACAGGAGCGTGTGTGCGCGATATATTTGTATGAAGTTTTATTTATTATCAGGATGTGTGATACGTTTTAAGTCGTTACTTGGTATTGACGCGTGTGTGCGCGATATATTTGTATGAAGTTTTATTTATTATCAGGATGTGTGATACGTTTTAAGTCGTTACTTGGTATTGACGCATTTATTTCAATGTTGGTGGAGAGGCGTGGTCGTATTTGAAAGGGGTCGAAATAGTGGTGTATGTGGAAGAGGGGGAAAGGTGAATACAACGGTGAGAGAAAGGGAGCCCGTCTCCGTAGTGGATCTGGGAGTGAGAGGGATAAGGGGATAAGATTGAGAGAACTTGACGGATGCGATCATACCAGCACTAAAGCACCGGATCCCATCAGAACTCCGAAGTTAAGCGTGCTTGGGCGAGAGTAGTACTAGGATGGGTGCCCTCCTGGGAAGTCCTCGTGTTGCATTCCTTTTTATTTTATTTTTGCGTCTCGTGGCACGGGAGCGTGTGCGCGCGATATATTTGTATGAAGTTTTATTTATTATCACGATGTGTGATACGTTTTAAGTCGTTACTTGGTATTGACGCATTTATTTCATTGTTGGTGGAGAGGCGTGCTCGTATTTGAAAGGGGTCGAAATAGTGGTGTATGTGGAAGAGGGGGACAGGTGAATACAACGGTTAGAGAAAGGGAGCCCGTCTCCGTAGTGGATCTGGGAGTGAGACGGATAAGGGGATAAGATTGAGAGAAATTGACAGATGCGATCATACCAGCACTAAAGCACCGGATCCCATCAGAACTCCGAAGTTAAGCATGCTTGAGCGAGAGTAGTACTAGGATGGGTGACCTCCTGGGAAGTGCTCGTGTTGCATTCCTTTTTATTTTATTTTTGCGTCTCGTAGCACGGGAGCGTGTGTGCGTGAAATATCTCTACGAAGTTTTATTTATTATCAGGATGTGTGATACGTTTTAAGTCGTTACTTGGTATTGACGCATTTATTTCAATGTTGTTGGAGAGGCGTGCTCGTATTTGAAAGGGGTCGGAATAGTGGTGTATGTGGAAGAGGGGGAAAGGTGAATACAACAGTGAGAGAAAGGGAGCCCGTCTCCGTAGTGGATCTGGGAGTGAGAGGGATAAGGGGATAAGATTGTGAGAAATTGACGGATGTGATCATACCAGCACTAAAGCACCGGAATCCATCAGAACTCCGAAGTTAAGCGTGCTTGGGCGAGAGTAGTACTAGGATGGGTGACCTCCTGGGAAGTCCTCTTGTTGCATTCCTTTTTATTTTATGTTTACGTCTCGTGGCACGGGAGCGTGTGTGCACGATTTATCTGTATGAAGTTTTATTTATTATCAGGATGTGTGATACGTTTAAAGTCGTTACTTGGTATTGACGCATTTATTTCAATGTTGGTGGAGAGGCGTGCTCGTATTTGAAAGTGGTCGAAATTATGGTGTATGTGGAAGAGGGGGAAAGGTGATTACAACGGTGAGAGAAAGGGAGCCCGTCTCCGTAGTCTATCTGGGAGTGAGAGAGATAAGGGGATAAGATTGAGAGAACTTGACGGATGCGATCATACCAGCACTAAAGCACCGGATCCCATCAGAACTCCGAAGTTAAGCGTGCTTGGGCGAGAGTAGTACTAGGATGGGTGACCTACTGAGAAGCCCTCGTGTTGCATTCCTTTTTATTTTATTTTTGCGTCTCGTGGCACGGGAGCGTGTGCGCGCGATATATTTGTATGATGTTTTATTTATTATCAGGATGTGTGATACGTTTTAAGTCGTTACTTGGTATTGACGCATTTATTTGAATGTTGGTGGAGAGGCGTGCTCGTATTTGAAAGGGGTCGAAATAGTGGTGTATGTGGAAGAGGGGGAAAGGTGAAGACAACGGTGACAGAAAGGGAGCCCGTCTCGTGGCACAGGAGCGTGTGTGCGCGATATATTTGTATGAAGTTTTATTTATTATCAGGATGTGTGATACGTTTTAAGTCGTTACTTGGTATTGACGCGTGTGTGCGCGATATATTTGTATGAAGTTTTATTTATTATCAGGATGTGTGATACGTTTTAAGTCGTTACTTGGTATTGACGCATTTATTTCAATGTTGGTGGAGAGGCGTGGTCGTATTTGAAAGGGGTCGAAATAGTGGTGTATGTGGAAGAGGGGGAAAGGTGAATACAACGGTGAGAGAAAGGGAGCCCGTCTCCGTAGTGGATCTGGGAGTGAGAGGGATAAGGGGATAAGATTGAGAGAACTTGACGGATGCGATCATACCAGCACTAAAGCACCGGATCCCATCAGAACTCCGAAGTTAAGCGTGCTTGGGCGAGAGTAGTACTAGGATGGGTGCCCTCCTGGGAAGTCCTCGTGTTGCATTCCTTTTTATTTTATTTTTGCGTCTCGTGGCACGGGAGCGTGTGCGCGCGATATATTTGTATGAAGTTTTATTTATTATCACGATGTGTGATACGTTTTAAGTCGTTACTTGGTATTGACGCATTTATTTCAATGTTGGTGGAGAGGCGTGCTTGTATTTGAAAGGGGTCGAAATAGTGGTGTATGTGGAAGAGGGGGAAAGGTGAAGACAACGGTGACAGAAAGGGAGCCCGTCTCCGTAGTGGATCTGGGAGTGAGAGGGACAAGGGGATAAGATTGAGAGAACTTGACGGATGCGATCATACCAGCACTAAAGCACCGGATCCCATCAGAACTCCGAAATTATGCGTGCTTGGGCGAGAGTAGTACTAGGATAGGTGGCCTCCTGGGAAGTCCTCGTGTTGCATTCCTTTTTATTTTATTTTTGCGTCTCGTGCACGGGAGCGTGTGCGCGCGATATATTTGTATGAAGTTTTATTTATTATGAGGATGTGTGATACGTTTTAAGTCGTTACTTGGTATTGACGCATTTATTTCAATGTTGGTGGAGAGGCGTGCTCGTATTTGAAAGGGGTCGAAATAGTGGTGTATGTGGAATAGGGGGAAAGGTGAATACAACGGTGAGAGAAAGGGACCCCGTCTCCGTAGTGGATCTATAAGTGAGAGGGATAAGGGGATAAGATTGAGAGAACTTGACGGTTGCGACCATACCAGCACTAAAGCACCGGATCCCATCAGAACTCCGAAGTTAAGCGTGCTTGGGCGAGAGTAGTACTAGGATGGGTGACCTCCTGGGAAGTCCTCGTGTTGCATTCCTTTTTATTTTATTTTTGCGTCTCGTGGCACGGGAGCGTGTGCGCGCGATATATTTGTATGATGTTTTATTTATTATCAGGATGTGTTATACGTTTTAAGTCGTTACTTGGTATTGACGCATTTATTTCAATGTTGGTGGAGAGGCGTGCTCGTATTTGAAAGGGGTCGAAATAGTGGTCTATGTGGAAGAGGGGGAAAGGTGAATACAACGGTGAGAGAAAGGGAGCCCGTCTCCGTAGTGGATCTGGGAGTGAGAGGGATAAGGGGATAAGATTGAGAGAACTTGACGGATGCGATCATACCAGCACTAAAGCACCGGATCCCATCAGAACTACGAAGTTAAGCGTGCTTGGGCGAGAGTAGTACTAGGATGGGTGGCCTCCTGGGAAGTCCTCGTGTTGCATTTCTTTTTATTTTATTTTTGCGTCTCGTGGCACGGGAGCGTGTGCGCGCGATATATTTGTATGAAGTTTTATTTATTATCAGGATGTGTGATACGTTTTAATTCGTTACTTGGTATTGACGCATTTATTTCAATGTTGGTGGAGAGGCGTGCTCGTATTTGAAAGGGGTCGAAATAGTGGTGTATGTGGAAGAGGGGGAAAGGTGAATACAACGGTGAGAGAAAGGGAGCCCGTCTCCATGTGGATCTGGGAGTGAGAGGGATAAGGGGATAAGATTGAGAGAACTTGATGGATGCGATCATACCAGCACTAAAGCACCGGATCCCATCAGCCCGTCTCCGTAGTGGATCTGGGAGTGAGAGGGATAAGGGGATAAGATTGAGAGAACTTGACAGATGCGTTCATACCAGCACTAAATCACCGGATCCCATTAGAACTCTGAAGTTAAGCGTGCTTGGGCGAGAGTAGTAGTAGGATGGGTGACCTCCTGGGAAGTCCTCGTGTTGTATTCCTTTTTATTTTATTTTTGCGTCTCGTGGCACGGGAGCTTGTGCGCGCAATATATTTGTATGATGTTTTATTTATTATCAGGATGTGTGATACGTTTTAAGTCGTTACTTGGTATTGACGCATTTATTTCAATGTTGGTGGAGAGGCGTGCTCGTATTTGAAAGGGGTCGAAATAGTGGTGTATGTGGAAGAGGGGGAATGGTGAATACAACGGTGAGAGAAAGGGAGCCCGTCTCCGTAGTGGATCTGGGAGTGAGAGGGATAAGTGGATAAGATTGAGAGAACTTGATGGATGCGATCATACCAGCATTAAAGCACCGGATACCATCAAAACTCCGAAGTTAAGCGTGCTTGGCCGAGAGTTGTACTTGGATGGGAGACCTCCTGGGAAGTCCTCGTGTTGCATTCCTTTTTATTTTATTTTTGCTTCTCGTGGCACGGGAGCGTGTGCGCGCGATATATTTGTATGATGTTTTATTTATTATCAGGATGTGTGATATGTTTTAAGTCGTTACTTGGTATTGACGCATTTATTACAATGTTGCTGGAGATGCGTGCTCGTATTTGAAAGGGGTCGAAATAGTGGTGTATGTGGAAGAGGGGGAAAGGTGAATACAACGGTGAGAGAAAGGGAGCCCGTCTCCGTAGTGCATCTGGGAGTGAGAGGGATAAGGGGATAAGATTGAGAGAACTTGACGGATGCGATCATACCAGCACTAAAGCACCGGATCTCATCAAAACTCCGAAGTTAAGCGTGCTTGGGCAAGAGTAGTACTAGGATGGGTGGCCTCCTGGGAAGTCCTCTTGTTGCATTCCTTTTTATTTTATTTTTGCGTCTCGTGGCACGGGAGCCTGTGCGCGCGATATATTTGTATGAAGTTTTATTTATTATCAGGATGTGTGATACGTTTTAAGTCGTTACTTGGTATTGACGCATTTATTTCAATGTTGGTGGAGAGGCGTGCTCGTATTTGAAAGGGGTCGAAATCGTGGTGTATGTGGAAGAGGGGGAAAGGTGAATACAATGGTGAGCGAAAGGGAGCCCGTCTCCGTAGTGGATCTGGGAGTGAGAGGGATAAGGGGATAAGATTGAGAGAACTTGACGGATGCGATCATACCAGCACTAAAGCACCGGATCCCATCCGAACTCCGAAGTTAAGCGTGCTTGGGCGAGAGTAGTACTAGGATGGTTGGCCTCCTGGGAAGTCCTCGTGTTGCATTCCTTTTTATTTTATTTTTGCGTCTCGTGGCACGGGAGCGTGTGGGCCCGATATATTTGTATGAACTTTTATTTATTATCAGTATGTGTGATACGTTTTAAGTCGTTACTTGGTATTGACGCCTTTATTTCAATGTTGGTGGAGAGGCGTGCTCGTATTTGAAAGGGGTCGAAATAGTGGTGTATGTGGAAGAGGGGGAAACGTGAATACAACGGTGACAGAAAGGGAGCCCGTCTCCGTAGTGGATCTGGGAGTGAGAGGGATAAGGAAATAAGATTGAGAGAACTTGACGGATGCGATCATACCAGCACTAAAGCACCGGATCCCATCAGAACTCCGAAGTTTTGCGTGCTTGGGCGAGAGTAGTACTAGGATGGGTGACCTCCTGGGAAGTCCTCGTGTTGCATTCCTTTTTATTTTATTTTTGCGTCTCGTGGCACGGGAGCGTGTGTGCGCGATATATTTGTATGAAGTTTTATTTATTATCAGGATGTGTGATACGTTTTAAGTCGTTACTTGGTATTGACGCATTTATTTCAATGTTGGTGGAGATGCGTGCTCGTAGTTGAAAGGGGTCGAAATAGTGGTGTATGTGGAAGAGTGGGAAAGGTGAATACAACGGTGAGAGAAAGGGAGCCCGTCTCCGTAGTTCCTCTGGGAGTGAGAGGGATAAGGGGATAAGATTGAGAGAACTTGACGGATGCGATCATACCAGCACTAAAGCACCGGATCCCATCAGAACTCCGAAGTTAAGCGTGCTTGGGCGAGAGTAGTACTAGGATGGGTGGCCTCCTGGGAAGTCCTCTGGTTGCATTCCTTTTTATTTTATTTTTGCGTCTCGTGGCACGGGAGCCTGTGCGCGCGATATATTTGTATGAAGTTTTATTTATTATCAGGATGTGTGATACGTTTTAAGTCGTTACTTGGTATTGACGCATTTATTTCAATGTTGGTGGAGAGGCGTGCTCGTATTTGAAAGGGGTCGAAATAGTGGTGTATGTGGAAGAGGTTGAAAGGTGAATACAACGGTGAGAGAAAGGGAGCCCGTCTCCGTAGTGGATCTGGGAGTGAGAGGGATAAGGGGATAAGATTGAGAGAACTTGACGGATGCGATCATACCAGCACTAAAGCACCGGATCCCATCAGAACTCCGAAGTTAAGCGTGCTTGGGCGAGAGTAGTACTAGGATGGTTGGCCTCCTGGGAAGTCCTCGTGTTGCATTCCTTTTTATTTTATTTTTGCGTCTCGTGGCACGGGAGCGTGTGTGCCCGATATATTTGTATGAACTTTTATTTATTATCAGGATGTGTGATACGTTTTAAGTCGTTACTTGGTATTGACGCATTTATTTCAATGTTGGTGGAGAGGCGTGCTCGTATTTGAAAGGGGTCGAAATAGTGGTGTATGTGGAAGAGGGGGAAAGGTGAATACAACGGTGAGAGAAAGGGAGCCCGTCTCCATGTGGATCTGGGAGTGAGAGGGATAAGGGGATAAGATTGAGAGAACTTGACGGATGCGATCATACCAGCACTAAAGCACCGGATCCCATCAGCCCGTCTCCGTAGTGGATCTGGGAGTGAGAGGGATAAGGGGATAAGATTGAGAGAACTTGATAGATGCGATCATACCAGCACTAAATCACCGGATCCCATCAGAACTCCGAAGTTAAGCATGCCTGGGCGAGAGTAGTAGTAGGATGGGTTACCTCCTGGGAAGTCCTCGTGTTGCATTCCTTTTTATTTTATTTTTGCGTCTCGTGGCACGGGAGCGTGTGCGCGCGATATATTTGTATGATGTTTTATTTATTATCAGGATGTGTGATACGTTTTAAGTCGTTACTTGGTATTGACGCATTTATTTAGATGTTGGTGGAGAGGCGTGCTCGTATTTGAAAGGATTCGAAATAGTGGTGTATGTGGAAGAGGGGGAAAGGTGAATACAACGGTGAGAGAAAGGGAGCCCGTCTCCATAGTGGATCTGGGAGTGAGAGGGATAAGGGGATAAGATTGAGAGAACTTGACGGATGCGATCATACCAGCACTAAATCACCGGATCCCATCAGAACTCCGAAGTTAAGCGTTCTTGGGCGAGAGTAGTAGTAGGATGGGTGACCTCCTGGGAAGTCCTCGTGTTGCATTCCTTTTTATTTTATTTTTGCGTCTCGTGGCACGGGAGCGTGTGCGCGCGATATATTTGTATGATGTTTTATTTATTATCAGGATGTGTGATACGTTTTAAATCGTTACTTGGTATTGACGCATTTATTTCAATGTTGGTGGAGAGGCGTGCTCGTATTTGAAAGGGGTCGAAATAGTGGTGTATGTGGAAGAGGGGGAAAGGTGAATACAACGGTGAGAGAAAGGGAGCCCGTCTCCGTAGTGGATATGGGAGTGAGAGGGATAAGTGGATAAGATTGAGAGAACTTGACGGATGCAATCATACCAGCACTAAAGCACCGGATCCCATCAGAACTCCGAAGTTAAGAGTGCTTGGGCGAGAGTAGTACTAGGATGGGTGACATCCTGGGAACGTGTTGCATTCCTTTTTATTTTATTTTTGCGTCTCGTGGCACGGGAGCGTGTGTGCGTGATATATTTGTATGAAGTTTTATTTATTATCAGGATGTGTGATACGTTTTAAGTCTTTACTTGGTATTGACACATTTATTTCAATGTTGGTGGAGAGGCGTGCTCGTATTTGAAAGGGGTCGAAATAGTGGTGTATGTGGAAGAGGGGGAAAGGTGAATACAACGGTGAGAGAAAGGGAGCCCGTCTCCGTAGTGCATCTGGGAGTGAGAGGGATAAGGGGATAAGATTGAGAGAACTTGACGGATGCGATCATACCAGCACTAAAGCACCGGATCCCATCCGAACTCCGAAGTTAAGAATGCTTGGGCGAGAGTAGTACTAGGATGGTTGGCCTCCTGGGAAGTCCTCGTGTTGCATTACTTTTTATTTTATTTTTGCGTCTCGTGGCACGGGAGCGTGTGTGCCCGATATATTTGTATGAACTTTTATTTTTTATTAGGATGTGTGATACGTTTTAGGTCGTTACTTGGTATTGACGCATTTATTTCAATGTTGGTGGAGAGGCGTGCTCGTATTTGAAAGGGGTCGAAATAGTGGTGTATGTGGAAGAGGGGGAAAGGTGAATACAACGGTGAGAGAAAGGGTGCCCGTCTCCATGTGGATCTGGGAGTGAGAGGGATAAGGGGATAAGATTGAGAGAACTTGACGGATGCGATCGTACCAGCACTAAATCACCGGATCCCATCAGCCCGTCTTCGTAGTGGATCTGGGAGTGAGAGGGATAAGGGGATAAGTTTGAGAGAACTTGACGGATGCGATCATACCAGCACTAAATCACCGGATCCCATCAGAACTCCGAAGTTAAGCAAGCCTGGGAGAGAGTAGTAGTAGGATGGGTTACCTCCTGGGAAGTCCTCGTGTTGCATTCCTTTTTATTTTATTTTTGCGTCTCGTGGCACGGGAGGTGTGAGCGCGATATATTTGTATGATGTTTTACTTATTATCAGGATGTGTGATACGTTTTAAGTCGTTACTTGGTATTGACGCATTTATTTCAATGTTGGTGGAGAGGCGTGCTCGTATTTGAAAGGGGTCGAAATAGTGGTGTATGTGGAAGAGGGGGAAAGGTGAATACAACGGTGAGAGAAAGGGAGCCCGTCTCTGTAGTGGATCTGGGAGTGAGAGGGATAACGGGATAAGAATGAGAGAACTTGACGGATGCGATCATACCAGCACTAAAGAACCGGATCTCATCCGAACTCCGAAGTTAAGCGTGCTTGGGCGAGAGTAGTACTAGGATGGTTGGCCTCCTGGGAAGTCCTCGTGTTGCATTCCTTTTTATTTTATTTTGCGTCTCATGGCACGGGAGCGTGTCTGCCCGATATATTTGTATGAACTTTTATTTATTATTAGGATGTGTGATACGTTTTAAGTCGTTACTTGGTATTGACGCATTTATTTCAATGTTGGTGGAGAGGCGTGCTCGTATTTGAAAGGGGTCGAAATAGTGGTGTATGTGGAAGAGAGGGAAAGGTGAATACAACGGTGAGAGAAAGGGAGCCCGTCTCCATGTGGATCTGGGAGTGAGAGGGATAAGGGGATAAGATTGAGAGAACTTGACGGATGCGATCAAACCAACACTAAAGCACTGGATCCCATCAGCCCGTCTCCGTAGTGGATCTGGGAGTGAGAGGGATAAGGGGATAAGATTGAGAGAACTTGACAGATGCGATCATACCAGCACTAAATCACCGGATCCCATCAGAACTCCAAAGTTAAGCGTGCTTGGGTGAGAGTAGTAGTAGGATGGGTGACTTCGAAGGGAAGACCTCGTGTTGCATTCCTTTTTATTTTATTTTTGCGTCTCGTGGCACGGGAGCGTGTGCGCGCGATATATTTGTATGATGTTTTATTTATTATCAGGATGTGTGATACGTTTTAAGTCGTTACTTGGTATTGACGCATTTATTTCAATGTTGGTGGAGAGGCGTGCTCGTATTTTAAAGGGGTCGAAATAGTGGTGTATGTGGAAGAGGGGGAATGGTGAATACAACGGTGAGAGAAAGGGAGCCCGTCTCCGTAGTGGATCTGGGAGTGAGAGGGATAAGTGGATAAGATTGAGAGAACTTGACGGATGCGATCATACCAGCACTAAAGCACTGGATCCCATCAGAACTCCGAAGTTAAGCGTGCTTGGATGAGAGTAGTACTTGGATGGGTGACCTCCTGGGAAGTCCTCGTGTTGCATTCCTTTTTATTTTATTTTTGCGTCTCGTCACACGGGAGCGTGTGCGCGCGATATATTTGTATGTTGTTTTATTTATTATCAGGATGTGTGATATGTTTTAATTCGTTACTTGGTATTGACGCATTTATTTCAATGTTGGTGGAGATGCGTTCTCGTATTTGAAAGGGGTCGAAATAGTGGTGTATGTGGAAGAGGGGGAAAGGTGAATACAACGGTGAGAGAAAGGGAGCCCGTCTCCGTAGTGCATCTGGGAGTGAGAGGGATAAGGGGATAAGATTGAGAGAACTTGACGGATGCGATCATACCAGCACTAAAGCACCGGATCCCATCAGAACTCCGAAGTTAAGCGTGCTTGGGCGAGAGTAGTACTAGGATGGGTGGCCTCCTTGGAAGTCCTCTTGTTGCATTCCTTTTTATTTTATTTTTGCGTCTCGTGGCACGGGAGCCTGTGCGCGCGATATATTTGTATGAAGTTTTATTTATTATCAGGATGTGTGATACGTTTTAAGTCGTTACTTGGTATTGACGCATTTATTTCAATGTTGGTGGAGAGGCGTGCTCGTATTTGAAAGGGGTCGAAATAGTGGTGTATGTGGAAGAGGGGGAAAGGTGAATACAACGGTGAGAGAAAGGGAGCCCTTCTCCGTAGTGGATCAGGGAGTGAGAGGGATAAGGGGATAAGATTGAGAGAACTTGACGGATGCGATCATACCAGCACTAAAGCACCGGATCCCATCCGAACTCCGAAGTTAAGCGTGCTTGGGCGAGAGTAGTACTAGGATGGTTGGCCTCCTGGGAAGTCCTCGTGTTGCATTACTTTTTATTTTATTTTTGCGTCTCGTGGCACGGGAGCGTGTGTGCCCGATATATTTGTATGAACTTTTATTTATTATCAGGATGTGTGATACGTTTTAAGTCGTTACTTGGTATTGACGCATTTATTTCAATGTTGGTGGAGAGGCGTGCTCGTATTTGAAAGGGGTCAAAATAGTGGTGTATGTGGAAGAGGGGGAAAGGTGAATACAATGGTGATAGAAAGGGTGCCCGTCTCCATATGGATCTGGGAGTGAGAGGGATAAGGGGATAAGATTGAGAGAACTTGACGGATGCGATCGTACCAGCACTAAAGCACCGGATCCCATCAGCCGTCTTCGTTGTGGATCTGGGAGTGAGAGGGATAAGGGGATAAGATTGAGAGAACTTGACAGATGTGATCATACCAGCACTAAATCACCGGATCCCATCAGAACTCCGAAGTTAAGCGTGCTTGGGCGAGAGTAGTAGTAGGATGGGTTTCCTCCTGGGAAGTCCTCGTGTTGCATTCCTTTTTATTTTATTTTTGCGTCTCGTGGCACGGGAGCGTGTGCGAGCGATATATTTGTATGATGTTTTACTTATTATCAGGATGTGTTATACGTTTTAAGTCGTTACTTGGTATTGACGCATTTATTTCAATGTTGGTGGAGAGGCTTGCTCGTATTTGAAAGGGGTCGAAATAGTGGTGTATGTGGAAGAGGGGGAATGGTGAATACAACGGTGAGAGAAAGGGAGCCCGTCTCCGTAGTGGATCTGGGAGTGAGAGGGATAAGCGGATAAGATTGAGAGAACTTGACGGATGCGATGATAGTAGCACTAAAGCACCAGATCCCATCAGAACTCCGAAGTTAAACGTGCTTGGGCGAGAGTAGTACTAGGATGGGTGACCTCCTGGGAAGTCCTCGTGTTGCTTTCCTTTTTATTTTATTTTTGCGTCTCGTGGCACGGGAGCGTGTGCGCGCGATATATTTGTATGATGTTTTATTTATTATCAGGATGTGTGATACGTTTTAAGTCGTTACTTGGTATTGACGCATTTATTTCCATGTTGGTGGAGATGCGTGCTCGTATTTGAAAGGGGTCGAAATAGTGGTGTATGTGGAAGAGGGGGAAAGGTGAATACAACAGTGAGAGAAAGGGAGCTCGTCTCCGTAGTGCATCTGGGAGTGAGAGGGATAAGGGGATAAGATTGAGAGAACTTGACGGATGCGATCATAGTAGCACTAAAGCACCGGATCCCATCAGAACTCCGAAGTTAAGCGTGCTTGGGCGAGAGTAGTACTAGGATGGGTGGCCTCCTGGGAAGTACTCGTGTTGCATTCCTTTTTATTTTATTTTTGCGTCTCGTGGCACGGGAGCCTGTGCGCGCGATATATTTGTATGAAGTTTTATTTATTATCAGGATGTGTGATACGTTTTAAGTCGTTACTTGGTATTGACGCATTTATTTCAATGTTGGTGAAGAGGCGTGCTCGTATTTGAAAGGGGTCGAAATAGTGGTGTATGTGGAAGAGGGGGAAAGGTGAATACAACGGTGAGAGAAAGGGAGCCCGTCTCCGTAGTGGATCTGGGAGTGAGAGGGATAAGGGGATAAGATTGAGAGAACTTGACGGATGCGATCATACCAGCACTAAAGCACCGGATCCCATCAGAACTCCGAAGTTAAGCGTGCTTGGGCGAGAGCAGTACTAGGATTGGTGACCTCCTGGGAAGTCCTCGTGTTGCATTCCTTTTTATTTTATTTTTACGTCTCGTGGCGCGGGAGCGTGTGCTCGCGATATATTTGTATGAAGTTTTATTTATTATCATGATGTGTGATACGTTTTAAGTCGTTACTTGGTATTGACGCATTTATTTCAATGTTGGTGGAGAGGCGTGCTCGTATTTGAAAGGGGTCGAAATAGTGGTGTATGTGGAAGAGGGGGAAAGGTGAATACAACAGTGAGAGAAAGGGAGCCCGTCTCGGTAGTGCATCTGGGAGTGAGAGGGATAAGGGGATAAGATTGAGTGAACTTGACGGATGCGATCATACCAGCACTATAGCACCGGATCCCATCAGAACTCCGAAGTTAAGCGTGCTTGGGCGAGAGTAGTACTAGGAAGGGTGACTTCCTGGGAAGTCCTCGTGTTGCATTCCTTTTTATTTTATGTTTGCGTCTCGCGGCACGGGAGCGTGTGTGCGCGATATATTTGTATGAAGTTTTATTTATTATCAGGATGTGTGATACGTTTTAAGTCTTTACTTGGTATTGACAGATTTATTTCAATGTTGGTGGAGAGGCGTGCTCATATTTGAAAGGGGTCGAAATAGTGGTGTATGTGGAAGAGGGGGAAAGGTGAATACAACGGTGAGAGAAAGGGAGCCCGTCTCCCTAGTGGATCTCGGAGTAAGAGGGATAAGGGGATAAGATTGAGAGAACTTTGCGGATGCGATTATACCAGCACTAAAGCATCGGATCCCATCAAAACTCCGAAGTTAAGCGTGCTTCAGCGAGAGTAGTACTAGGATGGGTGACCTCTTGGGAAGTCCTCGTGTTGCATTCCTTTTTATTTTATTTTTGCGTCTCGTGGCGCGGGAGCGTGTGTGCGCGATATATTTGTATGAAGTTTTATTTATTATCAGGATGTGTGATACGTTTTAAGTCGTTACTTGGTATTGACGCATTTATTTCAATGTTGGTGGAGAGGCGTGCTCGTATTTGAAAGGGTCGAAATAGTGGTGTATGTGGAAGAGGGGGAAAGGTGAATACAACGGTGAGAGAAAGGGAGCCCGTCTCCGTAGTGGATCTGGGAGTGAGAGGGATAAGGGGATAACATTGAGAGAACTTGACGGATGCGATCATACAAGCACTAAAGCACCGAATCCCATCAGAACTCCGAAGTTAAGCGTGCTTTGGCGAGAGTAGTACTAGGATGGGTGACCTCCTGGCAAGACCTTGTCTTGCATTACTTTTTATTTTATTTTTGCGTCTCGTGGCACGGGAGCGTGTGCGCGCGATATATTTGTATGAAGTTTTATTTATTATCAGGATGTGTGATACGTTTTAAGTCGTTACTTGGTATTGACGCATTTATTTCAATGTTGCTGGAGAGGCGTGCTCGTATTTGAAAGGGGTCGAAATAGTGGTGTATGTGGAAGAGGGGCAAAGGTGAATACAACAGTGAGAGAAAGGGAGCCCGTCTCCGTGGTGGATCTGGGAGTGAGAGGGATAAGGAGATAAGATTGAGAGAACTTGACGAATGCGATCATACCAGCACTAAAGCACCGGATCCCATCAGAACTCCGGAGTTAAGCGTGCTTGGGCGAGAGTAGTACTAGGATGGGTGACCTTCTGGAAAGTCCTCGTGTGTTGCATTCCTTTTTATTTTATTTTTGCGTCTCGTGGCACGGGAGCGTGTGTGCGCGATATATTTTTATGAATTTTATTTATTATCAGGATGTGTGATACGTTTTAAGTCGTTACTTGGTATTGACGCATTTATTTCAATGTTGGTGGAGAGGCGTGCTCGTATTTGAAAGGTGTCGAAATAGTGGTGTATGTGGAAGAGGGGGAAAGGTGAATACAACACTGAGAGAAAGGGAGCCCGTCTCCGTAGTGGATCTGGGAGTGAGAGGGATAAGGGGATAAGATTGAGGGAACTTGACGGATGCGATTATACCAGCACTAAAGCATCGGATCCTATCAGAACTCCGAAGTTAAGCGTGCTTGGGCGAGAGTAGTACTAGGATGGGTGACCTCTTGGGAAGTCTTCGTGTTGCATTCTTTTTTATTTTATTTTTGCGTCTCGTGGCGCGGGAGCGTGTGTGCGCGATATATTTGTATGAAGTTTTATTTATTATCAGGATGTGTGATACGTTTTAAGTCGTTACTTGGTATTGACGCATTTATTTCAATGTTGGTGGAGAGGCGTGCTCGTATTTGAAAGGGTCGAAATAGTGGTGTATGTGAAAGAGGGGGAAAGGTGAATACAACGGTGAGAGAAAGGGAGCCCGTCTCCGTAGTGGATCTGGGAGTGAGAGGGATAAGGGGATAAGATTGAGAGAACTTGACGGATGCGATCATACAACACTAAAGCACCGGATCCCATCAGAACTTCGAAGTTAAGCGTGCTTGGGCGAGAGCAGTACTAGGATTGGTGACCTCCTGGGAAGTCCTCGTGTTGCATTCCTTTTTATTTTATTTTTACGTCTCGTGGCGCGGGAGCGTGTGCTCGCGATATATTTGTATGAAGTTTTATTTATTATCATGATGTGTGATACGTTTTAAGTCGTTACTTGGTATTGACGCATTTATTTCAATGTTGGTGGAGAGGCGTGCTCGTATTTGAAAGGGGTCGAAATAGTGGTGTATGTGGAAGAGGGGGAAAGGTGAATACAACGGTGAGAGAAAGGGAGCCCGTCTCGGTAGTGCATCTGGGAGTGAGAGGGATAAGGGGATAAGATTGAGTGAACTTGACGGATGCGATCATACCAGCACTATAGCACCGGATCCCATCAGAACTCCGAAGTTAAGCGTGCTTGGGCGAGAGTAGTACTAGGAAGGGTGACTTCCTGGGAAGTCCTCGTGTTGCATTCCTTTTTATTTTATGTTTGCGTCTCGTGGCACGGGAGCGTGTGTGCGTGATATATTTGTATGAAGTTTTATTTATTATCAGGATGTGTGATACGTTTTAAGTCTTTACTTGGTATTGACACATTTATTTCAATGTTGGTGGAGAGGCGTGCTCGTATTTGAAAGGGGTCGAAATAGTGGTGTATGTGGAAGAGGGGGAAAGGTGAATACATCGGTGAGAGAAAGGGAGCCCGTCTCCCTAGTGGATCTCGGAGTGAGAGGGATAAGGGGATAAGATTGAGAGAACTTTGCGGATGCGATTATACCAGCACTAAAGCATCGGATCCCATCAAAACGCCGAAGTTAAGCGTGCTTCGGCGAGAGTAGTACTAGGATGGGTGACCTCTTGGGAAGTCCTCGTGTTGCATTCCTTTTTATTTTATTTTTGCGTCTCGTGGCGCGGGAGCGTGTGTGCGCGATATATTTGTATGAATTTTATTTATTATCAGGATGTGTGATACGTTTTAAGTCGTTACTTGGTATTGACGCATTTATTTCAATGTTGGTGGAGAGGCGTGCTCGTATTTGAAAGGGGTCGAAATAGTGGTGTATGTGGAAGAGGGGGAAAGGTGAATACAACTCTGAGAGAAAGGGAGCCCGTCTCCGTAGTGGATCTGGGAGTGAGAGGGATAAGGGGATAAGATTGAGAGAACTTGACAGATGCGATGATACCAGCATTAAAGCATCGGATCCCATTAGAACTCCAAAGTTAAGCGTGCTTGGGCGAGAGTAGTACTAGGATGGGTGACATCTTGGGAAGTTCTCGTGTTGCATTCCTTTTTATTTTATTTTTGCGTCTCGTGGCGCGGGAGCGTGTGTGCGCGATATATTTGTATGAAGTTTTATTTATTATCAGGATGTGTGATACGTTTTAAGTCGTTACTTGGTATTGACGCATTTATTTCAATGTTGGTGGAGAGGCGTGCTCGTATTTCAAAGGGGTCGAAACAGTGGTGTATGTGGAAGAGGGGGAAAGTTGAATACAACGGTGAGAGAAAGGGAGCCCGTCTCCGTAGTGGATCTGGGAGTGAGAGGGATAAGGGGAATAAGATTGAGAGAACTTGACGGATGCGATAATACCAGCACTAAAGCACCGGATCCCATCATAACTCCGAATTTAAGCGTGCTTGGGCGAGAGTAGTACTAGGATGGGTGGCCTCCTGGGAAGTCCTCGTGTTACATTCTTTTTTATTTTATTTTTGCGTCTCGTGGCACGGGAGCGTGTGTGCGCGATATATTTGTATAAAGTTTTATTTATTATCAGGATGTGTGATACGTTTTAAGTCGTTACTTGGTATTGACGCATTTATTTCAATGTTGGTGGAGAGGCGTGCTCGTATTTGAAAGGGGTCGAAATAGTGGTGTATGTGGAAGAGGGGGAAAGGTGAATACAACGGTGAGAGAAAGGGAGCCCGTCTCCCTAGTGGATCTGGGAGTGAGAGGGATAAGGGGATCATATTGAGAGAACTTGACGGATGCGATTATACCAACACTAAAGCATCGGATCCCATCAGAACTCCGAAGTTAAGCGTGCTTGGGTGAGAGCAGTACTAGGATGGGTGACCTCTTGGGAAGTACTCGTGTTGCATTCTTTTTTATTTTATTTTTGCGTCTCGTGGCGCGGGAGCGTGTGTGCGCGATATATTTTATGAAGTTTTATTTATTATCAGGATGGGTGATACGTTTTAAGTTGTTACTTGGTATTGACGCATTTATTTCAATGTTGGTGGAGAGGCGTGCTCGTATTTGAAAGGGTCGAAATAGTGGTGTATGTGGAAGAGGGGGAAAGGTGAATACAACGGTGAGAGAAGGGAGCCCGTCTCCGTAGTGGATCTGGGAGTGAGAGGGATAAGGGGATAAGATTGAGAGAACTTGACGGATGCGATCATACCAGCACTAAAGCATCGGATCCCATCAGAACACCAAAGTTAACCGTGCTTTGGCGAGAGTAGTACTAGGATGGGTGACCTCTTGGGAAGTTCTCGTGTTGCATTTCTTTTTATTTTATTTTTGCGTCTCGTGGCGCGGGAGCGTGTGTGCGCGATATATTTGTATGAAGTTTTATTTATTATCAGGATGTGTGATACGTTTTAAGTCGTTACTTGGTAATGACGAATTTATTTCAATGTTGGTGGAGAGGCGTGCTCGTATTTGAAAGGGGTCAAAATAGTGGTGTATGTGGAAGAGGGGGAAAGGTGAATACAACTGTGAGAGAAAGGGAGCTCGTCTCCGTAGTGGATCTGGGAGTGAGAGGGCTAAGGGGATAAGATTGAGAGAACTTGACGGATGCTATCATACCAGCACTAAAGCACCGGATCCCATCAAAACTCCGAATTTAAGCGTGCTTGGGCGAGAGTAGTACTAGGATGGGTGACCTCCTGGGAAGTCCTCGTGTTGCATTCCTTTTTATTTTATTTTTGCGAATCGTGGCATGGGAGCGTGTGTGCGCGATATATGTGTATGAAGTTTTATTTATTATCAGGATGTGTGATACGTTTTAAGTCGTTACTTGGTATTGACGCATTTATTTCAATGTTGGTGGAGAGGCGTTCTCGTATTTGAAAGGGATCGAAATAGTGGTGTATGTGGAAGAGGGGGAAAGGTGAATACAACGGTGAGAGAAAGGGAGCCCGTCTCCGTAGTGGATCTGGGAGTGAGAGGGATAAGGGGATAAGATTGAGAGAACTTGACGGATGCGATCATACCAGCACTAAATCATCGGATCCCATCAAAACTCCGAAGTTAACCGTGCTTGGGCGAGAGTAGTACTAGGATGGGTGACCTCCTGGGAAGTCCTCGTGTTGCATTCCTTTTAATTTTATTTTTTCGTCTCGTGGCACGGGAGCGTGTGTGCGCGATATATTTGTATGAAGTTTTGTTTATTATCAGGATGTGTGATAAGTTTTAAGTCGTTACTTGGTATTGACGCATTTATTTTAATGTTGGTGGAGAGGCGTGCTCGTATTTGAAAGGGGTCGAAATAGTGGTGTATGTGGAAGAGGGGGAAAGGTGAATACAACGTTGAGAGAAAGGGAGCCCGTCTCCGTAGTGGATCTGGGAGTGAGAGGGATAAGGGGATAAGATTGAGAGAACTTGACGGATGTGATCATACCAGCACTAAAGCACCGGATCCCATCAGAACTCCGAAGTTAAGCGTGCTTGGGCGAGAGTAGTACTAGGATGGGTGACATCCTGGGAAGTCCTTGTGTTGCATTCCTTTTTATTTTATTTTTGCGTCTCGTGGCACGGGAGCGTGTGTGCGCGATATAGTTGTATGAAGTTTTATTTATTATCAGGATGTGTGATACGTTTTAAGTCGTTATTTTTTATTGACGCATTTATTTGAATGTTCGTGGAGAGGCGTGCTCGTATTTGAAAGGGGTCGAAATAGTGGTGTATGTGGAAGAGGGGGAAAGGTGAATACAACGGTGAGAGAAAGGGAGCCTGTCTCCGTAGTGGATCTGGGAGTGAGAGGGATAAGGGGATAAGATTGAGAGAACTTGACGGATGCGATCATACCAGCACTAAAGCACCGGATCCCATCAGAACTCCGAAGTTAAGCATGCTTGGGCGAGAGTAGTAGTAGGATGGGTGACCTCCTGTGAAGTCCTCTTGTTGCATTCCTTTTTATTTTATTTTTGCGTGTCGTGGCACGGGAGCGTGTGTGCGCGATATATTTGTATGAAGTTTTATTTATTATCAGGATGGGTGATACGTTTTAAGTTGTTACTTTGTATTGACGCATTTATTTCAATGTTGGAGGAGAGGCGTGCTCGTATTTGAAAGGGGTCGAAATAGTGGTGTATGTGGAAGAGGGGGAAAGGTGAATACAACGGTGAGAGAAAGGGAGCCCGTCTCCGTAGTGGATCTGGGAGTGAGGTGAAAGGACGTGGATGTCGCCTAGAGGGGGGGGGGTGAATAGGCGTTTAAAATAATTACGATTTTGGCTTGAACAAATGCGGAATAAAACTTAACGTTTAATTTGCCAAGCAAGAAACCTAAATAAGCTAGGCTCAACTATGTGCACCAAAAACTTATACTAAGCAAGATAAACAACTATGTGATAGCAAGATATATAACAAGAGCACTAAGGCTATCACAAAGTAGGTGCACAAGTAAATAGGTTGACTAGATGAACAACCTACGGGACAAGCAATGCACAATAATATGAGCAAGCACAAGATAAACAATGTAATAAGCTTGCTCAAAGTAAGGGTAGAGATAACCGCAAGTGGAGCCGATGGAGACAAGGATTTGTTACCGAAGTTCCTTCTCTTGCGAGAAGTACGTCTCCGTTTGGAGAGGGTGAGGAGCACAATGCTCACACGAAGCCAACGAGGGCCACCCTATTTCTCCTCACGCTCTTACCAATGCAAGATGCCGTGATTCCACTATTAGGACACTTGAGGGCGGTCACCAAACCCGTACAAATGGCGACCCTTGAGGGCGGTCACCGAACCCGTACAAATACTCGGGGCTATCTCCACAACCGAATTGGAGGCTCCCGTAGCGTCCCGAAGCTTTCCACCACAATGATTGAGCTCCGCAACAACAAGCCTCTAGGGGCCAACGCACCCAAGAGGAACAAGCTCTAGAGTGCCAATGCACTCAAGAGTAGCAATCTTCTCAACTTCACTTCTACAACGAATCCTCAAAGAGAACTCAAACCGATGCACCAAATGCAATGGCAAGAGCACACGAAGTGCTCAAGTCCCCAACTCTCAAATCCCACCAAAGCAACAAAAGCTATGGAGGAATATGAGAGGAAGAACAAGGAGAACACAAATAAATCCAAGATCTAGATCCACAAGGTTCCCCTCACTTAGAGGAGAGATGGCTTGGTGGAGAATGTGGATCTAGACCTCCTCTCTCTTTTCCCTCAAAAAGGAGCAAGAATCATAGGAAGGGAAGAGAGTAAGCAAGCTCAAAGAGGTCAACAATGGGGGGAAGAACTTGCACAAAACCGGTGAGGACAAAGGGAGAAGAAGACCCCCTTTTATAGGTCCCCACGAATCCAACCGTTGGAAGCCCACCAACCACGGTACTACCGCACAGCGAGCGGTACTACCGTGGAGCGGTACTACCGCCCTACGGTACTACCGGGCTCAGTACCGTGCCCCATTACCTCCCTATCCAGTAGGAATACGGTAGTGGATGCGGTACTAACCACGGTAGTACCGCTGAAGTGGTACTACCGCTCTACCAGGCGGTACTACCGCTCGTGCGGTACTACCTCACTGGAAAAAATAGCACGGCTAAAACAAGCATAACTTTTCCATACGAACTCCGATTTTGATGATCTTGGGCTTGTTTTAAAGCTATGGAAAAGCTCTAGATCCTCACATAGAGAACCACCCAAGGTCAACAAAAAGAAATGATGCAAATCATGGAAATGTTAGACTGCCAACAAGGTAGAAGGTGAAACCTTCACAAGATAAGAGCCGACAAAAACACCAACATCGAAAACACAAAAGTAGATGTATATGAAATCCGTTTTCGATGAAGAAGGGCTTGTAATGAATACGAACTCAAGGTCCAAAACTCACAAAGATAAAAACCAAACAAGAACCAATAAATATGATGCCAAGGATGCAAAGGTTTGAGCTCTCCACGAACGATGCGGCCTAGCCTATAACCCGGTCTCCTAACTACCACCATGAGACCGGTAAACTAGAAACCTATAAAGGTAAAAATAAAGGTCAAACCTTTGTCTTCCACATAATCCGCTTGAGCTTGATGATGATGATCATGTCCACCTCAAGTTGGAACACCTTTCTTGGTTGCGCCGGCTCGATGAAGACTAGTAAATTGCTCCCCCATACTCCATTATGGGTGAGCCTCTTTTAGGCATATCTTCACAAAACCATTATCACAAAATGGTCGGCAAGCTCCAAGCATATGATATCTTCGTGATGCTCCTCTTGACCTTGCACACATCAACTTGACCAATCTTTGGATAGCTCCATGAAGAACACCTTGGTCAACACGTAATCTTCATCTTACAACCTTGAAGCCACCATATGATCACCAAATGGTCAGAAAGCTCCAAGCATATGATATCTTCGTGATGCTCCTCTTGACCTTGCACACATCAACTTGACCAATCTTTGGATAGCTCCATGAAGAACACCTTGGTCAACACGTAATCTTCATCTTACAACCTTGAAGCCACCATATGATCACCAAATGGTCAGAAAGCTCCAAGCATATGATATCTTCGTGATGCTCCTCTTGACCTTGCACACATCAACTTGACCAATCTTTGGATAGCTCCATGAAGAACACCTTGGTCAACACGTAATCTTCATCTTACAACCTTGAAGCCACCATATGATCTTCAAGTGTTGCCTATGGACAAACCTTAAAGTATAACTCAAGGAAACCATTAGTCCATAAAGATTTTCATCAATTACCAAAACCAAACATAAGGGCACATGCCCTTTCAATCTCCCCCATTTTGATAATTGATGACAAACACATTAAGAGGGTTTATATGATGAATTATGCTAATCATGCAAAGCAAGTATGCATGAGTAAGAGGGCAAATGCTTAAGAACAAAACCAAAGCATGAACCTCCTCAAATAAGGGCAAATGCTTAAGAACAAAACCAAAGCATGAACCTCCTCAAACAAAACCCTCTAAACTCTTCTCCCCCTTTGCCATCGATTGCCAAAATGGGCGAAAAAACTTAGAAGGCCGATATAGAATGTGTTCCTTCCAAAAGGGTGTATTTCTCAAGAAATGAGTGGAATAAAATACACATATCCAACGATATACGATGGGAGGAAAAAAAAATATATAGAGGATCCAAAGATTGCAAAAATATGAGATGGCACAAAGGCATAAGAAAAAGCAAGCAATCAAACGATCCAACATGCCAAAAGATTATAAGATATTATGATTTGAGCATAGGAGTGTTCTAAAGAAAATAGAGAAGTTCCCCAAGATTTGTGTACTATTTAGAATCTTTGTAGTGTAATACAAAGTTCACAAAAATTGGATCATCACTCCCCCAAAATCGATAGAAACACAACACATGTGCAAGTGTGCAAAGATATGAGACAAATTCTAGCACTTGCAACAAACCAATGGTAGAGCAAATAGCAAAAGAGATAATCATAGGAATAGGCTCAACCAACAAGATGTGTGTGAGTCATGGCGAAGCACTTGATATGACTAGTATAAGGATGAATATTTAAGCATCAACATAGTCTTGAAGACATGAGACTCAAGATGCTAGACATGTCCTTCCAACATAAGTTAAGAAGATCACACACACAAACAACAAATGGGTTCACAAGCTTAAGTAAAATCAAGGCTTGTGACAACCCCATGGTGAAGATAGATAATGATAGGCTCATCAAGACAAGCATGAGGACAACAATCTTCACCACCAAAAGAGTGCACCAATAAGAATAGAATTAAGACACGCACTCAACCACACACGCTTTCATGTAACCACCGAAGAATTTAACATTTAAAATAAAATAAAAAGGTGGACATGAAAGACCAAGGATATCCACTAAAAGTGTAACTTCTCTCAAGTGTATAAGATTCTAGGTAGATTATATCCACAAAGAAGCATGTACACCCGAGATAGTTACAAAAGGGGAGAACACGATATCCAAATGGAAGTCATAAATATACGAATAAGATCTTTTCTTGAAAGCATAGCCAATGGCTTAATATTATCTTATTGTATAAGGATGAAATCCACACAAACAACCATCAAAGTCATCACAACTAGCAACAAGGTATAAAGAGATAGTTGAGATGCTTTGAACAACGAAACAAGTATCGCAACGAATAATATATCTTGCAATTCTAGAAATAAATCAAGAATCGCAACAATTGCAAATGAAGAATATCATTCCATGATGCAACCTACACAAGGTTGGAAGCAAGAAAAGTATGCATGAGGTAGATACTTGTTACCGAGATAGCATGGGAATGATGTAGTATATAAAGTCTTCAACGATCGTCCTAGCATGACTCCTAAAGGCACATGGTGACACCACCTTCCTTAAATGAGACGATCCTCCAATGCATCTCCAAAGTTCCTACATCAACATTAACACACAAAATGGTACCCAAACTCATTGGGACCCAAGAGTTAGAGGAACAAACATACATAGGACAAACTCCACAGGGATAAGTGCATATGGACATGAAGATACATTCCATGCACATATTAGCCAATAAAGAAGTGGATGGAGTTTAACCTATATATATGATCAAAGAAAGAAATCATGCATCGGAACAACACATAGAAAATATGCATGCACAAGACTTTCAAGAACCAAAAGTGACTACAATTTGGACAAAACATCAAGTAAACCAAGATGGCACACCAAAGGGTGACACAACATAAGGTTGTCCAAATCAACACATGATAGGAGACAAGTAGAAATTAACATGGTCAATTGCTACATTCACCAATCAAATGTGAAGAAATACCAATTGAATCCCAACCCAATCAACACATGATTGAATAGGAAAACAATGGAAAAGGATACCAAGTGACCATTAGATTCCAAAATAAGATTCCAATTGAGAATAAGATTTCAACATAAACTTGTCACTTGGAGTATACCAAATAAAAGATTCATCAAGGAATGGGGTATCAATGGACACACCAATTGATAGAGAGCATGATATCGAAATAAAAGATATACAAGAAGGAGATATCAAACTCTCAACAAGAGAGCACAATCCCAAACAAACTATGCCCTCAAGAACTTTATGATGACATAAAGCACCAACGAGGATATATATGCCTTCCAATAACACACACTTGATATGGATCATAAGATGCTATCTCCCCCAAGAGATGTGCATTATATAGAATTTCCATTTGAAAACAAAATGCACACGATGGGATCATCACTTTCACTATATCTAGAGAAACACTAGACAAGATCATAAACACATGATCCACAAGTGGCTAGGAAGACACTAAGAGTTAAAACCACAGTAACACCTTGGCATGTAATAAGTCAATTATAAACAAGCCAATGTAAAGACGATCAATAATTTCTACCACATATAAGAGTACCAATTGTTAAGAACAAGAGGTATATGGAATTACTTCCGGGTGGTAGATATCATTAATATATATTATCATCTTCACAACAACAACCATAAGCACGTGGCAAAAGATAAGAATTGATCACAATGCTTACAAAGAGTTTCTTGATAGATTCAAGTATGCATCCAATCACGCAAGCAATGATTAGGAAAACTTGGAGCAAACGGTTCCCTCGTAGAAAATACAAGTGCATATTGGAGGGAAACCGTATCAAGAAAATCTCACACACTCAAGATCCATAAGATGAGAAATGAAGTCAATTTAAGAAAATTGGAACTTGAGGGGCAAACATGCCACCTAGAAACTAGATAATTTACAATATCAACTCTAAGTGGCAAAACCCCAAATGTACACGTTTTATAGACGAGTAATATACACAAAGCATATTACTCCCCCATAACGTGATATCCCAAAATTTACAACTAGGGGCAAATGAATACCAACAAGAGATAATTAATGGATACTTTAGAATTGGAATTTATCATGAGTACGACATACCACATAGTGACTAGATAATCTTATAATATCAATACTAGGTGGTATTCCTCATGTATACACATTTTAGGATCGTAAAGTGCACAAGGCACATCACTCCCCCAAAATGGGATGATCCATTAATCTCTCACAAGAGCCAACTAATATGCAAACGAGAAGAAAAATAGGCTCAATACAACACTCACACATACATGGTGTGCAAACCAATATACACCAAATTGATTACTCAAGATATGTAGATTGGAAACACAACATATACAAACACATGCAAGGTACAAAACCAAAACATGCAAAGGGGCAAGTAACTTTCAATGTAAACAATTTAAGTACAAGTTACCGTAAGGAGGCACATTGGGTATGAGATAGACACAAGATAATCCAAATGACTTGGCTTGAGATAATGTGATTTAATGAAGGTCCCTTAATTCTTCATAATGTAGCCAAGTCTCCAATGCCCTCCAACAACACCTATTGATCAAGTTTGAGCTTGTTGGTCCCCAACCAAGTTGGGTCCTAAGAGGTTAGTCACAATAGGCTTCGCAACCCAAATGGTGCTTTTCTTGTCACCACTTTGAGTGCCAACAAATTTGGCAACCAAATTGCCAACCTTATCCTTCCGAAGAGCATATACATAATCAACTATAATAGGGTTGGATAAGGTACAATTCGTGCATGAAGAAGTCAGATGACCCTTCTCGCGACATAAGTAGCAACACCTACTCTTTCCTTTCTTCATGATTGATTTCTCAACATGAAGATCATTTACTTGAGTCTTCTTGGGAAGTGGCTTCACTTCACCTTGCGGTTGAACATGAGGCCTCTTCCCTAGTTGCTTGTCACTAATGGGCTTCTTCTTTAAAGGGAAAGATCTAACATGGTGCCCTTCAACCTTGCACTTGAAACAAATAATCTTGGCTGAATTCTTGACTTGAGATTGGCCCTTCTTCTTGTTAACCATGGAATTCATATTGTTGGAGTTGAATCCAAGTCCACCCTTGTCATTGGGGGATTTTTGTCCACACAAAACCTTGTCAAGTGTAGACTTCCCTTCATGACCCTTTCCCAAGTCCTTCTTCAAAGAAGTGACTTGGGCCTTGAGCTCTTTGATTTCCTCTACATGGTTAGTAACAATACAAGTACTAGAGGAAGTAGAAGCATTGTTAGATCAACAAGGCAAGGAAAGTAATTCATCACATGATGTAACAACATCATACCAGCACTAAAGCACCGTATCCCATCAGAACTCCGAAGTTAAGCGTGCTTGGGAGAGAGTAGTACTAGGATGGGTGACCTCCTGGGAAGTCCTCGTGTTGCATTCCTTTTTATTTTATTTTTTCGTCTCGTGGCACGGGAGCGTGTGTGCGCGATATATTTGTATGAAGTTTCATTTATTATCAGGATGTGTGATACGTTTTAAGTCATTACTTGGTATTGACGCATTTATTTCAATGTTGGTGGAGAGGCGTGCTCGTATTTGAAAGGGGTCGAAATAGTGGTGTATGTGGAAGAGGGGGAAGGGTGAATACAACGGTGAGAGAAAGGGAGCCCGTCTCCGTAGTGGATCTGGGAGTGAGAGGGATAAGGGGATAAGATTGAGAGAAATTGACGGATGCGATCATACTAGCACTAAAGCACCGGATCCCATCAGAACTCCGAAGTTAAGCGTGCTTGGCCGAGAATAGTACTAGGATGGGTAACCTCCTGGGAAGTCCTCGTGTTGCACTCCTTTTTATTTTATTTTTGCGTCTCGTGGCACGGGAGCGTGTGTGCGCGATATATTTGTATGAAGTTTTATTTATTATCAGGATGTGTGATACGTTTTAAGTCGTTACTTGGTATTGACGCAATTATTTCAATGTTGGTGGAGAGGCGTGCTCGTATTTGAAAGGGGTCGAAATAGTGGTGTATGTGGAAGAGGGGGAAAGGCGAATACAACGGTGAGAGAAAGGGAGCCCGTCTCCGTAGTGGATCTAGGAGTGAGAGGGATAAGGGGATAAGATTGAGAGAACTTAACGGATGCGATCATACCAGCACTAAAGCACCAGATCCCATCAGAACTCCGAAGTTAAGCGTGCTTGGGCGTGAGTAGTACTAGGATGGGTGACCTCCTGGGAAGTCCTCGTGTTGCATTCCTTTTTATTTTATTTTTGCGTCTCGTGGCACGGGAGCGTGTGTGCGCGATATATTTGTATGAAGTTTTATTTATTATCAGGATGTGTGATACGTTTTAAGTCGTTACTTGGTATTGACGCATTTATTTCAATGTTGGTGGAGAGGCGTGCTCGTATTTGAAAGGGGTCGAAATAGTGGTGTATGTGGAAGAGGGGGAAGGGTGAATAGAACGGTGAGAGAAAGGGAGTCCGTCTCCGTAGTGGATCTGGGAGTGAGAGGGATAAGGGGATAAGATTGAGAGAAATTGACGGATGCGATCATACTAGCACTAAAGCACCGGATCCCATCAGAACTCCGAAGTTAAGCGTGCTTGGGCGAGAATGGTACTAGGATGGGTGACCTCCTGGGAAATCCTCGTGTTGCACTCCTTTTTATTTTATTTTTGCGTCTCGTGGCACGGGAGCGTGTGTGCGCGATATATTTGTATTAAGTTTTATTTATTATCAGGATGTGTGATACGTTTTAAGTCGTTACTTCGTATTGACGCATTTATTTCAATGTTGGTGGAGAGGCGTGCTCGTATTTGAAAGGGGTCGAAATAGTGGTGTATGTGGAAGAGGGGGAAAGGTGAATACAACGGTGAGAGAAAGGGAGCCCGTCTCCGTAGTGGATCTGGGAGTGAGAGGGATAAGGGGATAAGATTGAGAGAACTTGACGGATGCGATCATACCAGCACTAAAGCACCGGATCCCATCAGAACTCCGAAGTTAAGCATGCTTGGGCGAAAGTAGTACTAGGATGGGTGACCTTCTGGGAAGTCCTCGTGTTGCATTCCTTTTTATTTTATTTTTGCGTCTCGTGGCACGGGAGCGTGTGTGCGCGATATATTTGTAAGAAGTTTGATTTATTATCAGGATGTGTGATACGTTTTAAGTCGTTACTTGGTATTGACGCATTTATTTCAATGTTGGTGGAGAGGCGTGCTTGTATTTGAAAGGGGTCGAAATAGTGGTGTATGTGGAAGAGGGGGAAAGTTGAATACAACGGTGGGAGAAAGGGAGCCCGTCTCCGTAGTGGATCTGGGAGTGAGAGGGATAAGGGGATAAGATTGAGAGAACTTGACGGATGCGATCATACCAGCACTAAAGCACCGGATCCTATCTTGGGCGAGAGTAGTACTAGGATGGGTGACCTCCTGGGAAGTCCTCGTGTTGCATTCCTTTTTATTTTATTTTTGCGTCTCGTGGCACGGGAGCGTGTGTGCGCGATATATTTGTATGATGTTTTATTTATTATCAGGATGTGTGATACGTTTTAAGTCTTTACTTGGTATTGACACATTTATTTCAATGTTGGTGGAGAGGCGTGCTCGTATTTGAAAGGGGTCGAAATAGTGGTGTATGTGGAAGAGGGGGAAAGGTGAATACAACGGTGAGAGAAAGGGAGCCCGTCTCCGTAGTGGATCTGGGAGTGAGTGGGATAAGGGGATAAGATTGAGAGAACTTGACGGGTGCGATCATACCAGCACTAAAGCACCGGATCCCATCGGAAGTCCTCGTGTTGCATTCCTTTTTATTTTATTTTTGCGTCTCGTGGCACGGGAGCGTGTGTGCGCGATATATTTGTATGAAGTTTTATTTATTATCAGGATGTGTGATACGTTTTAAGTCGTTACTTGGTAATGAAACATTTATTTCAATGTTGGTGGAGAGGCGTGCTCGTCTTTGAAAGGGGTCGAAATAGTGGTGTATGTGGAAGAGGGGGATGGTGAATACAAAGGTGAGAGAAAGGGAGCCCGTCTCCGTAGTGGATCTGGGAGTGAGAGGGATAAGGGGATAAGATTGAGAGAACTTGACGGATGCGATCATACCAGCACTAAAGCACCGAATCCCATCAGAACTCCGAAGTTAAGCGTGCTTGGGCGAGAGTACTACTAGGATGGGTGACCTCCTGGGAAGTCCTCGTGTTGCATTCCTTTTTATTTTATTTTTTCGTCTCGTGGCACGGGAGCGTGTGTGAGCGATATATTTGTATGAAGTTTTGTTTATTATCAGGATGTGTGATAAGTTTTAAGTCGTTACTTGGCATTGACGCATTTATTTTAATGTTGGTGGAGAGGCGTGCTCGTCTTTGAAAGGGGTCGAAATAGTGGTGTATGTGGAAGAGGGGGATGGTGAATACAACGGTGAGAGAAAGGGAGCCCGTCTCCGTAGTGGATCTGGGAGTGAGAGGGATAAGGGGATAAGATTGAGAGAACTTGACGGATGCGATCATACCAGCACTAAAGCACCGGATCCCATCAGAACTCCAATGTTAAGCGTGCTTGGGCGAGAGTAGTACTAGGATGGGTGAACTTCTGTGAAGTCCTCGTGTTGCATTCCTTTTTATTTTATTTTTGCGTCTCGTGGCACGGGAGCGTGTGTGCGCGATATATTTGTATGAAGTTTTATTTATTATCAGGATGTGTGATACGTTTTAAGTCATTACTTGGTATTGACGCATTTATTTCAATGTTGGTGGAGAGGCGTGCTCGTATTTGAAAGGGGTCGAAATAGTGGTGTATGTGGAAGAGGGGGAAAGGTGAATAGAACGGTGATAGAAAGGGAGCCCGTCTCCGTAGTGCATCTGGGAGTGAGAGGGATAAGGGGATAAGATTGAGAGAACTTGACGGATGCGGTCATACCAGCACTAAAGCACCGGATCCCATTAAAACTCCGAAGTTAAGCGTGCTTGGGCGGGAGTAGTAATAGGATGGGTGACCTCCTGGGAAGTCCTCGTGTTGCATTCCTTTTTATTTTATTTTTGCGTCTCGTGGCACGGGAGCGTGTGTGCGCGATATATTTGTATGAAGTTTTATTTATTATCAGGATGTGTGATACGTTTTAAGTCTTTACTTGGTATTGACACATTTATTTCAATGTTGGTGGAGAGGCGTGCTCGTATTTGAAAGGGGTCGAAATAGTGGTGTATGTGGAAGAGGGGGAAAGGTGAATACAACGGTGAGAGAAAGGGAGCCCGTCTCCGTAGTGGATCTGGGAGTGAGAGGGATAAGGGGATAAGATTGAGAGAACTTGACGGATGCGATCATACCAGCACTAATGCACCGGATCCTATCTTGGGCGAGAGTAGTACTAGGATGGGTGACCTCCTGGGAAGTCCTCGTGTTGCATTCCTTTTTATTTTATTTTTGCCTCTCGTGGCACGGGAGCGTGTGTGCGCGATATATTTGTATGAAGTTTTATTTATTATCAGGATGTGTGATACGTTTTAAGTCTTTACTTGGTATTGACACATTTATTTCAATGTTGGTGGAGAGGCGTGCTCGTATTTGAAAGGGGTCGAAATAGTGGTGTATGTGGAAGAGGGGGAAAGGTGAATACAACGGTGAGAGAAAGGGAGCCCGTCTCCGTAGTGGATCTGGGAGTGAGAGGGATAAGGGGATAAGATTGAGAGAACTTGACGGATGCGATCATACCAGCACTAAAGCACCGGATCCCATCGGAAGTCCTCGTGTTGGATTCCTTTTTATTTTATTTTTGCGTCACGTGGCACGGGAGCGTGTCTGCGCGATATATTTGTATGAAGTTTTATTTATTATCAGGATGTGTGATACGTTTTAAGTCGTTACTTGGTATTGACACATTTATTTCAATGTTGGTGGAGAGGCGTGCTTGTATTTGAAAGGGGTCGAAATAGTGGTGTATGCGGAAGAGGGGGATGGTGAATACAACGGTGAGAGAAAGGGAGCCCGTCTCCGTAGTGGATCTGGGAGTGAGAGGGATAAGGGGATAAGATTGAGAGAACTTGACGGATGCGATCATACCAGCACTAAAGCACCGAATCCCATCAGAACTCCGAAGTTAAGCGTGCTTGGGCGAGAATACTACTAGGATGGGTGACCTCCTGGGAAGTCCTCGTGTTGCATTCCTTTTTATTTTATTTTTTCGTCTCGTGGCACGGGAGCGTGTGTGAGCGATATATTTGTATGAAGTTTTATTTATTATCAGGACGTGTGATAAGTTTTAAGTCGTTACTTGGTATTGACGCATTTATTTTAATGTTGGTGGAGAGGCGTGCTCGTATTTGAAAGGGGTCGAAATAGTGGTGTATGTGGAAGAGGGGGAAAGGTTAATACAACGGTGAGAGAAAGGGAGCCCGTCTCCGTAGTGGATTTGGGAGTGAGAGGGATAAGGGGATAAGATTGAGAGAACTTGACAGATGCGATCATACCAGCAGTAAAGCACTGGATCCCAGCGTGCTTGGGCGAGTGTAGTACAAGGATGAGTGACCTCCTGGGAAGTCCTCGTGTTGCATTCCTTTTTATTTTATTTTTGCGTCTCATGGCACGGGAGCGTGTGTGTGCGATATATTTGTATGAAGTTTTATTTATTATCAGGATGTGTGATACGTTTTAAGTCGTTACTTGGTATTGACGCATTTATTTCAATGTTGGTGGAGAGGCATGCTCGTATTTGAAAGGGGTCGAAATAGTGGTGTATGTAGAAGAGGGAGAAAGGTGAATACAACGGTGAGAGAAAGGGAGCCCGTCTCCGTAGTGGATCTGGGAGTGATAGGGATAAGGGGATAAGATTGAGAGAACTTGACGGATGGGTTCATACCAGCACTAAAGCATCGGATCCCATCAGAACTTCGAAGTTAAGCGTGCTTTGGCGAGAGTAGTACTAGGGTGGGTGACCTCCTGGGAAGTCCTCGTGTTGCATTCCTTTTTATTTTATTTTTGCGTCTCATGGCACGGGAGCGTGTGTGTGCGATATATTTGTATGAAGTTTTATTTATTATCAGGATGTGTGATACGTTTTAAATCCCATCAGAACTCCGAAGTTAAGCGTGCTTGGGCGAGTGTAGTACAAGGATGGGTGACCTCCTGGGAAGTCCTCGTGTTGCATTCCTTTTTATTTTATTTTTGCGTCTCATGGCATGGGAGCGTGTGTGTGCGATATATTTGTATGAAGTTTTTATTTATTATTAGGATGTGTGATACGTTTTAAGTCGTTACTTGGTATTGACGCATTTATTTCAATGTTGGTGGAGAGGCATGCTCGTATTTGAAAGGGGTCGAAATAGTGGTGTATGTAGAAGAGGGGGAAAGGTGAATACAACGGTGAGAGAAAGGGAGCCCGTCTTCGTAGTGGATCTGGGAGTGAGAGGGATAAGGGGATAAGATTGAGAGGACTTGACGGATGCCATCATACTAGTACTAAAGCACCGGATCCCACCAGAACTCCAAAGTTTAGCGTGCTTGGGCGAGAGTAGTACTAGGATGGGTGACCTCCTGGGAAGTCCTCGTGTTGCATTCCTTTTTATTTTATTTTTGCGTCTCGTGGCACGGGAGCATGTGTGCGCGATATATTTGTATGAAGTTTTATTTATTATCAGGATGTGTGATACGTTTTAAGTCGTTACTTGGTATTGACGCATTAATTCAATGTTGGTGGAGAGGCGTGCCCGTATTTGAAAGGGGTCGAAATAGTGGTGTATGTGGAAGAGGGGGAAAGGTGAATACAACGGTGAGAGAAAGGGAGCCCGTCTCCGTAGTGAATCTGGGAGTGAGAGGGATAAGGGGATAAGATTGAGAGAACTTGACGGATGCGATCATACCAGCACTAAAGCACCGGATCCCATCAGAACTCCGAAGTTAAGCGTGCTTGGGCGAGAGTTGTACTAGGATGGGTGACCTCTTGGGAAGTCCTTTTGTTGCATTCCTTTTTATTTTATTTTTGCGTCTCGTGGCACGGGAGCGTGTGTGCGCGATATATTTTATGAAGTTTAATTTATTATCAGGATGTGTGATACGTTTTAAGTCGTTACTTGCTATTGACGCATTTATTTCAATGTTGGTGGAGAGGCGTGCTCGTATTTGAAAGGGGTCGAAATAGTGGTGTATGTGGAAGAGGGGGAAAGGTGAATACAACGGTGAGAGAAAGGGAGCCCGTCTCCGTAGTGGATCTGGGAGTGAGAGGGATAAGGGGATAAGATTGAGAGAACTTGACGGATGCGATCATACCAGCACTAAAGCACCGGATCCCATTAGAATTCCAAAGTTAAGCGTGCTTGAGCGAGAGTAGTACTAGGATGGGTGACCTTCTGGGAAGTCCTCGTGTTGCATTCCTTTTTATTTTAATTTTGCGTCTCGTGGCACGGGAGCGTGTGTGCGCGATATATTTGTATGAAGTTTTATTTATTATCAGGATGTGTGATACGTTTTAAGTCGTTACTTGGTATTGACGCATTTATTTCAATGTTGGTGGAGAGACGTGCTTGTATTTGAAAGGGGTCGAAATAGTGGTGTATGTGGAAGAGGGGTGTCACAACCCCAATTTAGGCAAGTGCTAGGGTTTGAGTTCCCTTTGCATCATGTGTAAAATTCAAAAAGAAAATCAAAAAATGGGGAATAGAAAAGCCCTGAGAAATTAAATCAAATGGCCAGATAAAAATCTTTTTCCAAAAATCATTTGAATGTTTGGAAAATTCCTATAAATGGTACTGATCATTTTAAAAATGGTTTGGGAGCAATCCCATGCTCATGGAATTTTCTAATATTCAAACAGTGGCTTTGGAAATTAAATAAAACCCTATTTGATTTGAAATTCAAATTATTTGAATTTCAAAAATGCTCAAATTTTATAAGTGGCTAGCTCTCTATTTTATGAGGCCTTATAAAAAATTGTGGCATTTTATAAAATGCCTAGCTATTTTTATTAGCTAGGTCAAACATATTGCAGAAAAAGAAAAAGAAAAGAGAAAGGGAGAGACCTACCTGTCGCCCAGGGGCGAAGGCCCACTCCCAGCCGGCCCAGCCCAACTTCCCCCGTTCTGTCGTCTTCCTACCGCGCGCCCAAGCAGCTCAGTGGCGTCCAGAGCGCGCACCGGAGCCACCTCGACGCCTTGGAGCTTCCAGAGCCCCCGTGTCCTCTCCTCGGTGTCCTGGAGAACCACCGTTGCGCCGTGCATCGTATCCCCCTCATTCCAGCGCCTCTCCACCCCTCCTCTTCCCTCCCGCCAGCTGAACCGAGAGCAGCCGCAGGCCATGTCAATGGCGAGACGCGGCCACCGTGCCCTAGAGGCCGAACCAGTGTGTCCTCCGTGCTCCTCACTGACGACTTCGTCACCCTGCAGAAGCTGGCGAGCCAATTCGTCCCCGAGACCACGCAAGGCTCCTCAACTCGCCGCCGACAGCCGAAGATCGTTGACGTCGATTCGCCGCCGTTGAGCTCTCCCCGAGCCCACTGACTGCTTCATCGCGCTCGTGGTGAGCTCACGATCTTTTCCCCTAAACCCACGGTGCCCCGTTCTTCCCCTAGCCACCTCTGCCATGAGAGCCGAGCCTCGCCGCCGCCATAGCCGGTGAGGTACTTGCTCCCGTGCGCCTTGGACTCGCCGAGCTAGCCCATCGCCTCCCTGATGTCCCCAGCATCTTTTCCCACTAGGCCGTGGTCAAAACCCCGCACCAGAACGCAAACCTGACGTCGCCGTAATTCTGTCGCCGCCGAGCTCGTCGCCGCCATCGCTCCAGGCCCTCCCCCGAGCCCCTGATGGCACCACTCGACGCGGACGACCTCCCGGAGCACTCCCATGGTCTCCGTTCCCCTTCCCGTGCCCCGTAGATGATTCTGGCGAGGCGCCGCCATGGCCAGAGCCACCGGCGTCAAGCCGGCACCATTAGGGCCTTAATCACTAAGTTAACCCCCCCCTCAGCCTATGACAGGTGGGGCCCCAGCCCTAATCCCTCTCTGTTAGTTTAAACTAACAGGGATTAACCCCCTATGTCACAGACAGGTGGGCCCCTGTTGTCATCCCCCCTGACGTCAGCACTGCGCAATAAATCATTTAAATGAATTTCCAGAGATTATTTGAATTAAAGAAATTCCAGAAAATCCAGAAAATACCCTAAACTTTGGAAATTCATAATTAATTCATATTAACTCCAAATTGGACAAATAATATATGAAAAATGATCAGGAGAAAATTATCTTTCCAAATATGCAACTTTCAACTCTGTTTGAGTTGAATTTAAAATGTGATCAGTAGCATTTGCTATTTGATTTAAATGGAATTAAATCAAATTCAAATCAAATATTTTTGCAACTTGAACCATGGCAACATGCTACATTTCAATCACACATCAGAGGCATATCATACACCTTTGAAGATAATTCAAAATGATCAAACAATGTCACATGTAACTTGGTAAATGTTGAATTCAAATGTGGAGTTTGAATCTGCAATTCAATTGCAATATACTCCATTTAAATGGAATGATCAACACATCAGTACCATGAACATCACCCTTTCAATATTATTCATGTGATCGTGCATTGTACATTTTGTTGATCCTATGATTGTCATGTTGCTGATAGAAGTGGAGCCGGACCTCGAGATCACCCCCTTCGTTGAAGACCCCGTGACTGAACCTCGTCAGCAAGGCAAGCAAACCCCCATTGATCATGTCGATAAAATCCCACTTCCCTCTCATGTCTCGCTTATGCATTGTTTAGGATGATCACCATGATAACGTTTCTATCGCATAGTTGAACCCATATCCTTTGCATGACCTATCATCTTGTCACAGTAGTAAGCAAACCACAATCCTAGCAGATGTAGGAGTTGGTTGATATCATGTGACCCCTTCAACTGTTACTTCTTATTGCATGCTTAGTGGTACAATGATGTTGCTTATGATGTGAGTCGGGATGATGATAAACATGGTGTTGATGAAAGTGAAATGTGTTGGTGAATCGACCCTAATACAAGGTGAACGATGAGAGGCTGTGTAGGAGTACACAGTGGGTTGTCTCGTTGAACACCGCCCTAACACGAGTTCTTGTTTGGTGATCCAAGATGAAGAGTACAACCACACATTGGGCTCACTGACCCCTCTAGGCTTACTAACTCATCCCCTTCGATGTCCAGATGTCGCAATAGTTCGGATTTCTGTAGGTATTGAGGCCTGGTAGCCAAGTGAGAGAACGGCTCATCCGAGACCGGCTTGCGCTCCACGCACACATCATTTGGGTCCATTTCGGTAAACCGGTCGGGTTCACGATAGTGGCAGACAACCCAGATAGGCGGCTTTCATGGACTAGATCGGCTATGAGGTAACGGTTGTGGTGGCATCCTCGCTGTCATCTCTTGAACGGTGACACGCAAAAGGCGGTAACTGATGGCACGTGTGTGTAGCGGTACACCCCTGCAGGGTTAATAAAACTATTCGAATAGCCACGTCCGCGGTTAAGGACTGCTTGGAAAGCTTAGCTGGATTATTAGACAACTTGAACCGGATACTTCTTAAACACACCCAGATAAGTGTGAGTGCTATGGTGTGCTTCTCGTGGGGAAGTCGAGGAAGTAACCATAGTGGTGTAATTGGTTGAAGAGATGTAGTGGACTCGTGTACGCTTCTTACGTCAAGTCTGGTACTCGTAGTTCAGGACTAGCCAGGTCAAAGCTGGCACTTCTGCAAGTGAACCCCACCTCCCTTTACCTTGATACATGTGCATGAGTAGTATAGTTCGTACGTAAGTCTTGCTGAGTACGACTTTGTACTCACGTTTGCTTAATCTATGTTTTAGATGAACCCACCGACCCCGATGTTGGCTTCTACGTGAAGCTCGAAGGATGAAGACTCAGACCAAGACCAAGCTAGTGTAGTCCCAGTCAGATGACTGGTTCCCTCGTGAAGGGCTTGTTTATAGTCAAGGCTTCTCTAAGCCATTTGTTAAACTTGTCTGTACTCAGACCTACTTTGCTTCCGTCTGTTTGTTGTAATGTTGGATCACATGCTTGTGATCTCTGTGTGCACTCTGTAAGAGTTATTAATAAAGATGTATACTTTGTAGAGAATTGCAATGATACCTGCTGTTCATACAAGGAATGTGTGCTGCGTGTATGTTTATAACATGCATGTCTTTGTATGGGTTTTCGAGACCTTAGTTGTGATCTGGCTGGCGGTATTTTATACACCAAGTGGCCCTTAGATGTGTGCAGCTTGGGGCATCGCGATGCGATTGCTCGAGACTCCATCTCGTGCACACTTTGATGTATGATTGAGCCCGCCCTAGACCCCGACTAAGTGATCGGGCTGGAGTAAGTCTATGTAAGGGTTATAATACAATCGATAGTATGGTTGAGGCGACTTGTCTATGAGTATGGGAATTCACCACCCATATCAGTTAGACTTGTGTGCGGACGATGAGGACCCATCTCAGTGGATCATCCGGCCTGAATGGGATGCCCCTCACGTTCGATGCTTTCCGAGAACGTTCTGTGCTTGGCCTTGTCTGCTTAGACAAGTGGGTACGGTTCTCGGCTCTCCATATGATTGTGTTGTAGCGAGGCTTATATACGCTAACCCCGGGTCCCGACAGACTTGGTATCAAAGCAGGACTGACTGTAGGATTATCAGCCTTGGCCGAAGTCTAGTCTAGCACTCTATAGTTATATAGTTACTCTAGGTATATAAGGGAACAACGTAAGGCTTCTTTTGTCTCCTTACCCTCATCGATCTGAGTTCTGAGTCACCCTCATCTTATTCTACGGGAAGATAGGACTAGGCTCTCCTCTGTCTTACTAGAACATCTCGTTGATTGCCTCCTTATAGCCGTAGGAAAGTTGTGTCCGGTTTCCTAGCATTGTTGTAATGCTGATTTCTTACATCGTATTATGTAATTGCTGTATCTATATTGAAAGAAAATTGTTTTCTTGCAATTACAGCCGTTATGCTGTCCGAATCATTCCAGGTTTCTTCAAAATCTGATGCATTTGCAAAATTCTTCCCTCCTTTTCGGTTGTCCTTTTTGAAGAACTTCTAGGTGGCATTCCCGACAGTTCCATAGTGTTTGATGTAGGTTTTCTTCTAGAAACCTATAGTGATTCAATTGCAGCTCTTCCTCCCACTTTAGATGTCTTCTAGCAAGAAGAACCATACTAACCATAGTGTTGGGGTACTTTACTACTCTGACAAATCTGTTGTAGCCCTTAGTAAGCCATGGTCATCCTTAGGAAAAACCATCCAGTAACCCAACTCTTTAAACATAGCCACCCGACAGATGTGTAGAATTCATAGTAGACCTTATACCAGGCACAACCCCAATTTCCAGACGCCCATATAGAATGGCCCCACGTGAGTTAGCTGAGCTTAAAATCCAACTGGAAGCTTTGTTGGAAAAAGGCTTCATCCACCCTAGCTCGTCGCCATGGGGTTGCCCCGTTCTGTTCGTAAAGAAGAATAATGGAACAGAAAGGATGTGCGTAGACTATCGCCCGCTAAATTTAGCGACGATAAAGCACCGGATCCCATCAGAACTCCGAAGTTAAGCGTGCTTGGGCGAGAGTAGTACTAGGATGGGTGACCTCCTGGGAAGTCCTCGTGTTGCATTCCTTTTTATTTTATTTTTGGGTCTCGTGGCACGGGAGCGTGTGTGCGCGATATATTTGTATGAAGTTTTATTTATTATCAGGATGTGTGATACGTTTTAAGTCGTTACTTGGTATTGACGCATTTATTTCAATGTTGGTGGAGAGGCGTGCTCGTATTTGAAAGGGGTCGAAATAGTGGTGTATGTGGAAGAGGGGGAAAGGTGAATACAACGGTGAGAGAAAGGGAGCCCGTCTCCGTAGTGGATCTGGGAGTGAGAGGGATAAGGGGATAAGATTGAGAGAACTTGACGCATGCGATCATAACAGCACTAAAGCACCGGATCCCATCAGAACTCCGAAGTTAAGCGTGCTTGGGCGAGAATAGTACTAGGATGGGTGACCTCCTGGGAAGTCCTCGTGTTGCATTCCTTTTTATTTTATTTTTGCGTCTCGTGGCACGGGAGCGTGTGTGCGCGATATATTTGTATGAAGTTTTATTTATTATCAGGATGTGTGATACGTTTTAAGTCGTTACTTGGTATTGACGCATTTATTTCAATGTTGTTGGAGAGGCGTGCCCGTATTTGAAAGGGGTCGAAATAGTGGTGTATGTGGAAGAGGGGGAAAGGTGAATACAACGGTGAGAGAAAGGGAGCCCGTCTCCGTAGTGGATCTGGGAGTGAGAGGGATAAGGGGATAAGATTGAGAGAATTTGACGGATGCGATCATACCAGCACTAGAGCATCGGATCCCTTCAGAACTCCGAAGTTAAGCGTGCTTGGGCGACAGTACTACTAGGATGGGTGACCTCCTGGGAAGTCCCCGTGTTGCATTCCTTTTTATTTTATTTTTGCGTCTCGTGGCACGGGAGCGTGTGTGCCCGATATATTTGTATGAAATTTTATTTATTACCAGGATGTGTGATACGTTTTAAGTCGTTACTTGGTATTGACGCATTTATTTCAATGTTGGTGGAGAGGCGTGCCCGTATTTGAAAGGGGTCGAAATAGTGGTGTATGTGGAAGAGGGGGAAAGGTGAATACAACGGTGAGAGAAAGGGAGCCCGTCTCCGTAGAGCATCTGGGAGTGAGAGGGATAAGGGGATAAGTATGAGAGAACTTGATGGATGCGATCATACCAGTACTAAAGCATCGGATCCCATCAAAACTCCGAAGTTAAGTGTGCTTGGGCGAGAGTAGTACTAGGATGGGTGACCTCCTTGGAAGTCCTCGTGTTGCATACTATTTTATTTTATTTTTGCGTCTCGTGGCACGGGAGCGTGTGTGCGCGATATATTTGTATGAAATTTTATTTATTATCAGGATGTGTGATACGTTTTAAGTCGTTACTTGGTATTGACGCATTTATTTCAATGTTGGTGGAGAGGCGTGCCCGTATTTGAAAGGGGTCGAAATAGTGGAGTATGTGGAAGAGGGGGAAAGGTGAATACAAAGGTGAGAGAAAGGGAGCCCGTATCCGTAGTGGATCTGGGAGTGAGAGGGATAAGAGGATAAGATTGAGAGAACTTGATGGATGCGATCATACCAGCACTAAAGCACCGGATCCCATCAGAACTCTAAAGTTAAGCGTGCTTGGGCGAGAGTAGTACGAGGATGGGTGACGTCCTGGGAAGTCCTCGTGTTGCATTCCTTTCTATTTTATTTTTGCGTCTCGTGGCACGGGAGCGTGTGTGCGCGATATATTTGTATGAAATTTTATTTATTATCAGGATGTGTGATACGTTTTAAGTCGTTACTTGGTATTGACGCATTTATTTCAATCTTGGTGGAGCGGCGTGATCGTATTTGAAAGGGGTCGAAATAGTGGTGTATGTGGAAGAGGGGGAAAGGTGAATACAACGGTGAGAGAAAGGGAGCCCGTCTCCGTAGTGGATCTGGTAGTGAGAGGGATAAGGGGATAAGATTGACAGGACTTGACGGATGCGATCATACCAGCACTAAAGCACCGGATCCCATCAAAACTCCGAAGTTAAGCGTGCTTGGGCGAGAGTAGTACTAGGATGGGTGACCTCCTAGGAAGTCCTCGTGTTGCATTCCTTTTTATTTTATTTTTGCGTCTCGTGGCACGGGAGCGTGTGTGCGCGATATATTTGTATGAAGTTTTATTTATTATCAGGATCTGTGATACGTTTTAAGTCGATACTTGGTATTGACACATTTATTTCAATGTTGGTGGAGCGGCGTGCTCGTATTTGAAAGGGGTCGAAATAGTGGTGTATGTGGAAGAGGGGGAAAGGTGAATACAACGGTTGAAGAAAGGGAGCCCGTCTCCGTAGTGTATCTGGCAGTGAGAGGGATAAGGGGATAAGATTGAGAGAACTTGACGGATGCGATCATACCTGCACTAAAGCACCGAATCCCATCAGAACTCCGAAGTTAAGCATGCTTGGGCGAGAGTAGTACTAGGACGGGTGACCTCCTGGAAAGTCCTCGTGTTGCATTCCTTTTTATTTTATTTTTGCGTCTCGTGGCAAGGGAGCGTGTGTGCGCGATATATTTGTATGAAGTTTTATTTATTATCAGGATGTGATACGTTTTAAGTCGTTACTTGGCATTGGCGCATTTATTTCAATGTTGGTGGAGCGGCGTGCTCGTATTTGAAAGGGGTCGAGATAGTGGTGTATGTGAAAGAGGGGGAAAGGTGAATAAAACGGTGAGAGAAAGGGAGCCCGTCTCCGTAGTGGATCTGGGAGTGAGAGGGATAAGGGGATAAGATTGAGAGAACTTGACGGATGCGATCATACCAGCACTAAAGCACCGGATCCCATCAGAACTCCAAAGATTAGCGTGCTTGGGCGAGAGTAGTACTAGGATGGGTGACCTCCTGGGAAGTCCTCGTGTTGCATTCCTTTTTTTTCATTTTTGCGTCTCGTGGCACGGGAGCGTGTGTGTGCGATATATTTGTATGAAGTTTTATTTATTATCAGGATGTGTGATACGTTTTAAGTCGTTAGTTGGTATTGACGCATTTATTTCAATGTTGGTGGAGCGGCGTGCTCGTATTTGAAAGGGGTCGAAATAGTGGTGTATGTGGAAGAGGGGGAAAGGTGAATACAACGGTGAGAGAAAGGGAGCCCGTCTCCGTAGTGGATCTAGGAGTGAGAGGGATAAGCGGATAAGATTGAGAGAACCTAAAAGATGCGATCATACCAGCATTAAAGCACCGGATCCCATCAGAACTTCGAAGTTAAGCGTGCTTGGGAGAGGGTAGTACTAGGATGGGTGACCTCCGAGGAAGTCCTCGTGTTGCATTCCTTTTTATTTTATTTTTGTGTCTCGTGGCACGGGAGCGTGTGTGCGCGATATATTTGTATGAAGTTTTATTTATTTTCAGGATGTGTGATACGTTTTAAGTCGTTACTTGGTATTGACGCATTTATTTCAATGTTGGTGGAGCAGCGTGCTCGTATTTGAATGGGGTCGAAATAGTGGTGTATGTGGAAGAGGGGGAAAGGTGAATACAAAGGTGAGAGAAAGGGAGCCCGTATCCGTAGTGGATCTGGGAATGAGAGGGATAAGAGGATAAGACTGAGAGAACTTGATGGATGCGATCATACCAGCACTAAAGCACCGGATCCCATCAAAAATCCGAAGTTAAGCGTGCTTGGGCGAGAGTAGTACTAGGATGGGTGACCTCCTGGGAAGTCCTCGTGTTGCATTCGTTTTTATTTTATTTTTGCGTCTCGTGGCACGGAACGTGTGTGCGCGATATATTTGTATGAAATTTGATTTGTTATCAGGATGTGTGATACGTTTTAAGTCGTTACTTGGTATTGACGCATTTATTTCAATGTTGGTGGAGCGGCGTGCTCGTATTTGAAAGGGGTCGAAATAGTGGTGTATGTGGAAGAGGGGGAAAGGTGAATACAACGGTGAGAGAAAGGGAGCCCGTCTCCGTAGTGGATCTGGGAGTGAGAGGGATAAGGGGATAAGATTGAGAGGACTTGACGGATGCGATCATACCAGCACTAAAGCACAGGATCCCATCAGAACTCCAAAGTTTAGCGTGCTTGGGCGAGAGTAGTACTAGGATGGGTGACCTCCTGGGAAGTCCTCGTGTTGCATTCCTTTTTTTCATTTTTGCGTCTCGTGGCACGGGAGCGTGTGTGCGCGATATATTTGTATGAAGTTTTATTTATTATCAGGATGTGTGATACGTTTTAAGTCGTTACTTGGTATTGACGCATTTATTTCAATGTTGGTGGAGCGGCGTGCTCGTATTTGAAAGGGGTCGAAATAGTGGTGTATGTGGAAGAGGGGGAAAGGTGAATACAACGGTGAGAGAAAGGGAGCCCGTCTCCGTCGTGGATCTGGGAGTGAGAGGGATAAGCGGATAAGATTGAGAGAACCTAACAGATGCGATCATACCAGCATTAAAGCACCGGATCCCATCAGAACTTCGAAGTTAAGCGTGCTTGGGCGAGGGTAGTACTAGGATGGGTGACCTCCTAGGAAGTCCTCGTGTTGATATATTTGTATGAAGTTTTATTTATTATCAGGATGTGTGATACGTTTTAAGTCGTTACTTGGTATTGACGCATTTATTTCAATGTTGGTGGAGCGGCGTGCTCGTATTAGAAAGGGGTCGAAATAGTGGTGTATGTGGAAGAGGGGGAAAGGTGAATACAACGGTGAGAGAAAGGGAGCCCGTCTCCGTAGTGGATCTGGGAGTGAGAGGGATAAGGGGATAAGATTGAGAGGACTTGACGGATGCGATCATACCAGCACTAAAGCACCGGATCCCATCAGAACTCCAAAGTTTAGCGTGCTTGGGAGAGAGTAGTACTAGGATGGGTGACCTCCTGGGAAGTCCTCGTGTTGCATTCCTTTTTTTTCATTTTTGCGTCTCGTGGCACGGGAGCGTGTGTGCGCGATATATTTGTATGAAGTTTTATTTATTATCAGGATGTGTGATACGTTTTAAGTCGTTACTTGGTATTAACGCATTTATTTCAATGTTGGTGGAGCGGCGTGCTCGTATTTGAAAGGGGTCGAAATAGTGGTGTATGTGGAAGAGGGGGAATGGTGAATACAGCGGTGAGAGAAAGGGAGCCCGTCTCCGTAGTGGATCTGGGAGTGAGAGGGATAAGTGGATAAGATTGAGAGAACCTAACAGATGCGATCATACCAGCATTAAAGCACCGGATCCCATCAGAACTTCGAAGTTAAGCGTGCTTGGGCGAGGGTAGTACTAGGTTGGGTGACCTCCTAGGAAGTCCTCGTGTTGCATTCCTTTTTATTTTATTTTTGTGTCTGGTGGCCCGGGAGCGTGTGTGCGCGATATATTTGTATGAAGTTTTATTTATTATCAGGATGTGTGATACGTTTTAAGTCGTTACTTGGTATTGACGCATTTATTTCAATGTTGGTGGAGCGGCGTGTTCGTATTTGAATGGGGTCGAAATAGTGGTTTATGTGAAAGAGGGGGAAAGGTGAATACAACAGTGAGAGAAAGGGAGCCCGTCTCTGTAGTGGATCTGGGAGTGAGAGGGATATGGGGATAAGATTGAGAGAACTTGACGGATGCGATCATACCAGCACTAAAGCGCCGGATCCCATCAGAACTCCGAAGTTAAGCGTTCTTGGGCGAGAGTAGTACTAGGATGACTGACCTCTTGGGAAGTCCTCGTGTTGCATTCCTGTTTATTTTATTTTTGCGTCTCGTGGCACGGGAGCGTGTGTGCGCGATATATTTGTATGAAGTTTTATTTATTATCCGGATGTGTGATACATTTTATCGTTACTTGGTACTGACGCATTTATTTCAATGTTGGTGGAGCGGCGTTCTCTTATTTGAAAGGGGTCGAAATAGTGGTGTATGTGGAAGAGGGGGAAAGGTGAATACAAAGGTGAGAGAAAGGGAGCCCGTATCTGTAGTGGATCTGGGATTGAGAGGGATAAGAGGATAAGATTGAGAGAACTTAATGGATGTGATCATACCAGCACTAAAGCACCGGATCCCATCAGAACTCCGAAGTTAAGCGTTCTTGGGCGAGAGTAGTACTAGGATGGGTGACCTCCTGGGAAGTCCTCGTGTTGCATTCCTTTTTATTTTATTTTTGCGTCTCGTGGCACGGGAACGTGTGTGCGCGATATATTTGTATGAAATTTTATTAATTATCAGGATGTGTGATACGTTTTAAGTCGTTACTTGGTATTGACGCATTTATTTTAATGTTGGTGGAGCGGCGTGCTCGTATTTGAAAGGGGTCGAAATAGTGGTGTATGTGGAAGAGGGGGAAAGGTGAATACAACGGTGAGAGAAAGGGAGCCCGTCTCCGTAGTGGATCTGGGAGTGAGAGGGATAAGGGGATAAGATTGAGAGGACTTGACGGATGCCATCATACTAGTACTAAAGCACCGGATCCCACCAGAACTCCAAAGTTTAGCGTGCTTGGGCGAGAGTAGTACTAGGATGGGTGACCTCCTGGGAAGTCCTCGTGGTGCATTCCTTTTTATTTTATTTTTGCGTCTCGTGGCACAGGAGCCTGTGTGCGCGATATATTTGTATGAAGTTTTATTTATTATTAGGATGTGTGATACGTTTTAAGTCGTTAATTGGTATTGACGCATTTATTTCAATGTTGGTGGAGCGGCGTGCTCGTATTTGAAAGGGGTCGAAATAGTGGTGTATGTGGAAGAGGGGGAAAGGTGAATACAACGGTGAGAGAAAGGGAGCCCGTCTCCGTAGTGGATCTGGGAGTGAGAGGGATAAGGGGATAAGATTGAGAGAACTTGACGGATGCGATCATTCCTGCACTAAAGCACCGAATCCCATCAGAACTCCGAAGTTAAGCGTGCTTGGGCGAGAGTAGTACTAGGACGGGTGACCTCCTGGGAAGTCCTCGTGTTGCATTCCTTTTTATTTTATTTTTGCTTCTCGTGGCACGGGAGCGTGTGTGCACGATATATTTGTATGAAGTTTTATTTATTATCAGGATGTGTGATACGTTTTACGTCGTTACTTGGTATTGACGCATTTATTTCAATGTTGGTGGAGCGGCGTGCTCGTATTTGAAAGGGGTCGAAATAGTGGTGTATGTGGAAGAGGGGGAAAGGTGAATACAACGGTGAGAGAAAGGGAGCCCGTCTCCGTAGTGGATCTGGGAGTGAAAGGGATAGGGGGATAAGATTGAGAGAACTTGACAGATGCGATCATTCCTGCACTAAAGCACCGAATCCCATCAGAACTCCGAAGTTAAGCGTGCTTGGGCGAGAGTAGTACTAGGACGGCTGACCTCCTGGGAAGTCCTCGTGTTGCATTCCTTTTTATTTTATTTTTGCGTCTCGTGGCACGGGAGCGTGTGTGCGCGATATATTTGTATGAAGTTTTATTTATTATAAGGATGTGTGATACATTTTAAGTCGTTACTTGGTATTGACGCATTTATTTCAATGTTGGTGGAGTGGCGTGCTCGTATTTGAAAGGGGTCGAAATAGTGGTGTATGTGGAAGAGGGGGAAAGGTGAATACAACGGTGAGAGAAAGGGAGCCCGTCTCCGTAGTTGATCTGGGAGTGAGAGGGATAAGGGGATAAGATTGAGAGAACTTGACGGATGCGATCATACCAGCACTAAAGCACCGGATTCCATCAGAACTCCAAAGTTTAGCGTGCTTGGGTGAGAGTAGTACTAGGATGGGTGACCTCCTGGGAAGTCCTCGTGTTGCATTCCTTTTTTTTATTTTTGCGTCTCGTGGCATGGGAGCGTGTGTGCGCGATATATTTGTATGAAGTTTTATTTATTATTAGGATGTGTGATACGTTTTAAGTCGTTACTTGGTATTGACGTATTTATTTCAATGTTGGTGGAGGGGCGTGCTCGGATTTGAAAGGGGTCGAAATAGTGGTGTATGTGGAAGAGGGGGAAAGGTGAATACAACGGTGAGAGAAAGGGAGCCCGTCTCCGTAGTGGATCTCGAAGTGAGAGGGATAAGGGGATAAGATTGAGAAAACTTGATGGATGCGATCATACCAGCACTAAAGCACCGGATCCCATCAGAACTCCGAAGTTAAGCGTGGTTGGGCGAGAGTAGTACTAGGATGGGTGATCTCCTGGGAAGTCCTCGTGTTGTATTCCTTTTTATTTTATTTTTGCGTCTCGTGGCACGAGAGCGTGTGTGCGCGATATATTTGTATGAAGTTTTATTTATTATCAGGATGTGTGATACGTTTTAAGTCGTTACTTGGTACTGACGCATTTATTTCAATGTTGGTGGAGCGGCGTGCTCGTATTTGAAAGGGGTCGAAATAGTGGTGTATGTGGAAGAGGGGGAAAGGAGAATACAACGGTGAGAGAAAGGGAGCCCGTCTCCGTAGTGGATCTCGGAGTGAGAGGGATAACGGGATAAGATTGAGAAAAGTTGACGGATGTGATCATACCAGCACTAAAGCACCGGATCCCATCAGAACTCCGAAGTTAAGCGTCCTTGGGCGAGAGTAGTACTAGGATGGGTGACCTCCTGGGAAGTCCTCGTGTTGCATTCCTTTTTATTTTATTTTTGCATCTCGTGGCACGGGAGTGTGTTTGCGCGGTATATTTGTATGAAGTTTTATTTATTATCAGGATGTGTGATACGTTTTAAGTGGTTACTTGGTATTGACACATTTATTTCAATGTTGGTGGAACGGCGTGCTCGTATTTGAAAGGGGTCGAAATAGTGGTGTATGTGGAAGAGGGGGAAAGGTGAATACAACGCTGAGAGAAAGGGAGACCTTCTCCGTAGTGGATCTGGGAGTGAGATGGATAAGGGGATAAGATTGAGAGAACTTGACGGATGCAATCATACCAGCACTAAAGCACCGGATCCCATCAGAACTCCGAAGTTAAGCGTGCTTGGACGAGAGTAGTACTAGGATGGGTGAACTCCTAGGAAGATCTCGTGTTGCATTCCTTTTTATTTTATTTTTGCATCTCGTGGCACGGGAGCGTGTGTGCGCGATATATTTCTATGAAGTTTTATTTATTATCAGGATGTGTGATACGTTTTAAGTCGTTACTTGGTATTGACGCATTTATTTCAATGTTGGTGGAGCGGCGTGCTCGTATTTGAAAGGGGTCGAAATAGTGGTGTATGTGGAAGAGGGGGAAAGGTGAATACAACGGTGAGAGAAAGGGAGCCCGTCTCCGTAGTGGATCTGGGAGTGAGAGGGATAAGGGGATAAGATTGAGAGAACTTGATGGATGCGATCATACCAGCACTAAAGCACCGGATCCCATCAGAACTCCGAACTTAAGCTTGCTTGGGCGAGAGTAGTACTAGGATGGGTGACCTCCTAGGAAGTCCTCGTGTTGCATTCTTTTTTATTTTATTTTTGCGTCTCGTGGCACGGGAGGGTGTGTGCGCGATATATTTGTATGAAGTTTTATTTATTATCAGGATGTGTGATACGTTTTAAGTCGTTACTTGGTATTGACATATTTATTTAAATGTTGGTGGAGCGGCGTGCTCGTATTTGAAAGGGGTCGAAATAGTGGTGTATGTGGAAGAGGGGGAAAGGTGAATACAACGGTGAGAGAAAGGGAGCCCGTTTCCGTAGTGGTGATTCCGGAAGCTTCTGTTGCGCTGATTTTTTATATATTTTTCCCGGAATTTTTGGAGCACTTTTAATGGCCGGAAAACCTGAAATACAAAAACAGCAGAAAATAGAAACTGGCAACTGGTTGCACTGAGTTAATAGGTTAGTCCAAATAGGTTCAAAAGTGTATGAAAGTTCAAGAAGAACATGACAAAGTCACACAAAACATGCATGGAGCAAGCACAAATTATAGATACGTTTGGGACGTATCAACATCCCCAAGCTTAATTCCTGCTCGTCCTCGAGTAGGTAAATGATAACAAGCATAATTTCTGTGGTGACATGCCACACAACCATAAAAGGACTTTTAAGTAAAGCAATCAAAGCATGCAATTCAATTCAAGACTTAACAAGCAAGAGTCTATATTAGCATTGACACAAGCAAAAAAAGAACAAGTGGTGCAAGGGCTCTCGCTGTCCGTGACTCGAATGTCTCCAAATGGTGTTTGCGTGCAAGAAAGGGTATATGGATATACGAGAAAAAAAGTATTTTTGTGTTGAGAACTCAATCTACTAAAGTTTCAAACTTGGTCTTCTTTGGAATCTTATCTTGACTCATCCCCAGACCACTAGTCAGGTACAAGTCAAAATGATCCACTCCTTTTCGACCTTTTGAGCACTCATGCAATGGATGAGTGTAAGCAAGAAAGTTGACACTTAGGATGGCAAAGGGAGAAAAATGATGGAGGAGGAAGACAAAAAAGGTGTGAAAGGCTCACATCAATGAGGACAATCATAGGCGAGAGAAAGCCAAATGATAGATATGATGTGAGGAGTAGGGATTGCCATGCAACGGATGCACATATGAGCTAAGGTAAGCTCTCCAACGGAACTAGTGGGGGTGCATCTAACTTGCTTGCTCATGAAGACCTAGAGCTCATTTAAGGAGGCTCATCATTGGAATATACAAGCCAAGTCCTATAGTGTGAAGGTCCCCACATAGCTATATGCATGAATGATAATCTCTATGGATTACAAGATATAAGATGGAGTACTAGTGTGGATCTCTCAAAAGGAATAGTAGTATGCCCCCTTCTCTCTTTTTATTATTTTTCTCTTTTTTCTCTTTTTTTTGTGGCCTCAATGGCTCTTTCTATTTAACGCTCATTTGTCCTCTTTGGGATCTTTTGATTTTGTCCTCTTTGGGATCTTTTCCTCACTTTAGGGGCAATACTCTATATTTTACAAGAATATAGGAGATCTTTAACACTTTACAAAGGTACTCACATAAAGAAAATGTAACAATCATGATGCAAATGTATGCTTCTGCCAGGGTAGCAGGATATGCAATGATACTAGCGCGTCATGTAGCAATGATTAGGGCAAGGCCCAACTAGCATGCGGCTCATCGATCAAGAAAGTAGCATGTATGACATGAAGATCAAGTCATGAGAAGGTGGATGTTGCATGGCAATGTATCTCGGAAAGGCCATGGAAATTCCTTGTAGGTAGGTATGGTGGCTGTTTTGAGGAAAGATATAAGGAGGCTTATGATGGCAGAGCGTATCGTGCCAAGGGTTTGCATGCACCGGCGAAGTATGCGCCAACTCTCGAGGCGAGAAAGGGCAATGCACGGTACCTGAAGAGGCTAGAAAAAGTATAGGTGGGTGGAAGTTTCAACTTTCGAATACTCACATTAGTCCGAAGAACTCATGCACTTATTATCGGTAACTCTCAATCTAATCAGGAGGTTCACAAAGAGACAGGTACCCCGAGGAGGAGTGTATGGGGGATTGGTTATCCTTGCGCATCCTCGACTCATGGTACGTGAGTGTACTCTAATATTCGAACCCTCCAGAGGTTAGTGATCCATCTAGTAGCTAGAGTTCTCAACATGGGTTTTTTTGGTTTTCCAAAAACACATGGATTGCCCAAAATATGACATCTATCACTAATAGGCAAGAGCTCTTGACACCATAAGTTCAAACATTACTCTAATCAATACCTCAAAACTATTGCAAGTTACTACTACAAAGAGAACAGAAACTTTAACTACCTACTTTCAGTCAAGACACAGAATTCAGTGCAAAAAGAAAACTCTCTAAAAAGATAAAACATGCAACCTATAGAAAGTTCAACCTAAGACAAAAAGAAAATCTATAGAAAAACTAAAGCACTACGACTAAACAGAACAAGAGCTAAGAAAAGAAAAAGAACAGCTCACAGCTAAAAGAATAAGCATGCTAATCCTATGAGGAGTTCTAGTTCAAGCGGAGCGTGAATCTCTAACAGACAAAAGAGTAATTGGGGTCTAACTTGTTACTCCAGCAAACAAAGCAAAATAAAACTAAAAACAAAACCTAAGAGCGAGACGCTCCAAGAATAGCTCATAATGCAAGAAGTGATAAAAATATAGTGCAACGAGAGATGAACTGATAATTGTTGATGAAGAAGGGGATGCACGGGGGCATCCCCAAGCTTAGACTCTTGAGTCTCCTTGAATATTTATTGGGGGTGCACATGGGCATCCCCAAGCTTGAGCGTTTGACTCTCCTGAATCTTCTTTCATCATCCTCCATCGCACACTTGAAAACTCCCTTCATACATAACTCATTGTAGGCTGATTAGAGAGATTAGTACCCTAATAAAATAATTTTCCTCTACTGAAAATAAAGATTTCCAGGAAGAGCTACTGTTTCCCAAGATTTCCAAAAGGTTTTTGCAAAGAAAAAGCAAGCTTAAGGTTTGCAAAAGTGAAGAGAGACAAAATGTGGCAGAATCTTTGAAAAACAGAACAGCAGATAGAAACGAATTTTTTAGGGGTACTTCTACAACTCAAATAAAAAAACTCAGAACAAACGGAAGTTTCATAATTGTATAGAGCACTCTGTGTGAAAAATTCAGCTCAAAAGGATGAACTGGGATTTTTCTCTGATTTTTTTAGTCACGAGGACATAATCTGTTTTCTGGACAGCATATCACAACTTTTACTTCCCTTGCCGTATGAGGCTAAACTTGGCACACAGCTTGAAAAGTAAAGATAAAATGATGTTTCTACAGTAGTAACAATCATCAAGACCACTAATAACAGAACAAAAGCAAAAATAAAAACCTAAATTCATTGCGGGCTGCCTCCCGAAAGCGCTTCTTTAGAGCCATTAGCTAGGCTTAAAGCAGAAGATCAAGTATTTTCAAGAGAATAACTAGCCCGTGTGACGGACTCAAAAGGTAACTTAATCTTTTTCCTAGGGAAATGTTCCATCCCTTTCTTGAGAGGGAATTGGAATTTGATAGTTCCCTCTTTCATGTCAATGATAGCACCAACTGTGCGAAGAAACGGACGTCCCAAAATAATTGGACAAGAGGGCTCACACTCAATTTCCATAATAGTGAAATCAACGGGAACATAATTGTCATTGACAATGATAAGAACATCGTCGATCTTCCCCAAAGGTTTCTTTACGAAAGAATCAACAAGACGAACACCAAAAGAACAAGGATCAAAAGGTTTCAATTCAAGCATATCATACATTCTTTTGGGCATAACAGAGGTACTTGCTCCAACATCACAAATAGCATAACAAGAGAAGTTATTCAATTTAATTTTTATCATAGGATCCCAACCATCTTCTAGCTTCCTAGGTATGGAGGCTTCTAGTCTAATCTTCTCCTCCCTAACTTTGATTAGAGCATTGGTGATATGCTCTGTGAAGACAACATTGAGTGTGCTAGTGTGGGGGTCTCTAGACATCTTGTGTAGGAAACCAATAACTTCAGGTAAAGTGAAGTTGTCAAAGTCTAGGTCACTACTATCTATGAAGGAGGTAGTGATATCATTTAGGTTCACTTGTTTGAAAGCCTCTACGTTCATAGAGGTTTCCTCTTCTAAGGTTGAGGTGGTAGCATCACCATTGATAGGTCCAGTGGGACTAGGGGTGTGATGGGTGCTAATAGTTTGGACATCCTCAACTACTTGGATAGTAGCTACTGTGTGATAGGTAGGAAGGCTCTTAATTCTCTCTTCTTCCTCCTTTTCTATAGCCCATCTCTCTTTGAGTTTAGCCATCATCCTAATATTTTCATTGATTTGTAACTGGATAGCATTAATAGGAGTGACCTTACTCTCCTCAAGGGGAGAGGTTCTAATTTTTAACATCTCAACATCAAGGGCTAAGTTGTCTACCTTCAAACAAAGATTATATAATTTATTTAATTTCTCCTCCACACTCTTGTTGAAGGATTTCTGGGTAGTGATAAAGTCTTTGAGCAAGATCTCTAGTTCTGAAGTGGAGTTTCTGGTGGTAGGATAAGTGTTGTTCCCATAGTTGTTGGATGGGAAAGGCCTAGGATTGTTTCTACCAAAGTTACTCCTGTAAGCATTATTGTTGAAGTTGTTTCTAGAGACAAAATTGACATCTACTTGCTCCTGAGCAAACAAAGAATTTAAAGGAACATCTTGAGGATCAATAGAAGGTTGCTTGGTAAGTAGAGACATGATAAGGTCAACCTTTTCATTTAAAGAGGAGATCTCCTAGACAGAGTTTACCTTCTTACCGGTTGGAGATCTCTCGGTGTGCCATTGCGAGTAGTTCAACATCATCTCATCAAGTAGCTTTGTGGCAGCACCAAGCGTGGTTGACATAAAAGTTCCTCCCGCGGCCGAATCTAACAGGTTCCGCGAGGTGAAGTTCAAGCCTGCATAAAAAGTCTAGATAACCATCTAGGTATTCAGTCCATGTGTGGGGCAGTTCTTGAAAAGCGTCTTCATAAGTTCCCAAGCCTGGGCAACGTGTTCATTATCCAATTGCCTAAAATTCATAATGTTACTCCGCAATTGAATATTTTTAGCAGGGGGATAGTACTTCCCTATAAAAGCATCTTTGCATTTACTCCAAGAATCAATACTGTTCTTGGGCAAAGATTGTAGCCACTCCTTGGCTCTTCCTCTCAAAGAGAAAGGAAAAAGCTTCAGCTTGATGATGTCTCCATCCACTTGTACTTCTGCATGTCGTAGAGCTCGATAAAGTTGTTTAGGTGCAAGGCAACATCTTCTCCTGCTCCTGAGAATTGTTCTTTCATGACAAGGTTAAGAAGAGCAGGTTTAATCTCATAATAAGGTGGTGAAGTGGCAGGTGGAGCAATAGGAGTGCAGATAAAGTCACTGTTGTTGTGACTTGTGAAGTCACACAACTTAGTGTTTTCATTGGAACCCATAGTACCAGCAGGTATTTTTGGTATTTTTGATTAAGGACACAAAAGTAAAAACTGAAAGGTAAACTAACAAGACTAAAAAGCAAAGGTAAAAGATAGTGTGCAACTCCCCTATCTTGTAGACTGGAGTCCCTGGCAACGGCGCCAGAAAACTTGCTGATGGCAACAGAGTGTTAATACTCTTCAAGCCTCGTTGGTTACCCCAAGTGCAGAGTGAGATATAGTGCAGCAGCAAGTTTTCCCTTGGCAAAGATACCAAGGTTTGTCTCCCGTAGGACTCCGAAGGATACAAGAAGGTGGTAAAGTGAACAATGGCGGCGAGGTTGCTAGCTTCACCTGGACCTGCACACAGATACAAATAACTTTGCTCCCAACGAGTACAGAGGAGTTGCCAATTCCTCCGGCCTTGCTGTTTACAATGGATCAACGCAAGAGATAATAATAGTGGCAACTGAAAGTAAAGACTGAAAGTAATAAGGGTGTAAACAGTGATATGAAGATGGACCAGGGTCCCGTGATTTTCACTAGTGATGTCTCTCTCCCAAAAGACGATAAAAGTGCTAGCGAGGTAAACAAATCACAGTTGGGAAATTGACAGGATTATGAAGGCACCGCAATGCTAACTATGCTGCAAAGAAAGGAAGGGCTCAAAAGCAATGGGAAGTACGCCAAGGTAAGTAGACCTAAATCCATCTGCATCTTCTACGAATCATCCACCTTGAGATATCTATCCAGAACATCTCGCTGGTATTAAGTTGCGAATCCCACCCAAAGTGTAAACTCAAAGCAACAGACAACTGCATTAAAAGAACTATGCGTAAATTAAACAATCCTTGCACCCACAGGTACAAGCACCGTTGTTTTATCCTTGGTGGCAACAGCACATCCCCTAGTCTCATGTTTCTGTCACTCAAGCTAGACATCAAGGGGCTGAACTCACAATCGAGCATAACGCTCTCTCTTGGAGTTGCAAATAAAATACTTCGCCAAAGCAAATACCGCAACGGAGAACATGCAAGAATTTACTCAAGAACAAAATATAAAAGAGAAGAACCAAATATATTACTCATCGCAATCTGAACATAGTCTCATAATCCATCAGATCCCAACAAACTCAGCATAGCAACAGCAGAAATTACATAGATGCCTCGATCATGTGAGGCAGCTCACGAGGACTCGAAAGTGGTAGCACAAAAGGGGGAGAGATAGATCACATAGCTACTGGTCACGGACCCATGGTCCAAGGGAAACTACTCACGGTACATATGGGAGGCGTCCATGGCTATGGAGGGTCTCCCGGAGGGGGTAGCTTCTCCCGGAAGGGTGCCGGAGCAGCTTCTCCAGGCAGCCCCGATCTAGAAACGGCGGCGGTGGTGGAAAAGAGGCGAGATCGCGAAGAAGGAGTCTGTATTAAGGGTTTCCACCCCGAGGGGTAAATATAGGCGAAGGGAGGCGTCGAGGGGACCCACGAGGCAGTCAGGAGGGTGCCTGGCGCGGCCCAGGGTGGGGCCGCGCCACCTGCCCTCCTGGCTGCCTGGGGGTGGCCCCCTTCCCTCTCTTGGTGATTCCGGAAGCTTCTGTTGTGCTGATTTTTTATATATTTTTCCCGGAATTTTTGGAGCACTTTTAATGGCAGGAAAACCTGAAATCAAAAAAAACAGCAGAATACAGAAACTGGCAACTGGGTACACTGAGTTAATAGGTTAGTCCAAATAGGTTCAAAAGTGTATGAAAGTTCAAGCAAAACATGGAAAAGTCACACAAAACATGCATGGAGCAAGCAGAAATTATAGATACGTTTGGGACGTATCAGTGACCTCCTGGGAAGTCCTCGTTTTGCATTATTATTTATTTATTTTTTGCGTCTCGTGGCACGGGAGCGTGTGCGCGCGATATATTTGTATGAAGTTTTATTTATTATGAGGATGTGTCATATGTTTTAGCTCGTTACTTGGTATTCACGCATTTATTTCATTATTGGTGGAGCGGCGTGCTCGTATTTGAAAGGGGTCGAATTAGTGGTGTATGTGGAAGAGGGGGAAAGGTAAATACAACGGTGAGAGAAAGGGAGCCCGTCTCCGTAGTGGATCTGGGAGTGAGAGGCATAAGGGAATAAGATTGAGAGAACTTGACGGATGCGATCATACCAGCACTAAAACATCGGATCCCATCAGAAATCCGAAGTTAAGCGTGCTTGGGAGAGAGTAGTACTAGGATGGGTGACCTCCTAGGAAGTCCTCGTGTTGGATTCCTTTTTATTTATTTTTTTCGTCTCGTGGCAAGGGAGTGTGTGTGCGCGATATATTTGTATGACGTTTTATTTATTATCAGGATCTGTGATACGTTTTAACTTGTTACTTGGTATTCACGCATTTATTTCAATGTTGGTGGAGCGGCATGCTCGTATTTGAAAGGGGACGAAATAGTGCGGTATGTGGAAGAGGGGAAATGTGAATACAACGGTGAGAGAAAGGGAGACCGTCTCCGTATTTGATCTGGGAGTAAGAGGCATAAGTGGATAAGGTTGAGAGAACTTGATGGATGCGATCATACCAGCATTAAAGCACTGGATCCCATCAGAACTCCGAAGTTAAGCGTGCTTGGGTGATAGTAGTACTAGTATGTGGCAGGAAGAATAATGAGATCCAACTCAAAGTCAAGGAAAGCGGCCGATCTTCTTCCGAACTCCGAAGTTAAGCGTGCTTGGGTGAGAGTAGTACTAGGATTGGTGACCGCTTGGGAAGTCCTTGTGTTGCATTCCTTTTTATTTATTTTTTGCGTCTCGTGGCACGGGAGCGTGTGTGCGCGATATATTTGTATGAAGTTTTATTTATTATCAGGATGTGTGATACATTTTTACTCGTTACTTGGTGTTCACGCATTTATGTCAATGTTGGTGGAGCGGCGTGCTTGTATTTGAAAGGGGTCAAAATAGTGTTGTATGTGGAAGAGGGGGAAATGTGAATACAACGGTGAGAGAAAGGGAGCCCCCCTTACCTGATGAGAAGGCGAAACTGAAGGTGTAGTCGATGAAAACTTGCAATGTCTTTGACAGTATCCGCGGAAGCACACAAGAAGGGAACACTGGAAAAGCAATCGACGAGCAAGGAACTATTACTACGGAGCAATCACGAGAAAGCATCAACAAGAAGGCAACACGAGACAACGCACAACGGTATCGCATCTATCGTCGAGAGCGATTACTAACATGATAAGTGGAGTACTCGTGACACACGACGATACCGCACGTTTACAATGGTTCAAGTTGTTTAGCTACATGATACGTCCAAAACGTATCTATAATTTCTGCTTGCTCCATGCATGTTTTGTCTGATATTGCTATGATCTAGATACACTTTCATACATTTTTGATCATATTTGGACTAACCTACTAACTCAGTGCACCCCAGTGCCAGTTCCTGTTTTCTGCTGTTTTTCTATTTCAGTTTTCCCCCATATAAAAAGTGCCAGAAAAATTCGGGAAAATTCAGATAATAAATCAGCGTGACGGAACCTTCGAGAAGAGCTCGGGAGGGGCCAGAGGGGAGCCAGGGGGGCCCAGGCGGCCACCCGACGCGGCCCCACCCCTGGCCCACCTATGGCTTCCCCCCTTCGCCTATTTAATCTACGTCACGGGAAAACTCTAGAGGAGGAACCCTATTCCCGAACTCGCCTCTGTTCCGCCGCCGCCGCCCTTCCAAGATCGGGAGCACCAGAAGACCTCTTCCCGGCACCCTGCCGGAGGGAGGATTGACCTCCGGGAGTCTCCTCTCCACCATGGATGCTCCCCGGATGTCCCGTGAGTAGTTTTCCTTGGACCACGGGTCCGTGATCAGTAGCTATGTGATGTTCTCCTCCCCTCTTTGATCTTCATTGTTTAGACCTCGTGAGCTGCCCTACATGATCGAGGCAACTTTGTAATATTTCTGCTGTTGCTATGTTGAGTTTGGAGGGATCTGATGGATTATGAGATTATGTTCAGATTCTGATAGAGTAATATATTTGGTATTTATCTCTTATATTTTTGTTCCTAAGTAATTCTTGCATGTTCTCCGTTGCAGTTTATTGCTTTGGCCAAGTAGTAGGTAGTGACTCCAAGACGGAGCGTTGTGCTAGATTGTGGGTTCATGCCCCCCGATGACACGCTTGAGTGAGAGAAACATGAGTCTAGGGGATGTGCTGTTGCCACAAGGGGGAAAACAACGGTGCTTGTAACCGCGGTTACAAGGACTGTTTACTTTACGCAAAGTTCTTTTTAATGTAGTTGTCTGTTGCTTTGGGTTTACACTTTGGGTGGGGCTCGCAACTTAATACCAGCGAGATGTTCTGGATAGATATCTCAAGGTGGATGATTAGTAGTAGATGCAGATGGATTTCGGTCTACTTATTTTGGCGTACTGCCCGTGCTTTTGAACCTCTTCCTTTCTTTTGTAGCATAGTTAGCATTGCGGTGCGTTCATAATCCTGCCAATTTCCCTTTTGTAATTTGATTACCTCGCATAGAATTTTATCGTATTTTGGGAGAGAGACATCACTAGTGAACATCATGTATCCCGGTCCATATACTCATTACTGTTTCCATGCTATATTTACTTTTCTGCATTTACTTTCAAGTTGCTATCATTATACCTTGTGGTTTACCCTTTGTGAAGAACAAGACCGGAGAGATTGACAACCTCTCTGAACTTCGTTGGGAACAAAGTTATCTGTGTCAGTGTGCAGGTCCACGTCAGTCGCGCCAGCTGACACCTACTTATCATATCCGGAGTCCTACGGGAGACAAACCTTGGTATCTTCACCGAGGGAAACTCGCTGCTGTACCGCATCACGCCTTCCACTTGGGGCTCACCAACGAAGGGCGAGAAGCCAATTAGCAAGAGAATTTCTGGCGCCGTTGCCGGGGACTCCGAGTGCTAAGATAGGGGAGTTGCACACTACCCTTTACCGTTGTTTTTTAGTCTTGTTAGTTTACCTTTCAGTTTTTATCTTTGTGTCCTTTATCAAAAATTACAAAAAAATCTGCCACACTTGCTGCTACTATGGGTTCCACTGAAAACACCAAGTTGTGTGACTTCACTAGTCACAACAACCAGGATTTTATCTGCACTCCCATTGCCACACCTGCCACTTCAGCTACCTCTTATGAAATTAAACCTGCTTTGCTAAACCTTGTTATGAGATATCAATTCTCTGGTGCTGGAGATGATGCTGCTTTACACTTGAATAATTTTGTTGAATTATGTGATATGCAAAAGTATAAAGAAGTAGAAGGTGATGTTGTTAAGCTCCAGATCTTTCCTTTCTCTTTAAGGGGAGATGCTAAAATCTGGTTTCAATCTTTGCCTAGAAATAGCATAGATTCTTGGGATAAGTGCAAAGATGCTTTTATAGGGAAGTACTACCCTCCTTCTAAGATTATCCAATTGAGGAGTAATATTATGAATTTTAAGCAATTGGATAATGAACACGTTGCCCAAGCTTGGGAACGAATGAAATCTCTTGTTAAAAAATGCCCTACACATGGTTTGACTACCTGGATGGTTATCCAGACTTTTTATGCAGGCTTGAACTTTACCTCGCGGAACCTGTTAGATTCGGCCGCGGGAGGACCCTTTATGTCAACTACACTTGGTGCTGCCACGAAGCTTCTCGATGAAATGATGACCAATTATTCCCAATGGCACACCGAACGCGCTCCAACAGGTAGGAAGGTAAATTCTGTCGAGGAAATTACCTCCCTCAATGAAAAAGTTGAGTTAATTATGTATCTACTTACCAAGCAACCCTCTATTGATCCTCATGATGTTCCTTTAAATTCTTTGGTTGCTCAAGAACAAGTAGATGTGAACTTTATTGCTAGAAACAACTTCAACAACAATGCTTATAGGGGAAATTTTGTTAGCAATCCTAGACCGTTTCCATCCAATTATGGGAACAACAACACTTACCCTAGCAACAAGAACCCCTCTTCTGAATTAGAAAGCATGATTAGAGACTTTATCATTACTCAAAAAGCCTTCAACAAAAATGTAGAGGAGAAATTAGCTAAAATAGATAATCTCTCTTTGAAGGTAGAAAGCTTAGCCCTTGATATTGAGGATCTTAAAATTAGAACCTCCCCCCTTGAGGAGAATAAGGCCAGTCCTATTAATGCTATCCAGTTGCAAATCAATGAAAATATTAGGATGATGGCTAAACTTAAAGAAATATGGGCTAGATAAAAAGAGGAAGAGGATAGAATTAAGAGCCTTCCTACACACCACACAGTTGCCACTATCCAAATTGTTGAGGACACCCATACTATTAGCACCCAATGCACTCCTAGTCCCGTTGGACCTATTAATGGTGATGCTAATACCTCAACCATAGAAAAAGAAACTCCTATGAACATAGAGGGTTTCAAACAAGTGATCCTAGATGACACTACTACCACCTTTGATAGTAGTGATATTGATTTTGATAGTTGCACCCTCTTAGAATTTATTAGCTTGCTACACAAAATGTCTAGAGACCCCCACACTAGCACACTTAATCTTGCCTTCACGGAGCATATCACAAATGCTCTTATCAAAGCTAGGGAGGAGAATCTTAGAGTAGAAGCCTCCACACCTAGGAAGCTAGAGGATGGTTGGGACCCTATGATCAAAATTAAATTAAATAACTTCTCTTGCTATGCTTTATGTGATGTTGGAGCTGGTACCTCCGTTATGCCCAAAAGAATATATAATATGTTTGAATTGAAGCCTTTTGAGCCTTGTTCTTTTGGTGTTCGTCTTTTTGATTCTTCCATAAAGAAACCTTTGGGGAAGATCGACGATGTTCTTATCATTGTCAATGACAACTATGTTCCCGTTGATTTTATTGTTATGGATATAGAGTGTGAACCTTTATGTCCAATTATTTTGGGACGTCCTTTTCTTCGCACCGATGGTGCGGTTATTGACATGAAAGAGGGGAATATAAAATTCCAATTCCCATTCAAAAAGGGGATGGAACACTTCCCTAGAAAGAAAATCAAGTTACCTTTTGAGTCCGTTACACGGGCTAGTTATTCTCTTTCTCTTGATAAAACTTGATTCTTATTTTTTGCATCATGCCTAGATAATGGCTTTAAAGAAGCGCTTTCGGGAGGCAGCCCGCAACGAATTTAGGTGTTTCTTTTTGCTTTTGTTGAGTCTTGATGATTGTTACTACTGTAGAAACATCATTGTATCTTTATTTTTCAGCTTTGTGCCAAGTTATAGCCTCTTACGGCAAGGGAAGTAAAAGTTGTGACATGCTTTCCGGAAAACAGATTCTGTCCTCGTGACCAGAAAAATTCCAAAAAAATCCCAGTTCATCTTTTTTGTCGGGACCCGGTGTTAGCGTATGCAAGTCCAGTTAAGACATAGTCATATGGAGAGCCGAGAACCGCACCCACTTGTCTAAGCAGACAAGGCCAAGCACTGAACATTCTCGGAAAGCATCGTACGTGAGGGGCATCCCATCCAGGCCGGATGATCAACTGTGATGGGTCCTCATCGTCCGCACACAAGTCTAATGATATGGGTGGTGAACCCCCATATTCAAAGACAAGTCGCCTCAACCATACTATCGACTATCTCGAAACTCTTACATAGACTTACTCCAGCCCGATCACTTAGTCGGGGTCTAGGGCGGGCTCGATCATACCACAAAGTGTGCACGAGACAGAGTCTCGGACAATCGCATCGCGATGCCCCAAGATGCGCACATCTAAGGGCCACTTGGTGTATGAAGGACCGCCAGCCAGAACACAACTAAGGTCTCGAAAACCCATACAAAGACATGCATGTTATAAACATACACGCAGCACACATGCCTTGTATGAACAACAGGTACCATTGCAATTCTCTACAAAGTGTACATTTTATTTATAACTCTTATAGAGTACACACAGAGATCACATACATGTGATCCAACATTACAACATAAAGCGGAAGCAAATTATGTCTGAGTACAGACAAGTTTGACAAATTGGCTTAAGAAGCCTTATTCAAACATAAAGCCCTCCACGAGGGAACCAGTCTGCTGACTGGGACTAGACTAGTTTAACTTCAGTCGTCCAGCTCGATGAAGAAGCCACCTTCGGGGTCAGTGGCATCATCTAAAACATAGATTAAGCAAACGTGAGTACAAAGTCGTACTCAGCAAGACTTACATAGGAGCTATACTACTCATGCACATGTATCAAGGTAAAGGGAGGTGGGGTTCACTTGCAGAAATGCCAGCTTTGACTTGGCTAGTCCTGAACTACGAGTACCAGACTTGAGGTAAGAAGCGTACACGAGTCCACTACTTTCACCAACCAATTACACCACTATGGTGCCTTCCTCGACTTTCCCACGAGAAGGCACGCCATAGCACTCACACTTATCTTGATGTGTTTTAGAAGTATCCGGTTCAAGTTATCTAATAATCAAGCTAAGCTTTCCAAGTAGTCCATAACCGCGGACGCGGCTATTCGAATAGTTTTGTTAACCTTGCAAGGGTGTACCGCTACACACACATGACCATCATTTACCGCCTTTGATCTCGACACCATTCAAGGGGTGCCAGCGAGGATGCTCATCACAACTGTTACCTCATAGCCTATCTAGTCCAAGAAAGCCGCCTACTTGGGTGGGCTACCACTATCGTGAACCCGGCCAGTTTACCGAAGTGGACCCAAGCGATGTGTGCGTGGTGCATAAGCCGGTCTCGGGTGAGCCGTTCTCTCACTTAGCATCCAGGCCACAAGCCTACCAGAACTCTGAACTACTGCGACATCTGGACATCGAAAGGGATGAGTTAATAGGTTGAGAGGGGTCAGTGAGCCCAATGTGTGGTTGTACTCTTCATCTTGGATCACCACACAAGAACTCGGACTTAGGGCGGTGTTCAACGAGACAACCCACCGTGTACTCCTACACAGCCTCTCATCGTTCACCCTGTATTAGGTCGATTCACCAACACTTTTCTACCATCATCCACATGATCACTACCATCCCGACTCACATCACAGTAACAACATGGTATCATACTAAGCATGCAATAAGCAGTAACATTGCAGGGGCCACATGATATCAAACAACTCCTACAGTTGCTAGGATTGTGGTTTGCTTACTACTGTGACAAAATGATAAGTCATGCAAAGGAATGGGTTCATCTATACGGTAGAAACGTAGCATGGTGATCATCCTAAACAATGCATAAGCGAGACATGAGAGGGAAGTGGGATTTTATCGACATGATCAATGGGGGTTTGCTTGCCTTGCTGACGAGGTTCGGGCTCTGGATCTTCAGCGAAGGGGGTGACCTCTTGCTCCAGTTCCACCTCTACTCGATAAACAAAGCACGAAGTAGCAATCAATATGAATGCAATGCTCAAGCACATGATTGAATGTTAAAGCTTGAAGTATAAGTTTTGATGTGTGAGGCAATTCCATTTAAGTGGAATATATTGCATTTGAAATGCAAATTCAAATTCCACATTTGAATTCAATTTAGTCAAGGTGCAATTGACCAAGTTTGATTATTTTGAAACAACTTCAAATGTGTATGATATGCCTCTGAAGTGTGGTTGAATTGTAGCTTAAAACCATGGTCCAAGTGGCAAGATCCTTTGGTTTGAATTTGAATTAAATTCAAATAAAGCAAATGACATATGCTACTGTTCTCATTTTAAATTCAACTCAAACAGAGTTGAAAGTTGATAATTTGGAAAGATAATTTTCTCCTGATCATTTTTCATATATTATTTGTCCAATTTGGAGTTAATATGAATTTTCTATGAATTTCCAAAGTTTGGGGTATTATCTAGAATTCTTTTTAATTAGAAAAGCTTTTATTGCGCCAGCACTGCATCAGCATGACGTAGGGGGTTTTGACCCCGGTCAAACTGACCAGTGGGCCAGGGCTGTCAGCCTCTCTGGGATAAATCCCTGTTAATTTAAATTAACAGAGAGATTAGAGGGGTTCTGGGCCCACCTGTAAGTGACTCTGGGGGTCATTAGGGGCTGGATTAGGCTCAGGGTTAGGCTAACCCACCGGCGGCTAAACGCCGGCGGCCTGGCCACGGCGGCGCTGCGCGGATCTGCTGTTCTCGTGGTCCAAACGAAGCGCCGAGACCACGGGAGCGAAGCCCGTGCTCTCGCACGTCTCCTGGTGCACGCCAGCGTCCAAGACGACGACCCCAGCGACGGCGGTGACCTCGCCGGCGGCAACAGAAACACTGGGAGGAGGCAATCGTCGCCACGGTGCTCCAAATCCAGCAATCTTGAGCTCGTTCGACGCGTTAGACCACAGGGAAGATGTCGGACATGCTCTTGGGTACGTGTGCTTCACGGATGCTCGCCGACGACGACCGCGGCGGTAAGGTACCTCGGCGTCCATGGCAGCTCGAGCTAGAGGAGGAGAAGGGAGTCGTGGCTTGAGGGGAAACGCTCACCAGGCTACAGGGAACTCGACGAAGTAGTCGACGGAGCCGGTGAGGGAACGTGGACGGAGTATTGAACGGCGACGAGCAGCGGATCCGGCGAGCTCTCGGTGACGATTCCAACGACTAGAAGGGCTCCGGGATCTTGATTCCTTGCAGGGAGACGTAGTCGAGGGTGGCGAAGCTGATGGACAAGTTCTTCTGGTTCTTCTCCGGCGCTGGCCACGGATGTCGTCGACGGTGAACGGCGGCTGCTCTCGGAGAAGAAGGGGAAAACGAGGAGAGGAAGGGAGAGCAAGAGAGAGTAGGGGGAATTGAAGCACGGCTTCACGGCGGTTCTCCAGGACAAGATAAGGTGGCACGGGGCGACCTGGAAGGTCCTGGGCGTCGAGGTGGCGTCCACGGCGTCGGCGCCCTGCCACGGAGCTGCTTGGACGCGCGGGAGGAAGACGACAGAACGGTTCGAGTGGGCTGGGCCGGCTAGAGAGGTGGGCCTCGCCCCAGGCGAGAGGTAAGCCTTTTCTTTTTCTCTCTGTTTAATATTTCCTTTCTTTTTCTGTAATTTGTTTTGGCTCTGATAAAAATACCAAACCATTTTATTAACTGCTGAAAACTTTTATGTGGCCTCATAATAATATAGACTAGCCACTCATAAACTTTCAACATTTTTAAAATTCAAATGATTTGAATTTTAAATCAAAAAGGGGTATTTCTTTAATTCCAAGGTACTGTTTGAATATTTGAAAAATCTATGAGCATGGGGTGGGTCCCACATCACTTGATATGTGATCACACTCATTTATAAGACTTTTCAAAACTCTAACATGAATTTTTGGAAAAGATTTTTATCTGGCCTTTTGAATTAATTCATCTGGGGGGTGTTCCTTCTCCCATTTTGATTTTGAATTTGATTTCCAAGATTTCTTCTCGAAATTTTGACATGATGCAAAGGCACTAGCTAACCCTAGCACATACCTAACAGAGGGATCTGACATTTTTGAGATGAAGTTTTTACACAGTTTGCTATATAAAATTACAAAACTTCCGTATGTTCTGAGTTTTTTGATTTGAGTTGCAGAAGTGCCCCTAAAAAATTCTTTACTATCTGTTGTTCTGTTTTTCACAGATTCTTCCACGTTTTGTCTCTCTTTACTTTTGCAAACCTTAAGCTTGCTTTTTCTTTGCAAAAACTTTTTGGAACTCTTGAGAAACAGTAGCTCTTCAAGAATATCTTTATATCCAGTGGGTAAAAATTATTTATTAAGGGTACTAACCTCTCTAATCAGCTTATGATGAGTTATGTATGAAGGGAGTTTTCAAGTGTGCGTTGGAAGATGATGAAAGAAGATCCAGGAGTGTCAAGAGCTCAAGCTTGGGGATGCCCCCATGCATCCCCAATAAATATTCAAGGAGACTCAACCGTCTAAGCTTGGGGATGCCCCCGTGCATCCCCTTCTCCATCAACAAATCATCAGTTCGTCCTTCGTCTCACTATATTTTTGTCACTTCATGCGTTATGTGCTATGCTTGGAGCGTCTCGCTCTTAGGTTTTGTTTTTAGTTTTCTTTAGCTTTGCTTTCTGTTCATAACAAGTTAGATCCCTTCTTACTTTGTGTGGGAGAGAAACACGCTCCACTTTCAAAATCTAGAACACATCATAGGATTCTTCATGCCTATCTTTTTGCTGTTGTGTGTTCTTTATCTTTTCATAGCTACTGCCTTGTTTAGTTTTAGTCTTAGTTTGTCTTTAGAAAGAGCCTTGGCTTTTGTTTAGTTTGTTGCTGGAACTCTTTTTAGTTTTCATGTTTATCTTGTTAAGAGAGTTGGGTGTTGCACTGAGTTGTGTTTTGTATTGAAAGTAGGTAATTTAGGTTGCTATTTAATTTTAGTAGTAACTTGCAATAGTTTTGAGGTATTGTTGTGAGTAATGTTTGGACTTTTGGTGTCAAGGGCTCTTGGCTATTAGTGATAGGTGTCGTATTTTGGGCAATCCGTGTTTATTTTCAAAACCTACAAAACTAGTTGAGAACTCTAGCTACTAGATAGATCACTACTCTTCTGAGGAGTCGAATATTAGAGTACACTCACGTACCATGAGTCGAGGATGCGCAAGGATAACCAAACCCCCATACACTCCTCCTCGCGGTACTTGTCTCTTTGTGAACCTCCTTATTAGATTGAGAGTTACCGATAATAAGTGCATGAGTTCTTCGGACTAATGTAAGTATTGAGAGTTGACGTTTCCACCTTCCCATATTTTGCTAGCCTTTCCCGTGCCGTGCATTGCCTTCTTCTCACTCCGAGAGTTGGTGTCCACCTTCGCCGGTACATCCAAACCCTTGGCATGATACGCTCTGTCATCATAAGCCTCCCTTTATCTTTCCTCAAAACATCCACCATACCTACCTATCAAGGCATTTCCATAGCCTTTCCGAGTTACATTTCCATGCAACATCCACCTCTTCATGACTTGATCTTCATGTCATACATGTTCCTGCTACACTGGCAGCGACATACATTGCATACATCATGATAGTTACATATTCTTTATGTTTTGAGTACCTTGTAAAGTGTGAAAGATCTCCTCTACCTTCTTGTAAATTAGAGTGTTGCCCTTAAGTGAGGAAAAGATCCCAAAGTGGACACAATAAAAGATCCCAAAGAGGAAAAATGAGAGTTAAATAGAAAGAGCCATTGAGGCCACAAAAAAATACAAAAAAATAGAAAAAAGAGAAAAAGAAATAAAAAGAGAGAAAGGGGCAACACTACTATCCTTTTGAGAGATCCACACTAGTACTCCCTTTGTATCCTTGTACTCCATAGAGATGATCTTTATGCATATAGCTATGTGGGGACCTTCACACTTTAGAACTTGGCTTGCATATTCCAAGGATGAGCCTCCTCAAACGAGCTCTAGGTCTTCATGAGCGAGCAAGTTAGATGCACCCCCACTAGTTCTTTTGGAGAGCTTCTTAACTCGTATGTGCATCCGTTGCATGGTAATCCCTACTCCTCACATCATATCTATCATTCGGCATCTCTTGCCTATGATTGTCCTCATTGATGTGAGCCTTTCTCATCCTTTTTGTCTTCCTCCACCGTATTTCTCTCTTTTCCATCCTAAGTGTCAACTCTCGTGCTTACGCTCATCCATTGCATGAGTGCTCGAAATATCGAAAAGGAGTGGATCAAATTGACTTGTACCTGGCTAGTGGTATGGGGACGAGTCAAGATAAGATTCCAAAGAGGACCAAGTGTGAAACTTTAGTAGATTGAGTTCTCAACAAAAATAATTTTTTTCTCGTATTCCCTATCCACTTTCTTGCACGCAAACACCATTTGGAGACACTCGAGTCACGGACAGCGAGAGCTCTTGCACCTTTTGTTCTTTTGTTACTTGTTTCAATGCTAATATAGACTCTTGCACGTTATGACTTGAATTGAATCTCTAACCTTGATTCCTTTAATTTTCAAAGTTCTTTTATGGTTGCTAGCATGTCACCACAAAAATTATGGTTGTTATCATTTACCTACTCGAGGACGAGCAGGAATTAAGCTTGGGGGTGTTGATACGTCCAAAACGTATCTATAATTTCTGCTTGCTCCATGCATGTTCTGTGTGATATTTCTATGATCTAGATACACTTTCATACATTTTTTGTCATATTTGGACTAACCTACTAACTCAGTGCACCCCAGTGCCAGTTCCTGTTTTCTGCTGTTTTTCTACTTTAGTTTTCCCCCATATAAAAAGTGACAGAAAAATTTGGGAAAATTCAGATAAAAAATCAGCGTGACAGAAGCTTCGAGAAGAGCCCGGGAGGGGCCAGAGGGGAGCCAGGGGGGCCCAGGCGGCCACCCGGCGCGGCCCCACCCCTGGCCGCGCTAGGGGGGCGCCTGGGGCACCTGGCCCACCTCTGGCTGCCCCCGTTCACCTATTTAATCTACGTCACGGGAAAACTCTAGAGGAGGAACCCTATTCCGCGAACTCGCCTCTGTTCCGCCGCCGCCGCGCTTCCAAGATCGGGAGCACCAGAAGACCTCTTCCCGGCACCCTGCTGGAGGGAGGATTGACCTCCAGGAGTCTCCTCTCCACCATGGATGCTCCCCGAATGTCCCGTGAGTAGTTTTCCTTGGACTATGGGTCCGTGATCAGTAGCTATGTGATGTTCTCCTCCCCTCTTTGATCTTCATTGTTTAGACCTCGTGAGCTGCCCTACATGATCGAGGCACCTTTGTAATATTTTTGCTGTTTCTATGTTGAGTTTGGAGGGATCTGATGGATTATGAGATTATGTTCAGATTCTGATAGAGTAATATATTTGGTTTTTATCTCTTATATTTTTGTTCCTAAGTAATTCTTGCATGTTCTCCGTTGCTGTTTATTGCTTTGGCCAAGTAGTAGGTAGTGACTCCAAGAGGGAGCGTTGTGCTAGATTGTGGGTTCATGCCCCCCGATGACACGCTTGAGTGACAGAAACATGAGTCTAGGGGATGTGCTGTTGCCACAAGGGGGAAAACGGTGCTTGTAACCGCGGTTACAAGGACTTTTTACTTTACACAAAGTTCTTTTTAATGCAGTTGTCTGTTGCTTTGGGTTTACACTTTGTGTGGGGCTCGCAACTTAACACCAGCGAGATGTTCTGGATAGATATCTCAAGGTGGATGTTTAGTAGTAGATGCAGATGGATTTCGGTCTACTTATTTTGGCGTACTTCCCGTGCTTTTGAACCTCTTCCTTTCTTTTGTAGCATAGTTAGCATTGCGGTGCGTTCATAATCCTGTCAATTGCCCTTCTGTAATTTGTTTACCTCGCATAGCAGTTTTATCGTCTTTTGGGAGAGAGACATCACTAGTGAACATCACGTATCCCGGTCCATATCCTCATTACTGTTTCCAAGCTATATTTACTTTTCTGCATTTACTTTCAAGTTGCTATCATTATACCTTGTGTTTTACCCTTTGTGAACAACAAGACCGGAGAGATTGACAACCTCTCTGAACTTCGTTGGGAACAAAGTTATCTGTGTCAGTGTGCAGGTCCACGTCAGTCGCGCCAGCTGACACCTACTTATCATATCCGAAGTCCTACGGGAGACAAACCTTGGTATCTTCACCGAGGGAAACTCTCTGCTGTACCGCATCACGCCTTCCACTTCGGGCTCACCAACGAAGGGCGAGAAGCCAATTAGCACTACACAACATGAGCAAAGGTTGTTAACATGGCATCTCACTCAAGCATGGCATATCACACAATCATGACAAGAGGTGAAGGATAAAGTAAACTATCTATGCTAGTCAATTTAAGTGAGGCACAACCTAAACATGGCATTTCACTAAATACCCCACGACAATTAAAGCATTGGGTACTGTTCTGTCCTAAACCATATTTTAGATTGGTTAACAACAACAAACAATAGCATAAACACAAAGTACATTAAATTCTAGTTAAGAGACATGTAAAGATTTTCATGAAGAGCTATTGTTTCTCATAATTGCCAAAACGGTTTTGGAAAGAAAAAGCAAGCTTAAGATTTGCCGATGAAAACGCAAAACGTGGCAGAATCTGTGAAAAATAGACCAGCAGGTAGTAAATAAATTTTTCGGGGTACTTCTGCAACTCAAATAAAAAAAACTCAGAACAGACGCTTGAAAGATAATGTTATAGAGCTTAATTTAAAAAAAAATCAGATCAAAAATATGATCTGGTGATTTTTGGCTAATTTTTCTGTCAAGGAGACATAATCTGTTTCTGGACATCATGTCACAACTTTTGAACTTTCTTGCAATCGGAGGCTAAAACTTGGCACAAAGCTTCAAAATAAAGATATAATGATGTTGATACAGTAGTAACAAGCATAAAGACCACTAAATTTGAAAGTAAAAAATGATCTTGGGTTGCCTCCCAACGAGCGCTTTCTTTTATGCCTTTTAGCTAGGCATGGTGCAAAAAGATCAAGTTGTAACAATCGGACCATCGTAAAGATTATCAAAAAGCTCTTCAATAGTACAACTAATCTTAAGAGGACTCTCAAAGAAGGGCCTAGTGGTAACACCTCTAGGAATAAAAGAAAAGGTACTAAGACCAATTGGAATTTCATTTCTTATTCTATTCAAGAGAGGTATCTCCTCCAAGTTCTTCATAGTTTCCACACCCCTAGCAATAGATATATTTGTTTTGGGTTGAAGAACCTTGGGTACATAAACGAACATAGGTTCCTTCTTTGTGGGGGTTTCTACCTTTTTCATCTTGATGGAGGATAGAGTGGTTCCTAAAGTTTCAATAATATCCTCAATCTTGTCAATCCTAGAAGGTTCCATATCGTGGGATTTAAGGGTCTCCAAAGTGGTATAAATTTTATGCATGGAGCTATAAAGCCTATTTAAATTCCCTTGAATCCTACGATCTACTTCATTTATTTTCCCCATGTTTGGCATCTCTAGCTCTATCCTATCAAGTTTACCCATAATGTGAGTTAAAGTAATGTCCTCTTGTGTACTAGCAATAGGGGGGTTTCCAAAAATATTTTCCATAACATTAAGAGCCTCCCAAGCTGGGGATTCCAAGAAATTCCCATTAATTGCAATATCGAAAACAAACCTATTCCAAGAAGCAATACCAACATACAAATTTCTAAGCAAGATAGTGGTGTGTTACCTCTTGGTGGCTCTATATTGAGAATCATTAATCCTATACGAAGCATGTTTCAAAATTTCTACACCCCTTTGTTTGAAGGTGAGAATCTCCCCTTCGGGTGCAAAACCAAAGGCAAAAGACTTAGACATTCTGACTAAACAAATCAATGTAACTAATTTTTGTGTGGTTTTTCATAAAAAACTCTAAGATAAAAACTAGAAAGTAAACTAACAAGAATAAAAAGCAAAGATAAAAGATAGTGGGCAACTCCCCTATCTTGAAGATTGGAGTCCCCGGCAACGGTGCCTTAAATTTCCTTGATGGCACTAATGTAGTGATCCTCGTTGGTTACCCCAAGTGGAAGGTAGAGATGTAGATTGCGACTAATTTCCCTTACACAAGGACTGTAAGGTTTATCGAATCCAGGAGGACTCCAAGGATCTACAAGTAGGTGCCTTCTGCTCTGGCGCTTACACAGAAGACGCGGACCTGAACACAGCAACAAATAACTTTTCTCCCAACGAGTACAGAGAGGTTGTAAATCTCTCCGGCCTTGTCATTTACATAGGATCAAACGCAAGTGGATAATAGTAGCGATAATTGCAACAAAAGTAAAAGCAGGAAATAAAGTGGAGGTGTAAACAGTGGTGGAAATATGGAACGGGGTCGCATGAGGTTCACTAGTGATGTCTCTCTCCCAAAAGACGACAAAATATCTAAGATGGGTAAACAAATTACAGTTGGGCAATTGACAGAATTATGAACGCACCACTGATACGCGATAGATGATAATTGCTTCTCGTCCTTTGTTGGTTACCGCAAGTGGAAGGTGAGATGCAGCATAGCGGCAAGTTTCCCTTGGTGAAGATACCATGGTTTAAGATCGTCTCCCGTAGGACTCCGGCAATGATAAGTAGGTGGCAAGAAAACAACGACACAATTTACGACAAACGTTGCTTCCTTGACCTAGACCTGCACACAACACAAATAAATTTGCTACCAACGAAGTTCAGAGAGGTTGTCATTCTCTCCGGTCTTATCGTTTAAAATGGTTAAAAACACAAGATAATTATAATGATAGCAACTGAAAGTAAATACTGAAAAGGAAATAAGATTGTAAAGAGTGATGAGAATATGGACCGGGGTCCCGTGATGTTCACTAGTGATGTCTCTCTCCCAAAAGACCATAAGACTGCTATGCGAGATAAACAAATTACAGATGGGAAATTGACAGGATTATAAATGCACCGCAATGCTAACTATGATACAAAAGAAAGAAAGAGGCTCATAAGCATGGGCAGTACGCCAAAATAAGTAGAACAAAATCCATCTGCATATACTACTAATCATCCACCTTGAGATATCTATCCAGAACATCTCGCTGGTATGAAGTTGCAAGCCCCACCCAAAGTGTAAACGCAAAGCAACAGACAATTGCATTAAAAAGAGATCTGCGTACAGTAAACAATCCTTGCAACCGCGGTTACAAGCACCGTTGTTTTCCCCCTTGTGGCCACATCACATCCCCTAGACTCATGTTTCTGTCACTCAAGCGTGTCATCAGGGGGCATGTACCCACAATCGAGCATAACGTTCCCTCTTGGAGTCACTACCTACTACTTGGCCAAAGCAATAAACAACAACGGAGAACATGCAAGAATTACTTATGAACAAAAATATAAGAGTTACAAACCAAATAGATTACTCTATCACTATAGTCGATATGTGACGGCAGATGCCATGGGGATGGCTAAAGTGAGGGGAAGACGCGAGGAAGAAGATGTCGACGGTGCCGGAATCGGGTTGGGCACAAACACGGTGACAGACACCACGATGTACCCAGGTTCGGGGCTCTCCGTAGAGATAACACCCCTACTCCTGCTTGTCTCTTCTATATCAATGGACCTGAGCTACAATAACTGCTTCTCTATCTACTCAGGGGAAGGTGAGAGCCGCCGCGGGCAAGGCTCTCTCCTGCTTCCCTGAGGAGGAACTACAAGCATTAAATGAACTGAGTGGATTGTGAGTAATGGTGCGAATGTGTGGATCGTCCCCCACGCAGGAGGGGTACCCCGGGCTCTTATAGTGTGAGCCCGGGGTAAATCGGTAACTTCACTGCCGATTGGGCCCAGCTGTCATCCTCTAATCGGCTGGGTCCCACCGACTGCTCCTCTCCGGGTGATCCAGACCCGACAAGCGGCGGCCCATACTGTAGACTTGTAGGGCATGATGATGAACAGTGGAGATAGAGGTGCGGTCTTGTCGTCCTATCCGCGGAATCGGCGGAGAGGTCGACACCGCATCTCTGCCAGATCTTCGATGTGACTTGGCCTCTCTGCCACCCCGATATCTCGGGATTGTGCATTTATGACCTCGTACTTGTACTTCTGACTGGTCTCGGGGTCAACTTCTCCAAGGGTGGTAAGTTGTACCGATTGCGCCTGGGCCGACTGGTGGCCCTCGACAGGGTCGATTGCTCTAGGAAATCGGCCGTGTAGATGCCCATCTCGGCCCAGCTGCGGGCCAATCGGATGACCGTCTTGGTAATGAAAAGGGTGGGCCGGTTGCGCCTGGGCCGACTGCTGGCATTCGGTACGGCTGATTGCCTTGGAGCAATTGGCCGTACGCCTGCCCATCTCGGCCCAGCTACAGCCCAATCGGTCCATCCTTGTCTTGAAAGGTTGCTTTCGCTTAGGTGAGCCTACCCGGGTACCAATCCCCCAATAGTAGCCCCTAAAGCTGTAAAGGTCCCACGGTCGCTTGACCGCGGGGCCTTTGCAGTTTTCAATCTCCAACATCTTCCGAATGCTTTGGCCTCATCAAGTGCGTCGTTCCGAGTTCGTTGACTGATTCGGAGATCACACTCGGCTAGCCAAGATTTCCTCCGATTTGATTTGAATCGTCTCCGATTTCTTTCTTCACTTCTTGAGAATCATGTCCCTCGCCGATTGCCTTCCAACGGTTACCTCCGACTCTTCCGGGATGGAGTCAATGGACCGGGGCCCACAACCCACGCGCGACTTGACGTAACTGCAGGCTTCGACCCCCATGTCGCACGCCTCGGCTCCCACGCTGGGATCTCTTGCGCCGATTTGCCAGTTGAGCTTCCTGTGGGCTAGGCCACACCAAGCCACACAGCCACTGCTGGATCCCACTCCCCTCCCCCGCCGCCCATATAAGCCAGCCACGGGGGGGGGGGGGGGCTTGGACTCCTCCTTCTCCTAGACGCCTTCTTCCTCCTCCGCCTCTGGCTCTTCGCGCACGCCATTGTCGTTCCATCCGAAGCTCTCCGTCGTGCTTGCAGCTCCGCCTCCGCGCACGGGACCCGCTCCGGCCGCGTGCTACTCCGCCACCGCGGTAACCTCTCACCGCTGCTCTTGTGCTCCTCGTCCTCCTTCTCTTTCCGCCCGCAAGCTCCATGGCGCCCCCACAAGATACCTCTCAAGCCAGCCGCGGGTGTTGGAAAGGCTCCACTGTCACTGCCGGTGCCATCCAAGCTCTGGTTCGCGCCCTCAAGATGCCGAACGAGGTATAGTGGCGTGCTCCCGGCGCCGAGCTCATGCCCAACGCGCGTGTTGGCGAGAGGGTCGTCTTCCTCGCTCACTTCGAGCATGGATTCAGACTCCCCGCCAGCACCTTCTTTCGAGATTTCCTCAACTTCCATCGCCTGCAACCGCATCATCTCGCGACGAACTTCATCATGATCCTCTCTGGCTTCGTCATGCTGTGTGAAGGATATCTTGGCTGCCGCCCAAGCATCGCTCTCTGGAAGCGGTTCTTCAACCTCCGAGCTCACAATGCTCGGATGGGAGCTATGGTGCCGCCTGCCACGGAAGGTGGCGATCCGACATTTCCGACTGACATGACCGACTGCGGCAGTTGCCTCGTCGCAGCCGGCAAGCATAAGTAAAAAGGTCCCGAGATTTTCCAATCATGCAAAAATTGGCAAACCAAATTTTTCTATGTCAAGTCGCCCGACCAAGGCCCCGATCTCCTGAACCTGCCCGAGTTCTCCCTCGCACAGCCGACTGAGAAATATCAGTGGTCGCTGAAGTATGGTGTCGGTGACTGCGACGTCGACGCCCAAGTCGCAAGGATAGCTCAGCTGGAGAAGGAGGGCCTCTTGCCGACTGATCTTGCTGCTGCCTGGCTCCAAGCCCGAGTGCTCCCTCTGCAGCGCCGAGTGCACCGCATCTGCGATATGTCGGGCCCCCGAGATCCCACTCGGCTCTGCACATGGCGAGTGAAAACCGAAGACCTCTGCACTAGGCTGAAGACTATCACTTCCAGTCCTTCGCCTGACCCATTCCGTTTCGGCCTTGAGTAACTCAACCGCCAACAGAAACCACCTGTGGTATGCTCCGATTGCTCCCTTTCTCCGATTGCTTTTTCCTCATACTTAGCTTTTCTGATAACTTTCTTCTTCTTGCTCAACATTTCATTCGATCCGACCTGATGGAAGACGACCAGGTAACCAGCACGTACACCCCCGACCGCGAGGAAGATGACCCCGCGGACTTCGAGTACAATGGTGAGGCTCCTCCTTCCGAATCCGAAGATGACGACGCCGACGACGGTGAATCCTCTGGAGAGTCCTCCGAATCCGAAGATCCCGCTGATGATGCCGACGCCGAGGCCGCCGACCCCAAGAACACCGACACCCGAACTGCGGCTCAAGGGGGTACGCCTGACCCTTCCCTTGAGCAATTTCTGGCCGAATGGAGCGATGACGATAGTGTCTCAAAGGTTGGTAATTCTGATGCAGCTCCTCACGCCAAGCCTCCGAAGGTGCCGACTAAGCGCGCCTCAGCGACCAGCTCCTCCTCTGGTGCTGCTCCCAGCAAGGCCGCTAAGATGGCGCCGACTGCTTTCAAAGGCAAACAGCCTTAGGTGACGGCCGCTCGAGTGCCGACTGGTCAAGCTCCTCTGAACTTCGCCCCGCTGAGATGTCGGATGCCAACGGGCGCGCCGAGAACAATCGGGTATGGCCTTATCTTCATGCTTTGAATCTCACTGTCTTCTCTTATATTGATTCCTCTCTTCTTTCTTTTTTCAGGGAGCCGATTGGTCTTGATGACATCGATGCCGGCATTCCTGCCCATGCCGGCATAGTCATCTCCCCCGCCGCGTCTGCTGCTACGATTCACAAACGGAAACCGGCTTCACATCGAACCTCCAAGGATGCCGAGCGCGCCGCCAAGAAAGCCCGCATCGAAACTGCCCCGAAAACTACCGCTTCCGCCACTTCCTCCAAGATCTCCAAGAGCACGGCTGACCAGGGAGTTATTGGTGGCGAAGGAGCGCGATCGGTCGGTCCGATTGCTCCATCTCCGCCACTACGCTCTGACCCAGTCTCCGCCCCTGTTACAACTATCTCCTCACCCATCCTGACGACCACCTCGCCGATCGTGACGACCATGTCGTCGATTATGACAACTACCTCGCCGATTGTGGCGACAGGTCCTTCAACCTCGACTTTCCCGATTTCGTCGCAGCCACAACCGAGTGCCTCCGGCCTTCTGGTGATATTGGCGCCACCGGTCTCGACCATCATTTCCTCTTCCGCTGCGATTCAAGTTCCACCGCCACAGCCGACCTCTTCCGCATCAATAATTTTGATGCGCTCGGTGGATCAGTTCCGGGCCGAATACTCTCGCACCCGACATGTCGGCGCCGAGCCCGATGCTTCGCACCGCTCCCTGGTTTCCTCTCAAGATCCTCTGACGGCAGCCTACACTCGGGTGAACGACTTCGCCACCGCCATAGCTAAGGACCTCCAGCTTCTCGACCGCCATCATGCGGTAAGCTCTTCAACTTTCCTTTATGGATTCCTCCAATCGGGAAACTTTTCTTCCGGTGGGTGCGCGCAAGCGCACCCACTGGGTGTAGTCCCCGAGATTCGGGCCGATTGTTAGCAATCGGTTCGTATCTTTTATGCTCTTTGCTTTTTCTCTTGCCTTCCTCCAATCGGGAGACTTTTCTTCAGGTGGGTGCGCGCAAGCGCACCCACTGGGTGTAGTCCCCGAGATTCAGGACGATTGCTTGCAATCGATTCGGATCTTCTTTCGGCTGCTGCGTCTCTAAAGTTCGTCTTGTTTTTCTTCCCAGGCTGTTATGGAGGAACGACGCGATGTCTTCGATAAGCTCCTCGAAGCCTACGCCGCCAGCCTTCGAACTCTCGCTCAGGCCCAGCTCGAGGTCAACAACCAGTCGGCCGAGATCAACAAGCTGAAAGGTAACCTCTTCATTACTTCTATCTTCCCTCTGGTTGATAATTTATCTTGTACTAACATCTTTATGTCTTCCTCTAGTTTCTGTTCCCATGGTGGATGACCTTCAGGGCCGAATCGCCGAATTGACCACTGAACTCAATCAGCAAGGGCCCGAACTCGCCGCAGCGAAGCAAGAGACGACCCGACTGCATGGGGTGGAAAACGATTTGACTCGGACCATCCAAAACCTCCGCTCCGAGCTGTCTGCTCTGAAGACGAAACACTCGGACGACTTGGCTGCCTTGACTGCTGCTGGCGAAGCACTCCGCGCCAAACGAGATGCAGCTGTGGCCGCCCGAGAAGCGATGCAGGCCGAGAGGGATGATGTCGTCGCAGCCCGAGACTCCATCCGGAAAGATCACGACGAGCACATTGCCAAATATGAAGAGTTGGAGAAGCACAATTATGAATAGACAACCCGACTGCGCCGCCGAGCCAAGGGTTTATGTGACACAATGACCGAGATGGACGTCCTCCTTAGCGGTAAGTGTTTCCTGCATCCGAGTGCACTTTCCGACTGCTTTCCTCATCTAAGTTATTACTCATCCTTTTCTTCGTGACGCAGAGGCCTGGCCTGAATCTGAAGCAGCCGCCTATGCAGCCGTGGCCAAATCCCGAGAGGAGACCGTCGAGGTCGGAGGGACCTGCCAACTTGATGATAATGTCTGGACTCGACACGAATATCTGATTGGCACAGAAGCTCGCATTCCTGTCATCAAGGGGATTGCACTGTCTTTCAAACTTGGCATTCTGAAGATTGCCGAGTTGTTGTGGTCGCCGACTGAGCTCAAGGTCGAACTCCAGAGGATGAAGCATGTCGCCGGTTCCTCCGCCGAGACCCGCGAGCTTAAGACTCTGGACGAAGAAGACTCTGACAAACGAGAGGCTCCGAATGCTACTACCGAGCAGACTCGGATTCTTCTGAAGGCCATCCCACGTCGGATCGACGTCTTGCTCAATTCTGCCGGTCGGACTGGTGCGGAGACTGCTCTTCAAACTGTGTTGAGCTGGTACCCACAAGTGAAGCCTCCCCAACTCTACAGCCTTAGAGAGAATGCGACCGATTTGCTTGAGGAGACTTATACCGAGGTGAATCGGCTAGCCAGCACCATGGTGAACTGGTTTTCACCCTATGGCTACACTCCATATCTTGACGAGGGAGGGAACCCACTGGCAGCAACTACCATCTCTGGCTTGGCCGATGAGATTTTTGACAGGGGCTCTTCCCATACTTCTCCGAGATCCAAGCAAACTGGAGCTACATCTACTGACGCGCAGTCGGAGCCGGATATCGCCACTGCGCAAGCCGATCCGACTGCTCCGACTGCGAGCTCTGCGCCATCAACTGCCCCGACTTCTTGAGCCGTGCTGCCGACGACGCCCTCTACCTCTGCCGCCGACCTCTTATCGGCCTTATCTTATTTTTACTTTCAGAATAGTTGATTGTAAGACATGGTTTTAATTCCACCGACACCCACTGGGTGTGGTTTCGATGTAATGAACTTATTCGGCCTTTGGCCTGTTATCTCTATGCAATCCGATTGCTCGTTGCAAGTTTTATTTGTGCGATCGACTTTGCGTCTTTGTCGGTTTCTTTTATCGGTCTGCACTTGGGGGTGTCATGCCTTGTCCATGTTGCCGCCGACATGCGGTCTGCAATTGGATCGAAGGTTGATTTCCAGCCAAGGTTCGATAAGTTTTTTGAATTTACATGACAAGATTTAACGGAAAGGATTCTGCAATATTAGGAGCCGATTGCTCGCTACCGTGCTCGATGCACCGGTCTGCGGCAAAATCGGTAACTGTCTTTATCGGCTATGCCCTTTTTAGAGCGTTTCGATTTGTTTCTCGGGAATTTGTACTGTCGACTGCCCCAACCGCCGCCCTTCTCAATGCCACAACCACTCTCGTGGCTTGTGCTCAACTCAGGTGCTAAGTTGAGTGCCAGCCCGCAGTCCCCGTGCCTCGTTGGCTTATTTTTCTGACCTCGTGGTCGGTCAGTCCCCGAGTGCGTTACTCACGTCTCGGGTATGACTAAGTGTTGACGACTTGGGCTAGCTTTTCGAGTGAAATTATGCAAAGGCAATCGAATGCTCTTTCTCAGAGGCATGATAGCTTTACTGATCGTTTGCCGAATGGCATACATAAATTTCAGCCGCTCAACTATAGAACGGGCATAAAAGCTCGGTGTTCCACGACCGCTTTGTTTCTACTCCTGACGTGTCCTTATGCCGAGTGCCCTTGGTGCAGTCGATCAAATAGTACGAGTTGTTCTTGAGTGCGCGGCTGATGACGAATGGTCCCTCCCAGGGTGTGGCCAGCTTGTGTTGCCCATCTGATTTCTGAATTCGGCGTAGCACCATGTCGCCTTCTCGGAAGGCGAGAGGACGAATCTTCTTGCTGTGGTAGTGCCCCAACTTCTGCTGGTAGACTGCCGACCTGGACAAGGCCAGCAGGCAGGCTTCTTCCTTGAGATCAATGCCGTCTTCTCGTGCTAACTTGGCTTCTTCCTCGGTGTACAAGGCATGACAAGGTGAATCAAACTCGATGTCGGATGGGATGATTGCTTCCGACCCATACACTAGGAAGAAAGGAGTGAATCCAGTCGACCTATTTGGTGTGGTCCTTAAGCTGAACAATAATGCTGGGAGTTCTTAAATCCAAGCTCCAGGTGCCCTCTCAAGTGGCTCCACCAATCGGGGTCTGATACCTGAGAGGATGAGGCCGTTTGCTCTTTCTACTTGACCATTTGACTGAGGATGTGCAACAGATGCAAGATCAAGCCGATTACCCTGATGAGATGCATATCAAGCCAGAGCGCCCTTTGCAAAATTGGTGCCATTGTCAGTGATGATGCTATTGGGCACACCATATCTGCAGATGACGTCGGCCACAAAACGAACCGCAGTCGGACCATCCAGCTTCTTGATAGGGCGGGCTTCAATCCACTTGCTGAACTTGTCCACTGCGACTAGGAGATGTGTCATGCCACTTCGGGCCCTCTTGAATGGACCAACCATATCCAAACCCCACACAGCAAACGGCCATGCTATTGGGATTGTCTTCAATGTTGATGCTGGCTGATGACTTTTTGCCTTGAACCGCTGGCAGCCCTTGTAATATTTCACCATGTTCTCAGCCGCTGCAAGCGCAGTCGGCCAGTAGAAACCATGTCGGAAAGCTTTGCTGGCAATGGCTTTTGCTGATGCATGATGACCGCATTCACCTTGATGGATGTCTCTGAGCAACTCCAAGCCTCTGTCTTCTTCTACACATCTCTGAAAAACACCAGTTGCACTCTTGCGCACTAGCTCGTTGTTGATTATTGTGTATGCCCAAGATCGGCGAATGATTTGTCTTGACTCGGCTTCGTCTTCTGGAAGGACTCCGTCTGCTAGGAAATCTCTAATCGGCTGTGCCCATGATGGCACACTGACGACTACCATCACTACTGCTTGCTGGGGTGCAACTCCTTCTTGGATCTCGGCTTGCTGGCCATCGACCTCTTGGACTTCGGCCTCTTGATCCTCTGTCATCTCGACTTCTGTCTCTAAACTGCCGACTACGGCGCCTGGCACGCATTCGGCAGCCCCTGGTGACGACTGCTCATCTGTAGCTGGAACTTCTTCAATGCAACCGGCAGTGCCTGATGTCATTGGCTCTCCTGAGGCTGTGCCGTCTGGTGTTGCCTCTACTTGGTTCCCTTTTGCCTTGTTCTTCTTGCTGCACTCGGCAGCCCTTGGTCTGCAATCGGCAGTCCCTGGTGCTGTCGGCTCTGCTAAGACTAAAGCACCTTGGGCGCTTGACTGCTTCTTCAGAATTGGAATTTTTGCCGGTTGAGCTTCTTTTTCCTTCTTCAACGCTTCAAGGTCAGTCTCCGAGATGAAGATGGACTCGGATTCTGGGGATGACATGATGGATGGCTTCCTGATGTGCTCAAGTGATACGCCTGGCGGGATAGCTTGCCTTGTTGAGCCGAGTTTGGACAATGCATCTGCTGCTTCGTTGTTTGCTCTCGGCACATGGTGGAACTCACATCCTTCAAAGTACCCACTGATCTGCTGCACTAGGAAACGGTAGCTTGCCATATTTGCATCCTTTGCATCCCAGGTTCCTGTGCACTGCTGTACCACCAAATCGGGGTCACCAAAGCACTCAATATTCCGAATGCCGATTTCCTTGGCCAACTTGATACCATGCACAAGGGCTTCGTACTCGGCAATGTTGTTTGATGCTGCAAAGTGAATCTGGAGTACATAGTGTAGTTGATCTCCTCTTGGTGAAGTGAGCACTACGCCAGCCTCTAGGACGCTCTTCATCTTGGATCCATCAAAATGCATTTGCCAGAAATCCGATCCTGGGACGGATGGCATATATTGAGTTTCAGCCCAGTCCACCAAGAAATCGGCCAATGCTTGCGACTTGATTGCTGTTATCGGCTCGTACTAGATGCCATGGTTGGCGATCTCGATTGCCCAATTCTCCACTCTTCCAGTTGCATCTCTTCTTCCTATGATGTCGGCCAGTGGAGCCGAGCTGACGACTGTGACCAGGTGGGCTTGAAAATATGGCTTCAATCTCTTGGCCGCCATATATACCCCATAGCACATCTTCTGGTAGTGAGGGTAGTTCTGCTTGGAGCCGAGAGCACCTCACTGATATAATACACATGTCGCTGAATCTGCTGTGCCTTGTCCTTGTCGGGCCGCTCCACCACCATGACTGCACTGATCACCCGATTGGTCACCGCAATGTATAACATCATCGGCTCCTTCTCAATCGGGGCAGCCAGAATCGGCACAGTGGAGAGCATGCGCTTGAGCTCTCGGAATGCTTCATTTGCCTGAGGTGTCCAGGTGAACTTCTCCGTCTTCTTCATCATCTGATATAACGGGATTGCTTTTTCACCCAGCCGACCGAGAAATCGGCTGAGTGAGGCGAGGCAACCGGTGAATTTCTGCACTTGCTTCAGGTTTTTGGGTTGCTCCATTCGCTCGATTGCGGCTATCTTCTCGGGATTGCATTCGATTCCTCTCTCGGAAACGGGAAATCCCAAGAGCTTGCCGGCTTGGACTCCGAAAACACATTTCTCAGGATTAAGCTTGATCTGGTAAGTTCTCAGATTTGCAAATGTCTCTCGGAGGTCGTCTAGGAGTGTGACTCCCTTTGCCGACTTCACTACCAGATCATCCACGTAGACGTGGAGGTTTCTGCCGAGTTGGGAGTTTGTACATCTCTGAATTGTGCGCTGATAAGTGGCGCCTCCATTCTTCAAACCAAAAGGCATGGTGATATAACAATAAGCCCCGAAAGGGGTTATAAATGCAGTTTTTATTTGATTTTCTACAGCAAGTTTGATCTGGTGATAGCCAGCTGTGGCATCCAGAAAAGACAAAATCTCATAGCCGACCGTAGAATCAATCACTTGATCAATACGGAGCAGAGCAAACGGATCTTTCGGGCACGCCTTGTTAAGGCAAGTGTAATCGATACACATGCGCCAGGTCTTGTTCTTCTTCATGACGAGGACTGGATTCGCCAGCCACTCGGGGTAAAACACTTCCATGATGAAACCTGCAGCTTGCAGCTTCGCAATCTCTTCGCCGATTGCCCTTCTCTTATCTTCAGAAAAACGTCCCAGGGATTGCTTGACCGGCTTCGATCCTGGCCGAATGTGCAACTTGTGCTCGGCGAGTTCTCTCGGCACACAGGGCATGTCTTGTGGAGACCATGCGAATATGTCCCGATTCTCACGGAGAAACTCGACGAGCGCGCTTTCCTATTGGTCGCTAAGTCCAGCTCCGACTACAACGAACTTGGTTGAGTCGGAGGGATCTAGAGCGACCTTCTTGCTGTCCTTGGCCGACTGAAAAGCCGATTCCTCATCTGTTCACTTGGCTGGGCCGACTGGGAGTGGATTCTTGTTTTGTGCTTGCGCCATTGCTATCACTTTGCCGAGCAGACGCTTCTCTGTTTCAAAACTTGGGAGTCAGCCAAGCTGCCGCCAGCCGACGTGCACTCGAGGCACTTCCTGAAGTCCCCGGTGACAATGATGACGCCGTTTGGCCCTGGGATCTTCATCTTGAGGTAAGTCTGATGTGCATTGAACATGAACTTGGCGAATGCGGGGAGTCCCAAAAGAGCATGATAAGGACTGCTAAGGTCGGTGATACGTCCAAAACGTATCTATACTTTCTGCTTGCTCCATGCAAGTTTTGTGTGATATTGCTATGATCTAGATACACTTTCATACATTTTTGACCATATTTGGACTAACCTACTAACTCAATGCACCCCAGTGCTAGTTCCTATTTTCTGCTGTTTTTCTATTTCAGTTTTCCCCCATATAAAAAGTGCCAGAAAAATTCGGGAAAATTCAGATAAAAATCAGCGTGACGGAAGCTTCGAGAAGAGCCCGGGAGGGGCCAGAGGGGAGCCAGGGGGCCCAGTCGGCCACCCGGCGTGGCCCCACCCCTGGCCGCGCCAGGGGGGCGCCTAGGGCCCCTGGCCCACCTCTGGCTGCCCCCCTTTTCCTATTTAATCTACGTCATGGGAAAACTCCAGAAGAGGAACCCTATTCCGCGAACTCGCCTCTGTTCCGCCGCCGCCGCGCTTCCAAGATCGGGAGCACCAGAAGACCTCTTCCCGGCACCCTGCCGGTGGGAGGATTGACCTCCGGGAGTCTCCTCTCCACCATGGATGCTCCCCGGATGTCTCGTGAGTAGTTTTCCTTGGACCATGGGTCCGTGATCAGTAGCTATGTGATGTTCTCCTCCCCTCTTTGATCTTCATTGTTTAGACCTCGTGAGCTACCCTACATGATCGAGGCACCTTTGTAATATTTCGGATGTTGCTATGTTGAGTTTGGAGGGATCTGATGGATTATGAGATTATGTTCAGATTGTGATAGAGTAATATATTTGGTTTTTATCTCTTATATTTTTGTTCCTAAGTAATTCCTGCATGTTCTCTGTTGCTGTTTATTGCTTTGGCCAAGTAGTAGGTAGTGACTCCAAGAGGGAGCGTTGTGCTAGATTGTGGGTTCATGCCCCCCGATGACACTCTTGAGTGACAGAAACATGAGTCTAGGGGATGTGTTGTTGCCACAAGGGGGAAAACAACGGTGCTTGTAACCGCGGTTACAAGGACTGTTTACTTTAAGCAAAGTTCTTTTTAATGCAGTTGTCTGTTACTTTGGGTTTACACGTTGGGTGGGGCTCGCAACTTAATACCAGCGAGATGTTCTGGATAGATATCTCAAGGTGGATGATTAGTAGTAGATGCAGATGGATTTCGGTCTACTTATTTTGGCGTACTTCCCGTGCTTTTGAACCTCTTCCTTTCTTTTGTAGCATAGTTAGCATTGCGGTGCGTTCATAATCCTGTCAATTTCCCTTCTGTAATTTGTTTACCTCGCATAGCAGTTTTATCGTCTTTTGGGAGAGAGACATCACTAGTGAACATCACGTATCCCGGTCCATATCCTCATTACTGTTTCCAAGCTATATTTACTTTTCTCTATTTACTTTCAAGTCGCTATCATTATCCCTTGTGTTTTACCCTTTGTGAACAACAAGACCGGAGAGATTGACAACCTCTCTGAACTTCGTTGGGAACGCCAGCTGACACCTACTTATCATATCCGGAGTCCTACGGGAGACAAACCTTGGTATCTTCACCGAGGGAAATTCGCTGCTGTACCGCATCACGCCTTCCACTTGGGGCTCACCAACGAAGGGGAGAAGCCAATTAGCAAGAGAATTTCTGGCGCCGTTGCTGGGGACTCCGAGTGTTAAGATAGGGGAGTTGCACACTACCCTTTACCTTTGTTTTTTAGTCTTGTTAGTTTACCTTTCAGTTTTTATCTTTGTGTCCTTTATCAAAAATTACAAAAAAATCTGCCACACTTGCTGCTACTATGGGTTCCACTGAAAACACCAAGTTGTGTGATTTCACTAGTCACAACAACCAGGACTTTATCTGCACTCCTAGTCCCGTTGGACCTATTAATGGTGATGCTAATACCTCAACCATAGAAAAAGAAACTCCTATGAACATAGAGGGTTTCAAACAAGTGAGCCTAGATGACACTACTACCACCTTTGATAGTAGTGATATTGATTTTGATAGTTGCACCCTCTCAGAAGTTATTAGCTTGCTACACAAAATGTCTAGAGACCCCCACACTAGCACACTTAATCTTGCCTTCACGGAGCATATCACAAATGCTCTTATCAAAGCTAGGGAGGAGAAGCTTAGAGTAGAAACCTCCATACCTAAGAAGCTAGAGGATGGTTGGGACCCTATGATCAAAATTAAATTAAATAACTTCTCTTGCTATGCTTTATGTGATGTTGGAGCTAGTACCTCCGTTATGCCCAAAAGAATATTTGATATGTTTGAATTGAAGCCTTTTGAGCCTTGTTCTTTTGGTGTTCGTCTTGTTGATTCTTCCATAAAGAAACCTTTGGGGAAGATCGACGATGTTCTTATAATTTTCAATGACAACTATGTTCCCGTTGATTTTATTGTTATGGATATAGAGGGTGAACCTTTATGACCAATTATTTTGGGACGTCCTTTTCTTCGCACCGTTGGTGCGGTTATTGACATGAAAGAGGGGAATATAAAATTCCAATTCCCATTAAAAAAGGGGATGGAACACTTCCCTACAAAGAAAATCAAGTTACCTTTGGAGTCCATTACATGGGCTAGTTATTCTCTTTCTCTTGATAAAACTTGATTCTTTTTTTGCATCATGCCTAGCTAATGGCTTTAAAGAAGCGCTTTCGGGAGGCAGCCCGCAACGAATTTAGGTGTTTCTTTTTTCTTTTGTTGAGTCTTAATGATTGTTACTACTGTAGCAACATCATTGTATCTTTATTTTTCAGCTTTGTGCCAAGTTATAGCCTCTTACGGCAAGGAAAGTAAAAGTTGTGACATGCTGTCCAGAAAATAGATTCTGTCCTCGTGACCAGAAAAATTCCAGAAAAATCCCAGTTCATCTTTTTGAGCTGAATTTTTTACACAGTATGATCTATACAATTACGAAACTTCCGTATGTTCTGAGTTTTTTGATTTGAGTTGCAGAAGTTCGCCTGAAAAATTCTTTACTATCTGCTGTTGTGTTTTTCACAGATTCTGCCACGTTTTGTCTCTTCTTACTTTTGCAAACCTTAAGCTTGCTTTTTCTTTGCAAAAACTTTTTGGCACTCTTTAGAAACAGTATTTATTCAAGAATATCTTTATATCCAGTGGGTAAAAATTATTTTTTAAGGGTACTAACCTCTCTAATCAGCTTATGATGAGTTATGTATGAAGGGAGTTTTCAAGTGTGCGTTGGAAGATGATGAAAGAAGATCCAGGAGTGTCAAGCGCTCAAGCTTGGGGATGCCCCCATGCATCCCCAATAAATATTCAAGGAGACTCAAGCGTCTAAGCTTGGGGATGCCCCCGTGCATCCCCTTCTCCATCAACAAATCATCAGTTCGTCCTTCGTCTCACTATATTTTTGTCACTTCATGCGTTATGTGCTATGCTTGGAGCGTCTCGCTCTTAGGTTTTGTTTTTAGTTTTCTTTAGCTTTGCTTTCTGTTCATAACAAGTTAGATCCCTTCTTACTTTGTGTGGGAGAGAAACACGCTCCACTTTCAAAATCTAGAACACATCATAGGATTCTTCATGCCTATCTTTTTGCTGTTGTGTGTTCTTTATCTTTTCATAGATACTGCCTTGTTTGGTTTTAGTCTTAGTTTGTATTTAGCAAGAGCCTTGGCTTTTTTTTAGTTTGTTGCTGGAACTCTTTTTAGTTTTCATGTTTATCTTGTTAAGAGATTTTGTTGTTGCACTGAGTTGTGTTTTGTCTTGAAAGTAGGTAATTGAGGTTGCTATTTAATTTTAGTAGTAGCTTGCAATAGTTTTGAGGTATTGTTGAGAGTAATGTTTGGACTTTTGGTGTCAAGAGCTCTTTCCTATTAGTGATAGGTGTCGTATTTTGGGAAATCCGTGTTTATTTTCAAAACCTACAAAACTAGTTGAGAACTCTAGCTACTAGATAGATCACTACTCTTCTGAGGAGTCGAATATTAGAGTACACTCACGTACCATGAGTCGAGGATGCGCAAGGATAACCAAACCCCCATACACTCCTCCTCGGGGTACTTGTCTCTTTGTGAACCTCCTTATTAGATTGAGAGTTACCGATAATAAGTGCATGAGTTCTTCGGACAAATGTAAGTATTGAGAGTTGACATTTCCACCTTCCCATATTTTGCTAGCCTTTCCTGTGCCGTGCATTGCCTTCTTCTCTGTCAGAACCCTCTGTTAGGTAATGTGCTAGGATCAATTTCACTTTGCATTCAGGAAAGAAATCAAAGGAAATTCAATTTCAAAATCAAAATGGGAGAAGGAACCCCCCCCCCCAGATGAATTAATTCAAAAGGCCAGATAAAAATCTTTTCCAAAAATTCATGTTAGATTTTTGAAAAGTCTTATAAATGAGTGTGATCACATATCAAGTGATGTGGGACCCACCCCATGCTCATAGATTTTTCAAATATTCAAGCAGTGCCTTGGAATTAAAGAAATACCCCTATTTGATTTAAGATTCAAATTATTTGAATTTTAAAAAATGTTGAAACTTTATAAGTGGCTAGTCTATTTGAATATGAAGCCATATAAAAAATTTCAGCATTTAATAAAATGTTTAGCTATTTTATTTAGCTAAACAGAACAAATGTCAGAAAAGAAAAATAGAAAAGGGAACAGAAAAGCTTACCTGGCGCCCAGGCGAGAACAGCCCATCCGGCCCACCCGGCCCAGAGGGGCAGCAGGGTCTTCTTCCCCGCCCCGCGCCTCCAAGCTGCTCGGTGGAATGCCACCGAGCCAGCCGTGGACGACACGTCGCCGCCGAGCACCTTCCAGGCCTCCCTGTGCCCTCTTCTCGCGCCTGGAGACGCCTCTCTTCCATCCCGATCCATTCCCCCCCTCCAGAGCTTCCTCCTCCTCCTCCCGTTCTCGATTCCGTCGCCGCCCGAGGACCGCCGTGGAGCACGCCGCCGAGTCCACGCAGCCACCGTCGTCCCCGATCCGTTCCGCAGTGTCCAGAAGAACCGCAGCAGGCGTCTTCGACGTTCCCCCCAATCAATCGAGCCCGAGCGCCTCAGCAGACGACACCAGCTTCACCGAGGAGTCACCGGACCCGCAAGTCGCCGTCGTCGAATTCGCCGCCACCACGACCTCCCCGGCCTCCCTGACTCCTCTGCTAGCTTCAGGGTGAGCTTCTTCATTCGCCCCGACCAACCCCGGAGTTTTTCTCCTTCTCCTTTGCGTTTTTCCATGAGAGCAGAGCACGGCCTCCGCCATGGATGAGCTCGAGGTCGCCCCTGTGCCCCTCCGTCTCAGCCAGAGCGTGCGTCGTGTTCCCCTCCACCCCAGCATCTCAACGCGCTACTTCCCGTCCGTTTTGATGCACGGAATCGACGGCTGCTTCTAGACCGAGCCACGGCCGCCGCCAAAGGTCGTCGCCGGCGCAGCTCCGGTGCCCCCCAAGGTCCCCCGAGTTCACCACAAGACGTAGACGAGCTCGAGGAGCCGTCCCATGCTCTCCCCGTGCCAAATGGTGGCCGGGAGCACCCTCCCCGTGCAGCGCCGCCACGTCTGTGACGCCGGTAGGCCAGCCGACGTGGCCATGGTTAGGGCCTTAACCCCACCTGGGTTAAGTGACCCTAGGTCACTGACCAGTGGGCCCAGTGGCTTAATTAAGCCACTGGATTAACTTAACCCACGGATTACATCACCCAGCCACTGACAGGTGGGACCCCCTTGTAAGCCCCCCCCCCTGACGCCAGCTTGACGTCAGCCTGACGCATTAAATCTATTAAATGAATTTCCAGAAAATCAAATTGAATTAAAGAATTCCAGAAATTCCAGAAAATAACCCAAACTTTGGAAATTCATAGAAAATTCATATTAACTCCAAATTGGAAAAATAATATATGAAAAATGATCAGGAGAAAATTATCTTTCCAAATATGCAACTTTCAACTCTGTTTGAGTTGATTTTAAAATGGACCAGTAGCATATGTCATTTGGTTTATTTGAAATTAATTCAAATTCAAATCAGATGATTTTGCAACTTGAACCATGGAATTATGCTACAATTCAACCATACTTCAGAGTCATATCATACACATTTCCAAAAGGTTCAAATTGATCAAACAATGTCACATGCAACTTGGTTAATTTGAATTCAAATGTGGAGTTTGAAATTGCAATTCAATTCGCAATATACTCCATTTAAATGGAATTGCTTCACACATCAAAGCATGTACGTCAAGATTCAAACTTCCATCTTGTGTTTGTGCATCGTATTTACTTTGCTACTTTGTTGTTGTTTGTCGAGTAGAGGTGGAACCGGAGCAGGAGGCTGCCCCCTTCGTTGAAGACCCAGAACCCGAACCTCGTCAGCAAGGCAAGCAAACCCCCATTGATCATGTCGATAAAATCCCACTTCCCTCTCATGTCTCGCTTATGCATTGTTTAGGATGATCACCATGATTCGTTTCTACCGCATAGATGAACCCATTCCTTTGCATGACCTATCATTTTGTCACATTAGTAAGCAAACCACAATCCTAGCAAATGTAGGAGTTGATTGATATCATGTGGCCCCTGCAATGTTACTGCTTATTGCATGCTTAGTATGATACCATGTTGTTACTGTGATGTGAGTCGGGATGGGAATGATCATGTTGATGTTGGTAGAAAAGTGTTTGTGAATCGACCCTAATACAAGGTGAACGATGAGAGGCTGTGTAGGAGTACATGGTGGGTTGTCTCGTTGAACACCGCCCTAGTACGAGTTCTTGTGTGGTGATCCAAGATGAAGAGTACAACCACACATTGGGCTCACTGACCCCTCTCAACTTACTAACTCATCCCTTTCGATGTCCAGGTGTCGCAATAGTTCGGAATTCTGGTAGGTTTGTGGCCTGGTTGCTAAGTGAGAGAACGGCTCATCCGAGACCGGCTTATGCACCACGCACACATCACTTGGGTCCACTTCGGTAACCCGGCCGGGTTCACGATTGTGGTAACCAACCCAAGTAGGTGGCTTTCTCGGACTAGATCGGCTATGAGGTAACAGTTGTGGTGAGCATCCTCGCTGGCACCCCTTGAATGATGTCGAGATCAAAGGCGGTAAATGATGATCATGTGTGTGTAGCGGTACACCCCTGCAGGGTTAACAAAACTATTCGAATAGCCGCGTCCGCGGTTATGGACTGCTTGGAAAGCTTAGCTTGATTATTAGACAACTTGAACTGGATACTTCTAAAACACACCAAGATAAGTGTGAGTGCTATGGCGTGCTTTCTCGTGGGGAAGTCGAGGAAGGCACCATAGTGGTGTAATTGGTTGGAGAAGGTAGTGGACTCGTGTACGCTTCTTACCTCAAAGTCTGGTACTCGTAGTTCAGGGTTAGCCAAGTCAAAGCTGGCACTTCTGCAAGTGAACCCTACCTCCCTTTACCTTGATACATATGCATGAGTAGTATAGCTCCTATGTAAGTCTTGCTGAGTACGACTTTGTACTCACTTTTGCTTAATCTATGTTTTAGATGATGCCACTGACCCCGAAGGTGGCTTCTTCATCGAGCTGGACGACTGAAGACCAACTAGTCTAGTCCCAGTCAGACGACTGGTTCCCTCGTGGAGGGCTTGTGTTTAAATAAGGCTTCTTAAGCCATTTGTTAAACTTGTCTGTACCCAGACATAATTTGCTTCCGTTTGTGTTGTAATGTTGGATCACATGTTTGTGATCTCTGTTTGCACTCTATAAGAGTTATCAATAAAAATGTACACTTTGTAGAGAATTGCAATGGTACCTGTTGTTCATACAAGGCATGTGTGCTGCGTGTATGTTTATAACATGCATGTCTTTGTATGGGTTTTCGAGACCTTAGTTGTGTTCTGGCTGGCGGTCTTTCATACACCAAGTGGCCCTTAGATGTGCGCAGCTTGGGGCATCGCGATGCGATTGCTCGAGACTCCGTCTCGTGCACACTTTGTGGTATGATCGAGCCCGCCCTAGACCCCGACTAAGTGATCGGGCTGGAGTAAGTCTATGTAAGAGTTTTGAGATAGTCGATAGTATGGTTGAGGCGACTTGTCTTTGAATATGGGAGTTCACCACCCATATCATTAGACTTGTGTGCGGACGATGAGGACCCATCTCAGTTGATCATCCGGCTGGATGGGATGCCCCTCATGTACGATGCTTTCCGAGAATGTTCAGTGCTTGGCCTTGTCTGCTTAGACAAGTGGGTGCGGTTCTCGGCTCTCCATATGACTATGTTTTAATTGGACTTGCATACGCTAACCCAGGGTCCCGACAGACTTGGTATCAGAGCAGGACTGACTATAGGACTAGTAGCCTTGGCCGAAGTTGAGTCTAGCTTGCTATAGTTATATAGTTACTCTGGGTATATAAGGGAACAACGTAAGGCTTCTTTTTTCTCCTTACCCCCTTCGTTCTGAGTTCTGAGTCACCCTCATCTTATTCTACGGGAAGATAGGACTAGGCTCTCCTCTGTCTGATTAGAACATCTCGTTGTTTGCTTCCTCATAGCCGTAGGAAAGTTGTGATCGGTTTGTTAGAGTGGTTATGCTCCCTGTTTTATTACATCGTATGTAAGTGCTGTTTCCATGTTGGAAGAAATTTTCATTTCTTACAATTATAGCCGTTATGCTGTCTGAGTCATTCCAGGTTTATCTCATAATCTGATGCATTTGCAAACTCCTTTCTGTTTCAGATGGCAGATCTTCCCCCTCGGCAGATTGTTCGTTTGACCAGGTGCCTCGGTGTGCGTGGCCATCCCGCCACGTTGATCGAGATGATGTCCTATGTGGGATATCGGTGGTACCCTGAGTACACCGTTGAGGAGCAGTTTCACGATTTCAACCAGACGCAGTTCCACTGCATTGTTCGGATCTACCCGCACCACGTTGGAGTCACCCAGCCTATCCACTTTGGACATGGCATTGGCGTTACCGAGAACATGGTTGTGCACGATGCTGCATACTCATGTATGACACTGCTGAGAGAGGAGCACACTTTGCTGAGAGAGACTTCTTTCCGCTATATTCCTTCTGCACTTCCAGGAGAAGAGGGATATTACACCGGACTCTACTCAGATCACTCTGCAGAGGATCCCGCACTTCAGATGACTGCTAGGTTTGCTAGTGACAGAGATCGTGATGCACGCGCTCTCCGTTTCGAGCTCCACGCCACCCGTGTTCGTCTGTATCGAGCACTGACACTTTTGGCCCCTTTGTGAGCGTGGGATCAGTTGAGCATGATGCTATCTACCCAGTGAGGACTCAGATGCCTTCTCGAGTTGCTTGGCCCGAGATTGGAGGCATTTTTCCACCCCGTGGTCCTTTGCTTCCACCCTACGCTGGACCTAGGCCCCATCCTTGCCCAAATGGATATCAGGGTCCACAAGCCTCCGTGTTTTCCGATGGTCACCTCCAGCTACCGGGATACGCGGGTAACTTTTACGAGGACTACTATGGAGATGGAGATGAGTGAGACCGCCTGTGGTCTTACTTAGTGATGATGTAGTAGTATTTTAGTATATTGTAAGCAAGGTGTCTAAGATTCCAGAGGCTTAGATAAATAATGTATAGGAAGTTAGAGTGCCTCTGACGGATGTATCATCTTCATCACGTTTGTATTAGCTTGGTGCTTGTACTAAAACGATGTATGGCTTGTATGACAGCTTGTGAATATATGGCTTGTATGCTTTTATCACCATGTTGTCAAGATGATTACTTCCTTTACTATGTAATCCTTCCAGTACTTCAATACTTTGTTTAGACTCTCCCAATCAACTCTGTTTGACTTTGGTTTTTACCTTCAGGATGTCTCAAGGAACCCGTGGCCAGGTTGGTCGGAACCAAGGTCGTGGGAATGACCAGGAGGAAGGCAATCTTCCACCCCCACCCACGATGGCACAGGTTCTGATGGAAGTCGAGAGGAACCGCCGAGACTCTCACCATCTGTTGGAAGTCATTGCTCGCAACACCACTCAGCAGCGCAATGAGTTGGTGTCCCTGAACGACTTCATCCGACTTCATCCCCCGGTTTTTAGTTACTCCACCGAGCCCCTTGACGCCAATGACTGGCTTCGCAGCATCGAGAGGAAGCTCCAAGCAGGCCGTGTTGCAACTGGTGACAAGGTCAGCTATGCCACCTATCACCTCGAAGGTTCAGCTAGCTCTTGGTGGGAGAACTTTCTGAATATGCGTCCCGTTGGACCGCCCGCATCTTGGGAGGAATTCTGCACTTCTTTCCGCGAGCACCACATTCCCAAGGGTCTTATGGACCGCAAGCGTGAGGAGTTCTGCAACCTCACTCAAGGCAGAAGGACCGTTGATGAGTTTAGTCGTGAGTTCAACCAACTGGCTCGTTATGCTACCGAAGAAGTCTCCACCGACTCCAAGAAACAAGAGAGGTTCCGTCGTGGCCTCAACACTGGACTCCGTCGTGAGCTCAATCTTCATGACTTTGCCACATTCCAGGTCCTTGTCAACAAGGCCATCAAAGCAGAGGACATGAACACTCCCAACGACTTTCGTAAACACCCTAGAGATGACAGTTCATCCAGTTCTGGCTCCCAGAAGCGCAAGATCTGGATCCCAAACAGCATGTTCCGCCAGAACAACCCACCGAGGCCATCCTATGTGGCGCCTCGTCCACCAACCCAGTTCCACCCAGCTCCACCAAACAACCCAGCTCCACGCACTGTTTTCGGAGCCTGTTACAAGTGTGGTCAGGCGGGCCACTACTCTCGCGAGTGTCCCCAGAACCAGATCCAACATCAGAATGCTCCACCCCGTGCCGGAGGCAACAACAACAACAATGGTCGTGGAAAGCCACCCCAGAAGGTCTACACCGCCAAACCCTCTCCTCCCGCCACTCGTGTACGTGTGAACCAGATCGCCGCCGAAGAGACTGACGACACCACTGACGTCATTCTTGGTACGCTTCCAGTCAATTATGTTCCTACTTCCGTTCTTTTCGACCCAGGAGCATCTCATTCATTCATGTCGGAAAGTTATGCACTTCGTCATGAGTTATCTTTTGTTGAATTGTCCACCCCAATGATTATTCAAACTCCAGGGTCAAGATGGCAAACTAATAGAGTAAGCCATGATAATCAAATTGCAATTGAGGGTTTAGTATTCCTTGCTTCACTCATAGCCCTCAAGTCTTCAGACATTGATGTCATCCTTGGCATGGATTGGCTATCAAGACAGAATGCCTACCTGGATTGCAAAGGCAAATCCGTGAAACTCACCCACCCTTCAGGCAGAACCGTCAACTATACCTCACCCAGAACAAGAAACCAAGTGCATTCCTTGAATGTACTTCCCCTTCCCGAACTTGAAGATATTCCGGTGGTTCGTGACTTCCCGGATGTCTTTCCTGAAGAGCTGCCGGGAATGCCACCCGACAGATGTGTAGAGTTTATAGTGGATCTTGCCCCAGGAACCGCACCAATTTCTAGACGTCCATACAAAATGGCCCCACGTGAGTTAGCTGAGCTTAAAACCCAACTGGAAGCTTTGTTGGAGAAAGGCTTCATCCGCCCTAGCTCATCGCCATGGGGTTGCCCCGTTCTGTTCGTAACGAAGAAAGATGGAACAGAAAGGATGTGCGTAGACTATCGCCCGCTAAATTTAGCGACGATAAAGAACAAATACCCACTGCCCAGGATCAATGATCTTTATGATCAACTTGCAGGATCCTCTGTCTTCTCCAAGATGGATTTGAGATTAGGTTATCATCAAATCAAGATCCGAAACGAGGACATTCCCAAAACGAATTTTACTACTCGTTATGGTCTTTACGAGTACACCGTCATGTCCTTTGGTTTAACCAATGCCCCCGCCACTTTCTCACGCATGATGAATTCGATCTTCATGGAGTATTTGGACCAGTTTGTCGTGGTTTACCTCGATGACATCCTTATATACTCGAAGAACGAAGAAGAACATGCCGAACACCTAAGGCTGGTATTGATGAAACTTAGAGAGCATCGCCTGTATGCTAAATTCTCCAAGTGTGAATTCTGGCTACCAGAAGTGACCTACTTAGGCCACGTGATTTCTGCAAAAGGCATTGTTGTGAATCCCGAGAGAGTTCAGGCCGTCCTTGACTGGATTCCACCTGAATCGGTTAAGCAAGTTAGGAGTTTTCTTGGCCTAGCCAGCTATTGCCGTCGCTTCGTCGAGAACTTTTCTAAAGTTGCAAAGCCTCTAACTGAACTCCTCAAGAAAGATAAGAAATTCCTATGGACTCCCAAGTGCGAGGAAAGCTTTCAAGCGCTAAAAAGAAGATTGACTTCTGCACCTGTACTTGCACCTCCAGACACCAAAAAGGATTTTGAGATCTATTGTGACGCATCACGGCAAGGGTTAGGATGCATACTTCTGCAAGATCGACATGTGGTAGCTTATGCTTCACGCCAATTGCGGCCACATGAAGAGAACTATCCTAACCATGACCTTGAACTCGCTGCCGTAGTTCATGCCCTAACAACTTGGCGACATTACCTCCTTGGTAATCGTTGTGAGATTTATTCCGACCACCAAAGCCTCAAATATATTTTCACCCAGCCAGATCTTAATCTCAGGCAAGGACGCTGGATTGAGTTGATAAAAGATTACGACGTAGTAATTTCTTACACCCCAGGCAAAGCCAATGTCATGGCAGATGCACTAAGTCGTAAGTCGTATTGTAACAACCTCATGTTACAATAGTATCAACCACTTCTTCATGAGGACTTTCGCAAGCTCAACCTTGAAATTGTTCCTCATGGCTATCTTTCTACCTTGGTAGCGAAACCATTTCTTGAAGATCAAATCATAGTTGCCCAAAAGCGTGCACGAGGTGTTCGCCGGATCAAGGAGAACATTGCTAGCGGAGTTGCTAAATGTTTCTCCACAGATAGCAAAGGAAAGGTATTCTTTGAAAATCGTTTGGTAGTACCTAAGAATAGGGAACTAAGGCAACTCATCCTCAAGGAAGCCCATGACACACCCCTCTCGATTCATCCCGGTAGCACAAAAATGTACCGAGATCTACGCCAGAGATTTTGGTGGACTAGGATGAAGAGAGACATTGCTCAATTTGTTGCCGAATGTGATGTTTGTCGTCGCATTAAGGCAGAACATCAAAGACCTGCTGGTACACTTCAACCTTTGTCTATTCCCGAGTGGAAATGGGACAAAGTCGGTATGGACTTCATCACCGGCTTTCCAAAAACCCAGAAAGGAAACAATGCCATCTTTGTTGTCATAGATAGGCTTTCCAAAGTTGCTCACTTCCTTCCGGTTCGCGAGTCTATAACTGCTAGTCAGTTAGCGTACTTGTACATCTCTAGAATTTTATCCCTTCACGGTGTTCCTTTGGAAATCAATTCTAATCGTGGTAGCCTTTTCACCTCTAGATTTTGGGGAAGCTTTCAGAATGCTATGGGAACTCATGTCTCCTTTAGTACAACTTTCCATCCTCAGTCTAGCGGTCAAGTCGAAAGGGTTAACCAAATTCTTGAAGACATGCCCAGAGCTTGTGTTATCTCATTCGGAAAGAATTGGGAGAAGTCTCTTCCATTTGCCGAATTTGCTTATAACAATAGTTTTCAATCTAGTCTGAACATGGCTCCTTTTGAACTCCTATATGGACGACGATGTCGAACACCTTTAAACTGGTCAGAAACCGGTGAAAGACAATTCTTTGGACCGGACATGATCAAGGAAGCAGAAGAGCAAGTTCGCATTGTTCATGATCAATTGAAAGCAGCCCAGTCTCGTCAGAAAAGCTACTATGATCGTCATCATAGGCAAGAGAGCTACAATCTGGATGAGAAGGCTTACCTTCGAGTTACTCCTCTGAAAGGAACCCAAAGATTCGGTATCAAAGGCAAGTTGGCCCCACGTTACATCGGACCTTTCCGCATTATTGCTAAACGTGGAGAAGTTGCCTACCAACTTGAACTACCCCCGCACCTTTCCCGAGTACACGATGTATTCCATGTGTCCCAACTCAGGCGTTGCTTCAAGGACCCTATCCGCGAAGTTGACCATGAAACGCTTGATCTACAAGATGACCTTTCTTATCGAGAATACCCCGTTCGTATTCTTGATTCCGCAGAGCGTGTCACTCGTCGTCAAAAGATTAGGTTTCTGAAAGTGCAATGGTCACACCACTCTGAAAGAGAAGCTATGTGGGAAAGAGAAGACCGTCTCAGTGCTGAGTACCCCACCTTCCTCCCGCAGACTTCTGAATCTCGGGACGAGATTCTTTTGAGTGGGGGCGAGTTGTCAGAACCCTCTGTTAGGTAATGTGCTAGGATCAATTTCACTTTGCATTCAGGAAAGAAATCAAAGGAAATTCAATTTCAAAATCAAAATGGGAGAGGGAACCCCCGCAGATGAATTAATTCAAAAGGCCAGATAAAAATATTTTCCAAAAATTCATGTTAGATTTTTGAAAAGTCTTATAAATGAGTGTGATCACATATCAAGTGATGTGGGACCCACCCCATGCTCATAGATTTTTCAAATATTCAAGGAGTGCCTTGGAATTAAAGAAATACCCCTATTTGATTTAAGATTCAAATTATTTGAATTTTAAAAAATGTTGAAACTTTATAAGTGGCTAGTCTATTTTATTATGAAGCCATATAAAATTTTTCAGCATTTAATAAAATGTTTAGCTATTTTATTTAGCTAAACAGAACAAATGTCAGAAAAGAAAAATAGAAAAGGGAACAGAAAAGCTTACCTGGCGCCCAGGCGAGAGCAGCCCATCCGGCCCACCCGGCCCAGAGGGGAAGCAGGGTCTTCTTCCCCGCCCCGCGTCTCCAAGCTGCTCGGTGGAATGCCACCGAGCCAGCCGTGGACGACACGTCGCCGCCGAGCACCTTCCAGGCCTCCCCGTGCCCTCTTCTCTCGCTGGAGATGCCTCTCTTCCATCCCGATCCATTCCCCCCCTCCAGAGCTTCCTCCTCCTCCTCCCATGCTCGATTCCGTCGCCGCTCGAGGACCGCCGTGGAGCACACCGCCGAGTCCACGCAGCCACCGTCATCCCCGAGCCATGTCGCCGTGTCCAGAAGAACCGCAGCAGGCGTCTTCGTCGTTCCCCCAAATCAATCGAGCCTGAGCGCCTCAGCAGACGACGCCAGCTTCACCGAGGAGTCGCCGGACCCTCAAGTCCCCGTCGTCGAATTCGCCGCCACCACGACCTCCCCGGCCTCCCTGACTCCTCTGCTAGCTTCAAGGTGAGCTTCTTCATCCGCCCCGACCAACCCCGGAGTTTTTCTCCTTCTCCATTGCGTTTTCCCATGAGAGCCGAGCACGGCCTCCTCCATGGATGAGCTCGAGGTCGCCCCTGTGCCCCTCCGTCTCAGCCAGAGCGTGCGTCGTGTTCCCCTCCACCCCAGCATCTCAACGCGCTACTTCCCGTCCGTTTTGATGCATGGAATCGACGGCTGCTTCTAGAACGAGCCACGGCCGCCGCCAAAGGTCGTCGCCGGCGCAGCTCCGGTGCCCCCCAAGGTCCCCCGAGTTCACCACAAGACGCAGACGAGCTCGAGGAGCCGTCCCATGCTCTCCCCGTGCCAAATGGTGGCCGGGAGCACCCTCCCCGTGCAGCGCCGCCGCGTCTGTGACGCCGGCGTCTAGCCGCCGGCAGGCCAGCCGACGTGGCCATGGTTAGGGCCTTAACCCCACCTGCGTTAAGTGACCCTAGGTCACTGACCAGTGGGCCCAGTGGCTTAATTAAGCCACTGGATTAACTTAACCCACGGATTAAATCACCCAGCCACTGACAGGTGGGACCCCCTTGTCAGCCCCCCCTGACGCCAGCTTGACGTCAGCCTGACGCATTAAATCTATTAAATGAATTTCCACAAAATCAAATTGAATTAAAGAATTCCAGAAATTCCAGAAAATAACCCAAACTTTGGAAATTCATAGAAAATTCATATTCACTCCAAATTGGACAAATAATATATGAAAAATGATCAGGAGAAAATTATATTTCCAAATATGCAACTTTCAACTCTGTTTGAGTTGATTTTAAAATGGGACCAGTAGCATATGTCATTTGGTTTATTTGAAATTAATTCAAATTCAAATCAGATGATTTTGCAACTTGAACCATGGAATCATGCTACAATTCAACCACACTTCAGAGTCATATCATACACATTTCCAAAAGGTTCAAAATGATCAAACAATGTCACATGCAACTTGGTTAATTTGAATTCAAATGTGGAGTTTGAAATTGCAATTCAATTCGCAATATACTCCATTTAAATGGAATTGCTTCACACATCAAAGCATGTACGTCAAGATTCAAACTTCCATCATGTGTTTGTGCATCGTATTTACTTTGCTACTTTGCTTGTTGTTTGTCGAGTAGAGGCGGAACCGGAGCAGGAGGCTGCCCCCTTCGTTGAAGACACAGAACCCGAACCTCGTCAGCAAGGCAAGCAAACCCCCATTGATCATGTCGATAAAATCCCACTTCCCTCTCATGTCTCGCTTATGCATTGTTTAGGATGATCACCATGATTCGTTTCTACCGCATAGATGAACCCATTCCTTTGCACGACCTATCATTTTGTCACAGTAGTAAGCAAACCACAATCCTAGCAAATGTAGGAGTTGATTGATATCATGTGGCCCCTGCAATGTTACTGCTTATTGCATGCTTAGTATGATACCATGTTGTTACTGTGATGTGAGTCGGGATGGGAATGATCATGTTGATGTTGGTAGAAAAGTGTTGGTGAATCGACCCTAATACAAGGTGAACGATGAGAGGTTGTGTAGGAGTACACGGTGGGTTGTCTCGTTGAACACCGCCCTAGTACGAGTTCTTGTGTGGTGATCCAAAATGAAGAGTACAACCACACATTGGGCTCACTGACCCCTCTCAACTTACTAACTCATCCCTTTCGATGTCCAGGTGTCGCAATAGTTCGGAGTTCTGGTAGGTTTGTGCCCTGGTTGCTAAGTGAGAGAACGGCTCATCCGAGACCGGCTTATGCACCACGCACACATCACTTGGGTCCACTTCAGTAAACCGGCCGGGTTCACGATTGTGGTAACCAACCCAAGTAGGCGGCTTTCTCGGACTAGATCGGCTATGAGGTAACAGTTGTGGTGAGCATCCTCGCTGGCACCCCTTGAATGGTGTCGAGATCAAAGGCGGTAAATGATGATCATGTGTGTGTAGCGGTACACCCCTGCAGGGTTAACAAAACTATTCGAATAGCCGCGTCCGCGGTTATGGACTGCTTGGAAAGCTTAGCTTGATTATTAGACAACTTGAACTGGATACTTCTAAAACACACCAAGATAAGTGTGAGTGCTATGGCGTGCTTTCTCGTGGGGAAGTCGAGGAAGGCACCATAGTGGTGTAATTGGTTGGAGAAGGTAGTGGACTCGTGTACGCTTCTTACCTCAAAGTCTGGTACTCGTAGTTCAGGGTTAGCCAAGTCAAAGCTGGCACTTCTGCAAGTGAACCCCACCTCCCTTTACCTTGATACATATGCATGAGTAGTATAGCTCCTATGTAAGTCTTGCTGAGTACGACTTTGTACTCACTTTTGCTTAATCTATGTTTTAGATGATGCCACTAACCCCGAAGGTGGCTTCTTCATCGAGCTGGACGACTGAAGACCAACTAGTCTAGTCCCAGTCAGACGACTGGTTCCCTCGTGGAGGGCTTGTGTTTAAATAAGGCTTCTTAAGCCATTTGTCAAACTTGTCTGTACCCAGACATAATTTGCTTCCGATTGTGTTGTAATGTTGGATCACATGTTTTTGATCTCTGTTTGCACTCTATAAGAGTTATCAATAAAAATGTACACTTTGTAGAGAATTGCAATGGTACCTGCTGTTCATACAAGGCATGTGTACTGCGTGTATGTTTATAACATGCATGTCTTTGTATGGGTTTTCGAGACCTTAGTTGTGTTCTGGCTGGCGGTCTTTCATACACCAAGTGGCCCTTAGATGTGCGCAGCTTGGGGCATCGCGATGCGATTGCTCGAGACTCCGTCTCATGCACACTTTATGGTATGATCGAGCCCGCCCTAGACCCCGACTAAGTGATCGGGCTGGAGAAAGTCTATGTAAGAGTTTTGAGATAGTCGATAGTATGGTTGATGCGACTTGTCTTTGAATATGGGAGTTCACCACCCATATCATTAGAATTGTGTGCGGACGGTGAGGACCCATCTCAGTTGATCATCTGGCCTGGATGGGATGCCCCTCACGTACGATGCTTTCCGAGAATGTTCAGTGCTTGGCCTTGTCTGCTTAGACAAGTGGGTGCGGTTCTCGGCTCTCCATATGACTATGTCTTAATTGGACTTGCATACGCTAACCCCGGTTCCCGACATTCTCACTCCGAGAGTTGGTGTCCACCTTCGCCGGTACATCCAAACCCTTGGCATGATACGCTCTGTCATCATAAGCCTCCCTTTATCTTTCCTCAAAACAGCCACCATACCTACCTATCAAGGCATTTCCATAGCCTTTCCGAGTTACATTGCCATGCAACATCCACCTCTTCATGACTTGATCTTCATGTCATACATGTTCCTGCTACACTGGCAGCGACATACATTGCATACATCATGATAGTTACATCTTCTTTATGTTTTGATTACCTTGTAAAGTGTGAAAGATCTCCTCTACCTTCTTGTAAATTAGAGTGTTGCCCTTAAGTGAGGAAAAGATCCCAAAGTGGACACAATAAAAGATCCCAAAGTGGACACAATAAAAGATCCCAAAGAGGACAAAAGAGAGTTACATAGAAAGAGCCATTGAGGCCACAAAAAAATACAAAAAAAATAGAAAAAAGAGAAAAAGAAATAAAAAGAGAGAAAGGGGCAACACTACTATCCTTTTGAGATATCCACACTAGTACTCCCTTTATATCCTTGTACTCCATAGAGATGATCTTTATGCATATAGCTATGTGGGGACCTTCACACTTTAGAACTTGGCTTGCATATTCCAAGGATGAGCCTCCTCAAACGAGCTCTAGGTCTTCATGAGCGAGCAAGTTAGATGCTCCCCACTAGTTCCTTTGGAGAGCTTCTTAGCTCGTATGTGCATCCGTTGCATGGCAATCCCTACTCCTCACATCATATCTATCATTTGGCATCTCTTGCCTATGATTGTCCTCATTGATGTGAGATTTTATCCTCCTTTTTGTCTTCCTCCTCCACCGTATTTCTCTCTTTGCCATCCTAAGTGTCAACTCTCGTACTTACGCTCATCCATTGCATGAGTGCTCGAAATATCGAAAAGGAGTGGATCAAATTGACTTGTACCTGGCTAGTGGTCTAGGGACGAGTCAAGATAAGATTCCAAAGAGGACCAAGTGTGAAATTTAGTAGATTGAGTTCTCAACAAAAATATTTTTTTCTCGTATTCCCTATCCCCCTTCTTGCATGCAAACACCATTTGGAGACATTCGAGTCACGGACAGCGAGAGCTCTTGCACCTTTTGTTCTTTTGTTACTTGTTTCAATGCTAATATAGACTCTTGCACGTTATGACTTGAATTGAATCTCTAACCTTGATTGCTTTACTTTTCAAAGTTCTTTTATGGTTGCTAGCATGTCACCACAGAAATTATGCTTGTTATCATTTACCTACTCGAGGACGAGCAGGAATTAAGCTTGGGGATGTTGATACGTCCAAAACGTATCTATAATTTCTCCTTGCTCTATGCATGTTTTGTGTGATATTGCTATGATCTAGATACACTTTCATACATTTTTGATCATATTTGGACTAACCTACTAACTCAGTGCACCCCAGTGCCAGTTCCTGTTTTCTGCTGTTTTTCTATTTTAGTTTTCCCCCATATAAAAAGTGCCAAAAAATTTCGGGAAAATTCAGATAAAAAATCAGCATGACGGAAGCTTCGAGAAGAGCCCGTAAGGGGCCAGAGGGGAGCCAGGGGGCCCGGGCGGCCACCCAGCGCGGCCCCACCCCTGGCCGCGCCAGGGGGGCCCCTGGGGGCCCTGGCCCACCTCTGGCTGTCGCCCTTCGCCTATTTAATCTACGTCACGGGAAACCTCCAGAAGAGGAACCCTATTCCGCGAACTCACCTCTGTTCCGCCGCCGCCGCGCTTCCAAGATCGGGAGCACCAGAAGACCTCTTCCCGGCACCCTGCCGGAGGGAGGATTGACCTCCAGGAGTCTCCTCTCCACCATGGATGCTCCCCGGATGTCTCGTGAGTAGTTTTCCTTGGACCATGGGTCCGTGATCAGTAGCTATGTGATGTTCTCCTCCCCTCGTTGATCTTCATTGTTTAGACCTCGTGAGATGCCCTACATGATCGAGGCACCTTTGTAATATTTCTGCTGTTGCTATGGTGAGTTTGGAGGGATCTGATGGATTATGAGATTATGTTCAGATTGTGATAGAGTAATATATTTGGTTTTTATCTCTTATATTTTTGTTCCTAAGTAATTCTTGCATGTTCTCCGTTGCTGTTTATTGCTTTGGCCAAGTAGTAGGTAGTGACTCCAAGAGGGAGCGTTGTGCTAGATTGTGGGTTCATGCTCCCCGATGACATGCTTGAGTGACAGAAACATGAGTCTAGGGGATGTGTTGTTGCCACAAGGGAGAAAACAACGGTGCATGTAACCGCGGTTACAAGGACTGTTTACTTTACGCAAAGTTCTTTTTAATGCAGTTGTCTGTTGCTTTGGGTTTACACTTTGGGTGGGGCTCGCAACTTAATACCAGCGAGATGTTCTGGATAGATATCTCAAGGTGGATGATTAGTAGTAGATGCAGATGGATTTCGGTCTACTTATTTTGGCATACTGCCCGTGCTTTTGAACCTCTTCCTTTTATTTGTAGCATAGTTAGCATTGCGGTGCGTTCATAATCCTGTTAATTGCCCTTCTGTAAATTTTTTACCTCGCATAGCAGTTTTATCGTCTTTTGGGAGAGAGACAACACTAGTGAACATCACGTATCCCGGTCCATATCCTCATTACTGTTGACAAGCTATATTTACTTTTCTGTATTTACTTTGAAGTTGATATCATTATCCCTTGTGTTTTACCCTTTGTGAACAACAAGACCGGAGAGATTGACAACCTCTCTGAACTTCGTTGGGAACAAAGTTATCTGTGTCAGTGTGCAGGTCCACGTCAGTCGCGCAAGCTGACACCTACTTATCATATCCGTAGTCCTACGAGAGACAAACCTTGGTATCTTCACCGAGGGAAACTCGCTGCTGTACCGCATCATGCCTTCCACTTGGGGGTCACCAACGAAGGGCGAGAAGCCAATTAGCATTCGGCGACCTCGAACCAGATTGGCTCCCTCCTAAAATTTTCCTTCGTGCCAAATATTACATCCAGCCGAATGCGACCCATGGAGGTGCAGGACAACCCAGGGACAATCCCATGGAATGTCGTCCGACTGCGCTCCAGATCCTTCTCAGTGAGCCCTAGCTTGATCAAGGTGTCTCTGTACAGAATGTTGATTGTGCTTCCTCCATCGACAAGCACTCGGGAGAACTTGCATGAAAATCTTGGTCCTGCGAACAGAGCATCAACCACAAGCGGATAATTGCCTGGATTCGGCAAGATGGTCGGGTGATCTGCTCTGTCCCAGGATATGGGACACTCGGACCAATGCATGAACTGAGGAATCGGTGGCATGGTGGCGTTGACTTCTCGAGCTCGGGCTCTCCGACTGCCCTTGTCGGTGGACTCGCTGGTGAAAATCATGTAAGGGGCGTCTTGCCGCGGGAACTGGTTCTGCTGCTGAGGTGGTCCTCTGTTCTGGGGTGGTGGTGGGGGTGGAGGTGGTAAAGCTTCTCCCTTTGAAATCCTTCTCACAAAATCACATTGCCGAGTTGTATGCGCAGACAGCCTGCCAGGAGTGTTGTGCAATTTCCACGGTGCATCCAGCATATCATCAAATGTGTACTTGGGCTTCATCTGTCCCTGCGGCCTCACATTGGGCTTCATCTTCCGACTGCCTCCTACAACCCCTGGATCTTCTTCGTTCTGGACAGCGGCCACCTGCCGACTTCCATACTGAGTATCTGGCTTCTCATCCTTGCGCTTGCCATTGTTCTGCTGGTTGTTGCTGTTGTTGCGGTTGTTCTCTCTCCTTTCCTTCCGACTGAGGCCTTGGTTCCCTGCGTCCGACTGCGGAGCCCCTGGTGACTGGATTACACCTCCAACTCCGAGATGGATAGGGCGCATCGCAGAATTGGACATAGGGAACGCATTGGCCACCTTCATGAGCTCGGCGAGCGACGTGAAGTCCTTGCGGAGCAACTTGTGCTTCAACATTGAATCGGCCAGGCATCGATCCGTGAAGTACTGAATGGCCTGGATCTCATGGACTCCTTCACATGAATTCTTCAGCTTGATCCACCGAGATAAGTAATCTCGGAGGGGTTCATCCTTGCCTTGCACACAGAGAGCCAACTGCCGCGGGAAGTTGGGCCGCTCATACGTGCTCGTGAAGTTGTGAATGAATGCACTTGTGAAATCTTCCCAACAATTTACACTATCCTTGGGCAGACTGTTCAACCATGTCCGAGTTGAACCCTGCAGCATCAAAGGTGCATAGCGGACTGCCACACGCCGATTTCCTCCTGCAAGTCGAACTGCGGTCAGGTAATCGGACAGAACCATTGTACTTGGGTGTGTCTCTCGGCAGCGTGAATCCTTTGGGAAACTTCTCGGTCCGAATGCGATGACCGAAACACGACGGGCCAACCTCTCCTTCTTCATCTTCTTGAGCTTCCTTTTCCAAGAGTTCAATGCGATGCCTGGCGTCATTCAGACCGATTTGGCGAGGGCCAAGTTGGGCGCTGATTGCTGGTCTTGGTGCCGATTGCTGAGGCATGTCATTGCGCTTGCTGTTAACCGCTGGCTCTTCAATTCTTCTGCTTGCCGCTGGGGGTGGCCGATTGCTCCTGACCCTACTCTCATGCCGAGATGGGGCTGGCTGCTGCCTGTTCTGGCGCGATGCATTCGGTCGCTGGCTAGCTTCTGGATTCGGCCTCACAGTTCCTCTTGACGCCCCAGGTCCTGCATTCTGATTCTCCATTGCCACAAGTCGCTGCTCCTTTGCGGCTGCCAGCAGTTCGCGCATTCGGCGCGTCTGCTCACGCCACTCATCTCCCTCTAGGTCTTCTAGCTCGATTGCTATCTGCTCGGCTGCTCTCAGGTTCTTGTCCGGCGTGCTGTACGTCGGCCTCTGGATGAACGCCGATTGCGCCGGCTGCTCCGGCTGTGCCGCCCTCCTCGGCCGCTCCGGTTGCTCGGCTCCCGACAGCTGCTGGTGGACTGCTTGACCTCGGCTTCTCAGATCTTCTAAGACTGCGGGCTCAATCGGCCGATGCGGTCCTGCATGCGCCGCGTTGTACTCTCTGGTGATGGCTCCCAGCCTACGCTCTTCTGCCAGCACTTGCTCGGCCCTGCGAGCGAGGGCAAGCCGTGTTGTTTCCAGCTCAGTGTGGACTTGATCGGGATCCCCATTCCTATTCACGGGTGTGTACAACACATCCCGCAATGCGCTGGTGCCGACTCGCTCCGCGGCGTCAGCTGCCTCCTTGGCTCTCCTAGCCGCACTCGCTACGCCGTGGTTGCTTGATGAGGATGCCCCCGCCATCATGACGGCTGCGTGTACACGGCCATCCTCTCCGCCGGGTGCTGCCGTGCAGCCCCTAGTTGAGAGCGGATCCGTGATGCACGAGAAGGTGCGAATCTCCCTGGGATATGCCTCGGGGAAACTGCCGATGACTAGGCGATGACTGCCAACCTGCAGTGACACACCGGGCGGCAGGGATGCACCGGCCCTGTACCGCGCCGACTAGTCCACCACATAGTCGATTGCCCCACGCCTAAGAATCAGGCCAGAGGCGTGGCTACCTCCCGACGCAGATGAAAATCCCGTCTGGATCTTTACTCCACTCGACGCCTCGGTCTGCACCACGGTGGGCGCGAACTGTCGTCGATATGTGACGGCAGATGCCATGGGGATGGCTAAAGTGAGGGGAAGACGCGAGGAAGAAGATGTCGACGGTGCCGGAATCGGGTTGGGCACAAACACGGTGACAGACACCACGATGTACCTAGGTTCGGGGCTCTCCGTAGAGATAACACCCCTACTCCTGCTTGTCTCTTCTATATCAATGGACCTGAGCTACAATAACTGCTTCTCTATCTAGTCAGGGGAAGGTGAGAGCCGCCGTGGGCAAGGCTCTCTCCTGCTTCCCTGAGGAGGAACTAGAAGCAGTAAATGAACTGAGTGGATTGTGAGTAATGGTGCGAATGTGTGGATCGTCCCCCACGCAGGAGGGGTACCCCGGGCTCTTATAGTGTGAGTCCAGGGTAAATCGGTAACTTCACTGCCGATTGGGCCCAGCTGTCATCCTCTAATCGGCTGGGTCCCACCGACTGCTCCTCTCTGGGTGATCCGGACCCGAAAAGCGGCGGCCCATATTGTAGACTTGTAGGGCATGATGATGAACAGTGGAGCTAGGAGGTGCGGTCTTGTCGTCCTATCCGCGGAATCGGCGGAGAGGTCGACACCGCATCTCTGCCAGATCTTCGATGTGACTTGGCCTCTCTGCCACCCCGATATTTCGGGATTGCGCATTTATGACCTCGTACTTGTACTTCTGACTGGTCTCGACTTATCCAAGGGTGGTAAGTTGTACCGATTGCGCCTGGGCCAACTGGTGGCCCTCGGTAGGGTCGATTGCTCTAGGCAATCGGTCATGTCGATGCCCATCTCGGCCCATCTGCGGGCCAATCGGATGATCGTCTTGGTAATGAAAAGGGTGGGCCGGTTGCTCCTGGGCCGACTGCTAGCATTCGGTACGGCTGATTTCCTTGGAGCAATCGGCCGTACGCCTGCCCAGCTCGGCCCAGCTGCAGCCCAATCGGTCCATCCTTGTCTTGAAAGGTTGCTTTCGCTTAGGTGAGCCTACCCGGGTACCAATCCGCCAACAATCACAATCTGAACATAATCTCATAATCCATTAGATCCCATCAAACTCAGCATAGAAAAATCAGAAAGATTACATATGTGCCTCGATCATGTAGGGCTGCTCACGAGGTCTAAACCATGCAGAACGGAGAGGGGGAGGAGAACATCACATAGCTACTGATCACGGACCCATGGTCCAAAGGAAACTACTCACGGCAAATCCGGGAAGCGTCCATGGTGGAGGGGAAGCTTCCGGAGGTCGATCCTCCCTCCGGCAGGGTGCCGGGAAGGGTTCTGACGGTGCTCCCGATCTTGGAAGTGCGGCGGCGGCGGAACAGAGGCGAGATTGCAAAATAGGGTTCTATCTTTGGAACTTTCCCGTGGCGGAGAATAAATAGGCGAAGAGGGGCAGCCAGGGGGGCCACCAGGAGTCCAGGCGCCCCCTGGTCGCGCCAGCTAGGCGCCTGGGGCCTTGGAGGGTACCACCTGGCCCCCCTTCGGGACTCCGGAAGGTTCCTTTATGCTGATTTTTTATCTGATTTTTCCCGATTTTTTGGAGCACTTTTTATATGGGGGAAAACTGAAATAGAAAAACAACAGAAAACAAAAACTGGCACTTGGGTGCACTGAGTTAATAGGTTAGTCCAAATATGATCAAAAGTGTATGAAAGTGTATCTAGATCATAGCAATATCACACAAAACATGCATGGAGCAAGCAGAAATTATTGATACGTTTGGGACGTATCAACATCCCCAAGCTTAATTCCTGCTCGTCCTCGAGTAGGTAAATGATAACAAGCATAATTTTTGTGGTGACATGCTAACAACCACATAACAACTTTGAAAAGTTAAGGAATCAAGGTATGTGATTCAATTCAAGTCATAACATGCACGAGTCTATATTAGCATTGAAACAAGTAACAAAAGAACATTAGGTGCAAGAGCTCTCGTTGTCCGTGACTCGAATGTCTCCAAATGGTGTTTGTGTGCAAGAAGAGGGATAGAGAATACAAGAAAAAAAGTATTTTTGTGTTGAGAACTCAATCTACTAAAGTTTCACACTTTGTCTTCTTTGGAATCTTATCTTGACTCGTCTCCAGATCACTAGCCAGGTACAAGTCAATTTGATCCACTCCTTTTCGATATTTTGAGCACTCATGCAATGGATGAGCGTAAGCACGAAACTTGACACTTAGGATGGTAAAGAGAGAAATATGGTGGAGGAGGAAGACAAAAAGGTGAGAAAGGCTCACATCAATGAGGACAATCATAGGCGAGAATGCCAAATGATAGATATGATGTCAGGAGTAGGGATTGCCATGCAACGGATGCACATATGAGAGAAAAGCTCTCCAAAGGAACTAGTGGCGGGTGCATCTAACTTGCTCGCTCATGAAGACCTAGAGCTCTTTTGAGGAGGCTCATCCTTGAAATATGCTGATACGGTGAGGAGGATAGCTCTCTCACTTCTCATTGGTTACCCAAAGTGGAAGGTGAGATGTAGCGTAGCAGTAGATTTCAACTATGTAGAGGATACGGTTTGTCTCCCGTAGGACTCGCAGAGATACAAGAAGGTGGTAAAGTGAACAGTGGTGCCAAGGTTGCTAACTTCTCCTGGACCTTCACACGCAACAAATAACTTTGCTCCCAACGAGTACAGATGAGTTGTCAATTCCTCCGACCTTGCTGTTTACAAAGGATCAAGCAAAGAGATAATAATAGTCTCAACTGAAAGTAAAGAACTGAAAGTAAATCGAAGATGTAAACAATGATAGAAATATGGACCGGGGTCCCATGACGTTCACTAGTGATGTCTCTCTCCCAAAAGACGATAAAAGTGCTAGCGAGGAAAACAAATCACAGCTGGGCAATTGACAGGATTATAAATGCACCGCAATTCTAACTATGCTACAAAAGAAAGGAAGAGGCTCAAAAGCAATGGGCAGTACGCCAAGGTAAGTAGACCGAAATCCATCTGCATCTACTACGAATCATCCACCATGAGATATCTATCCAAAACATCTCGCTGGTATTAAGTTCCGAATCCCACCCAAAGTGTAAACTCAAAGCAACAGAGAACTGCATTAAAAGAACTATGCGTAAAGTAAACAATCCTTGCACCCGCAAGTACAAGCACTGTTGTTTCATCCCTGGTGGAAACAGCACATCCCCTAGTCCCATGTTTCTGTTACTCATGCTAGACATCAGGGGGCTGAACCCACAATCAAGCATAACGCTCCCTCTTGGAGTTGCAACAAATCACTTGGCCAAAGTAAAATATGGCAATGGAGAACATGCAAGAATTTACTAAAGAACACAAATATAAAAGAGAACCAAACATATTACTCATCAAATCTGAACATAATCTCATAATCCATCAGATCCCAGCAAACTCATCATAGAAACACAGAAATTACAAAGGTGCCTCGATCATGTGAGGCAGCTCACGAGGTCTCGAAAGTGGAAGCACAAAGAGGGAAGGAGAACATCACATAGCTACTGGTCATGGACCCATTGTCCAAGGGGGACTACTCACAAGACATCTGGGAGGCGTCCATGGTGATGGATGGTCTCCAGAGGGGATTCCTCCTTCCGGCAGGGTGCCGGGGCAGCTTCTCCTGGCAGCCCCGATCTTGAAATGGCCCCGGCGGCGGATGATAACCCACAAGTGTAGGGGATTGCAACAGTCTTCGTGGGTAAGAATAACCCAATTTAATGATTCCACACAAGGGGAGCCAAAGAATACTTATAAGCCTTAGCAGTTGAGTTTTCAATTCAACCACACCTGAAAAAGCACTAGACAAGATATAAGTAGCAACGGTGTGTTGACGGGTGTAGCCTTTAAGACTTCCCCAATCACCAACACCACAAAGTAGTAACAAAGTAGTAGGAGAAACAAAGAAAGTAAAAGTAACAACAAAGGCAATGAAGGTGAAAGATGGACCGGGGTTCACGGTTTCACTAGTGGGACCTCTCAAGCAAAAGAACAAGGTGCTGGCTGAACAAATTACAGTTGGGAAATTGACAGAATTGCACCAACTCTAGCCAAAGAACAAACTAGATCATCCTAGTCAAAGAACCAAATGTAGGCATGTGTTCCGTATGTAGTTGTACGTGCTTGCAATAAGAACTTTGCACAACATCCTTTGTCCTACCATCCCACTACGAACGGGGCCACTTAAGGAACTTATGGAGATTAAGGTGCTCCTGCGGTGGAGCACCGGAACAAAGCATTAACACTCTATGAACACATGTGATCCTCAAATTATAGCCCATCCCCTTTGGTGTCCCAAGCTGTCACCATGGGGATCGCCGGTTCCGGACTATAATAGGTGCATACAACCGTAGATAAGATCTAGAAAAACAATTATAATCATGCAACCATAACGTGCTCAGATCTGAGATCATGCTACTCGTGCACTAGTAATAAGCATTAAGAACAACAAATTGCAGCAACAATAATTCATAAACCTCTTAGGACTGAACAAGGTAACAATTCATCGGATCCCAACAAACACAACACCAATTACATCATATGGGTCTCAATCATGTAGGGCAGCTCATGAGAACTTTGTATTGAAGATCTAGGGGGAGAGAATACCACATAGCTACTGGCAAGAACCCGTAGTCCAAGGAGAAACTACTCAAGAAGCATCATGGGGGAAGGAGAGTCGATGAAGATGGTCCCGGGGGCAAAGGCCCTCCCCGGCAGGGTGCCGGAGCAAAATCCTGGTGACCCCCGAAGCTAGTTTTCGATGGCGGCAGAGATTGGAATCGCTTCTGGAAAAAGTACTTAGATATTAGGGATTTCCTCCTCGGGGTAAAAATAGGGGCCAAAGGGGGCACCGAGAGGGCCACCAGGCAGCCAGGAGGGTGCCTGGCGCGGCCTAGGGCTGGGCCATACCATGGACCCTTCTGAAGTCCTGGTGGTGGCCCTCCCTTCCTTCCTTGGTGTTTCCGGAGGCTTCCGGGACGCTCATTTTTTATATAATTTTTCCGGAATTTTTGGAGCACTTTTAATGGCCGGAAAACCTAAAATACAAAAACAATAGAAAAAAGGAACTAGCAACTGGGTGCACTGTGTTAATAGGTTAGTCCAAATATGCTCAAAAGTGAAGTTCAAGCAAAACATGGCAAAGTCACACAAAACATGCATGACACAAGCAGAAATTATAGATACGTTTGGGACGTATCAACATCCCCAAGCTTAATTCCTGCTCGTCCTCGAGTAGGTAAATGATATCAAGCATAATTTCTGTGGTGGCATGCCACACAACCATATAAGGACTTTTAAGTAAAGCAATTAAAGCATGCAATTCAATTCAAGTCTTAACAAGCAAGAGTCTATATTAGCATTGACACAAGCAACAAAAGAACATAAGGTGCAAGAGCTCTCGCTGTCCATGACTGGAATGTCTCCAAATGGTGGTTGCGTGCAAGAATGGGAATTTTGGAATACGAGAGAGAAAACTTTTTATTGTTGAGAACTAAATCTACTAAAGTTTCACACTTGGTCTCCTTTGAATTCTTATCTGGACTCGTCCCCAGACCACTAGCCAAGTACAAGTCAAACTGATCCACTCCCTTTCGATATTTTGAGCACTCATGCAATGGATGAGCGTGAGCAAGAAAGTTGACACCTAAACGGCGAAATAGAAAGATGGTGGAGGAAGAAGACAAAAAGGTGTGAAAGGCTCACATCAATGAGGAAAATCATAGGCGAGAGAAATCCATATGATAGATATGATGTGAGGAGTAGGGATATCCATGCAACATGCGGATGCACATATAGATATAAGTGTATGAAATCCCTCCAATGGAACTAGTGGGGGGTGCATCCAACTTGCTTGCTCATGAAGACCTAGAGATCTTTTGAGGATGCTCATCCTTGGAATATGCAAGCCAAGTTCTATAGTGTAAGGATCCCCACTTAGTTAAGCAAGTACAACATGAAAACTCTCTACAAACTAAAGTACAGGTGCTACTTTGAAGCACAAGTGTGGAATAAAGGATAGTAGTCTTGCCCCCTCTCTCTTTTTTTTCTTTTTTTTATTTTGGGTGGCTTCCATGGCTCTTTATTTCTCTCTTTTTTTTTCTTTCGTCCTCTTTGGGATCTTTTTTTTGTATTTTGTCCACTTTGGGATCTTTTATTCCTTTCCTCACTGTAGGGGCAACACTCTAGAAGAACATCAACACACTTTTATCTACTTACAACAATGAATCAAAAAGTAATGACTCTATATGAATGCCTCTGCCAGTAGCAGTATGTGCAATGATCAAGCGCAACATGCAGGAAAAATATGAATAGCGGGCAAAGCCCAACTACATGAAGGCTATGAGATCATGCAAGGCAATATGACAATGAAGGATAAGTCATATGAACATGAAGAACAATGGATGTTGCATGGAAATGTATCTCGTAAAGGCTATGGAAATGCCTTGTAGGTAGGTATGGTGGCTGTTTTGAGGAAAGATATAAGGAGGCTTATGATGACAGAGCGTATCATGCCAAGAGTTTGGATGCACCGCCAAAGTATGCGCCAACTTTCGAGGTGAGAAAGGGCAATACACGGTACCGAAGAGGCTAGAAAAATATGGGTGGTGGAAGTGTCAACTTTCGAATACTCACATTAGTCCGAATAACTCATGCACTTATTATCGGTAAATCTCAATCTAATCAGGAGTTTCACAAAGAGACAAGTACCCCAAGGAGGAGTGTATGGGGGTTTGGTTATCCTTGCGCATCCTCGACTCATGGTACGTGAGTGTACTCTAATATTCGACCCCTCCAGAGATTAGTGATCCATCTAGTAGCTAGATTTCTCAACAGGGTTTAGGTTTCGAAAATCACACGGATTGCCCAAAATACGACATCTATCACTAATAGGCTAAAGCTCTTGACACCATAAGTTCAAACATTACTTAAGTCAATACCTCAAAACTATTGCAAGTTACTACTACAGAGAGAATAGCAACTTCAACTACCTACTTTCTAGTCAAGACACAAAACTCAGTGCAACAGGCAAACTATCTAAACAATATAAGCATGCAAACTATAGAAAGTTTAAGGCTGAACCAATTAAATGCTCTAGAAGAAAACTCTAAAGCACATGAACTAAACAGGGCAGCAGCTAAGAAAAGATAAAGAACAGCTCACAACAAAGAATAAGCATGAAAAGCCTATGAGGTGTTCTAGTTTAAGCAGAGCGTGTATCTCTCCTAATCTAGCATGTTAGGTTCCGAAATTGTAATGACCAGCAAACAAAACAAAAGAACTAAGAAAAGTAAAGAGCAAGACGCTCCAAGCATAGCACATAACACATGAAGTGATAAAAATATAGTGGAACGAGGGACGAACTGATGATTGTTGATGAAGAAGGGGATGCATGGGGGCATCCCCAAGCTTAGACGCTTGAGTCTCCTTCAATATTTCTTAGGGGTTCCGAGCGCATCCCCAAGCTTGAGCTTTTGACACTCCAAGATCTTCTTTCATCATTTTCCATCGCACACTTGAAAACTTCCTTCATACATAACTCATCATAAGCTGATTAGAGAGGTTAGTACCCTATTCCTCTACTGCAAATAAAGATTTATAGGAAGGGCTACTATTTCTCTTGCCTTCCCAAAAGTTTTTGCAAAGAAAAAGCAAGCTTAAGGTTTGCAAAACTGCCAAAAGAAAAACAGGGACAGAAGCTGAGAAAAACAGAACATCAGAGAGAAAAGAATTTTTTCTAGGCACTTCTGCAACTCAAATCAAAAAACTCAGAACAGACGCCTGAAAGGTAACTGTATGGAGCATACTGTCAAAAATATTCAGATCAAAAAGATGATCTGGTGATTTATCGTGAATTTTTCTGTCAAGCAGACAGAATCTATTTCTGGACAGCATGCACCAACTTTTGATCTTTATTGCAATCATAGGCTAAACTTGGCACAAAGCTTAGAAAGTAAAGATACAATGATGTTGCTACAGTAGTAACAATAATCAAGACCACTAAGAACAAAAGAAAAACAAAAAGGAAAACCTAAATTCGTTGCGGGCTGCCTTCCGAAAGCGCTTCTTTAAATCCATTAGCTAGGCATGAGTGTAACGATACTCACAAAAGAATAAGAGTTGAAGCACAAAAGAGAGCATCAAAGGAGCAAAGATAAACCACATTTAAGTCTAACATGCTTCCTATGCATGGGCAACTTGAAACAAAATAAATAAATGAAGCACAACGCAACAAGCATAGGAAGGTAAAACATGAGCACCTTCAAGATTTTCAACATGGAGAGGGGTGTTTTCCTAACATGAAAATTTCTATAACCATATTTCCCTCTCTCATAATAATTTTCAGTAGCATCATGAACAAACTCAACAATATAATTATCACACAAAGCATGCTTTTCATGATCTACTAGCACATAATCATGTAGACTTTCTAAGCAAACTTCATCATCATTAAGAACATCCATAGTAGTCAAAAATAGAGGTTTATCATAAGATTCATCAAGATAGCAAGGTTTATCATAAAGAACAGTAGAAAAATCATCCTTGCAAGTATCATTCATAGGGGCATCGTGGCCACAAGCATCAATTTCATCAAAAAGGGGTATTTCAAAAGAATCCATAGGATCATAGCACTCAATATAGCATTCATCCTCCTTTGGTAAGCATGGAGGGCAATCGTATAAAGTAAGAGTCAAAGAGTTACTCTCATTAGTAGGTAGAGATGGGTAGCTACTCCATTCTTCCTCCTTTTGTTCGTCACTCTCCTCCTCTTTTTCATCCAAGGAGCATTCAATTACAGCAATTTCTTCTTCCGTAGAGTCGTGCAAAGCATTAGTCTCTTCCTCTTGTGGAGATAACCTTTTGAGATGGTCAATAATATAATAATTTTCATTAAAATCCTCAAAGAAATAATTAAGTATTTCAAGACTCTCGTATTTGTAAGGGGCATCATCAATATTTTCAACAAAGGAAGCAATTTCATAGGCACCCTTAAAGATAAAAACTTCTTCTATTTGTTCTGCATCATAAAAATCATAGTTTCCCTTAGCATAAGAAGCTAGGGTTTCATCATCATTGTACTCACATTGGAAAGCAAGGTGTTTGTGCCTCATAAAGCAACAAGATTCATCCCTGCAGAAAGATATATTATATATTGAGCACAAGTTTCTAGCATAGTCATACAATTCATGTATTAGTCCCCATGAGTGTATCCCTTTTTGAGATAAGCGGTATTCCTTGTAATATTTTTGTTGATCCTCTTTGAATCTGCCTTGAAAATAAGATCTAGTCTCGAAGAAAGTAGTCATTAGTAGCAAACAGAGTAATAAGCAAAAGTGTACTTATCAAGTGAACTTATAAGTAAAGCTATGCTCCCCGGCAACGGCGCCAAAAAATAGTCTTGATAACCCACAAGTGTAGGGGATCGCAACAGTCTTCGCGGGTAAGAATAACCCAATTTATTGATTCGACACAAGGGGAGCCAAAGAATACTTATAAGCCTTAGGAGTTGAGTTGTCAATTCAACCACACCTGAAAAAGCACTAGACAAGATATAAGTAGCAACGGTGTGTTGACGGGTGTAGCCTTTAAGACTTACCCAATGACCAACACCACAAAGTAGTAAGAAAGTAGTAGGAGCAGCAAAGAAAGTAAAAGTAACAACGAAGGCAATGAAGGTGAAAGCTGGACCGGGGTTCAAGGTTTCACTAGTGGTACCTCTCAAGCAAAAGAACAAGGTGCTGGGTGAACAAATTACAGTTGGGAAATTGACAGAATTGCACCAACTCTAGCCAAATAACAAACTAGAGCATCCTAGTCTAAGAACCAAACTTAGACATGTGTTCCGTATGTAGTTGTACGTGCTTGCAATAAGAACTTTGCACAACATATTTTGTCCTACCATCCCGCTACGAACGGGGCCACTTAAGGAACTTATGGAGATTAAGGTGCTCCTGCGGCAGAGCACCGGAACAAAGCATTAACACTCTATGAACACATGTGATCCTCAAATTATAGCCCATCCCCTTTGGTGTCCCAAGCTGTCACCATTGGGATCACCGGTTCCGGACTATAATAGGTGCATACAACCGTAGATAAGATTTAGAACAACAATTATAATCATGCAACCATAACGTGCTCAGATCTGAGATCATGCTACTCGTGCACTAGTAACAAGCATTAAGAACAACAAATTGCAGCAACAATAATTCATAAACCTCTTAGGACTGAACAAGGTAACAATTCATCGGATCCCAACAAACACAACACCAATTACATCATACGGGTCTCAATCATGTAGGGCAGCTCATGAGAACTTTGTATTGAAGATCTAGGGGGAGAGAATACCACATAGCTACTGGCAAGAACTCGTAGTCCAAGGAGGAACTACTCAAGAAGCATCATGGGGGAAAGAGAGTCGATGAAGATGGCCCCGGGGGCCAAGGCCCTCCCCCGGCAGGGTGCCGGAGCAAAATCCTGGTGACCCCCGAAGCTAGTTTTCGATGGCGGCGGAGATCGGAATTGCTTCTGGAAAAAGTACTTAGATATTAGGGATTTCCTCCTCGGGCTAAAAATAGGGGCCAAAGGGGGCACCGAGAGGGCCACCAGGCAGCCAGGAGGGTGCCTGGCGCGGCCTAGGGCTGGGCCGTACCATGGACCCTTCTGAAGTCCTGGTGGTGGCCCTCCCTTCCTTCCTTGGTGTTTCCGGAGGCTTCCGGGACGCTGATTTTTTATATAATTTTTCCGGAATTTTTGGAGCACTTTTAATGGCCGGAAAACCTGAAATACAAAAACAGCGGAAAACAGGAACTGACAACTAGGTGCATTGAGTTAATAGGTTAGTCCAAATATGCTCAAAAGTGTATGAAAGTTCAAGCAAAACATGGAAAAGTCACACAAAACATGCATGTCACAAGCAGAAATTATAGATACGTTTGGGACGTATCAGCGGAACAGAGAGGAGAACGGGAATAGCAGATCGATATTAGGGGTTTCCGTCACAGGGGGGTAAATATAGGACAAAGGGGGAACCGAGAGGGGCTACAGGGCAGCCAGGAGGCCTCCTGGCGCCGCCTAGGGTGGGGCCGCGCCAGGAACCCTCCCGGGGCCCTGGTGAGTCCACCCCCTTCCTTCCTTGGTGATTCGGGAAGCTTCCGGGTCGCTGATTTTTTATATATTTTTCTGGGATTTATTTGGCACTTTTAATGGACGGAAAACCTGAAATAGAAAAATAGCAGAAAATAGGAACTGACAACTGGGTGCACTGAGTTAATAGGTTAGTCCAAATATGATAAAAAGTTTGTAAAAGTTCAAGCTAAACATGGCAAAGTCACACAAATCATGCATGGAGCAAGCAGAAATTATAGATACGTTTGTGACGTATCAACATCCCCAAGCTTAATTCCTGCTCCTCCTCGAGTAGGGAAATGGTAACAAGCATTATTTCTGTGGCGACATGCCACACAACCGTATAAGGACTTTTAAGTAAAGCAATCAAAGCATGCAATTCAATTCAAGTCTTAACAAGCAAGAGTCTATATTAGTATTGACACAAGTAACAAAAGAAAAAACGGTGCAAGAGCTCTCGCTGTCCGTGACTCGAATATCTCCAGATGGTGTTTGCGTGCAAGAAAGGGGATATGGGAATATGAGATAAAAAATAGTTGTTGAGAACTACTATCTACTAAAGTTTCACACTTAGTCTCCTTTGGATTCTTATCTTGACTCATACCCAGACCACTAGTCAGGTACAAATCAAACTGATCCACTCCCTTTCGATATTTTGAGCACTCATGCAATGGATGAGTGTGAGCAAGAAAGTTGACACCTAAAAGGCGAAACAAAAAGAAGGTGGAGGAGGAAGACAAAAAGGTGTGAAAGGCTCACATCAATGAGGACAATCATAGGCGATAGAAGTCCATATGATAGATATGATGTGAGGAGTAGGGATTGCCATGCAACGGATGCACATGTGAGCTAAAAGCTCTCCAAGGGAACTAGTGTGGGTGGATCCAACTTGCTTGCTCAAGAAGACCTAGAGCTCGTTTGAGGAGGCTCATCATTGGAATATACAAGCCAAGTTCTATAGTGTGAAGGGTCCCCACATAGCTATATGCATGTATGATAATCTCTATGGAGTACAAGGGATAGAGGATGAAGTACTAGTGTGGATCTCTCAAAAGGAATAGTAGTGTGCCCCCTTTTTTTCTCTTTTTTTGTATTTTTTGGTGGCTCAATGGCTCTTTCTATTTCTCTCATTTGTCCTCTTTGGGATCTTTTGATTTTGTCCTCTTTGGGATCTTTTCCGCACTTTAGGGGCAACACTCTATATTTTACAAGAATATAGAAGATCTTTCACACTTTACAAAGGTACTCACATAAACAAGTTGTAGCTATCATGATGCAAATGTATGCGTCTGCCAGGGTAGCAGGATATGCAATGATACTAGCGCGTCATGTAGCAATGATTAGGGCAAGGCCCAACTAGCATGCGGCTCATCGATCAAGCAAGTGGCATGTATGACATGAAGATCAAGTCTTGAGAAGGTGGATGTTGCATGGCAATGTATCTCAGAAAGGCTATGGAAATGCCTTGATAGGTAGGTATGGTGGATGTTTTGAGGAAAGATATAAGGAGGTTTATGATGACAGAGCGTATCGTGCCAAGGGTTTGGATGTACCGGCGAAGGTGGATGCCAACTCTCGGAGTGAGAAGAAGGCAATGCACGGCACAGGAGAGGCTAGCAAAATATGGGAAGGTGGAAGTGTCAACTTTCGAATAATCACATTAGTCCGAAGAACTCATGAACTTATTATCGGTAACTCTCAATCTAATCAGGAGGTTCACAAAGAGACAAGTACCCCGAGGAGGAGTGTATGGGGGTTTCATTATCCTTGCGCATCCTCGACTCATGGTACATGAGCGTTCTCTAATATTCGAACCATCCAGAGGTTAGTGATCCATCTAGTAGCTAGAGTTCTCAACAGGGGTTCTGGTTTTCGAAAATCACACGGATTGCCCAAAATAGACATCTATCACTAATAGGCTAAAGCTCTTGACACCATAAGTTCAAACATCACTCTAATCAATACCTCAAAACTATTACAAGTTACTACTACAAAGAGAATAGCAACTTCAACTACCTACTTTCTCGTCAAGACACAAAACTCAGTGCAACAGAAAAAATCTCTAAACAAGATAAACATGCAACCTATAGAAAGTTCAACCTAAGACAAATGGAAATCTCTAGAATAAAACTAAAGCACTACAACTAAACATGGCAGCAGCTAAGAAAATAAAAAGAACAACTCACAGCTAAAGAAATAAGCATGCAAATCCTATGAGGAGTTCTAATTCAAGCGGAGCGTGTTTCTCTCCCACAAAAAAGGAATCTGGGGTCTAACTTTTTATGAACAGCAAACAAAGAAAAAACAAACCTAAGAATAGTAAAGAGCGAGACGCTCCAAGCATAGCACATAACACATGAAGTGATAAAAATATAGTGCAACGAGGGACGAACTAATAATTGTTGATGAAGAAGGGGATGCACGGGGGCATCCCCAAGCTTAGATGCTTGAGTCTCCTTGAATATTTATTGGGGATGAACGCGGGCATCCCCATGCTTGAGCATTTGACACTCCAGGATCTTCTTTCATCATCTTCCATCGCACACTTGAAAACTCCCTTCATACGTAACACATCATAAGCTGATTAGAGAGGTTAGTACCGTATTAAAATAGTTTTCCTCTACTGCAAATAAAGATATTCTTGAAGAGCTACTGTTTCTCAAGATTTCCAAAAAGTTTTTGCAAAGAAAAAGCAAGCTTAAGGTTTGCAAAAGTAAGGAGAGACAAAACGTGGCAGAATCTGTGAAAAACAGAACAACAGGTAATAAATATTTTTTTAGGGATACTTCTGCAACTAAAATAAAAAAACTCAGAACATACGAAAGTTCCGTGATTGTATATAGCACGCTGTGTAAAAAATTCAGCTAAAAAGACGAACTGGGAATTTTCTATTATTTTTCCCGTCACGAGGACAGAATCTATTTTCTGGACACCATGTCACAACTTTCACTTCCCTTGTCATATGAGGCTACATTTTGGCACAAATCTTGAAAAATAAAGATACAATGATGTTGCTACAGTAGTAACAATCATCAAGACCACTAAAAAGAGAAGAAAAAACATATTGGGTTGCCTCCCAACAAGCGCTTTCTTTTACGCCTTTGATCTAGGCACAAAGATTTTAAAAGATGCTCTCATAATACTTCTGCAACTCAAATAAAAAAACTCAGAACATACGAAAGTTTCGTGATTGTATAGAGCACGCTGTGTAGAAAATTCAGCTAAAAAAGATGAACTGGGAATTTTCTATGATTTTTCCCGTCACGAGGACAGAATCTTTTTTCTGGACAGCATGTCACAACTTTCACTTCCCTTGTCATATGAGGCTACATTTGGCACAAAGCTTGAAAAATAAAGATACAATGATGTTGCTACTACTAGTAACAATCATCAAGACCACTAAAAACAGAAGAAAAAACATATTGGGTTGCCTCCCAACAAGCGCTTTCTTTTACGCCTTTGAGCTAGGCACAAAGATTTTAAAAGATGCTCTCATAAGAATAAGAATTTGAAGCAAGAGAGAGCATCAATAAGAAAATATGAAACACATTTAATCCTAACCCACTTCCTATGCATAGGCATCTTGTAATAAAATAAATCAAAGAAGCACAAAGTGACATGCATAGGAAGGTGGAACAAGAACAACTTAAAAACTTTCAACAAAAAGAGAGGTGTTTTTGTAACATGGAAGTTTCTACAATCATACTTTCCTCTCTCAAAGTAATTTTCAGTAGTATCATGAACAACATGAAGAATATAACTATCACATAAATCATATTGTTCATGACCTACAAGCACACGTGTATTGTTTTCAACACGGTTTTTATGATCATAAGATAAATGCAACCCATCACATTGAGCTTTGATAAGAGGAAAATTCTCAGGAGTTGGAGATTTCAAAAGGATAATAGGGAAATCAAGTGTGGGTGCAATAGTAACAGTTTCATGCTTGACGTAAGGAACTATAGTAAGTTCATCTTCGCAAGCATAATCCATATTGGCATCATGGCCATCAACAAAGCAAGTATCGAATTCTTCAGAAAGGGATGTATCAAGTGAGTCCTCGGAATTATGGGATTCCTCATCAAAGTAATCATTAGCCTCTTCTAGGGCAGCAAACATTTTATTTTTAAAATCCTCAATATAAGTATTGGAAGTATAATTCTCGAAGCAATAAGCAAGAACTGCAAAGTTTTCGGACTAGTGAATATTATCGTGATACTTTTCAATCAAAGAAGCAATCTCATAAGCACCTTTAAAAGCAACAAACTCTTCAATCTTTTCAACATCATTGTAATCATAAACACGTTTAGCATAAGAAGATAAGATCTCATTTTTATTAAACTCACATTGGAAAGGAAGGTGTTTATGATCTATATTAGAACAGCAGGTAAAATCATCAGTGTGGCACAAAAGTTTAGCATGGCAATAAGAAACATGTATTTGATCCCATAAGTGTTTCCCTTTGTAAGATAGGCGGTGCCGCGTATAATGAGCATGCTCATCCAATGATTTTCCCTCAACCAAGTCCGTTGGGTTTTTAGCGCGAGCACAAATTGATCGAAGATGATCCAAGTGAAATATGTCAAACATGTCCATCCAACCATATTTGGGTGGTTCAGCACCCATGGTGAGGATAGCATCACTAGGCAAAGCAAGACAAAGGCAAAAGGTAGCAACTATTTTTTTTTGGTTTTTCATAAAGACACAAAAGAAAAAAGAAAAAATGGAAAGGTAAACTAACAAGACTAAAAATCAAAGATAAAAGATAGTGTGCAACTCCCCTATCTTATAGACTGGAGTCCCCGGCAACGGCGCCAGAAATTTGCTTGATACGGTGAGGAGGATAGCTCTCTCACTTCTCGTTGGTTACCCCAAGTGGAAGGTGAGATGTAGCGTAGAAGCAGATTTCCCCTATGTAGAGGATAGGGTTTGTCTCCCGTAGGACTCGCAGAGATACAAGAAGGTGGTAAAGTGAAAAGTGGCGCTGAGGTTGCTAACTTCGCCTAGACCTGCACACACACAGCAAATAACTTTGCTCCCAACGAGTACAGAGGAGTTGTCAATTCCTCCGGCCTTGCTGTTTAGAAAGGATCACTGATAACCCTCAACTGTAGGGGATCGAGATAGTCTTCGCGGGCAAGATAACCCAATTTATTGATTCGACACTTGGGGACACAAAGAATATGTACATGCTTTGACAATTGAGTTCTCAATTCAACCGCACCTGAAATAAACACTTTCTTGCACAAAGGTATTAGTAGCAACTGTGATATGGTAGTGGTGGTAATGATAATAGTGGTGATAGTGATAATGGAACAGCAAAGGTAAACAACTAGTAACCAACAGAAGGAAAACAATGTAGGCTAGGGAGATGGATGGTTGGGCGCTCCTTGGATGAGAACGAACATGTAAAAAATTCTAACTTGGGCAAGGCTCACAGAAAACAAAGGATCATCTAGGAAAATATCAAACATCAGGCATGTATCCCAAGGTAGTTTTACGTGCTTGCAATAAGAACTTTGCACAACATCTTTTGTCCTACCCTCCCGCTACAAACGGGGCCAAAAGAAACTTAGGGAGATTAAGGTACTCCTGTCAAAGAGAAACGGAACAAAGCATTAACACTTCATGGATACACGAAATCCTCAAATCATAGTCCATCCCCTTTGGTGTCCCAAGATGTCACCATTGGGATCGCCGGTTCTAGACTATAATAGGTGCATACAACTCATAGATAGGATCAAGAACACCACAAACTCAAGAAACAAAAGGGTGATCAGATCTGAAATCATGGCACTCGGGCCCAAAGTGGCAAGCATTAAGAGAAACAAGCTGTAACAGAGATGATAAACACCAAGTAGATAATAGGCAACATGCCCCCAACAATCTGATTGAACTATTACATGATCTAACTCATCCAATCCCTACCATCCCCTTTTCCTACAACAGGGAATTACTCACACATGAGAGGAGAAGTCATGGAGGGGTGATGGAGAGGCGATGATGATGACCATGGCGATGATTTCCCCCTCACCGGAGGCCAATTCAGCCTCCAGATTAGCTCTCCGAGGAAGAACAGAGGGTTGCGGCGGCTCCGCGACGTAGATTGGAAAAGCGACTTCTGTTTCGGGGTTTCCGCATCGGGAGAATAAATAGGGGCCAAGGTAGGTCACCAGGGGGTGTGGGACCCAGCCAGGAGGGCAGGTGGCACGGCCAGGGGCTGGGCCGCGCCAGGCACCCTCCTGGCTGCCCCTTGGCTGCCCTGTGGCCCCCCTTTGGCCTGCTGGAAGCTTCCGGAACGCTGATTTTTTATATATTTTTTTGGGATTTTCCAGCGTACCTAAATATCCAGAAACCTGCACAAAAGAAAACAACACTGGTAGCTCTGCTGAAAACAACGTCAGTCCGGGTTAGTTTCGTTCAAATCATGCAAGAATGAAGGCAAAACAATAGCAAAAGTGTTTGGAAAAGTAGATACGTTTAGGACGTATCAACTCCCCCAAGCTTAGCTATTGCTTGTCCTCAAGCAATTCAGTTCAACGAACTGGACGTGACAAAGAAAACTTTGACAAACTCTTTTGCTTCATTAGATGTATATAAGCATGTACTACGAAAGAGTTTAGCAAGTTTTGACACCATGCTACAAGGACAATGCACGAAGCAATCCTTCTTTCATGTAATCAGTCACAAACAAACAAAAAGTAAACAATATGCTGCTGAAAATAAATCTAAGATCACAATGCACATAGCATGAACATATCAGAGTGGTATCTCGCTAGCCTCCATGAGTGAAGCAAAACATAAATGCAGAAACTCCTCCGGAGTTTTAAAGGAGACTAGAACTTAGAACTCAAAGTAAGAAACATCACAAGCATGCAGAAGACAATGTGGTACTTTGGGACAAAGCATGTTACACTAAGAATGACAATTATGCTCTCATAGTTGGTGCTTTGGAGAAAGGAAGGTGGAGACTCTCGAACCGTGGCTTTTGATGGAAAGTTTGAAAACCCGTGAAAGGAAGCAAAGACTAAACATGTGCCAGAGCTCTTGGTTTTGAAAACAAAGATAAAACTCTTTTGAGAGGTGCAACTTTTCAGTCAACGGTTAACGGTAAAGGTCTCTCAATATCTCCCATGCCAACCATATTAATGCATTTTGCTTACACATGTTCCCTTATCCATAAATCCTTTGATGGTCTACGAAACCTTTTATTTTTCCTCAAGGATGGAAGGAGGATATCGTTCCATCTATCATAAGCAGCACTTGGTCCATTTCACTCCATCATCAAGTATGGGGGAGGTGTAACTCTCATATATTTTTTTATTGACTAGTTAATACTTCCGTCAAAATATTTTTGGCATGAAAGATACTGATTTTCCCTCACCGCACCATGAGCTTGTACGGTTACAAAGGGGAAGCTTTTGAATAAATTTCGAGATGGCACAAGAAAGTCTAAGTTAGGAGTGGTCGGTAAATACCACATATAGGTAGGTATGGTGGACTCAAATGGAACAACTGGGTTTAGAAAGGTGATTGTGGAAGCACAAGCAGAATTCCGCTTGGTGCTGGAGGAAGGCTAGCAAAATACGAGGAAGCGACCAACTAGAGAGCATAACAGTCATAATCATGCAGAGCGACAAAGCAACATTGAATCGGGCATGAAAGTGATATAACTCACCCTGAAGTAAAAAGATCATCAAGGGAGAACAGACTTTTTAGTCTTAACATGCGTGAACATGTGCCAAGTCAATCCAATAATCCCCCAGAGGGAAATACCACTTCAATATTCCACACCATGAACAATGCAATGCATGTCAATCATCTCAAGCAACACATTATAAACTCTAGCTATTTGAGACTAATCACAAAGAAAGCATGAACCACTGGGAAAGCATTGTAAACATAGCACTATGTCGCTACAAGCTGGTCTCTAATCATAAGTACAGGCATATGTACAAAAGTAGAAACAAAAAGAGTTCATAACGGCTTTCCTTGTTGCATCCCTTCCGTCGATCTTCATCATTATTGCCTTGCCACTTGCACGATCGAACGTAGGAAATTATAATCATCACGGACTCGAGCTGAACTCTAAAAACAAAACAAACTAAAGAGCAAAGGAAACATATTTTTGGGTTTTTTAAAGTTTAACGAAAGCAAAAGAAAGGAGAATTTTTTTTGGGTTTTTGCAAACTAAAAGATCAAAGAAGAACAGGCAAAAACTACAAAAAGATAAAAGCGAACCAACGGAAGATACAATGAAAGGGGAGGAGAGCACGAACTCCCGCAAGCTTAGGCTTTTGGCGTAAGTTGGGCTCTTCTATTGCGGTCCCGCGGAGCTTCCTGCTCCGGGGTAATGGTAATCCCACGGGTTGTATGAGCCCTCCGGTGCGTACACTGAAGTCCTCGGATCCTCCCACGTGGAAGAGGAAGGTCCCGCCCCCCATCCAGAGGAAGACCCTTCACCCCAGGGGGTGACGGTATCCTCCTGAACTGGTGGATATACCACGTGCTCCTCCTCGTCTGGCTTGACCCCCTCCATGGGGTCGTGAAACTGGTATCTCCCCGTAATCTCATCAAACTCGGCCACTGAAAAAAGAAATCCGTTCCTGCGAGAAAAATCAAACACAAGTGGTGCAGGTAGACGGACAACGCGTTCCACACCGTCTTTAAACCGAAAAACATAATCAAGTGCATAGCGGTCAGAGGCCTTAGTAACAAAGAAATGCCTCTTCATGGCAGCCAAGTCAAGGCTAACAAAAGGAAAGACTGTATCATCTGGGTGCAGTTCTCCTTGGAGACACTGTAAAAGAAGTGTGGCATAGACGCCACCAAAGAGGTCCCCCTTGTTACTATTAGTAGCAAGGCGTTTCGCGATAAGCGAACCCACATGATACTCGTGCTTCCCTGGGAGGGAATTCGCCATGATAGCAGTATCAGGCGTAGAAGTGTTGCTCGTGTTGTCTTGAGCCAACACTCCTCTAGCAATATAATAGGAGAAATACCTGAGGTGAGGGAACATAATGTTGGAAATCTTCTGACGGTTGGATTCCCTCACTTCAGTGTTACAGAACGAGTCGAGGAGGGTGTTGAGTGCAACAGTTTGGACATTTTTCCTCTTCTTCTTATCGACCAAGCCTGGCAAACCTAAAGCTTCACAAAATTTACTCATAGGCATGGTCAGCAACCTTTCATAAAGTCTAAACACCACAGTATCATTGTCAGAATAAAATCTGAAACTATTAACAAAAATAGCGGTGAGTGTCTTGTACTGTGGTACACGGCTCGTAACGAGCCGTGTCAAACCTGCATGGGCACACGGAGCATAGAACTCTTCTCGTATGCCGGCATCCTCCATGAAGTCTTCGCATGGAAATGCCATAGCTCTTGCGGGTGACACGTCCAACATCTCCATGGGTACGATATCTTCATTATAACTCACCCTCGTGGCCAAAGGTGCAGCTGCGGAACGCGCAACACGGCTAGAGCGCTCGGGCTTCTTCTTCCCAAGCCACTTTCCTAGCCTCTCCATTTCTGAAATTTTTAACAATTCACAAAAACAAAGATTTAAGCAAAACTAGTTTGGGCAAAACATTCTACTTACTTTACCAAGGCTCAAACTAGCAACAAAACTTGAAAAATAAATTTCTACACAAACATTTAAGTTCAACTAGACAACACCAAGAACCACTAAATACTCACTAATGAAGCCACCAACTAGAAAACTAATTGGAGGGGTGAGGGAGTCACATACCAGAGAATATTTGTCCCAAATTTCAGCTCAAATGAGTGGTTGTAGAGGGAGATCGAAGTTCCGTGCTCAAGAACAGCAAGAACACGAAACCAGAGCAAGAACACGAGTTTTCGGGGTGAAAGAGAGAGAGTGGAAGAAGAGATGCCAGCAGGGGGAGCCTGTGGGCCCCAGGAGGGTGGGTGGCGCGGCCAGGAGTTGGTCCGCGCCACCTGGCCTCCTGGGCCAGGGGTGGACCCCCTGTTCAGCCACAGGAACTCCCCGATGGCTTTTTACTTGGAAATTTTTATTTTGAATTTTCTGGAATTTTCTGGGCAACTTCACTGTAGAGAATTTTTCAAAGTTCAAAAAGCTGCAAAAACTTTCGTGAACTTGAGGAAAAAGTTAGAACAGGTGAAGCTTTAAACACAAAAACTTTGGTACAGCAGGGAGAATAAAAACTAAAGGAAATGAAAACATAACAAGCTCAACTTTTTACCTATATAAAACTTGCTAGTTAGCAAGGTTGATCAAGTCTTACCAACACACCGGTGATATATAGCGCAGAAAGTCTCGCCTCTTATGAAGTGATCATTGCACTCTTACTTGAATGGACATTGTCCGCACCATAATTGTTTTGTATTTGTGGTATACATGTAGTGGGCAATCCCATTCTCCAATCTTCACAGTCTCGATATTCTCAATGGAGTTAAGGCCATGACTTTTGTCGATTTTCTTCGAAAAATACACCATGTGTTCTTTGTCATCTACGTTGAAGGTAACCTTCCCTTTATTGCAATCAATAATGGCACCTGCGGTGTTAAGAAAAGGTCTACCAAGGATAATGGACATGCTCCCATCCTCGGGCATGTCAAGCACAACAAAACCAGTAAGTATTAAGCAATTGGCAACTTCAACAGGAACATCCTCACAAATACCGATCGGGACGGCCGTGGACTTGTCGGCCATCTGAAGAGAGATATTTGTAGGAATTAGTTTCTCTAAACAAAGCCTTTTGTAGAGAGAGAAGGGCATAACAATCACTCCTGCACCAAGATCACATAAGGCAGTTCTAACATAATTATTCTTTATGGAGCAAGGAATGGTGGGTATACCTGGATCACCGAGCTTCTCAGGAATCTTGCCACTGAAAGAGTAGTTAGCAAACATAGTAGATATTGCCTCATTAGGGACTTTCCTTTTATTAGTAACAATATCTTTCATATATTTTGAGTAAGGAGGTAATTTAATAGCATCAGTCAAAGGAATTTGAAGAAAAAGAGGTTTCATCCACTCACAAAACTTGTTATAATGCTCTTCTTCTTTGGATTTGACGAACTTGCTTGGGAAAGGCATGGGTTTCTGTACCCATGGTTCTCGTTCCTTCCCTTGTCTCCTTGTAAGGAAGTCTTCTCTAGTATACATCTTGCGCTTATCGGGTGCTTCTTCTTCACGAACATCGGGTGGATCATTCTTTTCAACATCTTTTTCAGGTTCAGCACCGTCTTCAGTCTCAGCATCCGTTGGATCGGCCGATCCGACGGTCCAGATCGCAGGGAGTGCAAAATTTGGGCAAAATGCGAAAATTTGGGCTTTTGTGAGGGGGGTGGCTGCAAAATGTGGCTAGGGAAACCCTAGAAATGGGTTGGAGTGTGGTGGTCTTTATATAGCCCCGGTGGCTGGCAGTTTGCAAAAACATCCCCGGTTTTTCTCTCGCGCACGCGGTGCTCACGTTTCTGACCACCGGGGGTCCGCAGTACCTCCGATTCTGGTAAAACTTCGAACTGCGCGATAAGTGCGTCGACCCGGAGGCGTTCACCTCGCGCTGGAACCGTTCCGAAAACACTTTCCGGCGCGCTATAAAAATATCCCGTTTAATTATTAAATGGGGTTTTTCATTCCGTTGGTTGCGGCTGGTCTCGTGCGGTTTTCGCGACGGTGATCGGGTGAAACCCAGTGTCGCAAAGGTCGAGTGTCAGGGTGGCAAAGGTCGGTCTCCGTCCGATACGAGATAAGAGGGGGAAAAATAATCGCCGATCGATAAATCGGGGATGCAAACATCGCAAACAAATTAGAAAATCAAACAATTCACACCGAAAACAAAATTTTTAATTTTTCTGAAAACCGGGCTGTTACAATACAACACCACCAACAAGGGATCTCGTCCCGAGATCCAGGACGATCCGGGGGAGAGGGGAAGGGGGAAAAGAGAGTCGACAATCTTCAACACCACCAACAAGGGACTCTGTTCCATGTCGACGTCGAACTTCTGTCGAGATAAATTTCCGCAGAGAGACAACAACGTCGGAAAACGAAACCATCGGGTGTCACGAGGAAGAACGACAATGAAAGCTGGATCAAAGGACAGTGTATTTCGACGCAAGTCGTGAAAACACTCGGCAAAAGGATGGATGGCAACGGGTGACCAAGATGATATCCAAAATCGGAGAAGCTAAAGGTACTACAGGAATTCCCACCAGAGCTCGGAATTGAGACAATACGCTGCAAGCAAGGCATTGTAACGGTTCCGAAACTCCACACACTCGAGATCCTAAAGTTTGAAGGGGGATAAGTCGAGAGTAAAACACTTACAACACTTGTCCTGACCAGAGCAAGGGTAAGGAGTAAAAAGATTCCTACTCTCCGATAACTAACTTAGTAACTACAAAATAATTTTTGTCTCGACTCGACTTGGGCCAGAGAAGAGATCCTACGGTCGGTAAGGCTCTGATACCAAGTTGTAAGGCCCGATATGCGGTACTGTTCCAGATCTAGGTGTTTCCACCCAGATCCGGGGATGAAGCACATATCGATCCCACCGCGACATATGACAAAGCCATATGCCCCGGATTTTCAACATGATATCAAAACATTACAGATACAAGGATACAACATCTCATACAATCGGCATACAACTGCCTTAAATACAATACAACAGCGGAAGATACATGTCTGAGTACAGACTACAATCAAAAGCCTACTAGCAAAGAGAAAAACATCGATCCCATAACCACACGGGTCCAGGCCGTCCGCCGGGATCCGCCTAACTAGTCGTCGTCGAGTCTCCACGTGAAACGTCGGTCACCATACCTGTTGTCGATCAAGAACCCTGAAAAGAGTTTGGGGGTAGTATCATGAGTACAGAGGTACTCAGCATCCAACTGTAGTGGTCATCTGACCCAGGAAGGACTTCATCACTCGTCATTCTAGGACAACTAGTAGTTTACGGTAAGGAAGGGGTAAGTAGTGAGGTTGCTGCTGCACTAGCATTTATGAAGTGGCTAACGATCTAGAGAGTAAGATAAGAAGCCAAGTATTCGATGAGGAATCGCCTCCAACAAGTCTTGCTATCAACTACTTATGCAAGCATAACACCTATCCTATCCTTGTCCTCCTCTTCGCATCCCGACGAAGAAGAAGCAGTCAAGGCACACACACGTTGATCAAATTATATTTAAGATTATCTCGGTTGTTGTTGTCTATGAACAAGACGTAGGTCTCAAGTCGTCCATAACCGTGGACACGGCTTCTCGAAAATATTTAACCCTGTAGGGGTGTACCAACTGCCCATTACGAGGCTCCGCACGCACGTCCATCACTCTCAGTTGCTACCCATCACAGGCAACCATTTTATGATTTAGTTCCAAGAGATCCGAAACGACAGGTCCCTCTAACTAACAACGAACAAATCCGGGTGGCCCCCGGTGAGTCGACATCCATCTCAGGAGCCGGCCGCTCTCTCGATCTGGTCTCTACCGTCTGTCGCAGGTTTGGATAGCCGGTTAATCACAAATGGGAAACCGGGTCCTCAGCCGGACAAGTGGGCCAGCAAGGGAACTATGTCCTCACTGGTCCGGGTTGGTTTGTAAACAACTGGTAGCTGACCAGCACACACACGGTTTCAAATGGTAAATCAGCTTGGGCCACCACTAGAAATGTTTGAAGCTAGGTAGGTAAGAGAAGGGGACCCCATAAAATCCCACTCGCGGTTAGGCACGCTCAGTCTTAAAACCAATACCCGGAACTCGGATCCTAGGTGACTCGAATGGAACAAAGCGTCGGGGCGGGATAGCCTAGACCTTCCATCCTTCGTCGAATATAGTCAACATTATAATAATCATATCATCAACAACAATAATAATAATGTGATATCCCAACCCAAAGAGTAACAGGGTAACATCGTAGCATCCTAAGCATGCATACTAAGAAGGGGCTGAGCAACGAGCAAAAGTAACATAGCAGTACAAGGTTTGCTGGGAGGGAACATGGCTGTATCGGTTTGAAAGAGGCTGTAAACATGTGGTAGGATCAAACATCGAACCTAACCTAGACTAGCATGCAAACCGCTGGTTGAAATAGAATGGATCATAAGTAATGTATAGTCCTTGCCTGTTGATAAGTCGGGTTCCGAAGGTGTAGTCGATCGCACGCTCGCATCGTCTCCGAGAGGTACCCGCGGAAGCACACAAGAAGGAAACACTGGAAAGCAATCAACGGTGCACCACTATTACTACGGAGCAATACAATATCAAAGAGACAACACAAGGCATGGCAACGCGATACGGATCTATCGTCGAGAACGGTTACTAACAGTTTAAGTGGGGTATCGGTCAAACACGACGAATACCGCACGTTTACGGTGGTTCAAGTTGTTTAGCTACAGGTGACCAAACAACGGTTATTAACATGGCAACTCAAGCAAGCATGGCATAGCACACAAACATGAAAAGAGGTGAAGCACAAAGTAAACTATCTATGCTAGTCAATTTAAGTGAGGCACAACCTAAACATGGCATAACACTAAGTGTCGCACGATGATTAAAAGATTTGGTACTGTTCTATCCTAAACCATATTTTAGGTTGGTTAACAACAGCAAACAATAGCATAAACACAAAGTACACGAAAAACTAATCAAGTTACATATAAAGAACACTCCAAACGGAGTTACGGTTAAAAAGATATAAGCAAAACAAGTTACGGGCACAAGCTGTATAAACAGGGGTAAAACTATATGCAACATGCAGCAACATGGCATAGAAATACATGGGATGAAAGTAGACATGATGCTTAACAATATTCAATTGGAATCACTCAATTCCGATAAACGGTTGCGAAGCAATCGTCACCCGAAGTTGCAACAAAATAACAGTTTCAGCAACAGCAGCACAATAACATCAGGATAGCTACTTTGGAGCAAGATAAAAACATGATGCAGCAAGACAATATGGCATGTGAATGCATGAAACTGAACTAGAAACATTGCTTAACGCAACGCAAAAGGAATCAATGCAATAGGCCTCATGGATTTGTTACAATCATCATGCAAAGTTGCAACAAAATAATAACAGCAGCACATAACAGGAAAAAGTAGTTGTTTAACGGTCTGATGCCCTGTTCAGCACACAATTACACAATCAAGATGAGCTCAAATGCAAATGCTCACAAAAGATAAAAGCTAGAGCACGCAATTCTAAACAATTCATCTTTTAGGCGCGAAGTCATCCGGGATACGGATCGCTTGCAATCGTCAACGCGGAATCGAATTAACAGCAAAATTAACACAGACTTAGCAAAATTCGCAGGCAGGAAAATCAGAAAAAAAAAGAGTCACGGGCCTCTTCTCACCATGGGCTCTAGAGGCCCATCTGGCCGGGCGCTGCTGGGCTGGCTGGAGCCAGGCTGGCCGTGGGAGGTGGGCCGGCCCACGCGGGGCAGCCGGCGGTTGAGCAGCCGGCTCGGCTTGCTCCCGACCGGGACCTCCCGGTGGCGGCGGCGCCCTACGCCGGCGACGAGGGGCGGGCCACGGGACGGCGCTGCGGCGGGGTGGCGGATCCGCGGCGGCTCGCCGCATCTGGGCGGCTGGGAGGCCAGCTCGGGCGGCCCCATGGCGTGGCGGCGCGGGCAGAGCTCCTAGCCCGTGGAGGCCATGGCCATGGCGCGGGTCCTGTACCTGCAAGGAGAGGGAGAGAGATGAGAGGGAGAGGAGAGAAAGGAGAGGTGAGAGAGGGAAGGAGGAGAGGAGGGAGAGGAGAGGTGGCGGCGCCGGAGCCTTGCCGGCGGCTGGCCGGAGGGAGGCACGGCGCGGCTGCGAGTCTCCACGGGCACGGAGGCGGCGTCCACGGGAGAGGCTGCGTGGAGAGGAGAGAGAAGGTGGGGCTGTGGGCGCGTCTAGGACGTTGGATCGGCCGATCCGACGGTCCAGATCGCAGGGAGTGCAAAATTTGGGCAAAATGCGAAAATTTGTGCTTTTGTGAGGGGGGTGGCTGCAAAATGTGGCTAGGGAAACCCTAGAAATGGGTTGGAGTGTGGTGGTCTTTATATAGCCCCGGTGGCTGGCAGTTTGCAAAAACATCCCCGGTTTTTCTCTCGCGCGCGCGGTGCTCACGTTTCTGACCGCCGGGGGTCCGCAGTACCTCCGATTCGGGTAAAACTTCGAACTGCGCGATAAGTGCGCCGAGCCGGAGGCGTTCACCTCGCGCTGGAACCGTTCTTAAAACACTTTCCGGCGCGCTATAAAAATATCCCGTTTAATTATTAAACGGGGTTTTTTGTTCCGTTGGCTGCGTCCGGTCTCGTGCGGTTTTCGCGAAACGGTGATCGGGTGAAACCCAGTGTCGCAAAGGTCGAGTGTCAGGGTGGCAAAGGTCGGTCTCCGTCCGATACAAGATAAGAGGGGGAAAAATAATCGCCGATCGATAAATCAGGGATGCAAACATCACAAACAAATCAGACAATCAAACAATTCACACCGAAAACAAAAATTTTAATTTTTCTGAAAACCGGGCTGTTACATCCCCCAAGCTTTAGGGAGATGCTCATCCTGCAACTGTTTAAAGTTATAAATTCGTTGTAAAGCAGCATGTTGCATATGAGCAGGAAAATACTTATCAACGAAAGATATAGCCATATCTTGAGGACTCTGAATGGAACCACATGGTAGTGCATCGTACCATGCTCTAGCATCTCCTTTCAAGGAAAAAGGAAGAAGCTTGGTCACATAAAAGTTCCGGATCCTTTCATCTGTGGTAAACAAGCCGCCTAACTCAGTGAGTTTGGTCAGGTGCCCGATAGCATCATCATTTTCTCTGCCATAAAAGGGATCAGCTTCAACTGTGGATATAAGTGAAAGGTCAACAGAGAAATCATCATCAGGATCAGTGATGCATATAGGAGACGTAGCAAAAGTAGGATCAGGAGTAAACTTGTTCTTTAGGGAGTGCTTTGCTAGAAACTTCTTTATAGTAGGAGGGTCAAAACCAGCACATTCATTAAGCTCCCTGCATAAATCATCATCAAGTATAACATAATCGTCCTCAAGGAGTTTCTCCTTAAGGACAGCAAGGTCATGAATTTTTCCAATAGGTGTTTGGGTAACAGGAATGTCGACACCCGAGAATCGGGCAGCAGCAGCAATCTGTTCTTCTATAAAAGAACCAAGTGAATCTGTAGTCTCAAAAGTAGTAGAACCATCATCAAAAGTATCTGACATATTGCCAGACTCAGCAGAAGTAGCATGTAATTGAGGTGAATCAAACCGACGCATAACCAAAGGTGAATCAAGTTTAGCACTAGTGCTAAGAGCAGTACCTCGTCTCGTATGGGATGGTAAGATCGGAACTTTAGGGTCTCCTTTCTTACCCATAGTGTATAACGTGCAACAGGTAGGATACTTTGAGTAGACCTGTAAATAAAGCTATGGTCCCCGGCAACGGTGCCTGAAAACAGTACTTGATAACCCTCAACTGTAGGGGATCGAGATAGTCTTCGCGGGCAAGATAACCCAATTTATTGATTCGACACTTGGGGACACAAAGAATAAGTACAGGCTTTGACAATTGAGTTGTCAATTCAACCGCATCTGAAATAAACACTTGCTTGCACAAAGGTATTAGTAGAAACTGTGATATGGTAGTGGTGGTAATGATAATAGTGGTGATAGTGATAGTGGAAAAGCAAAGATAGACAACTAGTAACCAACAGAAGGAAAACACTGTAGGCTAGGGAGATGGATGGTTGGGTGCTGCTTGGATGAGAACGAACATGTAACAAATTCTAACTTGGGCAAGGCTCATAGAAAACAAAGGATCATCTAGGCAAATATCAAACATCAGGCATGTATCCCAAGGTAATTGTACGTGCTTGCAATAAGAACTTTGCACAACATATTTTGTCCTACCCTCCCGCTACAAACGGGGCCACAAGGAACTTAGGGAGATTAAGGTACTCCTGTCAAAGAGCAACGGAACAAAGCATTAACACTTCATGGATTCACGAAATCCTCAAATCATAGTCCATCCCCTTTGGTGTCCCAAGCTGTCACCATTGGGATCGCCGGTTCCGGACTATAATAGGTGCATACAACTCATAGATAGGATCAAGAACACCACAAACTCAAGAAACAAAAGGGTGACCAGATCTGAAATCATGGCACTCGGGCCCAAAGTGGCAAGCATTAAGAGCAACAAGTTGTAACAGAGATGATAAACACCAAGTAGATGATAGGCAACATGCCCCCAACAATATGATTGAACAATTACATGATCTAACTCATCCAATCCCTACCATCCCCTTTGCCTACAGCAGGGAATTACTCACACATGAGAGGAGAAGTCATGGAGCGTGATGGAGAGGTGATGATGATGACGATGGCGATGATTTCCCCCTCACCAGAGGCCAAGTCAGTCTCCAGATTAGCTCTCCGAGGAAGAACAGAGGGTTGTGGAGGCTCCGCGATGTACACTACTGGAATTCAATAGTTTGCCATGTGTCAACCTCTTTGTCGTCTGCATTTCATCGGGGCGGACGGAAAAGAGCCTTTTTGCCGTCGGCAGCAGACGGCAAAGAAATGCGGATGACAAAGAATGCTTTGCCGTCTGTTTTTTTTCACGCATGGCAAACAGGGTCTTTACCGTCTGTTTTTTTCTCACGCATGGCAAAGAATGCTTTGCCGTCTGGTTTTTTCTCACGTATGGAAAAGAATGCTTTGCCATCTGTTTTTATATGGCTGACGGCACAGACATCTCTTTGCCATATATTTTTTGTTTTGCTGAAGGCAAAGATAGTTCTACGTGAATATTTGTATCGCTTTAAAAAAAATTTGAAGATTCAAACAATGTTTAAATAATATAAAATTTAGTGTGGTGTTGTTTTATGATTCTTAGAAGGTCTGGAAAAAAAAAATTGAAATTTTTATAATAGTTATTTCATTAATTATTATAAGGTAAACAAACACAAAATCGTGCACTTGTTTTCTATTGGCTAGGAAGCAACTCTCACGGATCGATGATGTGGCGCCTCTCCACCAACCACATCCCACCGGCCCCACACCCCCACGCCCCCACCACGCACCAGCCCCTCTCTCCCTTATCCTCTCTTCCCATCCCACGCACACGCACCCACCCCACCACGCCGGCCGCCTCCCCCACCAGCCGGCTGCCTCGCCAGCCGCCTCTCCCGCCGCCTCCCCCACCGGCCGGCCGCCTCCCTCCACCCTCCGGACGCCTCCCCCTCTGCCTCTCCGGCAGCCCCAGTCGCCCGCCCCGTCCATCTGCACCGGCCAACCACAGCCCGTCCAGCTGCACCGACCGGCCGCGCCTCGCCGGCCACACCTCCCGACGACCACCTTCGCCTCGCGCCGATCGCGCTTGCCGCCCCAGCCGCCTGACGGACGCCTCCACCTCCCGCCGACCGCGCCTCGCCGGTCACGCTTGCCGACCCCGCCGGCTGCGCTCTCCGGCCAAGCCTCCCACCTGCCTCGCGCCCCGCCGGCACCGCCTCCAACGGGACATGCCTCGCCGCCTCCGCTTCCCGATGGCCGAGCCTAGCCAGCCCCTCCTCCCACCGACGAACGGAACGGGTGTGCTGGTTCTAGAACCATAACAAGAACGGAACGGACGGTTGTCAGGGCTCGAACCGGAACGGAAACGAGAGACATTTTTTTATAATTAAAAAATCATTTTCCATCTGCATAATGTTCATGGGGCCCACCTATAAACTAACATGTGTAGTTTATAATTTGCCGTCCGTCGATTATATGCAGACGGCAACGAACCTCTTTGCCTGATAAATGGCTGACGAGTGCTTTGCCGTCCGCCGGCAGACGACAAAGCACTTTGCCATCCGCTTTTTATATGTTTGCCGACAGCCATGGCAGACGGCAAACTGTGGAATTCCGGTAGTGGTAGATTGGAAAAGAGACTTCTGTTTCGGGGTTTCTGCGTCGGGAGAATAAATAGGGTCCAAGGTAGGTCACCAGGGGGTGTGGGACCCAGCCAGGAGGGCAGGTGGCGCGGCCAGGGGCTGGGCTGCGCCAGGCACCCTCCTGGCTGCCCCCAGGCTGCCCTGTGGACCCCCTTTGGCCTGCTGGAAGCTTCTGGAACGCTAATTTTTTATATATATTTTTGGGATTTTTCCAGCGTACCTAAATATCCAGAAACCTGCACAAAAGAAAACAGCACTGGTAGCTCTGCTGAAAACAGCGTCAGTCCGGGTTAGTTTCGTTCAAATCATGCAAGAATGAAGGCAAGATATAATAATAGTGGCAACTGAAAGTAAATAAATGAAAGTAAATAGAAGATGTAAACAATGATAGAAATATGGACCGGGGTCCCATGACGTTCACTAGTGATGTCTCTCTAACAAAAGACGATAAAAGTGATAGCGAGGTAAACAAATCACAGTTGGGCAATTGACAGGATTATAAACGCACCGCAATGCTAACTATGCTACAAAAGAAAGGAAGAGGCTCAAAAGCAATGGGCGTTACGCCAAGGTAAGTAGACCAAAATCCATCTGCATCTACTACGAATCATTCACGTTGAGATATCTATCCAGAACATCTAGCTGGCATTAAGTTGCGAATCACCCAAAGTGTAAACTCAAAGCAACAGACAACTGCATTAAAAGAACTATGCGTAAAGTAAACAATCCTTGCACCCGCAAGTACAAGCACCGTTGTTTTATCCCTGGTGGCAACAACACATCCCCTAGTCTCATGTTTCTGTCACTCAAGCTAGACATCAGGGGGCTGAACCCACAATCAAGCATAACGCTCCCTCTTGGAGTTGCAACAAATCACTTGGCCAAAGTAAAATACGGCAACGGAGAACATGCAAGAATTTACCAAAGAACACAAATATAAAAGAGAACCAAATATATTACTCATCACAATCTGAACATAATCTCATAATCCATCAGATCCCAGCAAACTCAGCATAGCAATACAGAAATTACAAAGGTGCCTCGATCATGTGAGGCAGCTCACGAGGTCTCGAAAGTGGAAGCACAAAGAGGGGAGGAGAACATCACATAGCTACTAGTCATGGACCCATGGTCCATGGGGGACTACTCACAAGACATCCGGGAGGCGTCCATGGTGATGATGGTCTCCCGGAGGGGATTCCTCCTTCCGGCAGGGTGCCGGGGCAACTTCTCCTGGCAGTCCCGATCTTGAAACAGCGGCGCTGGAGGAACAGAGAGGAGAAGGGGAATAGAAGATCAATATTAGGGGTTTCCTTCATGGGGGGTAAATATAGGCCAAAGGGGGCACCGAGAGGGGCCACAGGGAAGCCAGGAGGCCTCCTGACGCCGCCTAGATTGGGGCCGCGCCAGGGACCCTCCTGGGGCCTTGGTGGGTCCACCCCCATCCTTCCTTGGTGATTCGGGAAGCTTCCGGGTCGCTGATTTTTTATATAATTTTTCCAGGATTTATTTGGCACTTTTAATGGCGGGAAAACCTAAAATACAAAAACAACAGAAAACAGGAACTGGCAACTAGGTGCACTAAGTTAATAGGTTAGTCCAAATATGATAAATAGTGTGTGAAATTTCACGCAAAACATGGAAAAGTCACACAAATCATGCATGGAGCAAGCATAAATTATAGATACGTTTGGGACGTATCATATGCAAGCCAAGTTCTATAGTGTGAAGGTCCCCACATAGCTATATGCATGAATGATCATCTCTATGGAGTACAAGGATAAGAGGGAGTACTAGTGTGGATCTTTCAAAAGGATAGTGGTGTTGCCCCTTTCTCTCTTTTTATTAATTTTTTTCTGTTTTCTATTTTTTTGTATTTTTTTTGGTGGCCTCAATGGCTCTTTCTATTTAACTCTCATTTGTCCTCTTTGGGATCTTTTATTTTGTCCACTTTGGGTTCTTTTCCTCACTTAAGGGCAACATTCTAATTTACAAGAGGGTATAGAAGATCGTTCACAGTTTACAAGGTACTCAAATCATAAAGAAGATATAGCTATCATGATGTATGCAATGTATGCCGCTGCCAGTGTAGCAGGAACATTTATGACATGAAGATCAAGTCATGAAGAGGTGGAAGTTGCATGGCAATATATCTCGGAAAGGCTGTTTTGAGGAAAGATATAAGGAGGTTTATGATGACAGAGCGTATGATGCCAAGGGTTTGAATGTACCGACGAAGGTGGACGCCAACTCTCGGAGTGAGAAGAAGGCAAGGCACGACACATGAGAGGCTAGCAAATATGAGGAGGTGGAAGTGTCAACTTTCAATACTTACATTAGTCCGATGAACTCATGCACTTATTATCGGTAACTCTCAATCTAATAAGTAGCTTCACAAAGAGACAAGTACCCCGAGGAAGAGTGTACGGGGGCTCGGTTATCCTTGCGCATCCTCGACTCATGGTACGTGAGTGTACTCTAATATTTGATCCCTCCAAAGATTAGCGATCCATCTAGTAGTTAGATTTCTCAACTAGTTTTATAGGTTTTGAAAATTAACACGGATTTCCCAAAATACGACACCTATCACTAATAGGCTAGAGCTCTTGACACCAAAAGTTAAAACATTACTCACATCAATACCTCAAAACTATTGCAAGTTACTGATACGTCCAAAATGCATCACTATTTTATATCGTAATTGCTGCTTATTCATTGATATATTTCACATTACGATGATGTTCTTATGTTGTTTCGGCTTATTTTACACAGTTTGCAACTTTCCGGTGCCGAAGCAGCAAACGCAGGATTCAGCGGTAAAAGTGGACGCTGAGTTGCTGAAGAAGAATACCTCCAAATTACCTGAAAATCGATGGGGGTATTTTCCAGAAGATTAACGAAGACTCACCAAAGAGGGGCCAGAGGGGGCCCATAGGAGCCCCAGGCGGCCACCTGGCGCGGCCCCACCCCTGGCCGCGCCGGGAGGGCGCCTGGAGCCCTGGGGCCACTCCCGGCTCCCCCCTCTGGCCTATATACTCCTCGTTACGCGAAAACCCTAAAAAGAGAAGCTTTCACAGAGTTCCGCCGTTGTTCCGTGGCGAAAACCTACAGAGAAGAAAAGGGCTCTCGGGCGGGCAGATTCCGCCGAGGGGATCACCTGCCGGAAGAGGAGATCATCGCCATCGTCATCACCATCGTCACGGGCATCATCGAGATCATGATCAACAACATCCCCAACATCAGCACCATCTCCACCACCATCCAATCTCACCTCACAAGTTTATCTTGTGTTGTAATCCGTACTATCTATCCTCTCTACTCTACCGGTGTTGATTACTACGTTGTGGTGAATGCTATTGAGTTTTGCTGGAGAAATATCATTATGTCCAGATTGTTTATCATATATTTATCACCTCTGATCATGATATATTTTATGTCTTGGAGTAGTTACTTTAGTTCTTGAGGACATGGGAGAAGTCTAGTTGTTAGTAGTCATATGATGTTGAAGTAATTTGTGTTGTTTGATATTTAAGTTGTGTTGTTATTTTCCGAGTGGTGTTGTGTGAGTCGAACACTCAACACTTCGCCTTCTTAAGTACCTAGGGGAATAAATTGTGTAATAAGAATGCTTACGGTGGGTTGCCGGAGTGACAGAAACCTGAACCCCAGTTTGCACAAGGGACTAATGGATCCCTGATCTTATTGTTGTGGTTAGGATTTGCCTTAATTTCTATCTTGTATTTGCGGATGCTTGCAAGATGTTTAATCATAAGAGTGCACTTATCTTAGTCTAGAAGGTGTGCTAGTATAGATCCACCCACTCAACACTTATCAGCTCAACACTTGTTATCGATACGGAGTATGGCGAAAGCACGTGAGTACCTCTCCATGTGTCCTTAAGAACGCTTTAGTCTTTATAACTTCAGTTGTCGGGCTTATCCTTTGCTCAAAAGGATTGGGCCACTTGCTGCTCCTCAGTGCTATTTACATTGCTTTCTTTTATCTGATTGTTGCTTATATCGAAAACCCCTAAAAAGTTATCTTTCAGTGCTTGTAGTTATTCCTTGTCCAAAATCACCTATCACGTTGGGTTCGACACTCTTACTTATCGAAAACGTTGCAATAGATCCCTTTACGTTGAGAGTCATCAAGTAACATTTTCTGGCGCCGTAGCCGGGGAGCATAGCGCTATTAGTAAGTGAAGCTGGTAAGGAATTTTATCTTGTTATTTTTATTTTGCTGTTGTTGTTCTTTGTCCGTATGGACAACCTAGCTATTGGATCGTTGCTTATGGGGAAACACCCCACATCTGTGGTGGTTGTTCCTCCCCCTACTGAAATTGTGCCTTATAAAATACCAGCTGGTATTATCGATTGTGTTTTGGCTAATCGTTATGCAGGAGACAGACATCCCAGTGAACACTTGCTATATTTATCACAACTATGTTCACTATTTAAGCTTGCAGGTGTATCAAAGGGGTTTGTCATGAAGAAATTGTTCTCCGTATCGCTTATAGATAAAGCTTCGGATTGGTATAAGCTTCTCGATAACTCTCATTTGCTTGATTGGCATGAGCTTATGCCTCTCTTTTATACCAAGTTTTATCCTCTTCATGAAATTCATCGAGACAGGAATTATATCTATAACTTTAGGTCTCGTGACGGAGAAAACATCGCTCAAGCTTGGGGAGATTGAAATCTCTAATGCTCAAATGTCCTATTCATGAGCTCCCCAAGAAAACTATACTTACAAATTTTTATGCTAGACTTTCTCGTCAGGATAAGGAGATGTTGGATGCCTCCTCTAGTCGGGTATTTCAGAAAAAAAGCGTTGAAGAAAGATGGGATCTCCTTGAAAGGATCCAGAAGAATACCGAAGATTGGGAAATAGATAAAGGTATTGAATCCACTACAAATTATGAGCATGATTATATAGAGAGCTATGTGAAAACCGATACCTTTAATGCCTTTTGCTCTAAGATTGGTCTTGATTCCCATCTAATGGTTGATTTTTGTAAGGACTTTGCCTCTCATATTGACTATTATAAGAAGAAGAAGGATCAGCATCATAAACCCTTCAAAGAATTACCTATTGATATTCATGTTGCTGACCCTATTGTGCCTGCAATTATATATGAAAAGCCCCCTTTTCCCGTAAGAATAAGGGAGCACTCTTTTGTGACAGGCATAATGAATAAGAGTGAGAGAAGAATTGATGAGCCTGAGGACCAGATTAAGGTCGATCCTCGAGTTGCATTGGTTAAGGATCTTATTACTAATGATGCGTTAGATTCCAATATAATTTTTTTGCTGTTTCCACTAACCTTGTCACAGCCAAGAATAAGGGCCCAATTTCAGGTACTCCAGTAGTATCTGTCAAAATAGGAGATCAAAATTATTATGGGCTATGAGATTTGGGATCCAGTGCTAGTGCTATCCCATACTCACTTTATCAAGAGATCATGGGTGAAATTTCACCTTGTGAACTTAAAGAAGTTGATGTTACTATTCATCTTGAAAACAGAGCAACTATCTGTCCTATCGGAATTATAAGAGATGTGAAGTTTTATGCGGAAAGGTAAAATATCCTACCGACTTTCTAGTACTTGGTTCAGTAAGGGATAATTTTTGTCCTAATATTTTCGGTAGACCTTTTCTCAGAACCTGTGGAGCTATAATAGAATGCAAGAAAGGTAAAGTTTCTGTTGAATTCAATGGTGAGCCATATGAATTTAATTTTTCTAAGTTCTCTAAGCAGCCTCGTGGTACTGATTTGCCTAGTAATGATAAGATTATTGAAGATATTGCTTCCATTGCTATTCCTCCTAACGATCCTTTGCAGCAATATATGGAGGACCACGAGAATGATTTGCATATGCAGGAGAGGAATGAGCTGGACGAAATATTCCTAAGACAACCTGCTATCCTAAAGCACAACCTTCCAGTTGAGCCTTTGGGAATTTTATCGAAACCAAAAGAAGATCCAGTGTTTGATCTTAAACCACTTCCCGATTCGCTCAAATATGCTTATTTAGATGAAAAGAAAGTATATCCTGTTATTATCAATTCTAACCTTTCAGGGTATGAAGAAGAGCGTCTATTGGAAGTACTTCGCAAACATCGAGGTGCAATTGGCTATACCCTTGATGACCTTAACGGGATTAGTTCGTCTATTTGTCAACATACCATCAACCTTGAACCTGATGCTCATCAATTTGTTGATCACCAACAACGGTTGAATCCAAAAATGATGGATGTTGTAAGAACTGAGATTCTCAAGATTCTAGCCGCAGGTATTATCTACCCTATAGCTGATAGTAAGTGGGTAAGCCCGGTTCATTGTGTTCCAAAGAAAGGAGGAACAACTATGGTTCCTAATGATAAGAATGAACTAATACCTTAGAGAATTGTTATTGGATATAGAATGTGTATTGATTACAGGAAGATGAACAAGGCAACCAAGAAGGACCACTACCCGTTGTTGTTCATCGACCAAATGCTTGAAAGGTTATCTAAAAATACTCACTTTTGTTATCTTGATGGTTATTCTGGCTTCTCTCAAATTCATGTTAACACTGCTGATCAAGAGAAGACCACTTTTACCTGTCCCTATGGTTCTTATGCTTACAGACGTATTCCTATTGGTTTATGTAATGCCCCTTCTACTTTTCAAAGGTGTATGTCTACTATCTTTCATGGTTTTTGCGAAGAAATTGTGGAGGTATTCATGGACGATTTCTCCGTCTATGGAACCTCTTTTGACCATTGTCTCCACAACCTTAATAAAGTTTTGCAAAGATGCGAGGAGAGAAATCTGGTGCTTAACTGGGAGAAGTGCCACTTTATGGTCAACGAGGGAATTGTTCTTGGCCACAAGATTTCCGAGAGGGGAATTGAGGTGGACAGGGCCAAGATTGCACCAATTGAAAGGATTCCCTATCCAAGGGACATCAATGGTATTCGTAGTTTTCTCGGTCATGCTGGTTTCTATAGAATATTTATCAAGGACTTTGAGACCCCTCACTAATCTTCTCCAGAAGGACGTTCCTTTTGTTTTTGATGAAGATTGTAAGGAAGCCTTCAAAGTTCTTAAGAAAGCTTTAATAACTGCTCCTATAGTACAACCACCTGATTGGAATTTACCTTTTGAAATTATGTGTGATGCTAGTGATTTTGCTATTGGAGCTGTTTTAGGGCAAAGGGTTGATAAGAAGTTGAATGTTATATATTATGCTAGCAAAACCCTTGATAATGCTCAAAAGAATTATGCTACTACTGAGAAATTCTTAGGAGTAGTGTTTGCTTGTGATAAGTTTAGGCAGTATATTGTTGATTCTAAGATTATTGTTCATACTGACCATGCTGCCATTAAGTATCTTATGGAGAAGAAGGATGCCAAACCAAGGCTCATCCGATGGGTACTCCTTCTTCAAGAATTTGATTTGGAGATCGTCGATAGGAAAGGAGCAGACAATCCGGTGGCGGATAATCTTTCAAGGATGGAAGATATACCGCAAAATCCCATTCTAGTCAACGACAGTTTTCCAGACAAACAGCTAGCTGTTGTTAAGTACAATCTCTCTCCGATCCTTGGTTTGCAGATTATGCTAACTTTATCGTTTCAAAGTTTTTGCCTCCAAGTTTAACATTTCAGCAAAGGAATAAGTTCTTTCATGATTTGAGGCATTACTTTTGGGATGACCCGCATCTTTTCAAAGAAGGTCCAGATGGGATCGTGAGAAGATGCATAGCGAAACACGAGCAGAATGACATTCTCAAACAATGTCACAGCAGTCCATATGGAGGACGTCATGCTGGTGAGAGGAACGCACATAAGGTTCTTCAATCAGGTTTTTATTGGCCTACTCTCTTTAAGGATGCTAGAAATTATGTTTTATCTTGTGATAAGTGTCAGAGAGTTGGTAATATTAGTAGAAGGAATGAGATGGCTATGAATTACTCTCTTGTGATTAAGCTTATTGATTGCTGGGGTTTTGATTATCGGTCCTTTTCCTTCCTCACACAAGTACACTCACATTTTAGTTGCTGTTGATTATGTAACCAAGTGGGTAGAAGCAATCCCCACTGAAAGTGCTGATCACAAGACATCTTTGAAAATGCTCAAGGATGTAATTTTTCCTAGGTTTGGAGTACCCAGGTACATCATGAATGATGGGGGTTCGCACTTTACACATGAAGCTTTTAGAAAAGCTTTAGCCAAGTACAATGTCAATCATAGAATTGCTTCACCGTACCACCCTCAAACTAGTGGGCAAGTCGAGCTCACCAATAGAGAGATCAAGTTGATCTTGCAGAAGACAGTCAATAGAAATAGAAAAGATTGGTCGAATAAGTTAGGAGATGCTTTGTGGGCATATAGAACTGCTTACAAAAAACCCATGGGCATGTCTCCCTATAAGATGGTCTATGGCAAGGCTTGCCATCTGCCATTAGAATTAGAACACAAAGCTTTCTGGGCTATTAGAGAGCTTAATGTTGACCCGAAATTAGCTGGTGAAAAGCTTATTATGAACTTGACTTCTCTAGATGAGTGGAGAAGTGAAGCTTACGAGAGCGCTAAAATGTTCAAGGAAAAGGTAAAGAAGTGGCACGATAGGAGGATTCTGAAACGTGAATTTAATGTTGGTGATAAAGTTTTGTTGTTTAGATCCCGTTTTAGGTTTTCTCCAGGTAAACTACTTTCCAGGTGGGAAGGGCCATTTCATATTGAGGAAGTCTACCGCTCTGGTGTGATCAAGATTAACAATTTTGAAGGCACAAAACCTCAAGTGGTGAATGGGAAAAGACTTAAGCATTACATAGCAGGAGATCCTGTCAATGTTGATGTGGATTTGGTATACACAACAACTCATGAAGAACATGTTGCAGCCCTGTTCCAGACACCAGCAGGAGCAGAATAAGGAAAGGTACGTATTATGGTAAGGAAACATCGTGAAACCGCCATAAAAGTTCCAGATCATGAGTTTTTGCAAAATATAGAAAATTTGAGGCCGAAGTGGAGCTGGAGACCAGCTCCAGGGGGGCCAGGCGCCCCCCTGGCGCGGCCCCACCCCTGGCCGCGCCGGGAGGCCGCCTGGGCACCCCGGAGTCCGTCTCCGACCCCGCTTTGGCTCGTTACCTTCCTTTCTGTGCAGAAATTTTTGCTATATATTTGCTCGGATCATTCCGGCAGCGTACCTCGCCATTTCGTGTGTTTTCTTTTCGAGTTGTTTCTGCCAGGAAAGCTTTCAGCTAGACCTAGGTGCCATGGCTTCCCCAAGTTCCCCGAAGGACAAGTTCGCCGTCAACGTCATCAACCCTTACCTCGCTGAGGTGAAGAAGCACCCCCAGATCCTTCGTGTGGAGGATGGTGACCTCCACAAGGGGGATCTGAAGGGTCCAGTCAAGGAGGGGAGCACCGAGGAGCGGCTGAAGGAGGTGGAACATGAGGTCTTCAAGTTCAAGAAGATGGTGGAGCGTGGTGTCGAAGCTAACTTTGACATCATGAACGAGATAGAGGCTTCCCAAAAGAAGGAGATGAAGGAGATGCGGTCAAGTTTGGCCGCACTAGAAGAAAAAGTTTATGGGCTCCAAGCACGGATCTATGATCTGCAGAACCAGAACTGTGAGTATGAACTAAAGTTTATGCGCATGGGTTTGGGTGCTGAGTGCAGGATCCTGGAGACGGGAATGTCCTTTGAGACCGGAGAACAGCTGCCATGGAAGCGCTTCGCCAAGGAGTACGTGACCGACAATAACAAGAATGAGGAGTATTGACCTTATATCAGGTATGGCTTTGAAAACTTTATTTAATCTTGGCAAACATAGATTTGGTCATAACAACAAGCATGTTATTTTTCTCAAAGTAGCGACATAGCCAAACCCTCTTTGTTATTATGCTTGTAGTGTTATGTTGACAAGGAAGACAACTTGATGTGTTATGCTTGTTTTAATGTTTATGCTTTATATTGCTTTGCATCCAAGTCATCATCAATTGTCTGTTCTCTCAAAGCCTTTGCTAGCCAAACCTCTATACTAAGCGGAATTCTGCTTGTGCATCCATACCCTAAAACCAATATTTTCCATATGAGTCCACCATACCTTCCAATTCATGCTATTCCAATACCACTCCTAAAGCATATAATTTTTGTGTTATCCTTAGATGTTCAAAATCTTCTATTTTGTTCCCCTGTTTTAGCTCATGAGGAAGTAGTAGTTAACTCATGATCTTCTTAAGTTGGACAAGTTTTACCCCGGGATTGCATGTCTAATCTGCAAACCCCTAATACGAGGAGAAACTGGCATGAGTGCGCCCAACTCACAAAAGATAATACAACAAACAAACCCTCATTCACGTTTGTTCATGAGAAATCAGAAAACTTAGGCAGTGATAAACAAAGGAGATTGCGGGGATGTGATCGTCCCCGTTTGGGAGCCGTTCCTCGAAACTTGTCCAATCTGAGAAGCAATTGAGTTATCTATTAGCATTCGTTGACAATTCATGCACCTCTCAAAACTTCTTTTCATTCTGTTTAATTTAAGGATAGCACTTGAGTTTTCCCTGTTTGCCTTTAACAAGGCTTTTTCCTTTACTTTTATGTTGAGTCAGTTTGCCCTACTTCCTCCTTTCCCAAAGAGAACAGACACTTGATGCTGATGAAGATTCATCATTATAATGCTGCATTAATTTTTGCCATGCCATATCATTGTTGACGTTATCTCTTGATAAGTAAGTTGTTTGCAAAAGCATTTGCCAAGCAAACATCTTCCTTTGTGTTAGCATTTGCACTTCATGACTAATAGCTTGTTCTTTCAAAAAATTTCCAATTGTCTCTTCGAAGTATAAAGAGAAAGAGCAAAGGTAAAAGCTATTAGTTGTCCCTTGACCAAAGGACTTGTTTGCCATGATTTGATGAGTTTCCTTAGCCCTACTTTTGATTATAATTTTTACTACTCTTTCATAAGGGCCTTATGAGTTGGAGATTACTATTTAGGATTTTTTAGTTTGGTGAAAAGATCATGATGCTTCTTCTCCGTATTTTATTAATCGACACTTCACTCTCTAAACTTGTGGACAGGTTTACCGAGCTCAGTTTTCGCTTGGGGGCAAGCGAGGTCTAAGCTTGTGGGAGTTGATACGTCCAAAATGCATCACTATTTTATATCGTAATTCCTCCTTATTCATTGATATATTTTCACATTACGATGATGTTCTTATGTTGTTTTGCCTTATTTTACACAGTTTGCAACTTTTCGGTGCCGAAGCAGCAGACGCAGGATTCAGCGGTAAAAAGTGGACGCTGAGTTGCTGAAGAAGAATACCTCCAAATTACCTGAAAATCGACGGGGGGTATTTTCCAGAAGATTAACGAAGACTCGCCGAAGAGGGGCCAGAGGGGGCCCACAGGAGCCCTAGGCGGCCATCTGGCATGGCCCCACCCCTGGCCACGCAGGGAGGGTGCCTGGAGCGCTGGGGCCACTCCCGGCCCCTCCCTCTGGCCTATATACTCCTCGTTATGCAAAAACCCTAAAAATAGAAGCTTTCACGGAGTTCCACTGACGCTCCGTGGCTGAAACCTACAGAGAAGAAAAGGGCTCTCGGGCGGGCAGATTCCGCCGAGGAGATCACCTCCCGGAAGAGGAGATCATCACCATCGTCATCACCATCGTCACGGGCATCATCGAGATCATGATCAAAATCATCCCCAACATCAGCACCATCTCCACCACCATCCAATCTCACCTCACAACTTTATCTTGTGTTGTAATCCGTACTATCTATCATCTCTACTCTACCAGTGTTGATTACTACGTTGTGGTGAATGCTATTGAGTTTTGTTGGAGAAATATCATTATGTCCAGATTGTTTATCATATATTTATCACCTCTGATCATGATCTATTTTATGTCTTGTGAGTAGTTACTTTAGTTCTTGAGGACATGGGAGAAGTCTAGTTGTTAGTAGTCATATGATGTTGAAGTAATTTGTGTTGTTTGATATTTAAGTTGTGTTGTTATATTCCGAGTGGTATTGTGTGAGTCGAACACTCAACACTTCGCCTTCTTAAGGACCTAGGGGAATACATTGTGTATTAAGAATGCTTACGGTGGGTTGCAGGAGTGACAGAAACCTGAACCCCAGTTTGCATAGTTTTGCACAAGGGACTAATGGATCCCTGATCTTATTGCTGTGGTTAGGCTTTGCCTTAATTTCTATCTTGTATTTGCGGATGCTTGCAAGATGTTTAATCATAAGATTGCACTTATCTTAGTCTAGAAGGTGTGCTAGCATAGATCTACCCACTCAACACTTATCAGCTCAACACTTGTTATCGATATGGAGTATGGCGAAAACACGTGACTACCTCTCCATGTGTCCTCAAGAACGCTTTAGTATTTATAAGTTCAGTTGTCAGGCTTATCCTTTGCTCAAAAGGATTGGGCCACTTGCTGCTCCTCAGTGCTATTTACTTTGCTTGCTTTTATCTTATTGTTGCTTATATCGAAAACCCCTAAAAAGTTATCTTTCAGTGCTTGCAGTTATTCCTTGTCCAAAATCACCTATCAATACCTTTTGCTCCTCGTTGGGTTCGACACTCTTACTTATCGAAAACGCTGCAATAGATCCCTTTATGTTGAGGGTCATCAGTTACTACTAAAATTAAATAGCAACCTCAATTATCTACTTTCAAGACAAGACACAACTTAGAGCAAAAACCAACTCTCTTAACAAGATAAACATGAAAACAAAAGAGAGTTCCAGCAACAAACTAAACAAAAGCGAAGGCTCTTGCTAAAGAAAAACTAAAACTAAAACTAAACATGGCAGTAGCTATGAAAAGATAAAGAACACACAATAGCAAAAAGATAGGCATGAAAAATCCTATGATGTGTTCTAGATTTTGAAAGTGGAGCGTGTTTCTCTCCCACACAAAGTAATACGGGGTCTAACTTTTTATGAACAGCGAGCAAAGCTAAAGAAAACTAAAAATAAAACTTAAGAGCGAGACGCTCCAAGCATAGCACATAATGCATGAAGTGATAAAAATATAGTGAGACGAAGGATGAATTGATGATTGTTGATGGAGAAGGGGATGCACGGGGCATCCCCAAGCTTAGACGCTTGAGTCTCCTTGAAAATTTATTGGGGATGCATGGGGGCATCCCCAAGCTTGAGCACTTGACACTCCCGAATTTTCTTTCATCACCTTCCATCGCACACTTGAAAACTTCCTTCATACATAACTCATTATAAGCTGATTAGAGAGGTTAGTACCCTTAATAAAATATTTTCCCCACTGGATATACAGATATTCTTGAAGAGATACTGTTTCTCAAGATTGCAAAAAGGTTTTTGCAAAGAAAAAGCAAGCTTAAGGTTGGCAAAAGTAAGGAGAGACAAAACGTTGCAGAATATGTGAAAAAAAGAACGACAGGTAATAGAGAATTTTTTTGGGGTACTTCTGCAACTGAAATCAAAAAACTCAGAACATACGAAAGTTCCGTGATTTTATATAGCACACAGTGTAAAAACTTCAGCTCAAATAGATAAACTGGTGATTTGATCCGATTTTTCCTGTCACGAAGACAGAATCTGTTTTCTGGACAACATGTCACAACTTTCGCTTCCCTTGTCATATGAGGCTATAACTTGGCAAAAAGCTTGAAAATAAAGATACAATGAAGTTTCTACACTAGTAACAATCTTTAGGCTAGGCATAAGGCAAAAGATCAAGTTGTATCAATTGAACCATCATCAAGATCATCAAAAAGTTCTTCAATTGTACAACTAGTATCAAGAGGTCTTTCAAATAAAGGCCTAATGAAGATACTTCTAGGGATATAACCAAAAGGCGAAAAATCAATGGGAGTTTCATTTATAAATTTATCAAAGAGAGTTATTTCTTCCAAAGTTTTCATGGTTTCAACTTCCTTGGCAATGGGTGGATTATTTTTGGGTCGGGGAACCTTAGGGACATATTGAACTTAGGTTCCCTCCTTGCCGGAGTCTCTACCCTTTTTGGTTTGATTGAGGAGAAGGTGGTTCCTAGAGTATTGATGATTTCCTCAATCTTATCAATCCTAGAAGGATCCATATCATGGAATTTGATTTTCTCCAAAGTTTTAATAATTTTTAGCATGAGATATCAAGCCTATTCAAATTCCCTTGAATCTTGCGATCCAACTCATTTATCCTAGTTATACTTGGTATCTCTAACTCTATCTTTTCAAGTTTTTTCATAATGTGAGCTAGAGTTATATCTTCTTGTATGCTAGCAACAGGGAGATTTCCAACAAGATTTTCAATAACATTAAGAGACTCCCAAATTGGGGCTTCTAGGAAATTCCCATTGATAGCAGTATCTAATACGAACCTATTCCAAGGAGTAATCCCAACACAAAAATTTCTAAGTAGGATAGTAGTGGATTGCTTCTTGGTGGCTCTCTTCTGAGAATCATTAATTATATACCAAGCATCTTTTAAACTTTCACGACCTTTTCGTTTAAAGGTGAGAACTTCTGTCTCAACAAAGGCAAAAGGACCAGACATAATGACAGCTACTAGCAAGATAATTTTTTATTTATTTTTGATATAAGACACAAAGATAAAAAATGAAAGGTAAACTAACAAGACTAAAAAGTAAAGGTAAAAGGTAGTGGGCAACTCCCCTATCTTATCACTCGGAGTCCCCGACAACGGCGCCAAAAATTTGCTTGATACGCGAGAGATGATAATTGCTTCTTGCTCTTCGTTGGTTACCCCAAGTGGAAGGTGAGATGCAGCGTAGCGGCAAGTTTCCCTTGGTGAAGATACCAAGGTTTTAAGATCGTCTCCCGTAGGACTCCGGCAATGATAAGTAGGTGGTAAGAAAACAATGGCACCGTTCACGACAAACGTTGCTTCCTTGACCTGGACCTGCACACAACACAAATAACTTTGCTCCCAACGAAGTTCAGAGAGGTTGTCAATCTCTCCGGTCTTGTTGTTTACAAAGGATAAAAACACAGGCTAATGATAATGATAGCAACTGAAAGTAAATATTAAAAAAGGAAATAAGCTTGTAAACAGTGATGAGAATATGGATCGGGGTCCCGTGATGTTCACTAGTGATGTCTCTCTCCCAAAAGACGATAAGACTGCTATGCGAGGTAAACAAATTACAGATGAGCAATTTACAGGATTATAAATGCACCGCAATGCTAACTATGCTACAAAATAAAGGAAGAGGCTCAAAAGCATGGGCAGTACGCCAAAATAAGTAGACCGAAATCCATCTGCATCTACTACTAATCATCCACCTTGAGATATCTATCCAGAACATCTCGCTGGTAATAAGTTGCGAGGCCCACCCAAAGTGTAAACCCAAAGCAACAGACAACTGCATTAAAAAGAACTCTGCGTAAAGTAAACAATCCTTGCAACCGCGGTTACAAGCACCGTTGTTTTCCCCCTTGTGGCCACATCACATCCTCTAGACTCATGTTTCCGTCACTCATGCGTGTCATCAGAGGGCATGTACCCACAATCGAGCATAACATTCCCTCTTGGAGTCACTACCTACTACTTGGCCAAAGCAATAAACAACAACGGAGAACATGCAAGAATTACTTAGGAACGAAAATATAAGAAATATGAACCAAATATATTACTCTTTCACAATCTGAACATAATCTCATAATCCATCAGATCCCATCAAACTCAGCATAGCAAAAGCAAAAATATTACATATGTGCCTCGATCATGTAGGGCAGCTCACAAGGTCTAAACCATGAAGAACAGAGAGGGGAGGAGAACATCACATAGCTACTGATCACAGACCCATGGTCCAAAGGAAACTACTCACGGCACATTCGGGAAGCGTCCATGGTTGAGGAGAAGCTCCCGGAGGTCGATCCTCCCTCCGACAGGGTGCCGGGTAGGGTCCTGGCGGAGCTCCTGATCTTGGAAGCGCGGCGGCGGCGGAACAGAGGCGAGATTGCGAAATAGGGTTCTGTCTTCGGAAGTTTCCCGTGGCGGAGAATAAATAGGCGAAGGGGGGCAGCCAGGGGGTGTCCACCAGGGGTCCAGGCGCCCCCCTGGCGCGGCCAGGCCCCTAGCCTCGCCAGCTAGGTGCCTGGGCACTTGGTGGGTCCCACCTGCCCCCCCCCCTTCGGGACTCCGGAATATTCCTTCACGCTGATTTTTGCCGAATTTTTGGAGCACTTTTTATGTGGGGAAAACTGAAATAGAAAAATAGCAGAAAACAGAAACTGACACTGGGGTGCACTGAGTTAATAGGTTAGTCCAAATATGATCAGAAGTGTATGAAAGTGTATCTAGATCATAGTAATATCACACAAAACATGCATGGAGAAAGCAGAAATTATCGATACGTTTGGGACGTTATCAACCACCATGCTAATTATGCTACTGGAAAGCTAGAGGCTCAAAAGTATGGGTAGTACGCCAAGACAATTAGACCGAAATTCAACTGCATCTACTACCTAATCATCCACCTTGAGATATCTATCCAGAACATCTCGCAGGTATTAAGTTGCGAGGCCCACCCAAAGTGTAAACCCTAAGCAACAGACAAATGTATTAACAAACTTTGCGTAAGGTAAACAATCCTTGCAACCGCGGTTACAAGCACCGTTGTTTTCTCCCTGGTTGCAACATCACATCCCCTAGTATCATGTTTCTGTCACTCATGCTAGACATCAGGGGGCATGAACCCACATTCAAGCATAACGCTCCCTCTTGGAGTTACTATCTACTACTTGGCCAAAGCAATAAAAAGAAACAGAGAACATGCAAGAATTACTCAAGAACAATATATAAAAGGAGAACCAAATATATAACTCATCACGATCTGAACATAATCTCATAATCCATCGGATCCCAGCAAACACATCATAGCATCAGCATAAAGAATTACATAGATGCCTTGATCATGTAGGATAGCTCACAAGAGCTAAGAATTGAAGCACGAGATTGGAGAGAAGACATCACATAGCTACTGGTCATGGACCCATGGTCCAAGGGGGACTACTCACAGCACATCCGGGAAGCTTCCATAGTGGTGGAGAAGCTCCCGGAGGTCAATCCTCCCTCCGGAAGGGTGCCGGGAAGAGGTCTTATGGTGCTCCCGATCTTGGAAGCGCGGCGTCGGAACAGAGGGGAAATTCGCGATGCAAGGTTTTTTCTCGAGGGTTTTCGGAGTGAGGAGGTAATATAGGCCAAAGGGTGTCACCAGGGGGTGTCCCCACCTCCCAGGCGCCCTGGTGGGGCGGCCAGGGGTGGGGCCGCGCCCCCAGGCCGCCTGGGAGGGGGGTGGGGCCCCTCCGGCCCTCCTTCGGTGATTCCCGAAGCTTCTTCTGCGCTGATTTTTTATCTATTTTTCTTGGAATTTTTGGAGCTCTGTAAATATGGGTAAAAACCTGCAACTTACAGACATCAGCAGACAAAAACTGGCACTGGCTGCACCGAGTTAATATGTTACTCCAAATATGTGTAAAAAGATATAAAAGTGTAGGAAAACACAAAGCAATGTCAACTAAAAGATCATGGAACAAGCCGAAATTATAGATACGTTTGGGACGTATCACATGCTCGTCTTTGAAAAGGGTCAAAATAGTGGCAATTATCGTGCATATGGCAGAGGGGGAAATGTGGAAACAACGTTGAATTTTTTTGAGCGCAAGGGGAGTCCGTCTCCGTAGTGGATCTGGGAGTGAGAGGCATAAGGGTGAGGGTTGGGAAAAATTGATGGATGCGATCATACCAACACTAAAGCATCGGATCCCAATAGAACTCCGAAGTTAAGCATGCTTGGGCGAGCGTAGGACCAGGATGGGTGAACTCCTAGGAAGTCCTCGTGGTGCATTCCTTTTTATTTTATTTTTGCGTCTCGTGGCGTGGGAGCGCGTGTACGCAATATATTTGTATGAAGTTTTATGCGTCTCATGGCGTGGGAGTGTGTGTACGCAATATATTTTTATGAAGTTTAATTTATAATCAGGATGTGTGATACGTTTTAACTCGTTACTTGGTATTCACGCATTAAGGACGATGTTGTGGAGCGGCATGCATGCTCGTTTGTTGAAAGGGGTCAAAATAGTGGAAATTACCGTGCATGTGGCTCTTTCTGAATTTAACAGCTAGTGCATATCAAGTTCTACTCGTGTCTGCATGCAATGCTCTGATGAATAAATCTACAATGATGTGGCTACTTTAGAAGTGGCAAGTATGAGAGTTTGGTTTAGGAACTTTGATATCGACTTTTGACTGTGTGAGTTCCATTGTGCATGACTATACGGGAAAGTCCGCATGACCAAATAAATTTCATTGCTAAAACACAAAGAAACAAAGTCTCACTCTACCCCTAACATATACTTTGACATTATCATGTGATAATGAAATGAATGTCAAATAGGGTGACATTAACGATTTGCAAAGGACATATGAATCTGAATAGATGATACAGATTGTTGACGAAACCTTTTCGACAATAAAGCATGATCAATAATACTTATGGGATAAGGGTTATGAATAGTAATAAATATAACTAGATTATTTATACTCTAGTGCAAATGGGAGACTGTTGAAATGTGCCCTATAAGCAAATAATAAATCATGTTTATTATCATTTTCATTAGTTCATAATAAGTTTAAGACTATTCTATAATTGTATTAAATGGGAACATTAATACATGTGTGTATATGAACAAACAAGGTCTCTAGTAGCCTCTATTCAACTAGTTCATTGGGCAAATGGTGGTCAAGGTTTCCTAAACATGAGATATTGTATGTATGTTAACAATGGAGTCATATAATTATGTGAATGATGTGATGGACATTTACCAAATATAAGTATTGCAACGAGATCAAGTCAGAAAGTTCAACAGTGCGATAATTATAAAACATAGTAACCTAATCCTTATACCATGAGATCGTATATAATCACTATCTTGAGAGGTTGCCTTGATTGCATCAATCGTCACACCATAATAGGGTGATCATAAAGGTGTCTCTTAGGTATTCCAAAGGGATATGTTGAGGCGCACGTATCAAGATCGAGATTTGTCCATCCGCGTGCTAGATAGATACTCTGGGCCCACTTGGTGAGATTACAACCGAAGGTATACCGTGTGACTGGGTCACGAGGATGGAATATCACAAGAACGAGTAAATAGCATTGTTGTAATGATATTGAACTAGGTATAATGATACCGGCGATTAGATCTCGGACAAGTCAAGTATCGAAGTGACAAAGGGAATGTGACTCGACATTTATGGTTCAAGCGATAAAGTTATATCGTGGAATGCACATGGGCCATTATGGACATCCAGGTCCCACTAATGATCATTGATCGAAGAGGGGTATCAGTCAAGTCTAGAGTGTTCACGAACCGTAGGGTAACACACTTAAGGTTTCGATGGCATATTGAAGATGTTTTTGGAACTATCACAATTACATGAGAAAATAGAATAAGAAATCAGAAAAGTGCTGTGTGGATCCGAAAGGTGTTCTGAGTAAACCGGAAGATGTTCCAGAGCAAAAGGCACCAAAGAATATTTACTTCTTATTAATTACGAGAATTAATAAGTAATTTTTTTATTTTAATTAAAAAGGTAGCCTGCCATAATTAGGCCCTCTTTTGAAAAGAGGCCAAATAGGGGAAGGGGAGGGAGGCTAACTCCCATGTGGGGAGGCGCCATGGGCCAAAGCCCACAAGGGATCCGGCTACCCATGGCCTCAACGCCAACCCCTTGGTCGGCCACTCCTTAGCAATTGGGATTAGTCCCACATTGCTAAGGGTGGAGCCTAGGGGTGCTCCTTTTTCCCTATATAAAGGATGGATGCTACATTTTTTTGATACAGAAAAATAAAGGAAAATTTTCAGAAAATTGCAAAGGTTATTTTATCCCCGTGTTCTCCTACGAGCGTGGTTTCTCGAAGAGCCATGTACGTGGGAGATAACACCATCGCACCATACCTTCGTGCTGCAGGGATTGCGTTCCGAAAGGGTCTTCTTCCGCAACCTCTGCTAGATCAAAGGTTGTCGCCAAGCACCGTATGTGTGTGAGTCCGACGAGGTGCGACATGTGTGGCACTCGACATCGTTGGGATGTCTACGTGATCCTGAGGTTAACGTGGACGTCCGTCTTCACCGACATTGTTGAACGGGGACGTGATCCGCTCTTCGATCTTCGAAGACCGAGTGGCTTCTGGAGTCGCGAGGACTACGCAACATCGTGGATGGATGAGTACAACTACATTAAATCACGTTCACGTAGGAACGTTTCCCTCTTAACGGTTTACATATGGGTATGTCACCGTTTCCCTCTATCACCTTGCATCTGCATATCCTTGGGCATATGATTATCGTATGGTTTTTTCTACGCCGAAACCTTTCAGACTATAGTACTGGCGTCCTTCGGCAACTTCAAGGAACGGTGTAGCGGCGGTGAACAACTATTGGAATGGCGACGGTGTTCGTAGTTCGCGTCTTCGTTATCACTTATCCTTAATGCAATCAATATATAGATCCCGACCATGTGTAGGAATAGAAACAAACATAACATTTTATTTTGCATTTATAGCTTCCCCTCTTCTTTCTGTAACCATTCCATATAATTGTCCTTGTCGGGGAAACTTAATTACATAAACACATTAGAACTAGGGTCCCTCCTACCGGACTATGCATGATAAATTTGTGGTTTCGACCAAAATGGAACTTGATTCTCAAAAGCGAAGAAAAAGAGGAGCTAACAAGGCTGCTCATGCATGGTGCATGTTCTTCGACAATATTGTCAACATATCCTACTAGCCCATCAGAAGCATTTAGTATAGCTCTTCTGTAAAATTTGAAACACCTTCAATTGCTCACTAGATAACTGACTTCTGAAAATCTTTGAAGAGGATGACACACTATGCATCACCATCACTAAACGGAGGATGTCCAGATCGTCCCCTTGAATGAGATCACGATGATGGACACGTCATCGTGGTACTTCCTTCTATCGCCACACGGTGTCTCAAGAAGTTCATGGCAATCCATACCTAAAAATCCATAGACATGAAACTTATGAATACTGTAAAATAATTTCTTTGTGCGGGCAGGCTTGTGTTGTGAAAAGTATCAAGTTCGTTGCTCACCAGCCTTCCTTGCAGCTCGGAGTAATAATTCTCCAATGAGATGCTGAGCCGGATCGCCATTGGGATGGGCAACTGTGAACATCTCTACATGATCAACTACTTCTTTGTTGGTGAAATACTGATAGATTCCGTCAGACGATAGCACGAGAAACTTGTCATAAGGACCGACCTGGTGGTGGCACACGGATGGGATACAATTGATGTAGGGGTCCGAGCCGATGTAATCAATTTTGAATGCTGCTAACAACCTACTGTTCCACTTTGGCTGCCAAGTACAAAAAAGGCATTGCTTGGATTATCACATGTGCGGTTGATATTTCAGGAAACTTTGGTAACTCGCCATATATTAACAAATGCAAGGAACGTGCAACAAGTTATTTTGCTCACAGTGTCAATGGTATTTCATATTTGCATGAATTGCAGGTCACATTCACAGTTCTGATGTTCTTGGTCAACAGGGATGTCATGAACAACGCTACTGAACTACTATTGGACAGCCACTAATAAAATATATGAATGGTTTGAAGGACCTACACGTGAGGTGAACTACTTGTCTCATGATATTAACTGGAAATGTTAACTTCTAGTCCTTGAGTGCTAGACTGATAGCATGTTGCTCAGAATAATTAAGTGGACTTTTATAATGCATCACATAATATGTTACTCCTACTTGGCAATTATATGAAGTCACATTATAGCAGTCTAGTAGAAATATGACAGTGACAATAGATATGTGCTTGAACATGCACGCGGAAGTAGAAACGAGGCACTGCTCGATTGGTGTATACCTCCTTCAAGTAGCCAGCCCCGAATGCTCTGGTGACGTTGAGTTTTCCCTTCACCCTGCCGTCGATGATGGATTTGCTATCACTGGGATGTTCGTCCCGAACCCTCTTCGCCTCCTGTATCACCCAGATTCCAACAAGCACAACTTAATCATCAAACAGTACATGAATGCAGCACATGAGGGATGATCTGAGAGGGTGTGTACGTACCGTGTCATCGGCGGTGTTGTGATCGTTGTTGAGCTGCACGCACTCTAGTCCATGGACGTCGCGTGACTTGAGCTCGCGCATGATCTCAGCTTGCACCTGTTGCAGGTCCTGCTCCGTCTTGCCAAGGATGTTTTCAAGATCGGGCTCCCACCTCCCCGCCAGCACGGCGCGGCTGTCCCCGACGTTCATCACGTACACGTCTGCACCCTTCATCAGCATCACCAACACACACGACCCCATCAGCCCAAGCTCCGGGCTCTCGGCCGCCCGTTGCTCCGCCATCTTGAAAAACTCCTCCTCTGTCTTCCTCAACGCCCGAGCCATCGCCTTAAAGACTTTGGAGTGCATCGCCTTGCTTCCCCTGGATGTGGTGGCATCGTCCGTCTCGGGAAGTTTCATTCGCCCACTCTTCACCGGCTTAAGTTCAAATTCCGGGCTGCCATTGCCTCCATCCAGAGTAGAGAGGCTATCGACGGTGGTTGTCGCCTCGTCGCACTGCATGTCGTTCCAGAGCACGCCCTTCAGCTCACGGCACAACGCGACGTAAAGATTCTCAACGAGGTAGTCGGTCGCGTCGGGACCGTTGAAGCCGTCGTAGATCCCCACAAACACCCACCCGTGCTCCTCTGAGACCGCCACGTGGAACCTGTCCTCACCGACCATGCCCTGGGCCCACTGCACATTGTCGTTCGGTGGTGCGTGGTGGACCCCGTCGTTGAAGTGTTCCATATTTGGCGCCTCAACAGGTCCTTCTGACAAGAGTGTGTAGCGCGGCGCCCCTAACTTGAGCCTGGAGGTGGCTCTAGTGAAGAATTGGAAGAGAGGTTTGCAGCGTCGAGAGCTGTTGTCGCCGCGTTCAGCCACGGGAGGAGAAAATTTGGCCTGGTGACTAACGAAGGAGGATGACGAGGAGAAGGAGTGGTCCAACAGCCGTTCGGAGATAGTGGACGTGGTTCCGGATGTATCAGACATGCGGTCGGACATGGACTGGAGAGGTGCAGACATGGAAAACCTAGTTGGCGTGGCCTGGAGCGGCCCAGTGGCGAAGGAGTGCGAGCTTTCAAAGGTGCACACAGACGACTGAGGCCATGTCAGCTCGTTAAGAAGGCGGCATGATGACATCGACGAGGATGTCACTAGGTTGGCGCTGATGGCCGCCCCGGACAGAGAGATGAAGGTTGTTCCTGATGACATTGTGGACTTGTGGAAAGCTGATGGTGTTGGCACGTACCTGAAGGAGTGTCCATGAATCTTGTCAGGGACTGAGTCGACCGCCATGGCGTAGGTGTCGCCGCCGGAGAAGCATGGGTTCTTGGTGATGCTATTGCCCATTTCGTTTGCTTGGAGGGATGGATGAGTTGCCTTTTTGGGGGGAAAGGATGGATGAAGAGTAGTTGTTTATGGGAGTTGAGTGATGCAGTATAAAGAAGGTTCTCCTTAGAGTGAAAATGGTGGCTCTCTTGTTGCTAGTATCCTATAACTTATCTCAGGGTGATGTAGCTAGCAATGCTTCCTAGGTTGAACTTAGAAAACCATGGCACACATCTATGGTTATGGAGGAGTTTGGGATGAATTTAAATGGCTGCACTTTCTGTTTATATAGAACTGGAAGCGCACTAGAAATAACTCAACTGTATATCTTCAGTGAACCGTATATCTTCGGCGAATATATCTATAATTATTTTTATAGATAGATCTTTTATTTCGTGAAGATATGATAACGGACAATGCATTTGTTCCAAAGCATGGAGATGCAATTTCAACTATGGAAAACTAGTTGGTGACTAAATATAATGAGTGACAGGTCACTAGCAATGTTCGCATGAGGCAACGTCGATAGAAAACAAGAGGTGCAATGGCATACGACAAATGTAATTTGTCACATTTGAATCAATGTGCTATATAAATACTTCGGATTTTTCTATGTCACTTGCAATAAGGATCAATGAAATGGCGTGTACCATTTACTATGCAATTTTGAGTAATAACATTCTAACTTAGCATGACCGACCTTCTAGATGTTGAATCTTATATAATAAATGAGATATATTCATATCGTACTATGGTAATTTTATTGTAGATCAAATCCTTGTGTACCCATTTGCACAATTGTGTAATAAAAGCATCTCATCATTTCTGTTTGGTGGTGATTTTAGTATCATCACGAAACATAGTGAGAAGAATAAACCATGTGTGCTCTCTAGATGGAGTTATACTTTCAATTACTGAAGTTAATGGTTTGAAAGATCTAGCTCTTCAAGGATGAATATACATACAGGCAGACAATATGAAGGAGCCCACATTTTATAAACTAGATAAAATTTAGTTTCCTTTAGACTAGGATTTTTTTCCTTGCAATTGTAGTTGAACTAAACACATATATCTCTAATCATGTTCTATTACATCTTTCTATTGGTATTACCCAACAACTTATTCATATATGAGAATTGTTGGGTGTAGAGAGAAAGATTTTAGGAGGTGATCTATAATAGTTGGTCTCCTAGCACTTACTATAAGAATGACATTTGTTTGTGGCAAGAAAAATCTAGAAGATTAATAAGAAATATAAAAGTATGGAATTTTAATTTAAAAGGTGCATACAGAAACTAGTGGAGATATTCGCTGCAACAATTAGATGCCATGGATAAGAAAAGTGAAACATTTCCCTAATTAAACATTGGAGAAAGGTGTCTTAGACTGACATTTGAGGATAATTTGCAAAAGCTTCTTAGAGATGAGGAATTGAAGTGGAGATAGAGGTCCAAATAGAAAGATTTGAAAGAAGGGGATGTCAATACTGGATATTTCCATCTCAAAGCTAGTGAAAAAAAGAATTTCATTTCATCCCGATAAATAAAGGGGTTTAAATCACCAAAGAAGTTAAGTTCGTGACCCACATAACTAATTTTTATAATCAATTATTTTGACCTATAGAGGTTATGTCTATTATATTATATGGAATATGTTATGCTCAATTAAGTTAAAATAACAAGAAAAGTTTAACTGGATCATTTTCTTTAGAGGATATCAAGACATGTTTTTGAAATGAAACATGATAAAAACAGCTAGACAATATCACTACTAGGATAATGGCCATACAAGAATGAAGAGTAGCAGCGTGGGGTAATATGACCGCGTTGCTGGTATATAGTAGCAGCGCAGGGTTAAGACATGCGCTGTAAATACGAAGTTAGTAACAACGCGTGTATGCTAGCCCTGCTACTAGTAAATGAAAACGATGGTACTACCCCGAAATAACAACATTAGCAACGCGGGATGCCAAACCCGCGCTTCTGCCATCGAGATAGCTACATCGCGGGCTCTGCTCGGCGCGCTGTTATAGTTTGTACACCGTACATGGGAGAGATAGCTACAGCGCGGGCTCTGCTCGGCGCGCTGTTATAGTTTGTACACCGTACACGGGCGAGTTGCCCCACACGACACTCTCTCCCCTCCCTTATCCTTCTTTTTCTCGCACCCCTCCCCCACCTCGCGCCGCCAGGGTGATGTGCGAGATGATGATAATGGTTTCTCTCCCTTCGTTGGTAACCCCAAGTGGAAGGTGAGATGTATGATAGCAGCAAATTTTCCTTATGTAGAGGATAGGGTTTGTCTCCAGTAGGAATCCGATAATGATAAGTAGGTGGTGAAGCGAACAATGGCACCGTGGTTGATTACTTCACCTGAACCTGCACACGACACAAATAACTTTGCTCCCAATGAAGTTCAGAGAGATTGTCAATCTCTTCGGCCTTGTTGTTTACAAAGTATCAAACGCAAGGGATAATGATAATGGTAATAACAACTAGAAAGTAAAAGCAGGAAATAAATTGAGCGCGTAAACAGTGATGAGAATATGGACCGGGGTCCCGTGATGTTCACTAGTGATGTCTCTCTCCCAAAAGACGATAAAACTGCTCTCCGAGGTAAACAAATCACAGCTGGGCAATTGACAGGATTAAAAACGCACCGCAATGCTAACTATGCTACAAAGAAAGGACGAGGCTCAAAAGCATGGGCGGTACGCCAAAATATGTAGACCGAAATCCAACTGCATCTACTACTAATCATCCACCTTGAGATATCTATCCAGAACATCTCGCTGGTATTAAGTTGTGAGGTCCACCCAAAGTGTAAAACCAAAGCAATAGACAACTGCATTAAAAGAACTTTGCGCAAAGTAAATAATCCTTGCAACCGCGGTTACAAGCACTGTTGTTTTCCCCCTTGTGGCAACATCACATCCCCTAGACTCATGTTTCTGTCACTCAAGCTAGTCATCAGGGGGCATGAACCCACAATCGAGCATAACGTTCCCTCTTGGAGTCACTACCTACTACTTGGACAAATCAATAAACAGCAACGGAGAACATGCAAGAATTACTAAAGAACATAAATATAAAAGATAAGAACCAACTATATTACTCAATGACAAACTGAACATAGTCTCATAATCCATCAGATCCCAGCAAACTTAGCATAGAAACAGCAGAAAGTTACACATGTGCCTCGATCATGTAGGGCATCTCACGAGGTCTACTCCATGAAGAACAAAGAGGGGAGGAGAACATCACATAGCTACTGATCACGGACCCATGGTCCAAGGGAGACTACTCACGGATCATCCGGGAGGCGTCCATGGTGGAGGAGAGGCTCTCGGAGGTCAATCCTCCTTCCGGCAGGGTGCCTGGAAGAGGTCTGTTGGCGCTCCCGAAAAATAGTTCTGTCTTTGGAGGTTTCGCGTCACGGAGAATATATAGGCGAAAGGGGGGGGAAGGGGGCCACCAGGGGTCCAGGTGCCCCCTGGCGCAGCCCCACCCTAGGGCGCGTCGGGAGGGCGCCTAGGGCCTTTGTGGGTCCCCTTCGACCCCTCCAAGGTGTTTCCGGAAGCTCCCGGTACGTGATTTTTTATCTGATTTTTCCCGAATTTTTGGAGCACTTTTAATATGGTGGAAACCTGAACTAGAAAAATAGCAGAAAACAGGAACTGGCACTAGTGATACCTCTCTCCCAAAAGACGATAAAACTGCTATGCGAGGTAAACAAATCACAGCTGGGCAATTGACAGGATTAAAAACGCACTGCAATGGTAACTATGCTACAAAGAAAGGACGAGGCTCAAAAGCATGGACGGTACGCCAAAATAAGTAGACTGAAATCCAACTGAATCTACTACTAAGCATCCAACTTGAGATATCTATCCAGAACATATTGCTGGTATTAAGTTGCGAGCCCCACCTAAAGTGCAAACCCAAAGCAACAGACAACTGCATTAAAAGAACTTTTCATAAAGTAAATAATCCTTGCAACCGCGGTTACAAGCACCGTTGTTTTACCCCTTGTGGCAACAACACATCCCCTAGACTCATGTTTCTGTCACTCAAGCTAGTCATCAGGCGACATGAACCCACAATCGAGCATAAAGTTCCCTTGGAGTCACTACCTACTACTTGGCCAAAGCAATAAACAGCAACGGAGAACATGCAAGAATTACTCAAGAACATAAATATAAAAGATAAGAACCAAATATATTACTCAATCACAAAATGAACATAGTCTCATAATCCATCAGATCCCAGCAAACTCAGCATAGCAACAACAGAAAATTACATATGTGCCTCAATCATGTAGGGCAGCTCACGAGGTCTAATCCATGAAGAACAAAGAGGGGAGGAGAACATCACATAGCTACTGATCACGGGCCCATGGTCCAAGGGAGACTACTCACAGATCATCTGGGAGGCCTCCATGGTGGTGGAGAGGCTCCTGGAGGTCAATCCTCCCTCCGCCAGGGTGTCGAGAAGAGGTTTGCTGGCGCTCCTGATCTTGGAAGCGCGGCGACGGCGAAACAGAGGCGAGAATACGAAAAAGAGTTCTGTCTTCGGAGGTTTCACGTCACAACGAATATATAGGAGAAAGGGGGAGCCAGGGGCCACCAAGGTTCCAGGCGCTCCCTGGCGCGGCCGCACCCTAGGGCGCGCCGGGAGGGCGCCTGGGGTCCTGGTGGGTCCCCTCCGGCCCCTCCTAGGTGTTTCCGGAAGCTTCCGGTACGCTGATTTTTTATCTGATTTTTCCCGAATTTTTGGAGCAGTTTTAATATGGGGGAAACCTGAATTAGAAAAAAAGCAAAAAATAGGAACTGTCACTATGGTGCACTGAGTTAATATGTTAGTCCAAATATGATCAAATGTGTATGAAAGTGTATCTAGATCATAGCAATATCACACAAAACATGCATGGAGCAAGCAGAAATTATAGATACGTTTGGAACGTATCAACATCCCCAAGCTTAATTCCTGCTCATCCTCGAGTAGGTAAATGATAACAAGCATAATTACTGTGGTGACAAGCTAACAAACATATGATAACTTTGAAAGTAAAGCAATCAAGGTATGTAATTCAATTGAAGTCATAACAGGCAAGCGTCTATATTAGCATTGAAACAAGCAACATAAGAACATTAGGTGCAAGAGCTCTCGCTGTCCGTGACTCGAATGTCTCCAAATGGTGTTTGCTTGCAAGAAGTGGGAGATGGTAATACGAGAAAAAATATATTTTTTGAGAACTCAATCTACTAAAGTTTCACACTTAGTTTTCTTTGGGATCTTATCTTGACTCGTCCCCAGACCACTAGCCAGGTACAAGTCAATTTGATCCACTCCCTTTCGATATTTTGAGCACTCATGCAATGGATGAGCGTAAGCACGAGAGTTGATACTTAGGATGGCGCATGGTGGGTACCACCTGGCCCCCCTTCGGGACTCCGGAAGGTTCCTTCACGCTGATTTTTTATCTGATTTTTCCCGATTTTTTGGAGCACTTTTTATATGGGGGAAAACTGAAATAGAAAAACAGCAGAAAACATAAACTGGCACTTGGGTTCACTGAGTTAATAGGTTAGTCCAAATATGATCAAAAGTGTATGAAATTGTATCTAGATCATAGCAATATCACACAAAACATGCATGGAGCAAGCAGAAATTATTGATACGTTTGGGACGTATCAACATCCCCAAGCTTAATTCCTGCTCGTCCTCGAGTAGGTAAATGATAACAAGCATAATTTTTGTGGTGACATGCTAACAACCACATAACAACTTTGAAAAGTAAAGCAATCAAGGTATGTGATTCAATTCAAGTCATAACATGCAAGAGTCTATATTAGCATTGAAACAAGTAACAAAAGAACATTAGGTGCAAGAGCTCTCGCTGTCCGTGACTCGAATGTCTCCAAATGGTGTTTGCGTGCAAGAAGAGGGATAGAGAATACAAGAAAAAAAGTATATTTGTGTTGAGAACTCAATCTACTAAAGTTTCACACTTTGTCTTCTTTGGAATCTTATCTTGACTCGTCTCCAGACCACTAGCCAGGTACAAGTCAATTTGATCCACTCCTTTTCGATATTTTGAGCACTCATGCAATGGATGAGAGTAAGCACGAAACTTGACACTTAGGATGGTAAAGAGAGAAATATGGTGGAGGTGGAAGACAAAAAGGTGAGAAAGGCTCACATCAATGAAGACAATCATAGGCGAGAAGTCCAAATGATAGATATGATGCGAGGAGTAGGGATTGCCTTGCAACGGATGCACATATGAGCTAAGATAATCTCTCCAATGGAACTAGTGGGGGTGCATCCAACTTGCTCACTCATGAAGACCTAGAGCTCGCTTGAGGAGGCTCATCCTTGGAATATGCAAGCCAAGTTTTATAGTGTGAAGGTCCCCACATAGCTATATGCATAAATGATCATCTCTATGGTGTACAAGATAAGAGGGAGTACGAGTGTGGATCTTTCAAAGGAATAGTAGTGTTACCACTTTCTCTCTTTTTATTTCTTTTTCTCTTTTTTCTATTTTTTGGTGGCCTCAATGGCTCTTTCTATTCACCACTCATTTGTCCTCTTTGGGATCTTTTAATTTTGTCCACTTTTGGATCTTTTCCTCACTTAAGGGCAACACTCTATTTTACAAGAAGGTATAGAAGATCTTCACACTTTACAAGATACTCAACATAAAGAAGATGTAGATATCATGATGTATGCAAATGACCTCTGCCAGTGTACCAGGAACATGTATGACATGAAGATCAAGTCATGAAGAGGTGGAAGTTGCATGGCATTATATTTAGGAAAGGCTATGGAAATGCCTTGATAGGTAGGTATGGTGGCTGTTTTGAGGAAAGATATAAGGAGGTTTATGATGACAGAGTGTATCATGCCAAGGGTTTGGATGCACTGGCGAGGTGGACACAAAATCTCGGAGTGAGAAGAGGGCAATGCGCGCTACGGAAGAGGCTAGAAAATATGAGGAGGTGGAAGTGTCAACTTTCCATACTTACATTAGTCCGAAGAACTCATGCACTTATTATCGGTAACTCTCAATCTAATAAGGAGGTTCACAAAGAGACAAGTACCCCGAGGAGGAGTGTATGGTGGTTTGGTTATCCTTGCGCATCCTCGACTCATGGTACGTGAGTGTACTCTAATATCCGATCCCTCCAAAGAGTAGTGATCCATCTAGTATACTAGAGTTCTCAACTAGTTTTGTAGGTTTTGAAAATAAACACAGATTGCCCAAAATACGACACCTATCACTAATAGGCTAGAGCTCTTGACACCAAAAGTTCAAACATTACTCACAACAATACCTCAAAACTATTGTAAGTTACTACTACAATCGAATAGCAACCTCAATTACCTACTTTCAAGACAAGACACAACTCAATGCAACAACCAACTCTCTTAGCAAGATAAACATGAAAACTAAAGAGAGTTCCAGCAACAAACTAAACAAAAGCCAAATCTCTTGCAAAAGACAAACTAAGAACTAAACATGGCAGTAGCTACGAAAAATAAAGAACACACAACAGTAGAAGGATAAGCATGAAAATCCTATGACTTGTTCTAGTTTGAAGTGGAGCGTGTTTCTCTCCCACACAAAGTAAGATGGGTCTAAGTTGTTATGAACAGCATGCAAAGCTAAAGAAAACAAAAATTAAACCTAAGAGCGAGACGCTCCAAGCATAGCACATAACACATGAAGTGATAAAAATATAGTGAGACGAAGGACGAACTGATGATAGTTGATGGAGAAGGGAATGCACGGAGGCATCCCCAAGCTTAGACGCTTGATTCTCCTTGAATATTGGTTGGGGATGCATGGGGGCATCCCCAAGCTTGAGCGTTTGACACTCCCGGATCTTCTTTCATCATCTTCGCTCGCACACTTGAAAACTCCCTTCATACATAACTCATCATAAGATGATTAGAGAGGTTAGTACCCTTAATAAAATAATTTTTCTCCACTAGAAATAAAGATATTCTTGAAGATCTACTGTTTCTCAAGATTTCCAAAAAAAAATTCATAGAAAAAGCAAGCTTAAGGTTTGCAAAAGTAAGGAAAGGCAAAACGTGGCAGAATCTATGAAAAACAGAACAAGAGGTAGTAAATAATTATTTCGGGGTACTTCTGAAAATCAAATCAAAAAACTTTGAACATATGAAAGTTTCACAATTGTATATATCATGTTGTGTAAAACATTCAGCTCAAAAATATGAACTTGTGATTTTTTTTCTGTCAAGCAGACAGAATCTGTTTTCTGGACATCATGTCACAACTTTTGCTTCCCTTATCATAAGAGGCTAAACTTGGCACAAAGCTTGAAAATAAAGATACAATGATGCTGCTATAGTAGTAAAAATCATCAAGACAACTAAAAACAAAAGTAAAAACATCTTGGATTGCCTCCCAACAAGCGCTTTCTTTTACGCCTTTAAGCTAGGCATAAAGCAAAAGAAGAATCAAGTTTTATCAAGAGAAAGTGAATAGCTTGCCCGCGTAACAGACTCAAAAGGTAACTTGATTTTATTTCTAAGGAAGTGTTCCATCCCCTTTTTGATATGGAATTGAAATTTTATATTTCCCTCTTTCATGTCAATAAAAGCACCAACGGTGCGAAGAAAAGGACGTCCCAAAATAATTGGACATAAAGGTTCACACTCTATATCCATAATAGTGAAATCAATGGGAACATAATTGTCATTGACAATGATAAGAACTTCGTCGATCTTCCCCAAAGGTTTCTTTATGGAAGAATCAATGAGACGAACACCAAAAGAACAAGGATCAAAAGGTTTCAATTCAAACATGTCATACATTCTTTTGGGAATAACGGAGGTACTAGCTCCAACATCACATAAAGCATAGCAAGAGAAGTTATTCAATTTAATTTTAATCATAGGATCCCAACCATCATCTAGCTTCCTAGGTATGGAGGCTTCTATTCTAAGCTTCTCCTCCCTAGCTTTGATGAGAGCATTAGTGATATGCTCTGTGAAGTCAAGATTTAGTGTGCTAGTGTGGGGGTCTCTAGACATTTTGTGTTGCAAGCTAATAACTTCTGAGAGGGTGCAACTATCACAATCAATATCACTACTATCAAAGGTGGTAGTGGTGTCATCTAGGCTCACTTGTTTGAAAACCTCTATGTTCATAGGGGTTTCTTCTTCTATGGTTGAGGTATTAGCATTACCATTAATTGGTCGAATGGGGCTAGGAGTGTGTTGGGTGCTAATAGTTTGGGTGTCCTCAACAATTTGGATAGTAGCAACAGTGTGGTGTGTAGGAAGGCTTTTAATTCTATCCTCTTCCTCTTTTTTTCTAGCCCATCTTTCTTTAAGTTTAGCCATCATCCTAATGTTTTCATTAATTTGCAACTGGATAGCATTAATAGGAGTGGCCTTCTTCTCCTCGAGGGGAGAGGTTCTAATTTTAAGAATATCAAAGTCTAGGGCTAAGTTGTCTACCTTCAAAGAGAGGTTTTCTAATTTTTCTAATCTTTCCTCTACACTCTTGTTGAAGGCTTTTTGAGTAGTGATAAAGTCTTTAAGCATGCTTTCTAATTCAGAGGCGGGGTTCTTGTTGCTAGGATAAGTGTTGTTGTTCCCATAGTTGGATGGAAACGGTCTAGGGTTGCTAGACAAATTACCCCTATAAGCATTATTGTTGAAGTTGTTTCTAGAGATAAAGTTCACATCTACTTGTTCCTAAGCAACCAAAGAATTTAAAGGAACATCATGAGGATCAATAGAGGGTTGCTTGGGAAGTAGAGAAATAATTAAGTCAACTTTTTAATTTAAGGAGGTAATCTCCTTGACAGAGTTTACCTTCCTACTTGTTGGAGCGCGTTCGATGTGCCATTGGGAATAGTTGGTCATCATCTCATATAAAAGTTTTATGGCAGAACCAAGTGTTGTTGACATAAAGGTTCCTCCCGCGGCCGAATCTAACAGGTTCCGCGAGGTAAAGTTCAAGCCTGCATAAAAAGTCTGGATAACCATCCAAGTAGTCAAACCATGTGTAGGGCATTTCTTAACAAGAGATTTCATACGTTCCCAAGCTTGGGCAACGTGTTCATTATCCAATTGCTTGTAATTCATTATGTTACTCCTCAATTGGATAATTTTTGCAGGTGGGTAGTACTTCCCAATAAAGGCAAGAATTACTCAAGAACATAAATATAAAAGATAAGAACCAAATATATTACTCAATCACAAACTGAACATAGTCTCATAATCCATCAGATCCCAGCAAACTTAGCATAGCAACAGCAGAAAATTACACATGTGCCTCGATCATGTAGGGCATCTCACGAGGTCTAATCCATGAAGAACAAAGAGGGGAGGAGAACATCACATAGCTATTGATCACGGACCCATGGTCCAAGGGAGACTACTCAAGGATCATCCGGGAGGTGTCCATGGTGGAGGAGAGGCTCTCGGAGGTCAATCCTCCCTCCGGTAGGGTGCCAGGAAGAGGTATGTTGGCGCTCCCGAAAAAGGGTTCTGTCTTTGGAGGTTTCGCGTCACGGAGAATATATAGGTGAAAGGGGGGAGCCAGGGGGCCACCAGGGATCCAGGTGCCCCCTGGCGCGGCCCCACCCTAGGGCGCGCCGGGAGGGCGCCTGGGGTTTGGTGGGTCCCCTCCGACCCCTCCTAGGTGTTTCCGGAAGCTTCCGGTACGTGATATTTACATGATTTTCCCGAATTTTTGGAGCACTTTTAATATGGGGGAAACCTGAAATAGAAAAATAGCAGAAAACAGGAAGTGGCACTGTGGTGCACTGAGTTAATAAGTTAGTACAAATATGATCAAAAGTGTATGAAAGTGTATCTAGATCATAGCAATATCACACAAAACATGCATGGAGCAAGCAGAAATTATAGGTACGTTTGGGACATATCACAGGGACACGCCCGAGATCCCATCGCACCCCCGGCGTCAAGATCCCATCGCACCCCCGTTCATCGTGATCCCGTCGATCGGAGCTCTGGAAGACACGTCGACAGTGCAGCGCACCGGCGATCTCGACCACACCGCTCGGGCGAGGTAAACCCCGCGTCGTGCCCTCACTCCTCTCCTCTCTTCCCCTCCCATTCACTCATGTCCTCCCTTCCTCTCCCTGGCCTCGTGCCTCTCCTCCACCTCCAGCCGCGGCTAGGGTTTCGGGCGTGAGTCGCCTTCGTCACCGGCGCGGCTCCGACGACTTGAGTAGTCCCTTTTCGGGTGGGCCTGCACGCATTGCTCGTGGCCTCCATGGCAGCTACGGCGGCGCATTCCTATCGACGGATTGCAAATGAAAGGTGAGTTCATTCCTCTCTGCTATGCACCACTTCGATTATTCTTCTGCACAATACAATCCACTATGATGTTAGTACATGGATGGATTGCTTAAGCAGAGAATCGTACATTGATGGATTAGTTAAGAAATTTATTGAATTTGTCGCGGTCGGATAATTGATTTTCTCTAAACCTTTTTTGGGGATTCCCCTTTATAAACTCTGCAACTTTTGTCTGAATGAATATGAAAAATAGTAATCATCCCACAACCGTATAAGCACTGCATTGCCAATTGTTCTCATCCCTCAATAGGACACAGTCCACGTATTAATTAGTAAATACCTGCATTTCATTGAGTTATAAGTTTCCACTGACTGGATGAGGTTGTTTTGGCTGCTATTTACTAACCCAACTGGAATTCAGGTAGAAATCTTGGCAGAGTGGGTGATCTATTTCTTGTGAGCTGGGCAGAGGGAGTTAGGCAAGGCGCTAGGAAGTTTGTATAGATCAGTCCGAAAATTCATTTGTATGAATTGGCTGTACGAATTTGTATGTATTAATTGGATGTATGAGTGAAATATATATTTATATATATTAGAAATTTTATGCATAAAAAAGAATTTGATTTTTTTAATTCAGAATTAGTTACTAGCAGAGCAGGGTAATATAGGCGTGCTGCTACTAATAAAGATAATAGAAGCATGGGGGTGCTAGGGTGCGTTTTAGGTGACAACTTAGCTAGATCGCGGGGTGCCCGCGCTGCTAGTGACTAGTTAGCAGCAGCGCGATAGCTACAGTACGGGGACCCCGTGCTGCTAATGGCCCTTTACCCCGCGCTGCAGGTAGCCATTATCCTAGTAGTGAATGGTTTGCCGATAGAATTCTACCAAATATTTTGGGAAACCATTAAGGATGATCTTATAATGTGTATGATGCCTTTCATGCCAAGTAACTTGATATTGAGAGACTAAATTATGGAATTATTACTATAATCTCTTTGGTTCACGATACTGGCTAGATTCAAAAATCCAGTCCCACATGTCTACTTAATGTGATTTACAAGATACTTACCAGTTTTTGGCTAACATATTGGATTGATCATCAATTATGTGGTTAGTGACACTTAGGTTGCTTTCATCAGAGGAATATAAATAATGGAAGGAGTGCTACTGTTTCATATGATTGTACATGACGTACACTACACCAAGAAAGCAGGCTTTCTTCTGAAGATTGGTGATACGTTCAAAATGCATGACTATTTTATATAGTAATTCTTTCCTATTCATTGATATATTTCATGTTATGATGCTATTCTTATGTTGTTTTGTCTTATTTTACACAGTTTGCACCTTTCCGACGCCGAAGCAGCAGACGCGGGGTTCAACGATAAAAAGTGGACGCTGAGTTGCTGAAGCAGAAAACCTCCAAATTACCTGAAAATCGACGGAGGCCATTTTCCAGAAGAATGACGGGGACACGCAAAACGGGAACCGGAGGGGGGCCACCAGGAGCCTAGGAGCCTTCCTGGCGCGGCCCCACCCCTGGCCGCGCCGGGTGGCTGCCTGGACCCCTGGGGCCACCCCAGGCTCTCCCCTCTAGCCTATTTATCCCTCGTCGTCCAAAAACCATAAAGGAGGAGAGTTTTCGCGAGTTCCATCGCCACTCCGTGGAGAAAACCAACAGAGGAGAAAAGACATCTCCGGTGGGCCGATTCCACCGGGGAGAACACCTCCCAGAAAGGGAGATCGTCGCCATCGTCATCACCATCGTCACAGGCATCATCGAGATCATCATCAACATCATCCCCAACACCAACACTATCTTCATCTTCATACAATTTCAGTTCACAAGTCCAACTTGTGTTGGAATCTGTACAATCTATCCTCTCTACTCTACTGGTGTTGATTACTACCGTGTGATGAATGCTATTGAGTTTTGTTGGAGAAATATCATTGTGTCCAGATTGTTTACCACCTATTTATCCCCAATGATCATGATCTCCTTTATGTCTTGTGAGTAGTTACTTTAGTTCTTGAGGACATGGGAGAAGTCTAGTTGTTAGTAGTCATATGATGTTGAAATAATATGTGTTGTTTGATATTTAAGTTGTGTTGTTATTTTCCTAGAGGTGTTGTGTGAGTCGAACACTCAACACTTCGCCTTATTAAGGACCTAGGGGAATGCATTGTGTATAAAGAATGCTTAAGGTGGATTGCTGGAGTGACAGAAACCTGAACCCTAGTTTGAATGCTTTTGCACAAGGGAATAATGGATCCCTGGTCGTACTACTGTGGTTAGGCTTTTTCCTTAATTACTATCTTGTATTCGCGGATGCTTGCAAGATGTTTAATCATAAGAGTGCACTTATCTTAGTCTAGAAGGTGTGCTAGCATAGATCCACCCACTCAACACTTATCAATACAAAACATAGTATCGATACGGAGTATGGCGAAAGCACGTGACTATCTCTCCCGCGTGTCTTCAAGAACGTTTTAGCCTTTATAAGTTCAGTTGCCAGGTTTATCCTTTGCTCAAAAGGATTGGGCCACTTGCTACTCCTCAGTACCTTTTACTTTGCTTGTTTTTACCAAAGTCACTTACCAATACCTTCTGCTCCTCGTTGGGTTCAACACTCTTATTTATCGAAAACGCTACAATTGATCCCCTACAGTTGAGGGTCATCAAGTTCTATTTGTTGGAGCCGTTGCCGTGGAGCGTAGCGCTATTAGTAAGTGAAGCTGGTAAGAAAGCGTTTATATTTCTGTTTTTATTTTTCTATTGCTACTCTTTTCCTTATGGACACCTTTACTCTTTGTTTGTTGCTTATGGGGAAACGCCCCACTACTATGGTGGTTGCTTCCACCCCTACTGAAATTGTGCCTTACAAAATACCAACTGGTATTATCGATTATGTCTTGGCTAATCGTTATGCAGGAGAGAGACATCTAGGTGAGCACTTGCTATATTTATCACAACTATGTTCATTATTCAAGTTTGCAGGTGTGTCAATGGAGTTTGTCATGAAGAAATTATTCTCCGTATGACTTATAGATAAAGCTTCAGATTGGTATAAGCTCCTCGATAATTCACATTTACTTAATTGGAAAGAGCTTATGACTCTCTTTTATACAAAGTTTTATCATCTTCACGAAATTCATGAAGACAGGAACTACATCTATAACTTTTGGTCTCGTGACGGAGAGAGCATCGCTCAAGCTTGGGGGAGACTAAAGTCCCTAATGTTCAAATGTCTATTCATGAAATCACCAAAGATATTATACTCACAAATTTTTATGCCAGGCTTTCTCGTCAGGATAAGGAGATGTTGTATGCCTCCTCTAGCGGGGTATTCCAAACAAGAAGCGTTGAAGAGAGATGGGATCTCATTGGGAGGATCCAGAAGAACACTGAAGACTGGGAAATCGATAAAGGTATTGAACCCGCTATAAATTATGAGCATGGTTATATTGAGAGCTATGTGTAAACTGATTACTTTAACACCTTTTTCTCTAAGATTGGTCTTGATTCCCAGCTTATTATTGATTTTTGTAAGAACTTTGCCTCTCACATTGACTCTTCTAAGGAGGAGAAGGATCAGTATCATAAACCCTTTAAAGAATTACCTGTAACTTTTAAAGTTGATGACCTTATTCTGCCTGCAGTTATATATGAAAAGTCCCCTTTTCCAGCAAGGATAAGGGAGCACTCTTTTGTGACAGGCATAATAAATAAGAGTGAATTCTATTGAGTTTTGTTGGAGAAATATTATTATGTCCAGATTGTTTATCATCTATTTATTCCCACTGATCATGATCACTTTTATGTCTTGTGAGTAGTTACATTAGTTCTTGAGGACATAGGAGAAGTCTAGTTTTTAATAGTCATATGATGTTGAAGTAATATGTGTTGTTTGATATTTAAGTTGTGTTGTTATTTTCCTAGTGGTGTTGTGTGAGTCGAATACTCAACACTTCGCCTTATTAAGAACTTAGGGGAATGCATTGTGTATAAAGAATGCTTAGGGTGGGTTGCCGGAGTGACAGAAACCTGAACCCCAGTTCGCAAGCTTTTGCACAAGGGAACAATGGATCATCGATCGTATTGCTATGGTTAGGCTTTTGCCTTAATTACTATCTTGTATTTGCGGATGCTTGCAAGATGTTTAATCATAAGAGTGCACTTATCTTAGTCTAGAGGGTGTACTACCATAGATCCACCCACTCAACACTTATCAACATAGCACATAGTACCGATGCGGAATATGGCGAAAGCACGTGACTATTTCTCCCGTGTGTCCTCAAGAATGCTTTAGTATTTATAAGTCCAGTTGCTAGGCCTATCCTTTTCTCAAAAGGATCGGGCCACTCGTTACTCCTCAGTGCTTTTTTACTTTGCTCACTTTTACCTTTATGTCGCTTATATCGAAAACCCCTAAAAAGTTATCTTTTAGTTCCTGCAGCTATTTTTTTACCAAAGTCACTTGCCAATACCTTCTGCTCCTCGTTGGTTTCAACACTCTTATTTATCGAAAACTCTACAAACGATCCCCTACAGTTGAGGGTCATCAATTGGTATTGGAAAAAAACGTATGATAAGGTGAAATGGCATTTCTTTGTCAAATGATGTAGGAAACAAATATGTTGGTGATACTTGGTGTGATTGGGTGATGAAAAATAGCGACAGGGGGAGGGTAGCGATAAAGTTCTATATCAAATTGGCCCACATTTTCCCTACTTTCAAGTTGGATCAGGCAATGGGACCCCCTTTTCTGTTTAACATGATTGTTGATGAACTTGCCTCGTTTGTCAAGCAAGCTCAGCAACAAGTACTAATATATAGGCTTGTCCTACATCCATTTGATGGTGTATTAGCTCCACTTCAGTATGTAGATGACACCCGTTTCCTAAGGAAAGATGATATTCTCAAGACAAGAAACTTAAATTATGTTTTATGTGTATTTGATAAAATTATGAGACACGAGATTATTTTTCACAAGAGTGAGCAAAATGATAAGGGTATCTTTATATGTAATAATGACACTCTTCCTCAATAATATATGGGGCTCCCAGTTAGTGATGAGAGGTTGCGCAATGTTGGATATATACACTGGAGAAAATAATAAACTTGTTATTGTTTTTCCCAGTTTCAAACTTGAATGTTTATATTTATGTGCTATAATTGCAATGATCGTGAAAGGGAGATTTAGAAGATTGCGCATTTTCATGTGTGGAAATGTAAAAAAAAAGAATTCATGATCTATCCTCTAAGACTAGTTCATGTCTTGATTGATGGACCGGTTTTCTAGATCAGAGGGCATTGCCAAAGTGACGAAGATGTCAGAAACAATGAGAACATACTGTTAGTAGAAAAAATATGTTGAATAGAACAAAGTTGATGATATACTTCAATATCACATAATAACAACACTATAAGTGATGTACTCAGGTTCATATCAAACGTTAACCCTAACTGGGTGATTATAAAAGGCAAGTTCCGGGTGTATTAGAAAGTGTGGCTAGCAACTGTGATAGCTCAAGATTGGATTTTGATGGCTTGCTTGTAGTGCATTTCACACACACACACCCGTTGGGAACCCCAATAGGAAGTTATGATGCAGCAAGTGGCAGTTTTCCCTTAGTGAAGATACCAAGGCCTTCAAATGTTTTCACAAAGGCATTTACTTGCAAACCGAGGAAAAGGTTGGCAAGTTGACGGTAAGGTGAACCTTCACACAAAGAACACAAACTCTTTCGTCCCCAACTAGCGAGTTAGGTTGTCAAACTTCCCTTCTTGTTTTTTATAAAGGAATAAACGTATAGTGTAGTGGAAACAACAAAAAGTATAAAAGTGTAGCAAGAAAATATGAAATAAAAGGAAATGCAAATGGTTGTAAACAATGGTAAAATATGGACTGGGGGCCACAGCTTCACTACTGGTGTATCTTCATAAAACAATAAACATGCTGGGTAAACAAATTGCATCTAGAAAGCTCAATGTCTTAATCAAACATATAGAGACCGCTATCTAGCGGCATCTATAACTAAGAGTTCACCTGGAGACCACTATCCAGTGTATCTCGCTAGTATGAAGTTGCAATCGCAACAGACAAATGCTATGAGCTTTGTACATAATGTGAGCAACATCTATGAGCAATAAGTAGCCTCAAACACCGTTATTTTACCCTTAGTGGCAACAACACATCCACCACCTTAGACGTTTATGTAACTCATGCCTAGACACGAGGAGGAATGAACCCACTATCAAGGACTACGCGCCCTCTTGGAGTTATAAGCCACTACTTGGACAAAGAAAAAACATATAACGGAGAGCATGCAAGAATACTAAAAGAACATATCAAAAGATATCATATATAAAGCATGAACAATCTGATCATAATATCATAATCCATCGAATCCCAGCAAATACAAGATAGCAGTTACATAAACAATGTCTTGATGATGATAGGAAGCTCACACCGAATAATTAGTGAAGCACAAAGGAGGAGAGACAACCATGTAGCTACTGCCATGGACCCAAGGTACAATGGTGGATTACTCACGCATCATCCGGGAGGCAAGCATGGCGAGGAAGAGGCATCCGGGGATGATCTCCCTCTTTGCCAGGGTGCCGGGACAGGGCTCCAGCAACCCTAGATCAAAGCTTTGAGGTGTCTATGAAACAATGATTCCTTCTATGTTAATTCTCCATCCTCCATAACTTTTAGGAAGGGAGGGTTATATCGGTGGAGGGACCTGGCTGGGGGACAAGGGCACCCAAGCGACCTAGGGGCGCGGCTAAGGGCCTGGCTGCACCCTTTGGCCGCCTGGAACCCTTGTGCCCCCCGACTCTCCTTCGTTATTTGTGTCGTCTCCAGTGTAAAAATAACTTCCGCAAATTTTTAGCTCTATCTAAATATTTTTCATGTGTAACTTTTCTGAAACAAAAAGATAACAGTAAATAGGAATTGGCACTTGGCAATGGGTTAATTGGTTAGTTCTATAAATTTATATAAATGATTTAAAAGTGTAATAAAATCATGTAGCAATGTCATGAAACAAGACTATCTGCTAGTTCTTCAATGTTAAATCAAGGAGCCATCTTGTAGCTACTGAAATTTGTTTTGTCATGTATGCCCATTTATCATTTATGCAGCCTCAGTATTCCTCTTGGTATAATCAAGTAGATGGAAAGAATTGAGAGGCAATGCCTTTTGGAGGGATAATTCTAAAACACCCAAGCAATCCTTGGCTGCATGGGACCTTGTTTGCATACCTAAAGATAAAGGAGGTCTGGGCATCATCAACCCGCATCTCCAAAACAAGGCCCTGTTAATCAAGCACCTTTATAAATTTTACAACAAGTATGACATCCCGTGGGTAACTCTGATATGGAATTCATATTATGATGGGAGTGTGCCTGAGGCAACAGTTCTCTGTGGTTCTTTCTGGTGGAAAAATATCATCAAGAACCTCCCACGGCTCCCATTGCCACATGCATCGTGGAGCAGCCGGTCTACTTTGTCGGCTCAGTACTCCGGGATGCCGGCGAGTGCTATCCTATGTATAAGAAGCTCCTTTTCTCACTCCTCATGGCCTTGAGGAAGATGTGTCACTGCTTCTAGGGTCACTTGATGCATACAGATAAGACCTCCTCGTTGGTTACCCCAAGTGAAAGGTTATGATGCAGATAGCTGCAAATTTCCCTCGGTGAAGATACCAAGGTTTTTCTCCAATAGGAATCCAAAGACTGCAAGAAGATGACAACGGAGCAAGAAATTTGGCCGATGCGTAAGTTGACATGGCCCTGCAAACAGAAACAAATAACTTTGCTGCCAATGAGTCGGAGAGGTTGTCAATCTCTCCGATCTTGTTGTTCACAAAGGATCAAAACACAAGGGGAAATAATAATAGTGATTGCAATGGAAAGGAAATAAAATAAGTAATGGTGAATGGTGTAAACTATGGTGGAAATATGGACCGGGATCCCATATTTTTCACTAGTGATATCTCTCTCCCAAAAGACGATAAATAACTATGTTGGGTGAACAAATTACAGCTGGGCAATTGACAGAATTATAAATGCACCGCAATGCTAATTATGCTACAAGAAAGCTAGAGGCTAAATCGTACGGGCATTACACAATAACGAGTAGACCGTTTATTCATCAGGATCTACTAACTAATCATCCACCTTAAGATATCTGTCCAGAACATCTTGATGGTATTAAGTTACGAACCCCATCCTAACTGTAGGCTCAAAGCAACAGACAACTGCATTATCACTCTATGCATAATGTAAGGAATCCTTGCAACTGCAGTTACAAGCACCGGTGTGTTCTCCCTGATGGCAACAGCACATCCCCTAGTCTCATGTTTCTGTCACTCAAGCTAGACATCGGGGGGCATGAACCCACAATCAAGCATAATGCTTCCTCTTGGAGTTACAATCTACTACTGGCCAAAGCAACAAACGTAACGGGGAACATGTGTAAGAGAAAAGTGTTGCCCCCATGTGTTTTGTATATTGTTGGACAAGACAGTAGAGGAACTAACAATGTTTGTGAGTATAAACAGGTGTTTAGGTTCCTGAAGCATAAGTCAAGCACTTGATCTTCAAGGAATATGGACATGAAGTAGAAGCTTATTCCTTGGAGTGAAGCTTAATCACGCTGGAGACCCCTAAAAATATATGGCTTCCTGAAGCATAACTCTCCGAAGGAAATGAAGAAGACGGCGCAAGACTTAGTAGTGTTTTTTAGTTCTTTTTCCATTCTTTGAGTCATAGGAAAAACCATACTATCAAGAGGGGTTAGTAAGTCGAAGACGAAGTTATTGTAAAAAATCTCAGCTCGAATCAAAACCCAGTGAGAAGACTTTGAGGAGATATATCATGAGCGCTGAGTGAATCTTCGGTGGCAAAGACTTCGTAATTTCCTCCCGTGAATCGAAACTCAGGATGTGAGTCAGCTTTACTTGTTCCGCAAGTAAAGTTGCGCATTTACGACAAATCTGACCGTTGTGGACATGCGTCAAGCTGTCGCTTCGAGTCAGATCAGTCATTTCACACCTTGGGATCGCCACCTATAAATATGCCGCACCCGCCTCCATTTGCGGTTGGCTTCTTAGTGATTATTCCCAGAGAGAGACTGAAGAGAGCATCCCAAGAAAGATACCAAAGCTAAAGCAAAATCCAACCACCTAATCCAAAGTCCTATTGATCTGAGCTAATACACTATGACTTAGGTGGAAGTTATCTTGCCTTTTTTTTATCTTGGAGGACTGCAAGCCTCCTAGATGGTTAGAGAGTCGACTTCCGAGAGCGAAGAGCAATTGTCTCCTCGAAGATCGAGTCTGTTAAAGGTTTCGGAGATTCCCTCAATAATCTACCCCGAGTCAAAACTGGCCAAGCTCAAGGAGATTGGTGCAGTGGAGAAAAGGACGGAGAGAGGTTAGCTCCTGTGTTCAATCACAAGTCCCTCCAACCAGACGTAGCACTTTGTAGAGTGTGAACTGTTCGAACAAACATCGTTGCGTCTAGGCTCGTTTTACCTTCCAACACTTACATTCTATACCTTTACTCTTTTTTATTGTGCTTCGCTATGTTTTGCTTCACCTCATTTTCTTCACTTAGTAGTTGTGCTTCCTAATTTATGATTAGCTTCTAGTCTGTTGTTGTTCCAATTGATTGCTTTTTTGCTTCACTTCAAAGATTTGATTGAAATTTTTGAAGTGCTCATTCACCCCCTCCCCCTCTGATCACATCCTTGGTCTTTCAACATGAAAGAATACTCAAGAACTAAAACATAAAAGGTAAACCAAATATACTACTCATCACAAACTGAATATAATATCATAATCCATCGAATCCCAGCAAACATAGCATAGCAAAATAGAAACTAATACATAAGTGCCTTGATCATGTAGGGAAGCTCACAAGGTCAAAGAATTGAGGCACAAGATTGGAGAGAATAAATCACATGGCTACTGATCATGCACCCATGGTCCAAGGGGGACTACTCACGGCACATCTCGTAGATGATCATGGCGGTGGAGAGGTCTCCGGAGGTCAATCCCCCCTTTGGCAGGGTGCCGGTACATCTTCTCCTGGCGATCCCGAGATTAGAATCACTCCGAACGCAATCGCGTAACAGGGGTCTCTCCGAGGGTTTTCTCCTTGGTATGTTGATATAGGCCAAAGGGAGGGTGAGGGGAGGCCCCACCTGACCAGGAAGCGAGGTGGCGCGGCCTCCCCCTGGCCGAACCGGATGGCCGCGTCGCCAGGGGGTGGGCCTCCTTTGGGCTTCCAGAATCTTATGTTGCGCTGATTTTTTTATCTGATTTTTCTGGAATTTTCCGAGCACTTTTATTTATGACATGTTCCTGCAATGCACGAACAATAGCAGACAGAAACTGGCACTGGGCGCTGAGTTTTTAGGTTATCCCAAATATGTTGTAAACTATATGAAAGTGTAGAAAAAAATATAGCAATATCACCAATATAAGCATGGAGCAAGCAGAAATTATAGATACGTTTGGGACGTATCATCACACCATCAAGGTAGTCACATTCTTCCCTCTAGAGTAAGTTCTACGCAATAATTATGTTAGAGGTCGCGTAGTTGTGTGGACTATCAAGCTGCAACCATTCGATCTAGAGTTCCTCACCACCAGGACCATCAAGGGCGCAGAGTTGGTTGATTTCACAACTGAATGGATGGATCCGTTCCCGGAGGAGCATTGCATGGAGGAGCCTCTCCCGAGGGGCATGGACGCCCCATGCGGCTGGACCCCGCACTTTGATGGCGCATTCTCTTGCCAAGGCGCAGAGGCTAGTGTGGTTCTCACCTCCCCGATAGGGAAGAAGTTGTTTTACGCAGTGCAGCTATTCTTCAAGCACGACAACAAGGTGTCCAACAACATCGCCGAGTACGAAGGCCTCCTTGTCAGCCTTAGGGACGCCATCGAGCTCGACATAAAGCGCATCAAGATCATGGGGGACTCGCAGGTCCTCGTCAACTTCTCCAATAAGCAGTACGCACCCAAGGACGACCACAGGGCCGCCTATCTAGAGGAGGTGTACAAGCTTGAGAAACGCTTCCTTGGCATGGGGATCAAGAATGTTCCCCGCAGTGAGAACAAAGAGGCTGACAAGCTCGTCGAGAGGGCATCTCGTCGCGAGCACCTGATGGGTGTAGATAACTCCTCCTCGTTGGTTACCCCAAGTGGAAGGTTATGATGCAGATAACAACAAATTTTCCTCAGTGAAGATACCAAGGTTATCAATCCAGTAGGATTCCAAGAGAAACAATAAAGTACCAATGGCGCCCGAGATTCGATGATGGTGTGGAGCTGACGCGGACCTGCACACAAGAACACAAATAACTTTGCTCCCAACGAGTTCAGAGAGGTTGTCTATCTCTCCGGCCTTGTTATTTACAAAGGATCAAAACACAAGGGGAAATAATAATGGGTGCAACTGAAAGGAAATAAAAGCAGTAAAAGTGAACGGTGTAAACTATGATGGAAATATGGACCGGGGTCCCATTACTTTCACTAGCGATGTCTCTCTCCCAAAATAAGATAAAAAACTATGTTGGGTGAACAAGTTACAGCTGGGCATTGAAAGAATTATAAACGCACCGCAACGCTAATCATGCTACTAGAAAGTAAAAAGGCTCAATCGTATGGGAATTACACCAAAACAAGTAGGCCGTTTATCCATCAGCATCTACTCAGTCATCATCCACCTTGAGATATCTATCCAGAACATCTCTCTGGTATTAAGTTGCGAACCCCAACCAAATTGTAGGCTCAAAGCAACGGACAATTTCCTTAACACTCTATGCGTAATGTAAGAAATCTTTGCAACCGCAGTTACAAGAACCGTTGTTTTCTCCCTGGTGGCAAAAACACATCCCCTAGTCTCAAGTTCTATCACTCAAGCTAGACATCGGGGGGCATGAACGCACAATCAAGCGTAGCGCTCCCTCTTGGAGTTGCAATCTACTACTTGTCCAAAGTAACAAACGCACGGACAACATGCAAGAATACTCAAGAACAAAAATATAAAGGTTAACCAAATATATTACTCATCACAAACTGAACATAATCGCATAATCCATCGGATCCCAGCAAACACTGGGAGGTTGACTGCCATGAAGACCTTGGCATGGTACTCCAGTATTGATCCCCCGAGCGGCGTCTGGAGCACTTGGTACCGTGGAACTTCTCCATTGGGATAGAGACTCCACCAGACGTTGGCGAGCAGATAGGCAAAGCTGGTTGGTGAGGGGAGTGATAGGTGGTCAAGTGGATACTCTGCCATCTACGCTCATCAGACTAGATCGTTAGTGAATATAACGCTACCTATATGCATTCTATGCAGCAAACAAATGCATCACACAAGCATGCTATATACCCTATCTCTAACTTCATTCTAACGTCCTTCTAACTTTAGCATGGACTAGGTTGTCCTACAGTCAAACCTGCTCTGATACCAAGCGTTGTGGTACCCCAGCTCAGAATACCGGAACCCCCCGTGCTCCAGCCCAGAGATCATGTCTTCTGGAACACGACACTACTTGATATAGAACTGAACCACTTTTATTACCGATAAAATGGGTACAAGGGTTATATTACAACGCTATCGGAGTGAGGCAGCGAAAAACTTGCTCCTGATGCTAGCCACGGATCTACACCAAGCAGCGGAATAAATCTATAGCAACGGAATGAAACTTAGAACTGGAACAACAACGACGGTGATGAACTCCACTCCACAAGGACACTGACTGGGACACCTCCTAGCTCGCAAACTCCTAAAACGTCGTCCTACGCAATCACGACATTGCCTGCAAGTTTGGCATGACACGCCAGGTTAGTATAATGAATGTACTTGCAAGATCACAAGAACCAAATAACCAAGGCAAAACCAGAACATGGCAACAGTAGTCCAAACAATAGTAACATAATGCATCTAGCATATTACCAAGATTATAACTAATGCATGAAAATCATCGTTCAAGGTCACATGGACCCCGTATGATCATCGCATGGTCATACGGCTTACCTCAGAGTCATTACAGACGCAAGCATCGGGTCATTTCATGACCAACCAAACTGCACAGCTCGTCGCACGACCATTCAACGGGTTAGGTGTGATTGCGTTTCCACCCAACCAATTTGTTCATGGCATGACCAAACGGTTCATTGCATGAACAATGACTTTCATGGGTTATCGCATGACCGAACGGGTCATCAGGGCATAACCAATACTTCCACGGGTGACCGCGTAACCAATCAAATTAGCACAATCATCAAACCGGGTTAACGTTGATCCCAAGTGTGACCTAGTACGAACTTTATATAATACCGTGGACTCGGCTATTCGAATAGATTTGTATACTCTGCAGAGGTTGTGCACTTTACCCACGCTATGGAGTTCTTCCTCCATCCAGTACCTTGGAACTTGTCCCACGGGAACCTCGAAACTCGTACCATTGGAGTGGACTAGGACTTCTCAAACGAGACCGTTCTACCGCATGCCTCCCTTACCGTATCACCAACATCCCGTCTTGGGTATCCCCGTGTCCTCCAGACACGAGTCACCCTTGTGGCAAACAACATGTTCCCAAACGGGTAACATTGTCCCAAACGGGGACTGAGCTCAATATAACCAAACCGGCTTTCAAGACTATCGTTGCTTACTAGGACGGTGTAACCGTGCGCGCATAGTCTCCCCACTTTTGTGATACGAATAAGAAAGCGCACCGATAGACCGAGCCAAGGCCTTCCCATACAGGCAAGTGTGGATGCACTAATAAGTTTGGCTCGGTGGCACCTGATCAACTTGGCACATAGCATATATCCAAATGCATAATCGTAAAGATCAGGTGGGACATGACAATCTATAGTCCTAATCATATCCATGCATGCAGAACAATCCAAGCTACGATTATATTCACATCATAATACAAAGCATGACTATATGATTAACCTAGCCATGTCAAAATGATCACTATACTATCATGCAACATAGCAAGATCACAAACATGACTAGGGGTATGATGCATACAAGCATAACATGGCAATAGCATGATCAAAGTGATTCAAAGCATAAAAGGAGCAACCATCATATAATCCGAGAATTAAAGCAAGTTTGGAACACGTCAAAGCTTTATGAATGTGCAAAGGGGGTTTTGACTTTCCTTTCACCAGAGGAGTGTGAAATACTCCTGGTCTTCAAGACAATAAAGTCCTGCAAAATATATTTTAAAATGGCAAAAAGTAAATGTCACATAAAGGTTTCTCTTTGATCAGCAAAAATCAACAAAGAAACATAGCATGAAAATTATGCAAAATTAAAGAGGAGATTAATAGAAAACCAATGAAAAAAAGAATAATCTCAATTGGACTTGTAGAATAAATTTTATAGCAGCTCAAAGTCTGGTCAAAGAAAATGATTTAAAATGATTTTAAATCATTTTTAGAATTTCCAGAGGGGAGGGTGACATCGAAGGCGGCTTTCAGAAACCCGCCTCCACTTATACCCCTTCGGAATGGCCTGGGAGGCTGATAGGTGGGCCACCCCTGTCAGGTTCAAAGAGAAACAGAGAGAGCAGGGGGCAGAGCTCACTGGCGGCGTGCTCTCTGGCGAGGGGCCACGACTGCTGGAGGCGAGCATGCAGGGAGGTCGGGAGCACGACGGCGACCGCGCCCGTATCAGTGGCTCACCGGGAGGTTGCCGGATGGCGAGCGTAGCCTCCTCTCCAACGGCAGTAGGCGGTGGAGCTCGTCGGGCGTCGATGTAGCCGTCGAATCCTGCAACTATCCATCAAGGAGAGGGTTAGGGAAGGTGAAGGGGAGCAAGGGGAGTCGACTGGTGGAAGTGGCTAGGCTAGGGGGGCTCTGGAGCGGGATTAATTGGAGTGCAACTCCGCAGCGGCGGTGGTGGCTGATACGTCCAAAATGCATCACTATTTTATATAGTATTTCATCCCTATTCATTGATATATTTCATGTTATGATGCTATTCTTATGTTTTTTTGGCTAGTTTTACATAGTTTGCAACTTTCCGATGCCGAAGCAGTAGACGCATGATTCACCGGTAAAAAGTGGATGCAGAGTTGCTGAATCGGAAGACCTCCAAATTACCTGAAAATCGAGGGAGGCTGTTTTCCAGAAGAATGACGGGGACACGCAAAACGGGGACCAGGGAGGGGCCACCAGGTGCCCAGGCGCCGCCCCCACCAGGGGCGCGCCGGGTGGCCGCCTGGACCCTTGGGTCTACCCCAGGCTCCCCCCCTCTGGCCTATATACCCCTCGTCATCCGAAAACCCTAAACGAGGAGGATTTTCACGAATTCCACCGCCGCTCCGTGGCGGAAACCTACAGAGAAGAAAAGACATCTCCGCTGGGCATATTTCGCCGGGAGAACACCTCCCGGAAGGGAAGATCATCGCCATTGTCATCACCATCGTCAAGGGCATCATCGAGATCATCATCAACATCAACCCCAACATCAGCAGCATCTCCACCACCATCCTATATCATCTCACAATTGCAACTCATGTTGTAATCCGTACTATCTATCCTCTCTACTCTATTGGTGTTGATTATTACCTTGTGGTGAATGCTATTCAGTTTTGTTGGAGAAATATTATTATGTCCAGATTGTTTATCATCTATTTATCCCCACTAATCATGATCTCTTTTATGTCTTGTGTGTAGTTACTTTAGTTCTTGAGGACATGGGAGAAGTCTAGTTGCTAGTAGTCATATAATGTTGAAGTAATATGTGTTGTTTGATATTTAAGTTGTGTTGTTATTTTCCTAGTGGTGTTGTGTAAGTCGAACACTCAACACTTCACCTTATTAAGGACCTAGGGGAATGCATTGTGTATAAAGAATGCTTACGGTGAGTTGCCGGAGTGACAGAAACCTGAACCCCAGTTTGAATGCTTTTGCACAAGGGAATAATTGGTCCCTGATCGTACTACTGTGGTTAGGTTTTGCCTTAATTACTATCTTGTATTTGCGGATCCTTGCAAGATGTTTAATCATAAGAGTGCACTTATCTTAGTCTAGAAGGTGTGCTAGCATAGATCCACCCACTCATCACTTATCAATACAAAACATAGTATCGAAACGGAGTATGGCGAAAGCACGTGACTATCTCTCCCGCGTGTCTTCAAGAACGTTTTAGCCTTTATAAGTTCAGTTGCCAGGCTTATTCTTTGCTCAAAAGGATTGGGCCACTTGCTACTCCTTAGTACCTTTTACTTTGCTTGTTTTTATCTTCTTGTTGCTTATACCAAAAACCCCTAAAAAGTTATCTTTCAGTGCTTGCAGTTATTTCTCTACCAAAGTCACTTACCAATACCTTCTGCTCCTCGTTGGGTTCGACACTCTTATTTATCAAAAACGCTAAAATCGATCCCATACAGTTGAGGGTCATCAAGTTCTATTTTTTTGGCGCCGTTGCCGGGGAGCGTAGCTCTATTAGTAAGTGAAGCTGGTAAGAAATCTTTTATATTTATGTTTTTATTTTTCTATTGCTACTCTTTTCCTTATGGACACCTCTACTCTTTGCTCGTTGCTTATGGGGAAACGCCCCAGTACTATGGTGGTTTCTTCCACACCTACTGAAATTGTGCCTTACAAAATACCAAGTGGTATTATCGACTATGTCTTGACTAATCGTTATGCAGGAGACAGACATCTAGGTGAGCACTTGCTATATTTATCACAACTGTGTTCATTATTCAAGCTTGCAGGTGTTTCAATGGAGTTTGTCATGAAGAAATTATTCTCCGTATGACTTATAGATAAAGCTTCAGATTGGTATAAGCTCCTCGATAACTCACATTTATTTAATTGGCAAGAGATTATGACTCTCTTTTATACAAAGTTTTATCATCTTCACGAAATTCATCGAGACAGGAACTACATCTATAACTTTTGGTCTCATGACGGAGAGAGCATCGTTCAAGCTTGGGGGAGACTGAAGTCCCTAATGTTCAAATGTCTATTCATGAAATCACCAGAGATATTATACTCACAAATTTTTATGCCAGGCTTTCTCGTCAGGATAAGGAGATGTTGGATGCCTCCTCTAGTGGGGTATTCCAAACAAGAAGCGTTTAAGAGAGATGGGATCTCATTGAGAGGATCCAGAAGAACACTGAAGACTGGGAAATCGATAAAGGTATTGAACCCACGATAAATTATGAGCATGGTTATATTGAGAGCTATGTGAAAACTGATTACTTTAACACCTTTTGCTCTAAGATTGGTCTTGATTCCCAGCTTATTATTGATTTTTGTAAGAACTTTGCCTCTCACATTGACTCTTCTAAGGAGGAGAAGGATCAGTATCATAAACCCTTTAAAGAATTACCTGTTACTTTTAATGTTGCTGACCTTATTCTGCCTGCAGTTATATATGAAAAGCCCCCTTTTCCAGCAAGGATAAGGGAGCACTCTTTTGTGACAGGCATAATAAATAAAAGTGAATGCTATTGAGTTTTGTTGGAGAAATATTATTATGTCCAGATTGTTTATCATCTATTTATTCCCACTGATCATGATTTCTTTTATGTCTTGTTAGTAGTTACATTAGTTCTTGAGGACATAGGAGAAGTCTAGTTGTTAGTAGTCATATGATGTTGAAGTAATATGTGTTGTTTGATATTACGGGCTATGTGATTTGGGATCAAGTGCTAGCGCTATCCCCTATACACTCTATCAGGAGATCATGGGTGCGATTTCACCCTGTGAACTTGAAGAGATTGATGTTACTATTTATCTAGCAAACAAAGAAACTATCGCTCCCATTGGTATTGTGAGAGATGTTGAAGTCCTATGTGGAAAGGTAAAGTATACTCCCGACTTTCTAGTACTTGGTTTAGTGCAAGATAGTTTTTGCCCTATTATCTTTGATAGGACTTTCCTTAGCACTTGCAGAGCTATAATAGACTGCAAAAAGGTAAATTTTCTGTTGAAATCAATGGTGATCCATATGAATTTAACTTTTCTAAGTTCTCTAAGCAACCTTGTGGTACTAATTTACCTAGTGATGATAAAATTATTGAAAATAATTCTTCCATTGCTATTCCTCCTAATGATCCTTTGCAGCAATATATGGAAGACCACGAGAATGATATGCATATGCAAGAGTGAAATGAGTTAGACGAAATATTCACAAGACAAACTGCTATCCTGAAGCACAACCTTCCGGTTGAACCTTTAGGAATCGTAGCACAACCAAAATAAGACCCGGTGTTTGACTTCAAACCACTTCCTGATACGCTCAAGTATGCTTATTTAGATGAAAACAAAATATATCATGTTATTATCAATGCTAACCTTTCAGGATTTGAGGAAGAGCGATTAATGGAAACACTTCACAGACACCGTGGTGCCCTTGGCTATACCCTTGATGACCTTAAGGGGGTTAGTCCATTGATTTTCCAACATACTATCAATCTCGAGCCTGATGCTAAGCCAGTCGTTGATCATCAACGACGGCTGAACTGAAAGATAAAGGACGTGGTTAGGACTGAAATTCTCAAGCTTCTATCCGCAGGTATCATCTATCCTATAGCTGATAGTAGGTGGGTAAGTCGAGTTCATTGTGTTCCTAAGAAAGGAGGTATGACTTTTGTTCCTAATGATAAAAAGGAAGTAATAAATCAAAGAGTTGTTATTGAACATAGAATGTGTATTGATTACAGGAAGTTAAACAAAGCTAGTAGGAAGGATCACTACCCGCCGCCCTTTATCAACCAGATGCTTGAGAGGTTGTCCAAAAACACCCACGTTTGCTATCTTGACGGGTACTCTGGCTTCTCTCAAATTCATGTTAACACCGCCGATCAAGAGAAGACCAGTTTCACGTGTCCTTCCGGTACTTATGCTTATAGGTGTATGCCTTTTGGTTTATGCAATGCACCTGCTACTTTTCAGAGATGCATGTCTGCTGTTTTTCATGGTTTCTGTGAGGAGATTGTGGAAGTCTTCATCGATGATTTCTCCGTCTATGGAACTTCCTTTGACCACTGTCTCCACATTCTTAATAAAGTTTTGCAGAGATGCGAGGACACAAATTTAGTTTTAAACTGTGAGAAGTGCCACTTCATGGTTAAAGAAGGCATCATTCTTGGTCACAAGATTTATGAGAGGGGAATTGAAGTGGGCAAGGCGAAGATTTAAGCTATTGAAAGAATGCCCTATCCAAGGGACATTAAAGGTATTCATAGTTTCCTCGGTCATGCTGGTTTCTATAGAAGATTTATTAAAGACTTTTCTAGGACTTCGAGACCCCTCACTAATCTTCTCCAGAAGGATGTTACTTTTGTATTTGATCAATATTGTAAGGAAGCCTTCGAAGTTCTTAAGAAAGCTTTGATAAACGCTCCTATAGTACAACCACCTGATTGGAAATTGCCCTTTGAAATTATGTGTGATGCTAGTGATTTTGTTGTTGGAGATTTTTTAGGACAAAGGGTTGATAAGAAATTGAATGTTATACATTATGCTAGCAAAACACTTGATAGTTCTCAAAAGAATTATGCTACTACTGAGAAGGAATTCTTAGCAGTAGTGTTTTCTTGTGATAAGTTTAGACCTTATATTGTTGATTCGAAAGTTATTATTCATAATGACCGTGCTGATCTTAAGTACCTTATGGCGAAGAAGGATTCCAAACCAAGACTCATCCGGTGGGTACTCCTTCTTCAAGAGTTTGATTTACAGATTGTTGATAGGAAAGGAGCAGATAATCCGGTAGCGGATAATCTTTCAAGGATGGAAGATATACCGCATGACCCCATCCTAGTCAACGACAGTTTTCCTGAAGAACAACTTTCCGTTGAAACAATCTCTTTCCGACCCTTGGTTACTTTAACACCTTTTTCTCTAAGATTGGTCTTGATTCCCAGCTTATTATTGATTTTTGTAAGAACTTTGCCTCTCACATTGACTCTTCTAAGGAGGAGAAGGATCAGTATCATAAACCCTTTAAAGAATTACCTGTTACTTTTAGTGTTGCTGACCTTATTCTGCCTGCAGTTATATATGAAAAGCCCCCTTTTCCAGCAAGGATAAGGGAGCACTCTTTTGTGACATGCATAATAAATAAAAGTGAATGCTATTGAGTTTTGTTGGAGAAATATTACTATGTCCAGATTGTTTATCATCTATTTATTCCCACTGATCATGATTTCTTTTATGTCTTGTTAGTAGTTACATTAGTTCTTGAGGATATAGGAGAAGTCTAGTTGTTAGTAGTCATATGATGTTGAAGTAATATGTGTTGTTTGATATTACGGGCTATGTGATTTGGGATCAAGTGCTAGCGCTATCCCCTATACACTCTATCAGGAGATCATGGGTGCGATTTCACCCTGTGAACTTGAAGAGATTGATGTTACTATTTATCTAGCAAACAAAGAAACTATCGCTCCCATTGGTATTGTGAGAGATGTTGAAGTCCTATGTGGAAAGGTAAAGTATACTCCCGACTTTCTAGTACTTGGTTTAGTGCAAGATAGTTTTTGCCCTATTATCTTTGCTAGGACTTTCCTTAGCACTTGCAGAGCTATAATAGACTGCAAAAAGGTAAATTTTCTGTTGAAATCAATGGTGATCCATATGAATTTAACTTTTCTAAGTTCTCTAAGCAACCTTGTGGTACTAATTTACCTAGTGATGATAAAATTATTGAAAATAATTCTTCCATTGCTATTCCTCCTAATGATCCTTTGCAGCAATATATGGAAGACCACGAGAATGATATGCATATGCAAGAGTGAAATGAGTTAGACGAAATATTCACAAGACAAATTGCTATCCTGAAGCACAACCTTCCGGTTGAACCTTTAGGAATCCTAGCACAACCAAAATAAGACCCGGTGTTTGACCTCAAACCACTTCCCGATACGCTCAAGTATGCTTATTTAGATGAAAACAAAATATATCATGTTATTATCAATGCTAACCTTTCAGGATTTGAGGAAGAGCGATTAATGGAAACACTTCACAGACACCGTGATGCCCTTGGCTATACCCTTGATGACCTTAAGGGGGTTAGTCCATTGATTTTCCAACATACTATCAATCTCGAGCCTGATGCTAAGCCAGTCGTTGATCATCAACGACGGCTGAACTGAAAGATAAAGGACTTGGTTAGGACTGAAATTCTCAAGCTTCTATCCGCAGGTATCATCTATCCTATAGCTGATAGTAGGTGGGTAAGTCGAGTTCATTGTGTTCCTAAGAAAGGAGGTATGACTTTTGTTCCTAATGATAAAAAGGAAGTAATAAATCAAAGAGTTGTTATTGGACATAGAATGTGTATTGATTACAGGAAGTTAAACAAAGCTAGTAGGAAGGATCACTACCCGCCGCCCTTTATCGACCAGATGCTTGAGAGCTTGTCCAAAAACACCCACGTTTGCTATCTTGACGGGTACTCTGGCTTCTCTCAAATTCATGTTAACACCGCCGATCAAGAGAAGACCAGTTTCACGTGTCCTTACGGTACTTATGCTTATAGGTGTATGCCTTTTGGTTTATGCAATGCACCTGCTACTTTTCAGAGATGCATGTCTGCTGTTTTTCATGGTTTCTGTGAGGAGATTGTGGAAGTCTTCATGGACGATTTCTCCGTCTATGGAACTTCCTTTGACCACTGTCTCCACATTCTTAATAAAGTTTTGCAGAGATGCGAGGACACAAATTTAGTTTTAAACTGGGAGAAGTGCCACTTCATGGTTAAAGAAGGCATCGTTCTTGGTCACAAGATTTCTGAGAGGGGAATTGAAGTGGGCAAGGCGAAGATTGAAGCTATTGAAAGAATGCCCTATCCAAGGGACATTAAAGGTATTCATAGTTTCCTCAGTCATGCTGGTTTCTATAGAAGATTTATTAAAGACTTTTCTAGGACTTCGAGACCCCTCACTAATCTTCTCCAGAAGGATGTTACTTTTGTATTTGATGAATATTGTAAGGAAGCCTTCGAAGTTCTTAAGAAAGCTTTGATAACCGCTCCTATAGTACAACAACCTGATTGGAAATTGCCCTTTGAAATTATGTGTGATTCTAGTGATTTTGTTGTTGGAGATTTTTCAGGACAAAGGGTTGATAAGAAATTGAATGTTATACATTATGCTAGCAAAACACTTGATAGTTCTCAAAAGAATTATGCTACTACTGAGAAGGAATTCTTAGCAGTAATATTTTCTTGTGATAAGTTTAGACCTTATATTGTTGATTCTAAAGTTATTATTCATAATGACCGTGCTGATCTTAAGTACCTTATGGCGAAGAAGGATTCCAAACCAAGACTCATCCGGTGGGTACTCCTTCTTCAAGAGTTTGATTTACAGATTGGTCATAGGAAAGGAGCAGATAATCCGGTAGCGGATAATCTTTCAAGGATGGAAGATATACCGCATGACCCCATCCTAGTCAACGACAGTTTTCCTGAAGAACAACTTTCCGTTGAAACAATCTCTTTCCGACCCTTGGTTTTCAGATTATGCTAATTTTATCGTTGCAAACTATTTGCCTCCAGGTTTAACATTTCAGTAAAGGAAGAAGTTCTTCCACGATTTGAGGCATTACTTTTGGGATGACCCTCATCTATTCAAAGAAGGTCCGGGCGGGATTGTGAGAAGATGCATGCCGGAACACGAGCAGAAGGATATTCTTAGACAATGTCACGATAGTCCCTACGGAGGACATCATGCCGGTGAGAGGACCGCACATAAGGTTCTCCAATCAGGTTTTTATTGGACTACTCTCTTTAAAGATGCTAGAAATTATGTTTTATCTTGTGATAAGTGTTAGAGAGTTGGTAATATTAGTAGGAGAAGTGAGATGCCTATGAATTACTCTCTAGTGATTGAGCATTTTGATTGCTGGGGTTTTGATTTTATGGGTCCTTTTCCTCCCTGACACAAGTACACTCACATTTTAGTAGTTGTTGATTATGTAACCAAGTGGGTTGAAGCAATCCCCACCGAGAGTGTTGATCACAAGAAATCTTTGAAAATGCTCAAAGATGTAATTATTCCGAGGTTTGGTGTACCGAGGTACCTCATGACTGATGGAGGATCACACTTCACGCATGGAGCTTTTAGAGAATCTTTAGACAAGTACGATGTCAATCATAGAATTGCTTCACCGTACCATCCTCAAACTAGTGGCAAGTTGAGCTCACCAATAGAGAGATCAAGTTGATCTTGCAAAAGACAGTCAACAGTTCTAGTAAGGATTGGTCGAAGAAATTAGGATATGCCTTGTGGGCATATATAACTGCTTACAAGAACCCCATGGGCATGTCTCCCTATAAGTTGGCATATGGCAAGGCTTGCCATTTGCCATTAGAGTTAGAACACAAAGCTTTCTCGGCTATTAGAGAGCTTAATGATGACCCAAAGTTAGCCGGTCAAAAGCATCTCATGAACTTGAGTTCTCTAGATGAGTGGAGAAGTGAAGCTTACGAGAATGCTAAAATGTTTAAGGAAAAGGTAAAGAAGTGGCATGATAGAAGGATTTTGAAACGTGAATTTAATATTGGTGATAAAGTTTTTTTGTTATATCTCGTTTTAGTTTTTCTCCAGGTAAATTACTTTCCATATGGGAAGGGCCATTTCATATCGAAGAAGTTTACCGCTCCGGTGCAATCAACATTAACAATTTTGATGGCACCAAACCTCAAGTTTTGAATGGGCAAAGACTCAAGCATTACATGGCGGGAGACCCCGTCAATGTTGATGTAAATTTAATACACACAAAAACTCATGAGGAATATGTTGCAGCCCGGTTTCAGTCACTAGCAGAAGCAGAATAAGAAAAGGTATGTATTATGGTAAGGAAACATCGCGAACCGCCATAAAAGTTCCATGTTACGTGTTTTTGCAAAATTAGGAAAATTCGAAGACTAATTTGAGCCGGAGAGGAGCTCCATGGGGACTAGGCGTCCCCCCCCTGGCGCGCCCTACCTCCTGGACGCGCCGGGTGACCGCCTGGGCACCCCGGAGTCCGACTCCGACCCCACTTTGGCTCGTTACATTCCTTCTGTTACTGAAATTTTTTCTATATATTTGCCCGGATAGTCCCGGCACCGTATCTCGCGATTTCGTGTGTTTTCTTCTCGATCTGTCTCTGCCAGGAAATATTTTAGCTAGACCTAGGTGCCATGGCTTCCCCAAGTTCCCCCTAGGACAAGTTCATCATCAACGCCATCAACCCTTACCTCGCTGAGGTACAGAAGCACCCTCAAACCGTTCGGTTGGAGGATGGTGTTCTCCACCAAGAAGATCTAAAGGAACCTGTCAAGGAGGGGAGCATCAAGGCCGGGCTGGAAAACGTTGAGAAAGAAGTCTTCAAGTACAAGAAGATAGTTGAGCGTGGTGTTGAAGCTATCTTCGACCTCATCAACGAGCTGAAGGAGTTATACAAGAAGGAGATGAAGGAGATGTGGGCAAGAATCACCGCATCGGAAGAAATAATTGAGGAGGTCCAAGGGCAGATTTATGATCTGCACAACCAGAACTGTGAGTATGAACTAAAGTTTTTTAGCATGGGTTTAGGTGTTGAAAGCAGGATCTTGGATACTGAAGCTTCTTAAGAGACAGGAGAACCTCTTACATGGAAGCGCTTCGTGAAGGACTACGTGATCAACAGGAACAGGAATGAGGAGTGAAATCTCCTCGGGTAATGGCATCCCCTTAGCTGGTTCCAAGGTTGGGAGAGTGCCCGGTATCTTTATCTTTATCTTAGTCTTTTAGAGTCGAGTAGAGTCGTATCATGACTAGGGAAGTTATTATTTGAAATAGGTGTTTGCATTGAGGTCTATCACTCTTTTGTGGAGAATTTGTATCCGTGGGTGTGGAGTCGTCTATGATGGAATATTAATGAGAAGTCTATTGGTTCCTTCGCTGCACTCGGTATTCTCTTCACGCAATCGACCTTATATGATGATTATTATGGGGAGTATTGACCTTATATCAGGTATGGCCATGAAAACTTTATTTAATTTTGGCAAACATAGCTTTGGTCATGACAACATGCATGCTTTCTCAAGTAGCGACATAGCCAAAACCCTTATGTTATTATGCTTGAAGTATTATGTTGACAAGGAAGACAAATTGATGTGTTATGCTTACCTTAATGTTTATGCTTTATATGCTTTGCATCTAAGTCATCATCAATTGTCCATTCTCTCAAAGCCTTTGCTGGCCAAACTCTTTGCCGAGAAAATTTCTTCTTGTGCATCCATACCCTGAAACCAATATCTTCCATATGAGTCCACCATACCTTCCTACACGTGGTATTTCCCTACCACTCCTAAAAGTATATAATTTATGTGTTATCCTTAAATGTTCAAAATCTTATGTTTTGTGAATCTTGTTTAGCTCATGAGGAAGTAGTAGGTAATTCATGATCTTCTTAAGTTGGACAAGTTTTACCCCGGGATTGCATCTCTAATCTTCAAACCCATAATACGTGGAGGAACTGGCATGAGTGCGCCCAGCTAGTAAGATAATACAACAAACTAACCCTCCTTCATGCTTGGTCTATGAGAAATCAGAAACTTTGGCAGTGATAAACAAAGGAGATTAAGGGGATGTGATCGTCCCCACTTGGGAGCCGTTCCTCGAAACTTGTCCAGCTTAAGAAGTAATTGAGCTATCTATTAGCATTCGTTGACAAACTATGCACCTCCCAAAATTTGTTTTCATTCTGTTTGATTTAAGGATAGCACATGAGTTTTCCCTACTTGCCTATAACAAGGCCTTTCTTTTACTTTTATGTTGAGTCAGTTTTTCCTACTTCTTTCTTTTCCCAAAGAGAACAAACACTTGATGTTGATGAAGATTCATTTATATAATGCCGCATTAAGTTTTTCCATGCCACATCTTTTGATAAGTAAGTTGTTTGCGAAAGCTTGCGCCAAGCAAGCATCTTCCTTTGTGTTAGCATTTTCACTTCACAACTAATAACTTGTTCTTTAAAAATCTTCAAATTGTTTCATTATAAAGTGAAAGAGAAAAAGTAAAAGTTATTAGTTGTCCTTTGACCAAGGATATGTTTGCCATAATTTAATGAGTTTTCTCAGCCCTACTTTTGATTATAATTGTTACTACTTTCTCATAAGGGCCTTATGAGTTGAGGTTGTTGTTGAGGATGCTTGAGTTTGTATCGTGATGCTTCTTGTCCGTATTCTATTTATCGACACTTCACTCTCTAAACTTGTGGACAGGTTTACCGAGCTCTGTATTCGCTTGGGGAGAAGCGAGGTCTAAGCTTGGGGGAGTTGATACGTCCAAAATGCATCACTATTTTATATAGTATTTCATCCCTATTCATTGATATATTTCATGTTATGATTCTATTCTTATGTTGTTTTGGCTTGTTTTACATAGTTTGCAACTTTCGGATGGCGAAGCAGCAGACGCAGGATTCAGCGGTAAAAAGTGGATGCAGAGTTTCTGAATCAGAAGACCTCCAAATTACTTGAAAATCAACGGAGGATGTTTTCCAGAAGAATGACAGGGACACACAAAACAGGGACCAGAGGGGGGCCACCAGGTGCCCAGGTGCCCCCCTGATGGCATGGAAGTGATAATGGCTTCTGGCCCTTTGTTGGTTACCCCAAGTGGAAGGTGAGATGTAGGATAGCAGAAAATTTCCCTCAGTGAAGGTACCTAGGTTGAGTATCGAACCAGTAGGAATCCGATAGTGATAAGTAGGTGGTGAAGTGAGCAACGCGCCGTTTGAGATATTGCTCTCTTAACCTGGACCTGCACATGACACAAATAACTTTGCTCCCAACAAAGTTCAGAGAGGTTGTCAATGTCTCCGACCTTGTTGTTTACAAAGGATCAAACACAAGGGATAATGATAATGGAGATAGCAGCTAGAAAGTAAAACGAGGAAATGAATCGAGCGTGTAAACTGTGATGAGAATATGGACCGGGGTCCCGTGATGTTCACTAGTGATGTCTCTCTCCCAAAAGATGATAAGACTACTATGTGAGGTAAACAAATCACAGCTGGGAAATTGACAGGATTAAAAACGCACCGCAATGCTAACTATGCTACAAAGAAAGGGCGAGGCTCAAACGCATGGGCAGTAAGCCAAAATAAGTAGACCGAAATCCAACTGCATCTACTACTAATCATCAACCTTGAGATATCTATCAAGAACATCTCGCTGGTATTAAGTTGCGAGCCCCACCCAAAGTGTAAACCCAAAGCAATAGACAACTGCATTAAAAGAACTTTGTGTAAAGTAAACAATCCTTGCAACCACGGTTACAAGCACCGTTGTTTTCCCCCTTGTGGAAACAGCACATCCCCTAGACTCATGTTTCTGTCACTCAAGCTAGTCATCAGGGGGCATTAACCCACAATCGAGCATAACGTTCCTTCTTGGGGTCACTACCAACTAGTTGGCTCAAGCAATAAACAACAACGGAGAACATGCAAGAATTACTCAAGAACATAAATATAATAGATAAGAACCAAATATATTACTCAATCACAAACTGAACATAGTCTCATAATCCATCAGATCCCAGCAAACTGAGCATAGCAACAGCAGAAAATTACCTATGTGCGTCGATCATGTAGGGCAGCTCACGAGGTCTAATCCATGAAGAACAAAGAGGGGAGGAGAACATCACATAGCTACTGATCACGGACCCATGGTCCAAGTTAGACTACTCACGGATCATCCAGGAAGCGTCCATGGTGGAGGGGAAGCTCTCGGAGGTCAATCCTCCCTCCGGCAGGGTGCCGGGAAGAGGTCTTCTAGCGCTCCTGATCTTGGAAGCGCGGAGGCGGCGGAGCAGAGGCGAGATCGCGAAAAAGGGTCATGTCTTCGGAAGAATCCCGTCACGGGGAATAAATAGGCGAAGGGGGGAAGCCAGGGGGGCCACCAGGATTCCAGGCGCCCTCCTGGCGCGGCCAAGCCATAGGTCGCGCTACCAGGGCACCTGGACCCTTGGTGGTGGCCCTATGGCCCCATCCAGGTGATTCCGGAAGGTTCTTCTGCGCTAATTTTTTATCCAATTTTCCCGAATTTTGGACCACTTTTAATATGGGGAAAAACTGAAATAGAACACCAGCAGAAAACAGCAACTGGCACTGTGGTGCACTGATTTAATAAGTTAGTCCAAATATGATCAAAATTGTATGAAAGTGTATCTAGATCATAGAAATATCACACAAAACATGCATGGAGCAAGCAGAAATTATAGATACGTTTGGGACGTATCAACATCCCCAAGCTTAATTCGTGCTCGTCCTCGAGTAGGTAAATGATAACAAGCATAATTTTTGTGGTGACATGCTAACAACCATATATGAACTTTGAAAGTAAAGCAATCAAGATATGTAATTCAATTCAAGTCATAACAGGCAAGAGTCTATATTAGCATTGAAACAAGCAACATAAGAACATAAAGGTGCAAGAGCTCTTGTTGTCCGTGACTCGAATGTCTCCAGATGGTGTTTGCGTGCAAGAAGGGGGATATGGGAATACGAGAGAAAAAATATTTTTGTTGAGAACTCAATCTACTGAAGTTTCACACTTGGTCTTCTTTGGAATCTTATCTTGACTCGTCCCCAGACCACTTGGCAGGTACAAGTCAATTTGATCCACTCCCTTTCGATATTTTGAGCACTCATGCAATGGATAAGCGTAAGCACGAGAGTTGACACTTAGGATGGCAAAAACAGAGATATGGTGGAGCAGGAAGACAAAAAGGGTGAGAAAGGCTCACATCAATGAGGACAATCATAGGCGAGAAAGCCAAATGATAGATATGATGTGAGGAGTAGGGATTGCCATGCAACGGATGCACATATGAGCTAAGAAAAGTCTCCAATGGAACTAGTGGGGGTGCATCCATGTTGCTCTCTCATGAAGACCTAGAGCTCGTTTGATGAGGCTCATCCTTGGAATATGCAAGCCAAGTTCTATAGTGTGAAGGTCCCCACATAACTATATGCATATATGATCATCTCTATGGAGTACAAGATATAGGAGGGAGTACGAGTGTGGATCTTTCAGAAGGAATAGTAGTGTTTCCCCTTTTTCTCTTTTTATTTCTTTTTCTCTTTTTTCTGTTTTTGTATTTTTTTTGTGGCCTCAATGGCTCTTTCTATTTAACTCTCATTTGTCCTCTTTGGGATCTTCTAAATTTGTCCTCTTTGGGATCTTTTCCTCACTTAAGGTCAACACTCTATTTTACAAGAAGGTAAATAAGATATTCACACTTTACAAGGTACTCAACATAAATAAGATGTAGCTATCATGATATATGCAAATGTATGCCTCTACCAGTGTAGCAGGAACATGTATGACATGAAAATCAAGTCATGAAGAGGTTGATGTTGCATGGCAATATATCTCGGAAAGGCTATGGAAATGCCTTGATAGGTAGGTATGGTGGTTGTTTTGAGGAAAGATATAAGGAGGTTTCTGATGACAGAGCGTATCATGCCAAGGGTTTGGATGCACCGGCGAGGTAGACGCCAACTCTCGGAGTGAGAAGATGGCAATGCACGGTACTGAAGAGGCTAGAAAATATGAGGAGGTGGAAGTCTCAACTTTCAATACTTACATTAGTCCAAATAACTGATGCACTTATTATCAGTAACTCTCAATCTAATGAGGAGGTTCACAAAGAGACAAGTACCCCTAGGAGGAGTGTATGGGGGTTTGGTTATCCTGCGCATTCTCGACTCATGGTACGTGAGTGTACTCTAATATCTGATCCCTCAAAAGATTAGTGATCCATCTAGTAGCTAGACTTCTCAACTAGTTTTTGTAGGTTTTGAAAATAAACACGAATTTCCCAAAATACGACACCTATCACTAATAGGCTAGAGCTCTTGACACCAAAAGTTCAAACATTACTCACAACAATACCTCAAAACTATTGCAAGTTACTACTACAATTAAATAGCAACGTCAATTACCTACTTCAAGACAAGACACAACTCAGTGCAACAACCAACTCTCTTGACAAGATAAACATGAAAACTAAAGAGAGTTCTAGCAACAAACTAAATTAAACTAAAGCTAAAGCTCTTGAAAAAGATAAACATGAAAACTAAGAGCTAAACATGGCAATAGCTATGAAAAGATAAAGAACACACAACAGAGAAAAGATAAGCATGAAAATCCTATAATGTGTTCTAGATTGAAGTGGAGCGTGTTTCTCTCCCACACAAAGTAAGCTGGGGTCTAACTTCTTATGAATAACAAAAAAAAACTAAAGAAAACTATAAATGAAACCTAAGGGAGAGACGTTCCAAGCATAGCACATAACACATGAAGTGATAAAAATATAGTGAGACGAAGGACGAACTGATGATTGTTGATGGAGAAGGTGTCGGGGGAATAACCCGGCCCCGGGTAGGGTCACCCAGGGGAAACAATTCATCAAGGCGAAGATCACCGAATTGATGGTCACCGATCTAATCAAGGCCGAGCTGATCAAGAATAAGCAAGAAGTAGGCCGAACTGTTCAGTTCGGAGGCCGATTGCCCAAAAGAGGGCGCAACCGGCCTCACCGGGAAGCATTCGGCCGAAGTAAACAGAGCACTATCCGAGCAAGATCCCAGGTCGGACACCTGGTACAAGAGCATTCAATGTGCAATCCCTGAGGATCGGGACTGTCAGAGGCGTGCGGTCTCCTCCAGCGCCGATCACGCGGACAGGCCGACAGGCTTAGGTCTCTAGCTCCACTGTTCACTACCGAGGTCTACAGGATAGCGGTATGGTGAGCCGCAAGTCTACACCGGGTCATCCGGGAGAACACGATGTGAGGTCTCTAGCTTGTCTGAGGCTGACAGCTGGGCCCTCGCCTTTGTACATTTACCTTTGTACCCCGGCCTCGGCCTATAAGAGCCCTAGGAACCCCTCCTGCGTGGGGGACGACGGAGCACTTATTGCAATCTCACCCACCATAGAGAGAGCCTGGAGAGAGTTAGTGCCTAGAGCCCTCTTCTCCTTCCTCTCAAATAGCTCAAGGAGCATTCATTGTAGCCAGAGTTATTGCATATAGTTAGCTCGGCTGGACTAGGGGTGTTATCTCTACGGAGAGTCCCGAACCTGGGTACATCGTGGTGTCTCACCGTGTGTTCCCATTCTCGATTCCGGTACCAGCGACACTAACCTCGGTTTGTCCCCCTCTTTAGCCATCCCCATGGCATCTGCCGTTACATATCGACGACAGTTGGCGCCCACCGTGGGGCAGGCTGAGGCGTCGACTGGAGTTCTGATCCGGACGGGACCATCATCTGCATCGCGCGTGCGCTTCGCCTCCGGCCTGGTCATGAGGAGCGGAGCGTGGCACTACGTCATCGACAACGCCTCACGGTTTGGGGCAGGAATGCCCCTGCCGCGCGGCGTCATCATTCCTTTCGGCGTACATCGCGTCTTCGTCGCGGCACTTCCTGATGTTTTTGCCAGGGAGGTACGGGTTTTTTCTGAGCTCACGGCTCCGTTTCCATGAGGGCCGGATGTCGTGGGAATGGAGGGCACGACTGCGCACATCTGTGCGGAGGTTATGATGGCGGGAGCGTCTAGTCGCCACAGCTCTACTTCAGCAACCCGAGCCGCGAGGGCAGCAACCACAGCACCACCAGGCCCAAGGAACCCACCGAACGTGCTGAGCACCCCTGTAGGTCTTCATGCTGATCCAGCTGTGGCTCATGCCGAGTTGGAAAAAGTGCGTCAGGTTCTAAAGGAGCAGTCAGATCGGATCGACGCTGAAAAGAGCCGGATGGAGGCATCAGTTCGGGAGTACAATGCAGCGCACGGTATCCGACAACGTGTTATCCCACCCCCAGTGATTGAGGAGCTCCGAGCGGCAGGCCAAGAGGTCGGCAGAGAGCTGGGAGGGGCCCAGTAGCCCGTAACATCCTTCATCGTCGTTCCACGGATTTCATATAGTTCTCCTGTGAAGAACATGAGAGCTTCCGAGCAGATCGCCACCGAGCTGCAACACTTGGAAGGAGAAGAGCTGCGGGAGAGGACACGCCGAATGAGTGACCTCATAACCACAACAAACCAGCAGCAGAAGGTGGACACCGAGCAGGAAGGGCCAGTGGCGTCAAAATCAGTTTGGGAAACTGCGGGTGCAAACCAGACGAATGCGCCACCTCGGCAGCAGAGGCAGGCATCTTCGCCGCATGGCAGTTTGCACCGCACTCGGAGGAATCAAGGGGCTGCAGGAGGCAGTCGGAGGGATGAGCCAGCAGTCAACAGCAGGCGCAATGAGTAGCCGGTGGCGTCAGTCCGGCCAGCAATAAGTCAGCGTTTAGGTCCCCGAGCAATCGCAGATAATGATGAAAGACACCGAATCGAGCAGTTGCAGCACGATAAGCAACCGTAAGACGATGTGACGGCGGGTCCAGCATGCTTTGGCCCGCGCATTAGGCAAGAGCAGTTCCCCAAAGGCTTCACATTGCCTAGGGACACCCCCAAGTACAATGGATCAGTCAAACCAGAAGATTGGTTGGTTGATTATATGACTGCAGTCGGCATCGCAGGAGGTGGGCGACGCGTAGCTGTACGCTATGCACCGCTCATGCTTCAAGGTTCAGCTCGGTCCTGGTTGAACAGTTTCCCAGCAATAGTATCAATTGCTGGAAGGATTTTGAGGATGCGTTTGTTCGCAATTTCATGGGTACTTACGAGCGCCCAGGTCTGCCTCAGCACCTGGCACTCTGTGTACAAGGAAAGGACGAGCCCGTTCGCGATTACCTTCAGCGCTGGATCAAGCTCAGAAACACTTGCGAGGGAGTTCATGAAATCCAAGCCATCCAGTACTTTACTGACGGCTGCTTGGACGGGTCTTTGTTGAAGCACAAGCTCCTACGCAAGGAGATGACATCTTTGGCCGATCTGATGAGAATAGCCAATTCATTCGCCACATCTGATTCTGCAATGCGCCCGATCACGTTGAGTCCTAGTGGTTTCATCCAAGGGCAACCATCCGGCCAATAGTAGCAGTCGGCAGAAGCAAATGGGCCGAACGGTCCCAATGGGCGAGAGAGGCGCGAGATCCAGCGGAACAACAACTGTGGCAACAAAAACAACAACCCCAATTTCAACAACACCCCCAACAACAAGAACACAGGTTTTAACAAGAGGAAGGACGAGCAGTCGGATGCCCAATATGGCAGTCGGCAGGTAGCAGTAATGCAGCATCAAGAGGAACAATGGGCTGTGGGAGGCAGTCGGAAGCAGAAACCTGTATAAAGGCCGCAAGGTTAGATCAGTCCCCCATACACCTTTGAAGACATGATGAACCAGCCCTGCAAAATGCATAGTGGAGTTGGCAAGCCCGCATCTCACACCACTCGGCAGTGCATCTGGGTTGATCGTTTGGCAAAGGGAGGAGCAGGAAAACTTCCCCCGCCACCACCCCCACCCCTGGTCCACCACCAGCAAATGCTCAGCGGCAGTTCCCACGTCAGGATGCAGCATACATGATCTTCACCAGTGAATCGTATGACAAGGGCAGTCGGAGAGCCCGGGAACAGGCAGTCAATGCCTGTGACGCCCCCAAAATCAATCCGTGTACAGTAATCATACACGCAGGGTACACGGCTGAGATTAGGGTGCCACGGTGAGAATATCACAGCACAACACTAAACACAAAAGGATAAACAAATATATTACAATAAAGGGAGTCACGCGGACCCGAATACATAAGTCATACAAGCCATAATATCTGAGTACAGACATAGTTAGTCAAGTTTTGCCTTAAGAAGGCTAGCACAAATCACATCAGAGATACAGATCGAAAAGGCCAGGCCTCCTGCCTGGGAGCCTCCGAAACTACTCCTGGTCCTGGTCAGCGGGGGTCTCGACGTAGTAGTATCTGCCTCCGGGATACTCCTACTCCTGGGCTCCAACGTCGACTGCAGCGGACGATCAGGCAAAACATAAAAGGGGAAATAAAGCAAAGGTGAGTATCTAGTATACCCGCGAGTCTTACGTCCGCTACTAAGCATTATGCATTGTATCAATGGAAAGGGGAGGCTGTATATATAGTGGACTGCAAGATACAAATCAGAATAAGGGTAAGAAGCTAGGCCTATCGAAGACTAGCATCTTCCGACGATGTCTTGCAGCAAGAGGTAAGAATCAGCCAACAGTTTATATAAAACAATAAAGTAACAATGAAGCAGAAGTTGCTGCAACATTGTATAATAGTAAGTTGTAATGATTAATAATAATAATGCCTCCGAGTTCCCTTCCTCGACTCCCTGCGAGGAAGAAGACCCGGAACCATACAGTTTAATAGTAATAGTTTCTAGTGGTAAGATCCAGCTTCAGCATAAAGCGTCCTGTTACCGTGGACACGGCTATTCGAATAGATTAATCTTCCCTGCAGGGGTGCACTGGCGTGACTCTATGACGCTCGGATCTCCAGGGTGGCGGGAACCTTGTTAGGGAACGCTCCACCAAAGCTATCCGACACAAAGTAGCCCATCCTTCGGCAATCAACAGAGAGGTCATCCGCCGGACTATATCCTATGTACGCCGTTCTTTGGACCCTAACCCGAACGTACTCCTGCACGGTGCGTGACTAGCCGGTGAAGCAAAATCAAAGCAAATACAAATACACTGCTCGAGCAAGAGAAGACAACACCACTTCCCGGCAATCAGCCCGCGGTACTGCTGACGTCTGAAGACCCTCGAACGAGACTACGATGCAGGGGAGCCCACACTCCTCGTCCCACGTGTATGTAGTGCGTACAAGCCAAAAGGCTACTCAAGACATCCGCCGAACCATTTAGCATTTTAATTAACCTGCGTGACAACCGTTATCGTTGCCTCGACTTAACCGACCCGCGGTCAACGACAGCAGTCAGGACCACCAGTACATCGGTGCCTGCCCTGTCGTCCCACCAAGTCACTGCGGTTACCAACAAGGTGAACCGTCTCCTTACCTTGTCTCGCGTTTGCTCTTGGTAGAGCTCGACTTTCGTGGTTTGGTAACTCTCGTGAGATACGAGCAGGGGCCAAGCACGCCAGTAACGTCGGTCGTACCCTCCCTGTCGTTCCCGATGATATACCGCTCGCGGGCACCGTTGGGTCGCCCGACTTCTTACCTTTAAGGACAACCGCTGCCCAGGACCCTATGGCGGAAAGACAAAGTCAGCCTCGAGTGGAGTACAAGTATTACTCCTTGATAGCTCACTCTTGAGGTGACTAGGCATAACCCCGATAGGGGCCTTTGGCGGTGTCTGCTTTGTACCGTACCTGTGCAGTTGTATATATTGCATCCGTGTTCACTCCCCTGAGTGGTCACGGCCCGCTAACTAATCCTAGCTAACCATGCGCAGGGCTTACTGCTGAATAATGCATAAGAAATAATAGGCAGCATAGGATAAAGGAAAGGTACATCAAGGGGCGACAAAATCAGGCTATGCAATTGAATAGGATTGTAATCGTAGCAGCAGCAGTAACATTGCCTAGTGCAAGAAAGTACGGAAAGGTAGGCGATATCTGGGGAAGAGAATGTCTCTTCTTGCCTGGAAGCTCGACGGTAGGGGCAGGGTCGTCGACGAAGTAGTCGTACCCGGCGGCGGTGTAGTCGGCGGTAGCAGCGGGGTCTACCGGGGATTAAGGGGGGAGGAAAACAGTAGATACAAAGCAATCAATGCAAACATATGAATGACATGGCAAATGTATCGATGTCGGTGTTCTAACGCAGTACGATGTATCAGGCTCGGAGCGGGAATTCATCCGGGGATGAAATACCGGCTCCGGGGGTAATTACCGGACAGGGTGTTCGGAGGGGGAAGGGTTCATGCCGGAGGTGTCGTGGACATCCGACAAATGTATGGATGGTGTATCCGTGTTAGTTGATCCATTCTGAACAACTTTCGTGTTCGGAATAAATTCATCCGGCAGGTTTGTCCCGGCACCGGGAATTATCGACAGACAGCCCGGAGGGGGGGGAATGTCGATGATCGGTGTGTTAGGGGGGTGGTTTAGACATACGGATAGCGTATCCGTATTCGTATTCGTTATATTTTTCTGATCAATTTTCATGTATAAAGTTTTTGAATCTGACTTACGGTTTACAAGATATTCAAATTCAAAGTTTTAATCATTTTTAAAAGATTTTCTAAATTTAATTTATTAATAAAATGCAACATTATCCACAGAGAGTTGACTGGTCAAACCTGACCAGTGGGTCCCATTGGTCAGCCTCACATGCTAATAAAACAATTTAATTAAATCTAATCACCCACTGGACCCACATGTCATAGCCTGGTTAGTTCAGAAATTGTTTTTATTAATAAAATGCAGTGGGGCCCAGGTGTCATACAAACATGTGCTTAATTAATCATCTTTAATTTGTTTAAGGGCTTGGGCCCACTTGTAATAGACCCAGGGGTAACTTATTTCGTCTCTAACAGTGGCTTAGACTAACAGTGGGGGTTAAGGGTTAATCCTTATGGGTGGGCCCCAGAGGTCAGCGGCACAACCACTGAGGTGAGACCAGCGCGGGCATGCCGGCGACGACCAGCAGAAGCACAGCGAGGTCCTTGCGGTCCACGCCGGCGACCATTTGGCTCACGGAGGGGCAAAATCGAGCGAGCGTTGTGCCGCGCATCCACTGGTGTACACAGTGGGCGGCGGGGACGAACGGAGCAGCGGTCACGGTGAGCTCCCGCGGCGGCCGGAGCACGGCTTAGCGGGGCGGCGGCCTACGGCACAAAAAGCGAGCGCTGGAAAGGGGGGGACACGGTGGCTCACATCGGTGTCGGGGAGCTACTCTGGGAGGCCGGGGGTGCAGCTACGGTGGCGGATCGAGGCGGGGGTTGCCGGTGGCCGTCGACGGAGAGGATGAGAACGACGTCGGCTTCAAGGCGTCCGGCTTCGATTGAACGCGCAGGGAGACGTGGACGTCCACGCCGGAAGTCCTAGACATGGCGGCGGGGTGCGAGATGCGCGGTGGCCGCTCGAGTTCATTCGGCGGCGGCCATGGCGGATCGGCGAAGTGGGGAACAACGGGGATGAGGCAAGGAGGGGGCGAATGAGGCTAGGGTTTCACGAACGCATCCACAGGGGAGTACTTAACCGCGAGCAAGCACTGTTGCTATGCGTTGTCGCCGATCCCGCGGTCGATCGGCGTCGAACGCCTCTGCCATGGCGACAGTGGCCGCCGGGGATGAACAGGACGAAGGGGACGACTGGGGTAGTCTAGTTGGGCTGGTTGGGCCAGGTGGGCTCGCACTATGCACTCGGGGTACCAGGGGGCTGGGCTTCTCCATATTTAATCTTTTCTACTTTCCTTTCTGTTTATATATATTTTTTTTTGGCTAACAATTGATTTTACAAAAATGGGGCACTGGTCCCAATATTCATGTTGCAATATTTTGTGCTGCCACAAAAAGTTGGAGGCATTAATAAAATCATGTGCATTTTAACTAATTATTAAATGATAAATTGAGGCTATTTTGCTACTGCTTTTATTTGTTTATATAATTAAAACACTCTAGTAAATTCCCATTGATATAGTAACTTGACCTAATGACTTTTAGGCATTTAATAAAATTGTTTGCACAATTTTGGGTCAAGTTCAATTTCCACATTGTTTTGAATTTTTATCTGGGCTTGAATTTGAACTTGACATGATCAAGGGTGTTTATCACATGCCTAATCATGATGACATGTCATTTAACAAGGTGATTACTGTAGCGTGACACCCGGGGTGTTACAATGCCACCATGCCAGCAATTTCTCAGAGGATGAACTGGTCGGACAATGTCATAGCATGGGGCCCAGAAGACCACCCGAGCGTAATGCACAACCTGGGAAGTTATGCGCTCGTGGTGGATGCAATCGTGGCAGCACCTTTGTATTCATGCAAGTTCACCAGGACACTCATTGATGGAGGCAGCGCCATCAACATTTTGTACCGAGACACAATGATCAAGCTCGGCATCAGTGAGAGCGAGTTGGAACCCAGCAGGACCATATTTCATGGGATAGTGCCCGGCCTTTGATGTTCCCCATTAGGCCGCATTCGGCTAAGGTAGTGTTTGGGTCGGAGGAGAATTTTCATCGAGAGCCGATCTGGTTCGAGGTGGCCGATCTGAGTAGCCCATACCATGGCTTGATCGGATCGCCTGCAATAGCCAAGTTCATGTTCAACATCATGCACCCTACCTGAAGATGAAGCTCCCAGGGACGAATGGTCCAATCACTGTGTGCGGTGACTACAAGAAGTCACTGGAATGTTCGTCAGCTGGCTCCAGGCTGGCCGATTCTCTGGTCATCGATGCAGAGCGGCGCCAGCTCGACAAGGTCGTAGCAATGGCTCAGGCTTAGATGAAGGACCCCATGCCAAGCACGAAGGCTAAGAGATTAGATGATGAGACCATATTTCAAGCAGCCAAGGACAGCAAGAGGATTGCCCTGGACCCCTCCGACCCGAGCAAGTGCGTCATTGTTGGGGTCGGGCTCAGCAGCAAATAGGAAGGCGAGCTCGTCGAGTTCCTCCGTGAGAACCGTGACATCTTCGCATGGTCCCCACACGACATGCCTGGTGTACCAAGGGAACTTGCCGAGCACAAACTTCATATACGACCTGGATCCAAGCCGATCAAGCAGCCACTTCGGCGTTTTTCAGAAGAGAAGAGCAACCGGCGACGAGATAGCTAAGTTGCTCGCAGCAGGGTTTATCAAAGAAGTATTCTACCCAGACTAGTTAGAAAATCCAGTTCTGGTTCCAAAGAAGAATGGAACTTGGCGCATGTGTATAGATTACACTTCCCTGAATAAGGCCTGCCCCAAGGATCCTTTTGCGTTGCCCAGTATCGATCAAGTGATTGACTCTACGGCTGGCTGTCAACTCTTGTGCTTTCTGGATGCCACAACAGGCTATCACCAGATTAAGCTCGATGTAAGCGATCAAATTAAAACATCTTTTATCACCCCGTTCGGGGCTTATTGCTACATCACCATGCCCTTTGGCCTGAAAAATTGCGGCGCGACTTATCAGCGTACTATGCAGCGATGCGTCCGACCTCAGTTAGGTCGGAACATTCATGTATATGTAGATGACCTTGTGGTCAAGTCGGTGTTAGGTTCCACCCTGTAGGATGATCTCAAAGAAACATTCGCAAATTTGCGAGCATACCAGATCAAGCTCAACCCAGAGAAATGTGTGTTCGGCGTGCCGGCCGACAAGTTGCTCGGATTTTTGGTGTCCGAGAGAGGAATAGAGTGCAACCCTGAGAAGATTGCAGCAATCGAGAGGATGGGAAAACCCAGAAATCTCAAAGATGTGCAGAAGTTCATTGGATGCCTGGCGTCGCTCAGCCGATTTCTCAGTCGGCTGGGAGAGAAGGCAATTTCGTTATATCAGCTGATGAAGAAAACGGACAAGTTCATCTGGACCTCGCAAGCGGACGAAGCATTCAAGCAGCTCAAGCGCATGATGTCTATCGCTCCAGTGCTGGCAGCTCCGAAAGAAAAAGAGCCAATGATGTTATATATTGCAGCAACCACTCGGGTGATCAGTATTGTTATGGTGGTTGAGCGTCCTGAAAAGGACAAGGCACAACCGGTCCAGAGGCCAGTGTATTATGTCAGTGAAATACTCTCAACCTCCAAGCAAAACTACCCCCATTATAAGAAGATGTGCTACGGTGTATACATGGCGGCAAGAAAGCTGAAGGCTTGTTTCCAGGCGCATCCGATCACAGTTGTCAGTTCGGCACCATTGGCGGAAATCATTGGCAGTCGGGACGCATCCGGTCGGGTGGCAAAGTGGGCCATTGAAATTGCAACACATGGGATCAAGTATGAGCCTCGGACGGCAGTCAAGTCTCAAGAACTGTTAGATTTTTTGGTTGATTGGGCAGAAACTCAATATACGCCCCCCTGTCCGGACTCTTAGTTCTGTCAAATGCACTTTGATGTTTCCAAGATGATGAACGGACTAGGGGCTGGCGTAGTTCTTACTTCCCCAAAAGGTGACAAGCTCGAGTATGTGCTGCAGATTCATTTTGCGGCATCAAACAATGTGGACGAATATGAAGCATTGGTGCACGGCGTGTGATTGGCCAAGGAGATTGGCATTCGACGGATTTTGTATTATGGAGATTCTGATCTGGTGGTGCAGCAATGCATTGGCACTTGGGATGCAAAAGATGAAAATATGGAAAGATACAGATTCCTCGTGCAGCAGTTGTCTGGTTTCTTTGAAGGATGTGAATTCCACCATGATCCCCGAGCTGAAAATGAAGCAGCAGATGCATTGTCCAAGCTAGGATCTAACAGAAAGGAAATTCCACCAGGAGTCTCTCTATAAAACATCCACCCGCCATCCATCAAGCCTTCCCCGGAATCAGAGTCAATATTTATTCTGGCTGACCTGAAGATGGCAGAGCTCGAGGAAAAGAAGTTGGTCAACAAGCAAAAGCTAGAGGAGAAGTCGGCCGCACCAGGGGCTGCCGATTGCGAACCAGGGGCTGCTATCGTCAGCTCGGGGACTGAGGGGTTCATGCAAGACGCAACTGGCCCTTCCTCCTCCGAACTGCCAGTGGCAAAAGTTGAACAGCCAGAGCCAGAAGCAGTTGCTATAATGGTAGTCGTTGTTGCACCATCATGGGCAGAACCGTTCAAAAACTTCTTGGTGAATGGCACACTCCCACAACAACGAGCTGGTGCACCGTAGTGCAACAGGAGTCCTTCAGCGGTGTGTGGAAGAGGACAAGGGGCTGGAATTTCTCTGAGACATCCACCAAGGCGGGTGTGGTCATCATGCATCAGCAATAGAAATAGTTGCCAAGGCTTTACGCCATGGTTTCTATTGGCCGACTGTGAAAGCAGCGGCAGAAGAGTTAGTAAAGCATTGCAATGGGTGTCAGAGATTCAAAGCGAAGAGCCACTTACCAGCCTCAGCACTCAAAACCATTCCGATCACATGGCCATTTGCAGTTTGGGGTCTGGACATGGTAGGACCTTTCAAAACAGCAAGAGGTGGCATGACACACTTACTGGTAGTAGTGGACAAGTTCACCAAGTGGATAGAGGCAAGGCCGATCAACAAGCTAGATGGGCCAACTGCGGTCAGGTTCATGGCGGACATTATGGTCAGATATGGAGTGCCGCACAGCATCATCACTGACAATGGAACAAACTTCGCAAAAGGGGCGCTTGGTCGGTTTGCCTCCCAGCAGGGCATCCGGCTGGACGTAGCATCTGTAGCTCACCCCCAGTCAAATGGTCAAGCAGAGACGGCAAATGGTCTCATTCTTTCCAGAATCAAGCCAAGATTGGTGGAGCCTCTAGAGAGAGCACCCGGCGCATGGCTCGACGAGCTGCCAGCAGTGCTTTGGAGTTTGCGTACCACACCGAACCGTTCAACTGGATTCACTCCCTTCTTCCTAGTATATGGCGCTGAGGCAATGCTCCCCTGTGACATTGAATTCTATTCACCTCGTCACGCCATGTACACGGAGGCAGAAGCCAAGGAAGCTCGCAAGGACGGTGTTGATCTGAGAGAAGAAGCATGTCTCCTGGCCTTGTCCAGGTCGGCAATATACCAGCAGAAGCTGCGTCACTACCACAACAAGAAGATCCGTCCCCTAGATTTTCGTGAGGGTGACTTGGTGTTACGCCAAATCCAGAAATCGGATGGCCAGCACAAGTTATCCTCTCCTTGGGAAGGTCCATTCATCGTCAGTCGAGCGCTCAAAAACAATGCATATTACCTCATTGATCTCAGGAAGCCGACCCGATATGTGGACACTTCGGGGCTAGAAACGAAGCGTCCTTGGAACGCCGAGCTGTTATGTCCGTTTTACAGTCGAGCGGTATTGTTGTATCCCTTCCCTTTGTGGAAATATTATCAATGAGAATAGTTATGCGTCCATCAGACTGCATTCGGCAGGAGTTATAAAATTATTTGTGTATATGTTTTCCAGTCCTAAGGTCGGCAAAAGCAGACCCGGGGACTGGTCGGTGCCCCGAAAAGGGTGTACTTGGGGGAAAGAGCAAAACGAGTGATGGGTTTGCAAAAGCTAGTCCGAACCGAATGCAGACCGCAGGTCGGCTGTAATGTCCGGTGGAAGTGTCCAAGCGTAACTATCAATCGGAGAGTTCATACTCTAAAAGTATATCTAATTCGAAGTTAGCCGATAGCAGACCCACCGATTGTGACCAGACCGGCTGGCCAACAGGTTGCAATCGGCCCATCTGTGTAGCCCTACCTTTGCGAGCAAAATCGAGATCCTGGAAGTACTTGTCAAAAGTTACTTCGAGGTCTATTCTTCGATCCAACCACAGACCACAGGTTGGCTGTAAGGTACGCGGGAATATCGGCCAAGAGAGAAAACAGGCAAAGAAAAAGGCAATCGGTTGAAAAACGCAAAGGCAGAGTGCCATATATCTCTGAGGAAAAGCAAGTTCACAAGAAAGTAGGGTCGACTGGCCGAATGGTGTTCATTACCTGAAAGTGGCCCTTGACGGGCGCACTTGGAATTTAACAGTGTATGTCAAGAAAAAGCAGGAAATTGAAAGGCGTGCCGAGCTTAAGCAGTCGGCGCGTCCGGAGCGGATGGAGCAGTCGAAGCTGAAGCAGCTGGGGCCGTGCTGGTGGCACCTCCCAGAGCGGAAGAGGCAGTAGTCTTGGTCTGAGTGTGCAACGGGTCCTGAGCAGCACTCGCTGAGTGCCCGTCGGAGGAGTCTTCACCTTCTTCGTCAGCATCGTCATCAGCATAGTCCGAGGAGTGGGAGCCATCGCCGCCGGTTCGCCGAGCAGGTCGGGACTGGGGTGCATCTTCACTGGTAGTATATAGAAGGCCGCTGAGGGAGGCAACTCCGGTCGGATGACCAGCTGAATCAAGATAAGGAGTAACTTCCAGGAGATCCATGCCGTCTGCGAGCTCTTGGGCAGTGTGGTAGATTTGGGTCCAGAGTTCACCAACGGATTCCTCTGATCCGTCCCGTAGAGCAGTCATCAGCTTAAGGTCAATGTCAGGGTACCAGCTCTTCGCAATAGAGAGAGAAGCTTGCACTCCAGATCGGAAGGCAGAATCAAGCATATTTTCTACCTGGCGAGGCACAACTTTGAAATTTCGAGCAACATCTTCATTGGTCTCAAAGGCAATCGGCTTCTGCCTGCCCTTGAAAAGCTGGTCGGTCAACTTCTGGATACCAGTCTTGTAAGTGCACAGGGCACCTTTCACATGGGGGATTCGGGCATCCAAAGCAACAACAAAGTCCTCAGCATCCTAGCCGGCATCAGCAGGAAGTACTACACCTCGCACTCGGCGGGCTTCACCAACAGCATCATCAGCAGCAGTAGTGGAGTTGGGCCAGGCATCTGGCAAGGGCAATCGGAGAAAAAGTTTAGCTCGGAGAGCAACAGGATCAGATTGGAGTACAAGAATGAACAAAAAAAATATTACATGCAAGGGCAAGATCCACTCGGTGGAGGCAGGAAAGGGCAAGATCAACATTAGCTTGCGCATGTTGATTTCTGTCTGATGTTGGACATCCATATCCTCGGCGTATTTGACAGCAGCATCCTTCTCTTTCAGCAGCTGACCCTCCACCTTGTGGCGAGCATCAACGAGCCTCTGCAGTTACTTCTCATGGGCAGTCTTGGCGTTGGCAAGGTCCTTGGTAATCTTTTGGAGTTTGGCCTGCAGCTCGGTCTCGACAGTGGCTAGGCGCTGACGCTCTTGCTCGGCACTACCGAGCTGGCCATTTTTCTCACTGAGCTGGTTCTCCAGCTCGGCGATCTTCTTCTGGGAGGCCTGTAGCTCGAAGGACCGAGTGGCAGCAGCTACAAGTTTGCATTCAAGTAAGAAAGCAGTAGAAATCGGGAGAAAGAAAAAGGAGCAAGCAAAAGTATACCTGTTAGTTCTTGGATCTTGGCAGCTTGGGCTTCAGCATTTTTCTTCAGAGCAGCAATGGACTTTTGGCCCGCTGAATAAGCGGCCAAGAGCTCGTCAAATACAGCTTGGCGTCTATCGCAGATGGCCTGAAAAATGGGTCGATCAGATCTGAGCAAGGCACAACAACTAAAAGAAAGTAAGATCCGAGCAGATTGCAAGCAATCGGCCCGAATCTCGGGGACTACACCCAGTGGGTGCGCTAGGCGCGCCCCCACTGAAAGGAAAACTTACAGAAGCAGACTGCTCGGAGGCAATGACTTGGCCCAGGGCTCCATCATCAAAACGTTTAATGTGGGGTGGCAAGGCCACCCAATCAGCTCAAAAGATAGGACGGGACTTGGTTCTCGGATCCAGCAGGCGGAGGAGTGGCAGAGTCAGCAGCAGGCCGGACCGGGGAGACATCAGAAGCGCCAGTGTACGCCTCGCGGAACCGGTCATCTCGCGAGAGATGGCGGCCTGTGGTCGGCGGCTGGCGCACAAGGGCTCTGGAGGACGGTGCGGTAGCAGCGCTGGATCCGGCAGGAGTGTGAGTAGCAAGCGAAAAACTAACCTGCGGATCGGCGGGTGGAGAGGCAGTTGGTTCGAGGGAGGCAGCAGCAGCACCCTTCGAGCCGGCGGCTGGAGTTGGATTTACAGTAGTGGCCTGGGCTGAAGAAGCCCCAGGCTGAGAAGCATCAGCAGTAGACCGATCTGGCGTGGGCACATCAAGGTGCGCGACACCAGAGGGTTCCATCAGGATCAGAGGAGGAGCAGCGACGGTCGTTGCAGGAGTGGCCGATTGCACGCCAGCAGTCGGAGGGGCGGCAGAGGTCGGCAGGCGAGTAGTCGGCTGTGCCTGTTTCATGGCTGCGGCAGCCCTCTGCTTCTTGGCCCGCTCGGCTTTGGAGGTGTCGGCAGCGGCTCTCTTACGAGAAGGCGCAGGAATGTTGGAGGTAGCAGAGCCCGCAGGGGTCGCGCTCGGAGGGCCATCAGAGGTGGCAGGGGGAGCAATCGGAGCCACCCCAGGCGCCACGGGAGCGACAGATCGGGAGCCCTGCAAAACAAAGAGCAAATTGAGGAAAGTAGTTGAGCAGGATGGAAAGGAGCAAAAAGTGCAAAGAAACATACCCAAAAGCTCGGGGTAGCTGGGCAGCAACTTGGTCATGGAGAAGCCAGGGCAAGAATTGTTCAGAGGAGTGTGAGAGAGCACAGGGCCATTCGGCTTAGGAGCAGTCGGACCTGGAGCAGGGCGGCGCGCGCCGTATTTTCCTTTCTTCTTGGAGACCTTGGAAGTACCTACGGCGTCGTCAGCTCGGGGGCGTTTACCCTCGGCCACTGTCTTCTCGGCCGGCTCGAACTCTGCGCCGAAGTCACCAAGGGAATCAGCAGCACTGCTCCATTCTACCATGAAGCGTTTGATGGAGGAATCAGACTCACCCGACTCTTTGAGGCTGAGCCCGAAAGAAGTAGTCCGAGCTTCAGTCTCGGAATCTGTTTCTTCTTCAAGCTCCAAGTCCTCGACGTCCTCCTCTGCACGGTCAGGATGGTAGCTCGAAGCGGCCTGTCCGTCCTGCATTTCCTTGGAGCCAAGGAACTCCTGAAAAGGAGCATTCGGTCAGAATCAGCAAAAGAGAAATAAGAGCTAAGATAAAGATGAGAGCAAGAGCATACCACAGGGCAGGGCCGGTGTCGGTTGTACGCCGTTTTCCCGAACTCAAAGGGCCCAACAACCTTGAGGTCAGCAATCATGTTGATTCGGCGGAGGAAATCGGCTTCATTTATACGGAACTTGGAGATACGAGTGGGGTCGAGGAAGCGGCTCATATAGCAGATGTGGTGGCAGCGGTGCTGTAGTGGAAACACTCGGCGGCAGAGCCACATCGCTACCAGGTCGGCATGTTGCAATCCTTCAGTCATCAGAGTTTGGATCTGGGCCATCTGACGATCCAGGTCGGTTTCCCCTTCTCCTCGCTTGTCGGACCAGTGGTACTTGGAAGTCGGAGGCGGCAGAGAGAATTCAGGAAAATTAAGCATGTCCTTGTCCTTTGGTGAAGAAACATAGAAGAACCCCATCTGCCAGTTCTTGATGGACTATGGTGGTTGGGGATGAGGGTAGAGTCCAATTCTCCGAGTGTAGATTGTGGCACCACCGCACTCGGCCATCACCTTCACCTCTTTCGTTTTCTGGGTCTTGGGGTCGATAGCCCATACCCCAGTGCCCACTTGGAAACTGCAGAAATGGAAGATACGGCACCAGAGGCCAACGATGGGCCAAACGCCGAGGTAGCCCTCGCACAAGGTTACGAAGGCAGAGAGCAGCATAACAGCATTCGCCCCGAGGTGGTGTAGCTGCATCCGGTAGAAATCCAAGAATTCATGGAAGAAATGGCTCACTGGGAGCCCGAATCCGCGCTGAAAATGTGCAAGAAAGACAATGTGCTCGCCGGCCTGGGGTGCAGGCACAAAATCGGGGCCGGGGACGCGATAGTCGAGGTCCGCCGGAATCTTACGCGACCGGCGGAGGAGAGCGATGTTCATCTCAGTAACAACAGATCCTTTCCAAGATCCCCTCTGGGAGCCGGCGGTGGCGGCATCTGATACGTCTCAAACGTATCTACTTTTCCAAACACTTTTGCTATTATTTTGCCCTCATTCTTGCATGATTTGGATGAAACTAACCCGGACTAACATTGTTTTCAGCAGAGCTGCCTGTATGGTTTTATTGTGCGCAGGAAAATGGATTTTTGGACGTCTCAGAAAATTCCCAGAAAAATACCAGAAAATCCACGCACCCGAAGTAGCCAGAAGCCAGAAGTGGGACCAGAGGGCAGCCAAGGGGCCCTAGGCGCCCCCCTGGCACGGCCAAGGGTGGGGTCGCGCCCTCTGGCCGCCTGGGGGCGTCCCCCCTCCTCTAGTGCCCTACCGAAGCTCCTATTTATTCCCGTGACGGAGAAACCCCGAAACAGATGTCGTTTTCCCAATTCATGTCGCGGAGCCGCCGCCACCCTCTGTTCTTCTCCGGGAGGGCTAATCTGGAGGGTTTTTTCCTCCAGAGAGGGGAGATCATCGCCATCGTCATCATCATCGCCACTCCATCCTCCCTCCATGACTTCTCCATCCATGTGTGAGTAATTACCTGCTGTAGGCAAAGGGGATGGTAGGGATTGGATGAGTTAGATCATGTAATAGTTTATCAGATTGTTGGGGGCATGTTTCCCATCATCTAGATTGGTGTTTATCAACTTTGCTTCAACTTGTTGCTATTAATGCTTGTCACTTTGGGCCCGAGTGCCATGATTTCATATCTAAACCCTTTTTTTCATGAATATATTTGTGTTCTTGATCCTATCTATGAGTTGTATGCACCTGTTATAGTCCGGAACCGGCGATCCCAAAGGTAAAAGCTTGGGACACCAAAGGGGATGGACTATAATTTGAGGATTCCATGTATCCATTGATTGTTAATGCTTTGTTCCGGTGCTCTTTGACAAGAGCACCTTAATCTCCATAAGTTCCTTTTGGCCCCGTTGGTAGCGGGATGGTAGTACAAAATATGTTCAGCAAGTTCTTATTGCAAGCACGTACAACTAGCTTTGGGATACATGCCTGATGTTTGATTTATACCTAGATGATCATTTCTTTTCTGTGTGCCTTGCCCCAAGTTAAATACATGATGTTTCTTATCCATGCAGCGCCCAACCATCCATCTCCCTAGCCTACAGTATTTTTAATTTTGCTGGTTACTAGTTGTTTACTTTCGCTGTTTTACTATTACTGTTTCACCACCACTATTATCGTAGTTGCTATTAATATTTTGTTGCAAGTAAGTGTATCTCAGGTGCGGTGGAATTGACAACTCAACTTTTAAAGCTTGTGGATATTCTTTGGCTCCCCTTGAGTCGAATCTATAAATTGGGTAATTCTTACCCGCGAAGACTATCTCGATCCCCTGCAGTTATGGGTTATCAAGCATGTTTTCTGGCGCCGTTGCCGGGGAGTATAGCTTTATTTACAAGTCTACTTGAAGTATTTTACCTGCTATAATTTATCCGCAATGGGTAAGAAAGAAGACCCCAAGGTCCCGATCTTACCATCCCGTACAAGAAAAGGTACTGTTCTGAACACTAGTGCTACACTTGATTGATTCACCTTCAGTTATGAGTAAGTTTGCTTCACCTTCACCACATGATGCCTCTACTGAATCTGTTACTATGTCCGATACTTTTGATGATGCTTCTACTACTCTTGATGATATTGGTTCACTTAGTCACGCTCTTGAGAAACAGATCGCTGCTGCTGCAAAGAAATCTGGAATTGAAATTCCTGATACTTGTTATCCTTTTGATGGAACTTACACTTATCCTGATTTGAGTAAACTCAAGGAGAGACTCCTTGATGATGATAATATTATAATTGATGATGATTTATGCAGGGAGCTAACAGAGTTTGACGACTCTGACCCTGATGCTATTAAGAAGCTTCTCGAAAAACACTCCCTGAAGAACAAGACCGTTCCTGATCCTAAATTTCTACGTCTCCTATATGCATCAATGATCCTGATTATAATTTCTCTGTTGATCTTTCACTTATATCTATGGTTGAATATGACCCCTTTTATGGCAGAGAAAATGATGATGATATTGCACACCTGACCAAACTCACCGAGTTAGGTGGCTTGTTTACTACAGATGAAAAGATACGAAACTTCTATGTTACTAAGCTTTTTCCTTTCTCTTTGAAGGAAGGTGCTAAATCATGGTACGATGCACTACCATGTGGTTCCATTAGGAGTCCTCAAGACTTAGCTCACTCTTTTGTTGATAAGTATTTTCCTGCTCATATGCAACATGCTGCTTTACGAAGAATCTATAACTTTACACAGTTGCAGGATGAGAACCTCCCTAAAGCTTGGGGGAGGTATTGCAGTCTGATCCAGGCTAGACCAGGACATGGAGTCCCTAAGAATGAATTAATTGATATATTTTATGCTGGTCTAACTGATGAATCTAGATCCTATTTGGACAGTTGTGCTGGTTGTGTTTTCAGGAAGAGAACACCGGACGATACAGAAGAATTAATGGGCAAGATTGTCAAGAACCACGAAGATTGGTCCGTCCCTGAACCACCTCCACCACCAAAGAAAAGGGGCATGCTTGTCCTAAGCCCCGAAGATATGCAGGAAGCTAAGAAGTCTATTAAAGAGAAAGGTACTAAAACTAAAGACGTGAAGAATCTACCCCCCATTGAGAAGTTGTGTGAGACGACCACTCACCCTCCTATGGTAGAGGTACACTCTCGTTTAGATTTCAATGCAAGTGACATTCCTCATGGTAAGCCTCCTGATCAATGTTTAGATGAGCTTGATAATTTCATTATTGTCAGAACCCTCTGTTAGGTAATGTGCTAGGATCAAAGTAACCTTGCATCATGTCAAAATTTCAAAAGAAATCTTTGAAATCAAAATCAAAAGCAAAATGGGAGAAGGAACCCCCCCCCCAGATGAATTAATTCAAAAGGCCAGATAAAAATCTTCTCCAAAAATTCATGTTAGATTTTTGAAAAGTCTTGTAATGAGTGTGATCACATATCAAGTGATGTGGGACCCACCCCATGCTCATAGATTTTTCAAATATTCAAACAGTGCCTTGGAATTAATCAAATAACCCTATTTGAGTTAAGATTCAAATTATTTGAATTTTAAAAATGTTGAAATTTTATAAGTGGCTAGTCTATATTATTATGAGGCCATATAAAAAATTTCAACATTTAATAAAATGCCTAGCTATTTATTTTAGCACATCAAAACAAATAGCAGAAAGAAAACAGAAAGAAAAAGAAAAGGGGCTTACCTCAAAGAGGCCCAACTAGTTCCCCAGCCGGCCCAGCCCACCTCCCCTCCCCTGTCGTCTTCCTCAGGCAGCCAGGAAGCTGCGTGCCCGGCATGCCGAGGCCGCCGACGTGCCTGGCCACCTCCTTCTTCCTCCGTCCACGTAGTCGCGCCTGGAGACGCCCAGGGCCTTCCCGTTCCATTCCCCTCCCTCCAGAACCACCTCCCCCTCCTCACTCGCCCGATTCGTCGAAGCTCGAGAAGATCGCCGGAGCGCGACGCCAAGCACGCGCAGCCAACGACGACGAGGACCTCCACCGAGCTGTCCCCCGTGTTCCACTTCAAGCTCTTCATCGACCTGCAGAAGAAGGCGAGCCCGGAGCCCTCCTAGCCAGCGAATTCGACCTCGAGCCACCGCCGGAACCGAAAGATATCGACGTCGATTTCGTCGCCGTCGAGCCACCCCATCCATCTCCACCACCTCCGTTGAGTTCCTGGTGAGCTCGGGATCAAAACCCCTAACCTCCCCCTCTCGATTACTTCCTCTGTCACCGATTGCCATGGTCGCCGGAGTACCGAGCCGCCACGGTCGTCGTCGGCGAGCACCTGTTAGGCAATCATCCTCGCCGTCTTGTCCATCACCTCCGCCGTGATCTGCTGCTTCGAACGCGCCCAACGGTGGCTCCAATGGTGGTCTGAAGCGAGATCCACCCCGAGCCCGTACCACGGCCGCCGCGGAAGGTCGTCGCCGTCGTCGATTTGGTCACCCCCAAGGTCAACCGCGTGCACCAGGTGACGTGCGAGCGCATGGGCTACGTCCCTGTGGTCTCGGCGTGGCGAATGGTGGCCAGGAGAGGGAGAACACAGAGCGCCGCCGCGGTTCTGGTCACCGGCGTTTAACCGCCGGTGGGTTATCCAAACCCCCCTCGTTTAATCACCCACTAATGACCCCCCTGAGTCACTGACCAGTGGGCCCAGTGGCTTAATTAAGCCACTGGATAATTTAACCCAGCGGATTAAATCAACCAGCCACTGACAGGTGGGACCCCCTTGTCAGCCCCCCCTGACGCCAGCTTGAAGTCAGCATGACGCAATAATGAATTTCCAGAAAATCAAATTGAATTAAAGAAATTCCAGAAATTCCAGAAAATACCCCAAACTTTGGAAATTCATAGAAAATTCATATTAACTCCAAATTGGACAAATAATATATGAAAAATGATCAGGAGAAAATTATCTTTCCAAATATGAAACTTTCAACTATGTTTGAGTTGATTTTAAAATGGGACCAGTAGCATATTTCATTTGGTTTATTTGAAATTAATTCAAATTCAAATCAAATGCTTTTGCAACTTGGACCATGGAATTATGATACATTTCAACCACACATCAGAGGCATATCATACACAATTCAAAATGTTTCAAATTGATCAAACAATGTCACATATAACTTGACTAAGTTTGAATTCAAATTGGAGTTTGAATTTGCAATTCAATTTGCAATATACTCCATTTAAATGGAATTGCCTCACACATCAAAGCATTTACGTCAAGATTCAACCTTCCATCATGTGATTGTGCATTGTATTTACTTTGCTACTTTGCTTGTTATTTGTCGAGTAGAGGTGGAACCGGAGCAGGAGGCTGCCCCCTTCGCTGAAGACCCAGAACCCGAACCTCGTCAGCAAGGCAAGCAAACCCCCATTGATCATGTCGATAAAATCCCACTTCCGTCTCATGTCTCGCTTATGCATTGTTTAGGATGATCACCATGATTCGTTTCTACCGCATAGATGAACCCATTCCTTTGCATGACCTATCATTTTGTCACAGTAGTAAGCAAACCACAATCCTAGCAAATGTAGGAGTTGTTTGATATCATGTGGCCCCTGCAAATGTTATCGCTTATTGCATGCTTAGTATGGTACCATGATGTTACTGTGATGTGAGTCGGGATGGTAGTGATCATGTTGATGTTGGTAGAAAAGTGTTGGTGAATCGACCCTAATACAAGGTGAACGATGAGAGGCTGTGTAGGAGTACACGGTGGGTTGTCTCGTTGAACACCGCCCTAAGTCCGAGTTCTTGTGTGGTGATCCAAGATGAAGAGTACAACCACACATTGGGCTCACTGACCCCTCTCAACTTACTAACTCATCCCTTTCGATGTCCAGATGTCGCAATAGTTCGGAGTTCTGGTAGGCTTGTGGCCTGGCTGCTAAGTGAGAGAACGGCTCATCCGAGACCGGCTTATGCACCACGCACACATCACTTGGGTCCACTTCGGTAAACCGGCCAGGTTCACAATAGTGGTAACCAACCCAAGTAGGCGGCTTTCTTGGACTAGATAGGCTATGAGGTAATAGTTGTGGTGAGCATCCTCGCCGACACCTCTTGAACGGTGTCGAGATCAAAGGCGGTAAATGATGATCATGTGTGTGTAGCGGTACACCCCTGCAGGGTTAACAAAACTATTCGAATAGCCGCGTCCGCGGTTATGGACTGCTTGGAAAGCTTAGCTTGATTATTAGATAACTTGAACTGGATACTGCTAAAACACACCAAGATAAGTGTGAGTGCTATGGCGTGCTTTCTCGTGGGGAAGTCGAGGAAGGCACCATAGTGGTGTAATTGGTTGGAGAAAGTAGTGGACTCGTGTACGCTTCTTACCTCAAAGTCTGGTACTCGTAGTTCAGGATTAGCCAAGTCAAAGCTGGCACTTCTGCAAGTGAACCCCACCTCCCTTTACCTTGATACATGTGCATGATTAGTATAGCTCCTATGTAAGTCTTGCTGAGTACGACTTTGTACTCACGTTTGCTTAATCTATGTTTTAGATGAACCCACTGACCCAGAAGGTGACTTCTTCATCGAGCTGGACGACTGAAGATCAAGCTAGTCTAGTCCCAGTCAGACGACTGGTTCCCTCGTGGAGGGCTTGTGTTTAAATAAGGCTTCTTAAGCCATTTGTTAAACTTGTCTGTACTCAGACATAATTTGCTTCCGCTTGTGTTGTAATGTTGGATCACATGTTTGTGATCTCTGTTTGCACTCTATAAGAGTTATCAATAAAATTGTATACTTTGTAGAGAATTGCAATGATACCTGCTGTTCATACAAGGCATGTGTGCTGCGTGTATGTTTATAACATGCATGTCTTTGTATGGGTTTTCGAGACCTTAGTTGTGTTCTGGCTGGCGGTCTTTCATACACCAAGTGGCCCTTAGATGTGCGCAGCTTGGGGCATCGCGATGCGATTGCTCGAGACTCCGTCTCGTGCACACTTTGTGGTATGATCGAGCCCGCCCTAGACCCTGACTAAGTGATCGGGCTGGAGTAAGTCTATGTAAGAGTTATGAGATAGTCGATAGTATGGTTGAGGCGACTTGTCTTTGAATATGGGAGTTCACCACCCATATCATTAGACTTGTGTGCGGACAATGAGGACCCATCTCAGTTGATCATCCGGCCTGGATGGGATGCCCCTCATGTACGATGCTTTCCGAGAATGTTCTGTGCTTGGCCTTGTCTGCTTAGACAAGTGGGTACGGTTCTCGGCTCTCCATATGACTATGTCTTAGCTGGACTTGCATACGCTAACCCCGGGTCCCGACAGACTTGGTATCAGAGCAGGACTGACTGTAGGACTAGTAGCCTTGGCCGAAGTCGAGTCTAGCTTGCTATAGTTATATAGTTACTCTGGGTATATAAGGGAATAACGTAAGGCTTCTTTTTTTCTCCTTACCCCCTTCGTTCTGAGTTCTGAGTCACCCTCATCTGATTCTACGGGAAGATAGGACTAGGCTCTCCTCTGTCTGATTAGAACATCTCGTTGTTTGCTTCCTTGTAGCCGTAGGAAAGTTGTGACCGGTTTGTTAGAGTGGTTATGCTTCCTGATTTATTACATCGTATGTAAGTGATGTTTCCATGTTGTAAGAAATTGTCTTTTTCTTGCAATTACAGCCGTTATGTTGTCCGAGTCATTCGAGGTTTATCTCATAATCTGATGCATTTGCAAACTCCTTCTTTCTGTTTTAGATGGCAGATCTTCCCCCTCGGCAGATTGTTCGTTTGACCAGGTGCCTCGGTGTGCGTGGCCATCCCGCCACGTTGATCGAGATGATGTCCTATGTGGGATATCGGTGGTACCCTGAGTACACCGTCGAAGAGCAGTTTCACGACTTCAACCAGACGCAGTTCCACTGCATTGTTCGGATCTACTCGCACCACGTTGGAGTCACTCAGCCTATCCACTTTGGACATGGCATTGGCATTACCGAGAACATGGCTGTGTAGGATGCTGCATACTCATGTATGACCCTACTGAGAGAGGAGCACACTATGCTGAGAGAGACCTCTTTCCGCTATATCCCTGCTGCACTTCTAGGAGAAGAGGGATATTACACCGGACTCTACTCAGATCACTCTGCAGAGGATCCCGCACTTCAGATGACTGCTAGGTTTGCTAGTGACAGAGATCGTGATGCACGCGCTCTCCATTTCGAGCTCCACGCCACTCGTGTTCGTCTGTATCGAGCACTGGCACTCTTGGCACCATTTGTGAGCGTGGGATCAGTTGAGTTTGATGCAATCTACCCAGTGAGGACTCAGATGCCTTCTCGAGTTGCTTGGCCCGAGATTGGAAGCATTTTTCCACCCCGTGGTCCTTTGCTTCCACCCTACGCTGGACCTAGGCCCCATCCTTGCCCAAATGGATATCAGGGTCCACAGGCCTCCGTGTTTTCCGATGGTCACCTCCAGCTACCGGGATACGCGGGTAACTTTTATGAGGACTACTATGGAGATGGAGATGAGTGAGACCGCCTGTGGTCTTACTTAGTGTTGATGTAGTAGTATCTTAGTGTATTGTACGCAAGGGTCTAAGTTCCAGAGGCTTAGATAAATAATGTATAGGAAGTCAGAGTGCCTCTGAAGGATGTATCATCTTCATCACGTTTGTATTAGCTTGGTGCTTGTACTAAAACGATGTATGGTTTCTATGACAGCTTGTGAATATATGGCTTGTATGCTTTATCACCATGTTGTCAAGATGATTACTTCTTTTGCTCTGTAATCCTTCCAGTACTTCAATACCTTGTTTAGACTCTTCAAATCAACTCTGTTTGACTTTGGTTTTTCACCTCAGGATGTCTCAAGGAACCCGTGGCCAGGTTGGTCGTAACCAAGGTCGTGGGAATGACCAGGAGGAAGGCAACCTTCCACCCCCACCCCCGATGGCTCAGGTTCTGATGGAAGTCGAGAGGAACCGCCGAGACTCTCACCACCTGTTGGAAGTTATTGCTCGCAACACCACTCAGCAGCGCAATGATTTGGTGTCCCTGAACGACTTCATCCAACTTCATCCCCCGGTTTTCAGTTACTCCACCGAGCCCCTTGACGCCGATGACTGGCTTCGCAGCATCGAGAGGAAGCTCCAAGCAGGCCGTGTTGCAGATGGCGACAAGGTCAGCTATGCCACTTATCACCTTGAAGGTGCAGCTAGCTCTTGGTGGGAGAACTTTCTGAATATGCGTCCCGTTGGACCGCCTGCATCTTGGGAGGAATTCTGCACTTTTTTCCGTGAGCACCACATTCCCAAGGGTCTTAAGGACCGCAAGTGTGAGGAGTTCTGCAACCTCACTTAAGGAAGAAGGACCGTTGACGAGTTTAGTTGTGAGTTCAACCGACTGGCTCGTTATGCTACAGAAGAAGTCTCCACCGACTCCAAGAAACAAGAGAGGTTCCGTCGTGGCCTAAACACTGGACTTCGTCATGAGCTCAACCTGCATGACTTTGCCACATTCCAGGTCCTTGTCAACAAGGCCATCAAGGCCGAGGACATGAACACCCCCAACGACTTTCGCAAACACCCTAGAGACGACAATTCATCCAGTTCCGGCTCCCAGAAGCGCAAGATCTGGATCCCAAACAGTATGTTCCGCCAGAACAACCCACCGAGGCCATCCTATGTGGCGCCTCGTCCACCAACCCAGTTCCACCCAGCTCCACCAAACAACCCAGCTCCACGAACTGTTTTCGGAGCCTGTTACAAGTGTGGTCAGGCAGGCCACTACTCTCGCGATTGTCCCCAGAACCAGATCCAGAACCAGAATGCTCCACCTCGTGCCGGAGGCAACAACAACAATGGTCGTGCCAAGCCACCCCAGAAGGTCTACACCGCCAAACCCGCTCCTCCTGCCACTCGTGGACGTGTGAACCAGATCGCCGCCGAAGAGACTGACGACACCACTGACGTCATTCTTGGTACGCTCCCAGTCAATTTTGTTCCTACTTCCGTTCTTTTCGACCCAGGAGCATCTCATTCATTCATGTCGGAAAGTTATGCACTTCGTCATGAGTTATCTTTTGTTGAATTGTCCACCCCGATGATTATTCAAACTCCAGAGTCAAGATGGCAAACTAATAGAGTAAGGCATGGTAATCAGATTGCAATTGAGGGTTTAGTATTCCTTGCTTCACTCATAGCCCTCAAGTCTTCAGACATTGATGTCATCCTTGGCATGGATTGGCTATCAAGACAGAATGCCTACCTGGATTGCAAAGGCAAATCCGTGAAACTCACCCACCCTTCAGGAAAAACCGTCAACTATACCTCACCCAGAACAAGAACCCAAGTGCATTCCTTGAATGTACTTCCCCTTCCAGAACTTGAAGATATTCCGGTGGTTCGTGACTTCCCGGATGTCTTTCCTGAAGAGCTGCCGGGCATGCCACCCGATAGATGTGTAGAGTTTATAGTGGATCTTGCCCCAGGAACCGCACCAATTTCTAGAAGCCCATACAAAATGGCCCCACGTGAGTTAGCTGAGCTTAAAACCCAACTAGAAGCTTTGTTGGAAAAAGGCTTCATCCGCCCTAGCTCATCTCCATGGGGTTGCCCCGTTCTGTTCGTAACGAAGAAAGATGGAACAGAAAGGATGTGCGTAGACTATCGCCCGCTAAATTTAGCGACGATAAAGAACAAGTACCCATTGCCCAGGATCAATGATCTTTATGATCAACTTGCAGGATCCTCTGTCTTCTCCAAGATGGATTTGAGATTAGGTTATCATCAAATCAAAATCCGAAATGAGGACATTCCCAAAACGGCTTTTACTACTCGTTATGGTCTTTACGAGTATACCGTCATGTCCTTTGGTTTAACCAATGCCCCCGCCACTTTCTCACGCATGATGAATTCGATCTTCATGGAGTACTTAGATAAATTTGTTGTGGTTTATCTCGATGACATTCTCATCTACTCGAAGAACGAAGAAGAACATGCCGAACACCTAAGGCTGGTATTGATGAAACTTAGAGAGCATCGCCTGTATGCTAAATTCTCCAAGTGTGAATTTTGGCTACCAGAAGTGACCTACTTAGGCCCCGTGATTTCTGCAAAAGGCATTGTTGTGAATCCCGAGAGAGTTCAGGCCGTCCTTGACTGGACTCCACCTGAATCGGTTAAGCAAGTTAGGAGTTTTCATGGCCTAGCCAGCTATTGCCGTCGCTACGTCGAGAACTTTTCTAAAGTTGCAAAGCCTCTAACTGAACTCCTCAAGAAAGATAAGAAATTCCTATGGACTCCCAAGTGCGAGGAAAGCTTTCAAGAGCTAAAAAGAAGATTGACTTCTGCACCCGTACATGCACCTCCAGACACCAAAAAGGATTTCGAGATCTATTGTGACGCATCACGGCAAGGGTTAGGATGCATACTTCTGCAAGATCGACATGTGGTAGCTTATGCTTCACGCCAGTTGCGGCCACATGAAGAGAACTATCCTACCCATGACCTTGAACTCGCTGCCGTAGTTCATGCCCTAACAACTTGGCGACATTACCTCCTTGGTAACCGTTGCGAGATCCATTCCGACCACCAAAGCCTCAAATATATTTTCACCCAGCCAGATCTTAACCTCAGGCAAAGACGCTGGATTGAGTTGATAAAAGATTACGACGTAGGAATTTCTTACACCCCAGGCAAAACCAATGTCATGGCTGATGCACTAAGTCGTAAGTCGTATTGTAACAACCTCATGTTACAACAGTATCAACCACTTCTTCATGAGGACTTTCGCAAGCTCAATCTTGAGATTGTTCCTCATGGCTATCTTTCTACCTTGGTGGCAAAACCAACTCTTGAGGATCAAATCATAGTTGCCCAAAGGCGTGCACGAGGTGTTCGCCGGATCAAGGAGAACATTGCTAGCGGAGTTGCTAAATGTTTCTCCACAGATAGCAAGGGAACGGTATTCTTTGAAAATCGTTTGGTAGTACCTAAGAATAGGGAACTAAGGAAACTCATCCTCAAGGAAGCCCATGACACACCCCTCTCGATTCATCCCGGTAGCACAAAAATGTACCGAGATCTACGCCAGAGATTTTGGTGGACTAGGATGAAGAGAGACATTGCTCAATTTGTTGCCGAATGTGATGTTTGTCGTCGCATTAAGGCAGAACATCAAAGACCTGCTGGTACACTTCAACCTTTGTCTATTCCCGAGTGGACATGGGACAAAGTCGGTATGGATTTCATCACCGGCTTTCCAAAAACCCAGAAAGGAAACAATGCCATCTTCGTTGTCATAGATAGGCTTTCCAAAGTTGCTCATTTCCTTCCAGTTCGCTAGTCTATAACTGCTGGCCAGTTAGCGGACTTGTATGTCTCTAGAATTGTATCCCTTCATGGTGTTCCTTTGGAAATCAATTCTGATCGTGGTAGCCTTTTCACCTCTAGATTTTGGGGGAGCTTTCAGAATTCTATGGGAACTCATCTCTCCTTTAGTACAGCTTTCCATCCTCAGTCTAGCGGTCAAGTCGAAAGGGTTAACAAAATTCTCGAAGACATGCTCAGAGCTTGTGTTATCTCATTCGGAAATAATTGGGAGAAGTCTCTTCCATTTGCCGAATTTGCTTATAACAATAGTTTTCAATCTAGTCTGAACATGGCTCCTTTTGAACTCCTTTATGGACGACGATGTCGAACACCACTAAACTGGTCAGAAACCGGTGAAAGACAATTCTTTGGACAGGACATGATCAAGGAAGCAGAAGAGCAAGTTCGCATTGTTCGTGATCAATTGAAAGCAGCCCAGTCTCGTCAGAAAAGCTACTATGATCGTCATCATAGGCAAGAAAGCTACAATCTGGATGAGAAGGCTTACCTTCGGGTTACTCCTCTGAAGGGAACCCAACGTTTCGATATCAAAGGGAAGTTGGCCCCACGTTACATCGGACCTTTCCGCATTATTGCTAAACGTGGAGAAGTTGCCTACCAACTTGAACTACCCCCGCACCTTTCCCGAGTACATGATGTATTCCATGTGTCCCAACTCAGGCGTTGCTTCAAGGACCCCATCCGCGAAGTCGACCATGAGACGCTTGATCTCCAAGATGACCTTTCTTATCGAGAATACCCCGTTCGTATTCTTGATTCCGCAGAGCGTGTCACTCGTCGTCAGAACATTAGGTTTCTGAAAGTGCAATGGTCACACCACTCTGAGAGAGAAGCTACGTGGGAAAGAGAAGACCGTCTCAGTGCCGAGTACCCCTCCTTCCTCCCGCAGACTTCTGCATCTCGGGACGAGATTCTGTTGAGTGGGGGCGAGTTGTCAGAACCCTCTATTAGGTAATGTGCTAGGATCAAAGTAACCTTGCGTCATGTCAAAATTTCAAAAGCAATCTTTGAAATCAAAATCAAAAGCAAAATGGGAGAAGGAACCCCCCCCCCCAGATGAATTAATTCAAAAGGCCCGATAAAAATCTTCTCCAAAAATTCATGTTAGATTTTTGAAAAGTCTTATAAATGAGTGTGATCACATATCAAGTGATGTGGGACCCACCCCATGCTCATAGATTTTTCAAATATTCAAACAGTGCCTTGGAATTAATCAAATAACCCTATTTGAGTTAAGATTCAAATTATTTGAATTTTAAAAATGTTGAAATTTTATAAGTGGCTAGTCTATATTATTATTGGGCCATATAAAAAAATTCATTATTTAATAAAATGCCTAGCTATTTATTTTAGCACAGCAAAACAAATAGCAGAAAGAAAACAGAAAGAAAAAGAAAAGGGGCTTACCTCAAAGAGGCCCAACTAGTTCCCCAGCCGGCCCAGCCCACCTCCCCTCCCCTGTCGTCTTCCTCAGGCAGCCAGGCAGCTGCGTGCCCGGCATGCCGAGGCCGCCGACGTGCCTGGCCACCTCCTGCTTCCTCCGTCCACGTAGTCGCGCCTGGAGACGCCTAGGGCCTTCCCGTTCCATTCCCCTCCCTCCAGAACCACCTCCCCCTCCTCACTCGCCCGATTCGTCGACGCCCGAGAAGATTGCCTGAGCGCGACGCCAAGCACGCGCAGCCAACGACGACGAGGACCTCCACCGAGCTGTCCCTCGTGTTCCTCTTCAAGCTCTTCATCGACCTGCAGAAGAAGGCGAGCCCGGAGCCCTCCTAGCCAGGGAATTCGAGCTCGAGCCGCCGCCGGAACCGAAAGAGTTGACGTCGATTTCGTCGCCGTCGAGCCACCCCAGCCATCGCCACCAGCTCCGTTGAGTTCCTGGTGAGCTCGGGATCAAAACCCCTAACCTCCCCCTGTCGATTGCTTCCTCTGTCACCGATTGCCATGGTCGCCGGAGTACCGAGCCGCCACGGTCGTCGTCGGCAAGCACCTGTTAGGCAATCGTCCTCGCCGTCTTGTCCATCACCTCCGCCGTGATCTGCTGCTTCGAACGCGCCCAACGGTGGCTCCAATGGTTCTCTGCAGCGAGATCCACCCCGAGCCCGTACCACGGCCGCCGTGGAAGGTCGTCGCCGTCGTCGATTTGGTCACCCCCAAGGTCAACCGCGTGCACCAGGTGACGTGCGAGCGCATGGGCGACGTTCCTGTGGTCTCGGCGTGGCGAATGGTGGCCAGGAGAGGGAGAACGCAGAGCGCCGCCGCGGTTCTGGTCGCCGGCGTTTAACCGCCGGTGGGTTATCCAAACCCCCCTCGTTTAATCACCCACTAATGACCCCCCTGAGTCACTGACCAGTGGGCCCAGTGGCTTAACTAAGCCACTGGATAATTTAACCCAGCGGATTAAATCAACCAGCCACTGACAGGTGGGAACCCCTTTTCAGCCCCCCCCCCCTGACGCCAGCTTGAAGTCAGCATGACGCAATAATGAATTTCCAGAAAATCAAATTGAATTAAAGAAATTCCAGAAATTCCAGAAAATACCCCAAACTTTGGAAATTCATAGAAAATTCATATTAACTCCAAATTGGACAAATAATATATGAAAAATGATCAGGAGAAAATTATCTTTCCAAATATGCAACTTTCAACTATGTTTGAGTTGATTTTAAAATGGGACCAGTAGCATATGTCATTTGGTTTATTTGAAATTAATTCAAATTCAAATCAAATGCTTTTGCAACTTGGACCATGGAATTATGATACATTTCAACCACACATCAGAGGCATATCATACACAATTCAAAATGTTTCAAATTGATCAAACAATGTCACATATAACTTGACTAAGTTTGAATTCAAATTGGAGTTTGAATTTGCAATTCAATTTGCAATATACTCCATTTAAATGGAATTGCCTCACACATCAAAGCATTTACATCAAGATTCAACCTTCCATCATGTGATTGTGCATTGTATTTACTTTGCTACTTTGCTTGTTGTTTGTCGAGTAGAGGTGGAACCGGAGCAGGAGGCTGCCCCCTTCGCTGAAGACCCAGAACCCGAACCTCGTCAGCAAGGCAAGCAAACCCCCATTGATCATGTCGATAAAATCCCACTTCCCTCTCATGTCTCGCTTATGCATTGTTTAGGATGATCACCATGATTCGTTTCTACCGCATAGATGAACCCATTCCTTTGCAGTACCTATCATTTTGTCACAGTAGTAAGCAAACCACAATCCTAGCAAATGTAGGAGTTGTTTGATATCATGTGGCCCCTGCAAATGTTATCGCTTATTGCATGCTTCGTATGGTACCATGATGTTACTGTGATGTGAGTCGGGATGGTAGTGATCATGTTTATGTTGGTAGAAAAGTGTTGGTGAATCGACCCTAATACAAGGTGAACGATGAGAGGCTGTGTAGGAGTACACGGTGGGTTGTCTCGTTGAACACCGCCCTAAGTCCGAGTTCTTGTGTGGTGATCCAAGATGAAGAGTACAACCATACATTGGGCTCACTGACCCCTCTCAACTTACTAACTCATCCCTTTCGATGTCCAGATGTCGCAATAGTTCGGAGTTCTGGTAGGCTTGTGGCCTGGCTACTAAGTGAGATAACGGCTCATCCGAGACCGGCTTATGCACCACGCACACGTCACTTGGGTCCACTTCGGTAAACCGGCCAGGTTCACGATAGTGGTAACCAACCCAAGTAGGCGGCTTTCTTGGACTAGATAGACTATGAGGTAACAGTTGTGGTGAGCATCCTCGCCGACACCTCCTGAACGGTGTCGAGATCAAAGGTGGTAAATGATGATCATGTGTGTGTAGCGGTACCCCCCTGCAGGGTTAACAAAACTATTCGAATAGCCGCGTCCGCGGTTATGGACTGCTTGGAAAGCTTAGCTTGATTATTAGATAACTTGAACTGGATACTGCTAAAACACACCAAGATAAGTGTGAGTGCTATGGCGTGCTTTCTCGTGGGGAAGTCGAGGAAGGCACCATAGTGGTGTAATTGGTTGGAGAAAGTAGTGGACTCGTGTACGCTTCTTACCTCAAAGTCTGGTACTCGTAGTTCAGGATTAGCCAAGTCAAAGCTGGCACTTCTGCAAGTGAACCCCACCTCCCTTTACCTTGATACATGTGCATGATTAGTATAGCTCCTATGTAAGTCTTGCTGAGTACGACTTTGTACTCACGTTTGCTTAATCTATGTTTTAGATGAACCCACTGACCCAGAAGGTGGCTTCTTCATCGAGCTGGACGACTGAAGATCAAGCTAGTCTAGTCCCAGTCAGACGACTGGTTCCCTCGTGGAGGGCTTGTGTTTAAATAAGGCTTCTTAAGCCATTTTTTAAACTTGTCTGTACTCAGACATAATTTGCTTCCGCTTGTGTTGTAATGTTGGATCACATGTTTGTGATCTCTGTTTGCACTCTATAAGAGTTATCAATAAAATTGTATACTTTGTAGAGAATTGCAATGATACATGCTGTTCATACAAGGCATGTGTGCTGCGTGTATGTTTATAACATGCATGTCTTTGTATGGGTTTTCGAGACCTTAGTTGTGTTCTGGCTGGCGGTCTTTCATACACCAAGTGGCCCTTAGATGTGCGCAACTTGGGGCATCGCGATGCGATTGCTCGAGACTCCGTCTCGTGCACACTTTGTGGTATGATCGAGCCCGCCCTAGACCCCGACTAAGTGATCGGGCTGTAGTAAGTCTATGTAAGAGTTATGAGATAGTCGATAGTATGGTTGAGGCGACTTGTCTTTGAATATGGGAGTTCACCACCCATATCATTAGACTTGTGTGCGGACGATGAGGACCCATCTCAGTTGATCATCCGGCCTGGATGGGATGCCCCTCACGTACGATGCTTTCCGAGAACGTTCTGTGCTTGGCCTTGTCTGCTTAGACAAGTGGGTACGGTTCTCGGCTCTCCATATGACTATGTCTTAGCTGGACTTGCATACGCTAACCCCGGGTCCCGACAGACTTGGTATCAGAGCAGGACTGACTGTAGGACTAGTAGCCTTGGCCGAAGTCGAGTCTAGCTTGCTATAGTTATATAGTTACTCTGGGTATATAAGGGAATAACGTAAGGCTTCTTTTTTTCTCCTTACCCCCTTCGTTCTGAGTTCTGAGTCACCCTCATCTGATTCTACGGGAAGATAGGACTAGGCTCTCCTCTGTCTGATTAGAACATCTCGTTGTTTGCTTCCTTGTAGCCGTAAGAAAGTTGTGACCGGTTTGTTAGAGTGGTTATGCTTCCTGATTTATTACATCGTATGTAAGTGTTGTTTCCATGTTGTAAGAAATTGTCTTTTTCTTGCAATTACAGTCGTTATGTTGTCCGAGTCATTCCTGGTTTATCTCATACTCTGATGCAGAAACCCATGTCCTTTCCAGGTAAGTCTCTCAAAACTAAAGAAGAAGAGCATTACAATCAGTTTTGTGAGTGGATGAAACCTCTTTTTCTTCAAATTCCTTTTACTGATGCTATTAAGTTACCTCCTTATTCGAGATATATGAAAGATATTGTTACTAATAAAATAAAAGTTCCTAATGAAGCAATATCTACTATGCTTGCTAACTACTCTTTTAGTGGCAAGATTCCTGAGAAGCTTGGTGATCCAGGTATACCCACCATTCCTTGTTCCGTAAAAAATAATTATGTCAGGACTGCTTTATGAGATCTTGGAGCAAGAATGAGTGTTATGCCCTTTTCTCTTTACAAGAGACAATGTTTAGAAAAACTAATCCCTACAGATATCTCTCTTCAGATGGCTGACAAGTTAACAGCCGTTCCCATAGGTATTTTGTGACATCCTGGCTTAATAGGAATGATAGACTACTCATATAAACAAGGTGCACCTTCTTTTCTGGAAGCACATCTTCAAAGAACTCCAAAGTTAAGCGTGCTTGGCTTGGAGAAATTTGAGGATGGGTGACCGACTGGGAAGTAGCTCCCAGGTGCGCACGAGTGAGGACAAAGTGCGCAGGAAAGACTAGTGTTGATCTGTGGGGACAGTCTAGATCCCGCCAGGCGTACGCCGGGAACCGGTGGCTGTGGCCGGGGCGTTACAAATGGTATCAGAGCCGACCCTTGCAGTTATACGGGCGTGTGTGGGTCAGTGCGCGAACATGTGGGACATGTGTCGGCACTGCACACACAGGCGTGTGCCAAGAGGGAACGTTCCTGTGGGCCAATGAGGACATCGGTTCCTTTGAGTGGGGGTGTATGTGACATCCTGGCTTAATAGGAATGATAGACTACTCATATAAACAAGGTGCACCTTCTTTTCTGGAAGCACATCTTCAAAGAACTCCAAAGTTAAGTGTGCTTGGCTTGGAGAAATTTGAGGATGGGTGACCGACTGGGAAGTAGCTCCCAGGTGCGCACGAGTGAGGACAAAGTGCGCAGGAAAGACTAGTGTTGGTCTGTGGGGACAGTCTAGATCCCACCAGGCGTACGCCGGGAACCGGTGGCTGTGGCCGGGGCGTTACACAGAGCGTATCATGCCAAGGGTTTGGAAGTACCGGCGAAGGTGGACGGCAACTCTCGGAGTGAGAAGAAGGCAATGCACGGCACGGGAGAGGCTAGCAAATACAAGGAGGTGGAAGTGTCAACTTTCAATACTTACATTAGTCTGAAGAACTCATGCACTTATTATCGGTAGCTCTCAATCTAATAAGGAGGTTCACAAAGAGAGAAGTACCCCGAGGAGGAGTGTATGTGGGTTTGGTTATCCTTGCGCATACTCGACTCATGGTACGTGAGTCTACTCTAATATTCGATCCCTCCAATGATTAGCGATACATCTAGTAGCTAGAGTTCTCAACTAGTTTTGTAGGTTTTGAAAATAAACATGGATTGCCCAAAATACGACACATATCACTAATAGGCTAGAGCTCTTGACACCAAAAGTTCAAACATTACTCACATCAATACCTCAAAACTATTACAAGTTACTACTAAAATTAAATAACAACCTCAATTACCTACTTTCAAGACAAGACGCAACTCAGTGCAGCAACCAACTCTCTTAACTAGATAAACATGAAAACTAAATAGAGTTCCAGCAAAAAGTAAACAAAAGCCAAGGCTCTTGCTAAAGACAAACTAAGACTAGAACTAAACATGGCAGTAGCTACGAAAAGATAAAGAACACACAACAGCAAAAAGATAGGCATGAAGAATCCTATGATGTGTTCTAGATTTAGAAAGTGGAGCGTGTTTCTCTCCCACACAAAGTATGATGGAATCTAACTTGTTATGAACAACAAGCAAAGCTAAAGAAAACTAAAAATAAAACCTAAGAGCGAGACGCTCCAAGCATAGCACATGACGCATGAAGTGATAAAAATATAGTGAGACGAAGGACGAACTGGTGATTGTTGATGGAGAAGGGGATGCACGGGGGCATCCCCAAGCTTAGACGCTTGAGTCTCCTTGAATATTTGTTGGGGATGCATGGGGTCATCCCCAAGCTTGGGCGCTGATGACCCTCAACGTAGAGGGATCTATTGTAGCGTTTTCGATAAGTAAGAGTGTCGAACCCAACGAGGAGCAGAAGGTAATAGCAAGTGACTTTGGTAAGGAGATAACTTCAAGCACTGAAAGATAACTTTTTAGGGATTTTCTTCATATAAGCAACAGGATAGTAAAGACTAGCAAAGTAAAAGATACTGGAAAGCAAAGAGTGGCCCAATCCTTTCTTAGCAAAGGATAGGCCTAGCAACTGAACTTATAAAAGCTAAAGTGTTCTTGAGGACACACGGGAGAGGTAGTCATGTGCTTTCACCATATTCCGTATCGGTACTATGTGTTGTGTTGATAAGTGTTGAGTGGGTGGATCTATGCTAGTACACCCTCTAGACTAAGATAAGCGTACTCTTATGATTAAACACCTTGCAAGCATCCGCAAATACAAGATAGTAATTAAGGCAAAAGCCTAACCATAGCAATACGATCGGTGATCCATTGTTCCCTTGTGCAAAAGCGTGCAAACTGGGGTTCAGGTTTCTATCACTCCGGCAACCCACCGTAAGAATTCTTTGTACACAATGCATTCCCCTAGGTCCTTGATAAGGCGAAGTGTTGAGTGTTCGACTCACACAACACCACTAGGAAAATAACAACACAACTTAAATATCAACCAACACATATTATTTCAACATAATATGACTACTAACAACTAGACTTCTCCCATGTCCTCAAGAACTAAAGTAACTACTCACAAGACATAAAAGAGATCATGATTAGTGGGGATAAATAGATGATAAACAATCTGAACACAATAATATTTCTCCAACAAAACTCAATAGCATTCACCACAAAGTAGTAATCAACACAGATAGAGTAGAGGGGATAGATAGTACGGATTACAACATGAGTTTCAATTGTGAGACAAGATTGGATGGAGATGGAGATGGTGCTGATGATGGGGATGATGTTGATGATGATCTCGATGATGCCCGTGACGATGGTGACGATGATGGCGACGATCTCCCCTTCCGGGAGGTGATCTCCCCGGCGGAATCTGCCCGCCAGAGATGGCTTTTCTTCTCTGTAGGTTTCCGCCACGGAGCAGCGGCGGAACTCCAGAAACTCTCCTCTCTTAGGGTTTTTGGACCACGAGGAGTATATAGGCCAGAGGGGGGAGCTCCAGGGGGCCTAGGCGCCCTCCCGGCGCGGCTAGAGGTGGGGTCGCGCCAGGTGGCCGCCTGGACACCCTGTGGCCCCCCTCTGGTTGCTCTTTTGCGTGCCTTCATTATCCTTCTGAAAAACATCCTCCGTCGATTTTCAGGTAATTTGGAGGTGTTCTTCTTCAGCAACTCAGCATCCACTTTTTACCGCTGAATCCTGCGTCTGCTGCTTCGGCATCGGAAAGTTGCAAACTGTGTAAAATAAGCCAAAACAACATAAGAATAGCATCATATCATGAAATATATCAATGAATAAGAAAGAATTACTATATAAAATAGTGATGCATTTTGGACGTATCAACTCCCCCAAGCTTAGACCTCGCTTGTCCCCAAGCGAATACTGAGCTCGGTAAACCTGTCCACAAGTTTAGAGAGTGAAGTGTCGATAATAAAATACGGACAAGAAGCATCAAGGTTTCTCCATCAAACTCAAGCATCCTTAACAGCAACCTCAACTCATAAGGCCCTCATGAGAAGGTAATAACAATTATAATCAAAAGTAAGACTGCGGAAACTCATCAAATTATGGCAAACATATCCTTGGTCAAGGGACAACTAAAAACAATTTGAAGATTTTGAAAGAACATGTTAATAGTCACGAAGTGCAAATGCTAACACAAAGGAAGATGCTCGCTAGGCAAAAGCTTTCGCAAACAACTTACTTATCAAAAGATAATGTCAACAAGGATATGGCATGGCAAAACTTAATGCAGCTCTATATGGATGAATCCTCATTAACATCAAATGTCTGTTCTCTTAGGGAAAAGAACGGAGTAGGACAACTGACTCAACATAAAGGTGGAAGAAAGGCCTTGTTTAAGGGCAAGCAGGGAAAACTCATGTGCTATCCTTAAATCAAACAGAATAAAAAATAGATTCTTGGGGTGGTGCATAATTTGTCAACGAATGCTAATAGATAGCTCAATTACTTCTCAAGATGGACAAGTTTCGAGGAACGGCTCCCAAGTGGGGACGATCACATCCCCTTAATCTCCTTTGTTTATCACTGCCAGAGTTTCTGATTTCTCATAGACCAAGCGTGAAGGAGGGTTTGTTTGTGATATTATCTCTCGAGCTGGGCGCTCCCATGCCAGTTCCTCCTCGTATTATGGGTTTGCAGATTAGACATGCAATCCCGGGGTAAAACTTGTCCAACTTAAGAAGATCGTGAATTACCTACTACTTCCTCATGAGCTAAACAAGAGGCACAAAACAGAAGATTTTGAACATTTAAGGTTAACACATAAATTCTATACTTATAGGAGTGGTAGGGGAATACCACGAATAGGAAGGTATGGTGGACTCATATGGAAGGTAAAGGTTTCAGGGTAAGGATGCACAAGCAGAAATCTACTTAGCAAAGAGTTTGGCTAGCAAAGGCTTTCAGAGAACAGACAATGATGCTAATTTAGATGCAAAACCTATAAGGCATAAACATTAAGGTAAGCATAACACATCAAGTTGTCTTCCTTATCAACATAACACTTCAAGCATAATAACATAAAGGTTTTGGCTATGTCGCTACTTGAGAAAACATGCATGTTGTCAAGACCAAAGCTATGTTTGCCAAAATTAAATAAAGTTTTCAAAGCCATACCTGATATAAGGTCAATACTCCCCATAAGAATCGTCATATGAGGCCGATTGCGTGAAGAAAATACCGAGTGCAGCGAAGGAACCAATAGACTTCTCATTAATATTCCATAATAGACGACTCCACACTCACGGATACAATCTCTCCACAGACGAAGTGATAGACCTCAATTCAAACACCTATCTCATATAATAAACTTCCCAGACATGATACGACTCTACTTGACTCTAAAAGACTAAGATAAAAATAAAGATACCGGGCACTCCCCCAAGCTTGGAACAAGCTGAGGGGATGCCATTACCCGAGGAGATTTACTCCTCATTCTTGTTGTTGTTTATTCTTCAAATCTTTGATGACTCGGCGAAGGGTTTGGTTTTCTTTCTCCAAGATCTCCACTTGCACCTTTAGTACACGGAAATCTTCACACAGTTGATTGGTGATGCGGTAAGCTTCGGAGATGGTAGAAATCGTACGTTGATCTTCAAGTGTAGGGGCCATTCCTGAAAGGTTAAGAGAAAGATCATAATAAGGTTGGACACTCCCCACCATGATGGGGTTGCTTGATCTTCCTCCTTGTGTTGATGGAGCCCCTGGTTGATGGGTGGTAATAATCTTGACTTCTTTTCTCACGGAACGCTCCATCTCCGCTTGCCTTGCAGCGATTTCTTCTTCTGTGGCCCAATCTATGTATTTCCCTTGGTTGAGGTCTCTCTGAACTTCACGTAGACGCCGTCCCATGAAGTCCTCTCCACTTGAGCCACAAGAAGACATCTCTAACAATAGCTTTTTACCCTGGCAGAAACAGATCAAAAAGAAAACACACGAAATCGCGAGATACGTTGCCGGAATGATCCGGGCAAATATATAGCAAAAATTTCTGCAACAAAAGGAAGGTAACGAGCCAAAGTGGGGTCGGAGACGGAGTCCTGGGTGCCCAGGCGGCCTCCCGGCGCGGCCAGGGGGTAGGGCGCGCCAGGGGGGCGCCTGGGCCCCCTGGAGCTCGTCTCCGGCTCCACTTAGGCCTCGAATTTTTCCTAATTTTGCAAAAACTCGTAATATGGAACTTTTATGGCGGTTCGCGATGTTTCCTTACCGTAATACATACCTTTTCTTATTCTGCTTCTGTCAGTGTCTGAAACAGGGCTTCAACATGTTCTTCATGAGTTGTTGTGCGAATTATATTTACATCAACATTGACGGGGTCTCCCGCTATGTAATGCTTGAGTCTTTGCTCGTTCACAACTTGAGGTTTGGTGCCTTCAAAATTGTTAATCTTAATTGCACCAGACCGGTAGACTTCTTCGATATGAAATGGCCCTTCCCACCTGGAAAGTAGTTTACCTGGAGAAAACCTGAAACGGGATCTAAACAAAAAAAAATTATCACCAACATTAAATTCATGTTTCAGAATCCTCCTGTCATGCCACTTCTTTACCTTTTCCTTGAACATTTTAGCGCTCTCGTAAGCTTCACTTCTCCACTCATCTAGAGAAGTCAAGTTCATGAGACGCTTTTCACCAGCTAACTTTGGGTCAGCATTAAGCTCTCTAACAGCCCAGAAAGCTTTGTGCTCTAATTCTAATGGCAAATTGCAAGCCTTGCCATAGACCATTTTATAGGGAGACATGCCCATGGGGTTTTTGTAAGCAGTTCTATACGCCCACAAAGCATCTCCTAACTTATTTGACCAGTCCTTCCTGTTTCTGTTAACTGTCTTCTGCAAGATCAACTTGATCTCTCTATTGGTGAGCTCAACTTGCCCACTAGTTTGAGGATGGTACGGTGACGCAATCCTATGATTGACATCGTACTTGGCTAGAGCTTTTCTAAAAGCTCCATGCGTGAAGTGTGATCCTCCATCAGTCATGAGATACCTGGGTACACCAAACCTAGGGAAAATCACATCTTTGAGCATTTTCAAAGATGTTTAGTGATCAACACTCTCAGTGGGGATTGCTTCAACCCACTTGGTTACATAATCAACAGCAACTAATATGTGAGTGTACTTGTGTGAAGAAGGAAAAGGTCCCATAAAATCAAAACCCCGGCAATCAAAAGGCTCAATCACTAGTGAGTAATTCATAGGCATCTCATTCCTCCTACTAATATTACCAACTCTCTGACATTTATCACAGGCTAAAACATAATTTCTAGCATCTTTAAAGAGAGTAGGCCAATAAAAACTTGATTGGAGAACCTTATGTGCAGTCCTCTCACCAGCGTGATGTCCTCCGTAGGGACTATCGTGACATTCCTTGAGAATGTCCTTCTGCTCGTGTTCCGGTACGCATCTTCTCACGATCCCGTCTGGACCTTCTTTGAAAAGATGTGGGTCATCCCAAAAGTAATGCCTCAAATCATGGAAGAACTTCTTCCTTTGCTGAAATGTTAAACCTGGAGGCAAATACTTACGATAAAATTAGCATAATCTACAAACCAAGGATCGGAAAGAGATTGTACTTTAACAACAGCAAGTTGTTCGTCTGGAAAACTGTCGTTGACCGGGATGGGATCATGCGGTATGTCTTCCATCCTTGAAAGATTGTCATCCACAGGGTTGTCTGCTCCTTTCCTATCAACAATCTGCAAATCAAATTCTTGAAGAAGGAGTACCCATCTGATGAGCCTTGGTTTGGCATCCTTCTTCGTCATAAGATACTTAATGGCACCATGGTCAGTATGAATAATAACTTTAGAATCAACAATATACTGCCTAAACTTATCACAAGCAAACACTACTGCTAAGAATTCCTTCTCAGTAGTAGCATAGTTCTTTTGAGCACTATCAAGGGTCTTACTAGCATAATAAATAACATTCAATTTGTTAACAACCCTTTGTCCTAAAACAGCTCCAACAGCAAAATCACTAGCATCACACATAATTTCAAAGGGAAAATTCCAGTCAGGCGGTTGTACTATAGGAGCGGTTATTAAAGCTTTCTTAAGAACTTTGAAAACCTCCTTACAATCTTCATCAAATACAAAAGGAACATCCTTCTGGAGAAGATTAGTGAGGGGTCTCGAGGTCTTAGAAAAGTCTTTAATAAATATTCTATAGAAACCGGCATGACCGAGAAAACTACGAATACCTTTAATGTCCCTTGGATAGGGCATCCTTTCGATAGCTTCAATCTTCGCCTTGTCCACTTCAATTCCCCTCTCGGAAATCTTGTGGCCAAGCACGATCCCTTCGTTAACCATGAAGTGGCACTTTTCCCAGTTTAGAACTAAGTTTGTATCCTCGCATCTCTGCAAAACTTTATTAAGATTGTGGATACAGTGGTCAAAGGAAGTTCCATAGACGGAGAAATCATCCATGAAGACTTCCACAATCTCCCCACAGAAACCATGAAATATTGCAGACATACATCTCTGAAAAGTAGCAGGTGCATTGCATAAACCAAAAGGCATACTCCTATAAGCATAAGTACCATAAGGACAAGTGAAGGTGGTCTTCTCTTGATCGGCAGTGTTAACATGAATTTGAGAGAAGCCAGAGTACCCGTCAAGATAGAAGAAGTGGGTGTTTTTGGAAAGCCTCTCAAGCATCTGATCGATAAAGGGCAGCGGGTAGTGGTCCTTCCTGGTTGCCTTGTTCAACTTCCTGTAATCAATACACATTCTATATCCAATAATAATTCTCTGAGGTATTAGTTCATTCTTATCATTAGGGACTACAGTTGTCCCTCCTTTCTTAGGAACACAATGAACTGGACTTACCCACTTACTATCGGCTATAGGGTAGATAATACCTGCAGCTAGAAGCTTGAGGATTTCGGTCCTCACAACATCCATCATCTTTGGGTTCAACCGTCGTTGATGGTCAACAACAGGTTTAGCATCGGGCTCGAGGTTGATAGTATGTTGACAGATAGATGGACTAATCCCCTTAAGGTCATCAAGGGTATAGCCAATTGCACCATGGTGTTTACGAAGTACTTCCAATAGTCGCTCCTCTTCATATCCTGAAAGGTTAGAGTTGATAATAATAGGATATATTTTCTTTTCATATAAATAAGCATACTTGAGTGTATCGGGAAGAGGTTTGAGATCAAACACCGGGTCTTCTTTTGGTTTGGATAGAATTCCTAAGGGTTCAACCGGAAGGTTGTGCTTCAGGATAGCAGGTTCTCTCAAGAAGATTTCATCAATTTCATTTCTTTCCTGCATATGAGTATCATTCTCGTGGTCCTCCATGTATTGCTGCAAAGGATCATTAGGGGGAATAGCAATAGAAGCAATACTTTCAATAATTTTATCATCACTAGGTAATTCAGTACCACGAGGCTGCTTGGAAATCTTAGAAAAATTAAATTCATATGGCTCACCATTGAATTCAACAAAAACTTTACCTTTCTTGCAATCTATAATAGCTCCACAAGTTCTGAGAAAAGGTCTACCAAAAATAATAGGACAAAAACTATCTTGCACTGAACCAAGTACAAGAAAGTCGGTAGGGTACTTTACCTTTCCGCATAGGACTTCAACATCTCTCACAATCCCAATAGGAGAGGTAGTAGCTTTGTTTGCAAGATGAATAGTAACATCAATCTCTTCGAGTTCACAAGGTGAAATCTCAGTCATGATCTCTTGATAAAGTGAATAAGGAATCGCGCTAGCGCTCGATCCCAGATCGCATAGCCCGTAATAATTGTGATCTCCTATTTTAACAGATACAACAGGTATACCTGAAACTGGGCTTTTATTCTTGGCTGTGACAATGTTAGTTGAAACAACACAAAAAATTATAATAGAATCTGAAACATCATTAGTAACTAAATCTTTAACCATAGCAACTTGAGGATCGACTCTGATCTGGTCCTCAGGTTCGCCTGTTCTTCTCTCACTTTTATTTATGATGCCTGTAACAAAAGAGTGCTCCCTTATTCTTGAAGGAAAAGGGGGTTGTTCATATATAACTGCAGGCACAATAGTATCAGCAACGTGAATATCAATAGGCACTTCTTTGAAAGGCTTATGGTACTGATCCTTCTTCATCTTAGAAGAATCAACATGAGAGGCAAAGTTCTTACAAAAATCAATCATTAGATGGGAATCCAAACCAATCTTAGAGCAAAAGGTATTGAAATAATCAGTTTTCACATAGCTCTCAATATAATCATGCTCATAATTTATAGCAGGTTCAATACCTTTATCGATTTCCCAGTCTTCAGTATTCTTCTGGATCCTTTCGATGAGATCCCATCTTTCTTCCACGCTCTTTGTCTGAAATACCCCGCTAGAGGAGGTATCCAGCCTTTCCTTATCCTGACTAGAAAGAATAGCATAAAAATTTGTAAGTATAATATCTTTGGGGAGCTTATGGATAGGACATTTGAACATTAGGGATTTAAGTCTCCCCCAAGCTTGAGAGATGCTCTCTCCTTCGCGAGACCTAAAGTTATAGATGTAATTCCTGTCTCGATAAACTTCATGAAGAGGGTAAAACTTTGTATAAAAGAGAGACTTAAGCTCTTCCCAATTAAGAGAATGTGGGTTATCGAGGAGCTTATACCAGTCTGAAGCTTTGTCTGTGAGCGATACGGAGAATAATTTCTTCATAACGAACTCCAGTGATACACCTGCAAGCTTGAATAATGAACATAGTTGTGATAAATATAGCAAGTGTTCACCTGGATGTCTGTCTCCTGCATAGTGATTGGTTAAGACATAATCGATAATACCAGAAGGTATCTTATAAGGCACAATTTCAGTAGGGGTAGGAGTGACTACCTTAGCGGTGGGGCGGCTCCCTGAGAACAACGATCCAATAGTAGGAGTCTCCATAAGGACAAAAATAGTAACAACAAAACTAAAACAGAAATATAAAAACTTCCTTACCGGCTTCACTTACTAATAGCGCTACACTCCCCGGCAACGGCGCCAGAAAACGTAGCTTGATGACCCTCAACGTAGAGGGATCTATTGTAGCGTTTTCGATAAGTAAGAGTGTCGAACCCAACGAGGAGCAGAAGGTAATAGCAAGTGACTTTGGTAAGGAGATAACTGCAAGCACTGAAAGATAACTTTTTAGGGATTTTCTTCGTATAAGCAACAGGATAGTAAAGACTTCCAAAGTAAAAGATACTGGAAAGCAAAGAGTGGCCCAATCCTTTCTTAGCAAAGGATAGGCCTAGCAACTGAACTTATAAAAGCTAAAGTGTTCTTGAGGACACACGGGAGAGGTAGTCATGTGCTTTCACCATATTCCGTATCGGTACTATGTGTTGTGTTGATAAGTGTTGAGTGGGTGGATCTATGCTAGTACACCCTCTAGACTAAGATAAGCGTACTCTTATGATTAAACACCTTGCAAGCATCTGCAAATACAAGATAGTAATTAAGGCAAAAGCCTAACCATAGCAATACGATCGGTGATCCATTGTTCCCTTGTGCAAAAGCGTGCAAACTGGGGTTCAGGTTTCTGTCACTCCGGCAACCCACCGTAAGAATTCTTTGTACACAATGCATTCCCCTAGGTCCTTGATTAGGCGAAGTGTTGAGTGTTCGACTCACACAACACCACTAGGAAAATAACAACACAACTTAAATATCAACCAACACATATTATTTCAACATAGTATGACTACTAACAACTAGACTTTTCCCTTGTCCTCAAGAACTAAAGTAACTACTCACAAGACATAAAAGAGATCATGATCAGTGGGGATAAATAGATGATAAACAATCTGAACACAATAATATTTCTCCAACAAAACTCAATAGCATTCACCACAAAGTAGTAATCAACACCGATAGAGTAGAGGGGATAGATAGTACGGATTACAACATGAGTTGCAATTGTGATACAAGATTGGATGGAGATGGAGATGGTTCTGATGATGGGAATGATGTTGATGATGATCTCGATGATGCCCATGACGATGGTGATGACGATGGCGACGATCTCCCCTTTCAGGAGGTGATCTCCCCGACGGAATCTGCCCGCCAGAGATGGCTTTTCTTCTCTGTAGGTTTCCGCCACGGAGCGGCGGCGGAACTCCGGAAACTCTCCTCTCTTAGGGTTTTTGGACGACGAGGGGTATATAGGCCAGAGGGGGGAGCCGGGAGAGCTCCAGGGGGCCCAGGCGCCCTCCCGGCGCGGCCAGAGGTGGGGCCGCGCCAGGTGGCCGCCTGGACACCCTGTGACCCCCCTCTGGTTGCTCTTTTGCGTGCCTTCATTATCCTTCTGAAAAATAGCCTCCGTCGATTTTCAGGTAATTTGGAGGTGTTCTTCTTCAGCAACTCAGCGTCCACTTTTTACCGCTGAATCCCGCGTCTGCTGCTTCGGCATCGGAAAGTTGCAAACTGTGTAAAATAAGCCAAAACAACATAAGAATAGCATCATATCATGAAATATATCAATGAATAAGAAAGAATTACTATATAAAATAGTGATGCATTTTGGACGTATCAGGCGCTTGACACTCCCGAATCTTCTTTCATCATCTTCCATCGCACACTTGAAAACTCCCTTCATACATAACTCATCATAAGATGATTAGAGAGGTTAGTACCCTTAATAAATAATTTTTCCCTACTGGATATAAAGATATTCTAGAAGAGATACAGTTTCTCAAGATTTCCAAAAGGTTTTGCAAAGAAAAACCAAGCTTAAGGTTTGCAAAAGTTAGGAGAGACAAAAGGTGGCAGAATCTGTTAAAAATAGAACAGCAGGTAGTAAAGAATTTTTTAGGGGTACTTCTGCAACTCAAATAAAAAAACTCAGAACATACGAATGTTCCGTGATTGTATAGAGCACGCTGTGTAAAAAATTCAGATAAAAAAGATGAACTGGTGATTTGATCTGATTTTTCCTGTCATTAGGACCAAATCTGTTTTCTAGACAGCAAGTCACAACTTTCACTTCCCTTGTCATATGATGATATAACTTGGCACAAAGCTTGAAAATAAAGATACAATGATGTTGCTACAGTAGTAACAATCACCAATACCACTAAAAACTGAAAGTGAAAACTCAAAGTAAAAATAACAAGGGTTGTCTCCCTAGAGCTCTTTCTTTATAGCCATAAAGATAGCCTTAAGATTTTAGTGATGCTCTCGTAGGAATTAGAGTTGAATAACAAAAGAGAGCATCAAGAAGAAAATATCAAACACATTAAGTCTAACATGCTTCCTATGCAAAGAGATCTTGTAGAGAAATAACTCATTGAAGCATAAAGATATTAGCATAGGAAGCAAAAATAAATGCAACTTCAAAACCTTCAACATAAAGATAGAGAGCTTGATATTATTGAAATATTTATAAGCATATGTTCCCCTCTCATAATAATTTTCAGTGGGATCATGAATAAACTCAACAATATAAGTATCACATAAAAAATTCTTATCATGATCCACAAGCATAGATAATTTATTACTCTCCACATAAGCAAAATCCTTCTCATAGGTAATAGTGGGAGAAAACTCAAGAAAATAGCTATCACATGAATCATTCTTATCATGATACACTTGCAAACATCTATATAATATACTTAAAACAAGAGACAAACAAGCTTTCACGTTTGTCCACATATGCTAATATAATTTACACCACACGATCGGAATAATAACGGCTAAAATTTAATAAAAAAAATATGTAACATATTGTCGTGTGCACATCAATAAATTGGACTATCATGTTGTCACGTATATTAGCATATGCATATAAGTTATATGCACGAGAGAGATACAACGATTTTATTTTTGACCGTAAGAGATATAACCTAGATGTAACTACATTAGGTCTATTATATACTTAAAACAATAGACAAACAAGCTTTCACGTTAGTCCACATATGCTAATATAATTTACACCACACGATCGGAATAATAACGGCTAAGGTTTAATAAAAAATACGTAACATATTGTCGTGTGCACACCAATAAATTGGACTATCATGTTGTCACGTATATTAGCATATGCATACAAGGTATATACACGAGAGAGATACAACGATCTTATTTTTGACCGTAAGAGATACAACCTAGATGTAACTACATTAGGTAGTTCATGCTTGACGTAATAGTCATGGCCAGGTATATATGCCCGTGAGTTCTCAAAAAAGGTATATATGCCCGTGAGTGCAAGCAAGGATATAAAGAGTCCGATTCAGATTAGACTTCGGATCTAATTATGGTAAAAAAATAGACTTCGGATCTAGCCGTGATAAATCACACCCAAGAGCACAATCCAAGTTTAAAAAAAAGGAAAGAGAACGCATACATGTTGTTCCATGAGTTGTAAACCGGTTGCATGTAGGAGACGTGCTGAGGTTAGTACTCAAAAAGTTAAACAACCGGTCAGCTAGCCACGTTAGTTGGACCCTGAATTTATTAGCAGTTGATAAACTTCATTGTGCAAAAAATTGGCACGAGATTGAGATATATATGAGCTTACACCCAAAATTTAAAATGTGTGACAGAAATAAAATAAAATTGTGTTTCAACACGCATCTGTTAAGTGGAAGCCAAAGGATTTCATAAGACCATTAATTTGATTACAAAATTGCTCCCAACAGGTGATGTATCGAATGATAAGAACAAAAAGATGGTTGTGCTTGCAAAAAAAACATGTCAAATACATTTCATCTATAAAAAATGTAGGACATTAATTGGCCAAATTCAAGCTTTCATGTGATTATCCTTTTCTTACGTGTTAATGACATGTATATTTATGATCAAAGTTCACAATTATAATATGTGCACCTTATTCTGTATAGCACGGACTATGCAATCAGTTTTTTGAATCATTACCTAAAAGTCATTGGCTCTGTCGAAATAAGCTACGACGATGGGACAAAGTGAGCATATCCACTCCTATCACACAGAGTTAGCCCTATTTTGTCACTCATATTATATTGTCATAGATAGGGAAGTGAAATAGGCAAACGAACATGGATATGATCTAAAAATAAACTATGATCAAAGTTACTAAGAGATAATTTATTAGGAAATTATCATGTCATGTATGTACTACAATGTTGAAATTGTGCTAAAAACACGACACATTGCAAACAGAATATACATAGTGAGACAGAATAATCATGTCAAATGCTCATGTAAGAAGTCATGTAGATGGAATCACATAAGAAGAATTCACTAATCATGAGTACATAAGGTCTGCAAACATCAGAAGAGAAATAAAGTGTTAGCAATTGTATGTAAATATTAGTGCATTATATTAATAGGCTTGCATGATAATAAATTAGAGTAAGATGTGCATAATGCGTGGAATTTCCCTAATGGAATCCTATCTGCAATACCAATAATGATAATACATGCGGAGGAAAAGGCATTTTTTTATGAGCAGTCAATATTTCAATTGATTCTCTGTTAAATCCTTCTAAAAGAAGCAGGATTCTAATATTTTTGTGCTATTTTATGGTGCCTAATTTCTCAGGGCCAGTGAACTGGATTGAGAAGAAATGATATGGTCAAATCAAATATACCAAATATGGTAAAACTCAAATTAAATAATGTGTGACAACTCTAGCCGCGCAAATGCGCGGGTGACCTCGCTAGTTTATTCTTTATAGCATAAGTGTCATCACAATAATCATCATAGATAGGAGGCAAAGTATCATCAAAATAAATTTCCTCATCAAAACTTGGGGGGCTAAAAAGATCAACTTCATCGAACGTAGCATCCCCAAGCTTATAACTTTGCATATCATTAACATCAAAGGTATTCAAAGAAGACATACTAATAACATTGTTACTAACATGAGTGTTGTGCAAATAATAAAGCTCCATAGGCTTGTTGATTTTCTCTTCAAACACTTCACGTCCCAACTCAAGGTAGAGCTCATAAAGCTCTCTCATAATTTTGTTGTTGTTATCCATAAGCCTAACTAGTGAAAATAAAAAACAAGAAACGAAAAAATTTAATTGCAAGATCTAAAGATATACCTTCAACGCTTACCTCCCTGGCAACGGCGCCAGAAATATCTTGATGTCTACGCACGCTTCTATTCTTGTAGACTATGTTGGGCCTCCAAACGCAGAGGTTTGTAGGACAGCAGCAATTTTCCTCAAGTGGATGACCTAAGGTTTATCGAACTCAGGGAAGTAGAGGTTGAAGATGATCTCTCTCAAGCAACCCTGCAATTAAGATACAAAAAGTCTCTTGTGTCCCCAACACACCTAATACAACTAGGAGCTGTATAGGTGCACTAGTTCGGCGAAGAGATGGTAAAATATGGGTGATAGGTGTGGCAAAGCAAGGTAATATAAATCTGTAATAAAAAGTGCAGCAAGCAAACATGTGACAAAAGTGAGCACAAACGGTATAACAATGGTGGAAACAAGGCATAGGCTTCATAATTTCACTAATGACAACTCCCAACAACATTAACATAGTCTAATCACATGATATTTCCCATAAAACATGCAATGGAGACGCACTCGGAGGTCAATCCTTTGTGGTCAAGAGAGGACGAGAATTATGTAGGGCTACAAAAGCACACCTTAGAGATCGTAGTTCTCAATCTATGGATTTCCCAATGTCACCGCGGCCATCCAAAAAGAGTACCACAATCACCACAACATATCTCAAGGATAGTCAAACACAAGCACCAAGAGACTCTCAATCTTCAATCAACACACAAAAGAGGAAATCACTCATGAAAATATTCTTCTAATCCATGTCCAATAGACCGCTGTCACCATGGTCTCGGGGATTATACTAGATAAGATCAAGGGAGTATATCAATCCAATACATAGAGGAACGGGAAATATCATGGGATCACCCTAGATTAACATAGCCTATGATCACAACGAAGATCACATCATGGGAGAGAGAGAAGAACACATAGCTACTGGTAGAAACCTCAGCCCCGAGGGAGAACTACTCCCGCTTCATGGAGGGAGGAAGCAACGTCGATGGAGATGAATCCGGGGCCACTTCCCCGTCCTGGCAGGGTGCCGACACAGTAAATCTGGTCCCTCGAAGCTTTTTGGCGATGGCAGCGGAGATCGGAATTGCTTCTAGAGAAAAGGGGTTCGGAATTAGGGTTTTTGCGACGGGTGTATAAATAAGAGCCAAGGGGGGCACCGAGGGGGCCCACAGGGCATCCAGGAGGATGTGTGGCGCGGCCTAGGGGGGACCCGCGGCGGGTACCCTCCTGGGCCCCTGGTGGTGGCCCTCCTGCCATGTCTTGGTTATTCCGGAAGCTTCCGGAGCGCTGATTTTTTATATATTTTTTCTGGGATTTATTGGCACTTTAATTATTGGAAAAACCTGAAATACAAAAACAGCAGAAAACAGGAACTGGCAACTGGGTGCACTGAGTTAATAGGTTAGTCCAAATATGATCAAAAGTGTATGAAAGTTCAAGCAAAACATGGCGAAGTCACAAAAATCATGGATGGAGCAAGTAGAAATTATAGATACGTTTGGGACGTATCAGCATGGCGTATGTTGAACCTTGCTGCGAGATATGCGACAAGAGTTAGAGCTACACCCATAAGTTTCCCAGAAATATGCAACCCTTTCGAGCCTGACAGGCAAGGCAAAGGATTGATTGCGTGGACCCCATGGTCAAATCTACCCCGATCCGTTGAAACCATGCTTTCCATATTGATCACCATGGCACCTAAACCTAAGGGATTTCGTTTCAGGTGGGAAAAGATCGAGTACCCATCCCATCAGCTTGGGCGATTACAAATGTTTGAAATTGTCCGTAATTGCTGCGACACCCAAGTCTACTTAGCTAAAGCTCCCCCACCCAGATCGGAATTTTGACTACAAGGACCGTGTTGAAGCATAACACAGCCTATTTCCACACACGGATATGGTAGTTTGTCAAGCTCAGCATGAGTAAAAGTCCAAAGCTTGTGCCCCCTCTCGATCAGAAGTGAGGCTCAAGATGTACGAGCCAAGGAAAGTGATGCAGCACCATGAACAGACCATCAAGGTTCCGCACCATAGGACATCACAATGATGAGAATTCAGTTCACCAGTTATCCATGAAATCCAAGTCTATTCGCAAAGAGGCCGATGCAAAGGATTCAGGAATGTGTCGCGGATAAGGCCTGAGATACCCGAGGATAGTACGGATATCGTCAGCATTCAACCTATGGCCGATACCTCGCCGTCATACTGGTCAATCGTCCTTAGAATGGAAGTCAACAGGAAAGGATCTGATACATATTAGGAAAACACCTGTCAGACACATGGATTGGGTGAAGTAAACCCCCTGAGCCAAAATTTCTTGGATGCTACCGAGGGAACTCTATGCGGTAGAAAGGAAACCCGAGGAGCAGTAGGTTTCCTTGAGACGGTATGTTTTCAACGGTTCCCTAAGCAACAAAATCTCGAGGACGAGATTTTTTCTAAGGGGGTAGGCTTGTGACACCCTGGATTATGGAACTTTCTTTTTCCAAAAACTTTTCTGATTTATTTCTGGACATGAACCTTGAGCGTATTTTCTTTCCTTGCTCAAGTACCGCATGATCCCCTAGCCCTTTCCAATGATCATCCCTTGGTCCATCCCATCAAGGCCACATTTGTCTTCAAGCCATGTATTCCTTTTCCAATAAAAGGAATATTCCCTTTATTTGAGGATTGTGAAGCAACCCATATTTATATTGCTCCATAAATCCCAAAATAATCCCCACATATCCTTGATGCCATATATTGCCAAATGTCCAAAAACATTGCATGGTCCAAGTGGATTTTTCACCTAGAGAAATTTATTTGTCTGTGGCGGCAGAATAACACTTTATGAAGGAAGTGTTATTTATCCTTATCCATTGCTGGTGAAACTTTTTGTGCGTACTCTTGTGATCATATCAAGAGCCTATGCCAAGTTTTAGCTTTAGGAGACAAGCCAAACTCCATACCAAAATTCCCAAAGTTTGGATGCAGCAAGGGGGCATTGTGAAGCAAGTGCATGATAGGAGAACCCATTTTCCTTGAAACGTTTTGCACATGACCCCACACAAAAATGACTCCACTAAACCAAATTTTAGCCATAACCAACCAACTATGTGAGGGGATCATCAAGATCAAGTTTCTGGCCAGTAGAGTACCTTGTGAAGCAAATACTAGCTAGCATTTTCCCCTAGCCCTGAAACTTTGCACATCTATCCACACCCACAAATAACAGCACCACACCAAATTTCAGCCAATTCATCAAGCCTAGAGGGTGCTAGCTTGAACAAATCAACTTTTGTCCATTTGGTGCCTTACAAAGGAAGTACATTATTCCTTTGGCCAATTGGGTTGAAACTTCACAGGATGCTAGTCCTTCCAAGCGCAAGGCCATATGACAATACCACACCCTCACACACTTCACCATTTTTCCCTAGCTTGCCTCCCAAGTTTGCAACAACAAAATGTTACTTGAGATAAAGATCACCACTGTGGTGCCCTTGACCATTCAAAGCCACCACAGTGCTCTAGGATGAAAGGAGAAGCTTCTAGACACCCTTCGCCACACTAAAACCCCCCATGTATGCACCAGTGTCGTGGTGGCCACGGCCATGGCGTGCTACTGCACTACAAGGATACCCCTATAAAGCAACACATATTCTACTACATTTTAACTATATGTTGCAGAATTCACAGTAGATACGGATATAAGCGGTGCAACATATGCGCTGCAGACTTGTAACTCGTGACATTATTTTAGTACAACATGCCTGATATGTTGGCATATATTTGTTGCCAATTATATCTATACAACTGCAAATATACATAATTGTAATTAAAATTAATCAATGCAAAAAGAAATTTATTTAAACACGCCTCGGTAGAAAATTATTTAAACACGCCCCGGTATGAATAATTAACGTGGCATGATGTCATTTTATAACCATAGTATGCTGTGCTAACTATTAAGCAGATTTTACAAAAGTTTTAATCTAATTAACTAACCTATTCAACTTATATATATTAAAAAGAAACAATTTTAGAGAATGATTTGTTTTGATTGGTCAAAAAGAACCTCCCATGGATGGATCAATGATGATCACCGTTCATTTTCGTGAGATACAATAGCCAGCACGAGCCCATCTTTTCTCTCTCCCGGTTCCTTTTCTTCCCCATGCCCAGCCGTCATCGACAAACTCCATCCAGATCCAATCCACACCGCCCCGCCCGCTCGTAACGCAGGCCACCGGAGGGCTTGCCGCCTGCTCCAAGATGCGGCCCCTCTTCCGCCTCTTGTAGAGCACGGCCATGTCACACACTTCTTCCATGCCATGGCCGGCGGGGCAGACAACGGCAGGTTCGTCGCCCACTAGCGGGCAGCGGTGATGGAGATCTCCCGCGACGTCTAGGAGGTAGTCCAGAATCTCTCCTTCGACCGAGCCCTGTCCCGCGATGTGAGTTCTCTTCTCAGATATGCTCGGTCCCCAAATCGGTCAACCAATCTGCTGTGAAGACCTCTGATGACGGCCGTCGCTCGCCGTCCAGGAAGGGGTGAAGCTGCTCGGTACATGGGTGCAGGGCGGCAGCGCCCCCACCTTACTCGGCCTCAACACCGCCAGGGCCAAGCCCGACTACGTCGTTACGGTACCACCTCCCGATGAACTCTGTGTATGTCGCTCGCTCTTGGATGACCGATTCCATCCATATCCCTGACGACTGTAATCTATCCCGCAGGGGTTACGTGGCCGTTCATCATCACTGCCCTCGTGAAGTGCATCCTCACCTACATCTCGGCCAATAGGCAGGGATCCTCGATGCTCTGTGCTGCCGTTTGTTGCGCCGAGGACTTGAGGATCTTGGGTAAGCCAACAGTATTCCGATGCCCTTCTTCTCCGTCCAGCTACTTATAATGAGGAAACTGCATCATCGTCAGTTTGGTCCCTATTCTTAAAACAAAATAACGAGGTCCTAAATCTTTTGTAAGTGGTTCAAGTAAGGTCCTAATTCTTTCAAAATGCATATCTAGGTCCTAAATCTTTTATAAGTGGTTCAAGTGAGGTCCTATTTTTATATTTACTGATTTTTAATTCAAATCAATATATTTCAAAAATTCTAGAAAATATTTAAAACTTTAAATATCATAGGAATTAAACTGTAAGTGAGATAAAAATAATTTATATATGAAAAATGATCAGAAAAATCCAACAAATCCGAATATGCCACCCACATACCTACCACCCTCCTCCTCTAACATACCGGATATGGAACTTTCCCCTCCGGATCGTTTGACCGATAATCACCTGGAGCTGGGAAAATAATCCTGGATATTTCCCCGCTCCGTCTAAAATGCCTAGCACTGCATTAGTTCCCTCATACCCTAGCTTAACGTATTGCCATATCTTGCATCTGTGTTGTTATTGTTTGTCGTGTATTTATTGTTTCTTCTCAGTCCTTCTCTCTTGATAGACCCTGTGACCGCTGCCGAACAGAAAAAATAAATACACGGCAAATAATAGCAACACAAATTCAAGATATGGCAATACGTTAAGCTAGGGTAGGGGTGAACTAATGCAGTGCTAGGCATTTTAGACGGAGCGGGAAAATATTAGGTGATTATCGGTCAGACAATCCAGAGGGGAAAGTTCCATATCCGATATGTTAGAGGAGGAGGGTGGTAGGTATGTGGGTGGCATATTCGGATTTGTTGGATTTTTCTGATCATTTTTCATATATAAATTATTTTTATCTGACTTACAGTTTAATTCCTATGATTTCTTAAAGTTTTTAATATTTTCTAGAATTTTTGAAATATATTAATTTGAATTAAAAATCAGTAAATATAAAAATAGGACCTCACTTGAACCACTTACAAAAGATTTAGGACCTAGATATGCATTTTGAAAGAATTAGGACCTTACTTGAACCACTTACAAAAGATTTAGGACCTCGTTATTCCGTTTTAAAGAATAGGGACCAAACTGACGATGCGGGAAAAGAATTGGGACCGCTAATGCATTTACCTCACTTATAATCCCAATCGCAATTGTTCAAGTGTCAAACGACCTGTAACTTGATCAGGCTCTCGAGCGAGCTAACATTATGGCTCCTTACTGTTATGCCCGCTCATTGCTGCCAAACAAACTGAAACTAGAAACATCATATTATTGTTTTACATTGGATGGAGAATGACACGTTGGCGGAGCTGCATAGAGGCACCCTGATGCACACGCATCAGGCTCGAAATACTTTTTGGTAGCGATTAGTCCTATTAGTCTGCTTGTGCATCAGGTTGCGCTGATAGCTGTGCATCAGGGAGCAGAAAAATTGCACATCGAGTAGGCATGTAGGCCTTTCTGGAATCAAGCTAATCAAGCCTGATCGTAGGTGTGAGGGGTAGGATTAATAACCATACACAAAAGGAAGAGGGCAGGAGCAAAAATAACCAGACAAGAAATAAATCGATCGACTGTTCTATCACGCTCAAGCAACATGATTCATGCGATCTACAGACACAAAGGCGTACCTCCGACGGCTCGACACTCCGCCACAGGCCCACAGCCGACCGCTGAAGCCAAATTACTTGATCCCAGCTCAAGGTTCCACAGTTAAGATGCCCTAATTCTCAATTCTTTATCAATGCAAAAATTGCTTCCTTATAGGCTTCCTGTTTTTTTTTTGTTTTTCTTATACCATACTGAAGTTTGTTGTCAAGTTAGAAACCTAATTTATGTAATTAGTCTCTGCCAAATGCCAATATATGGATGTGTTAAAGTTGTGTATGCAGGTTATTTTAGCTTTACCTGTCAAGTTCCATCCACGGTGCCACACACAAAGAATTCCATCATGGGATGCACTATCCTACATGATCAAAGTAAATAAGCTAGATTGTGCATGGCGGATTTGGGGTCTGAAACTTAGCAAGTCATATCTATAAGATGACCGAATATACTAAAAGACAATGTGCAAATATTGAGCTACACAAGTACTTTCATTTGGTCCGTCTACTATGTCCCACTTGAGAATTTCAAGTTGACTTTTCATATTCTAGGTTATCGAACCTTGGTCTTTGATGACCTGATGCATTTTGAATTTTGGAAATATTTTCCTTCTATTTAATTATTATAATAATCATTTTGATTGTTATCTTTTGCATTTACACATTGTATTTTAATATCTCCTATAGTGTACGATAGAACTTATGAAATTCATTTTTTTATATACATTGTTGTCTCAAAAATTACATAATGTTAAAATGGTGCATCAGTGTGATTTTGGCTCTAGCTCCGCTGGTAACCAAAATGGAATTATGTAGGAAAGAAGTGCCATGGGATTCTCACCCAAATACTATTGCTAGTGCCTTTCATTTGTTGACCATGCGTAGCTTAGTACGTACTGGAGCATGAGAGACGTGGTATAATTGATGCCATGTGTTCTTGCTTGTACATTTTTGTGATTGGAGATATAGTAACTATAAGCTGGACAGTGAGTGTTACATATTATGTTTGTACTTTCAGAATTCTCTTATTCGGTGAGCTACAAAATTACATGGGCTTTCACTTGCTATTGCTCGCATTATGTTTCCTGTCTATCTTGATTTTGGTTGCATGGATCCTTACTTTGGATTTTGGTTGCTAAGAAATTTTTTAGTCATATATTGCAGGTCGTAAAAGATGCTCCCAGATTTCATCTAGAGTACAGTTGTTAGCTGTTTTTCATTAACCAATTGATATACAGAGAAATCACGATTCTAGTTTAATCTAATAGTGATTCATATGTTCGGTTTCCTCATTGCAAAAGTTATCTTCGTTTATTACTGAGATAGCAAAATTATTATGTTCGGTGTTGAGATTACCCCTTCCCATGGATTATATCCAAATACTTATCTTTGGTGTCTCTCCCAGATTGAATTGTAATTTTTCAAATATGGGTGTGCTATGTACTGGGCAACATGTTTGGATAACTGAAAATTTGATATGGAGTCGCAAAAACTGCAATATCTATTATATAACAAACAAGGATCAAACAAGCTTTCACGTTTGTCCACATATGCTAATATAATTTACACCGCACGATCGGAATAATAACGGCTAAGATTTAATAAAAAATATGTAACATATTGTCGTGTGCACATCAATAAATTGGACTATCATGTTGTCACGTATATTAGCATATGCATATAAGTTATATGCACGAGAGAGATACAACGATTTTATTTTTGACCGTAAGAGATACAACCTAGATGTAACTACATTAGGTCTATTATATACTTAAAACAAGAGACAAACAAGCTTTCACGTTTGTCCACATATGCTAATATAATTTACACCACACGATCGGAATAATAACGGCTAAGATTTAGGCCCTGTTCGGATCCCCTCCGGCTCCCTGACTCTGCTCCAGGAGCGGAGAGCACATAGTTAAAAGTTTAGGAGCGGCAAAAGGGGTGCTCCCTAAACTCCAAGAATTTGCTGGAGTGGAGGAGATACGAACAGGCCTTTAATAAAAAATACGTAACATATTGTCGTGTGCACATCAATAAATTGGACTATCATGTTGTCACGTATATTAGCATATGCATATAAGGTATATGCACGAGAGAGATACAACGATTTTATTTTTGACCGTAAGAGATACAACCTAGATGTAACTACATTAGGTAGTTCATGCTTGACATAATAGTCATGGCCAGGTATATATGCCCGTGAGTTCTCAAAAAAGGTATATATGCCCGTGAGTGCAAGCAAGGATATAAAGAGTCCGATTCAGATTAGACTTCGGATCTAATTATGGTAAAAAAAAATAGACTTCGGATCTAGCCGTGATAAATCACACCCAAGTGCACAATCCAGGTTTAAAAAAAAGGAAAGAGAACGCATACATGTTGTTCCATGAGTTGTAAACCGGTTGCATGTAGGAGACGTGCTGAGGTTAGTACTCAAAAAGTTAAACAACCGGTCAGCTAGCCACGTTAGTTGGACCCTGAATTTATTAGCAGTTGATAAACTTAATTGTGTGAAAAATTGGCACGAGATTGAGATATATATGAGCTTACACCCAAAATTTAAAATGTGTGACAGAAATAAAATAAAATTGTGTTTCAACACGCATCTGTTAAGTGGAAGCCAAAGGATATCCTAAGACCATTAATTTGATTAGAAAATTGCTCCCAACAGGTGATGTATCGAATGATAAGAACAAAAAGATGGTTGTGCTTGCAAAAAAAACATGTCAAATACATTTCATCTATAAAAAATGTAGGACATTAATTGGCCAAATTCAAGCTTTCATGTGATTATCTTTCTCTTACGTGTTAATGACATGTATATTTATGATCAAAGTTCACAATTATAATATGTGCACCTTATTCTGTATAGCATGGACTATGCAATCAGTTTTTTGAATCATTACCTAAACGTCATTGGCTCTGTCGAAATAAGCTACGACGATGGGACAAAGTGAGCATATCCACTCCTATCACACAGAGTTAGCCCTATTTTGTCACTCATATTATATTGTCATAGATAGGGAAGTGAAATAGGCAAACGAACATGGACATGATCTAAAAATAAACTATGATCAAAGTTACTGAGAGATAATTTATTAGGAAAATATCATGTCATGTATGTACTACAATGTTGAAATTGTGCTAAAAACACGACACATTGCAAACAGAATATACAAAGTGAGACAGAATAATCATGTCAAATGCTCATGTAAGAAGTCATGTAGATGGAATCACATAAGAAGAATTCACTAATCGTGAGTACATAAGGTCTGCAAACATCAGAAGAGAAATAAAGTGTTAGCAATTGTATGTAAATATTAGTGCATTATATTAATAGGCTTGCATGATAATAAATTAGAGTAAGATGTGCATAATGCGTGGAATTTCCCTAATGGAATCCTATCTGCAATACCAATAATGATAATACATGCGGAGGAAAAGGCATTTTGAGCAGTCAATATTTCAATTGATTCTCTGTTAAATCCCTGTAAAAGAAGCAGGATTCTAATATTTTGTGCTATTTTATGGTGCCTAATTTCTCAGGGCCAGTGAACTGGATTGAGAAGAAATGATATGGTCAAATCAAATATACCAAATATGGTAAAACTCAAATTAAATAATGTGTGACAACTCTAGCCGCGCATTTGCGCGGGTCACCTCGCTTGGTCTTGGTAATGTTAAAAAAACAAAGATTACATGGCCTTCAACCTATGTATGTGACTAATACCTTGCCTCTATTGCTACTTGCCTCATGTAAATGCATTGTCTGTTAACACGGTTCATTTTGTTTGCTTGTTTGTAGATTCAAAAGATAAAAGGATGGGTATATGGGTACGTGGCAAATATACTGCAATGATGATGTTGATGTTCCAGTTCATGATGATGAATGCTTTCACTTTTGGTTCCTATTGGAGTTGTTCCTCGGTTCAGTTTTAGTTAAGTTGTAGGGATGTTGATGGATGATTTTAGTTGAAGGTTCACTGTAAAGAAAATGGTTAGATTATGCATCACATTTGGATGATGTTCCACATGTAATATCCACTATTGTAATACTATGATTTTATCTAATATATGATTTCTTCCTCTGGTGAATATATTTTTTGTTTTTACTTCACTTGAAATACATAATTATCACCCTTATATGGAGCTATAATTTAATAGCTAGTAACTTTATTTATCAGCAAAAAATAATAATAATATTCACATTATATATGTACCAACCGGTTGAAATTCTCCATTACCAAGCAATGGGATTTTAATTCTTGTACAATACGCACCAACATGTAGTAGTGTTGTAGAAGTTCAATTTATCCGTTGTAGTCTTGCAACAGTCCCTTTACCAACGGAAATATAAGCGTTGCATTATGCGCTAGCAACACGGGATAAGGATACGCATCCCAAACCGTTGGTAAACACACCAACAACGCATATATGGACTTTTAGATACGGAAAAAGGCGTTGCTATAAGGGGGGGTCTTGTTGTAGAGCTGGCGTGCTCTGGGCGTGTCCCGAGCTCACCAGGCACGCGAACCACGCGCTGCAAGGCGCCCATGTCCTCTTCCCCTTGTCCTGCCATGTCGCAAGGCTTTTGCAAGCATGCGCGCCACCTTTGCCCCGCTTAGCCTCGCCGGAATCATGCTGCAAGCTCGCCGCCATGCAAAACCGACGACCACAGTACCCGTTGTCCCGTCCCTTTCACCTCGGCCCTCCCCTTATCCATATGCTCGCCCCTGCTCTCCCGTGAGCCTCTCGAAGCCACTCGTTTCCTCTCGAGCACGCTAGCTCGACCCCAGCATCTCGCCGGCGACGGCCGCATCGGCTGGGCGGCATCCGGCCCGGCATCTCGCCTCCCCCCTATAAAATGAGGTCGCCCCCGCCGTTTCTCTGCACTAGCCACTCCTCCACCTCCCAATCGCAGTCCCGCACCAGCAATTGAGGCATCAGAGGTCTTATTCCCCGACTTCGGCCACTGATGAACCTCAACTGTAGGGAATCGATTGTAGTGTTTTCGATAAATAAGAGTGTCGAACCCAACGAGGAGCAGAAGGTATTGGTAAGTGACTTTGATAAAGAAATAACTAGAGGCACTGAAAGATATCTTAATAGGGGTTTTCGGAATAATAAACAAGAAGGTAAAAACAAGCAAAGTAAAAGTTACTAACGAGTAACAAGTGGCCCAATCCTTTTGAGCAAAGGATAAACCTGGCAACTGAACTTATAAAGGCTAAAACGTTCTTGAGGATACACGGGAGAGATAGTCACGTGCTCTCGCCATACTCCGTATCGATACTATGTTTTGTGTTGATAAGTGTTGAGTGGGTGGATCTATGCTAGCACACCTTCTAGACTAAGCTAAGTGCACTCTTATGATTTAACATCTTGCAAGCATCCGCAAATACAAGATAGTAATTAAGGCAAAAGCCTAACTACAGCAGTACGATCAGGGACCCATTATTCCCTTGTGCAAAAGCTTGCAAACTGGGGTTTAGGTTTCTATCACTCCAGCAACCCACCGTAAGTATTCTTTATACACAATGCATTCCCCTAGGTCCTTAATAAGGCAAAGTGTTGCGTGTTCGACTCACACAACACCACTACGAAAATAACAACACAACTTAAATATCAAACAACACATATTACTTCAACATCATATGACTACTAGCAACAAGACTTCTCCCATGTCCTCAAGAACTAAAGTAACTACTCACAAGACATAAAAGAGATCAAGATTAATGGGGATAAATAGATGATAAACAACCTGGACATAATAATATTGCTCCAACAAAACTAAATAGCATTCACCACAAGGTAGTAATCAACACCAATAGAGTAGAGAGGATAGATAGCACGGATTACCACACGAGATGAAATTGTGAGATGAGATAGGATGGTGATGGAGATGGTGCTGATGTTGGGGATGATGTTGATGATAATCTCGATGATGGTCGTGATGATGGTGATGACGATGGCGATGATCTCCCATTCCGGGAGGTGTTCTCCCCGTCGAAATCTTCCTGCCTGAGATGTCTTTTCTTCTCTGTAGGTTTCCACCGCGGAGAGGCGGCAGAACTCGCGAAACTCCTCTTCTTTTAGGGTTTTCGGATGACGAGGGATATATAGGCTAGAGGGGGAGCCTGGGGTGGCCCCAGGGGTCCAGGCGGCCACCCGGCGCGCCCCTGGTGGGGGCCGCACCAGGGGGTGATACGTCCCAAACATATCTATAATTTCTGCTTGCTCCATGCATGTTTTGTGTGATATTGCTATGATCTAGATACACTTTCATACAATTTTGATCATATTTGGACCAACTTATTAACTCAGTGCACCACAATGCCAGTTCATGTTTTCTGCTGTTTTTCTATTTCAGGTTTCCCCCATATTAAAAGTGCTCCAAAAATTTGGGAAAAATCAGATTAAAAATCAGCAAAGAAGAACCTTCCGGAATCACCTAGGTGGGGCCAGAGGGCCACCACTAGGGGTCCAGGCGCCCTGGTGACGCGGACTAGGGCTTGGTCGCGCCAGGGGGTGCCTGTACACCTGGTGCCCCCCTGGCTGCCCCCCTGATGGTTCTCTCCCCTTGTTGGTTACCCCAAGTGGAAGGTTTGAGATGCAGTGCAGCAGCAAGTTTCCCTCGGTGAAGATACCAAGGTTATCGAACCAGTAGGACTCAGGAGATACAAGTAGGTGGCAACGTCGCCAGAAATTACTTCCTGACTAGGGTGTTGTCGTGGACCTGCACACAACAACAAATAACTTTGCTCCCAACGAGTACATAGGAGTTTTCAATTCCTCCGGGCTTGTCGTTTACAAAGGATCAACGCAAGAGATAAAAGGTGCAAAGGAAAGTAAAAGCTGAAAGTAAATTGAGGGTGTGAACGATAATGTGAAGATGGACCGGGGTCCCGTGATTTTCACTAGTGATGTCTCTCTCCCAAAAGACGATAAAAGTGCTAGCGAGGTAAACAAATCACAGTTGGGCAATTGACAGGATTATGAAGGCACCGCAATGCTAACTATGCTGCAAAGAAAGGAAGGGCTCAAAAGCAATGGGCAGTACGCCAAGGTAAGTAGACCGAAATCCATCTGCATCTACTACGAATCATCCACCTTGAGATATCTATCCAGAACATCTCGCTGGTATTAAGTTGCGAATCCCACCCAAAGTGTAAACTCAAAGCAACAGACAACTGCATAAAAAGAACTTTGCGTAAAGTAAACAATCCTTGCACCCGCAGGTACAAGCACCGTTGTTTTATCCCTGGTGGCAACAACACATCCCCTAGTCTCATTTTTCTGTCACTCAAGCTAGACATCAAGGGGCGGAACCCACAATCGAGCATAACGCTCGCTCTTGGAGTTGCAAATAAAATACTTGGCCAAATCAAATACCGCAACGGAGAACATGCAAGAATTTACTCAAGAACAAAATATAAAAGAGAATAACCAAATATATTACTCATCACAATCTGAATATAGTCTCATAATCCATCAGATCCCAACAAACTCAGCATAGCAACAACAGAAATTACATAGATGTCTCGATCATGTGAGGCAGCTCACGAGGACTCGAAAGTGGAAGCACAAAAAGAGGAGAGATTCATCACATAGATACTGATCACGGACCCATGGTCCAAGGGGGACTACTCACGGTACATCCGGGAGGCGTCCATGACTATGGATGGTCTCCCGGAGGGGGTTCCTCCTTCTGACAGGGTGCCGGGGCAACTTCTCCAGGCAGCCCCGATCTTAAAACGGCGGCGGCAGCGGTACAGAGGGGAGTTCGCGAGAAAGAGATCGATATTAGGGGTTTCCACCCCGAGGGGTAAATATAGGCGAAGGGGGGCGTCGAGGGGACCCACGAGGCAGTCAGGAGGGTCCCTGGCGCGGCCCAGGGTGGGGCCGCGCCACCTGCCCTCCTGGCTGCCTGGTGGTGGCCCTCCTTCCCTCTCTTGGTGATTCCGGAAGCTTCTGTTGCGCTGATTTTTTATATATTTTTCCCGGAATTTTTGGAGCACTTTTAATGGCCGGAAAACCTGAAATACAAAAACAGCAGAAAACAGAAACTGGCAACTAGGTGCACTGAGTTAATAGGTTAGTCCAAATAGGTTCAAAATTGTATGAAAGTTCAAGCAAAACATGGCAAAGTCACACAAAACATGCATGAAGCAAGCAGAAATTATAGATACGTTTGGGACGTATCAACATCCCCAAGCTTAATTCCTGCTCGTCCTCGAGTAGGTAAATGATAACAAGCATAATTTCTGTGGTGACATGCCCCACAACCAAATAAGGACTTTTAAGTAAAGCAATGAAAGCATGCAATTCAATTCAAGTCTTAACAAGCAAGAGTCTATATTAGCATTGACACAAGTAACAAAAGAACAAAAGGTGCAAGAGCTCCCGCTGTCCGTAACTCGAATGTCTCCAAATGGTTTTTGCGTGCAAGCAAGGGACTGGGAAGAAAGAGAAAAAAGGTTGTTGGGAACAATATCTACTAAAGTTTTACACTTGGTCTCTTTTGGATTCTTATCTGGACTCGTCCCCAGACAACTAGCCAGGTACAAGTCAAACTGATCCACTCCCTTTTGACATTTTGAGCACTCATGCAATGGATAAGCGTGAGCAAGAAAGTTGACACCTAAAAGGCGAATAGAAAGAAGGTGGAGGAGGAAGACAAAAAGGTGTGAAAGGCTCACATTAATGAGGACAATCATAGGCGAGAGAAGGCCATATGATAGATATGATGTGAGGAGTAGGGATTGCCATACAACGGATGCACATGTGAGCTAAAAGCTCTCCAAGGGAACTAGTGGGGGTGCATCTAACTTGCTTGCTCAAGAAGTGTAAGAGCAAAGTTTTGACCCCGTGTGTTTTGGATATTGTTGGACAAGACAGTAGAGGAACTAACAATGTTTTCTAGTGTAAACAGTTGAATAGGTTCCCGAAGGACAAGCTAGGTCATAAAGCTTCAGGGAAGGTCTTCAAGTTATCGAAACATTACCCATTGAACGAAATTTAATCACGGAGGATGACCCCCAAAAATGAAGGTGTCCTGAAGCTCAACTCATTGAAGGAAATGAAGAAGATGGCGCAAGACTTAGATGTTTTTGTGTAGTTCTTTTTCTGTTCTTTGAGTCATAGGACAAACCGTACTATCAAGAGGGGTATTTAGTTTGTGGACACCGAAGTCATTGAGAAAATGCTCAGATCAAATCCACAGTAAGTGAGAAGCCTGAGCGAAGAAATCTCATGTGCACTAAGTTAAGCTTCAGTAGCAAAGACTTCGTTCTTTGGCTTCTGAAGCAGAACTAAGTCCGTGAGTCAGCTTTACTTGTTCCGCAAGTAAAGTTGCGCAGTGATTACAAATCCGACCGTTGTGGACACGTGTCAAGCTGTCACCTCGGGTCAATTTGGTCATTCCGCACCTCGGGATCGCCAACTATAAATACGCCGCCCCCTCCTCCATTTGCGGGTGGCTGCTCTGAGAATATTCCTGAGAGAGACTGAAGAGAGCACCCCAAAGACTTCACTGAAGCAAAACCCAAAATCCAGAATACTGAAGCCTAAGTCCCATTGATCTGAGTAGATTCGAGATGACTTAGGTGAAAGCTTACTAGCCTCTTTATCTTGGAGAACTGCAATTCTCCTAGACGGTTAGAGTGTTGTTCTTCAGAGAGTGAAGAGTAATTGTCGCCTCGAAGTCCAGTTTGTCAAAGGTTTCGGTGATTTCCTCAATAATCAACCACGAGTGAAGAACTGACCAAGCTCAAGGAGTTTGGTGCAGTGGAGCAACGGACAGAGAGAGATTTGCTCCAGGTGTTCAGTCACCAGTCCCTCCAACCAGACGTAGCGCTTTGCAGAGCGTGAACTGGTCGAACAAACATCGCCGAGTCCCAGTTCGTTTTACTTCAAGCATTTACCTTCAGTATTGCATTTGCTTCATAGTTATGCTTCAATGTGTTTTGATTCACTGCATTTAGTTTCGCTTCCAGCTTTACTTCGCTGTTCCGCACTACTTATGCTTCACTTCAATAGTTTCAGTAGAAAATTTTGAAGTGATCATTCACCCCCTCCCCCTCTGATCACATACTTGGACTTTCAATTGGTATCAGAGCTAGTCACTCCCTACACTCTGTGCATTTTGGATTAACCTCCTGGAGTGTCTTCAAGTATGTCTTTCGCAGCTATTCGCTCCGGCGAACCTATTCATGTTTTCAATGGGAAGGACTACCCGTACTGGAAGGACAAAACGAAGAGAAATATCATGGCTATCAACTCGACTACCTGGCAAGTTGTCTTGTATGGAGTCACTGTTGCCGATGAGAAGGCCATCACTCCTGAAGAAGCAAAACTGATTGATCTTGATTCTGAAGTTTGGGTTTTCATCACCAATCACTTGACACCAGAAAAGTATCATGAGGTGAAGAATATTCCATCTGCCAAAGGTGTCTGGGACTATCTTGAAAAGATTGGTGAAGGTGTTTCTACCTAGAAGGATGCCAGAATTGATACACTCCGAAGCAAATTCTATCGCTTCAAGAGAAACTAGGGTGAAAAAGTCAGCTCCATTTACAGCAGACTCACAGCTCTTGCTAATGAGTTGATTTCCCTCAGTGCTGATGACATTACTCCTCACTCGATTGTAAGAACTCTGCTTCGCTCATTGGATGATTCGTGTGATCAAATTGTGCTGATGATCAAAGAAAGAACTGATTTCAGACGTCTTGTTGCCGCTGATATTCTTGAGAGACTCAATACTTTTGAAATGGAAGAAGATGAGAAACGTGACATAAATGGCTCTCGAAGAAAAACTCATGCCTTGAAAGCAAAAGCTTCATGTCATTCTTCACCCGAAGTCAGTTCTGCTTCAGGTGTCGAATTAGATGATCCTGCAAGCATTGGAAAAGACTTAGCATTGATCATGAGACGCTTCAACCGCTTCCAAAGAAAAGGTTTTTCTTCACCGAAGAATAGTTATTCTTCAAGAAGGTCAAATCACTCATCTCACCGCTCATCCTCAAGAAGCTCTCCATCAAAGGAAAACTGCTGCTACAAGTGCAAGAAGCCAGGTCACTACATTGTTGATTGCCCTCTGTGGGAAGCTGAGAACAAATCAAACCATTCGCTCAGAGACTCCTCAACCAAGTCCCACAGATCTTCCAGAAGCTATGAGTCCAAGAGACATGATTCCAGTTCGAGAAGAGATAAGAAGAAAGATTCTGATGATGAAAAGAGGAAGAAGTATCATAAGAAGCGTGAGGGTTCTTCATCGAAGACTCACTCGTCTCGACGAAGCAGTTCTCACCGTGCCAAGGCCTATCTGGGAAAGGAGATGAACTCTAAAGACTAAGCCTCTGGGTCCGAAGCTGAATCCGGCTCAAGGTCTGGGTCTGGGTCCGAATCAGATGGTGTTGCCGGTTTGGCATTCGCTTCAGCAGATGCTTCGACTAAAGCTTCAAGCTCATTCTTCACCAATAACAGTAGTGAAGATGAAACTCCTTCATTTTGCTTCATGGCCAAGGCGAAGGTATCTTCATCCAAATCTAACTAAGATACTTTTGATTGTTCTTCATATGACAGTGATTCGAAGATAAGCTATGCTAAACTTGCAAAATTTTCTTCAATCCAACAAGATGAACTTGATTCGCTAAGCAAAACCATTAAGAAATCAGAAACTCTGTTGATCGATGAGATAGAGAAAGGTCAAACTTTGACTAATGAGCATGCAACTCTGAAGGAAAAGTTTGAAGAATTATCCTCTCGGCATGATCTTCTTTAAGTTGATTATGAGAAGCTCACCTATGAATTTATTCAGAGGAAAATGGCTCTCGAAAGACTGAAAGAGGCTCATGAAGAGTTGGAAAATGTCAATCTCTCTCTCATGGCTCAACAAGGTTCTGAAGCAAATCATAAAACTGATTCATCTTGCTTAACTTGTCTGGAACGAAGCAAAAATGATTCCAAAGGCGAAGCTCATATTGTTATTGATGATACTAATGCCTCTGATGAGGAAAATCCCGATGTTACCGAGGAACTCCTCAGGTTGAAAAACTTATTTGAAACATGCATGTTCAAAAGTGTGCAAGGTCACCAGTATCTTTGTGATATCCTAAGGAAGGCTCTCCTTCACAGGAATCCCAGGAATGAAGGTGTTGGTTTCGAGAGAAAGATAAACCCTGATGGAACCTACTGGGAACCTGAGCAGTATCCTAAGACTGTTTGGGTCCTAGCGAAGGAGAACCCCATTGACATTGCTAACCTTTCAGGCTTTGACTGCAAAATGAACAAAGCTATTGTAGACGAATCACTTGATTCAGACTACAAGCTCATTAAAGACGAACAGGGAAAGGTTACTGCTGAGTATGTTGGCACTCCTCCTAAGAATGGCTTCTATAAGAGGCAGATATGGGTGCAGAAAGCACTTGTGGAAAAAATTCCTGCTAACCATACTATTCAGGGAAAGCCTTCGGTACCACCGAATCATTTCTATTCTCTAGAAACGAGAAATGAGTCACTGGTGCCCGAATCAAATGTTCCGCAGAAGCAATACTATCGCACTGGTCGTTATACTTATCATCCTCATGATAACAGTACTAATATTGCATATGCTCATTCTTATCCTAACCATTCGCAGAGGACTTACATTTATGGTGTGCTTGATGGTACACCGAAGCAATACACTCCTGTTCGCTTTAATATTGCTTCAACCAGTGCTTCAACATCTTCTCAGTCACCTGCTCGTTTGTGGGTGGTTAAGAAGAACTAATTCTTCTGCAGGGCTATGTCTCCGGTGGATCCGAATGGGTCATGGATAGTGGTTGCACAAATCATATGACCGGAGACAAGGAGTTATTCACTGAAGAAAAACTATCTCATTCTTCTCAGAAGTACATTACCTTCGGTGATAACAACAAGGGTAAAGTTTTAGGTTTGGGTAAGGTTGCCATATCGAAAGATAAGCACATTGACAAAGTTATGCCAGTCCAATCCCTTGGATATAATCTTATGTCTATTTCGAAGTTATGTGATATGGGTATATGCTTGTTCTATTTTCTGGTTCGCGTTGTGTTGTCTTTTCACAGGATGACTATACGTTTGTCTTCGAGGGTTACCGAAAAGGAGATTTATACATTGTTGATTTTTCTTCGGGCCCTGCCGTATCCACATGCTTAATGGAAAAAGCTTCATCTTGATGGTTATGGCATCGAAGACTTGGTCATGCAGGGATAAGAATTTTTCATAATCTAGTGAAGAAGAACCATGTTATTGGCCTTAGCGAAGTAAAATTCGATAAGGATCGTCTCTGCAGTGCTTGTGAAGCTGGTAAAATTACGAAGAAACATCATTCAGCGAAGACTATCATGACTACCACTCGTCCTCTTGAATTGCTTCATATGGATCTTTTTGGTCCTCAAAATTATGCAAGCCTGGGAGGAAACAAATATGGTCTCGTTATTGTTGATGATTTCTCTCGTTATACTTGGGTTTTATTTTTGGATGACAAGAGCAAAGTTGTTGAAATCTTCAAGTCATTCGCTAAGAGAGCTCAAACCGAATATGAATTATCTCTGAAGCATATCCGAAGTGATAATGGAACTGAATTCAAGAATACTCATATTGAAGATTTTCTTGATGATCATGGTTTTACTCATGAATTCTCTGCTGCCTACAAACCTCAATAGAATGGTGTTGTTGAAAGGAAGAATAGAAATCTTATTGAAATGGCCAGAACTATGCTTGCTGAATACAAGACTCTCATTAGGTTCTGAGCCGAAGCAATTAACATTGCATGTCATATCATCAACAAGGTTTACCTTCACAAATTTCTGAAGAAAAGTTCACATCAGCTTATCACTGGTAACAAACCAAATGTTTCGTACCTTAGGGTATTTGGTGCTCCTTGCTTTATTAGAGATATGAATCATAGCTCCAAATTTTCTCCTAAGGCACATGAAGGTTTTCTTTTAGGTTATGGCTCAAACTCTCACACTTACAGAGTGTATAACTCTCACTTTGGGAAAGTTATGGAAACTGTAAATGTGAGATTTGATGAAACTAATGGCTCTCAAAAAGAGCATTTGCCTCATGATCTAGATGAACCACCTCTTGATGAAGTAATCAGGTCCATGGCTATTGGAGAAATTCACCCTGTTGAAGCCAATGCTTGTCAAGCTAATAGGGATGATGATGGTACAATGTTCCCACACATAGCCCGGGGCGCTGGAGATCAACATCCTGAAGCTAATGATGAACAGGACGAAGAAGAGCAAGGGAATGAACGAAATGCTAATCCCGAAGGAAATGCTGAAGCTGAAGGTGAAGCAGATCCTGAAGGTGAAGCAGACCCTGAAGCTGATGCAGATCCTGAAGCAAAAGATGAGCCTGAAGCAAATGATTCAACTTTATCACGAGTCCGAAGAAGAGTTGATGTTGATTCGATCCTTGAAGAAATTCATCAACCAGGTCGTCCCACAACTCGCTCTCGTACTCGTTTGGCTAACTTCTGTGGAAACTTTTCGTTTGTCTCCATGCTAGAACCTTCGAAGTTTGATGAAGCCATGAAGGATCCAGGTTGGTTAACTGCTATGCTCGAAGAACTTAATCAGTTCGAGCGAAATAAAGTCTGGTCCTTAGTTGATAGACCTGATCCAACGAAGCACAACATCATTGGTACAAAGTGGATTTTTTGCAACAAGAAATATGAAGACGGTATAGTGGTAAGAAAAAAAGCACGACTGGTAGCACAAGGCTACACCCAAATCGAAGGTATCGATTTCAGCGAAACTTATGCTCCAGTTGCTCGTCTCGAATCCTTTCGTGTTATGCTTGCTTTTGCAAATTTCAATGGTATTCTACTTTATCAAATGGATGTGAAAAGTTCTTTTCTTAACGGAGAAATCAAGGAAGAAGTGTATGTTATGCAGCCTCCAGGTTTTGAAGACCAAAAGAAACCCGACATGGTGTACAGGTTACACAAGGCCCTCTATGGGTTGAAGCAAGCACCTCGTGCTTGGTACGACACATTGAAGGATTTCCTTCTGAAGAAAGGCTTCAAACCAGGAACAACTGACCCAACACTTTTCACTCGTTCTTATAATGGTGATTTGTTTGTATGTCAAATATATGTAGATGATATTATTTTTGGCTGCACTAACACTGAAATCAGCGAAGAATTTGCCAAAATGATGTCGAAGAAATATGAGATGTCTATGATGGGTGAATTGAAGTTTTTCCTTGGACTTCAAATCCGTCAACAGAAGAATGGCACCTTTATTTCTCAAGAAAAATATCTTAAGGATTGCCTAAAGAAGTTTGGTCTTACTGAATGCAAAACTATTAAGACTCCTATGCCTACCAATGGCTTCTTAGATGCTGATGAGAAGGGCAAAGCCTTCGACCAGAAGAAATATCGGTCTATGATTGGATCTCTTTTATATCTTTGTGCATCTAGACCTGACATTATGCTTTCAGTATGTATTTGTGCTCGTTTTCAGGCAAATCCAAAGGAATCACATCATACCGCTGTAAAGCGAATTCTTCAGTATCTTGCTCACACACCAACCTTGGGCTTGTGGTATCCCAAGGGAGCTTAGTTTGATCTTATTGGCTATTCTGATTCAGACTGCACTGGTGATCGTGTGGATAGGAAATCAACGTCAGGGACTTGTCATCTCCTTGGAAGATCACTTGTGTGTTGGGCTTCAAAGAAGCAAAACTGTGTTTCAATATCTACTGCTGAAGCCGAATACATTGCTGCTGGGTCATGCTGTACTCAGATTCTATGGCTGAAGCAAACGCTGAAGGATTATGGTATTGATGTGAAGAAAATTCCACTTCTATGTGATAATGAGAGTGCAATCAAAATTTCTCACAATCCTGTGCAGCACTCTCGCACAAAGCATATTGACATTCGCCATCATTTTCTTCGTGATCATGTTCAGCGTGAAGATATTGTTATAAGTCATGTCAGAACTGAAGATCAACTGGCTGACATATTTACGAAACCATTGGATGAGAAAGGTTCTGTGCGTTAAGGTGTGAGCTCAATATATTGGACTCACGCAATGTACTGTAAGATCGAACCTTTTTCACTCCTGTATATATTCATTTACTTCGTTGCTTACCTTTTTGGTTTCGTTGTTTGGTTTTGCTTCGTTTACTTTAATTTTATTTCTCTTGGATCTTGTCCTCTATGCTTATCACCTTTTTCTTCGTTTGGTTTTTCTTCGAGGTGATAAGTTTCGGACCCTACCCCTTCTATTCTTCTTCGTTCTTATTCCGTCTGTCCAAAATGGGTGAGCACAATTGAAACAGAAAGTATTTTGCTTCGAACATCATTGAGTTCCGAATCAAATGCTTCCAATTTTTATCGAAGTTTTACTCAACTCGAGGACATATTCTTCGGTCGTTGAGATCCCTTCAAATCCGGGTCGTTGAGATTTTCTCGCGATTCGCCACAAAATCCTCGCCGTAGAATCCGGAGAGACGGTCGCAGGGAGCCGTGCGATCAGATCTGACAACTCCTGTCAGACCTTCCTATATAAGGCATCCAACCCCAGCGAATCCAACCTTCCACTTCATTCTCATCTCTCCGGAACCCTTACTCTCCCGAGCGCACCGCCGAGCTCTTCGTCCCCGTCGCCATTCTCGCCGCTTCACTGCCGGAAGAGCGCCGCCGTGGACTTCATGCCGACGACGAGCACATCCTCTCCGCTCATCGCAACCGTAGCTGCTCGACGCCACCGAGTTAGGGTACACCGAGCCTTGATCCAATCTCTGTCCTTATCTGTTCCTCCGTTTCCAGATTGGATCCGAGTTCTTAGGATGTTTTTGGGATGTTTCCTTAGGTTTCTTTGATCCGTTGGATCGTTGCTCCGTTGGGAAACCTGTTTCTGCTAGCAAAAGGTTCCCATCTCGATTCAGGTTAGAAGTTAGGGTTTGAGTCTATCTGTTCTGTGTTAGGGTTGCAGTTCATCTTAGATGAGGTTAAGTCTAGCTCAGAATAGACTAGAATAATCACCCTTATTCATCACTGAATCTCTTGTCAAAACCTTTTTTTTTTTGGATCGAAACTTTTGCTGGTTCTCATTCCATACTTGCCTTTTTCCCTCGCTACCTTTATGCTTTTCACAGGATGTCTGCGGAGTTAGGCTTCGGAAATGACTCCCCCAATCTTGACCACATCAACGAAGCAGAACGGTCTGCTCCGAAGAAGAAAGGTGGCAGAACGAAGGAAACCAACAATGCCAGAGGCATCCCCGAATCCATTCGCATTGAACTAGGGTATGACACGCCTCCTGGAGAAACCAAGGATCAGCGCAAGATTCGCTTGCAAAACATTCGCCAGTACTGGGCTGTCCGTTGGTACAAGTATAAAAGCATTCCCGACTGGAAGTGGGCTATGCAATTTGTCTTCAGTCCACCCTATCAGTATACTTCGGCCATGTGCAGTCAGTACACTGAAGAAAATCGTCACTTATACTACCCAGTTCCACCGAAGCTCCCTCACCCCAATACCCTTAAGACCCCAGATGATTATCCTGATGAGCAAGAACGTTTGAGGATTGCTGCTGAGAAGAAGAGATTGAAGGAAGCCAAGAAAGCTGCCAAGTTGGCTGAAGCTGAAGCCCATGATGTTGGGCCTAGCTCGAAGAAGAAGAAGAAGAAGAAGTTGAAGAAGAAATCTACTTCTCCTCCTCATGCTACCAAAGAAGATGAAGAGCAAGCTAAACAAGAACAAGCTGCTCTGGAGGATTCGATGTTGGACGAATCAAATGCTGCTGATGACGAATCTGAATCCGAAGCAGATGATGAATCAGATCCTACTCCCCAAGAAGCAAAGGCTTCAGATTTCATTGAAGAAGAAGCCAGGAGAAAAACCTGCTGCTAAAGGGATTAAGATTCAAGACCCCAAGGACAAGTCCTCTGCTCGCCCCACCATTGATCTATCAAACTTGGTGGTTGCGAAGCCCTTGGCCTCCAATCCACCGGCTGATGCTCTCAATAATGAGAGATGATCGAAGCAGAGGCATGAACCTGCTAAGAAACAATCTGCAAAGGCTTCTGCACCAATGAAGCCCAAGCAGTCTGCCCCACCAAACCCTTCAGCGAAGCGAAAGCTCACTGAAGAAGAATTGAGACAGAAAGACCTCGAAGAGGCACTTGAGCGCAACATTCTTGCCAGAAGTTCTGCAGAAAAGAAGAAAGCAGATGAGGAAGCCGCACAAAAGCAAAAGGAGTTGGACTCCGCCAGATTGGCTGCAGCGAAGGCTGAGATGAAGCGCAAGCTCGCCGAAGCCGAAAAGAATGAAAAGAAAGCTGCTGCTGAAGCTAAACAGCTAGCTGAACATGAAGCAAAACGCAAGGCCACTTTAGACGGCCTCAGGACAAAGAAAGCTGAGAAAGAAGCTAGGGAAAGTCAGAAGAAGCCCATTGTTGATATGACTCCCCCCACAGAAGCTATTCCATCGAAGCAGAAAGGCATATCTCTGCCTGAAGCTCAAGCTGAAGCTGATCGCCACAGTGACCATCGGTTCCCTGACCCACGTGAAGGCGAACTTTGGGATCAGTTGGGCATCACTGAAGCCCTTTGGGAGAAATGTGCTGCTGAAGAGCCTGAAGCTGTTGATCTTGGAGAAGTTTATATCTCTAGCTCCATCGAAGCAATGATATCTACAATGATCAGTCAGCTAAAGTATTTGCATTCAAGAGATGGGATGAAATCAAAAAGATTCACAACTATCAGAAGCGCGCTGAATCTGAACCAGATGAAGAATTCAAACAGAACACTCTGAAATTGCTTCAGCAAGTGACGGACGTCAATACCACCACCAAGAATAATATCAAAATCTTCAAAGGAAAAATCAAGGCCGCTGTTGATGAAATGGTGAAGACCCATAATGCGTCCATTATGGAAAGAGATTCGCGGAAACGCAAGGCTTCACCCAAAGCCGAACTAGTTGTTGCACAACCATCGGCTGCAAAGCCTGCTGCTTCAAAGGCTTCAGGTCCTTCACCCAAGAAGAAAACCACAAAGAAGCGCAAGGTTACTTTGGCTTCAGCTGCTGACATGGATACCAGTGATGAGCAGCCGAAGGAAACTCCTGAAGCAGTTCCCACTCCTACCTCGAAGCCACAGCCTGCCCAGCCCATACCAAAACCTTTAGCTCCACCCACCAAAACTCCCACACCTCCTCCTACCAGAACCACCCCCAAACCAACTCCACCACAAAGAGCTCCTACCCCTACTCCAACACCTGCACAAACTCCCACACCCATTCCACCCCGTGCACCCACACCCATCCGTGCTCCGACCCCCTCACCACAAAGGATTCCCACTCCACCAGCTGCTCCCGCACCACATCCATCACCTCCCCATGAAGCTAATGCTCCCTCTCCATCCCACTCCAGAACCCGTGGCACCCGAGACTATTCCTCTGCCAGAACAGCTCAAGACTCCGAATCAAATGTGCCTCATACCGAAGCACATGACGACGAAGAAGAACAAGTTCAGATACTGAATCTTTCGCAAGAGCAAGCGCTCATAGTCGCTCAATCTGCTGGCCCTTCTAGAGCCAATCAATCAGCTCCTTTGCAAAGGTTTCGCGCACATTCGCGCCCCTGCCAAGATACCCATCTTGATTCAAATTAACCTTGTGAAACTTTTCCTATCTTCAAGGGCGCTGGTTATTCTTCAAGGCATGGTCTGGATTTCAACTTAGAACAGCATCAGAAGCGCCACCGTTTCTTTGGTGTCAGTCCTTATGCTTTAGATCGCACTGCAGATGATCTTCGCTTTTGGACTGCAGAGCAACAAATCCTATACACCAAAGTCTTCTATCAGCAAGGAGTTCTGTTTAGGCATAAATTTCTAGATATGCGAAGTCTTTCCACTGCCACTTGCTTTCAGAACATCACCGAAACCATTGAGAATCAGAATCTGACTCGGCTGTTTGCTTTAAGCACTCCCTTCAATTCTGAACTCATCAAGCAATTCTATGCAACTCTTTATGTTTCTGGTGATGCAAATGAACCCAGCTCATGGACGCTTGAATGGATGATACAAGGTAAAGTCTTCAGGATGTCCTCTGCTGAGTTCATGGAGATTGTCAATATTCCAAGGAATTCTGGAGTCCAAGAATTTGCTACGCTGTTGGACCCTGAAGTCTCTGCAAGCTACCTTCCTGAAAACATTCGCCCGAAGCATTTGAACTTTATTATCTCCAGGACTTGGTTCTACATCATGTCCAACTCTTTGATTCCATTGAGTACTGCTTCAGAAGAATCGAATATTTATCCAGAGACAAGGCATGCAATTATGAAGCTCACTCATGGTCTTATCTTTGACTTTGAAGACTGCTTCATTAGGAACTTGGTTCATGCAGTAGAGCTTCCATTCACACTAAAACCTTATGCTCCCTGGCTGCAAGTTGTATGCGATTATGGCAGGAATGAAGACTTTGTGGCTCGCCATCATCCGAAGCTTTTCCTTCCACCTGTGCGTGATACTTTGGCATTGCTGAGGAATCCCAATGATCCATTTTCCACATATGCTGGTGTGCGCCATGAAGTCAATGAGAGAAACTTATCCAAGAAGTTCCAGAAAGACTTCCACCACTTTGAAGTTAATCTTCGGTCGCAGCAAATGCTAGAAAACTACATTGAAGCCAATCAGCGCCAGCTGCAATGTCTTGCTGATGAGATAAACAGAGTTGGCAACATTGCACTCAATAAAAATCAATTCTTTCGTGTTCTCAAACGTCATTCCTGGAAGGGGCTCCGGAAATTCAACTCTGTCAAGGGCCTTCGTAAAGATCGCATCTACAAAGAGTATGAGCACCTCCAGCGAAACTTTTCCCGTGATGATACGGTGGACCGCCCGAATCCAAAGATCCCTCCCCTGCACAAGATTGATGAAGTCTTCTTCGTCAACTAACCTGAACCCATCCGTCCTGATACCGTCTCTGAGAATGAATCCATTACGTCAAAGGACGACGACGACCTCGACGACAGCAACCTCGACATCAACCTCATCACCCAGATGCGCCACGAAGCTATTACGTCTCTGAAGAAGAATCCTTTGGCGATCAGTCTTCGTCGGATGAGTCTTCGTCAAGCTTGGCTTCGTCGAGTTCCTAGGGTCCTGATGCCGCGCAATAGATCTCTCGACCCTTTTCTCAACCTTTTGTCCAATCATTGAAAAAAAGGGGGAGAATGAGGGCATCGATGAGATAGATTTGCATCGGGGAAAGGGTTTTTGGTATTTTCTTTTGCTTCGCTTGGCTAAGTTACAACAAACATTCCATTCTCTTCGATTGAGTTGTAACTTAAGTTTAACTTCGGTCCTGGTACTCCTGTGCTACGATTAAGTTTGAATGACCCCTTTGCTTGCAAGTATTGCTTCGTATCTTCTATCTTGCAGGTGGCTATTATTTTCTAAGTCACAGGTCATTGGAAGCAATTGCATACATTCCTGGATATATTTCTTCAAATGCAATTGTATTCGCTAAGATATTTGTTTTGCTCTCCACCGAAGAAATTCCCTTCAAGCATTAACTTCAATTATATAAATCTTCGATGCTTGCTTTCAGGGGGAGCCAAAAACTTCATATCATAGAGTTTGTCCCATCACTTCACAAAAACTTCAATATCTTTTATCGATGCTGTTTTGTCAACAATAGTCCAAAAAGGGGGAGATTGTAAGAGAAAAGTTTTGCCCCCGTGTGTTTTGGATATTGTTGGACAAGACAGTAGAGGAACTAACAATGTTTTCTAGTGTAAACAGTTGAATAGGTTCCTGAAGGACAAGCTAGGTGATTAAGCTTCAGGGAAGGTTTTCAAGTTATCGAAGCATTACCCCTTGAACGAAGCTTAATCACGGAGGATGACCCCCAAAAATGAAGGTGTCCTGAAGCTCAACCATTGAAGGAAATGAAGAAGACGGCGCAAGACTTAGATGTTTTTGTGTAGTTCTTTTTCTGTTCTTTGAGTCATAGGACAAACCGTACTATCAAGAGGGGTATTTAGTTTGTGGACACCGAAGTCATTGAGAAAATGCTCAGATCAAATCCATAGTAAGTGAGAAGCCTGAGCGAAGAAATCTCATGTGCACTAAGTTAAGCTTCAGTAGCAAAGACTTCTTTCTTTGGCTTCTGAAGCAGAACTAAGTCCGTGAGTCAGCTTTACTTGTTCCGCAAGTAAAGTTGCGCGGTGATTACAAATCCGACCGTTGTGGACACGTGTCAAGCTGTCACCTCGGGTCAATTTGGTCATTCCGCACCTCGGAATCGCCAACTATAAATACGCCGCCCCTCCTCCATTTGCGGGTGGCTTCTCTGAGAATATTCCTGAGAGAGACTGAAGAGAGCACCCCAAAGACTTCACCGAAGAAAAACCCAAAATCCAGAATACAGAAGCCTAAGTCCCATTGATCTGAGTAGATTCGAGATGACTTAGGTGAAAGCTTACGAGCCTTTTTATCTTGGAGAACTGCAATTATCCTAGACGGTTAGAGTGTTGTTCTTCAGAGAGCGAAGAGTAATTGTCGCCTCAAAGTCCGGTTTATCAAAGGTTTCGGTGATTTCCTCAATAATCAACCACGAGTGAAGAACTGACCAAGCTCAAGGAGTTTGGTGCAGTGGAGCAACAGACGGAGAGAGATTTGCTCCAGGTGTTCAATCACTAGTCCCTCCAACCAGACGTAGCGCTTTGCAGAGAGTGAACTGGTCGAACAAACATCACCGAGTCCCAGTTCGTTTTACTTCAAGCATTTACCTTTAGTATTCCATTTGCTTCATAGTTATGCTTCAATGAGTTTTGATTCGCTGCATTTAGTTTCGCTTCCAGTTTTACTTTGTTGTTCCGCACTACTTATGCTTCACTTCAATAGTTTCAGTAGAAATTTTTGAAGTGATCATTCACCCCCTCCCCCTCTGATCACATACTTGGACTTTCAAGAAGACCTAGAGCTCGTTTGAGGAGGCTCATCATTGGAATATACAAGGCAAGTTCTATAGTTTGAAAGGTCCCCACATAGCTATATGCATGATGATGATCTCTATGGAGTACAAGGGACAGAAGATGAAGTACTAGTGTGGATCTCTCAAACAGGATATGCAATGATACTAGCGTGTCATGTAGCAATGATTAGGGCAAGGCCCAACTATCATGCGGCTCATCGATCAAGCAAGTAGCATGTGTGACATGAAGATCAAGTCATGAGAAGGTGGATGTTGCATGGCAATGTATCTCGGAAAGGCTATGGAAATGCCTTGTAGGTAGGTATGGTGGCTGTTTTGAGGAAAGATATAAGGAGGCTTATGATGACAGAGCGTATCATGCCAAGGGTTTGGATGCACCGACGAAGTATGTGCCAACTCTCGAGGTGAGAAAGGGCAATGAACGGTACCGAAGAGGATAGAAAGAGTATAGGTGGGTGGAAGTGTCAACTTTCGAGGTGAGAAGAAGGCAATGCACGGCACGGGAGAGGCTAGAAAAATATGGGAAGGTGGAAGTGTCAATACTTACATTAGTCGGAAGAACTCATGCACTTATTATCGGTAACTCTCAATCTAATAAGGTGGTTCACAAAGAGACAAGTACCCCGAGGAGGAGTGTATGGGGGTTTGGTTATCCTTGCGCATCCTCGACTCATGGTACGTGAGTGTACTCTAATATTCGAACCCTCCAGAGGTTAGTGATCCATCTAGTAGCTAGAGTTCTCAACAGGGTTTTTTTGGTTTTCGAAAAACACACGGATTTCCCAAAATACGACATCTATCACTAATAGGCAAGAGCTCTTGACACCAAAAGTTCAAACGTTACTCTAGTCAATACCTCAAAACTTTTGCAAGTTACTACTACAAAGAGAAAAGCAACTTTAACTACCTACTTTCAGTCAAGACACAGAACTCAGTGCAACAGGCAAACTCTCTAACAAGATAAAACATGCAACCTATAGAAAGTTCAACCTAAGACAAAAGAAAAACTCTAGAAAAACTAAAGCACTACAACTAAACAGAACAGCAGCTAAGAAAAGAAAAAGAACCACTCACCGCTAAAAGAATAGGCATGGAAATCCTATGAGGAGTTCTAGTTCAAGCGGAGCGTGAATATCTCTCACACAAAAGAGTAAGTTGGGGTCTAACTTGTTACTATAGAAAATAAAGAAAAACAAACCTAGAAAAGTAAACAACGAGACGCTCCAAGCAAAGCACATAACGCATGAAGTGATAAAAATATAGTGCAACGAGGGACAAACTGATGATTGTTGATGAAGAAGGGGATGCATCGAGGGCATCCCCAAGCTTAGACGCTTGAGTCTTCTTGAATATTTATTGGGGGTGCACATGGGCATCCCCAAGCTTGAGCGTTTGACACTCCTGAATCTTCTTTCATCACCTTCCTTCGCGCACTTGAAAACTCCCTTCATACATAACTCATTGTAGGCTGATTAGAGAGGTTAGTACCTAAATAAAATAATTTTCCTCTACTGCAAATAAAGATAATCTTGAAGAGCTACTGTTTATCAAGATTTCCAAAAAGTTTTTGCAAAGAAAAAGAAAGCTAGGTTTGCAAAAGTAAGGAGAGACAAAATGTGGCAGAATCTGTGGAAAACAGAACAGCAGAGAGAAAAGAAATTTTTAGCGGTACTTCTGCAACTCAAATCAAAAACTCAGAACATACAGAAGTTTCGTAATTTTATAGAGCACGCTGTGTAAAAATTTCAGTTCAAAAAGATGAACTGGGATTTTTCTAGTCACGAGGACAGAATCTGTTTTCTGGACAGCATGTCACAACTTTCACTTCCTTTGCCGTATGAGGCTAAACTTGGCACAAAGCTTGAAAAGTAAAGATACAATGATGTTGATACAGTAGTAACAATCATCAAGACCACTAAGAACAGAACAAAAGAAAAAATAAAAACCTAAATTCGTTGCGGGCTGCCTCCCGAAAGCGCTTCTTTAGAGCCATTAGCTAGGCTTAAACCAGAAGATCAAGTCTTTTCAAGAGAATAACTAGCCCGTGTGACGGACTCAAAAGGTAACTTAATCTTTTTCCTAGGGAAATGTTCCATCCCTTTATGGAGAGGGAATTGGAATTTGATAGTTCCCTCTTTCATGTCAATGATAGCACCAACTGTGCGAAGAAAAGGACGTCCCAAAATAATTGGACAAGAGGGCTCACACTCAATGTCCATAATAGTGAAATCAACGGGAACATAATTGTCATTGACAATAATAAAAACATCTTCGATCTTCCCCAAAGGTTTCCTTACGGAAGAATCAACAAGACGAACACCAAAAGAACAAGGATCAAAAGGTTTCAATTCAAGCATATCATACATTCTTTTGGGCATAACGGAGGTACTTGCTCCAACATCACAAAGAGCATAACAAGAGAAGTTATTCAATTTAATTTTTATCATAGGATCCCAACCATCTTCTAGCTTCCTAGGTATGGAGGCTTCTAGTCTAAGCTTCTCCTCCCTAACTTTGATTAGAGCATTGGGGATATGCTCTGTGAAGACAAGATTGAGTGTGCTAGTGTGGGGGTCTCTAGACATCTTGTGTAGGAAACCAATAACTTCTGGTAAAGTGCAGTTGTCAAAGTATAAGTCACTACTATCTACCAAGGAAGTAGTTATATCATTTACGCTCACTTGTTTGAAAGCCTCTATGTTCATAGAGGTTTCCTCTTCTAAGGTTGAGGTGGTAGCATCACCATTAATAGGTCCAGTGGGACTAGGGGTGTGATGGGTGCTAATAGTTTGGACATCCTCAACTACTTGGATAGTGGCTACTGTGTGGTAGGTAGGAAGGCTCTTAATTCTCTCTTCTTCCTCCTTTTCTCTAGCCCATCTCTCTTTTAGTTTTCCCAACATCCTAATGTTTTCATTAATTTGGACTTGGATAACATTCATAGGAGTGGTCTTCCTCTCCTCGGGGGGAGAGGTTCTATTCTTCAGCATCTCTACATCATGGGCTATGTTGTCTACCTTCGAAGAGAGGATATCTAATTTATCTAATTTCTCTTCCACACTCTTGTTGAAGGCTTTCTGGGTAGTGATAAAGTCTTTGAGCAAGGTCTCTAGTTCTGAAGTAGAGTTTCTGGTGGTAGGATAAGTGTTGTTCCCATAGTTGTTGGATGGGTAAGGCCTAGGATTGTTGCTACCAAAGTTACTCCTATAAGCATTATTGTTGAAGTTGTTTCTAGAGACAAAATTAACATCTACTTGCTCCTGAGCAACCAAAGAATTTAAAGGAACATCTTGAGGATCAATAGAGGGTTTCTTGGTAAGTAGAGACATGATAAGATCAACCTTTTCATTTAAAGAGGAGATCTCCTCGACAGAGTTTACCTTCTTACCGGTTGGAGATATTTCGGTGTGCCATTGTGAGTAGTTCAACATCAACTCATCTAGTAGCTTTGTGGCAGCACCGAGTGTGGTTGACATAAAAGTTCCTCCCGCGGCCGAATCTAACAGGTTCCGCGAGGTGAAGTTCAAGCCTGCATAAAAAGTCTGGATAACCATCCAGGTAGTCAGTCCATGTGTGGGGCAGTTCTTGACAAGCGTCTTGATACGTTCCCAGGCCTGGGCAACATGTTCATTATCCAATTGCCTGAAATTCATAATGTTACTCCGTAATTGAATAATTTTAGCAGGGGGATAATACTTCCCTATAAAAGCATCTTTGAATTTGCTCCAAGAATCGATACTGTTCTTGGGCAAAGATTGTAGCCACTCCTTGGCTCTTCCTCTCAAAGAGAAAGGAAAAAGCTTCAGCTTGACGATGTCTCCATCCACTTGCTTGTACTTATGCATGTCGCAGAGCTCGATAAAGTTGTTTAGGTGCAAGGCAGCATCTTCTCCTGCCCCTGAGAATTAATCTTTCATAACATGGTTAAGCAGAGCAGGTTTAATCTCATAAGAAGGTGATGAGTGGAAGGTGGAGCAATAGGAGTGCAGATAAAGTCACTGTTGTTGTGACTAGTGAAGTCACACAACTTAGTGTTTTCATTGGAACCCATAGTAGCAGCAGGTATTTTTGGTATTTTTGATTAAGGACACAAAAGTAAAAATTGAAAGGTAAACTAACAAGACTAAAAAGCAAAGGTAAAAGATAGTGTGCAACTCCCCTATCTTGTAGACTTGAGTCCCCGGCAACGGCGCCAGAAATTTTCTTGATGGCTTCTCGCCCCTCGTTGGTTACCCCAAGTGGAAGGTTTGAGATGCAGTGCAGTAGCAAGTTTCCCTCGGTGAAGATACCAAGGTTATCGAACCAATAGGACTCAGGAGATACAAGTAGGTGGCAACGTCGCCAGAAATTACTTCCTGACTAGGGTGTTGTCGTGGACCTGCACACAGCAACAAATAACTTTTCTCCCAACGAGTACAGAGGAGTTGTCAATTCCTCCGGCCTTGTCGTTTACAAAGGATCAACGCAAGAGATAAAAGGTGCAAAGGAAAGTAAAAGCTGAAAGTAAATTGAGGGTGTGAACGATAATGTGAAGAAGGACAGGGGTCCCATGATTTTCACTAGTGATGTCTCTCTCCCAAAAGACGATAAAAGTGCTAGCGAGGTAAACAAATCACAGTTGGGCAATTGACAGGATTATGAAGGCACCACAATGCTTACTATGCTGCAAAGAAAGGAAGGGCTCAAAATAAATGGGCAGTACGCCAAGGTAAGTAGACTGAAATCCATTTGCATCTACTACGAATCATCCACCTTGAGATATCTATCCAGAACATCTCGCTGGTATTAAGTTGCGAATCCCACCCAAAGTGTAAACTCAAAGCAACAGACAACTGCATTAAAATAACTTTGCGTAAAGTAAACAATCCTTGCACCCGCAGGTACAAGCACCGTTGTTTTATCCCTGGTGGCAACAACACATCCCCTAGTCTCATGTTTATGTCACTCAAGCTAGACATCAAGGGGCTAAACCCACAATCGAGCATAACGCTCTCTCTTGGAGTTGCAAATAAAATACTTGGCCAAAGAAAATACCGCAACGGAGAACATGCAAGAATTTACTCAAGAACAAAATATAAAAGAGAGGAACCAAATATATTACTAATCACAATCTGAACATAGTCTCACAATCCATCAGATCCCAACAAACTCAGCATAGAAACAACAGAAATTACATAGATGCCTCGATCATGTGAGGCAGCTCACGAGGACTCGAAAGTGGAAGCACAAAAAGAGGTAGATTCATCACATAGCTACTGGTCACGGACCCGTGTTCCAAGGGGGACTACTCACGTTACATCCGGGAGGCGTCCATGGCTATGGATGGTCTCCCGGAGGGGGTTCCTCCTTCCGGCAGGGTGCCGGGGCAGCTTCTCCAGGCAACCCCGATCTTGAAACGGCGGTGGCGGTACAGAGGGGAGTTCACGAGAAAGAGATCGATATTAGGGGTTTCCACCCCGAGGGGTAAATATAGGCGAAGGGGGGCATTGAGGGGACCCACCAGGCAGTCAGGAGGGTTCCTGGCGCGGCCCAAGGTGGGCCCCCTTCCCTCTCTTGGTGATTCCCGAAGCTTCTGTTGCGCTAATTTTTTATATATTTTTTCCGGAATTTTTGGAGCACTTTTAATGGCCGGAAAACCTGAAATACAAAAACAACAGAAAACAGAAACTGGAAACTGGGTGCACTGAGTTAATAGGTTAGTCCAAATAGGTTCAAAAGTGTATGAAAGTTCAAGCAAAACATGGAAAAGTCACACAAAACATGCATGGAGCAAGCAGAAATTATAGATACGTTTGGGACGTATCACCCCCTTCGCCTAATTATTCCCCGTGACGGGATTCTTCCGAAGACAGAAAACTTTTTCGCGATCTCGCCTCTGTTCCGCTGCCGCCGCCCTTCCAAGATCGGGAGAGCCATCAGACCTCTTCCCGGCACCCTGCCGGAGGGAGGATTGACCTCCGAGAGCTTCCCCTCCACCATGGACGCTTCCCGGATGATCCGTGATTAGTTTACCTTGTACCATGGGTCCGTGATCAGTAGCTATGTGATGTTCTCCTCCCCTCTTTGTTCTTCATGGATTAGACCTCGTGAGCTGCCCTACATGATCGACGCACATATGTAATTTTCTGCTGTTGCCATGCTGAGTTTCCTGGGATCTGATGGATTATGAGACTATGTTCAGTTTGTGATTGAGTAATATATTTGGTTCTTATCTTTTATATTTATGTTCTTGAGTAATTCTTGCATGTTCTCCATTGCTGTTTATTGCTTTGTCCAAGTAGTAGGTAGTGACCCCAAGAGGGAACGTTATGCTCGATTCTGGGTTCATGCCCCCTAATGACTAGCTTGAGTGACAGAAACATGAGTCTAGGGGATGTGATGTTTCCATAAGGGGGAAAACAATGGTGCTTGTAACCGCGGTTGCAAGGATTGTTTACTTTACAAAAAGTTCTTTTAATGCAGTTGTCTATTGCTTTGGGTTTACACTTTGGGTGGGGCTCGCAACTTAATACCAGCGAGATGTTCTGGATAGATATCTCAAGGTGGATGATTAGTAGTAGATGCAGTTGGATTTCGGTCTACTTATTTTAGCGTACCGCCCATGCATTTGAGCCTCGCCCTTTCTTTGTAGCATAGTTAGCATTGCGGTGCGTTTTTAATCCTGTCAATTTCCCAGCTGTGATTTGTTTACCTCACATAGTAGTCTTATCATCTTTTGGGAGAGAGACATCACTAGTGAACATCACGGGACCCCGGTCCATATTCTCATCACAGTTTACACGCTCGATTCATTTCCTGGTTTTACTTTCTAGCTGCTATCACCATTATCATTATCCCTTGTGTTTGATCCTTTGTAAACAACAAGGTCGGAGACATTGACAACCTCTCTGAACTTTGTTGGGAGCAAAGTTATTTGTGTCGTGTGCAGGTCCAGGTTAAGAGAGCAATATCTCAAACGGCGCGTTGCTCACTTCACCACCTACTTATCACTATCGGAGTCCTACTGGTTCGACACTCAACCTCGGTATCTTCACTGAGGGAAATTTGCTGCTATCCTACATCTCACCTTCCACTTGGGGTAACCAACGAAGGGTGACAAGCCATTATCACTTCCACGCCATCAAGAAAATTTCTGGCGCCCTTGCCGGGGACTCCGAGTGCCAAGATAGGGAGTTGAACACCATATTTTACCTATGCTTTTTAGTCTTGTTAGTTTACCTTTAAGTTTTTATCTTAGTGTCCTATATAGAAAATCACATTTTTTTGCCAAACTTGCTGCTGCTATGGGTTCCACTGAAAAAACCAAGTTGTGTGACTTCACTAGTCACAACAACAATGATTGTATCTGCACTCCTATTACCACACCTGCCATTTCAGCTATCTCGTATGAAATTAATCCCGCTTTGCTAAACCTTGTTATGAGAGATCAATTCTCTGGTGCTGGAGATGATGTTGCTTTACACTTAAATAATTTTGTTGAGCTATGTGATATGAAAAATTATAAAGAAGTAGAAGGTGATGTTGTTAAGCTTAAGATTTTTCCTTTCTCTTTGAGGGAAGGAGCTAAAATTTGATTTCCATCCTTGCCTAGGAATAGCATAGATTCTTGGGATAAGTGCAAAGATGCTTTTATTGGGTAGTACTACCCACCTGCTAAAATCCAATTGAGGAGTAACATTATGAATTTTAAGCAATTGGATAATGAACACATTGTCCAAGCTTGGGAACAAATGAAATCTCTTGTTAAGAAATGCCCTACACATGGTTTGACTACTTGGATGGTTATCCAGACTTTTATGCATGCTTGAAATTTACCTCGCGGAACCTATTAGATTCGGACGCGAGAGGAACATTTATGTCAACAACACTTGGTGCTGCCACAAAACTTCTAGATGAGATGATGACCAACTATTCCCAATGGCACACCGAACGCGCTCCAACAGGTAGGAAGGTAAACTCTGTCTAGGAGATTACCTCCCTAAATGAAAAAATTGACTTAATTATGTCTCTACTTACCAAGCAACCCTCTATTGATCCTCATGATGTCCCTTTAAATTCTTTGGTTGCTCAGGAACAAGTAGATGTGAACTTTATTGCTAGAAGCAACTTCAACAATAATGCTTATAGGGGTAATTTTGCTAGCAATCCTAGACCGTTTCCATCCAACTATGGGAACAACAACACTTACCCTAGCAACAAGAACCCCACTTTTAAATTTGAAAGCATGCTTAGAGACTTTATCACTACCCAAAAAACCTTCAACAAGTGTGTGGAAGAAAGATTAGACAAATTAGATAATCTCTCTTTGAAGGTAGACAACTTAGCCCTTGATGTAGAGATGCTTAAAATCAGAACCTCTCCACTTGAGGAGAGGAAGGCCACTCCTATTAATGCTATACAATTAAAAATTAATGAAAATATTAGGATGATGGCTAAACTTAAAGAAAGATGGGCTAGAGAAAAAGAGGAAGAGGATAGAATTAAGAGCCTTCCTACACACCACACTGTTTCTACTACCCAAGTTGTTGAGGACACCCAAACTATTAGCACCCAACACACTCCTAGTCCCATTGAACCTATTAATGGTGATGCTACTACCTCAACCATAGAAGAAGAAAATCCTATGAACATAGAGGGTTTCAAAAAAGTGACCCTAGATGACACCACTACCACCTTTGATAGTAGTGATATAGATTTTTATAGTTGTACCCTTTAAGAAGTTATTAGCTGGCTACACAAAATGTCTAGAGACCCCCACACTAGCACACTAAATCTTGCCTTCACAGAGCATATCACTAATGCTCTCATCAAAGATAGGGAGGAGAAGCTTAGAATAGAAGCCTCCATACCTAGGAAGCTAGATGATGGTTGGGATCCTATGATAAAAATTAAATTGAATAACTTCTCTTGCTATGCTTTATGTGATGTTTGAGCCAGTACCTCCGTGTCGGGACCCGGGGTTAGCGTATGCAAGTCCCGCTACGACATAGTCATATGGAGAGCCGAGAACCGTACCCACTTGTCTAAGCAGACAAGGCCAAGCACAGAACGTTCTCGGAAAGCATCGTACATGAGGGGCATCCCATCCAGGCCGGATGATCAACTGAGATGGGTCCTCATCATCCGCACACAAGTCTAATGATATGGGTGATGAACTCCCATATTCACAGACAAGTCGCCTCAACCATACTATCGACTATCTCATAACTCTTACATAGACTTACTTGAGCCCGATCACTTAGTCGGGGTCTAGGGTGGGCTCAATCATACCACAAAGTGTGCACGAGACGGAGTCTCGAGCAATCGCATCGCGATGCCCCAAGCTGCGCACATCTAAGGGCCACTTGGTGTATGAAAGACCGCCAGCCAGATCACAACTAAGGTCTCGAAAACCCATACAAAGACATGCATGTTATAAACATACACGCAGCAAACATGCCTTGTATGAATAGTAGGTATCATTGAAATTCTCTACAAAGTATACATTTTATTGATAAATCTGACAGAGTGCACACAGAGATCACAAGTATGTGATCCAACATTACAACAACAAGCGGAAGCAAAGTATGTCTGAGTACAGACAAGTTTAACAAATGGCTTAAGAAGCCTTATTTAAACACAAGCCCTCCACGAGGGAACCAGTCGTCTGACTGGAACTAGACTAGCTTGATCTTCAATCGTCGAGCTCGATGAAGAAGCCACCTTCGGGGTCAGTGGGTTCATCTAAAACATAGATTAATCAAACGCGAGTACAAAGTCGTACTCAGCAAGACTTACATAGGAGCTATACTACTCATGCACATGTATCAAGGTAAAGGGAGGTGGGGTTTCACTTGCAGAAGTGCCAGCTTTGACTTGGCTAGTCCTGAACTATGAGTACCAGACTTGAGGTATGAAGCGTACACGAGTCCACTACTTTCTCCAACCAATTACACCACTATGGTGCCTTCCTCGACTTCCCCACGAGAAAGCACGCCATAGCACTCACACTTATCTTGGTGCATTTTAGAAGTATCCAGTTCGAGTTATCTAATAATCAAGCTAAGCTTTCCAAGCAATCCATAACCGCGGACGCGGCTATTCGAATAGTTTTGTTAACCCTGCAGGGGTGTACCGCTACACACACATGATCATCATTTACCGCCTTTGATCTCGACAGCATTCAAGGGGTTCCAGCGAGGATGCTCACCACAACTGTTACCTCATAGCCTATCTAGTCCAAGAAAGCCGCCTACCTGGGTTGGCTACCACTATCGTGAACCCGGCCGGTTTACCGAAGTGGACCCAAGTGATGTGTGCGTGGTGCATAAGCCGGTCTCGGGTGAGCCGTTCTCTCACTTAGCAGCCAGGCCACAGACCTACCAGAACTCCGAACTATTGCGACATCTGGACATCGAAAGGGATGAGTTAATATGTTGAGAGGGGCCAGTGAGCCCAATGTGTGGTTTTACTCTTCATCTTGGATCACCACACAAGAACTCGGACTTAGGGCGGTGTTCAACGAGACAACCCACCGTTTACTCCTACACAGCCTCTCATCGTTCACCTTGTATTAGGTAGATTCACCAACACCTTTCCACCAACATCATCCTGATCACTACCATCCCGACTCACATAACAGTAACATCATTGTATCACTCTAAGCATGCAATAAGCAGTAACAATTGCAGGGGCCACATGATATCAATCAACTCCTACATTTGCTAGGATTGTGGTTTGCTTACTACTGTGACAAAATGATAGGTCATGCAAAGGAATGGGTTCATCTATGCGGTAGAAACGCATCATGGTAATCATCCTAAACAATGCATAGCGAGACATGAGAGGGAAGTGGTATTTTATCGACATGATCAATGGGGGTTTGCTTGCCTTGCTGACGAGGTTCGGGTTCGGGGTATTCAACGAAGGGGGCAGCCTCCAGTTCCGGTTCCACCTCTACCCGACAAACAACAAAAAAGGTAGCAAAGTAAATACAATGCACAATCACATGGTTGAAGGTTGAAACTTGATGTATATGCTTTGATGTGTGAAGCAATTCCATTTAAATGGAGTATATTGCAAATTGAATTGCAAATTCAAACTCCAATTTGAATTCAATTTAGTCAAGTGGCACATGACATTGTTTGATCAAGTTGAACCATTTCGAAATGTGTATGATATGCCTCTGAAGTTCAAGTATAATGTGATATGTTGACATGGTTCAAAATGCAAAAGCATTTGAAAAGAATTTGAATTAATTCCATTTAAATCAAATAGCAAATGCTACTGATCACATTTTAAAATCAACTCAAACATTGTTGAAAGTCGGATATTTGGATAGCTTATTTTCTCCTGATCATTTTTCATCTATTATTTGTCCAATTTGGAGTTAATATGAATTTTCTATGAATTTCCAAAGTTTCACTGATTTTCTGGAATTCCTGGAATTTCTGGAATTTTCTTATTTTCTTTTAAACTGGAAATTCTTTTATTGCGTCATGCTTGCGCAAGGGTGACGTCAGAGGGGGGGTCTGACCTGTGGGGTCCAGTGGTCAGCCTCTGGGTTAATTAACCCGGTTAGTTTAAACTAACCGGGGGGGATTAAGGGCCCTGGGCCCACTGTTAGTGGCTGTTAGGGGGGATTAGCGCGGGGTTAAGGCCTAACCCACCGGCGGCCTGGCCACGGCGGCGCACACGGGGAGGGTGCTCTCGGCCACCAAATCGCACGCCGAGACGACCAGAAGGTAGCCCTCGAACGTGCGCTTCACCTAGGCGAGTCGGGTGACCACGGGGAGGCCCGACGTGACGGCGGCGACCTGAACGGCGGCGGTCCGAGGCACGGTTTAGAACGGGATCAAGCTAGGGGGCTCTTCATGGCGCTGGGATAGTCGGGATCGAACCAGAAGAGCTCGGCAAAGACGATGGACATGGTTTTGGGTTCAAAAACTTCATGGATGCTCGTCGACATGAACCGCGGCGGCGCTGTGCTCCGGTGTCCATGGTAGCTAGGGCTATAAGAACAACGGGGCGCCAAAAGGTTGGGGGAAAAACTCAGGAGCTCACCGCTAGGACGATGAGACGGTTAGTGGGCTCGAGGATGCTCTATTGGCGGCGAATCGAAGACATCGATCTCCGGTGGCCGGCGGCGATCCGATGAAGCTTGCGTCTTCTCGGAACCAAATCAGGTCGCCAACTTCTGCAGGGTGACGAAGTCGTCGATGAGGAGCACGGGGGGACACGCTGGTTTTAGCTCTAGGACACGGTGGCCGCGTCTGCCATGGCGGTGTGCTCCGGCGGTCTCTCGGTCCACGGCGAAATCGAGCGAGGGAGGAAGAAAAGATGGCGCTGGAGAGGAGGAAAGAGAAGCGGTCGTCCACGGGGTCTCTCTGGCGCGATAAGGATGCCTGGGAGGCCTCCAGCACAACTAGGGAATGCCCATTTAGTGGCGTCCTTTTTTTTTCTGTTTAGTGGCGCATTATGGATGCGCCACTAACTACAAGCCACTAATAAGGGCTTATAGGTGGCGCATTCCAGATGCGCCACCCCTAAGATCCTTAGGCGTGGCGCATCTCAGAATGCGCCACCTATAAGCTCTTAGGGGTGGCGCATTCTGAAAGTCAAAATTCTCGGGAGATTTTGCAAAAAAAGTCGAAATTCATATTTGTAAATTTTCCTAAGAACTAGACCACATATCATTTGGGAAACTTATTTTTTTTGACATTTCTATCATTTTCTTTTATTTTTTTTCAAATTGAAAAGGCGGTCCAGGGGGGGGGGTGTATTTGGGAATTTTCCCGCGCAGTTTTTTCTTATTAGTGGCGCATATGGGAAATGCGCCACCCCTAAGAGCTTATGGGTGGCGCATTCTGGATGCGCCACTAATAATTCCTTAGGGGTGGCGCATTTCCTGAATGCACCAACCCTAATCTCTTAGGGGTGGCGCATTTCAAAATGCGCCACCTATAAGGTTCTTAGGGGTGGCGCATTTCTCCAAATGCGCCACGTATAAGGGGATCCAGGGCTGGCCCACTCTTAGGGGTGGCGCATTTTGGAAAATGCGCCACCTAGAAGAGCTTATGGGTGGCGCATTTTTTACCAGTGCACCACCCCTTACAACATAGTGGCGCATTACATATAAAATGCGCCACTAATAAGCTTTCCATGTATAGCTATTTTCCTAGTAGTGCAGCCGCATGCGCTCCAGCGAGCTGCTTGCCGCGCCGGAGAAGAAGACAAACGGGGCAATGGGCTGGGCTGTCTTGTTGGGCCGCGGGGCGATGAGTTGGGCCGAAAGGCCAGGTAAGTTCTTTTTTTCTTTTTCCTTTCTGTTTTATTTTCTGACATTTGTTTTGGCTAGCAAAAATAAATACCTAGCCATTTTCTAAAATGCTGAAACTTTTTATGTGGTATCACAATATACTAGGCTAGCCACTTGTAAAGTTTGAACATTTTTAAAATTCAAATAATTTGAACTTTAAATCAAATAGGGGTTTTTGATTAATTCCAAGGCACTGTTTGAATATTTGAAAAATCCATGAGCATGGGGTGGGTCCCACATCACTTGATATGTGATCACACTCATTTATAAGACTTTTCAAAAATCTAACATGAATTTTTGGAGAAGATTTTTATCTGGCCTTTTGAATTAATTCATCTGGGGGGGTATTCCTTCTCCCATTTTGCTTTTGATTTTGATTTCAAATGATTTCTTTGAAATTTTTAACATGATGCAAGATGACTTTGATCCTAGCACATTACCTAACAGAGGGTTCTGACAACTCGCCCCCACTCAACAGAATCTCGTCCCGAGATTAAGATGTCTGCGGGAGGAAGGTGGGGTACTCGGTATGGAGACGGTCTTCTCTTTCCCATGTAGCATCTCTCTCAGAGTGGTGTGACCATTACACTTTCAGAAACTTAATCTTCTGACGACGAGTGACACGCTCTGCGGAATCAAGAATACGAACGGGGTATTCTCGATAAGAAAGGTCATCTTGGAGATCAAGCGTTTCATGGTCGACTTCACGGATGGGGTCCTTGAAGCAACGCCTGAGTTGGGACATATGGAATACATCATGTACTCGGGAAAGGTGCGGGGGTAGTTCAAGTTGGTAGGCAACTTCTCCACGTTTAGCAAGAATGCGGAATGGTCCGACGTAACATGGGGCCAACTTGCCTTTGATACCGAAACGTTGGGTTCCCTTCAGAGGAGTAGCGCGAAGGTAAGCCTTCTCATCCAGATTGTAGCTCTCTTGCCTATGATGACGATCATAGTAGCTTTTATGACGAGACTGGGCTGCTTTCAATTGATCACGAACAATGTGAACTTGCTCTTCTGCTTCCTTGATCATGTCCGGTCCAAAGAATTGTCTTTCACAGGTTTCTGACCAGTTTATAGTTGTTCGACATCGTTGTCCATAAAGGAGTTCAAAAGGAGCCATGTTCAGACTAGATTGAAAACTATTGTTATAAGAAAATTCGGCGAATGGAAGAGACTTCTCCCAATTCTTTCCGAATGAGATAACACAAGCTCTGAGAATGTCTTCAAGAATTTGGTTAACCCTTTCGACTTGACCGCCAGACTGAGGATGGAAAGTTGTACTAAAGGAGAGATGAGTTCCCATAGCATTCTGAAAGCTTCCCCAGAATCTAGAGGTGAAAAGGCTACCGCGATCAGAATTGATTTCCAAAGGAACACCGTGAAGGGATACAATTCTAGAGACGTACAAGTCCGCTAACTGTCTAGCAGTTATAGACTCGCGAATTGGGAGGAAGTGAGCAACTTTGGAAAGCCTATCTATGACAGCGAAGATGGCATCGTTTCCTTTCTGGGTTTTTGGAAAGCCGGTGATGAAGTCCATACCGACTTTGTCCCATTTCCACTCTAGAATAGGCAAAGGTTGAAGTGTACCAACAGGTCTTTGATGTTCTGCCTTAATGCGACGACAAATATCACATTCGGCAACAAATTGAGCAATGTCTCTCTTCATCCTAGTCCACCAAAATCTCGTGCGTAGATCTCGGTACATTTTTGTGCTACCTGGATGAATCGAGAGGGGCGTATCATGGGCTTCTTTGAGGATGAGTTGCCTTAGTTCCCTATTCTTAGGTACTACCAAATGATTTCCGAAGAATACCGTTCCCTTGCTATCTGTGGAGATACATTTAGCAACTCCGCTAGAAATGTTCTCCTTGATCCGGCGAACACCTCGTGCACGCCTTTGGGAAACTATGATTTGATCCTCAAGAGTTGGTTTTTCCACCAAGGTAGAAAGATAGCCATGAGGAACAATCTCAAGATTAAGCTTGCGAAATTCCTCATGAAGAAGTGGTTGATACTGTTGTAACATGAGGTTGTTACAATACGACTTACGACTTAGTGCATCAGCCATACCATTGGCTTTGCCTGGGGTGTAAGAAATTCCTACGTCGTAATCTTTTATCAACTCAATCCAGCGTCTTTGCCTGAGATTAAGATCTGGCTGGGTGAAAATGTATTTGAGGCTTTGGTGGTCGGAATAGATCTCGCAACGATTACCAAGGAGGTAATGTCGCCAAGTTGTTAGGGCATGAACTACGGCAGCGAGTTCAAGGTCATGGGTAGGATAGTTCTCTTCATGTGGTCGCAACTGGCGTGAAGCATAAGCTACCACATGTCTATCTTGCAGAAGTATGCATCCTAACCCTTGTCGTGATGCGTCACAATAGATCTCGAAATCCCTTTTGGTGTCTGGAGGTTCAAGTACGGGTGCAGAAGTCAATCTTCTTTTTAGCTCTAGAAAGCTTTCCTCGCACTTGGGAGTCCATAGGAATTCCTTATCTTTCTTGAGGAGTTCAGTTAGAGGATTTGCAACTTTAGAAAAGTTCTCGACGAAGCAATGGCAATAGCTGGCTAGGCCAAGAAAACTCCTAACTTGCTTAACCGATTCAGGTGGAGTCCAGTCAAGGACGACCTGAACTCTCTCGGGATTCACAACAATGCCTTTTGCAGAAATCACGTGGCCTAAGTAGGTCACTTCTGGTAGCCAAAATTCACACTTGGAGAATTTAGCATACAAGCGATGCTCTCTAAGTTTCATCAATACCAGCCTTAGGTGTTTGGCATGTTCTTCTTCGTTCTTCGAGTAGATGAGAATGTCATCGAGATAAACTACAAATTTTTTATCTAGGTACTCCATGAAGATCGAATTCATCATGCGTGAGAAAGTGGCGGGGGCATTGGTTAAACCAAAGGACATGACGGTGTACTCGTAAAGACCATAACGAGTAGTAAAAGACGTTTTGGGAATGTCCTCGTTTCGGATCTTGATTTGATGATAACCTAATCTCAAATACATCTTGGAGAAGACAGAGGATCCTACAAGTTGATCATAAAGATCATTGATCCTGGGCAGTGGGTACTTGTTCTTTATCATCGCTAAATTTAGCGGACGATAGTCTACGCACATCCTTTCTGTTCCATCTTTCTTCGTTACGAACAGAACGGGGCAACCCCATGGCGATGAACTAGGGCGGATGAAGCCTTTTTACAACAAAGCTTCCAGTTGGGTTTTAAGCTCAGCTAACTCACGTGGGGCCATTTTGTATGGGCGTCTAGAAATTGGTGCGGTTCCTGGCATAAGATCCACTATGAACTCTACACATCTGTCGGGTGGCATTCCCGGCAGCTCTTCAGGAAAGACATCCGGGAAGTCACAAACCACCGGAATATCCTCAAGTTCGGGAAGGGGAAGTACATTCAAAGAATGCACTTGGGTTCTTCTTCTGGATGAGGTATAGATGACTGTCTTGCCTGAAGGGTGGGTTAGTTTCACTGATTTGCCTCTGCAATCCAGGTAGGCATTCTGTCTTGATAGCCAATCCATGCCAAGGATGACATCAATGTCGGAAGACTTGAGGGCTATGAGTGATGGAAGGAATACTAAACCCTCAATTGCAATTTGATTACCATGGCTTACTCTATTAGTTTGCCATCTTGACCCTGGAGTTTGAATAATCATGGGGGTGGACAATTCAACAAAAGATAACTCATGACGAAGTGCATAACTTTCCGACATGAATGAATGAGATGCTCCTGGGTCGAAAAGAACGGAAGTAGGAACATAGTTGACTGGGAGCGTACCAAGAATGACGTCAGTGGTGTCGTCAGTCTCTTCGGCGGCAATCTGATTCACACGTCCATGAGTGGCGGGAGGAGCGGGTTTGGCGGTGTAGACCTTCTGGGGTGGCTTTCCACGACCATTGTTGTTGCCTCCGGCACGGGGTGGAGCATTCTGATTCTAGAGCTGGTTCTTGGGACACTCACGAGAGTAGTGGCTGCCTGACCACACTTGTAATAGGCTCCAAAGACAGTGCGTGGAGCTGGGTTGTTTGGTGGAGCTGGGTGAAACTGAGTTGGTGGACGAGTCGCCACATAGGATGACCTCGATGGGTTGTTCTGGCGGAACATACTGTTGGGGATCCAGATCTTGCGCTTCTGGGAGCCGGAACTGGATGATCCATCGTCTCTAGGGTGTTTGCGGAAGTCATTGGGGGTGTTCATGTCCTCTGCCTTGATGGCCTTGTTGACAAGGACCTGGAAGGTGGCAAAGTCATGTAGGTTGATCTCATGACGGAGTCCGGAATTGAGTCCACGACGGAACCTCTCTTGCTTCTTTGCGTCGGTGGATACCTCTTCAGTAGCATAACGAGCCAGTCGGTTGAACTCACGACTAAACTCGTCAACGGTCCTTCTGCCTTGGGTGAGGTTGCAGAACTCCTCACGCTTGCGGTCCATAAGACCCTTTGGAATGTGGTGCTCACGGAAGGAAGTGCAGAACTCATCCCAAGATGTGGGCGGTCCAACGGGACGCATGTTCAGGAAATTCTCCCACCAAGAGCTAGCTGCACCCTCAAGGTGGTAAGTGGCATAGCTGACCTTGTCGCCATCTGCAACATGACCTGTCTAGAGCTTCCTCTCGATGCTGCGAAGCCAGTCATCGGCATCCAGGGGCTCGGTGGAGTAGCTAAAAACCGGGGGATGAAGCCGGATGAAGTCGTTCAGAGATACCAACTCGTTGCGCTGCTGAGTGGTGTTGCGGGCAATGACCTCCAACAAATGGTGAGAGTCTCGGCGGTTCCTCTCAACCTCCATCAGAACCTGAGCCATCGTGGGTGGGGGTGGAATGTTGCCTTCCTCCTGTTCATTCCCACGACCCTGGGCACGACCAAGCTGGCCACGGTTTCCTTGAGACATCCTGAAGGTGAAAACCAAAGTCAAACAGAGTTGATTGAAAGAATCTAAACAAGGTACCGAAGTACTGGAAGGATTACAGAGCAAAGGAAGTAATCATCTTGACAACATGGTGATAAAAGCATACAAGACATATATTCACAAGCTGTCATACAAACCATACATCGTTTTAGTACAAGCACCAAGCTAATACAAACGTGATGAAGATGATACATCCCTCAGAGGCACTCTGACTTCCTATACATTATTTATCCAAGCCTCTGGAACTTAGACACCTTGCGTACAATATACTAAGATACTACTACATCCTCACTAAGTAAGACCATAGGCGGTCTCACTCATCTCCATCTCCATAGTAGTCCTCGTAAAAGTTACCCGTGTATCCCGGTAGCTGAAGGTGACCATCGGAAAACACGGAGGCCTGTGGACCCTGATATCCATTTGGGCAAGGATGGGGCCTAGGTCCAACGTAGGGTGGAAGCAAAGGACCACGGGGTGGGAAAATGCCTCCAATCTCGGGCCAAGCAACTCGAGAAGGCATCTGCGTCCTCACAGGGTAGATAGCATCATACTCGACTGATCCAACACTCACGAATGGTGCCAAGAGTGTCAGTGCTAGATACAGACGAACACGGGTGGCGTGAAGCTCGAAACGGAGAGCGCGTGCATCACGATCTCGATCACAAGCAAACCTAGCAGTCATCTGAAGTACTGGATCCTCTGCAGAGTGATCTGAGTAGAGTCCGGTGTAATATCCCTCTTCTCCTGGAAGTGCAGCAGGGATATAGCGGAACGAGGTCTCTCTCAGCATAGTGTGCTCCTCTCTCAGTAGTGTAATGCATGAATATGCAGCATCCTGCACAGCCATGTTCTCAGTCATGCCAATGCCATGTCCAAAGTGGATAGGCTGAGTGACTCCAATGTGGTGCGGGTAAATCCTGACAATGCAGTGGAACTGGGTCTGGTTGAAGTCGTGGAACTGCTCCTCGACGGTGTACTCAAGATACCATCGATATCCCACATAGGACATCATCTCGATCAACGTGGCGGGATGGCCACGCACATCGAGGCACCTGGTCCAACGAACAATCTGCCGAGGGGGAAGATCTTCCATCTGAAACAGAAAGAAGGAGTTTGCAAATGCGTCAGATTATGAGATAAACATGGAATGACTCGGACAGCATAACGGCTGTAATTGTAAGAAATGACAATTTCTTCCAACATGGAAAACAACACTTACATAATACGATGTAAGAAATCGGCATTACAACAATGCTAGGAAACCGGACACAACTTTCCTACGGCTATAAGGAAGCAAACAACGAGATGTTCTAGTCAGACAGAGGAGAGCCTAGTCCTATCTTCCCGTAGAATAAGATGAGGGTGACTCAGAACTCAGAACGAAGGGGGTAAGGAGAAAAAAGAAGCCTTACGTTGTTCCCTTATATACCCAGAGTAACTATATAACTATAGAAGGCTAGACTCGACTTCGGCCAAGGCTACTAGTCCTACAGTCAGTCCTGCTCTGATACCAAGTCTGTCGGGACCCGGGGTTAGCGTATGGAAGTCCCGCTACGACATAGTCATATGGAGAGCCGAGAACCGTACCCACTTGTCTAAGCAGACAAGGCCAAGCACAGAACGTTCTCGGAAAGCATCGTACGTGAGGGGCATCCCATCCAGGCCGGATGATCAACTGAGATGGGTCCTCATCGTCTGCACACAAGTCTAATGATATGGGTGATGAACTCCCATATTCACAGACAAGTCGCCTCAACCATACTATCGACTATCTCATAACTCTTACATAGACTTACTCGAGCCCGATCACTTAGTCGGGGTCTAGGGAGGGCTCAATCATACCACAAAGTGTGCACGAGACGGAGTCTCGAGAAATCGCATCGCGATGCCCCAATCTGCGCACATCTAAGGGCCACTTGGTGTATGAAAGACCGCCAGCCAGATCACAACTAAGGTCTCGAAAACCCATACAAAGACATGCATGTTATAAACATACACACAGCACACATGCCTTGTATGAACAGCAGGTACCATTGCAATTCTCTACAAAGTGTACATTTTATTTATAACTCTTATAGAGTACAAACAGAGATCACATACAACATTACAACACAGGCGGAAGCAAATTATGTCTGAGTACAGACATGTTTAACAAATGGCTTAAGAAGCCTTATTTAAACACAAGCCCTCCACGAGGGAACCAGTCGTCTGACTCGGAATAGACTAGCTTGATCTTCAGTCGTCGAGTTCGACACTCAACCTCGGTATCTTCACTGAGGGAAATTTGCTGCTATCCTAAATCTCACCTTCCACTTGGGGTAACCAACGAAGGGTGACAAGCCATTATCACTTCCACGCCATCAAGAAAATTTCCGGCGCCCTTGCCGGGGACTCCGAGTGCCAAGATAGGGAGTTGAACACCATATTTTACCTATGCTTTTTAGTCTTGTTAGTTTACCTTTAAGTTTTTATCTTAGTGTCCTATATAGAAAATCACATTTTTTTTGCCAAACTTGCTGCTGCTATGGGTTCCACTGAAAACACCAAGTTGTGTGACTTCACTAGTCACAACAACAATGATTGTATCTGCACTCCTATTACCACACCAGCCATTTCAGCTATCTCGTATGAAATTAATCCCGCTTTGCTAAACCTTGTTATGAGAGATCAATTCTCTGGTGCTGGAGATGATGTTGCTTTACACTTAAATAATTTTGTTGAGCTATGTGATATGAAAAATTATGAAGAAGTAGAAGGTGATGTTGTTAAGCTTAAGATTTTTCCTTTCTCTTTGAGGGAAGGAGCTAAAATTTGATTTCCATCCTTGCCTAGGAATAGCATAGATTCTTGGGATAAGTGCAAAGATGCTTTTATTGGGTAGTACTACCCACCTGCTAAAATCCAATTGAGGAGTAACATTATGAATTTTAAACAATTGGATAATGAACACATTGTCCAAGCTTGGGAACAAATGAAATCTCTTGTTAAGAAATGCCCTACACATGGTTTGACTACTTGGATGGTTATCCAGACTTTTATGCATGCTTGAAATTTACCTCACGGAACCTATTAGATTCGGCCGCGAGAGGAACATTTATGTCAACAACACTTGGTGCTGCCACAAAACTTCAAGATGAGATGATGACCAACTATTCCCAATGGCACACCGAACGCGCTCCAACAGGTAGGAAGGTAAACTCTGTCTAGGAGATTACCTCCCTAAATGAAAAAATTGACTTAATTATGTCTCTACTTACCAGGCAACCCTCTATTGATCCTCATGATGTCCCTTTAAATTATTTGGTTGCTCAGGAACAAGTAGATGTGAACTTTATTGCTAGAAGCAACTTCAACAATAATGCTTATAGGGGTAATTTTGCTAGCAATCCTAGACCGTTTCCATCCAACTATGGGAACAACAACACTTATCCTAGCAACAAGAACCCCACTTTTGAATTTGAAAGCATGCTTAGAGACTTTATCACTACCCAAAAAGCCTTCAACAATTGTGTGGTAGAAAGATTAGACAAATTAGATAATCTCTCTTTGAAGGTAGACAACTTAGCCCTTGATGTAGAGATGCTTAAAATCAGAACCTCTCCCCTTGAGGAGAGGAAGGCCACTCCTATTAATGCTATACAATTACAAATCAATGAAAATATTAGGATGATGACTAAACTTAAAGAAAGATGGGCTAGAGAAAAAGAGGAAGAGGATAGAATTAAGAGCCTTCCTACACACCACACTGTTTCTACTACCCAAGTTGTTGAGGACACCCAAACTATTAGCACCCAACACACTCCTAGTCCCATTGAACCTATTAATGGTGATGCTACTACCTCAACCATAGAAGAAGAAAATCCTATGAACATAGAGGGTTTCAAAAAAGTGAGCCTAGATGACACCACTATGCTTTATGTGATGTTGGAGCCAGTACCTCCGTGTCGGGACCCGGGGTTAGCGTATGCAAGTCCCGCTACGACATAGTCATATGGAGAGCCGAGAACCGTACCCACTTGTCTAAGCAGACAAGGCCAAGCACAGAACGTTCTCGGAAAGCATCGTACATGAGGGGCATCCCATCCAGGCCTGATGATCAACTGAGATGGGTCCTCATCGTCCGCACACAAGTCTAATGATATGGGTGATGAACTCCCATATTCACAGACAAGTCGCCTTAACCATACTATCGACTATCTCATAACTCTTACATAGACTTACTCGAGCCCGATCACTTAGTCGGGGTCTAGGGCGGGCTCAATCATACCACAAAGTGTGCACGAGACGGAGTCTCGAGCAATCGCATCGCGATGCCCCAAGCTGCGCACATCTAAGGGCCACTTGGTGTATGAAAGACCGCCAGCCAGATCACAACTAAGGTCTCGAAAACCCATACAAAGACATGCATGTTATAAACATACATGCATCAAACATGCCTTGTATGAACAGTAGGTATCATTGCAATTCTCTACAAAGTATACATTTTATTGATAACTCTGACAGAGTGCACACAGAGATCACAAGTATGTGATCCAACATTACAACAATAAGCAGAAGCAAAGTATGTCTGAGTACAGACAAGTTTAACAAATGGCTTAAGAAGCCTTATTTAAACACAAGCCCTCCACGAGGGAACCAGTCGTCTGACTGGGACTAGACTAGCTTGATCTTCAGTCGTCGAGCTCGATGAAGAAGCCACCTTCGGGGTCAGTGGGTTCATCTAAAACATAGATTAAGCAAACGTGAGTACAAAGTCGTACTCAACAAGACTTACATAGGAGCTATACTACTCATGCACATGTATCAAGGTAAAGGGAGGTGGGGTTTCACTTGCAGAAGTGCCAGCTTTGACTTGGCTAGTCCTGAACTATGATTACCAGACTTGAGGTAAGAAGCGTACACGAGTCCACTACTTTCTCCAACCAATTACACCACTATGGTGCCTTCCTCGACTTCCCCATGAGAAAGCACGCCATAGCACTCACACTAATCTTGGTGTATTTTAGAAGTATCTAGTTCGAGTTATCTAATAATCAAGCTAAGCTTTCCAAGCAGTCCATAACCGCGGACGCGGCTATTCGAATAGTTTTGTTAACCCTGCAGGGGTGTACCGCTACACACACATGATCATCATTTACCGCCTTTGATCTCGACACCATTCAAGGGGTTCCAGCGAGGATGCTCACCACAACTGTTACCTCATAGCCTATCTAGTCCAAGAAAGCCGCCTACCTGGGTTGGCTACCACTATCGTGAACCCGGCCGGTTTAGCGAAGTGGAACCAAGTGATGTGTGCGTGGTGCATAAGCCGGTCTCGGGTGAGCCGTTCTCTCACTTAGCAGCCAGGCCACAGACCTACCAGAACTCCGAACTATTGCGACATCTGGACATCGAAAGGGATGAGTTAATAGGTTGAGAGGGGTCAGTGAGCCCAATGTGTGGTTGTACTCTTCATCTTGGATCACCACACAAGAACTCGGACTTAGGGCGGTGTTCAACAAGACAACCCACCGTGTACTCCTACACAACCTCTCATCGTTCACCTTGTATTAGGGTAGATTCACCAACACTTTTCCACCAACATCATCATGATCACTACCATCCCGACTCACATAACAGTAACATCATTGTATCACTCTAAGCATGCAATAAGCAGTAACAATTGCAGGGGCCACATGATATCAATCAACTCCTACATTTGCTAGGATTGTGGTTTTCTTACTACTGTGACAAAATGATAGGTCATGCAAAGGAATGGGTTCATCTATGCGGTAGAAACGCATCATGGTAATCATCCTAAACAATGCATAGCGAGACATGAGAGGGAAGTGGGATTTTATCGACATGATCAATGGGGGTTTGCTTGCCTTGCTGACGAGGTTCGGGTTCGGGGTCTCAACGAAGGGGGAAGCCTCCTGTTCTGGTTCCACCTCTACTCGACAAACAACAAACAAGGTAGCAAAGTAAATAAAATGAACAATCACATGGTTGAAGGTTGAAACTTGATGTATATGCTTTGATGTGTGAAGCAATTCCATTTAAATGGAGTATATTGCAAATTGAATTGCAAATTCAAACTCCAATTTGAATTCAATTTAGTCAAGTGGCATATGACATTGTTTGATCAAGTTGAACCATTTTGAAATGTGTATGATATGCCTCTGAAGTTCAAGTATAATGTGATATGTTGACATGGTTCAAAATGCAAAAGCATTTGAAAAGAATTTGAATTAATTCCATTTAAATCAAATAGCAAATGCTACTGATCACATTTTAAAATCAACTCAAACATGGTTGAAAGTTGGATATTTGGATAGCTTATTTTCTCCTGATCATTTTTCATATATTATTTGTCCAATTTGGAGTTAATATGAATTTTCTATGGATTTCCAAAGTTTCACTGATTTTCTGGAATTTCTGGAATTTTCTGATTTTCTTTTAAACTGGAAATTCTTTTATTGCGTCATGCTTGCGCAAGGGTGACGTCAGGGGGGGGGTTCTGACCTGTGGGGTCCAGTGGTCAGCCTCTGGGTTATTTAATCCGGTTAGTTTAAACTAACCGGGGGGGATGAAGGGCCCTGGGCCCACTGTCAGTGGCTGTTAGGGGGGGGGGATTAGCGCGGGGTTAAGGCCTAACCCACCGGCGGCCTGGCCACGGCGGCGCACACGGGGAGGGTGCTCCCGGCCACCAAATCGCACGCCGAGACCACCAGAAGGTAGCCCTCGAACGTGCGCTTCACCTAGGCGAGTCGGGTGACCACGGGGAGGCCCGACGTGACGGCAGCGACCTGAACGGCGGCGGTCCGAGGCACGGTTTAGAACGGGATCAAGCTAGGGGGATCTTCATGGCGCTGGGCTAGTCGGGGTCAAACCATATGAGCTCGGCGAAGACGATGGACATGGTTTCGGGTTAAAAAACTTCATGGATGCTCATCGACATGAACCGCGGCGGCGCTGTGCTCCGGTGTCCATGGTAGCTAGGGCCAGAAGAACAGCGGGGCGCCAAAAGGTTGGGAGAAAAACTCAGGAGCTCACCGCGAGGACGATGTCGGGACCCGAGGTTAGCGTATGCAAGTACAGCTAAGACATAGTCATATGGAGAGCCGAGAACCGTACCCACTTGTCTAAGCAGACAAGGCCAAGTACAGAACGTTCTCGGGAAGCATCGCACGTGAGGGGCATCCCATCCAGGCCGGATGATCAACTAAGATGGGTCCTCATCGTCCGCACACAACTCTAATGATATGGGTGGTGAACTCCCATATTCAAAGACAAGTCGCCTCAACCATACTATCGACTATCTCAAAACTCTTACATAGACCTACTCCAGCCCGATCACTTAGTCGGGGTCTAGGGCGGGCTCGATCATACCACAAAGTGTGCACGAGACAGAGTCTCAAACAATCGCATCGCGATGCCCCAAGCTGCGCACATCTAAGGGCCACTTGGTGTATGAAAGACCGCCAGCCAGAACACAACTAAGGTCTCGAAAACCCATACAAAGACATGCATGTTATAAACATACACGCAGCACACATGCCTTGTATGAACAGCAGGTACCATTGCAATTCTCTACAAAGTGTACATTTTTATTGATAACTCTTATAGAGTGCAAACAGAGATCACAAACATGTGATCCAACATTACAACACACACGGAAGCAAATTATGTCTGAGTACAGACAAGTTTAACAAATGGCTTAAGAAGCCTTATTTAAACACAAGCCCTCCACGAGGGAAACCAATCGTCTGACTGGGACTAGACTAGTTGGTCTTCAGTCGTCCAGCTCGATGAAGAAGCCACCTTCGGGGTCAGTGGCGTCATCTAAAACATAGATTAAGCAAACGTGAGTACAAAGTCGTACTCAGCAAGACTTACATAGGAGCTATACTACTAATGCACATGTATCAAGGTAAAGGGAGATGGGGTTCACTTGCAGAAGTGCCAGCTTTGACTTGGCTAATCCTGAACTACGAGTACCAGACTTTGAGGTAAGAAGCGTACACGAGTCCACTACATTCTCCAACCAATTACACCACTATGGTGCCTTCCTCGACTTCCCCACGACAAAGCACGCATTGAACTCACACTTATCTTGGTGTGTTTTAGAAGTATCCAGTTCAAGTTGTCTAATAATCAAGCTAAGCTTTCCAAGCAGTCCATAACCGCGGACGCGGCTATTCGAATAGTTTTGTTAACCCTGCAGGGGTGTACCGCTACACACACATGATCATCATTTACCGCCTTTGATCTCGACACCATTCAAGGGGGGCCAGCGAGGATGCTCACCACAACTGTTACCTCATAGCCGATCTAGTCCAAGAAAGCCGCCTACTTGGGTTGGTTACCACAATCGTGAACCCGGCCGGTTTACAGAAGTGGACCCAAGTGATGTGTGCGTGGTGCATAAGCCGGTCTTGGATGAGCCGTTCTCTCACTTAGCATCCAGGCCACAGACCTACCAGAACTCCGAACTATTGCGACATCTGGACATCGAAAGGGATGAGTTAGTAACTTGAGAGGGGTCAGTGAGCCCAATGTGTGGTTGTACTCTTCATCTTGGATCACCACACAAGAACTCGTACTAGGGCGGTGTTCAACGAGACAACCCACCGTGTACTCCTACACAACCTCTCATCGTTCACCTTGTATTAGGGTCGATTCACCAACACTTTTCTACCAACATCAACATGATCATTCCCATCCCGACTCACATCACAGTAACAACATGGTATCATACTAAGCATGCAATAAGCAGTAACATTGCAGGGGCCACATGATATCAAACAACTCCTACATTTGCTAGGATTGTGGTTTGCTTACTACTGTGACAAAATGATAGGTCATGCAAAGGAATGGGTTCATCTATGCGGTAGAAACGAATCATGGTGATCATCCTAAACAATGCATAAGCGAGACATGAGAGGGAAGTGGGATTTTATCGACATGATCAATGGGGGTTTGCTTTCCTTGCTGACGAGGTTCGGGTTCTGGGTCTTCAACGAAGGGGGAAGCCTCCTGCTCCGGTTCCACCTCTACTCGACAAACAACAAGCAAAGTAGCAAAGTAAATACGATGCACAAACACATGATGGAAGTTTGAAACTTGATGTATATGCTTTGATGTGTGAAGCAATTCCATTTAAATGGAGTATATTGCAAATTGAATTGCAAATTCAAACTCCAATTTGAATTCAAACTTAGTCAAGTTACATGTGACATTGTTTGATCATTTTGAATCATCTTCAAATGTGTATGATATGCCTCTAAGGTGTGGTTGAATTGTAGCATAATTCCATGGTCCAAGTTGCAAAAGCATTTGATTTGAATTTGAATTAATTTCAAATAATTCAAATGGCATATGCTACTGGTCCCATTTTAAAATCAACTCCAACATAGTTGAAAGTTGCATATTTGGAAAGATAATTTTCTCCTGATCATTTTTCATATATTATTTGTCCAATTTGGAGTTAATATGAATTTTCTATGAATTTCCAAAGTTTGGGGTATTTTCTGGAATTTCTGGAATTCTTTAATTCAAATAATCTCTGGAAATTCATTAAAATGATTTATTGCGTCAGTGCTGGCGTCAGGGGGGGGGGGGGCTGACAAGAGGGTCCCACCTGTCAGTGGCTGGGTGAGTTAATCCGTTGGGTTAATTAATCCAGTGGCCTAATTAAGCCACTAGGCCCACTGGTCAGTGACCCAGGGGGTCATTAGCCAGGTGATTAAGGGCTAACCCACCGGCGGTTAACCGCCGGCGACCAAAGCCGCGGTGGCGCTGCACGGGATCACGATTCCGGCCATCATTTGGAGCGCGAAGACCACCAGCTTGAAGCCCTCTCCTGCGTGCGTCGAACGGGACCGAATCCAAGAGCTGGGGTGCACGGTACGCTCGCCGGCGTCAAGTTTTGCGGCGACCTAGCTACGGCCGTGATCGAGATTTCGTTCCGGGGCACGACTTGAGGCGGGGCTAGGCTGGTTCGACGAGGAGGAGCACGGGGAACACGTTGGACAACAAGGCGGGTTCGATTTCTTAGCGGGTGGACGTCGCCATGGATCCCGGCGGCGAGGAGCTTCGGCTCTCATGGCAACCAAGGCTAGAGGAAGCAATCGAAGGGGGAAGTTTAGGGGTTTTGAACCCGAGCTCACCAGGAACTCAGTAGAGGTGGTGGCGAAGTCTGGGGTGGCTCAACTGCGACGTAATCGACGAAGTCCTTCACTGCGGCCGGCGAGAACTCGAGGAAGAATCTGGCGTCTACGCGGGCTCCGGGCTCGATTCCTTGCACTGCTCGACGAAGACGACGACGAGGAAGAACTTGGACACGGTCTTGGGGCTTCTCGGCGTCAATGGCACGCGGGGGCTCAACGGTGCTCCGGCGTGCTTCTCGGGCGGCGATGAATCGGGCGAGAGAGGAAGGGGAGGTGTTCCTGGAGGGAGGGGAAAGAAGTGGGGCGGCTCTGGGAGTCTCCAGGCGCGACTACATGGACGGGGAGGAAGCAGAAGGTGGCCAGCGTCGTCGGTATGCTCGCCACGGCGGCAGCAGCCTGCCTGGCGCGAGGAAGAAGACGGCCTTGCCCCTGGGCTGGGCTGCCTCGGTGAGTTGGGCCCGTTTGAGGTAAGCCCTTTTTTTTTCTTTTTTTCTTTTCTGTTTTTCTTTCTGTCATTTGTTCTGCTTAGCTAAAATAAATAGCTAAACATTTTATTAAATGCTGAAAACTTTTATATGGCCTCATAATAAAATAGACTAGCCACTTATGAAGTTTCAACATTTTCAAAATTCAAATAATTTGAATTTTAAATCAAATAGGGTTATTTGATTAATTCCAAGGCACTGTTTGAATATTTGAAAAATCTATGAGCATGGGATGGTCCCACATCACTTGATATGTGATCACACTCATTTATAAGACTTTTCAAAAATCTAACATGAATTTTTGGAGAAGATTTTTATTTGGCCTTTTGAATTAATTCATCTGGGGGGGGGGGTTCCTTCTCCCATTTTGATTTTGAAAATGAATTTCCTTTGATTTATTTTGAAAATGCAAAGTGAAATTGATCCTAGCACTTTACCTAACAGAGGGTTCTGACAACTCGCCCCCACTCAACAGAATCTCGTCCCGAGATTCAGAAGTCTGCGGGAGGAAGGTGGGGTACTCGGTAGTGAGACGGTCTTCTCTTTCCCACGTAGCTTCTCTTTCAGAGTGGTGTGACCATTGCACTTTCAGAAACCTAATCTTCTGACGACGAGTGACACGCTCTGCGGAATCAAGAATACGAACGGGGTATTCTCGATAAGAAAGGTCATCTTGTAGATCAAGCGTTTCATGGTCGACTTCGCGGATAGGGTCCTTGAAGCAACGCTTGAGTTGGGACACATGGAATACATCGTGTACTCGGGAGAGGTGCGGAGGTAGTTCAAGTTGGTAGGTAACTTCTCCACGTTTAGCAATAATGCGGAAAGGTCCGATGTAACGTGGGGCCAACTTGCCTTTGATACCGAAACGTTGGGTTCCTTTCAGAGGAGTAACCCGAAGGTAAGCCTTCTCATCCAGATTGTAGCTCTCTTGCCTATGATGACGATCATAGTAGCTCTTCTGACGAGACTGGGCTGCTTTCAATTGATCACGAACAATGCGAACTTGCTCTTCTGCTTCCTTGATCATGTCCGGTCCAAAGAATTGTCTTTCACCGGTTTCTGACCATTTTAAAGGTGTTTGACATCGTCGACCATATAGGAGTTCAAAAGGAGCCATGTTCAGACTAGATTGAAAACTATTGTTATAAGAAAATTCGGCAAATGGAAGAGACTTCTGCCAATTCTTTCCGAATGAGATAACACAAGCTCTGAGCATGTCTTCAAGAATTTGGTTAACCCTTTCGACTTGACCGCTAGACTGAGGATGGAAAGCTGTACTAAAGGAGAGATGAGTTCCCATAGCATTCTGAAAGCTTCCCAAAAATCTAGAGGTGAAAAGGCTACCGCGATCAGAATTGATTTCCAAAGGAACACCGTGAAGGGATACAATTCTAGAGATGTACAAGTCCGCTAACTGGCTAGCAGTTATAGACTCGCGAACCGGAAGGAAGTGAGCAACTTTGGAAAGCCTATCTATGACAACGAAGATGGCATTGTTTCCTTTCTGGGTTTTTGGAAAGCCGGTGATGAAGTCCATACCGACTTTGTCCCATTTCCACTCGGGAATAGACAAAGGTTGAAGTGTACCAGCAGGTCTTTGATGTTCTGCCTTAATGCGAGGACAAACATCACATTCGGCAACAAATTGAGCAATGTCTCTCTTCATCCTAGTCCACCAAAATCTCTGGCGTAGATCTCAGTACATTTTTGTGCTACCGGGATGAATCGAGAGGGGTGTGTCATGGGCTTCTTTGAGGATGAGTTGCCTTAGTTCCCTATTCTTAGGTACTACCTAACGATTTTCAAAGAATACCGTTCCCTTGCTATCTGTGGAGAAACATTTAGCAACTCCGCTAGCAATGTTCTCCTTGATCCGGCGAACACCTCGTGCTCGCCTTCGGGAAACTATGATTTGATCCTCAAGAGTTGGTTTCGCCACCAAGGTAGAAAGATAGCCATGAGGAACAATTTCAAGGTTGAGCTTGCGAAAGTCCTCATGAAGAAGTGGTTGATACTGTTGTAACATGAGGTTGTTACAATACGACTTACGACTTAGTGCATCAGCCATGACATTGGCTTTGCCTGGGGTGTAAGAGATTACTACGTCGTAATCTTTTATCAACTCAATCCAGCGTCTTTGCCTGAGATTAAGATCTGGCTGGGTTAAAATATATTTGAGGCTTTGGTGGTCGGAATAGATCTCGCAACGGTTACGAAGGAGGTAATGTCGCCAAGTTGTTAGGGCATGAACTACGGCAGCGAGTTCAAGGTCATGGGTAGGATAGTTCTCTTCATGTGGCCGCAACTGGCGTGAAGCATAAGCTACCACATGTCGATCTTGCAGAAGTATGCATCCTAACCCTTGCCGTGATGCGTCACAATAGATCTCAAAATCCTTTTTGGTGTCTGGAGGTGCAAGTACAGGTGCAGAAGTCAATCTTCTTTTTAGCTCTTGAAAGCTTTCCTCGCACTTGGGAGTCCATAGGAATTTCTTATCTTTCTTGAGGAGTTCAGTTAGAGGCTTTGCAACTTTAGAAAAGTTCTCGACGAAGCGTCGGCAATAGCTGGCTAGGCCAAGAAAACTCCTAACTTGCTTAACCGATTCAGGTGGAGTCCAGTCAAGGACGGCCTGAACTCTCTCGGGATTCACAGCAATGCGTTTTGCAGAAATTACGTGGCCTAAGTAGGTCACTTCTGGTAGCCAGAATTCACACTTGGAGAATTTAGCATACAGGCGATGCTCTCTTAGTTTCATCAATACCAGCCTTAGGTGTTCGGCATGTTCTTCTTCGTTCTTCGAGTATATAAGGATGTCATCGAGGTAAACCAAGACGAACTGGTCCAAATACTCCATGAAGATCGAATTCATCATGCGTGAGAAAGTGGCGGGGGCATTGGTTAAACCAAAGTACATGACGGTATACTCGTAAATACCATAACGAGTAGTAAAAGCCGTTTTGGGAATGTCCTCGTTTCGGATCTTGATTTGATGATAACCTAATCTCAAATCCATCTTGGAGAAGACAGAGGATCCTGCAAGTTGATCATAAAGATCATTGATCCTGGGCAATGGGTACTTGTTCTTTATCGTCGCTAAATTTAGCGGGCGATAGTCTACGCACATCCTTTCTGTTCCATCTTTCTTCGTTACGAACAGAACGGGGCAACCCCATGGCGATGAGCTAGGGCGGATGAATCCATTCTCCAACAAAGCTTCCAGTTGGGTTTTAAGCTCAGCTAACTCACGTGGGGCCATTTTGTATGGCCGTCTAGAAATTGGTGCGGTTCCTGGGGCAAGATCCACTATAAACTCTACACATCTATCGGGTGGCATTCCCGGCAGCTCTTCAGGAAAGACATCCGGGAAGTCACGAACCACCGGAACATCTTCAAGTTCGGGAAGGGGAAGTACATTCAAGGAATGCACTTGGGTTCTTGTTCTGGGCGAGGTGTAGTTGACGGTTTTGCCTGAAGGGTGGGTGAGTTTCACGGATTTGCCTTTGCAATCCAGGTAGGCATTCTGTCTTGATAGCCAATCCATGCCAAGGATGACATCAATATCTGAAGACTTGAGGGCTATGAGTGAAGCAAGGAATACTAAACCCTCAATTGTAATTTGATTACCATGGCTTACTCTATTAGTTTGCCATCTTGACCCTGGAGTTTGAATAATCATTGGGGTGGAAAATTCAACAAAAGATAACTCATGACGAAGTGCATAACTTTCCGACATGAATGAATGAGATGCTCCTGGGTCGAAAAGAACGGAAGTAGGAACATAATTGACTGGGAGCGTACCAAGAATGACGTCAGTGGTGTCGTCAGTCTCTTCGGCGGCGATCTGGTTCACACGTCCACGAGTGGCGGGAGGAGCGGGTTTGGCGGTGTAGACCTTCTGGGGTGGCTTGCCACGACCATTGTTGTTGTTGTTGTTGTTGTTTCCTCCGGCACGTGGTGGAGCATTCTGATGCTGGAGCTGGTTCTGGGGACACTCGCGAGAGTAGTGGCCTGCCTGACCACACTTGTAACAGGCTCCGAAAACAGTGCGTGGAGCTGGGTTGTTTGGTGGAGCTGGGTGGAACTGGGTTGGTGGACGAGGCGCCACATAGGATGGCCTCGGTGAGTTGTTCTGGCGGAACATGCTGTTTGGGATCCAGATCTTGCGCTTCTGGGAGCCAGAACTGGATGAACTGTCGTCTCTAGGGTGTTTGCGAAAGTCGTTGGGGGTGTTCATGTCCTCGGACTTGATGGCCTTGTTGACAAGGACCTGGAAGGTGGCAAAGTCATGAAGATTGAGCTCACGACGGAGTCCAGTGTTGAGGCCACGACGGAACCTCTCTTGTTTCTTGGAGTCGGTGGAGACTTCTTCGGTAGCATAACGAGCAAGTCGGTTGAACTCACGACTAAACTCATCAACGGTCCTTCTGCCTTGAGTGAGGTTGCAGAACTCCTCACGCTTGCGGTGCATAAGACCCTTGGGAATGTGGTGCTCGCGGAAGGACGTGCAGAATTCTTCCCAAGATGCAGGCGGTCCAACGGGACGCATATTCAGAAAGTTCTCCCACCAAGAGCTAGCTGCACCTTCGAGGTGATAGGTGGCATAGCTGACCTTGTCACCAGTTGCAACACGACCTGCTTGGAGCTTCCTCTCGATGCTGCGAAGCCAGTCATCGGCGTCAATGGGCTCGGTGGAGTAACTAAAAACCGGGGGATGAAGTCGGATGAAGTCGTTCAGGGACACCAACTCATTTCGCTGCTGAGTGGTGTTGCGAGCAATGACTTCCAACAGATGGTGAGAGTCTCGGCGGTTCCTCTCGACTTCCATCAGAACCTGAGCCATCGTGGGTGGGGGTGGAAGGTTGCCTTCCTCCTGGTCATTCCCACGACCTTGGTTACGACCAACCTGGCCACGGGTTCCTTGAGACATCCTTAAGGAAAAACCAAAGTCAAACAGAGTTGATTGGGAGAGTCTAAACAAGGTATTGAAGTACATGGAAGGATTACAGAGCAGAGGAAGTAATCATCTTGACAACATGGTGATAAAAGCATACAAGCCATATATTCACAAGCTGTCATACAAACCATACATCGTTTTAGTACAAGCACCAAGCTAATACAAACGTGATGAAGATGATACATCCTTCAGAGGCACTCTGACTTCCTATACATTATTTATCTAAGCCTCTGGAATCTTAGACACCTTGCATACAATATACTAAGATACTACTACATCATCACTAAGTAAGACCACAGGCGGTCTCACTCATCTCCATCTCCATAGTAGTTCTCATAAAAGTTACCCGCGTATCCCGGTAGCTGGAGGTCACCATCGGAAAACACGGAGGCTTGTGGACCCTGATATCCATTTGGGCAAGGATGGGGCCTAGGTCCAGCGTAGGGTGGAAGCAAAGGACCACGGAGTGGAAAAAGGCCTCCAATCTCGGGCCAAGCAACTCGAGAAGGCATCTGAGTACTCACTGGGTAGATAGCATCATGCTCAACTGATCCCACGCTCACAAAGGGTGCCAAAAGTGTCAGTGCTCGATACAGACGAACACGGGTGGCGTGGAGCTTGAAACCGAGAGCGCGTGCATCACGATCTCTGTCACTAGCAAACCTAGCAGTCATCTGAAGTGCGGGATCTTCTGCAGAGTGATCTGAGTAGAGTCCGGTGTAATATCCCTCTTCTCCTGGAAGTGCAGCAGGGATATAGCGGAAAGAGGTCTCTCTCAGTAAAGTGTGCTCCTCTCTCAGCAGTGTCATACATGAGTATGCAGCATCCTGCACCGCCATGTTCTCGGTAATGCCAATGCCATGTCCAAAGTGGATAGGCTGAGTGACTCCAACGTGGTGCGGGTAGATCCGAACAATGCAGTGGAACTGCGTCTGGTTGAAATCGTGAAACTGCTCCTCAACGGTGTACTCAGGGTACCACCGATATCCCACATAGGACATCATCTCGATCAACGTGGCGGGATGGCCACGCACACCGAGGCACCTGGTCAAACGAACAATCTGCCGAGGGGGAAGATCTGCCATCTGAAACAGAAAGGAGTTTGCAAATGCATCAGATTATGAGATAAACCTAGAATGACTCGGACAGCATAACGGATGTAATTTTAAGAAATGACAATTTCTTCCAATCATGAAAAACAGCACTTACATACGGTGTAATAAAACAGGGAGCATAACCACTCTAACAAACCGGTCACAACTTTCCTACGGCTACAAGGAAGCAAACAACGAGATGTTCTAATCAGACAGAGGAGAGCCTAGTCCTATCTTCCCGTAGAATAAGATGAGGGTGACTCAGAACTCAGAACGAAGGGGGTAAGGAGAAAAAAGAAGCCTTACGTTGTTCCCTTATATACCCAGAGTAACTATATAACTATAGAAGGCTAGACTCGACTTCGGCCAAGGCTACTAGTCCTACAGTCAGTCCTGCTCTGATACCAAGTCTATTGGGACCCGGGGTTAGCGTATGCAAGTACAGCTAAGACATAGTCATATGGAGAGCCGAGAACCGTACCCACTTGTCTAAGCAGACAAGGACAAGTACAGAACATTCTCGGGAAGCATCGTACGTGAGGGGCATCCCATCCAAGCCGGATGATCAACTGAGATGGATCCTCATCGTTCGCACACAAGTCTAATGATATGGGTGGTGAACTCCCATATTCAAAGACAAGTCGCCTCAACCATACTATCGACTATCTCAAAACTCTTACATAGACTTACTCCAGCCCGATCACTTAGTCGGGGTCTAGGGCGGGCTCGATCATACCACAAAGTGTGCACGAGACGGAGTCTCGAACAATCGCATCGCGATGCCCCAAGCTGCGCACATCTAAGGGCCACTTGGTGTATGAAAGAACGCCAGCCAGAACACAACTAAGGTCTCGAAAACCCATACAAAGACATGCATGTTATAAACATACACGCAGCACACATGCCTTGTATGAACAACAGGTACCATTGCAATTCTCTACAAAGTGTACATTTTTATTGATAACTCTTATAGAGTGCAAACAGAGATCAAAAACATGTGATCCAACATTACAACACACACGGAAGCAAATTATGTCTGAGTACAGACAAGTTTAACAAATGGCTTAAGAAGCCTTATTTAAACACAAGCCCTCCACGAGGGAAACCAGTCGTCTGACTGGGACTAGACTAGTTGGTCTTCAGTCGTCCAGCTCGATGAAGAAGCCACCTTCGGGGTCAGTGGCATCATCTAAAACATAGATTAAGCAAACGTGAGTACAAAGTCGTACTCAGCAAGACTTACATAGGAGCTATACTACTCATGCACATGTATCAAGGTAAAGGGAGATGGGGTTCACTTGTAGAAGTGCCAGCTTTGACTTGGCTAATCCTGAACTACGAGTACCAGACTTTGAGGTAAGAAGCGTACACGAGTCCACTACATTCTCCAACCAATTACACCACTATGGTGCCTTCCTCGACTTCCCCACGACAAAGCACGCCATAGCACTCACACTTATCTTGGTGTGTTTTAGAAGTATCCAGTTCAAGTTGTCTAATAATCAAGCTAAGCTTTCCAGGCAGTCCATAACCGCGGACGCGGCTATTCGAATAGTTTTATTAACCCTGCAGGGGTGTACCGCTACACACACATGATCATCATTTACCGCCTTTGATCTCGACACCATTCAAGGGGTGCCAGCGAGGATGCTCACCACAACTGTTACCTCATAGCCGATCTAGTCCGAGAAAGCCGCCTACTTGGGTTGGTTACCACAATCGTGAACCCGGCCGGTTTACTGAAGTGGACCCAAGTGATGTGTGCGTGGTGCATAAGCCGGTCTCGGATGAGCCGTTCTCTCACTTAGCATCCAGGCCACAAAACTACCAGAACTCCGAACTATTGCGACATCTGGACATCGAAAGGGATGAGTTAGTAAGTTCAGAGGGGTCAGTGAGCCCAATGTGTGGTTGTACTCTTCATCTTGGAACACCACACAAGAACTCGTACTAGGGCGGTGTTCAACGAGACAACCCACCGTGTACTCCTACACAGCCTCTCATCGTTCACCTTGTATTAGGGTCGATTCACCAACACTTTTCTACCAACATCAACATGATCATTCCCATCCCGACTCACATCACAGTAACAACATGGTATCATACTAAGCATGCAATAAGCAGTAACATTGCAGGGGCCACATGATATCAAACAACTCCTACATTTGCTAGGATTGTGGTTTGCTTACTACTGTGACAAAATGATAGGTCATGCAAAGGAATGGGTTCATCTATGCGGTAGAAACGAATCATGGTGATCATCCTAAACAATGCATAAGCGAGACATGAGAGGGAAGTGGGATTTTATCGACATGATCAATGGGGGTTTGCTTGCCTTGCTGACGAGGTTCGGGTTCTGGGTCTTCAATGAAGGGGGCAGCCTCTGTAGGAGATATGCCCTAGAGGCAATAATAAATGTTATTATTTATCCCCATGTTCCTAATTATGTTTATATTCCATGCTATAACTGCTATGGTTCTCGAGTCTGCAATAACCACGAGGCTCGGAGGAAGACTCATATGCACGTGTGGAATAATAAACGGATAAAAAATATATATTCGTAGTCTCGCCTCTAAGACTAGCTCAAGTGTTGCATGATGGTTCTGTTTTCCTGATCATGGGCATGACTATGCCGGCAATTTTGAGGGCACAATGTTAGAAGAACATTTGTGTTGAATCGACCCAGATTGATGTTATGCTATGAGATACATTCGTCACCAGTTAATGGATTATAACACAGAGAAAGTTGAGCGTTTGCATAATTCCTTAGACCATGAGAGTATCGAGTTCCTTCGTACTTGCTTCGTGAACTTTGGGGTTTGTTAAACGTCATCTGTAAAAGGGTGGCTATTACGGCGGCTTACGGGTTCACGGAAAAGTATGACAAGGAACTAGGTAGCTCAAGATTGGGATTTGCTCCTCCGTCGATGGAGAGATATTCTTCGGGCCCTCTCGGTGTTACGGTATCCACCATCGTCTGGCCAGACACAGTGTGATTTGATCACAGGGATGCCGGAACGCGGGAACGAGAAAAGAGAACAATACTAGTAACGAGGTAACTGGCATAGTGGACAAGTGTTGATCCACGGGGATGCCGATAAGTCTCACCTCGGGTATTTGTAACATATCACGAAGCAACAGGAATAGCACACGGCAACTGGAGGTTCACTCGAATATTTATTCGTGTGGGTATAGGGGTCAATATGGGTGTCCACGGCTCCGATGTTGATCATTGATCGGAAAGTGTTCCGGGTCATGTCCATACTTCACCGAACCTATAGGGTCACACGCTTAAGGGTCATCTATCTGTTGAATACTAGACAGGGAGTCTGAGATAAAGTCACCGGAAAGGTTTCGGAGACGGCGGAAAAGTTCCGAGAGAGAAAACCGAAAAGTTGTTTCGGGGTAAACCACTAAGCCGAAAAGGTTTCGGAGAGCACCTGGTAATTTTGGAGAGTGCCAGAATTGTTCTGGTAACTTCTGGAATTTTTCTGGAGAAAAGATTAAAATATTTTTTTCGGAAATATTTCGGAGCTGCCGGAAATGTTCCGGAGCTGCCGGAAATGCTTAGGTTGCTTTTCGCAGATGAAAATCACTAATCCGGAATTGTTTCGGAACGCGCCCAAAATCATTTTAGTGGGTGTTGGAATTATTCTAAGACCCACAGAAATATTTTCGGATTTTTCGGACGCGAAAAAGTGGTGTCATGAATAGTAAAAAGTACTACTTGAGATATTTTTGGAAAGCCTTCTAGAAGGACTTGGGAGCCAAGAAAGCCCCCTTGGGTTTCCTATAAATAGAGGTGTGAGGGCAGCCCCATATCCTTGATCCAAGCTCTCCCTTGAGTTCTATACAAATGCCATGCATGATCTGGCTTTCTCTCTCCCTCCCAGCGAAATAGTTTCGTAGAGCCGAAAGGCTGTCTAGGTTCCGGCAGGAACTAGTTCTGGACGGCGAAGCCCTGTCGGATAGCTGACACCGTATGTGTGCAACCCCGTAGAGAGGTCGTAGTTTCGATCTTTTGCCCGAGGGGCTGTTCGAGGGTCCTCCCGAAGGGCTGTCCAAATTATCGTTCGAGTTTCAAGGGTCCTCCCGAAGGGCTGTCCGAGTTACCGATCGAGTTTCGAGGGGCCTCCCGAAGGGCTGTCCGTGACACCGTCCGAGGGACTGTACGACCGCCTCCCGGAGCGCTGTTCGAGGAGCAGACGAGGGAGAACATCCTCGCGGTTGGGAGGTTGTAAATCCTAGCTGCGGGGATCTGCACCGACGATCTACATCGACTCTACTTCCGCTGCGCTACGAGTCGGTAACGATCAGATCAAAACCTTGTATGCAGTCTCCATAGTGGTCCTGGGCGTGTTCGTAGTGCGGCAATTTTTGTTTTCTGCCGCGTTCCCCTACAGTGGCATCAGAGCCGTGCTATGCGTAGATGCATGTTGCGATCTAGAATACATAGAGATGTATGGGTATTGCATAATATAATTTTGGAGTAGATCAGATCTATTGCTGAAAATTATTTATGCGGGTGGCAGATGAAATCCGTTACTCGATGTTCTTGTTGCTTCCCTAGAATTTGCATATTTCTGATGTCGATAACAGTATGGTGGAGTTTCAAAGTTCTGGCAATCTGCGATCCTGATTGATCAAAGAAGTGCTAACAGTTCGTTGAATTCCACCATAGTTAGAGAAAGAAGAAATTCTGCAGACTAAAGGGCAATGCAGATATGATCTGCACGGGGATCACGCGTATGACGAAGTTCAGTATGGGGCTCGAGATTTTATTATCTCGTGTTTCATACACCCCGCAAAGTTAATCTAGCGACTTGAATAATCATGCTTGATGATAAACGTTGGTAGCTGCGGTTTAAGTCAAAACCTTAGAAGCCACGTAAAATAAAATTTTGCATAAACCGATTAGAGGCGTCTAACTTGGTTTTGCAGGATGTGCATGTGATGTGGTATAGCAAAGCTCATATTAATTTTATTATGTATGAGATGACTATATAATGTAAATTTATTAACATGACCTGCGTGTCATGATTCGGCATGATGGCTGGAGCCATATGATTGTCACTTTAATGACCTGCGAGTCAACCTTATGTAATGCACTTATTTTATTAGCTATAAAGATAGCAATATTATTTGGTGCATCGACAAGGTGGTGGCAAACTTCGCGACGGTGAACTCCGACGCAAATGCCAAAGACGAAGAAATACTTGACTTCTCCGTCAGAAGGGGCTATACCATATCATGCAATTATAAATTACCTGAGATGTTTATCCCTTAAGTTGCACCCTTCTTGATTGCGCGGTAGTCGCTTTTTATTAGGGTGATCTCTCACTTAAAATATCAAGTAGTTAGTGTTCTCCCAAATGTAGCACCGTCACAGCATCTATCCTTTCGGGGTGCGCCATGGATGCATGGGTACGAACGATTGGAGAAATGTAAGGCGGGTGAGGTCAGACCTCGCAGCAAGATCACTTGGTTGTCTTGACGTTCATGGCAGGATCGTCCTGAGCTCGGAACACATGCATCGAAAGATGAACAAGAGTGACATAGAGATGTGATCGGCAAGTTGGCCTACCAAATCAAAATCCTCGTCATGAGATGATGATTCTATGGCGTTGTATTGATATTTGGATCTTGAATCACTCATAATCAATTTTGAGAGATATTGATTTGAGTGGGAGCGCATTTTAGAATTAACTTGTTTAATTCTGAGTGCAATTAATTATGAACACTGTCTAAGTATAATTTGCTAATAGTTGTAGAATAATGGCTCGCGTTTCCACCTTCCCTATTAAAATTGAATAAGCTGTTAAATATCTGGTTAAAACTTTACGGTTGGTAACGTAATGCGAGGATTGTCCTCAAGAGTGCCGAGAAGGATTTTGTCCTATCGCATGCTTTCGGTGTCCTCCCGCTAATGCTATGGATGATGTGACTCTCGTCCTTCGATCCAAAAGCTAGAATTCCATTGTGGTCAAGTGCAATACGTTTGCTTCCATAAGACCCGAACTTCACAAGTTTGGGATAGTTATGTAATATTCATGGAACTGAAAATTGTTTTCAGATACAGACAAAGGCTAAAAGATATGAGATATCCAAAGCAATATCTGTTTGCAAAGTATTAGTACAGTGTTTACTGGGCATTTGACTGATAAGAGAGGGATCCAGAAGAACGCCTGTCATATGATGAAGGTGAATAAAACAAACAACTTAAAGAGAAAGGAAATGTCCAAAGGGTGTTAGTATGACTCACACGCCTAGGAAGTCCGGGGCTAACGCCACTCTTAAAGTTGGGTGCTTCTTCTGAGAGTAGGAGAAATATATTGAAAGTTAAACTGTTAAAAGTATAAGGGCAAAAAGAAAGAAGACTGGAATGTCCAGCTCATGTATAAAAGTCATGAAAGTTATTGATGTATGGAAGGCTGGTCAAAAATAAATAGTTCTTGGGAATTGTGATTAAACAGTTAGTCCATAATTCTTGGGTATTATGATTAAAAGTTGATCACAGGAATACCCGCTCGATTGCATTCTGTTGCAACTCGATGCAAGAACCACTACGGCCTAAAAGACTTGCCAGTAATGAGTTTTAGATACGCGCTGGGAACATAGTAAAAGTTACTATACCTTCCATCGGTGTATCACCATCTGTATTTATTTTCATAATTCGTTTTAGAGTTTTATACACTCTAGCCCATTGCATAAAGTATGTTGCAAGAAGGTTGTTCATAAAAGAACAATTGTTGTTCAGTATTATGAATAACATAAAGGGCCATGCTTCCATCGGGGATGGGATGTATGTTACGAATATTGATGGTAATATGATACATCCATAACAATGACGCTAAATGTCGAAAGACTAAAAGAATACCACATATGTGTGGCACTGCATTTGGTCACATTGGAGAAACCCGCATGGAGAAATTCCATAATGATGGATTTTGAAGTCATTTGATTATGAATCATCTCACACTTGCAACTTTCGTCCGAAAATTTAAGTGACTGAAATACCGTTCACAGGCCATGAGGAACGAACAACAAACTTATTGGTGATCATACATTTGATGTGTGTAGTCCGATAAATGTTGTTAGTAGTGGATTTATCTATCTTCAGAAAAGACTCAAGTAGATATATGGATATTTACTTGATGAGACGTAAGTCTGGATCTTTTGAAATCATTCGAAAGGTTTTCAAAAATGAAGTGAAAGTTATTGTGACAAGAAAATTATGTTTCTACAATTTGATTGCAGAAAGGAATTTTTGAGTTACAAGTTTAGCCAATGTCTGATGAGTTGTGAAAAGAGTTTTCATAACTTGCACCTCCCGGAACACCACTGCAAGTGGAATGTCCTTGAAGATGTAATCAAACCATTTATGACATGGTAAGATCAAAGATGACATAAATCAATTTGCCATTATCCATTTTAATGTAATGCTTTAGAGACTGCGGCTTTTACACTGAAAGGAGCGCCATCAGGTCTGTTGAAATGACGCCATGGTATGGTACGCCCAACCATGTTTTATCTTTTCTTAACATTTGGAATATGGGGCTTGTGTAAACTGTTTAAAAACCTATTCCAAATCAGACAAGTGCTACTTTGTAGGTTATCCCAAATTATTGGGAATTCCTCCACCACTATACCGAGGCAAAAGGTTTTGCCACAAAGAACGGTATGCTTTTAAAGAGAATGGTTCTTGCAAAAAGGTGAGTGGGAGGACAGTGCAACTCGACGAGATAACAGTATCTTCGTCATCAGATCAAAGGAAAGGAACCTTGGAAGTGATTCCAGAGTTTCCTACTGCAACTGATACGGAAGCCTCTACATGAGATGTATGGACTTCGGTCAAACTTGCAACTGAGCCACGTAGGCAAAACTCGTGCAAACCTCTCAGGTGCGCAAACGAGATATTGTTGTTAGACAACAACATACCTACGATAATCAAGGAAGCGATGATGGGCCCTGACTCCGGAATTGGCTAAATGCCAATACAATCCGAGATAGTTTCCATATAAATAAATCAAGATTGTATCTTGATGGACCATTCGGAAGACTTTGAGTCTAACGAATATTAATGGAACTGTAAACTGATACGGATAAAAATGTTTTATCCATAAAGCTCGACTTGTTGCTAACTACGGCGAGATTGTCTCTCCGTAGCGATGCTTAAAGTCGGTTCGGGTTAAACTAGCAATTAATACGTATTTCATTCATGAGATATGAAACATGGATGCCAAAAGGATTTCCATGAGATGGAAATACTACCTCGGACTTGCATATGATACAGTCCAAGGTATTTTGTCAGTCCAGAGGATGCTAGTGAGTATGCAAACTTCAGAGTTCCTGCGATGGACAAAAGAGAGCATAATGGAGTTGGAATCTTCGATTTTGATGAAATAGTCAAAAGAGTTTGATTTCATCAATGGATAACGAAGATGCTTGTGGCTACAAGAAAGTAAGTGGGAGCATAATAATATTTCTAAAAACCTTGTGTGCCTGACACATTGTTGATCAGAAATAATATAAACTTCTTGACACGAATTAGGACTTCATTGAAAATAGTCTTTCGATGAAGTGCTTGGGCTAAGTAGCCTTGATATTAGGCATAATTATCTAAGAGATAGAATTTCCTAATAGGGCTAAGCCAAAATACATATTGACAAGGTGCTAAAACAGTTTAGCGTTAAAAACGACAAGGAGTGATTCTTGCCAAAGTCACATGGAAAGAGTTTTTGCAAGACTCAGTGTCCCAAAACACTGATGAGCAAATTACATAATGGAGATTCCACACACCTTCGTGTTGGGATTAATCATGTATTCCATGGTATGTAAAACAACCAGATATGTCCAATACTCCAAAGTTGTTGCGAGTATAGATACCAAAGTGATCAAAGAACTGATCGTGGGACAACAGTGAAAAATGTCATTGAGTACTAAAGTAGCACTGATGACATGTTTTCTCGCAAGAAGAGATTATGAAGAACTTGTTGTAAGTAATTACATCGATACGGTTTTCATCAATGCTCCATGCGATTTTCGATTTGAGTTAAAGTTTTTGTGTGTGTAATACACAATATGGTGGCACAGTAAGTTGGAATTGTTCATAACAGGTTACTGTGGCGAAATTCTATAACAAATGGCTATGTATGTTGCTGCTTTAGAAGCAACAAAGAAAATGTTGAATCATATAGTTCATTCATGAACTTAGTATGGTTCCAATATGGCTTTGGTCAATGGAACACTATTGAAGATAGTTGCTCCATAGCTCAGTCTGAGGAATCAAGGTTCGACCAGTGATTCGCATATATACAAAGCCAAGTCCACACAAAATATGAATTTTGTGAAAGCGTGAAAACGCGAGGATATGCAAAGATACACACGGAGTTGAAGTTGTCAGATCCGTTGGACATCAGGCTATACCACATGTGAAGCATATTTTACACCAGTATGCCGTAGGTGTAAAGTGCATTAGCATTGACTAGATTATTGACTCTAGTGCAAGTGGGAGTCTGTAGGAGATATGCCCTAGAGGCAATAATAAATGTTATTATTTATCCCCATGTTCCTAATTATGTTTATATTCCATGCTATAACTGCTATGGTTCTCGAGTCTGCAATAACCACGAGGCTCGGAGGAAGACTCATATGCACGTGTGGAATAATAAACGGATAAAAAATATATATTCGTAGTCTCGCCTCTAAGACTAGCTCAAGTGTTGCATGATGGTTCTGTTTTCCTGATCATGGGCATGACTATGCCGGCAATTTTGAGGGCACAATGTTAGAAGAACATTTGTGTTGAATCGACCCAGATTGATGTTATGCTATGAGATACATTCGTCACCAGTTAATGGATTATAACACAGAGAAAGTTGAGCGTTTGCATAATTCCTTAGACCATGAGAGTATCGAGTTCCTTCGTACTTGCTTCGTGAACTTTGGGGTTTGTTAAACGTCATCTGTAAAAGGGTGGCTATTACGGCGGCTTACGGGTTCACGGAAAAGTATGACAAGGAACTAGGTAGCTCAAGATTGGGATTTGCTCCTCCGTCGATGGAGAGATATTCTTCGGGCCCTCTCGGTGTTACGGTATCCACCATCGTCTGGCCAGACACAGTGTGATTTGATCACAGGGATGCCGGAACGCGGGAACGAGAAAAGAGAACAATACTAGTAACGAGGTAACTGGCATAGTGGACAAGTGTTGATCCACGGGGATGCCGATAAGTCTCACCTCGGGTATTTGTAACATATCACGAAGCAACAGGAATAGCACACGGCAACTGGAGGTTCACTCGAATATTTATTCGTGTGGGTATAGGGGTCAATATGGGTGTCCACGGCTCCGATGTTGATCATTGATCGGAAAGTGTTCCGGGTCATGTCCATACTTCACCGAACCTATAGGGTCACACGCTTAAGGGTCATCTATCTGTTGAATACTAGACAGGGAGTCTGAGATAAAGTCACCGGAAAGGTTTCGGAGACGGCGGAAAAGTTCCGAGAGAGAAAACCGAAAAGTTGTTTCGGGGTAAACCACTAAGCCGAAAAGGTTTCGGAGAGCACCTGGTAATTTTGGAGAGTGCCAGAATTGTTCTGGTAACTTCTGGAATTTTTCTGGAGAAAAGATTAAAATATTTTTTTCGGAAATATTTCGGAGCTGCCGGAAATGTTCCGGAGCTGCCGGAAATGCTTAGGTTGCTTTTCGCAGATGAAAATCACTAATCCGGAATTGTTTCGGAACGCGCCCAAAATCATTTTAGTGGGTGTTGGAATTATTCTAAGACCCACAGAAATATTTTCGGATTTTTCGGACGCGAAAAAGTGGTGTCATGAATAGTAAAAAGTACTACTTGAGATATTTTTGGAAAGCCTTCTAGAAGGACTTGGGAGCCAAGAAAGCCCCCTTGGGTTTCCTATAAATAGAGGTGTGAGGGCAGCCCCATATCCTTGATCCAAGCTCTCCCTTGAGTTCTATACAAATGCCATGCATGATCTGGCTTTCTCTCTCCCTCCCAGCGAAATAGTTTCGTAGAGCCGAAAGGCTGTCTAGGTTCCGGCAGGAACTAGTTCTGGACGGCGAAGCCCTGTCGGATAGCTGACACCGTATGTGTGCAACCCCGTAGAGAGGTCGTAGTTTCGATCTTTTGCCCGAGGGGCTGTTCGAGGGTCCTCCCGAAGGGCTGTCCAAATTATCGTTCGAGTTTCAAGGGTCCTCCCGAAGGGCTGTCCGAGTTACCGATCGAGTTTCGAGGGGCCTCCCGAAGGGCTGTCCGTGACACCGTCCGAGGGACTGTACGACCGCCTCCCGGAGCGCTGTTCGAGGAGCAGACGAGGGAGAACATCCTCGCGGTTGGGAGGTTGTAAATCCTAGCTGCGGGGATCTGCACCGACGATCTACATCGACTCTACTTCCGCTGCGCTACGAGTCGGTAACGATCAGATCAAAACCTTGTATGCAGTCTCCATAGTGGTCCTGGGCGTGTTCGTAGTGCGGCAATTTTTGTTTTCTGCCGCGTTCCCCTACAGCCTCCTGCTCCGGTTCCACCTCTACTCGACAAACAACAAGCAAAGTAGCAAAGTAAATACGATGCACAAACACATGATGGAAGTTTGAAACTTGATGTATATGCTTTGATGTGTGAAGCAATTCCATTTAAATGGAGTATATTGCAAATTGAATTGCAAATTCAAACTCCAATTTGAATTCAAACTTAGTCAAGTTACATGTGACATTGTTTGATCATTTTGAATCATCTTCAAATGTGTATGATATGCCTCTGAGGTGTGGTTGAATTGTAGCATAATTCCATGGTCCAAGTTGCAAAAGCATTTGATTTGAATTTGAATTAATTTCAAATAATTCAAATGGCATATGCTACTGGTCCCATTTTAAAATCAAGTCCAACATAGTTGAAAGTTGCATATTTGGAAAGATAATTTTCTCCTGATCATTTTTCATATATTATTTGTCCAATTTGGAGTTAATATGAATTTTCTATGAATTTCCAAAGTTTGGGGTATTTTCTCGAATTTCTGGAATTCTTTAATTCAAATAATCTCTGGAAATTCATTAAAATGATTTATTGCGTCAGTGCTGGCGTCAGGGGGGGGGGCTGACAAGAGGGTCCCACCTGTCAGTGGCTGGGTGAGTTAATCCGTTGGGTTAATTAATCAAGTGGCTTAATTAAGCCACTAGGCCCACTGGTCAGTGACCCAGGGGGTCATTAGCCAGGTGATTAAGGGCTAACCCACCGGCGGTTAACCGCTGGCGACCAAATCCGCGGCGGCGCTGCACGGGATCACGATTCCGGCCATCATTTGGAGCGCGAAGACCACCAGCTTGAAGCCCTCTCCTGCGCGCGTCGAACGGGACCGAATCCAAGAGCTGGGGTGCACGGTACGCTCGCCGGCGTCAAGTTTTGCAGCGACCTAGCTACGGCCGTGATCGAGATTTCATTCCGGGGCACGACTTGAGGCGGGGCTAGGCTGGTTCGACGAGGAGGAGCACGGGGAACACGTTGGACAACAAGGCGGGTTCGATTTCTTAGCGGGTGGACGTCGCCATGGATCTCGGCGGCGAGGAGCTTCGACTCTCATGGAAACCAAGGCTAGAGGAAGCAATCGAAGGGGGAAGTTTAGGGGTTTTGAACCCGAGCTCACCAGGAACTCAGTAGAGGTGGTGGCGAAGTCTGGGGTGGCTCAACTGCGACGTAATCGACGAAGTCCTTCACTGCGGCCGGCGAGAACTCGAGGAAGAATCTGGCGTCTACGCGGGCTCCGGGCTCGATTCCTTGCACTGCTTGACGAAGACGACGACGAGGAAGAACTTGCACACGGTCTTGGGGCTTCTCGGCGTCAATGGCCACGTGGGGTCTCAACGGTGCTCCGGCGTGCTTCTCGGGCGGCGATGAATCGGGCGAGAGAGGAAGGGGAGGTGTTCCTGGAGGGAGGGGAAAGAAGCGGGGCGGCTCCTAGAGTTTTGAAAGTGGTAAGGCGAGAATTAAAACACTTACGACACTTGTCCTGACCAGAGCAAGGGTAAGGAGTAAAAAGAATCCTACTCTCCGATAACTAGCTTAGTAAATACAAAATAGTTTTTGTCTAGACTCGACTTCGGCCAGAGAGGGGATCCTACGGTCGGTAAGGCTCTGATACCAAGTTGTAAGGCCCGATATGCGGTACTGTTCCAGATCTAGGTGTTTCCACCCAGATCCGGGGACGAAGCACATATCGGTCCCACCGCGACATATGACAAAGCCATATGCCCCGGATTTCCAACATCATATTACAACATTACAGATACATGATACAACATCTCATACAATCGGCATACAACTGCCTGAATACAATACAACAGCGGAAGATACATGTCTGAGTACAGACTACAAGCAAATGCCTAGTGGCAAAGAGAAAAGCATCGATCCCATAACCACACGGGTCCAGGCCCTCCGCCGGGATCCGCCTAACTAGTCGTCGTCGAGTCTCCACGTGAAACGTCGATCACCATACATGTTGTCGATCAAGAACCCTGAAAAGAGTTTGGGGGTAGTATCATGAGTACAGAGGTACTCATCATCCAACTGTAGTGGTCAACTGACCCAGCAAGGACTTCATCACTCGTCATTCTAGGACAACTAGTAGTTTACGGTAAGGAAGGGGTAAGTGGTGAGGTTGCTGCCGCACTAGCATTTATGAAGTGGCTAACGATCTAGAGAGTAAGGTAAGAAGCCAAGCATTCGATGAGGAATCGCCTCCAACAAGTCTTGCTATCGACTACTTACGCAAACATAACACCTATCCTATCCTTTTCCTCCTCTTCGCATCCCGACGAAGAAGAAGCAGTCAAGGAACACGCACACATTGATCAAGTTATATTAAGATTATCTTAGTTGTTGTTGTCTATGAACAGGACGTAGGTCTCAAGTCGTCCATAACCATGGACACGGCTTCTCGAAAAGATTTAACCTTGCAGTGGTGTACCAACTGCCCATTCCGAGGCTCCGCACGCACGTCCATCACTCTCAGTTGCTACCCATCACAGGCAACCATTTTATGATTTAGTTCCAAGAGATCCGAAACGACAGGTCCCTCTAACTAACAATGAACAAATCCGGGTGGCCCCCTGGGAGTCGACACCCAATCCAAAAGCTGGCCACGCTCTCGGATCGGACTCTTCCGTCTCAACAGGGTTTGGGTTAGCGAGACGCCTCACATGAGGTCTCGGGCCCTCGCCGGTCAAAGGTGGACCAACAGGGAAACCATGTCTCCGCTGGTCCAAGTTGTTTTAAAAGATATCTGCTAGGAGCGACCCGACAAGATATATATGCATGTTTTCAAATGGTAAATCAGCTTGGGCCACCTCTAGAAGTGTTTGAAGCTAGATAGGTAAGAAAAAGGGGACCCCATAAAATCCCACACGCGGTTAGGCACACTCAGTCTTAAAACCAATACCCGGAACTCGGATCCTAGGTGACTCAAATGGAACAAAGCGTCGGGGCGGGATAGCCTAGACTTCCATCCTTCGTCGAATATAGTCAACATTATAATAATAATCATCAACAATAATATAATAATCAGGTGATAATCCAACCCAAAGAGTAACAGGGTAACATCGTAGCATCCTAAGCATGCATACTAAGCAGTGGCTGAGCAACGAGCAAAAGTAACATGGCGGTACAAGGTTTGCTGGGAGGGGACATGGCTGTATCGGTTTAAAAGAGGCTGTAAACATGTGGTAGGATCAAACATCAAACCTAACCTAGACTATCATGAAAACCGCTGGTTGAAATAGAATGGATCATAAGTAATGTATAGTCCTTGCCTGTTGATAAGTCGGATTCCGAAGGTGTAGTTGATCGCAAGCTCGCATCGTCTCCGAGAGGTACCCGCGGGAGCACACAAGAAGTAAACACTGGAAAGCAATCAACGGTGCACCACTATTACTACGGAGCAAACATGAGAAAGCATCAACAATAAGCAACACGAGATATCGCACCTACCGTCGAGAGCGGTTACTAACAATTTAAGTGAAGTACTCGTCACACACGACGAATACCGCACGTTTACGGTGTTTCAAGTTGTTTAGCTATAGGTGATCAAACAACGGTTGTTAACATGGCAACTCAAGCAAGCATGGCATAGCACACAAACATGGAAAGAGGTGAAGCATAAATAAACTACCTAAGCTAGTTAATTTAAGTGGGGTGAAATCCTAGACATGGCAAACTATTGCGGACCCCACGATAATTATTGCATTTGGTACTGTTTTGCCCTAAACAATATTTTATTATTTTTATTAGCAAGCAAGAGCAGCATGTAAACAAAGTAAAACATGGCAAAGGAGCACAAATTATTAAACTAGGCACAAAACTAAGCAAGTTTCATATTTAAATCGTCGCAATCGGAGCTACGGTTAAAAAGTTACGGGCACTGCAAAAATCCTAATAAAAACTGCCTAATTTAATTAAAAAAAACCTAGCAGAGACAAAAAAAACCTAAATGGGCCGAAACTACTGGCCCAACAGAAAAATAAACAAAACAGCAAAAAAAAAAGAGGGCTGGGGCGCCTCACCCCATGGGCTGAGGCCCAGGCCTGGCTGGAGGGGGGTTGCGGCCTGGCTCGGGTGGACTGGGCCGCGTGGGGCGTTGGGCCGCCTGGGGCGCGCCGGCCCAGGTCGGCTGTAGCGGACGGCTGGAGCGGTTGGGCTCCTCCTGACCCGTCCTGGCGGCGGCCGGTGGCCGGCTTCCGGCGGCGCCTGGCGTGGAGCTCCAGCGAGGAGGGAGGACGGCAGCGGGCGGATCCCGACGCGGGGTCGCCGGATCCGATGAAGGCGGCGGCGCGACGAGGTCCCAAGGCGGCGGCTTGGAGTCCTCCAGGGGCAGCACGCTCCTCGGAGCTTTCCTCATGTCCATGGCGCCATGCTCGCAAAGAGAGAAGGGGGAGAGAGTTAGAGGAGGAGGAGGCAGGGGAAGGAGAGAGGAGGGGAGGAAGGGGTGGAAGGAGAGGAGGGGAGGACCTGGGCGGCGGCGGCCTGCTCGCCGGAGCGCGGGCGGCGCGGCCGTGGCGTGGAGGCTACGGGCGGCGCGGTCGGGAGCGGAGGAGCACGGGCGTGGGGCTTCGGGCAGCTCCACGGGGCGACGTGGCACACCCAGGGCCGTCAGATCGGCCGATCTGACGGTCCAGAACCTATTGGGCTGGATCCCAGATCTGGGAGCTAGGGTTTGCTGCGAAAATTAGGGTATTTGGGGCCAGATCTGGGGCTGGTGGCTGCCTAGGGAAACCCTAGGTGGGTGGGAGTGTGGTGGTCTTTATATAGCCCCGGTGGCTGGCAGTTTGCAAAAACATCATCTGTTTTTAGCTCGCGCGCACGGTGCTCACGTTTCTGACCGCCGGGGGTCCGCAGTACCTCCGATTCGGGTAAAACTTCGAACTGCGGGACCAGTGCGTCGAGCCGGAGGCGTTCACCTCGCGCTGGAGCCATTCCGAAAACAATTTCCGGCGCGCTATAAAAATATCCCGTTTACTTATTAAACGGGGTTTTTCGTTCCGTTGGCTGCGGCTGGTCTCGTGCGGTTTTCACGACGGTGATCGGGCGAAACCCGGTGTCGCAAAGGTCGAGTGTCAGGGTGGCAAGGGTCGGTCTCCGTCCGGTACGAGATAAGAGGGGGGAAAATAATCGCCGATCGATAAATCAGGGATGCAAACACCGCAAACAAATCAGGCAATCAATCAATTCACACCGAAAACAAATTTTTTTAATTTTTCTGAAAACTGGGCTGTTACATCTCTCTGGCGCGATAAGGATGCCTGGGAGGCCTCCAGGCAGGCAGGCTGCTGCCGCCGGCATTGGCATGCGCTCCAGCGAGCTGCTTGCCGCGCCGGGGAAGAAGACAAACGGGGCAACGGGCTAGGCTGGCTTGTTGGGCCGCGAGGCGTTGAGTTGGGCCGAAAGGCTAGGTAAGTTCTTTTTTTCTTATTCCTTTCTGTTTTATTTTCTGACATTTGTTTTGGCTAGCAAAAATAAATACCTAGCCATTTTCTAAAATGCTGAAACTTTTTATGTGGCATCACAATATACTAGGCTAGCCACTTGTAAAGTTTGAACATTTTAAAAATTCAAATAATTTGAACTTTAAATCAAATAGGGGTTTTTGATTAATTCCAAGGCACTGTTTGAATATTTGAAAAATTCATGAGCATGGGGTGGGTCCCACATCACTTGATATGTGATCACACTCATTTATAAGACTTTTCAAAAATCTAACATGAATTTTTGGAGAAGATTTTTATCTGGCCTTTTGAATTAATTCATCTGGGGGGGGGTTCCTTCTCCCATTTTGCTTTTGCTTTTGATTTCAAATGATTTCTTTGAAATTTTTAACATGATGCAAGATGACTTTGATCCTAGCACATTACCTAACAGAGGGTTCTAACACTCCGTTATGCCCAAAAGAATGTATGATATGTTTGAATTGAAACATTTTGATCCTTCTCCTTTTGGTGTTTGTCTCGTTGATTCTTCTGCAAAGAAACCTTTGGGGAATATCGACGATGTTCTTATCATTGTCAATGACAATTATGTTCCCGTTGATTTTACTATTATGGACATAGAGTGTGAACCTTTATGTCCAATTATTTTGGGATGACCTTTTCTTTGAACCATTGGTGATGTTATTGACATTAAAGAGGGGAATATAAAATTCAATTCCCTCTCAAAAAGGGGATGGAACACTTCCCTAGAAAGAAAATCAAGTTACCTTTTGAGTCTGTTACGCGGGATAGCTATTCTCTCTCTCTTGATAAAACTTGATTCTTCTTTTGCTTTATGCCTAGCTTAAAGGCGTAAAAGAAAGCGCTTGTTGGGAGGCAACCCAAGATGTTTTTAATTCTGTTTTTAGTGGACTTTATGATTGTTAATATTGTAGCAACATCATTGTATCTTTATTTTCAAGCTTTGTGCCAAGTTCTAGCCTCTCATGATAAGGGAAGCAAAAGTTGTGACATGCTGTCCAGAAAACAAATTCTGTCAGCTTGAAGGAAAAAATCAAAACAAATCACCAGTTCATCTTGTTGAGCTGAATTGTTTACACAACATGCTCTATAAAATTGTGAAACTTTCATATGTTCTGAGTTTTTTATTTGAGTTGCAGAAGTACCAAATTATTTACTACCTATTGTTCTATTTTTCACAGATTCTGCCACGTTTTTCCTTTCTTCACTTTTGCAAACCTTAAGCTTGCTTTTTCTTTGAAAAAACTTTTTGGCAATCTTGAGAAACAGTAGCTCTTCAAGAATATCTTTATTTCCAGTGGAGAAAAGTTATTTTAATAAGGGTACTAACCTCTCTAATAAGCTTATGATGAGTTATGTATGAAGGGACTTTTCAAGTATGCGAGGGAAGATGATGAAAGAAGATCCGGGAGTGTCAAACACCCAAGCTTGGGGATGCCCCCATTCATCCCAATAAATTCAAGGAGACTCAAGCGTCTAAGATTGGGGATGGGCCCGTGCATCCCCTTCTGTCGTCGATATGTAACGACAGATGCCATGTGGATGGCTAAAGAGGGGGAAAAACCGAGGTTAGTGTCGCTGGTACCGGAATCGAGAATGGGAACACACGGTGAGACATCACGATGTACCCAGGTTCGGGGCTCTCCTTAGAGATAACACCACTAGTCCTGCCGAGCTAGCTATATGCAATAACTTTGGCTACAATGAATTCTCCTTGAGCTTTTTGAGAGGAAGGAGAAGAGGGCTCTAGGCACTAACTCTCTCCAGGCTCTCTCTATGGTGGGTGAGATTGCAATAAGTGCTCCGTCGTCCCCCACGCAGGAGGGGTTCCCAGGGCTCTTATAGGCCGAGCCCGGGGTACAAAGGTAAATGTACAAAGCGGAGGGCCCGACTGTCAGCCTCAGACAAGCTAGGGACCTCACATCGTGTTCTCCCAGATGACCCGGTGTAGACTTGCGGCTCACCATACCGCTATCCTGTAGACCTCGGTAGTGAACAGAGGAGCTAGAGACCTAGGCATGTCGGCTTGTTCGCGTGATCAGCGCTGGAGGAGACCGCACGCCTCTAACAGTCCCGATCTCCAGGGATTGCGCATTGAATGATTTTGTACCAGGTGTCTGACCTGGGATCTTGCTCGGATAGTGCTCTTTTTACTTCGGACGAATGCTTCCTGGTGAGGCCGATTGTGCCCTCTTTTGGGCAATCGGCCTCCGACCTGAATAGTTTGGCTCACTTCTTGCTTATTCTTGATCAGCTCGGCCTTGATTAGATCGGTGACCATCAGGTCGGTGATCTTCGCCTTGATGAATTATTTCCCCTGGGTGACCCTACCCGGGGGTCATTCCCCCGACAGTAGCCCCTAAAGCTGCGGAGGTCCCACCGAACTCAGAGATGGCGAGGCTTGCACAAGTTCCTTCTATACTTCTGGAATGCTGAATCTTTATTTCTGACCGATTGCTCTTAATGGGCCGATTGCTTGCTCTCTGCCGATTGCTCTTGATCTTCTGACCGATTGCTCTCAATGGGACGATTGCTCGCTATCTGCCGATTGCTCTTGATCTTCTCGACCGATCTGCCCAACGGTTAGTTTGACTGGAATGTTGACCAAACTTTCCGCTTTGAATTCGCCGGGGAATACAGGACATCGTGCCACGATTTGACATGCCATAACCGCTGCCTCGACCCACGCGCGCACGTCCCGTCCATCCGCCGGATCTTCTGCGCTCCTAACTGATAATGCTCTGCGGATACACGCGGCCACACCATCTGCTGAATCGGCACACCTGATCCAACTAACTCCTTGCCAGGTCTTTAAATACCCCGTGGGGTGATATATGCGCCACACACCCCCCACTCCGTCTTCCTCCACGCGCTCTCCTTCTCTGGTTCTTCCGCCGCCGCCTCGTGTGCCTGTTCGCGCCGCTGCTGCCCCCGCCAGAGCTGAGGGCTGCTCCGTCGAGGACCTCGCGGCCGCATTCCACCGCCGCCATCACCGCTGCTCCTCCTCCGTCGCAATTGGTGGACGCGGATCTAGATTTCCGCCACCGGTGCCATCTTCACCGCCGGCTTCGTCCTCGTCTTGCTCTTCCTCGCCCACCACGGAGTCCGACACCTCCATGGGGGATGATGCTGATAACCCACAACTGCAGGGGATCGAGATAGTCTTCGCGGGTAAGAATAAACCAATTTATAGATTCGAGTCAAGGGGAGCCAAAGAATATCCACAAGCTTTAACAGTGGAGTTGTCAATTCCACCGCACCTGAGATACACTTACTTGCAACAAAATATTAATAGCTACTGCGATAATAGTGGTGGTGAAACAGTAATAGTAAAACAACGAAAGTAAACAACTAATAACCAGCAAAATTAAAAACACTGTAGGCTAGGGAGATGGATGGTTGGGCGCTGCATGGATAAGACACATCATGTATTTAAATTGGGGCTAGGCACACAGAAAAGCAATGATCATCTAGGCATAAATCAAACATCAGGCATGTATCCCAAAGGTAGTTGTACGTGCTTGCAATAAGAACTTGCACAACATCTTTTGTCCTACCATCCCGCTACGAACGGGGCCAAAAGGAACTTATGGAGATTAAGGTGCTCCTGTCAAAAAGCACCGGAACAAAGCATTAACAATCAATGGATACATGGAATCCTCAAATTATAGTCCATCCCCTTTGTGTCCCAAGCTGTGACCTTTGGGATTGCTGGTTCCGGACTATAACAGGTGCATACAACTCATAGATAGGATCAAGAACACAAATATATTCATGAAAACACAAAGGGTTCAGATCTGAAATCATGGCACTCGGGCCCAAAGTCACAAGCATTAAGAGCAACAAGTTGAAGCAAAGATGATAAACACCAATCTAGATGATGGGCAACATGCCCCCAACAATATGATAAACTATTACATGATCTAACTCATCCAATCCCTACCATCCCCTTTGCCTATAGCAGGGAATTACTCACACATGGATGGAGAAGTCATGACGGGAGGATGGAGTGGCGATGATGATGACGATGGCGATGATCTCCCCTCTCCGGAGGCAAAAAAAGCCTCCAGATTAGCCCTCTCGGAGAAGAACAGAGGGTGGCGGCGGCTCCGTAACATGAATGGGGAAAACGACCTCTATTTCTGGGTTTCTCTGTCACGGGAATAAATAGGAGCTTCGGTAGGCACGAGAGGAGGGGGGAGGCCCCCAGGCGGCCAGAGGATGCGGCCCCACCCCTGGCCGCGCCAGGGGGGCGCCTGGGGCCCTCTTGGCTGCCCTCTGGTCCCACTTCTGGCTTTTGGCTCCTTCGTGTGCGTGGATTTTCTAGTATTTTTTTGGGAATTTTCTGAGATGTCCAAAAATTCATTTTCCTGCGCACAATAAAACCATACAGGCAGCTCTGCTGAAAACAGCGTTAGTCCGGGTTAGTTTCATCCAAATCATGCAAGAATGAGGACAAAACAGTAGCAAATGTGTTTGGAAAAGTAGATACGTTTGAGACGTATCAACTCCCCCAAGCTTAGCATATTGCTTGTCCTCAAGCAATTCAGTACAACGAACTGAACGCGACAAAGAAAACTTTGACAAACTCTTTTGCTTCAATAGATGTATATAAGCATGTACTATGAAGAGAATTTAGAAAGTATCAAAACAATGCTATGAGGACAATGCACGAAGCAATACTTCTTTCAAGTGATCAATCACAAACAACTAAAAGTGAATAATATGCTACTGAAAATCAAGACAGGATTACAATGCACAAATCTTGGACATACTAGAGTGGTATCTCGCTAGCCTCCATGAGTGAAGCAAAATAAATGCAGAAACTCCTCCGGAGTTTTAAAGGAGACTAGAACTAAGAATTTCAGAATAAATAGTACCACAATCATGCAAAAGACAATGTAATACTTTGGGACAATTCACATTACACTCAGAATGACAATTATGCTCTCCTAGTTCCTGCTTTGAAGAAAGAAGGTGGATACTCTCGAACCGTGGAGTTTGATGGAAAGGTTGAAAACTCATGAATGGAAGCAAAGACTAAACTTGTACCAGAGCTCTTGGTTTTGAAAACAGAGATAAAAAAATGTTTTGGGAGGTGCATGCTTTGTCAATGAATGCTAGTAGACAACTCAATCACCTCTTATGCTAGACATGTTTCGAGGAACGGCTCCCAAGATGGAGACGATCACATCCCCTTAATCTCCTTTGTTTATCACTGCCAAAGTTTTCTGATTTCTCATAGACAAAGCATGAAGGAGGGTTTGTTGGTTGTGATTATCTTTTACGAGCTGGGCGCACTCATGCCAGTCCCTCCTCGTATTAGGGGTTTGCAGATTAGACATGCAATCCCGGAATAAAACATGTCTAACATAAGACGGTCATGAATTACCTACTACTTCCTCATGAGCTAAAGCAGAGGCACAACACATGAGTGCTTTTGAATAATTTCGAGATGGTACAAGAAAGTCTTCGTTAGGATGGCCGGTAAATACCACATAGGAAGGTATGGTGGACTCATATGGGAAAACTGGTTTCAAGGATTTTGGATGCACAAGCAGAAAACCTCTTAGTGCGAGGGAAGGATAGCAAAAGACTGGGAGGCGACCAACTAGAGAGCAATAACAGTCATAATCATGCAGAGCGACAAAGTAACATTGAATTGGGCATGAAAATGATATGACTATTCTGAAATTCACAGATCATCAAGGCATAGTAGACTTTTCAGCCATAAACATGTGTAAGCATGTGCCAAGTCAATCCAAGAATTCTCCAAAGGGAAATACCACTTCAGTATGCCAAACCATGAACAATGCAATGCATGTAATTCATTTCAACAAAACATCATGTACTCTAGCTATTTGGGATTAGCCACAAGGAAAGGATGAACACTGGGAAAGCATTGTAAGCATAGCACTATGTCGCTACAAGCTGGTCTCTAAATCATAAGTACAAGCATATGTACAAATGTAGAAACAAAAAGAGTTCATACCGGTTTTACTTGTTACATCCCTTTCGTCGATCTTCGTCATCACTGCCTTGCCGCTTGCACGATTGAACGTAGGAAAATATAATCAAGTGCAAATGCCATCACGGACTCGAGCTGAACTCTACAACAAAGCAAACCAAAGAGAGAAAAGTAAATATTTTTGGATTTTTTCAAAGGTTAAACGAAAGAAAAATAAAAAAATAAATCTTTTTGTTGTTTTTGCAAGATAAAAGAACAAAGAAGAACGGGCAAAAACTTCGAAAAGATCAAAGAAAACAAAATAAAAACGGATAATACAATGGAAAGGTGAGAAGGGAACGTACTCCCCCAAGCTTAGGCTTTTTGCCTAAGTTGGTAGCAGCTACTGCCCACAGGAGCCTCCTGATCCGGGATAATGTTAAGTCCAGGGGTCGTATGAGCCCTCCGGTGCGTACACCGAAGTCCTCGGGTCCTCCCATGAGGAAGGCCCTGCGCTCCAAGCGGAAGAGGATCCCTCGCCTTGCTCGGTGAAGGTCTCTCCCTGGAAAGGTGGGAACTCACCATGCTCCTCCTCATTAGGCAAAACCCCCTCCATGGGGTTATGCGGCTGGTAATTAGCCATGAACTCATCGAACTGAATCTCGTTGAAGGACCATCCGTTCCTGCGAGTGCAATATAACAAAAGTGGTGCAGGTAGACGGATCTCACGAGTAATGGTCCTTTCAAACCTCAAAATATAATCAAGGTTTCCAAACTGGGAAGTCATGGTAACAAAGTTATGCCTCTCCATAGCCGCAAGATCGAGACTCGCGTATGAAAAGGGAACATCATCAGGATGCGGGGTGCGCTCAAGAGACTCAAGGATAAGTGTGGCGTAAACGCCACCATATAAATCGCCCTTGTTACTGTTCGTAACAAGGCGCCGAGCAATCAAGGCACCCACATTATACTCATTCTTACTAGAGAGGCCGTTCGCATAAATAGCGAAGTCTGGTGCAGTACCATTGCTCGTGTTCTCATGAGATAACAACCCTCTAGCAAAAAAATACGCAAAATACCTGAGGTGTGGAAACAAGATGTTGGAAATCTTCGTGCGCCGAATGTCGATCTCCTCCTGGCAGCAAAGGGAGTTGAAGAGAGTCCTCAACCCCGAAGGCTGCATGATCATCTTAGATGTCTGACCAACGTTCGACACACCTATTATATCACAAATCTGTGCCAAAGACATGGTTATGAGATCATTATAAAATTTGAACTCAACAGTTCCAGCATCATGGTTATAACAAAAACTGTTAACAAAATAGGTAGTAAGCTTTTTGTATTGTACCACACGGCATAAAGCTAGCCGTGTCAAACCTGCATTGGCACAAAGGCTATAAAATTTCTCCTTAATTCCTGCAGCTGTAAGAAAATCATCGCACGGATACATCATTGCGCATGCTGGATTTGTGTCTTCCAACAACTCAAGGGGCACATGATCTTCATTGTAGCTCACCCTAACTGCTGAGGGTCAAGCTGCAACTCCAGTGACTTGATCGAACGCTCGGGCTTCTTCTTCCCAAGCCACCCCTTTGCTTTTCCAAAGAAACGCATTTCTGAAATTTTTGACAATTCACAAAAACAAGGATTTAAACAAAATGAGTTGAGGCAAACTACTCTACTCACTTACCTAAGGCATAAACTTGCATCAAAACTTGGAAAATAAATTTCTACACATGCATGCAAGCTCATATGAACAACACCAAGAGTTACTAAATACTCACAAATGAGGCCACCAATCAAAAATCTAATTGGAGGGGTGAAGGAGTTACATACCAGGGAGTATTTTCTCAAAATCTCAGCTCGAACGGTGGGCTGTAGAGAGAGATCGAAAATCGCCTCCAAGAACAGCAAGGACGCAAGAACTGGAGAAGAACTCATGTTTTTGGAGAGAGAGGAAGGAGGAGGAAGAAGACATACCTGGAGGTGGGGCCTGTAGGCGCGGCCAGGGGCCAGGCCGCGCCAGCTGGCCGCCTGGGCTACTAGTGGCCCCCCTGGTCAGCCCCAGCTGCCTCTGGGTCACTCCTGGCATGGAAATTTTTAATATAATTTTTCTGGAATTTTTCTGGCAACTTCACTGTTGAATTTTTTTCGAAGTTCAAAAAGCTGCGAAACTTTTTGAAAACTTGAAGCGGTGATTAGAGTTGTGTAGTTTCAAAAACATATAAACTTGGTACAACAAGGAGAATAAAAGCTAAGGCAAATGAAAACATAACAAGCTCCACTTTTTACCTATATAAAACATGCTTACTAGCAAGGTTTATCAAGTCTTACCAACAAACCGGCGATATATAGAGAAAAAAGCCTCACCTCTCATGAAGTGATCATTGCACCTTTACTTTAATGGACATTGTACCCACCACGATGGTTTTGTATTTGTGGTGCACATGTAGAGGACATTCCCATTCTCCAATCTTCACGGTCTCGATGTTCTCCATTGAGTTAAGGCCATGCCTCTTGTCAATCTTCTTCGGAAAATACACCGTGTGTTCTTTATCATTCACATTGAAAGTAACCTTTCCTTTATTGCAATCAATAATAGCGTCGGCGGTGTTAAGAAAAAGGTCTACCAAGAATAATAGACATGCTCCCATCCTCGAGTATGTCAAGCACAACAAAATCAGTAAGGATTAAACAATTAGCAACTTCAACGGGAACATCCTCACAAATATGTAACGCCCCGGCCACACCCACCGGTTCCCGGCGTACGCCTGGCGGGATCTAGACTGTCCCCACAGACCAACACTAGTCAATAATAGTGTCGGATGGGCCGGACTGCTGGCCGAGCTGGCCAGCCGGGCCAGCCAGCCAGCCAGGCGCGCGCCCGAGCGGCCGAAGCAACCAGCCCGAGCGGCCAGCTAGGCTGCACGTGCGCTTCTTCAACCTAAGTCAACACGAACACGAGCTCACACCGCGTACGCCGGCGGCCGTGTCCGCATAGGACACCTTCCGGTTGCCCTTTGCCCGCGAAATCTTGTCCCTTAAATACCCCATGACACCCTCCACCGATTCCCCACAAAATTTCGCAGCAAACCGTTCCAAATCGAGCTAATTTCGGGGTCGATCTAGGTCCAACGGAGCTCTATTGTTGGATGAATTTCGTCACCGGTGAGCCTCCCCTTGACCCCAAATTCTGCAGACCGACTCTTCTCTTCGTTGTGCTTCTAATTGACATCTTTTTCCCTCTTATTTTCTTGCGCAAGATTGATCCCCAAATTGTACGCGTGCCGCGGGAGTTCATCGGAGCGCGCTCGGTTCACCGCATTGCCACGCCCGTACGGACGACGTTGGAGATCATCACCACCACCGTTGTGATCTTCTAATCAAGCCCTACATCCTAGACGTCCTCGTTGACGCCAAAGATCGCCGGAGTTGTCGTCTTCGTCGCGTCTAATTTACACGTCGCGGTTAGTAAAAGCGCCGTATTTTTTTATCCGTTGCTCCGTTTTAGATGAAACAAGCGGCCAAATCGTTGTTTTGAAACCCTCTAATTATTGTGTACTGTAGATCCAAGTTTCAAGAAAATTTATTTTTTTTTCGTTCGAAAAAAAAATTCCTAGATCCTATGCAAAACTGTTTTTGTAATATCCTTTTACTCGTAGATCCGTTTTACGTGATTCCAAAGCCCACGGTTTTCTTTCGAAGCCCTCTTTTCAGTTCAACCATAAAGTTTGTTTTGTTATTTTCGAAAATATTCAGATCTGATCAGATTTTATTTTCAACTTTAGTTGATCGTAACTTTTGTTTTACAACTCGGATTTGATTGATTCTTTTTGCAAACTAAAACCCTAGCTAAACCCTATATTTTAGACACTTTGCAACCCACTTTTAAATCAATCTTGATCTGTTTTGCAAAATCTTTTATTCGGATTTTATTTTGGAGTTCTTGAACATTGTTTTGCTTTTGGTTGTGTATTGATTGTGTGTATCTTTGTTTGCTCACGATAGATTGTCCGGAGTGCGAAGCAGAGTACCACCAATCTTTAGAGTTCTGCAATCAACAGCAAGACAAGTCATATCTTTGACCATACTCCCTATTACCTATGTTTTCAATGCATTAGTTCTTCTTCTTTAGATTGCATGATAGGTTATGCTATGCTATTACACCCAGTAGTTCATTGAGGTAGGTCTGATCCTTACATCATTGTCACCATCGTATAATAGAATATTGCTATGCTAAGTAGACGTGGATTGGGAAGTGAATCATTATGAGGTATGAGTGATAAAGTAGTAATTAGGACAAAGATAAAGTTAATGAACTACCTGGGTGGGATGGTTGCGAGCATCCTGGGGGTGGCCAGTGATGACTGCGGAAAGCCACCCAGGCTCAAAGGGACTGTTTGTATTGACATACCTAGAAGCTTACGTGTGCAGCCACAAGCTACTATGGGCTCTGGCTTGGTTGATCAGTTGTAGGGACTCTTACTAGGTAGCGCTACGAAAGTAGATGCGAGTAGGTGGGATGGGTGCTACCGGAGTAAGGGAAACTCTTCTGAAAGACCATGTCTCGATCTTCCAGTTGTCATACATCATGCAGTGTGACGAACTACAAAGGAGGCGATCGAGTCTTGTGGGGAAAAGTGCACAAACCTCTGCAGAGTGTAAAACTAATCGATTAGCCGTGTCCCCGGTTATGGACAATTTGAGCAACTAGTTGTGGAAATATTGATTTGTCTCATCATCTTTAATTAATTTATTGGGTTAATCACTTTGGGATAGATTGAGTGGGGTTTCCCATCTCAATCGTATGCTATTGTAGAACTTAGCTATTATTATTCTATAGGGAAAAATTAGCTTTTTGCAAAAATAAAGGTAGAAGCTCGACCAGCCAAATTGCATGTATTACAGGGCTTTTACTTCTTTCTGTGATATGGCTTGCCGTACGATCAAAGTACTGACCCCTTTTGGGGCTGTAACTTATTCATGTTGCAGATTGTTCCGACGAGGAGTAAGGTGCGAATAGGTCGCTGTCTTATACTCAACTTTTGCCGTGGAGTCGGATGGACTCGCTACTACTACTAATATAGCTTCTGCAAGTATTTGATTAGATGGCCTTAAGCCATGTTATTATTGTAATATTTACTTCATTCGATGTAATAAAGACATGTTTTACTTCTGTTATTTCATCGAGTACTGTGTGTGCTAGCAAACTGATCCAGGGACTAGCACATTAAGCACAAAGACTTGGTCCCTTCGGATCTGGTCGTTACACTCTGTCATCATAAACCTCCTTATATATTTCCTCAAAATAGCCACCATACCTACCTATCAAGGCATTTCCATAGCCTTTCGGAGATATATTGCCATGCAACATCCACCTCTTCATGACTTGATCTTCATGTCATACATGTTCTTGCTACACTGGCAGCGGCATACATTGCATACATCATGATAGCTACATCTTCTTTATGATTTGAGTACCTTGTAAAGTGTGAAAGATCTTCTATACCTTCTTGTAAATTAGAGTGTTGCCCTTAAGCGAGGAAAAGATCTCAAAGTGGACAAAATAAAAGATCCCAAAGAGGACAAATGAGAGTTAAATAGAAAGAGCCATTGAGGCCACCAAAAAATACAAAAAAGATAAAACAGAGAAAAAGAAAACAAAAAGAGATAAAGTGGCAATACTACTATCCTTTTGAAAGATCCACACTAGTACTTCATCCTCTATCCCTTGTACTCCATAGAGATCACCATACATGCATATAGCTATGTGGGGACCTTCACCTTCACACTATAGAACTTGGCTTGCATATTCCAAGGATGAGCCTCCTCAAAAGAGCTCTAGGTCTTCATGAGCGAGCAAGTTGGATGCACCCCCACTAGTTACATTGGAGAGATTTTCTTAGCTCATATGTGCATCCGTTGCATGGCAATCCCTACTCCTCACACCATATCTATCATTTGGCCTTCTCGCCTATGATTGTCCTCATTGATGTGATCCTTTGTCACCTTTTTGTCTTCCTCCTCCACCATATTCTCTCTTTGCCATCCTAAGCGTTAACTCTCGTGCTTACGCTCATCCATTGCATGAGTGCTCAAAATATCGAAAGGGAGTGGATCAAATTGACTTGTACCTGGCTAGTGGTCTGGGGACGAGTCAAGATAAGATTCCAAAGAAGACCAAGTGTGAAACTTTAGTAGATTGAGTTCTCAACACAAAAATACTTTTTTCTTGTATTCCCATATCCCCCTTCTTGCACGCAAACACCATTTGGAGACATTCGAGTCACGGACAGCGAGAGCTCTTGTACCCTTTGTTCTTTTATTACTTGTGTCAATGCTAATATAGACTCTTTCTTGTTAAGACTTGAATTGAATTGCATGCTTTGATTGCTTTACTTAAAAGCCCTTATATGGTTGTGTGGCATGTCGCCACAGAAATTATGATTGTTATCATTTCCCTACTCGAGGACGAGCAGGAATTAAGCTTGGCGATGTTGATACGTCCCAAACGTATCTATAATTTCCGCTTTCTCCATGCATGATTTGTGTGACTTTGCCATGTTTTGCTTGATCTTTCATACAATTTTGATCATATTTGGACTAACCTATTAACTCAGTGCACCCAGTTTCCAGTTCCTGTTTTCTGCTGTTTTTGTATTTCAGGTTTTTCCAATAATTAAAGTGCCCAATAAATCCCGGAAAAATTATATAAAAAATCAGCGCTCCAGAAGCTTCCGGAATAACCAAGACATGGCAGGAGGACCACCACCAGGGGCCTAGGAGGGTGCCCGGTGCGGGTCCCCCCTAGGCCGCGCCACACACCCTCCTAGATGCCCCGTGGCCCCCCTCGGTGGCCCCCTTGGCTCTTATTTATACACCCGTCGCAAAAACCCTGATTCCGAACCCCTTTTCTCCAGAAGAAATTCCGATCTTCGTGCCATCGCCAACAAGCTTCGGGGGACCAGAATTCCTGTGTCAGCACCCTGCCGGGACGGGGAAGTGCCCCAGGATTCATCTCCATCGACGTTGCTTCCTCCCTCCATGAAGCGGGAGTAGTTCTCCCTCGAGACTGAGGTTTCTACCAGTAGCTATGTGTTCTTCTCTCTCTCCCATGATGTGATCTTCGTTGTGATCATAGGCTATGTTAATCTAGGGTGATCCCATGATATTTCCCATTCCTCTATGTATTGGATTGATGTACTCACTTGATCTTATCTAGTATAATCCCCGAGACCATGGTGACAGTGGTCTATTGGACATGGATTAGAAGAATATTTTCATGAGTGATTTCCTCTTTTGTGTGTTCATTGAAGATTGAGATTCTCTTGGTGCTTGTCTTTGACTATCCTTGAGATATGTTGTGGTGATTGTATTACTCTCTTTGGATGGCCGCGGTGACATTGGTAAATCCATAGATTGAGAACTACGATCTCTGAGGTGTGCTTTTGTAGCCCTACATAATTCTCGTCCTCTCTTGAACATAAAGGATTGACCTCCGAGTGCGTCTCCATTGCATGTTTTATGGGAAATATCATGTGATTAGACTATGTTAATGTTGTTGGGAGTTTCCACTAGTGAAAGTATGAAGCCTAGGCCTTGTTTCCACCATTGTTATACCGTTTGTTCTCACTTTTGTCACATGTTTTCTTGCTGCACTTTTTATTACAGATTTATATTACCTTGCTTTTCCACACCTATCACCCATATTTTACCATCTCTTCGCCGAACTAGTGCACCTATACAACTCCTAGTTGTATTAGATGTGTTGGGGACACAAGAGAATTTTTGTATCTTAATTGCAGGGTTGCTTGAGAGAGACCATCTTCAACCTCTACTTCCCTGAATTCGATAAACCTTAGGTCATCCACTTGAGGGAAATTGTTGCTGTCCTACAAACCTCTGCGCTTGGAGGCCCAACATAGTCTACAAGAATAGAAGCGTGCGTAGACATCACATGCCTGGCTGCCTTGGTTCTTGCTACTGCGGCAATCACCTTTTTCGGTACTCCCCATGTACTGACTTTCTTTTTGTCGGGGTTCTTTCTCTGAGCTACATGGGCGCCCTTCGTATGTTGTCTCTTGGCGAATCATGATGATTATTGGTCGCAATAAACTGGCCTCAGGGTTATCCTTCTTCGGGGGCTTGTTGGACGTGACGGGCGGAATCTCGTGGTTGTAGTAGAGACCAAAGGCTTCATTGTTTCCTTTCATTCGGGTGTTCCCTCAGGACCTGTCGGTCCTTATACCCAGCTGAGATACGGATTCGCCTCTTCTGCTTGTGGGCCTCGCAGGAGTTGCGGTCCCTACCGCTTCCCATGTGTATATCTCACTTGATTACGAGCATGGTTGTATCCATATGGGAGTAGCTCGTATAAGTTTGGGGAAGTATGCCCAAAAGATGTGCAGATCCATATGCAACTGACTATGTTGAACTCTGCCTTGATTTTTGAACAGTCGGGTTTCTGACAACACTGTCGCAGGCACGGTGGCGTATCGAAGAAGACGGGGTAGCTTACCCTCGAAGCTTGCTGGGGTACCGTACTAAAGAAGGCGGGGTACCATGTCTCGTAAGCTTTCCCGGTGGCGTAGTGAGGAAGGATGGGTGTCGTACGCGGGAAGCTTATCCGGATAGCTTACTGAAGAAGGCTGGGTGTCTTGCCTTAGAAGTTTGCCCTGTGTACTGTGTATGTACCGGTTCCTTGTGCTGGGAGCCTCTGCGGCAACTTACTGTAGATAGCCGGATAGCTTATGCTGAAATCCACCAATGTGGCGTACTGAGCACGAGTGGGTGTCTTGCACCGTAAGCTTCTCTCGGTGGCTTGGGGTAGAAAGTTGGATGTCTTGGCCGAGAAGCTATCCAGATAGTGTACTGAGGAAGGTTGATGCACTGTAAATGTTGGCTGTGTCCGATATCTTAGCAGGGAAGGCTGAGGTTCCTTATGTCCGAAGTTTTCTCACCATAAAGTGCGGAAAAACTGAGTACTGTACCCGGGAAATCGCTGACTTACTGGTTGTTGTCTTGTCAGAGTCTATCATGGTTCCAGTCATTTCTTCGCTGGGTACTGATTTCATGGCCCATTCTGACTTTCATCCGCAGTATACCATAATCCAACAACTTGCGTATGACCAGATTGCAACCTGTAGGTGTCACACCTTTGATGTTGATGGCGTGGAAGTGATAATGGCTTCTTGCCATTCGTTTGTTACCCCAAGTGGAAGGTGAGATGTAGGATAGCAGCAAATTTCCCTCAGTGAAGATACCGAGGTTGAGTATCGAACTAGTAGGACTCCGATAGTGATAAGTAGGTGGTGAAGCGAGCAACGTGCCATTTGAGATATTGCTCTCTTAACCTGGACCTGCACACGACACAAATAACTTTGCTGCCAAACGAAGTTAAGAGAGGTTGTCAATCTCTCCGGCCTTGTTGTTTACAAAGGATCAAACGCAAGGGATAATGATAATGGTGATAGCAGCTAGAAAGTAAAAGAAGGAAGTAAATTGAGCGTGTAAACAGTGATGACAATATGGACCGGGGTCCCGTGATGTTCACTACTGATGTCTCTCTCCCAAAAGACGATAAAACTTCTATGCGAGGTAAACAAATCACAGTTGGGCAATTGACAGGATTAAAAACGCACCGCAATGCTAACTATGCTACAAAGAAAGGACGAGGCTCAAAAGCATGGGCGGTACGACAAAATAAGTAGACCGAAATCCAACTGCATCTACTACTAATCATCCACCTTGAGATATCTATCCAGAACATCTTGTTGGTTTAAGTTGCGACCCCCACCCAAAGTGTAAACCCAAAGCAATAGACAACTGCATTAAAAGAACTTTGCGTAAAGTAAACAATCCTTGCAACCGAGGTTACAAGCACCGTTGTTTTCCCCCTTGTGACAACAGCACATCCCCTAGACTCATGTTTCTGTCACTAAAGCTAGTCATCAGTGGGCATGAACCCACAATCGAGCATAACGTTCCCTCTTGAGGTCACTACCTACTACTTGGCCAAAGAAATAAACAGCAACAGAGAACATGCAAGAATTACTCAAGAACATAAATATAAAAGATAAGAACCAAATATATTACTCAATCACGAACTTAACATAGTCTCATAATCCATCAGATCCCAGCAGACTCAGCATAGCAACAACAGAAAATTACATATGTGCCTCGATCATGTAGGGGAGCTCATGAGGTCTAATCCATGAAGAACAAAGAGGGGAGGAGAACATCACATAGCTACTGATCATGGACCCATGGTCCAAGGTAGACTACTCACGAATCATCCGGGAAGCGTCCAAGGTGGAGGGGAAGCTCCCGAAGGTCAATCCTCCCTCCGGCAGGGTGCCGGGAAGAAGTCTGCTGGCGCTCTCGATCTTGGAAGCGTGGCGGCAATGAAACAGAGGAGAGATCGCAAAAAAGGGTTCTGTCCTTGGAAGAATCCCGTCAAGGGGAATAAATAGGTGAAGGGGGGCAGCCAGGGGGGCCACCAGGTGTCCAGGCGCCCCCCTTGGCGCGACCAAGCCCTAGGTCGTGCCACCAGGGCGCCTGGACACCTGGTGGTGGCCCTGTGGCCCCACCTAGGTGATTCTGGAAGGTTCTTCTGCGCTGATTTTTTATCTGGTTTTTCCTGAATTTTTGGAGCACTTTTAATATGCGGGAAACCAGAAATAGAAAAACAGCAGAAAACAGGAACTGGCATTGTGGTGCACTGAGTTAATAAGTTAGTCCAAATATGATCGAATTTGTATGAAAGTGTATCTAGATCATAGAAATATCACACAAAACATGCATGGAGAAAGCAGAAATTATAGATACATTTTGGATCTATCAACATCCCCAAGCTTAATTCCTGCTTGTCCTCTAGTAGGTAAATGATAACAAGCATAATTTCTGTGGTGATGTGCTAACAACCATATAATAACTTTCAAAGTAAAGAAATCAAGGTATGTAATTCAATTCAAGTCGTAACAGGCAAGAGTCTATATTAGCATTGAAACAAGAAACATATGAACATAAAGGTGCAAGAGCTCTTGTTGTCCTTGACTCGAATGTCTCCAGATGGTGTTTGCGTGCAAGAAAGGGCATATGGGAATACGGGAGAAAAAAGTATTTGTTGAGAACTCAATCTACTAAAGTTTCACAATTGGTCTTCTGTGGAATCTTATCTTGACTCATCCCCAGACCACTAGACAGGTACAAGTCAATTTGATCCACTCCCTTTTGATATTTTGAGCACTCATGCAATGGATGGGCGTAAGCACGAGAGTTGACACTTAGGATGGCAAAGAGAGAGATATGGTGGAGGAGGAAGAAAAAAAGGGTGAGAAAGGCTCACATCAATGAGGACAATCATAGGCGAGAAAGCCAAATGATAGATATGATGTGAGGGTTAGGGATTGTCATGCAACGGATGCACATATGAGCTAATAAAAGCTCTCCAATGGAACTAGTGGGGGTGCATCCAACTTGCTCGCTCATGAAGACCTAGAGCTCGTCTGAGGAGGCTCATCCTTGGAATATGCAAGCCATGTTCTATAGTGTGAAGGTCCCCACTTAGCTATATGCATATATGATCATCTCTATGGAGTACAAGGATAAGAGGGAGTACAAGTGTGGATCTTTCAGAAGGAATAGTAGTGTTGCCCCTTTCTCTATTTTTATTTATTTTTCTATTTTTTCTATTTTTTCTATTTTTTTGGTGGCCTCAATGGCTCTTTCTATTTAACTCTCATTTTTCCTCTTTGGGATCTTTTAAATTTTTCCTCTTTGGGATCTTTTCCTCACTTAAGGGAAACCCTCTATTTTACAACAAGGTAAAGAAGATTTTCACACTTTACAAGGTACTCAACATAAAGAAGATGTAGCTATCATGATGTATGCAAATGTATGCATTTTCTAGTGTAGCAGGAACATGTATGACATGAAGATCAAGTCATGAGAAGGTGGATGTTGCATGGCAATATATCTCGGAAAGGCTATGGAACTTCCTTGATAGGTAGGTATGGTGGCTGTTTTGAAGAAAGATATAAGGAGGTTTATGATGACAGAGAGTATCATGACAAGGGTTTGGATGCACCGGCGAGGTGGACGCCAACTCTCGTAGTGAGAAGAGGGCAATGCGCAGTACCGAAGAGGCTAGCAAATATGTGGAGGTGGAAGTGTCAACTTTCAATACTTACATTAGTCCGAATAACTCATGCACTTATTATCGATAACTCTCAATCTAATGAGGAGGTTCACAAAGAGACAAGTACCTTGAGGAGGAGTGTATGGGGGTTTGGTTATCCTTGCGCATCCTCGACTCATGGTACGTGAGTGTACTCTAATATCCGATCCCTCAAAAGATTAGTGATCCATCTAGTAGCTAGAGTTCTCAACTAGTTTTTGTAGGTTTTGAAAATAAACACGGATTGCCCAAAATACGACACCTATCACTAGGCTAGAGCTATTGACACCAAAAGTTCAAACATTACTCACAACAATACCTCAAAACTATTGCAAGTTACTACTACAATTAAATAGCAACCTCAATTACCTACTTCAAGACAAGACACAACTCAGTGCAACAACCAACTCTCTTAACAAGATAAACATGAAATAAAGAGAGTTCCAGCAACAAATTAAACTAAACTAAAACTAAAGCTCTTGAAAATGATAAACATGAAAACTAAGAGCTAAACATGGCAACAGCTATTAAAAGATAAAGAACACACAACAGAGAAAAGATGAGCATGAAAATCCTATGATATGTTCTAGTTTGAAGTGGAGTGTGTTTCTCTCCCACACAAAGTAAGCTGGGGCCTAACTTGTTATCAACAGAAAAAAAACTAAAGAAAACTAAAAAGGAAACCTAAGAGCGAAACGCTCAAAGCATAGTGATAAAAATATAGCGAGACGAAGGACGAACTGATGATTGTTGATGGAGAAGGGGATGGACGGGGGCATCCCCAAGCTTAGACGCTTGAGTCTCCTTGAATATTTATTGGGGATGCATGGGGGAATCCCCAAGCCTAAGCGTTTGACACTCCCGGACCTTCTTTAATCGTCTTCCCTCGCACACTTGAAAACTCCCTTCATACATAACTCAACATAAGCTGATTAGAGAGGTTAGTACCCTTAATAAAATAATTTTACTCTACTAGAAATAAAGATATTCGTACAGAGCTACTGCTTATCAATATTGCCAAAAAGTTTTTGCAAAGAAAAAGCAAGCTTAAGGTTTGCAAAAGTAAAGAAAGGAAAAACGTGGCAGAATTTGTGAAAAACAGAACAGCAGGTAGTAAATAATTTTTCCGGGGTAGTTCTGCAACTCAAATAAAAAAACTCAAAACAGATGCTCGAAAAAAATTTGTATGGAGCACGCTGTCAAAAAAAATCAGATCAAAAATATGATATGTTGGTTTTAGGCTAATTTTTTCGTCCAAGGACAGAATCTGTTTTCTGGACAGCATGTCACAACTTTTGAACTTTCTTGCAATCGGAGGCCAAACTTGGCAGAAAGCTTGAAAGTAAAGATACAATGATGTTTCTACAATATTAACAATCATCAAGTACACTAAAAACAAAAGTAAAAACATCTTGGGTTGCCTCCCATCAAGCACTTTCTTTTACGCCTTTAAGCTAGGCACGAAGATTATAAAAGATGTTCTCACAGAAGAATAATAGTTGTAGCAAAACAGAGCATCAAGAAGCAAATAAGAAACACATTTAAGCCTAATCCACTTCCTATGCATGGGAATCTTGTAAGGAGATAAATCAAAGAAGCACAAAGTAACATGCATAGGAAGGTGGAACAAGAAAAACATCAAGACTTTCAACAATGAGAGAGGTGTTTTAGTAATATGGAAGTTTCTACAACCAAACTTTCCTCTCTCAAAATAATTTTCAGTAGCATCATGAACAACATCAAGAATATAACTATCCCATAAAGCATGTTGTTCATGACCTACAAGAACACGTGTATAGTTTTCAACACGGTCTTTAGGATCATAAGATAAATGCAACCAATCACATTGAGCCTTTATAAGAGCACAATTCTCCGGAATATGAGTTGGAGATTTCAAAAGGATAATAGGACAATCAAGTGTGGGTGCAATAGCAACAATTTCATGCTTAACATAAGGAACTACAGAAATTTCATCTTTGTAGGAATCATCCATAGTGGCATGTTGGCCAAAAACACAACAAGTATCAAGATCTTCAGAAAGGGATGTATCAAGTGAGTCCTCATCAGAGCAATCATTATCCTCTTCTGGGGACGCAAACATTTTATTTTTAAAATCCTCAATATAAGCATTGGAAGTATAATTCTTGAAGCAATAAGCAAGAACTGCAAAGTTTTCGGACTTGTGAATAGTATCGTAGTACTTTTCAATCAAAGAAGCAATCTCATAAGTACCCTTAAAAGCAACAAACTCTTCAATCTTTTCAACATCAAAGTAATCATAAACACCTTTAGCATAAGAAGATAAGATCTCATTCTCATTAAACTCACATTGGAAAGGAAGGTGTTTACGATCTATATTAGAGCAGCAAGTAAAATCACAAATGTGGCATAAACACTTAGCATAGCAATAATAAGTTTGTATTTTTTCCATGAGTGTTTCCCCTTTTGAGATAGGCGGTGACGCGTATAATGAGCATGCTCATCCGATGATTTTCCCTCAACCAAGTCGGTTGGGTTCTTAGCGTGATCACAAATTGATCGAAGACGATCGAAGTGAAACATGTCCATCCTACCATATTTGTGTGGTTCCACACCCATGGTAAATATAGCATAACTAGGCAAAGCAAGACAAAGGCAAAAGGTAGCAACTATTTGTTTGGTTTTTCATAAAGGACACTAAGATAAAACTGAAAGGTAAACTAACAAGATGTCACAACCCTCTTTTAGGTATGTGCTAGGGTTCAAGTGCTCCTTTGCATCATGCAAAAATTTCAAAAGAAGTCCAAATGGGGAAAGAAGAAAAGCCCCAAAAGAATTTAATTAAATGGCCAGATAAAAATTGCCTCCAAAAATTCCTCTGTTATTTTTCAAAAGTCTTATAAATAAGCATGATCACATATAAAGTGAAGTGGGTCCCATTGCATGCTCCAAGATTTCTCAAAAAAATTCAAACAATGCTTCGAAATTAAATAATAACCGTATTTGATTTGAAATTCAAATTATTTGAATTTAAAAAATCCCCAAACTTTGTGAGTGGCTATCTATATGCCTTGTGAGGCCACATAAAAATTTGGAGGATTTTATAAAATGCCTTGCTATTTTATTCAGGGCAAAACTAATTACGGAAAAAGAAAACAGAAAATAATTACAGAGAGAAAAAGAAAAAGGAAAGTAAGCCCACCTACCCAGGCCTTTGGCCCAACTAGAAGTACCCCGGCCCAGCCCACCTCCTGGCCTTGTCGTCTTCCCCGCCGCGTCGACAAGCTGCTCGGTGGCGAGCATGCCGACACCGGCGAGGGACACATCCCCCCTAGACCCCCCTGCTCTCTCCTCTCGCCACGCAAGCCGCCAGAGCCCTGCAACACCTTTCCCCTTCCTCGCTCTTGCTCTGCACCTCCTTCCCTCGCTAATCTCGCGCAGACCCGAGCCAGCCGGAGACCGCCGACGAGCTCATGCGTGGCCAATGGCGACGAGGCGCCGCGCCGACGTGTCCAGTAGCTCCGCCAGCCTCGACTCCCTCGACCAGCGCCTTCGATTCGGACCCATGACCAACGGAGGCGATGCCCCCTTCACCGAGAAACCACGGCCGCCGCGGAGCTCCGGCGAGCGATTCCACTCCATCCAGCCACCCTCCGGCCTCCCCGTCGGCTCCAAAAGCACCAGGGTGAGCTCCCCGTTCGCCCTAGCTCCTCCGCGCATCTCTCCGTAGCCCGTAGCCCTGTGCTCCCCTCTCCAGTACTCCGACCACTGCAAAACACCGACGTAGCCATGGCCTTAGCCCCCCTCGATCTCCCCAGCGTGCACCCCTACATGCGGACGGTCACGGGCTCCAGTTTGGTAGCAAGCCCGTGCTCTCCCGTGGCATTTTGCCCAACTCCGGCGACACCTCCGCCGTCTGTTTGGTCACCGGCGGCGACATGCCGACGTGGCATGTGATTAGGGGATTAATCACCCCCCTAATCCCCCCAACAGTCGATGACAGTGGGCCCCCTAGCCCCCTAACCCCCTCTCTGTTATTTTAAACAGAGGGGTTAATCCACTGAGGCTGACACCGTAGCCCAACAGGTCAGACCTCTGCTGATGTCATGCTGAGTCAGGGCTGACGCAGTAATTCAATTTAAGTTTAAAAGAAAATCAGAGAAAATCCAGAAAAGACAGAAAATCATTAAAACTTTGAAAAATCATAGAAAATTCATACTTACTCCAAATTAAACAAATAATATATGAAAAAATATCAGAAAAATGCAAGGATTAAGAATATGCAACTTTTTTATATGGTTGACCATTTTAAAATGGGTAAACAGTAGAAAATGTGCATATGGCATAATTTGAATTCAAATTTGAAGTTTGAATTTGCAAATCTTTTGCAATACACTTCAATTAAATTGAATTTGCCACAAACCAGTAGCCTTTACATCATGGACAACCTTATCATGTGTTTGTGCATTTTATTTCAATGTTGTCCCCCTTTGTTGATGATTGTTCCGGTAACGTTTGTACTCATGTTTGCCTATTCTATGTTTTAGATGAGAAACCAAACCCCGATGGAGTCACCTTCCTGAAGCTCGACGTTGACTAAGATAGTATAGTTCCAGAGAGCAGTCTAGTCCCTCATGGAAGGGCATGTATGTTGAACAAGGCTTCTCTAAGCCATTTGTTAATCTTGTCTATACTCAGACCTAATTTTCTTCCGTTGTTTGATGTAATGATGGATCATAGTCATATGATCTTTGTGTACTCTATGTGTAAGTCAATAAAGATATACTTTGTAGAGTTCATGCAATGTGTACATGTTGTTTACACTGGACATGTATGTTGCATGTAACGTTTGTTTACATACATGTCTTGGCGTGGGGTTCGATAACTTAGTTGAGTTCTTGCCGACGGTCTTTTATACACCAAGTGGCCCTTAGATGTGTGTTGCTTGGGGCATCGCGATGCGATTGCTTATGACTTTGTCACGTGGCACACTTTGTTGTATGATTGAGCCCGCCCGAGACCCCGACTAAGTGATCGGGCTGGAGTCTGTTTATGTAAGTATTATAATACAATCGATAATATGGTTGAGGTGACTTGTCTATGAGTATGGGATTTCACCACCCATAATCATTTAGACTTGTGAGCGGGCGATGAGGACCCATCTCAGTTGATCATCCGGCCTGGATGGGATACCCCTCACGTACGATGCTTTCCGAGAGTGTTCTGTGCTTGGCCTTGTCTGCTTAGACAAGTGGGTACGACTCTCGGCTCTCCATGTGATTGAGTTGTGACTGGAATTACATACGCATATTCCTGGTCCCGACACAAGACTAAAAAGCAAAGGTAAAACATAGTGTGCAACTCCCCTATCTTGGCACTCGGAGTCCCCGGCAATGGCGCTAGAAATTTTCTTGATGGCGTGGAAGTGATAATGGCTTCTCACCCTTCGTTGGTTACCCCAAGTGGAAGGTGAGATGTAGGATAGTAGATACCGAGGTTGAGTATCGAACCAGTAGGACTCCAATAGTGATAAGTAGGTGGTGAAGCGAGCAACGTGCTGTCTTTTGAGATATTGTTCTCTTAACCTAGACCTGCACACGACACAAATAACTTTGTTCCAACAAAGTTCAGAGAGGTTATCAATCTCTCTGGCCTTGTTGTTTAGAAAGGATCAAACGCAAGGGATAATGGTAATGGTGATAGCAGCTAGAAAGTAAAAGCAGGAAATAAATAGAGCGTGTAAATAGTGATGAGAATATGGACCGGGGTCCCATGATGTTCACTAGTGATGTCTCTCTCCCAATAGACGATAAAACTGCTATGCGAGGTAAACAAATCATAGCTGGGAAATTGACAGGATTAAAAACGCCCTGCAATGCTAACTATGCTACAAAGAAATAAAGAGGCTCAAAAGCATGGGCGGTACGCCAAAATAAGTAGACCGAAATCCAACTGCATGTACTACTAATCATCCACCTTGAGATATCTATCCAGAACATCTCGCTGGTATTAAGTTGCGAGCCCCACCCAAAGTGTAAACCCAAAGCAACAGACAACTGCATTAAAAGAACTTTGCGTAAAGTAAACGATCCTTGCAACCGCGGTTACAAGCACCATTGTTTCCCCCCTTGTGGCAACAACACATCCCCTAGACTCATGTTTCTGTCACTCAAGCTGGTTCCCTCTTGGGGTCACTACCTACTACTTGGCCAAAGCAATAAACAGCAACGGAGAACATGCAAGAATTACTCAAGAACATAAATATACAAGATAAGAACCAAATATATTACTCAATCACAAACTGAACATAGTCTCATAATCCATCAGATCCCAGCAAACTCAACATACCAACAACAGAAAATTACATATGTGACTGGATCATGTAGGGCAGTTCACGAGGACTAATCCATGAAGAACAAAGAAGGGAGGAGAACGTCACATAGCTACTGATCACGGACCCATGGTCCAAGGTAGACTAATGGCGGATCATCCGGGAAGCGTCCATGATGGAGGGGAAGTTTCCGGAGGTCAACCCTCCCTCCGGCAGGGTGTCGAGAAGAGGTCTGCTGGCGCTCCCAATCTTGGAAGCGCGGTGGCGGCGGAACATAGGCGAGATCGCGAAAAAGGTTTTGTCCTCGGAGGAATCCCGTCACAGGGAATAAATAGGCGAAGGGGGAAGCCAGGGGGCCACCAGGTGTCCAGGCCCCCCCCGGCGTGGCCAAGCACTAGGCCGCACCACTAGGGTGCCTGGACCCCTAGTGGTGGCCCTGTGGCCCCACCTAGGTGATTCCGGAAGGTTCTTCTGCACTTATTTTTTATCTGATTTTTCCCGATTTTTTGGAGCACTTTTAATATGGGGGAAACCTGAAATAGAAAAACAGAAGAAAACGGGAACTGGCACTGTGGTGAACTGAGTTAATAAGTTAGTCCAAATATGATCAAAATTGTATGAAAGTGTATCTAGATCATAGCAATATCACATAAAACATGCATGGAGAAAGCATAAATTATAGATACGTTAGGGACGTATTAGATGCATACATTCATGGTCTACCTTTTTCCCTCGATTGAATCTTCACAATGGTAATGGTTGGAGGAATGGTGCAGACTTGATTCAAAGGATTCGTCTGTCGGGACCCGGGGTTAGCGTATGCAAGTACAGCTAAGACATAGTCATATGGGGAGCCGAGAACCGTACCCACTTGTCTAAGCAGACAAGGCCAAGCACAGAACGTTCTCGGAAAGCATCGTACGTGAGGGGCATCCAATCCAGGCCGGATGATCAACTGAGATGGGTCCTCATCGTCCGCACACAAGTCTAATGATATGGGTGGTGAACTCCCATATTCAAAGACAAGTCGCCTCAACCATACTATCGACTATCTCAAAACTCTTACATAGACTTACTCCAGCCCGATCACTTAGTCGGGGTCTAGGGCGGGCTCGATCATACCACAAAGTGTGCACGAGACGGAGTCTCGAGCAATCGCATCGCGATGCCCCAAGCTGCGCACATCTAAGGGCCACTTGGTGTATGAAAGACCGCCAGCCAGAACACAACTAAGGTCTCGAAAACCCATACAAAGACATGCATGTTATAAACATACACGCAGCATACATGCCTTGTATGAACAGCAGGTACCATTTCAATTCTCTACAAAGTGTACAATTTTATTGATAACTCTTATAGAGTGCAAACAGAGATCACAAACATGTGATCCAACATTACAACACAAACGGAAGCAAATTATGTCTGAGTACAGACAAGTTTAACAAATGGCTTAAGAAGCCTTATTTAAACACAAGCCCTCCACGAGGGAACCAGTCGTCTGACTGGGACTAGACTAGTTGGTCTTCAGTCGTCCAGCTCGATGAAGAAGCCACCTTCGGGGTCGGTGGCATCATCTAAAACATAGATTAAGAAAACGTGAGTACAAAGTCGTACTCAGCAAGACTTACATAGGAGCTATACTACTCATGCATATGTATCAAGGTAAAGGGAGATGGGGTTCACTTGATGAAGTGCCAGCTTTGACTTGGCTAATCCTGAACTACGAGTACCAGACTTTGAGGTAAGAAGCGTACACGAGTCCACTACATTCTCCAACCAATTACACCACTATGGTGCCTTCCTCGACTTCCCCACGAGAAAGCACGCCATAGCACTCACACTTATCTTGGTGTGTTTTAGAAGTATCCAGTTCAAGTTGTCTAATAATCAAGCTAAGCTTTCCAAGAAGTCCATAACCGCGGACGCGGCTATTCGAATAGTTTTGTTAACCCTGCAGTGGTGTACCGCTACACACACATGATCATCATTTACCGCCTTTGATCTCGACACCATTCAAGGGGTGCCAGCGAGGATGCTCACCACAACTGTTACCTCATAGCCGATCTAGTCCGAGACAGCCGCCTACTTCGGTTGGTTACCACTATCGTGAACCCGGCCGGTTTACCGAAGTGGACCCAAGTGATGTGTGCGTGGTGCATAAGCCGGTCTCGGATGAGCCGTTCTCTCACTTAACAACCAGGCCACAGACCTACCAGAACTCCGAACTATTGCGACATCTGGACATCGAAAGGGATGAGTTAGTAAGCTGAGAGGGGTCAGTGAGCCCAATGTGTGGTTGTACTCTTCATCTTGGATCACCACACAAGAACTCGTACTAGGGCGGTGTTCAACGAGACAACCCACCGTGTACTCCTACATAGCCTCTCATCGTTCACCTTGTATTAGGGTTGATTCACCAACACTTTTCTACCAACATCAACATGATCATTCCCATCCCGACTCACATCACAGTAACAACATGGTATCATACTAAGCATGCAATAAGCAGTAACATTGCAGGGGCCACATGATATCAAACAACTCCTACATTTGCTAGGATTGTGGTTTGCTTACTACTGTGACAAAATGATAGGTCATGCAAAGGAATGGGTTCATCTATGCGGTAGAAACGAATCATGGTGATCATCCTAAACAATGCATAAGCGAGACATGAGAGGGAAGTGGGATTTTATCGACATGATCAATGGGGGTTTGCTTGCCTTGCTGACGAGGTTCGGGTTCTGGGTCTTCAACGAAGGGGGCAGCCTCCTGCTCCGGTTCCACCTCTACTCGACAAACAGCAAGCAAAGTAGCAAAGTAAATAAAATGCACAAACACATGATGGAAGTTTGAATCTTGATGTACATGCTTTGATGTGTGAAGGAATTCCATTTAAATGGATTATATTGCAAATTGAATTGCAAATTCAATCTCCACATTTGAATTCAACTTAACCAAGTTGCATGTGACATTGTTTGATCATTTTGAACCTTTTGGAAATGTGTATGATATGCCTCTGAAGTGTGGTTGAATTGTAGCATAATTCCATGGTTCAAGTTGCAAAATCATTTGATTTGAATTTGAATTAATTTCAAATAAACCAAATGACATATGCTACTGGTCCCATTTTAAAATCAAGTCAAACAGAGTTGAAAGTTGCATATTTGGAAAGATAATTTTCTCCTGATCATTTTTCATATATTATTTTTCCAATTTGGAGTTAATATGAATTTTCTATGAATTTCCAAAGTTTGGGGTATTTTCTGGAATTTCTGGAATTCTTTTAATTCAAATAATCTCTGGAAATTCATTTAAAATGATTTACTGCGTCAGTGCTGACGTCAGGGGGGGGGCTGACAAGGGGGTCCAGGGTGTCAGTGGCTGGATTTAATTAAACCGTGGGGTTAATTAATCCAGTGGCTTAATTAAGCCACGAGGCCCACTTGTCAGGGACCTAGGCGGTCATTAACTGGGTGATTAACGTGGGAGGTTTGGCTGACACGCCGGCGGCTAAACGCCGGCGACTGGACCGCGGCGGCGCTGCACGGGGAGGGCGAATCCGGCCATCATTTGGAGCGCGAAGACCATCAACTTGAAGCCCTCACTCGCGCGCGTCGAATGGGACCGAAACCAAGAGCTGGGGTGCACCGTACGCTCGCCGGCGTCAAGCTTTGCGGCGACCTGGCTACGGCCGTGATCGAGATTTTGTTCCGGGGCACGACTTGAGGCGGGGCTAGGCTGGTTCGACGAGGAGGAGCACGGGGAACACGTTGGACAACAAGGCGGGTTCGATTTCATAGCGGGTGAACGTCGCCATGGATCCCAGCGGCGAGGAGCTTCGGCTCTCATGGCAACCAAGCCTAGAGGAAGCAATCGAAGGGGGAAGTTTAGGGGTTTTGAACCCGAGCTCACCAGGAACTCAGTAGAGGTGGTGGCGAGGGCTAGGGTGGCTCAACGGCGGCGGAATTGACGAAGTCCTTCACTGCGGCCGGCGAGAACTCGAGGAAGAATCTGGCGTCTAAGCGGGCTCTGGGCTCGATTCCTTGCACTGCTCGACGAAGACGACGACGAGGAAGAACTTGGACACGGTCTTGGGGCTTCTCGGCGTCACTGGCCACGCGGGGGCTCAACGGTGCTCCGGCGTGCTTCTCGGGCGGCGACGAATCGGGCTAGAGAGGAAGGAGAGGTGTTCCTGGAGGGAGGGGAAAGAACTGGGGCGGTGCTAGGGTGCGTCCAGACGCGAGAAGAGGGCACGGGGCGGCCTGGAAGCTTGAAGACGTCGAGGTGTCATCGTCGCCGCGCTCGGCCGCTCCAGCGAGCTGCTTGGGCGCGCGGGGTAGAAGACGACAAGGGGGAGGCTGGGCTGGGCCGGCCAGGTGGGCTGCGGGGAGTTAGTTGGGCTGCTTAAAGGTAAGTTCCTTTTCCCTTTTCTCTTCTGTTTTGTTTTCTGCTATTTGTTTTGCTGTGCTAAAATAATTAGCTAGGCATTTTATTAAATGCTGAAATTTTTTATGTGGCCTCATAATAATATAGACTAGCCACTTATAAAGTTTCAACATTTTTAAAATTCAAATAATTTGAATCTTAAATCAAATAGGGGTATTTGATTACTTCCAAGGCACTGTTTGAATATTTGAAAAATCTATGAGCATGGGATGGGTCCCACATCACTTCATATGTGATCACACTCATTTATAAGACTTTTCAAAAATCTAACATGAATTTTTGGAGAAGATTTTTATCTGGCCTTTTGAATTAATTCATCTGGGGGGGTTCCTTCTCCCATTTTGATTTTGAAAATGAAATTCCTTTGATTTCTTTTGAAAATGCAAAGTGAAATTGATCCTAGCACTTTACCTAACAGAGGTTTCTGACAACTCGCCCCCACTCAAAAGAATCTCGTCCCGAGATTCAGAAGTCTGCGGGAGGAAGGTGGGGTACTCAGCATTGAGACGGTCTTCTCTTTCCCACGTAGCTTCTCTTTCAGAGTGGTGTGACCATTGCACTTTCAGAAACCTAATCTTCTGACGACGAGTGACACGCTCTGCGGAATCAAGAATACGAGTGGGGTATTCTCGATAAGAAAGGTCATCTTGGAGATCAAGCGTTTCATGGTCGACTTCACGGATGGGGTCCTTGAAGCAACGCCTGAGTTGGGACACATGGAATACATCGTGTACTCGGGAGAGGTGCGGGGGTAGTTCAAGTTGGTAGGCAACTTCTCCACGTTTAGCAATAATGCGGAAAGGTCCGATGTAACGTGGGGCCAACTTGCCTTTGATACCGAAACGTTGGGTTCCTTTCAGAGGAGTAACCCGAAGGTAAGCCTTCTCATCGAGATTGTAGCTCTCTTGCCTATGATGACGATCATAGTAGCTCTTCTGACGAGACTGGGCTGCTTTCAATTGATCACGAACAATGCGAACTTGCTCTTCTGCTTCCTTGATCATGTCCGGTCCAAAGAATTGTCTTTCACCGGTTTCTGACCAGTTTAAAGGTGTTCGACATCGTCGTCCATATAGGAGTTCAAAAGGAGCCATGTTCAGACTAGATTGAAAACTATTGTTATAAGCAAATTCGGCAAATGGAAGAGACTTCTCCCAATTCTTTCCGAATGAGATAACACAAGCTCTGAGCATGTCTTGAAGAATTTGGTTAACCCTTTCGACTTGACCGCTAGACTGAGGATGGAAAGCTGTACTAAAGGAGAGATGAGTTCCCATAGCATTCTGAAAGCTTCCCCAACATCTAGAGGTGAAAAGGCTACCGCGATCAGAATTGATTTCCAAAGGGACACCATGAAGGGATACAATTATAGAGACGTACAAGTCTGCTAACTGACTAGCAGTTATAGACTCGCGAATGGGAAGGAAGTGAGCAACTTTGGAAAGCCTATCTATGACAACGAAGATGGCATTGTTTCCTTTCTGGGTTCTTGGAAAGCTGGTGATGAAATCCATACCGACTTTGTCCCATTTCCACTCGGGAATAGACAAAGGTTGAAGTATACCAGTAGGTCTTTGATGTTCTGCCTTAATGCGACGACAAACATCACATTCGGCAACAAATTGAGCAATGTCTCTTTTCATCCTAGTCCACCAAAATCTCTGGCGTAGATCTCGGTACATTTTTGTGCTACCGGGATGAATCGAGAGGGGTGTGTCATGGGCTTCTTTGAGGATGAGTTGCCTTAGTTCCCTATTCTTAGGTACTACCAAACGATTTTCAAAGAATACCGTTCCCTTGCTATCTGTGGAGAAACATTTAGCAACTCCGCTAGCAATGTTCTCCTTGATCCGGCGAACACCTCGTGCACGCCTTTGGGCAACTATGATTTGGTCCTCAAGAGTTGGTTTCACCACCAAGGTAGAAAGATAGCCATGAGGAACAATTTCAAGGTTGAGTTTGCGAAAGTCCTCATGAAGAAGTGGTTGATACTGTTGTAACATGAGGTTGTTACAATACGACTTACGACCAGCCATGACATTGGCTTTGCCTGGGGTGTAAGAAATTACTACGTCGTAATCTTTTATCAACTCAATCCAGCATCTTTGCCTGAGATTAAGATCTGGCTGGGTGAAAATATATTTGAGGCTTTGGTGGTCGGAATAGATCTCGCAACGGTTACCAAGGAGGTAATGTCGCCAAGTTGTTAGGGCATGAACTACGGCAGCGAGTTCAAGGTCATGGGTAGGATAGTTCTGTTCATGTGGCCGCAATTGGCGTGAAGCATAAGCTACCACATGTCGATCTTGCAGAAGTATGCATCCTAACCCTTGCCGTGATGTGTCACAATAGATCTCGAAATCCTTTTTGGTGTCTGGAGGTGCAAGTACGGGTGTAGAAGTCAATCTTCTTTTTAGCTCTTGAAAGCTTTCCTCGCACTTGGGAGTCCATAGGAATTTCTTATCTTTCTTGAGGAGTTCAGTTAGAGGCTTTGCAACTTTAGAAAAGTTCTCGACGAAGCGACGGCAATAGCTGGCTAGGCCAAGAAAACTCCTAACTTGCTTAACCGATTCAGGTGGAGTCCAGTCAAGGACGGCCTGAACTCTCTCGGGATTCACAGCAATGCCTTTTGCAGAAATCACGTGGCCTAAGTAGGTCACTTCTGGTAGCCAAAATTCACACTTGGAGAATTTAGCATACAGGCGATGCTCTCTAAGTTTCATCAATACCAGCCTTAGGTGTTCGGCATGTTCTTCTTCGTTCTTCTAGTAGATGAGAATGTCATCGAGGTAAACCACGACGAACTGGTCCAAATACTCCATGAAGATCGAATTCATCATGCGTGAGAAAGTGGCGGGGGCATTGGTTAAACCAAAGGACATGACGGTGTACTCGTAAAGACCATAACGAGTAGTAAAAGCCGTTTTGGGAATGTCCTCGTTTCAGATCTTGATTTGATGATAACCTAATCTCAAATCCATCTTTGAGAAGACAGAGGATCCTGCAAGTTGATCATAAAGATCATTGATCCTGGGCAATGGGTACTTGTTCTTTATCGTCGCTAAATTTAGCGGGCTATAGTCTACGCACATCCTTTCTGTTCCATCTTTCTTCGTTACGAACAGAACGGGGCAACCCCATGGCGATGAGCTAGGGCGGATGAAGCCTTTCTCCAACAAAGCTTCCAGTTGGGTTTTAAGCTCAGCTAACTCACGTGGGGCAATTTTGTATGGGCGTCTAGAAATTGGTGCGGTTCCGGGGGCAAGATCTACAATGAACTCCACACATCTATCGGGTGGCATGCCCGGCAGCTCTTCAGGAAAGACATCCGGGAAGTCACGAACCACCTGAATATCTTCAAGTTCGGGAAGGGGAAGTACATTCAAGGAATGCACTTGGGTTCTTGTTCTGGGTGAGGTATATTTGACTGTTTTGCCTGAAGGGTGGGTGAGTTTCACGGATTTGCCTTTGCAATCCAGGTAGGCATTCTGTCTTGATAGCCAATCCATGCCAAGGATGACATCAATGTCTGAAGACTTGAGGGCTATGAGTGAAGCAAGGAATACTAAACCCTCAATTGCAATTTGATTACCATGGCTTACTGTATTAGTTTTCCATCTTGACCCTGGAGTTTGAATAATCATTGGGGTGGACAATTCAACAAAAGATAACTCATGACGAAGTGCATAACTTTCCGACATGAATGAATGAGATGCTCCTGGGTCGAAAAGAACGGAAGTAGGAACATAATTGACTGGGAGCGTACCAAGAATGACGTCAGTGGTGTCGTCAGTCTCTTCGGCGGCGATCTGGTTCACACGTCCACGAGTGGCGGGAGGAGCGGGTTTGGCGGTGTAGACCTTCTGGGGTGGCTTGCCACGACCATTGTTGTTGTTGTTGCCTCCGGCACGGGGTGGAGCATTCTGATGTTGGATCTGGTTCTGGGGACACTCGCGAGGGTAGTGGCCCGCCTGACCACACTTGTAACAGGCTCCAAAAATAGTGCGTGGAGCTGGGTTGTTTGGTGGAGCTGGGTGAAACTGGGTTGGTGGACGAGGCGCCACATAGGATGGCCTCGGTGGGTTGTTCTGGCGGAACATGCTGTTTGGGATCCAGATCTTGCGCTTCTGGGAGCCAGAACTGGATGAACTGTCGTCTCTAGGGTGTTTGCGAAAGTCGTTGGGGTGTTCATGTCCTCGGCCTTGATGTCCTTGTTGAAAAGGACCTGGAAGGTGGCAAAGTCATGAAGATTGAGCTCACGACGAAGTCCAGTGTTTCTTGTTTCTTGGAGTCGATGGAGACTTCTTCGGTAGCATAACGAGCAAGTCTGTAGAACTCACGACTGAAATCGTCAACGGTCCTTCTGCCTTGAGTGAGGTTGCAGAACTCCTCACGCTTGCGGTCCATAAGACCTTTGGGAATGTGGTGCTCGCGGAAGGACGTGCAGAATTCCTCCCAAGATGCAGGCGGTCCAACGGGACGCATATTCAGAAAGTTCTCCCACCAAGAGCTAGCTGCACCTTCGAGGTGATAGGTGGCATAGCTGACCTTGTCACCAGTTGAAACACGGCCTGCTTGGAGCTTCCTTTCGATGCTACGAAGCCAGTCATCGGCGTCAAGGGGCTCGGTGGAGTAACTGAAAACCGGGGGATGAAGTCGGATGAAGTCGTTCAGGGACACCAACTCATTTCGCTGTTGAGTGGTGTTGCGAGCAATGACTTCCAACAGATGGTGAGAGTCTCGGCGGTTCCTCTCGACTTCCATCAGAACCTGAGCCATCGTGGGTGGGGGTGGAAGGTTGCCTTCCTCCGTGTCATTCCCACGACCTTGGTTCCGACCAACCTGGCCACGGGTTCCTTGAGACATCCTGAAGGTAAAAACCAAAGTCAAACAGAGTTGATTGGGAGAGTCTAAACAAGGTATTGAAGTACTGGAAGGATTACAGAGCAAAGGAAGTAATCATCTTGACAACATGGTGATAAAGCATACAAGCCATATATTCACAAGTTGTCATACAAACCATACATCGTTTAATACAAGCACTAAGCTAATACAAACGTGATGAAGATGATACATCCTTCAGAGGCACTCTGACTTCCTATACATTATTTATCTAAGCCTCTGGAACTTAGACACCTTGCTTACAATATACTAAGATACTACTACATCATCACTAATTAAGACCACAGGCGGTCTCACTCATCTCCATCTCCATAGTAGTCCTCATAAAAGTTACCCGCGTATCCCGGTAGCTGGAGGTGACCATCGGAAAACACGGAGGCTTGTGGACCCTGATATCCATTTGGGCAAGGATGGGGCCTAGGTCCAGCGTAGGGTGGAAGCAAAGGACCACGGGGTGGAAAAATGCCTCCAATCTCGGGCCAAGCAACTCGAGAAGGCATCTGACTCCTCACTGGGTAGATAGCATCAAACTCAACTAATCCCACGCTCACAAAGGGTGCCAAAAGTGTCAGTGCTCGATACAGACGAACACGGGTGGCGTGGAGCTCGAAACGGAGAGCGCGTGCATCACGATCTCTGTCACTAGCAAACCTAGCAGTCATCTGAAGTGCGGGATCTTCTGCAGAGTGATCTGAGTAGAGTCCGGTGTAATATCCCTCTTCTCCTGGAAGTGCAGCAGGAATATAGCGGAAAGAGGTCTCTCTCAGCAAAGTGTGCTCCTCTCTCAGTAGTGTCATACATGAGTATGCAGCATCCTGCACAGCCATGTTCTCGGTAATGCCAATGCCATGTCCAAAGTGGATAGGCTGAGTGACTCCAACGTGGTGCGGGTAGATCCGAACAATGCAGTGGAACTGCGTCTGGTTGAAATCGTGAAACTGCTCCTCAACGGTGTACTCAGGGTACCACCGATATCCCACATAGGACATCATCTCGATCAACGTGGCGGGATGGCCACGCACACCGAGACACCTGGTCAAACGAACAATCTGCCGAGGGGGAAGACCTGCCATCTGAAATAGAAAGGAGTTTGCAAATGCATCAGATTATGAGATAAACCTGGAATGACTCGGACAGCATAACAACTGTAATTGTAAGAAAAAGACAATTTCTTACAACATGGAAACATCACTTACATACGATGTAATAAAACAGGGAGCATAACCACTCTAACAAACCGGTCACAACTTTCCTACGGCTACAAGGAAGCAAACAACGAGATGTTCTAATCAGACAGAGGAGAGCCTAGTCCTATCTTCCCGTAGAATAAGATGAGGGTGACTCAGAACTCAGAACGAAGGGGGTAAGGAGAAAAAAGAAGCCTTACGTTATTCCCTTATATACCCAGAGTAACTATATAACTATAGCAAGCTAGACTCAACTTCGACCAAGGCTACTAGTCCTACAGTCAGTCCTGCTCTGATACCAAGTCTGTCGGGACCCGGGGTTAGCGTATGCAAGTACAGCTAAGACATAGTCATATGGGGAGCCGAGAACCGTACCCACTTGTCTAAGCAGACAAGGCCAAGCATAAAACGTTCTCGGAAAGCATCGTACGTGAGGGGCATCCCATCCAGGCCGGATGATCAACCGAGATGGGTCCTCATCGTCCGCACACAAGTCTAATGATATGGGTGGTGAACTCTCATATTCAAAGACAAGTCGCCTCAACCATACTATCGACTATCTCAAAACTCTTACATAGACTTACTCCAGCCAGATCACTTAGTCGGGGTCTAGGGCGGGCTCGATCATACCACAAAGTGTGCACGAGACGGAGTCTCGAGCAATCGCATCGCGATGCCCCAAGCTGCGCACATCTAAGGGCCACTTGGTGTATGAAAGACCGCCATCCAGAACACAAATAAGGTCTCGAAAACCCATACAAAGACATGCATGTTATAAACATACACGCAACATACATGCCTTGTATGAACAGCAGGTACCATTGCAATTCTCTACAAAGTGTACAATTTTATTGATAACTCTTATAGAGTGCAAACAGAGATCACAAACATGTGATCCAACATTACAACACAAACGGAAGCAAATTATGTCTGAGTACAGACAAGTTTAACAAATGGCTTAAGAAGCCTTATTTAAGCACAAGCCCTCCATGAGGGAACCAGTCGTCTGACTGGGACTAGACTAGTTGGTCTTCAGTCGTCCAGCTCGATGAAGAAGCAACCTTCGGGGTCGGTGGCATCATCTAAAACATAGATTAAGCAAACGTGAGTACAAAGTCGTACTCAGCAAGACTTACATAGGAGCTATACTACTCATGCATATGTATCAAGGTAAAGGGAGATGGGGTTCACTTGCAGAAGTGCCAGCTTTGACTTGGCTAATCCTGAACTACGAGTACCAGACTTTGAGGTAAGAAGCGTACACGAGTCCACTACATTCTCCAACCAATTACACCACTATGGTGCCTTCCTCGACTTCCCCACGAGAAAGCACGCCATAGCACTCACACTTATCTTGGTGTGTTTTAGAAGTATCCAGTTCAAGTTGTCTAATAATCAAGCTAAGCTTTCCAAGCAGTCCATAACCACGGACGCGGCTATTCGAATAGTTTTTTTAACCCTGCAGGGGTGTACCGCTACACACACATGATCATCATTTACCGCCTTTAATCTCGACACCATTCAAGGGGTGCCAGCGAGGATGCTCACCGCATGATGGAAGGTTGAATCTTGATGTACATGCTTTGATGTGTGAATAAATTCCATTTAAATGGAGTATATTGTAAATTGAATTGAAAATTCAAACTCCACATTTGAATTCAACTTAACCAAGTTGCATGTGACATTGTTTGATCATTTTGAACCTTTTGGAAATGTGTATGATATGCCTCTGAAGTGTGGTTGAATTGTAGCATAATTCCATGGTTCAAGTTGCAAAATCATTTGATTTGAATTTGAATTAATTTCAAATAAACCAAATGACATATGCTACTGGTCCCATTTTAAAATCAAGTCAAACAGAGTTGAAAGTTGCATATTTGGAAAGATAATTTTCTCCTGATCATTTTTCATATATTATTTGTCCAATTTGGACTAATATGAATTTTCTATGAATTTCCAAAGTTTGGGGTATTTTCTGGAATTTCTGGAATTCTTTTAATTCAAATAATCTCTGGAAATTCATTTAAATTGATTTACTGCGTCAGTGCTGACGTTAGGGGGGGGCTGACAAGGGGGTCCAGGGTGTCAGTGGCTGGATTTAATTAAACCGTCGGGTTAATTAATCCAGTGGCTTAATTAAGCCACTGGGCCCACTTGTCAGGGACCCAGGCGGTCATTAACTGGGTGATTAACGTGGGAGGTTTGGCTGACACGCCGGCGACTGGACCGCGGCGACGCTGCACGGGGAGGGTGAATCCGGCCATCATTTGGAGCGCGAAGACCATCAACTTGAAGCCCTCACTCGCGCGCGTCGAATGGGACCGAAACCAAGGGCTGGGGTGCACCGTATGCTCGCCGACGTCAAGCTTTGCGGTGACCTGGCTACGGCCGTGATCGAGATTTCTTTCCGGGGCATGACTTGAGGCGGGGCTAGGCTGGTTCGACAAGGAGGAGCACGGGGAACACGTTGGACAACAAGGCGCGTTCGATTTCTTAGCGGGTGAACGTCGCCATGGATCCCGGCGGCGAGGAGCTTCGGCTCTCATGGCAACCAAGGCTAGAGGAAGCAATCGAAGGGGGAAGTTTAGGGGTTTTGAACCCGAGCTCACCAGGAACTCAGTAGAGGTGGTGGCGAGGGCTGGGGTGGCTCAACAGAGGCGGAATTGACGAAGTCCTTCACTGCGGCCGGCGAGAACTCGAGGAAGAATCTGGCGTCTACGCGGGCTCCGGGCTCGATTCCTTGCACTGCTCGACGAAGACGACGACGAGGAAGAACTTGGACACGGTCTTGGGGCTTCTCGGCGTCAATGGCCACGCGGGGGCTCAACGGTGCTCCGGCGTGCTTCTCGGGCGGCGACGAATCGGGCGAGAGAGGAAGGGGAGGTGTTCCTGGAGGGAGGGGAAAGAACTGGGGCGGTGCTAGGGTGCGTCCAGACGCGAGAAGAGGGCACGGGGCGGCCTGGAAGCTTGAAGACGTCGAGGTGTCGTCGTCGCCACGCTCGGCCGCTCCAGCGAGCTGCTTGGGCGCGCGGGGTAGAAGACGACAAGGGGGAGGCTGGGCTGGGCCGGCCAGGTGGGCTGCGGGGAGTTAGTTGGGCTGCTTCCAGGTAAGTTCCTTTTCCCTTTTCTCTTCTGTTTTCTTTTCTGCTATTTGTTTTGCTGTATTAAAATAATTATCTAGGCATTTTATTAAATGCTGAAATTTTTTATGTGGCCTTATAATAATATAGACTAGCCACTTATAAAGTTTCAACATTTTTAAAATTCAAATAATTTGAATCTTAAATCAAATAGGGGTATTTGATTAATTCCAAGGCACTGTTTGAATATTTGAAAAATCTATGAGCATGGGATGGGTCCCACATCACTTGATATGTGATCACACTCATTTATAAGACTTTTCAAAAATCTAACATGAATTTTTGGAGAAGATTTTTATCTGGCCTTTTGAATTAATTCATCTGGGGGGGTTCCTTCTCCCATTTTGATTTTGAAAATGAAATTCCTTTGATTTCTTTTGAAAATGCAAAGTGAAATTGATCCTAGCACTTTACCTAACAGAGGTTTCTGACATCGTCCAAGTAGACCTCATACTTGAGCCAAGTACTCTTAACGTAATTGGTGGGAACCCTTCTTGACTTGCTGATTTTCTACTGATTCGTCGCGGTATGCGTGGGTTGATGAGCAACTTTCCATCGGGGGGGGGGGGGAAACAAAGCGACGCCAAAGAACCAAATGAAGAACCAACGATGAAATCCAGCGGAATGAAAATCCCCAGCGGTCGATAGAAAGTTCATCAAATGAAAAGTTTTAATAGTAGTCGATGACCATATGAATCCCTTGCATAAAACCAGCAAATAAACCAGCAGCCACCAGAACGGTTTTTACAACTCGGGTCCGGGACGTTTATTGGAATAACTCAACCACTGCTCAAGACGACCGACCAAGAATCAGCTCAGAGCATGAGACAACATTGATAAAAAGAATGCAGAGGTCCCCTAAGTTGTCGAGAAAACATCTCAGAACATAGGGTCGCTACTGCGAAGAGAAACTCAACAACTGCCCGAGACGGCCGAGAAGCATCTCAGAACACGGGTCGACTATTGAAAAGAGAAATATAAAGTAGGCGTCCACCCTGGACGGCCGAAAACGAATCAGCTCAGAACCAGGCGTGGTGCCATTATCCAAAAGAAAGCGAGCAAGGGTCCATCAGAGTCACATAGTACCCGCAAAAACATATCCATTAAACACCTAAGAACCAAATACGGGATCGACGAAACAAAGTAGAGATCAATAGCAATGAAAGTGCATCGAGATCACACACAAACATATCATATCTTATTATTACACACAATAACATGCAACATGCAACAAGCAACATGCAAGACTACTGCTACTCATGCAACATGAACTACGTGAAACTTAGACACTACGGTCCATCGACGGTTTGCCGGATGGAGAGGGAGTTTGCGGAGAGCTTCTTGCATCCCTTGCATCAAGGACCAGCACAACGATGAGGGTGTACTAGGCGATCATGTAGAGGGACATGCTGATCACCGTTGCGTCGGCTTCCGCAAGAGGGCGAGGAAACCTAACTTGCTGAGGAATGGTGGCCAAGGTGGGATAGAAGTGGAAGGCACGATTCTGATGCATCGCGCTTTCCTGGTGGCGAAGACATGTGAGGCCTGCCAAAGGAGCAAGTTGGACGACACGATCTGGGGTAGAGGCATATCCACCATGGAAGTTGTAGGTACGCATGCCGATAGGGAGGTTGACTTCCATGAAGACCTTGGCATGGTACTCCAGTATTGATCCCCCGAGCGGCGTTTGGAGCACTTGGTACCGTGGAACTTCTCCATTAGGATAGAGACTCCACCAGACGTTGGCAAGCAGATAGGCAAAGCTGGTTGGTGAGGAGGATGATAGGTGGTCAAGTGGATACTCTTAAATCTACACTCATTAGACTAGATCGTTAGTGAATATAATGCTACCTATATGCATGCTATGCAGCAAACAAATGCATCACACAAGCAGGCTATATACCCTAGCTGTAACGTCCTCATAATGTCCTTCTAACATTAGCGCGGACTAGGGTGTCCTACAGCCAAACCTGCTCTGATACCAAGCGTTGTGGCACCCCAGCTCAGAATACCGGAACCCCCCGTGCTCCAGACCAGAGATCATGTCTTCTGGAACACGACACTACTTGATATAGAACTGAACCACTTTTATTACCGATGAAATGGGTACAAGGGGTCTATTACAACGCTAGCGGAGCGAGGCAGCGAACAACTTGCTCCTCATGATAGCCACGGATCTACACCAAGCAGCAGAATAACTCTATAGCAGTGGAATGAAACTTAGCGGCGGAACAACGGTGGCGGTAGTGAACTCCACTCCACCGGGACACTAACTAGGACACCTCCTAGCTCGAAAACTCCGGAAACATCGTCCTACGCAATCACGGCATTGCCTGGAAGTCTGGCGTCACACGCCAGGTCAGTACACTGAATGTACTTGCAAGATCACAAGAACTAAAGCACCAAGGCAAAACCATAACATGGCAACAATACTCCAAAAAATACTAATATGATGCATCTAGCATATTACCAAGATTATAACTAATGCATGACAATCATCGTTTAAGGTCACATGGACCCCATATGATCATTGCATGGTCATACGACTTACCTTGGAGTCATTACAGACGCAAGCATCGGGTCATTTCATGACCAACCAAAGTGCACGGGTCGTCGCACGACCATTCAACATGTTAGGTGTGATCGCGTTGCCACCCAACCAATCCGGTCATCGCATGACCAATGACTTTCACGGGTTATCGCATGACCAAACGGGTCATCGCATAACCAATACTTCCACGGGTCACCGCTTGACCAAACAACTTAGCACAATCATCAAATCGGGTTAACGTTGATCCCAAGTGTGACCTAGTACGAACTTTGTCCAATACCGTGGACTCGGTTATTCGAATAGATTTGTACACTCTGCAGATGTTGTGCACTTTACCCACGCTATGGAGTTCTTCCTCCATCCAGTACCTTGGAACTTATCCCACGGGAACCTCAGAACTTGTACCATAGGAGTGGACTAGGACTTCTCCAACGAGACCGTTCTACCACATGCCTCCCTTAACGTATCACCGACATCCCGTCTTGGGTAGCCCCGTGTCCTCCAGACATCGGCCACCCTCGTGGCAAACAACATGCTCCCAAATGGGGAACATTGTCCCAAACGGGGACTGAGCTCAATATAACCAAACCGGCTTTCAAGACTATCGCCGGTTACCAGGACAGGGTAAGCGTGCGCGCATAGTCTCCCCTCTTTGGTGATATGAATAAGAAAGCGCACCGATGGACCGAGCCAAGGCCTTCCCATACAGGCAATTGTGGCTGCACTAATAAGTTCATTTCAGTGGCACCTGATGAACTTGACACATAGCATATATCCAAATGCATAATCGTAAAGATCAGGTGCAACATGACAATCTATAGTCCTAATCATATCCATGCATGCAGAACAATCCAAGCTACGGTTATATTCACATCATAATCCAAAGCATGACTACATGTTTAACCTAGCCATGTCAAAATGATCACTATACTATCATGCAACATAGCAAGATCATAAACATGACTAGGGGTATGATGCATACAAGCATAACATGGCAATAGCATGATCAAAGTGATTCAAAGCATAACAGGAGAAACCATCGTATCATCCGAGAATTAAAGCAAGTTTGGAAAACGTCAAAGCTTTACGAAGGTGCAAAGGGGGTTGTGGCTTGCCTTCCACTAGAGGAGTGTAAAATACTGTCAGAACCCTCCGTTAGGTAATGTGCTAGGGTCTTTTTCACTTTGCATTCATGAAAGAATTCAAAGGAATTTCAACTTCAAAATCCAAATGGGAGAAGGAACACCCCCAGATGAATTAATTCAAAAGGCCAGATAAAAATCTTCTCCAAAAATTCATGTTAGATTTTTGAAAAGTCTTATAAATGAGTGTGATCACCTATCAAGTGATGTGGGACCCATCCCATGCTCATAGATTTTTCAAATATTCAAACAGTGCCTTGGAATTAAAGAAATACCCCTATTTGATTTAAGATTCAAATTATTTGAATTTTAAAAATGTGAAAAGTTTATGAGTGGCTAGTCTATATTATTATGAGGCCACATAAAAAATTTCAGCATTTAATAAAATGTTTAGCTATTTTATTTGGCTAAACAGAACAAATGTCAGAAAAGAGAAATAGAAAAGAAATCAGAAAATCCTTACCTGGCGCCCAGGCGAAGTCAGCCCACCCCAGCCCAGCCGGCCCACAGGGGCAGCGGGGTCTTCTTCCCCGTCCCGCGCCTCCAAGCTGCTCGGTGGAATGCCACCGAGCTAGCTGGGCACGTCGTCGTCTCTCCAGACGCCACTTGCCCCTCCCGCGCCTTCTAGCGACGCCACGGAGACGCTGGAGACGCCGTGCGTGCATTCCCCCCCTCCAGGAGCTCCCTCCCCTCCTCTCTCGCCCGTTTCATCGCCGCCCGAGAAGCACGCCGGAGCGCCGTCGAGCACACGCGTGGCCATTGACGCCTAGAAGCCCCAAGACTGTGTCCAAGCGCTTCGTCGTCGTCGTCTTCACCGACTTGCAGAAGGAATCGAGCCCGGAGCCCACGTAGACGCCGGATTCTTCCTCGAGTTCCCGCCGGCCGCCGTGAAGGACTTCGTCGATTACGTCGCCGTTGAGCCACCCCAGCCCTCGCCACCACCTCTGCTGAGTTCCTGGTGAGCTTGGGGTCAAAACCCCTCACTTTTCCCCTTCGATTACTCCCTGTAGCCGTGACCGCCATGAGAGCCGAAGCTCCTCGCCGCCGGGATCCATGGCGAGGTCCACCCGTTAAGTAATCGAGCCCGCCTTGTTGTCCATCTTGTTCCCCGTGTTCTTCCTCGTCGAACCAGCCTAGCCTCGCCTCAAGTCGTGCCCTGGAGCCAAATCTCGATCATGGCCGTAGCTAGGTCGCCGCAAAAGTTGACGCCGGCGAGCGTACGGTGCACCCCAGTGCTTGGTTTTGGTCCCGTTCAACGCGCGCGAGTAAGAGCTTCAAGATGGTGGTCTTCGCGCTCCAAATGATGGCCGGATTCGCCCTCCCCGTGCAGCGCCGCCGCGGTCCAGTCGCCGGCGTTTAGCCGCCGGCGTGTCAGCTCTAACCCCCCCTGTTAAGCACCCAGTTAGTGAACCCTGGGTCACTGACCAGTGGGCCCAGTGGCTTAATTAAGCCACTGGATTAAATTTAACCCACGGGTTAATTAACCCAGTCACTGACAAGGTGACCCCACACGTCAGCCCCCCCCCTGACGTCAGCACTTGCGCAATAAATCAATTTAAATGAATTTCCAGAGATTATTTGAATTAAAGAAATTCCAGAAATTCCAGAAAATACCCCAAACTTTGGAAATTCATAGAAAATTCATATTAACTCCAAATTGGACAAATAATATATGAAAAATGATCAGGAGAAAATTATCTTTCCAAATATGCAACTTTCAACTCTGTTTGAGTTGAATTTAAAATGTGATCAGTAGCATTTGCTATTTGATTTAAATGGAATTAAATCAAATTCAAATCAAATAATTTTTGCAACTTGAACCATGGCAACATGCTACATTTCAATCACACATCAGAGGCATATCATACACATTTGAAGTTGTTTCAAAATGATCAAACTATATCACATACAACTTGGTTAATGTTGAATTCAAATGTGGAGTTTGAATTTGCAATTCAAATTGCAATATACTCCATTTAAATGGAATGCTCAACACATCAGTACCATGAACATCACCCTTTCAATCTTATTCATGTGATTGTGCATTGTACATCATGTTGATCCTATGATTGTCATGTTGCTGATAGACGTGGAACCGGAGCAAGAGGTTGCAACCTTCGTTGAAGACCCCGAACCCGAACCTCGTCAGCAAGGCAAGCAAACCCCCATTGATCATGTCGATAAAATCCCACTTCCTTCTCATGTCTCGCTTATGCATTGTCTAGGATGATCACCATGCTTCGTTTCTACCGCATAGATGAACCCATTCCTTTGCATGACCTATCATTTTGTCACAGTAGTAAGCAAACCACAATCCTAGCAAATGTAGGAGTTGTTTGATATCATGTAACCCCTGCAATGCTACTGCCTATTGCATGCTTAGTATGTTACCATGTTTTTACTGTGATGTGAGTCGGGATGGGAATGATCATGTTGATGATGGTAGAAAAGTGTTGGTGAATCGACCCTAATACAAGGTGAACGATGAGAGGCTGTGTAGGAGTACACAGTGGGTTATCTCGTTGAACACCGCCCTAGTACGAGTTCTTGTGTGGTGATCCAAGATGAAGAGTACAACCACACATTGGGCTCACTGACCCCTCTCAACTTACTAATTCATCCCTTTCGATGTCCAGATGTTGCAATAGTTCGGAGTTCTGGTAGGCTTGTGGCCTGGATGCTAAGTGAGAGAACGGCTCATCTGAGACCGGCTTATGCACCACGCACACATCACTTGGGTCCACTTCGGTAAACCGGCCGGGTTAACGATTGTGGTAACCAACCCAAGTAGGCGGCTTTCTCGGACTAGATCGGCTATGAGGTAACAGTTGTGGTGAGCATCCTCGCTGGCAACCCTTGAATGGTGTCGAGATCAAAGGCGGTAAATGATGATCATGTGTGTGTAGCGGTACACCCTTGCAAGGTTAACAAAACTATTCGAATAGCCGCGTCCACGGTTATGGACTGCTTGGAAAGCTTAGCTTGATTATTAGATAACTTGAACCGGATACTTCTAAAACACACCAAGATAAGTGTGAGTGCTATGCCGTGCTTTCTCGTGGGGAAGTCAAGGAAGGCCCCATAGTGGTGTAATTGGTTGGAGAAAGTAGTGGACTCGTGTACGCTTCTTACCTCAAAGTCTGGTACTCGTAGTTCAGGATTAGCCAAGTCAAAGCTGGCACTTCTGCAACTGAACCCCACCTCCCTTTACCTTGATACATGTGCATGAGTAGTATAGCTCCTATGTAAGTCTTGCTGAGTACGACTTTGTACTCACGTTTTCTTAATCTATGTTTTAGATGATGCCACTGACCCCGAAGGTGGTTTCTTCATCGAGCTGGACGACTGAAGACCAACTAGTCTAGTCCCAGTCAGACGACTAGTTCCCTCGTGGAGGGCTTTGTGTTTAAATAAGGCTTCTTAAGCCATTTGTTAAACTTGTCTGTACTCAGACATAATTTGCTTCCGCCTGTGTTGTAATGTTGGATCACATGTATGTGATCTCTGTTCGCACTCTATAAGAGTTATCAATAAAATTGTACACTTTGTAGAGAATTGCAATGGTACCTGCTGTTCATACAAGGCATGTGTGTTGCGTGTATGTTTATAACATGCATGTCTTTGTATGGGTTTTCGAGACCATAGTTGTGTTCTGGCTGGCGTTCTTTCATACACCAAGTGGCCCTTAGATGTGCGCAGCTTGGGGCATCGCGATGCGATTGCTCGAGACTCCGTCTCGTGCACACTTTGTGGTATGATCGAGCCCGCCCTAGACCCCGACTAAGTGATCGGGCTGGAGTTAGTCTATGTAAAAGTTTTGATATAGTCGGTAGTATGGTTGAGGGGACTTGTCTTTGAATATGGGAGTTCACCACCCATATCATTTGACTTGTGTGCGGACGATGAGGACCCATCTCAGTTGATCATCCGGCCTGGATGGGATGCCCCTCACGTACGATGCTTTTCGAGAATGTTCAGTGCTTGGCCTTTTCTGCTTAGACAAGTGGGTGCGGTTCTCGGCTCTCCATATGACTATGTCTTAACTGTACTTGCATACGCTAACCCCGGGTCCCGACAGACTTGGTATCAGAGCAGGACTGACTGTAGGACTAGTAGCCTTGGCCGAAGTTGAGTCTAGCTTGCTATAGTTATATAGTTACTTGTGGTATATAAGGGAACAACGTAAGGCTTCTTTTTTCTCCTTACCCCCTTCGTTCTGAGTTCTGAGTCACCCTTATGTTGTTCTACGGGAAGATAGGACTAGGCTCTCCTCTGTCTGATTAGAACATCTCGTTGTTTGCTTCCTCATAGCCGTAGGAACGTTGTGATCTATTTGTTAGAATGGTTATGCTCCCTGTTTTGTTACGTCGTATGTAAGTGTTGTTTCCATGTTGTAAGAAATTGTCTTTTTCTTGCAATTACAGCCGTTATGCTGTCCGAGTCATTCCAGGTTTATCTCATAATCTGATGCATTTGCAAACTCCTTTCTGTTTCAGATGGCAGATCTTCCCCCTCGGCAGATTGTTCGTTTGACCAGGTGCCTCGGTGTGCGTGGCCATCCCGCCACGTTGATCGAGATGATGTCCTATGTGGGATATCGGTGGTACCCTGAGTACACCGTTGAGGAGCAGTTCCACGACTTCAACCAGACCCAGTTCCACTGCATTGTCCGGATCTATCCGCACCACGTTGGAGTCACCCAGCCTATCCATTTTGGACATGGCATTGGCATCACCGAGAACATGGCTGTGCAGGATGCTGCATACTCATGTATGACACTGCTGAGAGAGGAGCACACTTTGCTGAGAGAGACTTCTTTCCGCTATATCCCTGCTGCACATCCAGGAGAAGAGGGATATTACACCGGACTCTACTCAGATCACTCTGCAGAGGATCCAGCACTCCAGGTGACTGCTAGGTTTGCTAGTGACAGAGATCGTGATGCACGCGCTCTCCGTTTCGAGCTCCACGCCACCCGTGTTCGTCTGTATCGAGCACTGACACTCTTGGCACCCTTTGTGAGCGTGGGATCAGTTGAGCATGATGCGATCTACCCAGTGAGGACTCAAATGCCTTCTTGAGTTGCTTGGCCCGAGATTGGAGGCATTTGTCCACCCCGTGGTCCTTTGCTTCCACCCTACGCTGGACCTAGGCCCCATCCTTGCCCAAATGGATATCAGGGTCCACAAGCCTCCGTTTTTTCCGATGGTCACCTCCAGCTACTGGGATACGCGGGAAATTTTTATGAGGACTACTATGGAGATGGAGATGAGTGAGACCGCCTGTGGTCTTACTTAGTGATGATGCAGTAGTATCTTAGTATATTGTATGCAAGGTGTCTAAGTTCCAGAGGATTAGATAAATAATGTATAGGAAGTCAGAGTGCCTCTGAAGGATGTATCATCTTCATCACGTTTGTATTAGCTTAGTGCTTGTACTAAAACGATGTATGGTTTGTATGACAGCTTGTGAATATATGGCTTGTATGCTTTATCACCATGTTGTCAAGATGATTACTTCCTTTTCTCTGTAATCCTTCCAGTAATTCAATACCTTGATTAGACTCTTCAAATCAACTCTGTTTAACTTTGGTTTTCACCTTCAGGATGTCTCAAGGAACCCGTGGCCAGGTTGGTCGTAACCAAGGTCGTGGGAATGATCAGGAGGAAGGCAACCTTCCACCCCCACCCACGATGGCACAGGTTCTGATGGAAGTCGAGAGGAACCGCCGAGACTCTCACCATCTGTTGGAAGTCATTGCTCGCAACACCACTCAGCAGCGCAATGAGCTGGTGTCCCTGAACGACTTCATCCGAATTCATCCCCCGGTTTTCAGTTACTCCACCGAGCCCCTTGACGCCGATGACTGGCTTCGCAGCATCGAGAGGAAGCTCCAAGCAGGCAGTGTTGCAACTGGTGACAAGGTCAGCTATGCCACCTATCACCTCGAAGGTGCAGCTAGCTCTTGGTGGGAGAACTTTCTGAATATGCGTCCCGTTGGACCGCCTGCATCTTGGGAGGAATTCTGCACGTCCTTCCGCGAGCACCACATTCCCAAGGGTCTTATGGACCGCAAGCGTGAGGAGTTCTGCAACCTCACTCAAGGCAGAAGGAACGTTGATGAGTTTAGTCGTGAGTTCAACCGACTGGCTCGTTATGCTACCGAAGAAGTCTCCACCGACTCCAAGAAACAAGAGAGGTTCCGTCGTGGCCTCAACACTGGACTTCGTCGTGAGCTCAATCTTCATGACTTTGCCACATTCCAGGTCCTTATCAACAAGGCCATCAAAGCAGAGGACATGAACACCCCCAACGACTTCCGCAAGCACCCCAGAGATGATGGTTCATCCAGTTCTAGCTCCCAGAAGCGCAAGCTCTGGATTCCAAACAGCATGTTCCGCCAGAACAACCCCCCGAGGCCATCCTATGTGGCGCCTCGTCCACCAACCCAGTTTCACCCAGCTCCACCAAACAACCCAGCTCCACGAACTGTTTTCGGGGCCTGTTACAAATGTGGTCAGGCAGGCCACTATTCTCGTGAGTGTCCCCAGAACCAGCTTCAGCACCAGAATGCTCCACCCCGTGCCGGAGGCAACAACAACAGCAGCAATGGTCGTGGCAAGCCACCCCAGAAGGTCTACACCGCCAAACCCGCTCCTCCCGCCACTCGTGGACGTGTGAACCAGATCGCCGCCGAAGAGACTGACGACACCACTGACGTCATTCTTGGTACGCTCCCAGTCAATTATGTTCCTACTTCCGTTCTTTTCGACCCAGGAGCATCTCATTCATTCATGTCGGAAAGTTATGCACTTCGTCATGAGTTATCTTTTGTTGAATTGTCCACCCCAATGATTATTCAAACTCCAGGGTCACGATGGCAAACTAATAGAGTAAGCCATGGTAATCAGATTGCAATTGAGGGTTTAGTATTCCTTGCTTCACTCATAGCCCTCAAGTCTTCAGATATTGATGTCATCCTTGGCATGGATTGGCTATCAAGACAGAATGCCTACCTGGATTGCAAAGGCAAATCCGTGAAACTCACCCACCCTTCAGGCAAAACAGTCAACTATACCTCACCCAGAACAAGAACCCAAGTGCATTCTTTGAATGTACTTCCCCTTCCCGAACTTGAAGATATTCCGGTGGTTCGTGACTTCCCGGATGTCTTTCCTGAAGAGCTGCCGGGAATGCCACCCGACAGATGTGTAGATTTTATAGTGGATCTTGCCCCAGGAACCGCACCAATTTCTAGACGCCCATACAAAATGGCCCCACGTGAGTTAGCTGAGCTTAAAACCCAACTGGAAGCTTTGTTGGAGAAAGGCTTCATCCGCCCTAGCTCATCGCCATGGGGTTGCCCCGTTCTGTTCGTAACGAAGAAAGATGGAACAGAAAGGATGTGCGTAGACTATCGTCCGCTAAATTTAGCGACGATAAAGAACAAGTACCCACTGCCCAGGATCAAGGATCTTTATGATCAACATGCAGGATCCTCTGTCTTCTCTAAGATGGATTTGAGATTAGGTTATCATCAAATCAAGATCCGAAACGAGGACATTCCCAAAACGGCTTTTACTACTCGTTATGGTCTTTACGAGTACACCGTCATGTCCTTTGGTTTAACCAATGCCCCCGCCACTTTCTCACGCATGATGAATTCGATCTTCATGGAGTATTTGGACCAGTTCGTCGTGGTTTACCTCGATGACATCCTTATATACTCGAAGAACGAAGAAGAACATGCCGAACACCTAAGGCTGGTATTGATGAAACTTAGAGAGCATCGCCTGTATGCTAAATTCTCCAAGTGTGAATTCTGGCTACCAGAAGTGACCTACTTAGGCCACGTGATTTCTGCAAAAGGCATTGCTGTGAATCCCGAGAGAGTTCAGGCCGTCCTTGACTGGACTCCACCTGAATCGGTTAAGCAAGTTAGAAGTTTTCTTGGCCTAGCCAGCTATTGCCGTCGCTTCGTCGAGAACTTTTCTAAAGCTGCAAAGCCTCTAACTGAACTCCTCAAGAAAGATAAGAAATTCCTATAGACTCCCAAGTGCGAGGAAAGCTTTCAAGAGCTAAAAAGAAGATTGACTTCTGCACCTGTACTTGCACCTCCAGACACCAAAAAGGATTTCGATATCTATTGTGATGCATCACGGCAAGGGTTAGGATGCATACTTCTGCAAGATCGACATGTGGTAGCTTATGCTTCACGCCAGTTGCGGCCACACGAAGAGAACTATCCTACCCATGACCTTGAACTCGCTGTCGTAGTTCATGCCCTAACAACTTGGCGACATTACCTCCTTGGTAACCGTTGCGAGATTTATTCCGACCACCAAAGCCTCAAATATATTTTCACCCAGCCAGATCTTAATCTCAGGCAAAGACGCTGGATTGAGTTGATAAAAGATTACGACGTAGTAATTTCTTACACCCCAGGCAAAGCCAATGTCATGGCTGATGCACTACGTCGTAAGTCGTATTGTAACAACCTCATGTTACAACAGTATCAACCACTTCTTCATGAGGACTTTCGCAAGCTCAATCTTGAGATTGTTCCTCATGGCTATCTTTCTACCTTGGTGGCGAAACCAACTCTTGAGGATCAAATCATAGTTGCCCAAAGGCGTGCATGAGGTGTTCGCCGGATCAAGGAGAACATTGCTAGTGGAGTTGCTAAATGTTTCTCCACAGATAGCAAAGGAACGGTATTCTTTGAAAATCGTTTGGTAGTACCTAAGAATAGGGAACTAAGGCAACTCATCCTCAAGGAAGCCCATGACACACCCCTCTCAATTCATCCCGGTAGCACAAAAATGTACCGAGATCTACGCCAGAGATTTTGGTGGACTAGGATGAAGAGAGACATTGCTCAATTTGTTGCCCAATGTGATGTTTGTCGTCGCATTAAGGCAGAACATCAAAGACCTGCTGGTACACTTCAACCTTTGTCTATTCGCGAGTGGAAATGGGACAAAGTCGGTATGGACTTCATCACCGGCTTTCCAAAAACCCAGAAAGGAAACAATGCCATCTTCATTGTCATAGATAGGCTTTCCAAAGTTGCTCACTTCCTTCCGGTTCGCGAGTCTATAACTGCTAGCCAGTTAGCGGACTTGTACATCTCTAGAATTGTATCACTTCATGGTGTTCCTTTGGAAATCAATTCTGATCGCGGTAGCCTTTTCACCTCTAGATTTTGGGGAAGCTTTCAGAATGCTATGGGAACTCATCTCTCCTTTAGTACAGCTTTCCATCCTCAGTCTAGCGGTCAAGTCGAAAGGGTTAACCAAATTCTTGAAGACATGCTCAGAGCTTGTGTTATCTCATTCGGAAAGAATTGGGAGAAGTCTCTTCCATTTGCCGAATTTGCTTATAACAATAGTTTTCAATCTAGTCTGAACATGGCTCCTTTTGAACTCCTTTATGGACGAAGATGTCGAACACCTTTAAACTGGTCAGAAACCGGTGAAAGACAATTCTTTGGACCGGATATGATCAAGGAAGCAGAAGAGCAAGTTCGCATTGTTCGTGATCAATTGAAAGCAGCCCAGTCTCGTCAGAAAAGCTACTATGATCTTCATCATAGGCAAGAGAGCTACAATCGGGATGAGAAGGCTTACCTTCGGGTTACTCCTCTGAAGGGAACCCAACGTTTCGGTATCAAAGGCAAGTTGGCCCCACGTTACATCGGACCTTTCCACATTATTGCTAAACGTGGAGAAGTTGCCTACCAACTTGAACTACCTCCGCACCTCTCCCGAGTACATGATGTATTCCATGTGTCCCAACTCAGGCGTTGCTTCAAGGACCCCATCCGCGAAGTCGACCATGAAAGGCTTGATCTCCAAGATGACCTTTCTTATCGAGAATACCCCGTTCGTATTCTTGATTCCGCAGAGCGTGTCACTCGTCGTCAGAAGATTAGGTTTCTGAAAGTGCAATGGTCACACCACTCTGAAAGAGAAGCTACGTGGGAAAGAGAAGACCGTCTCATTGCCGAGTACCCCACCTTCCTCCCGCAGACTTCTGAATCTCAGGACGAGATTCTGTTGATTGGGGGCGAGTTGTCAGAACCCTCTGTTAGGTAATGTGCTAGGGTCTTTTCACTTTGCATTCATGAAAGAATTCAAAGGAATTTCAACTTCAAAATCCAAATGGGAGAAGGAACACCCCCCAGATGAATTAATTCAAAAGGCCAGATAAAAATCTTCTCCAAAAATTCATGTTAGATTTTTGAAAAGTCTTATAAATGAGTGTGATCACCTATCAAGTGATGTGGGACCCATCCCATGCTCATAGATTTTTCAAATATTCAAACAGTGCCTTGGAATTAAAGAAATACCCCTATTTGATTTAAGATTCAAATTATTTGAATTTTAAAAATGTTGAAAGTTTATGAGTGGCTAGTCTATATTATTATGAGGCCACATAAAAAATTTCAGCATTTAATAAAATGTTTAGCTATTTTATTTGGCTAAACAGAACAAATGTCAGAAAAGAGAAATAGAAAAGAAATCAGAAAATCCTTACCTGGCGCCCAGGCGAAGTCAGCCCACCCCAGCCCAGCCGGCCCACAGGGGCAGCGGGGTCTTCTTCCCCGTCCCGCGCCTCCAAGCTGCTCGGTGGAATGCAACCGAGCTAGCTGGGCACGTCGCCGTCTCTCCAGACGCCACCTTCCCCTACCGCGCCTTCTAGCGACGCCACGGAGACGCTGGAGACGTCGTGCGTCCATTCCCCCCCTCCAGGAGCTCCCTCCCCTCCTCTCTCGCCCGTTTCATCGCCGCCCGAGAAGCACGCCGGAGCGCCGTCGAGCACACGCGTGGCCATTGACGCCTAGAAGCCCCAAGACTGTGTCCAAGAGCTTCGTCGTCGTCGTCTTCACCGACTTGCAGAAAGAATCGATCCCGGAGCCCACGTAGACGCCGGATTCTTCCTCGAGTTCCCGCCAGCCGCCGTGAAGGAGTTCGTCGATTACGTCGCCGTTGAGCCACCCCAGCCCTCGCCACCACCTCTGCTGAGCTCCTGGTGAGCTTGGTGTCAAAAACCCTCACTTTTCCCCTTCGATTACTCCCTGTAGCCGTGACCGCCATGAGAGCCGAAGCTCCTCGCCGCCGGGATCCATGGCGAGGTCCACCCGTTAAGTAATCGAGCCCGCCTTGTTGTCCATCTTGTTCCCCGTGTTCTTCCTCGTCGAACCAGCCTAGCCTCGCCTCAATTCGTTCCCTGGAGCCAAATCTCGATCATGGCCGTAGCTAGGTCGCCGCAAAAGTTGACGCCGGCGAGCGTACGGTGCACCCCAGTGCTTGGTTTTGGTCCCGTTCGACGCGCGCGAGTAAGAGCTTCAAGATGGTGGTCTTCGCGCTCCAAATGATGGCCGGATTCGCCCTCCCCGTGCAGTGCCGCCGCGGTCCAGTCGCCGGCATTTAGCCGCCGGCGTGTCAGCTCTAACCCCCCCTGTTAAGCACCCAGTTAGTGACCCCTGGGTCACTGACCAGTGGGCCCAGTGGCTTAATTAAGCCACTGGATTAAATTTAACCCACGGGTTAATTAACCCAGTCACTGACAATGTGACCCCACATGTCAGCCCCCCCCTGACGTCAGCACTTGCGCAATAAATCAATTTAAATGAATTTCCAGAGATTATTTGAATTAAAGAAATTCCAGAAATTCTAGAAAATACCCCAAACTTTGGAAATTCATAGAAAATTCATATTAACTCCAAATTGGACAAATAATATATGAAAAATGATCAGGAGAAAATTATCTTTCCAAATATGCAACTTTCAACTCTGTTTGAGTTGAATTTAAAATGTGATCAGTAGCATTTTCTATTTGATTTAAATGGAATTAAATCAAATTCAAATCAAATAATTTTTGCAACTTGAACCATGGCAACATGCTACATTTCAATCACACATCAGAGGCATATCATACACATTTGAAGTTGTTTCAAAATGATCAAACTATATCACATACAACTTGGTTAATGTTGAATTCAAATGTGGAGTTTGAATTTGCAATTCAAATTGCAATATACTCCATTTAAATGGAATGCTCAACACATTAGTACCATGAACATCACCCTTTCAATCTTATTCATGTGATTGTGCATGGTACATCATGTTGATCCTATGATTGTCATGTTGCTGATAGACGTGGAACCGGAGCAAGAGGTTGCAACCTTCGTTGAAGACCCCGAACCCGAACCTCGTCAGCAAGGCAAGCAAACCCCCATTGATCATGTCGATAAAATCCCACTTCCTTCTCATGTCTCTCTTATGCATTGTCTAGGATGATCACCATGCTTCGTTTCTACCGCATAGATGAACCCATTCCTTTGCATGACCTATCATTTTGTCACAGTAGTAAGCAAACCACAATCCTAGCAAATGTAGGAGTTGTTTGATATCATGTAACCCCTGCAATGCTACTGCTTATTGCATGTTTAGTATGTTACCATGTTGTTACTGTGATGTGAGTCGGGATGGGAATGATCATGTTGATGATGGTAGAAAAGTGTTGGTGAATCGACCCTAATACAAGGTGAACGATGAGAGGCTGTGTAGGAGTACACAGTGGGTTGTCTCGTTGAACACCGCCCTAGTACGAGTTCTTGTGTGGTGACACAAGATGAAGAGTACAACCACACATTGGGCTCACTGACCCCTCTCAACTTACTAATTCATCCCTTTCGATGTCCAGATGTCGCAATAGTTCGGAGTTCTGGTAGGCTTGTGGCCTCGATGCTAAGTGAGAGAACGGCTCATCCGAGACCGGCTTATGCACCACGCACACATCACTTGGGTCCACTTCGGTAAACCGGCTGGGTTCACGATTGTGGTAACCAACCCAAGTAGGCGGCTTTCTCGGACTAGATCGGCTATGAGGTAACAGTTGTGGTGAGCATCCTCGCTGGCACCCCTTGAATGGTGTCGAGATCAAAGGCGGTAAATGATGATCATGTGTGTGTAGCGGTACACCCTTGCAAGGTTAACAAAACTATTCGAATAGCCGCGTCCGCGGTTATGGACTGCTTGGAAAGCTTAGCTTGATTATTAGATAACTTGAACCGGATACTTCTAAAACACACCAAGATAAGTGTGAGTGCTATGGCGTGCTTTCTCGTGGGGAAGTCGAGGAAGGCACCATAGTGGTGTAATTGGTTGGAGAAAGTAGTGGACTCGTGTACGCTTCTTACCTCAAAGTCTGGTACTCGTAGTTCAGGATTTGCCAAGTCAAAGCTGGCACTTCTGCAAGTGAACCCCACCTCCCTTTACCTTGATACATGTGCATGAGTAGTATAGCTCCTATGTAAGTCTTGCTGAGTACGACTTTGTACTCACGTTTGCTTAATCTATGTTTTAGATGATGCCACTGACCCCGAAGGCGGTTTCTTCATCGAGCTGGACAACTGAAGACCAACTAGTCTAGTCCCAGTCAGACGACTAGTTCCCTCGTGGAGGGCTTTGTGTTTAAATAAGGCTTCTTAAGCCATTTGTTAAACTTGTCGTTACTCAGACATAATTTGCTTCCGCCTGTGTTGTAATGTTGGATCACATGTATGTGATCTCTGTTTGCACTCTATAAGAGTTATCAATAAAATTGTACACTTTGTAGAGAATTGCAATGGTACCTGCTGTTCATACAAGGCATGTGTGTTGCGTGTATGTTTATAACATGCATGTCTTTGTATGGGTTTTCGAGACCTTAGTTGTGTTCTGGCTGGCGGTCTTTCATACACCAAGTGGCCCTTAGATGTGCGCAACTTGGGGCATCGCGATGCGATTGCTCGAGACTCCGTCTCGTGCAGACTTTGTGGTATGATCGAGCCCGCCCTAGACCCCGACTAAGTGATCGGACTGGAGTAAGTCTATGTAAGAGTTTTGAGATAGTCGGTAGTATGGTTGAGGCGACTTGTCTTTGAATATGGGAGTTCACCACCCATATCATTTGACTTGTGTGCGGATGATGAGGACCCATCTCAGTTGATCATCCGGCCTGGATGGGATGCCCCTCACGTACGATGCTTTCCGAGAATGTTCAGTGCTTGGCCTTGTCTGCTTAGACAAGTGGGTGCGGTTCTCGGCTCTCCATATGACTATGGCTTAACTGTACTTGCATACGCTAACCCCGGGTCCCGACAAATACTTCTGGTCTTCAAGACAATAAAGTCCTGCAAAATATATTTTAAAATGGAAAAAAGGAAATGTCACATAAAGATTTCTCTTTGATCAGCAAAAATCAACAGAGAAACATAGCATGAAAACTATGCCAAATTAAAGAGGAGATTAATAGAAAACCAATGCAAAAAAGAATCATCTCATTTGTACTTGTAGAATAAAAGTTATTGCAGGTCAAAGTCTGGTAAAAGAAAATGATTTTAAATCATTTTCAGAATTTCCAGAGGGGAGGGTGACGTCGAAGGCTGCTTTCAGAAACCCGCCTCCACTTATACCCCTTTGGAATGGGATGGGAGGCTGACAGGTGGGCCACCCCTGTCAGGTTCAAAGAGAAACAGAGAGAGCAGGGGGGCAGAGCTCACCAGCGGTGTGCTCTCCGGCGAGGGGCCACTGCTGCGGGAGGAGAGCGTGCAGGGAGGTCGGGAGCACGACGCCAACCGCGCCCGTACCAGTGGCTCACCAAGAGGTGTCCGGACGGCGAGCGCATCCTCCTCTCCAACGGAGATGATGGTACGAATTAACGCTCCCTCGTTGGTTAACCAAAGTGGAAGGTTGAGATGTAGATAGCAGCAATTTCCCTTAGCGAAGATGCTAAGGTTGAGTGTCGAACCAATAGGACTCCAATAGATACACGAAGGTGTTGAAGTAAACAATGGCGCCGTTTACAACCGAGGTTGCCAACTTCACCTGGACCTGCACACATAGCAAATAGCTTTTCTTCCCAACAAGTACAGAGGAGTTGTCAATTCCTCCGACCTTGTTGTTTACAAAGGATAAAATGCACAGGATAATAATGATAGTGATAGCAACGGAAAAGTAAATAAAGCAGTAAATTGATAGTGGGTGTAAAAGAGTATTGGAAACATGGACCGGGGTCCTATGATGTTCACTAGTGATGTCTCTCTCCCAAAAGACGATAAAATAGCCATGCGAGGTAAACAAATTACAGCTGGGCAATTGACAGGATTATGTGCGCAAACACATGCATATTATGCTATAAAGAAAGGAAGATGCTCAAAAGCATGGGCGGTACGCCAAGACAAGTAGACCGAAATCCATCTGCATCTACCTACTAATCATCCACCTTGAGATATCTATCCAGAACATCTCGCTGGTATTAAGTTGCGAATCCCACCCGAAGTGTTAACTCAAAGCAACGGACAACTGCATTAAAGAACTTTGAGTAAAGTAAACAATCCTTGCACCCCGCAAGTACAAGCACCGTTGTTTTCCCCCTTGTGGAAACAGCACATCCCCTAGACTCATGTTTCTTTCACTCAAGCTAGTCATCGGGGGGCATGAACCCACAGTCATGCATAACGCTCCCTCTTGGAGTCACTACCTACGACTTGGCCAAAGCAATAAATAGCAATGGAGAACATGCAAGAATTAATCTAGAACATAAATATAAAAGAGTAGAATCAAATATATTACTCAAACACAATCTGAACAGAATCTCATAATCTATCGGATCCCAGCCAACTCAGCATAGAAACAGCAGAAATATTACATATGTGCCTCGATCATGTAGGGAAGCTCACGAGGTCTAATCCATGAAGAACAAAGAGGGGAGGAGAACATCACATAGCTACTGATCATAGACCCATGGTCCAAGGTGGACTACTCACGGTTCATCTGGGAAGCATCCATGGTGGTGGAGAAGCTCCCGAAGGTGGTTCCTCCCTCCGACAGGGTGTCGGGAAGAGGTCTCCTGGTGCTCCCGATCTTGGAAGCGCGGCGGCGGCGGAACAGATGAGAGATCGCAAAAAAGGGTTCCCACTCAGGGTTTTTGCGTCACGGGAAATAAATAGGTGAAGGGGGCAACCAGAGGGGCCACCAGGGGTCCAGGCGGCCCCCTGGCGCGGCCCCACCCTAGTGCGTGCCAGGAGGGCGCATGTGGCCCTGGTGGGTCCCCTCTGGGCCCCCCTCGGTGATTCCCGAAGCTTCTTCTACGCTGATTTTTTATTGGATTTTTCCCGAATTTTTGGAGCACGTTTAATATGGGGGAAACCTGAACTAGAAAAACAGCAGAAAACAGGAACTGGCACTGGGGTGCACTGAGTTAATAGGTTAGTCCAAATATGATCAAAATTGTATGGAAGTTCATCAATATCATAGCAATATCACACAAAAGAGGCATGGAGCAAGCAGAAATTATAGATATGTTTTGGACGTGTCAACATCCCCAAGCTTAATTCCTGCTCGTCCTCGAGTAGGTAAATGATAAAAGCATAATTTCTGTGGTGACATGCTAACAACCATATAAGAACTTTTAAGTAAAGCAATCAAGGCATGTATTTCAACTCAAGTCATAACAAGCAAGAGTCTATATTTAATATTGAAGCAAGAAACATAAGAACATAAAGGTGCAACAGCTCTCGCTGTTCGTGACTCAAATGTCTCCAATTGGTGTTTGCGTGCAAGAAAGGGGACAGGGATATACGAGAAAAAAGTATTTTCGTGTTGAGAACTCAATCTACTAAAGTTTCACACTTGGTCTTCTTTGGAATCTTATCTTGACTCATCCCCAGACCACTAGCCAGGTACAAGTCAAAATGATCCACTCCCTTTCGACATTTTGAGCACTTATACAATGGATGAGTGTAAGCAAGAAAGTTGACACTTAGGATGGAAAAGAGAGAATATGGTGGAGGAGGAAGACAAAAAGGTGTGAAAGGCTCACATCAATGAGGACAATCATAGGCGAGAGAAAGCCAAATGATAGATATGATGTGAGGAGTAGGGATTGCCATGCAACGGATGCACATATGAGGTAAGGTAAGCTCTCTAATGGAACTAGTGGGGGTGCATCCAACTTGCTTGCTTAAGAAGACCGATAGCTCTTTTGAGGAGGCTCATCATTGGAATATACAAGCCAAGTTCTATAGTGTGAAGGTCCCCACATAGCTATATGTATGAATGATAATATCTATGGAGTACAAGATATAAGAGGGAGTACGAGTGTGGATCTCTCAAAAGGAATAGTAGTGTGCCCCCTTCTCTCTTTTTATTTCTTTTTCTCTTTTTCCTATTTTTTGTATTTTTTTGGTGGCCTCAATGGCTCTTTCTATTTCTCTCATTTGTCCTCTTTGGGATCTTTTAATTTGTCCACTTTGGGATCTTTTCCTCAGTTTAGGGGCAACACTCTATATATTACAAGGAGTATAGAAGATCTTTCACACTTTACAACAGTACTCAAATCATAAAGAATATGTAACTATCATGATGTATGCAAATGTATGCCTCTGCCAGTGTAACAGGATATGCAATGATACTAGCGCATCTTGTAGCAATGATTAGGGAAAGGCCCAACTAGCATGCGGCTCATCGATCAAGCAAGTAGCATGTATGACATGAAGATCAAGTCATGAGAAGATGGATGTTGCATGGCAATGTATCTCGGAAAGGCTATGGAAATGCCTTGATAGGTAGGTATGGTGGCTGTTTTGAGGAAGGATATAAGGAGGTTTATGATGACAGAGCGTATCATGCCAAGGGTTTGGATGTACCGGCGAAGGTGGACGCCAACTCTCGGAGTGAGAAGAAAGCAATGCACGGCACAGGAGAGGCTAGAAAAATATGGGAAGGTGGAAGTGTCAACTTTCGAATACTCACATTAGTCCGAAGAACTCATGCACTTATTATCGGTAACTCTCAATCTAATAAGGAGGTTCACAAAGAGACAAGTACCCCTAGGAGGAGTGTATGGGGGTTTGGTTATCCTTGCGCATCCTCGACTCATGGTACGTGAGTGTACTCTAATATTCGACCCCTCAGAAGAGTAGTGATCCATCTAGTAGCTAAAGTTCTCAACTAATTTTGTAAGTTTTGAAAATAAACACGGATTGCCCAAAATACGACATCTATCACTAATAGGCTAAAGCTCTTGACACCAAAAGTCCAAACATTACTCAAAACAACACCTCAAAACTATTGCATGTTACTACTTCAAAAGAATAGCAACCTCAATTACCTACTCCAAGTCAAGACACAAAACTCAGTGCAATAGGAAAACTCTCTACACAAGATAAACATGAAAACTCAAGAGAGTTCCAGAAAAAAACTAAACAAAAGCTCTTTGAAAAGATAAGCATGAAAACTAAGAGCTAAACATGGCAGTAGCTATGAAAAAGATAAAGAACAAACACAGCAAAGATAAGCATGAAAAGTCCTATGTTGTGTTCTAGATTTTGGAAGTGGAGCGTGTTTCTCTCCCACACAAAGAAAGCTGGGTTCTAAATTGTTGTGAACAAAAAGCAAAGCTAAAGAAAACTAAAAATGAAACCTAAGAGTGAGACGCTCCAAGCATAGCAAATAACGCATGAAGTGATAAAAAATATAGTGAAACAAGAGACGAACTGATAATTGTTGATGGAGAAGGGGATGCACGGGGGCATCCCCAAGCTTAGACACTTGAGTCTCCTTGAATATTTCTTGGGGTGCATGGGGGCATCCCCAAGCTTGAGCGCTTGACACTTCTTAATCTTCTTTCATCATCTTCCCTCGCACACTTGAAAACTCCCTTCATACATAACTCATCATAATCTGATTAGCGAGGTTAGTACCCATAATAAAATATATTTTTCTCTACTGGAAATAAATATATTCTTTAAGGTCTACTGTTTCTCAAGATTGCCAAAAAGTTTTTGCAAAGAAAAAGCAAGCTTAAGGTTTGCAAAACAAAGAAAAGGAAAAACAGGACAGAATCTATGAAAAACAGACCAACAGGTAGTAAAGAATTTTTTTAGGGATACTTCTGCAACTCAAATAAAAAAACTCAGAACATACAAAAGTTTCGTAATTGTATAGAGCATGCTTTGTAAAAAATTCAGCTCAAAAAGATGAACTGGGATTTTTCTGTGATTTTTCTAGTCACGAGGACAGAATCTGTTTTCTGGACAGCATGTCACAACTTTCACTTCCCTTGTCATATGAGGCTATAAATGGCACAAAGCTTGAAAAGTAAAGATACAATGATGTTTCTACAGTAGTAACAATCATCAAGACCACTAAAAACAGAAGAAAAAAAGGGAAATCCTAAATTCGTTGCGGGCTGCCTCCCGAAAGCGCTTCTTTAAAGCCATTAGCTAGGCTTAAAGATCATAAAAGTTGCTCTCATAAAAATAAGGATTTGAAGCGAAAGAGAGCATCAAGAAGAAAATATGAAACAAATTTAAGCCTAACCCACTTCCTATGCATAGGCATCTCGTAATAAAATAAATCAAAGAAGCACAAAGTGACATGCATAGGAAGGTGCAACAAGAACAACTTTGAAAGTTTCAGTTTAGAGAGAGGTGTTTTTGTCACATGAAAGTTTCTATAACCAAACTTTCCTCTCTCAAAGTAATTTTCAGTAGTATCATGAACATCATCAAGAATATAACTATCATATAAATCATATTCTTCATGACCTACAAGCACACGTGTATTGTTTTCAACACAGTTTTTAGGATCATAAGATAAATGCAACCCATCACATTGAGCTTTGATAAGAAGAAAATTCTCCGGAGTTGGAGATTTTAAAAGGATAATAGGACACTCAAGTGTGGGTGCAATAGGAAAAATTTCATGCTTAACATGAGGAACTATAGCAAGTTCATCTCCGTAAGCATCATCCATTGTGGCATCACGGCCATAAGCATAGAAGGCATCAAATTCATCAAAAAGGGATATTCCAAAAGAATCCATAGGATCATAACACCCATATAAGGTAAGAGTCAAAGAGTTACTGTCATTAGAAGGTAGACATGGATGGCTCCATTCTTCCTCCTTTTGTTCGTCACTCTCCTCCTCTTTTTCATTCAAGGGGCTTTCGGGTTCAACAATTTCTTCTTTCGTAGAGCCCTGCGAAACATTAGTCTCTTCCTTTGGGGGAGAGATTCTCTCAAGATGATCAGTAATATAATAATTTGCATCGTAATTTTCCAAACAATAGTTAAGTATAGCAAGACTCTCAGATTTGTAAGGGGCATCATCAACATTTTTAAGAAGAGAAGTAATTTCATAGGCACCCTTATAAGCAACAAATTCTTCTATTTGCTCTGCATCAACAAAGTCATAATTTCTCTTAGCATAAGAAGCTAAGGTTTCATCATCATTGTACTCACATTGGAAAGCAAGGTGTTTGTGCCTCATAAAGCAACAAGATTCATCCCTGCAGAAATATATACTCCCTCCGATCCATAATAAGTGTCGCTCATCTAGTACAAAGTTTGTAATAGCTTAGTACAAAATGAGCGACACTTATTATGGATCGGAGGGAGTATTATATATTGAGCACAAGTTTCTAGCATACTCATATAACTGGTGTATTTGTTTCCATAAGTGTATCTCCTTTTAAGACAAGCGGTGTTCCTTGTACCACTTTTGTTGATCCACGGCGAATCCTCCATGCCAATAAGATCTGGTTATAAAGAATTCAGACATTGATTGGCAAGTAAGGACCTAGACATACTTTTTTTTGAATTTTCGATAATGGACACTAAAGAAAAAACTGAAAGGTAAGCAAACAAGACTAAAAAGCAAAGATAAAAGATAGTGTGCAACTCCCCTATCTTGAAGAGTGGAGTCCCTGGCAACGGCGCCAGAAATTACTTTTGATTGTAAGAATTAACGCCCCCTTGTTGGTTACCCAAAGTGGAAGGTTGAGATGTAGATAGCAGCAATTTCCCTTAGCGAAGATGCTAAGGTTGATGTCGAACCAATAGGACTCCAACAGATACAAGAAGCTGGTGAAGTAAACAATGGCGTCGTTTACAACCGAGGTTGCTAACTTCACCTAGACCTGCACACACAGCAAATAGCTTTGCTTCCCAACGAGTACAGAGGAGTTGTCAATTCCTCCGGCCTTGTTGTTTACAAAGGATAAAACACACGGGATAATAATGATAGTGATAGCAACGGAAAAGTAAATAAAGCAGTAAATTGATAGTGGGTGTAAAATAGTATTGGAAACATGGACCGGGGTCCTATGATATTCACTAGTGATGTCTCTCTCCCAAAAGACGATAAAATAGCCATGCGAGGTAAAAAAATTACAGCTGGGCAATTGACATGATTATGTGCGCAAACCAATGCTAATTATGCTATAAAGAAAGGAAGAGGCTCAAAAGCATGGGTGGTACGCCAAGACAAGTAGACCAAAATCCATCTGCATCTACCTACTAATCATCCACCTTGAGATACCTATCCAGAACATCTCGCTGGTATTAAGTTGCGAATCCCACCCAAATTATAACTCAAAGCAACGGACAACTGCATTAAAGAACTTTGCGTAAAGTAAACAATCCTTGCACCCGCAAGTACAAGCACCGTTGTTTTCCCCCTTGTGGCAACAACACATCCCCTAGACTCATGTTTCTGTCACTCAAGCTAGTCATCGGGGGACATGAACCCACAATCATGCATAACGGTCCCTCTTGGAGTCACTACCTACGACTTGGCCAAAGCAATAAACAGAAATGGAGAACATGCAAGGATTACTCTAGAACATAAATATAAAAGAGGAGAATCAAATATATTAGTCAAACACAACCTGAACATAATCTCATAATCCATCGGATCCCAGCAAACTCAGCATAGCAACAGCAGAAATATTACATATGAGCCTCGATCATGTAGGGCATCTCAAGAGGTCTAATCCGTGAAGAACAAAGAGGGGAGGAGAACATCACATAGCTACTGATCATAGACCCATGGTCCAAGGTGGACTACTCACGGTTCATCCGGGAAGCATCCATGGTGGTGGAGAAGCTCCCGGAGGTGGTTCCTCCCTCCGGCAGGGTGCCGAGAAGAGGTCTCCTGGTGCTCCCGATCTTGGAAGCGCGGCGGCGGCGGAACAGAGGAGAGATCGTGAAAAAGGGTCCCCCCCCTCGGGGTTTTTGCGTCATAGGAAATAAATAGGCGAAGGGGGCAGCCAGGGGGCCACCAGGCGGCCCCCTGGCGCAGCCCCACCCTAGGGCGCGCCAGGAGGGCGCCTGGGGCCCTGGTGGGTCCCCTCTGCCCCCCCCCCCCCTCGGTGATTCCCGAAGCTTCTTCTACGCTGATTTTTTATTGGATTTTTCCCGAATTTTTGGAGCACTTTTAATATGGGGGAAACCTGAAATAGAAAAACATCAAAAAACAGGAACTGGCACTGGGGTGCACTGAGTTAATAGGTTAGTCCAAATATGATCAAAAGTGTATGGAAGTTCATCAATATCATACCAATATCACACAAAAGAGGCATGGAGAAAGTAGAAATTATAGATATGTTTTGGACGTATCAGGCGGCAGGCGGCGGAGCTGGTCGAGCGTCGACGTAGGCGTCGACTCCGGCAAAAATCTGGCAAGGAGAGGGTCGGGGAAGGTGAAGGGGAGGAAGGGGAGTCGACCGGTGGAAGTGGCTAGGCTAGGGGGGCTCTGGAGCGTGAGCAATTAGACTGCAACTCCGCAGCGACGCTGGGGGCCGGAGGCGGGGAAGAAGACCTCCGGTGCCTCAATTTCTGGTGCGGACTGCGATTGGGAGGTGGAGGAGTGGGCTGGTGCAGAAAAACGGCGGGGCGACCTCATTTTATAGGGGGGAGAGATGCCTGGCCGGATGCCGCCAAGCCGATGCGGCCGTCGCCGACGAGATGCTGGGATTGAGATGTCATGCTCGAGAGGCAACGAGTGGCTTCGAGAGGCACACCGACGAGCAGGGGCGATCATATGGACAAGGGGAGGGCCGAGGTGAAAGGGACGGGACGGCGGGTACAGTGGTCATCGGTTCTGCATGGCGGTGATCTTGCAACGTGATTCCGGCGAGGCTAAGCGGGGAAAAGGTGGCGCGCGTGCTTGCAAAAGCCTTGCGGCGCGACAAGACAAGGGGAAGAGGACATGGGCGCCCTGCAGCGCGTGGTTCGCATGCCTAGTGAGCTCGGGACACGCCCAAAGCAGGCCAGTGGCACGCCATGGGCGTGGCCACCACGGCACTGGTGCATACAGGGGGGTTTTAGTGTGGCCAAGGGTGTCTAGCAGCTTCTCCGTTCATCCTAGAGCACTGTGGTGGCTTTGAATGGTCAAGGGCACCACAGTGGTGATCTCTATCTCAAGGAACAGTTTGTTGTTGCAAACTTGGGAGGCAAGCTGGGGGGAAATGGTGGAGTGTGTGAGGGTGTGGTGTTGTCACATGGCCTTGGGCTTGGAAGGACTAGCATCCTGTGAAGTTGCATCCCAATTGGCCAAAGGAATAATGTACTTCCTTTGTAAGGCAACAAATGGACCAGAATTGATTTGTTGAAGCTAGCATCCTCTAGGATTGATGGAACTGGATGAAATTTGGTGTGGTGGGGTTATTTGGGGGTGTGCATAGGTGTGCAAAGTTTCAGGGCTAGGGGGAAGGATAGCTAGTACTTGCTTCACAAGGTACTCTACTGGTAGGAAACTTGATCTTGATGATCCCCTCACATAGGTGGTTGGTTTTGGCTAAAACTTGGCTTAGTGGAGTCATTTGGGTGTGGGATCATGTGCAAAAAGTTTCAAGGCAAATGGGTTCTCCTAGCATGCTCTTTCTTCATAATGCCCCCTTGCTATACCCAAACTTTGGGAATTTTAGTATGGAGTTTGGCTTCTCCCCTAAAGATGAAACTTGGCATAGGCTCTTGATATGATCACAAGAGTATGCACAACAAGTTTCACTAGCAATGGATAAGGATAAACAACACTTCCTTCACAAAGTGCTATTTTTCCCCCACAGACAAATAATTTTCTCTAGTTGAAAAATCCACTTGGGCCATGCAATGTTTTTGGAGATTTTGGCAATATATGGCATCAAGGATATGTGGGAATTATTTGTGGATTTATGGAGAAATATAAATATGGGTTGCTTCGCAATCCTCAAATAAAGGGAATATTCCTTTTATTGGAAAAGAAATACATGGCTTGAAGAAAAATGTGGCTTGGATGGGATGGACCAAGGGATGATCATTGGAAAGGGCTAGTGGATCATGGGCTACTTGAGCAAGGAAAGAAAATATGCCCAAGTTTCAAGTCCAAAGAGTTTCTAAAAAGCAAATCAATTGGCAAATACAGAAATAAACCAGAAAAGTTTTTGGAAAAAGAAAGTTCCAAAATCCAGGGTGTCACAACTCAACAGAGCACTGTTCAAGAATTCACCGAATTAATCAATTAATAGGCCTATTAATCGCTGCTCACCAGGTGACCAAATTGAATAACACATATTCGCTGCATTAACTTGCGAGACCGATTAAATGGCATGGCATACCGATTAATGGTTGTTAGACCGATTAATCGGTTGTGAGGCTGATTAATTGGCACTCGACCGTTAAATGGGGGAGCTGAGCGATGAAAAAATAGTTTTTTTGCCGTGCCTTTTCACTCTCACCTACGTTCAACCGATTATTTTTTATTATAAGTCTCATAGGTTAGATCACATACTAATTGTTGCCATACTTTTGGAGTATATAATATTTCAGAGCAAATATTGATTGTTGTCATAGAGGTAATATTGAAGGCCTAATAACTGGCATCATGTATCAGACAATCATGTATGGGCACACATATACACCAGTTCAATATTTGAAACTCACATGCCACATATGACCTCGAATTGGTATAATCCAAACATCAAAGTTGTTCAATCTCTCCATTTGAAGAACTATGATGTTATACATTATTCATTAAAGTTTATATTGAGAGCTTGATAACTGGGGACATGTCATCTAGATCAGGCCCCAGTTCAGTTGTTACAAGATGAACTCGGATGAAGGTTGACGAAACATCAAAGTTGTTTTCTTTGATGATATATACATTTTTTGGTATTGGGTACTTATTTATTTAAGATCATTTCAATTTAAAATATTACTAACCAAAATATGGTGTCAACAATGGGAATCTGAGATATATATGTAAAAATAGACCGATTAATAGTCGACCGATTTACGATTAATCCCTACCCGCTAACTGACCGAGTTGTTACCAGTTACCGATTTCCTTAATATTGCAAGAGAGTACTAAAAACAATATATAAAAAATAGCTCTTAGAGATAAACATGGAGAACAAGAACTAAACATGATAGAAGCTAGAAATAATAAAGAACACTCAACAAAGATAGGAATGAAAACTATGAGTATTCTTGGCAAAAGTGGAGTGTGTTTCTCTCCCAAACAAGGCATGCTAGGGTCCAAATTCCATACACCGCCTAGCCATTATAACAACCCCGTGGCAAACGTCTTGGCCGCAACGAAGTACCTAGCTAATGCACCAATCCAGGGAAACACTCCTGCAGACCAGGGCGCACGAGACTCAATAGATAAGCTCAAGACTGCAGTTTCCCAACAGGCATAGTATTCACACGGCTTCTCATATTTGCATGAGACTCCTCGCCCAAGTGGAATTCAGCAAGCAGAATCCCCGGCTCCTGCCGCCTCCAGAAGTCACCGTCAACAGAGAGGACAGCTTGACCCCGAGCCACAGCAGGCGGTCCGATTCACTGCACAGCCGGAAGCCAGAGTCCCCAAGCCGGCAATACAACCCCCACTTCAGGAGCAAGGGGCAGGTTTTTTAGTCGGTCGGTTGGAAACCGTTGCTTAGTCTCAGCTTTAAGGAACGCCCGTATACCGTCAGATTTCAAAGTACCCCGCAAAATTCCAAATTATACAACAGATATGGACCCCGCAGCGTGGATCGAAAGCTATGATCTATCAATGTATATGCTCCAGGATAGTGACGGAGTTTGTGCATGATACCTCACAATGATGTTGGAAGGACTGGCTCATACCTGGCTAAAAAACCTCCCAGAAAACTCCATCAGCTCTTGGTCAGAGTTGAAGGAGAAGTTCATCAAGAATTTCCAAGGTACTGATGCGCGACAGATCATAATGGCTTCTCGCCCTTCGTTGGTTACCCCAAGTGGAAGGTGAGATGTAGCGTAGCGGCAAATTTCCCTTGGCAAAGATGCCAAGGTTTAGAGTCAATCTAGTAGGACTCCAACGACGACAAGTAGGTGGTAAAGTGAACAATGGCGCCATTCACAACCGAGGTTGCTTACTTTACCTGGACCTGCACACACAACAAGTAACTTTTCTCCCAACGAAGTACAGAGAGTTTGTCAATCTCTCCGGCCTTGCCGTTCACAAAGTATCAAACACAAGAGGTTAAAAGATAATAGTGACTGCAACTGGAAAGTAAAACAAGAAGTAAATTGAGGGTGTAAACAATGGTGGAAGTATGGACTGTGGTCCCATGATGTTCACCATGATGCAAGGGATGCAAGAAGCGTCCATGGTGGTGGAGAAGCTCCCGGAGGTCAATCCTACCTCTGACAGGGTGCCGAGAAGAGGTCTTCTGGCGCTCACAATCTTGGAAGTGCAGCGGCGGCGGAACAGTGGCGAGATTGCGAAAAAGGTTCTGTCCTCAAGGGTTTCGGAGGACGAGGTAAAAATAGGCGAAGGGGGGTGATGATAGTGATTTCTCGCCCTTCGTTGGTAAACCCCAAGTGGAAGGTGTGATGTAGCACAGCAGCAAAATTTCCCTCAGTAAAGATACCAAGGTTTGTCTCCAGTAGGACTCCGGAGATGATAAGTAGGTGCCAGCGGCGCAACTGACGCGGACCTGCACACAGACACAAATAACTTTGTTCCCAACGAAGTTCAGAGAGGTTGTCAATCTCTCCGGTCTTGTTGTTCACAAAGGATCAAACACAAGGGATAATGATAGCAACTGAAAGTAAAGGCAGAAAAGTAAATGAGCGTGGAAACATTAATGAGGATATGGACCGGGATACGTGATGTTCACTAGTGATGTCTCTCTCCCAAAAGACGATAAAACTTCTATGCGAGGTAAACAAATTACAGAAGGGAAATTGACAGGATTATGAACACAACGCAATGCTAACTATGCTACAAAAGAAAGGAAGAGGCTCAAAAGCATGGGCAGAACGCCAAAATAAGTAGACCGAAATCCAACTGCATCTACTACTAATCATCCACCTTGAGATATCTATCCAGAACATCTCGCTGGTATTAAGTTGCAAGCCCCACCCAAAGTGTAAACCCAAAGCAATAGACAACTGCATTAAAAAGCACTTTGCGTAAAGTAAACAATCCTTGCAACCGCGGTTACAAGCACCGTTGTTTTCCCCCTTGTGGCAACAGCACATCCCCTAGACTCATGTTTCTGTCACTCAAGCGTGTCATCAGGGGGCATGAACCCAAAATCGAGCATAACGTTCCCTCTTGGGGTAACTACCTACTACTTGGCCAAAGCAATAAACAGCAACGAGAACATGCAAGAATTACTTAAGAACAAAAATATAAGAGATAAGAACCAAATATATTACTCAATCACAATCTGAACATAATCTCATAATCCATCAGATCCCGTGAAACTCAGCATAGCAACAGCAGATAGATTACAAAAGTGCCTCGATCATGTAGGGCAGCTCACGAGGTCTAAACCATGAAGAACAAAGAGGGGAGGAGAACATCACATAGCTAATGATCACGGACCCATGGTCCAAAGGAAACTACTCACGATACATCCGGGAAGCATCCATGGTGGAGAGGAGACTCCCGGAGGTTGGCCCTCCCTCCGGAAGGGTGCCGAGAAGAGGTCTGCTGGTGCTCCCGATCTCGGAAGCGCGGCGGCGGCAGAACAGAGGCGAGATCGTGAAAAAGGGTTCTGTCCTCGAGGGTTTCTCGTCATGCAGAATATATAGGTGAAGGGGGCAGCCAGGGGGGCCACAAGGGGTCCAGGCGCCCCCCCTGGCGCGGCCAGACCCTGGGGCGCGCCACCAGGGCGCCTGGGCCCCTGGTGGTGGCCCTCTGGCCCCACTCAGGTCCTTCCGGAAGGTTCTTCTGCGCTGATTTTTTATCTGAATTTTCCCGAATTTTTTGAGCACTTTTTATATGGGGGAAAACTGAAATAGAGAAACAGCAAAAATCAGGAACTGGCACTGTGGTGCACTGAGTTAATAGGTTAGTCCAAATATGATCAAAAGTGTATGAAAGTGTATCTAGATCATAGCAATATCACACAAAACATGCATGGAGCAAGCAGAAATTATAGATATGTTTTTGACGTATCAACATCCCCAAGCTTAATTCCTGCTCGTCCTCGAGTAGGTAAATGATAACAGCATAATTTCTGTGGTGACATTCTAGCAACCATATAATAACTTTGAAAAGTAAAGCAATCAAGGTTAGAGATTCAATTCAAGTCATAACATGCAAGAGTCTATTTTAGCATTGAAACAATAAAAGAACATTAGGTGCAAGAGCTCTCGCTGTCCGTGACTCGAATGTCTCCAAATGGTGTTTGCGTGCAAGAAGGGGGATAGGGAATATGAGAAAAATATTTATTTGTTGAGAACTCAATCTACTAAAGTTTCACACTTGGTATTTTTCTGGAATATTATCTTGACTTGTCCCCAGACCACTAGCCAGGTACAAGTCAATTTGATCCACTCCTTTTTCAATATTTTGAGCACTCATGCAATGGATGAGCGTAAGCACGAGAGTTGACACTTAGGATGGCAAAGAGAGAAGTACGGAGGAGGAGGAAGACAAAAAAGAATGAGAAAGGCTCACATCAATGAGGACAATCATAGGAAAGAGATGCCAAATGATAGATATGATGTGAGGAGTAGGGATTGCCATGTAACGGATGCACATATGAGCTAGGAAGCTCTCCAATGGAACTAGTGGGGGTGCATCTAACTTGCTCGCTCATGAAGACCTAGAGCTCGTTTTGAGGAGGCTCATCCTTGGAATATGCAAGCCAAGTTCTATAGTGTGAAGGTCCCCACATAGCTATATGCATAATGATCATCTCTATGGAGTACAAGGATATAAAGGGAGTACTAGTGTGGATCTCTCAAAAGGATAGTAGTGTTGCCCCTTTCTCTCTTTTTATTTCTTTTTCTGTTTTTTCTATTTTTTTGTATTTTTTTGTGGCCTCAATGGCTCTTTCTATTGAACTCTTATTTGTCCTCTTTGGGATCTTTTATTGTGTCCACTTTGGGATCTTTTCCTCACTTAAGGGCAACAGTCTATTTTACAAGAAGGTAAAGGAGATCTTTCACACTTTACAAGGTACTCAAAATCATGATGTATGCAATGTATGTCGCTGCCAGTGTAGCAGGAACATGTATGACATGAAGATCAAGTCATGAAGAGGTGGATGTTGCATGGCAATATATCTCGGAAAGGCTATGGAAATGCCTTGATAGGTAGGTATGGTGGCTGTTTTGAGGAAAGATATAAGGAGGTTTATGAAGACAGAGCATATCATGTCAAGGGTTTGGATGTACCGGCGGAGGTGGAAACCAACTCTCGAGGTGAGAAAGGGCAATGCACGGTACTGAAGAGGCTAGAAAAAGTATAGGTGGGTGGAAGTGTCAACTTTCGAATACTCACATTAGTCCGAAGAACTCATGCACTTATTATCGGTAACTCTCAATCTAATCAGGAGGTTCACAAAGAGACAGGTACCCCGAGGAGGAGTGTATGGGGGTTTGGTTATCCTTGCGCATCCTCGACTCATGGTACGTGAGTGTACTCTAATATTCGATCCCTCCAAAGATTAGTGATCCATCTAGTAGCTAGAGTTCTCAACTAGTTTTTTAGGTTTTGAAAATACACACGGATTTCCCAAAATACGACACTTATCACTAATAGGCTAGAGCTCTTGACACCAAAAGTTCAGACATTACTCACACAATACCTCAAAACTATTGCAAGTTACTACTACAATTAAATAGCAACCTCAATTACCTACTTTCAAGACAAGACACTACTCAGTGCAACAACCAACTCTCTTTAACAAGATAAACATGAAAACTAAAAAGAGTTCCAGCAACAAACTAAACAAAAGCCAAGGCTCTTGCTAAAGACAAACTAAGACTAAAACTAAACATGGCAGCAGCTACGAAAAGATAAAGAACACACAACAGCAAAAAGATAAACAGGAAAAATCCTATGATGTGTTCTAGCTTGGAGTGGAGCGTGTTTCTCTCCCACAAAAAGTAAGATGCGGTCTAACTTGTTATGACCATCAAGAAAATCTAAAGAAAACTAAAAATAAAACCTAAGAGCGAGACGCTCCAAGCATAACACATAACGCATGAAGTGATAAAAATATAGTGAGACGAAGGACGAACTGATGATTGTTGATGGAGAAGGGGATGCACGGGGGAATCCCCAAGCTTAGACGCTTGAGTCTCCTTGAATATTTATTGGGGATGCATTGGGGCATCCCCAAGCTTGAGCGCTTGACACTCCTGGATCTTCTTTCATCATCTTCCATCGCACACTTGAAAACTCCCTTCATACATAACTCATCATAAGCTGATTAGAGAGGTTAGTACCCTTAATAAAATATTTTTTCCCCACTGGATATAAAGATATTATTGAAGATATACTGTTTCTCAAGAGCGACAAAAAGTTTTTGCAAAGAAAAAGCAAGCTTAAGGTTTGCAAAAGTGGAGAGAGGCAAAACATGGCAGAATCTGTGAAAAACAGAACAACAGGTAGTAGAGAATTTTTTCGGGGCACTTCTGCAACTCAAATCAAAAAACTCAGAACATACGAAAGTTTCAAAATTGTATAGAGCATGCTGTCAAAATAATTCAGATCAAAAAGATGATCTGATGATTTTATTCGAATTCTTCTGTCAAGGGACAGAATCTGTTTTCTGGACAGCATGTCACAACTTTTGCTTCCCTTAACATAAGAGGCTATAACTTGGCACAAAGCTGAAAAATAAAGATACAATGTTGTTGCTACAGTAGTAAAAAACATCAAGATACAACAAAATCAAAAAGAAACCTAATTCGTTGTGGTCTGCCTCCCAAAAGCGCTTTCTTTTATGCCTTTAAGCTAGGCATGATACAAAAGAAGAATCAAGTTTTATCAAGAGAAAGAGAATAACTAGCCCGTGTAACGGACTCAAAAGGTAACTTGATTTTCTTTCTAGGGAAGTGTTCCATCCCTTTCTTGAGAGGGAATTGGAATTTTATATTCCCCTCTTTCATGTCAATAACCGCACCAACGGTGCGAAGAAAAGGACGTCCCAAAATAATTGGACACAAAGGTTCACACTCTATATCCATAACAATAAAATCAATGGGAACATAGTTGTCATTGACAATGATAATAACATCGTCGATCTTCCCCAAAGGTTTCTTTACGGAAGAATCAACAAGACGAACACCAAAAGAACAAGGCTCAAAGCGCTTCAATTCAAACATATCATATATTCTTTTGGGCATAACGGAGGTACTAGCTCCAACATCACATAAAGCATAGCAAGAGAAGTTATTTAATTTAATTTTGATCATAGGGTCCCAACCATCATCTAGCTTCCTAGATATGGAGGCTTCTACTCTAAGCTTTTCCTCCCTAGATTTGATGAGAGCATTTGTGATATGCTCCGTGAAGGCAAGATTAAGTGTGCTAGTGTGGGGGTCTCTAGACATTTTGTGTAGCAAGCTAATAACTTCTGAGAGGGTACAACTATCAAAATCAATATCACTACTATCAAAGGTGGTAGTAGTGTCGTCTAGGCTCACTTGTTTGAAACCCTCTATGTTCATAGGAGTTTCTTCATCTTCGGTTGAGGTATTAGCATCACCATTAATAGGTCCAACGGGACTAGGAGTGCATTGGGTGCTAATAGTTTGGGTGTCCTCAACAATTTGGATAGTGGAAACTGTGTGGTGTGTAGGAAGGCTCTTAATTCTATCCTCTTCCTCTTTCTCTCTAGCCCACCTTTCTTTAAGTTTAGCCATCATCCTAATATTTTCATTAATTTGTAATTGGATAGCATTAATAGGAGTGGCCTTATTCTCCTCAAGGGGAGAGGTTCTAATTTTAAGCATCTCAATATGAAGGGCTAAGCTTTCTACCTTCAAAGAGAGATTATCTAATTTAGCTAATTTCTCCTCTACATTTTTATTGAAGGCTTTTTGGGTAGTGATAAAATCTTTAAGCATGTTTTCCAATTCAGAAGAGGGGTTCTTGTTGCTAGGGTAGGTGTTGTTGTTCCCATAGTTGGATGGAAACAGTCTAGGATTGCTAGCAAAATTACCCCTATAAGCATTGTTGTTGAAGTTGTTTCTAGAAATAAAGTTCACATCTACTTGTTCTTGGGCAACCAAAGAATTTAAAGGGACATCACGAGGATCAATAGAGGGTTGCTTGGTAAGTAGAGACATAATTAAGTCAACTTTTTCATTGAGGGAGGTAATTTCCTCGACAGAGTTTACCTTCCTACCTGTTGGAGCGCGTTCGGTGTGCCATTGGGAATAATTGGTCATCATCTCATCGAGAAGCTTCGTGGCAGCACCAAGTGTATTTGACATAAAGGTTCCTCCCGCGGCTGAATCTAACAGGTTCCGCGAGGTAAAGTTCAAGCCTACATAAAAAGTCTGGATAACCATCCAGGTAGTCAAACCATGTGTAGGGCATTTCTTAACAAGTGATTTCATTCGTTCCCAAGCTTGGGCAACGTGTTCATTATCCAATTTCTTAAAATTCATAATATTACTCCTTAATTGGATAATTTTAGCAGGTGGCTAGTACTTCCCTATAAAAGCATCTTTGCACTTATCCCAAGAATCTATGCTATTCCTAGGCAAAGATTGAAACCAGATTTTAGCTTCTCCCCTTAAAGAGAAAGGAAAGAGTTATAGCTTAACAATATCACCTTCTACTTCTTTATACTTTTGCATATCACATAATTCAACAAAATTGTTCAAGTGTAAAGCAGCATCATCTCCAGCACCAGAGAATTGATCTCTCATAACAAGGTTTAGCAAGGCAGGTTTAATTTCATAAGAGGTAGCTGAAGTGGCAGGTGTGGCAATGGGGGTGCAGATAAAGTCTTGGTTGTTGTGACTAGTGAAGTCACACAACTTGGTGTTTTCAGTGGAACCCATAGCAGCAGCAAGTGTGGCGGATTTTTTTGTGATTTTTGATATAAGACACAAAGATAAAAACTGAAAGGTAAACTAACAAAACTAAAAAACAAAGGTAAAGGGTAGTGTGTAACTCCCCTATCTTAGCACTCGGAGTCCCCAGCAACGGCGCCAGAAATTTCGCTTGATGTGCGAGGTGATGATAGTGATTTCTCGCCCTTCGTTGGTAAACCCCAAGTGGAAGGTGTGATGTAGCACAACAGCAAAAATTCCCTCATTAAAGATACCAAGGTTTGTCTCCAGTAGGACTCCGGAGATGATAAGTAGGTGTCAGCGGCGAAACTGACGTGGACCTGCACACAGACACAAATAACTTTGTTCCCAACGAAGTTCAGAGACGTTGTCAATCTCTCCGGTCTTGTTGTTCACAAAGGATCAAACACAAGGGATAATGATAGCAACTGAAAGTAAAGGCAGAAAAGTAAATGAGCGTGGAAACATTAATGAGGATATGGACCGGGATACGTGATGTTCACTAGTGATGTCTCTCTCCCAAAAGACGATAAAACTTCTATGCGAGGTAAACAAATTACAGAAGGGCAATTGACAGGATTATGAACACAACGCAATGCTAACTATGCTACAAAAGAAACGAAGAGGCTCAAAAGCATGGGCAGAACGCCAAAATAAGTAGACCGAAATCCAACTGCATCTACTACTAATCATCCACCTTGAGATATCTATCCAGAACATCTCGCTGGTATTAAGTTGCAAGCCCCACCCAAAGTGTAAACCCAAAGCAACAGACAACTGCATTAAAAAGCACTTTGCGTAAAGTAAACAATCCTTGCAACCGCGGTTACAAGCACCGTTGTTTTCCCCCTTGTGGCAACAACACATCCCCTAGACTCATGTTTCTGTCACTCAAGCGTGTCATCAGGGGGCATGAACCCAAAATCGAGCATAACGTTCCCTCTTGGGGTAACTACCTACTACTTGGCCAAAGCAATAAACAGCAACGAGAACATGCAAGAATTACTTAAGAACAAAAATATAAGAGATAAGAACCAAATATATTACTCAATCACAATCTGAACATAATCTCATAATCCATCAGATCCCGTGAAACTCAGCATAGCAACACCATGGATGCTTCCCGGATGAACCGTGAGTAGTCCACCTTGGACCATGGGTCCATGATCAGTAGCTATGTGATGTTCTCCTCCCCTCTTTGTTCTCCACTGATTAGACCTCGTGAGCTTCCCTACATGATCGAGGCATATATGTAATCTTTCTGCTGTTGCTATGCTGGGTTTGCTCGGATTCGATGGATTATGAGATTATGTTCAGATTGTGATTGAGTTATTTATTTGATTCTCTTCTTTTATATTTATGTTCTTGAGTAACTCTTGCATGTTCTCCGTTGCTGTTTATTGCTTTGGCCAAGTAGTAGGTAGTGAATCCAAGAGGGAGCGTTATGCATGATTGTGGGTTCATGCCCCCCGATGACTAGCTTGAGTGACAGAAACATGAGTCTAGGGGATGTGATGTTGCCACAAGGGGGAAAACAACGGTGCTTGTACTTGTTTAATGCAGTTGTCCGTTGCTTTGAGTTTACACTTTGGGTGGGATTCGCAACTTAATACCAGCGAGATGTTCTGGATAGATATCTCAAGGTGGATTATTAGTGGGTAGATGTAGATGGATTTCGGTCTACTTGTCTTGGCGTACCGCCCGTGCTTTTGAGCCTCTTCCTTTCTGTTTTGCATCATTAGCATTGATTTGCGCACATAATCCTGTCAGTTGCCCAGCTGTAATTTGTTTACCTCGCATGGCTATTTTATCGTCTTTTGGGAGAGAGACATCACTAGTGAACATCATGGGACCCCGGTGCATATCACCAATACTGTTTACACCTTCAATTTACTTTCAGTATTTACTTTTCCGTAGCTATCACTATCATTATTATCCCGTGCCTTTTATCCTTTGTAAACAACAAGACCGGAGGAATTGACAACTCCTCTGTACTCGTTGGGAGCAAAGCTATATGTTGTGTGTGCAGGTCCCGGTGAAGTTAACAATCCTTAGATTGTCAACGGCGCTAGTTGTTCACTTCACGACCTACTTGTCGACCTTGGAGTCCTACTGGAGACAATCTAAACCTTATCATCTTCGCTAAGGGAAATTTGCCGCTATCTACATCTCACCTTCCACTTGGGGTAACCAACGGGGGCGAGAAGTTATCTCGTGTATCAAGCAAATTTCTGGCGCCGTTGCCGGGGACTCCACTCTTCAAGATAGGGGAGTTTCACACTATCTTTTATCTTTGCTTTTTAGTCTTGTTAGTTTACCTTTCAGTTTTTGCTTTAGTGTCTCTTATCAAAAATAAAAAATAAAGTTATCTTGCTTTTAGTTATCCTTTCTGTTTAGTCAAGCATGTTAGGATTTGGTGCCTTGATGGAGTCTGAGGTCTTAGACTTCCATCAAAGGGATGGAGAAAATATGAAGAAGGCTTGGGATAGAATTTCTGGTGCACATAGGAGAGTTATGCCTTGGATACCTATAAAAATTGTGCTTAGAAATTTTTACCATGGTCTTTTTAGATAGTGCAAGCACTCTCTTGATATTAAAGCTGAACGGGATTTCTTAGCTTGTGATGAAGCTAGAGCTCTTGAAATTATACATGGTCTATCTACTTACTTTGTTTATGATCATAGTTTTGATACTGTTATAGATAGACTTGCTACTATTGAAAAGAGATTGGATGCTCTAGACTTGAAAAAGGCAAAGAAACCCCAGCCAAATAAGAAAGATGTTTATGAGATAGATGGTGACTGGGAACCCTTTGTTAGGATTAGCATCTCTAACCAAGACTTCCTTTCCTTGTGTGACATTGGATCTATGGTTTCTACTATGCCAAAAGTTGTTTATGATTCTTTAAAATTTAACATGGACAAATTATCATCATATCATGAACATGCTAATGGAGATATTTCTGAGACCCAGGGAATGATAAAATAGGTACCAGTGACATTCCTTAAGGGGATTTCAATGGTTGATTTCTTTGTCATGAAACCAAACCAAGGAAACATAGTGCTTGGGAGGGATTTCCTCCGAGCCATGAAAGGCTTCATTGATATAGGTAAGGGACAAATACACCTACGCGGAAAAGAAAAAGGTGTGTACCCCTTTCCTAAGATAAACAAGAATGAACTTGTTGAGGAACCATTTGAATCATATTACAACTCCGATTATTATGATGATCTTTGATTCCTTCTATTTGCATTAAGCCTAGCTAATGGCTTTAAAGAAGCGCTTTCGGGAGGCAGCCCGCAACGAATTTAGGTTTTCCTTTTTGTTTTACTTCTGTTTTTAGTGGTCTTGATGATTGTTACTACTGTAGAAACATCATTGTATCTTTAATTTTCAAGCTTTGTGCCTTTTATAGCCTCATACGACAAGGGGAGTAAAAGTTGTGACATGTTGTCCAGAAAACAGATTCTGTCCCCGTGACTAGAAAAATCAGAGAAAAATACCAGTTCATATTTTTTGAGCTGATTTTTTTACACAGCATGCTCTATACAATTACGAAACTTTCGTATGTTCTGAGTTTTTTTATTTGAGTGGCATAAGTATCCCTAAAAAATTCTTTACTACCTGCTGGTATGTTTTTCAAAGATTCTGTCCTATTTTGCCTTTCCTTCGTTTTGCAAACCTTAAGCTTGCTTTTTCTTTGCAAAAACTTTTTGGAAATCTTGAGAAACAGTAGCTCTTCAAGGTTATCCTTATTTCCAGTAGAGAAAATTTATTTCATTGTGGGTACTAACCTCGCTAATCAGATTATGATGAGTTATGTATGAAGGAAGTTTTCAAGTGTGCAAGGGAAGATGATGAAAGAAGATTAAGAAGTGTCAAGCGTTCAAGCTTGGGGATGACCCCATGCATCCCCAAGAAATATTCAAGGAGACTCAAGCGTCTAAGCTTGGGGATGCCCCCGTGCATCCCCTTCTCCATCGACAATTATCAGTTCGTCTCTCGTTTCACTATATTTTTATCACTTCATGCGTTATGTGCTATTCTTGGAGCGTCTCGCTCTTAGGTTTTGTTTTTAGTTTTCTTTTGCTTTGCTTGCTGTTCATAACAAGTTAGATCCCATATTTCTTTGTGTGGGAGAGAAACACGCTCCACTTCCAAAATTTAGCACACAACATAGGACTTTTTCCTGCTTATCTTTGTTGTGTTTGTTCTTTATCTTTTCGTAGCTACTCTCATGTTTTACTCTTATCTTTCATGTTTATCTTTTCAAAGAGATTTTTTTAGTTTGTTGCTGGAACTCTCTTGATTTTTTATGTTTATCTTGTTTAGAGAGTTTGCCTGTTGCACTGAGTTTTGTGTCTTGACTTGGAGTAGGTAATTGAGGTTGCTATTCTTTTGAAGTAGTTACTTGCAATAGTTTTGAGGTGTTGTTTTGAGTAATGTTTGCAATTTTGGTGTCAAGATCTTTAGCCTATTAGTGATAGATGTCCTATTTCGGGCAATCCGAGTTTACTTTCAAAAACCTAAAAAATTAGTTGAGAACTATAGCTACTAGATGGATCACTACTCTTCTGAGGGGTCGAATATTACAGTACACTCACGTACCATGAGTCGAGGATGCGCAACAATAACCAAACCCACATACACTCCTCCTCGGGGTACTTGTCTCTTTGTGAACCTCCTTATTAGATTGAGAGTTACCGATAATAAGTGCATGAGTTCTTCGGACTAATGTGAGTATTCTAAAGTTGATACTTCCACCTTCCCATATTTTGCTAGCCTCTCCTGTGCCGTGCATTGCTTTATTCTCACTCCGAGAGTTAGCCTCCACCTTCTCCGATACATCCAAACCCTTGGCACGATACGCTCTGTCTTCATAAGCCTCCTTATATCCTTCCTCAAAACAGCCACCATACCTACCTACCAAGGCATTTCCATAGCCTTTCCGAGATATATTGCCATGCAACATCCATCTTCTCATGACTTGATCTTCATGTCATACATGCTACTTGCTTGATCGATGAGCCGCATACTAGTTGGGCCTTGCCATAATCATTGCTACATGACGCGCTAGTATCATTGCATATCCTGCTACACTGGCAGAGGCATACATTTGCATACATCATGATAGTTACATTTTCTTTATTATTTGAGTACTTTGTAAAGTGTGAAAGATCTTCTATGTTTTTTGTAATATATAGAGTGTTTCCCCTAAAGTGAGGAAAAGATCCCAAAGTGGACAAATTAAAAGATCCCAAAGAGGAAAAATGAGAGTTAAATAGAAAGAGCCATTGAGGCCACCAAAAAATAAAAAATAAAAAAAGAGAAAAAAGGGGAGAGATAAAAAGAGAGAAGGGGGCACACTACTATTCCTTTTGAGAGATCCATACTCGTACTCCTTATTTTATATTGTACTCCATAGAGATTATCATTTATGCATATAGCTATGTGGCGACCTTCACACTATAGAACTTGGCTCGTATATTCCAGTGATGAGCCTCTTCAAATGAGCTCTAGGTCTTCTTGAGCAAGCAAGTTGGATGCACCCCCACTAATTCCATTGGAGAGCTTTTAGCTCATATGTGCATCCGTTGCATGGCAATCCCTACACCTCACATCATATCTATCATTTGGCTTTCTCTCGCCTATGATTGTCCTCATTAATGTGAGCCTTTCACACCTTTTTGTCTTCCTCCTCCACCATATTCTCTCTTTGCCATCCCAAGTGTCAACTTTCTTGCTTACGCTCATCCATTGCATGAGTGCTCAAAATGTCGAAAAGGAGTGGATCATTTTGACTTGTACCTGGCTAGTGGTCTGGGGATGAGTCAAGATAAGATTCCAAAGAAGACCAAGTGTGAAACTTTAGTAGATTGAGTTCTCAACATAAAAATACTTTTTCTCGTATATCCATATCCCCTTTCCTGCACGCAAACACCATTTGGAGACATTCGAGTCACGGACAGCGAGAGCTCTTGCACCTTTATGTTCTTATGTTGCTTGTTTCAATACTAGATATAGACTCTTGCATGTTAAGACTTGAATTGAATTGCATGCTTTGATTGCTTTACTTACAAAAGTTGTTATATGTTTGTTAGCATGTCACCACAGAAATTATGCTTGTTATCATTACCTACTCGAGGACGAGCAGGAATTAAGCTTGGGGATGTTGGTACGTCCAAAACGTATCTATAATTTCTGCTTGCTCCATGCCTCTTTTGTGTGAGATTTCTAAGTTATTGATGAACTTCCATACACTTTTGATCATATTTGGACTGACCTATTAACTCAGTGCACCCTAGTGCCAGTTCCTGTTTTCTGCTGTTTTTCTATTTCAGGTTTCCCCCTTATTAAAAGTACCAGAAAAGTTGTGGGAAAAATATAGGAAAAATCAGCATACCGGAAGCTTCTCTAAGAGCCCGAGAGGGGCCAGAGGGGATCCAGGGGGCCCAGGCGGCCAGAGGGCGCCTGGCCGCGCCAGTGGGGGCTCCTGGAGCCCCTGGCCCACCTCTGGCTGCCCCCTTTCGCCTATTTATTCCCCGTAACGAGAAACACTCAGGGACGGAACCCTTTTTCGCGATCTCTCCTCTGTTCCGCCGCCGCCGTGCTTCCATGATCGGGAGCACCCGAAGACCTCTTTCCGGCACCCTGCCGGAGGGAGGAATCACCTCCGGGAGCTTCTTCGCCACCATGGATGCTTCCCGGATGAACCTTGAGTAGTCCACCTTGGACCATGGGTCCATGATCAGTAGCTATGTGATGTTCTCATCCCCTCTTTTTTCTTCATGGATTAGACCTCGTGAGCTGCCCTACATGATCGAGGCACATATGGAATATTTCTGCTGTTGCTATGCTGAGTTTGCTGGGATCTAATGGATTATGAGATTATGTTCAGATTGTGATTGAGTTATATATTTGATTCTCTTCTTTTATATTTATGTTCTTGAGTAACTCTTGCATGTTCTCTGTTGCTGTTTATTGCTTTGGCCAAGTAGTAGGTAGTGAGTCCAAGAGGGGGCGTTATGCATGATTGTCGGTTCATGCCCCCCCCCTCGATGACTAGCTTGAGTGACAGAAACATGAGTCTAGGGGATGTGTTGTTTCCACAAGGGGGAAAACAATGGTGCTTGTACTTGCGGGTGCAAGGATTGTTTACTTTACGCAAAGTTCTTTAATGCAGTTGTCTGTTGCTTTGAGTTTACACTTTGGGTGGGATTCGCAACTTAATACCAGCGAGATGTTCTGGATAGATATCTCAAGGTGGATGATTAGTGGGTAGATGTAGATGGATTTTGGTCTACTTGTCTTGGCGTACCTCCCGTGCTTTTGAGCCTCTTCCTTTCTGTTTTGCATAATTAGCATTGGTTTGCGCACATAATCCTGTCAATTTCCCATCTGTAATTTGTTTACCTCGCATGGCTATTTTATCGTCTTTTGGGAGAGAGACATCACTAGTGAACATCATGGGACCCCGGTCCATATCACCAATACTGTTTACACCTTCCATTTAGTTTCAGTATTTAATTTTCCGTAGCTATCACTATCATTATTATCCCATGCCTTTTATCCTTTGTAAACAACAAGGCCGAAGGAATTGACAACTCCTCTGTACTCGTTGGGAGCAAAGCTATCTGTTGTGTGTGCAGGTCCAGGTGAAGTTAGCAATCCTTAGATTGTCAATGGCGCCAGTTGTTCACTTCACCACCTACTTGTCGACTTTGGAGTCCTACTAGAGACAATCTAAAGCTTAGCATCTTCGTTAAGGGAAATTTTCCGCTAACTACATCTCACCTTCCACTTGGGGTAACCAACGAGGATGAGAAGTTATCTCGTATATCAGCACACAACACAAATAACTTTGCTCCCAACGAAGATCAGAGAGGTTTTCAATCTCTCCGGTCTTGTTGCTTACAAAGGATCAAAACAAAAGGGATAATGATAATGATAGCAACTGAAAGTAAAAGCTGGAAAGTAAATGAGCGTGTAAGCAATGATGATAATATGGACCGGGGTCCCGTGATGTTCACTAGTGATATCTCTCTCCCAAAAGATGATAAAACTGTTATGCGAGGTAAACAAATTACAGATGGGCAATTGATAGGATTATAAACGCACCGCAATGCTAACTATTCTACAAAAGAAAGGACGAGGCTCAAAAGCATGGGCAGTACGCCAAAATAAGTAGACCGAAATCCAACTTCATCTACTACTAACCATCCACCTTGAGATATCTATCCAGAACATCTTGCTGGTATTAAGTTGCGAGCCCCACCCAAAGTGTAAACCCAAAGCAACAGACAACTACATTAAAAGTACTTTGCATAAAGTAAACAATCCTTGCAACCGCGGTTACAAGCACCGTTGTTTTCCCCCTTGTGGAAACAGCACATCCCCTAGACTCATGTTTCTGTCACTCAAGCGTGACATCTAGGGGCATGAACCCACAATCGAGCATAACGTTCCCTCTTGGAGTTACTACCTATTTCTTGGACAAAGCAATAAACAGCAACACATAACATGCAAGAATTACTTAGGAACAAAAATATAAAAGATAAGAACCAAATATATTACTCTTGACAATCTGAACATAATCTGATAATCCATCAGATCCCATACAACTCAGCATAGCAACAGCAGAAAGATTACATATGTGCCTCGATCATGTAGGGAAGCTCACGAGGTCTAAACCATGAAGAACAAAGAGGGGAGGAGAACATCACATTTCTACTGATCACGGACCCATGGTCCAAAGGAAACTACTCACTGCACATCTGGGAAGTGTCCATGGTGAAGGGGAAGCTCCCGGAGTTCGATCCTCCCTCCGGTAGGGTGCCGGGAAGAAGTCTGTTGGCGCTCTCGATCTTGGAAGCGTGGCGGCGGCGGAACAGAGGCGAGATCGCCAAAAGGTGTTCTCTTCTCGGAAGTTTCACGTCACGGGGAATATATAGGCGAAGGGGGGCTTCCAGGGGGCCCACCAGGGGTCCAGGCGCCCCCCTTGGCGCGACCAAGCCCTAGGTCGCGGTTTTGGAGGCTTCCGATGCGCTGATTTTTTATCCGATTTTTCCTGAATTTTTGGAGCACTTTTAATATGGGGGAACCCTGGAACAAGAAAAACAGCAGAAAGCAGAAGCTGGCACTAGGGTGCACTGAGTTAATAGGTTAGTCCAAATATCATCAAAAGTGTATGAAATTTTATCTAGATCATAGCAATATCACACAAAACATGCACGGAGCAAGCAGAAATTATCGATACGTTTGGGACGTATCAGCTGCGTATCGGTAATCGACTCATAGGATAGATCGACTTGTAGCCTTTATGAGTCGGTGTGGTCACGTTTGTGTGCCGTACCGAGTCTTTGCTTGAGAAAAAACTTCGAAGTGTAGTCCCCATGAATTGGTATATGCATCTTGGTGCTTGTGCTGAATCACATAGGTCGAACTTTTAATCTGTGAGAAAAAATGTGATTATGCATGACGCTTTATATATGCAAGGATGTAATGCAAAGGCTAGTAGAAGTTGACTTATACCTCATCTTCTCGCGTTGAGAGAGATTATTGGTTAGGAAAGTCGAAACATCTCTGTAGAGCCGGCATTCCAGTCACTAGCGTGCCCGGCTCTTAGGACTAAATTCAATAGATGGTTTTATGTAAACCTCGAAGTTTAGACCAACTGGTTGCGCATTAGTCAAGGAATCTCTAAACTGTACAGGCCGGGTGGCGTGGTCAAGTCATGTGTATGCCAGGATATCTTCGGTTTTTAACAGTCGATGGGAGCTTGGACCTCCCCTTTTATCCCTTATCAAAACAAACACATGTGAAATTTTTACATGTATATGCCGGCTTTCTCTGGTAGGACTCGATGAGTGTCATCAGGCCCCCGCTTTCACCTTATCAAAGCAATATACATGCCCAAAGCCGATAGAGGGTTGATCAAGCCCCCATGTCTATGAGAATTATGAGATTTATGATGTAATATGATGCAATATGATGCAGTATGATGCAATATGATGCAATATGATGAAATAAGATGCAATATGATACAGTATGATGCAATATGAATGTTGATTTTATGCATAAGTATGGCCAGATCCGGTTGGGATCGAGGATCGACTTTATGGCGAGGGCCGGTTGCGATCTAGGATCGACTTTATGGCAAGGGCCGGTTGCGATCGAGGATCGACTTTATAGCGAGGGACAGTGTTTTGTCATGATCCTGGATCCATAAAGGAGCCAGATTTTCTGATGAACGAGTACTCATCGAGGAGCCGGAATTTTTGATAAACCGGAACTCAAGAAGGAGCCGGAATTTTTCAATAAACCGGAACTCACGAAGGGAGCCGAGATTTTTAATAAACCGGAACTCACGAAAGGAGCCGGGATTTTTACGATGATCCGGAACTCAATGAAAGAGCCGGAATTTTTCCAATGAACCGGAATCTGAGCCGGGATTTTACCATCAAAATTAATGGACCAAAATTTGTAATGGTCAATTATAAGCCGTCATTGAAACTTGATATATCTCAATCTCCGATGGATCCCAGAGGAGGCATAGCCCCCGAGTCTTGAGTCGACTCAAGGAGTCGGCGGTTGATAGTCCGATCAATATGTCGAACCGATCACAGCGACGGCCAAGCGATTGTAAGCCGACGTATATGTGTCTGATAATTTTGCTCAAACGGTACTTGTCCCAATGTCCGTGGTGCAAACCGATGATAAGTTGAGCTAAATTCTGTGGTTGCGACCTTGTGTAGATCCCAAAACGTGTTTTGGTGCGGGAGTCAGCGGCGTGCGGCCATGGCGCGAACTGCGCGCGGAGGCCGGCGATAAGCGGTCGTGGTGTGGTTAACCAATGTAGGACGTGGCGTGTCGCGCGGGAGGTCGAGCAGGCGTGGCCGTGGCGCGCAGGAGGCCAGCGATTAAGGTAGTCGTGCTAGACGCTTGCGCCTCCTGCTGGAATCGGCGACGGAGTGGAGGCGGTCCGTGTACTGGAGTCAGGACCGGTTGTGGAAATCCAGAGGGCGCGACCAGCGAGCTGGAGTCGTTGATGGGAAAACTCGGTGATGAGGAGGCCTAGGCGACGGTGGAGCCGGCACGACGTGGCCATAGGAAGGAGCCGGAGGCGTGTGTCAGGACCCGGGGTTAGCGTATGCAAGTCCCGCTACGACATAGTCATATGGAGAGCCGAGAACCGTACCCACTTGTCTAAGCAGACAAGGCCAAGCACAGAACGTTCTCGGAAAGCATCGTACGTGAGGGGCATCCCATCTAGGCCGTATGATCAACTAAGATGGGTCCTCATCCTCCGCACACAAGTCTACAGATATGGGTGATGAACTCCCATATTCACAGGCAAGTCGCCTCAACCATACTATCGACTATCTCATAACTCTTACATAGACTTACTCCAGCCCGATCACTTAGTCGGGGTCTAGGGCGGGCTCAATCATACCACAAAGTGTGCACGAGACAGAGTCTCGAGCAATCGCATCGCGATGCCCCAAGCTGCACACATCTAAGGGCCACTTGGTGTATGAAAGACCGCCAACCAGATCACAACTAAGGTCTCAAAAACCCATACAAAGACATGCATGTTATAAACATACACGCAGCACACATGCCTTGTATGAACAGCAGGTATCATTGCAATTCTCTACAAAGTATACATTTATTGATAAGTCTCACAGAGTGCACACAGAGATCACAAGCATGTGATCCAACATTACAACAAACAAGCGGAAGCAAAGTAGGTCTGAGTACAAACAAGTTTAACAAATGGCTTAAGAAGCCTTATTTAAACACAATCCCTCCACGAGGGAACCAGTCGTCTGACTGGGACTACACTAGCTTGGTCTTCAGTTGTCGAGCTCGATGAAGAATCCACCTTCGGGGTCAGTGGGTTCATCTAAAACATAGAATAAGCAAACGTGAGTACAAAGTCGTACTCAGCAAGACTTACATAGGAGCTATACTACTCATGCACATGTATCAAGGTAAAGGGAGGTGGGGTTCAATTGCAGAAGTGCCTGCTTTGACTTGGCTAGTCCTGAACTACGAGTACCAGACTTTGAGGTAAGAAGCGTACACGAGTCCACTACATCTCTTCAACCAAATTACACCACTATGGTGCCTTCCTCGACTTCCCCACGAGAAAGCACGCCATAGCACTCACGCTTATCTTGGTAAGTTTTATAAGTATCCAGTTAAAGTTGTCTAATAATCAAGCTAAGCTTTCCAAGCTGTCCTTAACCACGGACGTGGCTATTCGAATAGTTTTGTTAACCCTGCAGGGGTGTACCGCTACACACACATGATCATCGGTTACCGCCTTTGTACTCGACACCGTTCAAGAAGTGTCGGCGAGGATGCTCACCACAAATGTTACCTCATAGCCGATCTAGTCCAAGAAAGCCGCCTACCTGGGTTGGCTACCACTATCGTGAACCCGGCCGGTTTACCGAAGTGGACCCAAATGATGTGTGCGTGGTGCATAAACCGGTCTCGTTTGAGCCGTTCTCTCACTTAGCAGCCAGGCCACAAACCTACCAGAACTCCGAACTACTGTGACATTTGGACATCAAAAGGGATGAGTTAATAGGTTGAGAGGGGTCAGTGAGCCCAATGTGTGGTTGAACTCTTCATCTTGGATCACCACAAAAGAACTCGGACTTAGGGCGGTGTTCAACGAGACAACCCACCGTGTACTCCTACACAGCCTCTCATCGTTCACCTTGTATTATGGTAGATTCACCAACACACTTCCACCATCATCAACATGATCACTACCATCCCGACTCACATAACAATAACATCATTGTATCACTCTAAGCATGCAATAAGCAGTAACAATTGCAGGGGCCACATGATATCAATCAACTCCTACATTTGCTAGGATTGTGGTTTGCTTACTACTGTGAAAAAAATGATAGGTCATGCAAAGGAATGGGTTCAACTATGCGGTAGAAACGCATCATGGTAATCATCCTATACAATGCATAAGCGAGACATGAGAGGGAATTGGTATTTTATCGACATGATCAATGGGGGTTTGCTTGCCTTGTTGACGAGGTTCGGTATCGGTGTCTTCAACGAAGTGGGAAGCCTCCTGTTCCGGTTCCACCTCTACTCGAAAACAACAAGAAAGGGAGCACAATAAGTACAATGCACAATCACATGGATGAAGGATGAAACTTGATGTATATGTTTCTGATGTGTGAGGCAATTCCATTTAAATGGAGTATATTGCAAATGAAATTGCAAATTCAAACTCCAATTTGAATTCATTTTAGCCAAGTTACAAATGCTATTGTTTGATCAATATAACTAGTCTTGATATGTGTATGATATGCCTCTGATGTTCAACTGAAATGTGGCATGTTGCTAAGATTCAAAATGCAAAAGCATTTGAATTTAATTTGATTAAATTCCAATTAAACCAAATATAAAATGCTACTGTTCCTATTTTAAATTCAACTTAAACATAGTTGAAAGTTGTATATTTGGATAGATTATTTTCTCCTGATCATTTTTCATATATTATATGTTAAATTTTGAGTTAATATGAATTTTCTATGAATTTTCAAAGTTTTAAGCATTTTCTGGAAATTCCTGGATTTTCTTTTAAAAGGAAAAGGGTTTATTTCGTCAACACTGCATCAGCATGACATCAAGGGCTTGACTCTGGGTAAACTGACCTGTGGGGTCACCCTGTCAGTCTCTCTGGGTTAAATCCCTCTTAATTAAACTTAACAGAGAGATTAGAGGGGGCCCTGGGCCCACCTGGCAGTGACTGAGGGGGGGTTAATTAGTGGCTAACGGTGCCACGTCAACAGGGCCATCGGCGGCATGACGACGGCGACACCCGACACGGCGGCGATGCCCTGGATGGCGTCTCCGGCGACCAAATGGCACGCCGCGACCACCAGGATGAAGCCCGTGCGCGCCCGCATTTGTTTGAGCACAACGGGGCCACGGGGGTTCACCAGAACGACGCCGGAGTTGAGCCCTAGTGGCGGCGGAGCCACTGGCTAGACGTCGTCGCTGATTCGGAGCACGAGGAGAAGCAATAGTGGGCGCAAACGACGCGTAAGAGCACGGGGAAGACGACGGGCAACCCGGTGCAGGCGAAGGAGCACGGGAGTGAGATCGAGCTCGTCCATGGCGGAGGTTGTGCTCGGCTCCCATGGCGGAATGGCACAGAGGAGGAGTTAGGGGCCGTGGGGATAGGCAAAAGACGCAGCTGCTCACCAGGAAGGCGATGGAGCAGACGGCGCGCTTGGGGAGGAACTGGAGCTGTCGGATTTTGAAGGAGACTCGCGGCGGACGGAGTTGAAGACAACGAAGGGGGCGGCGGCTCTGGAGCTCCTCGGGACGATTCCTTGCGCACGGTGACGTAGTCGAGGACAGCAGAGGCGATGGACACCTTGGCGCGGCTCGGGGGCGACGCTGGGCCACGCGTGCTTCACGTCATGGCGACGGTGGCGCTCGGTTCGTCGTCGAGTTCGTCGCGGGAGTGAGAGGGAGAGGCTCTTGAGGGGGGGAATGGATGCGTGGCGTCTCCAGGAGCTGCAAGGCGCGTCTAGGAGGCTCAGGAGGGGCAGGTGGCGACTGCAGGGATGACGACGTGCTCGGCTGGCTCGGTGGCATTCCACCGAGCAGCTTGGAGGCGCGAGGTGGGGAAGAAGACCCCTATGCCCCTTTGGGCCGGCTGGGCTGGATGGGCAGGCTTCACCTAGGCGACAGGTAAGCCTTTTTCTATTTTGGAGATCAAGCATTTCATGGTCGACTTCGCGGATGGGGCCCTTGAAGCAACGCCTGAGTTGTGACACATGGAATACATCATGTACTCGGGAAAGGTGCGGGGGTAGTTCAAGTTGGTAGGCAACTTCTCCACGTTTAGCAAGAATGCGGAAAGGTCCGATGTAACGTGGGGCCAACTTGCCTTTGATACTGAATCATTGGGTTCCCTTCAGAGGGGTAACCCGAAGGTAAGCCTTCTCATCCATATTGTAGCTCTCTTTCCAATGATGATGATCATAGTAGCTTTTCTGACGAGACTGGGCTGCTTTCAATTGATCACGAACAATGCGAACTTGCTCTTCTGCTTCCTTGATCATATCCGGTCCAAAGAATTGTCTTTCACCGGTTTCTGACCAGTTTAGGGGTGTTCGACATCGTCGTCCATATAGGAGTTCAAAAGGAGCCATGTTCAGACTAGATTGGAAACTATTGGTATAAGCAAATTCGGCGAATGGAAGAGACTTCTCCCAATTCTTTCCGAATGAGATAACACAAGCTTTGAGCATGTCCTCGAGAATTTGGTTAACCCTTTCGACTTGACAGCTAGACTGAGGATGTAAAGCTGTACTAAAGGAGAGATGAGTTCCCATAGCATTCTGAAAGCTCCCCCAAAATCTAGAGGTGAAAAGGCTACCACGATCAGAATTGATTTCCAAAGGAACACCGTGAAGGGATACAATTCTAGATACGTACAAGTCCGCTAACTGGCTATCAGTTATAGACTCGCGAACTGGAAGGAAGTGAACAACTTTGGAAAGCCTATCTATCACAACGAAGATGGCATCATTTCCTTTCTCGGTTTTTGGAAAACCGGTGATGAAATCTATAGTGACTTTATCCCATTTCCACTCTGGAATAGGAAAAGGTTGAAGTGTACCAGCAGGTCTTTGATGTTCTGCCTTAATGCGACGACAAACATCACATTCGGCAACAAATCGAGCAATGTCTCTCTTCATCCTAGTCCACCAGAATCTCTGGCGTAGATCTCGGTACATTTTTGTGCTACCGGGATGAATCGAGAGGGGTGTGTCATGGGCTTCCTTGAGGATGAGTTGCCTTAGTTCCCTATTCTTAGGTACTACCAAAATATTTCCAAAGAATACCGTTCCTTTGCTATCTGTGGAGAAACATTTAGCAACTCCGCTAGCAATGTTCTCCTTGATCCGGCGAACACCTCGTGCACGCCTTTGGGCAACTATGATTTGATCCTCAAGAGTTGGTTTCGCCACCAAGGTAGAAAGATAGCCATGAGGAACAATCTCAAGATTGAGTTTGAAAAATTCCTCATGAAGAAGTGGTTGATACTGTTGTAACATGAGGTTGTTACAATATGACTTACGACTTAGTGCATCAGCCATGACATTGGCTTTGCCTGGGGTGTAAGAAATTCCTACGTCGTAATCTTTTATCAACTCAATCCAGTGTCTTTGCCTGAGATTAAGATCTGGCTGGGCGAAAATGTATTTGAGGCTTTGGTGGTCGGAAAAGGTCTCACAACGATTACCAAGGAGGTAATGTCGCCAAGTTGTTAGGGCATGAACTACGGCAGCGAGTTCAAGGTCATGGGTAGGATAGTTCTCTTCATGTGGACGCAACTGGCGTGAAGCATAAGCTACCACATGTCTATCTTGCAGAAGTATGCATCCTAACCCTTGCCGTGAGGCGTCACAAAAGATCTCGAAATCCTTTTTGGTGTCTGGAGGCGCAAGTACGGGTGCAGAAGTCAATCTTCTTTTTAGCTCTTGAAAGCTTTCCTCACACTTGGGAGTCCATAGGAATTTATTATCTTTCTTGAGGAGTTCAGTTAGAGGCTTTGCAACTTTAGAAAAGTTCTCGATGAAGCGACGGCAATAGCTGGCTAGGCCAAGAAAACTCCTAACTTGCTTAACCGATTCAGGTGGAGTCCAGTCAAGGAAGGCCTGAACTCTCTCAGGATTCACCACAATGCCTTTTGCAGAAATCACGTGGCCTAAGTAGGTCACTTCTGGTAGCCAAAATTCACACTTGGAGAATTTAGCATACAGGCGATGCTCTCGAAGTTTCATCAATACCAGCCTTAGGTGTTCTGCATGTTCTTCTTCGTTCTTTGAGTAGATGAGAATGTCATCAAGATAAACTACAACATATTTATCTAAGTACTCCATGAAGATCGAATTCATCATGCGTGAGAAAGTGGCGGGGGCATTGGTTAAACCAAAGGACATGACGGTGTACTCGTAAAGACCATAACGAGTAGTAAAAGCCGTTTTTGGAATGTCCTCGTTTCGGATTTTGATTTGATGATAACACAATCTCAAATCCATCTTGGAGAAGACAGAGGATCCTTCAAGTTGATCATAAAGATCATTGATCCTGGGCAGTGGGTACTTGTTCTTTATCGTCGCTAGATTTAGCGGGCGATAGTCTACGCACATCCTTTCTGTTCCATCTTTCTTCGTTATGAACAGAACGGGGCAACCCCATGGCGATGAGCTAGGGAGGATGAAGCCCTTTTCCAACAAAGCTTCGAGTTGGGTTTTAAGCTCAGCTAACTCACGTGGGGCCATTTTGTATGGGCGTCTGGAAATTGGTGCGGTTCCTGGCACAAGATCCACTATGAACTCTACACATCTGTCGGGAGGCATTCCCGGCAGCTCTTCAGGAAAGACATCCGGGAAGTCACGAACCACCGGAATATCTTCAAGTTCAGGAAGGGGAAGTACATTCAAGGAATGCACTTGGGTTCTTGTTCTGGGTGAGGTATAGTTGACTGTCTTGCCGTAAGGGTGTGTTAGTTTCACTGATTTGCCTTTGCAATCAAGGTAGGCATTCTTCCTGGATAGCCAATCCATGCCAAGGATGACATCAATGTCGGAAGACTTGAGGGCTATGAGTGAAGCAAGGAATAATAAACCCTCAATTGCAATTTGATTACCATGGCTTACTCTATTAGTTTTCCATCTTGACCCTGAAGTTTGAATAATCATTGGGGTGGACAATTCAACAAAGGATAACTCATGACGAAGTGCGTAACTTTCCGACATGAATGAATGAGATGCTCCTGGGTCGAAAATAACAGAAGTAGGAACATAATTGACTGGGAGCGTACCAAGAATGACGTCAGAAGTGTCGTCAGTCTCTTCAGCTGATATCTGGTTCACACGTCCACGATTGGCGGGAGGAGCGGGTTTGGTGGTGAAGACCTTCGGGGGTGGCTTGCCACGACCGTTGTTGTTGCCTCCGGCACGGGGTCGAGCATTCTGATTCTGGAGCGGGTTCTGGGGACACTCGTGGGAGTAGTGGCCCGCCTGACCACACTTGTAGCAGGCTCCAAAGACAGTGCGTGGAGCTGGGTTGTTCGTTGGAGCTGGGTGGAACGGAGCTGGTGGACGAGGCACCACATAGGATGGCCTCGGTGGGTTGTTCTAGCGAAACATACTGTTGGGGATCCAGATCTTGCGCTTCTGGGAGCCTGAACTGGATGAACCATCATCTCTAGGGTGTTTGCGGAAGTCATTGGGGGTGTTCATGTCCTCTGCCTTGATGGCCTTGTTGACAAGGACCTGGAAGGTGGCAAAGTCACGTAGGTTGAGCTCACGACGGAGTCCAGAATTGAGTCCACGACGGAATCTCTCTTGCTTCTTGGAGTCGGTGGAGACCTCTTCGGTAGCATAACGAGCCAGTCGGTTGAACTCACGACTAAACTCGTCAACAGTCCTTCTGCCTTGGGTGAGGCTGCAGAACTCCTAACGCTTGCGGTCCATAAGACCCTTCGGAATGTGGTGCTCACGGAATAAAGTGCAGAACTCATTCCAAGTAGTGGGCGGTCCAACGGGACGCATGTTCAAAAAAAATTCCCACCAAGAGCTAGCCGCACCCTCGAGGTGGTAGGTGGCATAGCTGACCCTGTCACCATCCACAACATGGCCTGCCTGAAGCTTCCTCTCGATGCTGCGAAGCTAGTCATCGGCGTCAAGGGCCTCGGTGGAGTAGCTGAAAACCGGGGGATGAAGCCGGATGAAGTCATTCAAGGACACCAACTCGTTGTGCTGCTGAGTGGTGTTGCGGGCAATGACCTCCAGCAAATGGTGAGAGTCTCGGCGGTTCCTCTCAACCTCCATCAGAACTTGAGCCATCGTGGGTGGGGGTGGAAGGTTGCCTTCCTCCGGTTCATTCCCACGACCATGGGCACGACCAAGCTGGCCACGGGTTCCTTGAGACATCCTGAAGGTGAAAACCAAAGTCAAACAGAGTTGATTGGAAGAGTCTATACTAGGTATTGAAGGTACTGGAAGAATCACAGAGCAAAGGAAGTAATCATCTTGACAACATGGTGATAAAAGCATACAAGCCATATATTCACAAGCTGTCATACAACCCATACATCATTTTAGTACAAGATCCAAGCTAATACAAACGTGATGAAGATGATACATCCTTCAGAGGCACTCTGACTTCCTATACATTATTTATCTAAGCCTCTGGAACTTAGAACACCTTGCGTACAATACACTAAGATACTACTAGATCCTCACTAAAGCAAGACCACATGCGGTCTCACTCATCTCCATCTCCATAGTAGTCCTCGTAAAAGTTACCCGCGTAACCCGGTAGTTGAAGGTGACCATCGGAAAACACGGAGGCATGTGGACCCTGATATCCATTTGGGCAAGGATGGGTCCTAGGTCCAGCGTAGGGTGGAAGCAGAGGACCACGGGGTGGAAAAATGCCTCCAATCTTGGGCCAAGCAACTCGAGAAGGCATATGTGTCCTGACTGGGTAGATAGCATCATACTCCACTGATCCAACACTCACAAAAGGAGCCAGGAGTGTAAGTGCTTGATACAGACGGACACGGGTGGCGTGAAGCTCAAAACGAAGGGCGTGTGCATCACGATCTCTATCACAAGCGTGCCGAGCAGTGATCTGAAGCAAAGGGTCCTCCAAGGAGTGATTTGTGTACAATCCGGTGTAATACCCCTCTTCTCCTGGAAGTGCAGCAGGGATATAGCGGAAAGATGTGTATCCAAGAAAATCGTGCTCCTCTCTCAGCAGGGTAATACATGAGTATGCAGCATCCTGCACAGCCATGTTCTCAGTCATGCCAATGCCATGTCCAAAGTGGATAGGTTGAGTGACTCCATTGTGGTACGGGTAGATCCTGACAATGCAGTGGAACTGGGTCTGATTGAAGTCAAGGAACTGCTCCTCAACTGTGTACTCAAGGTACCATCGGTATCCAATGAAGGACATCATCTCGATCAGCATGGCGGGATGCCCACGCACACCGAGGCACCTAGTCAAACGAACAATCTGCCGAGGGGAAAGATCTGCCATCTGAAACAGAAAGAAGGAGTTTGCAAATGCATCAGATTATGAAGAAACTTGGAATGACTCGGGAAGCATAACGGTTGTAATTGTAAGAAAAGACAATTTCTTACAACATAGAATCAGCACTTACATACGATGTAAGAAATCAGGAAGCACAACAATCCTATCAAACCGATCACAACTTTCCTACGGCTACAAGGAAGCAAACAACGAGATGTTCTAGAAAGACATAGATGATCCTAGTCCTATCTTCCCGTAGAACAAGACGAGGGTGACTCAGAACTCAGAACGATGAGGGTAAGGAGAAAAAAGCAGCCTTACGTTGTTCTCTTATATACCCAGAGTAACTATATAACTATAGAAGGCTAGACTCGACTTCGGCCAAGGCTGAGAATCGTACAGTCAGTCCTGCTCTGATACCAACTCTGTCGGGACCCGGGGTTAGCGTATGCAAGTCCCGCTACGACATAGTCATATGGATAGCCGAGAACCGTACCCACTTGTCTAAGCAGACAAGTCCAAGCACAGAACGTTCTCGTAAAGCATCGTACGTGAGGGGCATTCCATCCAGGCCGGATGATCAACTAAGATGGGTCCTCATCGTCCTCACACAAGTCTAAAGATATGGGTGATGAACTCCCATATTCACAGACAAGTCGCCTCAACCATACTATCGACTATCTCATAACTCTTACATAGACTTACTCCAGCCCGATCACTTAGTCGGGCTCTAGGGCGGGCTCAATCATACCACAAAGTGTGCACGAGACAGAGTCTCGAGCAATCGCATCGCGATGCCCCAAGCTCCGCACATCTAAGGGCCACTTGGTATATGAAAGACCGCCAGCCAGATCACAACTAAGGTCTCGAAAACCCATACAAAGACATGCATGTTATAAACATACACGCATCACACATGCCTTGTATGAACAGCAGGTATCATTGAAATTATCTACAAAGTATACATTTATTGATAACTCTCACAGAGTGCACACAGAGATCACAAGCATGTGATCCAACATTACAACAAACAAGAGGAAGCAAAGTAGGTCTGAGTACAGACAAGTTTAACAAATGGCTTAAGAAGCCTTATTTAAACACAATCCCTCCACGAGGGAACCAGTCGTCTGACTGGGACTACACTAGCTTGGTCTTCAGTTGTCGAGCTCGGTGAAGAATCCACCTTCGGGGTCAGTGGGTTCATCTAAAACATAGAATAAGCAAACATGAGTACAAAGTCGTACTCAGCAAGACTTACATAGGAGCTATACTACTCATGCACATGTATCAAGGTAAAGGGAGGTGGGGTTCAATTGCAGAAGTGCCATCTTTGACTTTGCTAGTCCTGAACTACGAGTACCAAACTTTGAGGTAAGAAGCGTACACGAGTCCACTACATATCTTCAACCAAATTACACCACTATGGTGCCTTCCTCAACTTCCCCACGAGAAAGCACGCCATAGCACTCACGCTTATCTTGGTAAATTTTATAAGTATCCAGTTCAACTTGTCTAATAATCAAGCTAAGCTTTCCAAGCAGTCCTTAACCGCGGACGCTGCTATTCGAATATTTTTGCTAACCCTGCAGGGGTTTACCGCTACACACACATGATCATCGGTTACCGCCTTTGTACTCGACACCGTTCAAGAAGTGTCGGCGAGGATGCTCACCACAACTGTTACCTCATAGCCGATCTAGTCCAAGAAAGCCGCCTACCTGGGTTGGCTACTACTATCGTGAACCCGGCCGGTTTACCGAAGTGGACCCAGATGATGTGTGCATGGTGCATAAGCCGGTCTCGGTTGATCCGTTCTCTCACTTAGCAGCCAGGCCACAAACCTACTAGAACTCCGAACTACTGCGACATCTGGACATCGAAAGGGATGAGTTAATAGGTTGAGAGGGGTCAGTGAGCCCAATGTGTGGTTGTACTCTTCATCTTGGATCACCACACAAGAACTTGGACTTAGGGCGGTGTTCAACGAGACAACCCACCGTGTACTCCTACACAACCTCTCATCGTTCACCTTGTATTAGGGTAGATTCACCAACACATTTCCACCATCATCAACATGATCACTACCATCCCGACTCACATAACAGTAACATCATTGTATCACTCTAAGCATGCAATAAGCAGTAAAAATTGCAGGGGCCACATGATATCAATCAACTCCTACATTTGCTAGGATTGTGGTTTGCTTACTACTGTGACAAAATGATAGGTCATGCAAAGGAATGGGTTCAACTATGCGGTAGAAACGCATCATGGTAATCATCCTATACAAGGCATAAGCGAGACATGAGAGGGAATTGGGATTTTTTCAACATGATCAATGGGGGTTTGCTTGCCTTGCTGACGAGGTTCGGTATCGGTGTCTTCAACGAAGGGGGCAGCCTCCTGTTCCGGTTCCACCTCTACTCGACAAACAACAAGCAAGGGAGCACAATAAGTACAATGCACAATCACATGGATGAAGGATGAAACTTGATGTATATGTTTCTGATGTGTGAGGCAATTCCATTTAAATGGAGTATATTGCAAATGAAATTGCAAATACAAACTCCAATTTGAATTCATTTTAGCCAAGATACAAATGCTATTGTTTGATCAATGTAACTAGTCTTGATATGTGTATGATATGCCTCTGATGTTCAAATGAAATGTGGCATGTTGCTAAGATTCAAAATGCAAAAGCATTTGAATTTAATTTGATTAAATTCCAATTAAACCAAATAGCAAATGCTACTGGTACCATTTTAAATGCAACTCAAACATAGTTGAAAGTTTTATATTTGGATAGATTATTTTCTCCTGATCATTTTTCATATATTATATGTTAAATTTGGAGTTAATATGAATTTTCTATGAATTTTCAAAGTTTTAAGCATTTTTTGGAAATTCCTCGATTTTCTTTTAAAAGGAAAAGGGTTTATTTCGTCAACACTGCATCAGCATGACATCAGGGGCTTGACTCTGGTCAAACTGACCTGTGGGGTCACCCTGTCAGTCTCTCTGGGTTAACTCCCTGTTAATTAAACTTAACAGAGAGATTAGAGGGGGCCCTGGGCCCACCTGGCAGTGACTGAGGGGGGGGGGGTTAATTAGTGGCTAACGGTGCCACGTCAACAGGGCCACCGGCGGCATGACGACGGCGACACCCGACGCGGCGGCGATGCCCTGGACGGCGTCTCCGGCGACCAAATGGCACGCCGCGACCACCAGGATGAAGCCCGTGCGCGCCCACATCTGTTTGAGCACAACGGGGCCACAGGGGTTCACCATAACGACGCCGGCGTTGAGCCCTATCGGCGGCGGAGCCAGTGGCTAGACGCAGTCGTCGATTCGGGGCACGAGGAGAAGCAACAGTGGGAGCAAACGGCGTGTAAGATGACGGGGAAGACGACGGGCAACCCGGTTCAGGCAAAGGAGCACGGGAGTGAGCTCGAGCTCGTCCATGGCGGAGGCTGTGCTCGGCTCCCATGGCGGCATGGCACAAAGGAGGAGTTAGGGGGCGTGGGGATAGGCAAAAGACGCAGCTGCTCACCAGGAAGGCGATGGAGCAGACGGCGCGCTTGGGGAGTTACTGGAGCTGTCAGATTTTGAAGGCGACTCGCGGCGGCCGGAGTTGAAGACGACGAAGGGGGCGGCGGCTCTGGAGCTCCTCGGGACGATTCTTTGCGCACGGTGACGTAGTCGAGGACGGCGGAGGCGATGGACACCTTGGCGTAGCTCGGGGACGACGTTGGCCACGCGTGCTTCACGTCATGGCGACGGCGGCGCTCGGTTCGTCGTCGAGTTCGTCGCGGGAGTGAGAGGGAGAGGCTCTGGAGGGGGGGAATGGATGCGTGGCGTCTCCAGGAGCTGCGAGGCACGTCTAGGAGGCTCGGGAGGGGCAGGTGGCGACTGCAGGGACGACGACGTGCTCGGCTGGCTCGGTGGCATTCCACCGAGCAGCTTGGAGGCGCGGGGTGGGGAAGAAGACCCCTGTGCCCCTTTGGGTCGGCTGGGCTGGATTGGCCGGCTTCGCCTAGGCGACAGGTAAGCCTTTTTCTATTTTTCTTTTCTGTTTAATCTTTCCTTTCTGTTTTTCTTTTCTGTAATTTGTTTTGCTGTGCTAAATAAATAGCTAGGTATTTTATTAAATGCTGAAACTTTTTATGTGGCTTCACAATATACTAGGCTAGCCACTTGTAAAGTTTGAACTTTTTAAAATTCAATTTATTTGAACTTTAATTCAAATAGGGGTTTTTGATTAATTCCAAGGTCCTGTTTGAATATTTGAAAAATCCATGAGCATGGGGTGGGTCCCACATCACTTGATATGTGATCACACTCATTTATAAGACTTTTCAAAAATCAAACATGAATTTTTGGAGAAGATTTATTTCTGGCCTTTTGAATTAATTCATCTGGGGGGTGTTCCTTCTCCCATTTGAGTTTGAATTAGATTTCAAATAATTTCTTTTGAAATATTTAACATGATGCAAGGTGACTTTGATCCTAGCACATTACCTAACAGAGGGTTCTGACAGCGTGGTGGAAATCCGACGGACACGGCCATGGCGAACTGAAGGTCGGGCAAAGCCGGATGAATGTAGTGATTGAGGCCGGGTTGAGGCGGATGCTTAATGGGCTGGAGCCGGCTGGTACGGGGGGGGCGGTCCTGGCTGGAGCCGGCCGCGACTTTGTATTGGCACCGGTTTTATTTGAAGCCGGCGGCGGATGTGAAGTCGACGGTGCGGCGAGTGGTCGAAAGGCTCGTCTTTCTGGGCGGAGCCGACGTGATGGAGTTGTGCAGCGTGTATCCGCACTGGAGCCGATGAAGTTGATTTGTTGATGTCGAAAAAACTCCAGGCCTCGAGCATCGAGTGCGCTTCGAGAGATTCGCGATTCGTATGTTCCGTGCGGCGTAGTCGTCATCGCAGTTTCTTGAGTTGTCGGTGTACGCGTTATCGCGATGAATCTTCCACAGCAAAGTTCATGTTGCGGCCTTCTGTTTTTGGCACTTCTTGGTCTGAAGCTTCGCTGCAAATGTAGTTGGCCAAGTAGCTGTTACCGTAGAGACGTGTTGCCTTGGCTTCGTGATACTGTTCATCAATCTAAGGTATGGGCTAGCTTTGTATGTCTATCCATGCGTACTAGACGGAACGGGCGCGCTCCGCCGCGCCAGGCTGTAGTCACCTTTTTCGTGATCAATTTTAGATGGACTTGGCCTCATATATAGTTGGTGATGAAAAGCGTATGCTCACAAGAAAGAAAAGACATTCCTCTCAAAAAATAAAACAAAAGACATTCATATTTTAGATCATAACCATGTTTAATAATGGCAGTTTTCTACAGCAAGAGGCCACATGAAACATGTTTCAGGTCCACGAGGTCAGTACGAACATTAAATGGAATCACACGTGCACAAGTTTAACCCTAGATTCTACATGAAAATATAAAAACAAAATAAACTAAAGAATGAGCCAAATAGGCTATACATCATCAAGAGATGAGAAAATAAAAGAAACCAAAAAATATGTTATTGAGTTTGTTCACAAAAGAATATAGCTTTTCGGGGAAACATTGTAGCTAGTTTGCTCTTTGTCTTTCAACTGAATTTCAAAAAGCATGAAATAACTAAAGAAAAGACATGAAAGGAAGCATATCACAATGATGACAATATCAAATATTGTTTCACAAAAAAATAAAGCTTCTGACTATGATTCTAACGGCATAAATTTTAAGTAACTCGAATAGTGTAGTCTATAATTTATTACGGCGTTGTGCTACCTACTTTAATTCTGCAATTTGTTGAGCTACATGACGGTTTAGATATGTTAATTTTGCTTTTGTCTCTTCCAATACGATGAGACCGACAGTGACCTGGGAAGTTTGAAATCACCTGCATTGCTTCATTGGGCGAGGACACCCATTTAGGGGGTTATTTAGATATGTTAATTTTGCTTTTGTTTCTTCCAATATGATGAGACCGGCACTGAGCTAGGAAGTTTGAAATCACCTGTGTTGCTTCATTGGTCGAGGACACCCATTAAGGAGGCTACTTGAGATGAGCTTGGAAGTGCAAATAAAAGTCACTATTTGACAAAGAGAAAAATCAGAGGCAAAAAGGGACAACGACACATCTATCAATGGTCGTTGGGTCTGATCGTTTGGACATAATATGGTCGAATTATTTCAAAGGTTAAAAGTGGTCGTGAACGCATCCTAAGATTCCCAGGTCCATTCAAACCCCTTAGAGCATCTTCAACGGACTATCTATTAAACTTCACCTAAATATGTATATATGTGTTATCAGTAATCTTATAGATAATCAGAAGTGTGCTGCTTTAGCAACTTTTTTGTAAATCTCTTCCTATGCTTTAGCAGTTCCATCTGTCAGTGACTGAAATTCCTTCTCTTTCTCTCTCACATGAAGGCGGACGGTGATGAGGCGGATGTGGTTGTGGTAGGCAACGTGGCAGGGGCTGGTCGAACAACGATGAAGCAGACACGGTGGTGGCCGGTCGTGCAACGCGGTTGTGAGGTAGACAACAACGCGAAGGTGACCGGTGGCGAGGCAGGCGGCAGTGCAACACGACGGCAATGAGTAGGCCGGGAGTTGGCCGGTACGACGACCCAACATGATAATTCAAGCGCCAGTTTATAGGTGAAGATCAAATTATTCTTCTATATATGTAAAGTCTGCTCGTTTATAGACAATCTAAGAAAAGAGACTGCCAAAGCAGTTTTTAAACCCAAACTCTGTATAAGTAATTATTATAGGAAAAATATAGTTTGTTATGAGACGTTCTAACACCTAACAGTGGCATTTCACACGCCCACAATCACATGTTGCATTTGAGATACACAGGAATACAAAAAGAAATTGAATGCTCAAAGGTGCTTGGCCCACAGATCAGCCACATAAAGATCCCAATGGCCTGAGCGCTCTTCTTTTGAGCCCGGTTTAAACTAGTACAAGATTTTTTAGCTAGCTCGTTTGCACTGGTTATCCATCAGGTTCTTGTACGTAGAGGCCTCCGACGCCGGAGTAATAGGTGGATCTGAATCAAAACCGCGCCAGTGCCCTGCAGCTGCGACTCCATGGGATTCAAGCAGGGAGGCGTCGCAACCTTGGATGGCAGCCGGCGGCTAGCAGGATACGCAGAGTGGACGGAGTCAGCGCCTGGGGCAATTCGGTGAGCAGATGGATCGCCTGTCATCTAGAGGTCAGGCCCAGCCGAGAGTCGAGCGGAGCGGATACGTCGAACAGTGGCAGGCAGAGAGTAACCAGCAAGGGCGGCGTCTTGAGGATCTTGTCGAGGAGAGCAGCAGCCGTGAGTTGCTGCGGGTTGAACTTGCGTCGGGTGCCCGGGAGCTGGAGCGGTTGGAGGGAGCAGGTACAGCAGCGGCCATGGTCTTCAGGAGGGGGTCGAGTAGATAGGACTCGAGTAGTACGGCGGTGGTGGATTTCGAGTCGAGGGAGGGAGATCGGGCCTCGCCCGGATTGGATCGCTGTTTTTTTAACTTGTTGATAGCTTGTACGGCCGATTGCAGCTAGGTTCCGATCGTGAGAACCGATCTCAGCCTATGTCTGGCACGTGTGCAACTTCGTATGCCGGCGACTTTTTGCTTCGATCTTAATCTTCATGATGCGTTGATGTAGATTTGTTCGTGCCGATTTTTCTTCGTCCGGACGATCATGAGTTTCTCGATCCCTATGAGGACCTCCTTCAAGATGACAACACCGTTGTGCATAGGCCCCACGATGGGCGCCAACTGTCGTGGAGAAGTCATTGTAGATGTCCGTAGAGTCGGACTTGATTATGGGGCCTTTGCTACGAATGTACGAGGAGGAAGAAAATCACACACACAGAGAGACGCGATTTATACAGCTTCGGGCCCCGGGAAACATCGTCCGGTAAAAACCCTACATGTTGTTTGTGGCGAGGTCTTATTTCTTTGCTCACGGAGAGTCGTCGCCGGCTCTCCTATAGTTGTGTCTAGTTGCCCCGGGTTTAGATGACTCGGGGCTGGTCTCTAATTTAAAGCATATTGTGGTCTACTGAGTCTTCTTGAGTCGTCCCGTTTGGGGCACCCTACCCCTCCTTATATAGGTGGAAGGGGGAGGCTTACAAGTCCAAGTAGGATACAAACTAGTCTCTTATTCCATTATAAGTAGAATATCAATCCGGGTCCTATTCTAAGTCTTGTAGCTTTTTGTATCTTCTAAGTTAGGTGGACTCCATCTTGATTCCTTCGTCCGGCTTTCATCTCCGCGAGCCGGATCTTGTCATACGACCGGATTTGTCTCCAAGCCGGGGCTAGCCGTGGGATATCCCCCCGACATTAGCCCCCAAGTTTAGCTTGGACGCAATCTTGGCGTGGGCTTCTGATTTTCCTTGGCAATGAGATTGTCGTAGAAGAGAACGTTGGGTGCGCGTCCATGGTAAACTTTCAGTATAATGAATAGTTAGGATAAAGACTAGGTCTGGAGACCAAACCATTAAACCGGCTTGCTCCACTGATTCATGTTAGATATGATTCAATCTTGAGCTTTTCCATGTTTGAGTTCAATGTTGCTTTTTGCTTTTTCGTGTCTTGTAAAAAGACTCAGGAAATAAATTATGATCAATTTTATGTCCATATCACCTGTAGCCCCCAAGCTCCGAGTTTATCAACTCGTGATGTCTTGGAGAAATAGCCTTGGTGGTGTAGCCCCAAAGTGCCAGGTTGTCTTGCCTGTAGCAACCTGGGACTTGTACTTGTGAAGTTTGCTTCAAAGTAGTGTAGCCCCCAAGTACCGGGTTGTTTGCCTACAGCAATCTGGGACTTACAATTTTTTGCTTGTTTTCTGAAGTCGGCAAGCATTGTATGCCAAAGCCGTCAAATTTTGCTGAAGCCGACAAACGTTTTGCTTGCTGATAAAAGACGATGAATGCGAGTTTGCTGAATCTGGTAGATATGATATGATGGGTTGTGTTCCCAGTTTCCAAATAGAGTGGCCCTTCGAGTATTGGAATATGTTTCCTTCAGTAACTCGGGATCATGTGTGCCAACTCCAAGTCGGTATGAGCTGCGTATCGGTAATCGACTCATAGGATAGATCGACTTGTAGCCTTTACGAGTTGGTGTGGTCACGTTTGTGTGCATTTACCGAGTCTTTGCTTGAGAAGAAACTTCGAAGTGTAGTCCCCATGAGTCGGTATATGCATCTGGCTGCTTGTGCCGAATCACATAGGTCTAACTTTTAATATGTGAGAAAAAAATGTGACTATGCATGATGCTTTATATATTCAAGGATGTAATGCAAAGGCTAGTAGAAGTCGACTTAAACCTCATCTTCTCGCGTGGAGAGAGATTATTGGTTAGGAAAGTCGAAACATCTCTGTAGAGCCCGCTTTCCAGTAACTAGTGTGCCCGGCTCTTAGGACTAAATTCGGTAGATGGTTTTATGTAAACCTCGAAGTTTAGACCAACCGTTGCGCATTAGTCAATGAATCTCTAAACTGTACAGGACGGGTGGCGTGGCCAAGTCATGTGTATGCCAGGATATCTTCGGTTTTTAAGAGTCGATGGGATCCATCGGACCTCCCCTTTTATCCCTTATCAAAACAAACACATGTGAAATTTTTACATGTATATGTCGGCTTTCTCCGGTAGGACTCGATGAGTGTCATCAGTCCCACCTCTTTCACATTATCAAAGAAATATACATGGCCAAAGCCGATACAGGGTTGATCAAGCCCCCAGGTCTCTGAGAATTATGAGATTTATGATGTAATATGATGCAGTATGATGCAATATGATGAAATAAGATGCAATATGATGCAGTATGAAGTTGATTTTATGCATAAGTATGGCGAGAGCCGGTTGCGATCGAGGATCGACTTTATGGCGAGGGCCGATTGCGATCTAGGATCGACTTTATGGCGAGGGCCGGTTGCGATCGAGGATCGAATTTATAGAGAGGGCCAGTGTTTTGTAATGATCCTGCATCCATAAAGGAGCCAGATTTTCCGATGAACCGGAACTCATCAAGGAGCCGGGATTTTTGATAAACCATAACTCAAGGATGGATTTTTTTTAAATAATACATTTATTAAAAAAAATCAGAAATAATGCACGTTTTTAAAAAATTCCATAAATAATACACCCTCGGCCACGGCATGGCCAACTGGATCCAGTTGGTCACGGCCTGGCCGATTGGATCCAGTTGGCCACGCCGTGGCCGATAGGATGCCAGTCAGCCTAGCCGTGGCCGACTGGAACCCAGCAACCATTCAATCGGCACATGCAGTCGGCCACGGCCTGGCCGACTGGGCCAATTGGCCACAGCCAGGCCGACTGGATAAAAAAAAGTTTTTGCTAAAAAAAAGAAATATGCACCATTGGCCTCACGAACTTTCGGCGCTGAGGACACCGGGATTGGAATGCTTTCGGTGGTGAGGTGACAGGGATTGAAACGCTTTCGGCGCTGAGGAGACAGGGTTGGGACGCTTTCGGCGCTGAGGAGACAGGGTTGGGACGCTTTCGGCGCTGAGGAGACATTGATTGCGCTAACTTTGAGGAAATTAGTAGCGCACTGAGGCTCGTCGGTTCTTTAAAAATACCTCATCTTTGCCTCTTTTTCTCCTCATTCACTCTTCTCCTTTCGCAGTGATGGGTGAAGGCCAATGAAAAAAAATAGCGCGCTATAGCATCGCTAATAGCACGCTATAGCGTTTTAGGCAATGCCTCGCTAAATGCATCTATGTACAATATCTCGATAATAGCACGCTATAGCGCGAAATAGCACGCTAATAGCATATTTTTAGGGCCACGCTATTTTTTCATAGCACGCTATTTTTTTCATTGGTGAAGGATCAAGCTCGAAGAATAAGAAGAAATCAAGTGGTGCATCATCAAAGCTGGCTGAATATAGTGATGATGACTTTATGCTAGACAAGCACGGAAACTTACCGTGGAAAAAAACAGGTAACAGTGCTGCTGCATCAGTGTCATCCAAGAAGAAGAAATCAAGCGATGCATCAGCAAAGCCCGCTGAAGATAGTGATGATGACTTTATGCCAGACAAGCACAGAAACTTACCGTAGAAAAAAAACAGGTAACAGTGATGCATCAGTGTCATCCAAGAAGAAGAAATCAAGCGATGCATCAGCAAAGCCCGCTGAAGATAGTGATGATGACTTCATGCCAGACAAGCACGGAAACTTACCGTGGAAAAAAAGTGTTGACGACTTTATGTACTGTTAGCGATAAGCACTACGTTGTATCTTACTTTCAGTTTAAGTGGTTTCATTTAATTTATGGCGTACCATGTCGTACGATTATTAGCAAGAATAATGATGAAGAGTTGATGTAGTGAATATGTTTGATACATAAAAACATAATCATACGTAGAATAGGCATAAGTCTCATACATAGAATAGGCATATGTCTCATACATAAGCATAGGCATAAGTCTCATACATAGAATAGGCATAAGTCTCATATATATAATAGGCATAAGTCTGATAGGGAGGAGCTTCAAGGATGGCGTCTGGGACGGCGGTCAGGAAGTGTAGTAGGCGTCGTCCAGCCATACTTGTGAGGTGCCCTAAATTGCCGAAGAGGAATCTCAGAACCGTCCTGATCATACTGTGTCTCCTGGGTGGGGCCTGGTGGAGGAGTCGAATACATGTCTATCCAGTCGTTCTGCTGCGACATGTAATCATGTGTACTGTCCTTAGGATCTGGTTCACTAGCCCACACAGATCCAGACATAGGCGTATCATTTCCGATTCCTGTAGGATGAAACATAAGTACTGAAGACAAATGTAGTTCCAATTATAATTATAAAGTGACATACCCTGCTGTTGTGACGCTGGGTGAAACGAGGGAGGACCATCCTGCGGGTACTGCCATGCTGAACCTCCCGCCTGGTCAGGACGGGGTGGCTGATACGGGTAGCTAGACATGGGACCCTGCTGCTGGGACTGCCATGCTGAACCTCCCGCCTGGTCAGGACGGGGTGGCTGATACGGGTAGCTAGACGTGGGACCCTGCTGCTGGTACTGTCATGCTGATCCTCCCGCCTGGTCAGCAGGGGGTGGCTGATACGGGTATCCAGATGTGGGACCCTGCTGCTGGTACTGCCATGCTGATCCTCCCGCCTGGTCAGGAGGGGGTGGCTGATACGGATAGCCAGATGTGGGACCTTGTTTCTCTACACATGGACGCGGGTGGTGTCGATGCTCAGTGGAGGAACGTGGTGGTCGCTGTAGAGGATGATGTTGAACAACATCTGAAGTGCGGTTGCAGGTGATAACATTGTAGAGAGCTCGTAACTTCTGTTGAATGCGTGCAAAACGACTCCAGTATGGAAGAAGAGGGCCTGACGATGATGAACGTGCAAGCGCATTCATCTCATCCCTCAGATCGAGTGTAATGTCAGCCTGGAATTGAAACGATGATTTAATAAGTAACCACATCAACGTATTAGTTAACTAAATGCATTTGGTAAAGAGAATATATGTTACCGCTAATTGTCTGGAGCCGGAAGTATCAAAGTTGGGGTACGTGTCCCCCGTAGCAGGGACGGGCATCACCTCAGGGCGAGAGTGCTGAATGATGCGCAACCGTGTTCCGGCCATGTACCGTCGCAAATAGACATTGAATTGATGGATATCAAACCTGACATCCTCGTTCCAAATGCGTGTCGTGGCAGTCTCCCACTCTATAATGTATGGCTGAACTCTCCGAAGCCACTGAGTGAGTGTCCTATTTATCCCCTTCCTTGTGATCCTAAAATTGTGGTTTGTGTTCAAGAATTAAATAATACATACACCGATGGATCAACTAAATAAATTGTACGCACACATATGGAATGTTAATAATACCTGTGAATTTCTGGTGGCAGTGGATCCTCTGTAGACGGAGGGTCAACCAACTGTTGAAGACCAAATTGCCTCATAACTCTTTGTTGCGCCATCACCTCGACGAAGACATCAAACATGATCTTTGATTTTGTCATCCAATAATCCCGATCCCTTGTGCATAGAACAGAAATACCGTGGGGGTATCTTGCAGCTATGGCTTCTCGTGTATATGGCTGCCAGATCACACCAGTGTACACATCGAACTGCTCGTTTAATGCTGTGTAGGCTCGCCTTATCTGTTCAGTAGCAAATCGTCTCTGTGCAAAATAACAGTTAGCGAAAGTTAGCGAAGGATCTTTGTGACAAATTATGTTGCAATGCAAGAAATTGTAGCATGACACATACCTTGCAACGTATCCAACACATGCCGAAAGTAGGCATGTCTATGCGAGCAGCATCGTTCAGCTCATCGGAAGGCCAACTGTCCTCAATATGTATGTTCGGACGTCCTATAGAGAACCTCTCCCACGACCACAACTGTAAAAATATAGGGCAACCGAGAAGGGCTACCTTGTTACCTGGAGGCAACGTGCAACCCTTGCACATACCTCGGTAAGTAGCCACTAAAACCGCAGAACCCCAACTCCTCTGTGTGATATTCTTAAGCTCCACAACTGAAGCGATCTCCAGTGCAATACCAATGTAGCGCGCGCTAATACTTGTCAAATGGTTCTCTGTGAACATCACCTTCCCTAGAAGCCACAAAAGGTATGCCTCTAGGCTCCGCGTGATATGTGTCGCTGTCAACGGTACATGTGGATACCCCGGAAACTTCTGAATCTGTATTGAGTAAAGAGAAGGTGTTACTAAATAAGGAAAGTACTTCTGAAACGAGATAATATATGAACACATAAATGTGAACTTACCTGAAAATTTAGCAACCAGTCATACTTAGGTCCATGAGCCTTTGAGGCAAAGTCCGGAGCACCTTCATACAAATGCGCGAAGCGCGCTGCCATATCATTTTGCCAAGTAGATGTTGCCGCCAGAGATCCAATGGCTGACCCCGCCAATGGTAAACCCAACAAGAAGGACACATCCTCCAGAGTAGGAGCCATCTCTCCCCAACGAAAGTGGAACGTGTGAGTCTCAGGCCTCCATCGGTCCACTAAGCAACTCAGAAGAGACCCGTCAATGGCGAGGCGTGTAGAGGTTTCCGTGGCTTCAACAAGACGCGTGAAAGATAAAAGCCCAGCCCATTTCAACCTGCATTAAATAAAACAAGACGCGCGAAAGTTTCAGCCTTTGATGTACATCATCGAAAGAATTAAATAAAACACGTACCTTTGAACCCAATCCGGGTGTATCCTCCAGTTTTCCTTTGGAGTACGAGTGATGAAGGGCTCGATCTTCTGGTGCTGACATAATTTTGCAGCACGATGCTTACTATCAATTTCCGGGTCAAGCAACGTCATTCCCTCCATTCCTGCTCTTATTTAGACATAGTTGTACGCACAATACAAATTTGAACAAATAGTGGCAGACTTAGTACAAATTAAAACCATACTGGCACACTTAATACAAATTTGAACAAATAGTGGCAGACTTGGTACAAATTAAAACCATACTGGCACACTTAATACAAATAAAGAACAGGGTGGCAGACTTAGTACAAATTAAAACCATAGTGCGACACTTAATACAAATAAAGAACATAGTGGCAGACTTAGTACAAATTAAAACCCTAGTGCGACACTTAATACAAATAAAGAACAAATTAAAACCTAGCTTCTTCCTCTGCCTCTTCCTCCTCTTCGTCCACGGTTGCCTCGTCCACGCACAGAAGCACTGCCAGTGACGAAAGTGGGACAACTAGTGTCCCTATGGCCAAATAAATTGCATAGAATGCATTGCATAGTGCGGCCTCCCGCTTCAGATTCATCCATATCATTCCGGATCCGTTGACACTGTCGTCTACCTCTACTTGTACGCATATTAGCAGGGTCTGGAATGTACCGTCTTTCAACAGGATTTACGGTGTTGAAGTTACCCATTGATCGAAATCCTTGCAACTCACCCGTCCAGGTATTAAGGACAGCCTCTTTCAGAAAATATGGAGACACGAACGAGATTGCATCCATTCCAAGCTGCCTGCAAGCAGCAAGTACATGCGAGCAAGGTAGGTGTAGCAACTTTGGTTTGTTGCATGTACACTCACATGTTGGCCAGGCTTCATTTCCAATTTTGACCTCATGAGTCCTCATCTCATTTGCACATCCGAATTTGTTGTTAGCTAAGCGTACCTCAAACCTTCTTTCTTGATTTCCGATGGCGACTACAGTGTGTGACATAGCTTTTTCCATCTTTTCATCCATGTACTTCATAACCCTCTCACAGTAACGTGTGTTAGGGTTGTTCATCATATGCATCTCAGCTTTTGCATGCCTATCTCTGAAATACTTGACCGTGCCATAGAAAATACCCTCAACTAGAGATGTAAGTGGCAATGCCCTGTTCCCTCTGAGGACAAAGTTATATGTTTCAGCGAGGTTGGTAGTCATGACACCATACCTTGCTCCATGTGTGTCATGCAACAAAGACCACCTCTCTAGAGGCTCATGCTCTATCCATTGTTCAAATGTTTTAATAGTCCTCCCAAGCCTTCTCCTAGTACACGGTGGGTCAAATCCTGGCAAGTCGCAAAGCCCAACAGATTCTTCCTCCACGGCAGCTGTTCCTGTTGCTAACTGTGCAGCTACTGCCGCTACCTGTGCCCTCACAGCTGCATCTCGTGCAGCTTTCTTGTCCCTAACATGTCTCTGTGTGCACACATTAAGTCTTTGACGGATCAAATTGTATTTCCATACCTGATTCTGTTTGCACAGTTTTTTGAAAAGATTCATAAGGTTCTTATTTCTGAACTGGGAGAAGAAATTGGCACCGAGATGACGCATGCACCATCGACTCTGCAAGTCAAGCCATGGAGTTTTTTCATCAGGCTCAGGGTTTGTCAGTTTCTTTATCGCACTCAATATACCTGCATGCCTATCATGAAGGATGCACACATTCGGCTTATTCTGCACAACTGCTATTTTCAATTGCCTGAAGAACCATGTCCAGCTTTCAATGTTCTCGCTCTCCACAAAAGCAAATGCAAGTGGGACAACTTGATTTTGGCCATCTTGACCAATAGCGGTCAGGATCTGACCCTTGTACTTGCCGTTGAGAAAAGTGCCATCTACACAAATCACCGGTCGACAATGAATGAAAGCTTGTATGCAGACACCGAAAGAGAAGAACAGTCGATGCAAAACCTTCACAGTGGGAAACTCTGGCATGAAAAAGTCTTGGATGTTGACATATGTGCCTGGATTCCTCCCCTGCAGTTTTTGAAGAAGCCGCACAACAGAGTCATATGCATCAAAATATGAACCAAATCTTGTCTCAAGCGCCCTATGTTTAGCCCTCCATGCCTTGCCATACGAAATATTATAGTTCAACCTGCCGAACACTTTTGTCTGGATAGCCTTCACTTCCATCGCTTTGCACTCCACTATCTCGGTGTAAAACAACCGAGCAATAAGCGTGGACGAAAGGTTACCATGATCTTGAGGGATACTGGGAGTAACACGTGTGATGCACTAAATCACTTATCACCCAACTTGTGTCGTACTTAGGGAGATAGGCATGCACTCTGCTGGGACATTCCATGTTCGTGCATACCATTGTTAAGTATTTCTGACTTGACACCTTAGTCCTCAAAACCCTTTTGGTGGACATTGCCCAGTTAATGATTGCATCCTTCAGGGCTTCCTTGTTGGGATACATAGCACCCGTCACAATGTTGTTCTGGTGATATAACCAGGCAGAATCATGCCCATCGTTCACATTCATTGCAGATGAGAAGTCCTGATTCCATGATGCAGGATTAGGCACCTCCTCTGCATTGTCTTCTTCATCTGACTCGTCGGAATCATCGGCCTCATCATTTGTATCATCATATGTATCTTCTTCTTCCATCTGTTTTTGCATGTGTCCATCCACCTCATCTGCATCTACCTCCCCACTGTCATACCCATTCGCAATCTCTCCTTCTACCTGACTATTTTGCCCTGGCACATATGCATCATCTCCATCATTTGGCATATGTATCCTTTCACTGCTCTGCCCAGGATCGTAACCACCATGCCCTTCAGGAGGACTGACCTCCTTCAGGAAGGGAAGCACTAGGGCGACAGGATTGCATCCCCTGTTTGCACAACCTTGTATCCAGTGCACCCACTGAGAGTGCTGGTCTATTGGCCTCAAATAAAAGTACACATTTGAACTTGACCGGGTCCACAATGCATGAACACCGACGGTGTATTTTTCAGTATTAAGCCCTAAAGAAGTTGTCAACCAGTCTGTCACCTGACTAATTGACCATTTTTGAGGGCCATTCAGTGTCACCTCTATGTACTCAAATTCACTAAGATCAACTCCTATCTCATTTGTTTGGACAGTACCATGACCATAGTAAAATATGAACTTCACAATATCTGACATGATTGCTGACCTACAAAATTATTCAACCTTCATTAATAAGACCGAATAAATTAATCCGCACATCGCACATCTAAATACACTATCCCCCCAACTAAATAAAATATTCACACATCTAAATACACTATCGCCCCAACTAAATAAAATATTCACACATCTAAATTTATTGTGCCCCAACTAAATAAAATATTCACACATCTAAATTTATTGTATCTAAATATAATGGTCACACTATCGCCCCAACTAAATAAAATATTCGCACATCTAAATACACTATCGCCCCAACTAAATAAAATATTCACACATTTAAATACACTATCGCACCAACTAAATAAAATATTCACACATCTAAATTTATTGTATCTAAATATAATGGTCACACTATCGCCCCAACTAAATAAAATATTCGCACATCTAAATACACTATCGCCCGAACTAAATATAATGTACGCATACATACATATATAGACGGATGAACTAAATAAACTATACGCGCATATATTTTGTTCAAACTAACTTTGAAATACGACCACCACCTCGGCAGCGCTTCACTTGAACAGCGGCAACACCATGAACACAACCACCTCCACCACCACCATGAACACCACCTCCACCACCACCATGAACACCACCTCCACCCCCATCACCTCCACCACCTCCACAAGCAATCCCATCAACAGATCGAGGTATCCCTAACCTTCCTAAGCCATATGGAATATAACTACGGTGGAAAATGGGCTAATTATTGGTTGGAAATGGAGTATTAATTGGAGCAAAGTTGAGCTCGTGAGAAAGAAGAAAGAAGGAAAGAGAGGGAGGAAGAAGAAGAGAGAGAGGAGAGGAAGAAGGAGTGGCCGGCTCGCTCACCCCAGCACCCTTTCGGCCACGCAGGGCCGAGTGGAGCCTTGTAGGCCACGCCAAAGCCGAGTGGAGCCTGTCGGCTACGCCTGGGCCGACTGCATGCCCAGGTGGGCCGACTGGTCAGCGCAGCCCCTAATCGGCCACGCCTAGGCCGACTGGGCTCCAATCGGCTAGGTCGTGGCCAACTGAGTCTAGTCGGCCAGGTTGTGACCTAAGGTGTATTATTTCTGCAAAATTTTAAAAACGTGCATTATTTTCGTAATTTTTTTTAATAAATGTATTATTTTAAAAAAATTCTCAAGAAGGAGCCGGAATTTTTCAATAAACCGGAACTCACGAAGGGAGCCGGGATTTTTAATAAACCGGAACTCACGAAGGGAGCCAGCATTTTTCCGATGATCCGAAACTCAATGAAAGAGCCAGAATTTTTCCAATGAACCGGAATCTGAGCCGGGATTTTACCATCGAAATTAATGGACCAAAATTTGTAATGGTCAATTATAATCCATCGTTGAAACTTGATATATCTCAATCTCCGATGGATCCCAGAGGAGGCGTAGCTCCCGAATCTTGAGTCGACTCAAGGAGTCGGCGGGGTATAGTCCGATCAATATGTCGAACCGGTGATAGCGACGGCCAAGCGATTGTAAGCTGACGTATATGTGTCTGATAATTTTGCTCAAACGGTAGTTGTCCCAATGTCCATGGTGCAAACCGATGATAAGTTGACCTAAATTTTGTGGTTGCAACCTTGTGTAGATCCAAAAACGTGTTTTAGTGCAGGAGTCGGCGGCGTGCGGCCATGGCGCGAACTGCGCGCGGAGGCCGGCGATAAGCGGACGTGGCGTGGATAGCCGATGTAGGACATGGCGTGTCGCGTGGGAGGCCGGGCAGGCGCGGTCGTGGCGCGCAGGAGGCCAGCCATTAAGGAAGCCGTGCTGGACGCTTGAGCCGCCTACTAGAATCGGCGACGTAATGGAGGCGGTCCGTGTACTGGAGTCAGGACCGGTCGTGGAAATCCAGCGGGCGCGACCAGCGAGCTGGAGTCCTTGATGGGAAAACTCGGTGATGGGGAGGCCTAGGCGACGGTGGAGCCGGCACGGCGTGGCCATAGGAAGGAGCCGGCGGCGTGGTGGAAATCCGACGGACACGGCCATGGCGAACTGAAGGTCGGACAAAGCCGGATGAATGTAGTGATTGAGGCCGGGTTGAGGCGGATGCTTAACAGGCTGGAGCCGGCTGGTACGGGGGGCAGTCCTGTCTGGAGCCGGCCGCGATTTTGTATTGGCACCGGTTTTATTTGAAGCCGGCGGCGGATGTGAAGTCGACGATGCGGCGAGAGGTCGAAAGGGTTCGTCTTTCTGGACGGAGTCGACGTGATGGAGTTGTGCGGCGTGTATCCGCACTGGAGCCGATGAAGTTGATTTGTTGATGACGAAAAAACTCCAGGCCTCGAGCATCGAATGCGCTTCGAGAGATTCGCGATCCGTCTGTTCCGTGCAAGATCTGAGACGTAGTCATCATTGCGGTTTCTTGAGTAGTCGGTGTACGCGTCATCGCGATGAATCTTCCACAGCCTCTTTTGGGCACGTCTTGGTCTGAAGCTTCGCTGCAAATGTAGTTGGCCGAGTAGCTCTTACGGTAGTTATGTGTTGCCTTGGCTTCGTGATACTGTTCATCCATCTAAGGTATGGGCTAGCTTTGTATGTCTATCCATCCGTGTGTTTTAGCTAGCTCGTTTGCACTAGTTATCCATCAGGTTCTTGTACGTAGAGGCCTCCGACGCCGGAGTAGTAGGTGGATCTGAATAAAAATCGCGCCAGTGCCCTGCAGCTGCGACTCCATGGGATTCAAGTAGGGAGGTGTCGCAACCTTGGATGGCAGCCGGCGGCTAGCAGGATACGCCGAGTGGACGGAGTCAGCGCCTGGGGCGATTCGGTGAGGAGATACATCGCCTGTCATTTAGATGTCAGGCCCAGCCGGGATTCGAGCGGAGCGGATACGTCGAACAGCGGCATGCAGAGGGTAACCAGCAAGGGCGGCGTCTTGAGGATCTTGTCGAGGAGAGAAGCAGCCGTGAGTTGCTGCGGGTTGAACTTGCGTCGGGTACCCGGGAGCTGGAGCGGTTGGAGGGAGCGGTCGAGTAGATAGGACTCGAGTAGTACGGCGGTTGTGGATTTCGAGTCGAGGGAGGGAGATCGGGCCTCGCCCGGATTGAATCGTTGTTTTCTTTTTACGTCTTGATAGCTTGTACGGCCGATTGCGGCTAGGTTCCGATCGTGTGAACCGATCTCAGCGTATGTCCGGCACCGTGTGCGCAACTTCGTATGTCGACGTCTTCTTGCTTCGATCTTAACCTTCATGATGCGTTGATGTAGATTTGTTCGTGCCGGTTCTTCTTCGTCTGGATGATCATAAGTTTTTCGATCCCTGTGAGGATCTCCTTCAAGATGATAACACCGTTGTGCATAGGCCCCACGGTGGGCGTCAACTGTCGTGGGAAAGTCACAGCAGATGACCGAAGAGTCGGACTTGATTATGAGGCCTTTGCTACGAGTGTACGAGGAGGAAGAAAATCACACATAGAGTGAGACACGATTTATACAGCTTCGGGCCCCGGGAAACATTGTCCGGTAAAAACCCTACATGCTATTTGTGGCTAGGTCTTATTCCTTTCTCACGGAGAGTCGCCGGCATGTCGCCGGCTCTCCTATAGTTGTGTCTAGTTGTCCCGGGTTTAGATGACCCGGGACTGGTCTCTAATTTAGAGCCTATTGTGATCTATTGAGCTTGCTTGAGTCATCCCGTTTGGGGCACCCTACCCCTCCTAATATAGGTGGAAGGGGGAGGCTTACATGTAGAGTCATAATAGGATACAAACTAGTCTCTTATTCTATTACAAGTAGAATATCAATCATACTCCTACTCTAAGTCTTTTCGCTTTTTGTATCTTCTAAGTTAGGTGGACTCCATCTTAATTCCTTCGTCCGGCTTTCATCTTCGCGAGCCGGCTCTTGTCATACGACCGGCTTTGTCTCCAAGCCGGGTCTAGCCGTGGGATATTGATGGCGTGGAAGTGGTAATGGCTTCTCTCCCTTCGTTGGTTACCCCAAGTGGAAGGTGAGATGTAGGATAGCAGCAAATTTCCCCTATGTAGAGGATAGGGTTTGTCTCCCGTAGGACTCCGGCAATGATAAGTAGGTGGTGAAGTGAACAATGACGCCGTTCACAACCCCAGGGTTGCTTACTTCTGGACCTGCACACGATACAATTAACTTTGCTCCCAACAAAGTTCAGAGAGGTTGTCAATCTCTCCGGTCTTGTTTACAAAGGGTCAAACACACAAGGGATAATGATAATGATAATAGCTGAAAGTAAATACTTGAAAAGGAAATAGTTTGTCAACAATAATGAGAATATGGACCGGGGTCCCGTGATGTTAACTAGTGATGTCTCTCTCCCAAAAGACGATAAAACTCCTATGCGAGGTAAACAAATTACAGATGGGCAATTGACATGATATGAACACACCGCAATGCTAACTATGCTATAAAAGAAAGGAAGAGGCTCAAAAGCATGGGCAGTACGCCAAAATAAGTAGACCGAAATCCATCTACATCTACTACTAATCATCCACCTTGAGATATCTATCCAGAACATCTCACTGGTATAACTTGCGAGTCACACCCAAAGTGTAAACCGAAAGCAACAGAGAACTGCATTAAAAGAACTTTACATAAAGTAAACAATCCTTGCAACCGCGGTTACAAGCACCGTTGTTTTCCCCCTTGTACCACATCACATCCCCTAGACTCATGTTTCTGCCACAGCACATCCCCTAGACCCACAATCGAGCATAACGTTCCCTCTCGGAGTTACTATCCACCACTTGGCCAAAGCAATAAACAACAACGGAGAACATGCAAGAATTACTTAGGAACAAAAATATAAGAGATCAAAACTAAATATATTACTCTATCACGATCTGAACATAATCTCATAATCCATCGGATCCCATCAAACTCAACATAGCAAAAAGCAGAAGAATTACATATGTGCCTCGATCATGTAGGACAGCTCACGAGCTCTCAACCATGAAGAACGAAGAGGGGAGGAGAACATCACATAGCTACTGATCACGGACCCATGGTCCAAGATAGACTACTCACGGCACATCCGGGAAGCGTCCATGGTGGAGGAGAAGCTCCCGGAGCTCGATCCTCCCTCCGGCAGGGTGCCAGGAAAGGGTCCTGACGGTGCTCCCGATCTTGGAAGCACGGCGGCGGCGGAATAGAGGAGAGATTGGAAAATAGGGTTCTGTCTTCGGAGTTTCCCGTGACAGAGGAATAAATAGGCGAAGGGGGGCAGCCAGGGGGCCACCAGGGGCCCAGGGGCCCCCCTGGCGCGGCCAAGCCCTTGTCCGCGCCAGGTGGCCGCCTGGGGCCCTGGTGGTGGCCCTCTGGCCCCACTTGGGTGCTTCTGGAAGACTCTGTTACGCTGATTTTTTATCCTATTTTTCTCGAATTTTGTAGCACTTTTAATATGGGGGAAACCTAGAATAGAAAAACAGCAGAAAACAGAAGCTGGCACTGGGGTGCACTGAGTTAGTAGGTTAGTCCAAATATGATCAAAAGTATATGAAAGTGTATCTAGATCATTGCAATATCACACAAATCATGCATGCAGCGAGCAGAAATTATCGATACGTTTGAGACGTATCAACATCCCCAAGCTTAATTCCTGCTCGTCCTCGAGTAGGTAAATGATAAAAGGCATAATTTCTGTGGTGACATGCTAGCAACCATATAGGAACTTTGAAAATTAAAGCAATCAAGGTATGTAATTCGATTCAAGTCATAACATGCAAGAGTCTATATTAGCATTGAAACAAGCAACGAAAGAACATTAGGTGCAAGTGCTCTCGCTGTCTGTGACTCGAATTTCTCCAGATGGTGTTTGCGTGCAAGAAGGGGTATAGGGAATACGAGAAAAAATATTTTTGTGTTGAGAACTCAATCTACTAAAGTTTCACACTTGGTCTTCTTTGGAATCTTATCTTGACTCGTCCCAAGACCACTAGCCAGGTACAAGTCAATTTGATCCACTCCTTTTCGACATTTTGAGCACTCATGCAATGGATGAGCGTAAGCACGAGAGTTGACACTTAAGATGGCAAAGAGAGAATATAATGGTGGAGGAAGACAAAAGGATGAGAAAGGCTCACATCAATGAGGACAATCATAGTCGAGAAGGCCAAATCATAGATATGATGTGAGGAGTAGGGATTTCCAAGCAACGGATGCACATATGAGCTGAAAAGCTCTCCAATGGAACTAGTGGGGGTGCATCTAACTTGCTCACTCATGAAGACCTAGAGCTTGTTTGAGGAGGCTCATCCTTGGAATATGCAAGCCAAGTTCTATAATGTGAAGGTCCCCACATAGCTATATGCATGATCATCTCTATGGAGTACAAGGATAAGAGGGTGTACTAGTGTGGGTCTTTCAAAAGCATAGTAGTATTGCCCCTTTCTCTCTTTTTATTTATTTTTCTCTTTTTTTCTATTTTTTGTATTTTTTTGGTGGCCTCAATGTCTCTTTATATTTAACTCTCGTTTGTCCTCTTTGGGATCTTTTATTTTGTCCACTTTGGGATCTTTTCCTCACTTAAGGGCAACACTCTAATTTACAAGAGGGTATAGAAGATCTTTCACACTTTACAAGGTACTCAAATCATAAAGAAGATGTAGCTATCATGATGTATGCAATGTATGCCGCTGCCAGTGTAGCAGGAACATGTATGACATGAAGATCAAGTCATGAAGAGGTGGAAGTTGCATGGCAATATATCTCAGAAAGGCTATGGAGATGCCTTGATAGGTAGGTATCGTGGCTATTTTGAGGAAAGATATAAGGAGGTTTATGATGACAGAGCGTATCATGCCAAGGGTTTGGATATACCGGCGAAGGTGGACGCCAACTCTCGGAGTGAGAAGGAGGCAATGCAAGGCACAGGAGAGCCTAGCAAATATGAGGAGGTGGAAGTGTCAACTTTCAATACTTACATTAGTCCGAAGAACTCATGCACTTATTATCAGTAACTCTCAATCTAATAAGGAGTTTCACAAAGAGACAAGTACCCCGAGGAGGAGTGTATGGGGGTTTGGTTATCCTTGCGCATCCTCGACTCATGGTACGTGAGTGTACTCTAATATTCGACCCCTCAGAAGAGTAGTGATCCATCTAGTAGCTAGAGTTCTCAACAGTTTTGTAGGTTTTTGAAAATAACACACGTATTGCCAAAAATACAACACCTATCACTAATAGGCTAGAGCTCTTGACACCAAAAGTTCAAACATTACTCACATCAATACCTCAAAACTATTGCAGGCTACTACTGAAATTAAATGGCAACCTCAATTACCTACTTCTCAAAAATAAGACATAAATCAGTGCAACAACCAACTCTCTTAACAAGATAACCATGAAAACTAAAAAGAGTTCCAGCGACAAACTAAACAAAAGCCAAGGCTCTTGCTAATACAAACTAAGACTAAAACTAGAAAGGGCAGTAGCTATGAAAAGATAAAGAACACACAACAACAAAAAGATAGGCATGAAAAATCCTATGATGTGTTCTAGATTTTGAAAGTGGAGCGTGTTTCTCTCCCACACAAAGTAAGACGGGATCTAAATTTTTATGAACAGCAAGCAAAGCTAAATAAAACTAAAAATAAAACTTAAGAGCGAGACGCTCCAAACATAGCACATCATGCATGAAGTGATAAAAATATAGTGAGACGAAGGACGAACTGATGATTGTTGATGGAGAATGGATGCTCGGGGGCATACCCAAGCTTAGGCGCTTGAGTCTCCTTGAATATTTATTGGGGATGCATGGGGGCATCCCCAAGTTTGAGCGCTTGACACTCCCGAATCTCCTTTCATCATCTTCCATCGCACACTTGAAAACTCCCTTCATACACAACTCATCATAAGCTGATTAGAGAGGTTAGTACCCTTAATAAGTAATTTTTCCCCACTGGATATAAAGATATTATTTAAGAGCTACTATTTCTTAAGATTTCCAAAAGGTTTTTTCAAAGAAAAGAAAGCTTAAGGTTTGCAAAATTTAGGAGAGACAAAACGTGGCAGAATCGGTGAAAAACAGGACAGAAGGTAGTAAAGAAATTTTTTAAGGGTACTTGTGCAACTCGAATCAAAAAACTCAGAAAATACGAAAGTTCCGTGATTGTATAGAGCACGCTGTGTAAAAAAGTCAGCTCAAAAAGATGAACTGGTGATTTATTCTGATTTTTCCCGTCACGAGGACAGAATCTGTTTTCTGGACAGCGTGTCATAACTTTCACTTCCCTTGTCATATGAGGCTATACTTGGCACAAAGCTTGAAAATAAAGATACAATGATGTTGCTACAGTAGTAACAATCATCAAGACCACTAAAAACAGAAGTAAAAACATCTTGGGTTGCCTCCCAACAAGCACTTTCTTTTACGCCTTTAAGCTAGGCATGAAGATTATAGAAGATGCTCACATAAGAATTAGAATTTGAAGCAAAAGAGAGCATCAAGAAGAAATATGAAACACATTTAAGCCTAACCCACTTCGTATGCATAGGCATCTATAAGAAAATAAATCGAAGAAGCACAAGGAAACAAGCATATGAAGGTGGGACAAGAACAACTTCAAAACTTTCATCATGAAGAGAGGTGTTTTTGTAATATGAAAGTTTCTACAACCAAGCTTTCCTCTCTCAAAGTAATTTTCAGTAGTATCATGAACAACATCAAGAATATAACTATCACATAAATCATGTTTTTCATGACCTAAAAGCACACGTGTATATTTTTCAACACGGTTTTTAGGATCATGAGATAAATGCAACCCATCACATTGAGCTTTGATAAGAGGAAAATTCTCTGGAGTTGGAGATTTCAAAAGGATAATAGGGAAATCAAGTGTGGGTGCAATAGCAACAATTTCATGCTTGACGTAAGGAACTATAGCAAGTTCATCTGCCCAAGCATAATGCATATTGGCATCACAGCCATAAGCATAGAAGGCATCAACTTCATCAAAAAGGGATATTTCAAAAGAATCCATAGGATCATAACACTCATATAAGGTAAGAGTCAAAGAGTTACTCTCATTAGAAGTTAGACGTGGATGGCTCCATTCTTCCTCCTTTTGTTCTCACTCTCCTCCTCTTTTTCATCCAAGGGGCTTTCAGGTTCAGCAATTTCTTCTTCCATAGAGTCCTGTAAATCATTAGTCTCTTCCTTTGGGGTAGAGATTCTCTCAAGATGACCAGTAATATTATAATTTTCATCGTAATTTTCCAAACAATAGTTCAGTATAGCAAGACTCTCAGATTTTTAAGGGGCATCATCAATATTTTTAAGAAGAGAAGTAATTTCATAGACACCCTTATAAGAAACAAATTCTTTTATTTCCTTTGCATCATAAAAATCATAGTTTCTCTTAGCATAAGAAGCTAAGGTTTCATCATCATTGTACTCACATTGGAAAGCAAGGTGTTTGTGCCTCATAAAGCAACAAGATTCATCCCTCCAGAAAGATATATTATATATTGAGCAAAAGTTTCTAGCATACTCATACAACTGATGTATTTGTTTCCATGAGTGTATCCCCTTTTGAGACAAGCGGTGTTCCTTGTACCACTTTTGTTGATCCTCGGTGAATCCTCCATGCCAATAAGATCTGGTTTCAAAGAAGTCAGACGTTGATTGGCAAGTAAGGAACTAGATATATTATATATATATTTTTTTGGATTTTTGATAAAGGACACTAAAGGTAAAAATTGAAAGGTAAACTAACAAGACTAAAAATTAAAGGTACAGGATAGTGGGAAACTCCCCTATCTTATAACTCGGAGTCCCCGGCAACGGCGCCAGAAATTTGCTTGATGGCGTGGAAGTGGTAATGGCTTCTCGCCCTTCGTTGGTTACCCCAAGTGGAAGGTGAGATGTAGGATAGCAGCAAATTTCCCCTATGTATAGGATAGGGTTTGTCTCCCGTAGGACTCCGGCAATGATAAGTAGGTGGTGAAGTGAACAATGGCACCGTTCACTACCTCACGGTTGCTTACTTCACCTGGACCTGCACACGATACAATTAACTTTGCTCCCAACGAAGTTCAGAGAGGTTGTCAATCTCTCCGGTCTTGTTGTTTACAAAGGGTCAAACACACAAGGGATAATGATAATGATAATAGCTGAAATTAAATACTTGAAAAGGAAATAGCTTGTAAACAATAATGAGAATATGGACCGGGGTTCCGTGATGTTCACTAGTGATGTCTCTCTCCCAAAAGACGATAAAACTGATATGCGAGGTAAATAAATTACAGATGGGCAATTGAAAGGATTATGAACGCACCGCAATGCTAACTATGCTACAACAGAAAGGAAGAGGCTCAAAAGCATGGGCACTACGCCAAAATAAGTAGACCGAAATCCATCTACATCTACTACTAATCATCCACCTTGAGATATCTATCCGGAACATCTTGCTGGTATTAAGTTGCGAGTTCCGCCCAAACTATAAACCCAAAGCAACAGACAACTGCATTAAAAGAACTTTGCGTAAAGTAAACAATCCTTACAACCGCGGTTACAAGCACCGTTGTCTCCCCCCTTGTGGCCACAGCACATCTCCTAAACTCATGTTTCTGTCACTCAAGCGTGTCATCAGGGGGCATGTTACCACTATCGAGCATAATGTTCCCTCTTGGAGTTACGATCCACCACTTGGCCAAAGCAATAAACAGCAACGGAGAACATGCAAGAATTACTTAGGAAACAAAATATAAGAGATCAAAACCAAATATATTACTCTCTCACGATCTGAACATAATCTCATAATCCATCTGATCCCATCAAACTCAACATAGCAAAAAGCAGAAGAATTACATATGTGCCTTGATCATGTAGGGCAGCTCACTAGGTCTAAACCATGAAGAATGAAGAGGGGAGGAGAACATCACATAGCTACTGATCACGGACCCATGGTCCAAGGTAGACTACTCATGGCACATCCAGGAAGCGTCCATGGTGGAGGATAAGCTCTCGGAGGTCGATCCTCCCTCTGGCAGGGTGCCAGGAAGGGTCATGACGGTGCTCCCGATCTTGGAAGCGCGGCGGCGGAGGAACAGAGGCGAGATTGTAAAATAGGGTTCTGTCTTCGGAGTTTCCCATGACGGAGGAATAAATAGGCGAAGGGGGCAGCCAGGGGGCCACCAAGGGCCCATACGCCCCCCCTGGCGCGGCCAAGCCCCAGGCCGCGCCAGGTGGCCGCTTGGGTCCTGGTGGTGGACCTCTGTCCCCACTTGGGTGCTTCTGGAAGACTCCGTTACGCTGATTTTTTATCCAATTTTCCTGAATTTTTGGAGCACTTTTAATATGGGGGAAACCTGGAATAGAAAAACAGAAGAAAACATAAACTGGCACTGGGGTGCACTGAGTTAGTAGGTTAGTCCAAATATGATCAAAAGTATATGAAAGTGTATCTAGATCATAACAATATCACACAAATCATGCATGGAGCGAGCAGAAATTATCGATACGTTTGAGACGTATCAGATATCCCCTCGACAGGCGCCCGTCTGGCGTGGCCTAGGGTAGGCCGCGCCCTTGGCCGCCTAGGCACCATGTGGCCCACTGGCTCTCCTTCGGGGCTCTAGAAGGTTCCCGTACGCTGATTGTTTATTAGATTTTTCTAGAATTTTTGGAGCACTTTTAATAAGGGTGATACCTGAAATAAAAAGACAACAGAAAGCAGAAACTGGCACTGAGGTTCACTGAGTTAATAGGTTAGTCCAAATATGATCAAAAGTGTATGAAAGTGTATCAAAATCATAGCAATATCACCCAAAATAAGCTTGGAGCAAGCAGAAATTATAGATACGTTTGGGACGTATCAACATTCCCAAGCTTAATTCATGCTCGACCTCGAGTAGGTAAATGATAACAACCATAATTTGTGTGGTGACATGCTACCAACCATATAAGAACTTTTAAGTAAAGCAATCAAGGCATGTAATTCAATTCAAGTCATAGCAAGCAAGAGTCTATATTAGCATTCAAACAAGCAACATAAGAACATAAAGGTACAAGAGCTCTCGCTGACCGTGACTCGAATGTCTCCAAATGGTGTTTGCGTGCAAGAAGTGGGGGATGGGAATACGAGAAAGAAAAGTATTTATTTGTTGAGAACTCAATCTACTAAAGTTTCACACTTAGTCTTCTTTGGAATCTTATCTTGACTCGTCCCCAGACCGCTAGCTAGGTAGAATTCAAACTGATCCACTCCCTTTCGATATTTTGAGCACTCATGCAAGGGACGAGTGTAAGCAAGAAAATTGACACTTAGGATGGCAAAGAGAGAGAGATGGTGGAGAAGGAAGACAAAAAGGGTGTGAAAGGCTCACATCAATGACGACAATCATAGGCGATAAGCCAAATGATAGGTATGATGTGAGGAGTAGGGATTTCCATGCAACGGATGCACATATGAGTTATGGAAAGCTCTCCAATGGAACTAGTGGGGGTGCATCACCCTTGCTTGCTCAAGAAGACCTAGAGCTCGTTTGAGGAGGCTCATCATTGGAATATATAATCCAAGTTCTATAGTGTGAAGGTCCCCACATAGCTATATGCATATATGATCATTTCTATGGAGTACAAGGTATAAGAGGGAGTATGAGTGTGGATCTCTCAAAAGGAATAGTAGTGTTGCCCCTTCTCTCTTTTTATTTTCTTTTTCACTTTCTTCTATTTTTTGTATTTTTTTGGTGGTCTCAATGGCTCTTTCTATTTAACTCTCATTTGTCCTCTTTGGGATCTTTTAAATTTGTCCTCTTTGGGATCTTTTCCTCACTTAAGGGCAACACTCTATTTTACAAGGAGTATAGAAGATCATTCACACTTTACAAAAGTACTCAGCATAAAGAAGAGGTAGCTATCATGATGTATGCAAATGTACCCTCTGCCAGTGTAGCGGGAACATGTATGACATGAAGATCAAGTCATGAGAAGGTGGATGTTGCATGGCAATGTATCTCGGAAAGGCTATGGAAATGCCTTGATAGGTAGGTATGGTGACTGTTTTGAGGAAAGATATAAGGAGGTTTATGATGACAGATCGTATCATCCCAAGGGCTTGGATGGACTGGTGAGGTAGAAGACAACTCTCAGAGTGAGAAGAGGGAAATGCACGGTACTGAAGAGGCTAGCAAATATGAGGAGGTGGAAGTGTCAAATTTCAATACTTACGTTAGTCCGAAGAACTCATGCACTTATTATCGGTAACTCTCAATCTAATTAGGAGGTTCACAAAGATACAAGTACCCCGAGGAGGAGTGTATGGGGGTTTGGTTATCCTTGCGCATCCTCGACTCGTGGTACGTGAGTGTTCTCTAATATTCGATCCCTCCAAAGATTAGTGGTCCATCTAGTAGCTAGAGTTCTCAACTAGTTTTGTAGATTTTGAAAATAAACACGGATTGTCCAAAATACGACATCTATCAATAATAGGCTAGAACTCTTGACACCAAAAAGTTCAAACATTACTCACAACAATACCTCAAAACTATTGCAAGTTACTACTATAATTGAATAGCAAACTCAATTACCTACTTTAAGTCAAGACAGAACTCAGTGCAACAAGCCAACTCTCTAAACAAGATAAACATGAAAACTCAAGAGAGTTCCAGCAACAAACAAAACAAAAGCTCTTGAACAGATAAGCATGAAAACTAAGAGCTAAACATGACAACAGCTACGAAAAGATAAAGAACACACAACAAAAGAAAGATAAGCATGAAAATCCTATGATGTGTTCTAGTTTAAAGTGGAGCATGTTTCTCTCCCACACAAATAAAGATGGGTTCTAACTTGTTATGAACATAAAGCAAAGCTAAAGAAAACTAAAAAGAAAGTAAAGAGCAAGACGCTCCAAGCATAGCACATAACGCATGAAGTGATAAAAATATAGTGGAACGAAGGACGAACTGATGATTGTTGATGGTGAAGGGGATGCATGGGGGCATCCCCAAGCTTAGACGCTTGAGTCTCCTTGAATATTTCTTGGTTATGCATGGGGGCATCCCGAGATTGACCATTTGACACTCTCGGATCTTCTTTCATCATCTTCCCTCGCACACTTTAAAACTCCCTTCATACGTAACTCATCATAAGCTGATTAGAGAGGTTAGTACCCACAATAAAACAATTTTCCTCTACTGGAAATTAATATTTTCTTGAAGGCCTATTGTTTCTCAAGTCCGCCAAAAAGTTTTTGCAAAGAAAAAGCTAGCGCTAGACTTGCAAAATTGAGGAAAGGCAAAACGCAGCAAAATCTGTGAAAAACAGACCAGCATGTTGTAAATAATTTTTTTGGGGTACTTCTGCAACTCAAATAAAAAAACTCAGAGAAGACGCTCGAAAGATAATTGTATAGAGCATGTTGTCAAAACAACTCAGATCAAAAATATGATCTGGTGATTTATCGTGAATTTTTCTGTCCAAGGATAGAATCTATTTTCGGGACAGCATGTCATAACTTTTGAACTTTCTTGCAATCGGCGGCTAAACTTGGCACAAAGCTTGAAAATAAAGATACAATGATGTTGCTACAGTAGTAAGAATCATCAAGACCACTAAAATAGAAGTAAAAACATCTTGGGTTGCCTCCCAACAAGCGCTTTCTTTTACGCCTTTAAGCTAGGCAAGAAGCAAAAAGATCAAGTTTTATCAAGTGAAAGAGAATAGCTAGCCCGTGTGACGGACTCAAAAGGTAACTTAATATTCTTCCTAGGGAAGTGTTCCATCCCATTTTTGAGAGGGAATTGAAATTTTATATTCCCCTCTTTCATATCAATTACAACACCAATGGTGCGAAGAAAAGGACGTCCCAAAATAATTGGACATAAAGGTTCACACTCAATGACCATAATAGTAAAATCAACGGGAATATAATTGTCATTGACAAAGATAAGAACATCCTCAATCTTCTACAAAGGTTTCTTTACGGAAGAATCAACGAGACGAACACCAAAAGAACAAGGATCAAAATGTTTCAATTCAAACATATCATGCATTCTTTTGGGCATAACGAAGGTACTAGCTCCAACATCACATAAAGCATAGCAAGAGAAGTTATTCAATTTAATTTTTATCATAGGATCCCAACCATCTCCTAGCTTCCTAGGTATGGAGTCTTCTACTCTAAGCTTATCCTCCCTAGCTTTAATGAGAGCATTGGTGATATGCTCTGTTAAGGCAAGATTTGGTGTGCTAGTGTGGGGGTCTCTAGACATTTTGTGTAGCAAGCTAATAACTTCTGAAAGGGTGCAACTATCAAAATCAATGTCACTACAATCAAAGGTGGTATTGGTGTCATCTAGGCTCACTTGTTTGAAAGCCTCTATGTTCATAGGAGTTTCTTCTTCTACGGTTGAGGTAATAGCATCACCATTAATAGGTCCAGTGGGACTAGGAGTGTGTTGGGTGCTAAAAGTTTGGGTATCCTCAACAACTTGGATATTAGCAACGATATGGTCTGTAGGAAGGCTCTTAATTCTATCTTCTTCCTCCTTTTCTCTAGCCCATCTTTCTTTAATTTTAGCCATCATCCTAATATTTTCATTAATTTGCATTTGGATAGCATTAATAGGAGTGGCCTTCCTCTCCTCGAGGGGAGAAGTTCTAATTTTAAGCATTCAACATCAAGGGCTAGGCTGTCTAACTTCAAAGAGAGATTATCTAATTTGTCTAATTTTTTCTCTACACTCTTGTTGAAGTCTTTTTGGGTAGTGATAAATTCCTTAAGCATGCTCTCTAATTCAGAAGTGGGGTTTTTTTTGCTAGGATAAGTGTTGTTGTTCCCATAGTTGTTGGATGGAAACGGTCTAGGGTTGCTAGCAAATTTACTCCTATAAGCATTGTTATTGAAGTTGTTTCTAGAGATAAAGTTCGCATCTACTTTTTCTTGAGAAACCAAGAAATTTAAAGGAACATCATGAGGATCAATAGGGGCTTTCTTGGTAAGTAAAGTCATAATCAAGTCAACCTTTTCATTTAGGGAGGAAATTGCTTATTGGCTTCTCGCCCTTCGTTGGTAGGCCCCAAGTGGAAGGCGTGATGCACTACAGCAGCGAGTTTTCCCTCAGTAAAGATACCAAGGTTTGTATCCAGTAGGACTCCAGAGATGATAAGTTGGTGTCAGCGGCGCAACTGACGCGGACCTGCACACAGACACAGATAACTTTGTTCCCAACGAAGTTCAAAGAGGTTGTCAATCTCTCCGGTCTTGTTGTTCACAAATGATAAAACGCAAGGGGATAATGATAGCAACTTGAAATTAAATGCAGAAAAGTAAATATAGCTTGGAAACAATAATGAGGATATGGACCGGGATACGTGATGTTCGCTAGTGATGTCTCTCTCCCAAAAGAAGATAAAAAATGCTATGCGAGGTAAACAAATTACAGAAAGGCAATTGACAGGATTATGAACGCACCGCAATGCTAACTATGCTACAAAAGAAAGGAAGAGGTTCAAAAGCACGGGCAGTACGCCAAAATAAGTAGACCGAAATCCATCTGCATCTACTACTAATCATCCACCTTGAGATATCTATCCATAACATCTCGCTGGTATTAAGTTGCGAGCCCCACCCAAAGTGTAAACCCAAAGCAACAGACAACTGCATTAAAAAGAACTTTGCGTAAAGTAAACAATCCTTGTAACCGCGGTTACAAGCACCGTTGTTTTCCCCCTTGTGGAAACAGCACATCCCCTAGACTCATGTTTCTGTCACTCAAGCATGTCATCGGGGAGGCATGAACCCACAATCTAGCACAACGCTCCCTCTTGGAGTCACTACCTACTACTTGGCCAAAGCAATAAATAGCAACGGAGAGCATGCAAGAATTACTTAGGAACAAAAATACAAGAGATAAGAACCAAATATATTACTCTATAACAATCTGAACATAATCTCATAATCCATCAGATCCGATCAAACTCAACATAGCAATAGCAGAAATATTACAAAGGTGCCTCGATCATGTAGGGCAGCTCACGAGGTCTAAACAATGAAGATCAAAGAGGGGATGAGAACATCACATAGCTACTGATCACGGACCCATGGTCCAAGGAAAACTACTCACGAGACATCCGGGGAGCATCCATGGTGGAGAGGAGACTCCCAGAGGTCAATCCTCCCTCCGGCAGGGTGCCGGGAAGAGGTCTTCTGGTGCTCCCGATCTTGGAAGCGCGGCGGCGGCGGAACAGAGGCGAGTTCGCGGAATAGGGTTCTCCTTCTGGAGTTTTCCCGTGACGGGGGATAAATAGGCGAAGGGGGGCAGCCAGAGGTGGACCAGGGGCCCCAGGCGCCCCCCTGGCGCGGCCAGGGGTGGGGCCACGCCGGGTGGCCGCCTGGGCCCCCTGGCTCCCCTCTGGCCCCTCCCGGGCTCTTCTCGAAGCTTCCGTCACGCTGATTTTTTATCTGAATTTTCCCGAATTTTTCTGGCACTTTTTATATGGGGGAAAACTGAAATAGAAAAACAGCAGAAAACAGGAACTGCCACTGGGGTGCACTGAGTTAATAGGTTAGTCCAAATATGATAAAAAAATGTATGAAAGTGTATCTAGATCATAGAAATATCACACAAAACATGCATGGAGCAAGCAGAAATTATCGATACGTTTTGGACGTATCAACATCCCCAAGCTTAATTCCTGCTCGTCCTCGAGTAGGTAAATGATAAAAGCATAATTTCTGTGGTGACATGCTAGCAACCATAAAAGAACTTTGAAAAGTAAAGCAATCAAGGTTAGAGATTCAATTCAATTCATAACTGGCAAGAGTCTATATTAGCATTGAAACAAGTAACAAAAGAACAAAAGGTGCAAGAGCTCTTGCTGTCCGTGACTCGAATGTCTCCAAATGGTGTTTGCGTGCAAGAAAGGAGGATAGGGAATACGAGAGAAAAAGTATTTTTGTTGAGAACTCAATCTACTAAAGTTTCAAACTTGGTCCTCTTTGGAATCTTATCTTGACTCGTCCCCAGACCACTAGCCAGGTACAAGTCAATTTGATCCTCTCCTTTTCGATATTTTGAGCACTCATCCAATGGATGAGCGTAAGCACGAGAGTTGACACTTAGGATGGCAAAGAGAGAAATATGGTGGAGGAGGAAGACAAAAAGGATGAGAAAGGCTCACATCAATGAGGACAATCATAGGTAAGAGATGACAAATGATAGATATGATGTGAGGAGTAGGGATTGCCATGCAACGGATGTACATACGAGCTAGGAAGCTCTCCAAACTATATGAAAAAAGATCATCTCTATGGAGTACAAGGATATAAAGGGAGTACTAGTGTGGATCTCTCAAAAGGATAGTAGTGTTGCCCATTTCTCTCTTTTTATTTCTTTTTCTCTTTTTTCTATTTTTTTGTATTTTTTTGTGGCCTCAATGGCTCTTTCTATTAAACTCTCATTTGTCCTCTTTGGGATCTCTTAATGTGTCCACTTTGGGATCTTTTCCTCACTTAAGGGCAACACTCTATTTTACAAGAAGGTAAAGGAGATCTTTCACACTTTACAAGGTACTCAAAATCATAAAGAAGATGTAGCTATCATGATGTATGCAATGTATGTCGCTGCCAGTGTAGCAGGAACATGTATGACATGAAGATCAAGTCATGAAGAGGTGGAAGTTGCATGGCAATATATCTCAGAAAGGCTATGGAAATGCCTTGATAGGTAGGTATGGTGGTTGTTTTGAGGAAGGATAAAGGGAGGCTTATGATGAAAGAGCGTATCATGCCAAGGGTTTGGATGTACCGGCGAAGGTGGACACCAACTCTCGGAGTGAGAAGAAGGCAATGCACGGCACGGGAAAGGCTAGCAAAATATGGGAAGGTGGAAGTGTCAACTCTCAATACTTACATTAGCCCGAAGAACTCATACACTTATTATCGGTAACTCTCAATCTAATGAGGAGGTTCACAAAGAGACAAGTACCCCGAGGAGGAGTGTATGGGGGTTTGGTTATCCTTGCGCATCCTCGACTCATGGTACGTGAGTGTACTCTAATGTTCGACTCCTCAGAAGAGTAGTGATCCATCTAGTAGCTAGAGTTCTCAACTAGTTTTGTAGGTTTTGAAAATAAACACGGATTGCCCAAAATACGACACCTATCACTAATAGGCAAGAGCTCTTGACACCAAAAGTCCAAACATTACTCACAGCAATGCCTCAAAACTATTGCAAGCTACTACTAAAATTAAATAGCAACCTCAATTACCTACTTTCAAGACAAGACACAACTCAGTGCAACAACCAACTCTCTTAACAAGATAAACATGAAGACTAAAAAGAGTTGCAGCAACAAACTAAACAAAATCCAAAGCTCTTGCTAAAGACAAACTAAGACTAAAACTAAACATGGCAGTAGCTATGAAAAGATAAAGAACACACAACAGCAAAAAGATAGGCAGGAAAAATCCTATGATGTGTTCTAGATTTTGAAAGTGGAGCGTGTTTCTCTCCCACACAAAGTAATAAGGGATCTAACTTGTTATGAACAGCAATCAAAGCTATAGAAAACTAAAAACAAAACCTAAGAGCGAGACGCTCCAAGCATAGCACATAACGCATGAAGTGATAAAAATATAGTGAGACAAAGGACGAACTGATGATTGTTGATGGAGAAGCGGATGCACGGGGGCATCCCCAAGCTTAGACGCTTGAGTCTCCTTGAATATTTATTGGGGATGCATGGGGGCATCCCCAAGCTTGAGCGCTTGACACTCCTGGATCTTCTTTCATCATCTTCCATCGCACACTTGAAAACTCCTTCATACATAACTCATCATAAGCTGATTAGAGAGGTTAGTACCCTTAATAAATAATTTTTCCCCACTGGATATAAAGATAATATTGAAGAGCTACTGTTTCTCAAGAGTGCCAAAAAGTTTTTGCAAAGAAAAAGCAAGCTTAAGGTTTGCAAAAGTTAGGAGAGACAAAACGTGGTAGAATCTGTGAAAAACTGAACAACAGATAGTAAAGAATTTTTTAGGGGCACTTCTGCAACTCAAATTAAAAAAATCCGAACATACAGAAGTTTCTTAATTGTATAGAGCATACTGTGTAAAACTTTCAGCTCAAAAATATGAACTGGGATTTTTCTGGAATTTTTCTGGTCACGAGGACAGAATCTGTTTTCTGGACAGCATGTCACAACTTTTACTTCCCTTGCCGTAAGAGGCTATAACTTGGCACAAAGCTTAAAAATAAAGATACAATGATGTTGCTACTGAAGTAACGAATATCAAGACAAAACAAAAGCAAAAAGAAAAACCTAAATTCGTTGCGGGCTGCCTCCCGAAAGCGCTTTCTTTTATGCCTTTAAGCTAGGCAAAAAGATTATAGAAGATGCTCTCACAAGAATAAGAATTTTGAAGCAAAAGAGAGCATCAAGAAGAAAATATGAAACACATTTAAGCCTAACCCACTTCCTATGCATAGGCATCTTGTAAGAAAATAAATCAAAGAAGCACAAAGTGACATGCATAGGAAGGTAGAACAAGAACAACTTCAATACTTTCAACATGAAGAGAGGTGTTTTTGTAACATGGAAGTTTCTACAACCAAACTTTCCTCTCTCAAAGTAATTTTCAGTAGCATCATGAACAACATCAAGAATATAAATATCACATAAATCATGTTGTTCATGACCTACAAGCACACATGTATTATTTTCAACACGGTTTTTAGGATGATAAGATAGATGCAACCCATCACATTGAGCCTTGATAATAGCAAAATTCTTCGGAGTAGTTGGAGATTTAAAAAGGATAATAGGAAAATCAAGTGTGGGTGCAATAGCAAAAATTTCATGCTTGACATAAGGAACTATAGAGAGTTCATTTTTGTCAGCATCATCCATAGTGGCATCTTGGCCATCAACAAAGCAAGTATCAAAATTTTCAGAAAGGGATATTTCAAGTGAGTCCTCGGAATCATAAGATTCCTCTTCATAGCAATCATTAGCCTCTTCTTGGGCAGCAAACATTCTATTTTTAAAATCCTCAATATAAGAATTGGAAGTATAATTCTAGAAGCAATAAGCAAGAACTGCAAAGTTTTCAGACTCGAAAATAGTATCGTAATATTTTTCAATCAAAGAAGCAATCTCATAGGCACCTTTAAAAGCAACAAACTCTTAAATCTTTTCAACATCAAAGTAATCATAAACATTTTTAGCATAAGAAGATAAGATCTCATTTTCATTAAACTCACATTGGAAAGGGAGGTGTTTATGATCTATATTAGAACAACAAGTAAAATCATAAATGTGGCACAAAAGTATAGCATGGCAATAAGAAACATTTATTTGATCCCATAAGTGTTTCCCTTTCTGAGATAGGCGGTGCCGCGTATAATGAGCATGCTCATCCAATGATTTTCCTTCAACCAAGTCGGTTGGGTTTTTAGCGCGAGCACAAATTGATCGAAGACGATCCAAGTGAAACATGTCCATCCTACCATATTTGGGTGGTTCCACACCCATGGTGAAGATAGCATTAGTAGGTATTTTTGGTATTTTTGATAAAGGACACAAAGATAAAAACTGAAAGGTAAACTAACAAGACTAAAAAAACAAAGGTAAAGGGTAGTGTGCAACTCCCCTATCTTAGCACTTGGAGTCCCCGGCAACGGCGCCAGAAATACTCTTGCTTATTGGCTTCTCGCCTTCTCGCCCTTCGTTGGTAGGCCCCAAGTGGAAGGCGTGATGCAGTACAGCAACGAGTTTTCCCTCCGTAAAGATACCAAGGTTTGTTTCCAGTAGGACTCCAGAGATGATAAGTTGGTGTCAGCGGTGCAACTGACGCGGACCTGCACACAGACACAGATAACTTTGTTCCAAACGAAGTTCAGAGAGGTTGTCAATCTCTCCGGTCTTGTTGTTCACAAATGATAAAACGCAAGGGGATAATGTTAGCAACTTGAAAGTAAATGCAGAAAAGTAAATATAGCTTGGAAACAATAATGAGGATATGGACCGGGATACGTGATGTTCGCTAGTGATGTCTCTCTCGCAAAAGACGATAAAAAATGCTATGCGAGGTAAACAAATTACAGAAAGGCAATTGACAGGATTATGAACGCACCGCAATGCTAACTATGCTACAAAAGAAAGGAAGAGGTTCAAAAGCACAGGCAGTACGCCAAAATAAGTAGACCAAAATCCATCTGCATCTACTACTAATCATCCACCTTGAGATATCTATCTAGAACATCTCGCTGGTATTAAGTTGCGAGCCCCACCCAAAGTGTAAACCCAAAGCAACAGACAACTGCATTAAAAAGAACTTTGCGTAAAGTAAACAATCCTTGTAACCGCGGTTACAAGCACCGTTGTTTTCCCCCTTGTGGAAACAGCACATCCCCTAGACTCATGTTTCTGTCACTCAAGCATGTCATCAGGGAGGCATGAACCCACAATCTAGCACAACGCTCCCTCTTGGAGTCACTACCTACTACTTGGCCAAAGCAATAAACAACAACGGAGAGCATGCAAGAATTACTTAGGAACAAAAATACAAGAGATAAGAACCAAATATATTACTCTATCACAATCTGAACATAATCTCATAATCCATCAGATCCGATCAAACTCAACATAGCAATAGCAGAAATATTACAAAGGTGCCTCGATCATGTAGGGCAGCTCACGAGGTCTAAACAATGAAGATCAAAGAGGGGAGGAGAACATCACATATCTACTGATCACGGACCCATGGTCCAAGGAAAACTACTCACGAGACATCCGGGGAGCATCCATGGTGGAGAGGAGACTCCCGGAGGTTAATCCTCCCTCCGGCAGGGTGCCGGGAAGAGGTCTTCTGGTGCTCCCGATCTTGGAAGCGCGTCGGCGGTGGAACAGAGGCGAGTTCGCGGAATAGGGTTCTCCTTCTAGAGTTTTCCCGTGACGGGGGATAAATAGGAGAAGGGGGGCAGCCAGAGGTGGACCAGGGGCCCCAGGCGCCCCCCAGGCGCGGCCAGGGGTGGGGCCGAGCCGGGTGGCCGCCTAGGCCCCCCCTGGCTCCCCTCTGGCCCCTCCCGGGCTCTTCTCGAAGCTTCCGTCACGCTGATTTTTTATCTGAATTTTCCTGAATTTTTTTGGCACTTTTTATATGGGGGAAAACTGAAATAGAAAAACAGCAGAAAACAGGAACTGGCACTGGGGTGCACTGAGTTAATAGGTTAGTCCAAATATGATCAAAAATGTATGAAAGTGTATCTAGATCATAGCAATATCACACAAAACATGCATGGAGCAAGCAGAAATTATCGATACGTTTTGGACGTATCATTCACAACCGAGGTTGCTTACTTTACCTGGACCTGCACACACAACAAGTAACTTTGCTCCCAACGAAGTAAAGAGAGGTTGTCAATCTCTCCGGCCTTGCTGTTCACAATGGATCAAACGCAAGAGGATAAAAGATAATAGTGACTGCAACTGGAAAGTAAAACAAGAAGTAAATTGGGGGTGTAAACAATGGTGAAAATATGGACCGTGGTCCCATGATGTTCACTCTTGATGTCTCTCCCCCAAAAGACGATAAACAACTATTTAAGGTAAACAAATTACAGTTGGGAAATTGACAGGATTAAGAACGCATCGCAGTGCTAACTATGCTGCAAAAGAAAGGAAGAGGCTCAAAAGCATGGGCAGTACACCAAGATAAGTAGACCGAAATCCATCTTCATCTACTACTAATCATCCACCTTGAGATATCTATCCAGAACATCTCGCTGGTATTAAGTTGTGAGTCCCACCCAAAGTGTAAACCCAAAGTAACAGACAACTGCATTAAAAGAACTTTGCGTAAAGTAAACAATCCTCGCAACCGCGTTTAGAAGCATCGTTGTTTCCCCCTTGTGGCAACAGCACATCCCCTAGACTCATGTTTCTGTCACTCAAGCTAGTCATCAGGGGGCATGAACCCACAATCAAGCATAACGCTCCCTCTTGGAGTCACCACCTACTACTTGGCCAAAGCAATAAACAGCAACGGAGAACATGCAAGAATTACTCAAGAACAAAAATATAAAAGAGAAGAACCAAATATATTACTCATCACAATCTGAACATAGTCTCATAATCCATCAGATCCCAGCAAACTCAACATAGCAACAACAAAAAGAATTACATATGTTCCTTGATCATGTAGGGCGGCTTACAAGGTCTAATACATGAAGAACAAAGAGGGGAGGAGAACATCACATAGTTACTGATCATGGACCCATGGTCCAAGGTGGACTACTCATGGATCATCCGGGAAGCGTCCATGCTGGTGGAGAAGCTCCGGAGGTCAATCCTCCCTCTGGCAGGGTGCCGGGAAGAGGTCTTCTGGCGCTCCCAATCTTGGAAGCGCGGCGGCGGCGGAACAGAGGCGAGATCGCGAAAAAGGGTTTTGTCCTCGAGGGTTTCGGAGGACGAGGTAAATATAGGCTAAGGGGGGCAGTCGGGGGGCCACCATGGAGTGCAGGCGCCCCCTGGCGCGGCCTAGGGTGGGGTCGTGCCCCTGGCCGCATAGGCACCAGGGTGGGCCCCTGGCTCTCCTTCGAGGCTCTGGAAGGTTCCCGTACGCAGATTTTTTATTGGATTTTTCCGGAATTTTTGGAGCACTTTTAATAAGGGGGAAATCTGAAATAAAAAGACAACAGAAAACATGAACTGGCACTGGGGTGCAATGAGTTAATAGGTTAGTCCAAATATGATCAAAAGTGTATGAAAGTGTATCAAAAGCATAGCAATATCACCCAAAACATGCATGGAGCAAGAAGAAATTGTAGATACGTTTGGGACGTATCAGGTACCTATCGACGTGCAACCACGATCATTGATCTGGAGCACTGAGTTCAGAAGGAACGAAAGTCGGCCCACCGTTGGGCTCGATGATTGGCCGAAATAATCCACTCCTCGGACAACATCACGGCCGAGACAGCCGTTTTCGTGTTAGAAAAGAACTGCAAATTTGAGCCTTTGATCCATAAACTCGGTCGTATTAAGAGAACGGTCAGAGACGTGGGGGAACTCATGGATGAAGTCACTAAGTATGCCGAGTCTGAAAAAATCAAGGATGGCGACTCCGATGAGGACAAAAATTGCCAAGGAAAGAAAGGTGGTGGAAAAAGACAGCACAACGGTGGAAATCAAGGCCAGCAGAGCAAGCGCCGGCTTGATCAGAATGCATCTGACTTGGTAGACAACACCAATGTCGACTCCCAAAGACAGAGTCAAGGAGGCAACTACCGGAAGATGGAGGAGAACTTCCGCCCAAATAGATATGAGTCCGCTATGAAAGGGCCATGCCCAAGACATAGCAGACCCGGTCTCCCGGCAAATCACTCCTGGGAAAACTGCAACTTCATGCAGGAGTTCCAACGGCGAGGAGGCAATGGTGGTGGACACCAAGGGCCCCCTGGGTCAGGTTCTAGAGCCGGTTACAACAACGACAACCAACAAACCAGCCATCAGGGAGCCGGCTATAACAGTAACAATCAGCAAGTAGGCAATACGGGGGCCGGCTCAGGATCCCAATATCAAGGAACCGGAGCCGGAAGACAGATGCAATCGGGGCTTGCTGGATTTCATGATAACCCAAAGCAACTAAATGACCATGAAGCATATCCCGTTTTTACCACCAGCAGTTGCCGAAGGGATAGAAAAACGCCAATAGCGCGCAACCTTGTCTGTAGAGAAGGAGCCGACAATACCCAAATGGCTCCACTGTTCTGAGCAACCAATAACCTGGACAAGGGAGGATCACCCCCAGTAGTGAACAACCCGGGGGCCTTAGTCTTGGTAGTGGCGCCGCAAGTCAGATTATACACCTTGCATAAGGTACTCATGGATGGAGGGAGTAGCATCAACATCCTCTACTATGAGGCTTTCCGTAGGATGGGTTTAACCACCAAGAAGCTACAACCCTCCAATACGATCTTTCACGGAATCGTCCCTGGCAAGTCGGCATGACCCATAGGCAATATATACCTCGAGATGGCCTTTGGGAATTCTAAGAATTTTCGTTCTGAAATCATACCTTTTGAAGTCGTCAAACTCGAGACCCCTATCATGCCATATTGGGAAGGACGTCTTACGCTCACTTCATGGCTCGTCCCTGCTATGTCTATCTGAAACTCAAGACGCCGGGTCCGAACGGACCAATCATGGTTGAAGGAAGCCAGTCATGGGCCACTGAATGCGAGGAAAAGCATGTCAAATACGCTGAGTCGGCCTGCGCCAAGGAGGACTTAACGGTTTATAAGGAGAAGGTAGATCCAGAGGATCCCAAGATCTTGAATAAGCCGACTCTGTTAACCAATCCGAAGTTTCAACCATCTCAAGACACCAAGAAAGTTGATTTCGTCCCTAGTGATGCTTCACATCAGTTCATTATTGGGACGGGGCTCTCTGATAAATAGGAAAGCGCGCTCATCGAGTTCCTCCATGAGAATCGGGACATCTTTGCATGGAAACCCTCTGACATGCCAGGCATCCTGAGGGAACTCGCTGAGCAACACCTTAACATAGATCCCAACCTAAAGCTGGTAAAACAGTTCCTCCGCCGTTTCAACAACGAGAGAAGAGATGCTATTGGAGAAGAGATAGCCCGACTCCTAGCTGTCGGGTTCATCATGGAGTTTTTTCATCCGGAGTGGCTGGAAAACCCGGTCCTCGTTTTGAAAAAGAACGGGACTTGGCGTATGTGTATTGATTACACCAACCTAAACAAACCTTGCCCGAAGGATCCTTTTGCTCTACCCCGTTTGATAAGATTATAGATTCAACTGTGGGATGCGAGCTCCTATGTTTTATCGATGCCTACTTCGGGTATCATCAAATTAAGATGGTCGTTGATGACCAGGAGAAGACATCCTTCATCACCCCCTTTGGAGCTTTCTGCTATACTTCAATGCTTTTTGGGTTAAAGAATGCAGGAGCCACCTATCAACGAATGGTGCAGAGCTACCTCAAGGAGCAAATTGGACGCAATGTGAACGTTTATGTGGATTATTTAGTGATAAAATCCCAGTTAGCCGACTCCTTGATCGATGACTTACGGGAAACTTTTAAGAATCTACGTACTTATCAGATGAAGTTGAACCTGGCCAAGTGCACTTTTGGAGTCCCAGCTGGGAAACTCCTCGGATACATTGTATCTGAGAGATGGATTGAGGAAAAACCAGAAAAAATCAACGCTATCACGGCACTTCAGAGGCCGACTTCAGTCAATGGGGTTCAGCGACTCACGGGGTGTGTGATGTCTACGCACGCTTCTATTCTTGTAGACTATGTTGGACCTCCAAGCGCAGAAGTTTTTAGGACAGCAGCAATTTCCCTCAAGTGGATGACCTAAGGTTTATCGAACTCAGGGAAGTAGAGGTTGAAGATGTTCTCTCTCCAGCAACCCTGCAATTAAGAAACAAGAAGTCTCTTGTGTCCCCAACACACCTAATGCAGCTAGGAGTTGTATAGGTGCACTAGTTCGGCGAAGAGATGGTAAAATATGGGTGATAGGTGTGGCAAAACAAGGTAATATAAATCTGTAATAAAAAGTGCAGCAAAGAAACAAGTGGTAAATGTGAGCACAAACGGTATTGCAATGGTGGAAACAAGGCCTAGGCTTCATACTTTCACTAGTGGCAACTCCCAACAACATTAACATAGTCTAATCACATGATATTTCCCATAAAACATGCAATGGAGACGTACTCGGAGGTCATTCCTTTGTGGTCAAGAGAGGACGAGAATTGTGTAGGGCTACAAAAGCACACCTCAGAGTTCATAGTTCTCAATCTATGGATTTCCGAATGTCACCGCGGCCATCCAAAGAGAGTACCACAATCACCACAACATATCTAAAGGATAGTCAAAGACAAGCACCAAAAGACTATCAATCTTCAATCCACACACAAAAGAGGAAATCACTCATGAAACTATTCTTCTAACCCATGAACAATAGACCGCTGTCACCATGGTCTCGGGAATTATACTAGATAAGATCAAGTGAGTACATCAATCCAATACATAGAGGAAGGGGAAATATCATGGGATCACCCTAGATTAACATAGCCTATGATCACAACGAAGATCAGGTACATCATGGGAGAGAGAGAAGAACACATAGCTACTGGTAGAAACCTTAGCCCCGAGGGAGAACTACTCCCGCTTCATGGAGGGAGGAAGCAACGTCGATGGAGATGAATCCGGGGGCACTTCCCCATCCCGGCAGGGTGCCGGCACAGGAATTCTGTCCCCCCCACCCCCGAAACTTGATGGCGATGGCGGAGGAGATCGGAATTGCTTCTGTGGAAAAGGGGTCTTGAATCAGGGTTTCCGCGACGGGAGAATAAATAGGGGCCAAAGTGGGGCACCAGGGGGGCGCCCCCTGGCGCGGCCAACCCCTGGGGCGCGCTACCAGGGCGCCTGGGCCCCTGGTGGTGGCCCTCTGGCCCCACTCAGGTCCTTCCGGAAGGTTCTTCTGCGCTGATTTTTTATCTGATTTTCCCGAATTTTTGGAGCACTTTTTATATGGGGGAAAACTGAAATAGAAAAACAGCAGAAAACAGGAACTGGCACTGTGGTGCACTGAGTTAACAGGTTAGTCCAAATATGATCAAAAGTGTATGAAAGTGTATCTAGATCATAGCAATATCACACAAAACATGCATGGAGCAAGCAGAAATTATAGATACGTTTTGGACGTATCAGTGTGTGGCCTCGTTGAGCCGGTTCATAAGACGGCTTGGAGAAAAAGCCATCCCGTTATATCGGCTTCTGCGAAAGACTGAGAAGTTCGTCTGTAATGCAGAGGCAGATGAGGCGCTTGAATCATTAAGAAGCAATTGTCCCAAGCACCTATCTTGGAAGCTCCCAAACCCAAGGAACATATGCTCCTTTACATATTTGTAACATCCCAAAATTTTCCAAATTTTGGAATGTTAATAAATTAATTATAGATGATTGTTTTGCATAATAATTTTATTAGTGCATAGATGATATAAACCTACTGTTACGAATTTTTTATTTAGATAGTATTTGATTATTTGTTTTGACTTTATTTTGGTGTTATGTGAGTACGTGTTATTTATCGATGTTGTATCTGAATGCGATAGATTTTCCGGAGTGGAAAGAGTAACGTTAACGGGAATGCGATTGCGAATAACTTCATCAACTATTTAAGGCAAGTTTCACTTTTGATTACGCACATCTTATGTTTTCTATGCATGTGAAAGATTATTATGTTATGCTAAAACATGGTAGGATAGCCATATATTTGATTGATCCTTTACCCAACGTTGTCATGTTTTAGTATTATTTGTGCTATATGATTTTGTGCTTAGTGTTGTTATGATAGACATGGGGGAATTATTGTGTTATTCAAGTTGTTGTGACAACGTTAATGGTTAAGTAGTAGCTTGCAATTGAGGTACTTTGGAGTGGTATTGTATCCCGAGGGCTCTGTAATATTCACGTATGACCGTTCTGTGTGGCATTGCATTCTGAGGGCTCTGCAATGTTCACAGTGTGTCTAGGTAGTGGCACTGTATCCTGAGGGCTCTACAGTGTTCACGATAAGGTGATGTTGCATCCTGAGGGCTCTGCAATATTAACGTTGTTTGTATATGGTGAAATTGCATCCTGAGGGCTCTGCAATATTCACGAATTTGTATATAGTGACATTGTATCTTGAGGGCTCTACGATGTTCACGAGTATGTGGTAGGGGTGATATTGTATCCTGAGGGCTCTACAATACTCATGAAACCATGATCCCGAGGGCTCTCATGGCTATCACTACTAATCCTATGATCCTGAGGGCTCTCATAGGCGTTTTAGTTACTTGTGGTCCTTTTGGGTCGATATGAACTTGAGATGAGAAAAGTTGTGACTAGTAAGTAGAAATAGATGAACACTAACTATATGTAAAACAACCAGGATTGTTTCGTGTTCTTTATTTGAAAGTAGATGTAGGGTTTGTTATATCACTTGTGTTACTTGCCGTACATTCAATTGTACTGACCCGTGTTCGGGTTGTAACCTTCGTGTTGCAGGTTTCTCAGAAGATTAGTGTGGTATGATAGGGTTGCGAGTCTACACTCAGCATGTCGCTTGTGGATGTTGATGGCACTCCTTGCTACTAGTTTTGATTCCGCTATAGTTATATTGAATAAGCTAGCCTTGAGCTATGCAAGTTGTTATTTGTTTGAATTGTGGATCATACGATGTAATAATGATGCACTTGTACTTTGATATACATCTATTACTGTGTGTGTTTGCGAGTTTGATCCAGGGACTAGCACTTGATCACAGAGACTCCGATTCTAAGTGAATTGGGTCGTTACAGATGGTGTAATGCCCCGACCACTCCCAACCGGTTAACCACTGATTCCATGGTCGATGCGTCTGGGATCTAGACTGTCCTCACAAACCAACACTAGTCTTTTCTGCACACTTTGTCCTCACTCGTGCGCACCCGGGATCAACTTCCCGGTCGGCCACCCATCCCAAGACTACTCCAAGCCAAGCACGCTTAACCTGGTAGTTCTTTCCCGATGGGCTCCCGAAAAAGAAGGTGCACCTTGTTGATATGAGTAATCTATCATTCCTATTGAGATTCTGGGTTGTTACAATATCATCCAACAACCAAGCGGTCAGCGTTGCGGTCGTTGTTGAAAGTAAAGAAGAAGGCAAGGAGCATCCCCTCCAGAGACCTGTCTACTATGTCAGCGAGGTCTTGACATCATCTAAGCAAAGATATCCTCAATGGCAGAAGCTGGTCCTGAGAGTATTTATGGCAAGTCAGAAGCTGAAGCACTATTTTCAGGAGCATTCAATCACAGTAGTTAGCTCAGCGCCACTCTCCGACATCATCCAGAATCGAGAGGCTACTGGACGAATTGCCAAGTGGGTCATCGAGTTGGGAGCCTATCACATTAAGTACGAGCCACGAACAGCTATCAAATACCAGGCATTCGTCGACTTTATCAATGATTGGACAGAACTTCAGGCACTGCCTGAACAACTGACTACCAAATACTGGATGATGCACTTTGATGGAAGTCGGCAGCTTCAGGGTTCAGGAGCCGGAGTGGTTCTCAGTTCACCTAGGGGAGAAATTTTGTTATGTCTTAAAGCTGCAATTTAATTGTACCAATAATGCAACTGAATACGAAGCCCTACTCCATGGCCTTCGATTGGCACGTGAGATGAACATAAGCCGGATCCAATGTTTCGGTGATTCTGATCTTGTTTCCCAACAAGTATCAGGGACGTGGGATTCTAAAGACCCCATCATGGCGGCTTACAGGCGAGAAGTCTCAAGACAAGCTGGATTTTTTACCGGCTACCAAGTGGACCATGTGGATCTCAGGAAAAATGAGGCAGCCGATGCATTTTCCCGGCTCATTTCTCAACGGAAGCCAGTCCCACCAAACGTCTTCCTTGATGTCTTGTTACACCCGTCTGTGCAGCTCCCCACAGAATAGGATATCGCAATGCCAGACCCAGAGTCGGCCCTAGTAGCTGCTATACACGCCACCCCACATGGGTCGTGCCGTATTTGGACTACAAGACCTGGGGCATCCTCCCAACTGATGAGCTATTGGCCAGACAAATCATCAAGCGAAGCAAATCTTTTGTGATTATCAACGAAGAGCTACACCGACTCAGTCCCACCCAAGTCTTCCAGAGATGTGTTTCTCCAGAAGAAGGACGAGACATATTAAACGAAATACACTCTGGAGATTTTGGACATCAGGCCGGCTCCCGATCACTAGTGGCTAAACCTTATCTTCATGGATTCTACTGGCCCACGACTCACGCAGATGCAGAGGATATAGTTAAAAAGTGCGATGGTTGCCAGCGATATGCAAATCAAGACCATGTGTCGGCTCAAGAACTCAGGATGTTTCCAATCACTTGGCCTTTTTCAGTCTGGGGGCTTGATATGGTAGGTCCCTTCAGACAATCCAAGTGCGTAAATACTCACCTCTTGGTTGCAGTAGACAAGTTCACCAAGTGGGTCAAAGAAGAGCCGGTCAGCATTTGTAACGCAGCGACAATACTCAAATTTTTGAAGAAATCATATTCAGATTTGTTTATCCCCACAGCATTATCACTGGCAATGGAAGCAATTTGTCAGAGGGTGAGATGCAACGTTTTTGTGAAAAGGAGCATATCCGGCTTGATCTTGCATCTGTAGCTCACCCATAGTCCAATGGCAAGCTGAGAGGGCTAATCAGGAACTACTACGTGCCATCAAACCCCGACTCCGTGCTCCTTTAATAAGAACGCCGGGTTGTTGGGTTGAGGATTTGCCTTCTGTGCTCTCGAGTATCAGGACTACGCCCAACAGTTCAACTGGTCTTACACCTTTTTCCTTATTTACGGAGCAGAAGTCGTCCTCCCAAGAGACATCCATCATGACTCAGCTCAAGTTACTACATATGTGGAAGCCGACAATTAACAAGCAAGACAGGACTCCTTGGACGTCCTCGATGAAGAACGAGATCTAGCGGCAGCAAAGTCGGCTATCTACCAACAAGACCGGCAAGGATACCATAGACGGCGCATCAAGAGTCGGACCTTTCAAGAGGGGGACTTAGTGCTCCGCATGATGCAAAAAAGTAAAAGGATGCACAAGTTATCCCCGCCTTGGGAAGGGCCGTTCGTGGTAAGCAAGAATTTGTACAATGGATCCTACTAATTAGTTGATATACGTGAGCCAACTTCCACATGCAAGTCCGAAGAAGAGACTCCCAGGCCGTGGAATATAGCCTAGCTCCGCCCTATTATACTTAAGTAGTCAGGAATGTTCTTGTAAGCCAATATAAGATGTCAGCAATAAAACCGACTTGTTCTTCTGCTTTTTCCGACTTATGTTTTCCTTTATTCAAGTTGGTTTGTTTTTCTGTCGATTTCCTTTATCTTGCATTGCATTACATTCTTGCATTTAACTCTCTCGAACCTGGAAGGACTGATCATCTCCTCCCTGGAACCTGGCGTATATATTGCTGTATTCAGAGACCCTGGGGGTTTGAAGATCTATTAACTTCAGATCTTCAACTAGGGACTCGGCATATACATGAAGTTAGCCTACTATGGCTTATTTTTTCATGTAAGCTGATGCAAACTCGTACTTATATGGCCTACGTGACCCATGATAGTTTAAACACCGGCAGGTTCTAAGCCTATTGAGTTTAATTCTATCATAGATAACACTAGAATATGCCATGCGATGCTTGCTTACAGAGAAGTTTCGACTCAAGCGCAATTAAGTGACCATCATTTCTTTTCTACGAGACAAGCAGAATCCTCCTATTCGAGGAGATGGTTTTTTGTTGACCTCGTATTTTCAAGGGATGCTGAGAAAGTCACGCGTACGGCCAACTTCAATATGAGTTATTTAAATTTTTGCATTTCATAAGCATACATATTTCGTTTTTCAGCATATACAAGTGTATTAATATTTCCCTCCATAAAAAATTGACTTTATTAAACATCATATGAAGAACTAAAATTTGATACTTGGGGGCTATAGGTCGACTCTACTATGATACGACATGTACATATATTATTCATACCGATCCATGGGGGCTACACCTTGATTTTTAAACGCATGTTGATACTACTATGACTCGGCATGAAATAAATTGATCATACCGACTCATGGGGGATACATGTTGATCTCATCATAATTTGGCACGACATACAGATAAGTCATCCCAACTCATGGGGGCTACGTATGACAATATTGAGTCTTCAAAAAGAAAACTTATTTCGAAATCAGTATAAGTCGGTTATGCAAAAATCGGCTAATCAAAAACATTACAAGAACTAGCCAGGGCACTTCATTGAAATCATAAAATACTTTTTATTCCAATATGTCTTCAAAACACAAAATATTACAGGCATGATCAGCACTTAAAATAAAAACTATTATAACAGCACCATGACTGAATTTAAACTCCATCATCAATGCTGGAAACATCATTGTCATCTATTGATGTGTTTTCTCCATTATAAAATTCACTATCGCTACTACTGGAGCTCTCCACACAGCACTCCATGCGATCTCCATCAGAATCAAAACACCATGCCCACAAGGTTTCATCTCCATCATACTTGAAGACGATGTTTTATCGCTTCTTAAGGCTTCGGGAGCGGATGAAGGTTTTCCAACCCTTCTCCAGGAACATGGAGCCATTGCTAGAAAAACTTGTGGTCACCCAAATAGGTCCATGAGGGCAACCATCCGAACAAAGCCATAAGCATGTAGTCTTAGAACCTTCCATGACCTCTGCAAAGGTGCTAGGAAGCCGAACCCATCGACGGAGCTTGGAGTGATGCACTACGATAAATTCATGGCTAAGCGCTCGTTCATGGACAACACCATGGGAGGAAGAAGATAAACCCCCGCAGGATCCACTGCCTTGAGCACCACGTCCACCTTCTCGACCTCGACCTCGACCTCGACCGCGGCCTCTACCGCGACCACGTCCACGGGAGGTTGTGTTACCCTGATCAATAGGATCCAATTCATCGTTGGTTACGGGATCACAAAGACGGAGCTTGGGCGCCATGAGCAAACAAAATGACAGAAGGGGAAGAAGAAGAAGAAGAAGAAGAAGAAGAAGGAAGTGTGTATTCTCCTCATCGTACGATTGGCTATATATAGCCGAGCATCCGGAGGGGAAGAGTCAGTCAAACGTCATTATAATCATGTGGATTACCAATGTCAGGCGGCATTGAAGGGAAAGACTCTCCAACTTTTGCAAATCACATAAATGAGACATTCAATAGGAGACGATTCGTTTCTTGAAAACATTTAAAGAAGGTACAGATAACAAGGAAACGGCTCTTTGAAGGAAACCAACAGAAGGTCAACTCGTCAAAAGGAAGCCAAATCTTTCTGAAAAAAGTCTTGAATCTACAAAGAGTCAGCATCGACAGTTACAGAAAAAATCCAGGAAAGATCGACGAGAAGCTAAAGGCGTTGCGTCAATATTGGGGACTAATGTCGGTGGGATGGCCCAGCGCCATGACCCGGCGTACGGAAGAGCCGGTCCGACTTAGTAAGGAGAAGGCCTAGAAGGATACCTGGATCGGGCCGGGTCACATCATCGCGAATCTAGAAGACCGTAGAAGGAAATGGATTTACTTTCTGTAATAAGGAAGTCGGAATCATGTAAACGAGGGACTCGGTACCTATATAAACCGACCCCCTCGGACCAAACAGCACAACTCAACTTAGATCCTCTCGAGGCATAGGCAGCGATCTCACACCTTTGTATTCGAGAAGTCGAAACCCATAATAGAAAAGTAGGAGTAGTTCTTTACCTTTCGAGGGGCCGAAACCTGGGTAAAACTCGTGCCTTGTGTTCTCGCCGACTCACCTCCTCGAAACAACCTCGCAGCAAAGGTCCCACACTAAGTTATCTAATGGGGATATCTGTCGTGACTTTCCCACGACAGACCCCTTGGGGCCTCCTTCGGACTTCCGGAGTCTCCTGTTGAGGATATTTTTTTAATATTTTTGTGGAATTTTTCTAGAACTTTAATATTTGTCCTTTTTCTGCAATGCACGTACAATAACAGACAGAAACTGGCACTGGATTAGTAGGTTAGTACAAAATATGTTCCAAATGGTATGAAAGTGCATCAAAACATATAATAATATCGCCAAAAGAAGCATGGAGAAAGAAAAATATATAGATACATTTGGGACGTATTAGCGCCAACCCCCTGTCATCTTCGAAGAGAGGCTCCATCGACCGTCGGTAGCCCCCGTTGCCCGGATCACTACCCACACCGGTGCTCTCCTCTAAGAACTTCCTCAGCCGCCCAGGACGGGAAGCCCTGATTGTGGAAAGCCCTCTAGCGCCCGCCTGCTCGTGGTGCTAGAACCACAAGAGGACACATGGGCTGCACAAGGCATACCTGGAGAGCGGAGCCCTTCCGGAGAATGATCTCCAGACCGTGTTGTGATCAATCCGCTCAACAACGACCAAGCCGATCGGTGATACGCCATTCTTCCTCGTCTACGGAGTGGAAGCGGTCCTCCCTGCCTAGCTCAAGCACGGCTCCCCAAGCGTCCTTTCTTTCGATGAGGCTCGCCAGGGAGACCTGGGGAATGAAGATACGCTCCCCTCTAGGAGGCGTGCTATCTCAAAAAAGTCTTTCAACTTGAGGAGTTCCTCGGTAACAACAGAGTTTTCCTCATCAGATGATTTAGCATCATCAATAACAACAGTTTCTTTTCCTTTTGACATATAAAGAATAGAATCAGTTGTACTTCGTTCCAAACAAGTTAAGCAGGGCAAAACTAAATCACCTTTAGCATTAGAAACTTGTTGAATCATGAGAGAGAGATTGATATTTTCCAAATCCTCATGAGCCTCTTTCAATTTTTCAAGAACCATTTTCCTTTGAAGGAATTCATACATGAGTTTCTCATAGTCTACTGAAAGAAGATCATGCCGAGTGGAAATTTCATCATACTTTTCCTTCAGAGAAACATGATTATTAGTCAAAGTCTGACTAATCTCAATCAAAGAGGTCAACAAGTCCTCAGATTTCTTAATAGTTTCGCTCATAGATTCAAGTTCATCTTGTTGGATAGAAGCAATTTTATCAAGTTTGAAGTAGCTAACTCTAGAGTCACTTTCATATGCAGAACCATTAGAAGTATCATAGTTGGATTTTGCGCAAGATAACTTTGCAGCCTTGGCCATGAAGCAGCAGGCAGGAGCTTCATCTCCACTTCTATTGTTGGCGAAGAAGGAGCTCGATACAGGAGTCGAAGAAAATACTAGACCAGCGACGCCATTAGACTCAAATCCAGATCCAGATATTGTCTCAGATTAAGCTTCGAATCGAGAGGCTTCATCTCTGGAGTTCATTTCTTTTCTCAGGTAAGATTTGGCTCGATGAGAATTTCTTCGATGAGAGGAATGATTCTTCGAAGAGGAACTCTCGCGCTTCTTCTGATACTTCTTCTTCTTATCATCATCATCAAAATCATTATTCTTATCTCTTTTCGACTTGGAATCATATTTCTTTTGTTTGTAACTTTTCCTTGACTTGTATGATTTTCTAGAAACATTGCTCTTCCCATACTTGGACTTAGCTTCAACTTCCCATAGAGGACAATCGGCTATATAGTGACCAGATTTCTTCCACTTGTAGTAGGAGTTCTCCTTCGATGGTGGGCGATTTCTTGTAGGAGAATGGTGGCGAGTAGAATTGCTTGAGTGTCTTGAGGAGGATTTCTTCTTCGAAGACCAGTTTTTCTTCTGGAATCTATTAAATTGCCTCATGACAAGGGATAAATCTTTTCCAATACTCTCTGGATCATCATATTCACAAGCCGAAATATTACCCGCTTCTAAAGAAGAATCATTCGAAGATTTTTGTCTTCAAGGCATGAGATCTTCTGCTTGATCCATTTACATCACGACTTTCTTCTTCTTCCATCTCATGAGTATTGAATCTCTCAATAATAACTGCAGGTTTAGGTTTCTGAAGTTAGGTCTCTCTTTGATCATCATCACTAAGTGAGCAAAGGAATCATCTAGTGAACGAAGCAAAGTTCTCACTACCATTATGTCGGTAATGTCAGTGGCACCGAGGGACTTTAGTTCACCAGATAGACTACACAATCTATGGAAGGTAGACATCACATTTTCTCCATCGTGGCGCTTGAACCTGTGGAATTTGCTTCGGTGAGTATCAATTATGGCATGTTTCTGAGTAGAGAAACCTTCACAAATCTTCTCCATATAATCCTAGAGCTCTTTGGAATTCTCAGTACTTTTGACACTCTCATACTGATCTCTGACCATGTGATTCGTGATGAACACCCAGACTTATTTTGTCAAGCAGAAGCAGTTTGTTTTTGTTGTCGGTGGGATTATATTGGTCCAGAACCACAACTCCATCTTTTATGATTCGCCAAACTTCAAGATAAATATATAAAATGTTCCTCGTCATTTTTGTCCTTCCAGAAGGGATATTCATTTCCATCGAACACTGGAATAGGTTCGCCCAAGCGGATAGCTACAAACGGCATTCTTGACAACACTCCAGGAGGTTAATCCAAAACACGCAAAGCGTAGGGAGTGATTAGCTCTGGTACTAATTGAAATATCAAGAATGTGATCAAAGGGGGAGGGGGTCAATGATCACTTCAAATGTTCGGTTCAAATTAGAAGTAAAATAGTACAACAGGTGGAAATCCTCTAACAGCTAAGAACAAAAGTAACTTACAGCAGATCACCGAAGTGAAATAGAATGAAGCAATACAGATCGAAACTAAACATCGAAGCAATTCATGCAGGAATAGAAATACTGAAAGTAATGCATGAAGTAAAACGAGCTTAGCTCAATCATGAATTAGCTTAGCTCAATGGGACTTAGGTTTGGTGGATCTCAGTGGTTTGGCTTCGGTATATTGTTGACACCCGTTTTTGGCACGGCAATGAACCTATATAAGATGACCTCAAATGAAGAAGTGCTCTACATGAAAAAGTTAGGTATTGCCGATGTTCACAACTTTGTAGTTCGAGCCATGATCATCCGATTCCATCTCAAGGGCCGAAACTATGTTTGAAGCAATAAGACCCTAGCATTCGGAGTACTATTCTGCCAATTAGGCCTTCAACACATCTTCAAATGGAAAATGTTCTACATGGGGCGGCTTCATCTCGTCGAAATGTCAAATTTGTTTTTTGGATCATCTAAATCCGAGTTCGTATGCAAAAGCTGTAGACGTAACAATATATACCAGTCAAGAGGAAACAACTGACGCCCGGAACCAGACACCTATACAATTGATGTCTGATGGAGAGCGTGAGGATTTTGTCCCTTAATATGGCCCCGAATCAAAAAACGTTCAACATGAAAATTCTTGGAAATTTCGAGGGCTACAACTTTGATGTTTTGAGGTTTTTCATCCGAAGTCGTTTACAGCCCCGAAACTACCAAAAATCTAACTGCTGTCCTAGGCCCACCTGTAATCCGAGTTCGGTTAAGTTTGGAAAGATTTGGACGAGATGTAGAGTCCTTTTCTGGCACCGAAAGTCCAGCCTCCTCATATATAGATGAGGTGACGGCCGATTGAAACAACACACAATCGAACAAAACACATCTATATCTTTTTCGTGTTCATCTATCCCTACCCTTGTATCTTTCTTCTTGTTCTTCGTTCGTTCTTGTTCTTGCAGGAAGACGAATCGCGAAGCTTTAGGGGCGTCCAGGATGACCTAGAGCAGCCAATCAACGCCGAGTTCTCTGACGGGGTCCCTCCCGAGGGCTTGGGACGTCTGGTTCAAAAAGAGCTAACCGGATTGTCTTGCATATCGCGCTTCCTGTTGGCCTCCTACGGTGCGAGCTGCGGAGTATCTCCCTCGCCGCCGCGGGTACATGTGACGTGTTCGTGTAAGGCGCAATTCAGCATCGACACACTTTTTGGCGACTCCGCTAGGGACAAAAGCTTTGAACAGTCTTCGGCATGTTCTTGCTACGAAGAGATCGTCATCAAGTTACTGCGATCTACGTAGGTAGTATGAATTCCCAATTCACCTATGTAGATGTAAGTAATTCATATGTTGTTGCTAGATCACCTAATGAGCATGATGTATCGGCTAGCCCTAGTTTTATCAATAATACATCTAATTGTATGCAACAGTCGGTTCATGATAATTTTTATACTTCAAATTCTAGTTTTAGCAACATGCAACATATGTATCATAACCCTCATGCATCGGCAACCCCACGAATTCATATGCCGGTGGACAACATGATGGGCGTGAGTGATCAATATAAGGCACCTCATGTACAGAAGTGCATCTCACAATTTTGTCCATCGGTAGCTAGCTCACAATATGCGGGTTCATCCCTAAACATGCCAATGGATGGGGTAATCGGCCATGCTTCCATTAGTTATTCGGCCCATTACCCTCAACCATCATATGCTACACCGTGTGTTACTAACTTTTCAGCACCATGTGAAACCGGTGATATTCATAATTCGGCTCTGCACATTGGTCATAGCCGAATAAGTGGATATTTAAAGGGAGCTCAGGTGCATCCATCTGGTGCTATAGCTGCAAAGTGCACGCTGACCTCTTGAGGAATTACCAATCGAGTATCAACAAATTTATGAAGCCCTCAAGAAGCAGCGCGGCGAGCAGCGCATGGAGGCTTACGAAGCACTCATGAAGCAGCAAGAGGAGGAATATTTGCAGAAGTTTTGCAGTGCTCAACCCAGGGAGTAGCGCCACCGCCCCGGCGCTCGCCGACTGCCCATGCCCCAGCTCACCCGAGGCCGTCTCTTCATCAGGGTCCAGCCGCCCAGCGCCCAGCGGCAGACGGATCGGCAGCAATTTCTTCCCCCGTACAGCATGTACAGGCTACAGGTTACAAAGAGCAGTCCCAATTTATACTTTATACTGTTGTTTACATAGATGCTAATTTCCTTCTTGGCAGTAGGATTTTTCTTATTTGTAGATGCTAGTTTCCCCCTTGGCAATAAATAAAAAAATTACTACTACCGGTTTTGTTTATATAGTACATTTAGAGCATTTTTTTTGGTAATGAATACGCAGGCTCAAAATCCGGGCGCCGCCACTCCCCCCCCCCCCCAAATAGGCAAGAGGGTTGTCAAGGCCCTTGTCTTGCTAGCTACAAGATTAAACACATGTGATAGAGAAGATAATAACAAAAAACAACTAGAAAATATTAGCAATAGCGTATGAAATATATGATAAGAATAGACCCAAGGGCCATAGTATCACTAGTGACATCTCTCTCTCTCTCTCTCGAAACATCAGCTATCATGGTAAACAATTTATAGGTGAGCAATTGAAAGATTGCAATATTTATGGCTATGATAATTCATGGTATAATGTTTTATAGGCATTATGTCTAAGGCAAGTAGACCATTAATCCTCTACTACAATTACTCCACCCAAAAACTGTTATCTAGCATGCATCTGAAGGTATTTAGTTTACAAGTAAACGGAGTAACACAATAAGCAAGATGACATAATGTAGACATGAAGGAGTCATGAAATATGACAAAACCCCATAGTTTATCCTTAGTAGCAACAATACAATATGTGTCTTATCCCCATTCTGTCACTGGGATATATATATCACTGCAAGATTAAACCCACTATAGAGCACCACTCCCTCTAAAGAAAAACACATTGAACTTGGCCATGGAATATAGATAGATCAAAGAGCATCTAAAAGTATGAAATTATATAGCAAGAAACCTCAATAATTTCAATATAAATCATGAACAGTCTAATCCATAAAGCTGCAACTCATCATGTCCTAACAAACACACCACATACATCGGATTGATCCTGATCTCAAAGAAGAAGATAGGAACATGGTATTGAATATCCAAAAATAGAGTCATCTATCTATTGTTATGGACCCAAAGGTCCTTAAGGAACTACTCACACATCATCATGGAGGCAAGAAGGTTGATGTAGAAGCCTTCGACAATGGATTCCCCCTCCGAGAGCACTCTAGAAATAGCCTCCAAGTATGTTCTTCGCGGTCTAAGAGCGTGTGGCGGTGATAATAGAAATGTGTTTTGGTTTTTCTTTGTTTCAGAATATATAAGGATTTATAGCAGTGAAGATGACTTCATTTGGTGTCAGGGGACCCCATATGGGCAGGTGGTGCCCCCTGGTCGCGGCATCAAGCCATGTGGTCCCATGGCACATCTTCTGGTGCTCCCACAAAGCTTCTCAGGTCTCTTTGTTCCCAGAAAAAATCCACATAAATTGGCTTGGTATTTGACGTCCATAGATAAGAGCATCTCCAACAGACGCCCAACAAGGCCGCACCCAAAAAAAATTATAGCACCATTTAGCATATTTATTGCGCTGCGATCGACATCAATTTTTCAAACGCGCTAAAATATTGACGTAAAATACATCAGTTTAGCAGACGCACTAAAATACGGAGGAATGGAAAAATTTAACCCCTAAAAGAAACTATTTCACAAACTAAACCTAGTTTGAAACTATTTCATAATTCTAACCCTTTTGTTTAACTCCTAACACCAATGTGTTAAGCTCTACTATGTAACGCCTAGCTCTTAGGCGTTAAGTTCTTGCCACCGTGTCACCGCGAGACCAGACCGAACCCTACACATGGGTGTATAATGCCTAAGAACTAAGTGTTACTTTGTATAGTGTGATGCCTAGGCGTCGGGCGTTACAAGCCTGCATGTGTAAATGAAGAAGTTTATCCTTGAGAGTACCTGCGGTGTCCAAATAACTTTGTTTCACTTGTGAACAACAACGTCGATAAGTGCTACGCAGCAGACCAGAGCTTGCATGCGCGAGGTGCAGAGCCCCCATGTAGCAATAGACGTTTAACGCTCACCACACGAATCGCCTAAGGTAAACATTGAACAAAACCAATCCAATTGTTACGAATTAAACTAAGCAACATTGCCTTAGACTTGAAGGGCACCAACCCCCGTGTCATTTGTGTCTCCACTATGCCGCTTGCCGCGTGCGCGCTCATTTCCGGCCATAAGCCGACCCTCCGGAAGGCAGCTCCCGATATAGTCTATGTCTCTATGAGGTGGCGTCTGTTGCTGCTGCCGTAGGAGCTGCCGTGGAAAAGTATCAATGAATCACATATTTACACAGGAAGACGTGTAACGCCTCACGCCTATAGGCAGACATGTAACCTTGACGCCTAGGCGTTACACTGTAGCTCTTAGGCATTACAAACCCAGGTGTGGGGTTTGATCTGGTCCCATGGTGACACGATGGTAAGAGTTTAATACCTAAGAGCTAAGCGTTACATAGTAGCGCTTAACGCTTTGATGTTGGATGTTACACGAAAAGATTAGAATTGTGAAACAATTTTGAACATGGTTCAGTTTGTGAAATAGTTTCGTCTAGGGGTTAAATTTGTCAATTTCGTCCTAAAATACAACGCGCAGTTTGCAACAGCATACAAATAAGTCCCTATTTTATACAAAAATGACCTACGATATTTTTGGAAAAAGTAATTGGGTACCTAGAGTCGTCCTCCACCGCCACGCCATGGCAGGCGGCCGATTCCGGCGTAGGCGCCGTGTTCGACGTTCCCGAAGGACGACGCCAGGCAACGGCTCGCGTGGGCGAGGGCAGCGGCCGTACAGGTGATGGATAGAAAGACGGGGGTGAGGCCTGCGCGGGTGCAGACTGCAGCGGCGGGCGGGCTCGGCCGGTGGTGGAGGAGAGAGCCATTGGTGACGGCGGCCTGTCCCCAAGGCGGACGAGCTTCCTTCGCACGAGGAACGTTGGGCAGGCTTCCGTGGCAGTTTTCCTTCGCGCCTAGACTCCAAATGGTCCAGCACGCTCTACGGCGAGCACTTTTTTTTTAACATAAACCCGACCATCCATTCATTACCATTAAAAGTAGACCACATTACAAACAGAACCTTGAGAAAGATAAAAATTACAGATAAGGCTCCACATCTTACAGGAAGGACCCTACACATAGATGAAGAAACACAATCGGATCCAACTTCTTCACGCTGGACAGAAACGTCGCCGGCGCCGGGGACGAACCACTTGGACCTTCGACATCCACCGCAAAGAAGGACTGCCTCACACTGGAGGGAATGAAGGCTGCCATTCAGCCAGAAGACACCGAAACCACCCAGAGAATGTCGGCCAAGATCCATCGCAACGGGCAGCACATCTCCCAAAGGAGCATGCCCAACATACATCAACGGATTAGCCCAACATCTCCGGCGCAGCCACGGAGAATATGCTCCAGATCCGGCCACAACTTTCATCTTCTTGAGCCTCCCGTAACTCCTCTCCATCACCAAGATGGCATCGGAGGTGAAGGGAAGCCGCAAGATCCCGGGGAAGAAGGGAAGCAGCGAGCTTATTGGTTGGGAGGCCGAAGCAGATTCTCCCCACAGCCACCGGCACCATGCCGCCACCGCAAGGAAGAGAACCACCTCCGGTAGTCTTCGGGCGCGGCTCGAGCGCGCCGGCGACCAACTCCTCCACAAGACTACCGGCATAAAGCCAAACAAGAACTACAACACGCACCAGGATCCAATCCCATCCCTACCCCAACCGGCAGCGCCGGCGAAGGATGTTCGGGGGAGGACTGGGCGGCGAGATCTAGATGAAGAGACTCTCAAGGTGGGAAGAGGAAGGAGGAGGAGGGAAAAAGGAAAGGGTCCCCGCGAGCACTAAATATACTGTGTGCGATGAAGCAATTGCCCACCCCATCGCTTCGCGGGGGCGGCACAGGAAGGGAACACTAGCAGGGTTGGTGGCTCGCGCGGGAGGAGGAGAACGGAGAAGAAACCCTTGTGTTTCGATATACCGGAATTCGATACCCTAGGCCTAGATTTAACCGTGGACGTGGCCAGCTTGACCCGGGCAGTTGCCCGGAGCAGAGACAAGAGCCAGATGCATGCATGCATGCGTACGCACGCGGTGACGGTGACAGAGGCTGACAGCACACCGTGACGGTGGTGGGCAGCGACGCCAACCTGCCGGCCGGAGGCAGCAAAGCAGCGTCTGGTGGTCGTTGCCCGTGCGATGCGGGTGCGCTAAGGTGGGGGCACCGCAGTCAAGTCGCGCTCGGTCGATGGCAGTTGGCCGATCTAATGCCACGGGCGTGTCGATAGCTGATCTGTTACCGTGCCAAGTGGCACTGCGTTTGCACCTCGACGAGTCTTGCCAAGTTACGGCTGTCATTGAAATCTTTTACTTTCGGGCTTGACTCCGGGAGTCGCTGCTCTAGATTTTCTTCGCCATCCGAAGCTTGTGCTGGAAAATATTGCTCGGTCAGAACAGCATTTGGACAAGTTTGTTTCATAGCGACGCTCTGAGCGGAAATGCCTTTTGGAGCCCGGGCTTACTGGATCCCTTTAGATTTGAACTCGAAAATTCATCAAAATTCATATTTCTAAGTTTCAATTTTTTTTAAAAAAAATACAGATATACATGAAGGTATAAATCACAAGTGTGTAAATTTTCAGGACGAAATACATTGAAATGAGGGCTGTGCAAAAATAACAAATCTGGGACTGTTAACACATGATACTATTCATCCTCTCAGGCCATGAATTTGTCTTTTTTACACAGGCCTCAATTCAAGGTATTTCATCATGAAATTTTACACACATTTACATTACATCCTTACATACTTGCATAATTTTTTTCAGATTTTTTTTACGTCGGAAAATTTAAATTTTGATCTTTTTAAAAAACCGGGCTCCATGCCAAAATGCCTCACTCCGCTCTGAGGCAGAAATATTCAACGTTTCTGCGAGTTTGTCATAGCCAAGTAAATGAAGAGCCGCCACCTTGTGTTTCGAAATCTCCGGTAACAAAGTCGCGTGCGTAGCTCAAGCTAGCAGATGACTCATATACGGCCTTGTTTGGATTTCCGTTTTCCTTCCAATACAACCTGTAGCAAAAATACAGGTCTCCGCCGATCGTTTTGTTTCCAGCCGGAAGTTGAACAGTGATCAATAATTTACACCCGAAAATTATACACCTTTGTATTAATTACATCCCTTCCAAGCACGGCCTACAGAAACAGACACGTTTCTTTCACCATAAAATACCCAGCAAATCTCGAGGGAGTCAATCATGTGGGCTCTAGTGCGAGCTAGGCTGTTGGCCGGACGAACAGTGGACTCCTCCTCCTTTCTCCAGCGCCGCTGAAAGGGACGCGCCAAATTCCCAACCGATTCTTCTCTTTCCAAATTATAAATTATGTAAAGCTGATCGAGCATTCGAGCTGCACTCCATTTCGCAGTTGCGTATGCTTCAGTGCTTCTTCTCCTCGTGCTCCTCGTTACGATGACTAAGTACGCATCAGTGAAGAATAGGGATGCATATAACGTACGAAGACATGGATGGATAGATATGAACGTACCCAAAGCCGCTACAAATTTATGGGATCGACACTCAGGACTCAGGAGAATAACACAGTGCCAACCACCGCCCCGTTGATGTCGATACGCAGTTACGCACCTTGGCCTGTTGCACAGCGTGAGGCAGGCAGGTCGGCAATGCGATCTCCATCGCGTGCTTTTGTTTACAAGCACATCGCACTGTGTCTGTTTTGTTAGATAATCACATCCTGTCGAAATGTTGAACGGAACACGTCAACATAATCCCCAAAGGAGGCCAGTGAATTAATGATATGGTATGAGGTGTGAATTGTGATGTACACGTACCAGGCACAAAAATGCGGTGCTGACTAGGCCGGCCACCGTGGGGTGGACTACAAAGTCGGACAAACAAAAGTAGATTATTCCTCGTCTTCCTTGTGACATGTAAGTTTAGTCCAGTCTAAATTTTGCAAGGAACCAAATGAGCCAGCCAAAAAAAGCAAACAGTTGAATCACATTGACGCAGGCAGAGAGGAGAGGAGAGGAGAGAAGAAAAGCATTCTCCTTCATTAATGAGGCAACTGAGAGAGACTGACCCCACCGCCACGGCTCCGCCTTCTCCCCTGCTCCCCACCACCCTCGCTCGGAGGCAGCAATGATAGATCTTCCAACCTAGCAGGCACGCAGGCAGACAAGGGAAAGAATGACACCCCTACCGCTACTCAAAGCAGCCAGCCAACCCCAGTTCTTAGCCACTAGTAGCTAGAAGAAACTCCAGCCTTGGGCTCCGGTCGGACTGGCCGGTATCCTTGTCGCTCCGGGATGGGGAACTGCGCCGGCGTGCAGGGGAACGCCGAGATCAACCCCACCTTCAGTGCCCCCAACACCTCAGGTTCGTTGCATCAGCTTTCCAGGCCGCGTTCCGGTCTGAGATAGATGGATAGCTTTGTGTGCTCTGGTTCTTGACTTCTTCGGGTGATTCGGCCCCGCTGATTGTTCAGAGCAAGGAATGAGCCTTTATTCATTTCTCTTCTGCTGCACACTTGCACTGTTTGGAACAAGAGTCAAACTTCGGTTGATTTAGTTTTGCACGATTTTCTTTTCCGCTTTGGGATTCATGGATGGCCGATAGTGACCAAAATTGCACGATTTTACTATGGTTTGTCCAAACAAACAAGCAGGATGGATTTGATCTTCACGATAATGCGAGTTTTATCAGCATAGTAACATCAGAGCTTGCTTTGCAATCCAGGTAATAATTCCAAGAGCAGCAGCAGCAATGCCACTGATACTACCAGCACTTTCGGCAAGAGTTCTTCGTCGTCCGTGCCGCCGACTCCTCGGAGCGAGAAGGAGATCTTGCAGTCGTCCAATCTCCGAAAGTTCACCTTCAGTGAGCTGAAGAGTTCCACAAGGAATTTCCGGACTGACAGCCTGCTCGGGGAGGGGGGCTTTGGCTCCGTGTTCAAGGGGTGGATCGACGAGCGCACGTTTGCGCCTGTCAAGCCCGGCAGCGGGATGATCGTCGCAGTGAAGAAGCTCAAGCTGGACAGTTTCCAGGGGCACAAGGAATGGCTGGTTCGTCACTGACCTTGTTGCAGTTCCTGTTATGCCTGTTTGAACTATGAACTGAAGGCTTAGTGAGTCACATGGGTGGTTTTAATTTGTTTCTGCAAAAAAAACTTTCAGGCTGAGGTCAATTACCTGGGGCAGCTATCACACCCCAATCTTGTGAAGCTCATCGGGTATTGCTTGGAGGACGAACAGCGGCTTCTTGTTTATGAATTCATGCCGAGAGGTAGCTTGGAGCACCATCTTTTCAGGAGTGAGTTTCTCCCAAATTGTCTTGTGTGATATGCTCATTGCGTACGATATGTTCCAGTCGTGCTATTGGAAATGGATGACTGACAGTGCAATGGTACTGCAGGAGCTCCACATTTCCAGCCTCTCTCATGGAATTTACGGATGAAGGTTGCTCTTGAGGCTGCCAGGGGACTTGCTTTCCTGCATAGTGATGAAGCTAAAGTTATATACCGTGATTTCAAGACCTCCAATGTTCTTCTTGACTCGGTGGGCATGCAAATTCAGTCTTTTATCTATACACTGAGTGAAAGTACAATGAGCTCTGGTCTAAAGATTTTTTTGTTGTTGTTGTTGTTGTCCTTTGACTGCATACAGGAATATAATGCAAAACTCTCTGATTTTGGCTTGGCAAAAGATGGTCCGAGCGGTGATAAAAGTCATGTTTCTACCAGGGTCATGGGGACTCAAGGATATGCTGCCCCTGAATATCTCGCAACAGGTAATCTTTCTAACATGCCTTACCAGCCATCTGTTACAACCATATTGTTCCTCTACTATTTTCATGCATCTTAGTGACATGGATGAAAGGGGGCAACCATTGACTGCTTGAAAAGGGCAAATGAAGATCCATTCTTTTCTAGCATTACCTTTTTAACTATGGTTGTGGTTCCATAGAAAGCATAGCTGGCAAGTCGCAGTTTTCGTAGTTTCTATTGATGCAATGCACTGTAACAGGGTTGAAGGAAAATAATCTTCATAGCAAGGCATTGATGCTTAAAGCGTGCATGCCATATCTTTTTTAAGAGAGTTAAGCAACTAACCCTGGCGTGTCTGTTGGATTCACTTGTTTTTGTACGACATGGTTCTTCGTTGTGCTTATGTGCCTTTTGTTTAAAGGGATGTGATTCTCTATAGCAGTGAGGGTGGATAAAATAATCATTTAGCAGCAAAGTGACTCACCAGGCAAGAGCCACGAAGCAAACATTGTCTGGACAATCCATTTTAGATTGACGATTGTTGTTTCATTCATGTGATGCCTATGATTACCAATCTTAAAAAATCTTAGAAGAGTGTGGTGGATGATGTATGACACCCTGTAAAAGGCAAAACATTGAGGCAAGCCATCATGCTAGTTGAAAACTTTGAATCGGTACTTTATGCTTTCCATGCCTTTGGTTAGTAGGAAAAAAGGATGACTAATACTCAGCTGGTCTCATGCACGAACTGCCTAAAAATCAGACTGTTGTGGTTAGTCAACAGTTACGTTTTGGTTCCACCTCAAGTTAGCACACAAATTTCTGTGGTCACTATGAATTGCCCCCAGCTTGTTTTCTAATCCAATATGCACATGCTGTACTGGTAAAAAGTCAATGATGATTTACATGATTATGACTGATTGTGGCTACTTAATAGTTACCAATGATGATCTGCATGTGTATGACTGATTGTGGCTAGTGGAGTAGTAGTTACATCTTTGATGCACTCAAGTCAGCACACAAATTCTTCTGGTCACTATAATTAAATTGCCTCATCTTGTTCTTTACTCTAAAACTGTGCACATGTCATAATGGTGAAAGTCAACAATGGCTTGCATACCGTATGACTGGTAGAAACTCACATGATTTTCCTCCATATCATATGCAGGCCACTTGACCACGAAGAGCGATGTCTACACCTATGGCGTTGTTCTTCTAGAATTGCTGACGGGGCAACGTGCTCTGGACAAGAACCGCCCACCTGGACAGCATAACCTGGTGGAGTGGGCAAGACCATACATCAACAGCAAGAGGAGGGTCATCCATGTCCTGGATCCGCGATTGGGGTCACAATATTCGCTCCCCGCGGCCCAGAAGGCAGCGGCGCTTGCGATGCAGTGCCTGTCAATGGACGCCCGGTGCAGGCCGGACATGGATCAGGCCGTGAGCGTGCTGGAAAAGCTTCCGGAGGTGAAGAAAACATACAAGTAGGAGAGGGTTGCTGGTTACAATGTTCTTTACCTCTCTGGAGCATTGCATTACCCTCTCCTTGTAAGTAACACTTCAGGGAGTAGAAACAGATGCCGGACTTGAGGGGAAGACTAGCTTTTGAATCTGTCAAGAGAATGTAAAATATATATCGCCATGTGTACAGCTAGCTGTTAGCCTGTTACTTCGCTGTCAGCCTGTCGCCTGTTTTATATATTTGCAGTACATCGTCTTTGTATGACAAGTTGGGAAACAGTTTTGTGTCTCGGATACTTCATTAGTATTTCCCCCCAGATTTTGAACTGCTTCTCTTGAAGCAATTCTCACACAGTGCGGTTCACACTGAGAGCCATGTCAGAGCAACTCCTACTCTGCAGGAGAAATGAAACAATAAAGCTGTTAGTTATCATCTTAGTGCTTAGACGCGGCTCCAGTTTTTGTCATTCGAAACCATAAAGAATACCAGAGCCACAAATGTCCGCATTTTCTTCGATGATACTATTTCATTGCAAGACATGAGCTGATAGCAGATAAGCCATAGATATAACCATACAAAGCTAAAGCCTAACACCCCAATAATGTTCTATTTTTCCTCTACAGAATTACGAATCCAAAGGCACACTGCCCAGGTTGCAAAGCACAAACACCTACATGTGCAAGAGTTGAGAATTCAACAATTTTAGGCAATGCACTGGGAAAAATGATCAACGCTTGAACAAATCAGCGGTACAGAATCACGAAACAGGTTTTACAGGTGTCTACATTTAAAGGAGGTTGAAACTAAGCTTCTAAAGAAATTTACTTAAGAGCTTCCCACACCAAGGTAAAGTGAGGCCAAACTGGCTGACTGTTCAACCGAGCCATCTTTAGAATCTGCGCCCGCCAGAATTATAAGCACGACCGCCGGGGTATTGTCCACGCTGCTCAAAACCATGATCACGACCATGGCCCCCACCATGCAACTCTGGGTAATCTGGCCGCTCCCCAAAGGATTCATACTGGCCAGATGCATAACCCCGATGAGCCTCTCCATAAGCCCCTCCAGAGGGAGCAGCAGCAGGAGGAGGTGTGACTGCAGCTGTTGGAGGATAGCCACGTGGTTCCCTAGGAACAACATTATTCGAATAATTGCTCATGCTGGCCTTTTGGTATTGCTGCTGGCGTTCCAGAGACTCTTTGCGCAGGAATTCCTCTCGATAGGCTGTCTGGCGAGCTCGAAGTGCCAACAGTTTCTCATGGTACTGTGTATTTATTTCATTCAATCTCTGCACACAGACATGAGAAACATGTAAAGCAACAGATATCTTTGATATTAATAATAGTATATGCTGCTAGTTTTAAAAAATGATCCAACTCTATGCACCAGCAACAGAGTGCTTCATTATCCACATCATGACGTCCAATCTATCTTCGGCATGCTATAATTGGGGCAACATTGACAAGTATGTGAGGCAACATAATTGCAACAATTTCCATTGTTTAGATCTTTAAAAGTTGCCATAGGAAAACCATATAAACATGATTTAAAAGTTGCCATAGGAAAGGCATATAATAGATGATCGACCATAAGCTGTGGGTGTGTAGTTTTAACACAGGCACAAAAACCTTCGAGTGACTCAATTCCTTAGAAGCAAAACCAAGCACTAAGATAAATCTAAGCACACTAATAGAGATATGAATAAGCTTAAGATGCATAAGGGGGGAGATCCCCATTTCAGTTTGTTTAGTTTCACCATGCTCAGTTACAATATTTAAGTATTACAAGCTTACAACTTTTTTCTTGGTTTATATTGGTTGCTGCAGCATCCATGTTCTCTGCAGTTAGAGCATCTCCAGCCGGCGCCCCAAGAGGCCCCCAAGCCGGCGCTATTTGCGCCGGATGGAAGAAATCCGCCCAGTCGCGCCCCCAAGGGCCCAAATAGCGCCGGATTGGGCCGATTTTGAGTCCGGCGATCCCAAGCCGACCCGGCACGCTGGTGGTCGCTTGGGGGCGCCAGACGAAACAAAACGGCGCGGAAGAAAGAAAACACGCGAGCGGTTTCGCGCGCGCCGTGCGCCATCCCCACTTGTCAGCGTGTACACACGCGTCGTCCCCATCCTCCCGCCTTGGCTTCCCCGCACATGCCGCCATCGCAGAGCATCAATGCGGCGCTGATGTCCAGTCCAATCGCCGGCAGGGGAATCAATGCGGGCGCGTTGAAGCCCAACGGTCCGACGACCGCGCCGCCGCGTGTCCCGCCCCGCGTGTCCCTCCCCGGTGAGGCCGCCCCGCTATATAAAGGGACTCGCCGTGGAGGACGCCGGACACTCTCGATTGCCTCCCCTGCTCTCGCCGCCACGCGCACCTTCCCTGCTCTCGCCGCCCTCCTCCCTCTTCGCCGTCGACATGGACAACCTCGAGAGGAACGGCTTCCGCCCCCGCACCCTGCTGCTGATGGAGGCCATCCTCCTCGCGCAGGCCGGCTACCCGTGCCCGCCGGACATGACGCTGCCGCACGACTGGGTGCTCTCCAACGGCGGCGTGTCGGTGCCGCTATTGCCAAAGGCGGGCGTCGCCTTCGATCTGGAGGTCTAGGCCGTCCGGGCCACCATGACGGAGGCGGAGCGCGCCGACCCGCGAACTCGCCGGGCAACATCGCCCGCTGGACGGCCTACTTCCAGCAACGCCGCGCCGCCTCCACCAACGGCCTCCATCCGGTGGCCGGCCGGAACAACCGCGACGGCCGGCGCCGCTGGTGGAGCGCAGAGGGGCGCACCGTCGAGTGGGTGCTCGCCTACATCGAGAACGGCAACACGCCGCGGCTCCAGTACCCTCCAATGGGTTACGGTGCGGCTGCCCGCCGCTGCTACAGCAGCCGCAGCACGCCGCTGTGGGCGACGGTCCCGCGCGACGGCGAGGGGGCGACATCGTCGTCGTCCGGCGGCTCGGCGTCGCGCTCCACCGGCTCCCATTCCTCGGGGCCGGCCTACTCCTCGCCGCAGCTCGCCCCGGTGAAGACCGAGGTGAAGACTGAGGTCAAGACCAAGCCGGGGACGCCGCTTGGGCGCCGTACGCGCGCTGCGGCGGCGTCATCGGCGGCCCATCCGCAGCCGCGCCTTCGCGCCGGGGCTTCCTTTCTCGTTTCGGCGACAAGTTGAAGAAGGAGAAGGAGGCCGTCCCGCCCCCGCCGGCCGCCTACGAGGATGAGGAGGAGTACGACGCCGGCCTCGCATGGGCCAAGAAGGACTACCTCCTCGGCCAGATGGAGGCGCAGCAGAGGGCCTGGGACCTCGCCGAGGCCAAGAAGCGCTTTGAGGCGGCGAGGATCCGGCCGGCGGCGCAGGGGGAGGGCAGCGGCAAGGGGAAGGGCGGCAGCAGCAGCCGCAGCAAGTGGGCACCACCGGCGCCGCCTGCTCCGGAGTTCATCGTGTTGGACGGCACCGACGACGAGGACGAGCAGCCGCAGCCGGTGAGGAGTGAGCCCAAGGGTGAGCCCAAGGGCGAGGACGAGCAGCCGCAGGCGGCACGTGCAATGCACAGGCCGCCGTGAAGCGTGAGCCCAAGGGCGCCGACGACGGCGACGACGGCGCCGCTGACGGGGCTGCTGGAGGAGGCGGCGGGGAGCTCAACTTCGACCAGCTCTACTCGTTTTTTTTCTTTTAAGTAGTTTTTTTTAGTTTTTTTGTTGCTACTATGTAAAATTAGACCAAATATTATGAATTAGGCCGAATTTCGTTCAATTTGCCTCGTTTTTAACAAATTCACGCCGAACTTGAGGAGCCACTATGGGGCCGCAGCTGGGGAGCCGCCCCCTCCAGAGCGTTTTCGCCGCCCGAGCGCCCCCCAAGCGGCGCTAAAATAGCGCCAAAAACCGGCTTGGGGGGACGAACGGCTGGATATGCTCTTACATTGCAAGATGTGGGTTGTTCATATAAGATGACTCATATGGATTAATGTGGGTGTATACTGGTATTGGCATGCAGAATGAGAATGTGCATAGCACTGACAAGTCTATACACAGAACTGAGAATTAAGGGGAGAAGACATTTATAGTTTCTAAGCAGCAACACAGAACTATCTGTTTCCCAACATCTACCTGTGTGATTGTTACTCAAAAGGCTAATCATACCACAATTAACTAACAAGACCAAACAGAAACTGAATAAGCAAAAGGCCTGTGATATTAAATCCTCTCATGAAATGGTAAGTACTTCCTGTCAATAGTAGGACATATCAATGACTGATATCAAGAAGGTAAAAACAATCAGAATGTCCAGTGAATCTACTCTTGGCAGGTAGGAAGAACAAAGAAGAATCATGCGATACTATTTGAACATACCTCCCTGTGCCTAGTATTTTCAGCATCCTCTGCATTATTTAGTTCCTTTGACAGGACCACGATGTCTTCACGAAAACTCTGCTCTAGACTTTCAAATGTAAGAGGAGGATTATAATCATCGTGCCTTGCTTCAATCTTATCAGTACGAGGCTGGTCCCTCAATTCCTTTCTGGGCTGCTTTTCTAGACCAACCTTCAGATCAGATTTTTGTCCATCATAAAAGGATCGTTTACCCTCAGCACTTTGACCTATACATCAGGATAGGTTAGTGCAAAAGCACAGAAGTGTAGCAAAGATGCAAAACCTAACATTTTCTAGCACATTCTCACACATATTACACACCACTAATCTGTCCAAACTTTCTAGGGAAAATGCTAATTGGTCCAAAGTGTAGGGTGCACATATAAAACTAGTTATGCCAGCAATTAGGTTATTCGTCTTGGATTTCAACAGATGAAGTTGTTCCAAAAAGAAACAGGCGCGCGGGCACACACGCATACACAGACATCAAACTAACTACTAGTACTAGTACATACTACATACCCTCATTATATGCATAGGGTGAAATCTGATTCGGGATATTCGGTCCACCTCTATCCCATTGGCTCTGTCTCTCCTTCTGGGAGGTATACTGGTTCTCCCCAGCAGCTTGCCCAGGATCTCTTCCAGGGTAACTATTATCAGGGAGTTGTTGAACCCTTTGCTGTGCCTGGTAGTGATGCAACTGGGAATTGATGTCAGCATCACCGTATTGCCCCTGACCATGTCCATGTCCATGTCCCTGTCGCCTCATTCTAACCTGAATGTGCACTATAAAAAAGCAACGACGTCGGTAACAAATTGTGAAAATTATCTTAACAATGAACAAACAAATAATCAATCTAGGCCAAATGAAAGCCTCATCAGGTCAAGGTTTTACTATGCTGAACTAACAAACATTCAAACAGATCAAAGATACCATAATCATGATTCCATGACAACGTTTACACAGAGGTATGCAACTTTATAACACCAACTAAATCAGCATGTGACACTACAATAAGGTACAAACCTATATTAACATCATCATCATTAATAAACACTCCCATCAAACCGGCGACACAAGGCGTAAATTTCCAAAGCTTCTCAGTGCCACAGATCTCGGCGCTGTATACCTCAAGAGCATTCGAAGGAACAGACGGCTGCTAGCAGTTAAGAACGGGAACATGTTTACAAACGGTCCAGTGAGCCGTGACAGCATCCGAGTGTCAGTCCCGCACCAGGGCACCACCGAAATGAAATCCATTTTACAACCACGCTAGGTGAGAAACCTTAATTTCGCAGCGATCAGATACACGCGCAGGCGCAGCACCTCAGGTCGCCCGATTTCCCCGTCTACTACGGAGGGTGGATAAAGGGAAAGCGAAAGCAGAGGTAACAAAGCCGGCATGAAAAAAGAACCTGTCATACGGATTACCTTGGCAGCGGCAGCGGCAACAGGGGAGGCCACGAAGGCGGTGGTGATGGCGGTGGCGGTGGCGCTCACGGCGGCGTGGGAGATGTAGGGGACGAGCCGGTGGTGAGGGGACTGGGAGCCAAGCAAGCACAGATCGCGGTCCAATATGTCTAGGTGGCCAACGGGCCGGTCCGAGCACATACCTAAACGGGCCTGGCCCATGGTAGCCCATTTATAGGAGGGTCGTGCTGTACCGCCGGCACACGCGCAATGGTAAACGGCCTACCCGGCACAACGTGTGTGTGCGCGCCTGCCATCCACGTGTTTTTTTTAACGTGCTTTTTTTATATCTTTTAACTGTTTTTTGATCATTTTCTGTTCTATGGACCATTTCATCCACGTGCTTTTTTTCCCTAAAAAAAGTGCTTTTTTATCTTTTAACTGTTTTTGATCATTTTCTGTTCTTTGGACCATTTTAAATAAAAAAATCAAGGAAAAAATAAATAGCTCATGTTGTATCGATCCACAAGCCTCATCTCAACAAACAGCTAGCATGCCACGGTCAGGCATGTCATTTTTAGTTTTATGTCGAGCCTGTTATGTGTTGGACACGCGTGTTATTGAATCGGTCCATAATATTCAGACTAGGTTATAACCTGTGATAAAACATTGGGTTGGAGGGTGAGAAGGCGCGCTTCTTAACAGGTTTATGTGCGCTCATATTTTTCTCAATGCATTTGGTTGCTTTATTTGATCTTTGTTTCTAGCCTCAGTTCAAAGCCATTTGAGTTAGAAATAGTAGCTTAAATATATACATTAGGATATGTTAATAGTTTAGTTGATCAACATGTATAAGGTCATATATGCTTATTGATGTATGTAGATAACACCTCCTCATTGGTTATCCCAAGTGGAAGGTTATGATGTAGATACCAGTAAATTTTTCTCGGTTAAGATATCAAGGTTATCAATCCAGTAGGATTCCAGAGACAACAAGTAGGTGGCAACGTCGCCAGAAATTGCTTGGTGACTAAGTATACGTGGACCTGCACACAAGAACATAAATAACTTTGCTCCCAACAGGTTCAGAGACAATCTCTTCGGCCTTGCTGTTTACAAAGGATCAAACAAAAGGGGAAATAATAATAGTGTGATTGAAAAGAAAAGTAAACAGTAAATGCGAAGGTGTAAACTATGATGAGAATATGGACCGGGGTACCATAACGTTCACTTGTAGTGTCTCTCTCTCAAAAGACAGTAAAAAACTATGATGGGTCAACAAATTATAGCTGGGCAATTGATAGAATTATAAACACACCGCAATGATAATTATGCTACTAGAAAGTAAGAGGCTCAATAGTATGAGCATTACACTAAGACAAATAGATCGTTTATTCATCAACATCTACTCACTAATCATCCACCTTGAGACATCTATCCAGAACATCTCGCTAGTATTAAGTTGCGAACCCTAACTAAAATTGTAATCTCAAAGCAACGTACAATTTCCTTAACACTCTATGTGTAATGTAAGCGATGCTTGTGACACATGGTCATAAGCAACGTTGTTTTACCCCTAATGGAAACAACACATTCCCTATTCTCATGTGTCTGTCACTCAAGCTGGACATCAGAAGGCATGAACACATCATCTAGCATAACGCTTCCTCTTGAAGTTGCAATCTACTACTTGGCCAAAGTAATAGACGACAACGAAGAACAGGCAAGACTACTCAAGAACAAAAATATCGAAGGCAAACAAAATATATTACTCATCACAAACTGAACATAATCTCATAATCCATCGAATCCCAACAAACTCAACATAGCGAAACAGGAATTCATACATAGGTGCATTGATCATGATAGGAAGCTCACAAGGGCTAGACATTGAAGCACAAGATAGGAGAGAAGACATCTACTACATACTGATCATGGACCCATGGTCCATGGGGACTACTCACGGATCGTCCCGGAGGCGATCATGGTGATGGAGGAGCCTCCGGAGGTCAACCCTCCCTCTGGCAGGGTGTCGAGATAGGAGCTTCAGGCCATCCCGAGATCGGAATCGCGGAAGCGGCGAAATAGTAGGTATTTTCGCGAAACGAAGGCCTCTTTGAGGGTTTTCGAAACGGCAGATAAATATAGGCATAAGGGGGGCGTCGAAGGTGGGGCCCCTGGTCCAGGCGACCAGAGGGCGTGGCGTGGGGTCGCCTAGACGAGGGGGTTGGCCTCCCTCAAGCTCTCCTTTGGGATTCTGGAGTCTTACGTGATAAAAGATTGTAAGAGCAAAGTTATGCCCCCATGAGTTTTGGATATTGTTGGACAAAACAGTAGAGGAACTAACAAGTTTTCTAGTGTGAAACAGATGGTTAGGTTCCTGAAGTTATAGGTTGGTGATAAAGCTTCAACGAAGATTTACATATTTACTGAAGCATATCCTCTGGAGTGAAGCTCATCACGGATGTCGACCCCCAAAAAGATAAGGAATCCTGAAGCACTTCTCATCGAAGGAGATGACCAAGATGGCGCAAGACTTAGTAGTTTTGGCGTAGTTCTTTTTCACTTCTTTGAGTCGTAGGAAAAAACCGTACTATCAAGAGGGGTTTAGTAAATGTACTCCGAAGGTTTTGGTGAAAATACTCAGATTGAATCCAAACCTGTGAGAAGCCAGAGATGAGAAATCTCATGTGCACTAGGTAATGCTTCACCAGCGAAGACTTTGTTCTTTCGGCTCCTAAAGCATAACCAAGTCCGTGAGTCAGCTTTACTTGTTCCTCAAGTAAAGTTGCGCTTTGATTGGAAATCCGACCATTAAGGACATGTGTCAAGCTGTCGCATCGGGTCATTTAAGACATTTCGCTCCTAGGGATCGCCACCTATAAATACGCCACCCCCGCCCTCATTGGTGGGTGGCTGCTCCAAGAGAATATTTTCTGACAGTGAAGGAAGAGAGCAACCCCACCGAAGCAAACCAAAAACCCATTCACCGAAGCATAAGTCCTATTGGTCTGAGTTGATTCACTATGACTTAGGAAGAAGTTTGCTAGCCTTTTTATCTTGGAGAACTGCAATTCTCCTAGACGGTTAGAGAGTTGTTCTTCAGAGAGCAAAGAGTTATTGTCGCCTCGAAGTCCAGTTTGTCAAAGGTTTCAGTGATTTCCTCAATAATCAACCACGAGTGAAGAACTGACCAAGCTCAAGGATATTGGTGCAGTGGAGATATGGACGGAGAGAGGTTAGCTCCTGTGTTCAATCACAAGTCCCTCCAACAAGACGTAGCACTTTGCAGAGTGTGAACTGGTCGAACAAACATCGCCGAGTCAAGAGCTCGTTTTACTTTCCGCACTTACATTCAGTTTTGCAATTGCTTCAGTGATTTGTTTCAATGCAATTGATTCGATGCTTTTGATTCGCTATGTTGTGCATCAATCTAGTTCTGCTTCACTGTTTACCTTTCTGTTGAATTTCTTCTGCTGTTAAGTTATGCTTCACTTCATAGTTTCATGCAAAAATTTGAAGTGATCATTCACCCCCTCCCCCTCTGATCACATACTTGGACTTACAATTGGTATCAGAGCTAGTCACTCTTTGTTTGGATTAACCTCCTCGAGTGTTTTGCAAGTATGTCTTTCACAGCCATTCGCTCTGGCGAACCTATACCCGTGTTCAATGGAAAGGACTACCCATACTGGAAGGACAAAATGAAAATAAATATCATGGCTATCAACTCGACTGCCTGGCAAGTTGTCTTGTATGGAGTTACAGTTGCTGACAAGAATGCCATCACTCCTGAAGAAGCGAAGCTAATTGACCTTGATTCTGAAGTCTGGGTATTCATCACCAATCATCTGACACCAGAGAAGTATCATGAAGTGAAGAATATTCCATCTGCCAAAGGTGTCTGGGACTATCTTGAAAAGATTGGTGAAGGTGTTTCTACCCAGAAGGATGCCAGAATTGACACACTTCGAAGCAAATTCTATCGCTTCAAGAGAAACGAGGGTGAAAAAGTCAGCTCCATTTACAGCAGACTCACTGCTCTTTCAAATGAGTTGATTTCCCTCGGTGCTGATGACATTACCCCTTACTCTGTTGTAAGAACTTTGCTTCGCTCATTGGATGATTCGTTTGATCACATTGTGCTGATGATCAAGGAAAGGACTGATTTCAGACGTCTTGTTGCCGCTGATATTCTTGAGAGACTCAATACTTTTGAAATGGAAGAAGATGAGAAACGTGACATAAATGGTTCTCGAAGAAGATCACATGCTTTGAAAGCAAAAGCTTCGCGTCATTCTTCACCCGAAGGCAGTTCTGCTTCAGGTGTCGAATCTGATGATCCTGCAAGCATTGGGAAAGATTTAGCATTGATCATGACACGTTTCAACCGCTTCCAAAGAAAAGGTTTTTCTTCACCCAAGAAGAATTATTCTTCAAGAAGCTCAAGTCACTTCTCTCATCGCTCATCCTCAAGAAGCTCTCCATCGAAGGATAACTGCTGCTACAAGTGCAAGAAACCAGGTCACTACATAGCTGATTGCCCTCTGTGGGAAGCTGAGAACAAATCGAAGCATTCGCTCAGAGACTCCTCAACAAAGTCCCACAATCCTCCAGAAGCCATGAGTCCAAGAGACATGATTCCAGTTCAAGAAGAGAAAAGAAGAAAGATTCTGATGATGATAAGAGGAAGAAGTATCATAAGAAGCGTGAGGGCTCTTCATCGAAGACTCACTCGTCTCGTCGAAGCAGCTCGCACCGTGCCAAGGCCTATCTGGTAAAGGAGATGAACTCAGAAGACGAAGCCTCTGGTTCGGAAGCTGAATCAGGCTCAAGATCTGGGTCTGGGTCCGAATCAGATGGTGTTGCTGGTTTGGCTTTCTCTTCGGCAGATGCTTCAGCTAAAGCTTCGAGCTCATTCTTCACCAACAACAGTAGTGAAGATGAAACTCATGCATATTGCTTCATGGCCAAGGTGAAGGTATCTTCATCCAAATCAAACTATGATAATTCTGATTGTTCCTCATATGATAGTGATTCAAAGATAAGCTATGCTAAACTTGCTAAAATTGCTTCAATCCAACAAGATGAACTTGATTCACTGAGCAAAACCATTAAGAAATCAGAAACTCTGTTGATCGATGAGATAGATAAAGGTCAAACTTTAACTAATGAGCATGCTGCTCTGAAGGAGAAGTTTGAAGAATTATCCTCTCGGCATGATCTTCTTTTAGTTGATTATGAGAAGCTCACCTATGAATTTCTTCAGAGGAAAATGGCTCTCGAAAGACTGAAAGAGGCTCATGAAGATTTGGAAAATGTCAATCTCTCTCTCATGGCTCAACAAGGTTCTAAAGCAAATCATAAAACTGATTCACCTTGCTTGACCTGTCTGGAACGAAGCAAAATTGATTCCAAAGGCAAAGCTCCTATTGTTATTGATGATAATAATGCCTCTGATGAGGAAAATCCTGTTGTTATCGAGGAACTCCTCAGGTTGAAAAACTTATTTGACATGTTCAAAAGTGTGCAAGGTCACCAGTATCTTTGTGATATCCTGACGAAGGCTCTTCTTCACAGGAATCCCAGGAATGAGGGTGTTGGTTTCGAGAGAAAGATAAACCCTGATGGTACCTATTGGGAACCTGAGCAGTATCCTAAGACTGTTTGGGTCCTAGCGAAGGAGAAACCCATTGATATTGCTAACCTTTCAGGTTTCGACTGCAAAATGAACAAAGCCATTGTGGACGAATCACTTTATTCAGACTACAAAATCAGCAAAGATGAACAGGGAAAAGTTACAGCTGAGTATGTAGGTACTCCTCCGAAGAATGGCTTCTATAAGAGGCAGATATGGGTGCAGAAAGCACTTGTGGAAAAACTGCCTGCTAACCATACTATGCAGGGAAAGCCTTCGGTACCACCGAATCATTTCTATTCTCTAGAAACGAGAAATGATTCACTGGTGCCCGAATCAAATGTTCCGCAGAAGCAATACTATCACACTGGTCGTTATACTTATCGTCCTCACGATAACAATACTAAGATTGCATATGCTCATTCTTATCCTAACCATTCGCAGAGGACTTACATTTATGGTGTGCTTGATGGTACACCGAAGCAATACACTCCTGTTCGCTTTAATATTGCTTCAACCAGTGCTTCAACATCTTCTCAGTCACCTGCTCGTTTGTGGGTGATTAAGAAGAACTAATTCTTATGTAGGGCTATGTCTCCGGTGGATCCGAATGGGTCATGGATAGTGGTTGTACAAATCATATGACCGGAGACAAGGAGTTATTCACCGAAGAAAAACTATCTCAATCTTCTCAGAAGTACATTACCTTCAGTGATAACAACAAGGGTAAAGTTTTAGGCTTGGGTAAGGTTGAAATATCGAAAGATAAGCACATTGACAAGGTTATGCTAGTCCAATCACTTGGATATAATCTTATGTCTATTTCGAAGTTATGTGATATGGGTATGCTTGTTCTATTTTATGCTTCGCGTTGTGTTGTCTTTTCACAGGATGACTATACGTTTTTCTTCGAGGGTTACCGAAAAGGAGATTTATACATTGTTGATTTTTCTTCGGGCCCTACTGTATCCACATGCTTAATGGAAAAAGCTTCATCCGGTTGGTTATGGCATCGAAGACTTGGGCATGCAGGGATGAGAAATCTTCATAATCTAGTGAAGAAGAAGCATGTTATTGGCCTTAGCGAAGTAAATTTCGATAAGGATCGTCTCTGCAGTGCTTGCGAAGCTGGTAAAATCACGAAGAAACATCATTCAGCGAAGACTATCATGACTACTACCCGTCCTCTTGAATTGCTTCATATGGATCTTTTTGGTCCTCAAAATTATGGAAGTCTGGGAAGAAACAAATATGGTCTTGTTATTGTTGATGATTTCTCTCGCTATACTTGGGTTTTATTTTTGGATGACAAGAGCAAAGTTGTTGAAATCTTCAAGTCATTCGCTAAGAGAGCTCAAACAGGATATGAATTATCTTTGAAGCATATCCGAAGTGACAATGGAACTGAATTAAAAAAAATACTCATATTGAAGATTTTATTGATGATCATGGTTTTAGTCATGAGTTCTCTGCTGCTTATACACCTCAGTAGAATGGTGTAGTTGAAAGGAAGAATAGAACTCTTATTGAAATGGCCAGAACTATGCTTGCTGAATACAAGACTCCCATTAGGTTCTGGGCCGAAGCAATTAACACAACATGTCACATCATCAACAAGGTTTACCTTCACAAGTTTCTAAAGAAAACTTCACATGAGCTTATCACTGGTAACAAACCAAATGTTTCTTATCTTAGGGTATTTGGTGCTCCTTGCTTTATTAGAGATATGAATCATAGCTCCAAATTTGCCCCTAAGGCACATGAAGGTTTTCTTTTAGGTTATGGCTCAAACTCTCACACTTACAGAGTGTATAACTCTCACTTTGGGAAAGTTATGGAAACTGTAATTGTGAGGTTTGCTGAAACTAATGGCTCTCAAAAAGAGCATTTGCCTCATGATCTAGATGAACCTCCACTTGATGAAGTGATCAGTTCCATGGCTATTGGTGAGATTCGCCCTGTTGAAGCTAATCCTCGTCAAGATGTAAGGGATGATGATGGTCCAATGTTCCCACACATAGCCCGGGGAGCTGGAGATCAACATCCTGAAGCTAATGGTGAACAGGACAATGAAGGACAAGGGAATGAAGGAAATGCTAATCCTGAAGGAAATGCTGAAGCTGAAGGCGAAGCAGATCTTGAAGGTGAAGCAGATCCTGAAGCTGAAGCAGAAGCTGAGCCTGAAGCTAATGATACTAAGTTATCACGAGTTCGAAGAAGAGTTGATGTTGATTCGATTCTCGAAGATATTAATCAACCAGGTCGTCCCACTACTCGATCTCACACTCGTTTGCCTAACTTTTGTGGAAGTTTTTCTTTTGTTTCCATGCTAGAGCCTTCAAAGTTTGATGAAGCCATGAATGACCCTGATTGGTTATTGGCTATGATGGAAGAACTTCACCAGTTTGAAAGAAACAAAGTTTGGTCACTTGTTGACAGGCCAGATCCCTCGAAGCACAATATTATTGGCACCAAGTGGATATTTCGCAACAAGCAAGATGAAAATGGTATTGTGGTAAGAAATAAGGCTAGACTGGTAGCACAAGGGTACACCCAAATCGAAGGCATTGATTTTGGTGAAACCTATGCTCTAATAGCCCATCTCGAATCCATTCGTGTCATGCTTTCTTTTGCTAACCACAAAAATATATTGCTAAATCAAATGGATGTCAAAAGTGCTTTTCTTAATGGTGAGATAGAAGAAGAAGTGTATGTTATGCAGCCACCATGTTTTGAAGACTCGAAGAATCCTGATATGGTGTACAGGCTTCACAAAGATTTGTGTGGACTGAAGCAAGCACCTCGTGCTTGGTATGAAACATTGAAGGATTTCCTCCTGAAGAAAGGCTTCAAACCTGGAACCACTGACCCCACTCTTTTCACTCGATCATATAACAATGATCTATTTATGTGTCAGATATATGTAGATGATATTATTTTTGGCTGCACTAACACTGAAATCAGCGAAGAATTTGCAAGGATGATTTCGAAGAAATATGAGATGTCCATGATGGGTGAATTGAAGTTTTTCCTTGGACTTCAGATTCGCCAACAGAAGAATGGCACCTTTATTTCGCAAGAAAAATATTTGAAGGATTGCCTGAAGAAATTTGATCTTGCTGAATGCAAGACCATCAGAACACCTATGCAAACCAATGGTTTTCTTGATGCTGATGAAAATGGGAAACCCTTCGATCAGAAGAAATATCGGTCTATGATAGGTTCACTCTTATACTTATGTGCATCTAGACCTGATATTATGCTATCAGTTTGTATTTGTGCTCGTTTTCAGGCCAATCCGAAGGAATCACATCATACTGCTGTGAAGCGAATTCTTCGATATCTAGCACATACTCCTTCATTGGGACTTTGGTATCCCAAAGGAACTCAGTTTTATTTAATTGGATATTCTGATTCAGACTGGGCTGGAGATAGAGTTGACAGGAAATCTACCTCAGGCACTTGTCATTTTCTTGGTAGATCTCTTGTGTGTTGGGCTTCAAAGAAACAAAACTGTGTCTCAATATCTACTGTTGAAGCCGAATACATTGCTGTTGGCTCATGCTGCACTCAGATACTTTGGCTTAACCAGGCGCTAAAAGATTATGGCATTCATGTGAAGAAAATCCCTCTGCTTTGTGATAATGAGAGTGCTATCAAAATTGCACACAATCCTGTGCAACACTCTCGAACGAAGCATATCGATATTCGTCACCATTTTCTTCGAGATCATGTTCAGCGCGAAGACATTGAGATCAGCCATGTTAGAACTGAAGATCAATTGGCAGATATATTCACGAAGCCATTGGACGAGAAAAGGTTCTGTGCATTGAGATGTGAGCTAAACATCCTAGACTCACACAATGTTCAGTAAGATCGAAACTTTTCCCTTGTACATATTCACCTTCGTTGTGTGTTTGTTTAGTTTCGCTTAAGTTTTCCTTCGTCCAAGTTTACGTGTTTAGCTTCGTTTGCCATTTGCTTTCAGTTCTGTGTTGTTTTTATTTATTCGTTTTGTTTGTCACCTGTACTTATCACTTTTAGCTTCGTTGTTGTTTTTCTTCGAAGTGATAAGTTTCGGACCCTACCCCCTCCATTATGATTCGCTCCCAATCTATTCCGCCTTGAATGGTTAAGCACATTTGAAAAGGAAAGCATATTGCTTCGAACGTCATTGAAGTTCCGAATCAAATGCTTCCAACTTTATCGAAGTTTTTGCTCTCGGTCAAGACTTATTCTTCGGCCATTGAGTCCCCGTCTTTCTCGGGTCGTTGAGATTCGCTCGCGAACCGCCACTTCATCTGAGCCGTTGAATCGGAAGAGACACTCGCTGGCAGCCGTTAGATACGATCTGGCAACCATTTCAGATCGGGCCTATATAAGGCAAATCCACCAGCGAACCGTTCCCCACAATTCATTGCCGGGACCCGGAATTAGCGTATATAAGCCTCGCTACAACACAATCATATGGAGAGCCGAGAACCGTACCCACTTGTCTAAGCAGACAAGGCCAAGCACAGAACGTTCTCGGAAAGCATCGAACATGAGGGGCATCCCATTCAGGCCGGATGATCCACTGAGATGGGTCCTCATCATCCGCACACAAGTCTAACTGATATGGGTGGTGAATTCCCATACTCATAGACAAGTCGCCTCAACCATACTATCGATTGTATTATAACCCTTACATAGACTTACTCCAGCCCGATCACTTAGTCGGGGTCTAGGGCGGGCTCGATCATACATCAAAGTGTGCACGAGACAGAGTCTCGAACAATCGCATCGCGATGCCCCAAGCTGCGCACATCTAAGGGCCACTTGGTGTATAAAAGACCGCCAGCCAGATCACAACTAAGGTCTCGAAAACCCATACAAAGACATGCATGTTATAAACATACACGCAGCACACATGCCTTGTATGAACAGCAGGTATCATTGCAATTCTCTACAAAGTAAATATCTTTATTAGTAACTCTTACAGAGTGCACACAGAGATCACAAGCATGTGATCCAACATTACAACAAGCATACGGAAGCAAAGTAGGTCTGAGTACAAACAAGTTTAACAAATGGCTTAGAGAAGCCTTATCTAAAAACAAGCCCTCCACGAGGGAACCAGTCGTCTGACTGGGACTACACTAGCTTGGTCTTGGTCTGAGTCTTCATTCTTCGAGCTTCGGATAGAAGCCACCATCGGGGTCGGTGGGTTCATCTAAAATATAGATTAAGCAAACGTGAGTACAAAATCGTACTTAGCAAGACTTACATAGGAGCTATACTACTCATGCACATGTATCAAGGTAAAGGGAGGTGGGGTTCACTTGCAGAAGTGCCAGCTTTGACTTGGCTAGTCCTGAACTACGAGTACCAGACTTGAGGTAAGAAGCGTACACGAGTCCACTACATCTCTTCAACCAATTACACCACTATGGTTACTTCCTCAACTTCCCCACGAGAAGCACACCATAGCACTCACGCTTATCTTGCGAGTTTTAGAAGTATCCAGTTCAAGTTGTCTAATAATCAAGCTAAGCTTTCCAAGCAGTCCATAACCGCGGACGCGGCTATTCGAATAGTTTTGTTAACCTTGCAAGGGTGTACCGCTACACACACATGACCATCATTTACCGCCTTTGATCTCGACACCATTCAAGGGGTGCCAGCGAGGATGCTCACCACAACTGTTACCTCATAGCCGATTTAGTCCGAGAAAGTCGCCTACTTGGGTTGGTTACCACTATCGTGAACCCGGCCGGTTTACCGAAGTGGACCCAAGCGATGTGTGGGTGGTGCATAAGCCGGTCTCGGGTGAGCCGTTCTCTCACTTAGCATCCAGGCCACAAGCCTACCAGAACTCCGAACTACTGTGACATCTGGACATCGAAAGGGATGAGTTAGTAAGTTGAGAGGGGTCAGTGAGCCCAATGTGTGGTTGTACTCTTCATCTTGGATCACCACACAAGAACTCGTACTAGGGCGGTGTTCAACGAGACAACCCACCGTGTACTCCTACACAGCCTCTCATCGTTCACCTTGTATTAGGGTCGATTCACCAACACTTTTCTACCATCATCAACATGATCACTACCATCCCGACTCACATCACAGTAACAACATGGTATCATACTAAGCATGCAATAAGCAGTAACATTGCAGGGGTTACATGATGTCAAACAACTCCTACAGTTGCTAGGATTGTGGTTTGCTTACTACTGTGACAAAATGATAGGTCATGCAAAGGAATGGGTTCATCTATGCGGTAGAATCGTAACATGGTGATCATCCTATACAATGCATAAGCGAGACATGAGAGGGAAGTGGGATTTTATCGATATGATCAATGGGGGTTTGCTTGCCTTGCTGACGAGGTTCGGTTTCTGGATCTTCAGCGAAGGGGGTGACCTCTTGCTCCGGTTCCACCTCTACTCGACAAACAAAGTACGAAGTAGCAATCAATATGAATGCAATGCTCAAGCACATGATTGAATGTTTAAAACTTGAAGTATAAGTTTTGATGTGTGTGAGGCAATTCCATTTAAGTGGAGTATATTGCATTTAAAATGCAAATTCAAATTCCACATTTGAATTCAAATTAACCAAGTTGTATATGATGAAGTTTGATCATCTTGAAGTATTTTCAAATGTGTATGATATGCCTCTGAAGTGTGGTTAAATTGTAGCTTAATTCCATGGTCCAAGTTGCAAGATCAATTGATTTGAATTTGAATTAAATCCAAATAAACCAAATGACATATGCTACTGGTCCCATTTTAAATTCAACTCAAACATAGTTGAAAGTTGCATATTTGGAAAGATAATTTTCTCCTGATCATTTTTCATATATTATTTGTCCAATTTGGAGTTAATATGAATTTTCTATGAATTTCCAAAGTTTGGGGTATTTTCTGGAATTCTTTTAATTCACTTTGCTTTTCTGGAAATTCATTTAAATCAATTATTGCATCAGCATTTGGTCATGCTGACGTGGGGGGGGGGTCTGACTGGTGGGCCAGGGGTGTCAGTGTCACATGGGTTTAAATGAAACGGTTTAGACTTAACCAGGGGGTTAAGTGCCTGGGGGCCCCACCTATCATTGACCTGGGGTCAATTAGCAGGGGGTTAACCCCTAATGACAGTGGCCTCACCGGCGGCGGCGCTGCACGGGGAGGGGGCTCCCGTGGTCCAAATCGAGCGCCGCAACCACCGAGACTTCGCTCTTGGTGCTGCGCATCGAATGGAACCGAGTGGGGGACCTGGGAGGCACTGGTTTGACGGCGACGACGAGCCCTAGCGGCGGCGGAGCTGCTGGCTCGAGGTGAACTCGGCTACGGGGCACCATTTGGGGCGGTTTTAGGCTGGATCGAACCAGAGGAGCTCTGCGGTGACAACGGACAGGGTGACAGGGTCGAAAGCTTTGCGTAGGCTCGTCGACGACGAGCATGGCGGCTCTGTGCTCCGGCGTCCATGGCGTAAAGAGCTAGAGGAGGCGAGAGGTGTCGTGGTTTGAGGGGAAAATCTCACCGAGACGCAGGGAGTGCAATGGTGCAGTCGATGGAGTCGAGGAGGGAACGTGGCTGGAGTATTTGACGACGACGAGTCGCGGATCCGGCGAGGGCTCGAGGACGATTGCGGCGACTTGATTCCAAATCACGGCTCTGCCTGCTTCGGGAAGAGGAAGTCGACGACGGCGAGTACGAGGGACACTGCAGCTTGAGCTCTAGGGCACGGTGGCCACGTCTTCCACGGCGGTGCGCTCCGGCGAGTTCTCGGGTGGCGACGGAAACGAGCACGGGAGGAGGAGGAGGAAGCTCTGGAGGGGGGGAATGGGCTCACGGCGTCTCCAGCGTCTCCGTGGCGTCACTAGAAGGCGCGGGAGGGGCAGGTGTCGTCGGGAGAGGCGGCGACGTGCCCAGCTAGCTCGGTGGCATTCCACCGAGCAGCTTGGAGGCGCGGGGTGGGGAAGAAGACCCCTGTGCCCCTTTGGGCCGGCTGGGCTGGGGTGGGCTGACTTCGCCTGGGCGAGAGGTAAGTTCTTTTCCTTTTTCTGTTTAATCTTTCCTTTCTGTTTTTCTGTATATTTGTTTTGACTTTGGTAAAAATACCAAATCATTTTCTTAAATGCTGAAAACTTTTATGTGGCCTCCTAATAATATAGACTAGCCACTCATAAACTTTCAACAATTTTAAAATTCAAATGATTTGAATTTTAAATCAAAAAGGGGTATTTCTTTAATTCCAAGGTACTGTTTGAATATTTGAAAAATCTATGAGCATGGGGTGGGTCCCACATCACTTGATATGTGATCACACTCATTTATAAGACTTTTCAAAACTCTAACATGAATTTTTGGAAAAGATTTTTATCTGGCCTTTTGAATTAATTCATCTGGGGGGTGTTCCTTCTCCCATTTTGATTTTGAATTTGATTTCCAATATTTCTTTTTGAAATTTTGACATGATGCAAAGGCACTAGCTAACCCTAGCACATACCTAACAGAGGGTTCTGACATTCATTCTCTCCCGATTTCCCCGTCTTCCACCTCGAGCACGCCGCAGAGCTCTCTTCCCTGACATCGACAGTGTCGCTTAACTGCCGGACCTCCGCCGCCGTGGACGTTCCCCGTCGATGAAGAGCACGTCTCCGCCCTCCGTCGCCGTAGCCGCTTCGCGTCACCGAGTTAGGGTACGCAAGTTCTCTTGGATCCAATATTTTCTATGTGTTCTTCATCTAGGGCTTGGATCTAAGATTTGTTAGGGTTTTGTTTTCTGTTAATAGGGTTGTTCTGATCCTTGTTGACCCTTGCTCTTTGAGAAAGCTATTTGTAGCATCAAAGTAATCCCATCTTCTCAGGTCAGTTTTGAGATTCAATCTATATTGTGTTTGGACTGAGTTAGGTCTCGTTCATGAACTAGTTCTAGCCCAATCCAAGACAGATATGCATCTGATCTCAGTTTGCTCTGGGTTCTTGTCAATTTGGTTTTTGGTCAAAATTTTTTGCCTGTGCTTATTCATTCCCCTTCCTATTCCCTCTTTTCTATCATTCTGTTCACAGGATGTCTGACGAAGAGGCAGCCATTGGGAATGAGTCTCCTATTGTTGAAGGAATTGAGAACTATCCTGAGCCCCCGAAGCAGAAAAGCAAAGGTGGCAAGAGGAAAGAAGTCAATAATGCCCGTGTTATTCCCGAAGACATTCGAATCAAGATGGGCTATGACACACCTCCTGAAGAAACTGACCACGATAGAAAGATTCGACTCCAAAAGATTCGACGCTATTGGGTTGTGAGGTGGTACAAGTACAAGAGCATTCCGAACTGGAAGTGGGCTATGCAGTTTTCTTTCAGCCCACCATATCGATACACAACTGCTCTTTGTGCCCAATATAACGCAGCCAATCGAAGAAAATACTACCCGAAGCCTCATGCTGCTCCTCACCCGAATACTCTCAAGACACCAGATGATTACCCTGAAGAACAAAAGAGACTTCCTATTTTAGCTGAAAAGAAGAGAATCAGAGAAGAGAAGAAGGCAAAGCATTAGCTGCTGAAGGCCATGCTGAAGCTGGTGCATCGAAGCCTAAGAAACGAAGGCTTAGACAATTGAGTGCTTCCCCTCCTCCTGCTGTTTCTGAAGAAGAGAGTGATCAAGAAGCTGATCATGAAGCCGATGATGAAGCTGATGCTGCTGCACAGCTTGAAGATTCTCTTGGTGAAGATCCTGCTGAAGATGCAGATGATGAGTCTGAGCACTCCCCTGTTCCCCCTAGTCCAAAGAGACAAAAGCTTTGAAAGCCTTTGAAGAAGAAGGCTGGAGAGAAACCGCCTACTTCAAGAGGCGTAAGGATTCAAGATCCAACTGATCCCCCTGTTCCTAAGCCAACTATTGATATGCCCAACTTGGTGGTTGAGGCTCCATTGGCTTCAAAGCCCCCTCGCCGCCTAGTTCCTGCTGAACAGAGAACGAAGGAAAGACATGACCCTAAGGCAAAGCCTGATGCTCAGCCCGAAGCAAAGGCTCCTGAACCAGCCAAAGCTTCAAAGCTGAAAACCTCGGTTGCCAAGCCTGGCCAAACTTATGCCCAGGTTGGCACCAAGAAGTTGTCTGAAGCAGAGATGCGAAAGAGAGACCGTGCTGAAGCTGAACGACTTCATACTGAAGCACAAGCCCGAGCTAAGTCTGATAAAGAAGCTAAAGCAAAAGAGAAGGCTGATAGAGATGCTGCCTTGTTGGAGAAGCAAAGGAAAGATTTTGCTGAAGCAAATCAGAAAGCAGAAGCGAAGCGCAAGCTCGCTGAAGTGAAAGCTCAAGAGGCTAAGGCTGTTGCCGAAGCCAAATAGCTTAGTGAAGCCGAAGCCAAGCACCAGGCTCAATTGAATATCATTCGAACTAAGCTAGCAGAGAAGGCTGCTAGAGCTGCTCAGAAGGAAGCCGCTGTAGACATGGCTCCAAAGGATGTCGCTCCGAAGCTCATGAAGAAGCTGAGCATAGTCACCACAACTTCCCAGATGCAAGAGAAGGTGAATTATGGGACTGTTTGAGCCTGAATCAGGCATTTTGCCAGCTCGCTGAAGCTGTTGACCCCAAAGGTGTTGATGTTGGAGACATCTACATTTCACCAACTCTTTCTGCCATGATTGAAACTTTATACAATTAGCTAAGGGACTTGCATGCTAGGGACAGATCTGAATCTGCCAAAATTCTGAAGTTTAAGAAGAAAGAAGATGCTGAATCAGATGAAGATTTCAAGAACGAAGCCGAAGCTGCTTCGAAGAAAATTGCTGATGTCAATGAAAAGACAAAGCACAATATTCAAGTGTTTCAAGGCAAAATAAAATCTGCCATTGAAGAATGTTGCAAGACGCATAATGCTTCGGTCATGGATCTTGATTCCAAGAAGCGTGAAGCCATGCTCAAGCAACTAGCTTCTCCCCTTCCCCAGCTGCAACCAAGGAAGCGCCGTCTGATCACTGACGCAGACGAAGCTGATGAGGTGAGCTCTCATCCGGCCAAGAAGGCCCCAAGACATGCTTCGCCTCCTCGATGCAAGATCATCACTCTTCCAACCCCTTCTGCAAAGCCAACTGCTTCCAAAGTCATCACACCCCGTGCTCCACCTCCACCTCCTCCTCAACCCGCTCTACAACCATCGCACCACGACAACTTTGAGCCAGAGCCTTCTCCTCAAGCTCAAGACATACCAATTTCTTCAAAGGATTATTCTTCGGCTCACTCTGCGGATGAGTCCGAATTACAAGCAGGCGAAGCCAAAGAACAAGCTATTCCAGAAGAGCCTGAAGCCGATGCAGAAGTAGAAGGCAATGAATTGGCCATTATGACCCAACCTCAAGAGCGAGCCATAGTTGCTCGAAGGCGAACTCCTCATTGCACTCCTGCTCAAGATACCCAACTGGACTCCATCTACCCACGAGAAACGTTTCCAATTTTCCTGGGAGATGGTTCTTCTTCAATAAATGGTCCTGAGTTTGACCTCGAAGTTCATCGCCAGAAGCTTCGCTTCTTTGGTGCAAGTCCTTATGATTCACCCCGGACTGCTGATGACCTTCACTTCTGGACAGCCGAGCAACAGATTCTGTACACGAAGCTATACTTCCAGAAGGGTGTTCTATTCAGGCACAAGTATTTGGATATGCGAAGTTTAACTTCTGCAACGTGCTTCCAGAACATTATGGAAACCATTCAACTCCGAGCTAGTGAAGCAATTCTATGCCACTCTCTATGTCTCTGGAAATCCTGATGACACAAGCACTTGGATACTCGAATGGATGATTCAAGGCAAAGTTTTTCGTATGCATTCTGATGAATTCATGGACATTGTGAACATCCCACGCCACACTGGAAATCTTGCAAAGGTTCACTTGATGCCTGATCCTACTGAAGCTGAATTTGCTTCACTGCTGGATCCCGAAGTCACTGGAGACCACATGCCAGAAAACATTCGCCCGAAGCATCTGGTATTCTTATCGAAGACTTGGTTTTATATCTTGTCTAACTCACTGATGCCTATCAGCACTGCAACTGATGAATCCAACATTCATTATCATACACGTCATGCTTTGCTGAAGCTTACCCATGGCCATGTGTTTGACTTCGAGGATTTTTTTCTTTGCTACATGGTCCAAGCTACTGAACTTGTACATCAATTGAAGCCATATGCTCCTTGGCTCCAAGCCATTTGCAACCATGGACGTAGTGAAGACTTTGTTGCAAAGCATCACCCGAAGTTGTTCTGTCCTCCTGTGCGTGATACAATAAATATCTTCAGAAGGCCAAATGATCCATTTGCCACATATGTCGGAGTTAGACTGCATGTCAATGAACGTAACATGTTGAAGTCTTTCCAGAAAGAAGTTTATCACTTTGAAGTTGGCATTCGCTCACAACAGATGCTGGAAAACTTCATTGAAGGCAATCAACGCCAAATGCAACATCTCTTTGATGAAATCAATCGAGTTGGCAACATTGCTTTGAACAATAATCAGTACCTGAAGGTTTTGAAGCGCCACTCGTGGAAAGGTTTAAGGAAGTTCAACTCAGTAAAGAAGCTTGAAGATGATCGGATTTTCAAGGAGTATCCACATCTTCAACGCCACTTCTCCAGAAATAATTCAATAGACCGCCCCAACCCAAAGATCCCTCCGCTGGAAAATATTGATGAAGTCTTATTTGTTAATCCAGCTGAACAGATTCGCCCTGATGCTCTCTCTGATGAAGACTCCCACACATCGAAGCAAGAAGATGACCCTCTCAACGACAGTGATCTTGATTTGCTTCAAGCGCCGCTGGACATTGAAGAAATGGAGTCGCCTGCTTCCACCGAGGGAGACACTTCAGGAGATGCATCTTCTTCGGGCGAAGACATTCCCCAGGGTCGCCGGGTTGCAGCAAACGAGTAAATACTCTTGATCTGCATGTCAACCTTTTGTCCAATTATTGACAAAAAGGGGGAGACTGTAAGAGCAAAGTTATGCCCCCATGAGTTTTGGATATTGTTGGACAAAACAGTAGAGGAACTAACAAGTTTTCTAGTGTGAAACAGATGGTTAGGTTCCTGAAGTTATAGGTTGGTGATAAAGCTTCAATGAAGATTTACATATTTACTGAAGCATATCCTCTGGAGTGAAGCTCATCACGGATGTCGACCCCAAAAAGATAAGGAATCCTGAAGCACTTCTCATCGAAGGAGATGACCAAGATGGCGCAAGACTTAGTAGTTTTGGCGTAGTTCTTTTTCACTTCTTTGAGTCGTAGGAAAAAACCGTACTATCAAGAGGGGTTTAGTAAATGTACTTCGAAGGTTTTGGTGAAAAGACTCAGATTGAATCCAAAACTGTGAGAAGCCAGAGATGAGAAATCTCATGTGCACTAGGTAATGCTTCACCAGCGAAGACTTTGTTCTTTCGGCTCCTGAAGCATAACCAAGTCCGTGAGTCAGCTTTACTTGTTCCTCAAGTAAAGTTGCGCTTTGATTGGAAATCCGACCGTTGCGGACAGGTGTCAAGCTGTCGCATCGGGTCATTTAAGACATTTCGCTCCTAGGGATCACCACCTATAAATACGCCACCCCCGCCCTCATTGGTGAGTGGCTGCTCCAAGAGAATATTTTCTGACAGTGAAGGAAGAGAGCAACCCCACCGAAGCAAACCAAAAACCCATTCACCGAAGCATAAGTCCTATTGATCTGAGTTGATTCACTATGACTTAGGAAGAAGTTTGCTAGCCTTTTTTTTTATCTTGGAGAACTGCAATTCTCCTAGACGGTTAGAGAGTTGTTCTTCAGAGAGCGAAGATTTATTGTCACCTCGAAGTCCAGTTTGTCAAAGGTTTCGGTGATTTCCTCAATAATCAACCACGAGTGAAGAACTGACCAAGATCAAGGAGAATTGTGAAGTGGAGATATGGACGGAGAGAGGTTAGCTCTTGTGTGTGACGCCCCCAAAATCAATCCGTGTACAGTAATCATACACGCAAGGTACACAGCTGAGATTAGGGTGCCACGATGAGAATATCACAGCACAACAGTAAACACAAAAGGATAAGCCAATATGTTACAATAAAAGGGGGGGGGGTCACTCGGACCCGAATACATAAGTTATACAAACCATAATATCTGAGTACAGACATAGTTAGTCAAGTTTTGCCTTAAGAAGGCTAGCACAAATAACATCAGAGACACAGATCGAAAAGGCAAGGCCTCCTGCCTGGGAGCCTCCGAAACTACTCCTGGTCCTGGTCTGCGGGGTCTCGACGTAGTAGTAGATGCCTCCGAGGTACTCCTGCTCCTGGGCTCCAACGTCGACTGCCGCTGCCGATCAGGCAAAACATAAAGGGGGAAATAAAGCAAAGGTGAGTATCTAGCATACCCGGGAGTCTTACGTCCGCTACTAAGCATTATGCATTGTATCAAATGGAAAGGGGAGGCTGTATATATAGTGGACTGCAAGATAGAAATCAGAATAAGGATAAGAAGCTAGGCCTATCGAAGACTAGCATCTTCCGACGATGTCTTGCAGCACAAGATGAGAACAACCAACAATTCATATAAAGAAATAAAGTAATAATGAAGCAGAAGTTGCTGCAACATTGTATAATAGTAAGTTGTAATAATTAATAATAATAATGCCTCCGAGTTCCCCTCCTCGACTTTCCTGCGAGGAAGAAGACCCGGAACCATACAATTTAATAGTAATAGTTTCTAGTGGTAAGATCCAGCTTCAGCATAAAGCTTCCTGTTACCGTGGACACGGCTATTTGAATAGATTAAACTCCCTGCAGGGGTGCACTAATGTTCAGCCTGCACGCTCGGATCTCCAGGGTGGCATGAACCTTGTTAGGGAACGCCCCACCTAGGCTATCTGACACATCGCAGCCCATCCTAGGCTCAGCAGAGAGGCCATCCACCGGACTATATCCTATGCGCCAAGGGGTCTAGGTCCCTCAGCCTTGCACGCTCCTGCACGGTGCGAGTCTGGCCGGTGAAGCAAAAGCAAATCCAAACACACCTGCTGCAGCAAAAAGACAAGACCCCTTCCCGTCGATCAGGCCGCAGTACTGCTGACGTCTGAAGAGCTTTCAGACAAACTACGACGCAGGGGAGCCCATAACTCCTTATCCCACGTGAAGGTAGTGCGTACAGACCAACGGGCCTCTCAAGTCATCCGCCGAACCATTTAGCATTTTAATTAACCTGCGTGACAACCGTTATCGTTGCCTCGACTTAACCGACCCGCGGTCAACGACAGCAGTCAGGACCACCAGTACGTCGGTGCCTGCCCTGTCGTCCCACCAAGTCACTGCTGTTACCAACAAGGTGAACCGTCTCCTTACCTTGTCTCGCGTGTGCTCTTGGTAGAGCTTGACTTTTTCGTGGTTTGGTAACTCTCGCGAGATACGAGCAGGGGCCAAGCACGCCAGTAACGTCGGTCGTACCCTCCCTGTCGTTCCCGACAATATACCTCTCGCGGGCACCGTTGGGTCGCCCGACTTTCTTACCTTTAAGGACAACCGTTGCTCAGGTACCTAGAGCGGCTATACAGAGTCATCAACGAGTGGAGTACAAGGATTACTCCTTGATAGCTCACACTTGAAGGTGGCTCGGCAGAGCCGAGCTAGGGGGCCTTAGGCGGTGTCTGCATTGTACCGTACCTGTGCAGTTGTAATAAGTTGTATCCGCGTCACTCCCCGAGTGGTCACGGCCCGCTATCTAATCCTAGCTAACAATGCGCAGGGCTCACTGCTGAATAATGCATAAATATAATAGGCAGCATAGGATAAGAAAGGTACAACAAGGGGCGACAAAAGAAGGCTATGCAATTGAATAGGATTATAACGTAGCAGCATCAGTAACAATGCCTAGTGCAAGAAATTACGGAAAAGATAGGCGATATCTGGGGAAGAGAATTGCTCTGCTTGCCTGGTAGCTCGACGGTAGGGGTAGGGTCGTCGACGAAGTAGTCGTACCCGGCAGCGGTGTAGTCGGCGGTAGCAGCGGGGTCTACCGGAGAATAAAGGGGGGAGAAATAGTAAATATAGAGCAATTATAGCAAACAAATGATTTACATGACGTATGCAATGTTAACGGTGTTCTAACGCAGTGCAAGGTGTATTGCTCGGAGCGGGAATTCATCTGGGGATGAACTGCCAGCTCCGGGTGATTACCGGTCAGGGTGTTCGGAGGGGGAAGGGTTCATGCCGGAGGTGTCGTGGACATCCGACAAAGACAAGGGGGTGTATTCGTGTTAGTTGAACCATTCCGGAAAACTTTCGTGTTCGGAATAAATTCATCCGGCAGGTTTTTACCAGCACCGGGAATTATTGACAGACAACCCGGAGGGGGGGGGGAATGTCGATGATCGGTGTGTTAGGGGGGTGAGGTAGACATACGGATAGCGTATCCGTATTCGTTATATTTTTCTGATCAATTTTCATGTATAAAGTTTTTGAATCTGACTTACGGTTTAAAAGATATTCAAATCCAAAGTTTAAATCATTTTATATCAATTTCTGGATTTCCTGGAATTATTTTTATTAATAAAAATCCAACATTATCCATAACTAGTTGACTAGTCAAACCTGACATATGGGACCCACATGTCAGCCTCACAGTCAAATAAAACATTTTTATTAATTTAAATTACCCTGGACCCACATGTCATACACTAGCAGTTTAATTAAAATTTAATTAACTTAACAGGGCCTAGGACCCACATGTCAGTGAGTCATTTGGGGTAGTTAAGCCACTGACCGGGTGGGCCCACCTGTCGGCGACACGGCCATCGCCGGCGACGGCAGAGTTCGCCGGAGTTGAGCGTGCGCTCGATTCCGGCGACCATTTTGGGCGGGGTTTTCTTCTACGTGTTCCTGGGGGAGTGCCGCGTCGAATGGTGGCATTGGCCTCGCCGGGGAGTCACCGGAACGACGCCGGCGACGACGGAGGCGGCGGCCCGTGTTCGGACCTCGATGGAATCGGGGCTAGAGGGGGTTTGAGCGCGCGCTGAGTGTCCTAACGGGGCCTATGGCTAGTGGGGAGCACGATGGTGACGCACACGGGAACAAATGGTTGCCGTGGTCCAGCCGATGACGAACGCACGCGGCGGCGGGTTCGGTTTGAGAAGGGCGCCGTCTACGGGCACAGGGAGAGATAGAGGAACACGCCGTTCCGAGCGGGAGGCTACCCGGGGCGTGTAGCCGTTAGAGCGGGCTCGGGGAGGGGCTGGCGTGGCCGGAATTGCGACGGCGAGCGGCGGGGCAGAGGAGGGGAACGGCGGCGTAGCGCGCGTTGTAGTCGTCCTCGCGGTGATTCCTTGCTCGAGGTGGTGAAGACGAGGCCGGCGCAACACCAGGACACGTCGGCATGGACTGCGGAGGACGATGGTCGCGTGGGTTCAAGGAGGTTCTCCCATGGCGGCGGCGGGCGTGGACGAGCCGAGCGGGAGGGAGGCGATGGGGGTGTGTTTTGCGAGGGGGGCTAGGGTTAGGGTTGGGAGCAGGGGTGCCGTCCGCGACTTGTAGCCGCCGGGGTGCCGTCGATGGCCTACACGGCGGGTGCCCGTCGCCGTGGCCATGGCGGATGGGCGCCACGCCATAGAGGGCGTACGGGAGGAGGGGGGTGAGTGGGGTGGTGGGCTGGGCCGGCCCGAGGGGAGAGGAGGGGAGGTGGGCCTCGGGCCAGAGGGGGGGGTTAGACTAGGTTTTTATTATTTTTATCTTCACATGTTTTTCTTTTCCTTTTCTGTTAATTCACTTTTGCAAATTGTTTTAGTCCTTTAGGCATTTTTGTAAAAAGTTTTAAATGACCCAAAAATAGTGTTACACTACAAGGCAGTGCCACAAAAAGTTTGGGTAGCAACAAAAGTCATTTAATATTTTATTATAATATTAAATGATTAATATGGAGTTTTTGGCTACTGTTTATAATTGTTTGATTTATTTGATGGCACAGTAAATAACCACAACCATACCAACATGGTCCATAGATTATCAGAGATTTTATAAAACTGGTTCCATAATTTTTGGGCAAGGTTTTATTGTCACCTTGGTTTTTATTATTGCACCAAGGCATTTTGATCATTTGAATTTTGATTTCAATTCAAAGGGCAATTGGAATTGAGCTTGGATTTGTTTTGATCCAAGTTTACCAAGGTGCATGATCACAATGCATCCAAGAACATCAAAGTGGAATTTGAATTTGAACTGTCCCAAGTTGATCAAACAAAAGTTTTGAACAGTAAAGATGAACAGTAACCCTGATTACTGTTCACTGACAGTGAGGGTGTTACACTGTGTTCAATCACAAGTCCCTCCAACCATACGTAGCACTTTGCAGAGTGTGAACTGATCGAACAAACATCGCCGAGTCAAGAGTTCGTTTTACTTTCCGCACTTACATTCAGTTTTTCAATTGCTTCAGTGATTTGTTTCAATGCAATTGATTCGATGCTTTTGATTCGCTATGTTGTGCTTCAATCTAGTTCTGCTTCACTGTTTACCTTTCTGTTGAATTTCTTCTGCTGTTAAGTTATGCTTCACTTCATAGTTTCATGCAAAAATTTGAAGTGATCATTCACCCCCTCCCCCTCTGATCACATACTTGGACTTACAAAGATTTTTAGCAATTTTTTTGGAATTTTCCGAGCATTTTGATTTTTCACCTTTTTCTGCAATGCAAAGACAAAAATAGAAAAAAACTGGCACTAGGCACTGAGTTAATAGGTTAGCCTAAATATTTTGTAAATGATATGAAGTGCATCAAAACATATAGGAAAAACGCCAAAACAAGTACGGAACAAGCAAAAATTATAGATACGTTTGGGACTTGTCACTTATACATATGGATATTATGTTTAAAAGTTTAGTATCATGGATATAATGTTATACAAATTAAAAAAATCCTACAATGTAGTTAGAAATTCTATATATTGCTGGTGATTTTTGTAGAAATTTCCATTTTTTATATCCTTTCACGTGTTGTCACTTGTATAATACTTCCTCTGTAAAGTAATATAAGATGTTTTAGATCACTAAACATCTTATATTAGTTTGCAGAGGGAGTAGGAAGATACATTTGGGGTTGGATTGGTGTAAATTTGAGGCATGCACCTTTGTGATCCGCCTTCTTTCCTCGCCGCCTTCTTCTTCCTAGAAATTTTCAACCGTCTTCCATCTCTCCTCAGCTAATAACAGTTGGGGCAACACCTCGAATGCCATGGATTATTTTGCTTGGTGTATATGTTATTTGGTTTGCTTGTGAGTACATTCAGAATACTCACATGTCTTGTCCCTGGCTATCAACTTGGCTAGATAAGCGGGTTCAGCTAAGGATTTGTCTTCCACTAGTAAGAAGTCAGAGTGTTCGCGAGCTAGAAGAGTAAGTCAATTAAGTCTTTGTGGATTGGAGTCGCTTCAAGTCTGTGCTATCCTAGATAGTATATTATGATGTCCCCATTTCTGTGAAGTACCATATATGGTTATGCTATATTAATTCAATCCACATTGGCTGAATCTTTCTTGTAGTTATGTCTATGTTCATGATACATATTGTAATTACACACGAGAGTGATTTCCTGAGCTGGATTATGGCGGTGATCGTCTGGCTACAGAACTATTCATATGGGCGTCACAATTACCCTCATGACTTGGCGAGAACCTAAAGTTTTGAAATAAACTTGGGTATTAATGAATGAGTAGATAAAGGAATCTAAAAAACGTCTTCATGTATAGAGTTATGCCTTGCCAACCAAATGGCACAAAGAGAGTAACCACCATCGAGGTAATACTAGCATGCGATAATGTGTCTATATCATTGCAAATATCCATTGCCTAGCAGTAGTTTTTTTGTAGTTTCCATTAAAAGCAATATAATGGAGCTAGTTAGGATCATCCATAGCGATTGGACAGTTTCAGCCGCCGGATCCTCAAACCTACAATGCAGATCAAAGTTGGTTGTCCTAGGTCACCCGCGTGCGTCGCTCACTATCTCATAGGTCGTTGCTTTGTGGAACCACCACGTGTTCCTCTTAGTAATCGGGTCGTTAAGGATAACCTATTCCCACTCGGACGGTAACATCCCAAGTTATCCAGGTTTCAGCGCTATCCCACCCCAAACGAACAGTTTCTCGCTTCCTCCGCGTTGTTGCTCCTTCCTCCTAAATGTGACGGTGTTCCTTCCTCCTCGTTACTTTGATGTTCCTCCGTGGGCGAGCTTATGGTGCGCAACCACCTCCGCACCGATTATGTCCACTCGCATGTACTCTTCCTCTGTAGCCCGTTCTTTACTGTTTTTTTTATTTTGTGTCTTGCAGCGTTCGTCCATGGCGGTTGCAGCAACCGTTGGTGCCCTCTCTCCAAAGACGGCGACAAAGTTGGGCAACGGCAAGATGTTTTCTCACCATCCCGTGCATGGTAGTGTTGATGTGATGGCAAGATGGTACAAGCGATGAGGGGATGCATGGGATTGACGATGCTGCTCTTCTTTGTTGAGATTCAACTGAGCAATTGTATCATATTGCAATTGTCCTACATCTACATGACTACATGTATTGCATCTGCTTCACCATTTATTCATTTTTCCTTGCAAGAAATAGTGAGATGATCTTCCATATATTTTGTGTAGGATGACAACTGTGCTTGAATTATTAAGTCCGGAGTAGATAGAATAATCACAATGCTGTTGGGGCACACGGTACGCTACACTAGCTCTAAATCAAAATTTTCTACCGCGCACAACCAAGATCACTACTACTGGAGATGAACTACGTGATTAGGGTTTACCACTAGACGCGCAGTCATGGGAGCGGAAGGAGAGTTGGCGATGCGCGTCGGCGGCTGCTCCTCGAATCCCTCGAACCGATCCCTCGTACCAATCCCACGAACGGAGTCCCGCGATCCGATCCCACGAACAGTTCGTCCAAGCGCCGCAGGTGCAGCGCCTCCAAGGGATGCGCACGTACAAGGAGGAGCGTCGGGCGGCGGACTGCTAGGTCCGGCGGCTTGGCCTGGAGGTGGAGTGGCGGCTAGGGTTGTGGTCTGTTATGTACCCCTTTGGGGTTCGCCCTAGCCTTTATATAGGCGCCCGTGGAATGGCCTCAACCCTTGAGGCAATCCAGACTCTCCATCCATAATCCATTCAGATCACATCCGAATGGGCTCCTTGCCCCTTAAGCGCGCAACCCTATAGGTTCACGTACACATGGACACGTCCCGAATCACATCCGGTTCGATAGTCGGTAGTGGTTCCTAGAAGAACATGCCGACTCCCATATATGCGTAAAGTCATAAGACGAACCATTACAAAGTGTCATATGCAACATTCCTTTTGCCTCACGATATATGGTTTCAAGCTCAAGGCGAGTACTTGTCACCCTTGTGATAGCTTGACCTCTCTTCTCGAGACCGTGATACAGATTTCTGAACTGGGTTAACACTTAACCCATGTCGCATGGCCATGCTTTTTGAATCTTATCACTCGAGAGGGCCCAGAGAATATCTCTCCAAAGTGGAGGGGCAAATCCCATCTTGATCAACCATGTCTCGCGGCATGTATCATGACTCACCCGTAAACTACCTTTATAACTACGCAGTTACGGTGTAGCGTTTGATAGTCCCTAAGTGAGTCATTCCTCATCCCGAGAACATGCGAGGACCTCAGGGCTAGGACATGACATATACATTGTATTGAGACTAACAGATTGTTGGATATATGCTCTAGAGGCAAATAATATATGATTATTCCAATATATCTAAGCAAGTTCATAACCAGTTTCATACCGTGCTAGAACTGCATCAGTGAAACAATGATGCAGGTGTGGTATAGAAACCCCAGAGTTCCTAGTTAGCCTCTACATTGATAACTAGTTCATGGCCAACATGATGGTCGTGGTTTCGCGATCATGGACAATTAAGTCTCTTGTCTATGAGGTCACCTCACGGGTTAAGTGACGTGATGAACATTACCCAAAGTAAAAATTACAGCATGATCAAATCTTATGAAGGTTCAGTGTTGTAATTACAGAACGTGGTAGACCGTTCCTTTGACCGTGAGTACGTGCATAATCACTATCTTCCCGGATGCTTTGACTTACATCCCACCACCTGACTGAAATATGCGGGTCATAACAGTTGTATCTTAGGTATTCCGTGGAGATACGTTGAGGAGTATTGTTTACAAGAGCGGGATTTGTCAATCCATGTAATGGATAGATACTCGGGGCCCACTCGGTGAGATTCCATCCATAAAGCTGCGCAGCGTGTGACTAGGTCACGGGGATGAATATCACGGGAACGAGTGAATGAGGCTTAGTTCGGAATGAGGTTGAACCAGACATAGGATTTCATTGATCGAATCTCGGGACAATCCAGTATCGCTGACAAAGGGAATGCTATACGGCGTAAGGTCCAATCGGTGTTGATATCCGGAATGCACAGGGGTCATTATGGGCATCCAGGTCCCGCTGATGATCATTGACTGTTGCCTCTGCTCGGTCATGACTGGAGTGTTCTCGGACCATAGGGTAACACACTTAAGGGCTCGATGAAATCGGAGACCTTTTTTCGGAACCATCGGAGCAACCAGAGAATTAAGGAGACAATATCGGAGGAGTACCGTATTGAACCGAAACAAGTTCGGAGTGAGCCAGAAGAGTTTCCGGAGCACCGGGAGATGGAATAATATGTTTTAGTTATTAATTAATTGAATTAATAATTAAAATCATTTTATTTCTAATTAATATGTGCTATGGGCCTTAGTGGAGAAAAAGGCCCATTAAGGAATTAAAGGGAAAAGAAAAAAGAAAAGAAAAGGGGGGGAGGCGCCATGGGCCCTAGGGCCCATGAGGGGTGCGCCCCCTCTCCCCCCTTGGCCGGCCACCCCCCTAGCAAAGGGTTTAGTCCCACATTGCTAGGGGAGGTGGGTTGACTCCCTTCCCCAGCCTATATAAAGACAGGCAGGGTGCACATAATTAAATACACAGAAATTCGTGACAAAATAAATATAACTCCGAATTGAGATCGGTTTTCTCCGGTCTCCTCCCCTCTCTGGTCTCTTCCATGGTGGGCTCCCTAGTGTGAGCCTGTAGTGGAATTGAGACCTCTCTGCTAGAATCGGAGGCCGTCGTGCTGCCGAAGCTCCGTCCGGAGGTCTGCTTCCGCCCCCTCCGCTGGATCGGAGAACGGAGGTCGTCATCGAGTCTCGTACGTGTGCAAGTACTACGAGGTGCTGCACGTGTGGCACTACACCCATCCGGGTGCTCAACACAGCCAGGGGGCTGTGAAACTTGATCGGCTACATCAACCACGTTTGCGGGAACGTTTCCCGCGCAACGGACTACACCCCGAGGTATGTTATTTCCGCACTACTATCTGTTACGGTAATGCGGCTAGCTAGATCTTGGGTTAAGGGAACGCCAGTTAGGAAAAATTTGTGTTTTCTGCTGCGAACCCCAACAGTGGTATCATGAGCTAGGTCTATGCTTAGTATTACTGTACGGATAGAACACATCGGGGATGTGGGCGTTGATTATATGATTGTTACCCTCTCACGTGCACTTGTTCACATCTGCGGCATTGTTTGATGAAGCGGCCCCCGACCGACTTTACGCGTACTCTTACGCGAGACTGGTTCCACGCTTGACATGCGGCTTGTACCGTATAAAGTGGCTAGGGGGGTGTCTGTCTCTCTACTTTAGCGGATGTGGCATTTGCAACGGAGGGCCCCGTGCGGGGTGTAATAGAGACAATCGTATGGTTGACGTTGTGGTTGACTCGTAGGTTAAAACCTGTTTAACTATGAAAGCCCTAGCAGCCACGTAAAACTTGCAATATACAACTAGATCGTCTAAACCTTGTATTGCAAAGTGGGGGCTATCGTTTGTTTGTTTGTGATGTAGTGATAGCTTTGCTATGTGTTACTAGTGAGTAGTAATCGTCATCATAAAACAAACTAAAATGGAGACACTGTAGACTTAGTGTTGCCATAGCCCAGACATCTTAAAACTTGCTAGTATAAGATACACGACGGTAGCATGTGATAAGATGATCCCTTAACAAAGCCAAACACAAGTATTCTACCGAAGTGTGCACCGCCTGGAAGGTTCTCCCATATGGCTTGATGCTCCGTACATACCGGAGTTGTCCTACATATTCAATGGAGTTCGCGTGAGGTTGGGTTCGGCAAGCCTGGCATATGTAAATATGGCCTTGCTGAGCAGCATATAACATGGAGGTTAATTTGGCGAGCCTAGCATATGCAGATATGGCCTCGGAATACTAGAGATCGAAAGATCGAGCATGAATCACAGTATATATAAGATAATGTGATCGCACAAGTTGTTGTCTACCTTTGAAACTGACCCGTCGGCCGTGTGATATTCGAGGTCGGGCAGTGAATCTGGATCATGTAATCACTAAAACTTCTTAGGGATGAAATGTTTTAGTGCGAGCTCATATGATTATATGAACTCATTTGTTGTGAACTAGTCTTAATTGTGTTCCTTGCAATTATGTTTGTAGAAAATGAATGCACTAGAGCAACGTGAACTATCTTTCTTCATGGAAGGTGAAAGACTTAGAGAAAATGGGTCAAACTTTGCTGATTGGTATTCACGCCTTAGGACGTCGCTCAAGAGAGAAGACATCTTGTTTACAATAGAAATGCATGTGGAAGAACATCCGGACGATGATGTTGGCGATCAAGAGATACTTGATCATTATGCTCGCCGACAGAAATGCTCCGTAGTCAGGAATGTCATGTTCTTTAGCATGTCAGAGAAGTTGGGCATACAGTTACAGGACACTGGCCCATATGACATGATGGACACGCTAAAGACAATGTTCGTACGTGAGTTCAGAATTGCCAGATTTGAGTTAGAAAGCAAGTTTCTATCTACAAAGATGGAAGAACACACAAGCCTTGATGATCACTTAGACAGGATGCATGAGATGTACCTGACCCTAGTGGAGGACTATGAATATTGGACAATGAACGAAAGAACCACGGAAGAGTTTGCAATAAATACGTTATTGCACTCACTCCCTCTGAGTTATGGTGATTATGTTCATAGCTATGTCGGAAGAGGAGCTAAATATGAGTCTCCAGAACTTCATGACTGATCTCTTGACCACGGACATTGCTCCTTTCGAGGATGCAGAAGTCATCGATGGAGAAGGTATATACTTGATATACTTTATAAATGTTTACTCCCTTATACAACAGATGCAGTAAATGAGTATTTGATACTTATTCTGTTTTATGAAAACAGGACCTGCTGTTGCATGGACGGGAAGAGGTGAAATCAAGGATTGATGGACATCAAGTCAGTTGATGGCCAGCATGGATTCCACCAAGACATCTATCATAGGAGATACTTAGAGTATTAGATAAATCTTATGTAATCATTATAGTATGAACACTTAGTCGTGTGTCTTGCATCTCGCAAGACAAAAGTTATTCATGTAATGAGACAAGTCAGTTGTTCCATCATTATGAATAAAAGTGTGCTTATACTTTGATTACGTCTTGATTTATGATATGATAGAAAGCATTTATAATACTAATATTATTGTCAAGAAATATTCAATGTTTAATGATAAAGTTGTCTTGATTATAACAAGCCAAAGATCTGATTGCATGAGGTGACTTCATAACAGATGAATTCATTAAATGTATGATCTATTAACTTGTGAGTTCATTATCGAATGAAAATCATAACTTGATTGGATGAGATGGATTAGATACACGATCTATGAACCTCTGCAAAAAATATAATCATGACAAGGTTCTAGCAAGTAGAACTTGTGCCAATCATTATACATAAATGATGTAGAATGGGCATGTGAGTTATCATTAAAGACTTAATATGATTAATTGAAAGTTGTATTCAATTGAGATCATAAAACTGAGATTCGGGAATCACAGTAAGAAGTGAGAATACAAGGATACATATCACTACGCTACGATCCGGAGTGAAAAGTATTGATATTGACATAATGGGAGACTTGTGGAAGTTGTACCACAAACTACGATGGAAGTTGAAAGTGCTGGACTACTTAAACCATTCGTAGTCATACTAAACCGTAGTATGGTCTAAACGTTCTTTCCCTTAGCACTATAGTTATTGTCGAATAAGTTGTTTAATTCATTAAGTTAAAACAACCACTTCATGAATAGGAAACCATCCTGAATCTAAACGAGACATGATAGCTCCATAACTGATGGTGTTATAAGGTTTCTTAAAAGAAAGAATTTCTTTGTAATAAAACTACGAGCAATTAAAATTACATATTCTCCCGAATAGCAAATTGTGTGTTGCTTAAATTGGTAATACGAGAAAAGTCTCTCGACACGGATCCAATGGGAGATGATGGAAACTTTGACCGGGGTATTGGACCTTGCCTTCAGAATATCAGAGTATTGCAACGGAAGCATGTTCCGCTGTAATGACACTGCATAAGGAAGGATATGCCATAGATGATTGATCTTGGTATATGAGTTGAAGCCATTGTTGAATTTAGAAGGTTATCATGAATACGTTCTGTACAGAACAATAATCATGAGTCTTCTTAATAAAACAATAGGGAATAATATTGCTTGAAGACACAAAGGAATAATGGTAGCCTAGAACACGAGGAGAAATGAAATAATATTGAGTTACATTAAGGATGGCTCACGTCCCGTGAAATAAATCGGTTATTTCATATTCTCGACAAACTGGAGAGTTATTGAGAATAATGTAATGGACATAAGGCATTATTTGGTTATGACCAAAGTTCAATGGTGATTGACTACGGAAACGTAGGAATGCTTTAATCAATAAAATATTTCATTTACACTACGATGGACCATAGCCTGAAATTGCATCTCAGTCAAATTTGGATTTGAAAGGGAATTGTAATGGGCAAGACGAAGGTTACTTCGTTAAAAGGATGGACTATAGTACCTCAAGACAGGAACCCTCAACCTTGATTTGATCAAGTGATTTTGTGATGACCAAAATATTGAGTGGGCCTGCAGTTTCATGAAACTGAGTGGGAGCTTTGAAGACTTCCCTGAAACTTGGAATGCAGAGGGCATTTTCTGAGTGGGAGCTTTGGAAGCTTTTGTCATTATGTGAGACATAGTGAACAATAAAATGACTTGATGAAATCTGAACCACAAATATATGAGTATATGATGGATATATTTGAGTGGGAGCAGGATCATTGTCTCAAACATATATGCATTGATATGTGTGAAGAATGATCTCATATGTATATATATGGATATGCATTGATTGTGTATATAGAGAATCGTCTCATATACATATGTGCATTATGATATATATAGAGCATAAGGCAAATAAAATACAAGATTGCAAGAATCTTCTTTTATATGAAATACCAACACATTACACGTTGAAATCTATATGAGTAGATTAAGATATGGATAATGAAACGAAGTGAAGGTTGGAATAATCTTCTAGACAAGAAACAGGTTCTTGTGGCTAGAAATTATATAATGGATGAAATCCAAATATCACAAGCAATGTCTTGATGGATGAATAGAGATGCACCATGTACTTGACATGTGATCTTATATGTTCTTGACATATGATTCTACCATATAACATGCATTGTGAATCCAACAACAGAATGACTCAAAAGTTCTTGGTCGAAGAACATATTCCGAAGTGCTTTAGGAGTAAAACACAGAATCTGAATAAAGTCCATGCATTCAGTATAGAGAGGCATACTGAGGACTATTCTCTAAAATATAGAAAGGATAATAGACTTGAATGTAATGCAAGATTACAATTGCAAGCCATATTATGGGTCTATATGGAATTAGAGACATCACCAAAGACATGAAAGGAATGTGAGAAAAATTCACGGTACTACAAACATAATACTACTTAAGAAAGTAGATGTATGGATAAAAGTTTAGCGTTAGAAGTATTGGACTTCTGGCTGAGTGTATTTCCCAGTATATATGACTAAGGATGAGTCTTCTAAAGACTGAACCAAAAGATCATTGGAGGATACTGTGAAATAATAGTCTCACTCTCCCGCGAAACTTATATCCAACCATTATATGATAATGAGTGGTATGTCAAAAGAGTTTTTGACCTATACCAGTTGCAAAGGAAACATACGAATCTGAATTGGTGCAGTTCGTTGACGAGCCCTCTTCCATGAGCGTGCATGATCAATGAAACACTTATGTGATAAGATGTTTATGATCGGAAAAATGCGGCTAGATTATTAGCACTCTAGTGCAAGTGGGAGACTGTTGGATATATGCTCTAGAGGCAAATAATATATGATTATTGCAATATATCTAAGTAAGTTCATAACCAGTTTCATACCGTGCTAGAACTGCATCAGTGAAACAATGATGCAGGTGTGGTATAGAAACCCCAGAGTTCCTAGTTAGCCTCTACATTGATAACTAGTTCATGGTCAACATGATGGTCGTGGTTTCGCGATCATGGACAATTAAGTCACTTGACTATGAGGTCACTTCACGGGTTAAGTGACGTGATGAACATTACCCAAAGTAAGCATTACAGCATGATCAAATCTTATGAAGGTTCAGTGTTGTAATTACAGAACGTGGTAGACCGTTCCTTTGACCGTGAGTACGTGCATAATCACTATCTTCCCGGATGCTTTGACTTACATCCCACCACCTGACTGAAATATGCGGGTCATAACGGTTGTATCTTAGGTATTCCGTGGAGATACGTTGAGGAGTATTGTTTACAAGAGCGGGATTTGTCAATCCATGTAATGGATAGATACTCGGGGCCCACTCGGTGAGATTCCATCCATAAAGCTGCGCAGCGTGTGACTAGGTCACGGGGATGAATATCACGGGAACGAGTGAATGAGGATTAGTTCGGAACGAGGTTGAACCAGACGTAGGATGTCATTGATCGAATCTCGGAACAATCCAGTATCGCTGACAAAGGGAATGCTATACGGCGTAAGGTCCAATCGGTGTTGATATTCGGAATGCACAGGGGTCATTATGGGCATCCAGGTCCCGCTGATGATCATTGACTGTTGCCTCTGCTCGGTCATGACTGGAGTGTTCTCGGACCGTAGGGTAACACACTTAAGGGCTCGATGAAATCGGAGACCTTTTTTCGGAACCATTGGAGCAACCAGAGAATTAAGGAGACAATATCGGAGGAGTACCGTATTGAACCGAAACAAGTTCGGAGTGAGCCGGAAGAGTTTCCGGAGCATCGGGAGATGGAATAATATGTTTTAGTTATTAATTAATTGAATTAATAATTAAAATCATTTTATTTCTAATTAATATGTGCTATGGGCCTTAGTGGAGAAAAAGGCCCATTAAGGAATTAAAGGGAAAAGAAAAAAGAAAAGAAAAGGGGGGGGGGGGAGGCGCCATGGGCCCTAGGGCCCATGAGGGGTGCGCCCCCTCTCCCCCCTTGGCCGGCCACCCCCCCTAGCAAAGGGTTTAGTCCCACATTGCTAGGGGAGGTGGGTTGACTCCCTTCCCCAGCCTATATAAAGACAGGCAGGGTGCACATAATTAAATACATAGAAATTCGTGAGAAAATAAATATAACTCCGAATTGAGATCGGTTTTCTCCGGTCTCCTCCCCTCTCTGGTCTCTTCCATGGTGGGCTCCCTAGTGTGAGCCTGTAGTGGAATTGAGACCTCTCTGCTAGAATCGGAGGCCGTCGTGCTGCCGAAGCTCCGTCCGGAGGTCTGCTTCCGCCCCCTCCGCTGGATCGGAGAACGGAGGTCGTCATCGAGTCTCGTACGTGTGCGAGTACTACGAGGTGCTGCACGTGTGGCACTACACCCATCCGGGTGCTCAACACAGCCAGGGGGCTGTGAAACTTGATCGGCTACATCAACCACGTTTGCGGGAACGTTTCCCGCGCAACGGACTACACCCCGAGGTATGTTATTTCCGCACTACTATCTGTTACGGTAATGCGGCTAGCTAGATCTTGGGTTAAGGGAACGCCAGTTAGGAAAAATTTGTGTTTTCTTCTGCGAACCCCAACACAGATGACAATATCTCGCTGCGTCTCAAAGTGGGTCTCTGTCCAACTTAGTGATCCCATCACTAAGTTCATACTATCGGTAGCATCTCCATGCTCATGACTTGTGAAACATAGTCATCAATCGAATCATATACTAGTCAAGGATATGTGTCCGCATAACCTTATGAACTAGGGACCATTAGAACAATCATCATATAATATATAGTCTCACAAACAAGTCACATACTTATTGATACATATCAGTGATGATGTTCAAGGACAATACAAATAACTCATGAATACATAAGGAGATAACATCATAACATGATTGCCTCTAGGGCATATCTCCAACAGTCTCCCACTTGTACTAGAGTCAATCAGTTAGGCATCTAAGGCCCATGGTTCTTACGTGCACCTCATGCTTCGGCATCGGGAGAGGCTTTGTCAAAGGATTAGCAACGATTGCATCTGTGTGTACCTTGCATACATTTATATTACCATCATCTACGAATTGTCGTATGAGATGATAACGCCTTTCTATGTGCTTGGATTTATATTAAGCCTCTTGGCATTTATATTATAGACAGATTCACCTTCAATATTCGAAATGAATAACCCATGCACAACGGGCGCCAAGCCATAAAACATCTTATTCAAATATATAGAACAACCATTGTCCTTAATAATGAATTCATAACCTTTTCTCATCAAATATGAGGCAGAAATAATGTTTCGACTTAACGATGAAACATAATAAGAATTATCAAGCTCCATTACAAATCCAGAAGGTAAATTAAGTTGCATGGTGCCGACGGCTAATGCAGCAACTCTTGCTTTATTCCCGACGCGAATGTCAACTTCTCCTCTTGCGACATCTCTACTTCTTTTTAGTCCCTGCATCGAGTTGCAAATGTGAACAACCAATCCGGTATCATATACCCAAGAACTATTAGAAATATCCGCAAGATAAATGTCTATAACATATACAACAAGTGTACCTGTAGAAGACGTACTCCCACTGCTCTTGCCCTTGCTGGCGAGCCACTTGTTGCAGTTCCTATTCCAGTGACCATTCTCCTTGCAATAGAAGCAAATGGTCTCCACGTCAGGTCCAGGCTTAGGCGCCGGGGCTGGAGTCGGGATCACATCCTTGTCCTTTCCCTTTGCGTTAGCCTTCTTCTTGGTCCATGACTTCTTGAACTTGGCCGTGTTCTGCACCATCAACACTTGATGTGTGCCCTTCTTAATGTCCTTCTCTGCTATCTTAAGCATCCCATGCAATTCAGTGGGCTTATTTTCCATGCCATGCATATGAAAGTTCGTAATGAACGAGTTATAGCTTGGCGGAAGAGAACCCAGAATTGTATCTGTAGCTGAGCCAGGAGTTAACGGATGCCCAAGACGATCCAAAGCTTGCATGTATCCCATCATTTTGATGACATGCGGGCTTAGTGGATCACCCTCTTTCAGCTTTCAATCCATCAGGGATCGGCAGACATTCAACCTTTCGTTCCTAGTCTGAACCTGAAACATGCCCTGAAGACTCTCGGTCATATCGAAAGCCCTAAGGTCTTCGAACTGTTGTTGCATCTCGGGCTCCATAGAAGCCAGCATGGGGCAGCTGATCTCAGTAGACTCATCCTTGAGTTTCCGATAGGCATTCTTAGCAGCAGCGGTATCATTATCAGCCGGTTCCTCTGGAAGCGGTTCCTCTAGAACATTTTCCTTTTTATAGTGCTTGAGAACAATTCTTAGATTTCTATACCAGGTGGTAAAGTTTGTTCCATTCAGTTTATCTTTCTCAAGGATGGATTTCAACGCAAAATTGGTAACTGGAGCAGGTGGTGACATTGATCTACAACATAAAATGCAAAATACTAAGACATGTATTCATGAAGAGCAATTCATATTAAACGCTTTAATAAAATTACTCCCACTAAGTTCAACATCCCTCTAGTTGACACTAAGTGATTCAGGATCCGATGGGGCGAATTGACTGGTGAGCTTTTGCATCACTGCTAGCCGACTCGACCTATGGGTAAGCAACTCCTTGCTAATCGTATCAACCATACGACTCATGTTTGTTGATGCGCATCACATACACACCAACATCTATGCCCCGAAGCCCAAAACTGTTTTGATAGCCTCGACAAGTTAACCAAGTGCTATGCGTGTAAGTGTCTGACACAAACCCATCACGCCAAGGAGATCTAACAGCACCCTAATTTTATAGGCCTACTACTAAACATACATGACATGTGATGTGCAGCAATTGGGGAGGCAAATTTTACTTTACATTCTTTGAGGGATCATCCTACTTAAAACATCTACCATGTCAAAGAAGGATGCATAAAGGGATAAACTTTCACAGGCAGTTTATACAAGTGATATGGTATAGCCCCTTTATCATAGCGCATGGTGATCTCCATCTCCATGTGCGCGAACCTCCCATGGCGATCTCCATCTCCATGTACGGTTGTCCTCGTGGTGATCTCCATCGCCACGCCTTGGTGTCAACCGTCAAGTGTTACATAAGTTACTATGCTATTACAAACTAATAGCTGTGAAAGTAAATTACATTACATGGCTCCACAAGTTGACACGCAGGTCATTAATACAATAATGAGACAACCATATGGCTCCAGCCGGTTGTCAAAACCATGACACGCAGGCCATGAATAATAACATACACAATAGGCTATACCAAATCACATTCATACCCTGCAAAACCAAGTTAGACGTTCTACCGCCGTCTAAACATCTTTTAGCACTAGTCAAATTAGGTCTGTAAAAAGTCGCTGTTTTGCATATATTTTCATTCTGCATCGTTTGGTAGGTCACGGAGCTCAATCGGAGTTCATATGACCAAGATATGGCCTCTGAACCGAACCTGCTCACAGATTTCTGGACAGCGCAGATCATATCTACGTCGTGTCGTGATCCGTGTGCCGGATCAATCACCTAGTGATATCCGCATGCCACAATAGGGTTTACGACACACTGTCTATCCCAATGGAGGATAACCGACCTCTAGGGATAAGTTGTGGCACGACCTAAGTAGCTCGCGCCTCGGGACAGATCATGAAATCAAGAACCTCAAACATACATGCAAAACCGATATGATCTACACATCTCTATATGCAAATCCATCACGAATTCACCACCAAATAGTAGAGGCACTACTGGAATCTGCTGGTTTTCCGTCAGCCATAGCTGACGGCAATGGCCACTTTAACCGACGGCAAAGGCTTTGCCGTCAATTTGATGTCGGCAAAGAGGCTGGCCACGATTTTATCGGCAAACAGGTTCTTTGCCGTCAGCTGGAAATCGACCGACAACAAAGGCTTTTCCGTCAGCTAGGGGGCCAGGGCTGACGGCATAGAGCCTTGACGGCAACGTCGTAAGCCCAACCCCGCTAGAGGGTTAACGGCAGGCTTTGCCGTCAGCTGGCCCGTAGCTGACGGCAAAGGTTGCTGCTGCTAGTGGGCCATAGTTGCCAGGGGAGCTGCAACCACTGCCACGTGGGTCCCCTCTTTGCCGTCAACCACGGGCTAGCTGACGGCAAAGCTGATAACCTGGGACATTTGGTCGTCCTAGAGTTGCCAGATTGAACAGGCTGCTGCCACGTGTCCTTCTTTGCCGTCAGCCCACCGACGGCAAAGGCTTTGCCGTCAGTAAGCTGACGGCAAAGAACCTCTCTGTTTTTTTATATTTAATTTATGTTAATTCCCTGCATTTTCAAACAACAATATAAATAACACAATATATATTTCTACCAGGCCCTAAACAGCACCACAAGTGCATCACAAAGTAATTAAAGTGCAAACAACAAGATGGCATCACAAAGTGCTTCACAAAGAATCACAAGTGCATCCGCAAGTACAAGTGCATTACAAAGCATCTAAGAGTACAAGTAGAGTCCCTGGAGCATCCATCCTTGTGCCATGCTGCTTTATCAAAATCTGCATAATGAGAAGAAGAAAGAATTTAGCGATAAGAAATTAGAAGAAGAAGAAGAACACAAGAACAAGAAGAAGAAGAAGAAGATGGAGAAAAACAAAGAAGAGAAAAAGGAAGAATAAGAAGATTTGTTTCTTCTTAATCTATCTTTTTCTCCTCTTTCTTCTTCTCTTATTTCTTCATCTCTTCTTTGTTCTTCTCTTCTGGTTTCTTTTGAAACTTTCTAAAGTAATTATGTCATTTTTGAGCTCTAATATCAACTAATTATGCTATTTTTGGTGTTATCAAGTAATTATGTCATGTTTGTACCAAATAAGCAAAGTCTATGTCATTTTTGAGGTAAGTAAGCTAATTATGTAATTTTTTATGTAATTAAGCTAATTATGCAATTTTTGCCTAACTAGAATTTACTAAGCTAACTAAAGCATGGCATAGTCTAAGTTGAGCTAAACAACAAGAATAAGAAGGAGAGGAATAACTTACCAAATGCCAAGTCACGGAGGAGAAGCACCATCTCGGTTGGTCGCCGGGTTGGTAGGGCTCTCACCGGGAGAGGGATTGTGGGATGCGACTCTGGAATGATGCTGCAACAAGGCAAGAGTTGAAATATTTGGTTAGCATGGCAACATACAATGATATAAGACCGTGCAAGGTTGGTCATTGAAAGGGAACTCACCGTTCCCACCGGAGAAGGCATCGGTGGAGGGGGTGGCAAACCTTACTTCTCACACATAGCCTGCAAGTTAGTTTTCGAGAAGTCAAAGAAATAGTCTTGTTGCTTCTCACACATAGCCTTGCTTCTCACACAACTGACTTACCGCAACGAAGTCGTGCATGGCCTTCGCATGGGCATTATTGCATGCCCTCTCCTCCTCCAGAAGCCTCTGTGTATTCCGGTCCCTCTCCTCCAACAAGAGTCTGGTGGCCTCCCTCTCCTTCTCAAGTGCGTCCTGCAACCACTTATCATCATCATCCATCTAGTGTCAAATGAACTAAAGAAATAATGAAGGAAAACTAACCTCGATGGCAAGATCAACTGGCCTCGCGCGTTGCCGTATTACAGGAGCCGAGCTCGTTTGCCTCGCCTTGATCTGAGATAGAGTCTCAGTGATAGGGACGAAGCCATCACACATGGCCACCATGCCATGACTCTTACCGCCACCAGAGATCATCAACGCCTCCGCATCCATAGGATTCAGGCTCGGGTCAAAGTCAGGGCCGCGCAGTTGTTTGACAACCTCATAATAAGACGTCATCTTGTTGTAGGAGGACATGCTTGTGTATGCTGACGGCCCGTCCCCCTCAGAATATGGTGTCGCCGTCTTGTACGAGCCCTTATGGGCCATGCCAAACGCGGCGTATCCCTGAGGCTCGGGCTGGTTATGGTGTTTGGCCTACAAGAAAAGGCAAAGAGTTAGTACAACAAAAATCATGCACAAATGAATTAATGATGAAAGAAAACAAGGCACACATACCCATTTTTTGGCGCATTGCTTGATGTTGGCATTTCCTTGGTGGTGTGGCACACCAACCAATTGGGCACGGCGCTCCTTGGCCACATTGTGGGTGGTCAACCAAGCCTCTGTGCACCACTTGTCCACTATCATCTCCCAACAATCCATCTTATCGGCGAACCATCTTGGGGGCACCTATGAATGAAACTAAGTATTGTAACTAGCCCTAACAAAACTAATAAAGAATGTAACGAAGGAATCTACGTACCTCCATGTACTGGGTCTTATCAGGGAAAATCTTTCGACATTCAGCCTTCGTATTCGGCTCGTTTTGCTTGGCGTACCAATCTCGAACGGCCTGAACACGCATCTCATGCCTCGTGTTATTCAATAATCTCTTGCACTCTTTCTCGAGGTTCTTCTTGGCCGCTTCCTCCGTGTTGGATATATGCTCTAGAGGCAAATAATATATGATTATTCCAATATATCTAAGCAAGTTCATAACCAGTTTCATACCGTGCTAGAACTGTGTCAGTGAAACAATGATGCAAGTGTGGCATAGAAAACCCCAGAGTTCCTAGTTAGCCTCTACATCGATAACTAGTTCATGATCAACATGATGGTCGTGGTTTCGCGATCATGGATAATTAAGTCTCTTGACTATGAGATCACCTCACTGGTTAAGTGACGTGATGAACATTACCCAAAGTAAGCATTACAGCATGATCAAATCTTGTGAAGGTTCAGTGTTGTAATTACAGAACGTGGTAGACCGTTCCTTTGACCGTGAGTACGTGCATAATTGCTATCTTCCCGGATGCTTTTACCTACATCCCACCACCTGACTGAAATATGCGGGTCATAACGGTTGTATCTTGGGTATTCCATGAAGATATGTTGAGGAGTATTGTTACAAGAGCGGGATTTGTCAATCCATATAATGGATAGATACTCGGGGCCCACTTGGTGAGATTCCATCCATAAAGCTGCAGCGTGTGACTAGATCACGGGGATGAATATCACGGGAACGAGTGAATGAGGATTAGTTCAGAACGAGGTTGAACCAGACATAGGATGTCATTGTTCGAATCTCGGAACAATCCAGTATCGCTGACAAAGGGAATGCTATACGGCGTAAGGTCCAATCGGTGTTTGATATCCGGAATGCACAGGGGTCATTATGGGCATCCAGGTCCCGCTGATGATCATTGACCGTAGCCTCATCTCGGTCATGACTGGAGTGTTCTCTGACCGTAGGGTAACACACTTAAGGGCTCGATGAAATCGGAGACCTTTTCGGAACCATCGGAGTAACCAGAGAATAAAGGAAACAACATCGCAGAAGTACCGTGTTGAACCGAACAAGTTCGGAGTGAACCAGAAGGTGTTCCGGAGCACCGGGAGATGGAATATTATGTTTTAGTTATTAATTAATTGAATTAATAATTAAAATCATTTTATTTCTAATTAATATATGCAATGGGCCTTAGTGGAGAAAAAGGCCCATTAGGGGAAGAAATAAAAGGGAAAAAGAAAAAAAAGGGAGTGGGGGGGGGGGGGGAGGCGCCATGGGCCCTAGGGCCCATGAGGGTGGCGCACCCTCTCCCCCCTTTGCCGGCGCCCCCCTAGCATGTGGGATAGTCCCACATTGCTAAGGGAGGGGGGTTGACTCCCTCCCCTATCCCTATATAAAGAGGGCCATGGTGCACATATTTAATTAAGCCAAATACACAATAAATCAGATTAAATTAGTATATACTCCGAATTGAGATCGATTTTCTCCGGTCTTCTCCCCTCCCTTGTCTCTTTCACGGTGGGCTCCCTAGTGTGAGCCTATAGTGGAATTGAGGCTTTATGCTAGAATCGGAGGCCGTCGTGCTGCCGAAGCTCCGTCCGGTGGTCTGCTTCCGCCACCTTCGCTGGATCGGAGAACGGAGGTCGTCATCGAGTCTCGTACGTGTGCAAGTACTACGAGGTGCTACACGTGTGGCACTACACCCATCCGGGTGCTCAACACAGCCAGGGGGCTGTGAAAATTGATCGGCTACATCAACCACGTTTGCGGGAACGTTTCCCGCGCAACGGACTACACCCCGAGGTATGTTATTTCCGCACTCCTTTCCGTTACGGTAATACGGCTAGCTAGATCTTGGGTTATGGGAACGCTAGTTAGAAAAAATTGTGTTTTCTGCTGCGAACCCTAACAGTGGTATCATGAGCTAGGTCTATGCTTAGTATTACTGTACGGATAGAACACATCGGGGATGTGGGCGTTGATTGTATGATTGTTACCCTCCCACGTGTACTTGTTCACATCTGCGGCATTGTTTGATGAAGCGGCCCCCGACCGACCTTACGCGTACGCTTACGCGAGACTGGTTCCACGCTTGACATACGGCTTGTACCGTATAAAGTGGCTGGGGGGTGTCTGTCTCTCTACTTTAGCGGATGTGGCATTTGCAACGGAGGGCCCCGTGCAGGGTGTAATAGAGACAATCGTATGGTTGACGTTGTGGTTGACTCGTAGGTTAAAACCTGTTTAATTATGAAAGCCCTAGCAGCCACGTAAAACTTGCAATATACAACTAGACCGTCTAAACCTTGTATTGCTAAGTGGGGGCTATCATTCGTTTGTTTGTGATGTAGCGATAGCTTTGCTATGTGTTACTAGTAAGTAGTAATCGTCATCATAAAACAAACTAAAATGGAGACACTGTAGACTTAGTGTTGGCATAGCTCAGACATCTTAAAACTTGCTAGTATAGGATACACGACGGTAGCATGTGATAAGATGATCCCTTAACAAAGCCAAAGACAAGTATTCTACCGAAGTGTGCACCTCCTGGAAGGTTCTCCCATATGGCTTGATGCTTCGTACATACCGGAGTTGTCCTACATATTCAATGGAGTTCGCATGAGGTTGGGTTCGGCAAGCATGGCATATGCATATATGGCCTTGCTGAGCAGCATATAACATGGAGGTTAATTTGGCGAGCCTAGCATATGCAGATATGGCCTCAGAATACTAGAGATCGAAAGATCGAGCATGAGTCACAGTACATATAAGATAATGTGATCGCACAAGTTGTTGTCTACCTTTGAAACTGACCCGTCGGCCGTGTGATATTCGAGGACGGGCAGTGAATCTGGATCATGTAATCACTAAAACTTCCTAGGGATGAATTGTTTTAGTGCGAGCTCATTTATAATATGATTATATGAACTCATTGTTGTGAACTAGTCTTAATTGTGTTCCTTGCAATTATGTTTGTAGAAAATTAATGCACTAGAGAAACGTGAACTATCTTTCTTCATGGAAGGTGAAAGACTTAGAGAAAATGGGTCAAACTTTCCTGACTGGTACTTACGCCTTAGGACGTCGCTCAAGAGAGCAAACATCTTGTTTACAATAGAAGTGCATGTGGAAGAACATCCGGACGATCATGTTGGCGATCAAGGGATACTTGATCATTATGCTCGCCGACAGAAATGCTCCGTAGTCAGGAATGTCATGATCTTCAGCATGTCAGAGGTTTTGGGCATACAGTTTCAGGACACTGGCTCATATGACATGATGGACACGCTAAAGACAATGTTCGTACGTGAGTTCAGAGTTGCCAGTTTTGAGTTAGAAAGCAAGTTTCTATCTACAAAGATGGAAGAACGCACAAGCCTTGGCAATCACTTGGACATGATGCATGAGATGTACCTGACCCTGGTGGAGGACTATGAATATTTGACAATGAACGAAAGCACCACATAAGAGTTTGCAATAAACACATTATTGCACTCACTCCCTCCGAGTTATGGTGATTATTGTTGGATATATGCCCTAGAGACAAATTAATAAAGATATTTGTCACATATCCGTTTTGTTCATAATACTTTTTATACCGTGCTATAATTGTATTACTTGGAAATACTAATACAGGTGTAGTATAAAACATGTTCCGTAGTTTAACTCGGGTAAACTATCTCATTGGGCAATTGATTGATCAAGGTTTCCTGATCATGGCGACACTTAAGTCCATTGACAATGAGGTCATATCATTAAGGGGAATGATGTGATGGACGTACACCCACCTAAAGTATTGCAATGTGATCGAGTCACATAGTTCAGCGTTGCTATGACTTTGTAACATATTGGTTAGTCCTTAGACCGTAATGATCATACGTCATCACGATCTATGAGGATACTTTGATTTGTATCCCACCGCCTGACTGAAATATGCTGGCTATAACGGAGCACTTTGGGTATTCCAAAATAGATGGTTGATGAGTATGTTAATTGATCAGAGCGGGATTTGTCAGTCCTTGTGACAGGACAGGTACTCTGGGCCCACTCGGTGATATTGCATCAACACCTTGCAAGGACGTGACTAGGTCACAAGAGATGCAATGATCATGGACGAGAGAAGTTGTTTTTTGTGAACGAGATGTGAACACGGTATGTGGGATACCGACGATCAAACCTCGGACAAACAAAGTACCGCAGCACAAAGGGATTACGTCGTATCGTTAACGGTTTCCAAAAGCGATCGAAGTTCATTCGATGGAAGCGCAGGGGCTGTCAAGGATTGTAACCAGGTCCAACTGACTAGTCATTGGTCAATGAGAAGAGTCTCGACCATGTCTGCTGTTTCCCGGACCGTTAGGGTGTTACACTTAAGGGCAATCGATGCATAGGACAGTTACGGGATCAATCGGTGAAATAGGAGAAATCACCGGAATAGTTCCGGAGGAGGACGGAATGGTTTCCGGACATTTTGAATAGTTCAAAATAAAGTTTATTTGTTTTAATAATGTTTTTATTATTTATTTATCTGAATTAAATATTTAAAACATATTAAATAAATTAAAAAATGGGAAAAAGGCTATATGGGCCCATGGGGCCCATTAGGGGAGGAAGGGGTTTCCCCCCTTGGGCTTGGCGCCAAGGGTGGGGCCCATCCCCCCCTATGGCCGGCGCACCTCCCCCCCCTTGGGGGTTTAGTCCCACATGGGGGAGGGGAGGAGGATCACACCCCCCCTTGGCCTATATAAGGAGGGGTAGACCCCCCTTTTCCCAACACACTAAATCTCCTTCTTTCTTCCTTCTCCTTCCCGGAAGTGGACTCCCCTTGTTTGGAGTCTGCACCAGGATTGGAGTTCTCCACCATAAGGCAGGCCGTCGCTCTGCTGGAGTCGGGATCCGTAGCCATCTTTCTTCCGCTGCTCGCCTGGTTCGAGGCCCGGGAGGAACATCGATTGTACCGTACGTGTATAATCTCTTCGAGGCACTACACCTGTGGTGCTACTTCGTCGCTGGAGGTTTACCGGGAGTCATCCTCGCCGGTGGTGGTCTTCTACACGACAGGGATGTCGTAGTTCTGAGTCTACGCCAACCATGTTCGCAAGAACGTTTCCCTCTTTCTGTCTTCAAAGGTATGAACACCGATTCCCTCCGTTACTTTACATTGCCATAGCATAGATCTTGGGTTCGGGTACCGTAGGTGTGAAAAATTTGTGTTTTCTGCCCCGTATCCCAACAATGGTATCATGAGCTAGCTATGCGTAGATGTTTTGTACGGATAGAACACATCTAGGATGTGGGCATCGAATCTTCATTCGTTACCCTCCCACGTGTACTCATTTAGCGTTGCGGCAATGTTTGATGAAGCGGCCCCCGACCGACCTTACGCGTTTACGCGAGACTGGTTCCACGCTTGACATATGGCTTGTACCATATAAAGTGGCTGGGGGGGTGTCTGTCTCTCTGCATTAGCGATGCGAAGATGTTTGCAACGGAGGGCCCCGATAGGGGTGTAATAGACACAGATGGGAGACGGTGTTGTGGCATGTTTTTCGCAGGATAGAAACAGTTCTCTCTCTCGAAGCCCCTAGCAGCCACGTAAAACTTGCACAAGCTAAAGTAGAAAGGCGTTTAACTTTGCTTTGCATGAAGGGGGATCATAGGTTGTATGATTTACAGTTTTACTTCCTATTTTATGCCAGTATGCTAGATATATCGACGGTAGCACGAAACAGGACCATCTCTCACAATACCAACATTGTGTTCTCCCTTGGTGGGCACCGCCTGGAAGGTTCTCCCATATGGCTTGATGCTCCGTACATACCGGAGTTGTCCTACATATTAAACGGAGTTCGCATAAGGTTGGGTTCGGCAAGCCTGGCATATGCAGATATGGCCTTTGCTGAACAACTAACATCAAGGTCCGATTGGCAGGCTTGACGTATGTAGATGCGGGCCTGGAACACAGAAGACCGAAAGGTCGAGCACGAGTCACATGCCTGATGTGATTGGCTTAGAGGCCTACCTGGTTCGCATACTGATGGCCGTAACGATCGGGGGAGGTATGGGGGTTGGGATTGTGTAATCACTTAGTTAAATTGAGAGGTGTTTATCTAAGTGGGAGCTTTCTAGAATTTTGAGATTAAATTGAAACTCCACATTATGAACAAAAGTATAAATATGTATCCTTGTGAATCAACCTTGTAGATGGCAGCACTTCGCCCCTCATTCAACTTAGGATCATTCCTAGAGAAAGATAAACTAAAAACAGATGGGACAAACTTCACCAACTGGTTCCGCACCCTAAGGATTCTCCTCGTTCCCCTCAAAATGGTATACGTACTAGAGGACGCGTTAGGTGACGCACCAGCAGATGATGCCAGTCAAGACGAGAAGAATGTATATCTCTCCAGGACTGATGATTACAACCTTGTCCAGAGTGGCATGCTCTACTGCATGGAGGCTGAGCTACAGAAACGTTTTGAGAGGATGGGTGCATATGAGATTATCACCGACCTCAAGGCGGTCTTCGCACCTCAAGACAGGGCTGAATGGTACGAGGCTTCTGAAGCCTTCTTCTCAGCAAAGATGGACGAGCACGGCAGCGTGAGTGAGCACATAGTCAAAATGTCTGGCTACGTTCAGCGCTTGAATGCTCTGGAATGCCAGATTCCAGATGAACTTGTTGTTGATAGGGTGTTGCAGTCGCTTCCCCCTAGCTACAAAGGCTTTGTGCTGAACTACAACATGCAGGGGATGACCAAAACCCCTTCTGAGTTGTTCGCCATGCTGAAGAGCTCCGAGGTTGAGATCAAGAAGGAGCACGCCGTCTTCATGGTCAACAAGACCATTGACTTCAAGAAGTCAAGTAGGCGGGAGAAGGCCAAGAGAGGTGGCCCCAAGAGGGATGGCAAGTCAGTTGCCGCTCCTCCCAAGGCACCCAAGCCTAAACTCGGAGTGGAGTGCTTCTACTGCAAGGGTGAAGGTCACTGGAAACGCAACTGTCCCAAGTACCTAAAGGACAAGAAGGCCAGCAAGGTCGCCAAGAGAGACGAAGGTATATTTGATATACATATTGTTGATCTTCTCTTGACAAGCGCTGGGAACACATCCTGGATATTTGATACAGGATCTGTCGCTCATATTTCTAATTCCATTCAGGGACTAAGGAATAGGAGACGCTTGCTCAAAGATGAAGTGACGATGCGCGTGGGGAATGGCTGTCGGATTGAGGTCTTGGCGGTCGGCACGAAGCATCTTAGTCTCCCTTCGGGATTGGTTTTAGTTCTGAATAATTGCTACTATGTACCCGCGTTGAGTGTGAACATCGTTAGTGGCTCTTGCTTGAAGCGAGACCACTATTCTTTTAAGTCTGATACAATTGGTTGTTCGATTTATAAGGATGAAATGTTTTATGTTCACGCACCGGAGTTGCATGGTTTATTCGTACTTAATCTCGATGGTGACGTGTGTCACATTAACAATATTGAGGCCAAAAGATTGAAGAATGATGAAGATCACATGATGATGTGGCATTGCCGACTTGGTCATATTGGTATAAAACGCATGGAGAAGCTCCATAAGGATGGACTTCTTGAGTCATTGGATTTTGGATCCCTTGATACATGTGAACAATGCCTCATGGGCAAAATGACAAGGACTCCATTCAATGGCGTAATGGAGCGTGCAGATGTCTTATTGGGGATCATACACTCGGATGTATGTGGACCCATGAACGTCCCCACTCGCAATGGTTATCGTTAATTCGTGACCTTTACTGATGATTTGAGTAGATATGGGTATATTTACTTGATGAAGCACAAGTCTAAAACCTTTGAAAAGTTCAAGGAATTTCAGAATGAGGTCGAAAATCAACTCGGAAGAAAAATCAAGCACCTTCGATCGGATCGAGGTGGCGAGTATTTGAGTCACGAGTTTGGCAATCATCTGAAGTCTTGTGGCATAGTACCACAGCTTACACCGGCAGGCACACCTCAGAGAAACGGTGTGGCTGAGCGACGTAATCGAACCCTATTGGATAGTGTACGATCGATGATGTCTCATACTGATTTGCCTGTGTCATTCTGGGGGTATGCATTAGAAACTGCCGTTCATATTCTTAATAGGTCACCATCCAAATCCGTAAAGACAACACCATTTGAAGAATGGCATGGCACAAAACCTGAGTTGTCTCACCTGAAGATTTGGGGTTGTGAGGCTTATGTTAGGAAACTACAGCCTGACAAACTTGAATCCAAGGCGGATAAGTGCATCTTTGTGGGCTATCCCAAGGAAACTTGTGGATACACCTTCTACAACAAGTCTGACAGCAAAACGTTTGTTGCCAAGACGGGACACTTTCTTGAGAAGGAGTTTCTCGCGAAAGAGTTGAGTGGGAGGAAAATAGACCTCGATGAAGTGACTGACCAATTACTCCAATTGGAAGAAACGGCTACGGAAATTGTTCTGGAACCATCTTCCATAGTGGGAGCTGAAGAGAATGGCCAGAACGACATTCATAACGATCATGACATTAATGACGATCATGATGAGAATGAAGAGGATCCTTTTATGCCCCGTAGGTCATCAAGAGTCCGTCAACCTACTGAGTTTTACGGACAGCTTGTGAATGCAATCTCGGCTGATGAGTCGGATGAACCTACAAGTTACAAAGAAGCAATGGAGGGACCCGAGTCCGAGAAATGGCTTGAAGCCATGAAATCCGAAATAGACTCCATGTACACCAACAAAGTATGGACTTTGGTGGATATTCCCGAGGACCGCAAGGCCGTCGAGAATAAATGGATTTTCAAGAAAAAGACTGACGCAGACGGAAACGTATCTGTCTATAAAGCTCGACTTGTCGCGAAGGGTTTCCGACAAATTCAAGGAGTTGACTACGAGGAGACGTTCTCTCCTGTAGCGATGATAAAGTCTATTCGGATCCTACTAGCAATAGCTGCATATCATGATTACGAGATATGGCAGATGGATGTGAAAACTGCATTCCTAAATGGCAACATTGAGGAAGAGTTGTATATGATGCAACCAGAGGGGTTTGTCGATCCATGGAACGCTGGTAAGGTTTGCAAGCTTCAACGGTCCATCTATGGGTTGAAGCAAGCATCTCGGAGCTGGAATCTTCGATTTGATGAGGTCATTAAAGCTTTTGGATTTGTCCAAAACGTCGAAGAGTTCTGCGTCTATAAGAAACTGAGTGGGAGCTCTATAGCATTCCTTGTGTTATATGTAGATGACATATTACTAATAGGGAACGATAAGAAATTCTTAGAGGAAGTGAAGGAATATCTGAATGGACAATTTTCCATGAAGGACCTAGGTGAAGCTGCGTACATATTGGGGATTAAGATCTATAGAGATAGACCTAATCGACGGTTGGCCTTGAGTTAGAACACTTATATTGACAAGATATTGAAAAGGTTCAAAATGGATGACTCGAAGAGAGGTCTCTTGCCAGTTATAAAAGGTGTCAAATTAAGCGTGACTCAATGCCCAACCACAACAAAAGAGAAAGAGGAGATGTCCTCAAAGCCTTATGCCTCAGCCATAGGTTCTCTCATGTATGCTATGTTATGTACCAGACCGGATTTAGCGCTGGCCATTAGTATGACTAATCGCTACCAGAGTAACCCGGGAATGGCTCACTGGACAGCAGTAAAGAACATCCTTAAGTACTTAAGAAGAACCAAGGATCTTTTTCTCGTTTATGGAGGAGTTGATGAGGAGCTCACCGTAAAAGGTTACGTTGACGCAAGCCTCGGCTCAGATCTAGATGACTCGAAATCCCAGACGGGATATGTTTTCATGTTGAACGATGGCGCAATTAGCTGGAGGAGCGGCAAACAGTCAATCGTCGCTCAATCTTCAATGGAGTCGGAGTATATTGCCGCTTGCGAAGCGTCAAACGAGGCGCTGTGGCTGAAGAAGTTCGTGATCGAGCTTGGTGTCTTTCCCAGTTGCACTACCCCGTGGGGATCTTCTGCGATAACATGGGTGCCATTGCTAACGCGAAGGAGCCAAGAACTCACTCTACAGCCAAGCACATCCTCCGAAAGTTCCATGTGACGCGAGACTACGTCAGGCATGGACACACTAGGATTCAAAAGATACATACGGATCTGAACGCAGCAGACCCGATGACTAAACCTCTTCCACAGGGCAAGTTTGAAGAACACCGAGAGACCATTGGTGTTAGATACATACCTGATGTAAACTAGTGTAATTTGTACTCTAGTGCAAGTGGGAGACTGTTGGATATGTGCCCTAGAGACAAATTAATAAAGATATTTGTCACATATCCATTTTGTTCATAATACGTTTTATACTTTGCTATAACTGTATTACTTGGAAATACTAATACAGGTGTAGTATAAAACATGGTCCGTAGTTTAACTCGGGTAAACTATCTCATTGGGCAATTGATTGATCAAGCTTTCCTGATCATGGCGACACTTAAGTCCATTGACAATGAGGTCATATCATTAAGGGGAATGATGTGATGGACGTACACCCACCTAAAGTATTGCAATGTGATCGAGTCACATAGTTCAGCGTTGCTATGACTTTGTAACGTATGGCTTAGTCCTTAGACCGTAATGATCATACGTAATCACGATCTATGAGGAGACTTTGATTTGTATCCCACCGCCTGACTGAAATATGATGGCTATCACGGAGCACTTTGGGTATTCCGAAATAGATGGTTGATGAGTATGTTAATAGATCAGAGCGGGATTTGTCAGTCCTTGTGACAGGACATGTACTCTGGGCCCACTCGGTGATATTGCATCAACACCTTGCAAGGACGTGACTAGGTCACAAGAGATGCAATGATCATGGACGAGAGAAGTTGTTTGTTGTGATCGAGATGTGAACACGGTATGTGGGATACCGACGATCAAACCTCGGACAAACAAAGTACCGCAGCACAAAGGGATTACGTCGTATCGTTAACGGTTTCCAAAAGCGATCGAAGTTCATTCGATGGAAGCGCAGGGGCTGTCAAGGATTGTAACCAGGTCCAACTGACTAGTCATTGGTCAATTAGAAGCGTCTCGACCATGTCTGCTGTTTCCCGGACCGTTAGGGTGTTACACTTAAGGGCAATCGATGCATAGGACAGTTACGGGATCAATCGGTGAAATAGGAGAAATCACCGGAATAGTTCCGGAGGAGGACGGAATGGTTTCCGGACATTTTGAATAGTTCAAAATAAAGTTTAATCGTTTTAATAATGTTTTTATTATTTAATTATCTGAATTAAATATTTAAAACATATTAAATAAATTAAAAAATGGGAAAAAGGCTATATGGGCCCATGGGGCCCATTAGGGGAGGAAGGGGTTTCCCCCCTTGGGCTTGGCGCCAAGGGTGGGGCCCATCCCCCCTATGGCCGGCGCACCTCCCCCCTTGGGGGTTTAGTCCCACATGGGGGAGGGGAGGAGGATCACACCCCCCCTTGGCCTATATAAGGAGGGGTAGACCCCCCTTTTCCCAACACACTAAATCTCCTTCTTTCTTCCTTCTCCTTCCCGGAAGTGGACTCCCCTTGTTTGGAGTCTGCACCAGGATTGGAGTTCTCCACCATAAGGCAGGCCGTCGCTCTGCTGGAGTCGGGATCCGTCGCCATCTTTCTTCCGCTGCTTGCCTGGTTCGGGGCCCGGGAGGAACATCGATTGTACCGTACGTGTATAATCTCTTCGAGGGAGTACACCTGTGGTGCTACTTCGTCGCTGGAGGTTTACCGGGAGTCATCCTCGCCGGTGGTGGTCTTCTACACGACAGGGAGGTCGTAGTTCTGAGTCTACGCCAACCACGCTCGCAAGAACGTTTCCCTCTTTCGGTCTTCAAAGGTATGAACACCGATTCCCTCCGTTACTTTACATCGCCATAGCATAGATCTTGGGTTCGGGTACCGTAGGTGTGAAAAATTTGTGTTTTCTGCCCCGTATCCCAACAATTATTTTCATAGCTATGTCGGAAGAGGAGCTAATATGAGTCTCCAGAACTTCATGACTAATCTCTTGGCCGCGGACGTTGCTCCTATCGAGGATGTAGAAGTCGTGGATGGAGAAGGTATATACTCGATATACTTTATAAATGTTTACTCCCTTATACAACATTTGCAGTAAATGAGTATCTGATACTTATTCTGTTTTATGAAAACAGGACCTGCCGTTGCATGGATGGGAAGAGGTGAAATCGAGGATTGATGGATATCAAGTCAGTTGATGGCCAACATGGATTCCGCCGAGACATCTATCATAGGAGATACTTAGAGTATTAGATAAATCTTATGTAATCATTATAGTATGAACACTTAGTTGTGTGTCTTGCATCTCGCGAGACAAAATTATTCGTGTAATGAGACAAGTCAGTTGTTCCATCTTTATGAATAAAAGTGTGCTTATACTTTGATTACGTCTTGATATGATAGAAAACATTTATAATACTGCTATTATTGTCAAGAAATACTCAATGTTTAATGATAAAGTTGTCTTGATTATAACAATTCAAAGATTTGATTGCATGAGGTGACTTCATAACTGATGAATTCATTAAATGTATGATCTATTAACTTGTAAGTTCATTGTCGAATGAAAGTCATAACTTGATTGCATGAGATGGATTAGATACACGGTCTATGAACCTCTGCAATAAATATAACCATGACAAGGTTCTAGCAAGTAGAACTTGTGCCAATCATTATACATAAATGATGTACTAAATGGGCACGTGAGTTATCATTAAAGACTTCATATGATTAATTGAAAGTTGTATTCAATTGAGATCATAAAAGTGAGATTCAGGAATCACAGTGAGAAGTGAGAATACAAGGATACATATCACTACGCTACGATCCGAAGTGATAAGTATTGATATTGACATAATGGGAGACTTGTGGAAGTTGTACCACAAACTACGATGGAAGTTGAAAGTGCTAGACTACTTAAACCATTCGTAGTCATACTAAACCGTAGTATGGTCTAAACGTTATTTCCCCTAGCACTATAGTTCTTGTTGAATAAGGTTGTTTAATTCATTAAGTTAAAACACCCACTTCATGAATAGGAAACCATCCTGAATCTAACGAGACATGATAGCTCCATAACTGATGGTGTTATAAGGTTTCTTAAAAGAAATAATTTCTGTGTAATAAAACTACAAGCAATTGAAATTACATATTCTCCCTGAATAGCAAAATGTGTGTTGCTTGATTGGTAATGCGAGAAGAAGTCTCTCGACACGGATCCAATGGGAGATAATGGAAACTTTGACCGGGGTATTGGACCTTGCCTTCAGAATATCAGAGTATTGCAACGGAAGCATGTTCCGCTGTAATGACACTGCATAAGGAAGGATATGCCATAGATGATTGATCTTGGTATATGAGTTGAAGCCATTGTTGAATTTAGAAGGTTATCATGAATACGTTCTGTACAGAACAATAATCATGAGTCTTCTTAATAAAACAATAGGGAATAATATTGCTTGAAGACACAAAGGAATAATGGTAGCCTAGAACACGAGGAGAAATGAAATAATATTGAGTTACATTAAGGATGGCTCACGTCCCGTGAAATAAATCGGTTATTTCATATTCTCGACAAACTGGAGAGTTATTGAGAATAATGTAATGGGCATAAGGCATTATTTGGTTATGACCAAAGTTCAATGGTGATTGACTACGGAAAAGTAGGAATGCTTTAATCAATAAAATATTTCATTTACACTATGATGGACCATAGCCTGAAATTGCATCTCAGTCAAATTTGGGATTTGAAAGAGAATTGCAATGGGCATGATGAAGGTTATTTCATTAAAAGGATGGACTATAGTACCTCAAGACAGGAACCCTCAACCTTGATTTGATCAAGTGATTTTGTGATGACCAAAATATTGAGTGGGCCTGCAGTTTCTTGAAACTGAGTGGGAGATTTGAAGACTTCCCGGAAACTTGGAATGCAGAGGGAATTTTCTGAGTGGGAGCTTTGGAAGCTTTGTCATTATGTGAGACATAGTGAACAATAAAATGACTTCATGAAAGCTGAACCACAAATATATGAGTATATGATGAGTGGGAGCATGATCATTGTCTCAAACATATATGCATTGATATGTGTGAAGAATGATCTCATATGTATATATATGGATATGCATTGATTGTGTATATAGAGAATCGTCTTATATACATATGTGCATTATGATATATATATAGAGCATAAGGCAAATAAAATACAAGATTGCAAGAATCTTCTTTTATGTGAAATACCAACACATTACACGTTGAAATCTATATGAGTAGATTAAGATACAAATAATGAAACGAAGTGAAGGTTGGAATAATCTTCTAAGACAAGAAACAGGTTCTTGTGGCTAGAAATTATATAATGGATGAAATCCAAATATCACAAGCAATGTCTTGATGGAAGAATAGAGATGCACCATGTATTGGACATGTGATCTTATATGTTCTTGACATATGATTCTACCATATAACATGCATTGTGAATCCAACAACAGAATGACTCAAAAGTTCTTGGAAGAAGAACAGATTCCGATGTGCTTTAGGAGTAAAACACAGAATCTGAATAAACTCCATGCATTCAGTATATGAGGAATACTGAGGACTATTCTGTAAAATATAGAAAGGATAATAGACTTGAATGTAATGCAATATTACAATTGTGTCAGAACCCCAACTAGGGTAAGTGCTAGGGTTTGCTTGTCCCTTTGCATCATGAAAAATTCAAAAGGAAAATCAAAAATGGGGGAAAAGAAAAGCCCTGAGAATTTAAATCAATTGGCCAGATAAAAATCTTTTTCCAAAAATCTTTTGAATGATTGGAAAATTCCTATAAATGATGCTGATCATTTTAAAAGAGGTTTGGGATCAATCCCATGCACATGGAATTTTCTAATATTCAAACAATGGCTTTGGAAATTAAAATAACCCTATTTGAATTGAAATTCAAAATATATTGAATTTAAAAAATGCTCAAATTCTAGAAGTGACTTACTACTGGTCACCTAGGATTTATAAAATTAATTGGGCATTTTAATAAATTGCTCTGCTATTTATTTTTGGGGCAAAACAAATTACAGAAAACAAAACAGAAGAAATAAAAGGAAAGAGAAACCCTGGCCAATCTGGCCCAACTCATCCCCCCAGCCCACTGGCCTCGGCCCAGCCCGCAGCGGCCGCCTGTCGTCTTCCCCACCGACGCCGAAGCAGCTCGGTGGCGGCCTGGGAGCACGCCGCGGCGCCACCGCGACGCCGAGAAGGCTCCAAGGCCCCCTGTGCCTCTTTCCCTCGCCGTGGAGACCCCGTACACGCCCCGCTCTTCTCCCCCCTCTCTCTGGACCTCCTCCCCCTCTCCTCCTCACCGTTCTCACGACGACCGAAGCCGCGCCGGAGCACCGCCACCGCGTACTCGTGGCCATCGACCTCCTCCCGGCGAGCTGATCTGTCCAGAAGCCCCGCCGTAGACCTCTTCATCGAGCTGTGCAGCGAATCGATCGGGCAAGCCCTGGAGACGCCGCCCGCAACAAGCTTCCTCCGCCACGGCTGCCGTACGCCGGCGACGATTCCACCGCCACCACTTCCTCCCAGCCCACGCCGACGACTCCATCAGCTTCACAGTGAGCTCACGCTTCGAACCCCTCTACCTGCGCTCCTTTCCGTGCCCCCGCTGTCAATTTCTCCTTTGACGAGCCACGGTCGCCGCCGGCAAGGTCGCCGCCGTGCCTACGTTGCCTCCCCGTGGTCTCAGTGTGCTCGGGGCGATGCGCACGAGCAAGGGCTATGCCCCAGTGCCCGCAGCGCAGCCAACCGAGGCCGGAAACCCACTCCGGCGAGCCCTCCGCCGCGCCTGTAGCTGCCGCCGGTTAGCCGCCGGTCATTAGGGCTAATGACCCAGCTAAACCACCCCAAGCCCAATGACAGGTGGTCCCTGCCCCTAATTTAACCCCTCTGTTAAGTTAATCCAACCGGGGATTAACCCCCTGAGGCTGATAGCCTGGACCCACTGGTCATCCCCCCTTGACGTCATCCCCACGCAATGCTGACGCAATAAATCGAATTCCAGAGAAATAGAAAATGTTTTAAAGTAAATTCCAGAATATTCCAGAAAATCATTTAAACTTGGGAAATTCATAACTAATTCATATGAACTCCAAATATAGCAAATAATATGTCTAAAAATATCAGAAAAATCCAAGGATTATGAATATGGGCTCTGTTTTCATGTTTGACCAATTAAAATTGGGTGAACAGTGCAAAACATCCATATGGCTTTAATTCAAATTCAAATTTGAAGCACATTTGCAAATGACTTTGCATTTGACTTCTTTTAAATGGAATTGTACACACTTTGTGACCAAGAACATCACCATTTCAATATTGATCATGTGTTTGATGCATTGCAAATAAATTTATACCATTGTTTGATTGTTTGCTCGATAGACGTGCAACTGGAACCGGAGGCCACCCCCCTTCGTTGAAGACACCGTTATCGAACCTCGTCAGCAAGGCAAGCAAACCCCATTGATCATGTCTATAAAATCCTACTTCCCTCTCAGTCTCGCTTATGCATGTTTAGGAGATCACCGAGACACGTTCTTTCGCATAGTTGAACCCATTCCGATGCATGACCTATCATTCTGTCACCGTATTAAGCAAACCACAATCCTAGCAGATTTAGGAGTTGAATGATGAGCATGTGGCCCCTGCAACTGTTACTACTTTTGCTGCTTAGTGATACAATGAGGATGTTTTGATTATGAGTCGGGATGGAATGAACACAGTGGTGTTGATGAAAGTGAAACGTGTTGGTGAATCCACCCTAAACAAAGGTGAACGATGAGAGGCTGTGTAGGAGTACACAGTGGGTTGTCTCGTTGAACACTACCCTAGGCCCCGAGTTCCTGTTTTGTGATGCAAGACAAAGAGTATGACCACATGTAGGGTTTTATGGGAGCCCCGTTTGGCCTCTTTACATACCGATCCGGTCCAGGAGTCACAATAGATTTGGGTTTTCCATTTGGCATGTGCATAGAAAAAGAATGAAGAAAGGTTGCATCATCCTAGATATGTGGTGGACTTGTGAGGCAGTAAAACCATCTGGCAGAGGTGGCTTCTCGGTCCCTTACATTATCTGAGTCCGTTTCGTGGAACCGGCCGGACTCTCGAGCGGTGCCAAACTCAGGTAGTCGACTCCTGGATTAGAGAAGGTGATGTGAGGTTAGTGCCTTGGTTTCATCCACGTCCGACATCCGCTTGAAGGATGCCAAGAACGAGGCGATAAGGGATGACACGCGTGTGAAGATGTACACCCCTGCAGGGTTAATGAACTATTCGAATAGCCGTGTCCGCGGTTATGGACTACTTGGAAACCTCTACTTGATCATAGATAACTTGAATGGATACTTATAAAACTCGCAAGATAAGTGTGAGTGCTATGGTGTGCTTTTTCGTGGGGAAGTCGAGGAAGTAACCATAGTGGTGTATTGTTTGGAGATGTAGTGGACTCGTGTACGCTTCTTACCTCAAACTCTGGTACTCGTAGTACAGGATTAGCCAAGTCAAAGCCAGCACTTCTGCATGTTGAACCCCACCTCCTTTACCTTGATACTGGAGCATGAGTAGTGTAGTTCTGATGTAAGTCTTTCTAAGTACGACTTTGTACTCACGCTTGCCTATTCTATGTTTTAGATAAGAACCGGACCCCGATGGAGTCACCTCCGTGAAGCTCTACGTTGACTAAGTTAGCATAGTCCCAGACAGCAGTCTGGTCTCTTGTGGAAGGACATGTTTGTTTACAAGGCTTCTCTAAGCCATTTGTTAAACTTGTCTGTACTCAGACCTAATTTGCTTCCGTTGTATGATGTAATGTTGATCACAGACATGTGATCTTTGTATGCTCTATGTGTATATCAATAAAGAGTACTTTGTAGAGTTATGTGATGATACCTGCTGTTCATACTAGGCATGTGTGCTGCGTGTATGTTTATAACATGCATGTCTTAGTATGGGTTTTCGAGACCTTAGTTGTGATCTGGCTGGCGGTCTTTTATACACCAAGTGGCCCTTAGATGTGCGCAGCTTGGGGCATCGCGATGCGATTGTTCGTGACTCTGTCACGTGCACACTTTGTTGTATGATCGAGCCCGCCCTAGACCCCGACTAAGTGATCGGGCTGGAGTAAGTCTATGTAAGAGTTAGGATCCAATCGATAACATGGTTGAGGCGACTTGTCTATGAGTATGGGATTCACCACCCATAAGCATTTAGACTTGTGAGCGGACGTTGAGGACCCATCTCAGTGGATCATCCGGCCTCAATGGGATGCCCCTCACGTTCGATGCTTACCAAGAACGTTCTGTGCTTGGCCTTGTCTGCTTAGACAAGTGGGTACGGTTCTCGGCTCTCCATGTGATTGTATCGTGACTGGAATTACATACGCTAACCCCGGGTCCCGACAAATTGCAAGCCATATTATGGGTCTATATGGAATTAGAGACATCACCAAAGACATGAAAGAAATGTGAGAAAAATTCACGGCACTACAAACATAATACTACTTAAGAAAGTAGACGTATGGATAAAAGTTTAGCGTTAGAAGTATTGGACTTCTGGTTGAGTGTATTTCCCATTATATATGACTATGGATGAGTCTTCTAAAGACTGAACCAAGAGATCATTGGAGGATACTCTGAAATAATAGTCTCACTCTCCCGCGAAACTTATATCCAATCATTATATGATAATGAGTGGTATGTCAAAAGAGCTTTTGACCTGTACCAGTTCCAAAGGAAACATACGAATCTGAATTGGTGCAGTTCGTTCACGAAACCTCTTCCATGAGCATGCATGATCAATGAACACTTATGTGATAAGATGATTATGATCGGAAAAATGCGGCTAGATTATTAGCACTCTAGTGCAAGTGGGAGACTGTTGGATATATGCTCTAGAGGCAAATAATATATGATTATTCCAATATATCTAAGCAAGTTCATAACCAGTTTCATACCGTGCTAGAACTGTGTCAGTGAAACAATGATGCAGGTGTGGTATAGAAAACCCCAGAGTTCCTAGTTAGCCTCTACATCGATAACTAGTTCATTGTCAACATGATGGTCGTGGTTTCGCGATCATGGACAATTAAGTCTCTTGACTATGAGATCACCTCACTGGTTAAGTGACGTGATGAACATTACCCAAAGTAAGCATTACAGCATGATCAAATCTTGTGAAGGTTCAGTGTTGTAATTACAGAACGTGGTAGACCGTTCCTTTGACCGTGAGTACGTGCATAATTGCTATCTTCCCGGATGCTTTGACCTACATCCCACCACCTGACTGAAATATGCGGGTCATAACGGTTGTATCTTGGGTATTCCGTGAAGATATGTTGAGGAGTATTGTTACAAGAGCGGGATTTGTCAATCCATATAATGGATAGATACTCGGCGCCCACTCGGTGAGATTCCATCCATAAAGCTGCAGCGTGTGACTAGGTCACGGGGATGAATATCACGGGAACGAGTGAATGAGGATTAGTTCAGAACGAGGTTGAACCAGACATAGGATGTCATTGATCGAATCTCGGAACAATCCAGTATCGCTGACAAAGGGAATGCTATACGGCGTAAGGTCCAATCGGTGTTTGATATCCGGAATGCACAGGGGTCATTATGGGCATCCAGGTCCCGCTGATGATCATTGACCGTAGCCTCATCTCGGTCATGACTGGAGTGTTCTCAGACCGTAGGGTAACACACTTAAGGGCTCGATGAAATCGGAGACCTTTTCGGAACCATCGGAGTAACCAGAGAATAAAGGAAACAACATCGCAGAAGTACCGTGTTGAACCGAACAAGTTCGGAGTGAACCAGAAGGTGTTCCGGAGCACCGGGAGATGGAATATTATGTTTTAGTTATTAATTAATTGAATTAATAATTAAAATCATTTTATTTCTAATTAATATGTGCAATGGGCCTTAGTGGAGAAAAAGGCCCATTAGGGGAAGAAATAAATGGGAAAAAGAAAAAGAAAAAAAAGGGAGTGGGGGGGGGGGGGGCGGAGGCGCCATGGGCCCTAGGGCCCATGAGGGTGGCGCCCCCTCTCCCCCCTTGGCCGGCGACCCCTAGCAAGTGGGATAGTCCCACATTGCTAAGGGAGGGGGGTTGACTCCCTCCCCTACCCCTATATAAAGAGGGCCATGGTGCACATATTTAATTAAACCAAATACACAATAAATCAGATTAAATTAGTATTTACTCCGAATTGAGATCGGTTTTCTCCGGTCTTCTCCCCTCCGAATTGAGGCTTCTCTGCTAGAATCGGAGGCCGTCGTGCTGCCGAAGCTTCGTCCGGAGGTCTGCTTCCGCCACCTTCGCTGGATCGGAGAACGGAGGTCGTCATCGAGTCTCGTACGTGTGCAAGTACTACGAGGTGCTACACGTGTGGCACTACACCCATCCGGGTGCTCAACAAAGCCAGGGGGCTGTGAAACTTGATCGGATACATCAACCACGTTTGCGGGGATGTTTCCCGCGCAACGGACTACACCCCGTGGTATGTTATTTCCGCACTCCTTTCCGTTACGGTAATACGGCTAGCTAGATCTTGGGTTATGGGAACACTAGTTAGAAAAATTTGTCTTTTCTGCTGCGAACGCCAACACTCCGTCCCATCCTCGACCCTATGGTAACTCTGCAATTATGCCATATATATGCACAGATGAATAGGAAATAACAAGATATAACATTGGATATTGTATACTTTTTATTGGGTAAAATAATAGTTACCCAAAAATCAGCCAACACCTTGTCGGCCACGCTCGCTCAAACAACACCGTTCACGTGAGTGTTTTCCGGGAGCAGCGCGGCTTGGTAGTGCTCCCACTTGAGTCCTGGCTCGGGAACCATACCCTCCCCGGGAAACTGCACTATCCCGGGAAAGTGCTCCCTAAGCAAAGCACCAAGGAGGCAGTTTGGATTCCGGGTATTCTCCGGGTAATTCCACCCCCTGCATAATGAGAAGGCAAAGACATTAGCTCCTTGGTGGAAAATAATGATATAAGGTACACAATAGACATCAATTTACTTCTCGCCATCTGGCAAAATCAACGCCCTGTGCTGCAACTCCAATCGGTCTGGAACTCGTGTCATACCACGTTGGTAGACCGACTTGCTGGCAGACGGGCCCTCATCCTCCGCCTCAGCCCTCTTATCCTCCGCCTCAGCCCCCTCATCCTCCACCTCAACCTCAGCCTCCGCATCCGCCCCAGCCCCCTCACCGTCCCCAACTCCCCCACTCCTCGTGTGAGGGTGTCGGCTCCTGGACGGGAGGATCCTGCATCGGTGTCCGCTCCTGGAAGGGAGGATCACGCACCGGTGACACCCTTGTCTGCAGGGGTGAAGTGGCTGAGACTGAAGTAGCTGAGGGTGGTGGCGATTGGCTCCTATTAGGCAGCCTCCCTCTCTCGCGACCACGTCCTCTGCCTCTCTTCTTTCCTCCGCCTCTCCCACGGGGCTCCTCGGCAAAGCTCTGCAACAACTGTCTCTATAGCTGCCCAGGTGCTATCCTCAACTTATCCCCGCCTGCCATGTCTCACCACCTGCAACAATACATAGTTAAATACTTAGTACAAATTCAAAGACAATATTTAAATGAACAATAATAAATACATGAATAATTTAAAAATTAATTAAATAATTAAACAACAATGTTTGGATGCATACAAAGTACTAATAGTCGGGATCATCTGTCTGTTCTCCATGGTCAACTGAAGCATAATCATCATCAGTATCACACGTGTCATCATGAATGACATCGTCATCGGGTTCAGGGACATAATGTGGAAGGCCTTTTTGTAACCGATCAAGCATTGATAGCTCATCCGGATTGGTAACCTCTTCTACTTCCACTTCTTCCTCATCATCACGTGATTCTTTGTCGGGACCTGGGGTTAGCGTATGCAAGTCCAGCTAAGACATAGTCATATGGAGAGCCGAGAACCGTACCCACTTGTCTAAGCAGACAAGGCCAAGCACAGAAAGTTCTCGGAAAGCATCGTACGTGAGGGGCATCCCATCCAGGCCGGATGATCAACTGAGATGGGTCCTCATCGTCCGCACACAAGTCTAATGATATGGGTGGTGAACTCCCATATTCAAAGACAAGTTGCCTCAACCATACTATCGACTATCTCATAACTCTTACATATACTTACTCCAGCCCGATCACTTAGTCGGGGTCTAGGGCGGGCTCGATCATACCACAAAGTGTGCACGAGACGGAGTCTCGAGCAATCGCATCACGAGGCCCCAAGCTGCGCACATCTAAGGGCCACTTGGTGTATGAAAGACCGCCAGCCAGAACACAACTAAGGTCTCGAAAACCCATACAAAGACATGCATGTTATAAACATACACGCAGCACACATACCTTGTATGAACAGCAGGTACCATTGTAATTCTCTACAAAGTGTACAATTTTATTGATAACTCTTATAGAGTGCAAACAGAGATCACAAACATGTGATCCAACATTACAACACAAACAGAAGCAAATTATGTCTGAGTACAGACAAGTTTAACAAATGGCTTAAGAAGCCTTATTTAAACACAAGCCCTCCACGAGGGAACCATTCGTCTGACTGGGACTAGACTAGTTGGTCTTCAGTCGTCCAGCTCGATGAAGAAGCCACCTTCGGGGTCGGTGGTATCATCTAAAACATAGATTAAGAAAACGTGAGTACAAAGTCGTACTCAGCAAGACTTACATAGGAGCTATACTACTCATGCACATGTATCAAGGTAAAGGGAGGTGGGGTTCACTTGCAGAAATGCCAGCTTTGACTTGGCTAATCCTGAACTACGAGTACCAGACTTTGAGGTAAGAAGCGTACACGAGTCCACTACTTCTCCAACCAATTACACCACTATGGTGCCTTCCTCGACTTCCCCACGAGAAAGCTCGCCATAGCACTCACACTTATCTTGGTGGGTTTTAGAAGTATCCAGTTCAAGTTGTCTAATAATCAAGCTAAGCTTTCCAAGCAGTCCATAACCGCGGACGCAGCTATTCGAATAGTTTTGTTAACCCTGCAGGGGTGTACCGCTACACACACATGATCATCATTTACCGCCTTTGATCTCGACACCATTCAAGGGGTGCCAGCGAGGATGTTCACCACAACTGTTACCTCATAGCCGATCTAGTCCGAGAAAGCCGCCTACTTCGGTTGGTTACCACAATCGTGAACCCGGCCGGTTTACCGAAGTGGACCCAAGTGATGTGTGCGTGGTGCATAAGCCGGTCTCGGATGAGCCGTTCTCTCACTTAGCATCCAGGCCACGGACCTACCAGAACTCCGAACTATTGCGACCTCTGGACATTGAAAGGGATGAGTTAGTAAGTTGAGAGAGGTCAGTGAGCCCAATGTATGGTTGTACTCTTCATCTTGGATCACCACACAAGAACTCTTACTAGGGCGGTGTTCAACGAGACAACCCACCGTGTACTCTTACACAGCCTCTCATCGTTCACCTTGTATTAGGGCCGATTCACCAACACTTTTCTACCAACATAAACATGATCACTACCATCCGACTCACATCACAGTAACATCATGGTATCATACTAAGCATGCAATAAGCGATAACATTTGCAGGGGCCACATGATATCAAAAAACTCCTACATTTGCTAGGATTGTGGTTTGCTTACTACTGTGACAAAATGATAGGTCATGCAAAGGAATGGGTTCATCTATGCGGTTGAAACGGAGCATGGTGATCATCCTAAACAATGCATAAGCGAGACATGAGAGGGAAGTGGGATTTTATCGACATGATTAATGGGGGTTTGCTTGCCTTGCTGACGAGGTTCGGGTTCTGGGTCTTCAACGAAGGGGGCAGCCTCCTGCTCCGGTTCCACCTCTACTCGACAAACAACAAGAAAAGTAGCAAAGTAAATACGATGCACAAACACATGATGGAAGTTTGAATCTTGATGTATATGCTCTGATGTGTGAAGCAATTCCATTTAAATGGAGTATATTGCAAATTGAATTGCAAATTCAAACTCCAATTTGAATTCAAATTTAACCAAGTTGCATGTGACATTGTTTGATCATTTTGAACCTTCTTCAAATGTGTATGATATGCCTCTGATGTGTGGTTGAAAAGTAGCATAATTCCATGGTCCAAGTTGCAAGATCATTTGATTTGAATTTGAATTAATTTCAAATAAACCAAATGACATATGCTACTGGTCCCATTTTAAAATCAACTCAAACAAAGTTGAAAGTTGCATATTTGGAAATATAATTTTCTCCTGATCATTTTTCATATATTATTTGTCCAATTTGGAGTTAATATGAATTTTCTATGAATTTCCAAAGTTTGGGGTATTTTCTGGAATTTCTGGAATTTCTTTAATTCTTTTTGATTTTCTGGAAATTCATTTAATAGATTTAATGTGCCACGCTAACGTCAGGGGCGGCTGACATGTGGGTCCAGGGTGTCAGTGGCTGGGTTAACTTAATACGGCTGGTTAAATTAACCAGTGGCTTAATTAATCCACTGGGCCCACTGGTCAGTGACCCAGGGGTGGGTTAGGAGGGTGATTAACGGGGGTGGGGGGGGTGTCACATCCCAATTTTTACCCTTCTTGTTAATCTAGTTAACCAAAAATTAGAGCCAACAAAAACCTTGCATGAAATCTTAGGTTGTGTTTCAATGCTTGAACTTGAGTGCTTAGGGTTAGTCATGTTGTTGCTTGGTGATGCACTTATGATGATGATCATTTTGTGTTGCATGTGCCTAATGTCTGCCATGCATGCAACTCCTCTTGAGATTATCTTAAAAATGGTAACTTGTAAATTTTTTTAAAAAAATACCCTTGGTGCTAACACCTAGTAAATTTTCTATAGAGTAATAATACCAAAAGTTTTAGCCACCACAAAAATCCTTTGGCATCAACCTTTTTGGTTGTTTGCTAATAACTAAAATGTTTATCAATAAAAATTCCTAACTACATAAAATCATAAGGAAATGCATGCATGATCTTTATATCTAACCTAATAATAATAACAACAATAACAATAATACCAATAATAAAAGAGTTTTGTATTTTTTTATTATTTATCTCTTAAATAAATGGGTGTTTGGTGCTAAAAAAAAGAAGAGAGAGAAAAACAAAGAAACTATCCTAACCACCCCCCCTTAATCTCTCTCCCTCTAACTTCCCCCTCTCTCTCTCACGATCTCTCTCTCCCTCTCCCCATGCAGAGAGAGTCTCTCTCCCTCTCGTAATCCCTCTCTCTCTCGTCTCTCTTCACCCCACCCCGAGCCACTGACACCCTCGCTCCCCATTGCCCAACCGAAGACGACCCCGAGGATCGCCCCCGTGGCTTGCCATCTCGATTCCTACCCCCAACCCAAGCCCTTGATGTGACCGGCGAGCTCCCACGGTGGAACGACCCACCGGAGCACCCTCACGAGCTCTCCCACCGCCCACCTTCTCCAATGGCACCCGAGGCCACGGATCGCCCCATGGCTCTCCCTCCCGTTGCAGCCCCGCTCCTCTCGGCTATAAAAGGAGGCCACCCCGGCTCTCCTCTCCCCACTCGCCACACACAACCCAGCCACACCACTTCTCCCGCCCGCCTTGCCAGCCCGAGTAGAGAAGGAAGAAGAGGAGAAGGAGTTGGAGAAGAGGAGGAGGAGAGAAGCCAGAAGAGGAGGAGGAGGGGAGGCCGGAGCGCCGCCTCTCTGCCTCACGCCGGAGCCGCCCCAAGCACCCCACTGCCCCAACGTCTACCCCGAGCCGAGGCCGCTTCCGACGACCGCAGCCGCCTCCGAGCCCCAAAAACGGGACCCCTGCCCCAAGCCGCACCCCCGCCGCCCCTCACCGTCGCCTAAAGCCACCGGAACGCCCTCCCCCGGTGAGCTTTGTTCCCTGCTGGACACTATGGCCCGTTTTTTTTCCGCGATGCATGTCGGGTTTTAGGGAAAAAATGGAGCCCCAGGCCTCCTGCGACCTCGCCCCGCCCCTTGCCTCCAGCCTCCGGCCACCAGAGGGCCGCCGGCGAGGCTGGCCTTGCCTCTGGCCGCCATGGCCTGGGGAGGCCGAGCCTCCCAGGCTCGCTGGGGAAGACGAGCCCCCAGCCGTCAGATCGCACTTGATCCGACGGCCAGGGGGCACCCATACCCCTTCGATTTTTTATTAGAAAAAAAAACCCCACCGCTGGGCAGTGCTGGGCTCGGCCCGTTTTTTTAAAAAAAATGAAGGGAGCGCCGTGGGCGCCTGATAGCCGGGCCGGCCTGCTGTTTTTTTTTCTTTTTCTTTTAATCTGTAACACTGTTTTACTTATAGAAAAATAAATACAACTCCAAATTCAATGAAATAAATTTTGTTGTGTGCATAAAATTAATATCTATAATTCTGCATGTTTAGAATAATTTTTGTGCAGTGCCAAAATAATTTCTTTAGTTTTTATTAGTTTATTGTGCTTTTTAGCAGCTAAGAATAGTTTTAGTTAAATCCTTGTTGACTCTAAAAATGTGTTGTTGACTTGTTTATACTCCTATGATTATACTTTATTTTTTCTGTATGTTTAGAATTGTTGATTGTTTAAATAAAATTAATGATCATATTACTATTATTGCTAGCATTCCATGTTAGGATGAATTTTAGTTTATTCTTTGTTAATCAATCAAATAGGTTAAAAATTTATTATGCTTGTGTTTGGACAATTATGGTTGTTATTGAAATAAATTTAAGCATGATCTAAAGTTATACAAAAGTAACTTGTGTAAAATCCCTTGTGGTGTATGGCATAAATTTTTGCTTAGCCCTATGAACTTGTTACATCACCACTAAATTTTTTACTCACTAGTATGTTTGATTGGTATGCCTCATTTGTTGATTGTTTGGGTGCCAAGTGATTGTTATGTTAGTTGAGTGTTGCTTGTAATTAAAGTGATTGTAATGAGTATTATTTTTCCGCAACGTGTAGACGAGACGCCTGACGTTGCAGGTGAAGACTCCTTCCAAGCCGAAGAATCCGTACCGGGAGACATCGCCGAGGAAGGCAAGCCATCTTCAAAAACTTAACCTTGTCCTACATTTTTACTTCCTTTGTACCATATTATATATCATGATCTTGTTATATCATTTTTTTGGGTTGGGATTTGTACTAGTTTATTAGGTGAACCCCACATACCTTGTAAGCCTACCTATTTGGGAGAAATAAACTAGACACCGATAATCTTGGTACTATTACAAGCCTTGCTAATGAACTAGTGACAACATAATAATTTGGTTAATCTTGCTTCCCCCTAATGTATTGGCATACATCTAAGAAGATGTGATGGCCAAGGTTGTGGTTGTTGGAAACATCGTTGAACATATTCAAAGTCTAGAGGGACTCTCTATAAGTGCCGCCAAAATCTAGTATTGCAGTACAACCACAATACTCTGGTATGGGACAGGGCTAGTTGGAAGCTTGCTTATCTTAGTACGGGGATCTCATAACTACATGAGTGAGGTACAGGATGGTACCCAGAAGCCGGAATCCTGCCGATGCGTCGGGGGTGTAATACGCTGGACTATATCAGTGTCGGTACGGAACTTTGCCGCACCTCTACTACGGTGAAGGCTTGTGTCCACGAGGAGCATGACCTTGCACGCGGACAGTTCAGGATGTGGACATCGGGTAGATCACCTGTACTAGGGTAGGCAAGGGGAAGACTACGGTCGATTATCCGAAAACCGCATACTGAGGTATGACGAACCGTGGGAACTCCCGGCGGATGTATCGAATGTTGTGGGTAAAGTGTACAACCTCTGCAGAGTAAAAACTATTCGAGTAGCCGGAGTCCACGGTCATGGACAGCTAGTGAGGCCACACTTTGTGGGGAATAGATGAGAAATTCTAGTTCTGAGATTATGGTTCACGATGATGATGTTGGTATTATGAAAAGGGTTGGACATGATTTAATCAAATATAAATTGTGGGATTAAATTTTTTTCAAGAGTAAGATATTGCTAACTTAACTAATACTGAGTAGTTAGGTTCCCCCATGTTAAACCCCACCATATAGCCATCCCATTATTTTCTTGTACAAAAATCTTTGTTCCTTTCTTTAGGTGGTTTGCGAGTACTTTGTATGTACTCACGGCTTTGTCCCTGGTTATTCAATCGGCCAGGCTTGGAGGAGTAGGTATTTGACGATGACGCGACTGACGAGTACTAGGATGTGCTATGCTCTGAGCTTTGCCTGTGGATTGTGATGCTGCTATCTATCTTGCTTTTGCTTATTCCGCTGCCATTTGAGACCGATGAGGCCGTGTAAGACTATGTTTATGTATGACTTTGTATTCGGTACTGTATGAACTTGTGACTGTGATATCCATTGTCGAGTTGTGCGTCATGCGACACTGATCATGGGAGCATGACGGTATGCACAGCTGGCCGCTTCGGACATATAGTCCGGGGTGCCCACAGGGGGTCTGGCTAACCCGTCGGCAGCTAAACGCCGGCGACCAAAGCCGCAGCGGCGCTGCACGGGGAGGGTGATTCCGGCCATCATTCGAAGCGCTGAGTCCTCCAGATCAAAGCCCTTGCTGATGCGCGTCGAATGAGAGTGATCCCAAGTGCTGGGGTGCACTGTACGCTCGCCGGCGTCGAGTTCTGCGGCGACGGAGCTACGTCCGTGATCGGGATTTCGTTACAAGGCACGAATTGATGCGGGGCTAGGATGGTTCGACGAGGAGGAGCACGGGGAACGTGATGGACAACACGGAGAGCTCGATGGCGTAGCGGTTGGTCGTCGCCATGGATCCCGGCGGCGAGGAGCTTCGGCTCTCATGGCGGCCATGGCTAGAGGAAGCAATCGAGGGGGTAAAGAGAGGGGTTTGGATCGTGAGCTCACCAGGAACTCAACAGAGGTGGTGGCGATGGCTGGGGTGGCTCGACGGCGACGGAATCAACGGCGATCTCTTTCGGTTCCGGCGGCGGCTCGAGCTCGAATTCGCTGGCTAGTAGGGCTCCAGGCTCGCCTTCTTCTGCAGGTCGATGAAGACGACGACGAGGAAGACGATGGACATGCTCCTGGGGCTTCTCGGCGTCGATGGCTGCGCGGGGGCTCGATGGCGCTCTGGCGTTCTTCTCGGGCGACGACGAATCGGGCGAGAGAGGAGGGGAGGGAGCTCGTGGAGGGGGGGAATGAACTGGGGCGGCTGCGAGGAGTCTCCAGACGCGAAGAGGTGGCGAGGGGGAAGCAGGAGGTGGCCAGGCACGACGGCGGGGCTCGGCATGGCCGGCACGCAGCAGTGTGCCTGCTTGAGGAAGACGACAGGGAAGAGGAGGTGGGCTGGGCCGCTGCGGAGCTAGTCGGGCTTCTTTGAGGTAAGCCCTTTTTCTTTTTCTTTCTGTTTAATCTTTCCTTTCTTTTTCCGTAGTTTTGTTTTGGCTCTGATAAAAATATCAAACCATTTTATAAAATGCTGAAACTTTTTATATGGCCTCATAATAATATAGACTAACTACTTATAAGGTTTCAACATTTTTAAAATTCAAATAATTTGAATCTTAACTCAAATAGGGTTTTTTCATTAAATCTAAGGTACTGTTTGAATATTTGAAAAATCTATGAGCATGGGGTGGGTCCCACATCACTTGATATGTGATCACACTCATTTATAGGACTTTTCAAAAATCAAACATGAATTTTTGGAGAAGATTTTTATCTGGCCTTTTGAATTAATTCATCTGGGGGGTTCTTCTCCCATTTTGATTTTGTTTTTGAATTTCCTTTGATTTCTTTCATGAATGCAAAGTGAAATTGATGCTAGCACATTACCTAACAGAGGGTTCTGACAACTCGCCCCCACTCAAAAGAATCTCGTCCCGAGATTCAGAAGTCTGTGGGAGGAAGGTGGGGTACTCGGCACTGAGACGGTCTTCTCTTTCCCACGTAGCTTCCCTTTCAGAGTGGTGTGACCATTGCACTTTCAGAAACCTAATCTTCTGACGACGAGTGACACGCTCTGCGGAATCAAGAATACGAACGGGGTATTCTCGATAAGAAAGGTCATCTTGGAGATCAAGCGTTTCATGGTCGACTTCGCGGATGGGGTCCTTGAAGCAACGCCTGAGTTGGGACACATGGAATACATCATGTACTCGGGAGAGGTGCGGAGGTAGTTCAAGTTGGTAGGCAACTTCTCCACGTTTAGCAATAATGCGGAAAGGTCCGATGTAACGTGGGGCCAACTTGCCTTTGATACCGAAACGTTGGGTTCCCTTCAGAGGAGTAACCCGAAGGTAAGATTTCTCATCCAGATTGTAGCTCTCTTGCCTATGATGACGATCATAGTAACTTTTCTGACGAGACTGGCTGCTTTCAATTGATCACGAGCAATGCGAACTTGCTCTTCTGCTTCCTTGATCATGTCCGGTCCAAAGAATTGTCTTTCACCGGTTTCTGACCAGTTTAAAGGTGTTCGACATCGTCGTCCATATAGGAGTTCAAAAGGAGCCATGTTCAGACTAGATTGAAAACTATTGTTATAAGCAAATTCGGCAAATGGAAGAGACTTCTCCCAATTCTTTCCGAATGAGATAACACAAGCTCTGAGCATGTCTTCAAGAATTTGGTTAACCCTTTCGACTTGACCGCTAGACTGAGGATGGAAAGCTGTACTAAAGGAGAGATGAGTTCCCATAACATTCTGACAGCTTCCCCAAAATCTAGAGGTAAAAAGGCTACCGCGATCAGAATTGATTTCCAAAGGAACACCATGAAGGGATACAATTCTAGAGATGTACAAGTCCGCTAACTGGCTAGCAGTTATAGACTCGCGAACCGGAAGGAAGTGAGCAACTTTGGAAAGCCTATCTATGACAACGAAGATGGCATTGTTTCCTTTCTGGGTTTTTGGAAAGCCGGTGATGAAGTCCATACCGACTTTGTCCCATTTCCACTCGGGAATAGACAAAGGTTGAAGTGTACCAGCAGGTCTTTGATGTTCTGCCTTAATGCGACGACAAACATCACATTCTGCAACAAATTGAGCAATGTCTCTCTTCATCCTAGTCCACCAAAATCTCTGGCGTAGATCTCGGTACATTTTTGTGCTACCGGGATGAATCGAGAGGGGTGTGTCATGGGCTTCCTTGAGGATGAGCTCCCTTAGTTCCCTATTCTTAGGTACTACCAAACGATTTTCAAAGAATACCGTTCCCTTGCTATCTGTGGTGAAACATTTAGCAACTCCGCTAGCAATGTTCTCCTTGATCCGGCGAACACCTCGTGCACGCCTTTGGGCAACTGTGATTTGATCCTCAAGAGTTGGTTTCACCACCAAGGTAGAAAGATAGCCATGAGGAACAATCTCAAGATTGAGCTTGCGAAATTCCTCATGAAGAAGTGGTTGATACTGTTGTAACATGAGGTTGTTACAATACGACTTACGACTTAGTGCATCAGCCATGACATTGGCTTTGCCTGGGGTGTAAGAAATTACTACGTCGTAATCTTTTATCAACTCAATCCAGCGTCTTTGCCTGAGATTAAGATCTGGCTGGGTGAAAATATATTTGAGGCTTTGGTGGTCGGAATAGATTTCACAATGATTAACAAGGAGGTAATGTCGCCAAGTTGTTAGGGCATGAACTACGGCAGCGAGTTCAAGGTCATGGGTAGGATAGTTCTCTTCATGTGGCCGCAACTGGCGTGAAGCATAAGCTACCACATGTCGATCTTGCAGAAGTATGCATCCTAACCCTTGCCGTGATGCGTCACAATAGATCTCGAAATCCTTTTTGGTGTCTGGAGGTGCAAGTACGGGTGCAGAAGTCAATCTTCTTTTTAGCTCTTTAAAGCTTTCCTCGCACTTGGAAGTCCATAGGAATTTCTTATCTTTCTTGAGGAGTTCAGTTAGAGGCTTTGCAACTTTAGAAAAGTTCTCGACGAAGCGTCGGCAATAGCTGGCTAGGCCAAGAAAACTCCTAACTTGCTTAACCGATTCAGGTGGAGTCCAGTCAAGGAAGGCCTGAACTCTCTCGGGATTCACAGCAATGCCTTTTGCAGAAATCACGTGGCCTAAGTAGGTCACTTCTGGTAGCCAGAATTCACACTTGGAGAATTTAGCATATAGGCGATGTTCTCTAAGTTTCATCAATACCAGCCTTAGGTGTTCGGCATGTTCTTCTTTGTTCTTCGAGTATATAAGGATGTCATCGAGGTAAACCACGACGAACTGGTCTAAATACTCCATGAAGATCGAGTTCATCATGCGTGAGAAAGTGGCGGGGGCATTGGTTAAACCAAAGGACATGACGGTATACTCGTAAAGACCATAACGAGTAGTATAAGCCGTTTTGGGAATGTCCTCGTTTCGGATTTTGATTTGATGATAACCTAATCTCAAATCCATCTTGGAGAAGACAGAGGATCCTGCAAGTTGATCATAAAGATCATTGATCCTGGGAAATGGGTACTTGTTCTTTATCTTCGCTAAATTTAGCGGGCGATAGTCTACGCACATCCTTTCTGTTCCATCTTTCTTTGTTACGAACAGAACGGGGCAACCCCATGGCGATGAGCTAGGGCGGATGAAGCCTTTCTCCAACAAAGCTTCCAGTTGGGTTTTAAGCTCAGCTAACTCACGTGGGGCCATTTTGTATGGGCGTCTAGAAATAGGTGCGGTTCCTGGGGCAAGATCCACTATAGACTCTACACACCTGTCGGGTGGCATGCCCGGCAGCTCTTCAGGAAAGACATCCGGGAAGTCACGAACCACCGGAATATCTTCAAGTTCGGGAAGGGGAAGTACATTCAAGGAATGCACTTGGGTTCTTGTTCTGGGCGAGGTGTAGTTGACTGTTTTGCCTGAAGGGTGGGTGAGTTTCACGGATTTGCCTTTGCAATCCAGGTAGGTATTCTGTCTTGATAGCCAATCCATGCCAAGGATGACATCAATATCTGAAGACTTGAGGGCTATGAGTGAAGCAAGGAATACTAAACCCTCAATTGCAATTTGATTACCATGGCTTACTCTATTAGTTTGCCATCTTGACCCTGGAGTTTGAATAATCATCGGGGTGGACAATTCAACAAAAGATAACTCATGACGAAGTGCATAACTTTCCGACATGAATGAATGAGATGCTCCTGGGTCGAAAAGAACGGAAGTAGGAACATAATTGACTGGGAGCGTACCAAGAATGATGTCAGTGGTGTCGTCAGTCTCTTCGGCGGCGATCTGGTTCACACGTTCACGAGTGGCGGGAGGAGTGGGTTTGGCGGTGTAGACCTTCTGGGGTGGCTTGGCACGACCATTGTTGTTGTTGCCTCCGGCACGGGGTGGAGCATTCTGGTGCTGGATCTGGTTCTGGGGACACTCGCGAGAGTAGTGGCCTGCCTGACCACACTTGTAACAGGCTCCGAAAACAGTTCGTGGAGCTGGGTTGTTTGGTGGAGCTGGGTGGAACTGGGTTGGTGGACGAGGCGCCACATAGGATGGCCTCGGTGGGTTGTTCTGGCGGAACATGCTGTTTGGGATCCAGATCTTACGCTTCTGGGAGCCAGAACTGGATGAACTGTCGTCTCTAGGATGTTTGCGAAAGTCGTTGGGGGTGTTCATGTCCTCTGCCTTGATGGCCTTGTTGACAAGGACCTGGAAGGTGGCAAAGTCATGAAGATTGAGCTCACGACGAAGTCCAGTGTTGAGGCCACGACGGAACCTCTCTTGTTTCTTGGAGTCGGTGGAGACTTCTTCGGTAGCATAACGAGCAAGTCGGTTGAACTCACGACTAATCTCGTCAACGGTCCTTCTTCCTTGAGTGAGGTTGCAGAACTCCTCACGCTTGCGGTCCATAAGACCCTTGGGAATGTGGTGCTCGCGGAAAGAAGTGCAGAATTCCTCCCAAGAGGCAGGCGGTCCATCGGGACGCATATTCAGAAAGTTCTCCCACCAAGAACTAGCTGCACCTTCAAGGTGATAGGTGGCATAGCTGACCTTGTCACCAGTTGCAACACGGCCTGATTTGAGCTTCCTCTCGATGCTGCGAAGCCAGTCATCGGCGTCAAGGGGCTCGGTGGAGTAACTGAAAACCGGGGGATGAAGTCGGATGAAGTCGTTCAGGGACACCAACTCATTGCGCTGCTGAGTGGTGTTGCGAGCAATGACTTCCAACAGATGGTGAGAGTCTCGGCGGTTCCTCTCGACCTCCATCAGAACCTGAGCCATCGTGGGTGGGGGTGGAAGGTTGCCTTCCTCCTGGCCGTTCCCACGACCTTGGTTACGACCAACCTGGCCACGGGTTCCTTGAGACATCCTGAGGTGAAAAAACCAAAGTCAAACAGAGTTGATTTGAAGAGTCTAAACAAGGTATTGGAGTACTGGAAGGATTACAGAGCAAAGGAAGTAATCATCTCGACAACATGGTGATAAAGCATACAAGCCATATATTCAAAAGCTGTCATACAAACCATACATCATTTTAGTACAAGCACCAAGCTAATACAAACGTGATGAAGATGATACATCCTTCAGAGGCACTCATACTTCCTATACATTATTTATCTAAGCCTCTGGAACTTAGACCCTTGCGTACAATACACCAAGATACTACTACATCAACACTAAGTAAGACCACATGCGGTCTCACTCATCTCCATCTCCATAGTAGTCCTCATAAAAGTTAACCGCGTATCCCGGTAGCTGGAGGTGACCATCGGAAAACACGGAGGCTTGTGGACCCTGATATCCATTTGGGCAAGGACGGGGCCTAGGTCCAGCGTAGGGTGGAAGCAAAGGACCACGGGGTGGAAAAATGCCTCCAATCTCGGGCCAAGCAACTCGAGAAGGCATCTGAGTCCTCACTGGGTAGATTGCATCAAACTCAACTGATCCCACGCTCACAAAGGGTGCCAAGAGGGTCAGTGCTTGATACAGACGAACACGGGTGGCGTGAAGCTCGAAACGGAGAGCGCGTGCATCACGATCTCTGTCACTAGCAAACCTAGCAGTCATCTGAAGTGCGGGATCTTCTGCAGAGTGATCTGAGTAGAGTCCGGTGTAATATCCCTCTTCTCCTGGAAGTGCAGCAGGGATATAGCGGAAAGAGGTCTCTCTCAGCAAAGTGTGATCCTCTCTCAGCAGTGTCATACATGAGTATGTAGCATCCTGCACAGCCATGTTCTCGGTAATACCAATGCCATGTCCAAAGTGGATAGGCTGAGTGACTCCAACGTGGTGCGGATAGATCTTGACGATGCAGTGGAACTGCGTCTGGTTGAAGTCGTGGAACTGCTCCTCGACGGTGTACTCAGGGTACCATCGATATCCCACATAGGACATCATCTCGATCAACGTGGCGGGATGGCCACGCACACCGAGGCACCTGGTCAAACGAACAATCTGCCGAGGGGGAAGATCTGCCATCTGAAACAGAAAGGAGTTTGCAAATGCATCAGATTATGAGATAAACCTGGAATGACTCGGACAGCATAACGGCTGTAATTGCAAAAAAAGACAATTTCTTACAACATGGAAACAACACTTACATACGATGTAATAAAACAGGGAGCATAATCACTCTAACAAACCGATCAAAACTTTCCTACGGCTATGAGGAAGCAAACAAAGAGATGTTCTAATAAGACAGAGAAGAGCCTAGTCCTATCTTCCCGTAGAATAAGATGAGGGTGACTCAGAACTCAGAACGAAGGGGGTAAGGAGAAAAAAGAAGCCTTACGTTGTTTCCTTATATACCCAGAGTAACTATATAACTATAGAAAGCTAGACTCAACTTCGGCCAAGGCTAATAGTCCTACAGTCAGTCCTGCTCTGATACCAAGTCTGTCGGGACCCGGGGTTAGCGTATGCAAGTCCAGCTAAGACATAGTCATATGGAGAGCCGAGAACCGTACCCACTTGTCTAAGCAGACAAGGCCAAGCACAGAACGTTCTCAGAAAGCATCGTACGTGAGGGGCATCCCATCCAGGCCGGATGATCAACTGAGATGGGTCCTCATCATCCGCACACAAGTCTAATGATATGGGTGGTGAACTTCCATATTCAAAGACAAGTCGCCTCAACCATACTATCGACTATCTCATAACTCTTACATATACTTACTCCAGCCCGATCACTTAGTCGGGGTCTAGGGCGGGCTCGATCATACCACAAAGTGTGCACGAGACGGAGTCTCGAGCAATCGCATCGCGATGCCCCAAGCTGCGCACATCTAAGGGCCACTTGGTGTATGAAAGACCTCCAGCCAGAACACAACTGAGGTCTCGAAAACCCATACAAAGACATGCATGTTATAAACATACACGCAGCACACATGCCTTGTATGAACAACAGGTACCATTGCAATTCTCTACAAAGTGTACAATTTTATTGATAACTCTTATAGAGTGCAAACAGAGATCACAAACATGTGATCCAACATTACAACACAAACGGAAGAAAATTATGTCTGAGTACAGACACGTTTAACAAATGGCTTAAGAAGCCTTATTTAAACACAAGCCCTCCACGAGGGAACCAGTCGTCTGACTGGGACTAGACTAGTTGGTCTTCAGTCGTCCAGCTCGATGAAGAAGCCACCTTCGGGGTCGGTGGTATCATCTAAAACATAGATTAAGCAAACGTGAGTACAAAGTCGTACTCAGCAAGACTTACATAGGAGCTATACTACTCATGCACATGTATCAAGGTAAAGGGAGGTGGGGTTCACTTGCAGAAATGCCAGCTTTGACTTGGCAAATCCTGAACTACGAGTACCAGACTTTGAGGTAAGAAGCGTACACGAGTCCACTACTTCTCCAACCAATTACACCACTATGGTGCCTTCCTCGACTTCCCCACGAGAAAGCTCGCCATAGCACTCACACTTATCTTGGTGGGTTTTAGAAGTATCCAGTTCAAGTTGTCTAATAATCAAGCTAAGCTTTCCAAGCAGTCCATAACCGCGGACGCAGCTATTCGAATAGTTTTGTTAACCCTGCAGGGGTGTACCGCTACACACACATGATCATCATTTACCGCCTTTGATCTCGACACCATTCAAGGGGTGCCAGCGAGGATGTTCACCACAACTGTTACCTCATAGCCGATCTAGTCCGAGAAAGCCGCCTACTTCGGTTGGTTACCACAATCGTGAACCCGGCCGGTTTACCGAAGTGGACCCAAGTGATGTGTGCGTGGTGCATAAGCCGGTCTCGGATGAGCCGTTCTCTCACTTAGCATCCAGGCCACGGACCTACCAGAACTCCGAACTATTGCGACCTCTGGACATTGAAAGGGATGAGTTAGTAAGTTGAGAGAGGTCAGTGAGCCCAATGTATGGTTGTACTCTTCATCTTGGATCACCACACAAGAACTCTTACTAGGGCGGTGTTCAACGAGACAACCCACCGTGTACTCTTACACAGCCTCTCATCGTTCACCTTGTATTAGGGCCGATTCACCAACACTTTTCTACCAACATAAACATGATCACTACCATCCGACTCACATCACAGTAACATCATGGTATCATACTAAGCATGCAATAAGCGATAACATTTGCAGGGGCCACATGATATCAAAAAACTCCTACATTTGCTAGGATTGTGGTTTGCTTACTACTGTGACAAAATGATAGGTCATGCAAAGGAATGGGTTCATCTATGCGGTTGAAACGGAGCATGGTGATCATCCTAAACAATGCATAAGCGAGACATGAGAGGGAAGTGGGATTTTATCGACATGATTAATGGGGGTTTGCTTGCCTTGCTGACGAGGTTCGGGTTCTGGGTCTTCAACGAAGGGGGCAGCCTCCTGCTCCGGTTCCACCTCTACTCGACAAACAACAAGAAAAGTAGCAAAGTAAATACGATGCACAAACACATGATGGAAGTTTGAATCTTGATGTATATGCTCTGATGTGTGAAGCAATTCCATTTAAATGGAGTATATTGCAAATTGAATTGCAAATTCAAACTCCAATTTGAATTCAAATTTAACCAAGTTGCATGTGACATTGTTTGATCATTTTGAACCTTCTTCAAATGTGTATGATATGCCTCTGATATGTGGTTGAAAATTAGCATAAGTCCATGGTCCACGTTGCAAGATCATTTGATTTGAATTTGAATTAATTTCAAATAAACCAAATGACATATGCTACTGGTCCCATTTTAAAATCAACTCAAACAAAGTTGAAAGTTGCATATTTGGAAAGATAATTTTCTCCTGATCATTTTTCATATATTATTTGTCCAATTTGGAGTTAATATGAATTTTCTATGAATTTCCAAAGTTTGGGGTATTTTCTGCAATTTCTGGAATTTCTTTAATTCTTTTTGATTTTCTGGAAATTCATTTAATAGATTTAATGCGCCAGGCTGACGTCAGGGGGGGGGGGCTGACATGTGGGTCCAGGGTGTGAGTGGCTGGGTTATCTTAATCCGGCTGGTTAAATTAACCAGTGGCTTAATTAAGCCACTGGGCCCACTGGTCAGTGACCCAGGGGTGGGTTAGGAGGGTGATTAACGTGGGGGGGGGTCTGGCTAACCCGTCGGCGGCTAAACGCCGGCGACCAAAGCCGCAGAGGTGCTGCACGGGAGGGTGATTCCGGCCATCATTCGAAGCGCTGAGTCCTCCAGATCGAAGCCCTTGCTGATGCGCGTCGAATGAGAGTGATCCCAAGTGCTGGGGTGCACTGTACGCTCGCCGGCGTCGAGTTCTGCGGCGACGGAGCTACGGCCGTGATCGGGATTTCGTTACAAGGCACGAATTGATGCGGGGCTAGGCTGGTTCGACGAGGAGGAGCACGGGGAACGTGATGGACAACACGGAGATCTCGATGGCGTAGCGGTTGGTCGTCGTCATAGATCCCGGCGACGAGGAGCTTCGGCTCTCATGGCGGCCATGGCTAGAGGAAGCAATCGAGGGGGTAAAGAGAGGGGTTTTGATCGTGAGCTCACCAGGAACTCAACAGAGGTGGTGGCGATGGCTGGGGTGGCTCGACGGCGACGGAATCAACGGTGATCTCTTTCGGTTCCGGCGGCGGCTCGAGCTCGAATTCGCTGGCTAGTAGGGCTCCGGGCTCGCCTTCTTCTGCAGGTCGATGAAGACGACGACGAGGAAGACGATGGACAGGCTCCTGGGGCTTCTCGGCGTCGATGGCTGCGCGGGGGCTCGACGATGCTCCGACGTTCTTCTCAGCCGACGACGAATCGGGCGAGAGAGGAGGGGAGGGAGCTCGTGGAGGGGGGGAATGAACTGGGGCGGACGCGAAGAGGTGGCGAGGGGGAAGCAGGAGGTGGCCAGGCACGGCGGCGGGGCTCGGCATGGCCGGCACGCAGCAGTGCGCCTGCTTGAGGAAGACGACAGGGAAGAGGAGGTGGGCTGGGCCGCTGGGGAGCTAGTCGGGCTTCTTTGAGGTAAGCCCTTTTTCTTTTTCTTTCTGTTTAATCTTTCCTTTCTTTTTCTGTAGTTTTGTTTTGGCTCTGATAAAAATATCAAACAATTTTATAAAATGCTGAAACTTTTTATATGGCCTCATAATAATATATACTAACTACTTATAAGGTTTCAACATTTTTAAAATTAGAATAATTTGAATCTTAACTCAAATAGGGGTTTTTCATTAAATCCAAGGTACTGTTTGAATATTTGAAAAATCTATGAGCATGGGGTGGGTCCCACATCACTTGATATGTGATCACACTCATTTATAAGACTCTTGCCTATGATTGTCCTCATTGATGTGAGCCTTTCTCACCCTTTTTTTGTTCCTCCTCCACCATATTTCTCTCTTTGCAATCCAAAGTGTCAACTCTCTTGCTTACGCTCATCCATTGCATGAGTGCTCAAAATATCGAAAAGGAGTGGATCAAATTGACTTGTACCTGGCTAGTGGTCTGGGGACGAGTCAAGATAAGATTCCAAAGAAGACCGAGTGTGAAACTTTAGTAGATTGGGTTCTCAACAAAATTATACTTTTTCTCGTATTATCATATCCTTTCTTGCACACAAACACCATTTGGAGACATTCGAGTCACGGACAGCGAGAGCTCTTGCACCTTTATGTTCTTATGTTGCTTGTTTCAATGCTAATATAGACTCTTGCTTGTTAAGACTTGAATTGAATTGCATGATTTGATTTCTTTACTTTCAAAGTTCTTATATGGTTCCTAGCATGTCACCTCAGAAATTATGTTTTTTATCATTTACCTAGTCGAGGACGAGCAGGAATTAAGCTTGGGGATGTTGATACGTCCCAAACGTATTTATAATTTCTGCTTGCTCCATGCATGTTTTGTGTGATATTGCTATGCTTTTGATACACTTTCATATCTTTTTATAACATATTTTGGAACTAACCTATTAATGGTTGCAAGAGTACACAAGTTCTTGTTTTTCTACTTTATGTGTAGGAATTACTTGGATAAAGGAAAGATCACAAAAGGAAGCCTTGTAAGAGTTGGACTCTAACTTTCCCGAAATCTATCCCCACCAGACAGGTTTTAAAGATCGACTCAGAAACGCTAGAAGACAGCCTCAAACGGAAAAACTTAAAACTACAAAGTTGTAGGGAATTGTTTTCCAGTGGATTTGGACATAAAATTCGGCCCAATCGGAGTTCGGATACTTCCAGAAACCCCGAAATACAGAAGACGTAATCTGGATGACGGGAATCCGAGAGTCTATATAAAGAGAGGAAACCTAGGTCAAAGGATACCACGAAATTTCCTCCCCCTTGGCAGCCATCTTGAGTGGGAGACTAGTCTTCACAGTAGCACCATCTCCAAGGAAGAAGAAGGGGCCAAGGGCCGCTGCCCCCAAGGGCCGTGGCCGTGGCCGTGGTCGCCGCCGTCGCCGTGGCCGTCGCCGTCGCCGTCTACTTCATCTCCTCCGGGCTGCACCTCTCCATCAACAACTCTCTCTCTCACCATGTCCATGTGTGAGTAGTTCCCCTCGGGGCTAAGGCTTGTATCTTGATCTATGTGGTTTCTCTCTCTCCCATGATGTGATCTTCGTTGTGATCATAGGCTATGTTAATATAGTATGATCCCATGATATTTCCCCTTCCTCTATGTATTGGATTGATGTACTCAATTGATCTTATCTAGTATAATCTCCGAGACAAAGGTGACAGCGGTCTATTGGACATGGGTTAGAAGAATATTATCATGAGTGATTTCCTCTTTTGTGTGTGGATTGAAGATTGAGAGTCTCTTGGTGCTTGTCTTTGACTATCCTTTAGATACGTTTTGGTGATTGTGGTACTCTCTTTGGATAGCCGCGGTGACATTGGGAAATCTATAGATTGAGAACTACAAACTCTGAGGTGTGCTTTTGTATCCCTACACCATTCTCGTCCTCTCTTGACCACAAAGGAATGACCTCCGAGTACGTCTCCATTGCATGTTTTATGAGAAATATCATGTGATTAGACTATGTTAATATTGTTGGGAGTTGCCACTAGTGAAAGTATGAAGCCTAGGCCTTGTTTCCATCATTTGTACACCGTTTTCACTCACTTTTGTTACTTGTTTCTTTGCTGCACTTTTTATTACAGATTTATATTGCTTCGTTTTATCACACCTATCACCCATATTTTACCATCTCTTCGCCGAACTAGTGCACCTATACAAATCCTAGTTGTATTAGGTGTGTTGGGGACACAAGAGACTTCTTGTATCTTAATTGCAGGGTTGCTGGAGAGAGACCATCTTCAATCTCTACTTCCCTGAGTTCGATAAACCTTAGGTCATTCACTTGAGGGAAATTGCTGCTGTCCTACAAACCTCTGCGCTTGGAGGCCCAACATAGTCTACAAGAATAGAAGCGTGCGTAGACATCAGCCGCCTCCTCAGTAATGAACGCCTAGGCCATCGATGCTTCAATTCTACGTTTATTTTTATATTTTGCTCTAAGTGTCTTCTGCATTCTTTCAGTTGCATAGCACCAACGATTTGCACCGGGCCACCCAATCTTGCCTCGGTCGGGAGATGCAAAATCATGTGTTGCATCGGATTAAAGAAGCCCGGTGGAAAAATCTTCTCTAACTTGCAGAGCAACTCAGGCGCCAACTCTTCCATGTCATCTATCACGGCACACGACAACTCTTTAGCACAAAGAACACGGAAGAAATAACTTAACTCTGCCAATACTAGCCATTCAGACTCTGGGATATAGCCGTGCAACATCACCGGCATTATCCGCTCAAGCCATATGTGCCAATCATGACTCTTGAGCCCAAATTTTTTCATTTTTTCAATGCTCGCTCCCCTCGCTAGATTGACAGCATACCCATCAGGGAACAACAACATTTGTTGCACCCACAAGAGGATTTCCCTTATTGCTCCCTTCTCAAGATTGTACCAGGCAGGTGGCTTGGACCAATTTTTTCTTCCTTTCGGTTGTCGCATGTTTAGTGATGGCCTATCACAAAGAGTCTCCTGGTCAACTCTAGCCTTTGTGTTATCTTTGCCCTTATCAGTGCCAAAAAATGTGCCAAGAAGGGCCTCGGCGATATTCTTTTCAGTGTGCATCATGTCAATGTTGTGTGGTAGTAAGAGGTCTTCGAAGTAGGGGAGATCCCAGATTCATGGCTTGTGGGTCCAGGAGTGTTCCTCATTATAACGCAAGAAATACCCTGGACGGTTTGGATCAGGCTCCATAGATTTTAACTGTTCATGAATTTGTGTGCCCGTCAACGCAGGTGTTGCCGAGTGTTTGACAACTTTACCTTTCATGAGATTCTTCTTGTCTTTTCTGAATGGATGGTCCATAGGCAAGAACTGTCTATGCAAGTCAAAGAAGGAATACTTTCCACCCGCCGGCAACCAATGAAACTTAAGAGCTGCTTTGCATTGTGGACATGGGAACCTTCCATGCACACACCAGGCAACGAAAAGCGCAAATGCCGGCAGATCATGCAACGAGTATTGGTACCAAACATACATTTGAAAGTTCTCTTTCTTAGCTGCGTCGTATGTGTTGACCCCATTCACCCAAGATTCTTTCAAGTCATCCATCAGCGGTTTGATGTACACACTCATATTCTTCCCCGGATAGTTTGGCCCTGGAACTATCAACGTCAGAAATATGTGCTTTCTTTGCATAATGGATGATGGTGGAAGATTGAGCGGAATAACAAACACAGGCCAGCAACTATATTGGGTAGCCGTCATACCAAAAGGATTGAACGCATCGAGACCGATGGCGATTCGGCAATTCCTTGGCTCTTTAGCTCTTTTCGTATGTTTACGATCAAATGCCTTCCATGCGTCACCATCCGAAGGGTGTACCAACATCGGATCTCCGTTTTCATCTAATTCTTTCCTAATTCCATGTTTGTGCCATGTCATCTGTTTTGCTGTTTCTTCGAGCATGTAAAGTCGTTGAAGTCTTGGTAGGATCGGCAGATACCGTAGAACACTCACAGGGATTTTGCTATGCTTCTTCTCACCTTCACCATTTTCTACCTCAACATATCTGGAGGACTTGCAAAATGCACAATATGTTTCGTCCGCATACTCTTTCCTAAAGAAGGCACATCCTTTCTCACGACCATGTATCCGCTCATATGGCATCTTGAGTGCACTAAGGATTTTGTGTAACGACCCGATTCTCTAAAGAATCCAAGTCTCTGTGCATTCTGTGCTAGTCCCTGGATCAATAGCTAGCACACACAGTACATGATGTAATATCAAGAATAAACCACATGTCATATATATTACATCGAAGATCCAGTATTACAATAAAGCATACATGCACAGCTCAAGGCTAGCTTACAAATAAAATACAGCGGAAAACAATATAAGCTTCGTGGCGTCCATCAACTCCACCGGCAAGTTGAGTATAGACATCGTAACCCTACATCGCATCACTTACTCATCGTATACAATCCTGCAACACCGAAGGTTACAGCCCGACAACGGGTCAGTACATCTGATTTGTATGGCAAGTCACACGAAAAAGTATATAACAGACCTACAACTACATGCAAGGTAAGTCAAAGGAAAGGCTTATGGTTTTATTTTCCGGAAAGCTGATTTTTCCCTCATATACTACAACTAATCAAATTTTAATTTATCTTGCTAGTCCTAAGTATGGTTGAATCGGGCTACACCAATTCCAACCATCCCTTTATTAAAAGTTCCCAGGCAAATTCTTATTAAGGTGAAATATCTGTCAAGACCATCCAACAACAAGAATGCCTAGTTGCTCAAAGTTGTCCGTAACCGTGGACACGGCTAATCATGATCATTTTTTACACTCTGTAGAGGTTTGTACACTTTCCCCATTGGACTCAACCCGAAGATTGAGACATAGTCTTTCAGAAGAGGTTGCCTCCACCCTTTGGTAGCCGGTACACCTATCATATCTACATCAGCTAGCTACCAGGGCCAGGTTCCCCACAACTTACTCATCTAAGCCAGAGCTCATATAGCCAGTGGTTGTACATGGAAGCTACTAGTCACACTGTCTGTCCGATCTTTTTGAGCCTGGACGGCGCCCACTGCGTTCAGAGGGTACGCGCCATGACGCACCCGGTTCACCACCAAACAACCATTCGGGAAGCATTTAGCCCTGGTCCCTCCTTATCCAAGGCATGAGCACCAGGATGCATTCCCTGCCCGTCCAGAGGTGATTTCTATTTAAGTTTGCTAGTCAAGTCATTAATCCTCACATAGCTCCATGATAACTCAACCAATCCCCGTCTACAAAGCAATAACAATATATAACAACCAAGATCCTAGGTCGACAATGAAATACAGGATCAGAACACATGGCCATCCTACTAGGTTTAAAGCATAACTAATATATAGTCCTACACATGCATAGAGTGATAGTTTGCTACATGCATAATAGAAAATATAGGTTGAGGTATGGTCAAAGTGTAACTTGCCTTTTACATTCGATGAAGATCTTCGCTCTCACGTTCCAGTAAACTCTACTCGTCACACTCCGAGAAATCTATCGTCAACGAAAGAGCTCAAATAAGAAATCACATCACAACGAGACAAACAAAAGATCAACAAACAAACACAAAGGTTTTATCAACAAACAAAAAGGTTTTGAAGGGCAGAGGTGTCGATGTGCTCGAAGGTGATCAGTGGAAGTGAACTCGAGAGAGTCAACGGACAAATAATTGTCGATACAAGATTATGATCAAGGCATCATGACATCAAGGTAAAGATCATAGAAATATGAATGGTGTGGGGATATTGCCGATAGGATGTCTCATATGATTCAATATGCAAAAAGAATCACGTGAAACAGAATACTACAACGCAGGTCATAGCAATTGCAACATTGAATTGAATTTGAATTTAAATAGATCAAGAAACTTGTGAATTTTTGTGTACACATGCTATGAAAATAAAGTACATGACACGAGTGATCCAATGCAAAAATAATCACTCGATTCGGATCAACGGTTTAAAAGATACGGCCTCCGGAATATGAATTTTAATTTGAAATAAATTCAAATTCAAAAGTGTGCAAAGGTGTGAAAAGTTTACTCTATGATAAAGTACATGTCACTACATTTTGTCTGACTCATATAGGTTTGAAGGCATAATATGACCTTCGGGTAGAAACCACCCAAATAGGGTCATCATTGAGTCAAACAGGTCTCTTCCAATGTTGAATTGGGCTTTCAGAGCCATTACATGTGCGATGGCATCTAGCTGAGAACTCTTAGTGTGCTCGTGAAGAGGACGTTTTGAAGACTCCAACATGGCATAGAAGGCCTTTGCGGATTCCTCCATCTCTTCGTCCTTGTTCCGAGCATCATCAAAATCATTCACCATGTCTTCAATCCCTGTACCATAATCGTCGGTGCGCCGACGCAACACCCCGTCTCTGTTACGTTGGGACGACTCACCATGAAATGTCCACAAGGTATAGCCGGGAGTAAAACCATGCATCTGCAGGTGTTTACCCATTACATCCTTTGTCTGTCGCGAATAATCCTTGCACTTAGTGCAGGGGCACCATGTTTTTGGCTGGCCTTTAGAAAATGCCGTTTGCAGGAATTCATAGGTTTTTATCAACCATTCATCGGTCATGTATTTCTGACTAGGGTGACCGGAGTACATCCATTCACGATCAGTCATTCTGTCAAGCTAGCTCTATAGTATCCACATATGAACAATATAAATTATCAGTTCATCAAATTAATTATGGTCATTTTTTAATCATGGTTAAAACATTGGGATGCACGGCATGCACACCTACCAGCTACTAGGTAAAGATGGGTCCTAATCCCACCCGAGTATGTGTAGATTGGGTCATTTTCCCATGCTCTGCTCCCGATCCAACGCAAAATTTCGGCAGCACCTCCCAGCTGTTCTCCTAATACACGTCTCAGAAACTAACCGAGAGGATGTGTACTCGGAGAACAACAAGGAGGCGCTGTCGAAACTCTGCATCTGATCCGGAACAAAGCATGGGAAAATGACCCAATTTACACATGCCCGGGCTGTCCATGGATAACGTTGGACAATTCAAAAGAATCACCGTTATAAATATGCAAATGCATGCATAGTTATAACCGTAACCCTTTCGAACGGGAGACGCATATTGGTTATGCGAAGACTTTGCATTTCAATACTAAAACTACCTATCTAGATAGTGTCATCGGCACGAAGGCCGGAACAAAGAAAAATAAAGGTGGATAAGGAAGAGTTAACAAATGTGCTCACTCTCGAATGCAGTGGAGGTCGTCGAAAACCAAACCTCGCGGGGAAGCTACTGCACATTTAAATGCAATCAATCAAAACAAATACGCACTCGCGATAATTAATCTAACTAATACGAACATCTAATTGACAACTACAATATTAAAAGTATAAAGCTAATTAATATCATTACTATAAAGCTAATAGTTCTTATTCTTCACATCTCTTCTTCTTTTTCTTTACTCTTCTCTTCTTCTATTTCTATTCTTCTTCTTATTTTCTTCTTTTCTTCATTATTCTCTCCTTCTTCCTCTTTTTCCTTTTCTTCTTATTCTCTTAATCTCCTTGTTCTTCCTTTTCCTTTTCTTCTTTTTCTCTTCATCTCCTTCTCCTCATTCTTCAATTATTATTCTTCTCTCCATCTGTTCATTCTTCCTCTTTTTCCTTTTCTTCTTATTCTCTTAATCTGCTTCCCCTTCTTCTTCCTTTTGCTTTTCTTTTTTTTCTCTTCATAGCCTTCTCCTCATTCTTCTATTATTCTTTTCTCTCTCAATCTCTTTCTCCTCTCTTTCTCTTCCTACTTCTACTAACTAAGTACTAGGGTCTTATTGTCTAAATACTAACTAATAATTCCTATTGTCTAAATACTAACTACTAACTAATTCCTATATTCTTAATAAATTTAATAACAAATTAACTACTAATTGTTAACTAAATCTTCTATCTACTTCTAAAAGATATAACTAATATAATAAAAATCAACTAAAAAATAGAAAACAGGGAGGAGAGATTACCTCACCGGCGGGGAGGTGCAGCGTGGAGGAGGACCGTGGCGGCAGGGAGATGGCTACTTGGACGAGGCGACGAGGAGGAGGAGCACCGTGGCGCGAGCAGCGGTGACTTGCACGACGGCGGCTCGGGGCACCAGGGCGGGGGGCCTCGGCGGCGGCGGCGGCTCAGGCGCGGGGGAAGGGCTTCGACGGCGGCGGCTCGGGCGGCGGCGGCACGGGGGCAGGGGCTAGGGCACGGGGACAGGCCGTTTGAGTGGAGAGAGATGGGGCTGGGCGTGGCCATGGGGTGGGGATAACCCCCGGTTTTGCCGTCAGCCGGCTAACGACAAAGACGGCCGTTAGTCTTTGTCGTTGGCCAGCTGACGGCAAAGACGGGTTCTGTTAAGCAGTTCTACGGGGTGGGGCCGAGAAGCTGCCTATGTCGTCAGCCCACCTGTGCCGTCGGTCTTTGGGTTCTATGCCGTCAGCCAGCCGACGGCTTAGATGGTGCTGACGGCAAAGGATTTCTCTGCCGTCAGCCAGGTCTATGCCGTCAGTTTTTTTTTGTGGCTGAGGGCATAGTGCCTTTGCCGTCAGCCCCATGAAAATGCTGACGGCAAAGCCAGAAACTGACGGCAAACTGTGTTTTTCCAGTAGTGAGGCTCTGATACCACTGTTGGGGCACACGGTACGCTACGCTAGCGCTAAATCAAAATTTTCTACCGTGCACAACCAAGATCACTGCTACTGGAGATGAACTACGTCATTAGAGTTTACCACTAGACGCGCAGTCACGGCAGCGGAAGGAGAGTTGGCGACGCGCGTCGGCGGCTGCTCCTCGAATGCCTCAAACCGATCCCTCGTACCGATCCCACAGACGGAGTCCCGCGATCCGATCCCGCGAACAGTTCGTCCAAGTGCCACAGGTGCAGCGCCTCCAGGGGATGCACACGTACAAGGAGGAGCGCCGGGCGGCGGACTGCTTGGTCCGGCGGCTCGGCCTGGAGGTGGAGTGGCGGCTAGGGTTGTGGTCTGTCCTGTACCCCTTCGGGGTTCGCCCTAGCCTTTATATAGGCGCCCGTGGAATGGCCTCAACCCTTGAGGCAATCCGGACCCTCCATCCATAATCCATTCGGATCACATCCGAATGGGCTCCTATCCCCTTAAGCGTGCGACCCTATAGGTTCACGTACACATGCACATGTCCCGAATCACACCTGGTTCGATAGTCGGTGGTGGTTCCTAGCAGAACATGCCGGCTCCCATATATGTGTAAAGTCATAAGACGAACCATTACAAAGTGTCGTATGCAACATTCCTTTTGCCTCACGATATATGTTGTCAAGCTCAAGGCGAGTACTTGTCACCCTTGTGATAGCTTGACCTCTCTTCTCGAATCCGTGATACAGATTCCTGAACCGGGTTAACACTTAACCCATGTCGCATGTCCATGCTTTCTGAATCTTATCACTCGAGAGGGCCCAGAGAATATCTCTCCAAAGTGGAGGGTCAAATCCCATCTTGATCAACCATGTCTCGCGGCATGTATCATGACTCACCCATAAGCTACCTTTATAACTACCCAGTTATGGTGTAGCGTTTGATAGTCCCTAAGTGAGTCATTCCTCATCCCGAGAACATGCGAGGACCTCATGTCTAGGACATGTCATATACATTGTATTGAGACTAACATATGACAATATCTCGCCGCGTCTCAAAGTGGGTCTCTGTCCAACTCAGTGATCCCATCACTAAGTTCATACTATCGGTAGCATCTCCATGCTCAAGACTTGTGAAACATAGTCATCAATCGAATCATATACTAGTCAAGGATATGTGTCCGCATAACCTTATCAACTAGGGACCATTAGAACAATCATCATAGAATATATAGTCTCACAAACAAGTCACATACTTATTGGTACATATCAGTGATGATGTTCAAGGACAATACAAATGACTCAGGAATACATAAGGAGATAACATCATAACATGATTGCCTCTAGGGCATATCTCCAACAAATGCATCAATAATTGACCACCCGACACTGCTGGTCTTCTTCTTATAAGTTATGTCTTATTCATGATTTTGAGCTACAACATGTACACTATTGGTTGAAAATGGGTGACTAGAACACAAGTTGATGGAGAGGAAGTTCCAAATCAGGTATATATATACATTTGTATCATGGTATCCTAGTGGCAGAAAGATATATTTTCTTCCAGAAGTGACTCGTTCATTGTTTGTTGATGGGATTTTTTATTTCAAAAGTTTTGATTGGAAAAAGAGATACAACTCTGTATCTCATATTTAAGCAACCTGCAGAAACTAAGATATCTCTTGTGTTTTATTTTTTGTTGTATTTGTTGTAAAATTGCATATATAATTCCATTGATTAATATCA